>OW799237.1:106610514-111885514 GCA_941918925.1 Phyto melanocephala
CAAAAACAACATTACAACAACAACATACATACATACAAACGTGTATACTGGTTAGAGAAAACGTGGCATCGAATCCCAGCTGAGCCAAAAAAAATTTTTTTTTAATTTTTTTAAAATTTTTTTTTTAATTTTTTTTTATTTTTTTTTATTTTTTATTTAAAATATTATTTATATTTTTATTATTATTTTTTTTAAATTTTTTTATTTTTTTTTTTTTAACATACATACGTGAATTTATAATTTTACAATGGGATGTTTTTATATATGTATGTTTTTTATATGTATGTACGTATTTCATATGGGATGAATGGTGACACAAACTACTGTTATTGCATGACTACACGTTGTGAAGGGTATATAAGATTCGGTACGGCCGAATATAGCGCTCTTACTTGTTTTTTTCTTCACTTATTTTTTTTACTTTAGCTGTCAAAACTGTGGTTTTCATGGGCAACCACGTATGTCTTAAAATCAAATTTTTCAGGAGAGCTACAAAATCGTGTTAGTGCTGAACGATTTTTGAATATACATATATAGAAGTTCCGTTTTTATGCCATTTAAATAATCGGAATGGGTCCATTTTTTTTTTGAGAAATTTTTAAAACCAAGTAAAGGCCGTTTAAAACCAAGCAATATGACATTATTAACTCAAAATAATATAAAATGAATATACGCGGTTGCCCATGAAAACCACAGAAAATACATAAAAAAAATTTCTATCTTTTCTTATTTATTTTAAATGTCAAAATTTTTATATATAAAAAACACAACTAATTCTCTTCGAACTGGGATTACCTGACGAATAAATATTTTTTTTCTAACAATTATTTTTTGATTTATTTATTTCGAATTGAATTTCTTTCCTAAAGTATATTCAATAAACTGAGAATACTATATTTAAAACACGAAAAAAAAATAAAACGACAAAACTTGGGTGATCGACTCGTTTTTTCAACCGGTGGAAAACCCGGTTTTTTCCACATTCAGCTGGCGGTTTTTTCTAAATGTTAATTTTTTGAATATCGAATACACCGGTTTTTTTTATGCAAAAAAGCCGGTTTTTATTTTTTTTTTTTTATTTTCATATATCACTACCATAGTATATTTAGAATGGTAAAAGTTTCAAAAAATCAGAAAATAAAAACTATTATTCTTTCATAATATTGTAACAAATTTATTTGTTGTTTAAAAAACAAATGCAAAGTAAGAAATATAATTAAGCTTTAATATTATTTTTTTTTACGATATAAACCTAACGTTAAAAGTCAAAGGTAATTGAAGCACAAACTTAGCTGATCGATCACTTTTAGGTAAACAGTGTAGTTACAATAAAGAAGAACCAATAATCTCTCCTTCCAGATCCTAATTTTAATTAATGGCATTGAGTGTCTGTCAACTTAACTTTTAATTAAACCATCGTACAAACTAGTTTATGCCTATATTTATATGTCTGTCAGGTGTATAATAAATAGTTTTTAAGATGAAATTTTAAAAATTTTCTCCCTAGCCTTTAAAATGTATTTCAAATTACAGAAATCATTTCAAACAAAATACGTTAGTGCATATTAGTTTAAAAGATCTATTTAACATTTTAAAAATGTACAGAAGGAGATACAAAAATTTATAACAGCCATATAAAAAGTCTCATTTATTTATGTATTAATTTATTTTACTTGTAAAAAGTACCTTTTGTCCTTAAATTTAACTAAATTAAACAAAATTAGTCAATTGTATTCATGTCAGTTATTGCGTAATTGTGCAGCTAAACGTATATAAACTGTAAAAATTTCATATTTAGATATAATTTTTATTATAATCTTTTTTTTATAATATTTTTAAATTTTTTCTTTAAATAATATATTTTATATATTCGAACCGGTTAACCGGTTTTTTCTAAATTTTCAAAATATCGACCGGTTTTTTTTAAATTTTAAATTTCAAACTATTTGAAAAACGGTTTCTTAAAAATGTCGAACAATCGATCACCCTAGACAAAACATCTTTGAAATCGAAGTTTATAACTTTGTCTATTAGTAACCGATTTATCCAAAATTATTTATAAATATCTCTAGAAGCAAATCGTATCTATAAATAGTAACAATCATCTCTATAAATTAACCTAGGGAAATGATGTTTTTTGTGGCGAATATATACGAAAATAACGGAAGTAGTCGTGTTTATCTGCTTATTATTAAGAAAGTTATGAGGCGATCGTGCTGGATTTCAATAGAGATTCATACCCGACTATTTGCATAAAATTTATACTACATTTAGATCTGAGTAATACAAGCACAGGGACAGACGGGCATGGCTAAGTCGACTCCTCTAGTCATAAGCTTTCAGAAAATATATACTTTATGGGATCGGAAATTAATATTGAAGAAATAACAAAGGGAATAACAAAGTCTTGGCAGCACAGGTGATGGAGGCCAATATTTAAAAAACCTCTAATGAATTTTCTATTTTCAGTTTAATAGCTTTCAACATAATCGAATCGAATACTTAAATTTAAGTTTTTCACTATTCTCTTATAAATATTTATGAACTGTAACTGTGCCATACACCACACTCCTTGGCTTACACAATTTGCTTAAAAGGGTACCAAGAATTTTACTCACACACATTATTACAAACATACCAACTTGTAGTATTTACTTAAAAATTTATTAATACATTTTTAAGAATAAACTTAGGATGATGATAACCTTCTATAATTCCACTACTACAAGAAAACATCTATTTTATTTGTTTGTTTTCAATATTCATATTTATCTTTATACACTCGGCACCATAAGTTTGCATACAGAATTTCATATTATATTTTTTTAATGAAATCTTTAATGTTTAAATCTTTAAAATGTTTTTCCAAACATATAAGCAAAACAAATTTAGACTCAATTTGAATACAATAATTTAAAAACAAACTTTCGTACGCCGATTTATGATGCAAGCTGTGCATGTTTATAAACATGACAAATGGTTTTGAATTGTTTATGTCTAAAGTAGTATTTATGTGTGTTTTCCAAATAAGTAGACAAGTGAAAAACAGAATGTGAAAAGTATAAAACAAAAACAACATTGAATTGATGAACCGGAAAATAAACAAAAGTATTTTACATTATACACATACACATAGACAGGATACATTATTTTTATTAGTATTATTTCTTGCAGGATTGATTTGCACAAAATTGATTTCATATATATCAAATAATTTTTATTTTGCTACTCCGACTAGACAAAAAAAATAACATAAAGTGAGGGGTATAAATAAAACATGTACACAAGGTCACACAAACATGTTAATTTATGATTTACATACAAACATAAGTGTAATAAATCTATTGTTCCATTCACAGCTCCATTGTAATGTCTCGTCAGCAAGACAAGTTAGGTTTACATAAGTTTACAGCATTTTAAGCTTGTTGTTGGCAATTTGCATTTAAAATTATTGTAGAATATTACAATTTTATTTCATAAGTGCATATGTACTTTTTAACGATTTTTTTGAATTTATGCAGGGATGGTAAATGAAATATTTTTTGTCAGTACAAAAAATAACTTATAAATATTGTATAACTAGAAGATTTGAAGTCTTTCATTGACTCTGTCGGTTGTCTACATAGAAATAGAAAAAATCGATTTTCGTTTGTAAATTTTAGAAAAGATACTAAAGCAATTGTATGTTGGTAGCAAATCTCAGTTAGATAATCATTTGCTAGTTTTTCTCATAAATAATTATTGAGACTATGACTTGTAATTTCGTTTTTTAAGTTTGTCCAAAAATTATTGAAAAGCTTGAATAACTTGATAAATTAAAGAAAATATACTTGTATAATTGGTGAAATGGCTTTTGTTGCCGATTCGTCCAACATTTTGTAGGAATATTCCTAGAGACATATTGTATTTAGTGTCTATAAATTATTCTCGGTTTTGAAAAAATTAATGTTCGTCATAAAAATATTTGAAAAAAAAAACAGAAGCGGTCGTGTTTATTTGCTCATATCTCAGAAAGTTAAAGAGCGTTTATGCTGAATTGCAATAGCGATTCATTCCTGAATATTTCCAAGAGATTGATACCATACACGGATCTGCACAGAAAAAAATATTGCTTAAATTTGTTTAATTAATTTAAATTTGGTTTGTTTTTGAATTCTAATTATAGTTTTCATTATTTTAATTAAATTTTTTAATTGATATTAAATATTTTGAAAAAACAAAGAGATTTCTGTCAGTTGAAAAAATGAAAAAAAAAAAAAAAAAAAAAAAATATTATTTTAAATGACATTTTCCTGAAAATTTAATTTAAAGAATAATTTTAATATAATTCGTTACTAAAGGAGCGAAATAATAAAAAATAGTCGCCAATCTCTAAAAGAAAGTTCTGGTAAGTGCACGTATGTATTTACATATATAAAAATATGTTCTGTTTTAAATATAATAAATTATTTCGGTTTCATTGTAGTTATGTCAAAATTCATTACTATTTAATGTATCCCCTTATATTCCTCAGAATTCTCATTTTAATAGGTAAGTAAGTTGAATTTCTTCACTCTGCCTGATCGAGCATTTTTACCGGTTAATATTCCTTTATATCTAGATCGTTGATGCTAAAAATTATTTTTGGAAATCCGGCTTTTGATATGGTATAGTTTGTGTATGTGTGTGGAACCCTATTTCTTATCGTTAATTTTATTATATAAGTAACGAAATGTAATTAAGAATATAGATTCCTTTGTAACATAAATGCATATTAAGAATAAATATATATAAAAAGAGAATATTTTCTTTGTACTTTTTTTTTATATACGTAGGTTTAATAAATTTTATTATTGATATAATAAATGATTTAATTTTATAAATCCCAAATCTGAAATATAGACACGATTAAATTAATTAAAATCATTTTGCAAGTTTTAATTAATTTTTTAATACTGTTTTAATTGATATTTTTCTCAATATTTTTATACCCTTCACACAGTGAAAAAGGGTATATATAGGTTTGTCATTCCGTGTGAAATTTCTACAATTTTCATTTCCGACCCAATAGTGTATATATTTTCTGAAAGCTTATGAATAGGGGAGTCGATTAAGCCCTGTCAGTCGGTCCGTCTGTCCGTCTGTCCGTGTGTATGTTGAAATCAACTTTTTGAAGCCCCCCGACATAGGTTGGACCCGGGTAAGGTATTAAAATATCAGAAATATTCGGGAGTAGATCGGTATTGAAAATCAGAAACATCGGTACATAAACAACTGAGATATGAGCAAAAACCCACGACCACCTCGATTTTTTTTCACAAAAACAACATTACAACAACAACATACATACATACAAACGTGTATACTGGTTAGAGAAAACGTGGCATCGAATCCCAACTGAGCCAAAAAAAAATTTTTTTTTAATTTTTTTAAATATTTTTTTTTAATTTTTTTTTTTTATTTTTTATTTAATATATTATTTATATTTTTATTTTTTTTTAATTTTTTTTTTTATTTTTTTTTTTGTTTTATATATATATATATTATATATATAATAATTTTTTTTTAAATTTTTTTTTTAAATTTTTTTTTCGTTTTTTTAACATACATACGTGTACGTATTTCATATGGGATGAATGGTGATACAAGCAACTGTTATTGCATCACTACACGTTGTGAAGGGTATATAAGATTCGGCATGGCCGAATATAGCACTCTTACTTGTTTCAATTAAAACTATGAATTTTCATTTAATTAATAGTATCATATAGATGATTGGAGCAAAATTAAACAATTTTTTAATTAATAATATTAATTTCGTAATTGAAATTCATATTTATTTTTTTCTGTGTTTTGATTTCTAAAAGTTGATTTCAACCAACACACGGACAGACGGAGAATGGACTTCTCGATTCATAAGCTTTCAGAAAATATATATTTTATGGGATCGAAAATATATATTGAAGAAATTACAAACTGAAAAATAAAGCTGTATATACCCTTGGGCAACACAGGTGTAGGGTATAATACCATTAAAAAATTAAAAATCTACGTCCCACACTTTTTTTCAATTTATTTGCAGTGTTTTCATTTTGTAATAATTAATCTTGAGTACGTTGCCATTTGCGTATGATTAATATTTAATTATAGAATCATGAAATATCTAAACAGTTATTTATCTATTTTTAAAAAAGTCTTACTCATCTCTGTTTGTGTGTGAGTTTCCACTCGCTTTGAAAAATCATTCCACATATGATATGTATGTAAGTGTTCATGTGCATGTGTAAGTATGTGTATACTTATAGCTTTTTATTACATTTTACAAATGGCTCATTAAATATAAATTTTCCAATGTGTCAAAGTATTTTATATGGGGAAATTTTATTTCCATCCTCTTCTTTATTGTCATTTGTATTAATTAATACCATTAAAATTTTCCCTTAAAAGAGCAGAAAAAATTGTATAAAATTTAAAAACAAAATCTTGTTTTGTATTTTTATTGCTATTTAATTTATTTATTTTTGTTTTTTTAGAA
Organism: Phyto melanocephala; assembly: GCA_941918925.1. Lineage (NCBI taxonomy): Eukaryota > Metazoa > Arthropoda > Insecta > Diptera > Rhinophoridae > Phyto > Phyto melanocephala. The sequence continues at coordinate 106,617,029 of OW799237.1, forward strand.
GGCAGCGTATTTTTTATGTAAAGGGTGTTTTTGTAGATGCGGGAAAGTTATAACAAGTAATGTTTTCTATGATAGCTGATATCAGAATGTTCGATTGTTTTGGGTTTGTTTGTGGTTTTGATGCTCATCAAGAGAAAATTCAACGTTTGCAATTTATTTCATTGAACATTTGGAACATGTGTTGAAAAATAGTTTAATTTTTATCTTTTATATAAAGAAATTAATTAAATTTTTATTTGTGATAATCCTACTATCTATCTTCTATCTATCTATCTACCTATATATATAAAAGTGAAACTCTGTGTGTGTGTGTTCGCTATAGACTCCGAAACAGTAAAACCGATCGGACTTAAACTTTGGCAAGTTGTTGTACACATTCCAGGGAGTGTTTGTGGGTCGGAAAGAAGTGGGCGGGGCCACGCCCATAAAAAATTAGTTATCATTTTAAGCTACTTGCACTTGACCGATTTTTCTGAAACTTTGCACACATATTGAGCTGTCATGACTTTATAATTTCGTGATAAGAAAAGTGGGCAGGGCCACGCCCATAAAAAAGTTATAATTTTAAGATACTTGCACTGGACTGATTATTCTGAAACTGTGCACACATATTGGAATCTCATGATTATACAATTTCGTGTTTAGAAAAGTGGGCAGGGCCACGCCCATAAAAAAAGTTATAATTTTGAGGTACTTGCTCTGGATCGATTTTTGTGAAACTTTGCACACATATTGAGTTGTCATTACTATACAATTTCTTGATTAGAAAAGTGGGCAGTGCCACGCCCATTAAAAAATTTTTAAATTTTTAGCTTTTTGCACTTGATATTCAATTTAAATTCAGAATGCATTTTTACTCATTAAGGGCGTAGCAACGCTCGCCGGGCTTTTCTAGTGATATAATAAATGTGAATGTTTATATGTTTGGATGTTTGGATATTTGTTACTCAATCACGCAAAAACGGCTGAAATGAAATTCGGCACATAGATAGGATAATAACCTAGATCAACACAAAGGATACTTTTTATCATGATAACCAGGCGAAGTCGTTGGCAAACTCATCATCACACAGCATAAATGGGTTGTTTGTGTTGTAAATATTTTTGTTGTTGTTAATAATAAGTCTACCTTTTATCCCAATAACTACGCAGACGAAGTTGCGGGTACAAGCTAGTAAAATAATAAACTTAAAAAGTAGGTTTATTTGAAATGAACTTAATCTGAAAATAATTTAAACAAGTAATGTATTTAATGAAAATTTTAATTGAAGGCCAGTATTTAGTTGCAACTGAACTTTACAATATTTCTCATTTATCTTTACACGAAGAGATAATTGTATATAAAAAAGTGTGTGTTTTAAAACATATGCCAAAAAAAAAAAAAAAAATACGAAAAGTCAAAACTACCTTTAACAACCAATTGGCTAGACATTAATTTTCGATTTAGTTGATGGAAAAAAGTTTCCGTTTAGCATAAAAGCATCCCTGTGTTAGTTAACAAATCGTCGTTCGTAAATTATTGTGATCTATGTGACATATAAAACCTATACATATAGAACACAATAATTTACAAACGACGAAATGTCAAAAAATCCGCTTATATTTCTTTTTAGTTGCGGAAAGTTGTCTAAAATTTTTCTTACACAAGTTTTTGATTGTACTTCTTACGGAAACCTGAAACTTCTGCAGAACTGCATATTGACCTTGTAATGAAAAAAATCAATAAAAAGAAAAATGTAAAGCAAACTATTTCTGTAAGAGTATGTTTGTAGGTTAGGTGAAATCATGAGCCGGTTATAACATAAGCAGGGTCTGTTTGGACCTAAAATTTTATTTGTTAAAAATTATATTAAAATATTTTGAAAATTACACGTTAAGAAAGACATATGAACAGATGAATAAACAATATTCTATAGGGTGGTCTAACTAAAACGCACGATGTTAACTGTAAATTAACAAAAACTTTTCAGTTTTTTATTTATTTTATTCTATCCGATGATCCATTTTTTCAATGATTGTGGTTTCAGGTCATTAATGTGCCGAATTATATCATCCTTGGCTTATTGACGTACACTTTTTTCTTCTAAATATCCCCACAGAAAGAAGTCTAACGGTCTTATTTTAAGCCAAGACGTGACATAGAACGGCCATAAAATTTCTCGTGTAATAAAGCCATTGTTTCGTTGGCTGTGTGAAAAGTGGTATCATACTATTTGAATCATATATCGTTCAGGCTTATATCTTCAATTTCTGGACACAAGAAGTCTGTTATCATCTCGCTATAGCGAACATCATTCAAGGTTACTGCTTGGCCGACTTCATTTTCGAAGATGTACGACGCGATGACGCCGCGATGACGCCGCCAGCCGATAAGCTACACCAAACAGTAATTTTCAGTGGATGTATCGGCCTTTCAATTATCACTCGTGGATTCTCATTTGCTCAAATGTGGCAACTCTGCCTGTTAACAAATGCATTGAGGTAAAAGTGTGCCTAGTCGCTGAAAATGATTTTCCTTGCAAAGTCACCACTCACTTTTGTCTATTTAAGCAATCATTCAGCGTATTATCGAAGCTTAAAATTGTCAATAGGCTTCAGCTCTTGAGTCAATTGAACCTTGTAGACGTGCAAATTGAAATTTTTAATCTAAATTCGCATTAATGATGTTCTTAAGATGTCAAATTGTTAAGCACTACGATAAGTTGAGGTGGACGGCTCTTCAGACACACTATCGCGAACGACAGTATTGTTTGCCACAAAAAGAAGAGGATGATAATATACAGGTATTTTCACATTTTCTACAGACTTGGTTTGCTAAAATTTGCCCACAATTCTCTCGACCATTTTTGTAAGAGGCTTAAACCATTTTAACGCTTTTTTTAATTGTGTACCTCTACATGGTTGAGTTTGTCAACTATTTCAACAAAAAAATGTCAAATTAAGTTGGGCAAAAAATATGACCTTAGGTGTGACTCCCAACTAACATCGTGCATTATGTTTGGTCTACCCTTTACTTATACAATGATTCCCAAAACGATATATGATGTATGCAGCTAAAAGTGGGTGTTTGTCTGTTAAAAATTTTGGTCGTTACAAATATATACACAAACACATTATATCTATTCTACCTACATTGGTATAGGGTACATACAAACAAAAGTGCAAAAACATCATAGAAGGCGAACGTACATTTGTTTACGTTTCCATTCGTTTTTTCTCTGTGGTATTTGTCTGATTGACTGACGCTCTTTCTACCTGCTTTAAATTTGTTTTAATTTTTTCGTTGGTTGTCATTAAATGGCCTGAGATTTTCTTAAATATTGGTCTGTCAAGTAGATGAAAGTGGATTTTGAGATATTTACATACATACGTACATACAGAAAATGTATCTCTATGTGCTTTGTTTTTACGTTTTTGTTTTAATATTTGATATAAATCCATATGTATGTAAATATGTAGTATGCACATACATAGCCATACATAAATAATTATTTAGGTATTTTGTTTTTTGTTTTTTAATTTATGTTTTTGTTTATGTTTGGAAACTATTCAAATCATGAATTGTACGTAATGTTTCATGTTTGCAAACTTTTTCCAATTAAGTTGTTATTTTTTAGACAAACATTTTTTCCTTAATTTTTGATCTTATTTAATGAATTTGTATTAAATATTTTGTATGACCATGAATTTTATTTTATTTATTTTTTCAGAAATTTGCAAAAAACAAAAGTAAATAAATAATAGAATATTAAAAACGGAGCTTTTTTTTAAGAACTTTTTCATTTATTATTTAAAGGAATACAATTTCAATTCAGCTAACCCAAAGCTTAAGCTATTGTAATATCCTATTCGACAGATATTTTTAATTGTTTCAATTTAATGTTGATTGAGCAATTAAAATAAGTGTTCACACATATTTTATTTTATTTCATTAGCATTTGGCAGCTGTAAAAATACATTTTTTTTATATCAAATCAAATAATGCAGCTTCACTAGCCTCAGTTCATACCAGCCTCTTTCTCTTCAGTTGTTTTTCCTGATCATAAAATATATTTACAATTATATATACATTTATTTATGTATGTGAACTTATTAAAAATTTTTTTTCTTAAACTTGCCATCAACTTTGCCTGCCACTTTCTTACATTTTGTGTTTTGTATATTTATTTGTTTGACATTAGAAATTCCAGTTTTTTCTCACTGAACATACTTTTCAAGAGTTGCATTTCGGGTTTTAGTCAATAAGTGAAACAATAAAGTACATATTGCTCAATTTATAAGTAATTTTTAGTATGGTAAATTGAGCTCAATTGAGGAATTTAATTGCGAGTATATCATAAATTGACAATTAAGGTGCGTGTGTGAACATTGATAATTTAAAATATTTCTGTTTTCAAATTATTTTATTTTCTACAATTACTTTAATGCAACCGGATTTTATGTTAACAAATGTCTATTGGACATTTTTTTAATAGGCCGAAAAGAAATAAAAAAAAATTATTCCGATATAAGTGAGGGGACTTGCATATTCCAAACTAGCTACAATTTTATCAGCACTCTTTATCGGTATACCCAAATTTTAATTATTTTCTTTCATATAAAACAAAACAAAAATTTTTGTGAAATAAAAAAAAATGTATATAATTAAAAATCAATTATCGTTCGTTGGTTATCACATTAAATAAGAGCGGCTGCACCGATTTCGGTACTTTCTTTTTAAGTTTGTTTTAACCCGAATTTAGTTTTTACGAAAAGAAAAATTTATCACGCCAACTTTTTAAAATATATCTAAAATTGTAAAATGGCAAGCTTATTTGTTTATTTTTTTTTTTAAATAATTTATGAAGCTCAAAAATGGTTTTTAAAATTTTCAGTGGGTGTGGCATATATCTCCCAGTTTTTGTTGCATATCTACAGTACTGTAACACCTAAAGATTAAAGATTGAAAGATTTCGTGTCAGGTATTTTAATAACAGCTTGCATAGTTGAACCTTAAACAAGCTGTTAAAGAATAATGGGCGTGGCATCTTCAATACAAAGAAAATAGATTCTTTGAGAAATCTACAAAACCATTACATCTATGATCTTAAAGTTGGTGTATTTTACTTTAACCTTATTTGTCTTATTTATACCAACCAAAAATCGATACGATCAGAGTAGTAAAAGTGAATTAAAAGGAATTATTAATGTAAGAGGTTTTAATCCTGGCAGTGAAGATATTAATGACAATTTTTTAATTCATTTTTAAGACTAGATAGGATCAAATTGGGGTTCGAGGTGCCATACAAAGGAAGGAAATATAAATAATGGCATATCTAAAGAAATATAAAATTTTTATAGGCTTTCAATTCTGTGTAATTGGCTACGATATAAGTTAACTGTTTCGGGCACAAAATCATTATGATCAGAGCAAAGGACGTTGTTATCCAGATACCCACCTCTCTACTGAACACCAACAAAACCAGGTTTGAGGTATTTTCTGGGAAACTGTAATCTCTAAGTACGAGCTACTTTTGATAACAATTTCCTTATTGCAACCAAAAATGGTAAGGAACGGAGAAGGGCAAAATATACCCCCCCCCCATACAAATGAAATTTTGTTTATGACAATTATTGCATAATTGAAGACAATGAAAAAACTTTGTTGGGGCCAGTAAAGCGGTCCGGGTACTGCCAGTATTAAATATTTTTTTTGTCATTTCGTTAGCATGCAATTTGTTGTTTGAAAAATATTTTCGAAATTTTGTTTATTAATTTTCGTATAATTTTTGTAAAAAAAAAAACGAAAATAACAGCATAAATTATTATGAATTACCTATTCTAGAGGTGTCATTTTAAATGTGAGAGCGTAAATTTTCTATAGTCCGTTTAAGAATTGTAATAATAAATGAACACTCATCTTAAAAAAACACACACACACACACACAAACATGCTGCTTAACTTTGTTTTAAATAATAAAAATATTTTATACAAATTATTTAATAGAATTATTTTCTTAAATGCGTGGGCGTCTTTCTAAATGTACACTCTTGAGTAAGATTTTTATTTTAATATTTTTTTGGAAATTTATTTTTAAGAAAATTTTTCGCCGAACGAGTGATTTTCTTGTCTGCAAGAGAATGAGTGCGGTAAGGAATTGAGTGTTTTTCAGAGTTAGTTTGGGTGGGTGCGACCAAAAGAACTTACAAATAGTATAGATGAAAATCAAGGTGTTTATAAACTCTGGCATCACAGAGGATCTATATCAGTCTAATTTGGATTATTAACCAAGCAACTTTTCTCCAAAAATCACAGAACAAAAAACAAAACAAACATGTCCCTTGAACGTGCTATTAAGGCTAAGGTGAATATTAATTTAGTGCAAAAGAAGGAATAAAATATTTGTGTGAAACTGTTCAATAATACAAAGAAACTGAGAAAAGTAAAATATTTTTGTGAAAAAATTTAAGATTAAAAATAAAAAAAATAATAAGAAAATATGTGTAAATATTCCATAATAATTATAAATTTTTAATATTTTCGAGCAACAAATTACAGGCTAAAACCTTGAATTCACCTTGACTATTCTCCAATCAAATAAATTAATTTAAAATTTATATGTGTTTATGTGAAAATTGTTGTTTAATTTTTTTTTTTAAATGATGTGCTAAAATAGATATTTATTTTCTATTAATTGGAAAAAAAAATTAAAGATAAATTTTTAAAAAATTAGTGTCATTAAAAAAATATTTGTTGTGAAAAAAACAAAATTAATTTATTATAATATATTTAAAAAAATTTTCACTATCCGAAAATATAAAAAAACTTAATTGTTTTACATCAATAAAAAAATCTAATTTATTTAATTTAAACAAATAAATTTTATTAAAATATTAATAAAAATAGTTAAATCATTTACAGTTATAAAAAAAAACATTTATAAAATAAAATATTTATGAAATATATAAATATATTTGAAATCATTTGCATTATCGAAAATCGAATGAAAAAATTTATTTAAAAAAATTTTAAATTAATTGAAAATTAAAAGAAAAAAATCGGATGGATATAAAATTAAATATTTTTTTTTAGATATTGTTAACATTAAATATTTCAAAGTGTTTACCTAATATATATTTTTTTAATCTTTTCATTATTTTAATTAAATTATATTTATTAAGTTTCTATAAATTTTTTAATATATAAATAATGTTGCTTTAGATTTGTATTTAAATAGCTTAATTAACATAACGATTTTTAGTAAATGTTGATTTAAAAAAGAAAAAATTAAAATAGTTATATGTATTAAAATTAAAATATTTTTAATCTTTTCATTATTTTAGATCGCTGGCAAGCGTAACCCCGAGATGGACAAAGAAGCCCAAGAATGGATTGAGGCCATTTTGGGTGAAAAATTCCCAGGTGGTGTTGATTACGAGGAACACCTCAAGGACGGTCAGGTTTTGTGTAAATTGATCAACACTTTGTCCCCCAATGCTGTGGCCAAGATCAACAGCTCTGGCGGTCAATTCAAGATGATGGAAAACATCAACAACTTCCAAAAGGCCTTAAAGGAATACGGTGTACCCGATATAGATGTCTTCCAGACTGTGGATTTGTGGGAGAAGAAGGATATTGCCCAAGTAACCAATACCATCTTTGCTTTGGGTCGTGCTGTAAGTAAAAAATAAAACTTTTCATTTAATATTTTCAACTAAATTTGTTAAACAATTTTTTAAATTTTTAAACAGACCTACAAACATGCAGATTTCAAAGGTCCCTTTTTGGGCCCTAAGCCTGCTGATGAGTGCAAGCGTGACTTCACTGAGGAACAGTTGAAGGCTGGTCAAACTGTTATTGGCTTACAAGCCGGTAACAACAAGGGCGCTACCCAAGCTGGACAAAACATGGGTGCTGGCCGCAAAATCTTGCTCGGCAAGTAAATCCATCCATCCATCCATTCATTCTCTGCAACATTTTGTATGGTTTTAGATTAAGGTTTAAAAAAAAAACTTTCTTTAAAGAAAACTTTATTTTTCTATGTCATTACAAAAACACACAAAATTTATTAGCAGGAAATTGTATTTTTTTTTATTAAATATTTTTTATAAAGTAAACATAAGTTTATGTTTAAGTTAATTTTATAGTAAAAACAAAACGAACACAAATGTAAAATTAGTTTAAATAACTAAAAGAAAATATATAAAAACATTAAAACTGATCACATAAAACGTAGAAGTTTTATTTTAAAACACAAATCATTGATGCTGGAAAATTAATCAGGTTACTAATAAGCTTGACCTCCACTATATTAGTGTATAGTACCAATTCGTGAACATCCGATCAATTTGAATTTTTGCATGCACATTGGGCCCATACAACATTTAAACTTTCTCTACTAAACTGATGTTTATGAAACTTTGGGCACGCACACACTGAATATCTCGGATGTTACAACTTAGAAACTTGAAAAGAGGGCAATGTCCCGCTTTAATAACAAATTAAAGAGAAGTAGTTTCAATCAGGAAGAGATTGTTCTACTGCGATTATAATTGATTTTATAGTAAAAATAGCACGGGGAGGTAAATAATTAGAAAACAATTTCTACGCTCTTCCAAGTCAGAACAAATATTGCACCTCATTTATAATTTTTCTCAAAAGTAGCAAAATTGGTCCCAAACTGTATGCAAATCATTGCAATTTTACTCAGCAACAGCTGACAAATAGCGCAATGTAAACAAAGCAAATGATCGATGTGTAAACAAATAACGCGAATTTACAATATTAATGGGTGTAACAATAGCCGATTATTCATTTCAACCTCTAGTCTTAAGTTTATTTCATGATGTTCCTTGTAGGAACGATGGGTGCTGGAACAGAAATAACCCACTTAAAGGTTACCAAATACTTTCGCACTACTTTTGCGGCATCAGGCTAAATTCTATCAAGCAAAATAAATTAAATAAATTTTAGAAAACTTTAGCTGCTGATTTCCAAATCGCAAATTTCATTAAAATATTACGCCTTAATTTATAGCACTACAGTTTTTTCTGCAATAAATATTTAACATTATTTTTGCCATAGAATAAAAAACATAAATAATCTTATTCCACCCACACATTTTCATAATACTACTCATCGATTTTATAACGTCGATGATTCTAAAAATATATTTCTTTTGTTTTTTAAAAACACTTATTTCTTAAATTAATTTCAAATTCCCATTTTTGTTTAAATTACCAAAGTATAAAAAAAAAGAAACGAAACAACTCAATTTTGTTTATATTTTAAGACTTCTTTTCAATACCAAGCGTGTCGAGGCTACGAAAAATTAATTATTTGCGGCGTGTGTGTCAATAAAATAAAACACACATTTTTCTTTGTAGCTTTCTTTATAGACACAAACTTATTTTTCTGTCTATCTGCATTTTTGTTTTTAATTTTGGGAAACGGTTACTATGGAGTTTAAAGACTTAATAACTTTTTCGTTTATACAGGATGGTTCAACCAAAATGCCTGATGTTAATTGTAAATAAAATAAAAAAATTTTCAAAGAATTATCTTAATTTTTTTTATTATGATACAAGGATATTGTGTGAAACAAAATATCGGCCAAACAACAACTACACATCTTACTAATACATATTCGTACATGTAAAAAAATACACTTCAGTTATATTTTTAAAACCGAAGCTAAAATCTCATTTTCCATCATAAATAAATAAAATCAACATGAAATTACTTTATGTCTTGACGAGCTATCGATTTGTTTAGACTAGAATAAAACATCGGCAGAGCAACTGTCAAAAAATTGTTCATGTTTTTTGATATGGAGAAAACGTAGAAAGAGTATTTTGTTGATATTTTTATGTGTCGTCTCTTTCTTTCATATTCAAAATGCCTTTTAATATCAGACATTGTTGACCGAACAAATGTTCTGACAACGTTGTTAGAACAAGAACAAAACATTGACAACAGCGGTCGAATTCATGTGCGCCAAAAATTTGTTCGTTGTTCGAACAAATCGATGGCTCGTGTGGACCGTAGGTTAAGAAATTTTGACACTATGCTCCCAATCAGCTGTTGTGACAAGGTTATCTGTATGAGTATGCCTTAATTAATATAAAACTAATTGGTGACCAACACATGTGCAGAACTTTGTAGACATGTTTTTTGTAAATTTTTATTGGATTATCCATGGTGTAATCACGTAAGGTTATAGCGCAAGCGGACAGAATTTTTCATTTCTCTTTTTTTTATATGGAGTTTGACAGCTCTTGGGACTGAAATTTATTTTTTATATATGGAATTTGACAAAAACATGGGACACAAAAAAATAGTCGGCTGGGCTGGCACCGCTACCAGTATAAGTGTATCGTAGGATTATCTTTCTTTTAGAATTTTGTGCGGTGTTTCTTAAATCTAGATGTTGTTTTATGCACCAGTTTGAGAATCTAGATACTGTTTGAGTTGCTTGTGAGAGTAAACAATTGCTTTGCTTAAATTTAGGCATTTTCTAAGATAATGTATACTTACACGCATGCCGCATAAACTAAGTTATTAAATATATTTTTAGCTTTATTTAGACACTAAGAAATCTGCAAAACAATTTTAAGATTTTCATATTTTCAACAATTAAATGAAAATTGTAAGTTCTGTACGTATTGACAGTGGAAACTTGGCTATTTGTGTTTAGGCATCGAAAAATGGAAACATGTCGTTTCATACGAAAGTCTCATGCGAGCCCTCAACCCCATGTGACCCGTTACTTTAGTAGTTAATCTACTTAATGTTGCCTTACTGACTTTCAAAATCTTTTACGATTTCTCAAGGTTTTGATGACCCCTTAGTATGTTCGCAACCTAAACTTCGTCACTATTTTGCCACTTCCTGACGTGTTCTTCCATCGCCCAAACTTTAAATTATTTTTTTTAACCTCTGAATGGGAAATTTATTTAATTTTGATTGTAACTTGTTTTTTCCTTTCTTATATAAAGTATATTTTAAGTTATTTTTTCGCATACCTTAATATATAGGGTGTTTTTTTTAGTCGTATAGAACTTGCGATAGGGTTAACTGTAAAATTAGCTGTCTTACTATTGAAGTGTGTGTGTCTTTTTTTTAAGTAAACTTTGGCAAATCACTAAACAAAACTTACACCAGAACAATGTTTACAAATCTTTACAAAGATATATTTATTGCTACAATTCGCGATCTGCTTTCTAAAGTTATATATCATTTTGACAAGTTTGTGGTAAGCATAATTGTCAATCTGAGTAGGGATGACTTGACATCGTCACAGTAGACGCGAGTATGAAAGAGGACTAGAATTTATGAATCGAATGATTCGTGATATTTTTTATTCCTCATGATATTGCAAATTATTTGGAACAGAAATTATTTCCACAAAACTACGTAACATGCCGTATAGTGCGTGAAACCAAAAATTTTCTAAGAAAAACGTTCGGTGACCAAATTATCTCAAGAAATGAATTCTTGAATTGTCCGCCTCGCTTGTGTGCTTTGACACTTTTGGACTACCTTTTGTAGGGGTGCCTAAAATCACTGGTCAATGCTGATAAGCCAGTACAATTAATCATTTAGAAGCCAAAATTCGTTGAAATATTGACGAAAAAAGGCCGGATATGGTAAACATATTGGTGCAAAATTGAACCGATAGGATGCCGTTCATAAAACGTAAGGGGCCATATGCAAGAAATTGTATTTTATTTATAAAATGTCTTGAAATTTTCTGCCTCTAAAAAAACACCCAATACATATTATATACACATACATATGTATGTATGTATAAGCACATATGTACATACATACATATAAACAAAAAAAATTTAGTTTAGCTTGTATTTTGGCCCATAAATATTCACCCAATGTTACATTTTAAATTTTATAAACAAAAATCGCTCGTATGTGTCTGTGTTTCAGTGTTCGTGAGTTTTATTGCGATTGTGTGCTTTTTTTCCATTTTGATGTGTGAATAATTAAAATAAAAATTCTGCCAAAGAAAAAAATTAAATCGCTTGTGTTTCAACTTTTAGAAAAAACTATTTTCACGTTTGTCTGTCTTAATGTCAATATTTCAGCTTTTTGTTTGTTTGTTTTTTTACACGCGCGTAGACACATTGTAGAGATATTAAAAAATTATCTTTGTCATGCTCCAAAATTAGTTGTTAATAGCTCTACTTACAGTTACTTTCAATGTTTAATGAAATCTATTTTCTTTAAACTTTTTTAAATTTATTTTAAAGTTATAATTTAATGAACAAATATAAATGCTAAAATAAGAAGTATGTATTTGTTAGGTGACTGCGTAACTAAAACAATAAAAAAAGAATTTTGTTAGTTCTTTTTATACCCTTCACACAGTGAAAAAGGGTATATACAGGTTTGTCATTCCGTGTGAAATTTCTACAATTTTCATTTCCGACCCCATAAAGTATACATTTTCTGAAAGCTTATGAATAGGGGAGTCGATTAAGCTCTGTCAGTCTAACCGTGTCTGTCCGTGTGTATGTTGTAATCAACTTTTTGAGACCCCCCGACATTGCTTGGACCTGGGTGAGGTATTAAAATATCAGAAATATTCGGGAGTAAATCGGTATTGAAAATCAGAAACATCGGTACATAAAAAACTGAGATATGAGCAGAAACCCACGACCACTTCGATTTTTTTTCACAAAAACAACATTACAACAACAACATACATACAAACGTGTATACTGGCTAGAGTAAGCGTGGCATCGAATCCCAGCTGAGCCAAAAAAAAATTTTTTATTATTTTTTATATATTTTTTTTATTTTTTATTTAATATATTATTTATATTTTTATTATTTTTTTTATTTTTTTTTTTAATTTTTTTTGTTATATTTATTATTTATATACTAATTATTTTTTTTAAATATGTTTTTTTTAATTTTTTTTTTATTTTTTTAAATATGTTTTTTTTTTATTTTTTTTATTTTTTTTTTAAATTTGTTTGTTTGTTATTTTTTGTTTTATATTCGGCATAGCCGAATAAAGCACTTTTACTTGCTTAACACCAATATGTCAATTTTAAATTGCTATTCGCTTTTAAAAAATTTGTAATTAAAAATTATATCTTTATTGATTTGATTAAAAAAAAATATATACAAAAGAAATTTATAATTAAATGTTTAAAATTTTAGCAAATAAATATAATCCCTCTATTATTAGATATTTATCAGACATGTCGTCGTTCCAATATGGGACAAATACTGTTTGTTTTGTATGAGAGGTGAAATACTCACATCAAAACAAGTAACAGTGCTATATTCGGCCGTGCTGAATCGTAAATACCCTTCACAACGTGTAGTCATGCAATAACAATTGTTTGTATCACCATTTATCTCATATAAAATACTTATATATGTATATACTGGTTAGAATAAATGTGGCATCGAATCCCAGCTGAACCAAAATATTTTATTTTATTTTATTTAATATATTATATATATTTATATTATATTTATATATATATATTTTATATATATATTTTTTTTATTTTTTTTTTAAATTTTTTTAAAAAATTTTTTTTGAATTTTTTTTTTGTAATTTTTTTTATTATTTTTTTTTATTTTTAAAATTTTTTCTTTTTGTAATTTTTTTTTTGTATGTTTTTTACATGTATGTATGTATGTATGCATGTTGTTGTTGTAATTGTGTAAAAAAATGAGGTGGTCGTGGTTTTTTGCTCATATCTTAGAAAGTTATGGGGCGATTGTGCTGAATTTCAATAGCGATTCATTCCTAGATATTTCCAAGAGATCTGAGGAACATATAGTTGCTTCTAAAAGTTGATTTCAACCAACACACGGACAGACGGGCAGACGGTCAGGGCTTAATCGACTCCTCTATTCATAAGCTTTCAGAAAATATATACTTTATGGGGTCAGAAATGAAAATTGTAGAAATTACAAACGGAATGACAAAGCTATATATACCCTTGTGCACCACAGGTGAAAGGTATAAAAATATCCATAGGAACTTTTCTTCTTTTATATTAAAGCCGATAGATAGATTGAATGATATATAAGTACATGCATAGGTCCAGTAAAGCGGTTCGGGACTGCTAGTTATTAATACATATTGATGTTAAAAACTAATAAAAAAGAATTATAAATGTGATTGGAGAGCAAAATGAATCAACTCATACCTTTCTCTGATACATGCGTATGTGCAATGAAGAAAAATTTATGATAAAAAATTTATATTCATGTTATTATTATTTGATGCATTTTTATGTGAATAATTTTATTACATTATTCCATATTCTTTTATTATATAAATGATAAACGGCATTGAAAAGCCATCAAAATTTCACACTTGAATTAGCACATAAATTAAAAAATGCTCGTGACATTATTATATAAATTGTAGGAAATGGTTATAATTAAAATGTTTGCTTAATGCTGATTAAAGAATGCTCTCAACAAAGATATAGTATAATGAAGCAATTAAAAGAAATAAATGGATTATTATTTATATGAATAATTTTATTGTTTTTATTTTAGCATAAACATTTGTATACTTATTTTGCAGCATCCACATCAATATCTATGTAATACACTTACATACATGTACACATATATTATGCATGTGTGTACAAGAATATGCATATACAAAAGGATAACAAAAATATATAAATATTCATGTAGATGCCTACGATAGTCAACAAATTTTCTTGAATTGTTTATGTATATTGAGTTATTGTAGACAACAATAACTCACAGTATGCTAATTATATTTATAAGATTATGTGATTATATTAACAATAATAAATTGAACAGTAAATTTCATTCGAGCTTTCTTTGTTTATTTTCTTATTTACGGTATTAACAAGTAAAAGCACTATATTCGGTTGTGCCGAATTTTTTATGCCCACCATCAAAATTTAAATTTTTGTAATAATTGTATTCACTATAAAATAATTCCTTTAAACTGAAAAATACGTTTTAATTTCTTTATTTAAGTTTGATTTGCCATTAAATTATTTTCTTTTATATAGTCTCAAAATGGAACCTAAGGTATTTATTCCACAATGTTTAATTTCTAATAAAATTGGAGAATATAAATTGGTAACTTGAGGCACGTAAAGGGTGTCCAATTTTCATCCAAAGCTTTTTGTGACGGAAAATTTTTGATTTAGACGTATTGACAATGTGCTAAGTTTGAAAAACGTTTTATTTTTTGTAGAGAGAAAATTTATTGGCCTCTAAGATCGTTCGATTCAAAATTTTATAGTTCAAGGTCATTGCGTTATTGACACATTTGTATTTTATTCCATTAAAGAAAAACATTTATTATGAGCTATAACTTTTTCCATACCAAAGATTTCTGATTTATTAAAAATATCCTGGCAAAATTTCATCCTCCTAGCTGTTTTTTTTCGAGCTCTCTCGTGCTTCCACGGACGGACGGACATAGATAAATCGTTCAGACATAAAACCTGGAATCCGGATATTAATCTTTTATTGGGTCTAAAATAAATATTCCGATGTATAACAAATGGAATGACAAAATGAGAATACTCCCATATAACTTTTAAATGGTGGGTATAAGCACTAATACAAATTTAACCAAGTGGCAGCACAAAAATAAAAATTTAAGCGAATGCCATAACAAGTTTGCCATATGGATCTAGGAAATAGGGTTTGTTGATGACAAATATTGCTAGTCACATTTGACAGCCTCTTTATATCGTCTGCTCACGCCACTGAAATTTGCAATAAGATGCGTAGTAGCAACAGGTACTCAATTCATTAGCCTTCACCACTTCGGGTCTGGACTACATATAAGTATTGTTGGCTACATATAAGTATAAGCGGTAACTGTGTGGTCGCCTAGAGTCAATGACACCCAGTTGTTACTGTCACAGTCGATGATTCTTGGTACAATCGCTAGCGTTTATATGAATATCTCTTGGTACATAATTAAAATAAAAATTTCCCCTTTAAAAAAATAAACATTTGCCTTCGGAAACTAAATATCTAAAGAGATATTAATAATTATTAATGATCTGCATACAATCTTGGCAGTTTGGCAGATTTTTTTTATCCACCATCATTACAGGTTGTAAAAGGGGGTAAAGAATATTTTTCATTCTGTGTGTAACATCAAGAAATCTATATGTATGTATGTCTGTGGCAATAAGTAAAAATTGCTTATGTCTATTATTAAAGTTTTTTTTTTAGGAAAACACTTTTACATTTTTTAATTTAATTTTTCAAACATTTATACCCTTTAAAGTAAAGACATTTATATGTATACTGCGCTTTTACATTAGAGAGTATATTAATTTTCTTATATTTATTTAAACTATAAGATAAAATAAGTTATTATGCCAAATCATATAACTAGATCATTAAAAAAATAGGCAATAAGTTATCACTTCCCTGAAGGTAGTTTTGAATTCCAGGATTGCAATCATATGATAATCTCAATTTTAGTTTATGTCGAGTTAAGCAGTTTTTTCATTTGTGGCACAGATATATGTATTTAGTCTAATGTCACACATAACGATTTTAATTGCTCAACTTTTTTCGAATTTTCTTTAGAACTTGCTTTTATGTTCACACACGTCAATTTCTTCAGCAATTTTTCTATTTTGAATATTCCTTAACCAAAGTTATAAGCTTTTCAATTAAGTCCCAACTTCATTTAAACCCCATTTCAATAAAGTAAACAGTCATAAAGCCGTTTTTTGTGCTTGTTTATTTTAAAATATTTTTAACGTTTTATTTTTGGGCTTAATTCAAATTATTTAATATTTACAGCGAAACATCGAATGAAAAGAAATGTCAAATATTTAATTAAAACAATGAATAAGAGAATTACCGAGAGAGAGAGAGAGAATTAGCGGAGAACCGGCCCCTCACCACAAACT
Organism: Phyto melanocephala; assembly: GCA_941918925.1. Taxonomy (NCBI): domain Eukaryota; kingdom Metazoa; phylum Arthropoda; class Insecta; order Diptera; family Rhinophoridae; genus Phyto; species Phyto melanocephala. The sequence continues at coordinate 106,633,931 of OW799237.1, forward strand.
GAAAAAACATCGTTAAACTCAAGATTTAACCAAATAAAATCGCCGAATGTGAACTTTGACTTAAGAACCAATAAAGTTAAAGTATTTTTGGTTTTAATAGCATTTTTAAATGTTTCACCGTTTGATGTCTGTTGTCGTACTCACATTTAAACTACTATTTGAGGTAAATTAAATTTATCTGGGCGTTTTTTACCAAAAACTTAAACATTTGCCAAATTTTATAAATATATTTGTTAAAGGGTACATAAGCTTCAACAAGGCCGGGTATATTTTTGTAACATATTCACTTGTGCATTTACTTTTTATGGCAAGACTATATAATTTTTAATAAATTTATAAGCATCTTATAAAGAAATAAAAAAAAAGAATGCAATTACCTTGAAACTGCAGGTGTGCTTAGATGTAAATAAACAATTATTAAAAAATTAAAATAAGCATTTTTTATTTTTAACTACATAATTCGAATATGTATTTTTTTTATTTAAGGCATATAAAAAAACTGCCTTTGTTTTTTCCTATAAATTTAACACAAATAAAAAACTTCTTTCAATTCTCGGATAACATGTAGAAACATTTGTTCTACATATGTATGTGTGATATGCAAAGTTACCCTCACACCTTCACTCGGAAACCATTACGGTCCATTATGACGCCTTAATAGAGAGAAGAATAGAATAAGAATAGGCGGGAATCGAACCCCAACTGACTTGTCCTTTACTGACTAGTCCACAGGGGCACTCAATGTGTTGTATTCGTCTGGTACTATTCGTATAGGGTCCGCCTTCTAACGTTTTTTTTTTTCAACTAGTGCTTATTTCGTGAATGGTAACACTTAGCTCATGTCTGATTTGACAGATAATTAGTTTAATCCTTCCGCTGAACGAATACGCTTGAACAACGCTGGGAAATATTGCGACATTACTTTGGCCGATTTTGCCAAAAAAAATCATATTTTTATATGAAGCTCATTTTGATCTTGGCGGGTATGTAAGCAAGCAAAATTGTCGCATTTGGGGTACAGAAAACCCGCACGCATACATTGAAAAGCCGATACACCCAAAACGAGTTACTGTTTGGTGCGGATTTTGTTCTAGAGGCATAATTGGGCCATTTTTCTTCAAAAATGAGCAAGGAGTGGCCGTAGTCAATGGCGATTTTTATCGGGCCATGTTGAGCGAATTTTTTTTCACAAAAATTGAAGAGGAGGATATTGGCAATATTTGGTTTCAACAGGACGGCGCTACATGCCACAAAGCCGAAGCTACACTTTTTTTATTTGGCGGACCCTTTAGAAAACAAATCGCCCACTAATCGGCGAAGTTATGGTAAATTTTTGTTTAAAGATATTAATTTCCTAAATATCCTAATTATTTTTTGGACACGATAGTAACAACAAACTTTAGTCTGTAGAATCGAAAATTAGGCATCATATGAAAGGGCTTCACTAGCAATAACAGTTCACTATAACAACTTAAAAACCCATGTAATGCCTAACTACAGAATGGCGTGCAAAAAGCTTATATATGGGTCAAATCTAGTAATTAAAAATTTACTTTAACTTTCTGAAATAAAAAAATTAAAATCCAAGATGACGTCCCCAGAAAAATGGCGGATATATGGGCCAAATGTAGTAATTTAAAATTTATCCCTTTAACCAATAGTATTGGCATCACATAAATGGAATCGACCAGTAGAATACAGTTAGGTATAAAATATGCAAAATCATAAACTAATTCAAATTCCACGGTGGAATTCAAAATAAAATGTCGTACAATATTAAATCAGAATTTTGAGCTACACTAGGATTAGGTCATTATTGGTTATTGGTGGTATAGGATAAGTTATTATTAGTAAACAAACATGAATTTCCCGCACAGTTGTACTGAATTGCGAGCTATTGAATGATTTCGTGTATAGATTATTTAAAAATTGACGCATGCATGACGCATGCATGACGCATGCATAACAAATACCGACATTTGTACCTATTTAATTTAAACGCATAAAAAATTACAACAACAATAAAGGTGTTAGTTTAAGTCGCAAAGGGCTTTTTGTTAATATAATCAAACGCGTATGCTGTTACATAACATACATAAATTTCTCTTAAATAACGCTCGTTTATTCAACCTTTAATCTCTGTTTAATTGAGCCCAATTAATAATTTTATGTCCAACTTAATAGAGAAAATGCATTTTTATTTTTGTATATCCGATGTAAACATTAAAAATAAAAGCACTTCCACAACTAATTTATATTGAAAATTTAGGGGCAGTACTTCAATAAACACCTGGGCCCAAGTTACACTATTCGATTACGATCGAAATTTTACTCGAACGATCGAGTTCGCTGTGCTTTAGGTATAGAGATTCTAAAAAGAATTTTTAAATTTCGATCACGTTCGAATGCCGTAATTTGCCCCCTGAACTAGATGATTGCTTGACTAGATTTTTTTACTTTTTTAAAACTACTTGAGGTAAATACGATATAATGACGCAATATTGTAGCTTTCTTAGTTGCCTATTTTTTCAGTTTTCGTTCATAATGTTTAATTTCAAAGCGTCGTTACAAAAGCATCGTTACCGTGGAATTTTATACACTGTAAGCGAGCTCTTTAAGTTTTCACGGTACTTAAATATTTTTTAAATAAATCCGTGATATGACCGCCTTTAGCCCCTATGTGTAACGTCGGCAATTGGAATGAGAGCGATTAAATTATTTATATAATATAAAACAGTAGTTGATTTATTTTTCGTTTAAATAATTTACAAATTTTAACACTTTGACGTAAAAAATTAAACAAAATACGAATTAACATTTTCCTGCTCTTAAATTATTATGACATAGAATTTTCTTTACATTTGATTGTCTCAAGTACGGAAATTTTAGTGGCTAATCGATCGATAGTACTTTTTAAGTCCTCAACAGTCGGACGTAATTTTTCTATAGTTTCCACGGTAACATCGTAGTCTCTTAATAGAATCGGCTTATCGAGCAGACCGCATTGAAAGCTCTGATTACGTATTTCTAATCTCAAGTTTTTGCGTTCAACTTTAAATTGGGTTAAAAGGGTGCGCAATTTATTCTTTTGCTCTTGTAGTTCTTTAAGGTATTGCTTTTGTACGTTTACAATGTGGCGCATCATTTTTTGTTTCTCTTTCAAATGGGCTATTTTGTGGAGATCGAAATTGTATTGATTGTGAAGTTTTCTGAGCGCCATGTTGCGTTCTGAAAAGGAAAAGATTAATTAGTATTGCGAAATTGACTTTTTATGTTGATCCCACGTCATCATCATATACTTAACTAATTCCTTCGTCTCCGTTCTACATATCGAATGAAATTAAATTGTTCGAATACTATGAAGGTAATTTAATTTCTCTCGGAATACAGATCGAGGGGCCTTATTAAGGTATAATTAGTGAACTTAACACAAACATACCTTCAATTTTTTTATTCAATGCCAGTGTCTCAGTTTCTATAGTTTCATATTTGGTCAAATTTAGACCATTGCCCAAATCTTCCATGTTTTTTAATTGCTGCAAAAACAAACAAAAATATATTATATGTACATTAGGGCCTACCATCGTATAAGCAAAAAAAAAGTTGGCCGCACATCTTTAAATATAAAGTATCATTGAACGTAGGGGTCGCCATTTTAAATTTTTCGTTATATCTTTGCTACTTGATGATATACCCTTAATTTAGCCTCGATGAGACCAATGTTTCCCTTTAAAGGCCATTCGTTGGAAAAATACTTTATATTTGACAATGTTACGGCAAAGCTATTTTCCGTTATGGTCTGCTCTACAGGCTTTAATAATAAAACCTACATCTGAAAGAGAGGTGACTTGCTGTTGATTTAGTAACAGTCTTAAGCGGACTTGAGAAATTTCTTTTCGAATCATTGACATTTTTGCCAGAGAATTATTCACCGACGTTGCCAACCTCTCAAAATTTTCTCTTTGAAATGTGGTTTTAATTAATTCTTCAAGTTGCTTAACTTCTTGATCGCTGTGCTTTTTTGCATTTTGGAATTGTTCCTGTATCATTAGAAGCTGATTGGAGCTTAGAATTTTTGTATTTTCTTCTCTATATAACAATTTATGTAAGTGATCGAGAGCAGTGTGGTAGTCTTTACTATCCATCTTCAATATCTTGGGATCGTCGGGTGTTATAACACGAAAACATAATTTTCGTTTAAAATGTTCTACACATTTACGATTGAGAAATTGTGACGCTCTCTTTTCCACCCGAAATACATCATATTTGGCTTTAAGTTCCAGCATTAATTTATTTTTGTCCAGCGATTTTCTATATATATTATTAGCATCTATATATTCAGATTTGGTGACACACTGATCGATGAGACTGTTAAGAAATTCAAAGATGTCTTGTTGGTTTTGAAGCTTATGTTCTTCATGTGCCAAATTGTCTTGAGTTTCATCCTGTTGTTTTTCTTGTTCAAAGAACTGTTGTAGTATTTCATCTACATTAGGATCATGTTCTTTGATCTTATCAAATTCGTCTAGGGGCTCTCGAGAGTCCTTATCAGTAATGTCTACGCTGGAAACATCACTTGTATGCATTTGAATCATTCGCTCTTCTTTGTCGTTTTCTTCGAAAGGGCTAATTTCTGAAAGGCTTTGTTCAGTGCTACTGTGATCTTCCTCAGGTTGTTTATATGTTTCGCCCATTGTTGATGATGAGGAGGCTACTCCCGTCAAAGGGTTAACAAATTTACCTGTATCCTCTTCAATAGTGGGATCAATTTCTACAGTTTTTAGCTTTTCCACCAACAGATCATCTGTAAAGTCTACCGAAACTTGATCTACTAGTGGTATATCTCCAAACTCATCAAAGAAGTTATCTTCTTTTTCTAATTGTCTCTGCTTCAAATATTCGGGTTCTTCTTCATCAGTTAGAGATTCATCGTCGGATAGCATGTCTAGCATTAAAAACTTCTGCGGTTCCTCTATAAGAAAGAAATTTGTCTTGTCGTTCTCCTCTTCCATTTCAATAAATTCTTGTGTAGACTCCGAAGATGAGCTGAAAGACTCAATTTCCTCAATAGCCTTTTGAAGAGCATCATTAGCTGTAAAATTCTCTAGAAGTGAATGTTTATGTTTGTTAGGCTGTATAGCTTGAGGTTGAATTGTCGCCCTCTCATTTGAATTTGTGGGATTTGCAGGAAACTTTAAAGAAGTTCTTGGCTTATCACGGGATTCCCCAGTTGATTCTAAGATTTTTTTAGGGTTTTCTTCTTTAAATTGTGGTGGTGTTGAAACCTTAATTTTTCCTGGCTTAGTTTTGTTTGATCGATTTATCCGACTCCTTTCGTTTGAGGACATTTTCTTTAATTTGGATCTGAACTTACTCGAATTTAGTCGAAATCGAAGTAAAAAAACGCATAAATGGAATATAAAAACCCAATAAAAAATATAAAAAAGTTAAAAAAAATATAAAAAAGAAAAATTATTGAATTATTTCAGTTGCTTTCATTTGATGTTTTGTGAAACAACTGAAAGAAAAATATTACAAATTTGAAGTATGGTATGACATTTATAGGGTTTTCGAATTGGGGTGACACCATTTTAAGTGGTTAAAGGTTAATGGCTCAACGCGCAAATATAAAACATTAAAGCTTTTTTCAGCTGCGTTTACCTAATGAATAAATACGCGTGCGTTGGATAAACCTTTCAACAAAGGGTGGCATGGTGTAGTTGTTGGAGTGCCTAGCTTTAAACCGAAAAACCCTAGTTTGAATCCCAGCAGAGACAATAACGATTACATTGCAGATGCTTTAACCTTTTTCAGATAAATCCACCAAAAGATGAAGTTAACTGATGTTCCAGTTCTCTCAATGCCGATATGGACGTTCAGGAAGTGCCATATGCTATAAGGCAAATGATCAGGAAGAGTCCACACCATTTGGCAATGATATTACACCACTACTCAATCTAAGGAGGAGTTGTTTCTAAGCAACAACAGGTGGCAACCCCTCGTAATGGAGTAGACTGCTGTAGCTGTATGCTAATTTTTATATAGAAACCGAACCAGACACTGGTAATAGTGCTATTTTGTATAGAATGCCAGATTGGATTTTAATGGATTTTCATGAATTCTACTAGTCAAGCGCTTTTATTTCATATTTTGAAAGGATAACATTTTTAATTACAAGATTTGACTCAAGGCGAATCCATACAGGTGAAATTATCAGCCCAGCTGATGGGGAGACTTTATGTCAAAATTGGTTGAATTTGCCTTATTAATGCAGGGAAGGGAAAGGGATATGCCCAAGGCATATCCATAAGGTATATGCAACGGCGAATTCATACAACAAAGCAACTTTTAATGAGATGTTTTATGTCAAGGCCAATTCGTATATCAGGGATGGAAAAGTTGTTTTTACATATTAAATATAATAAAATTTTATTAAAAAAAGGATATAATTGTTTAAAACACATTACTAATGACGCAAAAGCAACAAATATACATAATTTTGGCACATTTATTATCAAAAAAGTACACCTAAGTTAATTCTTTAATACAGAATTTAAAATCACATTTCCCTTCCCTGCATTAATAAGGCAAATTCAACCAATTTTGACATAAAGTCTCCCCATCAGCTGGGCTGATAATTTCACCTGTATGGATTCGCCTTGGATATGCCTTGATTTGACTCATAATTTTCAAAACGAGAATACAAAGTTTTTACATTGAAGTTTTTAAAAAATGAACAAAATTTAATTAAAAAAAAAAAAATAATAATAAAAAATTGTGTAAAATATACAAAAACAAAATGCACGTGAATTGTTGTGTTTGCTGCGGGGATGATTTATTTATTTATTTTGTCAATTCTTCGGTGACTCCCACATTTGTTAAAGTTATTCACGTTTGTTTTGTGGTCATACAAATTGGTAACTGTCGTTTACGTTAAAATTGAAAGGCTTGTATTTTCTTAATATTATTATTTTCTATTTCACGAGTCGACGTATTCGGGGCCGGAGAAAAATATCGAAAAATATGTCTGTTACGTTACTTTTACGGTTAGCGCTCGACATAGTTACATACCTTATGAATAAAATTGTTTAAGAAAATCAATTTTTGTATGTAAAAATATAAAAACGTATTCATGGCCGATATTATTCATGTAATCGACTCGCTAATCGTATTGTAAAAAAGGTTGAAAGTAAGATATCCCGACATGTGTATCCATTAGTGCAGTAGAATTAGGGTTAGGAATATTTCAACGAATAGTCTTTTTTGTAAAAATTATTAGTATACATTTTTATTTTAATGTAATGTAAACAAAGTACAGGTATGTACGTGAAAATATGAATTGATTTTTATTCCTTTCTGTAAGAAAACTTGCCGTGGTTTATTCATTATAGGTGGGCCAAAAGTCACTTCATCATAATATCGTGAAAAATTTAACAACAGAGCAACCAATGTATTAAGAACTTTACTTTTCCAATTAGCTTTCAACTTTAATAATGGACATTGGGGACAAAAGACTTTTTTCGCTGATCAATTCAAATCCCCACAACTGCAATTTTGAGGCTCACTAATTTTTTAAGAACAAGCGAAGAGTCTCAACAAAATCTGACTGCTATAGGTGGAGCGGGGGTTAAGGGTTGCTTGAATAAAATTTACCGCTATGAATATTTTTGCATTTTATTACTGAGAACATTGACACAATGTAAAAACAGTTTTAAGATCTACTTAATTATAGAAAAATTATGACTATCTCTAGTTAGACGTTTTTCCAGCCTAATGAGTTTCTCTTGAATTTTCTCTAAGGTGACTCTTAAACGATTCACAAGTTCGCGTTTTATACTTAAACGTTCCACGGTTTGATCGTAGTCATACATTAAGGCAGGTTTATCCAATATACCTCCCTGAATACTTAATTCGTTGAGTTCATGGCGTATGTGATTTCGTTGTACTTTCATTTGATAGATGTATTTACGCAGAGAACTGCGTTCGTGAATGAGTTCGCTTAAAACGGAACGCTGTTTTGCAATAACATCACTCAATATACATTGTTTCTCTTTGAAATGTGCTAAAAGGTGGAGGCAGCTGTACGAGCGAAGATGTAGCTTTTTTAGCTCCACATTGCGTTCTAGAAGGGAGAAGAAGACGAAAATAATTTTTATAATGTTTCAAAAACATTTACCTTCAAGTTTCTTATCTAATGCTCGATTTTCGGTTTGTATGTGCTCATACTCTTTTAAAGTCATACCGTTGCCTAAATCTTCAAATTTTCGGAGTTTCTGCGAACATTTATATCTTGTTAGTTTTATTGATTTTTTATGTATAGTACGACCTTAAATCTTACCTCCAGAAGCAAAGCATGACTGTGCTGTTTAGTTATCATTTGAAAGCGTACATCACTTACTTCATTACGTAGTTTTGTCATTCTCCTTAACAATTGCTCGATTATCTGAAAAGAAATCATATATATTTTTTTAGGGAAGTTAAGTCCTAAAATTATATCTAAAAGTCGAGAACACACTGACACGAATCTGCTAACGTGACTAATATTATTTTAGACACTGTGCGATAGCAAGGTATATGAATAATAACATCATGTGTGACAGTTTATATTCGTATCTTACGTGGTATTTTTCGATGAGGTGATATAACAGCGAAACCTAAACAAAAGCGGCAAGCGTTGTGCTTAGCGATAACGTTGAAGTGATAAACCTAGACAGCAGCTTCAACGTCATGTAATGAACAGTAATGTTAACTTATAATGTTTAACAAACCCGTTTAAAATAAAAAAAATTACATAAAATCACTAGATTGTCCTGAAAATAGCTAAAACGGCATTATTTTTCAACAGTTATAAAATAAAAAAACAACAACAGTTGCACTGCAGCTGACTTTAATCCCTAACGCTCTGTCAGATGTTGGTTTTCCAATTGCGGTATTTTGGTTTAATTCATACAAAATATATGAACATGAGAATTTTTGTCAGCGAACATATTCTTGTCGCTTTTATTTAGGTTTCGCTGTAAGTGTTTGGCAAGAAACTTACGTCATTGGATTGTGGATGTGCTGCTCGTAATAAATTTCTTTTAACCAAATCTTCGAATAACTGTATCTCGTTGTGAACTTTCTGCTCGCTTTTTTCCAGTTCGCTACGAAGTTGTTCTGAAATACTCAAAGATGAACCGGTAATTTCTCGTTCCCTAGCCAATTGTTTATCTAAATGCTTTAAAGCTTTTGTATACTTTTCCTTCTCCTGAGACAAACTCTTAGCAGTTTCTGGTAAAATAGGACGAAACATCTTTTTACGTTTAAAATATTCCACTAATTTCTGATTTAATGATTCTGCGACTTTAAGCTCAATCTCGTGTTGACGGTGCTTATGAATCAGTTCCAGTATTAGTTTGCGCTTGTCTAGATTTTTTCTTAAAACCATTTCAGGGCTTACATATTTAGTCATTTCCACGACTTTATGGACAAGATCATTAAGAAATTCTAAAGTAAGTTGGTGTATACGTTTTGCTTCTTGCTGCTTGACTATGGCATCCCAATCGATTTCTTCTGCCACATCCTTAACTGTACAGAAGTCTTTTTCCAGAAATGTTTCCAAAAGATCTTGAGCTTTATCTTCCTCTTTTTCGTAAATATTAGTGTGTGCATCTTCAAACAGTATGTCCTCGGGCAATAATATGTCACTTATTTCAACCTCTTGTGATTCGGAAATTGAATGTTCTTCCTCTGCCAGCTGAGATACTTCAGACGAACTGTCGTACGTTTTTGAGCGAGTTGATATTTCCAAACCCGTTAGAGGATTTACAAAGCGTCCTCTATCTTTAGGATCATCCGTAGATGTTTTTTCAAGCACTACCTCCACCACGGATACATCTTTCGAAATATTTTCAATATCTGGTATTTCTTTAAAATTATCACAGAAGCTTATCTCCTCTGCCAGTGATTTTCTTTGCAAATATTCTAACTCTGTTTCTTCTTCCTCATCCGATTCCGATTCCTCGGTGGTATCCCACAGGATTTCCAATATATTAACTAGAGTTCCATCTTCTTTATCGTGATAAGTTGAGAGATCTGTAGAATCCGTTGTTGAACTAGTTGATGTCGAATCAAAGTTCTCTAATTGCTCGTCTGTTTTATTAGTCAAATTAAAATCAAGTTTCTCATCAACTACTTGATGCTTCAATTTAGCAGATTTTTTCGTTTTATTGTAGTATTTTTTGTTCATTTTTCAATTGGTTTTTCTCTTTTCATTTTATTAAATAAATCGTCATAAAATAAATGTCAAACATATGAATAAATATGTACACAGAAAAAAATATTGTCTAAATAAGTTGGACTAATTAATTTTTGTTTCAAACTAAAATGTTGTTTTAAACTAGGTAACCTCAATTCATCAGCTAATCATCAGCTGAACTACAGCTACTACTTTCTATATTTCACATTTTCATACATTTTCTCTCTTTCTGTAATTTACAATTGTCTAGCTTTTAACCAGTGTTTATGGCACCCAAATTTATGTTTTTTCTTATTATTTTTACAGTCATACCAATCTCTTTTGCAAAGGATTAATAATCTTTTTTTTTAATCGTTACTTCTGTATAGTTTACTAAAATATTACCCGCTACTTCGATAGCGCAGTTCCTATTATTTATTAAGTTATTTTTTAATCAATTTTTAATTCGTAAAATTTTTTGAAGCTTGTTTTTCAAATTCATTTTATTTAGAAAAGTAAAAAGTACGGTAAGGATATACATGGGATATATTTTCTGTCTCACCCATCATATAACCATAAACCCATCACAATCGTATAAAATGCAAAAAGTACCAATCTAATTTAACAAAGCTCCTTTTTGGTCGGCCGTAACATTTTCTGTCTCACCTCATATCAATAGTCACTAATTTCGAAATTCTAAGCTTATAAATATTGAAAATACAAAAAGTACCATAAAAAAAGATAAAAAGTACCTTTTTGGTCGCACCTAACATTTTACAATTTTAGCTTTATAAACGTAAAAGTACCACAAAAATTCAAATTCAAATTCTTTTTGGTTGCCCAGTCACCTGGAATTAATAGTTTCTAGTTTCATAATTCTAGCGTAGAAAATATAAAAAGTACCCAAAAAAACAGAAAAATACCTTTTTTTGGGGTTTTCATATCAATGTATAAATTCAATGTTTAAAATGTAAAAATATCTTTGTAGCAAAATATTTTAATAGACATGATTAAAAGTGAGTAATCTTACTCTTTTTTGTATAAACGTAATTATGTTCTAAAAAGTACCAAACTGTTCCATAATTTTTCCCCTTTCTACCCTGTTATGAATGTGTTTAAATTTTTACCAAATTATATAATTTTTTAAGTCTGGTAAAATCTCTATGACAATTTTTTTTTAAAATTGGCTCTGTAATTAGGAATTATACACATTGTCCGGTATTTTTCTCTTTTTGGTACGTTTTTTGTCCCCCTAAAAAATTTCACCTGAACAATTGTCCATATTCTATTAGGCAATAATAATTATGAAATTTCGTCCCATTTAAATATTATTCGAAAAGGTGTTTTTAAAAAAAGTACCATAATGAGAGACAATTTTTACCCTTTATATATGCAAATCTGAAAAAAGTGCCAAAATTCTATTAATAATTTTTTCCGGATAAACTAATATAGTTAAATTTTTTTCCTAGCTTTATGTCCTACGTAGAGTACAAAAAAGTACTAAATTATAGTCTATACCAAGTTTTTCCCCTTAAGGGTTAAAAATTAAAAAAAAATGCCAGACACCTGTCAGCTTAATTTTTGTGTAAATTACAATCCTTTTTGAAGTTAATTTGTATCATTTTTAATTATAATTTAACTAAATGTATGAAACCGATATGCTTTTTAATTAAAACCGCTGAATATTTTTGTAATAGTTTTTATTTAAAAGAAAATCAATTTATAAAAATCAATCAATTGACGAAAATTTAAAAAGGGCTTTCCTGAAGAACTATAAAAATAGACATAAGCAGTTTTGCCTTTTTGCTACAAAATTGTTGTCGGCCATTTATTTATGAACTGATGTTAATGCAATGTTAAGTTTAACATTGCTAGTACTTTTTTATTTACTACGACTGCCTTTTAATATCGTTTTAACTTGTGGTTTACTTTTGTCCCACTAATTATACATGAAATCTCATTCAGATTCACTACTGCTTCTATTGCTCTCCGTATAATTCAATGATCTCGCTAAAAACTTATTATATTTTCTCCAAAAATTTATATTTCCCAGTTTAGATTTGCTTCTGAAATAGCGATGCCTAGAGTTCTCCACTTGTCCGCCATCAAAACTGGAATCCGATGAGAGTATTGGTAAATTTTTTAATTGTATGCGTCGTAATTCCATTCTTTGTCGTTTTGCCTTATTTAGATAGAGTTTTTTAATGGGTGTTATTCGGAGAGTGTAACTGCATTCGGTCTCAGCATAAGAATTACCATACGATTCAGAATGTTCGACAGGAGTTAGCCAACGATCTTTTAGTCTAGAAACCTTTGGCTGATGCTTTTTGACTTCTTGGGCATTTCTTTCTATTTTAGAATGTTCTTTTGCGGAGCTGTTAATTATTTTATTATTTTTGGTTAAATGGCCAAACATTTTTGACAGAGCTATTGGTGTTTCCTTAATTGGGTCTATTTAAGAATTTTGAAATGAAATAAAACTAAATATACAATTAAATAATAAACAAATAAAAAAAATATTGTGGAAAGAAACGGAATTTTTTTACAGAAGGTGTCTGCAATAATAATATTTTTGAAAAAAAAGATATATCCTGGTTAACATTAGGCAATTTTTCTTGTCGTAAGTTTAAGGTGAAAGAGGAATATTTTTGCTTCTATTTATCTTTTCTGGTAAAATCATGCTTGCGGCAAAAAATTGATTTATGTTTACAAGGCGTTAGTAATGCATTGACAAATCTAATACAAAAAAGATAAAAATTTGATTAAGTCGACTTGTCAGAGTGTAATATTACTGAGTAATATTAACATCATTATGATTTCATAATTTAAAAGTCAAAACTTTTAGGTATTTTGTTTTATTTATGATCTAAAACTAAGAAGGAATCAACCTAAAATTGCACTCCTTCAAAATCATTTATAAGCAGTTATTTATCATTGTCATTAGTGACACTGAAATAATAATATTATATCGCGGAATTATTAATTTCTTTTGTGGTTTCTTCATACTTAAGTAGATATGCAAAAAACCCTTTGGCTTTGTACAATAATGATTACAACTTTTAACCAAAACTACTTTAAAAATTTTACGTGTATTATGTATATAGTTGCTACAATTACAATATAATATATACGCGTTCAAACAAACGTTCATATTCGAAAACAATACATAAGTTTCTAAGTACAAAAGATAAATAATTAAAATGTAATATTTCAAAGCATACTTTAAGGCGAAAAAGTACATAGCAAAATAATATCATAGGGTATATTTTTTAGAAGTGGATTTATTTAATATGAAAAAAGTATAGAAAAAATAAGTAAGAGTGCTTTGTTCGGCCTTGCCGAATCTGATAATACCCTTCACCATTATGTACATAAAGACATTTTTTCTAAAGTGTTAAATTTGAAATAAATGAGAGTAAGGTTTTTTTTTAACCAAGGAGTTTAACAGTTTTGCTTTAAAAAAAGTAGAAAATAATAAACTGATAAATCAAGACCATCTCAGGGTACACTTTCATACATTTTCTCTCATTCCTCGTAATTTTCTATTGTCTAACTTTATATAAAAAAGTGTTTTTCTTTTAAATTCTCTCGAAATGCAGTCACCTTATATAAGTACACCAGACACTATCTGATGAATAAATATGCCTTGGTAGAACATATTAATAATAATTTAAAATTTTACCAAAGGCTTGCTCTTTTTAAAAGTATAAATTGACTGCATATTTGGTAAATGCATCAACAAATAAAAACTTTCATGTTTAACATTTTTTTAATCATATTGATAAGATGTAAATTAAACGACTAAAATGGCGACATAAGTGGACCATTGGAAGAACGAACACTTTCAGTAAATGTCGTTTGTTAGCCTCTCCATATGAAACTCATTAATTTATACGTATTTTATTTATTTATTATTTCTTAGGCATAATAAATATTCCTAAGAATAAGAAATATTTTCCTTACAGAAATTGTAATCCATGTAAAGACAGATAAAATAAATACAAAACTTTGTGTGCTTATATTAATCAAAATCTAATTCTTTAATAAAACAGTAAAGGAGGGTATAGATTATAAAGTGCTTAAATCCCTATTTTGTACTTTTTAAAATAAAATTAATACACATCAATAACTTATTTAAATGAAAAAAATTTTGTATACTCTATATATACTTTTATATATTACTAGCCAAACCCGGCGCGCGTTGCTACGCCCCTTAATGAATCGAAATGCATTCTGAATTTTAATTGAATATCAAATGCAAAAACCTAAATATTATAATTTTTTTATGGGCGTGGCATTTCCCACTTTTCTAGTCACGAAATTGTAAATTCATAACAGCTCAATATGTGTGCAAAGTTTCAGAAGAATCGGACCAGTGCAAGTACCTCAAAATGATACCTTTTTTTATGGGCGTGGCACTGCCCACTTTTCTAATCTTGAAATTATTTAGTCATGACAGCTCAATATGTGTGCAAAGTTTCAGAAAAATCGGTCTAATGCAAGTACCTCAAAATTATAGCCTTTTTTTATGGGCGTGGTCCCGCCCACTTTTTTAATCACGAAGTTATAAACTCATGACAGCTTAATATGTGTGCAAAGTTTCAGAAAAATCGGTCCAGTGCAAGTACCTCAAAGTTAAAACTTTTTTAGGGGCGTGGCCCCGCCCACCTTTCTTATCACGAAATTATTTAGTCATGATAGCTCGATATGTGTGCAAAGTTTCAGAAAAATCGGTCAAGTGCAAGTAGCTAAAACTGATAACTAATTTTTTATGGGCGTGGTCCCGCCCACTTTTTTAATCACGAAGTTATAAAGTCACGACAGCTTAATATGTGTGCAAAGTTTCAGAAAAATCGGTCCAGTGCAAGTACCTCAAAGTTAAAACTTTTTTAGGGGCGTGGCCCCGCCCACTTTTCTTATCACGAAATTATTTAGTCAGGACAGCTCGATATGTGTGCAAAGTTTCAGAAAAATCGGTCAAGTGCAAGTAGCTAAAACTGATAACTAATTTTTTATGGGCGTGGCCCCGCCCACTTTTTTTCATCCATAAACACTCCCCGGTATGTGTACAACAACTTACCAAAGTTTGAGCCCGATCGGTTTTACAGTTTCAGAGTCTATATCTAACACACACACACACACACACACACACACACACACACACACACACACACAGAGTTTCACTTTTATATATATAGATTATTATCCTATTTATTTTTTCATTCATAACAATGTCATTAATACTTCATCAATTATTTTCGTCGCATTGCAGTTATTTTGCTTTACTTGGTGGGGGAATTTGCATTCTAAAAAATTTTTAATGAATATATTTAAAATATTTGTTTTTATTAATTGAAGTTTGCATAAATAAATAATACACTTTCAACAATATTTATTCGTGTATATGCAACTTCCTTTGTTTTATCGTTTACCTTTTATCTACAATTTATTATGCAAAATTTACTTTTACTCAAACAATGTGAAGTAAAGAATCGATTGGAAAATATAAAAAAAAACATTTAATTTTTGATGTTGCTACATCTCATAAAATATAAGAATGTGTTATAAAGTATTTTTTTTTTAAATGTACCGTTTTCTTCTGTGTAGTTTCTGTATATTACAGAAACCATAGCATACTTTATGGGTTATATTGAATATATGGCACAGTGGAAGATTTTCCTAGAATTTTAAATTACTTTATAAATGAAAAATAAAATATGTTTATTAAAAATGGGTTAGTTTCAGTGATGACCGGAATTATGATGAATTTTTCTAATACAAAAATATTAATTGACGGCAATGTATGTAGCAATAACTGCTGAACAATATATTTATTTATTTATTTATTTAATTTATAATTTAATTTGCAAAAACAAAACAGAATTAAATTAATTAAAATGATAACTAAAAGAAATTAAAACAGGTATAAAAAAATTGATATTCATTCATGAAGAAATGTTAGATTTGATTTAGTTAAAGTTTTTACAGAGGTGGAGTGATAAAAGATAAAAAAGTGTGTCTAAAAAATTAATCTGAGAGTTCCTACATGTAAGTATGTCTACAGTAATATATACAATGTACATGATATATGAATCTGTGTATGAGTACATATGAATTTCATGTATTTATGTCACATCTACAAGCACCACTTATATTATTATTTAATTATTATAAAATCAAATAATTATCTTTATATGACATTGCGATTACCAAGTGTTCATACAATATTAAACAAATTACAAATATGAGATAATTGAACAGATTATGCATGAGTGTGTATTTGACATTTATATTTACACACATGCTTGCAAGTACCCTATAAGCAACTCAGCCAACTTTAAGTTAACTTCTGATGTCTGATAAATGAGTGTTGAATTTTCGAATATCGAATACACCGGTTTTTTTTTATCCGAAAAAGCCGGTTTTTTTATTTTTTAAAGTTTATTTTCATATAACTTTGTAATCAGTCGTACTATAGTATATTTAGAACGGTAAAAGTTTCCAAAAATCAGAAAATAAAAACTATTATTCTTCCATAACATTGTAAGAAATTTATTTGTTGTTTTAAAAACAAATGTAAAATAAGAAAAATAATTAAGCTTTAATATTTTTTTTACAGGATATAAACCTATCGTTAAAGGTAATTGAAGCATTAACTTAGCTGATCGATCACTTTTAGGTAAACAGTGTAGTTACAATAAAGAAGAACGAATAATCTCTCCTTCCAGATCCTAATTTTAATTAATGGCATTGAGTGTCTGTCAACTTAAATTTCAATTAAACCATTGAACAAACTAATTTATGCCTATATTTGTATGTCTGTCGTGCTTACGATGGACGATACCAGTATTAAGGAAAACTTTCGCCTAAACAGAAAGGCATTCCAAAAAATATGTAAAAAATTTCAACATATCGAATCTATTTTTATTTTACATTTATAATTTTTTAATTTTTTGATTGATTGCCGACCGTGTTGCCATATTGAAATTGCTAAATGCAGTATAAATTCAATTTGATTTAGTGCATTTACGTGAAATCTAATACACATTGGAAATTAACGCTGTCGTCTGTCTATGGTATTAATCTCGAAAACTATTTAAGAGAAAGGCTAGAAAATTTGTTTGAAAATTTTTGAGGGATAAGCACAAAAAAATAACTGCTTCGACTTTTTTAATCAGATTTGCAAAGGAAAATTTATTTTTTTATACCCTTCACCTGTGGTGCACAAGGGTATATATAGCTTTGTCATTCCGTTTGTAATTTCTACAATTTTCATTTCCGACCCCATAAAGTATATATTTTCTGAAATCTTATGAATAGAGGAGTCGATTAAGCCCTGACCGTCTGTCCGTCTGTCCGTCTGCCCGTCTGTCCGTGTGTTGGTTGAAATCAACTTTTAGAAGCAACTATATATTCCTCAGATCTGTATATGATATCAATCTCTTGGAAATATCCAGGAATGAATCGCTATTGAAATTCAGCACAATCGCCCCATAACTTTCTGAGATATGAGCAAAAAACCACGACCACCTCGTTTTTTTCACAATTACAACAACAACATATGTACATACATGTAAAAAACATACCAAACAAAAAAAATTACAAAAAACAAAAATATTAAAAATAAGAAAAAAATAATAAAAAAAACTACAAAAAAAAAAATTTTAAAAAAATTAAAAAAAAAAATTTAAAAAAATTTTTTAAAAATTTTTCTAAAAAAATTTTTTAAAAAAATTTAAAAAAAAATATAAAAAAAATAATAAAATATAAATAATATATTAAATAAAATAAAATAAAATTTTTTTGGCTCAGCTGGGATTCGATGCCACATTTATTCTAACGTGTACGTATGCACGTATTTTATATGGGATGAATGGTGATACAAACAATTGTTATTGCATGACTACACGTTGTGAAGGGTATATAAGATTCGGCACGGCCGAATATAGCACTGTTACTTGTTTTTGTTTAAAGATGCTGAGTTTTGGTATTGTGGAAAAATTCCGAATCCAAGATGATGTCTAAAACAAAATGATGGATATATGGGTAAATTTTTTGTTTGTTGTTTTTTTGCTTGTTTGGGTATCAACCAAAGAGACTAAACTCAATGGCGTAACAAGGCCTTTCTGGGGATGCAGTGCCAGCTCATATTCTAACTTTTTGTCACCCCCAGAAATTTGTAGCTACGCCAACTAGTATTTTACAGGCTGGACTAGTATATTACAGTAAAAAATTTGTTCTTCTAAAAAAAGGCTAAACATTTTAAAGTAGATTTTATAAAAAACAATCAGTTTTTAGCTAAAAGCCCGTATAGTTTGTTACATTCTTGCAGAAAATTATAGCAACAAGTGACTGTGATTTATTCAATAAGTAATCCTTAAAATTATTTGAAAATAAAAGATCAGTAAAAATACAAAGAAAAGTTGTTAAGAAATAACTTCAATCAAATACTGACTTTTAGTCAAATTTAAAATTTTTAATAATTCATATTTAGCCAAAGTTTGAAATCGAAATCGAGTAACCCAGTAAACAAAAAGGCAAGATCTGGATATATATTCTTATGAATTTTAGTTCCTGAGTTTATATTTAAGGCTGAGGTTATATTTAAAGCATGTGGTTCTATGCAATTTTAATGAGGTACATTCAAATCGATTCTAGCAGACTGCTCACAAATGATTTGTACGTACTGCTAAAAACAGATTCCTGTTGCTAAATTTTCTTATTAATCGATTTGAAAGGCACAGGATTTGTGTCAGCAATGCTTCAATTTACGTAAGGAAGTTTTTTATTTTTTATTGTGATTGTTAAAATTTAATAAAATATTTTATGTTGATTAAGCATTTAAAATTTTTGCAGAATGCCTTTTTTGGATTTTTGATTTTTTGAATTTTAGAAACAAAATAAAAAGAGTAAAAAAATAATGTACTTGGTTAGTTTGCCATGAAACCTTTCTTTGGAGAGATTTTTTTCGTATATGTACATTTTGTATACGCCCAACTTTATTTAAATGTTAAATTTTTAAATTCCTATAAAATGGCTCAAAAAGGTCAAAAAAGGTTAAAAAAGGCCAAAA
Organism: Phyto melanocephala; assembly: GCA_941918925.1. NCBI lineage: Eukaryota > Metazoa > Arthropoda > Insecta > Diptera > Rhinophoridae > Phyto > Phyto melanocephala. The sequence goes on from OW799237.1 coordinate 106,653,220, forward strand.
GCTAAATTCATATTTCTCCGGCTAAACAAGATTAAAAAATTTTAAATTTAGCCTGAAAAGGGCTAAATTGGCAACGCTGGTTCAATGTTATGTTAAATATTTCTATCCCGCACAAATCGTCACTACTACTCGCTTGTATGCTAGAACAGACTCATGCACATACATGTGTATGTACATGTGTATTAAATAAACACATGAATTATTGAAAGAGGATTTTAAATATTGAATTTTACTATAATAAACTAATGATAATTAATATCTGTAGACTCCTAAAAAAACTTATTAAGTCGTTGAACGAAATTCAATGTTTCTTAATAAAAAAAAAAAAATTAAAAAAAAATAATAATAAAATCTTTAAGATGCTCTGTTTACTAATCTGTGTATAATACATAATATGACATAAAAGAGAATTGACAAATTAAATTTGTTTTTTAACTCCTGTTTTTTCTTTACAGAGAAACATGAAATTTTAATTAAAATTTGTTTGTTAAAAGGCCACCGTCCACAAACTTGCGCTACGTTTACATTAATTCTCGTCTTGCTGCGCGAATTAATTATAAGATAAGAGCTTTTAAATCTTAAAGAAACAACATAATTTAATTTTTTTTCATAATTTGTTTTTTGTTTTTTTTTGCTCTTCTGAAAAATGTAGAAATTCGAAATAAGTTGTTTGGTCTAAAGTCCATTGATATGTATGAATGTTTGTATAATGGGAATAATAAGTTAATCTTTCACTTAATTCTATATTCAATAAATAATCAAGGTTACATCCACTGGCGATTTCAATGTTCACACTCTACATATGGGCATTTCCATGTCATCGTACGTGACATTTGTAGTCCTATAAAGTGGAGTAATTTATGCAAAAGTAAGAGTAACTGAAACAAAGTTAGATCTTTATGTTTTATTTATTTAAAAAAAAAATTATTTATATTCGAATCATTGTTGTCTAAAATATCCAGAAAAATAAGAATATATCGTACGTGACATAAAACAGAAGTGATTTTGAGGTATATATGGAAATATGAAAAAAATTTGCAAAATTTGGGAGGTAGTTTTTCTTTTCTTAATTTCTTACACTAAACCAAATATTTTTCATTTAAAATCCATCATACTTAATTGAAAACAATCTTTAAATGATTTTATAATAAATTCAATTTAATATCGTTCGTGACATATCGTACGTAACAGATTTTTCTCTAATAGTATTCTTAGGTAATAAAATTTATATTATGTTAAGAAAAAAGTTAAATTCTAAATTAGGTGCTCTTGCGTCTGTTCTAATACGAATGACGGAGACAAATAATGTTTTTGCACTACGTACGTGACATTAAAAAAAAACAAAAAATACCGCTAAATGAACTCTCTATTTTCTTTTTTCTTATGGATCTTGTTAATTGTTGTTTTTACCTCAATTTTTAAGGAATATTTAAAATTACAATTTATTTTTACAATTTAGTCGCTAAAAAAAATTTGTTGATTGCAATTATTTAAAATAAGTCAAAGAGATAATCAGATTAAACTCTTAGTATTGCTACTAAAATAATTTAATAAGCTCTTGATACCTGCGCAAAGTAAAATTTAAGTGTTTTTTTTATCAATAAACTTATAATGAAAAACTTTTAAAAATTTTTATTTTTACTCTCGTGGTTGACATATTCATGGAAATGCCCATATTTATTTCAAAAGAAAGATATAAATGATTGTCATTAAAAAGTGAGAATAAAGCTAACACTAATTCGGTATTATTTTGCTTAAGTTTTACAAAGCGTATTAAATATAATCATTTTCATTCTGCTTATAATAAACCTATTGTGCTCAAAATAAAAAAAAACAAACTCAATTTTTGTTAAAGATGTTTTCCATTATTTATTACTTATTTTACATTTTGAAATAATGTATATTCTTCTTTTCGTGTTTCACATAATAAATTACTCTATTAAACTTAAAAAGTGAATCTTCTTGTTATGACCTCATAAGTATCACAAAATTGGGGTAGAAATATATACGTTTATTTTCAATTTTCATTATGCCCATCTGAGTGTGAAAATATTTTTAAAGACTTTGTTGTATTTATACTCTACACTGTTTAAAGTAATAACAAAAAAAAAAAAAAAAACAAGTAAGAGCGCTAGATTCGGCAGTGCCGAATCTTATAAACCCTTCACAACGTGTAGTCATGCAATAACAGTAGTTTGTATCACCATTTATCCCATATGAAATACGTACATACATATAAAAACATACATATATAAAAACATCCCATTTTAAAATTATAAATTTACGTATGTACGTTAAAAAAACAAAAAAAAAAAAATAAAAAATTTAAAAAAAATTAAAAAAAAAAAATTGTTATATATATAATAAATATAAAACAATAAAAAAATTTAAAAAAAAAAAAATTAAAATATAAATAATAATGAAATAAAAAATAAAAAAAAAAATTAAAAAAATTTTTTTTTTGCTTAGCTGGGATTCGATGCCACGTTTTCTCTAACCAGTATACACGTTTGTATGTATGTATGTTGTTGTTATACCCTTCACCTGTGGTGCACAAGGGTATATATAGGTTTGTCATTCCGTTTGTAATTTCTACAATTTTCTTTCCGACCCCATAAAGTATATATTTTCTGAAAGCTTATGAATAGAGGAGTCGATTAAGCCCTGACCGTCTGTCCGTCTGTCCGTCTGCCCGTCTGTCCGTGTGTTGGTTGAAATCAACTTTTAAAAGCAACTATATGTTCCTCAGATCTGTATATGGTATCAATCTCTTGGAAATATCCAGGAATGAATCGCTATTGAAATTCAGCACAATCGCCCCATAACTTTCTGAGATATGAGCAAAAAACCACGGCCACCTCGTTTTTTTCACAATTACAACAACAACATACATACATACATGTAAAAAACATACCAAACAAAAAAAATTACAAAAAAAAATATTAAAAATAAGAAAAAAATAATAAAAAAAACTACAAAAAAAAAATTTTAAAAAAATTTAAAAAAAATTAAAAAAAAAAAATTTTTAAAAATTTTTCTAAAAAAAATTTTTTAACAATATTTAAAAAAAATATAAAAAAATAATAAAATATAAATAATATATTAAATAAAATAAAATTTTTTTGGCTCAGCTGGGATTCGATGCCACATTTATGCTAACGTGTACGTATGCACGTATTTTATATGGGATGAATGGTGATACAAACAATTGTTATTGCATGACTACACGTTGTGAAGGGTATATAAGATTCGGTACGGCCGAATATAGCACTGTTACTTGTTGTAATGTTGTTTTTGTTCAAGGTGGTCGTGGGTTTTTGCTCATATCTCAGTTGCTTATGTACAGATGTTTCTGATTTTTAATACCGATCTACTCCCGAATATTTCTGATATTTTAATACCTTACCCGGGTCCAAGCTATGTCGGGGGGCTTCAAAAAGTTGATTTCAACATACACACGGACAGACGGTCAGACGGACAGACTGACAGAGCTTAATCGACTCCCCTATTCATAAGCTTTCAGAAAATATACACTTTATGGGGTCGGAAATGAAAATTGTAGAAATTTCACACGGGATGACAAACCTATATATACCCTTTTTCACTGTGTGAAGGGTATAAAAAATAATGCTGCCACAATTTTTAAATTGAAAATATAAGCAGATTTTAAGTTGCGAACTTCCAAGTGGCGCTATTAATTTTTTCAACATTTTTAAAACTCTAAAAATAAATATAAGCCCAGTTCAGTTCAGGCAGGGCTTTTAATGCACTTTATATCATTTTATATTATTTTGGGCGTGTTTATTGTTGTTGTTGGTACATGCAAAATATGGGTCAACTATTTAAATGAGTAACGTGACTGACTGATTCATTATCGCACAGCGCAAATCCAAAAAGCTGAAGTTATGAATTTGGGACAGTAAGTTCCCCTTCTGATATAGATCCACTAAGAAGGGATTTTTGGAAATGTATATGTTAAGGAGGTAAAACCGTTAAATTCAGTAACTTTATATCTGCTGAACTATAAATGAAACCAATTAAATTGAAAATATATTCCAATCTAAGCTGGCTGGCTGGTAAAAAGGGGGTAAAAATTTTCCCTCTTTTTGCTACTTTTTATTTTTCTTATACAAAAAGAAATTAATTGACTAGTATTATCGTCTTATAGAATATGGACTATTATTTCGTAAAAATTTTTGAAAACTTTTAGAGGGACAAAAAAAGTACACCAAAGGGGAAAATGTAAATATGTAATTCCAAATTCTTGACCAATTCAGATAAAATTTGAAATATGGAGGTTTCATTAGACATACAAATTTTTTCAACTTAGTGAAATTTTAATCACATCCATAAAGAGATCCAAAGGAAAATTTTGGAAAAAAATCAATTTGGTACCTTTTAGAACATAGTTGCTTTTAAGCAAAAAGGAATAGATGTTTTTATTTCAAATCATGTCTATTAAAAAATTTTATTCTTAGATAGATATTTAAATAAACCTCTTAAACTTGTTATTTATGTATTGTATGAGAACCCCAAAAATATACTATTTTCTCATTTTTAGGTACTTTTTGTATCTTCTAAGTTTATTAATCTATAATTTTGACTTTATTTATCATATTGTTCTCGCATGAATTAGGCACAAACATAAACCCAACCAAAAATCTCTAGGAACACTAAGGCAGAAAAATTAGGGAAAGGAAATTTTAAAACAAAAATTATATGATTCAGGCTTTCAGAAGAATGGGCGGATATTACACCGAAGGTGATTCAAAATTTGCTAAATGCTATTTCTAGATGAGTAGAACCCACAATTAAACATAATAAATAAAAAACAAAATATTAAATACAAGCGTGTGCTCGCTGAATTCATATTTCTTACATTAGAAGGATTAATTATTAATAACTGTGTTCTGAGTAACTCTTTTAATCTCAATCACGAGTGAACATTCACTTTTGGTAGCAAACATTTTACTCAGATGTTGCTTTTGCCATAAAGTTTGGAACTATGAAAATCTTTTTAAGTCTTTAAGTACATAATACAAAACTATATTACATTTGAAATTAAAACAACATAAATAGAATTTAGAAAATATTTATATTTTAATTGAAACACCAATTAGAAAATAAAAAGCTGCTAGTAAGCACTAAGTTTTTGGAGCCACTCACTGTATGCTTATAAACATGAAAATGTTTGTATACATTGCACATACACACACTAAAGTTATTGCTAAACTTTTGTAAGTGGCGAAAATTTCTTAAAACAATTTGTAGTGAATTGGTAAATTCAAGGATTAGCAACAATTTCCTTTAATAAAAAAAAATATGTAAATGGTAAAACAAAAAAACATTTTATAATTTATTGTGCTTTTAACAACACAACATAAACGTATAATGAGAAAAATATAAAAAAATTAATCTGGCTGAAACATTTAACACATTTAATATTTAATGTTGTGTGTCCGATTCACGTAATAATAAATAATTTAACATCATTTATACATACACACATACATATGTATGTATATACAAACGTACTCACATACAATATAAGAAAGTAAGAGTGCTATATTCGCCCTTCAGATAACGCAACTTGTCTATACATGCATGTAAAGTGTACTGCATAATGGACTAGAACTAGTCCAAAGGTCACCCAAATGTATGGGGAAAAAATGGTCGTAGGCCATTGTCTTAGATCAGAGTAGTCTTTACAGCACTATATGCAATTGTTAAAACACGTTTGCTTGTCGTCAAACCTTAGAAATTTTACAAATAATGTGTTCCATGAATGCATAACATAAAGCTATATTGTAACTAGTCCAGCTGAAATTGACAACGTGATTCAAAATTAATTGCAGAGTGACTGCACCGAATAAAAATAAAAATTGTTTACTTGAGACAGAATGATAGCAACAAGTAAAAGCACTATATTCTGTTAATACGCTTGACCATCATGCAAATAGTTATTGTAAACTGTATTCGGCTCGTCCCCTGCATTTTACATCAATATTGTAGGGGTTGAAGGGAACAAAGCCGCAATTACTATATTTTAGTCACATATCCGCCATCTTGGACTTAAACTTTTTCTTATTTTACTGTATTCTACTGGACAAGTCCTTTTATTGGTTTCTAAAATTTATTTTCTTAATTTTTTGTTGTAAAATTTGAGATTTCTGAAATGGCTGCTCGATACATTTTGTCGTAACTTTGGAACGACGTACTTGATTTTGTTAAACAATCCGTCAAATAACTTTGAATTACGCCAGCTTTAAGTCTTGTTAATATAATTTTCTGATTAAGCCATCGGTTTTGGAGTTATTGAGGAGTAACTCGCAAAAAAAAATTTTTTTTTTGCTTAATAACAAAATATATAATAGTTTTTTTTAAGCTTAAGGTCCTTTAAATAATAAAAATTTTTATTATTTAAAGGACCTTAAGCTTAAAAAAACTATTATATATTACACAGTACAACACATGATTTGCCAACTCAATTCTGTTAACTGTATGTGAAATTAGACCCAAAAAGAAGAATTTCTGCATCATTCGTTTTGTCTTCTTACCTGCGATTTGAAGTTAGTATCGATTTGAAGTTAGTACTATCGTATAGGGGAATTTATCACGTTTTAGGCCCTGTTGTTTGACATAGCTCGACAACCACTAGCCCAATTTAGTTGAAATAAATTTTAAAAAATTAAGAATTACAATTCCCTTAATCTGTTCATATATTGTTTTCCTATACAAGTAACACTTTCGAAGTTAAAAATGAATGTATGAAGGGAAAAAATTATTTTTTGCCTAAAAATTAAAATTTTTTTTTTTTTAAAATACATAAAAAATCCAAAATGGAAAAAAGTTTCAAGTCTAGTTATTTTTTCGCAAAGTCACATAACCTATGAGCAAAATGAGACAAAGATCATAAAAATCGATGCACGCGTTTCGCTTATATTCGCAATTGAGTAAATGTATGAATTTCAAAAATCAGTTATAGCCACCACCCTTAAAATAAAAATATAAATTAAAAAATTATCATGCAAAAAAAAACTTTATTTATAAAAACTTAATGAAAATAAAATAATATGCAATTAATACGCAATTATAATATGCATAAAAACAAAATTTAGAACATTTTTTCAATTATTGGCAATATCCATCCTTGTAGAAGTTGACGCTTGTGGTTCTGATGATCTTGTTTTCTTCGTTGGTTGTTCATATTCATGGTCTGAGTCTGTATCGTCATCCGAGATACACATACTATTCAAGGGCGTGTTTCTTTCACTGTGTCCACCAATTTCAATGTCTTCATCTTCGGTGCTTTCTTCAAACTGCATAATTGTGGAACTCCACCAACAAACCTCCGCAAGCAATGCATCCAATTTTTTGCTTTTGAACCGCTTTTCAAATGGCATGGTCACCTGGTGGAACCTCTCTCCTTGTTCGTCTGATTCTTGAGGTGATTGTGCCAAAAAAGTATCGAGGTGGTGGTGCAAGAAATGCAATTTCAGCGTCATGGATGCATCGATTTTTTCGAAATAAAACAGCAACCTGTCCACTCGTTGCTGTATCTCTTCTCGCTGGACACGGTTCTTTCCTATAACGCCTTCTATTACTTCTTTCAATGCGTTCCATGCATGTTGGTGGTCGTGATGCTCTGAAAGCAAATGTGTGAAAGAATCACTTTTGATCAATTTCCGAATATCAGGTCCATTGAGAATAGCTGTTTTAAATACATAAGAAAAACGAAAAAATTATTGGTAATGCGAATGTATAGAAATTAACAAATTTAGATATGACAATATTGATATGCTTCATACGTTTCCTTCATAGTTGTACTGAATCCCAATGGAATGCATGGTTTTTTATTTTTTTTGTGCAGCAGCACAGCCTTCAAACTAGTAACTGAACCATCGATGAATAAACGCCAGTCGCCAGCGATATAATCCATTCCCAATTTTTTCACTAAACCTGGGATATCATGGCCGTACGTGAACGTATGTGCTTCGTCAACGGAATAAAATTTCTGAAAATCAGCTTGGCGTTGTCGGTATGATGTTGCGCTGACATTTTGCTGTGTGAGTTTTCTTCTCTTCAAAAATGATGTCAGCCATTCGGAGTCGTGTTGTGATAGTCCCAGCTTGGCCACAATGTAATCCATTTCGATTTGTGGTAGCGGTTGTGGTGCACTATTTTCAATATCGGGTATCCAATCAGCATCATCCAAATCGGTCGGATTGGTGAAAACGGTTTCGGCTAGCAGGGACACAGTATCCGCACTCGGAGGTTTAGGTGCATCGGTATCGGCGTTGCACTGGAAGTGTGGCAGTAAATGCAGCAGTGTATACTTTTGTTTTCAATTGTTGTCTGTTTAATATAGGACGAAAATTTATACATGCATAGCACCTGGATTCATCATGTCCAGTTGTGTCTTCCACCCAAATTACTGGCTTCATAAAAGATAACTTTCTACTTTTTCCGTGAATCCATTTTAGAAGGGTAGTATAACAACTGTTGCACACTGTGTTCGGCGTAAAATTTGCACCACTTAAATCTGCTTCATCGAAATAATTACAATACGCGGTTTTGAATTGCTCAGTAAACAAATTTTTTCGATCTTTTTTCTGTATTTTTCGGACGATATGACCACAAACGTAACAATATTCATCCAAATATGGGCACTTGTTGTTTTCCATATTGATATATTTTATGTTTTGTTGTTATTCACTTTTAAAAAACTGGAGAAAAATCACTTTTACTGTTCGCGTTCGTCGGCACTGGCTGAATGCCAAAAATCGATCAATGCACACCTATAAATACTACGTATTTTTGAATATTTTACTGCCAGGTACTTATAAATGGGCGCATATTTTAAGGGCGGCTGGCTATATACCTGATTCAGCACTTGTACGTTTCAAACTGTGCAAAACTTTCAAAATAATGACCACCCTTAAATGTGGGTGCAATTTCTGTAAAAAAATCATATAGGTAGCCACCGGAAAAACCAAAATAATAAAAAGGTCCACTTTCCGTTTAATTGTCCACGTACATTTATTACCGCAATCATAAAAATCAAATAACCTTTTGTTTATTCCTTTTTTTTAATTCTCAGAATCATGAAAAAGGTGTCAATGTTTTCTCCAAATAATGTTGTGCATATCTCGAGCAAATTTTTGAAATTCATACATTTACTCAATTGCGAATATAAGCGAAACGCGTGCATCGATTTTTATGATCTTTGTCTCATTTTGCTCATAGGTTATGTGACTTTGCGAAAAAATAACTAGACTTGAAACTTTTTTCCATTTTGGATTTTTTATGTATTTTTAAAAAAAAAAAATTTTAATTTTTAGGCAAAAAATAATTTTTTCCCTTCATACATTCATTTTTAACTTCGAAAGTGTTACTTGTATAGGAAAACAATATATGAACAGATTAAGGGAATTGTAATTCTTAATTTTTTAAAATTTATTTAACTAAATTGGGCTAGTGGTTGTCGAGCTATATCAAACAACAGGGCCTAAAACGTGATAAATTCCCCTATACGATAGTACTAACTTCAAATCGATACTAACTTCAAATCGCAGGTAAGAAGACAAAACGAATGATGCAGAAATTCTTCTTTTTGGGTCTAATTTCACATACAGTTCACAGAATTGAGTTGGCAATCAATTAACTGAAAAATGTTGTACTGTGTTATTATAAAAAGGTCAAAGAAACTAATAATTATTATTAATAACAAAATTTTATTATTAAAAATATTTATCAATAATTATAATAGAAGGCAACAAATAATTACAAGATTTTGCACTTGATCTTAAAGCTACATGTATAGGAAATAAATAATGAATAAGTTCAAGTTTTAATCCCGATAAAGTGAAAGTACCAGTTTGTAGCAGAAGGATATATACAACAATATTGATTCTAAAATGCAATCAAAGGTACACAAATTTGCGATACCGATGAAGAAAGCTTAAAAATGATATTTAAGGCACTTAAATCTGGCGTTATTTAAAATTTTTTGACGGACAAGATATTTGGAGCAGTCTCTTCAGAAATATTAAATTTTACAAAAAAAAATTTGAATATAAAGAATTTAATTTAAAATAATATTTCTTTTAACAAGTCATTATAATTTATCCAGTCTAGAGAATGGAGTTTGGGGTAACATTGAGATAAGGCGGGTATTCATTTAAATGTGAAAGAATGAAAAACTGTACAAAGAGTAAAACACAGTACATTTGCGTAGTGTTTTGGTTGTTGTGCATAAAACAGTACATTTGAAGACATCAAGTACTGCTTAATGTAGAACACCTGCCATCCCTACTTATGTATATACTAGCCAAACCCGGCGCGCGTTGCTACGCCCCTTATTAAATAAATATTCATTCTGAATTTAAATTGAATATCAAGTGCAAAAAGCTAAATATTATAACTTTTTTTAACTTAAAATGTGTGCAAAGTTTTAGTTAAATCGGTCAAGTGCAAGTATCTGAAAATTATAAAAATCGGTCCAGTGCAACTACCTCAAAATTATAACTTTTTTTATGGGCGTGGCCCTGCCCACTTTTCTAATCACAAAATTATAAAGTTATGACAGCTCAATATGTGTGCAAAGTTTCAGAAAAATCGGTCCAGTGCAAGTACCTCAAAATTAAAACTTTTTTAGGGGCGTGGCCCCGCCCACTTTTCTTATCGCGAAATTATTTAGTCATGACAGCTCGATATGTGTGCAAAGTTTCAGAAAAATCGGTCAAGTGCAAGTAGCTAAAACTGATAACTAATTTTGTATCGGCATGGCCTCGCCCACTTTTTGCCACCCATAAACATGCCCTGGAATGTGTACAACAACTTGCCAAAGTTTGAGTCCGATCGGTTTTACAGTTTCGGAGACTATAGCTAACACACACACACACAGAGTTTCACTTTTATATATATAGATTCACAAATAATTAAAAAAATATAAGTCGTAGGCTTTAGTTAACCTTTAAATTTTAAACTGCTATAGGAATAGCATAGTTAATGGATGCTACAGCAATCAAATTCTTTTTTATCTTCAAATTGCATACCAAATTGGACCACCAATGACGATACATGTCCTAAAAGTCACATATTTAATATCTAAAATACATATTTTTAAATTAAGCACTTTCATGTCAAAGTGATTAAGTGTCAGCACGTTGTCCAATTATCCACACCAAATTTAACAATCACTCACATACAATTTTTAATCAGCTAGGAAAGCAAAATGAATTAAATATTCATTACAACTAAATCAAAAATACTTCCACATACTTGCGTTTGTAAGTTTATCTGTCTTTGGCAAAAGTGCTTCGCTCATTATGCAAACAAACCACAGAATTAATGTAATATTTTAACACACACACACACACATTCATAAAAAAAAAACTTTTTCTGTTGCAACATGAAGCATAGAGAACGTGAGTGTAGTTCGCACTCTCATAAATCATGTTTGCAAACAAAAATATAAATGACGTGTTGGAAATTTTAAATTCTATTAAAGTGAATGAACAAGGTGAGAATATTACAAAGGCCTAGGACGAATCTTATATTCCCGCCTCCATACAATTAATTCAGTACGCGTGAAGATGACGTGACAGCAGCACGAGTTTATATAAATTTATTCTTTATTTATTTTTTTGATGAAGTGAATGTGAGGGATATTTATTTGTAAGCGATAACATAATCCTACACATTTGAAAAGGTATTTTTAAATTGATTTGGCTTTTTTATTGGGTTTACACAAATTAATAAGTTACAACCGTTTATAATTCATAAGCAGATCTGCAAAGTGCTTTTTAAAACATCACATTAGGTCATCGCTATTAAACATTACACTTGCCCTGACGTAAGTATCATACTTACTTAGTAAGAAGCCAAAATAAGAAGAAGAAGAAAAAAAAAAATCAAAATTTCAGAGAAATGAGTGCTATGTTCGGCTGTGCCGAATCTAATAATACCCTTCACAATCACATTGTGGAATGACAAAGTTGGGTGCTGGATATGAAAATCTTTAAAACAAATAAAACCTGCTCACGAAAGTAGAGTCTGTATGACTTCGTTTTGACAGGACCACATCACTCGCCAGCTCCAATGTATCTCAGAATAAATCCAAGAATAGGTAAGATACTAGATCCATCCCGTGGCCGTGAGGTATCTCAGTAGATAATTCAGTCTAACTTCAGATATCGCAGAGAGGACATCCAGTACGTGTTTGCCTAGAAATCTGTGTCTTTTAGGACATTCGCAGAGAAGGTGGAAAACCGATTCCTCCTTCTCTCTATCCCGACAGCTGCGACAATGGTAGTTAGATGGAAGTCCGAGTCGACTTGCATATTTGCCTAACATCCAGTGACCCGTCAATATCGCCAGCAATCTCGATATGACGCTCCGACTTCGACTAGTTGCAATGTACGCCTCGCATCAAAATAGGACCACGTAAGCCGTGCCACCTTACACGTGCACAGCCCACGCCACCTGTCATCGGCCTTCCGGAGGAAGTGTCTGGAAATTCTGCTTTTAATAGTCCCTAACGGGATTGCAACTGCACTTGCGATAGAGATATCCAAAGCAGATCCTCTCCTGGCTAGCTCATCAGCCCGCTCGTTACCATAGTGGCCCTTATGCGCAGGAACCCAAACTAGAGTAACGCCAGCCCGTTGACCAAGCCTTGACAGTTCCTTTCTACATTGGCCAACTATATTAGACGTAGTAATGTATGACCTGAGAGACAAGAGTGCCGCCTGACTGTAGACAAATATACCAATATTCCCGTGGATATTCCTGTCATTCAGTATCTTACATGCCTCCCTGATAGCAAGTATTTTTTATCAATAGGGGAGTCGATTAAGCTCTGTCTGTCTGTCCATCTGACCATCTGTCCGTGTGCATGTTGATATCAACTTTTTAAACCCCCCCGACATCGCCTGGACCCACGTGAAGTACTAAAATATTGGAAATATTTGGGAGCAGATCGGTATTGAAAATCAGAAACATGAGTACATAAACAACTGAGATATGAGCAAAAAACTACGACCACCTCGTTTTTCTTCCACAACAAGAACATACAACACATACATACAAACGTGGTATACTGGTTAAAGTAAACGTGGCATCGAATCCCAGCATTTATACGTGAACTCAATTTATAACTTTACAATGGGATTTTTTTATATGTATGTACGTATTTCATATGCGTTAAATGGTGATACAAACAATTGTTATTGCATGACTACACGTTGTGAAGGGTATATAAGATTCGGCACGGCCGCATATAGCACTCTTACTTGTTGTAAAGCACTTTTAGGTATAAAAACACATAACAAATGCTGAACAAAAAATTAAATATAGAACATTTTTGAATAATTTACACAAAGCAAGACTATCCAATACAATACTGTTCTGTAACGTATTTATGGGTGTGTGTGTAAAAAAGTATTTTTCATAATTAATATGAAATTAGTGATAAATAGCATTTAAATACGACAGCAAAATCTGGTCATTATTAAACTCTGTCTTACAATTCTTTAATCTGTCTAGCAGTTAGTCATTGTTTGTTTTATTGTGAAAAATAAACAACCTAGTCTTTAAGATAAAAACTTTGTATTATTCTTGAGACGACACACTTGTGACAATAAGAAATTATTATTTGTATTTATATTCCACTATCGCGTAGATGCTGCTGCCTCTTGTAGGGCATCAAGTAGGAGTAAGAAATATTTATTTAAAAAATTATTTCTTTGAAAAATAACAACTAATCTGGCGAATTCTTATCAGTGTGCTGTTTATTTTTCATCGTAAAAGTTCATTTAATGTCACATAAATACTGACAACTTAAGCTGTGTTTCAATTTTAATTCATATTCAGTGGAAGATTGACGTGTTACGAATCGTTTTTAACAGCAAATAAAATTTAAGTCACTCTTTTTTTTTTTTGCAAAAAAAAGTATATTTGTTTTATTAAAAAAAAACATTCATTAATTTAAAAAAAACATGAGGACTTGGTTAAAATTATTACTACTTCTTGCAAGTATAAATATTATTGTGGGACGTTCTGTTAATTGGAATTCCTTCGATGACTTCTTATACGATTATAAGTCTTCAGAAGAAACAAAAGAAACCTTCAAGCCTTGGTTATCTAACAAAAATAGCGAAGTCAAGGACAATGAAATTTCCGAAATATTAAGTTTACTAAGCGATATTGGAGATTACTATGATGGTTTTGATGAAAAGACCATAACCACTGATGACATTGTTCACAAAAAACCAGCTAATAGTGATGAAAAACATAACAAAGATAATGATAGCGCTGATATTGACGAGCAAAGTAAGCATTTCATGAACTTGTTACCATTTAACCATTTTAATGACGGCATTGAAGTAACAAAATCTGTTGAAAAAAAGAAAGAGAACAGTGATGAGATGGCAGAAAATGATAGTTCAGAAGAAATTTTACTATTCTCTAAGGAGGCATCTGATGACAATAGCAACAAAGTGTCGACAGCGACGCAAGTAGAAAAAGTTGACTTAACAGAAGCATCCAAGCCAACGAAATATAATAATGTTGAAGTGAATTTTTTCACAAAAGATGTTGAAGAAATGGTTAATTTATTAGTAACCCTAAGCGTTATGGATGATTTAATGAAAGTATCAAAGAAATCTCCCGAAGAGCCAAATAATAATGACGAACTCAAAACCAAAGAAGTAGATGAGTATTTAGGTTTGTTAACCTCCATTTTAAATAACATACTACAAGATGAGAAGAGGACAAATGAAAATAAAGTTAAAGATTCTACTACTCCTAAAAATAGTAGCGAAGAAGATGATGAAAATAGTGATGAAATAACCACGCCTAAAAATGAAAATGAAGAGAAGGATATTGTTACCACACCAAAAACTGACAGCGAAGAAAAAGATGATGTTGCCACATCCATCAATAATAATAATAGTAATGAAAATGAACTCGTTTCCTTAATATTCCAAGGTATCGACGATGATCAGGAGCACAACCTTAATGGCCACAAATACGAAATTATCGAAACATCACAGGAAATTAAACCAACCAGTTCACCAGACATACCAAAATTTCGCGCCGTTAACTCCTTCATTTCCCAGCACAACGTTGACAACAACGACAATGTTGTCAAGGAGTATAAAGAAATTCGCCAACATCTGGATTCTGAACAAGATGTTCTGCAGTCCAATAAGCTTAATTTGGATAAAGATTTTTATTCGATTATTTCCAGTGACAACATTGAAGATGGTATAAATAAATTTGATAAGGATATTTATGTTTTGCACGAAAATCTAGATAGAATCAAGCGAAATATTAATGCCTTGCAAAGCCTGAGTTCTAAATTGTATTTCCATAAGATGATAAAGGCTGCCATAAATGATGCTCAGAAGAAAACCAAATAGAAAAGCTTCCAAAATTAAACTGATTAAATTTAAACTAAATGCAAAGTAATCTATTATGAGAATATATTTTTTTTTCTAAATAATTGATATGAAAGTTTAATAAAATCTAAAATGTTTTACACTGTGATAAAAATTGCAATTCATTTTATTCTACTTCTTGATGAATCTGGATCGCATGCTAAAGAAAATTTTAATATGTTATTCATTAGAAGTCAAATTTCATTATTATTCTTAGTGCAAATTAACAATTTGAACAGTTTGTAGGAATAGCTCTTGGGAGCTTGAGTGTGTTCTAATGCTCAATGAGTGTGCCTCTTCTAATGAGGTAATTCTGATGTGGTTTAAGAGTTACGTGGGCATAACTGCAAATAAAGCTGTTTACGAATTTACAAAGAGGGAATTTACAGAATCCATATACTAGATGGCCTCTCTGCGATATCTGAAATTGGACTGAATTATCTACTGAGATACCTCAGGGCCACGGGGTGGATCTGGCACCCTTACTCTTGGATTTTATTCTGAGATACACTGGAAGCTGACGAGTGATGTGGTCCTGTCAAAACGGAGTCATACAGACTCTACTTGACTGTTGGCGTGCAGCGAACTACCACGATAACCAACCAACAGAATCCATAATTGTTGTGGGTAATAGGCAAGGACAGGTAAAGTTCTTTCAATAGGCGAATGCTCGTATGGTGCTCAGGGAGCCTCTTAGCAAGGGTGCAGTAAAGGTATTTCATACGGATGCTACGATTAGCTAAGATAACTAAGTTGATTACAGTATATGGAAACTTCAAATATCATCTAATCGAGTATGATGATATTTGTAGATTGTGCTTGGAGGTTGCTTAAAAAGCAGCAAATCTCTAGCACTGGCAAGCGAAAGATTGATGATTACAGGCAAGCCCACACGAATGCTATTTGGGACTTAAGTCTGAAGAAAATGATGGCGATTGCGAAATTGTCGGCAGTATGAAAACATTTTCTAGTCTAAAGCAAATGGCGGTTGTGGCGCAGGACTCAGTGCAGAAAGGGATACCGCTCAATTTAGCGACATAATCTACTTCCAGTACGGTTATATTTTATATTCTACTAGCACTATATCCGATACTATGCAAACGCACTTTTTATCATTCATTCTCTACTCAAAAACTTGTTTCTCTAACTCATTTGATTTAGTAAAATAAAGTACTGACATAGTGGGTAACCAATTACTCCTTTTTTAGGTTTATTTAATAGTTTAAAACAAGTATTTCTTATTCCCTGTATCACCACTATCACTATCTCAGTTAAAATCAATAATTTTTAGTTTCAAAGTTTTAGATTCAAACACTCAGAAAATGAAAAATTGAATACAAAAACAAGTGAGAGTGCTATATTCGGCCGTGCCGAATCTTATATACCCTTCACAACGTCTAGTCATGCAATAACAGTAGTTTGCATCACCATTCATCTCATATGAAATACTGTAAAAATATAAATTTACATATGTATGTTAAAAAAAAAATAATAAAAAAAATTAAAGAAAAAATAAAAATATAATTAATAAATATAAAATAAAAAAAAAAATAAAAAAAACAACGTTTACTCTTACCAGTATACCACGTTTACTCTAACCAGTATGCCACGTTTGTATGTATGTAAGTTGTTGTTGTGAAAAAACAAACGAAGTGGTCGTGGTTTTTTGCTCTTATCTCAGTTGTTTATAAATCGATGTTTCTAATTTTTAACACCGATCTACTTTCAAATATTTCTGATATTTTAATACCACACCCGGCTCCAGGCGATGTCAGAGGGCTTAAAAAAGTTGATTTCAACATACACACGGATAGACTGACAGAGCTTAATCGACTCCCCTATTCATAAGCTTTCAGCGCTATATTCGACCTTCATACAGTTTGTACAATTATATTATGATCCTCCCCAACAATTATATGCTGCAATTGTGACCAAAGCTTATATAGAACACTGATCACTTAAACTTCTAATTGATATTTTTCTCCAAAAACTTATTTTCGCCGATATGTTTGCCGGTAATCGACCCATTCAATCAAGTTTTTCTGTAAATAATGTTAGAGGTACGTATTGTAGACGGTAAAAAAACGTTCTAAGAAATTCCATAGAAGCTGCAAAATTTGACTTTGTTTGGGTTAAAGATAAAGGTAATCGTGTTCTTTTACTTATATCTCAGTTTTTAAAGTGACCACTTAACTGATTTTCTATATCGAAATTTTCTAAAGCAGATTTGATAAATTGATATCATATTAAAGTCTCAGATTCCACGTATAGCCGGCTTAAGGAAGTCGTTTTAAACATTAACAAGAGCAGTTGGACTTAGCTCAATTAATTCCTCTATTTATAGGGAATCAGAATGTAAAAGGTGGTTCAACCATAATGAACGATATTAATTATGAGTCGCTTCTTAATGTTTAGTCTTTTGCCAAACTTATTTTGACTTTTCTTTGTTAGAGTGTTTGACAAATTCAACCCTTCAACACAATTGAGAAAAGCGTTAAGATTGTTGAAGCCTTTAACAAATATGGGCATTCAAATCAAAATTCATTTTGTACACTTCGTGATTTTTTTAGTCAGCATAATCGATCAAGCGTCTTCTATTAGCTGAATAATTGGTTGAACAGACAAAGTGATTGGTGACTTTAGGAAAAAATCATCTTCAGTGACGAGGCGACGAGCGGAATTATCGCATTTAGGCAAATGAGAATATACAGGTGATTGTTGCAAAGCCGATGCAACCATTAAGAGTGACTGCTTAGTTCAATTTATAGGCTTGCGGCGTCAGTGGGCCATACTTCTTTGAAAATGAGGTCGACTTAGCAGTAACTGTTTGTTATCGCGAAATGATAACGGATTTGTTGTAGCCAAAAAACGAGTAAATGAAACTGGGTGATATGGGGTGACAAGAAGATGGTGCAACACAACCAATGAAACAAAGGCTCGTTTGCTTGAGAAACTCAATAACCGTGTTATCTCAAGTCATGACGAAGTTGATTGGCCGCCACAATCATGTAATATGACATCCTTGAACTTCTATCTTTTGGCATACTTAAAAGAAAAAGTGTACTTCAGTAAGCCAAGAAGATTTCAAGAACTAAAGAATGAGACAATTTGGCACAATTGAACCTCAATTATGTCTTAGTGTCATTGAAATTATAAACTGTAATATAAAAGTATTCCACGGAAGCACTAGGCGAGCATTTGGCCGATATCTTGCTTCACACATAATATTAAATATAAAAATAATTCTCTGAAAACTTTTCATGCGTTCTGCTTAGAACAATGCTACTTAACTACTTTGTATAGCCTGCAATGAATATTGTGGAATTAAACGGAATGACAAACTTATATATACCCTTGGCACTCTACTGTGAAGGGTATAATAAATTACAAAGTATTGAAAAACTATAGTTTCAAATAGTTATAATTAAAAACAATCAATATAACAAACAAAAAAATTTTTGTTTTAGAAAAGTATTAGAATTTTATGTTTTTTTGTAGTCGCAAAAAAACTGTTAAAAATATTCTGATTATGTGAAATTCTATAATGGATTTTAAATAATTTTATTACTTTATGTGACCATCTCCGAGAAAAGGGACCTAGTGTGTGAAAATGAAGTTTTGAGAAAAACGCATTTAAAGTTTCATAACGAATTATCACTGGGAACACACCTTCAGTTGGAAGATGCGATTTGGTATGGTTAGTTATGATTAGGTGCCGGCTTTGGTGACGTCTGTGGTGACGTATTTTTTTCGCTTTTGGTGTGACAATAGCTTTGCTGTTGTTGCTGCTCTGTTTGTTATGATTTAGATACTTGATACTTGATACTTTAGATACCAGTGACCGACGCACTAACGTTCTTATGGGGTAAATAAATTTTTATCAGAAATCTAACTAATTTCATCTTATTCTACATCCTTTTAGGTACCAGGATCCACTCTTAAGTCAAAATCCGTTTTTCCATACACTAGGTCTCTTTTCTCGGAGAAGGTCACATATGCAATTAAATAAGCTTATAAGGGACTAACGGTGTCCTAACAGTCAAGAATTTGTTTTATTTTAACTAATACAAATAACACAAGGGTAAATAAAATTAATAAAAAATATTTTATCACGAGTTCACTGTTTCTTTATGAATTTGTAAATGGTGAAGGGTATTTAAGGGCCCACAGAGCCGAATTAAGCATTCAAATATGTTTACTGTGCACGTTTATAAACTAAAAACAAAAATCACATTATCAGTTTCTTAATAACATTTATAAACTTTGTCTTTTTATTGAAATTTTTATTTAAATTCTATTAGTATTTAAATTGATTGCACACGAATACCAACAAAATAAGAAATATTTAAATAAAATAATGAGAATCTTTGCAATCACATTCTCACTGGTAATAATATTAATATTATTGATTATTGTCATGGCCAAACCGTTACAAAATTCTGATTCGATTGGAAAAAGTAATTCAAAACTAATATTTGCTACGACCGAATCTGCTTATAATGAGATCCGTTATGGAGAAGTACAAATGGAGGTAACCGTTGCCAGTAATCCATTATATTTCAAACAAAGAAGTTATACTCCCAGGGCGATACAATTTAATGAAGTTAAAGCCGAATAATGATTATAATAATTTTATAAATGTTTTATATGTATGTGTATGTTTATTTGTAGTTATATGTGTTAGTAAATAAACATTTTTAATGGTTTGTTTTTATTTTATTTTTTTATTTATTTATTTTAACTGATAAGTATTTAATACGAGTATTAGGTGATACATTACAAATCAAGTATATTTATGACATTTGAACTTGGGAGGCTAATGAAAATAGTTTAGCAATAAATTCAATATTTAGATAACAATGTGTTCTGGTGGTATATTAGGTGAGTCTTTGTGTTTGTAAATAGAAGAGGTATATAAGACACATGGAAATTTTATGGGAAAATTTTTGTGTAATAAAAAAATCTATCGTCAATTACACAATACACAATATATTTTAGGTTTATTAAAGGCTTAATTGTCAGGTGTGTATAGGAATTTGTTAAATAAACCTTCAAAAAACCTAAAATCTTTTTTATGAATACGTCAGTAGTTAGGTAAGAAGGGAAGGGTCTGGGAATCAATCCGGAGTTGGTTCTTTTTACTAGGAGATACAAGGTGGAGGGATTGAGGCTGCCGGTTCTGGAAGGGGTAGAGCTTAGACTATCTGATAGTTCTAAGTATTTGGGTGTTTTTTGGGCAGTTAGCTGTCTTCCGGGTAGGAATACTCAGGAGAGACCTAGAAGAGGTCTCAATGCTTGCTATGCTTGCAGATCATCGATAGGTAGAAGCTGGGGACTCTGGCCGTCAGTAGTGAGATAGCTGTATACTTCGATGTTCAGACCCATTCTTACGTATGGATGCTGTGTTTGATGGGAGGCATTGAGGCTGTCGTAGGAACCTTCTATTTAAGGCTTAGAGGTGTGTTTTAATCGGCATGATAGGGGCCATGATAAGTATTCCTTAGGCGGCCCTGGATGTTATTCTTCATCTTCTGCCTATTGAGCAGTATGTGAGGGGAATGGCAGCCAGGGGCATTCTTAGACTAAGGGAGCTAGGATTGTAAGGGACTAAGAAAATAAAATGCATTTTTGAATAAACTAGATTTTAAATTATTCTTCAAATTTTTATTTTATTATATTTTTTATACTTTTAGAATTTAGTTCAGCATTTTATCACTTGTTGTTAAGTAAATTGTTACCACCAACATGACATTGTAAGAGGTTTGCCTCGAACATTTAAACCACGTTTAGTTATACTGAGGAATGGCTCGTCACTATGGCGCATTTTAAAAAAAGATTTACTGCTATTCCTATATCAGGTGCAAACATTAGCAACGTTGAAATAATTAAGTTTAATTTCAACAGTTGGCCAGAAAGTACATCGAATCTTATTACGATTGATGATGCTTATTATACCCTTCACCTGTGGTGCACAAGGGTATATACATAAAGCTTTGTCATTCCATTCTGACCCCATAAAGTATATATTTTCTGAAAGCTTATGAATAGAGGAGTCGATTAAGCCCTGACCGTCTGTCCGTCTGTTCGTGTGTTGGTTGAAATCAACTTTTAGAAGCAACTATATGTTCCTCAGATCTGTATATGGTATCAATCTTTTGGAAATATCCAGGAATGAATCGCTATTGAAATTCAGCACAATCGCCCCATAACTTTCTGAGATATGAGCAAAAAACCACGACCACATCGTTTTTTTCACAATTACAACAAAAACATACATATATGTTGGTTAGAGTAAAATTGGCTCGAATCCCAGCTGAGCCAAAAAAAAAATTTTTATTTTATATATTATTTATATTTTTATTATATTTTTTTTTTATATAATTTTTTTTTTTAATTTTTGAAAAAATTTTTTTTTTAAATTTAAAAAATTTTTTTTTGTTTTTGGAAACACATACAGCACTTCTACTTGTTTTCCTTTGACTAGTTTTTGCTTATGAGTAAAACTGTATGTTGTGAGGTGCCCTAGAGCCCTAGATCCATTATTCAAGGCAAATTGAGCCCCATTAGGTTTACAATATGGTGTGACATTACATCTGAGAATATAATTGAGCCTGGTTTTATCGAAAATGAAGTGCTGTAAGTTAAAACATACCTGAAACGGCATTTTAAAGTCAAATATTTGAAGAGCGATTAATTTCTAGAAATTCCGAAATTTGTTGAACAGCGCATTCGGCAGTTTTGTCAGCATCCGACAATTTTCTTTGGGGTTATTTGAAGGAGCGAGGGTTCACACATTCTAGCTAGAGACAATCCTTTAATTCAAGGCCATCAATATTGCAAAAATAGAAGTGCAAAAGTAACAAATTCTAAAGATGTTATGCAAAATGCTTCAGAACAAGCTTATCATAGCGAAGCTTAAAACGGAGGTAATTAAAGTGAAATAATTTTCATATTTAGTGTAAATAAATTTTTATTTTCTTTTTATTATCTGAAAGAAAAATATTTGTAAACGAAAAAGTTACAATATTTAATTTTTAAACCCTATCTAGTGACTTTTGGCCCGGCCTGTTTTTTGCATTATTTATTACCTCCACAAAAGGTGAGCATGTCAATTACTATTCACTTTAGAAATACAAAATATTTATAATCCGTCTCATGTTTTCCATAAACCCTAAAAACATTATTAATTCTAACCAGTATTAATATATAATTATAAAATCTTATCTATAAATTGGACCCTAGTTTATCAACATACCCCTACAGCACGGTCATATCCATAAAGAGGTTTATTTAATAATAATTCAGTTATTATACCCTTCACCTGTGGTCGTCTAAAACAAAATGGCAAAACAAATATTTTTAATCCCATCAATATGGGTATCAAACTAAAGGGATTGATTAGTAGAATACAGTTAACTATGTAAAAATTAAAAAACAAGGATGGCGTCGGAAATAATAAGGAAAATTGGCGTATAACATAAAATATAGGTTAAGCTACCAATGATTTTTTTACGCATTCTTTTAAGTGTTGCTAAAAGCCTTCAAAACTTTAATTAGCTGGTGTATTAAAAATATATTTACTAACTAATGATGTTGAATTTTCAGTAAATGGTGTAATTTTAGGCCGGTTAAAATTTAATTTTAATAAAGGGTGCTCTACAGACCATCCTTGCTCAACTGAAACATGTAATCTTAAGCAAAAACATGCAATGCATTTGTAAATAAAGCTTAATACTTATATTCATCATGTTTTGTATAATTAATACAGCGTATATTTCCTAGAATCGACAATCTGTAAAAAAATATTACAAAATTTTCAATTGAATTGAAATACAAAAACCATAAATAAATAAATCGTTTGACCTAAAGCTGAATACGATTTATAATTAAACAAGTATATAATAGAAATTATTTATACTCATCTTTAGTTAATTTAGATTTTGCAAGCCAATAAAAAGTATAATCAAGAATCAACTTGCTTTCAACAGGATGAAACTATTTCAGTTGATTTTATTCATCGCACTCCTTTACAGGAGTTGTCTGGGTCGACCGTCATATACAATTAGAAATGAATTGTCACGATATATTGAATTATCTGATGAGAATAATGAACTGGAATCCAGCAATGAAGATTTAATGCAGGAAGCCTATGGAAGAAAATACTTGAAATACAACTATTTGTTAAGTCTAAAACAGAATTCGCATGAGCTGGAAGAGTACAGAAAGTTGCATCGTCAAGATTTGAAAGTTAAAAACTGAGATTGCATTTGTTGAATATTATGACTTAAATTCTTTTGTACATAAGAAAATTTGTATTTAGAATAAAATATAAAAATGTATTAATTATTCATGTGTTTGTTACTCAGTCAGATCTAATTTTTCTTAAAATTTAAGCAAAGATCCTCTTAAATTTAGAAGGCAAAATATTTTATTGAAAAAAAATAGAGAAATAAATTATTATTTTTACTTTATAATTACAAATTATATTTGTTTTTCTATTTCATAATACATTTTAATAAATTGTTATTGTCCAATATATTATTCACAACCTACACATGTTTGTAATTTGATTTTTATGGGGAAACCATGACTTAAAAGGATAGTTTTTGAAACACAGTATTAAAATTAAATTAAAATAAGTAAGAGAGCTATATTCGGCCGTGCCCTTTACCATAATATACACAGCTAAAATTCCACATCGTAGCTCAACTTTTATTTCATGTTATACACAAGTTTTCTTTATTATTTCCGACGCCATCCTCGATTTTGAATTTTTACGTAGTTAACTGCATTCTACTGGTCAAGCTCTTTCATTTGGTACCCATATTGATGGGGTTAAAAAAAATGTGTTCCCCTATTTTGTGTTAGACGCCATCTTTGATTTAATATTTTTGTAAATTAATTGTATTCTACTGGTCAAGAACTTTATTTGATACCAATATTGAGGGGGTTCAAGAAGTTACATTTTAAAATACCAGATTTGACCCATTTATAAATTTATTGTCCGCCATTTTGTAGTAGCGGACAAAATGAATGTAAATTTTTTATGGTGCTTATATTGTGTTAGTCAAGTCCCTTTAGATGATAGATGATGATTTTGGAATATATATTAAAAAAAAAATTTGTCTATAACTTAACCGATTAAAGCACGTACCTATAAATTATTCTATGGCTGAACAATTTTAATTTTGATGGTAAAATTATGGGGAAAACAGAGGCAGTCGTGTTAATTTGCTCATGTCTCAAAAAGTTATGGGATGATTGTGCTGAATTTCAATAGCAATTCATTCCTGGATTTTTTCAAAAGACTGATACCATACACAGATATGAGGAGCACATAGTTGCTTATAAAAGTTGATTTCAACCAACACATGGACTTAGTCGACTCCTCTATTTATAAGCTTTCAGAATATATATACTTTATGGGGTCGGAAATGAAAATTGTAGAAATTGCAAGCGGAATGACAAAGCTATATATACCCTAGTGCACCACAGGTGAAGGGTATAATGAGATCCACTCTCACAATTGTTCTCTTTTAAATACATGATTTGGTTAAACATGTTAATAAGCAGGTGTCAACAAATCTTGAACCCATAATTGATTCATTTGTTATATACATAAAATGCAGCATGTAAATTGTCCCCCCTTTAGCTAAAGATTAATGATTTTAAATTTTAGAACCAACCTGTAGCACAAAGAAACTAGTGTATTATTCTAAAATCAATAACGTGATACTAGCTAATAGCTAAATCCTTCAGATATCTGCCCTTAATATACAGGATTTAGGGTGCCCTCTATAAGCAAACAATAAATTATAGATGGTGCACCATGTCAAAGTATTTCTTATAGTGACAACTTTAATATTCTGTCGTGCATTCGCACAGTTAGACCAATTAGACCATCTACCAAATCACGAAGTTGGAAGCAAGAGAGTTGGGAAAGAATTATTCTCTTAATAGTGGATTTTTATAAAATTTTTCGATGACAAGTTAATAATATAATCGGACAGTAAATGTCGTAATGGTAAGATCTTACGACCAGCTACGTCTCTGCCTTTGTAACAACAAGCAAACAAAACAAAAAACCGTCTGTAGGAAATACTGATCATTGTGACCTATTACATGTAAGATGAAATAAATATTGTCTTATCATCGTTTTTATAGCTGTAAAATTAAAAATTACGTTTTTAAAAAAATAAAATATAAAATAGGAAAAAAATCTGAACTAAAAATACAACAATATCATACATACAGGAAAACCCAATATACGCTTTAGGAAAATTATAAAGAAATATTTAAAAGAGTGAGCAACCTTCCATCTGCATTTTGCTGAAAACACAATAAAAATATTTATATTATTTTTTAAAGTTATTTATAACTTTAATGGATTATTTCTTTTCTACGAAAAATTTCTCATTTTATAGAGATTTAATCAGACAAAACAAAAAATACAAGATCGCAATATAAATAAACAGCGCAAAAAGAATTAATATTTTTGAAATATGGAAACTAGTGTTGGTAGATATTCGATTAAGTTGACAGTTATTCACTTGAGTAAATTGTGAATGAGTGTGTAAACTGCTTGCAAGGGCCATTAATACAACATCAAAGTTAGGATTTTATTGGACGGACAAACAGTTATCCATTGTTACAACTTTACTTTAATTCAAAGAGAACAGTAAGTAAAGGACAAGTTTCGTGATTCTGGTAGGTTAAACTTAAGTTATAATAATAATGAACTTCCTTTTTCGACAGACTAAGTCCTAACTTTAACTAACACCAAGTTGTAATAATGACCCCGAATTGTAAAAAAAAAATTTTTGCACCATCATCATAAATATTGCAAATAAACATTAGTGGTAATCACCCTTCGTTGTAAACAGATCATGCAAATGTTGCAGATCTTGCCAGTCTATCTATATATATTCTATTGTAAACGTTGCTTTTGAAAATTTCCAACTGTTTTTAGTATTGGTGATAAGTGCTTGTGTGGAAGATGTAATTTTAGTGTATATTGTTTTTGTTGTGTTGCAAACTTAAGAATATATACTAGCCTTGCAAGATGTGCAACATTTGCATGATCTGTTTGCAACGAAGGGTGATTTCCGCTAATGTTTATGTGATAACGTTTCAAATATTTTTCAATTTCATACATGTTTTGTACCATTTAAGTTTAGGCAAAAGTAAAAGCCAATTTCTGTTAGATAACACTCTAAAAACCGCTAGATTACACATACAGTCAAACCTAAATAAGAGTGCCAAGTGTAAAGCTGCTTATCTAGGTATGGCTGCAACTCATAATTACCTGTGCAGTAAACTCAATAAATAAATAAATTTTGAAAACTTTTCCCTTCAATAAAAATTCGGATAATTTTGAGAAGAACTCTGCAAACCGTATTCTGCAATAAAAAAGTATTACTGTTTAAGCACGATAACAGAATTGCGTCTGCAAAGGCCAATTGAAAAAACACGATCTATTATTAAATCAACGGCAACAATGTTAAATAAAAAAAAATAATTTATTGTTTAAGTGGGGTGCTTTTAAACATTTTTTTTATAAAAAAATAAAAATAACATATTGATGCCGACTAAGTAGATATATGACCGTGACAGCGCCAACGCTTTTTAATGATTTAATTGTAGCATCAAAAGAACTCATTATGTGCATTAAGTTTCGTCAGAATCGGTAAAGCAAAAGTAGTAGAAAACGAATACTTAATTTGTATTGGAACTAAATATGTAAATTTTTAAATTTATTAGACATCTTGAAAATGATAAAAATTGCTCTAAAAGTTCCAT
This sequence comes from Phyto melanocephala, assembly GCA_941918925.1. Lineage (NCBI taxonomy): Eukaryota > Metazoa > Arthropoda > Insecta > Diptera > Rhinophoridae > Phyto > Phyto melanocephala. The sequence goes on from OW799237.1 coordinate 106,680,462, forward strand.
TAAATTGATACATCTCGATGAGGTTAATGAAAGCGTTTTTCAGCTAAAGTTTAAAAATTTTCTCTTATAAAACACCAAAATCGCAGATAAGCTTTTGCCTTCAATTTTTTTTTACTCAGAATTAATAAGATAAAAATTATTTTGTTAAAGAAAAAAGTGTTAAGGCAGGACGGTATTAAGAACATACAAGACATCAAATCGACTTAGTAAAGGAAACATTCATGTATTATTTTTCAAAATGATTCGGTGGCTAGTTCATAGAGATCTTAAAATTATTTATAAAGCGTGATTTTTTAAGAGTAGTTTTTTTAAAAATCTAATAAAAGACTCAAATTTGCATCATATATTCAAAATTTTTATTGGAATCGATAAATTGGTCTTTGCCATTTACTTTTAAAAAATAACTTCATGTAAATGTTGCCCGCGGCTCCCGTTCAAATAATCCATTTGAAAGGTCCGATTTTGCACCACTTTTTGGAGCATTTCGGCCTGTATTCCATGAATAACACGTGTTATGTTATACTTTAAGGCTTCAATCGTGTTTGGCTTGTCCACATAAACCAACGACTTCACATAACCCCACAAGAAATAGTTAAGAGGCGTCAAATCACATGATCTTGACGGCCAACTCACAGGGCCATTTCGAGAGATAAACTGCTGACCGAATTCATCCTTTTCAATATTTCCATTGTTTTACGAATTGTGAGGCATGTGGTACCGTCTTGTTAAAACCACACATCAATCAAGTCCAACTCAGTCAATTGGGACAAAAAAAAGTCCCGTATCATGGCTCGATATCGTTTGCCGTTGACGGTAACGTTTCTTCCACGACCGTCCTTGAAGAAAAATCGACCAATGATGCCAACAGCCCATAAACCACAACAAACTGTCATTATTTCGGGATGCATCGGTAACTTTTGTACGGCATGGGGCTGTTATTCAACCAAGATGCGACAGTTTTGCTTGTTTACGTATCCATTTGACCAGAAATGAGCCTCATTTCCGAACATAATTCTTCGATAAAACAGTGGATTTCCATTGAGCTGTTGTAAGTTATTATTCGTAAGTTGTTTATCGTTTCTCCATGATTAAATGGCAGAGTATACTGAACACTTTTCACTTTCACAGATGTAGTTTGGACACAATGACCAACCAGTGCTGCCAGCCCGAAAAACTTAATTCATAAAAAATCACCCTTTACCACTTTCCTTTATTTTCTCTTGGCTTTATTAAAGTCTTGACTTGGAAGAGGGAACGCTGTAAAGACTTTTGAAGAGATACGAAATAAAATGGGTAAAAAAGTGGATGAGATTAGTGTTATTTTCGTGACAGTTGGTAATCAAACAAGTCCGATATTCATTTTCGAAAATAAAATTTTACCAAATGAATAAAATATTCTTAATAATTTTTTATTAATGTTACATTTGTCTGTTATGGACAATGTACGATCTAGCACCCTACGACTTCAGCAGGTTAGCAGCTGGAATGGTGGTAATCTTGGGAGATACATGTAGATCATAAAAAATTTGATTCTTGATCCCATACCTAAGGTTAGAGATACTATTTAATAAATTCAGACTTTTGATACCTCAGTGACCCAGAAAACCCACTGGCGACTCGAGGAGGGAGATTAATTTTGGCACAATGATGGTTTGAAGCACTTGAATATTTTTAAGCCAATTTTTCAAATAGCCCTATCTATGGGCCATTCGATATTTCAGGCTTAAAAATATGCCATATGTATCATTGCCTATAAATATATAAGCAGTGATGTAAGAAAGGACTTTGTTTACGTTCTCTCTAATAGCCAAGCGGCTTTAAAACTCTTGTGGCTTTTGATTCCAATTAGCTCTGGTGTTGGAATACATTTACGTTCTGAACAATCATGGCATGCATAACAAGCCTACACTTCTATGGAAGTGCTGGTAATGGACATGCTGATTACTATGAAAGATATGAGGCGGATTGTGTACTGATTGTATTGGAGCCTTTTTCTGTTGTACCGCGACTTACGGTTCTCTATTCTGTTTGCTTTTCGTTAAAGAAGAGGTCCGGGCAACGTCAGTCTAAGAGGCAAAATTAAGAAAATTCTTTCCAATTGTAGGAAGGAGCTCAGAATATTCTATGATTTTTTTAACTAGAAACTGCAACTTCAGATTTCATTTGATTAAAGTCGGTAGGTAGGATGTAGTGTCCTGCAGGTTTTACAACCTAGTGGGGATACAATGCACCATGCCCTCTGTAATTCCTCGGTACTCTACGCTAGGAGATTACGTTTTCTATATTTTGGATTTACTACGCCGTGGCTATTTGGAATTATTTGCCGCTGGAACATCGGGCTTTATTAAAGCACTCGGTGCACTCGGGCTAATTATTTGCAATACAGTTTTTTGGGTCTAGTGCTATATCTTTGCAATTTTTAAATGGCGTTAGCATGCAGAAAAAAATGTCTATTTGGGGATGTACATATAAATCTAGAAGTTATTACATTTCCAAAAAAAGACATATTTTAGACTATGATGACAACCAAAATGCAGCAATAGAATTTGAGCGATATATATAGAAGAATAATATAATTTCCTTATATCAACTGGAGAACATTATTGTTGCAGCTGGAAAAGGATTAATTGAACGAAATAATCCTATCAAATGGCAATAAAACTTGCCGTTTGATAAAAGAGTTCAGAAAATATATTGAATCAAATTGATAAGTAAAAATATGAATAACTGGAAGCCAATATTCCAATCCAATATGGCTTTACTTACTCAAAAAAAAAAAAAAAATAGTTTGGAAATTGAAACCTCAAATTATCTTGTATAGGCATCAGTCATGCTGGCTGCATGTTTAAAATTTTTTAAAACAATTGTTTTCTGTAATAAAGGTCTTTGAATAGATAACCAGTTGTCTGCTTTATTTATTTAAACTTCAATTTCTCTAGCCAGCAAAAAACCTCAACTGAATCGAATAACCGATTAACTGAGTTAAATGTTACTAGAACGTTAATACCAACTGATAAGAAATTGCTGAAAATCAATAAAAACTTAATAGAAATTTATGTTAATGGAACAGTATACAAACGAGCTGAGTCGTAAAAACAACATTGCGAATTTTTAAAAGAAGTGTTAAAATATAATAAATAATACATTAACTTATATATTTATCAAACCAAAAAAAAAAAAAAAACAAGGTGAAATTATAACCAAAACAGGATAATGAAATTATTAACATTGTGTGTGGTATTGAGTGTGGTGGTGGCAGTATCCTTGGCAAGTCCCGTCAAAACACTAATAAACGATGCATCTGATTCATCTGGTTCATCGGAAGAAAATAATAAAGTAAATAGTATTGTAAAGGATGATAATGAGGAACAGCTTAACAAAGAGACTATTATAAAAGATGAGCCTAATAGGGACAGCAGTTCAGAAGAAGAGGAAAAAACTCACAAAGAGCATTATGTTGTAGTGGTGGTGGATAATGATGAAATATTGGATATTAAAAAGGTAGATGGTAGATCCAAGAGATCTTTTGACATTGACAACTCTTATAACTCCCACAACTATATTGAAATTAGGGATGAAAACTCGGCTAAAAACGAAAAATATTTAAAATTAAAACGCCTAAGACGAGATCTAGAAAGTGATGATTTTGGAGATAAAAATGAAGTTTTAACACGTTTTGCTCGCAGTGCTGATACCTCGGAGGAAAATTCCTCCGAAGAAAAGACAACAAATCAAAAACCAGACGAAAACCAAAATAATAATGAGGCTAATCATGAACACTCGGAATCACCAGCCAAAGAGTCAAATGCTATTGGTAAAGAGGCTGCTGTTGTAGCTGAGAAATCTGACATAGCTCCGCCAGAAAGTGAGCCCAAGCCAGAAGAGGAACACACACAAGAAGAAGGCGCTAGACGAAAAAGAAGCTTAGAGGATTCCAGCGAAGAAAATCAATCTGAACAGGAGCAGGATGTAAATGAAGTTTTTACCTTAAGTAAAGAAGAACAACCCGACTCCGTGGAGAGTAACAGAAACGACAATTTAAAAACCAATGAGAATGTTATATTCAAAGCTAACGATTTGGAAAAATCTGTGGAAAAGAAAACTTCAGATGAGGATTATGCCCAGGGTTGTGGCGGTAACAATGGCAGTCAGGACGATAATTCAGATGAAAATTCTAGCGCAGATAATGAAACTCTTAACGAATAATTTTAAAGTTTTATATTTAAGTTAAATTTACTTATTATGTAATTTTGCAATAATATTAAACAAGTTTCCTAAAATATATTTGAATAATCAAAAGTAACTATTAAAAAAAACTAATTAAAAAGAGTATCAAATTGTTTTTCTTTTTCGATTTAATTTGAGTCATTTAAACTGTTATCAACTTTTAAACGAATTATTTTGTTAGACATAAAACAACAAAATACTTTTTACTCTAAGTCTTTCAAACACACTTAAATATTGATTTTATTTTTTCATTATCAAGGTTTTAAAACATTTTTCTTATCAAGGCTTAAGTCGTTCATGCAAATATGTGATGACTTTAATCATCTTGACTAACAAAGTACTTTTAATGAAAGAAAAAAAAAATAATTAAGGCAAGAAATGAAATTGTTACAAAGTTACCATATTAAGTGCATACATACACACATACAGACAGACAGACAAACTTAAAAAAAAACAGTTTTAAATTAAATGTTTAATGATAAGGAACATTAAAGAGATACGCAAGTACATGACAGGGAACGTGTAAAAGTGCCATAATCGGCTGTGCCGGTTTTTTTATACCCACCACCAATTTAATAAGAGCTTTTATGTTAAAAAAAAGAAACATTTTAACTAGTTAACCCACCTTGTACAGATGGGCCTGTTAAAATATAGAGTTCTATATGCATTATTGCAGCATGCCTTTCTAATACCCTAATAAAGGCGGTTGATACATGTTCTTGTTGAGGAAACAAAATACGACAAGATTTCTGCATCCCCATAACATTCATAAAGAGCTAAGTGTCTAGTGAAAAATAAGACACCTTATGTCGATAAAATAGTTTCCGTCTAAATATAAACGTGACTCGCAGTTTAAAGAAGGTATTTTAAGTAAACATTAATATTTATAATCTTCTATTTGTTATACAGCTTTTGCTCACATCATACAGAATCTATATCCTACTATAATGGGTTCAGTATTTTGGGAGTTACAAGCGCTTAAAGTTGCTACTAACACATAAGCAAACAACAAGTATTTAACAAACCAAAATTCAAACAAGTAAGAATGCTATGTCCTAAACTGATAATTCTCTCCACCATCATGGATGATATTATCAATGTGACCACATGAAAGCTTAGTCAAGATCTCAGATTTAATGTTATACGCCATTTTGCTTTAATATTTCAAACGCCATTTTTGATTTTTAATTTTAGCTTGGTAAACTGTTAACTGGAAATCAAGCTAGGCATTCACAACTGTGTTACACTGGTTTGGATTCTAGGTCACAAGGACCATGTTGGTAACGAAGGTGTCGTTCTTTTAGCAAAATTTGGGACGAGCCGTATAATAATTGGACCGAAATCATTTTGTGATGTATCTGCATGTAATAGTAAGGGTGTACTATCCTCCTTCTTCAGCGCTGAGTTTACTTCCTACTAGTGTATAACTGAGGGTGAGCATCAGTCAAAGAGGTTCGAGTTCCTCTCAGGAGCCAAATCTAAAGGACTTCTCTCCCACAACAGGATTGACCTGAGAATATTATTAGATTTTCTGACTGGAAGTTAAAAAATTAGATGATGAGACCGTGGAGCAGGTCCTATGCAATTGCCTGATACTCTGGTCAAAGAGAAATGCCAATGGGCTTTTTGAATTATTTGCCTCGTACGGTATTATTAGGCTTTGTTAAAAGCCTTGACCCAAAGACCAGCAAATGGCTAAACAAAATACCTATTTTTGAGTGGTATTTATGGGTCAATTTATTACTATTACTACATAGTCTGTTATAATTTATTAGACAAGCGCTTTCTTTCAATAACCCGCTCCTTTTCTCGACATCAATTTTCGTTTGTAAATTTTAGGAAAAACTCCAAAATAGTTGTTTTTTTTGTTCTTATATCTCAGTTAGTTTCAGTTTTTCTCAGTAAAATTTTTTAATTTAACTAAAATTACGGCTTGGAATTTGATGTGTTTAAGGTGTCAAAAAATTATTAGGAGCTGCATATATTAAATATTAAAAAAAACTTCATATTTTTTCAAATAATTTTTGCTCATAACTTTGCCGATTAGTTATCGATTTGTCCAAAATATTTAATGAATAGCCTTAGTCTCTATAAATGATTCTAAGACTTAAAAATGTTAAATTGTGTGGTAAAATATAGAAAAAAAAAACAGAGTCAAACGTGTTTATTTGCTCACATCTCAGAAAGTTATGAGGAGATTAAACCAAATTTGAATAGTGGTTCATTCCCAGTTATTTGCAATTATTGAAGCCTCAATTAGAACTGCGCAATATGTGTGGGCTACAAAAAGTTGATTTGAACTAACACACGCACAGACATACATTTTAATCAGTCAAGGAACATCGAAAGACAACTTTTGCACCACCTTGTATAATAAATGTAAGTTCTCGTTGTTATTGCAGAAGAATGGAATTAAATTAAATTTTACACAAAGACACTTTGTCCCGACGCAGTCGAAGTAGCGGTTACCCGCGGGTTAAAAATATTTTAGAAGAATATAATGCGCCATTATTTTTTTTTATTCAAAATCTATCGCTCTTTTAAAAGTCATACATGCAGACGGGTAAGGAGATCTTAATTTTTAGATCGTCTTAAAATTATACAAGAATAAAAAAATGCTTTTTAACATTTAAACTTTAAATTAATATTTCGATGTGTTACAAACTGTTTGACGAAATGAGAACATCTTTGTTATATGTTTTTTTTGTGGTAGTGGATATAACAAAGAATCACAAAAGAAATACCATTTATCAAGTTAAAAATATAAAAACACATTTTTTTTATCACAGTTATTGTTAAAAATTGCCTGTTGCCAAAATTCTAGCTGCGTCAATTGATTTATTGAGCAGTGAGAAACAGAAGTTCGAATTAGTTTAAAAATTAAAATAATTGTTAAATGAAATGAGATTTCACAGAATACACATTAGAAATTGATTACGCTTTTTGGCTCATTGATCTCATGTGGACATGCATGCAAATGAATGAGCCTGCAATGTTCAATAATAGAAGCAGTAAGATGGTGAAGATTTGCTATTTGACAGGTTAAGACAGGGTTTTGTAAAAAACAATTTACCGTTGTTACTAACTTGTCTGATAAAAATATAAAAACGTACGCTGGTTGGGTTTAAAAAGGGAGGCAATTAAAGCCAAAACCCATGATAGATATAAGCATATGCCCAAACTGGCATGTTGTGCGCTCTAAAGAGTGCGAATTTCTGTATAAGAACCTTAATCCTAAACTCATCTTATATTTCGACTAGGTCGAGAACCCAGTTGCTTCTACGTACATATTTCTTTAGGGATTTCCAATTTGAATTCCTTAGGTATTTCAAATTCGGCATAGTGTCCACGTAAAATTTCTCGTGTCTAATGCGTCCAAACGCAAAACACTTACAAAGGTAGTGTTACAAAGTCTTATCCTCTTCTTCGTTCGCGCTACATGTCATGTCATTCTACGTTGCCATACGAGCTAGCTGAGTTCTCATCTCTTTGTGACCTGTTATTACACTAGTTAATTATGTAAGTGTTCGTCTACTCAGGTTCAGAAATTCCTTTAATTTCTCAAGATTTGGGTCATCACATAGTATGTTCGTCACCTTACCGACAGCAGTATTTTTGCACTCTCTTCCACTGTTTTTCCATTGCCTTAACCTTCAAAGGGTTAAGCATTTTCCAAAGTGATAGTATTCAAAAATTAACCAATTTTGGATAATTTGATGGTTTCTTTGTTTCTTATTATGCCGTGTTGTACTGATATTCATATTATCTCTTAATATTTTCAATAGCAGGACACTCCGAGATTAAACTATTTCATTCATTAGGGACTTGATTTAAAGATACGAATTGAAGTTTCGATATCAATCTCCTTTTTCCATATATTGACTTCCCTAATTGCCATAATCTCTGCCTGTAAAGCAGTATTGTGATATGGTAGATGGAAATATTTTCCTCTGTTTCGAATTATATCATGGAAACCTATTGTAATTCGATTATCAATCCTCGATCCGGTATGGGCCTTAACTCAACAGTTTAACCGATCAGCGTTAGATTCCATTGTTTCAGTTTAATGCGGATTATTGCGGAAGGGGTCAAGCATAATATAAAAAAAACCGACAAACAGGTGACAGTACTTTAAGGCATCTAAGGAAGTAGATTTTTCATATTTGGGGCTTTTACCCATTGAAAATATCTCGTGACATAAAAAAAAGTGATGAAAACTAAATTTGTGTGCTTTAGATGTAATAATACTCTGTGTTCATTCTGTTTTGCATCAGACCACCAATAAATCTGATTTTCTTTGTATTTATACTTTGAATTCGCTACGTTTAAAAATTTTCACTACGGCCAATTCAAGGCTACAGCATCGAATTTAGCTAATAAATTACTCAGAGCGGTCTTAATGGGATCTTTATTACTTAAAAAGTTGTTCCAATTAAGGAAAATATCATTGTTTTTTACAATTAAAATTCGTTTTTCATGTGTTTAGTGTTCCATTATTTAAATTTCCAAATTATTTATGTACTAAGTAAATTTCGAACCTAGAATGAGAACTAAGTTCTTCAAATTTCTTCATTCGATAGCGAATTTACTTCGTAACCGCTAATTTGTCCACCCTGTACTTTACACACATTTCTGTTTGGCACGTAAGTCTTTTACTGTTCACACAAAAAGTATTTAAAAACATTTTTACATTATTTCGAAATTTTTTCCACAGTGAAATATAAAATTTTTAGGAAGTTTCTTTTGTGTTTCTTCTAAAAATGTCTAGTGTTTTATTATTTTTTTGCTCTCAAGAAGTGTAATGACTCTTTGAGGAAATACATGTTGGATTTCAAAAATCGTATACAACACACAACTATTTTGTGAGGAATAATAATGGACGAGGAGATCGAGGAAGGTCCAGTGCAGATAGCGTCAGTGCAACTATGCCGGTTAATAGAAAGAGCTTGCGATGCGTCAATGCCACAACGTAAGCCGAACAGATTTGGTTCTCCATGCTATTGGTGGAATGAGGAGATACGAAGCCTCAGATTGGAATGCCTTAGATCGAGGCGCAAGGCACAGCGATCAAGAGGGAAAAGCTACCACACTCAGAGGATTGAGGAATTCAGGGAACTTAGGAAGAAACTCAAAACTGCAATTAAGAAGAGCAAAGGAGAAAGCTTCAAGCTCCTCTGCGAGGAGGCAGATGCAAACCCTTGGGGTACGGCATATAAGGTGGTAATGAAGAAGCTTAAATGCCAAGCGGCTCCCCAGATAACATGCCCAACACTCCTACTGGGCATTGTATCGCACCTGTTTCCACAGCGGGAGAACAATTGGGTATACGTCGACAGCAGATTCACGGACTGCAATATTCCCCCTGTCACGGAGGAAGAGATTCTCAAGATAGGTAGGGAAATTGGGGATAACCGGGCACCTGGCCCGGACGGAGTTCCCAACAAAGCCATTAAAGCCGCAATACAGCGACGACCGTGTTTGTTTAGGAGAATTATGCAAAGTTGCCTTAGTGAGGGTATTTTCCCGGACCAATGGAAGAGACAGAGACTAGTTTTGCTTCCGAAAGGGAACAAACCAGCTGGCGACCCTTCATCTTATCGCCCTATCTGCCTTCTTGATACACTGGGCAAAGCACTGGAAAAGGTGATCTACAACAGACTCATGGACATCGTCGAGAGAGAGAATGGACTCTCCGAGACACAATTCGGATTCAGAAAATCACGCTCCACGATTGACGCCATAAAAAGGGTAGTAGATACAGCTGCGGGCGCAATAGCAGGAGAACGTTGGAGATGGGGGACAAAAGAATACTGTGGTGTTGTCACGCTTGACATTAGAAACGCGTTTAACTCTGCCAGTTGGGATTTCATAATGGCAGCTCTAGAGAGACTGAACACACCGAAGTATCTGATTAGAATAGTGAATAGTTACTTTTCAAATAGGAAACTGATCTACGCAACGGACGATGGGCCACGGATGTATGATGTTAGTTCAGGTGTTCCACAGGGATCGGTTCTTGGTCCACTACTATGGAATATCATGTATGACGGAGTTCTTAGAACACAACTACCGAGCTCGACAAGGATAATCGGGTTCGCGGATGACATAGTGATTGTCAGTGTAGCGAAACATATTGTGGAATTAGAATCGGCTATAAACGATGCAATTGTGAGGATCCAGAGATGGCTAGATTCGGCGAATCTCAACCTGGCAGAACAGAAGACTGAAGCAGTACTTATTACAAGTAGGAAAAAAGTGGAATTTATGAAGGTGAAGGTGGGAAACCAGGAGATATGTTCTAAACCGGCAATCAAATATCTTGGGGTCATGATGGATAATAGACTTAAATTTGGGCCTCATATTGAGTACGCGTGCGCGAAGGCCGCAATGATTCAAAGGAGTATTGCTAGAATACTACCTAATATTGGAGGACCAAAGGGTCCAAGAAGGAGGCTTTTGGCTACGGTTACCAATTCCACATTGCTTTACGCAGCCCCTGTTTGGGCACAGGCTCTGAAGATAAAGGAGTATAGAAGAAAAATGTCCTCGGTTCATAGACTATGCGCGCTCAGGACAATAAGTGCCTTTAAGACGGTATCGGACGACGCGGCTTGTGTCATAGCGGCAATGATTCCAATAGACATACTGGCGGCGGAGATCCAGAGAATCTACAATAGGCGAACGACAGGCCAGACAGTAATAAATTTAGCTGCAGTTAAGAGAGAGGAAAGATCGTTTTCAATCAGAGAATGGCAGAGAAGGTGGGATACATCGACTAAAGGGCGATGGACATATAAACTCATCCCTAATATTGCGGTATGGATAGATAGGAAGGCTGGGGATGTGAACTTCTACTTGACACAGTATATGACGGACCATGGCGCTTTTAGGCAATATCTGCACAGGGTTGGCCATGAAAATTCCCAAACCTGCCCAGAATGCCCAGAAGAGGCGGAAAATGCGGAACATGTCGTATTCCGATGCCCTAGATACATGGGGTGGACGTCGGGTATGACGAATCCATCGGAGTTTCTTCGGCATATGTGTCAGGACGTGGAAAACTGGGAGGTCTTTAGTGGAGTGTGCTCCCGGATAATTAAGGACCTAAGAAGGCTGGAAAGGGCTAGACGGTCCGACGAGGAGGAGGCGTAAATGCCAACGGCCCCCGCGAAGTAATACCTAGCGGCAGTCCCGTGGGGATGTCCGTTGATGATCGAGGGGGTGTGGTTTAGTACGTAGGCGCTACGGCGAATCGTACATGCTTGTGGCACGGGCCACTAGTATCTATGAAGATTCCACACCACCGGCTCGAAAGCAAAAAAAAAAAAAAAAAAAAAAAAAAAAAAAAAATTTTATATATATAGATTTTTTATTTATGCATCAGGCCTGCCATACTTGCCGATTTTTTGCCTCAAAATGATTAAAGTGTCGATTTTCCGATTTTTGCCACAAAAAGACAGATTTTTAGTTTAATTTTTTAGTATAATGTATTAATTATGGGCAAGTCAGGAATACTTGTTGTTTTAAAAAGAGACAATTATCAATTTGTAAAGAAAACAAATATTAGTCTGTGAATTTAAACAGTTAAAATTTGCATATTTTAAAGAAATTTTTAAATAAAGTGAAGAAATGTTGCAAAATTTTTGGAAAAAATTTTTTTATATAAAACGTGGAGATTCAAGAGGTGCATCTCCAATCGTGTAGAAGTTGGTACAACCAGTCCATCCACAGTGTTTGGCATATGAAATTTTAATCAAGTCAACGTAATGTTCCATCAATGTTCCGTGGAGAATTAATATTTACAAACAATTTAATTGTTTAAAGTTTTTTAATATTTACTTAAAATATCAAATCTTAAAATATATTTACAAAAATTAAAAAAAAAAACTTTTTAATACCCTAATGTACAAAATATATCGACCTCTGTGCTCAAAATTAACGTATGTTACAAAAACAAACAAAATTTTACAGGAGAGAGTTTTTATTACTTTGAAATAAATAACACTGCTACATCCGATAAAAAGTACACAGTGTTATCTCAATAACTAAAACAGTTATCGCTATATTTTGTCAGCAGATGGATTAGTGGATGTAGAACCAATTTGCATAAAAAAGTTGATTTAAAAAAAAACGTAACATACGATAAATTCGCGCACAGAGGTCGATATATTTCTTTAAAGTAACTACAATTTATTTGTAAAACATTTAGCTTTATTGAGTTATAAATAATATATTCAATTATTGTGCTAAAATATTTTAAACATTTTCCTTTTTAAGATTTTGTTTAAATGTTTTATTATTTTGATAAAATGTCTTATTATTTTATTGGCTTATTAATAATTTTTGTTTTTTACAGTTTATTTGTTTTTTTTAATGAAATTTATTTTATTTAATATTTAATTTATATTTGTTTTGGAGAAATTTTTTAGTACAATTTTAAATTCTCGCACTATAAATATAAGACTTAGGGCATTATTACCACTTTCCGTTAGTTGAAGGCAGAATTTCGTCGGACTGATAAATGGCTTAACATTGTAAATCCTTTATTTATTACTTTTGTATCCATTAAATATTATTAGTATTAATAATAATAACAATAAAAAAATTTAAGTTGTAATAATACAAACCTATTCATCGGGCACATAAAATCCTACCTTTAACTAACGGCAAGTTGTAATAATGGCCCTTAGTCTTGTTGTGCAAGGAGACAATAAATAAATAAATAAATTACTAAATAAATTTATAAATTAATAAATGAATAAAGGAATAAACAAATAAATAAATAAATAAAAAATAAACAAATAAACAAAGAGGATAAATAAATAACTTTAGTTAATTCTAAATTATGCTGTTTTAATAGTTTTCTGTTAATAAAAATATGTGTTTTTGTATTTAAAATGTGTATTTTTTTAACTTCTTAATTTTTGGCCGATTTTGTATAAAATTTAAATGCCGATATTTGCGAGTTTTTTAATTATCTGGCATCCCTGCTGTTCATCCATATGTATGTTTATGTTTGCTCATAAAGAACAGTGTGTATGGAAAACATATACACATATGAACTCATTAAGGTTAATAGAAAATTTTGGAGAAAATAAAATTCATAATGTAAATACACTCTCATATCATATGTATTAGAGATAAATTTATTATTGTAAATAAAATAAAAAATAAATTATAAATTCATTGTTTCAAAAAAATATTTAAAAATTAAGTGTAGATCGTCACGAATCATGCAAAGTTTATCGTGCCTTTTACTGAACGAAGTTAAAAAAAAAAATGGAGGTTGATAGAAATGCTTGTTGCTGTAGTAATTTTTTTATCTGGCATAACTATTACTGCATACATAAATAAACAGCACACAAATAAATTGATACGGCTTTGCCATGCCGTTTGTAATTTTTACAATATTTATTTCCGGCCCTATAAAGTATATATTTTTTGAAAGGGAGCAGATTGAGAGATGTCCTTCTGTCTGTCCGGGTGTCGATTGAAATCAATTTTTTTAAAACCACCACCCTCCCCCCACATGTTGCACAGACCTATAAATATTTGCGAATGAATCTCTAATCAAAACCAGTACAATCACTTAATAACTTTTTAAAAAATATGAGCAAATAAACACGAATTTTTACCACAAAAATTAACATTTTTCAGTGCAAGGATAATTTATCACATGTTGTTACCACCTATAAATATAATATAGCTCTAGGTATATTTCTGAGATATTTTGGATAAATCAGACAGTAATCGGCAGAATAATACAAAGAAATTATTTGAAATAGAACATGTTTTTTTAAATATGTCAAGGCTGCTGTTAAAGTAACTTGCTTATTAATTGCTGTTAAAGCAACAAAAAATCACTACTTTGGTGTTTTTCCAACAAATTCAAAAAACGCAAGAGTTATTGTACAAATGTACATGATGGTTAAGGGTATCATTAGTTTCGTCAAGGCATACTTAATCACTATTGCTTGTTTACTAATACGTTTTTTAAAAGCTGCCGTATAAACAAAGTCATAGTGTCAATATTTTTTTTTGTTAATAATAAAAAGACTCATATATAATCAAAAAACTAAAAATATCTTAATTTCTTGCAAGCCAATTTTTTAAAAAATAGTTCGTATAATATTTTTGGTACTTTTTGCACTGGTTGTTGTTGTAATACGTCAAAAGTACTTTCCAAGGCTGACAATTTTATCAAGAATATTTTGTTATAAAATATTCGTGTTTTATGGGACATTAACCCAACGTTAAAATCTCTTACAAGTTTCAAGGCAAACATAATGTCAAAACAAAACTTATAAAGCTCACTAGAAGGTCAAATGTGTGTCACTTAATTATTGTTCGGCTTTGCAGCTTAACGCAGTTAAAACGACTAACAGGACAGTTTAATAACAGTTCAAATAAACAAGGAATCTAACAACAAGTAAGAGCGCTATATTCGGCCGTGCCGAATCTTATATACCCTTCACAACGTGTAGTCATGCAATAAAAAAAATAAAAAAAAAATTAAAAAAAAAAAATTAAAAAAAAATTTTTTTTTTAAATAATTAAAATATATATAATATAAAACAAAAAAAAATAAAAAAAAATTAAAAAAAAATATTAAAAAAAAAATAATAATAAAAATATAAATAATATATTAAATAAAAATTAAAAAAAAAATATAAAAAAAAATTAAAAAAAAAATATAAAAAAAAAATAAAAAAAAAATTTTTTGCCTCAGCTGGGATTCGATGCCACGTTTTCTATAACCAGTATACACGTTTGTATGTATGTATGTTGTTGTTGTAATGTTGTTTTTGTGAAAAAAAAATCGAGGTGGTCGTGGGTTCTTGCTCATATCTCAGTTGTTTATGTACCGATGTTTCTGATTTTCAATACCAATCTACTCCCGAATATTTCTGATATTTTAATACCTCACCCGGGTCCAAGCGATGTCGGGGGGCTTCAAAAAGTTGATTTCAACATACACACGGACAGACGGTCAGACGGACAGACGGACAGACTGACAGGGCTTAATCGACTCCCCTATTCATAAGCTTTCAGAAAATATATACTTTATGGGGTCGGAAATGAAAATTGTAGAAATTTCACACGGAATGACAAACCTATATATACCCTTTTTCACTGTGTGAAGGGTATAAAAAGCAATTGGCTGCTCTCAGCATACAATATCATATACAATATCACTATTCGTACCACCATTACTCCAATTAAACTGTCAATGCCTAAAAAGCTTCCAAAAATTTATACGACAACAATACGACACTCAAGAAAAAAAAAAAAAAAAAATTCAATGATTCTTACGTTAAGGTCAAGAAAAGTTAAGTTTGTAACGTTGATTAAGTTTCATACAGAATCTACTTTTTACTTTTTTAGTATGTTTTGTTGTTGTTGTTTTTAATATAATTGTGAGCAAAAAAATATAAATTGAGTTTATGTATGTATGTTTAAACAAAAAAAAAAAAAAATTAAAAAAAATACTAAAAATATATAAAAAAAATATAAAAAATTAAATAAAATAAAATAAAATTCAAATTAAATTTTAAAATTAAATGTTGACAGTATACGTTTATTTATTAAACTCATTATTCCTGATGATACCAACCGATGGTAGGCGAAATATTGAAAATTGAAAATAAATAAATTTTTACTTATTTGTTTGACCTCAAGCTCAACTAATACAAAATTAAAGTTTAAAAAGAAAAGGTCGAAAAAAGAAAAATTTAATAAATTAATTTTTTATTGGCTCAGCTAAGATTCGATGCCACGTGTGAAGGGTGTAAAAAAGATTTTTTTATTTTTAAAATAAAAATTTTTTATTTAAAAAAAAACAATTTTTTTTGTTAAAAATATTTATACTACTATACTTTAGTTTAATTACAATTAAATTTCAGTTGACAAAATTTATATATTTTTTTTTCTATTTTTTATTATTTTCCACTGGGTCTATACATAATTTCAAAACAACAAACAACAATTACGAAATGATTTCCACACCAATTGTAAACAAATCAGAAAAAAATAGACCTATCCCAAAATAACATCAATTGACCCAAAATAAAATCTCTTGACACACGCCGAAAACAGATGAATGCCAACGAGTAGAGAAAATACACAACAAAAAATATTAAGAAATTTTACAAAAATAAATTTTTTACGAAACAAACTATTTGGTAAAACTATTACTGCAACAAAACCTAAAATAAAAAAAAAACAGTTTTCTTGCAGTCATTACAGAGAGAAACTACAGAAAAGAATAAAGAAAATTTCGAATAGATCGCTACGGTTAGGGATTGTAACTTTAAAATAAAACAGTCGCCAAATTGCAGTGTAAAATAGAAAACGTAAAAACTTATAGAATATTTTTAAAGAAATAAAAATTGGAAAATACTAAGAAATTTGCAACAGATTTTATTTAAAGCTTAATTGAAGTAAAGTGATAAAAGTATGTTGTTTTTAATGTAGAAATCACAAAAAAAAATATTTAAAAAATTTATTTATTTAACAAATCTCGAAAGATAAAATTAACGAATTACGTAACTTAGAAAATATTACAACCCATTTTTGTTAAAAAGAAGATTTTTACCCAAAAATTGTTAATAAAAATAAACAATAAACAAACCGGTATTTGAAAAACATGCAAAAATCTTTTACTCATAATTTTGTGGCAAAAGAAAAAAGTTTTAAAAATTTTAACTCATAAATATACATTTTATTAAATAATTTGCAAAGAGTGGCAAAAAATTAAGAGAGAGACAGTGTATGAAAATTATTTTCATACTCACACATGCACAATCTCACACATGCAGATTGTATCTCTTTTTATGCTAAAAAGTGTCATCATTAAGCGATTTTTTTCGATGAATATTTACATTAAGTTGACGCTATTTGTTATAAAATTCTGTATAGTAACATTTTGTTAAAAATTTACCTTTTTATATTTCGGGATTGGAGACAACACATAAATATTTATTATTGAAAATATTTTCCATGAAATTTAATACACTTTTGCTTACGTGTGAACTAATTTTTAAAGCATTTTTTTCATTCCGAATGAGGTACCTCCAAAACTTGCATTTTGAACGCATCAACCGCTTGATTAGGTATTAAAAAACTTTGACAACGCAATTTATTTCTTATGTTCGGGAATAAAAAGAAGTCATTGGGTGCCAAGTCAGGACTATACGTAGGCGACTCATTTAATCGGCGTTTTGAGTGTAGATTTTTTGTCTGAGCCTATGTGTCCATGCTCACATTGTCTTGGTGAAATTTGATTCACCCTTGGCGGTTGGTTTTTCTATTTCATGAAGCCTTCAGGCAAATAAGTGGTTGTGTACCATTCAGAAGCTATAGTTTTTCTTTGCACCAATGTTAGGAATGAGACAGGTTCAATTTTTCGGAAAAAACAGGCGATCATTTGCTATGAAGTGCTTCGAGCCCGAAAAAGCTTTGCAGAAATTTGTTCATGTTGCAAGACCCAAGCAGTCAACTGCTGTTTATTTTCTTTAAATTCATATGCATAGACCCACAATTCGTCACCTGTCACGATGTCATACAGATGTTTTAAAGCACCGCGATCGTAATTTTTTTTTAACATTTCTTGCAAACCAATTGATACAGCGCGAACAAATTTTTTTGACAGCCAAATGTTCATACAATATTGAATGTAAGCTGGTCTCACAAATATTCAAGGTTGCCTCAATCTCACGACAAGTTATGTGCTGATCTTTCAGTATCAGTATTAGCGTCCCAAAACTAGTCATTGAGCGTATTGCGACCACACAGAGTGCGTTAGTACGCCAAAAAATTTCAAACTCTACCGCAGGAATGTCAGCTGCCGTATAACAGAACTAGGGTCACCTAAATCCCGAAATAAAAAACGCAACCTCGTAGTAGGGTTTTTTTTGGAAATAAGGAATATTTTGAAGCTTATTTGTGAGTATAACTGTGTATTTTTTACTAATGAAGTTGTTTCCAATATTTTGGAAAAGCAAAAAATCAACAATGAATTAAATTTCAATTGATTCATATTATAATACTCGTAGCAAGGCGCATATTATTTAAAACTTATTAAAATTTTGTACACCGACTTAATTAGATTTTAAAATATTTTTGGGAAGCACAAAAAGAGTATTTTACATAAAAAGAAACACGTTGAATAGTACAAACAATGAATCTTGATGAAATTACGTTTATAATTAAAAAAATTGTAGATTTTCTTATCTCGACTTAAGTTTTTTTTATCAAATGACCAGGGATATATTTTTTTAAAACATCTTTATAAGCAAAGAATTTGTCAAAACTTTAATAAATATAGAAAAATTATAAAAAAATAATAAGCAAAAAATTTATTTTATATCGTAATCGATCAACAGTAGTGTATTAGTCATATTTGAAAAATAGGAAGCAAATAACTAAAGTTAATAATTTCTTGTCAACTGAAATTGAAAATGATTTCGGTGTACCACAAGGCTCAATTTTGGGGGCTCTTTTATTTACTATATATATAAATGGTATGCCAAAGGTATTAGATAGAAGTGAAATGGTTCTATACGCAGATGATACATTAATATACACGAAAGGAGATGATGATGAAAGTTGCAGAGCAAATATATACCATGACATCAATAAAATTAATAAATGGTTAAAAATGGATAAACTAAAACTAAACGAAAATAAGACAAAAACAAGTAAGAGCGCTATATTCGGCCGTGCCGAATCTTATATACCCTTCACAACGTGTAGTCATGCAATAACAGTATGATTCCATATGATATACGTACATACATATAAGAAACATAATATATAATAACATTATAAATTTACGTATATATGTTAAAAAAAATAAAAAAAAAATTTAAAAAAATTAAAAAAAAAAAAATTTAAAAAAAAAAAATTAAAAAAAAAAATTAAAAAAAAATAATTAAAATATATATAATAAATATAAAACAAAAAAAAAAATATTTAAAAAAAAAAATTAAAAAAAAATATAAATAATATATTAAAAAAAAAATAAAAAAAAAAAAAAAATAAAAAAAACATAAAAATAATAAAAAAATTTTTTTTTTTGGCTCAGCTGGGATTCGATGCCACGTTTTCTCTAACCAGTATACACGTTTGTATGTATGTATGTTGTTGTTGTAATGTTGTTTTTGTGAAAAAAAAATCGAGGTGGTCGTGGGTTTTTGCTCATATCTCAGTTGTTTATGTACCGATGCTTCTGAGTTTCAATACCGATCTACTCCCGAATATTTCTGATATTTTAATACCTCACCCGAGTCCATGCAATGGACTTCGGGGGGCTTCAAAAAGTTGATTTCAACATACACACGGACTGACGGACTCCCCTTAATCGACTCCCCTATTCATAAGCTTTCAGAATATATATACTTTATGGGGTCGGAAATGAAAATTGTAGAAATTTCACACGGAATGACAAATCTATATATACCCTTTTTCACTGTGTGAAGGGTATAATAATTGAAATAAATATGATCACTGAAGCAATATTTAAAATTAACGATAAAATAATAGAAAAGGTTGAACACATAAAATATCTCGGACTTATAATAGATAAAGACTTAAAATTTAAAGAACACATAGACTATACATACGTGTAAAAAAATCGGGGGAAAATCGGATTTTTTAAAAGAATAGGAAATAAAATATCAAAGACAACTGCAATAAATATTTATAATACAATAATTAAACCACATTTTGAATACGGATCGACAATAATATATACTTGCTGTAATGATAGTCAGGTAGAAAGAATGCAAAAACTACAAAACAAAGCAATGAGGGTTATACTAAAATGCAATCGATATAAACACATCAACGAAATGCTTAGGGAACTAAAATGGTTAAATATAAATCAAAGGATGAAATTCAACACTTTAATTTTTATTAAAAAAATAAAACAAGGTGATGCCCCAGAATATCTATGCGATCAAATTAAATATGTTGGAGAAGTACAACCGTATGCACTAAGAAATACTGAAGATTTTCGAATCCAAAGAGTCATGACAACAGATTCCTTTTTTATAAAGGCATTAAACTGTTCAATGATTTACCAAACAATATGAAACTTGAAAGAAATTACAATGTATTTAGAAAACAATTTACAAATGTAGTAAGATACAATTTATTTATATAGAACTTATAACTAATGTAATATGAATATATGTATGTAATATTTTTGAATATTTAAAGTAACAAAAAAAAATAAAAAATAAAAAATAAAAAAAAAAAAAAATTAGCTCGAAATTATAAAATTTTCAGTTGAGGCCAAAAATTTCAAAATCCAAACACATCAGGGTGAATAAATGGTACTAAAAAAATATACTTAACTAGTTTTTCTTTAAACTTTTTTTATCAAATAAAAAAACACAAGTTTTTGAGTTACTACCGTTTTTCTAAAATTATTTATTTCATTTTAATACAAATTTTGTCAACTCAAAACACAATAAAATTTAAATGAAAACATTTTATTATTTTCTGCCTGAATAAAGGCTTTACTCAAACTAATACGTTTAATAAGAAAATTTGTGATGCATTTGATTAAAATCTTTTGTATTAACTCGAAATAATACTCTTCTGTAACAATACAGTAGACTCGCGGTAACGTGAACTATTAAAAACTGAGCGTGTCCACGTTTGCGAAGTTGTTCATGTAACTCTTTTAAATTTCCAAACAAATTAGACATGTGATTTAACTTAAATTCATATATTTTTTTGTATATCGGATTGTTATGTACATATGGTTTGTTAAGAAAAAAAGTACGTTAAAATTAATTTAAAAAATGTGTTACCTTTTTTTGGATTATCTTTTAATTTTTAAATTTTAATTGCTGAACAAATTCTTTCTCTCAAAAAAGCTAAAGGAATATCCTCTTCACAGTCTTCTTCTTCTCCTAACGTATGGTCTACACCAGCCATCGATTTGTTCGAACAACGAAAAATTTTTTCTGCGCACACGAATTAGCCTGGTGTGGATCGATGTTGTCGATGTTTTGCTTTGTTCAAACATCGTTGTCAGAACATTTGTTCGAACAACGATGTCTGATATTAAAACGCATTTTAAATATGAAAGAAAGAGACGACACATAAAAATTGCGACAAAATACACTATACGTTTTAACCATGTCAAAGAACATGCACAATTTTTTGACAGTTGCTCTGCCGACGTTTTGTTCTAGTCTGGACAAATCGATGGCTCGTAGACGTAATAAAGTAAAGAGCTAAAAATGTTCAGTCAGAATTTTGCTATTGTTTTCTTTTTAAGACGTTGCCAAGTTGAATTTATGTAAATAGCCAATAGCGTCCATTAATAGTTAAACCAATTTTCAAAAATGGCAGCTGTAATCCATTACGATTTGGAGCAATTGTTGTAGCGAGGATTTTTTACCTTTCCAATCACAAGAAGTTTAACTTTTGGTAGTAGGAATTTTGGTAGTTTTTGTGACAACTAAACTAAACCTGTACAATCATTTACGAATCATTTATGAAAACGATTTGTATAACCGACAAATTAGTTCACGTTATATGGCTTTCTTACTGTGTTCACGCTACAGAGTAGTCAGTGTAAAAAAAATTATGTTCATCTTATCCGGTGTTCACGTAAGGCGGTGTTTTTGTTACCGCGAGTCTACTGTAATATCAAAAAATGGTTACAACGTGATTTTTGGTGTGAAAAAGTAGAGGGAATAATGTGACATTATTACAGTTAATGGATATTAATCTTGTTCGTTGATTTTTCGCAAAAAGTGAAAATTTTTATATATCGAGCTATTACCCTCTTGTTAATCAAGTGCTATATGTATTTTAAATAAATTTTTACAAAAAAAAGTTATGGAAATCTTTCCTTAAAAAAATAATTAATTAATTAAGACATTTATAAAGGTTTTTTCAAAAAATTATTATAGATAGTGTAGTTATGACAAATTTCATACAGGTAGATAATTTATGAAAATTTATAAGAAATGCGAAATTTTTAATTCTTCTTTAAATGAAAGTTTTGCTAAAATTTTTCTGATTAAAATTTAAACTAAAATTTTAGATATAAAAAAAGATTCTTAAAAATTGTTTTATATTATAAACGATTTTGTTTTTCTTCTTTTCTATAGAAAAGCAAATTTGTCAAAAATTTGTAAATAAATTTCTAAAACATTTTTCGTAAGAGTCTTAGTTAAACAATATTTTTTTTTGTAAATTTTTCCTAAAAAGGGAATTTATAAAATATTTTTTAAGCGAATAGTTTATTAAACAAGGATTCATAATTTAGAATTTTTTTTAAACGTAACAAAAAATTCTAAAAACGATTTGAAAAAAAACAAGTAAGAGCACTTTATTCGGCTGTGCCGAATCTTTTATACCCACCACCAATTTTGTGTACATTTAAAGCACAATATTTATTATTTTGTTAATCGCTATGGAATAATCTCTTTATAATAAAATAGGTATCACTTTCTTTGTAGAGTGTGATTAAATTTTAAGGGCCCATGTTGAAGGTGAACTACACCTAGTATTTAAACTTGTTTTCTGCATTTCACTTGACATTTCTCAATTTCAAACTTACTCAATTTGATCCGTGGAAAGATACGCAAATGAGCAACGCTTTAAAGTTATTCAGGTTTTTTATAAAAATGGGCGTTCAAATCAAAATGCATTTTGTGCACTTCGTAATTCTTTTGATCGACATAATCGTTCAAATTCGTCCACAATCAGGAGAATTGTAAAAAATATATAAATTTCTGCAAAAAACGTCTGTATAAAATGTTAGAAAATCTGTGAATGCCTTCTTAGTTCGTTGAATGGGAACCACTGCTGGTTTTTGCGATAGTGTGGCAAAAGAGCAGTCAACCTCGCCTCATCATCATGCCCAACAATTGAGCATCAACATTGTCATTGAAAATTTGGACCATCAGATAGAGGAGTGGCGCCAAGGATGGGGGGCCATTTGGCCGATATTTTGCTAAATACATAATTGAACCATACAAATATTATCATTATTAAAAGAAATGATAATAATTTCTTAAATAATTTGTGTTTTATTTAAAATCAACATCGGCCCCTAAAATTTAACCATCCTTTATAACTTCGATATGCTACTAAAATGCTTTTGTAAACGTATTCTTTCAATGAAAGTGGGCATTAAAGTAGGCGTGTCAATAAAGTTTCTGCTAATAAATACAACTTAGATTTCTCAATATGGTCCTTTATTTTCCCAAGAACTTTGTCAATAGAGAAATTATATGAATTTTAGTTAAAACGTTATATGGGAGGTAGGCGTTAAAGTGGGCGTTAAAGTGGGCAAATTTTATCATCATACCTCTAGTTTTGGCGGTTTTATAAGCTTTTAAATTTCATTAACGGTAGATAACGTGAAAAGTGGGCGTTATAGTAGGCGTGTCAAAGTTATTTTTGCGAATGAGTACAACTTAGGAGTTTCAATATAGCCCTTTATAATTCCAAAATCTTTATTAATAGAGAAATTATATGAATTTTGAATAAAACGTTATATGGGAGGTGGGCGTAAAAGTGGACGTGGCATATTGATTTTCCGTTACAGAAAAGCCTCTTACCAAAAAGCAAAGTGTGCAAAATTTCAGAGTCGTACATCTAATTTTGTGGCTTTTATGACGTTTTTGTTTTCAAATATACCGAAAAGTACACTGTGCGGTATAAATTTTCGTACATTTTGATCGATAACTCCTCTCCTAATGAATAGATTTAGATAATTTTCGGGGAAAAATATTGTTTTTACTCAGGAAATATATATTCGAAGTTTCATGAGTCTACGTTAATGCGTTTGGACACAATTCCATTTTATTCGATGTTTGAAGGACACGATTTTTTCGACCTACTCTTGCTTTTCGAGCTATAACTCTGTTCCTAATATTCCGATTTAGCCCATTTTCAATACCAAACAAACCTTGTCTATAAGAAAGATTCTGGCAAAATTTGAGCCCCCTAGCTTTTTCGGTGCGACCTCTATCGTGCTTTCAACAGACGGACAGACGGACAGACGGACGGACATAGCTAGATCGTCATCAAATCAAACCCTGATTCAGAATATATATACTTTATGGGGTCTAAAATGGATATTTCGATGTGTTACAAACGGAATGACAAAATGAATATACCCCCACCATTTTTTTGGTGGCGGGTATAAAAATATTTTATATATTTTTTGCAGATAAAAAATTTATAGAAATTTTTTTATAAATTAAGAAAAACTTTGGTTATTATTCCGTTATTTTACCAGTACAATTAATAAAAAAAATCACTTAATTTTCACACTTCCTATTTTTTACACATTTTAAATCATAAAATAATCTTTTTCATTTTACGAAATAAAAAACTTTTGTTGTACAAATAGACCAACAAAAACACATATTAAACATTTAGCTGCAATAACGCTCTTAAAATGCCAGAACCGAATTTTCTGTTCCTATCCTCGTACACATCGGAACCACCGAAAAAAGCTCCCATTATTAAATTATCATGTGGCATCGGTGATACTGATGGCTTTCCAGCATTTGATGTTGACTCCGATCAATATGCCGCCAAAGATGATTCAAAGTGGGGTTTCCTCATAACGGGTGGCGCTGAATTTCATATGCCACTAACCGTATTTCAGGTGAGTAAACAATAACGATAATAAGCAAAAAAACAAAAAAAAAATAAACAAAAACAAAAAAAAGAAAACGAAAACAAAGAAATAACCCCGCAAACAATTAAATTTAAAAGAAATAAATTTTAAGCAAATATATAATTTTATTATCAAAAAGGCATTAGCTTTTAGGCAAGGCATATTCATAGTGGTATATGCAACGACAAATTGATACCACAAAGTAACTTTTAGTAGATGTTTTCTGTCAAAGTTAATTTGTAAATCGGGGAAGAAAAATTTGTCTTAATATTGTCATTTAAATTAAATTTTAAATATAAATATATTTGTGAAACCCATGGCAAAAGGTGTTAAAACACTTAATATAAAGTGAATTGAAGTTATTTGTTCAATATTGCAACGAAAATCTAATTTTCCATCCCGACTTAAATAAATGAGATCAAAGCGAATTCAACAAATTTTGAAATTTAGCTTTCCCATCAGCCGTTGCGACAAGGTATGAATATGCCTGAGCTATAACGAAACAACTTTTAAGTAGATCGTCGTTCGTAAATTATTGTGTTCTATGTGACATATTTATGAAATCTATACATATGGAACACAATAATTTACGAACGACAAGATGTTTTCTGTCACGGCGAACTCGTATGTCTGGGACAGAAAAGTTGTCGTGATCAGTATATTTTAATACTGTTTGATTCAAAAAAGGATATATAATTGAGAAATCCATGATAAAGCATATAAATACCACGAATATATATTTAAATGTAGTACTTTTGGTTAAAATAAAAAAAAAAAACTATAAAAATATTAATACCGAACACAAATATCTAATTACCACTCCTGCAAAATAAATAAAACCAAATCGAATTCATTTTGACATTGTACAAGGTGGCGCAAAAGAAATCCTTGTATCAGAAAATGCTACAAATTTTGCAATTGGTCCCTAATATCAGTTCTGTTTTGACATTTGTGTAGTAAACACATGCAAAATACACGTTAATAAACAATGTTACGCTACACTGCTCCAGAACGCGGAATATTGGTGACTATTTATTTGACCAATAATCGGTCGGTGACTTTGGCACAACGTGAATTTCGTCGCAGATTTCCTAGCCGTCCAACGCCTACTGGTGAAACACTGCGACGTTTAGCCGCTCGCCTCGAAGAGACTGGCACAACACGAGATGCTGCCAGGAGTGGCAGACTCCGGAGTAACCGTTCTGCAGAGAATATTGCTGCTGTAGCAGAGGATGTCATGGAAGCGCCGTCGACATCGACCAGACGACGTGCCACGCAAATGGCTATCAGTCGACGGTCTTTACAGCGAATTTTGGTACAAGATTTGAAGATGTTTCCATACAAAGTCCAGACGGTGCATCAGCTGTTAGCTGCTGACCGCCAATCGCGTCAAACATACGCTCAAGCCATCCTGAATCACCACCAAGAGGAAGATGATTTTTCATCAAAAATAATCATGAGTGATGAGGCCCATTTCCATCTTAGCGGGTACGTAAATAAGCAAAATTTACGCTTCTGGGGCACTGAAAATCCGCGTGTAACCCACGAAGAGCCATTACACCCGCTCAAAGTTACTGTATGGTGTGCTGTTTTCGCTGGAGGAGTCATGGGACCTTTTTTCTTCGAAGACGTCGCGGACCAAACGGTTACTGTGAATGGTGAGCGCTACAGAGCAATGAGCAACGAGTTCTTTTTGCCGCAACTTGATGAATTGGGATTGGAAAACATGTGGTTCCAACAGGACGGTGCAACAGCACACACTGCACGTGCCACAACCGATATGCTGAAGGATGCATTTCCCGGGCACCTAATCTCCCGTTTTGGCGATTTGAACTGGCCAGCAAGATCGCCTGATTTGACCGCTCCAGACTTATTTTTGTGGGGCTTTTTGAAGTTGCGGGTTTATGTCAACAAGCCTCAGACTCTTGCAGCTCTTAAAGACAATATCCGTCAAGAATGTGAGGACCTATCGCCGGAAGTTTTGGCCAAAGTGATGGAAAATGCAATAAAAAGGGCTCAAATGACAATCAACTGTGGCGGCGGCCATTTACATAACATCATATTCTCGACTTGATGTAAAAACAAGTAAGATTGCTATATTCGGCCATGCCGAATCTTATATACCCTTCACAACGTGTAGTCATGCAATAACAGTTGCTTGTATCACCATTCATCCCATATGAAATACGTACACGTATGTATGTTAAAAAAACAAAAAAAAAAAAAAAAATTTAAAAAAAAAAAAAAATTTAAAAAAAAAAAAAAATTAAAAAAAAAAATTATTATATATATAATATACACATATAAAACAAAAAAAAAATAAAAAAAAAAATTAAAAAAAAAATAATAATAAAAATATAAATAATATATTAAATAAAAAATAAAAAAAAAAATAAAAAAAAAAATTAAAAAAAAATTTTTAAGAAAATTAAAAAAAAATTTTTTTTTGGCTCAGCTGGGATTCGATGCCACGTTTTCTCTAACCAGTATACACGTTTGTATGTATGTATGTTGTTGTTGTAATGTTGTTTTTGTGAAAAAAAACCGAGGTGGTCGTGGGTTTTTGCTCATATCTCAGTTGTTTATGTACCGATGTTTCTGATTTTCAATAGCGATCTACTCCCGAATATTTCTGATATTTTAATACCTTACCCGGGTCCAACCTATGTCTGGGGGCTTCAAAAAGTTGATTTCAACATACACACGGACAGACGGTCAGACGGACAGACGGTCAGACGGACAGACTGACAGGGCTTAATCGACTCCCCTATTCATAAGCTTTCATAAAATATATACTTTATGGGGTCGGAAATGAAAATTGTAGAAATTTCACACGGAATGACAAACCTATATATACCCTTTTTCACTGTGTGAAGGGTATAAAAATTAAAAGACCAAATAAAAATACTCCACAAGAAGAATCAAAGTTTTTCATTTTTTTTTTTAATTACAGCCAAAAAACATCGGAAGGTTATTTTTGCGCCACCTTGTACTACCCAATCAGCTGTAGCAAAGAGACTATCTTGTGAAACCTTCACACATTTAGCGCTGCAACATAAATAATTTTTCTTTTTTTTATAGTATTAAACAATTAGTAAAAAAAGGAAAAACTCTGCCACTTTTCAAACGTTGAAATTTCATAAACATAATTCCGTTTTTGTTATATTTTAGTACAATTTCTTTTCCTTCGAGCACTTTATATATAGTTTCAATAGACAGAAAGATAGATAGATAGAAAGTGTAAATGTTCACAGAGTCAACTTTAACTCAAACTCTAAATAGTTACCATTTTTTTATTCTCCATTTTATTTTATGTTTAATAAAAAAATTTGAATTGAACAAAAAATTAATATAAAAAGTTAAGGCAAAAGATTTGTATAAATGTTGACCCAATAAATAAATAAAAACTATTAATAAATAATAAATAAAAAACTAATAAAGATTAAAGGAAAAAATATACGTTAATTGTGTAATTAAGTTTAGTATAACTTTGGTACAACAATAATAACATTTTGAAAAATGTGAAAAAAAAACAAACTGTAGAGAAACATTTGCAAGGCGAAGTAGACGCAAAAGCTTATTACAGTAAAAACGTCCTGTAACCAAACGGTAACACTTTTTAAATAAGAAAATTATTTAAGAAGACGCGCAAGAAAACGTATTTACTGTTAACTTTCTTTAAAAGTCATTTTATTGCCAGTTTTGTTTTAATTACATCCATAATTGGAAGTCGACTAGTAAAGCTCTACCTTCTAAGAATTTTTTATGAGAATAAATTACATTTTGTTCTGCAATAAGTGTTAATTTCGCTTCTTCTTAGTGTTATTTTATAAAAACGTTTTGTAGGGATTAGGAATTTTAATTTATTATCATGCATCATTACTAATACCTTCTTAAGTATGTATGTGCATATTAAAAACTCAAGAAATTATACACGCCTGTACAGTTTCCTAGAACACGTAACAAAATATTTGAACACAATTGCGACGAATGGCGAATTTTGGGACGCAAATATTTGTCTCAAAAAATAAAACAAATTTTTTTATATTTACATATAAACAAAAATATATACATTTTGTATATTACATACAGTGGCGCGAATTTCGCCATTGGCAGCGAACTCCGCATAGATTTATTTCTTCGCGTCGTCAACATTTTGCACGATGTCAATTGTAATATGATTCGTTTTGAAAAAATTTCTTTAAGCTGTTAAATGCTAGATTAAAGCTCTCATAGTTTCCAAAAATTTTAAATTTTACTTAAATATACTTGTGGGAACCTATTCTAAATTAAAAATATTAAAGGTTATATGTCCGTACGTGTCTCAGTTGTAAACCCAGATGAAAACTCAGATAGTGTAAAGATAGAATTAATAACACATCCATCCATTATTATTGTACATTCACGAATTCGCCTAGTTACTACTGTCATAAAAACTATCCAGGTTTTTTTATGGCAGAGTTAAAACTTTGTTTTTGTTTCGCGATTTCAATATGTATGTAAAGTTTAATAAAAATTAAAATGTGTATGGGCGTGGCCTCCCTTCCTTTTCAATCATTAGATTTTATTGTCAGAGGAACGCTATGTGTAAAATAAGTTGAAAGAGAATGTTAAATTTGTAAGAATATGGCACCGTTCACTTATGTAACATTGAAATTGTATTG
This sequence comes from Phyto melanocephala, assembly GCA_941918925.1. Classification (NCBI taxonomy): domain Eukaryota; kingdom Metazoa; phylum Arthropoda; class Insecta; order Diptera; family Rhinophoridae; genus Phyto; species Phyto melanocephala. Next base: position 106,710,015 of record OW799237.1, read on the forward strand.
TTACAGTAGAATTAAGTGTGTGCGTGGAAAGTTTAATACAAATCGGTTACTCAGGAGTAAATAAAAAAAAAAAATAGTTTGGTTGTGCGTGACACTGACTACTTTATTTTAGCATGAACCATTCGCGGACGATCTCAGAAGACCTTGCCAAAGTTCCATCACGAAAAAAAAATTATTGTTATATATAAAGATTATTTTGATAAGCTGATAAGAAATTTAATTATTTTTTTTCTTTGCATAAACAACAAACTAATAAAAATAGTTTATTGTTTTCTGATTCCTAATAAGAATTTACACAGCGAATTTTTACCTACGAATTCTTCGTGTTGCGCAAAATCCGTCGTTCGTTCAAATTGTGTTCCTAGAATAAAAAATTCGCCTTGTATTATTTTCTTAAATTTATTTTATTTTATGTGACTGTGTGTGTTGTTTTTTCTGTTATTATATCACCGTATTTTTTTTATTACTTAACTTACATGTATTTTGTTATTTAAATAGAAAATAAAAACAAGAAACAACATTACAATTTTCGTATAATTCAAACTGCGAATTATTTTTTTAGCCTGTACATTACCAAAAGTAAGTGGTGTGGCAAATGTTTTATATAAGTGTTTCATTACGTGTCTTATACCATTTCATTTAGGGCCCTGCAAGTTTTGTATATTTATTTATAGTCCTTATCCCTGTAACTTTTAGCGTCAAATTAGTTATGCCCATTCGAAAACCAATTAGTTCATCTAAAGCTAAATTAATTGCATGTTTTAGTGTTTGGAATCGGGTGCAAAACCGGCCAAGTAAAAAGTGCAAGATATAAGTAAACGTGAAGAATTTTTATCAAGTTTTAAAAAATTGAGGACTTAAAATCATTTAAAATTATCAAAACAATGTATGAAGTTTTATCATTTTTAGTACAAGCTGTTATGTTAATTAAAATTTTTTAGATTATTAGTTTTTTCTACGAGAATGTTTCTCAAAGACAGAAGGATGTATGTACGTAAATAAACTCAAAACGCCATATACATACATAATTGGGCTTTGAAATGATATTTCTCGATGTTTAACACGAAGTAACACTACTTTTAGTTGAGATTATAATCAGATGGCTTTCATAACTTTTAAAACTACTACACTTGAATATGTTTAAATATATATACAAGTGTTGGGGGTAGATTGAAGCACACCACTACTATTTCGGTTTCTTTTTGACCCCCTTAGCTTCCTAGTGATTTCATAGCTACCAATCGGCATCCCATCCTCCACTAACCACCAGAATTTTCGCTAAACTTAGGTCCTCCAAAATATTCACACTTAATGTGTGTCTGTATTTAATCTGAGTCTCTCTAACCCCTTAAGGTACGAGGTCCAGGGTTTTCATATAATGTCTATGTCCATGCCCTCATTGTGCTGGGATCCATACGTTTTTAGCGTGCGAGGCAGCTCCTGCTCTCACTATCAATAATCGTTATAATATCCATTGTGGGTAATTAAGGTCCAAGATTTTTCTATGCTCCAGGCGGAGGTGTTGGTAATACCTCTATACGTCGGACAAGCAATAATACTAAGCCGTGGAAACTTTGCCAAGGTGACATACCTCCGGGAGGGATACGTTTAATTATATATTTTAATATACATAAACATATAATTCCTTCATCTCTTTAGATTCTATTTTCTTGATTGTTCATGTTTCATTTTATATGTCTTAGCATGGTTGCATCAAGAAGTGCTATTTGGTAATGAAGTGTTTTGGTGGGGTATCATACATTCTTTCAAGATAGGCAGCTTTTTCCTCTGAAATACGCTACAATGATTCGCAGGCCGATTCCTATTATAATTTTTTTCAGCAAATTCTTCATATTCCACACAACAGTTCATCTTGTATATTTAATTGCTTACCGCTACATTATTCTGTTCTAGCGAGAAATCAATTTGAACAATCTCTGGAAGTTGCTAAATGGACTAACATAATCAAATCAGTAAGAAGTATAATAAGTATTCTAACGTGATAATATATTCTTGACGTTTAAAGACTAAATGCATTAGACCTCACTACACAACACAGAAATGAGATTTATAAGAATACTAGAAAAGCCCGGCGCGCGTTGCTACGCCCCTAAATGAATAAAAATGCATTCTGATTTTTAATTGAATATCAAGTGCAAAAAGCTAAAAATTATAACTTTTTATAATGGGCGTGGCACTGCCCACTTTTCTAATCACGAAGTTTTACAGTCATGACAACTCAATACGTGTGCAAAGTTTCACGAAAATTGGTCCAGAGCAAGTTCCTCAAAATTATAACTTTTTTTATGGGCGTGGCCCTGCCCACTTTTGTAATCACGAAATTATTTAGTCGTGACAGCTCAATACGTGTGCAAAGTTTCAGGAAAATCGGTCCAGTGCAAGTACCTCAAAATTATAACTTTTTTTATGGGCGTGGCTTTGCCCACTTTTTAAATCATGAAACTATAAAGTCATGACAGCTCAATATGTGTGCAAAGTTTCAGGAAAATCGGTCCAGTGCAAGTACCTCCAAATAAAAACTTTTTTAGGGGCGTGGTCCCGCCCACTTTTCTTATCACGAAATTGTTTAGTCAAGAGAGCTCGATATGTGTGCAAAGTTTCAGAAAAATCGGTCATGTGCAAGTAGCTTAAAATGATAACTTATTTGTATGGGCGTGGCCCGCCCACTTTTTTCTACCCATAAACACTTCCTGGTATGTGTACAACAACTTGCCAAAGTTTGAGTCCGATCGGTTTTACAGTTTCGGAGTCTATAGCTAACACACACACACACAGAGTTTCACTTTTATATATATAGATAAATAAAAACGAGTTGCAGCACAGCATTCAATGCCTCTAAAGAATATGTTAGCGGTTCACCATCAATGCTATGTACACAAATATATGTTTTGTTTAAATTCCATATTTTTCTCGGTAAATCGCTGTAAATGCCGTACTCGAAACCCTAATCACTACTAGTTCCTTCTCCATTGTACTGTGTCGATATCAGACAAATATTTATGCCAACACATTAAAAAAAGGTTGGCAGAATAATATTAAAATTAAGTTTTTTTTTTTTTTATCAGCTATTAAGATAATACATTCACGTTATGGCAACCTATATAAAACGCAATAATTCTTAAATATAATGTTCGTTAATAACATAACAAAAGTTTTAGTACTCAAGTTTGACATAACGATGTAATAACACTAGAGTATTTAGTCTATAGCTGATAAATGTTTGTCATAATAACTTTTTAATAACAAGAGAATGTATCTCATAAAGACAGCCTGTAAAGTACTCAACTTATGTACATTTATTAAAAAGTACTTCAAATCTGTCTATGCCAATATACTTTTATGATAAGAACTTGGCAATAATGTTTGTTAGAAAGGGTTTGTAATTTACGTAACGTTATAATGTAATCTTTTAAAAAAAATCATAAATTATGTTAACACATTCACATGTATACATATCGATGGTCACAAGTAGAAAGGCTCTAACTCAAACAATTGTATCGTTACAGGAGTAGTCAAAAACCTAAAAGTAACTGTGTTGTCATTTAGTAATTTCTTTTCAACAATTTGTTTGTTAAACTGTTATGTGTGATACTATTACGTTAAATTTTTGTGTGGATGTGCTTATGAGTGAAATGCATTGGAATCACTGAAGAACTCAATTTCCTAAAAAAATACGATTTATGGCCTTTTCACTTGTGGCCATCGATATGCTTGTATTTCTCTTATCTGTTTCGTTTTAGAGAATATTTTACAAATACGCATTTTAATTGTGTAAAATGGCAAATAAAATTATACTCAAACAAATTTTTTTACTTGTAATAAGTTGTGCTAACTGTCGTATTGTCATAATTGTTTAAACAAATTCTTTTTTCCTCTTACTGAATTTGAACTTTGTATCAGATAATGTATTTGTTTATTATATAATTTATAAACAAAGTTAATATATTTTTAAGGTCTTAAGGCCGTATTCATAAAACATTTTTTAGGTTAATTGAAGGCTCATTTGACAAATTTCTCTACAATATCTGCCAAATAAGCCTTTCATACACCTAAAATATTTTTTATGAATACGGCCCTTAGAAAATAATATTTTAATATGCGCAAAGCGTTTATTGACTGGTTAGAAAGTCTATTTCTTATTTTAATAACAAATTGCCCTGTTACAGAAAACACTCTTTCACTTCTTACCAATATTGGACGAATAGTAACAAGTGCATTTAACAAATACATACATAATATTTTAAGCTTTTTGAACACTTCCCTCAAAAAATTTTAAATCTTTCTTTACGGAAATTTTGAAGTATTGGTAACGTGGGCTGAGAATTTTTAATTTTTGACAGCAGTTCTTTCTGATTTTTCATATCAGCTAACTTTTTCTCCCAGATGATCTCAAATGACGCATCAATCCGCTGGTGCTTCGGCCTTTACATTAAATTATCTTTGCACATAAAGAGCATACAGCAGTGTTTTCAGCCTTCTTTTCAAAAAACTTTCATACTATTGAACTTTCCATCTGAAACAGTTTCGTTTCTTTTAATATTAAAAAAAAGTTGATAAAATGTGTTAATTACCTCGAAAAGTATATCAAATTATTTGTAAAAATATTTTTAAACATAAGGGTAAAAAAAAACATTGAAGAAAATATCTTTATGAAAAAGAAATGTCACAACACAAACATATGGGCTGGAGCCGTAGCTACTTTTTTCATTTCCCGGGATACCGAAAAATAATCCCGGAAAAACGGGAAGATTGAATAACTCAAAAAACCCTAGTACCAAATGAGAAGGATTGACTTGTAGAGTACAGTTAACTATGTACAAATTTTAAATCAATGATGTTATAAAAAATAATATGGTCGGTATAGCTATATACAGGATGGTGAAGGATATTTTCAGTTTCAGTACGGCCGAATATAGTTGTCTAACACTTTTTTCTATATATTATTAAATATACCACATTTCGTAATGACGTCTAGTAAAGAAAAGATAATTTTCTTGCACGCGTCTATTAAAAACAATATTTTGGCTAAAATGTAAAAAAAAATATTTTAATTTAAAATTGTTGCCAAAAATCTGTCATTAATACGAGATTCGCAGTCATTTAGTTTGACAAACAGGTTGAAAACAATGACTGCAATTATTTGGCTAAAATTGTAACATGAGCATAAAACATAGCCGATTGATGACCTACAGTATTAAGGTGACCATTTATTTAGCTCGATTTTTTTTCACAAAAACAACAATATACGTACATACAAACGTGTATACTGGTTAGAGAAAACGTGGCATCGAATCTTATTTTATTATACCCTTCACCTGTGGTGCACAAGGGTATATATAGTTTTTTATTTTTTTTATTTTTTAAAATTTTTTTTTATTTTTTAAAATTTTTTATTTAATATATTATTTATATATATTTTAATTTTTATTTTTTTTTTAATTTTTAATTTTATTTTATTTTTTTTGTTTTCTATTTATTATATATATTTTAATTATTTTTTTCAATTTTTTTTTTAAATTTAATTTTTTAAATTTTTTTTTTTTAATTATTTTTTATTTTTTTTTTTTTAACATACATACGTAAATTTATAATTTTACAATGGGATGTTTGGCACCGCAATTTTTCCACACTTTGATATGGATAAATATACGCTTCTAGAACGTTGGAAAATTATAAATTTTTTTATATAAATTCATCTTCAATTGCCAATACGTTGCGTGTGTTTATAACAAATTTTGATAGAGATGGCCAACGACTATAGCTACAGGCTATTATTTCAACGTCAATTTACAGTTTTGTTACTTTTCCAAATAATGGACTATGCAAAAATATATACTTAACGACCATTTAAATAATACTGAATTATTAAAAATATAATGTTAGAAACTCACCACTATTTAAAGACGTGATAAAGAACCAACAAATAGAGGATAGTGCGATATTTATTATATTTGAGGTTATGTCACTATGTCTTCCAGGACTTGTTGATTTATCGTTAGATATTATAGAAAGGAAATTGAGTAAAATTGAGAAATATACGGAGATTGAAAGGACATGAATAATTTTTTTTGTGAATAGTCTTTTTATTTATAACACAATGAATTTGTCTTGTTTATTAATAGCATAATCTATATATATAAAAGTGAAACTCTGTGTGTGTGTGTGTGTGTGTGTTAGCTATAGACTCTGAAACTGCAAAACCGATTAGGCTCAAACTTTGGTAAGTTGTTGTACACATACCGAGGAGTGTTTATGGATGAAAAAAAGTGGGCGGGGCCACGCCCATAAAAAATTAGTTATCAGTTTTAGCTACTTGCACTTGACCGATTTTTCTGAAACTTTGCACACATATCGAGCTGTCATGACTAAATAATTTCGTGATAAGAAAAGTGGGCGGGGCCACGCCCCTAAAAAAGTTTTAATTTTGAGGTACTTGCACTGGACCGATTTTTCTGAAACTTTGCACACATATTAAGCTGTCGTGACTTTATAATTTTGTGATTAAAAAAGTGGGCGGGGCCACGCCCATAAAAAAAGGGTACAATTTTGAGGTACTTGCACCAGACCGATTTTTCTGAAACTTTGCACACATATTGAGCTGTTATGACTAAATAATTTCTAGATTAGAAAAGTGGGCAGGGCCACGCCCATAAAAAAAATTTTAATTTTGAGGTACTTGCACTGGTCCGATTCTTCTGAATCTTTGCACACATATTGAGCTGTTATGACTTTACAATTTCGTGATTAGAAAAGTGGGCAATGCCACGCCCATAAAAAAAATTATAATATTTAGGCTTTTGCACTTGATATTCAATTAAAGTTCAGAATGCATTTCGATTCATTAAGGGGCGTAGCAACGCGCGCCGGGTTTGGCTAGTAGTAGATAAGTCTTAAAACATTTTGAGATTTAAGTGACATTTTTTTAAATAAAAATATTTATAATTTTAATCTTGCCTGTTTAGGATGTATTTAAACTATCTATGGGACTTAAAGTAGGACTGTATAATATGTAAGAAATAAACAAAATTAATAAGATGGGCACATTTATTAAGGATTAAGAACAAAGAAATCCAGACATCCAAATAAAGCATTATTAATTGCAATATCTACTTAAATTATTAAAATATCACACACATGAAAACTTATTCTTTTTAACTGAGTTTACACGCAAAGAAAAAATATGGTTGTGTTAACCATAATCGAAGAGCAACATACTGTGATTGAATTGTATGATTATGTTTAAAATAATAATGGTTACCAGTTATCATTATTATGTTTAATTTAAGCATGATTCAATAATCATATATATGATTACAATTGAAATCGACAATCTTTGCTTTTTTACGGCAAATTACTGTCTTTTGCTGTAACATACACATATTGCTTGTACTCACCAATTTAATTGCAATTTTAATACCAATATTTTTTTACATTTTCTCGTTTATTTTTAAATTTTCTTTAATTTTTCAAAATTTTTGTTTGACATCTCAAACTTTTAAAATAATAAAAATTTATTCAGCAAGAAGTAGAACAGTTGAAATCAAATTATTATTAAAAAAATCATAGTTTAATTAATTTGTTATCATACTGTTGTCTCACCTATTATTTAATGATTATTTTAATTTTCTTATGTTTTTGAATAAAATGTTATTTTTGTCGTCATAATTTTTTTAAATCATACTATTTTTAAATGAGGACTTGGATAAGAATAAGGTAACAATTTTCCATCTTCTTTGCTTAAATCCTGCCCTGGCTGCTGGGAGGTACAGAATTCTGTGCAAACTTTTACTGATTAACTTCAAGAGTAATGTGTTCTCGTCAAAATGGTGTCATATAGACTCCACTATACAATTCGCGAAAACGTTGTTATATAAACTCCACTAGACATTTCGCGCGTAGCTTACTAAAATAATAACCAAACATGGCATTAATGTTCAAATATGATTTTTGGCATATCACCACCCAGCACGTACATGGCGTAACCTGAGGGTTAAACTTTCACACACTCTTTGCAGTAAATCAGGCTGTATATTAGATATAACGCATCGAATATTTCCTTACACTTGCTTGGTCGTTTCTGGTTCCTCTGCGTAGACCAGTTGCTTCATACATATATCTTCAAAAAATAATCTAGTGACTTTAAATCGCATAGACAAGGTGGTCAATAAGCAGGCTATTTGCTTCAAATTATTCATACTTGAAATATTTTTTTTCAGTAAATTTATTCTCTCATGCATTATGTGTTACCATTCAGCTGAAACTACATGCCTGCAATACTAATGGCTTCTAATTGATGCACGAAAAATTTCATTAGGATGTCACTGTAGAGCTTAGTGTTAACTATAATGAACTGACCATCATTATTTATGAAAACATATAAAACAATAACATTTTAATTGGCCCATAAAGTTCATCGAACAGTAAGTTTTCCTGGATGTAAAGTGTTTCAACAATGACTTAATGATAATCATCACTTCAAATGGCGATACCCAATGAGTTTGTTGAACTCAAGGCATATTCATACAGGCACTTGCGATAGAGAATTGCTACAACAAAGCAACATTTTAGTGGGTGTCTTCTGTCAAATTCGAATTCGTATATCAGGGATGGGATTTTTTTAATTGTTTAGTTTAATACAATATGATTAGAAATAAGATACATATTCTTGAAACCCATGAAAAGGAGTACAAAAACCATAATCATAAATAAATTTATTACACTTGTTATCATAAGAATATAATTAAGATAATTATTAATCAATACCGAAATGAAAATCTTGTTTTTTATCTCTGCATAAATAAACGAAATCAAAGTTATGCTTTCCGATCAGCTGTTGCAATGAGATTATCTATTTTAACCTGTGCAAAACTTTTATAAAAGCTCCGACTTCCTATATGAAGGTATAGGTCGACTTACGGATACTGAACATGTGTGGGATACCCTGGAACTATGGTTTTAAAACCTTGCCATTAAAATTAAAAATAAACAACAATTATCTATTTAAAAATCTCCGCCTCTAAAAACACGCTTTACATTTCAACTAAAACTGTAAAAAAAAACAAATGATTCTCCTTAAAACGAATTCGCATTGTGGTTTTCTAAATCTTATGAATTCTTAAATACACTTAAGGACTACTAGTACATGCATAATACATGGCTATATTCACAAATCCCAAAACAATCTGTTAAATTGTTGGGTGCCTAGTAAAATATGTATGGATGTATGTATATATGTATATATGTATGTATTGTGTATGTACATATATTTAACGATGGCTGTAAACAATAAAGAAAAATGTTGCTTATTTTGAATACAATGAAATACACATGCATGTATGTGCATATATTTGTGTGTACATACATCAGCAAAGGCAGAAAAAAAATCTTTGGAAACAAATTTTCGTAAAATTCACAACTACAAAGTGTTTAGTGGGATATAAAAAAACAATTTATGACATTCTAAAATGTACAAATAAAACGAATCTCTGTGTTTATTACTTTTTCAGTTGTCATAGTCTCACAGTGTTGCCAATGACATTTTAAACTCATAAAAATGAAATGATGGCCATAACTTTAAAACTGATACAGAAAATTGTATTTTTATTTATGCGTTTATTTTTAGAAATCTTTTTCTACACTAGACCACGATAAATGATGTAGCTATAAAGGATTTATGGTGGACTTTTTTTAAACATTTCCTACTAAATCGATTGGGCAAAGGAATAAAAAATTTTACGCAATTTTACAGATTATTTAATGACTACTTAGTAGATAGTTGCGAATACGAGTTCAAAAACAAGATATGGATTTAAAGTTTTAATGACACCTCAATGTAACGGCTGTTCCTGAGCGATTATATAGAAATGAAGAATAAATTAACCCTTCGTCGGACGCATCTGGCCAGACCTTTTTTGGTTTTAAACTTTAAGGTGACATATGTAACATTTGGTTAGAGACTTTAGGTATTTAAATAAAGTTTAGTTGGTTATAAACACTTTAAAAATAAATTCTGAAAAGGATATTGAAAAAAAAATTATTCGAATATTTTACAGCACTGCAGATTTATAACTAGACTGACGTAAATTTTTTTATGAAATTTCTAAGCTATAACATTTTTTTTGTTATTTTAAATAATTTTTTGTTTAAATATTTATTATTGAGAAACGATGCTCGATGAGAGTTTTTTTGTAAATTGTCCAATATTGAAAACCAAATGAATAACATTCATATGCTCTAACAGTTCAGAACTCGCTCAGCTGTGTTAACGTTTTTAGGAAACCCGAAAAATGTAAGCTGTAGATAAATCAATTTTTTCAATAATTCAATTAGATATTAATTATAAATTTTAATTTTAACTAATTTATAGTGTTTTCACACTTAAAGTTAAAACCTGGTTCTAACACTAAAAACCACTAATAGCTGATTTTGCGTTCACACTACAAGTTTAATTAAAACAGGTTTTAACTCACAGTACGTCCAATAAATTTTTTTTAAATAAAAATAATTTCTAGGAGAAAAAAGTGTAATTATTGAGTAGTTTTTAATACTTTTGTTAAAATATTTATTTTACACACTGTGTGTCAGCTGTTTTTGTTTATATAAAAACTTAGAAATTTTTACAATGCGCTTCAAAATAGAAATTAATTTATTTTCTGCAAATAAATATTTTAAAATTATAGAGATACTTTTTATACCCTTCACCTGTGGTGCACAAGGGTATATATAGCTGTGTCATTCCGTTTGTAATTTCTACAATTTTCATTTCCGACCCCATAAAGTATATATTTTCTGAAAGCTTATGAATAGAGGAGTCGATTAAGCCCTGACCGTCTGTCCGTCTGTCCGTCTGCCCGTCTGCCCGTCTGCCCGTCTGTCCGTGTGTTGGTTGAAATCAACTTTTAGAATCACTATTGAAATTCAGCACAATCGCCCCATAACTTTCTGAGATATGAGCAAAAAACCACGACCACCTCGTTTTTTTTTCACATTTATACATGTAAAAAACATACCAAACAAAAAAAATTACAAAAAAAAAAAAAATATTAAAAATAAGAAAAAAATATTAAAAAAAACTACAAAAAAAAATTTTAAAAAAATTTAAAAAAAAATTTAAAAAAATTTTTTAAAAATTTTTCTAAAAAAATTTTTTAAAAAAATTTTAAAAAAATATAAAAAAAAATAATAAAATATAAATAATATATTAAATAAAATAAAATAAAATTTTTTTGGCTCAGCTGGGATTCGATGCCACATTTATTCTAACGTGTACGTATGCACGTATTTTATATGGGATGAATGGTGATACAAACAATTGTTATTGCATGACTACACGTTATGAAGGGTATATAAGATTCGGCACGGCCGAATATAGCACTGTTACTTGTTTGTTTTGATGTTGTTATTGCTGCATTCATTACTTTTGTTAATTTCTGATTTATTTCACTAGTTAAACTATTTTTTTATTCGGCGCCATCTAATATTATCAGCTATTTTTAAAGTTTTTAACGATTTAGCACTAAACTAAGTGCGCCGAAAACAATATTGTATTTCATAAAATCTATTTAAAGCCAAAACAAAAAAAGGTTTTATGATGGTTTTAACGAAATTATTTTATATGGTAAAACCAGGTTTTTATGTTGGTTTAAATGTTGAAACCGAACTTAGTATTAAAACCGTAAGAGTGAAACCATTCAAATACACAACTTTTTATAATTCTCATTTAGTTTAACACGCTTAGGGTATAAGAAGTAATTATTTTGACAACAGTGGCAAGGCATTTCATTTAAAAATGCTGTCTTATAGATTTTCACTAATTGGTAAATTTCAAATTAACGTCTCGCAGAATAACCTAACTGAAGTTTCATCCTTGTAAGAACCGAACGACTTCTGTAAATCCATAAAAGTAATTGGTTATTTACGTCATTGAAATTAAGTACTTATATATTGCTATAACTTAGTTAAGTCCGTGTTTATAAGCGACCGTAATAAGTACTTATACGAGTCGTTATTTGTAAGCGAGCGTGGTAAGTACTTGTCTCCAAAGACATCGCCATGTTACAATAATGGGTTTAGATGCCAAATTGTAAGTAGTGAAGAACTTTTTTCTAGTACTTCCAACTCATTATTTTGTAGTGTGCTATTTTGCTGGGTTGTAACAGAAAATGAAATAAAATATAAAGAAAAACACTTTAAATATTATTTATTTAATGTTTTTTTTGCCAAAATATTAAAAAAACGAAAGTGATTTATTTCGGTCTGTCGAATCTTATATGCCCTTCAGTAACGTGTTTCAGTGAAGGAAAATTAAAAAATTTGGAATGGTACTGACCACCAAGCAAAAGAGTACTTTTTTTCAGCATTTCGGTACTTTTTTCAAATATGTATATTTTTATTGAAAAATAAAAAACAAAAATAGACAAATTTAAAAACTTAATTCATTCATTCAATTTTATTTAGGCAATATTGTCAATGTTTAAAAAAATAGCATCGCAAAATTTCTAAACAAACAAAAAAGCATAACAAGAAAAGAGTACTAAAACTAACATGGGGGTACCGTAGTATTTTTTAAATAAAAAAGTACTAAAAATGGTACCATAGTACTGAATTTTCCATAACTGCCATGCACGTATAAATTATTAATTATATAAAAATTTAAAAATGGCCATTAGTCATTTAGAAATTAATTTATTTAATAAAGTCATTAAATGGACAAAAATATAGCATCGTTGCTGTAACAGATTTAGTCATGTTTTTGAATAAGTTTTCAGAAGGGGAAAAAAAAAGCATTTTATTTTGTTACTTTATTTTATTAGTTTTTATTTTTTTACTATTTATTTTTGAACCAATCAAGATATCCATAAACGGTTTGGTGAATAGTGGTGCAACCAAAAAAAAAGAACAATAAATTTATTTTTTTTGATTGTCACATAACCAATAACGTCCGATCAGCGACGATAAGCTTAACACTATGTTGTTGAGGGAATCAAAAAACATAATTTGTTAATAAAAAAAATTATATTTTTTTTTAAATTTGTTTTCTCCTATATTGAGATATAGGCTGAGGCACTACAAGAATTTTAGGAATTAATTTTTTTGAACAATATTCTCCACTGATTAAACAAAATATATTTTTTGTCTTGAAGTTTTGGTAAAAAATCAGTGCCAGTCCTGGCATAACATTAATAACTGAAGCACCGATTTGGACGACTTTGTCCATTTTTTTATTACTGATATACTATACAAATGAAAAAAACAAGTCTAAACAGTGTCTGGGGTTTTGTCAAATTTATTACAAAAAAAACATCACTTTATCGTTGTCTATATCTAAAGGGAATGTTTAAGAAATTACAAAAAAAAAAAAAAAAAAAAAACTACAAACGTCATGACGAACTTTCATTTACCCATGTACCTCATGATGAAATACATAGCAAACAATTTAAAGGGTTTATTTGTTTTATATCTTGTTCTTGTTTATGTGCACATACTTACGTACATACTTTATAAAAAGGCAAAAAATAAAAGAACATATTTCGAAACTTATCTAAATACCAAAAGACGGAAAAGAAATGTTCAAGCATAATATTAAGGATATTCCATGTTAGAGATGCGAACTGAAAAATTATTGAAAACGGGGGGGTTGTAAATAACAAGTAAAAGAAAGAAGACACACATAGATTAAATGGCTGTAAATAAAATAAATTTAATAACATTTATTTGGTTGCTGGGTTTAAGTTGGTTTAACAGCGCATAGAGAAAGGGACCTAAAGGGTAAAAACAGGCTTTGTTGAGGAAAACCATTTTAAAGATTAAATGATTTTTCTATTTTTTTAAATTGTTTATAAGGAAAAAAATAAATTTTTTGTAGTTTCGTAAAGTTATTTTGTTAATTTAGTAGGAAAAAAAATGAAAATAAATAAGTTTTACCGTTAGGTCCCTTTCTATTTGCGCTTGGAATCGTCGACTTCAGTTTTATAAAACGCGCATATCTCTGGGAGGGAATACTTTTGGGGCATGGGATCGGTCTCATTCAAAGCTCAGATGTTGTGCACATCAAAAAAAAAGTGCAAATTGTTTTTTTTACCCTTAGGTCCCTTTCTCTATGCGCTGTCACATATGTATTTTACTGGTGCTTATTTATATCTGGCATAAGTAAACCTTTAACCTAAATTCTTGAAAAAGTTTAAAATTTTATAAGTTTTATTTTCAAATTCTAATTAGCAAATTGAGTATTCGAAAATTAAACAAAAAACTATAAAAAACTTTTTATAAAACCCAATTAACAATTTTTCAATTTTAATTTATTGTATATTTCTAATCCCTTAAACATTTGGCTAACCGTTGGTTAATAGTGTTAATAGTGAGGTTAGTGTTAATAAGGGCAACCAAAAAATAAAATCTTCTTTTATTATATAATTTAGTAAATCAAAATACATTTAACGATTAATATAGAAATAACTATCAACATAATTAGAAATTTAAATAAAATTTTTTAATCCCCAAACTCTTCTTAAAAAAGAATGTCTCAGTAACAGTGCACTTTTATATTTCAGCATAAAAGCACGTTTTTTTTGACAGAGTTGTAATTTTTTTTTGTTGCATTGTAAAGAAGATGTACATATGTATTCCAATTAAGTATGAAATAAAAATAACGGTTATATGGCCCCATAGATCTCATGACAAATCATTCTGCTGTTTTAATGAGATTTTCATTGACTTTTTTACAGAGATGTTACTGAATCTCACCGATAAAACATTGGATCTCAGACTAAGGCTTAGGAATTGTTTCTGGTTTATTCCAGTAAAATTGCAATTTCACAAGATTACAAAAAAAAATGAAGATGAAGAAAATTTGTTGTGGAAACAGTTGCATTGACTCGTTCGCGGGGTGGCGGGTGGCACCGTCTTATTGAAACCACACGACTTCCAGATGAATCCGATCTAGTAGAGACCACAATAATCCCGTTACTTTGTTTTTGAACGAATGCTGTTCAAAGTCACTGCAATTTAAGCCTCATCTTCCAAAAAGTAAGGCCAAATCACGCTGCCTGACCAAATTCCACAATAGACAGTTGTTTGTTGTAAATGCATTTGTTTCTAATGGAATGCATGAGGATTTTCGGAGCCTCAAACTGTTTATAAATCCATTAAGATGGAAATTCACTTCGTTGGATGAGATGACTTTAACTTTGCTCTATTTACCATTAAATAAATTGCATGGCGGGTACCCGTAATCATCCTAATATATCTTTAAGATTTCGTTGAAATTTTCCGTTTGTTCTTAGATCTAGCTAAATAATATTTTGTCAGCTTCATTATTGTAGCTGTGGAGATATAAGTTGAGCCGTCAAAAAGCTTCTGGCACAAGCAGTAGCAATTTGTTACCACGTTTTTGCAACATCAAGCACTGAATACCGCAAATATTATACTCTAGATTTTAAAAGCTCATACATGTGCAAATAAATAAACACAATATAAACGAACGTCTAGTGTACCAAATAGTAAATATTATTTTGGATACTAAAAACTAGGCTAAAAAAATGTTTTTAAATTTCTTTCTACAAATTTAAATACATGCATGTTAACAGACATACAGGCATACATGATTGTGTATTTAAAACAAAATCTTAAATACACTTTAATCTACATATGTACATACATAAGAATATCTAAAAAATTTCTTATTTTATTCATAAAACAATATTCGCCTCAATTGTGATGCAAATGATCAAACAGTAGTAATTTTGTATTGAAAGACTCGATACAGCAAATTCATTATCTCATCTTTAACTAAAAACTAAACAAATTTTAAAACTTAATCAATAAAAAAAACATTTTATGCATTTACTTGTATATCGAGATTGAAAATAAACTGTGTTTTTCTTCAAACAAACTTCCAGGTAACACCAGATGGTTTAGCTGATAAGGGTGGCATTTGTTTGGGTGACATTTTATTGGAAATCAACGAGGAGGACGCCACACAATTAACTCTGTCGCAGGCCAATGAAAAAATAGACGCCAGTGGCAAAAAAGTTCATTTTTTGGTGAAGAGGTAAAGTGTTTTTTACTGCTTTTATTATTGTTTCACATGAAAGGCCAACAAACTGACTTTAACTGTTAATGCCTTAATATGTATTTTGATAAAAATAAAAAAAATAAATACGAAATAAAATACATTTGCTGTAGCTGGCGGTTATGTTTTAATAGAAAACAATTTTTTTTGTTGGCCACTATAAGCTTATTGGGCCATTTGTTGTATAACGAATTTATTTATAAGAAAAAAATAGAAATATTTCATGAAATGGCTAACAAAGAATATATTTTTTGATAAATGACAGATTTTGAAGTTTTTTCACTATTTTATATATCGATCAAAGAAGCTGAAATGAAGGTTGAAGATACATACATGACGTATCCAGGACATAATGAAAATTTGCTAAATATCATATGGATAATATGGACTAAAAATGTTTCAGTTTATATAAATATTATAACTGTGAAAAAAAGGAATAACTGCTTAAGTCGACATAAGTAAACTACAATTGCAAGCCCTCAAAGTTAAGGCGAAGTTATAGGCGAACAATTCTTTGAGTATTTTGAAAATTTTCCAGGAAGTTATAGCGTAAAAACTTATTGCCAGTATTTTTTAACGAACAATATATATTTTAGAACAAGTTGGTAGGTAGATAGGAGAAGATAATGCAGGAAGCAAGAGATATCTCCATCACCCATTCTCGAAGCCCAGCATGTTCCATTCTATTCCCCTTAATAGAAGAAAAACCCATATAAGTAGAAGAAAAGATGAATAGAGGAAAGAAATAGTACAAAAGAGAAATTTATAAAAGACTTCTTGAAAGCCCATCGGTCCCTCACTGTCCGTTAACAAGCCATCCGACCCCCATTATGAATTCAATGATGTTCTCCAGTTTAAACTCGAAGAGTGAAACAAATAAGAATATTCAGCCTTGTCGAATCTGATACCAACCTTCATCATTTTATATAGTTATGGTGACCATATAATAGCTTAGCCTTAATTTCAGATTTAATTTTATACGTCATTTTACTTTATGTTTCCGACATCATCTTGAATTTTGAATTTTTCTAAAATGGCTGTATTATTTTAAATGGGGGTAGTTAGCTGAAACTCAAAGACAAAATCTGTTAGGGAAAATTTTTCAATACGGGTAATTTAAAATAGAAAAAAAAGTACAGGAAACAAATAATTTTTGCTTTGACCAGTGTTAGCAATACAGTTTGCGACTTCGTGCCCAGAAATGTTAAACTTATTGCGCAAAATGGCTCAATCTTTATTTTGGTCACTGTTAAAAGAGGTCGAGTTGTTTTCTTTCTTCATAATCTTATTTATTAAATTGCCCCCTCATTTTAATTATATTCTTTCAGCATGGATGACGAAGATTTATTGGACGGCCACGAGCCTGGAGAGGAAAGATCTATTGTTTTGCGTGTGCCTAAGCCACCTCCACCACCGAAAGGTAAAGAGCAAGAAACTTTCAAAAATTAACTATATTCATGTGCATGCCTAATCACCCTTTTTTTTTCTTTTTTGCATGCTCCACCTTCACCCACTTGTATAAATGCTAAATCTAACCACAAAATTAATAAGAGAACAACTCAAATTAATTCTTATTTGTAGAATTTACCCCCACTCCATTGCTAGGCTCTCGTTGTTGGCATCCCATTATGTGGACCGAACCTCCGCCACCGCCTAAACCAAAGAAAAAGAAAACTAAAACTGAAATCGATGAAGAAGGCAACGAGGTTATAATTGAATTGAGCGAAGATGAGTCTTCCGATGATGAAGAGGAGGTATTGCCAACAACTTTTTTGGTTTTTGTTATTTTTTTTTTCAATCATTATTAACCCATTAATCATTTTTTGTTTGTATATACACCCAACGACATTGCATTTTACGTATCTAATGGATACTTTCACCAGGAGTTGCCACATCATCGTATCGTACGCAATATTAGACGCTTTTTTGCCGAAGTCAAAGATAAAGATTTAAAATCACGCATCACAGAAGACATGTTGCTGGCATTGCCTACAGCCTCCAAGCAATAATAACTGCGAAATTTTGTTTTCTATTTAATTTATTTATTTTTAAATTTTTATTAACCTGTTTTATATATTTTTTTTATTATTTATTATTTGTTTTAGTTAGAGAATGTTAGAAATAAACTTAAATTACAAAATATATGTGTTTTTGAAATTGAAATAAAAAAATCTTTATAGTTTCCACAATTGAAAAGCGCCTGCAGGAATTGCAAAGAAAACTATCGGAAATTTCCGAAATTCCAAAAATACTCTCATCCACCCTGGCAACTGTTTCGCAAACTTTCGACAAACTAACCACCACACTGCCGCCATCAGTGCAACCAACACATTGCCGACATCATCATTTCCAAAGCGGAAATGATTATTGCCCTGATTTGTATGGAATTGAGCAAAAACGCAAGTTATCATACGATGAAGATGTCTATGATTATGAATTAAGTGATGAGACGGAGGCGGCGGATGATAACGATGCACATAATAAAGAATTTGATGCAAAAGAGGCCTATTTGCAGCTCAAACGTTATGCGGCAAAGCAAAAGAAATCAAGGGATGTAACACCGGAATCAGATTATGCATCGGAAAGCAATTACCAACAAAACATAACACGCAGCATAAAGCAACGTGACATGACAAGTGACAATGATGACGACGATAACATCATTGATGATGATGATGACAATTACAAGAAAAATGCTGCTGTCACTAGTTTCCACGATGGGGAGGAAGATTATGGCTCTGATGATAACGATGATGACGGTGAAAGAAGCTGTGACATGTATGAAGAGTTTAACTTGTCTATGCTTAAAATGCCTTCAGGTCATGCCAACGATGAAAGTGACGTTGAAGATTACGATGATGATGCAAATGATAAGGATAAAGATTGTGATGATGATAAAGACTTTTTAACCACAACTTTTACATGGAATTTACGCAATAAATCAAAATTACAAAAAAATGACGGAGATGATTATGAAAATGCCAATAAAGAATGCAAAGATAATAGCGACGATGACAGCGAGGATAAACTCAATGTTTCACCAGACAAACCCTTAAATAAGGCCAATGATATTTTTTCCCTGGAATCACACACCAAAAACAATACCACGGAAAAAGAACAAAAGGTCTGTTATATAAATTATACTTTAACTAATTTAATGATTACTTATGCACATTGTAAGGATAAGACAAAAACCAACAAGACAAGCAAAAATGTTTAGTTTCTTTAAATTTCTCAACAATTAACTTGATATCACGATTTATTGGAGCATTTGCTCTACCCGATTTTGTTCTAAATTTGCTAATTACATCTAGAAAACTTTTGCCATTTTCAAAAATTTTTTTAATAATTTAAATACGTTTCTAAAAATAAATATGGACTTTAATTGCGAAATTAATTAATTAATTAACGAAATTAAAATTTTATTTGATTTTGCTCCAATCATCAAAATGATATTATCAGTTAACTGAAAATTAATATTTTAATTAAAAACCTATTGCGAAAAATAGCAATTCAAACAGTACAAAAAAAAAAATTCAAAAAAAAATTCGTAGAATTTTTAAAAATAATTTTAATTAAACTAATCATGCCTATAATTGAAATTTGGGATTAATTTAAATAAAGTAAATATTGTATCAATAATATAAATTATTGAACAAAAACACAAAGCATATGAATACATATAACATTAAATATTTAGGAACTAGTGGCATAACCAAACGTCATATTTTTAAAAGCAAAGAGGGTGTATCCTAGACCTAGAAACAAAGAAATTTTACGCTTAAAAAGTTTTGATCAAACGAAGGGAAAGAATTCAAATAATTTCTTACATATTAAAGTTTGAATCCATCAGAACAAAAACTATAGACTATAGCAAAGACTATAAAAAAAGTTTTTCAAATTTAATTTTCAATATACTTTTTTCAACTGACAGAAATCACTTAGGTTTTTGAAAAAATTTAATAACAATTAATAAAAATTATTTAAATTAATTAAAAATATAGTTCAAATTTAAGAATAAAGGCTTTGTTAGCCGACTGTTGATGGAATGTAACCGTGCCGTTTACTTAACGTACGACTTTAGTGTAGTTATAGAAACTTTAAAAACGTACCATATGATTTTTACATAAGCAACCAAAACAAAAGGTGTTGTCAACACGGTGCTTTAGAAGTTATGGAAACGATTTCTCTAAAACAGCTTAAGACATTTAAATGCGGCTTTTAAAGTTTCTTGAATAGTATTTTTAATATAGACGTATATATTTTTTTATATAACGCATATTATATAAAATATTTTGCAAAATATAGCAAGCAAAAGTTATTTTTTAAATTTTATTTTTATGGGAGTATTGCGATTTGTTGTACGATTAATACCAGTTTTAAAATCAGTTGTAAGGTTTAAGTGGATGTGTATGCATGTCATAATTTTTTATGTCACACGTGGTCGTGATTAGATGAAAAAACCGAAAGAAATTTGGTATCTTTGTTTATCTACGTCATAATCAAAGAAGTTCCGGCATATAATAACTTTTCATGAGCGCTCGAAAAAATATTAATTATTTGGAATTATATTTATTATGCGTGTCTTTTATTGAACAATATAAACAAGATTTATAACCAGTTGTAGCGTTTAGGGGTAATTGTATAAGCCCTTGTTACAGCAGTTTGATTTATGTACATAAAAGAAAAAATATATACATATTTTTAATTTTTTATTAAGAATCAAAAGTTTTTTTTTTCTCGATTTAACAAGTAAATATAGAAAATTGTTGATCAATTATTTTAAACAAATGTAAAAGAAATATAAAATTATTTAAATAAAATTTGAACGCTCGTCTTCTTTACGATTTAGGTATGGCTAAAAACTTTTTGTAGGTAAAAAAATTGATTGTCGATTTTCATTATGAAATTTTTGGAAACTTTCTACATAATATTATGTACACACTTTTTTTATTTATAAATACATATGTATGTAAATAAGAAAAAATTTATAAAAATTTTTTATATTAGTTTCATGTTTGTTTTTAACAAAGAATTTTCAATTTAAGTGACTTCAAAAATCAACAAGTTGACATCACTCTTAATAAATGTCACGTAGAAACGTAATGATTTTCTATTTTTAACAGGTTCGGACGTTACAACTACATCACATAACATTACTATAACTGCTCGAACTGTTTTACACATAACAAAAACGATCAGCCGTTCCGTTCCGTTAAGGAAACATTACATTCCGGTCGGCTAATCCAGCCTTAAATCAGTTAGTCAATTAATTAAAAAAAAATTTCTGTGAATGTATCATATTAACTACCGCAATCTGTTTAAATCTGAAAATAAAATTTTAGAATAAAAATTCCAGATAGAAAAGAATGGAATCAAAATCAATATGATATTTCAAATGTGAACAGCCTTTATGTAACCTTTAAATAATTTCAACGGTTTATATCTAAAATAATAAACAAATTTTGAAATATTTAATACAAGTTAGAGATTTATTGCTGAAGTTTTATCTTAGTAAATAATCTAGCATTTTTCTAGCGATTTTGAAGTCTAGTCTCATTTAGTTGGAAAAAAGTGCCTATCACTAAAATAAAAATAACAACATAATGCCTTTTAGTTTATTTAATTTTATATTGTTCTGTTTTTTTATTGTTTCCTTCGCAGATGGATAAATTGGAACGTTCCTGGCCTTGGGCAGATCGCGAGAAAATCATTTATAAGTAATTTTATTTATCACCTTAATTTTTTTCTTTTTGTATCTGCATCTTAATGAATAATTAATTTTGTTAACTTTGTGACACTTCTTTCCAATATTTATTTTGCGATGTTTTTCCAGACAATCAACTTGCCATTTGGTGCCCCATAAACCGTTGGGCTTAATTGAGAAGCGTATACAGTTGCTGGCCAAGCGTAACCTTTTAGAGCACATTAATAAATCCAATCCTAGAGCATGAAATCTAAGATGATTAATGGTTGGATATAAAAAAAATGGATTTGAAATATGCGTTCGACATTTATTTTGTTAAAGAATGTATTTATTTTAGTTAAAAAAAAATTCTATTTGTATAAATAAAAGTACTTGAATAATAAATTAAGAACTTGCTTGAGGTGTTTTAAATTTGCTTACGCAGCTCTTTTAAATTGTGTGCAACTTTTTTTATAGACTTTAAACTCTAAATAATAGATCCCAAATATTTAACGACTCTAAGGAAACTCTCTTAAAAGCAAAACAAAAGGGTCTTGTAAAGATTTATGAATTCCTAAAGCTTTTAAACTAAAAAGCTGAACCTTTGTACTATGTGCCACTTCTTTTGCCTCTAGTCGTTATGCTGATGCGGTTAGAAAAAACCCCCATTCATTAGCTTCACACTAGTGATGATATTTGAAGCTTCGCTGAACGACATCTACAAAAAGTCGTTGCTGATATGCAAAGTGGATAATTATCAAGCAGGTAATGTAGGCTGTCCCACATTTCTTATACCCACCATTCATATTGTGCAGTACTTTTTTATCATAAATTTTATTGTTTGTCTTACAATTGTCATCAATATAAAATAATTTCCTTTAACTGAAACATGTTTTTATTTCACTGTTTAAGTCCTACTTAATATTAATTTATTTTCTTATAAATATTTACTGTCTAAATGAAACCTAAATGACATTACAATAGAAGTGATACTGTAAACTTTGTTCAACAATATTTGAGAAGAGGGCGTTAAAGTAGGCGTTGCAAAATAATTTCTCATAATAAATTCAACTTTTTTTTATTATATTTAAACACAGAAACCAAAATATTTGTCCAAATATTGCAAATATTTGTTGTTAAGTTTTTTGAGTTGTGACACTGTTAACACAAATCATCAATATATATTAAGAAGACGACAAAAAACTCATCATCACTATGGTGTTGCACACATAAAAGTGATTGTTTTACTTAACATCAATCCCCATAGCAACAACTTACATATATATTATTTTGGTTGCATTTTTATAGTTTTGTAAAGGGTATATAAAATTCGTTTTAGTCAAATATTGCGCTCTATTGTTTATGAAAGGAACAATTGTAAAAAATAAGCATATAAATTACAAAGGAGATCAAATTAAACACAGTTTGTACAAAATTATTAAACATATTTTGCTAAAAATAATTTTAAAAAATTTTTGTGTAGTTTTAGGTCGATTATAATCTGTAAAGTGTTGCCTACTATTATCGATTTAATTTTAAGTGTTTTAAAGCATAGTTTGGAGGCTTATTAAAACATACCAAAGCCATTGTCAGTTGACACACACTTGTATGTCTAGTTGTTGTTAATAAAAAACCGTTAATCTAGGACAATGTGTAAATATTTTTGTTTCTTTTTATATACATACATACATATAACTTTTATATATATGTAAGTATATATAATCTAAGGATAAGTGTTACTTAAAACATAAAATTTACGAATTATTTTTGTTGTTGGAAAATATCCATAAAATGCTAAAACGAATCAATGGATAATATTTTTACTATCCATATATTATACCATATTTATTTCAAGTGTATGTACATGAATGACGTCTTAGTTATATCATTTAAGTATACATATATTAAACGAAAATATATTCAAGTTAGAAAAACGCAATAGAAACTTAGTAAAATTTATATTTTATATTAAAGCATATTAATAGTACGTAATATGTAAGTGAATATGTAGTTTTTAATTAAGAAAGTGTTTTTGTTGCACCCCTTAAAATATATTTCAATTTATTTTAGAATGCTCATCAAAATATTTCTGATCTGGGGATGACCATATTTGAGTTCAAAATATATATATAAAATTCCTGATGATAATACTGGACTACGTGGTTCATTGTAATTAAAAAGGACTATTTACTACGTGGTCCTTTATAATGTAGTCAAGGACTATATATTTTTTAAACAAGTGACTGTAGTTAAACAGCAAGTTTTAACGATTAGTTAGAGTGTTGTCAAGAGATGTATCAATGTCGTGTAGTTTCTCTGTTGGGTAATGACATGGTGGTGACATAATGATCCAGCCCATGGACATAGTAGGTAAAATGGACCATGTTTTCCCCATACATTTGGGTGACCTTTGGAATAATTCTAGTAACATGCGAGTATGGACTAAACACTCATTGGGTCTAATTCATAACAATTAAAAGTCGTTTATAAGTGGAAGTCGAATTCTCATAGAAAATCATCATTTATAAACCTTTAATAACTTTTATGAATAAGGCAGATTATCTGCAGGGATTATATCCAAAAAGTATTACTGGTCTGACTTCCCTAACCTGCATAAATATTTTCTATTGTAGTTCATCAAAGTTTTCTTTTATTAAGTACATTTCATTTTTGCTCACTGACATTAAAATTTTAGGTGGTGTAACACTGCTTTAATTACGCAGTTTTTTTTTTGTTAATCTTACACTCTCTTCTTATGAGCCATACCTCAAACGACAGTGTATATGGGTATACATATGTTTGTCATTCTGTGTAAAATTTCTACAATATTCATTTCCGACTCCATTAGATATATAATTTTGAAAGCTTATGAATAGGGGATTCAATTGAGCATTTTTCGTCCGTCTGTCCCTTTGTCTATATGACCTTGTTTATGTTGAAATCAGTTTTCGAAGCCACCTGATATCGCCAAAAGCCGTGTGTGGTACTTAAATGTTAAAAAATATTTGGGAGCAGACTTACATTGAAATTATTATTATCGCCCGATAACTTTCTGAGATATGAGCAAATAACCACGGCTGTCTTTGATTTTTTTTCTTAAATGCTCTAGGCACGGTAGTGAATACTTAAAGATATTATATACATATCTCTAGATATATTCTTTAAACAATTTTGGAAAAATCGGTCACCAACCGGCAAAGTTATAGTTAAAAATTGTTTTTAAAAGAATTGTTTTGAAATATATCGAATTGTTCAAGCTCCTTATTAAATTTTGGACACATAAAAGACATCAAATTATAAGTTGTGGTCTCGAAAATTATTTCTAAAAAATTCTGTCAAATTGATTTAAAACTATCTGAGATATAAGCACCAAATTACAACTGGTTCGATGTTTCTTATAAAATTTACAAACAAAAGCCTATATGCTTGAGATAGCAGAATTACAACAAACATGCGCAATGTATAATATATTTTTTATCATTCTTGTAAAAAATCTATTCGAATTTCTCTACGTTCCTATTTTAGTATGAAAAAAATCCACACGTAGGGATTTCCCCCTACCTTCGTCAGTACTGGCATAAAAGGTATTACAAGAAATCGATTTAATTAACTTTTACTTGTTTCTTTTTTTAGCAGAATTCCTTTAAAATTAATTCTATAAATTTTAGAGAAATTCTCATAAATAAAAAGTAACATTTCGAAGTTTGTATTTGTTAACACACGGTCTCATACATATGTATGTGTATGTGTGTGTGCAAACATTAACACAATGTAGCAGAGAATGTAACAGATGGAATTAAATTAGAAACAAACTTTCTCCATATAATAAAGGAGCAAATTAAACTTAGCGAAATATTTCCAACATGTGTTTTAATTTATTTTAAATTGAAAGTACCTGACTGGTAAATAACGGCCTTGTATTCGTACATTACAAGTTTCAAATTAACTTTTAATTTGTACTATAATAATAAGAAATTTGTAGAAAAGTTTTACTGTAAACTATAGCTTATTAATTTTCAAGAAATTTTTGGTTCAGCAACCATTGAGAAAATAAAGTCATACACACAGTAATATCCCAGCAAAAAAACGTTTGCGTTAGTTTATTATGAATAAGATTTTGTATAAGTCAAGAATACAAAAGAAGGCACTCTTCATGCCACCCTTAATCCCAAATGATTTATTACAAATGATACATTCAAAAATAAAAAAAAAATATCTTAAAGAATTCATGTAAACAAACAAAACCATCTCACGAGACATCGCTTTTTTTCAACGTATATGAATGCGGTCATAAAATTGAAGTGAAGTTTCCTAATGCATACATATATTTTTCTATAAACACATGGTCTCCAATGACACCTTGATGATCAAATCATTTATGTTTTACCTAAATTGAGCCATTTCATCATTTTTGGAACCCATTCTTTCGCTATTACTTTTGCATGCCTTTCTTTGCTGGGATGTTTTATAATTAGAGCCAAATGTTTTTGCTGTCGAATAAAAGTTCTGTTATTATCTATTCATGGTTATTAAAAAAAAGATTTCAATTAACGGGTAAAAAACATAATAATTACGCAATAAATGTACTAAAAATTAGACACCCGTAAACAGTCATCAGAGGTTTCTCTATATTTTCGAAATATAATTTTTAATTTTTGTCGCGGTGCTGTATTCATTCTTCTAATCATAATCCTATAGGAAATCAATGTGTGTGTAAGAAAACTATGTACGTAATGACTTGCTCTTACTAAACAACATACTTTGCAATGACTTTTACATATTGGCTGTCTTACTAAGATGTATGGTAGTAATGACTTGATACATAATGTGATACGTAAGTACTTATTTGCAGACATTTTGGTACAACCGAAAGTCTAGTGATACACTGGTGCACTCAATATATTTTTGGTACAATTTTCTTATTTTAAATTATTTTTTTTTCTATTTGTTCTTCTGTTCAAGTCAATATTTATTGCTTTTGTCTGGCTCAAGTAAATTTTAATTTTCTTATGAAAATATTAAATTTATTTGTGACTAGCTTGTGCCCGCGACTTCGTCTGCGCAGTTTTAGGGATAAAAGGAAGACTTAGATTGAACCTAGATTGTTGTTTATATGTTTGTCAAATTTATCAAAACATTCACATTTATTATATCTATAAGTAGGATTATTAATTTGAAAATTTTTATTTGAAAATTAAAAAGAAATTTCAAAACTTGCAACAAAAATAAAAATTTTACAAAACAAATAACCCGTTTAGGCTGTTATGATGAGTTTGCCAACGACTTCGCCTGGTTATCGTAATAAAAAAATATCCTATGTGTTAATCTAGGTTGTTATTCTATGTTATTTCTATGTATACAAAATATAAAAACTGCAAATAATTTCCATAAAAATTAGAATTCGGTTTCAAAAAAAATCACTAATTTTAAGAATCTATGTTTACAAACGTAATAATACAAAAAGTACAATACAAATGCGAAAATGCAAAAGGTACAATAGTAATTTGAAAAGGCACCTTTTGTTTTGCCCTTATAATTTTTATTCTCAATTTGAACCAATAGTTCCTTATTTCAAAATTCTATCTTCATAAACGCATAACACACAAAGAGTACAATAAAAATTTAATATAGAACCTTTTTGTTCGCCCATAACATTTTAAGTCTCACCTGAAGTCAATAGTCCTTGATTGTACAATCCTACCTTTACAAAACGTAGAAAATACAAAAAGTACCATAGAAATTCGAAAAAGTACATTTTTGGTCCAAGTTCCAAATTCCAAGTTTAAAATGTACAAATATCTATGTAAAAAAATATTTTAATAGACATGATTTAAAGTCAGTAAATCTACTCTTTTTTGCATAAAAGTAATTATGTTCGAAAAAGTACCAAACTCTTCCCGATTTTTCCCTTTTCTACCCTGTTAGGAATGTGTTTCAAATTTTACTAAATTAAATAATTTTTTATGTCTGGTGAAATCCCAATTAAAAATTTTGTGAAAATTGGCCGTCTAATTGGGAATTACATACATTTTCCGGAATTTTCCCCGTTTTGGTACCTTTTTTGTTTCCAAAAAAGTTTCCAAAAATTTAACCTAAATAACTGTCTATATTCTATTAGGCAATAATAATTATCAAATTTTGTTTCATTGAATAATATTAGAAAAGTTTCTCTTAAAAAAAGTACCAAAAATAGGGACAATTTTTACCCCTTATACATGCGAATTTGAAAAAAGTACCAAATTCCTATTAAATTTTTTTTTGCGGATTACTTAAAACAGTTCAAAGTTTTTTCCTAGCTATATGTGTTTGGAAGTTACATGGGGCACCAAAAAAGTACCAAATTACAGTTTTTACCCGTTTTTTTCCCTTAGGGGTTGAAAATTCAAAAAAAGGCCAGACACCTGTCAGCTTATTTTTTGTGCAAATTACATTTTTTTTCAATTTTATTTGTATCGTTTTTAGTTTAGCAGATATAAGATTACCGATTTTACCCGTTTTTACCCTTTTTTACCCCCTTAAAGAACGCATTTCCAAAAATCCCTCCTTAGTTGAGCTATACGTCACGTCACGTTACTCTTTTGTATATATAGATAGCTGACAGCTTAAAATATGTGCAAAGTTTCAGAAAAATCGGTCAAGTGCAACAAGATACAAATTTTAACTTTTTTTAAGGGTGTGGCACTGACCACTTTTCTAACTAGCATTGGTGACATGTTAAAAATGTTTAGTTTATTAAATGGACAGGTAATGTTAATTCTTTAAATATATGTGTACTATTATGTGTTAGTTGGGCAATTATTGCAGTTAGTATTTTGTAGCAGTAGAAGCCAACGACTAGGTAAGCTGATTCGAACAAGTTGATTGTTTGGAAAAACTATACATGACTTTTTGAAATCAGCTGAATTTAGTAATTTAAACTACTAAAAAGTTTGTGTCAAATTGTTAAATTTAAATGCATTTCTGCGCTTAAAGTACATTCTTATTCGTTTTAATCTAAAAGTTAATTTTTGAGAAAAAGGATTTTTAAATGCTCTTTATTTTTGACATCCAAAATATTAATGAAAACTCCTGAAAAGTTCTCGTTAGTTTTGTTTTTGCTACTTGTTGTGTATGTAGTGATAGTTTTATATTTGTTATTCGCAAAATTTTTTACAATTAACGTTCATTTGGTACACGCTCAAAATTTTCAGATCTTAAATAGTGCATTCAACTCATTATATTGTTATGAGAGTTTTTGCTGGGTAGCTATCGCAAAATGTAAATGTCCTAAATAAACAAAATCTAATAAATATAAAGCCATTTTAAAACACAACTCATGTTACCTCCTTAACTTTAACTTTATAATTCATTGTAAACAGTTAGAAATTACTTTGAATGAAAAAGATTTTTGTGTTTGTAAATATGAAAACAATTTTAATTCTTAAAACATACTTACTTCAATCGACAAATATGTACTTCAAAGTAATATACTTCTACCTGTTGACTTATCCTTTTAAATCGTTAATTAACTCTTTCAATTTTACAAGTTGATAATCAACTTAATTAAAATTGTTTGCTTCCTTTTAACAAAAAAGGACTTTTTTCAAAACACATTTGTCCAGTGTTATAATTTGGGGAAAAAATTTATTTGTGGAATAAATATTTGATTTTCGAATGATGCTGCAACAAGGACAATTGTAACATATTTTATACTACTGCTTGGCAACGATTTACAACACTTACCTTTTAAAAATTGCTGCTTCCTACAAAAGCCAATTGAAAATAATATTTTTGAGTTTTAATTTAGGTTTTATTTTTATTTCAATAAATTTAGTTTCTTTCGATTCATTAAATTGTATTAAATATTTTTTTCCTCATAATTTTTGAAACATTTTTTTCCTTTTCTTTTAAAAAATTCAGCATCTTATACTTAAACTTATAGTTTAATTTTTCTTTGTTTGTTTTTACTTTACTTTTATACTTTACAAGTATTTGTTACATTTACATACACACAACACACATTCATACATTTAAGTGTTTTTAAATACATGCTTACAATGAATATATTATAATATTTAAACATTTACATTTATACACACTGATATTTATGAGAACAAAAAACGAATTATTTAAAATGCAACCAACTTAAGTTAGAATGACCATGAGGTGAAATAGTGGAGCAGGAACATACACAGAAATATTGCTTAAAATTGTTTAATTGAATAACGAATTGATGTTTTTCTAAATTTCAATTATAATTTTAATTAATTTAAAGAACTTTTTCAATTGATATTACATTTTTTTGAAAAACTTTGAAATTTCTGTCAGTTGAAAACAAAATATATTGAAAAATAAATAATAGTGAAATAATTGAATAATAAAACCTCCGATCAAAGAGTGCTGATGATGAAATCGTAGCTGGTTTCGAATATGCATTCCACTAGGCTAGTTGTCGGTTAAAATATAATTTTTCAGATTATTCTTTCATTTATCACAAATAAAAAAATTCTTTGTAACAATAAGAATGTTAATATGAACTCGAGGCTGATTAAAATTTGAATATTAGAGTAAACAGAAAAGTTCGATAAAATAAAAATTAAATATTGAAAAATATTTATTCATTGTCAAGATTTGGATTTCAGGTATAAGTTCAGTAAAATTTTGAATAATAATGGAATATGAAAATAATAGTGGTCAATCATCAGAATAAAGTTCAAGTAACTTCAAACAGAGCAAAAATTGACTTTGTTTTTAAAAAAATATAGTGATTGAACTTAATTGCAGAAGTGACTTAAGTCGGTACTCCTTGCAGCCCAATACATTCTGTTGGACTCGAAAATTAATAGGTACATATGTAAGTAATTACAGTAAAATCCCGATAATTCGAAACCCGATAAATCGTAATTCCCGATAATCCGTAATCAACTGTCGGTCCCTTGAAAAAGTCTCGTTAATTCGTAAAATTTCCATACATTTTGGTCCCCTCTCTAAATCGTAATTTTTTTTTCAAATAAAAGCTTCTTTACCTCTTATAAATCGTAATTGTTTGCTAACTACCACAACAAAAACATGAAAAGAATGCTAAAAGCTAATAATATAGAACGAAGTTCCCTTAATGACGAATATAGATGCAAAATTGGCAAATTATAAATTAAGATTTTATGTCTCCAATCGTACTGTGGACGAAGAAATTTTTAATTCATTAATAAAAATAGCAAAAGATTATTTAACGGTAAAATTTCTTTGTGCCTAGATCGACGTAAATATGACATATGGTTATGCCACCAATTCATAATTGGGGGATTCACAGTAGTGTCATAAAGTCATATGTCAAAAGTGTGCTATTTTGAATTTAAATCAGCTGATGTAAAACAATTATAAAAATAAATATTTTCCTTCATAATGCCAAAAACAAGTAAAAATAAACAAAATAATAGCCAGTTTGTGCGAAAAGTACATTTTAGATGTTGTAGTTGCAGACTCAAGTAAATAAATTACAAATAAATTTTGTTTGATAAACAAAAACAGCAGAGTCCTTAGCCGATCTTATTTGACGCCACCAGTGATTTGTTATCAAAAATTAGCAACTGCGCTCAAGTTTGGATGTCGGCCCGATAAAATTATACAATGAACGGCGACGGCTTACAAAAACTGTTGCGGCTTGGCTTAGACGGCTTAGCCGTTTAGCACAGGTCTCTGCTTATTAAATACGACAGCACAATAAACATAGCGTACAAAGTTCTATTATTATAAGACACTTTTTGTTTGAAAAGCAACAACAACATTTTTAAACCATTGTAAAATTTTAGGACAATAGGACAATATGACATGATAAGACACCTTGTGAATCACCCAAATATGTTAAACATTGTAAACATTCTTATGTTTTTTTATTTTACTTGTAATTATGTTTAATATAAGTACTCGTCTGCTTAAGGTAAGTAAAAATATACATATGTACATACTTATGTACATACATACTAATTTATTAAAAAATAGTTAGATATTTAAAAATAAAATATATATTTTCCTTTCACGTACTCTTATTAAAAACAGGTTTAATCATTTATATGTGGCCAATTTAGCTATTTTATGGCTAGATTTAGCCATTTTTGAACACGCTTAGCTAGAAAAATCTGCTTATGCCTAGATATTTTTTAAGCCTTTTTCAGCCATTTTTTGTTTTTAAAATAGTACATAAACAAGCAATCAATCAGTAAAAAAATCAACCAAGCACGTGTATTTAATGAAATAAATAAGAAAAGAAATCTAAGAAAAATAAACAAAATATTCGCAGAAGCTTATGAGGGAATGGTTATCCCACCCACAATTAAAAGAATAGATTACAAAAGTTAAAAAGTTTTTTTATACATTGTAAATGTGAAATTAATGCAAAATTATATGAAAAACATATAAATGGTATTGGATATACATACATATTATCGAGACCAAGCCTTTACCTTTTAATCCAATGAATTTTAAGCTACAACAGCAGGAGAATACATTACGTCGTTCGTAAATTATTGTGTTCTATGTGACATATAAAACCTATACATATAGAACACAATAATTTACGAACGACGATTAGCTATGTAAAAGGATTTTCAATAAGAGTGATATGATTTCTTTTTAAAAAAAGCAGTTATTGTTAAGGAAATTCAAAAAATTTTTTATTTAATTTTAAGACAATCGATACAATTAAGTTCTAAATAAAACGTCATTCAAATGGCCTCTACGACTTCTTCTGTAGGAACGAATTCGATGAACGCAATTGTTGAGCATTTCTTCCATTAACTCAAGTGTATGTATGGCACGTTTAATATTGACTTACATACAAAGATTGTAGACAAACGGTCTTAGATTTTATTATTTTCTTTTAAAACTAATTTTTCTAATTTTTTTATTCAAATATTGAAAACTTTCTATTTGAAACATTAAGCCATTTTTTAGCTAGTTTTTAGCCATTTTTCCCAGAATTTTAGCCATTTTTGCTAATCAAGTTCTGGCATCACTGATTATCAGCAATACGATAAGAACTTTATTTAAATTAATCCCAAATTTCAGTTTTCGGCTTGATTTAATAAATTAAAATAATTTTTGAAAATTATTGAAAATTTAAAGTATTTTTTTTTAAATAAAATTATTAGTTTTCATTAAATTCACAGTATGATTTTGATGATTGGAGCAAAATCAAATAAAATAAATTTTTAATTAATTGTATTAATTTTGAAATTGAAATACATTTTAATTTCTTTCTGTGTACTTAAACTGCATTATCCTTAATATTAAGAAAGAATTTGATTTCAGTTCACTTGTAAGAAATATTTAAATAAAGGGTGTTTTTTCCAATAAATTTCCGCCATGCAGCCTATTTGATGGTGACTTCAATATTGGCTTCGAAAGCATAAAGAGTTGATAGTTTGCCTGCATAAACCGATGACTTCACAAAAAGTAATCCCACCGATGCACTATAGAAAATTCACCCCCTTTTTTGGCCAAAAGTAGAAATTTGAATTTTTTCAAAGTGTATTTTTTTTTGCTTTAATGTAATAAATATATCAAAATAAACATAGCTTTTTAAATTAAAAAAAAATTAATTTCTGTTACTTTAACAGTTGTTTTGATTACGATTTCTAAATCAGTTATCAGAAAACCTTTAAGTGCACTGAATTTTGTGACATTTTCTAATAAAAGTTTTCGTAACTAAAATTTGTATTTTTGAAAAATTAAAAAATGAGCAAGGCTCGATAGTGCTCACCATTCACCGTAACGGCAGTTTCGTACTTATTTCAAAAGAAATAAGGACCAGAGTGTAAACCCCACTAAACAGTCATTTTAAATGAATGCAATGGTGATTCCTTAACAGCTTTGGGATTATCTAGGGCAATTTTACTTATTGAGGTAGCCATTTAGTCAGAATTTGTCGAACAAAATTATTTTTTTTTAAAGAAAACTTTCACAATATGAAGCGTTGGCACTAAACGATTTATGATAATTTGCCAAAATTTGGTGAACAGAAACATCAACACAATTTAACACTCTAAGCTGTCAAACCATATTTATCGATAGCGATTGTTCTTACGCAGCTAAAAAAACATCCCATATATCAGAGGTTTTGTAAGACAAATTTTATTGAATAAATCTTTTGTAAATTTAAAAAACTGATTGTGAATACGAGAGAATGAGTGTCTTTTTTATCTTGCTAATAATAACAAAATGTTAATATTTTAAAAATATTAAACATTTCTAGAAAATTTGAGATTATAATTAGAACTTAAGTAAAAGTTTTTAAATTAATTCCACGTTTATAAGTTCACTAGGGACACATTGCGTTTTAGGCAATTCGCCTTGCAGCTTAAACTAATTTGGCTACTTAGAAGTAAGTTTTAATCTTAATCTAAAGCATAATTTATTTTTTATTACAAGCAAGAATATGTTAAACCAATGTCACTAAAATTTCTTTTAGTTTAATTTAACGATTTACACAGAGTGACTGTAAATATTTAAATTGTTAAAAAATTTACACTCTATTAGTAGTTAAACATTAACGTTTCTAGTTTAGTTCACATTTTGTGCAAATTAAGTAACTCCTCCACTCTACAACTACATAAAGTTTAATTGAGTTATGCCGACCACAAAATCATTAACTGATAAATTAAATATTTTCCTAAGTTTTAATTAGATTATCAATTATAAAGTTATGCATTTGAATTTTAACAAAATATAAAAAAAAAAAAATAAATTAAAATGAATTAAACAAAACAGTGTGACAAATAATAATGAAAACAAATATTTTAAACATTAAACACGTAGACAACAGCAGGCTGCCGACAACAGTCTGTCAAAAATAAAATATACAAGTTTATATAAAGTCAAAGATATTGACACCATCACGGATGCTCGACTACATATGGTTGAGGCTCTCACTTAGTCAAATTTCTATTTTTGTAAGTGGTAGTAAGAAGATTTAGTGCTGCCAATATAACAAGAATTGTTAAATTTATTTGAGATTAAAAATATTATATTTTATTAACCAGAAGAGGGGAAACAAATTTATATATTGATTTTTTTTATATTTAAATTAATAATAACAAAAACCTCGTCACCTCAATTTATTTGCTCTTAAATTTGTAAGTGGTGTACGTATGTATGTATATTTAAAGCAAGCAATTATATTTTTACGAAAGTGAAATACTTGAATGTGGCACTACTGAAATAAGTATACATTTCTTCAATTTAAGTTTATCATCCTGCTGGCGTTTTCAAAATAGTTATGTAGGAAATTCCGCAAAATACACAGCGGAAATTGGAGTCACTTGTATTTGTAGTCGTGCAGTTTTGTACCGTGCTGTGGTCTATGTGTTTAACAGTTAACACTTAACATTAAAAGTGATTTTATATTTTTCTAAATATCGAAATTCTTTGAAAGAAGCATCGACATACAATATATTGACGATATTTTTTATGTCGATATAGCGATACATGCATATTTTTATACCCTTCACCTGTGGTGCCTAGGATATATAAAGCTCTATCATTCCGTTTGTAATTTCTACAAAATCGATTTCCAACCCCACAAGGTATATATTTTCTGCAACCTTCCGTCTGTCCATGTGTTGATTGAAACAAACTTTTAGAAGCCCCCACATGTTAATCACCCCTGTGTGGTCATTTTTTTGCAAATATCGCTATTGAAATCCAACACGATCGCCCCATTACTTTCTAAGATATGAGCAAACAAACTGTCATTGTTTTTTCCCATATTTTTTATATAAAAATTTAAAATTTTTACGCAAAAGGTTAATTTATAGAGACGCTTGTTACCATTTATATATACCATTTACTAACCGACATTGCTATAGGCAAATATAATTTTAAAAAATACATATTCTTAAATATATCAAATTAATGAAGCTCCTAATTAGTTTTTATACATGCTAAAGACACCCAAATACAAATCATAGCCTCTAAAATTATCGCCTAGAAAAACTGACAAATCAGTTTGAAACTAACTGAGATAGAAGCACAAAAGTATAAATGCTGCGGTGTTTTTTTTCTAAAATTAATAACTAAAAAGCAATTCTTGCAGCTTCTGGACAAGAGAGAAATGAGATGGAATTAAAAAAAAGGGCTTGACAAACGAAATATAAAACTCTATACAAATAAAAAATCCAAGATGGCCGCCATTACAAATTTATAATTTATTTATAAATGGATCAATTCTTTTAAGTAACCACTTCAACTCCCTCAATATAAGTATTAAAAGAACGAACTTTGCCAGTGGAGAAAACACTGAAAAACTTAAAATCCAAAATGGCGTCTGAAAAAAGTGTTTGACTAGTAGAATACAGTAAACTATGTAAAAATTAAAAAAAACAAATATGGTGTCTGAAATAATAAAGATAATGGCATACAAAATGAAATCTGTAAACTAGCGAATAACAATGTTCATATCTAAGATCTTTTGAACACCAGCTTAAGAAGACCTTAAGAAATCTTTGATGTGGTCTGGACATGAAAAGGTCTAATTAAGGCCGTCAAAACTTTCCTCACAACCAGAAAACCAAAATCAAATTCATTGTCAATTAAATGGTTTAGTTCTTGCAATCGAATTTTTCTTTTTCGGTTACAGAATTTATACGAAATTCTGTAGGTACATACGTCCGTAAAATTCTACTATCACAGCAATACTAAACAACTTAACGATTGGCAACAATTCTGGTACTCACAGCCGATACTGTTAAAAAAGTGGGAGAAAGTCGGGAGTCTTTGCTTATATCTTACCATATTGTTGTCCAATTTTTTTGATTTGCAATATTAACTTTAACCCAAATACTCCTGAAAGTTTGATACCACATACGGATATGTGTAATGTAAGGAGACTTCAAAAAGTAATTTTAACAGACATAAGACAGATGGAACTAGCTCTCTATTCATAAAGTTTTAGAAAATATATATTAAGTGGGACTAAATATTAATACTTAAGAAAGTACAAGTCGAATGATAAAGCTATATATCGCTGGTCAGAGGTAGAAATGCCCTAACTCGTATTTTTTACGAAATTAAGTTTTCGATTGAGTTTTTCTATAAACTTTACACAAATACACCTCGACACAAAAATTTAATGCAATAGCATAAAAAAAACCGTTTTACAAAAAATTTTAAAAAAGAAATTACATTGTGATAATGCAGTTTCTTGTCTTCTCCTGTAAAGTTACATTTATTTGAGTTAGGGCCTTTCTACTTACCTGTGACCAACGATATACCCTTGTATGTAATTAGATTTATTATTTATTAAAAATAAATTAAAAATTTGTTCTGTTTTAACAAATGTCAGGTATGTAAGATTTGTTTTACTATTTTTTGTCAAACCGTTCATCTAAACAAATACATAATTGGCATTGGCGTAACTGCACCATTTTGATGGAGAAGGAAATTTGCCCCACCCCCAAAATTCAAAAATAATAACTATTTAAATTTAATACACATGTAAAATTAACTCAGTCTAAGATTTTACTGACATAAAAAAATTTAAGCTTTTGCCAACTCCTTAAACTAATTGTAGCTACGCCAATGATAATTTGGTGTTTTTACAAGGTGTGTTAATTTCTTAAGATCCCAAAATGGTTTGAAATTCTTACAATATATCAAGATAATTTTAATAATTTTTTTAATTTTAAAAAATTATGTTAATATGAAAATACGAGAAATAGCACCTCTTGTGAATTCACCAACTTTATTTAGGTAAACACATTTTCACATCATTCACCTCCTTTACGATATAAATACAAAAGTTTAATACAAGTTGCAAATAAATTTTCTAGTGAAATTAGTTTTTTCTGTGTACGTTTGTACATTGCAAAAAAAAAGAAAAGAAAAATAAAAAACGACAAACTAATTAACTATTTAAAACATGTTTCTAACTATAACTAATTTGACCCAAACACATACAGTTTTAGCTTTAGAGTGCGTCATCCAACAGTTTGTGGTCATCTAAACTAAAGTTGTTGTTGTTAGAGATGAGGGTGGAATTCGGGTTGGCTACGGCAATCAAACAGTCAAGTTCTATGGAAACTGCTGGTGTTGTAGTGCAACTTTCATTACAAGCATTTGTTTTATTGCACGTACTATTGGCACTACTACTGATGCCAGTCTCTAGTATTGGTGTTAATGTACCCAAAGGGTTTGCGACTGCAGCTGCAGTTACAGTTGTATTTATTGGTGATGCCGTTGTGATTGTAACTAATGATGTCGTTGTTTGTGGTGGAATTAATGTTTTTGTTGTTGTCGTCTTGGTATTATTGCTAATGCTAGCGGTGGTATTAGTGCTGATGGTTGTAGCTACGAAAGAAGCATCAACAATTTGTCGTATTTCATTTCTGTCATCGGTCACATCTGTTGCTGATTCCATTAAACAACAATCGATTGCATGCTGCTCCGTTGGTTGCAGTGTTATTGACGTCTTTTGTGTTTCCTCCATTAGCGGTTGAGTAATGCGTGAATTTGTCGCATCTAATGCTTTGCGTCGTAATAAATGAGCTTTCCTTAAACCATTTAAAAAGCTCATTGTTCTATTTTGATGTTGCTGTTGCTGTTGTGATGGTGGCGTTGTGCTATGCGCCCGTTGACGCGGTTGCTGTTCTTGATAGTGTTGATGTACAGATGAAGATGTTTCTGTTAGGACAGCACTGGATGCTCTTCGTGTTGCCGTGGACGACAACTCCTTTAGTCATACCTTTTCTTCACCGGGCATTGCGGGTCCACAGCGTACGAACTATAATCAAAAGAACTGAGATTTTGTGATTTTCTATTAACAAAGAAAAATGTTTGATTTTAAAGCCAATTGAATTGTACATATATTTATTTTAGATCAAATTTGATTTTAGTTTTTAAGCAAAAACCAACTAAAATATACGGAAAAATAAGCTGCAATATAAATAATAATAAAAAAAAAAAAAAACTTAAAGCAAAAATAACATAAAATTGTGTGTATTTTAGTAAAATGTCCAGAATTTTGCATAAAAAACCTTGTAATAAAAAATTCATCTTCATATTGAGAAAAAGGTTAACTCAAATTGAAGAGCAATTACGCGGGACATAAACTAAATTAGTTAAAATTGACGTAATGAATTGCGACGTTTATTAGTTTTTCTGATTTACTTGGAACTCCACATGTTAGTAAACAAAACTCATACAAATGAAACAAAATTAAAGTCAAAGTTTTCTTAATATGTTATAATTATGATAGTTAATAACAAGGTATTGCAACTGTGAAGACTTACAACACAGCTTTTGCAGTCATGCCAACCATATACATAACTCTGATGCGTGTATACATATGTGCGGCAACATGCTGTGTCTTGCACACGACACCCTGAGTATGACAAACAACATGCCTGTGTTTGAATGTGTATATTACGTAGAAGCTAATAAAGCACAAAAATTTAAATAATAGGAATTTAGTGAGCAGGCGGTCTTCATATGTAGGGATAAGAACTAATTTGGTAGGGAGTTTTGAATTTCCTGAAATGAATACATAGTACATAAGTATTTAGCAATTTTTGTTGTAGCGAAGTTCTTAAATTCCCCTACACTTCTTAATATCATATCAGCACTACTGTGGAGAGAACTTGGTTGGTAAGAAGTTTTTATATTCCTCAAACACTTTTCGAAATCAAACTTATTCCGCTAATGCGGCACCTTATTATGGTATTTAATTTGTCTTAATTTAATTAATTAATGGTATGTGTTAAGGAGGTGTTTAATGTGTATTTCCTTAACTTCCTAAAATACTCCTTGGCAGTCGAATATATAAAGAAAATTCTAAGTTCTCTAGTTGCTTCTTATCATCCTGTGAATGATTTCGCGGCATTATTAAAGATTCGGGCACACTAAGGTTTTACTGGAATGGCGTTGCTCCATGATCAGCTTTCAGTACTTTTCGTTATAAATATAAATGTATTAAAATGATAAATTTTTGGATTTTTATTTAAAACAAATTTTTTGTTAACCACCGGGAAAACCGCTGAGTTCTATACCTATTCTGATCTATTACCTTTTCTCAGGAATAATTTCTAAAACCAAGGCTTGCATTTGGGTGCCTTAAGTATGTCAAAAAAAAAAAAAAAAACTTAGAAACTTGAGAAACTCAAAATAAAATTTAACTTAAACTTTGCCAGTTAGTGGCCGATTTGTAAAATTTGTACGAATATTCCCGGAGGGATATTCATATGTTAACAAATATGTCTCTTAATTATTATAGGATTCAAGAATTTTAATTTTTGTAATAAAAATATGTGAAAAAACTGGGGAAGTCATGTTTATTTGCTCATATCTTAGAAAAATCGATTGAGCTCGATTTCAATAGCGATTAATTCTCGGATAGTTCCAAATGATTGATAACATATACATCTCACATACAGGCAACATGAGGGGGCTTCTAAAGGTTGATGGCAACAAACACAAGGACAGACGATCAGGAAAACACCCGGACTTTCATAAGCTTTCTGCCTATTCATAAGCTTTCGCAATATTTATACTTTATGGGTTCGAAAACCAATACTGTAGTAATAAAAAATGAAATGACAGAGCTAAATATAAGGGATAGTTTTAAATTAGTAAAAGTTCTAGGATTTTTCGTCGGATTTTACATCTGACAAATTAACTCAAAAAAATCAATGTAATGGTATGCTTGTCTAAGATTTCTTCGAGTTTATATTATCGATTGCAAATCAAATGCAATCATATGAAAACAGCTGTTTTTGTTCGTTTTATGTAAAAATTCACCCCTGTTACTCAAAATCGTTTGAAATTTTTCATAAAATGATAAAGCCGACAGTCAAAATTGCATTAATCAAAATGTTTTTACACTATATGACTTTTGCTATCTGACTTAATTTTTTGGCAGATCATCGCATCTTTGGCTTATATAACACAAAATGTGCAACCTTCTTTGAAGACTTTTTTATTAAATACTAGAAAAGCCCGCCGCGCGTTGCTACGCCCCTTAATGAATAAAAATGAATTCTGAATTTTAATTGAATATCAAGTGCAAAAAGCTAAGAATTATAACTTTTTTTAATGGGCGTGGCACCGCATACTTTTCTAATCACGAAACTGTATAGTCATGACAGCTCAATATGTGTGCAAAGTTTCAGAAAAATGGCTGAAGTTCAAGTAGCTTAAAATGATAATTTTTTTTATGGGCGTGACACTGCCCACATTTCTAATCAATAATTGTTTAAGTCATGACAACTCAATATGTGTGCAAAGTTTCACAAAAATCGGTCCAAAGTAAGTACCTCAAAATATAACTTTTTTTATGGCGGTGGCCCCGCCCACTTTTCTAATCCAGAAATTATATAGTCATGACAGCTCAATATATGTATGTGTGCAAAGTTTCAGAAAAATCGGTCTAGTGCAAGTACCTCAAAACAATAACTTATTTTTATGGGCGCGGCCCTGCCCACTTTGTGTGCAAAGTTTACAAAAAAATCGGTCCAGTTCAAGTACCTCAAAATTATAATTTTTTTTATGGGCGTGGCCCTGTCCACTTTTCTAATCACAAAATTATATAGTCATGACAACTCATTATGTGTGCAAAGTTTCAGAAAAATCGGTCAAGTGCAATTAGTTAAAATGATAACTAATTTTTATGGGCGTGGCCCCGCCCACTTTTTTCCACCCTAAACACTCCCTTATATGTGTACAACAACTTGCCAAAGTTTGAGTCCGATCGGTTTTACAGTTTCGGAGTCTATAGCTAACACACACACACACACAAACACACACAGAGTTTCACTTTTATGTATATAGATATTGTTTTTTTCTTAAGCACAAAGACTTAAAACTTTGCTTTGATTCCTGTTTAAGTGCTCCATTATCACATATCGCATGCTTGTACATAAAGTTTTAACACTTTATAAGATTTTACTTTTTCATCTAGCAACTGCTGTCATAACTTTTCAAATTAAATTGTACTATGAACATACATACTTACATATGTATGCATGTATGTATGTATGCATGTAATGTATGTGTATATATGTGTTTTTATAACTAAAACCAAAACAAAGTTAAACAAATCATAAAAGTAAACTTTGACAACATCAACTTTAAGTAGCAGTATTAAATAAACAACGCAAGAAGTAATAATTCTTGTTTATGTTTTGTCCTGACCTCTAACCCAACATCTTTCATTCACTCGACTTGAAGTCGTGTAGCGGTTGCAAAGCAACAAAAAAACTTGTACATAATAAATGAAAACATCAACATCAGTGAAAAAGACTTGCCAACATTTGGGATACATTTCATCACATGCTTGTAATTTGTACAGGATTTACATTTTGTGTATTTTCTTTTCAGACAAACTTTGTACACATTTGTAAGGAAACAAAAACAACAAAAGAAGCAAATAAAAATCAGGTCACAAAAATACCTCAACACTCTTCTTGGGCATTTGTTGAATATAAAAGGTTTTGTTTTGATTACGTTATATTACGTTATTACTTAGTCAGCAACCGAGCAGGTGTAAAAGAAAAATTTATACATTAAATTGAATTGCTTGTAAATATGTGATACTACAGCAGCTTTGGTTTAAATTTCTGAATTCTCTAAAAGGATATTAACTTATGAATTCAGTTTATTTCGTGAAGTTGTGGACAAATATGATTTTTTTTATTTTGTTTTTTTTTATAATCGCCTTAAAAGCATTTAGTTATTTGACAACTCACTCTTTGTGCCTACTTTAGCAGTGCACAGTGGCGCAAATAAAATAAAAATGAATAGAGTTTTATTTTATAAAGTTGAGTCGTTATATTAAAACATTTGCTATAGTGGGCCCAAAATGCTCCACAAGTCTGTCCTTATTCTAGTCGACAAAATAAATATTTATTTTAAATTTCAGACAAATCGAAGCGTATTTAAAGATCGTTAGAAATTTTAAGATTTTTCAGAGTTCATGTCAAATTTCAACAAAAATTTAATTTGTATCAAAAAGTATTATTTATGTAAAGGGTCCACTATCTAACGTTTTTTTTCAACTAGTGCTTATTTCGTGAATGGTAACACTTAACTCATGTCTGATTTGACAGATAATTAGTTTTATCCTTCCGCTGAACGAATATAGTTGTGTATACGCTTGAACAACGCTGGGAAATATTGCGACATTACTTTGGTCGATTTTGCCAAAAACATCATCCTTTCTTTACGCATACATTGAAAAGCCGATACACCCAAAACAAGTCACTGTTTGGTGCGGATTTAGGTCCAGAGTTATTTGGCGGACCCTTTATATAAAATTAACATGCTGCCAAAAATTTTCCAAGCGTTGCTTATATTATTTTTTTAATATTATTGTGTGAACTTTTTTAAGTTATTTTTATTGAATGTTGCCTTTAGAAGCCGCAGGATATGTCGTTATATGTAAAGCAACTAAGAGGAGAATAAATTGTTTTTTGTTATAGAGTTGTTAAATTCGTTAATCAAAGGAATCTTACGCTTTTTATAATCGCTAACAATTATTAAAGGGATCCTATTTTCTCTCATCTGAATATAAATTGCATCGTCCCTTTAGACCTTGTAAGGACCGAATGAGCCTTTTCACGTTTATCATCATTTAACAATAAAATTCTTAAGTGGGTTGTTTGCTTTCGGTGTCTACTGGACCTGGACAACCTTTGACGATATTATTTAAAGATTCAAATGTTATTCGCGAATCGTTAAAGGCAAGTCCAATATGGTATTCGTAAAAATCGTCGATGAAAAGTTTTTACTCCCACTGTTGCAACTTTTTCATTACTGTAACTATCGATTATAACATTAGGTTGTCATAGGACCCCAACAACTTCATTTGTATATAGTTTTTACTAGTTTAAGTTTTAGTAATTGTCGGAGGGTGGTGAGTAAGTGTATTCACCTCACACATACTGGAAAAAATTTAATATGCATTTAGCAAAGCAATTTAACTATTAAGCGATTTGAAATTGTTGTTGTCTCAGCCGGGACTTGAACCGAAATATGTATGTTGGTTTTGAAGTTTCACGCTCTGACTAACTGCTTGAACAACCGATAATATTAAGTTGATATTAATAAGATTTGTGTTTGAGTGCCCCGATGGACTAGTCAGCAGTGTGCTGTTCTGCTAGCTTAGGGGTTGCGGGTTCGATTCCCGCCGGAGACTCTGGACTTGTCTGCTTCTTTTCTATTCTATTCTTAATTTTCTATTCAAGTATCACAAAGGGATCAATATAATGGACCCAAGTGAGCTGTGTACAACAGCGGCCTGTTCTACCTAACCTAACAGAGAGTACTCTTTAATTGTTCGAGGGTGAGGGCTTGTTAATTTTTAATCAATGCTTGTGAAATCTAACATCTTTGCTACAGGCTCGTTACAACTAGTTATATGATTGCTACAAAACGTAACTAGTTAAAAATTTAGCTAGAGAGCCACTTCTCTTTTACAATATCACGATATAAGTTACAAAAATTATTAAAAACAAATAAAAAAAATAATATTAATTTTAAATTTATATAAAAAAAAATAGCAACCAAAACCAAACAAAAGCAAAATGAAAAAGAAAAAACTTAAAAACTAGTTTCCGTTTGTAAAGTAAGTAAAAAAATAAAG
This sequence comes from Phyto melanocephala, assembly GCA_941918925.1. Taxonomy (NCBI): domain Eukaryota; kingdom Metazoa; phylum Arthropoda; class Insecta; order Diptera; family Rhinophoridae; genus Phyto; species Phyto melanocephala. The sequence goes on from OW799237.1 coordinate 106,754,397, forward strand.
TGCAAATAAAAAGAGAAGCGGTTGATAACTACACCACTTACACGAACGCATACACACACAATATATAAAATCTTACCGAGACCTGAGTGGCTGTGTAGGAATTGGCTCGCTGTCGATTACTGAGAAACGTCGTACGCCATTTACGTTTCACCTGGGCAATCACTTCGCCATTACAGAAACAAAAGAATGTGGCAACACAAAGACCCTGCAAGTAAAAGTTAAAAATTATAGGCATGAGAATTATTTTAAACAAGAGGTTTTAAAGAATATTTTCGAAAAAGATTTGAATAGAAAAAAACTCACTAAAAGTTTGCTTGAATAAAGAGTTACAGTCTGAGTTTTCTGTGAAACAACTTATTTGCTTTTTTTCAAGACTAAATTTCTTTATTAATTGCTGTCTTATTTATTAAGAAAATTGTAAATTTATTAAAGTTTTTTAAAACGATATTCCCCACTAGATTTGTTTTATACGCCATCGACAAATTTTATAATTTATTTATGAATAATTGCATAAATATTTGACAGTATGTTTTCTTTTTAGTAACTACAGTATTTATCGCTTATATGCATTGAAAAATTTGCACCTTTTTTTGTTCTTATAATATATATAATATATATGTATATATATATATACAAAATAAAAATAAAAAAATTTCTTATGTTGGGATGCATGTAGCCGTTAAATGCAAATAACCGACGTGCATAAAAGCGGTTAATACATATTACATTTCTTATTACGCCCATATTCCAAGCATATTTTTAAAAATTTTTTGCATACGTATTATTTTGGGGTAGACTTTAGTAAAATATGTTTCAATAAGAAAAAATTTTTAAAAAAAAATATTTTATTTTGTTCAAGTGGCAACTCTGAAATCTGGCAGTTGTCACGTATTTTTATTGCAATTATTAAGCGTTTTACGAAAGAACAACCTGTTATAATTGTGAAAACTTATTACAACAATTTTGAAAATAACGTTGAAACCCCTCACAAATTAAAAATAATTTTCAGTAGATAAAGTGCACCAAATGTGGCAACCGTTCGAAGAATGGTCAACAAAATGGAGAAAATCGGATCAGCTGTGGACAGTAAGACTCCTGTGCGTTAACGTATAAGTCAGTCTCTTGAAAACATTGCTGTTGTTAGTGAGAGTGTCTCTAAAAATCCGAGAACGTCATTTTTACATCGCTCTTAACAATTTAAAATATCTCGATGCAGTACGCAGCGAATTTTGACAAAAGACATCCACCTTCATGCGTATATAATTCGGAAGATCAGGCAATTCGTTAAATAGGCAATAGGGTAAAATGAAGTCATTGCCAATTTTTCGAACAAAGTCATCTTTTTTTATTTAAGCGCATTTCGAATTGTCGAGTTTGAGGCTCAGAAAATCCACATGCAACTCATGAGAAACAAATGAACCTAGAGTGAGTAGTTGATTAGGCGCGCCCGATCATGTCTTACTTTACTGAAGATGAGGTTAAAATTGCAGTTCATAGTCATGGTAAAAGAAACATGATAGCGGACTTCTTGTGGCCTCAACTGGATGCCGTGAATCCAGATAATATGTGGTTTCACTGCGCACGAAACAGTTCATTTTTTGCAGAACAAATTATCTCTATCTGTCTGTCCTGATGTCAATTGGCACCTATTGTAATGGGAACATGTTTTCTTTAAGGTTTCGAGAAATCTCGGTCTTTGCGAATACAGCAGAAACAATTTCTTATCTCAAATTTGATATCCAATGCTTTATTAATGAAATACAGCCGAATCTCTGTGAAAATGTCGTGGTAATTCTATGAAAAGAGCAATAGGCTTTTATCAGAGCCGTCGGAGCCATTTGACGGATATATTATTTCAGACATAATCGGAACAGGGGGCTAATTCTCGCATTCGTGATCGAAATAAAACTCGTATCGAAATTAATTTCTATAGCGTACAATTTTCTAATGATGTTACTCGATACGAAACGAATCGAGTTTTTAGTTCAGTGTTGTAAAGAACTTATTTTTTTTCATGTTTTTTTAACCTAAAAAAAATTAAAGCCTATAAAAAATTGTATGTACATAGGGGCTTATTGCTATTTTTATTGCAGTTCGATACCCATATTAAGTGTTTCTAACTTCTTTCTTCGTATTTGCAACTCTATGTCTTTAATTTGTTTGTCTAAGTATTGCTCCTGTTCCTTAATTTGTAGGCTTTTCTTTTTCATTTCAATTAACTGAATATTCAGTTCGACATTCTTTTGTTTTAATTCGAGGTCTTGGTTTTTTAATTTTATAAGGGAATATAATCTTTTTAGCATCTCCTTCTGGTAGTTCTCTGTAGTCATCATATTTTTTTTTAAGAAAGTAGTTTTTGTTTCCCTTTTGTTTACGCTATTTTTTTATGTCTCCGTATATTATTCTCTTTTCTGGCACTGATTCCTATAAATCATCATCTTCTATACATGAGGAGTGGTTACTGTTTGAGACTAAAGACAAAGAAGTGCATGGCAAGTCATTATTGTGATCTTCAGGTTCTATTACACTTAATTAATCACCAAAGGTTTTAGGTTTGACTTTGGCTCTGTTTGTGTTTTTAAGACTGATCCAAAGCTTTGTGCAGTCTTCAAACCCTTAACAGCGACTTCTATGCCAGCAGCAGCCAAGATTTGTTCCTTTACTTGAGTGAGAGTTTTGTCTTCATACGCGGCTAGTTGCTCCAAAAGTTGGTCAGCCCTCGCTTTCCCTTGCAAACTGTTCGGAAAAAGGCTTTTTGCCAAATCTGTGTGCTTTACCAAATAATCCCTAAAAAATTTCATAAATTTTTAACTTACATTTTCTTTTCTGTTCATGCCTTTTTGCTAACGAGTTTATACTCGCAAGGTTTCATACGAAATGTAGCTCGTTATCAAATGCCATCATTAGAAATTTCGAAAGTCAATACTCGATATCGAATGAGAGAATCCCAAAAGTAAGAAAACTTGCACGTTCGAATATAATTTCGCTCGTATACGAATGATAGAATCAGCCCCCAGGTCTCTCTTATCAGCCAATAATAAAATCACAGCTATCTAAAGTACCTATTTTTATTTTAGTATGAAAAAGTAGGCCCTAAAACACACACTAACATACACAAATTCATGGCCCATATCTTTAAAAATGAGGACGGCGCAACCATTACGGTCAATGGAGGCACCTATCGCACCATGATAACCGATTTCTTTGTGTCACCTCTTCATGAAATTGTTGTGAAAAATTTTTGGATTCAACAGGATTGTGCAACTTGCCACACATCTCATGCCACAATCGATTTATTGCATACAACGTTTGATGGCTAGAGAAAATTGAGCATTTGAAGGCTAACATTCGTCATTGCCATTGCCGAGATTCAATCTCATGCACTCGAAAAAATGCTCAAAAATTGGACCGATCGAAAAGGGTAATAAGGCCAGCCGCGGCAGTCATATGAATAAAATAGTACTTCATTTTAACACAACAAACAAATAAATTTGGCAAAATTTTAAACCTTAAAGTTTCAAAACAATATTACCTAAATAACTGCCAATATTCTGTTAGGCCATAATAAGAGTCAGTTCAATCCCTATTGTATAATATAAGAAAATTTTTAATAAAAAAAAAAACCAAAGAGAATTTAATTTCAGAAAAGTACCGAAATCTTGCAAATATTTTTTCGCCAAGTATATAATACAATTAAAATTTTTTTTCCACCGTTTACGTGTTTGGAAGTTATTGGCGCAGTGGTACAAGTACCACAATATAGTTTTTAATCTTTTTTGGTTCCTTATGGGTTGGAAATTAAGACAAGGTCCAAACACCAGTCAGATTATTATTTAAGTAGATTACAATGCTTTTTATACCCGCCACCAAAAAATGGTGGGCGTATATTCATTTTGTCATTCCGTTTGTAACACATCGAAATATCCATTTTAGACTCCATAAAGTATATATTTTCGGGGGAGTCGGGGTTTTTGTTTAATGCCGATCTAGCTATGTACGCCCGTCTGTTCTTCTGTCCGTATGTTTAAAGCACGATAGAGTTCGAACCGACAAAGCTGTTTTGCCAGAATCTGTCTTATACACAAGGTTTGTTTGGTATTGATAATGGGCTAAGTCGGAATATAAGAAAGAGAGTTATAGCTCGAAATGCGTGAGTAGGTCAAAAAAATTCCAAAAATCTGATTATGAAAATTTTTAAGCATTGCTTATTGGTCGGTCAAAGGCTTTGAACCTCCCATATAACGCTTTATCTCAAATTCATAAAATTTCTCTATGAGTTTAATTTATTAACAGAAACTACTTCGACACGCCTACTATAATACCCACTTTTCACGTAATCTACTGTTAATGAAGTTTAAAAGCTCATTAAACCGACAAAATTAGAGGTATAATCATGATTTCGTACATATAGCTTTCTAGTCAATGTCATTGTTATGCCAGATAATAAAGGTGACACGCCCACTTTAACGCCTACCTCTCATATAATGCTTTATTTCTCTATGGACATACTATATTATATTATTCATAACAATGTCGCACTTGTTTTTATATTGTTTAACGATAATTATATGTTTGTTTGAATTTAATCATTTAATGTGTACTTTTCATGATAACTTCTATATGGTTGTCATCTGAAAATAGTCTGATTTACAAAAATAACATGACAATCCAAAGTATTTAAGCAATCAAACAATGATTCTTATCACAATAATTTGTTTCTAACTGTTCTTTTTCTTGTTGAATAAATTTTGGTATTTTGTTTGAGTTTGAGATGTAAAAAAATGTAAAAAAGTTTAAAAATTAAAAAAAATTCAATAATTTGTAAATCCAATATACAATCAATAATTTTTAAAACAATACTGATAAAAAAAATAGTGATTATAAATCTGAGTACATTTAATACAACTAATAGCAACAAAGAATAGTTTGATTTAGAAAATAGCAAAGATTGTCTATTTCATTTGTGGTCATAATATGATCATTCAATAATACATTTGTTAAACATAACAATGATAAAAAAAAATCAATCATACTATGTTGCTCTTTGGTTGTGATTACCACAGCCATGTTATTTCCTTGCATGTACTTATGTATGGATAACAAACAAATAAGTAAATAAATAAATACAGTAACAAATATTTATTTCACAAAGTTTGTTTAAAATACAATATATATATATAATCAAAAAAAAAAAAAATAATAAATAAAAATTGGCAAGCAAAGAAAGTGTAAAAAGCTAAACAAAAGCGAAAAGCTTCCAAAGTTTTAAATGCTGCAAGTATATAAGCTTCTTACACTTTGAGGTTTTGCAGTCTCATCTCAGCTATAACATTCAAACATAATCAACATGAAATTTATTTTGGTTTTATTGAGCATGGTGGCTTTAACTGTAGCTAGTGTACATCCCCATATTAAAGCAGGTAGAGGAACGATCACTCAATTATACACTTAGAAACAGTGCAAGCATTTGTGCTACGCAAAGAAGAAACTAAATTTTGTAAGTTTATTAATTTTACGCAGAAAAACCTCTAAAAGTAATTTACTCTAAATTTAAAAATCTCTAAATTCAATATTTGTTGGATTAACAGATATGTCGTGTTGTCAAATATAAATTTAAAAAAATTTTCACTAATAAGGCTCAGGTTAATTTTAAATTCCTCATGTCTATTCTTTCATATCACAAATGCAAATTCAATTTAAAGAATATACACGCAAAGAAAAAACATGGTTGTGGTAATCATAATATAAGAGCAACATACTGTGATTGAATTGTATGATTGTGGTTTAGACATGTAATGATGGCCAGCTATCATTATTATGTTTATTTAGGGTATTATGTAATAACATTTTATGACTACAGTTGAAGTCGACAATTTTTGCTTTTTTTTCATCAAATTATTTATGTTGTATTTACTTACTTACTTACTTACTTACTTACTTACTTACTTACTTACTTACTTACTTACTTACTTACTTACTTACTTACTTACTTACTTACTTACTTACATACTTACTTACTTACTTACTTACTTACTTACTTACTAACTTTCTAACTTACTTACTTACTTACTTACTTACTTACTTACTTACTTACTTACTTACTTACTTACTTACTTACTTACTTACTTACTTACTTACTTACTTACTTACTTACTTACTTACTTACTTACTTACTTACTTACTTACTTACTTACTTACTTACTTACTTACTTACTTACTTACTTACTTACTTACTTACTTACTAACTTTCTTACTTACTTACTTACTTACTTACTTACTTACTTACTTACTTACTTACTAACTTTCTTACTTACTTACTTACTTACTTACTTACTTACTTACTTACTTACTTACTTACTTACTTACTTACTTACTTACTTACTTACTTACTTACTTACTTACTTACTTACTTACTTACTTACTTACTTACTTACTTACTTACTTACTTACTTACTTACTTACTTACTTACTTACTTACTTACTTACTTACTTACTTACATACTTACTTACTTACTTACTTACTTACTAACTTTCTTACTTACTTACTTACTTACTTACTTACTTACTTACTTACTTACTTACTTACTTACTTACTTACTTACTTACTTACTTACTTACTTACTTACTTACTTACTTACTTACTTACTTACTAACTTTCTTACTTACTTACTTACTTACTTACTTACTTACTTACTTACTTACTTACTTACTTACTTACTTACTTACTTACTTACTTACTTACTTACTTACTTACTTACTTACTTACTTACTTACTTACTTACTTACTTACTTACTTACTTACTTACTTACTTACTTACTTACTTACTTACTTACTTACTTACTTACTTACTTACTTACTTACTTACTTACTTACTTACTTACTTACTTACTTACTTACTTACTTACTTACTTACTTACTTACTTACTTACTTACTTACTTACTTACTTACTTACTTACTTACTTACTTTTTAATTGAAATTTTTACACTAAAATTTTTTTAAACTTTCTTGCTTATTTTTAAATTTCTCTAATTTTTCTTCTTTTTTCTGTATTTTATTTTTGACATCACACATTATTTAGCAAGAAGGGGAACAACTGAAATCAAATTATTATATAAAAAACCAAAGCTTAATAGCTTTGTAAAAATACAGCTGTTCCACAAATTATTTTATTATTAAGGGTACTCACAAAGGGTAGTGCAAACTGTGCCGAAGATGAAAATGATTGCAAAAATGCTCTATTTTTTAATACAACACCAAAATGTATGCATTTGCAATTAGCTTCACTTTACTTCATTTGCTCAGAAGCAAGTAAGTGACAACTGTTGTTTTTGACATTTCGACCGCCATTAATTTTTTGTAAAAGAAAACTAAAATAACAAGAAATTTCTTTAAGTAACAATAAAACTAAAAAAAATAGATTTAAAAAAAAAAGAAATATTTAAGAAATTCTGTAAGAAGTTGCCAGATTTTTTCAGTCGCTTACTCTGACAACACCGGCTGAAATAAATATGTTTTTCAGATAAAAAGGACGCTCACGATCTGCCGTAATATGCACAGCAAATTTGCTTTTTGCAAATTTGAACAGGTTCAATAGTGCGTACCCTTATTATTTGCAATTTTAAATGCTTGTGAATATAATGTTATTTTTACAAAGACATCATATTATTTTTATCGTAACAATTTTGTAGATCATACTATTTTTAAAGGATAACCATTAAAATGTTAACGAAAACTAAACATTAAGTGATACAATTCAAACACACGCTTGATTATAGTGACAATATAATTGTTTGCGACAACCAAATATTGTTAGAGATAATATAATAAGACCGTCGTGATCATGTCGCCACCATGATTTTTGTTTGCATGTATTTACAACAATAGTTCTAACATTTTAAGCAGGGAACATAGATCATTTCTTAATCGTTTTTAAATTTTCAAAATGTTATGACAATACGAATTAACCAATCATAATATGTATGTGTAGTGTGTACTTATATTGATTGCTTTATAGTTCAGATATAAGGCAAATTTATTCATCAGGTTGTCTTAATTTTTTTTTTTTTTTTTTTTTTAATATTTATTTACAACTCAAGTACAAAATTATTCAGAATATATGGCCTCAGCGCCAAAGGGCATTGATGAGGCAAGCTGATTTTATTATTATTCACTTACTTGAAACATCTACTCTCAAAGTCCGGAGATAAAGGACAATTCCCTCTAGTTGGTCACTAGTAGAAAGGTCGTAAATCAAATAATTGCAATTTTAAAGGAAAAGGTAAAAACGTAACAGAAACTGTGTTGTCGAAATGTAATTTATTTTGTGAAATTGCTTGTAAACTGTTATTTTTGATACTATTGCTTTAAATAATTGTAGTGTTGTGTATTTGTGTGATATGTATTGAAATCACTGCAAAACTCAATTTCGTAAAAAGTACGAGTTAGGGCCTTTCCACTTGTGACCTTCGATATGTATTGTAAAAAAACACAAACAAAAAAGTTCTCTCCGAAAAGCGATAACTGATAAATAAATGTGCCTTGATTCAGACATTAATAATAATTTTCAAAACAAAAATCTAATAATATTTTCTCATGTATTTTTAAGCCTAAAGACAGTTCACAAATTAATTTTCCTGCCTGGCATCAGTGAGCAGCGTTAAATGATACGCGTTTTTAGAAGGAAGCAAACGTGAAATAATTTCTGTCCATATATTACTGTTTCAAATTATGTAAAATTTTTTAAAAAATACAAAATCTTGCCACAAATACGTTTAAGCTAATTTAGATTTTTTTTTAAATTTAATTTGAGGATTCAAAAAAACTTAAACAAACACCAATGTTAAATTAAAAAGTGATAAATTAATTGTAATTTGATGTAAAAATTGGTTAAGGGTTAAAAAAAAGAATGACCATAAAAATAAAACAAAACAATTCCTTAGCTTATTTTTTTCAATATTATTAAATTTTCTACAGGGTGGGCCAAAAGTTACTATGGTATTTAATTTTTTTTTTTAAATATAATTTATTATTATTATTGAATAAATTTTAATAAATAAAAATAAAAAAAAATTATTAAACCCCATGATGACATTTGGCTCACCCTGTTCAAATGAACATTTTTTTTAGTACTAATTCGTAAATGTCCGCCAGTTTATGAAAAAAAATTTACAAGCCTTGGAGATAATTGATAAATGATACAGATAAATGTTTTATCGCACAAAGGAAATAATGCGTACGCAAATTTACGATGCGGGTACGAAGACTTAGCGACGGAGTCACAAGACGACAGCAGGTAACGTGACCTACCACATGGTTACAAAGGGTAATCCCGTATTCGCACGAGCGAAAAAATTTACTGGCTCTAATAGCGGCTGAAGCAGAATTACAATATATGCTATACAAAGGCATATGTATGTCTGCCATTGAATAGCTGCTGGGCTAGCCCGCTGCACCCAACGGGATTTGGAGGCCATACAGTGATTATCGCGCTTTAACCATCACGCGCTATCATTGTGTCTGATAGGTAACCGATTAATACTTTGAAATCAACTACACCAAACGGTCCTATGCTGCTTGCAGGAGTAAGAGGAACCATAGGTGATTTGCGGTATTTGTGTTTAAGCAGATTGACATTTATAAATATAAATAGAAATGTATATTCAGTTATGTTTACAATTTTGACAAATTCAAATGTGAATATAATTGAATGTGAAATAAAAAAAAATTTTAGTACAAACTATTGTTCGAGTGTGTGTTAAATAGAAAAAGGAAACAATGGGATAATAAAAAAGGTATTTCCATTTTCATTCTATTCTGACACTTTTGTCGTTTATTAATAGAGGTGACATAAAGGGGACTTTTGTGCAAAGATGCCACAGTTCCCAAAATAAATTAATGATTATATGTTTTTGATTTTATAATATACTTTTGACTTTATATGGCTTTTACGTGTATGAGACATGGTATTGGTTGCTTTTGATTGCACTTGACTAATCCGTAGATCTTGTAGAGAACTTGTCTTTGAAACACTGTCGATAATGATTTGTGTGATCATTTAATTCTCCATGTTTTAGAACCACAGAGTACGACAGATAATATGAGCGATTTGTACAATGTTAAATTTTAAACTTTTTATATAATAATGTATTCCACTGGCAAGCCCTTTCATTTGTTACCAATATTGTTGGAGTTGAAGGTGACAAAGTCGAAATTACTGAACGGTGTCTCAATATAAGTGCCCTTTTAATTTTAAAATGGTGACACGTATTTTTGAGGCACTTGTGATATTTTTATTGGATTCCATACGATAAAGTATGAAACAAAATATCGATTAAAAAGTCTCTATGGTTATGGTGACAGTTCATTACTATTTTCATATAATTTTCTTTGACTTTTTCACTGATATGTAACTGTAACTCATCAATGACGCGTTAGTTTTCGGAGTTGAGCTCATGAAGTGTTTCTGGTTTATTTGTATAAGCCCGAAATTTCACAAAATCTGAAGAAAACAAATCGCACGGCGTTAAACCGCATGATCTTTCTGGCTAGTGGGAAGTCGTTGCTGCAATAAATGGATTGTTTTATTTGCGGTATTAGATAGATGGCAAAGAGCGCAGTTTTGCTAAAATCATAGATCGTTCAAATTTCTGTCGTCCAGTTCGGGCCACAGGAACTTCGTTAACATTTCCCTGTTACGAAAGCCATGCATAGCGCCTGCAATTTCGAGCTCATTTTTAAAAAAGTAACGCACACTTTTGCCGCCTGACCAAAATCCGCACTCTATAGTTTCGTTAAGGGTGCATTTCTTTATCATGAATTTCATAAGAATTTTCTGAGCCCCAAATTCGAGAATTTTGTGTGTTCACGAAACCATTCAGATAGAAATACTCTTCATCGGAGCAGATGATTTGTTTTTAATTGTCATGGATTTCGCTATGCACCACGTTGAGGCTTCTAAAAGTTGATTTCAATCAACACATGGACAGACGGACATTCTTAAATAATTTTCCATCTTCATAAAATTGGATTTTCTTAAAAACTGGAACTTATTATAAAGGTTGGTTAAATTTTAAGGCCGATGTTAAATGTGAACCACACCTAAACGTTTCTTCTCAATTTCATACTTACTCAATTTGAACCATGGAAAGATACGCAATCGAGCAACGCGTTAAAGTTATTCAGGTCTATCATGGAAATGGGCGTTTAAATTAAAATGCATTTTGTGCACTTCGTGATTCTTTTGGTCAACATAATCGTTCAAATTCGTCCACAATCGGAAGAATTGTGAAAAATATTTAAATTTCAGCAAAACATGTCTGTATGAAATGTGCTAACATCTGTGAATGCCTTCTTAGTTCGTTGAACGGAAAACATTGCTGATGTACGCGATAGTGTGGCAAAAGAGCAGTCAACCTCGATTCATCATCGTGCCCAACAATTGAACATCAACATTGTCATTGAAAATTGGACCGTCGGATGGAGGTGTGTCGTCGAGGTCGCGGCGGCCATTTGGCCGATATTTTGTTTCATACCTAATTGAACCATAACAATATTACAATAATTTCCTAAATAATTTGTGTTTTATTCAAAATCATCATCGGCCCCTAAAATATAACCATCCTTTATGTAAACTAAATATATTTTACTGATTAGGGCATTTCATTCGATGCCAATGTCCAGTGGTTTAAAGGAGACAAATTTTAAATTACTAAACTCGATCCATTTATACATTTTTTGTACGGTATTTTGTTGGGAGATCATGCATTTAATTTTATTTTAAAATATACTATATTCTACTAGTTATGGCATTTTGCCTGATATCTTGAAGCTGATTAAATTGATTTTCGTTAGTTAATTTAAGGAAAAAACAAGGAAGTTTTATTCGGCGGCATACATCTAGTTACAAAACGATTTTATAGGTTTTCTCTTGAGTAATTTTACGCTACATGGATTTGGATAAGATGTTTAATTTTTTATTTTTAGGTACCTTGACATCAAACACAATTTTATATACACGCAACGAATTCTGTTGTATTACTGTTGTACCAACTTCGCTTATTTTCCTTAATTGATATGATCTACAAACTTATGTAATAATACTAGAATCAAAAATCGGCAACGCGGTATATATAAATGGTTTTGATTAATAATAACACTAGTATGTTCTCGAACTGTGTGGGCATTGTCTCTGACAAGAGCCGCAAGACTGATAATGCCGTGCAAAAATATTAATCAGACAATATCGAAAAAAACTTTTTAGCAATTACGTATTTCCTTAACTCTACGTCTTGACGAGCCATCGATTTGTTTAGACTAGAACAAAACGTCGGCAGAGCAACTGTCAAAAAATTGTTCATGTTCTTTGATATGGAGAAAACGTATAAAGAGTATTTTGTTGGTATTTTTATGTGTCGTCTCTTTCTTTCATATTCAAAATGCCTTTTAATGTCAGACATCGTTGTTCGAACAAATGTTCTGACAACGCTGTTTGAACAAGAACAAAACATCGACAACAGCGGTCCACACCAGGCAAATTCATGTGCGCACAAAAAATTGTTCGTTGTTCAAACAAATCGATGGCTGGTGAAGACCGTACGTAAATATCGTAAGAACATTGATTTTTGACACGAGTTTAATTATAAACATTTGCAGTTGGAGGGAGATGTGAGTAAGTCAACCTCATCGTCAGCTTAATTAGAAACATTTTTATCAATTTTCTACTTATAGCAAATGTCTTGTACTTAAATGTGATTTTATATAATGTTTTATCTGAAAATTTTAATTACGTACGGTCCACACTAGCCATCGATTTGTTCGAACAATGAACAATTTTTTGTGCGCACATGAATTTGCCTGGTGTGGATCGCTGTTGTCGATGTTTTGTTCTTGTATAAACAGCGTTTTCAGAACATTTTTTCGAACAACAATGTCTAATATTAAAAGGCATTTTGAATATGAAAGAGACGACACATAAAAATATCAACAACATACACTTTATACGTTTTCTTCATATCAAAGAGCATGAACAATTTTTTGACAGTTGTTTTGCCGACGTTTTGTTCTAGTCTAAACAAATCGATGGTTCGTCTAGACGTAAAGTTATATACCAAGATCAGTAATTCGTTTCCAATTTGGTTTTAAAATCCAGGCGTACTGGTAATATCACTCTTAGCGTTATTTCGGCATAAAGAGGTACGTGTCATAAAGAATAATAAAATAAGAACAAAAACTCTTTACAATGTCTGCTTTAAATGAAAAATAAATATTTGCGAGCTTAGAAAAACAAAAAAGATAAAAGCAAATAGTTTGATACAGTTAAACCTATTTGAGTTTTAAATTTTCTGCGGGTATATAAACTACTTCAACATCTTCAGTAAGACATCAGCTCTAATTTTGTTTTCATTCAATACAGTTGCGATAAAGTTCTTACGTTTTTTTTTGAAATTTAAAATGAAGTATATTTTGATTTTATTCGGCATAATTGGCTTAATTTTGACTGCTGTACAGGGTAAATTCGCTACAGGTAAGTTTTATTTTTGTATGGTTTTTTAAATTCAATTTTGGTATACCTGCGTACATTTATTTACTTTAAAGACTGTTTTGAGTCGATGGATGAAGGAGATTGCGATGGAGAATTTTTAAGATACTTTTACAATCCTAAAACTAATGCCTGTGAGGAGTTCTATTATGGTGGCTGCTTTGGCAATAACAACCGTTTCCAAAACAAGAATTCGTGCGAACAGTTGTGCGTACATTAGAAATAAATTTTTCTCTTTTGGTAAGTTTACTTTTCAAATAATTACAAAATTAGAATATTTAAAATTATGAGCAATTAACAATGCTTTTAAAAACTAAACTTTTCTGTATTCAATATTGCATACGTATGTATGTATGTATGTATGTATGTATGTATGTATGTATGTATGTATGTATGTATGTATGTATGTATGTATGTATGTTTGTAAATAAACACATGCGTATGTAAATTGCTTTTTAATGTTTTTCAATAATATTTAAATTTTGTCTATTTTTAAGCCCACCATCGTTTTACAGAATGTGTCCTTCAAGTTACGTCACTGAGACGAATTCTAAAATCATGATTTCAACAGCAGAAAGTGGCGCTAACATTTATGTCATTCAATTTTTTTTGTTGCATATTTATTAATATTTTGTTAATAAAAACTTAAAAAATGCTTAACTTCAAACTAAACTTGAATGTTTTTAATCAATTTCAAAAGTGCAAGTATAATATTGGGTTTACAAATTTTGTTTTTAAGCTTCAATGTATAAATGGAGCAACGAACAATTATGATTTTGGCTAGGGAAACTTAACAACAATAATAGAAAATATCGATTGCAGGGCATTTATAAATCGACTGGTTAAGATAGGGGTATGAAAAATGTTCCATTGCTACTAAAGCAGCTAATACACGGCATGTTTTTTACATCTGACTTGACTGATAAATACGAACATGTCGTGTGTTACCTTTTAAATATTACTTCTGTAAAAAACATGTGCTGAGACATCTGACAAAATTTCAATTAGAGCGCGCTCTATTTTCATCTGTCAAAGCATGTGACATTAGCCGTTGGCAGAAATTTCAGCTGCTGCAAAGCAGTCAGCGACGATTGGCTGTAGAAGTACAATTTTGGCAGACATGTATCTGACATATTTTAACGTCAGATGTAAAAAACATACCGAGTATTATAGCCTTGACTTCTAATATGAAAATGTAGCGAGTTACGTAGGTTAGGTTGAAAGGGAGGAGCATTAAAAATCCAAACTCATGATAGCTATAGACATATGAACTAATTGGCATATTGTGTGCTCTAAAGAATGGAAATTCCGCTATAAGAGCCATAATCCCAAACTCATCTTATATTTCGACTAGCTCAAGAACTAAGTTCTTTTCAACGTAATTCCTTATTGATTTCAAATTTGAATTCCCTGAATTGTATTTCAAATTCGACATACTGGCACGTGCCTAATACGCCACAGGACGCTGACAAAGGAAGTATTCCAAAGTCTCATCTTCATCTTTGCATGCTTTACATTTCGTGTCATCTGACAGTCCTTTAGTATTAAAATCAGCTCTAAGTTTTGTGTGACGATTCTAGCTGGAAAAATTAAAGCATGTCTGGGTAAGAAACGTCAACAGATCGCAATGTGGAGAATTGGAAAATAAAGACATTAATAAAGAGGCTGGAAATGTCTCAGGATAATGGAACCAGCATGATTTATTTAATGATTCCTCGAAAACATAAAATACTGCACTACATAATCTTCTTAGTGTTGCCCTCCTCAGTTAATCTTCTAAGTGCTTTCCTACCAAATTTCAGAATTTTCTTAATTATCTTTTTAACTTTAGACGTAATTCAATTAATTAAAATTGTTTTTAAAGTTATAGGAATTGAGTTAATTAATATTTTTTATACTGATTTAAATAAAATTGTGTTCAATATTTTTTTATTTAAAAATAGTATCATTTGATGATTGAGACAGAAAGGAAATATTTATAACATTTATTTCACAACTGAAATTTAAATTTTTTTTTTTAATTTATTCGTTTATAAAAACTAGTGTTAGTGTTCTTGTCAAAACTTTCATCGAAAAATTTTTAATGACTACTAAACACCATTTTTTAACATTTTTGAGTTAGACCATTTTCATAATTAACACTAAACAAATTCCATTCAACGTTTAAATAACAACTATTCACAAATGGTAAATTTTTGTTAATATCTTGAAAATCACTTTGAAATAATTTAGTTTAATTTGCTATGGAGCAAAGAAACTGATTAACTCACTTTTTTTTTCTTTTTTTTTTTTTTACCTAAACCACTTTCATAATGAATTGCTTTTATATATACTCAGCACAGTTTTGATTTCACGTTCTGCACAAATATCTCTCCTTTGCAGATTTTTGATTAATGAATTATCTTGTATTCAATGTTTAAGAAAACATTTCTAGGCATTTTTGAATATTGCTAATGACTTGTTTAGATATTTAAAGTTATCTTTTCGTAGTTTTGTTTTTGTCTTCCATTTTATTAAAATAAACTCAAACGCCATTTACTTACATACTAATACAAATATGAAACTCCATCGCTGATGGTGCGTGAACTTTTGGACGCCAATAAAAAAATCAAAAGCTTATTCCTTAATAGTTTTCAATGGCCTATTCGACTATAGCATGCCAATTTTAATAATTAAAAAACTTTTAAATATGTACCACCCTAATGTACATAAAAAAATTTTTTTATTCTACCATGATGTTAAGTCTACACAAATAAAGTAGACTTAATAAAGTTAAAACAAAAGTTTTTAAAACAACTGTTCAAATTATTTTGCTTGTGTTTGTTTGAATAATCTAAAAAAGCCCTTGTGTTTAGCTTTTTTGTGTTTCTGTTTTTTTTTTAATAAAAAAAATATATTAAACAAACCCGTTAACAAAGGGTTATTAACAAATATTTTATTAAAACACCGCTTATTTTCAATTAAAATAATTTTTAAACATTTAACTCATTGTTTGTTCCATTGCAATATAGAAATAGTGGTTTCGGGTGGAAGAAATACATACACATACATGTACATGTACACAATCTTTATAAATATTTAAAAAGTACCATCGCATATTCAAAAATATGGTGTCACTTTTCCCTTAACGTGAAGTTGAAGTTTTGTTTTTAATTTATTTATTTTTTCTCATGAAAACCGTTACTTTTATCTTTTATAAGTTATTTTTTTGCTTAAGTTCTTATATGTGTAATCCTGAAGACCAACCAAGAATTAAACTTTATTTGTGATTTTATTTGTGTGACTCGTTTTTTCCTGCAACGTTGCAGTAAACACCAATTAAAAGTGACCATAATTAATAAAATTTTACTTAAAAAACTCAATCCAGTACCTGGACGATTTATCAAATATAAAAAAAATCTATTGCAGAGTTCGTCGCGTATAGCAAATTTCGACCGACATGATTTCTTTTTTATCTGACATTTAATATCAGTTGACGTTTAGCAGTACAATAGTACGAACTATAAAACAGAAATTGGGTTTACAAGTAAAAAAAAAAACCAAAACTGTATGTCAACAGACGGGTTGTGAATTGGACAAATACGTATATATGGATTGATTTATATAAATCCGTTTAGTAAAATAACAGATTTTTAAGTTTATTCAAAGACTAAAAGCATGTAAGCGTTGTTAATAATAGTTCTCCATAGATAGAAGGACATAGATAAGTAAATCGACTATAAATATGACACGAGTCATGCATAAAAGTATTTTCCTTGTTTGCTATGACAAAAACATTTCTTCCTTTTTTACAGTTTTTCCTTCGTAATAAACAACACTTTGTAGATTTAAAAAAAAAAAACTTTTACTTGTGTTTTTGTTTTTTATTTTTTGACACAAGGTTTTATTTTTATCAAATTTTTTCAAGTGTAATAAAAAAAAAAACAAAGGAGAGATTGTTTTTTTTACTCTTTGAGAGGAAAAAGTGAAATAAACTTCTTACAAAACAAGTTTAAGTTTGAAAAATTAAAAAAAAAAGTTTTCTTCTAACAACTTAATACAAACATACTTACATATATGGGTGTGAGCGTTTTTATAGTGGAAAGTAGGAAAACAAGTATAAGCACTTTTTTATACAATGATTTATACTAAAACAAAAGGTTTAAATCGGAAACATTGAAAGAAGAAACGATTTAGTAAAAAAAATAATTGTAAATAAAGGCAACAAAAATAAGAGCAAGAAAAATAAATTAAAGAAGTGTTCCAGTTGGCCCAGACTTTAAACACAAGTATAAGACCGTTCGTAATCTTTGACGACAGATGTATGGCACCTGGAGCAAATCATAAACGACTTCTTCAAAACAAATGTAGTAAAAACCATGCAAGACCACAAGAACAACAATGCGCCTCGTTGTTTGGTTGATATAATAAAATTAACCTAAGCCTAACCTTATTGTTTACCATAGATTTCTTCTGCAGACAATATAAACGATAAACGCCACTAGTTGACAATCTTTGGCCGATTTGAACTCGGATCTTTCCGTGGAACATGTGGTTGCATTTAATGGACAATCATTAAAATTGATGATGACTTAGAATATAAGCTTTTTTTCGTTAATCCTTAAATTAGCCTGAGATATATTATGCCAATCAGATCTTCTTGAATTATAGGGGACGTCATTCGCAATGTAACTGAGCATAGTCACGGATTTCTTTACATATTAAAAGTAAACATTAGAAATATCAAACGTCCCTAAGAAGTGCATAATAAAACCAAAGTTTTCATCACTTAGTGGTATGCAATTGTTGTATACGTATTATTAGCGAAAAATTCTTCGAATTAGTCGAATCTATTGCCATTTGCTTTTCTGTTTACACATGTGCAAGTCGTCAAAGCGTAAACCTCAAAACATTTTCTTTTTGTTTTAATTTTGCCTCCATTTTTTTTAATTTTTGTTTGTTTTGTTTAAATAGAGTTACCGAGTTCATCATACATGCGAATTTTTGCGGAAGCATTTAACATTAATTATTATTATTATTGTTTCAATAATATTAGTGATCAATAACACTGCTTTACAAATTTTTAATTTGGAAAAATACCAAGAACGCCACATGCCTAGATAAGTTAATTGGGACCTCCTGAACACGAAAAACGCTGTAATTTTTTTTCTAAGTACCGTTTTTTAGATAACTGAAAAGTCTGATCGAGATAAATGGCATATCGTTGGAAAGGTAATTGAATGCCGTCGATATGCTGAAAATTTCTATCTGATAAGAAATGACTGTGTTATGGCACCTCAAATTTCAAAATTTGCCTATTTTTTACGTTTTTTTCAACATTTTTCATTTTTACTTCGTTTTTTTTCTACGTTATAGTAAAGATCTGGAATATTTTATTTTTTTACCAAATAGCTTATTTAATTACCAACATTTTAAGCGTAATTTGAAAAAAATCGGATGAAAAAAGTTTTTATTAAGGATTTTGTGGAACGACAATATTTTCATCTTCATTGCTCACACACTATATTCGGCGTCCATCAGTTTTTGGAATTTTAATTTAATTTTTTTAATTTACGCCATTTATCTCGATCAGACTTTTCGGTTGGGCTCCACAAGGGTTTGAGTGGGACCATACACTGAAAAACACAAAAGTACCGTTATCTAAAAACGGTACTTAGAAAAAAAAAATTACAACGTTTTTCGTGTTCAGGAGGTCCCAATTAACTTATCTAGGCATGTGGCGTTCTTGGTATTTTTTGGCTGTAAACCAGTGTAATCATTAATATTTCTACGGTTTCACCAAGAAATTTTACAAATGGAAAAGCGTTTCGATGGAAAGAGTCACATAAGAATGATGGCAAATTATTGCTGGTCTCTCAAACGAGAAGCAGATGGTTTGTTGAACAAACGTAAGAGGGCTAGTTATCATTTTTAACAACACATGTTAACTTAGGTTAAGCTGTTTGTACAGTTTTAAATTTACGTTTGTAAGTCAAATGGTTTACCAAAAGGAAAGTCTGCAATCCCAAAAGTTTTTACTTTAGAAAAAGTTGAGTAACTTTTGCAAATATAAACTGATTTTAACAAATAATGTCTCGATTTTTATACCCTTCACCTGTGGTGCACAAGGGTACATATAGCTTTGTCATTCCGTTTGTAATTTCTACACTTTTCATTTTCGACCTCATAAAGTATATATTTTCTGAAAGGTTATGAATAGAAGAGTCGATTAGGCCCTGACCGTCTTTCCGTCTGGCCGTCGGCCCGTCTGTCCGTGTGTTGGTTGAAATCAACTTTTAGAAGCAACTATTTGTTCCTTAGATCTGAGTATGATATCAATCTTTTGGAAATATCCGGGAATAAATCGCTATTGAAATTCAGCACAATCGCCCCATAACTTTCTGAGATATGAGCAAAAAACCACGACCAGCTTGTGTTTTTTCACAATTACAACAACAACATACATATATACTGGTTAGAGTAAACGTGGCATCGAATCCCAGCTGAGCCAAAAAAAAATTTTTATTTTATATATTATTTATATTTTTATTTTATTTTTATTTTTTAATTTTTTAAAAAATTTTTTTTTAATTTTTTAAAATTTTTTGTATTGTTTTTTTTTTGGAAACATACATACGTAAACTCAATTTATATGTATGTAAGTCTCTCATATGAGATGAATGGTGATACAAACAATTGTTATTCCATGTCTACATGTTGTGAAGGGTATATAAGATTCGGCACGGCCGAATATAGCACTTTTACTTGTTTCTATATAAAATTGTCTTTAAAATACAGTGAAAGTGAAATAAAAGCTTAATTGCCTGTCCAAACCTGTTTAAAATTTTGAAATCGGTCGAAAAATGTGTGACTTAGAGATACTGAAATAAAAAAGAAAAACTCAAAATTTTGAGGGTTTTCAAAATTTTTGAAAACGGATTTTGTATGTCTTCCCCTAGGCCTATAACCCCCACTAGGTCGGTTTTTAAGTTCTGACGAAAAACGTTTTTTGGAGCAGGGTGTAGTTAACGAGTTTGCTTTTTTTAATGCGCATTTCAAAAAATATATCAAAATAATACATTTAACAAGTTAAAATTTTAACACAAAATTTTTAATAATTCAGTAAATTTGTATTCAATTTTAAAAAGGTAACATTGCTGATCCTTTTGACATTTATTGGCACGTCATTGTCAAATTTCTATTCGCATACAAATTTAGCTGCCACTGGAGCTGCCATTGCGAAAAATTTGAGTGTATGAGTAAATGCTTGGTTAGTCTTTTGTATGCCCCTCAGCTGTGGTGACCATAGTTTTGTCATTGCGATTGTAATTTCAACCATTACTCATTTCCGACCCCATAAATTTTATATTTTCTAAAAGCTTATGATTGGATAATGGATTGAGCAATGTCAGAATGTCCATATTTCCGTCTCTTTGTTTCAACCAACTTATAGAAGCATATTGCACAGATCTGTGTGTGCATTATCAGTCATTTAAAAAAATATTCGCGAATGAATTGCTTCAAAACTTTCTGAAATATGAGCAGATAAACACGACCGCCTCTGCTTTTTCCCCTTTTTCCCTAAAATCATATATTAGGATAATTTATATACACGTTCGCTAATATTTTTAAGGGCTATTTTTAAAAGATTTTGGACAAATCGGGGTCTAATCGTTAAAGTTATGGGCAAACATATTTTTTTTTAAATTTATTTTTTTTAATATATCAAGTTACTAAAGCTCCGATTAAATTTAAGAACACGCTTAAGACATTGAAATATAGGCTGTATTCTCAAAAAGTATTGCTTAGAAAAACTGACGAATCAACGAGAATCTAAGTGAGATAGATATAAGCACAAAAATACAACTACTTTGGTGATTTTATTAAAATTTTTAATAAAATTAGTTTTTCAGCTTTTGGATAACAGAGACTACGAAGTATGGTCATCAAAAAAGAGGGTTTGGCTAGCAAAATATAATGCACTATAAAAAATTTATAAGCCATAATACCCGCCTTTAAAAATTGGCGTATAATAGTTTTTTAAATGGGCCAAATGCAGTAATTAATAATTTACCCACTTCAACTCCTTTAATCACAATTATATACTTCTCTGGTCAGGCCTATTCTTGAGTATGGTTCAGTAATTTAGGATCCAACGTATAATATTAACAACAATGGCGTTGAATCTATACAAAAACAATTCCTGTTATTTTGTCTTTGAGGCTTAAGCTGGAATCCGTTAAACATGCCGCTTAACACTAGTAGACTTGTTCTTATAAGGCTGCCAAGGCTAAAAAGTCGAAGAGCGATGCTAAATGTCACGTTTGTTCTCAACTTAAGAAAGGGAAATGTATGATCTAATTTCTTGATTTCCAATATCTCTTTTAATGTACCATCTCGTTCTATACGTTAGTTTTATCCTCTATCTGTCAAAGTTTTCAGAAGAAATGATGCCAACTTTAATCCGTTTTTAAGAATTTGTACTGAATTTAATAAATTTTATCAATATGTTGATTTTTCTTTAAATGTTAATATTGTAAAATCTAAAACAATTTTTGTCTTGAATAACTGAAGGTATGTAACTATTTGTACTGTCTGAAAGTCTGTAAGGATCTTGAATTCATAGACCTCAATAAATAAATAAATCTTGGTATCAAACGAAAAGACTTGACCAATAGAAGACAGTAAACTATGAAAAAATGGCATAAAAGATGGCGTCCGAAAAACAAATGGCGGATAAATTGGTAAAATATAGTATTTACGGCTTTACCGTCTTTAACGCCAAAATAATGTAATTAAATGAAAGTGCTTGACGAGTTGAATATAGTAACCAACGGAAAGGTTAAAATCCAAGATGGCACCCCAAACAACCCTAACAATATGGGTATTAAAAGAAATAGCCTAACTTTTAGAATACAGTTAACTTTGTAAAAATTTCGAAACAAATATGGCGGCGAAAACCATAAAGCAAAATTTCGTACGATCCCAGCAAAAAAATCTATGACAAAAAAGTGAATTTGTAGGCGTTTGTCTGGTGACAAAGTGATTCAGTTTAGGTGAAAACACTAATGATTTTGACATTAGCGTGTCATTGGAAATCATGTGTTTACATAAATATTTTCTAATAATCTTATTGAACTTATGTTTAAATGGTGAAAAACATCCGATGTTTCATGAGTTGATTTTGTTTGTTTACATGAATTGTATAAGATATTTTGCATGATGTTGCATTCACTTTTAAGCCCATCATTTATAACAAATAATTTCGCATTTGGGAAGTCATTTAGAATGAATGCTTTAAATAATCGACTTAGAAGTCTTGAAAATGTAATTCGCTTTGCACTACATCCATTTTTTTTTTTTTGCTGGAATATTAAATCTTAAATCGCGGCTGAGCTACGGTGTGGTCACTATACCTATTTACTTGATGTTTATTATCAGATTCGGATCTCCCGAATATAATATTCTTTCTTGTTGTACTTACATTTATGTGTAAGCTTTCCAGTCAATAATACTGTATTGATCTTATGCTAGAAATATTTTTATAACCCGTTCGTTGTTAAGCATATAATAATACTTTAATATTCCTTAATTTTTAATAATAGAAAAATGTAAAAAGAATGCGCGAATATTATACAAATCTTGACAGAGATTTTTACTACAAAATTTTCATATTTAGTCAAGGAAATGTCATGTCACCGTATAAAAGCATTTATCCTTTAAATTTTAATCCTTCAATAAGACAACAACAACTAAATATGATTTTTTTTGCTTTAAATAAAAGCAAAGAAAACAAAAAATATTTATTTAATTTTACCTTTATGGATTTCAGACTCCTATGAATTCCCTTTAGAATTTACTTGAAACTGTTTTATTTATATTTTTGTTCCTTTTATTGGTTCCTTATGGTTATCAAATAGAATTATTTATAAGTATTGCCTGTATGTAGACACAAGCAAATGTTTATTGAAATATTTAATATAAAGTAAAACCCCATTATCCTGTGAATACAAACTAAACAAAAGTTTTTGATAGCAAATAATTGTTTTTTTATTGTATGCAGAACTGATTGTAGATGTAAAATGTATATTGTGTTCTAAGCTATGGTTTGAGGTAGCAATATTGTGCAAGGACTATTATCGTTTTAATGTTAGGGATTAAATACAATAAAAGATAAAAACCATAACCAGTAAGAATGATTGGCTGGACTAGAGAAACGATTATTTTTTAATTAATTCTTAACATCATAAATGAACACATTTAGTTTCCAGCACGAGTGGCAAATTGAAGTCCAGGATAATGTTCTGCTGAAGACTGGAATTTTCGTTTTATATTAAACATCACATTTTTTTTTTCTTATTTTATACTCTGAAAAATCTTCTTAGTATCTTTTATTTAGCTTATTTTATTGGTTTATTTTAGTTACAATAAATAACTTTCTTATCCTACAAATCTGGGTAGATGATGGTGTTAAGTTATTTTTGGTACAACAAAATTAATCATAAAAAGATTTAAAGGCTTATTGAAGATTAAATAAAAATAATTAAATGATTTAAAAAAAAAAAAAAATAAACCATTGGAAAAAAGTTATTGATAAAAAAAGTTGATGATAAAAGCTTTCAGTTTATTAACAATACTGGTCATTTAAGTTTCTTTCCTGCTTTTAAGTAAGACTCTAGGGACAGTCGAGAACACAAAGAAAACCAGTTTGCTTAGCTTAAGGCTTAGTTGAAATTAAATAATAATTTGATTGGTTGTAGCTTTAGAATCAAAAAAGAATACAATAAAAGCTATATGACCGTAAAAAAGGTACAAAGTTCAGCTGCCGCATTGAAATTTGGTTAAAAAAATGGAATTTTATATTTAGTCGCTACAAGAAATTGAAAAGGCTGCAACAAATGTCCTGTATTTTCATCTATGCTAACAACGTCATTCCAGGTATCAACGAGCTCCTGCACTTCTTTTTCGAAATGACTTTCCCAAGTAAATTTGGGTCTGAAAGGTCTGCTGAAACCTTGAAGATTAAATTCCATTTATTGTCGAGTTACATGCTTTCCAATTGTGAGTTCCTGACAAGCAAAATTAACATGATCACGCATTCATATCGTTACCAAAAACATAAAATGTTCTAAATAATTTTAAAAGAATTTAAAGTCGACTTGTTTATTAATTTTGGTGTGTTTGTATAAAATACATCGCCACATAAGAAATGTTAAATGTATAGGCTGTGGGAAGTCTCGTTTAATATAAAGTTGCATAAGTAAACCACATGTTTGTGTAACAAAATCAGAAATAAACAAAATAGTACGTGTTAATACAAATTGTTTTTGTAAAGAGTTCCTTTATATGTATAGTATAATAAGATCTTCAACCTTTGTTTGATGAGAAATATGTCAGGGGTCTAATCGCCGCTGTCGATATCGATTCAATTCGATCGATAATTTTTGTTTCGGGATTATGGCATTCGATATCGTGCAACAAATATACAAGTTTGATATGATAGCTTTCGATAGCGAGTCATCGATCGAATACTATCTTTGCAAAGCAATTCGATACCAAAATAGCTATCGTAAAGAACACAAAAAAATATTTAATTTGCGCGGTCTGTGAAAACAGTATAAAAATGTAAGTTTTATTTATTTTGTAGTCAAAAGAATTTATTTATATGATTAAATTTTAGGACAAGTGTAAAAAATGTAAATGCCAAACAAAAGGAGGCAATGGCTGAATTCATGTCAGAGCATTCAAACTTAGCAAAAAACCTTTTACCAAATTGTGGACAGGGAAAAGTTGTTGCAAGCAGTCTGTGGGAAACACTGTGCGTTTAAATTCGTTCGGTCCACCTACTAAAAATTCAAAGCTTTGGCGTAAGGTATGTTTATATGCTTGTAATATAATTTCTTATAATGGTTTAATTTATTGTTTTTTGTTTTAAAGGTTTACACAGATCAAAAATTTAATATCAAAAAAAAGTAACGTTTAACAAAGCTGCAAAAAAGAAAACTGGTGGAGGTCCTTACGAAGAAATTCTTTTATCTTCCGCTGAAGAACAAATTCTTCAATCTGCCGGCATTGATGTACTATTATTTTAAAAATCATACAACTATAGAGTTGAGGCTATGAAAGCCTTTTCTATTAAAAAACATATGTTCGTTGTTGCTTGGCTTTTGCAGACCAATATGAGTGCCATCTATACATCCGATAACTATTTAAGAAAATATAAATATAAAATCATTAATAAACACAAACCTCCTAGAATCTTATAATTCTTCATGAATGCTTCCTGGTATTCAGATGACTGTTCAGGGGAAAAACTTATGAGCGTTAGTTGATTCATTTTCTTCCCTTAAATATACAATTTTATTTTAAAATAACAAAAAGTCATTGTTTTTACTTACAATGTTTGTATTTTTTTATTTATTTTTATCCAAAGATATGTTATTATTCTATTACAAATAAAATAAAATCTTTTACAATGAACAAACAATTCGATTAGATAGCTATCGAGAGCCGTAATTTGACAATTCGATATATGGCGAATTTTTTTCTTTTACGATAGCTTGTTCGATATCGACAGCGGCGATTAGACCCCAGGTTTGTTTTCATATACAATTTTATTCCCACAAGGCGCATACACTTTTTTCTATTTTCTTCGTGGCAACATTTAATAGAAGGCATTTTTAAATGCTAAAAATCACTCAATAATAGAAAAAAATCATTCAATAACTAATAATGCTAAAAAATCAAAAGAATTTCGCTAATGAAATAGAGGCCTTATAATTTAAACGATTACTTACAATCATTTTATGTTATATTTACAATATATAGAGAATACAATCATACAATCCAACAACATAATGTTGTTATTTCTTTGCGCATTATTTTTGAAATATTCTCAAGTTGTTGGTAAAAAATTATAGAATTACTAGCAAATTGCCCGATACTTCGGTAGCGCAGTTCTTACTATTTATTGAATATTTAAGTTCTTTTATTAATTACTAATTTTTTGTTTTTATTAATTTCACGAAAATTTATTTCTCTGATTCAGTTGTCTTAAAAAAATAAATAGCTTTCTTCATCATTCATAACATTTTCCCTGATTGTATAATTTTAGCTTCATAAACGTAGAAAAAACAAAATGTACCATAAAAATGCGAAAAGTACCTTTTCGGTCGCCCATATTATTTTCAGTGTCAGCTCGGATCCATAGTTTTTAGTTTCATAATTCTAGCTTCAGAAACGTAAAAAATACCAAAAGTATCCAAAAACCAGAAAAGTACCTTTTTTGGGTTTTCATATCAATGTATAAATTCCAAGTATAAAATATTCAAATATCTATTTAACAAGATATTTTAATAGACATGATTTAAAATGAGAAATTCACTTCTTTTTTGGTATAAAAAGTACCAAACAGTTTTCCCGATATTTCGTCTTTCCACCCTGTTATGAATGTGCTTCAATTTTTTAACAAATTACATAATTTGCTATGTCTGGTAAAATTCCTATTAGAATTATTTTCCGATTTGGCTCTGATATTAGAACTTATACACATTTTTCGGTGTTTTTCCCTTTTTTGGACCTTTTTTGTCCCCTTTTTTGTCACCTAAATAATTGTCCGCATTCCATTAGATAATAATAATTATGAAATTTTGTCCCATTGAATAATATTAAGAAAGTTGCTTTTAAAAAAAAGTTCCAAAAAGAGGGACAATTTTTACCCTTTAAACATGCGAATTTTAAAAAAGTGCCAATATTCAATTAATATTTTTTTTCCGGATTAACTAATATAGTTCAAGTTTTTTTCCTAGCTTTATGCGTTTAAAAAAAGTTATAAGGGTACCAAAAAAAAGTACTAAATTATTGCTTTTAACCATTTTTCCCCTTAGGGATAGAAAATTCAAAAAAAAAGAAGACATACACCTGTCAGCTTAATTTTTGTGTAAATTACAATACCTTTTCATGTTAATTTGTATAATTTTAAGTTTAGCAGAAATAGGATTACCGATGTTATCCGTTTTTTACCCTTTTTTCCCAGTACGAATTTCCAAAAATCCCTTCTTAGTGGAACTATACAACGAAAGAGGAACCGATTGTCCAAATTTTATGTCTCTCGGTTTTAGGATTTGGGCTGTGCGATTATGAATCAGTCAGACAGTCATGTAACTCCTTTATATAAATAGATTTCTTAAATGCATTAATTTACATCATGGTTTCTTATTAAGGCAAATTAATTCATCAGGTAGTCTTGATTCATCAGCTGATATTTTTTCTTCACTTTCACTTCAGCTGTCAAAGTCCATAGATAAAAACAACTTCTCGCTCTTTACTCTAATTTATTTTAAAAATCAGACTTCATATACACATTAAAATAAAACACAAAAAAACTATCTGCGAACTGCAATTAGCTGATGAATAAGTATACCCTGAATTTTAATAAACATTAAGTTTTCTTCCTTCTAAAGCTTCATAAAGACTAGACATTTTGCACAAAATAATATTTTTAAATACTTGGACATGAATATTGAAAAATTCTAAAATCTAAATGCGAGTATGCACGCGTGTTGTGTCCTTTTTTACTGTTGTTCTTATAATAAAACACAAACTTAGATTAAGTTTTATCACTCACCTGAAACGAAGCAGTAAATGCTGAAACCACTTCATAAGTATGCTCCCAAGGATGATTGGGATCTGGGCGAAAGGGTGTTAAAATATACTGCAGCCCCAACAAGGGTACCAATAGCAAAGTGGCACTAAACACAAAATGAAAGAAGAAATATTAAAGAATTTTATGAAACATACACAGGAAAAAATAAAAAAATTCTTCCAAACAAGTTTCTCAACTTAAACTCGCTTAATAAACATTTTTTCTGCAACGTAATTTTCTGTAATACCTGCCCGATGCAGTGATACAATGATAAGAGGGAACAAAAACACTTAAATATCGCCATGATAAGGCAAACGGAAAAACACAAGTAGAGGTTGGTGTACATTAATGTAGGAATGTGTTACTTACCGAAATGCCTGCAGAACAGTACGTGATGGCCCACAGCTGTTTTGTAAACTGGCGGGCGCCTTCATTTTTAATAAAACCACACGGACAATGTTGCATAGGAAGAGTAAATTAAGGAACATTGAAATGCAAACAGGTACAACCAATATATTATCAAAATCTGTAGAATTCATCCAACAGCTGTACATCACAAACAATAAAAACAAAACGAACATACATTTTAAACAAATTACTTTTAAGTGCTTCGTATTAAAACAACATAAATAAAGCAGCAACTTACTGGGCATTCTCGTTGGATGAGCCTATCAAGCCACGTGCCAAGGCATAAACAAAAATAACAAGTGCTGGTGAGCCCCAGCCGAATGCTATTAGCCATTTAACTAACTTTTTTTCCGATATAAATGCTGACACTAAGACCGTATGCAAATAGAAACCCTCGCACAGCATCCAGGAATAGTTGGTTAAAAGAAAATAGTGCAGTATTACATGCAGCGTAACGCAAATAGGCTGTAGTGCAGCATAATTTTAAACAATGTCGGCATCAGCATCATCATTAATAACACGTTTGTTTGTTGTTAGTTTGTGAAAATGAAAAAAAAGAAAACATTAAACATAAGTATGTGTGTAATCTTTAGCTGCTGGTTATTACAAAATTATGTTGTAAAAGCCTTATTCATTAAAGTCTTTAGAGTATTTCAAATTTAATTTTACTTATATACACATGCCACCTACTTACCGGATTTTGCTGCAGCAGGTCTCCGTCAGGCATCACAACCAAATACCACACCAACCATAATGAATTGTTTGCAGCGAACGATGTGAATAGATTCATGTGTAACGTTATACGAGCACATTTTAATGATCTGCAAGTAGAGAACGGTGTTTCAGTAAGTTGTTTAGTGAAAAATTACTAAAATGTGTTAAACAATTCTACTCTTATTCATTGAAGCAAACGGGAGCGTATGACTAATATTTGTATTTAAATGTTTTGTAAAATATAAAGTATACGTGCAGGCGTCTTTTAAAATGCATGTATGGAACTTTGATGACGAAGTCAGAAATATTAAAACAATTAAAGCTTTTTTCAAAATTTGTCTTTATAAAAAAAAATCCTACATAACGAATTATGTGTGTTTAATGGGTTACGGCAATAATCAATAATTTTAAGTTTTAATTGAATTGTTTTTTGTTTAACCTGTGTTGCCATCTTTTTTTTTAAAATATTCGTAAATTAAATAAAATTTAATTATCAGGTGGTAGTAATTCTACAAAAAAATACATCATTAAAGAAGCAGAGTCATTTTTTATTGTTGTTTTCGTCTGCCGATGTGTCAAACACTACATGGTTTTTGGTTGTGTTTTTTTGCGCGGAAAAAAGTAATCTATGTAAACATCAACAATATTTGACAACTCAACCTGCATTTATGCAGATAAAAAAGTCAACAGCACCTGAAAATGAATTCGCCTTAAATATGACCCTGAAATAGATAACGAAATAGCTGAATTCAAAAATTTTTTCTAAATTTAGTTACAAACCAAAAACAATATTCATATATTGTATAGCTCAGTCTAAAGCTTTTGACTTGTAAAAAAAATATAAATAAATATTTTGTCGTTAAATTTTTTACTAAGCAAAATGTGTGTATAAAACAATATATATGTGAGTTAAGAAATCACTTTCAGCCAGAAACTCATAAAATAAATTCAAGCAAAATCCTTTGGGATCGGATGGCAACATGCGCACTTTCCCACATTTTATGCTGACACTATGTCTGCAACTTTAAGTATTAAAAGGTAAAAGTAAAATATAAAAAACGTTTCACACATTTTTAAGCTGATATGATAGAAGCAAATGAAGTATTAAAATGCTTCTGGTAAAAATAAAAGCTACTTCTAAGTTAAGCTTAAGAAAAGAAGAGCTAAAAAATAAAATATATTTTTTTTCAACAAAATTCTAGCCTGAACTTTAATTTGTTCATATTAAGAGCTGCAAAAAATATTCTTAAAGTTGACTGTTCTATTTTGCACCTCCTCCAATAACTATATTCAGTGTAAACTAAGCAATAATAAAAAATAGCAAAACATTACTCTCTCTCTTAAAGAAAATCTATGGTTATGACATGACGATGTATTTCATATTATATTCTCTATAAAGATATTTGATTATTGAAAATAAGTTATAGTTATTTAAATTATGTTTGATCATTTATTTCCCAAAGAAAATTAAACATTTGTTTGAATTTCATCACTTTGTGTTTACTTTTTCTAAAAATATTGATATTGTTGTCTTTTAAAAATAGTATGATTTACAAAATTATTATGACAAAAATTGTATGATGACCCTACAAAAATAACATTGCATTCAAAGGCATTTAGAATTACAAATAACCATTAAGTGATAAACAGTGAAACAACAGTATGATTACAAGCAGTCAAACTATTATATATTTATTATTTAAAAGTTTGACATGTGAAAAGGTACACACAAATTTTTTAAAAATTTATAGAAATATTTACAATAAACGATTAAATGAGATATCAATTTAAACTGGATAATACTTAATCAGGTAAGTGCTATAGAAGGGATAAATAATAATTTATTTTATTCACAGAAAAAAATATTGTTTAAAATTCTTTTAATAAATTAATAATTTTTTAATTAATTTAAATAAATTTTTTAATTGATATTACATTTTTTTGAAAAATTTTGAAATTTCTGTCTGTAAAAAATAATATTGAAAAGTAAAATTGGAAAAAATTTATATTTTGTTCAGATTTGATTTTCAAGAATAATTTAAATAAAAGTTTGATTAATCATGTAAAAAATGGAAGTGAAAATAAAAATATTAGTGGCCAATTAGCAGGTTAAAATTTAAGTAAGTTCATATACATCTATATATATAAAAGTGAAACTCTGTGTGTGTGTGTGTGTGTTAGCTATAGACTCCGAAACTGTAAAACCGATCGGGCTCAAACTTTGGTAGGTTGTTGTACACATACCAGGGAGTGTTTATGGGTGGAAAAAAGTGGGCGGGACCACGCCCATAAGAAATTAGTTATCATTTTTATCTACTTGCACTTGACTGTGATTAGAAAGTGGGCAGGGCCACACCCATAAAAAAAAGTGATAATTTGAGGTACTTGCACTGGATCGATTTTTCTGAAACTTTGCACACATACTGAGCTCTCATGATTATACATTTTCGTGATTAGAAAAGTGGGCAGTGCCACGCCCAAAAAAAGATTATAATTATGAGGGATTTGCACTTGATATTCAATTAAAATTCAGAATGCATTTTTATTCATTAAGGGGCGTAGCAACGCGCGCCGGGTTTGACTAGTATAACTATAAAACCGACTTAATATATTATAGTAGTTAAGCTTTGTTGCAGAAGTGACTTGAGTCAAGATTCCTCGCAGCCCAATACATTCTATAGGAATCGAAACTTTATAGGTAAGTTATTATTTAGATTCTTTTCCTCGTTTTGATCAAGATTTTTTAACGGTGAAATTTCTTTGTGCCTAGATCGGCGTAAATATGACATATAGTTATGCCACCAACTCATATTTTCTTTTTCTACTTTCTTTTCGAATACTTTTATTTAAAGTATAACTTATAAATAATTTATGTAACTGATACAATAAAAACTGTATTTAAATTAATCCAAAATGTCAGTTAGAAGTGACTAAATTTTTTAAAATAGTATTTACAAAATTTAGAAACTTTAATAATTTCTTAAAACTCTTTTAATTGATATTTTTCGCAACATTTTTCAAATAAATTTATTAATTTTCATTCAATTAAAAATAGTACCGTTTTGATGATTGGAGTATCATCCAACAAAATTTCAATTGTTAGTATTAATTTTGTTCAGTAATTCTGTAATTGAATTTGCAACTTCACAATCAAGGTCATGTGAACAACCATACATCTGGAGAGGTACGGCACGTAAAAACGTCAAAACGGTGTCATACAGACTCCACTTGACTGTTTGCGTGCAGTGAACTACCTGTAATATTCTGTATCTACTGCTCGATGATCAATTTCGTACCAATTGAGGTTTAACTGGCACATCTTAATTTTTATTTACCGTTTCCAGCTATGCGATGATCGGCCTGTATTGCGTCTGTTCTCTGAGTTTCACTTTATATGTTGTTTTGATTTGTTGCCACACGATCCTGTCAAGTTTGAAATATCGAAAAGCATTGGTGCTGACGTTAGTTGAATCGGTTGCTAGTTAGCTTCTGAGCACAGGCGACTACTGAAGATTGTTGAGTGCAAATACACACTTTGAATCTTGCATAGACACTCAAATTTGTTGAAATGAAATTTGTTTTAGAAAAAAACAAAAATTGTATACTTCATTCTTAGTCATAGTATGACAATTGCAAGATACCTCAAATAAACATAACAATTATAATGTGCAACCATTATACGTTTTAGCCATAATCATACAATTCAATCATAATATGTTGCTCTTGCTTTTTCTTTGTGTGCTCTAAAATCAATTTATCATCGCTCGAAAGGTTTTTCCCCACAGCTGTGTTGGGGTTTGTGTCTTCAAACAAACTAAAATACCAAAACAAAACAGTGACGATAATATAAGAAAACGGTAAATCATAGCAAAAACTTCGACGTCAATAGAACACAAACAAGAAGCGTATACAAATAGTAATTAAACATCAGTGTTACTAAATAATTGTATTTAGCGCAGTTTTGAGAAAACACTATCTTATAAACTCATCTCAATACAGCACATTAACATCATGCATTATGAATAAAACGCCCTTAAAAAAAGTTTTAACATTATTGACAAATTATTATTTTTTATTTTATATCAACTCAAGTAAAAGTCTGCTACTAAACATGACGTAAACCTATTTAATTATTTACTGGTTTTAGGTATTTATTTATTTAAGGTATTTAAAAAATAAAAAAAAATGTTTTGATAACTAATGCGTATGTAATGTTATTATTGTTATAAGGGTTTAGTAAAAATATTTGTTTTAATTTGTCTGACACGTGTCTTTATACCCTCCCCCACTACAAGCGGTGAACAGAATATTTGAAAGTCTTTGACAACCATAAATTTTTTGAAGTAGAAAACAAACAGAAAAATTAGAAAAAAATTGTTTTTTAAAAAAATTGAATTTTAATTACGAAATTAATACTGGTAATTAAAATATTATTTGATTTTGCTTCAATCATCAAAATGATGCTATTGATTAAATGAAAATTAATATTTTAATATAAAAAAATATTGCGAAAAATATCAATTAAAAAAAAATTTTTAAATATAAAATAAAATTCCGCGAATTTGTTAAAAATAATTTTTATTAATTTAAACACTACAGTAATTGAAATTTGGGGTTAATTTATATAAACTATTATTGTAACAATAATAAAAATTATTGAACCTGTTAAGAAAAAGAGTCTGGAAAAAAATATTTAGTTTTAACAAACATCAATAAATACATACATTTTGAATTATACTTTACACATTACAAGTAAACGAAAAATACAAAGCATAAGAATACGTACAATATACAACACATTTAGGAACTGGTGGCATAACCAAACATCATAAAAGGGGTGCAACCTAGACCTAGGCACAAAGAAATTTTACCCATAAAAAATTTTATTAAACGTAGTGAAGAAATTCAAATAATTACTTACATATTAAGGTTTGAATCCAATAGAATCTAGCGGGCTGCAAGGAATATTGATATTAGACCGATCTGCAAAAAGTTCTGTTCTATTTTCTCTTAATATGTATTTATTTGAATTTTAATCTGCTTGACCATTTTTTTTTTCAAATATCAACCTCCTTATTAATAAAAATAATTTTTTTCTTTTTTCTTCAAAATACGTTTTTCAACTGACAGATATCTCCAAGTGTTTTGAAAAAATTTAATATTAATTAAAAAAATTATTTAAATTAATTTAAAATGCATGAGCAAAAATTAATAAGTAATTTTTTCTGTGAAATCTACAAATATTTTTTTCAAAAATATAAATGAAATGAAAATTGCGGGTGTCTTATGAATCTTTTAAATAAACCACAATTTTTCGGAAAATAAAAAAAGTCCGGAATAAAAAAATATCCAGTCACAAACTATTTACGCTTGCATTCTGCTTTTTAAATAAATAAATGGCCACAATAATTAATATCTTTTAATAAATAAAAGGCAGGACTTAGCCTGCAATTAAGTGCAATACGGCAATGTCTGAATTGAACAAGCCTGACAAATATCTGTTTTTTTAAACAGATATTTTACTCAATGCCAGGGAAATTGATAGATCCCTGACTGATTTCATATAATTTTACTTATTTTCCTTTCTGATTAATTTAATACGGATTACAATCATTTGTTTAATTCACATCCACGGATTGTATTAAGAGTCGTCTATTGCAATGCAGTTTTTGACTTATTTACTTGTGAATAATATTTCTGTTGTGTCTAATTCAGAAATGGAAGTGTTTATTAAGTCCCACTTTTTCAGGATTACAACAAAAGTTTTAAACAATTTTTGGTAACAATTTTTAACAAACAAAAACAGAAAAAAAAATAATATCAAAAAATATTTGCTTAACAAAAATATTATAAATTTAGTATTTTGGAAGCAAAAGAAAAAAAATTGCTTCAAAATATACTTTTTGATACTGCAAAAAAAAACAAATTTCGCTTTCCATGCCTGTATGAAACCAATAAAATTCGTACAACACTATCACTATCAACACATACAAAAATGGTTTTAATAGCACATTACCACTGGGGTTGTGAATGGAATTACTATAAATTAATTAAAAAATAATAAAATGTTTTGCTCTTATTGTTGAGCTTGAGCTTTTTTTTTACAAACAAAAAGTGATCTCAGACTCAATAATAAAAACAAAATATTAATATAAAGAGCGAAAAAATTTTACAATTCTTTAATTATAAAATGATTTAGTAAAAAATAAACAACTTAAAACTGATTTTATTTAAAATGTCTGTAAGAAATCTGTACGAATGTCGTACGAATGTTGAATGCATTTCTGCTGCCATTTTTTGGTCGTATACCTGTTGGATGTATATCATCATCTATATCGGTGAAACTCTCAGAATTTCCCGCAGCATGTCTGTTAAATTCGTATCTGCCAGCTTATATGTTGTTCTGTCAGAAGCCTGATAGAATTCATTTAGAATTCTTTCTTGTTCAAACAAATTTCTTGCAGACATCTGATAAATGTCGCAAAATTTCCAGGCCAGGCACTTGACGTTTTGTTAAATATAATTTCTATTCAATCTGGTAATATTAAGTAAAAAAAAACTTTAATAACCTTTAAAACCCGTTAAAATATTGAAAAATAATTTCTATATATTAACCGTTGGCGGGATAAATTTTACGCCAAAAATAGAGCTAAATTCAGCTAAAGTAACGTTATTTGAGAAAAATTTGGTTCAATCTTTAATACTTTCAGGTTATTAATATCCTTAATACGTGCAAGAAAATAAAGACAATTTACCAATGTTGATGTGCCCCGGTGGACTAGTCCGTAGTGTTTTGGTCTCCTAGTTTGGCGGTTGCGGGTTCGATTCCCGCCAGAGATTCTGGACTCATATGCTTCTCTTTCTCTTCTATTCTTACTATTTCTATTCTTATTCGATTCTTCTCTTTATTTCTATATTAAGATATCACAATGGACCGTAATGGTCTTCGGGTGAGGCTAACTCTACATCAGCCTTGCCTACCTAGCAATATTGATTTAAACGTAAACAAATATTAAAAACGTCGTTGTTAAAATGAAGAAGATTTTTGGTAGCAGTTCGAAAATAGAATTGCAAACTGTGGTGACATTGAAATTCCGTTAAAATAAGGGATTAGTTTTATTTTGACACCAGAAACCAGTTATGTCTTTGTCATTAGCAATCCTTAATCGAAATACCTTTTGCATTAAACAGATAGACGGGTGGAGGCAACCGAATACAATCTATCAAAATTAAAATACACACGTTTATATGAAGATGAGCTACGCAAGCACCTTTGTGTCTGTAGTAAACTAGGTTAGGTTAGGTAGAACAGGCAGCTGTTGTGTAGCTCACTTGGGTCCATTTTATTGATCCCATTGTGATACCTGAATAGAAAAGTAAGAATAGAATAGAAAAGAGAGGAGAGAAGCAGACAACACCAGAGTCTCTGGCGGGAATCAAACCCGCAACCCTCAAACTATCAGACCAGCACACTACTAACAAGTCCACCGGGGCACCCTGTAGCAAACTAAGGCTTGTCTCTATTTTCTAAGGTGACCTCCCTAGTGCTCTCAATATGAAAACAGTTGCGAAATAAATGTATGGTTAAAAATATTTGTTTTTATTAAACAGAAAGGAGCATCACAAAGTTAAAGTACTTTAGATGCATGAACAATAATGAAGGGTTAAACAATATTTTTTCAAATATTATTTATATACACCGAAATATGTATGTGTTTTTCTTTAGGGAAACACAGCCTCAGTATCAGCTGCTTACGATGTTGCGGTCGGTTCCGAGATAATTTAGCAGCTGCCTGCACGGCAACAACTGCAGCAAAACTGTTGCCTTCTGTCATCTATGAGTTAACTGCAATAGTTTATTAATGCAAGTTTTTATAAAATAGAAAACGTAATCGAGCTAAAACCTTACTGAAGTCGGCTACAGCTAAATCTCTTCATTGCATTTTATTTTTTATTTATCGAAATATATAAGAAAATACTTTTTGCTAAACATTCGAACGTTTTACTAAAAAATATTGAAAATTGTTGTTGTTTAATTTGTGCAGGGATACAGCAGGCCCAAAAATTATGCTATTGCGTTAACAACGCAATTTAATGTTTCTAAATTTGGTAAAAATTTTGTTGATTTCAAACGAAAAGTTGCTTTTACGTCAGCCATTTCGATTTGCGTTATTAACTTTACATTAAAGCTATAAACACACAGCCGGCTACCGACTACAGCCTGTCAAAAATAGAATACATATGTGTTAATGAAAATGATTATTTTCATGACAACACGGGTACATGTCAACACAACGCCCGTTGTAGCTGTAGCCATTTTACTTACAAGCTACAAACAGCTGTTCATATCATCAGTTGTTTATTATCCCAGAGCGATAGTGATCGGTTTGCCGCCGATGATATAAATGCTTGTGTTCTACCCTCAGTCGAGTTGGTTGCAATTATTGGTACACAATTTGGAACTTGTTCATGAAAACGTTTGTCATTCATATTGTATATTTTGACAAACAAACTGTAGCTGCAGTTATTTTAATCATAACGGAAATCATGATAAAATTATACATATTCAGAGTTTGCATGTTTTTATGAGTTAACCTATTAGAAGCAAAAAAAAAAAAAACAATTCACACTCTGTCTTCAGATAATATATGAAGATAACATTATAAGATTTTGATATTTTTGAAACGCCAAACTAAGCAAAAAATGAAACCTAAAAGACTAGTACACACTACGTACGCATAAACATGTTTCAAAGTTTGTAACCTAAATAACATAAGAAATGTTATTAGACTTGATATTTTATTAAATTCTAGAATTCGCATATTAAAAATGTTGCCGAATAAACGCTGACTTATTTATTATTATTCAGCACGTGAAGTTCAAAAATTAGATAAGAAACTGTTGTGACTTTATTTTATTTATTGAAAATATACTACAAGTGCGAAAAAGTTCAAATATAAATCAAAATAAACAAAATCATAACAAAAATGACATTTGATGTCTGACATCGTGGTTCGAACACGAACAAATCATCTAAAACAGCGGTCCACACTAGGCAAATTCATATGCGCACAAAAATATTGTTCGTTGTTCGAACCAATCGATGCCTGGTGTGTACCACAGCAGCGATGGCAGCCAACGACAGTTGTAGTCATGCAGCTAGGTAGCCTGCTGTCATCTATGTGTTTATAGTATGAATTAATGTTTTGCTGAAGTAAATAAAATAATATTATTAATATTTTTAAATAAATAAGTAAACTCGCTATGGGTTTTTTTGTATTAATGATACAAACAAAAAAATAACTAAATACTTTGCTGACAATTTCAGCCACTATATAAAAGCCCTCAACATCATCAGCGAGCAACAACTTATTTGTAATTACTACCGCAGCGAAGACAGTGTCAACAAAGTTTTAATATTTTTTTCCAAGTCAATATGAAGTTGATTTTCGTTTTATTAAGCATCATTGCTTTGTCATCAGGCAACGATTTAAGCGAAAAAAGTAAGTTTTTTTTTGTTAACAAAAATACTGTTAATAAACTTTGTAACCTAAAAAAACGATATACTTCCCTTAGAAGCTCTAGTTGAAATAAATATTTATGCTTAAAAATATGTCTAAATTAAAATGTAATTTAAATAATTTATTATAGATTGTTACGAACCTAAAGATGGAGGACTCTGTAAAGGATTTTTCAGAAGATTTTATTACAATGCTGAAGAAAATGCTTGTATTGAATTTGTTTATGGTGGCTGTCCTGGCAATAATAATCGTTTCGATACCATGGAAGATTGCGAGCAAAAGTGTTTAAAAAAGGAAACAACTGCGGATAAAAATGTATTATCTAAGCCTCATGCGATAGTGTTTCCTAACTGGGTTTACTCAAATTACTGGAAAGGCGTTAAGTAATAAGCCACCACTTTTAAAACCTGCAAAAATACGTGCAAATGTAAAATAGAACATAAAAAAATATCTGTGTGTAATAACTTATTTTCAACAATAAAAAACCTAAAATCAAATCAAAATAATTTCTTGAACTGAAATTAGATTTTAGCCAATGAAATACTTAATTGATTGTGTAATTATTTAGAAAATGCTATTAAGAAGCTGGCTATTTTATAAAGACAGGTAAGACACTATTTAAACATAAGTTGCGAGCATACAAATTCTTAAGCAAACACATTGTTATTGTTATTTTCTTTGAACATTTAATATTCTTGTCAAAAAATAAATTGAAATAAATTTCTCATCGGCATCATTGCCATCGTTGGCAAATGTTGTACTGATCTTTGGGGGCCGAACAAGTATTATCTGATATACGAGTATATATGAGAGTTGTCAAGACTTTGTTATACACACTCCACTTGACAGCTCTTGCATAGTAAACTACCATGATAACCAAAACATGTGCTTTCGTTTCTGTCTCACATAATAGAATGTTTTTGATTGAAAACAAATTTCGATTATAGAAATACAAATAATAATACGAGATATATTTATTAGTGGTTTTTCGTTAAAGGCCCTTTTACACACAATATATTTTACAGTGACATGTCGGTCAAAATTGAGAATTTACAGACGGTCTATATATATATTTCTTCGATACATACGTTTTCATTTTCATCTGACATAACCTATTTATAATAGAAACTGTGCCACCCTAAGCAAACTTTTATAGATTTTACACACCATGTAAACATTTCTGAAATCTGATAAGCCCACTGTAAACTACAGAGGATGTAAAAACGCCTTTATTTTGGCAGTATTGGCTTTTTTACTTATTTTGCCATTTTAAGTTTATTTTAAAATATTTTTAATCGATTTAAAAAAAAAATAATTTAAATTTTTTTAATACAAAAAAAATCTCCTTCTTACGTCAAAATAACTCTGATTTAAATATTGAAAGAACATTTTTTAGCCAAAGCAGCCAAGTTTTTACTGTCAACCAAGCGCTTATCCATGGGAGGACGAAATTTGTATTAGTACACCTATTGAGTTTACATACCAAAGGCGTCATCGGCGTCTTTGTCTTAAAAAAAAAAACCCAAAACTAGTGCAAAGATAAGCGTGAATGGCGAACCCTACAGTCAAATTATTTGTGATTATATCCTTGAACTGTGGAGTTGATTCAGCAATACCCGTCTGTTCATATTTTGTTTGAAATCAATTTTTAGAAGCACCCACATGTTACCTAGAATTGTATGTGGTTTTAATCACTTACTAATCAACAGAGCTAGAGGCAAAAAAAATTTGGAAAAACATAAATTTTTTATACCCTCACCTGTGGTGTACAGGGGTATATATGGCTTTGTCATTCCGTTTGTAATTTGTACAATTTTCATTTCCGACCCCATAAAGTATATATTTTCTGAAAGCTTATGAATAGAGGAGTCGATTAAGCCCTGACCGTCTGTCCGTCTGCCCGTCTGTCCGTGTGTTGGTTGAAATCAACTTTTAGAAGCAACTATATGTTCCCCAGATCTGTATATGGTATCAATCTCTTGGAAATATCCGGGAATGAATCGCTATTGAAATTAAGCACAATCGCCCCATAAGTTTCTGAGATATGTAAAGTGAAAAAATAGTATTCCAAATAAAAAGGCAGATATATTGGTCGAATATAGTAATCACGGCTTTGCTTGCCTCCACCCTGACAATATTGGTATCAAATTGAAAGGGCTTGGCAAGTACGATGGACTCTAAACAAACTGGCGAATAATTTTCTTTTAATTTTCTTTTAACATCAATATATATATATATATGTATATATATATGTTCCCGTCATTCCTATAAGGAGCATAGGGCCGTAAATATGGGTATCAAAAATATTAAAGGGCTTGTCTAATAAATTAAAACAAGCGACGGAAATACTAAAGCGAAATGCTGTATAACGTTAAATCTGAAATCAAAGCAAAGCTACGATCCGGTTGCTATGTATATCTCTTTACATGTTGGTGAAAGGTATTTTCAGATTTGGCAATGCCTTATATATTATTCATAACTTTTTTAATTTATTGTGTTATTGGAAATCATTTGGAGGAAAGATGTTCCAACATGCCAAATAGTAAGTGATGTCAACTCTTTGTTGTGGCAAGCGTTTGGTAACCGAATCGTCGATTAACAATAAAAAAAAAGATTCAGCACAATTTTTAAAAAGTGCAGAATAAACCAAAATTTTATTTAATAATTTATATTGTCAATTATTTATTAGTATTAGATAATACTTTTCTCTGAAGAAGCTACCTAATGTGAAATATTCACCCCTATTCCGACTTTCGATTCAAATCGAAAGTTTCTCCGTTTGGCAACTTTGGTATTCTGAGTTTCGATTTCGCTCCGTTTCTTTTGATTGTAGGTATTCTGTTTTACGATCGTAGTTAAGTCTTTCTACACTTACATTTTAGCAACGAAATTTTTTTCGATTGCTGTTTTTATAAACTTAAAAAGTGTTTTATTTATAAATTGTAAGAATTAAATGTTTAAAAAGTGATTTATATAAATTTTTGTTGTACTAAAACAAAAAGATTTATTTTTCCAGGTAAAAAAACGACACCAGAGCAATATGAAAAGCTGCCTCCTTCGGCAAAGAATCTCAAAGCCGCCACAACATGGTTAAGCGATGATGAAGATTTTAACGAAAAGGGCAGTGCTTCTTGTGCAAATGTTTCTAAAAAATATTTAAACGCGTCTTTATTTAAACGAAAATTCTTTTTGAACCTGCAAAAGTTGAATTATTAAATATAATTTCTTACAACTGATCACTCATCTCGAATGGATTGCAGCTGTCCCTCAGTTTTCGCTTTTCAAGCCTTACTTTTGTGTTCTGGGTCACGTTGTCCTCTTCTTCCACCAATAAAGCCACTGCTATTTATTCCATTTCTCCTTTAAATACAAAAATTAGAAATACCACCTCCGGCTTGACAAATATTTTGCAAACCAAAATGATTACCTTTTTATTATTAATTCACGCCCATAAGAAATTAGTTATCATTTTTATCTACTTGCACTTGACTGTGATTAGAAAGTGGGCAGGGCCACACCCATAAAAAAAAGTGATAATTTGAGGTACTTGCACTGGACCGATTTTTCTGAAACTTTGCACACATACTGAGCTCTCATGATTATACATTTTCGTGATTAGAAAAGTGGGCAGTGCCACGCCCAAAAATTTAGAATGCATTTTTATTCATTAAGGGGCGTAGCAACGCGCGCCGGGTTTGACTAGTATAACTATAAAACCGACTTAATATATTATAGTAGTTAAGCTTTGTTGCAGAAGTGACTTGAGTCAAGATTCCTCGCAGCCCAATACATTCTATAGGAATCGAAACTTTATAGGTAAGTTATTATTTAGATTCTTTTCCTCGTTTTGATCAAGATTTTTTAACGGTGAAATTTCTTTGTGCCTAGATCGGCGTAAATATGACATATAGTTATGCCACCAACTCATATTTTCTTTTTCTACTTTCTTTTCGAATACTTTTATTTAAAGTATAACTTATAAATAATTTATGTAACTGATACAATAAAAACTGTATTTAAATTAATCCAAAATGTCAGTTAGAAGTGACTAAATTTTTTAAAATAGTATTTACAAAATTTAGAAACTTTAATAATTTCTTAAAACTCTTTTAATTGATATTTTTCGCAACATTTTTCAAATAAATTTATTAATTTTCATTCAATTAAAAATAGTACCGTTTTGATGATTGGAGTATCATCCAACAAAATTTCAATTGTTAGTATTAATTTTGTTCAGTAATTCTGTAATTGAATTTGCAACTTCACAATCAAGGTCATGTGAACAACCATACATCTGGAGAGGTACGGCACGTAAAAACGTCAAAACGGTGTCATACAGACTCCACTTGACTGTTTGCGTGCAGTGAACTACCTGTAATATTCTGTATCTACTGCTCGATGATCAATTTCGTACCAATTGAGGTTTAACTGGCACATCTTAATTTTTATTTACCGTTTCCAGCTATGCGATGATCGGCCTGTATTGCGTCTGTTCTCTGAGTTTCACTTTATATGTTGTTTTGATTTGTTGCCACACGATCCTGTCAAGTTTGAAATATCGAAAAGCATTGGTGCTGACGTTAGTTGAATCGGTTGCTAGTTAGCTTCTGAGCACAGGCGACTACTGAAGATTGTTGAGTGCAAATACACACTTTGAATCTTGCATAGACACTCAAATTTGTTGAAATGAAATTTGTTTTAGAAAAAAACAAAAATTGTATACTTCATTCTTAGTCATAGTATGACAATTGCAAGATACCTCAAATAAACATAACAATTATAATGTGCAACCATTATACGTTTTAGCCATAATCATACAATTCAATCATAATATGTTGCTCTTGCTTTTTCTTTGTGTGCTCTAAAATCAATTTATCATCGCTCGAAAGGTTTTTCCCCACAGCTGTGTTGGGGTTTGTGTCTTCAAACAAACTAAAATACCAAAACAAAACAGTGACGATAATATAAGAAAACGGTAAATCATAGCAAAAACTTCGACGTCAATAGAACACAAACAAGAAGCGTATACAAATAGTAATTAAACATCAGTGTTACTAAATAATTGTATTTAGCGCAGTTTTGAGAAAACACTATCTTATAAACTCATCTCAATACAGCACATTAACATCATGCATTATGAATAAAACGCCCTTAAAAAAAGTTTTAACATTATTGACAAATTATTATTTTTTATTTTATATCAACTCAAGTAAAAGTCTGCTACTAAACATGACGTAAACCTATTTAATTATTTACTGGTTTTAGGTATTTATTTATTTAAGGTATTTAAAAAATAAAAAAAAATGTTTTAATAACTAATGCGTATGTAATGTTATTATTGTTTTAAGGGTTTAGTAAAAATATTTGTTTTAATTTGTCTGACACGTGTTTTTATACCCTCCCCCACTACAAGCGGTGAACAGAATATTTGAAAGTCTTTGACAACCATAAATTTTTTGAAGTAGAAAACAAACAGAAAAATTAGAAAAAAATTGTTTTTAAAAAAAATTGAATTTTAATTACGAAATTAATACTGGTAATTAAAATATTATTTGATTTTGCTTCAATCATCAAAATGATGCTATTGATTAAATGAAAATTAATATTTTAATATAAAAAAATATTGCGAAAAATATCAATTAAAAAAAAATTTTTAAATATAAAATAAAATTCCGCGAATTTGTTAAAAATAATTTTTATTAATTTAAACACTACAGTAATTGAAATTTGGGGTTAATTTATATAAACTATTATTGTAACAATAATAAAA
This sequence comes from Phyto melanocephala, assembly GCA_941918925.1. Taxonomy (NCBI): domain Eukaryota; kingdom Metazoa; phylum Arthropoda; class Insecta; order Diptera; family Rhinophoridae; genus Phyto; species Phyto melanocephala. The sequence goes on from OW799237.1 coordinate 106,798,973, forward strand.
ATTATTGAACCTGTTAAGAAAAAGAGTCTGGAAAAAAATATTTAGTTTTAACAAACATCAATAAATACATACATTTTGAATTATACTTTACACATTACAAGTAAACGAAAAATACAAAGCATAAGAATACGTACAATATACAACACATTTAGGAACTGGTGGCATAACCAAACATCATAAAAGGGGTGCAACCTAGACCTAGGCACAAAGAAATTTTACCCATAAAAAATTTTATTAAACGTAGTGAAGAAATTCAAATAATTACTTACATATTAAGGTTTGAATCCAATAGAATCTAGCGGGCTGCAAGGAATATTGATATTAGACCGATCTGCAAAAAGTTCTGTTCTATTTTCTCTTAATATGTATTTATTTGAATTTTAATCTGCTTGACCATTTTTTTTTTCAAATATCAACCTCCTTATTAATAAAAATAATTTTTTTCTTTTTTCTTCAAAATACGTTTTTCAACTGACAGATATCTCCAAGTGTTTTGAAAAAATTTAATATTAATTAAAAAAATTATTTAAATTAATTTAAAATGCATGAGCAAAAATTAATAAGTAATTTTTTCTGTGAAATCTACAAATATTTTTTTCAAAAATATAAATGAAATGAAAATTGCGGGTGTCTTATGAATCTTTTAAATAAACCACAATTTTTCGGAAAATAAAAAAAGTCCGGAATAAAAAAATATCCAGTCACAAACTATTTACGCTTGCATTCTGCTTTTTAAATAAATAAATGGCCACAATAATTAATATCTTTTAATAAATAAAAGGCAGGACTTAGCCTGCAATTAAGTGCAATACGGCAATGTCTGAATTGAACAAGCCTGACAAATATCTGTTTTTTTAAACAGATATTTTACTCAATGCCAGGGAAATTGATAGATCCCTGACTGATTTCATATAATTTTACTTATTTTCCTTTCTGATTAATTTAATACGGATTACAATCATTTGTTTAATTCACATCCACGGATTGTATTAAGAGTCGTCTATTGCAATGCAGTTTTTGACTTATTTACTTGTGAATAATATTTCTGTTGTGTCTAATTCAGAAATGGAAGTGTTTATTAAGTCCCACTTTTTCAGGATTACAACAAAAGTTTTAAACAATTTTTGGTAACAATTTTTAACAAACAAAAACAGAAAAAAAAATAATATAAAAAAATATTTGCTTAACAAAAATATTATAAATTTAGTATTTTGGAAGCAAAAGAAAAAAAATTGCTTCAAAATATACTTTTTGATACTGCAAAAAAAAACAAATTTCGCTTTCCATGCCTGTATGAAACCAATAAAATTCGTACAACACTATCACTATCAACACATACAAAAATGGTTTTAATAGCACATTACCACTGGGGTTGTGAATGGAATTACTATAAATTAATTAAAAAATAATAAAATGTTTTGCTCTTATTGTTGAGCTTGAGCTTTTTTTTTACAAACAAAAAGTGATCTCAGACTCAATAATAAAAACAAAATATTAATATAAAGAGCGAAAAAATTTTACAATTCTTTAATTATAAAATGATTTAGTAAAAAATAAACAACTTAAAACTGATTTTATTTAAAATGTCTGTAAGAAATCTGTACGAATGTCGTACGAATGTTGAATGCATTTCTGCTGTCATTTTTTGGTCGTATACCTGTTGGATGTATATCATCATCTATATCGGTGAAACTCTCAGAATTTCCCGCAGCATGTCTGTTAAATTCGTATCTGCCAGCTTATATGTTGTTCTGTCAGAAGTCTGATAGAATTCATTTAGAATTCTTTCTTGTTCAAACAAATTTCTTGCAGACATCTGATAAATGTCGCAAAATTTCCAGGCCAGGCACTTGACGTTTTGTTAAATATAATTTCTATTCAATCTGGTAATATTATGTAAAAAAAAACTTTAATAACCTTTAAAACCCGTTAAAATATTGAAAAATAATTTCTATATATTAACCGTTGGCGGGATAAATTTTACGGCAAAAATAGAGCTAAATTCAGCTAAAGTAACGTTATTTGAGAAAAATTTGGTTCAATCTTTAATACTTTCAGGTTATTAATATCCTTAATACGTGCAAGAAAATAAAGACAATTTACCAATGTTGATGTGCCCCGGTGGACTAGTCCGTAGTGTTTTGGTCTCCTAGTTTGGCGGTTGCGGGTTCGATTCCCGCCAGAGATTCTGGACTCATATGCTTCTCTTTCTCTTCTATTCTTACTATTTCTATTCTTATTCGATTCTTCTCTTTATTTCTATATTAAGATATCACAATGGACCGTAATGGTCTTCGGGTGAGGCTAACTCTACATCAGCCTTGCCTACCTAGCAATATTGATTTAAACGTAAACAAATATTAAAAACGTCGTTGTTAAAATGAAGAAGATTTTTGGTAGCAGTTCGAAAATAGAATTGCAAACTGTGGTGACATTGAAATTCCGTTAAAATAAGGGATTAGTTTTATTTTGACACCAGAAACCAGTTATGTCTTTGTCATTAGCAATCCTTAATCGAAATACCTTTTGCATTAAACAGATAGACGGGTGGAGGCAACCGAATACAATCTATCAAAATTAAAATACACACGTTTATATGAAGATGAGCTACGCAAGCACCTTTGTGTCTGTAGTAAACTAGGTTAGGTTAGGTAGAACAGGCAGCTGTTGTGTAGCTCACTTGGGTCCATTTTATTGATCCCATTGTGATACCTGAATAGAAAAGTAAGAATAGAATAGAAAAGAGAGGAGAGAAGCAGACAACACCAGAGTCTCTGGCGGGAATCAAACCCGCAACCCTCAAACTATCAGACCAGCACACTACTAACAAGTCCACCGGGGCACCCTGTAGCAAACTAAGGCTTGTCTCTATTTTCTAAGGTGACCTCCCTAGTGCTCTCAATATGAAAACAGTTGCGAAATAAATGTATGGTTAAAAATATTTGTTTTTATTAAACAGAAAGGAGCATCACAAAGTTAAAGTACTTTAGATGCATGAACAATAATGAAGGGTTAAACAATATTGTTTCAAATATTATTTATATACACTGAAATATGTATGTGTTTTTCTTTAGGGAAACACAGCCTCAGTATCAGCTGCTTACGATGTTGCTGTCGGTTCCGAGATAATTTAGCAGCTGCCTGCACGGCAACAACTGCAGCAAAACTGTTGCCTTCTGTCATCTATGAGTTAACTGCAATAGTTTATTAATGCAAGTTTTTATAAAATAGAAAACGTAATCGAGCTAAAACCTTACTGAAGTCGGCTACAGCTAAATCTCTTCATTGCATTTTATTTTTTATTTATCGAAATATATAAGAAAATACTTTTTGCTAAACATTCGAACGTTTTACTTAAAAATATTGAAAATTGTTGTTGTTTAATTTGTGCAGGGATACAGCAGGCCCAAAAATTATGCTATTGCGTTAACAACGCAATTTAATGTTTCTAAATTTGGTAAAAATTTTGTTGATTTCAAACGAAAAGTTGCTTTTACGTCAGCCATTTCGATTTGCGTTATTAACTTTACATTAAAGCTATAAACACACAGCCGGCTACCGACTACAGCCTGTCAAAAATAGAATACATATGTGTTAATGAAAATGATTATTTTCATGACAACACGGGTACATGTCAACACAACGCCCGTTGTAGCTGTAGCCATTTTACTTACAAGCTACAAACAGCTGTTCATATCATCAGTTGTTTATTATCCCAGAGCGATAGTGATCGGTTTGCCGCCGATGATATAAATGCTTGTGTTCTACCCTCAGTCGAGTTGGTTGCAATTATTGGTACACAATTTGGAACTTGTTCATGAAAACGTTTGTCATTCATATTGTATATTTTGACAAACAAACTGTAGCTGCAGTTATTTTAATCATAACGGAAATCATGATAAAATTATACATATTCAGAGTTTGCATGTTTTTATGAGTTAACCTATTAGAAGCAAAAAAAAAAAAAAAAAACAATTCACACTCTGTCTTCAGATAATATATGAAGATAACATTATAAGATTTTGATATTTTTGAAACGCCAAACTAAGCAAAAAATGAAACCTAAAAGACTAGTACACACTACGTACGCATAAACATGTTTCAAAGTTTGTAACCTAAATAACATAAGAAATGTTATTAGACTTGATATTTTATTAAATTCTAGAATTCGCATATTAAAAATGTTGCCGAATAAACGCTGACTTATTTATTATTATTCAGCACGTGAAGTTCAAAAATTAGATAAGAAACTGTTGTGACTTTATTTTATTTATTGAAAATATACTACAAGTGCGAAAAAGTTCAAATATAAATCAAAATAAACAAAATCATAACAAAAATGACATTTGATGTCTGACATCGTGGTTCGAACACGAACAAATCATCTAAAACAGCGGTCCACACTAGGCAAATTCATATGCGCACAAAAATATTGTTCGTTGTTCGAACCAATCGATGCCTGGTGTGTACCACAGCAGCGATGGCAGCCAACGACAGTTGTAGTCATGCAGCTAGGTAGCCTGCTGTCATCTATGTGTTTATAGTATGAATTAATGTTTTGCTGAAGTAAATAAAATAATATTATTAATATTTTTAAATAAATAAGTAAACTCGCTATGGGTTTTTTTGTATTAATGATACAAACAAAAAAATAACTAAATACTTTGCTGACAATTTCAGCCACTATATAAAAGCCCTCAACATCATCAGCGAGCAACAACTTATTTGTAATTACTACCGCAGCGAAGACAGTGTCAACAAAGTTTTAATATTTTTTTCCAAGTCAATATGAAGTTGATTTTCGTTTTATTAAGCATCATTGCTTTGTCATCAGGCAACGATTTAAGCGAAAAAAGTAAGTTTTTTTTTGTTAACAAAAATACTGTTAATAAACTTTGTAACCTAAAAAAAACGATATACTTCCCTTAGAAGCTCTAGTTGAAATAAATATTTATGCTTAAAAATATGTCTAAATTAAAATGTAATTTAAATAATTTATTATAGATTGTTACGAACCTAAAGATGGAGGACTCTGTAAAGGATTTTTCAGAAGATTTTATTACAATGCTGAAGAAAATGCTTGTATTGAATTTGTTTATGGTGGCTGTCCTGGCAATAATAATCGTTTCGATACCATGGAAGATTGCGAGCAAAAGTGTTTAAAAAAGGAAACAACTGCGGATAAAAATGTATTATCTAAGCCTCATGCGATAGTGTTTCCTAACTGGGTTTACTCAAATTACTGGAAAGGCGTTAAGTAATAAGCCACCACTTTTAAAACCTGCAAAAATACGTGCAAATGTAAAATAGAACATAAAAAAATATCTGTGTGTAATAACTTATTTTCAACAATAAAAAACCTAAAATCAAATCAAAATAATTTCTTGAACTGAAATTAGATTTTAGCCAATGAAATACTTAATTGATTGTGTAATTATTTAGAAAATGCTATTAAGAAGCTGGCTATTTTATAAAGACAGGTAAGACACTATTTAAACATAAGTTGCGAGCATACAAATTCTTAAGCAAACACATTGTTATTGTTATTTTCTTTGAACATTTAATATTCTTGTCAAAAAATAAATTGAAATAAATTTCTCATCGGCATCATTGCCATCGTTGGCAAATGTTGTACTGATCTTTGGGGGCCGAACAAGTATTATCTGATATACGAGTATATATGAGAGTTGTCAAGACTTTGTTATACACACTCCACTTGACAGCTCTTGCATAGTAAACTACCATGATAACCAAAACATGTGCTTTCGTTTCTGTCTCACATAATAGAATGTTTTTGATTGAAAACAAATTTCGATTATAGAAATACAAATAATAATACGAGATATATTTATTAGTGGTTTTTCGTTAAAGGCCCTTTTACACACAATATATTTTACAGTGACATGTCGGTCAAAATTGAGAATTTACAGACGGTCTATATATATATTTCTTCGATACATACGTTTTCATTTTCATCTGACATAACCTATTTATAATAGAAACTGTGCCACCCTAAGCAAACTTTTATAGATTTTACACACCATGTAAACATTTCTGAAATCTGATAAGCCCACTGTAAACTACAGAGGATGTAAAAACGCCTTTATTTTGGCAGTATTGGCTTTTTTACTTATTTTGCCATTTTAAGTTTATTTTAAAATATTTTTAATCGATTTAAAAAAAAAATAATTTAAATTTTTTTAATACAAAAAAAATCTCCTTCTTACGTCAAAATAACTCTGATTTAAATATTGAAAGAACATTTTTTAGCCAAAGCAGCCAAGTTTTTACTGTCAACCAAGCGCTTATCCATGGGAGGACGAAATTTGTATTAGTACACCTATTGAGTTTACATACCAAAGGCGTCATCGGCGTCTTTGTCTTAAAAAAAAAAACCCAAAACTAGTGCAAAGATAAGCGTGAATGGCGAACCCTACAGTCAAATTATTTGTGATTATATCCTTGAACTGTGGAGTTGATTCAGCAATACCCGTCTGTTCATATTTTGTTTGAAATCAATTTTTAGAAGCACCCACATGTTACCTAGAATTGTATGTGGTTTTAATCACTTACTAATCAACAGAGCTAGAGGCAAAAAAAATTTGGAAAAACATAAATTTTTTATACCCTCACCTGTGGTGTACAGGGGTATATATGGCTTTGTCATTCCGTTTGTAATTTGTACAATTTTCATTTCCGACCCCATAAAGTATATATTTTCTGAAAGCTTATGAATAGAGGAGTCGATTAAGCCCTGACCGTCTGTCCGTCTGCCCGTCTGTCCGTGTGTTGGTTGAAATCAACTTTTAGAAGCAACTATATGTTCCCCAGATCTGTATATGGTATCAATCTCTTGGAAATATCCGGGAATGAATCGCTATTGAAATTAAGCACAATCGCCCCATAAGTTTCTGAGATATGTAAAGTGAAAAAATAGTATTCCAAATAAAAAGGCAGATATATTGGTCGAATATAGTAATCACGGCTTTGCTTGCCTCCACCCTGACAATATTGGTATCAAATTGAAAGGGCTTGGCAAGTACGATGGACTCTAAACAAACTGGCGAATAATTTTCTTTTAATTTTCTTTTAACATCAATATATATATATATATGTATATATATATGTTCCCGTCATTCCTATAAGGAGCATAGGGCCGTAAATATGGGTATCAAAAATATTAAAGGGCTTGTCTAATAAATTAAAACAAGCGACGGAAATACTAAAGCGAAATGCTGTATAACGTTAAATCTGAAATCAAAGCAAAGCTACGATCCGGTTGCTATGTATATCTCTTTACATGTTGGTGAAAGGTATTTTCAGATTTGGCAATGCCTTATATATTATTCATAACTTTTTTAATTTATTGTGTTATTGGAAATCATTTGGAGGAAAGATGTTCCAACATGCCAAATAGTAAGTGATGTCAACTCTTTGTTGTGGCAAGCGTTTGGTAACCGAATCGTCGAAAGATTCAGCACAATTTTTAAAAAGTGCAGAATAAACCAAAATTTTATTTAATAATTTATATTGTCAATTATTTATTAGTATTAGATAATACTTTTCTCTGAAGAAGCTACCTAATGTGAAATATTCACCCCTATTCCGACTTTCGATTCAAATCGAAAGTTTCTCCGTTTGGCAACTTTGGTATTCTGAGTTTCGATTTCGCTCCGTTTCTTTTGATTGTAGGTATTCTGTTTTACGATCGTAGTTAAGTCTTTCTACACTTACATTTTAGCAACGAAATTTTTTTCGATTGCTGTTTTTATAAACTTAAAAAGTGTTTTATTTATAAATTGTAAGAATTAAATGTTTAAAAAGTGATTTATATAAATTTTTGTTGTACTAAAACAAAAAGATTTATTTTTCCAGGTAAAAAAACGACACCAGAGCAATATGAAAAGCTGCCTCCTTCGGCAAAGAATCTCAAAGCCGCCACAACATGGTTAAGCGATGATGAAGATTTTAACGAAAAGGGCAGTGCTTCTTGTGCAAATGTTTCTAAAAAATATTTAAACGCGTCTTTATTTAAACGAAAATTCTTTTTGAACCTGCAAAAGTTGAATTATTAAATATAATTTCTTACAACTGATCACTCATCTCGAATGGATTGCAGCTGTCCCTCAGTTTTCGCTTTTCAAGCCTTACTTCTGTGTTCTGGGTCACGTTGTCCTCTTCTTCCACCAATAAAGCCACTGCTATTTATTCCATTTCTCCTTTAAATACAAAAATTAGAAATACCACCTCCGGCTTGACAAATATTTTGCAAACCAAAATGATTACCTTTTTATTATTAATTCACGCCCATAAGAAATTAGTTATCATTTTTATCTACTTGCACTTGACTGTGATTAGAAAGTGGGCAGGGCCACACCCATAAAAAAAAGTGATAATTTGAGGTACTTGCACTGGACCGATTTTTCTGAAACTTTGCACACATACTGAGCTCTCATGATTATACATTTTCGTGATTAGAAAAGTGGGCAGTGCCACGCCCAAAAAAAGATTATAATTATGAGGGACTTGCACTTGATATTCAATTAAAATTCAGAATGCATTTTTATTCATTAAGGGGCGTAGCAACGCGCGCCGGGTTTGACTAGTATAACTATAAAACCGACTTAATATATTATAGTAGTTAAGCTTTGTTGCAGAAGTGACTTGAGTCAAGATTCCTCGCAGCCCAATACATTCTATAGGAATCGAAACTTTATAGGTAAGTTATTATTTAGATTCTTTTCCTCGTTTTGATCAAGATTTTTTAACGGTGAAATTTCTTTGTGCCTAGATCGGCGTAAATATGACATATAGTTATGCCACCAACTCATATTTTCTTTTTCTACTTTCTTTTCGAATACTTTTATTTAAAGTATAACTTATAAATAATTTATGTAACTGATACAATAAAAACTGTATTTAAATTAATCCAAAATGTCAGTTAGAAGTGACTAAATTTTTTAAAATAGTATTTACAAAATTTAGAAACTTTAATAATTTCTTAAAACTCTTTTAATTGATATTTTTCGCAACATTTTTCAAATAAATTTATTAATTTTCATTCAATTAAAAATAGTACCGTTTTGATGATTGGAGTATCATCCAACAAAATTTCAATTGTTAGTATTAATTTTGTTCAGTAATTCTGTAATTGAATTTGCAACTTCACAATCAAGGTCATGTGAACAACCATACATCTGGAGAGGTACGGCACGTAAAAACGTCAAAACGGTGTCATACAGACTCCACTTGACTGTTTGCGTGCAGTGAACTACCTGTAATATTCTGTATCTACTGCTCGATGATCAATTTCGTACCAATTGAGGTTTAACTGGCACATCTTAATTTTTATTTACCGTTTCCAGCTATGCGATGATCGGCCTGTATTGCGTCTGTTCTCTGAGTTTCACTTTATATGTTGTTTTGATTTGTTGCCACACGATCCTGTCAAGTTTGAAATATCGAAAAGCATTGGTGCTGACGTTAGTTGAATCGGTTGCTAGTTAGCTTCTGAGCACAGGCGACTACTGAAGATTGTTGAGTGCAAATACACACTTTGAATCTTGCATAGACACTCAAATTTGTTGAAATGAAATTTGTTTTAGAAAAAAACAAAAATTGTATACTTCATTCTTAGTCATAGTATGACAATTGCAAGATACCTCAAATAAACATAACAATTATAATGTGCAACCATTATACGTTTTAGCCATAATCATACAATTCAATCATAATATGTTGCTCTTGCTTTTTCTTTGTGTGCTCTAAAATCAATTTATCATCGCTCGAAAGGTTTTTCCCCACAGCTGTGTTGGGGTTTGTGTCTTCAAACAAACTAAAATACCAAAACAAAACAGTGACGATAATATAAGAAAACGGTAAATCATAGCAAAAACTTCGACGTCAATAGAACACAAACAAGAAGCGTATACAAATAGTAATTAAACATCAGTGTTACTAAATAATTGTATTTAGCGCAGTTTTGAGAAAACACTATCTTATAAACTCATCTCAATACAGCACATTAACATCATGCATTATGAATAAAACGCCCTTAAAAAAAGTTTTAACATTATTGACAAATTATTATTTTTTATTTTATATCAACTCAAGTAAAAGTCTGCTACTAAACATGACGTAAACCTATTTAATTATTTACTGGTTTTAGGTATTTATTTATTTAAGGTATTTAAAAAATAAAAAAAAATGTTTTGATAACTAATGCGTATGTAATGTTATTATTGTTATAAGGGTTTAGTAAAAATATTTGTTTTAATTTGTCTGACACGTGTCTTTATACCCTCCCCCACTACAAGCGGTGAACAGAATATTTGAAAGTCTTTGACAACCATAAATTTTTTGAAGTAGAAAACAAACAGAAAAATTAGAAAAAAATTGTTTTTTAAAAAAATTGAATTTTAATTACGAAATTAATACTGGTAATTAAAATATTATTTGATTTTGCTTCAATCATCAAAATGATGCTATTGATTAAATGAAAATTAATATTTTAATATAAAAAAATATTGCGAAAAATATCAATTAAAAAAAAATTTTTAAATATAAAATAAAATTCCGCGAATTTGTTAAAAATAATTTTTATTAATTTAAACACTACAGTAATTGAAATTTGGGGTTAATTTATATAAACTATTATTGTAACAATAATAAAAATTATTGAACCTGTTAAGAAAAAGAGTCTGGAAAAAAATATTTAGTTTTAACAAACATCAATAAATACATACATTTTGAATTATACTTTACACATTACAAGTAAACGAAAAATACAAAGCATAAGAATACGTACAATATACAACACATTTAGGAACTGGTGGCATAACCAAACATCATAAAAGGGGTGCAACCTAGACCTAGGCACAAAGAAATTTTACCCATAAAAAATTTTATTAAACGTAGTGAAGAAATTCAAATAATTACTTACATATTAAGGTTTGAATCCAATAGAATCTAGCGGGCTGCAAGGAATATTGATATTAGACCGATCTGCAAAAAGTTCTGTTCTATTTTCTCTTAATATGTATTTATTTGAATTTTAATCTGCTTGACCATTTTTTTTTTCAAATATCAACCTCCTTATTAATAAAAATAATTTTTTTCTTTTTTCTTCAAAATACGTTTTTCAACTGACAGATATCTCCAAGTGTTTTGAAAAAATTTAATATTAATTAAAAAAATTATTTAAATTAATTTAAAATGCATGAGCAAAAATTAATAAGTAATTTTTTCTGTGAAATCTACAAATATTTTTTTCAAAAATATAAATGAAATGAAAATTGCGGGTGTCTTATGAATCTTTTAAATAAACCACAATTTTTCGGAAAATAAAAAAAGTCCGGAATAAAAAAATATCCAGTCACAAACTATTTACGCTTGCATTCTGCTTTTTAAATAAATAAATGGCCACAATAATTAATATCTTTTAATAAATAAAAGGCAGGACTTAGCCTGCAATTAAGTGCAATACGGCAATGTCTGAATTGAACAAGCCTGACAAATATCTGTTTTTTTAAACAGATATTTTACTCAATGCCAGGGAAATTGATAGATCCCTGACTGATTTCATATAATTTTACTTATTTTCCTTTCTGATTAATTTAATACGGATTACAATCATTTGTTTAATTCACATCCACGGATTGTATTAAGAGTCGTCTATTGCAATGCAGTTTTTGACTTATTTACTTGTGAATAATATTTCTGTTGTGTCTAATTCAGAAATGGAAGTGTTTATTAAGTCCCACTTTTTCAGGATTACAACAAAAGTTTTAAACAATTTTTGGTAACAATTTTTAACAAACAAAAACAGAAAAAAAAATAATATAAAAAAATATTTGCTTAACAAAAATATTATAAATTTAGTATTTTGGAAGCAAAAGAAAAAAAATTGCTTCAAAATATACTTTTTGATACTGCAAAAAAAAACAAATTTCGCTTTCCATGCCTGTATGAAACCAATAAAATTCGTACAACACTATCACTATCAACACATACAAAAATGGTTTTAATAGCACATTACCACTGGGGTTGTGAATGGAATTACTATAAATTAATTAAAAAATAATAAAATGTTTTGCTCTTATTGTTGAGCTTGAGCTTTTTTTTTACAAACAAAAAGTGATCTCAGACTCAATAATAAAAACAAAATATTAATATAAAGAGCGAAAAAATTTTACAATTCTTTAATTATAAAATGATTTAGTAAAAAATAAACAACTTAAAACTGATTTTATTTAAAATGTCTGTAAGAAATCTGTACGAATGTCGTACGAATGTTGAATGCATTTCTGCTGCCATTTTTTGGTCGTATACCTGTTGGATGTATATCATCATCTATATCGGTGAAACTCTCAGAATTTCCCGCAGCATGTCTGTTAAATTCGTATCTGCCAGCTTATATGTTGTTCTGTCAGAAGTCTGATAGAATTCATTTAGAATTCTTTCTTGTTCAAACAAATTTCTTGCAGACATCTGATAAATGTCGCAAAATTTCCAGGCCAGGCACTTGACGTTTTGTTAAATATAATTTCTATTCAATCTGGTAATATTATGTAAAAAAAAACTTTAATAACCTTTAAAACCCGTTAAAATATTGAAAAATAATTTCTATATATTAACCGTTGGCGGGATAAATTTTACGGCAAAAATAGAGCTAAATTCAGCTAAAGTAACGTTATTTGAGAAAAATTTGGTTCAATCTTTAATACTTTCAGGTTATTAATATCCTTAATACGTGCAAGAAAATAAAGACAATTTACCAATGTTGATGTGCCCCGGTGGACTAGTCCGTAGTGTTTTGGTCTCCTAGTTTGGCGGTTGCGGGTTCGATTCCCGCCAGAGATTCTGGACTCATATGCTTCTCTTTCTCTTCTATTCTTACTATTTCTATTCTTATTCGATTCTTCTCTTTATTTCTATATTAAGATATCACAATGGACCGTAATGGTCTTCGGGTGAGGCTAACTCTACATCAGCCTTACCTACCTAGCAATATTGATTTAAACGTAAACAAATATTAAAAACGTCGTTGTTAAAATGAAGAAGATTTTTGGTAGCAGTTCGAAAATAGAATTGCAAACTGTGGTGACATTGAAATTCCGTTAAAATAAGGGATTAGTTTTATTTTGACACCAGAAACCAGTTATGTCTTTGTCATTAGCAATCCTTAATCGAAATACCTTTTGCATTAAACAGATAGACGGGTGGAGGCAACCGAATACAATCTATCAAAATTAAAATACACACGTTTATATGAAGATGAGCTACGCAAGCACCTTTGTGTCTGTAGTAAACTAGGTTAGGTTAGGTAGAACAGGCAGCTGTTGTGTAGCTCACTTGGGTCCATTTTATTGATCCCATTGTGATACCTGAATAGAAAAGTGAGAATAGAATAGAAAAGAGAGGAGAGAAGCAGACAACACCAGAGTCTCTGGCGGGAATCAAACCCGCAACCCTCAAACTATCAGACCAGCACACTACTAACAAGTCCACCGGGGCACCCTGTAGCAAACTAAGGCTTGTCTCTATTTTCTTAGGTGACCTCCCTAGTGCTCTCAATATGAAAACAGTTGCGAAATAAATGTATGGTTAAAAATATTTGTTTTTATTAAACAGAAAGGAGCATCACAAAGTTAAAGTACTTTAGATGCATGAACAATAATGAAGGGTTAAACAATATTTTTTCAAATATTATTTATATACACCGAAATATGTATGTGTTTTTCTTTAGGGAAACACAGCCTCAGTATCAGCTGCTTACGATGTTGCTGTCGGTTCCGAGATAATTTAGCAGCTGCCTGCACGGCAACAACTGCAGCAAAACTGTTGCCTTCTGTCATCTATGAGTTAACTGCAATAGTTTATTAATGCAAGTTTTTATAAAATAGAAAACGTAATCGAGCTAAAACCTTACTGAAGTCGGCTACAGCTAAATCTCTTCATTGCATTTTATTTTTTATTTATCGAAATATATAAGAAAATACTTTTTGCTAAACATTCGAACGTTTTACTAAAAAATATTGAAAATTGTTGTTGTTTAATTTGTGCAGGGATACAGCAGGCCCAAAAATTATGCTATTGCGTTAACAACGCAATTTAATGTTTCTAAATTTGGTAAAAATTTTGTTGATTTCAAACGAAAAGTTGCTTTTACGTCAGCCATTTCGATTTGCGTTATTAACTTTACATTAAAGCTATAAACACACAGCCGGCTACCGACTACAGCCTGTCAAAAATAGAATACATATGTGTTAATGAAAATGATTATTTTCATGACAACACGGGTACATGTCAACACAACGCCCGTTGTAGCTGTAGCCATTTTACTTACAAGCTACAAACAGCTGTTCATATCATCAGTTGTTTATTATCCCAGAGCGATAGTGATCGGTTTGCCGCCGATGATATAAATGCTTGTGTTCTACCCTCAGTCGAGTTGGTTGCAATTATTGGTACACAATTTGGAACTTGTTCATGAAAACGTTTGTCATTCATATTGTATATTTTGACAAACAAACTGTAGCTGCAGTTATTTTAATCATAACGGAAATCATGATAAAATTATACATATTCAGAGTTTGCATGTTTTTATGAGTTAACCTATTAGAAGCAAAAAAAAAAAAAAAAAAACAATTCACACTCTGTCTTCAGATAATATATGAAGATAACATTATAAGATTTTGATATTTTTGAAACGCCAAACTAAGCAAAAAATGAAACCTAAAAGACTAGTACACACTACGTACGCATAAACATGTTTCAAAGTTTGTAACCTAAATAACATAAGAAATGTTATTAGACTTGATATTTTATTAAATTCTAGAATTCGCATATTAAAAATGTTGCCGAATAAACGCTGACTTATTTATTATTATTCAGCACGTGAAGTTCAAAAATTAGATAAGAAACTGTTGTGACTTTATTTTATTTATTGAAAATATACTACAAGTGCGAAAAAGTTCAAATATAAATCAAAATAAACAAAATCATAACAAAAATGACATTTGATGTCTGACATCGTGGTTCGAACACGAACAAATCATCTAAAACAGCGGTCCACACTAGGCAAATTCATATGCGCACAAAAATATTGTTCGTTGTTCGAACCAATCGATGCCTGGTGTGTACCACAGCAGCGATGGCAGCCAACGACAGTTGTAGTCATGCAGCTAGGTAGCCTGCTGTCATCTATGTGTTTATAGTATGAATTAATGTTTTGCTGAAGTAAATAAAATAATATTATTAATATTTTTAAATAAATAAGTAAACTCGCTATGGGTTTTTTTGTATTAATGATACAAACAAAAAAATAACTAAATACTTTGCTGACAATTTCAGCCACTATATAAAAGCCCTCAACATCATCAGCGAGCAACAACTTATTTGTAATTACTACCGCAGCGAAGACAGTGTCAACAAAGTTTTAATATTTTTTTCCAAGTCAATATGAAGTTGATTTTCGTTTTATTAAGCATCATTGCTTTGTCATCAGGCAACGATTTAAGCGAAAAAAGTAAGTTTTTTTTTGTTAACAAAAATACTGTTAATAAACTTTGTAACCTAAAAAAAACGATATACTTCCCTTAGAAGCTCTAGTTGAAATAAATATTTATGCTTAAAAATATGTCTAAATTAAAATGTAATTTAAATAATTTATTATAGATTGTTACGAACCTAAAGATGGAGGACTCTGTAAAGGATTTTTCAGAAGATTTTATTACAATGCTGAAGAAAATGCTTGTATTGAATTTGTTTATGGTGGCTGTCCTGGCAATAATAATCGTTTCGATACCATGGAAGATTGCGAGCAAAAGTGTTTAAAAAAGGAAACAACTGCGGATAAAAATGTATTATCTAAGCCTCATGCGATAGTGTTTCCTAACTGGGTTTACTCAAATTACTGGAAAGGCGTTAAGTAATAAGCCACCACTTTTAAAACCTGCAAAAATACGTGCAAATGTAAAATAGAACATAAAAAAATATCTGTGTGTAATAACTTATTTTCAACAATAAAAAACCTAAAATCAAATCAAAATAATTTCTTGAACTGAAATTAGATTTTAGCCAATGAAATACTTAATTGATTGTGTAATTATTTAGAAAATGCTATTAAGAAGCTGGCTATTTTATAAAGACAGGTAAGACACTATTTAAACATAAGTTGCGAGCATACAAATTCTTAAGCAAACACATTGTTATTGTTATTTTCTTTGAACATTTAATATTCTTGTCAAAAAATAAATTGAAATAAATTTCTCATCGGCATCATTGCCATCGTTGGCAAATGTTGTACTGATCTTTGGGGGCCGAACAAGTATTATCTGATATACGAGTATATATGAGAGTTGTCAAGACTTTGTTATACACACTCCACTTGACAGCTCTTGCATAGTAAACTACCATGATAACCAAAACATGTGCTTTCGTTTCTGTCTCACATAATAGAATGTTTTTGATTGAAAACAAATTTCGATTATAGAAATACAAATAATAATACGAGATATATTTATTAGTGGTTTTTCGTTAAAGGCCCTTTTACACACAATATATTTTACAGTGACATGTCGGTCAAAATTGAGAATTTACAGACGGTCTATATATATATTTCTTCGATACATACGTTTTCATTTTCATCTGACATAACCTATTTATAATAGAAACTGTGCAACCCTAAGCAAACTTTTATAGATTTTACACACCATGTAAACATTTCTGAAATCTGATAAGCCCACTGTAAACTACAGAGGATGTAAAAACGCCTTTATTTTGGCAGTATTGGCTTTTTTACTTATTTTGCCATTTTAAGTTTATTTTAAAATATTTTTAATCGATTTAAAAAAAAAATAATTTAAATTTTTTTAATACAAAAAAAATCTCCTTCTTACGTCAAAATAACTCTGATTTAAATATTGAAAGAACATTTTTTAGCCAAAGCAGCCAAGTTTTTACTGTCAACCAAGCGCTTATCCATGGGAGGACGAAATTTGTATTAGTACACCTATTGAGTTTACATACCAAAGGCGTCATCGGCGTCTTTGTCTTAAAAAAAAAAACCCAAAACTAGTGCAAAGATAAGCGTGAATGGCGAACCCTACAGTCAAATTATTTGTGATTATATCCTTGAACTGTGGAGTTGATTCAGCAATACCCGTCTGTTCATATTTTGTTTGAAATCAATTTTTAGAAGCACCCACATGTTACCTAGAATTGTATGTGGTTTTAATCACTTACTAATCAACAGAGCTAGAGGCAAAAAAAATTTGGAAAAACATAAATTTTTTATACCCTCACCTGTGGTGTACAGGGGTATATATGGCTTTGTCATTCCGTTTGTAATTTGTACAATTTTCATTTCCGACCCCATAAAGTATATATTTTCTGAAAGCTTATGAATAGAGGAGTCGATTAAGCCCTGACCGTCTGTCCGTCTGCCCGTCTGTCCGTGTGTTGGTTGAAATCAACTTTTAGAAGCAACTATATGTTCCCCAGATCTGTATATGGTATCAATCTCTTGGAAATATCCGGGAATGAATCGCTATTGAAATTAAGCACAATCGCCCCATAAGTTTCTGAGATATGTAAAGTGAAAAAATAGTATTCCAAATAAAAAGGCAGATATATTGGTCGAATATAGTAATCACGGCTTTGCTTGCCTCCACCCTGACAATATTGGTATCAAATTGAAAGGGCTTGGCAAGTACGATGGACTCTAAACAAACTGGCGAATAATTTTCTTTTAATTTTCTTTTAACATCAATATATATATATATATGTATATATATATGTTCCCGTCATTCCTATAAGGAGCATAGGGCCGTAAATATGGGTATCAAAAATATTAAAGGGCTTGTCTAATAAATTAAAACAAGCGACGGAAATACTAAAGCGAAATGCTGTATAACGTTAAATCTGAAATCAAAGCAAAGCTACGATCCGGTTGCTATGTATATCTCTTTACATGTTGGTGAAAGGTATTTTCAGATTTCGCAATGCCTTATATATTATTCATAACTTTTTTAATTTATTGTGTTATTGGAAATCATTTGGAGGAAAGATGTTCCAACATGCCAAATAGTAAGTGATGTCAACTCTTTGTTGTGGCAAGCGTTTGGTAACCGAATCGTCGATTAACAATAAAAAAAAAGATTCAGCACAATTTTTAAAAAGTGCAGAATAAACCAAAATTTTATTTAATAATTTATATTGTCAATTATTTATTAGTATTAGATAATACTTTTCTCTGAAGAAGCTACCTAATGTGAAATATTCACCCCTATTCCGACTTTCGATTCAAATCGAAAGTTTCTCCGTTTGGCAACTTTGGTATTCTGAGTTTCGATTTCGCTCCGTTTCTTTTGATTGTAGGTATTCTGTTTTACGATCGTAGTTAAGTCTTTCTACACTTACATTTTAGCAACGAAATTTTTTTCGATTGCTGTTTTTATAAACTTAAAAAGTGTTTTATTTATAAATTGTAAGAATTAAATGTTTAAAAAGTGATTTATATAAATTTTTGTTGTACTAAAACAAAAAGATTTATTTTTCCAGGTAAAAAAACGACACCAGAGCAATATGAAAAGCTGCCTCCTTCGGCAAAGAATCTCAAAGCCGCCACAACATGGTTAAGCGATGATGAAGATTTTAACGAAAAGGGCAGTGCTTCTTGTGCAAATGTTTCTAAAAAATATTTAAACGCGTCTTTATTTAAACGAAAATTCTTTTTGAACCTGCAAAAGTTGAATTATTAAATATAATTTCTTACAACTGATCACTCATCTCGAATGGATTGCAGCTGTCCCTCAGTTTTCGCTTTTCAAGCCTTACTTTTGTGTTCTGGGTCACGTTGTCCTCTTCTTCCACCAATAAAGCCACTGCTATTTATTCCATTTCTCCTTTAAATACAAAAATTAGAAATACCACCTCCGGCTTGACAAATATTTTGCAAACCAAAATGATTACCTTTTTATTATTAATTCACGCCCATAAGAAATTAGTTATCATTTTTATCTACTTGCACTTGACTGTGATTAGAAAGTGGGCAGGGCCACACCCATAAAAAAAAGTGATAATTTGAGGTACTTGCACTGGACCGATTTTTCTGAAACTTTGCACACATACTGAGCTCTCATGATTATACATTTTCGTGATTAGAAAAGTGGGCAGTGCCACGCCCAAAAATTTAGAATGCATTTTTATTCATTAAGGGGCGTAGCAACGCGCGCCGGGTTTGACTAGTATAACTATAAAACCGACTTAATATATTATAGTAGTTAAGCTTTGTTGCAGAAGTGACTTGAGTCAAGATTCCTCGCAGCCCAATACATTCTATAGGAATCGAAACTTTATAGGTAAGTTATTATTTAGATTCTTTTCCTCGTTTTGATCAAGATTTTTTAACGGTGAAATTTCTTTGTGCCTAGATCGGCGTAAATATGACATATAGTTATGCCACCAACTCATATTTTCTTTTTCTACTTTCTTTTCGAATACTTTTATTTAAAGTATAACTTATAAATAATTTATGTAACTGATACAATAAAAACTGTATTTAAATTAATCCAAAATGTCAGTTAGAAGTGACTAAATTTTTTAAAATAGTATTTACAAAATTTAGAAACTTTAATAATTTCTTAAAACTCTTTTAATTGATATTTTTCGCAACATTTTTCAAATAAATTTATTAATTTTCATTCAATTAAAAATAGTACCGTTTTGATGATTGGAGTATCATCCAACAAAATTTCAATTGTTAGTATTAATTTTGTTCAGTAATTCTGTAATTGAATTTGCAACTTCACAATCAAGGTCATGTGAACAACCATACATCTGGAGAGGTACGGCACGTAAAAACGTCAAAACGGTGTCATACAGACTCCACTTGACTGTTTGCGTGCAGTGAACTACCTGTAATATTCTGTATCTACTGCTCGATGATCAATTTCGTACCAATTGAGGTTTAACTGGCACATCTTAATTTTTATTTACCGTTTCCAGCTATGCGATGATCGGCCTGTATTGCGTCTGTTCTCTGAGTTTCACTTTATATGTTGTTTTGATTTGTTGCCACACGATCCTGTCAAGTTTGAAATATCGAAAAGCATTGGTGCTGACGTTAGTTGAATCGGTTGCTAGTTAGCTTCTGAGCACAGGCGACTACTGAAGATTGTTGAGTGCAAATACACACTTTGAATCTTGCATAGACACTCAAATTTGTTGAAATGAAATTTGTTTTAGAAAAAAACAAAAATTGTATACTTCATTCTTAGTCATAGTATGACAATTGCAAGATACCTCAAATAAACATAACAATTATAATGTGCAACCATTATACGTTTTAGCCATAATCATACAATTCAATCATAATATGTTGCTCTTGCTTTTTCTTTGTGTGCTCTAAAATCAATTTATCATCGCTCGAAAGGTTTTTCCCCACAGCTGTGTTGGGGTTTGTGTCTTCAAACAAACTAAAATACCAAAACAAAACAGTGACGATAATATAAGAAAACGGTAAATCATAGCAAAAACTTCGACGTCAATAGAACACAAACAAGAAGCGTATACAAATAGTAATTAAACATCAGTGTTACTAAATAATTGTATTTAGCGCAGTTTTGAGAAAACACTATCTTATAAACTCATCTCAATACAGCACATTAACATCATGCATTATGAATAAAACGCCCTTAAAAAAAGTTTTAACATTATTGACAAATTATTATTTTTTATTTTATATCAACTCAAGTAAAAGTCTGCTACTAAACATGACGTAAACCTATTTAATTATTTACTGGTTTTAGGTATTTATTTATTTAAGGTATTTAAAAAATAAAAAAAAATGTTTTGATAACTAATGCGTATGTAATGTTATTATTGTTATAAGGGTTTAGTAAAAATATTTGTTTTAATTTGTCTGACACGTGTCTTTATACCCTCCCCCACTACAAGCGGTGAACAGAATATTTGAAAGTCTTTGACAACCATAAATTTTTTGAAGTAGAAAACAAACAGAAAAATTAGAAAAAAATTGTTTTTTAAAAAAATTGAATTTTAATTACGAAATTAATACTGGTAATTAAAATATTATTTGATTTTGCTTCAATCATCAAAATGATGCTATTGATTAAATGAAAATTAATATTTTAATATAAAAAAATATTGCGAAAAATATCAATTAAAAAAATTTTTTTAAATATAAAATAAAATTCCGGGAATTTGTTAAAAATAATTTTTATTAATTTAAACACTACAGTAATTGAAATTTGGGGTTAATTTATATAAACTATTATTGTAACAATAATAAAAATTATTGAACCTGTTAAGAAAAAGAGTCTGGAAAAAAAATATTTAGTTTTAACAAACATCAATAAATACATACATTTTGAATTATACTTTACACATTACAAGTAAACGAAAAATACAAAGCATAAGAATACGTACAATATACAACACATTTAGGAACTGGTGGCATAACCAAACATCATAAAAGGGGTGCAACCTAGACCTAGGCACAAAGAAATTTTACCCATAAAAAATTTTATTAAACGTAGTGAAGAAATTCAAATAATTACTTACATATTAAGGTTTGAATCCAATAGAATCTAGCGGGCTGCAAGGAATATTGATATTAGACCGATCTGCAAAAAGTTCTGTTCTATTTTCTCTTAATATGTATTTATTTGAATTTTAATCTGCTTGACCATTTTTTTTTTTCAAATATCAACCTCCTTATTAATAAAAATAATTTTTTTCTTTTTTCTTCAAAATACGTTTTTCAACTGACAGATATCTCCAAGTGTTTTGAAAAAATTTGATATTAATTAAAAAAATTATTTAAATTAATTTAAAATGCATGAGTAAAAATTAATAAGTAATTTTTTCTGTGAAATCTACAAATATTTTTTTCAAAAATATAAATTAAATGAAAATTGCGGGTGTCTTATGAATCTTTTAAATAAACCACAATTTTTCGGAAAATAAAAAAAGTCCGGAATAAAAAAATATCCAGTCACAAACTATTTACGCTTGCATTCTGCTTTTTAAATAAATAAATGGCCACAATAATTAATATCTTTTAATAAATAAAAGGCAGGACTTAGCCTGCAATTAAGTGCAATACGGCAATGTCTGAATTGAACAAGCCTGACAAATATCTGTTTTTTTAAACAGATATTTTACTCAATGCCAGGGAAATTGATAGATCCCTGACTGATTTCATATAATTTTACTTATTTTCCTTTCTGATTAATTTAATACGGATTACAATTATTTGTTTAATTCACATCCACGGATTGTATTAAGAGTCGTCTATTGCAATGCAGTTTTTGACTTATTTACTTGTGAATAATATTTCTGTTGTGTCTAATTCAGAAATGGAAGTGTTTATTAAGTCCCACTTTTTCAGGATTACAACAAAAGTTTTAAACAATTTTTGGTAACAATTTTTAACAAACAAAAACAGAAAAAAAAATAATATAAAAAAATATTTGCTTAACAAAAATATTATAAATTTAGTATTTTGGAAGCAAAAGAAAAAAAATTGCTTCAAAATATACTTTTTGATACTGCAAAAAAAAACAAATTTCGCTTTCCATGCCTGTATGAAACCAATAAAATTCGTACAACACTATCACTATCAACACATACAAAAATGGTTTTAATAGCACATTACCACTGGGGTTGTGAATGGAATTACTATAAATTAATTAAAAAATAATAAAATGTTTTGCTCTTATTGTTGAGCTTGAGCTTTTTTTTTACAAACAAAAAGTGATCTCAGACTCAATAATAAAAACAAAATATTAATATAAAGAGCGAAAAAATTTTACAATTCTTTAATTATAAAATGATTTAGTAAAAAATAAACAACTTAAAACTGATTTTATTTAAAATGTCTGTAAGAAATCTGTACGAATGTCGTACGAATGTTGAATGCATTTCTGCTGTCATTTTTTGGTCGTATACCTGTTGGATGTATATCATCATCTATATCGGTGAAACTCTCAGAATTTCCCGCAGCATGTCTGTTAAATTCGTATCTGCCAGCTTATATGTTGTTCTGTCAGAAGTCTGATAGAATTCATTTAGAATTCTTTCTTGTTCAAACAAATTTCTTGCAGACATCTGATAAATGTCGCAAAATTTCCAGGCCAGGCACTTGACGTTTTGTTAAATATAATTTCTATTCAATCTGGTAATATTATGTAAAAAAAAACTTTAATAACCTTTAAAACCCGTTAAAATATTGAAAAATAATTTCTATATATTAACCGTTGGCGGGATAAATTTTACGGCAAAAATAGAGCTAAATTCAGCTAAAGTAACGTTATTTGAGAAAAATTTGGTTCAATCTTTAATACTTTCAGGTTATTAATATCCTTAATACGTGCAAGAAAATAAAGACAATTTACCAATGTTGATGTGCCCCGGTGGACTAGTCCGTAGTGTTTTGGTCTCCTAGTTTGGCGGTTGCGGGTTCGATTCCCGCCAGAGATTCTGGACTCATATGCTTCTCTTTCTCTTCTATTCTTACTATTTCTATTCTTATTCGATTCTTCTCTTTATTTCTATATTAAGATATCACAATGGACCGTAATGGTCTTCGGGTGAGGCTAACTCTACATCAGCCTTGCCTACCTAGCAATATTGATTTAAACGTAAACAAATATTAAAAACGTCGTTGTTAAAATGAAGAAGATTTTTGGTAGCAGTTCGAAAATAGAATTGCAAACTGTGGTGACATTGAAATTCCGTTAAAATAAGGGATTAGTTTTATTTTGACACCAGAAACCAGTTATGTCTTTGTCATTAGCAATCCTTAATCGAAATACCTTTTGCATTAAACAGATAGACGGGTGGAGGCAACCGAATACAATCTATCAAAATTAAAATACACACGTTTATATGAAGATGAGCTACGCAAGCACCTTTGTGTCTGTAGTAAACTAGGTTAGGTTAGGTAGAACAGGCAGCTGTTGTGTAGCTCACTTGGGTCCATTTTATTGATCCCATTGTGATACCTGAATAGAAAAGTAAGAATAGAATAGAAAAGAGAGGAGAGAAGCAGACAACACCAGAGTCTCTGGCGGGAATCAAACCCGCAACCCTCAAACTATCAGACCAGCACACTACTAACAAGTCCACCGGGGCACCCTGTAGCAAACTAAGGCTTGTCTCTATTTTCTAAGGTGACCTCCCTAGTGCTCTCAATATGAAAACAGTTGCGAAATAAATGTATGGTTAAAAATATTTGTTTTTATTAAACAGAAAGGAGCATCACAAAGTTAAAGTACTTTAGATGCATGAACAATAATGAAGGGTTAAACAATATTGTTTCAAATATTATTTATATACACTGAAATATGTATGTGTTTTTCTTTAGGGAAACACAGCCTCAGTATCAGCTGCTTACGATGTTGCTGTCGGTTCCGAGATAATTTAGCAGCTGCCTGCACGGCAACAACTGCAGCAAAACTGTTGCCTTCTGTCATCTATGAGTTAACTGCAATAGTTTATTAATGCAAGTTTTTATAAAATAGAAAACGTAATCGAGCTAAAACCTTACTGAAGTCGGCTACAGCTAAATCTCTTCATTGCATTTTATTTTTTATTTATCGAAATATATAAGAAAATACTTTTTGCTAAACATTCGAACGTTTTACTAAAAAATATTGAAAATTGTTGTTGTTTAATTTGTGCAGGGATACAGCAGGCCCAAAAATTATGCTATTGCGTTAACAACGCAATTTAATGTTTCTAAATTTGGTAAAAATTTTGTTGATTTCAAACGAAAAGTTGCTTTTACGTCAGCCATTTCGATTTGCGTTATTAACTTTACATTAAAGCTATAAACACACAGCCGGCTACCGACTACAGCCTGTCAAAAATAGAATACATATGTGTTAATGAAAATGATTATTTTCATGACAACACGGGTACATGTCAACACAACGCCCGTTGTAGCTGTAGCCATTTTACTTACAAGCTACAAACAGCTGTTCATATCATCAGTTGTTTATTATCCCAGAGCGATAGTGATCGGTTTGCCGCCGATGATATAAATGCTTGTGTTCTACCCTCAGTCGAGTTGGTTGCAATTATTGGTACACAATTTGGAACTTGTTCATGAAAACGTTTGTCATTCATATTGTATATTTTGACAAACAAACTGTAGCTGCAGTTATTTTAATCATAACGGAAATCATGATAAAATTATACATATTCAGAGTTTGCATGTTTTTATGAGTTAACCTATTAGAAGCAAAAAAAAAAAAAAAAACAATTCACACTCTGTCTTCAGATAATATATGAAGATAACATTATAAGATTTTGATATTTTTGAAACGTCAAACTAAGCAAGAAATGAAACCTTAAAGACTAGTACACACTACGTACGCATAAACATGTTTCAAAGTTTGTAACCTAAATAACATAAGAAATGTTATTAGACTTGATATTTTATTAAATTCTAGAATTCGCATATTAAAAATGTTGCCGAATAAACGCTGACTTATTTATTATTATTCAGCACGTGAAGTTCAAAAATTAGATAAGAAACTGTTGTGACTTTATTTTATTTATTGAAAATATACTACAAGTGCGAAAAAGTTCAAATATAAATCAAAATAAACAAAATCATAACAAAAATGACATTTGATGTCTGACATCGTGGTTCGAACACGAACAAATCATCTAAAACAGCGGTCCACACTAGGCAAATTCATATGCGCACAAAAATATTGTTCGTTGTTCGAACCAATCGATGCCTGGTGTGTACCACAGCAGCGATGGCAGCCAACGACAGTTGTAGTCATGCAGCTAGGTAGCCTGCTGTCATCTATGTGTTTATAGTATGAATTAATGTTTTGCTGAAGTAAATAAAATAATATTATTAATATTTTTAAATAAATAAGTAAACTCGCTATGGGTTTTTTTGTATTAATGATACAAACAAAAAAATAACTAAATACTTTGCTGACAATTTCAGCCACTATATAAAAGCCCTCAACATCATCAGCGAGCAACAACTTATTTGTAATTACTACCGCAGCGAAGACAGTGTCAACAAAGTTTTAATATTTTTTTCCAAGTCAATATGAAGTTGATTTTCGTTTTATTAAGCATCATTGCTTTGTCATCAGGCAACGATTTAAGCGAAAAAAGTAAGTTTTTTTTTGTTAACAAAAATACTGTTAATAAACTTTGTAACCTAAAAAAAACGATATACTTCCCTTAGAAGCTCTAGTTGAAATAAATATTTATGCTTAAAAATATGTCTAAATTAAAATGTAATTTAAATAATTTATTATAGATTGTTACGAACCTAAAGATGGAGGACTCTGTAAAGGATTTTTCAGAAGATTTTATTACAATGCTGAAGAAAATGCTTGTATTGAATTTGTTTATGGTGGCTGTCCTGGCAATAATAATCGTTTCGATACCATGGAAGATTGCGAGCAAAAGTGTTTAAAAAAGGAAACAACTGCGGATAAAAATGTATTATCTAAGCCTCATGCGATAGTGTTTCCTAACTGGGTTTACTCAAATTACTGGAAAGGCGTTAAGTAATAAGCCACCACTTTTAAAACCTGCAAAAATACGTGCAAATGTAAAATAGAACATAAAAAAATATCTGTGTGTAATAACTTATTTTCAACAATAAAAAACCTAAAATCAAATCAAAATAATTTCTTGAACTGAAATTAGATTTTAGCCAATGAAATACTTAATTGATTGTGTAATTATTTAGAAAATGCTATTAAGAAGCTGGCTATTTTATAAAGACAGGTAAGACACTATTTAAACATAAGTTGCGAGCATACAAATTCTTAAGCAAACACATTGTTATTGTTATTTTCTTTGAACATTTAATATTCTTGTCAAAAAATAAATTGAAATAAATTTCTCATCGGCATCATTGCCATCGTTGGCAAATGTTGTACTGATCTTTGGGGGCCGAACAAGTATTATCTGATATACGAGTATATATGAGAGTTGTCAAGACTTTGTTATACACACTCCACTTGACAGCTCTTGCATAGTAAACTACCATGATAACCAAAACATGTGCTTTCGTTTCTGTCTCACATAATAGAATGTTTTTGATTGAAAACAAATTTCGATTATAGAAATACAAATAATAATACGAGATATATTTATTAGTGGTTTTTCGTTAAAGGCCCTTTTACACACAATATATTTTACAGTGACATGTCGGTCAAAATTGAGAATTTACAGACGGTCTATATATATATTTCTTCGATACATACGTTTTCATTTTCATCTGACATAACCTATTTATAATAGAAACTGTGCAACCCTAAGCAAACTTTTATAGATTTTACACACCATGTAAACATTTCTGAAATCTGATAAGCCCACTGTAAACTACAGAGGATGTAAAAACGCCTTTATTTTGGCAGTATTGGCTTTTTTACTTATTTTGCCATTTTAAGTTTATTTTAAAATATTTTTAATCGATTTAAAAAAAAAATAATTTAAATTTTTTTAATACAAAAAAAATCTCCTTCTTACGTCAAAATAACTCTGATTTAAATATTGAAAGAACATTTTTTAGCCAAAGCAGCCAAGTTTTTACTGTCAACCAAGCGCTTATCCATGGGAGGACGAAATTTGTATTAGTACACCTATTGAGTTTACATACCAAAGGCGTCATCGGCGTCTTTGTCTTAAAAAAAAAAACCCAAAACTAGTGCAAAGATAAGCGTGAATGGCGAACCCTACAGTCAAATTATTTGTGATTATATCCTTGAACTGTGGAGTTGATTCAGCAATACCCGTCTGTTCATATTTTGTTTGAAATCAATTTTTAGAAGCACCCACATGTTACCTAGAATTGTATGTGGTTTTAATCACTTACTAATCAACAGAGCTAGAGGCAAAAAAAATTTGGAAAAACATAAATTTTTTATACCCTCACCTGTGGTGTACAGGGGTATATATGGCTTTGTCATTCCGTTTGTAATTTGTACAATTTTCATTTCCGACCCCATAAAGTATATATTTTCTGAAAGCTTATGAATAGAGGAGTCGATTAAGCCCTGACCGTCTGTCCGTCTGCCCGTCTGTCCGTGTGTTGGTTGAAATCAACTTTTAGAAGCAACTATATGTTCCCCAGATCTGTATATGGTATCAATCTCTTGGAAATATCCGGGAATGAATCGCTATTGAAATTAAGCACAATCGCCCCATAAGTTTCTGAGATATGTAAAGTGAAAAAATAGTATTCCAAATAAAAAGGCAGATATATTGGTCGAATATAGTAATCACGGCTTTGCTTGCCTCCACCCTGACAATATTGGTATCAAATTGAAAGGGCTTGGCAAGTACGATGGACTCTAAACAAACTGGCGAATAATTTTCTTTTAATTTTCTTTTAACATCAATATATATATATATATGTATATATATATGTTCCCGTCATTCCTATAAGGAGCATAGGGCCGTAAATATGGGTATCAAAAATATTAAAGGGCTTGTCTAATAAATTAAAACAAGCGACGGAAATACTAAAGCGAAATGCTGTATAACGTTAAATCTGAAATCAAAGCAAAGCTACGATCCGGTTGCTATGTATATCTCTTTACATGTTGGTGAAAGGTATTTTCAGATTTCGCAATGCCTTATATATTATTCATAACTTTTTTAATTTATTGTGTTATTGGAAATCATTTGGAGGAAAGATGTTCCAACATGCCAAATAGTAAGTGATGTCAACTCTTTGTTGTGGCAAGCGTTTGGTAACCGAATCGTCGATTAACAATAAAAAAAAAGATTCAGCACAATTTTTAAAAAGTGCAGAATAAACCAAAATTTTATTTAATAATTTATATTGTCAATTATTTATTAGTATTAGATAATACTTTTCTCTGAAGAAGCTACCTAATGTGAAATATTCACCCCTATTCCGACTTTCGATTCAAATCGAAAGTTTCTCCGTTTGGCAACTTTGGTATTCTGAGTTTCGATTTCGCTCCGTTTCTTTTGATTGTAGGTATTCTGTTTTACGATCGTAGTTAAGTCTTTCTACACTTACATTTTAGCAACGAAATTTTTTTCGATTGCTGTTTTTATAAACTTAAAAAGTGTTTTATTTATAAATTGTAAGAATTAAATGTTTAAAAAGTGATTTATATAAATTTTTGTTGTACTAAAACAAAAAGATTTATTTTTCCAGGTAAAAAAACGACACCAGAGCAATATGAAAAGCTGCCTCCTTCGGCAAAGAATCTCAAAGCCGCCACAACATGGTTAAGCGATGATGAAGATTTTAACGAAAAGGGCAGTGCTTCTTGTGCAAATGTTTCTAAAAAATATTTAAACGCGTCTTTATTTAAACGAAAATTCTTTTTGAACCTGCAAAAGTTGAATTATTAAATATAATTTCTTACAACTGATCACTCATCTCGAATGGATTGCAGCTGTCCCTCAGTTTTCGCTTTTCAAGCCTTACTTTTGTGTTCTGGGTCACGTTGTCCTCTTCTTCCACCAATAAAGCCACTGCTATTTATTCCATTTCTCCTTTAAATACAAAAATTAGAAATACCACCTCCGGCTTGACAAATATTTTGCAAACCAAAATGATTACCTTTTTATTATTAATTCACGCCCATAAGAAATTAGTTATCATTTTTATCTACTTGCACTTGACTGTGATTAGAAAGTGGGCAGGGCCACACCCATAAAAAAAAGTGATAATTTGAGGTACTTGCACTGGACCGATTTTTCTGAAACTTTGCACACATACTGAGCTCTCATGATTATACATTTTCGTGATTAGAAAAGTGGGCAGTGCCACGCCCAAAAATTTAGAATGCATTTTTATTCATTAAGGGGCGTAGCAACGCGCGCCGGGTTTGACTAGTATAACTATAAAACCGACTTAATATATTATAGTAGTTAAGCTTTGTTGCAGAAGTGACTTGAGTCAAGATTCCTCGCAGCCCAATACATTCTATAGGAATCGAAACTTAATAGGTAAGTTATTATTTAGATTCTTTTCCTCGTTTTGATCAAGATTTTTTAACGGTGAAATTTCTTTGTGCCTAGATCGGCGTAAATATGACATATAGTTATGCCACCAACTCATATTTTCTTTTTCTACTTTCTTTTCGAATACTTTTATTTAAAGTATAACTTATAAATAATTTATGTAACTGATACAATAAAAACTGTATTTAAATTAATCCAAAATGTCAGTTAGAAGTGACTAAATTTTTTAAAATAGTATTTACAAAATTTAGAAACTTTAATAATTTCTTAAAACTCTTTTAATTGATATTTTTCGCAACATTTTTCAAATAAATTTATTAATTTTCATTCAATTAAAAATAGTACCGTTTTGATGATTGGAGTATCATCCAACAAAATTTCAATTGTTAGTATTAATTTTGTTCAGTAATTCTGTAATTGAATTTGCAACTTCACAATCAAGGTCATGTGAACAACCATACATCTGGAGAGGTACGGCACGTAAAAACGTCAAAACGGTGTCATACAGACTCCACTTGACTGTTTGCGTGCAGTGAACTACCTGTAATATTCTGTATCTACTGCTCGATGATCAATTTCGTACCAATTGAGGTTTAACTGGCACATCTTAATTTTTATTTACCGTTTCCAGCTATGCGATGATCGGCCTGTATTGCGTCTGTTCTCTGAGTTTCACTTTATATGTTGTTTTGATTTGTTGCCACACGATCCTGTCAAGTTTGAAATATCGAAAAGCATTGGTGCTGACGTTAGTTGAATCGGTTGCTAGTTAGCTTCTGAGCACAGGCGACTACTGAAGATTGTTGAGTGCAAATACACACTTTGAATCTTGCATAGACACTCAAATTTGTTGAAATGAAATTTGTTTTAGAAAAAAACAAAAATTGTATACTTCATTCTTAGTCATAGTATGACAATTGCAAGATACCTCAAATAAACATAACAATTATAATGTGCAACCATTATACGTTTTAGCCATAATCATACAATTCAATCATAATATGTTGCTCTTGCTTTTTCTTTGTGTGCTCTAAAATCAATTTATCATCGCTCGAAAGGTTTTTCCCCACAGCTGTGTTGGGGTTTGTGTCTTCAAACAAACTAAAATACCAAAACAAAACAGTGACGATAATATAAGAAAACGGTAAATCATAGCAAAAACTTCGACGTCAATAGAACACAAACAAGAAGCGTATACAAATAGTAATTAAACATCAGTGTTACTAAATAATTGTATTTAGCGCAGTTTTGAGAAAACACTATCTTATAAACTCATCTCAATACAGCACATTAACATCATGCATTATGAATAAAACGCCCTTAAAAAAAGTTTTAACATTATTGACAAATTATTATTTTTTATTTTATATCAACTCAAGTAAAAGTCTGCTACTAAACATGACGTAAACCTATTTAATTATTTACTGGTTTTAGGTATTTATTTATTTAAGGTATTTAAAAAATAAAAAAAAATGTTTTGATAACTAATGCGTATGTAATGTTATTATTGTTATAAGGGTTTAGTAAAAATATTTGTTTTAATTTGTCTGACACGTGTCTTTATACCCTCCCCCACTACAAGCGGTGAACAGAATATTTGAAAGTCTTTGACAACCATAAATTTTTTGAAGTAGAAAACAAACAGAAAAATTAGAAAAAAATTGTTTTTTAAAAAAATTGAATTTTAATTACGAAATTAATACTGGTAATTAAAATATTATTTGATTTTGCTTCAATCATCAAAATGATGCTATTGATTAAATGAAAATTAATATTTTAATATAAAAAAATATTGCGAAAAATATCAATTAAAAAAAAATTTTTAAATATAAAATAAAATTCCGCGAATTTGTTAAAAATAATTTTTATTAATTTAAACACTACAGTAATTGAAATTTGGGGTTAATTTATATAAACTATTATTGTAACAATAATAAAAATTATTGAACCTGTTAAGAAAAAGAGTCTGGAAAAAAATATTTAGTTTTAACAAACATCAATAAATACATACATTTTGAATTATACTTTACACATTACAAGTAAACGAAAAATACAAAGCATAAGAATACGTACAATATACAACACATTTAGGAACTGGTGGCATAACCAAACATCAGAAAAGGGGTGCAACCTAGACCTAGGCACAAAGAAATTTTACCCATAAAAAATTTTATTAAACGTAGTGAAGAAATTCAAATAATTACTTACATATTAAGGTTTGAATCCAATAGAATCTAGCGGGCTGCAAGGAATATTGATATTAGACCGATCTGCAAAAAGTTCTGTTCTATTTTCTCTTAATATGTATTTATTTGAATTTTAATCTGCTTGACCATTTTTTTTTTTCAAATATCAACCTCCTTATTAATAAAAATAATTTTTTTCTTTTTTCTTCAAAATACGTTTTTCAACTGACAGATATCTCCAAGTGTTTTGAAAAAATTTGATATTAATTAAAAAAATTATTTAAATTAATTTAAAATGCATGAGTAAAAATTAATAAGTAATTTTTTCTGTGAAATCTACAAATATTTTTTTCAAAAATATAAATTAAATGAAAATTGCGGGTGTCTTATGAATCTTTTAAATAAACCACAATTTTTCGGAAAATAAAAAAAGTCCGGAATAAAAAAATATCCAGTCACAAACTATTTACGCTTGCATTCTGCTTTTTAAATAAATAAATGGCCACAATAATTAATATCTTTTAATAAATAAAAGGCAGGACTTAGCCTGCAATTAAGTGCAATACGGCAATGTCTGAATTGAACAAGCCTGACAAATATCTGTTTTTTTAAACAGATATTTTACTCAATGCCAGGGAAATTGATAGATCCCTGACTGATTTCATATAATTTTACTTATTTTCCTTTCTGATTAATTTAATACGGATTACAATTATTTGTTTAATTCACATCCACGGATTGTATTAAGAGTCGTCTATTGCAATGCAGTTTTTGACTTATTTACTTGTGAATAATATTTCTGTTGTGTCTAATTCAGAAATGGAAGTGTTTATTAAGTCCCACTTTTTCAGGATTACAACAAAAGTTTTAAACAATTTTTGGTAACAATTTTTAACAAACAAAAACAGAAAAAAAAATAATATAAAAAAATATTTGCTTAACAAAAATATTATAAATTTAGTATTTTGGAAGCAAAAGAAAAAAAATTGCTTCAAAATATACTTTTTGATACTGCAAAAAAAAACAAATTTCGCTTTCCATGCCTGTATGAAACCAATAAAATTCGTACAACACTATCACTATCAACACATACAAAAATGGTTTTAATAGCACATTACCACTGGGGTTGTGAATGGAATTACTATAAATTAATTAAAAAATAATAAAATGTTTTGCTCTTATTGTTGAGCTTGAGCTTTTTTTTTACAAACAAAAAGTGATCTCAGACTCAATAATAAAAACAAAATTTTAATATAAAGAGCGAAAAAATTTTACAATTCTTTAATTATAAAATGATTTAGTAAAAAATAAACAACTTTAAACTGATTTTATTTAAAATGTCTGTAAGAAATCTGTACGAATGTCGTACGAATGTTGAATGCATTTCTGCTGTCATTTTTTGGTCGTATACCTGTTGGATGTATATCATCATCTATATCGGTGAAACTCTCAGAATTTCCCGCAGCATGTCTGTTAAATTCGTATCTGCCAGCTTATATGTTGTTCTGTCAGAAGTCTGATAGAATTCATTTAGAATTCTTTCTTGTTCAAACAAATTTCTTGCAGACATCTGATAAATGTCGCAAAATTTCCAGGCCAGGCACTTGACGTTTTGTTAAATATAATTTCTATTCAATCTGGTAATATTATGTAAAAAAAAACTTTAATAACCTTTAAAACCCGTTAAAATATTGAAAAATAATTTCTATATATTAACCGTTGGCGGGATAAATTTTACGCCAAAAATAGAGCTAAATTCAGCTAAAGTAACGTTATTTGAGAAAAATTTGGTTCAATCTTTAATACTTTCAGGTTATTAATATCCTTAATACGTGCAAGAAAATAAAGACAATTTACCAATGTTGATGTGCCCCGGTGGACTAGTCCGTAGTGTTTTGGTCTCCTAGTTTGGCGGTTGCGGGTTCGATTCCCGCCAGAGATTCTGGACTCATATGCTTCTCTTTCTCTTCTATTCTTACTATTTCTATTCTTATTCGATTCTTCTCTTTATTTCTATATTAAGATATCACAATGGACCGTAATGGTCTTCGGGTGAGGCTAACTCTACATCAGCCTTACCTACCTAGCAATATTGATTTAAACGTAAACAAATATTAAAAACGTCGTTGTTAAAATGAAGAAGATTTTTGGTAGCAGTTCGAAAATAGAATTGCAAACTGTGGTGACATTGAAATTCCGTTAAAATAAGGGATTAGTTTTATTTTGACACCAGAAACCAGTTATGTCTTTGTCA
The DNA here is from genome assembly GCA_941918925.1 of Phyto melanocephala. Lineage (NCBI taxonomy): Eukaryota > Metazoa > Arthropoda > Insecta > Diptera > Rhinophoridae > Phyto > Phyto melanocephala. The sequence continues at coordinate 106,833,437 of OW799237.1, forward strand.
TTAGCAATCCTTAATCGAAATACCTTTTGCATTAAACAGATAGACGGGTGGAGGCAACCGAATACAATCTATCAAAATTAAAATACACACGTTTATATGAAGATGAGCTACGCAAGCACCTTTGTGTCTGTAGTAAACTAGGTTAGGTTAGGTAGAACAGGCAGCTGTTGTGTAGCTCACTTGGGTCCATTTTAATGATCCCATTGTGATACCTGAATAGAAAAGTAAGAATAGAATAGAAAAGAGAGGAGAGAAGCGGACAACACCAGAGTCTCTGGCGGGAATCAAACCCGCAACCCTCAAACTATCAGACCAGCACACTACTAACAAGTCCACCGGGGCACCCTGTAGCAAACTAAGGCTTGTCTCTATTTTCTTAGGTGACCTCCCTAGTGCTCTCAATATGAAAACAGTTGCGAAATAAATGTATGGCTAAAAATATTTGTTTTTATTAAACAGAAAGGAGCATCACAAAGTTAAAGTACTTTAGATGCATGAACAATAATGAAGGGTTAAACAATATTTTTTCAAATATTATTTATATACACTGAAATATGTATGTGTTTTTCTTTAGGGAAACACAGCCTCAGTATCAGCTGCTTACGATGTTGCGGTCGGTTCCGAGATAATTTAGCAGCTGCCTGCACGGCAACAACTGCAGCAAAACTGTTGCCTTCTGTCATCTATGAGTTAACTGCAATAGTTTATTAATGCAAGTTTTTATAAAATAGAAAACGTAATCGAGCTAAAACCTTACTGAAGTCGGCTACAGCTAAATCTCTTCATTGCATTTTATTTTTTATTTATCGAAATATATAAGAAAATACTTTTTGCTAAACATTCGAACGTTTTACTAAAAAATATTGAAAATTGTTGTTGTTTAATTTGTGCAGGGATACAGCAGGCCCAAAAATTATGCTATTGCGTTAACAACGCAATTTAATGTTTCTAAATTTGGTAAAAATTTTGTTGATTTCAAACGAAAAGTTGCTTTTACGTCAGCCATTTCGATTTGCGTTATTAACTTTACATTAAAGCTATAAACACACAGCCGGCTACCGACTACAGCCTGTCAAAAATAGAATACATATGTGTTAATGAAAATGATTATTTTCATGACAACACGGGTACATGTCAACACAACGCCCGTTGTAGCTGTAGCCATTTTTCTTACAAGCTACAAACAGCTGTTCATATCATCAGTTGTTTATTATCCCAGAGCGATAGTGATCGGTTTGCCGCCGATGATATAAATGCTTGTGTTCTACCCTCAGTCGAGTTGGTTGCAATTATTGGTACACAATTTGGAACTTGTTCATGAAAACGTTTGTCATTCATATTGTATATTTTGACAAACAAACTGTAGCTGCAGTTATTTTAATCATAACGGAAATCATGATAAAATTATACATATTCAGAGTTTGCATGTTTTTATGAGTTAACCTATTAGAAGCAAAAAAAAAAAAAAAAACAATTCACACTCTGTCTTCAGATAATATATGAAGATAACATTATAAGATTTTGATATTTTTGAAACGCCAAACTAAGCAAAAAATGAAACCTAAAAGACTAGTACACACTACGTACGCATAAACATGTTTCAAAGTTTGTAACCTAAATAACATAAGAAATGTTATTAGACTTGATATTTTATTAAATTCTAGAATTCGCATATTAAAAATGTTGCCGAATAAACGCTGACTTATTTATTATTATTCAGCACGTGAAGTTCAAAAATTAGATAAGAAACTGTTGTGACTTTATTTTATTTATTGAAAATATACTACAAGTGCGAAAAAGTTCAAATATAAATCAAAATAAACAAAATCATAACAAAAATGACATTTGATGTCTGACATCGTGGTTCGAACACGAACAAATCATCTAAAACAGCGGTCCACACTAGGCAAATTCATATGCGCACAAAAATATTGTTCGTTGTTCGAACCAATCGATGCCTGGTGTGTACCACAGCAGCGATGGCAGCCAACGACAGTTGTAGTCATGCAGCTAGGTAGCCTGCTGTCATCTATGTGTTTATAGTATGAATTAATGTTTTGCTGAAGTAAATAAAATAATATTATTAATATTTTTAAATAAATAAGTAAACTCGCTATGGGTTTTTTTGTATTAATGATACAAACAAAAAAATAACTAAATACTTTGCTGACAATTTCAGCCACTATATAAAAGCCCTCAACATCATCAGCGAGCAACAACTTATTTGTAATTACTACCGCAGCGAAGACAGTGTCAACAAAGTTTTAATATTTTTTTCCAAGTCAATATGAAGTTGATTTTCGTTTTATTAAGCATCATTGCTTTGTCATCAGGCAACGATTTAAGCGAAAAAAGTAAGTTTTTTTTTGTTAACAAAAATACTGTTAATAAACTTTGTAACCTAAAAAAAACGATATACTTCCCTTAGAAGCTCTAGTTGAAATAAATATTTATGCTTAAAAATATGTCTAAATTAAAATGTAATTTAAATAATTTATTATAGATTGTTACGAACCTAAAGATGGAGGACTCTGTAAAGGATTTTTCAGAAGATTTTATTACAATGCTGAAGAAAATGCTTGTATTGAATTTGTTTATGGTGGCTGTCCTGGCAATAATAATCGTTTCGATACCATGGAAGATTGCGAGCAAAAGTGTTTAAAAAAGGAAACAACTGCGGATAAAAATGTATTATCTAAGCCTCATGCGATAGTGTTTCCTAACTGGGTTTACTCAAATTACTGGAAAGGCGTTAAGTAATAAGCCACCACTTTTAAAACCTGCAAAAATACGTGCAAATGTAAAATAGAACATAAAAAAATATCTGTGTGTAATAACTTATTTTCAACAATAAAAAACCTAAAATCAAATCAAAATAATTTCTTGAACTGAAATTAGATTTTAGCCAATGAAATACTTAATTGATTGTGTAATTATTTAGAAAATGCTATTAAGAAGCTGGCTATTTTATAAAGACAGGTAAGACACTATTTAAACATAAGTTGCGAGCATACAAATTCTTAAGCAAACACATTGTTATTGTTATTTTCTTTGAACATTTAATATTCTTGTCAAAAAATAAATTGAAATAAATTTCTCATCGGCATCATTGCCATCGTTGGCAAATGTTGTACTGATCTTTGGGGGCCGAACAAGTATTATCTGATATACGAGTATATATGAGAGTTGTCAAGACTTTGTTATACACACTCCACTTGACAGCTCTTGCATAGTAAACTACCATGATAACCAAAACATGTGCTTTCGTTTCTGTCTCACATAATAGAATGTTTTTGATTGAAAACAAATTTCGATTATAGAAATACAAATAATAATACGAGATATATTTATTAGTGGTTTTTCGTTAAAGGCCCTTTTACACACAATATATTTTACAGTGACATGTCGGTCAAAATTGAGAATTTACAGACGGTCTATATATATATTTCTTCGATACATACGTTTTCATTTTCATCTGACATAACCTATTTATAATAGAAACTGTGCAACCCTAAGCAAACTTTTATAGATTTTACACACCATGTAAACATTTCTGAAATCTGATAAGCCCACTGTAAACTACAGAGGATGTAAAAACGCCTTTATTTTGGCAGTATTGGCTTTTTTCACTTATTTTGCTATTTTAAGTTTATTTTTAAATATTTTTAATCGATTTTAAAAAAAAATAATTTAAATTTTTTTAATACAAAAAAAAATTCCCTTTTTACGTCAAAATAACTTGGATTTAAAAGGGAGGACGAAATTTGTATAAGTACACCTATTGAGTTTACATGCCAAAGGCTTCATCGGCGTATTTGTCTTAAAAAGCCCAACACTAGTGCAAAGATAAGCGTGAATGGCTAACCCTACAGTCAAATTATTTGTGATTATATCCTTGAAATGTGGAGTTGATTCAGCAATACCCGTCTGTTCGTATTTTGTTTGAAATTGACTTTTAGAAGCCCCTACATGTTACCCAGATATGTATGTTGTTTTAATCTTTTGCAAAAAAATATCCGACTTTTAATCGGTTTTTAAATTCAATATATTTGCCCATAACTTTCAGAGATATGGGTAAAAAAACACGACTGCCTTTGTTTTTTTTTCAATTTTTTTCACACAAAAATCAATAGTTGTTACCCCTAGGAAAATTTATAGATACGTTTCTTATTATTTGCAGCTACTAAATGCCTTTTTGAATATTTGTGAAAAATTTTGAACAAAGCACTTACTAATCAACAGAGCTAGAGGCAAAAATAATTTGGAAAAATATACATTTTTTATATTCTTCACCTGTGGTGTACAAGGGTATATATAGCTTTGTCATTCCGTGTGAAATTTCTACAATTTTCTGAGTGCTTATGAAAAGAGGAGTCGATTAAGCCCTGACCGTCTGTCCGTCTGTCCGTGTGTTGGTTGAAATCAACTTTTAGAAGCAACTATATGTTCCCCAGATCTGAGTATGGTATCAATCTCTTGAAAATATCCGGGAATGAATCGCTATTGAAATTCAGCACAATCGCACCATAACTTTCTGAGATATGAGCAAAAAACCACGACCACCTCGTTTTTTTCACAATTACAACAACAACATACATATATACTGGTTAGAGTAAATGTGGCATCGAATCCCAGCTGAGCCAAAAAAAATGTTCATTTAATTTTTCTTTATTTTTTTTTTTTAATTTTTGTTATTGTTTTTAATATATTTTTTTTTATACCCTTCACACAGTGAAAAAGGGTATATATAGGTTTGTCATTCCGTGTGAAATTTCTACAATTTTCATTTCCGACCCCATAAAGTATATATTTTCTGAAAGCTTATGAATAGGGGAGTCGATTAAGCTCTGTCAGTCTGTCCGTCTGTCCGTCTGACCGTCTGTCCGTGTGTATGTTGAAATCAACTTTTTGAAGACCCCAGACATCGCTCGGACCCGGGTGAGGTATTAAAATATCAGAAATATTCGGGAGTAGAACGGTATTGAAAATCAGAAACATTGGTACATAAACAACTGAGATATGAGCAAAAACCCACGACCACCTCGATTTTTTTTTTCACAAAAACAACATTACAACAACAACATACATACATACAAACGTGTATACTGGTTAGAGAAAACGTGGCATCGAATCCCAGCTGAGCCAGAAAAAAATTTTTTTAAATTTTTTTTTTTATTTTTTTTTTATTTTTTATTTAATATATTATTTATATTTTTATTATAATTTTTTTTTTTAATTTTTTTTTTTTATTTTTTTTTTGTTTTATATATATTATATATATAATAATTTTGTTTTAAATTTTTTTTTTTAAATTTTTTTTTTAAATTTTTTTTTTTTTAATTTTTTTTTTATTTTTTGTTTTTTTAACATACATACGAGAATTTATAATTTTACAATGGGATGTTTTTATATATGTATGTACGTATTTCATATGGGATGGATGGTGACACAAACTACTGTTATTGCATGACTACACGTTGTGAAGGGTATATAAGATTCGGCACGGCCGAATATAGCACTTTTACTTGTTTATTTTTTTTTTAGAAACATACATACGTAAACTCAATTATAATTTTACAATGGGATGTTTTTTAAATGTATTTTTTTACATGCATGTACGTATTTTTTATGAGATGAATAGTGATACAAACAATTGTTATTGCATGACTTCACGTTGTGAAGGGTATATAAGATTCGGCACGGCCGACTATAACACTGTTACTTGTGTTAAATATATCAAGTTAATAAACTTCCTTATTAATATTTGGACAAGCTAAGGATACAAAATACAAGCCAAAGTCTCGTAAAATATTGCAAAAAAAAACTTAACAATCGGTTAGAAACTAACTAAGATATAAGCACAAAAATACAAATGCTGTGATGTTTTTCCTAAAATTTACAAACAATAATTGAGTTTTTCACTTTGGAAGGGAGAGAATTTTGGGTATCAAAAGAAAACAATATAAAAGCTGTAAGAACAGAAATATAAAACATTATAAAATTTGAGATCCCTGCTTCCCTCCACCCTGACAATATTGATATCGAATTGAAAGGGCTTGACTAGTAATATGGACTCTAAACAAACTGGCGAATAATTTTCTTTTAACCCCATCAATATATATATATATATATATATACTTATATATGTATATGTTTCTGTCATTCCTGTAAGGAGCATAGGGCCGTAAATATGGGTATCAAAAATATTAAAGGGCTTGTCTAATAAATTAAAACAAGCGACGGAAATACTAAAGCGAAATGCTGTATAACGTTAAATCTGAAATCAAAGCAAAGCTACGATCCGGTTGCTATGTATATCTCTTTACATGTTGGTGAAAGGTATTTTCAGATTTGGCAATGCCTTATATATTATTCATAACTTTTTTAATTTATTGTGTTATTGGAAATCATTTGGAGGAAAGATGTTCCAACATGCCAAATAGCAAGTGATGTCAACTCTTTGTTGTGGCAAGCGTTTGGTAACCGAATCGTCGATTAACAATAAAAAAAAAGATTCAGCACAATTTTTAAAAAGTGCAGAATAAACCAAAATTTTATTTAATAATTTATATTGTCAATTATTTATTAGTATTAGATAATACTTTTCTCTGAAGAAGCTACCTAATGTGAAATATTCACCCCTATTCCGACTTTCGATTCAAATCGAAAGTTTCTCCGTTTGGCAACTTTGGTATTCTGAGTTTCGATTTCGCTCCGTTTCTTTTGATTGTAGGTATTCTGTTTTACGATCGTAGTTAAGTCTTTCTACACTTACATTTTAGCAACGAAATTTTTTTCGATTGCTGTTTTTATAAACTTAAAAAGTGTTTTATTTATAAATTGTAAGAATTAAATGTTTAAAAAGTGATTTATATAAATTTTTGTTGTACTAAAACAAAAAGATTTATTTTTCCAGGTAAAAAAACGACACCAGAGCAATATGAAAAGCTGCCTCCTTCGGCAAAGAATCTCAAAGCCGCCACAACATGGTTAAGCGATGATGAAGATTTTAACGAAAAGGGCAGTGCTTCTTGTGCAAATGTTTCTAAAAAATATTTAAACGCGTCTTTATTTAAACGAAAATTCTTTTTGAACCTGCAAAAGTTAAATTAAATAAAATTGGTTTTATTAAATATAATTTCTTACAACTGATCACTCATCTCGAATGGATTGCAGCTGTCCCTCAGTTTTCGCTTTTCAAGCCTTACTTCTGTGTTCTGGGTCACGTTGTCCTCTTCTTCCACCAATAAAGCCACTGCTATTGATTCCATTTCTCCTTTAAATACAAAAATTAAAAATACCACCTCCGGCTTGACAAATATTTTGCAAACCAAAATGATTACCTTTTTATTATTAATTCACAAGTTTTTTGTATTTTATTTTTATTTTTATGCACAATTTTTTTTATTTTTCTTATTTTTATTGTTTGTTGTGACTTTTGTTTATTAAAATAATAACAAACTTGCTCATTTCTTTGTTTCTATTCCACATTCCATAGTAAACAAATTGGTTTTGTAAACATTGTTGTCTTCTTCTTGTTCTTTCGATTCAGTTTTTTATTTGGAATACCAATTTTCGATCGTAGCGTAACTGAGTGCGGAGACGTAATCGAAAGTCGGAATAGGGGTGATTGCTTAAAAAAATGTTTTTTTTAAATTTAACAAATGATCTCAAGCTGAAATAACAGGACTAAGCATTAATTAAAAATAAAAAGATTGAAGAAATTATAAAATATTGTTGCCAATATCCCAGCGGTAATAGTCAAGTCTGATCGTATTAAATTTATTTTAGGTAAATTTTATAAGTTTTAACTATTTAAGCTCGTTAAGCATCTGTAGAATTGTAACGAACATTATTTGTTGACTCCAAACAAACAAAGTTTATTGTTTAAATAAATTAACTGAATAAATAAAATGGAATTATTAATATATGTAAGCCGTTTTTAATTCTTACCTGTTTTATTTTTACAAAATTATACTTTATGAACTTTGAAAAGGGTTTTTTGTGTTTTTTCTGGATGCCCTATTCAAAAAAAGTATAAAATCAGGCACACAATCATCCAATTTGATTCTTACAAATTTGTAACACAAGTTTAAATTACACAACGATTATAAATGTTATTCATTTTTTCATTTCTTGTACTTGGATATGCCTTATTTTAATGCACACACATACATACACATTTTACTTAAAACATAAATTTTAATTTCCACACAATTTAAAACATGCAGCTCGTATTAACTTGTACTAACTTTTGCCACGCTTAAAATAAATTTGTTTTCTTTTTTCGCTTAAAATATTATTAGTTAGATTAAAATTGTATTTATTACTTTAGAAGAAATTTATACAAATGATTTATAAAAAATTTAACTTAATTTTTATTTATTGTGTTTCTGTCAACGTGAATTCACTCAGCAGGTGCTGCTAACAGCACAGAGAGAGTTATTTTATATTTTTTATATGAAAATAGAGGATGGATTGCCAAAAATTATATTTAAGTAGTTAGCTTTAGCCCTCGCAAGTTTTTTGTTTGTTTTTTAAATACACAAGCGAAAACCAATCTTTCTGATATAATTTAAATAAGTTCTAGTAGTAGTACAAAAATAGTTTAAAAAAATTCTTGTTGCTCTTCAAGGTAAAACTGTCCTAAAATTAAATGTACTGTCATAATTTTTCAGATACCCGCGGCGATCTGCTAAGCCTCGCCTCGTCTGTTATATTTATTTGTAAGCTGCCGCCTCCAATATCTGTTAAGAAGTTCTGTTGTAAAAAATTTAGCAAAATCGGCGATTTAAATTTGATACATCACACCTAGTTATGAACAGTCGTTTACAAGAGTCATATTTTTTATATTATTTTGTTTAGAACTTTAAAATTTAGCACACATTGTGAATACAGTAAATGCATGTATATGCATGAAATATTTATTGAAATTCGTAAATAAATTAAAATAACTAGAAAATAAATTCCATACTAATTGGTAATTTTCCGAACCAATCTTTAAGCCTTCTTTTCAAGCATGGTAATGTTAGCCGTTTTTCTCGATAAATAATGAATATTTAAACCTTACAATAAGGAATTGTCAAATAAAATCATAGAGATTCTTGAATTTTAACTTTTTCATTGTTTTGGGCATTCTGCTAGTCAAGCCCTCTCATTTGATATTAAATTAAGAGGGTTGAAAGGGTACAATTTTGTTTTGACACTACATTGACTCTTATATAAATTATGTGTAGTGGCGGCCACCTTAATTTATTTCATTTAATTTTATTTGATGCGAATATTGATTATCTGGGCTGTCCAGAAGCTAATTTATTAGCGTTTGCATATTTTATTAAAAGAAGCGAAGTTGAGTTCCAACCGATTTGTTAGTTTCTCCAAGGAATAATTTTCGAGACAAGAGCTGAGAATTTATGATCTCTAGAATGTTCAAAAAATATTTAAAAGTTTCAGTAGCTTTATATATTAAAAAAATATATGTTCTGAAATAATGTTTGCTAATAACTTTGTTAGTTAGAAACCGACTTATTTAAAATTATTTACGAGCTGCCCTAGAGACGGTTAACATCAACTTTTTAAAACTTCCAGGTTTGCTTCAGATACTTAATAGTATCAAATTATTAGATACAGTTTCGAGAATTTTCCTATTGAAAATGGGTTAAGTGTGAACAAAAGGAGGTGAGATATGGGGGAAAGAACACGATTGGACAAAAGTCACCAAGCGCTGTGCAGAGTGTATTTTCTTCAAAACTCACAAGGTAAATTTTTTCTAAAAGCTTATAAATAGGGGAGTCCATTTGGCAATATTCTTCTGCTGGTTGAAATTACCTTTTGAAAGGGCTTAAACAGAAGATAAAACAATAATCAAATATGTTAAATCTATTATGGCCACCACTTAAAATTGGCGTACAAGTAATTATTAGAACGCTCAAATCTACCATTTAAAAATATACCACTTTCAAGACCCTTATATTGATATAAAGAAGTATAAAAAAATTTAAAAACGTGATGGCGTCCGAAACAAAATGGTGAATGATTTTTTCTTCTTAACCCCATTATTATAAATATCAAATCAAGACATAGGTATGGACAAGTAGATCAGCAAACTTTGTAAAAAATGAAAAATAAAATTAAATTAAATAATGACGTATAACGATAAATCTAAAATCTAGGCTATGCTACGATGAAGTTATTGATTGAAGTTTATTTAATGCAATGAATTCTATTTAAAAAACTGATTTTATTTAATTTTAATTTTTAATATTCGAACTTCTTTTTTTAATTCTACTTCAATGTTATTAGATTTTAACACTGGCTTTCAAGTTTATATAATTTTTTTAAATTAATACAATACATAATATAAAATAAATATACAAAAAATAATTATAAAATAGTAAATATTAATCAAAACGTAACATAAAAAACCGGTTATTAAAACCGGTTTTACGTGCAAAAAACCGATAACCAGTTTTACAAAAATTGGAGTTCTTCAAATTATCCGAAAAAACGTAATATAAAAAACCGATTATTGAAACCGTTTTAACATGCAAAAAACCGATAACCGGTTTTACAAAAATTGGAGTTCTTCGAATTATCTGAAAAAACGTAACATAAAAAACCGGTTATTGAAACCGTTTTAACGTGCATAAAACCGATAACCGGTTTTATAAAAATTTAAGTTCTTCGAATTATTCGAAAATCGGATTTTTCATATGTATATACTAAATATTTATATGTATATCTAAGCTAATGTTTGATAAATTAATTATAACAAATTATATTTTAAGTCATTAGTATGACAGACGATATGTAAAAGTCATTGAAAAACATATTGTTTAGTAATAGCAAGTCATTACCTAGTTTTTGCTGAGACATAATGCTAATTGATTTACAGCATAAGATTCAAAATATTTTTTTCTCTTAATCCAATAACAAACAAAATGCCAAGAAGATATATTTTTCGCAAAAAAATATATTTTTCATTAAAATGCAGGAAATTGAAATGCGGTGTTTGTGTATGCCTTTCCATGTCAAAAGGATATTGATTGATTTCCACTCAATTATATGTTTTCTTTTTTATTAAAGACTCTTAATGTCTGTGCTGCATGTGTTTAATGACGTATACATCACTTTGCGATACAAAAAATGATAAAAAGATACAAACGACAAAAATCCTCTTGAATACTCACTTAAAATAACCCAATATGGACAGAGATAGCAAAATAGCTACCAATGAAATGCCATAGCCAACTTCGTATATTAGATTTATATTATGTTTCCACTAAAATATAAAGAGAGAAAAAAAATAAATAAATTGTTGCTACAGGTGTGATGAAATAAATTATAAGCTCACATGTAAATCATCTAAATTAACACACGTTGTATAGTTAGACCAGATTTTGTTTGTCAAAGGATGTTTGTACCACTCGCCATTTGAATCGCAACCTTTGTGAGCATATCCTGTAAATAAACATAAATAAAAAAAGTTAAAAAAAATTTCAAAAACCGATTTTTAAAATGTATGGACAATTAATCATAACGGCAAATCCTGTGTGACCAACGTTTGAATCGTACAAATTTTTAGATTAAAACAAAAACTTTTTGGTTCATTGTATTAAATATCTTCCACTTGTACATAAACTGTATTTACAAGGTGTTCTAAATTTAAATGTTCTAAAATTATAACATAAAAAAATGTGACTGTTATTAACAACCCTTCATTAATCGCCGCTTTTACAATATTTTTAATAATAGAACTTTTCAACGGATATCGGAGGCGGCGGCTTACAAATATTACAGACGGTTCGCCTTAGCAGGTTCTTAGCCTATCACCAGGGTATCTGAATAGTTATGACAGTATAATAAACATACCATTTACAGAAGCATTATTTTATGACAGTTTTCACTTAAAAAGCAACAACAATTTTTTTTAAGCTATTTTGAAATCCTAGAACAATATGACAATTTTATATATTAGCACACCTTGTTAATACAGATATAGTGTTTAGTAGGACTAAAAACAGTTTCTAAAAAAAATTCAAAATATTTTTGTTTGTTTGTTGATGTTTGTTAAGAAAAAATGTATCACAAGTGTTGTGACGAACGCTACATAAAAATCGACCTCGATAGTTAAGTGTGTTTATGGAATTTTTGTACAATAATGTACAAATAAACTAATTCCTAAAAGAAAGAAATCTAAAATAATATATTTGCAATCAAAAATTATTAAAATAAATTAAAATTAAAAAGCACAGTTTTATTAATTTTTTTGTTAACAAATTAATATATATATTATTATTTTTATTAATTGCTTTTGATTCATATTTTATGTTTAAAAATAAATTTACGAATGAATATAAATTTGTTTTAAAATAAATTTTAGTTTTTGATATGCTTGTTGGCACAGTGGTTAAGAAAACTTTTAGTTAATAATATAAGGATGGGCCTACATGCCTTACGGTAGCCGAAAGCATCGATTTAAATGGACCAGTCCTGGTCTTGGCACCTCTCGATTACTTTATGTGGATCCACATCAAATCAATTATTACGGTGTTAAACCAACAACAATTGAGTCCTTGAAGACCAACAATGTTCGTCATTGCTTGATAGGGTGATTATAAACCCAAAATGCCAGGATATTCCAAGTTGGTTCACAACTAGGAAATTACCCGAAGCTATGAGATATGAGCAAAACAATACGACTGGCTCTTTTCTATTCATATTTTTACCATAACATTCATAATATTTTATACACACGTTTGGTAGTATTTGAAGATGCAATATGAATCTAAAGTTATTTGCAAAAGATTGTGAATAATTCGGTCCCTATTCGGCAAAGTTATAGACAAAGTAATTTCCAAAATCTAATATTATTTTTAGAAATACCAAGTTACTATAGATCAAAAATAATTTTTGGACACGTTGATCACACTAAAATACAAGCTATAGTCTCAAAAACTGTTGCTGAGTAAAGCTGACAAATCACTTAGAACTAACTAAGATATAAGCACAAAACTACTAATGCTGGGGAATTTTTCGTAAAATTTACAAACAAAAACCGTTTTTCTCAGCTTGTTGACAACAGAATGGAGCGATAGACCTTAACTAGCAGACACTATAATTTTTCTTTTAAATTCATGATGGTCCCCACTACAAAATGGCGTACAATTAATTTATATGTCGCACAGAGGAGTATTTGGCCTGAAAAGCTGGCCAAAATTATTAAACGTGTTTTTTTGAGTTCAAAGTTCTTGTTTTTTGATAGTTTTAGGTGTAGTATGATATAAGAAATCTAGTGTCAGATTTTGAAAAAATTACACTGCGCAAAAAAAAATTTTTCTGTCTCTGCTAGAAATAAAAGTATGTGGACTATATTGATTTTTTTTTATTAATTTTTTTATTTTTTAATATGTTTTTTTTTTATTTTTTTTGTTTTATATTTATTATATATATTTTAATTATTTTTAAAAATTTTTTTTTTTAATTTCTTTTTTTAAATTTTTTTTTAAATTTTTTTTTAAATTTTTTCTTAAATTTTTTTTTAAATTTTTTTTTTTATTTTTTTTTAACATACGTAAATTTATAATTTTACAATGGGATGTTTTTGTATATGTATGTTTTTTATATGTATGTACGTATATCATATGGAATGGTGATAAAAACTACTGTTATTGCATGACTACACGTTGTGAAGGGTATATAAGATTCGGCACGGCCGAATATAGCGCTCTTACTTGTTTGATCCATGATGGTCCCCACTACAAAATGGCGTACAATTAATTTATATGTAAGTCAAATCTAGTTACTAAAAATGTACACTCTTCAACTCTTTCAATATTGTTTTCAAAAGAAAGTGCTTAATTAGCACAATACAGAAAATTATGAAACGCGTGTAAATGTTTGCACTAATGAAACTGATTTTAACTAAAGAAGGTTTTATCGTTAAAATATATTGTTCAACCGGGAATATTGGCTGGTTGAAATTTACGTAACAAGTTAAAGCTCAATATTGTAAAGATCTATAAAAGATAATGAAATAGGAATATTAAAACTTAGTTTGCACCTACTTTTAATGACATTGACTAGTGCTTGGCATCTTTCAGTTGATAAACAACACTGAATAGATTTTATCACACATTTTCACAATATTCATTTAATTCTCAGTTTGGCTGTAGAGACTGTCAATTTTATTATCACATTTCAATACAACTATTTGCAAAACATTATTTTTTTCTTTGCACCCCCTTTAATTATCGCCCTCAAAAGCCCTGGTTTAGCGATATAGTACACACAATATGAGTGAAGAGTCTACACTGTAGATGTACAAATATGACTAACAATATTTTAATTTATTAAAATTAAAAGTCTTATTTAATGGTATAGAGTTCGATTGAGGCGACCTGGGGCCAAATTACGGCATTCGATCACGATCGAAATTTTACTCGAACGATCGAGTTCGCTGTGCTTTAGATATAGAGATTCTAATAAGAATTTTCAAGTTTCGATCACGTTCGAATGCCGTAATTTGCCCCCTGTTTAAACTATAATATTTTTCTAACATAGACTTTTGCAGCAGATACACTTTGCGGCAACGCCTCACTGATGATTATTTACGAGTAAAGTTTACTGATAGTGAATTGATAAATATTTCGCTTTAAATTTTGCGTTAATTCTTTTAACTAAAAGTTAAAGAAAACCACTTAAAACATTAGAAAAAATTTTAAAAAGAAACTGTCATACACGTCTACAAAATTATTTATTACTCAATTTACACGATGATTAAAAGAGTCACAACGTTTATTTTTTGCTGTCGAGAAGAGCAGAGAAAAAAAATAGTAACAAAGACATCTTATTTATTGGAAACATCGTTATAAGTAGTTTTTAAATCTATTTTTATTTTTTCGAATAAAAAAAATTTGCAATTGATTTGAGTTCATTGCTAAACATCAAAATAAAAAATCAAAATTAAATAACACAATCCTTTTGTGTAAACACTACTACCATTCAGTCAAACAATTGTCTTAAAATTTAAATTGTTTTATTAAAAACTCTCTTGTTCAGAATCTCCAATTCCATTATCAAGACATCATTTCATTCACTAGTCATTTTTGATTAAAAGGGAAAAGAAAATTTAAGAGTTATTTGCTCCGCATACATGTGGTTGCATGAACAAAAGCTAGAGTTTTTTTTGCACATAAAATCTAATTTCCGGAAGAAAAAAAAAAAAAGAAATAAAAAATTTGTCTTTTGGTTATTAAATGAACGAACGTTCTTTTAGTTACTTCTATTGAATTTGACTTTAATAACGTCAAATATAGTGATTGTAAGTTGTGACGTGCCATTAAAAGGGTGTCTCAGTAAGAATGCACTTTTTACATTTTTTTGTGTCATTTTTTTTTTGTGCAAGTGGCAACTCTGGATTTGGCTGCTATCACACATATCTAATTCGATGAGTGTAAAAAGGGAATGCTTTACGAAAAAACAACTAGTTGAAATTGTGAAAACTTATTACAAACAGTTGAAAAGGTTTGCTGAGACGGCTTGAAGACTTTGAAGTATTTTCAGTTGAGAAAGTGCACCCCATGAGTCAACCATTCGATGAGTGGTCAAGACATTTTTGAAAAAACTGAGTCACAAAGCACTACGCAGATAATTTTGATAAAACACCTCCACTCATGGTGTAATTACATAAGGTGATAGCGTAAAGGAGAGCAATTTTTGTCTCTCTTTTGTTATGTATGGAGTTTGACAATTTCCGAAGTTGAAATAATTTTTTTAAGTTTGTATTTTGACATTCTCCAGAACACAAAAAAATAGTCAGCTGGGCTTGCACCGCCACCTTGTATAAGGGTACCCTGCCTCCACCTTAATACGTACAAAATTCAGCTTACTCAGGAGTTTAAACCAGCAAACCATGGAAATCGTCGGTAAGTCGGGTAAATGAACAGAAGAAATTCAATGTATATTTGTGGAAAAAAGTAAATTTCTCCGATTAAGCTCATTTTAATCTAAATGCCTTCGTGAATACACAAAATTGTTGAAATTGAAGATTGAAAAATCCGTATGCAATCCACGAGAAACAAAATTTCATTGACTTTAAACGGCATTCGTTACAAGAACATAATAAAGGGGTTCTTGTATTCTCAACTGGACTGCATGGATCTGGACGACATGTGGTTTCAGCAATATGGCGCCACCTACCATACCGCCAATCCAATCCATTTATTTCAGCAACTTAAGCAATCAAGTTATGATGTTTTTAATAATAACTTCTCTTGAACGGTTGTTCTTCTTGGTCAAGGCATATGCAAACAGGTATATGCAACGGCGAATTATTAACACAAATCAACTTTCCAGGAGATGTTTTATGTCAAGGCCAATTCGTAAATCAGGGATGGAAAAGTTGTTATGATGCGTTAGATATAAAAAATTTTATTTAAAAAAGAATATATATTTGTAAAACACATTACAAATGACGCAAAAGCAACAAGTATACATAAATTTGATACAGTTATTATTAAATAAGTACACTTAAGTTAATGGCTTTATACCGAAGCGAAAATCTTATTTTCCATCCCTGCATTAATAAATGAAATCAAGGCGAATTCAAGCAATCTTGCCAAAATATTTCCCCATCAGCTGGGCTGACAATTTTACTTGTATGAATTCGCTCTGTTCTTGCTGATGAATAATTTTATTGTTTTGAAAATTTTACGTGTGAAAAAAGTTTACAAAAATAAAAATAAAAAAATTAGAAATTTACACAAATAATAAATATAAACGATAAAATGTTAAACAATATTGTTTATGAAAAAATGTGATTTTAAAGGTGAGCACAACCCATATTAAATACTAACTTTATTGCTGTTAGTTAATATACTTTAGAAAAGACCAAAGATTGTTTTTTTCATTTATATTCAAAATATGATTCTTGAATGATACTTTAATTAAACATAATAATGATAACCACAATCATACAATTCAATCATAGTATGTTGCTCTTCGATTATGTTTAGCACAAACATGTTTTGTCTTTCTTTGCGTGAGAAATTCTTATATTTGACCCATATCTCAGCATTTTATTCTGAAAGTCATCTAGTATTTTGACGTTTTTATACTGTAGTCTACTAATCAAGGCCTTTTGTTTTATTTTCCCTCTATTAAGAGAGAGTACGTCCTTAAAATCCTAGATTTGTTCAATATAAAAATGTTTTGCGTAGTCGGCTAGTTTCGCACTTTCATTTGATATCCATATTGACCCTGCTGGTTGTCTAGAATCTGCAAAATGGATTTTTTTTTGTAAATTTTAGTAAAGACAACGAATTACTTGTAGTTTTTGGTGTTTATATCTTAGTTAGTTTCAAAACGATTTGTTAGTTTTTTTTCAATACTTATTTTTGAGGCTACGGTATGCAGTTTGATGTCAAAAATTATTTAGTTGCTTGGAAAACTTTCCAAATAATCGTTGCCTTCAACTTTGCTGGTTAGTGGTTATTTTATTTAAATTTTATTTATAACATTTCCGTAAATAGTAAAAAATTTTTTAGGGCTGAAAATTTTAAATTTTCGTTGTAAAATTATGAAAAAAAAACAAAGTCATGGAACGTACTTTTTTAAAAAATTTCAGTCATTAAAATAAGGTATCGTATGATTATTACGAACATTTTTGTTCCAGAAACGGAAGAATTGAACTTGATTAACATAACACGCGACATTCGATATTATAAACATATTGAGAACGAGTTTGGTTAGCAATTACTCTTACGTTTTGGCCGTCAAGATCATGCGATTTTACACCACTTTTTTTTGTGGAAATACGTGAAGTCTTTGAAGCACAGTTCCAAGCCAAGTTACAATTTTAAGAATACAGCTGTCATTGTTGAGATATCGGCAGAAATGCAGAACAAATATAATATAACTAAAGTTCTTAGAAAGACGACTTACAGGCAACATTTAGACAAAAAAGTTCTTAAGGGTTAACTGGCAGGTATTCATTTATTATTAAATATTTCTTTGACTTTTGCGAGTTTTTCATTTTCCCTTTTTGCAATTTTCAAGACCCAATCAGCTAAAAAATCACCCATAACATATGGGTTAAAAGTAGAATTACAAAGATATCAACTGTCAGAGTACTTTTATCAATTGTCAAGTATTTACATCGATCCATAGATATATTTTTTAACTATCTTATAATTCGTCAAAAGAATTTAGAATTAATATTTGATTTAATACTTTACAAATGTGTAAACAATGTTTGTTTTTATTTTCGCAGCTCTTCTTTGGACAATATCAAATGAAATGATACAAAAAAATGTCAAATTTAGTTTTGTCTACATCAAACAGAGAAGTGCTAAATTATGAATCTTACACCAACATTTTTAAGTTTTCTAAATACTGTAAATGTTATTGGTTCGGCTAGATGTCATTAATTGTTATAAATAAATTAAAAAAAAAAAAACAATTTATATATACCACTCACAGGATAGTGGTAAAGGTTATACACATACATACATAAAAGTTTATCACCCCGTGTGTAAGTACCGCAATTGTTGCCAATCGCATAGTTTAGTTGTGGTAGTAGAATTTTACGTTTATATCTACAGAATATCGCTTCGGAATATTAATATGTAGTCAGCACTTATAAATTATGAATCTTGCAATAGAAATTCTATAATCACACATAAAATGTTCGATTGCAAGAACTGAAACATTCCATTGTCAATGAATGTGATTTTCTGGGTGTGCATGTAGTTTTTTTTTACAAAATCGATTTTTCTTATTAAACTAAGGAAATGCTTTAACATGTTGTATATCCGTAATCATTTATTTAAATCTTTATTTTCTAATTCTAGAATGGTTTCCCTAATCGTCAATTTAGTCTTTGTTAATTTTATCGGTTTTAAAAATCGCTTTAAGCAGAAATATCTTTGATTATTTGTTTATATCTTTTGATTAAATTTATCTCTGATTCAGTTAAAGTTTGTGCGCTCCAGATTAAAGCATGAGTAAATATGAAAATTTTTCTCACAATGTTTTTGTTAAACCTTTGAGTGAAAAGTTGTGTGTATGTTTCACTGTACAAATGATTGTATCATAATATTTGTACGAACATTTCAGTCTCTTCAACCATAAAATACGGTTTTTATGCATACATACATGCATACATACATACATGTAATAGTATTTGTGTTACTGTTCACTTTTTTTGTCATGTTTTCATTCAATGTATGTGAGTGCGTGTTTATTTCGTTTCTTTTTTTTTTTTTGTATTTCCAGTGTTGACCATCATTAATTTTTACGACACATCCGGGAGGCGGATGTTGAGTGTTTTCAATGGCTGTTTTAGCACAGAACAACAACAAGCAAATAATAACGAAACAAACAAACCAAATAAATAAACGAATTGAAAGTAAAAAACAGTGAAAAATGGGTACTCTTTCTCATATTTTAGATTTCCAAAAAAAAAAAGAAACAAAAAGAAACTATATTTTGACCAAAATGGAATGAAAAAGTACTTCTGTTTTTTTGTCATTGTTTTGTTGTGTTTTTGCTTTATCTTTTGGTAACTCTGTGAGGAAAAAAATAGACAAACCCGTGATGATTGCTAGGGATTTATTAAGATCATTAAAGATGTGTGTTATTTTTATAACCTACAAAGTGTAATATTCAACAAATAATGGAATTTTTTCGTCTGTTTAACTTTCTGGGAAAAAAATGTAAAAGTATTTTATGTTTGTTTTCAAAAATGTGTAAATACTTACACACAAACAAACATATATTTATATATCGATGGCTTAAAACAAAAAAGGAATAACTCGAGTTGCTGCTACTTTAGAGAAGAAGGACAAGGCTAAATAAAATAATATTTTAATAGAATTTTTCATGAATTTTAATCAATAGTGCAAGAAGTGCCATTCATGCCTCCCTAAATCCAAAATAATATGTCATTAGTATGCTACAAAATACATGCATGCAAAATATTTAATATAACCCAAGAAACAAATCTTGCACTAGTTCAGAGTGATTGACTTTTTTCATGGCTTCTAAGTTAATAGTGCAAGAGAATGCATTCTCCAAGTCTCCCTTAGTTCAATATAATTTGTCATTTGTTATTTGTCATAAATGTTATGTTTCAAAATATATGCAAAATGTAAACGAACAAAATCAACTCTGAAACATTGGTTTCTTTTCATCTACTGTGCATGCATTCTATGCACTTATCATAATGAAGGGAATTTAATTAATTTATTTATATAAACTCATGCTCCCCCATGCCATGTTAAATCGCCTAAATTGAAGCACTTTATCAGGCGTTTAACCCATGCATTCACAATTTATTTTGCATGTATTTTTTTTCTGCTGCGAATGAAATGAGTTGGGGCTTCGTTATGTGACTAACAATAAATTATTTTCAACCATGGCCTATGACATTTTTTTGTGGCTGATGTTGGTAGACTATCCAGAAAACATTATAAAGGAGATTTCGAAAATAACGAGATACGCCTTTTTCATACTAAGCCGTCGATACATAAATGTAAAAGATTTATTTTATTTTTGTTTATGTTCATTTGTCGGCAAATATTAAAAACTTTTCTGAGACTTGAATTACTTTTTGTACTTATTTATGTTACAAAAGTTTTATTTATTGTTAAATAATGGTTCATTCAATACCATTTATAATTTAAAACTTTAATAAAAATATTTATTGACAATAGAAATTGAATCATAAGAAAATTGTTTGATAACATGATTATGTACAATAATACTTTTGAAAATATGTAATCCTTGTATTCGATTAACTACTATTGTCGATCTATTAAAAAAAATGTTAATTTAGAATGTCTTATGAAAGTAGACTTAAAATGGAGCCTATAATGACAAAAAAAAAATCTAAAAAATCCACATATTGTTTCCATTTCCTTTATAAGTTTATCACAAAAAAAAAATGTTTGTCAAACGGTTGACGACATATCCCAGTATTTGTTTAGTACTTTTCCTTAATCCTTTTATCACTGCCAAACGTAGCACTGGGTTGCATATTCATTAGATGAAAAGAGAATAAAGACTTCAATTTAACAAAATTTTTACATACGTTATGCTGGCGATGATAATTTGTTTGCTTATTTGTTGCCAGGATATAACTTTTTCTAATATCCTTATTGAAAAAAAAAAATAAATAATAATAATTTCCAACATAAATGTGTTCATAAAATTTTGCATTTCAAATAATAATAGAATGCTTAACGACTGTACAAATTTTTGTTCCTTTAAAAACAAGGATAAGCTTAGCACAAAATCTTCTTTTATTTCAAAAATTAAAAAAAAAATTTCTTATAAAAATTTGTATTTAAGAAACCATTCATTCTTACACACACACATATCCTTTATGCGTTAAATAATTCTGTGGCAGAAAGGAATAAATGCTTAAGTCGACATAAGCTAGAATTGAAATAATAACTCCAATCGCGCAATCCCGCAATCTTAAACTATCCTCAGGTGAATATTTTACTATTTTGGTCGACTTGACAGGAACTTATAGCGTAAAAACGTATTACCTATATTTTTTCAATGAGTAATATCATTTGGAATAATAATAACGGGATTGGCGACAACAACAAAATATTTATCATTAAAAATGTCTTTAGATGCCCTTCAATATATTCTCCATCAATACACTTTTGCATACGTGAAAACATTTTCCGAATCTGTTTGATTGATCTGCCATTAAGAAATAATTTCATACAAAATTTCATAAAGAAACTCGATTTTTCCAATTTTCCGACTTTTCCGGAGGGATTTTCCAAAAACCTTCTCCTCGAAAATACGAACAATTGACAAAAAAATTTACAGAAATCGGCCCAGCCGTTCTCATTTTATGAATTACAATACATTTTTTACACCATTTTTATATACATACTAGCTAATACCCTGTGCTTCGCCACCCCCATCGTAATGAAATAAAAATAACTTTATTTTGCAAGTGCCACGCCTACTATTACTAAATCAACCATTTCTTATTCAAATAATCATATAGACGTCAAAGTATCTGTTGCAAAATTTGGGTACTCTAACTATTAGCTTGCCAGATATACGAATTTTTGTATTTATTATATTATATGACAGGTGCCACGCTCACTGTTACTAAAGCATCCATTTCTTATCAAAATAGTCATATAGATGTCAAAGCTTCTCGTGCAAAATTTGGATACTCTAACTATTATCGCTTCCTAAATATACGAATTTTTGTATTTAATTCATATGACAGGTGCCACGCCCACTATTACTAAAGCATCCATTTCTTATCAAAATAGTCGTATAGATGTCAAAGCTTCTCGTGCAAAATTTGGGCACTCTAACTGTTATCGCTTCCCGAATATACGAATTTTAGTATTCAATTGCTATGAGAGCTGCCACGCCCACTATTTCTAATGTACCCATTTTTTCCAGAAATGTTTATTTGGGTGTCAAAGTTGCTCTTGCAAAATTTTAGTACTCTAATCGATATCGTTTTCTAAATATACGAAATTTAGTATTCAATTCATGTGGCCACGCCTATTATTGCCAGTACGCCCATTTTTTACCCAAATGTTTGTGTGGATTTCAAAGTTAACCGTACTTAATTTGAAGACTCTAGCTGCATTAACTTTCGTGATATATAATATTTAATACTTATTCTTTAATAGGGCGTGGCAACCCGCCCACTTACAATATCAAACCAAAGTATAGCCTATACTTTAAAAATTTAAAGGAAATCGGTCCAGTCGTTTAACCGTCTATAAAGCGCAAACAAACATACAAACACACATTGATTTTTTTATATATAGATATAGATAAAGGATGTTTCTGATTTTCAATACCGATCTTCAATTGCATATTTCTGATATTTTAATACCTCACCCGAGTCCAGGCAATGTCGGGGGGCTTTAAAAAGTTGATTGCAACATACAAACGGACAACACATCAGATGGACAGACTGACAGAGCTTTCAGAAAATATATACTTTATGGGGTCGGAAATGAAAATTGTAGAAACTTCACACGGAATGACAAACATATACACACCCTTTTTCACTGTGTGAAGGGTATAAAAAGAACTTAAATACTGAATAAATATCAAAAATTTCGCTAGCGAAGTAGCGACTATACATATTGCTAATCAAAACAAAAATAGTAAAAAAAAATTTAATTTTAATGAAAGAAGATGTACATAAGAAGTACACGAATGAAATTTTTATGGCTATAAAAAAAAAGTAAGACATAAACAAATCTAAAGATGAATATCTAATTTTTGCCATTTAATTAAAATATGTACATCTAATTAACTTTCGACATTCAGATAGTTGTTTTGATGCATAAATAACAAACTCGTATTTCTGCACATACAAATGAGAATATACAGAGACGCGTAAACAAGATAAGGAATATTTATTGGACTAAGAAATGTTATATTGACTACGAAAAATAAACAATATTTTGTTTACACAATTGTTGTCCTTCAAAACGAACTGTTTAATTTTATATTATTTATTTTTTTTATAAAATTTTTAGCTCTAAAAAACTCTAATTTAAAAAAAAAAATTAGTTTTTACACTGTTATTTCAGTTTTATATTTTCCCCTCTCCATAAGAGAAAATTATCTTTTTGTTTTGCGGTTCAGCTTTACAGAGTTTGCAGCTTATATAACAGTTGTTTTGAAAATGTTTCAAGTGTTGTCAACCTTAATAGCATCTGCATGTTTCGGATAAGTAGAAATAGAAAAACAGCGCCTTGTCATTGTTGAACAATATTTTCAAAGCAAAAAAATTTTGACAGCCACAGTTCCAACATTTTATAAAAATTTTGATCAAAATACTAATAACAGTGGAGAGATTGTTTGAAAAATAAAAGAAGTTTAAGTCGTTAATGTGTCAACTTTAATAACGCAGTATAGGGTTGTGTTAAACAACGAGTATTTTTAGTTGATATAATCGAATGTTTATTTAATCGTAAACATGTGGATGGCCAAGGATACACTTGCAAGACCTTTTTCCTTCCATTACATTTACCATCGCAAAATCGAACATTTGCTTCTTTAGTGTACCGTTTGTTGCATTGTATCGTCTAAAAGCATATTTTATAAAAATTCAATTCAATACCACTGGCTGGGTAAAAAATTGGAAAATTTTTTTTACCAAATGCTTAAATTTTACTTACATACATTCGTGCACATGATTAAGCATACAAAATATAACAACTACAACAACAACTTACATATTTTCCACCATCATATACATCATCGCGTGCTTTTGTTGCTGTGTTTATTTAAGTAGAATTTTATTGTTGCGAACTCAATAAAAACATAAGGTTTTTGCCTCTATACCAGCTGGTAAGGGGTTGATATTGCTGATTTGCAATACCAAAATTATCTAAAGCATTTTTAAGAAATTGCTAATAACTATGGGTCCTTAGGTTATATGGGAGCTTCTAGAAATTGATTTCAACGCTTACAAGAACGGACAAACTGTGATGTGTGTGTGAAGTGTTGTTCCAATTATATAGAGAATATGCTGCCTTTAACTCCGGCCAAGCTCATGAAAATCGGGATGGTTCGGCACAAAATGGAAAGCGCTATAAAAAAAATTTTAACGATTCTGCAACACCCGGTTTGACGCGAGTTTTGATCAGAAGCGATCCATATAAAAACATGAAGCAAATTTTTTTTTCTTTTGATGATATTGATGTAGTTTTAACAGGATTTAGTTTATGTATTAGACTTTTTCAGGTCGTAAGCTCTCTCATTTTGATTACAAATTTATCATTACCATGATATTGGGTCATCAAACCACATTGTTTGTCTTTTAATGGTGTCATTTAAAGTCAAGAGTTTATGCCAACAATTCCACAATTACCACTGCATTGAAGGCAAAAATTTAAAGATAAATCAAGAAAACTTACTCACGGACATAGATAAATCGACTTTGCTGTCTAATAGAAATCAACATATATGTCTACTCTTTATGGAGTAGCAAATAAATATTGTAGAAATAACCTACGGAATAACAAACTAAAGCTTGGATTTCACTATGTAGTATGAAATGCCAACAAAAACTGCCTCAAATGAATTCTCGTCAACTTGCGTCAAATGCGTTTTCACTGCATTTTAAAAACTGACAAACGACAAACAAAAATAATTGACAACTTGTTGTCAAATTTACTTTGAAAAAAATGCTGCCATATCTGCTGACAAACTGAAATTTGGCGTTTTCACTTAGATGGCAGTTTGTGTGCATAAGTGACTGCAAACATAGATGACGCCATATGACAACCCGTTTTCATACAATTGCCAACAATTTGGACAATTTGACACAAAAATGACATAGTGAAAACCAAGCTTTACACTCTGACCTTTTACACTCTCGTGTGAAATGTATAAAAATTTAAAAAATTTAAACCATAAATCTCTGTAGCACCCCGTTTGGAGCGGATTATGGTCAGAACGATCGGCGACTGTGACGGGTACTCCATATGAAATCATAAAACAAAGTTTTTTTTTTTTTGCCATAATAAGATTAATTAACGTGATTTCAACAAGATAAAGTTTCTGTATTAGACTTGTTTATATTGATAATCAAAATTTTTATCTTTTTATGGGCTCAGTTGAAGTCAAACGTCAACAAGCCTACAACTAACTACCCCCGCATTTAATTGAATTGAATTTATAAATATCAAAAAAATTTTGCAAATTTTACATTGAATATTTCGTGAACATTTTTGAAAAAAAGTGTGCGTATGGTTTGTGATGCAGCGAATATTCGTATTCGGTTTATTTTCCCATGTTGATTAGACTCTAGAGTTGTGACAATCGGTTAATTTAGTTCATATTTGCGAACCAACAATAATGTAATTTTAATGGAGTTGAAAATAAAATTAACTAAAGTAACGGACACCAGTCTAATGTTGAATTCGAATTTTTACTTATGTATGTATATGTGCCAAATAAGCCTGATAAGCAATTTTTATGTACATTATCTCCATTGTACGTTACTGTTTAGTTAAAAAAATAACAAGCTGCACAACTTTAGGATTTGTTTTATTTATAAAACTTTTAAATTTTGCACGCTTCATGTCCATAATGACTGTTTCATAGAGTTTTTTTTATATTTATTTTGTTTTCATTGCTTTTTTTAATTGATCCTTTCAAAATTGATTTATTTGTATCGGTGTACTTGTTCGTGATTTTTTGTAATTCTTTGTGGAAGTTTTGAATTGTTTGTTTCCACAAAATTAATTTCATTTAATTTGGAAAAGCTTTTCTATTGTCTAAAATGACAACTGAGGTAGGAATTGATATATATTTTATAATTAATTTCTTTTTTTAAATTGTATTTTTAAATAGCTT
This sequence comes from Phyto melanocephala, assembly GCA_941918925.1. NCBI lineage: Eukaryota > Metazoa > Arthropoda > Insecta > Diptera > Rhinophoridae > Phyto > Phyto melanocephala. Next base: position 106,859,813 of record OW799237.1, read on the forward strand.
TAAATTTGTTGCGTTACTTATAAAGAGAAAAAAAATTTAATTGTTAAAATATAATAAAAAATTTCCAGAATTTAAGAATTTTTTTTTAAAAAAATTTATACTACATAAAGAATGTCATTGATTGTTTAATGTAAGAAGAAAATTTGTCAAAAAATTTGTATGAAAGAAAAATTGTAAAAACAGTTAATTAAAAAAAAATATCGATGTATCACACTTTAATATTAGATTGCATATAAATAACAAAGATGTAATGAACAATTTAAAAACCGGTCGAGTTTTCCAAACAAAACAAATTTTATTTTCTTTAAATCGTCTTAAAATATATCATATATTCGAAGGTGTACATAAAAAATGAGTTCCTAATTAAATTCTTAATTTAAGCTGATATCGTACTTAACCCTTTGACGACCAGAGGCAAACATACTTGCCTAGGGGTTTTCATCATATAATTGCTTCCGTAGGAGATCGAGTAAATTTGTTCAATACTGATTTACAGCAGACGATAGTGGCAAGACAAAAGTGGTAGGTTCTTATCTGCCCCCATTTGCCCGCTAGGTGGCCTTAAAGTTGGTCAAAAAGTCAACTTAACTTAGAGGGGTAGTGTGGAGAGAGCGTAGGATGCATCTGTCTAAAACTAAGGCATATTTTGGCGGCACCTCTTACCTTTTAAAAAATATATTAGCGAGGTTTGTGTAAGTTTCGAGCTGCCCACAACTTTGCCAAACGTGTTTGGCAAGTATGTTTGCCTGTGGGTTGAAACGGAAAAAAAGGCACTAACATTGTCACTGCGACACATATGCTACACATATGGATGAAGAGGACATTATTTTTCTAGAAAATGACGCTATGGAAATCCAAGAGGATAAACCGATAGAAATTTTTTATCGAAGGCAATAATCCCCTAGAGTCTCCTGTAATTAAAAAGGTCCGCATTAGTCGTAACCCATTTCTAATTGCTGTAGATTCTGAGCCAATTGCAACGACTTCTAATGCTTTAGTTATACTAGAAAAGCGAACACTTTTTATACCACCAGAGAAGACTTTCCGATTCAGAGAGACGAGTGCCTATAAAAGCCCCGTTTTTACTGAATTTCAGGATTGCACTTATGAATATTCCCAACTTCTAAAACCTACTGTAAATATACATGAGGAAATGCCATCAGCATATGATGTGTTTAATGCTGTTTGTAATTTTGAAGGTTAGTTTATACAATTCCAATATACTAGTTCTTATTTTATGTATAATTTTTGGTTTCAGAAATGTGCATAATAATAGTGAAGTAGTCCAAACTGTATGCTATGCAAAAAGGTCGTGTTTTCACTCTCACCGTGAAAGAGTTCAAGGCTTATATGTGCCTAATCATACGTATGAGCCTAGTAAAACTACCCAGTATTCGAATGTATTGGTCTACAGATCCGACATTTCAGCAATCTCAAATTGCAGATATCATGACGCGGACTATATGGCAAATATAGTCGCAGAAATGTATCTTGTACTATATGTAATGTATTCCTTTGCTTCACATCACCACGTGACTGCTTTGGCGAGTACCATGTATAGCACTTGTTATTTTTGTTCAAATTCTTTATAAATTATTTCCTTAATAGCTTAAATAAATAAAAAAATATAAAACAACATACGTTTCAATAAAATTTTTTTTATAAAAGAATTTTCTTTCAGCCAATAGGCAAATACATTAGCCAAGAGTAATATTTTTTTCTTGGATAAAAAGTTCCCTTTCAACCCAGAAGCAACTATATTTGCCAAGTAAAATGAGGGACAAAGAGATGGCCTACGGGGCCAAATGTTTTTTTGCGTACCTATTATTGGTGCATATATTATAAAAATACAAAAAAAGAAAAAATCTCTTCAGTAGAAAAAGTCCGGTCCTCAAAGGGTTAAAAGTTCAAGTACTTCTGACACCGCTAGGGCTTGATTTACGTACGAATTACTCGGTTTGTTTTTTGAGTGTAGTAGTGCATACCGAAAAAAAATTTCGCACTACACTTTCGAATATTTTTTTGCCGAACATTGGAGTTGCTTTTTTCGATTTTTTTATAGCTTCGGTATTTACAGTCGGATCTTCAAGTGTGATATATTTTTTTTTATCTCTCAAGATGAATTAAAAGGCGACCCCTTTCTGAGCTTTAATTTCTATACCCTTCACCTGAGATGTCATAACGCTTGTAATTTCTATAATATTTATTTCCGAAGTATATATTTTCTAAAAGATTATGAACAGGAAAGTCAACTGAGCAATGCCCATCCATCCGACCATCCAAAATTTACTATCAGAAGACCTAACATGTTACACAAATCAATATGTAGGGTCACTCTTATGAAAATAATCGGAAACGAATCGCTTTTAAAATTCAGCACAATCACCCCATAACTTTCTGAGATAGAAAATATTTTTACAACAAAAATTAACATTTTTACACGATTGTTACCATTTATGGTCAAGGATGAACTTAAACGTTGGGCGACGGAGGTACATGCCAGAAAATGGCAAGGCACTGATGTCGGTAAAGTGACAAATATACTATGGGGTGTCCCAAATTGTGGGAAATCAAAAGAAATTATGAGACTAAGTAGACCAACACTCAGGAGACTAACCAGTGTGATTACAGGTCATACGGAGCTGAGAACCCATCTAGCTCGCATGAAATTGTCTGAGGAAACGACATGTAGAGCATGCGAGGAAGAGGAAGAGTCTTTGATACACTATCTCCGTCATTGTCCTGCGGTGGGGCATATTAGACGCAAGAATTTTACAGTGGATACTATGCCGAATTTGGAGTACCTGGGGAACTCGAACTGGAGATCCATAAGGAATTACATTGAGGGGACTGAGTTCTTGGACTAGTCCGTTACTTATGGGAAATTATGTTTATGGTTTTTGTTTGGGAATTCCGTTTCCCACATGGAGCGCACAACATGCCAACTGGGCATACGTGGGTATACCTGTCATAGGTTTGGGCTTTTAGTGCCCCTCCTTTTCAACCTAACCTAACCTACCATTTATAGTATTATATGACTTTAGGGACATTGTAATCGGCCACTTATCTACAAAGGTCTGGGCAACAATTATTTAAAAAATATATTTTTATATACATACCCAGTTTCTGAACCTCCTAGATAGTTTTTGGACACGGTGACAATACCAAATTGCCAGTTGAGTGCTCACAAAATTATTTATGAGAAAATCTAACAAATCTGTTGGAAAATAACTGAGATATAAGCCCGGCTTGAGTGATTTTCGCTAAATTTACAAACAAAATTAAATTTTTTCTCAACTTCTAGACGACTCAGAGGGTCAGTAAGGATATCAAGTGAAAGGGCGTGACTAAGTAGCATGCTGGCGTAAGCTTAATTTACATATGAGTCAAATCTAGTACTTTAAAATTGGCCTCGAAAATAATGTGGTACATGATGAACAATGTACTTTCAGATTCGACACTGTCGAATATATTACTCTTACTTGTTTGACATGAGAGTGGCACTTTAGAATGTTAGGAGCTGAGATCAAGTGGGTAAATACTACAAAGAGATAAATAAGGTGAAGAGCAAAAGTTATCTTATTATGGTGTTCAGGGTCGTGAACTTATGTTATTCCAAAACTATTTTAAAAATAGCAAACAATATGTCGAAATTAGCAACACAAAAAGTTTTGTTCGCAATGTTAATTGAGGAGTCCGTCAAGGTAGTGGATCAGGTCCACTTTTATTTTCAACTTAAACGATTTAAAGAATCTTGGTTTATGTGGTCTGCTGTACATGTTTTCTGATGATATATGTCTAATGTATCCATTTAAGAGTGACTTAGTGTTAAAGACCAATATCGTAAGAGATGCAGCATTACTGCTTGAATTTGCTAGGTTGAATCGGTTGTTACTAAATTGAAAGAAGACGGAACTGGTTCGATTTGGTCGTCAATCATTCCAGAATAATTTTTCGGTATATGTACGTAGATGGTGAACTTATACAGGAAATAAAGTCGGTGACTTATTTAGGAATAACTGTACAGGCCAATCTAAGCTGGGAATCTAAGTCTTAAGAAGAAAACAGCACCTGCAATTGGTGTTTTATATAAACTGAGGCACAAGCTAAGTATCAAGGTAAAATTAATGATATATCACACCTTAATTTAATCAAACTTGAACTATTTAGCTATTGTTTATGCATATAACAGGAGGTAAAATTGGACCCCACCATATACATATTTTGGTATAATATTTATATTTTTGAACTAATACTTACATGTATTTAGGTAATCTCAAAAATTAAAAAAATCTTTTATTTTTTAGGATTTTTCAATAGTAAAGAAAAAAAACATGTCTAGAAAATTAAATGAGGATGCAATACGCGAACTCCTAGAAGATGAATTTGATGTTGGGATTGATTAAGAACCTGATGAAACTGATTTATGTGATGATGATGGTTTTAGAGATAGAGAGGAAGCGGAAAATTTCAGTAGCTCGGAGGAAAGTTTTATTATGTATAACGACGACTCCGCTGTTTTATCTGGATATCTGGCAAAAATCGATTCAAATTATCTAAAACACCTCCCAGCAGATCACGCATTCGCCATCATAACATTATAACACATCTTCCTGGATTGATTGGTGAAGCAAGCAATAAAATTAATATGTCACCGCTTGATTCATGGCAGTTATTAATAACAGATGAGATGGTTGAGTTTATATATAAAAAAATAATGAAAAACTTTTTAAAGGAGAATTCAGAAGTGAACCTTCCACAAAGTGAGCATTTAAATGTCAGTATTGCTGCAACATCTGGTCGTAAAAGAGGACGTTGCTACTTATGTGACCGCAAGAAAGATCAAAAACAATCCCAACAATGTTGTAATTATATATGTATAACTCATTCAACGAAGACTTTAATGTGTTCTAATTGCAAAACATAAATATATATAAAAGTGCTGTAAGAAACACGAAAATTTTTTATAATAAGGTTAGGCTTGCTATTTTTTTGTTTGGCTAATCTCGGAAAAATTTCATATTTAGTTACACTTTGTGCTTAATATACTTAAAAAAAATGTGTTCATATTATTTTATTTTTTTTTTCGATGTCCAAAGTAAGGACTATAATAAAATTATTAAAATCAGAGACTTCTGTTTATATATGAAAAAAGTTATGTAATATGTACAATGAATTAATAAAACTTGATTTATATTTCAGAAAATATCTTTTAATTTACAATGCAAAACAAATTCGTCTAAAAATTTTGTATACAACTGTATTTATTTGGTTTTTTTCAATGGGGGTCAATTTAGACGCCCGACACCAACACTGTAACTAAAAATAGCAATACCAGTTAAGGGTTAAGGTCCCTTCAAAGCATGCAAAATAAGGCGTTAAAGATTATATACAACTTACCTACTACCCTATTATTTAACTATTTCATTATATAGAGGTATATGTAGGACAATTTGACCAATCTGTGGGTTATAAAAGCAACAACGATTTAATTATGTTTTTAAATCTGTTTATAATATTGGTCAAAGAACCATTCGTTTTCAACAAAATCAATCGCACTTTTCCACTCGTAATAACTCTAATTTACGTGTTTCAAGATGCAGATTAAAAAAATCTAAACAACGTATTGATTATATGGGTGTTACTTTATATAATAATCTACCCAATCAACTTAAAACTATCAATAGAATTTCACTATTCAAAGTCTTAATTAAAAAATTTTTGTATTCAACATTTGAAACACTTCGGATGTAAACTTATAAATATTTACTTTAAATTTCTCCTTTTTTGTCTTTTATATTCATTGAATATTAATATATATTCTAAATGTATTTATGTATGTTAGTCCTCAATTATTTTTTTTTTAGAAGTATGTATGTAAATCTTGCCAACGTTTTCTCAAAAATGTCTCTAGGGCGCTGAAGACAAAAAATTATTGCATATTATAATGCAAATAAAACTAAATAAAACAAGTAAGTGTGCTATATTTGGCCGTGCCGAATCTTATATACCCTTCACAACGTGTAGTCATGCAATAACAATAGTTTGTATCAACATTCATCTCATATGAAATACGTACATACTTAAAAAAAACATACATATATAAAAACATCCCATTGTAAAATAATAAATTTACGTATGTATGTTAAAAAAAAATTAAAAAAAAAATAAAATAAAATATATAAAAAAAAAAAAATTTTTTTTTAAAATTTGTAAAAAAATTTAAAAAAAAAATTTTAAAAAAAAATATTTAAAATATATATAATAAATATAAAACAAAAAAAAATACTAAAAAAAAATTATCAAAATATAAATAATATGTTAAATAAAAAATACAAAAAAAATTTAAAAAAAAATATAAAAAAAATAAAAAAAAATTTTTTGGCTCAGCTGGGTTTCGATGCCACGTTTTCTCTAACCAGTATACACGTTTGTATGTATGTTGTTGTAATGTTGTTTTTGTGAAAAAAAATCGAGGTGGTCGTGGGTTTTTGCTCATATCTCAGTTGTTTATGAACCGATGTTCCTGATTTTGAAATACCGATCTACTCCCGAATATTTCTGATATTTTAATACCTCACCCGGGTCCAACCTTTCAGAAAATATATACTTTATGGGGTCGGAAATGAAAATTGTAGAAATTTCACACGGAATGACAAACCTATATATACATTTAAGATTGGACTATAAATGCCGAAGGAATAACAACAAACGTAAATACGCAATTCCCTACAGTCAGCAAAACCAAAAAAAAAAACAAACAAATTTTTTAAATTACTTTATATTAAAACTTGTACGTCGCCATTAGATATAGATACATAACGTTCTACATATTAATTACAATTTTTATGTTGACTGCAGAGCGATAATCATCTTCACTTGGGAGTAAAACCTGGACGCTGGAGTGGATTAAAAATAACTTAGTAGTCAAGTTTAAATTTTATGTAAATACCAATGAAAAATAAATACAATTTTCGATGGAGTAAAGTTGTCTTCTTTTAAATGGGCACACACCTACTACTTAGCTTAAGGAAAAAAATCCCAATTTTAATCTTAAGCTATTTAGTTATTTATTTTCATTCCATCTTAGGAACTTTTAATTTGTTCTACCTTTTTCTATAAACATGTATTAACTTTAAATCCTTTTAAGGATTGTTAGGTATTAAAACTAATTTCCGTTGGATTATTTCTTCTTCCTTAACTCCCTGTACAACCTACATGCATTGCTTTAGAATAATAATCTGAAAATTTACCTTTTGTAGCAACTACACAAAATACACACCCACACAAATTAAAGCCTACTTAAAATGTTATTTTTTTTTATTAATTTTTTTTTTAATTTCATTTTTAAAATTGCCAACAAAATTGCGCTTTAACTTGGATTATTTGTTCAATATCATTATTTTTTTAAGTATATCTTTGCTATGGAATTAAATCTACTTTATATTTTCAACAAGTTCTTTGTACCCGGCATAGCTCGGGTTCGTACCATTTTTAATTTTTAAAATCATAGATATTGTTGTTTACCTACTCTTGGCTAATGTCAAAATATTTACTTTTGAGAAAATTGGAATTGAACTTTAACTTTTATAGGTGCTTTCATAGTGACATTGGCCAGCATTTTATTTATGAAGCTGTTCTGGGTTTAGTATGACTTTAGCTGTTTTACCACAATGAAATAGAGCAAGAAAACAAATCTAATGCAATGATTAACTCAAAAGAGCAAGAAAGTGTCATTGGCCCTTTAAGCGCCAAGCCACAGAAATGTGGAGTGATGTTCTTTTTTGAAAATTAAACAAATCTATATATAGAGTAGAAAAAAAGTCACCATTAGTCAAACAGGTTTTTTTTAATTTTATTTAGTGTAAAAAAAATTAATTTTAATAAATAAAATAAAATAAATGAATACCACATGGTGACTTTTGGCCCACCCTGTACTATTTTTTTATATTTAACAACTAATTTTTCATTAAGTTTTATATTTGTTGAATTAATATTCAAATTGAACATTTCATTATAAAGAAAGCAAATTAAAATTTATAAAAATATTAGGGGCATTTATTTAAACTACTTTGTTTAGCAGCCCTTTATAGTAGCTAAATACTTTTACTTTTTAGTAAGTTAAGAAGTGTTTATACCTTGCTTGTTAGCATTTAAAAGTAAATTTAATGTTTAAAAGGCAAATACTAGATTTAACTGATAAAGCGTGATTTTTTAAGAACTATAGGAAAATTTACAAAAAAACACATAAAATTCAGAAAAATGCATAAAGTCTTTATTTGTATCGACAGTACGGTCCATATAATTTAATGTTTGAAGATTATTTCATGCAAATATTGACCGTGACTGCGCCTCAAATGGTCCATCCGCTTAGTCCAATTTCGGCATACTCTTTCCAACATTTCGGCCGTTATCTCATGAATAAATGCTTCAATGTTGTCTTCCAATACGTCAATTGAAGCGGGCATGTGTGAGCTTTAACATAGCCCCACAAAAAATAGTATAAAGGCGTTAAATGGCACGATATAGGCGGCCAATTAATTGACCGGTCCCGAAAGTGAAATAAAATGTTTACCGAACTCGCCTCTCAATAAGTCCATTGTTAAGCGTGCTGTGTGGCATGTGGCACCGTCTTGTTTAAACCACATGTCATGCAAGTCAAGATCTTGCATTTTGGGCAAAAAAAAGGTGGATATCATCTTACGGTAGTGCTCACCATTCACAGTTACGTTACGATTCGCATCATCTTTGAAGAAGTACGGTCCAATGATGCCACCAGCCCATAAACCGCACCAAACTGTGACTTTTTCTGGATGCATTGGTAGCTCTTGCAATGCTTCTGGCTGACCTTCACTCCAAAATCGACAATTCGGCATATTAACGTACCCATTGAGCCAAAAATGAGCTTCGTCGTTTCATAACAGAGCACACATTTTGATAATAAAATTTAATAATTTGCAAGCGTTGTTCGTTTGTAAAACGATTCATGGCTAAATTATAGACCAAACTGAAGATGTTTGACAGTGAAACAAAACACGAAACGTGCGTCAGCTGTTTAGACCAGTGCTGCAAAAAAGATAATATTGTTGGTTAAAGGTAAAACCTCATCATCAAATCAGCACTTTCTATGCATTCTAAGCTTTTCTACATTTTAAGTTTCAGGTTTCGTTTTTTGAACACAAAGAAAACACATGGTTGTGGTAATAATATTCAAACAACAACCAACATATTATGATTGAATTGCATGATTATAATGAAAGCATATAATGGTTGCAAGTTATCGTAATTATGTTTAAACTAAGAATCATTCAATAATCACATTACGTCTACAAATGAAATCAACTATCTTTGCTGTTTTCTTGCTGCTTTTCACGATAAATATTAATTGTGTTTAGCGATGAGGCTCATTTCAGGCTAAATGGATACGCAAACAAGCAAAACTGTCGCATCTGGGGCGAAGAACAGCTAAATACCGTGCTAGAGTTACTGATGCCTCCCGAAATAACGACAGTTTGGTGTGGTTTATGGACTGATGGCATGATCAGTCTATTTTTCTTCAAAGACGACCGTAGAAGAAACGTTACTGTCAACGGCGAACGATATGGAGCCAAGATACGCGACTTTTTTTTGCCCCAATTGGCTGAGTTAAACATGGTTGATATGTGGTTTCTACAAGACAGTGCCACATGTCACACAGCTCGTAAAACAATGGACATATTGAAGAATGAATTTGGTGAGCAGTTTATCTCTCGAAATGGCCCTGTGAGTTGGCCGCCAAGATCATGTGATTTAACGCCTCTTGACCATTTCTTGTGGGGTTATGTAAAGTCGTTGGTCTATGTGGACAAGCAAACACGATAAAAGCCTTAGAGTATACCACAAAACGTTTTATTCACGGAATACAGGCCGAAATGCTCGAAAAAGTGGTGCAAAATTAGACCTAACAAATGGACCATTTGAACCGAAGCCACGGGCAACATTTATTTACATGAAGTTATTTTTGAAAAGTAAATGGCAAATACCAATTTATCGATTCCAATAAAAATTTTTAATATATGATGCAAATTTGCGTGTTTTATTAGATTTAAAAAAAAAAATTACGCTTAAAAAGTCACTCATTACTAACCTTTACATTCATTATTTCTTTATCAGTATTGTTTTACAAATTATTGACTATTTCTTTAATTTTTTATTTTTTTTTTTAAATTTCTGCATATTTTTTTAACATCTCAAACTACTAAAATAATAAAATTTATTCAGCAAGAAGAACAAGAACAGTTAAAAACTAAATATTGTAAAAAATAATTATAAATAAATATTTATAATTATATATTTTATATTTTATTCGAACTTTCTTATATATATTAAATTTTCAATGTGAACCATTTTTTATTTTGGCTTAAGTTCATTTATTCTTTTATTTTTAATTTTATAATTCAAATTTAATTAAATTGTAACCATTTTTAGGAATATTCTTTCTAAAATTATTTCCGATATTAGCCGAGTGGAATGCATTTTCGAAATAAGCTACGATTTCATCATCAGCACTCTTTATCGGTATACTACTATGTAACTTAAAATTCCTATTAATGTTTTAATTGAATGAAATTTGAATTAGTGAATCTTAGTATTAATTTTCATATTTTGTTGAATATTTTAATTTCACCTATCAAATGACAATTCATAATTCAGCATGTTCATATTCTTTTATATTCGTAATACATTTTCGTTATGCTTTCAATATTTATCCTTTGGCTGGAATTATTGAAAGCAAGGTTGTATTTACATTTTCATTTATGTAAGTCCATCTAGGTGATGGTTAGGTTAGGTTAGATCCGGCAGCCGCCCGAAGGCATAGCTCACTTGGGTCCTCCGAGGGTCCCGTTGTGATACCGTAGGCACCATCGCCCGTTTGTCTATGTCCTCTGGCCGTCGTTCCTCAGCCATCCTGTCCTGTTCACGAAGGTATGGATCTTTTCCAGATCAACTGCGGAAAGACAAGTTTTACTTACAAGTATTCGTTGACCCAGAATCGGGCGTCTCAGGTCCCCGAATGCAGGACAATTGCAGAGAAGGTGATAGACACTGAACAATGAATTCTTGAATGTCATTAACACCGTGCCATGTGTGTTATAATTATTAATTCTATATTTTATTCGAACTTTCTACTATAATATTAGAAAGAATATTCCTAAAAATGGTTACAATTTAATTAAATTTGAATTATAAAATTAAAAATAAAAAAATAAATGAACTTAAGCCAAAATAAAAAATGGTTCACATTGATAATTTAATAAATATTTATTCGAACTTTTTATTCTTAAATTTATTATAAATAAGTTTTACTCTTATTATAATATGAGAGAATATGAACATGAAGAAAAATATCATTTGATAAGAAAGAAAAAGACAAATTTAAAACTGAATGCTATGCTTCCCTAATTCTAATTTCATTAAGTTGTAACATAAAGAGTAGTTTAAAAATTACATTTAAGTATACCGATAAAGAGTGCTGATGATGCAATCGAAAATGCATCCCACTCGGCAAATATTTGAATAGCTTTTAAATATTTTTAAAATTATCACAATTGAGTTTAGTAAATATTTTTAAGAAGACACAATAATAACATAATAATAGACAAATGAACTTAAGCCAGAACAAAAATTATTTGTAATAAATTGTTAAAAAAAACAATAACTTGATTGCTTTAATACTTTTGAATAAAAAGTTATATTTTGCGAAAACCTTACTCTACTTTTGTAATCGTAATTTTGTAAAACATACTATTTTTAGAGAACAAACATATCAAAGTTTCTATTAAAGGTAAACATTAAATGATCAAATTCAAACAAACACATGATTATCGTAACCATGTATATGAATAAACAATACAAAACTAATTATTTATTATTTTCGTTGACCAAATATATATTGTTATAGCAACTATAATATGACCGTCGTGATCATGTCGTAACCATGGATTTTCTTTGCGTGTGGAAATGAAATAACAAGAAGAAAGTGATGACACTATGCAAATGTCATAAATAACCTAAATGCAAATTTTGTTCATGGAAAACATTTTTGTAAATAATTTAATTTAATAAATTTTATTTTTGCAAATATTTCCAAATTTTATTACAAAGAATTTTCTTACTTTTTATAGTGTCGAAGATTTACTTAATTACAGCGCAAGTTTCTTCGCAGTGCTTTTACTTGCCGCTGCTATTCTGTTTCAGTACTTGAAAGTAAGAAAAACTTGTAATCAATTCAACTTATTGCCAGGTTGTCGTAGTTGTATATTATATTTCGTTTGTTTTCCATTTAAAGTCAATACAATTATCCAAATCCTTTAAATAAATTAAAACGTTTTTCTACAACCTTTTTTCCAATCTACTTATTTCTTTTTTTTATTTGACAGTAATTTAAATGTTAAATTGAAATTAAATTTATTCGACTTTGTTAATAGTTTGGAATTAAAAAAGTTTGCCATAGAAAAATAGACAGGTAGATAACGAAACAGCTTAATCGACTTTAAATAAAAAACTTAAATAAACGAGTGATAATAAACCAAAAATTCACTTCAAAAAAAATTGTTAATAAACATACATGCATACATACATACATTTTAACTTAAAATTTATTTCATACAAAGTTTCATTTATTTAACTTAAACTATTTTCACCAGCTTGTATTTTGACACTTTTGTTACTTTTCAACATGTATGTATGTTTATATGTATAATTCTTTACATCCCCCACATTCTAGCAAACTCATCTTGCCCCACCCCCACTATACCAGTCGTGTGGTACGCAGAGTAAAAAAAAACCAAAAACCACACGACAACATTTTATAAACAGAAACCATAATGATTGTTTCGCAGTGGAGAAAAAAGGACATTCTGTTTCTAAACCATAACAAATGAAAGCACAAATTGGATTTAGTTTTATGAGGAGAAAAAATCAACATTTATAAGTAAATTATTTTTGAAGCATCAAATTACCATTCATGACCAAACTTTAACCAAAAATATTTTTTAATAAAATATCACAATAAAATTTGACACTTGGGGGGACACAAATGCTGATAACATGTTGACTTCAGTTGTATATTTAAACCCTTTTTAGACAAAATGTTTAAAAAACTAACAAAAACTAAACTTGATTAAATTTTGTATACAATTTGATTTCAAACCCAAAAAGGAGGTCTAACAATAAAAATATATTTTTCATAGTTTTTCATGCTGCTCCATACACATTATTTTTTTTCTTAATGACTTAAACAGAGACATAATGCCCGTACATGTTTTTCATTCGTTTTTTTTTTTTTTTTGTTTAAAAATCTTAAGCAACATTCACATTTGGGAAATATTGTCTCAAATAAAAGTACTCACTGTGTCTGTTTAAGTATTTGTTTACTGTCATGTGATTTATTTTTTTACACTAGATAAAGTGAAAATGTATATCCCAGGAATTATATTGAAATTTGTTTAAATTATGAAAATTTTTAATTAAATAAAAACATATTTCTCAGGGAAGAAATTATTAAATTTTAGTGGTTGCATCAAATATTTGGCAAATGTGAACATAGATTTGGACTTCTTAAAAGTTAATGTTAATCAAAAGTAACTTTAACGTAAAGTGAACTTTAACCAATATTTGTTGAGGAAAAATTTATTTTAAACCCTTAAACTGTGGTGCCAGCTTTGTCTTTCCGTTTGTAATTTCCACAATATTTATTTCCAGCCCAATAAATTGTATATTTCTGAAAGCTTATGACTAGACGATTGAGCAGTGTTCATCTTTACGTATGTTGGTGAAAATAAGCTTTCATAATTTATGACTTTCTGTTTACACTCTAAATGGCTCTAAATTAAATGTTGTTGACTCGTTTTTGGATCTTGGAATTCTCTTTCATTTAAAAATTAATTTTAACTCTCATGTAATAATGACAGTAAATAAAGCTAATGTGATATTAAGTTTTATAAAGTGTTGGACTAAGGAATTTAATGATCCTTATGTGACAAAAAATTTATTCACGTCATTGGTAAGGCTTTTACTGGAATATGGATCAGTAATTTGGGATCCCCAATATGATGTGTATAATCAAAAACTTGAATCAGTCCAAAAACAATTTTTGCTGTTCAGTATTCGTAACATGCGTTGAAATCCCAATACCAACTTACCGTCATATCGAAGTCATTTTTTACTCAGTGCGCTCCCACCGATACAAAGCCGAAGAATTGCATCCAATATTGCATTTGTCATGAACCTAATTCAAGGTAAAATTGATTCTACATATCTTCAACGTAAAATATGCATCAATGTTTCTAACAGACGGCTCAGATATTATGAACCGTTATATTTAAAATTTCACCGATCAAACTACATTAACTTTGACCCATTTAGAAGAATTCGTGCTGAGGGAAATAAGTTCTATGTACACATCGACTTTACTGATAATGTTGCTGTAACTAGAGAAAAGCTGTTAAGGTTTCTCAACTCAAATGCTTACATCTAATGCGGTTTTTATCTTTCTTTGTTTATGTAATTATTGTTTTCGTTGGAAAACAATTGCTCAACTGTATATTTTTATGTTGATTGAATTAAATAAATAAATAAATAAAAACACATGCTGCACAGATCTGTATGTGGTAGCAATGTCTCGAATATATTTGGAAATGAATCTCTATTGAAATGCAGTATAATCGCCTTATAACTTTCCGGGGTATGAGCAAATAAACACGAGTGACTGTAAGATGTTTTAGCAACTCATTTGAACAATATTAAACAAATTCGTCAATAATTGGCAAAGTTATAGACAAAAATTGTTAAGGAAAATTTATATTTTTTAGAATATATCAAGTTTGTCAAGCTCTTAAATTTTTTCTGTAACTTGTGAAGACATGATTTTGTAAGCCGTTATCTCGAAAAATATCCCTGAGAAAAACTATTAAATCAGTTTGAAACCAATTGAGATATAAGCAGCAAAATACAATTGCTTCGATTTTATTCCTAAAATTTACACACGAAAAGATATTTGTTTTTAGCTTCTAGACAATGGATAGATAATGTCAATATTGGTAGCCCATTTAACGGCTTGACTAGCAAAATACAAAAAAAAAATAATTAAAATCCTTAATGGCCGCCACTAAAAAATTATATACAATTGATTTATATATGGGTTAAATTAAGTTAACAATAATTAACCTCCTTTAACCCCATTAATATTAATAGTAAATTAGAGGAAATTATGAAAATCTTTTAATCCAATATGGAGTCCTAAATGAAATTTTGTATATATGGCTCAAACACAATAATTACAGCTTTGTATCCTTCAACCGCCACAAAAGTGGTATCAAAATAAAAAAAGTCTTGTCTAGTAGAATATCAGAAATTATAAAACAAAATGGGAATAATGATGAAAAATAGCAAAATTGTATATGAGGTCTAAGTGACTTAAAGATGTGGTTATGAATTATGTGCATTATGGTTAAGGGTATTATCAGATACGGCTAGGCCGAATACAGCACTCTTACTTGTATTTTATTATTATAAAATGTGACATCGACTATTTTTAGTAAATTATTGAAGTTTTTAAAATATTCAGTGGCGATATACATTCGCTTTTAGTTTCATTTACAATAAACAAACAAGTTTGTTTCATGCTTAAATGACTACAAGTCTTAAGTCTAAAATAAATACCCAGTTCACGATCTATCGTAGCAGTTAAATGTCGTCAGATTTACGATAGATGTAATGATAATAATTTCGTTACTATTATTTTAGACATATATAATAACACATGGTATAATTCTGTCCATGTTTTTAAAAGCTCGTAAAAATACTTCAGAGATGGAAAAGCTAACATTATTGTCTTTTTTATTTAATATGTTGAAGTGAATTACTTACGATATACCACTCCTTTGATATGTTTTGCCTCGGGCATATATATAAAATATTTGCATTAAAGGAAGAAACCAAGGCATATTTATTCATCAGGTAATTGCACTTCGGAGAGAATTTTTTGTTTATATTTTTTATATATGAAGTTTGACATTTGAAATAAATTAGAAAAGAGAGAAAATTGTTTTTTATTTATGCATTTTGACAGCTGAAATTTAAAATAAGTGTTGAAAAAAATAATCAGCTGGCGAATCAAGAGTACCTGATGAATAAGTATGGCTTGGAGGAAACATTAAAAAATATATTTCAATCATCTTTTTGTTTATTGTAGTTTGCTGAAACAGTATAGGTAAAATTCATAAGCCATTCGTTTAAAGTTAAAGATAAAATAACCTTTACTTTAGCATATTTGTCATTTTAAGTGTACGAAAAAATTCATAATCTGTTCGATAGCATCCCAACTTTAGATACTAGAAAGCTATAATAAATGTCACTAATAATTTACAAATATTAATTTATCATTAAAAGAAATTTGCAGTGTTAAATAAAATTAAATTCTTTTAATTATGAAATTTTCAACAAAAATTAAAAAAACAAAATTCTGTTAACGATTAGCAAATTTCTTATTTATAAATAGCCAATCCCAGAAAATAATAAATGTTTAAATAGACGCCAAACTAAAGCATTCGAATACTATTTAAATTTTTCGAGAATATTCAGATTCTCTGTGCTTTGGTATAAAAATCATAAATAGAATTCTAAAATTTCGATCCCATTCGAATGCCAATACTTTTAACATGACGAAGTATAAAACAAAATGCGTTTAAAGGCTCATTATTGAAATCAGTCGTTCGATCGAATATGATTTACTTTGAGAGCGTTTGATTTTATATTGTATTTTAAAAGTCACTCTATTTTTGAGGCAATGAAAAAAATCAAACCGCTTTGAACTTAATTATGGTCTTGGTTTTTTTTTTTGACAACACTTTTGCTCTTTCATCATAAACCGATTCCGGAAACTATTTCAAGTAAAACTTTTATTTCCATAAACGTCAGCTAACACCTGAGTATTATGCAAAAAACCTTAAAAATAATAAACTAAAACAGAAAAAAGTCTTATTTTTGTCTTTAGAATGCCTTTCGGCACTATTGAAAGGAACTCTCATATTAACAGGGTATTTTTCCAAAATGTAATAAAAAATCTGAATTGTTACTAAGAATTATAAAACAACTACTACGCCTTGCGCTCAATTTCCGATTAGATGATGTTGTTGTCCCTGCGTATTGGCTTCCGCATTTGTGTCACAAGTAAAATTTACAATTTCATGTGAAAATTGTATATATTATGTTAGAGTTGGCAACTCGGACTTTTATATTATTAGCCAATGGAGACACCTGTTGCGTGACGTCAGAGTTCTAACATGCACAGATTTCAAATTTGTATACATAATGCTAGGCGCACAATTGGGACGAACGACGAATATTTGAACGCGAATATTCGTCATCAAAAATAAATCACTCTTGCGTATATGAGAATGCTTACAATTGTGGCGTCGGTCGAAGCTCGCTATACTTATGCGGCGAACTCTGCAATAGATTTATTTATATTTTTTACGCCGGCGAACGACGAACAAATTGGTACAAGGTGACCATTTTTTATTATATTTGGTTTTACTTCGCAACTTTTTAAGAAAATAAAGTTAGTTTTGACTATAATAATTGTTTAATTTTTTATTTTGAAACATTTAAAATAAATATAAAAAAGTTAAATAAAAATTTGTTTTTTTTGCAAATGTTTAAGCTTATAAGGTGATCTTTTTTTCATATGGTCACACTATTAGCTAGCTGTTATGCAAAAACAAAATTTTTATTATTGTTTACTATACGTACCCAAGACATATTTAGCAAACGTTTACTTATACGTAAACAAGTTTTTATTATGACGGAAATTATATTTATTATTTTGCTGAGTCTTACAAAAATTAAAATTCTTCGATTATTTTTGTTCTTTCTTTGCACAAACAGTAAACAATTTTATCAACTATAAAAGATGTTACGTTTTCGTAGTTACTGTGCTTCACACGACGAATTAACAAAGCGAATTCTTACCGACGACTTCGTCGTTCGTCCCAATTGTGCGCAGAGCATAATGGCTTTATCCTTGTATTATAATTTTTGATTGTAACTATTAATTTGCTTGCTGTTTCTAACATAATAAAAAGAAAAAAAAAACATTAATATTAACATTTTTTTATACCTACACGATGGCGCAACAAAATCTAAATAGTTTAAACTGTTTGCAATGTTTTATAAATACCGCATGTTAACATGGAAAAATTATTTATTTGTTTTATTTAAAATGCAAATGGTTTGACACTCTGTTCGATATTAAAGTCCGCCATATTTAATTTTCCCAACCCTATTAACAAAATTCGGAAATAACAATAAAAAAGGCAACAAAAAACATTAGTTAAAAATAATAAAAATAAGATGAATAATTTTTAGCCACCCTGTGTAAATACATTAAGAATAAAGTTGCAGCAATTAAAAGGATAGTGTGAGACTTGTCCGAATAGTTGTTTTAATGGAGAAGTAATGCCAAGATAAATGTCATACATTACGTTCAGAACACTTTAAAATTGCTACTAACACATGAAAACATAAAGCACCTATACCAATATTAATCAAAATCTTTCTTAAAAGTTAAATAAAACGGCTAACAGACGTTGCTTTAATTTATCCATTAATATTTCTTAGTCTCATAAGTATTTTAACTGCCAACTGCTTGGTTTGCATTTAGATATAAGAAAGTCATTGTTACAGTAATATATTTTACTTACTTAGTGGATCAAAGCCAGTGATAAATTCAGGACATCTTTCATAAGCAGATGTGCCAGCAGGAGTATCCGGCCAACAGAGCCAACCGTCAAATGTGCCAGGACAAAATTTGCCTAAAGAAAAAAATTAAGTGAGAAGCTGTTAAGAGAGCCACATATAAAAATAAAATAAAAACCAAATATTTAACACAATTTGCTGAAATTAACTGACAGAAACAAAAGAATTACATAAATGACTCTTTGAAGGACACTTAAAGTAGATGCTTTTAGTGGTTAAGAAAAGCAAAAAAAAATGTTTTTGAACAAACTAAGGATGACCTTCTTACTTATGATTTAATGTGATTAAATAAAGTCAAGATAGTAATGGAATGTACAGCTGCACAGAAACTTAAACACACTTTATCCCATCGACAGTAGGATGCATAATTAATAAAAATAAAAATAAACTTTAAAATTTTTTGTTAAAGTTTTTACAAAATCTACAGCAATAATTCTGATCATGGAGATAAGAGCAGATACGATCAGCTAATCCCTTATGCAGTATTTGAATTGTTTAATAGGTTTTATGCCACTCTGTTGCAAACACACTAACTCTATCGTCCAACTAACGCCTAAAGAACGGCCCTATTCGGAGGACATATCGATATTCATTGACCGTTCTTTTAAAAGAGAATGATCTGTTCATGCATCCAACCGGAAATTCACATTTATGACCAAAGAGAAATTCGTGTACAAAAGACAGTCGATATATTAATTCCCTTAATTGAATATTCGATACCAATAACGTTAAATACTAACAAAACTAATTTAATGACTAATAAAGTCATCTTCGCATTGCATAGTCATTACGCCTCAGTTGTTATGTCCTGAAAACGCTGATTTCTAAAGAACTCCTTCTTAATATTTTGCTATTCTTGACCACTCTTTCCAGTGGATGTTTTTGACGTATATCACCTTACTTTTTAACACTTTATGCATTGCTTTGCATAAAGCTTTGTTGTAAACATACACAACTGATCTAATCTTCCTTAAAAGTCGGAAAAATTAAGCATCACTTTGCTCACATTTTAAATGCAATTTTCGAATAGCAGTCACAAAATCTTTATTATTTTTAAAATATTTTTCAGAAAAACTAGTTGTTCTCTTGCAATGATCTATTAATAGTAACCTATAATTGTTAGCTGTCAAATTACATTCAGGCTTTTCAAAGCTCTATTACACATTCTATGTCGACAAATTTAAATTTATCGTTGCTTTCGAAAAAATCAGTTTATTTATTATCGGTGTAAAAATCTCCGAAAGTTTATTTTTAAACGTTTGTAATTTTTAGATTGTTCCTTTCCCTCCCCATACTTTCTAAAAGCTCATGAATGAGGAAGTCGATTTGACAATGCTCGTTTGTCCGTCTGTCCGAGTAATGGTTTTAATTTTAGAAACCGAATCCACATCGTCGTTAATAAATTATTGTGTTCTATGTGACATATAAAACCTATACATTTAGAACACAATAACTTACAAACAACGGCATGTTGAAATCAGTTTCTATAAGTCCCCACATCCTCTGCAGAACTGTGCGTTCTATTACTCTTTTTAAAATATTTTTTCAATAAATCACTATTCAAAAGGAGCACAATCGCTTTATAACTTTTTTAAATATGAGCAAAAAACACGGCTATATTTTTTTCTATATTGTTAAAATTGTTAAAATTGTTCAGCCCTCGCATAGTTATGGACAAGTTTGTAATTATTTTTAAATATTATGTGCTTCGATAGTTATCTGTTAAATAAGTTTGATAAATCGGTGACTAATCTGCCAAGTTATAGGCAAAAATAATGTGCAAAAATTTATACTAAGTTCACATGTCTCCTAATTTCTTTTTTAATACCAAACTACAAGCCGATGTCTCGAAAAATATTCCTAAGAAAAACTAACAAATCGGTTATAAACTAACTGAGATATCAGCACCGAAAAACAACATCTTCGTTTTTTTTTATAAAATTTATGAGCCAAAATCAATTTTTTGGCTTTTAACATCCGATAGAGCAATACAATTAAAAACTTAAATAGTTACACTTCCAAAATATAATACACTAAGAAAATTTCAAAATCCATGATGGCGACCACATTATGTAAAATAGTTTTATACAAGAATAGAATCTAGCATTGAAAAATGTATCCCCTCAGCACCCACAAAAAAGCACTTGACTGGTATAATGAAGTTTTCTCCGGAAAAATGTAAAATTCAAAATGGCTTCTTAAATAAAATGGCAGCTATATGGATCATATACAAAAATATACGCATAAGTTTCCTTCAAACAAATCCCACTCCCATATTGGTATTAAATTAATACAGCAACCTATAGAAAAGTGTAAAATCAAGAATGACGACTGAAACAAAATGGCGAATATTTTCTTTTCCTATCCCCATCAATATGGGTATCAAATAAAAGGGATTTTATTTTGGGTAGACTAGTTAATAATGTTAATTTTTTAGCATTAATTATAATAACAAAATGATTTGATACATTATTTAAATAATTGTCCATCGTTAGCCACTACTTTTTCTAATCTTTGTGGTTGCATATGGATTTCGAGCCAAAAGAACTACTCCGGTTTTGAGGTAAACAATAAATCAAGTCAATTTCTGATACCCTGTTCTGAAGTGTAGCGTGTTCCAGTAAGGGCGTTCAGCATCAATCGAAACAAATTGAAGTCAGAAGGGGCAAGGTCTGAGCTACAAGGCAAGTGAGCTATATCTTTCCATCCACTGTTTTTCAAATACAGGGTGGCTGATGAAAGCCGCTACCAAAAAAAAAATGTAATAAGTTTTTTTCTATTTAATGAATGTGGTAAATTTTTTTTTTTATTTTGCAGATTGATTCTTGGATTTGACAAAAATGGATAACTGGGACACCGAAACAAGAATTTGGATTGTCGGCCGTTATCACGCACTGGAGTCCGTAGTTTCGGTTTAAAGAAAGTATAGGCGCACATTTGGCGGCAATCCTCCGAGCAGATGGACCATAATGAGACTTGTAAACAATTTTGCCGAGCATGGGACATTCAACAAAAGACCTTACCATCGAAACCCTTCAGTTCGAACGGAGGAAATAATCGCTGCTGTAGCTGCTGCGATACAACACAATCCAAGAGTTTCGACAAGAAGCTTATCTGCTCAAATGAGTATAAGCAGACAGTCATTACAGTCAGTTATGCACAAAGATTTGGACTTATTCCTATATAAAATTCAAATGGCCAAAAACAAACTGAATGCTGCAGACTTGCCGATTCGCTTGGAATTTTGCCAGGAGATGCTTCAAATGGTGGAAGAGGAAACATGTTGAACTGTCTTTTCATGTCTGACGAGGCCCATTTCAATTTGAACGGCAACGTAAACAAACAAAATTGTCGAATATGGAGTGCTTCCAACCCACAGACACTCCATGAGACGGAATTGCATCCACTTCGTGTCACAGTGTGGTGTGCAGTTTCATCACGCTGCATTGTCGGGCCCTACTTCTTCGAAGAAAACGGTCACCCCGTTACGGTTAGTGGAGACCGTTACTTGAGCATGTTGAGAGAGTTTTTCTATCTAGAATTACTCCGAAAGAGAATTCCTTTTAACTCTGTGTGATTTCAGCAAGATGGTGCACCTCCTCACATAGCCCAACCTGTTATGACAGAATTGCGACGAAAATTTCCCAATAAGCTGATATTCAGAAACTCCACATTCCGTTGGCCACCCAGGTCGCCTGACCTTACTGCACCTGACTTTTTCTTGTGGGGCTATTGCAAACAGGAAGTTTACAAAGCACAACCAACAAATTTGAATGAACTAAAGCAATCCATTCGAGCAACAATTGCGGCTATTCCTGTCTCAACTCTCCAAGCAGTATTGAACAACTTTTTGCTAAGATGCCGCACATGCATCAACGAGCAGGGGGGGCATTTAAATCCCATTATTTTTAAAACAAATTAAACTATATTTAATAAAATTGAATGAGCTTTAACATGAATAAAAGAAAAATGTATTCCATACACTGAAAAAAGTTATTTGAGTTTGTTAATGTAGCAATATTCATCAGCCACCCTGTAGTTTTTGAGCGGTCGTGCAACATGTGATGGGAATTTATAGCCTTGTGTCTGATGGAATATTCTGGTCGTTTTTCATTGATTGCTCTCTTCAAATGAATGAACTGTGTTTGGTACAGGTCAACTGTGATCGTCTGACCCGATTTCAAAAGCTTATCCCACCAAATATAGAGCATTACTTTAGCGTTGATTTGGCTGGTTAGCCGGGCTTCTTATGTGACTTCCTGCGCTTCGGGTTATAATGTATCCATTTTTTATCACCAGTTATAATACCATGCAAAAATTACTTCGTTCAAGCATCATTTCCGAGAAGCAAAATCGCCTTTCATCGTCTTTCGGCTTCATTTCGTATGGGACGTTGCTTTTTAATGAATCCTATTGATTTTAAACGCAAAAAAATGGCTTGTTGTGAGACTACCAATGATAATGCAAGTTGTTCTTGCATTTGACAACAATCTTCGTCGACTAATGCTTTCATTTCTTCAACTTTATGATTTTTCGACTGAAAAGGTCTTTCCTTGTCTTCAGTGTCGAAATCAACACTTTTGAATCAAGCAAATCATCACTCACAAGTTTTTAGAGTTGTTGCATGTTCACCGTAAGCTTCTACCAATAATCGATAACTAACAGAAGCCCCTTTCTTCAAACGAAAGAAGGTTATCAGACTTCCCCGAAAATCATATTTTTTGGGTACATAATTCAACTTTATTTTAGCACTAGAAAAGCCCGGCGCGCGTTGCTACGCCCCTTAATGAATAAAAATGCATTCTGAACTTAAATTTCATATCAAGTGCAAAAAGCTAAAAATTATAAATTTTTTTGATGGGTGTGGCACTGCCCAATTTTCTAGTCACGAAACTGTATAGATATGACAGCTCAATATGTCTGCAAAGTTTCAGAAAAATCGGTGAAGCTCAAGAAGCTGAAAATGATAATTTTTTTTATGGGTGTGACACTACCCACTTTTCTAATCAAGAAGTTGTAAAGTCACGACAGCTCAATATGTGTGCAAAGTTTCCGGAAAATCGGTCAAGTGCAAGTAGCTAAAACTGATAACCAATTTTTTATGGGCGTAGCCCCGCCCACTTTTTGTCACTCATTAACACTCCCTGGAATGTGTACAACAATTTGCCAAAGTTTGAGTTCGATCGGTTTTACAGTTTCGGAGTCTATAGCTAACACACACAGACACACAGAGTTTCACTTTTATATATATAGATTAGAAAAAAGTGTGTGTTAACAATTTGGCGTCTTCAAATACTGAACTATAATGATAGGTGAAGATTTTTAACAGATTCGGCCCGTTTGAATGTAACACAATTACCAGTTTATTTTATTTTTGGTGATGCCCAACAAAGGACTGGATGATCTTAACACTAATGATATAGGGCTAAACAATAGAAGCATCACTCAAATAAAAATATTTGCTGTTGAACAAAAAGTTTTTAAGATATTTTCTATTTAATTAAATGACATTATTATTTATGTAATGAATCTGTTATGTCACATCCTCCTTTTTGACTTAAGCTAAAATCCACTTAATGTTCAACACAAACAATTTTGTAATTTTGTCTTTTAAAGAGTGCATTTCAAATACACACATTTAGCCATTTAAAATACTTTTAGTTTAATTTCAATGTTACCTGTCAGAGTATTTGTCACTGTCGTTGCTGATGCCACACTTTGATTAAGACGTTCATAGCATTCGTTGCGTAAAATTTCAAAAGGATCTGGTTGGGTTTCATTAACTTCTGTTTGTGCTTTCACTCCTGCTAACGTTACTTTGGTCGTTATAAAGGAACTTTCCGTTATAGTGTTTGTTATGGTGAATGTATCCATATTGTTGCCACTATTTAACATGACAGCAAAAACGTAAAACTTGTTTTTGTTTTCTTACAAAATTTCACTAAATTAAATCTATTATGTATTTGCAAAAGTCCTTGCTGTTGTGTAGCTTGACTGGTCTGCGGTATGGAAACAAAAAGACTACAGGAACTATAAGTTGTTTCAACATGCACCATTTAACACAATTCCGTAAACACCCATAATTTTGAGTCAGATTTCAATTCAAGAATTTTAATGTCGTTTTCCCACACAGATGAGAGGATTCTGTTAGTTTGTGTTGTAGTTTGCAACTGCTTGTTTGTTAATGAAAGGATTTAATTTTCATGTTGTGGGTTGACTTGTCCTTGTTGTTGTTTTTTTATTTTATTATAGTTTTGGTTTCCTTTAAGCTTGCAAATATGTTTTATTTTTTTTTTCCAAAGCTTGCTAATTTTACAATGCAGTCTACAAAAAAAAAGAGAAAAGAAAAATAAATGTAAATTAGATTTTTGTAATTAAAAAAGACACTTGGTATTAACAGGTATGTAAAAGATATTTGTTTTAAAATAAGAAAAAGGGAAAATAATAACGAAATAATTTATCTTAAATTTCTAAATTATCTTTAGTGCAGTAACGAAATCTAATTGATTTCTCACACAAAATAAAATCTACTTATTTACTAGGTTTATGCAATATTTATCCATAATTTAGTTGTACTTAGTGATGTGCCATTTATTATCTTTTATAATAATTATACCCGCTTAAAAACATCCAATTGTAAAATTACGATTTAAGTTAATTTATGATTGCATCAGTAATTAAAAAAAAATTTTGTTTGCTTCGGCCGGGATTTAAAACCAGGTTCGCTCTAACCAGTGTATACGTCTGTATCGATGCGTTGTGAAAAAACTTGGTTGTCTTAGTTATTTGCCCATATCTCAGTTGTTTATGAACTGATTTTCGGCTCCCGAATATTTCTTATACTTTGATACCACACACGGGTCAAAGCGGTTTCGGGGGGCTTCAAAAATCTGATTCCAATATACATATGGACAGATGGACAGATGAATTTAGCTTAATCGATTTCTCGATTTTTTTGGGTCTCAAACGAATATTGCAGAAATTTTACATCGAATGATAAACATAAGGAGTGTATCGAAAAAAATTTGTAGTTGCATTAAGAAACTCTGTACTATACGAACATTTTTTGGCATATTGTACAAATTTATTTAACATTGAAATCTTAATTTATTATTTCGTATTTATACAATTATCGAAAGTTCTTCCATTAAAGATTTTACAGTTGCATCTGTTACATTTTTAGAGGAGATGGTCCATATACCCTTAAAATCGGACATGTTCTGGGACACATTTCCTGTGTTCTTCAATTCCTTTTTTGCACCTTTCAACAGGCCTATGTCCTGGACAGTTAGGTGGATTTGCCTCTTGTGGTACAAAAATAAAATTTTTCTTTGAACACCACTCAATTGATTGTTTTCCATAGTGACATGATGCCAAATTAGGCCAAATATATTTATGCTCTCAGTGCTGTTTTTTTTTGGTACTCCGTAATATAAATTTCTGTGTTTATCACCCCTGATGCTGCAAACGCTTGGCTTCGTTTGCCACAACTACAAATAGCTTGCCACACGAGAAATTTCTTAGGGAATTTTACCTCTTTCATCAGCAACATAAAATTCTTGGCCGGGAAGTTGAGAAAAGTCTGCCAGTACGTATGTTTCGTCATCCATCACACAACAGGTGTATTTCTTTATAAAATCTGCCTTCAATTATTTCGCTCGTCGGCTTTTCTAATAGAAGTGTTAGGTGCTCTTTGAAACAGTTGCTCGACTTCTTTTGCCTTATTAATATCCCTTGGATATTTTTTGTGACTTGCAACGCAACTATAGTGAAGTGTAAATTGGTTTTTGCATAATATTGTGCGTGAAATTGCAGAAAATATTCAAAATAAAGAAGAATTTAAATTTTTTGCGGCAGGTAAATATTTATAAATTAACGATTGTTTTATGCTACCTATATGTACCATTCGTATGGTATGATAGTACACATATGTACCAGTCGTCCGGTAAGTATGATATCCTGTCTTGAGAAAAAATATTTTATTTTCCTAGAAAATGGATCCCGAAGACATTCGAAAAGTTTTGGAAGATGAAGCTGATAGTACTAGCGATTTAGAAGATTTTTCTGGGGGAAGCTCTGCAGAATTTGTACCAAATGATGTATCTGGTTTCAGCGACAACGAAGATTCACCAGACGACGAAAGCTCTGTTGCAAGTGGTGCCTTTAGCGAAAAAGCCACCCATAATAGTTTTCACATTTTTTTTTACCAATAAGTTATATATGGCTTAAATGACCTGCTGATATCAAAAATTTTATTTAAGCATTGCTATTCGAATGTCGGGTCGAAAGGATTAAAACAGTTCGAGGGTCAACTTTCAAATTTATTTTCACGTACTTTTTTTCGCAGTACTTTTTAATCGAAAAACCAATTGAAAATTAATGAATTTTAAAATAGTAGTAGCTGACATATATATAAAAGCTAACGTGATAAAAATAAGAATTATATATTGAACGATTTGAGTTTTATTTAACTTAATGCAACCACAAATTTTTTTCGATACACCCCTTACATATGTGTACCCTTATAATCTCTGTGAAGGGTACAAAAACGCGTTTAGTAAGAAAAAAACACTCATCAAAAAACTGCCAAATAGATTTGAACGTCATTTAATAGATTGTGATGTCAGAAACAATTGTTGTTAGATATTCATAAAAAAAAACAAGAACAAAACAATTATGTATACATGTGTGTATATAAATATGTATGGATGTATGTTTGTATGTACATCACAATTTTTATCTCAATTGCAGTTGACATATTTTATGAAAAGAATTCCAAATATAAAAGAGGGTGTTTTTTTTTAATTTTTTTGATTTTAGGTACCTTGAATAGTTCGGGATTTCGAATAATTTTAAGGTCTAAATAAATTATGTATTAAATATTTAGTAAGCAACGCATAAAAACTTGTTGTTGTTGAAGTACAAAAAGAACAAGATATAGTTATACAGGCACCTATATGTACATACAAGGGCAATCTTAGAACTACTCCACCATTCGGTGAAAAGTGACAACTTTATAAAACACATACTACCAGAAAGATGGGAAGAAGTAGTAGCTAACGATGAACAATACTTTAAATAATCTATTGATTAATTTTGTTATTACAATAAATGCATTTTTTCAAGCAAAAAAATTCCCATTATTAACCTGTATCCCCAATAATAATAATAATAATAAAAACAAATAACTAGGCAACACTATTCATTTTGCCATTTAACTTACGGCTAGTACTGACTTCTCCGCAGTTTCGTTGTAGGTTGATTGGTAAGTCGCAATCATATACATATTGCTGTTAGATGAAAATTGTGAGTTCACTAAAGGAGCTAATACACGGCATGTTTTTTACATCTGACTTGTCAAATTCTCCACTGCTAATACAAACATGTCGTGTGTTACCTTTAAAATATTACTTCTGTAAAAAAACATGTGTTGAGACATCTGACAAAATTTCAATTACAGCGCGCTCTATTTTCTTTTGTCAAAACATGTGACATCAGCCGTTGGCAGAAATCTCTGCTGCTGCAAAGCAGTCAGCGTAAAACTACAATTTTGACAGACATTTAGACTTACAAATGTCTCACAAATTTTAAAGTCAGCCTTAAGTTTTTTATTTTTTACACCGAAAGAAAAATCGGATTTCCCATGACTGACACAAATAAACAAAATCAAAGAGAATTGAAAAAAATTTGACATTTACTTTATCATACATGACAGATCTTTATGCTGACCCTTATTTAGGAAACTTCGCTGTACACCAGTTCAGTAAACATTCTAATTAAAAAAATAATTTTGCATATCTGTTATGAACAATGAACTAAAATGGTATAACGATTAAAACCACAATCAATGAGGATTTTTCTTGAACATAAAAACTTATACAAAAACATTTTATTTAAAATGTACACTTGAGAACGGACATACATAGTTAAATCGATTAAAAATGTCACAAGCACAATAAACTTTTATGCTTTAGATTGATACATTTTTAGCTGTAGAAACTGAATAACAAACAATACATCATGTCCATGCATAAAGAAATGCAAGTCATACATATACTCTGGTGGTTAATTTTAATGATTTATTTTTACCCTTCACATGTGTTGCCAATATATAGCCTCGTCATTTCGAAGAGCGATTTTTTTTTTAGCTTCTGGGCAACAGAGGGGAACGATATGGATATCAATCAGAATATAAGACATTATAATAAAAAATATAATCCAAGATGACCGGTACTACAAAAAGGCGTACAATTAATTTATGTATGTGTCAAATCTAGTAGTTAAAAATGTACCCACTTTAACCTCCACAATTTGGTATCTAATGAAAGGGCTTAAACAATATAGTAAAAAAAAATTTTTTTTTAATACTCATCAATATGCGAACCCTTGAAAGGGCTTAATTAGAACAGAATACAGTAAACTTTTAAAGAAGTACAATTCGAGGTGGATTAATAAACAAAATTTCAAAGGCGAACTAAGAAGTTAATTATTTACTAAGGGTGCTATCGAAGGATATATAAATAGAAAATATGTGTGTGAGAATTTTTTTAATAAACAAAATGGTAGATATATGAGTCAAATATAGTTAATACGGCTTTGTCCTCTTTAACCCCTACAATATTGTTATCAAGTTTAAAGGCAAGACAGGTAGAATACAGAAAACTATGAAAAAGTGTAAAATTAAAAATGTGTTTTGAAATAAAATGACTAATAATTTTTTTTTCTTAACTCCATCAATAAGGATATCATATGAAAGGGATGACTAATAGGATACATTTAACTATATAAAGATTTAAAGTCAAAACTGTCACAAATATATCATAATTATTTGAGGATACCAAGTTTAATTTATAACAAGCAAGAGTGCTATATTCGGCCGTGCCGAATCTTACATACCCTTCAGAACGTGTAGTCATGCAATAACAATTGTTTGTATCACCATTCATCTCACATGAAATACGTACACACCTATAACAAAACACACATATATAAAAACATCCTATTGTAAAATTATTAATTTACGTTTGTACATATGTTTAATAAAAAAATATTCAAAAACAAATTATAAAAAATTTTTAAAAAAATAAAAAACAGATATAAAAAAACAAATTAAAAAAAATCTATATATATAAAAGTGAAACTCTGTGTGTGTGTGTGTGTGTGTGTGTGTGTGTGTGTGTGTGTTAGCTATAGACTCCGAAACTGTAAAACCGATCGGGCTCAAACTTTGGTAAGTTGTTGTACACATACCAGGGAGTGTTTATGGGTGGAAAAAAGTGGACGGGGCCACGCCCATAAAAAATTAGTTATCAGTTTTAGCTACTTGCACTCGACCGATTTTTCTGAAACTTTGCACACATATCGAGCTGTCATGACTAAAAAATTTTGTGATAAGAAAAGTGGGCGGGGCCACGCCCCTAAAAAAGTTTAAATTTTGAGGTACTTGCACTGGACCGATTTTTCTGAAACTTTGCACACATATTAAGCTGTCATGACTTTATAATTTCGTGATTGAAAAAATGGGCGGGGCCACGCCCACAAAAAATTAGTTATCAGTTTTAGCTACTTGCACTGGACCGAATTTTCTGAAACTTTGCACACATATCGAGCTGCCATGACTAAATAATTTCGTGATTAGAAAAGTGGGCAGTGCCACGCCCATAAAAAACAGGTATCATTTTGAAGTACTTGCACTGGATCGATTATACTGAAACTTTGCACACATATTGAGCTATTATGACTTTACAATTTCGTGAAAAGAAAAGTGGGCAGGGCCACGCCCATAAAAACAATTATAATTTTGAGGTACTTGCACTGGTCCGATTCTTCTGAAACTTTGCACACATATTGAGCTGTTATGACTTTACAATTTCGCGATTAAAAAAATTTCGCCCATAAAAAAAATTATAATATTTAGGTTTTTGCACTTGATATTCAATTAAAATTCAGAATGCATTTCAAATTTATTAAGGGGCGTAGCAACGCGCGCCGGGTTTGGCTAGTAATAAATATAAAATAAAAAATAAAAAAAAAATTAAAAAATATTTAAATAAACAATAAAAAAAAATAATAAAAATATAAATAAAAAATATATAAAATAAAAAAAAAATATATTAAAAAAAATCTAAAAAATATTAAAAAGATAAAAAAATAAAAAATTTTGGCTCAGCTGGGATTCGATGCCACGTTTATTCAAACCAGTATACCACGTTTGTATGTATGTATGTTGTTGTTGTGAAAAAAACGAGGTAGCCGTAGTTTTTTGTTCATATCTCAGTTGTAATGTACCGATGTTTCTGATTTTCAATCTTTGAAAAAGCGATAACGTAAGTATTTAGTATAAACAAAATTACCACACCTCCTACTTTAAGTCTGATTTATGAAGAACTTTGTTTAGCAAATGTTCGTTTAATTATTGGTAAAATAAAATTATTTGTTAAAAAATCTTGACCATTTTATAGAATTTTAGATATAAGCGCTACAAACTCACTTGTGCTTTTCAATCCTTAAGAAATTCGGATAGTACTTAAAACAAAGTAATAAGAGAATTGTTTTTTCCCCACTTAAAACACATGCTACATAATCAACTGATTTGGCCATTTTTAAAACTTTAGGATTTCGAGGGCTTTCTTGAGAGTTAAAATCATTGGCTTTCAAACAATGGTGACAATTTTAACGTTACAGTGTACCATAAACGATTTTAAATTATGACTAGTCTTTCGTGTTGTAACTGAAAGAGTTCATATTGTAGATATATGGCTTTAGCAAGACGGCGTGTCACGCCATGCAGCATGCAATACAAGTAATTCACTTAAGGAAACATTATTACAAATTTCAAATATCACTGGACACCTCGTTAATAGAGTTTTGCACCATTAGATTATATTTTGTGGCTTTTCCATGCCATTAAACCTTGAATCCTTAAACGCTGAAACACTTTGAAACATTTAAAGCATTATTGCATAAATACAGTGTAATTTATTGCAGAAAGTGTGTTAAAACGGACCTCTAGATTACGTGGCCATATGCCTGCAATTATTTTTAAATAATATGCCATTAATTTATCTGTCAAATAAAGCAAATTTAGTAGACATTAAAAACATTATACTGCAGCTTACTTTACCTCAAAGTTCTTTATTTTTAGAAAAAAAAACACCCTTTAGTTAAATATTAAACATTTTTGTTGATACAATAAACAATATTGTACTAGTTGAACAACATATATACGTATTAACAAGTAAGAGTGCTACATTCGGCCGTGTCGAATCTTATATACCCTGCACAACGTGTAGTTATGCAAAAACAATTGTTTGTATCATCTCATATGAAATACGTACAAACATATAAAAAATATACATATGTATATAAAACATCCCATTGTAAAATTATATATTGAGTTTACGTATAAATGTTTAAAAAAAAAAATAAATAACAACAAAAATATATATAAAAAAATACAAAAAAAATTATTGGCTCAGCTGGGATTCGATTCCACGTTCACTCTAATCAGTATATCACGTTTGTATGTATGTAAATGTTGCATGTTGTTGTAGTGAAAAAATGAGGTGACCGTGGTTTTTTGCTCATATCTCAATTGTTCATGTACCAATTTTTCTGATTTTCAATACCGATCTGTTCCCTAATATTTCTGAGATTCAAGTACCTCACGCGGATACAGGCGATGTCGGGGGGCTTCAAAAAATTGATTTCAACATACACATGGACAGACGGACAGACTGACAGAGCTTTATCGACTCCCCTATTTAAAATTTTCTAGAATATATATACTTTATGAGGTTGCAAATGAAAATTGTAGAAATTTCACACGGAATGTCAAACCTATATATACCCTTACACTAACTGTAAAGGATATAAAAACGGATCAAGAAGAAAATAAATAGGATATTACACACCAAATCTTTTGACAGTCATAGAACCAACAATTCAAATAGTTTACCTAAAATATTCTCCTCTACATACAAAAGTATACCCGTATTCTTGGATGGATATATCGGTCAAAAGTTTCTATCAAGTTATTAAGGGCAAAATGGAAAAATTGATGGAAACTTTTGTGTACGTGTGATTTTCCATCTCCCTTTAACTTATGAATTATATCGACTACTGGACATATATTTGAACTGTTCACTCCACTGCTCTTTGCTAATCAGCAATGATATAAATATCAGTCACACTTAACTAATCACACCTGATATATAAGTATATCAGGCACAGTTGACAAATCATACTTGATGAATATACTAGTCAAAGCTGACGGGAATACATATTTTAATAAAACACAATTTTAATTTTTTAAATTAATTATTATATTTTATATTTCGTATTTATATTATTTTATCGTCAATGATTCCGGACGGCTCAATTAAATCCTTGTGCATGGTGAAGGCGTCCTTTGTATTACGGCTTGGATTACTAAAAAATTAAAAATTATTATGAAAATGTGCATATAGTACATAAATAAATATAATTCTGCTACTTTTTTACGTACCGTATACTTCTTGGTTATTTTCTGCAAGGACTCGTCAAAAATCCCAAGTATTTAAAAATATAATTTAAGAAATATTTACTATTTTAAATTTAAGAATTTAGCACTATTTTACAAAAAATTTTTTGTTTTGAAAGTCAAGAATTCAACACAGATTAGCTGTCTCACTCTTGCTTATGCATTTTTTCACGGTAGCAGCAATTCAATATAAAACTGTTGCAAATGTGTTAGTAAAAACAGTTTGTATGTGTTAGTTTCAGTCATTCATTTCTTGTAGGGCACATTTACTAATGTACGACAAGACAGTTGGGCAAACATTCAATACCAAACCATTTTTGATATCGATTAATGTTGCACAACGAATGCAAACATTTACTATTTAAGTGAAGAGTACAAAACGATAAATTCAATAATGGCATTTAGCTTTTAAAAAATCGTATTTAGTAAAAGTGCTCTTTAATGTATTCCTTGACTTTTTCGGAAGTTTTGCAATCAGTCGTGTGCACTTAAACATATAATTACAAACGTTAAACATCCATCAAGTTTCAAAGTCTGTTCCATTTTACGCAAGTGATTTTTCATGACGTTTGCACGCTTTTTCCAAAGCACTTACACATTCATTCAAGTGCACAATAATTTCTACACTTTGACATAAAACATGCACACAAACATAAAAAATTATATTTGAAAAGAAAAAGTTTAAAATTTTATTTTTTCATATTTGAAATAAATGTTGTGCTAAAAGTATATATTTAATTTTTTGTTATTTTCTTTTTTTTTTCAAATAATATTTATGTGAAAAATTACTGGGAATAATTTTGTAATGTGATTTTTATTTCAGAGCACAGTTTATTACCTTTAAGGGTAAGTGAAGGACATTGCTGAGCTTTAAACTTTATGATGAAGTAAATCACTTGCTTTGTATGTATTGGGAATAGTTAATGAATTCAGGACGGTTTTAGAAAGTTATTTATTTTTTAGTTTGAATAACGCTTGAATAATCATTAAATTAGTTACAAAGTTGAAGCATATTTTTTATAAATAAAAAATTTAATAATTATGCAAATTTCAAATGAAACAAAATACTGTTTTTCATTGGATATCAACTAACCGACCGACCGACCTCTGTGACTTTAGCCATAAATTAAAAGTGTATATTTGTTTGTTTGTTTGTTTGCTTTTATTACAGCCATTTAAACAAGTTATTTAATGCAGGGTTTTTTGTTAACTAATCTTGTGCTCACGTAGTGCCTATTTGCCGACTTTTTCAGGTCATTAATTTTAAAAAATATAAATTTTTACGTTCAAGTTAATTAAGGCATCCTTTGGACTTAACATTTCTTTTACAGACCGCCTTTCAGTGCTACAACAAAGCAAATGTGTTTGGTATTCCGATTGTAGTACGATGAAATAATTATCTAAAAATCAATAAAAATAAATAAATATATTCCCTGCGACTTTCCTAAGTCAATTAAATCTGCATGTGACTGTCTGAGGTAAACATTAACACGTTCAAACTATTAAGCTGAAATAAATTAAGCTCATTCAAACCATTAAATATTTTCAGATTCTGTGTGGTGTAGCAAAACAAGCTAAATCAACTTAGAAAGAAACATTCAAAAACAAAATGTGAGAGACAAACAAAAGCAAATTTTATTTTTCTTTTTTCTACGAAAATAAAATCGTATTTCAAAGGAAATATAGAGCAAATAGTTTAAGTATGAGTTTTTAGATATATCGGGTGATTCATGTGAGGTTTGATTTTCTATAGGCGTTTTTTGACAGATCACGCATGACTCATATCAAACTGCTTTGCCATTTTTATTCATTATCATTTGGAAAGACTCACCCGACAACAGCTTCTTTAAATTCTTCAGCTGTTTTACGAAAAACCACGTTCTGTGAGAAATAAAAATCCGGTGCTTTTTCGTGAAATTTTGTTTAGCGTTCATCACACATTTTTGGCTCAATGGAAACGTTGATATACAAAATTGCCGTATTTGGGCTGTTGAGCAATCCCAAGAGTATCAAAAGCTAAATTCAATTGTACCTATTAAAAACAACAGTATGGTGTGGTTTATGGGCGGGTGGAATCATTGGTCCATATTTCTTCTCGGTGAGATCTGGTTTCAACGAGACAGCGCTACGAGCTATACAGTGTGTAAAAAAATTTACTTTTGGTGAGCAAATTATTTCACGTTTTGCTACGGTAGATAAGACACCTAGATCGTGCAATATCACACCTTTTTAAATATTTTCTCTGGGTATATGTAAAATCTGAGTTCTTCACGAGTAGGTCAGCTACAATTGACGCTTTGGAAGTAAACAATACTTTTGTTAGAAGCGAGATACCAGTTGCCCAAAATCAAATCTTCGGAATGGACCACCTTAAATGTAGTCACGGCCAATATTTGCATGATATAATGTAGTAAATGCCATAAAATACTATATTGAACAGCAGTGACCTACTCATGTGTTTGCACTAAAATGTCTACCCAGCAATCGTTCCTGTGGCATAAGGAACAAGTAAGGGGTATACAAATAATAAATTTTAAAGTGCTTTTATATATAAATGTTCAATATAAAAATACATTCTTATATACATACATACATCATTTCGATTATGTGCCAGCCGCGGATAACACATTTATGGGATGGCATCGAGGTCTAATTTTCACACACCTTTGGCAGTATCAGACTGTATTTTAGCTATTAAACCGTCAAATATTTGCTTATAAGTGTTTGATTTTTTCTTTTTGGCATTTTATAGCTTTAGAGAAAATATTCTACTGGCGTCAAACCACATGCACGATGTGACCAAAAAACAGATCCATTTCTTGATTGTACTGCGCGCTGTGAGACATGTGGTACCATTCTACTGAAACTACATATTTGCAATGGATTTTTAAATCAATAATTCCACTGGCTCATATGGCACACCAAACAGGGAGTTTTTCTGAATATTATTGTGATTTGATATTGATTTCAAGACGTTCATCACTCCACCTGTGACAGTGGTGTTTATTCAATTTAGAAATTTAACCACAAAAATGCTTCACCACAGTGGTGCTTTGCACGGCCCATTCATCAAATCTAAGGCATAAACAATAGTGCTGAGTCTTCTTGCACGAGTTGAATCTTATAAGAACGCAAACTAAGATACTTACACAAAGTTTTGCATAAGCTAACTGGGCATAACTGCTGAGCTTGATGATGTATTGACACATTTGAAGCATCACTACCACTACGTTGAACATTTTTAATCGCTTGTTCTATACGCACAGTTCAGCGCCTTTCGAGATGCGTTTTATTTTTAAGAGCTTTTCAATTTAATCGCTTTGATAAACGAGTATGAGCACTACAAAATATATGTAATACCCGTTTGGTTTGTTGAATCCAACCATGATTTTGAAAAGAAATTTGAACAATTTGCAAACATTATTATGACCTTTGGCTATTCAAAATAAATTTCTTATGCAAAATAACATAAAAACAACTTAACAACAGAAAGCAGTGCTGCCACTTTAAAGTACTTCGCTTTTCAAAACTCTAAATAATAACCTTCAATGAAAATTTCGTAATATTTTATACGTCATGTTGAGAATCTAATGGTTTTACTTAAAAAAATATATGTTGAGTAGCTGTAATCTTATTGAAAGTATCACAATCACAATGCTTAAATATTATTTTCTCTTTTAGCTCGATTTACGCTTAAATAATGTTTTCTATTTTTTTTAATTAAATTTAATTGGTAAATTCACAACGTGTTCTAAGAGTCGAACTGTCATAATGTCACAATTATTCAAAATTTATAAAAAGGTTGATTTGATTTATTATTTTCATTTTCACTTTTATTTTTGGGAAATTATTACTTTATGACAACACTGCACTTACTTAGCTATTATACCCTTTACACAGTGAACAAGTAACAGTGCTATATTCGGCCGTGCAGAATCTTATATACCCTTCACAACGTGTAGTCATGCGATAATAATTGTTTGTATCACCATTCATCTCATATAAAATACGTACATATGTATATACTGGTTAGAATAAATGTGGCATCGAATCCCAGCTGAGCCAAACAAATTTTATTTTATTTTATTCAATATGTTATTTATATTTTATTATTTTTTTTTTATATTTTTTTTAAATTTTTTTAAGAAATTTTTTTAGAAAAATTTTAAAAAATTTTTTTTAAATTTTTTTTTAAATTTTTTTAAAATTTTTTTTTGTAGTTTTTTTATTATTTTTTTTCTTATTTTTAATATTTTTTTTTTTTGTAATTTTTTTTGTTTGGTATGTTTTTTATATGTATGTATGAATGTATGTATGTTGTTGTTGTAATTGTGAAAAAAAACGAGGTGGTCGTGGTTTTTTGCTCATATCTCAGAAAGTTATGGGGCGATTGTGCTGAATTTCAATAGCGATTCATTCCTGGATATTTCCAAGAGATTGATACCATATACAGATCTGAGGAACATATAGTTGCTTCTAAAAGTTGATTTCAACCAACACACGGACAGACGGGCAGACGGACAGATGGATAGACGGACAGACGGACAGATGGTCAGGGCTTAATCGACTCCTCTATTCATAAGCTTTCAGAAAATATATACTTTATGGGGTCGGAAATGAAAATTGTAGAAATTACAAACGGAATGACAAAGCTATATATACCCTTGTGCACCACAGGTGAAGGGTATAAAAAGGGTATATATAAGTTTATCATTCCGTGAGAAATTTCTAAAATTTTTATTTCCGACCCCATAAAGTATATATTTTCTGTGTATGTTGAAATCAAGTTTTTGAAGCCCCCGACATCGCCTGGACCCTCGTGAAATATTAAAATATTGGAAATATTCGAAGTCAGATCGCTATTGAAAACCGAGAAAATCGTTACATAAACAACTGAGATATTAGAAAACAAGTAAGAGTGCTATATTCGGCCGTGCCGAATCTTATATACCGTTCACAACGTCTAGTCATGCAACAGTAGTTTGTATCACCATTCATCTCATATGAAATACGTACATACATACTATATAAAAAAACATACATATACAAAAATTTCCCATTGTAATATAAAAAACTTACGTATGTATGTTAAAAAAAAATAAATAAAAAAAAATAAAAAATTTAAAAAAAAAATTTAAACAAAAATTTAAAAAAAAATTTAAACAAAAATTTAAAAAAAAATTTAAACAAAAATTTAAAAAAAAATTTAAACAAAAATTTAAAATAAAAAATTTAAAAAAAATAATTAAAATATAAATAATAAATATAAAACAAGAAAAAAACATTGAAAAAAAAAAATAAAAAAAAATAATAATAATAATATTTTAAATAAAAAATAAATAAAAAAAAATTAAAAAAAAAATATATAAAGAAATAAAAAAAATTTTTTTTTGGCTCAGCTGGGATTCGATGCCACGTTTTCTCTAACCAGTATACACGTTTGTATGTTGTTGTTGTAATGTTGTTTTTGTTGAAAAAAATTCGAGGTGGTCATGGGTTTTTGCTTTTCAATATCGATCTACTCCCGAGTATTTCTGATATTTTAATACCTCTCCCGGGTCCAAGAGATGTCGGGGGTCTTCAAAAAGTTGATTTCAACATACACACGGACAGACGGTCAGACGGACAGACTGACAGAGCTTAATCGACTCCTCTACTGATAAGCTTTCAGAAAATATATACTTTATGGGGTCGGATATGAAAATTGTAGAAATTTCACACGGAAACACAAACCTATATATACCCTTTTTCACTGTGTGAAGGGTATAAAAACCACGAACACCTCGTTTTTTTCACAACAACATACAACACATACATATGTTTACATACATACAAGCGTGGTATACCAGCTGATCAAAAAACACATTTTTTTTTTTATTATTTTTAATTTTATATATTTTTTATATTTTTATTTTTTAAATTTTTTTTTTTTTAACATACATACCTAAACTAACGGCCATATGTATAAGAACTTATAATAGGCTTATTAGTCGTTTTTAAGCAAAATTCACTATTGTTGCATTCATAAACCATTAGTAGACTTATAAACCTATTATAAACCATTTATAATATCAAAAATTTTATTGTTTGATTTACCCTTCATTTAACCAAAAATAAGGCGACATTTCATGCATAGTTTACGTTAAAAAATTTTGTGAAAAAATTTAAGAAAAAGTAATTGAAATGTTAAAATTGATGCGGTTAACACAATTCGACGTATAGGTAATTGCAATTTATACAAAAGAAAATAATAAATTGAACATATTTTGAATTAATTAATATTATAATAAAAAAATATAATGGTGATGTAAGAAAAACGTAAATAACTATTTTTTATGCATAAAGCCGTTAATTTATAATTTTACAATTGGATGTTTTTTCATATGTAGCAATTGTTTTTGCATGAGAACACGGCACGGCCGAATATAGCACTCTTACTTGTTTTTTTTCTTCAGATAAGTTCTCTTCTATGCGTTATTGGTAGTGGGTATTAAAAGATAATTTGTTACTGAAATTAAAATATATTCCTAAAAGCTAAAAAAGAACGTATTACTAACTTATCACACATAAGTGACCCAGTCTTAAAATGTATGTGAGTATGTATGTTCTAAAGAAAAAAGTAAATTAGTTGTTGTTGTTCATCAGCGAGTAATTTATTATTTTGACTAAATTTAAGACACTAATGCGAAAACGCAACATGTGCCGAATTTATTTATAATTTTAACAAATTCAAGATCTATGTTAGAGATAAGAGTTCCATATAAGTAAGTGAGCTTAATCTAATTTGTTTTATTTTCAAAGCTAATGGTAGAAAGGTCGATCGCATTTTTGGAAAGCACACAAACGAGCGACCTTAACGTAC
The DNA here is from genome assembly GCA_941918925.1 of Phyto melanocephala. Classification (NCBI taxonomy): domain Eukaryota; kingdom Metazoa; phylum Arthropoda; class Insecta; order Diptera; family Rhinophoridae; genus Phyto; species Phyto melanocephala. The sequence goes on from OW799237.1 coordinate 106,899,994, forward strand.
AAATTTGTATTTATGTATGTATGTATATACAAATTTGTATATTTTATAGACTTTGCGACACTATTTGAAAGGGTGATATGACAGAAAATATTTATTGACATATTCGGTATGAATTTTTATAATTTTTTTAAGGTTGACGACCGAAAAAGTACTGGTTCACTCTTGTTGAATAAATAGTTATTAATAGAGATTACAGAACTATAGATTTAGATGTCAGGATAAACCATTCCTTTATGAATTGACCTATATATTTAAGTGTAAACTAGAGAATATCTTAGGAGTCATTATGGGATTGGGTGACTTTAAGAACTGTGCTATAAGGCCATGCCAGATAAAACTCTTGCTTCGCGTTGAGTTAGAAAATCGCTTTGACATTTAAAATGAAATAGCTGTTCTTATATGAAACATGTCACATCAAGCACTTTCAAAAAAGCGGGAAGCTTAAAGTTAGGCAACTCTCATCTTTTTGCGAGCTTTGACAATCAGTTGGCAAATTTTCTTAAATTTTTTCTTTTTTAATTCGAACGCAAAATTAATTTATTTTAAAAATTATTCTAAAATAACATTTTTAAAAACTATATTATTTGATAATAAAATAATAGTGAAAAAATTAGAAAAGTAATTGCCAACTTTATAGCTAAACAAACAATGCGTTAGTGTTGTCAAAGCTTTCATTGTGACATACACCTTTTCCTCGCGCTTTTCTGACAAATTTAGAAATGTCACGAAAAGCGACGAAGTTTTATCTGACATGGCCTTTACTGGTTGTTTTTCATCTTTAATTTTTGTTACTTCTTTAGGTGTTCGAGTGAAGGTTTGGGTAACATTTTTCATTCAACTTTCTTCTAGCCTAGCTTAACGTAGTTTAATCCTTGCGCCCAGTTTACAACGGAATCAATGGCCTTCTAAATCAATTTAAAGAAAATTTTAGATGATCGTTTGGATAAAAAATCAACAAACTCCCATACGCCATAAAACCACCAGATCAATTACCCTCTAAGCAGTTGATTTCTTACTGAGCTTGAGAATTCAAACTTTCACAGGCTTTAGTTTTAGGGTCGTACGTTAGGTTTTCCTACGAGTACAAGATGCAGATGACATTGGAGCGCGGGGATAATGGCCTATAAAACACCGTTTGTTTGCTGTGAGGACTTTAAAATGTTAAGGAAAGACACGTCAACAAACATGCCGTTCAACAAGTGACAATGAATTCACTAAAATTAACTGTGTTGAACGAAGTTTGGGCAAGTGGCATAAATGGTCCTTAATGAAATCATATGGAAATTAATAACGTTTTATATGTGCCATATAACCGAGATAGTCTTTAAAAAAAGATTTAAGGATTTGAATAACGTTGGCGTAGTTATAACATGAACTTTTATCCGCTAAACATTTTTGTGGAGTTTTAGGAAATCTCAGATTCAAGTTATAGCGGACACTTGATCTGAAACATATTATTATTATAATACATGACGGGCCAAAAATCACAATTAAATTTAAAAATTCAATAACTTTTTTTTATGCAATAAACAAAACGGAAATTTTTTTACACTAAGTTTGGAAAATAATGTCACTCAAATTATTCTCGTTATCAGCTTGACATTTTTCATAAAACCAAGGCATATTATTTCATCAGGTAACCGTAGTAAAATTTTTGTTTATAACTTTTTAATATGAAGTTTGGCATTTGAATTAAATGAGAGAAAAAAGAAAATTATTTTTTATCCATGGACTTTGACAGCTGAAACTTAAAATGAGTGAAAAAAAAAACAATCAGCTGACGATTGAAGAATACCTGATGAATAAATATGATTTGCATAAAACTTTTAAAAATTTGTAGCTGCTGAGTTCAAGGATAATCTCTGGAAATTATTTGCTCTCCAAAATTTTACTTAAAATTTCCATTACGTCTCGGGCAGTGTGGATAGTGGCTACACACTACTGAAACCTCATCTTAGGTCATCTTTTTAAGGTGAAGGTTATAGCACCTCCATCATCTTTTTCGAAGATGTAAGGTCTTTTTAGATGTAATGCCACATTGTAGACTAAACAGGGTGCAATTAGCGTTGACGATTGGTTCTTATATTTTCAGAACCCCAGAACCAACAGTTCTGCTTACTAACTAAGCCATTTAAAACAAAATTATCTGATAGATGTTGCTGGTGTTTCGTTAACACTATTTATGTTACGAACCCGTTGATATGGCGTTCTCAGGAAGTTCCAACCCTTCCCGCCTACCACGTATTTAAACACTAAAAAAAAGTACTAAAAAACAGTACTCTCTGAAAAGAATTTTACTAAGAGAGAGGCGTTGGTTTCTTCTTAAATTTATGTAAGCGAGCCAATATCAACCCTATTCCATATTTCAATATTTTCCGCAGTGGAAATTAAACATGATTCACTAGTACTAGGCAGATTTCTTATGGTGCCATGATGGTGGTGACGATAAACTAAGCAAATCCTGGCGCTAAAATGTCGACGATATGCTCTTTGCTTTTTAATAAGTGACTTTCGGGCCGCTCTGTATATTGCAAATAATTTTTTTGTGAGAATACAGTTTGTTGAAAACTGTGTAAATAGATTTGGTTACAAGTTCCCTTCAACATATTGCTTATTTACTTTAACAGTGTCATAACTCATTCATCATTCAATGTTTGGAGTAAAATGGTTTTGTTAATATATTTTACTATTTTAAATAACATTATCAAAAATCGCAAATTAAAAAAATTAAACCTTATAAATATACATTTATTTATAAGTTTAGCCGTTTATCGATCCGACAAAATTCTGCCTTCAACTAACGGCAAGTTCTAATAATGGCCCTTACGGTCGCAAATTAATATTGTGGAAATTACAAACGGATTGACAAATTTATATATATTTAATGTGAAGGGTAAACAAAAACCGTAAGTACATATATATTTTTTCAACAACTTATCTTTGTTATAGCGGCTAGAATACAAAGTAATTAGTGCCCTCTATTCGACAGTGTATTAAGAAAAATGTATTTGCAACCTTTTTTTCTGCGTTTGAAATTTTAAAAAACTCTTTGTTATTATTTTCTTCAATTTAAAACTTTTTCGTCTTTATTAAGATTTTTTAAACTTTTTAACATAAAATGATTTTCATAATGTTGCTCTTGATTTTTGCCAAAGTATTTGCTGTACACCAAATTATGGGCGGCATTTCGTTTTGATCGTGTTTTTAGAATTTTATTTTCATAAGCACTTTCACAAAATTTCGCAAACTGCAGACCATAGTAGTAGCGTGATTTCTTTTTTGTTAAAATTTCTGTACACAATTCTTCCAGCATTTTGTCAACAGCTTCTTTGCCCATTTTGGCTGATTTTTGGGCTGCCATCACCATCCAGGCCAGACTTAGAGTTAACAACAAAGAAACGAAGAAAAATTTCATACTTTTTTGTTTTCTTCTCTTTTTTAAACAATCGCTTAAATGTCTTTTTTTTGCCTTTTTTTTTGCTTATAAAATTATAAATTTATTTTACTTAATTTCAATTTTGTTTTAAAAATAAATAATAATCATCTTTTTCATTAGAACTCTGAATTGCAACTGATTATTGGTTGATAACAATTGAAATATTTTGTTTATAATACAAAAACCATATTGAAAGAATATTTTTGTATTTTTTTCTTTCTATTATTATTGTTGTTGTTGTTGTTGTTGTTTTTGTTGTAGTCAAAGGAAAACTATAAATTATTTTATATATACATCTTTCGATGATATAATCTTAAGTTATCGCTATTGTTTTAGACACACACTTTTTGAATTTCAATAAGAAATCAATTGCTTGGAATTCATTGAGTTGTAGTTGATGTCTCATTATTAATTAGACTAGATTGATGTCAATGCTTTAAACATGCACCTAATCAAAATGCATTATCAATATTGTAGTCTATTGAAGTTTATTAACAAATAGAATTGACAATGTAATTTATAGAAATAAAAAAAGTATAGATTAACTGTCGTATGCATAAAAATTATCAAAGATTCATAATAGGTTTATTAATCGAATTCTTCTAGAAAGAAACCCTCTATAAACCTGTGACAACTTTTATGCATACACCAGTTAATGTCCGTTACACTTAAAGCCCTCTCTCTAAAACGCTCTCTTAACTAAACTGGCAATATTTGCATATGTATGTATGTATGTATGTGCTGTTTTTATGATGCTAAGGCTATATATATGTAAGTAGATTTGTCATTCCGTTTGTAATTTCTACAATATTCATTTTCGACGCCATATCTTTTCCTCGGGCAGTCGACTGATCATTGTGTAGCACCAATTGATTTTTAGAACCTCTAATATATGCGCATTAAGTTACATTTTACTGAAACACCGCAAAAATATATGAGCTAAGCGAACCCCATTGACACTATTTTCGTACGAATTAAGCGAAAATAATTAAAGAGCTCGATTCTTATCCCTTACAAGGACGAGTCTTTAAACTAAATATTTAGATAGACACAAGCATAAAGTTTTTATATCTCAGCTAAATATAAGCAATGAATGAAAACGCATTTCCAAGTGGGAATCTATGTCTATATATATAAAATAGGATGTATATATGTATGTAACGTATGGACTCCAAAACGGCCAAACCGATTTTAATGAAATTTTCATGGAATCTTTAGAATATTTAGGCGGGTGACACTGTAAAGTCTGATTCTTCATTTTCGGTCTTCGGGCAGAGGGGCGTGGCAAAATCCAATTTTCATATTGCACCACCAATGACATATACATGCACACATATATTTATTTTGTTTGCTTTTCTTTATTTTTTTTTTTTTTTTGAAAGCCGTTGCCATGTTTTTCGAAACGAGATATCATACTCTTAAATCGGTTATGTAGTTCCGTAGATATTTACAAAAAATCTCTGTTAATAATGATCCAATATCAAATTTTTAAAACTTTCAAAATTTGCATACAAAAATCCGAGTTTTTGGTTTATTTACAAAAAATATTTACAGCTCAATGAGCAAATTCAATTGAAGCTGCCCGGCAAATTAATCAAATACAAACCGATCGACACAGTAAAAGATTAAGAACAAGCGGTCAATTATCCCACTGAATTTTTTAATTCATTGCAACCACCTGGAATGCCACCGCATGTACTAACATTAATCGTTGGATCACCGGTAATACTTATTCGCAACTTAAACGTACCAAAGTTAGGCAAAGGAACCATATTGACCGTCAAAAACTGTTCACCAAATTTAATCGAGGCAACAATCATCGGTGGCAGATTCAAAGGCGAAGACGTACTTATGCCACGAATTCCAATAATTTCCAACGATTTACCATCCCAATTCAAGCGGCTCCAATTCCCTTTACGTCTTGCCTTTGATATTACCATCAACAAAGCACAAAGCCAATCATTGACTATTGCTGGCTTAATTTTGAAAATTCAAGTTTTTCACACGGCCAGTTGTATGTGGTTTGCTCCCGAGTTGGCACGCCAAAAAATTTATACGTTTTTACACCAAATAAAAAAACAAAAAACATTGTCTCTCCGCTGACCTTAAGATGAAGTATCAAATAAATATAATTTCCAATTTGCCTCAAGTAAATGCGTTTCTTTTTAGATTGAGCCCATACCTACACCATTTGTAAGTTATTCTGTAAAAAAAACTTTATCATAGATATTCCATGGATTTTTATTTAAAGACCGTAAATTTCGTTAAAAGCTAAATTTAAATCGTGTGGTAATACAACACTAATGTTTGCTTAGGGCCAGCAACGCGAACCGGGTCAGCTAGTTATCCATATAAAATTCATGCTAATTGTGAACAGGTTTGCTTACATATAAGCAAGGCAGTGTAACACTTACTTCTACAATACTATGTGTGAACAATTGCTATAAAAGAAAAAAAATTTGGAGTTTAAAGAAAGATATTATGATTTGGTAGTGCTGTATAGGGGTACCTCACGAGATTATCGACATCACTCTATTATTTGTTTGTATGTTAAACAAAGTTACGTAGTGGTTGGTCTTTATTATTGCATTTATATGCAAAGTGAGCTTTAGTTGTTCTTTTTGGGGAAAATTATAAGTTTCTTGAAAAAAACTCAAGCGAATTAGTAAATATTTTTTCATTCAAAAGTCCTCGTCCATATTATGGTCATTTGATGCAAAAGTTTATCAAGTTCTGTTCTGAATTTGTATTCAAGTTAGCACAGTGAAACTGGCTTTACGAAACTTTTGCATAAAAAAACTTTGTACCCTTTACCGTTCGCCTGTCCTCTTTCATCGATAAACACAAAAGTTTTGCAACAAATATTACATAATATAAACGATGACTAAGCTGGAATAAAACGTGTCCTCTTGCTGCTATCTTCTAGCGATAAAAACAACAAGCTCGCTAAGTTTTTTAGGAAATGATTGTTTGTGTTTGAAAACGTTAAGGTTAAATTTCAGTACAAATTGAGATATGCCCTTTTTAGATAAAGCCATCGGTACAAATATTTATATTTTTATATGTAGTATTACTTAATATTTCATATCGATATGGGTTATAATTCTGGACACGATCCTAAGAAAATACTTGGAGAATGGCAGGGGAATATCCCCCTTCAAAGCGGGTTGAACGCTCTCAACTACGTGAATGACAACTGACTCTTGACTCACAGCATTTCAGACAATGAAGGTGGAATGAGCTGGCTTGAGGATAAGGCAAAACCCCATGCTCTTTAATAATTCGATGTCCCAGGAATTAATTGGTTTTGTCATGAAATCAATTGAGAATATTCGTCAGATCTTCTATATTAAGAGTATTGTAATCTCAAGTGATGGTTTAGGTAAGGATATCGGTAATCGTTTATAGAAACCTCTTCATACATTTGGAACTTATTATTTGCATTTTTCCAGATACAAATTTCTCTATTTAATGCCAATATTATTCTCAGATTTTTTTATGGTTGCGAAACAGGGAACGCGATATTTAAAGGAGGCAAGTGTTCGTAAATCGTTGCCTTAGTAGGATAGTGCTCATATTTTGGCCAAAAACTGTGTTTAAACAATTACTCTTGCCAAGAACAAGACATTATCGATTGAAATAAGAAAGCGCAAGTAGTGGCAATTGAAGGCCAATGTAGAAAGGAACTGTCAAGGCTTGGTCAGCGGGCTGACGTTACTCTAGTTTGGATTCCTGCGCATAAGGGCCACTATGGTAACGAGCGTGCTGATGAGCTAGCCAGGGGAGGATCTGCTCTGGATATCTCTAATGCAATTGCAGTTGCAATCCCGTTGGGGACTATTAAGAGCAGAATCTCCAGACACTTTCTCCGGAAGGCTGATAACAGGTGGCGTGGGCTGAGCACGTGTAAGGTGGCACGGCTTACGTGGCCCTCTTTTGATGCACGACGTACATTGCAACTTACCAGTCGGAGTCGGAGGGACATATCGAGGTTGCTGGCGGTATTGACGGGTCACTGGATGTTAGGCAAACATGCAAGTCGGCTCGGACTCCCATCGAACGACCATTGTCGCAGTTGTCTGGATAGAGAGAAGGAGGAATCGGTTTTCCACTTTCTCTGCGAATGTCCTGCACTGGCGGCTAAGAGACACAGATTTCTGGGCGAACATATACTAGATGGCCTCTCTGCGATATCTGAAGTTGGACTGAATTATCTACTGAGATATCTCAGGGCCACGGGGTGGATCTAGTACCCTTACTCTTGGATTTTATTCTGAGATACACTAGAAGCTGACGAGTGATGTGGTCCTGTCAAAACGGAGTCATACAGACTCTACTTGACTGTTGGCGTGCAGCGAACTACCACGATAACCAACCAACCAACAAGTGGCAATTGAACAACCAGAACTGCCACTGAATGAAATTCATAGGGCATGGGGACACAAAAGAAGAGTCCTCTTCATGTACATACATGAAGAAAACAGAGTTAGACCTAAGTTATCAGCAGCGGCAAGAGCTGGGAAGTAGTATAACCTTTGATTCAAAATAGAGATAATTGTAGACAATTTATGAAGAGGCTATGCTCCTAATTGGTTTTATGAAAGTTTGTTATTAGTAGTTCATCAGAATAAAAATAGTTTCTTTTGAAAAATGTATTCTACCAAAGTTTTCTAAGTAATAGCATATTACAACACAATCATTTAATGTACAAGAAATGCTTTTACTCTTATTGTTGTAACAATTTACAATGGTTTAAAAATATTGTATTGGGATTTGCTAACAAAACCAACTGCTGCCTGAGAATTTGTGTTGCTGAGAAAACCATAAAACACAGTTTCACTACTATCAGTTCAACTAGCTCACGCATGAAATGTATAAAATTAATTAATGCTGATAAAGGCATTTTGAGAAGGCGAGCTAAAAACATATTTGTTCAGCACAAACGGCATACGATTGATTGAAAATGTTGTGATAAAACAGAAAACACGACAGTTTTTGGTTATAAATTTTTTTGTTGATTCCGACGGTGCGTGGAGACCATTAAATATAATTATTAATGTTTAGCAGTGATTCGCAAACTTTTCTAAGAGACAAAACTCAACACTTTAGCCTAGACAATATATATATGGAATATTAAATATTTTGGTATATACTTGTACTAGCACCATACTTGCTACTTTGTTTTTAATTCTTACTTAATATTTAATTTTCGTTTAAGTAAAACAAAATTTTTTTGTTAAAATAGTGAAAACTTTTTTCTCAAACCAGTTTTATTTAGAAAACTGAAAAGTACTGTGAGAGTACAGCAGGTAACTTTTTAGTCCTTTTGGATATTTAATTAACTGCTTCTTAATAAATTAAGATCAGTGCTTCGAAATTTTGAGAATGAAAAATTACTATAGAAATAGGATAAATAACTTTGCAGCAAAAACTAGGTAATGACTTGCTCTTACTAAATAAAATACTTTTCAATAACTATTACATATCGTCTTTTTTTCTAAGAAGTATTTTAGTAATGACTTGATTTATTATGTGATACGCGAGTACTTATTTTCAGACATTTGCTTAGATACACACACAATACAATTTTTCGTTGCGAAATTTGCTTTAAGCTATTCAAATATATAACTTTTTATAATTCTCATTTAGTTCAACACGCATAGGGAATAAGTAATAATTATTTTGACAACAGCGGCAAAGCATTTCATTAACAAAGTGATGACTTATAGATTTTCACTGATTATTAAATTTCAAATTAACGTATCGCAGAATAATCTAACTGAAGTTTCAACCTTAAAAGAACCGAACGACTTCTGTAAGTCTATGCTAGTAATGGTTTAATAATTTAGAAGCCAATAGTTAAGGCACTATTGACAAAATCATAATATCAAAATTTTTTTAATTTAACTTGATTTAATTTAATGATGCAGCGATGGAAAATAAAATTAAAGTTTCGGTATTAGAAAATTAATTAAAGTGTATTTTTTAGATAACAAATTTTAAATTTATATTTGCTGATTGTAACACCCTTTATCATTGCTTCCACATTTACATATTCTTTAAAAAAATTAATTAAACAGATCATAACAACTTTCCATCCCTGCTACAAAAACTCACGTTGAGAGAAAACATCCACTAAAAGTTGCTCATAGCACCATAAATATGCCTTGGATGAGACCATATGCAAGAAATTATTTTTTTTTTTAATATTAAGTGCCATTAAATTTGTAAGCTAATTAAGCCAACAGGTTGATCATGCAATTTCTCTAAAAACACCCAATAATTTCAGAAAAAAAAAATTGTTTAAAAAAGTACTGAAAAAGGGATTATTTGTTACTCTTTATACAAGTGAAATGAAAAAGTAAAAAAGGAATTAGTTGTTACTCTTTATACATAAATACATTAAAAATAAAATTCAAAAATGCGTTTATATTTTTTGCGGAATAAAAAAAAAATAGTTATAATTGTTTTGCTTATATTCTTTGGTTTGAAAATTACACTAGGCCGCAAAAAAGTACCAAAATATAATTTGTACCCGTTTGGTTTCTAAACAGTTTAAAATTCAAAAAAAAAGCCGCACACTTGCCAGCTTATTATTTCAGTAGACTCAAACGCCTTTTCGAGTTAATCTGAACGTTTTTCTTTTTGGCAGATACAAAGAAATCTTTTTTACCTCTCGAAATTTTGAATATTCAAAAATCCCTTCTCAGTGGATCCATACACTAAGAGAAAAAGCTTCATTCCAGGCGTGAATTTGGTCATTGGATCAATGAACCTTTTCATTAAAAGTGAAATATTAGAAGAGAAATCAACGGTTCAAATTTTATGTTGAGACATTTTTTTGTATTTCCTTTTGGGCTTTCGGATTTTAAAACTTTGAAACTATTGCCGAAATTAATATATTTATTGTTGCAGCAGCAAATACTTGAAAGTTTGTGGTGCAAATACATCAGATGATAGTGACTTTAACATATAAAGTAAATAAAGGCTCTACAAAAATTCGAAAATTTAACGAAACATTTCAAATAAAAAATTATACAAAGTTTTCTACTTCATCACTAAAGTTTCCTGATGACCTGCTCGAGTTCCTTTAAACTTATTTTTTATGCTCTTTGCAATTTGATTGAAAAATCTTTTGTTTAACAGAAATTAATTTCCTTGTCTAATTTGATTAAAACTGTATAATATTTTATGTTTTTCGAATGCATGTTGCCTTAATGTCAGTGTTATTTCATATCGTGCAACATAGTTTGGTATTGTTATTGTAATTTTCATTTTCATTTCATGGTCTCATTTTCTATATTAAAATGTCTTCTTCTCCGCATTTGTGTGGCAGCCAGACCACAATGACAATAACTTCTTCCTTCACAGACTTTGCGATGCATAACATACAAATAAAGAAGACTAGTCAATGGCATGTGGCATGCAAAGAATGAAGAATTTCTAATGAAATAACCGTCTGAGAGTGACTGTTGGAACTTGACTGCTAAATTGTAGTCATTGTTTAGTTGTTTTTTTGTAATACTACTCGTATAAAATACTGCACCGTAAAATGAAATTGATTTTTTTTTATGTCACCAACCGAAGCAACAAAAAATGAGGTGACACTTAATAAAAAATTGTTAGAAAATAAATTTTTTTATATTCAGTTTTTTTAATAATTTATTTTTATTTTTTAGAAAATTTAGTAGTTCTTTTTATAAAGCAGGAAAGTTTATACAAAAATGCTAATCGATACATTGGGTGTATAATTAAAAAAACGGCGTATCTTTTGAACGATGTTCTTGTCTTTCACCCTGGTATACAAATGCCCATTAATTTAACGTTTATGAAAAAAAGTAACGTGACAGAAAGACTGACTGATTTATCATTATGCACGGCTCAAACGCAAAAAGCCAGAGACATGAAAATTGGCCAGTGGGTATGTGATGTATAGATCCGCTAAGAAAGGATTTTTAGAAATTCGAACTTTAAGGGCTAAAAGAGGGCATAAGAAAATTTTCTTAAGACAATTATTAAAAAATTGTTGGGAGACAGAAAAGGTAAAAGGGAAAAATATGTACATATGTATAATTCCTGATTACTGGGCTAATTCGTATTAAATCTGTAATAAATATACAATAGTATGCTGCTTAGTGAAACTTAAAATACATTCATAGGAAGTACAGAGGGAAAATTTGGGATAACACTTTGGTACTTTTTATAACATATTTGCTTTAATCCAAACAAGCTTAGATTAATTCACTTTAAATCATTTTTATTCAAATATTTTGTTATTAAATAAAAATAATAAACATTTTCCGCTTTGATTTTGTACAATAATATGAGAAATACAAAAAGTACTTTTTCCGATTTGTATGGTACTTTTTGTATTTTCTGTGTTTATTTTCTTTAAGATATTTATATTAAATATGTAAATAAATTATTTAAATATTTTATTATTTTATTTCTATTTAAATATATTATTATTAACTAAAAAAATTAAACAGTTTCCACTTTGATTTTGTACTTAAATATGTGAAATCCAAAAAAGGTACTTTTTCCCTTTTTAAATGGTACTTTTTGTATTTTCTAAGTTTATAATTCTAGAATTTTAAAATTAGGAACCTCTGATTCAAGTTGAGCTTGAAAACCAATAAGAGCGACCAAAAAAGTACTATTTGTACATTCTACGTTTATGGAACTAGATTTATGAAATTAAGGACTATTGATCCATGTTGAAATTAGGAACCATATGGTCGACTCAAAAATTACTTTCTTCTATTTGTATGCAATTTTTTGTATTTATGGAGGACTACTGTTTTTAAATTAAACATATCATAACAACTTTTCGATCCCTGATATACAAATTAGCCTTGACAGAAAATATCCCCTAAAAAGTAGCATACACGTCTAAAAATATGCCTTGTGTGACCCTTGTATAAGAGGGATAAATATTATAGCGTGTTACAAAGATTTTTTTTTTTTGGCATGTCATGCCAACAAAGCGTCATTTGCGGAAAGCTTTACATTAATTCTTGAATTTGAGAAAAAGTGACGCTGGCATATAATTAAATGCTTACAAATGCTTATGGTAAATGTCCGTTATAGGTTTAAACTTGCAAGAGATTTTTTGTAAGATTCAAAAGTTGCACAAGTTGCTCATATTAGCTAGGAAGGTTTAACGACAAAAAAATAAAAGGTATTATACCAAGAAGACTGTTGCCAAACCAAACAAGCGGTTGGAAAATCATTGAGAGCTACTCAAGCAACAATTTCAAAATATTTGCAGGCAGCAGGACTTACCCGAACGTAGGAAAATTAAGTACCATATTCTTTGAAGACGAATAAGCTTTTGGGGCAATTTTTTATTTCTAAAATGCCACCTTAACATTATAATAGTAAATCATTATATGGGATGAAAAATTTATCAATTCCAAAAGCCCAAAGTGTAAGATCACATGTGAAGAACGGCCAACCAGCTCAACTAACATTATAGCCAAATAGTTATTCACAGGGCGAAGGCAAAACTCTGTATTTGGTAGAACCAAGAGGGTCCTATCTATTTAAAACTACTGAAATATGGGCAGACTAATACAGGAAATCGACATCTGTATCAATCGCAAAAAAGATTGATACAAAACGCTCTGTAAGATACGCTTTACTTTTGAATAGGATATCCGAATTTGATTTGATTTATTTTTTGCCTCAAAATATCAGCAGTTCCTCTGGCGCGCAATCCATATAATGTCAGAAAGATGGGAAAAGGTCACAGCTAGCAATGGCCAATATCTTGAAAACATTTTTAAACGAACAAATATTTAAAAATAAATGATAAAACCTTGAAAGTATCTCAAATTCCTTAGCTATACAGTTCATACTTTAATATGCAAAGAAAATATTAACAATAGAATGTCAAATTTAAAATGACACATAAAACACAAAGTTTTTTTATACCCTTCACATAAAAGTGAAAAAGGGTATATACAGGTTTGTCATTCCGTGTGAAATTTCTACAACTTTCATTTCTGGCCCCATAAAGTATATATTTTCTAAAAGCTTATGAGTGGGGGAGTTGATAAAGCATTGTAAGTCCGTCTGTCCATGTATATATTGAAATTAACCTTTTTGAAGCCACCCGACATTATCTGGACCCGCAGATCGGTATTGAAAATCAGAAACATCGGTACATAAACAACTTAGATATGAGCAAAAACCCACGAACACCTCGATTTTTTTTTCACAAAAACAACATTACAACATAACACATACATACAAACGTGAATACTGGTTAGAGAAAACGTGGCATCAAATCCCCACTGAGCCAAAAAAAATTTTTTTATTTTTTAAAATTTTTTTTTTTTTTAATTCTTTTTTATTTATTTTTTTTGTTTTATATTTATTATATGTATATATTTTAATAATTATTTTTAAAATTTTTTTTTTAAATTTTTTTTTTATTTTTTTTTTTTAATTTTTTTATATATTTTTTTAAACATACATACGTAAATTTATAATTTTACAACGTTTTTATATACATATGTATGTTTTTTATATGTATGTACTTATTTCATATGAGATGAATGGTGATACAAACAATTGTTATTGCATGACTACACGTTGTGAAGGGTATATAAGATACGGCACGGCCGAATATAGCGCTGTTACTTGTTTGTTCTTTATTTTTAACGACGACTGTTTTGCTTTTTTCAATACTGTTTTGGTTTTGGACGAAATCTTGGACTTTGTTTGCTATATTGTACCGGTCAAACCTTTAAATTTGATACCAATATTGGCGTACATTTTTAAATAATAGATTTGACCCATATATAAAATTATTGCAGACAATTTTAAAAAGGTAACCCTAACTGGATCTCGACGTCCAGCAAAAAAAAAAACATCGAAATTTCCTTGATAAAATACTTTATAGTCATCTATTTATATTATTTTTATTCGAGTCAAAAGTTTACTAAAATAGTTTGTTAAAACACACAACAAAAACTCAGTTGCATTAAGTGGAAATTTAGAAATACTATATATTTTTTTTACACTTAATTACTTTTTCAAGTTTTTCCCTAAATCAGTAGGACTTCACATGTCTATGAATTGTAGTAGCTGGAAAGAATCCCAGAAAAATTGAATTTAGATTTCCAAAATCAAAGAAAGCAAAAAATGTCAACAAAATAGAAGATTAGTAAACAAGTAAGTGTGCTATATTTAACCGTGCCGAATCTTATAAAACCCTTCACAACGTGTAGTCATGCAATAACAATTGTTTTTATCACACAATAATCTCATTAATAAGAAATACCTGCATACACACATACATACATGTTTCATTATCTTTATAATGAAATTTTCGCTTAAAAACATTCCATTGTAAAATTATAAATTGAGTTTATGTATGTATTGTTAAAAAAAAATAAATAAAAAATTAAAGGAAATAAAAAAAAATTATATATAGAAAAAAGCACGCACAGTGCTTAATTGACCTCACTATTCATAAGCTTTCAGAAAATATATACTTTATGGAGTCGGAAATGAAAATTGTAGAAATTTCACACGGAACGACAAAACCAAAATAAATAAATAATAAAATATACTTCATAGTTGTTGTTTTTGTTAAAGTGCCACAACGCATTAATATGGGCATCCTAAAGTAAACCATTTTGGTTCTGCTCAAAATGATACAAAAAATTCTGCTGGTGATATTTTTATTATATCTTTTATGGTACATTATTTTAACCCTTAAAAACACAATAATGCTGTACTACATACATACATATTTCTGTTTTATTCAACTGGTGACAAAGTGATTAAATTAAGGTGAAAACACTAATGATTTTAACATTAGCGTGTCATTGGAGATCATGTGCTTACATGAATATTTTAATGAACTGCACTCCATTCTAATAAGTGCATGTAACTCATGCATATTTGGTAACAAGTATCGGATATTTCATGTGTTAAATTTGTTTGTTTACATGAATTCTTTAAGATATTTTGCATGATGTTGCATTCATTTTTAAGCACATCATTTATAACAAATTATTTTGCAGTAAAGAAGTCATTTAGAAATAATGCTTTTACACAATTGATTTAGAAGTCTTGTTAATGTAATTCGCTTTGCACTACTTCCAAATTTTTTTGCTGGGTTCTTTAATCTTAAAATGATCCAAAAACTTTGCTGTTTTTTTTTCAATAATAAAATATAAAAACCATGCCCTTCACTTATGTAACTGCCCAATCCCACTCACGCGGATTCGTTGTATTTTACTCATATTTAATCTGCCGTTATGGAGTGTATCATACTCCAAATAATTTTTAAGCTTGATTTTTTAATGATTTTGTTTTGATGGCTTTTCCATCGTTACAGTAGCTGAAGGGTGCAGAGCACAAGTTAAAACATTAGTTTAAGAGTTATGATAACATCAACGAAAGATTAACAGTTGCAAGCGTGACTGGAGTATGACTATTGTTATGCTTAATTAACAAATAAGTTGGATTAAAATAAATAATCACTTGGTTATTTTAAATTAAATAATCTCTATGAAGTTAAATATGATATTGGATTTACTGATTTCAACAAACAGATGCTCATATTGATGTATCGTAATAAAAAATGTTTATTACAAAAATTAAGATATTACATCGAACTTTGGATATGTCATACCCCACCTTTATAGCTAGTGTAACAAGTGTTCACCTCATTCACATCGGGTTATTTTTTTATTTATTTATTTATTTTGTATTCCCATACAACAAGACTTAAAGTCTTATAATTATAGTACAGGATGAGTAAATTGAACAAGATAAGTTATTACAATATGATTATTAAAAAAAAAAATGAGAAAACATTTTTGAACGGAAAAAATCTAACGAATTATACATTTTAAAGCAGGAAAATAAAATAAAATAAATATACATGTATAAAAAAGAATATTAAAAATACAATCATTAAAAATAAAAGTAGAATTTTTATTATTGAAATACTCATTATTAGATATGACTAAAATAATTAAAAACTGCTTTCCTAAACTGCGTTGCATTACTCAAAAACTGTATAGACGACGGTAGCGAGTTCCAAAGACGAGTACAATGAATTAACAATTGCCATTCAGACACAAGCGTTTTATATATAATTTGAATCAGATTGTTATTTCTTCTTGAGCGGGTAAAAGTTAGGCGCCTAAACAAGTATGATGGCTCATTAGTGAATATAATCTTGTGCATAAGTAACAAAGATCTTATTTTTAGTAGATCACAAAAACGTACTCCATAGAGTTTACTTTCATAGGGTGTTATGTGAGATGATCGCCTTAAATTAAAAACATATCTTAGTATAGCGTTAAATGTGGAAGTTAATTTTCTTTTACTTAAGCAATCACAACTAGCGAAGACTTCGCAGCCATATAGGAGAGTTGGGATAAGGTAAGTTTTGGCAAGAAGTATCCGTATGTTGACAGGGGCTAAATGCTGAGTCTTCCAAAGCGAGCGTAGCATCGAAAAAATTTTCCCAGTAGCGTTGTTCACATGATTAGACTACGTAAGTGATGAATTAAGAATTACTCCAAGGTTTTCAGTTTTGCTGACAACTGCAACACGTTGGTTATTTAAAAAGATGTCGGGTATATTGGTATCTTGTAAAGAGTTTCGCGAAATTTTTAAGCATTTGGACTTAGCAGGATTAAGATAGAGACCATTAGCCGTAGCCCAAGCTTGAATTTTAGACAGGTCAGAATTAAGATTGGAAATACATTCAGCTACATTGTTAATATTACCACATAAGTAAAGTTGCATGTCATCAGCATACATATGAATCTTACAATATGACAACTGCTGTGGTAAGTCATTGATATATAATGTTAAAAGAAGAGGTCCTAAGAAAGAACCTTGTGGAACGCCATTTGTTACTGGTAGCGGGCATGATTTATTGTTACCTGCAGAAACATATTGGTAACGATTTTCAAGATAAGATGTTATGAGGCCAGCTGCAGAGATAGTAAAATTGAATAAATTAGTTAACTTAACACGAAGTATACTGTGGTCAATCATATCAAACGCCTTAGAGTAGTCCAACAGTGTAAGGAACGCAATATTAAAGTTTAAAAAAAAAATACATTTAAACCAAGTTTTATAAATGGTTAATGAAGAAGGAATAAACAAAATTTAAAAATACAAAATACGTCTCTGTATTTGATCCAAAATTTTGTTTTGAACGAACAATTTGGTGTTGCTGTTAAAAAACATATCTATTCTCTTGGAAGCTATAAATCCACTTTTGTGTAATTCTCCAGTTTACTATTTACAAAAGTTCCAAAGTATATTAAAAGTGCATTTAAGATAGAGTTGTGAAAACCGGTTTCGCATAATTCGAAAACACGGTTTTCTATATATTTTTCGTTTTTTTGTTTTAATTTGTCTGTTTGTTAATTATTTAAGAAAATAGTTTTTATGTCTTAAATTATTTGACAATATTGAATAGATTGGTTCGCTTACACTGCAGCCACACGTTCAAGTTTTTCTGTCAAGTTTTTCACACATACTACTTGTCAAAAATAATTTAAATTGATTGCTGTGACGTAGGCTGCACGCAATTTTAAAGCAATTTTATTATTCCAAATGTCTTTCCATGGCTTCTGTATAGCTCAATGAATCGCAACACATCATTACACTTATTATTTTTATTCACAAACATTATTAATTATATTTAATTTAAATTGCGGCAGAATATTTGTAAAACACAACACAAAAAATTATGGCGGCAGAATATTTGTCAAAAAAAAAAACCAAAAATTCGTCACAACAATTGCACTCAGCTGTTTTCTTCACTGTAAATTGAAACATTCTATGGAAAGGGAATTTCAAGAGCAAGTTCTCCTCAAGTTCTAAAAGTATTAGTTTATTAGTAAGAAAGTGTGAGTGTATTGAATCTTGATACACAAAACTTGATCGTGTAACCCCTGTGTTATCTATATACACATGCTATATTCGACGTGCCGAATCTGATAATAGCCTTCACCATCATGTACATAAGCATAATTAACCCATCATTGCTTAGTTTAGATTTCAGATTTCATGTTGCACGTCATTTTCTTAATGTTTTCAAACGCCACCTTTCATTTCAACGTTTTCATTGTTACCTGTATCAAAGCGGTTTAGCCCTTAATTTTATAAAAATTTTGAGATATAATATATTTAAATTTATTCACCGCCATTTCATAGTAGCGGCTATCATGGATTTTATTTTTGAATGCAGTGTATTATACCACACTAGAAAAGTGGTTTCATTTGATGCCAACATTAACTCTCTCGGTTGTATAGAAACTGATAAAAATCGATTTGCGTTTGTAAGTTTTAGGAAAAACGCAGAAGCAGCTCTATTAAAGTTAGTTTCAAACCGATTTTTTAGCTTTTCTCAGAAAAAATTTCCGAGACCACAGCTTATAATACGAGTAATAAAAAATATACAATTTTTCCTAAAAAATTTGTCCTTAAAATTTTTCGATTTATGACTGATTTGTACAAAATTTTTTACGGCTACCTCTAGACGTATGTTATATTTACTAACAGTCACAAATGTGTCCTATATATTCTAGAGCTTAAAAATTTAAATTTTTTTGGGAAAAACAGAGACAGCCGTATTTGTGTGCTAATTTTTCAAAAAATTATGAGCCGATTGTGTTGGTTTTCAATACCGATCTGCTCCCAAACATTTCTTATATTCTAATGCTACAGATGAGTCCATGCGATATCGTAAGGCTTCAAAAACATGATTTCAACATACACACAGATAGACGGACACTGCTAAAACGACTCCCGTATTCACAAGCTATATATGAATTCTTAATGTGATCGGAACTTAATATTGTAGAAATTACACACGAAAAACCTCTTAAACTTTCTGTGATGGGTATAAAAATGAAACAGTTTTTGTTTAGTTTTTTTTTTGTCCTGTCAGTTTTCTAAAGTATTTATTTATTTTTCTTTTTTGCAATTTACATTTCTAAATTTTGATTTTTAAAACCGAGATGAAAAAAAACTTATTTTTAATCAAATTTATTTTTTTTTTTTAATAATTCTGAACTGATAATAAGGTGGTGGTCGATTCTTGGCCATTTGTAACTTGCAAAATATTTTGAGCATTTAAGGGTTGTTATAGATATCCTGTTTCAATTCATAGATATGCCCCCCCCAAAAACCTGTTGTGCAATTTCATTAAATCATATTGTATAAATAAAATGCTTTTGTTTGCTTTCAAGATTTTATGATTGTAATAAAAAAAATTATTATGAGCAAAATAAAAGCCTAGAAATATGCTAAGTGTTTCCTTTTTATTATTATCCTCTTAGAATTTTATTTTGACACATTTTTTTTTTCAAACATACATACATACGTACATACATACATGCATGCCCTGCAAATATAACGTCTAGTCCATACACGCATGTAAAGAATAGTCTGTAATGGACTAGGACTAATCTAAATGTCAACCAAATGGCTGGAGAAAATATGGTCGATTTAACATTGCGATGTCCGAGGGCTGGACAATTTAACGCATCGGAATAGTCTCAAAACTTATCTTTGTCACTACCTACATGACCATTATACATACACCTCTTGGCAACAATATGTGTAATCGTTAAGACACGAACACATGCCATTTTACTACAAACTCTTGTTTGAAAATGAGTTGGTCCATGATTGCTTTACATAGAACCACGTTGTAAGTGGTTCACTTAAGCTAGAATGGACCACATAGTCCAGTATTATCTGCAGGGTACATATTGTACATACATAAATATAAATAATTTATTTTCCTCGCACGCGCTTATACATATCCTACATACATACTAATTAATGTATGCTTTTAAATGGAAAGGGTTTCAATGACTTTAATGTTTAGTTTATACAAGTTAAATGGTTTTAGACTATGATTACTATTCTGTCTTTAATGTTCTAATATATGCATGTAACTAACTGTTCTCTTCAGTTGTTTGCTACTTATATTTGTATGTTCTTTAATAACGTACAGTTAGCGAATTGGTATTTTACCGTGAGGGTTAAGCTGTTAAAATTTGTAATATAAATAAATCATGTTATTTTATCTCTGAAAAGTCAAGCCCGGCGCGCGTTGCTACGCCCCTTAATTAAAATAAATGCATTCTGAATTTCAATTGAATATCAAGTGCAAGAAGCTAAAATTTATAACTTTTTTTATGGGCGTGGCACTGCCCACTTTTCTTATCACGAAATTATATAGTCATGACAGCTCAATATGTGTGCAAAGTTTCAGAAAAATAGTGGAAGTAGCTGAAAATTATAACTTATTTTTTATGGGCGTGGCACTGCCCACTTTTCTAATCACGAAATTTTATAGTCATGAGATTCCAATATGTGTGCAAAGTTTCAGAAAAATCGGTGCAGTTCAAGTACCTCATAATTATAACTTTCTTATGGGCGTAGCCCCACCCACTTTTCTAATCACGAAATTATATAGTCATGACAGCTCAATATGTGTGCAAAGTTTCAGAGAAATCGGTCAAGTCCAAGTAGCTAAAAATGATTAATAAATGTTAATGGGCGTGGCCCCGCCCACTTTTTTACCACCCATAAACACTCCCTGGAATGTGTACAACAACTTGCTAAAGCTTGAGTCCGATCGGTTTTACAGTTTTGGAGTCTATAGCTAACACACACACACAGACTGAGTTTCACTTTTATATATATAAAAGATATGTGTCGTAACGTTATAGATTTTGCGTCGTCTTTGTTTTTACAACAAACACATTGATCTGATTGATTACTGTTTACGTTTTTTCTTAACAAAGAAACTAAAATCTGCAAAGTAAAACGTTACAAATCATTAGTTTTGTTAGTGTAATTAATAACAACTATTGTTGCCATATTTGCTCGTTATACATATTTTAACAGTTGTGCTTTCTCTTCTTCTTCCCACAATTATAGTAACGATGACATGAAAGAATAGTAGACAAAGATAAAAAGAAAAAATATGCAAAAATATGTCTGAGAAGAAGTAAAAATAAATCTCATTAACGGCCCGTTACACAATGTATGATTATTTTAATTTAACAAAAACATTATGAACCGTCACTTTCGTCAACAAGAACTATTGAACCAACGCGTTACTATTTTGCGTTTTACCATCTTTCGGTTACATAACTAAAACAGCTATAAAAGTATGTTTGTGTGTGTTTTTTGTTAAAGAAAATTGGTAAAATTAAAGACCAAAACCTAAAAAAATATAAGAAGTTTCTATAGAATTTATAGAACCGATACCACTCTACATTTACGGTCACAGTACTTCCGTCTTTGTTTTTGAAGAAGTAAGGACGAATGATTTTCTCAGATGTAAAACCACAACATATTGTACACCTACTGGGGTGCTGTTAGCAGTGATGAATGATTCTTAAAACTTCAGAACCGCACAATGCCGTTATTACGTCGCCAAAACTTAACTCTAGACAAAAAAATTTTCACTCAACTCATTAATGATGCGCTAAGTTTCATCTTTCAAAGCATCATTTGTTGTTTCTGTGTATAAACCCAGTTTTTAAATGGCCCAGAGAAAAATTCCAACGTTAAATTACAAGAACAAGGCATCTTATAGATACAATTAAATAGAGAAATTATGCGAACGCCAAATCTACAGCAACAACTGAACTATTTTTCGATACCAAAAATCACCGATGTAAATAAAAGAGAAGAGAATTTACAATGGAGGCGCCATATTGGCTTGTTCATTTTCTATATAGAATTCTGTTTGTGTGAAAATGTTTTTTCTTTCAAAATCGCATTAATTAAAAACTACAGGTGATTACTATGAAAAGTACCTTGTGTTCGACGTTTAAAAAAACTAACACAATTGACAAACGTTTGCCTCATTGGTTATTGGTCGTTTTTAAATCTTAAACGAATTGCTTATCATAAGCTTACAAATTAATATTTGTATGCATAATGATGCGCAAGTTTCATCTGATAGTTCACCATGCGCAAACTGTCAAGTGGAGTCTGTAAGACACTTTTTTGATCAAATCATCCTACTCGACGGATTTGGTGTCTCTTAGAATCAGCCTGACTGAGGACTGAGTACTAGATCTGGTCAGTAGAGGTAAGGTATCTCAGCAGATCGTTCATTTATATCTCAGATATTTTAGAGAAGTCACTCAGTTTATTTTTGCCCAGGATTCTGTATCTTTTGGTAGCCAGGGCAGTAATATTATTTCAGGTTCGACAATGTTCGTCCGAAGTAAGCCCGAATTGGTATGCATGTTTCAAAAACATCTAGTTATACTTCAGTGCTGTCAGAAATCTAGTGATGTCCTTCTGACCTCGCCTATACTACCTGCTCTCAGCTTCTTCAAGAAAGGGTCTGAGTGATAAGAGTGCCGCCCGACAGTCGAAAAAATACCAATATTCCTATCATTCAGTATCCTATTCGCCTTCCAGATATCGAATATTATCCCTAGTTGGCCAGAGAAGATACTGAATCCGATCACACAGCCCATGTTAAAACCGCTCGTATAAATTCTGTTGTTGAAGCTCCATATAAGGTCACTCCCAAGGCATATTTATTCATCAGGTACTCTTAATTCGTTAGCTGATTATTTTTTTCAACACTTATTTTAAATTTCAGCTGTCAAAATGCATAAAAAAAACAATTTTCTCTCTTTTCTAATTTATTTCAAATATCAAACTTCATATATAAAAAATATAAACAAAAAAATTCTCTGCGAACTGCAATTACCTGATGAATAAATATGCCTTGGGGTACTCCTAAGCCACTCAATTATGGAGATGACATAAGGTTGGTTGAAGATCAAAGGCAGCCCGGCCAGAATCCTCGCATGGCCATATGATCTCGATCTCCAACAAGATTCATTAAGCCTGATTGTACTACTTACAGATATTGCCTTTTTATAAAGATCAATAAGAATGAGGAGCAAGTACGTAATGCACCCGATATTCCAATGTATGGATTTCGTTGTACCCTGTACAACTTGTATACAATATATTTGCGACTGGTTGCAGTCTATTAGATCAGAGAACCATACGTAAGCAATGGTTTTAATCCTCATTTCACAGCGAACATCTTACGACATGGGTAGAAGGATAGCCTGGCCTTTCTCACGCTGTATAAGAAGCTGTGTTAGATGTTAAGATCACATGATAATTTCAAGTCCTAGATGGATGATGCACTGTCCGAATACTTCAGAATTCATCTGATGACCACAAATAGTTACAAACGTCGTCAGGTTGATCTTTTAGATTAATACGCAAAACTTTAGTGTACACCCAGGGTACACTTATACAAGGTGGCGGTGCCATCCCAGCTGACTATTTTCTTTGGAGTATGTCACACTACATATTTAAAAAAAATGATTTCCACTCCGGAAATTGTCAAACTCCATACATAAAAAAACAGAGAGACAAGAATTGCTCTCCTTTACGCTATCACCTTATGTAATTACACCATCTGTAGACCGGCTCTGTGTGTCTCACTATGAGCATATTGTTTTGGTTTACTCTCAATGGCACGATCGAAAGTCTTGTATATTGCAGGTTTTTTGCGTAAGAGATTTATTGTAAAGAAGCCCTGCTCAAACTAGACGAAGTGATAGAGTAAAATTTTTAGATTTTAACATCTAACATTTCCTGTGCGACAAGTGTGCCGTTTCAGGGATTTTATTCTCGTAAGCCGTTTCGTTTGGGATATCTCGTGCTTTCACCAAATAACCGCACATAGTTATATATATTAGACTATAATAATACGAGTATTTAAAAGGCATATAAAGAAATCAATTTCAACTGTTAAATAACCGAAAGTTTGAGAAACCAAGTTTAGCCTTTCATTTAATTTAATTTCATCAAATTTAAACTACCAAATGTACATTGCAAAGGTATAATACATTAACTTAATACAACTTTGAATATATTTAAAATAAAATCAAATTAAATAATAGTGAAAATAAGGACAATAAATCTACATATGTATGTATACCTGTCATCATATTAAGTTTAATTTATTTAAGATCCTCTTTTTAGCATTAACCTTTTGCAGCGGCCGTATTTAACATTTAATACAAAATATTTTGGATTATTTGTGTTCTTTTGCTTAGTCGTACCCACATCATTCTTATCTAAGACAACATCAATCACTTTTGTATCTGCTGAAAACAAACTTTTGTTTCTTTAAATCAACAACAACCACAACAGAGAGACGAATTTCTTATAGCCTGCCTCAAAACATGGTGTAAACTTGTAAAAAGTTTAATGTTTTACATGACTTTATGGAGTGCAGACATTGGCCCTTGGCATAAATATAGCAAATAGAATAGATACAAATAATTAACGGAAAATTTCCTATAAAGTTGTTTGTGAATTCTATCCAAATATTTCTACTTGAAATACTTAATTGTGAATCATATAAAAATTCTTTATTTTTTTTTATTAAAATAAACTTGATACAAAATTAAAAATAGGGTTTTTACTTCTAGATTTTGTTAAAAAAAAATTGGATTCAAATAAATTTCTAAAATATAATTCTTCTTCATGTGCTAGAGAGACATTAAATGTATCAAAGAAATCTTTTTATATGTTTGACGGTTTTAGTGCATTAAACAAAATAATAATGTTTTGTAAAGCCATGTTATATTCTAAATTTCAGAAAAAAAAATCAGGACATATCAACCGAAAATACATTAAACTAAATTGTATTTTCACAAGTTGTGCTATTATGATGTATTTTCAAAATTAAATAAGATTAACAATTAACAATTATTTAACAATTTTAAATTGTTTATTGTAAAGTTTTCCTACCATTCTTTTTACAAACTAATGGCCCACCCTTTATATACTGTTCCGAATAGTTTTAAACTATAAATTTGCCGATTACTAAGTTACAAGAATGATTAAATAAAGATTACGCCATCACGCAGCCCTAAAAAAACATTTCTGCGCATGTACGAACTCTGACGTCACTCAAGCTGTGTTCTCATTGGCTAATAAAATTCAGCTGTTTAACTAATTATGTTTATGCTAAAACATGACAGTGGGACAAATTGTTATTTTTCCAACCAAATGTTTTGAAAGCTAACAAATTCTTGTTACAGTGGTGGCCACGAATTTAAGACACGACATTTCACTTATATATTTCTAATAATTTTTAGATCTTATCGAAAAAATTTAAGATCCATGTTATTTTTCAAAGATCCTAGTATTGTTATGAAAAAAAATTAAAAATAGTTTGTTGCCTATATTTTGTTAGAAATTTTTATTTACATATTAATCAGATTAATACAAGGTTTAGCCTGGTCATGAATTTAGGACATAGGCAAAATAAAAGTTAATTCACTAAAGTAAAGCTTAGCTTCATAGAAAAAAATTAGTATTTGGTAGGAAATCCTTTATTTTGGATCACAGCAGCGCACCTCCTGGGTAAACTTTCAACTAAGGCCATACAACGTTCGTTTGTAATGGCATACCAAGCTTTTTTGATTTCTTTCCATAAATCGCTATGTTGCTCGTACATGCTCGCCAATATCATTCCACAAGTTCTCAATTCGATTATGGTCCGGGGATTGAACTGGCAACTTCAGAACTGTAATATTGTTTTCCTCTAAGCAACTTTTTACTAGGCGTGAAGTGTGCTTAGGGTTATTATTATGCATAAATTTCCATATTAGAGGCATGTTGTCTTCAGCAAATGGTATCATAATGCTTCTCAGTATGTTTTTGTAAATATGCTGGTCCATTATAGTGGTAATCTTGTAAATGGGACCTACACCATGCCAGGAAAATTATGCTCACACCATGACATTGCCAATACCGTGTTTATCCGTTGTGAGGGTGCACTTTGGGTGATGCTCCAGGTTTGGAGGACGCCATACGTACTGTTTTCCATCAGAACCGAAGCGGCAAAACTTCGGTTCGTCGTTCCAAAGTATATTTTTCCAAAATGTCATCGGTTTATTGAGATGTTCTCTTCAATAAGCTAGTCTGGATTTAATTTTTTTTTGACACAAATGGTTTACGTTGTGTAATACACCCACGTTAGTTTTTCTCATTCAAATGTCTTCTTATTGTCCTGGACGATATATTAATACCAAAATCAGATGAAATCTCATTTTTATTTTTACTTAAGCTTTTAAAAGGATCTTTAACAGCAGCTTTATAAATTAAGCTATCCTCCCTGAGTGTAATTTTTCGGGCTCTAGGGTGTTGTTTTACATTTTTGGTGGTACCATGTTGCTTGATGTATTCCAGTGCGTTGTAAATCTTGGATCTGGAACATTTAATAAGCTTGGAAATGTCCATTACTGGCCAGCTTCAAATGCACGTTTTTACAATAATGTATTAAAAATAGCAACAAACTGTAAACAAACAAAACTAAATAACGGTAATTTTTCTTAACATTACAAGGTACACTGAAAAATTAACTAGATCTAATTTGATATTGCAGGGTTGAAAAAATTATCATAACTATGCTCGTTACATGTGGCCACCACTGTATATATACTTATGTATATAAATATACTTTCATTATTTTTATTACAATATTTCACTATTATATTAGGTGTAGCAATCATTTCATTTTGTTATTTTTTAAAATTTTCTTTTTCGCTTATAAGTATTTTCAATGATTTCGGCATTTAGTTTCCTAATTCTAAAATACATTCGACACCTAAAAAATAGTTTTTTCACGTCTTCACCGGCTTCAATTTCTTTGGCTTCCAACAAATGCTTTTGTAAATATCCGCTTGAAAGTAAATATCTGTTACCATTTAATTTGAAAAATATGGTGTAAGTTTGGAGGCGATATTCTTCAAGATCAGTCGGCCTGGGAGCATTTTCCGAGACTAATTTTTCTTCAAAACTATTTGGAATATCATTTTGCTTTTCAGTTTCACGTAGTCCTTCATATACATTTGCAACTTGAGTTTCATTAGCAGTTTTCGTTTCACTTTCAATAGCACTAGTGTCTAAAGACGGAATTGCATGGGATTTTAAAATTTTTGCACGCCGTTTGCTAAATCCTATTTATAATGCCTTAGTAATGTACTGCGAGTATTAATTTGGTTTTAACTTACCCTTTTTAAATTTCAAGTTTCTTTCAAAATCATCTTGCTTGAAATGTAAAGCACAAATTTTTTCTTTATCCACATTTACAGGCTTCACTCGTTTGCAAAATATTACCCATAACTTCCTTCGAGCTTTATCTTTTGGAAAATTGTAAAATGATACAGCTTTTTGAAAACACAAAAGTTTTATTAAAAATACGCAAATTATTAGGCTTTAATATAATTTCTCACTTGTTTTCTTGCTGTTACTTTGCTTGCATTTGCCCACTGCACATTTCATATTTGCTCTCTTTCTTATCTTTTCACTTTATTTTGTTTTCTGTTTTTATTAGTTTTGCAGCTTTTAAATAAGCAAATTTAAACACTTTTTATATAATTTTAATAAATTTAATATTATTTATATGTATCTATATATATAAAAGTGAAACTCTGTGTGTGAGTGTGTGTGTGTGTGTGTTAGCTATAGACTCCGAAACTGTAAAACGGATCAGGCTCAAGCTTTGGTAAGTTGTTGTACACATACCAGGGAGTGTTTATGGGTGAAAAAAAGTGGGCGGGGCTACGCCCATAAAAATTAGTTATCAGTTTTAGCTACTTGCACTTGACCGATTTTTCTGAAACTTTTCACACATATCGTGCTGTCATGACTAAATAATTTCGTGATAAGAAAAGCGGGCGGGGCCACGCCCATAAAAAAGTTTTAATTTTGAGGTACTTGCACTGGACCGATTTTTCCAAAACTTTGCACACATATTGAGCTGCTATGACTTTATAATTTCGTGCTTAAAAAAGTGGGCAGGGCCACGCCCATAAAAAAACGTTATAATTTTGACGTTCTTGCACTGAACCGATTTTTCTGAAACTTTGAAAACATACTCACCTGTCATGACTCTATAATTTCGTGATAACAAAAGTGGGCAGGGCCACGCCCATAAAAAAACAGTTATAATTTTGAGATATTTGAACTTCACCGATTTTTCTAAAACTTTGGACACATATTGAGCTGTCATGATTATATACTTTCGTGATTAGAAAAGTGGGCACGGCCCCGCCCATAAAAAATAGTTATAATTTTGAGGTACTTGCACTAGACCGATTTTTCTGAAACTTTGCACACGACTGTCACGACTTAACAGTTTAGTGATTTGAAAAGTGGGCAGTGCCACGCCCATTAAAAAAAAAAATTATTAGCTTTTTGCACTTGATATTCAATTGAAGATCAGAATACATTTTTAATCATTAGGGGGCGTAGCAACGCGCGCCGGGTTTGGCTAGTTTATTATATAAAAGTGAAACTCTGTGTCTGTGTGTGTGTTAGCTATAGACTCCGAAACTGTAAAACCGATCGGACTCAAACTTTGGCAAGTTGTTGTACACATACCAGGGAGTATTTATGGGTGGAAAAAAGTGGGCGGGGCCACGCCCATTAAAATTAGTTATCATTTTTAGCTACTTGCACTTGACCGATTTTTCTGAAGCTTTGCACACATATCGAGCTATCATGACTAAATAATTTCGTGATAAGAAAAGTGGGCGGGGCCACGCCCCTAAAAAAGTTTTAATTTTGAGGTACTTGCACTAGACCGATTTTCCTGAAACTTTGCACACATATTGAGCTGTCATGACCTTATAATTTTGTGATTAAAAAAGTGGGCAGGGCCACGTCCATAAAAAAAGTTATAATTTTGAGGTACTTGCACTGGACCGATTTTTCTGAAACTTTGCACACATACTGAGCTGTTACGGCTTTACAATTTCGTGATTAGAAAAGTGGGCAGTGCCACGCCTATAAAAAATTTTTATCATTTTGAGGTACTTGCACTGGACCGATTTTTCTGAAACTTTGCACACTAATTGAGCTGTTATGACTTTACAATTTCGCGATTAGAAAAGTGGGCAGGGCCACGCCCATAAAAAAAATTACAATTTTAAGTTACTTGCACTGGACCGATTCTTCTGAAAT
The DNA here is from genome assembly GCA_941918925.1 of Phyto melanocephala. Lineage (NCBI taxonomy): Eukaryota > Metazoa > Arthropoda > Insecta > Diptera > Rhinophoridae > Phyto > Phyto melanocephala. The sequence goes on from OW799237.1 coordinate 106,929,473, forward strand.
TTCGCACACATATTGAGCTGTTATGACTTAGCAATTTCCTGATTAGAAAAGTGGGCAGTGCCACGCCCATAAAAAAAGTTATAATTTTTAGCATTTTGCACTTGATGTTCAATTAAAATTCAGAATGCATTTTGATTCATTAAGGGGCGTAGCAACGCGCGCCGGGATTTTCTAGTTTATTATAAAATATGACACGAAATTCGTTGTTTATTAAGCATCGATGTAATACTTTTTTTTTCAGAACTCTCTGAGTAAATTAATTACAGGTCTGCCAACTATAACAAAATACATATGTACATTTTTTGTAAGAAATTATAAATTTCATATATGATACAGACTTGGTAATCTTTGCTAGGGGATTACTACGTCATCAAACGGTAAATCATGCGCAAGTCGTAGTCTTTATTTAATCATTCTTGGTAAGTTATATGGTCTAAATTTTTTTCGATTCACCCTTAGGGCATATCATGTTTACTCCTGCTCCTGTACACCATTATAAAAATAAATAATTTATTTTACGCGCTCACGAAAGCTTCACGTCAGTGGTGCCCAAACCCAGTTTTAAGTCATGATAACAGCTTCAGGGTTAATAAGAATATTTAAATCTAAATTCCAAAAAAATCAATAACAATATGTTAACGTTCTTTAGTATGTGTATGTATGTTTGTTACACATAAAATTCCATAATAATCTTAATCTGATGTTTCCTACTCCTGTGGTTAGTTCTTAAGCCTTTTAATTAGTATTTATAATATTTTCTTTAATTACTGCTGATATTAAGTAGTTTGCGGTTTAGTTTATTAAAGTAGTCAGTTTGTTTATTGATTGACAGATCTTCAAACGTATTAGGAATGTACTATTTTTCACAATGTCTAGTAAGTATATTCAAAAAAACAACAACAAAATAGGATTAATTTATCAAATAAATTAGAAGTAAATCTACATTAACAGTTGGCAAATATTTGCTCAGATAAACGCAACTAGTGGTAAATACTTATACTGAGTGCCCAAAAATTACCGCAGGGGTTTGAATTGCTTATAAATTTTTTATGATATTTGTTTTTCTCTTCTTTTCAGTATTTTGTAAAGAAGATTTAAAGAATTTAAAATAGAGCAGTACTCAATTGAACAACATGCCCAAATTGTTGAGCTTTATTTTACAAATCAACGATCCATTGTTTTGACTCAGCGTGCATATCGTCGTTATTTTAATGTGCGGGTTGGACGGTCAGAATCAACAATAAACCATCTGGTTGCAAATTTTCAACAACAAGGGGCAGTAAGGAACCTTTCTGGTGCTGGCAGAGGACGAACGGTGCACACTGATGACAATATTGAACTGGTACAGAGGAGCATTCAGGAAGATGGCGAAAAATCAACAAGGAGACGTTCAGACGTCAGATATTGGAAAATGTTGGAAAGTTTTTTAAGGCCAGCCATGGAAAACCATCCGCAAGTATGGTTCTAACGAGATGGAACCACAGCGCACACTGCAACGGACACAATGGCTCTTTTACGGGATATTTTTGGTGAACGAATTATTTCGCATACAAGTGAATTTAATTGGCCTCCTCGTTTAACGGATTTAAACGCTCCAGACTCTTTTTTTTGGAGTTATTATTTTTTAATAGAAAAGTCTAAATTATATATATAATGGGTGTCCCAACTAGAACGCAATTTTTAAATTTGGCGCCATTCGAAGTGTCATTGTTTGACATTTGAACAATTGTTATTGTTTGCTAGTAGAAGGTACGAGGTTAGTAAAAATGAAGCGCCACACGAATGAACAACGCATTCTCATTGTGAAATTGTTTTACAAAAATGGTGAAAGTTTTGCGGCTACAGTTCTCAAATTGCGATCATCCCACTTCCATCTTGATGGCTTCGTCAATAGGCAGAATTGTCGCATTTGGGGTGAGGAAAATCCTCAAGGATTCACGAGAAACAAATGCATTCTCAACGTGTCACTGTGTGGTGTGGTTTTTAGGCTGGAGGAATAATTGGACCTTTTTTCTATGAAAATCAGGCAGGTCAAGCGCAAACAGTCAATGGTGTTCGATAACCAGTTTTTTCTTGCCTAGAATTGAAGAAATGACTGTGGAGGGCATGTGGTTTCAACAAGATGGCGCCACATGTCATACAGCCAGAAAAACAATTTTTTTTCTTTGGGGTTTTTTGAAGTCGATGGTTTACGCGAATAAGCCGACAACGACTCAAGCCTTCAAAGAGGAAATTGGACGCTGCATTAATGAAATACCGCAGTATTTATGCAAAAAGGTCATTAAAAATTTCTTTAAAAGATCGTGTGTGTGCCAGCAAAGCCGCGGCGGCCATCTGCACGATATATTGTTCCATACATAACCTCATTCTGTCTACTTTACGATATAATAAAGTTTCACGATTTTTTTTTTAAATATCTGTGTTTTATTTAAAATTTAAAAATTGCGTTCTAGTTGGGACACCCGATATATACGCGACAAAATAAACAACATAACACCTGAAATTTTGCGAAAGATTATGGAAAATGTGTTGGAAAGAGCACGAATTTGCGAAGCAGAAAATGTCCACCACTTGCGAGATATTATTTTTCATAACTAAACTAAAAATATTCCCCATTTACATACTGTACTAGCCAAGCCCGGCGCGCGTTGCTAAACCCCTTAATGAATAAAAATGTATTCTGAATTTTAATTGAATATCAAGTGCAAAAAGCTAAAAATTATAACTTTTTTTAATGGGTGTGACACTGCCCACTTTTCTAATCACGAATTTATATAGTCATGACAGCTCAATATGTGTGCAAGGTTTCAGAAAAATCGGTCCAGTGCAAGTTGCTATTAATGATAACTCATTTTTTATGGGCATGGCACTGCCCACTTTTATAACCACGAAATTGTATAATCATCAGAGTTCAATATGTGTGCAAAGTTTCAGAATAATCAATCTAGCGCAAGTAGCTCTAAATTATAACTTATTTCTTATGGGCGTGGCACTAGCCACTTTTATAACCACGAAGTTATGAAGTCATGACAGCTTAATATGTGTGCAAGGTTTCAGAAAAATTGATCTAGTGCAAGTAGCTACAAATGATAACCCTTTTTTTATGGGCGTGGCACTACCCAATTTTATAATCACGAAACTGACATAAGAACCTTCTCCTAATAATAACAAATACAACAAAAAAATAATTAGTGAAATCGGTCCAGCCATTCGCACGTGATGCAGTGACCAAGGGAAAACCGGATTCATTTTTATATATATAGAAGATAAAAGATAAAAAAATTAATAATTATTTCTTAAAAAAAAAGATGCAACGAATTCAAACCCCTTCGTTAATTTTGGGCCACCCAGTATACTCAAAAAACAATGGATTAATTTTGCAATTTGATTAAACTCAAAAAAAATTAACTATGAAAAAAATATGTGTTTATTAGTGGTTATGTTTATTTCATCAAATATTTGGCTAATGTGAACATACCTTAACAAGCTAAAATAGTTTGCCAAAGTCTACTTAAGGGACACAACAAATTGTTTGACATTTCGCAAATAGATAAACCAATTGCAACTGCATAAATCCTTACGAATATGTATGTAGTAACAAAAACTCTTACTGAAACAATATGCTAGTGACACTAAATATTTGTTGAAAAATAAGAATTATAATAATAAATATTAATTTATTTGTTTCAAACACGGTTAGAAGGAAGACAATGTTCAGACTTCATTTTCTTATTTACACACAAAATACAAAAATAAGTAAAACAGCCATATTCTGTTGTGGCGAATTTTTGATAACCACCACCAATATTGTGTGATAAAATGAAAATTTATTATTTTGTTAATGACTCTTTATCACTGTAGAATAATCACGCTATGATGAAATGTGTATTATATTCTTTGTTTTAATTCGGCCTGCTACTTAATCGTGCTTTAGTAATTTTCTTTTAAATGTAATCGGTGTTGTCAGATTTGCTTTTAGCTTTCTCGCCAAATGGATTATCGAATATCGCCAAATTATTTTAAATATCGTCCAAAAAATAAAAAAAATAACAATAATTTTAGTTCAAAAATATTTCTTTTTCATTCTTCAATTGTTGAAATTAAATTGTTAAGAATTAGGTTCATTTCCTTGTTTTATCATAAAAAATATAAAATATTTACATCCAACACTAAAACATTCCCATAAAAGAGTGCTCATGATGAAACTGTAGCTGGTTTCGAAAATGCATTCCACTCGGCTGGTGTCGGGATAAAAACTTACTTTTTCAGCATTTTTCTTCCATTATCACAAATAGAAAAATTTAATCCCTTCGTATAGAAGAATTGAAAATAAAAAACGAACTCAAGCCAGAAATCTATATAATATGAAATATATTTGTAATTACACAATAAGAGTATAAAATAAAAGCGCTGGACCAGTAGAATGCAGTAAAATATGAAAAAGTTAAAATCCAATATGGCGCCCCTAACAATTTAGCGGATAAATTATTTTCTAAACCCTTCAACATGGTTATTAAATGAAAGGGCTTGACTACTAGAATCCATCCAACTATTTAAAAACTCATGTGACATTAAATCTAAACTATGATCTGTTCACTGTACCTACAAAAATTAAAGGTATTATTAGATTCGGTATGGCCGAAAATAGCGTTTCACGTGTCTTTTTTTGCTGGGTAATTTAGAAAAAAAAAATAAATAAAAATTAATCATACGTCACCCAATCGCTTTGGTTTGTTTTTTATTCGCCACCTAAACGTATGAGTACGTGGAATTTTAATTAATATAAAACATTCGCAATGCTATACATGTGACAGCGCATAGAGAAAGGGACCTAAGGGTCAAAAAAAACAATTTTCACGTTTTTTTTTTCATGTGGACAACAACTGAGCATCGAATGAGACTGATCCCATGCCCCAAAAGTGTTCCCTCCCAGAGATATGCGCGTTTTATATAAGTGAAGTCAACGATTCTAAGCGCAAATAGAAAGGGACGTAACGGTAACATTTATTTATTTTCATTTTTTCCCCTACTAAATTAACAAAATAACCTGATTTTACGAAACTACACTTTCCTTTTTTTCCTTATGAACAATTTAAAAAAATAGAAAAATCTTTTTAATCTTTAAAATGGCTCTCCTGAAAAAAACCTGTTTTTACCCTTAGGTCCCTCTTTAAGCGCTGTCACATATATATATAAAAGTGAAACTCTGTGTGTGTGTGTGTTAGCTATAAACTCCGAAACCGTAAATCCGATAGGACTCAAACTTTGGTAAGTTGTTGTACACATTTCAGGAAATTATAGTTTTTAGCTACTTTTACTGAATGGATTTTTTTTGCACACATATTGAGCTGTCATGACAATACAATTTCGTGGTTAGAAAATTGGGCAGGGCCACGCCCATAAAAAAAACTGTCATTTTCAGCTGCTTGAACTTCACCGATTTTTCTGAAACTTTGCACACATTTTAAGCTGTCATGACTAAATAATTTCGCAAATTTGTTTATTTTTACAGCAAATGGAAAACTCAGAAATATTGCATACTCTCTTGCATTACAATAAAAATCAATAAAATATTATTTTTAATATATTCAGCTAAAATTCAGAATGCATTTTTATTTACTAAGGGGCGTAGCAACGCGCACCGGGCTTGGCTACATAGTAAATAAATATTGTCTTTAAAGCATTAAAAGTTAGAATAAAAATAAATAAACAAAAATTAATTTAATTTTAAAACAAACAAAAATAATTTATTTGTCACAATTAAGACAAGTTTTTTTTTTTTTTTTTTTTTGTAAAAAACTACCATTTATTTAATAAAAAAGCATTATTTTAGTTAAAAATATAAATAATGATGCATAAAAAATTCAAAATAACAAACAATTAATACAATAAATAAGCTTCTCTAGTGAAGTTGTTAACTCTCAAATATTGACATCCAAAATATTTAAACGCTTTAATAGAAGTTACCCAGCAAAAAAAATTTAAACTAGTTCAATATGAATAACATTTTTCATGACTTCTAATTCATAAGTGCAAAAGGAGGCATAAAGAATGCCTTACTCAAATGCAAACTATTAACTTATTATTGATGTGCTTCAAAATACAAATGCATGCCAAATATCTTTAACAATTCGTGTAAACAAAAATTTAGTCATGAAACTCATGAAACGTGAATTTCTTCTCATCTGCTAAAATTTGGCAATATTGTTTATTTAAGGCATCAATAATTAAGTATATTTTTTTAATATAATAATTGGCAACATATTTATACACATATTTTGTTCAATTAAATTCAATTCAATTTAAAAGAGACAGCACAAAATCTGATAATGCCTTAAATGGATTTTCATTAATTGAATTTCTAAATTAGTTTACTTGAATCCAGAACTCCGTAGTATCCATATTGGTATGCGAGATTTGTTCAGTTATATAGCTCCACTGATTTTGGATTTTTTCCATTTCAGTTATAGTAAAATTCATATCTTCTAAGATACAAGTAATAGGTGCCTTAATTTGTTTAAGGGTATTATCTATAGAAAATTTTGAAATTTTTATTAATATCAAAATATTTTTGGGAAGCCGATATTTTAGTTCATTTACAAGCGATTTTAAAAAATTTAAGCATATTTTTCTGATTGTGTCTTTTTCTTCAGAAGATATTATATTTTTTTCTTTATTCTTTTTTAATAACGTTTCGAATTCATATCCTAAATATGGATTTGGTGGCCAATATTCTTCAAACATTTCTTCCTCATCTCCCAAAAATTATGTCCATCAGCTATTTTACCAGCTAAAACCTTTACAAGAAAGAAAATATCATCTAAAATTAACATATAAAAAATATTTGATTGCATTTAAATTTTATACAAAAAAAGTGCAAAAAATGCCAGATTATTATTAAAAAGTGCTAAACTAGCACCTGAATCTTTTGTGCTAACTTAAGACAAACAAATGTTAAATCTAGCATAAAAAGTGCTAAAATGGCAAGCCTGCTACTATGCATGCGTTCTTTGCATTTTTTACAATGAAGTAAATTTTATTAAAATTTTCATATAAACACATTCTCTCCTATGATGCGCTTATGTAAGCAAATGTCTGAAAATAAGTACTTACGTCTCACATTATAAATCAAGTCATTACTAAAACACTTCTTAGTAAGAGAGACGATATGTAATAGTCATTGAAGAGTATGTTGTTTAGTAAGAACAACTTATTACCTAGTTTTTGCTGGGTTATTAGTCTTCGTCTACATAATGAAACATTTGTTGCTAAACTCTTGAGTTGTTGATAAAAAAGAAAAAAATTATTAGTACAATGTTTTATGTACATAAAATTCTCTGAGTCCCACTGTATGAACATGAATGCAATTTCTAAAGAGAATTTGAAGAACTTTTGCAGAAAATGATCAAGAAAATGTGGACAAAGATTTTTGCAGATCAGTCCAGAGTCTCTGAATTGATGATTTATAGAAATCTAGAAAATTTTTGTCAAGTTTTCGATTAAAAGGAAATTTCTTAAAAGTTTCTGACTTATAGAAAGTTTTTATAAACAGTCTCCCTAGACTAGCAGACCAGTACACTACTGACTAGTCCAACGGTGTGCTCAAATGTAAACGTTGCTGTACCGTTTCTCATTTTTAATTTTATTTGTTTACATATTATTATTTAATTCAATTTAATTTTTAATTTACTTGTAAAACACTTGTAAATATGTAACACTTACAAAACGAAAGATTTTTATAAACCAGTTACACTTAGTTATTTCCTTAAAATATCCTTACAACTTTTAAACCATAGTAATTTCATTCTTCCTCGTTGTGCATCACTAAATACCTACTATCAATTTGTGTACACATGTTTGGCTGTAATATTTCAATATCTTTAATAATTGTATCAACAAGTTTCTTATACAGAGATTAATGTATTTAAAGTTAAAATAATGAAAATTCAACTTAGTCACTAGTAAGCCATTATTCATAAGCTGAAGACATTTTAACGACCTCAACTGCATCATCCAGCAATAAACTAAAAGACATGTGCACAAGAACGTGCTTGTAAATAAGTATGTGCGTGGTATTGAAAAATTGGCAATTGAGAAAAAAGTCCAATAAATAAGTTATAAATTACTTCCAAAGAAGCAACTCCTTTTTTGGATGCTGTTTGAAGTATCGCATATGTGTTATACATTTATACATGTATTTACGCGTAGCAGCTATATGGGTTTTTCCACTGAAAAGTTCACTAAACCATCACAACCATATATTTAATATATGCCTCTAACTGTATAAAATGTTACCAAACAATGAGAAAAATTAAAGTAATATTTAAAGTAGAATTTTTACAATTTATTAAATGTAATAATAATCTAATTTATACATTTGTATGATAAAATTTTAATTGAAAAGTATTAAATACAACAAATAACAAGTAACAGTGCTATATTCGGCCGTGCCGAATCTTATATACCCTTCACAAAGTGAACATACATGTAAAAAACATACCAAAAAAAAAAAAATTACAAAAAATATATTAAAAATAAAAAAAAAAAAATAATTACCAAAAAAATAAAAAAAAAATTAAAAAAATTTAAAAAAATTTTAAAAAAATTTAAAAAAATTTTTAAAAATTTTTTTTTAAAAAATTAAAAAAAAATAATAAAATATAAATAATATATTAAATAAAATAAATTTGTTTTTGCTCAGCTGGAATTCGATGCCACGTTTACTTTAACTAGTATGTATGTAGGTTGTTGTTGTAATTGTGAAAAAAAAACTACGTGGTCGTGGTTTTTTTGATCATATCTCAGAAAGTTATGGGGCGATTGTGCTGAATTTCAATAGCGATTCATTCCTGGATATTTCCTGGAGATTGATACCATAAAGAGATCTGAGGTACATATAGTTGCTTCTAAAAGTTGATTTCAACCAACACACGGACAGACGGGCAGACGGTCAGGGCTAAATAGACTTCCCTATTCATAAGCTTTCAGAAAATATATACTTTATGGGGTCGGAATGACAAAGCTATATGTAAATACCTCTGTGCACCACAGGTGAAGGGTATAATAAAATCTTACGAATATGAAAGATTGCAAAAGAAACTGTAAAAAAAAAAACTGCAAAAGAAACTGTGTCCGAAATCAATCTAAGTCCCAATTATAGGGCAATTTGAAGCTCTATAGCTGACACCTATTAACAAAATAAAACTCCATTTTGTTTTTACTTTTGTTTACTTTAAATGTGTTTGACGGTTACGTTCGATATGATGCAAATGCCCATATGTATGCAAAACAGCAACCTATGAGCAACAATAATATTTCACATCTTACAAATTCTAAATAGATCGTGTGATGCAAATTTTTATTTCAGAAAAAAAAAGAAAAAAAATATGAGGAAGAAATTAAATATTTGATGCATCACATAAAGCATTGATAAGGCTGTTGGAAGCCCAGCTGCTTCATGTAATATGCATTCAATAGACATAAACCTGAACAACTACCATCTTGTGTATAAATAGCATAATAATACATCTGTATGTTCAAGTATTAGCAAGAGAGAAATAAAAAAAAAACTGTAATAAAAAGAAAGCCAAACTAATGCATTTTAACAACATTGTAAATATTTAGTTTTCAACAAAAATTTTCGTTTAGGTCTAGCAAGTGCATTTTGCTCTCCTGCCATATTTACATACGATTGCTGCATAAACCCATAAGAGAAACTTAATGTATTTGTTCAAGTACAATTTTATGGTATATCGTTGTTCACAAGTAGAAAGGCTTTAGCTTAAATAATTGTAACTTTACCGGAGAAGACAAAAACGTAGTGGAAATCATAATGAATCATTACGTTACTTGTTTAGTAAAATTTCACTCAAGAGATTTGTATTATTTTTGCACTATTGAGTAAAATTTTTGTTTGTTGTTTTGTTTCCAGTATTTGTGTGAAATATATTGGAATCGCTGAAAAATTTAAGTTCGCAAAAAATTCGAGTTTAGGCCCTTCTAGTTGTGATCATCGATATGTATGTAAACAAAAATTAAAAATATTCAATTTATTTATGTTTGTTTTTTAATTAATTTGAAAAATAATAGTTTAATAACTTTTCTTTGAATTTTCATTGTGTATTTATGAAGGAGCATGTCATCTTATCTGACAATACATATATGCCTGTTAAAAAGTAAAAAAGCGCCAAGGCGTTCTACTCTATTATCTGTAAATATTATTGAATTAAAAAAAATAATAACATGAATGTGTTACTGCTCTGTTTATCCAAATAATAATAACAAATTTCTATAGAAAATTTAAAAACCAAACATGTGTCCCAAACTAAACGGTAGATATAAAACCATCGATATTGCTACAGTAAAGTGATGACAGACAACCTTAAAAAACAGTAAAAGGGTTTATAAAATGGAGAACTGCACTAGAGATCTATGCGTTTTAGTTGCTTAAGCTAAGTATACACTACAATACGAGACGTAAGAATTTTTATTAGATTTTGTAACAGCGCACAGTAGTGCCAAAATCTCTTTTGTCATTCAATTCATATATCCGCAACTATCATAATGAGGCTCACTTAACTTTATGTGATTAGCTCTTAGAATAAACAAAAAGTTTCTAAGAAATCTCCGAATTATAGGTGGGGTGATACGAAAACTTACAAAGTAATTATTGTCCGTCCTATTTGCAGAACTAAAGGGTCCGCCAAATAACTTTTTTTTTTTTAAATGATATAAAAAAAGTGTAGCTTCGGCTGTGTGGCACGTAGCGCCGTCCACTAGTTAATCCAGCACTAGTTGAAAAAAAAAACGTTAGATGGCGGACCCTTTACAAGACTCTTGTCTACTAAATTTGATTTGGGTAAAATCAATTTAAAATTAGATAAGCTTTGATGCCCGTTAATTAAGTTATATGTCATTGAACATGAAATTTTACTGCCACAGACAGATGTTAACAATTTTTCTATTTTATTCCCTAAAAATTGCGACCATTTCGTGTACTCGCATGTTTAAACTTATTTTAATATTGTAATCTTTTATCCTTTTTAAGCATATGTCTGTAGATGAAAAATCATACATATGTATGTATGTGCACACATGTTAGATAATTCGTATAAATTATGCATGCAGCTAATCGTAGGATATCCAAGGAATATTCGAATTGATATTAAATGGAATTTACATACAATAAAGTAATGAATTAAAATAACAAGAAATATGTATGTACTTGAGTATTATTTGTATTAGGAAATTGGAAAAAAATATGTCATACTTTTTCGAATGGGCATTCTTTACAACTATTGGTCAAAAGTATTGGCTGGATTAAAATGTTTTTTCTTCAGTAATTTTCGTCTTGTACTCACACCCTCACACATTGGTGGCAGGAGTATCAACATGTCAATATAAAAGTGTCTAATAGCGTGCCTTGATTAGGATTTGTATTAGTCAAAAATTTAAGATTTTTAAAAGTGTTTGTGGTATTTTTTCTTTTTTTTGCAACCCTTGGATGAGCGTACGTATCTAGCCAGAACCACGTTTACTTTTGTACAACCAATAAGTATATCTTTAAATTATTATTGCCCTCAGAATTTGTTAACACGAGATACTAATCGAAAAGCTTTTGATTCTTTTCGTTGAAACTCATAAAAAAATCAGCGAGTTTGGCTAATGTCCAATGGGATGTTGTGTTTTACGTCAGTCATCTCAAACTCTTCACCGCAAATAGCGGCCTTGAAAACTCAAACACCCTTGCAGAGTGGATAAACCAAAGCAATTCTGATGCTGTTCATTCTTACATCCATTTAGAAAAAGACATATACCCAGACTCCAATGATGTTGATTCAAATTTATTGCAGTATATCCGGCAAACTCGGTTAACCCAATATACGAATATTTCGCGTAAGCCCTTGAAATAGATTATGTCTATATGAAAACTACCAGGCGGACAATGGAAAGTCAACCAAGGCGAACGATATGTCACTAAATCGAGGGCAAAGTAATTTGAGTGTTTTAAGTATGTGTAACTTGGCAGAACTGACGATAGTTCGAAATTTGATAATTGTAGATACTTTAAGAAAAAACAAGACCTCCAGCTCAGTTCATAGAACCAAAACATCGTTTAATGTTTCTGCAGGATAAAGCAAAAAACGCCAAAAATCTTACTGTATATCACTCGCTAACATCGTAACATCGCTCTACTGAAATCAGCAATGCCGAATCAAATATTGGCCTACAATAAATATTAAGCGGGCGTAGATATTATGGATCACCTTTTGACTTGATACTGTTGTAAGTGTTTGCGAAATCATTGACTTTTGAATATATTGGGATATTGCCGGTTAATGAGTTGAGTCGAGTAAAGAGGACCAATAAAAGCCGTCCATTTATTATTGAGTTGGCTAGACAGCTGGTACTACCACACATGAGAGAACAATCATCCAACATTACAATTGATGCAAGAATAAAAACACGCAGATCATTGGGCACGTCTAAATTACTCAGTTAATTTTCATTGGCAGACCGGAAATGAAAGTCAAATTATGAGTAATGAAGCTTATTTGAATGGCCTTGTTAGTAAGCAGAACTGTTGCTTCTCAGGTTCTTAAAATCTAAAAGCGATTCATCAATGGCAATCGCATCTCATTATCTGTACAGTATGGTGTAGCATTGTAAAATGGCAATTTTTAGAAAAATTTTTGTAGAGAAAAAAATTTCCTGAAATTTAAAAATTAATAGGCCAAATAGTTCTACAGATTTTTCAGCAACCGACTATTTTCCTTGTGGTTATTTGAAGGAGCAAATATACGCGAACAAGCCTAAAACCATATTCGAACCCAATTCCAATATTATTGCAGAAATTCGAGAGCTAAAGCCACAAATTTAAAAGGATTTATTGGAAAATACTTTTAAATGAGCCCGTTAATACGAAGCTGAGAAGGGGGGTCATTTAAGTGACATTATTTCCAAAAGGTAGCGGAAGAAAATTACCATTTTATATTTAAAAAAAAAAACACTTTTTTAATGTATAAAAGCAAAGTGATTGAAAGTTTAAACCTCATGGTAATTTTTGGCCCATACAGTATAAGGTGCACTTTTTAATGAATAACTATCCAGTTTAGTTTATGAAGTTTATAAATAAAATGTCTAAAATTAAATTTAAATCTTTATTAAATTTAAAAGTAATTTTGGGACATTCATTATTTATAAAAAGTTTAAAAAAATGTTTACATTCAATAAAAAATTTTTTCAAATTTTATTTATTTAGAAATTTTTTTTTTTATAGAAAATTGAAATAAGCACTTTTTTGGTTACCAAAAGGTATTATATATTCTTTGCCTTTGCTTGACTTTTATATAAAAAGTGCTCTGTGATAAGATCCCCTCCTTAAATCACACTTTATTTTTTTTTTATGAACTTGAACAACTTTAAAACAAATGTTTCATAACATTAATTTACTTTTTTTAATTACAAAAATAAGCTTTAAAATTGCAAATGTATGTGTGTATGTGTTATAAAATAATTATCAAAATAAAGTTACTTTTATTAATTAAATCAGTACTCTTCGATGAGAATTCTCTTTTCTATTAATAACAATTTCTAAAGAATTTTAATTAAAGGAAAACTTTTCTGTACCACAACGTTATCATTAACTAATTATTATTAGTTTTGTATCCACGTATCTTTTAAAGAAGAAGTTTGAACATTTAATCCCCTGGTATTAGCGCTATAAATAGTAAACTAGTTATGTCAACTGTCAACAAAGCATTATATTTAATCTAACGATTATAAGCAATATATACATACATACATCCATACATACCTAAAAAAATATGTTTGTATCTTATGTGCGTGATTGTAGGAACATGAGGCAGAACTATAATTGCAACTCATTCAGCGGGATAATTTACACTAGTAGAAAATGCTGTCGACTTGGTTCTTATCAGTGACCTACTGTTGTAATTAGTTGTGTCATTAAAATGTTGTTGTTTTATTCAGTTTATATTTCTCTTGTTATTTATATTTGATTTTGTTGCTTTTATTGTTGTTAGGTTATAAAAGACACAAATATACATTATGAAAACAAATAAAAGCAAATCATTTGAAATTAAAGATGTACAGTGTTGCTTAAAATAAAAGCACGATTCAAGTCAAGTCTTGGTATTAAATGCATGTTCACTTTATTGATATTTTTTTCTCTCTAGCTATTTAATAGCCTGAATTTCTTTAGTTCTTTATTTTTTTACGGCCGGTGTGTCCCGGCTTCGCTGAGTATTGTGCAGCCGAAATGTTAAATTTTCCATAAGTCCGGTGCATAAATAAGACTAAGTTAATCCGCTGATATATCTGCGACTTTGTCACCACAGGAATATGTTTCTTTGGTCAGGCCAAAGTGTATTACCAGTACGGCTGCAGAGACCTACACCTCTGGTTTCTTAGAGCCAAAATTGAGTCAGTAAAGACTCTTCTAGAAGACTTTTTAAGGACTGATCAGAGACTTATCTGATAACACAGGAATCAGTGAGCCTCTAGAATTTATTTCAGACTGGTTATTGGTGAGGTTTCTTTGAAGCGCACATGCTGGATGGGGTTATTTTCAAGCGGGAAAATAGACTCAAAGGTGGTTTAATGGCTGATGCTCAACCTTGGGCAGACTTTGGGCAACCACTAATGTTTGTGGGGTACTGTTTCCACCTCAACAGAAATAGAATAGAAGGACTTCTGGCAATCATATATACTTCTAGGTGATGTTGCCTTTAAACAGAAGTAGCAAGTTGGTGAATTAATCGACTTCTTTCGGACCACAATCCGGTTCTGTGACTGATTAATTTTCTTTGCCTCGTAGAGAAAAATAGCAAAAGGGGATTGATAGATAGCCCGAGCATCTGCATGAACCGAAAATTAATGTAAGTAAGGTTGCCACTTGTGGTCATGTTTGAATTGCACAAAATGATCACAGGGCCGGTGGTTGGACGTTCCAAACCCAACCCAATGGTAAGACGGCCGTCAGATTATAGTACGTGGTGAGGTTCTTGACTTTTATCATAGATAGTATAGCTGCGACTTAGAAAACCCCACAAGAAAAACTTACATTACCTCCACGTAGGATAATCATGCACTCAAATTGTTTATGTAGAATGCCAAGTATGACATTAGCTGTTTAATATTATCTAATTTAAGCCAAACGAAGTTGATAATTATCAACCTTTAGTATTTACCGTCAACGGCGATGGCTTGCTCAACGTCTTTCTCAAAGGAATAGGGACCGATGAAGCCTTCAGCCTAAAATCCATATTGATCAGTGATTTTTTTTTTTGGATTAAACTCGATGCTCTTGTGGATTGCTATTATTCCAAATTCTACTATTTTGTTTGTTTAACTACCAATTCATCGAGGAATGTACCTCATCTCCGAACATAATTTGCCCAAACTGAAAACCCATTTTTATAAAACATTTTATTTAACCGCCGCTATCAACTGCCAAAGTTCTGAAGTTCTATTAGAGGACACTTTATAGAATATTTTTGAAGAGTTTGTCATGATCTTAGGAACCGTAAGAACTAGTAGCTTAAAAGTTTTACCGGATTGATCATGACAGGTTTTTATTTAATGTTTGATCAAATCGGTGATGATGTAGTTAAATTATTTACAAACTCTAAATATAGTGAATCATAACAATTTATATTCAAAAGTAAGTTAGTTTTGGTCCCATATTATTGATTAATTGGTTGATGTTTATAAGCCAGCAATAATTGTAGCTTTTAACAACATTCAACATTGCTCGTGTTATTTAATCACGAATTCGGGAGGAAGGAATTAATGACATTTAATTCCAAACCCCTCCAAACAAACATTGTTTTCAATTCTAGCTTTCCAGTTCAAACAATTTATATATTTTAATAAAAACAAAAGAACGGGAAAGACGGATCCCCGCCTAGTGTTGAAGCCATATGACCGAAACTATTTTTAATTGTCAACGCCATAACGAAAAAAATTTATAAAAAAAAATGTATTAAAATTTTCTTAGGCTTGATAAATCACCACCCTGTGTATGTCAAAATAAACTTTATTATTTATTATTCATTAATTATTTATGTATTATTTTAAAATAAAATCTGATATAATTTTGTAATAGTTGTATCTACCTCAATAAGAATAAAAATAACTTTTACCTCGAAAATTTTAAAAGCTGCTATTTTCTTGATCACTTCATTGCGTTTCACACCATCAAAACCGAGACAAAAATCTGCAAATTAAAACAAATATTAAAAACTTCATCACATCGTATTAAATTTTAATAGAGTGTCAGTCTTTATTAAAATTTATATTTTTTTATCGTAAATTATAAATAAAAGCAGATGTACAAATGATCAAGTTAGAGCATAATATTCAGCTGGGCCGAATTTTTGATACTCACCGCCAATTTTGTGTACTTTTATAGCACAGAATTTATTATTTTGTTATTAACAGAAATCGCTATGGAATAATCTCTTTATACTAAAGTATGTTTTACTTTCTTTATGTAACTTCGATTTGCTATTAATTTATTTCCTTAAATTTAGTCTTAAGCCTATAGTACACGAAATGTAAAAAGCCACATACAGAAGTGGATGTGACGTCACTTAAATATTCAGCACTTTGGTTACATTTTTAAAAATAGTCGTAGTGGCTGCATGCGGTAAGATTTTGATATTACACGAAATGTATTTAAGTCCGAAAATTTATATGAAACACATGCGGCCGAAGCGAATTCATTTATGCTTTATGATGACGTCAAAATTACGTCACAGCCACATGCGTATGTGGAGTATAATTTACTAGCCAGAGGTAGTTAAAAAATAATATTAACTTTGTGTGGGCATGGCACTTTTAAAATAAAATAAGTAGCGGTAAAACAAACTTTTCTAGATAATTCTTTCAATTTTACAATATAAAAATTCTTTGTAAAATAAGAATGTTTAACAAAAAATTAACTCAAAAGCCTGTATTAAAAAATTTAAATATTAGTTTTGAATAATCAATGTTTAAACTCAACTTAGTTAATCCATTATAGATTTAATTTTTTTTTCAAAATTTTTTGTCTATAAAGAAATAATATGAATACTGCTATTGGAGGTGGTCATAAAAATTCGTTTCTCATCTTTATTTTCTGGCATTATTACAAAATTTATTAGAACTCTATATATGCGAAATTTTATTATCATACATCTAATTCTGTCGCTTTTGTGAGCTTTTAAATTTCATGAATAGTAATTTATGCGAAAAGTAGGCGTGTCAAAGTAATTTCTGCTAATGAACCTAACTAAGATATTTTAATATAAAGTCCTTTAATCTTCCACAATCTTTGTCCATAGAGAAATTATATAAATTATTATATATTTAAGTCAACAATTTGTATGGGAGGTAGGCGTTAAAGTGGGCGTATTACCTTCATTATCTCGCATTATCAAAACATAGACCAGAAAGATATATAAAGAATTACATCATCACCCAGCGAATTCTGTCGCCTTTATTAGCTTTTAAATTTCATTACAAGTAGATTATGTGAGAATTGGGCGTTGAAGTAGGCGTGTCAAAGTAGTTTCTGCTGATAAAATCAACATTGATATTTCAATATGGAGTCCTTTATTCTTCAAAAATCTTTGTCAATAGATAAATTTAATGAATTAGAGATAAAGCGTTATATGGGAGGTAGGCATAAAAGTAGGAATGTCACTTTTATTTTCAAATCAAATCAAACTTCAGATCTATTGACTAACAATGAATGCCTTGAAAATTTCAGAATCGTACATGTAATTTGGTGAGTGTTATTCTGAAAAAGACACTGTGTGGTATACATTTTCGTAGATTTTAATCTACAACTCCTTTCGAAATGTATAGATTTGAGCTATTTGTAGGAAAAAAATATTACTCAAGAAATATACTGGCGAAATCCTATCGCTCTATGTAAATGCGTTTATGCACAATTGCATTTTATTCGATATAAGAAAGACATTTTTTTAACTACTTTAATATTACAAGCTATAATTCTTCTCCTTCTACACCGACTCAGCCCACTAGAAATATTGCAGAAAAATTTGATCGCCATAACTTTTTCGGTTTGCGCTCTATCGTGCTTTTAACAGGCGGACAGATGGACGGATATAGCTAGATCGTCATAAAGTAAACCCCGACTCAGAGGTCTAAAATGGATATCTCGATGTGTTACAAACGACATGACAAAATGAATATACCCCCACCATTTTTTTGGTGGCGGGTATAAAAAACTTAATAAAATGAAAGCAAAATCCAACAATTTATATTTGAATATTTGAGCAAATGACATTTTGTAGCATTTTATATTCATACAGAAAAACATGTATGCAAATCTGAACACATACCAATTGCATTAGAGCGTACCATCTGACAAGAAAAAAAATGCTCAGTACACATTCGAATAGAAAGACAATTTATATTTTTCGTCATATCTACAACATTTACAATCGCATTTTTAACCACTAGATCTCAGTTTTATAACAATCAAATTAAAAAAAATACAGCTCGCAAAAAAAAACAAGTAAAAGCGCTATATTCGGCCGTGCCGAATCTTATATACCCTTCACAACGTGTAGTCATGCAATAACAGTAAATTCACGTATGTATGTTAAAAAAACAAAAAAAAAAAAAAATTAAAAAAAAAATTAAAAAAAAAAAATTATTATATACATATATAATATATATAAAACAAAAAAAAAATTAAAAAAAATTAAAAAAAAAAAAAATTAAAAAAAAATAATAATAAAAATATATATAATATATTAAATAAAAAATAAAAAAAAAATAAAAAAAAAATTTAAAAAAAAAATTTAAAAAAATTAAAAAAAAAATTTTTTTGGCTCAGCTGGGATTCGATGCCACGTTTTCCCTAACCAGTATACACGTTTGTATGTATGTATGTTGTTGTTGTAATGTTGTTTTTGTGAAAAGAAAATCGAGGTGGTCGTGGGTTTTTGCTCATATCTCAGTTGTTTATGTACCGATGTTTCTGATTTTCAATACCGATCTACTCCCGAATATTTCTGATATTTTAATACCTTACCCGGGTCCAACCTATGTCGGGGGGCTTCAAAAAGTTGATTTCAACATACACACGGACAGACGGTCAGACGGACAGACGGACAGACTGACAGGGCTTAATCGACTTCCCTATTCATAAGCTTTCAGAAAATATATACTTTATGGGGTCGGAAATGAAAATTGTAGAAATTTCACACGGAATGACAAACCTATATATACCCTTTTTCACTGTGTGAAGGGTATAATTAAGAAAAAAAAATTGCAAGCATTGCAATCTTTTTTTTTCTTTTTAGTTGCCAATCAGAAGGATCGATTTTTTAAACTGTTTGAAGGTCAATGGACCTTAAAGAAGGACTTCAGTCACATCGAAATTAAAAAAATCAATTAATCACACTTTAAAAACTTTCGGCCGCCAAACAATAGCAACAATTTTTTTTTTAATAGCAAGGTGTACAAAAAACTTTTTTTCACTATGGACTAATGTCCATATTTACCAACAGTATCATTGTTTGGAATTCTATTGTTAAAAATAAGAAAAATTACCCATTATTTAGTCAAATCAAGAAAGAATATTGCACAGTGTTTTGACTAAGCATTTTTTATAACCAAATAAAATAAAATATAATGTTTACTTATATCTATTACAATACAATTACAAATTATATTAGAATTTAATAAATGAAACATTCCAAAGTCTCTGGCGGGGTTCGAACCCACCAAGCCTTCAGAATTACAGACTAGTACACTAGTGACTAATCCACCAGGGCATCCTTTTAATGTCTTTAATTTAATGCTTTAAAATAAATCTTTTGAATCACTTAAAATATTCTACTTCTGGCGACATTATTATTTTCCACCCGTTACTCTTAAATTGGTCTTCAAAATTAAAATAGATTCTATGACACAAATCCCAGATAATTTTGGTGCAATGGGGAAATCAATTAAAAAAAATATAGCAACGTACACTCAGCTGGAGTACTACCAGACTAACTCCTGAAGCAAATTATTCGGAAGATTCCGACGAAGTCTGTAAGTACCGAATAAGGTTTTTTCTCAAGACGAGATAAGCTTCTAAGTACTGTTTTAGTAATTAAAGAATAAAATCGGAGCTTATAACTTGGAGAGCATAACCTTAAAACATAAAAGATTTTCCAGAGCACATTGCAGATTTTAGAAGATTTCTTGAGCTAGTGCTAAGAAGGCCGTTGCTCACTTTAAATACCATTGCTGATTTTGGCTATAACATACAACAGCAGAGTGAATTTAATTACTAAGGGCCGTATTCATAAAAAATATTTTATGTTTATTGAAGGCATATTTGACAAATTTCTCTACAACATCTGTCAAATAAGCCTTTAATAAACCTAAAATATTTTTTATGAATACCTCCCTAAATGTATAAACATATAAACATACATGTATCGATAATATCGTAGCAAGCCACAATTTCGAGTTTGGTTCATCTAAAATAGTTAGAAGATTTTAAAACTTTATATCCCATATATCGGCCATCGAAATTTGGAACAGCTGAATTAAACATTTAGCATTTTCTTTGGTTGAATAGATGACAGTGGTATGTTATAAGTGATAAATAGCTTAAATGTTAATATACAGCGTCATATATTGCTTAGAAGAAGGGTGGTTCAATGGTGGTTTTAGAACATACTACTGTTATTTGTGGATCATAATAATTATGTCATAAACAGCGTTAAAAGCATTGTGGTGTTGATACTATAAATAATCGCTAGCACAGTTAGAAGAGTAATAGTGCAACAGATTTCGTTGTGTGTATTAGATATGTATTGAGATTGATAATAAAGTTGTATAGCAATGCGATAAATTTTTAAATAAAGGTATATAAACAAAGCACTAATACGTTTGTTTTATCGTGTTTAAAATGAATTAAGTAATCTAAGCTTTTAAAACGTTAATTTCAAGTCTCATAATTTGCAGTAAAAATAATCCTAATTAATTTGAAGGAAATAAACAAACGTTTATAAAAGGTTTAAGCGTACCCAGGTAAAAAATTGTGACCTAGTTCAATGTGATTAACATTGTTCATGACTTCTAATTCATTATTAGAAGATGGGGAATGCTTTGTCCAAATCCAAAATAGGTAGCCTTTAATATTGTGCTTCAAAGTACATGCAAATGCATGCGAAAAATCTTAAACAATTAATAAAAACAAACATTATTAACACATAAAACATGGGTATCTTTTTATCTACTAGACAAGCATTTTATAAACTTATTGAAATGAAGTGAATTTTGTTAATATTTTCATATAAAAACATGCTGTCCAATGACACGTTAATGTTAAAATCATGCTTGTTTCACCTAAATTGAACAACTTCATCATGGGTTGAACTCATGCATTCACTATATATTTTGCATGTATTTTAATGCTGGGTAAAAATGTGAATATGTATGTTACTTTTATTTTTTTTTTACAATAAGATAGCACAAGCAAAATGTTCAACCAAAGCTCTGGGTTGTATTCTAAAAATCAAAACAAATTAAAAATTATCACACAACTTGCCATCTGCACCACTGTTTCAAGCGACACCCAGCATTTATTCGTTTCATTCAATTGCGTGGATATAATAAATCAAACAGTAAGATAAAAATGATACTTGTAAATACGAGCAGTATTTTTATCTTTTGTTGCAAAAAAAAAAGAAAAGAATTATAAATAAAAAGACAAATAAAAGCAGATAAATGTAAATAAAAATTCTTACTTACAAATGAGCAACAGTCTTTCTTTTGTGAAAATATAAAAAAAAACATTTTATGCAAAAAAAAAAAACGTAAAATATCACAAATGATTTTGACAAACAATCTGTTAGTTTCTGTTGTATTTAGTATGCAGTGAATGCGTAGGGGGAACATACATATGGTTGACGACATTTGGGACATGGATGCCAATGTCTTGCTATCGTTAAGTAAACAGATTAAAGAAAATAATAAATTAAAGTGAACATAACAAGAAACCAAAGTATTGTCGTTGTATTACTTAAAATTATTAGTTTTTTCTACAAAAATTTTAAATTATTTTATGTCAACTTTCGAACACAGTAGCGATTTGGTTGTAGTAACTTTTAAAATGTAATTTAAATAATTACAAAGTTTTAGCACTTATTCTGTCTTTGGCAAGAAAATTTCCAAACTTTGTTATCTCACTTAAAGTTAAAATATTAAGCATATTAAGTGTTTACTTATAGGACATCCTCCTCTTCCCTGATAAACATTTAAATTATTTATTTGAAACATGTTTATGATATAAAATCATCAAGTTTTTTTAGTAATTTCCCAAGATAATAGTTTATGCAGATCTGAACTTAAAAGGGTTTTACATTAACTAATTAGAATTAATTTGTAAAGTTTCTAAAATTAATTTCTTTTTTAGAAAAAAGTATTTGAGAAAAAAAAAATTATATTTGGTGAATTCACAAGGTGTCCTAAATGTCATATTGTCGTATAGCCAAAATGTCATAATTTATCAAAATTTTAAAAAGGTTTAAAAATAATACCATAATATTTATTCAATTTAAAAAATGATGAAAATTATGAAAATGAGACACTAAGGACAAATTACAGTGCACACGCAAAAATATGAACACCCCAAAATATGACTATTCTAAAATATGAACTTAGTGAAAAAGCTTTAAAATATGATCAACATATTTATGAATTTTTCAATGGATTTTTATCCAAAACAGTGATGATGCATAAAGAAATCATAAGTTTTTAACTTTAAAACAAATATCAGAAGCTTAAGAGCATTAATGAATGGGTGCATGTGTTTCAAGTTTAGCGAATAAATTTGTAGTTAAAAAATCTACAATGAGTTGAATAGAAAGAAATTAAAATGCTTTTATTAAATGTGTCAAGAATACCTTTTTTATTCGACCTGGAAGAAAAAAAACTGTGCGGCCTTAGGAGTACTCCAAATTTCTTTGTATCGATAGTTTCTGGATATGAGAAACAAAAATTTCCCTATTAGTGGACTCATGTTAAAAGAAAAGCTCAAAGTTTTTCAAAATTTAAATAAAACAAAATGGTTTGGAGTTTAATGCCAGTGATGGATGGCTTCAAAACCTTAAAAAAGGAGGCACAGTGTTCGCTTGCTTCAATTTGGAGTTCAATGTCAGCGATGGAGGGCTTTAAAACTAAAAAAAGACACAGCGTTCACTTGCTTCAAATATCTGAAAAAAAAACTTTTCACAGCCCCACTTGGTAGATCCTTTCAAAATCAATTCAATGGAAGAGCTAGAATTAGTCAATGACCAGCTTTATAATGCTTACGATTCCAGATTGTTTTTGGAATTGTTGCCACAGAAATCATACGTGTCTTCATTAGAAAAAACAGGTCCTAGTACAAAATCTGAAAAACCGCGATTACCTTTCTTGTTGTGCGCAAACGCCGCAGGATCACATCAACTTAAACTTCTTGAAATTGGTAAAACTAAAAAGCCTCGATGTTTTAAAAATTTCAATTTTTCTATTCATTATACACATTCTAAGTCAACATGCTGTCAACCGTGGGCCATTTTTAAGGATTGATTCCGTATCTTTTATTTCTGTGGCTTGGAGCTAAAAGGGCCAATGTCACTTTTTTGCTCTTTTGAGTTAATCATTGCATTAGATTTGTTTTCTTGCTCTATTTCATTATGTTATAACACTAAGGTCATACTTAACCCATAACAGCTTCATAAATAAAATGCTAGCCAATGTCACTATGAAAGCATCTATAAAAATTCCAATTTTCTCAAAAGTAAATATTTTGACATTGGCCCTTTTAGCTCCAAGCCACAGATTTGTTCCTGAAGTAAAATTAGCTTGTGTCAATTATAATCTAACAACTTCTTTTAAACAACTTAGGTTAAAAAATGTGTCACAAGAAAAAAATACGAGACGGTAGTATTTCTGCAATGTTTATGCCGCCAAATGTAACCTCGCTCATACAAACCATAAATCAAAATGCCATCAAAATTAAAAAACTTTATTTCAGAAACAGTTTATTAGATTCAGTTGTTGCAAAAGGGGGATCTTTGCTTTATTCTATGACGAAAAAGAGAACTACACTAATGAAAGCCATAATAATTTTTGGATCTGCATGGAGGAGAGTACATGCTAATGTGTTGTATAAATAATGGAATAATGTTTTGAATATGGTCGAGATGATCTTGTAGATAAAATTCCTTAAAGTGTTCTAAAAAACAACTTTAAAAACAAGATAAATTTGGCTGGTTTAAAAGAAAGTTCATTTATTATTTTAAATACTCTGCTATCTGAGGTTAATATTTTTTTTTAAATGTTTGTTTAAATAGCGTTTGATTTTTACTTTGCTAAAGGTTGAACTTACGGCTTTGGATGTTAAAGAATGGAAGGAGAAGACTATAGAGCGTAACGACAATGAAACAGGGAAAGAGCTAGCCGATGAAGATGATTATATGAAGGAGCCAAGAAACAATATAAAATTTAGGAAAGCTGTATAAATTTTTAATAAAGTATTGGAATGGACCGTTAGTGAAATGGTTGATCAACAAGATTTAAACGTATTGAGGCAGGTTAAAGATCGGACCGTTTTAAAGGTGATGGGGCAAAAAAAAAACAGCAAAGAAAAATTATGCATAACTTTGTATTAGCGGAAATAAATAGTTTTTGAATATGAACAATAAAAGACAAATAAATACAAAATTTAAGATAATAAACCTAAATTTTTATGGAAAAAATATTTCTAAGGGAAAATTAGATGCAGTTTGCAAATATGAACAATCTTGCAAAAAGTGGTTTTACTTATTTCATATTATCGCGAGCGTACTGTACTCAGCTGTATTACGGTCATCAGAATTTTAAAATATTTTTCAAGCATTTCGAGTATTATATGGCATCCCTGACCTACGAGCACACAACAACCAAAATTTTCTACAAATTTTAATCTCAGTGAAACTACGTTATGGGATGATGTGCGACCAAATCGACTGTTGTAGATAATGTGGCTGTAGTCACTAACTAATCGATCTACGCAATTTACGCCAAGATCTTGGTGTGAAGGCATATAAAATCTAACTTGCTTAAAGGCTGTGGCACAATGAATCCGTCGTCCGTTAAACTTCAACTTTTTCAACTGACAACTAAGTTAAAATACATGTTTTCTTATGAGTGTTGTCACATTCAGTACGTCTCTGTCAACGCAAAGTACAAAAGTTGACCAACTTTTAACTTTTGACGTACGTCGAGCACTTTGACAACTACCATATGGATGTGCGCAAAAAGCGAAGTCAACCGGCTTTACAGCAGCCGCCGTACTTTTTTGTGATGCATGAGCCGCCACAGAAGCATGCAGTTTTTTTCGGTTCAAAACTCTTTTTTTATATATAGATTGTATGAATTTGAAGCTAAATTGACATTTTCTTAAAAAAATATTATTTTGTTCTATTAATTTTTTGTTATTGTGAAAAAAAATAAAAAAAATTATATAATTATTATCGGCCTTCAGCCGCCGCTGTTTGTTTTTTATTAGTTGTAGCAGTCGACAGTTTAACTGCTGATTATGAGCCGTCAAACACAAAGTACTGATTGTGACAACCCCTCTCTGTCAATACGTTGATGTCAGTTGAAAAAGTTGAAGTTTACCGGACAACGGATTCATTGTGCCACAGCCTTAAGAACTGAATGCGCTAGACTTTCATTTACTCTTTAGTTTATACTCTACTGAATGTTTATTTTTATTCAGTTATTAAGGCTAAAAGTGAGAAGGCTTATAAGCAAGGTTAGCATTTGGCAAATGTTTTCCCAAAATTTGCATGACTACTATTTTTAATAAATAAATTTTTAAGTTTTTTGTGATTGATCTTAAATCAAATATTAACAAAACAATTGGTATTTCAATATGATATAATCAAGAAATTTTTTTAATCCACTAAACAATTGTTTTCAATGGTTATTTTTTTAATTTTAAGGTAAAAATCAATTAAATTAATGAATTGTGAAATACGCTTGCGAAGTAGAAAGATAAAAATAAGAGACGAAATTCTATTAAATTTCCATATAAAAAGACACACAAAAGTCACTTTATTATAGCTGACATTTGGTCAGTGTTAACCAACCGCAGGGCTTATCTTATCTAGCTACTATATATAAGATTAAGATAATAAATATAAAAAATAGTTTAATTCTTCACGGCCGTCTTCCCAACAAGAATAAGTAGTTTTGCAACAAAGTTTTTTATATTTAAATAAATTACAATCTTTTTTGTGCCCTTCACAGTAAGTCTAAGGGTATATATAGATTTGTCGTTCTGTGTGAAATTTCCACAATATTCATTTCCCACCTCATAAAGTATATATCTTTTGAAAGCTAATCAATGGGGGAGTCGTTTGAGCATTGTCCATCTGTCCGTATGTATGTTGAAATCAACATTGCAAAGACCCGTGTAAGGTATCAAAATATTACAAGTATTTGCGGGCAGATCGGCATAATCTTCCCATAACTATCAGAGATGTGAGCAAATAAACACGAGGTTTTTTTTTTCATTTATATTTACCACAAAATTTAAAATTCTCCAGACCTTGGATAATGTGTAGACACGTTTGTTGCTATTTATAGATTTGGTAGGCCTTTGGAGATATGTATTCATGAAAATTTGTTGACAATTCGGTCACTAATCGGCAAAGTTATAGGCAAAAATTATTTGAAAAATAATAATCCAAATAAATTTTGAACACGCTTAAGATACCAAAATTATAGCCCGTTATCTTAGAAATTAATTATAAGAAAAACTACCAAATTGGTTTGAAACCAACTGAGATATAGGCACCATGGTACAACTGCTTCGGTGTTTTTCCTAAAATTTACAAACGTAATTCGATATTTTTCAGTTTCTATACAACCTAGAGAACCAATATGAGGATCAAATGGATAGATTAGAATATAAAAATAAAAAAAGATTTAAGATGGCGTCCTTGATTAAATGGCTAATAAATGAGTCAATAATAGTAGTAACGGCTTTGTCTCCTTTATCCCCCATAATAATATTAAAAAAAACCAAGATGACGTTCTTGATTAAATGGTGAATATATGAGTCAAATGTAGTAGTTATGGCTTTGTCCCGTTTAACCCCAGTAATATTGGAGTCAAATAGAAAGGCTTGACCAGTACAATGTAGTAGACTCTGGAAAAAGTTGAAAATCCAAGATGGCGTCTGAAAAAAATTTTGTTAACCTCAAACAATATGGATAACAAATGAAAGGGCTCGACTAGTAGAATACATTTAACAATGTAAAAATTCAAAATCAAAGATGGCGTCGGAAATAATAAAGAAAATGGCGCAGTACGTGAAATCTAAAATCTAGGCTTAGCTTCGATGTGGTATTTATACCTATGTATGTACAAGACGTTGAAGGGTACTATCAGATTCGACGTGGCCGAATAAGAAAAGGAAAGTAATTTATCTTTTTTCTTTTTTTTTTTTTGTCAAGTTCATCCCTCTTACAGATTCTTTAAGGGATGTGACTATAACATTTATTTAATAACGATAATTAATTTTATTTGTTGTGCCTAGAAGTCATACACATTGTTTGTTATAGACAAAATCTAATACATAAAATAAGTAAAGTAAGATATTTCAAGTGACACATTTTTGTAATTAAAATAAAAGTTAAAAAGAACAGATTTTTGGTACATATTTGGGTGGCGTTAGGAAGTAGAAGTTTATATAAGCAAGCAACTTGGCACACGTAAATGTATTTGCAGCGACAACCAATTTAGTTTTCACTTGAAGAAGCAATAATTTAATCTAAAACCTAAACGAAAATTGGTAACGAATTCTCTTAAGCAACAATAAATCTATTTCAAATGCACTGTATCGAAAGTATTTTATTGGCAGCTACAAAACCAACCACCCCAATTAATCAATAATTGAGTTTTACTTACAAATTCTGGTATTATTGCTGGAAATACGTGTTAAGACCTTGGCAATGAATTCTTTTTTATCACTTATTTTGATCAAACTCACAACAAGGTTGTAATTAAAAAAAATAATAACTGACATACTTATTGTTCAAAGAAAACTAGATCAAAAAAAAAAGTAATCTCACTACTTATATAAGAAATATTCGCCATAGCCGAATATAGATCCATTAGTACCGATATAAAGGGATTTTCCATTTAATCTTAAATTTAAAATGCATCGCAGAATGCAGCCTTTTTAAGAATGTGACTTTTTTTTATATAAAATTTTGAATCATTTTGTAAATAAAGACATTAATTCGTCTCAGTAAAAATAGTGGTTATCTTATAAAGCATCGAGTTCCAACTCTCCGTTTTAAAATTCCACAGAGGTTCTCTATGGGATTCAAGTCTGGCGATTGAGGTGGCCAATCCAAAAGTTAAACCACATTAGTTGATAACCAATCCTTGACCAACTTTGATGAGTGTTTTGGGTCATTGTCATGTTGAAACACCCATCGAAGTGGCATTTCCCACTCAGCATAATTAAGCATGTGAGTTGCTAAAATGTCTCTGTAAACAAAACGGTCCATTTTTGTTTGAATTTCTACAAAGGGACCAACACCACTGGCCAAAAAACAAGTCCAAACCATCACATTGCCACCCCCATACTTTATTGTGGCTTTTGAGTACCGGGGATGTAGCCGCTTTCCTTTTGGTCTTCTCACGTGGCAAACTCCATCTGAATTTAGTAAGTTAAATTTAGATTCATCACTAAACAGTGACGCTTGTAAACGTCATGGCATCCTACGCTTTGTGGTCTGTAATTTGTAAAGTCGATAACTTTCAGATTTAAGGATTTGTCAAGTTTGACAAATTCGTTTCGTTTAAAATTTTATGATAACAAAATGCTCTTTCAAAAGCACATTATAAAAGTACTTTGGCTTTAAATCTTCCAAAATGTTTGTAGCAATAAAATGTATGTAACAAAAAGTTCTTTAAAGTCATAAAAATAATTAATCATTTAATTTACAGCCACTAAAATAAACAACAACAGAAGCAAAAAAAAGCCCACAGCAAGCTTCAGCACTTTGAAAAGCTGTCAAAACATTAGCGAAACAAAACATTATGTTCGTGTTTGTATTAAGTTGTGAAACTTAAACTTTAATTAATCCTTAAAGCATATAAATTATAAACTTTTATCATTAAGACGAAAGTCTAAAGTGCGTTTTAATATGTGTGTCGCACAAAACCAAGAAAACCATTAACACGATTTAATGATTTGAAATAATTTAACACCCCCGCAACCTCCATTTCTTCGAAGAAGCCGGAAATTAAATAAAGTTGTTAATTTAGGTAATAAATTAATTATGTGACTTATAATGTTCATAATAAATATAATGATTGCTTTATAATACAAAGAGGGCAAAGGAAATAAGGGGTAGGAGAACATATTAGCACTTAATGAGTCGCCTAATACGGTCAATCAGATCAATTTTAAGAATTACTTACTTTTAAGAATTTCTGGAATTGAAACATAAATTTTAGCATTGGCAATGGTATTGACATTACCTTGTAATCATTTCATTTAATTTAAAACGAACAGGTACGTACCCATATATAAAAGAAATTAAATATTATTCGGTGAACCGCCCATAACAAACACACTACTTACTTTAAACCGAACAAAAAAGCTGGCAAGGAAGCATTTACCGACTAACCAATTTTTAAAAATATTTTTTTTAAATCTGTTTTTAAATTATTTGTTTTGTTTAAAAACTAAAAAATTTTGTAGATAAAATCTTTAACGTAAAATTGAGTTTTTTAGACATAAAATGACAACAGAATACAAAGAATATGACCGCAATAGAGATAAAGTTATCATTGTGTCAGATGAACTTTTCAAATATTTTTCTTTTTATTTATTATTCAGTTGCGTATGAATATTAGAGTGGTCCCTTTAAAGCGAAAAAACGAATATTCCGAATTAAAATAAAAAACTGCTTAATGTCAATTTAGCGTTTTAGTTTCAGAACACAAGGCGAGAAATGTGTTTAAGCCATTAAGTTAAAAAACTGCTTAAATGAATATTCAATCTTCACAAACATTAATTTTGATAAGTTTTAAAACAGTTTCAATATTTTCCGTACGTTAAATAATATTTAATACGTTTTTTAATATTTTCCGCAGTGTGAATTAAACGTAGTGTACCGGTTCGAGTTGAATCGCCTACGGTGCCTATTAGAGATCTGTAACGAGTACTCATGAGGTAAGTAAACTTAAATCATGATTCATTATTTTGTTGATTTATACGCATTCATACTTA
Organism: Phyto melanocephala; assembly: GCA_941918925.1. NCBI lineage: Eukaryota > Metazoa > Arthropoda > Insecta > Diptera > Rhinophoridae > Phyto > Phyto melanocephala. The sequence continues at coordinate 106,959,801 of OW799237.1, forward strand.
TTGATAAGTCTTCACTACTCATACTCACTCTCAAGTTTAAGGTACTTGAGGTACCCTAATTTAGCAACACGTATGACTCGGCTGATTGCTATCGTCGTTCACGCAAGATAAAAAGACGATAAAAAGCAAGTGTGACTACTTGCATACTCATTATGAAGTTGTGTGTTTTAACTAGGCTTGCCAGATTACAATTTGACATTTACCATAATAATTATGGATTGTTAAAAAAACTTCACAATTTAAATTTAACAAAATAATACAAAAACAACAAGTAAAAATAAAGTGTTGCTTTGATGCCTGTTTAAGAGATTTAGATTTTGTTTTTGCGTATAATCTTTCAAGTGTAAGTGAGCACCTAAAAACGCATTTAAATATGAAAATAAAAAAACACAAAATAACTGTTATTGTTTACCTCTTATTATAGAAGCCAACCACAACTTAGCCTAAAAGCCATAATCAGTTGCATTTATTTAAAAATTATATAGTGGTACTTGCACAAATTGTATATTACACATTGTAAAATTGCAAATTTTCTTGCGGCCAAAAAAATATCTTGCACTCTCCGACCTGGCAGCATTGTTTACTCTTAATACAAATGAGAGCTGTTAATGTGTTTGTTGTTGAATCAACTTGAATCATTCTATAAAGATTATAAGTTTGTTAAAAATATGAATTAACGTGGGTATTTTTGCGAATCATATAAGTATGGGACGCTATAAATATAAGTACGACGTAGTACTCATGTTCATTGTGAGTTGTACTTATAAATCAACGTTGTTGTGGGTATGCGTACGTCAGCTCAGTTAAATTTAAATGATTTTTACGCACTTAATACCATAGACAGACGACAGCGTTAATTTGCACTAAAAGTCTTAATTCAAATTAACTATTGAATTATCCCCATTCCAATGTGTATTAGATTTCACGTAAATGCACTAAATCAAATTGAATTTAAACTGCATTTAGCAATTTTAATATGGCAACACGGTCGGAAATCAATCAAAAAATTAAAAAATCAAAAATGTAAAATAAAAATAGATTCGATATGTTGAAATTTTTTACATATTTTTTGGAATGCCTTTCTGTTTAGGCGAAAGTTTTCCTTAATACTGGTATCGTCCATCGTAAGTACGTCACTCTCCCAAAAAGTGCTGTTACGGCCCTTTAAAAAATACCACATACCTACATACATACATATGTACATACATACATAAGTATGTATGAATTATAAGCTCCATGAAAAGATACCATTAAACCTACGAATTTCCACAATTCCCTTTCTTTTATTTTAGAGTGTCCTTCTGCCATCCCAACTTGTAGGAACATGTTCAGATTTGTGATTGCTAGTGCATTTACAATTTTTACAATTTTAACTAAATGCAGAAACAGTCGTCTGTCACAGCAAAATTTTAATTTGCATTAGTGAGATTTTAATGCAAATTAACGCTGTCGTCTGTCTATGGTATAAGTATACAAAAAATTTATGACTCACTATGAATATCGAAAAAACGACTCAAAGCCGATCACTGGTGACTATGAACTAAGCAACGAATCATTGCTTCAGAGGGCGAAATTCTGATATTCTGGAGTTAAAATAAATGATCGCTGAAATAAATAATAAATTTCTTTTTATTATTCAGGTTGCTTATTTAATTGTGGATATCTCCATTATTTATTCTCCCGGTGTTATCTACAAATTTAATCCGAAAAAAAAAATGTTATTAAATTACACCTTGTGGTGACTTTCAGCCCACCCTATACAACCGATTAGAATTTGTTTTTGTGACCACCCTAATGTCTATAGGTATTCAGATATGTGTGTTTATTTAGTGAACGCTTTGCTGAACTTAAACCTTTTGTAATAGAAATAAACAATAAAACAATTCTTTTACTTCAAACACACACTTAAATACGAGACTTTTTTTTTTGGACAAACAAAGAAAAACTAAATGACAGTTTCTAACAAGTAAAATTTGATTTTAAGTCGTGTTACTCAGAAGTTCATATTATTGTGCAAAAATAATGACAACAAAAAAGTCTGTTAGATAAAGAAAATAAATTGAAATACCCTTTTCTGTAGTATGTCGAAGGAACTTGCGCTCTGCTTCATCTTTCGTTTTGTTTCTCTGACATTTTTATGTTGATGGATTTTTTCGGTCGATAGTCAAATAGTTGGTTAGTAAATATAAATACTATATAAAAATATATACTTTAATCTGCTTAAAATAAATTGTCATCAATTTTTCATACGTAGACAAAAAACAAATAGCAATACATTAAAATGGATATAAAATCTGAACAGAATAATAATGCCAATTGCTATCTACCAGCAGAGAAAACTAATGGTTACGTCAAGATAAAGATAGTTATACTACAGGTTGGTCCAATTAAAACGCACAATGTTAATTGTGAATAAAACAAAAAGTTGTCGGAAAATTATCTTTATATTTTTTTACTATGATAAAAGAATCTATAGCAATTGCGTGTGAAAGAAAATATCGGTCAAATAGTCGCCACTGCTTGAGCGGTGGCATACTGAGGCATAATTGAGCTTCCATGGCGTTAATGTGTCAGATTATCTTTTCCTTTAGCTCTTGAATTGTTCCTGGTTTTTTGACGTACACTTTTGCTTTTAAATATCCCCAAAAAAAAGAAGTTTCAAATTATATGATAGTGGCGTCCAATGAAAATCGCCATGGCGAGTGATGTGGTATTGTTTAAATAGTGTCATTTAGACTCCACTTAACAGTTCGGGCGTATTAAACTACCACCATAGCCAATCAACTCTATACTTAAAGCACAGCAAACTCGAACGTTCGACTAGTAGTACGAACGCGATTTGGCCCCAGTACTCCTTTAGGAATATGAAACTTGGAAATAAGTTCATAACTTGCAAATATATGTCAGCTGAAAATAAACAAAACATTTTAGCCAAATCGGGTCACAAATATCAGCCAATTGTTAATTAGCAACGAAACTTGCGTCATCCACGAAATCCTTTGCCATTAATATATTGGAATTGACCACACGATATATAAACACATCTCTAATAGAAAAAATGCCAGCCTATGATGAAAACACCCCCAAAATACATCTTTAATGTCTGTAATAAACAATACATTGACTCAAAAAAACGACAACTATGTCGACAACTGGAATAAGTGCGATTATGATTTTATGGTTGTGAGTTCACATCGTAATAATTTTAAAATATTTTTTGGTCGTCTCATTATATGGAATTAAACTGTTATATTATAATCACATTGGATCATAAAATAATCATTTGCAGTCATAATATGATAATTGCATGATACTTTAATTAAGGCTATAATACACAGCATGTTTTTTACATTTGACTTTTAAATTTGTGAGACATATGTAAATCTGCATGTCTGTCAAAATTGTACTTTTACAGGCAACCGTCGCTGACTTCTTTGCAGCAGCAGAGATTTCTGCCAACGGCTGATGTCACATGTTTTGACTGAAGAAAAAAGAGCGCGCTCTAATTGAAATTTTGTCAGATGTCTCAACACAGAAGTAATGTTTTAAAGGTAACTCACTACATGTTCGTATTAGCAGTGGAGAATTTGACAAGTCAGATGTAAAAAACATGCCGTGTATTAGTTCCCTTGAATATAATACGTAATTTTAGCTTGCAATCATTTTATGTTTCAACTTAAATTATAGAAGCAAGCCATGGTAAACATTAAGGCGGGTCGGCCTCCATACAAAAAAAAATGGTGTCAGTCAGCCCCCCCCCCCTTCTAGAATAAATAATAGTCAATAAAGTTTCTAAAACAGGAAAAAAAACTTTTAAACGCTCCAAAATACAGCACTTTTTGTACATGAATTGTAATCTTACCGCATGCAGCCACTACGACTATTCTAAAAAATGTAACCGAAGTGCTGAACATGTAAGTGATGTCAGACCCACATGTACGTGTGGCTTAAGTTATTTCCACAAAATTTTCGAAAGAACATTTGTGTTAAAAAAGACTCAAAAGAAATTTTGTAAGAAAAAAACTTTTTCTATTATAAAGTACGCAATTCGTGTGTATTTGCGAGATTTCTTTTTGCATAAAAAAATAGATAATATGATTATTTTCCATTTCACTCTTTTAACTTATTCTACTGTTGAAACAGTTACACATTTAAATTAAATTGTGTTTTATTTTAATCTCTTAAAGTATGTGAGTGTTTTCTATCTACACACATCATCATTATGCCTACATAAACCTTCCTTTAGGCCATCTTCTTGATACAAATTATCACACTATTGTGGCATACAAAATATTTAATTAGTTTAGATAAATTTCAAAACTACGAAAGTATTTTAGTTTACAAAGGCCATTCCCTGAGGAATTTGTGATAAAGAATAAGTGAACGCCAATCACAATTTAATACATTTCTTGTGTATGAAATCAAAAATTCCACGCACTAAAAGATAATGCATACTATGAAAGCGAGAGAGTCAATAGGCACAAGTACCATATAATAAAAGGGAATGTTTGGGGGAGTGAAATAAAAATCAACAATTACCTGTAATTATTTTCCACAGATTTTGAACATGTTCTTACAATAAGTACAGCCATGCCGAATTCACATCAGGTGATGTTACGAAGCCAGTTGATTGTTTTTTGCTTGTTTGCTTCAAATCAGCACAATGTCAAAGTTTGTTTATATTTTAATGAATTTTTTTTCACCTGTGGTGATTTGTCATTCCGTTTGTCACTTCTACAATTTTCATTTCCGACCCCATAGAGTATATATTTTCTGAAAGCTTATGAATAGAGGAGTCGATTAAGCCCTGACCGTCTGTCCGTGTGTTGGTCGAAATCAATTTTAGAAACAACTATATGTTCCTCAGATCTCTATATGGTATCAATCTCTTGGAAATATCCAGGAATGGATCGCTATTGAAATTCAGCATAGTCGGCCCACAACTTTCTGAGATATGAGCAAAAAACCACGACCACCTCGTTTTTTTCACAATTACAACAACAACCTACATACATACTGGTTAAAGTAAACGTGTCATCGAATTCCAGCTGAGCCATAAGAATTTTATTTTATTTCATTTAATATATTATTTATATTTTAATATTTTTTTTTTTTATTTTTTTTTTTAATTTTTTTAAAAAAAAATTTTTTTAATTTTTTTTTTTGGTATTTTTTTTATTATTTTTTTTATTTTTAATATATTTTTTTTGTAATTTTTTTTTTGGTATGTTTTTTACATGTATGTATGTATGTACGTATTTTATATGAGATGAATGGTGATACAAATAATTGTTATTGCTGACTACACGTTGTGAAGGGTATATAAGATTCGGCACGGCCGAATATAGCACTGTTACTTGTTTTTTGGCTTATATTGCTTATTTAAAGCTATTGAGTGCTCCAAGATCAATGAAACTTGGCAGAAATATGTGTTTTAGTCAAAGGCTGGTAAAGCTTGAATATAAGAAGGATCAAGGAGAAAAATGTCACGAAAAAATGGCGCAAAAGTGACCAACGTTTTTTTTTTTTTTAAATAGATATTCCATATTTTATCGCGATGTATAAAATTTTTAAGATCGCGACTGCCCTTACTTTCAAAAATCTTTTGGTGTTTTTCTTTTATCAAAAAGTGAACAAAGAAACCGGTTTGTTAATTTTGAACGAATTTTTTGTAATAAAAATTAAAAAAAAAATTCTAAAAATTATTATAAGCAGCTGTTAATATACTGCCGTATTCATAAAATATATTTTAGGTTTATCAAAGGCTTATTTGACAGATGTTGCACAGAAATTTGTCAAATAAGCCTTCAATAAACCTAAAATATATTTTATGAATACAGCAGATAGTCTTTTACAGAAAAAAGAAATCAATGTTAAGTTTTTATTCATTTAGCCACAAAAAAATACATTGTAAACCTCTCAAAACCGTAAAAAGTCAATAAGTACCCATACAATTTGCTCAACTATCTTGACTTTAACAGTGTCACAAAATGACAAATCTTAAGCGAAAGTCTTGAAAACTCACTAAACGATGCAAAAATTTGTTGTCTGTCGAGCTGCGTAAAAGTTTAAAGTTTTTCATTTCTTAAATCTAACTTTTTACCAAATGTCCGGCTAGATTGGCCAAATACCCTTATGTGCAGTGGAATACTATTAACCCCTTTTATCGCCCGTAGTGGCAATTAATTTATATACATTAATATCTTTACTAGACAAGCAGAGACTTTAAAGTGAAAGCATGGTACTCTAAGTCTTTTTTATAACTTAACCAACCGAAAAATTTTACCAAGTTTTTTTTTTTGCTACAAACCAGAGGTCTCCAACTGGCAGACCGCGGCCCATATCCGAACGGTAGACCTCTATTTTATGCGGACGTTGTGTTAACAATACAAAATATTTACATTATGTAACAACAAATTCATGAGAAATATTTTTGTCTCGACATCGGACTTTGGTGATGATCCGTTAACTGACAAGTAATAGGGAAATCTATGCGGGAGTAATAAAGCCTCACTCCATATAGAAATTATCGATTTCCAAGAAAATACAATTTTAAAATATCAAAAACAGGAAGTTAATTGTCAAGAGTTTTGGATAAAATTTGTTTGTGCTAATAAATACTTTGAATTAAAAAAATTAGTCTTACAACTTCTCACTTTGTTTGGGTCAACATGTGCTTGCAAAGCAAAGCATTTTCTAAGACGAACTTCTTTAAAAATAAATTCCGGTATAGACTTGCCGATAAGAATCTCCACGCTTTAAAGAGAATAGCCAGCACAAGCTTTACTTTAAACTTCAAATGGATAGTCCAAGACAAAACAAGTAATTTTTATCATATCAATACAATATCAATATTGTAAAAGCTCTTAGTACTTACTTTCTTCATTCAAAGCATTTGTTTTTTATTTAGTAAAATAATGCACCGAAACCCATTCGTTTTGTTTGTCCATTGATACAGTACCTAAACATATTATTTAAATAGTTTAGTTTATTACCTTTCGGACCCCGACGGTCGCGGTTTTTTAAAAATGGACCCCAAATTTAAGTAGTTGGTGACCGCTGCTATAAACCATTAATGTACTCAAATAGCCATCGGCAAAAAGGTTTACTTCTAATACGCTTTAAATACAATATACGTGACTAAGTAGTGAATTAAAAAAAGGAAAAAGAAAATTGTTGCTCACATTTAAAGATTTCGACATTTAATAGAAGAAAAAAAATAAAATAAATTTTTATGGAATGTGCATATATTTAAAGCGCTAAATTAGATAAACGGAAGTGTTATAAAAATTATGTAAATAAAATGGAAAGAATTTTGATTTTATTCATAAAGAACACGTAAATAATTCTTAAAATAAAATCAATAAAATTAGTTACATAAAGTAAATATTTGTTGCATTTATGGGTTAAAAATAGATCTTATGACAGAATTTCCCCCCACTCCAGACCGTTTAAATAACATCAATTAATTGATTTGTTTATATTTACTGTTAGAGAAACATTTTTAACGGCAATGTTTAATAGATTTTTGAACTCGTTAAAATTTTGTAAATGTATACAATGTAAAATAATTTTAATTTAAATTTAAATATTTATTATTTCGTACAGCTATTATGTATTAAGTAATTGTTTGCCAATTTTTGATTGTTTTCAAAAGTCAAACAAACGAAACATTAAATTTAAACAACAACAAAAAAAATATTATAAAGGCATTCACGTTAAATGAGAAAATGTGTTAATTTAATCTGTTCGATGTGGACAGCACTTTTTGAGGAAAAATATGAAACGTCAGCCATTTTGGTCATGAAAAATAAAAAAAAAAAATAAAAAATATCAAATAAAAAACTTTTTTAATGTTTTTTGTAATCCCTTCCCCTTGCGACCCTTATAAGGGTTTTCTTAAAGCTTATTTTATTTTATTTATATTTATATTAGTTTATTTATTTAAGTCCTTAAAAAAATTCCGTACAGAAATTCAATACATATCGTCATTCGCAAACTATTGTGTTCTATACCGCAAAGTAGAAAAAATTGTGAAAAAACTGACTTTAGCAAAACTTTTCAAGATTTGCCGATCTGTATATGAGACATCAACTTCATGCCAAACAACACTTTTTTCATTAACAACTAAACTTTAACAGGGATTTACCAATAAAACATTTTTGTCATAAACAACACAATAATTTACGAACATCGATATAAAAAAAGGTGGTTAAATTTTAAGGGCCGATGTTGATTTTTAATAAAACACAAATTATTTAGGAAATAATTGCTGCGACATCGGCGGCACACTTCCATCCAATGGTCCAAATTTTCAATGACAATGTTGATGTTCAATTGTTGGGCACGATGATGAGTCGAGGTTGACTGCTCTATTGTCACACTATAGCGAAAAATCACAATGTTTTCCGTTTAACGAACTAAGAAGGCATTCACAGATGTTAGCACATTTCATACAGACCTGTTTTGCTGAAATTTCAAATATTTTTTACAATTCTCCCGATTGTGGACGAATTTGAACGATTATGTTGACCAGAAGAATCACGAAGTGCATGAAATGCATTTTGATTTGAACGCCCATATTCACAATAAGCCTGAATAACTTTAACGCGTTGTTCGATTGTGTATCTTTCCATGGCTTATGCTAGGCGCACAATTGGGACGAACGACGAATTTTTCGTCGCGAATATTCGTCGTCAAAAATAAAACACATTTGTGTATATGAGAATGCATACAATTGTGGCGTCAGTCAAAGTTCGATTTACGCGGCAAACTCTGCAATAGATTTATTCCTTTAAGTTTAGTTAGTCTGAGATTGAGAAATGTCAAATGAAATGCAGGAAAAAACTTGATTTTTAGGGGTGGTTCACTCTCAACATCGGCCCTTAAAATTTAACCACCCTTTATAATAATTCAATTATAAAGGTTTAGTTCCAAATTAGTTCCAGTTTTTAAGAAAATCCAATTTTATGAAGATGCAAAATTAAAATGTAAAATGATTGATCTATGTCCGTCTGTCCATGTGTTGATTGAAATCAACTTTTGGAAGGCTCAACGTGGTGCATAGCGAAATCCATGACAATCAAAAACAAATTATTTGCCCCGATGTAGAGTATTTCTATCTGAATAGTCGTGAACACACAAAATTCTCGAATTTGGGGCTCAGAAAATCTTTATGAAATTCATGATAAAGAAATGAATCCTTAACGAAACCGTAGAGTGCGGATTTTGGTCAGGCGGCGTAAGTGGGCGTTACTTTTTTAAAATGAGGTCGACATTGCAGTCACTATGAATAGTTTTCGTTACAGGAAAATGGTAACGAAGTTCCTGTGGCCCCAACTGGACGACAGGGATTTGGACGATTTATGATTTCCGCACTCTCTGCCACTACTACCGCAAATAAAACAATTCATTTATTGCTGCAACGACTTCCCAAAAACCAGAAAGATCATGCGGTTTAACGCCGTGTGATTCTTTTCTTCAGATTTTGTGAAATTTCGGGCTTATACAAATAAACCAGAAACACTTCATGAGCTCAACTCCGAAAACTAACGCGTCATTGATGAGTTACAGTTACATATCAGTGAAAAAGTCAAAGAAAATTATATGAAAATAGTAATGAACTGTCATCATAACCATAGGGACTTTTTAACTAATATTTTATTCCATACTTAATCGTATGGAATCCAATAAAAATATTACAAGTACCTCAAAAATACATGTCTTTATTTTAAAATTATAAAGGGCACTTATATTGAGACACCCTTAAGTAGTTACGGCTTTGTCCCCTTCAACTCCAACAATATTGGTAACAAATGAAAGGGCTTGACCAATCGAATACATTATGATATAAAAAAGGTTAAAATCCTAGATGGATGGCGTCCGACAGAAAATGACAGACAATTTTTTTCTTAATCCCATCAATAGTGGTATTAAATGAAAGTCATGACTAGTAGCCAAAGATGGCGTCGCAAATAAGAAAACAAAATGGTGTATAACATTAAATCTGAAATCGAGGCTAAGCTACTATGTGGTCATTATACCAAGATACATGATGATGAAGGGTATTGTGAGAATGGGCACTGCCGAATATATCACTCTTAATTGTTATTTAATGTTTTTTTAACCTAATTTTTAGCAACTCTAATTGTAATAAAAATTATGGTCTTTAATTTAAATTTGTTGTAAAGAAATAAGTTAAAGATTTTGTTTGTTTGTTTTAACTGTTGATGTGTCCATTAATATTTGCAGTTGGTACTTGTTTTGTTTGCAAATTTACTCACTAAGGATACAGTGCAAACAGTTAATATTCTACATATTCGTTATGATAGAAAAAAAAACTTGTCATATTGCACGACTACAACTAGTGACGTGAATACCTTTATTAAAATTTTTTGCTGATTTTATGTCTAATCACCTCAAGCCATATATACACACACATAAATGTTTGTTTGTTGCAATTTAAAACATTGGCCAAATGCCCGTTATTTGGCAGAAAAAAAAATTGTTTCTAGAAAAAACCCTCAATATTATTTATTTATGAACCACATTAATTCGAATGCAACATGAGCTTTCATATGAGTACACAACCTGGTGTGAATTCTGCTGCGTCAATAATAATGATGATGATGAGTAAAGGTTACGCTAAAACATGTTTATTATTGCCGGGTGGTTTATGTACTATTAGTTGCTAGTGCGTTGCAAATGTAATTACCAGGGCTAAGATTTTCATGCAAATACTTATTTGCGAGAAACGAGAATATAAAGTTTTTGCGTTGAAATTTTAAATAAATTATTAAAGTTAATGAAAAAATAAATAAAAAAATTGTGTGACATATGCCAGCATACTTATGTACAAGGTCTATTAAATAAGGTCTGTGCAACTGTACAAAAACAAAAAGCAAAAAAAATATACGGGCATTTTGTTAGTGTAAAATTACTCTAAGGTAGTCAAAAACAGCTGACTAAAATACCAAAAAATTCATCCAGGTGAAATTATCAGTCCATCTGATGGGAAACGTTACTGTCAAACTCTATGTATAAAAAATTATTTTTTATGAGGTATTTGACAGAGAGCAGCACAGCAAATTCGCCGTTGCATATACCTGTATGAATATGCCCAACGCCTATTAAATTTTGTGTTTTCATTTTGTTTAACAATTTTTTCAAGACAACAAACATAAATTGTGTTAATAGTAAATATTTGCTAAAAATATAGCTGATAAAGATAAAATAGAAGTCTAGACGATGTCTTGAAGAAGCGTGCTGTTTCACAAGGTATGTTGGGCCAGAAAGATGCTCGTTTCGCAAAAGCTAATCGTTGTATTTTCTTGGCCTGTGAGCCAAGTAATGGCAAGACTGCTATAGCTGCTGGTGTGGCTCAGTCCTTGGGTACAGAAACGCCTTTTACCAGCATGTCCGGCTCGGAAATATATTAAGTTGAAAAATTATCAATCATAAAATTGAAAAACATAAATGTCGCCCTTAAAAGGTAAAAAAATTTTGACAACTTCGAGTAGTAAACATAGGGGAGCAAAAAACGATCAGCTGATTAGTTGAACAGACCTTATTTAATAGACCTTGCTTATGTATATACAAAATACAAAATTCATGTGTTTTTTACCTTATGAATATGCCTTGCTCGATAACTTATATATCAACTAACAAACATTAACTTGGCAACATTATTGGTTTACATACATATGCCTAAATCTTCCGATTTATTCGCAAGAGAAAATATCAGTGAACTTTTCACAAAACAACTTAATTTTTAAATATGACAGAAGAGCAAAAAATACGCAGCAGAATTGCATCGTGTAGACTAGGTATTTTTAACAAAAACTTGTTTAGTTTTCTAATTTGCAGGAAGGCAAAAACAAAATTTTTTACGTGCCAAATAACGCGAAAAACAGCAGGTGACGTCAAACTGATCAGCTGATTATTATTATTTTTTTGAAGTTTTAGCTTCAAACTCCGTATATAAAAAAAGTTTTGACTTTAGAAAATTGTTCAAAAATGCTAAAGTTGAACATCGCTCCCAAGTGCTTGAATTCGTCATTCGTCAACTGACATTTTTTCATTTCCGTGTTTGACAAACTCAACCATAGAGAGCTACAGAATTGAGTAGCGGGTTAAGATTGTTGAACCCTTTAAAGATAACGGGCGTTCAAATCAAAATGGGCTTCATGATTTTTTTAGTCAGCATAAGCAAACAAATGTGTCCACAAGATATAAGCACATGGTGTTTTTCCAAAAATTAACAACCTAAAGTCGATTTTTTCAGCTTTTGGACAACAGAGAGAGAGATAGAGGAACATCGAAAAAGGGCATGACTAGCACAATAAACCAATTTTAAATCCATGATGGCAACCACTACAAAATGGCGTAAAAACTGCACCCACTTCAAGACCATCAATTTAGGTATCAAATGAAAGTATTAAAGCAGTAGACTACAGTAAACGATGAAAAAATCTAAAACCAGATGGTGGCTTATGCCGAATAATTTTTTTCAACCCCATCAGTATGGGTCATAAGTGAAAGGTCTTGACTAGTAAAATACAGTTAAGTTTGTAAAATAGCGTATAACATTAAATCTTAAAATTAGGCTAAGCTAAGATGTGTTCAGTATACCTACATATGAACATGATTCGGCATGTCCAAATATAGCATTGTTTCTTATTTTTGATAATTTAATAATTATTGCTTTTAACGTTTATTTTGCATTTGAAGCACATATTTTTGATTTTCTGGTGCATAAAAATCGCAGGCCTGGTAATCACATAATTGCAGGTTGGTAAAAATGCAAAAAAAAAGCATACTAATGGCAAAATAATACTGAACATAATATTTAAAAATTTAATTACGTAACCACTACAGAATTGGCTGCAGTCTATGTAAAATTAATCAACAAAATTGGAAATTTAATGGAGACTGCAAGCGGTTTTATAAACCAGAAAATACGACTTTAGAAATAGTATAGCAACTACAACAAAAACCCACATAGTGTGTATCATCATTCACATACATACATATATAACTAAATGTATCAACGACAGCTTGATTGTACTAATTGAACCAATATTTTCTATTAATGTCCTTATCTGTATATCTTATAGTGGCATTTAACAAACGGCTCAAGAAGTTATTTGTGTGCTTCAAAGTCTGACTTTTTTTGGGCAGAAGGCAGATTTAATCCTGTTCTTTCACTTATATCTCAGCATGTAACGTGGCTGCACAATTGATTTTCAAAATCAAAATTCTCGAAAACATGTTTGGTAAACTCGATACAATATAACAGCCACTGACAGACAGCAAAATCATTTCTTCTAGCTAAAGGGTCCGCCATCTAACTTTTTTTTCAATTAGTGCTTATTTCGTGAATGGAAACACTTAGCTCATGTCTGATTTGACTGATATCCTTTCGCTGAACAAATATGGTTGTGTATATGCTTGAACAACGCTGGAAAATATTGCGGCATTACTTTGGCCGATTTTGCCCAAAAAATCATCTTTTCAGATGAAGCTCATTTTGATATTGGCGGGTATGTAAACAAGCAAAATTGTCGTATTTGGGGCACAGAAAACCCGCACGCATACATTGAAAAGCCGATACACCCAAAACGAGTTACTGTTTGGTGCGGATTTTGGGCCATTTTTCTTCAAAAATAGCAAGGAGTAGCCGTAGTCAATGGCGATCGTTATCGGACCATGTTGAACGAATCTTTGTTTACAAAAATTGAAGAGGAGGAAATTGACAACATTTGGTGTCGACAGGACGGCGCTACGTGCCACACAGCCGAAGCTATATTTTTTTTATAGCATTTTCAAAAAACAAAAGATATTTGGCGGACCCTTTATAAGCATTCAGAATAGATATACTTTATTGGTGCCCATTATATAAATGAAAACGGAACAAACAAACTAATATATACCGCTTTGAACTTATATATACGCATTTGAAGGGTACAAAATATGTATATGCTTCATGATTATAACCTTCCATATCCTTCAAAATTTTGTTTAAAATAATTCACATGACTTTGCCTAAAGCAGTAAAAAAATTTCTATAAGAAATCAACATTTAAGCAAAATGTTTTTCGAAATTTCGTAAGCAATGTTATTTTTATTCGCTTACCGAATTGCATACATGGAATGGCTAAATGCATATGAAATCACAAAAAATTTATGTTTTTTGTACTGCTTTTTGCTTTTTGTACTGCCTTTATGCTTTTTTTAGCAGTAAAAGAAAGGAGATCATTTTATTTTTTCGACAAAATATTTTTAGAGTTTTGTGTAGACTGCATTAACCTATTGTGTTTCATCCAAGGAAATGCTTATATTGCTTGCGCAATTAAAATCGCAACAAAGTAAGCATGTCTTTTGTACTACTTATTTTTTGAGAACTAGAAAAAAAAACAAATTTATTCCAATAGTAATTTTTTCTTAATATTTCTTTCTTAAATACTGCTATCTTTTTTGACAGTGCTTAAGGGAATATCATGATTTACCAGTTAGGAATAAAAAAAGCCGCTTAATAACTGCAAGAAACGAGACCTACGAAGTGAGACATCGAATAAGAAAATCGTGTCCTCTAGAGGTGCTCCTGGAAACAGTTAAACACTAGGTATTCCAGAAGCTTTTTTTATTAAGATTTGATTAGATTTTGTCATCTTTAATTTTGAATTTTTACATAGTTAATTGTATTATGCTAGTCAAGCCCTTTCATTTGATACCCATATTGTTGGGGTTAAAAAAATCGCTCCCCCATTTTTTTCAGACGCCATCTTGGATTTAAATTTTTTTTATATTTTACTACATTGTGCTGCTCTAGCGCTTTTTTTATACCAATATTGTAGGAGCTATTAGTCGTAATTACTATATTTGACTTATATATTCGCAATTTAATATAAGTAGGACGCCATCTTGGACTTTTTTCCTTTCATACCTAACTACATTTTAATACTTAAGCCCTCTTATTTGATCCCAATATTGGCTCTCTCCATTGAAAAGAAACTGAAAAATATCGAATATCGTTTGTAAATTTTTGGAAAAACACCGAAGCAGTTGTACTTTGGTGCTTATATCTCAGTTGGTTTCAAACCGATTTGTTGGTTTTTCTTAGAAATAATTTTTGAATTTACGGCTTATAATTTGGTATCTTAAGCGTGTTCAAAAATTATTTAAGACTTTAAAAATTTTTGCTATATTTAAAAAAATATATATTTTATCAAATATTTGTTCCTAAAACTTTGCCGATTAGTGACCAATTTTTTCAAAATTTTTCATAAGTATCTCCAGAGGTATACCAAATTTATAAATAGTAACAGCTATGTCTATAAATTATCCAAGGGTAGGAAAATTTAAATTTTTAAGGTAAAAATAAGCGAATAAAACAGAGGCATTCGTGTTTATTTCCTTATATCTCTGATAGTTTTAGAGCGATTATACTGATTTCCAATACCAATCTGCTCCCAAATATTTGTTATATATTGATACCTTACACTGGCCTAGGCGATGTCGGGGGGCTTAAAAAAGTTGATTTCAACATACACGCAAACAGATGGACATACGTACAGATAGAAGGACATACTGATAATGCTTAATCGACTCCCCTATTCATAAGCTTTCAGAAAATAAAGGGTGTTTTTTTAAGCCCGATAGAACTTGAAATTGTAAAAAATAACACAAAAAATTAAATTGTAATCAAAATTTTTTTTTTATTCGAAAGATCAATACGTGACATTAACATTTGAAAATGATTT
Source organism: Phyto melanocephala (assembly GCA_941918925.1). Classification (NCBI taxonomy): domain Eukaryota; kingdom Metazoa; phylum Arthropoda; class Insecta; order Diptera; family Rhinophoridae; genus Phyto; species Phyto melanocephala. Next base: position 106,975,562 of record OW799237.1, read on the forward strand.
CGGGCATATGGGCACCGCGGCTGTTGTTGACGAAGCGCATTCTGGACGTCCAATTTTGGACCACTTTTTCGAGCACTGCTGGCCGTATGTCACGAATAACACGAACAGTACTGGCCTCCAAGGCGTCAATTGTTGCTGGTTTATCAGCATAAACCAGTGACTTCACGTAGCCCCACAGGAAATAATCGAGAGGTGTCAAATCGCACGACCTTGAAGGCCAATTGACAGGTCCATTTCTCGAAATCAACTTATCGCCAAATTTTGATTTCAATAAGTCGATGGTTGCGTTCGCCGTATGGCACGTAGCGCCATCCTGTTGAAACCACATCTCCTCCGGATCAATGTCATCCATATTTTCAAACAAAAAATCATTGATCATGGTGCGGTAACGATCTTCATTGATTGTAACGCGAGCTCCGGCCTCATTTTTGAAGAAATAAGGTCCGATGATGCCACCAGCGTGAAAACCGCACCAAACGGTGCATTTTTCTGGATGTAATGGAGTCTGTAGGGTCTCTTGTGGATTGGTCTCGCTCCATATGCGGCAATTTTGCTTATTAACAAACCCGTTAATCCAAAAATGCGCCTCATCGCTGAACACAATTTTGCGATAAAATTGGACGTCCGGAATGCGCTTCGTCAAGAACAGCCGCGGTGCCCATATGCCCGAAATCATTTTCAAATGTTAATGTCACGTATTGATCTTTCGAATAAAAGAAAAATTTTGATTACAATTTAATTTTTTGTGTTATTTTTTACAATTTCAAGTTCTATCGGGCTTAAAAAAACACCCTTTATATACTTTCACAAGGAATGACAAACCTATAAATACTCTTTTCCACTGTCATGTGAAGGGTATAAAATGGCTACGCAAAATTGTTGACTCTATAAAGAGAACGCCTTTCAGAAATAATCTTAAATTTTATTTCCAACAAATCCCCTATTAAAGTCAAAATGCTAAAATAATAATTTTAAAAATGTAGTATCAGAATTTCAGCTAAATCTTTTTATCTTTTTAAAACACTAACATATGTACACATGTATGTATGTAATTTTTTTCTTTCAGTAAATAACAACAAGAAATATTTACCCTTCGCGTCTCTGCAATTAAACGTAATGGCAATAATAAAAATTCTCTAACATTTTCATATCAGCAATGCTCTAAATGCATATTAGTTCCACTTATATGCTCAGCACATCCAGATAACTTGAGCTTATAATAATTGTTTTTTATATGTAAATATGAATATAAATTAAATTTGAAAAGTAAAATATGTAAAAGTGCCTTTATCAGAAATTTTGTTTGACAAAAGGCAGAGAAAATTACACATTCAATTAAATAGACAGTAGCATACTCATTAGACTATAAAGTTACAAACAGAAGTTTTCATAAACCAGAACTATTTATCACTAAAAATTATTCAGTCATGTTAAATTATGTTTACGAGTTAATCTCTATCTTTCTGAATCATATGAAACATTTCCCAAATCATATGTTTGTGCAACTCCTGTAAAAGTAAAATGTAGGTAGAAGCTGCTGCATACATGCCACACAAAAACAAGTTACAAATGCACTTTTCATGTTTATCCTAAACAAAGTATAGTTTAACAATTATTTATTATGTCTGTATGTTTTTCTATCTGTACGTTTGTTGGTTGTGGCAGACATGATGGCAAAATATGAAAAAGTCTAGATTTTCTAGTATTTATTTGTATGAGTGCTAACGGTGTATGACAAAAAAATAATAATAATAAAATTTATTTGTGGGCAATTTCAATTACATGAAATCGATTAATTTAAATTGTTATAAGTTGTCCACTGGTCAAAAAGGTTTAAATGATCAGATTTTACTTAAAAAGAAGTAAGACTGCTATATCTTTATATTTATACAGTCGTCGGCACAATTATATTGACAATATATAATATTCTCGACTTTGCATTGTATATTTGTGCTCACAAACATCTAAACATTTGACTATGCAATCGTTCGTCTGCTTTACAGTCGATACGTCTGTCCAAACTGACAAAAGAAAAAGATTTTTTTTGTATTTCATGACAAAGACGCTGCCAAATAGCAAAAAACTGTCAATAAGTTTTATTGGCCACATGCCACATGTGTTGAACAGCTACCTCAGGCCACATTTTATAAATTCAAAGAAATAGCATAAAAACCAAATATTGGAAGCAACAAATGACTGCACTTAAGTCATCACACACAAAGTCTATTCTATAACGTAATTTTATACAATTTAAAAATTTATTTTTTAGTTCGTTATAGTTGTTGTAGAAATGCATAAAATGTAACTTAATTATGATAATTAGAAGCAAAATACAAATCTGCCAACCATAATAATTAATCTTAATTAAGTTTGCATACTTTACTTTTATTTTAATTTGTATTTATTATTTTTTGCTTAACTTACCTTGAAATGAAACTGCGTTGGAATATGTGTCCGTATGCTCACATTTATTTATTTCACCTGCAAATAAAAGTGAAAAATAAAAAGAATTTATTATTTTAATAATTTAATTTTGATATGTATGTTATTACAATGACAATTAAAAATAAATAATTTCTAAAATATTTATGCATTTTTAATGACAATTTTAATCAAAAAAGTCTAACAATTAAGCCATTAAAACGCGTCACACATTAACACAGTTTGATGATTTTACGGCCATGTTCTACAGACACACATATTTAAATAAATTTCATTTAGCAAATATTAAAAATTTAAAACTTTCTATGATGTTGCCAAAAATTATTTATACAGACTGTTTAACATGCAGTTAATATTAAGAAAAAAGAAAATCTTAAACCGGCGAGATAATTGGGCCATATCAATGTGGATTTATAGCTGACAAATCTAACATCGACCAAATCACTTGTCTCCAAATCCTCGAAAATATCAAGAAAAATACAAGTAAGAGCACTGTGCCGAATCTTTCATACCCACCATCAATTTTGTGTACTTTTATAGCACAAAATGTATTATTTTGTTATTAACAGTAATCGCTATTTATACTAAAACATGTATCCCTTGCTATGTATAACTTCGACATGTTAGTAAAATGTTTACGTAAATTTAGTCTTTCAATGAAAGTGGGCGTTAAAGTAGGCGTGTTAATATAGTTTCTGCTAATAAATAAAACTTAGATACTTCCATATAGTCCTTTATTCTTCCAAAACTTTGTCCATAAAGAAATTATATGAAATTAAGATAAACCGTTATATTGGAGGTAAACGTTAAAGTGGGAGTGTCACCTAAATTTTTTGGCATAGTAATGTCATTGACTAGAGGGATATATGTAGCAAATTTCATCATCATACCTCAAATTTTTTCCCGTGTTATGAGCCTGTAAATTTCATTAACAGTAGTTAACGTGAAAAGTGGGCGTTATAGTTGGCGTGTCGAAGATATTTCTGCTAATAGATACAACTTAGATATTATAGTCCTTTTTTACTCCAAAATCTTTATTCATAGAGAAATTAAATAAATTTGAGATAAAGCGTTATATAGGAGGTGGGCGTAAAAGTGGGCGTGTCACATTTATTTTCCGTTAGAATAAAGCCTTTGACCAAAAAGCAATGTTTGCAAAATTTCAGAATCATACATCTAATTTTGTGAGTTTTATTAGGTTTTAAATTTTAAATTGACCAAAAAAGACACTGCGCAGTATAAACGTTCGTACATTTTGATCTATAGCTCCTTTCCTAATGCATAAATTTAAGCAATTTTTATGAAAAAAATATTTTTTTTATTTTTCATGACTCTACGTTAATGCGTTTGGACACAATTCCATTTTATTCGATGTTGGAAGGACAAGGTTTTTTTGACCTACCTACTCTTGCATTACGAGCTATAACTCTCTTTCTAATATTCCGATTTAGCCCATTTTCAATATCAAACAAACATTGTATAAGAAATATTCTGGCAAAATTTGAGCCCGCTAGCTTTTTCGGTCCGACCTCTATTGTGCTTTAAACGGACGGACAGACCGATGGACATAGCTAGATCGTCATAAAATGAAACCCCGATTTAGAAAAAATATACTTTATGGGGTCTAATGGATATTTCGATGTGTTACAAGCGGAATGACAAAGTGAATATCCCCCCCCCCCTTTTTTTTGGGTGGTGGGTAAAATAACGACACCGTAAATCTTTTTGTCGACTATAAGGCCACTTTCAATGATGAGTTTGGTTCCCTGCAAAACTAATACGACTTTACAGGTAGACCTTAAATAGCAATTGATGCTCAATTAAAATAGGAATTAATCTCTTCGAGTCAATGAGTACCGAACGAGGTTTTAAACAATGAGGCAGTCTATCTTGTGATCTTCTTATTCTGCTGGAAAAGGTCATACGTAACGCAAATATAAATAGAACTGACACACTACTATACACCAAACGGCACAACCCAGTAAAACAAATTGAGTTTTTCGAAGCACTATTATTTAATGTTAAAATAGAAGCACGTTTTCATGTGCTTTACTGATGCAGTAGTGAAAATAAATAACTTAGCGAAAAAGTGATCAAATTTATCAATAACAAGTGCATCCATTATTTCCATACTTCGAAGCAGGTTTGTAAGGGAGATAACTAGAATCACTTTATGTGTAAGTCTGTCTCTAACCTACTACAATAGGTTTTATAAAACCCCCTTTATGTGCTAAAAATGTAGTGCTTCAAAGCAGGAACTCGCTATATAGATTTCGTGCCTTCCGCAAGTTGGTTTGTAAGTGAAACTTAAACATTTCTCCCTTACAAACATGCTTCGTCAGAAGCACTATTTTCTTGTTGGTATTTTACTTGTTTAAGCAAATGATAAGGAAATTATACCAAAATGGGTTTGGCACTAAGTGAAGATAAAACGAAGTTAATGGTACAATGCAAAAAAATGTCCAATAGATTTTGGTGTAAGTAACAGTTTAGAAACAAGGCCACCTTGCTATAGAAAAAAATCACTCTCTTCAAGACACGGGTACTAACCGTGCTGGTATAAATTTCTGAAGCATGGTCACTTAGGAAAGTAGTGCCCTCGCCACATTGCTAGCCAAAGAAATTTAATATTATCTCGCAAGAGAAAGAATTCTTTTGTAGATATTAAGAAATATAGTTTTCATATTTTAACAAAATCTATCCAGTAGTTTTTAAAGCAATCAAGTTCAGGGAGACAGGACGACAGACAGAAAGACAATCAAACAGACTAAATTCTAAAAAGTGATGTTTTGTATTAAGGATTGTTGATTATAAGCAAAGTCAACAAAATTTTCAATAAAAATCTTAACACTCCTTTAAATTTCTCCAGATTCTATAAAGGAAATGTTTGCTGGGTTATATTTATAATTGTTTATAGCCACAATTTTTAAATACCAAAAAATGGTGTAGTGAGCATGTTTAGATTGTTATACCGTTATAATAAAGCGAAACATTTGCCTGAAATCCCATAAAATATATATTTTATATATATGTAAATCCTGTTAAAGGGTTTTCTAATACGAGCGGGTAGATTTTTGAAAAAGGGGAAAAAACATAATCCCACTTTGACTGTAAAGACCTTTGTATGAATAAAATATAGTGTGTAGTATACTAATATAGCCAAGATGTCCAGGCTTTACATGTAGTCATGAATGTAAGACATTTAATTCTCAATGACTCTGCCGCTTAGATCAATCTAAATTCGCCCGATTGCTTTGATTATATTAATTTTGAGGCCAAATCACGTTGGCCGTTCCTGCTTTCCTCCTTAATATTCATTTGGGTAATAAGGTTTTATGGTTTGGACGTGCTTTTTAATTAAAAAACTTCACTTGTTAATTAAACGTAGTTGATTGAATGATAAACAACAGATTTCAAAAACGCCGACAACGTAATAAGGCTGCCCTAATCTTTCCACATCTACTGTGGACTGTTGTTCAAATAACTCTCTATAATTCAAGAACAATATAGTTGTTTTCGCTGTCTATCTGTCGCTTTAAATTATTATTGACCAGAACAAAAATTAGACCATAAGATTAAGTTGAAATATTTTTTCACATCAAAAATGTTTGTTATAGAAACTGAGTATAAAAAAAAGTTATAAAAAAAACTGTAAGCAAACCCATCGACAAAACTAAGTTTAAAAGACGCATATTTGCGGTGGGTTTATAAAATTCACCACTGCCGCATATAGCGCTTCCACTTGGTTTTATTACAACATATTCCACCAACATATTTTGATGATGTTTTTAGCAACACACTTTTATACTTTACATGACACAAGATTTTTTTGCAGTATTGTTTTATAGTTAATGTGGCAAATATTTTGTATGTGGCACCATATAAATTTTGTGGTGACGTGCAGCTTAAGTGTCACCAAGTAAATGAGCTGATATGAATACAGGAGAAGTTTTAGCATTTTTTTTTTATTATTAAGTCACTCTTAAGAAATTTTATATCATTTTTATTTTTGTTCTTGCTAACTATGTTTTTGTTATTTGTGTTTTTTTTTTATTTAGATTATAAAATGTTTGCACCATGTGGCATAAATAAAATTGGCTGCCAGAGCTCTATTAAAGTAAACATGTGTGTGCTGTGCAAAGGCGTGAGCTATGCGACTAAAGGAGAAGCTGCAAGAAGTAAATCTTAAATTATTAAAGTTAAGTAAAAGTATAACGAAAACAAAAACTTAAAACAAAAATTACATGTATCAGCACTTAATTGAAAAGCTGTTTATGGATCTGAACGTGGTAAATAAAGAAATAAAATTCTTCATCAATCATTGAAAATAATATGCAGCAATATTATGACGGTATTATACAGCAATTAAGGGGAATAAGGAGGAGATAAAAAAAACAGTTTGCTCTTACTCCATTATAGGGAAAACATGGATGAATGAGAAAAAAATTCCTTGATTCTTTTTCCATTACAGTGTGAGTTAAATAAAATATAATATCATCGAACGCACACTTTAAGTTTTAAACAAAGAGCGTTGGCGATGAAACTGTAGCTGGTTTCGAAAATGCATTTCACTCGCCTAGTGTCGGCAAAACTGAATCTTCATACAAATTACACTGCTCGGCAGCAAAATCCTCCATTAAATAAAACTATGTGGACTATATGGATTTTGATGCGCTGAACTCAAATCCGTTGTCAGTTTTTTTTCCATCAGATCGGGATTTTTTTTTTATGGGCGTGGAAAATTTTTCCCCCTTAATTAGTCAGGTACGGAGACATATTTCATCCTTACTCGAGAACCAGTCATCCGATTTTCAAAAATAAAACACCAGAGCATGTGCAACAAAATTGAATTTAGATTACTACTTTTCTCTATCTCTTATCGTTTTGGAATTATTCAGAAATTAATGGAAACAAATTTTTTTCGTGCAAAATTCGTAATATTTTTCCATTTAAAAATGGAAATATAAAGCCTATATTCAACATCTTGCACCTTTTTCTTATAGCTACTTATCTTAGAAATAAAAAAAGACATAAACCATAAAAATCGGCTAAAAAATTTAGATTTTATTGTCAATTTACCGCAGGTACCCAATATTGACCAAATATGTGCAAACAATGTCAGAGTGGGCGCACTAAAGCGCCTTGTATGCGAAGATTCAACTTTAGTTTTCTTTATTTAATATTTATTTTTATTAATATTATCAGTTTAAGATTCTTGCCAAGTCGACCAACAAAAATCTGTAAGCATTTCTTCCGATGGGTTTCCATTATAACGCTTCTCTATATGTAACATATCTTGATGGAACCGTTCACCATGTTCGTCTGATACAGCACCAAGATTATCCGGAAAAAATCTAGATGCGAATCTAAAAATGAATTTTCAGGGACATATTACACTTTAGAGCTTTGTAGGCAGAAAGTAGTTATTCGATGATTTGATGGTAGTTTTCAGCTTTTCTGTTTCCCAAAAAATTGTGGCAGACATTTACAAAAGCTGTCCATGCTTTTTTCTCACATCATTCAATTTCGTTCTTAAGACCTTGTCCTTCATAAGCTGTCGTATTTGTGGACCTACAAATATGCCTTCTTTTACTTTAGCATCGCTGATTCTAGGAAATTTGCTCTTAATGTATAGAAAGCCTGCACCGTCCTTGTTTATTGCTTTGACAAAATTTTTCATAAGGCCTTGCTTTATGTGAAGAGGAGGCAGAAGAATTTTTTCTTTTTGAATTTAAGGCTCTTCTGCTACATTTTTTTCTCCTGGAATAAAATTTACTCTTTTCGGCCAAATTTTAACATTGTAGAGTTTTTCTTTCGCGCGGCTATCCCATTCACATAAGAAGCAACAAAACTTAGTATATCCACTTTGCAATCCATTTAACATTGCTACAACTTTCAAATCTGCACATACGTTCCATGAGTAATGTAAGTATTTAATTTTTTGTAGTATCATCTGCAAGCATGGATTTTCAATAAAAGTGCTTATCTTCCCCTAAGCGATCTTTAGTACATTTGCGAACAGAAAATACACAGAATAATTATGAGGTTTCTATTAGCGACGTACAGAACAGTGCAACAAATGATCAGATTTTGAGAGCGATTTCAAGATGAACGATATTCACGAACACTCTGGGGAACAGCAATAATATTTTCGGCAGAATCTATTGGACTATAGTGAATTCGCTCCTCGAAATGATGCCCAAACTGCAGTCGTTCTTTCTTATGAAAACTTTTCAGGTTAATTTTTTTACGGACAAATCTAAACAAGAGCCGCATTCGTTTTTTAGCTTTTAAAAATTGCCATTCTCATACAATTTGTATGAAGCAATCCGTAAAACTGTGGCGTCAATAATTTTAAATTGTAATATTTAAACTTGACAGAGCATTAGGTAGTGAAGTTGGCTGCAAAACAACTGTAATTGTTGAAAAGTAATGTCGTTTTAGCTAATAACAGATCAATCTAGCATTTTTATCGATATTTTTTCTTTGTTTTTTATTTACAAAATGTTAACACTCTTAATAAAATTTGTTGATTTATTTGAAATCGATAAGCGGTATAAAAAACAATGCTGGCCGTTCTTGTTTAGGTTTGTGTCTTACAGTTTGGCCTAAAGACTCTCTGTTTTTTAAGTAAATTTGTAATGTATTATATTATTTAAAACAACTAATGAATGAAGAAATTAATGTCATTTTATCATTTTTAAGCAAACAAATCGCTCGTTCAAAATTAAAATCTTCACATAGTTCACACTTTATTATAAGCTATAGAGTCTGTGCTCTATGAGACATTTTTTTTTTTCGAAGATATATTTTCATATTTTTCTTTCTTTTATGTCTGCACCATGCTAATCTTTTAGTATTATTTCTCACTAATCTTTAAGTATTATTTAAATTTATTCTACTTTTTTTTTAATAAAGTACAATTTTAATTACAGATAACAAAGTTTATCTATAGCAAATTTTAAAAAAACCAATTGAGTTGTTTTCGAGCCCATCAACTTGTGGAATATAGACAGAAAGACAGCCAGACAAAACTTCTAAGAAGTGGTGTTTTATTAAAAAAATATTTCACTTCTTTCTAAATTCATTAAAACTTTTTAATCAGATTCTTATGAATATATACATACAGTTTTTAAAAGTTTAATTTTTATTTTATTTAAAGTGAACTACTGGAAACAATTTGAAAACCTCTTAAATGTAACGTAAAACACAACTATTTGCCATCAGAAATTGGGTCAGGTGGACTTATCTTTAATGTGTTGTTTCTTATTTTAGTTTTACACATGTTAAATGCAATCAAGAAACATGTTCTTTAAAGTCTCATCTAATTATTGTTAAAGTCATCTTCAGGCAGTTTGGTTTTTTTTTTGCATTTTGTAACCCATTTTTTTCTATCATTTAAGTTGAATAACACCAAAGAAATATGCAAAAAAAATTTCATACATTTTATTCTTCCATTATTTAATTTTATTCATGGTCGTATTTGTATCCTTTGTAGTGCAGAATGAGAAAAAAATAATAAACTCTGGTGTCTTGTGCGAGTACATAGATTGTTTGTACGAGGGCTGTTTTTCAAATTTCGGGACTTGAGACTACAAATTTGCAAAATAAAAATACAATCAAAAATTGTTCTATTTCTTTTCAAAATATTCGTCATAAAGACCAATACACTTTAACATATCTGTGAACCAATTTTCGAACCATTTTTTCCATTCTGATTGAGGTACCTCCAAAACATGCATTTTGAAAGCATTATGCTCGGCGCACAATTGGGACGAACGACGAATTTCGCCCAACAAATTCGTCGTGTGAAGCACAACAACGACGAAAAAGTAACATCTTTTATAGTTGATAAAATTTTTTAGGGTTTGTGCAAAGAAAAAACAAAAATAATCTAAGAATTTAATTTTTTGTGAAACTCAACAAAACAAAAAATATAATTTCTGTAATAATAATAACTTGTTTACGTATAAGCAAACGTTTGCAAAGAATATCGTTGGTACGTACATTAAACAGTTATATAAATTTAGTTTTTGTATAACAGCTAATAGTGTGACCATAATAAAAAAGATCACTTAATAAACTTAAAAATTTGCAAAAACACAAATAAAAACAAATTTTTGTACTTAACTTTTTTATACTTATTTTAAATGTTTCAAAATAAAAAATAAAACAATTATTAAAGTCAAAACTATCTTTATTTTCTTAAAAAGTTGAAAAGTAAACCCAAATTTAATAAGAAATGGTCACCTTGTATTAATTTGATCGTCGTTCGCCGGCGTAAGAAATAGAAATAAATCTAATGCAGAGTTCGCCGCGTATAGCGAACTTCGACTGACGTCACAATTGTGTGCATTCTCATATACACAAATGTGATTTATTTCTGATATCGAATATTCGCGACGAAAAATTCGTCGTTCGTCCCAATTGTGCGCCTAGCATTCAATTGAATTTTTGGGGTTTTGCTCGTCTTGGAATACCTATACAGTCAACTGATATTAACTTTTCGTATGCATAGATACGCGATTTGTCACCCCTTATGATTTAATACACATATTTTGAAGCACCGCGATCGTATTTTTAGTGACCAATTAACACAAGCCTTTTTTTAAGAGATTGTCAAGTTATGTAAGATCCAACGCGAACAAATCTTTTTATAGCCCAATACTTATGGAATATAAAATATATGCTGGTCCTACTAATATTTAAGAATGTCCCAATCTCACGATAAGCTACCTCACGATCTTGCAGTATCATTTCTTGCACACCATCAAGGTTTTACGGAACAACAACTGTACAGCATCGATAAGCACTGGTCCCCGATGATGCTTCATCGCTAAAGATCAAATATAGTTCATCGATAGACTAATGATGATTTAATCTAAAATTTAAAAAAATAATGGAAATATTCACGCTTTAATTTAATTTTTTGACTGGCATGAGTTTTTCGAGTTACTGTAGACCACACAAATAACATTCCTACATCCAGATTTTATTAATAGAAATATTGTCAAAAACATGCAGCTTTACTATAGGAACGTCAATTGACAGATTGCAGTACTGGAATTGCCCAAACACGAAATATAAAAGGCAACCCTCGTAGTTGTTATTTTTGTTGTTTGGATTTTTTCACCGTTGACAGTTTAATTTCCGTAGAGTAGTGTGTGTGTGTGTGGGCAGTTACAGATAATTTCAACCTAAAATTAACCGAAACAATTTTTTTGCCAGACGAGTATTCATCGCTAACTGTTTTCTATTCTACTTTTAAAGAAACTATGTCATATTGGACTTATAACTATTTTCAAAATGCATATTAAGTTTTTTTTTAAATTCTTAAATTTTTTTATTAATTTAGTTAAACCCCTAACCACTGCCTGGCATTAAATGCCACAGTTTGGTATGACACAAGCGTAAATGTAAGAATGAAAAGAATTCTGCATTTCGTGATATTTTCAACATAAAAATAATTTTCATCATCTGTTGTCATTGTGTGTGATATGAATGAAGTACTTGTGGAGGATGACGACACGATGATGAAAAAATAAATGCCAAGTGTTGGTTGCTCTGCATTAAATTCTATTGTGCATTGTTTTATTCTATTCACACTTTGAACTTTTTTCTATGTAGAACAACCCTACACAAATGTGAGTGTTTTAGATGAACATTTGTGTGTAACGGTGTGTGTTTTAAATAAGATTTTCAAAAGAAAATCCTAGAAATATATTATACTACGATGATATTATGCAATACTTATTGTTGAGTAGGGGAAACCAAGTTCAGATATTTGAACTTTGATTTAAATTTTCTTTAAAGTTAGGTATTCACTGAAAATATAAGAAAGTGTGTTATATTCAGTCATAGCAAATATAATGTCTCTTTTACGAGGGTTGCCTTTTAGATTTCGAGATTGGACAACCTTAGTACTGCAATCTGCCAACTGAAGTAGTTTTAGTAAAATTCGACATTTTTGACATCGTCCGTATTAAGAATATTTTGACGTAGGAACGCTATTTGTGTGATCAACAGTAAAATGAAAAATATATATCGGTCTTTTCAAATCGTTTGCTGATCCGAAAAACATTAATAATGCGCGTGAAGTGAATTCGTCCCATTGCCAAATGTCAAACATCGTATAAAAAATATTTAAAAGAAATTCATTTTTATTTATATTAAGTTTAACATTTGGGTGGAAAGCAAATTTAATCGAATTCTGGTTAAGTATAATCTGTGCTGACTCAACTCCAGCCATATTTACACAATTATATGCAATGGCGAATTAATACAACCAAGACTTATTCTTATATCACATATGGAAGAGTTGTTATGTTATGTTTAATTTAATAAAATTTTATTAAAAAAAATAGGATATAATTTTGTAAAACCCATAATACTGTGGCTTGGAGCTAAAAGGGCCAATGCCACTTTTTTGCTCTTTTGAGTTAATCATTGCATTAGATTTGTTTTCTTGCTCTATTTCATTATGGTAAAACAGCTAAAGTCATACTGAACCCAGAACAGCTTCATAAATAAAATGCTGGCCAATTTCACGATAAAAGCATCTATAAAAGTTAGAGTTCAATTCCAATTTTCTCAAAAGTAAATATTTTGACATTGGCCCTTTTAGCTCCAAGCCACAGAATAAAGGGTTTAAAAACAACAAAAATAAATAAATACGGCTGCTTTCTGCACAAGCTTTATCTGAGGTATTTAGGGAGATCGAAAGGCTTTATTTGGACTAGTCGGTTTTTAAGTGTTAATTTTTGAGACATCACAACAACCAAATTTTTGAAAAAAACCGGTTATTTAAAATATACCCTACAAAAAATTAATGACTAAAAATAACACATACAAAATATTTGTAATAACACTTTTGAAGCAATTTAATATATAATTCCTGCTGCAGGAAAAATAATGCGTATGCAATACATATATTGTGTGTTGATTTCTTGATATTAAAAAAAAATTTTTTTGGAAAATTATTGTGTAAAAATTTTAATTCAGTGTAATAAAACGTAATTTTTATTAAATAAATTGCAGTTTTTTTGACGAGGTTTTTTTTTATAAAATACTCAAGTAATATAAGGTAAGTACGAAAGGTAGCAGCCAAACATACAATAAGCAATTCCAGTCGTAATATTAATGACGCTTATACCATGAAAAATTATTAAAATGAACCCCTGCAGAAAGTAGTGATATTAACGTGAAAAATTGTGATACAAAAAGTGATGTAATAAAAAGTATAATAATAAATAATATAAAAATAATTAATTTTGTTTTATTGTACGAGTACCTAGTACCTAGTTAGCTTTGACCGATAAACATGTTAAGTGCGACTAGTTAGCTTTGATCGATATACACGGTTAATTAAAAAAAACACCCACTTTTAAGTGCAAAGATCCTATGATTTGGCGTGAACCATCTAACCATCATGACGACTGTTTTTTTTGTGTAACGAAAATCATAGGAATAAACCATAAAAATTGCTCTAAGTTGACATAGGTTAGGTTAGGTTGAAAAGGAGGGGCATTAAAAGCCCATGACAGGTATGCCCAGTTGGCATGTTGTGCGCTCCATGTGGAAAACGGAATTCCCAAACAAAAACCATAAACATAATTTCCCATAAATAACGGACTAGTCCAAGACTAGTCGAAGTTGATATATTCAAACTTAAAATCTGCCATAAGACCAGTCTTGAGTATTAGTGACACATCAACACCACAACACCCATGTACATCTTCGTAAAATTCAGACTAGTGCAGCGGACAAACCGAAAACGACGACAGTGGTAGCGACAGTGATTTTGATTGCTACGGTAGTCCCCGATAACTAAATCAAGATGATCTAAATGACTGGATCAGGGACCTTTGACTTTCTAAAATGGCATCAGAAATTTTAGCTTCCCGATTGAAAGAAAGAAATTTATTGACCAGAGGAACGAAGATATCGTACTACCGTAACAGGGAAAAGGATTTACAGCCGAGCTAAAGCTGAGCACTGGACAAAAAGAGACAGGCCGAAAAAAGAGAAAGCGAGGCTTTAAATCCCTGCAAGCAAAATGAAGTTTTATTGAAATTTATATATATATTTTTTGTTGTCACTATTGAGAATTTTGCAAACATTACTTCGAAAGAACTTAACTGCAGTAATACACAAACAAACAGAAATTCATATAAGAAAAACATGTGTAACATAATAAAGGATCCGCCATCTAACGTTTTTTTTTTTTAACCAGTGCTTATTTCATGAATGGTAACACTTACCTCATGTCTGATTTGTTTATACGCTTATACAACGCTGGGAAATATTGCGACATTTCTTTAACCGATTTTGATAAAAGAATATCTTTTCAGATGAAGCTCATTTTGATCTTGGAGGGTATGTAAACAAGCAAAATTGTCGCATTTGGAGCACAGAAAACCCGCACGCATACATTAAAAAGCCGCTACACCCAAAACGAGTCACTGTTTGGTGCGGATTTTGGTCGAAAAGGAGTGGCCGTAGTCAATGGCGATCGCTATCGGGCCATGTTGAACGAATTTTTGTTCACAAAAATTGAAGAGGAGGATATTAGCAACATTTGGTTTCAACAGGACGGCGCTACGTGCCAAACAGCCGAAGCTACACTTTTTGTAGCATTTTCAAAAAAAAAAACAGTTATTTGGCGAACCCTTTATAACGATACTAATTATATAAGTTCACAAAATTACATGCTATAAAATTTAAAAAAAACTAATAAGCCAAATTTTTGACTTAGACCATTTTCACAATTAACATTAAACGAGTTTCATTTAGCATTATTTAAACAACCACTCATAAATGATTTTTGAGAACATCGTTAAAATCACATTGAATTAATTTTGTTTAAAATAATATGGTGTCAAGGAACTAAAAAATTCATTAAAATTTTTTTTCTTTTAACTAGACCAATTTTATAATAAAGGGCACATTCACATACATTATACTCCTAAGCTTTTAATTAATTTTTTTTAAGTCCTGGAAAATGTAATATACTTTTAAAAAAAATCATTAATCGAAACAAAAATATATTGAAAAACTATGTACATTGGCAGGTAGGAGGTAGAAGGGGTGCAGGAGGCAAGAGATACCTCCAACACCCTCACTACGAGACCAGCATGGTCATTTTGTGTTCATACATATTTATGCTTTATTTTACCATAATCTTTATTTGTTTATTTTCACAACTCGTAAAATACTCTCTAGTCGTTCCTGACCAAATGCACAGGTTGCATTATTCCCTCTTGATTTCTTAAGCACTTTACTTTTGTTCAAACGAAAAGTACTCAAAGTAAAACGAAAAAAAAACGCTTTTAAAAACATCTTGACCTTTCTAAGCATTCTTCTTTAATACTCGTGTGACACTTCAAGGCTGTCATCTGTAGATAAATCAGTTTTAAATCTCTGTACAACAAAAAATACTCAATTGTTTAAACTCACTTCCATTGTGGGCTTAAAGAGAAAATTAAACAAGAAATATTATAAGAAAAACTTTTTCAAAAATAAATGTAAAAAACAAGACTTACTGTCCATTTTATGAATGACTAACTGCTTGTGTTTTCATTGTTTTTATTTGCCGATAACCGGATACTGATTAAATGGGTCTTTAAATGCATAGACAGCTAAAGCGTGAGTTAAAACAAAAACACAAACAAAGATTTTAAGTTTATTTTAACTACTAAATATTTCAGATCATTCATCTTTATGACTGTTTACAGAATATATTTTTTTTTTTTCGAACAATTTGCCATTTTTGTCAAGAAACAAAAAGCAATCAGTTTTTACTGTCTAATTATTGGCCATTTGTAATCACATTGTCACATTGTGTCGTTGCTTTTGTCGATAGTTCCATCAATTTATCCATTCATTCAATCGTTGTACATTGTGAAGTCAGTTAATGTTGTTACATTCTGTTCAACTTGAAATTTAATTGACTTTTTTATCCGATTTCTTATTATATTTTTTTTTTTTTTTAATTAAAACGCCGCACCAATCAAATGCTTTTAAGTAAATATTTATTTATTAGTTTTGCCTTAACGTTGTGTTTTTATATGATTTAACGCAGACAGCAGCACTAGCACCACCAACGACGTCAATCAAGTGTTTTTTAATTGCTCTTCTGTTCATTCATAAAGTTTTACGATTATTTGTTTGGCTGCTCTCTTTATAAGGCAAAAAAAAAATTAAAGACGTCATTTATTTTCTTAATGTTTGTACTTAGACGTTAACGGGGTGCCCAAAAAGAGCAAGATTTTTGAAACTAAGATATTTTTTCCCAAAAATTGGCATACGAGTATAATAATAATATTTACATAGTTAATCCTGAGGACAAAGATTCTATCCATCTACATAAAAAGAATTCTTTTAACAAACGGTAAGTTCCTAACGAAGGTCTTTATTTTGTGAGGTTTTTTGACATTCATTTCCCAATGTTATTGACAATGCTGCGACCCAAAAAATTTAATCTTCCACATCGAACCCGTAAAGCAAGTAAAAGTCGGAATATCGTCAAGCAATTGAATACGAATGAACAAAAAATCCCACGAAAACAGCGCCGTGTTATTATGGCCCGTCTTCGTGCATCACAAACACAAGAAGAAGCGGCTAATGAAACGGTTTGGTTGACAACGTGAAAATCGAAATGAACGCGTACGAAGAAGTGCCTCAAGTAATAATTTGGATAGAATTAAGCTTCAAATAAATATGAATTACCTGCACCGATCTCCTTAAAATATTATGTACCTTTATGGTTAACATACCCGTAACAATAAATAATTGATACAATTTTTGAAAAAAATCTTTATAAGCAATTGTCAGCATACTTATGTAGATAAAAATAATATTTTATTTAATGGCCAATACGACTCCAAACAAGTACGAGTGCTATATTCGGCCGTGCCGAATCTTATATACCCTTCACAACGTGTAGTCATGCAATAACAGTAGTTTGTATCACCATTCATCCCATATGAAATACGTCATCCCATTGTAAAATTATAAATTCACGTATGTATGTTAAAAAAAATTAAAAAAAATATTAAAAAAATAATTAAAATATATATAATAAATATAAAACAAACAAAAAATAAAAAAAAAATAATACAAATATAAATAATATATTTAAAAAAAAATAAAAAAAATATAAAAAAGGTTAAAAAAAAATTTAAAAAAAAATTTAAAAAAAATAAAAAAAATTGTTTTTGGCTCAGCTGAGATTCGATGCCACGTTTTCTATAACCAGTATACACGTTTGTATGTACGTATGTTGTTCTTGTAATGTTGTTTTTGTGAAAAAAAAAATCGAGGTCGTTGTGGGTTTTTGCTCATATCTCAGTTGTTTATGTACCGATGTTTCTGATTTTCAATACCGATCTACTCCCGAATATTTCTGATATTTTAATACCTCACCCGGGTCCAAGCGATGTCGGGGGGCTTCAAAAAGTTGATTTCAACATACACACGGACAGACTGACAGAGCTTAATCGACTCCCCTATTCATAAGCTTTCAGAAAATATATACTTTATGGGGTCGGAAATAAAAATTGTAGAAATTTTACACGGGATGACAAACCTATATACATATACCCTTTTTCACTGTGTGAAGGGTATAAAAATGATTTGGTACAGAAGGAGCTATTGTTAATGTAGTATATAATATATGCCAAGGATTGGAGAATGGATTTAGTGGTGTGGCTGGTATTTTTTATGATTTCTCAAAAGCGTTTGATCTTGTAGATCATAAAATTCTAATACAGAAGCTACGTTGTTATGGTGTTGAAGTAAGAGCATTAGATTTGATAAAAAGCTATTCAACACACCGAAAACAGTATGTTGAAGTAAATGTACAAAAGAGCTATATGGGTGCTGTTGACTATGGAGTTCCGCAGAGTAGTGTATTGGGTCCACTGCTATTTAAAATCTATCTTAATGATCTACAAAATCTACAGGGTCCTAGCTTTTCTCGGAGAAGGTCACATATGTAAATCTTTTAAGCAAAATAAATATCAAAAATATCATGCACGATTATGACAGACGTGCCATTTAAAAAAAAATGTAGCGAATGGTCGCCCTTCCACCCTGCTGCCATTTAATACACATAAAATATTTTCTATCAATACTGAAGGTAGTGTGTAGCTTTCATCAACAACAAAAATATGATTTATTTATTGAATAAAAAAAATATTTTTGCTGTCAAATTAAATGATGAAGTGGTTTGTAAGCGTTTTATTCTTAGCCGTAATATTTTAATACAATTTTTATTCAAAACGAATGAAATTAATTGTGATCCATCACAAATTATTGCATTTTATAAATTTCCTCTTAATTCTATGAAGTTGAACAAAAAGATCATAAGTCAGAAATTGCAGAATATCGACAGAAACATTTCATATATTTTTTATGTTATAAAAGGGGAACTGATTAAGCAACATTATTCCCTAAGTAATGCTTACGATTGTTGTTATATGGAATTTGACAAGAGTTCGCATGAAATATTGAACAGAATAAAGAAAATATTAATTTTTCTGTTTTACTGATTAAGTTATTGATAAAATACGTAAGAGTAAAAAAGTTTTAATCCAATCAATTACTTACAAATATTATTATTTCTTTTTTTTACTTAATACCTTTTTACTTAACATTAAAGAATTTTCCGAACCATTAAACAAAAAATTCCATAAACGAGACTACGTCTGCAAGTCATAATGAATGGTGCTGCTAATTACAATACACATATGAAGGGTGTCTTAGTAAAAATTTACTTTTTAATTTTAAAATAACGCGTATTTTTTTAGACAGCTGTGATTTCTTTTTTTGGATTGTAAAGAATTATGGAATTTGTTACACGCGTGATATGGCAGGTGGTGCCCTCTGGCTATCCAGTTGAGGCCACAAGAACTAAGTTATTATCTTCGTATAACAAAAGCCACTCACAATCACTGCTTATTCGGTATTATTTTCCAAGAATATAAAGCCTAATCAAGCCTTCTAGTCAAAATCAGCACCAGATAGTTGCTTATTGTGACTACATTTGTTTCCCATGGATTGCATTAGGAAATTCTTAGCCCCAAATTCGACAAAAATGGCATTGTCTTCACTTTGCTCCATTACCTGTTGAATAAAATTCCATTCGTTTCTACGAATAAGGGTGGAGGTCTTTTATCTAAGTTAGCTGCGTAGCGCTTTGTGACGTTTGAAGTATTTGAGAACGTTGCCGAATTGATGTTTTTGGCGAAACACTTATATACAACAGCAATAATTTTAAGAAACCGAACGGTACGACCCAGTTTCTTAAAACTTTTTTACCACTCTTTGTATGACTGACACTTTCTCGACTTAAAATTCTTCGAAGTTTGCGAACGGTCTCGGCATAATTTTTCAAATTATTGAGCTTTCGTAAAGCGCTCCCTTTTTAATAATCAAAATTTACACTTGTAAAAGCTGCCAAATTAAAAAAAATAGAAAAACTGTTGAATTTTAGGGCCTATTTATATCTTAGTCAGTCAATACAAATTTTTTGTTTTTCACAGAAATAATTTCGGGGCCGCAGGTTGTAATTTGGTGTCACTAGAGTGTTCAAAAATCTAGACAAATTTGATATTTTTTTAAAAAAGTATATATTTAAAAAAAAATTTGCTTATAACTTTGCCGATTAATAACCAATTTGTCGATTTTTTACACAAAAAAACATGTTTACAAATTATCCTAAAAAATTTCAATTTTTGTGGAAAAAATATGGGAAAAATAAAATCTAAAATACAAATGTATGCTGATGACGTTCAGTTGTATATTACTTAGTAGTTGTTCCAAGAAATTAATCACTGAAAAATTTGGGAATTAAATAATGATTGGGAAAAAATTTCTACGTGGGCATCTGTAAATGAATTACGCCTTAATTCAATGAAGTCAAAATGCTTAATAATATGAAAAAAAAATACACTCATTGATGATGGCATCCATATTATTCTTGAAGGCTCAAAAATAGATATAGTAAACACAGCTAGAAATTTGGGTGGTGTAACATTTAACAAATCTCTAACTTGGTCGGAACAAATTAGACAGGCGTGTGGCAGAACATACAGTATGTTGCGAAATGTATGGGTCACTCAACAATTTACCCCGTTGAAGGTTCAAATCCTTTTTGGCAAAAGCATATCTACTGCCAACACTTCTCTACTCATCAGAAATATTTACTGGTTGCAACTCAGATGACATGAGAAAACTCACCACCACGTATAATAACATTATTCGTTATATATACAGACTAAAAAAATTTGATTATATAACCCAATATTCATGCCGTATATTTAACATTTCTTTTCCCAATTATTTAAAATTCAAAAATATACTTTTTATTCATAAAATTATAACGACGAAGGAGCTAAAATATCTGTAAAATAGATAACAGTTTTCATATCAAGAAGGGGGAGAAGTATAACTCAATTTCGCCATCGTGATCATGCTTCAGAACGTAAATTTTTTATATTTACCATACGTCTCTGGAATCAACTTCCTAATTATTTGCAGATCACTAGCAACGCAATAAGGTTTCGTAGATTATTTGTTGAATATTTTTCATAACTTATATAGTTTGAATTTTATTATGCCCTTCACACAGTGTAAAAGGGTATATATAGGTTTGTCATTCCGTGTAAAATTTCTACAATTTTCCTTTCCGACTCAATAAAGTATAAATTTTCTGAAAGCTTATGAATAGGGGAGTCGATTAAGCTCTGTCAGTCTGTCCGTGTGTATGTTGAAATCAACTTTTTGAAGCACCCCGACATCGACTAGACCCGGGTAAGGTATTAAAATATCAGAAATATTCGGGAGTAAATCGGTATTGAAAATCAGACACATCGGTTCATAAACAACTGAGAAATTACCAAAAAGCCACTGCCATCTCGTTTTTCTTAACACAAAAATAACATACAACATACATACATAAAACGTGGTGTACTGCCCAGCAAAATAACACATTACATTATAATGACTTGAAATTACTAGAAAACAGTTGTTCACTACTTACAATTTGGCATCTAAACCCATTATTTTAACACGGCGATGTCATTGGAGGCAAGTACTTACCACCCTCGCTTACAAATAGGGACTCGTATAAGTACTTATTACGGTCGCTCATAAATAGGGACTTAAATAAGTACTTACTCATATAGCAATATATAAGTACTTGATTTTAATAACCTAAATAACCCATTATTATTATGGACTTACAGAAGTCGTTCGGTTGTTCTAAGGACAAAAATTCGGTTAGATTATTCTGAGATACGTTAATTTGAAATTTAACAATCAGTGAAAATCTATAAGTCATCACTTTGTTAATGAAGTGCTTTGCCGCTGTTTTCAAAATAATTATTACTTATACCCTAAGCGCGTTAAACTAAATGAGAATTATAAAAAGTTATGTATTTGAATGGTTTCTAGTAAATTTCGCAGTAAGAAATTGTGTTGTGTGTGTATCTAAGCAAATGTCTGAAATCAAGTACTTACGTAACCCATTATAAATCAAGCCATTACTAAAATACTTCTTAGTAAGACAGACGATATGTAGTAGTCATTGAAAAGTATGTTGTTTAGTAAGAGCAAGTCATTACCTAGTTTTTGCTGGGTGGTTAGACTAAACGTGGCATCGAACCCCAGCTGAGCACAAAAAAATTTTTTTTTTTTTATATATATTATTTATATTTTTATTACTTTTTTTTTAATATTTTTAATTTTTTTTCTCATATTTTTTTTATTTCTTCCTATTTTTTTTTAAATTTCTTTAAATTTTTTTTTAATTTTTTTTTAAATTTTTTTTTAAATTTTTTTTAATTTAATTTTATTTTTATTTTATATTTATTATTTATATTTTTATTATTATTTTTTTTTTATTTAATTTTTTTATATCTTTTTTTATTTTATTTTGTTTTATTTTGCTTAAATTTTTTTTATTTTTTACAATTTTTTTTTATTTTTTTTAACACATATGTACATAAATTTATAATTTTACAATGTTTTTATATACATATTTTTTTTATATATGTATGTACGTATTTCATATGAGATGGAGATACAAACTATTGTTATTGCAGGACTACACGTTGTGAAAGGTATATAAGATTCGGCACGGGCGAATATAGCACTCCTACATGTTTTATTTCATTTATTCATATTTTATTACTTATTAACCTGTTTTGTTTGTTTTATTTTATTTTTTAATATTTTTAAATAGTGTTATTGAATAACTATTCTGACTCTGAACTATAATTTGTAAGATATCTTGTCTTGTTGTATTAGAAAACCAATAAATAAATACAAAATACAAATATTTAGAGGCAGAAAAAATATGGGAAAAACAGAGGAAGTCTTACTTCGTATGAGAGGGCTTGATAAGTAAGATTAAGTAAACTACTTAAAAATAGTCAGAAGCATAAAAATGTAAAATTTTTTAAACTCATCAATATGGGTACCAAATGAAAAGGGTTTGACTAATAGAATACAGTAAACTCTGTAAAAATTCAAAATCGATGATGGCATCACAAATAATTAAGAATAGTTTCGTAGAGCATTATAATTACTTAATTAATTAATTATGTACATGATGGTTAAGGGTGAAGATTCGGCACAGCCGAATATAGCACACTTTCTCGTTTCAATTTAAGTTTCTTCACATTTATTAAAAAATAAAAACATCATTGAGAAGGTATATTCGCTTTTTTTAAATTTGTTCCTAGTGTTTAAGGCTTAAGAGATATTTTTTAAGCCGAAAAGGACCTCTTCCTAGATAATGTTAAACTGGCCCAACGAAAAGCCCCCCAATAAAATAACGCCCAAACGAGAAATGAAATATTCTCCAAATTTTTTTCATACATTTTTAGGTGTTATTTCATATGACAATTTTTTCGGGCCGTATTTCATTTTTTGGAAATTATTTCATTTCTCCTTTGGGGTTTTCAAATTATGAAATAATCTTCAATGAAAGAACACATAACATATTTTTAAAATTCGGGGCTTGTTTCATAGCGTGTATAATTTGGGTGATATTTCATTTGGTATTAGGGGGTTATTTCATTTTTAAAGTTGTTGGTTTTTGGGGGTGTATTTGCTTGTAAATAAATTATATAAAAGTAGGCCTTTTGCCAGAAAACTTTTAGCCTGTGAATATATTACAATATCTTTCGAATGTTTACAGATATTTCCATTTGTGTTCATATTGACGAATAGAAAATGAACAAAATGCTACGAGCATTTTTTCATATATATAAATGATAACGTTTTGGATTTGGATGGTGCGACCTTCGTGACAGACTTCGAAATTAGTCTACGGACGACAATAATGATTGTTTTCCCTAAATCAAAAGTAATCGGTTATTGGTTCCACTTCTGCCAAGCAGTGAGGAGGTACATAATAACAATGTGTAACCAACTGGCAGCATTTATACATACAACGTATATTTTCTCCATCGTGATTTCATGAGCAACCATTTTGTTTTTTTTTTACCATTTCTTACGTATAATGTATTAAGTTTATTATTTATGTATGAACATGAAAATAATTTTTTTGTAGTTGGGTTTCAAAAACAAATATATTGGAAATATTAAACAATTCTTTGTCCATACTTCCTCACAACTCCATTACAAAAAATTACTGTCTTCTTTACAGCATTGTAACTATAATAACGTCTCCTATGAGTTGGAGTTTCAAGCCATTCGTAAAGTTTTAGGATAGGTCGTTGGTGGTTGATCTGAAATAGCTTCCATCGTATAAGGGAAAATAACTGCATTTGAGTTAGGCCATTTACAAAACCAAAAGTAGTCAATATTAAACGAGCTTCGTATGTTCTTTCACCCACCAAAAAAAAAAATTATTATGAATGCTGGCACACTTTCGAAGTTGCATATATCCTTATTGTGAAGATGACACCTGCGGGCCTCCACACGATTTATATCAATAAATTTGCGATTTTGCTGTTGGTCCATATTAACTTTTCAAAATGCTTAGTGAAACTGACTCTTTTATGAATTTCGGGCATAATTTCATTTTTGTTGCTGATGGGGTTTATTTCATTGGGGGTTGTTTCCTATTTTTTTGGGTTTGTTTTCGTGGGCGTTATTTCATTGGGGGGGCTTTTCGTAGAGCCGTTAAACTTCCTAGCAAAAAAACTTTTGAACTAATTCGATGTACATAAATAACATTTTTTATGACTTTTAATTTATAAGTCACAAAAGGAGGCATAAACAATGACTTCTCCAAATACAAAATAGTTCCCTATTATTGTAGTGCTTAAAAATACATGCAAACACATGCCAAATATCTTAAACAATTCATGCAAACAACCATTCTTAACTCATGAAACATGGGTTTCTTTTCATCTACTAGACAACCATTTGACAGACTAGACAATGAAGTAAAATTTGTTAATATATTTATATAAACACATGCTTTCCATACACTAAATCGTTCATGTAAAAATCATACATGTTTCACCTAAATGAAACCACTTCATCATGGATTGAACTCATGCATTCACTATTACTTTTGCATGTCTCTTTTCTGCTGGGTTAGTGAAGTCTAGCATTATAAAACAAATACACGAAATTTCATAAAATTCGATGATGACATTTACCTCAATCGAAAACCTCCCTAAAATTTTTTAAACTTTTACACAATCTGTCAAAAATTTAACCATAAAATTTTTCATTATTTCAATATAAATATTTTTTTTTATTTAAGACTATCATTAACATTTGTAATTTTTCAAACCAAGACATTTAATATTAAACAAACATCTTCTTAGCTTTTTAATACTTAATGTCATGCCACACACTGCTATTAAAATTTCACACAAGATAAGTATACTTATGTAAGTACATACTACATATTAAGTAATAAGTATCATACATTTAAGTACAAGTATGTAAGACTTTATGTATTGTATATGTACATACATACATATGTATTTAGTACAACACCTACAATGTTTACACAACATATTTAATGGCAGCTCACGATTTGTCATAAATTATACTGTAAAGTACTCACGTCTGGATTGCTTTCTTTTAAAAAAAAAATCAAAAATCATAATTCTTTATTATTAATTACTATCGTTGAAACTGTGAACTAGCTGCGAAAAATACGACAAGAAAATAATGTTTAAATAATGGAAAGCAAAATAGAAAAAGGTAGAAAAAATGGATAAAACATGTAGAAGAGTTTACATGCATGTGACATTAATCATCATTAAAAGAGACGTTACAGATATGCCTTTTTGGGACGATTACGCTCGACTCAATTTATTACTAAACATAGAAGTATTAAATGTAAACTTTTTACACTACGTTGCATAATAATAAGTACGTCTATATTAAATTGTGTATATACATATATGAAACTAATTAAAACAAGTAAGAGCGCTATATTCGGCCGTGCCGAATCTTATATAACCTTCACAACGTGTAGTCATGCAATAACAGTAGTTTGTATCACCATTCATCCCATATGAAATACGTACATACATATAAAAAAATACATACATACATATATAAAAACAACCCATTGTAAAATTATAACTTTACGCATGTGTGTTAAAAGAAAAAATAAAAAAAATAAAAAAAATAAAAATTAAGGAAAAATTAAAAAATTAAAAAAAAAAATTTTTTAAAAAATAATTAAAATATATATAATAAATATAAAACAAAAAAAAATAAAAAAAAAAAATTAAAAAAAAATTTAAAAAAACATAAAAATATAAATAAAAAATAAAAAAAAAATAGAAAAAAAAATTTAAAAATTTTGTGAAAAAAAATCGAGGTGGTCGTGGGTTTTTGCTCATATCTCAGTTGTTTATGTACCGATGTTTCTGATTTTCAATACCGACCTACTCCCGAATATTTCTGATGTTTTAATACCCCACCCGGGTCCAAGCGATGTCGGGGGCTTCAAAAAGTTGATTTCAACATACACACGGACAGACGGACAGACTGACAGAGCTTAATCGACTCCCCTATTGTAGAAATTTCACACGTGTGAAGGGTATAACAAATGCTTTTATGGTTTTGATATTGTGCGTGAATTCGAGGGGTATTCTTAAAGTGGTAATAGTAAAAATAATTTCCATGAATACCTTGATTTGTTTAATAGAGACATGGTTTTCATTGCTAGTTTCCAAAAGATCCCAATATGTCTTTAAGTAATACTTTGAACTTCAAACAAATGACTGAAATATAAATCAAGAACACTGTTGGCAAAAAAAGCTCTCTAATTTATTAACGAATCATATTTAAATAAACTTTTTGTCAAATACAGAGTGGGCCAAAACCAGCGCTTGGCTTAAAAATTTAATAACTTTTTCGTTTATATATACTTTTTTATACCCTTCACCTGTGGTGCACAAGGGTATATATAGCTTTGTCATTCCGTTTGTAATTTCTACAATTTTCATTTCCGACCCCATAAAGTATATATTTTCTGAAAGCTTATGAATAGAGGAGTCGATTAAGCCCTGACCGTCTGTCCGTCTATCCGTCTGCCCGTCTGTTCGTGTGTTGGTTGAAATCAACGTTTAGAAGCAACTATATGTTCCTCAGATCCGTACATGGTATCAATCTCTTGGAAATATCCAGGAATGAATCGCTATTGAAATTCAGCACAATCGCCCCATAACTTTCTGAGATATGAGCAAAAAACCACGACCACCTCGTTTTTTTTCACAATTACAACAACAACATACATACATACATACATGTAAAAAACATACCAAACAAAAAAAATTACAAAAAAAAAAATATTAAAAATAAGAACAAAATAATAAAATAAACTACAAAAAAAAATTTAAAAAAAAATTTTTTTAAAAAATTTAAAAAAAAATATAAAAAAAATAATAAAATATAAATAATAATTAAATAAAATAAAATTTTTTTTGGCTCAGCTGGGATTCGATGCCACATATATTCTAACCAGTATATACATATGCACGTATTTTATATGGGATGAATGGTGATACAAACAATTGTTATTGCATGACTACACGTTGTGAAGGGTATATAAGATTCGGCACGGCCGAATATAGCACTGTTACTTGTTCAGATTAGGAAAGGTACAAAATGGACATTTTTATACACTGAGTGTAACCCTCCTTTTCAGCTTCCAATTCTGAGCTCGTTCTAGAGAATTTTCCATATCTTTCAAAATTTGTTGCCTTTAGCGCTTGAATTTTTACAACAATGTTGGCCTTGAGTTAAAGAAATTGTTCGGACTTTTTCTCAAATACCCGCTCTTTTTTAAAGCCCAATAAAAAAAATAGTCGGGTACTGAAAAATCTGGCAAATGCCTTAGCGAACTAATTTTCGAATTTCGTCAAATTCGTCGCTCTCCAAAAAATTTGATTTAAAAACACCATTGTGTCTTGGCCATTGTCGAATAAGTACGTCCCAATAATATTTTCAGATGCAATGCCATACCATACTATACAACTAATGGGGTGTAATTGTCGACGATGGATGGATATTGGGTTTTTAGAACCCCAGAACCTACAGTTCTGCTTATCAATAAAGCCATTCTAATGAAAATAAGATTCATTACTCATCTTCAATTAACTTGATTTAATTTCTGGTCAACTGATGAAATTTAACTATAAAATTTGTACGTTGCCGATGATCTGCGGGTTTTGTTTATTGCACCAATTGAACCTTATATGGGAATAACAGTAATTTTTTTTAATGCTCGCCGTCTGGTAAATGTTTCTGCTTTTTTGTTAGCACTTGCTCTAAACGTTCTATATTTTTTGCAGTGCGAATTAAAGTTGATCTACCGGTTTAAACCAAATCTCTTACGGTGTCAAGTTGGTGATGACGATAAAATAAGTAACGAATCATTGTTTCATAGTCTGAAATTACTATACTATTTCCTTCGCATAAATATTGGCTGGATTGTCAAAAGTTCCTTATGTTCATTCGTTTGTTTTTTGTCGTGCAAGTTTTTTCAAAAAAATCCCAAACAAAAACCATGCAACAACCATAAAGCAAGAATAAAAAACCAGCAAGAATAATAAATTTCGTACTAACTCAATGTTATATGAAAGATATGAATAAATTAGAACAAATAATTCTATGTTTCAATTTTCAATAAAATACTAAGTTAAATAGTTGATATTTACACACAACATTTGTAGTTCTGATCAAAAGAGTGCTGATGATGAAACCGTAGCTGGTTTCGAAAATGCATTCCACTCAGCTAGTATCGGATAACTAACTTTTCCTAGATATTCTGTCATTATCACATAGAACTTATAGCCTAATATAAAATATAATACAAAAAAAAAAAAAAAACCATGTTGTTTTTGTAGAATTACTACCACCTGATAATTGAATTCACCTTGAAATGAATTAATTGTTGGATTTTTAAGACCCATAGTGATCTTTGGCCCATAGTGTACAACACAGAATGTTGTGTGTGTATCAAATTGAGTTTGATAACAAGATGCATAACATTAAGTGGAATAATAAATAAAATACCGTAAAAGTTTAATATCTTGTATTGAAAATCAATAAAGTGCTTTAAGCTTTTATATCGTAAATTTGAAGTGTAATTTTTATTGGCAATAAAACGAACCCCCGCTAATAAAAGCATTTATAAAAGCGACAAACGTAAAGATATGGACATTGAACTTCTTCATCACGTTTAAGAACGTGAGGCATTTCTTACATTTTTTTTTTGTTTTATTATATTGCACTTTCAGGCATTTGCCGCGGTCGCCATTTAAATTTCAGGTTTAATTTTTACTTACTCTTTGCATTTAATTCAAGTGCTAGATAGTTCCTAGATAGTAGATTCTAATGGCGTCGAATCTCCTAAACAAGATGGCCATTTAACAGGTTCATTTCTTAAAATTAATAGATTTTCAAATCTTACTCTCAGTAAGTTGAGTGTATCGAGCGCTGTGCGAAATTTGGCACTATTGTGTTGAAACCACGTTCCTTCAATACTAATAGATTCCAATTTAGAATCCAAAAATTTAATAACCAAGTCTCTATACTGCGCAACGTTGACTGTAGCATTCTGACCATTGTCATTTGTGCAGACAAACGGACAATGATTTGTGGACTAACATCGCTTCAAGTGCCGAAAGAATACTTCATCTAATGAGTTTCCCAAGATTTTCGAAATAAATTTAAATAATTTGTAAACGTTTTTCTGTCGTCTATTAGTCTATTTATGATGAAATCGCCAAATCAATTTAACTGTTACACAAAAAGCAATGCTGCAAAAAAATTTCTTCGACTCTAAAAATACACTTTATTAACTTAACCCGTATTCTTTTCAAATTTACTACTATATTCCATCCGGAATAGAAACTATTTGCGTAGAATCTCCATCATTCTCTGTCCGATTCAATGTATTTCATTTCATTTAATGCTTTTTCGGTTTTAGCAAAAATGGCTCTTTACCAGGTTACAAATTACGGCATTCGAACGTGATCCAAATTTTAAAATTCTTATTAGAATCAATTCTCGACCGTTCGAGTAAAATTTCGCTTGTGATCGAATGCTGTAATTTGGCCCCAGATGATTTTTATCTTTCACTGCTGCTTGTCCGATTGTAGCGTTTAATTGCATATTTCGTCGAATGACTTACAGAGGGTGTGGCCGCTCTAATTGGTCTTTCGCCTTTTTATCCTTTATGTTTTAATATTATCTTGTTATATTTCTTGGCCAGCATAATTATTAAATGTTACGCAGGCATATCTTTTAGTATAGACATGAAGTTTGTGCTTGATGGATTCTTTTAATAACCATATCTCTGATTCGTATATCAAAATCGACTTGACGCAACTGTTAACAGTATATTTAGTGGGTTTTGAAGACAGAGCTTCAAATATTTTTGAGACTGCAAAAACCTGGATACGCGTATCGTCGTTATGGCTTGCTTAAATCTGCTCTGAATCAATCTGCTGACATTCTCAATAGGACTGTTGTTAAAAATATATATAGACGTTGGATTTCATACAACAGTCATGCATTTTGTTTTTTCTACGTTCACACGTAGGCGAAATTTGGGACTTGCTTAGACAGATCGTTAGATTTGGAGGCAGTTTATAATTCGAAATTTTGTCCTCTCGAAAAATTGTTTTCATGGGCTGCCAGTTTTATATATTTTTTACCAAATCATCTAAAAGAGCTTATTTTATTAAGAAATTCATAACAATTAAGTTTGCTTTTTAAATAAGTCAAATTTTTAATTTTTCAAAAAGCACTAATATATGACCTACATAATAGATTGCTTTAAATTGTGCTTCACTTGTTATTACATGGAAAAACAGCTTTATATCACTTTTTGAAATATATAGCGCACAGGGAGGATAACAAGATTCGATATGGTTTAAGCTTCTAGTGAGAAGAAGTGCAAAAATATAAATTTCTTAGTCGGCCAGAGATTTCACAAATTTATCCTACTGTTAACAACTAATATAGGCTTGTCTATAATTATGCAACGGAGTGTATATAATCCTTACTTACCATCTGTATTCAGTTTCAGCATTGTTTAGTTTGCTAGCTAGTTTAAACATATGTTGTTTGTCTTACCACGTGACTTACTGAACTACAACGAATGTTTGCCAAAAAAAAAATAATAAATATTAACAACAAACCAGCAGCATTAACTCACGCGACATCGTGTAAAGAAAGAAAAATGGAAAAAATTCTTATAAAAAAAACTCTTCATATTTCTTTCTGGGAAATATGTATTTGGTTTGTAAGTCGTTTGAGGTATTTAACGTGCAACACACAAAAATGTTTTAATACTCTGGTTAATTTATTTTATGCTTTGCAAATATGTTCACATGTTGTTCATACGCTGTTTGATTTTTGGATAAGACTAGGGTTTCGAAACTTTAAGGACTTTTTATTATATGTACTATGAAGTGCAAAAAAAATTTGTTTTTCCGGAAAAAAGTTTTAATCGTAAACTTAATCTTAAGAGGAAATATAAACTTCATCTTCATACACATTTGATTTTATCTTGTTGGATTTTGTATAAAAATTCTAATGAAATTCAAGAATATTCAAGAAAACAAATTAATTTTTTCCTTTCCAGAAAAGAAATGTCGTTAAAAAAGCAAATCGTAGTTCAACTTAATAACCAAAGATTTCTAAGCAAGTAAAAGTGCTACATTTGACTGTGCCAAATCTGATAATACACCTACACCATCATACATACATATGTAGTTAAAATGGCCACATCGTAGCTGTACTACTACTGACGCCAACTTTCATTTTGAATTTTTTTAAAGTTAACTATATCCTACAAGTCAAGCCCTTATATTTAATATTTATATTAATAATGTTAAGAAAAAATTTATCTGCCATTTTGTTTCGGACGGCCTCTCAGATTTAACACTTTTTTAGAATTTACTGTATTCTACTGATCCAGTCCTTTCATTTGGTAGCAAATTGAGGGGGTTAAAGGAAACAAAGGCGTAACTCCTATAAATGACCCATATATCCGCCATTTTGTTTAAGACGTTTTTTTTCATATTAAATTTTTAATTGTTTACTATATTCTACAGATCCTTTCATTTTATACCAACATTGAGGATGTTTCAAAGGATTAGGTTTTAATTACTAGATTTGGCCTGTATAAATAAAAATTAATTGTACGCAATTTTGCAATGGCGGCCATCATTGATTTAAGATTTCTTATACTAAAAACTATATTTGCGTAGTATATTCCTTTTCTTTAATATCCTTATTGACATTTTCTGATGTCTAAAAACTAAAAAAATCGTTTTTCATTTGTAAATTTCGTATCTATAAATTTTCAAAAGACTGGATAAT
This sequence comes from Phyto melanocephala, assembly GCA_941918925.1. Classification (NCBI taxonomy): domain Eukaryota; kingdom Metazoa; phylum Arthropoda; class Insecta; order Diptera; family Rhinophoridae; genus Phyto; species Phyto melanocephala. The sequence continues at coordinate 107,007,848 of OW799237.1, forward strand.
TTTAATTTGTGTGGTTAAAATATGTAAAAAAAATAGAGACAATCTGGTTTATTTGATCATATTTAAGAAAGTAAAAAGACAATTGTCCTAGGTTTTAATGATAATTCATTCCATAATATTTACATAACATTGATGTCACATACAGATCTGTGAAGCATGTGGAGGCTTCTTAAAGTAAATTTTAACTAACACACGGAAAGACAGACAGACATACAGAAATTTTTCAATGGTATCGGAAATGAATATAAAAGTTAGATACACTTTAGCACATTTAGCAGCTTATAAAGGATGACCCAACTAGAACGCAATTTTTAAATTTTAAATAAAACACAGATATTTAAAAAAAAAAATCGTGAAACTTTATTATATCGTAAAGTAGACAGAATGAGGTTATGTATGGAACAATATATCGTGCAGATGGCCGCCGCGGCTTTGCTGGCACACACGCGATCTTTTAATGAAATTTTCAATGACCTTTTTGAATAAATGCTGCGGTATTTCATTAATGCAGCGTCCAATTTCCTCTTTTAAGGCTTGAGTCGTCGTCGGCTTATTCGCGTAAACCATCGACTTCAAAAAACCCCAAAGAAAAAAATCTAAAGGTGTTAAATCACACGATCTAGGCGGCCAATTCTGGCCTCCAAATCGCGAAATAACACGAACGGGAAATGACTGATGCAGCAATTGAATTGTTTCTCTGGCTGTATGACATGTGACGCCATCTTGTTAAAACCACATGCCCTCCACATTCATTTCTTCAGTTCTAGGCAAGAAAAACTAGTTATCATTTCACGATACCGAACACCATTGACTGTTTGCGCTTGACCTGCCTCATTTTCAAAAAAAAAAGGTCCAATGATTCCTCCATCCCAAAAACCACACCACACAGTAACACGTTGAGGATGCATTGGCCTCTCGTGAATCACTCGAGGATTTTCCTCACCCCAAATGCGACAATTCTACCTATTGACGAAGCCATCAAGATGGAAATGTGACCCCAAATTGATCGCAATTTGCGAACTGTAGCCGCAAAACTTTCACCATTTTGGTAAAACAATTTCACAATGAGAATGCGTTGTTCATTCGTGTAGCGCTTCATTTTTACTAACCTAGTACCTTCTACTAGCAAACAATAACAATTGTTCAAATGTCAAACAATGACACTTCGAATGGCGCCAAATTTAAAAATTGCGTTCTAGTTGGGACACCCGATATAAGAAATTATCATTCTTTTGAGAGAGCTATGTTTTTCAAATTTAGTTTAAAATAATTCTTAAAATCCTGAAAATAAAAGGACTTTAAAGTTTAAACCCTTAGGACTTAGTGATTAAAATCAATACAAACTTTGCGATTCGAAACATCCGCAACGAGGTTCAAAGCAACTTATTTTTTGTTGTACATAATTTATTTTTAATATTTTTTTCACATGAACTTAACTATGTTAAATCTCACACTCCATTCCAAACTCAATAAGCTTCAAAATATGACATAATATTATCGTCACGTAATCATAAACAGATTTTTATCATATTTTATTTCTATATAAGGGTGCCCCGGTGGACTAGTCAATAGTGTGCTGTTCTGCTAGTTTGGGGGTTGCGGGTTCGATTCCCGCCAGAGACTCTGGACTTGTCTCCTTCTCTTCTCTTTTCTATTCTATTCTTAATTTTCTATTCAGGTATCACAAAGGTATCAATATAATGGAACCAAGTGAGCTGCACAACAGCTGCCTAATCTACCTAACCTAACCTAACCTTCTTTCTATATAAAAAACAATTTTTTTAAATATATTTTTTTGTGTTGATTTTACACAGAAAAAAAATAAATATGACATTTAATTACGAAATTAATATTATTAATTAAAATTTTATTTAATTTTACTTCAATCATCAAAATAATACTTTAAATTAAATGAAAATTAATAGTTTTAATAAAAAAAAATATTTTGAAAGAAATCAAATAATTTTTGAGAATATATCGCCCTTCAGTGCAGCTTGTGCGTCATTTTGTAAAGCGAGTTCATAAAAATTGGACAAGGCAACCTGTGTACATTCTCGTCCAGTGTGTTCAATCGAAAGCATTGCTGCTGTGGCTGAGAATGTTCAAAAACATCCGTCAGCATCAACCGGTCAGCGTTCTCAGGAACTGAACATTTCTCGCAATTCTTTGAGAAAAATTTTGCCCAAAGATCTCCTTGTTAAGGATTACAAAGTTTAATTGATCCAACAACTGAAGCTTCCTAAGCATCCGATGCGCTTTCGCTTCGCCTAATGGGCTCGTGATTGTTTGGCAGGAGATGAAGAATTTTACCGAAAAATCGTGTTTTCAGATAAAGCTCATTTTCATATCGGCGGATATGTCAATAAGCAAAATGCCGCATATGGAGTTCAGAGAACCCACATGTGACTAGTGAGAAGCCAATGCATCATTGGGTCTTTTTTTCGAAAATGCGCAAGCAGCCGCCGTTAACGTTAAAGGTGAGCGTTAACATGCCCTGCTCACAGAATTTTTGTTTCCAAAAATTCAAGAGAATGACATAGATGACGGTATATTTCTACAATACTGGGCCTTATAGCATACAGCCAACGTAATCATCGATATTTTCAGCTCTTGTTTTAAAAATCGAATAATCAGTTGAAATTGTGATAAAAGTTGACCCCCTCCATGCTGTGATTTAGATTGTTTTCCATGGGGAACCACTAAGGAGACAATTAAAGCGTTAAGACATAAAATCGAAATTGCCGTTGAAAAATTTGAGCTGAAGTAATCGAAAATTTAGTTGATCGAATTGGATGTTGCCTAGTCAATGGTGGTAATCATGCGAATAATATTGTGTTCTTAAATGAAAAAGTTCAACCTTTTCAATAAAACCAGAAATAAAAAAAATAATCAGTTTGTTTTTTTAAAAACCCATTCAAATTTTAAATGGCCCACCCTCTAATTACTAGATTTTTATTCTAAAGATAAGTTCTTAAATCAACAGCCTTATACTCTTAACAAAAAAACTTCAGCCATAGAGAAAAAAATATAACAAAACACATGTTTAAATACTCCTATTAAAAGTCTGTATTTAACTTCAGTTTACGGTAGATGCGTCATGTCGTCAAGTACTAATACACCTTATTAGATGCAGTTTTCAAACTTGTTAAATTCCAATTAACAACTGGTGTAACTCTCTACCGTACATAAAGACAATGTGCAACAACAAATATTACTGGCCAAATATGGCAACATGACTTTGCCCATAGTTTCTAGAAACTAAACTAAATGGCAGGTTTTCAATTTTCAAATCCAATATCAAATAATACAAATCCAACAGAAGAAGAACAATAAAACTAAAAACAACAAAAAATAGCCAATTTAATTTATCATCTCTTTTTTCATTTCATACTGTTGCTTCGCAGCGCATTGTTTCAGCACCATTGCATAGTTAGGCAACTGAAAGTCTAGTATTGTATTAACCAGCCAACAACCAGCATCTGTTTAAATTGGTTAACTGTGCGGCTTTCAAGTCTTTAAAGGTTGTACTATTTGCTTCCATTACTTAACTGCACTGAATAGACTGACGTCTAGTGCAATCAACAATATGGCCAAATGACACTTTCTTTGTTTATTTAATTCACTGTCATGATGATGACCATCAATTTTTTTTTTTTTAATTCATTAAACTCATCATCATTTTAAACATCTTTGACTATTGGCATTGTTGTGCGTAATTGGACTTATGGTTAAACGGCCTTAATTGGACCCCCACATTTAATTAAAAATAATTTTTATTTCTGTTGGTTTTCATGCTGCTTGCATGCACTGCAGATTGTTCATGCTGATGGCCTATACTGTCACATGTACGTGTAGTTTATTTCTGCTCGTTTCAGCAAAATAAATCGTATTCCACTCCATATAACATGCAACTCAGATAAACCAGGTTTTAAGGAAAACCTGAAGTAAATTTAAAATCATGCACGTTTTCTAACAAAACATTTAGTCATGGGAGTGAGTAGATTATAGATTAGGAGGGCAAGCAGGCTAATCTAGCGTTAGGAAATTTTTACAATAAACTTTTGTCTTACTGATGATAGAACATGATACACAAAGGAAGATCCAAACACCTTTTACAAAATTAAATTAAATGAACTAAACTCAGTTTTCTATCGTATATTTATTAAGGCTTATATTCAAGGCATTTTTGTGATGCCATTTTAGCGCTTTATTTGATAGTCATTGAAAAGTATGTTGTTTAGTAAATCAAGTCATTACCTAGTTTTTTCCAGGATTATATTGTTAATAGAATGTAAAAAAAATTAAAAACTTGACTACATTTTTGCGTGACACAAATTATGAAATAAATTATTAGAGTTTTTTTTATTAGACATAAAGAAACACTTTTAAATTAAAGACAGCAAGAGTTTGCCACCTTCGCATAAAACACAAAATTTAACAATCAATCGACTTAGACCATGCAGCCATTCTTGCTACTAATAGTCAATTAAAAAACTAACAAACACCCATTAATTAAACTCTTAATTTATACGAATTTTCCCCTTTTCAGTACAACTATCATTTAGAAAATCTTGGATACAAAAACTTAAACTTGTTTAAAAACTCGTAAAAAGACAGACGAATAAAAAACTTCGTGACGAAAAGAAATAAAAAAAAATTAAATGTTTGTTTTTAACATAAAAAAAATAAAGTTCCTCTAATCAATCGATTACAGTTAAACCCGCATTATGGTTTCATTAGCGGCCACAAAATGACTGTGAGACTTCCCAATTTGTCCAAAACAATAGTTTTTTTTTTCTTCTTTCCTTTTTAAGCCAGTAGAATATAAAAGAAAAAACACTCAACAAGTTTATTTTCAAATAAAACTTTAACAATATTTGTTGTTTGGTTAAGTGATCCATCATAATTGGAAGGAAAAATTATAAACAATTGTTAAACAAATGCCCACCATCTGTGTTTTTTGCAATTGAATGAAGTTTTTTTTCGTTTTTAATTTTTTGTGTGTTGAGGAAAGAAAAGCATCTGCTTTTGTTTATTTATTTTGGTGTTAGAAATATGTAAATAGCTTTTTATGATTTCACTCATTAAAAATGATTGGTTTTTTTATATTAAAGTAAATTAAAAAAAATATATATATTATTGATAATTTTTAAATCTGTAAAAAATATTGCTTAACCATTCTTTAAATCACTTAAAATGTTTATTGATTAACACAAATGTCAGAAGATATTTTTGTGGCTTGGAACTAAAAGGGCCAATGTCAAAATATTTACTTTTGAGAAAATTGGAATTGAACTTTAACTTTTATAGATGCTTTCATTGGCCAGCATTTTATTTATTAAGCTTTTCTGACTTTAGCTGTTTTATCATAATGAAATAGAGCAAGAAAACAAATCTAATGCAATGATTAACACAAAAGAGCAAAAAAGTGACATTGGTCCTTTTAGCTCCAAGCCACAGATTTATTTGCAGATATGACTAATTCGACTTTTAGAATGTTAGATCTCATACTAAATCACATTTGTAGAGGTGGTCGCAAAAGATTATCTGTTCTTCTTTCCTAATGTCCAGATTTTACACAACCTTTCTACTGTCCTGCATATTTAAAATCTCACAAGGGTGTATCAACTATAATGCACGATATTAATTGTAAGTCACACCATAACGTCAAGTTTTCTGCCAATTTAATTTGACATTTCAGCCCTTTACGAAAATGAGCGTTCAAATCAAAATGCATTTCATGCTCTTCGTTTATCTTTTGGTTAGCATAGCCGACCTGTTGCCCCACAATCGGGAGAAATGTGCGCAAATTTCACCAAACCGGGTCTATAGGAAATGTGAAAAAACCTTTGCATGCTCTTCCAGTTCGCTCTGGGTAAAACATTGCTGTTCTTCGCGATAGTGTGGCAAATGAGCCTTTAACCTTGACTTGTCGTCGTGCCCAACAATTAAACTTCTTACAAACATCGCTAATACGAATTATGAATTAATAGTTAAATTTAAACGCTTTCAAGGTTCATTTCATTCACTTGCTACTGACAATTGCAAGCAACGATAATACGCCGAATGGTTGGTTCAACAGACAGATGAGAATGGTACCTTTACAAAGCGACGAGGCACACTTTCACCTTAGTGGATTCGTTAACAAACAAAATTGTCACACTTCGGCATATAAAAAACCACGAGCGATTGTTGAAAGCCGATACATTCACAAAGAGTGATTGTTTTGTGCGGTGTATGGGCTGGCGACCTCATTGAGCGAATTTCTTCGAAAATGTGGTCGGTCAAGCAGTTACCGTTAATGCTGTGACCATAAATTAAAAATATGGACCTGAACGATATCTGGTTCCAACAGGATGATGACACTTGTAACAAAGCCAACGAAGCAATGGCTCTTTTACGAGAGAAATTTAATGGCCGTGTGAACTTAAAAGCAAAAGTGTATATCCATAAGCCGAGAACAATTCAAGAACTAAAGCATGAGATAGTTCGGCACATTAACAACATTGAACCTCAATTATGCCTCAGTATCATTGAAAATATGGACCATCGGATATAAGTATGTAACCAAAGCCGTGACGATCATTTGGCCGATATTTTGTTTCACACATAATTCTAATATAACCTTCTATCATATCAAAAAGTATTAAAAAAATCGCTCAAAGTTTTTTGTTTTATTTACAATTAATTTCGTGCGTTTTGGTTGGACCACCCTATATATGTATATGTGACGATCAATATAGTTTTTATTGTAAAATTTTATGGTTTTCTTAGAAACCGCCCGTGTAAACAGCTATCGTCATTTATTGCGCAATAAAAGTTCAAGCAAATTGCCAATTAGTTGTCAAATTTGTATCTTGATTTAATTTTTATAATTTAATCTTAAAACGGAAAATAAATATGATTAATAGGTAAAAATTATAATTTAGAATTAAAAATACTTAAACAAAAACTTAAAGTTAAAGAAATAAAAACTAAATTCTGTAAGTATTTAGCATCTATTTTAATAAGATCATAAAGATTTTGTTACTTTGCCGATATTTTTGCTCATATAGTAGGATGACCACAAAAATTGATGCCGGCATTTTGTTCGTCTGAACCCAGAAAACAATTTAGGTGAAAGCCCTTATTTTTCTTTACTTTTTTTACTGGGACCAGAAACTTTTTGCCAAAATCTCTATTTTTATAAAATGTTTGACAAATCTTCTTTTGTTTTTGATTTTTATTAAGAGAAATTCGTGGCCTACGCTATCTATGTATGTATGTATGTGTATTGAAAAGGAAACCAAACAATAATCGGAAATCATCATACAATTTTTGCGTTATAAACATTCTCATCAATTTTCAATAAAGTTTGTGTATAAATAAAGAAGCGTCCTCGTATTTGTTTACGTTTTTTTAAATTATTCACAAAAACTTTTATACGATTTTTACTTTAAGAGCAAAGTTCGGAAAGACAATATTATTTTCATAATAAGTATGAGTGACTAAATATGTATGTATGCATTTACTTAAAAATAATTTTAATATGTTTTCACTTTCGGTTGTTATAGAAAATAAATCATTTTATTTTTGTATGTGTTCTCTTGGTTGTCATTGACTTCATCTTGAATGTCCCCAAAGAAATGAAGGGAACAAAGAACAATCGTAACAATCGATAAATATGCGGTTTACTATTTTTTTTTTTATTTGTATGTGTGTACATGTTGATGTTCTTTTATATTATTAATATTATTCTGTGATGTTTTGACTATTTAATAAAAAATAAAAAAAAAAAAAAAAAAAAAAAAAACCATTTATATACAATCAAAACGCCAATCTGGATATGGGGGAACGTACCTATAGATACGTTTATGTAATACACATTGTATTAATAGGCATGTACACATACATATGAATTATATATGTTTGAATGTGTTGCCTTTTAGCTGCTATTGGCAATAAAAATGATGCGAGTAATAAAACATATAGTGCACTATAAAAATAAAATATTACAGCTACATATACTTACATATGGGCATTTCCATGAATATATCAACCCGACTGTTAAAAACTCTTGAAAGTTGAAAGTCTTTATTGATAAAAAAAACACTCAAATTTTTCTATGAGCAGGTATTAAGAGCTTATTAAATTTTTTTAAGAGCAATAATAAGAGCTTAATCTGATTATCTCTTTAACTATTTTTTTTACCGACTAAATTGTAAAAATAAATTGTAATTGTAAATATTCCCTTAGAATGAAGGTAACAACAACAATTATCAAGATCCATAAGAAAAAAAAGGAAATATAGAGTCCAATTAGCGGTATTTTCCCCCCCTTGGATGTTATTTTAATGTCACGTACGTAGTGCAAAAACATTATTTGTCTCCGTCATTCGTATTTGAACAGTCGCAAGAGCACCTAATTTAGAATTTAACTTTTTGTCTCAATATATAATATAATATAATAATATAAATTTTATTACCTAAGAATACTATTAGAGAAAAATATGTCACGTACGATATATCACGAACGATATTAAATGGAATTTTAAGTTTTTTTAAGTTTGATGGATTTTAAATAAAAAATACTAGGTTTATTGAAAAAAAAATAAAAATAAATAAAAAATACCTCCCAATATTCGCAGATTTTTTCATATTTCCATATATACCTCAAAATCACTTCTATTTTATATCACGTACGATATATTCTTATTTTGCTTGATATTTTAGACAACAATGATTCGAATATAATTAATTTTGGCGTAGAATACGTCTTACCTTACGGTATAGGGAGTCATGTCAGATTATTATTGTTGTAATCTTTATTTCATTGATTATGAGGAAACGGCGAGATAAGTTTTTTTAAAAATTTTTTTGTAGTTAAATGAAGATGTTATCTTTCGTTTGATATACATTTCATATTGGTTGATATCTTCCTAATATTTAAATGTCTCAAATGAAAATTTTTAAAACACATACACTCAAACATATGTGTGGTGTTTGGTTGAGTGTTTGAGTTTGTAGCGTGAACACAAACTATGCCGCTGTTTCAGTTTGGACACAAACCTTCGGCTGTTGTTTTGATTGATGAAATATTGAAATTTCGTATATTTACTTATGTATTTAAGTGAAACAAAATGTTAAATGTGAATTTGAATTTAACATGGATATATAATTATAAAAAATATATGAAAAAATTAATTCATACAGTTTTATGTTAAATGAAAGTGCTGCCAAGTAAGCAAAATAACAATGCTGCTTGATGCTGTTTGACAGCAGCTGACAGTTGACGTTAAGTAAATTAAAATAATAATTTAAAAACATATTTATCCTATTTTTTCTACCATAAGCTTATGTATATTATCAAAAGTAACTATCAAATAAATAAATTCATTTGCTTATATTATTTATCATTTATTGTTATACATGTTTTCTGTCTTATGGCGTATTCTACGTTAAACTTAATGACAGGGACAGTCCGTGGCAAAAGGCTTCGGACAACTGTCTGCTGTTTTTTTTTAATTAAGTACCCTTCGAATGAAACATAAAGATCTAATTTTGTTTCAGTTACTCTTACTTTTGTAAAAACTACTCCACTTTATAGGAGTACAAATGTCACGTACGATGACATGGAAATGCCCATATGTACATACTTATAAATATACGAAATATAAGAATCTTAAAGAATAAAGTGAAAATATGTATGTATGTATGTATGTTAAAATTGAGCATAAAATTTCATAAGAACTTTAAATAATGTTTTCAGTACTCTAACTTTTAAATTCTACAGAAACAAGTCTTTCTTTGATATCTAATTCTAAGTTTAGACAGGCGAATATTTTGAGGCAAAACATTTAGTTTGGAGCATGGTACAATAAAATCAGATAAACTGGTTAGCACAGCTGATTGTCAGCTGTTAAGTATCAAGATGTCAGAATTTCTGTTTTCGTGTGTGTTTATTTAAGCAGCTTATACACTGCATGTTTTTTACATCTGACTTGGTAAATTTATATTTTATATTTATGGCTGTCAAAACTCTGTCTTAACACTCAATCGCCGCTGTCTGTTTTCTGGCATCAGAGATTTCTGCCAACAGCTGATGTCAGGTGGCTTGTCAGAACAAATAACAGAACGCTCTAAATGAAATAAATAATAAAGATACCGACTAAAAGTAACAAAATCAAGAAAAATTCCATAATCGAGGATTAGGACAAAATTAAGCTTTTGTAGGACGCCAAGCAGCTAAGAAATTTATACATACAGCTAATTATCATCAAAAAATTTTCAAGCTTAAATGTAAGCGATGCAAGTAACCCAACAACAACACGACTATGCATCTTAAGAATCTTTGGCGCCGCCCTAACAACCTTATCCAGGCTTCTACACCGGCTGCCTACTACGTCCGATTCCTGATGCCTTCACATCAACTGCGACTGCTACCACTCAAGTTACTGGCACAACAACGGTAGCGGTTGCCAATAATACAATACCGTGAAAGGTACAACCTACTTTGTACCACCTCGATCACACATGTCTTTACGACCCGTCACCCTACCCCAAAAGTAGACCTACCAATGTAAAACCAGTCCTGTCACCATCCAAAAAGGACAAGCAACAAAACTTACAAGACTCGTAAACCGTAATGATGTCAAATCAATGTTAACAAATCAACAACATTTAAGCCAGAATCAGCCATTTTAATTGGTTCAGCTAAAAATATGTTTTACAAATTTGGAAAATTATATAAAATTAATAATTTTATTAAAACTGTAGTTTTGTCTTCATTAAATGGTTATACTTAATGGAGTTAAAATTGTATCAAATAAAATTTCTGAAAATACCTTTTTATCAAAGAGAATTATTTAGAATTTGAATACCGTAATTTGCTTCTAGTGTTCGTCTAGTCTTGCGATATAAATAAGTTCTTTGTACAAATACGGCCTACCGATAACAACTTTCATGAATCTGAAGATGGAATTAGGTTGAGTAGCATTTTAAACATTTTGTTGAAACCAAAAAACGAATTGTCTTTAAGGATTATAAGTATGTACATGAAAACATAATTATGTGTGACTGATGCTGGGTCCCTAATGCAAACTTGTACCAGATAAAACTGACGTGACATGCCATGCACAAAATTATGCAGATTTACACAAACTGAATCACATTTAAGATAAAAACAAATGCACAATATTTTGCATAATAAATGGTATATAACTACACCCATAGTGCATTAATTTCTATTATACAAATTATAGAAACGTCTGAAATTTTATCAATAATTTTTATTTTAAAAAATATCATAAAATCACTTCAAAATAAAACAATTGTTGTTGTAGGGACGAGTTAACCTGGATTTATTGTACCATGATTATTTGGCATATTACGGGTGGAAAAGAGAGCAAACATAATTTCAAAATTATATATTTTCCCAAGTAAATCTTGCCTATAACTTTTTCGATAAGTAACCATGTCATAAATACATATACATAAGTAGTGATGTGACTAAAAAATAATCCTAGCGTTGAAAAGTGTTCATTTTTGTGGTAGAAATATGAAAAAAAACACTGGCAGGTTGATTCGCTTATATCTCAAAAATGTGTGGGGTGCTTGTGCTGTATTTAAATAGCAATTTATTCCCGAATATTTTCAAAAGACTGATAACACAAATAGGTTTGTGCAACATGTGAAGACTTTCAAAATTTGTTTTAAACCAAATCACTCGCACCAACATGAATTTCTTAATCAACTCACCTAACCAGTAGCTTTCACAAAGTATATACTTTATGGGATTGAAAATAAATATTGTGGAAAAAGCAAATGAGTGATCCTAAAATTACCTAAGATTTCGGTGGCCGAACTATTTGGTAGGTAGAACAGACAGCTGTTGTACAGCTCACTTGGGTCCATTATATTGATCCCTTTGTAATATCTTACTAGAATATAAAAGAGGAGAAATAGAAGCAGAGAAGTCCAGAGTCTCTGGTGGGAATCGAACCCGCAACCCCTAGACTAGCAGACCAGCACACTACTAACTAGTCCACCAGAGCACCCCAGTCCGAACAATTGAAGGTTGTAAGAAAATACTAGCAACCTTACACCACTCATAGGGACAAGCGAACTTAAACCTCATCATCGTTTAAATGAAAACCCTTAACAAGGCACACAAAAACAATAAGCATTATTAAATTAAAACAACAATTAAACAACAACCAAAACAATTATCACAACCTCAACTGAAAACTCAATTCTACAGCAACAATTACAAAATTTTTTTTCTACTAGAGATTCTGTCATAATTGTTGTTGTACTTACATACAACCTTTTGAAACAGACGTCTCATTAAGAGCATCTTTTTTCATATTTTTTTAATTTGTAATTAATGTTTTGTTTGAACTTTTTTTGTTCTTGGACACGTTTGTAGCACTCGTGGGGGGTTGGGATATTGTTATTGTTTACGTGCCACATACTTCTAATTGTTGTTTAGAAAAAGGTGTATTTAAACTTTTGACATTATTATTTCTGTCTGTTAAAATACCCTTTTAAAAGAGGATTTATATAAGCCTATTATTACGGTGTCAAAATTAAGTTAAAATTATCTTTAGTCATGACTTTATAGCGCCAACTGGCTTACACGGTTGCACAAAGGCTGTGCAAATATTGTCCAATTTTCATATAATGATTTTACAATAAGAATTTTTATCATTAAAAAAATGTATATTTTAACATTCTAAACAAAAAAAAAATCACCAATTTAAACTTATTGTCTGAGTTGTATGCCATTGAATTTTAAAACAGTTTTACGAAGCTCGAAGTTTTCAAAACATATACAACAATTTAACTATCGCGTCGCGAAAAACGTTTGCTCCTGACCTTAACGAATACAAATTGTCGACTGCTGATTGTCAACAATCCTTATCATAGAGTCCTTTACACGCGCCAGCAGCTATTTTATATTATTGTCTTACATTTAGTAAATATCTGATTGTGGGCGTAAGTCTATTACCATCCGGTGCTAGAAATTCGCATACTACATGTGCTGAGACAACATCATTAGACTTTAACATTATGAAAGCATCTGCCAACTCGATATTTATCTTGTTCAAATAATGTGAAGTTTCCGTGTCCTTTCACCAGCGCAGTAACCCAGCACAGGGTTCCTGAATTAAATTCGAATATCCTAACTGCATTGCTCTCAAGTAGCTTCTTGAGCACTATACATGTCTATATACTGATTCCATCACTCTACCATACTTCACCCACATCAGCATTGTTCACAGAGGCACACTTCTTGAGCTTCGGAGCACATTCCAGTAACAGCCCAAAATCCACGACTATTTACCACATGTATTACACAACCGACTCGTTAACCAACGTAATGAGAATTCTCTTTCTATGCACTCTTTCAATGGATGATCCAGAGCATTTACCAATATAAGGATCTCTGCCTAATACATGGACACGTACATTCGCAAACTCAGAAAGCAAGACAGACTCAATTTTATTGAATTGAGTCTATCTTCTGTCCTTTTTCCATTATCCATGTACCATGAGTGATTCGTTATAAAATGATATGATATTGAGATAATATTTTTCGATCACTTTCACCCCTTTAATGAGCTCCATAGGCATTTGGGTATTACAAAACTCGTTATGCACAAGGACAAGAATACTTGTGTGCTCTAAATTCCACACAAAGTGATGAATGGTGCTGACATTGTAGCCATTTTCTTTATGAGTTGGTTGTGGTACCCTTCTTTTCACATACACCAACGTATGCAATAATCCTATGAACCTTTCCTCTAACAAAAGTTAGATGTGTAAGTGATTACATAAAAAAACTGTATCGCTTCTTGAATCGCTTACTTAGAGCTTAACTGCTTCAAAGAGCACATCTAGAAGAAATGGTTTTTATAGGCGATGTGTCAATTCGTAGGTCTCTTTTTTACAATTAATAAGCTAAATCATGCCTTTTTCTAACACACGTCTGAAAGAGCTAGCAGCAAGTAGGGTACAAATTAGGGTGATCGATTATTCGACATTTTTAAGAAACCGGTTTTCAAATAGTTTGAAATTTAGAATTTAAAAAAAAAACCGGTTGCTTTTTTAAAAATTTAGAAAAAACCGGTTAACCGGTCGAATACATAAAATATATTTTTTTCTTATACCCATGACAGAGATACAAATATAGTTATAAACTAGTTTGTTCTATGGTTTAATTGCATATTAAGTTGACACACATTCAATGGCATTATTATTAAATGCCGTTTTTTTAAATAAAGATGTTAAAGGACAGACACTATTTACCTAAAAGTGATCGAAAAGTTAAGTTTATGCTTCAATTACCTTGAACTTTTAAGGTTAGGTTTATAAATTTAAAAATGCCATTGTTTTTCTACATGAAACAAAATATGGCAACTAAATCATTAAAATTTTATTTCGTTTTGTAAATAAAATGTATAAATTTGTTAAAAGTAATCGGTATTTGCTCGGTTACTGCCATATTAGAAAAACAAACTTTGTTACAAGCAGGTTGTAAAAATGAATAATATTAAAGTCACTTTACTGCTCACGGTAGTCAAATTTACCTTTTATTAACATTAACTTTATAGGCAAGTTATAATAATGACCCTTTGTGTGACAAACTATTTTAGTATACAAGTCATATGTTATCAGAGATATTGGTAAAGATATGGGTAGTCAAGTCGCTAGATTTCGTAAATGCAAAATATTATGAAATTCGAAAAAAGGATCAAAAAGTATTACAAAGTACAATAACTGGTCAAAAAACTTAACTGAACATCAAATTATAAGCGCAACAATGTATAAAATACTTCAGCCTAATTATATTTCTTATTTTACATTTGAAACCACAAATAAATTCCTTGCAATATTATGGAAGAGTGTTTAATAGATTTTCTGATTTTTGGAAATTTTTTTAGTAACAAATATAATATAATAAGATAAATGAAATAAATAAAAATGAAAAAACCGGCTTTTGCGAGTGTGTATTCGAAATTCGAAAAATTAACATTTAGAAAAAACCGCCAGCTATAAGTGTAAAAAACCGGGTTTTCCACCGGTCGATCACCCTAGTACAAATATAAAAAAATTACTATTAAAATAAATAAAATAAGTCTCTTTTTTCCACTGCTAATATAATAACCAGCACAGAGGAAATGTTTTGTTGTGCAATTGAAGAATTTCTATTGATGTGCTTGTACCACTTTTATTCAAAATTTATACAGATGATTTAAAAATCATAAATCCTAATGGGCACTTATTTATATATGCAAACTATATATGCCTATTATATAAATAGCAACATGAAAAAGTTATACACCCACAGGTTAAATATGATTTTGTCGCAGATATGTTCGTTTTTTAAAAACGAAGATTTCTTCTGGAATTGGTATTCTTTATAAGTTTAAAAACAAACTGAATTTTAAAACGAAAATGCTACTTTATCAATCTCTAGTTCATTCGCATCTAACGTATTTACCCATAATTTATGGTAGTAAAACAAATACTATCCTAAAAACTTTGCAATCACCTCAAAATAAAGCGCTTAAAATTGTATCAATCTTCCAATAGAATTCTCTACTGTAATTAATTATCACAGCTATACAAAAACAATACTTCCAATAAGAGGACTTTATAAAAAACAAATACTGTTGTGTGCTGCCTTGAGCTTACTAAGCAACGTATTAGCTTCAGTGGTCCGAGTGAATAAAATGGATTACCAGAAAGTTTGAAAAATATTTCGGTCTTTTCAACGTTTAAAATTAAATTAAAACAATATTTGTTAGAAAATATAGAAATACTTCTCGTATCCTAAATTAAATATATGTATGCATGTATGTATGTATGTATGTATGCATGTATGTATGTATGTATGTATGATTAAAAAAATATATTTGCCTAGACAAATTTCAATATTTTAATTTATTTTTTTTCCTATATTATGAATAAATAAATTGTTGCCTTTTAGCCTCTGTAAAGCCAATTCGGCGCTGAGGCGTAATATTATTTATTTTTAAATAAACATTAATAAAAAATAAAAAAATACGGTAAAGCAATTAAGTCTGCACTGCTTACAAGTTCAAAAAAAAATTTTTTGAGGGATTGACCATCGCTGTATAAGTCTGATGTCCAGCCTTTGTATCCTCGTCTCAACGTGATTCTTTCAGCTTGGTTTTGTACCCAAGAAGCATTAAGAATACGATGGCGACATATACCTGTCCTTCTTAGACTGAAAAGCAAAACTTTTGATTTCCCGATGTTTATGCCTAGTCTCTGTTCAGTAAACCATGCCTCGGTTACACTGAGAGCCTGTGTAGTGCAACCTAGAGTAGACTACATGAACTTACCAGCTACTGTAAGTATGTTTTATGTAAAATCTTTGACAAATTATTTATTTTTTAATTATTAATTATTTATGGTCGAAATCATTAAAATTAAAATAGCTTTATAAGAGATCTATAAATCAATTTTCCATAGAAAATCAGTTTTATAAGCCATTTATAAGCCTTTAATCATTTCTATGAATAAGGCAGTTAGTGTTAAGTGAATTATACATTTTTCATTTATGCAAATTTTTTTTTTAACATAAAATTTTCTACAAATTCTGCCTTTAAAGTAATTTTTATTCAAATTCCTTATTAATTAGTTTTGATAATAAAATTTTAAATAAAAATAATTTATTAAAATTTTCTTTCTTTTAAAATTTTTGATACCGAAAAAATTAAAACATTTGACATGAACGATGTAAACGGTAAGGGGTAATAAGGACAGCATTTCAACTTGTTATATCCTTCATCATAAGTGACAAGGGTATAAATGTGTAAATATGTAAAGGCTTGTAATTTCGACAATATTAATTTGCGACCTCACAAAGTGTGTGTTTATTTATCAAGTCTTTATAAAGGGTATTCCAAAATAAGCGACAAATTTAATACACATACTTAGAAATTAAATAAGTTATATTTATTGAATCCAAAGGGGAATTGAAAATTTGGTGTAAATCTCACGTACTAAATTATTTCTAGAAATGTTTTTTCAATGAAATTATGAGAAGAATAATTCTTATATAATTATATTTTACGACAACTCTAATAAATTTTATTTTTATACCCTGTTTATAACCTGTGGTGCACAAGGGTATATATAGCTTTGTCATTCCGTTTGTAATTTCTACAATTTTTATTTCCGACCCCATTAGTCGGTTAAGCGATGTCCGTCTGTCCGTGTGTTGGTTGAAATTAACTTTTAGAAGCAACCATATGGTTCTCCGACCTGTGTATGGTATCAATCTCTTGGAAATATCCGGCAATGAATCGCTGTTGAAATTCAGCACAATCGCTCTGAGATAACTTTCTGAGAGATAAGCAAATAAGCACGACTGACTCTGATTTTCCATATTTTTACCACCAAAATTAAACACGCTTACTGTATAAGTAATAATGTTTTTGACAACAGCGGCAAAGCATTTCATTAATGTGATGACTTACAGATTTTCACTGATTTTTAAACTTCAAAATAACGTATCGCAGAATAATCAAACCGAATTTTCCTCTTTAAAAGAAACGAGCGACTACTGTAAAGCTCTGTACAGACGGTTGTTAGATCTGACATAATAACTTTACCTAAACATATGCTAACAATGGAATGACAACGAAGAATTGCTTTCATAAGGTAAATTGTCAGTTCAGACATTTGTCAGACTTTCATCAAAAAAGCTAACAATTTCATTGGCAGATATTGTTCTAACAATAACTTTATCTGACGATGTTGTCGGGCAAAAAATTTTAAGTTTAGACGGTTGTCAGATGACGATAAAAAAAATTGTTAGATGAGTTGTCAGAATTGCTTTGGTCTTGTTGTTTTTTACAATTTTAGATTTCTATGGCGTCTGGGAATCTGAAATCTTCCATTGATTTAAAAATGGAATACTTTGTACCGCCCTCTTTAAATTCACAATAATTTTTTTTTATTAATTATCATTTTATTCTCCAATTATTGTTACAAAACTAAAAAAACAAGAAACATACAAGAAAATTAATAATTTTGTTTTGCAAAACAGCTGTTGCATTGAAATAACCTTTTAAAGTGATGCCATATGAAAAAACATACTTAAAATTCCTACGATTCTAAAAAATTCTCCCAAACATGTTCTAGTACACAAAATAAAGAAACTGACAAATAGATTAAAGAACATTATGTATAACCTATAAATTCAAAATGGCCGCCAACAAAATAGCGGACAGATCTGTATATATGAGAAAATTTTTGTAATGAACACCACCCTAAATAGTGTTATCCAATGAAAGGGCTTGAAAGTTCTTGATCTAAGATGGCGTACAAAACAAAATGGCGAATTACATATTTTTTCCAACCCCACTGCAAAATGACGTACAAGGGTATAAGAAAATCCTATATTAAGCATATGTGACAGCGCATAGAGAAAGGGACCTAAGGGTAAAAACAGGTTTTGTTCAGAAGGGCCATTTTAAAGATTAAATAATTTTTTTAAATTGTTCATAAGAGAAAAAAAATTTGTTGTAGTTTCGTAAAATCAGGTTATTTTGTTAATTTAGTAGGGGAAAAAATGAAAATAAATAAATTTTACCGTTACGTCCCTTTCTATTTGTGCTTAGAATCGTCGACTTCACTTTTATAAAACTCGCATATATCTGGGAGGGAACACTTTTGGGGCAAGGGATCGGTCTCATACGATGCTCAGATGTTGTCCACATAAAAAAAAGTGAAAATTGGTTTTTTTACCCTTAGGTCCCTTTATGCGCTGTCACATATAATAATTCATATATGTAAGTATGTATGTATGTATAGAAGTTCACGATTATATAGTATATGTATGTATAGATGTCTTTGATTATAGTATGCAGATGTATGTATATTTTTTTTGCTTTTAGTTTTTGTTTGTAAATTAGGATTAAGTTATTTTTGCAGAATTTAAGCGAGTGCCTAAAAACAAAACAAATGCTGGTGAAGTGTATATTAGATTCGGCACAGCCGAATATAACGCTCTTAGTTGTTTTTATTTATATGTTTTATTTGACCATATTTAAGTAACAATATAGAAAGTACAAGAAAATTCCTAGAAACAGCATTCTATTCAACAATACTAAAAGCAAAATTTTATACATCTGACATCACTGACTTGTATGACAATGACGCCATTGTCAAATGCACAAAACTTGTACATCTGCCAATTTAAAATTATATGACAATATGTGTCAAAGTTCTGAGAATAGCGACTAAGGGTGTTCAGACAATTGTCATATATCTGACAATATTGTTGCCAGGTGACCGCCTCTCAATGGTCTGACAATGATTTTTCTGCCAACATTGTTAGGCAAAAATTGCCTGTTCACACGGTTGTAAGGCATTTATTACCAATTTTTCAGGCAATATTGTACGATCTGACAACCGTGTGTACAAAGCTTAAGTCCATAATATCAATTAATAATTTAAGTTATTAATATCAAGTACTTATTTATTGCTATAAAAATAAGTACTTATTAAAGTCCCTATATATAAGCGATTTCAATAAGTACTTTTAGGAGTTCCTATTTGTAAGCGGAGGTGGTAAGTACTTATTTTAGACCCCATTGGATGACATCAACGTGCTAAAATAGTGGGTTCGTGTGCCAAATTGTATGTAATGAAGAACTGTTTTTAGTGCATTCAACTCATTTTTTTATAATGAGAGTTTTTGCTGGGTGACTTTAGTATATTCATTTTTGTTTTCAAATTTTGAAAAAAAACGGTGTTAGGCGATAATTTAGTGGAAACGTAAAACAAGTCGCATAGTAAACGAATAGTTGAACCATATTCAAGTTCAGCATCAATACTTGACCGAAGCCCCATTAGTGCAGTTAGAAATGCCTCGAACCAATTCTTTTGATTATGATACACTAATGAAGCTTTTAGAGAACGATGCCATTTTCTATCATACCACGAAATGTGTCAGTTCTTTAAAAGGGTAAGACCCTAACTGACGACTTTGATCAGTGGTGAATTTAGTAGCAACACCAAAATGAGATATACATCCCCCACATTAATCTTCGTCAACTTTATATGCTGTCATATCTTCTAACGGAATAGCCTTAGGCCACCTATCTATGCATTTTAACAAGTATGTGTAACCATTAGCATAGGTTAATGGGCCTACCAAATCTATATTGATATGGAAAAAATGCTCACAAATTAAAGGACACATACTATGCCCCTGTGTATATGTCAAGCTACTTTAGAACGTTGACACTGCATACATTCTCGAGGCGAACATTGTTTATATTTTTTCATATTTGGCCAAACAAAACGGTCTTGTATTAGTTTTGCTTTTTGGTTTAATAACGCTATGTGATAATTTGTGATGGGAATTGAAAATTGTTTTACAAAAATCTAATGGCTGGAAAGGTCTTACTTTTTTTATTTAAATAATCAAACCTATAGTGACTTGCCTTGAAATAAAATAACCGACTTTAAAATGTTTGACGTTGTTTTATAAGAATTTTAAGTTCTAAATCACTTTCTTAAGACTTGCCTAATACTTCGTAACTAAAACATACAGGAGCATTAATGGTAGACATACGAGAAAGTGTATTCGCAATTGTGTTCGAATGACCACTTACATATATGGCGAATGCTGGCTGAAATCTGTCATGTAAAATCCAGTTGACTAAAACGACGAGG
Source organism: Phyto melanocephala (assembly GCA_941918925.1). Lineage (NCBI taxonomy): Eukaryota > Metazoa > Arthropoda > Insecta > Diptera > Rhinophoridae > Phyto > Phyto melanocephala. The sequence goes on from OW799237.1 coordinate 107,028,547, forward strand.
AGAAACTCTGTCTCTAGGTGTTGCTTTAATGCAAACGTTAACTGTTGGTGATCTGTGATAATGATACAATGACGGCCTTTAAGTGTATGCCTAAAGTATAAATAGCCAAAAACTCTCTGTCTATATGTCGGCGGGCATGTATCAGTACCAGCTGTAATTTTGTCTATCAAGGCAGGAATTTTCGCTGGCCATCCCCTGTAAACGAGAAACTTTACGTATTCCCACAAAAAAATTGTCTAGGGGGTTCAAATTACAAGATCTTGCCAGTGAAAAGACTGTTCCAAAACATGAGATCAAATGCTTGCCAAGCTTGCCTCTCAATAGGTTCATAGTGTTCATGTGTTGTGTAGCAAAAAAAAATGCACCCTTTACAAACTTTTTTCAAAATGTCTGCCGTTTTAAAAATGCACAAAAAATAAAAAACAATAACAATAAAATGTTGGATAAATTTTCTACTTAAACAGATTTCAATAACATTTTTCTATCTCACATCGAAATTGGCTAAGGGTTGAGTGTAGCATTTTAACCTGTTTTCATTGAAATCAACTTTATAATGAATGACCTTTATTTGCCTTTACCCTTCTAAATATGAAAGCCGTTATTATTAAATAAAAAAAATTCTTAATTTTAATTTTGTTTACTTTTCAAACGGTTGGATTGAAGTAGGAAATTAAAAAACCATAAAAAGTATTAATGATATCATTAACAATGTTTTGTAAAAAATTTTGTATTTGCACAAATAATATTTTACGAAATGCGGTTATTACGTTAAAACTGTTGATATACACATGAAGAAAAGATGTAAAATACTTACCACCATATTCATATTCATATTTTAAGTTTATAACACAAACCTATTTATAACCAGCGTTGTCGTCTTTACAATTTCAAAAAGCATTTAAACTCTCAAAAAAGCGTGTAATTTTTATAAAAAATCCCTGAATTTAAAATTGTTTACTTTTGATTCTATTTAGCGGAATACACTCTTGGTAGCATTTTTGCAATTAGTGCAAATATACACTAATTTTTTGCTACCAAGCGTTAGTGCTTATTTCATGTGTGTTGCAAACTTATGACAACAGCTGATTTTTTAGGTATTTAAGAAACAACAAATCTTTTTTTTTTTTCAATTAATATGTAAGATTCTGTGTTTTAATATTTTCCAAAAAGAAAGTTAATTGATTTTAAAAAATTACAATGCCTAAATCAACTGAAAAATATAGTAAGGGTATTAACGATTGAACCCGTGCAAATTGGCACAGAGTAAATTAACTGTGCATGTAACGGCAGATCATGAGCGTCATTTTTTTTTTTATCCGAAATACATATTTACTTCAGCCGGTGTTGTCAGAGTTACCGTCTAAAAAAATCTGGCAACTTCTTAAGGAATTTCTTGAATATTTTTTTTTTCAAGAGAATCTATTTTTTTTTTAATTCAATTAAAGAAATTTCTTGTAAATTTAGTTTTCTTTTACATACAATTAATGGCGGTTAATATGTCAAAAACATCAGTTGTCACTTGTTTGCTTCTGAGCATATATACACAGTAGGGTGGTCGACTCGGTTTTAAAACCGGTGAAAACCCGGTTTTTTACTGTTTCAGCTGGCGGTTTTTTCCAAATGTTAATTTTTCGAATGTCGAATACACTGGTTTTTTTACTCACAGAAACCGGTTTTTTTTCATTTTTAGTTTTATTTCATTTATCTTTTTAACCGAACGTACCATACAATATTTACTACTCAAAAAATTTCCAAAAATCAGAAAACTTATTAAATAATCTTCCATTATATTGTAAGAAATTTATTTGTTGTTTCAAAAACAAATGTAAAATAAGAAAAGTAATCAGGCTTAAATATTATTTGTTTTAAATGAAGAGCAGGTATTTTAAACTTTGTTGCGCTTATAATTTGCTGCGATAATCAGCTGTTCAGTTAAGTTTTTTGACCAAATTATTGTACTTTGCAATACCTTTTGATCTCATTTTCGAATTTCATAATATTTTGCTTCTACGAAATCTAGCAACTTGTACTAAAGACTACCCATAGATTTACTAACATCTCTGATAACATATGAATTGTACACTCAAATAGTTTGTCACACAAAGGGTAATTATTACAACTTGCCTACAAAGTTAATGTTAGTAAAAGGTAAATTAGACTACAGTGAGCAGTGAAGTGACAACCTCCTTTTATTTTAAATAACGGCATTTTATAATAATGCCATTGAATGTGTGCAAACTTAAAATTCAATTAAACCATCGAACAAACTAGTTTATACCTTTATATGTATCTCTGTAATGGGTATAAGAAAGAATTATATTTTATGTATTCGATCGGTTAACCGGTTTTTTCTAAATTTTCAAAAAAGCAACCGGTTTTTTCTTAAATTATAAATTTCAAACTATTTGAAAACCGGTTTCTTAAAAATGTCGAATAATCGATCACCCTAATACACAGCCAATTTTGTTCAAGCTTTTTATAGTGCAAATGAAGTAAAGTGATGCAAATTTCAAATTCGTACATTTTGTTGTTGTGTTAAAAAAGTAGAGCATTTTTGCAATCATTTGCACAGTCTGCACTACCCTATATGAGTACCCTTAATATCATAAATTTTTTTTTGGTAAAAATGCCATTGATGAAATTGAATTTGTGGAGATTTTTAATCCTGAAAGTAAGTAAATTCTGTTTCTTTTATGCAAATTTGTTTGACATTACTTTGCACTGGTTTTTCGCTATGCTCATTTGCTCAAGTGATGAAAATGGCGCCTTAATATATTTTTTGCACGGTCTTTCCGACTTGCAAGGGTAGTTTGCATCAAAGAGTGAGTTCCGCCTTTATTCCATAAAATCAAACATTTTGATATAAAAATATAATAAGTTCCTATCGCTTCTATTAGGAGCATAAGGAGCATCTAAATTTAAAACTAATTTATTTTAAATAATACAGTTTCAAACAGTGTACAAATTTAACTTCACAGTTGCCAATATAATCACTTTTTTACAAAAAAAAAATTACAGCTTTTAGACGCCAGTTGCCTTGATAAAAAGGAACCAAAAAGTACTTTTCTACATTTTATGATACTTTTTCTATTTCGGAGTTTATGAATCTATAATTGTGAAAACAGGGACTATAAATAAAAATTGAGATTGAAAATGATATGGACAACAAAGGAGAACTCTTTTCACATTTTTATGTTTAGTACTTTTATACGTTTGCGAATCTCAGATTTGTAATAAGTGACCTCTGAGAGTTAAGATTAATATTTTTATTTTTGTGGCCCTGTGGTGCTTTGTCATTCCGTTTGCGATTTCTACAATTTTCATTTCCGACCCCATAAAGTATATACTTTCTGAAAGCTTATGAATAGAGGAGCCGATAAAGCAATGTCCGTCTGTCCGCGTGTTGGTTGAAATCAACCTTAAGAAGCAACCACATGTTACTCAGATCTGTGTATGGTATCAATCTTTCTTAAATAGTCAGGAATGAATCGCTATTAAAATTCAGTACAATCGTCCTATAACTTTCTGAGATATGAGCAAATAAACACGACTGCCTCTGTTTTTTCCGATAGAATAATTTATAGGTACCTTTAATACTATTTGTAGATATATGCCTCTAGAGATATTCGTGAAAAATTTTGGATAAAGCGTGCTGTAATCGGTAAAGTTATAGGCAATTTTTTTTTATTAAATATATATTCCAAAAATTTACTAACTAAAATCAATTCTTTTCAGCTTCCGGGAGAGTCAATTTTGGTATCATCTGAAAGGACGTGACTAGCGCAATATAAGCACTATAAAAAAAATAAAAATTTATGTTGGCCTCCACTACAAAATGGCGTCAAATCTGGTATTTTAAAATGTAACTTTTTGAACCCCCTCAATATTGGTATTGTATGAAAGGGCTTGACCAGTAAAATACAGTTAATTTTTAAAACAGGTAAGATCCAAGATGGATTCTAAATGGCGGAACTAATTTTTTTCAACCCCTTCAATATTAGTATCATATGAAAGGGCTTGACCAGTCGAATACAGTAAATTATTAAACAATGTAAAATACAAGATGGCGTCTAACACAAAGTGGCGGATACAATTTTTTTAACCCCATCAATATGGGTATCGAATTAAAGGGCTTGACTAGTAGAACACAGATAACTACGTACAAATTCAAAAACAAGGATGGCGTCGGAAATAATAAGGAAAAATGGCGTATACCATGAAATATAGGTTAAGCTACGACGTGAGATTATACCTGTGTACATGATGGTGAAGGATATTATCAGATTCGGCACGGCCGAATATAGCACTCTTACTTGTTTTATAAAAAAAAATTAAAATTAATAAGAAGAATGATATTGACTGATATAGAAGTTGATATAGTAGAACTTTATTTAAATTATCAATTTTTTTTTATTAATTTAAGATAAATAATAAACACAAAAAAAAAACACTTAACCGTTTCATGCTTATTGTGTGTTTGAAGGAAATCACACAAATATTGAATTAACAGTAAGAATTGAGCTTTTTTTTAAAAATCTGTTTTATAAATCCCTTCGATAATCCCTTTAATAAAACCCTTTAATAATTGTTATGAATAAGGGGAGAGAGTTGTAATTAATTTAAGATTTTAGTTACTTAAATGTAAAACAAAATGACAACAAATATATTGTAGAAAATCTATGAATAGATATTTATAATCCTTTTGTCTCAACTTGTCGTAAACAACATTTACATTTGTAAGCTGATTACAGATGCCTTAACGTTCCTCCAAATACCAAGTTGTCGGTTGTCCAACAAGAGTTTTTCTTAAGTGTAAAAGACGCACACGTTTACCCAAACCAATTATTAACACGATAAGTAGCAAAGCAAAAAAGAAAAAAAACACTTTTTTAATGGTATTTATTTATTAGTTTTGTTATATCCAAAAAAGAAATAAAAAATAAACAAAAATATGGGAGTGTTATTATTTCTTTTTTTTCAACATTTTCTTGATTAAATTGATAGTATTTCCAATAACCAAGACAATAACATCATTAACCATTCAAATACAGAACACACTCAAGCTTTCGCATCTAAACCGATATAAAGATACAATTTATTTTGTTGCTTTTTTTATTTCCTTTTTGGGTAAATTTGTATCCAACTAAGCCTTTAGTTACTTCTTCGCCCGGAAAATATTTGAATATCATGTGGATATTTGTAAATACAAGTACAATTTGTATATGTATTTATTTTGTTGTAAAATAGTAAATAATTGTGGCACGCGTACAAACATTTTTACAATGTATTGGGTTACATCTGCACACAAACATACATACATATTGTATATCTGAGGGCATTAAAGATCAACCACAAATAATGAAAAGAAAACACATGCAGATTAAGTAGGCAATGAGGAAGAAAACCAAAGTGATATGCCACATTTGGTTGAAAGTTGTTTTTCCTGCATGTATTTCTCCTAAAAAAACTTAATAAATTAAACATGTAAATAACTAAGTAATAATATGAGTTTAAGATAGTGAAAGGCTTTTTTGTTTCCCAAACCTGTTTAAAAATCCAGGGATTTGGATAGACGATTTCGAAATGAATTAGGGAAATTTCTAAAAACTTACAAAAAAAAAAAAAAGAAACACTTCGTTATATGTACATGTGAATGAGCTGCTAAATAATTAATTGGCAAAGGAAATGGCAAAACGTGTTAAGAAAAATACAAGAAAATTATGGTTTTCAAGAAATATATAACGATTGACCTGCGTTACCACACCAAATCAGCAACTGGTGTTTGCAAATGAAGATTTACCAATGATGTCCTGAATGTTTAACAAACGTGACTTTAAAAGGGGATACTGAAGCAGATCATAACGAAAATGAGTGCCTTCGTTACTAATCACGTTTGATTCCTTTCTTCACTAAATCCAGCAATGTCACAAGTACTTGCTTTTGACTCTAGTCGTTTCAAACAGAAAAAATAAATTATTAAAAATTCCCCATAATTGATCCTTTCGTCATCAGCAGCCTTTGTCACCAACTAAGGATCTCCTTAACATTTACTTTTCAGTTTAAAGTTGGTCGTTCAACAACTGGCAGGGAGCTATACCTACTAATTTTCTTATAAAACCGTCTATACTACATGCTGAATTGGCTTCTCAGTGAAGTTAAAATATTTGTATTTGTATCTAAGCCCAAATCTATGGAATTCATATTCATTGGTAAGAAATACCCAAAGTATTTAAACAGATTTTGAACTGGACATTCAATCTCAAAGACAATGATCTCGTTCAACATAGAGAGTAAGATCTCGTGATTAAGCGTATGGTGTCTATGGTAGGTACACATTTTGCAACCTGTTTATGGAGGTTAGGTTAGGTAAGGTTCGGTTAGGTTAGGTTGAAATGGAGGGGCACTTAAAGCCCAAACCCATGACTGGTATACACTTATGCCCAGTTGGCATGTTGTGCGCTCCATGTGGGAACCGGAATTCCCAATTTAAAACTATAATCATAATTTCCCATAAATATCGGACTAGTTTAAGAACTCAGTCCCCTCTATGTAATTCCTTATGGATCTCCCCAGGTACTCCAAATTCGGCACAGTGTCCACTGTAAAATTCTCGCGTCTAATATGCCAAAACGCAGGACAATGACAGTGATAGTGTATCAAAGTCTCATCCTCTTCCTCGCATGCTCTGCATGTTGTCTCCTCAGACAGTTTCATGCGAGCTAGATGAGTTCTCAACTCCGTATGACCTGTAATCACACTGGTAAGTCTCATAAGTGTTGGTCTATTCAGTCTCAGAATTTCCTTAGATTTCTCACGATTTGGGTCACCCCATAGTATTCTTGTCACTTCACCGACGTCAGTGCCTTGCGATTTTCTGGCATGTTCCTCCGTCACCCAACATTTAAGTTCATCCTTGAATCGTTTAAGGGGTTTAGCGTTATCCAAAGTTATATTACTCTCAAGAGCTTCCATTCTGGATAATTTGTCGGCTTTCTCGTTTCCGATAAGCCCGTGATGGCTTGGTATTCTGTTTATGTAACAATTTATTCTCCCATGTTGCATTTTTAATAAACACACACTTCAATCAACAATTAGCCCTAAATGCAACATCATTTCTTTACTTTGAATTTGCATTGAACATCGCGAAAGAACCACATTGGACGAAATGAGCGTTCAACAATTATTGTACATTTTTTTAATAATTTAATAAAATCGCCATTTACTTTTTTTCTTTAACGCATTTAATTTTTTTTACAACAATTCACTATGCAAACAACTCTATGCGAACAAAACTATGCAACCAACATCAAACCTGGAATGCAACAAAAAATTACACCATCATCATGACTACTAGGGATACAACTTTTTTACAATTTTTGAAAATATCAAAATGGCCCTATCCATACCATGAAGTGCATAAAAAAACAATAAGAACTGCACCTTTAGATTTTTGATATCGTCAAAAAAAGATTCCGCGTCAAATGCAATTAAATTTGGGATCAGTAAGTTTTAAAAAAAAATAAAAATTACACTTAACAAAGATAGTTTTTAGATTGTGATATTGATTGTAATCATATAATTACATTAAGAAATGTAAATAGTTTGATAATTACAATATAAACAATTTTGAAATAAATAAAAAAATTTTAAAAAATAAAAAAAAATCTTAAGGGGCTTTCAGAAATCGGCTTCGACGCGAAACGAAATGACCTGAGAAAACATTTTTTGCTTTCAGCACAACATCGGCTACAGCGTGGTGATAGGGCCTTAACACTATGCAGACAACAAAATATGACAGGTTGCATAAACATGTTGCACAAACATGTAGCAAAATTTTTACCCAAATTAGGCTTTATAAAAAGCCTGGCTTTTTATTAGAATTAATGGCAGTTTAAAAAAAAAATTTATGTGTGCCGGTTTTGAAAGTTTCAAAAAATCCTGTTTTTTTTTCTAAATCGATAAATTGGGAATTTATCCCGGGTATCGCTGTTATAAAAGCCCTAATTGTGGCAAATAAGAGGAACCTGCAAAAAAAATGTATGTGTTTCTTTTTTTTTTATTATTTATTTACATATTTATGTATGTAAGTATTTTTATGGTTTTTTGACCTTTTTTGGAAGTAGGGAAGTTATCCCTATCATGATTGTACTGATTTTATGAAATCAGAGAAAAGTACTTTTTAATATTAAAAAAATGAGAAAGCAGGTTATTATTTTGCATATTTTTTTTTTAAAGAAGCAGCATTGTGTATTATGTCAAACTGGAGATAAATAAGAAGAAATAAATTATATGCTTTATAGCTCATCCTACTTTAGGTCCTGTACTAACGTTAATACCGAGTCTTCTCTACTTTCTATAAAAAATTTACTCCTCCTCAAAAAGTCTCTTTTAATTTGTATGTTTACATATAGATGTACATACATACATATGTATGTAAGTATGTATTTTTCTTTGATTCATTTTTTTTTTGTAAACTTCACCCCCGCAGCCTGGATTGTATTAATTTTTTATGTAATTGTTATGTAAATATTTTCTTTACTTTTATGTTTGTTGATATTTATAGTTCGCTTTCATACCAAATAAAAATATTTTTATGCATTTTTTTCTTTTTGTATTCAATTTGATATTGATTTATGGCATAAATTTTTCATGAAATGCTTTTAAAGTTTTAAGGATTATTAAAGGTTTAATAATGAAAATGGTCTCAAAGTAAAAACGTGACAAAATTGTTATTGTTACGGCATAAAAATAAAAATATAAAACATAATGTAAGGAACTAATTATCCAAATTTCCTGTTGAAATAACTCATCACAATTCAGGAAAAAAGGTGTCTGCATATTAGGTAATTGTAATAAATAGGTAGTAATTTGTTTAATGCTTTGCTTTTTATATTCTGGAATATTTGTTTTTAATGTTTCCGGCAGCATATTTTTATACCCTTCATCTGTGGAGCCAAGGCCTTAAATGGTATTTTTAACAAAATTGAGTTTATCAGTGTTTCCAATACATTTTACACAAATGCGGAGATATCAAAAATAACAGTTTTACAAGCAATTTTACAAAAGAATTTACATTATGATAATACAGTTTCTGTCTTTCTGTCGTCTTTACCTTCTCCTGTAAAGTTACAATTATGCATTTGAGTTGGGGCCTTTCTACTTTTCGAGCCCATAGTATATTGTATGAAAGCTTGTGACTAGGGGAAATGATTGAGCAATGTAAGTTCATTTGTATATCCGTGAGTTGGTTGAAATCAACTTATATGTTGCGCAGATCTGTACGTCGTACTAATCTTTTGGAAGTATGAGGAATTTAATTGCTATCAAAATCCATCACGACTGCCTATAATTAGTAGCACGGATAGAAATCATGATACAATTGTACTTTTTATGGTACATTTTTCACCTTGTTGGTACCGTGGTACTACCGCGAGCTACTTGGTACAATTTACAAATTTGTCCATGTTCTGTTTAATTTTGTTTGTGTGTATTTTATTTTATTCTGTCAGCTTCTCTGTTTTTGTTGCAATGCTTTTGTCAAAGCGAATTCATGCACCAGGTGTTGTCAAGTCTTCAACAACAAAATCTGCCTAGTACTTTATTGCAAACTTCCTCCGAAAATCTCCTGTTAATTTGGCACCACCTGGTACATGAACTCGACTTGGCTGTTGTTATATGTATTTTATTTTACTTATGATTCGTAAGCATGTAAAGTGGACTTTAATAATAAAGTACTAAAATGGTTCGATAAGTTTACTCCAGAAAAAGTTATTATGGGAGAAACAAATTCAATAGAACCTCTTCTAGTGAAAATGTTTCCACACAAACAAACAAACTTTGAAGCAAATAAATAATCAGTACAGATCACTAGTTGATGTGATTGAACTTAGATCATAGAAAGATTCAAATATTTTCTATTTTTTGTCTAAAGTATCACAGATGAAAAATTAATGTTTATTTATTCATATCTCATATGATGCGGTTGTGTTGAATTTCAATAGCAATTCTTTCCCGGATATTTGCAAGAGATTGTTATTACAATGGTATTAAAAATAACAGTTTTACAAGCAATTTTCGGCACCACAGGTGAAGGGAATAAATAATTATTCTCTCGTGTAAAGGATAAAAAACTTAAAAATAATTCAAACAAACCAACCAAGCTGACAAATAAAAAAAAAATCTACAAATCCAATTCAAATTAAAGTGGCATCCCTGATTTCATAAGACGTCATGACAGCATACTTTGTGAATACCTAAATATGCGTAAAAAATAAAATTTGAGAAATGCTAATGCAATCAATGAAAAAACGTTTAACCTTATTTATGTTCACAAATTAGCGGCGACGGAAATAACTCGTTCAGTTTCAATAGATAAGAGCTTAATTGTTTGTATTTTATTGTCTTGCTTGTTGTTTTGTTATTAGAACAAATAAAAAGAATAAATTCTTGCCCCGAACATTAAAATTTTTATTTTTTTTCTTGGCTTTACGTGCGTTAGTGTTTCACCTTTGGAATATCTATTTAACATTCACTCTTTATTTAAAAACGTAAATTTTCATTAAAGTAAGACAATTATTTTAAATTTTAAGAATTTATGAAACATCTTATGATTATGGCAAAGTTTTTTGTAACGTTTAAATTTATTAATTTGAAGTGCATAATTACAACTTTATTCATAAGCATTGTTTCTAATTTACAAAAGCTGTTTAAAAGGCAATTCTGTGGCAAAAACATCGATACGTGTATCACACTTTAAGATTGGTTTGTAAATGGCGAAGATAAAATGCCGGAAAAAATAATAAAAAAAATTTTTTCAAAATTGACTTGCATTTAAAATAATTTTAATTGTTAGTAATTGTTGCCTCAAGAGCATAAATAGTTTTTAGTCTTTTTACTACACAATAAAGTTTTTTATTTTAAAATATAGAAAAATGCGGTTGTAATTATTTTTATGTTACATTTTTATTCCCTTCACACGATAGTGTAAAAGGGTATACATATATATGTTTGTTAACTGAACAAAGAAGCAGAATAATACTATGTTCACACAAGCATAATACAATGTACCATATTAAAAATTACTGATAAATTGAGCAATATATACTTAATTGTTTCACTTATTGTTCAAAACTCGAAGTATTGAGAAGTATATTCAGTGAAAAGAAAATTCTATAGGTGGCATTTTTAATGTCAAACAAAGAAATATACAAAAAAAACAAAAAGTAAGAAAATGGAAAATGGTTGATGGAAATTTGAATAAAATGTTCAAATAAATTCAAATACATATATGTCTATATCTATATATATAAAAATCAATGTGTGTTTGTATGTTTGTTTGTGAATTATAGACGGTTAAACGGCTGGACCGATTTCCTTGAAATTTTCACAAAATCTTTCTGTATGTCTGGAAGGAACTATAGGCTATACTCTGGTTTGAAATTGTAAGTGGGCGGGGTGTCACGCCCTATTAAAGGATAAGTATTAAATATTATATATCACGAAAGTTAATGCAGCTAGAGTCTTCAAATTAGGTACGGTAAACTTTGACATCCACACGAACATTTGAGTAAAAAATGGGCGGACTTGCAATAGTAGGCGTGGCCACATAAATTAAATACTAAAATTCGTATATTTGGAAAACGATATCGATTAGAGTGGTAAAATTTTGCAAGAGCGACTTTGACACCCAAATGAACATTTAGGCAAGAAATGGGTGCATTAGAAATAGTGAGCATGGCAGCTCTCATAGCAATTGAATACTAAAATTGGTATATTCGGGAAGCGATAACAGTTAGAGTACCCAAATTTTGCACGAGAAGCTTTGACATCTATATAACTATTTTGATAAGAATTGATGCTTTAGTAATAGTGGGCGTGGCACATGTCATATGAATTAAGTACAAAAATTCGTATATCTGGGAAGCGATAATAGTTAGAGTACCCAAATTGTACAAGAGACACTTTGACGTCTATATGATTATTTGAATAAGAAATGGTTGATTTAGTAATTATGTGGGTGGTGGCGAAGCACACCGGGTATTAGCTAATTGTAAATATATTTTATGAACAGGAAAAAACTAAAGAGAAGGCATTATTTGATTTGGTATAAATACATCGTAGTTTTACAGCTATCAAATGCTAATAGTGTAAGATAAATTGAGTATGTGTAAACACTTATTTTAAATTAAAACAATTAACAATTTCTGTCGAAACAGGGTATAATAGAATTTTTATTATTAAAATCACCGATCAATTATTTTATTTGAAAGAGAATAAATGTCAGAATTTCGCCCTCGGAAGCAACGATTCATTACTAGTATATCATCACCACCAACATGGCACCGTAAGAGATTTGCCTCGAACAAGTAGATCAATCTTAATTCGCACTGCAAAAAATATTCGACATGTAGAGCATATATCAACTAAAAACAAGAAGCATTTACCAGAAGGCATTCTTTCTGTTTAACGTCAGTACGTCACTAGGGCACGTTTAAAAAAAGACTTACTGTCATTCCCATATAAGGTGGAATCGGTGCAAAAATTAAAACCCACAGATCATGACAACGTCAAAATTTTGCAGTTAAAATTTAACAGTTTTTCAGAAATTAAATCAACTTTATTGCAAATCTGATTACGAGTGTTAAACTTCATTTTTATTTGGATTGCCTTCTTAGTAAGCAGAAATGTAGGTTCTGGGGTTCTGAAAATCCAAGAACCATTCGTCAACGCACCCCATTAGGTGCACAGTTTGGTGTGGCAATAAATATCAAAATATCAATGTGCCTTTTTTCTTCGCAAATGGAAGTGCTGTAAACGTAAATGTAAAGCGGTCTCAGTTTATGATAGAACATTGTTTATGTCCTGCTCTTCAAAACATACTTGAGATGATGTGGTTTTAACAGGATGAAGCCATTGCCCACACTGTCGGGAACACAATGGCACTTTTAAAAGAAAAATTTTAAGAGCAAGAAATTCAGAAAATATTTGGCCATCACGTTCGCGAAAATTGTCAGCAACTGACTATTTTCCTTGAGGTTATTTAGAGAAGTGAGCTTAAGTAAGCCTGCGCGATGCAATCCTGTAACTCAAGGCCAAGATTGTTGCACAAATGCATGAGCTATAGCCACAAATTTTGAAAGATGTTATGCAAAATGCTCTTAAAAGAGCCCATGCTTGCGAAGCTGAAAACTTGGGTCATTTAAGTGCCACTATTTTCTATACTTTGTAAAAACAAATTCAATTTTGTTTTTTTTATAATCCAAAGAAAATATCTATTTAAACGAAAAAGTTATTAAATTTTAAACTTCGCCCTTAAGTTACAAAAATCTATAAAGCAAAATTATAAAAGAAAATGATCACACTTAATTTTAAACTATATTAAGGTATTTATTAAATTCTTTCGAAATTTTATGTCGAAACCCTAATTATTATTGAAAATTCAGTTTTTTTTTTTTTAATGTACAATTGAAATCTTACGCATTTTTTACCTTTAAAAAAACCGGTGGATATGACTTTACAAATAGTTTTGAAGCAGAAATATCGCTTTCAAACATTGTTTGATAATCCGGAATATTCTGCGATTCAGATTTAAATCTCAAACTTAACAAGGTCTTACTGTACTTCATTCCCGGTAACTTAGAAAATCTCAAGCTTAAGTGCAGTTTTTAATTGTTATAAGTATTGCCAGCAGCTACAAATAAAAACTCAACCAAACAATAGCAATTTGGTTATAGCTCTCAATAAATCTTTTATTTATGTAAATAAACAGATGTTACCGTTAATTGGCCTAGTCTACTTGTACACGAGCACATGTTACACATATTATTTATTTACCTTTAATGCAAACATAAACACACGAAAAACAATAACAATTATGTTGATACAATAAAATGTAAATAATTTCTGTTATTTTTTTGATGTAACGGCAATATAATTTTAAGCATTTTGCAACAATGAAAAAAAAACAACAAAAAATCTGAAACGATATATTAATTGCCCTTATTATACCCTTCACACAGTGAAAAAGGGTATATATAGGTTTGTCATTCCGTGTGAAATTTCTACAATTTTCATTTTCGACCCCATAAAGTATATATATTCTGAAAGCTTATGAATAGGGGAGTCGATTAAGCTCTGTCAGTCTGTCCGTCTGACCGTCTGTCCGTGTGTATGTTGAAATCAACTTTTTGAAGCCCTCCGACATAGGTTGGACCCGGGTAAGGTATTAGAATATCAGAAATATTCGGGAGTAGATTGGTATTGAAAATCAGAAACATCGGTACATAAACAACTGAGATATGAGCAAAAACCCACGACCACCTCGATTTTTTTTTCACAAAAACAACATTACAACAACAACATACATACATACAAACGTGTATGTATGTATGGTTAGAGAAAACTCCCAGCTGAGCCAAAAAATTTTTTTTTTTAATTTTTTTTAAATTTTTTTTAATTTTTTTTTTTTTTTTATTTTTTTTTTTATTTTTATTTTTTATTAAATATATTATTTATATTTTTATTATTTTTTTTTTTAATTTTTTTTTTTGTTTTATATATATTATATACATAGTAATTTTTTTTTTTAATTTTTTTTTAAATTTTTTTTAAAAATTTTTTTTTTTTAATTTTTTTTTAAATTTTTTTTTTTTTTGTTTTTTTAACATACATACGTAAATTTAAAATTTCACATTGGGATGTTTTTATTTATGAATGTTTTTTGTAAGTATGTACGTATTTCATATGGGATGAATGGTGACACAAACCACTATTATTGCATGACTACACCTTGTGAAGGGTATATAAGATTCGGCACGGCCGAATATAGCGCTCTTACTTGTTTTTAATTCCAAACAAACAAACAGCGAAAAGTTATACTTATGTACATGCCTACAACCCTCTTTTTTTCATTAGTCCTGCCATAACAGCAAACAGGCTTGCCAGATTTATAACTAAAAACTTAACGACCAACGTGTACAGTGTTTATTATTCAAACAATTTGCTAAAGTCAAACTAAAGGAAATAATTTCAACAAAAACTACAGGAATTGAAAGTAATTTGTTTTTTTTTCATTTTCTTTTTTACTTAAAAAATTTTAAAAAATTATTTTTAATTTTCAAAAAATGTTCTCTTTACGAAAACATGGTCGCTTGAAAAATTTCTTCAATATTTTCAAATTATTATAAATTACGACCACGTGCGCTTAATTTTTTTTACACCTACTCATGGTACAACTTAACCAGGTAGGCTCGTTAAGACAGCTGATCATCAGCTGGTGTTGATGTTTATTGTTTGTTTACATTTGGGCAGACACCATTCGATAAAAAAAAAATTAAAAACAATGTAGGAAAAGCGTTCAAAAACTTTTTTTGGTTAAATAACTATAATTTTTAATATTGCACCGGAATAAGTTTTTTTTAATAATAAAATAAAAAAAATTATTGTGTACAATGTATAAAAAAAGCGTTGACATATAAACTGGAAAAATTAATTGGAGTGTACTTTAATTAATAATATCTGATAATTGAAAGTAACATAGTACTTAGAATCTGGCTCGTAGATACACCATTTTAAACATTTTTTTTTTTCAAAAAGTATTTTTTTCACTTTTGATTAAATATTCATAAAAAATTGTGATGCCGCCAAAAACTTTATATGTTCATCCCTGACATACTTTAAAGAAAAATATAAGTATGTGGTGACAGTTTATACAAAAACAAATTGCTTGTTGTTTTTGTATTTTTGGTTTTTGTTGTAGGGACGAGTTACCTGGTTTTCTTGTAACTACTATTATTAAAAGA
Organism: Phyto melanocephala; assembly: GCA_941918925.1. NCBI lineage: Eukaryota > Metazoa > Arthropoda > Insecta > Diptera > Rhinophoridae > Phyto > Phyto melanocephala. Next base: position 107,044,347 of record OW799237.1, read on the forward strand.
AATTGCAATAAATCTGTTCTCTATAGAAATTTTCGTTAAATTCTGCTCTATAAAAATTATCATTGAATTCTTTTCAATTAAAAAATTTGGTTTGGGATAAGTTTTAAATAAATAAAAGGTTTTCCAATGAGAGTGATTTCATTCCCCTTAAAAAACACACACTTATTGTTAAGAAACTAAAAAATTTTTTATTTATTTTTATTTTTTATTTATTTTATTTATATGTGAAGTACAACCGATAAAATTAAGTTTTAAATTAAACGTCATTAAAATGGCCTCCACGATTTTTTCTGCAGGAACGAATTTGATTAACCCAATTTTCACTTTGGTTTATTATAATTATTTTATGGCCACAAAATGCAATTGTGATAAGCAAAACTAAATTTTTCAGTGGTCAAAGAATTCAGTTACAACTGGTTTATTTATTTTTTTTTTATACGAAAATTTAAATAAATTTTAAATAATTTTTTTGTATTTAAATGTTTAATACATTTTCTAATTACAAAATATATATTTTATAAATTTATTTATTTTATTTCATTTGAAAACATTAAACTCAAATATCTGGAAACACTGTCATTTGCATTAAGAAAACCGTCATTAACTATGTATTAAAGCTTATGAAAATTAAAAGGAAATATTTATTTTAAAAGACACACACACTTTACACACATTTTAAATAAACCAGCTCTACATACATACATAAATTTCATTTTAAAATGAATCCGAATAAAATTGGTAACTTGTGAAATTGGTTTGATCTTAATTGAAATAAATTAATGATTTATTTGGCAAAATAACTTTCAATTGCTAAAAGATTTAAGGCATTTTAAGAAACATAATATTTTTATATGAAAAAATTTTTATAAAATCTTTTCATACTCTTAACGGCTTAATTTAAAACAACAAGGTCATAGATATTAGGCCGTTTCATTCAAAATCATTAACATATTTTTATTACTTTTGAAGCAGAAATTTAATAATTTATGTTCTACTTTTATGTGGACCCTCAAATAATAAAACAATCGACATTTTGACGAAAAATATCAAATGGTGTGTGACTGTACTTATTCTACAAATCTGTTTCCTTTAAGTTTTAAAAAATAAAAATAAATCTTTTTAGAAAATAATTAATATTTCGCATTTTTTCAAAATGAAATGTCTGGTTATCGTTACAATTAAAAACATTAAACAGCCATTTAGAAAATGCGAATAAATAAAATGTATCATAAATTATATTTTTAAGTGAAATAAGATAAGATATTTGAATATGGTAAGTAATAATTAAAGTGGAATTATATATTTGTATGCATATGTATGCATATATAGGTACAGGGTGGGCCAAAAATCGTCTTTTGTATTAAAATTTGTATGACTTTATCATATTGGGCAGATTAGAAGCTGAACAAAGAACCAAAATAATATAATTTTATTATTCAAATCAGCGATCAATTATTTAAACACAAAGAGCATATCGTCGACATTTTAACGTCAGTATTTCGCCCTCTGAAGCAATGATTTGTTGCTTGGTTCATCGTCACCACCAACATGACACCGTCAGCAATTTGACCCGAAACAATAAACCACGTTCAGTTTGCATTACGGAGAATATTGAACGTATAGAGCAAAGTGTTAACGTCGAAAAGGCATTCTGCTCAGCTAGGAATGGCTTGTACGTCACTACGGCGCATTTTGAAAAACGATTTTTTGTTATTTCCATATAAAGCGCAATTAGTGCACAAATTAGAACCCGCAGTTGGCCAGAAATAAAACTAACGTTATTGAAATTTTAATTTTAATTAATGAAACCCATTTTCATTTGAATGACTTTACCAAGCATAACTATAGGATTTGAAAATTTAAGAGCCATGCATCAACTCCAATTGCACTCCTAAAGGTTACAGTATGGTATGGCATTACATCTTAAAAGCCTTATTTCTTCGAAAAGAAAGATGGAAATGCTATAACCGTAAATGGAGAGCGGTGTCGATTTATGATAAAACATTTTTTACTTCCTGCTCTTGAAAACAGATTTTGGATGTGTTTTTCGCTGGATGGAGACACTGCCCACACTGCTCGAGACAAAATAGAACTTTTTAGTATAATTTTTGAAGAGCGAATAATTTCCATGAATTCGAAAATTAATTGGCCAGTTCACGATTATCTTTATACCTTCTATTCTATTTTTAATCATTTCTACGATACTCATTTTAGAACTTGTGTAGCATATATATTCTAAATCTAAAGCCGGCGTGTCCGTATTTCCGTGCGTATGTTGAAATCAATTTTTTTATGCCCCCTCGTATACTTTAGACTCTTATATGGTATCAATTTATCAGATACGCTTTCGAGAGTTTTACTATTGAAAATCAGTTATGTGTGTATATTACAAACTGAGCTATGAGCAACACAACACGACTGCCTCTTTTTTTGATCCAAATAAAATCATCTTTTGCAGCTCTTTATGAAATTTCTTGCAACATTTGCTACGTATATAAAAAACGTACTTTTGGCAACATTTAAAGAAAATTTTTGTTCAATGGATCTATTACCGACAGAGATATCGGTGAAAAAAGGTCAAATTAAAGTTTAAAATTTTTATTTACCAAATAAAGATTTGTCACAGTTGCACCATATAATTGTCAGTTTTTGCGATTGCATGATGGTACAAAAGCTGTGAAGTGTATTTAATATATTATAGCCATCTTACATGTTCTTGTTCTTTTTTGTTATTTGAGGGAGCGAAAATATGTAAACATTGTTGCAGAAATTCAGGCTCTACAGCCACAAATTTTGAGAGATGTTATAATAGATGCTCTTAAACAAGCCCATCATTGCGAAGCTGAAAACACTGGGTCATTTAAGGAACAATATTTCCCATATCTAATCTAAAAAAAAAATTCAATTTTGTATATTTTATAATCTAAAAAAAAAACATATAAAACTATATTAATGAAAAAGTTATTAAATTTTGAAACCACATTTACTTTTGGCCCGTCATGTAAGTATATACTTATTTCTACTATTTGCGTATCTAGTTACATGTATCTAAGTATATCAAATGCACCAAGTGCAAATATGTACGTCAAAAACTAAATGACAAGTAAATACGTTATCATTATTTGCACTCATTTCACTTACATATTTACAATGAAATATACGTAGATATTTCTGTATCTTATAAAATAAAATAAAAATAGATTTTCCACTAAAGTTATAAAGATTTTTTATAGAATTCATTTTTAAAGTCCTTGAAAAAAAAATGTTAAATAAAAATTTAACATGAAACATATTTACATATGAGTTGCATATACAGACCCCAGTTAACACCAGACTTGTCTTCTATAAATTATTGAAACGAATAAATGGCACAAATAAATACTTTTTAAGAAATACGCCATGGTACAATCATCAGGTAGCCTCAGTTCTGCAACAACAGAATTCTACATGCATTTTGTTGTTGGAAAACGACGACTGAAATGTCAAAAAGCCAATGTGTGAGTGTTTTTTTATGGTTGAATATATTTGTACACAATCTATACACACACATAAACAAAATTTGACATTTTAGTTAAACCTTCAGGTAGAGAAAAAAAAAACAGCTGTTTTAGTGAGGCTACCTGATGTTTGTACCATGAAATACCCTGAATGGCATGAAGAAGTTATTTTAGAATCTTTAAAAAAATTTAGAAATTCTACATGTTAAAACCAGTAACAAATATAGTCAGTTAGAATCTACCTAGAATCACAGCATACAAGGGTTGCCTTTTATATTTCTGGATTGGGCATCCCACGTGCTGCAATTTAGTAACTGACGTTCCTATAATACAGTTTTACATTATTGACAATATACATATTCAGAACGTTTTGACGTACAAACGCTATTCGTTTTGTTTACAGTAACTTGAGAAATTCATGTCGGCTAAGAAATGGAATTAAATCGCTAAAATTTTCATACGATAATTTTTAACAACTTTAGACGTGGATTAAGTCAACAACAATGCATTGATGAGCTCTGTTGGAATATTTGCGATAAAGCATCATCAAGGACCAGTGTTTATCGATAGTTCGCTCAATGACGGATTTCATGAAGGTCGTCTGAAATAGGTTGTTGTCTCAAAAAACATTGATAATATGCGTTAAGTGATACTGCAAGATTGTTATGTAGCTTATCCTGAGATTGACACAGCCTTAAATATTAGTGGGACCAGCATACATTCAGTATTGCATGAACATTTGGCTGTCAAAAAGATTTTTTCGCGTTGAATACCGTATTATTTGACAATCGCTCAAAAAATCACCAGCCCATTGGTCGCAAACCATGCTAAAAGCATGCGTATGACAGCGTTACAGGTGACGACCTACGCGTATGGGCCAAAAATGAAACAGCCTGTATGGATCTTTCAAAATGACCAAAACCCTACAAAAGCCTTTCGAAAATTGGTGCAAGCATATGCAAAGTGTATTAATCTTTATGAATAATATTTTGAAGAGCAATATTGTATGATTTTTTTTTGTCCCCAATCTCGAAATATAAAAGCAACCCTCGTATGATATTTAAATTTTTTTGCGCAGAATTTTTTTTACAACTTTAATATTAAATAAATTTTTAAAATAATTTTAAAACGGTTAAGTGGTCCTTTGTGTAAATCTTATATGGGAGCTAGGCTCATAACCACAAAATTTTCTAAAGAGGTTTATGTTTAAGCGAAACTTATTTTTGGTACTTTCCTATCGTTTTCAGTATTTTGAACAGTTTTATTTAGGTGATTTTCAGGAGTCTGAACTTCATAGAGTTCGAGAGGACTGCACGCACTAAAAAAATTGTATTTGAAAAAAAAACTTAATTTTGATATCAATTTATTAATTTATGAGCTTCAAGTTGGCTTTATATAGAAGCTACAACCAATAGACCGAATATTTAAAAATTTGTAAAATTTGTGTGAAATCTAAGGCATAGTAGTAGTCTTGACTTGTACACAAAGTCAAGACGAGATTAGCGAGACTCGGAAAAGCTACATCACACGCACATAGCGGATGGATCGATAGACAACAAGAGCATGATTAATGACATCAGTATTATTACCGATGGCTCTTTTATGCACGAAAGGGCAGGGCTCTACTTAATTGAGTAGAGTGTAGAAGAGGACGTGTTTGAGTACCAGAAAGGGATACTTAAATTGTTACTTGAGTTGGAACACCTGTTGGAAGATCCAGAGCAAAGGAAGGGAATTCTCATCATACAAGAACAAACTGTTTATAAACTGGTTATAAAATGAATGAAGTGAATGGTTGCAAACTTTAGACTAGTGCCTAATTGCGCTCTTAAACTCAATAGGTATGTCTCTGTAAATGAAGTAAGGCTAACGTGGGCTAAGGGAAACGTGGACATAGTTGAAAACGAGGTGGCAGACAAGAAAAACACCTGCGGTGGCATTTTGTAGACCAGAGCCCGAGTTTCTCTGGGGGGGTGAGAACAAAAGTCTGTCAGTGGATGGACCCTATGATTTTAAAAAGATGATTTAAGATAATCACATGTAGACAGACTCGTATGGTGCTTAAGCGGCTTCATAACAGGAGTCAAAAACTATGTTTTTAGAATGCCTAGCTAGAGAATGTAGTCTAAAACATTTTTGAAATCGCAAAGGCCAAGTGCAAACGCTTGTGGTAGAACGAGATTCAGTGAGCGTATGTGATATTATTAGCCTTGTAATAACTGGAACACGACGGGAAACCTTTTAGAAAAGTAGTCTTCTTCGATATCCCCCTATGAATACACAACTTTTTCTTAACATTTTTTACAAGAGTAAAAAATTACACAAATTTTATTATTTTTTTTTTTTAATTTACTTTTCAAACGAGAGTGTAAAAGGGTATAAGGTGATCCAACCAAAACGCACGATTAAATTGTAAATAAAACAAAAAGTTTGAGAGAATTATCTTAATATTTTTTATAATGATTAAAGGATCTATTACATTTATGTGTTAAACGAAATATCGGTCAAATGCTCGTCTGGACTTCGTTGGCATACTTCTATCCGATGGTTCGTATTTTCACCAACAATGTTAATGTTCAAATATCGGGCACGATGACCAGTCGAGGTTGGCTGCTCTTACGCCACACTATCGCATAACGAACTGGACGAGCATGAACAGGTGCTTTTACATTCCCTTTTCCCGATTGTGAATACATTTGGTCAATTATGCAGACCCAAACAAAATCTCGAAGTGCACGAAATGCTTTTTTACTTGAACGAACATTTTCGCAACGATCTTAAATCGCTAGTTAATTGTATACATCCCCATGTTTTAATCTGTCAAACACTGAAACAAAGAAGTGTCCATTTAAGTTGGACAAAAAACTTGACTTAAGGCACAATTAACATCGTGGATTATAGTTGGACCACCCTTTATATATAAGTTTGTCATTCCGTTTATAATTTCTACAATATTTATTTTAGATTGTATAAAGTACATATATTTTGATTTCTTATAGATAGAGAAAAATTATTTATCTAAGTCCGTCTGTCCGTCTGTCTGTCTATCTGTTTGTTGAATTCATCAATTTTATCACTTTCTCAGAAATAAATAAATATAAATCAGTTATGTGGGTATATTATGAGCGAAAGACACTATTACCTCTGTTTTATACCCAAAAAAAGTTAGATTTTGCAGCTCCTATAAAACTTTTTGTAACGCATGTTAGGTATGTCTAATAAAAAACATACCTTTGGCAACATTTACAGAAAATCTTGGTTCAATGTGTCAATTACCGACAAAGATATCGGCGAAAAATATTTTTGAAAAAATAAATGTCAATTCAAGATTCAAATTATCGATTTCCTACATAAAGTTTGGTCACAGATGCAACATATAAGTGTCAATTGTTGCATGTTGGTACAAACTGTGTGAAGGATACATAAGTTTCGGCCCAACCGATTATATCGCTCTTACTTTTTTTATACCTTTAACGCATTGCAAAGAAACTAGTTTCTTTTAAACTATTAATTAATCTAACTGTTTCATTAAAATATAGTTAAAACAAAAATCATAGAACTTATTTTTTTTTTCTACAAATTATTTATGTTTCATTGGTTTTTGGTACATGTACAGTAAATTGCTGTTCTTTTTACAACGTAAAAACTGAGGTAAAATTGACGTAAATTGTTATTGTGCAACGAAGTGTACAAGTAACAATTTAAGATGTATTATGTATAAAATAAAAAAAAAATGAACGCAATTTTGTTTGAGTGATTCCTTTTAAAAACCATTTAGTTAAAAGTATGCAAAAGCTTAAAAGAGACTACAGAATTAATCTCTTTTATTGTAAGAGTTAAAAACCTTCAAAGATTTAGTATACGTATACGAGTACATATATTCCTATAGAATAAATTTTAATAATAAATGTTTAATGTTTGCTTTAATATTTTGCATTACAAAAAACAAAAAACTTTTCAATAAAAACATATTGTTTGAATATAAATGTGTGTTTGTGAGCTTATAGTCCTTTTTTAATATCCTTGATCTGATTATGGCGTTGCCAACTTATTTCATGTCAGTTATTTTTTATATTTTCCTGACAAAAAGCTATTGTAAATCAATATGTATTTATGTATGTATGTATGTCCATATTTATGTATGTATGTATGTACCCTGTCGGATTTCTGTGAGCTAACTCATAATAAGATTAACTTATGGCCAACTAATTTTGAACTACTCATAGCTAGCACAAAACTGATGCAGAATGAGTGAGTACGTACATACGCTGATGCATGACTTATAAGAAAAAAAAATTACCCTAGAGGTTTTTGACAGTGATGCTAATAGTGGATTATTTTCTGAAAATTTGAAAACAAATAGGAAATAAATTTTTTTAATAAATTTTTTCAAATGATTACATTAGTAATTTTGCGTAATTCCAATGAAATTTATTTACCGTCACCTTTTTTCTATTAGAATTATACACAACTGCTAATATAATTATTAAATAATATTCCAAATAGTCATAACTTTTAAATGTAATATGTGTGAATATTTACATGTGCATAGTCGAAACAGCAAATTGCTATATAATTTTACTGACAGATCAATTTATAATTTATTATTATCAATTTGTTAACTCATAATAAGGTTAACTTATGAACTAACTCATGGCTAGCTCAAAACTGATGCAGAGTGAGTGAGTACTGACTCATTCGTAGGACATCGTGTGTAAAAACTGAATAGCTTTTAACAAGGTAAATGAGCTAGTTTTTGAGTCACCTATCACTCATTTTTGGCTAACCACTGACTAGTTTTGAGTTAGCTAAATTTCCGACAAGGTATGTATATGTTTTTGCTGTACCGGAACTGAAATACCCTCCCCCCAAATATGAATGCAATGTATTTTAATTTTAAACAACAACTGCATAGAGAAAACAGAATTGTTTTAAATCCAAGGGTTTAGTTTTGATAGTTTGTTGCTGCACAATATAATCATCATTAAGTTGATTAGAAACATAATTATGATTCTGTTAATGGAAATTTTATTGGGTGTAAAACAAGGCATATTTATTCGTCAGGGTATCGCAGTTCAGGGAGAATTTTTTTGTTTATATTTTTTATATATAAAATTTGACATTTGAAATACATGAGAGAAGAGAAAATTTTTTTATCTATCGACTTGGACAGCTGAAATTTAAAATCAGTAAATAAAAAAATATTCAGCTGACGAATCAAAAATACCTGATGAATAAATTAGCTCTGGGTTAGAGCTTAAACAGTCTTTTGGAAATATTCGATTATGAGTTGCTATTGAAATCCAGCACAATTGCCCACAAACCTTCTGAGACATAAACAAATAAACACGAGATTTATTTTGCCCAAAAAATATTAAAATTTTTTTTGCCCTTAGATAATTCATAGACGTTTGCTAACATCTGTTGATACATATGTTATGCCTCTAGAGCTATTCGTAAAAATGTTTTGAGATCGATTTCACTAATCAGCAAAGTTATAGGCGAAAATAATTTTGAAAAATATACAATTATATTTTTAAATTTGTTTTTTGATATTACTAAAGCTCTTAACTAATCTTTGGATAATTTCTTTTGAAAAAAACTGATTAGTCGGTTTGAAACTAACTGAGATATGAGCACAAAATTATCAATGCTTCGGTGTTTTTCCTAAAATTTACACACGAAAATCGATTTTTTTTAGCTAATAATAGTATCGTGCCGAATCTTATATACCCTTCACAACGTGTAGTCATACAATAACAGTAGTTTGTATCACCATTTGTTTTTTTTTAAATTAAAAAAAAATTTAAGAAACAAAATTTAAAAAAAATAAAAAAAAATTAAAAAAAATAATTTTAAAAAAATAATAATAAAAATATAAATAATATATAAAATAAAAAATAAAAAAACAAAAAATATTAGAAAAAAAAAATAAAAAAAATTTTTTTGGCTCAGCTGGGATTCGATGCCACGTTTACTCTAACCAGTATACATGTTTGTATGTATGTATGTTGTTGTTGTAATGTTGTTTTTGTGAAAAAAAATCGACCACGGTTTTTTGCTCATATCTCAGTTGTTTATGTATCGATGTTTCTGATTTTTAATACCGTTCTACTCCCGAATATTTTTGATATTTTAATACCTCACCCGGGACCAAGCGATATCGGGGGGCTTCAAAAAGTTGATTTCAACATACACACGGACAGACTGACAGAGCTTAATCGACTCCCCTATTCATAAGCTTTCAGAAAATATATACTTTATGGGGTCGGAAATGAAAATTGTAGAAATTTCACACGGAATGACAAACCTATATATACCCTTTTTATACCCTTTACACAGTGAACAAGTAAGAGCACTATATTCGGCTGTGCCGAATCTTTTATACCCACCACCAATTTTGTGTACATTTAAAGCACAATAATTATTATTTTGTTAATCGCTTGGAATAATCTCTTTATAATAAAATATACGTCACTTTCTTTGTAGAGGGTGGTTAAATTTTAAATTTAAAACAGAGGCCGAATTACGGCACTCGAACGTGATCGAAATTTGAAAACTCTTATTAGAATCTCTATACCTAAAGCACAGCGTACTCGATCGTTCGAGTAAAATTTCGATCGATATCGATGGCCGTAATTCGGCCCCAGGTCTGTATAAAATGTTAGAGCATCTATGAATGCCTTCTTAATTCGTTAAATGAGAAGCATTCCTGTTTTTCACGATAGTGTGGCAAAAAAACAGTCAACTTCGACTCATCATCGTGCCAAACAATTGAGCATCAGCAATGTTATTGAAAATTTGGACTATCGGATCGAGGTGAGCCGTTGAGGTCGCGGGGGCCATTTGGCCGATATTTTGTTCCACACATAATTGAACCATACAAACATTATCATTAAAAAAGAAATGATAATAATTTCCTAAATAATTTGTGTTTTATTCAAAATCAACATCGGCCCTTAAAATTAACCCACCCTTTATAACTTCGATATGCTGGTAAAATGTTTTCGTAAATTAAGTGTTTCAGTGAAAATGGGCGTTAAAGTAAGCGTGTTTATAAAATTTCTGCTAATAAATACAACTTAGATATTTCAATATAGTCCGTAATTCTTCCAAAATATTTATTCATTGAGAAATTATATGAATTTGAGATAAGGCATTATATAGGATGTGGGCGTAAGAGTGGGGGTGTCACCTAAATTTTCTGGCATAACAACAACATTGACTAGAAGAATTTCCGTAGCAAATTTTATCATCATACCTCTAATTTTGTCGGTTTTATAAATTTAAATTTCATTAACAGTAGATAACGTGAAAAGTGGGCGTTATAGTAGGTGTGTCGAAGTTATTTATGCTAATAAATACAACTTATAAATTTCAATAAAGTCCTTTATTATTCGATTTATAGAGAAATTATAAGAATTTGAGAGCAAACGTTGTATGGGAGGTTGGCGTGTCACATTTATTTTCCGTCAGAAGAAAGCTTTTGACCAAAAAGCAATTCCTGCAAAACTTCAGAATCGTAGATCTAATTTTGCCACTCTTATTAGGTTTAAAATTTTGAACATACAGAAAAATACACTGCGCGGTATAAATTTTCGTACATTTTGATCTCTAACTCCCTTCCTAATGCATGCATTTAGGCAATTTTTGGGTAGATATATTGTTTTTGCACAGGTAGTTTATATTTGGAGTTTCATGACTCATACGTAGATGCTGGTGGACACAACTCCATTTTATTCGATGTTGGAAGGACACGGTTCTTTCGACCTACTCTTGCATTACGAGCTATAACTTTCTTCCTTATATTCCGATTTAGCCAATTTTCTATTCCAAACAAACCTTGTGTATAAGACATATTCTGGCAAAATTTGAGCCCACTAGCTTTTTCGATGGGACCTCTATCGTGCTTTTAACAGACGGACAGACGGACGGACATAGCTAGATCGTCATCAAATAAAACCCCGATTAAGAATATACATACCATTTTTTTGGTGGCGGATATAAAAACTCAAATACTTAAAAAAAAACACTTTACAAAAAAATTTGTTTAGCTCTTTTACTAAAATTTTGCAAAAAATATTTGACCTTGTGTCACAAAAATTGGTCTGGTGATCACGGTCGGATCGTCCCGGGTATACAGTGGGGTATAGGGGTATAGAGGAGAGTTTTATCTACTAAATGGTGCTAATTTCTTTTTGTTATCTTATGTTTTTTTAGAAGTTATGGTGTATTAAAAAAAGGAATTTAGGAAAATTTAGACTTAAAGATAAACATTATAAACAATTTATTTTCATGTACTAATGGCTAACAAATTTTAAAATTATACAAAACTTATTTCGTTTGAAATTCTTTTAAAAGTAAAATGTTATAGAACTTTAAAAATCAAAATCTTACTAATAAGTTTCCCGTTTTAGCAAAATGCTGAGCATGTCCATTTTGAATCACCCTGTGGCCCTTAAAATTTAACCACCCTTTACAAAAGAATAGATAGATAAAAAAAAATTTTGTTAAAATATGTATTTTAAATATTCAAATACTTATTTTAAATCTACTGATGCACATTTTTTTAATATTTTTAAATCTTAAACCTCATAAGACTGTGTGTACAACTATATGTAAAGTTGGGCACAAATCATTACTCTAGTTAATTTTTGTCAACAAACTTCGGTCATTTTCGTTTTCACAAACCCCTATAAAATTCCTTTGTAGTTTGTGCAAAAAAATGTTACTAGAGTCATCTAGTGTTCTACGTGATGTTTAGCAAAGACATCATCCTCAGTGTTTGCAAAATGTAGTGGCGCCTTCAACAGATGTTGCCATCTGCAATGAATAAATGCTAATGAATATGACTTAAATATTTTTATAAAAATTTAAAAAAAAGTGGGCGTGGCACATTTATTTTCCGTTATAACGAAGACTTTGACCAAAAATCCATGTTTGCAAAATTTCAGAACCGTACATATAGTTTTGTCAGTTTTATTACGTTTTAAATTTCAAATATACACTGAGCGGTATAAATTTTCGTACATTTTGACCTATAACTCCTTTTCTAATGCATAGATTTAAGCAATTTTTAGGGAGAAATATTCTTTTGACTCGAGAAATATATATCCGAAGTTTCATGACTCTACGTTAAGGCGTTTGGACACAATTCCATTTTATTCGATGTTCGAAGGACACGGTTTTTTCGACCTACTCTTGCTTTTCGAGCTATAACTCTCTTCCTAATATTCCGATTTAGCCCATTTTCAATACCAAACAAACCTTGTCTATAGGAAAGATTCTGGCAAAATTTGAGCCCACTAGCTTTTTCGATGGGACCTCTATCGCGCTTTTAACAGACGGACAGACGGACGGACATAGCTAGATCGTCGTCAAATAAAACCCCGATTAAAAATATACATACCATTTTTTTGGTGGCGGATATAAAAACTCAAATACTTAAAAAAAAACACTTTACAAAAAAATTTGTTTAGCTCTTTTACTAAAATTTTGCAAAAAATATTTGACCTTGTGTCACAAAAATTGGTCTGCTGATCACGGTCGGATCGTAACGGGTATAAAATGGGGTATAGAGGTATAGAGGAGAGTTTTATCTACTAAATGGTGCTAATTTCTTTTTGTTATCTTATGTTTTCTAGAAGTTATGGTGTATTAAAAAAAAGAATTTAGGAAAATTTAGACCTAAAGATAAAAAAAAAATTATTTCTAAACATTATAAACAATTTATTTTCATATATTAATGGCTAACAAATTTTAAAATTATACAAAACTTATTTCGTTTGAAAATCTTCTAAAAGTAAAATGTTATAGAACTTTAAAAATCAAAATCTTACTAATAAATTTCCTGTTTTAGCAAAATGCTGAGCATGTCTATTTTGAATCACCCTGTGGCCCTTAAAATTTAACCACCCTTTACAAAAGAATAGATAGATAAAAAGAAAATTTGTTAAAATATGTATTTTAAATATTCAAATACTTATTTTAAATCTACTGATGCACATTTTTTTTTAATATTTTTAAATCTTAAACCTCATAAGACTGTGTGTACAACTATATGTAAAGTTGGGCACAAATCATTACTCTAGTTAATTTTTTTCAACAAACTTCGGTCATTTTCGTTTTCACAAACCCCTATAAAATTCCTTTGTAGTTTGTGCAAAAAAATGTTACTAGAGTCATCTAGTGTTCTACGTGATGTTTAGCAAAGACATCATCCTCAGTGTTTGCAAAATGTAGTGGCGCCTTCAACAGATGTCGCCATCTGCAATGAATAAATGCTAATGAATATGACTAATATATTTTTATAAAAATTTAAAAAAAAAGTGGGCGTGGCACATTTATTTTCCGTTATAACGAAGACTTTGACCAAAAAACCATGTTTGCAAAATTTCAGAACCGTACATATAGTTTTGTCAGTTTTATTACGTTTTAAACTTTAAATATACACTGAGCGGTATAAATTTTCGTACATTTTGACCTATAACTCCTTTTCTAATGCAAAGATTTAAGCAATTTTTGGGGAGAAATATTCTTTTGACTCGAGAAATATATATTCGAAGTTTCATGACTCTACGTTTATGCGTTTGGACACAATTCCTTTTTTTTCGATGTTTGAAGGACACGGTTTTTTCGACCTATTCTTGCTTTACGAGCTATAACTCTCTTTCTAATATTCCGATTTAGCCCATTTTCAATACCAAACAAACCTTGTCTATTAGAAAGATTCTGGCAAAATTTGAGCCCTTTAGCTTTTTCGGTGCGACCTCTATCGTGCTTTCAACAGACGGACAGACGGACAGACGGACAGACGGACAGACGGACAGACGGACGGACATAGCTAGATCGTCATCAAATCAAACCCCGATTCAGAATATATATACTTTATGGGGTCTAAAATGGATATTTCGATGTGTTACAAACGGAATGACAAAATGAATATACCCCCACCATTTTTTTGGTGGCGGGTATAAAAAGGGTATATATAGGTTTGTCATTCCGTGTGAAATTTCTACAATTTTGATTTCCGACCCCATAAAGTATATATTTTCTGAAAGCTTATGAATAGGGGAGTCGATTAAGCCCTGTCAGTCTGTCCGTCTGTCCGTCTGTCCGTGTGTATGTTGAAATCAACTTTTTGAAGCCCCCCGACATAGGTTGGACCCGGGTAAGGTATTAAAATATCAAAAATATTCGGGAGTAGATCGGTATTGAAAATCAGAAACATCGGTACATAAACAACTGAGATATGAGCAAAAACCCACGACCACCTCGATTTTTTTTTTCACAAAAACAACATTACAACAACAACATACATACATACAAACGTGTATACTGGTTAGAGAAAACGTGGCATCGAATCCCAGCTGAGCCAAAAAAATTTTTTTTTTAATTTTTTTTTTTAATTTTTTTTTAAATTTTTTTTTAATTTTTTTTTTATTTTTTATTTAATATATTATTTATATTTTTATTATAATTTTTTATTATTTTTTTTTTAAATTTTTTTTTATTTTTTTTTGTTTTATATATATTATATACATAATAATTTTTTTTTTAATTTTTTTTTTAATTTTTTAAAAAAAAATTTTTTTTAAATTTTTTTAAAATTTTTTTTTTTTTTTTTGTTTTTTTAAAATACATACGTGAATTTTTAATTTTACAATGGGACGTTTTTATATATGTATGTTTTTATATGTATGTCCGTATTTCATATGGGATGAATGGTGACACAAACCACTGTTATTGCATGACTACACGTTGTGAAGGGTATATAAGATTCGGCACGGCCGAATAAAGCGCTCTTACTTGTTCACTGTGTGAAGGGTAGGTATAATTAAATTACTTGACTGGTAGAATACAACAATGTAAGTAAAAATTCAAAGATGGCGTCGGAAATAATAAAGCAAAATGGCATTTAGCATTAAATCTGAAATCTAGGCTAAGCTACGATATAGTCACTATTTCTATGTTCATGATAATGAAGAGCATTATAAGAATAGACACGTCCGAATATAGATGCTTACTTCTTTCAAATAAAAGGCGTTAAGGCACATAAAATGCTTTATTGAAACAAAATTCGATATTTTCGGAGCGAAAAAAAAAACTTTGTTGCTTAAGCAGCTAATACATATGTATGTATGTAATTCTCAATGTCTGTCAAAATTTTTATTTAACACTTAACCACCGCTGACTGTTACATGTGTAGTAGCAGAGATTTCTGCAAACAGCTGTTGTCAGGTGGTTTGTCAGAACTAAATAGAGCACGCTCTAATTGAAATATTGTCAGATAACTTAGCACAAGTGTTTTAAAGAAGCAAAATTTCAATGCTAACACATGTCATGTACATATTTTGCAGGGGAAATATTACAAGTCAGATGTAAAAAACATGACATGTATTAGCTGCTTTACACTATAATGTTTAATAACTAGGTGAAATTGGCAAATATGTACTATTTCAAACTACATACATATAAGTTAAGTATTAAAGAGAAAAGTCGAGTTCTGTTGTGTATTTCGCCTTTTTCAGTTATGCATCAAATATGAACACAAACAAATTTTATTTCTAGAACTAAATTAATATAAATACATAAATACATACATATTGGTATAGAATTTTGTTGTTACAATGAATCTGTGTGTACGAATTGTTAAATTAATTTTCACAAAAAAATATGCCAACGTAAAGAATATGTCAATATGTTGTCCACAAAAACATTCATATACTTTTTCTATCTTATTACGTGTCTTCATCCAAATTAATTTTATTGATTTTTGTCACAGACTTCTTTTAGTAGCCGTAAACTCAGTGGTTTAAAAACTACATTGCAGAAGGAATAAGATTTATAACTTCATCGATATGAGGATACATAATTTTTTTTTGTTATCAACTTCATTTGGTTAATTTTATACCGTTGTCAATACATACTTATGTTTTAATAAGTTTGTAAAAAAACTATATCTGCACATGAAATATTTGTATGTCTGTCTTTCCGTGTGTCTTGCTGAATTAGCTTCAAAATGATGGATGGGGTTTTGATCAAATCTATAAAAATAGCAAATAACATAATATTTGAAATGGTTCTACAATAACATCTGCAGATAAGGAAGAGACTATATATAAATTCCTTTGTCACTGTCCTGTACTAAGAAATATCCGTATGATACGTTTGGCAAGCAAAACGGACCGGATTTAAACAACATACAGCATAATACTAAGTTTAAAACTATATTAAACAAATTGTCTTAAGAGAAGGAATTTTTCAAAATTTTAAAAAGTTCTAAAAATTTTACAATTAAAAATACAATACTTTTCATACATTTTAAAATTTGTAGAAAACTAAACATTATGACAATGCGCCACTGAAGATTTCTTGTGAAAACAGCAATTGTTTTTTAAATTTTTTTTTCTATTTTGTCGTACTACTTATACACGAATGACAAGCTGAAATGCCATTTTATAACAATCCTGTTTGTTAAAAGTATAAAAAAATAGTAAAAACAATATTTTAGTTTTTATTATCAACGTTTTCGTTTATCCGTTAGGTAGAGTGTGCAAAAATTGTAAACACCTTCACACATACTAGTGATGTAACGAATAACAATTTTTGGAGATTCGAATAAGTATTAGCGAATATGAATGTGAATAGAAATATTAAATAGAAAATTAAGTGTAAAGGCTTTGTGACTATTATGTAAATGTACACGTTCCGAAACAGCTGATTCGTTCACCTTTAGGAACTTATGTGTAAATAGGTAATATTTTATAAACGTGACGCTTCATTGCGGAATGAATTTCTCTATGTTTTTACGTGGAAGCAGTGTGTAGAATTATCGATAAGGAAAGTGGAATACTAGCTGACGTGTGCTTGACTTTACCATGAAAAGACTGGCACCAAAACAACATTTTCAAATTGTGATAATTTATTTCCAAAGTTCACGATCTCTTCACCAAACCTATTAAGCACTTTGTCAAGTTTACGGTGGCAGGTAATACCAAATACTCTAGGTCGTTTTATGATCACATTTACTCTTTTATATAATATCTATCCAAATCGAACCCAGACCGTGAGTGCAGAAAAAGTCATCGTCGCTGTAGGCACGAGCGTAACGACGATTGTCTCAGCGACACATTCTCGTTCGTATTTTATATTGATCATGCCATTGCAAAGCATTTAGAGGAGAAATGGTATTAACATGACGACGCAACATGCCATACAGCTCGTAAACTAATCAAAAATGTTTATCGCTTGAATTATCTCAAGAAATGGATCCATAAAATGGCCCCTTAATTCGTGTAATTTGACACCTTTGAACTAAGTTTTGTAGAGGAACGTCAAATATGTAATCTATGCTAATAAACCAGCAATTATGGATCATTAAGAAGCCAAAAATCTACATACTATTGACAAACTAAGACCAAGTATGCTCAGAAAAGGGTTGAAAAATTACGCCGCCAGGATGGCGTTGATAAAGCACAGTTACAAAAAATTTTTAAAATATGCGAATATTCGAATATTCCACAGTGCGGATGAGAATATCCCTCTAGCCTAATATTTAAACAGTAACTTTTTAAACCAGTCATATAAATAGTTGTAACTATCCTTTAAAATTTACCATAAATAAACAAACCCACCATCGAGAAATTGAAAAGTTCTTTGTTTTTAGGACATAATTCTTATTAGTAAATTTATAATCTTTTTACTTAGTATAAGTATAATTAAGTATAATAGTGTGTTGTTGCAAAGGCTAGAGCATAGAACCTTAAAACTAAAGGATTCAGGTTTCAACTACCAGCTGAGACATGAAGACTTCTATTCCATAAATGAATTGCTGTGTAAAGTTCATAGTAATTTTTATTATTTGTATGTGTAAGGTGAGTACACTCACTCACCACTCTCTAAAAATAGATAACTAATATAAAACTATATTCAAGTGAACTAGTTGGGGTCCACATTATTCAATTAAAATAATAATAATTAAAAATGTTGTCTTCTTAGTTGCTTCTTTCAAAATAATCTTTTAGAAACAAAATGCAGTTTAATTGTTTTAAAGAATGTTTATCTATTTTTTTCTTTTGTTTCTATGAAACTTGATATTAAATCAATAATCACACATGTTGGACTTATAGAATATAAAGCATCAAGTAATCAACCTTGCAGATCTAAATAAAAAAATCTTCCAAAATATGTTTTTTTTGATTAGCTTTTTAGGGCATTTTGGTGGGCTTATATAATTAATAGTACTGTTCAGTTCATAACAATAACCGTTTTACCAAATTAACCAGTTTATTCGGTATTTGAAAAATTTACATTCTAAAATATTCGGGTTCGACAAAACTGGAAAAAACAGTTAAATTGGTCGAATAATAACCGTTTATTCACCCTAGTAACTAGTCTAGAGTTAGAAGACTCTAGTATGTTTCTAACCACATACTACTTAGTTACTTTATCTGCAGGGATTCGTTACATCACTAATACATACATAAATACATACATGCATACGTTAAAAAAAATTATACATGTATTTTCCCTTACCTTCACACTTACTTAACTTCAAACAACAACAAAATTTACATTCAGCTTTCATACACCAAAATGAAAGCAAACATCTGAAAACAACAAAAAAAACAAAAACAATCCACGGCAAAACTCCTTAAAAATGGGGTTTGTTTACGATTGGTTCTCAAAACAAAAAATTATATATGCAATATTTTATCGGATTTAAACACACCATTTACACATATTAACAACATGTTGTGCTTGCTTTAATATTCAAAAAAATACAGCCTGTTAAAATGAAACTTTAAGGAGGGCATTAAATTATTATGTTTTTAAATACAAAAATTTTTATACATTTTGCATATAACAAACGTAATCTGCTTCAAATTTTATAGATTAACGGCCTGATTTATAAATATTATTAAAGGTTTATTAAGGGTTTAAAAATCAAATTTCCATAGAAAATTAGTCTGATAGACCATTAAAAATCCTAAATTTGTACAGTATGATTTACAAAAATTACATCAGCTTTATAATGGGATTTATAAAGTTCCAATTGTCATTCGCAATCAGTTTCATAAACCCTTTCTAATAATATTAATAATTGTTTTGAATAACAGTGTTTTCGCACTAAAAGTTAAAATCTGATTTTAATATTAAAACCACTAACAGCTGATTTTGCACTACAATTTTATTTATTATAGTTATTAATATGGGTATTTCTCGAGGTATATTTTAATACTTTTATTAAAATATTTGTTTTCAGCTATTTTTGTTTGTAGGAAAAATGTTTTTTTTTAATATTCTGATGTTTTGTTCTTAACGGCAGTACTGTTGTTATGAAAAATTATGCAGAATTCAAAAGTATCACAGGACAGGATGTTAAACTGTGTAATGTCAAGTTTTTTAACAGTTTAAACTGTTGCTTAAATTAATAGTGCAGGGCAGGTAGCTGGTTATAATATTTCTCTTTGTAGGATTTTTTTTTTATAAATGGCTCCATAGAATAAGAAGATGAAAGGACACATAAACCAACTGTGCATACAAGTAAGAGCACTATATTCGGCTGTGCCAAATCTTTTATACCTACCACCAATTTTGTGTACTTTTATAGCACAAAATGTATACAACTTCGTACAACTACGATATGCTAGTAAAATGTTTTCGTAAATTCAGTCTTTCAATGAAAGTGGGCGTTAAAGTAGGCGCGTCAATAAAGTTTCTGCTAATAAATAAAACTGAGATATTTCAATAATAAGTCTTTTATTCTTTCAAAATCTTTGTCCCTAGAGGAGAAATAAGAATTTGAGACAAAGCGGTATATGGGAGTTGGGCGTAAAAGTAGGCGTGTCACATTTATTTTCCGTTAGAACTAAGCCTTTGTTAAAAAAGCAATGTTTGCGAACATACATCTAATTTTTTCAGTTTTATTAGGTTTTAAGTTTTAAGTGTACATACCGAAAAACACACTGCGCTGTATAAATGTTCGCACATTTTGATATATAACTCCTTTCATAATGCATAGATTTAAGCAATTTTCAGGGAAAAATATTGTTTTTACTCAGGAAAGTTTAATTGTGTTTGGACACAATTCCATTTTATTCGATGTTGGAGGGACACCTACTCTTGCATTACGAGCTATAGCTCTCTTCCTAATATTCCGATTCAGCCTATTTTCAATACCAAACAAACCTTGTGTATAAGAAATATTCTGGCATTATTTGAGCCCTCTAGCTTTTTCGGTCCGACCTCTATCGTGGTTTCAACAGTCAGACGGACATAGCTAGATCATCATTAAATGAAACCCCGAATCAGAATATATATACTTTATGGGGTCTCAAATGGATATTTCGATATGTTACAAACGGAATGACAAAATGAATACACCCCCACCATTTGTTTGGTGGCGGGTAAAATAATTCCTCCAAATTAGTACTGATTTTTTTTGCAAATAAATCAGTATTTCTTAAAATTACATTTTTATTTATTTTATTTACAAAAGTCGATATTACGCACATCACTAGTTTTAAACAAAAAAATGCATAAATATATATACATATACCAACCACAACATCCACATCTGCGTAAAGCAATCCTTGGCATTTAATTTGAATTGATTATGCTAACAAGCTTTTTATTAATGATCCTTCACATCAATTTTCTGTTTTGCTTGAAACTTCAACACTCAAACAATAAACAAAAATTAATAAAAATGAAAAAAAACAGCCATCGAAAAATTCTTGGAAAATGAGAACACAAAAATATAAAATACGAGACAAAAAAGAAAAAACACTTAACAAATCAAAGTTAATGTATTGTTAATGACCCAATGATTTTTAAATATCAATCAAAATCAATTCTCTTCTTGAGACTCTTCAATAATTAACAATTTGGTGTTGAGCACCAATGTTTACGTGTGTATGTGTGTATGTATTGATTTGAAAATAATAATAATAATTTAACAACTATTTATAATATCATGCATACATACATATAAACATGCTAAATATTTTCAAAATATTTTGAAAGAAATAATAAACAAGTAAGAAAGTTATAACCGGTCAAACCCACGTGTTTTGTACCGTACAGCACAATGTCAAAAATATATAATTAATGGACATCGGTTAGTTACAATTAGACATTGGCGTAACAATAAATTTTTTCTGGAGGTGGCAAAAGCTTAATAATTTTTTCTGAACAAAATCTTAAACTGTATTTATTTGGTAGGAGGAGCATTGCACCCATCAGAATGGTGTAGTAACGCTCATGCAATTAGAATATGTTTTCATAACTATTAACACAATTTTTGAGAGTGGAAGCTGGTGCCAATTATAGACAGAAATTTTACCAAATTCGGTTAGAATGCCTATGCAACTTATTTGTAATTAAAAATAGAATTAATAGTAAACCGACCATAACAAAATTCGTTAAAAATATTTGTGTTTAATATTATTTTTTTTTTTTTCTTATATATTTTGTTTATATACGAATACATATTTGATTTAAGGGCCGTATTCATAAAAATTATTTTAGGTTCATTGAAGCCTTATTTGACAAATTTCTCTATAACATCTGTTAAATAAGCCTTTAATAAACCTAAAATATTTTTTATGAATACGGCCCTAAGATTTTAATGCTATTTGTACCACAGCTAAATAAAATTATGGATGATATATAACCGATAATCAATAAAAAATATGTTAAAACCATGCATGTTTCGCCTAAACTAAATTACTTTATCTTGGGTTTAACTAATGTATTCACTATTTCTTTTGCATGTCTTTTTTGCTGGGTTATATTATTTATATATAACACAAAATGAAACTATTCGTTGTTTTAATATAATAACGGCATATCTCGGATTTGTTCGAAATCGAATTTTAAATGATTTCCGGTAAATAACTTTAACTAATTTCATTCTTCAAAATTTTATACCATTGTTTCCTTCTCTTCTAAAGTTAAAAAAAAATTCGAGATATGCCCTTTTTATATTAAAACATCGATTAAGTGTAATTTTTTTTTATACTTAGATAATTTTATAAAATTATCTATTATCTTAAAACATCCATAAGAGCATGTTTTCAGAAACTATAAAGAACCTTTTACCACTGTAACTTTACGTCTAGACGAGCCATCGACTAGAACAAAACGTCAACAAACCAACTGTCAAAAAAATGTTCATGTTCTTTGATATGGATAAAACTTAAAAAGTGTATTTTATTGCTATTTTTTCTTTCTTATTAAAAATGCCTTTTAATATCAGACATCGCTGTTTGATCAAATGTTCTGACAACGCTGTTTGAACAAGAACAAAGCATCGACAACAGCGGTCCATACCAGGCAAATTCATGTACGCACAAAAAATTGTTCGTTGTTCGAACAAATCGATGGCTGGTGTAAACTGTACGTAACTTTCTGACGTATGAGCGATTTATTATTTAATTGCCTAAAATCGTGCTACCATACATAGTTTTTTTTTTTGTATTTACTTTTCATATTTATTTAAAAATACATACATATGTATTTTATCAAACGTTTTGTTCGTTTAATTAACATATTGAAAAATATAACAAACTAATATGTGAAAAGCCGCATAAAAATACGCACTTTCTTTCGTATCAAAAAAAATAGTTTTTTATGCCTACCACCAAAAAATTGATGTCATTCCATTTGTAACACATCGAAATATCTATTTTAGATCCCTTGAGGTATATATTTTCTGAATTCTGGTTACATTTAAGGTCGATTTAGCTATTACCGTCCGTATGTTAAAAGCACGATAAAGCTCGAAACGAAAAGTTAGAGGAATCAAATTTTGCCAGAATATTTCTTATACACAAGGTTGGTTTGGTATTGAAAATATGCTAAATCGGTATTTTTGGGAGAGATTTATAGCTCGTAATGCAAGAGTAGGTCAAAAGCACAATGTACTTTCTACATTGAATAAAGTAAGTAGTTATTTTTTAATGAAAGAGATTTGTAACTGATTATGGCCCATAGGCTAGGTTACTATTATCGTAATAAATAAATTGAAAATTGAAATTGAAAAATAGACTCATTGGCATCGCGTGATAAAATTTCATAAGTGTATTTCCGGAGTAAAAAAAATATCTTTCTCTGAAAATTGCTCATATCTATTCATTACGAAAGAGTTAGAGATCAAAATGTACGAAAATTTATACCGCACAGTGTCATTTTCGGTAATGGATTATCTGAGTTGAACTCAAACATTAATTATATAGATCCGGCAGTCGCCCGAAGGCATGGCTCACTTGGGTTCTCCGAGGGTCCCGTTGTGATACGTTAATTATATAAGGGTAAATAACAAAATGGTAAATTGGGTATTTAAATGTAAATACGCAGGTATTTACACAAGCACCTGGGTATTTACCCAAAATTTGGGTATAAATCAGAATAAAGAATAATTTAAATAAATTTAAAGAATTTAATTTTTTATTATGAATTAGATTTTTTAATAACAAATGAAATAATTTTTAAATTTAATCGTAATCGCTGTCGCTGTCCGTATCCGATAAAAACTCATGTCGAGTAGAGTGCGTGATTCCTGTTTAAGTTGAAGGGATATCGTCTTGAGTACCTTCTAGTGAAGAATTCATGGCATTTTCAAATTGAGTGGAGTACGTGCTTTCTGCTGAAGGTGGTACACTATTTTTAAAAAGCAAGTGTCAATTGCACGATATATATGTTATTTTTCCTGCTTTTTGTGTTGTTAAACGGTTTCTTTTTTTTGAGTGAATGGAGCTGTGGGTGCTAAAGGAACGTTCAGTAGCAGCTGAAGTGCAGGGAGCTGTTAAAATTCGAAAATCTAATTTGCTTAATTGCTTGCTTCCACAAATTCCTTTCCACCAATTTACTGGAGACATTTTATCCAAACAGCTCGCTGGGAACAAATATTTAAGAATGAATGAACCAAAATCTTTTTATGCACCTGAGGCTTAAGCTTGGGTTATGAAACATTAATCTTTCTAGTTGCTTCAGCATTGTTGTTGCCATCGCTCCCACTCATTACATTGAATTCCCATAACCACGCTGATTAGCGGTTCTTATTAAGAATTGTTGTGTTTGATGCAGTCAAAACTGCCTTATCTGAGCAAAACGCATCAAGAAATACACTTAAAAAAATATGTAAAAAATAGATTCGAAAATGTTCACATTTCTGCTACTCTACGTAACAACGAGTATTTGTTATTTAAATAAGTATTTACCCGAAATTAGATAAATACCCGGGTATAAAAGTGGGTATAAATGGATAAATACCCAGGTCTAAACCCATCTCTACCTCTGGGTACGAAATTATGCTATTCAGATTCCATAGAAATACAACATTGTTGAAAAAAATAGTCAGTAGTATCATTTCTAATTTAGAAATTCTTCATGTTTCATTGTAATACTAAATTTAAGGAAATAAATTAATAGCAAATCAAAAGTTACACAAAGAAGATTATACATATTTTAGTATAAATAGATTATTTCATAGCAATTACTGTTAATAACAAAATAATAAATTTTTTGCTATAAAAGTACACAAAATTGGTGGTGGATATCAAAAATTCGGCACAGCCCAATATAGTAATCCTACTTGTTTTTTTTTAACTGAATAAACATAAAAATTAATAAATGAACAGAGCAATATATTTTAGCTTAATAAAGTTTGCAAACCCAAAAACAATCAAAAATTATGATGAGAACAGAAAATTTATGATCCATTAAACCATTTGAACCAAGAAATTTAGTTTTGCTCCTTCCTTATATGCAGAAATATGGAAAGACTGTTATGTATATCTTGTTATGCAATCTGATTATGACATTAAATATTTTCTTAATTACTGTTTTATGTTAGAATTAGATATGATTTTAGGAAAAACTATTTTTTTTTTTTATTTTGTTGTGTGGATTTCATTTAATTCGGCTACGGCCCTTTTTAGTATGTTTTGTTTAACCCTACATTTACACATGAAAGTACTTTCTAGAAATTTTCGTGTACTTACGTATTATAAATAAAAATTTCAAAAAAATAGACCACTTTCATGAAAATTTCTTGTTCGTTTATACTGGAAAGTGAAACTTCATTTTAAAAGAATATCATTGAAGCATAGAGACGCAATAATTGCGACATCATTGAACATCGAAGCTAAATTTGACTTCATTTTTTTACAACCCTTAGAGTTACCAATAATATTTCATACACAAATTTAAAAGGCAACAGTTGAAAAAAATTGTTTTTGTTAATTTTTAAAAGAATTATGGTTTTAAAAAGACAGCAATTGTATTTTTTATGTATATTTGAAGAATAAATGTTCTAAATCTTTTTATATATACAAAAAATAATAAAAATACCACAATCCTGTGAATTTGTATAAGTCTTATTAGTAGGCAACAGTGTTTACCTATATGTGACGTTACTTTCCTGAAAGCGTCAAAAAATAACTTTCTTGAAAATATCGTTTAAATCTGAGTGGAAAGTAAAATAAATTTGAGTGTGTTAGTAAAGAAGTGTGAATGTATTGCGAATTTCAGGCATTTACTTTCATATGCAAATAAATACAGGGTAAGTAACAGAAATAATGTAAAATGCAAAACAGTAAACGTAGGTTAAATAATTCATGTTAACAATAGTGACAGTTTGTTAATGATCTCGTTAAATTACGGTAATCATACATTATAAAAAGAGTCGTTATAAGTATATTAGAAAAAATGTTTCCCACAGACATAGAGAAAGTCACAAGAATCAAAAATAAATATCTTTAGTTTGTTGGGTCTAAGATAGGTAGATCGATTACTCAACTTTCTCCAAAAACCGGGTTTCCGTTTAACGCAATCGCTGCTACTTAAAAAACCAGGTTGGGGCTAAAAATTGAAATAATAAATAACCGATAACCCGGTTATAGCCAATTAAATATTAATACAAAAATCAAATTACTTATACAAATAGAAAAATTACTTTAAAAAAAACACACACACAAAGCAATGCACAAAGATGAGAAGCCAAAAAAAAAAAAAAATAATTATTATAAAAAAATTTTATTTTTCAAAAAAAATATTTTAAATATTTACACACATCTGTAAAATGATATGTTTATTAGTCTCACACAAGGCGAATCCATCAGGTGGCTGCAATAGAAAAAGCAACAGGAATTTTGTTAGTGTTGGTCAGTGTTTTTAAGTACGTAAAATGTCAATATCAAGGCGAATTAAAATACGTCTTTGCCAATTTTTGACAACTAAAACAATTCGGCTTGTTAATTAAAAAAAACTAATTTTAATTAAAAAAAAACTAAACTAATTTAATTTTTCTTTATGTAAATAATGCAACTTTAGACTGGTAAACTTATTTTTATTAGCATCAACAAAACTACATAGATAAAGTTTTAACAGCTTATAAAACTAAAAGCCAAATTAGTTACAAATGTTGAATTTGTCTTCGTTCTTTTTAAAACAAATTACATATCACAGCAAAAAGGGTTGATTGTGATTTACGCCATTGATAGATAGGATTTATCGCGATTCTTCTAAAATCTCAATTTTCTTTTTTAAAGTTACATATCTATTTTTTTAAATATTTTTTATTTATAAAATTTGTTTTTTACATAAAATTAAAAATATAAAAACATAAACAAAGGCGAATTCGTTTGGCATTTAAAATAGTTAATAAAATAAAACAATCAGCTGATTTTATACAAGATGGCTACCTTGAAATTAAAGCTTTAGAAAAACTGACGTCAACAGAACTAAAAAAACCTAGTTAAAGCTTTCGAATTAACCCCGATCGAAAAAAGAAGACGTTCCCTCGATATCTCTCGCAGCCGATACGAAATCTTTATTGTCTAAATAGGATTTCGAATTCATTTGGGAAGTGAAAACATCAGTTGTTAACAAAAATGATATAATTTAACCCAGTCAGAGTTCGTCGTGTTGGATTTTACAAAAGCGTATGTAGATCTATGAAATTAAGCTGCAGTTGACTGATAGCCCTCAAAGTCTACATAACTTAAGCCGTCACTCAAATTTCACTTCTATCTCTTTATTGGAAAAATATTTAATACCAAATTTTAGTATTTAATGCTTGAGGTCTATGTCAAATCACACAAGGTGAGAGATGGCTGCGTTGGTTAGTTGAGAGATGGCAACTCGGTACGTAAATGACATCGATAAACAAACTGCAAAGTTCGTTCAGAAACAGTGTTTGTAAATAATTAAATTCATTGTTTCCAAACGTTTTAAACTTTACTACGAAAGTTTTTCCTTTTTTTAATCTTATTTCTAAAAAAAATACAATATAAGCAAATAAAAACACTGTACTGTCTGAACGACGAATACAATCAAATGGACGAAGCAGAACATACTTTCTTTAGGTGCTCTAGATGGAGTTGGAAACGAAGAGAACACTAGCGAAGACTGCTAGCAGGCAGTGGAACGATACTGCGAGCACATACTGCGATCGAAGAAGAGGAATTAAGATGTTGCGGACTAGGTCCATGGCATATTAAGCGGTGGCCTGGAAGCAGGATATGAACACGGACGAGGCTGGTTCAGTCAACAGGAAGCTGCCCCGAAGTAATGCTGAATGCGGTTACGGGGTGGGTCGATTTCCAGGGGTGGAGAACAATAGTTTCTTTGTCGGTATGCCATATGGGTGTGCTCGAAAAAACTCATTGGCAACGACCTTAGGTGTTTGCAGAAATATAAAATGCATTATCCACAAAAAAATACACAATATACACAATTAATTTTCGATAGCATTAGAAATAAATAAATAAAATAATATGGACAAAAGTGCACATATACATATGACTGTTTTTATGACAAGTGTGTTCGATTTGATCATCTTTTGGAAATTTGCATAAAATAATAGTTTCTGTGTGATTAGAGTTGCTTTTTGTAAACACGTATGACAGTGTGACATTTAGAGCCATTATTACAACTAGCCTTTAGTTAAAAGTATTTTTTATTGTAATTATTGTTAACAATAATAATATTTAATAGATAAAAAAATTATAAATGAGGGCTTTATAATGCAAAACCATTTATCGGTCCGACAAAATCCTGTTTTTAATTAACGGCAAGTTATAATAATGGCCCTTAATCACATATTTTGTTGCTATTTTCTCATGAAGGACAAAAACCTACAGATTTTTATTTGACATAATCGCACGACTTTGTAGGATAGTCAGTGGAGTTAAAATTATATTTTTGTCCCTTCTGCGTTTAAAAATTTAATTCGGTCAGTAAAATTCGAAAAAGCAAGATTCTACCACTTTAAATTTTTACACTCAGTCGTGAAATTTGGCCCAACCTATATTTCCTAGTTTAACTTTAGAAAAATTGTATAGCTTGATAGTCAATTGATATTGATTCATTATAAATTGTTAAATAAAATAATTTTGACATTACCAACCTGTAAATATATAAAATCCTTATAGATTGTAAATTGCTGTTTAAAAATTCCTCTGGGGGTTACTTTTAGCACACAATATTAAAGTCAATTAATGTCGCAACCTGTTATAGCATAACACTTTATTACATTTAATTGATAATCTCTTCACACACTATTTACTCACTTTATTTATTTTTTAATTTTTTATAAATGCATACCTTTTTCATATATACCTAATTCTTATAAATCTTAATTTATTTATTAGAAAAAAATAAAATTTTACTATGTATTATTTTATTTAAATTTATTAACATTTTTTTTTAATTTCCTAATTTAATTGATAACTTATAATAATTTGTGTTATTTATTTATTTTTGTAATCAAGACAGCAACCTTTTTTACAATCTTCATATTAAATTTATTAGCACTTCATTACAAATTTTTCTTAATTTTGTTGGGTTTATATTTACGTTTTAGTTTGTTTTTCGTATTTATTAGCTCGTTATTTCATTTTCTTCGATTTTTTTCACTTACGAGGTTTTTTTTGTCCGCCTTACAATTTTAATAACCGGCAGTTTGTTAACGACTGATTGTGCCATCTGTTTTGTATGAAGAAGATTTTTCTTTCGTGCGTGCGAAATTTTCTTTCACTCGTGTAGCAGTACTTACATCAACAACAACAACACTATTACAATAAGACATTTGTTGCTTGCAACATATTGTTTTGTTTACATTTTATTGTGTACTTGTTTAAAATAATTCTTATTGCGCCCAGCAACATTGTAGCTGTAGATTACCCCAACATTGCTTTGGGGGACTAAAAAATTCTATACACACAAACAAACAGAGCTGTGCAACTTAATAGCAGTAAAATAATACATTTTTATAAATGTTATATATTAATCTATATTTTAATGGATTTTCCTTTGATTTTAAATCCTTTTATTAATTACAATTAATAAAAGAGGTAAAAATATATATGTAAATGGTAGTTGAGAGATCTTCATTAATTTTAATTAATGACAATTCTTTTATATTACTACACCGATAAAGAGTGCTGATGATGAAATCGTAGCTGATTTCGAAAATGCATTCCACTCGGCTTATATCGGAAATAATTTTAGAATGAATATTCCTAAAAATGTTTGCAATTTAATTTAATTTGAATTATAAAATTAAATAAAAGAATAAATGAACTTGCGCCAAAATAAAAATGATTCACATTAAAATTTAATATATAGAAAAGTTTGAATTAAATATGAATATACATATAATAAATTTATAATTTTTAATAATTTAAATTTAGATATAATTTTTATTATTTACCAATTTTTACAATATTTCTTTAAGTTTTTCTAATGTTTGACGAAACAGTTTGATGTGTGACCACTGCACTTAAGTGAGGGTGGCTAGGTGGCTATTTATACTTACATATGTAAATATTAAAAGAAATTGTTAAAAAGAATGTCAACATATGTACATACATATGTATGTGTAAATGTGGAAATATTTTTAGAAAAGATGATTATAGCACGATTTCATAAACTAAACAACGATGCTTACAAAATATTTGTTTTCTTTTAGTAAACTTCAAAAAGTTTGTGAAGTTTTCTTTTATAAACAAAACATTTAAAATAAATTAAGTATTTGCAAACAACGAAAATCATAATTTTAATAAAGCCTTTAATTTTTTTTATTGGCAACTACTTTCGAAACCGTTGAATAATTTTATAAACTAACAAGTAAGAGCGCTATATTCGGCCGTGCCGAATCTTATATACCCTTCACAACGTGTAGTCATGCAATAACAGTAGTTTGTATCACCATTCCATATGATTACGTACGTACATACATATTAAAAACATACATATATAAAAACATCCCATTTTAAAATTATAAATTTACGTATGTATGTTAAAAAAAAAACATTAAAAAAATATATTTAAAAAAAAAAATTAAAAAAAAAATTTTTTTTAAATAATTAAAATATATATAAAAAATACAAAACAAAAAAAAAAATTAAAAAAAAAATAATAAAAATATAAATAATGTATTAAATAAAAAATAAAAAAACAAATAAAAAAAAATTTTTTTTGCTCAGCTGGGATTCGATGCCATGTTTACTCTAAGCAGTATACACGTTTGTATGTATGTATGTTGTTGTTGTAATGTTGTTTTTGTGAAAAAAATCGAGGTGGTCGGACAGACTGACAGGGCTTAATCGACTCCCGTATTCATAAGCTTTCAGAAAATATATACTTTATGGGGTCGGAAATCAAAATTGTAGAAATTTCACACGAAATGACAAACCTATATATACCCTTTATCACTGTGTGAAGGGTATAATAAAAATATACGATTGTTTTTTAATTATTATATTTTACCCGCTAGATATTTTTTTAAACACTTGCGAAAACACTCGATATTTGGTACTCAATTACTCAATGCTTCTCCAGTACTATTCAATGCTTTTTCCTTTTTATACCTTTCACACAGTGAAAAAGGGTATATATAGGTTTGTCATTCCGTGTGAAATTTCTACAATTTTCATTTCCGACCCCATAAAGTATATATTTTCTAAAAGCTTATGAATAGGGGAGTCGATTAAGCTCTGTCAGTCTGTCAGTCTGTCCGTGTGTATGTTGAAATCAACTTTTTGAAGCCCCCCGACATAGGTTGGACCCGGGTAAGGTATTAAAATATCAGAAATATTCGGGAGTAGATCGGTATTGAAAATCAGAAACATCGGTACATAAACAACTGAGATATGAGCAAAAACCCACGACCACCTCGATTTTTTTTCACAAAAACAACATTACAACAACAACATACATACATACAAACATGTATACGTGGCATCGAATCCCAGCTGAGCCAAAAAAATTTTTTTTTAATTTTTTTTTATTTTTTTTTTATTTTTTATTTAATATATTATTTATATTTTAATTATTTTTTTTATTTTTTTTTGTTTTATATATATTATACATATAATAATTTTTTTTTTAATTTTTTTTTTTTTTGTTTTTTTTTTAATTTTTTTTTTTAATTTTTTTTTTTAATTTTTTTTTAAATTTTTTAAAAAATTTTTTTTTATTATTTTTTTTTTTTTTGTTTTTTTAACATACATACGTGAATTTATAATTTTACAATGGGATGTTTTTATATATGTATGTTTTTATATGTACATATGTACGTATTTCATATGGGATGAATGGTGACACAAACTACTGTTGTGAAGGGTATATAAGATTCGGCACGGCCGAATATAGCGCTCTTACTTGTTTGTACTGCAATTAAAGTCACTAGTCGTATTATTTTTAGTCTTGAAGCTGGAAGCATTACTATATCATATAAGAAATTAAATGGTATATACGACTATCATCTTCGTATATCAAATCAAAGTTTAATATATATTACCAATCAAGTAAGTATTGATAACCGCTAGTCAAGTTATACTCCAATCAAAATAAAAATTTATTTGTGTCAAATGAACGACTGAAAAGCTCAAAAAACAATAATTAACTGCCTGTTCAACGATGTCGAAAGAAAACCTAAGCGAAATTTCATTCGTACAAATAAATACGTTGAAAACAAAAACAAATTTTTAGTTTTTGTTGTTGTTTTCAATATATTTGTACGAATGAAATTTCGCTTGGGTTTTCTTTCGACATCGTTGAACCGGCAGTAAGTATTAATGTCCTCCGAAAATTGGAATTTAAATTATCAGAAAAAAATCTCTTTTTATATATTGGCAATACTGATAAAATTAAATACCTCTACTCAACACATGCGTATATTGGCGCTACGATCAACTAAACAAAACAGCTGTAAGGTTTTGTTTATTTTTTTTTTTCTAAAACAAAACGATTTTTCTGTAATTTTTTTGATACAAAAATGTTAGAACAAGAAGCAAAACGTCTAAAAATTGAACAGATAACTAAAATAAAAGCAATTTTAGCAAATGAATACACGGAAAACATAGAAGCTGTGAATGTTTATGTGAGCACGGTGCAAGAAAAGAAAGATATATCAAAATTCATGCTAGTTCTGGCAAACAAACTACCATTAAGTAGTTTGCAGCATTTGAAAAGAGTCAATGGCATGCAAATAATTGTATGTACCGCTAAAGAGCTAGAGGGGACAAATTTGAAGGATTTTTTAAAGGAAAAATTAGAAAATGATGAAATTATAGGAAAAATATTGGCTAATACCGAAATTGTCAGTGTTCCTGGTGCTGCGCCCAAATTACGATGGCAGTTTGTTAAAAACAATTTGAGCTGGCCATGTAAATTTCATCCTGATAAATATATGGAACAAAGATATGAAGGTTCTAATTTCACACCGGAGGAAAGAAAATTTCATATAAAAATTGCTAGATTACTGAAAGTCGCGTCCACAAAATTGTTAGATGGCAAGGGTGTCGGAATTTGTGTAGATCCCAGGTTTAAAAGAGTGGTAGCCATGGGAGCAAGTGAAAAACATAAAAGTCCTATAATGCATGCCCCAATGGTGTTAGTTGATTTCGTAGCCAAATCTCAAGATGCCGGAGCATGGAATGAAATACTAGCTAAGAATCAGGAGGAGGTAGATGAAGAGAAATCAAGCGAATTAAATATGGCTGGAATACCTAGGATTTTCAAAACTTTCTTAAATGCCAACAATGAATTTAAGGAAATAAAACTAGGAGCGGAAAAAGTACACAAAAAGGAAAGGCAGAAGGTGGAAGACATATGCCTAATAGGAGACAATTTGGCCAAGTATGGTCCCTATTTATGTACTGGTTATGACATTTACCTCTACCATGAACCCTGTCTAATGTGCAGTATGGCTTTAGTTCACAGTCGTGCTAAAAGAGTATTTTTCCTTGAAAACTCCCTAAATGGGGCTTTGAAAAGTAGATACAAATTGCATGCTGTACCAGAATTAAATCATCATTATGAAGTTTATCAATTTTTATATAATACTAATGAAAACAAAAGTTAATACCTATGATAAAAAATCATTATTTTATTTAAACTTTTGTTACAGTTTTCATAGTACTTTGCCTGGCTGGCGAAGAAAGTATACCTAATAACTGGCAATCAGCCTCTAATATAGTTAAATCTTTAGATGAACCCAAGAATTTAGTAGACAACTCCAAATTCTTAATTCTTAGACGTACTTTAGCACCACGTACGAAATCTTCCCCATTTCGAGCAGGTCTATTGCACACACAGTGAAACTTCCAGCCAAAGTCAATATATAAATCATCTCCAACAACATGGAAAATATTACCAGAGATAACTTTTCCCTCGGGATCACCCATCTAAAAAGAAAACTAATATTAAAAAGGAATTCTAAAGCTTAATATTTCCGTACATCAATAAACTTCGAGTTTCTTAATAGGGATGCAAATGTTTCAGAATCTATGGGTTCTTTTTTAGGTTTTAAAACATCGCTGTGGCTTTCATAAGCTTTGGCAAAACCCTTTTTTTCAAAACTATGTCCCACATCAGATTCCAAAGGAGAAACTATCGATTCTTTTTGAGTCTCTTTATTATCTGCGGATAAATAACGCTGTGTGGTACAAATATTTCTTACACATGTCTGTAATATTGTTCTATTAAATCGGCAAAATAATGACATTTTATTTAATAATTAAACAACTTTTAGAGAATAAAAAAATTCAATACAAAAAAGGGGTTATGTAAAACAGCTGCTATAGAAACAGTGTTTAGTAAGCAGCTAATTAACTTTGTTCAGCAAACAGTATCGTCAAATACACTTACAGATAAATGCTATATATGTATTTATAATTCAAAATTGTATTTCATATATGAGAGATATTGGGATACTTACATATTGATAAATTTGTGTATTGTTATAATTAAAACATATCTAAATTTTCATATCGTTGACATAAGCATCTAAGCATGACATCCTCGGCAGTGGGAGTAGGTTTTATGCTATTACGACCACCAGTAACACTTCCAGCTGGTCTGCTACGATTTGCAGGGCCTTTAAGACTATTACCACCGACAGATCCACCTCTTCGGTTAACAGCACTACCAATTTGTGGCAAACGTTTTCAGGACTGACACCAGTAATACGTACAGGTCTAGCCATTGTTGACGTCAGTTTAAAATTGTTTAACAATATCTGTGTTACAAACATATTTTCGTTTCATGTTCTTAAATTTTCTAATGCTTTTATTGCTTTCTGCTGTAACAAATGATTAGAACACAATTATCATGTTGTCTAAATCAATTTATTTCGGAGAAAGTATGTACAATTTTATATATCAAAAAAAAAAATAATAAGTGATAAACGTTTTGCATATATATTATCTATTTAACTAACAAATTTTTATAAAACAGAAAACGTAAATTAAATATCAGATTTATATTCATATTTGCTACTACTGACTAAATTAATTTTTGGACGTTCTTTTACGTACGTTTTAAAGACAATTTCTTATGCTTAACAGAAATTACAGAAACATTTTTGTATTTTGCAAAATAAATTAAGCCCAATACAAAAATCAAAAGTCTTTGGCAAATTTTTAAAAAAATCAAAACGATTCCACCTTTCGTAGGAGACTAAAGTTAAGTTTAAAAAGAACTTTCTTTAAGTGTTCTTAGGTGTGTTCAATAAACATAACAGAAACATCTGTTAAAATCAGCAAATAGGTTTTTTTTATTTATCCCATATTACGGCTATTTTTTTATCAATAAAAAGTTGAAAAAACACGAGTTGGACGTTTTCGTAATAACTTACCTAATTTTTTTAAAATTTGTTTTTTTCTATTAAAGTTGTAATAAAAAATATACAAAATGATTCAACAACAACGTCAACGCATTGAGCAAGCAGTTACCGAATTGATCAATGATATGGATAAAACTCATCTTCGAAAAATACAGGTAAAAAATATTTGGTGTACTCAACCTCAGAGTATCATATAAATCTGTAGTCCAAAAATTTGTCATATTAAACCAGCTTTATGTTGGCTTTTGCAACTACTGCTATTCAAAAAATGATCAAGTTGGGCATATTAAATGTTGCACTGCTATTCCCTTCAATTGGCACATAGGTATATTAAATTGCAAGTTTTTTTGTTTTTTTAATTCAAAGACAGATATGCACTTATGCGCCGCTAAATGTTGTCAAGACGAGAATGCCAGTGTAGATAGTGTACAACGGTGTGTTGACAGATGTTCTCAACCACTATCGAGAGCCCAAAACTATGTACAACACGAATTGGGCGAATTTCAAGGAAGGCTTCAAAGATGTGTAATGGTAAATTAACTAAAGCAGAGTTAAAAGTTGGCATATAGTAACGAAATTCATTTTAATTTTTCACTTCTGTTTTAGCAATGCAATGACGATATCAAAGTAAAAATGCCAGCCAGTCCCAGTGAAGATGATATTTCTAAATATACTGACCAGTTTGAGCGTTGCGCTGTAGTATGCGTTGATAAACATGTCGGTTTAATACCCAGTATGATGAAAACTATGAAATCTGTTCTGGCTAAGGGTCCTGAGGCTATACCACAAGTTTGAATGTGTACTTTAATTTAATTTTTAACAAATCAGTCTTTCTAATTGTTTTTAATTCGACGATAATCAAAGTGTCTATTAGCTTTAAAAAAATTAATACGTTTTTGAAAATTTTTTCATAAAAAAGTCTTATTTGTTATTTTTATAATTTTCAATAAATATACTAATTATAGAAAATTTTCGATAAAATTCAATTTGTATAGACTAATATATTTTGTTTTTATATAAAATTCGTAATTATTTTTTTTTTTAGTTTTTAAACATAAATTTTTACAGACAATTTTCGATAGATCTAATAATGGACCATATTGTTCTCCCCTTTTCTATCTACCTACCTAATAGATTCAGA
Source organism: Phyto melanocephala (assembly GCA_941918925.1). Taxonomy (NCBI): domain Eukaryota; kingdom Metazoa; phylum Arthropoda; class Insecta; order Diptera; family Rhinophoridae; genus Phyto; species Phyto melanocephala. Next base: position 107,081,125 of record OW799237.1, read on the forward strand.
AATCAACAATGGTATAAATTACCCTGGACAATTTTAAGGGAAACTTTAAAACTAGAATCACAAACTTATTCCTGTTTCCCTTTGCAATATTGAAATATGATTATGCATTATCAAAATGATGCGATTTTAAAATAATGCCCCAAACGATACAAAACAGGATTGTTTTTACACATTACCTTATAAAAGTTGAAATTTTTCGTGAACTTAAGAAAAACAAGAAAAAAATTATATTGAATAAAAATTTAGTAGTAATAGCGAATTATTATTATTATAACATTTTTATACGAAAAAGAAATTTAATAATAATTATTGATTTTTTTCTATATAATCACCCAGCAAAAAAATTTATGACAAAAAAGTGAATTTGCAGGAGTTCAACTGGTGACGAAGTGATTAAATTTAGGTGAAAACACTAATGATTTTAACAGCGTGTTATTGGAGATCATGTGTTAACATGAATATTTTAATGAACTGCACTTTATTTTAAGATATTTTGCATGATGTTGCATTTATTTTTAAGCACATCATTTATAACAAATTACTTCGCGTTTAGGAGTCATTTAGAATTAATGCTTTCACACAGTTAATTTAGGATTCTTTAAAATGTAATTTGCTTCGCACTACATCCAATTTTTTTTGCTGGGCAGGTATGTTATTTTTTAAGTTCACTTTGTTATTAGCTTATATACTGGGTACCGTTATATTATTAAACCAAATGTAAAAACGACATTAATCATTTATCAAATTGATTAGATTTTCGTAACTATGCTTAAACGGCAAGTGAGAAACTGTGACCAACCTCACATGTAAACAGCCGGTATTTGTTGTTTTTAAAACAGCTGACCATTTTTTACAGTTGCTTAATTCCTTCTTCTTTAAACTGTTGCATTTTGCTTTCATTTGTATTTTTCTACAGAACTTTTCAAACAACATTTATTTGTAAACAAAACAATACCAACGTTAAGAAGATTGACCAATAAAAAAGGACTTGCGCTGTAAATTGGTAATAAATTACAGGTGAGTTTGTACAAAAGAAGAATTTTTTTTAAATTCAAGTCATTGTTAAGAGAAACGTTTGTTGAAGCACATCAAAGTAACTGCCGTGGCCATACGTGGAGGTCTGCCAGAAAAAAGGTATATGTATTAGGAAGAGCTAACAACATTTTTTTCGGCCAAAACACAAGTAAAAAAGTAATAAATATTTTGTAATTGGTGAAAATTATCTAAGTAAATCATTCGAAAGACATTCATACATACATATGTATGCAAATGTGAAAACATTTTTAATGGGTTTTTCCTATTGTTTGTTTGTACAATCTTTAAAGGAAGTTCCATGGAAGAATTTAAGACAATAACTCCTTTCACTTCGGTGGTAAAGATATCATCATGTTTGGAAAAAATCTTTAAGAAAATCGTCGAAAGTCGTGAAAAGAAAGTGGCCGAGCACAATATTAAGGAAATTGAGTTCCTTAAATCACAATGCAAAGCGGAAAACGTTCAGTTGGGACTTATGAGCTGTCAGACATTTGTGCGTTTGGTTGAACAAGGCACACTGGAACCCGCAAGTGTTCTAACCATGCTAATATCCATGCTGCCAAATTCCAGGTAAGCATAAACAAACATGTATTTGTGTATCGTGCATGCATATCAATCAAATGAATTGATATGGTAAAAAATTCATGCATAGATTCAAGGATAAAAATCAACATAAATTACATTCACATTTCCTATTAAACCCCTTACACTCCATGCAGTTCATACAGAATTAACGGTTTCACTGCTAACTATACTAACAGGCTCTTTTTTTTTTTGTTTTGTTTTATTTTTTGAATGTATTTTTTATACGTACTTTGGCTTCTTATTATTATTTTTTTCTTTTATAAATGTCTACAACACCAGCTGTTTCCTATTTAGTCGGTCATGTTTTATAGCCTGAATTTCCGTTCTTAACTACTTCGCATACCTTGACCAACAATGGTCGTTGGCTTTTCTGAGTTAATTGTTTCATATGTGGTCTTTTTTACACCACCACTCTATCAACCGCCAAATGTAGGTCATTAAACATACATGGTTTACATTTATACGCATATTTTTCTTTTTGATTGTAATAATAAATTTTAAATTTAAGCCAATTTAACTACAAAAGAAATTATTGTTTTTCTCTAACATAATTAAAATTAAAACATGATTAATTTTTTGCAAATATTTTGAAAAAAAATATTCACAAAATGCAGCTTCCAAAAAATATTTTTTTTATTTATGTCGAATATTTGGTTCCTCTATTTCTCAATACTCTATAACAGGAACCGCAAATAATGGTTACTTTGCAAGTTTTAAACTAAAAAAATTATAATAAAAAAGAAATGCTACAAGAAAGTACCCCAACATTATCGTTGTTACACGGTTTACCACGGTTATCAATTAGTTTTAAGCAAAAAGTACAAATTTAAAAATAACTATTATTTTCTAAACAAAAAGTAAAACTTGGAAAATAACAGCATCTAAATCAATATAACACAATCCAAACGCTTTCCAAAATGCAAAATTATTATGCATAAAATTTGTGCTTGAATATACTTAAGTGCAACTACGTGCAAAATATATTTTACAATTTTTTTAAACAAACATCATTTACCAAAAAAAATTTCTTTCTTTTCAAATAATATATGTACATACACGTGTTCTATGCAATTATTAGAATGGATTGCATTTTTCTTAGTATATTCCATAAGCACATGATTCTCAATGTCACGCTAATCAAATGTCACTTTATCATCTGTTGACCCCCTGCTCAATCATTTCATCATCATGTTATCATTTGCTAGACTAATTTGTAATAAAAAGTCGGTGTTTGAAAAAATTAAATTAAACAAGATATAAGTGAGATATTAACGATATCGTTAAAATATTAGCCGTAATTTTATAAGGTGTCATGGATCTGAGAAATTTAATTTTAAATAGCTAAATCTGGATAAAGTTGACTTTGAGTTAATCTGCAACTTCATAGAACCCATCCAGAAAAAGTCTAGGAAGATTAAATGGCACAGTGTTGGAGGTCAACACACTTTATCAATTTACGATTGGCTACGAACCGCTCAATCCTATCAGTGACTAAACAAAATAACTTGGCTGTTACATAGGGTGATCAAATCGGTTTTACAACCGGTGGAAAACCCGGTTTTTTTACTCTTTTAGCTGTCGGTTTTTTCCAAATGTTAATTTTTCGAATGTCGAATACACCGGTTTTTTCATTCACAGAAGCCGGTTTTTTTCATTTTTATACCCTTCACCTGTGGTGCACAAGGGTATATATAGCTTTGTCATTCCGTTTGTAATATCTACAATTTTCATTTCCGACCCCATAAAGTATATATTTTCTGAAAGCTTATGAATAGAGGAGTCGATTAAGCCCTGACCGTCTGTCCGTCTATCCGTCTGTCCGTCTGCCCGTCTGTCCGTGTGTTGGTTGAAATCAACTTTTAGAAGCAACTATATGTTCCTCAGATCTGTATATGGTATCAATCTCTTGGAAATATCCAGGAATGAATCGCTATTGAAATTCAGCACAATCGCCCCATAACTTTCTGAGATATGAGCAAAAAACCACGACCACCTCGTTTTTTTCACAATTACAACAACAACATACATACATACATTCATGTAAAAAACATACCAAACAAAAAAAATTACAAAAAAAAAAATATTAAAAATAAGAAAAAAATAATAAAAAAAACTAAAAAAAAAAAAATTAAAAAAAATTTAAAAAAAAATTTAAAAAAATTTTTTGAAAATTTTTCTAAAAAAATTTGTTAAAAAAATTTAAAAAAAATTTAAAAAAAATATAAAAAAAATAATAAAATATAAATAATATATTAAATAAAATAAAATTTTTTTGGCTCAGCTGGGATTCGATGTCACATTTATTCTAACGTGTACGTATGCACGTATTTTATATGGGATGAATGGTGATACAAACAATTGTTATTGCATGACTACACGTTGTGAAGGGTATATAAGATTCGGCACGGCCGAATATAGCACTGTTACTTGTTAGTTTTATGTTCATTTACCTTTGAAACCAAACGTACAATACTATACTTATTACTAAAAAAAATTCGAAAAATCAGAAAATTTATTAAATAATCTTCCATTATGTTGTAAGAAATTTATTTGTTGTTTCAAAAACAAATGTAAAATAAGAAAAATAATTAGGTTAACTATTATTTGTCTTAAATGGAGAGCAGGTATTTTATATGTTGCTGCGCTTATAATTTGCTATAATAATCAGCTGTTCAGTTAAGTTTTTTGACCAAATTATTGTACTTTGCAATACTTTTTGATCTCATTTTCGAATTTCATAATATTTTGTACTAGCCAAACCCGGCGCGCGTTGCTACGCCCCTTAATGAATCGAAATGCATTCTGAATTTTAATTGAATATCAAGTGAAAAAACCTAAAAATTATAATTTTTTTATGGGCGTGGCATTGCCCACTTTTCTAGTCACGAAATTGTAAAGTCATAACAGCTCAATATGTGTGCAAAGTTTCAGAAGAACCGGACCAGTGCAAGTACCTCAAAATTAAAATTGTTTTTATGGGCGTGGCCCTGCCCACTTTTCTTATCACGAAATTGTAAAGTCATAACAGCTCAATATGCGTGCAAAGTTTCAGAATAATCGGTCCAGATCAAGTACTTCAAAATGATACCTTTTTTTTATGGGCGTGGCACTGCCCACTTTTCTAATCACGAAATTATTTAGTCATGACAGCTCAATATGTGTGCAAAGTTTCAGAGAAATCAGTCAGGTGCAAGTACCTCAAAATTATAGCCTTTTTTATGGGCGTGGCCCCGCCCACTTTTTTAATCACAAAATTATAAAGTCACGACAGCTTAATATGTGTGCAAAGTTTCAGAAAAATCGGTCCAGTGCAAGTACCTCAAAATTAAAACTTTTTTAGGGGCGTGGCCCCGCCCACTTTTCTTATCACGAAATTATTTAGTCATGACAGCTCGATATGTGTGCAAAGTTTCAGAAAAATCGGTCAAGTGCAAGTAGCTAAAACTGATAACTAATTTTTTATGGGCGTGGTCCCGCCCACTTTTTTTCATCCATAAACACTCCCCGGTATGTGTACAACAACTTACCAAAGTTTGAGCCCGATCGGTTTTACAGTTTCAGAGTCTATAGCTAACACACACACACACACACACACACACACACACACACACAGAGTTTCACTTTTATATATATAGACTAAAGCCTACCCATAGCTTTACTAATATTTCTGATAGCATATGACTTGTATACTAAAATAGTTTGGCACACAAAGGGTCATTATTACAACTTGCCTACAAAGTTAATGTTAGTAAAAGGTAAATTTGACTACAGTGAGCAGTGAAGTGACTTTTTTATAGTTTTCATTATTACAACTTCCTTGTAACAAAATTTTTTTTAATATGGCAGTACCAGAGCAAAACCGATTTACATAACGAAAAAACATTTTGGATGATTTATTTACTGTTTTGTATCACTAATATAAAAAAATTAAAACTTAAAATAAAAAAAAAAAATAAAAAGGTCGAAGTAAAAAAGAAATAAAATCACAATTTAGTTGCCATATTTTGTTTCATGCGGAGAAACAATGACATTTTTAAATTTATAAACCTAACCTTAAAAGTTAAAGGTAATTGAATAATTAACTTAACTTTTCGGTCACTTTTAGGTAAAAAGTGTCTGTCCTTTAACATCTTTATTTTAAATAACGGCATTTTATAATAATGCCATTGAATGTGTGTCAACTTAAAATGTAATTAAACCATCGAACAAACTAGTTTATACCTTTATATGTATCTCTGTAATGGGTATAAGAAAGAATTATATTTTATGTATTCGACCGGTTAACCGGTTTTTTATAAATTTTCAAAAAAGCAATCGGTTTTTTCTTTAATTCTAATTTTCAAACTATTTGAAAACCGGTTTCTTAAAAATGTCGAATAATCGATCACCCTACTGTTACATCTTCTCGCCGCTATAAAAACCCTTGACATTAAGTGGTTTAAATTTACTTGGAAATTCATGAAAAATATTTAAAACATTCATATCAATAGTTGTTTTATTTATAAAGCTTGAGATCAGTTCTTATAAAAATAATTTTATTTTATTGCAATATTTCGCTTTCCACATTGGCTAACTTCTTCAGAGAAAGTATAAACAAAACAATTGAATTTTGCCGCCTTTTTTTAAAAAATTTGTTTATAAATAATTTTCATATTGTTTTTTGTTTATACTTTCTCTGAAGAAGCTACCCAATGTGGTAGCGAAATATTGGAATAAAAATAAAAATGTTTAAGAAAAAAAAAACTGATCTCAAGCTTAATAAATAAAACAACTATTATATGTATTAATAAAAAAGATCGAAGACATTTACTTAATATTTAATATCTTAAATAATTAATGTAAACAAAAGTCAATAAATTATGAAAAATTGTTTTATTTTTACCTTATAATCATGCGTTCCATGGATAAAAGTGCAGTTTTATTAATATAAACACATGATTTCTTAAGACACGTTTATGTTAAAGTCATGAATGATTCATCTTAATAGAACCACTTCATTATACCCTTCACCTGTGGTGCACAAGGGTATATATAGCTTTGTCATTCCGTTTGTAATTTCTACAATTTTCATTTCCGACCCCATAAAGTATATATTTTCTGAAAGATTATGAATAGAGGAGTTGATTAAGCCCTGACCGTCTGTCCGTCTGCCCGTCTGTCCGTGTGTTGGTTGAAATCAACTTTTAGAAGCAACTATATGTTCCTCAGATCTGTATATGGTATCAATCTCTTGGAAATATCCAGGAATGAATCGCTATTGAAATTCAGCACAATCGCCCCATAACTTTCTGAGATATGAGCAAAAAACCACGACCACCTCGTTTTTTTTCACAATTACAACAACAACATACATACATAGATACATGTAAAAAACATACCAAACAAAAAAAATTACAAAAAAAAAAATATTAAAAATAAGAAAAAAATAATAAAAAAAACTATAAAAAAAATTTTTAAAAAAATTTAAAAAAAAAATTTTTTTAAAAATTTTTCGAAAAAAATTTTTTAAAAAAATTTAAAAAAAAAATAAAAAAAAATAATAAAATATAAATAATATATTAAATAAAATAAAATAAAATTTTTTTGGCTCAGCTGGGATTCGATGCCACATTTATTCTAACGTGTACGTATGCACGTATTTTATATGGGATGAATCGTGATACAAACAATTGTTATTGCATGACTACACGTTGTGAAGGGTATATAAGATTCGGCACGGCCGAATATAGCACGGTTACTTGTTATGAATTGAAACCATGCATTCACTATTTATTATACCCTTCACCTGTGGTGCACAAGGGTATATATAGCTTTGTCATTCCGTTTGTAATTTCTGCAATTTTCATTTCCGACCCCATAAAGTATATATTTTCTGAAAGCTTATGAATAGAGGAGTCGATTAAGCCCTGACCGTCTGTCCGTCTGTCCGTCTGCCCGTCTGTCCGTGTGTTGGTTGAAATCAACTTTTAGAAGCAACTATATGTTCCTCAGATCTGTATATGGTATCAATCTCTTGGAAATATCCAGGAATGAATCGCTATTGAAATTCAGCACAATCGCCCCATAACTTTCTGAGATATGAGCAAAAAACCACGACCACCTCGTTTTTTTACACAATTACAACAACAACATACTTATATACATACATGCAAAAAACATGCCAAAAAAAAAAAATTACAAAAAAAAAATATATTAAAAATAAAAAAAAATAATAAAAAATATTACAAAAAAAAATTAAAAAAAAATTTTAAAATAAAATTTTAAAGAATTTTTTAAAAATTTTTGTAAAAAAATTTTTTAAAAAAATTTAAAAAAAAATATTAAAAAAAAATAATAAAATATAAATAATATCTTAAATAAAATAAGATAAATTTTTTTTGGCTCAGCTGGGATTCAATGCCACATTTAGTCTAACCAGTATATACATATGTACGTATTTTATGTGAGATGAATGGTGATACAAACAATTGTTATTGCATGACTACACGTTGTGAAGGGTATATAATATTCGGCACGGCCGAATATAGCACTGTTACTTGTTTTTTGTTGGGTTTGTTTTTGTTCAATTGCCTTGGTTTATCTTGTTCTTTAAAAAATCTTAAGTAAGCGAAATTTCCTAGTTATTTTCTTTTATTTTCAACGCTTTTTTACACTTTCATTTGAATATGCTTAAAAGAAATATATGTAAGTTTCATAATTATGCATAATTATTCTGGAAGAAAGTTCTTATTACAAAGCTAGAGCATATGTTACAAATACATACATACATATCTAATGTGTATGTGTGTCTCTTTTTACTGGAAAACTTTTAAATAAAAAAACGTTAATTATTATGCATTTAGGTGTAGATATTTCCATATTTGCGTTGAACCTTTTCTAATTCCTTAAGTTTGCAGTCAAGGACCATTGCAAATGAGGTTCTATTTTATCGTAATTTATAACAATTCAGAAGGTTTTTTTTCCACTCTAGAGACATTAAAAAATCAAGTTCAATGTTATAAAAGTGGAGAAAAAAAGGAGTAAAAGGAAAATAAAAAGAAAATATTTTTTTTAATAGAAAAAACAACCATTTGAATTTTAATGATTTATGGAATGCGAGAACTCAACAGACCATAAATTATTTGTTTTCTGTAAACGTTTTTTCTATTATTTTTTTTTTTTTTTAATAGATTTTTATCTTAGACGCTTGTAACATGTACTTAGTTGCCTATTATTGTGAACTATAAAATTTTAGTTAAATTACTAACAATTTATAAAAACTACTGTAGAAAAGCTAATAAACTTTATTTATAAAATGCAAACATTTAAAGTGGGTGGGTTAAATGAATCACGTTTTTATATATATTTTTTTTGTTGATGTAATTAAATACTTAAATTCATTTATTTTAAGGTCATTTGCAGGCAGTATTTAATTTATTCTAGTGTTTTTGTTTAAATGCAAACGGAAATCACTATTCTTAGTTAATTTGCCAATAAAGAAAATATTTTGGATATGTTTTTTTAAGTGAAGGAAAAAAAATAGTTTTTATTTGAAAATTGTTTAAACATTCGTTTTAAAGAAATTTTTTGTTTATATTTACGAAAACTTTTAATGAAATTTCGTTTAAAAAGTTTTAATATTTTTTATTTAATAAAAATTATTCTTTATTTTTTTTTTCTATCTTACATCTGTGGCAATATGAAAAAACTGCTTATGTCTGTTGTTATAGGTTTTTAGGAAATCACTTTTATTTTTTTAGTTGATTTTTAAAAAAATGATTCCCTTTAAAAGAAAGACTGTTATAAAAATTCTGCGCTATATAAATCAAAGAGCATATTGATTTGAGTATATTTAGTTAAATTACAAGTTAAAATTAGTTTTAGTTCCAAATGATATTGTTCTTTAACAAACTATAAGCAGTAAGTTTTTACGCTTTAATTTCCTAAAAAGTTGTCCAAAATAGTTGAAAATTTGCCTGAGGGTAGTTTTGAATTCCGGGGTTGATGTGATTATCTCAATTTTAGCTTATGTCGACTAAAGCAGTATTTTTTTGTATGGGGGATACTATGCCCCCTGCTCCGATCCTAACCATTTTTTTTATTTTCTAAAATAAAGAAATTATTATCAAAGCAACCCGTACACAGTTTAAAAGGAATAGTTGCTATAGTTCTCAAAATGTGCTATAAAATGTTTTATAATTGTACGGGAGGTACCACGCCCACCTAAAAAATGTTCGTTCGGAGTATAGACCTAAAGCATTAGTGAACAAATTTTAGTAATTGAATAAGTAGTTTCAAAACATACAAACACATATATTTCTTAGTATTAGATGAATGAATTAATTGATTAGTAACGCCTTATAGAATATAAACAATTATTTGCCGACATTTTTGAAAATTTCTAGTTGGACTCAAAAGGGAAAAATATGTGAAATTCCGGAACAAAAATTGTAAAAGGTTTCACTAGACACACAAAATTATGTAATTTAGTGCAACTTGAAACACATTCATAATGGAGTTGAAAGGGGAAAATTTTGGAAACAGTTTGGTACTTTTTAGAACATATTTTTAATAAAAGTAGAATTATTCACTTTAAATCATGTATTTTAAAATTTTAAGATGAAGGATTACTGATTCAAGTTGAGAATAACAAGTAAGAGTGCTATATTCGACCGTGCCGAATCTTATATCCTTTAGATTAACCTATATTTAATGTTATACGCCATTTTTATTTTTTATTTCCGATGCCATCCTCGATTTTGAACTGTTACGTAGTTATTTGTATTATACTAGTCAAGCCCTTTCATTTGATACCCATATTTGGGGTTAAGGAGGGATTTTTTCTGTCATTTTGTTTTAGACGCCATCTTGGATTTTACTTTTTTTAATAATTTATTGTATTCTACTGGTCAAGCCCTTTCATTTGATACCAATATTGAGGTGGTTTAAGAAGTTACATTTTAAAATACCAGGTTTGACCCATATATAAATTTACTGTCCGCCATTTTGTAGTGTGCGGCCAACACGAGTTTTAATTTTCTTATAGTGCTTATATTGCGCTAGTCAAGTGCTTTCAGATGATACCAATATTGACTCTCTCGGTTGTCTAGAAGCTGGAAAAATTTGATTTTCGTTTGTAAGTTTTTGGAAAAAATGTTTGCCCATAACTTTACCGATTAGAGCACGCTTTATCCAAAATTTTTCACCAATATTTCTAGTGGCATATTATATCTACAAATAGTAGCAAAGGTACCTATAAATTATTCTATGGCTGAATAATTTTGGTGGCAGTAGCGTTTATTTGCTCATATCTCAAAAATGTATGAGTCGATTGTGCTGAAATTCAATAGCGATTCATTCCCGGATATTTCCAAAAGATTGATACCATACACAGATCTGAGGAACATATGGTTGCTTCTAAAAGTTGATTTCAACCAACACACGGACAGACGGTCAGGGCTTAATCGACTCCTCTATTCATAAGCTTTCAGAAAATATATACTTTATGGGGTCGCAAATGAAAACTGTTAAAATTACAAACGGAATGACAAAGCTATATATACCCTTGTGCATCACAGGTGAAGGGTATAAGGACAACATTCTTCTTTTTTTAGAAATTAGTTTTTATGTGCTTAATTATGCAAAATTCGCTAAAAATTACACACTATATCTGTCAAAGTTACTTAAATTTCGCAAATTCAATTATTTCGCAACAAACAACTGTTAACAAATAAATAAAAAAATTATGTCATTCGATAGTGTAATTAATTTCTACTAAACACTATGTGCAAGTTGAAGTTACAGTGCGAGACAAATATGTGTTTGTGTTTGTCGGCATAACATCGGGATCAGTGAGTGTAGCGTTTGGTTTTCTATAAACGAATTTAGGTACATCAGGTCCAAAAAAATAATTTTGAATTTATCTGTCCAAACCACATTTTTAATCATCAAAAAATAAAATTGGGAAATAAAATCATATAACTCTCTCTATCTCTCTTTTGAAAGATCTAAAAATGTTTAAAATTTAATCTGAAAACTCGTACGATTGCAGCGTTCGTCACACAGTATACTTGCCCATTTGTATTAAGAGAAATTTTAAAGTTTGCTTTTTTAAAACAATTTTTATTAGATATTCTTTGCATTTAAAAGTTCTGATGAAATTTCTGTTGTAAGGAAATTTTCACTAATTTCTCCATTCACAAAGAACTTTTGATTGTTTTGTTTGTTTCGCAGATGCTACCCCAGATAAGAAACCTTGCATGTCTATAACTTACGAAATTAATTTACACATGAAATTAATAAAAGAACGAACAATTTACATGTGACACAAGTTATTGGTATAGTTTTTTTTTTTATTTATTTTATTTTTGGGGGCACAAAATTAGTTGAAAAATATTTCCGGCCAAAAAAATAAAATTTATGATAAGGAAGTCTAGTAAATTTTGTTTTTGTTTGTTTAATAAACCCAGTATTTTTATTGCAAATCGTCAGCATATTTAAAGAGTTTAGTTTTCTTTTTATGGCTCTTTCTTATACAAAGTCATATTTAATAACACAGCCACTAAGGAATTCCTTATGTTGTTACTAGGCTATTCATTTAATTTTCGGTATTTTTGATTATTCCTAGATATTTGGTTTATCATATAATCGAGTAAAGCTTTTAAATTATTCGAGTTATTGGAATAATTCTTCAGTTGGCGTTGTTAGCTTAAAATCCCTTTCCTTTAAAGAAAGAAGTATTTTTCTGCTTCTGAGCAATACTGCAGGCCAAAGGGATTTTCCAATTCGAATAGAGTAATATTAGCAATAATAGTACACTAAGGTCATAGTCATTGCAGTTTTAGAACCTCTTCCTGCCAGCACGATGTTTCTACGCCGGCTAGGGTGACTCGGAACCCAGCTTATCCTTACGATGCCTTCTTTTTTTTCTAAGTGAGCTGCTATACATACATATTCTTACATTGTCATTTAACTACAATATTAGTGTTACGAATATAGCGATCCATACATATAACACATTAAAAACTGTCGACATGACCCAGTTGGACTTTAAATAAGTATATCAGAGCCGCTTGATTTTCAACAATTATATTTGCTTGGTTGGAAATTATCAGAGAAAAAAATCCAGCATTCGAGCGTGTAAGTGTTCTTTGCTCTTGGGTTTAGAGATTTTAATAAGAATTTTATACTTTCGAATGCCGTAATTGGGCCCAGGGCTGCCACACATTGTAATGATTTCAATTTCGTATTTACCTTCTTCAGATTCTGTTTATTTTATTTTTTCATATTCGTTTTACATTTTCTAAAAAAGGAAAATGACTTTCACATGGATGTCTGTGGTATGTCTGTATGAATAAAAAATCGAATATATGGCAATTATGACCGATGATAGAGATATCCGTTCTTTTATCAAAATTTTCATATTCACTAAAAAAAAGAGCCCATGATCATCAATGACATATAACTCTGATCTTATGCTTTGATTTCGGATATCTTACCGATAGGAAATATTACAGAATTAACATGTGATAAAATCCCGATGAGATATGAGAATATTAACTGCATCACCATTATACCGGAAGAGGGAGAATGGGATGAGATAATCAGGATGGGAAACACCCACGGAATCGATCTTTATACAGACGGTTCAAAGATTGGTGACCAAACTGGAATGGGCTTATACGACATAAGCCGAAATAGAGGCAAATACTTCCGTCTACCAGATCACAACACTATTTTTCAGGCTGAGATCATGGCGATTACGGAAGGAATTAAATGGATAAAGGAAACGAATAGCGAAACTCCGATTCGTATCTTTACGGATAGCCAATCAGTGATTAAGACATTGAGAAAGGAGAAAGTTGAATCCCGGAACGTTTTGCAATGCAAGAGTGAGATAAACTCATATGCAAATTGTGAACATCTGGAGATAATATGGATAACAAGCCATCACGGGCTGATCGGAAACGAGAAAGCCGACAAATTATCCAAAATGGGAGCTCTTTTGAGTACTATAACTTTAGAGAACGCCAAACCCCTTAAACGATTTAAGGATGAACTTAAACGTTGGGCAATGGAAGAACATGTCAGAAAATGGCAAAGCACTGATGTCGGTAAGGTGACAAGAACACTCTGGGGTGACCCAAATCTTGGGAAGTCAAAGGAGATTCTGAGACTAAGTAGACCTACACTTAGGAAATTAACCGGTGTAATTACAGGTCATACGGAGTTGAGAACTCATTTAGCACGCATGGGATTATCTGAGGAGACGACATGTAGAGCTTGTGAGGAAGAGGATGAGACCCTGGTACACTACCTCTGTCATTGTCCTGCGTTTGGGCATATTAGGCGCGAAAATTTTACAGTAGATAATATGCCGAACTTGGAATACCTGGGGAACTCGAACTGGAGATCCATAAGGCGTTACATTGAGGGGACTGGTTTCTTGGACTAGTCCGTTATTTATGGGAAATTATGTTTATGGTTTTTTGTTTGGGAATTCCGTTTTCCACATGGAGCGCACAACATGCCAACTGGGCATAGGTGTATACCTGTCATGGGTTTGGGCTTTTATACCCCTCCTTTTCAACCTAACCTAACCTATGCTTTGATTTAAAAAATTAAAAAGCTGTCCTCTTATCAAATTCTTCTTCTTTTTTCTCACATGTTTTGTTCTACTGCTTATTATTATTATACTTCACAAATTTATGCAGATTTAGTTTAAAAGAGTAAAAAACCGGTTTTTTGCCGGTCGTAAAACCGAGTAATGTTATATCTAATCGTAAAATATATAAACATAAACTTATAAAAACCGGCTTTTGTGGGTAAAAAAACCGGTGTATTTGACATTCGAAAAATCAACAATTAAAAAAAAAAACGCCAGTCGAGAGAGTAAAAACCCGGTTTTTACACCGGTTATAAAACCGAGTAATGGTATAACCAATCATAAAATATATGAACATAAACTTAAAAAACCGACTTTTTTGGTAAAAAACCGGTGTATTCGACATTCGAAAAATCAACAATTGGAAAAAACTGCCAGCCGAAAGAGTAAAAAACCGGTTTTCTACTAGTTGTAGAACTGAGACGATGGTTACATGAATTGTAAAACATATTTTGCATGACTTTGTACGCGTTTTACAGCACATCATTTGAAACAATGTAATAAAATATTTCGAGTTCAAATCGAAGGCATTTAGAATGCATTTTATTGGACTGTTGCTTTAGAAGTCATGAATATTTAATTTGCTTTTAAAAACAAACACACATTTGTTTGCCTATTATTAAAACCCTATGTTAAGAAGGTTCTTAATAATAAATAATTCAAAATTTTATTATGATTTTTTGTTTGTTTGTTTCTTTCGTAGTCCTGTTCAATATACTACCATCACTGAAGGCATTGTCAGTCTTTTGCTGTTAAGTTTAAAACGAAAAGTGGCTACTCTGAAGGATAATGAAAAATTTCAATCAAATTTTGGCCTCAAAACTCAACAGCATCCCATTATAACGCTGCTGCAAAACCCTGTAGTTAACATGAACGATGTAGCGAATAAAATTAATGGTATTTGTAATCATCATGATAACCAGTAAGTGATTTAATCTTTATTTACCTATAATATTTACATGTAAACTCATTAATTTTTTTGTAGAATTAAAAGTCACAGCATTGAGTATTTGCGACCAGTGTATCTTTATATACTTTGTAATCCGCAAACTTTGCAAGATTCAAAAACCATATGGACTGGTCTTTTAACCTTAAGTAAGAATAACAAAGAAGCCAAGGATTTGATGCAGGAAATTTTGTCGTGGAGTAAAATTACCACCTCGCAAAACTGCCTATTTACCAGCACTTTGCTTATCGAAGCCATAGAATACTTTCTTAGCCAAAAGGATTTTAAGCAATCAATTGAGTTGACCATTTTTCAAATTCTCGTTATTAATCATTTGGTTAAATTTGGCATCGATCCGCGACCAAGTTTACATTGTATTTTAAGAGTTCTGCATTCGACAAAGGCACAATCTCAAAGTCATTACAATATCATGTTATTACTGCTGTCGGAGAGTCTACACTTGCTAGCGCCCAGCTATTTACCCGATCTGATGCGTATTTTATCGTTTATAGTGGTTGAGGAAAACTGTGGGCATCAATACATTCTGAACATGTGTCTTGATGGTATCATCCAGTGGATGTCTCAGACTGCATTCATACCTGCAGATGGTCTAGCCATAGCACATCAAATTGTGCGTAAAATTCTCGACGTGATTAAGGGAACACAGAAAACAAATGCAACGCATACAAAAGACTTTAAACCAATTGGTTTACGCTACCTACATCCTGATATAGCACTGGCATTTGATATTGCTAAACTAGTAGAATCGTTTGATGATTCTGAATTGAAAGATGTTTGTACGTTTGTTGACATATTGAATGTTAAGGCCAATACCCTGTTCTGTCAACGTTTACAATTATTTTTAAGGGCCCTATTTTTATCACGAGAACCATCCGTCGACTGTTGGTTTAAAATTTACGAAGCCATTCTAGACATTCTAAAAGTAAATAATAATATTGCTTACGACTTTCTAATGACCTACATATTCAAATTGGCTGGTGAACATAATCCCGAATTGCAAATGGAATTGTTAAGAGGTCTGCCGAATTTCGCAGTATCAAAAGTGAGTTGTTTAGTAAAGCAATTATGCAATCAAATAACAATATTTCGCTGTTTTTGTTTTTACTTTTTTCTTAGGATAACATACCCATGATTTTGAATACTATACGAAATTTATGTGCTGACAATACAACATTTTGTATGGATCTGTACTTACGTTTGTGGCGTGTTGAATCCCGTACATATCCATTTTTAATAAAACTTTTGTCACTACCCTTTAAAGAAGGCACTACCAATAAGTGGGAATTTGAAATTGCCAAAACGTATACCATACGTGAAATATGCTATGAAAAGTGAGTACAAAAGGCTTAGAAATTATTATTATTTTTGGTTTTGTTAAGATATAGTTTGTAGTGAGAAGAAATTACAGCACATTTTTTATTTATTTGAAGAAGCTCGTAACTTGCATTTTTTCCTAAACTACAAAATGATAGAATTTAATTCTAACATATCAATCAGGAGCCGAATTACTCTATTCGATATCGATCGAAATTTTACTCTAGTGATCGAGTTCGCTGTGCTTTAGGTGTAGAGATTCTAATAAGATTTTTCAAATTTCGATCATGTTCAAATGCCGTAATTCGGAACTGTTTTAACAGGGAAAAAGAAAAAAAAAAGAGAAAAATTAAAAAACAAAACGCAACAATATCTTTCAAAATTATCCAGTTGTTTATTACTCACAGGGCCATTTCGAGAAATAAACTGCTCACCAAATTCATCCTTTAATATGTTCATTGTTTCACGAGCTGTATGGCATTTGGCACCGTCTTGTTGAAACCACATATCAACCAAGTCCAACTCAGCCAAAAAAAAGTTGCGTATCATGGTTCGATATCGTTTGCCGTTGATGTTAACGTTTCTTCCACGGTCGTCTTTGAAGAAAAATGGACCGATGATGTCACCAGCCCATAAACCACACCAAGCTGTCGTTTTTTCGGGATGAATCGGTAACTCTTGTACGGCATGTGGCTGTTGTTCACACCAGATGCGACAGTTTTGCTTGTTTACGTATCCATTTAGCCAGAAATGAGCCTCATCGCTGAACACAATTTTTCGATAAAACAGTGGATTTCCATCGAGCTGTAGTAAGGCCCATTCACCAAAAATTCGACGTTTTGGTAGGTCATTCGGCTTTAATTCTTGTACGAGTTGGATTTTATAGGCTTTCAAATGCAAATCGACACGTAAAATTTTCCATGTGGTTGAATAACACATTTCACTATCCTCAATAACACTAGTCGCTACGGCTGCAATATTCTCTTCGGTACACTCTACGAACGCGAGTCGGTGGTTTAATGTACACCAAAGAAAATTTGGTGATAATAGCATGAATTGTTGATTCACTAGGTCGAATATGACGACCCTAAAAAGTTCGTAACAAACGATGGACATTTCTCACAGAGCACGAATTTTGATAATAAATTGCAACGATTTGCAGTCGTTGCTCGTTTGTGAGTTTCTCCATGATGGAATGGCAGAGTATACTGAACACTTTTCACTTTCACAGATGTAGTTGGACACAATTACCAACCAGTGCTACCAGCTCGAAAAACTTAATAGCCATACCAATTTTTTTGGCTCAAGGTGGATTTTTATCACTTTTTCTATATTTCAGCATGGTTATATCTCGGTATACCATACGGAATATCTCGGAAAAAAACAAAGCGCCTCAAACCTACGCGAAAAAAGTGAATCCAGCGCCTTATAAAATCGCTAAAATTCACCTTTTTCCCCCATTTTTCATCTTTTTTTTTGCTCAGTAAATGGATTACAAATCCACAAATATGCTGTCTTTTTTCTTTTATTTTGCATAAAAATAAAAATTCCGATTCATATAACAGCTACTCGTACACCATCCTTTTCTATAAATTTCATACTCAACTTGGCTAAAAAATGTCTAATTTCAGAATTTTGTGTATATTTCAAAACAAAACAAAAAAAAATACAAAAAAGTGCCTTAAAAATGAGAAAAAATAATTTTCGATCGCCTATAACACTTCGGATCAATAGCCACTAATTTAAACAATCGTGATTTGAATTGAAAGCCATCCTGACAATCTCGTCTGCTTATTTACTAAGTGTGTACTCGTTCTGTTTGCAAATTCGTTATTCTTTAAGGCTTAAATATTCGTAAGATTTTACAAAGATAACTATTGTATTCACAAACATTTTAATGCGGATGATGTCTTTGGGTGTAGCATTCCAAGACTCGCTACCATAATATAATATAGATTTTACGTTGGAGTAGAAGATTCTAAGATTTGACAATAATTGGGAGTAACGCCTGGTCTGCACTTTATATCTTGTGATGAGCCACCAATGGCTGAAATTATACAGGTCAGATACACAAAGGAAGTTTATCTTCTTTCGGTTAGTGCTTTACAAGGCTTGGTTGTGTTGTTCATACATTTATGCGCATCATCTTGTTTTTTTTTTTAAGTCGATTTTCAGTTCTACTCTTGTGAAAACTTCTTCGACCGTTCCTATCTTGCTCTGCATATCAGAAAGCCTCTGTGCGTGGAGACAAATATCATTCGCCTTGCTGAGGGGCACTTGTAAAATTCAGAATTCTGGACTGGTTTAGGGAACCACTAAGACTACTTGTAAAGGCAGAAATTTCTACAAGATTTCTCTTACAGACTATGTTGTAATGCCTCCTTTCTCCTTCACTTCTTCAAAAAATAGATTGTTAGCTCGAAAAAATAATTAATATCACTTTAAAGGAAGGTTTTTCTAGACTACGTAAGTTTCTCAATTCTGGACTGGTTAAGGAAATGATCCAGACTATTTTATAAAGGCAGAAATTTTAGAAAGACTTATAATTGCTATCTTCGATAAGCTAAGTTGTCTGCAGGCCCCGAAAATAATCCTTCGGAACAATGATCTAGAATGTGATCTGTAGTCTATTCCTCCTCTTTGTCAAGACAACAGAATCTGCAGTGATCGGTCACCGTAATCACAATGTTCTTCAGCCCCTTCCTTCTAAACTCCAGAAGCCGTTTGTTGTGCTGATAATATATTAAAAGGCCATGATATCCTAGCAATATTACACCATAAATCATTCATCCATCTCGTCTTAGCCGATATATGAAGATACATATGTATCTATTCGAAGTTTGTGAGCAGAGAGGGTCACACCACAGTAGTGATCGATTTCTCCATCACTAGTAATTAGCTATGCAGTTGTAATCACTAATTCCGAGTGATGTTAAAACACCCCACATTCTTGGACGAGTTGTGATATCGACTAGACACCAGTCAGTTGCCTTATGGGCCGTTGACTGTCGGTAAAGATTCTAATATTCCTATGAAATACATTGTAATACATCAGCCAGCGTGTCGCCCGTTTAATCTCAAATATCTTAGCCTGAAGTATAATGCATTCATGTGGTGGTCTAAAATATATTCGGATTCCCAGACGCCTAACCCCTTTCTACCTTTTGACCCATCCATATATGCGTACAATTTGGCTTCATCAGAGAAGAAACTTTCTTATGTCCCCGTCTCTAAGACAAATAGAAATCTGCAGAAGAAAAGAATCGGAGTGCAATAATAATAAGAGTTGAGGTGAAATTCACGCTTCTAATAATACTGGCCACATGATCTGCAGTGAAATTCGCTCACAGTATAAAGTCTTACCGCCGGGTTCATGGCCTTGGTCTACTAGAAGCCACTTCAACACTACAAAAAGTGCCTGGGTCGGTATCAACTGATTCGTACTTGTGATTAAGCTCGCGATATCTTCCAAACGCCCCTCAGTATGTTTTAATTACAGATAATCAATTTAACACGCCCACCTAATCTCCCATATTATTTATTTTCTATATGGGAAAAGATTTTCTTTGATAATTATAGGTGTCCATGAACATTGAATGAAGCACATTATTTACAACAAATTATTTTGAATAAAAGGTGGAATTAAAAAATGTATTTAATTGCACAATTATTTTGAGTTTTTAAAATTGAATTCCAATTACAAAAAAGTAGCTAAAACTTATAGAAAAACCACTATATTACAGACCTTCACAACATGGCTCCGACTTGGTGTCACATCTTTCTGATACGCTTAACACTTGCACTGATGAATCTGGCGATCTGGCCACATCATTAGCTCTTGACGCTATTGTGGCACTGTGCGATAGTCATACGGTGAATATAGCATCAACTTGGCGTGTTTTAAGTACTAGGTTTCGTCATGAAAAGAGACCACGTGCCTTAAAATCCTTATACCGATTTTTTGCTCATGTTCCTCTGTTACAAACTCCCACACTCGAATTTGAGCAGTTGGTAGATGAAGCTTTAGACCAACTGTGGTTGACAATAAGTCGTTCAGATATGGATCACGAATTGATTAAAGAAGCTTTGTCGGCCCTTAAACACTACGAAATAGGAACGTTATTGACCTTGAAGCATATACCACCACAATTTAGACAAAATTTGCATGTGGCTAGGGAGTACACAGGACCAGATGGCCGAGAAGTAGTCGATTTGCAGCAGGAAATGATACCGGGAGAGGTGTGGGTGCAGCTTTTGCAAAAAATACGACCAGAATGTGGTGCAGCGGCGGCGGATTTAATCTCTCACTTTATATATGCCGAAATTAATGGTTTCCGTGGTGGTCTCTATCGTCTGCCCGAGGGCAGACCTGAACCTCGAAAACTACAAGGCCTTTATCCACAAAGTCCTCTTAGGGCTATCATCAGTTACCTAGTAAATCAATCACGTTACGGTGACCATGTGGCGGAACCAATTGCTGTAACGAATGCCTTAAGAACCATATCGAAAAAATTCTCGAAACCCATACCACCTCTTGATTGGAGTTTCTTGCACAGTTTCTTCCATTTATCTTTTGATACGAGAAAGTATTGTATTTTAATAGCCAAAAATCAATTATTACATTCTGGAACTGCACGTCGTTTATTGGAAAATTTTCTAGCCGAATTTGAGCCGAATTGTTTTGAAGAAGATTTACTCTTACTTTTCTCTATACTGCCCGAAATTTCAAACGGTGTTAGCTTGACCATAATGAAAACGTTTGCCGAAAAAGTAGCGGGGTACTGCTTCAAGGAATCGCAACTAGCTGGCTTCAATGAGGGCTGCTTGTTTGAGAAATTCATGGACAGTGTCAAGTATATATTCACGGGAAAATGTGAAGTCCCTGAGGTGCTGGATATTTTTACTTTGATCGTTGAACGTTATATGGATTCAATGGATCTGGATTCTAGGCTATTTGAGCGTTACACCGAAGTTGTGTCAGTTTTACCACAAAATGCTATAGAAGGTTTGACCACACCGGCAAATTGGTGGGAAACACCCATAGGCAAATTGAAAAAGGCCACCATTATCCGATCGTATTTGGTGCTGTATAATGCACAGCTTAAAAATCCACTGAAATGGTTTAATTCCATTGTAGATGCCTATGCCACGCGAAAGGAAGAACATATATTTTTCTTCAGGCATTTGTCATCCACCCTGTATGCCTTCAATAATGACGAACATTCATGTAATTGGATTATGGAAATGTTTATACAAATACAGGCTCTTTTGGCCGAATCATCTAATAAGGATAAATTGGATAAAGTATTGTATCTACTGGATATATTCATACTGTCGGTGGATGTTTTATCGGGCTGTGCAGTACTATTGGGAAATTTGGATACAGTAGCTACACAACGTACGGAAAGAAATCAAATCTTTCCCGAAAGTTTGCAATTCTTATGTGACCATGTCTTCTGGAAAGATCAGGAAGCTAAGGTGGGTTAAACAACGTTTATATGTAATGAACCTTTTAAACTTAATCGTTTTTTCTTTTTTTCTTTGCTTGTTTTACTTACAGATCTATGAGTTTCTTTATAATTTATATAAAAATAATGCCATACCCGATGAATACTCCAGCATTTTCAAAGACTCCATTATCTGCTCCCGCAATAAACCATATTTTGATTCTAAAGGCATTTGGACGAAATACGTGGGCATGCGCAAATAAAACGACTACAGTTTTAATTTGTGATTTTTAATGCTGTTTTATATTCTTGTTGCGAGTTTTTTTTTATATTTCAAAAAACTATCATTTTTTAATTTTGTAGAATTAATAAAAATAAAGTGTTTTATAATAATTATTTATTATTTTTTAATATACGAGTTAATTTATATTTTTTATTATTTTCCACTGGAATTTGATGGATTGTTTGTTTTGTATAGAACTAGCAAACCACCCTCGTAGTGCAAAAAAGAAAAAATCAATTCGAAATGAATGCAGTGTTCACTAAAATGGCTATAACTCATGAACCAATACACATACAGAGACCGTTTATATATAAAAACCTTGGTATTCACCTTTCATAAGCACTTTGCAGAAACAAACGGTTCACGCATTCCAGAGAACATCAATTACTAACACAATGCAACTTATTTTCATCTATTTATATAGATTTTGTGTAAATATTATTTTTTTTTTTTTTTTGTATAAACAAATTTAATCCAGCAATTGAAATATTACGAGTTTTTTTTAAATAAAAACGGCAGCTTGGCATCTACGTTGGCGTTATTGACATTTATCGAAAATATATCGGTATTCTCTTTGAAGGTAGTTACGACAAAGAAACATTGTTTCGCAACGAAGTTAACAGCATCAAATTGTCGAACATAAATGACATCTTTAACTCGGATTATATTCAATATAAAGTTGTCAAAGAATATTAGCATCTTTTAAATGACACGCTAATGTAAAATTCATTGGTTTTTTCCTAAGAATTAGAAGTAGTTCGGGTTAGTCACTCAGCAAAAAAAGCTATGACAAAGAAGTGATTTTGCAGGGGTTCAACTAGTGACTAAGTGCTTAAATTAAGGTGAAAACACTAATTGAGATCACGTGTCTACATGAATATATTAATGAACAGCACTCCATTCTAATAAGTACATAGAACTCAAGCATATTTGGTGAAAAGCATTCGATGTTTCAAGAGTTGATTTTATTCGTTTACATGAATTGTTTAAGATATTTTGCATTAATTTTTAAGCACATCATTTATGACAAATTATTTCGCACTGAGGCAGTCATTTAGAATGAATGCTTTTGCACTATTGAAAATGTAATTCACCTTGCACTACTTCCAATTTTTTTGCCTGGCAGATAGTTATTTAAGTACTTCTTTTTACTTACTTTTTTTTACTGGTTTGCTTTAGTCTCCTTACTCGGAGACCAGGGGGCAAATTACGGCATTCGAACGTGATCGAAATTTAAAAATTCTTATTAGAATCTCTATACCTAAAGTACAGCAAACTCGATCGTTCGAGTAAAATTTCGATCGTGATCGAATGCCGTAATTTGGCCCCAGCGTGGTCCATTGTGTTTCCTTTAATAGAAGAAAAACCGGAATAAATTTAATAAAACATTAATAGAGTAAAGAAATCGTACAAGAGAGAAATGAATAAAGGACTCGTTGAAAACCCATTGGGCCCTCATTGTCCGTTCACAAGCCACCCGACTCCCACGATAAATCCAATGATGTTCTCCAGCTTACAATTCGAGACATCACCCAAATCATCGTGGAATCGTTTACCTAACCATTTAACCCTGTGGGTCTGTAGTCTCGGGCAGTGACAACGTGTTCCAAAATTTCCAACACTTTCTCATCCTCACACATCCTACAATAATCCAGAGTACCGCGATCCCATCTACTAATCCTAGCTCTCACCGGACAATGTCCCGTCAAAACCCCAATAGTGGCCCTCAGACATACCCTATTCTGGACCAGAAGTAGCGTATTCCAATAGACGGCATAATTTTAAGCGACTGGCTGCAATCAGTTTGTAGTTGAGTTGGGTCAATCGGTTACTGATTTTTGCCAACAACTAGTTTATTTTTCAACGAATCACAATGTAATCATGCCCCGATCGACTAGTCAATATTGTGCTGGTCTGCTAGTCTGAAGGTTCCCATCAGAGACTCTGGACTGGTCTGCTTCTGGCCGACTTCCAAAACGTCAATTGCTTTGTGTTTGAACAAACAACAATGTATACCATTTCAAAACGCCGCCGCCAAGTATTTTTAACGCTATAAGAGAGCAAACAATGCATCAGTTTTATAGTTGATGCATTGTTTCGGAACTTTGCATATGTATGTGATTTAAATACAGTAGCAAAACTGTATACAAACTTTGTATACGTAAGATTTGGAAGTCAGCCTCTTTTTCTTTTCTTCTTTTCTATTCAGGAGCCAAATTACGGCAAGTGTATATTGAATAATAAAGTGTGGTTGATAATACCGACCCTTGAGGTAGACCAGTCGGTATTTGTTTTTAACACTCGATAGCATATCCCTATTAATCTACCTTTGCATGTTCCATATAAAATATCTAATTCTTAACGAATAAAACAAATGTTTTGTTTCTTTATTTAGTTCTTCATATATTAAAATGTATTTGTGTTTATATTCTCAATTATAAGAATTAAAAAATTTTATTCAATTGCTAGAAGAAATTAAAAATTTTAAAAAGTAAATTAAAAAATATAAAGTATTTACAATAATAATAAGGCTCTAATGAAAAATGAGAGAAAATTAAATATTGATGCAAGTTAATAACAAAAAGGAAAATAATAAAAGTAATAATTAAAGGACATGAAGAAAGAAGAAAGTCATTTAAGTCTAAATAATCAGCCTTTTTACGAGTTTCATTGTCGAAGTCGTTCGAAGTTAACAATCTTTTTGCCAGCATATCAAATTCAAGACAACGACAACATTAAATGAATGAAAACATTATTGCAATTTATTGACAATCATACTACCAATTGGAATAATGAATGTTTTGTCGTCACGACAACGCCACTCATTATTATTATTATTAGGCCGAGTAGTTTGTATAGGATTATCTCTGAAAAAAGTTTAA
Source organism: Phyto melanocephala (assembly GCA_941918925.1). Classification (NCBI taxonomy): domain Eukaryota; kingdom Metazoa; phylum Arthropoda; class Insecta; order Diptera; family Rhinophoridae; genus Phyto; species Phyto melanocephala. Next base: position 107,106,281 of record OW799237.1, read on the forward strand.
AGCACTTAGACTACAAGTCATGAACATTATTTTATATTTATAGCAAAACATTATTAAAAGTATATTGTTATATATGTAGTTGGTTGATTGTTGTTGATCTTATAATTTCTAAAATAAAAATAATTTTATGTATACATTAAATGTATGATTTTGAGTGAGTAGTTGACGATAGTATTTAATATAATTCAAGTTCAATGTACATACATATATATTAAATATTAAAATCTATGTATGTTGATTAGCTGATAAAACTACGTATGTTTTTATTATTTTATTTATTTGTTATCGAATGAAAAATTACTAAACATTTCCATTGCTGGATGTTACTGCTGTGGTAACGTCCATTGCAGTTTGTTTTTCAATTGGAAGATCTGCCGTTTCAGAAGGAAGTGTTTTAATCGTTTCTTGAGTGATGGCAGCATCTTTTGCGGCCTCTTTAATAGATTCTATTGATGTAGTATCGTCAATTGTTGTTTGTTCTTTGCTTGGAAGATCGGCCGTTTCATTTGTGTCTTGTGTCGCTGCCAGATCTTGTACGGCTTCTTTAGCAGCTTCTATTATTGCTATTTCTTTAGTTATAGGTTGTTCATTAACATTATTTTCGGCAGCAGATGTCTGATTAATAACCTCTAACGTTACATTCATGTTGTTGTCATCACTAACAACGTTTTCAATTTCCTTATCAATCTTCTTGTCACCATTGTTTTCTAGTGCGGGTACAGCATTTGCAATTTCTTGATCAATGTGCGATTTTTCACTCAAGTTTTCGGCAGTGTTATCTGCAACTATAGACTCTGCTTGTGTAGATTCGTCATCATTAGTTTCCATAGCTTCTTCTTTTGTCGTTGCAATGGTGGCTGGTGTTTTTTCTGCTGTTTCAACAGTTTCTTGTACTTTGTCCTCCCCTGTACAACCATTAGCTTTGTTCTCTTCAACAATATCATCGTTCGTAGTGTTTTCAATAGTTTCATTTGTTTTTGTTTTATCCGTTGTGGGCGAGTTTTCCTGCTGCTCTGGTAAAATTCCCTCTTTAACACTGTCGTTAACATCGTCTATAACTTCCATAGAAGTTTCTTTTTCTGATGCAACTTTCTCGTCATTATCGTTTTGAGTAATTACTTCCGATTTTTGCGCAATTTCTGCTAAAGTTTCTGTGTCTTTCTTATCGTCTGTGGTGTTTTTAATTTCCGGATCGGTTTCAATTTGATTTGTATCTTCTGCAGATGTATTATTGGTCTCATCTTCATATGCCTCTGTTACAGTTGCTTTGTCCGTTTCATCAATTGTGTTGTCTTCTTGCTGCTCTAGTTCTTTATTTTTGGCTTCCTCCAATTCCAGCTTCTCTTTAGCCTTAGCCTCTAGCATTTCTTTTGCATACGGAAACACTTCTTCGGCTTTTTTCAATTCAACCGAACATTTCATTTTGAGCTTTTGATCGTTACGCTTCATTTCCTCTAGACGTTCACGTTCCATTAAAGCTTTTTGCTTTAACAATGTGGGATTCGGTTTGTTGGTCAACTTTTTACGTGGCTGCTTTTTCTGACCCGATGAATCGGAACCGGGTGAATATAGAGGGCCTTCATGTATGTCCACCTCCAACATGCTGGCTAGGAAATTTTGAGCCATTGACATTAAATCCATATTGTCATCGAGTTGTGGGGCCGCAACATGAGTGGTTGTAGCTACTTGTTTGTTCTTAGATCCCAGTGTTATTGAAGCAGCTGGTATATCAGGTTTAATTTTAACATCATTAACATGTTGTTGATTTAAGTACACCTGTTGAGTATTTTTTATTTGAGCCTTAGGCTGTGTGGGTTTGGAGGGCGTTAGAACAGACGGCTCATCATCATCCGAATCCAAAGTAATCAAATCAGTTTTAGGTTCAACAATCTCAATTTCGTTATCCTCATCGTCACTGGCTTGTTTATCTATAAGCGGTAGTAAAAAAAAAAATTGAATACGATATAATGCTTAAACTGCTTTTCTTTTCTTTTTTTCTATTTTTTCTTCAAAACTAAGAAATGATCAAGAAAACAACAAAATAAATTTATTTGAATGCTTATTACACTTTATGTATCATTTATTAAGTAAAAACATCATAGCAATTATTCGATGACAAATAAATATCATGGTACTTTAAATATACAATCAAATATTGATAATATGAACGAAACGTGATGCTTCTTAATTGATTAATTACTTTGAATATTACGTATGTATATTGTATGTATGTTTTAAGTAAAATAATGTCTATGATCTATATAATATTTCTTATTCGTAATTACGTGTAGTTAAATAACTTAACTAGAAGCTTAATCTAAAAAGTTCATTTCATCGACTGGTAAATTTTTGCAATATTGTTGCATTTTGGTGTTTTCGAGAATTTGTCCCTTCTCCCGCTTTAAACGATAATAACTGTATTTGGCCAATTGCCAACGCAATTTAATAGATTTGACATCACCTGTAAATTGAAACAAATATAAAACGTCAATCTTTTAATTAAAATAAATAAGAAAAAACGATTTACGTTTGAATGCCCGCATTTTTTCATTTATTTCTTGCCAATAACTGTCGCGCAACATAATGTCATTGTAATCGGTGTCCTTGTCATTCCAGATGGCCGGATATTCCCTCACCAACTTTATTAATTGCAATAGAAATTGCTTATCATCTGGCATGTCTTGTAGTTTAGTTTGGTTATCTTTTTTTGGCTCTTCATCGTCGGGGTCCTGTTCTTCTCCGTCTTTTTCGGATTCCTCCTCTTCATCATCGTCCAACTCAAAACAATCCTCAAAGAGACCATTATTTTCATTTCGTAACTCTTCTTCGTCGATTTTGTAAAGGAAATAAAGTTTGGCCAAATATTTTGAATATTTTAATTCCAAATTCGAACGATCTTCAATGGATTTAATCGTTTTCAAGCGGAACGTTTTATACATTTCATATAAATGTTGCCAGCGGTCTCTTATTTGTTCACCGGGAATGTCTAAAATTTAATTTATCAATTGTTCATTATTTCAAGACACTAACAAAAGGTAGAGCCATAATTGTTGTTTCTAGTGTAAAAACATTTTTTTATTAAATTAAATTGTTAGTTCAAATTGATAATTATGTACTCTGATCTGAATATTAATCTTTCCTTCAAAAAAATGCTTTTATCACCAAAAGACCAACTCTGATAAAACTTTCAATTTCAATCTAGCGCATTAACTTACGTGGCACACATCTTTGTAATAGTTTCCAAACGCTCTTACGAGTTTGTTCATCAATTTTATCTGCCTCTGGATCCATAGACTTGCGCCATATAACCGGATTACTTTTAACAAACGTTATAATTCTTAAATCTAACGGATTAACATCGATTGGTTTGACGGCCGGTTGATAGGAGAATGAATTGTTGTCATTTTTAATCTTGTCCTGTTCTCTGGTTCGATCCACAAATTCATCTTTACCCTGAAGATGCAATGATTGCTCAATAGCATCCAAGTTGCGACGACTATATGTGTCGCCATCATCTTCGCCACAATCAACTGGCACCCATTGATCTTCGGGTAAATCTCGATTGGCTAAGAATGCCATGGCTTTGTCAAAGTGACCATTGAAACGTTTGCCTTCGGCTATACGCTTTTCAATGCGTACAAAACGTTTGCGTATATTTTTCCAACGCAATTTTATATGCTCGTTGCCATTGAAATGCGAGGATATAGTACGCCATTGTTTGCGTGTCACCTCGAAATTGCCATAGTCCGGATGACGGGTACACCAAATCGATGGATACTGCGAAACGAGGCGTGTTAATTTACGGTCAAAAGCATAAGTCTCTTCATTTTTCTTCATTGATTCTTCGGTGCCGTGCATTAAGCCATCGCCATACAGTCCACGGCCTGAGCCTCTCGTATAGCCATCATCGTCATCGTTGTCCATGTAACTTTCATCGGGTTCTTCATTTTCCTCGTTTTCTTGATTGTAGCTGGTAGGAATGGGCGAGTCATCACCACCCTCTAACCAATGGCCCTTTAAACCTTTTGGCTCTTCCAACAAACTATCATCGCCATCAAGATCATCGTCTACTTCTTCAGATTTCTCTTGACTCAAACTGAATATGGGTGGCAGAGGCGATTTCACACCATCTTCACCTTCTTTCAAGTTTGCATGTAAACTTTTACGATACTCGTATACTTGATTATGAAAACTATTTGATCCAGTATTAAATAAATCCACGTCATCCAACTGACCATAGCAAACATAGTCGACAGCTTTAGGAAAAGAAAGAAAATATTACAGAGTTTTTTTTTCGGAATAAACAACAATAACAAAATTATGAGTTTAATTTCATTGCCTTTAGTCATTTTTCACTAGAAAAATTAAAGAAAACACATGGGCCCAAATTAAGGTTTTTTGCTTGTACAAATGTTACATAAATTTACTTTTCATTTCCAAGTTTGATATTATTTTATTTTCTTTTTTTTTTTTTTTGTTTAATATTTCTTACTCATGAGTCCATGTTGTCTTCCCCGTTGAACGTATTTTAAGCCGACAGTCAATGAAATACAAACTCATAGTTTTATTCTTGTTTTAATTCAATGGTACTTACAATCCGGTATTCTATTACATGTTTTTTTTTTTGTAAATAACACTTTAAGAATTTTAAAATTTTAATTTTTTGTTTATTTTTTCTTATTTTTGAGAAGCACTTAATTTAAGTCCATGTGTTGGAAAAAATGGCTTGAGACAATGATTTAATATGTGTATATTTTGCTATAATTACTACAAAAAAATTCTAACTACTTCAAAGATTTTGAAAATTTAACAAAAAAATATTAACTTTTAATAAAAAAAAAATACACGTTTGTTAAAAAAGTGTTGAGTCTATTTAAAAATATAATTTTACACAAAATCTATTGACAGTCTGTACTATAATTGATTGACTATTTTTATAAACTTCACCATTTTTTTTATCATTCCGTTTGTAACTAATTTCTACAATATTCATTTCCGATCGCATAAAGTATATTTTTTCTGAAAGCTTATGAATAGAAGAGTCTAATGAACAATAACCGCCTGTCCGCGTGTTGATTCAAAACAACTTTTAGAAGTTCCTAATGTTGCACAGCTCTGTATGTGATATCAATCTTTTGCAAATATCCGGGATTAAACCGCTATTGAAATCCAACACAATCGCCCCATAACTTTTTGAGATATGAGCAAGTAAACATGAGGCAATCGTTTTTAAATCTGTTTACGACCCTATAAAATTTTATTTTTTGGAAGCTTTACAACTAGAAGAGTCAATTAAGTATTGTCCGTCTGTCCGTGTAAATGTTGAAATCAAGTTTTTTAGGCCCCTCGACATTGCCAAGTCCCGTGTAAAGTATTAAAATATCAGAAATATTTGGAAGCAGATCGGTATTGGAAATCAGCATAATCGCCTTATAACCTTCTGAGATACGAGCTAATAAACACTACTACCTCTGTTTTTGGCAGTTGTTACTATTTATATATATGATATGCCTTTAGGGATATTCGTAAAAAATTTAAAGAAATGGGTTACTAATCGGCAAAGTTTTAAGCAAATATAATTAAAAATGTTTTTTTTTATTATATCAAGTAATACCAAGCTGTAAGCTATATCATCGAAAATTATTTCTGAGAAAAACTAACGAATCGGTTTGTAACTAACTCGAGATATAAGCACGAAAACACAAACCCTTTGGTTTTGGTGTTTCCTTAAATTTTCGAACGAAAATAGAGTTTTCTTAGCTTCTAGACAACCGAGATATCAAAATAATGGCTTGACTAGTAGAATACAATTTTTAATGTAAAAAGTTAAAATCCAAGATGGCGTCCTACATAAAATCGAATAATCTTTCTGTTAATCACATCATAATGGGTATCAAATTAAAGGGCTTGACTAGTAGAATACAATTAACTATGTAAAAATTCAAAATTAAAGATGGCTTTGGAAATAATAAAACATTAACTGCCGTATTCATAAAAAAAATTTTAGGTTTATTAAATGCTTATTTGACAAATTTATATGCAACATCTGTCAAATAAGCTTTTAATAAACCTAAAATATTTTTTATGAATACAGCAGTAAATATGAATTCTAGGCAAGTAAAACAAGTCGACTGGCTCAGAACCGGCGGGTTTTTTTTCTACAATGTCCACGCCGCCTCCATTTTGATCAGCTTCAGTCGACTCAAGAAGAAAATTTGTTCGTAACAGAGATGAAAAATTTGGTAATATATTACCGATAGATTTTTTTAAATTTTTTTAGTGACGTTACTTTGAATTTCTGAGCCGCCGATTTCATTTTTTTATAGCCGCCGCCGCTTAAAAACTGCTCAGTCGCCGCCGAAAATTTTGCCTCGGCTTGTTTCACTATTCTAGGCTGCGCTATGTTATGGCAATTTTACCATGTTCACGGTAATGAAGGGTATTATCAGATTAAGCAAGGATTAAGTTTTTATCATAGTCGCTAAACCTCAAATTTCATACCTCAAATTTCGAAAACAATCAAATAATATATGAGTCTTGAGAATCACAGTATATAGTACATTTAATATCTAATACTTTTGATTTGAAAATGTCTAAAAATCAGATTAAGAAATAAATAAAATTACTTAAAATTTCATTTAAATATTTTTTGATTTATACGTAATTTCTAGATCTTCACTACTGTGAAACCGGTGGGCCAAATTACTTTTTTGATACAAAATATTTGTATTTATAACGGTGATATATTTTCCCTAAAGAAGCAAGAAATTGAGAGTAGCTAAATATTTTAGACTCGTTAATAAAACAAGTTTTTTTTAATAAATAAAGTGTCCTTTTAAGCTTCAATAATATATTTAATTGAAAAAAAGAAGTATTCATTGAACAGGATAGTACTGTCTGTAATGATTAGGGGAAAATATGGCTCCAAAAAACATTCTTAAAAAGAAATCTTTAAAAAATATTCCTAAAAAAATCTATATATTCAGAAAAAAAAAATTAAAACACAAATATTAAAAAAAAAGTATTAAAAACTAAAACATGAAAAAAAATTAAAAAATTATATTTAAAAAAAATTTTTTTTAAAACATTAAAATAAATAGTTGTATTTTTGCGTTCAAAGGCACTTTTCATAGCAACGTTTTTTAAGTCAAAACTTTCGATAAAAAGTGTTAAAACAATAGCGATTTTTTTGAAATCCCAAATTAAAAGAAAACTTTTACAAAAATCTTTTTGTATACAAGCAAGCATGCATTTACAACATCTACAAATTCAAATGTTAACTTACCAGCTGCCAATTGGCCATTTTCTAAGCTGTCAGCGTCGTTGCCGAAACCAAGTGTGCGCATATCGCCCAAACATTTGTCTTGCAAACTCTTAAAGCGCCCAATAGCATAAGTCAAAAGATACGAAAGATGTATATAAAGCTCTTTGACTTCCAAAAAGCTACGAGCCTGTTTGTAAGCATTCGAATTGGTAAGAGTCTGGACTTTATTCGTGAGATGTGTACAAATTTCCATGGCATTAAAGACTTGATCTTGTAAGCCCGAACGCGCTTGGCCAATGCTATTGTCAGGAAAGACATGGCGCACCATAACGGGACGTAAAGGACCAGTCTGTTGGGGTACTTGTTGTTGTTGCGGTGGCGCTTGTTGACTCACCGAAGGCATTTGTCCATTAACAACTTGTATAGTTGTGCCATTATGATTGACCTGATTAATGGTGGTAGAACCAATCATATTGTTGTGATAACGCAAGACTTGAGGATGCTGTCCCGGCTGCTGTTGTACACTGATATTGTAGGGATGTTGCGTGATTTGAACAGCTCGTGAAGCTATAGTTTGTGGTATAATTCTTTGTGGCTGAGGACTATTCATTTGCTGCCAATTATTGGTTGACGGCGAAAGATTTTGGGCTGGAGGTGGACCTTGACGTTTTACTTGGATAAGTTTGCCGTTTGGCAAACGGAAAGTTTCCTGCTGGGCTGCAGAATTCAAGTCAATGCGATAACCATTGATGGTGTGATAGACCGGAGTGCCATTGCCTCCAGGATTGGGAGTACGTGGCCCTATAATGGTGCGCCTAACAACTGGTGGAGGAGCAGCGGCCCTTATCTTGATAGCAGTATTACGTAATACTAACGGTGGTGGAGCATTGCTTTTTTGTGCCACAGACATTGAACCGTAACCAGATTGTGGCTGTTGTATGGACATTATTTTCGGCATAGAGGCCGAAGGTGTCGGAATTGGCCTGTTCGGTTTCTGAGAAACGGTTATTTGACAATCTGGCTCCAGCATGCTGAGCAAGTCTGGCGTACATACCACCTCGTCATTATTTTTTGCACGTTTTGCATTAGTTACTTGCTGAGGCGAACTAGTGGCTGCATGCTTTATGGGTTTCTTGGCTGAACTGGTGCTACCATAGCTGCGTTTTGAAGCCACCGAGTCTAAACTTTCCATAGAATCAGACATATTGCCACATTTTGCTTTTGCTAGACGACAACACCTGCTGCGATCTTTGCCTAAATTGGTTTTTAATTCAGCTTCATTTAAATTCAGAGCATAAATTTCCCTATAAAAACAACAAAAAATTAAAAATATTAAAAAAACGTATAAAAATGTTTGGTACAAAAAATATTAGTATACAAATTGAATAGAATTTATCAATACCACACGTCTTGTTAGCGATTTTTACTCACTTTTTCTGCTGTTCAATATAGTTCATTAGAGCCCAATGTTGAGCCCTTAATGGCCACAATATTTTCGGGGCACAACTAAAACAATTCCAATTTTCATTCTGTTCAATATCAGCCACAACACCTCTGGACAAGTTCTTTACAATGCATGATTTACAAAATACATACGGACAACTGGAACAACAATACACCTCACCGCCTTGCCCGCACCAACGGCAATACAATTCTGAACCGTCTTCGCCTTTACTAAATTCACCGCTATTATAGAAATCATGACATTTATTGCAGTGAGTCACACGTAATATCGGATGCATTTTAATGCCATTCTCCTGAACGGGCGCCGTACCAATGTGTATTTTACACACTGTACAGTGGGTCTTACGCTCTCTTACAACATCGACAGTTGGATAGGCTTTTAAATAGAAGCGCCTTTCCTCTTCCGAAACACTGGGATCGAATTCATAGTTTGTAGCTTTAAACAAAGAAGAACAAAAAACTTTATGTTTTTGTTGCGGAGGGGAAAAGAAGATAAATTAATAAATTTTGAAATTTTGAAAAAGAAAATAAAAATATGTTTTTCATTATACGATTTAATGGCCAAAGTATGTGAAAAAGTAAAGATTATATTTAAAACAGATATGTAAAAAAACTTAAAATTATTTCGTTAAACAATTTACAAACATACAATTAACAATTAGATTTGTAAGTTGTTTTAATTTATAACTAAAACTAATTTTTTTTTGTAATAATTTTTAGATAATTTACAATAAGGCTCTTGAATGAAATCCATTGCTGTATGTAGATTTATTTAAAATTCCCAAAGAGTAGAGAAGTTTTTTTTTTTAGAAAATATTAATGTAAATATGCATTCTTGGGAATCTGATATGGTATCAGTTAACCAGATATTTTGAATTTTATTTATTTAAATTCAAGGCATATTTCTTCATCAGGTAAACGCAGTTCGGAGAGAACTTTTTTATTTATATTTTTTATATATAAAGTTTGACATTTCAAATAAATGAGAGAAAAGAGAAAATTATTTTTTATCTATAGACTTTGACAGCTGAAAATTAAAATAAGTGAAGAAAAAAACAAGTAAGAGCGCTATATTCGGCCGTGCCGAATCTTATATACCCTTCACAACGTATAGTCATGCAATAACAGTAGTTTGTGTCACCATTCATCCCATATGAAATACGTACATACATATATAAAAACATCCCATTGTAAAATTATAAATTCACGTATGTATGTTAAAAAAACGAAAAAAAAAAAATTAAAAAAAAATTTAAAAAAAAATAAAAAAAAAAAAAATTTAAAAAAATTATTATATATAATTATAATTATTATATATAAAACAAAAAATAAAAAAAAATTAAAAAAAAAAATAATAATAAAAATATAAATAATATATTAAGAAAAAAATAAAAAAAAAATTAAAAAAAAAATTTTTAAAAAAATTAAAAAAAATTTTTTTTTGGCTCAGCTGGGATTCGATGCTACGTTTTCTCTAACCAGTATACACGTTTGTATGTATGTATGTTGTTGTTGTAATGTTGTTTTTGTGAAAAAAAAATCGAGGTGGTCGTGGGTTTTTGCTCATATCTCAGTTGTTTATGTACCGATGTTTCTGATTTTCAATACCGATCTACTCCCGAATATTTCTGATATTTTAATACCTTACCCGGGTCCAACCTATTCATAAGCTTTCAGAAAATATATACTTTATGGGGTCGGAAATCAAAATTGTAGAAATTTCACACGGAATGACAAACCTATATATACCCTTTTTCACTGTGTGAAGGGTATAATAATCAGCTGACGAATCGAGACTACCTGATGTATAAATAAGCCTTGATTTAAATTATTAATTACAATTAAAAAAATAAAAAAAAAATTTAAAAAGCAAAATTTTGTTCGTTGGAAAATTCTACTCACAACGAAAAGTCTGACAGCATTGCTGGTAGCTCATAGTATGAATTTAACATTCGATGTTCGCCAGCCAATAAACAAAAAGGAATTGTCTTAAATTAATTCATCGAATGCGAAACTAACGCCTCTGGTCCGCTTTCGGAGTAAAATTAAATCATTCGGAATTGCCATTGTACTATATGTATGTTTATAACAACAATGCAGAACACATGCGTATACCTAAAAATTTTTCACTGATGATGATGATGATGTTTGCATACATATTTTATTTATACTCAGGTATGTGCTAAAAAACGATTTACACAAAAAATCTATTTGAAAACGATTAAAGGTGGGATGTGTTTGCTATCTATAGTCGCTTTGTCAATAATTTTCGAAATTATTGTTCAATCGTTTTTAACAAATTTTGCTTTACAGTTTTTATATTTTATCTTCTAGTATGCTTTTAAGAAGTAAATAGATTGAAATTGGTTTTAAAATGATTCTCAAAATCTATCGCAAATCACACCTTTTCAAAAAGATCATTTTGTAATTGTTTTCCATCACACACCTGATTATGTAATATGATGATATACTTGAACACCTTTATTAAAAATTTTAACAAATATGTATATATGTATGTATGTATTTATATACATACATATGTATTTGATCAGACAATTTTGATTATTTTTCATGAAACATTTTTGTCTAAGTCTAAACTAAAACCCATGATAATTGTTTTTATAATTTTTTACCATTTTATCAGAAATTTTTAACATGTGTAAGATAATTGTTAGTTATAGAGGTTTTAAAATAATTTTAAATTTGAAGTATCTAAACAAAAAAATCGGAAATATGGTTTTTCTTACATCTCATCTTTTGATGATTATTCTAAGAAAGTTTATTACAAATAGTTTTTGTAGTGGCAACACCGTACTTGATATACAAGAAATATAAAAAGTGAATAGATTCTCTGATAGAGAGAGAGAGAGATAGAGAAAGAAAGCAAAAAAATTATATACACAAAATCTTTTAACATACTAAACGCATCCATATAATCATATTAGTTTAAAATAAAAATTACCTACAACTTTATGCTTGCATTGAATAATTACATAACTGATATGCAATCTCCATTATTTTAGTAACTTCACTTAATTGTGAATACCTTGTGGAGATTGGGGAGGTTAGTCATTTGGAAGAAAGAGAACTGGGATATTGAAAAATAGTAAGAATTTCTTGTACAAAAATTAAGACTTTCAGGACCTTAAAATTACGTCATGTGCAGTTGAAATTTATTTTGAAAATATGAATAGAATCTGTAGCAATATTTTGTAGCACATTTAACACTGTATTATTATACCCTTCACACAGTGAAAAAGGGTATATGTATATAGGTTTGTTATTCCGTCTGAAATTTCTACAATTTTCGTTTCCGACCCCATAAAGTATATATTTTCTGAAAGCTTATGAATATTGGAGTTGATAAAGCTCTGTCTGTCTATTCGTGTGTATGTAGAAATCAACTTTTTGAAGCCCCCCGACATCGCTTGGACCCGGGTGAGGTATTAAAATATCAGAAATATTCGGGAGTAGATCGCTATTGAAAATCAGAAACATCGGTACATAAACAACTGAGATATGAGCAAAAACCCACGACCACCTCGATTTTTTTTCACAAAAACAACAACAACATACATACATACAACCGTGTATGCTGGTTAGAGAAAACGTAGCATCAAATCCCAGCTGAGCCAAAAAAAAAAATTTTTTTATTTTTTTTTTTTATTTTTTATTTAATATATTTATATTTTTATTATTTTTTTTTGTTTTATATTATTTATATATATTTTAATTATTTTTTTTTTAATTTTTTTAACATACATACGTAAATTTATAATTTTACAATGGGATGTTTTTATATATGTATGTACGTATTTCATATGGGATGAATAGTGATACAAACTACTGTTATTGCATGACTACACGTTGTGAAGGGTTTATAAGATTCGGCACGGCCGAATATAGCGCTCTTTCTTGTTTTTGATTCGGTCGGTTTGTTAAAAGTTTAGATTTATACAGATTTTTTTAATGTTGCAGAACTTTTAGCAATTTACATTATTCTAGTTGTCGACGGCGTAAGCCTTTTTAATTTAACATCACATATATATTTGTTCTACATATAAGAGATATATTTTTGTTTTACATAAATTAACGCTTACGCTTTGTAAAACTCGGATATAGCAAATATTTTTAACATAAATCTCCCCTTGCTCCGAATCTTGACACTTTTGGTTCGATTGTAAAAATAACTTTAAGAGTGGCTCAAGTAAAGCCTTACCCAGACATGTTATAAAAAAGATTTATTTTATATGGGGGATACCAAGCCCCCTGCTTCAGTTTCACGCATTTTTATCTCATATAAAAAATGTTTTAGAAGTAAAATGTAGGAAGTTAGAATATAATAGCTATGCCATAAAATGTGTTCTATTTGTACTTGAAATTGAAAAAAAATATATTAAGCCTATATCTATTCAGGATCATATAGTTTCAGAAACAAGGCGGGACATACAAAATTACATGCCCTCTTTATTATTTTAGTATATGTAGGAATATCTAGGCAGGTATGCACATACATATGTACATATGTATGTATGTACATATATATATAAAATTAATATTCCTAAGTTAATGCCACAGCGTTGCATACATAAATTTTTTAACATTTGAAAAATTATTTTTTTAAAATAATTTTAAATGTTTTATTTGAGTATGCTAAGTACCTTCATATATACTATACATATTTGGAAACATGTAAAAGTTATCGTTATGTACACACAGTTATAATCAGGAGTTAAAAAAGTTCATAACTGTGTACAAGTAGATTTTTACCAAAAGGTTTTCAACAATATTAATAAAAATTATTTTTTTAAAGCTTTAAAGCTCAAAGAGCTTTTTAATTTTTATTAAGCTTTTATCATTGCTTGTGAAGTTATTTGTTAACTTTTATGAGCTTTATAAAGTTTTATGATTGCAACTTTACTATAACGTCAAAGCTTTAAGCCAATTCACAAACCAAAAAAATTAAAGACGTAAACAAAACGTTAAATAAAATGTATAAGGCTGCTAACGATGCATATTCAATTCGCCGTAGAATCTACATAATCCATCAAAATGCACAAAAATTGTAAAAAAGTAAATTTTATACCTAATAAAATAAAAAAACTACTTCTAAAGAAAAAGCCGAATTGGCGCGCTTTAAACAAAATAAATGATTGAACAATTAATTAACACACCTATACATGTCTTACCTTTACAATTATCGGCCACAACTGACGGTGATGGCATAGCAGCCGCCGCTGTCATTGTAGAGCCGGAGCTGCCTTCTGTGGTCTCCATTGTCTTATGCACCAATGTTTCTTTTAATACAAGTTTAGTGACAGTATCTCCTTACAAATTATTAAAAAAAATTAATTTTTCCAAGTATACACACACACACTTTAAAAGAAATATTTTGTCTAATACTTCTTGTTGTAATTTTTCCTTTACTGTCTCTATTTATTCTTTTACTTCTTCAACAAACAACACTGTTGTCTTCTATTGTTGACATTTTTTTAGAAAACTTTAACAAAATTTATTAATTTAAAACTAATTTTTTTTAACAAAATTCAGTTTTTTTCACAGTTTTCCCTCTGCTTCTGTAACTTTGTTGAAAAAATACTGTGTGTGTGTCTTGTATGCAAAAAATATTTTCTACAGCCAATCACCAATATGGCGGCTTTGTTCGTTTTTGTTCGTATTGTTTGGTTGGTTTTGATTCGTATGAGAGGAAAAGAGCTCAAGGTGTATCGATAGTTAAAAAGAGCAGGCATGTATATTAAATGTCACTTTAGCTGTCAAACATGTGGTCGCCATTTTGTATTGATAAGAACTTCGGAATATACGACATAGTGGAACCGCTTTTTAAATATTTTATATATACACACATATGTATATGTGTACTAGTTTGAAAGTTTAAAAGGAAAGTTTTGTCTTTTATATATAATAAAACGGTTAAACTATTATTACTTAAAAGATTTTTGTTATTGTTTGCTAAAAACATGTTTATTTTGGAATCCTTTGATATCCGTATGTAAATATACATATGTATATATCTTTCAGAATCACATATAATATGCACAATATTCATTCAAAGAAAACGGTTATTGGTTTATAGTTATTATTTTCTTTTTATTTGGTATAAACAATCAGAGATGATAAATATACATTTTATTACTGTACTTTAATATTAAAAATAAAACATTTTCCAGTAATAGATTAGCAACCAGTAAAAATAAAACTCATTTTATGAATGTTAATCTGTTTAATAATTAAAATTATATATATATACATACATATTTGTTTTCATTAACATATTTATTTTAATCTTAGTATTAATTATTTATTATTAATTAGTTAAAGATTTTTTTTCGGACGAATAAACAGTTTATCATTATTAAACTTTAGTTTAACTTACCATGAACTTTTTTTAACCTACCGCTGACTTTAGATAAAAGTGAGGTTCTAATAATGGATAACTGTATATCCGACCTATGAAATCCTATCTTAAACTAATGCCAAGTTGTAACAATTTCCCTTAATCATTTAAATATTAGATTTCCTGCTTCACACATAGAATTACTGTTCAAGTGATACCTAATAATATGGTTATCGTTAACTAAACTAAAAGATTGAAACGAATTAACACAAAAAAATTTCAATAGAATTATTACATATTATTCCAAAGTTATTAAATTATAAATATAGAATATGTACTTTTTGAAAAGTACTAAAAGATTTTATTTGGTATAATACCACATTTTTCATCCCTGTAATTAATACAAAATGCATATTTTAGAAAACTAAGCAAGATTGAATAAAATCAGCGGTTAGTCGCCGCCGGTAGATTGACTCAAAAGTAAAATGTTACAAAATTGCTATCGAAACGTTCAAGTGTGAAATCCATTCAACATGTCTTATTGCTAAGATTCTTATCTTTTTGCCGAAAGGTGAAAGTGAAATAAATACAAGTATACATTTACAGGTACTTGACATTCGTTGTTTTCATTCGCGGTTGATAGCCCGAATTTATCTTCTTATATAAAGAAGATTTTGTGTGTAAAACTTTCAAGAAAAAAATTATAATTTAAAATTTTGAACTGGTTGAGCATCTTGTTGTTACTTTACTTATTTACTAACCTTCAAGTGGTCAAAACGTAGATTTTTTAACATTTAATAAATACGAGGATTTAAAACCATGGGTATCAATATGTTTTTTTGGAACCACTTTTTTCCTGTTTTAGTTCAAATTCTAAACCGGTTCGAGGTAAATCTCTCACAGTGTCATGTTGGTGGTGATGATGAACTAAACATCAAATCATTGCTTTAGACATTAAAATGTCAACGGTATCCCCTCTGCGTTAAAATATTTGATAAATAATAAAATTCTATTTTTCCAGTTCTCTGTTAAGTTATAAACTTCTCCACTATTTACATATTTCTATAATGAAAAAAATTTAAAATTTAAATTTTTTTATTAATAATCCTTTTTTAAACGAGATAGATTAATATGGTACCCGTATCCAATCAGTTGAAAGTAAAAAAAGTTTGTGACATATGCTGGCATATATATACAAAAACAAAATGCATGTGTTTTTAGTTGTTGTGTTAGTTGCCGCAATGCATATACCTTATGGATATGCCATGATTTTATAAAAAATTACTTTTATTTTAAATTTAGTTATATTGTTGTTCCTAAAAAGCACTTTTAATTAAAAAATATAAAATGTAGGAAACATAAAAGGTAATAGTTTTCCTCTCGAATTTTTGTACATTAAAGGGTTAAATATAAATGTCAATAGGAAATATATAAATATGGCAACTTATTTATGTTTGGAATATAAAATAAATCACATATGTTTGGCTCCAAAATTTTTCCGTAAAAATAGCTATTTTTTGCATAAATTCATCCTAATGCTGTGAAATTGCTTTTATTACAATAATTAAATTGAACTGCAAACAAAAATAAAAAAACAAAACAAATAAATTATGTCTGCAACATCAACTGATTTCTTTTACGGATGGGATTTACTCTACAAGACTATAGAAAAAGTAGTAAACAAAAAGGATGACTTGCTTATTGCATTGGCTCATTTTGTTCTTACTAAACATTTCCACTTTAAGTGCATTGGTATTGGAGATGATGTAAGTATTCTGCATTTACATGCATATATGAAATAAATATTATTATGTTTATTGTTAAAGTTGTGATAGTTTTCCGAAACAAATAGTAAAAAATTCCCCTTATATACGTACCTTTATCATTTCGTTTGTATTTTGCACAATATACATTTCCGACCCCATAAAGTAAGTATGTATATATTATCTGAAAGCTTATAAATAGGGAATTTTATTGAGCTATGTTTTTGTGTCCCTGTTTTGGTTTAAATGTTGCACAGACTTGGTGTTCAATTATCGTTCTGTGAAACTGTGAAATGAAAACTTTTTGTACATGAATATCTAAGGTATGAGCAAATAAACACGACTGCCTCTGTTTCCACCCATATTCTTTGCACAAAAATTAAAAGTTTTAAATCCTTCTGTCGATATAACTTCAATGCTACTGGTTAAAAAACCTTAGATTAAACAGTAGGGCTTCAAATCTATATTCTTTTTCATCAGCGTTGTTACATCTAATAATAAGAACGGTGGAATATTCTACTGTCTCTTAACCAAGGTATAGTTTATAAGTTGTTTACGAAACTTAGCAGAAACTAATATAAAAAATCAAATAAAAGGTTTAAAAATTATAATCTTTTAATTGCTAAAAATTTCGCAACAAAAGCCAGAAACTGAGTATCAAACGAATACCTTTAACAGTTCTTATTTTTAAAATACATAAATACATACATATATAATTAATTATAATTGTAACATAAAATTTTTTTTTACCTCAATTTATCATTATGTATTGAATTTGATTGAATTAATGAGGAAAGTGTATTTTAATTTTTGTTTTTAGTAGTTTTTTTTTGTAAGTCCTTTATTGTAAGCGATGTAGCGACTTAAAAAAATTTTTTCCTGGAATTTTCTAGGAAATAACAAACCTTAGTCATAGGTTATTGGGAAGTTAGAAAAATTGAATAATAAAACATTCTTTAAATAATGTTTCCTTAACTGAAATTTGTATATCAAGTTACTGCTAGGGCATTTTTTAATAGCAATTTTAGTACAATAACCTAAATTGAATAGATTTTGCTGTATTTTAGTGCAAAATATATGAAAATCAAATTTTATTAGTATCACTAGTAAAAACACTGTTACCAATTTAAAATATATTTTTTATAACAATTTAATAGGAAAATTATTTTTACTTTTTGATTTTTAACTAAAAATAATTAAAATAACAAAATAAAAAAATTAAACAAACCAACCAAGCTACCAAGGCATGAATAAATTAATAAAATTTCGAATGTGCAAATAATTTAATTTTTATACCCTTCACACAGTGAAAAGGGTATATATAGGTTTGTCATTCCGTGTGAAATTTCTACAATTTTCATTTCCGACCCCATAAAGTATATATATTCTGAAAGCTTATGAATAGGGGAGTCGATTAAGCTCTGTCCGTCTGACCGTCTGTCCGTGTGTACGTTGAAATCAACTTTTTGAAGCCCCCGACATCGCTTGGACCCGGGTGAGGTATTAAAATATCAGAAATATTCGGGAGTAGATCGGTATTGAGAATCAGAAACATCGGTACACAAACAACTGATATAGGAGCAAAAACCCACGACCACCTCGATTTTTTTTTTCAAAAAAACAACATTACAACAACATACATACAAACGTGTATACTGGTTAGAGAAAACGTGACATCGAATCCCAGCTGAGCCAAAAAATTTTTTATTTTTTATTTAATTAATTATTTATATTATTTTTTTGTTTTATATTTATTTTATATATATAATATTTAAATTATTTTTCTTAAAATTTTTTTTATTTTTTTACATTGTTTTTATGTTTTTTTTTTACATACATACGTAAATTTATAATTTTACAATGGGCTGTTTTTATATATGTATGTTTTTTATATGTATGTACGTATTTCATATGGGATGAATGGTGATATAAACTACTGTTATTGCATGACTACACGTTTTGAAGGGTATATAAGATTCGGCACGGCCGAATATAGCGCTCTTACTTGTTTTAATTTTATTTTTTACAAAAACAATTTTTTTCCGAATTAAAAAAAAATTTTAAAATAAATTATTTTTTATCAAAAATGAAAAATCAATGTTTTTTATTCAAATCTCCTTTGAAATTTTCATCCTTACTTTAAGCCATTTTTAAACTTTTTTATCAAACATTTAGCTTTTTGGTTACCGCGAACTATTAGTATCTATTTATTATCAGAATATTTTTTAAAGTGTATTATGTATTTTAATCCTAATTAAGAAAGTAATTTTAAAATTTTGTAGAAAACTTTGCTAGATGATGATGAAGATAGTGGTTCGGAATTGTTACCCGATACTTGGAATGACGATGACAAAAATTATGCTTTACGTTATACCAACAACAAACAATTGTATATTCTTTTGGCCCTAAGAACAGAAGGTTCTCTTATTATTACTTTATTAGATGTAAAGACCCGTAAGGTTTCAAATATAGGCTTAGATCCAGAAGATTTGGTAAAAGATACTAAAGGAAGTATAACAAAAATGATACCAAACGCCCCACAGTTGGTCGATAGATATCGAAAAGAGCTGTTAGAGCCTGTAAGTTAATACTTTAATTAACTTGTACATAAAGTTTATTTTACATATATATACTTACTCTAGGTATTTGCTGGTAATAGCAAAACTGTAACCACTCAAACGACTGACACTTCTGCGTCGACATCGGCTGAAGGTCCTGATAGTCTACGTATTGGTGAACCAAGACTTCCGCCTTTTGGGTAAATATTTATTAATTATCAATATTAATAATTTATATTATCTTAAAAAATTGTTTTTATTTAGTTTATATACTCCTGAGACACAACCCCCACCATTTGGCTATCCTGTTGGCCGTGGTGATTTAGATCCTTTGGGTCGTGGTGGCCCTGGAAATCTTTTCCCCTTTCCGTCTCATCCTGATTTTCGTCTAGGACCGAATAACAGTGGTGCTCGACCACGTTTTGATCCATTTGGTCCTCCTGAACGTGGCATCAGACCAAATCCTAATCCAGACCATATGCGACCACCTGGTTTTGGTGATGACTACTACATGTAATCTGTTAAATATCATAACTAAACTAATGTTTAAATAAACCTAAAAATTTTTATATAGCAGTTTAAAACGTATAAACTTTTTTCTTAAAACTAATCTTAATAGGTATTTGCAGGTACGTATGTGTTAAAAATGTTTCCTTTTTAATTGGGGTCATAAATTCCAAACAATTACGAATTTAATAATTTTCCTGATACATAACTTCATACTTATTTCCCTAAAAAATTTCGATTTTAAATAACAAACGATTATAGTGAACTAAAACTGCAATAACAAGTAAAAGTGGTATATTCGGCCGTGCCTTATCTGATAATACCCTTCACCATCATGTACCTAGATATAATCCCACATCGTAGTTTAACCTTTATTTCATGTTATACGCCATTTTGCCTTATTATTTCCGACGCCATCCTTGATTTTGAATTTTTACCTAGTTATCTGTATTCTACTAGTCAAGCCCTTTCATTTGATACCCATATTGATGGGGTTAAAAAAATTGATTCCGCCATTTTGTTTAAGACGCCATTTTGGATTTTATATTTTTTAATAATTTACTGTATTCTACTATATTGAGGGGGTTCAAGAAGTTACAATTTTAAAGTACCAGATTTGACCTATATATAAATTTATTGTCCGCCATTTTGTAGTGGCGGCTAACATGAATTTTAATTTTGGTATATAGCCCTTTCAGATGATACCAATATTGATTCTCTCGGTTGTCTAGAAGCTGAAAAAATTTGATTTTCGTTTGAAATTTTTGAAATATATATTAAAAAAAAAATTTTTGCCTATAACTTTACCGATTAAAGCACGCTTTATCCAAAATTTTTCACGAATATCTCTAGAGGCATATTATATCTACAAATAGTAGCGAAGGTACCTATAAATTATTGTATGGTTGAAAAATTTTAATTCTGGTGGTAAAAATATAGGAAAAAACAGAGGCAGTCGTGTTTATTTGCTCATATCTCAGAAAGTTATGGGGCGATTGTGGTAAATTTCAATAGCGATTCATTCCCGGATATTTCCAAAAGATTGATACCATACACAGATCGGAGGAACATATGGTTGCTTCTAAAAGTTGATTTCAACCAACACACGGGCAGACGGTCATGGCTTAATCGACTCCTCTATTCATAAGCTTTCAGAAAATATATCGTAGTAAGAATTAAAGAACGCTGTAACTGACAAAAAATCGAAAAAACGTTTTTATGAAAAATAAAAATCACTTATAGGGCCCATACACAACACCATAATAATTGTGCAATCAAGTAACTGTGCCAGCTGATTGGCCGTGTATGAGGTTGTTGTGTGATTGATATTTTTTTGATCGTACCAGCATGATTTAGTCGTGTGTGTCAAAATTAGCTCATAAAAGTTAAATCGTCAAGGCATAAACATCAAAAAAATACAACATTTCAAATATAAATGCAAATTCATAGCCATTTCTTCATCCAAACACGTTTTTTTTTGCTCCTAATTCGTTTTCGTTTTAGGATAATAGTAATAATAAGTGCAGCACAAATTTTTTTGTTATTCATTACAAACTTTTCCATACAATTTTTGGGTAAAAAATGAATTTTATACCACCATGCTGGTGTAGTGTGTGCTTAAAGCTTACTTGCAAAAACACTTGATTGCAAAATTTTATGGTGTTGTGTATGGGCCCTATTACACCGTCTGCATATTGAAAAATACCAGTGTCTTCTTTGTCGTAAGCCTAACAAAAACTAGCATTTTTCACAATTGTTGCTTACGACACTTTTGCGTCAACAAAATTTTTCAAACTAACGCTTAAGCTGGAGTTACATACCATGCGTTCTATCCGTTGTTCCGTTTTATGCATCTGTCAAAAAGTAGAATCAGTGTAATTGTGTGACAAGTTACACGGCAAAACGCAAAGAATGCATAAACGTATCAACGCAGCAAAGTAGGTTTACTTTCTACTTTTGTATCCGTCGCATGAAAGGTGAATAAATGTTAGCTGTTGTTGATAGCCATTCTTTGCGTATGTGATTCAGTATCAGTTATTACAAATAAATATCACTTATTTCAAAAATTATTCAAGATACCACCTTTTGTCAGTAATAAAGTTTTAACAGTGTGACGCTCATTGTGAAGGTGCCCGGTGAAATACTTTGTTCATAATTTTAATTAAGTAAGCAGTTGAAAGATCTATCAGTCAATTCCCGAAGCATGTCATATTACTCTATAAAATACAATTCTCCAATATCTGGAAGTAGTAACCACTATAACAACGATATAATACAGACAAAATTTAACAATCCAAAAGAAGAAAATACAATAATTTAAAAAGTCTTGTAAAAAAGAAAATCATTCCACATAAATACGCAAAAGAATTGCTGGACCTGCACCACAACAATAAAGCAGCAGATCGCCTACCATTAACCGATGAAGAAGACTAAATATTTAAAAAAAGGACTTATCCTGCTGTAGTATGAAGTTATAAATGATTAAATAAATATAACAAATCTTTGCGTTTTGCTCAAAAAATATTTTTTCCACTTTAACTTACAGCTATTAAGTTTTACTTAAAAAAATGTGTCACTTAAAGCGTTTTAAATTTCTAAAATTTTGTTTCCATACAAAATAATTGTAGGTACAGCATTTTATAGGTCTGTGTAAAAAAATCGTTTGCTGTAAGTCGCAGAATCTCCGGGAATAATAGACTTGAGAGGAAATGTTTACAGCCAATATCTTAAGCAAGAAAAAATAAAAATACGTTTTTAAAATCATTTTCCTCAATTGTATAGTTTTTGTGATATGTTTTTTTTTCTACTTTCATACCGGTCTCTTGGCTCTGGTGAACATTTTATGTTTTGTCAGTTACAGCGTTCTTTAATTCTTGCGACGATATACTTTATAGGGTCGGAAATGAAAATTGTAGAAATTAAAAACGGAATGACAAAGCTATGTATATATATATCCTTGTGCACCACAGGTAAAGGGTATAAAAAGAAGCGAACATATCCTTGGGGAATTAATTCATGATTGATATTTTAACAAAAAGCGAAAATATGTCGATTGATATTAAACACCAAAATATATATTTTTTTTGTATAAAATATTTTTATTTACGAGTATTATTCTTTTTCAAAATATTTTTAAATTTATAATGATTTAAGTTGAATAATGTAGCATTTTTAGAGTTCTCATGAAAACGCTCGTCAAATCTTTTTTTAAGATAATGATAAACATGTATAAACTTAATAATAAAATATATTCATATTTAAAAATATTTTACTTTAGTAATTCATCATACAATAAAAAAAACTGAATAAGTATATGTTTATGATAAGCAATTGTCCCATTCACAACCTATTGTAGAAAGGGTACGTCGTAGTAATTGTACATAATTTGTTGATGATTTTTCCATTAACATTTTATATAACACAAAGAACGATTTTACCTACACGCAAAGAGAAAATATGGTTGTGGTAATCATAATCGAAAAGCAACATACTACGATTGAATTACATGATTGTGATTAAAACATATAATGGTTACCAGTAAACATTATTATGTTTAATTAAAGTATCAAGCAATAATCATATGTATGATTACAATTGAAATCGGCAATTTTTGATATTTTTTACGGCAAATTATTGTCTTTTGCTGTAACATGCACATATTGATTGCACTTACCTTTTTAATTGTAATTTTTATATCAATATTTTTTTTAATTTTCTGGTTTATTTTTCAGTTTCTCCAATTTTTCCAAAAATTTTGTGTATTCTTTTGACATCTCAAACTTTTAAAATAATAAAAATTTATTTAGCAAGAAGAAGAACAATTGAAATCAAATTATTATAAAAAAAAACAAAGATTGTTTGCTTTATAATCATACTGTTGTCTCACCTATTATTTAATGATTATTTGCAATTTTTAATGCTTTCGAATATAATGTTATTTTTGTCAAATTATTTTTTTTAAGGGGAAGTAAACATTAAATGATACAATTCAAACAAAAGCTTGATTATTGTGACAATGGGCCAATTCAAAGTGGTTGCATATCAGTCATATTTGTACTATTTCATATTATTTTATGCATGCATAAAAATTTTGTTAGTAATTTCCATACAAAAAAAATAATATGACTTTACACATTTGTTTCCTATGTATAAGAAATTGTTTATGTTATACTTTTAACCATACTGTCTCTCAGAGAGAATTTCTTCGCTTCTCACCTCAGAGAGAGTATTTTCTATTTTTTTCTTTCCTGTACACATACAATTTTTAACAGCGTCATGTCTTTGTCTTCTTTCTTGTATTAAATACATAATTTGTTAACAAAAGGTGTTCAAAGTCACTAGTCATATTAATATGAATTATATGACATAGTACAATATGAGAGTCTACTTTGAATTGGCCCAATATATGTGATGAAATGAAACAAAAATAACTATTACTTGTTTTCGACAATAAAATATTGTCAAAGCGAATATAATATGACCGTCGTGATCATGCTGTAACCATGGTTTTTCTTTGCGTGTAATTTTATAAAATATTGTATAATAGCATGTTCACACGGACAGCAAATATCAAGGTTCGCTCTCTCATTCAAGGTTCGCGACCGAATCCTGATTAAATCTACAAGATTCGCCATAAAAAATTTTGAGAGCGAATCTTCATGGTTCATTTTGAATCTTGTTGCGAATCTCGAAGAATTTACTATCATCTCTAATTTTGATAACAAAAATCGCTAATTTATCTGTACTGGCTATCAAAAACAAAAATAAACAAAGGAAAACAGAAAAAATATTGTGTGCAAAAAATAATTGTGGAAATAAAAAATATATGTTTAAACATACATACATATGCATATGTATATTTAAATTAAAATGGAAAAAAGAGAAATAGTGAAACGTTTTTTAAAGTGTAGAAGAATGACTTCAATAAACCTCAGAAAAAACAAAAATCCGCGTTAAATAATTGAAAAAAAAAAAATAAATAAAAATGTCAAAGTGAAACAAGAACTATCGTCTGAACGGCAGGGTTCCCATTCGAGATTCAGAGAGCGAACCACGAGATTCATATTACCGTGTGAACATGGCATTAATACATCTAGCGGGAAAAATAAGTAAGTAAGACCGCCGTTTTTCTTCAATATGTAGACAATAATTTCTTACAACCTACGACTCCTTGTTGTACGACAGGTTGTTGTAAATTGAGCAAATTTGTTCTTCATAACAAAAATAAAAATTTTGTTTGTATGATTTTTTTTTTTAATTTTAAGCCAATAAAAAATTAACAAATTTATTTAATAGTTTACTACTGCATTACTAATACAAAGTAAAATAAAGAAAGAAAAATTAACTACAAATTAAGCATTACAGAACGTGAAAAAAAAATTAAAATGTGACATAAAAACTTGTGGCAGTATAAAGTTTAAAAATAATTGTTAATATTTAAAATTATAAAACAAATATCTACGAGTATAATTTTACAATACAAGACAGTTTTTAGTTCTAAACCTAAAATCCCAGATTACAAGGGAAAACAGGGAAAATGTGTAAAAGTAATTGCAAATTTAAGTGTCTCAAAGAAATGGATTATCTCAAAACTTGATTTTTGTTTATTTAGAGGTTTTCGTAACATAAAAGTGACTTTTTGTTGCAAATCGCTTATTATTTTTTAATTTTTGTTTTTTTTTTTTACTTAAAAATAAAATAGCTTAAGTTTAGGTGTTGTTGTTGGTTGTTTTTGTGTGTTTTTTTTTTAAGTATTTGTTTAAGGTTATGAAATTTTATACATTGAAATAATGATGTTTATAAAATTAATGGCGTTTTATATTATAATTTATATTAAGCTGTAGTGTTATTTAAGAAAAAATTTATTTAATTTCAGCTTTGTATTTATCGATAAATATAATATAGATAAAATAATCTCTTCCAAATACAACTTTTACAAATAGATACAAATATAAATTTTTTTTTTTAATAATTTTTAGTTTCTTAAGTGTAGCATAAAAC
Organism: Phyto melanocephala; assembly: GCA_941918925.1. Lineage (NCBI taxonomy): Eukaryota > Metazoa > Arthropoda > Insecta > Diptera > Rhinophoridae > Phyto > Phyto melanocephala. Next base: position 107,132,192 of record OW799237.1, read on the forward strand.
TTAAATCTTCAACTTTATGCTTTAATTTTGAGTTTTTAAACGTTTTATTCTTTTGCTTTGAGTTTTTGTTTTTCATAAATTTAAATTAATCTCGATTCGCATGCTATATCAATCCCATTCACCAATGTACATGCTGCGTGGAGTTGGTATATAACCTCGTGTTGGCAAAGGTAAACGTCCATAAATATGATTGTAGGGTGACTCTACAATATCTGCATCTAGTGTAAAAATAAAGAAATTTAAGTTAATTTTTCTTGTGTATTAAAATTAAAAGTCTTAAAAATTTTCAAGTTTGAAAAATATATATTTATTTATATTAACGTCCAAAAAATGTCCAATAACAAAAAATAAAAAATAATAAGAATATGACAGAGAAAGGCTTATGTATGTATGTACAATTAAAAAAAAAATGCGTTTTGTTTTTGTATATGCCTGTAGATGTCACACAGTTATTTTTCTTTGATATTGATATTTTTTTAAAAACTTCAATGTAAAAACTTTATATTCTCGTTTTGGAAATTTCAAAATGTTTTAGACCAACTGAAACTGCAAATTATATATCGTACAACAAAAAAAACATATTAATTTTGACGGATGCAGACACTTTAATATTAAAAACTTGGCACTACTTATGAAGGCTTACAAAAAACAATTAGCTGGTTGGATGTGAGTACCTTATTAATATACCTTGCACAATAGTATACAAACATTGTTGTTGTTTTTCAAGTAAAATTTATCCTAAAATAATACTACTCTGTATGTATGTTTATGGTGCTGTCATAATTATTCAGATATTCGAGTCGTAAATCAGCTCTGGTCGGGTCAAGAGCTCGAGCGTCATTGTCATTATCGTTGCCGAATAAGGACAATCAGGCCGTCCTTTTTTATCTGGCTTCGAGAGTTTTTCGTCTCACTACCGCATTAGTTAATTGCGTGGCGTCGGTTAGCTGTACCAAGTTTCAGTTATCCGTAGTCTCAATTAACCACATGCAGAATTTTATATAAGAAGCCGAATTCGGATTGGCGATTGGCAGTTACTGTTGGAAGCTCTGAAAAACATTTGAAAATTCATTCAAGAATAATTGGTGATGGCAGTTTTGTCTTTTGACAGCCAAATAAATGTCTAGTGCTAGTACACTAGAATCTCCATCTTTTTTTTCGTGTTGTCGATATGAGATTGGAGTAATCGTAATCACAAAAAAAAAAAAAACCATTCAGATATCCGCAGCGATCGGCTAAGAAGCTGCTGAGCCGAGCCATCTGTTGCCGCCTCCGATATCCTTTAAAAAGTTTTGTTATAAAAAAGTTAGCAGAATCGTCGAATTAAATTTGATATATGACACTTAGTTCTGAAGGGTCGTTCACAACAGACATACATATATTTTTCTGTTTTTATTTTATAACATTTGAATTAAGGATACCTTGCGATATCAGTAGTTGTTATAAAAATCATTCTTATATATACAAATTTTATTTACATATTTACAGGAAACTTTGGATGAAGAATTTTAAATTTTACTCAACAAAAGTTATAAAATTGTGAGTGAAGGTCCTACTGTGACATTTTCAAAAATTCCAAGCTACAAGGTTGATTATGTTTTATTTTTTCAAAATTAAAAAAAGGAAATAAAATGTAATAGTTGTCAAATAATATGTAAGTGAATTACCAAATACATTGACAAAATTCTTGAAATATATATGTTGTTCTAAAGGCCGTTGACCTCAAGTATAACTTTCATTTATTTCAGTTCTTATTATTCTAACCCTATATCTACACATGAAAGTACTTTCTTTAAATTACTTTATTCGTATTATAAATAAAAAATTCAATGAAAATAAAATGATTTTCATGAAAATTTCTTCTTTGATAATATAGGAAAGTGAAAATTTATTTTTAAAATTTCGTCGAACAACAATTGCTAACTTTGTACTTTTATGAGTAATTTCGCCTCCATTTTTTTTGTTTTGTTTACTATTAGAGTTACCCAATAATCTAATATGCTCAAATTGAAAGGGAAATAGTTGGAAATAATTATTTGTACGTTTTTAAGGAACATATTGTTATAATCATTAACTGCATTCTTTATTTTTATATTTGAAGACAAAATTAAATTTTGCTTATTGTTCTTATTTCCCTACAATCCTGTAAATTTGTATTAGACTTATTAGTATGCAACAGTATTTAGCTATTTGTCATTTTACATTCTGAAAACATAAAAAAAATTATTTTCTTAAAAAAATAGCGTTGAAATCAGAGTGGGTAGACAAAAAAAATATATATGATTCTGTTAGTAAAGAAGTTTGAGTGTATTGTACATATCAGGAATTTACTTTAACCTAAAAATACCACCCTAATATCGGCAAATTAAAGATAGTAAAAAATCATTAAACTTTTGATAACAAAGTGTTGCGATAACTTTGTTAATTTTTTCTTTTTAATCTTCAAAGACGAGTTTTAAAAATTTTCCAGAGATTAGTGGCATTAAGAAAATAAAATTTTTGGCAATGCCACTTCTTAATAAGATTTTTCTTTAAACAATTTCTACTAAATTAATTTTTAGGCAACTCCGATTACACACTGTGCTGCTATGAAAACACAACCTAATGATTGAAAAAGTACAGAGTAAATATTATTTTTCAAATAATTCTACCGGGTGTTTTTTATAGAGGTATAAAACTTTAAGTTGGCTATACTTTTCTAACTGGCCATTTTGTAAGATATTAATGTTTAGTTTGGCATTTCAACATAATTAGCGTAGATTCGATCAATGAACCTACAACAAGATTGCCGATGATTACGATTATCATTAAACAATTTTGCCGTACTTGGAGTGATGATAATCCTCAAGTGTTGAATTACCATTTAATTTAGACAAACTGACTCTTTGGTGTGTTTTATGGACTAATGGAATCACTTCTTTTAAAATCATTATGGTCAGATCGCTACAGTCAATGGTGATCGCTATAGAGCCATGATAAATCACTTTTTTGTTCATCAATGGAAACTGGTTAACCGCATAGTTTAACGTTTCGGTTCCGTGAATTGGCCTCCAAGATCATGCGATTTAACGTTTCTAGACTATACCGATAAGTCTGAAACGATTGACCACTAACGGCAAAATTTGCTGCGTTTTTGCCGATATACGGCCACAAACTTGGGAAAAGTTATCGAAAATTGAACCTCCAACTTAGACTGAAGGTCTAATGCCAGAATATTATTTTTCAAATAAAGTAAATTTTATGTCAGTTTAAAAAATTCATTAAAATTTCATTCATTAATATATTAAATAAATACTACTTCTGCCATCTTATGACAGTGCCATGCCCATAAAAGGTTAACATTATTTTTTACAGCGTCTGTTAAACCAATTTTTTGAAACTTTTCAAACAAATGAGGACTATTGACAACACAATTTGATAGCTAAAAAAGTCCGTAGTACCATTCCCATAAAGATAAATATTTGTTTCAAACTCAAAGGTGTCTCAGTAGGAATGTACTTTTTAATTTTATAAGTAGACCACGTATTTTTCGAGAGAGTTGGGAGTTTTTGGCTGGATTGTAAAGAAGACATGCTCCGATTAAGTATGGACTAGAACATCCGTCAAATGATCCCCACGGCTCTGATGACATTCTTGATATTGATTACTCTTTTTCACAGAGTTGTGACTGTACCTCACGGATGACGTGTTGGATCTCGGATTTAAGCTCAGAAATTGTTTGTGGTTTATTCGCATAAGACCGAGATTTCACAAAACTCAAAATAAAAAAAAGCACAATGTTAAATCGCATAGTTTTGGTGGTCAGATTCAAAAAAATTTTAATTTAAATAGATTTAATGTATTTGTCCTAGGTCTGCGTAAATTACATTAGCTTCAACTTAATTCAATTTCTAACTTAATTCATTATGGGTATTCATTTGATATTGTAATCAAACTGAATTTTATTAAGCTAATAAGTCAGCACAAAATTAAATTATTCTGAGGCGTTACGAAGTTCGCCGGGTTAGCATTTTGAAATATAAAATCATCAAAAATAAGACACATTTCGTAATAAAATCCATCAACCAAAGTTTTCGCGTTTGTTTTGCATTTTTATCGTTATCGAATAAATAAAATTGCTTTTTTAAAATTTAACTTTGTCATATTCTTAAATATTCTTATAACTTACTATGTATATTAAATAGGATGTAAAAAGTTAGTGTAAAGCCGTACCAAAAAAAAAAAAAATTAAGATTTAAATAACTATGTGTGCATAAGTATGTGCCGTTCCAAACGAAAGGGGTCTTAAGTAAATGGATAAAATCGGGGTAAATTAGTTTTAGTTTGTGGACAAATAAGGATGAAAAAGATTTAGAAAAATATTTACAACAAGCTTTTAAAAATTTGGTGTATGGCCCATACAAAAAAAAAAAAAAAAAAACCAAAAAACACCTGCCTCCAACTACTACGAAACTTTTAATTTATTGTAAAAAAAATAACCACAATAATGAAAATTATTTTTGTCACGTTAAAATTCAAACCTCCTGTGGTAAAATTTGTTTGATTTTTTGATTCGATTCAATAATCAATTATTTGAATTTTCTTCATGCTTAAACTTCGCGGTTTACGGGGCTTCAAATAGCCGTAAATGGATTCCATGTCACTAAGGTCAGCGCGACTAGAGGAGCGGCCCATTCTAAATTGTGCTTGATGCTGTTTTTGTTGCTCCTTATGTTTTTGCTGGGCATGCTGCTGTTGTTGTTGTTTCGTTACGTTTACACTATCAATTTGTTTGTGCTTGTGCGACGAGTTGTTATGTTTAGGTTCGTTATTGTTTAGGTTCGTAGCAGTCTTGTTCGTTTCTTCCGATCTAAGAAGATTACTGATTTTGGCATCTTGCTTATGACTGTTGCTAATGTTATTATTATTATTATTTTGGTCTAAAATTAGAAAATTATTTAATTTTGGATTTAGATTCATTCTTTTAGCACCTCTCCACAATGGGGGAGGTATTAGGGGTTTCAAAGTGTCCTGATCTTTTTTTTCCGTGGACTTTGTAGAGGCTTTACGCTGTTCCGTGTTTAAATTCAACTGTGAGTTGTATTTTTTTGTTGGCTTTTGCCTCAAATCAATTTGATTTTTTACACGATCATAGATGTTAGTGGTAGAGGGTGCTTTTACAATACGTTTGCGACCGCCATACAAATATATTGTACCCTCGTCATGTGGTTGTTCAAAAAAGCTTTCCGTACTCTGAGATTTGTTGCGCATTGCTAGCAGATTTGTCGCGGAATGTTTATTTAAAGGGTTACGCGACGTGCCTGATTCTTTCGATTGGAACGATTCTTTACGTTTAGGTGTGGGTGATCTCATTTGTCTTAGTTTTGCCTTGTCTACATAGCCGTCTGTTAGGGAGTGTTGTTGTGTGTCAGTGGTATTGGTTGTGGGTACGTTATGTCTAGCAGCGTAATCATTAAATTTTTGGTTGTGTGTCTTGGGTTTTCGCATTTGTTTTTTATAGTCCAATTGTGTTAAGCTAAAGTTTTCTAAATCGATATCTTGGTCTAAATTAAAATCGTCATAGTTATACGGATTCTCATAGTATTTTCGACGATTTGCATATGCACTATAGTCATCGGTGTACTCGCTGTGTTCGTGGTCTTCTCGGCCCAGCAGGGAAACATCACTGTCGCTACACCACTTGGCTACACTAGGTTTTAGCTCTTTGTTATAGAGATTTTTGGCTCCACTCAAACGTTGATGTTGTCTTAGCTGTTGTTGGCTCAAACTCCTGGGCGGTCTTTTTGGTGTTGGTACACCAAAGAGAGGAGCTAGCGTATAACAACTAACACAGTTGCAATTATTGTCAATTTGGGAGGTGGTAGAAGAGGATCTACGTGAAGGTCGGTATTGTTTCTTATGTCTGTTGTCGAAGTCATCATACACAGGTTCATGTGTTTGTAAACGAAATTCCCCGGGCGTAGAGCGCGCTGGAGGGTGAGAGCTATGCATTAAGCAACCATAATAACCATGATGATGTGGATGTGAGCGACGATGCTGATGCTGATGTTGATGGTGGTTGTGTGAGTGATGACGATAATGGTCATTTTTAGCATGACCCTGTTTATGATGGGATCTATGAGGGGGCGTAGGTGGAGGCGCATTAACCTGTTTAAAATTAAGATTTCTAGTCTGTCCGTATATATTTTCATGATTATGTTTGGTTTGTTCATGGGGAGGGCAGTTGGCAAATGTCAAATTAGTGTTTAATTGAATTGAAGTTGATGTAGGTGCAATGGCATTTGTGCTATTTGTCAAGTGTCCAGCTGTTGGCATGAGATTATTACTAGCATTAGATAGAGGAGCAGGAGGAGTAGTGGTAGCAGTTAGAGAAGTGCCAGAAGAAGTGGCAGAACTATTGGCAAGCTGTTGTTGTTGTTGCTGCTGATGAAGGTGCTCTGGGTAATTGGGTGCAAGATAGTTATAGAAAGAACTACTAGCATTTGTGCTAGGATAATAATTGCTTGAAGCTGTTTTTATTTGTTGTAACTGTAATTGTTGCTGTTGTTGTAACTGTAGTTGTTGGTGATGTTGCAGTTGCAAGTCTGTATTAAAGTTCGTAGCTGTCGCTGTTGTACCAGCTGTCGTCGTTGTCGACGTCGAAGTCGATGCGTTATGATTATAAATACCTATGCCGCTTTCATAACTGCGTGTTTGCCACATTTGTTGGGCCGCTGTCGGATGTTGTATATGATGATGATGCATGGGATGATGTTGTTGCTGCTGAGCTGCAGCATGTGCTGCTACGGCAGCCATCATTTGCTGTTGCTGTATATGATGGGGATGCATATGTGGTGGTTGTGGTGCATGCATTGCCGGATGCATAGACATCATCACCGAAGTCTTCTTTTGGTTTGTTAACGTATTCATATGTTGCTGTTGAGTCGCTGAGCCATTCTGAAGTGCTGGCTGTTCTTTAGCCGACTTTGAAGATGATTTCACAAAGTTTGGCACACGCGCACGAAGGCCGCAATAGTAGGGATCATCTATAATGAGGAAAGAGAAAAGATTTTCAATAAATTTCAATGTTGGTTTTTAATAAAATAAATAAATTAAAAAGACTAAAAAAATACTTTTTGATAACCTTAAAAATTCATTCATTTGCTAGTAGATTTAAAAAATATATTTGAATTCTATTATTATCATTTTGACCTTATGAGCATGTCAATAAGGCTATGGAAAATTCAGTATTCTTGCAGTTTTTCAGTAATCAAATTTAGCATAGCATTACCACTAGTCATCGATATATTTGGATTTTTGTCATTGAACAGGTAAATGCAACTCAACAACCGATATTTCGCAGGGTTGTATTTTTTGTCAAACATTCGTTTCAATGTTTATGTGCCTTCTTTTATATTTATACTAGCCAAACCCGGCGCGCGTTGCTACGCCCCTTAATGAATCAAAATGCATTCTGAATTTTAATTGAATATCAAGTGCAAAAACCTAAAAATTATAATTTTTTTATGGGCGTGGCACTGCCCACTTTTCTAATCACGAAATTGTAAAGTCATGACAGCTCAGTATGTGTGCAAAGTTTCAGAAAAATCGGTCCAATGCAAGTACCTCAAAATTATAACTTTTTTTATGGGCGTGGCCCTGCCTACTTTTATAATCACGAAATTATAAACTCATGACAGCTCAATATGTGTGCAAAGTTTCAGAAAAATCGGTCAAGTGCAAGTAGCTAAAAATGATAACTAATTTTTTATGGGCGTGGCCCCGCCCACTTTTTTCACCCATAAACACTCCCTGGTATGTGTACAACAACTTGCCGAAGTTTGAGTCCGATCGGTTTTACAGTTTCGGAGTCTATAGCTAACACACACACACACACACAGAGTTTCACTTTTATATATATAGATTTTTGTTAAATTTTTTTTTTGGCCTAATGTGTATACATATAAACAAAGCTACAAAATTATAACAAAATATATTTTTGTTGATTTTAAATCAGCTGTTTTTGATATCTTTACAATAGTTATACACAAACAAAATGCATGTAATTTTTTGTAGTTGTAGTGACGCATAAAACTAATTAATGGGCCTTAAAACAGTGCTGACAGAACTTGTTTACACAGTAATGTCTGACATCAAATGCAGTATTTATTATCAATTTGAAAGAAGGGGACGTCACATAAAATAAAAACAACAAAATACTCTTTGCATGTTTTCTCCACATAAAAAAAACAAAAAAATTTTGCACAGAGCAAAGCATGGCCTAGTGTGTGGGCATGGTTGTGGAACACAGTACCAAAAATTACAAACAATTTATGTTTAAAAAAAAATTTTTTTTTGTATATTTTATTGCCGTTGTTGTATTTTTTAAATTAATTTAATTAAAAAATATTGTTTTCTTTTTGAGGGCAACTGTTCTCCCTTTTTTTAAGGTTGACGTCCTCTTATTCTTAAAATTGAAATGACAACCCTATTTATATTTGATCACCCATATCTTAAAGACCCCAATACTTAATATATGTATTAAGTTTCTTTTTGTCTAATTTACATTTAACATAACACGAAATCGATATACATACGTACATATGGAGTTATATGAATGTCTTAGATTTTTAAATTAAAAACTATGTCGTCATTCTTCACTAAACATTCAAATACTTTACTATTTCAATAAACTTTTAAATTGAAAAAAAGTACCAATAGCTGAATTACATGTAAATATGTATGTAGTATGTAAATGTATCGTTTTGAAAACTGATCTGAAATAAGCATAGAATGTTCATGTTTCTTTTTAATATTTTTTTTTCTTCAAAATATTGATTTGTCTATTATTATGCCACCACCAATGCCATTCACTTATAAAACGACTTCGACACAATCACACCCTCGAAACACAATCACTCTATAGTTAAAGCAAAAAAAAAAAAAAGTGAACTTATATGCATTACGGGTATGCTTTTACAAACCATTCATATTTTGTTTCGTTTTCATTTTACGTTTGGCCTCTGTGTTGAACTATTAATGGTCACAAAGATATAAATTACATTCATACTTACGTACACGAATTTTTCGCAAGTTTTTCTTTCAGTTTTCAATTAAAATACATACAATATTACATACATTCATACATACATATGTATTGTCTTGCCCATTTTTGTCTATTTATTTTTATTATTATGCAGTTTCTTATTATATCAGATTTAATATTTTTATGTAGAAATCATGTTTCAAACATGCAATGTGCAAATATGTATATAAGAGTATATGTATGTTCTTATAAAATACACTATTTACAACATCTGGTATATTTGGTATCCCAATAAATTGTCGAATTAAAATGCAAAAGCTTTGTAATAATGCCGGTAAAACATTATAGTCAGGCTATTGCCTAATAGGATGTTGTTAAAGTACCGTACACACCTTCAATGAAAATTTATAAGAAAGGCTTAAAATATTTGCATTTTTTACAGGGATGTTTTTTTATAGAAAACTATTTTGGTGCAGGGTAATAAAGGGGCTTACAAATTGAATAACTTTTTTGTTTATACATTTTTTTATTTTATATAAATAACATCTGAAGAAAAAACAAGTATGAGTGCTATATTCGGCCGTGCCGAATCTTATATACCCTTCACAACGTGTAGTCATGCAATAACAGTAGTTTGTATCACCATTCATCTCATATGAAATACGTACAGGCATATAAAAAACATACATATATAAAAACATCCCATTGTAAAATTATAAATTGAGTTTATTTATGTATATTAAAAAAAATTAAATAAAATTAAAAAAAAAAAATATTAAAAAAAAAATATTAAAAAAAAAAATTAAAAAAAAAAAATAAAAAAAAAATTAAAATAAAATTAAAAAAAAAAATAAAAAAAAAATTAAAATAAAATTAAAAAAAATTTTTTGTCTCAGCTGGGATTCGATGCCACGTTCACTCTGACCAGTATACCACGTTTGTACATATGTGTTGTATGTTGTTGTTGTGAAAAAAACAAGGTGGTCGTAGTTTTTTCCTCCTATCTTATCTTTCTGATTTTCAATACCGATCTGCTCCCGAATATTTCTGATATTTTAATTCCTCACGCGGGTTCAGGCGATGTGGGAAGCTTCCAAAAGTTGATTTCAACACACACACACAGACAGTTGGACAGCCTTAATCAACTCATCTATTCATAAGCTTTCAGAAAATATATACTTTATGGGGTCGGAAATGAAAATTTTACACGGAATGACAAACCTATATATCGTCGGTCTCATGTAGCAAGGCGCTAACTAGTACTTTTTACGAAGTTGAGTTTTTCAGTGATTTCAATACATTTAACACAAATACACCTCGACACAAACATTTAACGCAATAGTAACAAAAATAATAGTTTTGCAAGCGATTTTATATTACGATAATGCAGTTTCTGTTACGTTTTTACCTTCTCCTGTAATATTATAATTATTTGAGTTAGGGCCTTTCTGCACGAGACCGACGATATACCATTTTTCACTTTTGTGTGAAGGTTAAAATAAAGGGAAGATTCACAGCTGATCAAAGAATAAAAATAATAGAATTTTTTTAAATATATCAGCGATCAATTATTTTTCGCAAATATCATATCGTCAAAATTTTACTGTCAAAAATTTCGCCCCCTGGAGCAAAACATTTTCCAAAGACGTTCTGCCCAGTTAGGAATGACTAGTAGGTCACTATGGCGCATTTGAAAAAATAGATTTACTGTTATTGCAATATAGGTGTAATTGATGCAAGAATAAGAACCCACAAATCATCGGCAACGTATTGGTCTCATAAGACACGGGTCTGAATTCTTGACCTAGTCGAAAAATTTAATGAGTTTATTTTTAGGGGATTTTTTTTTCCTTTAGAGCGCAATATATTGCAATTTAGGCATATACGTATAACTGCTATAGGTATGCCTTTTTTAATGTCGCCATTTTTATACCCGCCACCAAAAAATGGTGGGGGTATATTCATTTTGTCATTCCGTTTGTAACACATCGAAATATCCATTTTAGACCCCATAAAGTATATATATTCTGAATCAGGGTTTGATTTGATGACGATCTAGCTATGTCCGTCCGTCTGTCCGTCTGTCCGTCTGTTGAAAGCACGATAGAGGTCGCACCGAAGAAGCTAGGGGGCTCAAATTTTGCCAGAATCTTTCTTATAGACAAGATTTGTTTGGTATTGAAAATGGGCTAAATCGGAATATTAGGAAGAGAGTTATAGCTCGAAAAGCAAGAGTAGGTCGAAAAAACCGTGTCCTTCGAACATCGAATAAAATGGAATTGTGTTTAAACGCCTTAACGCAGACTCATAAAACTTCGAATATATATTTCCTGGGCAAAGACAATATTTTTCCCCGAAAAATGTCTAAATCTATGCATTAGGAGAGGAGTTATCGATCAAAATGTACGAAAATTTATACCGCACAGTGTATTTTTCGGTATATTTAAAAACAAAAACGTCATAAAAGCAACAAAATTGGATGTACGACTCTGAAGTTTTGCACACTTTGCTTTTTGGTGACACGCTTTCTTGTAACGGCAAATCAATGTGCCACGCCCACTTTTACGCCCACCTCCCATATAACGTTTTAACTAAAATTCATATAATTTCTCTATTAATAAAGATATTGGAATAATAAAAGGCTCTACTGAAACACCTCAGTTGTACTCATTCGCAAAAATAACTTTGACACACCTACTATAACGCCCACTTTTCACGTTATCTACCGTTAATGAAATTTAAAAGCTCATAAAACTGCTAAAATTAGAGGTATGATGATAAATTTTGCTACGTCTATCCCCCTATGCAATTTCATTACTATGCCAAAAAATTAAGGTGCCACGCCCACATTTACGCCCACCTCCCATATAACGTTTTACCTAAAATTCATATAATTTCTCTATTAATAAAGATTTTGGAATAATAGAGGACTATATTGAAACACCTAAGTTGTACTCATTAGCAAAAACAACTTTGACACGCCTACTATAACGCCCACTTTCACTTTTGAATTGTGTCCAAAATAATATTTTTCCCTGAAAATCGCTTAAATCTATGAATTAGGAAAAGAGTTATAGATAAAAATGTACGAAAATTTATACCGCACAATTTATATTTCAAATTTAAAACGTAATAAAACTGACAAAACTATATGTACGATTCTGAAATTTTGCAAACATGGCTTTTTGGTCAAAGTCTTCGTTATAACGGAAAATAGATGTGCCACGCACACTTTTTTCCTTAAATTTTTATAAAAATATATTAGTCATATATATTAGCATTTATTCATCTTACACTGCGCAATTTATTGTACTGTAGCTAAATATAAGATAAAGATGATAAGATAGATGACTCTACTAGCAACTACTAGATGGCACGCTAACAACTTATGATTATGTTCTCCTGAAATTATGCTCTACTAAAAATGGGAATTTAAGAAAATTTTGACCTAAGTCAAAAAAAAATATCTCTAAACATTATAAACAATTTATTTTCATGTACTAATGGCTAACAAATTTTAAAATTTTACAAAACTTAATTCGTTTGAAAATCTTTTAAAAGCAAAATGTTATAGAAGTTTAAAAATCAAAATCTTACTAATAAATATCCCGTTTTAGAAAAATGCAGAGAATGTATATTTTAAATCACCCTGTGGTGATTACTTTCTTCCTCTTAAATTCATGTAAATTCTCTATGAATAACGATTTTGGAATACTAAAGGACTATATTGAAATATCTAAGTTATGTTTATTAGCTGAAACTTTATTGACACGCGTACTTTAACGGCCACTTTCATTGAAAGACTAAATTTACGAAAACATTTTACTAGCATACCGAAGTTATAATGGGTGGTTTAATTTTAAGGGACTATGTTGATTTGAATAAAATTATTATGAAATTTTTATCATTTATTTTTATAATGATAATATTTGTATGCTTTAATTATGCATGGAACAAAATATCGGCCAAATGGCCCCCCACACTTCGATCCGATAGTCCATATTTTCAATGACACTGTTGATGCTCAATTGTTGGGCACGATGATGAGTCGAGGTTGCTTGCTCTTTTGCCACGTTATCGTGAAAAACAGCAATGTTTCCCATTCAACGAACTAAGATGGCATTCACAGATGTTTTCACATTTCATACAGACCTGCTTTGCAGACATGTAATTCTCACGATTGTGGACGAATTCGAACGATTATGTCGACCAAAAGAATCACGAAGTGCACGAAATGCATTTTGATTTGAACGCCCATTTTTATAAAAATCTTTAATATTTAAAAGCGTTGCTCGATTGCGTATCTTTCCACGGTTCAAATTGAGTTAGTCTGAGATTAAGAAATGTCAAATGAAATACAAGAAAAAAGTTGAAGTTTAGATGTGGTTCACCTTAAACATGGGCCCTTCAAATTTAACCACCCTCTACAAAGAAAGTGATACATATTTTATTATAAAGAGATTATTCTATAGCGATTAACAAAATAATAAATATTGTGCTTTAAATGTACACAAAATTGGTGGTGGGTATAAAAGATTCGGCACGGCCGAATATAGTGCTCCTACTTGTTAAACCTAATCTAACCTAACCTAACTTAACCTATGAAATAATAATAAATTGCAGTTCTGTTACATAATTTACTGAAACTGGCCGCCTTTTCCTCTAATTAAATATCTGGTTAACTATTAAATACGAGTTTTATAAGTACCAATGAACTTAATATAATATTCTCTTTTTTAAAGTTCCTTTCACTGAATAATAAGTGATTAATTTTTGTTTGAGTGTTATATATTTGTAATTGCCCTAACTTAGTTTACAAAGAAACTTACCATATTTTTTATTGTCTTTGCCTTTATCTGATTTACCACGTGACAATTTAATACGTGTATCCACTTCGATGTCATCATAGTCAGGCTAAAAATGCAAGAAAACAATAAAATAAATTAAAAAAATATTTTTTTAATTAATATCAAAAATATATTAAATCATTGTTCACATAAAATCTGGTTGATTTCTGCATAAATATGTAAAGAACATAGTGAAATTCTTAGTTTTACAAGATAAACCTTTTTATTCAGATGAAAAATATTTGTAAGCAGGATCATGGAATATGGAATTTAAGTTTTGAGACTGTTTTAGACAATTACGGATAGTAAAGAAAAAATTAAAAAAAACTAGGAATTATACAGATTTTATATGTGTTCTTGAGATATAGCAAAATCCGAGCATCTCCAAAAAGCATCGCAGTAAAAAGCATCAATGTTAATACCATAAGAGAATTTATAGTTGAGTTAATAGAAATTTAAATATAAAGAAGGTATGAAAAAATGTATTATTTCTTGAGAGCCACTACCAATTTAATATTGGCCAACTTTCGCCGCAAACATTTTGTCTCGGATTTTGTACTAGTTTGTTGTCACCTCTTTAATTATAACTTTGGATATTTATTTTATTTCAATAAATATTAACACTGATAATTTAAATTGTTTAGTTTAACCCCTGGTTTTCGTTCTATAAAATTGTGGAATAAAAATAAAATAAAATTGTATAAGTAAAGGTATGGTAACACCATATGCTATGATACGCAAAAACCTTTAATTTCACGGTTTCACATAACGAGTATTGATAGCCAGATACTAAGGCTGTCTCAGTAAGTATGGACTTTTTTCTAGAAACTCTAAAATTTGGCAGCTGTCACATATTTTTATTCCGATTATTAAAAATGGAGCGCTTTATGAGAGAACAATGCGTTATAAATGTGAAAACTTATTAATAAAAATTCGGAAAGTTATGCTAAGTATGCTCGCAAGCTTCAAAGAATTTGAATTCGAATTCGAAGACTGATCAAAAAATTTTAAGAAACTGGTTCGGTTATGTACATTAAGACTCATGTGTGTCGACGTACCGGTCGACCTCTGGTAAAACATTGCTGTTGTTGACGAGAGTGCGCCCGAAGACCTGGCGCAAATTACGGCATTCGAACGTGATCGAAATTTAAAAATTCTTATTAGATTCTCGAGATCGAGTAAAACTTCGATCGTGATTGAATGCGGTAATTTGGCCTCTGAAAAGATCAATGCGGCATCTTTCTTAACAGCAAAAGACAACACATCGAATTTTGACGAAAGACCTTCACTTTTATGTGCACAAAATTCAGCTTACTCAGGAGCATGTAAATTCGTTCAAAAGACATGGAGCAAAGTGAAGTCAATTCTAATATTTCGTAGAAAGAATTCAGCGCACTTTAGTCTGAATTCCTTCGTGAATATACATAATTGTCGAAATTTGGGGCTCAGAAAATCCTCAAAAATGTACCCATAATAGCAACCGTATAGTGCGAATTTTGGTTAGGCGGCCTGAGTGGGCCTTACTTTTTTGGAGATGAGGCTGAAATTGCAGTGACTGTGAACGTCATTTATTACAGGGACATGATAATGCAGTTGGTGTGGCCTCAAGTGGATGGCTTAGATCTGGACTATATGTGGCCTTAGCAAGACGACACCAGCTGCTACACCGTGCATGATACAATTCATTTATTGCAGTAATGATTTCCAGAATAAATTAAATATTTGAAGTAATTCTTATGTCTTATGCCACCAAGTTCATACGATTAAACACCGTGCGATTTTTTTCATTGGGATCTTGTGAAATCTCGGATTTATGGGCATAAGCCAGAAACAATTTCTGACCTCAAATCCGAGATTCAACGCGTTATCGGTAAGATACAGTCACATCTGTGTGAAAAAGTGAAAAAGTCAAAAGCAAAATTTTTTAAAAAAAGTAATAGCCTCTCATTAAAGCTGTGTGGTCACTTGATGGACATTTTATTTCGTATTTAATCGAAACATGTCTTCTTTGCAATTCAATAAAAAAATCACGACTATTTAAAAAAATCATGTTTTTATTTTAATATAAAAAAGTGCATTCTTATTAAGACACCCTCTATTTTTTATAAGTAAAGTTAGACATTTGAAATTAATGAGAGAAGAGAAAGAGAATTATTTTTTATCTATGGACTTTGAAAGCTGAGGTTTAAAATAGTGAACAATCAAATGATCAGCTGACGAATCAAGATTATCTGATAAATGAATTCTGTGGCAAAAAGGAATAACTGCTCAAGTCGACATAAGCTTAAATTGAAATAATAATACCATTGCAATCCAGGCAATTAAAAACCACCCTCAGCCGAATTGTCAACTATTTGGGACAATTTCACAGGAAATTATAGCTTAAAAACTTATTGCCTATGTTTATTGAATGAACAACATTATTTGGAATATACTTGTTTAAAATTTTAATTTAACTTAATATACGAAACCTGATATGCTCTTTAGGTAATACAGAGCACATTAATAGGAATCAATTTATAAACATCAACTCAATAACTTAAAAATTGCTTTTCGGAAAAACTACCAAAACTGACATAACTAGTTTTTCCTTGTTGCCACAGAATTTGCTTTGGTTTATTTGTTTTTTTTTTTGCATATTAGAGAGTGTTAGAATTTAGTTTTTTTTTTAAATAATTAATTTTAAATAAAATATTAAAAACTATTTAGTTATGACTGTTATCATTTAAGATATTGATATTAAAAATATAAAAGTATTTTTTTACATTCTGCATGCCAAAAAAAAAATGTAAATTTGTATTATATTTAAAATGTTACAACAGAAATTATTATTTTCAACTATCTGATAGTTAAGAAAATACAACAACGAAAAGGTAATGAATGCAATTCAATTGAATAGAGGAATTTCTTGCCAACGACTTTATACAAAATCGCATAAAAAATACCTGCTTTAAAAACTCACAGAAAAATTGTTATAATAAGAGTGCAAAAGAATTGTAAAAAGGCAAAAAAAAAAATATAATAATAAAATAATATCTGTGTATATTTATACTTAAAAAAACTAAAACTTTAAGCTTGATTAAGCAATGAATTGGCAAACTGATAGAAATACTTTACTTTACATTTTTAACTTCTTCTACATACATAGAGAATATAGTAAAACAAATAGAGGTATTCAGGTAGCCTGAGTAAGTTTTGAAAAATTTCAACAATAATTTTTTTTTTAATTATGAAAAAATTTTTACTGTTTGCACTACCTCCAACCCAAAGTATACTAAGCAAATGCTTTATAGAGCTTATAATTGTCTTTACAAAATAACATTGTAATAAAATAATTATAAAAACAAAATTATGACTGCGGTTTTTTATTATTGTGAAACATTTTTTTTCTCAAATGGTCCTCACCTCAACGAGAGTAAAATTACGCATTTTCGCAACATTAAAATTGGTGATGTGAATACCCTTAATATTCACCTAGCCTGTAAAACTTAGTGCTATGCAATTAAAACTAGAAAAATTTGTTTTTTCTTCAAACACTATAATTTTTGTTTTATTACTCTGGTGTTTACCAACTGGGTGGGGGTTAAATCAGAGCAGCACTAAAAGTAAAAACAACAAATATTATATAAATTACTACAACAAAATCATAACTTGGTCATGTTAAATCGCGTGTAATTAATATGCAAAGAATGTTGTTGCTAGTCTTTATTCACTTGTTTTGTTTTTTTTTTCTTCATTTTGCTGTATCTAGTTTTTTGATTGCATTAGTTTCGATATTGCAATTTTTATTTTCTTAATTTTTTTTTTTAAATTATAAAAAAAGAATATTGTTGTAACAAAATTGCTATATAACTTTAATTGAAATAAATAAAAAAAATGTTGAACAAGTTTGTAACTTTTGAAAGATTAATATGATACTTCTGCATAAATAAACTAGAACCTGTTGAATCTATACTACACTACACGAACATGGCTTATATTTAGTATTTTGAAAATGTTTTAAAAAAATATTATTTTTTATACATTTTTATCATTAAAACAACTTTTTTTAATAAAATTTTTTATAATAAAGGGTCCGCCAAATAACTTTTTTTTTTTGTGTGGCACGTAGCGCCGTCCTGTTGAAACCAAATGTTGCCCATATCCTGCTCTTCAATTTTTGTGAACAAAAATTCATTCAACGTGGCCCGATAACGATCGCCATTGACTACGGCCACTCCTTGCTCATTTTCGAAGAAAATTGGCCCAATTATGCCTCTGGACCAAAATCCCCACCAAACAGTGACCCGTTTTGGGTGTATCGGCTTTTCAATGTATGCGCGCGGGTTTTCTGTGCCCCAAATGCGACAATTTTGCTTGTTTACATACCCGCCAAGATCAAAATGTGCTTCATCTGAAAAGATGACTTTTTTGGCAAACTCGGCCAAAGTAATATCGCAATATTTCCCAGCGTTGTTCAAGCGTATACACAACCATATTCGTTCGTTCAGCGGAAGGATAAAACTAATTTTCTATCAAATCAGACATGAGCTAAGTGTTACCATTCACGAAATAAGCACTAGTGGAAAAAAAGTTAGATGGCGGACCTTTTAGATTTTTTCTAATTTGTTTTTTAGGTCAGTTTTTCATTACAAAATTTATTATTTATTATGTCATAAATTTAAAATTGAACTTAAAATTTTTATTATCGGTTAAAAACAGTAAAAATTATTTACTCTTGGAAAATGATATCATGTAAATGTTAGCCACGACTATGTCTCAGGTGGTCCATTTGAAAGATCTAATTTGTACGACTTGTACCAGCGTAGCGACTGGTGTCTCGCGAATAATGTTGGCTTCCAAAGCGTAAATTTTTGAAGACCTCAAAGAAAGAAAAACCTCTTTGAAGAAAATAGTTTAAAGGAGTGATATCGCACTATCTAAGTAAGGTTAGGTTGAATGGACCTCCAGTTCAAGTTCCCCAGGTATTCCAAGTTCGACATAGTATCCACTGTAAAATTTTCGCGTCTAATATGCTCAAACGCAGTACAATTACAGAGGAAGTATA
This sequence comes from Phyto melanocephala, assembly GCA_941918925.1. Taxonomy (NCBI): domain Eukaryota; kingdom Metazoa; phylum Arthropoda; class Insecta; order Diptera; family Rhinophoridae; genus Phyto; species Phyto melanocephala. The sequence continues at coordinate 107,151,111 of OW799237.1, forward strand.
CCAAAGTCTCATCCTATTCCTCGCATGCCCTACATGTCGTCTCCTCAGACAATCTCATGCGAGCTAGATGGGTTCTCAACCCCGTAAGACCTGTAATAACACTGGTTAGTCTCCCAAGTGCTTGTCTACTCAGTCTCAAAATCTCCTTTCATTTCTTAAAATTTGGGACACTCTACCGACATCAGTGCTTTGTCATTTCCTGATATGTTCCTCCATCGCCCAACCTTTAAGTTCGTCCTTGAATCATTTGAAGGGTTTAGCATTTTCCAAAGTTATAGTATTCAAAAGAGCTCTAATTTTGGATGATTTGTCGGCTTTCTCGTTACCGATCAGCCCGTGATGGCTTGGTATCGATATTATCTCTTGATTCAACATTCTCCTTTCTCAGTGCCATAATCACTGACTGGCAATCCGTAAAGATACGGATCGAGCCTTCGCTATTTCTTTTTCTTTATCCATTTAATTCCTTCCGTAATCGTCATAATCTCAGCCTGGAAGATAGCATTGTGATCTGATAGACGAAAGTATTTGCTTCTGTTTCGGCTTATGTCGTTTAAGCCCATTCCAGTTTGGTCACCAATCTTTGAACCGTCCGTTTACAAATCGATTCCATGGGTGTTTCCTATCATAGTTACTTCTTCCCATTCTCCCTCTTCCGGTATTATGGTGATGCAATTAATACTTTGATATCTCATTGGGATTTTATCACATGTTACTTCCATAATATTTCCCATCGGTAAGATATCTGTTATTCTCTGGTATCTGGTCCTATACTCTTTTATAAGCCATTCATTTTTTGCCATTAATCTTGTAGCAGCTAAGGCCGCTTCATAGTTCACCTGTATCTCTATTGACACGATCTAGGTGCCTAATTTACCCTAGAAAATATTGAAATTATGTGGTCACCAAATTGATTTTTCAACAAGTCGATTGTTTTACGCATCGTATGGTTCGTTACACCGTCTTATTAAAACAAGCGATAACCGAGACCATGCGCTTTAATTTTAGAAAGCACATAATCCATTAACATGGTAGTGTAACGGTTACCATTGACGATCACTTTACGAATTTCCTCAATTTTGAAAAAATATGGATAAGTGATTCCAGCAGCCCATAAACCACACCACACCATTAGATGGTGCTGGATGTGGTCTAACCGATCAAGTATCATCCACTAATTTAAATTGGGACTCAAATTTGCAAATGATATTGGCAATAATGGTTTTAGTAGTTCAATTATGTGCAACGTAAGTTTTTCACTATAAACATTTGGAGATTTTCGCACTATAACATTGTAGTGCGAGTTTTCTATGATGAATTGCCAAACGCTACTAAACAAACATGACAAAGCAGTTAAGTATGAGTCATGCGTGAACTGTCAAAAAAAGCCTATTAAAAATCAAACCTCACAAAAGTCACCTGATATTAATTAAAATAAAAAATAAAAAAGATATTTTTAATTTAAATAAAAAATTTTATTTTTTTTAAATTAAAAAAATTTAATTTGTTTTTGTTAAATACCCAGCAAAAAAATTTTGAATTAGTTCAATGTGAATAACATTTTTCATGACTTCTAATTCATAAGGGAAAAAGAAGGCATAAGGAATGTCTTCTCAAAACACAAAATAGTTAGCCATTGTTGATGTGATTCAAAATACATGCAAATGCATGCAAACAATTTTAAATAATTTACAGACATTATTAACTCATGGAACATGGGTTTCTTTTCATCGACTGTGCATGCGTTCCATACACTTATTGGAATTTAGTGAAATTTATTAATTTATTTATATAATCACATGCTCTCCAACGACACGTTAATGTTAAAATCATGCATGTCTCACCTAAATTCAACCACTTCATCATGGGTTGAACTCATGCATTCACTAGTTCTTTTGCATGTCTTTTTTTGCTGGGTAAGAATTTGAGCAGAAATTTTTTGTAAATAGAAATTCTCAAAATTTATATCACACGTATTTTAAAAAATTGATTAAGATACTAATAATATCTTAATAATAAAATAAACCTACCTTAGGTATATCATGTCCATAAATATTATCTCTAGGTGGCAATTTTGGTGGTTTCTCACTGCGTTTATGGGCCAACTGTTGTGATTGCATTATCAATTGTTCTCTGGTGGCAGCAACATGACCACTGCCATTTATGCCAGCTACCATGCCATTATTCAAATGTTGCAGTGCGTTATTGGTCCCATTGCCGTTTGTAGTGATGCTTGTGTTGTTGTTGTTGTTGATACTAGAATTACTTGTCATACTTTGTGATTGTTGCGGCTGTTGTAAAAGTTGTTGCTGCTGTTGCAAAGACATCATACTACTCATTGCACTAGCACCAAAACCAGAGCTACCAGAACTACCGCCACTACCATTACCCGCCACACTGTAAGGATCCTCATCTGGTATCGGTATTCTAGGACGATTTTTAATATCCACAATAGGACGTTGTTGTACTGTGATATAGAAAAAAAGTGAAATAAAAAAAATAACGTTTGTATTATTAAGGATTTGTATTTAAAAATAAATCAATAACATTTGCTTGTTTGTTTGTTTGGCTTAAGCTTTAAGTATAGCGCGTATTGTTTGCTTTTGTTAAATGTGGAAAATAAAAATAAATTTGATTGTGCGTTTAAAATTTGCGTTACAATTTTCGTTTTGTTTGGGTTTTATTTATTTTAATCCAAAACGTTTTGTTGTTGTTGCTGCGTATCGCTTGGTTATTGTTCACAATTATTCATGGAAATATGATTGCGGTCGGTCTAAGTTTTTTACTATTTCATTTATGTCCATTTGCTGTTGGTCTGTTTTTTCTTTTGCGAAATGCAAATTTGGTTTTCTTTTCTATAACATTTTTCATTTTTATAATATTGTTGTAGGTTTCTTTGAATGTATGTATGTATGTCTGTATGTATATATATATTTTCATCTGTATTATTATTGACACAACAATTGGCGGTTTGAATTCAAAGCCAAAATGTTACAATTCATGTTTAAACATAAAATGACATTTGAAAATGAAAGCTTTGAATATGTAAAAGCAAAATGCATAAATGTTATAACTTGTAATTGTTTACGAGCAGATCTGAAGTTGTGTCGAAATTTAGAGAAATTATTCAATAAATAGAGAACTTGATGAACATTTTTTGTAAATAGAGTAAGAAAAGGAAATGCAGATTTTCCATTAAGCAAGAATTTGTTAAAGGGTTTCTTGAAATAAATAACACAGGTCAACAGCAAAAAAAGGCTTCGATAACCACTAGACAGATTTGATGCATCATGGATACCTAAGTACAAAAATTGTTAAATTTTTGAATTCTAAAGATAATTTTCTTTTTTAAAAAAATTCAAGATTTTTTTAGACGCTTCTCCACATACTTAATGATAACTCTAAAACGGTTAGTTCGATATTCTTAAAATAAACGTTGAAAAATTTAGCCTTTGATCGCAAACATGTCAAAAAGAGTTTTTCCAACCAATTCTGCTAGGAGAAGAACTTTAACTACTCAATTTGATGTACATCAAACAAAAAAACTAACATTTTGTGGAAATGAGCTAGATCACTTAATTGTAAATAAATTCGAAAGGTATCAACCGATTTTTATGATCGATATCTTTTTTGTTTTAATTAAAGTACCCTTTGAATGGAACATAAAGATCTAATTTTGTTTCAGTTACTCTTACTTTAGCCAAAATTACTCCACTTTATATGAGTAAAAATGTCACGTACGATGACATGGAAATGCCCATATGAGCAAATAAAGACTACTGCATGTTTTTTTAATTATGTTTACTAAGAAAAAAATTTTTCAGCCCAAGTATAAGTTATTGAAACGCTTGTGAAAAATTTTGGACTAATCGGTCACTAATCGACAAAGTTATAGATAAAATTTATATAGAAAAATAAATTTTTAAATGCATCCAAAACTTTTCAATCCACGTAACAATTTTTGGACACGTTAAAGACATTAAATCAGCGGTCGTGGTCCTAAAAAATTTTTTTTAAGAAAAATTAACAACTGAAAACTAACTGAGATATAAACACCAAAATACAACTGCGTCGGTGTTTTTCCTAATGCTTACAAACGAAAATCGTTCAGTTTATATACCACTAGAGAGCCAATTTATGGATACCATATGAAAGGGCTTGGCCAGTAAAATACAGTTAACTATGAAAAGGTAAAACTTCAAAATGGCATCCTAGCCTAAATGGCGAACATACATACGAGTCAAATATAGTAGTTGCAGCTTTTTCTCTCTAACTTCCACAATATTGGCATCAAATGAATGGGCTTGACGAGTGTAGAAAACAGTTAATTTATAAAAAAGTGTAGAATCCAAGATAGGGTCTGAAACAAAATGGCGGAGAATTTTTTTTATCTTAACAATATGGGAATCAAATAAAAGGGCTTGACAAGTAAAATACAGATAACTTCGTTCAAATTCAAAATCAAAGATGGCGTTGGAAATAATGAATAAAATTAAATCTGAAATCTTGGCTAAGCTGCGATGTAGTCATTACATCTATGTACATGATGGTAAAGGGTATTATAAGATTCGGCACAGCACTCTTACTTGTTTCTTTCTGATCTAGATTTTGTTTTAATGTTTAAGTCTTACTGAATCTGTTTAATAACTTTTGAAACAGGGTGACAATGAACCCTAATGTTCATGTTGTCATGTTGCCGGATTAAAAAAATATTATATCCCTGATGAAGTTGGAAAAAATACCAACGAAACGTCGGAATTATTTAATAATGAAAATATTAAGTTTTTTCACTACTTTCTAGGACCTTGAAAGCCTGATTAAGAAAATCGTAAAAACCTTTAGATCGCTTGTTAATATTTATTTTTTTTTTAATTATTTTTTTCATATACTTTTCTTTTCGCTGTCCATTTTAGCTAAATTAAGGCTTATAGAAAAATAATATCTGATATATTTTTTAAAGGTAAAATGATTAAAAAAAATAGTAATTTCTTGAGCCAAGGATAAGTTTTGGCTGGAGTAGTGTGTATAAGTTTTATCTTAATCACTTAGTGTATAGTATGTATTAAACTGAGTTCTAAAAATAATTAATTTTAAAGATATTTCAAAACTTCACCATGAATTTAAATGTTTATTATCGGTATCGAATCTAGGTTTACCCTTTTATTTTGCTTATTTTCAATTAGTTTTTAACTAAATTTACGGTCAAAATTTTATTTAATTTTTGTTATTTTTCTTTTAAGTTTAATGCAACGACCTTAACTTTATTTCCGAGCCAATCAATTCAACAAATTCATCATTTTCCATATGATAGCAATAACAAAACAAAAAGAATGAAAATTTATGTTTGTTTAATGTTTTCTGCTGTTGTTGTTACTAATTGATAGCATCTTCTGAATAGAAAACAGACAATATGTTTTCAACCTTGTACTTGTTTTTCATTGTGTTAAACAAAAATCTAAAACTAAAGCTCATTTAAAATTAAAAAATAAAAAAAAAACACCAAGATAAAAAAGAATTGAAAATCTATTTTACATATTTATGTATGTGCATACATGTTAATGTTCTTTGTGCAACATTCAATGCAACACAAAATAAACATTATCACAAATCACAACAAACAGCAAACAAACAATTACATGCTTCATAGGCTGTCATTACCATACACTCGCTGCTATAAATTCAAAGGCACTCAATTCTATTATATTCCAATTTGTTTGCCTTTAGTTAATTTCAGCGAAGTGTTAGAATCTTTGCGCGGATATTTTTTATTTACTTACCTGGTGGCAATTTAGATTTGAGCATGTCCATTGCAACAACATTGACAATCAATACCCATATGGGACATTCTAATATGTCACTTTCGGATTTAACAAAAGCAACCGCTGATAAACATTGTGTTTCCAAACGGCGACGATCTGGGTAGGCTCGTCGTAGTTCACGATTAACATTTGATTGAAATTTTTTCATATCGAATAACTGAAATAGAAAATAATTGTTTTTTTTTTAAATAAATGTATGTAAAAGCATAAACGTAATATAAAGAATTAAATATTATTTTACTACTTACTTTGACTATTTTTTCACTTTCTAATGCCTGATTTGGTAGTTTCAAAATATCGCCACCTATTGACGTCTCCTCATTTTGATTGCTGGCCGTACTTTTAACGTAAACATTACTTTTTGCATAACGCCTTACCAATATGTTGCCAGCATCATCCATTTTTATTTTGACACCCTGCAAAAGTAAACAATTTTAATAATAATCAAAATTTGAGGCACTTCACTGTTGAATATTTTGCATTTGAAAGTGTTAGATATAAAAGCATTAATATGGAGACTATGACAAACGTGGGGTTTCAAATTAAAAATCTCCGAGGTATCATTCTTATTAAAAGTAATGGCTTCTTAACCTAGTCAAAATTTGGATTCAGCTTATGAATTAGTTTGAGACATTAATCCCTCGTTCAGAGGAACATTTAACCATATTGACCACTTGTATATAAGCGGTAAATGGCGAGGATCTCTATTGGATGTTGATAGCGATTAGGATGCAGACATGGTAAGCGATTACTATCTTCTAGTTAAATAGATACGTACCAAACTCGCTGCTATGCGACACTGGCATAAGTTAAGGGATATAGAAGTTTTCTCTTCATATTCCGAAACCTTGACAAATCCTGTTGGATCTTGATAAAAGAGTTAATTAATAGAATGCAGAAGAGAGAAGTCTATGTTTATGAACCCTGGCACTTTAATTTTTATTCATAATGAACGCTTGCGAAAGCAAGTATTTGCGGTGAAACCAGCGAGCAATCAAACTACGAAAAGGCACGAGCTCAAACTCATAATGTTAAACTATATCTGAAGACAGGTGAAACGCAGTGCTCGTTTGGACACAGTAAGATGTAGAAACAAAATCAATAGGCGAACAAAAATTGCAGCGAATAGTACTAGAAGTATAACCCAAAAATAAAAAGAAAGTGATATGTTCCTGAACCAACGGCAAATTTGGGACAATAACAGGTCAAGCTTTGAACGGATAATTACAGCCACGTACTCTTTGGGTGTAACTGTTCTCTAAGGACTGGATGTGAAATACCCATACATTATTTTTGCATGGAAATAAATCACTAGGTGTTGATGGAATCTCTGTAGAGCCCTGAAATCCGACCCAAATACTAGTGCTAGAATAATATTATCAACCCTTATAACTGGCAGATAATTATTCTGTTATGCATAATTGATAAGCTAATATCGCAGATAATTACCAACAAAATCTAAGACAGGGTAACACGAGCCTTAAGTCTAGAACAATCTGGACTTAGAACCTATAAGTTTTCCATCGACAACATAAACAGCTTACGTGTTATTGTGGAATATCTGTGGAGTTGCGCTTATCACTGTATCTATATTTCCTTTGAGAGAGTCCTTGACAAATTAAAACACGGAGGAGAATCCTTCTCAGAATTTTACGCCTTATGGGAAGTATATTCCATAAAGCTTAAGTGAATCCTTAAGTGAATCGGTGAGGATTGAAATAGGTTACCGACAGGGATCCTGTTACTACTTTTATTTTATATAGTTCTGGATAAGATCCTGGGAAGATCCCTTGTTAACGGAAGGCAGTTAGTACAGGGATTGTAGGGCCGCCTTAACAGTTATGAAAACGCAGACAATATCTATCTACTGGTACTAAGATCTAGCGGCAAACTTTTCTACGGAGTGCAGCGCAGGCGTTAGAAACAGTTGGTTTTAACATTAAGGCCTTAAAACCAAAACTTTACTCATGAGAGCTAACGGGATTTATTTGTAATTGGTGTTAGGCAATTTTGTTAACGTGGGAGCATTATATATACAAACGGAGGATCAGGTAAGGATGTCGATAATAGTTTTTAGAGAGCATGCTATATATTTAGCCGCCTAAAAGCCCTCTCTATATATGCGTACGAAAACTGGAACCTTTAATGAGGATATAAATTTTGTCGTTCTGTACGCCTGTGAAAACTGGCACACTAACGATCGTTGCATGCAGAAAATGCAAATATAATATTCGTGAACTGCTGACTTTGCAAGATCCTACATGTATTCTTGCCTAAAACAATACCTAATCATATGCTCTGACGGAGAACAGGTTAAAAAACTTGATCGATTTAAATAAGGAAACAAATGGAATTGGATCAGTCACACTCTTAGAAGTTATACTAAAGACATTAAGAACAGAAGGGAGCAGAAAAAAAGAAGCCCGGCTCACACATGCTAAAAGCAGATTAGGGCCGAAGTAAACAGCAGTGGTAATAGTTCTGGTCAAGTTAAGGTGTTAGAACAAAAGAGGAATATGCTAAATTTTAGAAGGGTCCTATGCTCCCTGTAGGAACGATGCGAACCTAGTTAAAACTAACAGAGATATAAGCATGCTTTTTTGCTCTTCTCAAAAATTTCGAAACGAGAATCGATTTTTTCTTAGCCTCTAAGCAACAGAGAGGACCGATATAGGCATGAAAAGAAAGTGATTAATTCACCACAAATAAAATGTAAAATCTATGGTGGCTGCCACTACAAAATATATATGGGTCAAATTTAGACTTAAAAATATACCCTCAATTTGGTATCAAACGAAAGGGTTTGACACTATAATACTATGAAAAAGTTAAAATCCAAGATGGTGCCTTAAACTAAATGTCAAGAAATTTGTTTCTCTATCCTATCAATATAAGTATCAAATGAATACAGCTAAATGTACAAAAATTGAAAATCAAAGATGGCGTCGTAAATAATAAAGCAAAATGACGAAAAGCAATATATCTGAAATCACTTTAACAATATACATGATAATGAAGGGTATTAACAAATTCGACAAAGCCAGAGGTAGCGTTCTTACTTGTTTTTATTATTATTTTTTTTTATAAAAATTCTTAATTAACCATTAAATAAATCTTAAAAAATTAAAACAAATTATAACTGATTAATGGCCAGTTTAAGGAACTTTTCACACCTTGTCACTTCCCGTGAACTTCTTTTAATAAATATCAATTAAATTTCTTCAGATCTTTTGATCTCAGTTCCTTAATCATTACTAATGTTGTTATTAAAAATTTTCTTGTAGGTTTACATTTCCTTGAAAGCAAACAAAAAAAAAACATTAAAGACGATTTATCAAATTTAATAAATTATTACAAAAAAGAAAAAAATATACCTTGTCGTTGCAAATATATTTACGTAAAGTTAATTATTAAGCATTAAAACAAACATATAAATTAAACTTGTGGGTTTTTGCTTAAAAAAAAATTTAAATATATTTTTTCTTTGTTTAAATGCCACTGACACTTTTTGCTTGACATATATGTATGGACAGAATATTTGTTAGATATGGCATCTCATGTTATTCAAGATTTATTTTTGCTTTTAAAGAGTTTTTAATTTTAAATGCTGCTTTTTTATCTGCAGTTTAATTTTATGTTTTAAAACATATTTTTTGTCTCTTATTTGATTTAACATTTAATGATTAATTTGTTGTTTTGGCAAAACAAAAAATTTGATTTATTTAATGAATGAATTTACCCAATAATCAACCAACCGACCATTATTCTGGGACAATCATTCTTACGAGTGGGTGTTGGTTGTTGTTTTTTTTTTTTGTATAATAAATGACAATTTTTTTTTTCATTGCTTATTTGATAGTTTTAAAAATATATTAATTTATTTGAAATTATTAATGTTAATGTCTTGTTGTTAAACTTTGGCTTGACTCAGTGATTTTTTGAAATTAAATGAAATTAATTACACTAGGTCACAAATAACAAACTTTTGTCTGTTATTTGTTTCTAGCATACTTTTTCTCATGGATTTGGACCTACTGAACACGAAAATGAATTTTAAAAATTTTTCTGTCGATTGGTTTGCGAGATACAAATTTTTTAATTTTTTTTTTTTTAATTTTTGGAGGTACACTTACTATTTTGAGCATATCTTTAGTCTTCTTTGACCTATTTTATCCTACTACTACTCAAATTAAAGACAATTGAGCTGTCTACAACTTATTCTCAGAAAATTTTCAAATCGGGTTAGTAGTTTTGATGTTGGCGGCTTAAAAAGGTTAAAAAACTGGGTTTTTTTAGTAAAAATGTGGCTGAAAAATTCATATAAAAATTCATATAAAATATAAAACGCGATGTTAACAGCGATTTTAATTTTTTTACGTATAGCTGACACTTTTCCAAAGAAAATAAGCCCTTACTTAACAAAATCTGATGACAAATGGCCGACTTATTATTTTTTTGGTAAACGACCGAAATTCCGCTATTTCACGATTTTTTGATTTTCATTATTTGCACAGCTTACCTACCCAACGCAAACGAATAAATACATTTGAACTTAATTTAAAATAAACAAATTAGTCTTCGTATATTATTTTTTAATTTATTTACAGCACTACATGCTCATACATATTTAAACATAAGGAGACACGGTTATCAATTGCATTTCAAAACTGTCTGTGAAAGTGTAAAGAAGTTAATATTTAGAAAACGCAAGGAAGACAATGAGTAAAAGACTACGTGTGTTCGAGTGTTTGAACGATCCAGACAATTTCTGCAATGTTTGTGGCCAGTTTATAAAAAAAAATCACGCACACAAGTTTACTCCAGCAGTACAATTGCACTATTTGAATTATTTTGGTATTTCACCAAATATCACAGAACCATGGACACCTAAGTCGCTGTGTGATCTTTGCTATATAATCTTAACCAACTGGGCAGCTGGCGGAAGGTAAGAATTTTTATTTAAACACATTATACATAGCGAATATAGTAATTTATTTTAATTTTAGCCGCCATATGAAATTCGATACACCAATGATGTGGAAAAAGCCGCTATGCCATTCCACAGACTGTTATTTTTGCCTCACCACAAACAGTGGGGTAGGAAGATTTTTTAAATGGAACTACGCTCAAGTGGGATCGTTTGCGCTTCCAGTACCACATTCGCATGATGTGCCATATCCAGTGTGCCCTGGTGCATCTCTTCAAAAAGCAGAATCGTCAGAAGAAGAGTCCGAGTCAAATGCAAGCGAATTTGAGCCGGGTGCAAAGCGAAAATTACTGTCACAGGCCGAACTAAACGATTGGGTGCGCGATTTTGGTCTCACTAAGGAGAAAGCCGAACTTTTTGCGTCTCGGATGATACAGTGTGGATTTGCGGCTTCAGAAGTGAAAGTAACAGCGTACAGAAACCGTCACAAGGAGTATGCAAAATTTTATACAAAGAAAGACCAAATATGTTTTTGCAGCGACATTTCAGGCTTGTTCCAAGAGCTTCACCAAATTCACAACCCCAACGAATGGAGGTTGTTTATTGACAGCAACAAAGAGAGCTTGAAGGCAGTTCTCTTACATAATGGGAATGAAAAGCCATCTGTTCCTATTGCTCATGCGGTTAATTCAAAGGAGAACTATGAAACTATGGACATTTTGCTGAAATGCATAGAGTATAGGAAATACAATTGGAAAATATGCGCCGACCTTAAAGTTGTGGCCATTCTGTGTGGACTCCAAGGAGGCTATACGCGACATTGCTGTTTTCTGTGCCTTTAGAATAGCCGCGCTGATGATCAGCATTATATAAAAAAAAAATGGCCGGTACGAACGAAACCTGTAGTTGGAGAAGCGAATGTTCAGCGCAAACCACTAATAGAGAACCGTGAAAATATAATACTTCCGCCGCTGCACATAAAATTGGGTTTGATTAAAAATTTTGCCAAAAAATTAGACAAAGAAGGTGAAGCTTTTGCCTATTTACGCTTTCATCAAGAATTGAAGGCTATGGAACGACGCTATCAGGGCATCTATGACACGGCTATGATGGGTGACTATATTTGGACCCTAATACGTGAGACCGATTGCAGCGAATACAAAAAACAAAGAAGAAGTCAGCAGTTTTTCCACATGGCATAAAATGTACACTTATATCTTTGTTTTTACTCATTTTTTTTGTGCGTTGATTTGCTTAATTTAATTAGTTAGTTTAATTTCGTTAGTTTAGCTAATTGTGCGATACATTGAGCATGTAGTGCTGTAAATAAATTAAAAAATATTATACGAAGACTAATTTGTTTATTTTAAATTAAGTTCAAATGTATTTATTCGTTTGCGTTGGGTAGGTAAGCTGTGCAAATAATGAAAATCAAAAAATCGTGAAATAGCGGAATTTCGGTCGTTTACCAAAAAAATAATAAGTCGGCCATTTGTCATCAGATTTTGTTAAGTAAGGGCTTATTTTCTTTGGAAAAGTGTCAGCTATACGTAAAAAAATTAAAATCGCTGTTAACATCGCGTTTTATATTTTATATGAATTTTTATATGAATTTTTCAGCCACATTTTTACTAAAAAAACCCAGTTTTTTAACCTTTTTAAGCCGCCAACATCAAAACTACTAACCCGATTTGAAAATTTTCTGAGAATAAGTTGTAGACAGCTCAATTGTCTTTAATTTGAGTAGTAGTAGGATAAAATAGGTCAAAGAAGACTAAAGATATGCTCAAAATAGTAAGTGTACCTCCAAAAATTAAAAAAAAAAAATTAAAAAATTTGTATCTCGCAAACCAATCGACAGAAAAATTTTTAAAATTCATTTTCGTGTTCAGTAGGTCCAAATCCATGAGAAAAAGTATGCTAGAACCAAATAACAAAATGGCTGTTGCCTAGTGTTATCTTACGAACACTGAGATAATAAATGTATGCGTGATACAAGGGTGTGAGTGATAATTAATTAGAATCGTTTACTTACCTGGCCAATATGTTTTTTTAATTCTTCAGTTTTTTGATCTCGCATGGGATTATCAAAACCACACAAACCGATTCTGTAAGAAAAAATAAAATAATTCAGACTTAATTGATGCAATTTAAATAATTATAAGAAAACAAAATGTTTTAGATTTTTTACATAAAAATTCATTTACTAGAGTTTTCTACGTCGGATGATGTTAGATACATGCTGCCTTATTCATTAAAATTATTAAATGTTTATAAACGGGTTATACAACTGACTTTATATTGAAAGTTGATTTATAAACCTCTTATAACGCTGTTTTGGTATTTTGTTTTTGAACTAGACCCACAGTTAAAGATACTCTCGCAGCTTCAGCTAATTATTATACCCCACACCTTAAGCGTCCACATGTTGCACATAACTCTGTACGGTATCAATCTTTTGGAAATATTGAAAATCAGTATTTCGGAGATATGTGCAAAGACCACGACTACTTGTGTTTTTTACATCTTTTTCCTAGAAAAATTAACATATTTAAGTCCGAGGATAATGTTTAGACACATTTATTTCTACTTATATTCCTCTAAGGCTATTCGGTCACTAATCGACAAAGTTATAAGCTGCAATTCTTTTGGAAAAATATATATTTTTTAATATATCATAGTCTCGGAAGTATAGTATATAGTTGATTATTAAAAATTGTAAAATCCAAAATGGCGTCGGAAACAAAATGTAGAATAATTTTTGTTTTTAACCCCATCAGTACGTATACCAAAAAAAAAGGACTTGACTTGCAGAATATATCGCACTATGTAAAAATTGAAAATCAAAGATGGCATCGGTAATAAGTCAAAATGGAATACAACATTTATTATAAAATTTAGGGTGCGCTACAATGGGATATTGTACATGATGGTGAAGGGTATTATTAGATTCGGCAAGGCCGAATAAAGCACTCTGGCTTGTTTTTTATTGGCTCATTTCGTGATATAATCTGTCAAAAGCTTTTCATGTTTCAATGAAACACACACAGTAGTAAAGACTACGTTGCACATTTGCTTACAAATTACTTAACTTTTCCTTTATGACGCTCAGCTGTTGTTTGACAGTTTTTATTTTATAACAACAATAAAAAGTCCTGGGGCCGAATTACGGCATTCGAACGTGATCGAAATTCGAAAATTCTTATTAGAATCTCTATACCTAAAGCACAGCGAACTCGATCGTTCGAGTAAAATTTCGATCGATATCGAATGCCGTAATTCGGCCCATGTTTTTTGTCTTTGTAGGATTGCGGCTACCGAGTATAAATGTACCATCATACGTACTCTACATAACGTAGATTTTTATTTTTCTGATTTTTCTCTGTTTTTGCTTGAATCACCCAGAAATATCTAAATTGCGGTAGGAAAAATAGCTCAATGTCAATCGTTTCAAGTTTAGATTTAAAATAAGTGAAGCATAGCTTTTTTGTGATAGAATTTATTTTATTTTTGATGTTGGTTTATCGTTTGCTCCCTTTTCCGGTATTTATTCTCACAACAATGTTGCCATACTTTTGTAGGATTTCATGGTAACAAACGTAGAGGAATATTTTATTGTGACCTCTACTATAAAAATTCATATACATACTATTAGGAATTAAAGAAAGTTTTCTTGAAATCTTTTGATTGCTTTCCTTTAGTGGACAATTTTTAATATTTGTCTGTCAGCTTTATCTTTATACAGGGGTTTTTGTTATCGCTGCGTAGAATTTAAGTCTAAAAAAAATATAGAGAAAAACTTTATCCAATTAGTTTTGTTAATTATAAAATTGGATGACTTTGGAAAAATGTGCAAAGGGGCAAGCGCGCATATCGCTTAACTTGGTCCAAAATTTACTCATAATTCATACTGTATTATGACAATTATAACACAACTGTTAGGTCGTTTCTGGTTTATTGAAATAGATTTTGAAAAATAATCAAATAGCGTTAACAGGTCCATTCCTGGATTATTCGTTAATTGTATTGCGTACTATGTGGCATATGACATTATCCTACTAAAACTACATGTCAGCAATACTAAGACCTTCCAATTGAGACAGGAAAACTATATAAGCATGACCCTATTTCACTTGTCTCTAATGTTCTGAACATTGTTATTTGTAAGAATATATGAATTGATAATTCCATATTGGCCCATAAAGCGGACCAAACAGTGATTTTTTATCGCTCTAAGTGCTGCATAATTATTGACTTCAAAAGTTTTCTTTGTCCAATAGTGGATGATTAAATCATGATCTTTTAAATAAATTTCAACATTTTATATTTGTCGCTTTAGCGTGGATTTAATCATGGTGTTGTAAGCGGTGTAAATACTTTTGTTCTCTTGAACTTAAATCCAATTTGTATGTATTCGATCTTTTTTTTGAATTATTGTATATCATTTAAATATTTTAATATGTATAAATTATGATCAATATTCCCATCTCTGCATGTCATATTTTTTATATTTGTAGCGAGTTATAAATAACGAGTATTTTGGTCGAAAGCGCCAAGTTTATGAAGTTTATTCGTTGGTTTATCAACTTTTCAACGTTCAACGAGACCAGACGTTTCAACCAAAGGACTCATCAAAAGGATCTCCCCATTTTTCCACACATATAAGTATTCAATAAAAGAATGTGAGTTGTTTGAAGCAAATCCATTGTTGTTCATATTTAATTAATAGAAAATTAGGTATCCCCTCCTGTTGTCTTATTATCGACCCCCTTTCCGTGCGACAACTTGCTTTTCATTCAATTTGTTAATTGTACGTTTGTAATCCCTACAAACTATTTTCCATAAAATTACAATCCTTGTACTTCGATCCCTTTATAAACATTTTTTGAAAGATATATTTTAAAATTGTATAATAGATTACACAGTTTTAAACACATGGCAATCGCGGTTAGCTGTTAAAATAACAAACCCCTAAAAAACACTCTTTATAGGTTTTTGGAGACATTTTTTGATGCTCTTTCTTCATAGAAGATTTTCAATAAATTTTCTCACTTGTAATATAAACTCTTAATTAAAAAGTTTAACCCCACTCAGCTCTGAATAAAATCGCACTCTAACAAAACAATTATACAAATAATATTTGTATCTTAAGAAACAAAAAACGTTATTTCGGCAAGATATTGCATTTTTTAAACCATTTTTTTTTTCTTCAAACAACCTACATGCTGACCGACCAGAAAAAAAAATATTAAAAATATGAAAAATCATATGTGTTGATTTATGGGTGTTATTAAAGATTAAAGTGGCTGACATAAACTACATTTTGCATAAGAATGTTGAGATTTTTATGGTCTTAATTTATTATGAAACAAAAACAGCAACAAAATTGCATTAAATATTGTGTTAATGTTGTTGTTGCTTGGTTTAATATCGTTAGTAAAATGCCAATAAACTTTTTTTTTTTAACCAACAAAATTCAGTTAAAATAATGATTGTAACCACACCAAGAAATACCACGCCACGAGTATCGGCAACATACGTCGTTTAAGGTATATGTTTGACATATAACATTTAAGTTTGTGTGCAGCAAACACACTCACTCACATACAAGTAGAACATGTTCCATTTAGACGGACAGCGTGTATTGAAAACAAGTAACAGTGCTATATTCGGCCGTGCCGAATCTTATATACCCTTCACAACGTGTAGTCATGCAATAACAATTGTTTGTATCACCATTCATCCCATATAAAATACGCGCATACGTACACGTTAGAATAAATGTGGCATCGAATCCCAGCTGAGCCAAAAAAATTTTATTTTATTTTATTTAATATATTATTTATATTTTATTATTTTTTTTTTATATTTTTTTTAAATTTTTTTAAAAAAATTTTTTAGAAAAATTTTTAAAAAATTTTTTTAAATTTTTTTTTAAATTTTTTTAAAAATTTTTTTTTTGTATTTTTTTTTATTATTTTTTTCTTATTTTTAATATTTTTTTTTTTTGTAATTTTTTTTGTTTGGTATGTTTTTTACATGTATCTATGTATGTATGTTGTTGTTGTAATTGTGAAAAAAAACGAGGTGGTCGTAGTTTTTTGCTCATATCTCAGAAAGTTATGGGGCGATTGTGCTGAATTTCAATAGCGATTCATTCCTGGATATTTCCAAGAGATTGATACCATATACAGATCTGAGGAACAAATAGTTGCTTCTAAAAGTTTATTTCAACCAACACACGGACAGACGGACAGACGGACAGGGCTTAATCGACTCCTCTATTCATAAGCTTTCAGAAAATATATACTTTATGGGGTCGGAAATGAAAATTGTAGAAATTACAAACGGAATGACAAAGCTATATATACCCTTGTGCACCACAGGTGAAGGGTATAACAAGTATTAGATTTATTTATTAAAAATAATTTTGACATGATATTTAAGCTTTGAAATTAAGCTGCAAATAAAGTTGTTGGCATACAAAAAGAAATAAGCCTTTTTAAGACTATTAAAAAAATGTGTTATTTTATATGTATGTATAGGGTGTTTTGTTAGGCCGGTAGAACCTACGGAAATTTTTATACTGCTCTCACTTTTTGACACTTATACTCAGTATACTCTGATAAATCATTACGAAGAAAGTGATGTTTGAACGCTACCAAAATATTTAAATTGATATTGAAAATTAGTCAAAAATTCTCTCATTATTAGAGATGACTTCGTAAGTCAGTGATGACGCTCTTTTTTGTTTTTACGTGTTTGTTATTAAATATCATTGAGCATAAGGACTGATGCCAATCAAAAACAGATCCCATAAACTTCATAACATCTAGAAATTAGCACCGTTTGGTGCATTTTGCACGCTGATGTTAACATCGGACTTTATCTCTTAAAAATTTAAGCCGAAACTCACGTTACGGTCAATGGAGATCGTTACCACACCATGATCAATAATATTTTGTTTCAAAATATGAATGACATTGATCCGGGCGAGATGTGGTCTCAACAGGAGTGTGCTACACGTATACGCAAAGCGTATCCATCGGTTTATTGTAGTAAAAATTTATATAAATAAAAAGTAGGGAAAAAGGTTAACATACGGATTAAATCCGAGTCCGAAATACTACTGAAATGTATTTAAGAAAAACATTTTTGCACTGAATCATTACTTGCGATGAAAATGGATTCATTACGATAATCCAGAACGTTAGAGATCGTACCAAAGCCAAAATATTCATGGCAACAAACAACAAACATGGTTCTCTCCATCCTGCACCGGATGTAACTGATTTCTTTGAAGAAAGCGTTTATCAAAAAAATGCCTAGATAATGCGGCCAGTCATGAAACCGTAATACTCCGTCATTAAAACGCTCGCATGATGCAATACCTGTGAAAAACTATTTTCAAAAGTGGTTGGGAAATTTTGCCTAAATTGCCTTATAGTCCAGGCCTGGCCCCATCCGACTGCTTTTTTTCGATTATTGCCAAACAACATCTCTCTCTCTCTCTCTGGGAAACGCTTTACTTTACAACAGGGTATCCAAAATCTTGATACGCTCTTGAATTCAAAAAGTTAGCATTTGTTTCGACGTGAAATTCATACGTCGTTAGAATGAATGGAAAAGGTCATAGCTAACAAAGGCCAATGGATGGTTGGTTATTATGATAGTTCACTATAACTCCTGTCATGTTCAAGTTCACTATAACCACTGTCAAGTGTGGGTCTATACGAAATCGTTTTGACAAGACCAGAGCACTCGTCAGATCAGGTGCCTTTAAAAATAAATCTAATAGGTGGAGGAGGTATACTAGATTCACCGCCAGCCGTTAGATATTTCAGCGGATTGTTCAGTCTGGCCAAAGATATCTCAGGGAGGTTATCTAGTAATATGCTTTGCTAGTATTCTGTGTCTCTTAGCAGCCAGGGCAGGACATTTTCAAAGAAGGTGGAAGACTGATTCCTCTTCATCCTAATCTAGACAGCTGCGACAATGCTCGTTCGAGTCCGAGTCGACTTGCATGTTTCTAAAACATCAAGTGACCCACATACACAGAGAAAACAGTATCGGTTGTGAGTACCGCAATTATTGCCAATCGCATAGTTAAGTTGTGATAGTAGAATTTTACGGTTATATCTACACAATTTCGTTTCGGAATATAAATATGCAGTCAGCACTAATAAATTATGATTCTTGCAATAGACATTTTATAATCACAAATGAAAAGTTCGATTGCCTTAACTGAACCATTCGATTGGCAATGAGTGTGATTTTCTGTTATCTGGGCGCATATACCAACAGCTAATACTCTGAATAAAAAAATTTTATACAAATGTTTCGAAATAAAAGCTTAAAATTTGTAAAACTCCCAAGATAGCTGCTAATAATTTACTCCCCAATTGCCAGCAAATTCAAATCTATTGTTGAGTTTGGGACACCCATTAAAATGCATTATGAATTATCTAATTTAATATAAAATAGATTCTGTTAATGTATTTATTATAGACTGCTTGTAAATTAAAGCTTAACTTAACTTCTAAATACATTTGATTCAAGTTCTGGACAATATTTAATTTCCTTTTAAGCTGTTAATTTAAATTCTTAATTTTTTTTTCATTAAACTTGTATTAAATATCAATGAATATCTATATTTCATTTTTAGTTGCAATACAAACAAGTTTGAAATAAAAACTTGGTAAAAATGTTTATATTGTACATGTATGTATTATTTAAAAAAAAAAAAAAAATATTCCATTAAAACTTGGTTGACTTGAAGATTTTACATTAAATATTAAAACCACAAAAATGTTGTTTTATATACCGTCCCAACACATGCACATACACATATGCAAACATACATAGGTGTATATAAAAGGCGTTGTAAATATATACAATATTTAAATTTATAAAAAAACAAAAATTGCTGCATACAGAGGAGTCATGTTAATAAATGCAACTTAAATTTTGTGCTAAAAAAATCACTAACCAACCGACCGTTTTAATGCAGAAAAAAAAAAACGAAATAAAAACAAAAAAATCCAAACAGTGGATGACCTTGCAACCGTTGCACTCGCATAATCCTCTACTTTACTAGAGTACATTATATGATTGTATTTATTTTTTTTTTAATATTTCTTTTTTGTATTGTACTAAACTAGTCTGTATTAAATAATGAAGTTATGGTGTGGTTTGCAGCAGGTTTCTGCTTCGTTGAGTCTATTTTATTTTTTTCTTTCAATATTCTGTTTTTTTAATACAAAACTGTTGTATATTTGATGGGCTTTTGTTTTATTGGGTTTTATTTCTTTTACCGTTTTATTTTATTTTTATGCACATAAAACTATTTTTAGGTTATATTTTTCGTTTAAAGCACTAAAAGTAAAAGTATTTTTTTTTTTATTTACAGATGGAAAGCTGTTTTAAAATGCTTTAAATTTAAAATTATAACAGGTTTATTGTTACTATAAAGTAGTGTCTTACACGGGTCTTGAAAATGTCTGGGGGCTTCAAAAATTAATTTTAACATACACACGGACAGATGGACAAACTGACAGAAAGACAGATGGACAGTGCTAAATTGACTCCCCTATTCATAAGCGTGTCTTGAAAGTGTCTGGGGGATTTAAAAAACTTACACACGAACAGACGGACAAACTGACAGCCGGACAGTGTTTACTTGACTCCCCTATTCATAAGCTTTCAGAAAATATATACTTTATGGGGTCGGAAATGCATATTGTAGAAATTTCACACGGAATGACAAACCTATATACATACAACCAAGGCGAATTCAATAAGGTGAAATCGTCGCTAAAACAACTACAAAGTGAAAAAATACAACGTGTATTTTGTTAGTGTAAAACAAAACGATATGTCAAAAAGTTGTTGACAAATTCACAAATACTTATAAAGAAAAACAACGTTTGTTTACAAATTTTTAAGAATTAAAAAGTTAACAACACAATTTGCTCACAATTTTTTTAATCTTTTTTACAACTTTTCACTTTTTTCACTATTTGCCTGCAAATTCTTTACGATTTTTTAAAATTTTTCACAATTTTTCAAAATTTTTGTAATTTTAAATAAAACGCCGCTCACAAATGTCAACAATAAAAAAAACACACACAAACACAAAAATTTGACAAGTGGTCTCTAGAAGTAGGCAACAGCTGATGATCAGCTGATCTAATAAGTTCACCTCATTGAATTCGCCTTGCATACAACCTTACACTCACTGTGAAAAGTTTGAAAAAAAAAAACAAAAAATTTTGTAATTTTTCTCTTGTTGACGTGAACGTATTTTGTTTTAGAAAAACTATCTGGTCCAGACCACGGAGTTAAAATCAGTAAAATATTGAAATTTCCGACTTTATTATTTTATTTTTTGTTAGAAGTTGGCTGTCAAAAATTCTCATGTTCAGACAATTTGTATGAAACATACCGCAATATCGCTGCAGCAACGCTTTGCAATTGGAAAATCCGATTTTAACAACGCATTAGGTATGGAAGTTGGCTGCAATACAACTATTGTTGTTGTTTTTCACTTTTGTAATTGTTGGAAAGTAATGCCAATTTAGCTATTTTCAGGTTAATCTAGCGATTTGATTGCTATTAAATTTGTTTTATTAAAAAACTTAAATGAACATTACTGTGCGTTACACCACAACGTTGACGGTCTTGTTTAGGTTGGTTTGTTAGCAGCGGAAATGGGTAAAAAATGGGTAAATTTTGGTACTTTTTTGGTACTTATTTCTAAACGCATAACCATAAAAAATTAAATTGCTTTAGTTATTTCGCAAAAAATATAATAGAATTTCGGCACTTTATTAAAATTTTCATCTTTAGGAGGTAAAAGTTGTCTCCCTCTTTTAAGAATTAAATTAAAAAAATCTTCTACTATACATTAGGACAAGAATTGATTATTGTTATTATGGCCTGCTAGAATATAGCCAATATTAAGGTTAAGTTTTTTGAAACTTTAGGCGTGACAAAAAAGTTACTTAAAAGGGAAAAATACGAGAAAATAAGTATAATTCCTAATAACTGGGCTAATTCAGATAAACTTTGTAATAGGGCTTCACGAGACATAAAATTAGGTCATTGAGTAAAACTTAAAACGCTAATGAAGTATAAAATAAGTAAAATTTCGGGTAAACAGTTTGGTACTTTTTAGAACATATTTTTGTTTTTATGCAAAAAGGAGTAGATTTATTCACTTAAAATTATATCTTTAAATTTTTTTTATAAGTTTTTATAAGTAATGCAGATGTTGCCCTTGAATATTGCAATACACCGTTGAATTGGGAAGCTATTTAAAAATGTCTTACGCTGCATTATGCAGATAAACGTGACATTCGTACACTAGAGTACCAAATGACATCGTTGGTACAGGCTAACCAAACGGTTCAAGAATTTTACCAGCATTTGTCATTAATTCAGAATAAAATTCGTTGTATGAATTCGTCCGCCGAGCCTTTGCAACTATTCATATTTAAACTTTAAATTTTTAAATAAATATGGGTAACCCAAAAAGGTACTTTTTCCCTGAAAAAGGTACTATTTCAATTTGCTATGTTTTCGAATGTAAATAGAATTCTAAAATTAATTATTATTAATGCAGCTTTAATCCGGCTTTGACTACATTTTTCTTCATTAGCCATTGAACGAATTGGTGGTGCTTTCTATGGTCTGCTGGTGTGAGCTCCTGAGTAAGCTGAATTTTGTGCGCATGAAGGCGAGGGTCTTTTGTCAAACTTTGCTATGTTATCCTTTGTAAGCTATTGAGAACTATGCCGTATTGATGTTTTCAGATTTACGGCAATACTCTTGTTTACAACAGCAATGGTTTTTAATAGATCGACCGGTACCTTGACGCAAAGAAGTCTAGCTGTCCATAACCGACCCAGTTTCTTTAAATCATTAAACCACTCTTCGTATGGTTGACACTCTCGCCTAAAAATTCTTGTTCTTTCGCAAAGCGACAGCTGTCAAATTGCGACAGTTGCGACTTGCAGAAAACCATGACACTTAATTTAAAAAGTCCATTCTTACTGAGACACCCTTTATAAATTAAAAAAAAAAAACTTTTCGTAGTTACCTTAATGTCTACTTTTATTATCATGTAAATTAGTTTAAAAGAACCGCTTAAGTTTTAGATCCTTCTGAAATGGCGCCATGAGAAACATAATTTATCATTTGATTTAGTTTTAAATTGTTTTTTGATATTTTTTTAATATTAAAGTCAACAAGCCTGTGGGCGTCATTTGTTATACATAAATTGAAATTTATTAAAAAAAAATAGAAAACTAAATAAAACTATAAATCATTATTTTATTTGGACAAATAAATTTTCCATTATAACTTCAATTTTGTTAACTAGAAAATGGATAAATTTAAAAACCCAAAATAAAAGCTTGACATTTTGTCAATTGTTGATAGATGGTGTAAATGTAAACTTTGAAAAAGAAACTTAAATTTTAAACCAGCAACATTTATGTGTGTATATTTGTATAAAAGCATTATTTATAATTTAATAACTCTGGTCGCGAATTTTAAGGCGACCCCTGCACAAAAAACGGTGGCATAGCAAACGCTTTAAAGAATCATAATTCAAGGAGTGCCAAGGTTCTTTTGTTGTTATTCTTATTGCAAACTTTAGTAAAGCAAATAAATAATGTTTACTGGCAGTTGAAATAAAAATATAGGTTAAACATCATTTACTTACATAAATATGTATCAGAACAAATACACGATTGGTGCAATTTATTTTTGAAAAGCAAAAAACACATAAAAATCGGATAAAACTTGCATTTAAATGGGTTGGTAGTTTGGTGACAATGGTGGTGGTAAAAACTATGTTAAACGGTACTTGAAGAAATAATAAAAAATGTTATGTCAAAAAAAAAAAACTTAAAAATATAACCTTTGCTATCAATAAAAAAAATTTAAGAAGTTTTAATTAAACTTGCAATAAACTTTAAATTTGAAAAACAACATCCACAAATTTTGTATTAATGGAAAACCATGCAATACAATTCCCAAAAATAATTTTATGTGTAATAAACCTTTAGACAATTTTATCATATACAAATAGAAAATTATCTATATCTATATATATAAAAGTGAAACTCTGTGTGTGTGTGTGTTAGCTATAGACTCCGAAACTGTAAAACCGATCGGACTCAAACTTTGGAAAGTTGTTGTACACATTCCAGGAAATGTTTATGGGTAGAAAAAAGTGGGCGGGGCTACGCCCATAAAAAATTAGTTATCATTTCGAGCTACTTGCACTTGACCAATTTTTCTGAAACTTTGCACACATATTGAACTCTTATGAGTAAATAATTTTGTGATTAAAAAAGTGGGCGGGGCCACGCCCATAAAAAAAGTTATAATTTTAAGGTACTTGCACTGGAGAGATTTTTCTTAAACATTGCACACATATTAAGCTGTCATGACTATACAGTTTTGTGATTAGAAAAGTGGGCAGTGCCACGGCCATAAACTATATAATTTTTAGCTTCATGCACTTGATATTCAATTAAAATTCAGAATACATTTTTATTCTTAAAGAACGTAGCAACGCGCGCCGGGCTCGGCTAGTTGTTATATCAAAACTAAGTTTTAAATGTTTGAAGCCAATTTCGTCAGGACTTCATTGTGGGCTCTACACGCAAAGAAAAACTAGGGTTACTACATGATTACGAAGGTTAGATAATAGTTTCTATAACAATGTTTGGTTATCGAAAACAATTTAAAGTTTTTTATATATTTGTTTCATATAAATATTTTATCATGAATCAATTTTTTGTTTAAATTTAATCATTTAATATTAACCTATTATGAGAACCATAATATGGTTATCCTTTAAAAATAGTATGATTTAAAAAGTTTTGTTCAAAACAATAGTATAGCATTTAAAATCTCAAATAATTATTTAATTATAGGCAACAACAATTTGATTACAAAGCAATCAAACTATAATGCTTTTTAATAATAATTTGTTTTTTTAATGTTCTTCTTCTTGCTGAATAAATTTTATTATTATAAAAGTTTGTCTTATGATAAGAATATATAAAAACTTTTGGAGAAATAATACAAATAAAGGATAAAACATAAAACAATATTGGTAATTAATGTGATTATAAAGATGAGTATCCACAATCAATATAACCAATAGCAAAAAAAATAATTTGTTTTCGGAACGAGCAAAGATTGTCCATTTTATTTGTAGTCGTAAAATGACAATTGAATGATACTTTAATTAAACATAATAATGATAACTGGCAATTATTTCATGTTTTAACTACAATCATACAATTCAATCATAGTATCGATGGTCACAGGTAGGAAGGCCCTAACTCGTATTTTTACAAATTTAAGTTTTTCAGTGATTCCAATACTTTTCACACAAATACATCTAGACACAACAATTTATTGCAATAGTATCAAAAATAACAGTTTTACAAAAAATTTTGAAAAAGAACTTACATTGTGATAATGCAGTTTTTATTACGTTTCTACAATTATTTGAGTTATAGGGCCTTTCTACCTGTGACCATCGGTATGTTGCTATTCAATTATTATTACCACAATTAAACTAAATACAATTAAAAACAGAATTTGCTCTTGTGATCAAAAATATTTGAATTAAATAGTATTTAAAATATATTTAAAAATACGATCAGTATTTTGATTACATCGTTTCAATTATTTTCAATTAATTAATTTTTTTAATACAATAAAATGTTTAATTAAAACTTAACCAACAATAGGTTTTTTAAACAGAATAATGAGTTTAATTAAGCTCAAGCAACAATGTATAAATAAGAATTGTTCAGTTTTTTTAATATTCTTAAAATGATTACAATTTAATTTAATTTAGAAAATGTGTAAGGAAGTTATATAATAGAATCAAGGTTTTTTAATAAGGTAATAAGGTAAAGTGCCAAGTTTTTTTTTTAATAACGTGTCGGCATCCGTATAAAATAATTTTTTTATTTATTGTCTTCGATAAATAATTTGCAGTATCAGTTAGTCTAAAACGTTTTAAAAATTTCCAAAACGAAAATTTAAAGTTTTTACATTGAATTTTTTAAAAACTTATCAAAATTAAAGATAAAAAGAAAAAAATTGTGTGACATCTACAGGCATATATACAAAAATAAAATGCATCTGTTTTTCAATTGTAGTGTTTATGAATATGCCTTGAACAGAATACATGAACTTGAGCCAAAATAAAAATGATTCACATAATAATAAAGTTCGAATAAAATATAAGTTTGTCTATAAATATTATTTTAAATAAATTTTTTTTTTTTAAGTTTGATTTTAAAGGATATTTTTAATGAAATTTTTAATCAAAAAGCAAAATAATAAAAAAAAACAGTGAACAATCTGCAAGAGAGAGTTTTGATATGTGCACAAATATAAAAATATGTTTTTTTTTTAAATAAAATAAATACTAGAGTGATCGAACGGTTATTATTCGACCAGTTTTAACCGGTGTTCTTAGTTTTTTCATAGACGGATATTTTAAAATACCAATTTTTCAAATATTGATTAAACCGGTCTTTTTTTGGTACGAATAAACCGGTTATTGTTATGAGCTAAACAGTAGTATAAAACACATACACACACACACACCAAAATGCCCTACAAAAGCCAATCATAAAGAACACATTTTGGAAGATTATTATACCCTTCACACAGTAAAAAAGGGCATATATAGGTTTGTCATTCCGTGTGAAATTTCTACAGTTTCCATAAAGTATGTATTTTCTGAAAGCTTATGAATAGGGGAGTCGATTAAGCTCTGTCAGTCTGTCCATCTGTCCGTCTGTCCGTGTGTATGTTGAAATAAACTTTTTGAAGCCCCCCGACATCGCTTGGACCCGGGTGAGGTATTAAAATATTAGAAATATTCGGGACCCACGACCACCTCGATTTTTTTTTCACAAAAACAACATTACAACAACAACATACATACAAACGTGTATACTGGTTAGAGAAAACGTGGCATCGAATTCCAGCTGAGCTAAAAAAAGTTTTTTTTAAATTTTCTTTTTTATTTTTTTTTTTTTTTTTATTTAATATATTATTTATATTATTCTTATTTTTTTTTAATTTTTTTTTATTTTTTTTGTTTTATATATTTTACATATGTTTTATTTATTTATTTTTTAATTTTTTTTTTAATTTTTTTTTAAATTTTTTAAAAAAATTTTTTTTTTATTTTTTTTTAACATACATACGTAAATTTATAATTTTACAATGGGATGTTTTTATATATGTATGTTTTTTATATATGTACGTATTTCATATGGGATGGATGGTGATACAAACTACTGTTATTGCATGACTGCACGTTGTGAAGGGTATATAAGATTCGGCACGGCCGAATATAGCGCTCTTACTTGTTTCTATTTCGATAAATGTCATAAGAGATAGAGAGAAGGGTTAAAAAGATTTCTTAGTGCTTTGTTTTCTATAAGTGTGCTAAGTGAAAGGTCGTTTTCAAGGTCAAGTTTAATAAAAACAAAAGAAGACATATACATACGTACTTCAAAACATTTAAACTGCATTTTGTTTTGAAAAGATTATTTTAAAAGAAGCAACTAAGAAGACAAAATTTTTAATTATTATTATTTTAATTGAATAATATGGTCTTACATATGTTGAGTTGTTAACTACAAACACATATATTATTTTGTTTATTATTTGAAAATTTTTATTTAAAAAAGTAATATGATTTTTGTGGTATTGCCTATTCGAATAAAACCGGTTAACCGGTTATTTTGTAAATGCTTAACCAAAAACCGGTTTTTTTTAAATTATCAACTATACGGAATAGTCGAAAACCGGGTTTTTAAAAAAAGTCAAATAATCGATTTCCTAATGTCCCAACTTGAACGCAATTTTTAAATTTGGCGCCATTCGAAGTGTCATTGTTTGACATTTTAACAATTGTTATTGTTTGCTAGTAGAAGGTAAAGGTTAGTAAAAATAGAGTGCTACACAAATGAACAACGCATTCTCATTGTGAAATTGTTTTACCAAAATGGTGAAAGTTTTGCGGCTACAGTTCGCAAATTGCGATCATCCCATTTCCATCTTGATGGCTTCGTCAATAGGCAGAATTGTCGCATTTGGGGTGAGGAAAATCCTCGAGTGGTGTGGTTTTTGGGCTGGAGGAATCATTGAACCTTTTTTTTATGAAAATGAGGCAGGTCAAGCGCAAACAGTCAATGGTGTTCGGTATCGTGAAATGATAACCAGTTTTTTCTTGCCTAGAATTGAAGAAATGAATGTGGAGGGCATGTGGTTTCAACAAGATGGCGCCACATGTCATACAGCCAGAGAAACAATTCATTTCCCGGTCGTGTTATTTCGCGTTTTGGAGACCAGAATTGGCCGCCTAGATCGTGTGATTTAACACCTTTAGATTTTTTTCTTTGGGGTTTTTTGAAGTCGATGGTTTACGCGAATAAGCCGACGACGACTCAAGTCTTAAAAGAGGAAATTAGACGCTGCATTAATGAAATACCGCAGCATTTATGCAAAAAGGTCATTGAAAATTTCATTAAATGATCGCGTGTGTGCCAGCAAAGCCGCGGCGGCCATCTGTACGATATATTGTTCCATACATAACCTCATTTTGTCTACTTTACGATCTAATAAAGTTTCACGATTTTTTTTTAAATATCTGTGTTTTATTTATAATTTTAAAATTGCGTTCTAGTTGGGACACCCGATATATATAGAGCATCACTTTCATTTTAAATATGTCCAAAGTCAATATATCTTGTACCCCTTAATATTCCTTAGGATTCTCATGTTGATAGTTGAATAATCAGTTGAGTCAGTTGAATTGCTTATTAAAAGATTTTGTTGAAAATTTTACAATATAAAAAAAATTAATAATCTAAATAATATAGAAAAACGAAAATAGTTAAAAAAATTTCAATTCAACAAACAATTCAACAAACAGATAGCGGATCATAGCGTACTGAACTTCGACATTAATTCTTAGCCGATTGGTAAGCTAGATATTGGAAATTAAACAAAACAATTTCAGTAACCGTTTGTACAATGTCAATACTTTCTTGCAATTTCACGCCTTTCAAGGAGCGGTTGATTTTTGACATTTAACTAATATTTTGATTGAGATTTGTCATTGTGTTGTTGGTGGCATAGCTGATGTTACGTTTGTGCCACTAAGAATGATTTGATTTTGGGTGTTAAATTTTTGGTTTTTAAGTAACATGGACTAGTTTTAAAAAACTTATGTGGAAGAGTGCCTGTCCCTTAAAAGCCCATACAATAATGTACATAAGCAGGCTAAGGCCTGCCTTATTCATAAGAAATATTTTAGGTTAAATTAAGGCTTATTTGACAGATATTGTACAGAAATTGGATATTAAAATCATTTTTCTATGTTTTATTGGGAATTTTAAATAGTTCGCTCAAATAAGGACACCCTTTACAAATATTTGTCTTTACAAGTTGAGTCACAAGAAGGAACGACTAATCCTCGCCATTTATTATACCCTTCACACAGTGAAAAAGGGTATATATAGGTTTGTCATTCCGTGTGAAATTTCTACAATTTTCATTTCCGACCCCATAAAGTATATATTTTCTGAAAGGTTATAAATAGGGGAGTCGATTAAGCTCTGTCAGTCTGTCCGTCTGTCCGTCTGTCCGTCTGACCGTCTGACCGTCTGTCCGTGTGTATGTTGAAATCAACTTTTTGAAGCCCCCCGACATAGGTTGGACCCGGGTAAGGTATTAAAATATCGGAAATATTCGGGAGTAGATCGGTATTGGAAATCAGAAACATCGGTACATAAACAACTGAGATATGAGCAAAAATCCACGACCACCTCGATTTTTTTTTCACAAAAACAACATTACAACAACAACATACATACATACAAACGTGTATACTGGTTAGAGAAAACGTGGCATTGAATCCCAGCTGAGCCAAAAAAATTTTTTTTTTAATTTTTTTAAAATTTTTTTTTTTAATTTTTTTTTTATTTTTTTTTTTTATTTTTTATTTAATATATTATTTATATTTTTATTATTATTTTTTTTTTAAATTTTTTTTTTAATTTTTTTTTATTTTTTTTTTGTTTTATATATATTATATACATAATAATTTTTTTTTTTATATTTTTTTTTTTTAATTTTTTAAAATTTTTTTTAATTTTTTTTTTTTAAATTTTTTTTTTTTTTTGTTTTCTTAACATACATATGTACGTGAATTTATAATTTTACATATGGGATGAATGGTGACACAAACCACTGTTATTGCATGACTACACGTTGTGAAGGGTATATAAGATTCGGCACGGCCGAATATAGCGCTCTTACTTGTTTTAATTTATAGCTTTGTACTATATTCTCGTTAATTAAACCAGTGTTTGACAATATCAGTAATCATAACACTAATGACCCAGTGATAAAGCAACATATACCGGTCACATGATAAACAACAATACATTTTTTATAATTTACATAAAAGGTTCAATGCAGTAGGCAAAAACTTATAAATATGCTGGACTAAAGTAGTTACTCAGCTAGCCTATTCTGCCTCAATAGTGTAGACGACTCAAGACCAATCACAAACATTTAAATGTCTATTAATTAAAGCTGTCGCCAGTAACGCTCACGCATATATTTTTAGTGCAACAGTTAAGGAGTTCTTTCTGATGGTGGTAGGATTTTTGTTGTTTCTGCCACCACATAAAACATAAAAAAAGTGTGGATTTAATTTATATTTAAAAGATGTAATGATGTCTTGTTAGTCACTGTGGAGTGACTACTAAAAAAGTTATGCCAATTTGTTAGTGACAGGTGTATTTTTTTTTTATTATTAATTAGACATAATGGCGAACATTACAAAAAATAAAAAGCTTGAAGTTGTTATAATTTAATCATAATTAATTGGTTAATTATAAAATCTTGTTAAAAGTTGTAGTTGGTCTTAAGAAAAACCAAAAGGTTGTGAAACAAATTTGTTAGTAATAGGTTTAGTGTAAAATTTTATAAAATTTTATTTACTTTTCCTTCAATTTTCTCTTAGTCCAACCGTTGGCTTAATAAATTCACATTAACCTTTACAAAACCCTATTTAATTTGCGCAAAAAAAAATTTACATTTTAGCACCTGATTTTAACACTACACTCCTCATTTGTTGTTGTTTTTTATTGTAAACCCCGCCTGTTTGTGTTTTTATTTTTTGCAATTTAGCCCAGACATAACGTTGAACTCTTATAACAAGCACTTGTTATGATTTCCGTTGAAAATTGATGGAATAAAGAAAGAGAAGAAGAAGAAGAAGATGGAAGAAGAAGACAAATTTAACCGAAATTCATCATAAACTCAAATATTTAAACTATCGCGTTTAAGATGATGATTACAATGACCTCGTCACGTTTGACTTTCGCTATTTAGAAACGACTGCAGTAAAACAAAAGAAGTGCCAGGCCTCAGCAATAGTAACAACAGAAGAAGAAGAAGTCAAAATGCAGTAACAACAAAATATAAGCAATCATATCATCTATTTAGCATCTTGTTGTAAGTACGAGTGAGTGAATGAGTGAGTGAGTGCACTTTACTTTATGACTTGGCAATGTTGGCATAGTTTGTAGCAAATCAACAATGAAATAAATAAAAATAAAACAAAATCAACCGACTACAGAGAAACCTTTAAGGCATCACGGTGGCTGTTTTAAAAGTCTTCGTCTGTTTCAACTCCATCATCAACGTCATCATGTTGTTGCTTCCATAAACATGATTTGCATTTCATTTAATCAAATGCAACGACAATAAACAAGCAAAAAAGCAAAAAAAAAAAAGACAACAACAAAAGAAGAAGCTCCTTTATAGTTACCAAATCAAAATGGGTAAGTCAGTCAGTCATGTACTTTAAAATCTAGAGATTGTTCTTTTTTTTTCCCCTTAACTTTTTCAGTCGCAAAAAATAAAGTAAAAGAAACAAAAAAATTATATAAGAATTAATGTTGTGACATTTTGTAAAGTTGATATCTCTAAATACAAGATGTAAACGTGCCTTATTCAATTCATTGTTTCTTTTACTTCAAAAGTTTATAAATTATAATTCAAAGTCGTTGCTTCGGTCTCTGTTTTGTACAAACGCAAAAGTTCAAATAAAATATGTGATGAGTTGCCAAATTAGAATGGCCATAAATGTTACGAGTGTGTAATGTTAAAAGAATAATAATCCTTGTTGGAATTAAATTTTTTATTGTATTTTATGTGAAACTAACGTCTTTTAAATTATCTTTTTATAGGTATAAAAGAACGTACTAAGATGACTTAATAAAATTGTTTTTCAGATCTTGAATTTTTGAAAAGAACAATTTTTTTTGGTAAAACTTAAAATTTTATATTTTCTGAAATAGATAAGTGAGTCGATTGAATAACGTCCGTCTGTCTGTGTGCTGAACAATATCTACCTTTTATAGAAAAATCAGAAAAATCGCTTATAACTTCCGGATATACACACACAAAAATCAAAATCTTTTAGCTCTCCTATAATTCAATCTACAAATTACTTATATTTCATATGTAGATCTTTATATATAAAAGAGTAACATGACTGACTGATTTATCATTATACGGTCCAATCGTAAAAAGACTAAAAATGGGTTATACTCGTAGCATTACATCTGCTTAACTAAAAAAAGATACATATTAACTTTCAAATGTATAAAAATCTACTTAAAAAAGTAAACTGACAGAAGTTTGGCCCTTTTTTTACCCCTTAGGGGTAAAATCTATATTTTGGCACATTCTTGGCACTCTATGTAACTTTTAAACACATAAACTTTGGGAAAAACATTAAATCGTATTAATAAGATTTTGGTACGTTTTCCAAATTTTGTTGTATCGGGTGTCCCAACTAGAACGCAATTTTTAAATAAAACACAGATATTAAAAAAAAAATCGTGAAACTTTATTATATCGCAAAGTACACAGAATGAGGTTATGTATGGAAAAATATATCGTGCAGATGGCCGCCGCGGCTTTGCTGGTACACACGCGATCTTTTAATGAAATTTTCAATGACCTTTTTGCATAAATGCTGCGGTATTTCATTAATGCAGCGTCCGATTTCCTCTTTTAAGGCTTGAGTCGTCGTCGGCTTATTCGCGTAAACCATGGACTTCAAAAACCCCAAAAAAAAAATCTAAAGGTGTTAAATCACACGATCTAGGCGGCGAATTCTGGTCTCCAAAACGCGAAATAACACAACCGGGAAATGACTGATGCAGCAATTTAATTGTTTCTCTGGCTGTATGACATGCTGGCTTCAATTTCTGAGTCATGAGTATGCATGAAGATGCAAATCTTTCGTCAAAATTCGCTGCATAGTGGATTTGGAGACACCAATTTGCTGAGCTCGGTGTCGAATTGAGGTGGATGAAGTTTGAACGACATTATCACGTACAGCTGCAACATTTTCGGTCGATCGACCTGGTCGAAGGCGCGTTGTTGTCTTTACATCACTAACAGACCCAGTTTTGCCAAATTTATCCATTAATCTCATTACAGTTGACTATTTTGGAGCATTATTGTGACCCCAAATTGATCGCAATTTGCGAACTGTAGCCGCAAAACTTTCACCATTTTGGTAAAACAATTTCACAACGAGAATGCGTTGTTCATTCGTGTAGCGCTCCATTTTTACTAACCTCGTACCTTCTACTAGCAAACAATAATAATTGTTCAAATGTCAAACAATGACACTTCGAATGGCGCCAAATTTAAAAATTGCGTTCTAGTTGGGACACCCGATATAAGGGGTAGAAATTGTCCCTCATCTGTGGTGCCAAAAGTATACATCTCTGTTATTTCATTTGTAATTTCTACAATATTTATATTCGATCCCTTAAAGTCTATATTTTCTGACTAAAAGAGACGATTGAGAATTGTCCGTCTGTCCATCTGCCCGTGTATTGGTCGAAATTAACTTTTAGAAGCCATATGTACTACAGATCTGTATTTTGTTTCAATCTTTTACAAATATCCAGGAATAAAACACAATAATATATAAAATCGTTTGCCACTTTATGCAGATATGTTATGCCTCTGGAGCTATACGTAAAACATTGTGAACAAACCAGTTACTAATCGACAAAGTTATAGGCAAAAATATTTTTAAAATATATATAAGTATATTAAAATGTATCAAGTTACTAAAGCTCCAAATTACTTTCTGGACTATCTAAAGACACTAAAATACAAATCGTTATCTCAAAACTTATTAGTGAACAAACCTGATAAATCGCTTGGAAACTAGTTGAGATATAAGTCCAAAAATACAACTTCTTTGGTGTTTTTCTTAAAATTTACAAATGACAATTAAATTTTTCATTTTCTGGACAACAAAGAGAAGCGATATGGGTATTAAAAGATGAGCTTAACTAGCGACGTGTAATATAAACTGTAAACGTATTTCAAATCAATAATGACCGCCACTACAAAATGGCGTACAATTACTTAAATGGGTCAAATCTAGTAATTAGAAATGTTCCCACTTTGTTTTTTTAATATCGGTATTAAATGCGCCCTATGCTCCAATGGGAGTTAGAGGAACACATATATATTAAATAAAACGGATTGGCCCGTAGTTACAGAAAACTATAAAAACAGTTTAAATCCAAGATGGCGCCTTAAACAAAATTGCGGTTATTTTTTTTATTCTCAACCCCATTTGTATTGTTGTGTTGAATAAATAAATATATAAATTAATTAATAAATATGGGTATCATATAAAACAGCCTGAATAGAAGAATACAGGTGATCATGTCAAAAATCAATATCAATGATGGTGTAGGAAATAATAAAACAAAATGGCGTATAACATTAAATCTGCAATCTAGGCTAATCTACGATGTGGTCTTTTTAATTATGTACATAATGGTGAAGGGTATTATCAGTTTCGGCATGACTGAATATTATATTTTATGCTAAAACACAAAATACTATTTTCAATTTTGTCCATCGGTCTTTCTGGTCTCTAAATTTGGCATAAATAGCTTGGTTAATGTTTAGCATACTATTCATCACGATATAACTGGCTTATTCACAAGGATGTCCTAAGTGTCGTATTGTCATAATTTCCAAAAGTTTTAAAAATGTCTAAAAACTTAATATTAAGCAATACAAAACTTTTAAAACGCTTTATATTTTTTAGGAAATTATTACTTTATGACAATATGACACTGTCAGAATTCACTATTGAGATAAATATTTCTTTTTGGAAATTCATTTATTTATTTATTTTCTCAGTTCTCTTAATTAATCAATCCGAAAACATGAAACCTAATAAATTAGTTTATTGTCTACTAATTTTACATAAATAATTTTATTGCATTATTTTTTTTTTGTTTTGTATGATTTTTTTTTATTGCACAGAAACTTGTCAAAATAAATTTTTTTTTATTGTTTAGCCACCATATATGAGATAATCAATTTTAAAATTTGTCAAAGGTCTATAAAATAAATTTTATATGCAAATTTTATTTCATAAAACTTTAAATAAAGTTTAACATTGATAATAGTTTTGAGGTTAGGATTCCTGTTGTGAAATAAATTTGCTGGTCGCTTTATTTTGGTGTTTTTTTATGCTTTAGCATATGATTAACCTTTATACCGCAGCGTTCGTATATGGTCTTGTTTTTGGCTAAATGCTGAACACCCTGCTGCTAAAGCTGATTTACTGCGCACAATTTATTTTAATTTATTCAATTAATAAAAAACTATTTGTTTAAATATACTAAATAAGAGTATAAAAAATTGTTAAAGTTAAATCGTTTACAGTCTTTTAAATAGGTGTGGTTAGGGTGAAAAAGGGGGGCATTATTGGCATGTTGTGCACTCTAAAGGAATGAAAATTCGACTACCACAATCATAATGCCAAAAGTAATTAAATATTTCGACGATAAGTCAAGAACCCAGTCCCTTCAATTTAAATCCTGTTGGATTTTCAATTTGAATTGCTTACGTATTTCAAATTTGGCATAGTGTCAAAGTGAAAGTTCTCGAGCAAATGATGGTTGTGTGATAAAATCGTTATGTAAAGCGTACTATTTTTTTAGACGCAATTTTTCCCATTTTATTTACTGGAAATTGATAAGGTGTTCAAAAAAAGTCAAAATGCGCCATCTTGGATTTATAATTTTTTCATAGTGTACTAGCTAAGCCCTTTCATTTACCCATATTTATGAAGTTGACAACTTTTTTATCTTTCATTTGAGTTAAAGTTAATATCTTATCTGTGATTTTGTTTGGGACTCCATCTTCGATTTAGTAGTGTTTCAATCTGCAAGGTATTCTATTGCATTTAAGTCGTTTCATTTGATACTAATATTGACGGACGCCATTTTGAATTTTTTATTAGTGTGCTGTAACTCACTAGTCAAGCTTATTAATTTGGGATAATCGTTAAAGCTTTTTGCCAGCTTTTTCAGTTTCGATAATTGTTAAAGCTCTTTGTTCTCAAGCTGAAAAAATTGACTTTCGTTTGACAGTTTGGAGGGAAAATAAGGCAGTTGTATTTTAGTGCTTATATCTCAGTCATTTTTAAAACTTTTTTTAGTTGCTGACTTAACCACTTTACATTTCAGAGTAGCTTGACTATCGACATATAGAGTTATGAACACCAAATCTAGAATATTCATTTTGTAGACCAGCTTCTTTGATTGGAAATATCAACGCTTGGGAGAACATAACATCAGCCACTTAGTCTAAATGACCTCTTAATCCCTAGTAATTTCCTGAAAACATCTGCTCCAGTTTCTTAGTTTATTTTTGATTCACTGGAAATATCTACTCCAGTTTCACAGTTCATTTTCGATACATCAGTGTATATTAAGACTCCCTTGAATCCCTATTTCAGTTGGCTCTTACCGTGATAATAATCTATGAAGGTGAAGGTATGAAAATGAAGAACGGCGACAGATAGTCTGTCCTGTTGATTATGGCCTTTAACTGATTTACTTACTCTGTACATCGTTTGTATTTTTAGTACTAAAAATGTAGGAAAAAGAGAGGCTGACATGTTTTTTTTTCGCTTATACAGGGTGGGCCAAAAGTCAATATGGGGTTTAAGAATTGAATAACCTTTTCGTTTATATATATTTTTTTTAAATTATTATGTTTAAAAAATTAAAATATTTTAACAATAATTCAAGGCATATTTTTTCATCGGGTAATTGCAGTTCGGAGAGAATTTTTTTGTTTATATTTTTTATGTATGAAGTTTGACATTTGAAATAAATTAGAAAAGAGAGAAAATTGTTTTTTAATTTATGCACTTTGACAGCTGAAACTTGAAATAAGTGAAGAAAAAAATAATCAGCTGACGAATCAAGAGTACCTGATGAATAAATATGCCTTGCAATAATTATAAAAAATAATGTCACTTAAATTCTCCCGGTTTTAGCTGCACAATGATGGGCTGGTTTAAGAGCATTTTTCATAGCATTTTTCAAAATTTGTGACTGTAGCACTTGAATTTCTGCAACAATGTTGATCTAGAGTTTAAAGATTGTCTCGGACTTGTTTACATATACACGCTCCTTCAAATAACCTCAAAGCAAGTAGTCGGATGCTGACAAAGTTGGCGAATGAGGTTCTTGAAAATATTCGCTTTCCAAAAAATTTAAAGGGACATTGTATCTTATGAAGTATGGGCAGTGGCTTCATACTGCTGATATCATATCTTAGGTCGCTTTCCAGAGCATGTCGTAGAAAATATTATCAACCTATACTGCTCTCTATTTACCAAGGCCAAATGATATTTTTAGATGTAATACTACGCCATATTGTACACATTGCTTTAGAACTTTAGAATCTATAGTTCTACTTATTAACGAAGCTATATATATGAAAATTTGCTTCAGCACTTTTAATTAGATTTTCAGTAAAACTGATTTCATTTCTAGCTAATTGTTAAAATTTAAGTGCAAAATTTAGACGTTGCCGATGATCTGCGGATTTTATTTCTTGCACTTTTCGAATCTTACATAGGAATAGTAGTAAATTTAAAAAAAAAAAATAACGTAGTAAAGTATGCGATTTTTCTGTTGTTACGTTAACACTTTGCTCTACACATTCAATACTTTTCTTTTAAGATGCCGTGTTGGTAGAGGGCGAAATTATGACTTTAAAATGTCAAAAATATGCTCTTTGTACTAGAATAATTGATTTTTGATAATAATATAATATAATAATAAAATTCTATTTTTATGATTCTTGTTCAATTGTGTATCCCGCCATTATATATTCTCCAGTTGTTATTTATATAATCAAAAAAGTTATGGTCAGTTTTGAGCCAATTTTCTCAGTTATAATTTTCAATCTTTTTCGGTGTCAATATTGTGTCTACAAAATAGCTAGTAGGAGCTTTAGAAACTTTAAATATAAAGGGTTTTTCAATAAGAGCGCTACAAAAGTTTTTTTTTTAAATAAAACAAAAACGGTTTTGGATATCAATGAAATTCTTTACTCCTTTGAAGGCACGTTCGATGCCATTATGTATGGAATTCGATTTCTTTTGTATGGCCACCACGGGCACGCTTGCAGAAGTCCAGACGCTGAACCCAATTTTCGACGGTTTTCATGCATAAATCGGGCGATGCTGCTGCAATTTCACGTTCGATATTCGTGCGAAGTTCATCAATCGTCGTTGGCTTGCTGGCATAGACCATAGACTTGACGTAGCCCCACAGGAAATAGTCTAGCGGCGTTAAATCGCACGACCGAGGAGGTCAATAAACTGGACCATTTCATGAAATAACACGTTCTCCAAACTTGGTTTCCAATTAATTGATTGTGACATTCGCTGTGTGGCTTGTAGCGCCGTCCTGTTGCAACCACATGTCGTCCAAGTCCATATAATCCAATTTGGGGCCAAAAATATTCTGTTATCATTGAACGGTAGCGATTCCCATTCACAGTAACATGCCGGGGCCAAATTACGGCATTCGATCACGATCGAAATTTTACTCTAACGATCGAGTTCGCTGTGCTTTAGGTATAGAAATTCTAATAAGAATTTTCAAATCTCGATCACGTTCGAATGTCGTAATTTAACCCCCGGTCTTGATCATCAAGGAATAATACGGTCCAATGACGCCGCTAGCCCATAAACCACACCAAACTGTAATTTTTTCGGGATGCAATGATGACTCATGGAGTACGTAAGGATTACTGTCTGACCAATAACGCATATTTTGCTTATTGACGAAACCATTCAGCCAAAAATGAGAAATGACCGTTAATTCGACGTAGTGCTCTTAACGTTGAGGCCACTGACTCCGAATTTCGGTAGTAAATTTTAATAATTTCGTCTCGTTATTGGCTCGTATATCTTTCCATCATGAAATGGCAAACCTTACTGAAGAGAAATGTCAAAAGAGCGGCAAAAAATATAGCGTCGTTTGCTGTCTCTATCGGTCTTCTTTTGTAGCGTGCCTGTTGGAAAACCCTTTAAAAACACGATTTTTGCTTATCGCTTTTTTCAGCTCTAAAGGTATGTCATGCATATAAATAGAAAAAAAAAATTATCCAAGAGCTGAAAATGTCAATTTTAATGAAAAATAGAGGCTGTTATGCCCTGAGCCTATTTCGCAGCAGACTTAGACCGATGTTGCTGGTTTGCAATACCGATTATCTCCTAAATATTTCGAAAAGTGTGATACTACTTGCGGGTATGTCCATAATATGGGGACTTCAAAAGCTTTATTTTAACAGACACACGGATACATCGACATTACAGAAACGACAGTTTAAGGTAGTATGATGTGGAGGAATGTATAAACTCATTTTAT
This sequence comes from Phyto melanocephala, assembly GCA_941918925.1. Classification (NCBI taxonomy): domain Eukaryota; kingdom Metazoa; phylum Arthropoda; class Insecta; order Diptera; family Rhinophoridae; genus Phyto; species Phyto melanocephala. The sequence goes on from OW799237.1 coordinate 107,190,728, forward strand.
TTTTTTCTGACTTAGATCACTTTCATAAATAAGGGCATAATTATATTTTTGCAAAATAATTTTGAGACTTGTATTATTTTCACTTAATACTTGGGGACACCCAAGATAAATTTCTTAATTTTAATGTCACATTATAATTCAACTATTAAAGTGCGATTTTAGTGAATACCATCGCTAACTATGAGACATGCCTCGCCATCATTGAGCTCAATGTACTCGAATGAGTTTAAGTAAGGCGGTGCTCAGCTTGTTAACGTTTGCGAATAAAACTGGGTTATTTTTACTAAAGCCACTTGTAAAGAAAATTTACAATTAAATTAATAATAAACGTAATATTGTTCTAAATAAAGTTTAATTTTTTAAATTTTTAAAAATTTTAAATTTACCTTGTTCCCATATTATTGTTTAATCTTAAGGTCATTAAACTGTTTTTTGTTGTTGTTTTTGTTTTAAATAAATATTTTTATTAGTTAAATAAATATTTATGTTTATCGTTAACAACTACTAAAGGGCTTTAGATTTTCACATCAGCCAAGAAATTATGTGAAAAAATTTATTAAAATTTGCCCTGTCATATGTGTAATAATAAAGACAAATTTTCAAAAAAACAACTATAATTAGTAAGTCGTCTTATTAAGTGGTTTTAATTTAGTTTTTTTTTTTGGTTATACTCGCTTTTATATTGTCTTATATATTCATAAATATTTAAATTATAAAACTATATTATTTTGTTAACAATTAAGTAATAGGGCTGTTGTTGCTGCTGCTTTATATTTGACATAAAAAAAAAAAAAAATAACAACAAAAAATTGTGAGTGATATTGATGATGCGAGTTTAGTGCTTAAGACACCCAGAATGTGTGTCTAATACCATAAAACATCACTTTGATAAGTTGTGTGTTTGGGTGCTTGACAAGTTGGGTATTTAAAGTTTTTAGCGCTGGTGATGATGATTTTATTTTTAAGCATAAATAATTGGCTGTATTTAGTAACATACTTAAGTATGTATGTAGTTTCTAGGTCAAGGGTGAGAAATTCAAAACAGACAAACTTTTGGCCAGCTTTAAGTCACTTAAAACTAGAAAAACAAAAGAAAAAAGTGCTTAAAATTAAATATTTTTATTACTATTATTACCTCATGCCATCGAAGCCATCATCAGAACCGTTTATTGTTAAGACTGGTGCTCTGGCATAGGCTTTAGCCACACGACGATTCCGTTCAAAGACAATAACTTTAGCCCAAATTTCATCATCAATTTGGGTCCATTTGTCTAAAACTTCTTGTATGTGTTCCTAAAAATAAATAAATAATTGAAAAAAATATTACTTTTAATGAAATAATAAAATAAAACTTTCTAAATTTTATTAACAACAAGCACCAAAACTATTTGCCAAAAAGTGTCATTATAAATTTAATGTTCAACCATTTTCACTCTCATTAACTTTTCGTTTTGCTCGCAGCTTTTCTGCCATAAACTTTCATTGCTACGTTTTCTGTTTTTCTAGCTAAAGTTTTATGGGGTTGTTTTTATTAACTGCAAGCAATTTGTTGTTTGAATTATTATTTTTTTTGTTTTAGTTTTTTTTCGCATTAACTCGAGCAACAGACATTTTCAGTTTAATTTAAATAAATACCCCCCCATTCTGCTACATAAACTCGTAATTAAGTGAACGGCCTTGCAAAACTTTTTTTTTGTCTTTGTTAACTGTTAAAAACAGTGCTTCCCAAACTCATCTACATACAACCCTTTTAATTTGATTTAGCTGACTTAGTACTAGGGTAATCAAATATTCAGCAAATACCAAATTTCGAATAATTAAAAAAACTAAAATTTTTAGGAAACCGGTTTTTTGTTTTTTTACACTTAAAACCGGTTTAAATAACCGGTTTTTTATGTTATGTTTTTGTTAATATAGAAACTAAGAAAACGCATACTTTGTTTTTTTTTTATTTAAAAATGGAGAATAATTAAAAAATTTCTTTAAAATTGAAATCAATTCATTAAACAAACTCTTCAATACAGTAACAGTATAACTTGAATGTCAACAAGTAAGAGTGCTATATTTGGGAGTGTCGAATCCGAAAATACTCTTGATGATCAACCCTAGATTCCGGATTTTACGTTATATGCCATTTTACTTTGCTCTTAATGACGAAATCTTTGATTTTGAAATTTTCCACAGTTAATTGTATTTTACTAGTCAAGTCCTTTTAATTGATATCCATATTGATGGGGTTAAGGAAAGAAAATTATCGACCATTTTGTTTCGGATTCAATCTCGGATTTTATACTTTTTTATAGCTTACTGTATTCTACTGGTCAAGCTATTTTGTTTTATACCCATGTTGTTCCCTTTTGTTGTTTAGAAGCGGCAAAAATTGATTTTCGTTTGTAAATTTAAGGAAAATCACCAGAGTATTTGTATTTTAATGCTTATACCTCAGTTAGTTTCAAGCCGAGTTATAGGTTTTTTACTTTTTGAGGTTTTTGTTTGCAATTGGGTGTCACTAGCGTGTCCAAACATTATTTAGAAGCTTGAGTAAATGGATATATTTAAAAAAATATATATTTTTCCAAATAATCTTTGCCTATAACTTTGCTGATTAGTAACCAATTTGTCTAATTCTTACGAATATCCCTAGAAGCATATAATATTTATAAACAGAGTCTATAAAATATCCTAAAGCTAAAGAATGTAAAGTTTTTCGATGAAAATATGGAAAAAGCAGAGACAGTCGTATTTTGTTTGTTTGTTTATATCTCAAAAAGTTATGGGGTGACTGTGATGAATTTTAGTAGAGATTCATTTTCGAAAATTTCTAAAAGATTAATACCACATATAGGCCTGTGTAACATGTGAAATTTTCTAATAGTTGATTTCAATAAAAACATGTAGAGATGGTCTTACGAACACTGCTCAATCGACTGTCCTATTTATAAGCTTTCGGAAAATATATACTAAATGGAGTAACTAAATGTACTTTGCACTTGCTATGAAGGAAAACTTGCGTATTTCTTGAGTGCGTGGGTGACAAAAGTAACTTCTAAAGAGAGTTAAAGAATGGAATACAAAAGTTGTTTATATGGACAGGGACATTTTTATGTATGTACTTGTCAAACCAAATTATTTGATAAGATCGAAAAGTAAAAACCGGTTTCTCGAATATATCTACAACCGACAAATTTAAAAAACTGGTTTAAGAAAATCGGAAAAATATAAAAAACCGGTTTTTCAATTATTCAAAAACCGGTTTTTTCAATTTTTCAAAAACCAGTTTTGATAATAAATACATAATGTGTAGTTTCACATAAAGATCAAAACTCAAAAAGAACTACTTAAATGCTTTTACTAAAACTTACTAAAGTCTAAAACAAAAGTGGCATTTAACTGGCCGAAGTTAAGCTTTTTTGGCTGTTGACTCTGTTTACATCATAATAGTTCTAACGGAAATTCTGCTGTAAAGCTAAGCCCATCAAGATATTTACACACCACACTTAAATACTGGCTATTGGCGACACAAATATAATTATCTAGATAATTTTTTCATTATCACAATTGAATTTTTTTATAAAAAGAAATTTAAAAAAAAATAATTTAAAATAAAAAAATAAGTAAAATATTATTTTAAAATAATTATTTTTACACATTGTTGTCACATTTGGAAACACTGTTATATTATCACTTTGGCTTTAATTTTTTTTTATTAAAATTTTGTTACATTTTCGTTTTATTTTTTCACGGTGTATGTATGTTGTTGTCTAATAAACTGATATAAAATTGTTATATTTTAAATGACTGGCTTTAAGGCTAAAGCACAAATTAATATAAAAAATATAACAACAATATACTAACAACAAATAGAAGCAAACAAACTTAATTACGTTAGTTACGTCATACTGTGAAAAATATAAAATTTGCCAAAAAAAAAAAATTTTTTTTTGAAAGTTTTATTGTGTATTTTGTGTTTAAAGAAATTTTAGGAATTTTTTGTTTATTTTTTTTTTTGGCTTCTTTTCGGTAGGGGTATATTACAAAAACCTTTAAGACATGAACGTGCATAAAGTGTATAAAATTTAGATTGTATCTTTTACATTATTATTTGTAAATTTGGCGGTAAAAGGAACAAATGTGTGTTGAAATATTGTGCAGATTTCTTAGTAAAAATAATTTATTTAGAAACTGATAACATTTTTATTAAAAGGAGTAAATACTGGGAGGGCCAAAAGTAAGTATGGGGTTTAAAGATTTTAAAACTTTTTTATTTTATTTTTTTTTTCAAATTACGTACGTTTTGCTTCTAATATCGAACTTCAGTTGTATAGTTGATGTGACAAAAGTCAACATTTCTGGTAGTTCGATTCTGAGCTTGACAGGTTAGTAAATATTTAAATGACTACTTACTGTTTAATCAAGCTTTTTTTTATTTTTCTTTATGTGAATATAAGTCATTATATGGAAATCTGACGTGTGGTTTCACATCTAATTTCTATTTATTATAAATGGTCGAAATATAATTAAAAAAATATATGTGTATGTACATATGTTCAAAATAAATAAAGGAAAATTTAATTTAATTTAACCCTTGTGTTAATACCCAACTTTATCCACAGTGTTGAGCACCCGGGGTACCCGGGTACCCATATACTATAAAATACCAATAATCAATATTTTTGTGAAGTAAAATTAAATTTTTGATTAATAATATCAAATAATATTTTATTAAAATATGACTTTTTAACTTTGAATTGCATAACGGCCAAAATTTCATATTAATAAGTGAAACGTTGAAAATTGTCTTCAACGAAAATTTTTTAGATATTATTGCTGGACACACAAATTAAAAAGCATTGTCTAAATATGCAGCTTATAACGTTGATCATCTAAATTTTCAGCGTCAATGGAAGCCTGTTACTATAACGATTATTTTTTTTGTTTTTTGATAACTTGTTTTGTGCTGGTGCGAATAATTCTAATACGGACTATACTTTAGACACGTCGCATTCAAAATAATATCCACTGTACCCAGCGAAAATAGGACTCAAGAGATTCCACAACATAATACGCTTTTTAAGATTTGATGATAACAATACACGTAGTAAAAATAATGATAACGCTGCTCCAATTCATGACTTATGAACAATGTTGAACGCAAACTTATCCGAAATGTATAAGTGTAGTGCAAATTTAACAATTGATGAACAACTTTATCCTAATAGAGGTCGTACAGGGTTTACCCAGTTTATACCTTTAAGATATTGCTTTACTAGCATCATACATTACTTATGTACTGAGGATAATAAAATGATTGTAAAGAAAAAAACTGAGAGACGTAATCTATCTGAAGAACCTGCTAAGCCTTTGGCTGAAGCACAAATGACAAATGCCCAAGTTATGCGCAATTATACAACCCAAATTGCCATTAAAAGCATTTTGGGTTGCCAAGTATCACCCATTGCAGAAGCTTCTAATAAATTTAAAAAACTGGATAAAACAGGAAGAAAGAAGGTTACGGAATCTTGTCAAAATAGAAAAATGAAGACGCGAAACTCGGAAAAGCTGCGGTAAATGTGCATGGCCAGTTTGTGATGAACCCCTGAAGACGTTGTTAAATGTACAGAATGTATTATAAAAAATAATTTTGTAAATAAATGAAATAATAGTTCATATAATTTTTTTAATAGTTTTTGATTCTTATTTCCCAAGGCATATCCATAAGGTACACGTATCCAATCAGCTGACTGTTTTTTTTTAAATACATTTTAAAAGCGTTACCAAGGCATATTCATACAGGTATATGCAACGGCGAATTGATACAACAAAGCAAATTTTTAGGGGATTTTTTCTTTCAAGGTCAGTTTGTATAACAAGGATGGAAAAGTTGTTTTTGTATGTTTTATCAATAAAATTTTATTAAAAAAAGGATATGTGCTTGTGAAGCACATTATAAATTGTGCAAGCACAACAAATATACATAAATTTGGTAAATTTATTATCATAAAAAGCACAATTAAGTTAAATGTTTAATTCGGAATCCAAAATCTAATCTTCCATTCCTGCATTAATAAATAGAATAAAGGAGAATTCAACAAATTTAGACATTATGTTTCCCCATCATCATGTGCTCATAAGTGCACCTGTATGAATTCGCCTTAGCATTACCAACTTTTTTTAAAAGTCATGCCTGCAGTTGTCAAACTTAATTTTTTAAATTTTATTGTACAATAAATAATTCGCAGATTCAGTTGGTTTAAAGCGTGTTAAAAAATACAAAACCGTGAATTAAAAGTTTTCGCTATAAAGTTTTTTAAAAGTTGTTCAAATTTGAGAAGAAAATAAAAAAAATTGTTTGACATATGCCGGCATATATACAAAAACAAAATACATGTGTTTTTTATTGTTGTGTTTGTTGCCGCGATGCATATACCTTATGGATATGCCTTGTTATTTCCCATACAATTTGTATTGGGTACCGGGGTACCCGGATGCACATGTTGCGATGTTTAAAGTTTGAGCAATTTTTTTTAATATAAATGGAGCAAAATATTAAATCTAGAATCTTAATTCGCTTTATTTAAAGATAAACTACGAAGATCCAGAAGCTTGCTTAAAAATTTAATTGTTAAGATATTTTTTTTTTCATTCAAATATACCTAGGTGGGTACCCCGGTACCCGGGTATTAACACAAGTGTTGAAAAGGTTCAATAACTTATATAATTGATATGATAAAAACTTTATTTTAAATTAATTTCAAAATTTTGAATTGACTGAATTAATTAAAATATTTTTTAAAAATTAAATTAACTTTAATTAATATTTAGTTTTTGTTATTTCTTTTGCAATATTTTTTTTTAATTAAAATTATTAACTTTCATTTTGTTAATGGTATTATTTCATTGATTGGGAAAATCAATTAAAGTTTTAATTAAAAATATTAATCCTGTAATTGAATCTCATATTGGGTTTTTTTTTGTGTTTCTATGAACTTAAAATTTATTTTTTTATATAATTGATTAAGAAGGCTTGAAAACGTTCTTCACTTTGAATTAATAAAAATTTGTTTAATGGTATATAGTTGGGGTAGTCATAGTTTTAAGTATGCAGCTGGTCCATTTAATAGCTATTACATACTGTGGCTTTAAAATTTATAAAATCAGAATTCAACTTTCTGAATATGAGTCCAACTCGAACACAACTTATTGACACTAGTAGATAAATAATAATTTGTGGCACAAGATCTGAAATTTTTCTTGTTGTCGAGTTCTTGCTGCTCTAAACTATCATAATGCCTTTCAGTAATTAAACTTCATACAAGACAAGCATGTGTTTTTATTGCTTTACGTGTAAAAATGCAAAGACAACATTATGAAGGCATTGTTAAGAAATTGTTTGGCGAACCTAGTATTTCAGTTGAAAAAGTGTTAAGAAATGCGTATAAAGAACAAAATTGTACAATTGGGGTCTTTGTTAAGAAGGTGAGCTAAAAAGTTGTTTAATAAATGACACCGGTGTTCACGTACGAGTAAACATTGTTTACCCAATTGCTTCGAGTGAAAAAGACTAATTTAATAATATGAACTAAATGATTTGACTAGCGACATCGTAAATTTAAAGCAGGTGACCTCAAAACCGCAGCTAATAATTCTGTAGTTGCTCTAACATCAACTTTTTTACAAAAAAAATTTTGTTTGATTAAAGGAAATTGAGCCAAATTGTAGGGAGTAAGTACAGAACTGTATGGAGATCTCAAAACCGGTCACATTTTTTACTTATCAATAAACAAGGAAATAAGCACATTTATAAGAGGATTTTTCGCTAATTTTTTAATGTTAAGTTGAACAAGATTTTATACACATAAAGTTTAGAAATAACGAAAAACGAGTAAGAGGGCTATATTCAGCTGTAATGAATTTTATAAACCCTTCTCAGTTGATACCCTTGAGTAAAGGGTATAAAACTGAAGTACTAGTGGTTTGTTTCTTCTTATATCTTAGTAATTTATATAGTAATTTTACAACTTATCACCACTTACAGCTCCAAGATCATAACTGACAATTGTATGGTGCAACTTTGACCAAAACTGATTTAGAAAATCGATAATTTAAATTTTAATTAGACAGTTTTTTAATAGTTTTTTCTTCTATATTGAATCAAAATTTTCGACAAACGTTGCCAAAGATTTTTATTTTAAATTTTTATTTTATTTCTTTAATAAACGTTGACTTATTTTCTTTTGATAAACTTGGGATTCTTTTGTATTGCAAATAAAAAAACTTTAAATTTCGTATAAATTTGAAATCAGTTTATTTATTTAAACACACTTGAATATTTCTTATAAAGACTCTTTTTATTATTACGCTTATTGTTATACATCTTTGTTGTCAAACTCTCTCTGATACACACTTAAAACGCTCTACTGTTATATTGATTATGTTTGATGTACTGTTTGACTATTTATTGTAACATAGTGGTAGGCTGTATAATTCTACAAAGTAACATGTAGGAAAAGGAAATGCGCCTTAAAGTAAGCTACACATAATAAAACATTTTGGCTGTATATTACTTAACATGTAAAGCAGCTAATGCATAGTATGTTTTTACATCTGACTTAAGGCTATAATACACGACAAGTTTTTTACATCTGACTTTAAAATTTGTGATACATATGTAAATCTAAATGTTTTTAAAAATTGTACTTTTACAGGCAACGTTCGCCGACTGCTTTGCAGCAGCAGAGATTTCTGCCAACGGCTGATGTCACATGTTTTGACTACATGTTCGTATTTATCAGTATGGAATTTGTCAAGTCAGATGTAAAAAACATGCCGTGTATTAGGTGCTTTAGTAAATCTGTATCCATATGTTATTTTTTATGTCTGTAAAAATAGTTCTTAAACACTCAACTGACGCTGACTGTTGTTTAGCAGCAGAGATTTCTGCCAACAGCTGATGTCAGGTGGCTTTGAATAAAGTAGAGCACGCTGTAATAAAAATATTGTCAGGTGACTACGCATATGTATTTTACAGAATCAATGTTTTAATGCTTACACACGACATGTACGTATTAGCAGTGAACATTTTACAAATCAGATGTAAAAAACATGCCGTATTTTTACTGCTTTAGTTGGCCAACCAAAGGAAAAGTTAAATGAATATAAACTGCTAAAATAAATAAAACTAATGTAACTAAACTACTGTAAAATAAACTTATAAAATAACATTTAAATCAAACTATTCAAAAGTAAATCTGTAAGAATATATACGTAACAAACTTTCAAGAAATTATATAGAAACTCAAAAGCATATCTGATATATAATACTATATACATAAGAGTCTAAAGTATACTTGGGAACTTCAAAAATTTGATTTCATTATATGTGCGGGCAGACGGACAGACATACTTAGATAAATCCATTCCTACAAAGATCCAGAATATATATTTTTGATAAGAACTGCAAATGAACATTGTGGAAATCACAAACGTAATGATGAACGTATATATACGAACGAAGGGTATACAAATCTATCTATAATTTTTACATTTAGAAGGGAACAGCTTATAATCAGTTGTTCTAAAAAAGTCACCTATTTTGATGTTTCTTGTGAAAGAAATTGATTTGAAAATGGTCAGTTTTCATTATCCACCATAATATTTGCTTATTCGAATCTAAAAGACATTTTTATTGGTCCTCAGTTTTTCATTGAGAACTTTGGGCATTTAAAAAAATTTTATTTTTTTTTTGTATTGTAATGACTTGCGAGTATTAGGTTTGCAAGGTTGTCAAAAACCTTTTTTGCCCCACAAAATATTTAAAACATTTTTTTCAGTGTTCTTGTTCACGCCGTTTTTTTTAATTAAAAATTTGCACAAAACCATTATAGCACATATTTGCAAATATTTTGTTACAGTAATTTTTGATATTAAAAAAAAAACAAAAGACTTAAGAAACAAACGCCAAAATAAATTTAATGAAATGTTGAATTCAACTTTAAGTTTTTGTTTAAACAAAACAACACCGTTAAGGATTAAAAATTAAATGAATGCCAACACACACAATAAGTAATAACAAAACTATTGTTTTGCATGATTTCTTTTGTTGTTGGCGAGGAAAAAATCAAAAGACTTAAGAGACAAGCGTGACTTTAGACAACAATATAAATCGTTTACACTTTATAGTGCTTCAAAGCCAACTGTGTGGAAATTTCAACAAAATGTGTTAAATAAACTAAACAAAAAAAGCTTATGTTTAAACATAAAAGATTTACCAGAAGTAAGGGTCGTAAAAAAATATAAAATTATTTTTTTTTTTAATTTGTTTCAAAATTAATAAACTATTCTAGGCTTAGGAAGGCAACAAGATATTAGGTCAGTAGTTAAGGTGGTAAGAGTTTGTTTTTGTTTAAAAATTTATATTTTTTTCATTGTTCCTCTACATACTATTTATTTATTTATTTATTTAACTGAAAATGTAGTATAAGAGTTTGTATGTAATTATAAGACATTCAAGTTAAATATATATTTTTTTTATTTCTATTTCCCATCGTTTTATATTTTCAAGTTCTAAATGCATTTGATATAACATTATTTATTTAAAATTTACCATTTGCCTTAATGACAATTCTTACAATTCTTACAATTTTGAAATAAATCAACAACTTGAATGTGTGTTTTTTTTTTTAATTTTATGTATTTTAAATGTTACACAAAAGAAAACTTGTTAACCTTTATGAACGAAAAATTGAATGAAAAAAAAAAAAAAAACAAAAAACATTTTTTATGATTATTATTTTTTATTTTAAGTGGGTTTGATTTTTTATTTTGTTTAAAAAATTGTATACATTTCAGAGAGCATAAAAAAATAAAACAACTCGTTTTTTCGAAAAAAAAAGAAACAAAATTTTTAATTTTATTTTTTTATTTAAACATGTTCTTGATATCACTGTCTGGCCCCTAGTACCTGTAAAAGTTTTTTTTAATAATTTTTTCAAAAACATTAAAAAAGAAACTACTTAATTAATTAATTTCATTGCAAAATGGCTGCATGTCATCCAAAATGTTGAGTACGAAAGCTGGTAGAACTTCAATTTAATTAAAGAAGATCTTGCAGTGGTATACAAAATACACTATTAAAAAGAAAAACTATTTTGATAAAACAATGAAGATTCACATGTGTATATGTAAGAATGTGTATTGTTGTTGTTACTTATAATGCAGACAAAAGTAAACATTGGGGGAGTTTCATAGTTATTTAAAATTTTTGTCAATAAGAAATTAATTGTAGTCTAGCATAATGTCCCCTACTTCACTAGAACATTTATTACTATTTATTGAATACTCAAGTTCTTTTTTTCATTTTAAATAATTTTTCATTCAATTCATGAAAACTTGTTCTTCGAATAAATTCTATTTAAAAAATGTAAAGTGCTGTGAAGACATATCCTCTTTATATATTCTATCTATGCGAAGATCACGACTTCTGAGTCTCCAAATTTTAGATTCTTAAGTTTAGCAAATGCCAAAATGTCTGTAACAATAAGAAAACTAATTTTTTATCTTTTTCTATAATTTTCAAACTCGACTTGAATTAGTAGTGACTAAATTCAGAATTATATGTGGATAAAAACACAAAAAATAAAAAAAGGTACCATAAAAACAAGCAAAGGTACAGTTTTAATTACCCTTAAGATTTGCAGTCTCACCTTGGATCAATTGTCTCTAATTTCAAGATTATAGCTTCATATATGTAGAAAATACAAAAAGTACCATAAAAAAGTACCTTTTTTGGGGTTTTCTATATTAATGTACAAATTAAAAGTTTAAAATGTTTGAATATCTATTTGAAAATAAACAAGTAAGAGCACTATATTCGGCTGCGCCGAATCTTTTATACCCACCACCAATTTTGTGTACATTTAAAGCACAATATCTATTATTTTGTGAATCGCTATGGAATAATCTCTTTATAATTAAGGGCCCATGTTGAAGGTGAACTACACCTAGACCTTCAATTTGTTTTCTGCATTTCATTTGACATTTCTCAATCTCAAACTTACACAATTTGAACATGGAAAGATACACAATCGAGCAAGGCGTTAAAGCCATTCAGGTTTTTTATAAAAATGGGCGTTCAAATCAAAATGCATTTTGTGCACTTCGTAATTCTTTTGATCAACATAATCGTTCATTTGGCCGATATTTTGTTCCACACTTAATTGAACCATACAAATATTATCATTATAAGAAGAAATGATAATAATTTCTTAAATAATTTGTGTTTTATTTAAAATCAACATCGACCCTTAAAATTTGATCACCCTTAATAACTTCGATATGATAGTAAAATGTTTTCTTAAATTTAGTCTTTCAATGAAAGTGGACTTTAAAGTAGGCGTGTCAATAAAGTTTCTGCTAACAAATACAACTTAGCTATTTCAATATAGTCCTTTATTTTCCCAAAAACTTTGTCAATAGAGAAATTACATGAATTTAAGATAAACCGTTATATCGGAGTTGGGCGTAAACGTGGGCATGGCACCTTAATTTTCTGGCACAGTAAGACATTGACTAGAAGGATATACGTGGCAAATTTTATCATTATAACTCTAATTTTAGCGGTTTTATGAGCTTTTAAATTTCATTAACGGTAGATAACGTGAAAAGTGGGCGTTAAAGTAGGCGTGTCAATAAAGTTTCTGCTAATAAATACAACTTAGATATTTCAAAATAGTCCTTTATTTTGTCAAAAACTTTGTCAATAGAGAAATTACATGAATTTAAGATAAATCGTTATATCGGAGTTGGGCGTAAAAGTGGGCGTGTCACCTAAACTTTTTTGCACAACAATAACATTGATTAGAAGGATGTATGTAGCAAATTTGATCATCATACCTCTAACTTCGGCGGTTTTATGGGCTTCATTCATTAACTGTAGATAACGTGAAAAGTGGGCGTTAAAGTAGGCGTGTTGAAGTTATTTTTACAAATGAATGCAACTAAGATGTTTCAATATAGCCCTTTATTATTCCAAAATCTTTATTTATAGAGAAATTAAATGAATTTGAGATAAAACGTTACATGGGAGGTGGGCGTAAAAGTGGGCGTGGCATATTGATTTTCCGTTGCAGAAAAGTCTCTCACCAAAAAGCAAAGTGTGCAAAATTTCAGAATCGTCCATCTTATTTTGTCTGTTTTATTAGGTTTTAAACTTAAAATATACTGAAAAATACACTGCGCGGTATAAGTTTTCGTACATTTTTATCTATAATTCCTTTCCTAATGCATAGATGTAAGCAATTTTTGGGAAGAGATATTGTTTTGGCTCGAGAAATATATATTCGCAGTTTCATGACTGTACGTTAATGCGTTTGGACACAATTCCATTTTTTTCGATGTTCGAAGGACACGGTTTTTTCGACCTACTCTTGCATTACGAGCTATAACTCACTTTCTAATATTCCGATTTAGCCCATTTTCAATACGTACAAACCTTGTCTATAAGAAAGATTCTGGCGAAATTTGAGCCCCCTAGCTTTTTCGGTGCGACCTCTATCGTGCTTTCAACAGACGGACAGACGGACGGACATAGCTAGATCGTCATCAAATCAAACCCTGATTCAGAATATATATACTTTATGGGGTCTAAAATGGATATTTCGATGTGTTACAAACGGAATGACAAAATGAATATACCCCCACCATTTTTTTGGTGGCGAGTATAAAAATATAGTACAAATAAATTGTTTACAAACTACATAATGTTTATACGCACACAGAGACAAACCATGTCATAAGTAACCCCTTACCAAACAGCATATTTACGAATTCAATTGAATTTGTTTATACAGACACTTCTTATGTGGATGGTTGTTTGCTTGTTTGTTTGTCTGCTTGTTTGTTTGTTTGTCAGTTTGTTTGTGGAACTTTAAGAAGCTGAACAAATTTTATTATTGTATTTAGTTTGTCTTGGCAATAGGCTTTAAAGTATTTGTCTAAGCACAATATCATTATTATTCATTTTTTTGTATTTATAATTTTATTTATGTTGGATCTTTAAGCAAAACAAGTTTGTTTTTTTTGTTTAATTTTAGGTGATATTTAAAAGAACTGAACATCTTATTTTTAAATATCAAAGTTTATTTTAATGTTGTAGACTTCAAATTCTTTGACGTGTAAATTTTCTAAAAAAAAATAAATATTTAATCAATGATTTGACACTTTTTGATTACAAGAATTTTACAAAAAAAAAGAATAATTAAAAACAAAATTTGTACATACTAAACTTCTTAATAAAATATCCGGTTTTTTTTGATGTGTGTTAAATTTAAAAAAAAAAATTTACTGCCTTATAATTATTTTTCGTTAATATGGTATTAATTTTATAACCAATAAAATAAGTTTTTTTTTGGCTTTTTATATATAATTTTAATACTCTCGTTAACTGGTTTTTGTATTTTTTGTTTTTTTTTTTTTTTTAAATTAAAAAGTGTTAAACATTGTTTATGATTTGTCATGAACAAATTAAATGTTCAAAGATTTAACCCCATTCTCATAACTAACTTTGGGAGTCATCAAAGGTTTACACAACAATATTGCATTACAAAATTGGTTTAAAAGGCCTTTAGTAAATCCAAAAAATAGATTATGAAAGAGGGTGGTTACTTTGTGTACATATACGAAGGTGGATGGGAAATAAACAAAAATTTAAAAAAAGATTAATTAATCGCAATATTTTTGAAAGGTAAAATATTATGGTGGCTGTCCATTTTATTTGCTTAATTTAAGTTAAAGTGCGCGTGCGGAAATATTGTGAGACTAATTATTTAATGCTGAAAATTTAAGTCAAATCGGACAATATTTTCGTAGTGCGTAACGAGGTGAAAGGTCAGGATTAGAAACTAGCATATGCCAGCTACTCTCCTCTTAGTGATGCCAGGGTCAGACATTAGCGTGTGCCAGCTACTTGCTTTGTTGTTATTGGGATAAGGGAAAGCATATGTGTTAATAAAGATTGATATTTATTTGAGTGGCCAATATCATTAAATTCTCTTTAGCCAAATCAACGTTCTTGGGCAAGAAAAATCCAAAAATCCAACAAAGAAACATTCACATTTATCATACAGCCCTAAAAACATTTCGTGTTTTAAAACAAAAAGCCGATTTTTAGTTGGGACTCTGAACACGCCCCTGTTATACTCTTTATCTGTGGTGCCAAGCATAAATATAGCTTTGTCATTCCGTTTGCAATTTCTGTATTAATTTCCTACTCTCTTTTCGAAAAGCTTATGAATAGGGGAGGAGATTGACTAGTGTCATTATGTCCGTGTTTTTGTTGAAATCAGATTTTAGAAACCCCCAACTATTGTACAGATCTGTATGTGATAACCATATCGCTTTTATCAATCAGCACAATCTCCTCATAACTTTCTGAGATATAAGCAAATTAAAACGATTGCTTGTGTTTTACCTTAGTTTTACCTAAATCTATATATATAAAAGTGAAACTCTGTCTGTCTGTGTGTGTGTGTGTTAGCTATAGACTCCGAAACCGTAAAGCCTATTGGACTGAAACTTTGGCAAGTTGTTGTACACATTCCAGGGAGTGTTCATGGGTGGTAAAAAGTGGGAGGGGTTACGCCCATAAATAATTAGTTATCATTTTTTGCTACTTGCACTTGATTGATTTTTTTTAAGTTTTGCACACATATTGAGCTGTCATGACTTTACAGTGTCGTGATTAGAAAAGTGGGCAGTGCCACTACCATTAAAAATAAGTTATTATTTTCAGCTATTTCCATACATTCCAATGGTTCCCACCGATTTGCCTTTCAACTTCAAGCGACTACAGTTTCCAGTTCAAACAAAGCACAAGGACAATCTCTGCGTGTTGCCTTCGCTATTACCATCAACAAAGCACAAGGACAATCACTGCGTGTTGCAGGATTGAATTTGGAAAATCCATGCTTTTCACATAGCCAGCTGTACGTTGCATGCTCCAGAGTGGGAACACCAAAAAATTTGTTCATTTTTACAGCAAATGGAAAAACCAAAAATATTGTATACCCACTTGCATTACAATAAAAATCAATTCAAATGTATTTTTATTTATTAAGGGGCGTAGCAACGCGTGCCGGGCTTGTCTAGTAGTTAATATTTCTAAGCTCTCGGATAATTTATAGACATGTTCGTTATCATTTTTAAATATGAAATGCCTCCAGAGCTTTGTAGTAAAAAATTTTGCCCAAATCGGTAGCTAATCGACTGTGTTGCCCAAATCGGTAACTAATCGGTTGAGTTATAGGCAAAAAATTTTTTTTTTAATTAATATTTCACATAATGCTTATTAATTTTGGAACATATTAATTACACTAAATGGCAGTGCGTCTCGAAAATTTTCGCATAGAAAAACTGATAAATCGGTTTGAAATATGAAACATTTTTTGCCGGCTAAACTGGATTTTACGGAAAAGAGCTAAATTCCTATCGTTGAACGTCAATCGTATATCGAGTTGGAATACAAAAATCACAACATAATTGTTCACTTTACAATCTCATATTGTGTTCTGTATCGTCTATTGAAATACAGTTTTGGTTTATTTACTTGTGAACACAATTTCTGTTGTATCGGTTGTATCGTGGTATTGTTAAACGTAACTTGATATTGAACGTCAGGTAAATAACAATCAGGAATGAAAAAGTTGATCAAATATTACTTCAGCAGATTTTTAAAAAAAATTTTTAAAAAAATTAAAAAAAAAACAATAAAATGTAAATAATATATAAAATAAAAATTAAAAATAAAATAAAAAAATTTTTTTTGGCTCGGCTGGGATTCGATACCAGATTTTCTTTAACCAGTATACATGTATGTTGTTGTTGTAATTGTAAAACTAAACGAGGTGGTCGTGGTTTTTTGCTCATATCTCAGAAAGTTATAGGGCGATTGTGCTGAATTTCAATAGCGATTTATTCCTGTATATTTCCAAAAGATTGATACGATATAGACATTTGAGGAACATATAGTTGCTTCTAAAAGTTGATTTCAACCAACACACGGACAGACGGACATACGGTCAGGGCTTAATCGACTCCTCTATTCATAAGCTTTCAGAAAATATATGGGGTCGGAAATGAAAATTGTAGAAATTACAAACGGAATGACAAAGCTATATATACCCTTGTGCACCACAGGTGAAGGGTATAAAAATCAAAAACAAAATTAATTTTAAAATATATTTTATTACACATTTTTTACATATTTAATTACAGTTTAATTGTCCTTCATAACATTAAGAATACAATTCTTTTATAGTTCAAGAGGAAACGTATAAGGTAAAAAAATAATAATTATTTATTTTCTCAATTAAAGTTTAAGTTAAAAAAAAAAACAAATAAATAGTTTAACAAATATTATACAAACATTTTAAATAAGTGACAAAGATTTTACTTCACGATACAATTTTTGGTAGCCTAGATTTTTGTAAGTTATGAAAATTTTTGACAAGAATGTTAAAAAACTATGGAACATATAGTCATAAAGTGCTTTTTTGAAACTGTTTTTTTTTTCAATATGATTTTTAAATGTGTCAGTAAACATTCCCATAAATTAATAGCACTAACGATAAATAGTCTGCTTGTATTAAGGTAGGTATGTCTGGGCAGAATTTAGGTTGTGCATCTAGAAGATCTGCCAAAAAATAACTTTTCATAAAGATAAAGAGATTTCCTCTGGTAGATCAGATTATGTAAAAACAAAATATTGCGCATGCTAAGGTAGACAGGCAAATCACAACCCAAAATCATTCTCCTTCAAGATGAGACGCTACTAAACCGAAACAGATTATATACGTTTCGCGTAGCATTATTAAAAGAAACCTGTAACTTGTGTACTTAATGATTGTGAATCTAGTCTGCGATAAACCTCAGCAAAATAGTTAATCATCATAATCATAGGCAGTATCAATTGTATGACAAGTTTCTTTTTGACTTAAACCGATGTGAATCTAGATGACATTCGCAAATTACGAAGCACATGGTATATGTTTCTAACAACGTTTTTTACATGATCAGATTCTGACAGTGAGGAATTTGTTTAAAACCCCAGGCATTTAATCCTATCAACATATATGTATAAAAGGGGTGCTACCTAAGTGTATTGTTGGAAAATAATTGCGGTCATACTCAATTCTACCTCGTTGTTATTAACCTCTGCCCACTTAGTAATAGAGATTAAATACTCATTCAACTTGCAACAAGAGTCCTCTATTAGACCAATACGATTAGAGATGTATAGTTGAATATCATCTGCATATGCATGCATATGAGTATATTTACATACAGAAAACACATCATTTACAAACATGCTAAATAGTGGAACAACAGAATTTATGTCCCTCAATCTTGAAAGCCTATTGCCTACAATTTCTCTCTGAGCTCGCCCAGAGGCAATGCAGTGTCCGTGAAGCAATAAGAAATAATAAAAAAAAAACACAAAAAACATTATTTTTTAGTTTTGCAAAAAATGTTCATTTCCCATCCCTGTATGAATCCAATACACCACTTCAAAAACATATAAAATGAAATTGAATCGTTATAGAAAAATTTTTAATAGAAATTACCAACAACAAGCATACAACGCTGTAAACACATACAAGAATAGTACCGATAGTACAATACAACTAGGATGGTGAATTGTAGGGGGAATATCGAAGCAGACCACTACTATCACGGGTCCCTTTTCGACCCCCTTCGCTCCTCAGTGATTTCGTGTCTACCGATCAGTATACCTTCAATCACTGAGTCCCGCGCCACAACCGGCGTTTGCTCTGGACTAGGAAAACGATTTCACACCGCCGACTGCTGATTGTCGACAATCCTCATCGCACAGTCCTTTGTAATCGCCAGCATCTCCCTCAGACTAAGGTCCCCCATCGCACTCACACTTAAAGTGTGCTTGCCTGTGATCCTTAATCTTCCGCTCGCCAACGCCGGACACTCGCATACTACATGCGCTGCCGTCTCGGCATCCTCCAGGCACATTCTACAAATATCATCATCCACGATCTGCATCCTCTTCAGATGATATTTGAAGTTACCATGTCCTGTAATCAACGCAGTGATCCAGCTCATCATACTCCGATTAAAACCGAGTATCTTCACTGCACCCCTGCCAAGTGGCTCCCTGAGCACCATACGGGCCTGTCTACACGTGGTTCCCTCCATCCACCTTCGCAAGTTTATAGAGTTTACCCATTAAAAGATCTTCGCCCGCACTAACCCATTACCCAGAGCAGTTCTGGGTTCAGGTCCGCAGAATGCAGCCTCAGACCCCTTCTTCGCTTGAGTGTGTTCTAAAGCTCAATAGGTGTGCCTCTACAAATGAGGTAACACTGATGTGGGTTAAGGGACACGTGGGAATAGCTGGCATGAGGCTGCTGACGAACTTGCAAAACGCACTATAAATATCAGATACATATATAATACACTACAAAATGACATAAGGTATTAAGACGAAAATCGCATTCCACAGATACGCCATCTGTTGTAAATCCTGAATTGTTTAGGCAAAAATTTCGAATATTTTGATTCTTATTTTCAAACCGACATTAAAAATAAAAGTTTAGTCACTTGTAACGGCATTTTGGCATCATTAAATTCTTGCCTAATTGAACAAAGAAAAAAAAAACACTAAAAACTGTTACAACAACTCTAAAATTGCAATAGTAAATTTACAATGAATTGTTTTAAGAGGGGGGGAAAAAAACACTTCTAAACGTCGCTTTGTTAAATAGACACGTTAACGCAATTTCAAAAACAATTATTTTGTTAAACACAGACATCCGTTTTAGTTGAACAGCAACAAAAACAACAGCAACAACAATAACAATTTTATAAAAATGACAATAACTCGGTGTAGCTACATATTTGTTGTTGTTGCAATTTAACGTTAAGCACGTTTCTAGATCAAATGTATTTTCTTTCAAGATTTTAAACTATTTTTCGTTTAATTTTTTATTTTATTTTATTTTTTTATTTTTTATTTTATAAAATATTTCTTATACTTGTAACAGCCTTTAATACTATTTAACATATTTTTAACTTATTTATTTAACTTATTTTTTGTTGTGAACAGAACATTTTCAAGAAGAGTTTGTTTTTGTTTTTGTTTTTTGTCATTAAAACAAACTTTTATTTTATAAGTCTCTGTGTCTTTCTGTCCGTCCGACTGACTTATTTTTCTAATGCTCAAAAATGTTGTTGAACTTTTAAAGTCACGATTTTTATGACTTGAAGCACATGAAGTTTTGTTTTTATTTTACATTTTTTCCCAGTCTTCGTTTATTTATTTGAAATTTGCAATAATTTTATTTATGGTTTTGTTGTTGTTGCTGTTGTTGTTATTATTGCTTTTCTAGCACGCTTTGCGGTGGCAGATGCGCCGTTAACTGTATGTTTCGCCTTAAGCTGTTCGTATAGTCTTGAAGACAGTTAGACTGGAGTAAAAACGCAAAGCGTTGACTACAAAATGTTGACATTTATTACTTGTGCTTAAGATTTGTTAAAGCAAAAAAAAAAAAAAAACACTGTTGTGTAACATTTTGTTTGAATTTTTTCTTTTACAGATTAACTCTTAATAAGTAATATTACAACAGTTTTTTGAGTTGTTTTTTAAATATTTTTTTTTTATAATTTGTACGCATTAGTAATAATTAGAAAAAAAACGTAGAGTTAATATTTTCTTATTTAATAGGTATACGTTTTTTTTTCATTAAATTCTTGTGTAAGACTGATTTAGGACACCCTTGACGTATTTGTTGTTGCAGGGATGTAATAAGATTAAAGAAAACAGTACATATAAGCCAACAAAGTAACGCGAACAACACTAAAAGATTTATGTTTTAATTATTTTATTTATTGATTTATTGTTTCCATGCACAACAAGACTAAGTGTTACTAATTATAGTGCAGGAATTTAATTTTGCCATAACAAACAAAAATTAATTACCATATAAAATGAATTGAATTCGATTTTCAAACATTCTCATCATATAAAAAATAAATAAAAATAAACAAGTAAGAGCGCTATATTCGGCCGTGACGAATCTTATATACCCTTCACAACGTGTAGTCATGCAATAACAATTGTTTGTATCACCATTCATCTCATATAAAATACGTACAAGCATATAAAAACCACACATTTCTAAAAACATCCCATTGTAAAATTATAAATTTACGTATGTATGTTAAAATAAAATAAAAAAAAAAAAATTTTAAAAAAAATTTAAAAAAAAAAATTTAAAAAAAAATTAAAAAAAAAAATAATTAAAATAAATAATAAATATAAAACAAAAAAAAAAATTAAACAAAAAAATATAAATAATATATTAAATAAAAAATAAAATAAAAAAAAAGTACAAAAAAAAATTTAAAAAAATATAAAAAAAATTTTTTTTCCCTCAGCTAGGATTCGATGCCACGGTTACTCTAACCAGTATACACGTTTGTATGTATGTATGTTGTTTTTGTGAGAAAAAAATCGAGGTGGTCGTGGGTTTTTGCTCATATCTCAGTTGTTTATGTACCAATGTTTCTGATTTTCAATACCGATCTACTCCCGAATATTTGATTCAACATATAGTTGATTCAACATACGCACGGACAAACTGACAGACTGACAGAGCTTAATCGACTCCCCTATTCATAAGCTTTCAAAAAATATATACTTTATGGGGTCGGAAATGAAAATTGTAGAAATTTCACACGGAATGATAAACCTATATATACCCTTTTTCACTGTGTGAAGGGTATAATTGAGCGTGCCATTGTGTCATTAAACAGTTAATAGTGCCAAAAATGGCACGATTGTGTCACTTTTACCAACAGTGATTCAAGGTAAGAGTTGTCCGGAGAAAATCAGTTCTCTCTATTTCTTTCAAAAAGAGAGAGAGAGAGAGAGAGAGACGTTAAACTAGATATAAAAAATTTTCCAAACACAAATTTTTTCGAAACGAATGTAAATTCTTCCATATAATAGTTAAACGATTTAATATTAGGTTCGTTCGAGTACATTTACTGCACTTTGTAGTAAATGAGTAATGATTTAGTAAATTGAAAATTTTACTCTCAAAAAGATAATTTGTCCAAAAAAGTACTCGAACAGACATTTGTAAAAATTCGTAAGATTGAAGCAACAGCTGATGGCAAATAAATATTGTGTTGTTTAATGGGAACTATGTACATACATATGTGCAAATATGTATTTAAGTATGTATACCTGCGCCAGATTCAGGCAGTTCCATTCTTTCATCTGTAGACAATGTTAACTAACTTTATTTCACAAACAATTTAAATTTAATAATATTTTGCACTTTTGTTTGGATTTTCCTTTTTTTAAATATTTTTTTCACAAATTGTATACTTTTTGTTTGCTTACTTTTGTTTGTTTACCTTTTGAATCATATGTTTTTTGGTTTTGCAAAATCTTACTGCAAGAAATTTCTGTTGCAAAAATTTGCAAATACTCAGTCAAGAACTGTCACTTTTCGCTCTCTATTTGTGCTCTCATTTACTACAAATTTGTGTAAACGAACGCAATTTCGTAAAATGCAGTAAAAATTTTTACAAATTCGTACAAATTTGTGAGTTCTCAAACGAACCTATTATGTTTTTTTTACAAATACACTTTTAATCGCTATTAAAATCTTAAACTATCACTTTATAAGTTTTTTAGACATGAGCAAATAAACACGACTGTCTCTTTTCCCACATTTTTACCATAAAACTTAAAATATTTTAGCTGTAAGATAATTTATAGACACGTTTGTGACTATTTGCCGATAAAATATACCTCCAAACCTTTTCAAGCAAGTTTTAAAAATCGGTTTCTAATTAGTAAAGTTATAGAGAAAAAAAAATGTTAATATATTATTTTTAAAATACAATAAATTTTGAAAGCTCTTAATAAATTTTTGAACATGCTAAAGACCCCAAATTATTAACCGAAGTCTCGGAAATCATATCTAAAAAAAGTTAGAAATCGGTTCAATACTAGCTGAGATATAAGCACCATAACACAACTGCTTCGAAGGGTTTCCTTAAATATACAAACTAAAATAGATTTGGTTCAGCTTCTATACAATTAAGAGGGCCAAGATTTGTACAAAATAAAACGGATTTATTTACTAGCAGAATATAATACACTATTAAATTTTGTAATTTATAATTGCCTCCATAACAAAATGGCGTTAAATAAATTTATAAATTGGTAAAATTAAGTAATTAAAAATGTACCAACTTCAACCTCCCCCAATTTGGTATTAAATAAAGGGTCTCTAACATTAGAATGTAAACTATGGAAAAGTGTGAAATCCAAGATGGCATCCTAAATACCATCAATATAGGCATTAAATGATCTTCTATGACAAGCATAATACTGTTAAACTTTGTAAAAAAAACTGAATTCGAAAATAATGGAGGGCTATAACCAGATTCGCACGGCCGAAAAAAGTACTTTTACTTATTTTTTTTTCCACCGAAGTTGTTCTTATCAGTGTGTATAGACATTTACTTTGTTAATACATGTTTGTATGTATGTACGCCGATATTAGTTTTTCATTAGTTTGTTTATGATTTTTTTCAACGATATTTTTTTCTTTGCAACATTTAAAAACTTCAACAACAATTTGTTAATGTAACAACATACGTTTTATTGCTTTTCCTTTCGCTTTAAACTGGATTTTTAGCAGCAATAACAACAATAACAACAAAAAGTAACAAGTCTGGCAAAGTAGCAAATCTGGTTGGTTGCTGGCTTAAGCAAAAATAATTTTGCAATAAACGAAAGTTGTTTTTTTATTTATTTATTTATTTATTTATTTGTTTGTTTACTTGGTTAATGTTTATAGTTGCAGTGGTCGGTCTCCTTTAAATTACAGTTTTGATTGTTGTTGCTGGCAATAATGAGCGTCAACTTTTTGTGGTATTTATCAGAGTTGGCGTTTAACGTTTCAGACCAGTTTCGATTATTTGCAATTAGACAATAATAATTTATTTTTCTTTTGATATTTATTTGTTAAGTATAAATATATAAGAGATTTTTAGTTTGAATTTTAAGGATTATGAATAAGTTTTTGCAACTTCTTATTAAATTATGTTTTATGGTTTGCCAAAGCATATATATTCATTCGATAATCGTTGTTAGAAGAACATTTTTTTGCGTATTTTTTTATATATGAAGGTGGACATTTGTATTAAATTAGGGAAGACAGAGAACTATTTTTTATCTATGTACTTTGACGGATGAAGCTTAAAAAAATAAGTAAAGAAAAAAAGAAAATAATAATGATAAGCTGCGAATTAAGACTACCTGATGAATAAATTTGCCTTAATTTTTTGCATAGAATTATAAGAAAAAAATATTTAACACTATAAAATAAAATTTAAAATTATATAAATTGTATAAATATATATATGTAAGTGTATTTTATTGATTACTAGCCAATCCCGGCGCGCGTTGCTACGCCCCTTCATGAATTTTAATCGCATTTTTCTTTATGAGCGTGGCACTGCCCACTTTTCTAATTACGAAACCGTATAGTCATGACAGCTCAATAAGTGTGCAAAGTTTCAGAAAAAGCGGTCCAGTGTACCTCAAAATGATACCTTTTTTTATGGGCGTGGCACTGCCCACTTTTCTAAATACGAAACTGTATAGTCATGACAACTCAATATGTGTGCAAAGTTTCAGAAAAATCGGTCCAGTGCAAGTACCTCAAAATGATACCTTTTTTAATGGGCGTGGCACTGCCCACTTTTCTAATGACAAAAGTGTAAAGTCATGATAGCTCAGTATGTTTGCAAAGTTTCAGAAAATTCGGTCCAGTGCAAGTAGCTAAAACTAATAACTAATTTTTTATGGGCGTGGCCCCGCCCACTTTTTTAATCACGAAATTATAAAGTCACGACAGCTTAATATGTGTGCAAAGTTTCAGAAAAATCGGTCCAGTGCAAGTACCTCAAAATTAAAACTTTTTTAGGGGCGTGGCCCCACCCACTTTTCTTATCACGAAATTATTTAGTCATGACAGCTCGATATGTGTGCAAAGTTTCAGAAAAATCGGTCAAGTGCAAGTAGCTAAAAATGATAACTAATTTTTATGGGCGTGGCACCGCCCACTTTTTTCCACCCGTAAACACTCCCTGGTATGTGTACAACAACTTACCAAAGCTTGAGCCCGATCGGTTTTACAGTTTCGGAGTCTATAGCTAACACACACACACACACACACACAGAGTTTCACTTTTATATATATAGATTAATATAACAATTATAACCAAATCCTACCACACCTCTGTTCGATAAAAGTTATACAATAAATTATTATGTTTTGTAGAGTGCGTCACAAAAATAAGAATGAACGGAAAGTAGTAAGTCGTGTATAATTATACACTTCACCTGTGGTGCTTTGTCATTCCGTTTGTAATTTCTACAGTTTTTATATCCGACCCATTACGGCCCTCTCCGTCTGCCTGTTTGCCCGTCTGTCCGTGTGTTGGTTGAAATCAACTTTTAGAAGCAACTACATGCTCCTTCAGATCTGTGTATGGTATCAATCTTTTGGAAATATCCGAAAATGAACCGCTATTGAATTTCAGCACAATCGCCCCATAACTTTCTGAGATATGAGCAAATAAACACGACTGCCTCTATTTTTTCTTATATTTTTACGACTAAAATGAACAATTTTCAGCCATAGAATAATTTATAGGTTCCTTTGCTACTATTTGTAGATATAACACGCCTCTAGAGATATCCGTGAAAATTTTTGGATAACCGGTAAAGTTATAGGCAACAAATTTTTTTTTAAAAATATATATTCCAAAAATTTACGAACTAAAATAAATGTTTTTCAGCTTCAAGACAACCAAGAGAGTCAATACTGGTATCATCTGAAAGGACTTGACTAGCGCAATATAAGCACTATGAAAAAATTAAAATTCATGTTGGCCGCCACTACAAAATGGCGGGCAATAAATTTATATATGGGTCAAATCTGGTATTTTAAAATGTAACTTCTTGAACACTCTCAATATTAGTGTCAAGGGCTTGACCAGTAGAATACAGTAAATAATAAAAAATGTAAAATCCCAGATGGAGTCTAAAACAAAATGGCGGAACAAATTTTTTAAACCCATCAATGTTGTATATGTTTAGTCTTTGTCAGGCTTTCGAAAATATTTGCCGTAAAAACAATCATTAAACCTTGCGCAATTATTTATCAAAGATAGTGGTTATACTTATTTAAACAAATATTTGTCAAATGTGAACGTGGCTTAAGTCATAAGAACAAATTACATTAATAAACATTGATATAGAATGATATTGTTTTAAATTTTCGAATAAAATAAAATGATGTAATCATTTAAGAAACCTATTAAACGTATTCCTTTTGTTGCCGCCCTTAATTCAAATATCTTTTATACAAATTCCTATTTTTCCAGCAAAATTTCCCACAATTAATTTAGACAGAAATATATAAAAAAAAATCTTTTAAAGTATTTAGTTTGAAAAACTAAATAAAATAAGAAGAAAAAAAACAATTGTCATTTGGCCTTTGGTAGTGATGATAAAGTTGTTATTGCTGTGATTTGGTTTTAATTTGAAACAAATTTTTCTATTCGTTTTTCGTTTTTGTTACTTTTATTGTTGTTGTGTGTATCATTATTTAGGGCTTTTCCCATGACAATTTAACATTTCTTAATTTTATTTTGTTTGTTTTTTTTTTGCACTCTTTTGTTTTTGTTTTCGTTTTTGTTTTCCTTGGCAATCTTTTGTTTAACTGAATATACCCACCAACAAAAACTAAAAGCGATTGAGGGGGAAGCATATACATTTCGTCATTGCATTTGTAACACATCGAAGTGTTTGTTTGAAAATTGTTTAAAGATATTTGGTGTATTTTTGTATAATTCTAAGTGGTGATAGTGATGTCCTTTTAGACTGTCTGTTAAAAAATATGCCTAAAGCCTGTAGTACACGAAGTGGAAAATGCCACATACGCATGTGGCTGTGATGTAATTTTAACGTCATCATAAAGCTTAAATGTATCCCCTTCATCCACATATGTTTCATTTGCATTTTTAGGCTGAAATACATTTCATATACGACTATTTCATATACGACTGTCCCTGCAGGCTGTGTCAGAGACACGGCCATTAAGTTTAATGAAGAATACGCCATCCGATAAGACAGAAAACATATATAACAATAAATGATAAATAATATAAGCAAATGAATTTATTTATTTGATAGTTACTGCTGTCTAACAGCATCAAGCAGCATTGTTATTTTGCTTACTTGGCAGCACTTTCATTTAACATAAAAATGTATGAATTAATTTTTTCATATATTTTTTATAATTATATATCCATGTTAAATTCAGTAAATATACGAAATTTCAATCAATTTCATCAATCAAAACAACAGCCGAAGGTTTGTGTCCAAACTGAAACAGCAGCATAGTTTGTGTTCACGCTACAAACTCAAACACTCAACCAAACACCACACATATGTTTGAGTGTATGTGTTTAAACAATTTTCTTTTGAGAAATTTAAATATTAGGAAGATATCAACCAATATGAAATGTATATCAAACGAAAGATAACATCTTCATTTACCTACAAAAAATTTTTAAAAAAAGTTATCTCGCCGTTTCCTCATAATTAATGAAATAAAAATTACAACAATAATAATCTGACATGACTCCCTATAACGTAAGGTAAAACGTATTCTACACCAAAATGTAACCAAAGTGCTGAACATTTTGGTTACGTCAGACCCACATGATTATGTGGCTTTTAACATTTTTGTATACTATAGGCTTAAGCTTTAACAAAGGAACCTAAAAGAATTATATTTGACTGAAATAAAAAAACATTTCGAAAAACATTTTTTAAGTACAGTGTCTGTGAATGTCCAAAAATTCGTTATTTTTTTTATTAGGTTTTGAGGAAGATGCACACATCGAAGCAAATATAATGAGAGTCTAAAGAGAAAGTTAATGGCAAGACTGTTTAATATGTATTACGATTTCTGAATCAGGCACAACTAATAACGGAAAGACAGACAGAAAATAATATATGATATTTAACCTTTTAATATACATATAAATCAAAACAATGGCAAACTAAAAAAAATATGTTCGATAGGGCTCCTTTAACCCTACTGCTCATATGATCCCTTAGAATTTAACTATGACACATCCACCTTGCTGACCACCTCTTTTCTAAGACGGTTTGTTTAGTTAAAAAACGAACATTTAATATTTTTAATTTTATTTGACATATAAGTACGAGCACTGAGCTAAATAATATTAGTGATGCAGATCAACAAACCGGTGTAGCCGAATATAGCGCTGTTACATGTTTTCGTTTCGTTAACATCTACTATTATAGCCTGAAGCTTTAATCCAAAATAAAAGGAGAAAAATAAAGCGACACAGCAAAAAAGAGCAAAAACCTTAAGATTAGGCAATAATTGCTTTAGTATTATAATTTATTTTTCTCATTTTGTTTGTATAGAAATAAAAGTGTTGTGTTTTTTGCAAAGTCTGGCAAAAAGGGAATATAAACAAAAATATATGAGTTAAGCGATATATTACGTCATTGCGTGTTTTATTTTTAAATGCATTTATTTGAATTTTTTTTTTGTAAAAAATTATTATTTATTATAAAAATGAATCCATTTCGATAACTTGAAGTGTGAGTGATGATTTGGAAAGTTCGGCCAAACCAGTTCAATTGACTTAAGAAGACAAATATCAATTTTGCTAAAGTAACGATTTATATTTTGGTGGAAGCAAAAGGCTGCTGAAATCTAATAATCTGACTAATATTTGTTTCGATATCGATGCTGAACTCTCTCAGAACAGTGCGTTCTAAATTGGCTTAATTCATTCTTAGCCTGAAAAGATGAGTCATTCAGATGTCGTCGAAGCCATCTGTGTTGCCAGAATGGTGGTAAATGATTAAAGCTGATAACAATGACCAATACTTTGAGTAAATTTTTATTGTAAAACATTTTTAAAATAAAAACTTAAAATTAAAAAAAAATTTCTCAATTTTTAAGATTTATCCCCAATAGTTTGCCATGTTATAAAGTGTATTAGTTCTATATCAGACGTATATGTGTCGGTGCGCGTGTTGGTTAAAATCAAAGTTTTCAAAACCATAAATAGGTAGGATAGGATAGTTAGGGCAGAATGCCGGAAGCAAGAAACAACACCCATGTGATCCGTTATATTCCGTTTGATAAAAGAAGAAACCGAAGAATTAGAAAGAAGACAGTCCTATCAAAACTTTGTTGTATAAGGAGTGTATCGGAAAAAATTTGTAGTTGCATTAAGTTAAGTTAAACTCATATCGTGCAATAAAGAAACTCTTTAAAATACGAAAATTTATTGGCATATTGTAAAAATTTATTTAACATTCTTAATATAAAGGGTCCGCTAAAAATTTTTTATTTTTTTTTTAAACAGGGCGCAGAACATCGAGTGTAGCTTCGGCTGTGTGGCACGTAGCGCCGTCTTGACTTGTCATTGACTGTAACGGCCCCTTGCTCATTTTCGAAGAAAAACGGCCCAATTATGGATAAAGATCCGCACCAAACAGTGACTCGTTTTGGGTGTATCGGCTTTTCAATGTATGCGTGCGGGTTTTCTGTGCCCCAAATGCGACAATTTTGCTTGTTTACATACCCGCCAAGATCAAAATGAGCTTCATCTGAAAAGATGTTTTTTTTTTTTGGCAAAATCGGCATCTTCTGTAAGTCGATTGCAGGCGCACTTAGCGAAGCGTATTCACAACCATATTCGATCAGCGGAAGGATAAAACTAATTATCTGTCAAATCAGACATGAGCTAAGTGTTACCATTCACGAAATAAGCACTAGTTGAAAAAAAAAAACGTTAGATGGCGGACCCTTTATTATTTCGTATTTATAAAATTATTGACTTTTTTCGGAAGTCCTTCCATTAAAGATTTAACAGTTGCTTCTGTTACCTTTTTGGAGGAGGTGGTCCATCTATACTTAAAATCGGACATGTTCTGGGACACCTTTACTATGTTCTTCAATTTCTTTTTTACAAGAGCCCAGTACCTTTCCACAGGCCTAAGTTCTGGACAGTTAGGTGGATTTGCCTCTCGTGGTACAAAAATGACATTATTCTTTGAATACGACTCAAGTGCCTTTTTTTCCATAGTGACATGATGCCAAATCAGGCCAATAATATGTAGGCTCTCGGTGCTGTCTCAAAAAAGGTGAACGTTGTTTTTGTAAGCACTCCGTGATATAAATTTCTGTGTTTATCGTGCTTGATGCCACAAATGCTTGGCTTCGTTTGTCACAACTGCAAATAGCTTGCCACACGAGAATTTTTTTAATGAGGGAATTTCGTTTGCTTTTTTGTCTGGATCTCTTTCTGAACATTATCTTTTTCATCAGCAAAATAAAAATCTTGGCTGGGAAGTTTAGAAGAGTCTGCCAGTACGTATGTTTCGTCATCCATCACACAACAGGTGCATTTTTTATAAAATCTGCCTTTAATTTTTTCATTCGTTTTTTTTGCTTCAAAGTTCTTTACCGAATTGCGATCTGGAACTTTCTTAACTTTGTTTGTCCCAGCATAAGCTTTGGCCAATTGGACAAAACAATAAGAGCATTTCACTGTACGCCCTGCTTTTCTGGTAGAAGAGTAAATAAGGTGCTCTTCGAAATAGTTGCTCGACTTCCTTTAAGTTTTCAATATCCCTGGGACCATCTTTATTTCCTGATCCAGGTTTTCTTTCAATGCTCAGGTCTTCCTTATACCGTTTAATGGCATTTGAAACAGTTCGAGGGCCAACTTTTAAATTTTTGGCTATTTTCTTAAAAGTCCATAAAGAATTTTGTTGAAAAAATTTTATTATATTTTCACGTATTTTGATCGTAATAACAATTGAAAATTTATGAGTTTTAAAATAATAGTATCTGACACATACATATATAAAAGCTAAAGTGATAAAAGGATAACAACTACAAAATTTTTTCGATACACTCTTTATATACTAACCACTCAACCCACCATGATATATTCAATAATATTCTCCAGTTTGCACTGCGATACATTACTCAGCGCACTTAACTCTATTTAACTGTAGTCTCGGGCAGAAGTACACAACATGTTAAATCTTTCCTATCCTCATCCTTACTTATGCTACAGTAATCCCTTACTGAACTGGTGTTACAACCCCAATAGTGGCCCTCAGACATATGCCATTTAAGTCCAGAAGTATTCGTAGGGTTCTTAAAGTTAGCCATTGGCCGTAAAGTCCTTAGTAGCTTCTGTTCCTTCATATCATATCAGTTTTGTCCTAATTCGCTAAAAATAGTGTTCTATTAGTGGCCACACTATGCCCACTTCATGTATCAGCCCTAGTGCCGATCCACCTCGCTCATGATTACCTGCAATTTTGTTACCGATAACTCAACAGTTTCATAGTACCCTATTCATTCTGACGAAGAAGCCAATTATTCTTTAAAGAGCCCTCCTACATTCCTTAAATAATATAAATTTGAAATAATATTCTATCAAGGCCAGTAGAGCCGCCTGACTATCCACGTTAAGAGCAACTTCGTTAACTCTCGGCAAGTGTTTCATTATGAACTGGATAACTGCTAAATTTATTGTTTTTTAATATCCACAACGATCGAAATTTATGAAATTTCTTGTTTTTATATATATATTGCAACTACTTATGCATGATTTAAAAGTTAATAAGACTTTTTGCGTCTCAACTGACGATACTAATGTGTGCATATAACTCTGTATCATTATCAAATTGCCCGCAATAATAAACAATAACTGCAAAGAAAATTGAAAAAGACTCAGAAGAAAAACTAAACGGCAACAAACAGTGTGAATTTGTTATTTACAAACAATGACAACACACACGCATACATTTTTAAAACAAAAGACTGAAGCAATAAACTTGTTTTTAATACGTGTAAGTAGATGTGGCTCGGGGTGTGTTTGTAAAACTGTCATTTTCTTGCCATCATTACAAAATTGCTTCCACTTATTAATGGATAATTTTTTTTTTATTTTTTTTTTTTGTAGTTTCCCTGCTTAGGAAAATTATTAAAATCTCAGCTAGAATGCAGGTGATTTATTTTATGTGTAAACAGGCTTTGATTTTTTTTGTTTAATATTTATTTGTTAAAAAAATTTATAATTTTGACGTACTTGCCATGGGCCGATTTTTCTTAAACTTTGCACACATATTGAGCTGTCATGACTATACAGTCTCGTGATTAGAAAAGTGGGCAGTGCCACGCCCATTAAAAAGAGTTATACTTTTTCAGAATGCATTTTTATTCATTAAGGGGCGTAGCAACGCGCGCCGGGCTTTTCTAGTTAACATATAAAATTGAATTATTTGAAGAACAACTTTTTTTTTATTTTTAAAAATGTTTTGTATTTTTTTTGCTTTCTGACCTCTGAACTTTAGTGCTTTTTGGTATAATTGAGCTAAGTAACCAAATAATTTTAAAATAAATTAAATATTTTTTTTATAAATATTTTTAATAAACTTGTTACTTAAATCTTACGTTTTAAAGGTTTTACCATTTATAAGTTGGAGTGACAACTGTGTGAATCTTTTAAAATTTCAAGAAGATTTAAGGTTTTACGATCAATCTTACAATCAATTAACCATAAATTATTGGCCTGTCACTCATAAGCATCACTCACTGTCTAGCGTGGTAAGTTTTTCACGTTTTGCCATTTAATTTAGCAGAATGGCAAAAGCTAAATTTTGAAATGTCATTTATTTGAGTATGAGTTGAATTACGCAAAAAAAGAAGAAAAAAAAATTAAGATGATCATATTGAAATATAAAACTGGCTATTTTTGATTGACAATATTACAATTGTAAATTAATTTCTTTTCGTAAGCGTCGAGCTATTTATGTGACTAAATCATAAATATTTGAATAAAAAAAAACCAAAAATATTAGCATTTAACTCACAGTTTTATGAGTTAACATATAAAATCAACGATTTGTAATTTGTAAAATTTTTCGTAAATATTATTTTTTAGGTAATAAATAACCCAGCAAAAAAAAAAATAGAATATGTTATAAACGATGGAATTCGTAATAAGTTATTTATGTAATTGCTTGCTGGAAAGTTAATATATTTTTAATTTTTTTTTGTAAATATTCATTAAAGTTGAATTAATAAAAGAATTTAGAATGATATAAATCACTCTCTCTCTCTTTATGTGTTAAAGACGGTTTGCTGCATTGTAGTTGTGACAAATATGAAAGTGTGACTATTTTTGGATCCCGAAATAAAAATCATATTATAAAAGAAAATGTTTTCTGCCACTACAAAAAGGGATATGGAATATATTCGTCTTATCATAAGCGTTTAACACATAAAAATATTTATTTTCATTACTTTTGTTAAGGGGAAACACTTTTTTTATTTAAGAATAAATGTTAATTTACACAGAAAAATTTGTGTTTTCTTAATTTTGCAAAAATCTCTTAAGCGACAAAATTAGCAAATTGCAAAAAGACGTAGTCGACAAATTTGGGTAGAGTAAAAATTTGTTTCAAAAAATATTTTACACCCTTTAGTAAGTTGCTACACCATGTTTCTTAAAACCTTTTTTTTTAGTTTTCTTTAAAATGAGTTGTTGGCACTTACATGGTCTAACAAGAAAGCCGACGTTAGCCGCTTCGGTGCTAGCGCAGTTCTTCTATTTATTTAATTTAAATTTATGAGAAATTGTCTCTTTAATTAGTTTTTTTTGCGAAAAATTGAAAGAGCTGTGATAACATAGCGGGGAAAACTTTACCCCTTTTAAAATAATTTTTTACTTTCATTTTAAAAATCTATTTAATGGTCTATGGGCAATGCTTTTTAGTTTTAAAAATTTAGAATCATAAACTCAGAAAATGCCAAAATGATTATAAAGATGAGAAAAGTTAGTTTTTGCCCTGCTCTTTCATTTTCAAAATGAACTTGGGTTAGTAGCAGCGTTGCCGTTGTGACATTAAAGTATCACTTTTAGTCCTTTTTCATTCTAATAATACTTTTTATGACCCTTTTTTTAATATATCCCTTTGTATCATTTTAAACAAATTTGTGTCACTTTTTGACCCTTTTTTAAAATGAGTAAAAGCTCTAATTCTTCTTCTTTTGGCACAGCTTGAAGAAAAAACTGCATCAAATAAAGAAATATTTAATACAAATAATACAGAAAGGGTTGTCTGTAACAAATAAAATTTATTTAAAATTTTTATATTACTTTCATGAATAAACTGAATCTAAACTTTCAGAGTCAAAGCTCACAAATAATATGTCTAATTCCCTCAACCAAGCAAATTTAATTAATTATTTTTACAAACTTTTTGAAAAAAAAAATACGAGTCGAAAAAGAAATAAAGGATATTTTATATGCTAAAGACACATTTGAAATATATGTATATAGGTATGAAGCAGATGCCGAAATATGTGTTAATATGCTTTCAAGTAGTGATGCTATGAAAATAAAAACTAACATTTTAATTTTTTATAAAAAAGTTAAGCCACGATATTATATCCAGAACAAATATAACAAATAAAAGACTTAATATTTAAGGATATTTTGAGCCGGTTTATATAAAGTCGAAACAAGATATACATTATTTTGAAATTGTTTCTGATTTCAAAGACATAATTGTCGAGCCAGAAACTTTTGTGAATAAATTTAAATTACTAGAAAGTAATATAAACAAAAAAAAAAACGTATGAGATAATTCTAAAATAACTAACGCAGAAAAGTTTTGGTTGAGATAGGAAATTTGAAAAGTAGATTTAATGAAAATATTTATTCAAATTAATTTGAATTTGTTACATAAATATTTACTTTGCCTCATAGTAGTGCTTCAGGTGAACGAATTTTTTCAAAACTATCATTGATGAAAAATAAACTTTCAAACAGACTTAAAATAAAAACTTGCCAGTCCATGTTTTCATCACTCAACTTGCTCGACACACTTTTATAAAAGTAACTTTGTTTTTTTTTTTTGATAATATTGATTGATATTGAAATGTACCTGTGAATTGTTTTTTTGTTTTAACATTGCTTTATTATTCAAATATGTAA
Organism: Phyto melanocephala; assembly: GCA_941918925.1. Taxonomy (NCBI): domain Eukaryota; kingdom Metazoa; phylum Arthropoda; class Insecta; order Diptera; family Rhinophoridae; genus Phyto; species Phyto melanocephala. The sequence goes on from OW799237.1 coordinate 107,225,924, forward strand.
ATTTTTAATTTGTAATTACTTTTAATTTAATAAATTGTTGAAATTCTGGGTTGTTTTTTTCTTATATTGAAATAAAGTTTGTTTTTTTTTTGTTTACAAAAAACTTGACCCTATTTTTTACCCTTTTTTTTAAATACCCTTTTTATGCCACTTTTTCAAATTTTTCAACGGCAACCCTGGTTAGTAGTACCTAATTTCAGAATTTTCTGTATATTAAAAGACATAAAAAAAGAACATAAAAAGAAAATACGAAAAAGTACCTTTTCGGCTGCTTACAAAATTTTCTATCTCATCTTGTATTAACAGTCACTAAATCCAAAATTATAGCATCATTAGTGTGAAAAATACAAAATATAAAAAGTACATTTTTAATCATCCCTAAAATTTTTAATTTCAAAATTTTAGATAAGCTTTAGGAACATAGAAAAAGCAAAAAGTAATATAGAGATAAGAAAAAGTACCTTTTAAATCACCCATAAAATTTTCTGTCTCACCTCGTATCGAAAGTCACTTATACCAAAGTTTTAGCCTCATTAGTGTAAACAATACCATAAAAGCATAAAAAGCACCTTTTGGGTCGCCCATACAATTTTCTGTCTCACCTCATATTAATAGTCACTAAAAAATTTAAATTATAGCCTCACAAACGTAGAAAATACAAAAAGTTCCATAAAAATACAAAAAAGTATCTTTTGGATCACTAATTACTTTTTTAGTCTCACCTCGTATCAATAGTCACTAATTTCAAATTAAAGTTTCTTAAATGTAGAAAATACAAAAAGTACCATAAAAAAGTACGTTTTTAGATTTTCCATATCTATGCGCAAATTTCAAATTTAAGTTGTTTAAATATCTATCTAACAATTAAATATTTTAATAGATATGAAATATAGTGAATAATCATTTTACTCTTTTTTTTTGTAAAAAAAAAAAAATAAATATGTTGTAAAAAGTACCAATTCCAGAATTTTTCTCCTTCTTACCCCGTTATGAATGTGTTTCAAGTTTTACTAAATTATGTAATTTTTTTATGTCTGGTGAAATTCCGATTAAAATTTTCTCCGACTGGGCTCAGTATTAAGAAATTTTATAAATTTCCCCTTTTAGGTACCTTTTGCGTCCCCCTAAAATATTCCAGGACTATCACCAAAATAACTATCCATATTCTATTAGGTGTTAATAAAAATCATTTCCTGTCCTATTGTATAATATAAATTTTTTTTAAAAGGTACCAAAAAGTGGTACAATTTTTATAACCTATATATCAGAACTAGAAAAATGTGCCGAAATTGTATTTTTTTTTGAGGAGTAATTAGTACTAATGCAATTAAATTTGTTTTCCTGTGTTTAAAAGTTACAAAGGGTACCAAAACATAGTTTTTACATGTTTTTGTCTCTAACGGGTAGAAAATTCAAAAAAGGGCCAGCCACCTGTGTGTTTTTTTTTTATAATTACAATACTCTTTCATTTTTAGTGTAGCAGATAAAATGCTACCGATTGTACCCATTTTTATTCCATTTTTACCAGCTTTAAGTTGAAATTTCCAAAAATCCCTACTTAGTGGATCTATACATCAGAAGAGGAACTCAAATTTCTTGTTTCTAAATTTTGCTTTTAGACTGTGTGATGATTAATTAGTCAGTCAATCAAGTTACTCCTTTTATTATTATTATGAATTTTAAAATAAATTTTATGTCACAATTGCATTTACATCTTATTCAATATAAAGAAATGCTAATTTAACGGCTTATTGATAAACCGTAAATTATTAAAAAACAAAAACAATGTACATATTTTGTTTATCTTAGATATGAATGGAATTATATTAGTTAAAGCATTAAAACAGAACATAAACATAAATAATTTTGACCCTTTTGAACCATCGGCCAATTTAGAAATTAAATTATTTTTATGCATTTTTGTTGTTGTTTATTGTTTTTGGTTTCTTCTTCATGTGTCAACTTTTACTTCCATCATGGTTGATAATGATGTCATATTGTTCATATCATTTCACTTCTTCTTTTGTGTTTGCTTCGTTATTAAAGTAAAATCCCTTTTATTACCAAATACATCTCTTTTATTATTACACATTTAAACTTTTTATTACTGTAATCAAATTAGTTATTTATGATACACTTCGACAAGAAGAAGAAGAAGAAAGAAATCAAAACAAACATTGTATAAATAAACAAGTAAGAGCGCTATATTCGGCCGTGCCGAATCTTATATACCCTTCACAACGTGTAGTCATGTAATAACAGTGGTTTGTGTCACCATTCATCCCATATGATATACGTACATACATATAAAAACGTCCCATTGTAAAATTAAAAATTCACGTATGTATGTATGTTAAAAGAACAAAAAAAAAAAAAAAAAAAAATTTTTTAAAAATTTAAAAAAAAAAATTTAAAAAAAAATTAAAAAAAAAATTTAAAAAAAATTAAAAAAAAAAATTATTATGTATATAATATATATAAAACAAAAAAAAAAAAAAATTAAAAAAAAATAATAATAAAAATATAAATAATATATTAAATAAAAAATAAAATAAATAAAAAAAAAAATTTAAAAAAAAATTTAAAAAAAAATTAAAAAAAAAATTAAAAAAAAATTAAAAAAAAATTTTTTTTGGCTCAGCTGGGATTCGATGCCACGTTTTCTCTAACCAGTATACACGTTTGTATGTATGTATGTTGTTGTTGTAATGTTGTTTTTGTGAAAAAAAAATCGAGGTGGTCGTGGGTTTTTGCTCATATCTCAGTTGTTTATGTACCGATGTTTCTGATTTTCAATACCGATCTACTCCCGAATATTTCTGATATTTTAATACCTTACCCGGGTCCAACCTATGTCGGGGGGCTTCAAAAAGTTGATTTCAACATACACACGGACAGACGGACAGACTGACAGAGCTTAATCGACTCCCCTATTCATAAGCTTTCAGAAAATATATACTTTATGGGGTCGGAAATGAAAATTGTAGAAATTTCACACGGAATGACAAACCTATATATACCCTTTTTCACTGTGTGAAGGGTATAAAAAAAAAAAATAATTTTATAATTAAAAAAAAAAACTTGTAGATAAAAATGAAAGTTTAATAAAACAAAACGATTTAGAAAAAATACTGATAAAATAACTGTAAAAGTTTACTATATTTTTTTTTTTAATTATAAACTAAACCTCTGTTTATAATTGTGTTATAAAGAGATTATTTTCAAAGGTTTTTGAAAATATTTTACACAAATGAAACAAGGCATAACAAATTTTTGTATAAATAAAAAAATGTATTAAACAATTAACAGTGTAAATATATAAAGTTTGCTTTAAAGATATGAAATTTTAACGACTTTTTTATTTAACGAATATTTTCTGTTAAATTTGGGAAATAAAATTGTTGAACTTTTAGAGTCTATAGCTGAAGATTTTGGAAAAGAAGATTTCACTACTCATACAAAAACTTAAAGGGCACTTTTGGAAGCTTAAGCATAAATAGTAATAAAAGTAAATATTTTTCCTAAGCAAATGCTCTAAACAAGGACCGGAATTGCATATTTTTCTTTTAAGTTGGAGAATAACTTAAATATAAAGTGATTACTAATTAAGGAATTTACGTTAAAATGACATCGATTGATTTGTTAGTGCACGGTTTGTAATACACGCAAAAAAACATGGTTGTGATAAACACAATCTAAGAGCAACATACTATGATTGAATTGTATGACTGTGGTTTAAATATATAACGGTTGTCAGTTATCATTATTATGATTACTTCAAGATTTATGCAAATATAATTTTGCAACAAATAAAAGTACTATATCCAGCCGTGCCGAATCTGTGGGCTTAGTCCCACATCATAGCTTAACTTATATTTCCTGTTATATGCCATTTTTCCTTTTTATTTCCGACGCCATTCTCGAGTTTGGGTTTTTACTTAGTGAAAGCAGTTGTGCTTATTTTCTCCTATCTTAGAAAGTTATGGGGCGAATGTGCTGGATTTCAATAGCGATTCGTTCTCGGATATTTCCAAAAGATTGATACCATACACACATCTAAGGAACATATGGTTGTTTCTAAAAGTTGATTTCAACCAACACACGGATAGACATAGTTTAATCGACTCTTCTATCCATTAGCCTTCAGAAGATATGTACTTTATGGGGTCGAAAATGAAAATTGTAGAAATTGACAAAGCTACACGTGAAATCGACAATTTTTGCTCTTTCCCAAACCAAATTATTTGTTTTTGCTATTTGTTATATTCATCGTACATACTTAGGGCCGTATTCATAAAAAATATTTTAGGTTTATTAAAGGCATATTTGGCAGATGTTGTAGAGAAATTTGTCAAATAAGCCTTCAATAAATCTAAAATATTTTTTATGAATACGGCCGTTACTTTTTAAACTCAATTTTTTTCCCGAAAAAAATTTTTTTTATCATTTTTTTATTACTTCTTAAATATTTTAAATTTTTAAAATTTTTTTGCATATTTGTAATTTTAAATGGTTATGAATACAATGTTATTTTTAAGAAGACATCATATTTTTGCATATCATATTATTTTTGAAGGACAACCGCTTCGAAGTTTTCATGAAAAGTAAACATTAACTGCGGTATTGATAAAAAATAATTTAGGTTTATTGAAGACTTATGCACAGACAAATTTCTGTGCAACATCTGTCCAATAAGCCTTTAATAAACCAAAAATATTTTTTTATGAATACGACAGTAAATTATTAAATGTAAACAAAAACTTGATTATCGTGACAAATATTCAATAAAAAACAAGTAAGAGCGCTATATTCGGCCGTGCCGAATCTTATATACCCTTCACAACGTGCAGTCATGCAATAACAGTAGTTTGTATCACCATTCATCCCATATGAAATATGTACATACATATATATAAAAACATCCCATTGTAAAATTATAAATTGACGTATGTTTGTTAAAAAAAAAATAAAAAAAAAATAAAAAATTAAAAAAAATGAAAAAAAAATTAAAAAAATATAAAAAAAAAATAATTTAAATATATACAATAAATATAAAACAAAAAAAATAAAAAAAATTAAAAAAAATAAGAAAAAATTATAATAAAAATATAAATAATATATTAAATAAAAAATAAAAAAATAAAAAAAATAAATTTTTTTTTTTTTGGCTCAGCTAGGATTCGATACCACGTTTTCTCTAACCAGGGTACACGTTTGTAGGTATGTATGTTGTTGTTGTAATGTTGTTTTTGTGAAAAAAAAAATCGAGGTGGTCGTGGGTTTTTGCTCATATCTCAGTTGTTTATGTACCGATGTTTCTGATTTTCAATACCGATCTACTCCCGAATATTTCTGATATTTTAATACCTCACACGGGTCCAAGCGATGTCGGGGGGCTTCAAAAAGTTGATTTCAACATACACACGGACAGAGGGTCAGACGGACAGACGGTCAGATGGACAAACTGACAGACTGACAGAGCTTAATCGACTCCCCTATTCATAAGCTTTCAAAAAATATATACTTTATGGGGTCGGAAATGAAAATTGTAGAAATTTCACACGGAATGACAAACCTGTATATACCCTTTTTCACTGTGTGAAGGGTATAAAAATAACTATAACTTTTTGTCATATCCAAATATTGTTATAGAAACTATAATATGACAATCAGGGGCCAATGGCGGTCATTTTGTGGATTAATTAGAAAAAAAATCAAGTACTGTGAAAACTGAAAATACTCGCTTAAAGTGCATAAGATTCTACATCACTAGAAAAAAAAAACATCAACTAAGTAACGGTATTTTTTTGAGAAGCATTGAAATTAAAAATTGTTTGAAAAAACTGACAAAATTGGCAGAAAAAATGTTAAAAATTTTGTGTAAAAAAAAATAAATTAAATCCTAGTTTTCCTTACTCGTCGCCTCCCTATACCCACAATATTTTGTGGGGAAAATCAGTTTGTTCTAAGAGTTGCCCACTTCAAATTTGGTGTGCCTCGCTATTGTAGTTCTGTAGATATAAGAAAATTTATAATTAATTTGTTTGGGGGAACATGTCTCCCCGTTCTATACCGCCAATACTTTGTGGGAAGAGCACATACATCAAATTTGGTGTCCCTTACTAATGTAGTTATTGAGATATGAATTAATCCGGGAAAAATGGTGATTTAACCCCACTGTGCATCGTGATCATGTCGTAATCATGGGTTTTCTTTGCGTTTATTTTGCACAAAAATATTAATTTTTATATCCTTCACCTGGAGTGCCAAGGGTAAACGTATAATCCGCTTGTTATATTTACAAAATTAATTTTCGTCCCCATAAGTTACATGAAATATCTTTTTGTCCGTCTGTCTTTCTTTCAGTGTGTTGATTCAAATTAACTTTCACAAGCCTCCAGATGTAGTATAGATAATTTTACCATAAAAATCAAAAAATTTCAGGAACGTTTGCTACTATTTGTAGGTATCAGATTAATAACAATAAACCAAGTTGTCAGGGTAAAATAAGGAGATAATTATTTTATACGATAGTTTAACCAAAACTTCAAAAAGTACTACTCAAGAAAATAAAAAATTTATAACTTTTAAATACAATCTAGATGAATAATTTACAAAGTATTTTTAACACAAGTATTTAATTGTATTATCCAACAGTATCATATTCCTGTAGGGCCATTCGCGCAAAATTTTGTACAAATCGGTTCCAAATCGGCAAAGCTTAAGACAAAAATATTTTTTCTAAATAATATTAAAAAAATTAAATTAAAATTCAAACTCCTAATTTATTTTTGGACACGTTAAAGACACCAAAACAACAACCGTAGTCTCGAGTATTATCGCTAAGATAAACTAACAAATTTTACTGAGACCAACTGAGATATAAACACCAAAATACAACGGCTTTGTTCAGCTTCTAAACAAGCGAGAAGGTCACTATAAAGAAACTAAAATCCATGATGGTCGCTACTAAAAAATGGGGCATAATAATTTTATATATGGGTCTAATCTAGAATTTAAAAAGGTACCCTCTACAGCCTAATAATTTTGGCACCAAATAAAAGAGTTTGACCAATAGATTACAATAAACTATGAAAATTTGTTAAATCAAAGATGGCGTCCAAAACAAAATGCCGCATAATTTTTTTATCTCCATCATAATGGGTATCAAAAAAAAAGGGCTTAACAAGTATAACACAGTCAACCATATACTAATTCAAAATCAAAGATGGCGTCAAAAAAATAAAGAAAAATGGCGTATTACATTAAATCTGAAAGAGTATTTTCAGGTTCGGCAGTGCCTAATAAATAAAGCAATCTAATGGTATTTTCTTTTCTAACAAACAATGTTGCCCTTTTATAGTTAAACACTTTTCAAAGGTCACCTGCACCCTAACTGAATGCTACCTTTATAATCAGCAGAATGGAACAGAAGTTTTCACCTTTTTTACATGATAGCTGTACTTTTATGTAAAACTGCATTTCTTGCGTCCATTTTGATAATTTGGGAACATAAATTATTTTTAACCACTACAAAAACTTAATTCTCCTTTTTAATATCAACTGTTAAAAAGTGCAATATTCTAAAGCTTTGATTTTATTCAGGGTACGACATGTAACATTTTTTGTTATTTTTATGGCAACATTATTACAAAAGAACTTGTCACCCGTTTATAATATTGCATATTTTTAAGAAAATAACACAAAAGAACGCATAGGGCAGAATTAATGCAACATTTACGTCAGAAAAGAAAACACCATAAGAAACATAAATCCAAAACCCATTTAATGTTCATTAAGGGCAGATATCATTGTTTCTTTATATGTTTAATTAACTTTTTTTAATTTTCTCTCTTCGCCTCACTGCTTACATGGAAATCTTTATAAAAGTTTCCTTATAAAGTTATAAACATTTATTAAGAACCAAATTCAATTTCAATTTATTAGCCGCCAGGTGGCAGTTTTAATTCATTCATATGTCTCTCTGAGAAAGTGGCCAGTAACATTGTTAAATTGTACTAAAACTTTTGGCAAATGAAAACTTTTATTTAAAAACATTTAAATTTGTAAGCAATTGTTTGACAAAAATTTTTTAATCAATTCAAACAATTTTGTATTTTTGTTAGTATTTTTGCTGTTGTTGCTGTTTAAAAAGTCTTTTTGGCATAAACTTATAGTATTTGCCAATATGGCAGTGATTTGTTTTTTTTAATTATTGTGGTAATTGAATATTTTTAGGAGTACCGAACATGTGTGTGTTTAGTTTGTTAATTAAGAAAATATTGTAAAAAAAATTAAGTTAAAATAAAACGTTAAACCTCAGTTGTGGCATACGAGTGTGTGTGTGTTAAACAAAAATAATAAAATAAAATAAGCATGATTATTGAGCCAACTTTTTAACTGGTAACTTAACGGTAATAAATGCAATTGGCCTAAAGTATATACGCAAGTTTGTGTGTGTGTGTCTATATATATTTGTCAAAAAAGGGCAGTTACTTTATGGCAACAACAATTTGTTTCTTTTCCAGGTAAATATGTATGTATGTACGTACTTATGTACATTTATGTACAGAGTATTAAGGTCTTCTTGCATTTATTTTTGTTTTTTTTTTTTGCTTTTGATACTATTTGTGTCAAGAAAACTTTATATTTAAGAAATGAAATAAACAAATTAAAATGGGTCAATGACTTAAGCAAAAGTTAAAAATAATCATTAATTTTGTTTATATTAAATTTTAATTTTTGTTTTGTTGTTTTTCGGATTTTATCTGAATACCTTGAAAAATCCCTAAACAATTAAAATCACATGGGCTACGCAGGTCTTCTCTGTAATCATATTAATTGTGATTGCTTAAGGTATACTCTGTTGTTGTTACAAAAGGTTTGTATTCTTTTGTACTTTATGATTAAAAGAATTCTGTAGTTAAGTTTCGAAATGTTTTTATTAAGTTTCAGAGTCAAAGAGTTATTTTTTTTTGTTATTATTAAGGAATTCGAAAAATTCTTTATAAATAAAAAATGTCGAACAAAGAATCCTGGTAAGAGAAATTTACCTTTTTCATTTCTTGTAGTTTTTCACGAATTTTTTTCTGTTGCTAAATTCATATTAAACCTCATTTGAATTAATTACAAGTTTAATCAAAATTATCATAATTTTTTTATTATTTGCAATTTCGTTATCACTTAAACAATTCATCCACAAAAACTCACTGATTGATGTGTTTTATGGACTGGTGGCATTATTGGTCTATATTTCTTTAAAATTAATGCTGGTTAGAACGCTATACAGCCATGATTACTGACTTTTTTGTTCATCATTTGAACAACCACGATATGCAGGATCTGTGGTTTCAACAACACGGTGCAACATGTCACACAGCTTGTGCCACAATTGATTTATTAGAGCAAACCTTGATAATCGCATGCTTTCACCTTTAGAACCCATGAATCAGCCTCCAAGTTTGTGTAATTTAACGCCACTAAAATTTTTCCTGTGGGAATATATGAAGTCGCTAATCTACGCCGATAAGTCCGAAATGATTGACCACTTGGAGGAGAATATGTGTTAGAAAACAAACGTTGGTAAAAGTCATCGAAAATTTAACCTGTTGATTAGACAGCGTCCGAACTAGATGTGGTGTTCATATCCCACACGCAAAGAAAAACCATGGTTACGACATGATCACGACGGTCATATTATTTTTTCTAAAACAATATTTGGTTGTCGAAAACAAGAAATAGTTATTTTTGTTTGATTTCATCATTAATTTTGTCATGATAATCAAGCATTTATTTGAATTGTATCATTTAATGATTACTTTTCGTAAAAATTTCAAAATGGTTATCATTTAAAAATAGTATGATTTAAAAAAATTTATTTGACAAAAATAACATTATATTCAAAATCATTAAAAATTAAAAATAATCATTAAATAATAAGTCAGACAACAGTATGATTTCTTTTTAATAATAATTTGATTTCAATTGTTCTTCTTCTTGCTGAATAAATTTTTATTATTTTAAAAGTTTGAGATGTAAAAAAAGAAACAAAAATTTTGAAAAATTAAAGAAAATTTAAAAATAAACGATAAAATGTAAAAAAATATTGGTAAAAAATTGCAATTAAATTGGTGAGTACAAGCAATATGTGCATGTTACAGCAAAAGACAATAATTTGCCGTAAAAAAGCAAAGATTGTTGATTTCAATTGTAGTCATATATATGATTATTGAATGATGATTAATTTAAACATAATAATGATAACTGGTAACCATTATTATTTTAAACATAATCATACAATTCAATCATAGTATGTTGCTCTTCGATTATGGTTACCACAACAATATTTTTTCTTTGCGTGCAGAAGTCATATTTAAATTTAAATACCAGAAGATTATATTTCGAATAAAGTAAATTTGATGTAAATTTTAAAAATTTATAATTTTTTTTATTCCATTTAAAAATCTTTACCTCTTTAAAAGAACACCCTTTACTTTCAAGGTAGGATAAATGTTCAACGTCTTTGTAGGCAGTACCGTTAAGGCAAAGAGGTGATTAAACGTTTGTTACACTACGCATTAATTTGGTATTCTTGTGTTCAATGTTGCTCAAACAGTGTGCCATTAAACATATGTTCTCAGCATAGTCTATGTCATTCAGCATTTGAATGAGATTCCATTGAATTCCGTTTAAGGCTTAAATGTTGGTTTTTTTTTTTATGTCGTGATCCAGAATTAATTATAGGTTATTGACAGAATACAGTCTTGTTTGACACTGGTTGTTGCTATAAAAGGCAGGTTTTCATTTCCGCTATAGTGAATGCAACTTGTAAAGTTTCTTCCAAGATCTCCTATAAGATCTACAATTTTAGTCGAAATGCCTTTAACGGTTAGAATATTCCACAGAACGTCGCGTGAGACTGTTTCAGAATTTCTTTCACAGCACACAAATACATAGCTAAATATGTGTGATGTTTATTCGTACATGATTCTCGAGGTGTAAATCCGGTCTCTTCACGAAGAAGCATTGTCTCTACTGTCGATTTTATTCTGTCATGCATCAGTGTTGCTACTAATTTTGTTATAAAATTAAACAAAGTTATTCTCCTCCAGCTTTTAAATACATTCCTTTTGATCACTTTTCTTTGAGAATGTGATGGCAACACCTTCCTTTCTTCCACACATCAGTAATTTACCCTGTTATCAAACCATTTTTTTATAATTGGAGTAAGTATTTCTGCTAATGTTGAGGCAACAGTTTGACTTTGGTATGTTATTAGGACCGACGGATTTTCCATTTCCTATCTATGCTAGTGCCGTAAAGATTTCATTATTAGAAGGAGTAGTTGTGGTAGTGTCTTGTCTTTGATTGCGTCTTGTGGATAATGACAGTTAAAGGGTACCGTATGAGTTTGGTGTAGATTGATTTTCGGAAAAAAAATTATTTCTCCGAACCAGTTGTTGGTCAGAGGCTGTGATTTTTTTAATTTTAAAATGAGAAAATAAATCATATGGCTGTCAGATCTGACAATTATAATGTCATTTGTTTATGCTTCTAGTTGGTCATTTTGTCGTAAATAGACTAACGTATGAACACGCCAACAAATTGAGGAAATATATTTCAAAAAACTTGGAAATTTTTTTGAATGCAACCGTGTTTTCTCTTCGCAATGTTCAGTTTAGCCTTAATAACGAAAGTAAAATTTAGGAGAATTTTCTTATTCACGAAAAAATAAAAATCGGTGTCGAATAAGTGTTACGGCCCAGTAAAATTTTTAAATTTTTATAAAAACAATAATACTTTTAGCCAGCGTGTATCAAAAGGTTAGTGAAAGGATATTTTTATATCTCGAATTATTTTTTTCCTCTGATATGTATTAGATGTGGCAGCCATAAAACAAACAATTCATATATGTGACCTTCTCTGAGAAGAGAGACCTAGTATGTCGAAAAACGGGTTTGGACTTAAGATTGGATTCTGGTACCTAAAAGGGTGTAGAATAAAATGAAATGAGTTAGATTTCTGATAAAAATTTATTTACCCCATAAAAACGTACAAAACGAACACTGGTTGTAGCTTAAGAATCAAGTATTTGAGATCATTACAAATAGAGCAGCAACAATAGCAAAGGTATTGTCACAGTAAAAGCGAAAAACATACGTCACCACACAGGCATGACGTCACCAAAGTCGGCACCCAATCATAACTAACCCCACCAAATCGCATATCCCAACTGCAGCTGTCATTTACAGTGATAATGCGTTATGAACTTTAAGTTCGTTTTTCTCAAAACTTCACTTTCACACACTAGGTCCCTTTTCACGGAGAAGGTCACATATATTTTTATAAAATGTTATCCCTCTTTTAAAGTAAGCTGGATCCATTGGTAAGCTTGATCCGTGCTTGGTCCGCGCTTGCTTTTAGTGTTGGTTGATTTTGTTGCATTGTTTAGTTGATTTTAGTTCGTGTTTTTATTTTGCAGTGAAATCTGTTTGTGTTTTATTAGTTTTAACCATGACTCTGTAATACATGGTTATGACCCTCACCTTAAACATGCACACAAAATAATTATTTTTATTTTTTTTTTTAATTTATTAAAAAAAGAAATGACAAAATAATTTAAGAAGTATTAAACAATCCAAACTTAATGTTTATAATAATACAAGGCTTTTTGACAGAAAAAATTTTTCAAGGTTTTACTTTTATTAATAACTGTATAAGCTGCAAAACACATTTTTCTTTACTTAAATATTATTTCCGTTTTTGTTTTTAGTTCGATTTTATGTTAAAGCGTGTTTTTGTTTATTATTTTTTTAAATAAATACAATTAATTATGTAACATAGTTAAAATATAACGTTAGTTTTTTCTCTTTACAACAACAAACAGAAATAATTTGACTCTTTTTATACCCTTCACCTGTGGCGCACAAGGGTATATATAGCTTTGTCATTCCGTTTGTAATTTCTACAATTTTCATTTCCGACCCCATAAAGTATATATTTTCTGAAAGCTTATGAATAGAGGAGTCGATTAAGCCCTGACCGTCTGTCCGTCTATTCTCTATATGGTATCAATCTCTTGGAAATATCCATAACTTTCTGAGATATGAGCAAAAAACCACGACCACCTCGTTTTTTTCACAATTACAACAACAACCTACATACATACTGGTTAAAGTAAACGTGGCATCGAATTTCAGGTGAGCTAAAAAAATTGTATTTTATTTTATTTAGTATATATTTTATATTTTATTTTTTTTTTATATATATTTTTTTTTAATTATTTTAAAAAATTATTTTAAAAAAATTTTTTAAATTTTTCTTTTTTAATTTTTTTTTGTAATTTTTTTTATTATTTTTTTTTATTTTTAATATATTTTTTTTTGTATTTTTTTTTTTTTATTTATTTTTACATGTGTGTACGTATTTTATATGAGATGAATGGTGATACAAACAATTGATATTGCATGACTAAACCTTGTGAAGGGTATATAAGATTTGGCAGGGCCGAATATAGCACTGTTACTTGTTTAATTTTTTTTTGGTATCATGAAGGCTGAAATAGAAAAATTGTTGGCAGCATCAGAAGTAGAAAAAATAAAATATTAAAAAGATATTGAAGTTTAGCTAAATTTTGGACCGTTTGTTTCATAATGTTGGAAATTTATGTTTTTTTTTTTAAACGTAATAAAGTAGAGTTGAGTAAATTTACACACTTAGTAGTATGACGTTGAAGAGAGTAATAAAAAATTGCAGTAAAACTAGAGCAATAGTTGTTAAAAGCTCTTCTGTTTCAAAAGCATGCAAATGTCAATATTAAAGCAGTAGGTAGAAAGAGTAGTCAAAGTAAAAGAATTGTAAATTTCAAAAGGATCTCTTAAGATGATTTTATTTATACCCTTTACACAGCAGTGTAAAAGGGTATATATAAGTTTGTCGATCTGTTTGTAATTTCAATAATATTAATTAGAGTTGCTATAAAGTATATATATTTTGAATCCTTATAGATAGAGAAATTAATTTATCTGTGTCCGTATGTCCGTGTAAAAGTTGAAATCTACTTGTTGAAGTCCCCACATACACCTTAGACTCTTATATGGTAACATTTTATCAGATATTTTTTGCGAGAATTTCAATTAGATGGGCATATTACGAGCTGAGATATGAGCAAAAGAACACGATTACTTCTGGTTTTTACCCAAGCAAAATCAGATTTTCCCGCATTTATATAACTTTTTTACTCGTTTATTAAATGCAACTAAATATAAGATTACATGTAAGAACATTAATGGAAAATATAGCTTCAATCGGCTTATTATCGTTTGATATATTGACAAAATTAAAAATTTTTTATTGAGATTGCTATAACAAAAATTGGATTCAAAGAACAATAACAACAAAAGCCAGCTGTAGCTGATACACACCTAATTAAATGTGTATAAACATACACATGGCACAAACTGTGTTGTTATACCATTCACAAAGTGAGAAATGGTATACATATATAGGTTTGTCATTCAGTGTGAAATTTCTACAATTTTCATTTCCGACCCCATAAAGTATATATTTTCTGAAAGCTTATAAATAGGAGAGTCGATTAAGCTCTGTCAGTCTGTCAGTCTGTCCATCTGACCGTCTGACCGTCTGTCCGTGTGTATGTTGAAATCAACTTTTTGAAGCCTCCCGACATCGCTTGGACCCGGGTGAGGTATTAAAATATCAGAAATATTCGGGAGTAGATCGGTATTGAAAATCAGAAACATCGGTACATAAACCACTGAGATATGAGTAAAAATCCACGACCACCTCGATTTTTTTTCACAAAAACATTACAACAACAACATACATACGTATAAACGTGTATACTGGTTAGAGAAAACGTGGCATAAAATCCCAGCTGAGCCAAAAAAAATTTTTTTTAAATATTTTTTTTTAATTTTTTTTTTTATTTTTTTTTTTATTGTTTTTTTATTTTTTATTTAATATATTATTTATATTTTTATTATTTTTTTTTATAAATTTTTTTTAAATTTTTTTTTTAATTTTGTTTTTGTTTTATATTTATTATATATATTTTAATTATTTTTAAAAAAAAATTTTTTTAAAATTTTTTTTTTAAATTTTTTATTTTTTATTTTTTTTTTATTTTTTCTGTTAACATACATACGTAAAGTTATATTTTTTAAATGGGTTGTTTTTATATATGTATGTACGTATTTCATATGGGGAATGGTGATACAAACTACGGTATTGCATGACGTTGTGAAGGGTATATAAGATTCGGCATGGCCGAATATAGCGCTCTTACTTGTTGAGAATTTTTGAAAAAGTATTGTATAAGAAAAAGTTGTATGAAAAATGTCACACTTTTTTTGATGAATTTTATTTATAAAACGTTTAAAAAAATAAAAGTACAACTCAAACAAAATATAAAACAAAAAGGTATTAATTTCAAATGCAATTCTAACATACATATGAATGTATATATGTGAACATGGGTATAGATCATAGATGCCCAAAAATGTTTTGGTGAGAGAATTTTAAAGTACAGTGCTATGAAAAAGTAAGCTCACAGTTTTTTTATAAAAATTTTGTCACCAAAAATTTTTTTGGTTTTTAAAAATTCAAATTAATGCAATTCGCACTGAATTTGCTATTTTTGAGTTTAAAAAAAAATAAGCGTCAAGATTTCCATTAAAATTTAATGATAGAAATTGTTTAAGGTGTAAAAAACTAATAAAAATTCGGCAAACACTGAATTTATTATTTTTTTGTTTGTTAAAATGGAAAATTTTCAATAAATTTTGCAGTTTTAAAAATGACTTTTTAAAAATAAAATATTTTTCTAATACCATCATAATTTTTTTACGCACTGCACTGTGTTTGAATAAATATCAACACAAACGCTAAACATGTGCACACGTCGCTGTTTCATGGACGACTTAATTAAAGAGCATTTCAAAAATAAGGTGGGGTTAAAAACAATTGTTTGATGAAATTGGGCACCTATGGTATAGATAGACATTCTATTGGTACTAAAACTAAAAAATTACAGTAACGATTTCAGTAAATTTTACTGAATTAAATTTTAGTAAAAAAAAAAGTAAAAATGTATTGTAATACATTAACAATTATTTAATTCAGAACCCCCTTTTGTATTTTGTATTAGAAGTGTGGTTTACCTGGGAGCACAATTTCTGTTGTATCGGTTGTATTGTTAAACGACATTTAATATTTTACGTCAGGCAAATAAAAATTCAACCGGAGAAAAAGTCGCAACGAAATTAAAAAAGTCGAAAAAAATTAGCTGAGTTTAAGTCACACAAAGTTCGCCAAAAACTGGTCAAATTGCGACTGGAGTAGAAGAACGGTAACCCTGGTACGAATGTAGGTAGGTAGGAAAGGGGGATGCAGAAAGCAGTATCTGCCTCCTACACCCACACTCGGAGACCAATAAGGTCCATTGCGTTATGGTACGAATGTATGTAGTGCAGACTTCCTCAGACGTATTGTTGAAATAGTGAAGTTTTTCGCTTGTTCACTGTACGTCGTACGAACATGATCACATACAGATTGTACAAACATGATGACTTGCCATTAAGCAACACCAACATAGATTGAGAAAATATAAATAAGAAACAAATTTAAGAAAATCTGCAGTACAAACAACTTTTATGTATGTGCTTTTGTAAAGGGTATATAAGATTTGACACAGCCGAATATAGCGCTTTACATGTTTTTCTATGTAACGAGTTTTATTTTACGAAATGCTTTAGTATAAACCGCTGTTTGCTATGAAGGCACAAAAAAAACATTTAATTTAACATAAAAAAACTTTTAGCCAACTCTTTTGGAATTGGTATAATTTAAAAATGAATAGTGTTGTACGTGATGTTTTGAGCGATAATAAACTTTTCAAATCCTTTTTAAAGCCTCAAAATGGCAACATTTTGGATTCAGAGAAACTAAAACTGATTGTAAAAAAAATATATTCAGAACGTGTAGGCTTGCAGGACGGTGAAGGATATTTGTCAGACTCGGCGAGGCCTGACAATATCCTGATATTAAATGTAAATGAAATTACTAGATTGTCCAAAATATATCTAAAATAAAATTACTTTTCAACAGTTACAAAAAAAAAAAAAAAAAACAATAACAAATGGTTTGCAGTCAGCTTTACTAACGCTCTGCCAATTGAGTTTTTCAATTGTAAAGCATTGCCGCTACATAGAGGAATTTGTTCATACAATGTTTGGTAAAAAATATAAGGAGTGTTCGTAGAATGTTGAAATTTGGCACCGAGCCTTGGTTAGCTCAATTAAGAAAAATAAAAAGTTTCATCAAAATTGGCCACGCCCTTTACCCACTGCCCATAGAACCCAAAATTTATTTTAGGCCCAAAGTTTTTTGAAATTTGGCACAGAGACTTTGTTTAGCTTAATTAACGCCCACCACTCACCGCCCATATAACCCATAGTATATTTTTTCCCACAACTTTTTGTTTCTTTACCAAAACTAATTAAATGAAAATTGAAAATGAAATAAAAAATTTCTTGAATTTGGAGACAAATTTTGTGATTTTATGAAAGATTATTAATTATTTGAACCTTTTTTTTAATTAATAGTATGGAATCTTACCTTTCATTTTATTATAGCGGGAGCAATTAGCACGACCGAGCAACCTTTTTTTCTTCCAAGGAAGTTTGCAATCACGGCACATTATAGAACTAATTTTATTCTATTATATCTTTTAAGCCATATGAGCGAACTTGATAATTTTTTTTTAATACGCAGAAAAGGCTATATTTGAAAAAAATCACTATTTAAATCAGAGCAATAAAATTAACTTACGTACAAACACTATAGAAGTGCGTAAACAGTTTTCAATATTTTGGACCAAAATTTACATGTGACTTTACTTCATTATTTCAAAGGATAATAAACGTTTTTTTGGGATACAATTTATGAATTCGTCATACTGAATCAATTTTTTACAAAACTGCATTATTAAAATTTTTAAATTTTATGTGTCGAAAAAATTACTTATTGCACAAAAAATCCCACTGTTCACCATGTTTCCGATTGTGTCATTTAAATTGTAGGGGCATGACAGTTCTTGATAGCTTAAAATGGCCTTTCTTTTCTACTCGTGTTTAGATTTAGCTAAAACACAGCTACCCCTACATCATAAACAGGTTGCACACAATTTTTTTTCACAAGACTTTATTAGTAAAGTGTAGACACCCTCTCAGGCAAACAATGCCTGACAATGTTGCAAATGGCAAAATACATGATTAATTTTATAAATTAACGTTAATATTTATTATAAATTGTTTAGGACTTACTTTATATAATTTATCTTTCTGATACCAAACATCCTCTTCCTCTTCTTGTGGACTAAATGTCTGATCCAAATTAAGATCATCTCTAGAACGTGAGAGTATTTTTCTTCTGGAAACCATTGTGCTACAACAAAAATAAAATGAAATAAAATAATTTCAGTAAAAAAAATTTAAAAAGCAAAAAAAAAATATTAAATAAGAATTTAAAATTCAAAACAAATAAACAAATATCAAATAAATAGAGTCAATAAACTTATTCAATAAAAAATTCATAATTATATGTGCAATGCGAAGCACATGTTTAACATAATAAATTGACGGCTTATTTCAAAAAAACAAAAAAAAAATTAAAATAAAAATAAAAGAAAAATTCAGTTTGTTACTTCAGACACAAATTTCTTTTTTTTCCCGAAACTTAAAAAATATTTTTCTTACAGGCACATATTTTTTTAAAATTGAATTAGAAAATGAAATAAATAATTATTATGATATTGGAATGGCTAAAAGAGTTTTTTTTAAATTTTTTTTTAAATATCCCAAAGCGCTTTATATGTTCATTAACCGGAAATGTAAGTGTAGCTATGAGCTGTGTGTTATGGAAAACGAATGTTTTGTTTGTTACTTTTTAATTGATTTAATTAACATGTTTCTTAACATGTTGCCTATTACTTATCTCGTAATATTAACAACTAATGTTATTAGACTTGAATAACAAAATAGTTAAAAGTTTGATTATTAATTCAAAATTAGTTTTGGGTTTAACCCTTTCATGAAATCAGTTTAATTTTTTGAATTTTAAATGAGAAACTAAAATGAGAGGAAATGTATTATGAGTTTTATGCGAGACTACTTATTTAATTTCTAAAAATTTTCACCAATACTCTAGGACAGTCCTCCAAAATGTCACAGGCTATATTTTTGTTTTATATTTTAGGTGGGCGTGGTACTTCCTATATAAATTGAAAACATTTTATATCATACTTAAAGAACTATAGCAGCTATTCTCTTCAGACTTTGTACGAGTTACTTTGATAACAATTTATTTATTAAAGAAAAAAATTTTTAGGATCGAAGCAGGGGACATGGTATCCCCCATACAAAAAAAAATACATTTGATGTCATATATAGGAAACTACACAGAAAAAACCGTATCGGCTGTGAGTACCGCAATTGTTGCAAACGCAAAGTTTATCTGTAAGAGTAGAATTTTACGGTTGTATCTACAGAATTTCGTTTTGGAATATAAATATGCAGTCAGCACTAATAAATTATGATTCTTGCAATAGAAATTCTATAATCACAAATAAAAAGTTCGATTGCAGGAACTGAACCATTCGATTGGCAATGAATGTGATTTTCTGTTTTCTTGGGTGTATAAACGAAATTCGGTTAAAACTTTGTCGGAGCAGAGGTAGTGTTATTTCCTCACGTAAAATAAATACTTTCTGTCAATAATCATCAATCAATAAAAAAAAAAAATTTAAATTACTCACACATATGAAAATAATTACGTATAAATATAAATAAAACAATAAAATCTTCCTGGTGGGTGTAGCAAAGCGCACCGGGTTAGCTAGTTTTCTATCTATACCCAGCAAAATCTTTACTTACCTAGTAAGTTAGCAAGTAATATTGGAGATACACATAAACTAGTTACTTTTCGACCGAATAACTACTTATTTTTGTTTGAGTTGTCCCAGAAATCCTGACCCTCGCTTACAAATGAACTTACAAAAAGCAATAAAATAAGTTGTTACCATTAAAGCTGAATTATAGCTGAATATTTTTATAATATATACAAAAAATATAAAAATTATAATATTGTGCATATTATAATATTTATAAAATTAATTTAAAGTTCACTAATTAAAAAATATATAAAAAGTATTTACGAAGGTCATAACCAATAGGCCATTACTCTGTACTTTAAAATAATAATGTTAGTAACGACTTCTCATTACTATGTAATATATGAAGTAATGACAATCTATTACACGATTTCAAAAAGATTTTGCTGGGTACTTATAAAAAGTCAAACTCTGTCTGTCTGTGTGTGTGTGTGTGTTAGCTATAGACTCCGAAACCGTAAAGCCGATCGGACTCAAACTTTAGCAAGTTTTTTACACATTCCAGGGAGTGTTTATGGGTGGTAAAAAGTGGGTGGGGCCACGCCCATAAAAAATTAGTTATCATTTTTAGCTACTTGCACTTGACCGATTTTTCTGAAGCTTTGCACACATATTGAGCTGTCATGACTATATAATTTCGTTATTAGAAAAGTGGGCGGGTCACGCCCACAAAAAAGTTATAGTTTTGAGATACCTGCACTGCACCGATTTTTCTAAAACTTTGCACACATATTGAGCTGTTAAAACAATATAGTTTCGTAATTAGAAAAGTGGGCAGTGCCACGCCCTAAAAAAAGTTATAATATTGAGGTACTTGCACTGGACCGATTTTTCTAAAACTTTGCACACATATTGAGCTGTTATAACAATATAGTTTCGTAATTAGAAAAGTGGGCAGTGCTACGCCCATAACAAAAAGTTCTGATTTGTAACTCCTTGCACTTGGCCGATTTTTCTGAAACTTTGCACACACATTGTGAATTCTAATGATTATACAATTTCGTGATTAGAAAAGTGGGCAGTGCCAAGCCCATAAAAAAAGTTATAATTTTATCTTTTTGCACTTGATATTTAATTAAAATTCAGAATGAATTTTTATTCATTAATGTGCGTAGCAACGCGTGCCGGGCTTTTCTGGTATTAAATAAATTGAGATAAGATTGGTGTATTTACAGAAAGGCCTAAGTGTCATATTGTCATAATGTCACATTTTTCCAAAAATTTTACTATGAATTTAAACTATTGTATTTTCACAGTTTTGTCTTTATGACATTATGATTTTTGGACACATTGTGCATTCACCAAATGTTCAAAATTAAAATTCCCAGGTTTCATTCAATTTAAAAAAAAAAAATTATGCAAATATTTTATGGATAAAAGAAAATATTTCTGTTTACGTGTATTGCAACTGCATACGGTTTTTTGTTGTTAAAGTGTCTCTTCTGTTAAGTTCTTTAAATAAACTATTCATTTATTTGTTTAAGTTTTGTTTATTTTTTTTTTCTTAATTGTAGTGTAGTTTGTGTCTTTTTTTTTTGTAAAGGAACTTAAAATTACTTTAGCATTTTGTTGTTGTTTTTTTTACTTAATCAGTTATTTCGTTTAATTGTTAAGTAAATATTGCTAAAAGAACAAAGAATTTTTTATTCATGCTTAAGACGATGACTATGAAGTAAAATTATAAATTATTGAATTCTTTTTCTTCTATATTTTCATTTGCTGGCCTATATGATGACTAATGTCATCGAGATTTTCAAAATGTGTTAAGTAAAAGAAAAAATTTTACAAGAGTCTGGCATATAATTTCGAAAATGAACAAAGCTTTATTCACATTTGACAAATATTGGCTTAATTAGGCCTACCCTTTAGTTTAAATAATTTTTATTTTAAATTTCATTTTGCCTACATGAAAAACAGGTGCGATATCGAAACTGCTTTAAGGCAATTTTTAATTAAATAAAATAGGCAAAAGTTGATACATTTCTTTACTAAAGTTTATTTTGCCAAGTTGTTGGCTAATGTACAAGAACAACTATTGATAAAGCAAACGAAAATAATTTTTAACTGTCCCATAAAGTTTAAATTATTTTAAATTTGGATTTTTTTAAATTAGTTCTTGAATCTAATTAGATTTCTTTAGGTCTAACAAAGTGCAGCTAATTAAAAAGTAAAAAGAAATAATCAGCTGTGCTGTCACCACAACCTGCGTAAGTGTTCCCTGCATATGATGACAACAAATAAAATATTTGTGGTTTTGTGTGCACGTAATACGAGTACACTTATATGGCACACTTGTTATTTGAAGTTAGTTATAAATCGTGACATCTTCTGCTTCAATGTGTGTCTTAAAGAATATTATCTTGACGACATAAACTTTTTACTTGAAGTGTTAAATTATGTAGCACGATCGATTACTACTTTCTTACTTTTACTAAAAACCGAGTTTCAGTAGTTTAAAAAATTGTTCTATGAGAAAACCGGTTGGTTGTTTAATAATTGAAAAACTCGATTATCCGTTGCAGGAGGCGAAAAACTCGGTAAATGAATAGTAAAAAAATTTTTCATATCTACAGTTTAAGGGCCGTATTCAAAAAAAATATTTTAGGTTTATTATAGGCTTATTTGACTGATGTTGTAGAGAAATTTGTCAAATAAGCCTTTAATAAATCTAAAATATTTTTTATGAATACGGCCCTAAAACTATAAAATATATAGGCAACAGTTTAGTTATTGATTTAGTTTTTTAAACCAGTAGGTCAAAACATTTGAAACATTTTATTACTAAATTTGTTGTATTTTAGGTTTAGCATATTATAAATAATATTAATAAATTAATATTTATTAATATTATCAAGTTTATCATCTAGATCTACTCTTCCTTAAATAGCCATTAAAAAGAATTATATTGTTTTTTAGGTGAATTTAAGAAAATTACAGGTTTTTGGTAGTTTTTCAATATAACTTTCGTTAGTAAAGATTAAAAACCCGGTTTTTAATTTTCATTTTAATTTAAATAAAATTACACATTTAATATGAACACAATCAGAATGCAGACATCTGGTATTAAAAGTTTGTGTAAGCATATTAATCTTTTTAGGGACCAATTCCAGGCCCTCAATATCATAAAGAAAAACCGGTTCTTGTGAGCAAAAAAAGACGGTTTGTTCAAAATAAAAAAATCAGCATTTAGGTAACACCGACAGCTGAAAGAGAAAAATTGGTTTTTCATCGGCTAAAAACCGGATTCATAACGGGTAAAAAACCGGGTTTCAACAGATTAATAAACCAGGTTATATTTTTAATTTTTTTATATATTTTTTTTAATTTTTTTGCAAAATTAAAAAACCGGGATTCCACTGATTAAAAAACCGGATTTCCACCTATTTGAAAACCAGATCCATGATGTTTCAAATTTTAAATCCCCATCACAAATAGATTTTGTGATAATTGCAAATTGGTATTTAACGTTTAAAATTCACCAATATTGAGATTCCTTGAGTCCTTCGTGATGTTTTATATGTTGTTCCGGGTGATGCGCATGTCGTCTATTACGGTATCAAATTATCTTCGCCATGTAAAGGGTCATTCAACCAAAAGCCAAAAGGCAAAATAACATTAAAATAAACCGTATTTAAATTGAAGGGTAAATGAAACAAAAAGTCTAGAGAATTATCTTGATATTTTATTTATGATACAAGGATCTATGACAATTATGACAAGGAAGGATCTATGACAGAATATCGGCTAAATGCTCGCAACATCTTCGGTGCCATACTTCTATCCGATGGTGCATTTTCATTGACGCTGAGACATAACAGAGGTTCAATTTCATTAATGTGGGGATATATCTTATCCTTTAGCTCTTGAATTGTTCTAGGATTATTAACGTACATCTTTTATTTTAAATATTCCTATAGAAAGAAGTTCAACGGTGTCAAAACACATGTTTGTGGCGGCCATTTTAAATCCCCATAACGTGAGATAACATGGCCATTGATTTTCTTGCAAAAAGGGGCCATTGCTTCGTTGGTTGTGTAGAAAGTGGCACCATTCTGTTGGAACCACATATTGTCGAGGTTATTATAATCAATTTCTGGCTACAAGAAGTCCATTATCATCTCGCGACAGAGAAAAACATTCACAGCAACTAATAGATTATGGGTCTGACTTGAAAGGCCTGCATATATATCAGAATAAAAAAGTTGATTTCAACAGATCAAAAGAAAGTTGTAGACTTAAAAAGTTTTTACTATAAATGTTTAACAACGATCCTACAAACCTAAGGGGTAATAATTCTAAAATTTCAAGCAAACCATTATTCAACATTTTTAAATTATTAAAGAACAGCACCACTATCATATCTTTTGGCAAATATTTAGTCCATTTACTTCTTAAAATATATGTTTCTTTGACAAAAAATAAACAAAAAAGTTATATATTCGCGGAAAAACATTTTATAAGTTTATTTTATTCAATTTAATCTCTTTGAAAATTTGTCAATCTCTGTTTAAGCGTTTAATGTTTTTTTGTCTGTGCTGGTGTAAAAACACATATATTCGGCACAGTTTTGTCGAAAGAGTATGAATACTTAATCAGCTCATAATTTAAAAAAAAGTGATAAGAATCTTGAATGGTAGCAAACAGTCATGTATGTATGTGAGTCAAAAGTTTGCATTGTACGTACACATGTATGTAGCATTTTAGGTTATAACAATAATTCTTACATTATATTTGAAATTGTTGTCTCATGGTGTTTCGTTACTTGGTGTTTACTGTTGTTTTTTTTTTCTTTCAAAATTTTATTAAATCACCTGTTAATATAGACTAATGTTTTAAAACCGTAATGTCATACAATTTTGTCATACATACATACATACAATCCACCAACACATTTAAACAAACAACATATTCAATACAATACATATCGAACAAATCGTTTTTGTTCTGTTATTTCAGTATACATTTAATTTCCTTTATTTTTTTCTCTGTTGTTTTTTCTCTGAAGTCAAACATTCAAAAAAAAAACGTAACTTTAACTTTACGTTAGTTGCATAATAAATAGCTGTGCGTTTTACGTTTTTGCCGTAAACACTGCTGGTTCGTATACATTTGTTTTTTGGCTTTCGGTTGTTGGTTTTTTCTCTTCAGTTGTTTGTCTTATTTTATTAAAAATGTTTCGCTTATTATATGTATGTTGTTGGGTAAAGTAACAAGTGATTGAGTCTTGAAAGAATGACACACAGTCATCCATTAAGTATGACGGTGGTAAAATGAGTAACAGTGTTTCTTTATGGTTGATATGTAAAGAGTAAATATTTGTTTTTGCTTAAAGGCTTTACAGTTTTTTAAAAGGTATTTTCAAAAATTCAATGGATTTGATTTGATCTTCTAATAGTATTTTATGCAGACATTTATTTTGTTATATTTGAAACCTTATACTTAATAATGTCACGTTTCAGTTGCACATATCTGACCTACTAATGCCCTTAACAATTTTAAGAACTTTAAAATTTTTAGTGTTTTCTTTTTTAGAAAAAAGTTATAAATTTTGCTGTTTCTTTTGTATTTGTGTCAATAGTTTAAGATTTTGTACGAGTCAGTCTTTAAAAGGTAAATTTCATAGATTCTTTGTAGACATTAATAGAAGTTCTTCTACGCATAGAAATGAAGCGAAAGTTCTTTTCTTTGTCTTGTGTTCGCTTTATTTAAATTTTTTCCCAATTTACAACCTACACTACGTCTTTCGATTTATTTGTAAGAAGTTTTCGCATCGAAAAAGTGGAAAAAATATTCCACAGTTTTTCGATTTGAAAGTAGATGATGATTTGAGCAGACAACACTGATTCTGATTTTATGGGAAAATGTACTTTAAATAACTGTTAAGTGAAGTTAATCTTTAAAATAAAAACTAAACATTAAAAAAATTAAACAAAAGGACAAAGTAAATAAATTAAAAGGAAATTTTTTCTACTTTCATAAGCAATGAAAAGTAATAATTCAGACATAGTGAACAATATTTTAATAAAAAAAGTATTTTAAATTTTAATTTTTAAATTCGTATTTGTTTAAATTTTCCCAACCAGAAAAATTGAGGGTAGTGCAAAGTGAACTTTATTTTCAAGACTTCTAAGGGTGCAAAATCATTAATTTCAAATGGCTGCCTAAATACAAAATAATTTGTCATAAATGATGTGCAATATCAAGCAAAATATCTTAAACAATTCATGAAGACAAATAGTATCAACTCATGATTTTCTCCAAATACGCATGAGTTCTATTGACTTGTTAGAATGGTGTGCAGTTCATTAATAAATTCATTCAAGTACATGATCTCCAATGGTACGCTAATAGTAAAATCGTTAGTGGGATCACCGAAATTAAATCAATTTGGTACCGGTTCAATCTCTGCAAAATCACTTCTTTGTCATAATTTTTTCGCTGGGTTGTTTTACAGTAAAATTTTTGCTTGTTTTTTGTTCTATTAAAATAAAACCATATTTTCTTTCAATGCTTATTAAATATAAGAATTTCGCCCCAATAAAAATAAAATAAAAAGTGAAGTGTTTCGACAGTTCTATGGAAAAACTTTTTAAAAAATATAATTACAGAAAGTAACATTTCCATTTTTCCACATTCTTCTATTAATTATAAAAAATATAAGTCAAATGACAAATAATTTTAGTATAATGGAATTACAGAAACAATTGTATGTCGAAAACTATTTTTTTAAACAAATTTTTTTATTTTAATTCGCTTTTCATTGCTTTTAATTCCGTCGTTTCATACGAAAACTTTTACGAGGCGAGAATTACAGAAGCAAGGTATTGTATTGCAGTATGGGTTTGAAGTAGTTTTTACATAAAATTCCTTTAAATTAACATGGCGTTGTTTACAGAAGTTTGTGTTTTAAGTCTTTTTAATATTTTTCTCTCTAGTAAAAAAAACATGGTGGATGCGTATGTGTCTTAAGTCTTTTCACATTATCGTAACTCATAGTTTAGTGCAGGGGCTCAATTTTCGTTTTGTAAAATTGTGAAATAAACAGTTTTTCTATAGCAAAAGGTATGGTGGCACCATATGATATGAAACACAAAAACTTTTCATTTCACAGTTGCATATAACGAGAATTAATACCCAGTAAAAATTTGTGTTTTTACTATTTTTATTTGGAATTTTGTTTTTAATGTTAATTTTTGGTGAATTTAAGTTTAATATTATAAAAATCCGTTGTACCACCTGCAACTTCTACAATATTTATTTGTGACGCCAAAACAAAAGTATTTTCTATGTGAATAGGGGAAGTCAATTTAGCTGTAACCTTATCAGCATGTATTGGGTGTATTGGATGTAATCACCTACTTGAAGTATATATTTTCCTTATAGTTTCAATATTTTAAGAGATATTTGTTATGTATTACAATTTTACCTCATTATTTTTAATACACATTGGTAAAGGGTATTTAAAGATTCATTATAGCCGAGAATTGTAGTCTTGTTTTATTCTTTTACTCTTTAAATATACCAAGAAGTCATATCAAATGTAAATACCTGTCCAGTTAGTTCTTTAGTCATATTTAACGATCTTTATCATGTAGAGCAGTGATTCCCAAAGTGATATAGAAATACACAGAATAAAGATTTAGTTTCAAAGTAATTTTTTATCTTCACTTTTCAGTTTTAAAATAAATTTTTGTATGTAGAAACAGCTTCTGAAGTAAAAATATTTATTTTCAGCTATCGCACTATTTTTTTAACCATCTTCGTTTATATAGACTGTATACTAAGTCTTGAAGAAAATAATTATTTTTTGTTTATTTTTATAAATTCTAACTGTTTCTTAATTTTTTGAGGAATTATAGAATTTGTTCCCCATTAAATAAAGCCCCATTAAAAAATTAGTTTTTTTTAAGCAGTGTAATTTACATGCGTTTCGAAAAAGCTTTACTTTGATTCAGTAGGGGAAGCATTACCCACGTATTTGTTTATGAAAAATTTTAATATTTCATCAATTACAAATGTAGCCATTCTTTCCTTACTACGAAGCAGGTATGAAGGTGAGAAAATCAGAAATATTCTGCACGTAAGCCTGTCATTTATATGCAACAATAGGCTTTAAAAACGCGCATTTTGTGCTGAAAAAAGTAATGCTTAAAAGCGGGAGCTGGAAATAAAAAAATTCCTGCCTTCCATAAGCCAGTTTGTAAGAGAAACTTTAAAATTTTTCACTAACAAAAATTTTTCGTCCGAAGTACTGTAGTGCACTTTGATAGAAAATTTTAACAAAATGCTGATTGTGGAAAATTAAAAAAATATTTTTATAGAATTTATTTAAATATTTTATTTGTTTAGAATCAATATTTTTTTTTAAATTTTGATTTTATAAACAAATTTTTAAAGTTTGATTTTTAAACAAAAATTTGATTATTATGGAAAATTTTATTTTTATAAAAATTTTTTGAAAAATTTTTAGTTTTATAGAAAATTTTATTTGTATAGAATTTTTTTTTAAAGTTTTGGTTTTTATAGAAAATATTTAAAGTTTGATAAAAAAAAAAATTAAAGCTTTTTTAAATATTTAGGTTTATAGAAAATTTAAAAAAATTTTATTTACATAAAAAATTTAAAAAAAAATTATTTTTAGAGAAAATTTAAAAAAATTTTTTTTTATAGAAACTTTTATTTCTTTTGAAAATTTTTATTTGTACAGATTTTTTTCAAATATATCTAAATCCTTTAAAACATTTTATTTTTTTAAATTTTTTAAGAAATTTAATTCTTATAGCAAATTTTTAAAATTCGATTCTTATTGCAAAATTTTTTAGTATTTGATTTTATAGCAAATTTAAAAAAAAAATATTTTAATCGAAAATTTTATTTTAATTTTTTATTTTTATAAATTTGAGTTTTTCAAAAATTATTTAAAAAAAAATAGAATTTTTTATTGAAATTTTCTTAAAATTTTTTAAAACTTTAAGTTAAGTAGAAAATATTGAAAAATTCCAGTATAATTGAAAATGTTAAAAAAATTTGATTTTAATTGATTTGTTTTTTTAAATTTGAGTTTTATGAAATATTTTAAGAAAATTTTATTTTTATAGATAATTTTTAAAAAATTTCAGTTTTAGAGAAATTTTTTTTTTAAATTTCAGCTTTATACAAATTTTTTTTAAAATTTTAAATATGTATATAAACAAATTTTTAAAAATTTGATTTTTATAAAATATACATATAAAGAAATTTTAGTTTTATAGAAAATCTTTTAGAATATTAGTTTCATGATAATACATAAATAAAAAACAATTTTCTCTCTTTTCTAATTAATTTCAAATGTCAAACTTCATAAATAAAAAATATAAACAAAAAATTCTCTCCGAACTGCAATTACCTGATAAATAAATATGCCTTTTGGTTGTAACGTTTCTTTCAACAAAAATTTTATTTTAATTTTTTATTTTTAAAAATTTGAGTTTTATGAAAATTATTTTTAAAAATAAAATTTTCAGTGAAATTTTTTTAAAAATTTTTAAAATTTAAGTTAAGTACAAAATATTGAAAAATTCCAGTATAATTGAAAATATTAAAAAAATTTGATTTTAATTGATTTGTTTTTTAAAATTTGAGTTTTATAAAATATTTAAAAAAAAATTTATTTTTATAGATAATTTTTAAAAAATTTCAGTTTTATAGAATTTTTTTTATAAATTTCAGCTTTATAAAAATTTCTTTAAAAATTTTATTTTTATAAAAAAATGTTTAAAAATTTGATTTTTATAAAATATACTTATTAAGAAATTTTAGTTTTAGAGAAAATCTTTTCAAAAATTAATTTTATAGAAAATTTAAAAAAAAAATTATTTTAATCGAATTTTTTTTTAAAAGTTTGTAAAATCTTTGGTTTAATAGAAAATTTTTTAAAATATAACTTATTTGTAAAAATTTTAAAAAGTTTTAGTTTTTAAAAAAATTGTTTTAAAGTTAAAGTGTTACAGAAAAGTTTTTAAAAATTTATGTTTATTAAATTTTTTTTAAGTTTTATCTTGACAGAAATTTTGTATAAATTTATTTTTTTAAAAATTGTTAAAGAATTTAAGTTTTATAGCAAAATTTTTTAAAATTTTAGTTTTATAGCAAATTTTTAAAACATTTTAGTTAATTGAAAATTTTAAAAGAAAATTTTTAATAATTTTTTTGTAGTTTGGGAAATGGTGATATAAGTATATAAAAATTCTTTTAATAAAAATTCAGAAAGTGTTGCAAGGTACGAAATGGCTTGAATGTTAAAACAAGACACATTATTTCGTTTTTGATTTTGAATACTTCCTACTTGGTTGTCACATTATTAGTAGTAAATCTAGTGAACATTTATGACATATTCTCTGTTTAGAAAAGGTGCGTCAAAAGCTAATCATGTTAAAATTTCTTCACTGAAAGTTTAAAATCATCAGAAATAATTTCTTTTAAAATATCTTAATTAAAAACAAATTTTAACACATATTTCATCAAACAGACATGAGTGGAGGAGACAAATGTTGAAATTTTTTTTTTTTTTTTTTAAAAGATGAAGTTCATTCAATATTTGACGTTCAATAGCTAAAATAGTTGTATGTGTGATGTCTTTGAGTAAATGATTGAATGTTTCGATGTTTGGATGGTGTGGCATGCATAAAAATTTAAAAAAGTTTAAAACAAGTCATGTGAATTAAAATTAATTGTATAGTTTAAACTAAACATTATTGGGTGTGTTTTATAAATATTTTTTCTTATCAAATTGTGGCTTTTTCTTTTCACACTCTCTTTTGCTGTTTCTTGTTTGTGTCAAAATAGTAACAAACTTTGTGTGTGGGAATGAAGATTAAGATTTGGAAATATTTCAAAAATTTATTTGAATAAACACAGTATAACTAACATTGCATTTAAATTGTAATTTATTACGGGGCTTATTTTATTTAGTTTGAATTGGAAATGGGCCTAAACTTTTATTTAAAGTTGTTTGATTTTTATATTATATTCAAATTATAATTTGTGAGAGTTTATTTTATGTAATCGAAATATGGTTGAAAATAATAAATAGTTTAAAAGAAAGTTTTTTTTTATTCGAAAAGCCAAAACAAAATATTTATATTGATCAATTTATGCATATGTTTCTTTTAAAAGGTTAATAAATTGTAATCAAAAGGGCGTATGCAGATTATTGTTATTTTTTTTTTTTTTTTTGCTTAACTAATTCAAGCTGGGCTAAGACCTAAATTTAGTTTTGATTTTCTCTCATTAAAAACAATTTATTTAGATCTACAAGAATAAAATTTTTTGAATAATTTTTAAGTCTTAAAATCTATTAAGAACTTAAAAAGTGTAGGCGAATGTTCAGCCATAACATTTTTAATCTTTAAGTCTTAGAAATAATTTTTATAAATTTGTACACATTTTTCTTTAGAATCTATTTTTATATAAAATTTTAATTACATTTTTATTTCTTAGGAAAATATTGGTTATTTTTTTCCTTCTCTATATTCTATTAACACATGAGCAACATATGAGTTTCAAAAAAATAATTTATTCCAATTCAATTGATTTCTTTAGTTTAGACATTTGTCTCGCAACGCCAAATATTGATTCAAAAGAATTTTTATGAATAAAAGAAAAAAATTAATTTCTAATGTACTTGTCACTAGAGGCATAAAAAATAATTTATAAAAAAAAAAGAAATTGTTTAGCTAAATATGAAAACTACTACTTACACTTTGATAAACATTTGCACTTGTTGCGGCGAGGGGAAGTGATTGTTATGACAAGCACATACAGATATAAAAACAATGAAAACAAATAAAAATTATATGTATAAAATAATAACCTCTCTTTACAGTAAATATAAAAAGCAGTCATATACATTCTTTCATTTATACATACATAACTAAATTCATGGTATTTATTACACTACAGTTGAGCCAGGCTAGACGGCTGTAGTTATAGAAAAAATTGGGGTCTTATTTATCAAAACAAAAAAAAAAAAAAAATAAATCCGATAAAATCAAAATACTTAAATTATATAAAATGAAATACAATAAAGGAAATAAAAAAAATTAAAGAAAAAAATAAATAATACACAATTAAATAAAAAAAAATGAAATAAAATAAAATAAAAAAAGAAATTAAAACAAAATCAAATGACATAAATTTCAATTAAATAAAATAAAAAAATATAATAAATTTAGTTGGGCCAGCCTAAAAGGCCGTTGTTATAGAAAAGCTTGTAATATTATTTAAAATAAAAAATAAGAAAATATAAATCATATAAAATGAATTAAAATAATTTATAAGAAAAAAACAAGTAAGAGCACTATATTCAGCTGTGCCGAATCTTTTATACCCACCACCAATTTTGTGTACAATATTTATTATTTTGTTAATCGCTATGGAATAATCTCTTTATAATGAAATATGTATCACTTTCTTTGTAGAGGGTGGTTAAATTTTAAGGGCCCATGTTGAAGGTGAACTACACCTAGACTTTTAATTTGTTTTCTGCATTTCATTTGACATTTCCCAATCTCAGACTAACTCAATTTGAACTGTGGAAAGATACGCAAGTGAGCAACGCTTTAAAGTTATTCAGGTTTTTTATAAAAATGGGCGTTCAAATCAAAATGCATTTTGTGCACTTCGTAATTCTTTTGATCAACATAATCGTTCAAATTCGTTCACAGTCGGAAGAATTGTAAAAAATATTTAAATTTCTGAAAAACAGGTCTGTATAAAATGTGAGAGCATCTGTGAATGCCTTCTTAGTTCGTTGAATGGGAACCATTACTGTTTTGCGCGATAGTTTGGCAAAAGAGCAGTCAACCTCGACTCATCATCGTTCCCTACAGTTGAGCATCAACATTGTCATTGAAAATTTGGACTATCGGATAGAGGTGTGGCGCCGAGGTTGGGTTTGGCTGTGGGGGGGTGGGTGTTTCTTTTGGCCGATATTTTCTTCCATACATAATTGAACTATACAAATATTATTATTATAAAAAAAAATAATAATAGTTTCTTAAATAATTTGTGTTTTATTTAAAATCAACATCGGCCCTTGAAATTTAACCACCCTTAATAACTTCGATATGATGGCAAAATGTTTTCGTAAATTTAGTCTTTTTGTGAAAGTGGGCGTTAAAGTAGGCGTGTCAATAAAGTTTCTTCTAATAAATACAACTTAGATATTTCAATATTGTCCTTTATTTTTCCAAAAACTTTGTCAATAGAGAAATTACATGAATTTAAGATAAACGGTTATATGGGAGGTAGGCGTCATAGTGGGCGTGTCACCTAAATATTTTGGCATGATAATTACATTGATTAGAAAGATATATGTAGCAAATTTCATGATCATACCTCTAATATTATAGGTTTTATTAGCTTTTAAATTTCATTAACGGTAGATAACGTGAAAAGTGGGCGTTATAGTAGGCGTGTCAAAGTTATTTTTCCTAATGACTACAACTTAGATATTTCAATATAGTCGTTTATTATTCCAAAATCTTTTTTCATTAAGAAATTATATGAATTTGAGAAAAATCATTATATGGGAAGTGGGCGTAAAAGTGGGCATGTCACCTTATTTTTCTGGCATAGTAATGACATTGACGAGAAGGATATACGTAGCAAATTTGATCATCATACCTCTAATATTGGTGGTTTTATGAGCTTTTAAATTTCATTAACGGTAGATAACGTGAGATGTGGGCGTTATAGTAGGCGTGTCTTAGATATTTCAATATAGTCCTTTATTATTCCAAAATCTTTATTAATAGAGAAATTATATGAATTTTAGGTAAAAAGTTATATGGGAGGTGGGCGTACCACATTTATTTTCGGTTACAACAAAGCCTTTGACCAAAAAGCAATGTTTGCAAAATTTCGGAATCGTACATCTAATTTTGTCCGTTTTATTAGGTTTTGAATTTTAAATATAATGAAAAATACACTGTGCGGTATTAGTTTTCGTAAATTTTGATCTATAACTCCTTTCCTAATGCATAGATTTAAGCAATTTTCAAAGGAAAATATTGCTTTTACTCAGGAAGTATATTTTTAAAGTTTTATGAGTCTACGTGAATGCGTTTGGACACAATTCCATTTTATTCGATGTTCGAAGGACGCGGTTTTTTCTACCTACTCTTGTATTACGAGCTATAAGTCTCTTCTTAATATTCCAATTTAGTCCATTTTCAATACCAAACAAACTTTGTATATAGGAAATATTATGGCATAATTTGAGCTCGCTAGCTTTTTCTGTCCAACCTCGATCGTGCTTTCAACAGACGTACAGACGGACGGACATAGCTAGATCGGTATAAAAAAGAAATTTACAAAATGTCGACCCCTGTACGCGAAATTGTCGTATGTTGGGCTTCCGTCGAACAAACCTACTATGTGCGTTATTTTTAATAAAACGTATCGCTGTAAAAAAGTCAAAGCGTAAGTAATGAAGGTACTGTACTATGCAACAATCAAACCAAGTTACAAATTCTTATATCAAACGCATTTTGTGGTTAATTCAATCTCGTTGATACTTGAATGAATCTTGTTCTAAGCTTACGTGAAATACGTTTTCGGGCTTAAATTACGCTAATAATTCTTAAAATCAAACTTTTTTGGGCTTAAATATTTTTCAAATTAATGACTTCTTACTTGACACATTCGTTCTTAAATCAAACATTCTCTACTTGGTTTAAGAAAATCCGTACGTGCCGTACTTCTGACATTGCTACGGCTTAATTTAAATACGGATTACTTGATTTGTTTTTTAAGTCTACAGTGTAATAGCTGTAGTAAAATTTTGTTTTAAGCCTGCCGTTTATGGTCTAGGTGTATTTAAAAAGAAAGACATTTATTACAAATGTTAGGCTTTTCTCGACTCTTTTTCGCTATATTTTCCATTCCACACACTTTTACAATACCCGCACAAACAGTGTAAAATACAAAATTAAAAAAAAGTCTACAAATATTATTTATATTTTTTTATTACAATATTTAATGTTTTTAATTTCTTTTTGTATTTCACTTTTGCGGTCAATCACCTGTACGTGTTTGTGATTGCTATCAACTGCTAAGCCGTCACAATGGACAAATATGTTTGATTGGATATTTGAAGTTTTCAATCAAAACAATACAAATTCACATGTTTTGTAAAAAAAATGATTTAAATGACATTAATCTCTAGAGAAGTAAAAAGTAAAATGTTTTATTTAAATAGAATTAACAAATCATTAAGCAAATGAATTTTTATAAGTTAAAAAATCTTATACAATAAATAGTTCTTAAAGAGGCAGCAACTATTTAAGAAGACAATTTATGGTTTTTTGCTAACAATTTAAATAAAAAAAAAAATTAAAAAATCGTGACTTTAAACCTCTTAAGCAGACGACAGAAGAAACCTACACTTCTAATTTTGAGTTTTTAAAACCAGCCTCCACACTTTTGCTTAAAAATGCATTTATTTTTGTTTAAAAATTAGACATTCATTTGACGCCTATTGATTATATTTAATTTTTACTAATTGTCTATTTAGTTGTGTTTAGAAATAATTTTTTTTCAATTATTCTCTTAATACGAACTATTACTTATACCTTTAATCACGATTATTTTTGGTGTAAAACCGTTAATGATTTCCTGTCGCATATGTTTTTGATTTAAATAAACGCGTACAAATTTTTAACTCATGCTAACATGGAGGTCCTTTACTAAGGCAGTTTTTAATTTTAATAAGTGACAATAAATGTGAAAATACTATCACGTTTGTATCTTAAGTCTTTTGTTTTTCTACTCAGTTTGAACTTACACACAAACATGCTTTTGTAAATGGATGTGTAATGGCCCTACTAAGTGCATACTGAGATTAGAAAAATTTTACTCAAATTAAATAATTTTTGAAATATAAATTTGAATACGATAGTTTTGGAAATTTTTTATTTTCTGTTAAAAAAAAAAAAAAAAAATTTCAAAATTTTAAATACATTTTGGCTTCTAAATAGTTATAATTTAAATTAAAAAATATTTTTGTAGAACGATTTTAAAATCATGTAGATTTCGAGTTATGGTATGAAGATATCGATAGATTAATAAGAACTACAGAAGGTTTAAAAATAAATACTTTTCCATTAACCGAGATTATACAAAAACGAATTAAATTTTAAATTAAAATAAAATTTTATTGAAGTATTAATTAGAAAATAAATTATTTAAAATTTTTACAACTTATTTAAGCCAAAGAACTTCCGCCGTTGTAGTACAAGATATTTAAATTTTTTAAAGGCCCATTTAACAAATTTTTGTACAACATCTGTCAAATAAGCCTTTAATAAACCTTAAACATTTTTTATGAATATGTCAGCTAATATGTAGGTAAGGTTAGGTTAGGTAGAACAGGCATAGAATAGAATAGAAGAGAAAAGAGAGAGGAGAAGCAGACTAGTCCAGAGTCTCCGGCGGGAATCGAACCCGCAAACCCCAAACTAGCAGAACAGCAAACTACAGACTAGTTCACCGGGGCACCCTCCCACCTAATATATAATAAATAATAAAATTAATTCTTTTTTCTTTACAACTACTATGAATTCCCTTTTTTTCTCAAAATTGCTGAAATCACTGGTTTTCTTGCTTCACTGTCAATTGCTAAAATTACTTCCTTTTTCTCCGATAGTAATGTTTTGTGAGTGCTTTTCTTTAACGCTTCTACGTCACACTCTATAGAAAAGCTAGCAAAAAACTAATCTGAAGAATCACAAAGAATTTGATAAAGAAAACTAACGGCAATTGTAAAAAAATTTGTTAGAAAACACTGTCCTTTTATTTATTTTTTTATTTTATTTATTTTTCAAAATATATTGGAGTTAATCACGAATTATAAGTGATTGTTAACTAGTAAGTAAGATTTATACCCTTTAGACGAACTAATAAGGGATTACTGTGCATTAAAGAGTTTTCCTCAAGGGACCAGCCGTTTTTTTCCAATTAACGGGTGACAAATTATCGCAGTTTAACTAAAACAAACTTTTTTAACATAAATATCCAGAGTGCTTATTTTATTTGCAATAAAAGAATCCCACACTTTTTAAAGGAAATAAGCCAATGTTTGCAAAGGGTGATTAAGTTTTAGGGGCCGATGTTGAATGTGAACCACACGTAAACGTCAAGTTTTTCTGCATCAATTAAGCAACGTGTTAAAGTTATTCAGGCTTATTATAAAAATGGGCGTTCAAATCATAATTCATTTCGTGCACTTCGTGATTTTTTTTTTTGTCAACATAGTCGTTCGAATTCATCCACAATTGTGAAAAATATTTAAATTTCAGCAAAACAGGTCTGTATGAAATGTAAAAACATCTGTGAATGCCATTATTAATTTGCATTAGTTTTGTTCATTTTCTACTAATAATCCTTTACCTGTGGTGCCAAGAGCATACATAGCTTTGTAATTCCATTTGTAATTTTTTTTTCTAAAGACTTATGAGTAGGAAAGTCGATTGCGCAATGTCCGTTTTCTCGTGAATTGGTTGAAATAAACTTAAGCAGCAACCACATGTTGCTCAAACCTGTATGTAATATTAATATTTGGAAAATATTTGGGAATGAATCCCTATTAAAACCCACCATAATCGCTTTATAAATTGCTGAGGTATGAGCAAATAAACACGACTGTCTCTGGTTTTTCCCATATTTTTCCCATAAAAATAAAATTACTTCAGCCTTAACATAATTCAAAAACACGTTTGGTACTATTTGCAAATAAAATATGCTTTTAGCGAAATTCGTAAAATCGAATGGACAAATTCAGAAATGACAATAATCGGAAAAGTTATAGGCAAAAATAATTTTTAAAAACATATGATCTTTTAAATATATCGAGGTACTGTAGGGCCTCATTATTGCCAAGGACACCAAAACAAAGGCTGTAGTCTAAAAAATTATTGCTGAGAAAAACTGACTAATCGGTTTGAAAATAACTGAGATATAAGCACAAATATTGAAATGCTTCTGTGTTTTTCCTAGAATTTACAAACGCTTTTCAGCGTTCGGACACCATCGAGGGAAGTATCTGGAATAGTCAAATATAAAATACTAAATACCAAAAAAAATTTAAAGTCTATGATGGCCGTCTCTGCAAAATGACGGTCAATAAATTTATATATGCGTGATATCTAGTATTTGGAAATGCACCTCAGAGCTTGATTAGTAAAATACAGTTAACGATGAAAAAGTAAAATCCAAAATGGCGTCCTATAATGGATGGCGGTTATATGAGTCAAATATAGTAGTTAGGGCTTTATCTCCTTTAAACAAAAACCATAATATACATATCGCTCATTTGCTGCAAGAATGGCATAACTCAAAATTCGGGTTTTTTGAGTTAATAATACAGAAATATTGGCAATATGATGTTCTATCTTGTGTAAAATACTCATTTTGATATCTTATATTCGGAACGTGTGAGACGAGTATATGCCGTTATTTTTATTCCTATGTTTCGCTCTTCTTTTACTCACAACAACGACACATCGTTAGTTACGCCACTGTCGTGAAGGTGTAAACATCGTTTTGTTTTCGAAAATAGCGACATAATTTACATTGTGCCTTTATAAGTGGAAAGGTGAAATGTATTTTATGTAGTAAAAATTCTTATATACTGACATATTTTGTGTTGTGACAGTTTTGTTGAAAAAAATCTAGCTATAACACAAAATATCCCATTATTGTTGGAAAAATATTTATCATAAACTAAATTATTTTTACTTATGGCGATATTGTTACTAAAAAACATGTTGATAAGAAGTCAGCATTTTGAATTATCAAGCAGTGTGCCATTATTATTGACGATAAATTTTTAGACGTTAAATCTAAAATTATTGCAATAACTCAAAAAAAGTCCTTATAGCTAGAAAAAAAAAACATTTCTTTAAAATAATGCAAATGTAAAACTGCAAGACAAATGAAAGCGAAATGTGCTGAAACTTGCAGGTATGAATGTTTTATAAATTTTAGCGAGGAGGATAGACAGCTATTGTTTGCATTATATTGGTCTCTTGGAGACATTGATAAGCAACGACAATTTATTGCAAAATCTATGGAATTTGTCGAGCCGAAATACCGCTACGTGCGTATAGGAGGTATAAGGGGTGCTCGTCATAACAACAATGCCTTCTTTTTTAAGAAAGATGAGGGTTAAGTACGTGTTTGTAATCTTTTTTTTTTTCAAAACGCTCTGAATATCTCCGATCGTATTCAATATATTTCAATTTTAACTTTAAAAAATGTTTAATTGAAATGAATTGTTTTTGTGTTTTCATATTTTTTTAGTTAAGTAAATAGTTAAAATAAAACTTAAATAAAAAATTTTTTTCTCATTAAGAAAGACACATTTTAGTTTACTACACTACTATCAATGAACTTTAGTAGCAATAACTCAAAGTAAAAACAATTTTCCATCTAAAAACAATTATTAAAAATTTATTACTCTACTTTTTTCTATACATATATATTAAATATAAGTTAATTTATAAGATGATATCAAAATATTTACGTTTATTCGTTTTTCTTCAGAGCTATAGTTAATTAAACACTTAAAAGGCATTTATCTCAAAACCGAAAATTTTGAGTTATGCCGTTCTTGCAGCAAATGAGCGATATGATATCGGAAATAATAAATCAAAATTGTGTATAACATTGCATTTGTGATCTAGGGTTGGGTACAATTTAGTCACTACATTTATGTAAATGATAGTGAAGGGTATTATCAGGATCGGCACGACCGAACATAGCATTATTACATGTTTTTATTAAATTTGTTTTATTATATTTTAAAAAAGTGACTTAAATTTATTTAGTTCGTTGCAGCGTGATTAAATATGATTCTATTTCTAATTAATCCATAATGGCAATACCAATTCGTATATAGTCCTTAGAAAAACCTTCTGTTGGTTAAAATATGTAAGAACTTTACTTTAATACATTTCCAAGTTAAAAAAATCAAATCAGATAAATGATTGAGTTGGCATGGTGAAGAGGTTAGACCGCCAAACCTGATACTTAAGATCCTGGTTCGACTATCGGAAGACACAAAAAATAATTTTATGGTTGTGTTCTAGTTTTTAATTAAAAGATTTTAATTTCCCTACAGACAAATCCACCCGGAAAGAAATGAAAAAGCTCCCTGACCTTTTAACTCGCTCCTGGTATAAAACAGGGGGCAAATTACGGCATTCGAACATGATCGAAATTTTAAAATTCTTATTAGATTCTCTATACCTAAAGCACAGCGAACTCGATCGTTCGAGTAAAATTTCGATCGTGATCGAATGCCGTAATTTGGCCCCAGAAGTCAACATCATATAAACGTTGAGGAAACGCCACCTACAGCCACGACAGAAGGCGATTTTATCATCATAAACTACAGTAGACTAAATAAAATATAAATATAAAAAAAACAATTATTAATTATTCAAGCAAAATAATAGAGATAGATGTGTTTTAGAGAAGACCTACACTTCTAAAAGGGAGTTACTAAGAACAAAAGGCGCAAAATTTTGTCTTTTTAATGTTCAATCTAAAAACACAAAAATAATTTTAGTTTTGTTCATAGTTTGAAAATTTAACTTTTGAAAATGTTGTGCCATTATTTCCTTCTTCAAGTTATAGGCATTGAAAGTTTAAATTACAGAAAAAAATCTCAAGTAATCGATCAAATTTTCACTATAGCCACATAATTTACTTAAATTTATAAAAACTTCCATTTTAAGAAGTTAAACTATATTAATTTCTATAAACAAATTTATTTATTTATTTTTTCATCTCCAAGATTCGAATATGCTGCTGCACGTCGCACCCGTTACATTTAATTCATTTACCATTTAAGCATGTTTATCGTCATTATAAAAAGTAACATTTTAAACAACAATTTAAAGCTAATTTTTACATTTTACTTTCATTTAATTATAATGAGAAAAAAAAGCTTTATTTATGACATGATTTCGGTTTTTGTCGCTTGTTTTTTTAACAAATCACGACTTTTTCCACAAGCAAAAAAATTAATAAAATGAACTTACATCATTAATATTGTCATACAATTCGTTGTATGGTTTTTCTCTTTAACAAAATAAGAATCGTGCTTTATGTGTAACAAATTTTATGAAAAAGTATTTACTTTTGTACGAAAAGAATCGTGAGTTATATAATTTTTTAAAATTTAAATAAATAAAGTTTATGTACGAGAATTGATAGGTGTGTAACTCTTAGGTTTTAAAAGAAATTTAAACATTTTTATTTAACATTTTATTACTTTTGATTTATAAAAAAAAATGTTCGATGATCTTTGTTGTGATGTAAAAGCAGAGTCGAATTTTTCATAATCAGTGATAGTTATTACAAATGCAGAAAAACATAAGTGTTTAGTTCAGAAACTGCCATGGGAGTTCTAACTAGTGCATTTCGGTTAATTCGGAAAACGTTTGTGACATTCCTTTAACATACTTATGCAGGCACAAATTTTGTATGTAGTGTACCCAAGCGTGGTTTCAGAGGGGGAGGAAAAAATTATGTTTCAATATTTTGAAAAGTAAGTTTTGGCAGCCATTCAACAAACAAGATATTGTAATGAAAACTTCCCACAAAAATACGTAATCCAGATCCACGCCTGTGTGTAGCAAATATAATTAAAGAGACATTTTTGACGACATTTATAAAACTGATGAAAAATCAAACAGTAAACAGCTGATTTTAATAAAAAAAATATACCATTTGAAAGGAATTTTTCTTCAGACGTACACAATTTCCATCTGATTTAAATTAGGTTTAGTAATAATAGCGCTTAAAGTTTCTTCACACATATGCGCAAAATATAAGTATGTGTGTAACAAAACACAAACATAAACATGTTGAATCAACATTGTTGATACAAATGGTTTTTACAGAGTGTTTTTATACCCTTCACACAGTGAAAAAGGGTATATATAGGTTTGTCATTCCGTGTGAAATTTCTACAATTTTCATTTCCGACCCCATAAAGTATATATTTTCTGAAAGCTTATGAATAGGGGAGTCGATTAAGCCCTGTCAGTCTGTCCGCCTGTCCGTCTGTCCGTGTGTATGTTGAAATCAACTTTTTGAAGCCCCCCGACATAGATTGGACCCGAGTAAGCTACTAAAATATCAGAAATATTCGGGAGTAGATCGGTATTGAAAATCAGAAACATCGGTACATAAACAACTGAGATATGAGCAAAAACCCACGACCACCTCGATTTTTTTTCACAAAAACAACATTACAACAACATACATACATACAAACGTGTATACTGGTTAGAGAAAACTTGGCATCGAATCCCAGCTGAGCCAAAAAAAAATTTTTTTTAATTTCTTAAAAATTTTTTTTTAAATTTTTTTTTTATTTTTTATTTAATATATTATTTATATTTTTATTATTTTTTTTTTTAATTTTTTTTTTTATTTTTTTTTGTTTTATATATAATAATTATAATTATACATAATAATTTTTTTTAAATTTTTTTTTAAATTTTTTTTTTTTAATTTTTTTTAAAATTTTTTTTTAATTTTTTTTTTTTTCGTTTTTTTTAACATACATACGTGAATTTATAATTTTACAATCTGATGTTTTTATATATGTATGTACGTATTTCATATGGGATGAATGGTGACACAAACTACTGTTATTTCATGACTACACGTTGTGAAGGGTATATAAGATTCGGCACGGCCGAATATAGCGCTCTTACTTGTTTGTGTATAGCCTAGTTCTATGTTGCAACTTTTGAAATATGTTAAGCAACCTAAGTTCAAAGACTATAGACTATAAAGATGTTGCACTGCCATACAAAGTTGTTCCGGTGTTAATTTCTATGTGGGATTTTTCATAAAGCCCAATTTTTGTTATACACATTGAGAGAATTCCAATATGTGAGAGTTAGAAAACAAAAAGAGAACAAGTTCTCAGCAAAAACAAATTATATGTGATGGACTGTTTATGCATGTGTGTAAATATTACCAAGCGTGCTGCCCAGCAAACACGCAGATTAGTCTATAGTCTTTGCTTAGTTGTTTCACACGAAGAATTTGACATACAAAAATAATTTTTATTAAATCGAGTAAACAGTAACAATTGACCATCTCTTGCTTTGAATTTCGTACCAAATGACTATTGTTCATATATTCATATGAAATAAAATGTTGCTGGAATGTTGACAGAAACATTTCATAAGTTTTTACGTTCTAAACTGAGTACTAATTAGGCAACATTATTCCAAAAGCATTTCTTACGATTTTTTTCTGTATGGAGTCTGACAACAGTTAGCTGCTCA
Source organism: Phyto melanocephala (assembly GCA_941918925.1). Taxonomy (NCBI): domain Eukaryota; kingdom Metazoa; phylum Arthropoda; class Insecta; order Diptera; family Rhinophoridae; genus Phyto; species Phyto melanocephala. The sequence continues at coordinate 107,269,247 of OW799237.1, forward strand.
AGAAGCTAATTTCTTATATTAGCTTTTTGTGCATATCGGATAGGTCTGAGAATCGGTCAACATCTATTTTTTATAACCCTCAACGCCACCCCTTTTCTCACGCCCCCTCAGGTTGGCCAGACTGCTAAACCGATCTTCTTGTAATTTTCTCATAATATAACTAAGACTCTGATATGATTAAAAGGATAATTTTTCTTACCATGACTACTTTAACGCCTACTTTTTTTAATTATGTACTTGCATCGACATAGTTTTAACTATTTTTCTTTAATTGTACACAATTCATAGTCTAGCCAATGCAGAAATAAACATTTAAGAATCGGTCAACATCTATTTTTCATACTCCTGAATTTTAGTGGGTGACTTACCCCAAGGGACAATTTATGCCTCACCTAAATAACGTAACGACTTCGATGAAATTTTAAACTAAGATAGATGCATACCGTAGAACACATATGGTTTACTTTTTTTTTTTAGTGTAAAAATTATTTCGTAGAACAACGTTTGCCGGGTCAGCTAGTTTTTACTATAATTTTATATGAACATCAAAAATAAGAGCATTTAAAAAAAAGTTTGGAAAAAAAAAACATTTTTTTATTTGGATTGTTTTCAATGCAAACAATAGACTCATTTTGCTGCATTTGTTAATAATAAATTGTATATAAAAATTTTAAGGGTTCATGTGCGTTGTATGATAAAAGTAAGTTTTACAACAAAAGCTTTATATGAAATGTTTCTATCAACATTCAAGCAACATTTTATTTTGTATGAAATAATATAAGCAACAGTTATTTCGTACGAAAAAAGTGATGTTGCTCAACATATTTCACAAATTGAAACAGAGTACCGGGCTGGTATTCTGTTTAGTATTTCACGCGAATTGTTGTCAAATTCTATATAAAAAACAAAAACGGTTTAGTTACATTTACAACTAGAATAATTTGACCGCACAACATTCTAGTAAAAATTAGTAGGAAACATAAATCTAACTCACGATGGGGTGAATAACTTCAAGAAAATATTATGTTACAGAATTACTTTATTAATTTTTAGTTTGGCTCTAGTTCATTTTATTATTAAATTTCTAATCATTAAATGAAGAAATCAATTTTTATTTGTGATAATGAAAGAATATATTGGAAAAGTAAGTTTTAATCCCGACACCAGCCGAGTGGAATGCATTTTCGAAACCAGCTACGGTTTCATCATCAGCACTCTTTGATCGGAATGTCTTAGTGTTGGATGTAAATATCATCTATTTAACTCACAAGTTTATACGAAATTTGATTTTGTGAATTAAACTTCACATACATATTCATATCTTTTTGCTGTAGTGAGTGAGAACGAAATTTACCAAACTTAAGCTTTTCCCCTTTTTGTTATTCTTGCTTTAAACCATCAGTCTGATGGTAAATGAAAGCTTTTTGTTGGTTGTGATCCTCACAACATTTTCAATCATACATGTTTTTTTGTTAAGTCAGTTATTCAACGGAGAATTAGTTTTGTTAGATTTCAATTTCATTATTTTACATTAATTTACATAGTATATTTAATTTACATTTGAATTCCTATTTTCATTTGTATAACTTACTTTGGGCTAATTTAGATTTAATTTTACAACTTTGGCAACATTGAAATTATGAACAAGTCGCACTCTGTAGCATATCTTGTTTTGTTTTTAAAGCAGTTATTTCTAGTATTGACAATGCTTAGAAAATTCTCCATACTTTACGCTGGGTCTTCAAGTAGCAATTTTAATAGCTAAGCATTAGCAAAAACTTTGACAGAATAACGGCACTTTATTGGTAAAGTATTTCTATTTTCAGTGGATGGAGAATACGACACAAGTAATTTATAAATAGAAATTAATAGTTTTGTTTCAGCTTTTATATTTTTTTGGAATATCCCACTCTGAATTATTATGAAGTGAAATTATTGGCAAGCGCTTATTTCACCTCTACCACGTGCAACTTCATAACTTTCCCTTACGTGCTATGGGAAAAGGGAACAGTAGGTAAAAATGGATTTAATATTAAAATAAAGGTTTCTGATTTTTTATGCTGATTAAATAATGAGCGGTATTGTATCGCTTTCGTATGCAAATAGATGTAACATTTCGATGTACGCATAAGGTAAGGGGATGTAGTCTACACTTCTTACAAAACACCAAAATGCTTTTGTTTGTTTGCAAATGATTGTTTATATCTCTTATTTAAAGAGCAAATAAATTTATTTCAGAAAACTTTAAATAGAAAATAAATAATAAACAATACGTGGCCATACGTGAACTGAACCACATGTTGTAAAGGAAGCAATACAAAAACTTAGTTGAGACCATCAAATTGGTGTTTGCTCACTGAGTATTTTCTAATGTAAAACTTTCTTTTAAAACGAAATTATTTTCATATCATATGATGCCATTAAAAATAGGGTTAAACTTTACTCTACACTTATGACTGTGTGTTGTTACTTAAACATAATTTCTTTTTAATAATTTTCGCTTTTTTTTTTAATAAAAAAAAGTGAATTAAAGCTCTGCTGAAAACAAATTATTTTATAGTATTGACATAACCGTAGCTAGATAATTATTCTCAGGGGGTCTAAAGTCACCTTGTTAAAAACGTTACAAGCAAAATAAAAATCTTGCATAATCTTGTATTAAAAAAATTAAAAATTTTCTGCTAGAAATGATCTGGGAGGGGTATTAATATGGCTTACCTACGCCTGTGCGTATTTAGCAAAAAATAAATAAATATTATGAAGTTTTAAAATATGTTAACAATTCAAGCATAACAGTTTTCATTTCTAAAAATGGTTGCTAGTTTATTTTATTTTCTTTGAGTTTATTTAATTTTATTATTTATCTGTACATTAACTTGTATAATAAAACCGTTTAATGGTGAAAAACTCAAAGAAAATGAACAACAACAAAATTGTTTGAAACGAAAACGAAAGCAAATCGTAACAATTTCTCTGTGCTTAAAAATAGTTTGATATCTTGTACAGCTCTTTGTTACAGGTTTTTTATTGTTGTTACCGTTGTTGTTTTTTTTTTTGCTTAAAACACGACTGGTAGTGAATGGCAAGAAAACGTACACACAACATGATGCTTGTATTTGTATTTATGTATTACGTTTTAAAAGCAATCATTTTAATATTAAAGTGTTTTTTTTTTTGGGAATTGTTTGTTTTTTTCTCTTGAACTGTTTAAAATAGTTTTATGCATATGACGAAAAGTAAATTTTTTATATAAATATTTATATATTTTATTTCACTTCATTATATTAAAAAATGCGGAAAATATTTGTTTAATCAATAAAACGTTAAAACGTAAATGAACAAGAAACAAAATTTATACATTTTTGCAACAAATTTTCCTGAGAAAAACGTTCAAGTGTTTTATGAGTTTCGTTTAGCAACTCAATTTGCTAGATAATTAATTTTTATTGAGGCAGAATTTATTACGTACAAGAAATAATCGTATGTGCGGATATGGCATATCCTTTTTGTCTTTTACTTATCACGAATTTATTTTGTAATTTCCTTTTATTATTTTATTTATTTAAGTCTATGGATTCTAGAGCCGTACATACAAATTGCTTAATACAAAAAAAAAAACAAAATTATTTTACATTTTCCAATATTGACACTTAATGAAAAATCTATATGTTTATAAAGTTCATTAAACTCGGTACAAATCCCTTAAAATGGATCGAAGTTGGCATAGTTCGCTCTGAAAACTTTGACTGATAGCGGACAAAAATAACGTGTAGAACGAGATGGTATATTAAAAATTATATTCGCTATTAGGAAATCAGAGCATATACATCAGAGCATATACAAATTTAGAACAAACGTAACATTTAGCATTGTTCTTCGACGTTTTAAAGTTGGCAGCTTTACAAGTGCAAGTCTACTAGTATAAGGCAGCAGGTTTAACCAAGTACACTGTAAGCCACAAAGACAAACTAACAGGAACGGTTTTTCCACAGATTCAATGCTATTGATGTGAACATTATACTTAAGTTAGATTCCAAATTATTGAACCATACTCAGGAATAGGCCTGACAAGAGAAATATACAATTCTATTGTTATATATGGATCTACAAACTCTTTCGCCCAACGTTTTATGAATCCAAGGACTGCACGTGCTTTATTAACAGTCCAATAAGATTTTAAGATCGGAGACGGGTTCTAGTCTATTTTACGTATAGCCATTCAAAACATAATTCACGTTAATATAACATCTACGAAAGAAACCCATATATTTGCATTTTTTTGGGTTCAGCTCCATTAAGTTTACACCATAAATGAAAAGCTTCTACGTCCTTTTAGAAGAGAATGCGATCAGCGAAATTATTATAACTTAGGAATATTTGTACGTCGTCAGCATACATTATAACATTTTAGAATTTAATAGTTTTAACAGCGATGGACCAAAATGACTTCCCTGCGGAACACCAGAAACAACAGCTATTGGTTAAGAGATAACGTTTTTTAAATGAACATTTTGTCTTCTGTTTGTCAAGTACGAATAAATCCACATAAGAGAGTTCTGTGTAAATCCCATTAGATCAGTTTTCTTCTGGTTAGAAGTTTAGAAGTTTGTTAGAAGTTAGAAGTTTATGGTTGACTTTATCAAATACTAGCTAATACCCGGTGTGCTTCGCCACCCCCATCGTAATGAAATAAAAATTTTATAGTTCAAAAATATATTTATTTTGCAAGTGCCACGCCTACTTTTACTAAATCAACCATTTCTTATCAAAATAGTCATATAGATGTCAAAGCTTCTCGTGCAAAATTTGGGTACACTAACTGTTATCGCTTCCCAGATATACGAATTTTTGTATTTAATTCATTGACAGGTGCCACGCCCACTACTACTAAAGCCTCCATTTCTTATCAAAATAGTCATATAGATGCCAAAGCTTCTAGTGCAAAATTTTGGTACTCTAACTGTTATCGCTTCCCGAATATACGAATTTTAGTATTCAATTGCTATGAGAGCTGCCGCGCCCACTATTTCTAATGTACCCATTTTTTCCACAAGTGTATATTTGGGTGTCAAAGTTGCTCTTGCAAAATTTTAGTACTCTAGTCGATATCGTTTTCCAAATATACGAAATTTAGTATTTAATTCATGTGGCTACGCTTACTATTGAAAGTCCGCCCATTTTTTACCCAAACGTTCGTGTGGATGTCAAAGTTTACCGTACTTAATTTGAAGACTCTAGCTGCATTAACTTTCGTGATATATAATATTAAATACTTATTCTTTAATAGGGCGTGGCACCCCGCCCACTTACAATTTCAAACCAAATTATAGCCTATATTTCCTTCCAGACATACAGAAAGATTCTGTGAAAATTTCAAGGAAATCGGTCCAGTCGTTTAACCGTCTATAAAGCACAAACAAACATATAAATATACAAACACACATTGATTTTTATATATATAGATTTGATATGATATTTTTTATATATTACTAGCCAAACCCGGCGAGCGTTGCTACGCCCCTTAATGAATCAATTTGCATTCTGAATTTTTATTGAATATCAAGTGCAAAAACCTAAAAACTATAATTTTTTTTATGTGCGTGGCACTGCCCACTTTTCTAAATACGAAACTGTATAGTTATGACAACTCAATATGTGTGCAAAGTTTCAGAAAAATTGGTCCAGTGCAAGTACCCCAAAATGATACCTATTTTTTAATGGGCGTGGCACTGCCCACTTTTCTAATGACGAAAGTGTAAAGTCATGACAGCTCAGTATTTTCGCAAAGTTTCAGAAAATTCGGTCCAGTGCAAGTAGCTAAAACTGATAACTAATTTTTTATGGGCGTAGCCCCGCCCACTTTTTCAATCACGAAATTATAAAGTCATGACAGCTCAATATGTGTGCAAAGTTTCAGAAAAATCGGTCCAGTGCAAGTGCCTCAAAATTAAAACTTTTTTAGGGGCGTGGCCCCGCCCACTTTTCTGTGTGCAAAGTTTCAAAAAAATCGGTCAAGTCCAAGTAGCTAAAACTGATAACTAATTTTTTATGGGCGTGGCTCCGCCCACTTTTTTTCACCCATAAACACTCCCTGGTATGTGTACAACAACTTACCCAAGTTTGAGCCCGATCGGTTTTACAGTTTCGGAGTCTATAGCTAACACACACACACACACACACACGCACACAGAGTTTCACTTTTATATATATAGATATATTAAGGTTCTCAGAGTTATTATTATTCTTAACCTGTGTGTGTGTGTGTTTTTTTTTTGTAGAAACTGAACTAAAAAATTGCGCAATAAAATGCGAATTTAATTAAAAAAAATATTTTTTTTTGTCTATTTTTTATGAAAATTTCAAAAGACAATTTATTGAGTGTGATGATTAACGTGTTGCATTTGAGTTTATTATTAAAAACGTTTGTATTCGTCTTTAACAACTTCTTAACTGCCAATTTTTAAGTTGTAGCTTATTGAGGCTTAAAGTTAACACAAACGATTTTTGTTTAATTTCCCAATTGAAATTATAAAAAAAATGCAATTTTCCTTCATTAAAGTTTATTTCTGTACAAATCATGTTGTGTTTATTTTATAAATTTGTTTAGTTGTTTGTGTTTAAAGAAATTATCGTTAAAAAAGCCTTGAAAATATTTGCGGTTTTGTGAGGTTTTTGTTGTTGTTTGTTGTCATAATTTAATATGATTCGTTTGTGTGTTTCTAAAGAAATGCGTGTGAAGAAGATATTTGTTTTAAAGTCAAAACAGCATAAAGTATTATTTTTAAAGTTTGGTTCATTAAAGGTTGTATTCGTACAAAAAAAAAAAAAAACATTATCTGACGACATAATTTATTCATCTCTATAGATATTGAAAAAGATGTTTGTTTTTTTTTGTATTTTTCCTAAATTTTAGTTTGTTTAGGTTGCAGGTAAAAGCGAAAGATAAAAAGAAAATTTTATACAAAAAGTAAATGATTGATTATACACACATGTTTCTTTTAAAATCTTTTTCTTTTCGCATTAATTATTCAACTTGTATTGCATCATTAAATATGTTTATTTGTTGTTATTTTCTGCTTTCATTATGCACTTAAGTATGTGTAAAACATTTCCTAAAAATGTTAATTTTTATTCATTATTTAAATCTTTAGTTTTCTATTGTACCTTTAGGGCTGGCTGTCTACAAAATTTCAATGTTACATAAAGTTAAAAAAAAACAAAAAGAAAATTGGTATAGTGTTATTAAATTGTTTTGTCTTAATTATTTATAAATCTGTTTGAATTAAAATTTCGACTTCCTATTTTTAATATTTATTTCCACTCTTTTTATGCTAAATTGTGATGCTATTTTAGTCCATTGTTGTTTCATCTTGTTTTGTTTTTTTTGTTGGTTTGCTTGTTTATACTCTAATTTACATAAAACGTTTCTATTGTTCGTGAACTTTAACCTAACATTCGTTAATATATTTATGCATGTTTGAATGTTTGAATGTATGTGTGTATTTGTTTAATGGTTTGTTGGTTTCTTAGTTAATTTTTGGGTTTAGATTTATGTTGCAAATTTTAATTTTTATTATTGTCTTCCATATGTTACACAGCTGTTGATATATTAGCACATACGTTATGGTACCTACATACATATACATACATACATATGTATGTATGTTTGCAGTTGTAATTTATTGTTGTTATTAACACTTTCACGCTTCTGTTAAGGTTGTTTAATTATATGAATATTACAACAATTTGTTAGTGTTGTTTTTAGTTTCATATGAGCTAATTTCAATCTAAACAAAAGTTGTTTGAATATCTAACTTCCATAATATGGAAATATTATTTTAATATTGTTATTAAAATTTTATTATCTGATCTGAATTGTGTGCAAAAAGTTTAAAATTTTAAATTAATATTCAAATTGGAAATTAAGAAAACGACTGAAACATTTTAAAATTAAATAAAATTTCAAATATTTAAGTTCTATAGATAAAATATGCGATATTTTTTTCATAAAAAAATTTCGAAATTAATTTCGAATTTTCGAACATTGAAAAATTCCATTTTTTGTTACTTTTATTTAGGGATGTAGGGGAAAATTTTGAAAACACATATATGTTGTTAAGAAAATCTCATTTCGAATTTCGAAAATCAATAAAATTTCCAGAAAATCAAAATGTTCGTAATGTAATATTTTTAAAACATCACAAGAAGATTGTTTGCAACAAAAATATTTTCGCACATTAAAATATATCAGATTTTTAACACTAATTTATAATTTAATTTCGAATTTTCGAGCAATGGAAGATTATTTATTTTTAAATTTTATTTAGGAATGTAATAATAAACTTTGAAAATACATACATATATGTTGTTAACAAGTTCACAGTTTGAATGACGAAAATTAATAAAAATTTCTTGAAATTCGAAATGTTAGTATAAAATTTAGTGTTCGAATTTTGAAAATCATTAAAATTTTCAGTAAATCGAAATATTTGTCTCATACTGTTGTAAAGAACTTGTTTGCAATAAAAAATATTTTCGAACATTAAAAACCAACAGATTATTACTTTAATTATTAACTTAATTTCGAATTTTCGAACAACAATGAAAAATACTGTCTTTCTAACTTTTATTTAGGAATGTAGACAAAAAATTTGAAAATTCAAATATTATGTTAAAAAATTCTTAGTTCGAATTTCGAAAAATAATAAAATTCCCTGAAAATCAAATTATTAGTCATGTATTATTGTTATTAAGCTATCAGACAAAAATTGTTTAAAAAGATAAAAAATGTACAATTTTTAACTCTAATTTAAAATTGAATTTCGAATTTTCGAACATTGAACAGTTATAGATTTTTTATATATATTTTGTAATGTCAAAGAAAAGCTTTGAAAATCAAATATTTTGTTAAAAAAATTGCTGTTCGAATTTCGAAAATCTGTAAAGTTTCCTTTAAATCGAAATGTTAGTCATGTATAATTAGTACTAAGACAATAACTACAATATGCTTGGAACCAATTTTTTTTTTTTTTGAAAACTAAAAAAAATAAATTTTTAACTTTAATTTCGAAATATATCGGAAAATCCTAGAAACAAAAATTTTTTGATTTAAAATTCAAACTTCGAATATCGAAAATCAATGAAATTTTTTAAAAGATAAAGATTTTTGTCAAATATTTTTATTCTTAAGACAGCAGATATCATCTGTTTGGAATGAAAAGTCTAATTTAATTTCGATTTTTTTTTAAATTCGAACACGAATTTTCTTTTATTTTAGGTTAAGTTATTTTATTTGAAAGAAATATAAACTTTCAATCTTTAAGGTTTATAAAAAATGATATGTGACTTCACGAAGTTTTTAAAAATTTTAAGTTCGAATTCACCAAAAATCATTTCTTCTTTAACAAAGTAACTTTTTAAACCACCCAGTACTATTTTGAAAATTATTATTTTTATTATAAAATGGTTGCCTAACAACCATTATGACAAGGTGCTTTAATTTATTGAAGCCTGTTCGTTTCAAAACTTCAAAAAAGTTTTTATCTTAAATCTTTTGTTTTTTTTTTTTTTTGTTTTTATTGAAATCTTAAAATCTTGAAATAAAATTTATTTGCATTACTTTTAATGCTCTTGCCTGGCAGCAAACAATAAAGATCGTAGAATGTCAATAAAAAAATAAACCAGAAATCATTATAATGAATTCATTTATAATAATTTACAAACAAGTTTTTTTTTAAACAATAAAATAAGAAAAATAAAAATAAAAAATATGTCTTTGAGGCAAATTTTAAATATAACACTTTATAGCAGTTATAATTATTTCGAACTTGTAATGCTTTTAATAAAGTTATTGAGTCTAATTAAGTTTGAAGAATTTTTAAAACAAGAATGCAAATAAGTCGAATATAATCTGTGTAAAATATTAAAATGTGAAATTATGTCATATAAATTTTATTTTGAAGAATTATGCACAAAACTTTTATATTTTTTAATTTTAATTTAATTTAAATTAATTTTTTTTTTGTTAGAAAAAACAAAACAACCGTTACCTTCACAGCTTAAATGGAGGCTGTTAAACAAAATACACACTATTCTATATGGACCTGCTTGCTTTACTATCTAGTATTGATCACTAATACAACTACACCTTTCCATTCTATTTGTTAATTTATGAATGCATAATTTAATGTCTTGTTAAAACCCAACGATCTGATAACAATTTAAAAGTTCTATTATTTTGCATATAAACAAACGATAGAAGAAAAAATATTAAACTTGTACTCCAAAAACACCAGCAGTTGAACTAACTACTGTATTGTTTTCAGTTTAAATGTTGTTTAGAAAAACAAAAGCATAGGCAAATCCAAAAGATTAATAACGTTTGATAACATTGTTTTTTGCCTTGTAATACTCTACCAGAAAATCTAACTACTCAAAGTCATTCATTTAAACTAGACGGACAATACAACCATCAGCTTTTAAGATTTCGAACGCCAACACTACTACCGACTTGCCAGCAACTAGCTTTCGAACAGTGCTTCCCAATGTGGGAACAGACGGGAAAAAATAATTTTTTTTATGTTGGATGCATAACTTAAAAATGCTGGTTTTGCAAGAGATGAATGCGATTATTGTTTTTTAAAAACTTTTATGTCATTTTTAAGGGTACATTTATTGTCACTTAGTTATCGAACTTAAAAATAGTGTAAACAACAAAGATTTTCTTTGCTTCGAAAATGTTATTTATTTACGTACGCAGTTCCATATGTGGGAATCAGTGTTGCCGTTTTCACTGAGATCGCAGTTTTTCACTGCGATTTGCCCGTCGTCACTGCGTAACTGCGTTTTTATTAATATCACTGCGTTTTTCAGTTTTTGGTAGTTTTCCTCTTTTTTTTTATCAACGTTACATGATTTACCTCAAACGTGTTTAACACGTAAGTCTGTAAAGGCTTTAACACAACGAGATAAAATTTTCAGCCTGTTAAAAATATAGCAGCTAGATGGCAACATTTTCTGCTGTTACGTTACGTTGCAGTTGACTGATTAGGTCTTGAATTAAAATGTCAAAAATCCCGTTAGAAAAATATAAACAAACTATTTCATGAAAAAAATATTTGCTTTTCAGTCCATTTAATTAATTTTTATATTGTATTGCACTGTTGTTGACAATCAATAATAATAATTTTTTTCTATTGCAGTTGAGTAGTTGAGATAAATTAACTAAAAAAAATTAAAAAACAAGTAATTCTTAAAAAAAGAGGAAAAAAATGTTAAAAAAGGGACAAAAATTTCCTTTTTTTTGTCCAAACGAAAACGAAATTTTTTTATTTCGCGTCACTGCGTTCACTGCGTTTTTTTTTCGATTTCACTGCGAAAAAAAGTTGGTCGGCGGCAACACTGGTGGGAATCTAACTTTTTAATTTGAAAAAAATAACGCTTAAGCACAGCTATTGCTCTTCGGAACTTATGGTGAATAAATCGATAAATATTTATGCGATTAAGATTTTAAAATGTGATGTTTTTGTCGTGAAAAACAAAGATCTCCCAGGCCCGCCAAATACCGTTGAATACCAAGAATTTAAGGTTTTAAAACAGTTGTTAAACTTAGAAAGAGATTAAAGATGTATTGCCAGCTACTCAAGTAGCATTTTTTAATTGACGCCGACAGATCTTGAAAGATAATTTTGCATGTCCGAAATGCTAATTGAATGCTTTAAAAAAAAAGCGTTTTTGTAGTGACTTATTGTTTGCAATTAGAAATGCAACTATTATAATTACCCGAAGCGGAAGAGATCTTATGTAAACCAGCTTAATCGATGCCAAGGCCAAATAACCATGATGCTAAGATAATGCTCTGTATTTGATGTGACCAGAAGGGTCCGATCTATTATTAGCTGCTAAAAATTTGGACAGGCCTTCAAAGGTAAAGACATACAGAATGCAGCTGATTGGTTTAAACACGCGTAAGATCATGGCAATGCTTGGCCACATGTTTTAGCTGGTAGGTAGAACAGGCAGCTGCTGTGCAGTTTACTTGGGTACATCTTATTGATGCCTTTGTGATAACTGAAAAGAATAGCATGAATAGTATAGACAAGAAGTAAAATAGAAGCAGACCAATCCATAGTCTATGGCGGGAATTGAACCCATTACCCTAAGACTAGCAGACCAGCGTACTACCACTAGTCTACCGGGCCAGCCATGTGCATCAATGTTTTAGTATCTGTTAAAAACTATTTTGAAAAAAATTTTTTGGAAATTTTGCTTTGTCCCCCCTATAGCCCAGATATTGCTTCGACCTTCTATATTATATTCTCTCTCTGATACTCTTCACTTTAAAACAGGGTATCCGAAATTGGTTTGATTCATTCTTGGCCTCTAATGATGAGTTGAGTTGAATTACTGTGGCATAATCCATATGTTGCCAGAGAGAGAGAAAGAGATGTGAAAAAGAGTCAGCAAGCAATGTTCAAGGATTTGAATTGATTTTAATGTATCATTCCCGGGAGTTAAGTAGATGATATTTATAACCAACATGTTACCACCGATCAAAGAGTGCTGATGATGAAATCGTTGCTGGTTTCGCAAATGCATTCCACTCGGCTAATTGTCGGTAAAAATTATAATTTTTCAAATTTTTCTTTTATTTATCACAATTAAAAAAATAAAAAAGTTCTTTGTTATAAAAAGAATGTAAATATGAACTCAAGCCTGAATTAAAATTAAAATATTAGTTTAATGTATAATTTTTAAAAAAAGAACAAAGTAGTTGAAAAATTCCCTATTAATATGAATAGAAAATTTTCAATAAATAAAATGTTTACGATAAGTTTTTAATAATTTATCCACAATTACACACATGTCTTGAAAATGTTACTTTTTTGATAGATTTAAGAAAAGCTTTTAATAAAAATATCTCATGAACATGAAGCTAAAAGTCCACTTAAAGTATTCAATCTTATTTGGACTTTCTGCCAAACAATTGTATGATTTGAGCAATAAATATGAGAAGCACTTACATCAGGACGTTGCATTCATTTAAAATTAATTTTAGTTTAAGTAAAGTGTTGCAATATTGACATACTATATTACCTATAGGTATAAATTAAAGCAGTCTAGTATATAAAAGCTGGGGGAAATTTATGATAAAATATGACACGCTCGTATTTGTTCTCGAATGGTTAAGAATTTTTGCATTTGACAAAGAGATTAAAGTAAGAGTTCGTAAATTACGATAGTGTCGATATAACGCCCTTACATCTGTTAAGTTTTACTAATTTCGAATTACAACTTACCTGAATTCTAAATTATCTAAAACCTTACATGAAAACATTGAGCAATGTCCAATATATTGCAAAAATATTTACACATAAAGGGTGATTTTTTGTGAATTAAGTTTTTCGGGCTGGCAGCACTGGTTGGTAATTGTGTGCAACTACATCTGTGAAAGTAAAAAGTGTTCAGTATACTCTGCCACTTCTTCATGGTGAAACTCACAAACGAGCAACGACTGCAAATCGTTGAAATTTATATTCAAAATTCGTGGTCTGAGAGAAATCCTCAGCTCGATGGAAATCCACTGTTTTATTGAAAAATTTTGTTCAGCGATGAGGCTCATTTCTGGCTAAATGGATACGTAAACAAGGAAATCTGTCGCATTTGGGGTGAAGGACAGACACATGCCGTACATGAGTTACCAGTTTGGTGTGGTTTATGGGCCGATGGCATTATCGGTCCATTTTTTTTCAAAGACGACAGTGGAAGAAACGTTACCGTCAACGGCGAACGATATCGAGCCATTATACGCGACTTTTTTTCTAACCCAACTGGCTGGGTTGGACTTGCTTGATATGTGGTCTCAACAAGACGGTGCCACACAGCTTGTTCAACAATGGACATATTGAAGGATGAATTTGGTGAGCAGCTTATCTCTCGAAATGGCCCTGTGATTTGGCCGCCAATATTATGTGATTTGACGCCTCTTGACTATTTCTTGTGGGGTAATGTGAAGTCGTTGGTCCATGCGGACAAAGCAAACACGATTGAAGCCTTAGAGTATAACATAACACGTGTTATTCATGAAATACAGGCCGAAATGCTCGAAAAAGTGGTGCAAAATTAGACCTTACGAATGGATCATTTAAACCGGAGCCACTGGTAACATTTACATGAAGTTATTTTTAAAAAGTTAATGGCAAAGACCAATTTATCGATTCCAATAAAAAATGTTGAATATATGATGCCGATTTGAGTGTTTTATTAGATTTAAAAAAAACTACTCTTAAAAAATCACGCTTTATATCGGTCAACGATATGCAGGGAAAAGAGCACATAAACAGGACGATATTTTTTCCCATATTTGAAATACAAAAAATAATAATTTTTAGCTTCGAGATAATTTACAGATATGTTTGATATTATATAACGTATCATACGTTATTGGTGCTGTGGCTAATAATGTGGCAGAATATCCATCAACATAAACTCATTATCGTTCTCAGTATCTGAACGTTTTTCGCAGAAAAAAATTTGGTTAATCAGGTGTAGTACTGCCAAGTCAGAAGTAGTGGTCATATGAATGATATTGTATTCCATTCTTTACCGACAACGTTCAACGTTGCCAATTAAACCAGGAAAAAAAATCAGTACTTTTTTGTATAGCCCTTTGATATATACAGTTTCAAATGTCCAACCCTGTGCTTAACTTTATAAAAAAATTCATTGATGGCATGGGAATTAATAAATGAAAATGACATATAATAATACTTTTGAAATCTAGGCTAAGCTACAATGTGACCACTTTACCTAAGAACATGACGGTGAAGGGTATCATCAGGCTCGGCATGGCCAAATAAAACCCTCTTACTTGTTATTTTTTAAAAGTGTCGATGAAGATTATTTTTATTTTCTCAAAAATAAGAGGTAAATTTATAGAAAAACTAATTAATTTGTTTGTTTGGAAAATTTTTCTAAAATTACTTTTTGCTAAATTACCTCAAACACTTTTTGTGTTAAAAAAGTTAAAAATTTTTATTTACGGAATGTGTCAGCGGAATATCAATTTATTAAAGCTTTTTAATACATTAAGGGCCATTATTAAAACTTGCGATTAGTTAAAGGCAGAATTTGGTTGGACCGTTAAATGGCTTTGCATTATAAAGACTTTATTTATAAATTTGTTATCCATTAATTATTGTTATTATTATTAATAATAAAAACTATAAAAAATGGAAGTTGTAATAATGTGAATCTATTTAACGAGCACAAACAATCTAACCTTTAACTAACAGCAAGTTGTAAGTAGTAACGGCCCTTAGAGTTATTAAGACATTTTCAATAATTTTACTATTTATCTACGTACACTTGAGCCTCAATTTTGCTGTGCGTAGCCTAATTAAATTTGGAAAGATTAATTTTACGTCATTGTGATTTTAGTTGGCGTCGTAATTATTTAGACTTGCGTCTCTGTACACAACTTGTATTTTTCTAAAAATTTTATTATTTAATAAGCTTCAACTATCAGTTATCTTTTAAAAGGGAATAATTGCCTGCTTTGAATAATTTGCGTTGTATTCAGTCATTTACCATTAGCGACAAAAATCGGGGCTCCAGTGTATATTAAATTTTTCTTAATTAGATTTTCTTCTTGTTCAGAAAAATCTTTTTGTAAAAATATTCACAACAACTTATAACAACTTTTATCCTTCTTTAAATTTATATATTAATTCGTATACAAACAAGTTTTCATTGTAAAGGGGAAAAGAACACATTTGAGAACAACTGCTTTAACAAAAAAATTTTTTTCTTGTACCATTAACACTTCTATTGTTTTGTATGTAAAACAATTGCATTGATTCTACTAATTAGAATTCTAAAGAGCTGTTGTTAGTAAGACTTTTTGTAAAACTAAATAAACTCTATTAAACAGTTAAATGGTTAGAAAATCTGAAAAGAAAAAACAACACAAAAGTATGCGCCAAATTCTAAATGCGTGCCAATTGTATTTTTCTATGAATAAAAATGTATTTGAGAGGCACAAATTTTTACTGGTGTTTAGCTAAAACAAATGTAATTTGGCATGGATATTGTTAAACACACAGATTTCTCAGTTATAAAACAACAGGTAGTCAGTTGTATAAAAGAATGAAATAATATATATTTTTAAATTTCACACGAAAGCTTTTAGCTAATTCTAAGCAATTTTTATATTTCTTGTTACTTATATTCTATGTGACAAAAGTTTTAACTGCTTTAAAATCTGCATAGACTGCTTAAAACTTACGTTTTGGGTTTGTACAACATTGTTGTTTCCTTAGTAATTAGTAGAAGAAGAAAAAAATTGCAAAGTGTGCGGAAAAACACCAAACTACAACAAGAGTATTGTAAACACTACAGTTGCCTTGCATCAATGCTACTGCTTTAATGTACAGTAATACAACAAATTGCAAACAAAAACCCAACTACTTTATTATGCAATGCACTTAAATGCTTTAGGAAAATTATATGCCGAGAAGAAAAAAAAACAAGAAAAAAATTAAAATTAAAGAAAACCTCTTAAAAAAACTTATTGGAGGTCGAATAGAAGATAGACACGCAAAAATAATTTCAATTTCGTTGTAATTTTTTACAGAAAAAAAAAATAAAAAATAAACAACAAATACAAAATAATGTTGTAAATTAAAAAAATTTGAAAAAAAAATATTTTTTGCACTCAACAAAATGTGAAAAAAATAGTAAGTAAAAATGAGTTTTCAATTAAGTTTAACAGTTGTTTTCTATGTTAAATCGAATCATAAAAAACAAAAGACTTAGGAAACAAGCAAATGAAAAAAATTAAGTGAATGGGACATTTACAGCCTGTTTAACGATGTCCAATGAATGTGATTTTTCGCATTTTTAGCGAAGAAAAGGTGATTTGGGTTTTGCTATCTACATTTAAGGATGCAGACAGAGAGGCCGCTTGTTGCCAAGCCGAGCCGACTGACGTTTATTGCGAGAACCAATGCGAGAAAACAGGTACTTTACAAATTGGTACAAATAAGCGCGCACAGGTCATAGTGGGCGCCGAGCTGGTCAGAGCACAAAGCTAATCGAATATGAGAAAACAGTTTCAAATCATATTTCAGGCCCGAAAACATTGCTTATGTTATGTTGTTAGGACTTCAAACTGTTTGGAAAACATTTAAAACAATTAAAAACAAAAAATTAAAAAAATAATAAAATTAAAAAGAAAATACAAATTAACAAGTAAGAGTGCTATATTCAGCCGTGCCGAATCTTACATACCCTTCACAACGTGTAGTCATACAATATCAAACTTTTGAATCACAATTCATCTCATTTGAAATACGTACAAACATATAAAAACATACATATATAAAAACATCCCATTGCAAAATTATAAATTGAGTTTAAGGACGTATGTTTCCAAAAAAAAAAATTACTTAAAAGAAATAAAAACAAAAACAGCAATAAAAAAAATTAAAAAAAATTAAAAAAAAATTTTTTTTTAAAAATTAAAAAAATTTATAAAAAAAATTAAAAAAAAATAATAAAAATATAAATAATATATTAAACAAAAAAATAAAATAAATAAAAAAAAAATCTGGCTCAGCTGGGATTCGATGCCACGTTTAATCTAATTAGTGTAATTGTGAAAAAAAACGAGGTGGTCGTGCTTTTTAGCTCATATCTCAGAATGTTATAAGGCGATTGTGCTAAATTTCAATAGCGATTCATTCCTGGATATTTCGAAAAGATTGATACCATACACAAATCTGAGGAATATATAGTTGCTTCTAAAAGTTGATTTCAACCACCACAATACCAGACGGACAGGCGGTTAGGGCTTAGTCGACTCCTCTATTCATAAGCTTTCAGAAAATATACTTTATGGGGTCGGAAATGAAAATTGTAGAAATTATACACCACAGGTGAAGGGTATAAAAATAAAAATTCAAATAAATAATAAAAATTAAATAACATTATAACAATTATAAAAATGTAATAAAAATTTCGCGAATAATTGAAGAAATGCGTTAATAAGTAAAATTTAAAAACTCAATGTCAGTTTTTTTTTTCTCAACAAAACAAAACTCAAATCATAATCACAGTAGACGCTCGTAAATTGGAACCACTTTGTTCTTAAGGTATTTCTAATTTTCGAAAAATTCTAATTTCCAAAGGTTTTTTTTTTTTTAATAAAAAGTAGCATAAAAGTGTATATTCGTTTAGAAAATGCACAAAAATACAAACGACTTTCAATTTTTTGTTATAATTTCCGAAGGATTCGAATTAGTAAGAGTTGTAAAATGCATACAGACATCTATAAAACACAAATAATAGATAAAATATCAGCGCTGATTCTCGCATCTACTATGCACACTTAAACATGCGAGAAGCATGAACAAGTTCTCGCAATAAACGTCAGTAGGCTCGGCTCGGCTCGGCAACAAGCGGCCACTCTGTTCGCAACCTGACGAGAACGATAAGAGTTTTCATACAAAATTTGATTTATCTATATCGAACGTACGGTCGGCAGTGCGCACGTAAATGTCAAAATCAGTCATTACAATTAATTAAAAAAGTATAAGGTTCGAATAAATATTAACATATAATTTAATTCACTTTATGAATAAGTGACAATTTTTCATTAAAAAAAAGAAATAATTTTTTATTATTAAAAATTTATTTTAAGGTAATTTATAATTGTTGCTGCAGTAAATTTTATTTATTTTTTGCTTAGCGTACAATCATACTGAAAACAATTTGTAATTGCCACCTACATTTATTTCGCTAGATGTTTAAGTTTTATTTATTTTTTTTTTTTAATTTAAAACAGCATCATCAACTCAGGAAACGAACTGAAAAATCTTTGTGTTGACAAAAAGCAGACTCATCAACTTCATCAGCTTAATATGCCCTCTAGGCTGCTTTATATGTACGTAAGGTAATGCACAGACACATTCATTAATTCATCTTTAAAAAAGCATATATTCCAACACACCTAATTATTTTAAAGAAGATGTATTCTTGGCAGTAATGCCTACCGATTAAATTTCATAGAAAATCTAGTGATTTTTAAGTCGTGATGATCAAAAAAACAATTGTGCGTATATAAGTTTTGGTTATGATTGTATGACCTGAATTGACTGTTGCACTGCTAAATGTTTTAAAAGTGTTTTTGAGGCACGTCACCAGCTTTCGGTATGAAGATGCATCACATGGTTTTCCTAGTGTTTTTTTCTTTAAGTTTTAGTTGATTTTTATTTTTGTTTGTGAATTGTTTTTCCCTTATTCACGGTAGTGTAGTTACGTACTATATCAAAATAGTGATTCCCAATATGGATGCCTTAAAAGACTATCAGACAGATCAATCAGTTTCAAATCAATTCCTTACAAGAGTATCAAATGATAGTGGGTTTTTAAACATTAATAAAAAATTAATAAGAGGTTCTTAAATGCAGCCTAAACAAGATTACGAATAAAAGTACATAAAGAGAAATCCCATATGGAAATTTGCCCATAAAAAAGTTAGCTACTTGTTAGTTAGAACGCAGTTTTTTATTATGCATAGCCCCGTTATATATCACCAAAATAAGTGATATAAAAAAAACGGATAGAGGTGTAGGATTATTAAGAGATTGTTTACCAACAAACAACAGAACATGAGATGAAACATGCAACCGGCTTAAGAATATGGCAAAAGAAGAAAAGGGATACAAATGTAAAGACAATAGCAAAATATGATTTTCAGTCATCAGCTGGAAATTAAAACAGCAAAGAAATCACTTAAAACCACAACAATTGTAAATCAAAAATCTGAAACGACAATACAACAACGTAGCAAAAGCCTTTAACACAAATAGAATTGACAAAAGAAAATACTTTGCAAATTATACCCATTGAATCAGAAGCAGCTGCAGCTGCAGGAGCGAATGATATTAAAGAGCTGCACCAACTTACAGAATGACTTTCGAATCAAAACATGAGTCATAACTAAAGTTATAAAGAATATAAATAGTCAGCTAATAACCAATCAAGGAGATTAAGCTCGACAATAGAAGCAAAGTTTCGAAAGCATAAGTAACATCGCTGAAGGCAGCAACGTTTATAAATCCTCATTTTTCTTCTTAGCAACTACTATTGCTAATCACATAATACTTAACTGACGATGTTCCCAGTGTCATTAAAATTACAAGTCCTACTTTAAAACTGAAATGAAAAAAAAGCACCTTGGGAAGTTGGCATTCTACCTGAGGTCCTTTAGACTAACTTTGCAATATCAGCGGACATTTTGCAACTACATAAGCATGGGAAAATGAGCAGTTTCCTAGAACATAGACAAAAGAAGCCATTGTTAAGCTTCCGAAAAAAGCGTTTCGACTAACTGCTATAACTGGAGGGGTATTATCTTACCATACATGGTTTATAAAGTAATTGGTATAAAAATAAATAATAGACTCCAGTGTTTTGGGTTCACATTGCAAAAAGAACAGGCAGATTTTCGTCCACGTCGGAATTCTTTAAATCAGAAAAACAATTTCCCTGTCATAATGGAACAGTTTGTAGAATGGCGCACACTGGTTTATTTAGTCTTTGTCGACTTGAGTTAAACATTCGATTCCATAAGATGAGACACAGTGTGAGACAGATTAAGAGCTAAGGGCGTACCATCGAAATTAATAAACCTCATCAAGGCTATGTACACCAGTTCACATTGTCACAATGTCACAATGAGATGATAAGAAAATCTTTCAGCAAAAATACAGTCGTGAAGCAGAGTTCTCCTCTGCCTGCATTCCTTTTTGCCGATTTACTTGACGAAATAATATTTAAACTACGTATGAAATAAAGGGTTATTGTGTGGGGCTTTTTTACACATCTCGAAGACTTCAATTTTTTAGACAATATCTTCCTAATTTTGCAGGAATTCAACGACATGCAAAGCAAAGTGGGCAATTTAGTCAAGTTAGCAATTGCCGTTGGTTTAGAAACAAACATTGAAAAGATTCATGCAATGCGAGTTAATAACATCAACGATAACCAATTCAAAATATAAAACCAGATGATTAAATTAGCAGAACATAATTTTGTTATCTGGGATGCATGATGTTAATTGATGGTAGTGTAGAGGAAGATTGGTTTAGGAGACTTACAAAAGTTATGGTCAGTATTTGATCGCCTAAACAGAGAATCACATAATTAATCCTTAAATCCACAAAACTTTATGGAAGCGAAACTTGGCTGATGACAAACACTATAGTACAGAGATTTATAAAAATTTTCTACGAATATGTGGAATATTTTGGCCAAACAAAATCTCAGACATAGAGCTCTGGAGATTAATAGAGAAAGAACCAATCGTTCGACAAATATCAAGAAAAAATAGAGATGGATAGGACATACCTATTGGCAGCATTACGAAAGCCGCCTTAGAAGGAAATCTGCAAGGAAATCGGCGATCCGGTTGTCCAAAAAAATACATGGCGTAGAAAAATTTAAAATTAACATAAAAAATAAAACAAATCTTTTGATGAAATCAAATTATTTTCTAATGTCAGAATTAGTTGGAATGTGATTGTAGGAACCAAGGTCTATTAAATAAGGTCTGTTCAACTAATCAGCTGATCGTTTTTTGCTCCCTTATGTTTACTACTCGAAGTTGTCAAAATTTGTTTACCTTTTTAGGGCGATATTTATGTTTTTCAATTTTTCAATTTTATGATTGATAATTTTTCAACTTAATATATTTCCGAGCCGGACATGCTGGTAAAAGGCGTTTCTGTACCCAAGGACTGAGCCACACCAACAGCTATAGCAGCCTTGCCATTACTTGGCTCACAGGCCAAGAAAATACAATTAGCTATTTTGCCTTCACGCACCATTTGTACAACACCAGCAGCGAAACGAGCATCTTTCTGGCCCAACATACCTTGTGAAACAGCACGCTTCTTCAAGACATCGTCTAGACTTCTGTTTTATCTTTATCAGCTATATTTTTAGCAAATATTTACTATTAACACAATTTATGTTTGTTGTCTTGAAAAAATTGTTAAACAAAATGAAAACACAAAATTTAATAGGCGTTGGGCATATTCATACAGGTATATGCAACGGCGAATTTGCTGTGCTGCTCTCTGTCCAATACCTCATAAAAAATAATTTTTTATAAATAGAGTTTGACAGTAACGTTTCCCATCAGATGGACTGATAATTTCACCTGGATGAATTTTTTGGTATTTTAGTCAGCTGTTTTTGACTACCTTAGAGTAATTTTACACTAACAAAATGCCCGTATATTTTTTTGCTTTTTGTTTTTGTAGAGTTTCACAGACCTTATTTAATAGACCTTGGTAGAAGCCTTATGTTTCCCGGTCGACTAAATTAAGCAAAAGAGAGAAATCAACATGAAAAATGGTAAACTGCTTGATAAACTATCTAGACCCATGAAACAGTGAACATAATTAAAACTAAACATTGCAGTTCTTGCAATCGAAGCATTCTTTTGTGATTATAAAACTTCTATTAAAATAATAAATTTTTTTTCTGATTATACATTGATATTCTGAAACGAAATTCTGTGGATACAACAACAAAACTCACAACCGATTGTGTTTTCTCTGTTGGCATAAGATTTTGCTGGTTATATTTATAAGAAGTTTTTAAAAATCTGTGTTTAAACATAAAGTTTTGTATACATATTTGCCCTGAAAGTTGATCTCAAGCTTAAATAAAAATCAAATATTATAAAGTTTTTTTAATTCTGATGGCAGTAAAAAAACCAACGATGTATAATACAAAACATCACTTTTTGTTTTTTTTTCTGTCCGGCTGTCTTTCCGTGTGTAACTACACTTTTGGCTCAATAACCACTGGCTGAATTATGATGTAAGGAATAACCGTGATAACTGTGTTAATTTATAGGATACATTTTGTTGCAAGATAATATCATATTTCTAACAAAAAATATAAAATAAAAAGAGGGAATTTGTAGTATTTAGCCGATTTAAAATGGTATTAGATTATTGATAGAAAGAGTATCATAAAAGATTTTTTAATATTGAAATAAATTTTTGATGTATTTAGTTAGGTGGTCTGGGCCACTTAAAAACAAAATATAAAAAATAATTAAGTGTCTTAAGATTTCAAAGAGAAAATTTGGGAAATGCTGGGATACACCTTAAGCTAAAGATTTTTTTATCAGCTTAAAATTACAATTGTCACAGACACCTACTGTTTTTTGTTTTTGTTTTTTTTCTTTTCGTCTTATAATAAAAAAATGTGTTGTCACATTTTTGCTGTCATTGCAAATGATTACAACAGTAGACATGTTATTACTTAATGGTTGCCTAGTGATGCTATTGTTTGCCTAAGTAAGGTAATATACAAATGAAAATGAAAACAAAAATTAAAATTAAAATTAAAATATTCTCTAAATGCAGTATAAAAAGCTTTAATGTTTACGAAATTATGTCATTCATATTGAGGAATAGAAAAAAACATAATATTTTTTTTTATAATTTAAATATCTATTTCACCTTTAAGCAGACATACAGACATACATATTTGTCTTAATATATTCAAATACTGAGTATTTTATTATTTTAATTAAAATTTAGTCAAATTTTTCTTTAAGATATCATAAACATGAAAATCTGGTTTTAAACTTAAATTTTGCTCTTTTGCATGTTGAAGAAAAAATATTTTAATTTATTTAGAACTCAGCACAAGTTTGTTCTTTTTTTTCTTCTTTTATTTTTGGCTTGAGTAACTGGTGACATTTAGCCTAATAAAACTTTTTAAATTACATAATGCTCGAGGAAGTAGTTTTATATTTAGTTTTATTTGTTGTATTTATTTTTAATGGCTTGAAAACACACAAATCTATAGATTTTTTGGTTTAATTTAATTCAATTCATATTGAAATGAGGTGGTGGTAAATGTCTTGAATTCCATTTAAAAATTATTAGTGTTATAACAAGGTTATTAATTTGAAAACGCACACACACACTCGCACACACACTCACACACACACATAAACGCATGTTATTAAAGCGGTGTTGTTTTTGAAATTTTATTTTGATCAAAAATAAAAATCAAAAAAGAAACAACAAGCAGTATGCAGCAATAACAACAATAAATAATAATTTTATCTAACATTTGTTTATAGGTTTGTCTCTTAAGTCTTTTGTTTTAGCAAAGATCTCTCAACAGAGACTGCTCTCAGCTCATCATCCTCTATGCTCATATTTTTGTGTGCCATTTATTTTATTATATTTTATTTAATAAAATATTTTTTGTTATTTTGTCAAAATTAATTTTAAATTAAAACTTATTATAAATTAGTTTTTAAGGTTTCTGGATTTTGAATATATAATTCATTAACTTAATGACTGTTGCTGCTCTGGGGGTTTTGTCTGAATAAGTCGTGGATTGTTTATTGATTTTTTTAAGTGCGTTTGCTGTTTAGGGGTCAGGTAGGAGTTGTTTTTTTTATAAGAAACTGAGATGAAAAATACTGTTTCTTCTTCTTTCTATCAATATTTAGAGCTGAAATTTTTACAAATTTTAATGTCTTTTTTGACCAGAATTTTTTTTTAGTTAAAAGGAATAAAATGTTTTTTTTTAATTGTAAATCAAACAAATTAAAAGTAAATTCTTTTTACAATTAAAAAAAAATTTACAAAATATTGAATAATTGCACTGTTGTATAATTGATCCCAATATTTTGAATTTTTTTTAAGTAAAAAAAGTCTATCTGATGTTATGAAAATGTTTGCTTTAATCCTAAAATTTAAAATGATATGGCTTACTAGTTATTTATACTAGTTATCGAAAATCATGTGCCTCTAATCAATTGCGCAGGAGTGTATATAAGAATAAAATTGATTTTTAAACCACAATTTGTATATTGACAACTCAAGTGTTGATTGATAATTATCTATCTAGTGTCATTGTTGCTTGAAAAAGTCGTTAAGAACCCAAGAAAATGAGCTGATGTCGTTTTATCGATATGCAATGCGACAATACATCATAAGAGCAAGGTCATAACATAAGTCATTAGTGAATAATCTGTGTGTAAAATATTTTAAACTTTTAGGTTTTATCATTAAAAACACGTTAATAATTAAATTAACCACAAGGAGATTTTATTTTATTTTATATATTTCTTATTTGTAATAAATGTAGCCATATCGCCAATTTAAATAGGAAGTTACAATGTCACATCTTGTGCACTTCCCTTTAATGGTGGAGTTACTCTTAAGGATCTGCACAAATTTGATGTTAAAGGTTTTAAGAATATAAATGGTCTGGTCATATAAGTAAAAAGTTTACCCATACAATTATCGACTTTTTAATAATGTAACGCCAGTTTGAATAAAATACTCTCCTGAGATGTTCACTGGTAGACATTGGCGTAGCTAAACAATTTGTATGAGAGTGGCAAAAGCTTAAAGACATTTTCTAGGAAGACCAAATCTTAAACTTAATTAATTTTATATGTACATTGAATTTAAATATTTAATTTTTTTTAAATTCTCCGTTGGAACAAAAACAATTATGTGGAGGGCATTGCAACCCCCAGAATAGTCCAGTTACACCCAAAGATGGGAGATTAATTTACAAAACACTGTACCTTTATACGCCTGTCAAAAACTAGTGCTTTATAAGCACTATTGCAGCTATTTTTAAAGTGCTCAGAAGTTAAGCCAGTTATAGCAAAATTCTCCTGAGATGTTCACTAAGAGATTGTGTTGAAAAGAACTAAAAATGTTATTTATCAAATCATGGGGCCTTAAAATAATCTTTCAAAGTATTTTAAAGAATAAGCCAGTTGTAGTTAAAAAAGCTCTTGGGCACATTTTTCGCCTGGCATATAAAAGAATTAAGGTTGCTACTTCAACAAATTTTATTATTGCATTAAAATCCTAATTTTCCATACTCTTTCTTCAAGGTCAACACACACTTACACTCTGTGAATGTAGACTGTGAGATTTCATTACAGTAAATTATAAAAAATTGGGTTCACGTCAGAGTAATTTGATTCCAAGAATTTCGATTTTTGTCAAATAATTCAAAAGTCAAGCTATTTAGACCCATGAACCTTGAAGATCTATAAAATGCCCAGATCTGATATGCTCATGGCTTAAAACATAAAAGTGGTAGAACATAGGTTAGGTTAGGTTAGATCCGGCAGCCGCCCGAAGGCATAGCTCACTTGGGTCCTCCGAGGGTCCCGTTATGATACCGTAGGCACCATCGCCCGTTTGTCTATGTCCTCTGGCCGTCGTTCCTCAGCCATCCTGTCACGAAGGTATGGATCTTTCCCAGATCAACTGCGGAAAGACAAGTTTTACTTACAAGTATTCGTTGACCCAGAGTCTGGCGTCTTAGGTCCCCGAATGCAGGACAATTGTAGAGAAGACGCTCAGTCGTCTCCTCCTCTTCCTCGTTATCGCAACTTCTGCAGAAGTCGTTGTAAGGGATATTCAGCCTTTTCGCATGTGTACCTATAGGCCAGTGTCCGGTAATGACCGCTATGAAGTTCCTAAGGTGGATTCGGGGCATATTCACTGCATATTGCGTCCTATGCACATCCATGTCAGGCCAGATCTTTCTGGTTTCCAAGGAAGTATGTTCTCTCACCCATCTTTCTTTGGCATCCAAATATAATCGATGCGAGATTAGCTGTTTACCCTTCGATAAGGGAATACCCAAAGCACAACTGGATTCAACCGAATCTAAGGTAGTACCGGCTTTTGCAAGTGCATCAGCTCTATTATTACCATCAATATCCCCATGTCCTGGAACCCACACAAGGGTAACCGTCGAATGTCTCGCTATCTCCTCAAGAGACACCCGGCATTCCTGGGCAATTTTCGATGTTCTGTACACACTCTCAAGGGACCTAATAGCCGCCTTGCTGTGAGTAAATATAAAAATATCCCTGCCAGATATTTCATTATACTGAAATGGTAGAACGTAGTCGTTGTATTTGTAATGTAATGCGGTTTTATTTCCCAGCCGGGGTAGGGCTCAGTCTGTCCACGGGTGGTTTCAAAGGTCTGCTTCCTTTGAGAATAAAACACTAAGTGGTTGGTTAGTTTAAACAAAAATCACAGTTCTGAGGTAAGGAAACCTTCGTTTGAGTTGTCAATGGTTACCGGGGAATGTTCGAAGTATGAATTCGTATCTATACGAATATAAGCAAAATGCGGAATGCTTCATTTACGGATACGAGGGACTACGAGTTTGTATTACGACGAGTATAAGGAAAATGCGGTAGGCCTTATATTCGGTAGCAACAGATTACGAGTTAGTATTATGATGAATATAAGGAAAATACGGTAGGCCTTATAGTCGGCTACGGTTTCTACAACGAAGACAAGTAAAATTCGGAGGGCCTTGTATTCGGCTACGGTAAAAATACGAGTTGGTTTCGACAACGAACACTAAGATAATACGAAGGGCCTTGTATTCGGCTACGGTAAAAATACGGATTAGTTTCTACAACGAACACAAAAGAAATTCGGAGGGCCTTGTGTTCGGCTATAACCAAAATAAAAGTTAGTTTCTATCTATACAGCACGTGTATGGGGAGCAGATATCGGCACAATTTCGGGTCGTACTTTAAAGGGCATATTCAAAGTACTACACGAGAGATGTCGATAGCTGCTCCATTCTTCCTTAAAATTTTGACGGTTTATACTAAACTTGCTATAAACCCAATGAGAATTATAAGTAATATTTTGTATTACTATGGGTATATAAGTACAATTTGTAATGGCACGTTACAGTAAAAAAGTTCTCCATGTGCCCAGATGATGACAACCAGTCTGAAATTTACATTATTTTTATCATCGATAGGAACTTAAAAACTTTTAAGACCTTTTTTCTTTCTTGCAATAGTATTCAAGGCCAGTGAGGTATAAAAACTACTGCTGCCCAGTTTTAAAACACAGCAATTGACACGATTTCGGAGTCGTTTTTCAACTTTTAGTTGCAGTGAAATCGTTTAGTAAATGGACAAATATGTATATCATGGAAAAACTGTTTCCTCATGCAGCTATTTAGTATAAAATTCTAATATTCAAGCATGTTTTCCTTTCTATTTAAAAACATTTAAAACAAGAATTTATTTTTTTTTTTCAATTTGGCTGCAGCCAAACAGCTTCACACTACTATGGGTAATATTGAAGAGCCTAAAAGTTGACAAACATTTCAAGCATCTGGAATACTACAGAGCGGGATATACAATAACTGGGCCAGAGCATTTTGTGGTGTACCCCCGGTTATAAGCGATAACAGCTGTTGACTCTTAAAATTGTTAAGTGTGTATCTCACTAGGAGGAGCCCGGGAGCAAATCAATGGCAAAACAGTGCTATTAGTATTAAAAGAAATTTAATTTAAAGGAAAACTAATTTTGTTTCTTATAAGTAAGGATCTAAGGATTTGCAGCTTCAACAAATTATATTTGAGCATAAATGTTAGATCAAAACCTTTGACTTTTTTTTTTGGTATTTTTTAAAAAAATATTTAAATACAATATATACATAGACATCGATGGTTACAGATAGAAGGGCCCTAAAGAAAATAATTGGAATTTTACAGGAGACGGTAAAAACTAAATAGAAACTGTTCTATCATAATGTAACTTTTATAGTAAAATTATTTGTAAAACTGTTATTTTGTTAATACTAATGCATTAAATTTTTTTTTATCGTGGCGTATTTGAGTGAAATAAATTGAAATCACTGAAAAATTAAATTTCGTTAAAACTACGAGTTAGGGCCTTTTTTCATGTAACCATCGAAAAAAAAATTAAATTAAATTACTTTTATTAATATGATATAAAAAAAGACTCACCTTTTTTTCTGTTCTTCACACGCAGTATGTTTTGTATAAAAACTTATAGATTTTGTTGCGAAATTTCCTCAGATTTTTATTTTATTATAAACTAATCCAGATTATGGAAATTTTTTTCTGTATTCTGTTTAAAAAATTAAGAAGATTTTATGTTCTAAATTAGTCTCACTCAATTAAACTCACAATTTTTAAATTATTATAAAATTATTTTTAAATAAAAAATATACTGGCGCTAGAAATAGTTTTTAAAGGAAAAGCTTTTTATTTAAAAAACAAACATGTTGGACAAACTAACTTCTTTAATAAATTTCTTATTAAAAAAAGCCTCTTTATTAAAGCTGATTCTTTACCTAATGTATTCTTTTCATAAGTTCTATGTTTATTAATAAGTCTTACGAAATTTTCTATATATGAGAGATTAAATTAAGAAATGATTTTATATACGAAAAATCTGATTCTATCCACAGAAAATCTTGTTTCATTTTTTTTAAGTAATTGGTATTTTTGGAAAACTTAAAATTTTTTTTTATAAAAAATTGTGTTGATTTTTTGAAAGAAAAAAAATGTTTTTTTTTTTAATTTTTTTCAATAAAATAGTCTTATTATTTAAGTACATATTTTTAAAAAATTCTTTAAAAAAATATGTGACAACCCTGGCAGAAATTACAACTTTTCTAAATGATATGTACCATCACGACTTCAAAAATTTCGGCTCTTCCAAATATGTTTTATTGCTTTAATGCTATATTTACAAACATTTGTAAAAATCCCACACACGTAGAACATAATTAAAAATTTTGTTTATATTTTTGGAAAAAAAAATTAAAAAAAAAATCTGTTTCAGTTAAAATGCCTTTTGTTAGGAATTTTTCATTTTAACCATATATAAGGATAATCAAATTTGATGTTTTTTCTATTCAAAAATACCTGTTTATAAAGTTAATTTTTTTAAGAAAATATTCCAAAACCTCGTACTACATTTACTATACTTATGTGCAATGAGAAATTTTTTGTTTTGATTTTGCATAGAACACTTGGAAAATTGTTTTTATAAGGAAACATTTTGTTTTTCTAAAAACTATTAGTTTAATTTTAAACAAATTTTACAAAATGATCGCACGCATACATTAAAAAGCCGATACACCCAAAACGAGTCACTGATTGGTGCGCATTTTAGTCCAGAGGCATAACTGGGCCATTTTTCTTCTACAATGAGTAAGGAGTGGCCGTTACAGTCAATGGCGATCGTTATCGGGCACGTTGAATGAATTTTTGTTCACAAAAATTAAAGAG
The DNA here is from genome assembly GCA_941918925.1 of Phyto melanocephala. NCBI lineage: Eukaryota > Metazoa > Arthropoda > Insecta > Diptera > Rhinophoridae > Phyto > Phyto melanocephala. Next base: position 107,299,413 of record OW799237.1, read on the forward strand.
GAGGATATTGGAAACATTTGGTTTCAACAGGACGGTGCTACGTGCTACGCAGCCGAAGCTACACTCAATGTTTTGCGCCCTGTTTCAAAAAAAAAAGTTATTTGGCGGACTTTTTATATAAATATATTCTCTGCTGTAAAAAGGTTTTTCGACACTGACCGAAGTCTAACCAAGTTTTTTGTAAATTCGCATTTCCTTAAAATTGTGTTACAAAGTTCTAGTAAATTTTCGTTGAATTCTTGAGCGTTAAAAAAAATTTTATTCTAATACATATTCCTTTTTGGGTACATCTTTGTGGAATGTCCTTTAAAGGATAACTATTTAATAAGAGAAAAGTAAACAAAAGATGTGTATACAGTAGACGCTTTTAAATTAGAACCACGTTTATGCTACGGGGCTCTAATTTTAATATTTCTTAATGTTTGTTTTAATAAAAAGCAACATAAAAGTTCATGTTTGTTTATAAAGTAAACAAAAACACTTCGAAATTAAAGTTTTTTGATTCTATTCAAGGCAAATTCATACATGTATATGCAACGGCGAATTGATACAACAAATCAACATTTTGAGGGATGTTTTGTGTCTTGCCAATTCATATATCAGGGTTGGAAACTTGTTACGATATGTTTAATTTAATAGAATTTGATTTAAAAAAGATTATATGTTTGTAAAACAAATTGTCAAATTTTGCAAAAGCAACAAATATACATAAATTGGGTACATTTATTATCAAAAAAGTACACTCAAATTAATTGTTTGATAACACCTCTAAAATCTCATTTTCCATCCCTGCATTAAAAAATTAAATCAAGTCGAATTTAACAAATTTTAGCAAAATGCTTTCCAATCAGCTGGACTGGCGATTTTACCTATACGAATTCGCCTTGTTACTATTTATACAAAATCAACACAAAATATATAATTTTTTTAAAATTGTTCACAGTTTAAAGACAAAAAAAAAATTTATTAAAATTAGTTTAAAAATCGATTTTAAAATTGGTTAAAAAATTGGTATAATAAGAATTTATTTAAAAATTGGTTTTAAATTTCACTTAAGCAGTGCCGAAACATGACTATCTGTTTAAAAGTTTATACATAAGTAACATGGGATTCCCCGTTTTTAATATGCAAAAGCCAATAAGAGGTATTTTTAAGTGCCAAAATCAAGCAAAAAAAAATCGGATTCAAATTTTTGAGAAGTCAAATTAACAAGCTTCTACTTTATTTTTAACAAAATATCTGTGGTTCCCTTTTTTAATAAAAAGTCTCTCATATTTTAAAAACTTTTTTGTTAAAAAATTTTTGTTATAAATAATTTTTAATTTTCGCATTTTTTCTAATAAAATTCATTTTTTTTATGTCTTTTATGACATTTGGTTGGATTTATTGTGTCAACGAGTTTATAATTATTTTTTAAAATTTTGATTGGGAAACGATTTTTTTTAATATTTTAATTCAATTATTTTCAATTCTTAAAATATTTTGTTTTATTTTTTTTTTTGAATTCATCACCAAAAAGTTTGACAGTTTTTAATTTTTCTTCAAGTTGTTGTATTTTATTTTGAGGTTTTTATTTGAATTTAATTTAATTTTATTTTTTTATTATAATTTTTTTTATAGTTTTTTGCAAAAGATTAAACGTTTAGTAATTATTTGCCAAACATTTTTCTTGTTGGTTTTAAAAAGAGTTTAGATTTTTTTAAACCACTTTTTGTTCACTTAAAGTTTACAACATGAATTAATTTCACTTTTTATAATGTTGCACTCACAAACAAGTAAAACAAAAAAATTGTTGCAATGAGTTTTGCTTGCAACAGCCACCAGAAAATCACCAGCAGCAGCAGCAGTAGTTGTAACAGGGGCTTTAAAGCACGCAAAAAAGCAACAGGTTTTTGCTTTGGAAATAAAATTTAACAAACGGTTTTTTTTTTAATTTAAAAATTTTTTTTTTTTTTAACTTTAATAAGCAATTTGAATTTGCAATTAACAAAAAGAATTTATTTCATTAAAAGACTTTTTGTTTTCGATTATTTTACATTTCATATGTTTTCTAAAATTTATTTAATTTTTAAAAACTAAGAAAAGCTTACTTTTGTTGTTATTATTATTTTTTTTTAATTTAGCGGTTTTTTGTTTTTTTATTTATTTATTTATTTTTTTTTGTTATTATTTTTTAATTTTTTTTCAAATTTCCTCAGCTGTAAATAATTTACAAACTCATTTTGTATTTGAAAATTTTAAAACATTCTGCTGGTTTTTTAATAATTTTTATGAATTGTTAATATATACAAAATATGTATGTGTGTGTGTGTGTTTATCTATTACCACTTCGATATATCTTTTCACTACCCAAACGCACTCAATGACTTACGCGACTCAACTAAATCGATGGCTTAAAACCATTTAGCCGCTCACCGTTGTTTCTTAGCCACTTTGTTAGCAACTCTTTTTTTTTTGTTTTTGTTGTTTGTTATTGTTTTTATTGTTACATTATCATTGTTGCTGTTATTTTTCAGGAGTATTTTATTTCATGTCTTTTATTATCTGTTTGTTCATATTTTTTCTTTGAAGTGGTTGCAGTATTTGTATTTAAATATATTTGTGAGTGTGTGTGTGTGTGCCATTTTAACTACGTGCTCTTAAGTGTTGGTATTTCATTTAACATTCTTGAATGGTTGGCTGACTGCCTGCCAAACCGTCTGTTAGTTATACCGTTGTTGGTAGGTGTTTTGGTCTAGTATAATTTTTTTTTTAAGTTTGTTATTGTTGTTTTTAATATTTTATTGCTAAAAGATTTTTTTATTTTATTTTTATTTTAAGTTGGCCTGCATAAAAGCTGTCTTATAAAAAAGCTTTTCAAAAGCTGTTGTTTTAAAAAAAAAATATTTTTTTGCTCTATAGTATAAGATACAGTTTAAGAGATTTGTTTATTTAGAGTTTTTTTTTCTTATTTAAATATAAAATCTACTCTTTTAGCTTGGAGCTTGAGATATTTTTCTTAAAATTATTATAAAATTTATATATGTGTTGTTGTTTAGCTTGCTATTAGTTAATTTCAAGTTATTTATGCAATAAATGTTAAAAAATAATATTTTAGAATTTCTCTTTAAATCTACAAAAAAAAAAATTAAAAGGTGTGAAATTGTGTATAATTTTTTTGTTGCAGATTTCATGGTCATTTATAACAAATGACAAAGAAATATTTAAATTTATAAAATTTTTGTTAAAATAGAGACTTATCTAATAAGATTTTAAAGACATAGAATGATATAAAAAACATGTCTGAGGTAATCATAACTTATGCACAACATGTTCAACATGATATGAATTGTATGGTTCTGGTTAAAACATATAATGATTGATTATTATGTCTGGTTAATGTATTATTAAAACATAGTATGACGGAAAATGATAATTTATTAATACCATGGTATATTATATTATAAGAGTTTTTTTTACGGAAAACATAATATGATATCACACAAATATAAATAAGTTTAAAATTACTATAATATGATCCCATGTAGCCATGTTATTACAATTAGTTTTATAGTGTTTTCTAACTTAAAGTCTTCATACAAAATTTTGTTCTAATGTGGTTAACACCATCTAAAAAAAATTTTTTAATTGGGTTTTAAGCAGATTTTATGAAACGTAACCTTGTTATAAGATTACTTTAAAATTTATATATTTAATAACCGCCTGTGTTCTGTATTCCGAGCGAAATTAAATCACTCGGAATTGTCATGTAATTGTTGTTATAAACAATAACACTAAAATGGCAATTCCGAGTGAATTAATTTCACTCGGAATACAGAACACAGGGGAATGTTTGAATTCAACCTAGATAATCCATTTCAGGTTTCCTTTTTTTTGTTTAGGAAAAACATTTTTGTATAGAAAAAATATGAATAGTTGTTGGATTAATTAAGCTTGAGTTTAGTTTTTTTATAAAAATAATTTTATTTTATTTCAATTTTTTGCTATTTAACTATACCATATAACAAAATAAAAATATTGGGTAGATTCTTCAGGAAAAGTTTAAATAATTAAAAACAATTAAGAATATAAAAATGATTGTTAATATAATTTTGATCTCCCTTACTTTTTCAATACGATCTCTATCGTGCTTTTAATAAACGGACAGAGGGACAGACGGACAAATATAGCTAGATCGTCCTAAAATGAAACCAGAACTCAGAAAAGATATACTTTATGGGGTCTAAAATAGATACAATACAATACAAACAGAATGGCAAAATGAATATACCCCCACCATTTTTTTGATGGTGGCTGTACAGGTGAAATAAAACAAACAAAATAAAAACAATGGATGCTGTAGCAATAACATCAAAAAAAGTAGCTCCATAGTTTTTAAATATTCTTTTACAGAAAACCTAATAATTTCTATTTTAGAGTGCATTATAAAAGTATCTTAGTTTTTCTTACAAACAAAAACAGCTGACGTACAGTGTGTCACATAAATATTATAACAAAAAATATTGAAAAAATAATGGAAGAAATTAAATTTATTTCCAATAAATTTACAAATTTATTAAACATAGTGTCAGTTAAAATCTGATTTAATTAATTTTGTAGTATGCACACACAATCAGCTGTCAAGAGTTTTAATCTTCAAACTAAGTTTTAACTTTAGTTGTTAAAACACCATTTTATAGTCACAATGTAACCAAAAATGAGAAAAAACATTAAGGAAAATAAACTTGAATCTCAGAGTTAGAATCGAATAAAAATTTACATCTAATGAAGGTGTAGTTGCTATTGATAAATCGGTTCTATTAGATTTTTTTTCAACCACAGAACGTACAATTCTACTTAACAAAGCGATACAAATAGAAAATCTTCATCACTGATTAAAAGATTTTCAATAAAGTTGATTTCATTTGTGGTCAACTGTTGTAATTTTACTGCAAAATTTAGACCTTGCCAACAGTCTGCAGCATTTAATTTTGCACTAGTTGCTTATTAAAAATGCACCATAGTGGGGTACGAGTCACTTTAAACTAATCAGAACGACTTTTGGTAAATGTTTCTGATGTTTCATTAACATTTTGCGTTTAATATTTCCGCAGTACGAATTAAATGTGGTCTACCGGTTCGAGACAAATCTATAACGTTACCATGTTGGTGTTGACAATGACCTACGCAAAGAGTTATTGCTTCAGAGAGTGAAATTCTGACGTTAGGATGTCAACTATGTACTGTTTGCTCTAAACTACTTAATCGCTGATTTAAGAAACTAAATTCTATGATTCCGTTTCTTTGTTTGGATGTTATTTTTATATAGTTTTTAAGAAATATATCGTAGCTGCTCTGACGTACTTAATCGGTTATGTGACAATTTTTAAATTTTTTTTATTGCTCTATTTTAAAGGATTATTGGTCGTACATTTATCCACCAAACCCTTTAAGGATGTCTTGATTGGTTCAGAAATTAACAATAGTCGATATGTGTAAGTTAGATAACCATGAAGTAACAAAATAAAATCATTATTTTGCTCTCCTGAAAATTCAGTAAAAAACACATAACTGAATTTGTTAGAGCAACGACGATATAAAAAAAAAATTTAATTTTAAACCTCCATAGTGACTTTTTGGTCACCCTGTATTATCTTAGAAATTATTTAATAAATACTTCTCTTATGTGGATATTCTAACCGAGGGTCAGTTTTAACCTGAAGCAGAAAAAAATTAAAGCTTTTCCTGTCTATTGCATACTGGCGCCAATTGAAAACACCAATTGTTTTTAGATCTTGTTGCACCTGGTCATTCCAAAGGAGATTGGGATGCCTCTTCTTTAAGTTGTGGCACTGTTGTGTCCCTATCTATTACTAGGTGAGTCCTAGCCACCGTATTCGTTTAATTTTTATGCGCTTCACTACATCTACGTTGGCGTAATGCACATACAACTCATAGTTCATTTTAATTGAATATCCACCAGCAACGCGTTTAGCACATCCGGATAATTTTTTTTTTAAACTGTCAACAAGGACTTATATGACCTTTTGATTGTCCATGTTTTAGTACCATAGAGTAGGACGGGTAAAATTAGTGATTTGTACAACATTATTTTCGTCCGTCGAGATAGAGTTTTACTTATCAATTGACTACTAAGCCGAAAGTAATATCTATTGAAAAGAGTTATTCCCGCTTAATTTCTAAGCTGAGTTTATTGTTTTTAGTTATACTGGTAACTAAATAATCGAAGTCTTTAACAGCTACAAAGTTTTAGTTTTCAAAAGTTTAGCGCTGTTCGATATGATGCGATGTTTTACTGCTAGAAATAAAGCACTTTGTTTTGTCCTGATTTACATTCCATACTACAGAAGTAATAAATAATTTTCTTTTGATATTGACAAATTAGATAAGTAAATATTTGATTCATTATATGCTAGCTTGTGCCCGCGATTTCGTCTGCGTAGTTGTCGGGATAAAAGGTTTCTGTATTCTTGCATTAAAATTTGTTTTTTATTTCTTTTCTTCATATATTGAGGGGGTTTAAAATTGCATCCACCATTTTGTGGGTTTTGAATTGGTATATAATGAAAGGCATACTTATAGTCGAGCCATTTTATTTGATATTAATATCATGAGGAAAATGTTAATTCTATTCATTGATAATATATTTAAGACATGTATCTGAGAGTTATTTTGCAGCTGAAAAATTTATATTTTTTTTATAAACTTTACAATTTGCTTAAAAAAAATTGTGTTACTGCATAGCGAATATCGTTATGCTCGTAATGCAACAAACAAATGTATAAGAGACGCAAAAACTGCTTATTTCTCATCTAAATTTACAAATGCTCTAGAATCTAAGAACAAATGGCAATACATTCGTGAACTTGGTGTAGGAAAGTCCATAAACCGCACAGTTTTTAATGCAGATGTAGATGAGATTAACGAAAAATTTGTAAATTTACCTATGGTTGAAGCTGATCAAAATTATTACTTAAATCATATCAACAGTACAAACAATCAACAAGATCAGTTTAATTTCATTGGCGTAAATCAAATTAAAGTTTTGAATAGTTGCTTATCAATTAAATCAAATGCTATTGGATCTGACGAGTTAAACCCAAAGTTTCTCAGAATTCTATAACCTGGACTACTACCAACAATAACTCATATCTTTAACAAGATTATTACTACTTGCACTTACCCATCTAAATGGAAAATAGCCAAAAAAATACCGATTCCCAAAGCAAACTCCGATTACAGACCTAAAGCAATTCTTCCATTTCTATCAAAAGCTTTTGAAAAACTTCTACACAATCAAATGTCTACGTTTTTGAATCGTTACAATCTAATTACGGACCAACAATCTGGTTTTAGATCCAATAATAGCTGCATAACTGCACTTATTGATGTTACTGAGGATATAAGAAGAGAAATCGATAAAAATAATGTTACGTTTTTAGTACTTCTAGACCATTCGAAAGCCTTCGATACTATTGATCATGCTGTACTTGGATTCAAGCTACGTTACTTCTTTAATTTTTCGCCCACTTCCACACGTCTGTTATTGTCGTAACTTACTCATCGAAGTCAGTATGTTTATACAACAACTTTAATTTCTAGATGTCTTGCCGTAAGTAGAGGTGTTCCTCAAGGGTCAATTATCGGACCACTTCTGTTTTCACTTTATGCGAATGATCTTCCTTCTCACCTTAAGTTTTGTAAAATAAGAATGTATGCAGATGATGTGCAGATCTATATAAGTTGTAAACAAGAATCAGTGAATGAGTGTATAGTAAAACTGAATGAAGACGTGCATAGAATATATCTTTGGGCTTCCGCAAATGGCTTAAGCATAAATCCACATAAGTCAAAATGTATTATCATTAAGCGAAGATCAACAACAATTGGAACTTTGCCTCAAATTCTTCTCAATAATCAGCCAATTAATATTGTCAGTTCAACTAAAAATCTTGGTATAATCTTTAATAGTAATTTAAATTGGAAGGATCATATTATATATGCTTGCGGTCGCACGTATTCAATTCTATGAACTCTTTGGAAATCACAACACTGTACACCTATTTAAATAAGAATGCTTCTTGCCAAATCGTATCTTATACCAACTTCACTTTATGGTTGCGAACTATTTGCTATCAGTGACGCAATTAGCAACTCAAAACTGAAAGTACTATATAATAACATCGCACGGTATGTATTCGGCTTAAGAGGCCGTAATAGTGTATCCTGGTTGTCACGACAATTGTATGGAATTAATTTTGAAAACCTATTAAAAACAAAAGTTTTAATAATGATACACAAAATTATATATAAACGACAGCCTGATCACTTTTATAAAAGGCTTACTTTTTCAAGATCGAACAGAGGCAGAAGACTTACTACCTTTCATTATGCTACTCTGACATCTGAATGGCACTTCTTTATTCATGCCATCCGTCTTTGGAACACTTTACCTTATAGCGCACAAACACTTAGCAATGAAGTGAATTTTAAAAAAGCCATCCTACATTTTTATTCAAATTGATCTCTATTAATAATCTTTTTATTTATTATTACACAAAATTAATTTACTTCTTTTTTTTTTCTTCTTTTTCAACTTCTTTTTAAAAACTTATGAATTTATAATTTTTCAAATTTTGTTACTCTTAGTTATTCTTTTAATTGTTATTTTATTTTCTTTTTATTATTATATTTATTTGCCATTTGTAATATTGTAAATACTAATTTCTGTGCTGTAATATAAGACTTCAAGTCTTGTGCATAGATTTACATATTAAATAAATAAATAAATTGAGTTTTAATTAAATAAATTGAGTTTTTTTTAAGCCTTAATTATTCACAATTTCATATAGTTTATCTCAAATAATTTAAAAAAATCTTTCTTCAATTTTTGTTTAAGTAAATCGCCAATGCAAAAACTATAGATATTCAAACCAAAAATTCTCAAAGGTATTTCTCTTCATTATAATTTCCAAAGAAAATCTATCTTTAATTGCAAGTATAAACAAGGTGCGGTTATTTCTCATCGCCAGTAACTAAATAACTTCACTTGAATTAATTGAAATGTAACTTTGTGACATAAGTATGTAACTGCTCAGCCATTTAACGTTACTTAGACTGTGAGAACTGTTTATTGGGTCAGTAATATGGAAATGTGTGTTTCTTCTAACAATGGGAAAATAAGTTAAGAAGCGTTAGAAAATAGAAATGTAAGCAAACGAATGCTTAAATTTCTAAGCTTGATGGCTATAAAATATCACAAAGTTTGTTGTCAAATTGCCAAAATGTTTCACTCTATAAATAGCAAAATTACTTACTGTTCACTATGAAATATTCCAAAAATCTCTTACGTTTAGGGAATTTACAGAAAACCAACCAAATTAACTAAAATAATGTTTGTGCAGATAAGTCATATGTGGTATATGGAGACCTAAAAATCGGCATCTCTTAAGGAATTTGACAAGACAGATGTTAAAACATGCCCGTGTATTATAGCCTTTAGGAGTGAACCCTGCAATATTGTAATATTATCACGACTGTAGTCCGAACGTTGTACGTTGAGTTTCGAGCCAAGGGAGGGCCTCCTTCCTTACAAAGTCACATCACTTGTTAACAGCCTTCTGGAGAAAGCTTCTGAAAGTGCTAGTTTCAATGGTACCCAACGAGATTGTGGCTAGTTCCGTGTTAAATATTTTCAAAGCAGTTATAGCTTCACAGTTTCTTATTATGACAGTTTATAGCTTGTAATATTGGTCTCTGTCATTAACACTATCTGGTATAGAATTCGAAACTCCAACTGTTAAAGTTGATTGGGAATTCCTGATGTAGAATAAGAAGAGCTTTTTCTATTTTTGTCGTAGAAATGTCAATAAGATTAATTGAAGTGGTGACCAATCAGTAGGTAGTTATAAAGAAAAATATTTATTTGTTTATCTTGTGCAAAAAGTGTATTGATTGGTTGTGTGTGTGTATTTTTAATCTTTTCTCTGGGTAAGCCCAGCCAGCAATTTTGGAAATTTTTGATTAAATTCGAGTCTTTTTTAACTCCTCTGCGCGATAAAAATGCAGAATATGAGCTCATTTTCTGATCATAAAAGATATTTTGTTCGGGAGAAAATGTTCCTAGCCGCGACTCTTCTGGATGTTTTATTTATGATTAATTTTTTAGTGAGTTTAGAGTCATTTTCGATCCCCTCTTTTATGTCTATTATAGCCTTATTCGATTCGTTTTCTAGTCATTTATCAGTCCTATTTCACTTAATTTGTGAGCCTTTTTCGAGTTATTTATCAGTCATATTTCTAATTGCTCACGAGTCTTTTTTGAGTAATTTTTTAATCGTTTTCTTATTTTTTGGTAGTGTTTTTATAGTCATTTATGATTGCTTTTCAGTTTATCAGTCGTATTGCTAATCGGATTTGACTTTTTTTCTGATGTTTTTTTCAGTCGAGTTTCTTAATCCTACATTCACACTGACGTTATTTCTTAAAAGGTTTTGATTTTGTTCATTATTCCTTAACCGCGTGGTGGTAGTAGAAAAAACAAAATTGAGTCGATTTTTAAAATCACGTCTATATAAACCTGGGGTAACATTAAATAAAAATATATTAAATTCATATTCATTTGATGTATAACAATACATAATACATCAAAGTTCATTTAAAAGAAAATTGATTTTTTTTATTAAAAATAGTTGTTAAAATAAAAATTAAAGTCCAGCTTTAAACATTTTCACAATTAAACGGCAATTAAACGAGGTGCACCTCGATATTACTTTTATAAATGAACAAAAATTTAACTTTTTGATATTTAATTAAGAATACGCAAAAAATGTTCCGTAGTACTTAAGAAAAAGCAGCTTAACAAGCAGTGTTTTATCATTTATAATGATCACGAAATGCCAAAAATCATCATATTTTAAACACCTGCATTATCTGTTTTTGATCAATCGGTTTTAAAACTTCCAGATGCGCAAAATACGATAATAGATAACGGACAAAATACTAACATTTTAAACGCCTGGTTGGTCGATTTGGGATTGTAATACAGTTTGTTATTGTACTTTAAATCAAACTCTTTTTAATCATTAACGCGAATCATTTTCGAGTCCTTTTTTAATTGTGTAAATGACTAATCAGTTTTTGATCACCGAAAGTACTCAAGGAAGACTCAGCATGTTGATTTTTTTAAAAAACAATCATCTAAATGCTAGCTAGGGTAAGCTGACACACTAGAAATTTTTTAATTATTAATTTGTTTAGCAATATTTAATTTTTTAATGGCAGACACACTTGTAACAACTTTTAAATGTCGCACTGTTTTGCGGCTAGTGGAAAAGTAACTTTTTTCCGATTATTTTTTTCAGTGGTTTTAATGATGCAATTTTGTCACAGACATTCCAAGTAAACAAAAAACACATAAAGCTTATTTTTATGTTGAACCATTGATTTTTAATTGATTTTAGAAGTCAAATATACAAAATTTTCACGAAAAGAGAGGATTTCAGGGCTGTATTCAAAATGATCTCATTTGATTTTGGTGACAGATATTTTGATTTGGAAAAAAAATCTGCCTTCGGACAAGTATCTTCTGTAAAAAAAAAGGAATGTTGTTTGAGACATTTTCATATGCACCTTTTTTAGAGCGAAAACCCGACTAAAGGTCCATTTTTCCTTAAAATTTGGGTTAGGTAAGCAATATCTAAAAAGTCCCAGAGAGTCCCAGTTCCAAACCACTACAGAAATGTTACATAATTTGTTTTCAACGAACTGTGTAAAAATCAGCTGCCCATACCTGCCCTCCTGGGAGTTATAGTGATTATAGTATATCACTCTCAGTATTTATTCCATAGAAATAGAACGGAAATTCTCGGAATCACTTATTTTTATACCCTTCACACAGTGAAAAAGGGTATATATAGGTTTGTCATTCCGTGTGAAATTTCTACAATTTTCATTTCCGACCCCATAAAGTATATATTTTCTGAAAGCTTATGAATAGGGGAGTCGATTAAGCTCTGTCAGTCTGTCCGTCTGACCGTCTGTCCGTGTGTATGTTGAAATCAACTTTTTGAAGCCCCCCGACATAGTTTGGACCCGGGTAAGGTATTAAAATATCAGAAATATTCGGGAGTAGATCGGTATTGAAAATCAGAAACATCGGTACATAAACAACTGAGTTATGAGCAAAAACCCACGACCACTTCGATTTTTTTTTTCACAAAAACAACATTACAACAACAACATACATACATACAAACGTGTATACTGGTTAGAGATAACGTGGCATCGAATCCCAGCTGAGCCAAAAACATTTTTTTTTTATTTTTTTTATATTTTTCAAAAAAAAATTTTTTTAATTTTTTTTTTATTTTTTATTTTATATATTATTTATATTTTTATATTTTTTTTTAATTTTTTTTTTTTTATTTTTTTTTTGTTTTATATTTATTATTTATATTAAATTTTTTTTTAAATTTTTTTTTAATTTTTTTTTTATTTTTTTTTTGTTTTTTTTTTCTGTTTTTTTAACATACATACGTGAATTTATAATTTTACAATGGGATGTTTTTATATATGTATATTTTTATATGTATGTACGTATTTCATATGGGATGAATGTTGACAAAAACTACTGTTATTGCATAACTACACGTCGTGAAGGGTATATAAGATTCGGCAAGGCCGAATATAGCGCTCTTACTTGTTTTATTCTACATCTATTCTAGCACTCCACAAAAATGAGCATAACTCTCTTAAAACTGAAGCTATTGACTTCAAACCAGTATCAAATTAAAGCTTTTATTGCCACCTTTCAAATAAGAAATGAAATAGATTTTGGTTTTAAATAAAATTTCAGAGTTATTCAACAAATATCGAAAAATCATGAAAATTTGACGTTTATAATTCTTGTTCGGACCACCCTATAATTTATTTTAAAAACTAATCATAGGGTATTTATCAGAAATAAAAGAAGAATTAAAATAAATTTTTTTTAAATTTTTCGAAAAATTTTTTTTTATTTTTGACTTTGTTGAAAATTTGACCCAACAATTTTTTTACCGGTGTAAATTTTTTTCACTCATTCTGTTTGGGATTTCATTCTGACCAATCTGTAGAAGTTTCTCGTCGATACAATTAAAATTACAGTTTAGGCAATATTCTGGTTTCGCAACACTGTGTGTCGTTAAAAATCAATTCATATAATTTTTGTTCATAATTTTTTATATGTAAAGTTTGTGTTTAAATTTTCTTCCTTCCATGCAAAGTTAAGCATTAGTCCAGTTTAAGGCACATTCAGTCTATAAGTTTAGGCCACAACTATGCAGTTATAAGCTGTTGAAAACACTTCATAAATATGACTTTTGCTACATCATGAATGATAGGAATTTTAAATAAATTTTTTAAATTTATTTTTTGTAATTGTAAAAAATATTTCTTTTTTTCTTTCAATATTTACTACAAATAAACAAAATAAATTAAAAATAACCACACTAAATGACCCTCAATATACAAATTATTTGGTTTGATGTAGAAACAATGAACAAAAACCGCACTAATTGTAATTTCTGTGAGGGTATACAATATAAAAATATATGTGTGTGTGCGTGTGTGTAATTTAAAATGCATACTTTGGTTCAATAACATAAAGGCTGATTGGTTTTAACGAACCAATAGATCAACTTTATTCGTTTAAAGAAAATTAGATCTTTTTTTTTGAGTAAAATTATTATTCAGATTTTGATTTTGAAACAAAAACAAATTACAGTGCTGTCTGGGTAGAGTGAAATAATTTTTGCAGAGCGATTTCACTATACCCAGGTTGTTCACTAAATCAAGGTTGAATTTTTATTTATTTAAAAAACTAATTTATTTATTTTAAATGCATTTATAGGTTATAAATTGTATTTATTTCCACGTAATACTAAATAAAGTTTAAATTTATGACTGGAAAAAATGAAAAATTAACTTTGAAATACGACCTTAATGGAACATACGCGCAGACTTAAATAAATAACCACTTCATAGAATGAGTATTTGTGAGAGTAACTTGTCAACTTACTCTAAAAGAATCGTTACTTTACCGTTATTTTATGTTCATTTTAATTTTGATACACTTTTCCATGGGTTTTCTCCTTTGCCAAACCTAAAAACTCACTTTAAAGTATGTTCACTCTATTGAGGTTCATGAGTGTTTACTCTACAGAGTAGTCAATGTAAACATTCTGGTGTTCACTCTAACGAGATAGCATCGTGGGCTCACTATACCCAGACAGCACTGTAAATATTTTTTATTAAAAATGTGTACAAAAAAACTCTGAATATTATTGAGGCGTTTACGGTACAAATCGATTAAGTGCATAAAACAAAAAGTCAAGAAATGCATGTGTGTCCAACTCACAAACCCTTTGAAATGTTGTGCACAGAAAAAGTTATTGCTTAACCTTTTTTAAATTAATTGAGTTTTTGTTTTTAAATTCTAATTATATTTATAATTAATTTAATTAATTTTCGTAATTTTTTTTGTTAATTAATTTAAATAATTTTCTTAGTTGATATTAGTTAGATGTTTTAAAAAATGTCTGTCAATTAAAAAAAAAAAAAAAAATAACAATTAAAAATTAAAAAATTTTATTTGAATTGATTTTTTCTTTGGAAACTTTTCATCTTTTGCCCAACTTAATCTGAGTTTTTTTTTTCTTTCAACATTTGACAAATTCAACCATGAAAACGTACACAACTGAGCAGCGCGTTAATATCATTAAAGTCAAAAATGGGCGTTCAATCAAAATGCATTCCGTGCACTTAGTAACTTTTTTGGTTGGCGTAATTTCACCTCTGCAGATTTATTTACAAGCAGAATTTATGAATTTTGTCAAATAAGAATCCATGAGTTTTTGTTAAAAAGCCGATGCATCCATAAGAGTGACTGTTTGAAGCGGTTTATAGGCTGACGGCCTCATCGGGCCGTACTTCTTCGAAAATTATGTGGATCACGTAGTATACGTGAATGGCGTTCGCCGTAACGTACTTATTTTGGACAGAAATTGTAGATATGAACCTGGATAGGTGAGTGCCACTTTCTACACAGCCAACGAGAATTTCAAAGGCCGTGTTATTTCACTTTGTTGCAATGTCAATTAGCCGCCAGGATCATGTTAATTGACACCGTTGGACTTCTTTCTTTGGGAATATTTATAAGAAATTAAGTACGTTGATAAGCCTAGAAGAAGTCAAGAGCGGAAGGATGAGATAATGCGGCACATTAACGATATAGAAGCTCAATTACGTCTAACCATCATTGAAAATGTGGACCATCGAAGGATGCATAAACCGAAGCCATTTCGATCATTTGGCCGTTATTTAATTGTACACATAATTCTCCTATTTAAAATTAACATCCTGCTTTTTGGTCGGACCCCCCTTTATATATTTCTAAAGAAAATTAGCAACGTAATTACCCATTGGTGTGTGCGCATTTATGCTCAAAGTTAGCTAACTACGTGAGAAATGTGTGCAAAATGTAAAAGTTTGTGCAAAGTTAGTCTTTAATATAGTTTTTCAGAGTGGACCTTTAATGAATAAGAGAATTTGAAAGCTATTTGTTTCAAAATGGTAGCCCAGTTTTGTGTTAGGTTAGGGTAAGAAAACATTTGGTAAAAATTTGAGCTCGATCGGTTGAAAACTGCGGTGCCGCACGCGCATTGAAGTCTGTGAGAATGAAATTCGGGCTAAATGGAGAGAAAAACGCCCGTTACTACTGTGGAGTTACCCCTAGAGATGTAAAATGTATGAGCAACCTCCATTATTTTTGCATCCCCAATATTTCTCTAGAACAAACTTATCCTTCATCTCCATCCCTTCTTCATATGGTTCCCATACAACAAATTTGAATTTGTTCGAAAACCGACTCTTAAACAGACGGACAGACAGCCAGACTGACATGAAGTCCATGATTAAAAAACGGAACCAATTTGGATGTTATCCACGCAGCCGTAAAACAAACCTTGGCTTATAGTTCTTGTTTTATTTAAAGAAAAAATTGCATTCTTGCAATTTTGCAAAACTAAAACCAGTGACATGAATAACGCTGATATTTTAAAATAATTCAGAATAAAACTACCAAACAAAACCTACAGTAAATTGGTTCTATAATTGTTTTTGGTTTTAAAAAAGTGTCAATAATATAGATTCGATGGCTTGGACATTAACTGTCCGTTAAATTAAGCTAAAATATTATTTATCAGTTAATGGAAAAAGGTAGTCAGCCAACCAAGCAGCAGGCATTTTTAAAATATTTCTATCATTCCTAAAACTAGTTTTTATTACTTTAAACCAGATAAGTTGCACATGACTTAATTACATTTTTATGTAGATTTTCTTAACAGCAGACAGACTATTATTTATGTGCAATCTTAATTTAAAAAAAATATTCTTTTTATAATATTAAGTCAAATAGAAAATTTAAATCAATATTAACTAAAACAAACTGCCCACGCTTTACTTATAAATCACTTTTATTTCAGTTCACCCTCTGTATTTTTTAAAACAACTCCCAAAAGCAAAATAATAATTAATTTCGTTGCATACATTTTTTGCTTTATTGTCACACATCCAATTAAAGAGATTCAAAATTAAGTATCACTGTATTGGCTTTGACCTTCAAAATATCATATGACTGGAAGAGAAGATGGCAACACAAAAGAAATTCAACATTCTAATAAAATGTAGAAATTTCTCAGTATTTAATATTTAAGTGTATAAAACAAGTTGCGGCAAACAGTTATTTTTGCCGAAATGTTAAATTGAAATCAATATAAAACACACAAAACTGGCTGGCGACGAAAAAGAAAAAAAATCTAAAAAGGAAGGATAACAGATATTTTAAATATTTTATTTGGTTATGATGAATCTGAAAAGCCCTTCATCCACAATATTAAGGCAAAAATATAAATTGAAACGAAAGCTGACAAAATCTATCGCACTAGCAGAATTCACTCTTTGACGCAAACTACCCTTGCAAGTAGTGCAGACCTTGCAAGTCTAGCAAAAAAAAAATGCTTTTGCAGGACTACAAAAACAACTTATAGCGGAATTCATTCTAATTTTTTGCTACCGAGCGTGAGTGCATTTTTTGCATTAATGCATATTTGCACTAATTGCAAACGGACTACCAATAGTGAATTCCGCTACTGGTCAATATTTAATGTTCTTACACTGTTTTTTTTCAGGCTTACTAGGAGTCTCCACTCACAATAAAATTTAAAATAAGTACAAGGTGGGCTAAAAGAAATCACCCTATTGGAAGATGTTCCTATTTTTGGAAATGGCGCCCACTGAACTAGACAGATGTAGAATACAAGTGAACAAGCCATGGAGCGATTTACTCCCCAAGAACGCGGAATATTCGTGTCTATTTTTTATTATTTTATTATTTTTTGCGTAACAATTCGTCTGTGGTGTTGGCGTAGCGCGAATTCCGTCGCCGATTCCACGGTCATCCAGCACCGACTGCCCAAACAATGCGCAAACAATGACCACACGAGACGTTGCCAAGAGTTGCCGGCCTCGGAGTGCCCGTTCTGCCGAGATTATCGCCGATGTTGGCGAGGATGTCGAGCTGTCGCCAGAAACATCGACCAGACACAGTGTTTCGCAAATATCCATTACCCGAACTTTTTTTTCTGCCGCAATGGAATGAATTAGGACTGGAGGATATGCGGTTGCAACAGGATAAAGCAACGACATACACTGCTCCAGCCACAACAGATATTCTGAAGGCGGCATTTCCGGGTCGTCTCATTTCTTATATTAGCATTTTACATTGGCGCGCAAGTTCGCCCGATTTAACCGTTTCAGAATTTTTGTGGGGTTTTTTGAAGCCTTTTGTTTACGTGAACAAGCCCGAGACCCTGGAAGCCCTCAAGGACAACATTCGGCACTAGTGCGAGAATCTGTCGTTCGAAGTTCTCGCCGAAGTGATGAAAAATGCCATAAAACGAGCCCGTATAGCAATCAATTGTGACGGCGCCCATTTGGCCGCTACACGCAAAGAAAAAATATGGTTGTGGTAACCATAATCGAAGAGCAACATACTATGATTGAATTGTATGATTAAGGTTAAAACATATTATGGTTATCACTTATCATTATTATGATTATTTAAAGTATCATTCAATAATCATGTATATGATTACAATTGAAATCGACAATCTTTGCTTTTTTACGGCAAATTACTATCTTTTGATTGTACTTACCAATTTAATTGCAATTTTTATGCCAATATTTTTTTACATTTTCTCGTATATTTTTAAATTTTCTTTAATTTTTCAAAATTTGTGTTCATTTTTTTTACATCTCAAACTTTTAAAATAATAAAAATTTATTCAGCAAGAAGAAGAACAGTTGAAATCAAATTATTGTTAATAAAAAATCATAGCTTGATTACTTTGTAATCATACTGTTGTCTCATTTATTATTTAATGATTATTTTTAATTTTTAATGATTTTGAATATAATGTTATTTTTGTCGCATTGATTTTTTTAAATCATACTATTTTTAAATGATAACCATTTTGAAATTTTTACGAAAAGCAATCATTAAATGATACAATTCAAACAAATGCTTGATTATCGTGACAAAATATATGATGAAATGAAACAAAAATAACTATTACTTGTTTTCGACAACCAAATATTGTTTTAGAAAAAATAATATGACCGTCGTAATCATGTCGTAACCATGGTTTTTCTTTGCGTGTACATCTTCTCGAATTGACCAATAAAATTCTAAAGGTTCAAATAAACATAAACAAAGAACAGAATCAAGAAGAAGTTTTTCATTTAGAACAAAATGAGAGTCAAACAACTTCGGATGACTTCTTTTGGCCCACCTTGTCTCAACGTATCGTTTAGAGTAAAAATTATTTGTCCGTTGATGGGAAATAATTTTTCAAATTTATTTTCAATAAATAATATTAAAACTAAACTATTAAAATTGATGGCAACATTTGCTGTTTGGCATCACAGAATTTACCGAATTGTATTACGTTTGGCATCCCTAGTAGCCACAGGCTAAGTATAATTAGTTAGAATACAAAACCAAATTAGATTAAATTATTTACACTTTCAAAGTGTTTTTCAAACCATTAATTCTAACAAAAGTTCAATGATTTATATTTCTAATTTGATTTTATGTTTTCTTCACATTTTCTGCACACGCAGTTCAATGGCAAAAATTACCAAATAAAACAAAAACCTTTTAACAAGTCATCATCATTGGCCAAAAGGAAAAAATTAAAAAAAAAATATATTATAAATGCTGGACATGAGTTTGTTAATGTATTTGTAAATAAAAAAAAAAAAAAAAACATTAAAAAAAGAACAACATAAATCTATTAACAATAACACTTAATTATTGGCAAAATAAAATAAACAAAATAATGTTGAAAAAAAAAAGAAATAAAATGTTGATCATAAAACTCACTTGATGAATTAAGCTACACATACATACATACTACACACCATAAGAAAGAGCCTGATCTTGGAGGGCTTTTCAGTATTAATCAATGTCAAATATTTTCGTTCATAGAAACAATTTAATGAAAAAATAATCTTACAAAATACTTTAACAAAAACAAGACACGATACTTAAATGCTACGTATTGGGGAGGTCTCAATATGTCAGTCTGTTTTTTTTAAATAAATTTGTATTGAACAGTATCAAATTACAATTATTTAAATAGCACTACTACAAATCAATCAATTTTATGGTTAAAAATATTTTTTTAGGCTTGTTTTAAAATGAGCCAAGAATTAGATATCAGATATGTATGTATGTATGTATGTATGTACGTACGAACATACTTATGTAAGTTAGAAGAATGTGTCCATTTGATCGATCTCGATAATCGATGGTCGAACATATTTCAAAACATGTATGTACGTATGTATGTATGTATGCACATTTGTACGTATATATTGTGCTGTAAATAGCCATTTGATATTGTTATCAATACAGAGAAATACATGCGATGGATTTAATTGTAAAACAAGACAGATCTATCACGTTAACCGTAGTTCGAGCTTTAAAAAAAATTCATAATTCTAGCTTTGTTTCGCTTTTGATACATTCATGTAAATAATTGACTTTTAAAAAACACCTTTCTCAATATTTATTAATTTGTCTATATTAATGAACTTTGTAGAATTTGACATGATAACATTAATAATACTTTTAGTGCAAATGGTTTTTTGAAATGGCTTTTGACATGAGAAGCCAAATGACGGTGTTCATTTATTTATGTTTTGTCCAAAAGTTACAAAGATTATACAGGTTTTTGGATTTTAGATGGATCAACCTCATGATCTCTTGCATTAGGAGAACAGTTCATGTTTTTGACGTTTTTTCAGTTTAACTATAAAAGAAGCGTTCGCAAAGGCAATTGCATATCATGTAGGGGAAAGTTATGTTTTGCTGGCTTGCAAATTTGCATTCAATTGAAGTCGATATAATTATGAAATATAAGTCAACTTATAAACTAATTAATGTCGGAAAATAAATCAAAATCAATTTATCATAAAAACAAAATCACACAGTTTTTTTTTAGCTCTTAATACATAACGAAAAGAGTTATTGATCAAAATGTACGAAAAATTATACCGCAAAGTGTCTTTTTCGATATATTCAAAATTGAAAACGTAATAAAACTGACAAAATTAGATGTATGATTCTGAAATATTGCAAACATTGCTTTTTGATAAAACGCTTTGTACTAACGGATAATTAATGTGACACGCCTACTTTTACGCACACCTCCAATATAAAGATTTATCTTTATTAAGAACTTTATATTGAAATATCTTAGTTGAATTTATTGGCGGAAACTATATTGATACGCCTACTTTAACGCCCACTTTCATTGAAAGACTAAATTTACGAAAATATTTTAATAGAAAATCAAAGTTATGCAAAGAAAGTGATACATATTTTAGTATAAAGGGATTATTCCACAGCGATTACTGTTGATAACAGAATAATACATTTTGTGCTTTAAAAGTACATCAAATTGGTGGTGGGTATGAAAAATTCAGCACAGCCGAATATAGTGCTCTTACTTGTTGAATTTTGCTTAAAGTAACGACAATAACAATGTTTACAAAGACCAATGCACACGACTCTAACATTAATATAAAAAAGTTACGGTGACATAAAAAATGGAATGTATCATTTTGAAGACAAAGCTCGATTAACGGTTAATGAAATATGTTGCTGTTGTTAATCTAATATGTGTCTTATTTTTATGTGACAAAAAAATCTATACAAAACAGTTTCTTTCATTCACACATTCGTGTATATTTTGTGTTTCGAGTGAAATAAAAATTCTTTTGATTTGTTCTAGCTTTGATGTTATAAACAAGCAACAAATAAAAAAAAAATGCAACGACTATAATTAACAATTTGGCTTGGAATGCAAAATAGACACGTAAAAGTCTCGTTTAATTGTGTGTTTTAGTTATAAAAATAACGTAGTGTTGTCGTTCTTGACAATCTTTAATATTGTAACCTATTGCCTGTGTAACTTAAAAAGATACAGATATTGTAATGCTTAGGTAGAACCGATAGTCTGCAGAATACGAAAACTGTCCTTCACCTTTTCACATCCAGGTCGTTTGCGACTTTCTACTATTGTCGTCTCCGAGTGGACGATATCGTAATCTACTCCAAAAATAAGCTGACTGGTGCCTGGCCACTTTTTGACTTTTAACCCAATGGGGCAAGCACAAATACAAATTATATTTAAGTACTTTTTTGGTAGCCTATGTAACTTTTAAACATCTAAATGTTTAAAAAAATATTGAATTATTATTACTTCTGCATACAAAAAAATGAACATGTTTGTGGCCACTATTTTTTATAAATGTTTTTCATACGTGGTAGCTGATGAATTTTGCTACATTTAGATACAAAAATAACTTCTAGTGAACTTTATGTACTTTTTTTATTAATTCATTTGCAAAATAATAAATTTTTATTAAAGTAATTCTTGAAATCTTGAAAATAATTAAATTCAAATGACCTTCACTCTCGGTGACACATGTGCGACATCTTATCAATAAGTAATTAATATCTGTGTGGAGGGTTGCAGCGGGAATTGCCTCAATTATTGTTTGAATGGATTCCTTTGCATCTTCCAAATTTTTTGGTTTTCTTTTGTAAGCTTCCTGTTTGCAATGACCCCATAAAAAAATCAGGTACAGTAAGGTCAGGAGTCCTAAGGGTCAACGGAATGTGATGTTTCTGAAGTCAGCTTTTCAATTCTGTCTTAATAGTCATGGCTATGTGACAAGTTGCCCCATCTTGTTGAAAACACAGAGAGTTGAAAGGGATTCTCTTTCGGCATAGTCCTGGAAAGAAAAACTCTTTCAACATCTTAAAGTAGTGGTCTCCATTGACCGTAACAGTAGGACCGTTTTCTTTGAAAAATTAAGGCCTGACAATGAAACCTAATAAAATTGCACATCACACTGTGACGTGAAGTGGAAGCAATTGCTTCTTATAAAGTATCTGTTGGTAAGAATTACTAAATCTTCGACAATTTTGTTTGTTATTATTTAAATCCAAATGTGCCTCGTCAGACATCTAAAGGCAGTTCAAGATGTTTTAATCCTCTGCCTCCACTTGAATGATCTTCTCGCAAAATTCCAAGCAAATTGGGAAGTCTGTTGTGTTCAGTTTGCTTTTTATTTAAATCCTTTATTGAAATAAGTTTAAATATTGCTGCAAAATTGTTTGCAGTGACTGTCTGCTGACACTCATTGGAGCAGATAAGCTCCGTGTCGGAACTCTAAAATCGGATTGTATTTTCTGAATCCGAACTGAAGGATCTTGTTGATATGATCTTCGTGCGATTGTGCGATGTTGGGAAAAATTACTCACCATCCTCCATATAGTTCATCTGCGAGAAGGAATGCTGCCAATCGTGAGCCTATATTCTCTTTGGACGGAAACAACAGATTCTAAAGCATGAAAGCTGCGCAATTTCATTGTTTCATTGTTTCATTGTCCCAACTCTCCTTTTTCGTTACATCTGAAGATCAAGCTATAAAAAAAATATAAATGACACATGTTGGTTACACAGAAAAAAAAATTACTACGTTTGTTTTGGTAGCAGTTTTCATCAGACACACTGTTTTATAGAATAGAACATAAATTGATTACTATTGTCGCCGCAGCGTATATGTCTAGAGAATTAAAAAAATCACATTTTTGTTTACTCTAAAAGGCAATCTAAAAGAAAAGTAAATTTAACTCTTATGCTATTTTTTAAAAATATATTTGACGTAATTTGATTTTTGCTGGAAAAAAATTAAAAAACAAAAATAATGCCTTAACATATTTCGAGTCATTCAAAGTATTAGTTTAATGCGTTAGTTTTACTAGAAACATTTGTATTTAAAATATAAAAAAATTAAAGTTTCTTAGTGTGATAGGAACCCCACTGATAGTTACGCTGGTATCTAAGGCTGTTAAAATTAAGTCTAAAACATGTTTTTAATATCAATTCAAAATCTTCTGCAGAAGTTTTTATGCAAATTAGTGTCTGACTATTGCTGGTGGTGATTTGCCATGCTCCAGCAATAAACTGATAATAAAATTTAAAAAAAAGTAATTTAATTTTGCATGATGATCATATACAATTTTAGACATTATCGTTTTATCGATTTCGTTCAGTACGAAATATAAAAACATAAAAATCTCTTTCTATTCGCTCACAATTTTATTCATGAAAATTGAAGGTTAAAATGCTGAAGGCTTTTTGCGTTGCAAAAACAAGTACAACAAGTAAGAGAGCTTTATTTTTCCATGCTGAATCTGATAATACCCTTTAGTATTATGTTTATAGGTATAATGACCAGATCGCAGCATAGCCTCGGTTACAGATTGTTAGTTAAATGTATTCTACTAGTCCGGTCCCTTTATTTGATGGGGTTAGGGAAAATTTAAGGTCACCATGTTTAGTTTAAGACTTCTGCACACTTTACTGTATTCTACTGGTCTAGTCCTTTCATTTGATATCAATATTGAACGTTTTGAAGGGGGAAATATATTTAAAAATTGTAGCAGTTGCCATTATTGATGTAAAATTAGTTTATTGTGAATATTTTGCCCGTCAATCAACCACCTTAATTGAATACCCCTTTTGGTTTTCAAGAAGCTGAAAAAAAATCGATTTTCTTCTGTAAATTTTGGTGTTTGTATCTCACTTAGCTTTAAACCGATGTGTTTTGTTCTGGCATAATTTTCAAGATTAAAGCTTGTGATTTGTTATCACTAGCGTGCCTAAAGATTAATAAAGCGCTTTAGAAATGTATTTGACAAAAAAAAAATAAAATATTTTTCTAAATAGTTTTAGCCTATAATTTAACTGATTAGTAATCGATTTGTCGAAAATTGTTTCAAATAGCAATGGAGACATATTATTCACGGTGATCCAACCAAAACGCACGATGTTGATTGTAAATAAAGCAAAAAGTTTCGAGGGAATTATTTTAATATTTATTTCTGTTATAGAAGGATCTCTGCCAATTATGCGTAAAACAAAATATCGGCAAAATGCTCACCACCGCTTTGGTTGCATACTTCTATCGGAAATAAATATCTGCGGAATTACAAATGCAATGTCAAAGATGTATATACCTTTGGCACCCCAGGTGAAGGGTATAAAAGCTGCTACTTAACTTACTTACTTAATTATATTTAATGCTCCATGGTGATTGTCTTTGATGACTATTTCTTGAAATATACGACAAAGAGTTAATAGTTTAATTAGAAAAATAAAAGTTTAAAAGCAAAAGTTTATGCTAACGCTGTTTTCTAATCGAAATAAACTAAACTAAAACGAAAAAAAAAACAACCAAACACGCTTTATTAGCAAACCGAACTAAACAAATTAGTTACTGGCTATTTATTAGAAGTAGAATTATTGTAAAAATTAAAAAAAAGCCACTATTACAGCCGGAGATTGGGCAGTTCAACACTCTACATCAGGTATGGCGAACCAATGGCACGCGTGTCGCAAGTGGCACGTTTAAAAATTCTGATGGCACGCACAAAAACAATATTATTTTTTTTATAAGTTATAAATCGCATTGTAAATTTAATTATCTTGGCCCACTGTAAAGATGCATTGGACAAAAGAGAAATATGTCCTTTTAATATTATGTCAGCTACAACTGATGGTGCCCGTAGCATAACTGGACGAGAAAATGGGCTTATAAATTTATTTACAAAACGTCTTGGACACACAATTCTAGCTTTTTCATTGCATTATTCACCAGCAAGCGTTATGTGCCAAAACAGCTTTAAAAATTTTAGAAATTATCTTGAGTTATGCAACAAAATTAGTCAATTTTATATCAACACGAGCACTAAATAAAAGAAAATTTCAAGAATTGTTAAACGAAATAAACTCTTCGTACAATAGCTTAATTTTATATAACAAATAGAAAAGCCCGGCGCCCCTTAATGAATAAAAATGCATTCTGAATTTAAATTGAATATCAAGTGCAAAAAGCTAAAAATTATAACTTTTTTTAATGGGCATGGCACTGCCCACTTTTCTAATCACGAAATCATATAGTCATTACAGCTCAATGTGTGTGCACAGTTTCAGAAAAATCGGTCTAGTGGAAGTACCTCAAAATTATAACTTTTTTATCGGCGTGGCCCTGCCCACTTTTTTAATAACGAAATTATATAGTCGTGAGAGTTAAATATGTGTGCAAAGTTTCAGAAAAATCGGTCAAGTGGAAGTAGCTAAAAATGATAATTAATTTTTTATAAGCGTAAACATAAACACTCCCTGGAATGTGTACAAAAACTTGCCAAAGTTTGAGTCCAATCCAAATTTAAAGTTTCGGAGTCTATAGCTAACACACACACACAGACAGAGTTTCACTTGTTTATATATATAGATGAACTCTGGTTAAGTCGCGGAAATATTTTGCAAAGATTTGTAGATTATTTGGTGGAAATTAGACTATTTCTTAACAACGAGAATATTATTGGCCAATATAAATAATCAGTTATTGGAATGGCTAGCAAAGCTATATCTTTTCACTGATTTATGCTCTCACTTAAATGAATCAAATATAAAACTACAAGGTGTAAATACAACAGTCATTATAATTTTTGTCTTAATCAAAGCGTCCGAAGTCAAATTACAGATTTTTAATCGTAATATTCTTTTAAATTCCCTTAAATGTTTTCCGAATTCAAAATTTTTTTCTGAAATTGAATGTCACGAAAAGCTAAATAAAGTGTCATTAACGAAAGAATTTTCAATTTTCAAAACATTAAAAACAATTGTTTTTAACGTAAATTTAGTTTTTACCATTTTGCTTTTTGTAAAACATTAATTAATAAAAAAATTGTTTAAAACAAAAGTGCTTTTATCTCACCACGCTAACATTTCGAATGAGAGTTTATTGTGGCACGTTACCTATGAAAAAAGAACTTTTATGACTTTGTGCAACGGACATCAAAAAAGGTTCGCCACCCCTGCTTTATATCAATTAACCAAAGAGCAATAGAACTGGAGGATATGCTTGGTGTAAATTAGTACATAATTTAAATAAAATAGTTAACATCACATCATTAAATCGTTTCTTTTTCCTAAATAAATTGATTATTCTCAATTTGAATTTGTATTTTCTTAAAATTAATTTTTATTTTCCTAATTTCAATTTGTATTTCTCAATTCCAATTTGTATTTTCTCAATATTAATTTGTTATTCTTAATTTCAATTGTTTTTTCTCAATTTTAACTTGAAAAGGTGTAGTCAAGCCCTTTTATTTGATACCCAAATTGTTATGATTAAACAACTTTGTTCCGCCATTTTGTTTTAGACGCCTTCCTGGAGTTTACACTTTTTTTTATAGTTTTCCACATTTTTTTGGCCAAAATTAATAACAGCCAAATGGCTGGATTTAAACGATTTTTTTGATTTGAGTTTTGGTGAACACTTAAAAGCGAGGGAGAGACCGAAAAAGTTTTTCATACACTCAGAAAAAAACATATGTAAATTTAACTAAAAATTAACAAAGAATTATTTCTAAAAAGGGGTTACGGGTTAAAGATTATAGGTTCCCGCATACAATATCTTTTTAGATTTCTGATAGATAATCTGGTTTTCTAAACTGCTTTTTTTCTAAAAATTTTTTCGAGTGTACACTTACCTTTCGAATATAACAGTAGAAATTAATTTTACCAATTTAATGAAGTAACAAACAAAGTCATGTTTATTCAACAATTGAAGGATCGCCGCGAATAATGTTGCAAATGACAAGAAAACAATTTTTCAGGAGAGCAAAAAAAAGTATTTAAATGGTTTGATTATCTCTTTTTTTAAATACTTTTCCTTTTGTACCTTTTGTACCTCTGTTACACTTATTAATCACTTTCGACAATTCCGTTCGTAAACTTTTGTTTATAACTTTCAACGTTCTTCCATTGACTGACTCATTGTAATTACGTTTTGACGGTGATAAAATGCATACGTTTGATGTTCTAGTGTAATGTAAGAGAGTAATTTTAACGGTAATCTGCAAAAAAATAGGTTTTTTTTGTCTTTTACAACGTTATTCACGGCTTTGCTTCAATTTGATTTTCGAGGTCCAAACAGTGAACTAAATGTAATATACATGGGTTCAAAATGCCTCCACTCTCTATATTTCTTTATCTTCGCTTTCGGGCTTTTCTTCGTCTGTTTGAGAATTTTCTACAAAATGTTGCTCTTCTGATCTCATTTATTCGATCACTTCTGGTGGAAGCAGCTTTAATTTCTTTTGAGCTTGATGCGTTTGTTCAACGAAATTCTGGAAATGTGTGGATCTGGTGTCTCCAATGCTCGATTAAAAACTTCCGTCAAGTTATTTGAAAAAAAAAGTTTTTCCAAAACTTTAAAATTTCTGGAACATTTACGCCATTTTATATTCATATTTAAACAAAATATTGGAACATATATTGAATAATTCTGAATTTGGCACGCAGTAGTCAGTCACCTGAAAAAATTAATTTTTTTTAAACTCGCAAAAAATTCGCATATGAAATATATAAAATTTGGAGTTCTAGAGAACTATTCTGATATTATGTCTAATATGTGTTATTATTTTTTTGTAAGTCTATATAAAAATGTAATTTATAATTCCATTAGTTAATTTTAAGGTCACTTTAATTTTTCCAATTTAATCGATTTTATAGATGAGTTTACCAACATTTTGCTAAAAAATGTAAAAGTACTTACCTTCAGCATTATTTCCTATGTTTTAATTTTTCAAAAATATAAATTTTAGTTACGAAAAATTTATATTAGAAAATATTACAAAATTCACTGCACTTTAAGACTTTCTGATAACTGGTTTAGAAATCGTAATCAAAACAACTGTTTAAGTAACAGAAATTAAATTATTTTTAAAACTGAAAAAGCTATGTTTTCTTTGTAATATTTTTTATTATATTAAAGCCAAAAAAATAAACTTTGCAAAAATTAAAATTTTTACTTTTACCCAAAAAAAGGGGCTAAATTTCCTATAGTGCATTGTACTGGTCAAAACCTTTAATTTGATACTAACATTGTGGGGGGTGTGGGTCGGTTTTAAAAAGAATAACTGTAC
Source organism: Phyto melanocephala (assembly GCA_941918925.1). Lineage (NCBI taxonomy): Eukaryota > Metazoa > Arthropoda > Insecta > Diptera > Rhinophoridae > Phyto > Phyto melanocephala. The sequence goes on from OW799237.1 coordinate 107,328,088, forward strand.
TTATTAGGTATTAATAATTTAATAATAAAATTATTGCTTTAGTATTTTTTGTTTACTTTGTCATAAAATAATTCCTTTCCCTTTTTGCATTGCGTAACCCAACATCATTATCCCATTGTAGTGCCAATTATGTTTTATTAACTTATTGACTTTGAAAAACAAAATTCCCCCAGTTAAACTGCAAGAAAGTAGGTCACAAAAGAGTAATAAACCTTTCTTAAACCACATTGCAAATAAAACCAGTCTTCTTTGGAGAGAGAAAAAAATTTAGAAAAAAAACAACACCTTTTAAAGCTAATGCCTAGCAACTGAGCACACCTTCCTGCTAACACATTTTATAAACGGCCATCATCGTCATCATCAACCACAACAAAGAGAAACCAAATAAACATATAAACAGTGAAAGAAAAGACTTGCTGCAAATAACCCTTTAAGGCAGGGAATAGCAAAATGTGAAACAGGAGACAACGAGGTATAAAGCCACATGCACATGTGGGTCTGACGTCACTAAAATATTCAGCACTTTGGTTACATTTTAAATATTAAGTTTAAATAGCAAGCAGTCTTGCATGCTGATAGATTAATTGTCATGTGTGAAGGTGAGAGACCTTAAAACCAGATACCAAAGAATCGTTAATATCTTAAGCAGCTAATTCACGGCATGTTTTTTTATATCTAACTTGACAAACTCCACACTGATAAATTCAAACATGTTGAGACGTCTGACAAAATTTCAATTAGAGCGCGCTCTATTTTTTTCTGTCAAAAAATGTGACATCAGCCGTTGGCAGAAATCTCTGCTGCTGCAAAGCAGTTAGCGACGGTTGCCCGTAAAAGTACAATTTTGACAGACATGTAGATTTACAAATGTGTCACAAATTTTAAAGTCAGATGTAAAAAACATGCCGTATGAATAATAACATGCATCTTGTGACAAGATTCCAACAAAATATAAGAACTTTAACTGCATAACCAAAATAATTGAAGAGGGAGAATGAGATGAAGTTAACAGGGCAAGAAATATTCAAGGAATCATTCTTTGTATAAATGGATTGAAGATTAGTGATCGCAGTGCAATGAGTGTTTATGACAGAAACCAAAACGGAGGTAAATACTTCCATCTACCATATCACAGCACTGTTTCCCAGACACAGATTGTGGCAATTATGGAAAGTATAAAATGGATGAAGGATACTGATGACAAAGCTCATAGTGGCTGCATGAGGTAAGATTTTGCTATTACACGAAATGTATTTTAGTCGTGGCCGAAGCGGATACATTTATGCTTTTTGAAGACGTCAAAATTACGTCACAGCTACATGCGTATGTGGCTTTTTACATTTCTTGTACTAGAGGCTTAAAACAAGGTAAAAATGACGAGTTAAAATAATAATTTAAAAAAATATGTGAAATACAGTCTAACTTCCATAACTTGAACTTCTCTAACTCGAATAATCTCCACCTCTAACTAATTGGTTGGCAGTAGCGTTAAAAGAACAAATTACATACAATTTTCCTTCCGTAACTCGAACCTCCATAAGTCGAAGATCTCCATAACTCGAACAAAAAACGAACATATGAACTGTATAACTCGAAAAATTTGCTTGTTTAAATGGGTTTTTGTTATAGTTATCGGTTGTTTGTTTTACTCTCGTTTGTTTCTTAAGCTGGCTTGTCTACTTTACGTGCTATTTTTATTTTCTTTTCGGGGAATTACAAATTTGTTTGTCGAAGATGGAAGATGGATTAAATAATGGCAAGCACGGTCTTAAAAATTTTCAAAAATAAGGAATCAAATATATTTTAAATAAAAATACATAATAAAAAACCTTTTATACTATTTTAACAAAAAATTCTTTAACTCAAAGTCTCCGTAAGTTAAAGTTTTTTTTTGGGATAATGGTAATTCGAGTTATGGAGGTTCGACTGTATATAAAAATATGCAAAACCCATTTTTTTACTTTTAATAATTAATAAATAATTTGCGATAAATTAGGGATTGATAGAAATTTTTGGATATATTTTTAGTTTATCGAATAATTTACAAAACATTTTTTTATTAAAAGCATTTTCTAGAAGTTATTTATTGCAAAAAAAAAAAAAAAAATGTCGATGAAATTTGTATTTACAAACTAATTAAACCCGGGTTTAAATCAGCTGCTGCAAATAACCATTGTTACCACTTTAAAAACTTCTGCCTCTTAAAAGGCAAACTTTATAACAAAAAAAGTTTAAGCTGTTCTGCTGCAAGACACAAACAAAACACAAGTTTAAACCAAAAATTTAAAAAGAAAAAACAAACTTAACACTTTGACTCATTTGGTAAAATTCTCTACAACATGATCATGACAACTACACTAGCACTACAGAAAAAAGGGTTTCTTAAACAGATGACGATTGGTTTATGTTCTTAGTAAGCCAACAATCTTGCTCACAGAAAATTTCTGCAAAATAAAACAACATCACAATGAGCAAAAGTTTCCTGTTTGTGCTGAGGAATTTCATCAGGTTTTGCAAGTAGATTTATTTCTCTTTGCTTTTGGTTCGGTTTATGTTCGGTTTAATGATAATTATTCAATGGCAGATGCAACAACACGCACTTTCGCTTTCTGACAATATGCTGTTGTGTGCACAGATGTGTCAGAGAGTATTTGGTGTTGTGTTGTCATAACCAGACAGAGTTTTATCATGACCTTCCTTAAGACGTTTAAAGTGAAGTAAGTACCAAATCAATAAATTATTCTTAAAATGAATATGTCGTGCTTTTGTAGGCAACGACATTTATCTATAAGAGTAGTAATGAAATATACAGATTTGGAGTTGTAAATACTTACAATAAAACAATTATATTTTTAGTGATTAAGTACAACCTCTCTTGAGGCATTTTTTCTTTTAACAGATACAAAATACCTTTTTTTATATCGATCACGTGTGTTTTATCACTACTTACATTAAGAGTTTTGTTTATGGTGTGTGTGAGAATTTTAAACTTAAAAAACTCAGCGAAATATTGGAAGCACCACACCTGCTGAACCAGTTTATTGAATTAAAATTTGATTTTGACAAAAAAAAAATAAAATAAAAAGATACAGCACTTTAAACAACAACAAATGACTTTGTAGTTGACAAGTTTTTTTTAACAATCACAATCATAAAGCTACTGAAATATGACAGTTTACGTATCAGCAATGGATTAGGATTTAAGATCCGACACTTCGAGAAAAAGCCTCATTAACCTGAGCAGTAAATTAAAAAGTAACCCAAGATATTATACAAGTTGCTATACGGCAGCAGGGATATGAAACTGCTGGCAATTGGGTTTAATACGGTACCGAGCATGTTCACGTTTGCAAAGTTGTTCATGTTAACGAAGATGTAACTTTTTAAGATTTCCAAATAAATTAGACATGTATTTGAAATCAAATTCATAATTTTGTTTGTGTTTCGAATTGTTGTGTACATATGTTTTGTTAAAACAAAAGTACGTTAAAAATATTTAAAAAAATGTGTTACCTTTTCTCGGATTATCTTTTAATTTTTAAATTTTAATTGCTGAACAAATTCTTTCTCTCAAAAAAGTTAATGGGATATCCTCCTCACACTCTTGTTCATCCCCTAAATAGCTAAAGATGTTCGTCCAACATTTTGCAACTGTTTTCTTTTCATCCATTGCGTCCATTTATGATTAAACCAATTTTCAAAAATGACAGCTGTCATCCATTACGATTTGGAGCAATTGTAGGCCACAGGAGATTAAAATTTCTAAAATAGCGAGGATTTTTTGCCTTTCCAATCACAAGAAGTTTAACTTTAGAATTTTGGTAGTTTATGCGACATTTTTTACGAAAAACTTTAGATTAGATCATGCTAGATCAGCAGCGCTCCCTAAACTAAACCTGAGCAATAATTTACGGGGATACCCCTTTTTATGAAAACGATTTACATAACCAACAAATTTGTTGACGTTATAAGGCTTTCTCACTGTGTTCACGCTACAGAGTAGTCAGTGTAAAAAAAAATTATGTTCATCTTATCCGGTGTTCACGTAAGGCAGTGTTTTTGTTACCGCGAGTCTACTGTATATATTAAAAGTTTTGTATTTTTGTATGGCAACGAAATTTTAAGTATTTTTCTTATAAGAAGAGCTTAATCAATAGGTATGAGTGTAACAATATCTAAATGTTTGGAGTTAATTGAAAAGGCAGGCATTTTAGATAGATTTGAGAAAAGAAAACTCATGATCTTTGTAATGAATTTCAATTAATAATTTTAGTTTAAATAATATTTTAGTAATACAATTAGTAATAAAAGAACTCTATATTCGAGAGTGTACAATACAGGTTTATATTGAAAAATGCAAAGATTTTTTTCATGAAATTCGTCAATCGCTAACGTAAACAATTCGATTAACATCAACTCCTTAGGTTTTAGTTACTTCACGTTACCGCGAGTGCACTTTTTATTAATTAAATAATGTGGTCTCACATTTGTCAAGTTTTTAACTACAAATACATATATTTTTATACCCTTCACACAGTGAAAAAGGGTATATATAGGTTTGTCATTCCGTGTGAAATTTCTACAATTTTCATTTCCGACCCCATAAAGTATATATTTTCTGAAAGCTTATGAATAGGGAAGTCGATTAAGCTCTGTCAGTCTGTCCGTCAGACCGTCTGTCCGTGTGTATGTTGAAATCAACTTTTTGAAGCCCCCCGACATCGCTTGGACCCGGGTGAGGTATTAAAATATCAGAAATATTTGGGAGTAGATCGCTATTGAAAATCAGAAACATCGGTACATAAACAACTGAGATATGAGCAAAAACCCACGACCACCTCGATTTTTTTTTCACAAAAACAACATTACAACAACAACATACGTACATACAAACGTGTATACTGGTTAGAGAAAACGTGGCATCGAATCCTAGCTGAGCCAAAAAAAATTTTTTTTTATATTTTAAAATTTTTTTTAAAAAATTTTTTTTTTTAATTTTTTTTTTATTTTTTTTTTATTTTTTATTTAATATATTATTTATATTTTTATTATTATTTTTTTTTTAATTTTTTTTTTTTATTTTTTTTTGTTTTATATTAATTATATATATTTGAATTATTTTTTAAAATTTTTTTTTTTTAATTTTTTTTTTTAAATTTTTTTTTTAAATTTTTTTTTTAAATTTTTTTTTAAAATTTTTTTAACATACATACGTAAATTTATAATTTTACAATGGGATGTTTTTATATATGTATGTTTTTTATATGTATGTACGTATTTCATATGGGATAAATGGTGATACAAACTACTGTTATTGCATGACTACACGGTGTGAAGGGTATATAAGATTCGGCACGGCCGAATATAGCGCTCTTACTTGTTATTTATTTACTACTTCAAACTTTTTATTTAAATAAGTAATTTAATTTAAGCGTTATTGTGTATTCTAGTAAAACCGGTTATTTTTTAAATGCTAAACCAAAAACCGGTTGCTTTTAAATATCACCTTTTTAGAATAACTAAAAACCGTTTTTTTAAAAACGTCGAATAATCGATCTGCCTAAGTACAATACAAACTACCCGAAGAAAAATGTCCTGTAAAAAAGTCTGCAAATCGCCCGAATGAAAATCAGAAATCTAGACTACGCTACGATTTGATTATTACTTATTTATGTAATAGTGAAGAGTACACCAAATTCGGCATGGTCAAATAGTGTTTTTTTACTTGCTTTAAACCGGTTATTCGGTATTTGAATATTTAACTGAAAACCGGTGTTCTTTTTAAAACGACAACGATTGGAAAAACACAAAAGTCAGGTTTCAAAAAAAAAAACCGAATTATCTCTAATAATTAGCAAACAAGACAATTCCTCTATATTGTTGCATACAAATTTTTTATATAAAATTGTTTGCAAAATTAAATACATAAATCAACAATTTGACAACTCAATAGAACTTCAAACAAATTAGCAATTTTAAGAAGTGTTAAACACCTGAAAACATGAAAAAATTAACGATTATCAAAATATTTGATGAAATAAATAACACTTATAACGCTTTAGATGTAGAAAACAGCAACAACTTTACCAAAAAAAATATATTTCATAAAACCTGTGTCAATCATACAAAATTGAAACATCTCAAAGGCATTCGGACGATGAAAAAAATTATCAAAAAAAAAACCTTTATTTGAAAAAGTTTCATCATACACAAATTAATATTCGTAATTAAAGACACGATATTGTTTTTCGATTTAATCGAAATTATATAAAATCTTGTTGCTTAAGTCATAGAAATTATTTCGTTTTTTTTTTTAACATTTTTTGATCGTTGTTTATTTGACGTGCTTTCCGAAATTAGGTTTGCATTTCTTTTGATTTTTGATTGGTTTAACCTTTTCTCTTTTGAGCAAAACTGTAAATAATTTTTTTTGTCAAGAAACTAATTTTTGATTTATGTATCAAATATGTATTTGAAAAAAATTTAAACTGTTATTAACTTGACATTTAATAAATCACATTGAAGTTTCAACATTAACACTGAATATAACTTTAACTCTAGAAAAAAATATATATTTTTTTTAATAATGCAACCAACAAGTATAAAAAACCAATGTAACTACGGTGTGGTTATAAACCATAAAATCACATTTTTGGGTAAAACCTTAATAAGTTTTTGTAGCTGCTGCGGCTGCTCGTATTTAGTGGCACATACCAGATAGGCCTGCTTCAAAAATGCAACAGCAAATTGTTATTGTAGTCTTAAGAACAGTGTCTTGAATTGAGCTCTTTTAGAAAAGTTTTAAATATATTTAGGTTTCCATTAGCAAAAAATCCATCTATTTACCACCACATAATTAATAATTTTTTTATTTTTTTTAATTTTCAAAAAAAGTATGTCGCATTATAGCGGCACAAATTAAAGTTCAAACAGACAACTTCTTCTCGAAAGCTGCTAAATGATGAAACACAACTTAAACTGGTATACAATTTTGAAGACACCACAACAAAAATTAAAAGGTTTGCGGTTAAACTTTAACTTATTTTTAAAAAATTAAAAAAAAAAATTATACATATGAACGTTTTTGTATATTGCCGGTTTTTAGGTAATTTGCAAAAAAAAAAAAAAAAGTCAAGGTAGTTGAAAAAAGAAACAAATTGCATCTTCTTTATTACAGACTTGATGTTTTTTTTTACAATTTTTGAAGGCAAGAGGAAATAAACGTTTTAATTTTTTGATATATTGTCTTTAAATCTCTAAAAATTTTAATCTTGTTTGATGCTTTTAGAAAAAAAAAATGCAGAGCTGGTAACTAGACACAAAAGTTTGATGACTTTTTAATGCATGTGTGGTTTCATATCAATTTTATTATAATATAACTGACACTGTACTGCCAAAAAAAAGTTTAAGTGCTATACTAAGCATTACCGAATTTGCTAAAGCCCTTCATCATTGTGCTAATAGCTAAACCTTATTCATTGTTTTATTATGCAGATTTCAGTATCGTTCAAATGTATGTGTTAGTTAGCAAATGCCTAGTGTTGTCTCTTTGTATACACTACACCTATGGTGCTAACGGTATGTATAGTTTTGTCATTTCATTTGTAATTTCTACAATAATCATTTCCAAACCAAAGACTAAAGGAATCAATTGTGCTATGTCCGTCTGTCCATCTATCTGTCCCTCCGTGTGTTGGTTGCAAACAACTTCTAGAAGCCCCAAACTTAAAACAGATCTGTATGTGGTATTTACCTTTTGCAAATATATGGCAATAAATCGCTATTAAAATTCATTAGACTCTCCTAATAACTTTCTGAGATAAGAGCAAATACACACGACTTTCTCTGTTTTGTTCATAGTTTTACTAATATAATCAAAATATTTCAGCCGTAGTAAAACTTATAGACACCTTCGCTTATATTTTTAGACAGGATATGCCTCTGGGGTCTTTCGTAAAAAGTATAAGAATTTTTTTCTAATGAATCGGTCACTAATCGTTAAAGTTATAGACAAATATATTTTTTAATTTATATATTGTTACATCTTAATTGAATTTAGGACACGCTTAGGACACCTAACTACAGGCTGCAGTCTCAAAAACTATTGCTGAGTACAACTTGCGAATCGGCTGGAAACTAACTGAGATATAAGCACAAACATACAAATACTTCGGTGATTTTCCCCACATATACACACGAAAATCGAGTGTTTTTTCAACTTTTGGATATCAGAGAGAACTGATGTGGTTATGAAAAGAAACGTCTTATTTAACAAATTAAAATAGACTTAAAAAAAATGTTAAATCCATAATGGCCGCCATTAAAAAATGTCGTAAAATAAATTCATAAATGGGTCAACTCAAGTAATTAAAAGTGTACCCATTTCTATCTTCTCGATATTGGTATCAAACGTAATGGCTTGACCAGTAGGATACAGTAAACTATTAAAAAGGTAGAATGCATCCGAAAAAATGGCGTATATATAGGTCAAATATAATAATTACGGCCTTACTCCCTTCAACCATCACAATTGCATTTGTGACAGATTTTGTCAGCTGACTCGTAACATCCCGCCATTTCGCTGTATTGTTGGCGACGCCATCATTGATTTTAATTTTTGCTTAGTTAACTGAATAGATCTAAGAGATTTCATTTGATACCCATATTGATGGGGATCAGAAATGATATTATCCGGCATTTTATTGCGGACACCATATTGTATCTTACACCTCTTCGTAATTTACTGTTTTCTGCTAGTCAAGCCCTATTTATTTGATACTAATTGTTTAAGGCTGTAGCGCCTTTATACACATTTAAAAGCAATTAAAAAGAAAGAAAACCTATGTAGGTTATGTTAAATTAGATTGAAAAGGAGGGGTATAAAAGCCCAAACCCATGACAGGTATGCACTTATGCCCAGTTGGCATGTTGTGCGCTCCATATGGAAAACGGAATTCCCAAACAAAAACCATAAACATAATTTCCCATAAATGACGGACTAGTTCAAGAACTCAGTCCCCTCAATGTAACGCCTTATGGATCTCCAGTTCGAGGTCCCTAGTTATTCTAAGTTCGGCATAGTATCCACTGTAAAGATTTCGCGCCTAATATGCCCAAACGCAGGACAATGACAGAGGTAGTGTACCAAAGTCTCATCCTCTTCCTCGCATGCAGATTATCTGAGGAGACAACATGTAGAGTCTCCTCAGATAATCTCATGCGAGCTAGATGAGTTCTCAACTCCGTATGACCTGTAATCACACTGGTTAGTTTCCTAAGGTAAGAAAATAGTAGTCGGTTTTATTGGGAATATTTAAATCAAAATCTCTAAAGTCTGATAACACTGGGAAAAAAATTGATCTTTGGGGAGTCAAATAAAGAGTTGATAATTTTCATGTGTAAAAACTCTTTTATTAGGTTTACTAAAATAGTGGTGTATGGGTTTTGAGGTAGCGAGTCCTTTGGATGAGACATCTGGCCTAATTAAGATCGGAAACGTTAATTATAAAAATTATATTTCATCGTTTTGGCGATCTCGACTACAAGACTTGTTGGTTATTTACGACTCCTTAATAATTAATTCACAAAAATTAATTCAAGTACATGTGGCCATTTCCATGTCATCGCACATGACATTTGTACTCCTATAAAGTGGAGTAATTTTTGCTAAAGTAAGAGTAACTGAAACAAAATTAGATCTTTATGTTCCATTCAAAGGGTGCTTTATTTAAAAACTAAGAAAAAACTAATTCGAATCAGTGTTGTCTAAAATATCCAGAAAAATAAAGAATATATCGTACGTGACATAAAACAGAAGTGATTTTGAGGTATACATATGGAGGTATTTTTCCTTGTTTTAATTTCTTACACTAAACCAAATATTTTTCATTTAAAATCTATCATAATTAATTGAAAACCATTATTTAAATGATTTTATAATAAATTCAATTTTATATCGTTCGTGACATATCGTACGTGACAGATTTTTCTCTAAAAGTGTTCTTAAGCAATAAAATTTATATTATGTTAAGAAAAGAAGTTAAATTAGGTGCTCTTGCGACTGTTCAAACACGAGTAACGGTGACAAATAATGTTTTTGCACTACGTACGTGACATTATAATAGCATCCAAAGGAAACAAAAAAAAATACCGCTATTGGACTCTATATTTTCTTTTTTGTTATGGATCTTGTTAATTGTTGTTTTTACCTTAATTTTAAAGAATATTTACAATTACAAATTATTTTTACAATTTAGTCGCTAAAAAAAGAAATAGTTGATTGCAATTCTTTAAAATAAGTCAAAGAGATAATCAGATTAAACTCTTAGTATTTCTCTTAAAATATTTTGATAAGCTCTTAATACCTGCGCATAGTAAAATTCGAGTGTTTTTTTTATCAATAACCTTTAATTGAAAAACTTTCAAGAGTTTTTATTTTTACAGTCGTGGTTGACATATTCATGGAGATGCCCATATACAAAAAAATAGAATAATAAATAATAAAACTTATTGAATCTGCAATCAACACTAATGTTGTTAAGGTTGAAGAGGACACACCGTTATTTGACCCACATATCCGCCATTTTATTGAATATGCCTTCTTTGATTTTAACTTTTTCATAGTTTGATGTAATCTGCTGGTCAAGCCCTGTCATTTGATTTGAACAGCTAATTTTTTAATTACTAGATTTAATCAATATATAAATTCATTGTACGCCATTTTAAGTGCTGGCCATCATGAGTTTTGAATTTGTTTTTAACAAATTTATTACATTTTGCTAGACAAAACTTTTTTAAGGTTGTCTAAAACTGCTATTAAGCTTCGTACACACGGTTGTCAGATCGTACAATATTGTGTGAAAAATTGGTAGCAAATACCTTACAACCGTGTGAACTGGCAATGTTTGCATAACAATGTTGGCAGAAAAGTCATTGTCATACCATTGATAGACGGCAACCTGACAACAATATTGTCAGATATATTGCAATCGTCTGAACAACCTTCATCGTTATTGTCAGACCATTGAAACATGTTGTCATATAATTTTATATTGGCAGATGTACAAGTTTTGTGCATATGACAATGGCGTCATTGTCATACAAGTTAGTGATGTCAGATGTATAAAATGTTGCTTTTAGTATTGTTGAATAGAATGTTGTTTTTAGGAATTTTCTTGTACTTTCTATTATATTTATATATAAAAACAATTAAGAACGTTATATTCGACCATGACTAATCTACTATATATGTCACTAGCACTCGCTTGAATTATGCAGATATTAACTTTATCATAATTTACAAAGAAAAGTTGATAGCAAAAATATACATACATATGTTTGTAGTATATGCATAAATATATATAAACACTATAATCATAGACGTCTATACATACATATACAAACTACATAATCTCGGACTTCTATACGTTCATACATACTTGCATATACGAAGTAATACATGCTAACTATGCCTTTTCATTTGATACCAATATTGTTGAGAGTAAAATTTTAATTATCAAAATATAATTATATTTATTGATTTATAGCGTAATCTATTTTACTATTCAAGCCCTTTTATTTAATACCCATATTGAATTACAAATATGTAATTCGCCCTTTTGTATTGGACGCCATCTTAAATAAAGAATTTTTGTTAAGCCTACTGTATTTTACAGGTCAAGCCCTTTCATTTTATACCACTATTGATGGCGGTAAGTTTTTAATTACAAAAATCATCTTATGTATACAAATTTGTTCGATATTTTGTCATGGCGTTCATCTTGATTTTTATACATAGGTTATACATGATATTCTGTATTATACTTGTCAGTTCCTTTAATTTGATCCCAATATTGCAGGGGGTAAATTAGATAAATTTTTAATAACTAAAATTCACTCATTATACAAATTTGTTTGCCATTCTGTCATGACGGCCATCTTGAATTTGAACCTTTTTCATAATTTTTTTACATAAATTGTATACTAGGAAAAATTTAGGAGATTTTTTTAAAAACGTGGGAATTTTAAGTATGTATCTTCATATGGCATCACTGCAAAACGCTCTTTCAATGCAACAGCTGTTGTGCAAAAAAAAATTGTTAATTTTCTTGCGTGTTTCTTGTTTCAGTTTAGATTTGTGTCAATAAGTGGAGAACAAAATGAAAATAATAAAAATTATTGTAAATATGAAGGGGACGGTACAGAGTTTTCCATTTTTAAATTTGTGAAAGCTTTTCTAGATCCCCAGACGCTATCGGAATCTAAGATTGTAAAAAAACATGGCCAAAGCAATTTCTGACAACAGATCTGCCAATTTTTTTTATACCGTCATCTGACAACCGTCTAAACTTACAATTTTTTGTCGGACAACATCGTCAGATAATGTTATTGTCAGAACAACATCTGCCAATGAAATTGTCAGCTTTTCTGGCAAAAGTCTTACAACCGTCAGAACTGACAATTTACCTTATGGAAGCAATTCTTCATTGTCATTCCATTGTTAGCATATGTTTAGGTGTAGCAATTAAGTAAAATCTGACAACCGTCTGTACAAAGCTTTACATGCAATTTATTTACTAATTATTGCCAGCATTTAATTTCAAAAAAAAAAATAAACAATTGCCTTTCATCTTTTTTAATAATTGTAACATTTATATTGCCTTAAAAAATTATACTTTCAAAATTGGTTTAAATTGATGCAAAAAAAAAAAAAAAAAAAAAACAATTATACGAGTACAGAGGAATTTTAAAAATCATTTCCCCACCTAAAACGAAAAACTCATGTGAACATTATCTTTACAAATTAAAATATTCATACTCACTTACAATTGTTTTAAAAAAAAATATATCTTTTAAATAAGTAGTTATTAACACTTCTTATCGTGTCCAGATATTTATATGGGTCATGTTGGCATTAAACAAATTTAATTATATTCCAATAAAACACACAACAATTGAAAGGTTTGTAATAAATCCCTTTTCATTCGTTACATCAGAAGCGTCCCAGACAAAGGGCACTCACAACTTTGTAGGTGTCCAACATTATACACGCACACTGACATAACAACTGCGATGCTCTTACAATTTGTTAAGTTAAATGTAATTGTGTTTCGTGTAACAGTAATTTGTTTGCATGAAATTAATAACAAACCTAGGCCACATGGGCATAGAAATATAATTAAGGTTTTGTTACTGCATCTTTGTATGCCTCACTCATTCCCGTTTGTTTGTTACTGTTGATTGGAAACGATTGCAAAAACTAATGGTATGACGAGTGTATAAATGATCAAGTGTGCGTGTGTGTTGGAATGGATCAATTTGAAAAGGTAAATACAAATAGCTTGAAGTTTATTGGAGTAGATAGAAAACAAAACTTACCGTAGTGCAGACATGTAGCATACATACACGCACAAATTATGTAGTTGAAATTCGTATCTGCCCAGCAAACACTTCCTTTATTAAATGCAGGACCTTAAAAGCAAAAATCGTTTTTTGGTATCCTTTAACTGTGTGGTCAAGCTTTGTCATTTCATTTGTAATTTCTACAATAATCATTTGCGACCCTATAAAATATATATTTGCTGAAAGCTTAGGGAAATCAATAAAATAGTGTCCGTTTGTCCTGTGTTGGTTGAAATTAATTTTTAGAGGATGGATTTTATTTTTGACATATTGCTGCTTGCTGTCTGCTGTCGTCTATGTGTTTAGAGCTTATGTGGTATCATTTTTTCGGATATATTTAAGAATAATTTGTTAATTAGATCCAGCACAATCACCCCATTATCTTCTGAGATATTAAAATTAACATTTGGAGCCTTAGCATAATTTGCCACTACATGCCACTTAGGCATTTCGCAAAAAACTTTGGATAAATCGGTCACTTAACAGCAAAGTTATAGGCAAAAAAAATTTAAAAGTATATGCATATATATTTTTTAAACTTATCAATTTACTAAAGCTCTTGATTACTTTTCTTGCACAACATGAACTTTTCAAAGCAACAAGTTTAGTGTATTGAAAATTCTTTGCAGCCACAACCAACAAAACCCTAGTTATTTTAAACGTCTTTTTATACCCTTCAGACAGTGAAAAAGGGTATATATAGGTTTGTCATTCCGTGTGAAATTTCTAGAATTTTCATTTCGGACCCCATAAAGTATATATTTTCTGAAAGATTATGAATAGGGGAGTCGATTAAGCTCTGTCAGTCTGTCAGTCTGACCGTCAGTCCGTGTGTATGTTGAAATCAACTTTTTGAAGCCTCCCGACATAGGTTGGACCCGGGTAAGGTATTAAAATATCAGAAATATTAGGGAGTAGATCGGTATTGAAAATCAGAAACATCGGTACATAAACAACTGCGATATGAGCAAAAACCCACGACCACCTCGATTTTTTTTTCACAAAAACAACATTACAACAACAACATACATACATACAAACGTGTATACTGGTTGGAGAAAACGTGGCATCGAATCCCAGCTGAGCCAAAAACTTTTTTTTTTAATTTTTTTAAAATTTTTTTTTAATTTTTTTTTTTTTTTTTATTTTTTTATTTAATATATTATTTATATTTTTATTATTTTTTTTTTTAATTTTTTTTTTAATTTTTTTAAAACTTTTTTTTAATTTTTGTTTTTTTTTATTTTTTATTTAATATATTATTTATATTTTTATTATTTTTTTTTTTATTTTTTTTTTAATTTTTTTTTTTTATTTTTTTTTTGTTTTATATATATTATATACATAATAATTTTTTTTTTTTAATTTTTTTTTTAAATTTTTTTTTCAAATTTTTTTTTTTTTTTTGTTTTTTAACATACATACGTGAATTTATAATTTTACAATGGGACGTTTTTATATATGTATGTTTTTTATATGTATGTACGTATTTCATATGGGATGAATGGTGACACAAACCACTGTTATTGCATGACTACACGTTGTGAAGGGTATATAAGATTCGGTACGGCCGAATATAGCGCTCTTACTTGTTTTTGTTATTGTAGGGATATGATGTACGCTCTCGTGTTCGCGGCACGTGATCTTTAGGCACTAGGAAATGTTCTTGCAAGCCCTTAATGACGATAGATTTTTATTGATGCTGCGGGTGCAAACCGCACAAGTCTTCTTCACAAAATACTAAAAAAAAAAACGAAAAAATAAAAATGCTTTATTCGGCCGTGCCAAATCTAATAATGCCTTCACTATCATGTACATGTAGTTATATCAACCACATCGTTGCCTTGCCTAGATTTAATTATATACACCATTTTGATTTATAAAGTTTTAGGTACTTCTCTATATTCCACTAGCCAAGCTCTTTCATTTGGTACCCATATTGATGGCTTTAAGAAAAAAAATTATCCGCCATTTTGTGGCGGAAGCCATTTTTAATTTTATACTTTTCTATAGTTAACTGCATCGTCTAAGTCAAATCCGTTCACTTAATACCAATATAGCAGAGTTTAAAGAAGACAACTCCGTAATTAGTATATTTGACCTATATATCCGCCATTTTGTTTTAAACGGCATCTTTGATTATCAACTTTTTCGTAGGTTTCTACTATATGCTACTGGCAAAGTCTTTTCAATTTATACCAATATTGAGGGGATTTTTGTTACTTATTCAATTTGACCCAAATACATATAAATGTAATTATTGCACGCCATTTTGTAGTGGTGGTCATCATATATTTAAAATATTTTTTATAATATATTATAGTTTGCTAAACAAGCCCTTTAATTTGATATCCAAATAAGTTCTCTCGGTAGTCTAGAAGCTAAAAGATTAGATTTTCAAATTTTGGAAAAAATGTGAAGCAAATGCTTTTTGGTGTTTATAACTCAGTTAGTTTCGAACTTAATTTCGAACTTTTTCGCACCAAGTTGGTATCTAGCATATTGAAAAATAAATAAGAAGCTTTAGTATCTTAATATATTAAAAAAAGTATTTATTTATACAAATTATGTTTGCCTATAACTTTGCCAATTAGAGACCGATTTGTTCAAAATTTTCTACGATAAGCGTGATTTTATTTGCAAAAAGGAACAACTGTGATTTGAATAAAAAATCAAATAAATGTGTTAAAAAAATGTTAATTTAATCTTTTATTAATTAATAAATATTTATGTTTTTCTTTTGTTTAAATTGTAGTTAAAGGCACAATACTACAACAACTTAAACAACACTTACACACGAAAATACAAAAATCAGTTTAAAAGCTATATAATCATCTATAAAAAATATTGTATTTAATGGTATCATAAAGACTAATCGATAAAAGTTGTGTAATTATTTTAAAGATTACCAGCAACACTTAATTAAGGATTAAAACATTTTATTAATTTTCGATAAAAATAAGAGGCAAAAACTGAAACAGTTGTGTTTATTTGCTTATATCTCAGAAATCTGTTGTGTGATTGCGCTGGGTTTCAACACAAATTCATTTACAAAAATTTCAAAACGAGTGATACCGCACACAGATCTGTACAACATGTCAGGGTTTCTAAATGTTGCTTATAACTGAGTTGGATTTATTGCCTTGAATGTATAATGCTTGATCGTTTAAATTACCACAAAACGATTAAACAATAATGCAGCAATAAGCCGACAGATGGAAGAAATTAACCACAAACTAAAACAATATTAGTAGAAGGGGAAATTTACTGCACTAAATGAATCAATTTAAGTAAAACTGGAAAATAAATGCACTAATGAATGATTATTGGTAATGATTAGGTGCATTAAATTTCCCCTACCGCTTAAATAGCTTCATTTAGTGCACTGAATATTAGGCGCGATAATGCACTATTTTTTCCACTACCACTAAAAGTAGTGGAAAATTAATTCTAATGCAATTAACTAACCCAACTATGGATTTTAACGCACTGACATCCCTCAATCGATTTCCCTATTTATATGCTATCTATTGGTGGAGCCAGAAAAAAATATTGTAGAAATTACAAAGGGAATGACAAAGTTATATGTACCTTTGGCAACACAGGTAAAAGGGTACAAAAATGTTTGCAAATGGAAATTGTATCAAATGTATTCTTTGAAAATTACACTCAACGAATAGATTCCATTAAAGTTCTGCTTAACAGTTGCTGAACATTTGACCAATATACTGTGTTATAAATAGACAAAATAATTAAAAAAACGTAGTAAATAAAATATGTATTAAATACCGTAAATGCTCCAGATTTGTCTATGCATATAAAAACGATAAACTGAACGCATTATGTGGCACGAGAAGTCCAAGACAAACTATGTATACCTTAGATACGTACCCTGTAGGCTTTAGAGAGCACTTTTTACAAATTTCTTTAGGTTAAATGAATGATAATAGTTTTATATTAGACTCGATATATCGTAATAGAAGATATGACTGTAAGTCCCAAAGAGACATATAACAAAATTATTTGTACAGCCGAGAAAGAAATTATTTTCAAAATTGCTTTGCAATAATACTTTACAACTGAACGTTTATGGCAAGGTGAATTCATACAGGCGAAATTATCAGCCCAGCTGATGGGAAAGCATTTTGTAAAAATTAATTGAGTTCGTCTAAATTTTATCTATAAATGCAGGGATGGAAAATGAGGTTTTGATTTTGGTATTAAACAATTAACTTGAGTGTATTTTTTTTTTTTAATAAATGTACCATATTTATGTATGTATGTTGCTTTTGCACCCTTTATAATGTGTTTAAAAAATTTATATCCTTTTTTAAACCAAATTTTATTAAATTAAAAATATTATAACATCTTTTCCAAACCTGATATATCAATTGGCCTTGACCGAAAGCGTCCCCTAAAAAGTTGCTTTGTTGTATCAATTTGCCATTGCATACCCATACACCTGTTTCAATATGTGACAGCGCATAGAGAAAGGGACCTAGGGGTAAAAACAGGTTTTGTTCAGGAGAGCCATCCCAACATACCAAATGACTTGTGAATAATATTATAAAAAGCTTACCAACACAAGGCGCAAGCTTGTAAAGAGTTGTGAATCGATTGTAAAATGTTTGTGTAACAATTATAGAATAATCGAAACGGAACCCTTATTCATAAGCTTAAATGTACACGATTACTATAAGCTATTGCTTGTAATAGTATAATAAGCTTACGAAAATAATATTGCTTTCAGATTATCCTTGTAATTATAGAATAAGCTTACGACAGTAATATTGTATTAAGCCTATCCAATTGTTGAATAGACGGTAATTATTATTAATTAACATTAACTTCATTAATTCAATTCTCTTTTCTAATTATTTTATTATAAATATTATTGCATACCATTTATTTTTTCGCACAACACAATTATAACTTTTATTCACTTTGAAATTTGAACACTAAATGCAAAACACAAAAGAAATTTGTCAACAAATAAAACTGCACTTGTTGACAAATTTCCCGTGCATATGTACTTAAGAAGCATAGTTTTTGTGTGCATACATACGAACTGTTCAGAAACACTTGTGAATCCACTATTGTCATAATATTATTCACAAGTGGTATTGCAGTTTTATTTCTATTTGGTATGTTGGGATTTTAAAGATTAAATGATTTTTCTATTTTTTTAAATTGTTCATAAGGAAAAAAATAAATTTTTTGTAGTTTCGTAAAATCAAGTTATTTTGTTAGTTTAGTAGGGGAAAAAATGAAAATAAATAAATTTTACCGTTAGGTAAATAAATTTTCATAGAACCGTAGGGTCTTACTCTCTTAATAACAAATAAAATTCCAAAGAATTTAAAAACATATGAATGAATGAGTTGTGAATGTTAAAAAATAAAAAACAAAAAAATAAAAAACAAAGAAATACCAATTATTTTAAATAAATTATAGAGTGCACATAGATTTTATTTCTCTTACGATTTTATTTAGGAAGAAACTGAAATAAAAAATAAAATTCAAATGAAATTTTTGCGTCAAGGTTACGTGCGGTAAATAATAATTGTTGCTTATACGAGTAATAAAAATAAAGAAAAATTGGATACTGGCTGAAGTGTATTGCATATGCATACATATGAATGTGCCTTTTGTTGTAACGAACCATGTTAACTTGATTATCTGCTGTCTGCAATGACGGCCTGATTACTTCTACACACACTGCATACACACTATTCCATACCGATACTGGCGGTTAATGTGGATGGCAGTAGTGCCCACTGCAATTGTTACGCTAAACATTTGTGTCGAAAAACCAAGAAAGAAAGAAATAAATAAATAAATACTTGTTAAAGAATAAGGTTTGGCTTCTGTACATGTGTCTATGTGTTTATATATGTGTGTGTGTACGATGATTTTCATATTGTTGAATTTGGGTGAAAAAACAACGCACCATTGGGGGCTCCCCTTTTTGTCTATTTTTTTTGTTGCAGTTTGTACCCATGTTGTTTGTTAAAATATCTTACAACTCCGCACCTAAAGCGGTAGCAAGCGCATGATGTATGAATTGAGTGAACAACAACAACAACATACTTTCAACATGTTTGTCTTTTAAATGAGTAGGTTAAAGCTCATTTGTTACGAGCGACCTCTTAAAAGGTATATTTTTAGATTTTAGCAAAAAATAGTTATTTTTTACAACCTTCATTAAAAGCAATACCCTTCCCACCTGTGGTGGTAAAAAAAATTATATGTAGTCAATTAGGGCTGATCACTCAAACACCTCGCTACAATATACACAATTGGTGAATTAACGAGTTGTCCTAAATGTCCTTAATGTCCAATTGTCATGATGTTATAATTTTTCAAACTTATTTTTAAAATTTTGACAAATTTTAAAACTACAAAAAAAATATTTTTTATAAATCTTAAAACCGTTCGAAAATAACTACTATATGTCCTACAACTTCTCGTGAATACACTTAATATATCTGTGACAATATGGAAAAACTGCCTACGTCTGTTTATATAGTTTTTCGGGGAAACAAGTTCAGAAAAAAGTGTTGAGTGAATTTTCAAAAATTTAATCCCCTCAAAATAAAAACTTATTTCTGAATTCTCTGCTATACAAATTAAAGATCATATTCATTTTCAAATATTATAAAAAGTTATTATTCCAACTGTTATTTTTCTATAAAAAAAAAGTCAACAAGCTATGCAAAATTGCTTTTGAATAGTTTAAAGTTTGCCGGAGGTTATGTTTAAACTCCGGAATCGCAATGATATGAATATCTCAATTTTTACTAAAAGTCGACTTAAGCAGTTTTTTCCCTAATGCCACAGATACAAAAAAATAAAATTATTTGTGCTGAATTTTTTAATGCAATTTCAGTGCTTGCCATTAGTAAGTCGATTTCTTAATATCTTTTCAGCAGGGTTTTAACGAAAAATGGCTGTTTCCTCTTACAGCTGATATTAAATTAATAAGTGGTTTTGGGGTGAGACTAGTTTGACAACTTATTAGGCCAACGTTTAAAAATTGTTAATTTTTTTTTTAAATCCTGAATTAACCCAACAAACACATCGGGTAGTAAAAGATGCAAACTTTTGGTTGACATTTTGCCATAAACAAAATTTCCGCATTTCAAGCAATGATTATCCTCAGACTATAGTCAAAACACCTTTACCTCAAGAAAATTGCACTATTTGGTGCGCTTGCTTGGTTGATGGAATCATTGGTCCATATGTCTTCACAAATAACGATGGTAAGAAGTTTACAGTCAATGGCAAACAACATGAAGACTATACAAATACAATCAAATGGACCCATTAAGTGATTTGACTCCATTCGATTGTTTTCTCTAATGATATAAAGTATGGCCAAATCATAAGGCACGACGTTAACTGTGAGTCACACCGTCAACGTCAAATTTTTGTCCAACATGATTACACATTTCTTCGTTTCAGTGTTTAACAAATTCAACCATGAAGAGATGCACAATAGAGCAGAATGTTAAGATTAGTATTAAGATAAACAGTTACCTGAAATAGAGTTTTCTATCACGGACTTCTTGTGGCCAGAAATTGAGGATAGGGGCCGGAACGATATGTGATTCTAACAGAATAGTGCCACTTACCACACACCTAACGAAACAATGGATGTTTTGTGACAGAAATTTAATGGTTGTGTTATCTCATGTCGTGGCGATGTTATTTGGCTGCCACAATCATGTGATTTGACAACGTTGAACTTCTCTCTTCGATAAGTCACGAACAATTCATGAGCTAAAGAATGAGATTCTTTGGCATATCAACGATATTGAACCTCAATTATGACTTTGTGTCATTGAAAACATGAACCTTTTGATACAAATATACCACCCAAGCCGTGACAAACAATTGTCCAATATTTTCTTTCACAAATCATTGTCATAGATTTTTCTATCACAATAAAAAATATTAAGATAATTCTCTGAAAATTTTTTATTTTATTTACAATTAACAACGAGTGCTTAGGTTGGACCAGCCTGTATGAAGTCTCAAATGTACGCAGATAAACTGGAAATGATTGAGGATTTAAAAGCAAATATTCAACACGATACTGCTGAAATGGAGTCTGATTTACTGCGAAAAGTGGCCCTCGGAGTTAAGTCACTTACGCCCTAGTCACAATAGTTATATGGCCGAAATAATATTAAAACATTAATGCCATAAAAATATTTGACGATTTTTAAATACACTCATGCTTAAGATTCAGTTTAAAGGCCACAAATAATTCAGAAGTTTAAACTTGTTTAACAATGCTATAAAAAGAGACCTCCATATACCGGGTGTTTTTTTCAGTGGTATAGAACTTGTGGTATGAAATAAAACACAAGAAAATCGTTTTAATGACCATCAATTTGGCTTTATTGGAAGGATAATTTTATGCCATTAATGTTTAAATATGATTTCAGGCATGTGGCCGCCGCGGCTGGTTCGAATAAAGCCAATTCTACAGGTCCAATTTTTAACCACTTTTTCGAGCATATGGGGCCGTATGTCGGCAGTAACGCCACGAATGTTGGCTTCCAATTCCCCTAACGTTTCTGGTTTGTTGGCGTAGACGAGCGACTTCACATATCCCTAAAGAAAATAATCCAATGGTGTCAAATCACACGATCTTGGTGGCCAATTGACAGGTCCATTCCGCGAAATTATGCGCTCATCGAATGTTTCCTTCAATAAATCGATTGTGGCGTGCGCTGTGTGGCATGTAGCGCCATCTTGTTGGAACCACAACTCATCCACAAGATCTTTGCGCAAAATCTTCCATAAAGTTGATGGACAAAGCTCCAATTGCTGTGCACGGTGGCGAATCGATTCATTCGGGTCCTCTTCAACACTTTGCTCTACAGCGTCAATTGTTTCTTCGGTGCGCACTGTTCGACGTCTCTGCGGATGCGTATTATCACATAGAGTAAACGTAGTGCGAAAACGATCCATGGTTAACCGAATTAATTGCTCTGATGGACGATTATGTCGACCATAAAATGGACGGAGCTTGCGGTAAACTTCGCGAACTGAACCGTTATTTTCGAAATAAATTTGCACGATTTGCAAGCGTTGTTCTTTTGTCAACCTGTTCATGATGAAATGGCAAACCAAACTGAACATAAATGACATTAGAGTTGCCAGATTTGACCACAAAATGCCAGTTTTATCTCTATTCGAAAAACAAACCTGTAAAAAAACACCCGGTTAAAGGAAAATAACTAGACTTTATTGTCACACATCTGACTTTGGGTGAAGGATTCCAAAACCCAAGTATCATATAAAACTCTGCATTAAAATCCTTCGTTTTGTGTCTTTATCTGATCAATAACAGACATTATTAACTCATGAAACATGGGTTACTATTCATCTACTAGACATGCGTTCTATGCACTTATTAGAATGAAGTAAATTTTATTAATATATTTATATAAACACATGCTCTCTTAAATTGAACCACCTCATCATGGGTTGAACTCATGCATTCACTATTTATTTCGCATGCCTATTTTTGCTGGGAATTTATGTCTTATAAATAAATAAAAATTATCGAAAACGTTAAAAATATTTGTATTTAATCCTGAAAAAAGAATTAATCAAAATATGCTTATATTTAAAAAATTCAACAACAATTACCTATTACATTTCATTGATTGAATTTGTTTGCAGACAATACAATGTTTCTGAAGCGTTGAAGTAGGCACGCGCTTAAAGCTTTAAGAAAGCAATAAAGACAGACAGACAAACACATGGACAGGCAAATATAATATGAGAATTATTAGCTACATTTATCCATTAAGCTGTTGAGGAACTAGCAATAATTTCATGTATATTTACACCTCCTGCCTTTTGAAAATCAACGAACGAAAGATTGTTAAAAAAAAAACCTCAAAACAACAACTAAACAATCAAATCACAAATACAAAAATCATAAATACTCGTAGAAACAAAACTACTTAAGTACAAATTTTGAAATTCAAAAAAACCCACAAGTCAATACAAAAATTAATATTTTCATTTGAAAATTATTTTTCATAATTTGCTAAAACAACTCTACGGCGGCAAGCACACAAATGTGGAGTTATGAATCGTGGCTTGTGGTTTCGTGTTTTCTTTTTCTATTTTTTGTTGTTGTTGTTAATTTGTATGTTACTTTTTTTTTGGGCAACAGTTTAAATAAAAACCATTAATTTATTTATTTGTTTGTTTGCCATATTCAATTGCAATTTATTACATATCAAATTAGAAACAACTATATACTCAGTTGTAAAATAGTTTCAAGCGAATTACGAAAAGCAATTGAGTACAATTTCAAAATGATGCGATTCAGGAATTAGAAAAATGTATTAGTGCAAATTTTTAATATAGATTTATTTAATTTGCACATTAACTGTTATATTTAATTAAAATTATTAAATTATCTTGTAAATACAACTTATACGGGGTGTACCTGAAGTCACGCCTGCGTATAAGAAATTGAATAACAGTTTTATTTATTGTTATTTTTTATTTTTTCAAATAAAATATTTACTTTTTATGATATAAATTTCAATTATGAAAAATAATATTAAAGAGATGGCCAGCCTTTTCATCGGTGTATAATAAAGCTCTTACATAGGCTTTTTACACAACTGTACGCAAAGTTTAAGGCTCTATTGTCATAATCTCAGCTTCAATGTTGTGCTTTAGCTGCTCTATAGTTTGGGGCTTGTTAACATTTAATTGATCTTTAAGAAAACTCCATAGAATAAAATCAGTGTGATGAACGTGTTTACCAATTAATTTTTGAATTTCTTGAGATGATTTGATCATCTAAAATTTTATTAAAAAATAAGTATTTGTTGCACAAGTTGTATGTCCTGTTGGTCTATTCTGCCAGAATCACTTCATGGCAATTTTTTGATTCATAGTACGATATCTGCCCCCATTTCATGTCGCTTAATTACCAAATTAATTTTTGATGAAATAAACTAAACTAAAACACTTTGTGCTATTACTCCACACCATATTGTACATTTAAATGAGTGTAATTGGCGCTGGTTAACAACACTGGAGTTATAGTATCCCAAAATCCTACAGTTTGTTTATTTGCACATTTATTAAGATGAAAATGTATTTCATCACTCATTATTAAATTGTTTTGCGTGACTCAACGAACCGTGTTTCCCAAGTTAGTCTTTAATAGTGTTAAATAAAGTGATAAAAAACGTCAAAGTGATATGCCCAAATGTTGAAACGTCTTTGCGTTGAAGTTTTAGAATTTTCTTTAACATTGTCTCGTATACATTCAATGTTCACTTGGTTGGTTCTATTATTTTTAAAAAGTGATTAGGTTTTAGATTGTTACATTTATTTCATTTATTAAGTTTGTGTAATTCCGTTATATGAATAAGCGGAGTTAATTGTAAAGTGTAAAGATTATACATAAGTTTGTTATTCCGTTTGTTATATCTACAGTATTCATTTAAAACCTCGTAATATATAAATATTCTATAAAATAGAAAAGTCGATTAAGCTATGTCAATTTGTCCGTCCATGGGAGCGTTGAAATCAAATTTTTGCAGCACCCGTATACCCTACGCGCCCAAATGTTGTATCAGCTTATCAGAAATGCTTTCAAATATGTTGGTATTAAAAATCGGTAATTTCGACCCACCAGAGGCAAAGAAAAAACAAGTACGCCGCTATTTTTGATTGAGATTGAATAACGAAATTGTATTAAAAAAACAACATCAAAAGTAGGCTGTGTATGTATATATGTATTTTTTATGATTATTTATGTGTTCGAATGTACGAAATGTGAAGTTTTTCATTTATTTACTGTACGTTGCACGAACATCATTTACTGTACGTTGCACGAACATGATCACACACAACAAGAAGCTATGTGCGTACATAACAGCATGCCATGAATCAACGACGGCAATTTTTAGGAAAATGTTTATCTGTTTCACAGAGCACTTATTTGTAATCTCATGTGAAATTTACTTTAAATAAAAGACTGTTTTAAATTTAATACGACAAACTAAATTTTACACTACTTCAACTAATATTGCAGCTACTGTTATAAATAGTGTTTCGTTCTGTATAAAATAGGAGAACTTTAAATTAAAATAAAACAGAAAACATTTTTAATATTAATTTAATTAACATCCATTAGTTAGAAAGAACGTCTTCACACCGTTTGCATTGAATATATTACTACGTTACACATTGTGTGTAAAGACATATGGACATTGATTCCATTGGTTCCTAGAGCGCTTTAAGCATTAAAGTGGGCTCGATGTAATAGTGTTTTGTCAGTGGTTTGAGGATTAACCAAAAATGTGTTTAATCTGATGTCCGATAAGATGATCATGGTTTTAATTGAATCACAATTTTCAAAATAAATAAGAACAATATTTGCAATAAATAAGAACAATATTCGCTGGGACTGTAAAACCAGATGTCAAAGAAAACAATGCTGATACTTAAAGATGTTTCGCCTCTAAAAAAATTACTCTTTCAACCCAAACAGAAACAGTTTATCAAGATTATATAGCACAATGTGAAAGAACAACAAATTGGTGATTTAGTGCTAGTATCTAAATAAAGAATAAAAGATTTAAAAGATGCCTCTAAAATAATATGCCCGCCTCACACTGTCAACATACACATACACACACCCTTATTTAAATTTCTATTGCAAAATTCATAATTTCTTAGCGGTGATTGCAAATTTATATTGCGAAATGAAATTCTGTGAATCAATGGTCAAAAGTAGAAAGACCCTTACTCGTACTTTTTACGAAATTAATTTTACGAAATAAATTTTACGAATTAAAAATTTAATAAAATATTATCCAAAACAATAGTTTTACAAGCAATTTTACAAAAGAAGAAGATGTTACCACAGTTTCTATTACATTTTTGCCCTCTTCTGTAAAGTTACAATTATTTGAGTTAGGGTCTTTTTGTGATCAACCATATGTAACCGTATAATTTTACTGTCATAATTATACTATGTGATTGGCAACAATTTTGGTACGCATAACCGATACTGTTTTCTCTCTTCTGTATGAATAACTTCTGAACTGAATCGATTTGGTTTAATAAAAAGAAACTTTTTTTGTTTCAGTCAAGCACCCCAATTCTAAATATTCCCAGGGAATTGAATTCCCCGGGAATTCATTTTTCCCGCGAATAAAATTCCCCCATTCTAAACAGTCGGGGAAGGGAATCACAAGGGAGAGAGAATTTTACATTTTCGAAGTCAGCTGTTTGCTTTTGTTGTTTTGTTTTGACAAAATATTTGCTAATAATTTTTAGCGTAAAAAGTGAATATTTGTAAATAAAAAAAAAAAATTGTTAAAAGTGAACAAAAATGTTTAGTGTAGCGTTGTTAATAATAATAGCTGAAGCAGAAAACTCTGAAGCACAAGAATAAGCAAAGGGTAGAAAGGAAAATGCTATGTGACGCCAGCAACCCACTTGAGTTGCCGCACACTTTGTAAATTTTACTTTTGGAAGGTTAGAAAAATATTACAGAATAAATAAACCGGCGTTTAAATATCTGTTGGACGTGTTAAGGTATTCAGCCCAAACGTAAGTCCTTTGCAATTTCTCCAATCGTGAAATTAAGTGCGACTTTCCGCTTCTTTGCTGAAGGTTTGTACCAAACGGGTATTGATAAAGATTACGGTGTGTCTGTGGCTCAGTGTAGTGTTAGCAAAGTTCTGGCAGAAGTTATTAATATATCAGGAACATTTACGCCCAATGTAGATAACTTTCTGCAGAACTGAAGTGCAAAAACGGAAAGTTGCGTTAGCTCTTTATGTGAAGTATGGCATTTCAAACGTTATTGGATGTGTTGACGGAACTCAAAAAATTAAAGGTCTGTGATCATGAGCTGAGGATTCAGTACGTTGATGCCTCACATCCCGGAGCGTGTCACGATTCATTTATTTGGTATTCTGGCGAATTGCGTGCTCACCTTGAGCAAGAATACCTTAGAGGTGGCAGCAATTATTGGCTTCTTGGTAAAGTTTTGAATGATAACAGGCAATTCATAAATTAAACATGCATTTTTTCTAGGAGGCTTATAGATGCCAGGATGAGCCTGTTGAAATAAAATTCACTCCAAGTGTTGAAATGTGGTTGAACGCATTAATGGTGTTTTAAAAAAGAGATGGAGGTGCATTCTTGGTGCTAGACAGCTGCACTACGCTCCAAAAAATGCTGCTAAAATAACAAAATTTTGCTGTGCGTTGCATAATATCTGCATTCATTTTAAATGCAATGCTGAAGTAAAAGATGTAGAAAATTTAGATTATTTGAGCGCTCAGGATAATGATGTGGTATCCTTAGACTCACCACAATTTTTATCCATTGCCCAAAATATTAGAAAATATAATAGAAAAATATTAGAAAAAATATTCCGAATAATCTCTAAAAAATTTCTATAATAAGGCCATTTCTTATATATGTATGTATGTAGTATATACATTTTTTTAAATAAATATAACATTTTATTAAAAAAAATTAAAAACTTCAAAAAAGATAAATAAAAATTAAAATTATTTTAAAACTAAAAAACAATTCATTATTCTGCTTCCTGTTTGTTGTTTTTATCCTAAAAGTAGCAATAAATTACAATATTTATCACAATTTTTATAAAAAAATATTAAATACTTACATTTTTGTCACAACTCCCTTTGAATTTGTTGGCGGATTTTTCCCAAAAATTGTTATTACATTCTCCCTTTAATTACCTTTCGTAATACCTACTTTTTTCCCAGGGAACAATTTCCCAATTTCGAAGTTTATTTAGAATAAGGGAAAAGGGAACCAGACCTGGGGGGGGTCTCAATTACATTTTGTATTTAATTACACCTATAATTACACAATTACATGTAATTGCAATTGAATTTTTTCAATTACAATTAAACGTAATTGTAATTGAAAAAGAAGTAAAAATCAATTACAATTACATGTAATTGTAATTGAAGTTTTCTTAAATTACAATTACATGTAATTGTAATTGAAAAAATTCCAATAACAATTACATGTAATTGTAATTGGAAAAAAATCCAATTACAATTACATTTAATTGGAAAAAAAATTTTTCATTAAGTAATTTAAAAAAAACAAGTAATTATTACTTTTTTAAGTATTTATTGTCAAAAAAGTATTTAATTACAAAAATTATCAATTACATATTATATAAGCCAGTCTTAACCATTTAATAATTTTCAGTTTAAAAATGTTACGAGCACGTCCGAATTGAAATTTCAATAATGATCGAAATGAAATCGATCGTTTTTCATCACATACCTGATTGAAAAATAATTAAGACAAGGAACCAATTTAAAAAAATTTATTATTTGCTTTAAATAACACAATTTTTTTCATTAATTTAGAAAATCGTTTTAAGAATTTTAAGTTTTATTTTATGGTTTTAAAAATGTAATTGAATTTTGTTCAATTACAAGTAATTATTTGTTGATTAATTACAATTACAATTACTTGTAATTAGTAATTGAACATTTTCAATTACAATTACATGTAATGTGTATTTGATTTTTTTCAATTAACAATTACAAGTAATTGTAATTGACATTTTTCAATTACAATTACATTTTATTGTAATTGAGTTAAGTCCTTACTTTCAATTACAATTAATTGTAATTGTAATTTAGACTCCCTCAATTACAAATTACATGTAATTGTAATTGTAATTGAAATGTAATTGAGATCCCCCAGGTCTGAAGGGAACAAATTTCCCCGGGAGAAATTATTTAGAATATGGGAACAGGGAATAGGGAAAAAATTCCCAGGGAATTGTTATTTAGAATTGGGGTGAAGATGATTTTTCCTGATGATTTTACAACTATGGAACCATATTGATCCTTAATTTATTAAAAATCATTAGTCGCTTTTATTAAAAACCTCAGCAAAAGATTAATATAATTAAAAATATTAAAAGGATGGCTCCCTTAATGAACCTTCCAGAAATATATTTTAAAAAAATTGTAATATTTTTTTAACTCAAATTTAGACTTATTCAGGAACATAAAAGTCTCTGGAGACCAAACTGGATTTTATGAATTATTACTCATAACAGAACACACACATGCCTAGCAATTTACACCTATTACACCCATTAAGACACATTACAAAATGGACAACAGAATGTG
Organism: Phyto melanocephala; assembly: GCA_941918925.1. Lineage (NCBI taxonomy): Eukaryota > Metazoa > Arthropoda > Insecta > Diptera > Rhinophoridae > Phyto > Phyto melanocephala. The sequence continues at coordinate 107,357,694 of OW799237.1, forward strand.
TGCATGTGACACAACTCAGCAGAAATTAAACGTTTTCCTGTCGTATTTTTTTTTTTTTGTCGTAAAAATCTCTTAAAATTTTAAACGTTTTATTCAATTCTGTTTGAATGTATTTGCGTGAGTTTTATTTTATTGTGTTTATTTGTTTGTTGTAGTTTTGTCAATGAATCGCTAGACGTTTTGACAAAATAAAATAAGTTTAAACAAGTACAATTATTTTGCAGAAAATTAGATTAAAAAAAAATTTAAAAAAGTATGACTCGTGTTAGAAGTTTATTTTTTGTACAATTTAATGCAGCTGCAACATAATTTTTGTTTCTTTTTTTTCCTACAACATTTTGTTAACCAACAGACAGTAATAAAAATTAATGTGTGTGTGTGTATGTGTGGCATAGAAATGAAACATATACAGGGTGGGGCAAAAGTCGCGAAGGGATTCAAAACAGTCATAATTTTTTTAATTTTTAATTTTATTGTTTTTTTTTACAAAAAAATAAAATATTATATTGGGAGATTTTTTAAATTTAGGTGTGAAAGATTACGTCACGTAAGTGAGCACCATTTTCAGCCTCGCAAGGTTGAGCTCTTTTAATAGCATTTTCCATGACACGAGTCCGAGTATCTGGCGGCAACCCTCTTATTTCTGCTCGAATGTTCTCTTTGAGCTGTGCAAGTGTTCTGGGTTTATTGATATACACCTTCCCTTTCAAATATCCCCAAAGGAAATAATCTGGTGCTGTTAAATCCGGCGAACGGGCAGGCCAATTGAATGCTGAATTTTTGGAAATTAAACGTTCGCCAAAAATCTGCCTTAGGAGCCGCATAGTGGCTCGAGCAGTGTGTGCAGTGGCCCCATCTTGTTGGAACCACATCTCTCGATTGTCAGAAAGAGCTGGCTTTAAAAAATTTTGAACCATATCTCGATATCGCTCGCCATTTACCGTTACACTATTTCCATCGTTGATGTTTCAGGATTCTCCTCAACACTCTCCATAACGCGTTGAATATTTGCTTCACTATTTACAGAATGTGGTCTTCCGCTTCGTGGAAGATCCCTCACTGAGCCTTGTTCCTGAAAACGTGTCACTAAGCGTCGAATCATTGATTCGGATGATGAATACCGCACATTAAAATGACGACGATAGGCTCGTTGAGTTTGAATTATTGATCGATGATGTTCAAAATAAAGTTCTATGATTTTGGTTCGCTGGATAACATTGTTACCTTCCATAATTAATCTCCCAGATTTATTTTACAAGTCCTATAAAGGAATAAAAATAAATTAGAAAAGTTATTAATTTTTCAAATCCCTTCGCGACTTTTGCCCCACTCTGTATTTTAACTTAAAAGTTTAAACCGTTTTGTTGACTTGCCACTGTTTCTGTTGTTTTTAGTTTTTTTTTGCAACAATAAATTTTAAACTTTTATTACTGTTGTTGTAATATTTAATTGTTAAATTTGTACACTAAATTTTAAACAAATACACAAAAGACAATAAATAAATTACAATCATGCACTATAGTTATTAGTAAACCTTGTATTGTTTCTGTGTATATCCGTATGACGACTGATTACAATATGGTCTGCTATAATATTCTACAGCATAATTGGTTAATAGGGTATTGTTCGCTTGTCCTGCTATTTACTTTGGCCACAGATTAGTCCTTTAACAACTGATTGTCTGAAAGACGTTTTTTTTAATTGAGTAGGCGATGTACGTCCATCTGTCTGCCCATGCAAACCTTGTCATCGTGGTAAAGGGTCATTTAAAATGTTAAACTCGAACTACCGATTACTTTGACTTTGAAATATAGAATAACATTTATTCTTTGTTATAATTAGAATGTTAAAATGAACTCGAGCCTGAATAAAATTTAAATGTAAGTTAAGTTGTTCTTCCAACAATCATCTTTACGCTCACAAGTTTAAATGCATAATATGTCGCAGTATAGCGAACATCTTAGCCGGTTGTTATTTTCTTAATTGTGTATTTTTTTTTAATTCTTTATCACGTTGTTGTTTATTTCCTTTAAATTTATATCGATTTATATGTTTAATCCATTTTAAGACTAATGCCAACAGCCAACACACCAGTCAGTCCAACATTAAAAGAAAAACAAATAACCAGTGTCTTTTATAAATGTAGAGGGTGTGTATTAGCTTCAGTTACAATTACGGTTACAGTCACTTTTTGTGTACTTCAAAGGCAATCAAATGAAATGTAAAAAATAAATTTAAAAAAATATCATAAAATAAGTAAATAAAATTATGCAGCAACCTTCAGGCCTTTCACTTGTATGTATAAAATGGTTTAAATCTTAAAGAAATAATATTAAAAAACAAGTAAAAGTGCTATATTCGGCCGTGCCGAATCTTATATACCCTTCACAACGTGTAGTCATGCAATAACAGTAGGTTGTGTCACCATTCAACCCATATGAAATACGTACATACATATATAAAAACATCCCATTGTAAAATTATAAATTTTCGTATGTATGTTAAAAAAATAAAAAAAAAATTTTTAAAAAAAATTTAAAAAAAAAAATTTTAAAAAAAATAATAATAAAAATATAAATAATATATTAAATAAAAAATAAAAAAATATAAAAAAATATGTAAAAAAAATTTTTTTTTTGGCTCAGCTGGGATTCGATGCCACGTTTTCTCTAACCAATATACACATTTGTATGTATGTATGTTGTTGTTGTAATGTTGTTGTTGTGAAAAAAAATCGAGGTGGTCGTAGGTTTTTGTTCATATCTCAGTTGTTTATGTACCGATGTTTCTGATTTTCCATACCGATCTACTCCAGAATATTTCTGATATTTTAATACCCGTGTCCGAGCGATGTTGGGGGTCTTCAAAAAGTTGATTTCAACATACACACGGACAGACGGTCAGACGGACAGACTGACAGACTAATCGACTCCCCTATTCATAAGCTTTCAGAAAATATATACTTTATGGGGTCGGAAATAAAAATTGTAGAAATTTCACACGGAATGACAAACCTATATATACCCTTTTTCACTGTGTGAAGGGTATAAAAAGAACAAGTAAGAGCACTATATTCGGTAGTGTCCTATTTTTGTTACCCATAACCAAGTTTGTGTAGCACTTTTATGCCTTTAATTTTATTAAATATTTTGTTAACAAGTGTAATCACTTTAAAATAATTTCATAGTTATTTTATTTTATTTATTTGAGAATTAGTTATAAACATGTACAACATGTCGTATGAGTAACAGTTAGGGTGATCGACTCGGTTTTAAAAATGGTGGAAAACCCGGTTTTTCACTCTTTCAGCTGGCTGTTTTTTCCAAATATTTATTTTTCGAATGTCGAATACACCGGCTTTTTTAACCAACAAAAGCCGGTTTTATTAATTTGTATGCTTATGTTCATACATCTTTGTAGTAAATCGTATCATAGTAGGTTAGGTTAGGTAGAACAGGCAGCTATTGTGCAGCTTACTTATGTCCATTATAATGATCCCATTGTGATACCTGAACAGAAAAGTAAGAATAGAATAGAAAAGAGAGAAGAGAAGCTGACTAGTCCAGAGTCCCTGGCAGGAATCGAACCCACAACCCCCAAACTAGCAGACCAGCACACTACTGACTAGTCCACCGGGGCATATTTATTATTAAAAAAATTCTATAAATCAGAAAACTTATTAAAAAATTTTCCATAATATTGTAGGAAATTTATTTGTTGTTTCAAAAACAAATGTAAAATAAGAAAATGGTATAAGGAAAAAAATTTAAAATAAAATTGTATAAAAATTGAAAAGGTTTTCTCCCTAGCCTTTAAATTGTATTTTTAATTAAAAAAATCATTTTAAACAAAATATGTGAGTGCATATAAATTTAAAAGACATATCTATCATCATATCAAAATGCACAGGAGGAGATACATAATCTTAGAACAGTCCAATAAAAAAGTCTTTTATTTGTTTTACCTGTAAGGAGTACTTTTGTCCTTAAGTTAAACTAATTAAAATCTAAGTAAGTTTTGATATTGGGCAGCCGAACGTAAAAAAGTCCATATTTTGATGTCGTTTACATTATAATTTTTTTTTACAATATTTTTAGTTTTTTTTTTCAGGAATTATATTGTATTGTTTGACGGTTAACCGGTTTTTTTATTAATTAAAAAAAAAGCGACCGGTTTTTTTCAAATTCTGAATTTCGAACTATTTGAAAAGCGGTTTCTTAAAAAAGTCAAATAATCGAACACCCTAGTAACAGTGCTAGTGGTTTTTGGTCAACATATGTTTTACTAAATACTTAGACTAATAAATGTGTTTTTTTATAAAAAAAAATTAATAAAAAAGATTTAAGATTTGAACAATTTAACCCTAGAGTACGAACATTCGTCGATCCGTCAAGCACAACTCTCTTAATACTAGTTTTCCTCCTATTGCATGCGTTGCTGGTTTTATTTTGCTATGAGCAGTATTACTGCCTTATTCATAAAAGTTATTTAAGGTTTATAAAGGGTTAACTAAATTAATTTTCTATGAAAATTTTACTTTTAAACCTCCTTTAATTTATATGAATTAGACCGTTAATATATAAGGGATACAAAGTCCAGTAAGTTAGATTTTGTTAAAAAAATAGTTTAATTAATAAAAAAAATAAGGAAAAAGTCATCATCGAATCGACTTAGTCGTTAGCTTCAACGAATGTTAAATATGGTTAGTACTCTAAGGTTAAGGTAAGAAACAAGTTTTTGTTCAACAACATTTACAAGTTTTTGACATAAAAAGGTTTTGTAACTTCTTTTTTATCTGTAATGCATTCCTTATTGTTTGAATTCTATATAGGAGTTTATTCCAAAGACTATATATTGAAATAAAGAATTATCCCTTTGATGTGTTAAGGTTTTTAATTTTTTTCTGGATAATTCTTTTGCCACAGGGTAAACTATTAAATCTAATTTTTCGAGAAGAGCTAACTATGTTGTTCTGTATAGATGATTTTGTGTAAAAACAGCGGGCTAATGAAGCTTAGCAGATCACGAAAGCTCATATTAAATACGCGGTAAACAAAAGGATATGCTGAGAAAGCGTCTCTCATTACAAACATATCGGGCAATATTGTTGTGAGCAACATTAGGATTATGAAAACTGTAGTTATCAAAGTTCGCAAAGCCTCTACATCCATATAAAAGCATAGATATGAGATAGGTCTTTGACAAGACTATTCGAATATAGAAAGGGGTTGAAAGTTGTAAGGATCACAGATTTTCTAGCATTCCATGAACTCTTTCTACGGCAGCGTTGATTTGATTTGTCTATGTAGGACGATCATTTAAGGTCGTTCCGAGATTTTTAAATGTTTGAACAAAAGACATTTCAGAATTGTTAATATAAACTTTTGTATTTGGTTCAAATGAACTTTTACTTTGACTTAAGGTTAAGGTCGTTGTTGATGTTAGAGACACAGGTGTTAATGTTATTAAATTAACAACTTGAATATTAAAAACAATTAAGAGTTCTATTTTCGGCCGTGCCGAATCTTATATACCCTTCACAGCGTGTAGTCATGCAATAACAATTGTTTGTATTACCATCTCATTAATATGAAATACGTACATACATTTATGTTTCATTATTTTTATAATGACTTTATCCGCTTAAAAACATCCTTTTGTAAAAGTATAAATTGAGTTTATGTATGTTAAAAAAAATAAAAATAAAAAAATAAAAATAATAAAAAAAAATAAAATTAAATAAAAAATAAAACAAAAAAAAATTATTTTTATCTTAACTGGGATTCGATCCTGCGTTTATTCAGTTTGTATTGGTATGAAAACTCGGGGTGTCTAGGTTTTTTCATTGTATCGCAGTTGCTTATGAAGCGATTTTTATGATTGTCAATTCTGATCTGCTCCCAAATGTTTCTAATATTTTGGTACCTTAAACGGGTCTTGAAAATGTCTGGGGACTTTAAAAAATTGACTTCAACATAAACACGGAAAGACGGACAAATGGACAGACGGACATATAGACAGACGGACAGTGCTTAATTGACCACCCTATTCATATGCTTTCAGAAAATATATATTTAATGGGATCGGAAATGAAAATTGTGGAAATTTCACACGGAATGACAAACCTATAAATACCCTTACACTCACTGTGAAGGGTGTAAAAACCGTCATCATCAATATATATCTGTGTAGGAGATCATTAATGTACAGGCAAAAAACCACCGGCCGAAGTACTAATCCTTAAGAAATACCTCTCTTTATGGCTATAACTTTTTAACTCCATCCATCAACGTATTCCAACTGGAGGCGAGGCTCAAGGTATAACTTTATAAGATTACAAGCTGAATGCGAAAGAAAAAAAGATATTACTGCATTAACCATGTGTGAAAATAGCAAATAATTAGAGCATCAAAGAGCCCTACCAAATGGGACATCTCATATAAAAATCATGCCTTCCGGAAGCAGGTTGGGAAAGGAGTGTACATTTGTCTCTCCCTTACAAACCTGCTTCCGGGTATGCAGTAATTTTTGCTGGGATCGAGTGATATACAGTATCAAATGCCTTCCTGTGATTAAAATGTACACGATATGTAACCAATTTATTATCCATTTGTTCTTTAAGGTCTTCAACTACATCAACCAACGCTGTTATGCAACCTCGTCCTTTCATAAAGCCTGATTGGCTTGGCGATATAAGTTTTCGTATTTAAAGGCAACTATTCATTTCATTTTTGATTTATAAAAAAGTTGTATTTTTAAGGAAACTGAAGCTAGAGGAAAATAGTAAAAAATAGTGTCATCTGTGGTCATTGTACTTCCTACTTTCATAATAACATAATTGATCAAATTTAAAAACTGAATTAAGTGCGTAAATATTTTTCTAATGATACTGTTAATAGAAGTAGTTATGTGGACTTTTAAGTCATAACACTGTGTTCTAACTGGAAACATATGCAAAATTGTGTTGCCAAATTCTACGTTTTAGTAAGTGGGTGCGTCACCAATATCTTTATTTATTTATTTATTTATTTTGTATTCCCATTCAACAAGACTTAAAGTCTTATAATTATAGTACAGGATGAGTAAATTGAATTGTTACGAAAATGCAAACACTTTTTTAAATTTGCTCGACCTTGCTCAGAGAAGTGGATTGCTTATTAGTTGGCCGCTACTCATATTGTTATTGTAAAAATTACAAACGAAATCACAAACCCATATATACCCTTGGCACCACAGGTGAAGGGAATAAAAAAATCAGAGGCCGAATTACGGCATTCGAACGTGATCGAAATTTGAACATTCTTATTAGAATCTCTATACCTAAAGCACAGCGTACTCCATCGTTCGAGTAAAATTTCGCTCGATATCGAATGCCGTAATTGTTGCTCTTTAGATGTATTTGAATTTAATTCCTTTTTATATTGCTTTTAGTTTTATTTAAATTTTAATAAATTCAATTTCGTTTTTCGTAAACAGTAGTTTTTTTTAACCATTTTCCATTTAGGTTTGTTTGCTTTTCTTGTTGCATTTTTTAGTATAATTTGCAACGCTTGATTTAAATTGTAATTCCCGCCTTCATCCAGAGCAGCCAATAAAATAAATCTCCTCTTGTTATAATTTTTAATTTCTTGCTTTGGCTACTTCTTTCTATTTGTTGTATAATTTTCTAACGCTTTAAATGGCTGCAAGATTAAAATATAAAAAAATAAGGTGCTTTTCAATCATAGTATTTAGTTGCTGGTTGTTTAGTGGAAAATACTTAAAAAACAAAATTATTAATGAAATTATGTATGTATAACAAAATTGCATAAGATCTTAAATCATATCAAAATTAGACATTGATTTGTATGCTGGTTATTTCATAGTTTTGTATCAAAGCCACAAAGTACACGATAAAAATGTGTATGTGTGTATCGGTATTTTAAGTGGCACTTCTGTATAGTCGAAAATATATTATTGGAATTTTTTAACAATTGTGTTTTTGTATTTTTAATTAAACCACAGAAATAAAATGTCTACTAAAAAAAATTCAAATGAAGTTTAATTTTCAAATGAAGAAACTTTCTTTGATTTAAACATATGAACATATGGATGTATGTAAGTATGTATAAAAAATAACTAATTTAAGAAAACTGTATAAAAGACATATGTATATAAGTACATAGGTACTTAAAAAAATAATCTTATGTTTCAAAACAAAGTAATTTTTATAGTTATTCAAAAATTTTCGAGCTTTATGTCAAGTTTCGAGAAATGCCTTAATACCTACATATGTTCTTTTAAACCATAACCAAGTTTTATGAAATATTTTTCTGCGTATGGTTTTTATGCTAAATACGATTGTTTATAAATATTTTAGTCAATTAATTTATTCATAATTTTTTATAAAAATGAAATTCTTAAAATAAAACTGGTTGCAAGTTGTTGTTAGTTTTAGTAAAACATTTAAGTCGGTGATATGATACAAAAAACAAGTAAGAGCGCTATATTCGGCCGTGCCGAATCTTATATACCCTTCACAACGTGTAGTCATGCAATAACAGTAGTTTGTAGCACCATTCATCCCATATAAAATACGAACATACATACAAAAAACATACATAAGTATATAAAAACATCCCATTGTAGAATTATAAATTTACGTATGCATGTTAAAAAAAAAAAAAAAAAAAAAAAAAATTTTTAAAAAATTTAAAAAAAATTAAAAAAAAATTTAAAAAAAAAATAATTAAAATTTAAAAAAAAATAATTAAAATATATATAATAAATATAAAACAAAAAAAAAATAATAAAAATATAAGTAATATATTAAATAAAAAATAAAAAAAAAATAAAATTAAAAAAAAAAATATAAAAAAATAAAAAAAAAAATTTTTGGCTCAGCTGGGATTCGAAGCCACGTTTACTCTAACCAGTATACACGTCTGTATGTATGTATGTTGTTGTTGTAATGTTGTTTTTGTGAAAAAAACATCGAGGTAGTCGTGGGTTTCTGCTCATATCTCAGTTGTTTATGTACCGATGTTTCTGATTTTCAATACCAATCTACTCCCGAATATTTCTGATATTTTAATACCTCACCCGGGTTCATGCGATATCGGGTGGCTTCAAAAAGTTGATTTTAACATAAACACGGACAGACGGACAGACTGACAGGGCTTAATCGACTCCCCTATTCATAAGCTTTCAGAAAATATATACTTTATGGGGTCGGAAATGAAAATTGTAGAAATTTCACACGGAATGACAAACTTATATATACCCTTTTTCACTGTGTGAAGGGTATAAAAAGACATACATTTATTAAGTAAATTATATAGACGGTATATAGTAAAATCAACACATTCAAAAATGCATATGTATGTTGAAACGTATGTAAGTATGTAGGTATACAAAAACACTTCATGGCGGGTAGGTATAATAATACATATTTAATAATTGTGTATAAAATGTACAAGTTACACCCAATTTGGCACAAACTGCAACAAACACAACAACTGAAATGTAAGAAAAAATTAAAAAGAAATACGAGAAGTTGCTGTAGCTACCGCTTATTTTTGTTTTTGTTTTTGTTTTTGTTTTACTTTTTATATTTATAATTTTGCATGTTTTTTGTTCAAAATAAAAAATACACAAACACAAGAAATATAAGTTAAATAAACTTTAAAAACAAGTTGAAAATCAAGCAAAAATAAAATAAATATAAAAAGAATCAAAAACACACACATACACAAATAAATAAGAGACATTAAGACAAGACAGCTTTTATTGTTGTTATAGTTGTTGGCAATGTTGTTGGCTTTTTGACCAACGGCACTTAAAGCTATATTTAAAACACTAACACGCATACATGCATGCAAGCACAAAAAAAGCCGCAAGAAATGCTGATAACAAAACCATCAGGCATTAAGGGGTCTACAGTATAAACAACTGCTTGATCCATGCTGCAGAAAAATTGTTTTGGTTATTTGCAAAACTTTTTGTTGAAAGTGAGAGTCGTTTACCAACTTAAGATATTGTCTATTAGCTAAGAAAAAAGCTTTTAATGTTAACAATAATATAACTCAAGAGCAGATACACTAAACCAACTAAAAGCTCAGTTTTTTAAGAGAAGTAAACTTGATTAGGAACATCTCTTAGCTTTTAAATGAAAAGTTTTACTAAAGTATAACTTAAGGCTTAAAAAAATATTCTTTGTTTATATAAATATTATTTTATTTTTTTAAGCCACTGTTGGGATCTAAAAATTTTCAAATTGTGCCGTTTCAATATCAAAATGGTGAATAATAAAAATAAAAACTTTTGCAAGACGATCGCCGGAAAGATCATTAATATAACATTTAAAAATAATATATTATTGAAAACTATTTACCCCCACTACTGTTACACACACACATTCACAACTGCAAATCCACATACGTAAAAATATTTTTCTTTTTTTTTAAATTCATTTAAGTATGAAATATATTGGGGGTGTATAATCGTTGTTCCTCTGCACTTGCATTTTTCGTTCGTAATACAAAAACAGGTGGAATATTTTATTTTAACGTTTTTTTTTATCGTAAAATGATCGCGTGGAAGATCAACATTGAATATTGGAAAATAAAAGAAAATTTGTTGTAGTTTCAATGAAGAATTAAATATGTTTGTGATAATTGAGAAAAATCAAAAAACTAATTAAGTTTTTCTCGACTCTAGCGGAGTGTGTTGTTCCTTCAATATCACAATAAAATTTAATTTTTTTATAAAAAAAATTTTGAAAATTAACCTGAGCCAGCCTTATTTATAATTTTGATTCAAATAACAGTTTAAATAGATACAAAAAAATTTTTTTTTAAATTAAATACTAACAGTAAAACCTATGTAGTCCGGACACTCGCTAATCCGAGCTATCCAGTACTCCGGACAGTTAAATGTTTCGGACAGTTTGAAAATTGTATCTCTGTTATCAGGACATTAATTTGTTTTGTGTTTGTTTGTTTGGTATTTTCGTTATCGTACATTATTTTAAATATTATGGAAAACCAAAACTCCGACAATTCTATAGAGGAAATTCTGGAAGTCCATGATAATGTCTCAAATAAAGAAGCTATTGATCTGTTTGCAAGAGCAATTTTGTGGGCCCAGCAAACAAATGCGACTGATAAGGGAATATTATTTTTGAATTATGCATTTAAAAACAAAACAGAAAACTGCATAATATATATTGTATCCAAGGGAAAATCAATTCGTATTTCGATCTATAATTATTTTTAACAGACCTAATTTGCATATTTTTTCAGATTTTTTTTCTTTTTTTTTTGTAAATGAATTTTTTAATTGTCGGTCCCTTATTTAATTTTTATATATTTAAATAAATTTAGTAGTAAGATTTTATTATGTAGTCCGGACGATCCAGTAATCCGGACGAGGGGTCGAACTATATCTGTCTGGATAAGGGAGGTTTTACTGTATTTAAATTTAAAATAAGAAACTCTAATGATTGTACCAGTTAAACTTTCGATTATAAATAACAACTTTGTTTAAGTCAAAATACGAAAAATAAAATATATACTTACGCTAAGAATGATATAAATTTCATAAAATCATCTTATTACAGAATGTTAACAATATTCGTATGTGTTTTTTTTAATTATTTTCAAAAAATGTTTACAAATTTTCAACTTGCATAACGTCGCTGTTCTTACAAATTCAATTATGTGCTATTAATTAAGTTTCAGGAGAGCAAACTCAGCATTTAATTTCATTACACAGAAGAAAATAAATATGGATTTCAATTACGAAATCAATACTATTAATTAAAATTTTATTTGATTTTGCTCCAATCATCAAAATGATACTATTAATTAAATGAAAATTAATACTCAAAGGTAAAACTTTTTGTTTTAGAAACTTTAAGTCGAACATAAAATTTGTGTATGAATATTTTTGCCACAATTTAAAATAATTGCTTTATTTATATAGCAGCTAGCCAAGCCCGGCGCGCGTTGCTACGCCCTTTAATGAATAAAAATGCATTCTGAATTTTAATTGAGTATCAAGTGCAAGAAGCTAAAAACTATAACCTTTTTATGGGCGTGGCACTGCCCACTTTTCTTATCACGAAACTGTATAGTCTTGACAGCTCAATATGTGTGCAAAGTTTAAAAAAAATCGGTCAAGATCAAGTAGCTAAAACTTATAACTTTTTTTATGGGCGTAGCCCTGCCCACTTTTTACCACCCATAAAGACTCCCTGGAATGTGTACAACAACTTGCCAAAGTTTGAGTCCGATCGGCTTTACGTTTTCGGAGTCTATAGCTAACACACACACACAGAGTTTCACTTTTATATATATAGATAGAAGATAGAAGAAGATTACAATCTGTTCTTTATTTATAGAATATATACAATAAAGTTTCAACTTTTATAAGATCCAACTAAAATAATAACGTAGCAATTATGAGTAAATTCGCAGAAGAAAATCTCCAATTTGGTTCACTCTCTTTTCAGTTTAAAGCACCCGAACAAACCACCAACTATTTTTATATACAAAGAGGGTGCGGCTTAGGCGTTTTGTTATTATTTTAAATAAATATTGAATGAAATAAAAAAAAATTAATAATAAAAATATATTTTATAAATAATTTACTTAATTATTCGGGATATGCTCCCAACTAATTTTTCAATATTTTTTTTTTTCAATGGATAAGAAAAATAAAATACTTTAATAAGAAAAAAATGTTGGTTGGGTTTTTGAGGAAGTTTTTTATAGTTTTTCGTTTTATTTTTGAATTTTTATTTTGTCAATGAGATTTTGAAAATAAAAATCTATAACCAAGGCGAATTCATACAGGTGAAATTATCAGCCCAGCTGATTGTGAAACATTTTGTCAAAATTGGTTGAATTCGCTTTGATTTCATTTATTAATGCAGGGATAGAAAATGTGATTTTGGTTTCGGTATTAAACAATTAACTTGAGTGTATTTTTTTGACAATAAATGTGCTTAATTTATGTATATTTTTTGCTTTTGCGTCATTAATAATGTGTTTAAAATATTTATATTCTGTTTTTAATCAAATTTTATTATATTTAATATGTAAAAACAACTTTTCCATCCCTGATATACGAATTGGCCTTGACATAAAACATCCCATGAAAAATTGCTTTGTTGTATCAATTCGCCGTTGCATATACCTTATGGGTATGCCTTGCCTATAACGTTTTAAACTTTTCCAAGAATTTGGGTAAAAGGTCTACTGATGATCTGGTATAAGCACCAGTGAAATGCATATAGACCAGCTTAAACCCAACAACCAAATAAAATATTAAAAATATATTTTGTTACATAAATTATGAAGAATAATGTCAGCTGAATGGGAACCCTTCTCTCCAATGTAAGGATGTGCTCATTTTATAGCATTTTCCATAACTTTGTTAAATGTTTCTTGTTGTATACAATCAATTTTGGCAAAGTTGTTCTTTAGTTGCTGCAAGCTTTAGACCTTAATCACATAAATTTTGTCTTCGGGGTGGTGGCCATTTCAAATCCCCGTTAATTTTCCGATTTGGAAATTTTTGTCTCAATAGCTCCATCATTGTACGGCCTGTATGGGGTTAAAACCATACATTGACATTTGGTGGCATTTGTGGAAATAAAAAAATTTAAATCATCGATCAAACAACGAAAGAGAACAAATGAACCAGAAAAAAAAATTAAAGCATACATTCTTTCGGCGTTTATGCTACACCAACTATATAAGGAGAAGATGTTTGGGATTTTGTGAGCCCCAACATCTTTTGTCTTGTTTGTTTACGAAATCGTTTGAGTAAAAATGAGCTTCAGCGATCACCACTTAATTCAATAAAAAGTTTACATTGTGATCAACGAGATTTATAACTCCTGTAGCATATTCCAAGTGCAATGCAAAGTCCTCTGGATTTAGTTTTTGGTCATATTTGATTTTGTAGGGAAAGAGGTGCAAAGCGTGTCTAAAAATTCTCTGAATACTGCGGTCAGAAAGCTGCAAATGGGCAGACCGTATTTTTGTTGATGTCTATGTATGACTCGAATCTGTGGCAGTCTCAAATTCGGAATGGTGTAACCCATTGGAAATGATCTTATACCCTTTAACCTTCCGTAAAAACGTTGAGTATTAATTATCGCACGATTATTTTCAAGGAATCGAAAAGCAATCTCAGTTAGTTGCGCAATTGCTTAAAATTTCATTTTAATATATTCTTCCAAGCTTAATTCCTGATATATAAAGGAAAAAGAGAAATATTTACAAGCAAAAAAGTTGCAATTTATTAACAGCATATAGAAACTTTAACCCCAGATTTTAATGAAATAAATAAAAAACTATCTGTAGCTCGCATTTTAGCTGCGGCTACGAGGCAAACACATGGATGTACATTAATGTGGTCACAAATGCTAACTACTTACACTACAATATTCTCTCATTAATATTAATTCTATTTTCAGAAAAGTTATTCATATAAATTTACCAGAGAGAAGTGTAAGAAACTTACAGCCAAGATTAACCACATTTTAGAGCGTTACAGTCAGTAGGTCTTCTATAAAAATATGGGGCCAATTATGAAGCAAAGACATAAAATAATTTAATCTAGAGATTTGTGTTTAGACATGAAATGTTTTGTGGATGGAAAAAATTGTATTTAAAAATATTGACTGTTGCCAACCCAAATGATGAGGTTTGACTAAACAGACAGACGGACATTTTTTACCACTGTCAGAAAAGTAGTATTTTTGCAAAAATCTTTTGTGCATTACACGCATCGATACCAACACATAATCGACTTTTCACTTATGATGGTGTAGGGTATAAAACTATTTTTATTCTAAAGAAAATTTACTCACTCCACTTTACACATTATCGCATTAAACAATTTTATAAATATTTTAGACAGACGTTGTCTTGCTATACTCATGCTAGTCTGATCTAATATTTCAGCTAGTAAACATTTATAATTATTTTACTGCATTATGAGTATAGTGACATGTAATTTTAAAAAACTATTAATAATATTTTTCGTATTGCATATAAAACTAAATAATGGTTCTAGAACGGTACCTTGGTTTATGCACGATCAATATCTCTATTATTTAAATACCGAGCAAAATGTAAGTTCTTTGTTTATTTGCCAGATATGACTTTAATCTCTTGAATGTTTATAGTTCAGTTCCAATTACACGCAAAAAGTGTGCCTCAAACAAAAAATGGCTGCCACTCTAACACATGCAAATGTACGTGTATTATTGCCATATTTAAAAGATGTGTACGGTGAGATATAATCTCTCTAGATGTTAACTTGATTTGATCAATTAAAATGTTTATATTTTTAGGTGATTTTCCTGCCTTATGGACCTTTAAGAATGAACTGTTCAATCGTGTGACAAATGATCATATAGGAATACGTTCATGTTTTAAGTTAAATGTGACATCTGGCGTCTTCCAACCGGAAACCTGTTCAGCAAAGTTTGGATTTATATGCAAAATTCGCATGATGTCTGCCTCATTGCTTTATAAAAATTCGGTGTTACAAGTTAATAAAGAAGATATAAAACAAGTTTGTGATCCACATGGGCACAAAATTAATGATGGGTTGAATGCTTGTTTAATTTATGTTTAAAAATAAAATAAAAAATTTATATTTATAATTCCATTTTATTGTAATTAATTTTAATTTGTACACATGAAATTATGGTCATTCATAAATTTCTGTCGAATTTCCATACTTTTCTGTAAGTCCTTATGACACTGGCATTTTCTGTCTCTTTTAAAGATTTCAATGAAATGGGAAATTTTAAAAACAACAACGACTTTAGTCATATTTAAAAAAGTTAAAAAGTGTGTTACTTTACGTCTTGACGAGCCATCGATTTGTTTATACTAGAACATAACGTCGGCAGAGCAACTGTCAAAAAATTGTACATGTTCTTTGACATGGAGAAAACGTATAAAGTGAATTTTGTTGCTATTTTTATGTGTCGTCTCTTTGTTTCATATTCAAAATGCCTTTTAATATCAGACATCGTTGTTCGAACAAATGTTCTGACAACTCTGTTTGAACAAGAACAAAACATCGACAACAGCGCTTCACACCAGGCAAATTCATGTGCGCACAAAAACTTATTCGTTATTCGAGCAAATCGATGGCTGATGTAGACCGTAGTTTATCGATAAAAAAAAATAAATAAATAAATAAAATCTGCTAACTGCTTAGTTTTATACCTTAATCTAGCGATTTTAAATTACTTTTTGTCTCTTACTCTTTCAATCTTAGATTAAGAAAAGACAGAAAAAATCAAGTGTCACTAGGGCTTTGTAGATATTAACGATTTTTGTTAACAATAAATGTAATATTTTTATCGCAGACAGAGACAGAGAAATAAAAGAGCAAAATATTAATCAAATAATAGAAATTAAACCACATCGAGAATTTTATAATTTTTTTTATATATCTACTTCTGTCCGTCTGTACAGGTTGCAAATTTACGTCCATGAAATCTTATTCATTGATATTTTTGGAATCAAGAGCGAAACTTCTCAAACCATATTTATTTTATTATATTTTAAATTTTTAAATTTTAGGCTATAAGTTCAATGTGATAACGACAAGAATATTAAGGAAAAATTAGTCATCCGATACTAGCTGAGTGGAATGCATTTTCGAAACCAGCTACGGTTTCATCATCAGCACTCTTTTGATCAGAACTACAGGTGTTGTTTATTTTACTTAGCCCTTCCATTCAATTGACAAATTACAATTAGACTTTATGTTATTAAGCAACTGCAAAATATTCTTATTAGTACAGGGTTAGGCCAAAAGTCATATTGGGGGTTTGAAAATTTAATAACTTTATCGTTTACCCTTCACCTGTGGTGCACAAAGGTATATATAGCCTTGTCATTCCGTTTGTAATTCCTACAATTTTCATTTTCGACCCCATAAAACATATATTTTCTAAAAGCTTATGAATAGAGGAGTCGATAAAAAAATGTCCGTCTGTCCAACTGTACGTGTGTTGGTTGAAATCAAGTTTTAGAAGCAACCATATGTTCTTATAAATCTGTGTATGGTATCAATCTTTTGGAAATATCCGGGAATGAATCGCTATTGAAATTTAGCAAGATCGTTAGAGAGATATGAGATATGAGCAAATAAACACGACTGCCTCTGTTTTTTCCCAAATTTTTAGCAACAAAATTAAAATTTTTCAGCCATAGAATAATTTATAGGTAACTTTGCTACTATTTGTAAATATGCCTTCTTTCAAGAGATATTTGTGAAAAATTTTGGATAAATTGGGCTCTAATCGGTAAAGTTATAGGCAAAATTTAAAAATATCTTTTCCAAAAATTTACAAACTAAAATCAATTTTTTTAGCTTCTAGACAACCGAGAGAGTTAACATTTGTATCATATAAAAGGACTTGACTAGCTCAATATAAGCACTATAAAAAATTAATATTTGTGTTGCCCGCCACTACAAAATGGCGGACAATAAATTTATATATGGGTCAATGCTGGTATATTATTTATCCTGGAACCCCCTCAATATTTGTGTCAATTGAAAAGGCTTGACCAGTAAAATAAAGTAAATTATTAAAAAATGTAAAATTCAATATGGCGTCTAAAACAAAATGGCGGATCAAATTTTTTTAACCCCATCAATATGGGTATCAAATTAAAGGGCTTGACTAGAATTCAGCACGGCCGAATATAGCACTCTTACTTGTTTTTCCTTTCTTTTTAAGATTATATAAATACTAGGGTTATCGACTCGGTTTTACAACCGGTAAAAACCCGGTTTTTTGTTTTATTTTTTTTTTATGATGTCATAGAAAATGCTCTAAGACGAGTCCATCATTTAGGTGACGGCCGAATATAGCACTCTTAGGCCTATTAACATAATACTCAGTTAAATAAATTTAACGTAAAAGTTTACTAACTTTCAATAAGCTTAAACTGAAGTTTTAACTATAAATTAAAAATGTTCGTTAACAATAGGCAAGAGTTCGTTAACCTGTAGTTAACAATTATTATGAATGAATTTCAAAAAGAAAAATAAATATATACATAAATATAAATTCTTAATGTGCACCTATCTGCTAATAAATTTTTTAAAAATTGAACGTCTTTTTAAAATAATTTTTGCTATAAATTTAACAATTCTCTTAGATAAACGATATTTCATGAAAAACTCTACATCAGGTAAACTAAAATGATCCATTCGACTTCTGTGGTTATATTTTCTTTTCATACCATAAGAAATATCTACTTTATATAAATTATACAAATGTGTAAATCTTTTTAATCGTAGAGGCATCTTTCATTTGTTTAAAAATAACAAAAATATAAAATATTTTCTTCCAGTTAAGAACTTAAACACTTAACTTAAGATTATATCAATACTAGGGTGATAGACAACCGATAGAAAACCCGGTTTTTTACTTTATGCTCTAAGATAAACCCATCATTTAAGTGACATTACTCTCTCTTCTTAGTGTAAGATAATTTCCTTTTTGTGTGTTTTATATTCTCAAAAAAATATGTATATAAACCGAAAACCTTTTTAAATCCCATTGTGACTTTTGGCCCACCTTGTTGGACTAATGATTATTTTACTTTAATTATTTTTTATTTTTTTTAATAAACATATCTCTTGTTAAATATTTTCAGTACCACAAATAACAATTCAAATATATTTTTTTTATTTATAGATACAATCCAGCATATTAAACTACTCAATATCGGTAACTATAACATCCTTCGTATAATTTGACTGCGGCAAATAAGACTCTTCAACTTTCGTAATACAAAAACATTTGACCAACATATAAACTGCAATCAAAACAATAGATGCTGATGCTAAAAATATAATTAAAACCAAATGTCTTGTACTAATTGTTTGGGCTTTAACGTAATTTCGCTGACAGATGAAACCCAACTTGGAACTGTTTGTTAAATGTTGTCCTCTCTTGTAGGTGGCACAATTGGAGTGGCTCTCGTTGTTAAAATCAAACCAGAAGCTAGGACTGGAACCATAATTAATATAAATATAATCTGTAAGCAACTTATTTCGTTGATAATCCTTTAGGACCACCAAATACATTTGACGTTTTGCGCACTCATTAAAGGCATGTTCGCAGGTAAACTGAAATTAAAATTTAATCAAGTTAGGACATAATGAAATAATTATTTTGCCCAAATGGCATTAATTTAATATTTTAAAATTTATTCAAAATCATTGAAATTACTTGCTGTTGTGGTTGCACAAGGTACACGATATTTTTACTAATAAACGAAGAAAACTCCTTGAGCAATACTTTTTCGCATATAAAACCCAATTCGTTTTCACAGTGATCGGGCAGAAATTTAAAATTCGTTGAATTATCAAACTTATTGCATTTGTGACGCTTGTTTTGTTGTTTTGCCAAACCGATTTGATGAAAAACGTTCGACGATTTTACCTGGACATTGGTCCAAAAGGAAGAATAATTTTCTTTTAAATAAAAACATTTTATTAAAGCTTGTATTGTATTGAGTTGAAAATTTGTGCCGCAACTTACTGAAATTATGTTTAATGGCATTTTTTAGTTTTGCATAATCGTAATCGCCTTTGGGCCTGATTAAATTCGTGTGTTCCTTTTTACACTCGGCCACTGCCTGTGTCCAGGTATACTGCCCGAATAACAAGTCAATTTATAAATCCATTTCAATTACAAATTTAACAGAAAACAAAATAAATTTTACCTTTCCCTGGGGTTCAATACGAAACAATTTTTGGTCAATTTCTAGCCACTTGCGATAATTTGAAATATTTTCCGCTTCACATTTGCACAAATAGAAGATGAGAACAATTTGTAAATGTATAATGAATAGTTTCATTGTAAACTACGTACTGCAGACAAAAGATCGGTGTGGTTAAGCTTTTTATAAAAATAGAAGAGTGGCCAGAGGTTTTGAATTGTATAAGCGTATTAGCATTCATTTATTTTTTTTACCAAGTTTCCATTGTAAATAAGATGTGTGTGCTTGTTTTGTACTCATGGGCGTAACTAGACCTTTGTGGGGGGTGCAATGGGATTTTTTTACTTCCCCAGAAATTTAAAAATTATCATATAAAATACATATAAGATAAAATCAGTTTAAGATCTTCCCCACTCCCCAAAAAAAACATTGTTAAGCTTTTGCTAACACCAGAAAAAACTTGTAGCTACGCCAATGTCTGTGTTTCCAAGAACCCAGTCCCCTCAATCTAACTCCTTATGGATCTCCAGTTCGAGTTCCCTAGGTATTCCAAGTTCGGCATAGTACCCACTGTAAAATTCTCGCGCCTAATATGTCCAAACGCAGGACAATGACAGAGGTAGTGTACCAAAGTCTCATCCTCTTCCTCGCATGCTCTACATGTTGTCTCCTCAGATAATCTCATGCGAGCTAGATGGGTTCTCAACTCCGTATGACCTGTAATTACACTGGTTAGTTTCCTAAGTGTTGGTCTACTTAGTTTCAGAATCTCTTTTGATTTCCCAAGATTTGGGTCTCCCCATAGTGTTCTTGTCACCTTACCAACATCAGTGCTTTGCCATTTTCTGACATGTTCCTCCAGCGCCCAACGTTTAAGTTCATCCTTAAATCGTTTAAGGGGTTTAGCATTCTCCAAAGTTATAGTACTCAGAAGAGCTCCCATTTTGGATAATTTGTCGGCTTTCTCGTTACCGATCAGCCCGTAATGGCTAGGTATCCATATTATTTCCAGATGTTCACCATTTGCATATGAGTTTAACTCTCTTTTGCATTGCAGGACGTTTCGGGATTCAACTTTATCCTTTCTCAATGTCTTAATCACTGATTGGCTATCCATAAAGATTCGAATCGGGGTTTTGCTATTCGTTTCCTTTATCCATTTAATTCCTCCCGTAACCGCCATGATCTCAGCCTGGAATTATTATTAAAATTAATTTTAATTTTTAACTCAAATCAAATAACTAAAGAGCTTACTACTCACTATCCAATACCAGAAAGTAGGTTGTCTTGGCAATGTCAAGCATGAATGAGACTCTAACAGGTTTTATATTACAACTAAATGTAAATGGGCCTTTGCCATATATATAATCTTACGTTTTTTAAGCAGTTCTGTAAGGAGGAGTTTAGATTTCATTTTTGCCGGGAAGAAAGAATTGTTCAAGAAATATTTTCTTGCAACGTTACTTTACATTTGCATTTCTGCCCCTAAAGATTTAATAAATAAATTTACTGTAAAACATTTTTATTTCGGCTCTAGTTCATTTATTCTATTATTTTAATTTTTTAAAACATTTTCTAAATTGAATTAAATTGTAATTATTTTAGAATCTTAAAAAACTATTCCGATATAAGCCGAGTGGAATGCATTTTCGAAACTAGCTACGATTTCATCATCAGCACTCTTTACCGCTACACTCATATGAGCATTTCCATGTCATCGTACGTGACATTTGTACTCCTATAAAGTGGGATAATTTTTGCTAAAATAAGATTAATTTAAACAAAATTAGATCTTTATGTTCCATTCAAAGGGTACTTTATTTAAAAACTAAGAAAAAATTAATTATATTCGAATCAGTGTTGTCTATACTATCCAGAAAAATAAAGAATATATCGTACGTGACATGAAACAGAAGTGATTCTGAGGTATACATATGGAAATATGAGAAACTCTGCGAATCTTGGGAGGTATTTTTTCTTTTTTTAATTTCTTACACTAAACCAAATATTTTTCATCATACATAATTAAAAACAATCTTTAAATGATTTTATAAAAAATTCAATTTAATATCGTTCGTGACATATCGTACGTGACAGATTTTTCTCTAATAGTATTCTTAGGTATTCAAACTTATATTATGTTAAGAAAAAAAGTTAAATTTTAAATTAGCTGCTCTTGCGACTGTTCAAATACGAATGACGGAGACAAATAAAGTTTTTGCACTACGTACGTGACATTAAAAACATTCAAGGGAAATCAAAAAAATATCGCTAATTGGACTCTATATTTTCTATTTTCTTATGGATCTTGTTAATTGTTGTTTTTACCTTAATTTTAAAGCATATCTACAATTACAAATTATTTTTACAATTTAGTCGCTAAAAAAAGAAATAGTTGATTGCAATTCTTTTAAATAAGTGAAAGAGATAATCAGATTGAACTCCTATTATTGCTCTTAAAATAATTTAATAAGCTCTTAATACTTGTGCATAGTAAAATTTGAGTGTTTTTTTATCAATAAACTTATAATGAAAAACTTTCAAAAGTTTTTATTTTTACAGTCGTAGTTGACATATTCATGGAAATGTCCATATGTAATTTGAAATTGTTTTAATGTTACAACTCAATGAAATTAGAATTAAGGAATCATAAAAATTATTTTAAAATTTGTCTTTTTACTTCATCTATCAAATGACATTTTTCTACATGTTCGTATTCATTTATATTCGTTATACATTTCTGTTATGTTTTCAATATCCATTCTTTGGCTGGAATTATTGAGAGCAAAGTTGTATTTTTATTTTTTATTTCTAAGTCTATCTAGGTGATAGACACTGAACAATGAATTCTTGAATGTCATAAACACCATGCGCCATGTGTGTTATAATTAAACATTAATATTCTATTCGGACTTCATATATTAAATTTGCTGTAAATCAAAATAGAAATGATTAATATTATGATTTAAGAAGTAGTTAATTTACTTACAAACAGCCCTTTGCTCTAATTTGAAACTACATATAGAACTCTATATATAATAAACTATACTCACATACATATTCACAACTATAAAAATATTTGCGGTTTAAAGTGTATTTTTAGTAACGATTAGAATAATTCTTACTAAAATAAACTTGGAAAGCCCAAACCATATCAAATAAAGAGAAGAGTCAGAATAAGGTAATTTTTAAATTGTTTTATTTAGCTTAAACGGTATGCAATATTCTATAATATATTTAAATTTATTGTCTGCTCTTCAAATCTTGCAACAACATATTTTTAACGAGAATCTCCAAAACGAATAAGAGGTTTGAATTTGCCAGCACTTATGCAGTTGTTCAGCCATATTGCCATATTGTCATATTACAAACGGATTGACAAAATAAATACCAGAGTTGATTTCTATATTTCAGGATTAGAGACAACAAATAATATTTATAATGGAAAATGGATTTATTGCTCTTCTAAATATTTTCCATGAAGGTCTTTTGACTTTTGAATACGTGTCAACCAATTTTCAAAGCCTTTTTCTATTCCAATCGAGGTACCTCCAAAATATGCATTTTGAACGCATCCATCTCTTCATCAGGGGCCAAATTACGGCATTCGATCACAATCGAAATTTTACGAACGATCGAGTTTGCTGTGCTTTAGGTATATAGATTCTAATAAGAATTTTCAAATTTCGATCACGTTCGAATGCCGTAATTTGCCCCCAGGTGTCGAAAAACGTTGACTTAACAATTTAGTTTTTATGTTGGAAAGTAAAAAAACACTGAGCAGCAAATTAAGTCTATATAGCGGATGCCAAGTTAGGATTAATTGTGGAGGACTAATTAAATCGATGTTTTCAGTGCTCAGAAAGTCCCGATTTGTGCGAGCTCGCGTTGTCACGATGGAGAATAAACTGTCTTTGGCGGTTGGTTTTTGTTATTTCTCTTTTGATTCCCATATGAATGTGTACCATTCAGAAGTCATCGGTCTACGTTGCACAATGGTACTATTGATATCGGTATAGTTTTTATGAAAAAAACAGGAGACCCTTTGCTTAGAAGTACTTCGAGCCTGAACGAGTTTTGTAGGATGTGGCTAGTCTTGAAAGACCCATATAGTCACGGTTTGTCACATGTCAGAATGTTTTAAATATGTTCTGAAGTACCGCCATTGTATTTTTGAGAATTTCTTGCGACTAATTTACACAATAATTATTGTTGATTATAATTGACTCAATACAAAGAAATATTTTTTACTGCCAAAGGTTCATACAATATTGAATGTGGGCTAGTCCTACTAATAAATAGGACTGCCTCAATATCGCGATAAGTTATATGATGGTCTTGCAGCATCATATCATGAACTTCATTAATGGTTTTCGGAGCAACAACTTAATTTAGAAGACCTTCACGAAATTTGTCGTTGAGCGAATTGTGGCCACGATAAGCACTGGTTGTTAATATTGTTTTATCGCTTAAAAAAATTGAATTGAGTTCATTGATACACTGTTTTGGATTTAAGCCACGTTAAAGGTTGTCAAAATTATCACATGAAAATGTTCGCGATTTAATTCCATTTTATGACCGACATGAATTGAAGTTGCTGTAATTAACACAAATAGGGTTTGTTTGTAAAACTTTCGGAGTTAATATATTTTCGAAATATCAATCTTTATCTTAGGAATGCTAATTGCCAGATTTCAGCACTGGGATGGCCCAATCTCGAAATATAAAAGGCAACCCTCATATAATTTGAGCGTAAACTGTGCTGCCAGAAATCAACTTTAACCTATTAACATATAAGCTGATGTATGATCCAATTGTAAAATAGAGGATTTAGAACAATGAGCGGCAGCATATCTGGGAAACTGAAGTTTCCAGAACCTTAGAATTTAATGACTTTCTTATGTACGTAGTTAACCAGCAAAATCGCTAAAATATGGAAGATGACACAATAATTGTTATGCATTTTTGATACTAGTTATCGCATATCTAGAAGACAAGAATAATATTTTTTGTTTTGGCGAAAATTTCGAGAACGGGTTGAGAAAATTTATTTCTATTAAGTTATAAAACCACAAAACATAGGTAGGGTAGGCAGAACAGGCAGCTGTTGTGCAGCTCACTTGCTTCCATTATATTGATTTCTTTATGATGCCTGAATAGAAAAGAAAGAATAGAATAGAAAAGAGAAAGATAAGCAGACAATTCCAGAGTCTTTGCCGGGAATCGAACCCGTAACCCCCAAAGTAGCAGACCAGCACACTACTGACTAGTCCACCGGGGCACCCAAACACGGTGCAGAAGTGCAGAATTTTAAATTGAAATCAAACACATAAAAAAGTTAGCTGTATTTTTGGCGGCTGTCGAGTTTGGAAAAAAATGTGAACATGAATAAAACGCTCGGTGTTTTGTCATGGATAAGCTGAGAAAATAATTACGTTTAGCAAAGAAAAGTATCAAATGAATTTACTTTCATGTCAAAACATTGGTCTCTTCAAACATCAAAACATCCATATATCACACTTTAAGATCCGACTGGAAATTTCGAAGATAAAGGGTCCGCCAAATAACTTTTTTTTTTTTAACGCTATAAAAAAAGTGAAGCTTCGGCTGTGTGGCACGTAGCGCCGTCCTGTTTAAACCAGATGTTACCAATATCCTCCTCTTCAATTCTTGTGAACAAAAATTCTTTCAACATGGACCGATAACGATCATCATTGACTACGGCCACTCCTTGCTCATTTTCAAAGAAAAATGGCCCAATTATGCCTCTGGACCAAAATGCGCACCAAACAGTGACTCGTTTTGGGTGTATCGGCTTTTCAATGTATGCGCGCGGATTTTCTGTGCCCCAAATGCGACAGTTTGGTTGTTTACATACCCGCCAAGATCAAAATGAGCTTCATCTCAAAAGATGATTTTTTTGGCAAAATCGGCCGAAATAATGTCGCAATATTTCCCAACGTTGTTCAAGCGTATACACAACCATATTCGTTCAGCGGAAGGATAAAACTAATTATCTGTCAAATCAGACATGAGCTAAGTGTTGCCATTCACGAAATAAGCACTAGTTGAAAAAAAAAACGTTAGAAGGCGGAAACTATAAAACGAAAAATGTATTTCGGAAAAAAAAAATATTTCGAAGCAGCCTTGCAACAATACCTGCCTTGCAACAATGCCTGTTAGATGAGACGGTCTAATGTACATAAATATATGTTTTTTAATAGTTGCGTATCTACACTTTATTGGAGGGCATATTAAGATTTGGCAAAGCCAAATATAAAGCTCTTGCTTGTTCCAAATACATTTGTACAGCTTGTATTCATTGCTATGGCGTGTGTCTGCACTTGCTTAATTGCCTTTTTAGCACTTTCATATAGAAATTTTTGGAAAATTATAAAAAAAAAATTTTCCTTTATCCCTTTCGTCGCGAATACAAAAACACTAGATCAATTTGTTTAAGATAAAATTAAAAAAACTTTTATTTTCAAACCCCAATTTTATTGCCGAAATAAAACCGCAATATTTGTACTTTTTTCAATTTTTATTGGGTCATTTGAAAAAAAAAAGAAATAAAGAACTAAGAAGATGTAAAAAATCGTTATTATTTCATTTACAAGAAAGCTAAATGAGGCCTTTAGTCAATTTCCATACAAATGACCTATAAAACAAATCAATTTTGTCAAAAAGACATGTTCTCTTTAAAAGAATTTTACGAGTGTTGACTCTTTTGTTTTTTTATTTAAACAACGATTTGTTCAGGTGAAATTTACAAAAGGGGACAATTAAACAAAAGTGAATTTTGTTAAATAAAATGAAAAACAATATTCACTTTAATACAAAAATAAATATTGACAAAAAGTAGTTGGATATTCTGGCAAAAATTATGATGATGTTTTATGAAAAGCATTTCATTTAGTGTCATCATTAAGAAGAGGACCGTTTGGTTGACTGAGTGATTAAATAAACAAAATAAAAAGAATAAAAATAATAATAATAAGAACAATGAAGAACTTAGTCATGCTAAACAATTATAGTTTGTGTATTTTGCTGGCTCAATCACACTCAATGCATCAGAATGTACTGCAAAACGTAAAAAATGAAAACAACAGTCTGTCAGACAGATGGACAAACGGATTTGTATTCCGTAAAAATGTATTAAATTTTTTACTTCTATTTTTTAGTATTGAAAATAGTGTTAATATTCCCATTAAATGAGTAAAACATGCATTAAAATATTTTGTTATAAAAAAAAATAAACTTTTTAATGTAAAAAAGTAAAATTAATTTTAATTGTTATTTTTGTTTTTAATTCTTTTTTAATATGTACAATATACGTATATTGATTGACTCACGTATCTACAGCAACTGCAAAGGTGAACAATTGTTTAACTCAATTTAGCATTAAGAACAACAACAACATCAAAATAAAATAAAAAAACAACAACACTAAATTGAACGTCTGTGTGTGGCACGAGATTTATTGGATAAAAATATTTATGTGATCTCGAACATATTAAAAATATATATCGTATAAGAATGTATGGCAAATAACAACCGATCAAGGACGTTTCAGATTAATTTTTTTTTAACACTAAATAATAATAAAATTGTATTGCACCCTACATTAGTTGCTTGATTTTGAGATCTGATTATTGCTGAAATCGATTTTCATAGAGTGTAACTTTGAAGTGCTCATTAATATCTTAAAAGCACTCGGCCAGAGCAGATAATTGGAGAATTTTATTTTTTTTTTTTTATTGAACATTCGATTAAAGTATTTAACACTGTAATATGCACAGCTAATTTGCACAGGTTCAATCGCGAGTACCCTTAATATATTTTGAGAAAAATTCCCCCAAAGGGTAAGCTAAATCTGCGCCGGATCTCGTAGAAGTTGAAAATGCATAATTTTCAAAATTTTGCTATAAAAATTAAATGCAATCTGCAATCGAACGTTGGGATAAATTATATATGCCCTTTTTACCTGTGATCAACGATTTGAACCAACGACTCCACAATTTTGATTATGTAAATGTCACATTAAATAAATGACATCTGAGCGCCGAATCTTATATACCCTTCACATATTTTGTACCCTAATGTACATACTTACATACAAACATACATACATACGTACTTACAGACATACATAAATACTTACATACATAATTGTGTATCAGACTCAGCATGCTTTTGTGGTTTTTTTAACTACATTTTGTTGTTGCATTCTTAATTAAAACGTTAATATTTTTGACCGATTGAACCCTTCACACAGTTAAAAAAGGTATATATATATAGGTTTGTCATTCCGTGTGAAATTTCTACAATTTTCATTTCCGACCCCATAAAGAATATATTTTCTGAAAGCTTATGAAGGAGGGGAGTCGATTAAGCTCTGTCAGTCAGTCAGTCTTTCCGTGTGTATGTTGAAATGAACTTTTTGAAGCCCCCCGACATCGCCGGAACCCGTGGGAAGTATTTAAATATCAGAAATATTCGGGAGTAGATCGGTATTGAAAATCAGAAACAGCGGTACATAAATAACTGAAATATGAGCAAAAAACCACGACCACCTAGTTTTTTTTCACAACAACAACACACATACATACAAACTTGGTATACTGGGTATCAATTCTCGTTCTATGAAACTATAAAATGAAAAGTTTTTGTGTGTAATATCATATGGTGCCACCATACCCTTTGCTATACAAAAACTTTTTCATTTCACAGTTTCACAGAACGAGAATTGAGCCCCTGGTTAGAGTAAACGTGGCATTGAAACCCAGCTCAGCCAAAAACAAAATTTTTTTTTATAGTTTTATTTTTTTTTTTAATTTGTTTTATATATATTTTTTTATTTTATATTTATTATTTATAATTTATTTTTTTTTTATTTTTTTTTTTAATTTTTTTTTATTTTTTTTTAATTTTTTTTTAACGTTTTTTTTGTTTTTTTTTTAATAACACTTACGTAAATTTATAATTTTACAATGGGATGTAAATTTATACGTATATTTTTTATCTGTATGTACGTATTTCATATACAAACTATTGTTATTGCATGAATACACGTTGTAAAGGGTACATAAATACATACATACATACGTACTTACATACATACATACAAAAATACATATATGTATCAGCCTCAGCTCGCTTTAGTTGTTGTTTTTAAAATAAAATTTTGTTGTTGCACTCTTAATAAAAGTTAATATTTTTGACCGATTGAACCAATATTTTTTTATTAATATTCTTTTTATTTATGTATATCTTATAGCAAAATCCAACAAACGCTTAACTGGAAGTCACCTCGAAGCTTTGAAGTCTGAATTTGTTTGGATAAAGAAGCAATCGTATTCTTTCGCCCATATATCTCAGCTCGTAATATGCCCATCTAATTGATTTGAATAACAAACGTAATGACAAGCTTATGTCAGAAAAACTTTACAGGCAACATAATAACAGCAAGAAAATAGGTCTGAAGCTAAAATATGCTAATAAAATGTTTTCGTAAATTTACTGCCTATTCAACGATGTCGAAAGAAAACCCAAGCGAAATTTCATTCGTACAAATACGTTGAAAACAAAAACAAATTTTTAGTTTTTGTTGTTGTTTTCAATATATTTGTACGAATAAAAATTCGCTTGGGTTTTCTTTCGACATCGTTGAACAGGCAGTTAGTCTTTTAATGAAAGTGGGTGTTAAAGAAGGCGTGTCGTTATAGTTTCTGCTAATAAATAAAACTTACATATTTCAGTCCTTTATTCATCCAAAATCTTTGTCCCTAGAAAAGTAATAAGAATTTGAGATAAAGCGTTATAAGGGAGGTGGGCATAAAAGTGGGCGTGTCACATTTATTTTCCGCTAGTGTAAAGCATTTGACCACAAGGCAGTCAGTTTGTCAGTTTTATTAGGTTTTAAATTTTAAGTAGACCAAAAAATACACAGTCCTGTATAAATTTTTGTACATTTTGATCTATAATTCCTTTCCTAATGCATAGATTTAAGCAATTTTTAAGGAAAAATATTTTTTTTACAGGAAATATACATTTGAAATTTCATGGCTCTACGTTAATGCGTTTGGACACAATTGCATTTAAATCGATATTGGAAGAACATGGAGTATAAGAAATATTCTGGCAAAATTTGAACCGCATAGCGTTTTCGGTTCGACCTCTAGCGTGCTTTCAACAGACAGACAGACGGACGGACAGATGCCCGGACAGACGGATGGGAATAGCTAGATCGTAGTAAAATAGAACCCTGATTTAGAAAATATATACTTTATGGAATCTTAAATGGATATTTCGGTATGTTACAAACGGAATGATAAAATGAATATACCCGGGTATAAAAAATACATGCATAAGTCCTTCATGAAATAGTAAGACACTGCATGTACGTATGCATTGGTTTTTTATAAATAATAATAAAAAATGTTTAATTGCTAGTTATTTGCAAAATCCATAGAAGCAAACAATTTGTTATATATTTCAAATCTGTCTAAAATATTCCTCACTTTGTTATTTTATTTAATTTTTATTTTTTGTCTAGGACAAAAGAATTGGTTTCTTTCTAATCACTTAATTTTACATTGAAAATTTAATCAGCTATTTAGTGTTATTGTTTGTAATTTTCTTAAAATAATTAACAATTTACACTTAATTGCTATAAAAATTGCTCATTTGTGATTCATTAGAGGCAGACAAGAATTTTGTACACAAAATCATACATTTAGCTAAAATTCCATACGATTTCAAGTACTTTTGACCCAATTTCATACACAGACGCTCTGGTCATTTTGTGTTGTTTTTTAACATTAAAATAAAATTAATATTCCCTAACCTACGAAAAGACTATGTAAAATTAAAATAAAAAATTATAATAAATCGTATGTAACTCACATAATTTCCTTCTTCATTCTTACAATACAACAACAATAGCAACAATTTGAACTAATTTTGTGCACGTAAAGTTATTTGCATGAAAAAAATATCACACAACTTAACAACAACAACAACAAAATTGGATCATGTCATAATGAAAAGAAAAATTTGCATTATCATTCACATTAACATTAACATACATACATACATACATACATACATATATACATACAAACACATTGTCAATAAATATTTTGCAATTGTTAATAGAAATTAAATGATGCCTTTTTTTGCAACATTCATTCAGACATGTAAAAGAAAATTTTCCATGAATACTTTTTTACTTATTGTGCACAGTGGGATTGAGCGCGCAGTCTAGACTGTAATGCTGAGCTGAACTAAAATTTTGGAAGGTTTTAAAAAGAACGTATATGGGCATTTCCATGTCATCGTACGTGACATTTGTGCTCCTATAAAGTGGAGTAATTTTTCAAAAGTAAGAGTAACTGAAACAAAATTAGATCTTTATGTTCCATTCGAAGGGTGCTTTATTTAAAAAAATTAATTATATTCGAATCAGTGTTGTCTATACTATCCAGAAAAATAAAGAATATATCGTACGTGACATAAAACAGAAGTGATTTTGAGGTATATATCGAAATATGAAAAAATCTGCGAATCTTGGGAGGTATTTTTTCTGGTTTTAATTTCTTACACTAAACCAAATATTTTTCATTTAAAATCCATCATATTTAATTGAAAACAATCTTTAAATGATTATTTATTTTATTTATTTAAACAATAAATTTTATAATAAATTTAATTTAATATCGTTCGTGACATATCGTACGTGACAGATTTTTCTCTAATAGTATTCTTAGGTAATAAAATTTATTATTATGTTATGAAAAAAAATTAAATTCTAAATTAGGTGCTCTTGCGACTGTTCAAGTATGAATGACGGAGACAAATAATGTTTTTGCACCACGCACGTGAAATTAAAATAACATCCAAGAGAAAACAAAAAAAATACCGCTATTGGACTCTATGTTTTCTTTTTTGTTATGGATCTTGTTAATTGTTGTTGTTACCTTAATTTTAAAGCATATTTACAATTACAATTTATTTTTACAATTAAGTCGCTAAAAAAAATAGTTGCTTGCAATTCTTTAAAATAAGTCAAAGAGATAATAAGATTAAACTCTGATTATTGCTCTTAAAATAATTTAATAAGCTCATAATACCTGCGCATAGTAAAATTTGAGTGTTTTTTTTTATCAATAAACTTATATTGAAAAACTTTCAAAAGTTTTTATTTTTACAGTCGTGGTTGACATATTCATGGAAATGTCCATATGTGACATTCTCTGAGAAAAGTGACCTAGTATGTCAAAAAACGGGTTTGGACTTAAGAGTGGATTGTGGTACCTAAACGGGTGTAGAATAAGATGAAATGAGTTAGATTTCTGATAAAAATTTATTTACCCCATAAAAACGTTGTTGCGTCGGTCACTGGTTGCGGCTTAAGAGTCAAGTATCGAGATCAAAACAAACAGAGCAGCAACAACAGCAAAGGTATTGTCATACTAAAAGCGAAAAAATACGTCACCACATAGATATGACGTCACCAAAGTCGGCACCCAATCATAACTAATACTACCAAATCGCATATCCCAACTGAAGGTGTTTTCACAGTGATAATGCGTTATAAAACTTTAAATGAGTTTTTCTCAAAACTTCATTTTCACACACATGTTTAAATATACATTAAAGGGGTTAAAACTCCAGTCATCACCTAAGATGAAAAATGTTTTAATGAAATTAAATTTGGTTTTCATATATTTCTTCGCCATTTTAAGCCCGATTGAATGTATATTGTATAGTGTTGTTATTCTTTTTTGTGGTATAGCTTCAGTTTAGTTTTTGGTTGGTTTTTCAATTGGATACAAAACGACTTCTTATATTTCGTATCCTAATGATAGAGTTTTTTTAAGCCACATGATAGCCCTCTTAAAACCTATCAATCTAAGATTTTTAATAAGTTTTTTTGTTAAGGATAGATTTGTAAAAGGATATTATACTAAATCACCCATTTTTGCTTCTGTCCCATTTAAACTCACATAAATAAAACCTTAACAAGATCCCACCTGGTAATTTATATTTTATTTAATGTGAAGTAGAATCGATACAATTAAGTTGTAAATAAAACGTCATTCAAATGGCCTCCATAATATCTTCTGCATTAACGAATTCGATGAAGTCAATTTTCGAGCACTTTTTCCACTAAATCAAGTCGTATGTCATGAATGGCACGTTCAATATTGACTTGTAAAGCTTTAAGAGAGTCCGGTTTGTTTCTTATTGAAAAACCTTTTATAACAAAATTTAAACTTATTAATTTAACCGCTTCTTTTCAAATTTATATATATTAAGAAAGTGGGCGTAGTGGATTTTTCTTTTCGTAAAATCCTTAGTTGTGTTGTGAAAAATATTTGGAAATATATATAATAAAAATCGCTGCAGCCGTTTTTTATTATTTGGATTACCAACGAACATTTGATTTTCATTTACATAGATTTTTCTATTTTTTAATATAATTTTTGTTTAAGAATTTTTCCACAAATTTTTGTCAAAAACATTTTTATATTTTATGCCACAATTTATGTTTTTTTTTTATTTGTACTTTTCTTTCTAAAATAATTTTTTGTTTTAGTATTGTTCGATAATAAAAAATTTTTGAAAAATTTTTAATTTATTTACAATTTTATAGTTTTCATTCCACTGTATGTTGTTGATTGTATGAACAACATTTAACAACTCCACCTTTTCTGCTCTGCACTGCTTTAAGGCAAAACTATTTTTTAGCAGGAACAATTAAATATGAACAAGTCATTCATATGCCAACAATATTCGCACATTAAAGTCATTTGCAGGGGAATAAATACAAATTGTTTCATACTGGTACCAAATCGTGAAACAGGGGATAAGTGAGGGAGTGTGTAAGTAAAACTCTTGGCATAATGATGAAATGTAAGTTTTCAAATATCAAAAGTTTGTTGCTGCGTCTTTGTGTTTAACTGACTGCCTTTAAGTCTCCAAGTTAGTGGCGTCATCACAGTCATGTATTTTACCCACTTTTTTGCATTGTTGGCAGTGGAGTCATGTCTTTAAGAGGGATAACAATCTAACTAGTTAAGAAAATTGTAAGTACAACAACTACAACTAACATGTACTACATGAAACGATATAAATGTGTGCCCTTTCATTGGTCATAGCCAACAGTAAGAGTTACAGCACAAGTCAAAGGAGTTAATAGTTTTTATTCTTTATAATACTGTATGTTATTTAATTTGCAACCATTTATGTACATGAGAATATTTGACAATAATACATACTCATATTTAAACAAATCTTTAGTAAAATATTCATAATCAATGAATAACAAATAAAAGTTTAAATGACAGCATTGCGTATAGCACTTTCTTAGTGGCAACTACTTTAAAAAATATTTCAAAATAATTATTTATTTTATTAAATTAATATATATATTTTTTAAATGTCTACAGTGAAATCTGGTTGTAGAACTATGCTTTTAGATTGTGTCAGAATATCTTTTTAACAGACTTTGGCCGTTTTTTTTTTTTTCTCTCTTTAATGTTAGTGGAGTGATTGCCAGAACTGTTTGTATGACTTTGCAATTTTTAACAGTTCATATATATATATTTATTTACTTAGAAACCGTTATATGGTTGACTTTTTAAAATACTTAAGATTTGTATACAAACACCCATACACAGTGGGCCTGAAGCAAGGTGAAGAAAGTAAAAAAAAAAAGTAAAACTTAGAATAAGCTGGGAGCATATGGCTTCTAGAGAGCATCTTTTGTTATACCATTCACCGGTGATGATAAGAATATAAATACTGTGGGGCAAAAGTCACCAAGGAGTTTAAACATTTAAAAACGCTTTCGTTTAAATATATTTTTTTTTTCAGATTTTATTAATAATACCTAGAGCACAAATAGTGGTGAGATTCATATCTAAACAAAGAATCAGAATAATGCAATTTTATTACCTAAAACAGCGATAAATTATTTTAACGCAAAGAGCATATCGTTGATATTTGAACGACAGAATTTCACCCTCTGAAGCAATGATTCTATATTTAGATTATCATCACCACCAACACGACACCGTAAGAGATTTTCCTCAAACCGGTAGACCAAGTGTAGAGCAAAAAAGACGTTATACTCAGTTATGAATCGCTCGTACTTCACCACGTGAATTTTTTTTAAATACATGCAACTGGTGCGAGAATTAAAATTTTGCAGTTGGCCATAAGTAGAATCAACTTAATTGAAAATCTGATTATGATGGATTAAGCTCATTCTGATTTGGTCGACTTTGTTAATAAGCAGAACTGTAGGTTGAGGAGTTCTGAAATTCCCAGAGGCAATCATCAACACAAATTGCATTCCAGTAGGTATTCAGTATGGTGTGGCATTACATCTGAAAATATCAATGGACCTTACTTTTCGAAAATGAAAGTGTAAGTGACATAACCGTAAATGAAGAGCGATATCGGTTTAAAATAAAGTGTGGTTAAATTTTAAGGGCCGATGTTTAGAGTGAACCATTCCTAAACATCAAATTTTTTTCTGCATTTCATTTGACATTTCTCAATTTCAGACTAACTCAATTTAAACCATTGAAAGATACACAATTGAACAACGCGTTAAAGTTACTCAGGCTTATTATGAAAATGGCCGTTCATAGCAAAATGCATTTCATGCACTTCGTGATTATTTTGGTCAATATAATCGTTAAAATTCGTCCACAATCGGAAGAATTGTGAAAAATATTTAAATTTCCGCAAAACAGGTCAATATCAAATGTGAAAACATCTGTGTATGCCTTCTTAGTTCGCGGTTTTTCGCGATAGTGTGGCAAAAGAGCAGTCCACCTCGACTCATCATCGTGCCCAACAATTGAACAACAACTTTCTCATTGAAAATTTGGACCATCGAATGGAGGTGTGCCGCGGCCTCGACGTTTGTTCTTAAAAACAGACCTGAGATGTGTTTTCAACAGAATGGAGCCGCTGTCCATACTACCCCAGACATTATGTCACTTTTAGGCCAGCTTTGTCAGCCAGCGAATATTTTCTTTGGGGTTATTTGAAGGAGGGAATCTGTATGTGTAAACATGCCTGAGATAATTCTTAATCTCGTGATCAGCATTGTTGTAAAAATTCGAACGCTATGGCCACAAATTTTTAATATTTTATGAAGAACAATATTTGCTTCAAACCCATTAGAACAAGCTCCACTGTATCAGCAATGTAGGCATAAATAAATGTAAATATTTGTGTATGTATTGTAATGTTTTGCCAAAAAATTCTTTGGCAACTGAATAAATAACAACCACGTCAACCAAAATACTCGTATTATGATCAAAGTCTCGTGCCATAAAAAAAAAGATTTAACAAAAAAACCCTCCGCTAAGAACATTCAACATGTCATAATAACAACAACAGCAATAGATATCTAAAACCAACAACAACAATGACATTTCGTAAAAATTACACTGGAAAAAAATAAACAAACAAAAAAACTATGTCCACAGCGACCAATAAGGCCACTTGAACATGTTTTGGCCTTTTGCTGATATAAAACAACAAGAACAACAAAAACCATGGTAGTTGGAGGTAAATACCCACTCGTATGTTTTAGCACTAAAATGAATGAGATCCTTGAACTACTACTTACAGAGCTTTTTTTCTTCTTCTTCTTTATTTTGCTTTGTTTTACATCATTTTTAAGCCAAAATTGAACTCTAGTATTGAACATACATTTTATGCAGAGTTAATAAGTTTGCCAGCGTTTTTTTTTTGTGTTCGTCTACCTCATCAGTAGTGGCTTAAGGAAAATGAGACACGTTTAAGAACTTTGCAATGACTTTGACAATTAAAAAGACCTCCTTAAAAAACACATATTAAAACCGTTACGTAGCCAAGTCCAAACAACGTTCTGTTAAGGCCAAAAATATTGGCATGAACACAACTCAACTCAAATACAACGTAAAACAAAAGATGAGAAAAAAATGCAATAGTTGAATTGAAACCGTTTGTTGTACCATTAAAAATGGAGTTAAAAAAAAAGAAGAGAAGCCTTCGATTAAGGTCAAAGTTAATATTTGAAACAGGGATTCCCAAAGTAAAACAAAAACAAAGTTAAGCAAACGATTTTTAAGATTGTATAAAACAATTCGTTTTATTTTTTAAAGTCAACTATTTTCCTCTTTTAAGAGTTAAACTGTGTGCAGGTGAAACTTGTTGCTAAACTGCATACTTAGTTGACAACTTTGTTTTCTAATTGGGCGAGAAGTTTCGGAGATATCGCAAGAAATGCAAACATATATTCCTAATTATCTAGAATTATAATAAGATTGTATATTATGGTGGAGCGAAAAAAATTTTTTTTTGATATCAATGAGCTTGGGAGCGCAAAAGTTGCTACTGTATACCAGCAGATTGTGATTAGTTTTTTTTTAAATTTTGCCGATTTTTAAAGGTGCCACAACGACCTTGATTGTTTCATAAAATGAGGTTAATTGATATATTGTATTAATTGTTTTAATTACTTGTCGATATCACATATAGTTTAACTTGATCTAAAAATAAGTACTCAAAGCTATGAAAAGGACCACAGAAAAAAACTTGGACAGTGTCATCGTTTTTTGAGGTGCCACAAAGGGATCCTAATTTGGTAAAAATAAGGAAAATCACATTTAATTAAAATGAAGTTTATATATCTTTTACGGAAGATAACACAGAAAAAATTATTGCTTAAAATTGTTTAATTAATTTAATTTTTGATTTCGTTTTAAATTTGAATTATATTATTAATTAATTTAGTTACTTTTTTTAACTGAAATTATTTTTTTGAAAAACAAAGAAATTTCTGTCAGTTAAAAAAAATAAAAAAACAGAAATGAAAAAATGTCATTATAGATATGTTTTTTGTTAAGATTTTATTTTATGAGATAAATTTAATCAAATTGTGTTCACTTAGTATAAAAAAGGAGCTGAATAATAATACATAAAATATATAAACGTAATTAATGAGAAACAAAAGATTAAAAAAAAAAGCTTTTTTAACATTTAACATATAAAACAATAAGTTTAGACTACTACATACATAAGTTTGTATTCCGATTTCTTATTATATCGTGGCATGATAGATCTAGACATCAGCCTCGATCGAAGGTAGCCATCTCTTTCTAAGTCTCCTACAGCTGCTGCAGCTTCTGTCACCAAAGGAACGCAGCGTTCGACGGCTTGAGACACAAGTTTGGGAAAAGTTATAATTTCTTCGCCGTTAGTTATGTAATTTTTAATTTCGACTGTTGTAAGTGATCTTGTTAAAGGATGTTCAATATTTTTAAAAGACTCATGATCTATCATCTCGTAGTATTCTTGGGCATCAAAATTTAAGACGGGAACTTTAAACTGTCATATTGAATTAGACCTCTGTTGCTCTCTTGTACGTATTATTCGACAAAGGGCAAGTTTCCGAATATTTGGTCTTTTATCTTTAATCATAGCCAATAATAAATTCTCCGGGTGCGCGAAATAGGCGTTTCTTTGGATAACTGGATTAACTACATCCTTCAAATGTTTTGGAAGATATCTAGTTAAAAAGATGAGTTTCCACAAATGTCTTGGACCTTCCCAGCAAGCTGATTTAACTTTAATTCTAAACCAGACCGGTGCATAGACTTTTACTACATACATATGTAGCTAAAATGATCAGATTTTGTGAGGGTTCGTTGGAGAACACATATAAACGAAGTATTCGACTGGCAGTTGTGAGCCAGCGGGAGTGTGATATTGGTCCAGGTTGAATATTGGCCAGATCTTTTTTACATTCAACCGATATAAAGCAAGAACCATCTAACCATCTAATACAGATATTTCTGATCATTGCTTAATTCCTTTAAATCAATTTCCGGCAGTGGATATCCTTCATGTCCTTCAATTGGTTTAAATTTTATAGCGGGCTGAGCGCTTTCTTTTAAAGATTTACCAATTAGACTACCAAATGATTTAGGATCATGTGTTGCGCCGTCTAGACTAGTGAAAAGATGTCTAAGCGGAAGTTCATTTGTGGTAACATCTTCAAATAAAGGCAAGTCTGAATTCATAGTTAGATCATCTAACAGACTATCACCTAACTCCACGGATGTATCTTTATCGGGCTTGTCAAGTTTCTGCATTTTAGAACTGTTGGCTTCTTGTAGGGATTGTTCTTGTTTCAGTTTTCTTTTTTCCCGTTCTTGGAGCTGTTTTGTCGTTTTGTTATCAATATTTCCTATCATTATTTTTTTGCAGTTCTTTTGTCTAGTAGAAACAATCTTTCCGTCACAGGAACTTTTTTGTTCTTTTCGCAATTTTTACATTTGCATGAAGCAATGAACAAAACTTTCGATTTATCTGACCTTCCAATTTCAAGTAGTTACGTGTAAATATGTATATACTGCCTCAATATATCACCATATGTGGGTAAAACATTTTCATTGAATGGTACTCGAACTCCAAGTAACGGACAGTTACAATCTTTTGCACGCGTTAAAGTTGACATTTTATTTGGTATATTACTTGCCCTAATCTTAAACAAAAGAAATACATATAATTATAAAAGAAATATAATTATATAATTAAGAAAACGGAAAACTGGAAAATATGTGTGATTTTGGTGGTAAATCTTCGAAATTCAGTAATATTGTGGCACCTCGAGAAATCTGTTTGAAATTATGATATTTTTTCAGGGCATTACTGATAGCATAAATATTTAATTTTTGGGCTCAAGTTCAATCATATTTTGAACAAAATACAAATTGCATAATCATTGATTTTTGCGTAATTTTAATTTTTTTTTTGCAATTTTTAAGTCGCCGTGGCACCTGAAGATATAATTCGATTTATTGCAAATTTTAAGGGCACAGTCAGTAT
Organism: Phyto melanocephala; assembly: GCA_941918925.1. Classification (NCBI taxonomy): domain Eukaryota; kingdom Metazoa; phylum Arthropoda; class Insecta; order Diptera; family Rhinophoridae; genus Phyto; species Phyto melanocephala. The sequence goes on from OW799237.1 coordinate 107,397,353, forward strand.
ACAGAGTAACAACTTTTGACCACCCAAGTCTTATCAAATTTTGAAAAAAATTCAAAACGCTACATTTTCGCTCCACCCTATTGTATATCTTTTGTGAACATTTGTATAGCAGTGTATATAGTTAATGATTTTGAATACTAAAACTACTTTTTAGAATTTTTGTATGTCTACCTGTCTTTCTGCAAATCATCCTAAACTTTATTTGTTCAAAAACTATTGGAACGATTTCGATAAAAATTGCTTTGGATGTACCTTGGTATCTTGGTTAACATACAAGGTACTTTTTATTGCGAGATATTTTCGAATTTCTTATAAAAATTATAAATAAAATAGTATTTTTAAAGTCACTTTATGGTTGGTAAACAATAGATTAATATATTTATTAATTGTTAGTTATTTTATCTGGCTAAACTTCTTTGTCCTTAAATATTAAACTTCTCCAAATATTTTTTAATTAAATTGTAAACAAATACGATATTAGCCGAATGAAATTCATTTTCGAAACCAGCTAAAATTTCATCAACAGCACTATTTATCGGTACACTCATATCTTACGTGAAACTATAAATGCTAGGTTAGGTCAAGTTAAACAGGCTCATGATCTGAACAGCATCACACTTAAGACCATAACTGATCCCTTTGTAATCCTGACACATGTAATGTCGCGTGCAGCTAGTCCCACTTCTACTCAGAAGGTAGGGTTCTCGCAATCTAAAGCAGTCATAGGCAAATCATGTCTCACGACGTACTTTTCTCCTTAAATCTTACATGTACACCTCACACATATTGACTGAATATAAACAGACAAGTCAGTCTCGCATCAGCTTTTCAGCAAATCGGTTGTGCTGACGCATGTTTTTGTTAAATTGCTTTGTAAAATGGTTTTTTAGTATTTTGTGAAAGAAAAAGAGTGCAACTTACATATACATTTACAAATGAAGTAGTATTTGTTTGCCTATGACTGATACATGGTGATAGCACAGAGAGAGAGTATTTTTTGTCTCTCTTTTTTATATATGGAGTTTGGTAATTCTTGGGACTGAAATCTCTTTTTTATATGTGTGGAGTTTGACAAACATTGGGACGAAAAAAATAATCAGCTGGGCTGACACCTCCACCTGTATAATTTTACCCTGGAATGACCTAAGGCCAACACAACGCACGAAAAAACGACCATATTCTCTTACACTTTCTATATCTAAAAAAAAAACTCTCCCCAAGAAACTGGGCTCTCAAACCTCCTGCCAGAGCTGGGCAATCACAGCCACATCTGTTCTTATATTTCACAAGTAGCAGTCTTCGCAGATCAACTCCGGATCTGTATAATTCCTGTTTGTCAGTATCTTGCAGGATAGAAATGGTGAACCAGTGAAAGTGTGAAACTCCCCTAAATAGAGAAGAATTCCATTATTCGATAATCCATTTGCAATGCGGTTTCCTAACACTCCCGAGCGCCAGGTACTCATTTGACATTAATAGTGGCATGTCTCGTTCTATTATTTAGAAATTTCCGAAATTCAGTAATCCAAATGGTTGTTGTATAAACACCCGCTAGCGACTTCATAGGAGTCTGACTGTGGCTGGGTATAATTAAGTATAACCTGAAGTATGTCAGCCAATTTACTGATCTTTTCACTAATCGTGATATTTCGGCCTGTTAAAGGCTACAATTTAATGAAATTAGAAAGGTTTTACTTACCTATTAAATCGAGCAATACACAAACATTTTTGGGGCCAGCAATGTGGACCTCTACAACATTACTTTTATTAGATTTATTAATTCAAAACATTCGAGGCCATTTAAGGACAACATTTTAAAAGAACCTTATTTCATGTTCTTTAGAAAATTATTAAAAAATTTTCATTAAATAGTAAAGATTAATTAAAATAAATTTTGTTTGACTATTTTTAAGACGATACAGTTTTACCCCATAAAAAAATTTACAAAAAATTAGCAATGAATTTGGATTTTGCAGAAAAATCTACTAACACATATTAATAGAAATAAAATCTGATAAAATCTTAATTTACGTATGAAAAACTCTGAAAAAATTTCGCCAAATAAAAAGGATTGGGAACCACCGATTGAATATAGTTTTATTATTTTAATGTTTCTTTTTTACTTTTAGCCACTGCCTGTCATAATGATGGGTGGTGATATTTGTGGTAGAATTTTTATTTTTCAAACATTTTAAATAATAAGTTTTTGGAAAACATATTTGTTGATAATTTGGATCAATTATGGCATGATTTTCATGTTCTTATTCTAAAATTGTTGTAGTACACAGAATGGCAAAAAAAACAAACAAAATTTACTGAAATTTTAGTAAAATTTTTAAAGTTACTGGAATCGTGCCCTACAATCATATCTGTAGCCAGAACTACATCTGCGTACGACGAAGTATCTTAAGTCTAATATAGAAAAAAATAAAAAATAAAAAATTTTCCTTTGTTGATAAAAATATACTTGGTGAATTCACAAGGTGTCCTAAGTGTCGTGTTGTCATAAAACCATAAATTTTTAAAACTTTTACAATAAACATTAACTTTTAAGTAATTTTATTTTCTTAATTTTAAAATTTTTTATTAAAAAGAGAAAAAATAAACATTATTGTCCATGACACAACATTGACGCTGTTATTACAATATGTCAGAATAAAAGTTGGATTTTTAAAATGTAACATTTTATATAGTAAAATTATTACATTTTCTTCTAGTCAAATCTATTGACCCAATAATTTACAAAAATATTTCATCTTGATTTGTGTGCCCCTTCATATCAACACACACGCATTTTCGTCAAACACCCTTTAATTTGAAAAGTTTATAGAAACAAATTTCAACAGTTTTAATAAAATGAAATTTCGCCGTTACTTTATTGGCGCTCCGAAATGACACTTTTAAGAACGTACAAACATGTTTTTAGCGTTTATGACCGTCATAAAAAAGGCTTAAGTTATTTGCTTATAATTTCTTTTTTTCCTTTATCATTCTTTAGAATATTTATCTCTGTTGGTTTAAATACTGGCCTGTCAATCTCCATAAGTCAAGAGCTTTCAACACTTATACACCAAGAGGAGACAACAACAATATTAAAGAACAATAATAAAATCTTAACCAAATAGAAGAAAAAATAAAAACTAAAAGTGAAATAAACACACGTGGGACAGGAAATAAAAATACAAGGACTTGTTTAAAAAAAAAATGACAAAAAATGTTTTCTGAATTAACCAAAAAAATCATGGTTACGACATGACCGCATTGGTCAAATCATATTCTCTATAGCCGTATTTGGTTATCAAAAACAAGTTATAATTATTTTGTTTTATCATTTATTTTGTCCCAATAATTAAGCGTTTGTTTGAATTTTGTCATTTAACTTTAACTTTTCATGAACACCCCGATGTCGAACACCATAAAATGTTCTGTGAAACAACAGTTACATAGCAATCAAGTTATGTCTTTTAATAATAATTTATTTTCAACTGTTCTTGTTCAATACATTTTTATTATTCTTGCCATTGCGATGCTTATAAAAAATTAGGAAAAAAAAATTTAAATAATGAAGGAAATAGATATTTGCAAGTGTCGAAATGGTTAGAGAAAAAACGAACTGTTTTTATAGTTTATCGACCAATTTAAGGGAACTTATTCCAAACAGTATTAATTTCCCCTGGACTAATTCAGAGAACTTAGAGTCGCCAATTATGATATTATCTAGACTACAGGCTCAGAAAATTCATACAAATACTTCCAAGTGCAGGAAATAGCGCATTAGGTTAATGGCCTACCAATACATTAACGGCTTTGCTAATACATACTCACTCTTTTTTCTTCATTTCAAACGACTATTTTGCATAAATGTGGCTTAATTTCGTTGATGTAGTGCTAAACTTGCTTTTCAATGCCTTTGAGCTCCATAAATAGAAAGCCAACATTGTTTGTTACGTGTCAACTGTGGTCTTCGAAACGAAAAATGTTTCAGGAAAAATCAGCATCCACTTGTTGATGTACACTAACTTAATTAACAAACTATGTTGTTTGTGCATGGTCATTTAATAGTTCTATGAACTACAAACCAAACATAAAAACATAGGTTTTTAAAACTTATATACTATGATAGAGCGTCTTAAAATTTGCAATTCGTGACTATGACTCCAATTTTATATTTCAGAACTTTTACAAATACTCTCAAGCACTGCTTTGATATCAGCTTTAAATCATCTTGATTTACACTAGTTCAATGTGAATAACATTTTCCATGACTTGTAATTCATAAGTGCAAGAGGAGGCATGAAAAATGCCTTCTCCAAGTCCAAAATCGTTAGCCTTTATCGATGTGCTTCAAAATGCATGCCAGTGCATTAAAAATATATTAAACAAACATTATTAACTCATAAAACATGGGTTTCTTTTCATGTACTATGCACATGCTCTCAAATGACACGTTCATGTTAAAATCATGCATGTTTCAACTAAATTAAACCACTTCATCATGGGTTGAACTCATGCATTTACTAGTTCTTTTGTAAGTCTTTTTTTGCTGGGTCGAAGTTAGAGTAGTATTCCAGATATAATTTTCGTCATTGGTTCATTTTTACTAACGCTAAACCTTTCAAGCTGTTCTTTAGGTGTACCAACACTTTGCAGCTTCAATACTGGCAAACACATATCTAACGTATGCTTTTTTTCAGAAACTTGGTTCTTGTTCTATATTTTCAGATTCCACTGTCTTCGTCCACTCTTGCTGTCTATGCCCATAAAAGGGCTATATTGATTGTTTACAAGAAATTATCAAACTGTAAGGGCGACAAACAATGACTACAGCTTAAAAATATTTAAAGTTTAATAAAAATATATGTTTTTTTAACCTACAATCCAAATTAAACTTCCAATATTAAGTAGAAAGTGATAATTTGTTTTTTTATTTTATGATTAGAAATATATCCGTGGACTTTTAATGAAATAATTTATTTAAATTTTTCAAATATTTCAGTAGACAATTATTAATTAGTTGAATGTTTCTCTTACAGTATTTTACATAGAAAGAAGGCGATCAGTGCCAGCAAGCGTCTTGTAGATTTTACTTTTATGATTAAGAACGATGAAAATTTTCTTATCACTCACCCTCGGTTTTATCAAGAGTCCACAGATATGTACGTATAAAATAAACCTTAATAGAGTGTGAAGTACACATGGACGGCATAATATAAAAAGGACGTATCTTGATTTTATATTCTTTACAGGAGAGTGAAAAAATTTTAATAGAATTAAAAAAAATTATATCAATTAAGGTTTTTTGAATGTGGCTATAAAAGATTTATTTTTAACTTTGGCTTACAACACGGTTTCGAAAAAAAATCGAAATGTATCCTTCTCATCCTTCGATATATACATATATTATACTGAGCAAAATGTTAAAAGAAATATGGATTCTATTTCACACTGCTTTCAATCGTAATATCTCAATGTAAACATAAATAACAAAACATTAATCTCACTAAAAGAAATTAATCACAACTCGAAAAGTTTTTCTATACAGCTTTGTTAGTATTTGTGTTTTCAAATAAAGTGGAATATGTAAACAAAACAAGCGGCAATGAATTAAAGAGACGGTAAATCATAGCAAAAACATTGAGTACAATAGAACACATACAAACAACTTAAAAAATATTAAATAGCAGTATTACTAAACAACTACATTTAGGGTAGTTTAAAGAGAAACAATTTCTTATTAAAAAGTGATTTGTAATACATGTCAACTTCATATTCATAAAATATTTCTCCCTATGCAAGTTTTTATTTGGTCTAGGTCTACTACCAAAACATTCAAACATGTTTTGAATGCTCTGTTTCAGCATTAATGTTCTAATTCAGCTATATTTTATTCCAACGTTTTTATACCCTTCACACAGTGAAAAAGGGTATATATAGGTTTGTCATTCCGTGTGAAATTTCTACAATTTTCATTTCCGACCCCATAAAGTATATATTTACTGAAAGCTTATGAATAGGGGAGTCGATTAAGCCCTGTCAGTCTGACCGTCTGTCCGTGTGTATGTTGAAATCAACTTTTTGAAGCCCCCCGACATACGTTGGACCCGGGTAAGGTATAAAAATATCAGAAATATTCGGGAGTAGATCGGTATTGAAAATCAGAAACATCGGTACATAAACAACTGAGATATGAGCAAAAACCCACGAGCACCTTGATTTTTTTTTCACATAAACAACATTACAACAACAACATACATACATACAAACGTGTATACTGGTTAGGGAAAACGTGGCATCGAATCCTGGCCAAAAAAAATTTTTTTTTAAATTTTTTTTTAAATTTTTTTTTTTATTTTTTTTTTTATTTAATATATTATATATATTTTTATTAATTTTTTTTTTTTAATTTTTTTTGTTTTATATGTATTATATATATAATAATTTTTTTTTTTATTTTTTTTTTAAATTTTTTTAATTTTTTTTTTAAATTTTTTTTTTTATTTTTTTTTTTTTGTTTTTTTTACATACATACGTGAATTTATAATTTTACAATGGGATGTTTTTATATATGTATGTTTTTATATGTATGTACGTATTTCATATGGGATGAATGGTGACACAAACTACTGTTATTGCATGACTACTACGCTCTTACTTGTTCTTTTTAAATTTTTTTTATTCTTCAATATTTGTATCGTCCAACAAATCGCATATTTTGACAGGTACTTGTTTTATAATTGGATAGTTACATCACACACTATTTTAAATTTAATGAGATTGTTTGAAGGTCATTTTTATATTGCATGTGCAGCTCTTTAGTATTTAGATACGTACACGTGTAAATGTGTGATTTATGTGGACAATCGATTAAGTTTTTAAAACTTATCTGGTTTTTCACCAAGAACTTTGTTTTTAGCCAAAAAAAAACAAGACAAAGAATTTCGATGAATATCATTAACAAATTTATTGTATTGGCAAGATTAAAGTTCGGTAATTAAAAACAAAAATATCGATATTGAACACATGTCCATCACGATCACTCATACAGTTTTTTATTTTGAAAACAATATTTTTATCACATTTTGTTCAAATGGCAATTATGCATCGTTAATCACATCAAGCGACTTTGTAATAAATGCAGCTTTAAATAAAACACAATAAATAAATCTCATCATTTAGTATCTGCTAAAAACTTTTATGGCCAGACTTTGGACGTAAGCGGAAAAAGTACTTGTAAATCATTTACGGTTTCAAATGAAATTACGAACTTAAAAAATGATTTAACCTAAAAAATTAATTGTAAAATTAAGAATCGTTTATAAGTTTTTATTATCTTTTGTTTATTCAAACCGCATTTTGTGTTTTATTTAAAGTTTAGTAGTGAGAAATAAGCGGTTTCTTTAGGAACTAACAGTTTACTTAATGTAATGAGCTTTAACGGTATAAAAACCTTTTATGACAATTGCAAAAAGTAAAATACAGATGACTCAAATTTATAACTTTAATTTAGTATCATAAATAATAATGCTATAAATTGAAAACATTTAAAAAATAAACGATAACAAAACACTCGTGGTTTGCTGTAAAAATTCCAAGAAAGAAACTTGGAAGTAGACCAAAGTGAATTACATTTTCAAAACTTCTAAATCAATAGTGCAATAAGACTCACTAAATCATTTTCCAAATACGAAATAGTTTCTCATAAGTGATGTGCTTCAAAATGAATTTAGAATACTTTAAACAAATAATAGGTTCGTTCGAGAACTCACAAATTTGCACGAATTTGTACAAATTTTTACTGCATTTTACGAAATTGCGTTCGTTTACACAAATTTGTAGTAAATGAGAGCACAAATAGAGAGCGAAAAGTGACAGTTCTTGCCTGAGTATTTGCAAATTTTTACTACAGAAATTTCTTGCAGTAAGATTAAGCAAAACCAAAAAACATATGATTCAAAAGGTAAACAAACAAAAGTAAGCAAACAAAAAGTATACAATTTGTGAAAAAAATATTAAAAAAAAAGGAAAATCCAAACAAAAGTGCAAAATATTATTAAATTTAAATTGTTTGTGAAATAAAGTTAGTTAACAATGTCTACAGATGAAAGAATGGAACTGCCTGAATCTGAGGCAGGTATACATACTTAAATACATATTTGCACATATGTATGTACATAGTTCCCATTAAACAACACAATATTTATTTGTCATCAGCTGTTGCTTCAATCTTACGAATTTTTACAAATGTCTGTTCGAGTACTTTTTTGGACAAATTCTGTTTTTGAGAGTAAAATTTTTAATTTACTAAATAATTACTCATTTACTACAAAGTGCAGTAAAAGTACTCGAACGAACCTAATGTAAACAGACATCAATAACTTATGAAACTACGGTTTCCTTCTTTATTTGGACAAAGTGCAGTTCCCTAATATTTAATCACATGATCTCCAATGACAAGCTTATACATATTAAAATCATTAGTAATTACATCGAAATTAAATCACTTCATCTTAAACGGAACCCCTACAAAATCAATTCTTGTTTGTTTTTTGATCGATTGTTGAACAACGAACGGGCCATCGAATGTTCAAAGACAAAAACAAAACGATAAAAAATTATTTAGTTCAGGTTTCACTTAAAAAAGTCTGAGTTAAAAAGACAATATTTATGTTCAACACTTGTAGTTCCAATCAAAGAGCGCTAATGCTGAAGTTGTAATTGATATCAAAATATCAAACCACTCGGTTTATGTCGGGGAACATATTTTCCCTGGAATTCTCTCATTAACAAAATAAATTTGTATTAATATTATATATTATATATGTATGTACGGGCTTTAAACGACTCAGTTGCATTCGTCTAGCCAGATTCCAGCAGCGTATAATAGAACCCTTTTGGCTAAACCAAATACGAAGCACTACCTTAGTTCCATGAATATTTGGCTTTGGTATCGCTTTAGCTGATTAGACGGGCTTAAACTATGATCTCTTATGCTTCATGGATAAAATTTACATCACAAGTAATGATCCGGTGCAAAAATGATTTTTTATCACAGCATTCAAGTAGCATTACGGACAATAAAAATCTTCCTTCAAGGTCTCTTGATTTCAATTCGTATGGCACCTAATTATTAAATTGGTACTTGAGTAGCTATCAATGACTTTGCAACCTCTTGTTGAATTTGACAACAAACTTCATGGATTGAATGGATTTCTTCTTGACCCTGAACTTTTTTCACCGGCCTAGCCGATCTTTAACTACTGTCTCAAAATCTTCTTATTCTGATTCGCACAAACCATCTCTCGCGCATTAAGACCGATTGAAAATATTTACCATAAGCCTTAAACAGCAATTGGTGTGGTTTAAAGCAACTATTTTTTTTTATCAATTTAAATAATTAAAGAAGACTTCCCGCATATGACGCTTCATTGTCACAAAATTTGACATCTCCAATTCAGAAAAAAGTACAATATTCAATAACTACAAACCAAACCTAAACAAGAGCGACAAGCATTAAGGCTGGGGCACAATGAATCCGTCGTCTGTCAAACGTCAACTTTTTCAACTGACAACTTAGTTAAAATACATGTTTTCTTATGAGTGTTGTCACATTCAGTACGTCTCCGTCAACGCAAAGTACAAAAGTTGACCAACTTTTAACTTTTGGCGTACGTCGAGTACTTTGACAACTACCATATGGTTGTGCGCAAAAAGAGAAGTCAACCGGCTTTACAGCAGCCGCCGTACTTTTTTGTGATGCATGAGCCGCCACAGAAGCATACAGTTGTTTTCGGTTCAAAACTCTTTTTTTATATATAGATTGTATGAATTTAAAGCAAAATTGACATTTTCTTAAAAAAATATTTTTTTGTTTTATTAATTTTTTGTTATTCTGAAGATAAAAAAATTATATAAATATTATCGGCCGTCAGCCGGCGCTGTTTGTTTTTGATTTGTCGCAGCAGTCAACAATTTAACTTGACTTATGATCCGTCAACACAAAGTACTGATTGTGCCAACCCCTCTCCGTCAATACGTTGATGTCAGTTAAAAAAGTTGAAGTTTGACGGACGACGGATTCATTGTGCCCCAGCCTTTAGCGCTAAAGCTGAAGCGAAAAAGCTAAACAAGAGCGACAATGTTGTGTAATGAACAGTAATGCTCACTTTTGATGTTTTTTTAAAACCACTTAAAAAGCATACAAATTTTATGGGCATGAGATTTTTTGCAGCTTAAAAAAGAGCCGCAGGTCTTGTTTAAATTTGGCCGTAAGTGAGAAAAATTGACACATTTATATGTACTCTTTAAAATGGCATATAACTCATTGAAGAGAAAAATAGAGAGAGTGTATCCAGAAATTTTAAGTTATATACCAAATAACAAGAACAACAAAATTCCTTATTAATTTTCGATTTGTAGAAAGTGCTTGAGAACTTTTTTATTTCGTTTAAGAAAAATAGTTTTTCTAATTTTCAATTTACAAAAAAATTAAATTAATAAAATATTTAAATTAGTTTTTAATTTACAAAAAGAAAAAAATAACATTTTTAATAGTTTCACTAGCCTTAAAAAAATTTTATAAATAAATTAAATAAAAAATGTTTCTTTTTTTTAGAAATTACATTAAACATTTTTAAATTTATTCTATTAATTGTTTGATAAAATCCCTCTTAGTAGAAATTTTCGATCAATCTTAGCTTATTTTAGCTGAATAAATAAAATCGTCAAACTTCTTTCCGCAATCATTTTTAAATTCTAAACTGACCTCAGTCCATAAATTTTCTTTTAACACACAAAACAAAAAAAACTAAAATACTCTGGCAAATTTATGAATATTTAACAGAAAATTTTAATTTTATCGGTACACACACATATTTTACTAGCATAGCAATCACACATAAACACACACAAATGAAAAACTTAATAAACGAGGCAATAAATATTTAAACATTTACATGTACAATATGTACGCACGCGTCGAAAACAAATTAATACTTCTTAACCCTTAAAATAAAATAAAAAAAACTTTTGGCTGTCATCACCTACCTCAGCAACCAAAACAACAAAACAATCTCACTTACATACTCCAACAATCATGCAACATTATGCCTACACTTCTGTGCATGCCACTACGGACCACATGTGGCTACTTTTGTTCGGCCAAGAGAAAAGTTATGGCTTAAAGGGCCAAAACCCGAAAGAGAAACATGAACAAGAATTTAACAAACGCCAAGAAAAAAAATAAAAATAATTCGTAATAGTAAAAATGTTAGAAAAGGTTGTAAAAATGTTATCAAAACGATTAAATTTGAAATGAAAACCCTTTTAAAACTAAAACTTCTACAACTGCCACTGATGCAGCAAAAGAATATGGAATTGTTAGAAAAACAAAAAAAAACAAAAACTGATCAGCAGTCAAACAAACAGCAGTGTTTTCCAAACGTTTAAAACAATTTCCATTTAAGTATAACAACTATTGTATCTTTGAATCTATATATGTGACCTTCTCCGAGAAGGTGAAAATGTGAAATGTGAAAATGAAGTTTTGAGAAAAACGCACTTAAGGTTTCATAACGCATTATCACTGTGAACACACCTTCAGTTGGGAGATGCGATTTGGTAGGGTTAGTTATGATTGGGTGCCGACTTTGGTGGCGTCATATCTATGTGGTGACGTATTTTTTTGCTTTTAGTATGACAATACCTTTGCTGTTGTTGTTGCTCTGTTTGTTATGACCTCGATACTTGATTCTTCAGCCGCAACCAGTGACCGACGCAACAACGTTTTTATGGGGTAAATAAATTTTTATCATAAATCTAACTCATTTCATCTTATTCTACACCCTTTTAGGTACCGAAATCCACTCTTAAGTCCAAACACGTTTTTCGACACACTAGGTCCCTTTTCTCGGAGAACTGATTTATCATCGCACAGCCCAAACACAAAGAGCTAGAGACATGAAATTTGGGTTTTAGGAAATTCGTACTTTAAGGTTTCCTACCTGGAAGTTATTGTTTTCTGTCGTCATGCTAAATCCTGTATTGTCTGTTATGTTTTGGAGCCATCTGTGTATATTAAAATGAGGTTTAAATGAGCACGTTTGTGATAATTTTTTTTTGAAAACTGATAGATTGAAAAATCAATACCATGTTTGTTAAGTAACCAAGGGGAAAGTGTTTTCCTCTGATTGGAGTGAAAATAAGTGGCATACTAAGGTGGATGGGAATCCTAGCATGTTTTTTTTTTATTGTTTGTATTCTTAACATAATTTATTGCAGTGGAGTTTTAGAGTCACGCAAGCATTTACATAATTTTATAGGTTTTATATCTGTTTGGCATTCTAATAGCAAAATGTCGAAATGGTACAGAAAGGGTGTTGTGCATCTAACAAATACAATTTAGGGCCCTTGTTAGATGTTATCTTTACTGCAACATGGTTTTTTCAACAGAAAAGGATCACATGCTATCTAACCCAGCGTCCACGTAGCAATTTTTATTACCGCAATTGTCAAATTGTATTGCGTCCATAGAAATTGCAAGGTGTAAACCGCAAATTGCCATATGTAGCAATTTATTGCGCAATTATTGCTCTGCCGATTACTTGAGTAATTATTGCCGCAATAAGCTGTCAAAATCGTTTAATTTTCTTTGAATTTTTTATTTTTCTTTACAGAAACAAAGGAAAATTAAAATAAGTTCACCTGATAATAATTTAGAGTGAGGTCTCCAAAATAAACCCATAAAAGTTAAAACAAAAACATTAAATTTTATAAATAAATTACTTGTGTCGTGTCCTCCACCCAATAAAAATAAACATACTTAAGCAATAAAGAGCCGTTATTCTGCCGACATTTTTGCTTATGTTTAGCAATGAAAATTGCTACGTGGAGACCCCGAGTAAAGAAAACATTTTGCGAACGTATTAATTCCCTAAAGGCTTTAGAAATTGAAGTCTAAGATCGTGCTTTGTGTTATTTTCTCTGGTATTACGTAAAGACAATTGTTCATTCGGTTCAAACGAATTGAAAATAAAACATTGCACAGATCACGGCCTCAGATGCTTGAAGTTTTTTTTCCAAAATTTAGCATTCAGGATGCAGTACATCCTAGCCAGCTGTGGCGTCCACATACCCCAAAACTGTGTTTATTCTTTAATGACATAAAATTATCTGTCAAAAAAATGAATGCTTATATATTAAATTTATTTAACCTTAAATTAACCACTTGGGAAGCACTGCCACAAAGGGCTTCCATCTGACCATTCTGCCTTGTACTAAATAAGTACGAATTCTATTATGAAAAATATTTATAGCAACGATCGCCAAATAAAGTGGAGGCCTTTGTGTGGGACGAAAGTTTTAGTTCATTCTAAGTGAGGGCAACTGAAAAAAAATGCATCAAGAAGAGAGCGAAAAAATACAACATTTTTGTGCCAAAGACATCAAATCACATCACAACACATCACATCACGCCAAAAAATAAGGCGTTCATTTTGTTTGACTGTCTGTCGGTCGGTCGGTCGGTCGGCCGTTTGTTTGTTTGTTTCTATATACCACAAATAGAAAAGACTGCAAAGCAAAAGTTTTCTGTTTTAAATCTGGACCGTATTTTGAATATGTGTATTATATTTTTTGCTGTCAATGTTGCTGTTGTTAATATTTGTGGTTACATCACTATGTGGCAGTAAATAGTTGTGAGTGAGTGTATATGTGTGTGTGTGTGTGTGTGTGTGTGTGTTAATATAGAATTTATAGAGTACATTTTGAAAGTTAAGGTTGAAGTTAATTTTTTTTTATTCCTTTTGATTTTATTAAATATTTTTAACCGTCTTTTCTCTTAGTTTCATTATCATATGATAAAGGAAAATATTGTAGGCAGACAGACGAGTATTAGGGGTGTTTAAATAATGAAGGAGAAAATGCCTGCAGCTTTAAGCGAAATCAAAACAAACAAAAAATGAATTTGTAGCCGTTTGAATTAATTTTGCTTTATCAAAAATCTAAAAACATATTTGATATAAACAGAATATATTTGTCCAATTCACAACCTATCGTAGGAGTTATCTGTCGTCGGACTTAGCAATAGTTGTACATATTTTAATGATAACTTATCTGCTAATAATGTTGTAAAACACACAACAATTTTACTATTTTGTATAAAACGTCATGTAACTACATCAGAGCTGGAAAAAATAATCCTATTGTCGTTTTCTTTTTATGTGTCTAATTAAATTTTTTCAACGTACAACTAGGTAATGCGATTGGTTGTAAACTGCGCAATTTAATTTTATTAAAATAAAATAGAACTGATAAAGAAAAGTTGGTGACATTATCAAAATGAAAATTAATTATATCTCGGATTTGTTTCAACGATGGGTTTAAAATGTCGTACTCGTATTGTATATAAAATACCTCGTCATGCCTCAATTCTGTTTCATCATTAATTTTTATAGAATAATTTCTTATTCTATAAGTTTTATACTTACTTAAGGCAGAATTAGTCTTTACTTTCTGTTCCGTTCCGAATCAGCTGACTTCTTTCTGTTAAATAGAAAATGTGTACAAGTCGTTAGTTGTTCTGTTACTTTCCGTACCGTTGCGGACGAACCTGCAGAAAATAGAATTCAACGTTAAGTGACGGCCATTGAGAAAGAAACAGCTGATATTTAAGTGCCTATATTTTAAAGGTGGCTGCAACATAGAGACTCTGTTTGCTTATAGATGAAATCTAACACAACAAATTTTTTTTTATGTACGGACAAAAATAAACAAAAAATATAATAAGCTTGTGTTTGTAAGATTACCTTGTAAATTAAGGCAGATGGTTTTTTACAGAAGAAGTAACCACAAAAATTAAACAACAGAACGGCACGTCACAGAACGACAACAAAAAGTAAAGACTAATGAAGCCTTTACTCTGATCAGCTGTAACAGATGTCGCTCAAAAAAAAACCACATAAAGTTTTTTACATTAGAATTTCCATTTGAATCTAGTCTGGACGGCCGAAGTATTGAAACTCCCCTAATATTTACAAATGTGATTGGTGTGTATGTAAATTTTAATGGAAAAATGTACGTATCCAGAGACGTCCATTTTTTGGGGCCTACATTTAAAATTTTATCAATCTGTATTCCAAATACTCCAAAAACAACTCTTGATAATTAAATTAAAAAATTTTCATTAAAGATTCAATCATTGGTCCTCATAACTTCAAATTACTTTGATACTTTTGTTGGCTTATGCCACTGACACTTTACACAAAGTTGCATGCAACATTAATGTTTTTTTTATCCAAAAACCAACAATTTTTATGCAGCCAGTCTGTCTGTTCTTCAGACCCTTTTCAAATATAAATTCCTTGTATAAAATGTTTGCACGTGTGTGTGTGTTTGAGTTTGGTAGGCAAAGTAAAGCGCTTACATGGCAATTATTGCTATTTTATGAAACTGACCAAGTCGTAGTTTAAGACTGATTGACAAATAAATTTAGATGCATGCGTGTCGATAGAATTCTCAAACATTTGCATTGTCCAACTCTAGTTTACTTTTTTTTCCAATAGTTTTAGTTGTCGTTACATCCACGTTCACATCAAAAGGAATCCTATTTTGAATATTAAAAGACGAGGGATGGTAAAAACTAATTAAACATTTTCTCCAATTCACACAATTTCATTTGTTTTTTAACAAAAGCAAATAATTTTTTATTAAGTCTTATTTTAACTTAAAACTTTTGATAAATTTTCTTGATAAATATTTTTTTTATGTATTACAGAAAATTTTCGACAAATTTATAAAATTATTGCCAATATTTTACTTTAATTTTGTAAATACTTTCCTCTTTAAATTTTTCAATTTAAAAAAAATTTAAATAAAACTCCAACACCAACTCCAACAAAAAAATTCCAACTTATTTTATCATTACAAATTAATTTAATTTCATCAATAAATTTTGTTTAACAAAGTTTAATTTCTAATAAATTTTTTTTTGAAAAATTTTGATAACATATTTTATAGAAAAATTGTCGATTACAAATTTTTAAAGAATAATTTTCGAAACAAATATTTTGATAATAAATTTTTATATATATTACGAACAATGTGTAGAAAAATTTTTAATAATAAATTTTTTCAGAAAAAATTTCAATAACAAATTTTTATAGAAAAATTTTGATAACGAAGTTTTAAATAAAATTTTTTCCATAACAAATTTTGATAGAAAAACATTCGATAAAAAAACTTTTATAAAAAAGAAAATTTAGCAGAAAAATTTTCGATAACAAATATTTGTAGTAATTTTTTTGATTACAAATATTTATAGAAAGATTTTTGATAACAAATTTTTATAGAAAAATTTTCAATAACAAATTTGTATAGAAAAATTGTTTATAGATAATTTTCGATAACAAATTTTTATAGAAAATTTTTCGATAACAAACTTTTGTAGACATTTTTTTGGTAACAAATTTTAATAAACAAATTTTCTATGATAAATTTTTGCAAAAAAATTTTTGATAACAAATTATTATAGAAAATTTTTCGATAAAAAAATTTTATGGAAAAATATTCGATAACAAAAAATTATAGAAAAATTTTCGATAACAAATTTTTATAAAAAAAATTTGAAAACAAATTTTTATAAAATAAATTGGAAAACAAGTTTTTATAAAAAATTTTTCGATACCATTTTTCTATAAAAGATTTGTGGATAAAAAATTTTTATAGAAAAGTATTTCGATAACAAATTAAAAAAAGAAATTCGATAACAAATTTTTATAAAAAAATTTTTGATAAGTTTTTGAAAAAAAAATTTCGATAACAAATTTTACAGAAAATTTTTTGATAACAAATTTTTATAGAAAATTTTTTGATAACAAATTTTTATAAAAAAATTTTCTATAACAAATTTTTATAGAAAATTTTTCGATAACAAATTTTTATAGAAAATTTTTCGATAACAAATTTTTATAGAACATTTTTCGATAACAAATTTTTATAGAAAATTTTTCGATAACAAATTTTTATAGAAAATTTTTCGATAACAAATATTTATAGAAAATTTTAAATTATTTAATTTTTTTTTTATTTTTAATAAATTTGGTTTTTAATAGATATTTTTCGTTAAAATTTTCATTATGTTTAAAGTTAATGCAGGCTTAAGAATTCTTTTTTTTAATATTTCTTAAAATTTTGTTTTTTTCTTTTACGAAAAATGCTTGATCAATATTTAATTATTAATTAATTATACTAATATAATTCCCAATAAATTTTATATAAAAATAAATCTTTCAATATAATTTTAATTCAGAATTTTTAATATATTAATTTTTTTTAAATTCCTTCCTTCAATCTCTTTGCAACTTCTTAATATTCATTAAACCCTCGTTGCAAATGTATGTAGTTGTACATGTTTGTGTGTGAAAGAATCCCAAGGAGTGAATATGTGATGTGATGTTATGGGATGGATTGTTTTAACTAAATGATGATATCTCTTAGTTTTGCTTACTAACTACAACAACAACAACAATTGGAATAATAATAAAAATAAGCAGCAACAAGAAAAAGTGGGTGCTTTGTGGCAGTTGCAATAACAAAAATAAAGATTAAAAAAAAAATAGCAACAATTGTTAAGAGGAAAGTGATCTTGTTTTTGTTTTCTATAACCATAAATAAGATCATTTCAACTAATGACTGCTGCTTATAGCTGATATCCAACCATCGGTCTTGCCAGTATTTTTGTAAGAAGTTTTAAGATTCTTTTTTTATTTAACTTTTATTCTAATGAGTTTTCCATTTCACTTTATTAGTTGGTGGCTGCTGAGTTAAGTAAAACAAAACACACTATAGACATTCAGGCGGGCAGTCTGTCAGTCAGCCAGTCAGTATTTAACAAATGTCGTTTTTAAACTAATTAAAGACGGTTTTTTTCCTCTTATATTTTTTTGTTCTTGATTTAAACTTTAGCAAATCAAATAGCAAAAATGTAAATTCTATTCTATGCAGATGTTTATGAGGATTGATAGAGAAAAAGAGAGTGCAAGAAATACAAAAACAAAGTAAGTGCTCTAGTAGTAAATAGTCTAGGAAGGCATGATTTTGATTTGAAATAACAAGGAAGTTAAGTGAAGTCAAACTTTGTTTTAGATTCAATTTTAACAAATACGAGTCAAATGCCAGAAGGTGGTTGGTTTAATTTAGATTCAGTTTTAGTTTTTATGTATTTTTTTTCTCTTCTTTCATTGTATGAAGCAAATGTTTTGCGGAATGTCTTTTTGTTGACATTGCCATTGATGTCATTAGATTATGTAATTTCCTTGTATAACGTCACTTTTAAATGATATGGAAAGTAAATCAATGCCACTTAATAGTTCCTTCTAACAACACATATATTCTTAACAAAGTGTTTTTTTCTGATTTTTAGATCTTTGCATAGAAATTAAATGACACTTTAAAAAACTTATGAATTTAAGATGGAACTAAGGACAAGGCTAATTGAATTTTTTTATATTGAAACAGTTACACAGAACTTTTATGTGTTTACTTTGGGGATGTAAAAAAAAAACATTTTAAGGAAATAATAAAAAGGAGTTAAGGTGCTCTCGTCACCAATTTGTATATTGCGACAACGAATATTAAACCTTCTTGACGTACAATCCAGTTTAAAAAAAGAAGATATTTATGACACTTAAATTAGTTGTTTGTCTGTCAAATATGTTGTCCGCAATTTGTTTTTTTTTTTTTTTTCATATATTTCTATTTTGGTTCTTTTGCTGCCATTTTAAACAGTTTTCTTTTTGAAAATAATGTACGGTTTTTTATTTGCATCATTTCTTACTTCAGTCAGTACTTTTTTACATAATTACGTAAAGTCTTTAAAAGATCGGGGGTGGTACACAATATATATTCTTATATACAGAGTAACACAGCATTAGCACTTGGTTAAAGGTACTACTAAAAGCACAACGTTATTTTCTATATATTTTATACATTTTCACTTTTGCAATACTAAAATTGGTAATGTGAATACCCTTAATGTTTTGGTTTAACATATTATATTTATGATTTCAGAACTATCTTTCTTAAAGAGATAAATCTTATTTTATTTTTATTTTAAAAATATACACTAATATTTCTCGCTGCAAAACCGGTCTGAAACCCGGTTTATTCGATATTAACAAAATGGGCATTTTAAAATATTCGGCTTCGACAAAACTTAGAAAACCGATCGAATAATAACCGTTCGATCATCCTAGTACATACATAATAGTAAAGGGAAAATTGGTCAAAAACCGGTTTATTTGATATTAAAAAAATGGACATTTTAAAATATTCAACTTCGAAAAAACTTAAAAAAAAACCGGTTAAAACGAATCGAATAATAACCGTTTAATCACCCTAGAACATACATAACAGTAAAGAGAAAATTGGTATAAAAATCAGTTTATTTGAAATGGACAATTTAAAATATTCGGCTGCGACAAAACTTAAAAAACCGGTTAAAACCGGTCAAATAATAACCGTTCAATAACCCTAGTACATACACAATGATGAAGGGAAAATTGGTCTAAAAACCGGTTTAATCGATATTCGAAAAATGGACAATTTAAAATGTTCGGCTTCGACAAAACTTAAAAAACCGGTTAAAACCGGTCAAATAATAACCATACGATCATCCTAGTACATACATAATGGTGAAATAAACTACCAGTTTAGGCACTGACATATCTTTGGCTTGGAGCTAAAAGGGCCAATGTCACTTTTTTGCTCATTTAATCATTGCATTAGATTTGTTTTCTTGCTCTCATTCATTGTGGTAAAACAGCTAAAGTTATACTTAACCCAGAACAGCTTCATAAATAAAATGCTGGCCAATGTCACTATGAAAGCATCCATAAAAGTTAAAGTTCAATTCCAATTTTCTCAAAAGCAAATATTTTGACATTGGGCCTTTTAGCTTCAAGCCACAGATATAAAGTCCTCTTACATATTAAATAAAAAATTAGAAATCTTTTACTAAAATTTTATATAAATTTGAAAGAAAAAATTATAGAAAATTTTCGAAATTATTTTTAAATAAAAAAATTTTTAATAGAAACATAATTCTTATAAAATGTTTTATTTATGCAAAGTATCAAACACTATTTTCTGTTAAATAGAAAATTGTCAGTAAATAAATGAAAAAATATTAAAACAAATCTCTTTTGTTTAACAAAATATATTTAAGAAAATTTTTGCTTTATATAAGAATTTTGGAATTTTTTTTTAAACTTAGTTTTATTTCTTATAAAGAAATTGTGAATTTTTAAGACAGTTTTTTATTTAATTTTTTTATTAATTATTAAGTCTTTTGTCTTTGATTTTTTTTTTTTATTTATATCAATAGTTGTTTTATTTATTAAACTAGAGACTAGTTTTTTATAAAATTATTAAAAGAAAATTTTTCCCAAAATTTATTTTTTTCAAACTTTTCCTAAATAGCGAAAATTTTTTTATACAACTTAAAATTAGTGACAAAAATAGTTGTGAGTGTGAAAATAATTTTTTAGTTTTTCTCGCATTTTTTGAAAATTTTTTTTTTCTAAATAATTTTTATGTTGTTCATTGTTTTAAATGGTTTATACTTTCCCTAAAGAAGATAGCGACATACTGGCATGAAATAACATAATTAAAAAATTATTTTCCCACTAACAACTATTTGTTTTTTTTTTACTAATTCTAAGTTTTATAAAAAATGTTCGCCGTTTAGGAAAAGTTTGAAAATATTAAATTTTTAAGGAAATTTTTCTTTCAATAATTCGTTAAATTAATATAAAATACATTAAGCAATTTTTGATATTAAAGACTATTAATAATAAATCTATATATAACAAAATATTGTCTATAATTTGTTTTAATATTTATGTTACCAAAGTAATTTTTATTATTTTTCTATTTATTCTTCTTCTTCTTCTTTTATCTCTTTTTTTCACTGCAGCACATATATCTATCCGTATCCGTATAGAATTTTTGTAATATTTATTTTATAAAAATGCAATAATTTCAATTTATGTTGACAGAAATCCTTACAATTCGAACAGCGCCAGAGAAACAAGAGCACACACGACACACACACACAAATATGCGTTCAATTTATTGTTTTCTTTTCATTTAAAACTTTAATCATGATAATGTATTTGACATCAGTTTATTATGATCACAAAATGTCATTAAATCGTGTACGAGAAGACTGTTTGGAACATGCAAAATCCGACAACGCCATCACCCAAAGTAACACAACCACCTTTAGAACTTTGAAGACCAAATATAAGATTAAAAAAAATACTTAAAGAAAACGTGGTTAAAATCGCCTGTTTAGTTTAAAAACCATGGATTTTTTGTTCTTTTTTAGGAGATTTTAAATCGCTTCGCTTGTATGTGGCAGTTGATTTAAAATGAAAGTGAAACTGAAAAGCGAAACTTTTTGTGTTTGTTTTTTTTTTCTTTAGTTAACAAGGACAAAATATAGAGCAAATGTACAAAATGTAAAGCAATAATGTTATTTGGGTGGAAGAAAAATAAACAAATCGATTGATCGTTTACATGACACTTTTTTCGGTGGACTTCAACAGACAAGATAGAAGACAGACAGACAGAAGAGACTTGTCTAAAAAGAAGTAGGTTTGTCTATAAAATAAAATACAAATTTGAAATTCTTATAAGTGGTGAACGAATTTAGGTCGCACTAACGCAAATTTTTTTTAATATTTAAAAAAAAAAATATTTTTTACTAAAATTAATAAAAATTATAAAAGATTTTTTGAGGAATTTATAAAACAGATTTTCTATGCAAATGTTAATTATAAATCTTAATCCTAATGAATTAGACCCTAACCACCCCTATTTCTAAAATTTAAAATGAGTTCGAGTTGAAATTTAAATAAAATTTTTAAGAAAAATTTTCTTAAAATAAATTTCAAATACATGTTGCTTTTGTTGGCCTTTGAAATATTTTATTTCTTATTTCAAATATCTTTAGATATTTGTTATACCGGGTGTTTTTTTTACAGGTTTGTTTTTCGAATAGAGATAAAACTGGCATTTTGTGGTTAAATCTGGCAACTCTAATGTCATTTATGTTCAGTTTGGTTTGCCATTTCATCATGAACAGGTTGACAAAAGAACAACGCTTGCAAATCGTGCAAATTTATTTCGAAATGAGATTGATCTCGATGCTGATTTTCATCGCAAAATTTTGTTCAGTGATGAGGCTCATTTTTGGTTGAATGGCTACGTCAACAAGCAAAACTGCCGCATTTGGAGTGAAGAGAATCCACATGAGACCCTTGAGACGCCATTACATCCACAAAAACTGACTGTTTGGTGTGCTCTATGGGCTGGTGGAGTCTTTGGGCCATACTTCTTCCGAAATAATGCTGGAGAGGCAGTTACCATTAATGGAGACCGGTATAGAGCCATGATAACCGACTATTTTGTTCCCGAATTGGATGGCATGAATGTGGATGAGTTGTGGTTCCAACAAGACGGCGCCACATGCCACACAGCGCACGCCACAATCGATTTATTGAAGGAAACATTCGATGAGCGCATAATTTCGCGGAATGGACCTGTCAATTGGCCACCAAGATCGTGTGATTTGACACCATTGGATTATTTTCTTTGGGGATATATGAAGTCGCTCGTCTACGCCAACAAACCAGAAACGTTAGGGGAATTGGAAGCCAACATTCGTGGCGTTATTGCCGACATACGGCCCCATATGCTCGAAAAAATGGTTAAAAATTGGACCTGTAGAATTGGGTTTATTCGAGCCAGCCGCGGCGGCCACATGCCTGAAATCATATTTAAACATTAATGGCATCAAATTATCCTTCCAATCAAGCCAAATTGATGGTCATTAAAACGATTTTCTTGTGTTTTATTTCAATTCGAAGTTCTATACCACTGAAAAAAACACCCGGTACTATTCTTAACACCGGTCAATGATATATGTCAGTCTGTCTTTGCATTCGGTCCCCATAAAATTTAAACTCTCCTACTCAACCAAAATCTTTTGTTGTTGGTTGTGCTTTTTTCAACTAACAAAATATATGATCGCAGTTGGTAGATAAATACAGAGTAGAGCCGAAACCAAAAAACAAAATTACACAGAATAAAGTCATATAGCTGTGTTTCGTTTTTAAGAACTGTTTAGTTTGAATTGAAATAAAATCAATTGAAATTGAAAGCAAAAATTGAAAAAATCAAAACAACAAAAACTTACATAAACAAAACAAACGTGACAATGTTTTAAACGCGTGTTGTAATGTAGTAATGTTTTACAAAGTTTTTTTTATTTATTTATTTTTTTTTTTGCCAATTCAGTACCTAATGAGAGTGACAAGTAATGGCTTGTCATACGACATGTCTGCTTGTTTGTTAAAGTAGTAGTGCTTATGTTTTCCGCAGAACTTTTTCACTATATTGATAATTGACCAGTACCTTGCATTCGCCATACTTATGCAGTTGTCAATATGCAACAATGACGCAGACAGTGGTTCCCAAAAATCACGAACAACAAACAATTTAAGAACAAAATTTTATTATTTATTATGATGACAAACTTTATTTCAATTTTTCTATTATATAAAATTTTACTAAATTTTTTGCATTGAAAAATGTTTGTTATAAAGACAAAACTCGTCACAGCAGGGTTTCTTTGATCCTTCAATTTCTCCACAAAACCTGGCAATAATAAAATTTTTTCGGTGTCCTAATTTTCGATTTGGCGACTTGGCGAATTTTTGGCGATTTTGTTGGATATTTTTCATTAGCCATGAATTTGTTTTGAGAATCGTTAAATTCGATATAAAAAATAATGATTTTATTCTGAAATTTTTATGTATAAAGTTTAAGTCATTCATACGTTTGAAAATTAATTGTTACATCGTTCAGATATTATGGGTAAAGAATATTTTAATTTTGTCGCCTTTTCTTACGATAATATTATAATATAGCAACAGCGTTGTCAACTCTGTGATTCTTGGCACTGTTTTTAGTGCTTTTTGAAATGTTTGAAGCTGAAATGTTTCAAGTCAGTGCTCGGTGCGTTTCATAAAACAAAGGTTGTTTTGGCCAGATAATATTGATATTACAATATCTATACACTAATTTGTTGGTCAATTACTGTAAGCTATAGATAGAACATTAGTGCCGAATCTGATAATAACCTTCACCATCATGTACATACATATACATATAATCCCACATCGTAGCTTAACCTATATTTTATGTTATACTCCATTTTTCTTTATTATTTCCGACGCCATCCTCGATTTTGAATTTTTACGTACTTATTTACTAGTCAAGCACTTTCATTTTATACCCATATTGATGGGGTTAGAAAAATTTGTTCCGCCATTTTGATTTAGATGCCATCTTGGATTTTACATTTTTTATTAATTTACTGTATTCTACTGCCCAAGCCCGTTCATTCGATACTTATATTGATGAATTTATTGTCCGCCATTTTGTAGTGGCGGCCAACATGAATGTAAATTTTTATAGTGCTTATATTGCGCTAGTCAAAACCTTTCAGATGATACCAACATAGACTCTCTCGGTTGTCTAGAAGCTGAAAAAAAATTATTTTCGTTTGTAATTTTTTGGCAATATTTTTTAAATTTTTTAATTGACCTCTTGTATGAGATAACGTAATAAGTATGTTTATTAGACCGTATCAGCAAAAAGTTTGCAATCCACCCATGAATATAAAGTATTTTTTTAAGGGTGATACTCATATTATGCTTCTTTAATATCTTTCATATTCACATTTCTCCTTTCTGTGAGATTTTGTCATCTAACGTTTTTTTTTCCAACTAGTGCTCATTTCGTGAGTGGTAACACTTAACTCATGTCTGATTTGACAGATAATTAGTTTTATCCTTCCGCTGAACGAATATGGTTGTGTATACGCTTCGCTAAGTGGGTCTGCGATCGACGTACAGAAGATGCCGATTTTGCCAAAAAAAATCATCTTTTCAGATGAAGCTCATTTTGCTCTTGGCGGGTATGTAAACAAGCAAAATTGTCGCATTTGGGGCACAGAAAACCCGCACGCATACATTGAAAATCGGATACACCCAAAACGAGTCACTGTTTGGTGCGGATTTTGGTCCAGAGGCATAATTGGGCCATTAGCAAGGAGTGGCCGTTACAGTCAATGGCGATCATTATCGGGCAATGTTGAACGAATTTTTGTTCACAAAAATTGAAGAGGAGGATATTGGCAACTTTTGGTTTCAACAGGACGGCGCTACGTGCCACACAGAAAATATTCAGTAGTTTTTTTATAGCATTTTCAAAAAAAAAAAGGTATTTGGCGGACCCTTTATAAAGAAAATTTTCTCTAAATGTTGAAAGAAGTTTCTCTTGAACATAGAAAAAAAATTGAGAAACCCTATTTTAATGGCTTATGGCCATTATATCGATTTAACTTTTATTTTTCTTTCAAAAATTATTGTCTTAAAAGTCAAGTTACACCAATTCGTTACAAATCAAAAACAAAGTAGAGACAATAAAATACAATGATTTCTGGTTGGCTGCTTCATAAAGTAACAAAAAAAATATAAATTGTATTTTATAGAACGTACACAAATGGTTAAGCTTAATTTCAAGAATCGAAACCAAGTATATTGTAAGTGAGTGGGTGTAGGTGTCTATTTTAATTTGTAACACCGGCTACGCCCCAAATTTACTTAATGACAGTTCTGTTGCAAAGATAAAAAAATAAGAAATAAGAAACAAACATTCACTGCACCAAAAAGTAATCGAGAAGGTTAAACGAATAGTTGAAGGTCATTACAATTGTTTGAAACATGCAACCATTCATTTGCATTAATACAATTTCTATAACAGTCAAATGAATTTGAAAGTTGAAACAAAAATCTAGTTAAAATTTTATCGACTACAATTTGTTTTTAAAAAACTCAAAGTTCTTCGAATCCTTGACAACAAGTCACAATTAGCATTTTTCACTGTTGTGGTGTTACAAAAGTCATTTCTGAAAAGTTCGCTTTTTGGTTGTTTAATTTTATTTCTTGTTTAAAGCAACATTTAAGAGGACTCCTTGTGATTTCCTTTTCATTTCAGCTATTGTTCTATATACTGGTCATAACCATCAACTGACCGACTTAACATGTCTTTGGCTTCTATTTTGTTTTCGATTTTACTTGTATTTTTTGTTTGTTTCTTTTTTCGGGTTAAATGAAAAATCGTGTTTAATTTTTCATTAAACGAAAAATATCATGTCAGACTAGCATCATTGCTAAAGATGTCTGCCATAGATTTGTTAAGACAAATTTACGATTTTAAAACACATACAAGAGAACGAATATAAAAAAACAAAGAAAATCGATAAAGACATCTCAGTTAAAAAAAAACACACACACACAAAACAAAATCACGCGTTTTTGGCAGTGCTAAAATAGTACAAGTACAGCTAAAGCCATGTTGCACAACGTTTCCATTCTTTCATATAATGGCCATATCTACAACATACTAAGGCTCAGTTGAAGATTAAAATCATATGGCCATGCTGACATCAAACTTGAACCAACCTTTTAATTATGTCACCCCCTATATAGATTTTGACAGGATGTTAAAAGTTCTTATTACCACCTGTTTCTACAAGAGCGGTTATAGTATGGGCTCTTAAGTTGGATCCGGCGATTTCTCTGGCGCCTTCCCTCTTTTCTGTGAATATTCTGCCCTGTCTAAGAGACACAGAATCCTAGGCAAACATACACTGGATAACCTGTCTGCGATATCTGATCTGCTGAGGTACCTCATGGCTTCCGGGTAGATCAATCAGTTAGCAAGACTCTAATAAATAAAAATGTTAAACCTTGCAATGCACAAGAGAGATAAACTTACAAGTTAATTGTGACAATATGGATACCAGGCCATCACGGCATAATCGGTAACAAAAATGGAAAAAATTATTCAGAATGGCATCATTTTTAATAACATTATCTTGGAAAATGCTAAATCCTTTAGAGGTTCAAGAATGTACTTAAGGTTTGAAGAAAATACTTACTATGAGGTGACCCGAATCTTGAGCCATTGAAGAAGGTTCTGAAATTAAGTAGACCAAAACTTGGAAATTAAACTAGTATAGTAACAGGTCCCATGGAACTGAGAACTCATGTAGCACGCATGGGAGTATCACATGAAACCACATGTAGAGAAAGCTTAGAAGAGGATGAGACTTTGGAACACTACAGGCCATAGCAGATAAAACTTTTGCTTTGCGTTGCGTTAGAAATTCGCTTTGACAATTAAGATGAAATAGCTATACCTAAATAAAACATGTAACAAAAAGTACTTTCAAATCTTCGCGAAGCTTAAAATTAGGCGCGCTTTCACAATCAAATTGCTAATTTTGTTATATTTTTTTTTTCTTTTTAAAATCGAACCCAAAATTATAAAATAACATTTTTAGCTTTTATTTTAAAAAAATATATTTTATATTGATGAAATAATAGTGAAAAAATTAGAAAAGTGCTTGTCAACTTTATAGGTGAACAAATAATGCGTAAGTGTTGTCAAAGTTTTCATTGTGACATACACCTTTTCCCTTGCGCTTTTCTGTCAAAGTTAAAAATGTTACGCAAAGCGAAGTTTTATCCGACATGGGCTTACCTTTGTCAATGTCCTGATGTTGAATGTATTAGGCACGAGAATTTGGAATACCTAAGAAATCACATTGAAGGGACTGGATTCTTGAACTAGTCGAGTTATTAGCTGAGTTTGGGATTATGGGTCTATTACGGGAACTTCATTCCTTAGAACCCCCAACGAAAAAATTAGGCATGCGTGTATACCTATACCAGGTTTGGGCTTTTATTTTATTTATTTATTTATTTAAGAGATGAATACAATACAACAAGAACAAGTCTTATATTACAGTATTGGGTAGAGATCTGGTATACATTGTTTGTAAAAAAAGAATACAAGAATATAATAATGACACATAGCACAAAAAATAATTTAATCAATATTAATATTAAAAAACATAATAAAAATAAAAAGAAGGGAACAAAACATACAAACAAAAAATTCTAATTATTATAGATCTTAAAAATGGCAGATTTAAACTGTCTTTCACTGCTTATATTATGAATTTGATGGGGAAGTTGGTTCCAAAGACGTATTGAAGTTACAAAGAAATGTCGCTCAGGAATTACCTTATCATATCTGAAGTTATTTACTCTGTTGCCTCTGCTTGACCTCGAGAATGAAATCCTTTGATAAAGGTATTCAGGTTGTTTTGTATATATTATTTTATGCAGCATCAAAAGTGTTCGGCATTTTAATAAGTTTCCAAATGTCATATTGTAAATTTGTACTGCATATCGTGAAATGCTGCAATTTTTTTTTTTCCCCAAAGATATATATGGCAATATTATTATATGCAACATTAAGCCTACGTTTACTCACAGCATCACAATTAGAAAAAAGTTCGCATCCATACATTAGAGTGGGCAACAAATAAGTTTTGGCAAGAAGCATTCGAATATGATCTGGAGTATAGTACTGGAACATCCAAAGATTTCTTAACATAGCAAATATCTTACCACAGTTTGACTTAATGTGATCTGACCAATCAAGTTGTTTGTTAAAAATGACACCAAGGTTCCTTGCAGTATCAATAAAATTAATTACCTCATTATCTAGTTTTAGTGGTATACACTTAGATTTCCCAATGATCATAGCAACTGTTTTTTTTTGGGTTTAAGCTGAGGCCATTTGCTGATGCCTATTGATGAATTCGGGTTAGGTCCTCATTTATCAGTTCTATACAGTTAGCAGCATCAGATGCGTTACAGCTAATATACAGTTGCACATCATCAGCATACATTTGAATTTTACAATGATCAAGTTGTAAAGGTAGATCATTTGAGTAAATAGAGTACAATAATGGACCGAGTATAGAGCCCTGTGGTACTCCCCTGGGCATTAAGCAAGAACTGGATATTTTCGAATTATGGTAAACCGTTTGACTCCTGTCACTAAGATATGATTTCATAAGCTTCAAAGCAGTTGTTGAAAATTTACACATGTGACCAAGTTTGAAAAAAAGAACATAGTGATGAACAGTGTCAAAAGCTTTGGAGTGCAGTAGCAGTATAAGAAAAGATATAACATTGCGTCTATCTATCTCGCGTCTTATTTCCTCCGATACATCAATTAAAGTCGATATACAGCTATGTTTTGGCTTAAATCCAGACTGCCTGCTAGTTAGCAAAGAGTTGCTAGACAAATATGAGCTTATTTGCCAATGAGCTAATTTTTCGAAAACTTTTGACAAAAAAGGCAAAATAATGTCCCTCTTTTAAACGTGAGCTAATCTAATTAGGATAATAAGCTGCACAGTTCCTGGACTAATAATTACAATTAAATATTTCAAGTTTTAAGCGTTCATTAACATCATTAGCAAGTTCTATGTGATAAACGTCAGTACAGCTGAAATAATTCAAACCTTAATTCAATTATTTTTCAAAAGAAATGAATGCATTCAAGAATTTCTAATTTATGATTAATTCATACACACTTTAATTTAATTCATATTTTTGCCAAAATGAATAAATCACAAAAATCTGAATTCATTTCTTTAATGATTTGCAGTTTCATTCAAAAAGGAATTATACCTTTAGAACTCTGCACATAAAAAAAAATTATATAAAATTAATTATTTTTTCTTCTGCATTATGCTCTCTTTAAAATTTTTGTAAATGCCCTGATACATTTAGTAAATATAATAGTAAACAATTAAATTAAAAAAGTTTTTTTTACCAAATCGTACAAATTTCTCTCAAATTATGCTAAAGTGCATGGCACAACCTCCTTAAAGTTTTATAAAATGCCCTATAGAATGGGATTTTGTAGTTTGCAAGTGTAAAATGTCATTAATATTCTTATGTATTAGAATTGAGTAACAAATCCTGTGTAGCAGAATAAATATTGATCTATAAAATATTTTTAAAATAAATTCCTTTCTTCCTTCCTTTCGATTATTCATCATTTTTCTATACAAATAATTTATTAATGTTTTTTTTTTTTAAATCGCATAAAACCAGAATTGTACTTATCCTTCCAAAAAAAAAATAAAAAAAATTAATGTGTATGTATGTATTGTACGAGTATGTATGCCGCATATGTGTATGTACTCGTAAATAATTTCCGGTCATTTATAAAATTAAAACCATTTCCATGCGTCATCCTTAAGATTAAAATCTGATCTTTTTGCACAACTTTGTACTTTATTTTGCCGCTTAAACTCTAGACCACATTTTTTATCTTCGGGGTAATTCAGATATTTTTGTTGTAGTCGTTTTTATATGGAAATGAAAATGACGTCAAATATAACAGAATAGCCAGAGCAAAAAAAAAAGCAGTCAAGGTTGTTACTTAATGTAGCATGTTTTGATTAATTTAAAATGTTATTTAAAATTATTGATTAAAAAATCCCTGAACAGCGAAACAGAAATGTTTAAAATAAAAAAAAATTATATTCATGGAGATAAAATCGTCAAGCCAGCCAGTTATTTAGAGTAATTTTTAAAATTTAGGTTTTTTTATTTTTAATTCTTTATTGTGAGTGTCTTAAGTATATCTAGTTGTTACAATTAAATATTATTAAAAGAAAGTACTTTTAAAACGACTTCTCCATCTCTTATACTCTTAATTGCACAATTAGTACTTAATTGCACAATTAGTTGCATCAAGTTTCACATAACAGTGAGAAGAAACAATTCTATACAATAGTTTCCTTCATTAAATGTTTAAAAAGTTTTTTAAAGACCATAAAACAATATGAAATTAAATGTAAGTTAAGGAAAAACAATTTTAAATCTATGTCCAATTAGTATTGTTGTCAAGCCTAGAATTTCTACCTTAGTTGTAGGAATTTATTCGCCGTTCCTAATTACATCTCATCATGCTTTTGCACTAGTGAAATTTTCGTTGCCTAGGTTGCAAGCAACCCATTATTTTTTAAAACCATATTACACAGATGCTCTGATCAAATCCTTAATTTTATGGTTTTCATATTAGTATATGTATGTCTATACTTTTACATATGGTTTTAATTGTTTATACTTAGAAAATTCATACATATGTTGTTGTTTATAAATAATTATTTGAATTTTGAAAATAAATAAATTATTTTATACACAATTTTTCTTCTCTCTCAAATAGGTTCAATTATTGACTGATTGATTCAATAAATATTTTAAGTAAATTTAATAAAAACTTTAATTAAAACAGTGTTTTATTTAATTAAAAATATGTTTTAAAAATTTCAACAATTTTAATTAACTATTGTGTAAAATTTTAATTGATATTTTTGTCATTGATTATTTTCATTAAATTAATAGAATCATTTTATTAATTGGAGTAAAATCAAATAATATTTAAATTATAAATATTAATTTCGTGACTAAAATTCAAATTTATTTTTTTTCTGTGTATTATAGGAAAGTTTACAGTTAAAATCTACTGGTAATACAAGTAAGTAGTAAGAAGACTAGTAAGATTAGAAATCAGTGTCTTCTGCTGTCCGACGTTAATTGTGACATTTTCTTTAAAAATTATTAATGATAACTCAAAGGAGGCAATTCTCGTTCTATGAAACTGTGAAATAAAAAGTTTTTTATAGTCAATAAAATTGTGACACCATGTGATAGGACACGCGAAAACTTTTTAATGTTACAGTTTTCTAGAAAAATAACTGACACCCTAATATATAAGTAATGAAATTTTTAGCTTTTTTTAGTGGAAAGCACTTCTAGCCAAAAATTTTGCCACTTTGTTTAAAAGTCCAATATGCTTTAAGGGTGTAAGGTTTGTCATTCCGTGTAAAATTTCTACAATATTTATTTCCGTCCCTATAATGTATTTATAACCTGAAAGCTGATGAAGAGGGGAATCAAATAAGCAATGACGTATGTATGTGTGAGTTGAAATCAGTTTTCTTAAGCTTCCCGACATCGCCGAAAACCTTGCGTACTATCAAGATATTAAAAATATTTCGCAGCATATTGGTATTGAAAATCAGTTCAATTGTCCCAAACTTTTCAGAGATGTGAGCAAAGTAACACGACTACCTCTGTTTTTTCCATATTTTTACAACAGCCCTAGGATAAATTATAGACATGTTTGTGGCCATTTATAGATATGATATGCTTCTGGAGATATTCATTAAAAATTCTGACAAATCGGTCACTGATAGACAAAGTTATAGACAAAAATTATTTGGAAATATATATTTTTTTAAATATATCAACTTTCTTAAGCTCCTAAATGATTTTTGGACACGCAAAGATAGCGCATTATAGTTCTGCTAGAATTATCGAAATACTTTCTTTGGAAAGGCAGTTTTGATTTTCTGATATTAAGGTTTTTCATTAGGGAGGTAGGAACTGAGATCTGGTGGGCAAATACAAGAACGGGATACTTAAGGTCAATGATATATCACACTTTAAGATCTGACTGTAAAATGCCGAGGATATTACTAAATATATATTTTGGCTACCCATACGTTCGAAATCACATTTTAATTGATGTTGGAAGGACATTATAACTCTCTCTTTCTAATATTTCGATGTAGCCTATTTTCAATACCAAACATACCTTGTGAATAAGAAAAAGTTTGGCAAAACTTGATCCTCCTAACTATTTCGGTTCGACCCCTATCGTGCTTTGAACAGACGGACAGACGGATGGATATAACTTCATCGTCATGAAATAAAACCAGGATTCAAAAAATATATACTTTATGGGAAATGTATTTATTATTAGATAAATAGAATTTTTTCTTGTAGGATTTTCTCAACTCACAGCTCCATGTCAAGAGACGTTAAAAATTGAATCTCCATCATGTGTTTTTCGTAAATAAATACCTCGCACGCAACATGTTTTATTATTATTTCTTTTTTCAACAACAACCAGTACTTATTGGAAAGCCCAAAAGTTTATACAAATTAAAATTTATCAAAAATTTACTTAATCAAAATATGTATCTTTATTGTCAATAAAAAATATATTGAAAATGCAAAACAATTTCACATCAACATATGAACTTTGCAAGTAGTCAAACTGCTTTAATTGAAGCAAACTGGATGTGCAAAAAGTGTTAATTTTATCGTTCTAAAGTGCAATAAATTAACAACAACAAAAAATTGTTTAAAGTATCAAGTATTCTGTTTCAACTACCAAAATACAAATTATTTTTATTTTTTCGAAAACGTGTTATCTTTCTCTTTTTGCTTGAAATTTTTTTTATTGGATTTGGTAACTGTAAAATTTATTCAGGTTCTTTTTATTTGTTTAACAAATTAATAAACTGTGCAAAAAATCTGTTTTTATGATAAAAACTTTTGTTCAAAAGGGAATAAAAATCTTAAAATTACAAATAAAAACAAATTCCAATTATTCTAAATATTAAACAAAAATACCTTAAAGGTCAAATAGTCTTTAGCAAATTTAAATTGACTTGAGATTGTTTGTTGTTGCTTGCAATTCATCTTAAATAAAATTTATCTTATTTAAAAAAAATAAATTAAACAAGTGGTTTATCATTCCCAGTGTAACACCTGTACAGAAAATATTTATTCAATATTCAACAAAGTATTTAAATTTTGTTAGTGTTTATAGGAGAACGTTCTCATGATTAAACTACTAATGCGGGCTTAATAAAATTAACCCAATATTTTTATTTTTTTTTTTGACTTAAGTTGATCCAATATTTTTTAGTTATCCATATATATAATTGGTATTTATTATATCTTTCTTATGAACTAAACTTTAATTTTAGTTGCTAAGATATTCCTTTAAAACTTATATTCGATGACTATTCGCACACTGGCGTAAGTAAAATTTGTTTAGGACCAAGAGGGCTACCTTAATTTAAATACACATTTTTTGTCTGGTAAATTAAAAAAAATATTTTTTTTTTTCTACGGATTATTTTCTTGTGTATGATACCCACTTATTTTTATAATTATTGTATCGTTTTTATCTTATAAATATTGGTTCATTTGATTTAAAAAAATATCTGGATTCTTTTTATCGTAAAAAAATTGAAATTTGCGTTATAAAATATTTAAGTACTTTATAGATTTTTAATACAATAGATTAAACTCTTACGGTTTGTTTTTAAACTTCATACACACAACACACTCTGTTGTAATACTGCTGTACCAGTTGCGCTTGTTCAATTATTTTTATTAGCACTGCCATAATCCTTTTTGTATGTGTAGGTCTTGTCTGTTACAAGGACATAATGCTGATAATCGCCTGCAAAAAAATGTAAGTCAGACTAAAGCTGTAATTTTTATATTAAAAGGTTTCTAGATTTTTTCCTTACCTTGAAAACTACTGGTTCAAATTGGATACTAACTTTTATGGGTTCATTCGCGATTGTTACGCAAAGCTTCACGAAGTCTAAAAATTATCAGCAGGTAGAGCTGTAATCGAATTATTAAGAAATTTTATTTTTATGAACTACAACAACTCATATTCAAAACTTAAGCCTAGATTGATTTGAATCTTCTTAAGACCAAAAATTATTTATTTAAATATTTGCTGTTAAATTCGTTGGTTGTGTTGGCGCAGCGTGAATTTAGACAAAAACTTCCTGGTCTTCGACGCTAACTTGAAAAATACTACGTGTAGATAGAAAAGTATTAGACAATACAAGATGCTGTTGATCTGGGCGGGTCCGTAGCAGCCAATTTGGTGAAAATATTACGGCTGTAACTGAGGATGTCGTAGACAACCTCGAGGTATTGACACAAAGACGTGCCATTTTTGTTGAGAAACATAAAAATATTCCCTGATAAAGTGATGGCAATCCATCAACTTCTACCAGTTAAAAGCCAAACAAGTGTTACTGACGTTCAAGTCATCGGGAATCTCAACCACTGGGAGAATAACTTTTAATCGAAAATCATAATGAGCGACATATCTTTAGATATGTGAATAAGTAGAATTATCGCTTCTGAAGAAGAGCCATTACATCTTTGAACAGCGAGTAATACAGAGCCTTGCTTCACGACTTTCTCCTTTCTTTACTGGACGACTTAGGACTACAGAATATCTGTAATGGATCCGTCTATTATTGTTAAATTTGTCGACACTTGTTATTGTTTACACTTTCGATTTTGTGTTCGATTCATTAAATACTTCTTAACGATACTCGACAACTTTTACATCTTTGTCATAAAAAGTAACCAAATAAATTCACCACTCCCACAGGTAGTCGTGCCATAGCCAAAACTTAAGCAAGTGGTTTTTAAGTCGAGTATAAAGTTCAACTTTTTGTCGATAAAATAAACAACAACAAAATTATTGTCAATAACACCTGTCGTTCAAATTTCTTATTGAATACCGAAATCGATAAAATTGTTGTTAACGAGTATAGTTAAAATAAGTTGGTGAATTGCACAACTGGTTCCTACCTAAAACCGAAATATTGAAGACTGCATTTCAGCGTTGCCGAATCTCTCGCCTCGATGATTTTAAACCGTCATACTAAACTTTTTTAGACTTCTTTTTGTCGAGTTTCCACAAGTCTAAGACTAACATACTTTTTATATAAAAATATAATTTCGGCCACCTCTCTACAAATGATAATCTGGTTAAAAATATTATAGAATAAAGAATTTCGTTTTAGGCAAAGGGTATTTCAGCTTTGATATGATCAAATAATAACAAATTGCATTTTAAAATATTTTTATTTTTTTTTTTTTTTTGAGAATAAAATTTGACATTTAAAGAACTTAATGCATTTTTTGTACAGCAGCACCATAATTATCATTAGCATTGTTCAAATGATCATTAGGGGCTGTGGCTTTAAATTAAGATTTCAGATACAAAGTTTTTCTGCTTTCGTAAGTATTTAGTTTTAATTAAATGATGTCTTTTTTATTTATGTTTATTAAATTTTATTATTTTGTTTTAATTCCTTTAATTATGACAAATTGAATATGTAAATTTTAATCACTTAAGAACATTTTAGAACTCATTAACAAATTAGAAATTATATATAAGTATTGTAGAATAAAGCGTACCACCTAACAAAAGTGCGCCATTCACCTTCAAATATAAAATATATTGGCAACGCAATATGGACAAACAAATTTTAAGCCGAACTTAGGAGTCGCCTTTTAAAGGCAGAGACGGAGAAAAATAAAATATTTTTCCAAATAATATTTATACCTATAACTTGGCCGATGAGTGGCGATTTGTCTAAAATTTTACAACTAGCCTTACAGACATATCATACTTAACAAGTAAGAGCGCTATATTCGGCCGTGCCGAATCTTATATACCCTTCACAACGTGTAGTCATGCAATAACAGTAGTTTGTATCACCATTCATCTCATATGAAATACGTACATACATATAAAAAATATACATATATAAAAAACATCCCATTGTAAAATTATAAATTTACGTATGTATGTTAAAAAAAAAATAAAAAAAAAAATTTAAAAAAAAATTTAAAAAAAAAAAATTAAAAAAAAAAAATTAAAAAAAAAAATTTAAAAAAAAATAATTAAAATATATATAATTAATGTAAAACAAAAAAAAAAATTAAAAAAAAAATTAAAAAAAAAAATTAAAAAATAAAAATATAAATAATATATTAAATAAAAAATAAAAAAAAAATAAAAAAAAAAATTAAAAAAAAAAATTTTAAAAAAATTTTTAATATATAAAAAAAATTTTTTTTTGGCTCAGCTGGGATTCGATGCCACGTTTTCTCTAACCAGTATACACGTTTGTATGTATGTATGTTGTTGTTGTAATGTTGTTTTTGTGAAAAAAAATCGAGGTGGTCGTGGGTTTTTGCTCATATCTCAGTTGTTTATGTACCGATGTTTCTGATTTTCAATAGCGATATACTCCCGAATATTTCTGATATTTTAATACCTCACCCGGGTCCAAGCGATGTCGGGGGGCTTCAAAAAGTTGATTTCAACATACACACGGACAGACGGTCAGACGGACAGACGGACAGACTGACAGGGCTTAATCGACTTCCCTATTCATAAGCTTTCAGAAAATATATACTTTATGGGGTCGGAAATGAAAATTGTAGAAATTTCACACGGAATGACAAACCTATATATACCCTTTTTCACTGTGTGAAGCGTATAAAAATAGTATTAAATCTTAGCAAAAAAAATTTGAATTAGTTCAATGTGAAAAACATTTTTCATGGCGTCTAATTCATGAGTATGTACATAAGGACGCATAAATAATGCCTTCTCGAAATACAGAATAGTTAGCTTTTAATGATGTGCTTCAAAATGCATGCGAAAAATCTTAAACAATTAATAAAAACAAGTAACAGTGCTATATTCGGCCGTGCCGAATCTTATATACCCTTCACAACGTGTAGTCATGCAATAACAATTGTTTGTATCACCATTCATCCCATATAAAATACGTACATATGTATATACTGGTTAAACTAAATGTGGCATCGAATGCCAGCTGAGCCAAAAAAATTTTATCTTATTTTATTTAAGATATTATTTATATTTTATTATTTTTTTTATATTTTTTTTTTTTAATTTTTTTAACAAATTTTTTTTAATTTTTTTTTAAATTTTTTTTAAATTTTTTTTAAATTTTTTTTTGTAATTTTTTTTATTATTTTTTTTTTATTTTTAATATTTTTCCTCTTTGTAATTTTTTTTTTTATGTTTTTTACATGTATGTATGTATGTATGTTGTTGTTGTAATTATGTAAAAAAACGAGGTGGTCGTGATTTTTTGCTCATATCTCAGAAAATTATGGGGCGATTGTGCTGAATTTCAATAGCGATTCATTCCTGGATATTTCCAAGAGATTGATACCAAATACAGATCTGAGGAACATATAGTTGCTTCTAAAAGTTGATTTCAACCAACACACGGACAGACGGGCAGACGGACAGACGGACAGACGGTCAGGGCTTAATCGACTCCTCTATTCATAAGCTTTCAGAAAATATATATTTTATGGGGTCGGAAATGAAAATTGTAGAAATTACAAACGGAATGACAAAGCTATATATACCCTTGTGCACCACAGGTGAAGGGTATAAAAAAACATTATTAACTCGTGAAACATAAGTTTCTTATCATCTACTATGATGCGTTCTTATTATAAACACATACTCTTCAGTGGCATGTTAATGTTTAAATTATGCATGTTTCACTTAAATTGAACCACTTCATCATGGGTTGAACTCATGCATTCACTATTTCTTCTGCATGCCTTCTTTTTGGCTGGGATGTGTCGACAAATTATGTTAGTGATAAACAATATTTATATTTGTCGTAAAAACACGGGAAAAAACAGAGGCAGTGGTATTTGTTTGCTCATATCTCGGAAAGTTATAGGGCGATTGTGCTGGATTTCAATAGCAATTCATTCGCAAATATTTCCAAAAAGTTGATACCATACACAGGTCTGTGTGAAATGTGAGGGGTTTTTAAAGTTGATTTCAACAACACAATGACATTGTGTAATCGAACCTCCTATCAAAAGGCTTTCAAAAAGTATATACTTTTTGTGGGCGAAAATGATTATTGTTGAATTCACAAATAAATGACAATGCCATATATCGATGGTCACAGGTCCTTAACTCAAATAAATGATTTTACAGGAAAAGGTTAAAACGTGACAGAAACTGTGTTATAATAATGTAACTTCTTTTTTAAAATTACTTTTTAAACTGTTTTTTTGATATTATTGAATTAAATTTTTGTGTCGAGAAGTATTTATGGAAAATGAATTGAAATTACTGAAAAACTCAATTTCCTTAAAGGTACGGGTAAGAGCCTTTCTTCTTGTGACCATCGATATATTCTTGGTGCCACAAGTAAAGGGTCTTAAAATTATATGAGCAAAACTTTAAACATTCAAATTATAACACAAATCATATTGAGTAGTTTAATCGATCTTGATTTTCACGAGCAGGTATTAAAAAACAAAGAATAACCCTGATTTTCACAAGCAATTACCTAAAAAAAAACATAGAACAACTCATTTAAATATTTACAAATATTTTTATATACAACTTTATATTAAACTTGATTTTAATTAACCAACA
Source organism: Phyto melanocephala (assembly GCA_941918925.1). Taxonomy (NCBI): domain Eukaryota; kingdom Metazoa; phylum Arthropoda; class Insecta; order Diptera; family Rhinophoridae; genus Phyto; species Phyto melanocephala. The sequence continues at coordinate 107,436,497 of OW799237.1, forward strand.
AAAAATACAAAAAAAATATTTTTTTTGCAATTTTTTTTCTTTCAGAATTAACTTTGCAAAAGGTAAAATGTTAGTGGTGCCATCTTAATAAATAATTGTTTAATTATTTGATGGATGCCGATAAATCATTTCTAAATAATGTTTATAGCAGCTAGTAATAATAAATTTGTACATAAATAAATTATTTAATAATAAATTAACTTCGCGCTACATCACCTTAAACTAAAATGCCCAACAAACTTAAACATCTGTTGCAAGATGTTAAACATTACAGAAATATAATTGGGTCTCTATTTAAATTTCATTTTCAGCCCGAATTTGTTTCTATTGAGCAGTTTTCAATATTTTGTATTTCAACAAAATTTAGCAACCCTTTACAAAACCATTTATAATTGTCAATACAAATAATAAAATATTAAGGAAAAAATACTTTTGCTTTTTAATTCTTTGCCCAACTATATTTAATCCTGCTCTAATCCCCAACACCATTAAATAATGCAACAGCGTAGTCATTAATCAAAATATATGCAAAACAAAAAAAAAAATATTCAATATTTCTGCAACATTTAGACTTCTAATTATAAAAGTGAAAATTTTGTAAAAAAAAAAAATTCAACTTTAAGTCTACTACTCTATTTTATATTTATGCAGCCATAAATCTTAAATTTGTTACCTACACTTGCACTTAACACATCCATTTTTGCTACTTTATATTTAATGCAAAAATAAAAAGGAATAGAGAATAAAAATTTCAATTTCTTAACCTACAGATCTACTCACTGTAAATATGTACACATGTATTAATGATATTTATGAACTATTTTCACTACGCGTGTGCTAGACTTGTTCTACTCCAGTCATCATGTTGTTGGAATCTAAATCCATAAAGTACCAACTCATAATCACAATAATTCACACTTGATTCTATTCTTTTATTTACACATTTAAGTAATTTTTCTTTAATCTAAAGAAACTTTCAGCAGACTTGGCTTATACTAAAAGGCAAACGGATTTAAAAGAGATTCTTAATGTGTTATGAGAAATGAGTGAATCTAGCGAACACAAACTCAAATATTTCTAAAAATAAAATGTCTGACTTTTTATGACATATAATGTAATTTTAAAAATGTCTATATCAAAATACCGCTTGAGAAAAAGCCTATCTGGAGATGCTTGTCAGAGCTACATCTAAAGCGTTTTTGGCTCTAAAAATCATTAGGTGGCAATGCTGCAAATGGGATAAATTGCAAAATTCAACACTGAAGTATTGGATGTTATCTTTAGAGGCAATTAACGTTTAATATTTAAAAATAATTTCTTTTATATGGCTTTCGCGATTGCGCCTTATAAACGAAACACTTGTTCTATAACTCTGGCTATAATTCAATAGCCAATAATGTGTCGAATGTTTTGCTCTAAATGATCCACCATTGTTGGTTAATCAGCATCAGTGTTCACAATTTAGCTATTTTATGGCTAGATTTAGCTATTTTTGAACACGCTTAGCTATGAAAATCTGCCTTTAGCTATAAGCCATTTTTTAGCCATTCCTAGATATTTTTTAGCCTTTAAAATATTACATAAACAAAGAAACAATCAATCAGTAAAAAAACCAACCAAGCATGTGTATTTAATAAATAAATAAAAACAAGTAACAGTGCTATATTTGGCCGTGCCGAATCTTATATACCCTTCACAACGTGTAGTCATGCAATAACAATTGTTTGTATCACCATTCATCTCATATAAAATACGTACATATGTATATACTGGTTAGACTAAATGTGGCATCGAATCCCAGCTGAGCCAAAAAAATTTTATCTTATTTTATTTAAGATATTATTTATATTTTTTTTTAAATTTTTTTAAAAAATTTTTTTTTTAATATTTTTTTATTATTTTTTTTGTATTTTTTTTTTTTTTTTTGCATGTTTTTGCATGTATGTATGTATGTTGTTGTTGTAATTGTGTAAAAAATCGAGGTGGTCGTGGTTTTTTGCTCATATCTCAGAAAGTTATGGGGCGATTGTGCTGAATTTCAATAGCGATTCATTCCTGGATATTTCCAAGAGATTGATACCATATACAGATCTGAGGAACATATAGTTGCTTCTAAAAGTTGATTTCAACCAACACACGGACAGACGGACAGACGGTCAGGGCTTAATCGACTCCTCTATTCATAAGCTTTGTGCACCACAGGTGAAGGGTATAAAAAGAAATTTAAGAAATATAAACAAAATTTTCCCAGAAGTTTATGAAGGAATGTAAATACACAAGTATTGTAAATGTGAAATTAATGCAAAATAATATGATTTACCTGTTCACTCTGAAACACATAAATGGTATCGGATATACATATTATCAAGACCAAGCTTTACCTTTAATTCCAGTGAATTTTAAGCTACAACAACAGGAGTATACATTAGATATGAAAAAGGGTTTTCAATAAGAGTGATATGATTTTTTTAACATGAATGGCACGTTCAATATTGACTTATAAAGATTGTAGAAAGTTTGGTTTATTTCGAAAGACAAATATTTTATTTTTTCTATATACTTTTTTTAACATGCGGCTTAAAAAGGATTTATAAATGCGGTTATCAATATGAAGTAGCACATAATTATCTTAAATTGATAGGATCTAAAGAAAGTTAAGATGACAATGACAATAATAGGAGCTAGATGCTGATGATAATTGGTCCTTTTAACACCATTATAACAATTCTTGTACTTTATAACTAGTCAAAGATATATTGAGTATATTACAAACGGTCTTAGATTTTATTATTTTTCTTTTAAAATAAATTTTTCTTATTTTTTTTATTAAAATATTGAAAATTTCTATTTACAACATTTAGCTATTTTAAAGCTTTTTTTAGCTAGTTTCTAGCCATTTTTTTCCAGAATTTTAGCCATTTTTGCTAATCAAGTTCTGGCATCACTGATCAGCATATACCAGAGATTCGCAGTCATAATTCAGCAAGAATTAATATTATCGAAAAAAGGCAATCAGTCCGTCAATTTCTATTTGACTTTGAGAATTTTTGTATGACATTATGTAACTGTGCTTTGATATAGTTTCCAGACTATTCTTCAATTAATTGTATTAAAGAAAGAAGTACCCAAAGAACTGTGTAACTAAACAGTATCAACACTGGCGTATTAACAAAAGTTTTGTTTTCAAATTCGAGCCAAAACAGTTCTGTGGCGAATTACACCCCTCAGATTAATCTAATTACACCAATAACCATAAAGCTCATTCTTATTATTGTTCAGAGGTCTTTGACTTCCTATACAATGGCGTTCTAGGCGAGACTAAACAGAGTATCACGGACATTGTCGCCGATGCTCAGTAATTCTGATTAGAATTTGCTTCTTGACAGAGGTAGGGTCTGCGTGAGAACTATAAAAGTGATTATTACAGGCCACTGTATGTTGGGCATGATGGCGGTGAGAATGGGATTGAATCTGTCAGATATATTTACAGGCTGTGCGAGGATCCGGAGGAGTTGGAAACAGTTGAGCACATTCTGTGCTAGGTAGTAGATTCCTGCTCAAACTGGGGGGTGTCTCGAACTGTGGACTCGAGAATCTGATAGGATTCGGAAATGACCTGGCTTCGTCACATGAGACTGAGAATAGGTCGATTGTAGGGTTTAGCTCTTTTTGATATTGATTTGGTGTCCACTACTTCACCACTTGTCTATCTTCTATTCTTATTCTATTCTTTTTTTATTTCTTTATTAAGGCATCACAATGGACCGTATTTTTCCCGGGTGAGGGTGTGAGTGTAACTTTGCATCAGCTTTACAACCTACCTACCTATACAATGGCGTAGGTCGACCTGCAGTGCCTGAACCAAAGTTTTTTAACTGGATTAGTACTGACTTCCTATACAGAGATACATTTAGGACATCTTGCGGAACCCAAACATGGGATATGTACCTCTGCAATTAGAGTTGAGATTAAAAATAAAATAGAAAATAGACCATAGGTTCCCGAGAAAAATGTAGTCAAAAGATGTACTGTTACACAAACGAAGTGATTAATTTACAGGTGCATTTCTTGAGATTATTCGGTGACCAAACGTTTGGCTCAACAAAGTGATGATTGTAATGGTTGTATGGCATATTTATTATTTCTTCTCTAATTGATTTGAAATGACATGCCGTTCGCCATTCATGGTAATATTGGCATCAGTTTCGGATTTAAAAATAAATAGTTCTATGACGCCTTCAGCATGTTAATTACACCAAATGGTGATTTATTCGAAATTTAAATTCATGAGGACTGCGCTCTTTCCAAAAATAATAATTTAATGATAGAACAACAACTTCTAGTTGATTCTTAGCACACTACTGAAGGCACGATGCACTTTAATGTTGGTTTGGTTTGATTTTATATGGATGTAGGCCAAGATCACTCTTTAAAATTTTTTTAAATTGTGGACAGGGAGACGTCAGGTTGCTAAATCAATAAATTTCAATCATCTGTCACACTCGCATGGCTATAGCTTTTTTGTATGCACTATACGGTCCCAATTTGGATGAATATTATCCACAGAATTAAATGTGATCATGAAACGACTCATAGTATTCAGTGGAGCCTGCTCAGATGGACGCTCAGTATCCTTGACAAAATGGCTTATTAATTCGGCAAACAGAGTACGGATTTTAAAAATGAATTTCAACGATTTGTAAACGTTTTTCTGATACCAAATCAAAGACCAGTACAGTACTGAAAATGTTAAAATCCAAGATATCGTTTCAACAAAAAAGTATTCTATCCATTTAATCGTATTTTAGGGGAACTCTATGTATGTTTCAAGCTAAGAAAAAACGGTTAGGAATTAGAGAGAAATATGAAAATTTATTTTATAGGCGTGACACTTCCATTTCTATAAAAATCCTTGCAATAGCTTTTAAGTTAGAAAGACTACGTAAAATGACAACTCTTTGATGCATGTTTATGTCAAAATTAATCATAAATTTTAAAACAATATATCAACGAAAAATGATTCATAATATTAAAAAGAAAGTTTGGTTAACTCTGGCCTATAATTTATGATTGAGTTAACTAAGAAGCAGCACAATGTAAATGTTGTGATATAAATATTCTTTATTGTTTGCAGGTTGATTAATAACTTTATTTTGTATGAAATATATACAAATTATACCATCTTCCCTGTCAGAAAAGGGTTAAGAAGGCACTTGGCTTTGTGCCACAATAATCCCACTTACTTGCAATAGCCTTCAAGCATAAAGTCATTCATTTACTACATGTTGTGTATTATAAGATAAAAGAATACTTATAATGTAATAATAGAATGTTTTTAAGGAAAATGGAAAAAATTAATCCTCACTTTAATTGCATCTTTTCTTGTAATAGATGGGAAATTTGAAACACTGTTATAGTTTTAGAAAACAATAAGTAAAACTTAAATAACATTTGGGATATTGGTCTATTTAAAATCCATTTCAAAGTAATGTTTTTTTAAGTACAGTTTGTTAACACAGGAATGCAAAATGATTATTGTAAATTGTTTATTGAATTAATTCCTAGGGCCCGCTATTTATATGTTTATTTGTTTATCTATAAGGATAAAAACCGTACAACAACATATAATCTCATTTCATAGAACTCGGAAGACAAATAAAATTAAACATTGAGAAAAAAGTTCTAATAATATATATAATTTGAAAGTTACATAAAAAAGTAAGAATTCTATATTCGGCCGTGCCGAATGTGGTAATACCCTCTACCACCATCATCTTTGGTATAGTGACCACATCGAAGCTTAGCCTAGATTTCATTTTGTTTTATTATTTCCGTTGCTATTTCTGATTTTGTTTTTTTTACATAGTTGGTTGTTGGTTGGTTGGTCAAGCCCTTTAATTTTATACGCATATTGATGGGGTTGAAAAAGAAAACTACTAGCCGCCATTTTGTTAAGAGTGACATCTTCGATTTTAACTTTATTACATTTTACTGTATTCGGTTGATCAATCCTTTTCATTTGATACCCATATTATGGAGGTTGAAGGTTGAATTACTACTTTTAACCGATATATTTGTCATTTTTTTTCGGGCGACATCTTGGATTTTTAGATTTTTATTTTTTGCTGTATTCCACTGGCAAAGTCCTTTCGTTTTATACCAATATTGAGGAGGTTGAAGTGGGTATATATTTGCTTAATAGATTTGACCCATATATAAGTAATTTGTACGCCCTTTTGTAGTGGCGGCCATCTGGAATTTTAATTTCTTTTAATGTTTTATATTTCGCTAGTCCAGCCCTCTCTTTTGGTATCCATATTGTTCCTCTATGTTGTCCAAAAGCTGCCAAAATCAATTCTTGTTTGTAAAGTTTAGGAAGAACACCGAATCTTTTGTATTTTTTTGCTTGTATCTCAGCTGGTTTTAAATCCTTTTGATAGTTTTTCTTAGCAGTAATTTTTGGAGACTGTGGTTTGTATTTTAGTGTCACAAACATGTCAAAAAATTAATTAAAATTAATAATTAGCTTCAATAACTTGACACACTAATTTAAAAAATATATATTTTTCAAAATTATTTTTGCCTATAACTTTATCGATTTATGTTAAATTTTTTAAAAATATCTCTAGAGGCAAATAATACCTAAGTATAGATAATAGCTTAATTAATCTAGTGCTGAAAAATTTTTTTTTTGGCAAAAATATGGGGGAAAACAGAGATAGTCGTGTTCAGTTGTTTATATCTCATAGAGTTATGCGGTGATCGTGCTGGATTTCAATGGCTATTCATTCCTAGATATTTGCAAATGATTTATTTTACATGCAGACCTGAGTTACATGTGGGGGCTTCTTAAAGTTTATTTCAACCAACACATGGACGGACGTATAGACGGATAGACTGACATAGCACAATCGACTCCCCTAGTCATAAGCTTTCAGAAAATATACACTATATGGGGTCGGAAATGAAAATTGTAGAAATTACAAACGGAATGACAAAGCTATATATACCCTTGTGCACCACAGGTGAAGGGTATAAAAAGTCACAGCTTGATTGCTTAAATGCATTTGAATATTGTTTTTTTTTTTTGCGAAGACATACACCCAATTTACATGATGAATTTTATGACGTTAAATTTTCTTAATTCCCATTTGAAGTTGCTACCAGAAACTACTCAAATTCATACGAAGGTTTTTTTTTTTTTGGACGTCTAATTTTTTCATTTTCACAATAAGAGAATATAAAAGCGAAGTGTCAAAAAAACCAAGAAATCAGAAACCATACCTATTTTTCTACCCCTCTACATCCAAAATTGGACGTCATAAAATTCATCATGTTAATTGGGTGATACTAATTTTGTCATAATAATTTTTAAAATCATAAAATTTTTAGAGGACGATAAAATCGAAGTTTTTAAAAAAAGTAAATATTATATGGTTAAATTTAAACAAACACATGACAATCGTAACAAAAAATATGATTAAACCATATTAAAATAACTATTACATATTTTCGATAAACAAATCTTGTTATAGAAACTAAATATAATATGACCGTCGTAATAATATCCTAACCACATTCTTTTTTCCTTGCATGCATAATTACATACATATTCAGTATAAATATTTTTTTGTTTAAAGAATATGACTTATTCTCGACCAGCAGTTGTCTACCATCTTTAATTAATCTGGGTGAAAATGTTAAAACGTGATTAATTTTTAAAATAATTAACAGAGGTCTTAATGCTAAAACTCGATTTAAGATCTATTACAATTTTATAATTGTTAATACAATTGTTAATACACTCGTAACTAAATCTTTTTTTTTTCTGGTTTTAATAACATATAAATAAATGTTAATTAATTTAATTAAATAAATATTTTAGCAGAATATTTACTCCTCCAAAGGTAGCATGCTGGTTGATCAATATTTGAAACATATAGAAAAAAGTTAGTAACTTTGTTGCTATTTAAACTGGTATTTTTTTTATTAATTTTTTGCAGGTATTCAAAAGTATTTAAGAACACAAACAAATTCTTTTAATTATTAATAAGAAAAAAACTTTGTAGTCCAGGAATTACACTAAGAAAAATTTACTGATAAAATTTATTTTGTAATGATTGTGAGTAATTGTTATAAGTTTAACTGAAGTATCATAATCATGCACGTGACTATTAAATAATTCCACACAATCGTTCATATAATAATTGACTTCCATGTGATTATATAATAATCTGACGTAACCATAAAATAGTAAATAAATATATATTACTTCTAGGGATGACGTGATGTAATGGTTAGAGCGCCAAACTTCGATTCGAAGAACTCTGGTTTGAATTTCGTCAGAAACAACAAAAATTTAATCGCGGTGTTGCAATTTTTAATTAATAGGCTTCAATTCTTTTTCCGACAAATTGAAACAAAAACAAAAGAAGAAATAACCTGAAGTTTCAGATCACTCTTACAAAAAAAGAAACGTTCAGCATCAAATACATAGACATTCAGGATGCGCCACCTATGCACTACTATACGGTCAAATATATTGAGGAGTTGTTTCTATCCCCTGGGATAGACTACATAAGACTTATTCTTATTCTGGTGGAATAAAAACAAAGAGAAGTACTAGAGAGAAAAAACGAAATTCCTTATAATTACAATATAACTGTAAGAGAAGTACAAAAATAACTATAGTGGGGAATCCGAAGTGTTTTAAAATGACTTTGTGTTATATATCTTTAATCAATTTCTGCATAGGTGCATCATACATCAGGAAAAAGTATAATAACCGGAATAAAATTTGTGAGAATGCTGGCAATTTTGTCGTGAATAAGACATCACTTATGACATTGAATTCTTACTCTTCTATGATTTTGGTAAGCTAACTTGATGTTAAAAACAAATAAATTAATATAAAAATTAAAAAAAAAACAAAAGAATAAAAATCAGCGTGAAATTTTTTTGTGCATTTGGTAAAGTCAGATTTTTTTAATTTATAACTTTGTAACAATGCTGGATGTAGAGTGCACATCCATCCTGAATTTGTTTCTAAAGGAATCCCTCAAGCCGTTTCTTTAAGGTAAACGTATAAAATGTATAAGTTTATTAACTAAATCTCAGGAAATGCTAAGAAGAATGGAAACCTTTTTTTGAGAAAAAATAAAAAATAAATAAATAAAAAAAAACATCAAGTTATAAAGAGATGCAGTGTTTGAATTTAAAAAATAAAAAAATTTTATTGATATTATTTGCTTGCATTGAATGACCAACATGATCATTTCATAACTAAGGTTTTTCTGTACGTGTTAATTTGCTTAAAAGGCGGCATGCGCGGTATTCAGATAAAATAAAACAAATTTTTTTTTTCTGATTAAGAATCTAATGATATAAATAAAAAAATTTCAATACAGTTCTTATAAATCAAAGTGTTCTAGTTGAATTTTTAACTCGACTCTAATATGCAAATTATAGCTACAAGTAAATACATGTTTTTTTCTAAGCAAATATGTGTGTGTACATTTTCCATAAAACTTAAAACGCTTAACTAAACTTGAATGTGTGGACAACAAGCTGAAATAACAAGATGACCTTGAATAACTTGGTTAATTATTTAATCTTTAGCTGAGCATCTGAAAAACAAAGTTCTGTTTTTTTTCTATTTCTTTAAGGTTTATTTTATTTTTGACACCAGTAATTTATACAGCTAAACAAAAGCTGATTATTTTTAGTGCAAAAAATTTTAATTTCTATAGGCCTTAAAACTACTTTGTTTTAGAAGAGATTAAAATCTTTAGCTACTATTTTTTTGCAGGTAAATTTTTAAGACCAAGAAGAGTGTTGAAGTTTTAAATTTTTTTTTTAATTTACGCCCTGGTACTAATGCCAGGCTTTTCGGGATCTATCCTTTTTACAACTGTTAAAAAGAATAAAACCTTTAAAAATTTAAAAGAAAGTTTATTATTTTGTTGTCATTTTGGTAACATAATAGTTAACTAAAATGAAAAGATAGAAGTTTTCGCTGAAAACTAGTTTTTGGATTGCAATTATTTTCTCACATTAAAAATTCCAAAAACAAATTTTTTTAATTATTAAAAATTGTTGTCCTAAGTGGGCTGTATGATAAGAACAAAACAAATATTTTATTTCAATAAGTTTATCTTTATTTAAGAAATTCCAAATCTTTTTTTTATAAATAAACATTTTCTTCGAAAGCAAATTTTAACAAAAATTACCTTTAAACATAAAACTAAATGAAAGTTTTTATTAAAAAAAATTTTAGAAATATATATTAAAATATTTAAAAAAAATTCAACCACAATTTGCCGTAAAAAGAAATGTTGAAGACATATTTTAAAATATAAAAAATTTGTGAAAAAAATTAATTTTAGATTAAAACTTTAATGAAAATAATTTACTTAATTATTCGGGATATGCTCACAACTAATTTTTCAATATTTTATTTGGTTGTTGGGCTTAAGCTGGTCTAGTTACGGTTAGCCAAATGTGAAATGGATAAGAAAAATAAAATACTTTTATAAGAAAAAAATGTTGGTTGGGTTCTTAAGGAAGTTTTTTTACAGTTTCTCGTTTTATTTTTGAATTCTTATTTTGTTAATAAGAATGATGATCTGGTATAAGCACTAGTGAAATGCATATAGACCAGCTTAAACCCAACAACCAATTAAAATATTTAATGAAAATATTTTAGAAAAACAATTTGTTAATGATTTATTTTCAAATTCTAAACAAAACTTTAAAAAAATATTTTATATAAAGTATAATGAAAATTTACTAGATAAAACAAACAAAAATTATGGAAATTTTATTAAAGAAAAAAATGGGGAAATCGAAAAAAAATATTCAAAGATACATTAAACTATTTTTAAGAGAGTCAAAATTTTATTTAAAATATTTTCAATTTTATTTTAAAGACTTTACAGGGGTTTTTATGGAAAGATCGTTTTTTTTATTTTCTACAAAGGATAAATTGTACTGAATAGAAAAAAAATTAAACAATGGAAAAATGGAATATTTTATAAGAAGAAAATTTCATAGATTTTATAAACAAACAAAAATTATAAAAATATATTAAACATATTTTATAAATTACTTTTTTATAAATTCAAGCCATTACAATTTTTTTAAAAAACTATCTAAGATAAATTTTAATAAGAATGAATTAAATCAAATAAAAATAAATTTTTATACGAACTTTAATTTTTTTAAAAACAATATTTATTTATTTTTTTATTTATTTATTAATTATTTTCTTGAGTTGTTTTATTTTTAATTCTTCTATACACATACAAAACTTTAAATAAATGCCTGTACTAAACTAGAGCTGCAGGGTAGAGTTAATGATTTGCCTACAAGTTGGATTTTAAATTATATTTACTCAAGAAAGAGTCATTATATAATTTTAGGGATTTTTGTTTTAGAAAGAGAAAAATAAAGAGGCGATACAAATTAGCGATAGTCTTTTCAATATTAGGGTTTGTTTAATTATACCTTTTATATGGATGATTTACAAAAGTTGCGCGCACCAGTGTAAGAAAAAAAGGGATCCAGTTGATGGTACTAGAGCTAAGGTAGTTAGTCAAAAATTGTTCCGACGAGTTATGTTTTCTTAACTTCATACCTCGGTTTTAAACAAGCCCGAAGATTTGGCGGAAAACCGGTTAGAAATTTCCAAAACAAACGTATGCCAGTGTGGGCAACTTTACATTATTTTCTACGATATATGGTTAAGTATAACTCAAAGGTGAATATAATTCACATGTAAGTATAATTTAAATCGATACAATATATATAATAACAATAATTATAATTTCATTTTTAATGCATTTAATATAAAGTTAGGTTTATGCAATATAAAATAACTAAAACTGTATGTCCAACCTTGATTTAGGACAGTGATAATGGAAGAATTAAATTAACAAAATGATAATAAAATGGTGAAAAATAGCAAAAAAAAAAAAAACTTGTGGGTTAAATAGATGATATTTATATGCAACAATAAATATTTCGAAAAAGAGTGCTGATGATGAAACCGTTTAGTAATTTTTTTTTCGAAAATGCATTCCACTCGGCTGGTGTCGGGATAAAACTTAATTTTTCAGCTTATTCTTCCATTATCACAAATAGAAAAATTTAATCTCTTCGTATGGAAGAATTAAAAATAAATGAATTCAAGGCAGAAAACTATTACAAAACTTTATTACATTTCTTACTAGCATTTCCACCAAAAGGTTTCTAATATACTAAATTAGACTTAACCCCTTTTTTGTATTCTGTCTTTTGTTTTACTAAATAATCTACCCATTGTATAATACGATTTGTAGGCCACTCCATATCTAATAGTATCAAAAACTTTAGATTGTTTCAACCTTTTTGATATTCATGGTGCATAAGTCAATGACTTGAAAACTGTCTGTTCAACAATATTCTTTGAATTATTCCTTTCCCATTGTCAAATTTACTAATTAATCTATAAATTATTCTTATTGGAAATTCATTATCTTTAAGAATATTTATTCTTAATTATTTTCTTATTCTTTTTATGAATCTTCCTGTCACTTTGTACTCTATATATAAGATTATTGACGTATTAATAATAATTTTCTGATTATTAATTAACGCAGTTCTGTACGTTTTAGAACATATTTGGTTTCATACAAAACAGAATAGATGTATTCACTATAAATCATGCCTTTTGAAATATTATATTGTTAAACAGGTATTAAAAATTTTAAAATTGTATTTTGTGCTTTGATATCGTAAACTTTAAAAGGTACTATTTCAGATTTTTATAACACTTTTTGTCATTTCAAAGTTTATGAATCAAGAATTTTGAAAATAGAGGCTGTTCATCTGAGATGAGAAAAAAATGTTGTGGGAGACCTTAAAGGTACTTTTTCGCATTTTTATGATACATTTTGTATATTCCATGTTTAAAAAGCCAGAATGTTATAATTATCGGTTGTAGATATAAGTTTAGATTTCAATTAATATGTTCAATCCAAAAGGTTCTTTTCTCTATTTTTACGTAACTTTTATTTTTTACGTTTTATAGTCAAAATTTTTGAATTTAGGTACTATTGACTTAAGATGCGACTGAAAGGTAATTTTTAAGTTTTGAAAAAAACGCAGAATTCTTAAATTAGGTATTATCAATTCTAGTTGAGTTTTAAAATTATAGAGAAGGTCAAAAAGTTAAATTTCTTATTTTTATAGTAATTTTTCCATTTTCCGAGTTAGCGAATTTAAAATTTGCAAATCAAAAAGCATTGACGTTGGCTGAGATAAAAGACGATAGGGAGAATTAAGAAACTTATAAAAAGAAGTAAATAATTTACCACTACGTTCTCAATACAATTTTTTAGAAAAACAAGTTTTCATAAAATTAACGAAAAATTCTGGTAATTAATAAATAAAAAAAGTTTAAAAATTTTCGATTTATTAAAACGTTTTCAAAAAGTGCTTAATAATTTAGAATTTATAAACAAAATTTATAAATTTATAATTTTGTAAAACATGGTTTTAAATCCACTATTTTTTTTTAAATATTTCCAAAATCAAAAATTTAATGAAATGTGGTCATAAGTTAACATTTTTGTAAATTAAAAAATTTATAAAGTTCTTATTAATCGAAAATTTATTTTCTTTAAATCGAACATTTTGCAAATATATTTTTGTAAGTCGAATATTTTATAAGAAATTGCTATAAATATAATTATTTTTAAAATACTTTCTTTAGATCTAAATATTTGCGTAGATTTGCTGTAAGTCGATAAATGTTTTTATAAATCTTTTAAAAATCAAATACTTTCGGGAAATTTTTTAAAAGCGATTAATTTATATTAATTTCTTTTAGATGTGATTATGGAGGATGTTGGCTGAAATATTAAATCACAATACTCGATTCATAAAGAAATAACAGCTTGAAAGATAATTCACCCATATGCATTGGCATCACTAAACTATTCTAGGAGCTGCAGTGACTGCCCTACCCCCTACACTTTAAGATTTTGAAGAATAAATTTTCTAAGCTTTTGCCACCCCCTGAAAAAAGTTTTAGCCACGTCAATGCCCATATGATGGCAAAATACTTTTAAATCTTTGTTTTAAGATTTATAACGCTTCAAGCTTAAGAAACCTTTGTATTTAAAAAAAAATATTTTCTACAAAACGAAATTTTTTCTTAAAATCAAAAATTTGCCATAGTTTTTTCTAAAATCGATTGTCCAAAAAAATATGAAACATATTCGATTTAACAAAAAGAAATGTTCTATAAAGTTAACTTTGAAAAAACACTTTCTCTAAAACGAAAATTAAGAACAACTGCTTGAATGGCACTTGCTGGTTTTATTTTCAAAAACATTTAGGCGATATGTTTAAGATTATTTCTTTTAAAAATCGCAACATAATTTTTAAAATATTTACTTTATCTTGTTGTGCAACATTCACCAGCACCACCATCAAAGAATGTCATAAACATCTTGTAGTACATCATTATTCATAAGCAATCCATTAGATTCTCTTTCTTTTTTTGGGATGTGTGTATGAGTGTGTCTTTTCCTCTATTTTCGCTTTTAGTTTCATGCATATGTAGATGCTGTATGTAAGCAGATAATGCTGGTTCGATTGGTGTTGTTGCTGGTACATAAAATACATTAATTGTACAAATAATTCATGTTCAAGGACACAATCATAATGTTTTTCCTTTTCTCTCTAGCAGTTTACTAAGGAAGAGAATAAAATAAACATATTTTAAATGACACAATCACAATGCCAACAAATACACATAAGTTCACATGTTCTACACTGTCATCTATGCAAAAAGGATGTCCAAGTATTCAACAAATCATGTACAACTACGAATGTTTCACGCATGTAAATATTGTTGTAAGATTATATTTGTATGCACGATATTATTAGTTGTTGTTAGTTGTGTTGTTGCTGTTGGGCAACAAGGCCACAAATAATAATAAAATTGTTAACTGCTGGCCAAGAAGTTGTAAATTGTCAACACACAACAACAAGTCAAGACGATAGGAAGCCAACCAACCAACCAAACAGCCACCTATCCCAGTCATACCAAATTCTTTAAGTGAGAATATTTACGATCACAAGCGTAAATGTGGAGGAAGACAATGAAAATGAATAATGAGTTGAATGTTGCAGTTGCCTGCTTCTGCTAAGGTGGCAATATTGTAGTTTGGAAAACAATTATTTATTATTGTCGTTGAGCTTTATAATCGATATGTAGTTTACATAAGCCAGCTATTGCAATGGCTGATTAAGATGCCAAATACCTGTCCAAAAGGGTTGAAGGTGATAAATTTTAAATGTTTTTCTATTTATTTTTATTTTTAAGTAGTCAAAGTGCCCAGCAATAAGAAACTAATGTTAGTTATGATTTAAATAATTCAAGACATCGACAGATTTTCGAAAGGTATATAAAAAATACACTTAAAATAGATTTGTTATGATTTTTATTCTAACTTTAATAACTTTAAAATTTAAAAATTTTGGTTTAGAGATAAAACAAGTTTTAACACATTTTTAATTTAATGAGAAGATTGTTTAGCAGAAAAAAAATTGGAAACCAAGCATTAGAATAAATTAATACTAGAAAAACCTTTCTACAATATTTATTTGGATTATTAGTAGTGTGTTAGTCTGCCGATATGTGGGTTGAATGTTCGATACTCGCCAAAATGTTTAAACACAAAAAAACTTAAATTTTGAACTCAAACTTACCCCTGATTATAAAGATTATAGAAAGGTATAGAAGGGTTTGTCATTCTGTTACTAATTTCTACAATATTTATTAGGTCTAATTAGTACTGTGTTAGTCTGTCAATACGGGGGTTGACAGTTCGATTCTCGCCACAGTCGCTGGTCTGTTACACTACAATAGACAAATGCTCTTTGTTATTCGGCTTGGTAACCTAAATTTAAATATAATTTGTAAAATAAAAATAAAACGAACATATTTTCTGCAAATCTATGAAAAGGAAAATAGAGTGAAGTGTTATAGTTGAAAACAACTTTTTAAGGCCCAATAGAACGCACATAGCCTTAGATGATTGGCCACAAACTAGTTAATTCGATTTATAACCTGTTATAATACAGAGTTTTATTTTATATGTAGAATTTCCGAAAGAGATAAAAGTAGCTGTTATACTGATAAAGTGGGTTTGATACTTTTCCAGTATACTTTGATAAATCACCCTGCAAAGACTGACACCAGACTAAAGTTTATAATTGCGGAAATTTAATTCAGTTCACCAAACCTATAGAGCACTCTGTCAAGCATACGGTGAGCATAGTTGACCATCTGAACTGGCAATAAGCAATAACGTAGATCACATTACGACCATATTTAATCCTGTGGATAATCTTCAATTAAATTGAGCCCGTAAATCTGCACTGTAGACGCAAGTGTAATACATGACTCAAATTTTCAATGCCGGTCTTTGTCCATGCTTTACTATTCGGAAGTTTTTGAGGAAAGATCTACATAGAAAGAGGACCACATACGTATAAGATCCAACTCGTACATCGTTTGTTAGGTGAATCAGCTAAGAATCAACTGGAAGTTAAACCAGATTTTTATCGTCGAATCATGTTCAGCGATAAGGCTTTTTTCTTCTTTAGGCAAGTCAATCGTAATTTTTTTATTGCTGATGTTATTGCAAACCATTTGTAGCAAAAATGGTCGCAACAAATCGACGCTCATCACTTTGTTGAACATGATTTCAAATGAAATCGAATTATAACTGAATTATCTCAAAGAATGAACTTGTGAATTGACTACCTTTTCCACGTGATTTAACTCCGTTGGGCTACTTTTTGCGGGGGAACATCAAACTCTTGCTACCATAGCAAAGTTTCAATACCTTGGTGCTATAATTAGTCCGGGGTGTAAAAGTTTAACAAGCTCTCTGGCTGGGGCTTTAGAGACTTTCGGATTT
Source organism: Phyto melanocephala (assembly GCA_941918925.1). Classification (NCBI taxonomy): domain Eukaryota; kingdom Metazoa; phylum Arthropoda; class Insecta; order Diptera; family Rhinophoridae; genus Phyto; species Phyto melanocephala. Next base: position 107,453,473 of record OW799237.1, read on the forward strand.
CGTACATAAAGAAGTTACTAGAATCAGATGCCAATTGAACGCATGAATCGAGTAAATGTGGTCAAGGATCTGCATTACATGCTGATAGCAAATGACTGTTTGGATAGTGACATCAGAATCTTAACTGATGGAGCATAGAAGAATCCTGAACATCGTCCTTAAAAAGGTGGAATTATCCGCGACAATAGAATTGGAAAGGCATCTTTAAAAACAGGAAATGAATTAAACCGTAGTGATTCTGACTTCCAATATAATTAAACGAACAATATATTGGCTTGTCATTGGGCTAATAATAAAGAAGGGACAATTTGTACCAATTTTGACCAAATTGTGTCCCATTCACTCCGTAAAAAGATGGAAAAAAATATTTAAAAAAATTGGGAAGTTATCAGCAGCCACATATGTTGATTTGCCCTTCAAAATTATAGAATAAATATCCGATTTAAAAAGTGGTATTGGCCGTTTCTTATTTCAGTTTTTTAGCTTATCGGTTGTACACTGCTTTGTTTCAAAGGAAAAAAACGAAAAACCTATGCCACAAAAAAGCTTCCGTGTTATAATTGTAAAAAAGCTTTTGTTGTCATCTAAACAAATGGAAAAGTCTCCAGAATTTTTACCACGCAACTTGCCAAGAGTCGATTGTGAGCACATTCCCGTAAAGCAGATAGATGGAAAACCTAGACGTTGCAGATAAAAACCTGTGGAAAGCCAATAAAATGGATGTGCCAAAAATGTTATTTACATTTACATCCTAAATGTTTTGAGGAGTACCATAAGAAGTAACTATTAAGCTGGATTCACCCATAAAATTTTAGTTCAGAACAAATTTTTTTTATATTGATTTTCACGTTTTACTTTTGAGAGAGAGAGAGAGAGAGAGAGATTATTTTGTTCAGAAAGTTTTTTCTTGAATTGGTTTAATTTTAATTCTTGTTCAGAAGAAACTGAATTGGGATACCACTATTTTTCAATATTTACATGGAAATTGAATTTGGTTGCCACATCACACAGTGTCAGTACATTTATTATACAAAAATTGTTTTTGCCGAAAATTAACAATTAAAATGGAATTTAATGAAAAAATTGCTCAAAAATTAATAGAAGAATTAAAAAAACTCTTTTTATTTTCGTTTTTTTTTTATAAATTTCTTTTGCAAACAAATTGACTTTATGCACTTCAATTAAAAATAATAATTTTAGTTTTCTTCTATCCGACATTTTCTTCACATGTATTTTAATGAAATAATTTACGTTTGTATTTATTTACAAAGTTTGCTAGCGGTGCTGCCACTTTGTACAACTGTTTTCATTTTTATATTATATGGCAGCTTTGTTTTTTCGGACAAATTTTCTGAAATGGGTAAAAAATGTTATTCTTCGGAAAAAATTTTGTTCAGAACAAATGGGTGAATTCACTTTTACACTAAATTTAGGAACTATAATTTCATAATTTTTCTTAATAAATGTTATTAATAAAATCGTAAGAAAATTTTTGTTAATTGTATTTTTATTAATGAAAAATAAAATCATATGAAATTTTTAAAAACAAAAAAATAATAATGTTGCATTGCGGCCAACGTTCGCACTTGCAAACACTCATTTTTGACAATCTCCGTAGGGCAAGGTGAATTTTGATAATGAATTTAAATTCAGTAGCCTCAACTTATTTAGAAACCTGTATTTCATCGAATTCGGACGACTTTTATGTTTCGCGGCTGGAAATGGGTTAACGTAACTTTATAATTAATAGAGTCAAAATGTCAGATTGAAATAAAATCTCTAACAAGTCATTCAAGAAATTGTCCATACATTAAAGTTAATAATAACATAACATGAACGCAAGCTAGTCATTATTTTAGTCTGTTGAAAAGCATTTCTAAAATATTTACTTGAATTTCAACTAGCAATTGCATATCATTTGCATATTTCTATGCAAATAGACACAACGAACACATTTAATGCATGTGATATAACTAGACCAAATAGTTTAAGTTTAACAAAAAAAGACATCTCAGAGCAGTTATTTGTCAAAGAATAAATAAATATTTAAAAAATTTATTACAATTTATGCTTAAAAGCGTATCAAATTGTATTGCAAAAGCAAGTTTTTTTTAAATATATATAAAAAGAAATAATTCTGTGACAAAATTACATAACCGCTTAAGTCGGCATAAGCTAAAATTGAGATAATAACACCATTGCAATCTAAGAACTTAAAGCTAACCTTTGGAAAATTTGTAACTATTTTAGAGAATTGCACAGGAAGTTATAACGTAAAAATTTATTGACTATATATTTAGATACTTCCAACTTGATTAAGGCTACCTCCAAACCTCCACCTTGGAAGAATGGCATTATCATTAAGTTACCAAAAAATGGCATTTTGAAAGATTTTAACAACTGGAAAGGAAATACTCTGCTTTACACCATATACAAAATGCTAGCAGTTATGATACAGGGAGGGCTTCAAAGTAAAATAAAGAACAACCTACGATATGAACAAGCAGGTTTCTGGTTAAAGAGAAGATGCATAGACCAGGCCAACACTATACGCGTTGTAATAGAACAATCTCTATAATGGCGTGCTCCCCTGTACTTTCCATTCGTAAACGGACTGCCATATAGAAATCATTGAGAAGTAAAAGGAGTACCACAGAAAATAACTTGAATCATCAGAGCTACTATGTACGAGAATGCAGAACTCATAGTTCTTAACAACGGAATATAAGTCAATCATTTCACGCAAATGCTGGAATAAAAAAAGGATGCCCTCTATCACCCCTGTTCAGAAAGAAAATAAATCACATAGAGTCTATCTCGCCAACTCTAGTATTTTTTTTTTTATTTCAAATCTATATTTGTATTAGTACAATAAATATAATTTCAATATTGGGTCTCAGTGTCACTAGAGCATAACAGAGACACGTTAGTTAAAAAACTTACCCGGATGATATTTGTCTACTCTCTCACAAGATCCCCAACACTCAAGCAAAAGTCAAAGATTTGGAAAGATTAGCACACAATGTTAAAATTGAGATAAATATCAAGAAAACCTAAGCTATGAGTAATAGCTACGTTAGCACCGATAACTTTATGCTACATGGTCAAACAGTTGGTTATGAGGAAAGCCTTAGCTGTCTAGGAATGATGGCGCCGAAACAGACGTAAATGGCAGGCTGATTAAACAGAGGGAGGTATTAAAATGACTACAACCAGTATGCTGAAGCTCACAAATATCTAGACTAACCAAGCTTAGAATTTCTAACGCATGTTTAGAGTCTACATTGCTGTACGAAAGTGAAACCTGTTTAATATTCAACAACATCACACAAAAGCTACAAGTACTCATCAACAAGTGCAATTTCTGGGCAACAGTTTCTAAAATGTAAATTTGGCAAATTAATTCTTGTTTCCAGAACTTAAAAAACTTATAAGAGGAATACTATCACCTCCACATGCATCAGCAAATGTGAAAGGATTTTCTTCTTACTGAAATATAATTAAAACCAAGGAGAGAAACAGAATACAAACTGCAACGCTTTGCGACTTAATCCAAACAAAGGATTTACTGAATTCACAAAATTAGAATTGTGATGAATTAAATATATCAAGTAAGTTATTATTAAAATTGTAATTGTGATATATAAATCAATTTAAAAGCTATTTATTAAGGGGGGGTGGTTTAATTTTAAGGGCCGATGTTGAATGTGAACCACACCTAACACCTTGAACCAATACTCGCTATTTTTTAAATTGAAAAAAAAGTACCATAAAACTCAGGGAAACTAATGGTGTGGTCGCTCATAACATTATCAGACTTACCTGGAATCAATAGTCTTTTATTTTATAATTCTAGCTTCATAAATGCATAAATACAAAAAGTACCATGAAAAATTCAAAAAATTCCCTTTTTAAACGTAGAAAATACAAAAGTACGATAAAAATTCAAAAAAGTACCTTTTTGGTCACCCATAAAATTTTTAGTCTTACCTGGAATCAATAGTCCTTGATTATACAATTCTAGTTTCATGAACGTAGAAAATACAAAACGTACCATAAAAATGCTAAAAAGTACCTTTTCGGTCGCCCATGCCATTTTTAGCTTCAGCTCGGATCAATAGTTTCTAGTTTCATAACATGCCAACTGGGCATAAGTGCATACCTGTCATGGGTTTGGGCTTTTAATGCCTCTTCTTTTCAACCTAACCTTCATAATTCTAGCTTCATAAACGTAGAAAATACAAAAAGATTCAAAAAACAGAAAAGTACCTTTTTCGGGTTTTCCATATCAATGTATAAATTTCAAGTTTAAAATGTTCAAATATATGAATTTGAAAAAGTGCCGAAATCCTATTAATATTTTTTCGCGGATTAACTAATTTTTTTCAAATTTTTTTGTTTGGAAGTTACATAAGGTACCCTAAAAGCACCAAATTATATTTTTTCCCCCTTAGGGGTTGAAAATTCAAAAAAAGGCCAGACAGCTGTCCACTTAATTTTTGTGTAAATTACAATACCTTTTTAAGTTAATTTGTATCATTTTTAGTTAAACAGATATAAGTTTACCGATTTAACCCGTTTTAACCCTTTTTTTACTCCCTTAAAGTACGAATTTTCAAAAATCCCTTCTTAAGAAGCTAATACACGGCATGTTTTTTACATTTGACTTGTCAAATTCTCCACTGCTAATACGAACATGTCGTGTGTTACCTTTAAAACATTACTTTTGTAAAAATAAATGTGTTGAGACATCTGACAAAATTTTAATTAGAGTGCGCTCTATTTTCTTCTGTCGAAACATGTGACATCAGTCGTTGGTAGAAATCTCTGCTGCTGCAAAGCAGTCAGCGTAAAAGTACAATTTTGAAAGACATGTAGATTTACATATGTCTCACAAATTTTAAAGTCAGATGTAAAAAACATGCCGTGTATTATAGCCTTTAGTGGAGCTATACATCGAAAGAGAAACCAGTTGCCCAAATTCTCTAGCTCTTTGCGTTTGGGCTGTGCGATAATGGATCAGTCAGTCAGTCAGTCAGTCACGTTACTCTTTTATATATATAGAATAGATAGACTAAATAAAAATAAAAGAAATTAAAACAATGTTCTAGTACAGTTAAGGTCAAAAAGGTAAAGTTTTTCAAGCTTTTTAATGCAATTTTTAATTTCCTGATGCCATCCCTGATGTATGACATAGCCACCAGCACGATTCATTTTAAGAACGAATGCACATTTTTGTGACTTAGTGGCAGAACTCTAATATTTTTTACTTTACAGAAACTTTTTAACCCCCAGATTCTTGAGATTTGCAAGTACCTTTCGTCCTTTGTAGGAAATGTTTAAGCCACATTTATCTCAATAACGGAGTTTAATATTAAAGTTAAAAAAAGAACAACAAACATTTAACATTATTCATTATTGATTTAGCCCATACTTTTTTTTTTTTAATATATTCATCACAAACATAATAAAACCCGATCAAGGTCATTAGCAAAACGTCCTTAATGTACCGGCCATAATTAAATTATAATTTTAATTTTATCGTTGTTATTGTAAACTTGCCTTTTTACAAAAAGATTTAAAACAAGTAAGAGTGCTTTATTCGGCCATGCCGAATCTTATATACCCTTCAAAACGTGTAGTCATGCAATAACACTAGTTTGTATCACCATTCATCCCATATGAAATACGTACATACATATAAAAAACATACATATATAAAAACATCCCATTGTAAAATTAAAAATTATCGTATGAATGTTAAAAAAAAAAAAAATTAAAAAAAAAAAATTTAAAAAAAAACTAAAAAAAAAATTAAAAAAAATAATTAAAATATAAATAATAAATATAAAACAAAAAAAATAAAAAAAAAATTAAAAAAAATAATTAAAATATAAATAATATATTAAATAAAAAATAAAAAAAAAATAAAAAAATTATATAAAAAAAATTGTTTGGCTCAGCTGGGATTCGATGCCATGCTTACTCTAAGCAGTATACAAGTTTGTATGTATGTTGTTGTTGTAATGATGTTTTTGTGAAAAAAAAATCGAGGTGGTCGTGGGTTTTTGCTCATGTCTCAGTTCTTTATGAACCGATGTTTCTGATTTTCAATACCGATCTACTCCCAAATATTTCTGATATGTTAATACCTCACCCGGGTCCAAGCGATGTCGGGGGGCTTCAAAAAGTTGATTTCAACATACACACGGACAGACGGACAGACTGACAAAGCTTAATCGACTCCCCTATTCATAAGCTTTCAGAAAATATATACTTTATGGGGTCGGAAATGAAAATTGTAGGAATTTCACACGGAATGACAAACCTATATATACCCTTTTTCACTGTGTGAAGGGTATAAAAATACTTAAATGAGGGTAGATATTTGACTAGAGCTTATAGACTTAATTAACTAGTTACTCTACGTACATGCATACATACAAACATACATACAGAGACAAAATGTGTTTAATGCCTGCGAAAAAGATTAATAGAGAAACAATATAAAAGCTGCTCGCAAAAAAAAAAAATCTAAAATTTAATACTTTACTGACATCCACCTTCATTAAGTGGCTACAAACTAATTAATCAATTGATATTTAATTAATGATTCGAAGAAGAAAAAAAACTAAATTTTTGTGTTCAGCCAAGTCAATAAACAAACCAAAAACTTTAATTTTACCAAAAGTGATTTCCTTATAAACAATTTTAAACCAGCAGTACTGTTTTAAAATTGTTTTTATTTATTTGTTTAAAGATATTATTCAAAAAATATTCTTTTATTAATTTGTATTGGCTTAAAATGACACCCATGCTAAATTGATTGCAAAATGAACAAACACTATGAACAAAGATAATCTAACCAATAAACCGTTCTTTTCGTAAGTTTATGTTTGTTTTTTTTTTTTTTTTTTGGCTTTAAATTTCGAGATTACAATAATTACTTCCGCACATGTCTGAACACACAATGCTCAGTGTGATTATTGTAAAAGGAGTTTTAACAAATAATCAATAGTTTTTGTAAAAATCTTAAATAAAAATTTAAAAAAAGCATCCGAAGATTAATTTGGAAAAAATTGCTAACCTAACGAATTGTTATTTTGAACCTAGTTATTACAAATATTTGACATTTATATCGAAATCTATATATCGATGGTCGCAGGTAAAAATTAAAAATTAATTTCATAAAAAATGAGTTAGACCCTTTCTACTTATGACTATCGCTATATAACCCTACGTGGCCACATGTAACTGCAAGTAAAACAAGTAAGAGAGGTATATTCGGCCATGCCGAATTTGATAATACCCTTCACCATCATGTACATGGGTATAATCCCACACCGTAGCTCACCCTATATTTCATGTTATACGCCATTTTTCGTTATTATTTCCGACGCCATTCTTAATTTTGAATTTCTACGTAGTTAACTGTATTCAGCTAGTCAAGTCCTTTAATTCGATACCCATATTGATGGGGTTTAAAAAATTTGATACGCCATTTTGTTTTAGACGCCATCTTGGATTTTAAATTTTTTAATAATTTACTGTATTCGACTGGTCAAGCCCTTTCATTTGATACCAATATTGAGGGTGTTGAAGAAGTTAAATTTTAAAATACCAGATTTGACCCATATATAAATTGATTGTCCGCCATTTTGTAGTTGCGGCCAACATGAATTTTAATTTTTTATAGTGCCTTTACTGATATTGACTCTCTCGGCTGTCTAGAAGCAGAGAAAAATTGATTTTCGTTTGAAAATTTTTAGAATATATATTTTTCAAAAGCAATTCTTGCCTATAACTTTACAGATTAGAGCCCGCTTTATCCAAAATTGTCCAAGAATATCTCTAGAAGGCATATTATATCTATAAATAGTAGCAAAAGTACCTATAAATTATTCTATGGCTGAAAAATTTTCATTTTGGTGGTAAAAATATGGGAAAAAACAAAGGCAGTCGTGTTTATTTGCTCATATCTCAGAAATTTATAGGACGATCGTGTTGAATTTCAAAAGCGATTCATTTCCACAGATCCGAGGAACATATGGTTGCTTCTAAAAGTTGATTTCAACCAACACACGGACAGACGGATAGACGGTTAGGGCTTAATCGACTCCTCTATTCATAAGCTTTCAGAAAATATACACTTTATGGGGTTAGAAATAAGTACCGCATAATTTAGTTGTGATAGTAGAATTTTACGGACGTACCTACGGAATTTCGTTTCGGAGTATATATTAATATGTAGTCAGCACTTATAAATTATGATTCTTGCAATAGAAATTTTATAATCACAAATGAAAAGTTCGATTGCAGGAACTAAACCATTCGATTGGCAATGAATGTGATTTTCGGTTTCTGGGTGTAGCTAGAATTTTTAATTAAAAAAAAAACTTGCTAACATTAATTTACATATAGCTTTCATAATCTATTAAAATTCAAATGTATGTATATACACAGACAAATTCGATTTTCACATATAAACAGTTTCATTAACAATTTGCATGCATGTAAATTTTGATTGTACTTAGATATCAATTTTGTTTTCAATGTACTACCTATATTCAATCAAACTTAAATACCAAAACATATAAAAACACTATTATTTATTTTTATTTTGAGCAAGAAAACAGAAATATTATTGCAATATTTGTCAGTGAATGAACGGCAACGTACCTACAACCAAAAATAAATGACCTTGCTTTACAAAAACAAAATCGACAACAACAAGTAGAAAACAGAAATTAATTTGTAGTCAAGCAGACAATATATAACAAACAAATTTAAAAGTGTTTTACACAAACAATAACAATGATCACAAAAATTAAACCAAAACAATTGCATTTATAATTATCAAAAAAGATACAAATGTAAGTGTACCTACAAGACTACAGTTTGCTCTGCAGATAATAAAGAGTTAAGACACAACAACACGAATAAAACGTAAAATTTCAAAAGTTCACCAAAAATTTAAAATGTACCTACACAAACAAATAATACACAAAAATCAACAATTAAAATTAAAATTAAAAACCTTAAAATCCGAAACAATAACTCCAAACATCAAGTGAAGTGGCACACACGCACACACACTGGCATACACCGTTAGATGGTGATTTATGAGAATAAGTACTGAAAAGGCAATATGAGGCAAAAATATTTGTTTAAATTTTTTTTTTTTTTTTTTTTTTGTTTTTATAAATTAAGCGTTTGTTTAATTTTTTGGCTACATTTCTAATTAAAAAGGTTCATTTTTAATTTTTGATTTATAAAAAAATATTTCAAATACAAGGTGCCGCACCAATTGTGATACAATAAAAAAATCAAATATTTTTTTTTTTTATCTAAACAATGTTTTTAATTAATTTTTTTTGTATTACTTATATAAAAATACAATTTGATTTTATAAAAATGATTATCATTGAACATGATAGACCATATATATGTATGTGTTGGGAGAATATCGAAGGAGGTCACTGTGATTTCGGGTCCCTTTTGAAATTTCTCGCTCCCCAGTGACTTCACCAATTCCTTCACTAAGTCCTGCACCAACACAGTCTTTCGTAACAACCAGCATCGTTGTAAGACTAATTTCCCCATAGCATTCACACTTAATGTGTGCCTACTTGTGATCGTTAGTCTATTTCGATCTGAGTCTCCCTAGCCTCTATGAGAACTAGGTGCAGGATTCTCATATGCCAATCAGCCACTATTTATGCCCTCGTTGAGCATCCATCCACTATGAGCGCGCGTTGCAGCCCCTTGAACTCCTTTACTTGACTCATGTGTTTAAAAAGCATCAGATTCTCCCTAACCTCTTTATGTACGAGGTCCAGAGTTTTACAATAACCCATCAGTAAAGGTCCTGATGCCACTGTTCATGTCCTCATTGAGCATAGATCCATCCACTATAAGCGTCCGATGGAGCCTCTCGACCAAATTCACTGAACTCATGCGCTCCATCGGCATCTGAATCTCCCTTGGCTCTCCTTTGCACCAACCAGAGGTGCTAGTAATACCTTTATACCCCGGACTAGCAGTAAAACCAAGGCTTGGATACTTCGCCAAGGTAACATGCTTCCGGGGAGAATGATAGACATATCCATATGCGATAACTGATCAGAAAAATTATCATTGCGGCTTGTAGGGTTTAAATAGGTAAAGCCATAAATATTATTTTAATGTACTGCTTTAATTCAGTTGAATTTCTTGGCTTTATTTTGTAAATTTAAAAAAATGTCACCCACCTGACCTTACTGCTTTAAAGCTACCGAAAAAAGAAGTTCTAGGATATTAATTTGATTGGAAATTTTTGTTTGAGCTTCACCATAAACGGTGTGGCTTTATGTGCAGTTGCTACATACTGATGGAACAAAATGCAATTGAAACAGATTTGTCTTTGGCGCAGTTCCTGAAAAAAACTTCTTTAAAATCTTTAAATAAGGCCCTACTGGAAAATTTAATGTCATCGGAGCTGCGGGAGTCATTTGACGGATATTTTATATCATACTTAATCAGAACATATCTTTTTTACATTCTAACTAACAAAAATTCACATCTCTATCAAAAAATACTTGTTGTTATTTAAAAATCAAAAGCTTCATTCTTATTGAATCAACCTTTACAAGGACAAACAGACATCGCTACTTTATTGGGTGAAAAAAATGGATATTGTCGAACCTACACACAGAATTATAAATTTTATATCTCTATCACTAATAGCAAAAACATCAACTCTATCACATATTCTTTTTTTAAAACCTGTTCGCTTTTTATTTGACCTTTTGACCTTGTGCAACATCAACTGATCTCAATATATAGCTCCTATAACCTACACCTGAAATACGTGAATTTTCGCAAAACAAACGATGTTTCGTCAAGTCGAAAACATGTTTTATAACACGCATCTAACCATTAGCAATTATAATAAAAATTAAAAAAAACACTTGAATAAATTCTTCTAAGCCACTCGTAAAAACTGAGAACGCATTAAACATTTTCACACCTTTTATTTGCTATTGCAACCGACAATTTTAAATTTATAATAATAAATAAAGCCACCAATAATTAATCACGTTTCTTACAGAAGCTCTTAAAATTTGTTTGCTTAAGCTTAAAACAAAAACAAAAACAAAAACAAACCTAATCAAAAATCCAAAAGCGATGGTAATAAAATACAATTTTTACGCATGCTGGGCAATCAATAATGCGAGCAACAACAAATTACAGCAGCAATAACACTAACAGCGACAGCAACGAAAGCGGAAACTTTCAAAGGTCATTCGAACAAAAGGGTCATGTGTGTGTGTGTGTTTTTATTGTTGTTGTTGTGTGGTAAAATAATAAATTAAATATAGTTAGACGTTGGAAACAAAAACTTTAATTCAAATTGATATAAGTGCGTAAGTCTTATAGAGGTTTTGCACTTCTAGGCAGGGAGTTTTTAAGACAAATTTAAAAAAAACAAGTAACAGTGCTATATTCGGCCGTGCCAAATCTTATATACCCTTCACAACGTGTAGTCATGCAATAACAATTGTTTGTATCACCATTTATCTCATATAAAATACGTTCATACATGTAAAAAACATTAAAAAACATATATTAAAAATTAAAAAAAATAAAAATAAAAAAAATTACAAAAAAAAAATTAAAAGAAAAATTTAAAAAAAAAATTTAAAAAAAAATTTAAAAAAATTTTTCAAAAATATTGAAAAATATATAAAAAAAATTATAAAATACAAAGAATATATTAAATAAAAAAAATAAAATTTTTTTGGCTCAGCTGGAATTCGATGCCACGTTTACTTTAACCAGTATGTGTGTAGGTTGTTGTTGTAATTGTGAAAAAAACGAGGTGGTCGTGGTTTTCTGCTTATATCTCAGAAAGTTATGGGGCGATTGTGCTGAATTTCAATAGCGATTCATTCCTGGATATTTCCAAGAGATTGATACCATTTACAGATCTGAGGAACATATAGTTGCTTCTAAAAGTTGATTTTAACCAACACACGGACAGACGGACAGACGGTCAGGGCTTAATCGACTCCTCTATTCATAAGCTTTCAGAAAATATTTATGGGGTCGGAAATGAAAATTGTAGAAATTACAAACGGAATGACCATGTGCACCACAGGTGAAGGGTATAACAAATTACGAACAATTGGATTTTTCGTGAAAAAAAAACCCTGAATTTATAGAAAAGAAAGAAGAACCGGCACGAGCATTAGACTGTACCACCTTACTGGCAAAAAGAAAAATAATTTTTGGTACTTTTTTTTAATTTCTTATTCCAAACGGCATTTTCAGTCGGTTTTTAAAGTATTAATGTTTTTGTCACGAGAAGACCAATGTTTTTTTTAAATGCCCTTAACCTAAAGTACCCTGTAACATATCACTGTTTGTGCCACACAAATTTAAAAAAATGAAGCCTCGCAAAAAATTATTAAACATCTTATAAGAATGTTTTGTTATAATTATGAATTAGAGTTTTCTTTCACCGAATGTATGGGTTGCCTCTTTGACTTATTCTTGAGGTCGGAGACCCACCCATAAAGTTTAAGTTAAACATTAAATATATGGAGACAAACTCATTTAAATATAAGTAAATTTTACCTGCAGTATTGAAGATTCGACTGTAAATGCTGAATATGTAACAACAAATTTCAAAAGGGTGACCACCACGTTCGGCATCAAAACAGTTTAGATACGAAAGTGTACAGCTAACTTTTTTTTTTTTGGTACGGTCTAATGTACATCGATATTGTACCCATCACCTGTGGTACGAAAGCTTTATATAGCTTTATCATTCTATTTGTGATTTCTATTGATAAAGCAATGTTCATCTGTCCGTGTGTTGATTAAACTACTATTAGAAACCCCACATGTTACATAAACCTGTGTGATATCAATATGTTGGAAATATTTAGCAATAAATCGCTAGTGGAAACAGGAACAATGTTTCCATACTCTTTTAAAGATATAAGCGAAAAAAACATGACTGCTTCTGTTTTTACCCATATTTTTACCAAAAAAAAAAATAAAATTTATCAATAAAATATGCCTCTGAGAAATTTGTTGAAGACTCTGGATAAATCGGCAAAACTATAGGCATTTTGGAGGAATTAATTTTTTTATACTTTACGCTTACATATTATTGAAACCAGTACTCATCGGATATGGACATCAGAAGTACTCTTTGCTTTATGTGATCCCCTGCCAATCCGCTTCTTTTAGCAGACCTCAAAGTAGACCCTCTTACTATGTTCTAAGCGAATAATATCGCTAATTTTTAACAAAGCATTTTAGGCAGCTGTTATAGAAAAAAGAATACGCTTGAACCTTGGGTTCAATATGGTGGTTATTAAAAAAAAAAAAATTTTTCTATTTTTTCTTCAACCTTTTTCAGAAAAGCGTCTTTTACAAGAAGCAGTAAAGTGGACGAGGGAGATGATTGAAGCGTCATTTGACGAACTAAGTTTAAAATAGGAATAGCTAAGCTACTTGTCATAAAAAAAATGATGGTGAAAAAACATATGATGCATGCGGTGATGCCAGCCAGTATTGCTGAAAAATGTCTAAAATTTATAGAGCTCTAAGAGTATTAAAATAGATACCGGAAACGATACTCATAAATAAGAATCGATATATCGGTTTTTGAAATATCGGCAATATATAGCGATATTTTGATATATCAATATTTTTTGTCCATCCTTACAAAGCAGTTCATAAGCAAAATGATGTCATGATGATGATTTTTACTGATTTTTAAATTCCAATATAACGTACCAACGTAACGTAACAAACCGAATTTTCGAACGATTTCTGTAAACCCATATTATTAGTGGCTTATTTAGGTTATTCAAATCAAGAATATATTTATTGCTATAAAAGTAAGTACTTATTTAGGTCCCTATTTATAAGCGACCGTAATAAGTACTTATACGAGTCCCTATTTGTAAGCGAGGGTGGTAAGTACTTATTTAAATGCCTATTTGTAAGCGAGCGTAGTAAGTGCTTGCCTCCAATGACATCGCCGTGTTAAAAAAATGGGTTTCGATTCCAAATAGTAAATAGTGAAGAACTGTTTTCTAGTACCTTTAGCTCATTATTATACCCTTCACACAGTGAAAAAGGGTATATATAGGTTTGTCATTCCGTGTGAAATTTCTACAATTTTCATTTCCGACCCCATAAAGTATATATTTTCTGAAAGCTTATGAATACGGGAGTCGATTAAGCCCTGTCAGTCTGTCCGTCTGACCGTCTGTCCGTGTGTATGTTGAAATCAACTTTTTGAAGCCCCCCGACATAGGATGGACCCGGGTAAGGTATTAAAATATCAGAAATATTCGGGAGTAGATCGGTATTGAAAACCAGAAACATCGGTACATAAGCAACTGAGATATGAGCAAAAACCCACGACCACCTCGGTTTTTTTTCACAAAAACAACATTACAACAACAACATACATACATACAAACGTGTATACTGGTTAGAGAAAACGTGGCATCGAATCCCAACTGAGCCAAAAAAATTTTTTTTTTTTATTTTTTTTTATTTTTTATTTAATATATTATTTATATTTTTATTATTATTTTTTTTTAACTTTTTTTATTTTTTTTTTAATTTTTTTTTTATTTTTTTTTTTTTTTTGTTTTATATATGTATATTATATATATAATAATTTTTTTTTTAATTTATTTTTTAAATTTTTTTTTTTAATTTTTTTTTAAATTTTATTTTTTTTTTTTCGTTTTTTTACATACATACGTGTACGTATTTCATATGGGATGAATGGTGATACAAGCAACTGTTATTGCATGACTACACGTTGTGAAGGGTATATAAGATTCGGCATGGCCGAATATAGCACTTTTACTTGATTTTTAATGTGTTATTTTGCTGGGTACGCTAAATGTAATAAAATATAGTTTTATCCCTTTTGGCCCTTAAGGGGTAGAAAATTAAAAAAAAATAGCCAGACACCTGTCAGCTTATTTTTCTATTTACCGATTTTATCCGTTTTTATCCCTAAAAGTTTAAATTGCAAAAAAATCCCATTTTAGTCAATCTACATATTGAAAGGGGAACTCACTTGTCAAATTTTACGCCTCTAGTATTTTGCGTTTGGGCTGCACGAAAATGAATCAGTCAGTCACGTTACTCTTCTATATGGATTATGTTGTATATTTCGATACAGAATTGTTAAAAGAGAACACATTAAAAATAGATTTATTGAAAATTAGCTCTAAGTGAAAGTAAAGAAACCACCTACGCTTTTAAAAAACTCTTTTTTTTTTTTTGTAAAATACGGGAATTTCCATAGAACGGACGACATAAATCCGATATAAATTCAAGTAATTCTTAAATCGTTTCAAACTAATTAAAATAAATTTGTTTGTGTCTTACGATATATAATAGAATGAATACATACATCAATACTTATGTTTAAATATTTTTGTGGTCGATGATTGCTTTTCAAAAACCACACTAATACACACAGCCACACACATACATATAAACATACAAAACGAAAATAAATATAAAAAAAAATATATTAATTTTAGTAAAGTGTTTAAATTGTTTCATTGGCAAGGTTCTTGTAGTCGATTAAAAACTACTTCAAATTCGTAGAAAAATACTAAAACGTTCGTTGACTTTTTTTAACCAAAGTTTGAGTGTACATTTTTTAAAACACCTTTTCAACCAACTAAATTAATATTTTTATTATTATTTTTTTTAAATTTGTTAATGTGCACTAAATTGTTTCTTTTTAATTTAGTTTAAATTTAGCATGAATTGCTTTTTTTCTGTCTAGTCATGGTGTATTTAAATTGTATTTTTCTCTCTGATTCATAATAGTGTGGATCAAAAAACTCTTAGGCTTTGTTTGAACTTGATACAATTTTGTTAAGCTTTTAGTAATAGGTTCGATATAAAAATAACTGAACGTACATGATTAAAAACAATAACCTTTATGTAAAATTAATATATATTTATTGAATGTAAGTATAACAAAATTAAAAACATTATTTTTTATTTAAATATTTCATTAGTTAAAAATATTTGTAGTCACTTCCGTAACACATTATTGAACGAAAAAGTTTTAACGTATTTTCAAAATAATTAAATAAAATGTGAACGACGTAAATTATAAATCGAACCTTAACAAAATTGTATTTTATTTGTTTCAAGGATTGACATTTTAATATATTTTTAGTATTTCCAGATATTATGAAATTTTCCAACATTTAAATTTTATATAAAGGCTGTTCCACAACTTGACAGTTTAAAATTTGTACAAATTAAGATTTCTGTATGATACACAAATGCTGCTACACAGGTATTATAGGTACTAAACTGTAAATGCCGTTAACAGCAATTGTCAATGTAAAGTCAAGATTTTTTCTTATGCAGTCTTCGCTCACATTATACAACAATTTTAATAAAAATAAAAATTATACCATTTGAAAGGAATTTCCTTTCCTGCAGATGTGCACAATATTGAAATTGGATCAGTAAATATATTAGGAGTTATAAGCGCTTAAAGTTGCTACTAACAACTGCGTGAAACAAATGTGTGTAAAAAAACAAAACAAAAAACATGTTGAGTCAACATAGTGGATACAAATTGTTTTTGTAAAGACTGTTTTTTGTCTATTCTAGTATTAGTATGCCTAGTATTCTACTTCAATTTGTGAAATATGATGAGCAACCTTAGTTGTTTCACTGCAACCTTAGGGATAGGAGAGTCGATTGAGCAATGTCGGGAAAAATGATAATGACAAAAGACATGTAGATCCAACGAATGTTATTATTATTTATTAACTTTTTGGTCAAAACCTACATGCACCACTTTTTAAACGACTAAATTATTATTTGATCACGAAACTTAAGGTGTGAATAAAAAAATTTCAATTGTTAATTTCTTGTAAATGTAAAAATTATTTATTTAATGTAAATGTGTATAAAAACTAAATTTGTGTCACTTGGTATAGTGTAAGTGGTTGATCCAGGATATTATAATTTTGTTGTATTCGTTTTGTCCAATTTAGGTTTTCTGTTTATTCTTTGCTCCAGCGTATTTTTAAAACGAATTTCTGTACAAAGTTCCTCCAACTCTTGGGCCGTTAAGAGATGCATATTGCAAATAGTTTTATCAATCATCGTTTCGCTTAATAGTATCTTATGATGTAATTGCTTCAAATCCTTCCTTGAATTTCTCTGCGGTGTTTTCAGTTGCTCGCGATATAAGAAAAGCAAATAACACACGGATGGTTTTAATTCGGAAGCCATAATGCTGTGAAAACTAACACTGTCCTTATGATTTGAATGGCTGAACAATGAATAATGCTTGGTGTTGTAACTCAAACGGTTTATATACCGAGAGTTGGAAAATGTGTTGGATCGTATCACCTACCTGCAATTATGCTGCAATTTTATGCAACAACACAGCTATTGATAGGGTTAATTGTAATACTTTAGGAAATACCCAATATTTTTTATTGATCTGTAAGAGAGCTCATTAGCTATTTCTCCGAATTACGTCATCAGTGGGTGCATGTGTTTGTCTCGCTATGTGTATGGTTGTGTGCGTGTACAAGAAAATTTACCTGAATAAATAAATGTGTGCTAAATATCATACTCAGGATACATGATAATAAAATTTTACAGTTAAAAATTCTAAAGAAGCCTGCATCCTCCCCAATTTATCAAGAAATTTTCATTGTAAAACCAGCTCATAAAAAGTTTGAATTTTCAGAACTGAGGCCGTTTTTCTCTGTAAACGGTGAATTGCAAAAATGATAAAAAATCAAAGCATTTAATTGAGCACAAAAAAATTTTCTACTCTACACACGGACAAAATTCAGAAGAAGAAAAAAGCTGAGCCAAATCTATTTCTATGAAAGAGTAACATAACTGATAGACTAAATGGCTGACTAAACACAAAATGATAGAGACATACAATTTGGATCGATTTGCTGATGTAAAGATCCACTAAGGGCGTAAAAAAGGGCAATAATGGGTAAAATCGGTCACCTTATTTACGCTAAACTAAAAATGATACTAATGATTGACTTGAAAAGATATTGTAACATACTTAAAAAATAATCTGACATATGTCGGTACCTCTTTAAAATGTTCAATCCTTTAGGAACAAAAAAAGGTAAAATCCATATTTTGGTACTTTTTTTGGTGTCCTTTATAACTTTCAAATACATAGACACTCTACTAAAAATAATTGTATTAATTACAAAAGAATTTATTTTATTTAATAATTTAGTTAATGATCTAGCCCTGGTGGGAATTTCGGCACTTTTTTAAATTCCCATGCATAAGGAAATTCCTAAGGGAGGTGGTTGGAAAAATTTATCCAAAATGACAGATTACTGGAAAATCAGGGCTTTATCAAACATAAAAAAAAATTGTAATTTATTGTAGAAAGACCTGAAACACATTCATAACGAGGTAGAAAGGGATAAATACAGAAAAAAAGTTTGGTACTTTTTTGAATATATTTCTTTTCATTGTGAGGACTGCAGCTAATTAATATTTCTTAACTGTAAACTACTTTACTTAATTTTTTCTATGACATTGAAAATTTGGATTTTATTTTTACTTTGATTAAAATGTTTTTGGTTGACTGAAAAATTTGGATTTTATTTTTGAGATATTAAAACCGAATTAAATAGTTTTTTTTTAATTAGAAAATATGAAAAGGGAAAAGAAAAAGAAACTAATAATAATATAAATAATCAAAAATTTTTTTCTGTTAATAATCGCAATAGATACTTGTGTACAAAAGTAGTGGATCAAAACCAATTCTTTTGGAAATTTAACATTTTGCATAACACTGAAATTGAGGAGAAAACTTAGCAGAATTCAATAACTTGTTGCATCTTTAAGTCAACAAGAAAGCCAAATTACGGAAAAAAAGAAAATTCTGATAACCGAAAAAAACACCAACGATTCGGATTTTGATTTGATGAAGCTTAGAACTTGTAATTTTATACCTGAATTTCATCAGTGGACTCTTTAGATTTGATAATTCACGTACACGTTACATGTTAAGGTAGAGTAGGTTAAAATGTAAGGGTTAAGAGATAAAAAGAGCGTAAAAGTGGGCGTGTCACCTAAATTTTCTGGCATAACAATGATATTAACTAGAAAAATATATGTAGCAAATTTCATCATCATATTCCGATTTAGCCCATTTCAAACCTTGTGTATAAGAAAGATTCTGGCAAAATTTGAGCCCCCTGGCTTTTTCAGTGCGACCTCTATCGTGCTTTCAACAGACGGACGGACATATCTAGATCGTCATAAAATCAAACCCCGATTCAAAATATATATATACTTTATGGGGTCTAAAATATATTTTTCGATTTGTTACAAACGGAATGACAAAATGAATATAACCCCACCATTTTTTTTGTGGCGGGTATAATAATAATTAATTTTAATACATAAGTATATATTTATTATTTACATTAATATTTGTTTTTTGAAATAAATATCGAACAATAACATTTTACGTTTATCAGATGATATTAATTTGTCGCAACAGTGCGAGTTTTTAAATTTTAAATAATCTTTTGTAATTAAATTCCCTTTAAACATTCTTTTACTAAACGATTTCAGACTTTAGTTTTATTAAAGGTTTACCTGCCGAAAAACTCTTTCTACATTTGCCGATGACTGTGGTAAAACTATTATTTCAAACGAATTTAGTTAGAAATGGAAATATATAGTCAGGATCAGCATGTTCAATTTCAGCTATTTTTTTCAAACGGATGAGAGTTATATTTTTTCTGTAATAATTATGTTTGAAGTTCAAATATTTTAGTTTTCTAAACTCCGAGTCTAAATCTTGTTATTGAAAATTGAATTTGTTTTACTATTTACTATTAGATTTGAACTTATTTATTATCCTAAGCGCTTTAATTTGATAATCATAATGAAATCTTTTCAAGACTTAATATTAGCTGAATATAAAATTTAATACAATTATCAATTATTTGTTGTACGTCACTTTGAGAAAGATTTGTATTTTTCAATTGCGTCAATTCCTAAGGGGCTTTTAAAATCTACAGCAAAAATAGGTTGACATAAATAAATTAAAGAGTATTTTTTAATCACGAATGATTGATTTTTAGGTTCTAAATTACAAACTAAAATAGTACTTAATCGGCTTAAAGAATTTATTCTCTATACAGACAAGTCCCGATCTTGGAAAGAAAACAACCCTAATTTATCTCCGTGACACCGAAATATATATTTGAGTAAGACAGAATACGAATATTTTAGCCTTTAAATATCATACACGTAAAGACTAGAGCACTATTGATTTAGGTTTTAAGGCTCTTAACTTCTCTTTGTTCTCATCGCCTCCTTAAATTAGATTCATCTTGAAGACATGTTTCTTAAGTATTTTGTAGTCTGCCTATTTTAAATGTTTACCAGAGTTTTCTTCACGTTATATTTTTTTCAGTTTTTATCCTTCTCAATTTCTTATCTCCTATTTACCGGTTTAAAGTACTTCTCGTTTCTCTTTTCATGAATTTTACTTCGCTATTTTACCCTGGTGTTAAGACTCTTTACTTATCGCTGTCAGAAACTTTGAGAATTTGACACTGAAACTGTTTGTCTAGTTCTATTCATACTTCAAAATTCCCTGGATCTTCAAAACGATACTCTATGAACTAAGTACGATCCGTCTTCCTGAATATTGTTATATTCTAACGAAGTTATTATTATTTCCCACCATCCAGAATCCTGAATAGAATTGGTTAACCTGGCCTGGTTAACGATGGCCATTTCACCATTTCCAATCATTGGCACAGTAACATTCGGCTAGCAGAGATACTTCACTTGCGCCGAATTTATTTCATAATATGCCGGATTAAACAATCAAAGCTCTGTGCTGAAAACAACCCTTCAATCTTTTAAGATGGGGCCAACACTATAGTGTTATCCTTAACATTCCATGATTCCAGTAGTATCGCTACGACCAGCTTCTCTATAAAACTTTTAAGTTAATTGAAGGCAACAGAAAGGACAAAAAATCCAAACCATGATTCGAAATATCATTAAAAAAAATTTTTAATAAAATAGTCCCAATAAACAGGAGTTAAAAAATATTAATAAAAAAAATTAAACGTTTATTTTTTATTTAAATAAAAAATCTTAAATCTTAAAAATTATTAATAAAAAAATTAAACATTAACATTTTATTTAAGTAAAAAATAAAAAATCTTAAATTAAATTTTTGTCCGCTTTCATCTTTCCATCTTCTGTACAGGGTAAAAGGTAATCCAGAATGTTATAATTCCTCTATGATAAACTTTGCCACTTTAGGTTTGCTTTTAAATTCTTGCTGCAGCGTATTTTTAAATCGAATTTCTCTACAAAGTTCCTTTAACTCCTCGGCCTTTAGGCGATGCATATGGCGAATCGTTATATCAATTAGACTTTCGCTCAACATTACCTTCTGTTGCAATCGCTTCTTCAAACCTTTCTTTTGATTTCTGTAAGAAGTTTTCAGTTCTTCACGGTATAAGAAAATTAAATAACACACGGTTGGTTTTGATTTCGATGGCATGATGTTGTAAAAACAAAAATTTGTCTCTATGACTTGAGTGTCTGAGTAAGGAATGATGCTTGTTATTGTAACTCATTCAGTTTATATAGTGCGTGCGTGAAGTGCTGTAAGAATTTGCAACCCAAGGATTGGTTAGGTTTAATTGAAATATTTTGGGAAATTTATTGTTATTGGCTTAGAGAGACCCTATTTGCTAATTAACCAACAGAAGTCTAGTGTGCAGGTAATTAAGGGGAATGTGTAATATCACTAATTTTTAATTCAATTTCTCAACAACTCTCCAAACTTTATTTTCAATAAACTTTCATCAATACACTCGTACACAAGAACCTAAGATCAGGCCATGCTCAAAGCTAATAAAGGTGTTTTTTTAAGAAAGATCCTTAGATTATCTTGATGATTTCTTGGCTTCGTGATTTATTTGTTTTTTTTTCAATCTCCTCCAGGCCGGCAAAAACTAATTCTGCTCTAAAATATCTTTCGTGCGCAGAACAAAAAAAAAAAAGAAAATAAATTTTATTTTAGTTTTACATATAAAGAGAGTTTAACAGTCGATATTTTACACACATGCACAATATATAGTGTGATAGTGTTAGTTATAATTAGTGCGCGTCAGTGTGACACTGAGAGATATAATTTCAGAATGTTCTAGAAATATGCTCATTTTACGTAAATCGGTAAATAAGGGTTTGTTACAGTTAGTTGTCATTAAGGATTTTTTAAGGGAAACAATAAAAGCTTGTCTTTTTTCTTTCTAAGAAAAAATTAATATCCATTCATAATTGAATACAGGGATGGAACATATTATACAATTACACTACTGCGACATAATTCGTAAAATTTGAAAATTTCCATTCGTATTGAATGACAATATTAACTTTATTAATGACATTATTAACTTTAAAAACTGATTCTTATTTTTGATTTTTAAAGGTCAGTTTAAAGTTGTTGTTAGTGTTATTGTTGCTGTTCAATAAAATTCATTACCTCCAGATTTACATTGAGCAATTCTTCCTTCTGCAACTTTGATTTTTCTACAAAAAATAAATAACTCTTTTTTTACAAATAAAGCTCATACGAGGTGCACCAAAAGTCATCAGAGAATTTAAAAATTTAAATTTTTTGTTTATATCGGGTGTCCCAACTAGAACACAGTTCGCAAATTGCGATCAATTTGGGGTCACAATAATGCTCCAAAAGAGTCAACTGTAAAGAGATTAATGGATAAATTTGTCGAAACTGGGTCTGTTAATGATGTAAAGATAACAACGCGCCTTCGACTAGGTCGATCGACCGAAAATGTTGCAGCTGTACGTGCATCAGTCATTTCCCGGTCGTGTTATTTCGCGTTTTGGAGACCAGAAATGGCCGCCTAGATCGTGTGATTTAACACCTTTAGATTTTTTTCTTTGGGGTTTTTTGAAGTCGACGATTTACGCGAATAAGCCGATGATGACTTAAGCCTTAAAAGAGGAAATTGGACGCTGCATTAATGAAATGCCGCAGCATTTATGCAAAAAGGTCATTGAAAATTTCATTAAAAGATCGCGTGTGTGCCAGCAAAGCCGCGGCGGCCATCTGCACGATATATTGTTCCATACATAACCTCGTTCTGTCTACTTTACGATATAATAAAGTTTCACGATTTTTTTTTAAATATCTGTGTTTTATTTAAAATTTAAAAATTGCGTTCTAGTTGGGACACCCATATTTTGATAAGTTTTTTTTTTCAGATTATAAAATATACAAAATTGAAATTCTTTTACACTGAGTATAGAAAATAATGTCAACCGTTTTCAGCTTCATAATAAAGGGCTCGTTTTAGATCTTTGACATATCTGGCGAACACATTGAACATTTAATTTAAAAATTTCTGAAAATTATTTGGTTTAGTTTAACTTAAAAGTTTCATTGTATCTCGAAAAGGGTGGGCAGTAGCTCGATCCTGCTGAAAACACAATTCAGGTCAGGTTCAGGTTTACCAGAATAGGACGTAGAAAATGTTTAATTATGTACCGATATCGCTCTTCAATTATTGTAACAACACTACCATCCGCATTTTCGAAAAAGGAAAGCCCAATGATATCTTCAGATATAATGGCACACAACACTGTACACCTAATTGGGTGAAGTCACTAGTCGTCGCTGATAAGACCAAATCGATTGACTACTTGGAGGACAATATTCGCTGAGTTATTGCCGATTTACGATCACAAATATTGGAAAAATTCACCGAAAATTAAACTTCCATCTAGACTACTTCCGAGGCAGTCGTGGAGATCATATGTCAGAAGTCATATTTTAATTATAATACCAGAGCATTATCTTTCGAATTAAGTAAAATTCATGTCAATTTTTTTTTCTTTTTGTTTCATTTCATTTATTTTATTTACAATCAAAGGATATTAAGGATATTAAGTAAATTTGATAATAAACAGTAACTATTTATTGCTGAACTCCAGTGAGAACAGCAACATGAAAACAAAATATCACATATTTATATAAAGTTATCAGTGTACACAATTTTAACAAATATTAGATATTTAACAAAGTATTAACAAATTATTATTATTGCAACAATTTCATCTTTAATTATTTAAATGGATAAATCATCATGAATAGCTTTATTTGATATAAACCATGGAACATTAACAATTGATCTCAATGTTTTTGATTGATATCTTTGCAATATTTTGATATTTGAGTTACTATTTAGCTGTTCCCCATAATTGTATTCCATAAGTCCAAATCGGTTTCAACATTGTTTTGTATAGAATTTATTTTCTAAGGTGAGTTTAGGGCTCAACAACCAATAAAGACATATAGTTTTTACATTTAAGTACTGTCTTTTAGCTTTTATATACGTTTTTCATGTAAGTCTACGGTAAATATGCATTCCTAGGTATTTAACGTTTTCATGTTGGGTAATGATACAATTATTAAGAGATACGTTTGAACCATGTCAATTTAAAAAAATTATCTCTGTTTTATGCCATTTTAAAACTTTAAACCTCTTTATAAAATCACCATTTATAAACAATATTTTCTAAAAGTCTATGAATAAGGAAGTCGATTGGGCAATGTCCGTCTATCGGTTCGTCTGTCAGTAAGTTAGTTGAAATCAACTTTAAGAAGCCATCACATGTTGCACCAAATTGTATGTTACATCGACCTTTAGAAATATTCTGAATAAAATTGCTATTAAAATCCAGCACAATCACCCTATAACGTTCTGAGATATGAGCAAAAAAACACAACTGCCTCTGTTTTCTATTGCACATTTTTAACAAAAAAATTAAAATTTTTCAGCCATAGGAAAACATGTGGGCACATCTTAAGGGCTATTCGTAAAAAGTCGGTCATTAATCAGTAAAGTTATAGGCGAAAATAATTCCAAAAAATATATATTTCTTAAATGTATCACATAACTATAGATACTGATGCATTTTTGGGTACGATGAAGACACCAGATTACAAACCGTGGTCTCGAAAATTATTTCTGAGAAATTCGCTTGAACCTAACTGAGATATAAGCCGAAAAATATAACTGCTTCAGTGTTTTTCTTAAAATTTACAAACGAAAATCAATTTTTTTGTTTCTAATTTCTAAATAACCGAATGGTTCAATATGGGCATTAAAGAAAAAAACTGGACCATCACATTATAATTCTTAATAAAAATATTAAAAATCCATAATGGCCGGCACTACAAAATGGCGAACAATACAATAAATGTTTATATATGGTTTTAATTAAGCATTGAAAATAAAACCCTACAACCCTCCCAAATAACGATATCAAAGGACTTGACCAGTAGAATACATTAAACTATGAAAAAGTTAAAATCTAAGATGGCGTCCTTAATAAAATCGCAGCTATATGGGAAAAATATAATAATTACGGCCTTGTCACAGTTAGCCTCCCACTATATAAGAATGAAATGAAAGGGTTGGACCGGTAGAATTTAGTAGTCTATGAAAAAGTGTAAAATACAAAATGGTGTGCGAAACAAAATGGTGGAAAATTTATTATTTAACCTCATCAATAAAGGTATCAAATAAAAGAGCTTGTCTAATAGAATACAAATAACTATGTGTAAATTCAATATCAAATACGGCGTCGAAAATATTAAAACAAAATGGTGTATAGGTTAGGTTAGGTCCGGCAGCCGCCCAAAGGCATAGCTCACTTGGGTTCTCCGAGGATGAATAATATTCTGAAATATAGGCTAAGCCTCGATGAGATCACTGTAGATGGTAAATCACATGATCACATGATGGTAAAGGAAGTTGTCTGTTTTGGCACGGCCGAATAATTCTCTCTTGATTATCGTATTAGTTCACGCGAACGTTCAAGTGGAGTCTCTTTGACACCATTTTGACAATATAACACTCTTTCTTTTATAAATAAATATTAGCTAAATTAAAGCTATACAAAATTATATTTCATATGAAACCCACTTTCTTTACAGCGCCTACATTAAACTATAAAACTAAACATGCAAAACTACTCTCTTACTAACAGCAAAATAAAAATTTAATTAATTGTTTTATAATAGCCAACAATCGTTCTGTTATCTTTTCCAACAATTATTCTTCTTAAACTCAATAAAAGTCTTATTTGTTTTATTTATCTTTTTTCGCTTTAAAGTCACATCTATAGTTCTTTGTTTAGCCCTGTTTTCCATCATAAGATAATTAATTATTTTTGTTTGCTTCAAAATTTATTTCCTACTTGTTTTACAAGCTCAATATTCATGTGGCTTTTAAAAACTATTATTTTTATTATTTGATTATTTAAATATTTATCATTTAGAAAACATAACATTCAGACAACTGACAGAAAAAAAAATGTCGAATAATTGTGGGAAAATAATAAAGTTTGTTTAGGCGCACGCATACACACACACAAACACACCAACATGTACACACAACACCTTTTTGAACCCACATTTCGATTTAAATAACAACGAAATATTTATATGTCTCTGATGAGATCCGCTTTAAAAATAAAAACTTTTTTATATTGTCTGTTCTTAAGGTTTTATTGTTTATTAGATTTTACTACAATTTACGCCATAAAATTTATAACCATTTAAATGAAATTAATAAGACTTTTTTTGTTTATTTTATAAATTAAAATAAATAAAATTCTTACAGCTTTTGCACAAATTTTGCTGAGCAGTAGTAGTTCAAGTAAAAAAGATAAAATTCCGAAATTTGATTTGTTTTTATTTAAATTTCAAATTCAGTGAAAAACTTTTATTTTAATCAATAATTTACTTTAAGTAAAAATTTATCAAAAATTCTGTAAAAAAATATTTTTTGAAAATCTTTTATAAATTAAAAAACAGTAAATTGAAAATTTACAACAACAAAATTCAAATTCATTAAAAATTTGTTTTTAAACAAAATTGTATTAAAGTTTTATATAAAATGAAAGTTTTAGGAAATAGAAAACCTCAATCAATTCATTAAACATCACTAATAAAACGTCATGGTCATCAAGAACATATTGTGCGCACATAAACGCATCCATAAATTTGCGAGATTGAGTCCTGATCACGTGATTGGGATTACAGGAAAACTAGCTGACCAGCACACTACTTACTGACTACTCTACCGGGCATGGCTAAGTCTACGAAATTATGACTTGCGACATGCTCTTTGATATTTCCACGAACTGTGTTGGCATTCTCGGTTGATCTGGCATTTCTTTAACGTACACGTTTTGACTAACAGACTAACAGCTCAACAAAGAAGAGCCATCAAGTCTACTGACTACTTATTTAACCGCTCAGTCGCATAATTTGCAATGTTGATTTGACATTAGTGTCTCACTAAAAGAAGTATTATAAATAGTATTTATCGCTTGAATGTATAACAAAAATACAAATGCATTAAATACCAAATGAAAATGCATTAAATACCAAATTGCTCATGTTGGGATGCATGCAAATAATCTACGTTCATACTATAAGCGGTAAATACTGTATAAAAGCACAACTAATCTCTATTCATAAATCTTGATTTTTTTAATCAAATTTCGGCATAAAATATGTATGTATGTATATATGACATCCCCAAAACATAAACTCCAAATACTTTTAAACTAAATCATCCATTTTAAGAAGGAACTAAATATTTACTTTAATAAAATGAAACCCAAGAGAGACACTTAATAATTTGAAAAACCCACAAAATAAAAAAAAAATCCCAATACAACAACACAACTACAACAAGAACAAAACAACTTTATAATGACATCAATAAAACGACTTGCTTTCCAAAAACAGTTTTCAACACACTAAAGAACAAAAATTTATCATAAAAAAAGAATATTTAATTAAAAACAACAACATCAATAAAAACACAACAAAAGGCATCAGCTAAATGTCACAACAATGCCGCAATTAGAATAGACAATAATAAAAACAACAAGAAGACACACACAAAATTAGCTAAAATGATGTAAGATTTCAAATTAAGAAGAGAGAATTAAAAATAGAACAAAGCAAACGCTACACAAAATAAAACCATTAAAAATTCGTCATCAAAGAAAAAAGAGTTAAATATTTTAATAAGTTTTAGAAAAGATTTAACAAAAATGAACACTTTTAAATGCCAAAATTTAAATTAAATAAAATAAAAATAACTTGACGTCAACACAAACGTAGTATTTATATTTAAGCCAAGTTGAAACACTTAAATTGTATAAAAATTTTGTTTTTTTTTTTAGCACGTGAGCAAACACATACACACACACACAAACGACAACAACTCTTGATGAGTTTTGAGAGAAAAAATGGAAAAAAAAGCTTTATTTAATCTTGTTGCAATTTTAATTAAACTTAAACTTAAGTTATGCTTGATATTCAAGCAGGGGTTGGCACTTAATTTGGAGAGAGAAACGAAGTAAACTCTGAAGTCCATTTTATGGTAAAGTTGTTAGAATCTTATTGGTAATTTTTAACTTGGTTAAACAAACAATTTTTGGAGTTTGCTGTAACAGAAGTATGTTTAAGGCATTTTCTATATGACTATTAACAAAGAAATTTATGAAATTTTTTTTGAAAATGATTATTAATTAAATTTAAAAATCACAAAAATCACCTCTTAAGTAATTTTTACAAAATTTTGCAACGAACTATTTACAAACACATTCACATTTAAAAACTTCATAAAAGTGAAAATTTTTTTAAAAATTTCAAATATGTACATTAGGGAACAACTTTTTTACAATTTTCGAAAATATCAAAATGGCCCCATCCATACCATGTAGTGCATAAAAAAACAATAAGAACTGCATCTTTAGATTTTCGATATCGTTAAAAAAGGTTCCGCGTCAAATGCAATTAAATTTGGGATCAGTAAGTTCTAAGAAAATAAAAATATTTTCTTTATACATTCATTAACCCGGGGTCTCCACGTAGCAATATTTATTTCCGCAATTGTCAAATTTGATTGCGTCCATAGAAATTGCAAGGTGTAAACCGCAAATTGCCATATGTAGCAATTTATTGCGCAATCATTGCTCTGCTGATTGCTTGAGCAATTATTGCCGCAATTAGCTGTCAAAATCGTTTAATTTTCTTTGAATTTTATGTTTTTCTTTGCAGAAACAAAGAAAAATTAAAATAATTTTACCTGATAAAAATTAAGAGTGAGGTATTCCAAAAAAACTCATAAAAGTTAAAACAAAAATATTAAATTATAAAAATAAATTATTTATTTATGTCGTGTTCTCCACCCAGTGAATTTAAACAAACCTTAGCAATAAAGTGCCGTTATTCTGCCGACGTTTTTGCTTATGCTTAGCAATGAAAATTGCTACGTGGAGATCCAGCGTAATTGATAAATATATTAGATTATAATCATATAATTACATTAGGAAATGTAAATAGTTAAATAATTATAAAAAATTTTGAAAAAATAAAAAATTTTGAAAAAATAAAAAATTTTGAAAAAATAAAAAATTTTGAAAAAATAAAAAATTTTGAAAAAATAAAAAATTTTGAAAAAATAAAAAATTTTGAAAAAATAAAAAATTTTGAAAAAATAAAAAATTTTGAAGAAATAAAAAATTTTGAAAAAATAAAAAATTTTGAAAAATTAAAAAATTTTGAAAAAATAAAAAATTTTGAAAAAATAAAAACTTTTGAAGAAATAAAAAATTTTGAAAAAAAAAAAAAAATTTTTAAAAAATAAAAAATTTTTAAAAAATAAAAAATTTTTAAAAAATAAAAAATTTTTAAAAAATAAAAAATTTTTAAAAAATAAAAAATTTTTAAAAAATAAAAAATTTTGAAAAAACAAAAAATTTTGACAAAATATAAAAAAAATCTTAAAGGGCTTTCAGAAATCGGCTTCGACACGGAACGTTTTTTTTTCGAAATGACCTGAGGAAACATTTTTCGGTTTCAGCACAACTTCGACTACAGCGTGGCAATATTTTGGTTGTACCCCTAATGTACATGTTGTTTTAAAAAATGTCTTAAAAAGTTGTTAACAAATTTTATCATTCCAAAAGAACCAAATGGGGCACTATTCTTAACATTGTACTTGCAGAGTATTGGGTAAAGAGGAGTCAGAGTTGAGTAGACTACCTATATTGGCCACACTAAGACTTGGAAAACTGGTCAACAGGATTATATTTGATGTCAGGGGAATATGACTGAATATATGCTATCAGAGATTAGTTTCGATACGACATCTTCAAAAATAATCTCTTAAAGTGATTGTTCATTGGAATTCCTCAAATCATATATTATCTGTTACTGATGGCTTTAAAATAGACATGGACACGGAACCTGGTACTTATATCATAGAAGAAAATATTAGGAGGTCTTACTGACTTTCTGATGGTTGTAATGTGCTCCAAGCGGAAATACACACCATCTTTAAGGCAATATAAGTATATTATAATGAAACACTTGCCGAAGGGTAGGGAGGTTAGTCTTTATATTGATAGTCAGGGCGGCCCTCAAGGCCTTTAAAAAGCAATATGTATATTAAATCAAGGCTGGTTGGGAACTGTAGGAAAACTCTTGGAAAATATATGGATTTCTTCAAAGTCAGACTGCATTGGGTACCGTGGTACTATTGTTCTTTTGCTAATAAAATTGCAGATGAACTTGCGCTAAGTTGATCAGCACTATGGTGAACATATGAAGAATGTTTTGTAAGACCGCCGATAGGCTACTATTTTGAACGGATTAGAGCAAGGATCTTAGATAAGATTGAAGGAAGATGAAAGGACTGCTGAGTGTCAAGGGCTTTGCGAACGCGCATTGTCAAGGACATTATGGCCAAAGGTTAGCTCAACGAAATCTAAAGTACTTCTGAACCTAAATAGGATACGTCTGAGGACCAGGATAGATAGGAAGATGGGAAGGCAACATTTCGGTTTGTTGCAGAATGTGTGAGGAAGAAGATAGAAACAGAGACTATAATACCAGAGAGTTAGTTGACTGGGTAAGTAATTCCATAATGAATTGGGTAACATATCAAAAAGCAAACTAAAGAATATAATTTGATTTATCATAAGAATCGAGTGACTATTGATAGTATGATTTGCAAGAACTTTTGTTCTCAATATTTCTAGCCATATTTATAATACTTGTTCTGCTTCTTAATCTCTTCTGTCTTTCATGCTATTAAAGGGGTGTATAATAGATCCCAGGAGTCGCCGAGTGGGATTGTAACAGTTAGTTGCATTCCAAAATTTATAGAACCAATTCAGGCTTCATTACTAGTGATGGATGACTAAAGAAATTTATTCGCCGACATTTTAATTTTTTTTGAAATACCGGTGAAATATTGTCTTCGAACCCTTATCTTATTAATGCACTTGTGCTAGTGTGTGCTAGAATTACGTTAATGAGCATATGTTGATCCTCCATCGATTCTACAATAATGACAAGTCCAGTCTATATTATAGGATGTTTGCAAATCGTACTCTTGTCACATGTAGTAAGACTACGACTCCTGGAAAAAAGCGAAAAACTTTTTTGCGAATTTCAATAAAAAACTAAGATTTTTAAGTATTTCAATATGAAAAAAGCCACTCGCCGTTAAATATTTTTTTTTTCAAATCTAACTTAGTTAGAACGCCTAGATGATCTCATCTATTTTCAAGAACTGGTCCCAAATATGTTCCCCACGTAAATTTAGTAGTGAATGGACCAAAGCAGATAATATGCCTTTAAATAATTTACAAAATATAATTCGGGAAGAAAACAATACATTTTCAGCTATTGATGCAAATAAAGCTTAAATTAATATGGAACATCTCTTGACGAATATTGACATAAACAACTGGATTAACGAAGTATTTCCTGTGGAAAGTAGTGCGAAACAAATGCTATTGTCTGAAAGGGAATCGGAGGATTTATACAGTTGTGCTCAGGAAGACTAAACATTTAAATGGAAAATGCCATAACATTGATAAACACAGCACACACTAAATACATTAACGTCACAACTCAAAATTCGCAAAATTTTCAGAAGAGGCAAAAAAACGGTTGATCGTGAAGAAAAAATGCCATTAACAAAAAAACGGACAAAACGGCATTTTTCCAGCTAAAAAAGTGAGAAAAAAATGTTGAATGAAATTTATAGGAAAAAAGTCAATTTTGGAAGTTTTAGAGTAATGACGTTATTGTATTTAGAGTACGATTGACGTACAATGGGCCGTTGAAAATGACAAGACGACTACATAACTGTATGCGTTAAGTGTTTTAAACTGTTATTTTAAAAATTAATTTTCCAAAATAGAAACTCAAAAATAATAAAATATAAATACCATAATACTACATTTACACCTGAGCGAAATCTAGTAGATTTGATTTAAAATCTTTATTAAAATCTTTACCGTTTATACCACTGCTTTTTTGACATTTTGCAAGATTTCGTTGACAAAACAGTATATTTATTTACAAGGTAGTCTGAGAGGCGCTATATGCTCTACTTTTCCAAAATTAAAACTCCATATAAAAAAAATCTAAACAATAAAGTACTTGTGCCATTGCAACCACCTTATATATTGTCCTAAAATTGTACAATGGTTTAAAAATGTTGTTGTTGCTTTTCAAACAAAAAGTGTCTCATACTCTAAGTTGCCACAAGCAAGTATTTACTTGCAAGTAGTGTATACGTATTACTAACGAAAATCAGGAGAAATTCCAAAAAAACACAAAAATTTTTTGAGTGGCTACACAGCACAGTGCAAGTTCATTTTTAAAATGTCGTCAACAAATAAACTTCAAACAAATTTAAAACAAATGGCGCTGCTTCAATTGGTAATTAAGTGTTGTCAATAGCCACTATTGAACGTTACCTTTAGACATGTAACTTTTTAATATAATTTTTTTTTATTAAGTTTTGATATTTATATTAAAACCTACATTTTAAATGAATATTTATATTTTTTCTTAATATTCTTCATATACATATATACATATTTATTAAAAAAAATTAGCTGAATTATTTACCACAATTGTATGATATATTATTGAGTTTACAAAAAACTCAGTATTAGACAACACTGTTTTTCGGCTCGTCACTTTACTTGCCGTAACTGTAAAAATTTTACTTGCTTAAAAATTTCTTCGCAAGCTGAGTCGCAGGTTGCCAAAGTGTAGTTGTGTTAGTAAAAAAGTGTTAGTGTATTGGTTTTTTTTTCACTTGCACTTGCATGTGGCAACGGTAGGATAATAATAGAACTTTGTACGCTATGTTTATTGTGCTGTCGTATTTAATAAGCAGAGACCTGTGCTAAACGGCTAAGCCTAGCCGCAACAGTTTTTGTAAGCTGTCGCCGTTCATTGTATAATTTTATCGGGCCGACATCCAAATTTAAGCGTAGTTGCTAATTTTTCATAACAAATCACTGGTGGCGTCAAATAAGATCGGCTAAGGACTCTGCTGTTTTTGTTTATCAAACAAAATTTAATTTATTTGTAATTTATTTACTTTCCGCACAAACTGACTATTATTTTGTTTTTTTTTTACTTGTTTATGAAATTATGAAAGAAAATATTTATTTTTATTATTGTTTTACATCAGCTGATTTAAATTCAAAATAGCACACTTAATTATGAGGAGTTGTTCACAATAGTCTTAATTTTTCATGCTATTATTATAAGACATATGACTTTATGACACTACTGTGAATCCCCCAATTATGATTGAATTTTTCTTTATGCAGCGTAGTATATTTTATTACAATTTAACAAAAACCACAGTTGCATCACGAAGCAGTACTAGATTTTAAAAAGATTCTGCCAAAATCTAGTGGCGAAGTAGATTTCGTTTTGTATGGGAAATCTAGTAGATTTCGCTCAAAATCCCATAAATACTAAATTTTGTGTAGGTGTAGGTAAAAAAAAACAAATATTTCTAGTTTCAATAAAAAAAAAATTATTTAATAATATTTTAGGTTCTTAGGTCGCGAAAACTAAAAAAAAATTGTTTTAAATTAGTCGCAAATATCGAGAGTAAATTTCTTTAAGCCAAAAAATTTGCAAAATTTTTAAAAACTTCTAATTTTTTTTATACTTATGCGTTCATAAATTTTTTTTAAGATCAAAAATAGCATTTTTCTCCCTGTTAATTTTTCAGCGACTTTTGGACATGCAGAGAGTAAAAATGCACAGTAGATTCGACATAACACTAGTTGTTATTTATTGGATTTTTTTGTTTAGTCACATGGATGTATGTGTGTAAGACACAAAAAATTATTAAATAAAGAAGAAGAAGAAAAATGCCATGGTCGTTTGCTTAAATAAAAAAAAAACTTTGTTGTTGCTTTTGATAAAAGCTTTGAAAAAGTTCGGATTTTTTTCCAACACATACTTCGTGTTTTAAGACTCACTTCGTTCAATCAGTCGTTTATTCTTAGTAAAGTGCAAAAGCCTTTTTTGATTCGTTTGTTGTTTTTGTATTAAAATATTGTTGTCATTGTTATTGTTTGTATTTGTGCAAGCAAGCAATTGAATTTGGTAACTTGCGGTGATCAACACCGTTACAACTTTAGTTTACTTTAGCACCTAAAGGCGATTGGTTAGCCAAACACGCCACTGACTACAAACATATTAAAAATTAAGCAAATTATTTGAAAAAGAAGCGGTTAAAAAGATTTGAAAAAAGTTGAAAATTTTAAATAAAAAAGCTCACAAAAAAAATAAAGAAAAAAAAATATTTTCACTATGATGTAGATATAAGCAAGATTTAAAAAAAACAACAGCTTCCAAGAAACAAACCCACAATAAAATTACCACAGAAAAAATATTTTCGTATAATAAAATTAACAATAATTGATTGTGTGTTTGTTGATAACAAAAAAGAAAATATTGTATTAAAGAACTAACATTAAAAATAATCTATAACAGCAAACAACAAAAAAATCAAATTTTCCCTATTTTAAATAAAAGTGTTTAAAAAAGTGATTTTTTTTTAGCAAAAATAAAATAAATATCCATTAACACTAAATGCAAAAGGAATAATTAACCTAAAACACCAAGATACTGCAGGTCTAAGAAAGGTAAGTTTTTTAAATTTTTTTTTTAAAGAATGTCGATAGTTTTTAAAAATTTATTAAATATTAGCAGTTCTTTATAACCAACCTTTTTTGTATTTTTTGTTGCTATTTTTTTAACAACCTTGACTTTTAAATTAAATCAAGTTTTTATAATTGCATTTATATTTTTTCTGTAAAATTAAATTCAAATAGAGATTTTTTTATTTTATTTGTCGTTATATTTCAAAGTGACAAGTCAAACATTTAATGTCGATTTGTTGAAATTGTGTGTTTTAACAAGAACTTTAAGTAGAAACAATAAAATAAATAAAATTACAAATTAATTGAACATTTTAACTGAACAAATAGTTTAATGAATTGCAAATGTGTAAGACAAAAAATCAATTACTGCAAGACATCCAGCAGTAATTATTGTTTGCAAACACAATTAATTAAAAATCTTTATTTGTGCTTTAAATCTAAATATATATTAACAAATGCAAATGGTTAGATCATTTAAAAAAATTTTGAATTTGTGATTTTTTTTTTTTTTTATAATATTTTACCAAACTGATCAAATTATGTTTTAAGTCAATTAGGTTAGTTTATAAAGTTCATACTTACGAAAGCCTTAAAAATTCTAACAGTATTTTAAATTCACTAGTATTTAATAGCACTATTAAAAAGTGATGTTGACATACTTATGTTTGTCATTACCAGAGTGACACTAAACACATTCATTGAAGACCCAACAATGTTTAGATATTTTTGAAACAATTTTAGCTGTTCGAAGTATGTCTGTGGAAAACATACTCAAGGCGAAAGTATTAGACCGAATTAAACAAAATTCTTCTTAATTATTTAGAATTTTTTTGCAAAGTCTGCTATTTAATAACTCATTTAAGTGAGTAGAAAAAAATTTAATTTAAAAAGAACCGACATATTTTTTTTTAAAAACAAGTAAGAGCGCTATATTCGGCCGTGCCGAATCTTATATACCCTTCACAACGTGAAGTCATGCAATAACAGTGGTTTGTGTCACCATTCATCCCATATGAAATACGTACATACATATAAAAAACATACATATATAAAAACATCCCATTGTAAAATTATAAATTCACGTATGAATGTTAAAAAAAAACAAAAAAATGTAAAAAAAAAATTTTAAAAAAAATTCTAAAAAAAAATTTAAAAAAAAATTAAAAAAAAAAATTAAAAAAAAAAATTTAAAAAAAAAATGTTTTAAAAAATTATTATGTATTTAATATATATAAAACAAAAAAAAATAAAAAAAAATTAAAAAAAAAAAAATAATAATAAAAATATAAATAATATATTAACTAAAAAATAAAAAAAAAATAAAAAAAAAATAAAAAAAAAATTTTAAAAAAAATTTTTTTGGCTCAGCTGGGATTCGATGCCACGTTTACTCTAGCCAGTATACACGTTTGTATGTATGTATGTTGTTGTTGTAATGTTGCTTTTGTGAAAAAAAATCGAGGTGGTCGTGGGTTTTTGCTCATATCTCAGTTGTTTATGTGCCGATGTTTCTGATTTTCAATACCGTTCTACTCCCGAATATTTCTGATATTTCAGTACCT
Source organism: Phyto melanocephala (assembly GCA_941918925.1). Taxonomy (NCBI): domain Eukaryota; kingdom Metazoa; phylum Arthropoda; class Insecta; order Diptera; family Rhinophoridae; genus Phyto; species Phyto melanocephala. The sequence continues at coordinate 107,490,201 of OW799237.1, forward strand.
CACCCGGGTCCAAGCGATGTCGGGGGGCTTCAAAAAGTTGATTTCAACATACACACGGACAGACGGTCAGATGGACAGACGGACAGACTGGCAGAGCTTAATCGACTCCCCTATTCATAAGCTTTCAGAAAATATATACTTTATGGGGTCGGAAATGAAAATTGTAGAAATTTCACACGGAATGACAAACCTATATATACCCTTTTTCACTGTGTGAAGGGTATAAAAATTTTTAATAATACTAAGAATTTCTAACACTCATAGAATTATTAAATTATTTTATTTCAGAAAAATTTTAGCTTGAGGTAGATTTCTTTATTACACTCTTTTGATATTAATTTTCTTATTGGTCTCCATTTTATAACAAGCCCATATTCGAAAATTTTCTAAAAAGTGGGATCGAAGAAATCTTAACCCTTGGCAAAACCCTTCTTGGCAAAAAATACTTAATTTTTTTTTTATTTGATCTAGTTATGAAAAATATGTCAAATATTATTTTTAATGACAACCCAGGCATATTCATACAGGCAACGGCAAATTGATACAGTAAAGCAACTTTTTAGGGGATATTTTCTGTCCAAGCCAGGGTTGAAAAAGTTGTTTTTATATTTATGTTAAATTTAATAAAATTTGATTAAAAGAAGAATAAGTATTTTTAAAACGCATTAAAAACTGTACAAAAGCAACAAATATACATAGATTTGGCACATTTATTATGCAAAATGACACTAAAATTAATTAATTAATTCTTTAATACTGAAACCAAAATTTCATTATACATCCCATCAATAATAAATGTAATCAATGCGAATTAAAAAAATTGTGACAAAATGACTCTCAATCAGCTTTGCTCGAGGCGAATTTATACAGGTGAAATTATCAGCCCAGCTGATTGTGAAACATTTTGTCAAAATTGGTTGAATTCGCTTTGATTTCATTTATTAATGCAGGGATAGGAAATGTTATTTTGGTTCGGTATTAAACAATTAACTTGAGTGTACTTTTTTGATAATAAATGTGCTTAATTTATGTCTTTTGCGTCATTAATAATGTGTTTAAAAAATTAATATTCTTTTTTTATTAAAATTTAACATGTAAAAACAACTTTTCCATCCCTGATATACGAATTGGCCTTGACATAAAACATCCCATGAAAAGTTGCTTTGTTGTATTTATTCGCCGTTGCATATAGCTTATGGATATGCCTTAACTTTGCTGGCAATTTCACCTGTAAAAAATCGCCTTGATGACAACCATGTTGATTTATTTTGAGTTTGATCAAACTAAGTGACAAAAAAGACAAACGTGATCAAATTATCAAAAATTAAATTGATCGTAAAATAATTGGCCAAAATTTGAAAGGTCTGCCGTCTCAAAATGTTTTTAATGTTATAAAAGAGTAGCATCAGAATTTGATCATTTCTAGAGACCTGAGGGCAAATTACAGCATTCGATCACGATCAAAATTTTACTCCAACGATCGAGTTGGCTGTGCTTTTAGTAAAGAGATTCTAATAAGAACTTCAAAAATTTGAATCACGTTCGTTTGCCGCAATTTGCCACCTGGTTTGGGAAGAAGAAAAGCTCTACATAATATTGGAAAGTCTTAAAAAAATTTAAAAAATACTGAAAGAGCTCCAAACACATCTGATAAAAAAGCAGCCCGGAAAGCTTATTGCCTTGACAATTTGGTGCAACAAATCAATTCAATACAGGCTTGAAAGCATATAAAACAGAAAAGCTCCAGATAAGAATGCCGCTAAAAATTTAATGGCCAAATATGGGGCACGAAAATTAAATTTCATACAAAAATACTCATGTTGTACAGTGAACGACGAAACGTTTTTACTAGCAGATTTCTAATGGCGTCCGTGTAAAAGTTGTTATGTTGCTAATGCTAGTGGAAATGTTTAAAATAAGTTTAGAACCCAAAAGTAGACAAAATTTTCGACAAAAAAAACTCTGGATGGCAAGCTTTATTCAGATGCGGCAAAAGAAGCCAGTCATATATTACAATGGGCTCTATTAAAACCGAAATATACAACAAATAATCTTTGCAAATAGGCTTCATACTTTCATAGGACAACGCAATGTTGAACACATTATGCTCTCATATATTTGATGAGGTAGCAAAACAAGGCCAATTCTTCAAACTGTCCGGGACTAAGACCAGTAAAGAGATATTGGGCTCATAAGAAAAAAAATTTAAGACCATTAAAAAGGTGTCCCACAATATAAAAGATTTCAAAAAAATATGGTTAAACTATTCCAAAAAAGTGACTGAAACAACTAACAAATCTCTACTAGAAGTGATTCAAATAAACATTTACGAATTCATAAGTGGTGGTTATAACTATAAAAGTTATATTTTTCTGTGATCTGTGATATCAAATCAATTAAATAAAGAAAAAATTGAAACTTAACCCTTTACCAAATTATTGTATTTTATAATGTTAAAAATTTTTTATCTCACTCGTTGATTGCTTATAAAACTGTTCAAAACAATAGAATAAATTTCAAAGCAAATACGTCTAGAGCAAATTTTGTGATCATTGTCGCCCATAAAGGTGGAAAACTACATACATTTTGTAAAATTGATAAAAGTATATAAGATCTTTGGCCTACATATATACCAACTTTATTTCAGATAAATTTTCTATGATTATGTAGGGCATAAACTGATCGTGATTAAATCACTTTAAATTTGTTTTCTTGTTATTTCTTGCATTTAGATAATAAAAATTAAAGTCTCAAAAAAAACAAAAATTATACAACAAAAAGATTCATTAATCCCACCAAATGACCCAACAGCAAAACTATGTTCTAAAGAAAAATAATAACAAAAAACTAATGAGGCCTAACAGCGTAACTAGTTTTTGATGGAATTCAAATATGCAAATTAAAACAAAATTTTCAAAAGCAATAATAATGACAATTTATTGCTATTTTTTTTTTGTCTGCAGATTATTCTGAAACAAAATGTTTCAAAAAAATTAAAAACAAAATAAAAATTATTTTAATTCTATCAAATAAATTAGAAATATAAATTTAAGGTAAATCAATTATTTGTTTACTTTTGAAAAATTCTCAAACACATAAGCAAGTATAAGAATAATAAAAAACAAAAAAATTTGACAAAAGTTTCAAATGCCTTAACCATTTTTTTATAAAAAAAAATTACAAATTTTTAAGCAAAACTTTATACAAGACTATTTTTAATGACTTTTTAGTGGTTAAATATTTTATGTGATTTGCAACACAAAACTTTTGAAGTCTTTGAACTATTTAAAATGTTAGGGTTAGGGTTAGAGAAAATTAAAAAAAGGTTATTATGTTTTATATTTCAAATAAAGTAAATTAATACCAACTAAAACTTAAATTTTTTTCTCAACCTTTTTTTTTTAATTTAATCTTCTTCTATATATATAAAGCAGGACGTGTGTATGTATGTAACGTATGGACTCCAAAGCGGCTGGTCCGATTTTGATTAGATTTTCAGTTAATCTTCAGAATACTTAGGCGGTGACACTGTCTGTTTTTTGATTTTCGATCTGCGGAGGGGCGTGGCAAAATCCAACTTTCGTATTGTACCACCAATGACATATTTTGTTAGCTTTTTTTATTTTATTTTTTTCGAAAGCCGTTGTCATGAGATATCAAACTCTTAAATCGGTTATGTAGTTCCGAAGATATTTACGAAAAACCTATGTTAATAATGATCAAATATCAAAATTTTAAAACTTTCGAAATGTTGCATACAAAAATCCTAGTTTTCGATTTATTTACAAAAAATATTTACAGCTCAATGATCAAATTCAGTTGAAACTGCCTGGCAAATTAATCAAATACAAATCAATCGACACAGTAATGGATGAAGAACAAGCCGTCAATTATCCCACTGAATTTTTGAATTCATTGCAACCACCCGTAATGCCACCGCATGTACTAACATTAAAGGTTGGATCACAAGTAATTCTTATTCGCAACTTAAACGCACCAAAGTTAGCAACGGAACCAGATTGACCATCAAAAACTGTTCACCAAATTTAATCGAGGCAACCATCATCGGTGGCAGATTTAAAGGCGAACACGTACTTATTCTACGAATTCCAATAATTTTCAACGATTTACCATTCCAATTCAAAAGGCTCCAATTCCCTTTGCGTCTTACCTTTGCTATTACCAACAACAAAGCACAAAGCCAATTCATGTTTTTCATGCAGCCAGTTGTGGCTTCCTCCCGAGTTGGCACCCCAAAAAATTTGTACGTTTTTACACCAAATCAAAAAACATTGACTCTCCGCTGGCCTTAAGATGAAGTAATAACTAAATATAATTTCCTATTTGCCTTAAATACATGCGTTTCTATTTTGATTGAGCCCATATCTACACCATATGTAAGTTATTCTGTAAAAAAAACTTTATCATAGGTAATCCATGGATTTTTATTTGAGGGCCGTAAATTTCATTAAAAGCTCAAATTAAGCGGGCTTCCTAGTTTTTAATAAACTATAAATAACGTTTGAATAGTACTTTACCGCATATGTAAATGATTGAGTACTGCAAAAGTGTTGCCATATCGTAAAAAATAAATGATTTAGCTAGAAAATATACAATTATTTTTTATTTTATAAAATTCCAATAATCTTCTCATTACTTATAATAATATTGTAAAAAATCAGCTGACGGTGTATACAAAGCCAACGATGTTGAATGAAAACCACCGCTTTTTTAAGTTTTTGTCATTCTGTCTTTCTTGCATAACTTAATTGGCTCAAAAACTTTTAAATTCATTTTGTTAAAAAAAATTGGTATAAGGTGACTTGATATTTAGGTTACTTTTCACCGCAACGTAATATCTCTATTTTAAAAGAATATACAAAAATATCCAATGTAATGGTATCTAAAGAATTTCTCAAGAAATTAATTAATCTACAGACACAACACAATGATAAATATGAAAGAAATTGCACTACAAAAACAATATCAAATATTATCTTCAAAATAATACAGTAAAAATATATTGCCGAACGGATTAATCTAATATATAATAAAGTTTTAGTTTACTAAGAAAGATTTAGAACATAAACTTCTACTACTAGATGGAACCGGACACTATGGCTCCAAACTCTTGGCAGTATTAACAATATATTGGTAAAATGCTGAAAATAAAATTTAATTTGATTTTTATATATATATATATTTTTTGTTACTTCTTAAAAGAATTATTGATTTTTATTATCTTCATATTTTTTATTTTTATTTGATGTAAAAAAAGTATAAATTTGTTTAAAATGATTTTCTATTTTAATTTCCTTATTTAGAATGAATGAATGACCTGGAAAAAAATCCATAAAAACTTATATTACAAATTCTAGCTTTCATTTTCTTAAGTGTTTTTTTATATAAATATTTTCGTATACAATTTATTGCAAAAAAATAAAATTCGTAACAATGCTGTATGCGGCCGTGTAGATTCCAAAAATACCCTTCCCTATAATAAACATAAATTTAAGCACCACATCGTATTTAAGACTTCGTATTTAATATTATACGCGATTTTGTTTATTTTTTTTTACTATTACCGATGCCATCTCTAATACTGAGTTTTTAAATAGTTTACTGCGTTCTACTATTCAAGCGCTTTCGTTTTATACCCAGTTGATTGAGTTAAACAAAATTATGCACCATGTTGTCGCGGACACTATTTTTAATTTAAAATTTTTTATAGTTTTTTGTATTCCACTGCCCAAGGCCCTTCATTTAGAACCAATATTGTGGGAGTTGAAGAGGACAATTTCGTAATTACTAATTTTGATCCTTATATCTGTAATTTTTTTGGGGCGCCATCTTGGTATTTTACTTCTTTATAATTTTGTTATATTCTACTGGGTTTTTATTTTGATGCTAACAATGTGAGAGTTCAGGGGGTACATTATTAAAAACTAAATTTGACTCATACATAAATTTATTTTACGCCATTTTGTAGTGGCGGCCATCATGAATTTTTAAGTGAAGTATTTTATTTTTCTAGTCAAGCTTTTTCATTCTTCTCACTTTTCTCAAAGATTGATAGGGCTATTGTGTCAGACTTTAATAGCGATTAATCTATATATATAAAAGTAAAACACATTCCAGGGAGTGTTTATGGGTGGTAAAAAGGGGGCGGGGTTACGCCCATAAAAAATAAGTTATCATTTTTAGCTACTTGCACTTGACCGATTTTTCTGAAACTTTGCACTCTTATCAAGCAGTCATGACTATACAATTTCGTGATTAGAAAAGTGGGCAGTGCCACGCCCATTAAAAAAAAGTTATAACTTTTAGCTTCTTGCACTGCATATTCAATTAAAATTTACAATGCACTTTTATTCATTAAGGGGCGTACCAACGTGCGCTGGGCTTGGCTAGTATACAAATATTTCCAAAAGATTGATAATACATACAGATCTGTTTTATATATGGAGGCTTCTTAAAATTAATTTCAACTAACATACGGACAGGTGGACAGAATGGCAAATGCAAATTTTTTAGTCGCTTCTCCTATTCATAAGTTTTCAGAAAATATTTATTTTATTGGGTCGTAAATGAATATTGCAGAAATTACAAATGGAATGACAAACCTATATACTTTTACTATCACAGATGAAGGGTACAAAGACTGTGTAGGTGAGCTAATTGATTTATTGATCTTTTTGTTTTTATTTTTTTTTTAAACATTTCAAATTGAGCAGTTTTACTATTTTTCATTCATAATTTAAATTCAGCTATCGTTCTATTGTAAATTTGAAAAACTAGTATAAAACTTAAAGATTCTATTTATATAATAAATTCCAGCTTTGAACTATTTGCCCATAATTGCCATTTAAATTTTGTGCTTTTATTTATTATAATTTTGTAATTTATTTAATTTATAATTATAGCTTAAATTTAATTTACAAATTTGTGTAAACAAATTAGTTTGACCTGTTTTATAAAACTGTTAATAATGATTTTTATGCAAACTTCATGTTAAAACCTTTTACAACGCCATAGTAATTTCTATTTAAAATTTAATACTAAAATGAATAGAAAAACAAACATCACCGCACTAAGAAACTATTTCCGTTTAAAAATATTTCACAAGCAAAACTGTTATTTGTGACTACTTAAAAGGAAAAGGAAATTATACAAAAAAAGCACCATCAATTCTCGATAAATTAAAAAATTCTGCAAAAACGCAAACTTGTAATTATTTTAGAGAACTTTGAAACACCTAAACATTAACAAAATAACACAAATAGAACCATATTATTAATTCGTTCTATTTAAATGATTAATTTCTCTTTAGAAACTTTTGTAAAAGATTTGAATTTATTTTTATTTATTTATATAAGTATGTGTGTATGTATGTAGTAAATATAATGTGTCATTCATTTATTTAAAAACTAGGTCAAAATTCAGTTTGTTGATATTTAAAAAAAAAAAATTATCTACAGCAAACAAAAAAAAAGGAACCTTAAAACTGAAAAAAAAAAATTATAAATAAATAACTTAAAAAAATTGTGGAATATGGTTGAAAAAATTTACAAGCTTTAAGACATATTTTTCTTTTTTATCTAAATTAATATTTAGGCAAAAATCTTGGTACTCCCCTCAAAATACATTGAACACAGAAAGTAGTATGATATTTAGTAGCTACGGTTTATAAGAAGAGGCAGTGCTGAAAATTAATATGAATTTTAAAAAATTATAAGTCGCTTCCTAAACGTTCATAAACAAAACATAAGTAAATCATACTGTTTCCTAAATATAATACATTTAAGAATTAATTAAAAATAAAACTTAAGAACACAACTTTCTAAAAAGAATTGCCAAAATTATACTCAAATATTATTTGTGAATATTCTTTAAATGTGATTTTGAAAAGGCGCCTTTTATTTAAAAACTAAACTTTACATTTTAAAGATTCAATTTTGCGCAAAGCAAAGCTTTAATTAAAATGGTTAACTATTAGTTTTAAAAAAATATTCAAATTAATATTAATCGAATCGTAGTTCCCTTAACTTTTATTTTATAATCAATGTAAAAATAAAAAAATTCTTTGATCGAAATAATATCTGGCGTTGGTTCGCTTAATGGTGTCAACACTAAAACATACAAAAAAACACACAAGAATCTTGGCTACCGTTTTGTTTTATTTAAACTTATCAAGCAGAACGTTTTTTATTTCTAGAAGTATGCGTAGAAAAAATTATAAATTTCTGACATGTCTTTTTGTTAAACTTGTTTAATCATTAAATTAATGATGTGATTTTTTATTTTAAATATTTAGTCATGTTTGAAATATCTGATGAATGTATTTAATAAAAAAAAGTAACATTCATTAGAAATTTTTTTTAAAATATTTTGGCAAGAAAAGTAAGAATAAAATTAAATCCAATAACAAAAAAGCACACTATCATACAAAAACCAAAAAATCTTTCTATCCATGGCTTTAAATAATAAGGTTTATCTAAAATCTATGTTGATTAACAGAAAAAGGTAAAAGTTATATAAAACTTAAAAGAGTGATGTTATTTTGGGCTTTTTTATGTGGCTATAAATAACTTATTTTCGACCCTAGCTCACTGTATATCTAAAAGAGTGATGTGTTTGTAAGTGGACTTAAGGGAAATGTCAAAAAGTAATTTTCGAAAAAAATCGAGATGCACTAGTTTTCTCTTAAACCATCGCTATATATAAAAATAAAAATAAAACATGACTAAATTTTATGAATTTTTTTTAATATTTCTTACTCATTCTATCACTTTATGTTTTTTTATTTATATTTTTTGTTTAAATTTTAAGCAAAAAGCGCCTTAAATCAAAATTTTTCATTAAAATCGCCTTAAATTACACATTTACCTAAACTAAGGTGAAAACGAAAAGACTTAAGACACCTACTTTTAACCACAGTATGGTGGTGAAATAATTTATATAAAGACTTAAAACACAAACCTGTGTAAACAAACCGCCATATTGATGGAACACATTACAATGTTAAAAGACTTAAGACACATACTTCAATTTTGAGTACAAATTGAGAGAAAATCTAAATAAATAAATTTTAAAACTTAAGGCACAAACTTTTAAGACAATTGAAGAAACTTTCACTTCTACATATAAAGGGTAACCCAAAATTAACGCAAAATTTTAATTTGTCAGCATTTGTGCAGTAAAGTGTTGGCAACCCTAAAAAAATCAACTCGACAGCTGACAATTTAGGGTTAGCAATATAAGAGCATTACACGTTAAAACAACGTGTCTCCATAAATTTAAAATATTTTAAAGATAATCAAAGCTTGGCGATCGCAGTTTGAAAGTTTTATACAAATTATTTTTGCAATAGTGTTTTAACTTCTTCAACTGTAAAGAGACTTAGTAATTGAAAAATTCAGGTAGACTTGTTCAGTTAGAGAAGCCAAACCCACTGGTTGTCCAAGCACAAGCTGTTCAAAATGTGAATATCGAAGCAGTACGTGAAAGTGTCCGTGACAGAACAGTAACCTCAATTTGCAGTAACCTCTCTACAGCAGACACTCATTTAATGGTCATACAAAATTTTGGCAAATGAGTGAGTATGTGCATGCAAAGCCGTTGTGGACATTTGGCCGATGTATCAATTTATAAACAACCCTATTCTATGTATAAGATGATCTAACTAAAACGCACAATATTAATTGTAAATAAAAAGAAAAATATTTCGGAAAATTATCTTAATACAGTAGTAACTCGATTTTAGCACATACTTGATACTTGCACACCTCGACTCTTGCGACATAGAAATATTTTTCATTACGCACTCACTACTTGCGGCATCCGAAAATTTTGAACTCCATACTTGTAACATTACTCTTGTATTACTCTTGCGTGTTGCTTTGTTTACGTTTTCTTAGACTGAAAACATTTCGGGAAATCCCCTTCGTTTTATGCTGCTGATGAAATGTTGTACATAATTTGAATCACTTTTAAGCTGACTATTGAGAGGTGCGGTGTCAAAAAGTTAAGATTTTAAAGATATTAGGTGCTGGATTTTCCACCAATTCTTAAGCCAAAAGTTTTCATGTGCACAGATCAACAATGACTCGTGTTAAGAGCAATAAAAACAACATAAATAAATTTGTGGCGTACTCTGAATCCGGCCCTGGGAGAAGAAAGACGCTTAAACCCTCGGAGTTTCCAAAACTGAAAACTGTTTTGAATTAAAATACATATTAAACTTAAATTTTAAACAGATGTATGTGCCTTTTATTTTGTATGGGAAATAAATACTCGGTACTTGCGACAACCTCGAAACTTGCACCGCGCCCGGTTTTCATTACGTGCAAGAATCGAGTTTCTACTGCATGTACTTGTTATTTTGATAGAATGATTTATGACAATTAAAACAAAATAACGGCCAAGGGCTCCATATTTTCAAATACAGTCTTGATGTTTAATTGTTGTGCACAACAACGAATTTAGGTTGACGGCTCTTCTGCAACACTACTGCAAACAACAGCAATGTTTTCGTAGGATAAACTAGGCACGCACGCACAGATGTTTTAATAATTCCTACAGACCTGGTTTGTTCAAATCTGCACAATTTGAACAATTCACCCAATTGTGGATATAACTGGTTGATTAAGCTGTAAAAAAAATCAAGAAATGCACAAAATATCTTTCGATTTAAAAGCTGCAACCTAAACGCGCTGTTTAATTGTAACTATGATTGGATTTGCCTAACAATGAAACAAAGAAACGTCAAATTAAATTGAGCAAAAAAATTGGCATTATTGTGAGACTAACAATTAACATCTTACATTATGCTTGGACCACTGTTTACTTTATGATTCAATAAAAAAAATTAAAGGACTGAAAATTGTGTTTTCAACTTAATTCAAATCTTGCTTTGAGGCACCTTTTATATACATATTTTATATAAAATTAAAAGCAGGAAAATTTATATTGAATTTACGAAATTTTCTGAACACAGTTGTAACAACAAATTAAATCAAAATTAAACAAATAAGGCCGTATAAAAAGCAACTCAACTTTGGTAAACAAACGACTTAGTACATCAACTGAATAAAAATATTTAACTATTAAAACAAAATCGAAGAAGAAACTCCTAATAGAAATTCAACGAAACTTAAGAATCTCAATCCTCAAATTAGGAACGAATTATAATACTCAAAAATATAAAAATAATGTTTAGCACACACATTTTAAATCTGCGATACAAACTAAGGAAAGTTATTAGAATATTAAAGGCGGACAATAGAGTAATCAACCAAGTTTCAGTACATAAAAATGTAATTTTCAATTTTTAATTATATAATAAACTTTCAAATGCAGTGTTAAAAATCGGCTTCAAAAAGCAATATGCAATTTTGGATTATTCTTTTTGATTGCAGTACAAATATCATTAAAGTTTTTAATTCTATGGAGAGTTTTTTTTTAAATTTTAATTAAAATTCAAGATTTTTTTAGAGGCTTCTCCACATAATTAATGATAACTCGAACACCGTTAGCCCGATATTATTCAAATAAACTTTGAAAAATTTAAATCTACATAGCCATTAATACGTTTATATATTGCGTTTTAATCGGCCCAGTATTTTCGGAAATATAATAAAAAATCCTGAAAAATCGAACATGGCAAAAAAAAATGTCTATAGAATTCAAAAATTTAACCATTTTTGTACTTAGGTATCCATGATGCATCAAATCTGCATAGTGGTTATCTAGGCCTTTTTTTTCTGTTGACCTGTGTTATTGGTATGGATGTTAATAGTGCCCAATTTTTTGCTTAAAAAAATTGATTTATTATAAAACAAATGCATTGATATATTATTCAAAGAATTAGCCATCGTTATTCACTACTTTTTTTTATCTATCTGGTACCATATGAATTCGACGCTAACAGAACTGCTTCAGTTTTGGGTAAAGAATTAATCAAGCCAAATCACGTATTACACTAAGGGCGTTCTGCATCGATGAAAGCAAATGGTAGTCAGAAAGGACAAGGTCTGGACTATAAGAGGGTTGGTCAGAACTCCCCATCCACTGTTTTCCAAATAGTTTATTATGTAATAGAAGCTTTTCAAATGCCCTTGCACAGAAAATCGATAAACAAACTTATCTGTATATTCTTATTATTATTTCTTCATCCTAAAACCAATAAATACATATCGTCGCTGCTCCGACGTTAACGGTTATGTGACAATATTTGAAATTTTTTTTATTGTACTATTTTGAACTCTTGCTGGTCAAACATCTATCCACCAAACCGTTTAAGGATATCTTGATTGGTTCAGAAATGAACAACAGTCGATATATCTAAGTTTAATACTATAAAGTAACAAAATGAAAAGCTTTTTCTGCTCTTCTGAAAAATTAGTACAACAACACACATAACAGAATTCGTGAGAACAGCGACGAAATATAGAATTCTTCCTAAAAATTATGTTAAAAAAATATTGAAAATATAAAATCCATATATAGAACTATGGATCAAAATTCATTCAAACTTACTTTCTATATATTCCAAATTTAGCCACCATTTGACAAGATACATACATACAAAAGAAGACATAAATTCCAAAAACTTTATTAACATTTCGTAGCACCTTTTGTAGGAAATTTTAACATTATCTTAACGTTCTGTTTATTTTACATTTATTTCGTTTTTAATTTTCCTCACAAACTAAGGCAAAGACCTCGTTAAATGTACACAAATAATTAAATAAACAAAAATATGTACAAACACACTAATAAAATCACAAATAAAAACGTGTAAGTTATTTTAAACATCAAACACAATGTTTGTGTAAAAACCGTTTTGTTGGCGATTATAAAAAAACAAACGCTGTGAACACTGTTAGTGTAATCCGTTGATAAATATGTATACATGTGTATCATTAGTGGTTGTTTGAACCTTCAGAAAAAAAAACAAACAAACAAACAAACACCTTAAAAGGTTTAGAACTTATGATGGTTTAAAAGTTTAGCAAACACAACGTTTACACATTATTAAGATTTTCAAATAACAAGTGAATCATTTAAGGCATTAAAAATATTAACTCACTTCTGTTCTGTTAAATATTTTTAATTACAATTTAATATGTTTTTTTTTTTAATAATTATTTAGAACTGATCAATTCATATATTTAGTCATAAAGTTTTTCTTGAAAATATCATTAACTTTTTTTTTGTCTTCTTCTTCTTTAATACATGTTAACCATGAAACCATTCTGACTTGTAATTTAATCAACATTTTTGGTACTAAGATTTAATATTCAGAGCTTAAATTACAAACAACAGAATTACACAAAGAAGCTGTTGAGTTCGTTATTACAAGAACATTGAGACTATTTTGTATATTCATTTATTTGCTTGAGTCTATGAAAAAATTCTTTACATACGTACAAAACATGTCTTAATAACTCGTTGCAAACATTTTTTTAGTAATAATAATTTAAAGTTTTTAAGAAGAAGCATAATTAAGATGTAGTATAATAACTCTTTTTACTTTGTTGAAATTTTTATTTAAGTCAACATAGACAAGTAAATAGCTAAATTCTATGGAGAGGATCAAAATTTGCATAATTTGTAGTACAGACTGGTCCAACCAAAACGCACGATATTAACTGTAAAAAAGTAAAAGTGCTATATTCGGCCGTGCTGAATCTTATATACCCTTCACAACGTGTAGTCATGCAATAACAATTATTTGTATCACCATTCATCTCATATAAAATACGTACATACATATAAAAAACATACCATTGTAAAATTATAAATTGAGTTTACGTATTTATGTTTCTAAAAAAAAATTTAAAAAAAAAAATAAAAAAATATATATAAAACAAAAAAAAAAACAATAAAAAAAATTAAAAAAGAAATATATAAAAAAAAATGATAAAAATATAAAAAATATATAAAATAAAAAAAAAGTTTTTTTGGCTCAGCTGGAATTCGATGCCACGCTTACTCTAACCAGTATATATGTATATTGTTGTTGTAATTGTGAAAAAAACGAGGTGGTCGTGGTTTTTTGCTCATATCTCAGAAAGTTATGGGGCGATTGTGCTGAATTTCGATAGCGATTTATTCCCGGATATTTCCAAGAGATTGATACCATACACAGATCTGAGGAACATAAAGTTGCTCCTAAAAATTGATTTCAACCAACAAGGGACAGACGGTCAGCGCTTAATCGAATCCTCTATTCGAAAGCTTTCAGAAAATATATACTTAATGGGGTCGGATATGAAAATTGTAGAAATTACAAACGGAATGACAAACCTATATGGTGAAGGGTATAATTATAAAATGAGTTTACGTATGGATGTTAAAAAAAAAATTAAAAAAACCTAAAAAAAATTTAATAAAAAATTTAAAAAAAATTAAAAAATAAATAATAAAAATATAAATATAAATAATAAATATAAAATAAAAAAAAATAAAATAAAAAAAAAAATAATTAAAAAAAAATTAAATAAAAATTAAAAAAAATATTAAAAAAAAAATAATAAAAATATAAATAATATATAAAATAAAAAATAAAAAAACAATAAAAAAAATTAAAAAAAAATTTTTTGGCTCAGCTGGGATTCGATGCCACGTTTACTGTAACCAGTATACCATGTTTGTATGTATGTATGTTGTTGTTGTATGTTGTTTTTGTGTTAAAAAAAAAGAGGTGGCCATGGGTTTTTGCTCATATCTCAGTTGTTTATGTACCGATGTTTTCAATACCGATCTACTCCCGAATATTTCTTTCAAATATTTTCGATGTCGGGGAGCTTTAAAAAGTTGATTTCAATATACACACGGATAGACTGACAGAGCTTAGTCGACTCCCCTATTCATAAGCTTTCAGAAAATATATAGTTTATGGGGTCGGAAATGAAAATCGTAGAAATTTCACACGGAATGGCAAACCTTTTTCACTGTGTGAAGGGTATAAAGAATAAAGTTTTCACCATGATGCTGCTGCTCAGTTGCCACAGGGCAAGTGGCATTCTTATATAGAGCTTTGATTAGTCGTGCAAATTTTTCACGGACACCTTTGCATGCCAGTGAGTTCCATATAGCGCTATGATTAAGGGTGTCAAAGACCTTCTTAAAGTCTATAAATATGAGATATAATGGCAATCTCCTGTCTACTGATTGCTCAACGATAATCCTAAGACTATGTACTTGTTCAACACAAGATTTTTCGTAGCAAAAGTCAGCCTCATTTCTAAGTGATAGAAAAATTTCTTTGTTACTCTTTAATTTTTAGGATAAACTGTTTTAATACAGCTTTAAAAAAATTGAAAACTTTAGGCAATAAGAAAAGAAAAAATTTTGGCCTTGAAGAAGTTGTTAAACTAATTTAAGTAAAACTACCTAGTACACTTTTTATTTGCTTATTTTCAATTTCTATACACATTGTTTTATGACATAACATTACTTTTTTTGAAGTTATTTTTTTGTTATGCAAACACATAAAAAGTAAGTGCAAAAAACTATACAACAACAATAATTATAAATCCATAGTTAAGAAAACCAACACCTTAAAAAAACAACTAGTGACAACTACCATTAAAATTAATTTTTACTTTTGCTTTTGCTTTTTTTTGCTATTAAACTCATACGCTGTCTTCGCATTCTATGCAAAGACAACTAAAATAAAATTGAAAAAATGCACACAGCATTAGCTGAAATCAAAACAAATTAAAGAAAATATACACAAGAAATAGTTGCTTTTAAAAAGAAATAGAAAAAAATTGCAATACCACGATCGAAAAAAAAACAGTTGCATCTATTGACATGTTTAACATCGAACACATTCAGCCACCAGCACGTCGTCGGTAAGTAATAGTAAATAGTAAATTGCAACATTTTGGAGAAAAAAAATTAAGGCACAATATAAGCCAGTAAAATGTTTGATGTAATAGAGAGGAAAGACAGAAATAATAATCATAAATAAATTAATAAAAACAAAAGCACATGCACATGCATGTATGTATGTGTGTATATTATGAAAATTATGTGGCACGAAATTCTCAAAAATCATACAAGGAAAAAAGCTTATGAGTGGCTGCTTTGTATGCAAAAGAAAACTTAGAAAAAATTCATTTCACACAAACACTCAATATCAAAAGTATAAAGGCAACAGAATACATTTTCAATAGTCTTTAAAAATGTCAATTTTATATTATCAATTTCTTCTAAAATCTTTTGATATTTTAAATTTAAAAAAAAATATTTGAAATTTTTAAAATTTCAGTTGCTTTTTGTATTTTTTAAAAAGTATAAATATTTCAGTGTAACGGAAAAAAACTTGCTACAAGTTTTCATTGGTTCACGGCTTTTCAATACATGTCAATATATGTACAGTGAACTCGCGATAATATGAACTAACTACACAGTTAAACAGTTAAAATTTGCAAGATTGTTTAGTTACTCGAATGGCATGTAGTTTCCCTATTTAACTCATAAAAATAAAAATTTTTAATATTAAATTTTTTATTGAAAAAAAAATATCATGCAAAAAAATCTGTGATTTTCTTTTGCTATTTATTTATTTTTTTTTAATAAGTACTATTTATTTACAATTTGTGTACAAAATTAATCAGAATATATGGCCTCAGCGCCAAAGGGCATTGATGAGGCAAGCTGGCAAAAAGGAGTACCACAAATAGTCTTAATTATATATTAAACAATTTTAAGTATGTATAACAATAATAATAAAACTATTATAATTTTCTAAATATTTTATATATAAATAATTTTAATATCTACAAAAGAAACGTCTCTAGGTCTTGAAATAAATGTTCTTTCAGACGTGATTTATAAAGCGATTTTTTTTTTGTTTTTGATCTTTCAAAGATGATGGTAATTTGTTATATTCAAAGATAGCCATGTACTCAATACGTTGTTTTGTTGTTTCTAGTCTACACTTGGGTAACCATAAATTTTGTTGATTCCTTGTATTAAAGATCAATTGATTTTGTAAAAAATTAACAGTATGATAAACAATGTTGTTTAGGGATTTATACACATACATTAACATATGAAACATGCACAGTGTATGAATTGGCATAATTGGTCTGCAAACATTTCTATAAATAGACATTGTTGAAAATGTAAGGGGTAAATTATATAAAATTTTAAGGGCTTTATTTTGCATACTCTGAAGTGCTTTTAGGGCTGCTGTATTCTTATGTCCATATATTTTATATGATAAAGCAATAATTTAGTTTCCTTGGTCAATATGCTTTTCATCTTATATAGAATACCAATTGCAGGAGCAATCTTTCCTTTTAATACAGAAATGTGTATGTCCTAAGACAGATTGCTCTGTAGAGTTATATCCAGATACTTTACAGTATGCGTTTCATATACTCCATTGCCATTTACAAACACGTTAAAACTGTTATTCGTAGTATTAAAAAAGTGGTCTAAAACAAACCAATTTGGTTTCGTCCGCATTTAAAACCAACCTATTTAATCTAGCAAATTCAAATATTAAGGATACATCCCTTTCCATATTTGTTTTCAAAGCCAAATCATATTTATAAGGATAGTTTATTCAAATACCTATAAAACAGCCCCCTCACTTAAATACACACTCGTTTTCTCACTGACTTCATTTAAATCTTGTAGATCAATCATTTTACTTTTATCCCATTCCAATGCTTTATTAAAAATTACAGCATCTTTCCCGGATTCTAAAGTCCTATTTAGCACCTCCATATAAATATCTTTTTCCATTTTAATCTCGTTACACTCTATACCAGCGGTCACCCACTACTTTCATTTGGGGTCCGTTTTTTTGAAAAATCACGACTGTCGAGGGCCGGAAGGTAATAAACTGAACTAATTACATAATATGTTTAGACACTGTATCAATGGACAAATAAAACGAATGGGTTTCGCTGAATGATGTTATAAAATAATAAATAAATTCTTTGGATAAAAAGAAGTAAGTACTAAGGGTTTTCACAATATTAATGAGAATAATTACATTTTTTGTCTTGGACTATCCGTCTAAAGTTTGAAGTAAAGCTTGTGCAGGCTATTCTCATTAAATCTCATTAAATGTTGACCGAAACAAAGTAAGAAGTTTCAAGACTAATTATTTTAGTTCTTTTAATTTGAGTGTATGTGTGAGATTTTATGACATGAATATTATATTTGTTTGCATAGGTTTCCCTATTACTTGTTAGTTAACGGAGCACCACCAAAGGCTAATGTCGAGACGAAAATATTTCTCATGAATTTGTTAACGTTAAATAAATTGTGTATTGTTAACACAAAGTCTACTGTCAGCATTCGGACCGCGGTCCGCCAGTTAGTGACCCCTGCTCTATATTATCCCTACCTTTGACTACTTCTTTTAGCATAAGCTTGCTAACCGGGATTTTTTGTGACTCATATTGAAAAACCATCGTTATAATGCAATTTCCATTTTTGGATTCTTAAAAGGTGGCACATTTACTCTTTTCCAAAACCGATAAATGGATTTTAAATACATTTAAGCCTAGCATTTTTATTTTTTTTTTTTCAAATTTTGTAGATTTTTTCACCCCAAATGTATTCGCTTAATTAGTAAAACTTGCACCTTCATATAAAAGTTCTACAATTTATAATTATCCTCTTAAATTTAAAGACTTATGTTTGTTTTTGTGTGCATATTTATGAACTTTAAAATTTTTACTTTAAAAAGGATTATGTAAAACGTGTGCGTAAAAAAATTTAATTGACAGCTAAAGACAACTGAAGACAAATGAAAAACAAACAACTTAGTTAATCCCCAAATTATTTTATAGTTTTTCGAGACTTTACCCAGATTTACGTCGAACAAACCTAAAATGTATTGATTAAAATGTAAACAAAACAAAAAAGACTTAAGAAATGAACTTCAAAATGGAGAGTAATATTAACTACGACAAAGACTTAAGACACAAACCCTTAAGTTTAATGTCAGTCGTATATAGTATTAAAGGAGAGAAAATATACACTTTCATCCTTAACAAAAGCAGCAGGCGTTGCGTTATATTCCGCTGAGCGGTAACGCTGAGGTGACAAACCTAAACCAGAGCGACAACGTTGTGTAATGAACAGTAATGTTCACTTATATTTGTAAATAAAACTCACTATTTAATTTTTATTTTATCGAACTTAAGTCCCGTGAGTTAAATAGATGATATTTATAACCAACATGCACCCACCGATCAAAGAGTGCTGATGATGAAATCGTAGCTGGTTTCGAAAATGCATTCCACTCGGCTAGTTGTCGGTAAAAATATAATTTTTCAGATTATTCTTTCATTTATCACATATAAAAAAATTCTTTGTAACAATAAGAATGTTTATATGAACTCGAGCCTGATTAAAATTTAAAACTCACTATGTTTTATTAAAATCGCTAAATTAACCTGAAAAAAATCTAAAATGACATTACCTTTTAACAACTACAGAAGTAAAAAAAACAACAACAATAGTTGTACTTGTACTTCCATACCTAACGCCTTGTCAAAATTGGATTTTCCAAATGCAAAGCGTTGCCGCCGTGGTATTTCGGTTTGTTTCATACAAATTGTATGAACATGAGAATTTTTGACAACCACAAAATACTTGCCGCTCTTGTTTAGTGGTGGGCTACTGCAAAAGACATGCGAAAGAGTTAAAATAATTTTAGATTATTTTCCTAGCAGCTAAAGTTAGACTTGAGAAGACTGAAAGTAAAAAAGTAGTGTAAACTAATCTTGTAATCTATCTATCTATATACACATATAAAACAGGATGTATGTATGTATGTAACGTATGGACTCCAAAACGGCTAAACAAAATTTTGATGAAATTTTTAGGGGATCTTCAGAACATTTAGGCGGGTGACACTGTCTGATTTTTGATTTTCGGCGGTCAACGGGCGGAGGGGCGTGGCAAAATCCAATTTTCATATTGCACCACCAATGACATATACATATTTTGTTTGCTTTTTTATCTTATTTTGAAAGCCTTATTCATGTTTTTCAAATCGAGTTATCAAACTCTTAAATCGATTATGTAGTTTCGAAAATATTTACAAAATATCTCTGTTAATAATGATCCAATATGAAAATTTTAAAACTTTCGAAATGTTGCATACAAAAATCCTAGTTTTCGGTTTATTTACAAAAAATATTTACAGCTCAATGATCAAATTCAGTTGAAACTGAATGGCAAATTAAGCAAATACAAATCGATCGACACAGTAATGGATGAAGAACAAACCGTCAATTATCCCACTGAATTTTTGAATTCATTACAACCACCCGTAATGCCACCGCATGTACTAACATTAAAGGTTGGATCACAGGTAATTCTTATTCGCAACTTAAACGCACCAAAGTTATGCAACGGAAACAGATTGACCATCAAAAACTGTTCACCAAATTTAATCGAGGCAACCATCATCGGTGGCAGATTCAAAGGCGAAGACGTACTTATTCTACGAATTCCAATAATTTTCAACGATTTACCATTCCAATTTAAGCGGCTCCAATTTCCTTTGCGTCTTACTTTTGCTATTACCATCAACAAAGCACAAAGCCAATTCATGTTTTTCATACAGCCAGTTGTGGCTTGCTGCCGAGTTGGCACGCCAAAAAATTTGTACGTTTTTACACTAAATCAAAAAACATTGACTCTCCACTGGCCTTAAGATGAAATAATAAATGAATATAATTTCCAATTTGCCTTAAATACATGCGTTTCTTTTTAGATTGATCCCATACCTACACCATATGTAAGTTATTCTGTAAAAAAACTTCATTAAAGGTATTCCATGGATTTTTATTTGAGGGCCGTAAATTTCGTAATTCAAATCGTGGGGTTATATAACACTAATGTTTGCTAAGGGCCAGCAACATGGACCGGGTCAGCTAGTTCAAAATATAAAAAAAAAGTAAAAAAGGAATTTAAAACAACAAGGACAACTGAAAAATAAAATATAATTCTACTGTAAATGCGAGGCTTGTCTTTTATATTTTGATATAGGGAAAGAAGATTCACAATTTGCCAACATAAATACTCCGAACGTTTTGACGAACGAACGCTATTTGTGTTGTTTACAGTTATTAAAAAAAGTCATGTCGGCCAAAAATAGCATTTACTCAACCCAACAACAAAATGGTATAAAATAAAAAATATTTCAGTTAAAACATAATTTTGCAGTGCATATTTTTAAAGTGCTTTTATTCGAATTTCGCTAAACGTAATGCTTAATTAAGGTGTTGTGTTGGATTTGCCTGTTACCATGCACGTACACAGTCACAAAAAATACAGCAACAGTCAGTGACAGTATTTTTATTCGTATGCAATACAAAAAAAAAACACCAACAGCTAAAGCATGCCTGAAGTAATGTAAGGTACAACATACGGTATGTAGGTAACAACAACAAAATACAGTGTGTGCATTCATAAGACTTGCCTTCACTTGAAAAGTAAAATAAAGAAATTTTTTCTTCAAATTAATTAGTTCAAACTAGAAATCCCATACAACACTGGCAACAACAAAAAGTTGTTGGCATATATTGGCAAAAATAATTATTTGTACAAAAAAGCAAAATCGAAACAAACTTCCGCTTAACAAAAGAAACTTACATTTTATCGTGTCTTTTAATGTTTTTTACAAGAAATTTACAAAAAATATTTTTTATTAATGTTTTTAATGTAAAATTATTTGTTTATTACCTTTTTAATTATTGTTATTATTATTATTGTTTTATTAATGACAGCTGACACTCACGCACTTGCTACAAGCAGCTACACATACCGCCAAACATTTACAGATAAGTCTATGTGTTTGTTAGTTTGGCATTAACATTTTACACAAGTTCATCAGCACCAACCCACTTTGTCTTTGAAAACTATTTTTTTTTTCTGTTGGCTCAACATATCGTTGCTGGTTTAATAATAGATTTTATTGCCGAACATAAAAATGAATTCAAATAAATTTTAAAAAACAAATACAAACCCATAAACATTGTCATTAGACAAACTGTAATAATCAGACTTAAAGATGTATGAAATTCTTAACTTTATTAGTCATTTATAATTGGTTTTTCTGAAATGCACTTCCATTTTGTTTTTTCTTGCAGGGGATTTTTATTTTCAATGAAAAAAGCTCTTGCAGCGCATGTGTGTTTAAAATAACAGTGTAAGTTCTTTTTTGAATATAATTGAAATTATTATTTTAATAAATAAATATTAAGGTGTTCTTGAATTGGATTAGAATTAACAAAAACTAAGCAAACGATACTTAAACTCCATGCAAGTGTCCTGGTCAAACGATTTTTTTTTTTTATTTTCACAATGCACTTCAAAGTGTATATATTTCAATGAGCTTTTTAGGGTCATTGAACTTAAAATATTTTATTGTTTTAAGTACTTAGAAGTCGAAGCTTTTTAATTACTTTATTCAATAAATTTAGCTATTTCAAAAAAAAAATTATACAGGCTAGTCCAAGTAACACGCACGATATTAATTGTGAATTAAACAAAAAGTTTTTAAGGGATTATCTTAATATCTTTTTATAATGATAGAAGGATCTATGGCAATTATATGTAAAACAAAACATCGACCAAACGCTCGCCACGGCTCTGGTAGCATACTTCGAATCTATGGTCCATGTTTTTAATGATGCTAACACATAATTGAGGTTCAATGTTGTAAATGTGCCGAATTATCTCATCCTTTAGCTCTTGAATTATTCTTGGCTTATTGACGTAAAATAATTATTTTAAATATCCCTAAAGAAAAAGTCCAACTGTGTCAAATATAAAATAAATAAAATAAAATCGTCACGACTTAAAATAGCACGGCCATTGTTTGGTTGGCTATATGGCAAGTGGCACCATCCTGTTAGAACCACATATTATCCAGGTCCATGTCCTTAATTTTTTGGCCACAAGATGTCTGTTATCATCTCGCAATAGCTAACACCCATTGTCGAAGAAATACTGCCGATGACAACACCAGTCCACAAACCACACCAAAAAGTCACTCTTTATGGATGCATCGGCTTTTCAACAACCGCTCATGAATTCTCATTTACCCAAACGCGGCAATTCTGCTCGTTAACGAATCTACTGAGGTTATTATGTTGATCGAAAAAATCACAACTATTATGATATGCATTTTAATTTGAACGTCCCTTCAATTGTGTACCTCTCCATGGTTAAATTTGTCAAATATTGAAACAAAAAAATATCAAATATTTGTTTGACAAAAAACCTGACGTTAAGATCTCACTCACAATTCATTTTTAAAAAATATTTTGTTTTAATTACCTGTAACTACTGAACACAGTAACTGTCTTTAAGACAGCTGTTGGCAATTGTTTGACTTTTTGTGAAAATTTAGCAAATATTTGTCAACAAATATTTAAGTCAAAAAAAAAATTACAACAATATTTTTAATTAAAAATAACGTCATTTTTACTGATAAATAATTGTAGATAAACCGCCGCAAGGTATATTAACTCCAAGTAGACGGACCGTGTATTTTGTTGCTACAAAAAACTTCCTAAATGTCAAAACAAACACTTAAACAGCTGATAAAAAAGTAGCAAAATGTTAGTAAATAAAAACTATTTATGATACAAACACGACCTCTACTATAGAACAAGGTATGTAAAGGAACAAAAAAAAGTGAACAAATTTTGACATTTGGGAAGAAAAATGCATAAACAAAACAACGATCAGCTGTGGACTTAAGTCTACCTGGAGTTAATATACCTTGAACCGCCGTATTCATAACATATATTTTAGGTTTATTAAAAGTTTATTTCATAGAAGCTATATGAAACTTGTGTACCCCATTTTGTAGTGGCAGCCATAATGACTTTTTATATTGCTTGTTATTTCCTTCCATCTTATATCCATATTGACTATCTCGGCTGTCTAGAAGCTGAGAAAATAAATTTTGTTTGTAAATTTTGTGAAAAACATTTAAGCAATTGTACTTTGGTCTCTATATCTCAATAAATTTAAAAATGATTTGTCAGCTTTTTTTAGAAAAAATTTCCCAGGGTACGGCTTGCAATTTTGGGTCCTAAATGTGGCCAAAAATTATTTAAAAGCTCGAAAAACTTATTGTATTGAGTAGTTTCGAATAATATAATTTTTGTCTATAACTTTGTCGGTTAAGGACCGATTTGTTCAAAGATTTTAACAAATATTTCTAGTGGCATATAGGATCTAAAAATAATAATAAAGATGTTTATAAATTATCCCAGGATTGAAAAATGTGAATTTTTGTAGTAAAAATATGGAAAAAAACACATGCTGTCTTGTATATTTGCTCATATCTCAGAAAGTTCAAAAGCTTCTTCGCTGGATTTAATACCGATTCATCACCAGATATTGTCGAACGATTATTGACACTACAACAAGCTTCTTCGCTGGATTTAATACCGATACATCACCAGATATTATTGAACGATTGTTACACAATCTGTGCAACATTTGGGGACTTCTGTCGGTGCAACATGTGGGGACTACGTAAAGTTGATTTTAACCAGCATACGGACAGACGGACATATAGTCGGACGGACATACTAACATACAATCGAATCCCCTATTTATAAGCTTTTAGAAAATATATACTTTTTGAGGATGAAAATCAACATTGTAGAAATTACAAGCGAAATAAGAAAGCTATTTATCGTTGGCCACAGGTAGAAAGGCCCTAACTCAAATAATTGTAACCTTACAGGAGAAGGCAAAAATGTAATAGAAACGTCATTTCTTTTCAAAAAATGCATTAAATTTTTGTGTCAAGGTGTATTTGTATGAAACGTATGGAAGACACAGAAAAACTAAATTTCGTAAAAAATACGAGTTAGGGCCTTTCTACTTGTGGCCATCGACCCTTGGAACCTCAGGTGAAGGGTATAAAAAACATTAGAACATATTTGACGTTTGAGTGTTAAGTCTTTTCCTAAAATATTTTGTGCAACTGCAACTAAAATATGGAGTCACTTTCACGTGTGTGTCTTAAATCTTTCTTCAGAATATTGAAAAACAATATGGCGAGGTAATTGCACATTCTTTATTTAAATGTTTTACAAAAAACAGAAGCTTTTGTAGAATGTTAAAAAGAAATCCAAATAATTTTAGTAAAAAATTTAAAAAAAAATATCTTCACAAGAAAAATTTTTTTTTTTTGGAAATTAAAAAAAAAGAAATTAAATTTGTGTATCTATTATGTATGTAAACAAAAAACAAACAAATGAAATTTGAAAAACAAAACTAATTTTGAATCAATCTTACCCTTTTCGACTTGATTTTACATACATTTGTTAAAAACCTCAACTCAAAGCTAATCAAGAAATTAATTAAAAATTGCACAAAGACTTAAAAACACAAAAGCAAATAATTTTCATAAAACTCTAAACAATACTTTTTTCGTATTGCTAAATAACACTAATATTAAAGTCTCTGACTCGAATTAAACAAATTAGTCATGATTTGATGTCAGTGCAATAGACACAATTCAATGCAACAATGTTTGCAACAATAGCAACAGCAGCTGCTGCTGCCATTCACTGCCTTACAACAATTGCATCATTTAGTAATTGGAAAAACAAACTAAAACAACTGAATGAGTTGAAATTGTCTGCATAAATAGGAAATTTTAAAACATTTATGAAATTCATTTAAAATTTGGCGCAAAATAAAATCTTTATTAAATGTTTTATTTATAAATGAAACAATTTGCTAAAATCAAATCTCTGAAATCATTTCCCAAACTCATGAATATCTCTTTCTCTCTCTCACGTTGTATGAAGAGTTAAGTTTTGTGTAATTCCTTTCTTCATTTGTTTTGTTGATTTTTGATTTATTTATAAAAAAAAATGTTGGGATTTTTATCGATTTACATTTCAACAAGTTTACAAAATGCTTTGCGATTTCAAATTTCTTTATAAACAACAACGCAAAGCAAAAAGTTGGCGTGCACTAAAGTTATTAATTATTATTTAATTATGGTTTATATGGTTGTTAAATTTTTATTACAATAAACATTTTAGTCTTAGTTTATATATTTATTTTTGTTTTTATTTTGAATTTTATTTGTTTGTTGTGTTGAAAATTCAAACACAAAAATGTACTAAAATCCCAAAAGTTTATTTAATAACATTTTAAAATGTTATAATTAACCATAAATTAAATTAATTTAATTTTAGTTTTTACTATTATATAAATGTATGTGTACTGCTGATCACCATTTACGATTTCCTATTTGTGATAAAATATTTTCATTATTCGTTTTATCTCTTTGTTATTTGTACTATTTTTTTATATTTGTATTGTAAAGTGTAAAAATAAAGTTATATTTCTAGTAAACAGCCTGTACCAGTTAGTGTTAATAAGCTTACTTTTAGTTGTTTATATGTTAGCGTATGTTATATGCAAACATTTATTTGCAGCTGAAATAGCAAGTTGAAAACTTGGCTACAAGATTCCAACAACCAGTGGCAACAACTAAAACTGGGCTAAACATTTTCTTATGATTACAATTTTAATTGATTAGATAATAAGTTGTTTTCTACATACAAACATACACGCATACATACACGTTAACATATGTATATGTTAATGGAAAAATATGTTGTGGTCCCAATTGTGACTTAAAAGTAACAAATATTTGAGAAAATATTGTTAGAAGCTTAGTTATAGTACACACTCATTTACTTAATTTTATTTATTTATTTAATTTAGTCAATATGAAAGTATACAGTTGAGCTAGATTTTTCCAAAAAAAACAATAATTACATGAACAAAGAAAGACAAAAACATCACTAGATATAAGGATTTGAATTCAGAAACCTTAACAGATTTTCTCTAGTTACAGAAACATTATCGGAAAAGTCGATGTGTATATAGAACTTATTTGCCACAGCAAATCAAGGTTAATTTAGTTTGATCGGTGAAATTTTATATATAAATGTTCATTAGATCTGAGCTGTCTGTTAGGAACCTTGATGAATATTTTACGTTGAAGATATGTAGAATCAATTTTACCTTGAATTAGATTCAAGATAAATGCAGTATTGGAAACAGTTCTTTGGCTTTGTAACCTTGGGAACGCAATGTGTAATAAACGACTTCGATATGACGGTAAGTTAGTACTGGGATTCCAACAAAAGTTACGAAGACAGAATAGCAAAACTTGTTTTTGTACTGATTCAAGTTTTTGAATATACAAATCATATTGGGGATCCCAAATTACTGATACATATTCCAGTAAAGGTCTTACCAATGACGTGAATACATTTTTTGTCTCATAAGGATCATTTAATTCCTTAGCCCAACGCTTTATGAAACTTAATGCCCCATTAGCTTTAAGTTGTTTACTGCGAGTTATTTACATGAGAGTTTAAGTTAATTTTTACATCAAACAGAATTCCAAGATCGAAAACACAGAAAAAATTAAATTTCTGATTCAATAAAGAAATTTACAGAACCAAATATGAAATTTGTTTGAATGAGGACCAAATTCAGACAAAAATTTCAGAGAATGAATCAATGACAAGCTAGTTAAAATCTCAAAGAAATATTTAATCAAAGAGAATTATTTAATTAATAAAAATAGACGTATGACACACAAGACAAGAAAAAAGCTTCTACAAAGTGTTGTATCAAACTAAAATATTTAAGTCTACAGTATCTTTAACTAAATAAGAATTATAAAATTAATTATAGAAATAACAAACAATGAAAACGCACACTAACTGCAAATAAAAAAAACTTAATTTGTTGTTTTAGCATATGTGTTAAACTTAGGAAATAATCAAACAAAAAATTATTTGAAACAATTAAAATATTAATAGAAATTGAAATTAAATCTAGGCAAACGTTTGTTTGAAAATATTTTATTTATAATTTTTTCTGTGAAAACGAGTCAACTACATTTTATTTAGAGCCATTTAGAGAGTAAACATTTAAGATCAGTGAATATTAAAATAAAGTCATAGATTTGCATTTTGTTAAACTCAATTCCATAAGATTTACCATACACCACTTAAATTTAAAGCATTTTGTTTCTAAAAAAAATTTGATTTCAATTAAACTTTATTTATTAAATTTCAATAAACATGAATATTTATTTATAAATAAATTATTTTTCAAACTATACACAAAAATAGTAAGAGTGTTAGATATGACCGTGCTGAATCTGAAAATACCCTTTAACATCATAATAATAATAAGGTATAATTACTTTATTGTAGCTTAGCCTAATTCCTTATTCATCGAAGTCATCTCTAACTTTGATTTCTTATATAGTAAGCGGTATTGTACTAGTCAAGCCTATTTACTTCATACCCATATTGTTATGGTTGAGAAAAAAAATATTCGCCATTTTATTTCGTATGCCATCTTGGATTTTATACTTTTCCATAGCTTACCGTATTCTGTCAACTCTTTTATTGTATAATAATATTAAGGAAATTGAAGAAAACAAAGCCGTAATTATTATGTTTGACCAATATATTCGCACACTTTTTTTGAGGCCGCCATTTTGAATTCTAACTTTTTCTTTGTTTACGGTATTAAACTTTCAATTGAGTCAATGTCGATATTAAATGAAAGGGATTGACCAGTATAATAGATTATAGAAAATGTAAAATCACTTATGGCCGCCACCATAAAATGGCGTAAAATGAATTTATGTGTGAGTCACATCTAGTAATTAAAGAAAAAGACTGCTATATTCGGCCGTGCAGAATCTTGTATACCCTTCATGAAATAACAATTGTTTGTATCACAATTCATCTCATATAAAATACGTTCATACATATAAAAAACATATATATGCATATAAAAACATCCCATTGTAAAATTATAAATTGAGTTTACGCATGTGTTAAAAAAAAAAAAAAAAATTTAAAAAAAAATTAAAAAAAAATTAAAAAAAAATTTTAAAAAAAGTATAAAAAAAACAATAAAAATAAAAATATAAATAATATATAAAACAAAAAAAATAAAAAAAATTTTGGCTCAGCTGGGAATTGATGCCACGCTTATTCTAACCTGTATACCACGTTTGTATGTATATGTTGTATGTTGTTGTTGTGAGAAAAATAAAAAGGTGGTCGTGGTTTTTGCTCATATCTCAGTTGTTTATGTACCGATGTTTCTGATTTTCAATGCCGATCTGCTCCCGAATATTTCTGGTACTTAAATAACTCACGCAGGACCAGACGATGACGGGGGTATGTTCATTTCAACATACACACGGACATACTGACAGAGCTTATTCGACTCCCCTATGGGGTCGGAAATGAAAATTGTAGAAGTCTCACACAGAATGACAAACCAATATATACCCATTTTTACTGTGAGAAGTGTATAAAAACGTATCCACTAAAATCCCCTTCATTATTTATATCAAATGAAAGGTCCTAACCACACAGTAAATTATGAAAAAAAGTGTAAAATCTAAGATGGCATCTAAAAATATATGATAGACAATTTTTTAACCCCATCAAAATGGGTATCAAAAGAAAAGGCTTGGCTAGTAGAAAATATTTTAACTAAATTCATAATCACTTATTTAGGTTAAGCTACAATATGGTCATTATACCATGTACATAGTGATAAGGGTTATTATCGGATTGGCCACTGCCGAATAAAGCACTCTTACTTGTTTTTTATTTTGATTTTATTTAATACATACACCCTATTTTAATTAACCCAGTTACACACATCTCTTTATTTAAATATATGTATGGTATGACACATCGCAATAATGACTTCCACAAATTTTCTGCTTTTTTTATTGGCATGTCTATTATGCCTTAATATGGCTATTGGTGTAGCTATCAAAATTTCATTATTTTTACAAATAATACTCTTGAGCCTTAATTTAATATTTTTGTACTTCATATTTGAGCTTTTAATTTGTATCATTTTGTTTTTTTTTTTTTTTATTCAACAACATAAATTCATATTTAAGGTTTGTGTCTTAAGTCTTTTACTTACAACTTTGCTCAAGAGCAACAAGAATATGGAGTCACACACAAGTTTATGTCTTAAGTCTTTTTTATAATGCGGGTAAACAATATGGCGGTGTGATTAAATGTTCTTTTCTCAAATCTTTTACAAATATAGAAATTAATTAAAATTTTCAATGCAAACAGTATTCTTATTATGTTATTTTATTTATTTATTAAATTTTAATTTAAAAAAAAACTTTTTTCATATGTTCTTGTACATTTTGTTTATCCCCTTCTGGTCAAGCTTATTCGTTTGCAGTACTAAATTGTAACTGAAAACAGTGAACTACTTTCTTACACATCATTTGTCAGTGATAATATTTTTCACAGACAAATTAGAAATGTTAAATCAATAACCTCGGAAAGTCATAAGGACTAAAAATATTTCTAACTTCCTTGTTCCTGAATAAATAATTTAACTAGTAGCACGATCAATGATAAACTTTTATAACTTGTAATTTGCTTTTTATATTATAAAAATTAGGTTTTATTTAAGCTGGACTTATTTTAATTCCAATTAATCGGTGATTTTTTTGATGTCAAAACATCCAAAATACTAAGAATTAAAAAATAAACGAGAGACACATTATTTTTAGTTCAACTTAAAATATGAGTCGCTGATGATGATGATGATGATGATCACATCGTTTCGATTTTTTTAATATACATTAAATTTAATTATCTTGATGGCCTTATCGTGGATTATTGCTTAACAATATTTTTTTAAATAAAATTCTTGTATATATTTATGCATTAGGTTGTAGAAGAAGAACTGGTTAAGGTGTGTATTAGTAATAAAAAATATATTGAATTTAAATTTAATACATAGAATACATGTATGTAATTTTATATAAATGTAATATACAAATATGATACATTTAAATATTCTTTTTTATTTCAAACAAAATCATATAAATTATTTGATCTTCAAAAACCCGTAGCAGTTAAACTGGTTAAAAAGGTATTTATTTTGTTCTAATTAAGCTAAACAAGTGGTTTTTTATTAAAAACTTTACACGCTAAGTATAATAAAAGAAAACAATAACATTTAGAAAATATAGAAACAAGGAAAGAAATAGATGTAAATATTTTAATTTTAATTAAAACAAAACAAAAATATAGTGTTTTGTTTCTTAAACTTTGTTTTTAATTTGTTTCAGCAATATTTTACAAAAAATACCCGCATAGGAATTTTGATCAATTGATTTCCTATTTATATTTAATTTTAACTGTAGTAAAACTCTACATGAGATATTTCATAAGAAATACTCTGGTAATAATATTGCCTCACCCGTACTCACTTTATAACGTAAACAATATATGAAATGTTGCTGTCAACATTCCAGCAACATTTCATTTCATGAACAATAGTTTTTTTCGTACGAAATTCAAAGCAAAATCTGAATATTTTTTGGTTTACTCGTTTAAAAAAATTACTATTTAAATGTGAAATTCTTTGTCTGAAAAGAATTAATTTTTCTCAACATATTTCACAAATTTATACAAAGAGTACCAGCTTAATAACAACTCGTTTCTGGCAACATGTTTATGTTCACATTATACAATAATATGTGTAGAAGAAGTTGATTTAGAATGTCTGAAATACCATGGGAGAAAAGGAGATGAATTTAATTAAATTAAAAAGGCATTAAAAATTTTAGCTAATAAAAAGAGTTTCTAAGTAAAAAACTTTTTAAATTTAATGTCAATTTTTTATGCAAATAGCAACTCTGAATTTTGGCAGCTGACACATATATTTATTCCGATTACTAAAAATGAAGTTCTATACAAAAGAACATAGCGTTTTAATTGTGAAAACTTATTACAAACATTTGGAAAGTTATTATGTGACCGGCTGCAAATTTCAAAAACTTTTCAGCCGAAAGGATGCCAACCATTCAAAGAGTAATCAACAAATTAAAAACAAAACTAATTGGGTAATGCATAGCAAAACTCCTGTTTATCAACCCATAGGTAGTTCTCTTGAAAATATTGCTGTTATAAACGTGAGGATTATCATACCTTTGGCACATCAATTTGGTATTTTTCTCAACAACTTTAAATTTCACGACGTACTACGCAGCGTCTTTTGACGAAAAACCTTCACCTTCTTTCTTACCAAATTTAGCTTATAAAATCTTTATACATGAGAAACAAGTGCACTCACAACAGGCAAATGTCTAGTATAAATTTTGGTCAGGCGGCCTTTCTTTTTTAAACACGAAGCCGAAATTGCAACGAATGTAAGCAGCATTCGTTAATCGAATATGATAGTGAAGTTCTTGTGGCCTCAACTGGATGCCGCACAGTGAGACAACGCCGGCATTAAATACAAGGAGTAATTGCAGAGTTCTGAAATTTTTCACAGGTTACTTTTGAGACAATTCCAGTTTAAAAAAAAAAATTAAGAAAATTCGCCCACTTTTACGCCCACCTCCCATACAATCGAAATTTGTAAAATGCCGTATTGTCCGTAATACTTAAGGGATAACTTTAAATTTTGGTATACTTGAATGTTATATTGTTACAAACATTATCGTAATAAAGTTTTGGACTTTGGCCCACTTTTACCCCCACCCCCCATACAACCTCAACATAACAAGTGCCATATTTTCTAAAATATTTTAGGTACAATCTTCAAATTTGATATTATTATTATTTATATAATTTAAAATGTTTCATGCAAAAATTACAATAACACGCCCACTCTTACACCCACTTCCCATTAAAATGCAATAAAAAAGAACCATTTTATTTCATTCTATCAATAATTTTTTAATATCATCATGGTATTCTAATTTTTTCAATATCTTTATTGCTATCGATCCAAATATCAGAAATTGCACTATAAAAAATTATTGAATTATCCATGACCTTGTAAACTTTTTTTAACACTTTATATAAACTTGTATAAACTTGCACTCTCAAATATGTAGATTGTGAATTAAACATATACATAATTGCAATTACCGTTTGTTGATCAATAATATTTAAAACAACAACAATGTAATATTTTTTTACAGTTTGTTTTTAAAAAGTTTGTGAGCACAATATAAAATATCAAACAAACAATTAAAAAAAAAAAATTAAAAATTTGTAAACATGCTATTGCATGCTAACATAAGTATGTACATACGTACATATAGCGACAAAATGTGCACGTTGCGTATTTTTTGTAGTTTTTTGTATGTTTAAAGTACTTTTGCAAACTTTTGCTATATGTCCTCTACTTTAAATGAAAGCTGAGACTTCAATCTTTCATTTGATATAAGTCTGCACCTAGGGCGAGGGGCTGCTCTATATTTCCTAGTCCATTGAAAATGCAAAATGTTAAATTTTTACACCACAATTCTGTTGTAAAGAAATTTTTTTTTGTGTTTCTTTTTTTAAATTTATTTTTTTATCTACTCATTCTAAAACAACTAAATTAATTAAAAAAATACTTTAAGGTTATATTTATTATGTATTTTTTTATTGATAAGCTTTTGAATATTACATATTGAATCAACATATTTCAAGCGCGTTAGCATACCTCAACTTTGACTTGCTCTAGACCAAAAAGTACTGAAGTTATGAATCTCAAATTTCAGGGAATTGTTACTTATATATCTGTTAATATACTGTGAAATTGTGAAATCATCCAAATTGGACGACACGCCAAAAACTATTTTTTGCCGCTGTTACTTTAGAGCTGTCTCACTGTGTGCCGTGGAGCTAGACAATATGTGGTTTCAGCAAGATGACGTTACCTGCCACACCACACATGAATCTCTATATATTTATGGCAGCAACGATTTTCAAAACAAATCATCTCAAGAAATTCTAATATCAACTGTTCATGCGATTTAGCGCCGTGTGATTTTTTTCTTTTGGGTTTTGTGAAATTTTGAGTTTATGCAAATAAGCCTATCAAACTTGAGATCCAATAAGTCATCATTGGGATACAGCTATAGCTCTGTTAAAAAAATAATAGAAAATTTCATTAAATGAGTAGTGACCGGTCGTCGCAACAGTGGGGAATGTTAGACGGATATTTTTTTATACTTTATCGGCACATGTATTTTTTTCAATCCATTATTACATGTTGGCCGCCACTACAAAATGGCGGACAATAAATTTTCAAATGTAACTTCTTTAACCCCCTCAATATTGGTATCAAATAAAAAGGCTTGACCAGTAGAATACAGTAAGCTATTGAAAAATATAAAATTCAAGATGGCGTCTAAAACAAAATGGTGGAACACAGTTTTTTAACCCCATCAATATGGATATCAAATGAAAGGGCTTGACTATTAGAATTCAGCTAACTACGTAAAAATTCAAAATCAAGGATGGCGTCGGAAATAATAAAGAAAAATGGCGTATAGCATGAAATATAGTACATGATGGTGAAGGGTATTATCAGATTCGGCACGGTCGAATATAGCACTCTTACTTGTTTTTAAATAAGATGTTTCCCTAACAAAACCGTCAGTTGTTGTTAGTCAGTCACAGAAAGTCTCTTTCAATGTTGTAGGTTTAAATTTCCAGTTATGCTTTGTCATTGTTTTGCTATGCGTTATTTTTTTTTTTTTTAATTTTTTCATCAAAATTATCTGTCATTATTATTTACTCAAACTATTGTAAATAGTGAGTATCAGTAAAACAACATGGTTAGTTAGTATTTATTTACACCTGTTAACAAATATACGCCCTACAATTGTTTGTAATAATATTTACATACACTTCGTTGCACAACTATAAGCACACCTCAATATTGATTTATGTTCTTCACGGTAAAATACAAATTGTCTCGATGTACTTTAAAAGTTAAAATTTTTAAAACATTTTATTATTCGTTCTTGAGTTTTTTTTGAAAAATATTTGAAAACGTCCTGCTTTACATTTTTTTACCACTTCAACCTTATGCACATTAGACAAATCTGTTAAATAGCAGCAAAGTTATAGGCGAACACATGATATAAAACAACAACATATTACAACACTGTTGATGGATACTTAAGTATGTGCATGTATAGAAGCTTGTGTACACTCGTAAACACATAATATGCGTGTGTAGGATTGAATATCAATATTGTGATTATTATTTGGTATTAATTACGAACCCTGAAGCCATTAACGTGATTTATTTGAAACTTGGAACATCCAAAGAAGAAGTGCAGAATTCTTTCTTAAATAAAACCACTACTTCAATTGACATTTTTTTATTAAGTTAAAATTAAAAAGAAAATTAAATAATTTTTAAGCCGCTTCAATAATTAATATTAACCAAAAGACCTGAACTTTAGGCTATCATCTACATGCGTGAGTAGTTCTTCATCTTACTTTTAAAATAGTTTGATGACTAGTCCATTCTCCTATCTATCATATCATCATATCTCCTATCTTGTCGGGTGATTTTATAAGCTGTGGATATTTCCTAATGTGTGTTTATATGTATGCTGCTATATACTTTTAAGTATTTCACAGGTGGTTATCGTAATAGTTGGATGTGCTCGAATTGTCAAGTAGAACCTGAATGACACTGTTTTGAAAAGACGATATCAATCGCCAAAATTTTGGTGTCCTTAAGTAAGTCTATGAGGGTTAGGGGTACTATATCCATCCCATAACCGTAAGGAGTCTCAGCAGATCTTTCAGTCTGACCTCGGATATCTAAGAGAGGTTATATCCAAATCGAGACAGCAGCAAGACAAATCGTTCGAGAGATGTCCGAGTCGGCTTGCATATTTCTCTAACATCTATTTTTTCGTTAACACCGTGTTGGAGATATCCCAGTTAGTTGATCAAACCGTGACAATTTTTTTCTGCACTGACTGACTAATTCGGACATGATGGTGTAGTTGCTTAGTCTCCCAGCCAAAAAAAAAGACATGCAAAAGAAATAGTGAATGCATGAGTTCATCCCATGATGAAGAGGTTAATTTTAAGTGTAACATGCATGATTCTTACATTAACGTGTCACTGGAGAGCATGTGTTTTTATGAATATATTAACACAATTCACTTCATTAAATTAAGAACGCGTGCATAGTAGATGAACCAAAACCCGTGTTTCATGAGCTTATAATTTTTGTTAACATGAATTGTTTGAGATTTTCGCATGCATTTGCATTAATTTAAAAGCCCATCACTGAGGGCTAACTATTTTGGATTTAGAGAAGGCATTATTTATGCCTCCTCTTGCACGTATGAATTACAATTCATGAAAAATGTTATTCACTTTAAACTAGTGCAAAATTTTTTGCTGGTCTTAGTTGGAAACTATTTTTTGCTGAAAACCTTAGTGTTGCCGTTGTCGTTGGCTCCATCGATTTTTTTCAATTGAATACATTTTTAAAATTTGACTTATTTATATTTATAAATGATTTAATTGTAGAGGGCCATTAAGTGTTTCTCAAATCACACATAAATTAAAATTTTAAGTTCACCGCACCGTCTCTATTAAAAATTAGCTTTAGTATTCGAAATTTTATTTACTTTAATTTTCATAACTAAAAATGTTTAACTTTAAAATATCACAATATTTATAAAACACTAAAAAAAATTTTGCGATGCATTTTCTGTCTTCAATTTAAGGATGTGTTTCCTAAAAACTTTTTATAATAAGAGATGAATTTCACATTCCAAAAAGTGGTCACAAATTGTTTCAATTCATAGAAAATAAATATGAATTTCATTTATTTTATTTGTAATAATGCAAAGCAATAATAACAAGTGAATCTTCCATTTATAAGACTCATAAGGCTACAATAGATTAAAAGGTCATATTAGAATTTAAACTACTACCAATTATTTAGAAAAAAAAAACAAAACGTTATAGTAGATGTTTGCAAAAAAAAAATTAAATAAAAACTTTTAAATTAAAAAAAACAAAATATGAATAGTGTTTCAAAAGTACACAATAATGACACGTCTTTTGTGTATTCGATGCGACCTTAAACGAATACAGCAACAAAACCTAAATATTAACTACTTCTAGTGTAAATATATATTTCTGTTGTTGTTAGCTATATGGAAAAAAATAAGCAAAAATAACTATAAGAGCCTGTTTAAATCTTCCGCAATCCATTGCAATGAAGCATGAAGCGGTTTTGCTTCTAAATGATCACAGTCGTACGTGCTTTAAGACAACAAATGACGCAAAAAACGCAAGAATACACTGGTGTAGCATATACGAGGTGCACTATAAAATGTTAAGTATTTTCTGTTTATAATTTTATTTTTGTAAAAAAATTAATGAAGAATTTCGCAATAAGTTTTTAAATTAGTTGAGGAAAAAAAATTTAAAAATAAAAGTTTATTAGAAATTTTTCTTAATGATTTTCGGTCACTCTCGTATCTGGCAAACGTGATATTATTAACACAGTTTTTATATTTAATTTTATATTATTTAATACATACAACCAACCCTTTGTAGCTGGTTTTGAAGTTACCGTGATATTTTAGTTTTATTTTATTTTTCTATAAAAAAGTAGTTTATTGAATAGTATTGTACAAGTTAGTACATGTATAAATGGTGAAAAAATAAGAAAGAGTTAAGCAATTGTATATGTATTGTATATTTTATTTAGTTTTATTATTAATTGTTGATGTAGTTGCTTTTAAGTTTTTTTATTTTTTATTAATATTATTGCAATAACTTATGTAAGTTTATATCGTGCAGAGTATATATAAAGTCGCACAAAGTCTTTCAAGGTCGTCGAATAAAATAAATTCACAGACAAAACCCCTTGCCTTAAGCCCTGTAATACTGGTCAATCAAACAGAGCAAATTTTTTTTTTTTTATAAATTCATATAACCCAGTTGAAAACATGTTAAACAAAACGACAGCAACAAAACTCTGTTGTTTTTTTTTTTTTTTTTTTGCAAAGAAAGAGAAAAACAAAAACAAAGACACAAAGGTACTCGTATCAACACCACAAGTAATCAACATGTATACAACAACATTATATGGAGTAAATTACGGTATTTTTATGTGCGTATGACTTTATTTTTACTACTATAGCGTAGTAATTACATATGTTTGTTTGTATGTTTGTATGTTTGCACTGTGTATGTATCTACTCTATAATAACGCGCCAAGTATGGCAAGGTCATTCTATGTACACTTTTAATGTAAAACGGATGGTGTTTTTTGTACTTGTAAATATTTACAAAAAGTCTTATACATAAATAGAACTCCAACAAATATTTACACAAAAATATTTCAAAATTATTTTTAGTTATACGAAACAGCTATTTTAGAGTTCAAGGACTTGGAATGGATTGAAATGAGTAATAAAAAACGTGCAAAATTAAGACAAACTGCAACATTTTATTAATATAAAACTCCAGAAATGAAATAAACACAAATTATTGTGAAATTAAAAAATTTAAAAATAAAAATAAAATATTTCTTTTATAAGTGAGTGAGTGAGTGAATTTAATTAAATTTACTATAGATATAGACAACGACCTGGATAAGCACATAAGATATTTAACAAACACTTTTGGGGCATGGTATCGGTCTCATTCCATGCTCAGATGTTGTCCACATCAGAAAAAAAGTGCAAATTGTTTTTTTACCCTTAGGTCCCCTTCTCTATGCGCTGTCACATATATACAAAATGATTTGTCTAAAAAAAGGTGTTTTCGATTTCACTTAAATAAGTATTTCAAGTGCATTGCACATGCATATGTATACTAGGGATAAAACTTTTTTAAAATTTTTGAAAATATCAAAATGGCCCTATCCACACCATGTAGTGCACAAAAAAACAATAAGAACTGCATCTTAAGATTTTCGATATCGTTAAAAAAGGTTCCATGTCAAATGCAATTAAGTTTGGATCAGTAAGTTCTAAAAAAATAAAAAGTTCACTTAACAAAGATAGTTTTTAGATTGGGATTTTGATTATAATCATATAATTACATTAAGAAATGTAAATAGTTAAATAAATATTAAATAAAAAATTTTGAAAAAATAAAATTTTTTTAAAAAATAAAAAAAAACTTAAAGGGCTTTCAGAAATCGGCTTCGACGCGGAACGTTTTTGTTCCGAAATGACCTGAAGAAACATTTATCGGTTTCAGCACAACATCGGCTACAGCGTGGTGATAGAGCCTTATTTTGGTTGTACCCCTATTGTATACATATACCGCACAATTGCTTATCTCATGTCATCACCCTGCAGATAACTTGAGTAGTCCATACACGCATGTAAAGTGTACTCCATAATAGACTAGGACTAGTCCAAAGGTAACCCAAATGTATGGAGAAAACATGGTCGATTTAACATTACGATGTTCTAGGTCTGGACCATATAACCCATCGGACTAGTCTTAAAACTACTCTTTATCACTACTCGATGGAGCATCTACACGACCATTATACACGTTTTGACAACAATATATGTAATCGGTAAAACACGAACATTTGTCGTGTAACTACAATCTCTTGTTTGAAAATGATATGGTCCATGACTGTATAACATAGGACAATGTTGTAAGTAGTCCATTTAGCTAAAATGGACCACGTATCCCAATATTATCTGTAGGGCATTGCAAGAAGGTCTAGATGTATTTCCTTGTTACACCTGTGATTAATGGAAAATATAAGTATAGCTTTATCAACATTAATTTTCGATTTCACAAAGTACATAATTTCTGAAAGCTTATGACTAGGGGAGTCGATAGAGCAATGCTCGTTTATCCGTCTGTCTCTGTGTTGGTTAAAATCATTTTTAAAAAGCCCTCTTTTGGACATATTAGGGAATGAATCGTTTTTTAAAATTTAGCACAATCGGCTCATAACTTTCTAAGATTATGTGTAATATAACAAGACTGCCTCTGTTTTTACCATATTTTTTTGGCACAAAAATTAACAATTTCCAGACCTCGGAAAAAGATATAAGTATTTGTTTTAAATATATCAAGTTTCTCAAGGTGCTAAATAATTTTTGGGACATGGTCGTAACCCAAAATTCTAAGATTTAGTCTTGAAAATTACTGCTGAGAAACCCTAACAAATTTGTTTGAAACTTATTGAGATATAAGCACCAGAATACAATTGCTTCTTGTTTCCGTAAATTTACAAACGGAAATCAATTTTTTTTTTGCTTCAGTTGAAGGTCAGCTTCAGTATTTATTAAAAGCACTTGGCTAGTAGAATATAATTCGCTGTAAAGAATTCTAAATCCAAGATGGCCACCACTACAAAATGGGATACAAATAAATTTTATATGTGGGTCAAATCTAGTATTTAAAAATGTACCCTCAACATTGGTATTGACTAGAAAAATACATTAAACTATGAAAAAGTATAAAATCTAAGATGGCGTCCGAAATAAAGTGGCGGATGATTTTTTTCTTAACCCCATCACTATAGGTATCAAAAGAAAGGGTTTGACTAGTACAATGCAATTATCTTTATTAAGCTTTTAAATCAAGGACTACGTCTTAAATAATAATTCAAAAAGACGTACAACAAAAATCTGAAATCTGGGCTGCGCTAAATGTGGTATTACACCTATATATTGACGTAATAGTAGTAGTAGTATTAAATTTGGCACGGCCAAATATCGCACTTTTACTTGTTTATTTTTAAAATAAGCCTTTTTTCAACCTATTATTTAGGAATCATTTAAAAAATTTCCTGAAAACTTTTATAAAATATTGGAACCTGTACTTTGGTTGCAACGTTTGCAAGGACAGACAAAAGTTAGACCAAACAGCATACTCTAATGTAGGGGGAGAGTGAGACCCAACGGTTATTATAATTTTTACTTAAATCGATCACTTACATGGTTTTTTTGGATCATATTGAGGGAATTATTTTTTACAAAATTTTTGAATTAACCACTAAAGATATAAATCAAAATAATTATTAATTTCAAGCAAAATATCGTTCATTTTGGGTATAAAAAATAGGATGGCTGCATCGGGATATCCTGATGGTATTACAGCGATTTTTAACATTTTATTGTTTATTCTTGTTTAATCTCTTGATTTTTAAATTTAATTATAATTCTGTGGCAATAAGGAAAAATTGCGTATGTCTGTTTTTAACGTTTTTCAAAAAAAAAAACTTAAATTTCTTAGATGATCTTTAAAAATTGATTTCCTTTAAAATAAAGAATATTATGCAAATTTTATGCCATATAATTTAAGGAGCATATCGGTTTTTGTATGTATATTAAAATAAATTATAAATTAAAATTAGTGTCCAATCTTGTCATTGGACTTAAATAATTTTTATATTTTTCTTATCATTTTATGTTATTTTTAATTTTAACACTGATTATAAATTATTATTAATATATTTTGTTTCTTTATTATATACATATAAATTTATACCTACCACTTTTAAATGTACCATTTTTATATTAATTTTTTTCTATACTTACCACTTTTTTTTTAAGTGAACCATTGAATACTTTCCTTTATATACCAATCGTTTTATAGCTTTCACATTGATATTTAAAAACATAAATTTTACTCTTTTCGTAACTCTTGCACGAGCAACTCGTTGTTCAAACAATTGTTTTTATTTAAAAGTGATACCTACCTTAAATAATGTTAATTAAAGTACATAATTAAAGAGAAATACAAAATAAAACTTTACCTGAAATAATAATAATAAGAACTCGTCTAAATTTATTTAATTTTACCCCAAAATTATGTTTACTTAATGAGTAAAAATAATTTATAATCTGTTGTAAATAACCACCCAATTACCCAATAGTTTGGCTATTTACACCAGATTATTTAATATTTTGTGTGTGCCCCAAACACACAAAAATACAATTAGTTATTAATCCAAATGATATTGTTCGTTGAAAAAATATGGGTAATAAGTTTTTACGCTATGAATTTCTGAAAAGTTGTCCAAAATAGTTTAAAATTCGCCTGAGTAAAATTTCAAATTGCGTGATTGAAATAGTGTGATGAGCTTAATTTCAGCTTATGTCGACTTAAGCAGTTATTATTTTTTGCCATAGAATTATAATCATAATTTTAAGCCATTTAATGTTTTTGCTTTCTGTAAATGTGAATCGCTTCGACTTTTTCTTATTTAAACTTTTTGTCATGCATTGACCCTCTACAAACTTAACACTAACTTTTTCTGCTGTTTTTGATGGCTTTAAGCAAGCTTTTTTTCAAGTAGCCCACTCTATAGCTTGACGGTTCATTTCGTTTTAATTTTTTTCAAGAGTATATTCAAATAATGTTTAATTTCTTCTTTTAATAATGATTTTAAATAACTCAATTAGACATTGTCTGTGTAACGTTTCTCAAACAAAGTCTTCAATTCAATAACTACCCTGTAGGAAATGTCACTAGTGAATCAGTACTGATTCACTATTGACACTGTCACCAGTACTACTGACTTATTATACCCCCGACAGTGCTTTTTTACTATAGACATTTACCATGTGCGTGTCATTGGAAATCTACTACTGACACTGGTACTACTGAGTAGGTAGTTCTTTTGGGACCATATGTAGATATTGTCACCAAAGATTCAATAGTGCATTTAAGTAGTTCTTGTCTACACTTTTGATACTTTTCTGAAATAGACGTCGTTAATGAAACTTTTGTTAAAATATGATGTTTTATTAAAAAAAGTTAAGGAATTCATTAAATATCAAATATTAAAAGTAAATTAGGTACATTTCATTTTAAATATTATATTTCATAGGTACATTTCATTTAGTCTTTTAAATAGTATTAAAAAAATTTAATTTAATTTCATTATAAATTCATTTAATCTGTTTTAAATATTAAATATTACATTACATAAGTACATTTCATTCAGCCTTATAAATATTATTTTAAAAAATTAAATTAAATTTAAAAAAAAGTATTAATTTTCTTTGCTCAATGAATCGCTTTCAAATTCAATGTCTTCACTTTTTTTCTATTTGCTTCTACCCATTTGCTTGAAATATTTTTTTGCGCTGTAATGCTCCTCTAAGCGTTTTCTCGGCAACTTCACTAAAAGTTGATATTACGTCTAGATATGAAAACAAAAAACCATTTATAAAAATATTACAAATTTTAAAAACTCAAATATCAAACTTTTTACCTATTAAAGCTTTAAAAACGTTGGCGAAATCACGCTATTAAAAGAGCTTTGGCGGCTAATTAGAACTTTTATTTATTGTGTATAAATACATTTTTTTTCTTATCAAAGAAAATGAAAAAAAATTTTGACACTTTGTTGACAATGTCGCCAAGAAGTCACCATAATAGTCGACAAAACTGGTGACTTGGAGACACTTGCCCCCAGGTTTCCTTTAGGTTATGTATGTATGTATGTTTGTATGTATGTATGTAGGGTATACTTGGCAAAGTGACTGAGTTCGCCTCCTTCCCAAATGTCAACCTTCATAAAAGAAATCATGTTTAGTCAAAAATTCATGTTCAGTCAAATTTGTTAATAATAAACTTGCTAAGTTTACCCTGATAAAATCGATAAGCCTGTTATTTTTTTCCAACGTCAGCCTGTACCCATTGTTTTTTTAAAATTTCGAGTTATCAATATCTCTAGTATATAACGCAATAATCAAATGTAAAACAATTTAGAATTTTGTATAATTAGCATACAAGTAGATGAACTCCTTTTAATATTAAGATACAGAATTTAGTTCAATTAAAAAAATTGTTACCAAAGTTCTCAACTGATTTCGAAACCAGCTACTTTTATTAATAAAACTTGATCAACTCAAAATGATTTCTTTCGTAATTATTTTTCAAATAACTTAAAAAAAATTACATTTAACTAAACACGCCACTACTCTTAACCTTAAGTAATAATTGTTTAATATTTTAAAATTAAGTTTTAAATTATCAACAATATTTTTAGCTGAAACTAACTAGAAAAAAAAAGCTTCACTTAGATTTGTAATTTATGATTGATTGGACTTAAAGTCGCAGCATACATCATGTCATGTTGCTTGTAGTTATTTTAAATTCTACACAAATGAATCTAATAAGGTTTTTTTTATTTATCAATTTATTTGTTATTGCTTTTTTTCTATTTATTCTACATCCCGTTCGATTTAAAAAAAAAATCTCTTTAAGGCAATTACTCAATAACAATTATAATATTGTTTATGTTGCTATTTAAATAAATTTGATTTAACCATATTACTGACATACTTTCGAAAAAACGAAATTCATAAAAGTAGAAAAATTTATATTCAACATAGATTTATGCAAGATGAAAAAACAAACTAATATTAGATTTCGTTATGAATCATAAGAAATTATTTATGAGTTCATAATTTAAAGTACTTAAATATTTAAATTTTAAACAAATCGATTAGATTTTAAAATAGCGATATGAATACATTTTTGTTAACTAAATGCAAATTAAATATGTTTAAAATTTTAAATGAGATTTTAACAAAATGTTTGTTTCTCTTTTTCTAAAAGCTTGGTTTTTTCTAACAAAACAAAAAAAACTTTGTTTCGTTTTTATATGGTCATCTAGTGGTACTAAGAAACCTATAAAATTATAAAAAAAAGGTTGTGTTCTTTAAGAACAAGAATAAAAAAATTTAATATTAACATTTAAACACAGGTCGGTCTATAAAAATCTTAATCTGGTTTTATGTTAAACAACCTTGAAAGTACGCTAAAATTATACAAAATTTATATTCAAATGGCTATGTATATGCACA
The DNA here is from genome assembly GCA_941918925.1 of Phyto melanocephala. Classification (NCBI taxonomy): domain Eukaryota; kingdom Metazoa; phylum Arthropoda; class Insecta; order Diptera; family Rhinophoridae; genus Phyto; species Phyto melanocephala. Next base: position 107,534,914 of record OW799237.1, read on the forward strand.
TTATTATTAATACACATAAGTTTTATTAAAATTTTATTAAATTAAATTAAACGTTAGGTTATTACAGTGACTAGGACAGACGGACTTTAGTCTACATTTTTCTAAAATATGGTTCACACAAAATCCAATTATAGCCTGCAACGGCTAAAAGTTTGCTTAACAATATACACGATACTGCTATTAAAATAATGTACAGCCTTTCTAAAATGTAACCGGATTTGAAGTGAGCAACACTTTAGAACTGTGTGATAAATAGCTTGACAGTTACCTTTAAGACTTAGGACAGTGTTTCCCAATGTGTTATGTACTTCACAAAGTTATGTTATTTTAAAGTTTAAATAAATATGATAAAGTTTTTATTAGCTAACCAAAATCTTCGAAAACTACTAAACGAATTTTCGTTTTCTATTAATGGTTGAAGTTATCAGTTTATAAAAAATGTTTAGGAAATTTTTCATATACAGCTCTTTCAGGGTATCTTGGTATATTAAGTGTGTTTGAAAATTATTTGGGAGTTTAAAAAAATTTTGATATACACCCATTCTCCGGTTTGCGTCGCTTCGGTTTGCGTCATTTCAAAGTTGCGTGTTTTTAAAATTTTCGATGTTGCGTCGTTTTTGCTTTTGCTTACGTCGCACAGTGAGACAGCTCTAAAGTAACAGCGGCAAAAAATAGTTTTTAGCGTGTCGTCCAATTTGGATGAAATTTTCACAGTATATTAACAGATATATGAGTAACAATTCCCTGAAATTTGAGATTCATAACTTCATTACTTTTTGGTCTAGAGCAAGTCAAAGTTGAGGTATGCTAACGCGCTTGAAATATGTTGATTCAATATGTAATATTCAAAAGCTCATCAATAAAAAAATACATAATAAATATAACCTTAAAGTATTTTTTTAATTAATTTAGTTGTTATAGAATGAGTAGATAAAAAAATAAATTTAAAAAAAGAAACACAAAAAAAAATTTCTTTACAACAGAATTGTGGTGTAAAAATTTAACATTTTGCATTTTCAATGGACTAGGAAATATAGAGCAGCCCCTCGCCCTAGGTGCAGACTTATATCAAATGAAAGATTGAAGTCTCAGCTTTCATTTAAAGTAGAGGACATATAGCAAAAGTTTGCAAAAGTACTTTAAACATACAAAAAACTACAAAAAATACGCAACGTGCACATTTTGTCGCTATACGTATGTATGTACATACTTATGTTAGCATGCAATAGCATGTTTACAAATTTTTAATTTTTTTTTTTTAATTGTTTGTTTGATATTTTATATTGTGCTCACAAACTTTTTAAAAACAAACTGTAAAAAAATATTACATTGTTGTTGTTTTAAATATTATTGATCAACAAACGGTAATTGCAATTATGTATATGTTTAATTCACAATCTACATATTTGAGAGTGCAAGTTTATACAAGTTTATATAAAGTGTTAAAAAAAGTTTACAAGGTCATGGATAATTCAATAATTTTTTATAGTGCAATTTCTGATATTTGGATCGATAGCAATAAAGATATTGAAAAAATTAGAATACCATGATGATATTAAAAAATTATTGATAGAATGAAAAAAATTGTTCTTTTTTATTGCATTTTAATGGGAAGTGGGTGTAAGAGTGGGCGTGTTATTGTAATTTTTGCATGAAACATTTTAAATTATATAAATAATAATAATATCAAATTTGAAGATTGTACCTAAAATATTTTAGAAAATATGGCACTTTTTATGTTGAGGTTGTATGGGGGGTGGGGGTAAAAGTGGGCCAAAGTCCAAAACTTTATTCCGATAATGTTTGTAACAATATAACATTCAAGTATACCAAAATTTAAAGTTATCCCTTAAGTATTACGGACAATACGGCATTTTACAAATTTCGATTGTATGGGAGGTGGGCGTAAAAGTGGGCGAATTTTCTTAATTTTTTTTTAAACTGGAATTGTCTCAAAAGTAACCTGTGCAAAATTTCAGAACTCTGCAATTACTCCTTGTATTTAATGCCGGCGTTGTCTCACTGTGCGTCACATAGCTTCAAAGTTGCGTCGTTAATGCTTCAATTTGCGCCGTTAATTTGAAAATGTTTGTACAATGCCAAAATAGAAAAAGGGGATTTCCCGTCTAAGTCTAATGTAAATTTGTATGTAAAAGTTGTCTTCAAGTTTGTCTTCGTTGGTAGTTTCAAATTACATTTGGTGAAGTGAAGTTTCACCTAAATATTTTTCAACAATGAGTCAAAAAAGGTATATAATAAGCTTAGAACAAAAACTGGATATTTGAAAGCGTTTCAAATCAGGGAAGAAAACTGTCGATATTAGATGAAACCTGGAATTAGCCCCTTCTACAATAAAAAACATATGTTCCAGAGACGCAGATAGACTTTTACTTTTTAATTAATGTTCTATGAATTTCTAATTTTTAATTTTAATCTTAATATTTTTGTTAAATTTTTTAAGTGTTTTTCATAAACTGTTATTTTTTTATTTAAAAAAAACTATTACTACAAAAATAATAATACAAAATTTGTATTTTCTATTGAAAAAACAATTTTTTTAACTAAAATTATGAGTGTCGGAACGAATCAAATGAAAATTAATACAAATGTACGGAAAACTGCGTCTCGTTTTTCCGGTCCCAATTAGCGACGCCAATTGGGGTATGAGTGTATTTAAAAAAATATATATTTTTTTTCAAATAATTTTTGTCTATAACTCTGCCGATTAATAACGTATTTAATCCAAAATTTTTCATGAGCATCTTCAGAGGCATACCAAGTTTATAAATAGTAACAATCGTGTCTTAAAATTGTCCTAGGGCTGGAAAATTTTAATTTTTGTGGTTAAAATAAGCGAAAAAGCAGAGGCAGTCATGTTTAGTTGTTCACATCTGAGACAGTTATAAGGCGATTATGCTGATTTCCAATACCAATCTGCCGCCAAATATTTATGATATTTTATTGCCATACACGGGTCTTGGCGATGTCGGGGGGCTTCAAAAAATTGATTTCCACATACACACGGAAAGAAATATGGACAGGTGGACAAACTGACAATCGAACAATGCTTAGTCGACTCCTCTTTTCATAAGCTGTCAGACAATATAAACTTTATAGGGTCGAAAATTAATATTGTAGAAATTTCACACGAAATTACAAACCTACTTAAACCCTTTTACACTGTCGTGTGAAGGGTATAAATATTTCGCCGTACACCAGCGCATATTAAGTATTGTTTGAAGGTAGTTTCGAAAAAAAATGTTGGTTTTTTTTGCCGAACGTATGGGTCGCTAAAATACATTTTTCGTTATATCTTCAGCACTTGCAGTTAGATCTTATAGATCGATGTTTTTTGTTTCGAGGAGACCAATGATTTGCTTCAATAACTATTGATCGTAAGTATTTCGTTCTAGTATTTACCCACCAGATCTCAGTTCCCACCATCCTATTAAAACACCTTAATATGAGAAAATAAAGGCTCGCAGAAAATCATTAAACTTTTGCAAAGGAAGTATTTCGATAATTCCAGCAGAACTATTTTAAAAAATTGTTTATGTTTTTTTCCCCAACGTAGGGGTACCTTTAGAGTTTTCTTTTTCCCGGAGTTTTTTGTTTCCCGGGAATGCGAGATTTATTTTTTTTTATACCGGGATCCCGGGATCCCGCAGCAAAATAAATAAGAAGTAAATTTTTTTTTTAATTAATGAAAAACTTTTCATTAAAAAGCATAAAATAGTCTATAGTGTAAAAGAAACAATTCAAAACTATAAAAATTAATAAAGAAACTTGAATTTTGAATATAAATTGAGTAAAAATATTTTTAATTGAAAAAGATATTATTTTCTCGATACGAGAACAAATATGAGCACAAAAAAACAAAAATACAGATACTTCAGGTATGAAATCAAAAATAAAATCGTTAGAATTAAATTTCACGTAAACACAATGTATAATTAAAAAAATATAAAGTCAAAATTTTTAACGACTTAGAAAATAATCTATTTAAATGCTCAAAGCGTTTATTGATTGGTCAGAAAGTCTATTTCTGATTTTATTAACCAATTGCCGTGTTACAGAAAACACTCTTTCACTTTCTACCGATGTTGAACGAATAGTTGCAAGTGCATATTTTGAGTTTTTTGGCCACTTCCCTAAAAAAAATTGTTGGTCTTTCTTTGTGAAAATTTTGAAGTAGTTCTTTCTGATTTTTCATATCAGCTAACTTTTTCTCCCAGATTGCTTTGTGCAATGATCTCAAATGACGCATTAATCCGCTTGTGCTTCGGCCTTTACATGAAATTATCTTTGCACATAAAGAGCATACAGCAGTGTCATCAACCTTCTCTTCAAAAAAAACTTCCATACTACTGAACTTTCCAGAACAGTTTCGTTTCTTTTAATATTAAAAAAAGTTTATAAAAGTAACACGTTACCTTAATGAAGGGTATAAAAAGTGTATCAAATTATTTGTAAAAATATTTTTAAACATAAAGTTAAAAAAACCTTCCAGAAAATATTTTTATGTAAAAGAAATGTCACAATATAAACATATGCTTACGAGTCGTAGCCACTTTTTTCATTTCCCGAGATCCCGAAAAATAATCCCGGGAAAAACCCCTAGATGCCTTATAAAATTTTCACAATATTCTTAGTATTTATATTCAGATCATAAAGTATGGATGGTTTTGCCTCGAGGAGCCCTTTTTCAATTCAAGAGTCATTGACCTCAAGGACCCTCTTCTAGTACTTATTCATCATGTCTCAGCTTATACCACAAGAATTAAAAAAAATGCATGTAAAATCACATAATGGAATTTTAATCAATCATATTTTGAAATGAATCAAGTTGGCTGTATTTTTAACTGTCTTTGAGCTTGGAAAAAATTTGACACATGAGTGGCTCATCGGTGATAGCAATGGCAGATTAATGTACTATATGAAGAAAACGCTCGGTGTTTTAAGAATAACGCTGTTTAGCTGTGAAAATAATTAAATGTAGTAAAAAAAATCGGGAGGGTGCTTTAATACCATGTGAGATAAGGCCATGATGGCTTTATCTCTCATTCAATAGGGAGATAAAGCCTTTTTTTTTTAAATTTGATTGGGAGGTAAAGCCATCATGACCTTATCTCACATTAGCAATATTAGAAAATGAATCTCTCATTTTAGTTTTCTTTTTGTGACGCACGCAGGAAAATTTTATTTAGCGAAGCCACCTGCCGCGTCCAATTGGAAGAGAAAACCCGTAAGCACGGCCGCCACGCGGAAAAACTTTAGTATGGGAGGCCAGATTTCAATACTTAACTTTACTGTTTCCGGGAAAAGACATTTTTATATTCTCGTGACGCACGCAGGAAAACTTTATTCAGCGAAGCCACCTGCCGCGTCCAACTGGAGAAGAAAACCCGTAAGCACGGCCGCAGGCCGCAACGCAGAAAAACTTTAGTACGCGAGGCCAGATTCCAATACTTAACTTTAGTGTCTCCGAGAAGACATTTTTTTACAGAATGTTATTATTATTGGAATCTGGCTTCACATACTAAAGTTTTTCCGCGTGGCGGCCTAGGCCGTGCTTACGGGTTTTCTCCTCCAGTTGGACGCGCCAGGTGGCTTCGCTGAATAAAGTTTTCCTCCGTGCGTCACAAGAATAAAAATTAATTATAAAAATAATTATAACAATATTCTGAAAAAATATGGCTTTATCTTTCATTTGGGAAAAAAAATATGGCTTTATCTCCCATTTCGCAAAATTTAAAATATGGCCTTACCTCTCAATGATTGGGAAATAAGGCCATTATGGCTTTATCTCCCATTCAATTGTGCAATAAAGCCTTCATGGCCTTATTAAAGCACCCCCCCAAAAAAATCTATCAAATTAAGTTTATTTCCTTGTGTTAACCTGGTAATTCGAAAATGTAAGTCATTTTTTTTTTTTTTTTTTATTTAAATAAAAATGATTCACATTAAAATTATTAATATTTAATTTCTATACATTTTTTAAAAAATATTATAATCAGTTCTCTACTTAAAAATATATTTCCAGTTTAAAAAAAATTCACCATAAATTAACTATTTCAATATAAAAACAAAATATTTAATTTTTCTGTTTTATTATTTGCAGAAATTTGCAAATTAAGAAACACTGCTTTAGTAAAATTTAATTAGTGTCTTTGAACAGGGTGGGTTTGATGTAGATTTGCAAAAGTAACATTAAGATAAAACTTACTTACAGTTGCTACCTGTATTATTTATAATCTGTTTGTTGTTTTGGCTGTTGACGAATAAATGTTTTGTTTAAGAATTACCTGAGGCCAGTTTATGAAGCTGAGAATGTAAAATCTGCCGAAGTATAGAAGAAAACTGGTTTAAAAACACAAACCAAAAATAAACACAAATTCTATTGTATTGATATTATTAAAAAAACAAAATAATTTTTTTTTTGAAATCTAAATCCGGTTAGTAAAATATTAATAAATATTTTTTTTTTTTTTTTAATTTATTAGAGCTAAAGTTTTGTCTTAATGGTAACCCCCAAACTAAAAATAGCATTTTCATTTTTTATATATTTTAAATAAATTTAAAAATTTATATTTATGAAAGCGGCGTTTAAGTATTTCATAACAGTCGGTGAACGACGTAACTAGAGCTTGTAGATATTTAAATAGTTCCAGCCCTTATCAAATTACATTTTTATCTTTTAATTAGCATGTATGTATGTTTAACGTAGGTATATGTGTGCCTACATATTTATAAACAGTGGAAGGCATAAATACAAATAATAAACTACTAGCAACATATCTGTTAATGTGTTAGCCCAGCTCTTTAATTATAAATTATTTTTTTTTTTATATACGAAAATTTGTTCTCTAAGAAATTTTTTTTAAGAAAAATCAAAATTACTTTGAGGACATAGCGGTGAAATACTTACTTCTTCCTACAAAGTTATTAATTCCATGTTTAATCTGTTATCTCAGCCAATATCATTGCTCCTTAGTTTCTAAATTTTACATTCATAAAATCAGATTTATGATTCAATCGAGCAACGCTTTAAAGTTTTTCAGGCTTGTTAGGAAAATGGGTGTTTAAACCAAAATGCATTTTGTGCACTTCATGATTCTTTTCAACATAATCTTTCAAATTCGTCTACAATCGGTAGAATTGTGAAAAATATTTAAATTTAGCAAAACTGGACTGTATGAACTATAAAAACATCTGTGAATGCCTTCGACCACGTATGGAAATCATGGTGCAATTGTACTTTTTGGCGTAGAATAATTCTTACCTTACGGTATAGGAAGTCATGTCAGATTGTTATTGTTGTAATCTTTATTCCATTGATTATGAGGAAACGGCGAGATAACTTTTTTTAAAAATTTTTTTGTAGGTAAATGAAGATGTTATCTTTCGTTTGATATACATTTCATATTGGTTGATATCTTCCTAATATTTAAATTTCTCAAATGAAAATTGTTTAAACACATACACTCAAACATATGTGTGGTGTTTGGTTGAGTGTTTGAGTTTGTAGCGTGAACACAAACTATGCTGCTGTTTCAGTGTGGACACAAACCTTCGGCTGTTATTTTGATTGATGAAATATTGAAATTTCGTATATTTACTTATGTATTGAGGTGAAACAAAATGTTAAATGTGAATTTGAATTTAACATGTATATAATCAAAAGTAACTATCAAATAAATAAATTCATTTGATTATATTATTAATCATTTATTGTTTTATATGTTTTCTCTCTTATCGGATGGCGTATTCTACGTTAAACTTAATGGCCGTGTCTCTGACACAGCCTGCAGGGACAGTCCGTGGCCGAAGGCCTCGGACAACTGTCAGCTGTTTTTATGGTACACCTTGTTGGTGACCTTGTTGGTACTGTGGTACTACCGCGAGCTACTTGGTAAAATTTAAAAATTTGTCCATGTTCTCTTTAAATTTGCTTGTGTGTGTTTTATTTTATTCTGTCAGCTTCTCTGTTTTTGTTGCAATGCTGTTGTCACAGCGAATTCATGTACCAGGTGATGTCAAGTCTGCAACAACAAAATCTGCCTAGTACACTATTGCAAACTTCTTACAAAAATTACCTGTTAATTTGGCACCACCTGGTACATGCATTCGCCTTGACTGTTGTTATATGTATTTGATTTTACTTATGATTCGTAAGCATGTAAGGTGGACTTTAATAATGAAGTACTAAAATGGTTCGATAAGTTTACTCCAGAAAAAGTTATTATGGGAGAAACAAATTCAATAGAACATTTTCTGGTGAAAATGTTTCCACACGAACAAAAAAAACCGATGTGATTGAACTTAGATCATACAAAGATTTAAATAATTCCTATTTTTGGTCGAAAGTATCACAGATGAAAAATGAATTAAATAAGTTCATGTTCTCACATATTTTTTTCAGAATTGTAAAAGGAATTCTGCGTATTCCACATTCCTCGGCCAACGTCGAACTAGTTTTTTATTTTCAAAACCTAACTAAAACAAAGGAAATAAAAAGACTACACGTTTCTACTGTTTCAAATTTGATACAAACAAGAGATTTATTGAAGCCAACAAATTCTTGTTGCTTTAATTTTAAAATAACAGAAAATTTATTATCTAAAAGTATTTAATAAATAAAATTTGTTAAATAACCGATATCTACGTATGTACCTATGAATGTAATATTTAATATTTTTTATTGTGTACTGGATTTTTAATCACAAGTTTCTGTTTTGTTATTGAATTCTTCTGAATTTTTATAAACATTTTTGTTAAGTTTATGTTTTTATTGATAAATATTAAAAAAATGGTACCGTCGTGGCCTAAAAAGTACATTTTGTTTTCGTACTTGGTACAAAGTCATAACAGCCATTTGCCTTCCCTGACCTCGACTCATCATCGTGCCCAACAATTGAACATCAACATTGTTATTGAAAATTTGGACTGCCGGATGATGGTATGCCGCCGAGGTTGCGGCGGCCATTTAGCCGGTATTTTGTTCCATACATAATTGAACCATACATATATAATGATAATAAAAAGAAGTGACAATAATTTCCTCAATAATTTGTGTTTTATTCAAAATCAATATTGACCCTTAAAATGTAACCACCCTTTATATTATGAATCCTTTAAGCCCTTATGAGATTTCAATCAACATCTTCACTCAAAACGCTTATTTCTTAATTTAGAATATATTCAATATATTTTCTTTCATTTTCATTAAGTCATTTGCAAAATATATAAACCTCACTTTATTAGTGTACCATCTCCATGTGGAATATAAGTATTAAAAAAACTATTTAATTATTTTTTACAAACCACCTAACAACTAACAAAAAGTCCTCGTATTTCTAAATTCCATTCAAAAGATTTCAAGTCTATTTTACAAAGTCAATAAAAAATTATTAACTACAATAACAATAACAAAAGTTAAAATTTCGGTACAAAATATTTTGCTACTGATTTTGCACATCATTTGTATTTTATCGTATTATTAATGACTTGTAACAGTAATACTTTGAGCTCGTAAATAATAAAATTTTATATGTAAATTTGTTTATTCGTATAAATCATACAGTCTAGTCCGTCTTCATCAAAAATGTCGTAATAAAATTTATTTACAAAAAAAAAACACACACACATTTGATAACAAAAGTTTAGTGTTTAATTTCTCGTCAAAACACTATGATGATTGTAGATAGAAAAGTTTGATGGAGCAATAAAGTTAAGAAATTAGTGAAAATACAAAGTTGAATTTTCAATTTAAACGGCGAACGAAAAACTGCAGGCGTCTATCGAGTGGAGCCAAATTAAGAGGTTTGAATTTGAAATCTTTAATTTGCCGTAACATTGTAAATCTAAGTGGTGATGGAAATTTTTTATAAAAAATCAATTTTAAAATAACTTTTAAAAATTTCCTGTATTTGTTGTGATAATTAAAAAAAAATCCCTGCAAAAAGTCCCTGCTCGGAAAAAAAGTAAAAGTTGACATAATTCATTTGCAAAATAATATTAATAATGCAAATGAACTTTGCATGTTAATTATACCCTTCACCTGTGGTGCTCAAGGGTATATATAGCTTTGTCATTCCGTTTGTAATTTCTAAAATTTTCATTTTTGACCCCATAAAGTATATATTTTCTGAAAGCTTATGAATAGAGGAGTCGATTAAGCCCTGACCGTCTGCCCGTCTGTCCGTGTGTTGGTTGAAATCAACTTTTAGAAGCAACTATATGTTCCTCAGATCTGTATATGGTATCAATCTCTTGGAAATATCCAGGAATGAATCGCTATTGAAATTCAGCACAATCGCCCCATAACTGTTTGAGATATGTGCAAAAAACCACGACCACCTCGTTTTTTTCACAATTACAACAACAACATACATACATACATGTAAAAAACATACCAAACAAAAAAAATTACAAAAAAAAAAATATTAAAAATAAGAAAAAAATAACAAAAAAAAAACTAAAAAAAAAAAATTTAACAAAAATTTTAAAAAAATTTTAAAAAAATTTTAAAAAATTTTTTAAAAATTTTTTTAGAAAATTTAAAAAAAATATAAAAATAAATAATAAAATATAAATAATATATTAAATAAAATAAAATAAAATTTTTTTGGCTCAGCTGGGATTCGATGCCACATTTATTCTAACGTGTTGTTATTGCATGACTACACGTTGTGAAGGGTATATGAGATTCGGCACGGCCGAATATAGCACTGTTACTTGTTTTTACCTCAATCTTTTACACAACCAACACTAAAATGTTTGTGATTATGTTTTCCACTGAATCAATTGTAATTTCATCTATGGCTAACTATAGCTTATATTATAGTTCAGCATGGTTCATTGTAAATTCGGTCTAGAAACCAAATGTGCATATTTAAAAAAGTTTGCCGATAGAGAACCGAAGCATTTATGTTGTCGAATAATAAACAGTACTTCGGGTACCAGACAATTGTACTTACTGTACTGTAACTTAAACTAATAGTTAACCAACCTCAAGCCAAAGTATTATCTCTTCTACGTAGTACTCAAAATCAATAATCTCATCGGATTGCATCCATTATAAAATTGTTATTTTATATCGACCTTAGCCGTGCAAGCAGCGAAGCTTTAATCTAATCGCTTTACATATACATAAAAGCTTTTTTATGACATCTGAAATCCAAAGCATTTATTTAATCGGATCTAGGAATTCATTTTAAATGAATGGTTGTATATTTACTTCATTTTCTAAGCACAAAATCAGCTAGGATTCTAATCAAAAAAATCGTATTTTATACAAGACAGATCAGGGGCCAAATTACGGCATTCAATCACAATCGAAATTTTACTCAAACGATCAAGTTCCCTATGCTTTAGGTATAGAGAAGCTAATAAGAATTTTCAAATTTCGATCACGTTCGAATGACGTAATTTGCCCTCAGGTGTCGAATCACGGCATTCGAACGTGTATGAAATATTTTTAATTCTTATTAGAAACTCTATACCAAAAGCACTTCTAGGAAAATTTTCGATCTAGTGTCGTAGTTTTTCCCCAGTATTACTAACATTTCAAATGAAGCAGATATTTATAGAATTCCAGAGTTAAATGGCGACATACAAACACGATCGTAATTTAAGAGATCTCATTAGAAACTCTATACCCAAAGCATAGAAAACACCCTAGACGAATGAAAGCAAAAACTGCCGAATTTTATTAGGTTCGTTCGACCATCAACCAGACAACCAAATAATATTATTTTTACTCGGGCTAGTCTCAACACAACATAAATCTTTGATTAAATAATTAAAAATATATGTTGTTTTTGTTAAAGCTTTTGTACGATCGGATTTCTAGTGAACAATGCTTTAAAATGAGCCATATATTTTATGTATGAATATTTTGCAATGTATGGAATGTACATACATATGTATATATGTTTGTATGTATGTATTAATTATAAACATACATATTTTCTTTTGTTTTCGATTTCTTTAGATGTAGTTGTTCAAATCAAATTAATACGAAAAAAGTTGTGAATTTAAATAAATTTGTGAAGTTTTATGGCAATATTATGCCGACCAGAAAAACTTGATTTGTATATTTTATTGGCAAATATTTGCAAAAATGAAACATAAATGAGTATGAAAAAAGAAATAAAAATGTGAATGAATTAAAAATTAATGTTTTAATCAAACTAATAAGAATATTTTAGTATTTATTTTCAAGAAAAATATTTTAAAAAACATTCTATTTGCAGAAGGTTTGATATAAAACAACTTTTGCAAATATACTTCCATGAATTTGTTTTTATGAAAAATGTTTACCACAAAATCTATTTGCAGAAAATTAATAATTAATGAAACTAACTTCAAATATTCTAAAATAATAACATAAAATAATAATATGACTTTTGTGAATGACCCTCCATAACTAAGAGTAAAATATCACATTTAAATCGCTGATTTTTCTTAATTTTTGATAACAGATCTTTTTAATGGATTTTTAAAGAGCGGCTTACAAATATTACAGACAACTCGGCTAAGCAGATTCTTAGCCGATCGCTGCAGGTGTCTGAGTAGTTATAACAGCACCATAAACATGCCATACACAGTAATATTATTGTAGGAGATCTTTTACTTGAAAAACAACAACAAGTTTTTTAAACCATTGTGAAACCTTAGAACATTATGACAATATGACATGTTAGGACACCTTGTGAATACAGTAAATATTTAATTATGTTCACAACTTACTCTCTAAGTTGTCCCACAAAAATAATAAAATTGATTTGTTATGAAAAAAAAATTAGCTGATCCCGGCTGCGTTGATGATCTCAACATAAATAAGGGGTGTTTTTTTAGACGTAGGGTAGAAGGGGGACCATTCGCCATTGGGGCACATATGCCATCAATAATTATGTTAAACATAAAATAAAATCATTTTTGAAGCTTTAACCGATATTTGCATAATTAATCCATCCCTCAAACGTTCAAAGTCTTACTTTGTATATCGTCGGTGATAGACGTAATTACAGGTTTGTCTGGGTCTTGAAAAAATATTTTGTTGTAAGTATTTTTATTATTACTTTCTGAGTTTTTGTAATTTGATTTAGTTATTTATTTGTATATGTTATAAAGTTGATAATAGCAAATATTATTTGTCGTTTGTTTTTTATTTTGAAATGTATTTAGAATAAAAAAAAAATCATTTAACTCTAAAAACACCCAGTGGGGTCCATTCGCCAATGTACCTTATGTTTCCGATAAATTCAATGTTTCAACAATTTATATTGTTCTGCAGTTTCAAGAACCAATTCATCCTCCAGGAAAATCTCGATCCGCTAAAAGTTATTTGTTTAATTGCGTTTTTTCATATCTTCTATATATATAAAAATCAATGTGTGTTTGTATGTTTGTATGTTTATATGTTTGTTTGTGCTTTATAGACGGTTAAACGGCTGGACCGATTTCCTTGAAATTTTCACAGAATCTTTCTGTATGTCTGGAAGGAACTATAGGCTATACTTTGGTTTGAAATTGTAAGTGGGTGGGGTGCCACGCCCTATTAAAGAATAAGTATTTAATATTATATATCACGAAAGTGTAGAGTAGTAAAATTTTGCAAGAGCAACTTTGACACCCAAAGGAATATTTAGGCAAGAAATGGGTGCATTATCAATAGTGGGCGTGGCACCTACCATATGAGTGAAATACTAAAATTCGTATATTTGGAAAACGATATCGATTAGAGTACTAAAATTTTGCAAAAGCAACTTTGATATTCAAATAAACATTTATGGAAAAAATGGGTGCATTAAAAATAGTGGGCGTGGCACCTGCCATATGAATTAAATACTAAAATTTGGGGTAGCAAAGCACACCGGGTATTAGCTAGTTACACTATAAAGTGACACTACGGTATTGATTAAATCAAATATATTATTTAATTGCTGCCTCTAAACTTTGGATCTCAATGATTGATTAAAAGACTTTAATTTTGCATAGTATTAAATTGAATTACTTTATGTTGCTTGTTTTATCCAATTTATTTCTGTCTATTGTGTTCCATTGGCGAATTTACCCCGTTTCAACCACCTAAGAGTTTTGAAAAAAAAACACATGGAAAAAGACGAGTAATGAGAACCAAAAAAACTCAAATTAAAGCTAATATATGTATGTTAGTATATTACGCAAAATAAATATCAGAATCAGCACGTACGGTTTTGACAGGAGTGCAATTTGAAAAAAATGTTGCGAGTAGTCCCTCATCCACCCTATATGATTTCCGATTAGGATAACTGTTAAACTAGCTATCATACTTATGAAGTATGTTTGACCTTTTTTTGACAAATCACTAATCAAAGACTTACACCAAAACAATATTTACAAATCGTGGAAATTTATTCCCGAAATTTTAAACCTGTTTTTTGTTGTTTAATTAACTTCTGCAATTAGACTAATGTCGAATTGATAAAAGTTAAAAGGCAAAATAAAAAAAAAGTTTATTGCACATCTTATAACCCCTGTCAATTTTTTGGCACAAAAAAGTTAGAAAAACCCAATATCAAATGAAATACGAAATTAAAAAAAAAAGCAATAGAAGAAGTAATAAAATTTAACACACATTAAACTACATACATAAACGAAAATCAATGTCACATTAACCTGAGGTGAATACTGAATATTTATAAATAAATACTGCGTATACGACAGCGGTCACAATAATGCTGTTTTGGTTGTTGTTGTTGCTATTTCTTTTATTGATAGCGATGATAACGTGAAATCAAAATAATAGTAAACTAACTTTTCGTGTATTATTCACAGATTGTAAAATTAAATATTGCACGATATTAAATGTTTTTTTGTTTTGCCCTTCACATGTGTTGCCCAGGGTATACATGCTTTATCGTTCCGTTTGTAATTTCTATAACATTAATATTCGACCCATTAAGTATACATTTTCTGAAAGCTTATGGCTATGTAAGTCGATTTAGCAAAGCCCGTCTTTGCATGTGTTTGTTAAAATTAACAATTTGAAACTTCCACGTATAGCACAGATCGTATGTGGTATGAATCTTTTGCAAATATCAGGGATTAAATCACTGTTTAAACCCAGCTCAATCGCCCAAAAACTTTTTGAGATATGAGCAATTAAACACGACTGCTTCTGTTTTTTCCGAAATTTTTATTATAAAAATCAAAATTTTTTAGCCTTAGCTAGTATTTGTATATATAATATGCCTCTAGAGTTATTCCCACAAAATTTTGAACTAATTGGTCGCTAATCGGCAAAGTTATAGTTAAAAATTATATTGAAAACTATATTTTTTTTTAAATATATAAAGTTACTAAAGCTCCTAATTAAATTTTGAAAACTCTAAAGACACCGAAATACGAACTGTGGCCTCGTAAACTATTGCTGAGAAAAACTGACAAATCGGTTTGAAACTAACTGAGATATAAGCACCAAAATGCCAATTCTACAATATTTTTCTTAAAATTTATTTTTTTACGGCTTTGTCTCCTTCAAGCCCCACAATATTGGCATTGATTGAAAGGTCTTGATCAGTTAAATAACGTAAACTATGAAAAAGTTAAAATCCAATATGGCGCCCTAATATTTTTTTTCTCAACCCTATCAATATGGGTATCAAATGAAAGGGCATGACAAGTAAAATTCAGCTAAATAAAGAAAAATTTTAAATTAACGAAGGTGTCGGAAATAATGAATCAAAATGCTGTTTAACATTAAATCTGGTATCGAAGCTAAGCTACGATGTGGTCAGTAGATACATGATGATGAAGGGCATTAACAGACTCGACCTGGCCGAATATAGTTCTTGCTTATTTCTAAATGCGCCGTAGTGAAGAACGAGTTATTCCTAGCTGAGCAAAATGCAGATGTTTCTAGTGTTTCGTTAGCACTATGCTTTACACTTTCAATATTTTTCACTGTGCGAACTTAATACTTTCAACTTCATATCATTTAACAATTAGTAAATTTGTTTAATTTACCCTAGAGAAATTGTTTTCAATTCAAAACAAAATAAAATTCATTGCTTGGTGTTACAAAGAAAAGCACTAAAATTAAAAAAAAAACGCACCGAGCCGTGGTTTGAAAATTTCCAAAGAACAAATTTTAAAAAGCTCTAAAAACAGAGCTTAAAGCACCAAATTGACAACCTCGGTTGTTGGCAAAAATAACACTGGCCTGCAAAAATTAAAATAAAAAAATGGTGGACTTTATAAATGTCGATTGAGCTAAATTCAAATCCATTTTCAGTTTTTTTTTTCTATCGCGTTCAGATTTTTTTTATGGATCTGTCTAATATTTCGCCCAAAATATTTTTTAACCGATTTTTATAATTTATAACTTATTTTATTCACAATATTCCTATCTATCTGAGGAATGATAAAAATATAAAATGTTTACCCTAATAATTATGAAATTTTGAAAATCAAAAAAAATATTACTCATTTTGCATTAAAAACAATTTAATCGCTACTTGCTTCTGAATAACTCGTAAACCCTTGCAAATTAAAAAAAAAAATTTATTCTGCTGACTAAAATAGACTGTAATTGTTAACCATTTGCTGGTATTTTCATCAAAATCGGAATAATCATCCCGCCGTGATTTAAGCGAAATATTAGGCATGCCCATAAAAAAATCTGAGCCCGATAGAAGAAACTAAAAATTAATTAAAATTTAGCGCATCGAAGTTTCTATAGTCCACATATTTTTATTTAAAGGCATATTTCGTTGCAAACTATTGTAATCAAAAATAACAGATCGAATACAAGGTAAATTAAAGCTCTAAAAATTATACTTTCTATATAATTCACAGATAGATTATAATCATTAAAAGGCTTTTTAGTTTTATATTGAAGATATTTTTTTTAACATTCTTATTATATTGCAAACTATAAAATAACATTTATTTGATCTCTTTATTTTTAAATTTTTTGTAAATCATTTATTTTGGCTTAATTATAACAGAACACACATGGCACGGTGTTTATAGAATTCATTGTTCGGTGTCTATCGCTTGATAGTATGTACTTATAACTCTGTGTGTATGTGTGTGTGTGTGTGTGTGTGTAAAACCGATCGGACTCAAACTTTAGCAAGTTGTTGTACACATTCCAGGGAGTGTTTATGGGTGACAAAAAGTGGACGGGGCTACGCCCCTAAAATTTAGTATTCATTTTTAGCTAATTGCACTTGACCGTTTTTACTGAAAATTTGCACAAATATTGAGCTGTCATGACTTTATAATTTTGTGATTAGAAAAGTGGGCAGAGCCACGCCCATAAAAAAAAGTTATAATTTTGAGGTACTTGCACTAGACCGATTTTTCTGAAACTTTGCACACATATTAAGCTGTCATGACTTTATAATTTTGTGATTAGAAAAGTGGGCAGAGCCACGCCCATAAAAAAAAGTTATAATTTTGAGGAACTTGCACTGAACTGATTTTTCTGAAACTTTGCACACATATATTGAGCTCTAATGATTATACAATTTCGTGATTAGAAAAGTGAGCTGTGCCACGCCCATAAGAAATAAGTTATCATTTTTAGAAACTTGCTCTAGATCGATTTTTCTGAAACTTTGCACACATATTGAGCTGTCATGACTTTACAATTACGCGATTAGAAAAGTGGGCAGTGCCACGCCCATAAAAAAAGTTACAGTTTTCTTGCACTTGATATTCAATTAAAATTCTGAATGCATTTCTTTTCATTAAGGTGCGAAGCAACGCGCGCCGGGCATTTCTAGTGAAAAATAAAAATAAATAAACAAATATACTTTTAGTGTTGCCAACCGAAAGATGAATATAGAATACATAACCTAAAAGTATTAAGAATATGAGAGGATATCAACATGACGAAAAATATAAATAAATGCTATATTTTCCATTTTCTAATTTTATTAAATTGTAACATAAATATAAGTTTCAAATTATACATCGATAAAGAGTGCCGATGAGGGAACATGAGCTTATTTCAAAATGTATTCCACTCGGCTAATATCGGAATAATTTTTCAATATTGTTAAATGATAACAACTTAATTTAAAAAAAAAGTTTTACCAAATTTAATAAGAAAATGAACTTAAGCCAAAATAAAAGACTTACAATTTACTTATACTATATCGAAAATTTAAAAGTTTTCTTTTTTTTTAACACAAACAATTACAATCCAATAGATTAACTTTAAACATTTGTGCTACTAATTAATTAATGCCCACTGTATGTGTTTTATGTATACATATATGTATGTCTATCTGCCTTCTTATGTCTCTGAAAATTAGCCAAGTAAGTTTGACTGTTTGAATTATGAGGTTTTTAACGACTTTTCTTGTCTACGTCTAGCAACACTGCGACCGTAAAAAATATTGAAAAATAAACAAAAAATACCGTGATTTGAATTTATTATTATACATATTGTATACATACTCGTACTATTTATACAGGGTGGTTTCAAAGTCACGACTACATTTAAAAATTTAATAACTTTTTTGTTAATGAATTCTCATTGTAAAAGTAAATTTTCACCACTTTAGTTCGTTGCATGGTAGTGTAGCACGATTTGTTAAATAAAATCTAAAAAAACTAAAATAAAATAAAAATTACACTTTTGGCCCAACCTGTACTTAGTCGTAGTAAAATTCTTTTTTAACCAATGTATAATATCTAAAGCACTATAAAATTGGAAATAACGTTTAGATGTATGTATTAAATATTCAAAATTGTTTGTGTGTCAAGAGTGAAAATTCTAAAACAGAATATTCAAGTAAACTAGATACTACATGTGTATGCATACAAACATACATTCATACAAACGTCATAATGAAATCACAAGTACAAAATAATTTCGTGCATGAGTTTCAAACATTTTTAAAGTGTTTGTATGTAAAACAATTTCAAAATGTAACTTAATCATGTAAGAATTTAATGTTCTGATTTCATTTAAATGAGGCCCCATAAAATTTTACTTCTTATCGTAGAGCTGCATGGCAATCAGTCTGTTCGGTTGAGTTTTGAGTGTTGTTAAGTAAAATTTCCCAAAATTCTTGATAAAACGTGTTTTAATGTTATTAAGGAAATTTAAGAAAAGTTTTTTTTCATTTCTCAAAATAAAATTGTGGTAAAAATTATTAAAAATTTTTTTTATAAAAATACAAAAAAATCTTTTAATATTGAAGTAACACAACTACAATTTGTTAATAAATATTTTAACATTTTAAATTTTTATGTGAATCATTTTTATTCTGGCTTAAGTTCATTTATTCTGTTATTTAATTTTATAATTCAAATTGCAATTTAGGTTAGGTTAGGTTATGGTATGCCCAGTTGGCATGTTGTGCGCTCCATGTGGAAAACGGAATTCCCAAACAAAAAACCATAAACATAATTTCCCATAAATAACGGACTAGTCCAAGAAACCAGTCCCCTCAATGTAACGCCTTATGGATCTCCAGTTCGAGTTCCCCAGGTATTCCAAGTTCGGCATATTATCTACAATTGCAATTTAATTTAATTTGCATCTTGTTTTCGGCTGTGAGCCGGAAAGGTTACTTTTTTAATATTTTAATTGGGTGTAAAATCGTTACTATTTGTGTGTATGTTATTTGTCTGTCATAGCAATAGGCAGAGTATCAGCTAAAGGATGTCTCAGTAAGAATGCACTTTTTTATTTTAAAATAAAAACACATAGTTTTTGGGATAACTGTGATTTCTTATTAAATTGTTAAGAAGACATATACCGATCAAGTATAGAATTAAATATCCGTCAAATGGCCCTAAGTCTCTGGTTGCAGGCTATTAGTTTTCATCAAATTTTACATGACTTTTTCTCAGAAATGTAGCTGTATGTCATCGAAGACGCACAAAACTTTAAAAAAAAAATCTTCTGATCTTGGTGGCCAGTTGACATTATAATTCTTTGAGATAATTTGATCTAAAAATCAATTATGCTATAAATGGATTATTTAATGTGCAGCGGGTGTCGCCGTCTTGCTGAAAACACGTGTAAGATACGTGCCAGTTAGGTCCACAAAAATTTCACTATTATGTTCCTGTAACGAATTCTATTTACAGTCACTTCAATTTACCGGTCACATCTTCAAAAAAGTAAAGCCTAATCACACCGGCTAACCATAATCCGATTCGTGAAATTTGTTGTTGGGAATTCATTGATTTTTAAGGATTTTCTGCGACACTCGGTTAAAATTCTAACTGAATTAATTTTATATTTATATTTAATTTAAATATCTATTTATTTTTTTAATTCATGGGAGTGGTTGTGGGTTGTTGTTTGAATTTAACCACTAATAATGTTCTAGTTACGTAAATGTACACCCCATACTAAATTAATACATAATATGATATTTTTTAATTTGTATAATTTAGATCTGAAAAAGAAACGTGCTAGCTCCACAGAAAAAAATAAATATGAATTTCAATTACGAAATTAATATTATTATTAAAAAAATTTTTTAATTTTGCTCCAATCATCAAAATGATACTGTTAATTAAATGAAAATTAATAGTTTTAATTAAAAAAATATTGAAAAAAAATATTGAGAAAAATATCAATTAAAATAGTATTAGAAAATTAATTAAAATTTTCATAATTTTCAAAAATGATATTAATTAATTTAATCATGCCTATATTTGAGATTTGAGATTTATAAAATTAAAGCATTTATTATACCAATAATAAAATTTATTAAATCTGTTTAAAACAGATACAAAAAAATATTCTCTTTTTATATACATATATTTATTCTTAATATACTTAATATAAATTAATGATAAGAAATAGGGTTCCACACACATATACATACTATGCCATATCAAAAGCCGGATTTCCAAAATAATTTTTAGCATCAACGACCTAGATATAAAGGAATATTAATCGGTAAAAAGGCTTGATAAGGCAGAGTGAAGAAATTCGACTTACTTACCTATTAAAATGAGAATTCTGAGGAATATAAGGGGATACAATAAATATGTAATGAATTTTGGCATACCTACAATGAAACCGAAATAATTTATTATATTTAAAATAGAACATATTTTTATATACATATGTATGTATGTACATATGTGCACTAACCAGAACGCTCCTTGAGTAACAATTATATTAAATTTATTCTTAAAATTAAATTTTCTAGAAAATGTCATTTCAAATAATATTTTTATTTTTTTTTAGATTTTTTTTCAACTGACAGAAAAATCTTTGTTTTTTGAAAATATTTAATATCAATTAAAAAATTTAATTAAATCAATGAAAACTATAATTAAAATTCAAAAAACAAATCAAAAATTCAATTAATTAAACAAATTTAAGTAATATTTTTTTCTGTATTGTAAAATAATAATTTTTTTTAATTATGAACTCAGTTATCTCTACAACTACTTATAATAATTCAAAAACTTTTTGTAGCAGGGAGAATTATTACATTTCTGAGGAATATCATCGATCCAAGAATTCAGTAGCAAAATTCTTATAATGGATGAAATATAAGAACTACAAATTAGTTGAATACAGAAACTGCAATGCAGACCGGGTTCAGCTAGTAATTCTAGTTAACTTTTTTAATAATATAGTATAAATCTTTAATTGATCTAACACTAATTAAATACAATAAATTTAAGCTTTAATATTTATTTATTTATTAATTCATTCAATTCACTGTTTTTTAAGCCATTAAGGCCAATAAACCAGTATAACAAAAAATATATATGGCAACATTTCTTACTACTAATTTTAATAATAATTTATTTATTTTAAAAGAAAAAAAAAGGACAAAAATTATTTAATCTAAAAAGGAAAGAAAAAACAATATATCTTTCTATTTTTTTTTTTTTTTTTTTGTTTTTTCTTCTATTTTCTCTTAAATTCCCCCCTTTGCACAATTATTAAGAGTAAAAATAATTAAACACAAACAAATTGACTACAATATAATTGACAGCAATCATACCGAAAAGAAAACGGAAAATTTTTATATTTACAAGTGTTGAAGAATTATATTTTTAAACTGTTTTAAATAATGTGAGAATTTACGCTGAGAATATGGAATTATACCATTCCATAGATTAATTGATTTGGCATTAAATGATATTTTCATAATTAACGAATGATAACGCGGAGATACTAAAGCATGAGTCCTGGATGAGTTTCCAAATTGAAATCTACTTCTTAAATACGGCGGACAATCAGTCTTTATTATCTTATATAGTAGTTGCAAAATTCTATATTTAAATAAAAACATTTGGTTCATTTCCTTTTCTAATGTTCAAGCTTAGAATCTAACAAATTACTATCGAAAATTAAAAAATATTCTAAAAATAACAATTAAATTTACTATTTCTAAAATTTTTAAAATTTTAATTAATTAAACACGATCTTGTTATTATTAGTTCTTTCAAAAGGTGTCCCTGACTTTCAACTAAACTTAATTGCTACTTTATATTTATCATTATTTAAATTTTTTATAGTTATTTTTCATGTTTGTTAAAACATATGTATGGTCATTATGCACTTAAATTTTTTTTGTATATCACTTTACGTTAAATAAATAAAATACTTAACGTTAAGAAAAACAAAATAAACATTTAAGAATATACAACGACAAAAAAAAAAAAGGTTGTTGTAGGAGCAAACATTTTGGTTCATTAACCCAAAATTGGAATACATACTAATCAGTACGTAGTTTTGTAAAACATTTTTGGCAATAGCAAATAAAACCACCTCTCATTAATACAATTAAGATTTCTGTTTTTAGTTTTTCTGTTTTTCTTTTATTTGTAAGCAAAAGCAGCGAAACCAGTATGGGAATACAACCCACTAGCAGATGATAAACAAAACTTATTTGTTAGTTTTAAGCAAAAAAAAAAAAAACAAATTTGTAAATAAAATTACAATATTAAAAACCAATAAAAGGCCTGTTAAGCAAATATTTTTACATACACATACAAAATAGGTATCCTCAAGACTGGTCGATACTCTTTAAGACAAGCCGCTAAATTTCGTAGTGTTTACCCTACGTCCGGGCTACCCTAACGACAAATTATATTGTAAAATATGAAAACAATTACGACGCTTCCTTAAGCTGGCTTTAACGCGGCAAAGCTTTTGATATATTTTAAACTTTTCGCTGCCTCAAAATTTCAAGTTACATACCACAGACTACATGTTTTATGGCAGCTGATTAGCTGTCCAAATATATAAAACGCGTTAAAGAGTCGAATCGTAGTTTAACGTTTCAAACTTATCTATGTACCTTGCCATATGAAAATATATTACTTCAACTTTTTATGTTATGTACCTTGACCTTTAAGCGTAGTTAGTTGACGTCTATTGTGTATCTGCTTCATAAATGTCAAAGCAGAATATACATTGACTGATAGTTGCAAATTATAACAACTTACCATTGGGTAAAGCCTAAAGAGCTGAGCAAAATGTTCTTTATATTATGTATTTTAATTCATTCTTAATACTTCCAGTCACTATATTTGAGTGTAAATATAAAAAAACAAAACAAACATAACAAAACAATACAATACATGACTCTCACTAAACTAAATCAATCAATTTTTATTTTCAAACGAAGTAGAATATCAAAACAAAACACGGCAATAACAGAGACATCGAGTACAAAAGAGTACACAAAAATATTAAGCACCGGCATCACTAAATAATCCCATTTAGGGTATTTTAAAGAGAAAACAAATTCTTATAAGCGATTTTTTCTGAACACATCTCATTCCAGAACACTTAAGCTTTAAGTCTATGTAAGTTTTTCTTTAGTCTAGGTCTACTTACTACTAATTTTAACATGTTTTGAAAGTTCTATTTCAGTTTTGATGTTTTATTTCATCTTGTTCTGATTCCGCTCTATTTTATTTAAATTTTGTTCTATTTTTCAATGTTTTAATCGTAATTTTTTCGTATTTCGTAACGTATTTTTGCAAGTATGTATTTTGTAATGAAAGAGTAATATGCACACACTATTTTAAATTTAATGAGGTTGCTTTTAAGACATCCTTCCAATGCTTGTGCTGCTCTTAACTAAAGGCTTTTGCGCTGCGTCTTTAACCCTTAATTAGATGCATTAAGAAAATCAAAAATTAATCGCATGGAGTCTTACGCAACCGCAAAGTGTATTGCCAAGGTAGGACTAACAAAATAAAATAAGGTGTATTTTATTAAATACTTACTGTATCTTATTTTAAATTATATATATCGAAAGCACAAAATAACATTTCTTGACTTAAAAACATAAAGAAATATATGGTACTCAGTTCTGTTTTATCATTGCACACTTTCTCTAACCATTAAAGTATTTGTTTTTCACGATCCATTTTTACAACTAAACCTGCGTGTTAACACTTTGATGATTTAATAGTAAATAATTTATGTTCTCCTGTAAGAGATAAAAATCTACAAAAAGAATAAATGCACTCCGAACACTCTTTTATGTGGATTTTTCATTATTAAGTTTTTTTTACCCCATTCGACTAATTAAGGGTTAAGGGTACAATGATTAATTTACGGGATTTAACTGTATAATGTATGTATATCAAACATCATCACTTAAAAGGTCGTATTATTTTTTGGGATTAACTTAAAATTTTTTAAAAAAAAAGTCTTAAAATGCACCCTACGCTAACTCGAAAATTTATAGCGTCGAATATTTGAAAAATCACTAAAAATAGCGCTAGAATCACTAAACTGACAATGTGTATGTATTAATGCTTTGAACTCCTTAAATACTAAACTCAGCAGTCGTGATTCAGCTCTGGTCGGGTCAAGAGCTCGCGCGTTTTTGCCATTATCATTTAATGGCAATCAGGTTGTCCCTTTTTATCTGACTTCGAGAGTTTTACGTCTCACTTTCACGATGTTAACTGTGTGGCGTTGCGTAACTGTGCTTTGGATACAGTTTCCAGACTATTCTACAGTTAACCGCGTGTATTCGTTTTAATTGGAGGAGTACCAAATAAACTCATTTTACTTGTGACTGTAGGAGTACCATATAAACTTCACATGAGACTGGAGGAGTTCCATAAAACTCAGCAGTAATTATTGTTCAGACGTCTCCGACTTCCTATACCTGAACCAAACTTTTATAACTGGAGGAGAACCATTAAACCCAATTTTTACTTATTGTTCGAGTGTCTCCAACTTCCTATACAAAGGTATAGGTCGACTTGCGGATCCTGAATCAACATATGACTTACTAAATCACAAGTTATAAATCTCGTGAACAGTAAGTCGCACTACAAACACTTTTGGAGGGATAACCTGGCAATATGCTTATGCAGCCAACCAATTTTAATAATTAAAAAAAAATAAATACTAAACTGAATTTAATAAAATGCATATTGCGATGATCTGTAAATAAATTCTCAATGTCATAAACATATTTAGTGTAGTCACAAGGTTAGGACACCTTTAAAAGTTCTAAAATAATAATACTAAACAATATGGCTGTTGTGAACACCCCTTCATAACTAATTCATAATTTAAGTCGTCGATTTTGTTTAGTTTTTGAATTTAATAAAATGCATATTGCGATGATCTGTAAATAAATTCTCAATGTCATAAACATATTTAGTGTAGTCACAAGGTTAGGACACCTTCAAAAGTTCTAAAATAATAATATTAAACAATATGGCTGTTGTGAACACCCCTTCATAACTAATTCATAATTTAAGTCGTCGATTTTGTTTAGTTTTTGAATTTAATAAAATGCATATTGCGATCATCTGTAAATAAATTCTCAATGTCATAAACATATTTAGTGTAGTCACAAGGTTAGGACACCTTCAAAAGTTCTAAAATAATAATATTAAACAATATGGCTGTTGTGAACACCCCTTCATAACTAATTCATAATTTAAGTCGTCGATTTTGTTTAGTTTTTGAAAAAAATGCATAAAATGCATATTGCGATCATCTGTAAATAAATTCTCAATGTCATAAACATATTTAGTGTAGTCACAAGGTTAGGACACCTTCAAAAGTTCTAAAATAATAATACTAAACAATATGGCTGTTGTGAACACCCCTTCATAACTAATTCATAATTTAAGTCGTCGATTTTGTTTAGTTTTTGAGTTTTTTTTTACGGGTATTAGAGGCGGTGGCTTAAAAATATTACAGACAACTTGTCTTAGCAGCCGATCGCAGCAGGTAACTGTATAGTTACGACAGCAGCAGTGAAATCCTAGAACATTATGATAATATGACATGTTAGGACACCTTGTGAATACAGTAATTTTGGGTAACAGATTGACGAACAGAAAATAAAAAGTTGTTGGACCTTTTTGTAAACAGCTGTTTTAAAAATTTCTCATTAAAAAAAAATTAGTAAATTTTGCAGTTGTAGAAAGCCTTTGATAAGTTTTGAATTTTAAATTCTCTATTCAATAACGGCTTTTAGTAATTTACACATTTTACATAACATAAACTCAACAATTTTATTATAAATTATTATAAAGAACAAAAATTTTTGCGCTTAAATAAATTGTAATTTCTGGGTGCAACTTTTATAAAATAATTTGTAGTATTCGCTCCTATTACGTGATTAACATTATAAACATCTGAATACCAAAAAAAAAAAAACTCCAAAATTGTGTATGTTTTATTTATGAGAGTCTAAAATATGAATGTAATTCTTGAGTTCAAAAAATGCATTTAATAAAACTGATAGAATTTCCGGATAATTTAGAAGCCTCATGAGTAAATATTTTTAAATATTTTTTTGACAAACCTTATGTTTACAAAAATATGTATAAATAAAATAAACAAGTAACAGTGCTATATTCGGCCGTGCCGAATCTTATACGCCCTTCACAACGTATAGTCATGCAATAACAATTGTTTGTATCACCATTCATCTCATATAAAATACGTACATACATGTAAAAAACATACCAAAAAAAAATTACAAAAAAAAAATATATTAAAAATAAAAAAAATAATAAAAAAAAAAATATTAAAAAAAAATTACAAAAAAAATTTAAAAAAAAATTAAATAAAATATAAATAATATATTAAATAAAATAAAATTTTTTTGGCTCAGCTGGGATTCGATGCCAAGTTTACTCTAACCAGTATGTATGTATGTTATTGTTGTAATTGTGAAAAAAACGAGGTGGTCGTAGTTTTTTGCTCATATCTCAGAAAGTTATGGGGCCATTGTGCTGAATTTCAATAGCGATTCATTCCTGGATATTTCCAAGATATTGATATCATATAGAGATCTGAGGAACATATAGTTGCTTCTAAAAGTTGATTTCAACCAACACACGGACAGACGGGCAGACGGACAGACGGTCAGGACTTAATCGACTCCTCTATTCATAATCTTTTAGGAAATATATACTTTATGGGATCGGAAATGAAAATTGTAGAAATTACAAACGGAATGACAAAGCTATATATACCCTTGCGCACCACAGGTGAAGGATATAAAAATATATTACAAGCAAAGAAATCTATTGCAGACGAGTATTTATAAATATGAAATGAATTTAAGAATGTGGCAAAAAATACATATCGTACATTAAACACAAAAGGGTAACAAATCAAAATTGTTCCAAAATCTAGTTTTTGCTATACACATCTTTAACTATTTTTAACTGGAAAAATACAGTCATGCCCGTTATCATGTTAATTAAACTGCTACTGTAGAAGTAACTAAATAAACAAAATTATAATTTATTATTTCGAGTAGTAACCCTCCTCTTTTTAATTGTGTGAAATTTGAGAATATATGTATGTATTAGTAACCTTATAAAAAAAATCAATTTAAAGATTATTTTAACAATCAAAAATATAAAAATGTCAAAATTAAGTGCAAAAGTTGTATCTAATTATATTTTATTCACAATAAAGCTATAATTTACATTACACTGCAGTAAATTTTACACAATCAATTTTTAATTTAATAAAATTCTTATCATTTATATACATACATATTATTCAAATTTCAATTCTTTAAATACAAAATAATTGTTCGTTGAATTTGCGAAAGCTTATCTTTTTTAATTTTATTTATAGCAATTAAAAGTAGTGTGATAACATATCGGATAATAATTTTGTCTCTGGTTTTATTAATTATTTATTAGTTTTATTTTTACCTACATTTAGTAAAATAATTAAATAACTAAAATAAAGTATTTCCTTATCTCCCTTTTAGCATCTTTTAACATCTTACTATAAAAATGAGAAAAGTACCTATTTGTCAACTACGAACTTAAGTTAAATAATTAGGTGCTAATTTCGAAACTTCAGATTCACTAACATAGAAAATAATATAAAAATGGGAAAAAGTATTCCCATAAATTATCAATTTGAACTTGTAAGGATAGACCCCAATTTCGAAAATCTGGATTACTTAAAACTACAAAAAGTACCATAAAAATGGAAAAAGTACCTTTTGGATAACTCACATATTTTTCAATCTTAACTTGGATCGATAGTGCCTAATTTAAAAATAATAGAATAAAAAATATAAAACTATCATCAAAATTAATATAAAAATTCCAAGTTTAAGCGTTTTAAATGCCTATTCAAAAAAAAATTATTGACTTGATTTGGTGTGATAGATTTATTCATACCAAGTCAATTATTTATCAATTTTTAGTGCGTTATGACTGTGTTTCAAATTTAACTACAGGAGAAACTCCTTTTTATAACAATTTATGTTAATTGAACCAGTACATAATTGGAATTTTAAAATATTTTCCCGTATTTTACCCCTTTGGGATTTTTTTGTCGTACTTTAAGTAACCAACAAATTTACCTAAATAATTCCCTATACACTAAAGGGTGTTCAGTTTTTAAAGTATCATTATTATTTTAATAAAAATATAGTTTTTTTGAGATATTAATAATGTTTTTATTTCAGTTTATTACAAATAGATTCTGATTAAAAGCAGAAAATTATATCGATCAAATTTACACCCCTACTGGCTCGGCCAGCTTCCACTCTTTTACCAAAATTATTAATCACGTTTTTATACCCTTAACAGAGATTATAAGGATATATATATGTATACAGGTTTGTCATTCCGTTTGAAGTTTCTACAATATTCATTTCCGAACCAATAAAGTATATATTTTCTAAAAGCTTATGAAAAAGGGAGTCTGGCTGTCCGAGTGTTTACTGAAATCAGTATGTTTGTGGTATTGCATATGAAAAATTCAAAATTCAAAATGGCGTTCTATATTAAAGGGCGGATATATGAGTCAAATATAGTAGTTACAGCTTTGTCCCCTTTAACTCTCTTAGTATCAAATGACAGAGCTTGACTAGTAGAATATAGTTAACTATGTGATAATAACCAAGGAAGTAGTAAACGAAAGTGGCGTATAACATGAAGTCTAAAATCTAGGATAAGCTACGATGTGATCATTATACCTACATATATGCATGGCGGCGAAAAATGTCACACTCTTATTTGTTTAATAAATTGTTGTCAATGGTTGATATCTGCTGTCATTTGTGTACTCTTGAACTGTTTTGGGTGTATTGGTGTACATTTTTAATGTCAAAAAACTCGGTGGTCAATTCACTTGTCGTCTATGAGAAATAATGCGATTTTTGAACTTTTCTTTCAAAAGATCCATTGCTTCTCTGGATGTGTGGCAAGTGGCACCATGCTGTTCTCATATTCTAAATATGTCTGTAATGATTTTGAAATCCAAATGATACTTTAAAAAATAATCAATTCATGTACTGTTATATATAAAAATAGTACAAAAAAAAATTTACTCTTTATGTGTTTTACATGTGGATTCCAAAAAAGTGCCAAAAAAAAAACTTTTTTTACGGACTAAATAATACAAATAATACCACATACTGAAAAATAGTCCATATCCGTTAAAAATTAAAAAAAAAAATTTAGACAGCTATAAGTTTATTTTTTGAGTTGTTTACGTTGCCTCAAGTTGATCTATACATCAGAAAATGAACCCACCGTCCAAATTGCATTTGGGCATATACCAAACGAAAGAGAGGAAAAATTTAGTAAAACCCAACCAAAAAGCCAATTTGTAATTTTTTACCTAAAACCTTTAAGCTTAACATTACAGATAAATAAATTTCTTTATTTTAAATTATTTTACTGTTTTTGCACGCGTTTCCCAAATATTCTATGCCAAAATTTCAAAATTAATTTTATTTTTTAATTTAAAAGTCACTAGTCTTTTTTTACCAAATTTATTTTAAAATTCGTTTAAGTCTAGAATTACACACTTGTTTTATAGACTTTTTAAAAGACCAACCGATATTTTAAGTATGTTAAATCGTTTAGTGCATACATATATAACTATATATGGCTTATTTTTAATTTATACTCCATATTCATAAAATTAAAAATAAAATTGAAATGTATTTCATTTAAAATTTTTGTACAAAATTCTCTTGAAATAGATTTCAATTATATTATACTCTTTTACGAGTATAAGCCTAAATCTACAAAATTCATATTTTGTACGTTTCCAATTAACTCAATATTCCCTTGTTTTTTACTTTAATTTTAGTTTAAAGATCATATAAAGAGCAAATATGATTTCACGTCGCAAAATCATTTCACGTTCTTTGGACAATTTGGATGCCATTGGCAATAGCGCCGAAGAAGAGGAGGATGTTTGGTATGATAAGGAGAAATTATTTCGGGATCATTTCGAAGAGGTTATGCAAAAATGGGAACAAATCGACGATGAAATCTGGGCTAAAATTATTGTGTTCGAAAAGAATCGTCGTGTGGCCAAAGCTTATGCCAGGTCATCAGTCATTTCGATAAATGGTTCGAAGCAGGGTTTTGATGGTGTAAGGTAAGTTGAAAATTCGGTAATAAAATCGATTATACATTGATCATAAATGTTCCACAATCTTCTAAAAATTTAAAATAAATCATTATAAACATTCACAGCAAAAAAAATTTGCATTAGTACAATTTGAATAATATTTTTCATCACTTCTAATTAATAAGTGCAAGAGGAGGCATGAATAATACCTTCTCCGAATCCCAAATAATTAGCCTCCAATTATGTGTTTTAAAATACATGCAAATGCATGCAAAAAATCTTAAACAGTTCATGTAAACAAACACGGGTTTCTTTTCATCTACTATGCATGCGTTCTATGCACTTATTAGAATGACGTGAATTTTTTTTTCTTTATATAAACACATGCTCTCCAATGAGACGTCAATATTAAAATCATGCATGTTTCACCTTAATTGAACCACTTCATCATGGGTTGAGCTCATGCATTCATTATTTCTTTTACACGTGTTTTTTGCTGGAATTAGATCAAGACATATTTATTCATCTGGTAATTGATGTTCGGAATAGTTTTCTTGTTAAAGTTTTTTTAAACAAATATACAAAATGGAATTTTTTTACACTAAATCAAGGCATATTAGTTCATCAGGTAATTGCAGTTCGGAGAGAATTTTTTTGTTTATATTTTTTATATATGAAGTTTAACATTTGAAATTAATGATAGAAGAGAGAATATTGTTTTTTATCTATAGACTTTGACAGCTAAAATAAAAAAATAAGTGAAGAAAAAAATAATCTGCTGACGAAACAAGACTACCTGATGAATAAATATGTCTTGCACTAAATATAGAAAATAATGTCATTTAAAAAATCCCCTCTTTTAGTTTCACAATTATGGGCCCGTTTAACAACATTTTCCATAACATCTGTCGAAATTTGTAGCTATAGCGCTCGAATTTCTGCAACAATACAGAATTCTGGGATTGTCTCAGACTTTTTCACATAAACTTTAAATAACCCTAAGAAAAAAAGTCGGGTGCTTACAAATCTGGAGAATGTGCTGGCCAATTAATTTCCGAATTTCTGAAAATAATTCGCTCTCCAAACATTTTACCTAAAATGTTTGTGTCTCGGACAGTAGCTCCAAACTGCTAATACCACAACTCAGATCTGTTTTAAAAAGCAGGACGTAAAAAATATTATATTTACGATAACAGAACTTCACCTTAAATTTCAAAATTCAACGCCCAATATTGAGATGTTATGCCATGCTGTACACCTAATGGGGTGCAACTGGCGTTGTTAAATAGCTCTTGGATTTTAAAAACCCCAGAACCTTCAGTTCTGCTTTTTAGCAAAGCCATTCAAATGAAAATGAACTGATAATCACATTTTCAATAAAGTTTATTTCATTTCTGAACTGCAATTGAAATTATTTAACTGAAAAATTTAGACCTTGCCAATGATCTGAAGGATTAAATTCTGTCAGCAATTGCACCATATATGGAAATAACAGTAAACCTTTTTTAAATGTGCCGTAGTAACGTTCAAGCCATTCGTAGCTAGATGTTTCTGGTATTTAAGTCACACTTTGCTCTACACGAATTAGTGCGAACTAAACGTGATCTACCGATTTGAAGAAAATTTCTTATTTTTCCATGTTGGTGGTAACCATGAATTTAGCAAGGAATCATTGCGTTTAAGTGTCGCTGATTGAAATAATAAAATTATATTATTCTAGTTTTTTGTTCAGTTATTTTCAAAGTGTTATTTATATAATTAAATGTATTTGCTATGGGGACTTAAGTTTAAGGAATATGCTGGCGATTACAAAGAACTGTTCTGTGAGGATTGTCGACAATGACCAGCAGGCTGTTTGAAATCGTTTTATAGTCTACAGAAAACGCCTGCTATGTCGTGAGACTCAGTAAGGGAAATGTTCCTAAATATTTGTAATTTAATTTAAAAATGTTTAAGGAAATTTAATATTAAAAAAAAATTGAACTTAGACCACAATAAGATAATCTATATACTTATATACAAATGAATCCCTTTTTCCCTTGGTCACGGCATCACGCGTGAATGGCTGGACCGATTTCACTAATTCTTTTTTTGTTGTATTTGTTATTATTAGGAGAAGGTTCTTATGTCAGTTTCGTGGTTATAAAAATGGGCAGTGCCACGCCCATAAAAACTGAGTTATAATATTTAGCTACTTGCACTAGATTGATTTTTCTGAAACTTTGCACACATATTGAGCTGTCATGACTACATAACTTCGTGGTTATATAAGTGGGCAGTGTCACGCCCATAAGAAATAAGTTTTAATTTTTAGCTACTTGCGTTAGATTGATTTTTCTGAAACTTTGCACACATATTGAACTCTGATGATTATACAATTTTGTGGTTATAAAAGTTGGCAGTGCCACGCCTATGAGAAATGAGTTATAATTTTTAGCAACTTGCACTGGACCGATTTTCTTGAAACTTTGCACACATATTGAGCTGTCATGACTATATAATTTTGTGATTAGAAAAGTGGGCGGTGCCTTCCCCATAAAAACAAGTTATAATTTTTAGCTTCTTGCACTTGATATTCAATTAAAATTCAGAATGCATTTTTATTCATTAAGGGGCGTAGCAACTCGAACCGGGCTTGGCTAGTTTACAATAAATTTAAATTATAATTTTAAAAAATATTGTGTAAAGAAATTTAAAAACAAAAACTGCAAACATAATGTTTATAAAAAGATATATTTATTACTTTCTTAAATTCTTTCTTCTTTGAAACGTGTTTTTTTTAAACAAACATACAAAAATAAAACAACTTTTGTAAGTTGTACAATATAAACAATAGCACAGCTGATGATCAGCTGATCAAATGAAATCACATATTTAGATACACCTTGGTTTATAAAAGTCTGATAAATATAAAACTAAAAAATCAATCTGTAAATAAAATGTTACGTTACGTTCTTATTATCAATAATATTTTATTTTGCATTTTTTTATTTAAAGAATTGGTTTGAATGGTTTCGACAATCCTATGCGTGATTCAGAAATTAAAGTCATTAAAAAATCTATTGGAGATGGTTTTAAAATCAAAATGGACGATATTGGTAATGTTTTCGTAAAACGTTATGGTAAAAGTGGTATCTTTATACACCACACAAGTCAAACGAATGAGGAAACAGTAATTGGTGGTGATATTTTACAATTGCCAAATATGGCGCTGACAACAGGAACGTCGGCAAAGGTATGAAAATATAAATTGTACATAAATATAAATGTGACAATAAGGAAAAACTGCTAATATCTGATTGGATTGTTTTTTGCAATAATACTTTTTTTAATTTTTAAAATTGTCTAAAATAACTGAAAACTCGCCAAAAATTTATTTGAATTTTGAAATTACAATTGTGTTATTAACTCAATTTCAACTTAAGTCGACTTAAGCAGTTATTTCTTTTAGCCACAAAATTAAAAATATGCTTAATCAAACTTATTAACCTATTAAATTTGTTTTATATTCTTTGTTTCAGCTTTTTGATATGCGTAAATTCACAGCGAATATAAATCGCGAATTTTCCCGCTCTTATCCGGAAAGCTTACGTCTGGAGCGACAATGTCTCTCAGCCATATCATTGGTAAAGTCTAATAACAGTCTGCTCAACTGTCCACTCTGGATAATGGTTATAAATGTGGTAGCCATTGATATGCTCAAAAATCGTTTACAGACATTGCCAAAATCTCTAGATGCCATGGGTACACGTTTGCCATTGAATGTCGGTCATGTGGCTGGCAGCGAAGATCCATACTCAACCATCGAAAGTCAAGTTGGTTTAATATATCCAACACCAGCTGCCTCAGATGATTCGAATAATTCATCGAATTCATCCAGTAAAGGAAGACGCAGTGTTTATAATATGCAAAACTATATCGAAGAAAGCCCGTATATGCCAAAGGTAAAGATAATTTTAAATTATTAATTTAATTAGTTTTGATCAAAAGTAAATAAAATTAGTGCTAAGGCACTAGGTTAAAAATTCGTTTTGAATAAATCATAAAAGATGATTAAAGGCATATTTATAGTTTATAGATGAAAAAACAAAATCTGTCTCTTCTCTTATTTTTTTTTATTGTCAAACTTTTATATAAAAAATCAAACAAAAAACTGTCTACCAAAAGCGATTACCTGATGAATAAATATGCCTTGACATGAGTAGTCTGCACATATTAACTTTGCGTCTAGACGTGGCATCGTTTTGTTCAGACTAGAACAAAACGTCGGCAGAGCAACTGTCAAAAAATTTTTCATGTTCTTTGATATGGAGAGAACGTATAAAGTGTATTTTGTTGCTATTTTTATGTGTCGTCTCTTTCTTTCATATTTCAAATGCCTTTTAATATCAGACGTCGTTGTTCGAACAAATTTTCTGACAACGCTGTTTGAACAAGAACAAAACATCGACAACAGCGGTCCACACCAGGCAAATTCATATGCGCACAAAAAATTGTTCGTTTTTCGAACAAATCGATGGCTGGTGTGGACCGTATGTAACATGATGTTAACGTTAATCAGTTAATGTCTAACACTACGTCTCAGTTACTCTACGTCTTGACGAGCCATCGATTTGTTTAGACTAGAACAAAACGTCGGCAGAGCAACTGTCAAAAAATTGTTCATGTTCTTTGATATGGAGAAAACGTATAAAGAGTATTTTGTTGGTATTTTTATGTGTCGTCTCTTTCTTTCATATTCAAAATGCCTTTTAATGTCAGACATCGTTGTTCGAACAAATGTTCTGACAACGCTGTTTGAACAAGAACAAAACATCGACAACAGCGGTCCACACCAGGCAAATTCATGTGCGCACAAAAAATTGTTCGTTGTTCAAACAAATCGATGGCTGGTGTAGACCGTAGGTTAGGCATTGATTTATTCGTACACAAGAAAAACGTCAACAAAGTAACTGCCAAAAAGTTTTTCACTTTCTTCGAGGCAGAAAAAACATGTAAAAGGTATTTTGTTGCTATTTTAATATGTCGGACTTTTTTGGTCTAATAGTAGAGATGTCATATTTTATCGTGATGTAGAAAAATTTAAATTTTGTTAATTTTAAACAAACCTTTTTTATATCAAAAATTTAAAAAAAAATTCTAAAAATTATTATGAGCAGTTGTTAATTTAATCTTTCACAGAAAAAATAGATCAATGTAAAATCTTTATTCGTTTAGGCACAAAAAAATATATTGTAAACCTCTCGAAACCGTAAAAAGTCAATAAGTACCCATGCAATTTACTCAACGACAAATCTCAAGCCAAACTCTTGAAAACGATGCCAAATTTTGTTTCAATTTCACTTTTGACCAAATGTCCGGCTAGATTGGCAAAATACCCCTATTTACATCGATACGATTGATCCACGCAAAACAAATTCATGTTTGCACAAGAAATTGTTCGTTTTTCGAACAAACGGATTGCTAATGGAGACTCTATGTAATGTGTAATGGATAATATGTGCTTATTGCACATTGGCTTAACTTAAATAAAATAATATTTGCACCTTAAAAAAATTAAAAAAATTAAATAATTCAATTGATTGATTGATTGATTGATTGATTGATCGATTGATTTAAGGTTAAAATTTTACTTCTATGTTTGTTTGCAAAAATCGTGGTATTATATTAATAAAAACATATTTCTTTTATTTCAAACTATTTTTTAGCCTGATTATGATATTTACAATCAAGCTGTACCCATGTTGACCAGTAAAAACAATAAAAGTTCACAAAATCGAAAGAAACAAGATGATCCATATTATTGTGGTCTTTTGGCACGCATACCCAATTTCATAAAGACATCAAAAAACAGTGATAATAAGAAAATTAGTAAGAAAGAAGCTAAAATCGCTCGAAAAATATCAGCTTCTCAGCAGCAGCTGTTGCAAGTTGCCCAACAACCAGCCCATCCTATACCCATAGCTACATTTCATCAACAATATCAACCGTTTCACGCATATTATCCTTATAAGTTGTATTCACAAAATCACCGACTCTCACAATCACAATTGTCACTTTGGGATGCTCGCAGTTTAATAAGTGCACATGGTGTGTAATCGATTATTTTTAAAATCTGTCTGCAATAGTATTTTATTAATTATTTGAATTTCTTTTCAGAATAAGCAAATAACTTTCCCATAATTATTTCAATATCTGGATAAACTTACGTCTTACTGCAATTATTTTGTGTTATTTATAATTTTTAAAATAAATTTTACTTTAATTTTTTTCTTTTCTATTTCCTTTCTCTACTTACCTAATTTTGATTTTATGAATTATCTTAATTATTTCTTAAGTTGCTTAAGCGCAGCTTTATTTTTATGTGATTTTATATTTTATTTTAAGAATTTAGTAAAAAAAAGCATATAAAGCCACTCCTACCTTAAAGAGTGCGCTTAGTAATTTACGCTATTCGCAATATTGTGTTATAGAAATCCTTGAAAGCGAAAAAAAATACTCGTCATCATTATAATATTTTTATTCAATATACTTGCATACATTGTTTTAGTCATACATACATAGGTATATACATACACACACACATATACATATATATTTTAAGAAAATTTTCTATTTTGCCATAGATATTTTTCATATATAATTTATTTTTTTAAAGACTGAAACATGTCCTTTCTTGTTAGAAAAAAAAAGAAACAAGCATGAGCAAAATGTGAAAAAAAAACATTAATTAAAAAGTTAACCTAAAATTATTTAATTTGTTATACGAATAGAGAGAGTCCTTCTTTTTTAGTTGTAAATATTTAAAGAAGATGTCAATGTAAATAATTTAAGTATGATATATGTGTCTTCGTAACATATCTACATACATATACATAAAATATAGTTGGTGTGTTCGCAAGTCGTCCTAAATATCGTATCGTTATTGTGTATTAATTTTCCAAAAATTTTAAAGTGGTTGACAAGTACTGTATTCTGTACTGTATTATAAAATTTTAAAGATTTCGTAAAAATTTTCAAATATTATGACAATACGACACTTAGGCCACCTTGTGAATTAACTAAGTAAATATGTATGTTAAAATTTTTATATGTTTAATATAAGCTAATAATGATAAATATATAATTTATAGTAAAAATAAAAATTATGAAAAACCAATTGTGTTGTTTTTAAATATTTCCTTTTAATATTTATATATGTATTTTCAATTTTTTTTAAAGGTAAGATTAACATTTATAGATTTCAATTGATTAGATTTTGTAATAAAAAGTCATGGAAAACTCTGAGTTTGATATGTGTGATAGAAATCTAATCTGAAATTTATTTGGTAATTTTCGTTTTTTTTTTATTAAACTTTTGTTAATTTTTAGTTACTAATAACTTCTTATTTTTAATCTCTGACTAAATTATTTGGAAAATTTATTTATTTATTTATTTAGGAAAAAGAAAAAATAAATTCAACAAATCTGTACGAAATAAGTCAGAAATCTAGCAGACATATTAAACAAAAATTAATAAAATCCCTCCGACATTTAAATACGAAATCAGTCAGAATTTCTGACTCAGAAATCTTAGACATAACGTACATTACTCTACGTCTTGACGAGCCATCGATTTGTTTAGACTAGAACAAAACGTCGGCAGAGCAACTGTCAAAAAATTTTTCATGTTCTTTGATATGGAGAAAACGTATAAAGAGTATTTTGTTGGTATTTTTATGTGTTGTCTCTTTCTTTCATATTCAAAATGCCTTTTAATATCAGACATCGTTGTTCAAACAAATGTTCTGACAACGCTGTTTGAACAAGAACAAAACATCGACAAGAGCGGTCCACACCAGGCAAATTCATGTGCGCACAAAAAATTGTTGTTGTTCAAACAAATCGATGGCTGGTGTAGACCGTAGGTTAAATTTCCCAGACTTGTACAGCAGACATCTGCACGAAATATCTATAAAAAAAAATTTTTTCATACTTGTTGATTCAGATACTGCCGTACTATTTTGCAGGCTGGGTTTTCTAGGAATGGGAAAAAAATATCGATATAATAAAATATCGATATTTAAGAAAAGATATCGATATATCGCCGATATTTTAAAAACCAATATATCGATACATCGATTCTTATTTACGAGTATCATTTTCAGTATCTTTTTCAATATGTTTAGAGCTCTATAAATTTTAGACTTTTTCCAACAATACTGACTGGCATCACCGCATGCATCATATATATACATATTTTTCTTTCAATAGCAATTATATTGGACCCAAGGTTCAAGCGTATTCTTTTTACTTCTATAACAGCTGTCTCAAATATATATTATTCGCTCAGAACATAGTAAGAGGGAACAAGTTTCTCCCGCTTTCAGGTTTGCTAAAAGAAGCGGATTGACAGAGGCTCGCATGAAGCAAAGAGTAATTCTTATGTCCATATCCGATGAGTACTTGTTTCAATAATATGTAAGCGTAAGGTAATGATGATTAAATGTCATTTAAAATTTGGTGGTTTATTTTTTTTTATAGCTTTAAAATGACGAGCTGACAATATATTTACTGATTTTTTTTCTATCATTTTATCGTTTTCATTGAATTGTTTGCGAAAATAAATATTTAAAATCACATAATAAGGTTGTACATATGTATGTATTATGTGTATATAATTTTTAAGCTTGGAATATTTTAACAACATTCTTATGTAAATACGTTTCGATATATCGAAATATCGATGTTTTTAAAAAGTATGTAAATATATCGATACTGTTGAAAAATATCGATACAATGTATATCGATACATTTTTTTTATTTGCCCATCACTAGAGTTGTTATAAAAAATTAACATCGTGTTCAGGGATGCCACAAAGAAAATAATTTTCCTACCAAATTTTTCTCTAAAAAGGACCAAAGCCTAACAGAACCTATCATTTTATCAAATTGCCTTCCAGAGTATAAATTCAATGAATGAAATAGCAAAAATAATTTGAATTAAATAAAAGATATAACAAATTGTGCTAATTATAAAATTTATTTAATTTAAAATTTTGTTACTACAAATATTATTAACTTTTTTTAGAAAGGACTGTTGTATATTTCACCAATCAGCCTTGATCGTGTGATTTTTTGCTATTTAGTTATTCACTATAAAAAAAAACTACTCCTGCCATTTGGCAATGCAAAAAATTGTAAGTAGGGTTTGCCATTTCATAATCAATAGACTAAAAAAACGAACAACGCTTAATCACATAAGTTGACAGCGCAAATGGGCAAAATTTTTCATCACCCTTTTTTATACCCCTCACCTGTGGTGCTTTATCATTCCGTTTGTAATTTTTACAACATTGATTTTCGACCTCACAAAGTATATATTTTCTGAAAGATTATGATTAGTGGAGTCAATTGAGCCTTGTCCGTGTGTAAGCTCAAATCAACTTTTAAAAATCACCACATTTTACTCAGATCTGTATGTGGTATCAATTTTTTACAAATATACGGGAATTGAAATACAACTCGATCGGCCCATAACTTTTTGATATATTAGCAAACAAACACGACTGCCTCTGTTTATACCCTTTACAAAAAAGTGAAAGAGGGTACATATAGTTTTGTCATTCCGTGTGAAATTTCTACAATTTTCATTTCCGATCCCATAAAGTATATATTTCCTCAAAGCTTACGAATAGGAGAGTCGATTAAGCATTGTCAGTCTGTCGGTGTGTATGTTGAAATCAACTTTTCGGAGCCCCTCGACATCGTCAGGACCCGCGTGAGGTATTAAAATATCAGAAATATTCGTTAGCAGATCGGTTTTTTTTATTTTTCTTTTTAATTTTTTTATATATTTTTATTTTTTTTTTAACATACATACATATACTCAATTTATAATTTTACAATGGGATGTTTTTATATATGTATGTACGTATTTCATATGAGATGAATGGCCACACAAACAATTGTTATTGCATGACTACACGTTGTGAAGGGTATATAAGATTCGGCACGGCCGAATAAAACACTCTTCAATGTTTTATTTTCTTAGGTTTTCGTAGGTTAATTTTTACAGAGTTTTGTTACTTTTTATAGGTATGATATGCCTCTAGGGATATTTTTACAAAATTTTTAATTAATCGGTTAATCGGTTAATTTTGAAAAATATAATTTTCTTTATATACATAATATTATTGGAGCTCTCAATTCGTTGTTTAAAATGCTAAAGACACCAAAAGAGAAAAGCAGACAAGCCGGTTTGAAATTTTTTAAGATATAACCCCATAAATACAAATGCTTTAATGTTTTTTAAAAAATTTAAATTGATTTTTTTTTCAAAACGAATTTCATATACATGCAGCTCTGTGCCGCTTTCAATTCTTTTCAGTTTTCGTACATATTATTTTATAGCCAGTATATAACATATGTATGCTTAGAAAAATATTATTAACCTTAAACGAAAACTTGTTAATACATTTAAAATACGGCAGAAAAAAAATATATATACTATATAATATATATCCAAAAATATATATCAACAACATACATATAATAAAAATACCTACGTATAAAACTAAAATTTTTATCGCAAAAGGAAAACCCTAAAACTTCTACTACGTTTTTTTGCAACACAGAGACGCACAATATTTAAAAAATACTTTCATTCTACCGTCAAACGTTCATTTCAATACTTGTTTTGCTTAGCTTGTGTTAAATATTGGAAATAAATGACAAAATATAGTTAATTATATATTTTTATACGTTAAAGTGTAGACATATTGAAAACAATGGATCGTTTTGTAACGCGAACGCCAACATGGAAAACTTTAAGTTATTCTTCAATGGCGGCAAAGTCTTTTACGCAAAAAAATTTCCGTCAGACAAAAACAACATTGGATAATAAGAAAAAGCCTCTTCAACAGAAACAATTAAGTGAAGTAACTCAACAATATGATATTGATAAACACATTGTTTTATTACCACCCTCTTCTAAGCAAACAAATTCCGAAAATTGTAATGGCAACAGCAATGACAGTGGATTAAGCAGTGCATCTAGTATATCACCACAGCTGACTGATGACAATGTAGGCGCTGCTTACAATGCTAGTCCCTTTAAGAAGTTCCATACTCCTTCAAAAACGAACTCTGGTAAGTTTAGTTGCAGTAGCACAAAGTAAGCTGGTTATTTGAAATGTCTATTATACTTTTTGCTTAAAAAATTGTGTGAACAAAATATTTTTTTAAATTTTAAATATGTGTACGAAATTTGTTGTTTTTACGGGTGTGTATTAAAACTGTATAATAAATGGCAACATTTTTTCTTTAAATAAGTGATAAGGCAATCCTTTGTTTACCCTACGTTGCCACAGGCAAGTATTTACTTGCAAGTAGTGTATACGTATTACTAACGAAAATCAGGAGAAATGCCAAAAAAAACACAAAAATTTTTTGAGTGTCTACACAGCACAATGCAAGTTCATTTTTAAAATGTCGCCAACAAATAAACTTCAAACAAATTTAAAACAAAT
Source organism: Phyto melanocephala (assembly GCA_941918925.1). Taxonomy (NCBI): domain Eukaryota; kingdom Metazoa; phylum Arthropoda; class Insecta; order Diptera; family Rhinophoridae; genus Phyto; species Phyto melanocephala. Next base: position 107,577,259 of record OW799237.1, read on the forward strand.
GGCGCTGCTTCAATTGGTAATTAAGTGTTGTCAATAGCCACTATTGAACGTTACCTTTAGACATGTAACTTTTTAATATAATTTTTTTTATTAAATATTGATATTTATATTAAAACTTACATTTTAAATGAATATTTATATTTTTTTCTTAATATTCTTCATATACATATATACATATTTATTAAAAAAATTAGCTGAATTATTTACCACAATTGTATGATATATTGTTGAGTTAACAAAAAACTCAGTATTAGACAACACTGTTTTTCGGCTTGTCACTTTACTTGCCGTAACTGTAAAAATTTTACTTGCTTAAAAATTTCCTCGCAAGCTGAGTCGTAGGTTGTCAAAGTGTAGTTGTGTTAGTAAAAAAGTGTTAGTGTATTGGTTTTTTTTCACTTGCACTTGCATGTGGCAACGGTAGGTAATAAGAGAAAAGCTAAAGAAAGTCATCACAAAACAAAAAGCATAATAACGTTGAGCTGTCACTTTTCACTAGTGTCAATGAACATTTCCAAAGAAAAAAAAATCGTTAATTTCTTTGTTTTTTTTTTATATGTAATAAACAAATTATTTAGACGCAATATTTACAAACAATTTCTTTGTACTGATTAGGTAAATTAGCTGATTATATAGACTGTCCTGTTGAAAAGGAAAATGATACGTATATTACAATAACAAGTTCACCAAGATCTCATAAAAAGGTGGTGGAATCTGGCCAACGAATTCAAAGTGCCTTGGAAAGCAATAAAATATTACAGTCAAAATTTCAAGAAACACCAGATAAACCACTACCAACTGCCAGCAGTATGATTATGGCACGTATACAAAGGGACCTGAATAGTCCATCGGCTGCCGCAAGAATGAAAGCCCTAAGGGCCATGAAGTAAGCTTCTTTTTATTTATTTATTTTTCCTAACATTAGCTTTTCCTATATTAGGCAGATATGTAAGCCAAATAAATGTTTTAATCGTTGTTACTAATGAATTACTTATATTTTACTTAGATCTCCTACTAAATCTGCTTATTCCCATTTTGACATTCCCGAGGCAGAACAAAGTCTTCATCTACCAGAACCCCCTAGTCTACAAGAAATTATGCGCAATATTGTGGTTTACGTTGAAGTACGTTCTGGAGAAGACAATCGTTCAGCTGGAGTACGTAAAGTTATTGAAGCGCTGGGCGCTCGTGTTAATCTAAGTTTAAATCGGTAAATATGCTTATATTTGTAATTGTTATTTTATTTATATATATTTTTTTTAGCGATACCACTCATGTGATTTTTAAAGATGGACTTTTATCCACTTTTAAAAAAGCTAAACAAATGAATATACCAATTGTTTCGATTTTATGGATTGAAGCATGCAAAGACCAACGTCGTATATGTGATCCCAAAAACTATCCAATATCGAATTTAGATCGTTATGAAAATCCTGAGTTGTATACAAAAATGAAGGTAAGTTTTTTTCAAAATGTTATAGTATTAAAAAAATTGTCTACAGTTTTCTTACATATCATTGAAAATTCTAAAGTGAAATATGGCAAATAAGTTTTAGTATAAATAATTAATTATTTAAAAATATAGGCTTTTTTAATTTCTGTTAGATAATTTTTTTTATTGTGGTTAAAATATAAGCTTTATATCAGTTGCTAGTCGAAATTTAAGATTTTAAAAGATAAACTCTTCTTTAATTATATTATTTTTACTTTTTATTATATCTTTATGCATGCATTATGATGCTTTTCTTTAATAAGAAAGTATTTGAGGATCTCGCGGGCAGAAAAATTATATTTTATAGATTTTGGCTAGATTTTCATTTTCTACACCATTTTCAATGCATTTCAGAAATTTTCAAATGTATTTCAAAGTTTCCTTGCTGTTTTTTTCTTATAAATTTCTATTTAATATCAATTTCAATTTATTTAATACAGTAATATCAAGCCCTAAGAGCCAAAATAACAATATTACAAAATAATAAGCCTGAGTAAAACTATTTAAAAAAATAAAAGGAAAAAATATAATACAAAATATGTAAATATAAAATTAAATACAAATTAAGACTAATAGTTATTTGCTCCCCAGCCCCAAAATAAAAAGTAAATATATAATAAATAATACCATATAGGCCCAATCAGCAGCATTTAATTTAATTTAAAGAATTTTTCTTTTTAATTTAGAGTTTGTATTATAGAATTTTTTATTAATATTTCCGATTATTTACTAGAGAAGCTTGTTCAAAATATAATAATTAGAATATCAAGAAAATTTAAATATTAGAGATTTTAAAAGCCTTTTGCATATATGTATCTCCTAAAACGAGTTTTAATCACTTACCTTTTTAATTTAATTCTTAACATTCTTTGGAATATTTTAGTCTGATGTGAACTTAACTTATGCCTTGTAAATGAGAATAAATTTGATCAAATGTGTATTTAATTTTTAATAGTAAATAAACTGTTTATACTTTTATTCGACTTTCAGTGTATTGTAATTGTTTGGCTGCTAAAAATAATTTTAGATTAAAGCAAAGGTATCGAAGTTTTAGTTTTTAAAATTGAAAAATTAATTAAATACCTTCATACTTTATAAGATCGCAAATAAAAACTTAAAAAAATTGTAAACTGAATGAACCATACCGTATCATTCATACTCAGGATAAAAATAACTTGAAAATTTTGTTTTCTTAAAAATTAACAAAATATGGCAAAACGACATAATAGAACACCTTATAAATTCACTAAATATATACATATAACGACTTACCTTGAGAAGTGCCTTATATTCATATAAAAAAAATATTTAAATTTATTTTAAAAACATTTCAAACTTATTTTAAATTTTTTGACTATGGAGGTATATTTTTAAATATAAATATCAAATTGTTCATGGCTGACGCATGTACAAGGCTGAATTCGACCGTTAAATTGGCTATATTGGCTTTGAAAGTCGCTGCGATCTGTGGTTTATACACATAGGCCAGTGACCTAATAAAAAGTCTACCGGAATTAAATCGAAAGATCTTAGTGGCTAGTTCATATCACATCCATGTGAGATGACCATGCCCCAATATCGGCACGTAGCGCCATCCGTATCCATTATTGCGACCAAAAATCCACACCAAAAGTTTTATTCGGAATGCTTTGGACGCTCGTGTACCCAGAAATGAAGATTTTTCAGCTATCGTCTATCAAAGTTTCGATGTTTCTATTGAATACAATTTAGTGGTTACATCTATTTGTTCAAATATTTTTTAATGTTAACATACATACCTAAAATTAAAAGTTATATTTTGAAACTAATTTTGGTAAAAACTAAAAATATTGTCTAGGATTATTTGATTACATTTTTATTACATAATTTTAGGGGTTCAAAAATATCAAATACAAATCGAAACTATTACTATATAAGGAATACTATATATAAACTACAATTATTATTTTTTTTCATTTAAAGCAACTACAAAAAATAATTTAAACATTTTTACTTGTAATCTACTTTCTAGTCTAATATGACAGTTAGTTGCAAAATGTTGTGTAAACATTTAGCTCACATTGTGTCTAAAACTGCACGTAAACTTTATCATTTAGTGGCGGCTTCTATAACATCATGTTGACGAAGAATTTTAATTCTTTAGATCAGTGCTCTTCAATCTTTATATTATAACATTTTATACTATTCCCTTTAAGTTTTCTGTAAATATAAAACTTTTTTAAAAATTGCTACAAATTTGTCCCATATTGGGAATCACTAGTTTATATCTTGCCAGCGTTTCTTTATCAGAAAATATGCATAACTTATTGTTGGATTGCTGTTGATTTTATTTTTTTTTATCGCCAAAACACAACACAATTTTCTTCCCTGATGTTTTTGGTTTATATGCAAACATTCATACTTAGGTAATATTTACAATACAAACACAAATAAGAAAACAAGTTTGATGATAAGACCCTACAGCGCTTTGTCGTCATTTGCTCGCTACTAATGTGTAAGTGAATGTTTTCTATAGGAATTTTATTTTACAATTAGTAATTTACAAAATTATTCGGGATATCCTCTCATAATTTTTTAATATTATTTATTTTGTTGTTGGGTTTAAGCATGTTTATATGTATTTCACTGGTGCTTATGTCAGATCATCAGTAATCATTTACTCTAAATTTAAATAAAAAGGTAATTGGAATCAGTGGCACCAGTGAAATGCATAAAACCAGCTTAAACCCATACAACTGAATAATTATAATTTTATTTTACATTAACTTCTTAATTCATCATTCATTAACAATTTTAATTAGTTGATAAGACTTTAAAGTATTGTTTAGTTCAGATTAAATTTTAATTTTACAAAGTTGAAAATGTTTTAAGTTGAAAATGTATGCTATAAGTCTAAGGTTAGGTCTTTAGGCAGACGAAATATTTAGAATGAATCACTTGAATCTTACAGAAATAAAACTAGTTGTACATTTTGTTAAAGTCATCATGCTGAAGTGACTTTCTCATAACTTGTTGCATCTTGACCGTTCCATAAATAAATAAAAAATCATTTAAAAACAAAATACAACTTATTTAGTCCTCAGAAACGTTTTTTTTTTTTTTTTTTTTTTTAAGAACCCGTATCAGACGTATATCATCTGGTTTAAATATCTCAATATTTAAAGACTTAAATATTCCTTCCTATTTTCAGTAACATTCTATTGTACAGTTTTCTTTTGGTCGTCGAATTTTAGGCTTTGAATATTAAAGGATTTCTAGCTTTAGAGTTGCAATTCTTCCTTCCTACACAAGCATTTTATTTAGTAAAAGTATACAAAGCTAGTTAGCTACTTTATGCGTGCGTACAATTTTCTCCAGCATAGAACGATTATTGACTTTGTCTAAAACGTTCCATCAAGTTACTTAAGTTAAATTAGGTTGTAAAATAGAGACACTAAAAGCGCAAACCCATGACAGGTATACACGTAAGCCCAATTGAAATATTGTAAGCTCTAATATATTTATTTATTTATTCAACGTAATATAAAGCCTCATTAGGCCAATTAAAATCACTGCTCTAAAAAGCAGCGTATGAACCCTGTGTGCTTGGCTACACTTAACAGGATATTTGTATTGTTTTCTTATATTTATACATAATTGTTTTATACAGATATATAAAATGCATGCGAACATATCTAGTAGTGTGTTTGTATGTGCATTCTACTTTTATGATAGGGTTTTTACTACAGTGCTGTCTGGGTAGAGTGAACTAATTTTTACAGAGCGATTTCACTATACCCAGGTTGTTCACTAAATCAAGGTTGAATTTTTATTTATTTAAAAAACCAATTTATTTATTTTAAATGCATTTATAGGTTATAAATTTTATTTATTTCTACGTAATACTAAAGTTTAAATTTATGACTGGAAAAAATTAACTTTGGGATACGACCTTAATGGAACATGCGTGCAGACTTAAATAAATAACCACTTCATAGAATGCGTATTTGTGAGAGTAACTTGTCAACTTACTTCAAAAAAAATCGTTACTTTACCGTTATTTTATGTTCTCTTTAATTTTTATACACTTTTTCATTGTTTTTTTATCCTTTGCCAAACCTTAAAACTCACTATAAAGTATGTTCACTCTATTGAGGTTCATGAGTGTTCACTCTACAGAGTAGTCAATGTAAACATTCTGGTGTTCACTCTAACGAGGTATTCATAGCATCAGGAGTTCTCTCTTCCCAGACAGCACTGTATTATACATTTTATCCATTAATATTAAAGCTAATACACCAAATTTAAACATTTATGCTATCACCATTCATTAGGTATTATATAATTGTAACAGAAAGTATTTGATTCGTGGTGAAAAAACTTCCTCTGCTCCGATCCTAACCATTTTTGGTTGTAATAAGTAAAATGCCAAAATTGCTCGAGCAAAGTTTCAACTAAATTTCGTTTATAGTTTCCTATATATGGCATCAAATGTACTTTTTTTTTTGTATGGTGGATACCATACTCCCTGTTCCGATCCTATCTGTTTTTCTTTCGAATAAGGAAATTGTTATCAAAGTAACTCATACACAATTTGAAGGGAAAATCTGCTGTAGTTCTTAAATTATGTCATAAAATGTGTTCAATTTGTATGGGAGGTAACACGCCCACCAAAAAAATAAAACAAAAATATAGTTTATGCCCGTTCGAAGGATAGACTTGTAGCATTGGTGAACAAATTTTAGAAATTGAGAAGTAGTTTCCAAGAAAACATAACATACAAAGACACATTTCCTTTTTATTATATTAGTATAGATATAGATTAGTATAGATTAACGGGATGCTTTTTCGAACATCAATTCACTTTCCCTTTAAAGTTAATAAATGTATTGTTTTTTAGACAAATAAATCATTTGTTATAATTACGCAGATTTTAAAAATCTTTTATTGTTTTTCTCTTATAAGCGTTAATTTTTTAATCTATATTAACATTTTATATTTACGATATACAAAATACATACATACATACATACATATGTACATCTTTACAAACATACTTAAACTAAAACGTTTTTTGTGGTCCTTAAGGTAGACGAATATATTTTGGAGATTTTATAGTTATAAAAGCTATAGATAATCAATACAACGTACATACACATAAATTTATTATTTTCTAAACTTTTAATTGAGTTTTTAAAAATAGAAGCAAAATAATTTTTTGTAGATTTTCGTAAGCAATTTTATACTTTCATTAAAATATTTATTTTAATTACAAATTATTTAAAATGCTAGTTCAAATATGCATTTAATTGATTTTAAGTACATACTACATTTTGAAATTTAATATCAAAAATTCGTTAGTAACAAAAATCAAACTTAAATTTAAAACAATTATGAGAATAGAAAATGTGTGCTTTAAAGGAGTTTTTTTTTTTACAAATTGTTTTGTAAATAGGATATTTTTGTTTCAGTTTATTATTATTTTTTTTTTTTTTATTAATAAATTAAGTTTAAAATTAAGTAAAATAAATATTAATTTAATTAATATTTTTAATTGTCTTAAATTAGTTTTTATTTGTGCAGGCAGATGTATAATAAATAAATTTGGAAATTAAAGTAAAATTTCGGATTGACAACCCTTTTAATTTCTTAAAACTAAAATTTTTTTTTTGTAAATTTTAAATAAGTTAATATAGTTTGTGTGTTGAAAAAATGTCAAGTCCTTCATTTTACAAATATTTATATGATTGTTTAATTAATAAATTTAAAAAAAAAACTTGTCTCAAAAAATATTTTTTAATCATAAACATGCATCTTTGTTAGATTTTAATAAAATGTGTATAATTTGTAGTTAAATTTGTGTTAAACGTTTTAATTAAAATACCAGCAATGCAGGCTTTAAATTAACTGCCTCTTTAACCACAAAATTTATATAAAATGTTTGCAATTTAAACATTTTTCTTATTTCATTATCACAAAAAAATTTTGTTTAGAAATCTTACAACATCTTAATCTATTTAGTTTCAGTTTTTACGCCTTATATGCCTTTCATTTGATATCACCCTTAAATATAAAGTTTAAATCATGTGCCTTTAAATAAATGACCTGTCAAGTGGAAAAGTTGTAGGAATAAAAACTTTTCTAGGAATGAATATAAGTAGCTTATAGATAGAGGCACATACTTTTCTTAATAATGGCAACGTTATGCCTCCGCAATAATTGTTTAAGAAATATCACGATAATGTCACCTCTAAACACATCATTATTAAGAAGCCGGCAATTGTGCCCCAAGTAGCTATGGTACCATTACCGCTGGCATGAGCTTCGGGCAATATATCATCGGCTACTATGTAAATCATGGCACCAGCAGCAAATGACAGAGCATAGGGTAAAATGAGGCTGGCAAATGTCACAGCCACAGCACCCAAAATACCGAAAATAGGCTCAACCATGCCTGACAACTGGCCATACCATAGAGACCTTGCGACACTAAAGCCGGCAGCATGAAGAGGTAGACTAACGGCTAGACCTTCAGGAAAATTCTGTATACCTATGCCAATAGCTAAATTTCGGGCAGCCTCAAAGGTAGATGAATTGGAAGAGCCGACGGCACCAAAACTAACGCCCACCGCCAAACCTTCGGGTATATTGTGGACGGTAATAGCCACTACCAATAACATTATACGTTTCCATTGAGCCAAGGCACTTTCGGCTTTTTCTCTCTCACTTTCAGTGGCCACATACGTGTGATTGCTGCGTTCAACATCAATACTGGTTTTCTTACGACGCCTAGGCTCGTTGTGACTATGTTGTACACTTAAGCAATCTGAAAAACTGTCCAAACTTTTTGCCACATCCATGGCACCACCTCCGCACACACTATTCTGACTGTGTTTTATATCATCCAAGGCTATGTCAGCCTTATCCTTATTACCTTGCGTCATTTGTATCATCATATTTGAAGAGTTTAAGCCCAAATAAGACATTAGTTTATCACAGCCATAAACAAATATGGCACCCAAAAGAAAACCTCCAGAGACGGGCAGAAAAGCATATACACCATACAGATCAGAATTTTCTGCCATTTCAATGGCTGGCGCTAAAAGTGACCAAAATGAGGCTGCAACCATTACGCCTGCCGCAAAACCCAAAGCGGCATCTAGAGATTTACGTTGATTTCCGCGTAAAAATATTACGCAAGCCGCACCGGCCGCCGTCAAACCCCATGTTAGTAGAGTGCCCAATAAAGCTTGAGTAACAGGACCATAACCAGCAATCATCTTATTTTGTTATTTTCTGTCTTTTGTAGTTTATTTTCTAGATAAAAATGTCTATTTTTCTATTTACTTTGTTTTTTTTTTTTTTGTAGTACGGAATGATGACAATTAAAAGTTTATCTGTAATGTAATAATTTTTTGTTTTAACATTTTTTAATCATTCTTTCAAATAGTGATGAGTTTTTTTTTCTTTGTAATACAAACATAAGTTATTTAAATGAATGCTTTCCGGGAATATTTCATCAATTTAAATTTATTAAAATTGTGAATGCTGCTTAATTTTAAATATATTTGAGAGTACTAAAGCTATTGTTTTGGCTCTATGTTCACCAGGGGAGTTACAGGATTGAATATATATAAAACAATTGTGGGCTAAACTTGGCAAATTTATTTTTGATTTTTTTTATAAATAATTTACTAAATTATTCGGGATATGCTCCCTTAATTTTTCAATAATATTTATTTGGTTGTTGGGTTTAAGCTGGTTTATATGCATTTCATATAAATAAAATAAATTAAAATTGAAAAATTGTTGGTTGGGTTTTTGAAAAAGTTTTTTATAGTTTTTTGTTTTATTTTTGAATTCTCATTTTGTTAATGAGAATTTGAAAATATAACTTATAACATTTTAAACTTTTTCAAGAATTTGGGTAAAGGTTTACTGATGATCTGGCATAAGCACCAGTGAAATGCATATAAACCAGCTTAAACCCAACATCCAAATAAATATTTTTTTATATTAATTAAAAAAATGAACTGAATAATCTAATCTAGTTCAATTGGTTCAGTTTAATTTGTTCTTATGTTTTATTTAATATAAAGCTACTTAGGTAGATTATATAGGCAGGTGCAGGAAGCTAAGAAAACACTTTCAAACACCTACACTCGGAGACCCTTTGGTTAATTGGGCGACCTTTTTGAAATAGAAATGAATACAGAAAGAACTAGTGTAATCCTTACCCAACCACCTTCTCTATAGTTATTTCGAACAATGACAGAAACATGCTCTACCGGTTCAATATCCTCCTTCTGCTCAGACATCTTACAATAATCTAAAGTGTAGCGCTCCCATCTACCAATTCTAGCCCTAACCGACAACACCACAGTTTTCCGGCTCACAATGTAGCCTGACGTTGAAGAAGTCCATATCTCAGCCATTTATTTCCTAACTTAATTTATGTTTGAAAGTAAATTTGTATGACTTGTAATTATATACGCTAAGTATGAATTTCTAAAGGTTTTTAGAGTCTTAAAAACTAGATTGATATCTTACATTCATGCTGAATAATAAATTAACTTCTGTTTAAATAAAAAAAATTGAAAATAATTTTAATAAGAGTTGTTAACAATTTAAAAGATAATTTAAAAAATCTTGATTGTTTCTCTGCAAGACAAAAACCAAATTACATAATTTAAATAACATTAATAAAATATCTGATATTTATCTCACTCACATTTCTTAAAACAAAAACAATTGACAGATGGAATTAATGACATTGAATTAAGAACTTTAAATTTATGATTAATTTATGATTAAGCGTCATTGCCCTAATAAAGTAAACAATAATAAGAATTATCTTAATCATTATTTAATTATAATTTGTTTTTTTTTTCTTATTGACAAAAAATTAACAGCAAAAACTGTAGTCGTGTCGTATACTAATACTAACAAATGTGATCACCTGTCTCGAAAAAGATCTTTCGATAATTTTGTTGGAACCGAATTTTTACTCTTATTGCTCTTGTGTGTAGGTGTTGCTTATTTCAGTTTTTTTTTTTTTATTAAAACAAATTTTCAAAAAATTTTTTCTTTTTGAAAATTTATTGATATTGATTAAATAGGTCAATTGCCGGCAAAGATATCAGCGAATAAATGTTTCTCAAATGTCAATTATATTATTCAAATTATCGATTTTCTCAATAAGTTTTGGCCACAGTTGCACCATAACATTGTCAGTTACGGTCATTAAATGATAGTGCAAGCTGTGTGAAGGGTATAGAGGATTCAACATAGCCCAATATAGTTTCTCTTATTTGTTTATTTCTTGCAATAATATTTTTTAGAAAGTAAATTTTATGAAAGCCCTAATGAACAAATTAAACAAAAAAAAACATTTTCTTGAATTGAATTTATTTTTAAACAATTTTATTTTTTGAAGAAACAATATTGTCCGTAAGTGGATTTACTTATGTTTTCTTTTTTTAAACAACCCCTTTTAGAATGCATCTAGAAATAATGCGACATATTATTTGTGAAGAAAAGAACACAAATAATCGTCCATGTTCTGATTATCGAACGATTTCAAATCACATGGTCCACATTTCACGCGTGTTCATATTTTTGATTTTTTTAATAATTAAAAACATGTAAATTCATGTCTAATATAAAAGAAAACATTTTTTTGTTGCGTTTATACAGTATTTGTTGGATGCATAGAACACCATTTTGTGATTTTAAATCGCATTGCAATTTTCCGAACTGGGTGAATTTTTTACGAATTTTAGTTTTTCAGTGATTTCAATACATTTCACATAAATAAACCTCGACACAATAATTTAACTCAAAAGTCTTGAAATATTTTTTTTAAAGCAATTTTACCAAAATGTTAAATTATGAGATAATACAGTTTGTATTACGTTTAAATCTCCTGTAAAGTTTCAATTATTCGAGTAAGGATTTTCTACCTGTGACCATCGATATGTATTACCGTGTATGAATGATGTCATAATGTCTATATTAATTAAAGAAAAAAAATTACCAAAAATTGTATTATTTGTAACTATCAGCTTTTTTTTTTATTTCTTTTCGACAAAAATTAACAAATATTTAGGTCACTCCGCTACCCTGTGATATTATACAGTGCAAAAAGTGCAGTAATTTTTTTTATAAATAAAGACGAAAAAATTTTCAAAGAAATGGCAAAAAATTTTACATTTTTCGATAAAATGGAACACCTTTCATATAAAAACGCCTAGTGGCACGATGCGTCTTCACAGGTGTAAATGATCTTATAATGAAAAATAGAACCGTTCGAATGGGCCACCTACAGCGTAGGCACGACCAGCTCTCAAATGTAATTATCGTTAAATATAAAATGTTGGAGAAGAAATTTTCCTACAACAATTTCTATTTTCAATGTTATCTAAAATTAAAAAAAAAAAAAAAAACTAAATGGATCTCCCTATAAAATTTTAACAAAAAAAAGAGATTTTCCAAGGGTTCAACTGATGACAAAGTGCTTAAATTAAGGTAAAAACACTAATGATTTTAACATTAGCGTGCTATAAGAGATCATGTGTTTGTATGAATATATTTCTGTGGCTTGGAGCTAAAAGGGCCAATGTCAAAATATTTACTTTTGAGAAAATTTGAATTTAACTTTAAATTTTATTGATGCTTTCATAGTGACATTAGCCAGCATTTTATTTATGAAGCTGTTCTGGGTTAAGTATGACTTAAGCTGTTTTATCATAATAAAATAGAGCAAGAAAACAAATCTAATGCAATGATTTAAGTGACATTGGCCCTTTTAGCTCCAAGCCACAGATTTTTTAACTGTACTCCGTTCTAATAGGTATATAGAACTTATGCAAATTTAATGAAAAGCATATAATATTTCATGAGTTAAATTTTTTTGTTTACAGGACTTGTTTAAGAATTTTTGCATGATGTTGCATTCATTTTTAAGGGACATCATTTATGACAATTTTTTTGCATTTAGGTTGTCGTTCAGAATGAATGCTTTTACACAATTAATTTAGAAGCCTTGAAAATGTTATTCACTTGGCACTGCTTCCAATTTTTTATTTATTTTTGCGGGGTAGTGATTTGTGTAAAGTAAATTTTTTTTGCTCAGGCAACACTGACATACAGTTTCTTCATTCTTTATATCCTATATTTTTACTCCCTTTGTACATATTCAAAGGAAGAGATGACCATAGTTACCAGAAAGGGCATTCTTTTCAATAACTTGTTTGGTGTGTTGAATGTTAAATCTTTACCTTAATGTGTTGGCTGATAGCAGATGAAATTGCCACGTTAGCCTAATCTTAGGGTACAAAATATTATAGAATTTAATATTTAGTGAAATTTCGTTAAATAAACAAAATACTAACTACAAATGCAACAATTTTTAATGAGTGTTTATGAACTCAATTGAACAGCAACAACAATGCAATAACAATTAATCGTCAAGTAGACGCTTCACAGCAACAATTAAAAGAAGAAGAAACATCAGCGAACTTCCAGTTGATTAGTTGAGCTGACAAATTTAATGTTTTTTTTTTGTGCAATAAAGTTGTTTAGATACATTTAGTAAAACATCTGCATTTTTTTTTTGTTTCTCTTTTAATATGTTTATGTTTCTAAAACGGGTTTCATTCATACACTATTTGAAATTTTGTTAATTGTATTTGGTTAGTAGTAATAACGCCCTTTGCTATTTTAATGTTTATCGTAATATTGAAATTCATAGCTTTTTGTCGATTCATATGATTTTACACCATAAATATTTAATATTTATTTATCTCGTCTTTCAAACCTACAAATTTGAAAACTAATAAGTAGTAAATTGTAACATTTTTATTGTTTTTACTTTTTTCATTTTTCGGCAATACCACCACCGATGTTGTTTTATACACAATCACTACACACGGCTTATTATTCTCTACTATTTTTTTTTTTTTTTCGACTATCGTCGGCATTGAATTATTAAAACTGTCAGAAGTTATCGTTTGCTTGTCGTGCTCTTTTATACTTTATTTTTTGTTTTTTTTTTTAGTTTATTTCTGTTCAACTTACGTATTTATATTTGCTTTAATACCTATCTACTCTTTAATCATTTTTTTTTTTTGTAGAATTACACTGTCGAACAAATTCAGGTTAGCAAAAGTTAGGGCGATTCTGTGAGTGAGGGGTGAAAATAGAGGCTAAATTTGAAGACCCGTATCGCGGCGTTTGTTTATGTTAGTTGGAATTTTTTTTTTTTTAATCGACATTCAACCTTTTCTTGCTTATTGAAAATATTTTCCACAAAACTAAGTCTTTTTTGCTTTCTGTTTAATCTGTAATATGCTTATCAGTTTCTTCAATAAATTTCATTTGAAAAGAAAACAATCACAATACAAAACTTGCGTTTTCCAGCTTTACATTAATTTCTAATTTTTTATGTACCAATTTTGTTCAGTGTTGGTTGGAGGTCGATTAAAAAATTCTAATTTTGCCTCTATTTTTACCTCTCACTCTCAGAATCGACCTAACTTCTGCTAATCTGAATTTGTTCCACAGTGTAATTTCTCTTTGCTTCTTTCATTCATTATTATGCTCGTGCAACTTCATTCTTATCAGTAGTATGTGTGTACATTATATTGCGTTTAAATATGTATGTATGTATGTAAGTACATACATATTTGGTTATGCTAATAGCCAAGTTGAATAAATTTTGCGATTAGAGCTGTCAAATATGTACATATCTTATACATGGTGAACCCATCTCCGCAACAAAATCAAAGTTGTTGTTTTCTTATTGTCAAAAAAATACAAAAAGTATTTTCCGAAAATTATATTAAATCGGTTAAAAATTGTCAATATTATTTGTGAAGATAAACTATTTAAAAAAAAATCAAAAAACAAACCATTCGTACATAAAATGTATTTCATAGGTACACCATTGCATAAGTAAGTATGTATATTGTATCTTCTATCTGTTGTTTGTTCTCTAAACAGTTGTACTTAAAACAGAGATGCCAGATAATTTCAATAAAAAATCAACATATATGAAAACGGCATTATCGGCACTTCAATCAAAAAAAACAAAAAACAGTAAAATATATAATAATTTGCACCGATTTCGCTCATTTTCTTAAATGTTTATTTTATCATTAGCCAACTAAGGTTCTTACGGAAAAAATATTTTACCGCTCCCATTTTTTTAATTTATTCAAAATTGGAGAACGGCTGGACCGTTTTGTTTAATATTTTTTTACATATTCTTAATACGTGTTGGGTATCCAAGCTAAAAATAAGCTGGAAAAGAATACTGGGCGTGGCACCTTCTATATAAAGAAAATACATGTTGTGAACTATTTAGAAAGGTTAGCATTTATTATCTTTAAACTTTGTGAGATTTACTTTTATCTCATATTATTACAGAAGGGAAGTAATAAAATCTATCTCGTAATGAATTCAAAGAAAAAACTTTCTTCGGACCAGCAAAACGGTCCGGGTTCTGCAAGTATATATTTGAAATATAATTACTTAACCGATTTAACTGATTTTTTATACCCTTCACAAAGTGAACAAGTAAAAGTGCTATATTCGGCCGTGCCGAATCTTATATACCCTTCACAACGTGTAGTCATGCAATAACAATAGTTTGTATCACAATTCATCTCATATGAAATACGTACATACATATAAAAAACATACATATATAAAAACATCCCAATGTAAAATTATAAATGTACGTTTGTATGTTAAAATAAAAAAATAAAAAAAAAATTTTAAAAAAAATAAAAAAAAAAAGTTTTTAAAAAAATTAAAAAAAATAATTAAAATATAAATAATAAAATAAAACATAAAAAAAATTAAAAAAATAAAAATAATATATAAAATAAAAAATAAAAATAAATAAAAAATAAAAATTTAAAAAAAAATAATTAAAATATAAATAATAAATATAAAACAAAAAAATAAAAAAAAATTAAAAAAAAAATAATAAAAATATAATTAATATATTAAATAAAAAATAAAAAAATAATAATAAAAATATAAATAATATATTAAAAAAAAAAAAATAAAAAAAATTGCTTGGCTCAGCTGGGATTCGATGCCACGTTTACTCTAGCCAGTATACACGTTTGTATGTATGTTGTTGTTGTTGTTGTAATGTTGTTTTTGTGAAAAAAAATCGAGTTGGTCGTGGGTTTCTGCTCATATCTAGTTGTTTATGTACCGATGTTTCTGATTTTCAATACCGATCTACTCCCGAATATTTCTGATATTTTAATTCCTCACCCGGGTCCAAGCGATGTCGGGGGGCCTCAAAAAGTTCATTTCAACATACACATAAATAAAAACAACATAAAATTTTTCGAATTTGTATGCTTAACACATTTTAATTCAAAAATTTTTTCTTTCGAATCGAATTACAGAAAAACCCCAAAGGTGTGAGAATAACTTAATGTTTTTTTTTTTTTTCTTTTAAACGTTAGAACAAATAAAAGTTTAATTTTAACGAAACATTTTTTTAATTTTTTTTTTATTTGTTTCAGCGCATTAAATCTATGCAACCTGACTCCGAGTGCAATAAGCGAATTCGTAACAAAACTGTTGGTACACCAAAAGACTCAACACCAACACAAAAGACTGCTAACTTAAAAAAGACTTCCACACTTATTGGTAGCACACCAACTAGTTCAACAAACAAAAAGAAGACTGATATAAGCCAATTCTTTAGAAAATTGGACAAACCAACGCCAACTTCAACGCCCCAAATTAATGGCGGTTCAACAATAGCAGAATCGCCGGCTACGCAATTGCTAAATCGCATACACTCCGAATACTATACCCCTTTAAATGATCTGAAAAATAAAGCAGCCACCACTGAAAATAATCACATACAAAACGATAATGAAGAAAGTTTAGGAAAAAGTGATGGTACCGCTCAGATGCACATTGGAGCAAAGAAGACTTTAAACTTCTTGCGGTCTGATGATAGTGCTAAACTTAAACCTAGACGTAATAGTGTGTTGGTACAACAAAAATCTACTGTAGAAATTGAGGCTTCAGTGGAAGTATCTAAGACACCAGCAAAACGCAATAGACCGCGAAGACACAGTCTCATACCGGCCAGTGAAATAGAGACAGCCACAAACTCAATGAATACAATGGCAATTTCTGTTGCACCCAACAAACCGTCTAGTCGTCGCAGTTCTGTAAACTCAACCAAAGATATGACTGTGGCAGTTGAAACACCTCACAAAACAAAAAATATAGAGCCCATACAGGAAGAATCAAATGAAACAAATAATGAACCTGAGAAACCGCCGAAATCTGTTACAAAAAGACGCACCTTATATGCTATCCAAACAATGGACCAAACCGAGCTACTGAAGACGGAAACACCTGTCAAAAAATCTGCACGCAGGCGCACAATATATGCCAGTCAAACCATGGAATCTTCGGAAATTAAAGAAGTCGTCAATAAAGTTGCATCCAATGTGTCTGTCAGAAGAAGAACCTGTTTTAATGTTAAATCTCTGGAACAAACTGAAATAATTAAGACAAATGAAAGTGAAACATCAAATAACACGGGCAAAACTATAGTACAAAACAGCAAAGTTTTAGAGTTCACAAATGAAGTTGAAATAAAATCAACCCCCACAAACAAAACACAAAAACCCTCAAATCGTCGTAGAACATTATATGGCGCACAGAAGATCAACGAAATTCAAAACACAAATTTAGACACTCTTAGTCCCAATGTTACAAATGGTAACAGTATTTGCCAAACGCCTACTAACTTCCAAACAGGAAAGGTAGCAAGCTCTACCCTTTTGGAAGATACTGACAACAGTAACAAATTGATGTCTACACCGCCAGCTAATGCCACTAGCGGTAAATTATTGGAAGAAACAAAAGAGTGTACTACACCCTTAATATTTAGTTCATCCCGGCAGCCAGGCAACAAAAGACGCACACTTTTCGATGTATCCATGGATATTATAACGCAACGGTTACAGTGCATCAATCAATCAGCTAGGAAATCATTGGCACCACCTACACCTTCAGCAGAGGTCGCTTTTACGGCGGAAAAGCCTTGCATAAATACACCAATCAATTTCAAAAAATCTAACAATTTGTTAAACTCTACAGCACCTCAAACGTCTGTAGAAACACTAAACGAAGACAACAATAGTAATGGTGACAAGGCGGTTGTGGCATCGGCAGTCAATGTTTTGAAAAAGAAACGCAAACTCTTTATGCCGAACGAAATGCTGGTTACACCACCAAAAACTACATTGGAAACTTGCGACTTGGCAGATAAATTAGTTACACCTTCAGCAAGTAATAATGTTATCAGCAATTTAGTAACAAAACGTCGCCGAACTTTAATGCCCATATCGCAACCTCAGCCCACAACTGTAGTAACACTAAAAGACACTATAACGTCAAATACACCAAATGTTCGTAAACGTCGCAGTACTCTAGATTTTGAACAAATACAAAATATTAAAGCAAAAAATATTTGGTCTCAAGATGAAGATTCCACAAATGCCAATGGAAAAATAGTAAAAAATAACAGTCAGGAACTTGTTAAAGCAAAAAAGCCACCTGTTTTAGTTTATACTAATATGCGTCAACAGCAAATCGATGTCATACGTGAGGTTGGTACAACTTCTACTACTAGTACTACTACTCCTACACCCAATAAACGTAGTTAATTGCTCGATAATTTACATATAGTTTTGTTTTAAAATGCCACATACCCACAGACCTCCACCTGCATAAGCTCTTGTCCACATTAAAATGCAATTCCTTTCATAACTAATCTTATAGTTAAAAAAAAATGTATATAGAATTTATTATTATATTTCTTATTATTTTTATTATTTCTTTTGTTTATACTATACATATATAATTTGATTATTGTTGGCATTTTCTGTTTCGAATTCTATTAATTGAAGTTGAACATTTTCTTGCAATTTTTAAAAAAAGGTCTTACCTTTATTTTAGTTTATATTTGTTTATTTTGTATTTGTTTAGTTTTTATTTTAGTTTTTTTTTATTTATTTAAACGATTTTCATGCTTGGTAGTAAAATTGTCCCAAAGTAACTAACAAAGTGGTATGAAGTTATGTTTTTAGAAAAAGGCTCAAATTAGTATAAGATTTTTAAGAAATTGTGATTATGTTTCTAAACATTTTACTTCAAAGGCTCACCTACAATTTTTGATTATTCTTATACATAATATTTAATTATTCTTAGCCTTAGGTCATGCAGGGTCTTTATTTATCAAAGTTAACATACAAAAACTTAAACAACATTTTATTTTTCTTTCAATATTTCGCAACTCCTTCGTGTACATTTTCAGGAAATATAAATTGTCAAACAATAATTACAATATTTACAAATATTTCTGTATAAAGAAATTACCAATGGGACAAGCAATTTTTTTTATTATTTAACATTTTTAGAGCATATTTAGAATAGACTATGATGCTTTTGGCATACTAAGTAAAGTTGAATTTCCAAATAAAAATTTGTTTTTCGATCACAAAATTTGTTATACGACCACAAAAATATACACGTTTTGTGTTTAAAAATGGTATGAATTTTAAAAGCCACGTAAAATATACTACCACGTATGAAAACGATTTTTTCTTTTATTAAAAAAAAAACCTTTTTAATTTGTTACAATTTCATTGAATTTCGTTCTATTATTTACTCATTTAAAAGTGAATTATTAAAATCAAAATCAGTTTTCAAATACAGATTGTAAAGAATATATATCTCAATAATTGTCTTAATTTAATCGCTAAATGTATTTTTTTTTTAATTTGTTTTGAAGTTTTAATAAAATTATATACACCTAAATATTCGTGTCAAACTTTATTTAAGTACATATTAGCTAAATAAACCCAGACCGCATTGTTGTGGTCTCAGCATAAATATTGAATATTAACATTCCAGTAGATCTCAAATTTCTCGTATTTTTTTACGAAATTAAAATTTGTAATAATTGAAAAATGTACGTGTAAAATAGCGTGGTTTAACAATAAAATAACAGTAAATTAAAATATTAATGCTTTTTGTAAAAATTCAGCTTTTTTTGATGAACTGTTTCACCTTTTCCGAAATTGAGACCATGAGGGTTTTGATGGTATCCTTAGTAACTTTATTGCTGGAATAAGACCATTTCTGGGAAAAAATTTTAGTAGTATTAGCAACTTGTTTTGTATCCTTCAGCACTCTTTTGACTAAAGCCCAGTAACGTTCGATGGGCCTTAGTTCTGGACAATTAGGTGGATTTGCTTCTTTTGGCACTACCACTATATTATTTGTTTCATACCATTCTGCTGCAGATTAACTATAATGACACGACGCTAGGTCGGGCCAAAAATATGTTGGCTTATTGTGTTTTCGTATGAATGGAAGCAACCTCTTCTGCAAGCACTCCTTGATGTAAATATCAGTGTTGATAGTCCCAGTAGTAATAAATTTACTGCTTCTTTCTCCGCACGTGCATATAGCTTGCCAAACTAAGTACTTCTTTGGAAACTTTGTCTTTTTTTGGAACTTAAATTGGTCATCGACATTACCTCTTCCATCGGCCACATAATAACTTCGCCCTGGGAGCTGAGAAAAGTCGGCAAGAACGTAAGTCTCATCATCCATAATACAACACTCATATTTGTTGATAAAATTTCTAAGCAGTTCTTTGGCACGACTTTTTGCATCCAAGTTTTTCTTCGAATTTCTGTCTGGCACTTTATGAACCTTGTAGGACTTAAGGCCTTCATATCTTTTAACCTTCCTTACAAAAAAATCGGAACAGTTTGCTTTTAAGGCGGCTTTACGGTTTGAGAGGTTGGGATTTTGGTTTAGAAGACTAACAATCTTTGAAGCTAACTGTGGGTCAGTTATACCTTTTTTAGCTCCACTTCCAGCTTTCCTTTTAATACTACGACGTTCGTTATACACTTTTATCACACGCGAAACTGTTTGTCGTGACACCTTTATCTCATTTGCAATAGATTTGTAAGTACGACTGGGATTTTTTAAAAAAATTGTTATTATTTTTTCACCCACTTTTTCTTCTGAATCCATTTTCAAACAAACTAATAATCCGATTATGCTATTATTTTGTACACATAATTTGACAAGTTTTTAAATGCAAACTTGATCATAAACAGTTATATTTTTTGTGCATGAAGAAAGGTGGAATTAAAAATGTGCGTTAAGGTTTCACTGATCTCATTCTTTATCAAAAAATAAAATTTTTACAAGCAATTTTGCAACAAAAGAAAAAGCTATGTCCATCCGTCTGTTGAAAGCGTGATAGAGCTCGAACCAAAAAAGTTAGGCGGCTCAAATTTTGCCAGAATATTTCCTATACACAAGGTTTGTTTGATATTGAAAATGGGCTAAATCTCGGTATATCAGAAAGCGAGTTTTAGCTTGTACTTCAACATTAGGTAAAAAAACAATGTACTTCCTATATCGAATAAAATGTAATTGTAGATTGACATAGAGTGATAAAATTTCGTAAGTATATTTATTTCCTGAGTAAAAAAAAATATCGTTCTCAAATCTATTCATTAAAAGCCTATTAGACACGCATACTTGTCTTAAGACATGTACGATGGCATACCAAATCTTACTGTGTAAATGCAACTATTGACAACTTTCCGCTTCATTGCCATGTTTTCGCTTCAAAAATTTCTGTGTAGTGAAGTATGCCGTCAGCGTTCGACAGTGTAATAGCTAAACCCAAAGTATGCCATACACATGTCTAAAGACAAGTGTGCGTGTCTAATAGGCCTTTTACAAAAGGAGTTATAGATCAAAATGTACAAACATTTATACCGCACAGTGTCTTCTTCGATATATTTTAAATTAAAAACGTAATAAAACTGACAAAATAAGATGTACGAAGCTGAAAAAAAGACTTTTAATAAAGAAAAATTAAGGTGATACGCCCACATTAACGACCACCTCCCATATAACGCTCTATATCAAATTCATTTAATTTTCTTAATGGACAAAGATTTTGAAGGCATAAAGAAAAAATCTAAGTTTAATTTATCAGCATAAACTACTTTGACACGCCTACTTTAAAGTCCACTTCCCATATAATTTACTGTTAATGGAATTTAAAAGCTCATAAAAACCGACAGAAATAGATGTATAAGATGCAATTTTGCTTGTATACATTTCTCTTCAATATAAGTATAATTCCAAAGTATAAAGCTGACACGCCCACTTTAACGCACTTTTCCTAAAATTATCTAAAATTAATATAATTTCTCTATGGACAAAGATTTTTAGATAATAAAGGACTCTATATTGGAATATCTAAATTGAATTTCGCAGCATAAACTACTTTGACACGCCTACTTTAACGCCCACTTATATAAATTACTGTTAATTAAATTTTAAAAGCTCATAAAATCGACATAAATAGATGTATTAGATGATGAAATTTCGCACATATAGCATTCTGCTCAATGTCATTGTTATGCCAGGGAATGAAGGTGATACGCCTACCCACATTGACACGCCCACTTTCATTGCAAGACTAAATTTACGAAAATATTTTAATAGAAAATTAAAGTTTAACAAAGAAAGTGAAATATATTTTAGTAAAAAGAGATTCCATAGCGATTACTGTTAATAACAAAATAATAAGTTTTGTGCTATAAAAGTACATGTGCTTGTATGTATCTCAGCAAGTTATGATTTCCAAAGGAGATTCATTTCCGAATATTTCAATATTAAAAAAAAAACTGATACACACCCGTTAAAAGTTGATTTCAACGGACATGTGGACATCGCTCAATCGACTTTCGTATAAATACATAATCTTTTAGAAAATATGAATATACTTTATGAGATTAGGGGCCAAATTGCGGCATTCGATCACGGTCGAAATTTTATTCAAACGATCGAGTTCGTTGTGCTTTAGGTAAGATATTCTAATTAGAATTTTGAAATTTCGATCGATAAAGAACAGGGAGCAAATTACGGCATTCGAACGTGATTGAAATTAAAAATTCGTATTAGCTTCTCTATACCTAAAGCACAGCAAACTTGATCGTTCGAGTAAAATTTCGATCGTGATCGAATGCCGTAATTTGGCCGCTGGAGTATTAAAAAAATTCAAAGAAAATTAGGTTGAAAATTTTAACGTGAAACAGACAATGAAATTGTCAAATTATGTTTATTTAACCATTTTAAATACACGCTAACTACTTCTATTTCTATACCAAGTTAGCACATTCACAATACAAACCGTAATTTAATTGTGTAAATCAATATCTGATCCGTATTAATTTATTCTTTATTGTTTATCCGCATTTTTTAAGGCCATTGTCAGGTTGGGTTTATTTACAATTGAAAGTAGTGTAACTGATAGCACTACTCACCTGGTAAGTTTAGAGCCAAGAAGAACATTAAATTTACTTAGAGCTTTAGCCCGAGGTCTATGGGTTCTAGAATATTCGTGGATATTAGAATCAATAAAGGCTGAAAAATGGTTGCCAGAAGAACCATATCAACTGCGTGATTTTTCGAGAGGATTAGAGGTAAACTATTTAAATGTTTTCGATCTTTTTTTTTTATCAATTAGTCATTTCATTTACTAACATTGAGATTTTAATTTTTATATTATTCCGATATTTCGCTACTTCAAGCTTAATAAATAAAACAACTAATTGATAAACACAAACTATTTATTTCATTAGCAAAAAGATTTAATTTTAAATAAAATAACTGTAATACAATTTCATAACCTCACAGATTAGCCGCTCGGAACGCCAAGCTTTTGGTAGCAATTACAAATGTGATCTTTTTCATAAATTTGGTGCATTCTATGTATCTTCGCAATGTTGTCCCATAAGTAAAGACAATATACGGGAACTGATAACGTTGTGCGGTGGTCGTGTTGTAAATGGTCGAACAAAGGCTCGTTACATTATTGGTGATGCCAATAGGACTTTGGAAGACAAATTCTATTTAACCCCATATTGGGTTCTAGATAGTATTACTCAAATGCAATTAATGAAAGTTCAGAAATACACGTATCCTTTGCCTAATGGTGTCACCTAAAGTCACCTTAAATTAAATAAATTTTAATCAAAAATAGTGGTTACGCTTCTTACGCTTTTATTTATCTAATGTGGACATAACATTACTGCCTCATTCATAAAAATTATAAAAGGTTTATAAAACTAATTTTCTATGGAAATGAACTTATGAACGTTTAATAAACCTTTAATAATTTTTATGCATAAAGCCGTTAATATATAATTCTTTAGTTTTTAAAACACTTGACATCATTTTATTTAATTAAATAAATTATACATTAAGTAATAAAAATATATTAAATTGCTTAAATTTAAATTTCTTTTTATTGGTAATCATTAAACAATCATCTGCATAAGGAAATATAAAATCATATTTAATAGAATTATTCGATACGTCTTTAATTTGAGAATAAAAGATCATGTTCCTTTACATACTTTAAATTTTCTGAAATTTTCTTTTAATAATTTTGTAGGTATTAGGCTGTTATTATTATTTTATAAATCTATTCTAAGAGGTTATCCTGATTGCATAACTGATAAATTTACCTTCCAATTGGACACTTAAACGCTTTTGCGAAATCGTTTCAAATTCGGTTATCGAGAATTTGAAATGCTTTGCCGAGAAATTTAAGAATATTTTCCTACTCGATTCCTAAATTCAAATCTTTTTTACTGGAATATGCACAATCTCATATGCTAACGAATCAGATCGTTAAACATTACCTTTTTTTTTTTTTTCTTATAAAACCTTGAAGATTAATTATAATAAAATTATTTTTGTATGTAACACTTATTGATTGATCTTATATTATTCTTATACACATACTTTTATGTTTGTAATATTAAAATAATTAGATTTGTATGGCTGGGGAGCCCTCAATCTACTATAATAATTATATGCTTATTTAATTCATTATTTCTTATCTTTTTTAATATAATATAATACTTTTGAATTTTAGGTTTTATTACTATGTAATATTGTTATTTTGGCCACGAAGGCTTTATATTACGGAATAAATGAATAAACAAGTAAAAGTGCTATATTCGGCCGTGCCGAATCTTATATACCCTTCACAACGTGTAGTCATGCAATAACAATTGTTTGTATTACCATTCATCCCATATAAAATACGTGCATACATGTAAAAAACATACAAAAAAAAATTACAAAAAAAATTAAAAGAAAAATTTTTTAAAAATATTAAAAAATATATAAAAAAAATTATAAAATATAAAGAATATATTAAAAAAAAAAATAAAATTTTTTTGGCTCAGCTGGAATTCGATGCCACGCTTACTTTAACCAGTATGTATGTAGGTTGTTGTTGTAATTGTGAAAAAAAACGAGGTGGTCGTGGTTTTTTGCTCATATCTCAGAAAGTTATGGGGCGATTGTGCTGAATTTCAATAGCGATTCATTCCTGGATATTTCCAAGAGATTGATACCATATACAAATCTGAGGAACATATAGTTGCTTCTAAAAGTTGATTTCAACCAACACACGGACAGACGGATAGACGGACAGACGGTCAGGGCTTAATCGACTCCTCTTTCAGAAAATATATAATTTATGGGGTCGGAAATGAAAATTGTAGAAATTACAAACGGAATGACAAAGCTATATATACCCTTGTGCACCACAGGTGAAGGGTATAATAAATAAATAACAAAAAACAATGAGGATGAAAATATTTTCGTAACGCAATATGCATTTATATTCAAAATTTTTATTTAATAAAAATAGATATGTAGTTTCAGTGGAATCTTTGCTGGTCTCTGCTTAATAGAATTGCCCGTAATGAGAAGTTCCACTTGTCATACATGTCATTGTAGTCAGTCATTAAAAAATATCGAAAAGTTATATTTATTTTGTTGTTTTTTCGTTTTCAAAATAGATTACCATCACATATCTGATTCATCAAATAATTGTTGATGTAGCGATTTTAATCTGGTGGAAGTATAATAGAGATCGAAAAAAAAAACCTACGGGAACCAAAACCTTTTTACTGCATCAAAATTTTTTAATATCGACCCAGAAGAATAACTGCCGTATTTTTAAAAAATATTGTTGGGTTATTAAAGTCTTGTTTCACAGATGTTGTACAGAAATTCGATAATCTACGAAGAAGGTCGAATTATTGGAATAAAATAAAGAAATTTAAAATATTTTCTTTAAAAATTAAACAAAAAAAATGGAATTTTTTATGACCTAAAGCCAAACAAAAAACTACAACAATAAACCAATAAGGCCGAATAATTATTGATTTCCCATATTAGGCATAGCCAAATAGAGCGCTCTTACCTGTTTAAATAACATTATTACTCTTCGAAATTTCTTCTATTCTATTGTAAGGGAGTGCTTCGAAACATTCATTGTAGATTGGTGGATTGTACACAAATTTATCATACACGACCAAACTTCCAAAAGTTATGAACCGCTATAGGGGCATAAATTACAAGTAAAATTAGATACCTATGTTAATTCGATTTATAGAAAAGATATATTTGAATTTTATTAGAAATCGAAATCGTTAGGATTTTTGCTTTTCTTACTGTCCGATGTCAACTTAATCCAGTTTGATCGTCTCATTCGCTATTACCAGAATCCAAACGACCGTTTTAGTGAAAATGTTCTGAATTTTTTTAATAAAAAAATTACAGGCAAAACGTTCACTCAAAGCGATCGTTTGGATTGTAAAAAACAGCACATTAGAGTCAACCCATTTTATTTGGAATTTTTAAAATATCAAATTTTACATAAGCAAACAATTTCAGATATTAACAAGCCTCAGTTAAGAGGGGTAATGCAAATTCTTCACACGCCTACCCAATTGTTGTAAAACTTGTTATTTCCAATATGCGCAATCGTTCATCAGCATAACATACCTACCTTCATCAAATTAAATACGCTAGTATTGTTTTTTATTTTATTTGCATTTTTATTAAGACGGCTACAATAGCAAATACATTCATTTTTTATTTTTTTGTAAATAGTGAACTGTAAGTAAAGTTGATTCTTCAAGCTAAAGTGTTGACGATGGAAGTTAAAAATCATTTAAAAAAACGTAAAGATAAAATGATGGTATTTTGTACTTCAGTTTTGCATTTTTCTTAGCTTCTATTTCTGTAATAAAATTATGGAGATAATTTGTACTCTTGTAAAAAAAAATGGTGGTGAATGGTATCATTATCAGTATTGTAAATGAAGTAAAAACCAAAAAATACAGGAGACACCTTAACAAAAATAAAGACCAACAAAAAATAAAAATCAACGCAAATTCAAACCAAAAAAAAATAAAAATCAACGCAAATTCAAACCAAACTTAACACTATAATCATCTTATCAACTTTTCCATCAATAAATTCAAATACAAAGATTTAAGGAGTATATAAATAGTGAAAAATGTATTTTGTTTTTATCCGTTAACACATTTATATTTATATCATATGTGCATATATGTGTGTGTATATTTTGTATTCAAAGATCTAAGGTTTCAGTTTTATAGTATTAAAATTATAAATGTAAAAATAGTAAAATTGTTTTTATATATATATTTTTTATTTACGAGTAGTAGAGATGGAATGGATTCCAACATAAGATAATTTATAAAAAAAAAAAATTATATATAGTTATCACTACAAATAATAAATTATATGGGAGTAACTAATAGAAATTAAAAGAGAACAAACTTAAATGCTTGAAGCTGTTGTGCTTATTTAAATTAGAATGAATGAAGTTTTTCCAAGCATCCTCAATGAACGCACTGCGCTAGATGAGATGATTTTTTTCTTCTTGATGTTGTGGTTTAAATCAGAAAAAAGTACGACAGCAGCATTCGTTTCCTGCGAAACTCCTTGCGATGGAAGCAGTTAAACTTATCTTTAACTTTTAAAATTAGCTTATGCTGGAACATCTTTACATTGTTGTTGGTGTTGGTAGATGTGGTGGTACGTCTATTATAGTTGCTGATGTTAAAATTGCTGCTACAACTGGATGTTGGTGATAGTTGTTTAGTGGAAATGATGCAATTAACTGATTGAGTTGATATTAATTGTTGTTGTTCGTTAAAGTAAAGCAGCTACTTCTTGCCCTTGGTGGCTTTTTCGGCGGCCTTGGTAACTTTGCCACCGGTGGCATCCTTGAAGTTTACAGACTTGATTACACCGACAGCGACAGTCTGTCTCATATCACGAACAGCAAAACGACCCAATGGGGGGAATTCTTGGAAGGATTCAACACACAAGGGTTTGGAGGGTACCAAAATAACGATAGCAGCATCACCGGACTTGATAAATTTGGGATTTTCTTCAGTGGTCTTACCGGAACGACGATCGACTTTCTCCTTGATTTCAGAAAACTTGCAAGCAATGTGAGCAGTGTGACAATCCAATACAGGCGTGTAACCGTTGGAGATTTGACCAGGATGGTTCAAAACGATAACTTGTGCAGTGAAGTCAGCGGCACCCTTGGGTGGACTGGCCTTGGAGTCACCAGCTACGTAACCACGGCGCAATTCCTTGACAGAGACGTTCTTGACGTTGAAACCAACATTGTCACCGGGCACCGCTTCAGCGAGTGCTTCGTGGTGCATTTCAACAGACTTTACTTCAGTGGTGATGTTAGCGGGGGCGAAGACAACAACGCAACCAGGTTTCAACACACCAGTTTCTACACGACCAACGGGTACTGTTCCGATACCACCGATTTTGTAAACATCCTGCAAGGGCAAACGCAAGGGTTTTTCGGTGGGGCGGCTAGGAGGCAAGATAGCGTCCAAAGCATCAATAAGAGTTTTACCTTCGGCGTTAGCTTCTTTGCGTTCGACCTTCCATCCCTTGAACCAGGGCATGTTGCTGGAAGCTTCCAACATGTTGTCACCGTGCCAGCCAGAGATGGGGACGAAGGCAACAGCGGCAGGATTGTAACCGATCTTCTTAATGTATGAAGAAACTTCTTTTTTGATTTCCTCATAACGTGATTCGCTGTATGGAGGCTCAGAGGAATCCATTTTGTTAACACCTACAATCAATTGCTTGACACCCAAGGTGAAGGCCAATAAGGCGTGTTCACGAGTTTGACCATTCTTCGAGATACCAGCTTCAAATTCACCAGTACCGGCGGCAACAATTAACACAGCACAATCAGCTTGAGAAGTACCAGTGATCATGTTCTTGATGAAATCTCTGTGACCGGGAGCATCGATGATGGTGACATAGTATTTGGCCGTTTCAAATTTCCACAAAGCAATATCAATGGTGATACCACGTTCACGTTCGGCCTTCAATTTATCCAAAACCCAGGCGTACTTGAAGGAACCCTTACCCATTTCTTGGGCTTCCTTTTCGAACTTTTCAATGGTACGCTTGTCGATACCACCGCATTTATAAATCAAATGACCAGTGGTGGTGGACTTGCCAGAATCGACGTGACCAATAACGACAATGTTAATATGGATCTTCTCCTTACCCATGGCTGTTGTATTGTCTTAAGAGCTGTTTTTTGGTGTATAGTTGTTTGTGTGAACGACATAGTGGATTTGGGAAGAAATATGGGTTGGTTTATCAAGCAGGTTGATGGTGGCAAAAGAAAAAAAAACATGAAATGGAAAAAAAATAATGGGAAAACAATTGTTAGCTTTCTGTGGGTACAATTAAGGAAAGTTTTTCATAGATGATTCTGAATATATTTTCTTTTAAATATAATTTTAGAGTTTTTAGGTTAAGGTTGCAGAAGTTAGTTAACATAACCAAAAAAAAAAACATGAACTTAATTATCTACGGAATATATGGAGTAATTTTAGTTTTTATTTTAATGTGTAAAAAAAAAAGAACAAAATTAAGAAAACCTCTACTTATAATTTTAACAACTTTCTTCATATTTTTTATTTCAGTGAATTGGTATTTGAGTTTCCTCAGAAATTAAATTCAGTAGCAGAACTAGACATTTGGTCATCATGTAAAAAAGTATGAAGAAATTTATCAATTGTAAATATATAAAAAAAAAATTAAGCAATTTTCTCACATTTGTGTGAAACAAATAAAATAAATTTTAAAAAAAAACGAATTTTGAACGTTGGGGAAGAGCACATATTGGGCTATAAATATCTTCAATATAGATGACTAAGCATAAAGAAATTTCCAGAACTTGTGAAACACGAACACATTTTTTGTAATTTTAAACCTTCAAAAGCAAAATTGACCCATTTTTCCTCACTAATAATTTTTAAATTAAAATAAGATTTTTACAGAAAACCAAACATACATAAGAATTAAGCCGGCTGTTAATAAAAAAAAATCAACACGAACATGAAAAATGGCGTACACGACAATGTTCGTAAAAAAGCAAAAACCATACTTTTTTTCTTTTGACAACTAGAGAACACGATGCAGAATAAAAACGCCATCTTGAATATATAAAACGTGTTCCAAGTGAAAGGAGAAAATTTTATAAGGCATCCTTCGCTCACTAGACTGTTGCTAAGTGAAAAAATATTAATAACGCAAATATCTACACTTCAAAATAATAACTTTGTTTTTGCTCCTCATAAAACTCCAAAAAAAAAAACGCCGCCATCTTATGTACACTAAATTTTTATATTACTTTTACCATCATCCACTTTAACTTTGTTGTACTGGAAAATTTCTTTTACACTTTTCACCTTTCAAAAAACTAAACACAAAAAGTGGGCGTGGCTAAAACAGGCAGTTTATATTCCCTCTTAAAATCTTTAATAAAATTATTGGTTGCACTTCCAATTAGGAACATATTTATTAAACAATCGACACGTGCTTAAAACGTTTTTCACAATACGTGAACATTAATGGTTTATTAATTAGCACTTTACATTTTAGTTTAACCTGCCGTTTTTAATTGCAATTTTATTTGTTTACTTCACTTTTTGTTTTTTTATTGCTTAATTTTATTATTCTTGCAGTTTACTGGAAACTTACTTTTTTTCTAATTAAATGTACCGAGATATGAAAAGTCTATGCTAATCCGGCAAGAGACCTGAACAAAGTGAACGAGATGCTATTCGTCAGTGTGCGATTAACCTCGGCCACGTTGTCTTTTTTCAATAAGATGTAAAAACGCCTTAAGCAGCGCAGCCAACTTACTAAAAGTTTCCGCTTTTTTATATTTGAAAGTTGCTTGCTCTGTTGAAATACAACCATATACACGAAATACAACACTGCGCATAGCAAAGTTTACACATTAACATATGAATTTTTTATTTCAGTGACAAATGCTTATTAAATTATGTTAATCTGGAAATCTACTAAGAAGTTAAAATTTTTTAAAATCAATGATTTAATGGAAAAATAATTTTTCGCATTTATTTTATTTATTATATAATTTTATATTATATATTAAATTTATTATAATAATAAATGAATGTTTCCGATCTTTTTAATTTATATAAACAGTATAAATTAAAACTATTTTTTATAAAAGAAATTGATCTCAAGCTCAATACAAAAAACTTTAGCTCAAGTCCATTTATTGTATTATTTACTTCCTTTTACATTTTCTAAATTATATTATTGTAATTGTATTTTTTTAAGAATATTTTAAAAATTATTCTGATGTAATTTTCTTATACGTTTAGGCCCCTTTCGCATTAGGCAACTATAATTGCGCAAGTATAATTTTTATTTTTATTTATTTTCTTTTGAACTTGCTTTTATGTTCACATTGAGCAACTTGGTTGCTCAATTTCTTCCAGTTTTTTCCAACTTCTCATCATTTTTAAATATTTGATACACTTATAAACAAATAAAATTTTCACAAACACAAAATTACACAACACACCGAAGAAGATATAAAAGACAATGTCAAAAACAAATAAATATTCCAAGACAAGAATGACAGCTAAAGCAGAATTGCCAAGTACAAGAAAGTCTGTACTCAAATTTCGGCAACTCTTTCCCCTTTACACCGACCTTTCCTCACACAACAACAAACACAAGAATTGCGCAATTATAGTTGCCTAATGCGAAAGGGGCCTTACACAGGAAAGTGAAATTTTCTTTTAAAATTGTCGTCGAAGCGTAGATTCGCAATAATTGCTATATATTGTACATTAGTGAGCTTAATTTGCCTCCAATTTGTCTACTTCTTTTAGAGTTACCAAGAATATTTCTAACTTGAAAAAAATTATTTTTGTTAATTTTTAATAAAATTATTGTTTTAAAATTGCATCAATATTATTCTTTATGTATATTTTAAGAATAAATATTATAAATCTTTTTATATTTACAAAAATAAGTTATACTTACAATTATTATATTACCAAAATCCTGTAAATTTTTATAAATTTTAGGCATTAGTGTTTACCAATTGTCACTTTACTTTCTTGGAAATGTCAAAATTTACTTTTTTGAAAAAATCGTTGAAATCTGAGTGGAAAGTAAAATAAGTTTGAGTGTTTAAGTGAAGAAGTGTGTGTATTGCGAATTTCATGAAATTACTTTCATGTGTAAATGTAGGGTTACTAAATAATCAAGGTATCAATTCTTCTTCTGTGAAACTATGAAATGACAAGTTTTTGTGTGTCATATCATATGGCGTCACAATACCCTTTGCTATACAAACATTTTTTCATTTCACTGGCCCTTTTGACATTAGGCTAATTGTGCCAAAACAAAATGACTGTAGGCAAAAGAGGTGAAGAGTATGGTTATTTGTTGGCGTAAAGTTTCAACCAGCCTTAACGCCGCACTAGCAGCACAAAACCAATACAACATATACATTTAAAAAACAACAGGTTTGTTTTTTTTTATCAGAGCGAATTTAGTCATAAGTTCAAGAAAGAAAACCAATATAGCGGAAGACTTGCGCTGCCAATTTATATACTTTATCGGGTTTTACTTAGCTTGCGCAAAAAGCGTATTGCTGTAACATGTAATTTATCGTTTACATTCGACATTTGGCATATGATAAATTGTCATAATTATTGTCTGGAAACATTTGTAATGGAGACAATTATTAGCATGTATTAAATCTTGTTGTGTATTGTCATGACATAGTGTGTTGTAAACGCAGTGTAACTAGTGTATTATTTTCAATTGTCTGGGACACTATCTTGAATATTATGATAACAGTAAATCAATATAGTGCTCTGAAGCAAGGTTCACCTAATATAAATGCAATAACCTTATATAGTTACACCATGCTGTAGACTATGGGTTAACAAAAAATGTTTGAACTTTTCTTAAAAGATCTTGGCAATCCTGAATCGACGACAGAGATGTCAAACAATTGAAAAGGCAGTATTTTAGGTATTTTTTGTAAATTGTAAAAAAATATAAATAAACGGGAACATATATTGAACAACCAAAGATTTATCTGATATTTGTTAAAAAATGTCTGATCCTTCAGAAGATGACCGTAATAAAATTCCCCGTATTATGACCTTCCGTCCCAGTTATGAGGAATTTAAAAATTTTTCAAGCTACATTGACTACATTGAATCCAGAGGAGCACATTTGGCAGGTTTGGTAAAGATTATACCACCGCCTGAATGGCAGCCGAGAAAATCCGGTTACGATATAGACGAAATAAATATGACAATACCAGCTCCAATATGTCAGGTGGTATCGGGGTATGTAGTAGAATATTGGATGATTTTCGTATAAATTTTTCATTTATCCAAGTCACTAGTTTTGTGTAAAAAATAAGCCCAAAAATATCTAAACACAATTTCTTCGATATTTAATGATAAAAGGGAAATATAGTAATATATTTGTTAAAAAAAATGTATTAAAAAAACATATTTTTATTACTTACTAGCTTGTGCCCGCGACTTTTTATTTTATTATAGGTATTAGTAGAATTATTAATTTAAAAATATAAAAGAAAAGTCGAAACTTACAACACAAACAACCCGTTTAGGCTGTGTGATGATGAGTTTTCCAACGACTTTTCTTGGTTCGTGATAAAAAGTAGCCTATGTGTTAATCTAGGTTGTTATCTACATATATATGTGCCGAATTTCATTTAGTTCCGTTTAGCCTGATTGGGTAACAAATATCTAAACATTCACATTTATTATATTAGTAGAAAAATTATTTCAATAAATAAAATAAAAATTGAAAAACTGAAATATTAATAATAAATAATTTAATTTTTTAATTACAATTAATCCCTTTCGGACCCCCAGCTGTTAAAATAAACTAAAACTAACTAAACATGGTCCATGAAATGCAACAAACCCTTAAAATTCGATAAAAAATTTATTACGATAAGCTTTTATTGAGAGCGAGAAGTTATTTAAGGTACCTATATCGAGCAATACGAAAAAAAATCCACATTAAAAACATGGTATGAATAATCTAGGGCTAATAATTTGAGAGTTTTTTTTTTGATCGCCAAAAAATGAAAATCTTACAAGGTGCTAAGAGAATAAAATTTTTTATAACACCTTAAAATAAATTACAATTTCTAAATTCCAAAATTCAAGAAACTTATTTAAATATTCTAAAATATGCTGCTACATATCAATGTTGTAAACAACATAAACAATTATGTTAACAATTCGTTTAAGCTTAAATTAATTTGCAGAACTTGTACCAGAAACAACCTCTGGCCCATATAAGAAAATAGGCATTAATAATGCATGAGCTTATCTTTCCCTAATATAAGTAAATACTGCAAAATCATAGCACCTAAAATTTTAAATTTTTAATCAAATTCATTGGAAATTCCATCCAACTTTATAATAAAACTATCAACTGAAGCACCAAAAGAGGATTTTATTTTAGAAATATCAAAACTATGTAAAATAGGTAATGTCTATTGTTTAAAACAGTTCAAACAGAAATTTTTATTATCTTCCAAAACATCAAAAAATGGCAAAAACATTTAAACAATAAACAAACGGAATCAAAAAAAAAAATTAATATCTTAGATTTATTATAAATCGTTTTTTCTGGCTTAAGTTCACTTTTCTATTATTAAACTTCATAAGAAAAAATTTATTAAAATTAATTGTAAACATTTTAAAAATATTGAAAAACTATTCCGTTATTAGCCGAGTAGGTACAAAATTTTACTTTTAAACAAATTTTAAATTTAAAAGTAAATATTTTATTTGATTGTTGGGTTTAAACTGGTCTATATGCATTTCACGAGATCGTCTACTGACAAAATTTGAAAAATTAATTGGAAGCATATTCCGAATAATGTAGTAAATTATTTTAAAGTAAATTATAAAGATAAATTTTTTATATTATTTATTTATTTATTTATTTATTTATTAAATTCAAAGTAATATAAAAAGCCTATAATACCGATAATAAAATATATAAAACAAAATCTTCTTTTTAAAAATAAAAAATGTATCTACAACTTTCAACAAATGAGAAATTAATAAAAGTTTAATATAATATAAGTAGGTACCTACTATTTATCAGTAGTAATGTATTATGATTTGTATTGTATACATATATTTATTATATTTTTATGTAGGTACATACTTACTTGTTACTTTAATATACTTATATTACTTTTTAATTAGTTAATATCTGAAGATTTTTAAAAATGTATATTTTGGCCTATAGGCTTCATATAACTTGAATTGATAAATTAATAATAAAAAAAGAAATTATTTATTTAATTTAATGAATCTAACACTTTCACACAAACATATATGATAAAATATAAAATTGCCATAATAATGATTAGTATATCATATTCCTGAACTGTTTTATAATTCTTATTAATATTGAACTTATTTTTATTTAAAAGAAAACAGGGTGAATACCAACAAATTAATGTCATGAAACGTTCAATGACTTTACGCCAGTTTAAAGAGCTTGCTGAATCTGAGCGCTATCAAACGCCGAAACATTTTGATTACGATGATTTAGAAAGAAAATATTGGAAAAATGTAACCTATATAGCGCCCTTATATGCAGCCGATGTCAAGGGCTCTTTAAGTGATAATGATTTAGAAGTGTGGAACATTGATAGGCTGGATACGATTTTGAATTTGGTTAACAAAGACTATGGTATAGAGATCGATGGTGTTAATACGGCTTACCTGTACTTTGGCATGTGGAAAAGTTCTTTTGCATGGCATACCGAAGATATGGATTTATATTCCATAAATTATTTACATTTCGGTGCACCAAAAACCTGGTACGCAATACCACCTGCATATGGACGTCAACTTGAAAAACTTGTCAATCGTATTTTCTATGAAAATTATCAAAATTGTAATGCTCATTTGCGTCATAAAATGACACTAATTAGTCCACATGTTTTGCGTCAAAATAAAATACCATTTAATCGTATTACCCAAGAAGCTGGCGAAATAATGATAACTTTCCCCTATGGCTATCATGCTGGTTTTAATCACGGCTTTAATGGCGCTGAATCGACAAATTTTGCATCGAAACGTTGGATTGAGTATGGTAAACGGGCTTCGATATGCCATTGCCATAAGGATATGGTGAAAATTTCGATGGAGACTTTTGTTAAACGTTTCCAGCCAGAACGTTATGAAAATTGGCTGAGTGGTGTGGACTATGGTTGTCATCCGGAAGAGGCAGATAAAATATGTGCAGCTCCACCTCCTACAATAAATAAATATATTTATCCGAAGAGGTGAGCATGGAATTCTATATACATACATTTATATTAAAAAGTACATTAAAAATATTGTTGTCCAAGTAAGCACGTGCATAGATAGATTTAAAGCAGGAATTGTAATAATTAGGAACTGAATAGAAATAGAAAAGATTAAAAATTAGTATTCAAGAATCATATATCGTTGGTTTAATAAAAAAAAGGCCCTTACTCGAATTTATTCAAATTTGGAATTTTTTTAGTGATTCCAATTCATTTCATACACATACTCCTCGTTAAAAAAATTTGATGCAATAGTTTAAGAAATAACGGCTTTACAAGCCATTGTACAAAAGTACAAGTTAAAATACGCCACGGAATTTAATATTGAATTCTTATTGCTTCTTAATAGTGAGTCTCAAGTAATAAAGTCATGCGGAGATATAAGTAGCTAGTAAAAGATAAAAATTACTTAAACTTATCTTAAAAAAATTGAAATAACTTTTATTTCTGCTAAAAAATAAAAATAATTATAATCAAAAACATAAAAAGCAGACGAGTTTTAATATATAGTTATTGTTTTTTATTTTTTAATTATTATTTTCAGTCCCTGATTTAAAGAGATTTTCAAGTATGGATAGTACAGAGATAAAAGTATGTTTAAGGTTAATTATTTGAAATTATTTATTTGCTACAAATACATACATTCATATAAAAATGTTGGTTACTTTGGAAATTTTTTTGTTTAAATTTAAAATTTAGAATCTTTTTATAATTTAAAAAAAATGTGTTTCTAGAAAAATATCCAACGACTCGGATGTCTCACAGCCTTCAATCAATCAGCAATTGGGAGCAAAAGATAAAAACTCCAATACATGCTATCAAAAACGGGGTTGTTCCTCTCTTCTCGTAAGAGATGAATTAATCACAAATCAGATAGACCCAACAACTGCCCTACCCATTAGCAATTCAGCAAAGACAAGAACTTGCGATAATTTAACAATGAAAAAAATACCAACAATTAAACTACACAAGATTGATAATCATAACACACAACAGAAGCATTGCGATTTCAATGCGATTGCTGTAGTTAAACTGAAACGTTTGTGGCAAGACTTACCAAGTCCAAAAAATGGAAAAAATCTTCTTATTAACGGCATTATAAAAAATACCAAACGTATGCGTTTTCAAACGAAGACTATACTTTTGGATGATGAAGACTGATAATGGATAATGGACTGAGTAAATTGTATAACAAAAAAAAAAAAATTTTGTACAATTTTCATTTACATATTTGCAACATGTTTCCGTATATCTATGAATATTTCTATGTTATTTATTGTTAATTTTTTTTTTTTAATTTAAAGATTTAATTTAATATCATTCTATTTTATTTTTTAATTTTTTTTTTAATATGTATTTCTCTCTTTTTCCTGTTTTTTTAGATCTCATATACTATATACATAATATATCTTATGTAAATATGTATACAATTATAAACCAAATTTTTAGTTTAATTTTATTTAATAAATGTTGCCTTATTTGCAACCTCTGTTATATCGTTGCATGTTGTAAAACCCAAATATTCAATAGTTTACGACATGCATAGATACAACGATTCAACAGAGGATGTGAAATAAACAATTGCAATTTGTTACAAATATTTTCTTTTAGATTTTGAACTGTGTCAAGAAAAAAAAAAAAAAAAATGATAAAATAAAAACTTGTAAAAACGTTAAAAAATACGATTTAATGTATTTAATGTATGTGTATGTTTAAATTTTAAGACGTTATAATATATAAAATATACATATGTATTTTGTTAGACATTTTATAATATTTGAATTAAAATTAAATGAAATTATAGCGAATTAACTTATTTCAATTATATTAATATACTGACTGTATTAAAAGATATTTACCTATGAAATATTGCTTATTTTTCTTATATTTTGAATATTTAAAATATTCCTATATTTTGTTTAAATGCAAATTCTAGAAATAAAATATACAAATTTTCCGAGTGTAATTCTTAAAAAAAATATTTTAAATTTAATAAATATTTGAATAAATAAAAAATAAACCTTTTTATACATAAATAAGATATAAACTTATCTAGACGTTTTCCTTAATTTTTTTTTAATTGATGATAAGTGAGTTTTATTCGGATGCATTTCCAATAAATCTATATATCATAAAATCCATGTCACGCACTGTTACAGAGTGCGAATAATTGCAACTAATTTTGTAAAAAAAATATTTTTTGTTAAAGCAGATTTGCCGCTATTATTATTTAATTTTATGCTCTTTCAAAAATTTATAAAGCACTTATTAATAGGTTTTCTAATTTCGTTAGTATAAATCAAAATGTATCGTACGCACATGTTACAAAATTTACCTTTTGAACATTTTATGTCAGTTTCTATCAAAAATTTCTGCGAATTTACTTCAGATAAAAATTCATATTTTTAACAGCTAGAAGAAGCAATCTTAGATTATACGAAAAGTTATATTATCTGAAAATATATATATATATTCATCTTTTACTAATTTTTAACATCGTCACGCACATGTGTGACGGATGACTTTTCTGTGGAATTCGTGATATATGTGGCTTGGAGCTAAAAGGGCCAATGTCACTTTTTTGCTCTATTGAGTTAATCATTGCATTAGATTTGTTTTCTTGATCTATTTCATTATGGTAAAACAGCTAAAGTCATACTTAATCCAGAACAGCTTCAAAAATAAAATGCTGGTTAATGTCACTATGAAAGCATATGTATAAAAGTTAAAGTTCAATTCCAATTTTCTCAAAAGTAAATATTTTTACATTGACCCTTTTAGCACCAAGTCACAGATATACATATATAAAAATCAATGCCACTTATCGTTTTAATTTTATAACTCAAAAAGGGGCTCACCTATCCGACCCAAATGTTTAGGCTTTATTCGGATTATTATTTTTTTTTTTTTTATATTTATATGTAATATATTGTTAATCTTTTAATTTAAATTATATAGTGTAATAGATTTATTGTTGCCTACCTTTTTTTAGCCTCTATAAAGCCATAATGGGCGCTGAGGCAAAATTTTAAATGTTGTTAAATGAAATTGAAATAAAGTATTAAAAGGAAAAAAAAAAAAAAAAAAAAGTAGATGGTTTATGTGATGTTTGCACAAAATTCGTCGAGCGGTTTACAGGTAAAAAAGAGTAAAATCGGTAACTCAGTATCTCCGGGCTTAATAAAGATATCACAAAAATTCAGAATTGGATAGGTGTCTGGTATTTTTTGAAAATTTTAAGTTTTAAGGGGATAGAACGGGTAAAATCTGAATTTTGTTACTTTTTTGAACAGCATTTATCTTTGAGAGGGATAGCAAAAGAAAAAAAGTAAAAACGTGGTTCTACTCTCCTTAAAACATTCTAAATTGAGTTTTTGTACTTTTTCGAAATTTTAGAATTTAGGAGGAAAAGGACTTAAAACGGGTAAAATCGGTAATATTATATCTTCGGACCTAATGTATGTAGCACAAAAATTCAAAGAGATCCTAGAAGGCTAATGTCACTTTTTTGAAATTTGGTGTTACGTAGCGAAGCACGTGCCGGGCGGCTAGTTAACATATATTTATTTATATCGTTACAGAAAATGTTAATAGCCCTATCTAACAAATAATGTTAACTGGTATTTCTTTATAATTTGTGTCTGTTAGGTTTAATAAGCCATTAAATACAAATGCTAGAATTCCTCTAATAAACCTTTTTTAATCATTTTATTTTAATTTTAAGATTTGTCTATCCATCTACTAAAGTTGGAAAAACTGTACAAATTATCATGTAAAGTTTTTTTAAACAAGTTTTGTATCTTATATATGGTTGTCAGTTCCATACAGTCAATTATGGATCGCAGACAAATTTCAGTGTCGTTTTTAACTGGAAACTATAATTCCATTGTGCTTTTAGCTGCTAACGTTTACCTCCGTAAATTGGTTTGAACGAAAACATTTTTAAGATTGCTGTCTCCTAAGCATACACACTCGAACCAATTATTTTTCAAACTGAGTAGCAGAGTAAGCCCGCTTTATTATTATTTGTGAAAATAAATGATTAAGTGGTAATGTATTGCTATTTGCTTAAATTTATTTCTTCTTAAAAAAAAAAATAATATAATAACCGTGTTCATGTCACCGGTTTTAGTCTTCGAAATTTTAAAAATGCGAAGTTGTTTACAAACACAACAACTATGTATAAATTATTTTAATTTTTGTACCACTTCTAAATTAGTGCGTAAGCATTAAATTGTATACTTAGAAAATACAACTTTTTAAGTATCTAAAAAGTGGGCTATTAGTTTTTGGGCTTCGTTCTTTGAACATTAAACAACTTTTAGTGAATAATAGTGTTCAGGTTAATAAGAGTAAGTTTAAGCAATTTCGCAATAGTAAGACCGGTAACGTAAAACCTTAAATAATATTTATATGTGTAGAGGGAAAATCAAAGCAGACCACTACAATTTCGGGTTCATTTTCGACCCACTTCGGTTCCTTGTGATTTCAAGGCTATTCGGCGTTTTTGACTACAATAAATATTGTGTCACCGGCGTTTATACTAGACTAGAAAACGATTTCTTATTGGCTGCCTTTTACCCGATACCCCTGCAAATGATAAATATAATCACTCGTACTCCCCGAGACTTAAGGAAATGAAATAAGTCTATCTCAAAAGAGTATATAGTATAATATAAGACTAGGTATGCATCAGGGGCCGAATTACGGCATTCGATATCGATCTAAATTTTAATCGCACTTGGAAGTTTTGCTTGGATTTGGTATTGGATTCTAATAAGAATTATATTATTTTCGATCGATATCGAATGCCGTAATTTGGCCCCAGTTCTCAATGCATAAAAAAACTAAGACCACACTTTTTATTTTCTTAATTTACTCTGTCTTTAATAATTGCTTTTCTATCTAATTTTTTGTTTGTTTTATTTTGATCAAAGCGATCTCAATGGACCACATTGATCTGCGAGAAGGGGTTTTGGAAGTTTTTGGCTTCCTGCACCTCACTTTGTAACGAACCTACTATGCATCAGATCATTGTGATTTTATAAACGTAGATTAGATTTAATTACATGCAACCAATATAGTCGATAATTTACATTTATTGGCAGATCTAATCAGAGACCGAACCTATTGGTCTTGAGAAAGAGACAGATATATAAATACAAATGAGAGATTTCTAGATCCTCTTCGCTGTGAACACTTTCAGACCCCTAGCAAACTTCAACATTGCCCTTGGATCGTACGTGGAAAGCGTAGACAGCCAATTACATATTCATGCAAAAACTGACACCTGATGTAAGTGTCAGGCTGTGACGAAGTAAACGTTTTACCGTCTTCTCATCTTTACAGAAACGGTAAAATACGATCGTGTTCAGTTGCCATTTAACAATACACAATGAAACATAATAAGGTTTTTCACAACACAGTATCTTAAAAAATCCATTAATATTGCGAAATTTCAATTTAATACAAAACTATATTCAATGACATTTTAAATTTGTCATTGTTCAGAAGCATATAATTATTAATATGTCAATATTGCATTATGAAAACAGCAAAATTAAAGTTGCCTACAATGAAAATTGTCTCAATTTTGCCAAACCAAAATTTTAAGATACCGATTGTGAATACCCTTAATATTTTAAATTATTTTATTTATATATCATATATGTATATATTTTACGTTTTTAGTGCATATGTAATATATGCTAAAGATCTATTTACTGTTTGATGATGTTAGTATGTATGTGTTAAAAGAATTTTAATTCTTCTTTTCTAGCTTAACTGCAAGTACGTGTATAAGTTATGATTTCTGTGAAATTGTTGCATTAAAATATGTATATTTTGTAATTTTAACAAACATTAAACAGGAATAACTAAATACATGTATGTAACATAAGACAAACAAGAAAAAAAGGCAGTTTATATAGCCATTACGATTAAATGAGCCAAATTAAATATATGAATTTTTTAATTTTGTTTTATTTATTTAAATTAACTTATATGTAAAAAATATAATAGTTTTCTTTTAAAGCTACTGGAGAAACTAACTGTGAAATGTTAAAAAATAATAATAAAGGACATTTTAAGTTTAAAATTAACAAAAAAAAAAAAAAATATTAAATAATGATTGGTGTTTAAAGTTAATTATTAATTTTGCATAAAAAATGTTGGTATAAAATAGATAAAAGGGTTGGATGACAAAATGATCGCTTAACTATAAACTTTTTATATATAAACTTTGTTTATATTCGTTACAAGTTGATTGAAAGTTATTTAATATAATGCCGCTTTCCGAATGTTGGTATTTGATTAGCTTTTCTTATTTTGTTTTCATTTCTATATATTCTTTCATTATTTTTTTCAAAATTTTTATAAACAAAATTTCGATTTATTTTATCACTTTTATGTGTTTGCCTGAAAAACAAAGTTCCCTAATTTATAACAAAATAAAGCAAACAAAATATAAGAAATAAATATAATTTAATTTTTATAGAATACAAACTCATGCATACATAAGTGAAGTTCGAAATTAAACTAAAGTATTTTATAAAGTTGGTCAGATTTTCGTTGCTGTAAAATTAACTTGTTTTATAAAAATAAAACTTAAGACAATTTTTTCATATAAACCTATTCTTCAAATACTTAAGATTGTTTTTTTTTTCCTAGATAAATACAATGTAAAACATATATGTTCGAAAGGGATTTAAAATAAAACAAAAGAAAAGAAACAAACAAGAAAAGTTTAAATAACTATGTTTAAAATTATGTAAAATGTTTATATATGCCGTATTACAATTATAAAATAAAAATAAGAAAAACAAA
Organism: Phyto melanocephala; assembly: GCA_941918925.1. Classification (NCBI taxonomy): domain Eukaryota; kingdom Metazoa; phylum Arthropoda; class Insecta; order Diptera; family Rhinophoridae; genus Phyto; species Phyto melanocephala. Next base: position 107,620,272 of record OW799237.1, read on the forward strand.
AAATATTTGTTAACTTTCTTCGTCTTTCTTTTATACACATTCAAAAAACCCCCATGGTGACGCGCAGTAAAAAAATCAACTTAAATACACAATAACGCTTAAAATACGTTAGACGACAAAATTGGAGTTTTTTTGAATTTACGCCAAATAGCTGTATGTGTCCTTTTGTCCTTCCATTCTTTCCAGATATTCTTTTTCAATGAGGATATCGATGCATTTCTTAATGACCGGTACTTTAGGTTTGAAACGTGATGATAATTGATTGAGAACTTCGGTTAAAAGTTGAGTATGATTTAGTCTTCGGCGCATTTTCATAATACGTACGATGGCGGCTTGTATGAGAAGCTTTCGATCCTCCTCTATGTGTTTATGTACGGCCTCTTGTTCGACCTTAAGTTCAGTCTTTAAAGGTTGATTGATGTTGATTCGTAACTTCTTGTTCTTGTAATCCAGATACAATTCCATCATTGAGTTGGGCTTAAGAGAATTTTCATCATCGGTGCAGGTTAAAAGTTTAGCTTTCAGTAATATTTGTAAAACCTACGGGGGAAATAGTTATAAATATGACAGTTTACTTGTTGTCTACGGGTCTATGATTGCCAAGGGAGTAAACAGAAATTTTTTGTTACCTGTATCAAGTTCTCCTGTTGAATTTGTGTATTTTCCAGTAACTGTTTAACCGAATAACGTGTCTGGTCATTGAATTGCAATAAAACTGCCATTTGAAATGTACTGGCTTGCAGTGTGTATTTGTTTCGAAAACAATTCGTTACCAATTCACCTTTGCACATATGATACAACCAATTTAATTTCCGGCCTGAATGACGAGCCGCATAAAAAGTATTAAAATGTTGCACGGCTTTCTCCAATTCTGATGGCAAAGAAAAACTGCTACTCTGATTGAATGGCCAAGAGCCGGAGGATAAAACTTCAATACTGAAATCAATCTCCATAGGGATGTTGTTACTCTGCAAATGCTGCTTAAAGTTGTTGTTTAAATCCTTCGACAGTCCGATATCTTGAAACATGCGCTGCAATTTAATAGTATACTCATAGCCACATGTTTGTTTAAGTTTTGATATCATTACAGCCTCGGCATCATCAGAAGCTGAGGTGTGATTGACCAAACGTTTGGCCAACATTTTCGAATAGAATTTTTGGAAGACGTCTTTATCTTCAATGTATTTGAAAACAACCATCACTTGATTAAGATTATCCTCTAGTTCTTTTTCTTCAGGATTCTTGGATGATTTCTTAAGCAATATGTCACAGTATTTGGCCAGCAATTCAGGCGATTTACTAGCACTATTAGCTTGTGTTACTACATTTGAGTTAATGAATTTGCCACAGGCCTTGTCCAGAGCCGAGACAAAACCATTATCGTTGTTAAATGCGATCAAGACAAGAGCATTGTATTTCTTATGTACTTCTAATATGGTCTGAACATAGATCTTGGGATCGTTGGCGGCTTCTGTGTTACCACATTTTTCAATGGCCTGAGAGCCTTGTTGTAGTATGTGTTCTTCTAATATAGACTTCAACTCGTTAAGATTACGTGGTGTGCGGGCCACCAAAGTGTACATGCGTTTTAAATCGGCATTTTTGTCTGCGTTTAAAAGATTTTGAAATTCAGCACGGAATACATCCAAATGTTTTTCAATCAACACCTTAAAAAAAATAAATTAAATAACCAATCCCTTTTATATTTTAGTTTACACTTACTACTTCACATGTTTCCACTAATTTTTCCAAAGTGCTGACATGCAAATATGACGTTAAAACTGAATCAAAATCTGAACTATTTACACGTTTACGCTCTTCGTCCAAACGCTTTTCCACATGTTTCATATACTCAGACACAGTATTGCTACTGAGAAAAGTTTCCGATTCGTGTTTGTAGAATGCTGCAGTTTCCCCTAAAAATTTCTTCTCAAAATGGTCCCGATACACAGACAATTTTTGTTTCTTATGGTCTTTATTGTCAATTTCATCTTCTTCGTCAAAGCCCAGCTCAACGTAGCAGTTCATTACATCGCGTATCAATGAACATTTAATCGTTTTGCCTCTTCTCTCCTCGTCGATGGATTTAAGTACGGCATTTGTAACGGGTTCATTGAGTACCTTAAACAATTGTTCCTTCCAGGTGACCAAAGCTAGACGGTAGATTTCGTATATACCTTTCTGGCCTTCCTCATATTCTCTCTTTACCCAATGTCGATTTAAATAGGAACAAATTCCATTTAGAACAGTGCTTGAGAATTGATACAGAACCCACTGTTTAGTATAGTGATGCAAAAGAACTTCTTCACCCTTAATCGCAATGAAGTCGTTGAGCAAATCGCTTAAGTAGTCTTTAAGGAAGTCTTTAAGACGTTCGTATAGTTTTTTACCCACCAATTGAGCACCGCCAAGTCTGTTCGAACGACTGTTATTGTTCTGCGTTGTATTAACACTAGTACAATAGTTGTAGACATACGTATACAGTTGCATATAGCGTTCCGTTGTTAATGATTGTTCCTGTTGGAAAACTTGTTTAATGCCCTGCTCCAAATCTGTCCATATTTCATCGAGATTTGTATGTTTCTGTGTCGACGTTCCATGGGAAGCTTGACGTTGCATTTTTTGTTTCGAATTTGACGTAATATTACAGATGCTCGATGTCAGGTTTGTTCTATTGTATTTTTTGGTTTGTACTAAAGTCTTGTGTATTTGTTGTATAGAATGCGTGGATGTTGCTGGAGTTATTAGCTCCCCTGACGGTTCAAGTGGCGGGGGTGATGGTGATTTCGTCCGTAATCTTTTCAATGCTCTTGTGGTCCGTATTTTTATAGATTTTTAAATAAATTTTTCTGGAGAAAATACTTTCAAATAAAATAATGAGTTTTAACAAATAGGAAAAGCTTTAAGCAATTTAATAAATAATTTAGTTAAAAATTGTTTATTAAAACCGCTATTACACATAAAAAAATATATATGTATATAAACTGTGTTGAATAAGTAAATTGGAATATTAAATATTTTTTATTTTATTAAATAAAAAACTAAATACATTTAAAAATAAATGTCATTTAAATTTTTAAATAATATGCAATATCAATCATAAACTATATGGAAAAAACTCCATTTTTTGTAGGCAAAAAAAAATTTAACATATTTTTACAGTTACATAGAGCACGTAAATTAAAACATTTTGCCTTCAAAAAAATAAACACGACAAAGATCAAAAATTAATTTGCAAAAAAAAAAAAATTGAGAAAGTTTTTCTTTGATACATTTATAAAAAAAAATATACACGTTAACAGAAACAGGAAGTTAATACCAAAAATATTATGTACAAGGCAAACATAGATATCAATTTTATAAATAAAATTTATTTTGGTTTAACTATACAAATTAATTTAATTTAAACGTTTTTTATAATGGAATTGTAAAATTTTGCTAAAATATTTAGTATAAAAACATTGTAGAAAAAATTAAAGTTATTATTGCAAGTTTTTTTAATTTGACTGACATTTGTATTTAACCTTGTTTTATAATATAGATTTACCACTCTAACTTGCAGGAACTTTTTATATTATTTGAAAAGACTGCTTCTCTTTTACTCTTGCACATACTAAATAAAAGAAAATAAATCTCGGATTTCTCAATATTTTTTTATTTTTGCACAATCTCACTTTTAAGATTTTTTAATTAATACCTACGCTAATAAAAATATTGCACAAATTTAAATAAATTTAATTAACTATAAACTTTTTCGAACTTTTTTAACTATTTCTTTGTTTTTTAATATTTTCGTGAAAAAGTACATTGACATAACCACAAACTAAAATTTAGGTACATATTGACAATTTTTCTTTTGTTAATAATTAATTTAATACGTTTTTCTTATACCTTTTAAAAATAAATTGTTTAACTAACAAACTAAAATTTCGTTATTATATTTTAAGATAATTTTTTCAGCTTAATAAATTTATTTTAATTATAAAATCGCAATAAAATTTTCAAGTGTCTTTCTTTGTAGAATAATCTTCACAAAAAGTTGCTTGGTTTTTTATATACAGAGTAGTATTTAAAAGGAGGTTAATAAATATAAATATTATTTGTTACACCCTGTGCACCTGTTATTTTATATAAATAGTTCCTTCGGGTTTGTGTTCCAGTTATATTTTAGAAATTTAAACACAAAATTTTTGTTAAAATTCTAAAACGTGTTGTATTGCTCACAAATAGTCTATTTATTTATTCCGTAATTACATTTACACATGAAAAAGTGACGTTAAAGACCTGTTCTGTGAATAAAAAAGTAAATTCATTAACCCAAAAAAAAATATATATATAAATATGTGTATTTACTGCCTTAAAAACGGTAGAATAGATATCAATCATTTGTTGTAAAACATAATGTAATTAACAAAATTGTCAAGTTTCAGTTAATTGCAATATCCTTAAAAATGAACTAAACTGGTCATACATATTGGTTGCCTGTATAGGTACATACACCAAAAATTTATGTGAATGGTAAGTTTAACAGTTTTGTCCAGCTTATGCATATTATAAGGTCCAATATTACGGCATACGATAGGTAACGAAATTTTAATCAAACGTGAGAGATTTTTGAGCTTTAAGAAAATCTATAAGATAAGTCCTATATTTTAAACGGGCTTAAGATCTGCAGACTATGACACTTGGATACATCAATTATCTCTTTATAATGAAGCCCTATGCCAATCGTATATTACGAAAAAAATGAATTCATTTTAATACATACACTGGCGAGCAAAACCGAGTACATGTTCAACATATTTCTATTTACTGCTTCATATCTTGGTAAATAAAAGAGCAAATTACATAAAATTTTTAGCAATTATTTTTTATTATATTAGCTAAAAAAATACGTATTGAATGAAGTAATCACAAAACAAAAACAAAAAAATTCAATATAAACAAATAAGGCAACTCAATTAACTCAGTTTTGCACGATTCTTTAGTATTATTAAGACTTGCTATTTTTAGTATGGTATCCACAATCCTTTATTTTTGATAACACTATTTACACGCCTCGGCATGCTTTCCACCAAATTCTCTTTAAATTCACTTGGAATATTTTCCCATTCTACTTTTACACGGCTCCAAAGGTCTCCAATACTAGTGAGCGCTCGATTGTGTTGTCCCAATCGTCTTTTCAATATGGACCACAAATTTTCTATTGGATTTAGATCCGGACTCTGTGCAGGTCATTTCATTACCTGAAATTTTTGTTCAGACAGCCATTTTTGAACGATTTTAGCCGTGTGTTTTGGGTCTCCGTCCTGTTGGAAAATGACTTCGTCCTCGGGATAAGCGCTATGGTCAACTAAATCGGGTAAATGGGTTTGAAGAATACGGAGGTAATCCTCTTTCTTCATAATCCCATTAATTCGTACAATAGGTCCAATATGCCACCAAGTGAAACAGCCCCAAATCATCAAGCTACCTCCGCCATGCTTAACAGTTTGTTTCACATGACACTTTTGAATAGATTCATGAGGTCTACTCCAGAAATATTCCTTACCATCAGATTGGAATTGGTTGATTTTTGTCTCATCCGACCAAATAACCCTTTTTCCAGTCATCAATGCTCCAATGCTGATGTTTTTTGCAAAATTCCAGACGCGCTTTCATGTTTTTATCAGACAGAGCTGGTTTTTTCTTCTTCACTGCTGCTACTAAATCAATTCTTTTCAGCGCTCTGCGAGCAGTCCATTCACTTACGTTTTTACTAATGGCATTATCAGCTTGCTTTGGTGTCTTTAAGGCATTTGTCTTCATTTCTCGGACCATTAATCGCGCGTCCGAATCTTTTAATAATCGAGGACGGCCTCCCCTATTAGGCTTTGGAACTATATTTCGGCGTTTTTATACCGAAGTCACTGTGCGTTGACTAACGTTAACTTTACCAGCAATTACTCTAGATGAGAAGCCACTGTTAGTCAAAGTTACAATAGCATCTTCAGTGTCCACGTTTATTTTTCTCATTTTAGCTTTATTTTGCTCTTTATAAGGGCTATCACGAATAAAATAAAAGAAGTAACAGGACTGACAACTTAAAAATGATGAAAACCGACCATCAAAAAATATATAACCGTAAATTTAACATTTCTCAGTAAGTCACAGCCTACTTTGAATTTCCATATTCAAAACGTGCAAAACTGAGTAAATAGAGTTACCAAAAGTTTTTCTTTGGTATTGGCTGTTTTTATTCAGTTATTTTTATATAAAGTATAACATTCGTTAGCTAATACAATAACTAATTTTTGCTGGAAGTTTCATAAAATATCCTTAATTGTTTACCCCTTTACGACTTTTTGAGTTAAAGTATTCTAAACATGTACTCGCTTTTGCTCGCCAGTGTATATGTATGTATATTGATGGTCATTTGTGGAAAAGCCCCAACTCGTATTTTTTTTTAACGAAATTGAGTTTTTCAGTGATTTCAGTACACACAAGTATACCTTGACACATAACGATTTCAAGCAATTTTATAAAAGAAATTACATTATGATAATACAGTTTCTATTACGTTTTTGCCTTCTCCTGTTGAGTTACAATTATTTGAGTTAGTTCTATGTAGAAAAAAAAATTCAGACAAATATATCGTAAAAAAAATTAAAAGATAAGGAAAAAACAAGTAGAAGCCTTAATGACAAGCCCTTTTATTTTGGTATCCATATGCACCTCCTCGGTTGTCTGTCTGGAGTTGAAAAAATCAATATAAAAATTTTACTTGAGTAACTAAAGTTTCAATTTACCTTTTGTAAATAGGTAAATTGCGGTTTCAATTCTATTTGAATTTTTCTTTTTTCCACTCTGTATAGTTAACCGTGAAAACGTAGCCAATTGGCTACATGAATTACAAAGAAATTAAAAGTTAATATATGACATGTTTGATGGAACCACTCTCATTTTATACAGTATATAGAAAATGCACTGTTATTTTGTCGGCCAATCTACTTACTGATAATTAAATAAAAAAAGTTTTAAAAACCCTTTTTACGTTTTAAATTCAAACAACATACACACATTTATATATATTATTATCTCAACATGTATTTGTTACAACAAAAATTAATTTCTTCGAGTTTTTTATATTTGTTGGCATTTAAAAAAGGAAGTTATATTGAATATTTTTGATTATTATGTAATTTCATGCTTTGTACATAAATCAGATTTCGTACAGAGAATAACAGAGAAACAAATAATTTAATATACATATATGTTAAGGCAAAACTTAAAAAAATATTGGATAGTTATTAATTCGAAATTTACAAAATTTTTAATATGTATAAAAAATTCATAATATTCTAATATTTTGGCGTTGAATTTCAAAAAGAGTTTGATCTTCATCATCGCTATGACCATCTTCGATGGAAATAGGTAGAGGTGTTAGTTCCTGGTTGGTGCGATCTCCCTGAACACCATATTTTCGTTCAGCACGTGATAAACGTAGTCTAGAAGCAAAAAATTTACTGCAATTAATATTGTTGAAAGTTTTCAATAAACTTTATTTACATATATGTAGCTACATATAAAATTTATATGTTTTCTATTCAAAAATTTTTAAGATTTTGTTGATTTTTAAATTTGATTCTGTTTCTAGGGTTTAAATAAATTATACGAATTTTTGAAAAACTCTATAGGTAGTCATTAAAAATCTTCGAATAACTTTGTTTTAATTAGAAAAGGATTACAAAATTTTAAAATCCCTTAAATACTTTACCTGTAAATTTTAAATATTATAAAGATAATAGCTCCCGAGCTTAAGATCAGAAAGAAATAGAAACCAGTTTTCAATGATTCTGATATATCATCCTCATCGCTTAATACAAAATCTTCATTTACAGGTTGATGTTGATGGCGTTGTTGCTGTATCAAATCAGTTTTTGAGGTCGCTTTTAAAATACCCCTGTTTTCTTTGTCCTTTAGAACAGTTTGTTGCTGTTCAAGTATATTACCGGTGGTATTTATCAGCGACTTTTCATCTATGATGAAAAGCTTTTCGGTGTGACTATCTTTGACGTTAGCTGGTGTAATTTCAACTATCGCTTTATTTGTCAAATTAACTTTTAGTTCCTTCTTAACACTTTTCTGTTCGGTTCCAAGAGCCATTGTTTTATTCTGTAAGTCAGTCATTGGTGTGTAATTTGTATCTGTTGCTGCGCTTCCAAGAAACGTAGTTGATGACAATATAATCACCAGCACGCAAATCATTTTAATTAGGGAAATTGCGTTAAGCAGCATTTTTTTCCCTTCAGCTGTTGATTTGTTAAATAATTTATATTTATAACCATTTAATTTAAAACTGAAATGAGATTTTTTATATTATAAATTTTATTTTTATTTGAATTGATTTGATCAAAAATTAACATTTATCATCTGTTTTTGCAGTGCGATATATTTTGTAAACAAACATGTTGATTTTAAACGTCAGAATGTACTAAAAAGGTTCGAACTGCGTTGCCAACTTTCAAATTTTAAAAAGCACGAATACTGAAAAAAAATCGCGTTATTTCCAATAAAAAAGGTACAGAGTTAAAAATTTTTAATTACTGATTGTATATTTATTTATTTTTAGAAATATATAACTTGTGTATGTATTCCCTAGTATGTGGTTAATTTATTTTCGATATGGGTTTTTGTACGCGTTTTCGTAGATTTATAACTTTTTGAGTTGAGGTAATAAATTAAAAATGGAGGGTTTGTGAATATAGGAATGAGTTTGATTATTTATTGTTGCTGATTTATTTGCCATCAAATTTACCTTTTAAAGGGCATTCTTCAAAATAAGAAAATTGTAACTTATTTTTTAGTTCTTTATAAATTAAATTTTATTGAATTAAGTAGATATATAATTCATATAAGTATCAAAAATGACTAATACGTGTCACCTTAGCAAGTTCGTTTAAAATGAATTATATTTTAAGCTTTAATTTTAAAAAATTACAAAAATTGTAGATTGGACGCAATTGGACGTAAATTGTTTCTTATCGGAAAAATAGAAATTTATGCTTCAAGCGAAAATTAAATTTTATTTATTTATATATTGATTTATATTTCATTGCTGCCACCTAATTTTGGTGTTGTTTATAGAAAATACTTAAATTAAATTTAAATAAACAATATAAAAACAATAATTATATAAATATAACGATTTATTATTAAAGTGTCCAATTAATTTCGACAGAAAAATCATTCATTTTATACAAATTCTATTTTTATAAATTTTAATTTAATTTTATATAAAATAATAAAATTTTAAACAAGTTAATGTCATCTAGCCACAACACTCCTTGAACTATTAGTTATGGCGATATCAATATAATATCTATTTAATTATTCACTTAATCAGGGTATGCAGAAATTTTTGCACATCAATTATAAAAACAAAAACAAAAAGATAAGTTATAACAAATAATGTAAAAAATATAATTCATTTATAACTATTTTATGATGATTCAAAAAAATAATAAGATGAGGGACCCCTGTCATAAAAAAACATTTTTGAAAATGTTTTTTGTATTTTTCTTTACACTCATTTGCGTTCTCTTCTTATGTTTTATTTTTCTTTTCTTCTAAAAAAAATATTTTTTTTTTTATATATTAAAGATTTTATAAAAACAAAAGATTTAATGAAAAATGTTATTTGTATTTTTCTTTACACTCATTTGGGTTCTCTTATTACTCTTATACTAGGGTAATCGATTATTCGACTTTTTTTAAAATCGGGTTTTAAATTGCTTGAAACCGGCTGTTTTTTAATGTAAATTTATTTATACCATAAAATATGTTGCACGAAATCATACAAATCAAAATCGAAAAAAGTAACTACGAAAGTTTTTTCGTAAAATGTTGAATAGATTTTTTCGGTGCAGCTTCCAAACATAAAAAATAATTAAAAATATCTACATTTAAATTTAGCGCTTTTTGACCATGTGTTCATATGATTTCTTCTACTGATTACAATCAGGGTACACTTAACAAGGTAACCTTAACTGATCGGTGTTCGTTTAAGCGTTCATATAAGTATATTAAACTTTAATTAAAAATACACAATTAAATAAAATATATATTATATATATTTTTTATATGAAGTTTTACATATTTATGAGCAAGTGAATTCAATCGAATTTGCCACTGCATATGATTTATAAAGTCTGCCCGTATTACAATTTGCTTTTACATTATATATTTTTTGCTCTCTTTTTATTCTACATAAATTTTTGATAGATGTTACGACTGGCATTTTAATATAAACTTATTTCTAATGTGCTTAGTTATTTATTTTATTACATTTAGGGTTTTATATGTTTTGAATAGTGACTTCTAAATTTTAGACACGATATTAACTTTTGTATATGAAAGTTTTACAGTATTAAATATTCTAGTGCACGATTGGTTACAAAGCTAAATGAACATAAATTTAAAGATTAAAAAAATCGGTTTTGTGAGCCAAAACACCGATTTATTCGACACCCGAAATATCAACATACCGGTTTGTCTACCGGTTAAAAAGCCGAGTCTACTACCCTACTGAATACCTCTACTATTCGGTAGAATTGTTTTTGTTTTTTTAAAGCAAATTTGACAATTTTTTATACACAATATTCAATGGCAAACACAACAGGTATTTTTTTAAACAAAATCGCGGAAAAGTAAAAAGGCAAAACAACAAATTGTTTAAGAAAATTTTATAATAAGTTTTAAAATAATTATATTTTAAATATTAGTATTTTAGATGTATTTCATAATTTTTTGAAGTTTGTTACATATTTTAGTTTTCACAAATTTTCCCAAATAAAAATTAATAAAAACAAAGCTATAGATATTTTTTTTTTTGTAAAAATATAACCATTTATTATTCTGTTTGAATAAAAAAACTGTTATTTTAATTTATCAACAATTAAATATTGCTCAAACACTACTACTTACATATGTATTTTTATATATTCACAAATCTTAATTTTTTATTACCTTTTCTAACTCTGTAAGCAACGCATGTTTTAATTAATTTAATAAAAAAACAAACAAAATTTGACATTGTTTCGTTTAAACTAAAAAGAACAAAAATATTCAGCTGACTCCTTAACATCACCTGATATGCTGTTATTTACAGGTTGTTATTATGAGTAAAAAAGACCCAAACATTTATTCATATTTAGGGCCATTATTACAATTTGCCGTTAGTTAAAGGCAGGATTTTGTCGGACCGATAAATGGCTTTGCGTTATAAAGCCTTAATTTATTGTTTATTAAATATTATTATTATTAATAATAATTACAGTAAAAAATGGAAGTTGTAATAATATGAAGCTATTTATTAGGCACACAAAATCCTACCTTTAACTAAAGGCAAGTTATAATAATGGCCCTTAGGATTATAAAAATAAAATTTGCTATTTAAAATGGGATTTTAATTTTAATATTAATAGTTAATTTTTTAGGTAAACGGAAAAATAAAAATATTTGAAAATGCCTAAACGAAGTTCTAGTGTTGGGAATTTTGTTTTTAATTTTAGAGATAAACCGTTTTTAAAATTGTATATAATACCATTTAAAACTGGAGAAATTAAAAGTAAAATTAATTTCAACTTTAAGAAAACAGTGTAGTACATGACAAACTGTAGTCTACACTGTTTTGTTTTTTTCCTGCTATAAAAAAAGTTTTTTGAACTGAACATAATTTTTCTAAATTTTCAAAACAAAAATTTAAAAAAATTTCTAAAAAACAATTAAATTAAAAGGAAGTTTGGTGCAAGGCATATTTATTCATCAGATAGTCTTGATTCGTCAGCTGATTATATTTCTTCTTCACTTATTTTAAATTTTAGATGTCAAAGTCTATAGATAAACAAAATTTTCTCTCCTCTCTCATTTATTTCAAATGTCAAACTAAATATATAAAAAATATTAACAAAAAAGTTTTCTCCGAACTTCAATTACCCGATGAATAAATACGCCTTGTTTGGGTGTATTCCACAATGTATTCTTATCGAAAATGAGTGTCGACAACACAGTAACGTTTTTCCGCCTTCGATCCAAGCAGCATATAATCTTAATAAATATTAGCTTTTAATATTGAACTGTAAATAGTTACATGTTTTATTAATTTCAACTTGTTTGAATCTTTTTAGCGTCTGCCTGATATATGCATGAGCTGGCCATTCTCTTTTGTGGCTGCCTGACGGGTTTGACTGCTTTTTTTCCATTTTGCTGATATATTCAGTTCCATCCATTTTCGCCTTTGTATTTTAATGTTTATTGAAATTAAGTTTATTTAGTGCCATAATATACTGCTTGATAATAAAGTCGTTTGCCAAAAAAGTCGAAGGATTATTTTATTATAAGACATTTGATTGTAAAAAGTTGTAACGCATTAATACCACGTGGGGCAGCAAACCTTGCTTCACAGCCATAAAGTAATGTGCATGATACAATCATCAGGTAGCCTCAGTTCTGCAACAACAAAATCCTACATGTATTTTGTTGTTGGAAAACGACGACTTAAATGTCAAAAAGCAAATGTGTGTGCGTGTTTTTTTGGCGGCAGAATATATACGTACACAATATATACACATACATAAGCAAAATTTGACATTTTAGTTAAACCTTAAGGTAGAGAAAAAAAAATCAGCTGTTTTAGTGAGGCTACCTGGTAATTGTGTATCGAACAATATTATTTTGACATGACAACAGAGGGATATAGTTTTTTTCAGTTAACCATAGAATTACAACGCCCTTTTATTCGATTGACAATATCCGCAACCAATCTGCCAGCTGTTGTATAGAATGTAATATCATAAATTGATTTCGCTAAATTTTCCGCTAATATTTAGTCAAAACGTATATTTGCCCATTAAACAGGTTTTGAAATCGTTAGAGTTGACGGGAAAAAAGCTGAATTTCAATAATTTTTTATACCCTTCACAGTAAGTGTAGGGGTATATATGTAGCAAAGTTTAAATTAAATAATTATAGGTTTTATTTTAAAAATGTTTAATTCAAAAATTCATATTTATTTGTTTTCGAAAAAAAATATAAACGTAAAAATAGTTAAAAAAAAGATTTGTAATTAGGTCCGTCCGACTTCAAACAACTTTTCAACTTGAGACCGTCACAACTTTTTTCAATTGTTTATACATATAGGTTTGTTATTCCGTGTGAAATTTTTACAATATTCATTTCCGACCTCATAAAGTATATATTTTCTGAAAGCTTGTGAATAACGTAATCGATTAAGCATTATCCGTTTGACCATCTGTACGTGTGTATGTTGAAATTAACCTTTTGATGCCCTCCGACATCGCCAAGACCTGTGAAAGGTATCAAAATACCAGAAATATGTATTTGGGAGCAGATCAGTGTTGGAAATCTGCATAATCGCCGCATAACCTTCTGAGATATGAGCAATTAAACAGGGCTTTTCTAGCCCTAGCATAATTTATAGACACAGTTGTTACTATTTATAGGTTTGATATGCCTTTGGCTAAACGAATTGGTGACTAATCGGCACAGTTATAGGCAAAAATTATTCGAAAAATATATATTATTTGAAAATAAATAAAATCTACATTTTTAACCAATTTTTATGGTCTATGGCTTTTTTTATTTTAAAGATAAGTAGCTCTCAGAAAAAAGTGCAAAATGTTGAATATTTGCTTTATATTTTTAAATTGAAAAATATTAGGAATTGTGCACAAAAACAATTATTTTCTCCATTAATTTCTGAATAATTCCAAAACGATAAGATATAGAGAAAAATTCTATTCGACTAAAATAAAAACAATTTTGTTACACATCTTCTGGTGTTTTACTTTTCAAAATCGGATGACTGGTTCTTGAGTTAGGATGAAATATGTCTCCGTACCTGACTAATTTAGGGGAAAAAATTTCCCACGCCCATATAAGAAAATCCCGATCTGATGAAAAAAAATCGACAACGTGTTCTAATACATATTCATGTAGTCCACACGTTAATATCTTGTGTTAACAATAGCAGTTGACAATTGCTGTGGGAATAATTGCCAAAAATATTGCTCGTGTGGTCGGGGAGTTATAAATAACTATTATAATAAACAATATATTTTTTAAAAATTTTATAGTGATTTTTTTTTCTTAAGTTATTCTTTTTAGTAAAATGCTGTTTTTTAAATTGTTTTTAATTTTTTATTTCTATTTGTATAAAGATTATCTCCCCATATTGATGATACATTTTTAATTTTATAAATTGCTTATAAAACGAAATATTTATACACAACATATTTCATCAATTTAAAAATTAATTACAAATATGGGAGCATATAATTTTTTAGTTAAATTTTATATTAATTATTCTAAAAAAAAAACTGCTACTCTATATACATAATTTTTTATAAACAAACATACATACATACATTATTGATAATGATTTAAAATAAATATGTTATTTGCAATAGTAGGTATTTACACTTCATATTTATTCTAGATTTTCAAATTAGCGTTTACAAAATATGCCAATTTTATTAGTTTGTAAAAAAGTTTACAAGTTTACATTTTTACATATTTTTTTTCTTAAAAACTAAGATCACAAAATAATTTATTAACAATACTGCTACCATTATAATAAACATTCAATAGATGTTTATTTACAAGTTTTTTGATTGTTTAATATATACATACATACGTAGTTTTCAATTTGCATTTTTCATGTTCATATTAATATATTTTTTAATACAAATTATTCGTTGTTATTGTTTTTTTGATTAACTATAACTAAGAAAAAAAAAATACAATTAATTACGGCACTTGTTCTAAGTAAAAAAAAAAACTTATACAACAATGTTAAAAAACAGGAAAAAAATTAGACTATTTTTGACAAAAAAAAAAAAAAGAAAAACAAATTAATAAAGTGTATTATCCTTTTTGGGGTGGTGAACATTTAAATCATACTACCAAACATACGTTTGCCACGTGTTAGGACAAGACTTACGACCATAACGGTCAACAGAAAGAAGACTAAACTTAAAAATGTAGTTATAACACGACATCTTTGGCGAAATTTCTTCTCTTTTTCCATTTTAATACGCAACTGTTCGGCACGGGGCAGGTCTAATGTAAAATCGGATTCGGGACGTGATGAAGGCTAAAATGAAAGGAAAGAAAGAATATAATTAAATAATGTTAAAATCATATCTAAAGGAAAATTAAACCATAATACTCGTAAACAGAACAGAACCATGAACCTTAAGTTCTACAATACAACATTTAATAATGGAATATTAACATTTAATAATGGAACAGAACTTTAACGTAACGAGATATTTCACATAAATTAGCGTTTACATTGATCGTGGCACACTAAATTTAATAACGTCACAACTCAAAAAATTAAAAAATAAATTTTTATCCATAATTAATTTACAACATCTATCTCTAACTACTCCAAACATTTATTTTTTTTTCGGAAATAATACATTTGCGTCTGCTTTTTTTTAATCTTGAAAATTTGAGAATTTTGAGTTGTGATGTTAT
Organism: Phyto melanocephala; assembly: GCA_941918925.1. Lineage (NCBI taxonomy): Eukaryota > Metazoa > Arthropoda > Insecta > Diptera > Rhinophoridae > Phyto > Phyto melanocephala. The sequence continues at coordinate 107,635,815 of OW799237.1, forward strand.
TGTACAATATTTAGTGTGCACTTCTTACAATTTTAAAAATGTAGCTTTATTAAACATTCGCTAGCAAACTTAAGAAGACCATTGCAACATAAAAAACGTAAGATGAAAATATGAAACAGTAACAGTAAATGATAAATAAAAACAGTGACAATGTACTTCTGTAAAAATTACATACTATTAACATAAGCAGTGGTGCCAGAAAAATCTTCATATGTCGAAAAAGAAATCTTTCCCTCGGTCTCCACGTAGCAATTTTTATTACCGCAATTGTCAAATTTGATTGCGTCCATAGAGATTGCGACGTGTTGACTGCAAATTGCTATATGTAGCAATTTATTCGCAATCATTGCTCTGCTAATTGCTTGAAAAATTATTGCCGCAATAAGCTGTCAAAATCGTTTAATTTTTCTGAATGTTTTGTTTTTCTTTGTAGAAACAAAGGAAAATTAAAATAATTTTACCTGATAATAATTTAGAGTGAGGTATTCCAAAAAAACCCATAATAGTGAAAACAAAAATATTAAATTTTATAAATAAATTACTTGTGTCGTGTTCTACACCCAATAAAAAAACATCCTTAAGCAATAAAGTGCCGCTATTCTGCCGTCGCGACGTTTTTGCTTATGCTTAGAAATGAAAATTGCAACGTGGAGACCCAGGAATAATTTTAGAAAAATCTTATTTTTATACCCACCACCAAAAACAAATGGTTTATATGTTTATCTTCCCAATAAAATATATCTTTTCTGGTTTCATATTATGACGATCTAGCTTTGTCCTTCTGTCTGTCCGTCTATTCAAAGCACAATGGATCTTGAACCGAAACACAAGGTTTGCTTGCTATTGAAAATGCGCTTAATCGGTATATTATGAAGAGAGTTAAATTCCAAGTTTAAAATGTTTAAAAATACATAATTTAAAGTGAATAATTTAAAAATATATATAACATACACATAAAAAAAAACTACAAAACAATTTTTCCAAATTTTCTCAAGCTTCTTTTCCCCTTTCTACACCGTTATGAGTGTGTTACAAGTTTCACGAAATTAAATAATTTTTTATTACAAAATTTATCCGAATTGGCCTAGTATTTTTGGTACCTTTTTTGTCCCCCTAGAAGTTTTCAAAAATTTTATCTTAATAATTGTCCACATTCTATTAGGCGATAATAATTATTACTTAATGTACGTTTGAAAAATATAAGAAAACAGTTTTTTTTAAATAGAGACAATTTTTACCCTAATACATGCGAATTTGAAAAAAGTGTCGAAATCCTATAAATATTTTTCGCAACTAATACAATATACATTTTTTTTTATCTTTATGCGTTTGGAAGTTACATAGGGTACCAAAAAAGTACCAAATTATAGTTTTTACCTGTTCTTCCCTTAGGGATTGAAAAGTGTAAATTTCATGTTTCTAGCTCTTTGCGTTTGGGCTGTGCGATGATGAATCAGTCAGTCAGTCACGTAACTTTAATATACATAAATAGAAGAATTATTTTGACAATATTTAGTTTAAAAAAATTGCATAAAATAAAAAAAAATATCAATTAAAAATCCTGGTTACACTTAATTGGGCGAATATTTGCGTAATAGCTTTAGAATGGAGAGCAGTTCATTAATATATTTATATAAAAATATGATCTCTAATGACACGTTTATGTCAAAAATCTTGTGTGTTTTTACCTAAATTAAATCACTTTGTCGTCACTGCATAATTACTTCTTCGTCATAAGAGTTACCAAAATAAAAGACAACAACAATGTCTAATGTGTAGTTTTTTTTTTGAATAGAATTTTGGGTGTACCATCAAAAAGTAAAAACTTTAAAGTTTTTTTTTTTTTTTTTTTTGAAGAACTTGATAAATTTATTGGCATTTTTATATTAAATGTCAAGGTCTTGATAATTAAACTCCATCAGAAATTTGTGCGTAAAGTAAACAAACCATAAAAATAACACCAAAAAGAGTAACAAATAGTGTTGTAATATAACGTGTATTAATAAAATTACCATTTTATAATTTTAATTATGACTACGTTAATAAAAAATACTAACATTAATTGGAGAAGCTTCAGTCCACTGCCTTTTTGTTAATAAATATTTCGCAATTTAGGTTTTCGGATTTTGTTTTTTGTACTTATGCGTTTATTCATTATCATGTCATGAACGTAAAATGTATATACAATTAAATTTTTTATTTTATTACATATATATTTTTTGCATAACAATCAAGGTCACCAAATACTTTCAATGTTGCAAAAAAAAAAAAAAAAAACTGTCGATTTTAAACCTTCCTTATTATTATGTGACAAGCATGTAATTATCAAAATTAAATAAAAATTTAAAGATCAATACATTTAAAAATTCAATACTTTTATGGTATTAAATAACGTTTAAATGCATAATAAAAACTTCTTGTTACTAATTACGCCTACATGTGACTTTTGATTATTTAAAATTATTACGAGTTACAGGCGAGCATTGATTATACGCATTGGCGTAACTAAAACATTCCAAGAATTTAAAAAAATTAACTTTTATGCATATAAAATTAACTTAGTTTAAGATTTTGTAAAAGAAATTTTTTATTAGCTTTTGCCACCCCTAGTAAAGCATATAGTACACAAAATATAAAAAGGCACATGTACATGTGGGTTTGACGTCATTAAAAGGTTCAGCACTTTTGTTCCATTTTTTATACCCGCCAAAATGGTGGGGGTATATTCATTTTGTCATTCCGTTTGTAACACATCGTAATATTAATTTTAGACCCCATAAAGTATTTATATTCTGAATCGAGGTTTAATTTTATGACGATCTAGCTATGTCCGTCCATCTGTCCGTCCGCACGATAGAGGTCGGACCGAAAAAGCTAGGGGTGTCAAATTTTGACAGAGTATTTCTTATATCCATTTTAGACCCAATAAAGTATATATATTGTTTGATTTGATGACGATCTAGCTATGTCCGTCCGTCTGTTGAAAGCACGATAGAGGTCGCACCGAAAAAGCTAGGGGGCTCAAATTTTGCCAGAATCTTTCTTATACACAAGGTTTGTTTGGTATTGAAAATGGACTAAATCGGAATATTTTAAAGAGAGTTAAAGCTCGTAATGCAAGAGTAGGTCAAAAAATTGTGTCATTCCAACGTCGAATAAAATGAAATTGTGTCCAAACGCATTAACGTAGTCATGAAATTTCGAATGTATATTTCCTGAGTAAAAAAAATTGCTTAAATCTATGCATTAGGAAAGTAGTTATAGATCAAAATGTACGGAAATTTCTACCGCACAGTGTATTTTTCGGTATAATTATAGTTAAAAACGCAATAAAACTGACAAAATTAGATGTGTGATTCTGAAATTTTGCAAACATCGCTTTTTGGTCAAAGGCTTTGTACTAACGGAAAGTAAATGTCACACGCCTCCTATATAACGCTTTATCTCAAATTCATATAATTTCTCTATGAATAAAGATTTTGAAAGAATAAAGGACTATATTGAAATATCTAAGTTGTATTTATTAGCAGAAAATACTTCGACACGCCTACTATAACGCCCACTTTTCACATAATCTACTGTTACTGAAATTTAAAAGCTCATAAAACCGACAAAATTAAAGGTATGATGATGAAATTTCGTACACATAGCTTTCTAGTCAATGTGATTTTTATGCCAGAAAATGAAGGTGACACGCCCACTTTAACGCCTACCTCCCTTATAACGCTTTATCCTTAATTCATATAATTTTCTATGGACAAAAAAAAAAATTATTAAAGAAGAAAATAATCAGCTGACATTATCAATACCACCTCATAAATAAAAAATTCTCGCATTTCAAAAAATTATTTGATTTAACAACAAACTTATAATTTAAATTGAATTATCGAACTTTTTCTGTTGTCTCAAAATAATAAAGAGAGTCAAAATTTGAGTTAAATAATAAAAAGATTTTTTTACATATTAATGGCTATCATCTTATTTCGAATTTATTTGCATTGCAATCTTTGTGAATACTTTTTTTTTAACTTATAATTTTAAAAATAATACCGCCAACCTAAATTGTTATCGGCTTTTATTGTTGTTTTAAGTGTATCTACATAAAATAATGGCGAAACAGCAATTTATGTAAAAAGAAAATAAAGTTCGCTTTTATAAAATATCAAAATTATTTTGATATTTATGAGCTGTTTCTGTTCAAGTGTAATATGTAAGCAGATCTATAAACATGGAAATAATTAAAGCTGACATTAAAGCAAATAACTTTTTTAAACTTTTTCAATTACATAGTACAATTTACTGATGTTATTTTTAGTTGTTGTTGTACGCAAATTTATTTTTATATATAAAATATTTTAAAATGTAAAATTTTTAATTTTTATCGGTTATAAAAAGGGAAACATTTATAAAATTTTTTTGAAGAAAGCTTTTGCTTTTAACTTACCATTATTTTTTTCCTTAGGTAAGTTTTACAAATCACTTCATGTGTATTTTTTTGTAATTCTGAGACAATTTTTTTTATTTAATCCTTTCATTACGACCATAACGAAACAACTAAAATGAATATTTCTTTTACAAAGTAAAGCTCTTAGTACTACCAGCCTTTTTCTCCCCATACAACCACACTTCAAAAAAAAAAAAATAAAAAAATGTATTTATGTTGATGGTTTTTAAAAGATTTGTTTAAGTTTGTTTTTATTTTTTTTTATTTTCTTCACAATATTTATAAATAAACAAAAATATGTAAATTTATCTTATTTGATTTTTTTCTATTATTAGAGGAGAAAAACCAACTCTGAAGTGTGGCAATAACTTTGAATAGTTGAACATTTTTGCACAATATTATTTCGTATTGATTGTTTATTTTATTTTAAAATTGTAATTGTAGTAGTAGTAGAATTAAACATTAAGCAGTTGAGATACTTTGCCTAACTACTGATAACAATTTATTTTGTTGTGAAAAACTCAAACCAAGCCACCCACCCACTTTTTGAAAATGTGACTGGTTGTTAAGGAAAAAGTTAAGCTTAAGTCTATGCATTAAATCAGGGATTACCAATCTTTTATGGAGAAAAAATTTTTTATAAATGAAAAAAAAAATAAATGAAAATAAATAGCAAATTTTAATAGAAATAAATACTGTTAAGAACTTAAAAAAAATCCATTAATCTATATACATATATAAAAATCAATGTGTGTTTGTATGTTTGTTTGTGCTTTATAGACGGTTAAACGGCTGGATCGATTTCCTTGAAATTTTCACAGAATCTTTCTGTATGTCTGGAAGGAACTATAGGCTATACTTTGGTTTGAATTTGTAAGTGGGCGGGGTGCCACGCCCTATTAAAGAATAAGTATTTAATATTATATATCACGAAAGTTAATGCAGCTAGAGTCTTCAAAATAAGTATGGTAAACTCTGACATCCACACGAACATTTGGGTAAAAATGGGCGGACTTTCAATAGTAGGCGTGGCCACATGAATTAAATACTGAATTTCGTATATTTGGAAAACGATATAGAGTACCCAAATTTTGCACGAGAAGCTTTGACATATATATGACTATTTTGATAAGAAATAAATGCTTTAGTAATAGTGGACGTGGCACCTGTCATATGAATTAAATACAAAAATTCGTATATCTGGGAAGCGATAATAGTTAGAGTACCCAAATTTTGCACGAAAAGCTTTGACATCTATGTGACTATTTTGATAAGAAATGTATGCTTTAGTAATAGTGGGCGTGGTGCCTGTCATATGAATTAAATACAAAAATTCGTATATCTGGGAAGCTATAATAGTTAGAGTACCCAAATTTTGCAAGAGACACTTTAACGTCTATATGAGTATTTGAATAAGAAATGGTTGATTTAGTAATACATTAATTTTACTTAAAAATCAGACATTAAGCTTTAATATGATTTGGATCAATTTGATATTAAAAAGGTCGAATAAAACTATACCTTAACTCAAGTATGCAAAAGGTGGGCCATTTAAAATTAAAACTATCGATTACTTTGACATTTTTATATTTATTTTTAAGTTAATGCTTGACATTGCAAAATGAGACGCTATACGCTCGAACAAAATTGGGAAATATTAAAAACTTACTTCCAAAGTAGTTAGTCTTTAACGCAAACTGTAAGAAATTGTGAGTGAAAATTTTTCAAAAAGAGATCGGCCTTCAGTTTAGTTTGTGTGTTAATTTGTAAAGCGAGTTCATGAAAATGAATTGTTATTTGACAAAGTAACCCGTGTACGTTTTCGTACAGTGCGTTTAATCGAAAACATTGCTGCTGTGGCTGAGAATGTGCAAAAGATCCATCAACATCAACTTGTCATAGTTCTCAGAAACTGAACATTTCTCGCACTTCTTTCAAAAGAACTTTAAATTTTGTAAAATTAGGTTAATTGGATGGGGTACTGCCGAGTAGGTCGTGGTAGTCATATGAATGATATTGTCTTCCATTCTTAAATTAAAAATGTTCAACCTTTCCATATAAAACCAAAAATTTTTAAAAAATAATTAATACTTTTTTATAACCGATTCCAATTAAAAATTTTAAATGCAAAACCCTTCAAATAAAATTTGTCAATAACAAATCCATGGCAATAAGGAAAAACTGGCTATGTCTGTCTTATAGATTTGCAGGAAAACACCTTAAAATTTTAGAGTTGATTTTTAAAAATTCCTTAAAAAAAAACACAATCATAGGAATTCTGCGCTGTATAAATTAAAATAAGTTATTCTTTCAAATGATATTGGTTTTTAAAAAATAAATAGGCAAGAAGTTTTTACGCTATAACTTCCTATGAAGTTATCCGAAATAGTTGAAAAAATGCCTGAGGGTAGTTTTAAATTTTAGGCTTTTAGTAATGTGATCATCTTAATTTTAGCTTATGTCGACTTAAGCAGTTTTTCCCTTTTTACACAGAAATATATTAAAAGTGAATAATAACTAGTAAGAAAGGTAAAATAATTTTAATCCAATCATATATCTGTGGCTTGGAGCTAAAAGAGCCAATGTCACTTTTATGCTCTTTTGAGTTAATCATTGCATTATATTTGTTTTCTTGCTCTATTTCATTATGGTAAAACAGCTAAAGTCATACTTAACCCAGAACAGATTCATAAATAAAATGCTGGCCAATGTCACTATGAAAGCATCTATAAAAGTTAAAGTTCAATTCCAATTTTCTCAAAAGTAAATATTTTGATATTGGCCCTTTTAGCTCCAAGCCACAGATATCATATTATATCCTACAACAACAAATATCGAGTATTTGTGCGATATTTTTATACCAAAATATTTTCAATGTCCCTGGAAGTTAAGGCCAATTATAGACCGACCAGTACAAAAATTAGTAAAGAGTTACCATTCACATAAAATTTAAAAAAAAAAAAATTAAATTTATCAAACAGAACTGATAAGTTTTTCCATACAAGACTACATTTTAGTCTGACGTAAGATTTAATGCTTATACAGAATTGTTTCTAGCGAAAGAACTGACAAAAAAAAATACGGCCCATAACTTAATCGTTCTTTTTTTCCCTTGCACCAAAACAACAAGAAGATATTGCTTGGTTTAAAAAATGTATAAAATTTTAATGAAAATGTGGTAATAATGCCAAGAGAGTAAGAGTCTGAAAGTAAGAGCCTCTTTCATCATACAATTTATTTGTATGATTGAGAACGATTATTATTATGTTTGATTTTCGAGAACTAATACTCACAAACGTGTTATTAAGTATATTGTATCTGTGGTAAAAATGACAAACTGCTTAATGGATAAATTAAATGTGGCGTAACCATATTAAACAGCTATTAGAATCAAACTTACAAAGACGTTCGCCAGTGTAAGAAATTTAAAAAAATATATCGCAAAGTTCGTTACACACAACGAAATTTGGTCACCGCACGAGCTGTGTTTATTGCATGAGGATCAGAATATAAAGGGAATAAAAAAGAGATGAATTTTTTAAATTGACATGAAATTTACTTTATTCCAAAGAAAATCTTCTGACATTATAAGTTAAATATTATTTAAATAAATTTTAAATATTATTTAGTCTAATCTGGAATTTCAATTTTAGATTACTTTTCTCAATATTTGTGAGCGTATAACGGCAATAACGCGGCGAATGCTGTCCTATTGGTCAATCGTTTCGGGCTTATAGGCGTAGACTAGTGACTGCACATATCCCCATAGAAAATAGTCTAGCGGCGTTAAATATTGGAGGCCAAGTCACGGCTCTAAAACGTTAAACTATGCGGTTACCAAACGTTTCCTTCAAAAAATTAATTGTTGCACGAGCTGTGTGACATGTTGCGCCGTCTTTTTAAACCAAAAGCTCAGTAAACATCGCTTTATAGCGGTCACCATTGACTGTAACGTTCTGACCAGCACCGTTTTTCAAGAAGTACGGACCAATGAATCCACAAGCCCATAAATCAAACCAGACATTTAGATTTTCTGGATGTAACGGTGTCTCAAGATACATTTGAGGATTGAAGTATCCAAACGGCAATTTTTTGGTCCCATTAATCGAATCTACGCCTTGCTTTACATACAAACATCTAAAAAACACCCGGTATTTGTTAAATTAACATCCCTGTATAATATCCTTATCGTCTATTAAAATGCAGTTTTTGCTTATTTACTTGTGAACATAATTTCTGTTGTATTGGTTGTATCGTTGTATTGTTAAACGTCAATTGATAATAAAAGTCAGGCAATTTTTAAATCAGGGTTGGGAAAGTTTATCAAATATTACTTCTGCAGAGTAACAAAAAATATTTTACTTAAAACAAAAAATTTTAGTTAAAAAAATATTATAAAGAAATTATTTTTTGATTCTGCTAAAAATTTTCATTTCCCATTTTAATACAACACTTTAAAAACATATGATATGAAATTGTATTGTTAATAACAATTTGTTATACAAAATTTTTCAATGAGAATTACCAACAACAATCATACAATACTGTAAACACAAACAAACATATTACAAATAGCAAGAATGATTAAATAAAGATTACGCCTTGCGCATGATTTACCGTTAGATGACGTAGTAATCCCCTCGCAAAGGTTACCAAGTATGTATCATATGTAAAGTTTATAATTTCTTACAAAAAATGTATGTATTTTGTAATAGTAGGCAGCCCTGTAATTAATTTACTCAGAGAGTTTTAAAAAAAAAGTATTACAACGGTGCTTAACAAAAAACGAATTTCGTGTCATATTTTATAATAAATACATATAAATAATATTAATAATATTAAAACTATATTAAAAGTGTTTAAATTTGGTTGTTTAAAAGTTTCAAAACTAATAAAAACAGAAAACAAAATAATGTGAAAAGAAAAGAAAGAGAGCAAATATGAAATGTGCAGTGGGCAAATGCAAACAAAGTAACAGCAAAACAACAAGTGAGAAATTATATTAAAACCTAATAAATTGCGCATTTTTAATAAAACGTTTGTATTTTTAAAAAGCTCGAAGGAAGTTGTTGGTAATATTTTGCAAACGAGTGAAGCCTGTAAATGTGGATAAAGAAAAAAATTGTGCTTTACATTTTAAGCAAGAAGTTTTTGAAAGAAACTTGATATTTGAAATGGGTAAGTTAAAACAAAATTAATTCTTGCAGTACATTACTAAGGCATTATGAAAAGAATTTAATAAACGGCGTGCAAAAATTTTAAAATCCCATGCAGTTTCGTTTTTAGACACTAGTGCTATTGAATGTGAAACGAAAACTTCTAATGAAACTGAAGTTGCAAATGTATATGAAGGACTACGTGAAACTGAAAAGCAAAATGATATTCCAAATAGTTTTGAAGAAACATTGGTCGCGGAAAATGCTCCAAGGCCGACTGATATTGAAGAAGATCGCTTCTAAACTTACACCATATTTTTCAAATTAAATGGTAACAAATTATTACTTTCAAGCGGATATTTACAAAAGCATTTGTTGGAAGCCAAAGAAATTGAAGCCAGTGAATACGTCAAAAAAACTTTTTTTTAGGTGTCGAATGTATTTTAGAATTAGGAAACTAAATGTCGAAATCGCTTAAAATACTTATAAGCGAAAAAAAAAATTTGATAAAATAACAAAATGAAATGAATTCTACACCTAATATAATAGTTAAATATTGTAATAAAAATAATGAAAATATATACATATGTATATATATAAAGAATTTATTTGCTTTCAAAACATTTAGTTAGAAAAATAACAATTTGTCCCACTGTTATGTTTTTACACAACCATTATTAGTTATACAACTGAATTTTATTAGCCAATCAGAACACAGCTTGAGTGACGTCAGAATTCCTACATGCGCAGAAATGTTTTTTTAGGGCTGCGTGATGGCGTAATCTTTATTTAATCATTCTTGACAAATAGTACAATACAGCTGTTGTTGTGAATTAAATTGTTGTAAGTTACGAAAGTTCTAAAAGTTGCATTTTGGAAGAGCTTGAAAATTCTTACTGCAAAACACCATGGATTTAGGAGTACACCCGTTATAAAATGAACTTAAAAGTCAGAATAAAACTTAAAATCGTATTTAACCTACCATTTAACTTAATTTATTAAGCCCGCTATATTTTTCTTTAATTAATAAGCGTATAGGACCTAATGTGTTAAATAGTATCTATTCTATTTATTTTAAAGGGCATCACTTTATTAAAACTAATGGTGTTTTCTTTTCTGACGTAAATGTTGCATTAATTCTGCCCTATGCCTTTTTTTGTGCTCTTTTTTGAAAAATGTGCAATATTATAAACGGGTGACATGTTCTTTTGTAATAATGTTGCCATAAAAATGAGAAAAAATGTTACATGTCGTACCCTGAATTGAATCAAAGGGTTAGAATATTGCACTCTTTAACAGCTAATATTAAAAAGGAGAATTAAGTTTTTCTAGTGGTTAAAAATAATTTTTGGTACCAAATTATTAAAATGGAAGCAAGAAATGCAGTTTTACATAAAAATAGGCTGTCATGTAAAAAAGGTGAAAATTTCTGTTCTATTCTGCTGATTATAAAGGTAGCATTTTATTAGGGTGCAGGTGACCTTTGAAAAGTGCTTAATAATAAAAGGGCAACATTGTTTGCTAGAAAAGAAAACACCATAAGTGGAAAAATTAAAGTGAGTTTTTGAGAAACGAAAAAATCAGACTAAAGCAGTTTTTCAATACTGCGACAGGTTTGAAAAATTAAAGTAGAGTTTAGCACATAAAACTTTAAATGAAAATTTCAACTAATTATTAAAAAAAGGAAAATATATTTTGCTTTATATGTTGGCATTAAGAAATATAAAGTAAAAATGAGGTCACATTTTGTTGAAATGCCAATAATGTTTACAAAAAGTACACAAAAGAAATTAAAAACTTTATTTATATACTACAGGCGGCGTTTTATTATGTAATTAAATATAAAACTGAATACAAAAATTAAAAAAAAAAAAATTATGAACAATATTTAATGGTGTCTTAAGTCTCCTTCTTGTGTTGTTGTATGTATTTTCTTTTTTCTTTATTCACTTATGAAAAAATTGTATGAATCTGTGTAGCTGTTAGCGGTTTTCAATTATCATTGATTATTTTGTTGTTAATTTTTATATGTAGTTGTGGTTGTAGCTGTTAAGCAAAAAATGCGTTTAAAATTCATTCATGCAACAAGAGAAAATTGAATTTTTCAAAATTTTTTTTCTTGTTGGTTGTTTTTTTTTTTATTTTAATAAATAATTAAAAAAAAAGTGCTATACAAAAGAAATAACAAACACTTTGTGGCGGGAAATGTAACATATATTCGCTGAAATTTTGTCTGGTTTTTGTTTACATCTTTCTGTTGTAAGGGTTTGCCGTGCGTGATTATTAAGGGAATATTAAAACGGAAATTAAGTTCCTTTTAACAAGGAATTTTATACACTTCACCACCACTCCTGATGACAGTGGGTATATTTATAGGTATACGTTTGTTATTTCGTGAAATATTTATTAAAAGATCAAGAAGGATTCTTATGACATTTAAGGTCTGTCTGTGAAAACCGTTTCACAGCCAAACCATTCAGGGCAATTAAATCAAATTTACCCTAAATGTTAAAAAAGATGTTGAAGACATCTTTGTATTTAAATTTAGTAAAAATGGCCGAGTATAAAATAATTACAAAAACTAATCAAAATACGATTTTTTTAGTTTTTATATTACTGAGAACATCGGAGCAGTTGGACAGTATAAAAACAATTTTTTATAAATTCACAAAAAAACTAATCCTACTTATATATTTATATTATAATATAATAAATGTGATATTTTTTGGATATTTGTTACTAAATCACGCAAAAACGGCTGAATGGAATTAAATGAAATTCAGCACAAAGATAACAACCTAGATTAACACATATGCTACTTTTTATCGCGATAATAACGAGAAGTCGTTAGCAAACTCATCATAACACATCCTAAACAGGTTGTTTGTGTTGTTAATATTTTTATTTTTGTTGTTAATACTAAGTCTACATTTTATCCCGATAACTACGCAGACGAAGTCGCGGGCACAAGCTAGTATTTATATAAATTTATTCCGAATTAAATTTTCTTTTGGTAGAGAAACGTAGGAAAATAATAATCTGAGAAAGTATTTGCTGGCAATTTTTCAAACATTTTCACTGAATTTTACTGGATTGCGTAATTTTACACAAAATCCAGTAAACGAGAACACAAATTGAGAGATTCAAATGACTGTTGTTTTATTAAGTATTTTAAAGTTTATGCGAAAACACATATGCCCTCAAATGTAAAACAGCTATTTAATACGCGGCACTTTGCTTAAGAAGATGACAATCATATGTAATTTTAAATGTCTGTCAACATTTTTATTTTACAGTCAACCGGCGCTGTTTTCCAGCAGCAAATATTTCTGCCAACAGCTGATGTCAGGTGGCTTGTCAGAACAAAATAGACCACACTCTAATTGAAATATTGTTAGATAAACACATGTGTTTTTTACAGAAGCAATGTTTTAATACATGACATGTACATATTTAGCAGTGGGAAATTTGACAAGTCAGATGTAAGAAACATGCCGTGTATTAGCTGCTTAAGGAAATAAATAAAAGTAAAAATACTTAATTTAAAAGGCTTTAAAAGATATAACGTAAAAATATTCAGCCGTTTTTAACCCCTTTGTTTTTTTTCATTCCTAAAAATTTTGCAAATAGCATTATATGAATTATATAACTGTGACATAAAAAAAAATCAACTCAGTTTCTTTAAGATATTGCTTGATTTGGTTTGCACTCCTGAAATATTTGGAAATTCGATATAAGTCGTTTTGTCAAAAGTCCACAGAAACATACATGTGCAGTGCACATTGTGCACATATATAATTGTGCGTATGTGAACAATCTTTACACTTAAGTTGTTAGCAAATTTGTAAATCGTGCACATACATACAATACATACAAAAATGTGTGTGTAGGTACGTTTAACTTTCTGTGTTTAAACCAAATGTTTGCGGTTTTCTAAAGTTAATTACTTCATTATGAATTTTGTGCAAATGTTGCAACATTTTTTCTCTTTCTTCTTCATCAACAATTTTCGAGGTTTCCGCTGCACCAATCCAACAACACCAACTGAGTAATTTGTTCATTAGTTAAAGTTTTGCAAAAATAATTTGTCAAAAAATTGTATTTTAACAAAATTATGATTTTTTTATTTCTTGTTATTTACTGTTAGGTCTTCGTTTTTTTTTACATTTTATTTGATGCTGAAAATTGACTTTTATTTTAAATGTCAATAGAGAATTTATAACATACTAGCTTGTGCCCGCGACTTCGTCCGCGTAGTTATCGGGATAAAAGGTAGACTTACTGCCTGTTCAACGATGTCGAAAGAAAACCCAAGCGAAATTACATTCGTACAAATACGTTGAAAACAAAAACAAATTTTTAGTTTTTGTTGTTGTTTTCAATATATTTGTAAAATAATAAAAGAACAATAAAAATATAAATATATAAAATAAAAAAAATTTCTTTTTGGCTCAGCTAATTTTCGGAAAAACAGTGAAGCACCTGTATTTTGGTGCTAACATGCCGTCAGAATTGAATTTGTTATTCAAATACATACACTTAAAATCAATTAAAATTATTAATTAAACTAATACATATTTTTATTAAACTTTAAAAGTAATGAATTGTTAAATTAATTAAGCAAGTTTATTATATATTTTTTTTGGTGCAAATAAGACTTTTCAAAGATCCGTTATCATAATTTGTTGTCTCCTGCTGTAGATTTTTTTAATGTTAGATATGGCTTTTTTAAATTAACGTTACGATATTCATACAGAAATCACACAACATTCTAAATAACTTTAATGAATGCATTTTATTTAGATCTCTTTTTCTGTGGCTCCGTATGTTAAAATACATATGGATGTATGCTGCAGAGTACATACATATATACAAAAAAATAAAAAATAAACAACAACGTCTTTTAAAAATAAAATAAAAAAAAAACAAACAATTTAGAAGTGTGACCTTAACATACCGACCGATATGACCAAGTACCAGTCAGTTAGTATGACAAACGACACAGGCACAATAAACAAAATATTTTAGCAAGAATCTGAGACAACTTTACCAAAAGACACAAAAAAAAACAACTTAAATAATGAAGAATTCCATAAAAATAAATAAATAAAAACAAAACATGTTGTTAATGCAACTTGATACGGGAGATAAATGAAATAACATTTATTATGTATAGAGTAGCTTTTGTGGCAAGAAACATGTTTGTATAAAAATTTCTTAATTTAACCTCAAGTTATTTAAAAAAAATCGTTTTTTTTTGTATTTAAATTAAAAGATGGTGTTAAAAATATACTTATTCTGTGCGAATGTTAATGTTGCAACTTACTTGTGCCACTGAAACTAGATTCTTTTTGTTTTTTCTCGTACTCGTAGTAGCAGTTAAAAAAAAATTACAACAAGAAACTATTTAAACTTTTTTTGTTTTAACCGGTGCAACCGCATATTTTCAGGCTAATGTTGATTATGTTAATAGTGATATTTTTCCAGTATATGAAATGACCTTTAAGGACGTTCAATTACACCAACTACTGCAACAATTACTTAAGAAACAACTATAAACAAGTTTCAAACATCCTTAAATCAATAAACAACTGCATCAGATCTTTGTTGTTTAAGCCGGAGGCCAAAGCAGGTTTTTATAAATTTTGCAGGATTTTTCTTAACGTACTTTTTTATATCGGTTGTACCATAATTAACGAAAACATTTTATTACATAGAAAATATATTTTCTTTGTACGTTGCTACACTTTAATTGAATCATAAAGTACACATTGTAGCGTTACACGATCTAGAGGGCCAATTCTTATCATCATTAAATTTGCGTATAAATAACTCTATTATAATGTCTCGGTATTGAGAACTAGGGTCCGATACCCGGCAAAATATTTTCAGAAATGTAGTCGAGCAGAGAATTAAATATTTGTGAAGAAAGTGATTTCCAACAGAATTATGAACTTAATTAATTCTTTTTTACATAGTATTAGACTTAAATAACTTATTCTTTCTTTTGATTTGGTCTTTAAAACAAAACGTAAATAAATAATAAGATATTTCGTTTAATGTTA
This sequence comes from Phyto melanocephala, assembly GCA_941918925.1. Classification (NCBI taxonomy): domain Eukaryota; kingdom Metazoa; phylum Arthropoda; class Insecta; order Diptera; family Rhinophoridae; genus Phyto; species Phyto melanocephala. The sequence goes on from OW799237.1 coordinate 107,651,480, forward strand.
TTAGGAATGCAATTGGTAATGTAGAGTTAAGGACGTCTCCAATACCAGAGCAGAATTGACATCATAAGCGATAAGAGCTTTTAAAGCCGCTTGACATCATAAGCCATGAGAGCTTCCAAAGCTTGAGAACGTAAATGAGGGTTCCTTCTTAAAGATTCATAGGCACAGATAAAGGGTGTATCAGTTAGAAGGCGCTTTTTAAATATGGTGTAATTTTTTTGAGCAAGTGGCAACTCTGAAAATTATCAGCTGTCCCATATGCTATAAAACTGTGAAAACTTATTACGAAATTCATTTGCCAACCATTCCAAAGCTGAGTATGGAGTAATGGAGCAAAATGGAGTCAATGCAAATTTTTCGAAAAAACTTATATATTCCGATGAAGCACATTTCCAACTGAATGGCTTCAGGAATACACTAAATTGTATATTTTGAGGCTCAGAAAATCCTCATGCAATCCATTGGAAACAAACGCACCCAAAACTAGCAACGAATTTTTTTTCAGGTGGCGTGATTAGGCTTTACTTTTTTGAAGATGAGACCGAAATTGCAGTAACCGTGAACGGCATTCGTAATATGAACATGATAACGGAGTTCTTATAGCCTTAACTGGACGGCATGGGTCCGGACGACATGTGATTTTAGCAAGACGGCGTCACCCGCTACACCGCGCATAAAACAATCCATTTATTACAACAATGAGTATAAGAATAAATTTTCTCAAGAAATTTTGATGTCCAAAATCATGCGATTTAACGCCCTGCGATGATATTTTCCTTTGGGGTTTTGAAAATCTCGGGCTTACGTAAATAACACATAAAAAATTCCTGAACTAAGATCCAACGCGTTATTGTTGAGTTACAGCCACATCTATGTAAAAAAATCATGAACAATTTCATTAAAAGAGAAAAAGCCTGTCCTCAGAGCCATGTGTACCATTTGACTGATATTTTATTCCATACTTAATCGTAGCATGTCTTCACAACAGTCTCAAAAGATTTATGTTTTTATTTTAAAATAAAAAAGTGCATTCTAACTGAGACACATATGGAAAAAAGTTTACCCTGAAATATTAAAGGATATTAAGTCATAGACAGGACCCTTTAAAAATCTAGTCCAAATATGCCCGCACCAGTATCGCCATTCAATTTCTTTGAACCATTAGTGTACCAAACCTGGGCCCTATCCTCGTGTTATTTAGGAGTCGTAGTATGAAATATATTATAATGTGTAAATATATATGGATTATGTTATGGTTATGGGGGATCATTTTATTGCAATTTTAAACTTTTATTATGATTATGTTGAATTATTAAATGATTATGTGTTGTTATAATATGATAACTGTATTACACTAAATAAAAGGTTAATGATTTGCAACCATTATATGTTTAAGCTACAATCATAAAATCTAATTAGTGTATGCTCATTTAAGATTATGATCACCACAACCAAACGTTTTCTTTGCGTGTAGTCATTGGGCTTAAGGTTTTTCACAAAGAAACTTTGTAAACATGAAGACACAAGTTTATAGTGAGTGAACGTTGTAAAGAGCTTTTTTGAAATTCTATTGCACTGCTTTGATATTGACATTTAAACGACTTGTTTTTTTACAAACAGTTTTTTAGTCATTTAGAATTTTCCATTTTCTCTGTTTACAGTTATTAAACTTGGGCAAATAAATTCGGTAATTCTTATGCAAAGTTTTTAAACCATGGTCGAAAAACTTTCAATATTTTTAAAATATTGTTTAGCTATAAAAACGCTTGCATTTAGCGAACAAATTTAAAAATCTTTAAGACAAACAAATGTCAAGTTCACTCTCCTCTATGGTTGCGAGACACACAGAAGATACAGGTGTTTGTGAATTAATGTCTTTGCGAATATTAAAGCCTAGAGTGGTGTCCAACAATAGGCTTTGGGAACAATCCAACCAAGATCTCATTTCCTCAGAAATAAAAAGAAGTAAATGGCGGCAGATTGAAACGACATCATAAGAAATGCCATAGACTGGAACCCGCAAGGAAGTCGAAGAAGAGGACGCCCAGCTTATACGTGGATAAGGCAAATCGATGTAGAAGTGGCTGGAATGCTAAAAACTAGGGGCGAAGAGAGAGCGCTGGCACAAAACAGGAATATGTTCAACAAATTTATTGTGGCCCTTTACTCCTTTAAGGATTTATGGGAACGCTTTATTTTGTCTTATCATGCTTTAAAACTTATTTTTAGAGTTGTCAACATCTTTATTTAAAAATAATAATAAATTAAAAATTTTCATTACTTTTTAGTTACCTTTTACATTACAACGAATGCAATAATGATAATTATGCTTTATTACTTAAAACACATTTTTTTTTAAATGCCAAGAATATTTAGAAAATTTTCTGTGCGTGAATTAGCTAAACTAAAAAGAATCGCTCAAAACGCTTAAGCAAACGTGTAACTCTGTAAAAATGTTGTTAAAAAGAATTTTCGTAAAAAATGGACAGTTCAACTTGAATTGAATAAAATTCTAATTTTATGTAAATGTTGTTGATGGTAATTATGTTGTTTGCTTTTCGACTGATAGTGATGAAATAAACAAATACTACAAGGCAAAATTATAAAATATTTAAAAATACAACTACATTTTGCGGTTGTTAAATCAGACGGTCAGACAAATATACACATAAACATACATACGTGTATACGTATTAAGACAAAGTAGTAAAATAGTTGTACAAGTTGTAACTGGCAAAAGTTGCGTACAACAGTTAATATTTCTAAAACAAAATTTAACAATATTTCAGAACGTAAAAAAACAGAAAAAACCATTTAAAACTGGGTTACTTTTGCGCAGATTTATGGTATTACACTTCCAGTTACGCTTTGTGCGTATAAATTTGGTACTTGTAGGTATATAATTTAGACAAATATATGTACATGCATAGGTTTATGTTAGGCTTGCCAGACGGGCTTGAATGAGCTTGATTACCAACATATTTTAGGTGTATCAAGCCACAAGCTCAAATATAATTTGTCAAGCTAAAATGTTATTTTTTATTTAAAATTATTTGAAAATTATTTTCAAACATCTTTTTTTCAAATACAGTTTAAGTTAAAAGCAAATCAGTTTTGAGTCAATGGAAAAGAATAGTTTTTGTCGGGGGAGACGTTTTCAGAGCTTGCCAAAGTTTTAGAAATTTCAGGAGAAATTAATAACGAATTATTATATTTAGATTTGTGCTGCCTACGAAAAGCTTTTCTTCCAAAAAATGTGGCAAAGCAAACACTTTAAAACTGTAAAATTGTTTTTTTTTGTGTTTTAAATTTCCATCAGCAAAGCCTTTTCTAAAAGAGCATTTAGTATTTGAAACAATTTATACTCTTAAGAGAGAAAAAAATTGTTTGAACAATTAGTCTATATAAAAGGTCCGCCAAATAACTTTTTTTTTAAAAAGGCAATAAAAAAAAAAAAATTAACGTCGGCTGTGTGGCACGTAGCGCCGTCCTGTTGAAACCAAATGTTGCCAATATCCTCCTCTTCAATTTTTGTGAACAAAAATTCGTTCAACATGGCCCGACAACGATCGCCATTGACTACGGCCACTCCTTTTCGAAGAAAAATGGTCCAATTATGCCTCTGGACGAAACTTCGCACCAAAGAGTGACTCGTTTTGGGTGTATAGCCGATGTATGCGTGCGGATTTTCTGTGCCCCAAATGCGACAATTTTGCTTGTTTACATACCCGCCAAGATCAAAATGAGATTCTTTTGGCAAATTCGGCCAAAGTAATGTCGCAAAATAAAACTAATTATCTGTCAACTCAGACATGAGCTAAGTGTTACCATTCACGAAATAAGCACTAGTTGAAAGAAAAAACGTTAGATGGCGGACCCTTTATAAAGGGTAAGATGCACTTTTTAAATTAAGTGACTTTAAAATTTGGCAGCTGTCATATATGTTTATTCCGATTATTAAGAAAAAGAACATTACGGAAAAAATGCGTTATCATTGTGAAAACTTATAACATAAATTGGAAAATTTATGTATGTTGGAATTTTGACACAACACCTCCATTTTCATGCATACAAGATGCTACTTTCTCAGAAGCTTAAACCAGCAGATCATGGAAAGCGCCGTCAATTAGTTCAATGGGTAATGGATCAAAGTGAAGTCAATGCTTCTCCGATAAAGAACATTTAGTTCAGAATGCATTCGTGAATAGCCAAAATGATCGAATATGGGACTCAGAAAATCCTCATGCAATCGTTGAGAAACAAATGCATTCTCACATGATAACCGAATTCATGTACCCTCAACTGGATGGCACAGATCTGGATGACATATGGTTTAAGCAAGATGGTGCCACCTGCTACAATGCGCATGAGACAATCCAATGATTGCCAGAATAAATCTGTGGCTTATAGCTAAAAGAGCCAATGTAATTTTTTTGCTCTTTTGAGTTAATCATTGCATTAGATTTGTTTTCTTGCTCTATTTCATTATGGTAAAACAGCTAAAGTCATACTTAACCCAGAACAGATTCATAAATAAAATGCTGGCCAATGTCACTATGAAAGCACCTATAAAAGTTAATGTTCAATTCAAATTTTCTCAAAAGTAAATATTTTGATATTGGTCCTTTTAGTTCCAAGCCACAGAAATTATCTAAAGAAATTCTGATGTCAACTGGCCACCAAGGTCATGCGATTTAACGCTGTTCAATTTTTTCTTTGCGGTTTTGTGAAAACTGATGCTTATACGAATAAACCAGATATAGTTCCTGAGGCTCAACGCGTCATCGGTGAGTTACAGCCATATTTCTGTACAAAAATCATGAACAATTTCACAAAAATTATGGTTTGTCATCCGAGTGGTGGTGGCTATTTTACGGATTTTTGTTCATTAGAGCAGCTACACATTTTTTCCAACAAAAAAATCACAACTATCTTTAAAAGTAATATTTATTATTCCCTCTGATACACCTTTTTTCAAAACACAATTGCCGCATTTTTGTAAGAGCAAAACTTGAACACGACTTGTTCGATTCTGCTGATTCTATTTCTGTTGCATTCTTAATTACCAAGACTAGGTTTTTACAGTAGAAAAAAAAAATTCAAAAAGTGGGCGTGGTCCTATATCTGTAAAAGTTACACTTTAGTACGGCTCGAGGATTTCTCTGATCTTATATTAGTTGTATTCGTTATTATAACGTTAAGGAAGGAGGAAGAAATTAAAAAAAATGGGCGTGCTTTATTGAATACAAAGAGACATTTTTGAATGCAATTGCTGCAAATATGTAAGAGAATGACATGAGATTGGCACGAACGATTTTACTGATTCTTTGCAATTATCAGGACAAGGTTTGCTGAAAAAAAAACAAGAAGAAAAAAGGGGCGTGGTATCCCAAAAACAAAGAAATTTTTTTTTTAAGTTTCTCTTTCTTATATTTAAATGCCTCTATTAAGCATTTGTAAATTTCACGCATGTAAACCCGGGTCGTGTCTCCAGTTAGATATAATTTTGAAAAAAATTGTTTCGAATTAAATTTATTGAAATCATTTAATTATATATGTTTTTGTTTATTTATAATACATAAATATTTAAGTGTCAAGTTTTCTTTTCAATTTTATTTAAATGTCAAGCTAGTGCACTATTCGAATCTGGCAACTCTGGTATATGTACATGTGCTTCATTAGCCTGTTGCTTCCACCGGCATTTTATGTGGTGCTTGAATTATTTATTTGTCTTTAACTTGTTACCATTTTTGGGGCACTCAAGTTTAACAGCATTTAAAGGCAGCCAAACAACGAACCAACCAAGCAGCACACTGGCTCACTGACTGACATACTAGCCTGCAGCATTCTTTAGTACACAAATATGTACATACATATGTATGTAATAAGTATTTATTCATGTACATTTTTAAGTTTTTTGTAATTTTAATTTGTTTTTCTTTTAACAAATTTGTTTGACTTCAAAAAGCGGTATTTCATTGAGGCATGTTTTCTAAAGATTTGTCACGAATAGTTGACAAAAATAATTAATCATTTAAATACGGTTTTCGTTAAAACAAGAAAGTGAAATTGTTATAATTTTGGTTTAATCATAAAGATAAAATAATTAAAAATTTTCTATTTATGTAAAACTAAAGGTCGTAGTTCATACATTCATTCAATTCATTAAATGTTTAAGTTTTTTTAAACAGTGTCTTTAATGCTGTTGCAAGGGAATAAATTAAGTTTAAATTAATTTTTTTATTAAAAAAAGTTTCACAAATTTACTTAAAATTTTTGCTAAGCGTTTGACATAAAGGAGAAAAAAAATTTATTTTAAATCATCTGAATTTTTTTGGTGGGTTTATGTATCCAGCAAAAAAAAAAAAAAAAAAAAAAAACTATGACAAAAAAATGATTTTTCAGGGGTTCGGCAGGCGACGAAGTGAATTAATTTATTTAAAAACACTATGATTTTAACATTGGCGTGTCATTGATTAAATTATTAATTATATATAATTATATTAATAAACTGCATTCTATTCTAATATGGGCTAAGGTCAGCTTAGGTAAGGTTGAAAAGAGGAGCACTAAAAGCCCAAAACCTACGACAGGTACACGCAAAGAAAAAATATGGTTGTGGTAACCATAATAGAAGAGCAACATTCTATGATTGAATTGTATGATTATGGTTAAAAATAATTATGGTTACCAGTTATCATTATTATGTTTAACTAAAGTATCATTCAGTAATCATGTATATGACTACAATTGAAATCGACAATATTTGCTTTTTTACGGCAAATTATTGTCTTTTCCTGTAGCATACACATATTGATTGTACTTACCAATTTAATTGCAATTTTTATATCAATATTTTTTTAAATTTTTTCGTTTATTTTTAAATTTTCTTTAATTTTTCAAAATTTTTGTTAATTTTTTTGACATCTCAAACTTTTAAAATAATAAAAATTTATTCAGCAAGAAGAAGAACAGTTGAAATCAAATTATTTATTATTAAGAAAAAATCATAGCTTGATTAATTTGTAATCATACTGTTGTCTCACCTATTATTCAATGATTATTTGTAATTTTTAATGCTTTTAAATATAATATTATTTTTGTGAAATAATTTGTTTTAAATCATTCTATTTTTAAATGATAACCATTTTGAAATTTTTACGAAAATTAATCATTAAATGATACAGTTAAAACAAATGCTTGATTATCGTGACAAAATATATGATGAAATGAAACAAAAATAACTATTATTTGTTTTCGACAACCAAATATTGTTATAGAAACTATAATATGACCGTCGTGATCATGCCGTAAGCATGGTTTTTCTTTGCGTGTATACACCTAAGCCTAACTGGCATAATAGAGCGCACAACTAATTGGAAACGAAAAAATTCCCCTAATATCTACAACCATAATCTTAATTTCCTATGAATATTGACTAGGTCAAGAACCCAGTCCCCTCAATGTAATTCCTTATAGTTCACCAGTTCGAGTTTCTTAGGATTTTAAATTCGGCATTGTATCTACGTTAAAGTTTTCGCGTCTAATGCGGACAAATACAAGACCATGACAAAGGTAATGCTTCAAAGTCTCATCCTCTTCTTCGCATGCTCTACATGTCAATTCTTCCGACAAACCCACGCAAGCTAGATGAGTTCTCAACTCCGTGAGACCCGTTATACACTAGTTAATCTGCTAATTGTTGCTCTACTCTGTTTCAGAATCTCCTTCGATTTCTCAAGATTTGGGTCATCTCATATTAAATTTGTCACTTTGCGACATCAGTTTTTTTTAAATTTTCTGACGTGTTCCTTTATCGCCCAAACTTTGAGTTTATTTTTAGATAATTTGTCAGGTTTCTTGTTTCCGATTATATCGTAATGACTTGGTAGCCATATTATCTCCAAAATTTCACAATTTGAATGCGAGTTTGTTTCACTCTTTCATTTCAGAACGTTTCGAGATTCAACCATTTCGTTCATTAGTGTTCTGATTACTGATTGGCTGTCATTAGAGATGCGAATCAGGGCCTCGTTATCAGTTTATCCATTGAATGCCTTCTGTAATTGCCATAGCCTCAGCCTGGAAAACAGTATTGTGATCTAGTAGAGGAAAGTATTTATTTCTGTTTCGGTTCATTTCTGTTCGGTCACTTATCTTTGATTCTTCCTTAATTAGGGAATTTCTTATCCTAATTACTTCATCCCATTCTCCCTCTTTCGGTGTTTTGGTGATGCAGTTAATGCGTTCATATCACATTGGCATTTTGTCACAAGTTAACTCTGTGATATTTATAATCGGTAAGATAACGGCCAGCCATTCACTTATTACCATTAATCTAGTAGCTAGCAGCCAAGGCCGCTGCTTAGAACTCATGCAAATTAGATGAAAATATACCGATGTTTCATGAGCTAGTGTTGTTTGTTTTCACGAATTGTGTAAAATATTTGCATGATTTTGCGTTAACTTTAAAGGACATCAATTATAGAAAATTATTTATTATTATTATCACTTGCACAAATACTTTTGCCGTATTGATTTACAATTCCTGAAAATGTAATTTCCATTGCACTACTTCTCAATTTGTTTGCTTGGGTATGTTTGATGAATGTTTAAAATAGAACAGATTGCGCATTGCTTTTCTTAAATATGTTTTGTGTTGTAAAAGACGCCTTCAAAGTCCTTAACGGTTTTGGTTGTAAAAACTGGTATCGTATCGATACATCCATAATTAAAAGTATATTTTAAGTATTCAGCTGTTTTCTTCAGCCGCAAAAGTACCGAATTAAAATTACATGCTGACTTGTAAATTGGCTACCTGGCTGGTATTAAAATTAAAGGTCCCGAATTAAATATATACTTTGAGATGTTATTAAATACTTTAAAATCTGTTTTGACATTTGGTACACTTACTATATCATATTTTTTCTAATATTTTAGTAAATATTAACAAATAAATATAAATGATATTCAATAAATAATTTTTGAATAGTATTCATTCAAAGCATTCAATTTAAAAAACATTTTTAAAACTTTTTTATTTTATTTTAATAAATAATACCACACCTTTTCAAGTTGAAATTGAGAAAAAAACAATTTGAAATTGAGAAATAAAAATTAGTATTGAGAGAATACAAATTGGAATTAGAAAAATAAAAAATAATGTTAAGAAAGCACAAATTCGAATTATGAATTAAGAAAGCTGGTGAGCTTTTAAAAATTATTAAATTCTATGCATTATCGCAACTATGTAAATCTTGTAATTGGCAAACAATTTCGTTATCACAGCCGATATTGTTATCCATGTGTATATATGCTAATGCATACATATAGTTTTTAACTTCAAGTTAAATTTGTATTTTCTTAACATTATTTTTATTTTCTTAATTTCAATTTGTATTTTCTCAATTTTAATTAGTATTTCTTAATATATATATTTTTTTTCAATATTAATTTTTATTTCTCAATTTTAATTTCTTTTTTCTCAACATCAATTTGTATTTCATAATTTCAATTTGTGTTTTCTCAATATTAATTTGTATTCTCTCAATATAAATTTGTATTTCTCAATTTCAATTTCTTTTCTCAATATTAATTTGTATTTCTCAATTTCAATTGCTTTTTTCTCAATATCGATTTATATTTCTTAATTTTAGTTTGTTGTTTCTCAATATTAATTTGTATTTTCTCAATATCAATTTGCATTTCTTATTTCTAATTTCTCAAAGTTAATTTATATTTGGGAAATCAAAGGAAATTCTGAGATTAAGTAGACCAACACTTAGGAGACTAACCAGTGTGATCACAGGTCATACGGAGTTGAGAACCCATCTGGCTCGCATGAAATTGTCTGAGGAAACGACATGTAGAGCATGCGAGGAAGAAGAAGAAACTTTGATACACTATCTCTGTCACTATCCTGCGTTTGGGCATATTAGACGCGAGAATTTTACAGTGAATACTATGCCGAATTTTGAGTACCTAGGGACCTCGAACTGGAAATCCATAAGGAATTACATTAAGGGGACTAAGTTCTTGAGCTAGTCCGATATTTATTTATTGGAAAATTTTGATTATAGTTTTTGTTTGGGAATTCCGTTTCCCACATGGAGCGCACAACATGCCAACTGGGCATAAGTGTATACGTGTCATAGGTTTGGGCTTTTAGTGCCCCTCCTTTTCAACCTAACCTAACCTAATTTATATTTTCTCAATTTCAACTTGAAAATGTGTAGATATAATGTTTAAAATAATTTTATAACTTTAAACACTAGTTGAATAAAAAAAAATTTTAATTTGTTTGCATTCAATTATTTACAGCTGTAATTAATATCTTTTTAGTTTATTTACCTTAAATATTGTATTTCCTAAAATAAACCTTTAGTATTAAGCAAATTAAAAAAAAAAAATACAACGTTTCAAAAAACAAAATGCCATTTATTGGGAATTTCAATTAATTGTAACAATGTGAGAAATTTTTAACAAATTTCTGCTGAAAAAGCTAAATTAATGGACTGAACGCAACAAATTACTTAATAAAAATATTTAGGGGGAATTGAATAAGCGACTGCAGAAAAAATATATTTATATTTAAAAGTAATAAATAAAATAATAAAAAGTACGGATACCAGTTCCAAAAATCTGTATTAACCCTTGTTTCTCAAAACTCATTAAAATTATTCTTAATAATCCTTCCCTTATTACATGATGTTACGCACACACACACACACACAATCATAGTCGTTGTGTTTGATGTTGTACTGCTTTAATGCTTGTGATTACCACATTACGGTCACGATTTTCGTTATTAAAATTTTTCTAAGAAATTAAAGTCCATAATTTTTTTAGGGGACCAAAAAATAAGAGAAAAATGTACAACTTTGGTCACAGGTAGAAAGGCCCCAACTCGTATTTTTTACGAAATTAAGTTTTTTAGTGATTCCTTTAATATGTGCCGTTAATTATAAAAGTGGTCTGTCTAAGTCATATACTTTTTGTTTTGAGATATTTACGACCTTATTAATAACAACAAGTAAAAGCGCTATATTCGGCCGTGCCGAATCTTATATACCCTTCACAACGTGTAGTCATGCATGTATGTTAAAAAAAACAAAAAAAAAAATAAAAAATAAAAAAAAAATTAAAAAAAAAAAATTTAAAAAAAAAATTAAAAAAAAAAATTATTATATACATATATAATATATATAAAACAAAAAAAAAAATAAAAAAAAAATTAAAAAAAAAAAATAAAAAAAAATAATAATAAAAATATATATAATATATTAAATAAAAAATAAAAAAAAAATAAAAAAAAAATTAAAAAAAAAAATTTTTAAAAAATTTAAAAAAAAATTTTTTTGCCTCAGCTGGGATTCGATGCCACGTTTTCTCTAACCAGTATACACGTTTGTATGTATGTATGTTGTTGTTGTAATGTTGTTTTTATGAAAAGAAAATCGAGGTGGTCGTGGGTTTTTGCTCATATCTCAGTTGTTTATGTACCGATGTTTCTGATTTTCAATACCGATCTACTCCCGAATATTTCTGATATTTTAATACCTTACCCGGGTCCAACCTATGTCGGGGGGCTTCAAAAAGTTGATTTCAACATACACACGGACAGACGGTCAGACGGACAGACGGTCAGGGCTTAATCGACTCCTCTATTCATACTTTATGGGGTCGGAAATGAAAATTGTAGAAATTTCACACGGAATGACAAACCTATATATACCCTTTTTCACTGTGTGAAGGGTATAAAAAGTTGGCATAAAGTTAGCATAAAGTTTATTCATAACACACATGCTAAACTCTGGCTAACGATTTTCTGAACTCTTGTTAATGAGCTGCCAAGCGTTTGCCGACTTGTGAAAAACTGCTGTTCTGTGTCAAAAAAAAAAAATATATATAAAGAAAATAATAAAAATTTTTGTGCACAAAAAATATATTGTTTGATTTTTTTTTTGAATTTATTTTTCAAATTTTCAAAATTGTTAGAGTAGATAGAAAACCAAAAAAAAGTCAAAATCAGGGATGATTTACAAAAAATGGTTGCATTTTTGAAGAGTATCATACAATTTGATTGTTGATTTATGAAAAGTTGGCAGTCAGATGAAAGTTTGTTATGAATAAACTCTGTACCAACGAGTTGCCAAGCTAAATCGGCATTCTTGTGGCTAACTTTTTGTTATGAATAAGGCCGTTAATGTTTTGCGTTTGGATAAATTAAAAAATATTTCTATATTGTGAAATATTTAAATTTTAAATTTAATTAAATTCAATTAATGAAGATTTGTTATGAATGTGCAATTTTGAGTGTGTCTCATAGGGAAATGTTGTTTCAAGAGGTTAAATTAGATTAGAATGAATGAACACACCAGAAAATTAACAATAATTTAATTAATTAATTAATTTATTTATTTATTAGTATTTTTTTTTGTAAAACTGGAGGAATGTAGGATAGTTAAAATATATATGTTTCTTCCTTTCATATTCTAGAGGTCGTATATAGTGAAAATAATCCAATATTTTCATGTATTTTTAGTCTTCCTCTTTTAGGTGAAAGACCTTAAATGGTGGAGTTCAGAGTCATCTAAAGCCGTTTTAAGAAACGTTTTATAAGGTTAAATTGTCTGAAATGTCATCCATAGGATACTAGAGTTATTGATTCAATTAATTTTTGATTAAAATAGTTTCCAATTTTATTTATAGAAGTTATTTAATTAATTAAAATTTCGCTTAAAGGTTATATACATTTTAATTAATTTTTGAAAACTTAAACTTTTTTTCAATATTTTTTAATAAGACTAACAATTTTTTTTAATGATTGGAGCAAAATCAAATAATATTCTTATTAAAAATATAAATTTTTAATAAAAATTCATATTTATTTTTTTTATGTGCTACAGTTGACATTTTTGTAAACATTATTTGGATAGAACTAAACTGCATAGATTCTCAATCCAAATAAAACCAAAATAATTTCATATAATGAAAACATTTGTAACATAACTGTACTATTGTTATAAGTTCACAAAAACACGTGTTAGTGTCGTTGCCATTACCGTTATCAGCAAATTAAAAAAAAAAAAACAAAACAAATATTAATTTCCTGACGATGCTACACAAGGGAGTAGTGAAATATTGGAAGAATTAATAAAAAATAAAGACTATTTAAATTATTAAAAGACCTTGGGCTGCAATAATGTTAGTTAATATTTAAAAAAAAATTAACAAACCCAATTTTTAAATATTTTTGACTTAGACCATTTTGTTAACTAACGCTAAATGAATTCAATTAAACCTTAAAATTAGGGTTTTTCTTTCCCGGAATTTTTCGTTTCCCGGGAATGCGAGATTTATTTTTTAATTTCCTGGCATCCCGCAACAAAATAAATAAGATGTAAATTTATTTTTAATTAATAAAAAGTTTTTTATTAAAAAGCATAAAATAGTCTATAATGTAAAAGAAACACTTCAAAACTATAAAAATTATTAAGTAAACTTGAATTTAAAATATAAATTGAGTAAAAATATTTCTAATTGAAAAAAAAAATATTATTCTCTAGATGTAAGATCAAATATGAGCACAAAAAACAAAAGAACAGATACTTCAGCTATGAGATAAAAAACAAAATCATTATAATTCGATTTCAAAAACATGTAAATACAATGTATAATTAAAAAATATAACGTAGAAATTGTTAACGACTTGGAAAATAATCTTTTTAAATGCTCAAAGCGTTTATTGACTGGTTAGAAAGTCTATTTCTGATTTTATTAACAAATTGCCCTGTTACAGAAAACACTCTTTCCCTGTTTGCCGATGTTGGACGAATAGTTACAATTGCATTTAACAAATATATATATAATATTTTAAGCTTATTGACCACTTCCCCTTAAAAAAATTTTAATCCTTTCTTTATGGAAATTTTGAAGTATTGGTAACTTGTGCTGAGTTTTTTTAAATGACGCATTAATCCGCTGGTGCTTCGGCCTTTACATGAAATTATCTTTGCACATAAAGAGCATACAGCAATGTCATCAGCCTTGTTTTCAAAAAAACTTCCATACTATTGAACTTTCCATCTAAAACAGTTTCGTTTCTTTTAATGTAAAAAAAAAAATTTAAAGTAACACATTACCTCAAAAAGTATATCAAACTATTTGTAAAAATATTTTTAAACATGAAATTAAAAAAAAACCTTGAAGAAAATATTTTTATGAAAAAGCTACTTTTTTCATTTCCCGGGATCCAGAAAAATAATCCCGGAAAACGGGACGGGAAATCCCGGAAAAAACCCTACTTAAAATAACAAAAATTTATAAATAGTTAATTTTTGACAACATCATTAAAATCACATTGCACTAATTCAGTTTAAAGTAATATAGTGTGAAGGAACTGATAAAATTAATTTTTTTTTTTGACTTAGACCACTTTCATAACTAACGGCACATATAAGTTTGTCATTCCGTTTGTAAATTGTAAAAAAATTCGTTTGCGACTCTATAAGGTATATATTCTGGATTCTGAATTAATTCAGCTAAGTCTGTCTGTCTGTCCGTGTGTATGTTGAAATTAACTCTTTGAGGACCCAACGTATAATTAAGACTATTTTATGGCATCAATTAATCAGATATGCTTTCGGGAATTTTTCTATTAAAAATCTGTTCTGTATGCACATTATAAGGCGAGATATAAGCTAAAAAAAACACGATTATCTCTGTTTTTTACCCCAAAAAAGTCTAGTTTTGCAGCTCCTATACAACTTCTTGAAACGTTTGTTACGTACTTATATATAAAATATGTATCTTTGGCAATATTTACAATTGTTCAATTACCGATGAAGATGAAGACAAAAAATGTTAATTAAGAGTTCAGATAATTATATTATAATACATGTAATTTAAAAATTTCTTAAAAAATTGCAAATTGTAATTCTTTAAACTTAGAGTTTAGAAGTTGTTACAAAGAAAGCTGGGAAATTCCTTCAAAATCTATATAACAATTTTTTTCGTGATTTTTTTCGTGATTTTTTTCGGGGTTATTTATTTATAAGATTTATGTTCAAAATAAAAACTTTTTATTAGTTGATCTGCAAATTTGATATAGAATTAATAGAATTATTTAAGTTTAGAAATATGTTAAGTTTTGATAATAATATTAACTCTTTAACAAACAAGCCCGAATAACCTTTATCAAAATTTCAAAAATTCTTTGTGTTTATTAATTATACAAACATTGCATATAATAATATGCAAATAACTTTAAGAAACTCTGCAGTATATGGGCTGACTTATTGACAGTTGTCCCTTTTTTAAGGTAACAGGTATTCAACTGTTACTCAAGATTAATAAATTATACTTTAACAAACAGAGTAGCATTGTTTTAAGTGTTTATCAAAAAATCGACAATTTTGGAGCAAAAATTGTCAAATATGCACTTTGACAATTCTGAGAAAAAAAATGGTATAATATGGCAGGTCTGTGTGTGCAATTAAAAAAAAGGGAATTACAAAGAAATGACAAGAAATTAATTTTAAAAAGCAAGACTCTAATATGCAAAAGTTAACTTGAAAAGGAGTATAATTAATTGTCTTAAGGCAATAAACGGATATATTTCTACCTGCATATGTATATGTATAAAGTTATTCTAATAATTGCTAATGACGGTATGGAAATTAATAGCCATGTGTGCCTATTTTTTACCTGCTACTTCTTAGAAGCAGAACTGTAAAATGTTTTTGCTGTGTAACAATTGCGGATGCATTAAAAAGTATCCCCTAAAACATAAATCTAAGCACTTTTCGGTTCCCCTATAAATTTGGTGAATTACAAAAATGTTAATCATAATCAATTCGAGCTTGGCAAAGTCCACATCAACAACACCAACGACATTAACATTCTACTAAACTTGCGAAAAAAGTATTAAAGTATTTCGTTCAAAACATGGCACCACAAACTAAATGTGAAATAGTTTTTTTAAAACTAGAATACGCATCGTCAATGTAAGTCTATAATTAATTGTTAAATATTTTTAATAATTAAGAAATTTTTATTTAAAAACGAATTTTTATTTGCAGATCCCCGGCTGCACAGCGGTTTACTGTACGCCAAAGGATAACTCCGGTTGAAAACAAGGATCGAGAAATTGCAGAATTTGTAAGTTTCATATTAAAATGTTATGTTAACAACTACATATTTAAAATAAGTTTGCTAACCACTTAAGATTTAAATTTAAAAATTTATTCACAAATTCATTTGATTATTTTAAAAATAATATAAAAAAAATATTTTAATTTTTTTTTTCAGATTACTAAAGTTGAGACTATAGAGGTGGCCAGAACACCGCATTATGCAAATGTGTATTTCTGCGAGTGGGATATTCTGACAGACGACATAAGTTTATTTATCGCGAATGGAGTAGTGTATGACAAGGTTTATGTAATACTGGGCCACGAGAAAGTTTACTGGATATATTATAACAAATTTCCTAAGATTGAAGCTGTGGGAGGTTTTGGTATTTTGCCACTCAGCTTCTGCAGCTGTTGCTTGCATTCGCAATACAAGGATATTATGGAAAAGATAAGATTGGTGCAGGAGCGAGATTAATAAGATAAAATAAATATAAATTGAAAAAAAAACAGTTTTTGGTGTTACAATTTCATTTAAATATATTTTTTCTAACCAATGTAAGAAAGTTTGAAATGGTGCTTGACAAAATCTGATCCAACATCTGGATACATTGAATTTTCAAGAATTTTTACATAATTAAATGTACTATACTAGACAAGCCCTTTTATTTGTCACCCATATTGATGGTGTTAAAACAAATTTTCAGACGCCATCTTTGATTTTACACTTAATTAATAGTTTACTGTATTATACTGGTCAAGTCTCATTTGATATTAATATTCGGGAAGATCAAGGGGTAAATTCTGAAATACCAGATATGATCTATATATAAATCTTTTGACCGCCATTTAATGGTAGCTACCATCATGCAGTGTCTGCACAGTGCGCTAGTCAAGTTCCTTAATTTCACACCCACGCCCAATATCTTGGTTATATCTGTGGCTTGGAACTAAAAGGACCAATGTCAAAATATTTACTTTTTAGAAAATTGAAATTGAACTTTAACTTTTATAGATGCTTTCATAGTGACATTGGCCAGCATTTTATTTATGAATCTGTTCTAGGTTAAGTATGACTTTAGCTGTTTTAACATAATGAAATAGAGCAAGAAAACAAATCTAATGCAATGATAAGCTCAAAAGAGCAAAAAAATGACATTGGCCCTTTTAGCTCCAAGCCACAGATATATAGAAAGTGAAAATATCGCTTTTCGTTTGTAAATTTTAGGAAAACGACCAAAGTTGTGTCATGGTGCTTATGTCTCAGTTAGATTTCAACAGGTTTATTAGTTTTTCTCTGAAGTAATTTCTGAGACTACAGACTATAATTAAGTATCTTTAGCGTGTCCAAAAATTATGAAGAAACTTGAAGAATTTAATATATTTAAGTAAAACATATATTTTTCAAAAAAATTTTTGTCTATAACTTTGTCGAATGGTGACCGACTTTTCTAAAAATTTTCATGAATATCTCTAGAGGCTATAAATAATTTTACGGCTGAAGAATTTTAATTTTTGTGACAAAAATATGGGGAAAAACAGAGGCATTCGTTTTTATTTGCTTGTATCTCAGAAAGTTATAAGGCTGATTTTCAATACCAATCTGCTGCCAAATAATTCTGATATTTTAATACCACACAAGGGTCTAGGCGGAACCGGTGGCTACAAAAAACTTTTTTTAACATACACACGAACAGACAGACATTGCATCGACTAACCTATTCATATGCTTTCATGGGGTCGGAAATGCACATTGTAGAAATTTCACACGTAATGACAAACCTATATATACCGCTACACTCACTGTGAAGGGCATACAAATAATGCGTGATTAACCGATGAATTTAGTTAGTTTAAGAAAATTTAAATTTTTGCTTACAAAGAAGCAGACTACTTCTCAGTGCTTTTTGACCACCGTCTAATATCGTTGAAATCACTAGTATTTGTTTCAAGCAAAAGTCTTTCATAGCATTCACATAAGTGTGTGTGCCAGCCTGTGGTTCTAAATCGGATGCTGTATATTCACACACAATGTGCACTGATATGATATGATACATGATCTCAATTTTTATTTTGTTCAAGTTTTTTTTTGATTTTTTTCCATTTCCTGTAACCAAGCCGACCTATTCCACAGAGCAACATTTCCCTTCAGACTACCTTACAAAAGTCCGTCTTACGCTTTATTCCTCGCTTTACCAACTTTTTTCTCTATCCATATTAACGTTGTCTAGTCCACAGATTCACACCTATTGAGCTTTCTCACACAATCAATCTTATGTCCACATCCAGTAATTATAAAGGCAATGAGAAATATCTAGCCCTGCACTTTGATATCACAAACACTTGATCTAATGCATGTAACAAACTAAGCACTTCTGCGTTGTTATGCAAACGTATTTTCAGCTAAAACTCTAATAAATAGATTATAGGCCAGAAAGAGAAGCAACATAATAATAACTAGCATGTTTTGCGGTCGACAAATGGTGTAATTATACAAGGTGGCGGTGCCAGCCCAGCTGATTATTTTTTTGTGTTTTCTGGAGTATGTCAAATTACATATTTAAAAAATGATTTCAACTCCGGAAATTGTCAAACTACATACATAAAAAAGTGAGACAAAAATTGCTCTCCTTTACGCTATCACCTTATGTAATTACACCATGGGTCGACCCATTTGACCGTAATCAAGTTGTTGTTGTCACATTCCTCTCATTGTTTATATTGAAAAATTTTTGTTTTGCGCATGTGCTAGGTGCAACTAAAAACTCTCTTTAAACTTTACTTATTAAATACTGAACCAATTTTAATACTATTAAGAATGTGGACATCCACAGGAAAATTCCGAACGATAGAGAGGATCAATAGCGAATATGAGACACTATAAGAAAATTTAAAATCCAAGATATTGATCAAAGTAATTAATTAAAAACGAACCCATTTTAACCCCCTGAATATTGGTATCAAATGAAATGGTAAGTTAAAATCCAAGATGGGGTCGTACAAAAATGGGGAGGGGGCTTTGCCATCTTCAGTTTCTACAATATTTGTATCTAATCAAAAGACGAACAGAAAAAGTTAAAGTCCAAGATGGTGTACTAAACAAAATGGCGGATAATTTGTTTAACTTCATCAATATGTGCATCAAATAAAAGGGCTTGATTTGTAGAATACAGATACAATTAAAGATTGCTTCGGAAATAACATAGCAAAATGCTATATAACTTTAAATCTGAAATTTTGGCTAAGCTGCGCTGTGATCGGTTTACGTGAGTACATGATAGTGAAGGGTAGTACAAGATTCGGCAGAGCCGAATTTAAAATTTTTTAGCTTTAGTCTTATTTATTATTTTTAAATTTTCCTAAATTTTTATCCATTTTTCTTTTTGTGCTTAGAGAATTTAAACTTGTTTTTTGTACCCGAAAAATGTGTTTCAGAAATATATGTTTATATTTACGCCCTTGCGTTTAGGCTTTACCGCACTTTGATGTTACAATGCATAACTTTTTTCTGTTTGATCGATTTCGCCCATTTTCAATAATAAACATTTTTGCTGTGTTACAAATAATTTTATTCCTCCAGTTTTATTTAATTGATCTTTATAGTGTTTTCAGAACCGATGTACGGACATCGCTAGATAGTTTTTGATGAATATGCGGATTCAGGTAATAAATACTTTATGACCTTTTAGACAAATATTTCGATATAATGGCAAAGTTAATACCCTGTTCAGACAGCTATTTTTAATTGTTTCAATTTAGTGTTGATTGAGCAATGAAAATAAGTGTTCAGACATACTCAATTTATCTTACTCCATTAGCATTTGATAGCTGTAAAAATATGATGTATTTATATCAAATCAAATAATGCCTTCTTTTCAGTGTTTTTCTGTTGATAAAATATATTTACAATTATATTTATACATATTTATATATATACTTATATGTATGTATTTTAATTTATTTAAACATTTTTTTAAAATTTTCTTCAAACATTTTCTATTTTTTTAATTTTTATTTTTTGTATATTTATTTGTTTGACATTAGAAAGGCCACCTATAGAATTTTCTTCTCACTGAACATACTTCTCAAGAGTTGTATTTTGAGTTTTAGACAATAAGTGAAACAATTAAGTATATATTGCTCAATTTAAAAATAATTTTTAGTATGGTAAATTGAGCTCAATAAGGCCCTTAATTGCGATAATATTATTAATTGACAATTAAGGCGTGTGTGTGAACATAGTATAATATATTTAAAATATTTTATTTCGTTTTGTTTAAAAAAATATTTAAACCGAACTTGAAAAAATAAAAAAAAATAAAAAAAAATTAAAAAAAAAATTAAAAAAAAATTGAAAAAAATATATTTAAAAACCAATTTCGTATAAATTTTTTTTAAAACTTACAATAAATTCGCTGTTACATACACAATATTTTTTTTTTTAAAAATAAGGCATGTAATTTCAATGTAAAAGTATCTGCTGTCTGATTTATGTCTTTTTTTGAATTTCTGTAATGACTAGTTGTATAAACCTCAATTACCCTCTAATGCAACCTTCAAAACTATTCAGGCTTAATTAATTTGAAAACAAAAATAATAAAACAAAATTTGACACGCTAAGGGGTCATATTGGTCACTTGAAGGTATTAATTTATGTGCTTAAAACAATAACAACAACAATAACTGCATCAACAGTTTGTCGACCATATAGCAGCATAATAGTTGGCGTATAAACATGGTCAAATAAATGTGACAATATAATCACAAATGTATTGGGAGAAGTGTTTCGTGCGTCTTAGATTATACCACCATCTTGAAATAAAACAAGTAAAAGCGCTATATTCGGCCGTGCCGAATCTTATATACCCTTCACAACGTGTAGTCATGCAATAACAGTAAATTCACGTATGTATGTTAAAAAAAACAAAAAAAAAATAAAAAATAAAAAAAAAATTTAAAAAAAAAAAAATTAAAAAAAAAATTAAAAAAAAAAAAATTATTATATACATATATAATATATATAAAACAAAAAAAAAATAATAAAAAAAAAATTAAAAAAAAAAAAATAAAAAAAATAATAATAAAAATATATATAATATATTAAATAAAAAATAAAAAAAAAATAAAAAAAAAATTAAAAAAAAAAATTTTAAAAAAAATTTAAAAAAAATTTTTTTGCCTCAGCTGGGATTCGATGCCACGTTTTCTCTAACCAGTATACACGTTTGTATGTATGTATGTTGTTGTTGTAATGTTGTTTTTATGAAAAGAAAATCGAGGTGGTCGTGGGTTTTTGCTCATATCTCAGTTGTTTATGTACCGATGTTTCTGATTTTCAATACCGATCTACTCCCGAATATTTCTGATATTTTAATACCTTACCCGGGTCCAACCTATGTCGGGGGGCTTCAAAAAGTTGATTTCAACATACACACGGACAGACGGTCAGACGGACAGACGGTCAGGGCTTAATCGACTCCTCTATTCATAAGCTTTCAGAAAATATATACTTTATGGGGTCGGAAATGAAAATTGTAGAAATTTCACACGGAATGACAAACCTATATATACCCTTTTTCACTGTGTGAAGGGTATAAAAAAGACTTGATTAATAAGCGCACTGACATGACAGCCCAGACAAAGTAGTCAGTGGTAAGAGAAAAAAATCTACAACAATAATAAACAAATATTGTGAGTATTCTGCGATTTTGTCAATGGGAATAAAAAAGTGGGAGTCAAACTACCAGTTTTTGTTTATCATCATTCATCATATTTTGTTAATTCTCTTATAAAAATAAAAATTGTGAAATTTTTATGTTTCGGTTATTATAGAAGATTTTTAATTATTGTAAGAAAACTTAGTAAAAATGTTGTATTCGGTAATAATGAATCATAAATACCTTACACCAAACACAAACAAAATTCTGGGGGCTTAGTGTCCGCTGGTCTGCCCGTCTATTTAGAGCTCAATCGAAATAACTTAATGGGACAAATAATGACATAATCGCCTGTGTTCTGTATTACGAGTGAAATTAAATCACTCGGAATTGCCAGTGTTAGTTGGTGTTATTGTTTGTAACAACAATTTTATGGCAATTTCAAGTGAATTACTTTCACTGGGAATGCAGACGTCTCAAATGCTTGGTACGTAAAATGGTCAAAGTCGACTCAACCAAACATTTATTTTCATGACTTGATTTCGAGAAATGAAACTGAAATTGAGTTGGCACCAAGGTCTTGCGATTTGACACCACTCGATTATATTTCGTAGATTTATGGGATGTCATTGGTTTATGCCGATAAACTGCAAAAATTAGTATCTTGGAAACCGAAACTTTTCTTGATATTTGTGAACTTGGCCAGCAATGCTTCAAAAAGTGAGCAGAAATTGGACGTCTATGATGCGCTTCCTTAAAAACAGTCGAGGTGGCCATATGCCGGAAATTTCAAATGTAAATGAAATCTATCCTTTGGCTGGAATTATTTAATTTCACCTATCAAATGACAATTCATAATATGAACATGTTGAATTATGAATTGTCATTTGATAGCTGTAAATGAAATCTTTTAATTAAAAAAAATTCGTTTGTTAGAGTTTATTTTTTGTATTACTTTTTACAATTTGAAATTTAATTCCTTTAAGGAGCATATGGTTGGCACAAGCTGATTCCTATAAATTTGATTGTTAGAGCAATGTTTTACATCGCTTTGCTTTAATTTTAATTTCATTAGTTCAGTTGAGGTTTGGCATTTCCAGGTGTGTTATGGTCGTCTGATGAGTCGGCTTCTTTGTGGGTTCTAGTCAATGGCGTAGGTTAGGTTAAACAGGCTAATGATGTAAAAGATCACTACACTTAAGTGATCCCTTTGTAATACCTAATAAATAGGACGTAGCTTGTAGCTAGTCTCACATCCACCCAGAGATGAACGGTTCTCTCAATCTAAAAAACGAGCATTTCACAGTTTCAACGTCTTTGACAATTCCTACAGAAAATATTGAAGTGGTGATTTAATCTCCTGGCGTGTACTCCTAGCATACAGTGTCCAGTTATAGCATCAATGAGATCTAGTTCGATAGTCGTCTATTGACACTTCTGTATTTCTGTTTCACAAGTAGCAGTCTCCGCAGACCATCTAGTCTGTGCTGATCTGTATAATTCCTGTTTGATCCGAGTCTTGTAGGATAGAAGTAGTGAGCCAGTAAATTTGACAATCTCCTCCGAGTGGACAAGTGTGTCATTCATCGTTTGTCCATCTTCAATATGATTTACTCACACTCAAGATTGGCCAGATACTCATCTGATGCCCGGCACTCCACAATCAAAACGGATGTTATAGCGCCCGGACTGTCAATTGAGATACAAATCTGATAAAACCTAAGTACACCCTGTGGTATTTCAGCCAATTAATTGCTTTTTTGATCGCCTATATTTAAGCCTGTAGAATGCTTTAGTAATCCGGCAGCCTGAAGGACACATTTCTTTCAAAAAGGGGTACAAAAAATCCACCGTTGACTCCCTTCACTGACTTCGATCTGTCAATATAAATCTCTAGATGGTCACCCTCTGATGTCGATCCGGCAATCGATATAAAGAATCTTCTGTTAAAAAAGGGAGTTAGTCTAATCGCCGTGCTCAGGGCCGCCTGTTTAGTCATTCGATCTTTAGATAGACAGTTCAACATGGCAAATAATAAATTAAGTTGTCCTGCGAAGAGCACCTGTAATACGTTGTGGTGCACTTTGCAGAACATTTTTAAAGAATCTGCTGTACGAGAAATGGGTAATTACTTTTCACCACACCAAAGTCCCGTAGATTAAAATTGGCTTAAAAACCATATCTACCAGCCAGGCGGTGTTTATCGGATCTATGCCGCAGGTTTTAAAAATTATCCTTCTATATGAATATATGGCTAAACTCCTAAATGAGTGTTCTAAAGCCAGGTGGCTTCGTTTTTAGTCCATGGCTTGCTTGGTAATTATATCTCGCGACTTACAGAGAGTGTAACCAAGTCATACCCATTTGTATCTTCATATTTTCATCTTAACTAGTTGCTGATTTGCTTCTGATGAGAGTTGGGCATTTAATATTAATAAGGGCCAGTATACAAGCAAAATTCTGGCAAAGTATTTGTTTGACAAATCCCAAAAGAGACTAGGTATTACGCGGAGCCGTATTTCACGTTTCACAATTGTACATTAATGTGGACTTCACGTTAGAACTAAGAAATCCAATTTTAGTACTTTTTGGTTTGTTTGATGATTTCCAAGGAGGTTTAAGTTGGGTAAATCCATTATGTGTCTTGTTAAGACGATGCAAGACATTTGCGGATGAGCAGCTAAATATATCCAATATACTGACTAAGTAGCAGAAGGATTCTATATCATTAATTTCCGTGTCCGAATTAAATCTGAGCTTCTTGGTTTTAAAGATATTAATCTTAAATCCAAGTAGATTTTAGGTTTCACTAACAAAATTTAGCTTCGACTACATGTTGGAGAAACAGTGGCTGTGCAAGCATATAACGAAACTTTAATCACTATAATACTCTTTATAATTTGAGAATTTATGATCGTTGTATTTTCATACGGTTACACATTGTCCTTCACACAGTGCCAACATGTTAAAAGGAATATACCAATTGCAGTCAGTTAACTGATTTGTAAACTGTATTGAAACTACATTAAAAAGACATGGAACAGGCGACGGGGTTTCGTACAAGCAAAAAAAAAAATGACGCAATTTCGTTTAGTACCTTAAAAATATGCAAAAAAATAAAACGATTTCCATGACCACTTCTTCTAAACTCATTCCTAATTCGTTAATCTAGTGTCACTTTTAGTACCAAACTGCATTTGAAAACTGTAGTATTGGAGGATTTCAATTAATTTAGCTTAACAGTTTTCCACACACAAACGGACATGACTTCATCAATTAAGAGAGTCGCAAGTACCAAGAATATATCAATTAACTTCATTAAGTCTTTCATGTAGATATATTTGGTGTTACACATAATATGACAAAACTGTACATACCCTCTATTAACACTAATGATGATGGAGGGTATAATTAAATGAAATATTTTTATTACTACAGAAATGTTTAAAACTCCTTTTAATTTTTGGCCCCACTCTTGTATACAAAATTGTTGGTAATTTTGGTAATTAAAATTCAAAAAAAGTTTGAAATTAATATTGAAAATACAACACACATACCGGAAATTGCATAATTTAATTTTTTGCAGCTAGAACGTGAGCGATTATTTTGCTTTTATAAAAAATATTCCATGAGGCGAAATGTTTGTTTATTTAGTACCAAGAACGAAAAAACGAAAGTTTTTATTGTATTTATTAATGATTTTTTGTTAAAAAACCTCTTAAAAACTCAATTATTGCCACATAAACTTAAACTAAACTGAATGATTAGATTTTGCCAAAAAGCTGCTACACAAATTCTGGTTTTGAAAATTAACCCTTAAATGACATGAAATATTAAGTATCCCAGATGATGTTGCGCAAATAATCTTGACTTTTTAAAGAGGAGGGCAATAAAAGCTCAGAACTGAACAAAGGAGTGAGCCCTCGCTCCGGGCAAGACGTAAATCTGTTTGTTTACGAGAAAAATACCGGTGTATAGCTGTTCCGTATTAAGAAATAATATAAATATATATAATATAAAAGTTAAATACCTGGGACTAGTACTTAATTGAAGGCTATCCAGGAAAGACCACATTGAGAGTATAGTGCAGAAAGTTCAGAGAACTTGGGCCCTTTGCAAAAGAGCGATAGGCTCAAAATAGGCTGGCCATAAACGCGCATACTGAGACCAATCCTTATGTATGCCTTGATAGCGTAATGGACATCTTGAAATAATCCAAAGACAGTGTTGCATTTGTATATGCGTTGCCATGAAACCCACATCAATAATGGATATTGATAATATATTAACACTTCGGCTGATTGAAATACAGGTTAAACATTAAGTAGCCTTGGGCGCTACTTGATTAATGGCAATGGATGAATGGCTGGTAATGGACCATAAAACCAGATACAAAAGAATAACCAATATTTTACCCATAGAAAACATCCCAAAGTAACAAAATCCCAACGAGATATGAGAGCATTAACTACATCAATATAATACCAGAAGAGAGTAATTGGTATGAAGTAATTGGGATAAGAAATACGCCAGGCATCGAAGATTGGAGACTTAACTGAAATGTGTTTATATGATATAAGCCAAAACGGAGGTAAATACTTCTGTCTTTCATATCGCAATATTGTTTCCCCGACTGAGATTATGGTAATTACGGAAGGTATTAAATGGATGAAAAAGGCTGACAACGCAGCTCCGATTTGCATTTTTACGGATAGCCAGTCCGTTATCATGACCCTTATGAACGAAAAGATTGAATCTCGGAATGTCCTTTAATGCAGGATTGAGATAAAACCGCATGTGAATTGCAAACGTCTGGGGGCAATATGGACATCAGCCATCAAGGCATAATCGGAAAAGAAGAAGCCGACCAATTATACGTAATGGAATCATTTCGCCCTGCAAAATACTAAACCCGTTAAGAGGTCAAAATATCAATTTATAGTTTGGGCGATGAACGAACATGTCAGAAAATAGAGAAATACTGATAAAGCTAAGGTGACGAATATACTATGGCGTGACCAAAATCTTGTGAAATCAAGGGGGATTCTAAAACTGAGTGGACCAACACTTAGGTGATTAACTAGTGTTAAAGCAGGCTACACTTAGGGTAGAACACATCTTGCTTGCATGGGACTGTCGATTGAAACGATATGTAAACCATGAAAATAAGAGCATAGCACCTTAGAACATTACTTTTGTCAATGTTAACGTAGACACTATGACGCACTTGGATTATCTAAGGGATTCGAAGTGGAAATCAATAAAACAGCAAAAACACGACATGGTTTTTACATCTGATTTGTTTGATTCTGATACATTGACTCTGTAAAACTCATGTGCCAAGTCACCTGACAAAATTTCAATTAGAGCTTGCTCTATTTTTTTCTAACAACGTACCTAACATCAGCCTTTGGCAGAAATCTTTGCCGCTAGAAAATGTTCAGCGGCGGTTGATTGTAAAACAAAAATTTTGACAGACATGCAGAAATCCATATGAGTTCCAATTTTTTTAGGCCAGATGAAAAAAACATGCCGTGTAAAAGCTTTTTAAGGATTTACATTGAAGATATTGGGTTCCTGACCTTGTTCATATAAAGGGTCCGCCATGTAACGTTTTATTTTTTCAACCAGTGCTTATTTCGTGAATGGTAACACTTAGCTCATGTCTGATTTGACATATAATTAGTTTTATCGTTCCGCTGAACGATTATGGTTGTGTATACGCTTGAACAATGCTTGGAAATATTGCGACATTACTTTGGCCGATTTTGCCAAAAAAAAATCATCTTTTCAGTTGAAGCGGACCCTTTATTAACGAAATCCGGGTTATGTTTTTTATTGTGGTATCTAGGATTTGTTGGCCAATGTTGCTAAGTGGCACGCTAATGCTAAGACTGTTGCACCCGGTTTCGTTAAAAACTAGGACAGTTGCTTGGAATTCAAGAAATTCTTCAACTAATGAGAAATTTTAATTTTGATATGCATCTCTTATTTAAGCTAATCTAAGCTAGTTGAAAATATTTTTTTAAATTTATTGTGAATCATTTTTATTCTAGCTTAAGTTTAATTTTCTATTATTAAACTTCCCAAAACATTTATTTAAATTAAATTGTAATTATTAAAAAAATATTGAAAAATTATTTCAATATAAGCCGCATGCATTTTTAAAATCAGTTACGAATTTATTATCAGAACTATTTATCGGTATACCTACATATATGTAATTTGAAACTACTATTAAAGTTCCAATCTAATGAAATTAGAAAATGGGAAGCGTAGCAGTATTTAAAAATGTCTTCTTCTTTTTTCTTATTAAATACATTTTTTTTATGATTTTTATATCCTTCTTTCGGCGGGAATAAATATTAATTTATAATTATGGAAATAATTTTTAATAAATTTTACTTATTATCAAATAATTATGAATAATATAAAAAACTGAATTTCATAGAAAATTTGATTTATAAGTATTAGATAAATCTTCGATAATATTTATTGAGGCAATAAATGGTTTCAGTGTAAAACTATTAAAAAACTATTAATATAAAATATAAAAACAATCATGTATTTTATGCAGGTACAATAAAACATTGACTAAAAAAATTCCGTCTAATTACCTTAACTTCCTTTCAAATTAAATAATTTCAATATAACTACATGCATACACACATATGCAAATACATATATGTTCATATGTACACACCATGTGTGCTTGCAAATAATCATTTTTTTTTTGGTGTCCCATTAAGGGTTTAATTATTTATAAATTATATGTGTTATTGGATTGTTGTATGTATGTACTCATACATACACACATTGAAGCACCAACTGAGTATGAACATAAAATCTTTATAAAATTAATATTAAATCACAAACAAATTTATTATTATTGTGCCAGTTACAAAGCCATAATATATAAAAAAAACTTTTAATAAAACACAACGATATACATAAATGCACTAGCCGAATAATATTCATAAAACTTTTATTTGGTAGCCCAGATAAAATCATTATTATTATTATTATTGCATTTAGTAGGTATTGTTGTTATTGTTATTATAAGTATTATTGCCATGATTCTGTTTATTTGTCTTATGGCATTTGAATTTAAATTAAACTACTGGTCGAAACAGTAGTTCAACCACCACACAATTAACTTACGGTCTAATTCATAAAAACTAAAACAGATTTATAAGAAAAAATTTCATAGAATATCAGGTTGTATAAGTCTCTTTATAAGTCTTTAATATTTTTTTATGAATAAGGCAGTAAATATGCAAAAGCAATGTAAGAAAACTTAAACTAACAAATTTTGTTTAAACAATTTTCTAAAAATCGAGAACATATTAAAAATGTGCAAATACATAAATATTGCCAATTGACCCATTAATTACATTATATTTTCGTTTATTGTGTGCCACTCACTGTTTCATACATTAGGTTCCTTAATTTATTCACCGTTAAAGATAAAGATTAAAAATCAATGCGGTTTATTTGTTTTATACCCTCCATCTTGGCTATGGTAACAAAGGTGTTTCATAACGTGTGTAACACTAAAAAATATTGCATAAATATTTTATAATTTTTGTAATTTTCTAAGTTCATTAATTACTAGAAAAGCCCGGCGCGCGTTGCTACGCCCCTTAATGAATAAAAATGCATTCCGATTTTTAATTGAATATCAAGTGCAAAAAGCTAAAAATTAGAACTTTTTTAATGGGCGTGGCACTGCCCACTTTTCTAATCACGAAGTTGTATAGTCATGACAGCTCACTATGTGTGCAAAGTTTCACGAAAATCGGTCCAGAGCAAGTACCTTAAAATTATAACATTTTTTATGGGCGTGGCCCTGCCCACTTTTCTAATCACGAAATTATAAAGTCATGACAGCTCACTATGTGTGCAAAGTTTCAAAAAAATCGGTCCAGTGCAAGTACCTAAAAATTAAAACTTTTTTTTGGGCGTGGCCCCGCCTACTTTTCTTATCATGAAATTATTTAGTCATGACAGCTCGATATGTGTGCAAAGTTTCATAAAAATCGGTCAATTGCAAGTAGCTAAAACTGATAACTAATTTTGTATGGGCGTGGCCCCGCCCACTTTATGCCACCCATAAACACTCCCTGGAATGTGTACAAAAACTTGCCAAAGTCCGATCGGTTTTACAGTTTCGGAGTCTATAGCTAACACACACACATACACACAGAGTTTCACTTTTATATATATAGATTCACGTATTTCCATCTGTTATTAGTCTTCGATTAAATTTTTTAAATTCTCATCTAACCTGCTAAACTTTTAAAATTCTCACACAGATCAGCTGTTGTAAAATACAAAGACGTAATTGTACATGTACGTTTGCGAGCCAATTTTATAAGTCTTTTATAAAATAACAATTTTGATAGACTTGAAGAATTAAATATTAGTCATAAATGTAACAAATCAGAAGTAAGAAACATACCATATATTAGCTGCTTAAGAAAAATAATTAAAAATTAAAGAATAATTTTATTATATTAAAATTTATGAAAAAAATTTCGATAAACTTAAAGTTAGAAAATAATTTAGGCCGGTTGTTTATTTTTTAATGAAAAAACCCGGTTTTCGGTTTTGAATACTCCAGCTTGCCATTACTATTTAGCAACAGTAATTGAATAAGAGGTAGCCGATTTATAATGCATTGCTAAAGTATGGCGCTCGTAATATTGCCCCAAGCAAATAAAAGCCAAAATGAAAAACGTAAAATTTACCCAATTTAGAGATTATTATTTATTATGAAATGTCAGAGCAGTTTTAAAATTAAAATATACTCCAAAAATAATCAATCATTGGGAGTTGGGCTGCAAAATTAAAAACGCCAATTATTACTTATTATGAAATGTCAGCCCAATTCTGAAACGCAATAATATCCCAAAAATAATCAGAAATTGTCCTAATATTAAAATGAAACATGCCCCAAATTATTGCGGGTGATTTGTCGTTATATAATGTTGCCCCAAGCATATACACGTCGGCCTTCTTCCAAGCGCTGGGACTTTAACCTCTGGTAAATTCCATACGCCAACTAAATGGGTCAAGTTAAAGAAAAGTTGAAGCATAAATATGATATGATATCAAATAACTGTTAAACAATATTTTAGAAGTTTTTATAAAAAATTATTTTTATAAAAAACTGGGGCTGAATTACGGCATTAGATATCGATCGAAATCGCAATCGAACGTGAAAGAATTCGATCATTATCGATCGATATCGAATGCCGTAATTCGGCCCCTGTTCACAAGCTTTAAGAATAAGACAACATATTAATAAAAAAATATCAAGTACATTTACATAATATTCGAAATAACTTTAAAGGTGCTGAACGGGAAGGACACGTACCGCTTTGTTGGTCCGTTTTTGCATTCTATTCATTACGATATATATTTTAAAGTTATCTGCAACTATTTGTTAGGTATATTAGGTTTATTTCATTCGTCTGAGGGTATCACTCTACCTCCACTGGTCCTTATTATTTTTGATTTTATTTAGGAAATTGTTATCGTACTAAGTTTAAACCAAATAGAGATTACAGTTTTTCAAAAATGTCATAAAATGTATTTTTTTTTGTATGGGAGGTACCACGCTCTCTTATTTGATTCTACCTAATTATTGTAAAAAATTGTGCAATTTTTTTTTTATTAAAATGTGTAATATCAGAATAAGAAACTCTAACATTTATTGTCCCTGAAATAAATTATATAATGAGTGTTTTTTGTGTGGGGGTATCACTTCCCCTGTTCCGATCGTATCGATTTTTACTTGAAATAATTAAAGTGAGACAAAATTTCGATGTAAAGGTTTTCTAGATATCTCATTAAATGTTGTTTCTTTATATTGAAGCTCAACTATGCAAGTTTTTGTTATAATACCCAACAGAATTTTAAAGACTTTAGGGATAAAAGTTCTCTATGTGTAAAAAAGAACTGTTGCTTTTATGTGGGAGGTGGGTGCCAAAGACATTTAAAATTTTAAGCAAAAAAATTTCCTTAAGACCAAATCTGGAGCTTCATAGATTATTTTTACAAATAGGTCAAACCATTCTCCAATTTTAGATAAATTAAAAAAAGTGGGCGTGGCAAATTTTATGTTTTCCTAAAAACCTTAATTAGCGAAATCGGTGCAGCCGTTCTTAAGTGATTCGATTACCAGCGAACGACATTTGATTTTTATTTATATGGATTGGCCAATAAGTTTATGATTTCTCGTGCCAATTTGGCACCAGAAAAAAAAAAAACTATTATTAAAATTATTTACTGCATTCTGTTGGCCAAATCGTTTTATTTGATTTCAATATTGGTGTGGTTGAATGGCATACATTTTTTATTATTAAATTTGTGACAAATACATAAATCATCATCAGGGATTCCATGTGTATTATATTTTGCCACTTAAACCCTTTTTTTTGACACCCATATTGACTCTGTCGGTTGTCTAGATGCAAAAATACCAAAATTTTTGTTTGTAACTTTTGGAAAAAATACCGAATCATTTTTTTGTTAGTGTTTCTCAGGAATAATTTCCGAGGCACAGGCTTTCAATTTGGTATTACTGGAGTATCCCAAAATTATTTAGAATCTTGAGATACTTGATATTATAAAAAAATATTTTTTCTAAATAATTTTTGCCCACAATTTTATCGATTAGTTACCGATTTGTCTAACATTTTTTTTAAATATTCCTCACTCATGTTATATGTGCAAATAGCGTGTATATAAACTATCACAGGTCCGAAAATTTTTATTTTTTCCTTGGTAAAAATATAGAAAAAACATTATTTGCTCATATCTCAGAAAGTTATTTTGTAATTATGCTGTATTTAAATATCGATTCATTCCCGAATATCTCCAAAAGATTGATACCACAACATGTAGGGGCTTTAAAAAGTTGATGTCAGCCAAAACACAGACAGATGGACATTGCTCCACTAGTCATAAGTTTTCAGAATATATATGCTATATAGGGTCGAAAATTAATATTGCGGAAATTACAAACGCAATGACAAACCTATATATACTTAAGTATGTATACCGTTGGCACCATAGGTGAAGGGTATACAAATTTGTTGCCAACAGTTTGTAGTTGGTAAAGAATATTTTAAGATTCGACACAACCGTAAATCTTTGTTTTATTGTATGTTCTGTTTTGTTTGAACAACAATAACAAGGCAAATAATTTACTTTCTGGTGAGTTTGTATTTATTTGAGTGCATGGACATTTACACTGTTTTCAAAGTTGTTGTTAATTTCAGGCAAAACTTGGTTATAATGTAGTTATTGCTATTGTTAGTTGGTTTTGTTGTGTTTTTAAATGCAGAATATTTTTGGAGATTTTCGATTTTTGGTTTATTTAAGCTGTTAGCGGCTGACTGCCGTTGTACAAATATTAGGTGTGGTTGTTGGTTGTTTAGTATGTAAAAAAAAAAAATGTCAAAAACTTTTATTGCGAGAGAGTAAAATTAAATCTACTACTTGCATAATAGCAATATCAAATTATAATAAAAAATACACAAAACCATAATTTGCAATTCAAATATTAATTTTTTACAGAAAGAAATAATAATTAGCATTTTAATGAAATTAGCTTATGCTAAATAAAGCAAACAAATGGTAGGTGATAATGTTCTTAAAAGGTTTTTTAAATTTCAGAATCAAACAACTAATTTTGTCAGTCTTATTACGTTTTGAATTTTAAATATACCGAAAAGGACACTGTGGGGAATAAGTTTTTACGTCTATGCTTTTAGACAGACACAATTGCATTTAATTCGATGTTAAAAGAACATGTTTTTTTGGCCTATTCTTGCATTACGAGCTGTAGCTCTCTTTCTAATATTCCGATTAAGATTTCAATACCAAACAAACATTGTGTATAAGAAATATTCTGGCATAATTTGGGCCCCTAACCTTATCGGTTTGAGCTCTATCGTGCTTTCAACAGACGGACAGACGGACGGACCTAGATCGTCATAAAATGAAACCAGGACTCAGAAAAATATTCTTTATTGGGTCTAAAATTTATATTTCGATGTGTTACAAACGGAATGACAAAGTAAATATTCCCCGAAAACTTTTTTGGTGGTAGTCTTAAAAAGAGTCTAATGTAGACATTTTTAATGTTTCATCGTAAGGCTGAATTTAAGAAAATATATTAATTAACTTTAAATTTTAAAACTTTTCAATTTTAGCTTAAGTTCATTTATTCTTCTATTTGATTTTATAATTCAAATTAAATTGCAACCGTTTTTAGAAATATTTTTTCTAAAATTATTTCCGATATTAGCAGAGTGGAATGCATTTTCGAAATCAGCTACGATTTCATCATCAGCCCTCTTTACTACTATGTAATTTAAAATTCCTATATATGTTACAATTCAATGAAATTTGAATTAGTGAATCATAGTATTAATAGAAAGCATTGAAAATGCATTACGAATATAAAAGAATATGAACATGTTGAATAAAGAAATGCCATTTGATAGGTGAAGTAAAAATTCAACAAAATTTGAAAATTAATACTAAGATTCACTGATTCAAATTTCATTGAATTGTAACATAAATAGGAATTTTAAATTACATAATAGTATACCGATAAAGAGTGCTGATGATGAAATCGTACGGCCAAGTACTTACCACGCTGGCTTACAAAAAGGGGCTTGTATAAGTACTCACCACAATCGCTTATAAATAGGGTCTCGTATAAGTACTTATTACAGTCGCTTATAAAGAGGGACTTAAATAAGTACTTACATTTATAGCAATATATAAGTATGTACTTGATTTTAATAACCTAAATATCCCATTACTATTAAGGACTTACAGAAGTCGTTCTGTTCGGTTAGATTATTCTACGAACCGCAATTTTAAATTTAAAAATCAGTGAAAATCTATATGCCGCTGTTTTCAAAATCATTATTACTTCTAAGCGTATTAAACTAAATGTGAATAATTAAAAGTTATGTAAAGGGTCCGCCATCTAACGTTTTTTTTTCAACTAGTGCTTATTTCGTGAATGGTAACACTTAGCTCATGTCTGATTTTATAGATAATTAGTTTCTCCTTCCGCTGAACTAATATGGTTGTGTATACGCTTCTCTTATAGGGCCCATACACAACACCATAATAATTGTGCAATCAAGTTACTGTGCCAGCTGATTGACCGTGTAGGAGGTTGTGGTGTGATTGTACCAGCTGATGGTGCTTTATCAAAAATAGTTTGATATTTTTTTGATTGTACCAGCATGATTTAGTCGTGTGTGGCAAAATTAGCTCATAAAAGTTTAATCGTCAAGTCATAAACATCAAAAAAATACAACATTTTAAATATAAATGTCAATTCATAGCAATTTCTTCATCTTCATTTAGGATAATAGTAATAATAAGTGCAGCACAAATTTTTTCGTTATTCATTACAAACTCTTTACACAATTTTTGGGTAAAAAATGAATTTTGTACCACCATGCTGGTGTAGTGTGTGCTTAAAGCTTAATTGCACAAACACTTGACTGCACAATTTTATGGTGTTGTGTATGGGCCCTATAAGTGGGCTGCGATCGACTTACAGAAGATGCCGATTTTGCCAAAAAAAATCATCTTTTCAGATGAAGCTCATTTTGATCTTGGCGGGTATGTAAACAACCAAAATTGTCGCATTTGGGGTGCAGAAAACCCGCACGCATACATTGAAAAGCCGATACACCCAAAACGAGTCACTGTTTGGTTCGGATTATGGTCCAGAGGCATAATTGGGCCATTTTTCTTCGAAAATGAGCAAAGAGTGGCCGTTATAGTCAATGGCGATCGCTATCGGGCCATGTTGAACGAATTTTTGTTCACAAAAATTGAAGAATAAGCTTCACTCGATGTTTTGCGCTCTGTTAAAAAAGTTATTTTGCGGACCCTTTATTTGAATGGCTTCTAGCAAATTTCGCAACAAGAAATTGTATTGTGTGTGCACCTAAGCAATTGTTTGAAAATAAGTACTTACGTATCACATTATAAATCAAGTCATTATTAAAATACTTCTTAGTAAAATAGACGATATGCAATAGTCATTGAAAAGTATGTTGTTTAGTAAGAGCAAGTCATTTCCTAGTTTTTGCTGGGTCCTAATGCAAATAAAACTTTTCTTAGTTTGTAAATTTCGTTATTGAATCTGAAATTAAGTTTTTTCTGTGTATTTATAAAAAAAAAAAATAAAATATTTAGGTAGAAAATAGGTAGCATTCTCAAATCTTAATATCATTACTTATTTAAAGTAATTTTTATATTTTTGCGGCAATTATTGGGTTCCAGTTACGCTTTTATTTGATTTTTTTTCATACTTTTTTGTCGCTTTATTTTATGGTTACAAATGGTTTTCTTGAAAATTTTATTTTTTTTAATGATTTTGCATATTTTATTTGTTTGTGGTTGAAATTCTGGGTTTGGCCATTTTTTTTTTTTTGTTGTTTTACAAATAATGTTTATTGTTAACGGTATATTTGATAGGCGTTGATTTAGTTTTCAATTTCGAAATTATGACATTTTTATTGATTGATTTTTTTTGGCTATCGATTAAAATACAAAACAAAATTAAAGCAAAAAATTAAAGTAGGTTAAGAATATACATTAATGCGAGTATATGTATTACTTAGAAAATAACTTTTAGATAGAAAAAAAAAAAAGATTGTTTAATAGCAAAAAGCAAAGAAAATTAGTTGCTAGAAATAAATGTTTATGTATGTCTGCGAACTCTGGATACCTGTCGACCTCCAGTTTAGTGTAGACTTGGCCGCGCATTTGGAGCTCTGAGCGGTTGGACATCTTTTTTCCAATACTCGTGGGATTTTTTATGGAAGAGTATATAGAAAATAATAAAATTGATAACCGTGAGCTTCCAACAGGGACGGAAAATGAAGCTCTACAAAAGATGGAGAGGTGAGACTCTGTAGAAACTTCGGTTAGTTTTGGCCAGTGGAGAGGTCAGAAAGAAATGGACAATGAAATCTCGCAAGAGGTTGAAAGGTTAATTTCTGATGACACTCCAATGGATAGGGCAACTGCAGATGGGATGGATGTTTCTACCCCGATTGGAGTGGAAACACCTATTTCGAATGCAAGAGCCATAGACTTCGGCGCGAATTCGAAGTCTCAGCAATTGGATAAAACCAATAAGCAGAGACAGAAAAGGAGACGTTGTAGGTACCTGAAGGCTATTGAGACGGTGTATAATCGGATCGATAGTCTCATGGGTGAGAACACGACCCCTGAAATGAAAGGTCCGGGGAAGAAGTTTAAGGCTAAACATTTATATAAATGTTTATTTATAGCACATTATTTATTTTTAGAAATAAATTTCTATTTATAGAAAATTAACAATAAGTTCACCATTTCCTTAAGATTATTAAATTCTGTTTATTGTTAGAAAAGTAAAACCAAATGGACATGCAAAATTCGATATGACAAAACGCAGTGAAACTGTTTACTCAGTGTTTAATTTTTTAATTTCAATATTTTAGACAAGATAATCATTTAAAAAATTTTTATATGAACAAGTTTAAGGATGAACAACTTTAAAAAAAATATATAGATTTTTTTAATAGTCACGAAATATTCGTTTGGGTTTTTTTTTATCTAAAAACCAAACGTAATATAACTGCGTACACAGTTTTTAATTTTTGTCTTTTTAATGACTATATATTTTTGAACGATACAAAATATTTTTTCGTAGTTTCGAAAGTTATTCATGAGAAAAGCTAACAAATCGATTTGAGTCTCACTGAAATAAAAGCATCAAAATACAACTGCTTCGTGGTTTTTCCTAAAATTCACAACTAAAAACCATTTTTTTAGCTTTTAGGCAACCGACAGCGTCGGTCCATAATGACTGCCACTATAATATGATGTACAATAAATTTATATATGGATCAAATCTAGTATTGGAAATTTTTCTGCCTTCAACCCCCAAAATATTGGAATCAACTGAAAGAAGGCTTTGACCAGTAGAATTCAGTAAACTATGATAAAGCTAAGTTCTAAGATGGCGTCCTAAACAAAGTGACGGGTATATATTACGGCCAAATATAGTAATTACAGCTTTGTCCCCTTCAAACCTCACAATATTGCTATTAAATGAAAGGACCTGCCCAGTAGGATACAGTAAATTATGACAAAGTGTAAAATTAAAAATGGCGGAAATGTTTTACTTAACCCTATCAATATGGGTATCAAATTAAAGGGCTTGAAATTCCAATTAAAGATGGCGTCGGTAATAATACAGCAAAATGGCGTATAACATCTACATATATAAAAGTGAAAATCTGTATGTGTGTGTGTGTTAGCTATAGACTCCGAAACTGTAAAACCGATCGGACTCAAACTTTGGCAAGTTGTTGTACACATACCAGGGAGTGTTTATGGGTGGAAAAAGTGGGCAGTGCCACGCCCATAAAAAAAAGTTATCATTTTCAGCTACTTGAACTTCACCGATTTTTCTAAAACTTTGCATACATATTGAGCTGTCATGACTTTACACTTTCGTGATAAGAAAAGTTGGCAGTGCCACGCCCATAAAAAATGAGTTATCATTTTTAGCTACTTGCACTTGACGGATTTTTCTGAAACTTGCACACATATGGAGCTGTTATGACTTTATAATTTCGTGATTAGAAAAGTGGGCAGTGCCACGCCCATAAAAAAGTTATAATTTACAGCTACTTGAACTTCACCTATTTTTCTGAAACTTTGCATACATATTGAGCCGTCATGACTATACAGTTTCGTGATTAGAAAAGTGGGCAGTGCCTCGCCCATTAAAAAAAAAAATATAATTTTTAGCTTTTTGCACTTGATATTCAATTAAAATTCAGAATGCATTTTTATTTATTAAGGGGCGTAGCAACGCGCGCCGGGTTTTCTAGTTAAATATAAAAAAAAGTACGCTTCGATGTAATGAGATTCGGCACGGTTTCGGTGGTACACTTCTATTCGGTCGTCCATATTTTGAATGACACTGAGCCATAATTGAGGTTCAATATCGTTAATGTGCCCAATTATATCATCCTTTAGTTCTTGAACTGTTCTTGGCATACACGTACAGTTTTTCTTTGTAATATCCCCTAACGGTATCAAAGCACATAATCGCGGCGGCCAATTAACATCGCCATGACGTGAAATATTAGGCTATTGAATTCTCGCACAAAAGAGCCATTGTTTCGTTAGCTGTGTGGCAAGTGTCACCATTCTGTTGGAACTCAATATCGTCCAGGTCCATATTCTCAATTACTGGCAATAGAAAGCCTGTTATCATTTCACGATAGTGAACACCATTCATGGTAACTGATGCCGCCAGCCCATAAATCGCATCAAATATTCAATCTTTGTAGATGCGTCAGCTTTTCAACAATCACTCCTGAATTTTCATTTGTCTAAATTCGGCTTTTCTGTTGACGAATCCACTGAGGTGAAAGTGTGCCTTGTCGCTGAATATGATTGTCTTTGTAAAATTACCATTCATTTCAGTCTGTTCAACTAACCATTCGGCGTATTGACGACGCTTGAATTGGTCAGTAGGCTTTAGCTCGTTAGCCAGTTAAATCTTGTGAGCGTGTAAATTTAAATCTTTATTAAAAATTCGCATCAGTGATGTTCGTGAGATGTTCAATTATTAGAGACGATGACGAATCGAGGTTGACGGCTCTTCTACCACAATATCGCGAACAATAGCAACAATGTTTTCGGCACAATGGACTAGCCAAGCATGCACAGATGTTTTCCAATATTCTAATGAACTGGCTAGCTGAAATTTCCGCACAATGATCCCGATTGTGGGCTCATTTGCTAACCAAAAAATTACGATTTGAACGCTCATTTTCGTAAAAGGCTTCAATAATCTTAACGTGCTGATCAATTGTGTAACTCTCCATGGTTGAATTTAAAAAAAACACACTGAAGCAAAGAAATGTCAAACTCAGTTGGGCAGAAAACTTGACGCTAAGGTGTGACTCACAATTAACAGTGTTAACATTATGATTTACCCACCCTTTAGTATACCCTTAGCACTACAGGTGAAGGTTATACAAAAATCTTTGGATAGTGTTTGTTATGTGTAGAAATTTACCTTTTAATGTCATTTAAAAAAAAATAATAATAATTAGGGAAATAAAAAAACATAAAAAATTTATTCAGAAATCTATTCAAGGATTTGTAGAACATTTTAGATAAATTTATTAAAAAAAAAAATTGTTTAATGTTTTGCTGAAATGTTTTATTTTTTAAATTTTAATTAACCTTTAAGACCATTTTGTTTAGCATTCTCTGTTAACAAAATTTTCTATGACTGGTTTAGCCTGCTGAGCTTGCAAGAAAAAACCAAAATTTTGAAAAAAAAACTTAAATAATAAATCATTTTGGAATATAATGATTGAATCTACAATAAATTAAACACTTTAAACAGTAGTCAATGTTTTCTATTCATTGATGTTTTAAATAATTTATTTGCAAAGATTTTAATTAATATTTTTTTATTTAATATTTGCGTTAGTATCAATACAGCAAATACATACATATTTGCATCTGCAAATAAGAAAAATATTATTTTAAAGTTTGTGTGTTTTTTTTTTGTATTCATCTTCCTACAAGCTTTAGTGTTGTTATTTAACGATAGTTGGAGACTAGTGTCAAAACCAATAATCATGTAAAAAATTGGTCTGCGATTAAGCGTTTTAGTGGTAAAACTCGTCGCCTGAGTAGTCTGTATGAGTACCAGTTTTAGAAGAGTAGTCATGGTAGAAGTTGCGGTTGATACAAAACTTCTATAGATACTTGCTAATCAAATCAGCTTATATTTCAACTACTGTTACAGCTAAAACTTAAACAAGTACTACTACTGGTAGTTATTTTAGTTTTATTTTTAACTGTTTGGAATATTTTGTAAATTTTATTTATTTTTATTTTTAGTTTTCTGATTTTTTTTTTATTAATTTTATCCTTGGCCGCATTATGAACGATTTTGGTAGCTCAAGCTCAAAACACACTTAAATATAAAATTTAACGAAAATAAAATTAAAAATCTATAAATTGTTAAAATACGTTACAAATACAGCCAGTGGCAGTGGAAAATCTACTTGTATGTATCAACATTCAGGTTTATAAGTTTAGGAACAGATTAATCCAAAGAATTTTCAAAAAGCTTGAAGAATTTTAAAAACACTTTAAAGAATATTTTCGTCCTAAAATTAAAACAATAACTTAAAATTTTTTTTTGATTTTTTTAACAAAATATGATTAATTTGATCAGTGTTTGATTTTAACCCCTTTAGGGCCATTATTACAACTTGCCGTTAGGTAGAGGCAGGATTTTGTCGAACCGATAAATAGCTTTGTATTATAAATCTGTCATTTATTATTTTTTCATCTATTAAATACTATTATTATTATTAGTAATACTAACAATGAAAAATGGAAGTT
Source organism: Phyto melanocephala (assembly GCA_941918925.1). Lineage (NCBI taxonomy): Eukaryota > Metazoa > Arthropoda > Insecta > Diptera > Rhinophoridae > Phyto > Phyto melanocephala. The sequence goes on from OW799237.1 coordinate 107,692,755, forward strand.
GTAATAATGTGAAGCTATATATCGCGCACGAAAAATCCTACCTTTATCTAAAGGCAAGTTGTAATAATGGCACTTAGACTATTTAAAGGGTATTGTTTTAAGCCCAATAGAACTAGATATTGTAAAAAATAACACGAAAAGTTAATTGTCATCAGCAATAAAATGTATTTCAAAGATCAATAATGGCATTAACATCTGAATTGTTATTATTTATCGTATAGACTCAGTCGCTGTTTTTGATAAAGTTGTTGTCACACATTCAATATTGGGGTCACTTTTTGGAGCATTGCTGTATGTCATGAATGACACAAACAATGTTGGTCTCTAAGGTGTCAATTATTGTTGGTTTATAAGCATAAGCCAGTGGCTTTACGAGGCCTCCAAAAAAATAATCGCGAAGTGTCTAATCGCATGACCTTGGAGTCTAATTGACAGGTCTATTTCTCAAAATAATTTTATTATAAAATTTTGATTTAAGTAAATCATTGGTTGCGTGCCGTACGGTGACGGCACGTAGCGCCATCCTTTCGAAGCCACATCTCGTCGGGTTAATCTATTCAAACAAAAAGTTGTCCTTAAAGCGAGTTCCGGTTTAATGTTTTAAGAAATAAGTTCCGATGGTGCCATCATCCGCATGTTAACCGCTGCAATTTTACTGAATGTAATGGTGTTTGTAGGTTCTGTTGTGTATACGTTTTACTCGGTATTACTTTGTTTATTATAAAACTAGCCAAGCCAAGAATGTGCCTTAACGCTAAACACATTTTTCCGATAAAAAATGAGATCAGTTGGCAACTGGTCTAAAGCTAAATAGGTACCAATTCTTTTTTATAAGGTTGTAGGCCTAGATTTTTATGCAAAATTTTCCACGTTCTGGCTGGACAGACGACGAATCGACAAATTTGGATTTTCTTGCACACTTTCATTTACAGCGGTGATATTTTCTTTAGGAAGAAACCATTTGCATAGAATGTGGTTTAAAATCTATCCATAGTTTGAGGGGTGTCTACAGTTTGAGACGTATCTTTCGCATATGGACAATTACGATCCTCAGAAAAATCATAAATTGATAAATGAATTTCGAAGTAAAATTGATAACCAATGAAGCGTTGTTAATGTTTTTGAGAAAGATTATACGATTTTTTTGTGTGACAAATAGACAAAAAAATTAACTTGATGTCCGTATTGATGGGGGTAGGGAATAAATGATCCGCCATTTTATTAAAGATTTCATCTTTGATTTTAATTTTTAAAAGTTTACTGTATTCTACTGGTCAAGAGTGTTCATTTGATACGAATATTAATATGTGTGTGAAGTTAAATTCGAATTAACCTAGCAGAGACCAGAACCATATTTTGCAAAAGAGATCATTTTACAGATAACAGAGCAATGTTACATATTTAACAGTGCTATTACTTCGTAAGTATATAGTATGTTATTATGATCAATATTTTATCTATGGACCTAAGTATATATACCAAACTATGTAGAAATGATATTTCAAGGAGTCCTTAACGACACTGGATAAGTGTCATTTTTAAAATAAATGTGGAATTTTAGAAAACTGAATTTAAAATTTATGGAATTTCTTCGAAAGTTTAGTGGGAAAAAATGGCCATTTTTGGAATGCTACACATATGAGGCTATATAGGTATGGTGGCCCAAGGAGCATCAAGGAGTAGAAATTACAAACGGATTAACAAAGCACAGTAGGTGTAAAAAAATATTAAGAAAATCTAGTCTACCTTTAACTAATGCGAAGAGTATTTTGTGTATTAATTTATTTTAGTTAAGCTTAAAACTTTTTTATCAATAGTTTATGCTATTTTATTAAGATTTTTTATATGACTATAATATACACAAATCCACACACACACACACACACAATCGTAAAACTCCCCCACTTGCATTCATGAGTCAAGCATATAATAAACCATTGCATCTTCAAATATAGCAAACTCATATGCAACAGTGTTACATGTGTTTATCGTATCACGATTTAAAAAAAAATAAGTTTTAAAATAATTTCTGTATGTAGTTTTCTATTTGTGGAAATTTTCAAAAAAGCAGCAACATAGTTGTCATGATAAATAAAACGAGTAATGAACGACTGTATCATCATCATCATTATTATGCACATACTTATACCCACCACAAAAAAGAGATAGGATGTATATAAATTTTATCACTTCATTTGTAACGCATTGAAAATCTTGCCTAAACCTCTACAAAAACTCCTTACAAGCAAGAATTTCATATAGCCTTCTTTTTTATTAATATTATTTTTTAATTATTTAATTATTTTTAAAATTTCTACACATTTCCAAAAAATGCCAATATTTTATATACATACACTAGCAGTACCGGATCGCTTTGCTGACTCGAACAAAGTTTTTACATTGTATTGATTAAGAGATGCATTTTAATATTTATTATCTCCCACCATGAAACAATTTTCCTAGAGTATTATCATTCACCAAACTTTACCATTTTTGGTTTTAATTAAAAAATTGTTATAAGACGAAGGTCGTTCTAAATTTAAACCAAATAGAGATGACAGTCTTCCTAAAATAACATGCTCTCTGCTCTGATCCTGTCGATTTTACTGCTGAAAAATTAAACTAGTATCGTAGCCAATTATACAGAATTTAAAGCCTATTTATAGTTATAGTTTTGTAGATATCCCATTATATATAATTTCTTTGTATGAGGGGGTTACATGGCCCCCTCATTTTATCCTACCAAATTTTTAGAATGAATTGTAAAGTTTTTACTAAAATGTCTTTTACCAGGATTGAAAATTCTAACATTTATTGTTGCTGAAATAAATCATAGAATCAGTTTTTAGTAAGGGGATTCATAATTTATCCTGGTCCGGTTGTACCGATTTTCGGTTGGAATAAAATAAATGAGATAAAAGTAAAGCACACAAAGTTTTAAGGTTATAAATAAAATAGTTTTCTATATATTTCATAAAATGTATTTTCTTAATATTGAAGGTGCCACGCCCATTGCTTTTCCAGCTCATTTAAATCTCAATTATGCCAAATAAATTTCATCCATATTTTCAAACAATAAAGCATTAATCTTTATTGACCGTAATGCGAGTTACGCCATCGGTCAAATCGAAGACTAATTTTCAAAGTGTATTTGGATAATCTGGTATTGCAATTAACCCATGACGATTTGCTAGAGTATACTTTTCATAAATGTTACAAGTGAGGGCAGTGTGACAGTTCGTTTAACAACTAAGCCTTTCGTAAATTCTATGGGGCTTGAAAACCCTATAAATGTTAATGTTATTTTTGGTGATCTCAAGTAGACTTAAAACCCTCTTGAGTAAACAAAATATAAAAATTATTAAATATAGGATTTCTTTTAAATCATATTACTTTGCACTTTTCATTTAAAAATTACTTTACGGAATACCTTTTGAATAAGCCACAGTCAGTTATTATCATGGCTTTTTTAATATTTAAAAAAAAAAAATAGACTTACACTACTGTTAAATACGCTTAATTCTTTTCAATAAGTGAAACAGCCAATACGTGTATACGTAACGTGAAATACGATTGTGACTGTATAAATGGATTTTTGCTCATTTGAACTACGTCCATCTCTGCTCTGAAAATTTGTTGTTGTGCAGCGGCAAATTGCAATTTTATTCAAATACATTTATCTAAAATGTATTTAAACATGTACAAAAACAATTGTTTGTACGTATGTTTTAAAGAGAACATTAAAATTGTGCTTTTGTGAGACACCAATGCTGGCCGGGCTCAGCTAGGTTTGTTTCATATTGTTGTCATTATTGCTGTTTGTTGTTAAGTGATTTGTTTACATTAATTGTTGGCCATTGGAATTCACATTCGAAAACAACAAAAGTTGTAAATGATTCTATAGATTAAATTCTGTTTGCTATCATTCTTCTTGTTGTGAATGCTGTTTACTGCTTGTATTTGCTGTCAAAATTGATTGTATTTGTGGCATTTATATTGCTGCCACATAAAATGATTTATTATTTTTATTATTTTATCATTTATTTTATTTTTTATATCCACCACCAAAACTATAGTGTGGCGGTAACTTCATTTTGTCATTCCATTTGTAATAAATCGAAGTATTTATTTAAGATCCCATAAAGTATATAGTTTTGGGGGGGGGTCAATTCTTATTCCGTGAGAATGTGAAATGGAAAGTTTTTGTACAGTAAAAGGTATGGAGGCACATATGACAAGACATATAAAAATTTTTCATTTCACAGTTTAATAGAACAAGAATTGAGCCATTGGTTTCACTTAAGGTCGATCTAGCAATGTCCGTCTGTCTGTCTGTCCGTCTGTTGAATGCACGATAGAATGCTCAATAGAAGAAGATATGAAGATGAAATTTTGCATAAATATTTGAAATGCATTAGAGTTTGGTATTGTAAATGAACGGACCCGGACCGCTCTGCTGGCATCACCAAATTTTTCACTCACCCTTCTCCCCCTTTTAAGTTCCAATTACAAAGGCCGAATATCATTAAACACATAAGACATTTCGATACATGGTTTGGTAACTTTTCAAGTGACAATAAAAAATCATAATATCGAAAATGGAGGGCATGGGAATATATAGGAAAATCTAAATACTATATATAATCGGAAACACTGATTTCGTGCAAATTTTAAATAAACTAGGTAGGTAGGTAGGTAGGTAGGTAAGGCTGGTGCAAAGTTACCCTCACACCTTCACTCGGAGACCATTACGGTCCATTGTGACGCCTTAATAGAGAGAAGAATAGAATAAGAATAGAAATATTAAGAATAGAAGAGAAAGAGAAGCAGACAATTCCTGAGTCTCCGGCAGGAATCGAACCCGCAACCCCCAAACAACTGACTTGTTCTTTACCGACTAGTCCACAGGGGCACTCTTTAAGTAAACTATCTACAGACCATCCCCAACGTACCCTGTAATTTCGGTTGAAAACGGTCGACCCGTTTCCGCAGTTAGTAGTGACATCAAAGTGTACACTTCTTCTTATATTTATATATAGATTGAGTCTGTTGGCTGTCTCGTGTACTCCTACTAATATAATAAATGCTAATGTTTGGATCTTTGTTACTCAATCATGCAAAAACGGCTGAAAGGAACTTGATCTTAATTCCTTTCGTCACGATAACTACGCAGACGATTTTTCGGGCTGCATGAGCTTTCAGAAAGTATATACTTAATGTAGTCGGAAATGAATACTGTAGATATAGGTATACAATTGGAACCACGGGTGAAGGGTATAAAAACAGTCGACTGTGTAAGATAACTTTAAAGTGAATAAAACTTTATTAAGTTGGTAATAAGAAATTATTTTGAATTAATTTTTACTAAGTTATTATCTGAATTTAATTAGGAAAAGTCTGATTTTAATTTTTTAAATGCAAGATTGTATATTAAGAAGTTCTAGTTTCAAGGAAAGGCCATACTTGCTTCTAATAAAGTAAAAGTCTATTAAAAACGTCAACGGCTTGGAACTCTGTGCGTAAGCCGACGACATGATTAAACTTTTCCTAATAGGGATGAAATTAGCGCTTATTAATTGATTGATTGATTTTTTTATTATCTTCCGCTACCGAGTTTCTTTAAAAATACAACGCTGTGCGCTAGGGTGATCGACTCGGTTTTACAACTGGTGAAAACCCGGTTTTTTCTCTTTCAGCTGGCGGCTTTTCCAAATGTTAATTTTTCGAATGTCGAATACACCGGTTTTTTTTATTCACAGAAGACGGTTTTTCTCATTTTTAGTTTTATGTTCTTTTATTTTTGTAACCAAACGTACAATACTATTTTTATTACTCAAAAAATTTCAAAAAATCAGAAAATATATTAAATACTCTTTCATAATATTGTAAGAAGATTATTTGTTGTTTCAAAAACAAATTTTACAAAATAAGAAACACATTAAGGCTTAAATATTATTTGTTTTAAATGGAGAGCAGGTATTTTATACGTTGTTGCGCTTATAATTTGTTGTGATAATCAGCTGTTCAGTTAAGTTTTTTGATCGAATTATTATACTTTGGAATACTTTTTGATCTCATTTTCGAATTTCATAATATTTTGCTTCTACGAAGTCTAGCTACTTGTACTTAAGACTATCCATAGCTTTAATAATATCTCTGATAACATATGAATTGTATACTAAAATAGTTTGGCACACAATGGGTTATTATTACAACTTGCCTAAAAAGTTAATGTAAGTAAAAGATAAATTTGACTACAGTGAGCAATAAAGTGAATCTATATATATAAAAGTGAAACTCTGTGTGTGTGTTTTTTCTGAAAATTTGCACACATATTGAGCTCGCATGACTATACAATTTTGTGATTAGAAAAGAGGGCAGTGCCAAGCCCATAAAAAATAAGTTATAATTTTTAGCTACTTGCACAAGATTGATTTTTCTGAAACTTTGCACACACATATTGAGCTGTCATGACTATGTAATTTCGTGATTAGAAAAGTGGGCAGAGCCACGCCCATAAAAAAAGTTATAATTTTGAGGTACTTGCTCTGGACCGATTTTTGTGGAACTTTGCACACATATTGAGTTGTCATGACTATACAATTTCTTGATTAGAAAAGTGGGCAATGCCACGCCCATTAAAAAAGTTATAATTTTTAGCTTTTTGCACTTGATATTCAATTAAAATTCAGAATGCATTTTTATTCATTAAGGGGCGAAGCAACTCGCGCCGGGCTTTTCCAGTTTTTAATATTTTTTATTATTACAACCTTCTTGTAACAAAGATTTTTTTGTTTTATGGTGCAGTACCAGAGCAAATACCGATTACTTTTAACAAATTAATTTAGTTTTTTAAAAATTTTACAAAACGAATAACATTTTTGATGATTTATTTACTGTTTTGTGTCACTAATATTGAAAAATTTAAACTTTAAATAAAAAAAATAAAAGAGTGGAAATAAAAAAAATATATATATATATAACAATTTAGTTGCCATATTTTGTTTCATGTGGAGAAGCAATGTCATTTTTAAATTTATAAACCTAATCTTAAAAGTTCAAGGTAATTGAAGCATAAACTTTACTTTTCGGTCACTTTTAGGTAGAAAGTGTTTGTCCTTTAACATCTTTATTTTAAATAACGGAATTTTATAATAATGCCATTGAATGTGTGTCAACTTAAAATGCAATTAAACCATAGAACAAACTAGTTAATACCTAATTATGTATCTCTGTCATGGGTATAAGAAAGAATTATATTTTATGTATTCGACCGGTTAACCGGTTATTTCTACATTTTCAAAAAAGCAACCGGTTTATTTTTAAATTCTAAATTTCAAACTATTTAAAAACCGGTTTCTTAAAAATATCGAATAATCGATCACCCTAGTAGTATCACTACTTCTGGGGAAAACTAAAGGTTCCATTTCGAGATTAAATGTAGAAAAAATAAATAAATACGAGATCGCAATGAAGCAAAGAAAATAAATTTTAGTATAAAGAAACTATCATAGTGATTACATTTATAAACAAAATTAATAATTTTGTGGTTTAATAGTACTACACAAAATTGATGGTGGGTATCAAAAATTCGGCACAGTCTAAAATAATGTTCTTACTCGCTTTTTTTTGCTGGCTCCCTCACTGCAATTCCATATACAGACTCTTATACCGTACATTAACAACCACTTGTTTATTTGTTTAGAAACATAAGCACATCCAAACATATTATCCATTTATGGAGAAATTTAAATAAATTTATTCATATTGTATAAAATACATGCACACATACATACATAAATTAATATATTTCATACATAAAACTATTATTATCTAGCAAGTGAGAAAATTGTGGCCATTGACTGTCAGTCAATAAAAAAATTAAAATTAATTATTCATTTAATTATTAAGAAAAAATTATAGTTTGTTTATGCTTTGAATTGTTTAATTAAAAGCGGTAATACTCATTTATTATAGTTTTATTCATGGTTAATTAAAATGTGTCATAAAACATTTTATTAAACTAATGATAAAATTGTAAATTTGTTTTATTATAAATATATTTTTGATTTTGATTTTAAGCATTTTTATATTTTTATAGAACATCTTTTAGTTTTTAAAGAAAATATCCTGACATCCTCCTTGTAAGTTTTAACTACTGTCAGTTTAAGACGAGCAAAGAAAAATTTCTATTATTTTTCCCATTTAAGTTTCCTCATCAGGTCAGGTTTATTTGAGGAAAATTCTTTATTTTATAGAAGTTTAAAATAAAAGTGGGTCGTGGTGACAGTTGTTTCGGAGGCAATAATTTGTTATTCCACCATCGGTTTTCCGTAAATAATACTACAGTGTCCGATAATTTGTTTATTGGGGTTTTTGTGCCCATCGCACACTGTGGTAAATCACAAATCTAGCTGGAAAAAATTAAAAAAATAATATTTGGCAACATTCCCTCTGATCGTTTAATGAGCTTCTCAATACAATAGGTAACTGTAATTTATGTTTGGTTTTTCATTTCAGGGAAATGTATTACGATTTTCTTTTTTTAAATAGAGTTAAAGCTGTTTATTCCAGATTGTTCCGGTGTAAAACTATATTTGGGTTAATCTTTCAAGTGTTCACTTTAAGGTAAACTAAAAACACCTGGCGCATTTTTGCGACCGCCAGACATTTATTTTTACTTTTCCAGTATGACCTCCACTATTTCGCGAAAGGAAATTTTTAAAGAATGGGTAAAAACTCACAAAATACATCGCAAGGAGGTCTCACTGGCATTAATAATGGTTAGGTATGGTCTTTAAAATACACCAGAAGACGTGAAAAGAAATCTTAAGGCAAAAGTAAATATTATTTGTTTTAAGCTAGCCGAAAAATGGATCAAAGGTGGAAGACATCGTTTCCGTTTCTTAAAATCAAATTCAGTTTGGCTTAATAAACCGTATATGTTGCCTGAAAGTTATTTACTAGAAAAACATCAAAAATAGACACAAATACACATCTTTTTAATCGACTCTTAATTTTTTCGGATCCTTTTATTGCAAGTTTGCGTCACACTGCCTTTCGAGTTCGTGGTTTGTTAACAAAAGAAGTTCTTTCATTATTATCTGTTGATGCTTTTGAGGAGGAAGAATCGTTTAACGGTGCATATGAAAGTAAATAAATTAAAAGCTCTATGTGTATTATTAATGTACTAAAGCAAAAACTAGTAAAGAAAACAATTATTTTTTAAAAATGTTTTGATATTAAAATGATTATCTCCGACTCCTTACGAAAAAACTCACATAATAATTTTATTAACCATGAATCTTAGTTACATTCAACCTTATTGCTAGTACATATATATATATAGCTACAATTAAGCTTAGAAGATGTATTTAGAAAACAATTTTTTATTTTAGAAACTTGTTTTTTCTTGACAGTGAGAACTGTTTATTTTTGCCTCATTTTATTATTTTTTAAAAAAGTTAATTTTTATACTTATTTATATATTTTAACCTTAATTTTTATTTAATTCATTATTTAGTATTAAGTCAACCCAACGCGATATATTAATTTTGTCAAGTTAGATTTGCGATCTACCACACTGTGCATCGTGTTAATTAATTTTTAGCAGTCGCCGCCAATATTGATCTGTTTCTAAAAATTTATTGAAACTATATACACAGCAACATTGGCTGTGTTTATATATGCTCAGAAGCAAACAAGTTACAACTGCTGTTTAGACTTTAGACTGCCATTATTTAATGTAAAAGAAAACTAAAATTACAAGAAATTTCTTTTAGTAACAATAATATTTAAAAAAATATTCTTTTGAAAATAAAAAAGAAATAAGTATATAATGAATAAACAAAATTTTAGTGAAAAATCTTCACAGTTCAGTAAGAAGTTGCCAGATTTTTTTTAAGTCGGTAGCACTGACAACACCGGCTGAAATAAATATGAATGTATTTCGGATTGAAAAAGGACGCTCAAGATCTGCCGTAATATGCACAGTGCAAATTTGCACAGGTTCAATAATGTGACTCTTAGAGTAAAATCCTTTTTGCAAAGAATGTGGTGGGTACGTCCAATAAACATTAACTTTTTGTTTTCGCATAACCGCTAACAGTGTGACTAGGGTTTGGGATTTCCCGGTCTTTTTATGTTCCCGGGAAACGGGAATTAAAAAATCGTCTTCCCGGGAATTCCCGGGATTCCCGAAAATAATATTTCTTTTAAAATAAATAATGTTTGTTAACTTTAACATCACGATTTGGTTAATAATTCATTGTTTTAGTAGTAGTTTATTTTCCATTAGAGTCCTTATTGTGTCAGCATTGGATCTTCGGGAAATATAAACTTAACCCAAACTATAAAAATAATTATTGGCATGTAAAAAGATACTTTTTTTGGGCAACACTACTCCACTCGTCTAATACAAGAGCAAACCACAAATTGTCACAAATTTGACTCGATATTGTTTTTACCATCGTATTTTTAACGTAACGTCATATTTTTACTGAAAAAATTTTGACAAATAAAAGAACTTTGTGTAATTGTTCGAATAGATATTCCATCGACTGCTGCCAATTTTGAAAAAATTTCTGGTAATGTTTGGATGTCTAAAAAACTTTTAATGCTGGAATTATTTTTTTTATTTGGTGCAGGTGTTGAAGTGCCGTATGAGACCACTAGTACTACCGCCCTTGAACATTAACATTTTCGGAAAATATTACATTGTGCTGCGTTGTCTACTTTTGAAAATAGTTCCAAACTTCAGACATTTTGCTTCTAAGCAAAGTGAATTTAAAAAAAAGTATTATTAGAAAAATTCAATCATAAATAAAAAAAATTATATGTACTTACAAATTCTGTGACCACTTTTAAAAACAATTTGTACATACGATTATATTTATAAAAAAGAACCACGGAAACTATTGCTGGTTTTACGGTTGTTATAAAAAACATTTTAATACAAGAAAACATTTAATTATGTATGTATATAATTAATTCACTTGAATTTATAAGCACTTATTAAAAATAATTCCAGAAAGTCGTTAGGTAGGTAGGTAGGTAAGGCTGGTGCAAAGTTACCCTCACACCTTCACTCGGAGACCATTAGGGTCCATTGTGACGCCTTAATAGAGAGAAGAATAGAATAAGAATAGAAATATTTAGAATAGAAGAGAAGCAGACAATTCCAGAGTCTCCGGCGGGAATCGAACCCGCAACCCCCAAACAACTGACTTGTCCTTTACCGACTAGTCCACAGGGGCACTCAGTGACCCTCAGTGAAAGTCGTTAACTTTGGCGTAAAATATTTTTGACCGACGATGTTTGTTTTTCTTTTCCATATTCGTATTTGAGAAAAGTTGTAAATACTTAACAAACAAAAAATGCTAACAAATTAAAAACCTTACTTTTTATTTAAATATTATTTTAATTTACCGAAACAGATAAGAAATTAAGAATAAAATTAAATATATTTCCTAATATACTACATATTTTTTATTTCCCGTTTTCCCGGGAATAAGAGCAAAATTTTTCCGGGAATAGTAGGTGGTTCATTCCCGGTTCCCAAACCCTAAGTGTGACCATACTAAAAAAATCATACTAAAAAATTTCACATAAAAAAATCAAACATCTACAAAAACACAAATAAAACAAATGTTTGTAGTAAACATTTTCTATATATGTATTTGTTTTAAATTCTTCAAAATAAAACCATCATTTAAGTAAAAACTAACTTTTATATCTTTAAAAAATTTTAAAGTAAAAGCAAATATAATAAATATGGTCACAGTGTTCATCGTTAGCCGGCGTAAAAAATATAAATAAATCGATTAGAGAGTTTGCCGCATAAAGCGAATTCCAACCGCATCATAATTGCATACAAATTTATTTTATTTTTGTCGACAAATATTTGGAGCGAAAAATTCTTCGTAGGCCTAGCCTTAGTTATGAGGGCTTGTTTACCACAGTCGTTAGAGTATTTTTTCATGTTTTCAATTTTCAACTTCTGAAATTACCAAACATGAACTCTTGCTAATTACCTACACCAACAACTATTACAAAACTGTCAAAACCCGCTGCACGTACTATTTGATTTAGTTAACATGTTTACAAAACAATAATAATTTTAACCAAAAAAAAAAAAAAAAAAATAATAAATAAGAAATTACATGACAAAGTGGTTAAAATATTTACCCACAATTGAAATGAAGATGCAACAGGTTTGTCGATTTTATTTTGCCATTTTCCTCTACCTCATAACAAAAGACTCTTTTAAGCAAAATTACCAAAAGCTGCCATCAAGAGTCATTAAAAATAAATGACATGAATCGCACAAATTTAATTGTAATTATCATTATCTTAAACATTTTATAATCATCATTAACATTTAATAGTATGTATGTACGTATGTATATAAATGGGTAGACTCTACCTGTTATGACAGCGAAAATTTCCGACAACACCTTTTTCAATACTTTTATTGTAATTTTTTTTTGCTGCTCCCTCATCATCTATATTATCGAATAACTTTGGTCACATCAAATCATTTTTGATTAAATAGTTTGACCTGTTTTCACACTCATTGACATAAAAAAATGCATTATCATTATGTTGCTGCTAAAAAAATTCATCCCTCTCCAAAGAGTTAATTTGTCATTTTTATTTAAAAACAATATAAAATTTTAACATTGAAAAGAAACTGTTCACGAATAAATTACGTTTTCTTTAAAGTATGATTCAATCATCATTTCAATGATCTGGCAACTGCTTTTCTGTGTATTTGTTAGGAACTTTGTTTTATATTATCTGGTAACTTGCTTTTAAAATAACGGATGATTTAAACGATTTTTTTAATAAATTCAAATAAAGAACACGTGTGAACAGTATTGTCCGCTAACCGATTATTGAGAAAAATTTATTAAAATTCTTAACTTTTAAAAAACTGTAAGGTAAATATGATAAGTTAATAATTTTTAATAGATTTTAGTTGTATTAAATAAAGTAGTAATCAATATTTTTAGTTCCAATATAATTGGAAAATCATTAAATGCCATTGTGAAGAGAAATCGTTTGGAGGACTTACAAAATGGAGTTTCTTACCGCTTTATTGCAAAAAAATACAACGTTCTCTCGTACTCATTAGTAAAATAAAAAAACAACACTGTTTATCAATACCGCAAAACTTTGGAGGCCGTCCAAAAAAGTTATCTCCAGGTATTGAGCGAATAGCCAAACGCCTTATCTTAACAGGAGCCACAAATACTGCAGTGGAAACTAATGCAGTACTAAGAGAAGCTCATAATATATCTGTCAGTAATAGAACTATCAGTAGATGTCTAAAAACGAATGGGCTAAAAGCAAGAACAGTCATTAAAACCCGTTCTTAAATGAACGTCACCGTAAGGCACGGCTACAGTTTGCTAAAGTTTATGAAAACTTTACTACGGATGATTGGAAAAGAATAACTTGGTCAGACGAAAGTAAGATTAATCGTGTAGGGTCGGATGGGCGCAAATGGACATAGATAGATACACGTGTTAGAATACAAGATCGTAATATATGCCAAACTGAAAAATTCGGAGGCGGCTCACTTATGGTTTGGGGATGTTTTCGTGGCAATGAGCTTGGCGTGCTCCGGCGTATTAGTGGTATTATGCATGCGACTGACTATATAACCATTTTGGAGGATTCTTATCTATCAAGTTTAGATATATTCGGCCTCGAACGTGGACAAAGCGATATATTTATGCAGGATAATGACCCGAAACACACAGCAAAAATTACAAAAAAATGGTTTTCGGACAACGAAATCAAATTGATCGAATGGCCTCCCCAGTCGCCAGACTTAAACCCTATCGAGCATCTTTGGTCAAGTTTGAAACGAAAAATTTTCGCTGAAAAACACGCTCCAAAATCCGTCGATGAATTATGGGAACGTGCTTGGCAAAATATATGCCAAAAAATTTTGGAAAATCTTGTCAACCGTATGCCTGACAGAATTAAGGCTGTAAAAAAAGCCTGAGGGGGCCATACAAAATATTAGCTTGCAAATTTCGTGGCATTTCAAATAAAGGACAAAACTGTTCACTGTAAATACGTTTAAAAATGCATTTTTCTTAGTATAAAAATAAAGAGTTTTTGAATTTGTTTACTGTTTAGGTTTTAGTAGATTGTATCCTTTTAAATATACATACTATGTAGATATTTTTTATGCCTATATAAAAAACTTTTAGAGCTTTTTGTGAACAGTGCAAAGTTGATTCTAAGCGTTTTTGTTATGTTTGCGGATGTTATATTATCGAAAAAAGTGAAAAAAATATATCAAAAGCGCTGAGAGATGCATATTCTTATAATTTTGGTTTCTGTGTGGAAAACACTCACAAGCCGTAGGTACCGAAATTATTTTGTAAAGCGTGTAGCACAAAACTTTACAAGTGGTCACTTGTTTAAGAAGTATACTTTTCATTTTTAATGCCAATGTTATGGAGAGAGCCGAAAAATCATGTAGATGATTGTTATTTTTGCTTGATGAATGTGGTCGGCCTTAATGCAAAAAAACTATCAAAGTGTAAATATGCTGACGTGTCATCAGTGTCCAAACCAGTTCCCCGTACGAACAATGACCCTTTGCCAATTTGCCCAGGTGTAATTGCAAGTTATAGGGGAATTTTCACAATTGTTCGTCACCGACCGAAGATCTTAACATGGAAGAAACACATATAATATCGCAAAGTATGCTGAATGCCCTGATTCGTGATTTGGATTTATCAAAACAAAAAGCAGAATTGCTCGCCTCACGGTTGCAGGATTGGAACTGTCTCCACACTGAAACAAAAGTCACTGTTTACAGAATTTTCCCCTGAAAACTTAGGTGATACGAGCGACGAGCAAGGAGAGCGACTACACCAAGATTTGGCGAAAATAGAAAGACGCTATCAAGGATTTCGGGACGAGGGCATGAAGAGCGACTACTGCAATATAATGTACTATAATGCGTGAAACAGATCCCAAACAATACAAGCGACTCAGTTCGAAGACACTTCATTTATAAATAATCACTTTTTATTGAATAAAAAAAAAAAATTCTAATCTCTCGTTTTGTTATAATAGAACGTACAAAAAAACTTAAAAAATATGAAACATTAGCGTCACTAAATAATTACATTTAGCCCAGTTTAAAGAGAACACAATTTCATATAAGCTATTTTTTCAGTACTCACACGTACTCATCCTATTAAAGAACATGAAAATTTAAAGTTTTTGTGGAAGCTTTTCTTTAGAACAGACCTGCTGTTAAAAAATTCCAACATGTTTTTAATGTTCTATTTCAGTTTTGATGTTCTATTTCATCCTTGTTCTGTTTCAGCTTTATTTTATTCCAAAGTTGTTCGATTTTAGTTTTGTTTTATTCTTCAATAATTTTATAGTTTTTATAGCAAAAGATATATGTATTTTTGTAAGTATGTATTTTGTAATGAGAGAGTAGTATACCCAAACTATTTTAAATTAATTGTGGTTGCTTGCTTGTAGTCATTCTTGCTTATGCTTGTGCAGCTCTTTAATTATTTTGAACTGTGTTAGTTTAAATTGTCGGACAGTTTATACAAATGCACAGTTTGCGAGCCGTTTAAGCAATTAATAAGGATTTATTCTATTTGTTGGTTAAAAACGAAGAAAAAAAATTGTTTATTGGGTCTCTTTTTATCTCTGTTTGTTTTAGTTTGTCTAATTGCTATTTAATATAGAGGGTGTGGTATAACAATACGCTGCTTTAGCTAACCCCCTACTTTAAATTTGGTGGTACTTTAGCTTTTTTTTTTTGTTAAATAAAAATAAACTTATCTAACGCTTGTAGTATTAATTAAAAACTTTTTTAAATACTGTTTTGTCTTTATTTTTGTTTTTATTTAATTAACTTTTTCACAGAAATTAAAATCTTTATTGAGTTGTAATCTTGGCTATAATCTAATATAATTAATGATTGGTTTAAGTTAATACCACTGTGTGCTTCTCAAAATAAGAGCCATTAAATTTGTAAAAAGTTTTGTTATAAAAATAAATTCAATTACAATAAAGCTTTATTTTGTTATTTAAAAGATTTTTTAATTATACCCTTGAAAATGAGTGGAAAGGGTAAAAATGGTAATTGCGACAATATTCATTTTCATCCACGCCATGAAGTAGTACAAATGTACATGTGCATAATGTGAATTTTTATTGACAGCAAAATTGATTTGAATATGTATGTCAGCCCATGCGTTGTTAAAAATAAATTTTCTGTATTTCATACGTGTCCTATGGACACGCATATAAAAATCAGTGATATAAGTAAAAACCCGGTACTGCCTTTGTATTATTTTATTTTATAAGGACTATTGATTTACTAGCTGAACTGGAATCTCTTTGCTGGTCCCCCTAAAGGTTTTATGTTATACCTAAAAGCTGGATCAGGAAAAATGTAGAACTAAATACAATCATTTGTTAGACCAAGTTAAAAAAGGAAGAAAAAAAAACAACAAATAAACAGGAGTATAAATTATTACTCTCTGTTTTGACTTTTATACCACAAACATAAAGTACTATTTTGCAAAAACAATCTGTATCAGCACGCATCACTTTGTTTATCTTTTGTTTTGTTACATAAGTATGCATGTGGTTTTGCACATGTTTTAGTAGCAACTTTAAACGCTTAGAACTCCCAACATACTAAACCGGATCTATCTTGTACATATTTGTTGTGTTACAATCGACTTGCTTATTAACATAAAGGGTGGTCCAACCATAATGCACCATGTAAATAGTGAGTCACACCTCAACGTCAAGTTTTTTGCCCAAATTAGTCTGACATTTCTTTGTTTCAGTGTTTGATAAATTCAACCAAGGAGAGGTACATAGTGCGTTAAGATTCTTAAAGACTTTTACGAAAACAGTCGTTCAAATCAAATTGCATTTCGGGTACTTCTTGATTTTTTTGGTCAGCATAATCTACCACATGTTCTCACAATCGAGAAAATTGTGTAAATTTCGAAAATTTTAACAAACCGGATCTGTAGGAAACTTGAGAATATCTGTACATGCTCTTCCGGTTCGTTCTGTAGAAAACATTGCTGTTGTGTGATATAAGTCTTGTAGAAGAGCCGTCAATCTCGACTCGTTGTCGTGCCCAACAACTGAACATTTCACGAACATAACTGATTAAGATTTTGAATAAAGATTTGAGTTTAAACGCAAAAGCTTACTGACCAATTCAGGCGTCGTCAATACGCCTAATGGTTGATTGAATAGACTGAAGTAAATGGTGCCTTTAAAAAGAAAATAATCTACAGCGACGAGGCACACTTTCACCTCAGTGGATTCATTAACAAGTAGAATAGCCGGCTTTGGACACGAGTGATTGTTGTCTACAAAGAGTGAGTGTTTGGTGCGATTTATGCGCTGGCGGTGTCTTTCTTCGGAAATAAATCGGCCAAGCAGTTACCGTGAATGGTGGTCGCTATCACGATATGATAACGAGCTTTTTGAGGCCAGAAATTAAGGATGTTGTCCTGGACGATGTGTGGTTCCACCATCACCATCCTGCCACTTGCTACATACGTTGGACTTCTTTTTTTGGGAATATTTAAAAGAAAAAGTATTTTGGTAAGCCACGAATAATTTAAGAGCAAAATTGCAAATTGAATTGAACGGATATTGCAAATTGAAATCTTGCAATGTCCGTCCGTCTGTTGAAAGCGCGATAGAGCTTTGTATAGCACATATACTTAGTATTAAAAAAGGGGCTAAATCGGTATATTAGGAAAAGAGTTGAAGATTATAATGCAAGAGTTAGTCATAAAAAATGTCTTTCTGACGTCGAATAAAATGCGATTGCGTCTTAACGCAGTCATGTAGAGTTTGTTTCCCTTATAATTTTTCAAGTGCGTACATTACGAAAGGAGTTATAGATCAAAATGTACAAAAATTTACCCCGCACCGTGTCTTTTTCAATCGATGTAATAATAGTTTAAGATTCTTTTATAAGCCTTCATTACAGTTAATGTTATTTCTTTTAGGAAATGTTTTTATATCTCATTGAAATTATTTGCATGCTACAGTACGTAGTCTTATATAAAAAAAGGTTTTTTACTATTGAAATGAAATTCAATACTAATGATATGCCTTTAAAGCAGTTTAATGTTACGAACTAGTGTACCTGACGACTTCATCGGCTAACCAAATACATCTCAGGAAGGTCCCATCCCTGCACCAGGCTTGAAACGCAACACTAAAAACATTTATTATTTCAACCTGAAAACACACAAACTATTACGTTACACACAAAATACCCAGCTTTCCAGATTCAGAGACAGGTGTTGGTCTCTACATTGCCCTCCCCCCCAATTTATGAATATAAATATCTGAAAAATATTTGAATCTTGAAAAATCATAGAATTTTGATCACGGATAGCTACTACATCTATGACATTTCCTACATAATGTGATCGGTTAAAGGTAACTACCAACGCCATAGTATCATGTGTAGGGAGGATCAAGAGGCGTTCTTTCAAAAGCATTTAGGAATAGATTTCAATTAGTTAGTTTTCTAAAGTGATTGACCCTATTATTTTCCGTTTACGTGTTGATATTGTATAGAGTATAATTTAACATATTTTTATTCTTCTTAACTCAACACACTAGAACAATTTTAGTTCTTTAATCAAAGGGTCCCTAAAAATATTTTTGTCGTGACCGTTAATTTCAATAGATAAGTTAAACCCAGTCGAGTGCAAATTAGTGATAACAATGGCTCCAGATAGTCTTCACGTCGATGCTTCATAAAATTAAAATATACAAACGGGTTGGCTTATGACAATGTTGACAACTTTCATTTAAATATTGAAAATGCATTTTTTTTATTAATAATTTTGTCCCTATTTTGCGTCTGAAAATCTTTTACTTGTTAAAAAACTTTCCTTTACCTGTAAATTTTATTTTTTTTTTCTTCATAAAATCAATAATAAATATTGCTTCAGAGTTTTTTTCTTCTCCTTTTTTGTGTCATTTTAACACAAAATTTTGCAATATTTTTTGCTAAAATAAAAAAACAAAAGTTAAGTGTAAAATCACAAAATATCACCTTTAGTTCGTGACAATGTAATTGAAAGTCAATAACGCTTTAAACATTTTAAAAATACGATAGATATTTTGATGTGTGTTGTTGTGGATCTTGGTAAATCTTTCAAAGCTTATGTTATTGACTAACTGTTTGAGTTGATATTTATGTAAAATTTGAAGGGACAAATTTTAACCCGTTAACTGTGTAAGTGACCTTTTTGTCTTTTTCATATAAATGTACAAAAAAGGTATAATAATATATTTTTTTCATTTATTTATTATAAAATTACAAAGCCCATAAATAAGATTTGTTACTTATAGACATATTTAGTAAAATAACTGTGATGGTCACCATTTTATCATTTTGCAATATCGGCCATTTTACAGTCGTCATTTTCAATCCACTGAACAGTCTGTTCAAGATGTTGTCACCAAATTTCGCTATATTGGACATTAATCTATCACAGCGTCTGGGAAGAGTATGTACCGAGTAGAATATTGCTGCTGTATCAGCCAGTGTCAGTGAGGATCGTGATATGTCAATTTGTCGCCCTTGTCAACAGTTGGTCTTGTGTAATTCGATCACCTGGAAGATTTTACGGAAGCACCACGGTTTGAAACTATACAAAATACAGCTGCTGCAAGAACTAAAGCCAGGTGACGTACTACAACGTCGTTTGTTTGGTGTAACGTCCTTCGGTCTGTTATTTAAAGATCCAGTTTTCTATCAAAAACTTTTCTTAATTGATGCGCCAACAAACAAAATTGCCAAATTTGTTGTAAATAGCTGCTAAAGCACGCTAAAAAATTTACGGTTTGGGCCGGCGGCATCTTTAGACTGTACTTTCTTAGAACTGTGAAAATCGCAACGTTACAATTAATGGATTAAGGTACCGTGCGATAATTATTGATTAGACTTGATTGACATGTGGCAACAACAGTTGGTGCCATATCTCCCCAGGCAAGAAAGACCATGAAAGGTGAACTTAATGAGCAAATAATTTCATATTTTGGAGGAGTACTTTGGCTGAACGGATCATAAAATTTTACCTCACAAGCCTATTTTTTGTGGGGATGCGTGAAGACTCTAGTGTACGGGGACAGGCCTGCAACAATTCCAACCATGAAAGTCAACATTACAGTTGCCAATGTTGAAATACCAACCCAAATGCTGGCAAAAGTATGGCAAAATTGGAACTCACTGAGAGACCAACTAAAACAGTTACAGGTCATCATTCTTTTATTTATCGCCCCAAATTACCAATTCATGGACTTTTGCTAATTTTCTGTGTGTTCTTCTTTTTAAATTTTCAAAACCCAAATGGTTAAAAAGTCACCCATTACTATTTACTTGTTTTCTGGAATTATGAGAATGCATTTCTGTCAGCAGTCATTTGTCATTATTTGATTTTGTTTTAGTTTCTTGTTTGTCTATTACAAACAGCCAACTCTGTTTATGTAATGTTCAGTTTCATAAATTTATTAGTTTTTTTTTAATTAGCAGGTTGACTGCGAATTTGTTTATCTTATTTTTATGTTTGTGTTTATTTAAGAAGACATACAGACACATAGATTTGCATATGTAATGCATTACAAATATCTCCGTATTTGCACAATTTTGAGTAAATTATAAAGATGATGATGTGCAGTGCAAATGATATTGATTTTAATTTAAAATTTTATGTCAAAACTACAATTGAAAGTGTTCGTTAGTAATTAAAACTGAAAAGCATTATCACCCTTAACAATGTGGTGTCACATTACACAAACACTAGCGTTGGTGTGTTCAATAACTATAACATTTTGGGATTTAAAAAATTTAAAAAAAAAATTGTTTTTCTAAAATTTCTAAAATTTTTAAAATTGTATTGTGCTTATTAAATATTTTGTTCATAGCAAATCTACTTGTTATGGGTATAAAAACGGATCGTGGTTTGTTTAGATGTCAAAAATTCAAAAACTAATGGACCAAATGAAATACTTAATTCTGCGGGTTTGTTCGTAATTGCTACGCGAAGGTTTAGGAAAATAGAAAAGTCGAAATTGTGACATTTTTAAATGTTGAAGTTTTTATTGAAAAATTCTGGATCGATATATTCAGTTTATATATTTATAAAGATCAGCAATGCCCGGATCGGTTTAGCTTTAATTATACCATTCACAAAGTGAAAAAGGGTATATATAGGTTTGTCATTCCGTGTGAAATTTCTACAATTTTCATTTCCGACCCCATAAAGTATATATTTTCTGAAAGCTTATGAATAGGGGAGCCGATTAAGCTCTGTCAGTCTGTCCGTGAGTATGTTGAAATCAACTTTTTGAAGCCCCCCGACATCGCTTGGACCCGGGTGAGGTATTAAAATATCAGAAATATTCGGGAGTAGATCGGTATTGAAATCCAGATACATCGGTACATAAACAACTGAGATATGAGCAAAAACCCACGACCACCTCGATTTTTTTTTCACAAAAACAACATTACAACAACAACATACATACATACAAACGTGTATACTGGTTAGAGAAAACGTGGCATCGAATCCCAGCTGAGCCAAAAAAATTTTTTTTTTATTTTTTTTAAACTTTTTTTTTATTTTTTTTTATCTTTATTTAATATATTATTTATATTTTTATTATTTTTTTTTTTAAATTTTTAAAAAATTTTTTTTTTTATTTTTTTTTGTTTTATATTTATTATTATTATTATTTAAAAAAAAAAATTTTTTTTTAATTTTTTTTTTTAAATTTTTATTTTAAATTTTTTTTTTTTTTTAAATTTTTTTTTTTTTTCTTTTAACATACATACGTAAAGTTATAATTTTAAAATGGGTTGTTTTTATATATGTATGTTTTTTATATTGTTGTACGTATTTCATATGGGATGAATGGTGATACAAACTACTGTTATTGCATGACTACACGTTGTGAAGGGTATATAAGATTCGGCACGGCCGAATATAGCGCTCTTACTTGTTTTAAGTTAATATTTTCTTAATGGAGTATTTTCGAGCATTTTTTAATACAATTTTAATAAAGTTTTTTGTATTAAAATTTCTCTTTTACAACATGTTTTCTATTATTTTTTTATATAAAAAATTTTTACCCAGCGTTTACACATGCCACTAACAGTTCGAAGAACCCAATACACAAGTTTTATACAGGGACCGTAACGGTTATAAGTGATATCAAAAAAGTTATTTTATAACAGTTATTTTAAGAATTAAAAGAAACTCAATCTTTAACAGTTATTTTTCAAGGTAAAATTTGAGTTAAATTTTTTCCGTCAGAAACAATTTTGCATATTAATATAATTTATTTTGCACTAAGTTCAATGCAAAAATCTGATTTTTTTAAATTAATTAATTTGTTAAATAAGGTGTTTTTCTTCGTGGTGTGTCGTTTGGTGTCTCTTAATTTTTGTTTATTTATATTTTTTGTGCAATGTGTTCCTGTAACCCAAGTAAGCGTGGAAAGAGCATTCTCTGCTCTTAAGTTGGTATTGAGCGACCTGCGGTCAAATCTTTCACCAGAAAATTTGGAAACAATAATCTTTGTTAAAATAAACAAAAAAAAATTTTTTTAAAAAAAAGTAAACAAATGAATTTTAATTGTGACAAAAAAATTAATCTCTTCAAAAGAGTTTTATTTTATAAAGGCGAAATGAGTTTTACTTTAGACGGAAAAAATAAAACTCCTCAGATAAGTTTGTTTTTAGACGGAAAAAATAAAACTCCTAAAATGAGTTTTATTTTTGACGGAAAACATTAAACTCCTAAAATGAGTTTTAGGAGTTTGTAATTTCTAAAATTTTCTTTTCCGACCCTATTAAGTATATATTTTTTGAAAGCTTAACAAAAGAGGAGTCGGATAAGACCTGACCGTCTGTCCGTGTGTTGGTTGAAATCAACTTTTAGAAGCAACAATATGTTCTATAGATCTCTATTGATATCATAAATCCAGGAATGAATCGATATTGAAATTCAGCACAATCGCCCCATAACTTTCTGAGATATGAGCAAAATACCACGACCACCTCGTTTTTTCCACAATTATAATAACAACATACATATATATGTATATACTGGTTAGAGTAAACGTGGCATCGAATCCCAGCTGAGCCAAAAAAATTTTTATTTTTTTTTTATTTTATATATTATTTATATTTTTATTATTTTCTTTTTTAACTTTTTTTATATTTTTTTAAATTTTTTTTTTAATTTTTTTTTGTAATTTTTTTTTGTAATTTTTTTTTTTGTAATTTTTTTTTAAATTTTTTTTTTATCTTTTTTTTTGTATTTTTTTTTTTTTTGTATTTTTTTTTAATTTTTTTTTTTTTTTGTAAAAACAGAAAAGATAATGGCAAGAGATTCGACTATTTCTAACAATTTTTCGCTAATAATGCGAATGCATTCCACTACTTGCATGTGTAAATGCAAGGTTGGGAATTTTTTTATATAAAATTTTGTTTGTTTGACATCTAGTGTTTACAGATCAGAATTTAGGTAATGAAGGTAGTAAAATAAGTGACTGGAAGTTCAAATTTGCTGAAGTAGACATGTATTTTCTAAATGGGATGTAATATGTGATACTTTTTTTGGAGAAGTGATGCAAAAAAAGTAATGGAATATGTTAAAATGTAGAAAAACAGATTCGGCCAAACTGAGTATATAAAAATATTTAAATATCAATAACACAGACTTTTTTGCTTTACTTTAAATTAAAAAAATTTCGGTTGCGACAATTTTATATAAATAAATCAATTTTCAAATGATTTTTAAACATTTACTTTTATACTTACGAACTTACACAAATTTGTATGTATGCATGTTATTGTGGCTTTTTAATGAACCGTTTTTGTTTAACCTTAATATTTTAATAATTTGATTATGTAAACATACATATGCACAGTCATTCATATAATTTAAATTTTCATTGCATTTAAAAATTGTCGGTCAACATTAGCGTAAGTTAAAAAGAATTAAATATTATTGGCCAAAATTAATATGCTTTAATTTGTAATGCTACTGGTTCTAAATTGGTAATTGAGCAACACAAAAAACAATATATTGCAAAAATAATTGATTTATAATTAACAGTCGTTTTTGTACGAAATTAGGAAAGAAAAAAAAATAAAAAATAAATTTATGCAATCAATTGTATACCTGGAATTGATTAGAATATGTATAAAAAATATTTTATTAATTTGTATTTTTAATATTACAGCTGTTGCACATTCAAATTAAAGTTTGAAAATTCATGAGCTTGTTGGTGAGTGAGGAAGAGATAACGAGAAAACAGTATCGGTTGTGTGTACCGCAATTGTTGCCAATCTCATAGTTTATTTTACGATTATAAAGAATTTCGTTACGGAATATAAATTATGGTTCTGGCAATAGAAATTTTATAATCACAAATGAAAAGTTCGATTGCAGGAACTGAACCATTCGGTTGGCAATGAATGTGATTTTCCATTTTCTGGGTGTACATACAAGATTATGCAAACTTTAATTTGGACGTGTAAGAGCTGCGTTTGTACAATAATATAAACAACATTACTTTAAGCCACTTAGTTGTAACAATCGACTTACTTATATCCAAAAACCGCCTGTTAAAGGGATAAAATACCCTACATTTAGGGGGAAACCCCTACCCTAGCAACACTACTTACTTTCATTTTGAAAGTAGCAAAAGTAATGATAACAATTCTCAAGTTTTGTTAATTGTATTTTAGAAATTGTTATCGAAACCAAGATGATAAATTTACGAGAAGCAAGAAATTGTTCAAGAGAAGGAAACTGACGATCAGAATTTTATAAAAAAAAAAAAGGAATACCTTGTTATAAGCGCTTTAATACAAACAGTTAATTTTAAAAAAATGGGTTTTAATCCGTAGCCAGGTACCTCAGCAGATCGTTTAAGCAGATCTCAGATACCTTAAAGAGGTTATCTAGCCAGAGTGAGACATTCGTAGAGATGATAAAAAACCTATTTCCACTTCTTAAAATCTAGAAAGCTACGTCAATGGTCGTTCAAAGGAAGTCCGAGTCGGATTGCATGTTTCTTTAACTTTCGGTGACCCGTAAATACCGCCAGAAGCCTCGAAATATCCTTCCCGCCACGGCTGTTACCTGATATCAAAAGAGAGTCACGTTAGACTGGCCATCTAAATGTATCGAGTCCACGCCACCTGTTTTCGGTTTTTCCGAGAAAGTGTCTGGAGATCTTGCCAGATCTTGGAGATATCTAAAACAGATCCATTTCTGGCCAGCTCATTAGTCCGTTATGCTCAGGGACTCAAGGTAGAGCAACGTCAGTCAATTGATCAAGCCTTTAAAACTCGATTCCTGTATTGAACGACTAATTTCAACGTGTTTTGCAAAACCTGTCTGACAGGAGTGCTGCCTGACTTTCGATAAAAATATTAATATTTCCATGAATATTCTTGTCAAATAGTAGCCCAAAGAGTGCAACGAAAAAAATTTGTAGTTGCATTAAGTTAAACAAAACTCAAATCGTACAATATAGAAACTGTTTAAAAAACGCAAACTTATTGGCATATTGTACAAATTTATTTAACATTGAAATCTTAATTTATTATTTCGTATTTATAAAACTATCGACTTTTTCCGGAAGTCCTTCCATTAAAGATTTCACAGTTGCTTCTGTTATATTTTTGGAGGAGGTGGTTCATCTACACTTAAAATCGGACATGTTCTGGGGCACCTTTCCTGTGTTTTTTAATTAATGTTTTACAAGAGCCCAGTACCTTTCCACAGGCCGAAGTTTTGTACAGTTAGGTAGATTTGCCTCTCGTGGTACAGAAATGACATTGTTCTTTGAATACCACTCAAGTGCCTTTTTTCCATAGTGACATGATGTCAAATCAGGCCGAAAAAATGTAGGCACTCGGTGCTGTCTCAAAAAAGGTAAAAGTCGTTTTTGTAGGCACTCCGTCATACAAATTTTTGTGCAAATAGCTTAACACACGAGAAATTTCTTAGGGAATTTTGTTTGTTTTTCAGGGCCTTATACCCGGCAAAAAAATCTGTGCACTAGTTCAATGTAAATAACATTTTTCATGACTACTAATTCATAACTGCAAATGGAGGCATGAAGAATGCTGTCTCCAAATCCAAAATATTTAGCCATCAATGATGTGCTTCAAAATACATGCAAATGCATGCAAAATATAGTAAAAAATTCATTTAAGCAAACATTAAATATTAACTCATGAAATATGGGTTTCATTTGCACTTATTAGAATGAAGTGAATATTGTAAATATTTTTATATGAAAACATGCTCTCCAATGACACGTTATTGCTAAAATCATGCAGGTTTCACCTAAATTGAACAACTTCATCATAAGTGGAACTCATGCATTCACTATTTCTTTTGCATGTTTTTTTTCGCTGGGTATGTATGTATGTATGTATAATTATTTGAATTTTTTTCAAATTCTAATTACATAATTCAATTAATCATTTCAAATTTAACTTTTGTATGAAACAGGTTTTATATTTTAATCAAAAATCTATTTAGAAAATTGTTAATTTAATTTTTTGGCTGCAACAACTTGTGTATTTTTTGTAACTATATAAAATTAAAGTTAACTGCTTTACAACATATACTTATGTACATGAAAAAAAAATTGGTCATTTAGGCTAATAGGAAATTACCTTATTTTGCAAGGTCTATAGTCAAGCAATCTACTTTAATACAAGTTTCTAAGCCAAACAATCACCAGTTTCGATTTTAAGTAATAAACAAATACAGAAATAATAAATAAGTATGTATGTATGTATGTTTGTATGTAACAGATAAATATATGACTACGAAAATATTTAAACAAGTTTAAAGAATCAATATTCATTTAACCAAAAAATAAAAAATGAAATAACGACCGAAAACACAGAAACGGCCATGAGGTGCATTATTTAACTATCGAAATAAAAACTATTGCATCAAATTTGCACAACATGCAGCAACAAGTAGAACAAGAACATGATTTAAGTATGATTAAAAGAGTAAAAAAAAAACATACGAAATATTTACCTATAGGCAGAGATTCCCAAAGTAAAATAATTATTAAGAAACTATAACCAAAGAATTTCGAAAAACATATTTTTAAAATTTGTGGTGTAAGCGTTAAGCTGAAGTTACATACCATGCGTTCTATCCGTTGTTCCTTTTTATGCGTCTTTCAAAAAGTAGAATCAGTGTAATTGTATGTGACAAGTTACACGGCAAAACGCAAAGAATGCATAAACGTATCAACGCAGCAAAGTAGGTTTACTTTCTACTTTTGTATCCGTCGCAGAAAAGGTGCAAAAATGTCAGCTGTTGTTGATAGCCATGGATGACAAATCCAATTTTTTTATACCCTTCACACAGTGAAAAAAGGTATATATAGGTTTGTCATTCCGTGTGAAATTTCTACAATTTTCATTTCCGACCCCATAAAGTATATATTTTCTGAAAGCTTATGAATAGGGGAGTCGATTAAGCTCTGTCAGTTTGTCCGTGTGTATGTTGAAATCAACTTTTTGAAGCCCCCCGACATCGCTTGGACCCGGGTGAGGTATTAAAATATCAGAAATATTCAGGAGTAGATCGCTATTGAAAATCAGAAACATCGGTACATAAACAACTGAGATATGAGCAAAAACCCACGACCACCTCGATTTTTTTTTTCACAAAAACAACATTACAACAACAACATGCATACATACAAACGTGTATACTGGTTAGAGAAAACGTGGCATCGAATCCCAGCTGAGCCAAAAAAAAATTTTTTTTAATTTTTTTAAAATTTGTTTTTAAATTTTTTTTTATTTATTTTTTTATTTTTTATTTAATATATTATTTATATTTTTATTATTATTTTTTTTAAAATTTTTTTTATTTTTTTTTAATTTTGTTTTTATTTTTTTTTTGTTTTATATATATTATATATATAATAATTTTTTTTTTTAATTTTTTTTTTTTAATTTTTTTTTAAATTTATTTTTTTTTTCGTTTTTTTAACATACATACGTGAATTTATAATTTTACAATGTTTATGTATGTTTTTATATGTATGTACGTATTTCATATGGGATGAATGGTGACACAAACTACTGTTATTGCATGACTACACGTTGTGAAGGGTATATAAGATTCGGCACGGCCGAATATAGCGCTCTTACTTGTTTGTATTAAAAAATGTTTTTAATAAATCAAAAATGTTTCAAAATAAAGTTTATAATTACTTTTAACAAAAAAAAAAAAACACATAAAAACTTATTTTAAACACAATTTTTTCATTACCAAAATTTTTATTCTATTTATCGATAAGTATTATGTGCTGAGTGTCATCTCTGATTGTTAATTATTAAAAGAAAACAAGTGCAGGGGAGGAGATGTTTAATACCATATACTTAAACTCAATCAATTCTATAAATTCCCTTAAAATGTCAATTTCACTTTCCATTTTAGCAAAATTATTTTTAGTTAATAAAAATATAACCACAACAGCTGATTAAAACAAAAAAGTTGTTGCATAAAACGCATTGTATGTAACTTGAATTTAGAAACGTATAAACTGGTGAAAAAGTACTAAACGCAACAACGCATGAACGAATGGTATGTAACTCCAGCTTCAGTGTGTTTCGTCGTCGTTCCGTTGACGTCGGTGTTGTGTTTATACGCTGCATGTGGTTGGTAGAAAAAAATTTTGCTGCCTTGACACACGTACCCTAACAACAACTTTCTGTGTCATGTAGCGCAGACTGATGAAACAGCTTCAATTTATTTAGATGAGTAAAAGTCAGTTAAACATTACCTGCCTTATTCATAAAAAGTATTTAAGGCATTAAAATAAAAAGGGTTTATAAAACTAATATTCTATGGAAATTTGATTTATGAACCTTTTTAAACCTCTTTTAATTTTTATTAACTGCTGTAGCAAAAAGGAATGATTTAAATGCGCTTGAATTTACGAAGCTCTTAAAACTTAAGCAGCTGTAATAAGTATCATATAAATTAGCTCTTATCATTTACAGAGAAAAGCATCAGTAGACACTAAAAGAATTATTGTGCAGTTTAGATAATCTAGACAAGCATAAAAATAAAACTTAAAGCTTTTCATACAAATTAAATAAAATTTAAAAAAAAATTGTAAAAGCATAAAAGAAGGTTAAATGTATTTAAATTAATAAAATAAATTCTAAGTTGGAAATTTCAAAAGGTTCTTTAAGTGTAAATATAAAAAAAAATTGTTCTCTTGTTGCTTCAACGACAAGTATGAACTCAACACAAAAGATTTTTCCGTTTTGGAAGCACTGCTTAAAAAATAATTTAATAAAAAACCAAAAATTGAAACTTACATAGCACATGGTGGAGGGTGAACTGGCAGAGGCTGTCGTAACCATCATGCCATTCTTTTTGCCACCTAACAGCGATTGTTGTATACGATTCGTGCCATAGTACATCTCCCATATGCTGGGCTTTTTGCGATGCCAATCCAATATGGATTCTTTATCTTGAGGCTCAGAGCTATCAGCTCCGCTTCCTGTACCTGTGCTGCTGGTGTTGCCTTTAAGGCTGCTGCTGGTGGTTTGGGGATTTAATTGTTCCAGTACAGGTTTGTGATACGAGAGGTTTCTTTGCATTTGTGAGGTTTCGTTGAGCATCGTCGTTGTGGTAGGCTGTTTATGGCGCACCGATTCCACATAACAGTCGGCCAACGGAAAGACTTCGCTTATGGATTTGCGTTTCATTTTAAAGTTGGGATCACTAGAACATCTAATCGAGGTTATTTGTTGTCGTATGCTTATGGGCACACCTTGGGCATTCATAACAATGCCATCTTGTACAGCCTCATAGGTAGAATAGATATCGGTTGCATCGCTTAGGGAACGTCTGCGCTCAAAGGCGTTTTTCATTTTGACTATGTGCTGATTTTTCACCAGTCCTGTACATAGCTGGCGTATTTCCAGTTCACTGTGCTGATTCATACGCTCCAAGTACAGTTCCAGTTCTTGTTTAAGAGTATTTATCATGCTTTGCAATTCTTTGGGTATATGTTCCTCTTTCTCCTCACTAGTGTCGGATACTAAGGGTTTGTGCTGCAGCTTATCAGGCTCTTGACTTTGTGTTAGTAGTCGTATTTTGTCTCTCACATCCTCTAATAGTTCGCGGGTATTTTGAAAGTGTAATTGTTCCTCATAGCGTTTGGGATATAAGTCCACCGATACCGCTACCGATTGACCCGATATAGAACTGCGTGCAGGCGCTAATATATCACTTTCCACACGATAAGCATCTTCGGGACAGGAGTTAATATATTTGGCACATTTATAGTGATTCTCTTCCTGCTCTTCCGTTAGGAAAGTAGGATTATCGAGGCCTTGCTTCGCTTGCTTGGTTTTGTGGGACAGTTTCTGGTCTTTATCCAAAAGAAATGAGTCTAAATCGATATCCATTAAGGAGTCATCGCTGCGGTCCTCGGGCCAGTTGGGCTTTTTAGCTGCATCAATGGATTCTTGTATGGTGGGTAATTGGTGGTAGGAGGATGAGACACGTATTTTATCATTATGATTTACAGAGGCATAGGGATTATAAGCGTCCTGGGAATTGGCATGCGGAAAGGACTTTAAGTGACGATCTAGATTCTCTATGCTCGATTCTAATATTTTGAGATTATCGTTAAATTCTTGGGAATTTCTTTTTGCATCCAGTGTTTGTGAGTGACTATTGTGATCATTTTCCGCATAACGATAGCGAGTATTGTAGTCAAGCGAACTCATGACACTGTTCGTTTTATCGGTTTGTTGCAATAACTTGCTGTTGGTTTGCAGAGTGCTGGCTGATGATGCAGTTGCTGGTGCTGCTGCTGATGGTGATGCTGGTAGTGGTTTATTTGTTGATGCATGATTTCTTAGTTTCTTCACGTCTATAGTAGGCTCACTGTAAATATGTTCTTCCAAAGAATAGGTGGAGCAAACATTAGAGCTGTAATAACCCGAGGAGGCACTTTTATCCGTAGAATAATGGGACTGATGGGAAGAAGCTCTCGCTGAGGTTTTTGGAATAAGATTTTGGGGCAAAACTGAATTCTTCTTCTTTTTCACAGCATCTTTACTTCCTTCTACAGTTCTCTCTTCCTCAATGTCCTCTAGTGAGGAAGCTAGCGAGGTAATCACCGAAGAGCTACTAGATGTTTTCTTCAATCTAAAACTCGCATTAGTGCCACACGATGGCATCATCGTTGAGTTTCCCTTAATTCCATCCAATTTGTGAGCATCTCTTTTCGTTTTCAAAATTAGTTGTTGCTGCTGTTGTTGTTGTAGATGATGCTTGTTGCTATTTTTGGGACTGTTGCTAATACCTGCATTCGTTGCCAATGGCATTGAATTTGCTGAGGCTAATGCAGAGCCAGTTACTCCTGGTTGTGTTGTTAAAGTTGAGCTGTAAAAAAAACAAATTACAATTAATAAACATTTTATTATTTTTGCCATGTATGAAAAAAGGAAAATTTCATTGCATTTGTAAAAGAGTTTTCTTTTGCATTTTTTTTTTTTTGTCTATCTAAAACGAAAGTGGTTTTAAAGTAAGTGGTTTCCACATCAACATTATTATTGGCAACAACAACAATTATCACAACAAAACCAGACCACAAAATGTAGGTTAGATTTTGAACCAGTATTTGGCTAGAGGAAATTGGCCAATGGTGTATTGTGTATTTGTAACGTTGGTTTTGTTATTTTGATTGTTGTTGTCGCTATTGCTATAGAGTTTGGAATTGCAATTTGTTTTCGCTTTTTTCGCATTGCGTTGAAAAATATTTAAAAGAAAACCGCTAAGAGGAGACTGATGAAATGACAGGTCTGAGAAGGCAGTGTTTCCCAATCTGTTATAGATTTTTGTTGTTTCTACACTTAGAAAATAAATTGAAGTTTTTATTTTAGAGCTTGTTTAGGCTAAACATTTTTCAAAGCCTTGTATAAACTAAAAATTTAAGGTATGTAAAGATGATTAAATAGATTAAACATCTTTGTAAAGAGATGTCTTATTTAAGATTCCCTATTTAAGAAAAATAATTCTTCAGCATGTAAAACTTGACTTAAAAAAATTTAAATTCTCTGTTGTAGTAAATTATTGCAGTTAATATGTACGTCTCGTCAATCTAACTTTTCTTGCCTAGTTTTTCTTCACTTACAAATCGCATCATCTTTATTCGTTTTTTCACTTTCATTTTCTATATATTTATGTACAAATAGACATGTTTGTGTATGTGTGTGCATGCGTGTGTAAAACAACTATGATTTTAAGCAACATATAGTGTCTACATTTGTATCTGTGTTGTGTATTTTGCAAAAAAAAAATTAATTTGAAATAAACATAAAATGACAACAATTTACAATTGAATGGAGAAAAATAATATTTATTATGGACTGAAAGATAAAATAATAATAACTTTTACTTTGGTTGCTTACAATTTCAAATACGTTAGACAGAGTTGTAAATATACATTTGATTGAAGTCCACTTATATACCCTTCACCACCATAATTATGTGGGGTATTAAGTGTATGTGAGTAAATTCTAACGCAAACGACAGGCCATAACTTTTTATAAATTTTCGGTGGAATTTATTACTGATAAATTTTTAAATTCCAGAATAATTCTTAGAATCTCTCAATGATTTCATCTAGCTGTCAAAGAAATGTCCTACTAGAGTTGGAATTTGTTCATACCTACTCTCGTTAAACCGTTAAAAATGTCGGTATCGAGACTAAGCTCAGCAATAATAATTTTATGTAAATAGAAAATTGTCGTATCAAACCCTGATAATTATTGAAAGTGAAGGGTGTTTTTTTTTTAAACACATTATCTTTAATTAGCTGTGTTCTTTGACAGCTGATTTAAAAGTTTCCTTTCTTGAAGCATTAAACACATAAACGACAGCAGGCTACACAGCTACACGACTACAACGGTAGTTGGCTGCAATCGTTGCCGTGTAGTCAGCTACTTATTTATTTAGAAGACGACAGCAACAGCTGTTTATTAAATAAATGTACATTTCAGTGGTGCCACTTAAAGTATTTCACTTTCTTAAAAATAAAATCGCTTGCTACAAAAGTACGTATACCAATTACAATTTAAATAAAAACAGATAAATTTATGTTTTAAAACCTTGTTATTTTTAATTCAAATAATTATTTAATCGATGTATAACTTTTTTTTCGTCTTTTTCTTGTAAATAAAGTTAGGATTTTTTAATCTTATATAAATTTAATTTTTTTTGTTATATTGACATTACTGAATTTGGTTATTGCCGCTTACAAAAATAGAAATTAGCCTAATTGGGCGCCGCCGCAAAAATGTAGCCGTGCAGTCGTGCTGCTGTGATGGCTTCAAAATATTCATCTCTATATAAACGCGTGTATTTTATTATACCCTTCACACAGTGAAAAAGGGTATATATAGGTTTGTCATTCCGTGTGAAATTTCTACAATTTTTATTTCCGACCCCATAAAGTATATATTTTCTGAAAGCTTATGAATAGGGGAGTCGATTAAGCTCTGTCAGTCTGTCCGTCTGTCCGTGTGTATGTTGAAATCAAATTTTTGAAGCCCCCCGACATAGGTTGGACCCGGGTGAGGTATTAAAATATCAGAAATATTCGGGAGTAGATCGGTATTGAAAATCAGAAACATCGGTTCATAAACAACTGAGATATGAGCAAAAACCCACGATCACCTCGATTTTTTTTTCACAAAAACAACATTACAACAACAACATACATACATACAAACGTGTATACTGGTTAGAGAAAACGTGGCATCGAAATCCAGCTGAGCCAAAAAAAATTTTTTTTAATTTTTTTTTTATTTTTTTTTTATTTTTTTTTATTTTTTATTTAATATATTATTTATATTTTTATTATTTTTTTTATTATTTTTTTTTTAATTTTTTTTTATTTTTTTTTGTTTTATATATATTACTAGCCAAACCCGGCGCGCGTTGCTACGCCCCTTACTGAATCGAAATGCATTCTGAATTTTAATTGAATATCAAGTGAAAAATCCTAAAAATTTTATTTTTTTATGGGCGTGGCATTGCCCACTTTTCTAGTCACAAAAATTGTAAAGTCATAACAGCTCAATATGTGTGCAAAGTTTCAGAAGAATCGGGCCAGTGCAAGTACCTCAAAATTAAAATTGTTTTTATGGGCGTGGCCCTGCCCACTTTTTTTATCACGAAATTGTAAAGTCATAACAGCTCAATATGTGTGCAAAGTTTCAGAATAATCGGTCAAGTGCAAGTACTTCAAAATGATACCTTTTTTTTATGGGCGTGGCACTGCCCACTTTTCTAATCACGAAATTATTTAGTCATGACAGCTCAATATGTGTGCAAAGTTTCAGAAAAATCAGTCTGGTGCAAATACCTCAAAATTATAGCCTTTTTTTATGGGCGTGGCCCCGCCCACTTTTTTAGTCACAAAATTATAAAGTCACGACATCTTAATATGTGTGCACAGTTTCAGAAAAATCGGTCCAGTGCAAGTGCCTCAAAATTAAAACTTTTTTAGGGGCGTGGCCCCGCCCACTTTTCTTATCACGAAATTATTTAGTCATGACAGCTCGATATGTGTACAAAGTTTCAGAAAAATCGGTCAAGTGCAAGTAGCTAAAACTGATAACTAATTTTTTATGGGCGTGGCCCCGCCCACTTTTTTTCATCCATAAACACTCCCCGGTATGTGTACAACAACTTACCAAAGTTTGAGCCCGATCGGTTTTACAGTTTCAGAGTCTATAGCTAACACACACACACACACACACACACACACACACACACACACAGAGTTTCACTTTTATATATATAGATATACATAATAATTTTTTTTAACATTTTTTTTTTTAATTTTTTTTTTAATTTTTTTTTTTGTTTTTTTTAAATTTTTTTTTTTTTTTTGTTTTTTTAACATACATACGTGAATGTATAATTTTACAATGGGACGTTTTTATATATGTATGTACGTATTTCATATGGGATGAATGGTGACACAAACCACTGTTATTGCATGACTACACGTTGTGAAGGGTATATAAGATTCGGCACGGCCGAATATAGCGCTCTTACTTGTTTTTGACAAATTGTAGTCGGCAGCCGGCTGTCGTTTATGTGTTTATAGCATTGGCTTTAAAAATAGTTTAGAGTCTTTAAATTTGTTTAAATTTGGTCTCATTTATTTATTTATTTTTATTGATTAAATTTCCTTATCAATAAACAGAATTGTCGCATTTTTAATGGTGACAAACCATTGTCAAATTTCTATACATCCAGAAAAAGTCACAGTTGGGTACCCTTTTTGGGCCGTTGGAATCTTTGGTATAAATTTATTCAATCATGGTAATAGTCAGAACTAACTAACTAAAGCCTCCGTGCATCAAGAGGAAAGAATAAATGTTTCAGAGATTTTCTATCACGTTTTTAATCATTTGTGGTACTATGCTAAGTACTTTCGACTTCGAAAAACTTTCGGATTATCTTCCTGTAGCGATTTTTATTGACTATTGATATTTTAAATTTATATTCTACTAGAAAAGCCCGGCGCGCGTGCTACGACCCTAAATGAATAAAAATGCATAATGAATATTAATTGAAAATCAAGTGCAAAAAGCTAAAAATTATAACTTTTTTTAATGGTTGTGGCACTGCCCACTTTTCTAATCACGAAACTGTATAGTCATGACAGCTCAATATGTGTGCAAAGTTTCAGACAAATCGGTGAAGTTCAAGTAGCTGCGAATGATAACTTTTTTTTTATGGTTGTGGCACTGCCCACTTTTCTAATCAAGAAATTGTATAGTCATGACAACTCAATATGTGTGCAAAGTTTCAGAAAAATCAATCTAGTTCAAGTAGCTAAAAATGATAGCTAATTTTTTATGGGCGTGGCCCTGCCCACCTTTTACCACCCATAAACACTCCCTGGAATCTGTACAACAACTTGCCAAAGTTTGAGTCAGATCGGTATAATAGTTTCGGAGTCTAACACACACACACACACACACAGACAGACAGACAGACAGAGTTTCAATTTTATATATATAGAAGATAGAAGAAGAAGATAGAAGATATATTATGATATTCTGTAGGTTACAACTATGGTATGACTTTATCGATAATGGCTTTCTCTTTTATTTTGTTATACCCGCCACCAAAAAAATGGTGGAGGTATATTCATTTTGTCATTCCGTTTGTAACACATCGGAATATCCATTTTAGACCCCATAGAGTATATATTTTCTGGATCGGGGTTTAATTTTATGACGATCTAGCTATGTCCGTCTGTCTGTACTTCTGTTGAAAGCACGATAGAGGACGGACCGAAAAAGCTAGGGGGCTCTAATTTTGCTAGAATATTTTTTATACACAAGGTTTGTTTTGGTAAAAAAACCATGTCTTTCCAACATGGAACTAAATGCAATCTGTCCAAACGCATTAACGTAGAGCAGTGAAATGTATATTTCCTGAGTAAAAAAAAAAGTTAAAATGTGCGTGTCACATTTATTTTTTCGACACAGCCGAATTAAGTGCTCTTACTTGTTTTAATATAAAATAATTTCTCATTTTTCTTTTAAAATTTATACTTTAAACACAATTACAGTTTTACTCATTAACAGCATAACCTCGAATCTATCCCGTCCATCCGTCCGTCCATCTTTCCATACATTGAATGTCGCATAAAATATTGGCAGCAATTGTTGTTTGGTATCTCATTCGTTGAAGTTGTAGATTGGTGACACATTGCCGATGTTGACAATGTTGTTAAGAGAATAAAGGCTGTTGTTGTTCATTCGTTCATAATATTTTTTGTTTTGTTTTTCTTTAAAGAACATCTGTGTAATTGAATCTTTAGCCGTAGTGTCATAATAATTAGAGTGTGTCGGTGTTTTGTTTTTATAATTCTGTTTGGCATGAGTTGTATTGTTTTGTATTTCTTATTAGATGTTATTGTTTGTTATTTGTGTTGTAGCATCTATGTATGTACGTTTATACACAGGTTTACTTTGTATGAATATGCATAACTGTGGGTGATTGTTGTATTTGTTTTTATTTCAGTGTTGTTTTTATCACATTGTCACCACACTTGTTAACAATGCTGGGAGTAGAAAAAATGTTTTTTTTTATCAATAAATTATTTTTATTGCAACCGACTTGTTTCGATTTACAAATATTTAATGTCACACTATTTCGAAATATATTTTAAGGTTGCAAGAACAACTTGGAAATTAGTGAAAAAAATTGAACTAAATTAAACCTTGTAAATAATATTTTCCCTTTTCAATAAATTTCATTAAAAGTTTTGCTTGCTTAAAATTTTCAATAAAGGTTTATTTAAAGAAAGTTTGAAATAAATTCTTGTTTAGTGAAAAATCTATAAAGAAAGATTTTTTAAGAAAAAAATTGCAATACATTTTATTGCGAATTTGTTAACGAGGTAGTTAAATAAGCTCGAATCGTCAAGTAGTTTCTAGTGGAACCTAACTTAACCTGACGTGACCACTCGTCAGATTACATGTTCTCATCAATGAGAAAGTGGAAAAACTACCTCTTTAATCGTTAAAAACTCAATTGATCATAAGCTTAAGTTGAAGATGCAGATGCAGTTGATGATCGCAAAATTATTGATATAAATTGTGTGGAGGCCCGCACCAAAATGTTATTATTACATTCCATGATAGCCGTGTACGAGTGGAAATTCGGTATTCAGACACCAGTAGACCGTTGTTTAATCTCTGTGTAATGGGACGAATATTAGCTTTTTGACCTTAAAGTACACAGTTCGGTATGGCAAAGTGTGACTTTGAGGATGCCGTATTTGGAGTGTAAAGAGCAGGGCCGAGCTCTAAAGGACTTAATAGAAGATTTTACTACTGTATGTAGGCTAGAGTCAGGCCAAGGTGTATTGTCAGTATGAGATAGAGAGGCGGGACTAACACCTCTGATTTCTTGAAGCCATAATTTTGGAGAGCTAAAACTCTGGTTAGAGCATATGTTTGAGGCTGACTAGAGACCTACCAGTAACGACGGAAATCATTAAGCCCATAGAACTTGTTGTAGACTAGTTATTGGTGAGGTCTCTTCAGAGATTGGTGGCTGTGGCTACTTCCAAGCGGGAAAATGAACTCGGAAGAGATTTAATGGCTGATGTTCGATCTTGGTTGGCCTTCATGCAACCACTAATGTTTCTGAGGTATTGTTGCCGCCTCAATAGAAACAGAGAATGATGGCTTAATATCTTGTACGCTTTTACCTTTTAACAAATGTAGTTCCTTGGTAAATTTTTCGGTTTCTTTCGGACCTCACATTTGATTCTTTCGCTGATTAATTACATAGTCTGGCAGCAAAAAACATGAAATAGCAAGGTGAATTTACATAAACCAAGATCTAACGTAGGTAAGATTACCAGCTGTGACATGTTGAGTAGTGCAAATTGGTCACAGGGGCGGGGATTTGTTTATCAGAAATTCAACCCGTCAGTTTATGTCACATGCTGCCGGTGCTACTGTTAATCAAACCACATACTGTATGCAAAACGGGTGAGTGCTTTCAACCATATTAAAGCTTCTTGTATAAGATTCGGTTTTACCATGTCAACTAGCCAGTCCTCGTATTTATATTTAAAGATTGCCAATGACAATTATTAATGCGCGTTATAGCTAAAGATGTCTTTGACACTCTGTATTGAATGCTCTGAAACCAGGAAAGTATTGTGTCTATTATTTGATCTAGATATCTCATACTTCCCACTTGAGTTGGACTGGCACTTGAACCACTATTGTTACTCCCTCAAGAGAGTTACCTCAATTCAGTTCAACAGAGTGTACAGATACTTCTCTGACATTGCTATAGCGACATGTTTTTAAAAAGAACAATAGCATACTACTTAAGAAAGATTATAGATTTAAAAATATAAAAAAATGTCTTCTATAAAATTAATATTTAATTTAGCTAAAGTCGTTCTGCAATTTTAATCAAATTTAATTATAGTTGATAAATGTTGCCAATTAAAAACACTTCACTTCTTTAATATTTTCTATGACAAAAAAAAAAAAAAAAAAAAAAAAAACAATTATAACAAATTCAATGTTCTTTGCACTTGCATGCAATTTGAGTTGTTTTTTTAATGATTTTTAAAAAGTTCTTTTAACAAAAAGTTGCATAAAAGCTCTGACATCGATTGGAGCATTTATATAATTTTTTTTTTGCATTTGAAGGCCAAAAATAAATTAGTTAAAATAATATGTACATGTAACATTGTTAAACAGCAACAATTAAACATTAAACCAAAAGTTAATAACAAAGATTAAATTGCTAAAAACTAACTAACGTGTAGAAAACTTTAAATGAACATGTTGAAGTGCTTATGCACTCACTTCAAACATACTTGTAACAAATAAAGACTATAATTTTTATTTATTTTTGCAACAATTAAAAATTTTGGTAAAACACAAATTACGCAATTTCGTAATCGAATTTAAAAGTTGTTAAAATTTTTTTACCAACAAGTTTAAACGGTCAGACCTTAAAATAACCGCTTGTTTTTTAAATATTAAAAAAATACAACGATTGTACGGATGTTTAAATCTCAAACACGTACATATAAATGCAGAGACCATTATCTAATCACTAATTATTTTTTATTTGTAATTAAATATATTTGTAATTACTGCTAATTCAACTAAAAGAGTTTTAAAGTTCGTAGATGCAATTACTGTAATGTTAACCCTGGTGGGTGTTAAACATAAAAAAAATCCCGGATTAAAGAATGAAACGGAATAAATGCGCAAAGAAATCAAGACCGATTAGTAAATGTAAGGTCAGTAACGTTCTTATTTGATTTCTTTTTGTTTTTATTTTTCGTTGCATCAGAACTGCAAATGTTTATAACAGGTCTTTCAGTTTCAGTTGATCAGCTGATTATCACCATGGTTTACAATTTGCATGAAAATATGGTAACACTGTTGTGTGTGTGTGTGTGAGTTGAGATTGTGTCCTAAATCTATATCAATATAAATTCGATTTTTACGACTTTCTTCAACGCCGAGCTTTAAGTATAATTTTGTATGAGAAATCTCTTCACGTTGGATCAAACAAATTGTTGTATACGAAGCCAAATCGACTTATTTATGTACGTCCTCTTCAAGTCTAAGATACTGCAACAACAACAGGATGCCCCGGTGGACTAGTCAGTAATGTGCTGGTCTGCTAGTTTGGGAGTTGCGGGTTTGATTCCCGCCAGAGACTCTGGTTTTGTCTGCTTCTCTTCTCTCTTCTCTCTTTTCTATTCTATTCTTACTTTTCTATTCAGGTATCACAATGGGATCAATAAAATGGACTCAAGTGAGCTGCACAACAGCTGCCTGTTCTACCTAACCTAACCTAACTGCAACAATTGCTTCTTCTAATATCTTTGTGAATGCCTACCACAATTAAGAGTATATACTGTAAAAACGATCAACATAGTTACTTAGATGGATGATTGCTTTCACCAATGAATGGTTGTAGCGCACGACAAGTATTCCCGAACTGAACCATAATATTTAATAAATTTCCTTGCATACATACTTACATACAAACATTTGCAAACATAGAAAAAATATTCAAAATTTTTCTACAAATAGAAAATTCAGTAACAAATTTTTTTATAGATTAACCAAGACTTTTAAAACATCTATAAATAAACGGATTTAGTCTTCAGGTACCACGTGTTAGTTTTCGATTGCCTTAACTTTTAAGTTGATTTCTTTTATTATACCCTTCACCTGTGGTGGCTAAATGTATATATAACTTTGCCATTCCGTTTGTAATTTGTATAATTTTGATTATCAACCCCATAAAGAATATATTATTTGAAAGCTTATGAGTCGATTTAAAAATGTCCATCTGTCCAAGTGTTGGTTAAATTTAACATTTAGAAGCTCCTATATGTCGAACAAGCTTTCTGTGGCATCAATCTTTTGGTAATATTCGAAATTGAATCGCTATAAAAATCCAGCAAAATCGCCCCTTAACTTCCTTAGTGTATGAAGAAACTAGCATTATACCCGCTACTTCGGTAGCGCAGTTCCTACTATTTATTGAATACTCAATTTCTTTTTTTAACTACAAAATTTGTTTTCGCTAAATTTATGAAAACTTGTTTTTCTGATTCATTTTATTTAAAACAATAAAGTACGTTTTTCGTCGCCCACAACATTTTCCGTTTTACCTTGTACCTATAGTAATTACTTCCAAAATTTTAGCTTCATAAATGTGCAAGATTCAAAAATGTAAGAAGTACCTACCATTTCGTTCGCCCATAACATTTTTAGTCTCACATTGTATCAATAGTCGCTAATCTCGACATTCTGGCTTTATAAATGTTGAAAATACAAAAAAAAACCATACAAATTAGAGAAAATACCTTTTCTGTAACCCATAACATTTTCAGTCTCAGTTCGTATCAATAGTCATAAAATTCGAAATTCTACTTTAATAGACGTAGAAAATACTAAAAGTACCTTTTTCGTCGCCTATAATATTGTCAGTCTCACCTCGTATCAATATTCACTTTTTTTTCGAAATTCTAGCTTCACAAACGATGAAAATACAAAAAGTACCATGAAAATGCTAAAAAGTACCTTTTTCTTTGTTGCCCTCTTGTTTTAATGTCATCTCTGATCAAAACTTCTAATTTAAAAAATCTAGATTCATACATAGAATATACGAAAAGTACAAAAAGAAAATATCTTTTTGGTCGAGCAAATATTTTTAGTCTCACTTCGGATCAATAATTTCTAATGGCAAAATTCTAGCTTCACAAATGAAAAAAATACAAAGACTACAATAAACAAGTAAAAGTGCTATATTCGGCCGTGCCGAAGCTGATAATACCCTTCACCATCATGTACATAGGTATAATCCCGCATCGTAGTTATATTTGATGTTATACGCCATTTTTCCTTATTATTTCCGACGCAATCCTTGATTTTGAATTTTTACGTAGTTATCTGTATTCTACTAGTCAAGTCCTTTAATTTGATACCCATATTGATGGGGTTGAAAAAATTTGATTCGCCATTTTGTTTTAGACACCATCTTGGATTTTACATTTTCTAATAATTTACTGTATTCTACTGGTCAAGCCCTTTCATTTGATACCAATATTGAGATGGTTCAAGAAGTTACATTTTAAAATACCAGATTTGACCCAAATATAAATTTATTGTCCGCCATTTTGTAGTGGCGGCCAACATAAATTTTATTTTTTTTATAGGGCTTGTATTGGCCAGTCAAGTCCTTTCAGATGATACCAATATTGCCATTTTCGGTTGTCTAGAAGCTGAAAAAAATTTGGTTTTCATTTCTAAAAAAACTTTTTCCTATAACTTTACCGATTAAAGCCCAATTTATTTAAAATTTTTCACGAATATCTCTCTAGGCATATTATATCTATAAATAGTAACAAAGGTACCTATAAATTATTCTATGGCTGAAAAATTTTAATTTTGGTGGTTAAAATATAGGAAAAAAGCAGAGGCAATCGCGCTTATTTGCTCATATCTCAGAAAGTTATTAGGCGATTGTGCTGAATTTCAATAGCGATTCATTCCCGGATATTTCCAAAAGATTGATACCACACACAGGTCTAACGAACATGTGGTTGCTTCTAAAAGTTGATTTCAACCAATACACGAAGAGACGGGCAGACGGTCAGAGCTTAATCGACTCCTCTATTCATAAGCTTTCAGAAAATATTTACTTTATGGGGTCGGAAATGAAAATTGTAGAAATTTCACACGGAATGACAAGGCTATATATACCCTTGTGCACCACAGGTGAAGGGTATAAAAAGAGGAAAAGTACTATTTTGGGTTTTCCA
Organism: Phyto melanocephala; assembly: GCA_941918925.1. Lineage (NCBI taxonomy): Eukaryota > Metazoa > Arthropoda > Insecta > Diptera > Rhinophoridae > Phyto > Phyto melanocephala. The sequence goes on from OW799237.1 coordinate 107,735,766, forward strand.
TATCAATATAGAAATTTTAAGAGTAAAATCTTTAAAAATCTATTTAAAAATAAAATATTTCGATAGACATCACTTAAAGTGAATAAATCCACTATTTTTTTCATAAAAAATTAATATGTTTAAACAATACCAAACTGTTTTGCCGAATTTTCCCCTTTTTACCGTGTTATGAACTTTTTTCAGTTTCAAAATTTTTTATGTCTGATAAAAAATTTATTACCAATTTTATGCAAATCAGACCTGTACTTACATTTTCCTTTATTTTCTCAGTTTTTAGTACCTTTTTTGTCCCCATAGAAGTTTCCAAAAATTAGATGATAATAATTATTAATTAATGTCCTCTGGAATATATAAGAATTTTTTTTAAAAAGTTCCAAATAGAGGGAAAATTTTTACCCCTTATGCCATTATCCAAAAAGTGCCGAATTCCTTTTTTTTGCATTCTTCTTCCTATTTTCTACGGATTAACTACTACAATTAAAATTTTTTGATAGCTTTTTGTGTTTTAGGGCTCCAGAAAAGTACTAAAATATAGTTTCTTCCCGTTTTTGCCCCTCCCCTTAGGTATTGAAAATTAAAAAATTGCCAGACACCTGTCAGCTTAGTTTTTGAGTAGATTACAATACTTTTTCATGTTAATTTGTTTCGTCGTTATTTTAGTAGATGTAAAGTTATCGATTTTACCCGTTTTTACCCCCTCAAAGTAAGAATTTCCTTCTAAGTGGATCTATAAATCAGAAGAGGAACCCACTGTTCAGACTTTATGTCTCTAGCTTTTTGCGTATGGACTGTGCGATGATGAATCATTTAGTCAGTCACGTAACTTCGTTATATATATAGATAAATCCTCTATTTCTACCCATCTTTTTACCATAAAAATTAAACATTTTTAGCCCCTAGGATAATTTGGAGACAACCTGTTTTACTTTTTATAGATATGAACTGCCTTTAAGGCGATTCGAATTGAACAAATCGGTCACTAATTTGTTATAAAGTTAAAAACAAAAATAACTTGGAAAAATTTATAATTTTTATCGATTTTGTTTAGCTCCAAGACAACCGAGAGGATTGGTATGGGTATCCTGAAAAGGATTGGTTAGCAGAATATAATAAGTATATTGTAAGATAATTAAAATGATTTTTGCCAATACAAAATGGCGTATAATAATTATATATATGGGTCGAATCTAGTAATTCAAAATGTACCTCTTCAACCTCTTCAATACTGGTATCAAGTGAAATGAAGTTTAATAGTGAAAAAGCATAAGATCAAAGAAGGCATCCCAAACAAAATGGCGGATAATTTCTATTGTCAACTCCATCAATATGGGCATCAAATAAAAGGCCTTGACTAGAAGAATTCAACTAAATATATAAAAATTAAAAATCAAGGATGGTGTCGGAAATAATAAAGAAAATGAAGTATAAGATGAAATCTGAAATATAGGCTAAGCTACAATGTGGTCACTAAGCCTATGTTCATGATTGTGAAGAGTATTTATAGATTCGGGACGGCCGAATATAGAATTGATTTTTTGACAAATTTTAGTTTTTCTGTTTTATACATTTTTTTTGTATCATTTTGTGCTCGTATTTTAAATTTTAAAGTTTAATGACTTTGCAAAAATGTAAAAAAAAAAAAAATATTCATACACACTTATAAATACAAAAAAATTATTAAATCAAATAATCGAATTATTTGAAACTTATAAAGAATGTATGAATATTTAATTAAGTTTAAAATGACGACAACTCATGAATTTATAATCAAATTAAATATAAATGAACAAGACTCATATAGAAGGTGCTGCTTTTGAAGTGGATTTGACAAAATGACTCATGTTCGTGTGTATTTTTTTTTTTTTTGTTGAATGTAAGAAAGAAATTTTAAAGAAAATTACAAATCTAAACAAAAACTGTGTATAAAGTGTTTTGCACCTTTGAGTTTATCGATCGACTTATTGAGTTGACATTCTTATTGAGCTTAAGGATTAATCCTATTGATTTCAGTTTCTCTGTATGAATAAAAATGAATATTTTTAAAGCAAGTTATTTCATGAAATTAATGCGGCTTTATTTGCATTAAATAGTAATTGTTATAAATAAGGTTGGTAGAAACCGAGATTTTGAAAGTCACAACTGGAATTTGACGTTGGAGTAAAGAATTTATCTCTTGTAAAGCCGTAAATAATTTTATGACATATATTATGATCGGATTAAAAATAACGATACAGTGTACAAAAAATTAAAATGGCGATGACAAAAAATATTTTTAAAAAAATTCTGGAATCTTCTTCAAACAATCTTTAGAGCTAGAGGTAACTGGGTTAACTTGTTTAGATTGTAGAGTATACAAAATCGGACTCGAAAAAATTTTTTTTTGTTTTTAAATTAAAATTAGGAACATTTTTAAAAAAGGTAGAATGCTAAATTCGTGCCGAAACTGATAATACCCTTCACCATAATGTTCATATGTATAGACCATATCATAGTTTAGCCCAGATTTAAAATTAAATGTTTTATGGCAATTCGCTTTATTATAAGCGAAGCCATCTTTGATTTTTAATTTTTAAAAAGTCAACTATATTCTACTGGTCAGGCCTTCTCGTTCGATGCTCATGGGACTAAGAAAAAAATATCCTCAATTGTGTTTTGAACGCCATCTTAAATTTTTGCATTTTAAAATTTTGTTTTAGTTTAGGGTATTTTACTGAGCAAGACATTTCATTTAATATCAGTGTTGTGAGTTATCAAGGGGACAAAGCAGGAATTACAATATTTGACCCATACATCCGCCATTTTATTTAGGACGCCATCTTGGATTTTTAACGCCATCTTGGATTGTACTGTATTCTACTGGTCGGGTCCTTTCATTTAATATTAATATTGAGGTGTTTTTTAATATTAAATTTGACCCGTATCTAAATTAATTGTGCGCCATTTTGTAGTGGTGGCAATCATGGATTTAATTTTTTATAATGGTTGATATTTTTCTTGTCAAGCCCTTTTAGATTATACCTGTATCGACGCTCCAGCTTGTCTAGGAGATAGAAAATTCGATTTGCGTTTGTAAAATTTAGAAAAGACACCGAAATAGTTGTATTGTGATGCTTATATCTCAGTTAGTTTCAAACCGATATTTCAGATTCATTCAGTAGTAATTTTTGAGATTACGGCTATCAATTTGCTGCCTTAGTTGAGTTCAAAAATTTAAAAGCAGCTTTAGTAAGTTGATAAATGGGTGGGCCATTTCAAAGTTTAAATTTAAAAATGTATAAAAAACAAAAATGGTTCAAAATTTTGCACAATTTTTTGTTGTTGTGAAGTACAATTGTTTCGGTAAGAAATGAAATATTATTTAATTCATTTGACTGCCGCGGCTGGCCTCACAGTACTTTATTAGATTAGAGCTATTGTTAAGCACTTTTTCCAGTGCATGTGGTTGCATCTCGTCAATAGCATTACGAATGTTGGCCTTCAAATGCTCTATTGTCTCAGGTTTGTCGGCATAACACTTGTCTTTAACGATGCCCCACAACAAATAATTAAACTGAGTAAAATATCAGCTTTTTGGCGGCCAATTGACATCACGATTTCGGCTAATTAAATTAAATTTGATTATGGCATGTGTGGCAAGTTGCACCAGCCTGTTGAAACTAAACATCGTTTAAATCAATAACATGAAGAGCAGGCACAAAGAAATGATCCAATGGGTGTCTCCATTAACTGTAGGGTTGCGCCGTCCTCATTTTCAGAGAAATACGGGTCAATGATGGCTCCGCTTCTTAAGAAACACCACAGTCACTCGTAATGGGTGGGTGCCCCGATGGACTAGACAGTAGTGTGCTGGTCTACTAGTTTGGGGGTTGCAGGTTCGATTCCCGCCAGAGACTCTGGTGTTGTCTGCTTCCCTTCTCTCTTTTCTATTCTCTTCTCACTTTTCTATTCAGGTATCACAATGGGATCAATAAAATGAACCCAAGTGAGCTGCACAACAGCTGCCTGTTCTACCTAATTTAACCACTCGTAACGGGTACATTGGCTTCTGTAAGACCACGTTTGGGTTTCCTGTGCCCCAAATACGGCAATTTTGCTTATTAACGTACCCACCAAGATGAAAATGAGCTTAATCCAAATAGATGTTTTTTTTTCAAATTGAAATTTCCGACTAATTGTCTTTGTTTTAGAAATAAATTTTCAATAAACCCCAACGTTGCTCAAGCGTAAATCGAATCATTTCGTTCAGCAGAGATACTGCCAGATTCGAATTAAACCGAAAGAATTTATAGAATATACAATATATCGACTAGGGTGATCGATTATTCGACTTTTTTAAGAAACCGGTTTTCAAATAGTTTGAAATTTAAAATTAAAAAAAAACCGGTTGCTATTTTGAAAATTGAGAAAAAACCGGTTAACCGGTTCGAATATATAAAATATAATTCCTTAAAGAAAAAATTAAAAAATATTGTAAAAAAAAGATTATAATGAAAATTATATATAAATATGAAATTTTTACAGCTTATATACGTTTGGCTGCACAATTACGCAATAACTGAAATGAAAGCAGCTAACTTATTTGGTTTTAATTAGTTGAATTTAAGGACAAAAGGTACTCTTTACAAGTAAAATAAATAAATACAATAAATTAATAAATAAATACATAAGACTTTTTATAACCCTGTTATAAATTTTTGTATCTTCTTCTTTACATTTTTTAAATGTTAAATATAGATGTTTTAAACTAATATGCACTAATGTATTTTGTTTGAAATGATTTCTGTAATTTTAACCACATTTGAAAGGCTAGAGAGAAAATCTTTAAAATTTCATTTTAAATATTCTTTTTTATACCCCTGACAGACATACAAATATAGGCATAAACTAGTTTGTTCGATGGTTTAATAAAAATTTAAGTTGATAGACACGGAATGTCATTAATTAAAATTAGGATCTTGAAAGAGAGATTATTGGTTCTTCTTTATTGTAACTACATTTTTACCTAAAAGTGATCGATCAGCTAAATTTATAATTCAATTACCTTTAACTTTTAACGTTAGGTTTATATCCTATAAAAAAAACAATATTTAAACTGAATTATTTTTCTTATTTTACATTTGTTTTTTTAAACAACAAATAAATTTCTTACAATATTATGGTAGAATATTTAATAGTTTTTATTTTCTGATTTTTGGAAACTTTTAGCGTTCTAAATATACTATAGTACGACTGGTTACAAAGATATTGGAAAATAAACTTTAAAAAATAAAAAAACCGGCTTTTTCGGATAAAAAAAACCGGTGTATTCGATATTCGAAAAATCAACATTTAGAAAAAACCGCCAGCTGAAAGAGGAAAAAACCGGGTTTTCCACCGGTTGTAAAACCGAGTCGATCACCTTAATATCGACCCCTGTGTGCGAAATTATCGTATGTTACAAAAACAAAATTTTACAGGAGAGCGTTTTTATAACTTTTAAATAAATAATAACGTACGTAACGTACTTACGAAAAAATGTACACAGTGTTATCCCAATAACTAATAAAGTTATCGCTATAATATGTTATCAGCAGATGGATTAATGGATGTAGAATCAATTTGAATAAAAAAGTCGATTAAAAAAAAAACGTAACATACGATAATTTCGCGCATAGGGGTTGATATGTTTTAAAATTATTTTTGTTTATAACTTTGCCGATTAAGGTCCGATTTGTCCAGAATTTATTACGAATAGCCCTAGAGGTATATCGTATCTATAAATATTAACAAACGTCTCTATAAATTACTCCAGAACTAAAAAATTTTGATTTCTGTGGTAAGAAAGTTGTAAGGCGATTACGCTGAATTTTTGTAGCGATTCATTTCTGAATATTTTCAAAACCGCACAGATCTGTGCTTTTAAAAGGTAATTTAAATTAACATATGGATAAATTGACATTTCTTAATCAACTCCCATTTTGATAAGGCTGCAGAAAACATATACTTCTTACATGGGGTCGGAAATTAAAATTGTAGAAATTACAAACGAAATGACAAAGCGTTTCATACCCTTGGTACCACAGGTAAAGGTAAATCATGTACCAAATGATAAATTCCCATAGAGTAAACACTAGAAAAAAGGCTTTGCCAAACATTTTCATTCAATCTACAGAGTCAAAAAGATGTAACACTACAAAATTTTTCGCCATGATGTTGGTGTTTATAGTTTTTATAAAGAAATAAATATGTAAAATTGTAGCAGCTGTCACAGCTGTTATAAACTAAACAGAAGCAATAGCAAAGCAACTAGAAGCAGAAGTAACAACAACTACTTTTATACTAAGTAGCATTAATATAAATACATTAACCCAATTCACAACCCCGGTTGTAATGTGCCATTGGTAACGTTTTTGTATATGTTTACAATGTTGTATGCTTGTTGTGGGTAATTTTCATTAATACGTTTTGTATAACAATACAGTACCATTTTGTTTTTACAACACTTTGTATTGGATTCAAACAGGGATGGGAAATGAAATTTTTTTAAACTCAAATGTTGATTTTTTTTTTTACTTTACTAAAAATTATTTTAAAATACTTCTTGTAACTTTGCAGAAGTTAGATTTGATCAACTTTTCCATTCCTGATTTTTGTTACTTGCGTTAATTATTATTTGACGTTTAACAATACAAAATGTAACCGATACATAGAAAAAAAATTTCTTCACAAGTAAATAAAACAAAAGTGTAATTTCATAGACGATGCAATATACAATGGGGTGCTGGGAATTGAACTATTAAAGTATTTAAGTATACAATATATATGTACATATGTATAGTCATATACATAGTAAGTAGGGTGATCGAATCGGTTTTAAAACCGGTTTGAAAACCGGGTTTTTACTCTTTAAACCTTTGGTTTTTTTTCCAAATATTGATTTTTTTAATGTCGAATACACCGGTTTTTTAAGCCATAAAAGCCGGTTTTTCTATTTTTTATGTTTATATTCATACATCTTTGTAATAAATCGTACCATAGTATATTTATTATTAAAAAAATTTCTATAAATCAGAAAACTTGTTAAATAATTTTCCATAATATTGTAAGAAATTTATTTGTTGTTGTTATGTTATTTTTATTTGTTTTTTGTTGTTGTTTCAAAAACAAATGTAAAATAAGAAGAAGGTATAAGGAAAAAATTATATAATGAAATTGTATAAAAACTAAAAAGATTTTCTCCCTAGCCTTTAAATTGTATTCTAAATTAAAGAAATTATTTTAATCAAAATTTGTGAGTGCATATATATTTAAAAGACATATCATCTGTCACTAAAAAATGCACAGGAGGAGATACAAAAATTTATAACTTAATAAACAAATAAATAACTTAATTTATAATTAAATTAGTACTTTTGTCCTTAAGTTAAACTAATTAAAATCTAAGTAAGTCAACTGTTTTCGTTTTAGTTATAGCGTTTTGATATTGGGCAGCGAACAAATATTAACTGTAAAAAGTCCATATTTAGATATCGTTTATATTATAATTTTTTTTACAATATTTTTAGTTTTTTTCATTAAGGAATTATATTTTATTGTTCGACCGGTTAACCGGTTTTTTTTTCTTAATTTACAAAAAAGCAACCGGTTTTTTTTTCAAACTCTGTATTTCGAACTATTTGAAAACCGGTTTCTTAAAAAAGTCAAATAATCGATCACCCTAATAGTAAGTCAGTATATTATTATAAAAGATTTAATTTTTTTTTCAACATAAAATGCCGTTGAACATCTGAAATTTATGTAGAAACATAAAGAGGTGAAGGTTGAAGACAGGCGCCTGGCTTACGGGCTTTTGTGTGTGTATAAGTGTTTGGAAAAATATTTACTAAACTTTGCATAACAAACTGTCAAAACAAACAAACAAACAAAAAAAAAACGCACTTGAACTTTGCCAAAAATTATGGAATGAATAGTGAAATATATGACTCAAAGAAGAGGTCGCGTAGTTTGTACAGACGTACACATAAAATGTTGCATGATCTTGCATCACATCATGAACAAAGAAAGAAAAAAATGGAAACACGCACTTTTACAACATAAAATTCACATTCAATGCAAACAACTGTTACGAACTTCATTCTTGAATTTTTTTTTATATTTTTTTGCCACATGTGGGCAGTTACAGATGTGGTTGCATGTGCATTTGGTAATAATAAATGTCCTCCGGAAATGTATATGGTATTTAACTTAAAGTTTATGCTTTAAAATATACATTTTGTAAATTTAGAAGAAGATGTCTTAAAGATAATGTTGAATAAATTATAGTGACTACTAGTTGGTTAAGTTGACGATTGTAACAACAGCAATAACATTTGAGTGTTATTGACACAAATTGTTTGTTGTTTGCTGCTCATTCATTCGTTTATTAAAAATTCTATGCACATACATACATAAGTATGTATGTCTATCTGTAGTATGTGTTGCTCTTTGTAAAATTTCTTGAAAACTGCAAAAAAAAAAATACAAACTTAAAGACCTTCCAAATCACCACAAAATAATCAAGGCTGGCTTCGAAAATGTTACAACACAATTAAACAACAATATGTCAAAGTAAAACAATAACAACAAATATAAATTACTGTTCATATTAGAGGTTTTGATGATAAAGACCTTAGAGTTATGTTAGTCATTATATGCACATATATACATATATATGTACATACATACATCCATACATACAAATGTAGATGCAATCTTTGTTTAATGTTGTTGCTCTATGTGCATTTTAATTATTTATTATCGCTAATAGAAGGGTAAGCGTACAAGCAAAATCGGACATTAAAAACAACATTTATAGAATTAAAAAAAATTTCGAACAAATTTAACATACCACTGATTAAAAAAGAAATATAAAAAAAAATTTAACCAAAAGAAAATTGAATGAAAAATGAAAACAAACTAAAAAATTTTTAAATTTGCAAATTTTTTTTAAACAGAAAATTTTATAATTATTCCTTAAAATAAAAAAATTTAACGAAAAATTCCTATAATGCTAGGCGCACAATTGCGACGAACGACGAATTTTGTCCAACACGTGTCAAATTTTTATTTTCCTAAAATCCTAAGTTGGGTTCTGACAAACATTTTAACAAACTAGCGAAATCGGTGCAAGCTTTCTTTAGTAATGTGATTACTAACGAACGATATGTGATTTTTATTTATATACTTTTTCTTTAAATTTTCACTTTATAAATATAAAAAAGATGTACACGCATACCCCGGCTTGCCTCGCTTCGGTTTGCGTCGTTTCGAAGTTGCGTCTTTTCAAAATTTCCGTAATTTCGATGTTGCGTCATTTTTGCTTCTATTTCCGTCGTATGGCTTCGAAGTTGCGTCATTAATTTGAAAATGTTTGTACAAAGCCAAAATAGAAAAAAGGGGATTTCCCGTCTTAGTCTAATGTGTTCGTAGTTTAAAAGTTTCTACAAATGTGACCGCTGCTATTAATGGTTACAAGGAAATTTATTTAAAAAAAAGCTGTCAGACTCCAACAAACTTTAAACAAAATCAGCAAAATTGACAAATCCAACCGTGGAAATGGTAATCGATTTAGATTTAGATCTCAAGCTCAGAATAAAAAACTAACATATCGGTATAGACTTTAACTTTTTAATTTATGTTCTATGAATTTCTTATTTTTAATTTAAAATTTTTGTTATATTTTTTAAGTGTTTTTCATGAACTTATTTTTATTATTTATTTATTTTAATAAAAACTATTATTACAAAAATAATAATACAAAATTGATATTTTTTTTCTATTGAAAAAAAAAACAATTCTTTTAATTAAAATTATGAGTGTCGGAACGAATTAAATGAAAATTAATACAAATGTATGGAAAACTGTGATTCGGTTTGCGTCGTTTCAATTTGCGTCTCGTTTTCCCGTTCCCAATTAGCGACGCAAACCGGGGTATGAGTGTATTAGAAATTTGTTTTGCTCGCACCTAGTGTGTTAGGTCCTATTAGTTCTTGTTGCTTGTCACATTGAAAACACTTCAAGATTTTGGTTGACTATACCATTTCATGGATGTGCCGCCGTGGTAATCTTTGGAAATCTTTTGTACGCGGTTTATACTTCGTTGATTTTATATTTCCATGCAAAACTGCATTAAGAGTAAAATTGTTTGTTTAATTTGACATTACATACGTACAAATATTTGCCAATAGACCTTGTGGTCAATGTTGAAATGCAACATGTCTACGTGCTAAATTATCGAGTAGTTATTAATAACTTACATTTTGATAAACAAAATAAAATAGTACAAAAAATTATAAATTTTCAATATTTAATTTATTTTTTTTATTCTTTGTTTTATATATACATTTTTACTTTATATTTGCTGCTTCATACTATTCAAGAATGTATGTATGTACGTATGTGTAGCAAATTAACTTTTTTATAAACTGTTAATGATATTGTTAACATTCATTAAGATTTTATTTAATAAACCTTTTTAATCTTCATTAACCGCTACATTTGTGTTTATAGCTGTTGTAACAGCCATAAGAATTAGTTGAAAAATTCCATGTTAAAATATTAATCATTAACGCCAACATCACCTTAATCATCATTAACAATAACCAGAAACAACTGCAACTGCAACATCATACGTACGTATTCCCTTGATCACTGTTGCCAACTTTTTTCCAAAGAATATCGCTAAAACAAGTAGAAAAATAGCTAGAAAATAGCTAAAAATTAAAAATTATCAAAATTTTAGCGATAAATCGCTAATTATTTATTTTTTTTCAAATTCTGGCATAAATTTAACAAAAAATAGCCAAGTTTTCGTCAAATTTTTTTATTGCGCGGAAAATTTAGCGTTTTATCGCTAAGTTTTTCTTAAATAATGACAGAAGGAAAAAAAGAAAAGTACATTAATTTTTATTACGAAGGCAGCTTTTATTGATTACATTTTGATACATAATTTACATATGTATGAAGGTATGTAAAAAAATTCAAGAAATATATGTACGTACACATGTTAAAATTCAAAATAATAATGTTTATCAAGTATTACTAATTACGTTATATTTATAATATGCATACTAAAAACATTTTGAGATTTATTCACTAAAAGTCTAAAGCCAATACTCTATATTCTCGCTTTTACATGTAAAATTGTAATCTAGTTTCTTTAATGTTGATTTAAATACACATATCGTAATTGAAGCTGTCGCATCGGCCACTTCAGCCAAGCTTAGAAATGTTAACACAATTTGTTGTTCTTCGGCACTGAAAATAATTATTAAAATACCTATATCAAAAAGAATATTTATTTTAAATTTATGTACCACTTGACGACACCAACGTCTATTAATTTATTTCCTCATACACTATATCTAGAACCTGATACATCGTTTCTAACTTCCATTAAGAGATGGGTCACTAAAACATTTTTATTTATCGCTAAGCATTTGGTTCTATGTATTCCATCGAAATCTGTTTTACGTAAATCACTCAGGTGATCAATTAAATTTATTGACCTATGTTGAGATATAAATGAAGCCTTCTTTTAGTTTAAATTTTTTCCAATATAACCCTCTCACCGATGCAAATGACTTGTGTTTGTTCAATTTTGCAGACAGGGTGCACCTGCATCAATATCCTTTTGCATCGTCTTTTTATACCCTTCACACAGTGAAAAAGGGTATATATAGGTTTGTCATTCCGTGTGAAATTTCTACAATTTTCATTTCCGACCCCATAAAGTATATATTTTCTGAAAGCTTATGAATAGAGGAGTCGATTAAGCCCTGACCGTCTGTCCGTCTGACCGTCTGTCCGTGTGTATGTTGAAATCAACTTTTTGAAGCCCCCCGACATAGGTTGGACCCGGGTAAGGTATTAAAATATCAGAAATATTCGGGAGTAGATCGGTATTGAAAATCAGAAACATCGGTACATAAACAACTGAGATATGAGCAAAAACCCACGACCACCTCGATTTTCTTTTCATAAAAACAACATTACAACAACAACATACATACATACAAACGTGTATACTGGTTAGAGAAAACGTGGCATCGAATCCCAGCTGAGGCAAAAAATTTTTTTTTTAAATTTTTTTAAAATTTTTTTTTTTAATTTTTTTTTTATTATACCCTTCACACAGTGAAAAAGGTTTGTCATTCCGTGTGAAATTTCTACAATTTTCATTTCCGACCCCATAAAGTATATATTTTCTGAAAGCTTATGAATAGAGGAGTCGATTAAGCCCTGACCGTCTGTCCGTCTGACCGTCTGTCCGTGTGTATGTTGAAATCAACTTTTTGAAGCCCCCCGACATAGGTTGGACCCGGTTAAGGTATTAAAATATCAGAAATATTCGGGAGTAGATCGGTATTGAAAATCAGAAACATCGGTGCATAAACAACTGAGATATGAGCAAAAACCCACGACCACCTCGATTTTCTTTTCATAAAAACAACATTACAACAACAACATACATACATACAAACGTGTATACTGGTTAGAGAAAACGTGGCATCGAATCCCAGCTGAGGCAAAAAAATTTTTTTTTAAATTTTTTTAAAATTTTTTTTTTTAATTTTTTTTTTATTTTTTTTTTATTTTTTATTTAATATATTATATATATTTTTATTATTATTTTTTTTTATTTTTTTTTTTTAATTTTTTTTTTATTTTTTATTTTTTTTTTGTTTTTTTTAACATACATACGTGAATTTACTGTTATTGCATGACTACACGTTGTGAAGGGTATATAAGATTCGGCACGGCCGAATATAGCGCTTTTACTTGTTAATCTTGCATTACCCAGGACTTAAACTTTTAATGGCTTAACCATTCACAATGTTTTGATTTTATTAGTTTTTTTTTTGCAATAGAGATATTTATTCCAAGCAATTTTTAAATAGTTTTTTTTTGTATAATTCACAAACTCAGAACTCAAATTATTCGAGCTAAAACCTTTGCAATATAAAATTGGTTTTTGGATTTTAATGTACGTGGTTTTTGGCTTTCAGATGTCATAATCTGTATTAAAAAGTGTATTGAAAATCGCATTCGCTTTACAATACAAATAAATTGGTAGCTACTCTTTAATAATGTATGCAACAAATGTATTTAAAACACGTTAAAAACAAAAATCGCTAGATTTCCCGCTAATAGCTAAATCATATTTTTTCCCGCAAAAAATGTTTAAAAATCGCTAGATTTGACGAGAAAATGGCTGAAATGGCAACAGTGCCCTTGATCACAATGAAACACAAATGAGAGCAACAACAACAACAAATGAGGATTGATTAAGACTAAAACTGCCAAATACTGAATGCTCTGTAACTGCTAAGTACATCTAGATCTTCAAAAGCACGATTCCCTCATTGCTATAATTGTTGTTGCCACTAGAGTAGAGAATGTTGCTGCTGTTGTTAGGATTGCCTAGTGGACTATGGTATCGTTTATGTTTGTGTTATTGCTGATGGTGGTGGTCAATCAGTGTTGATTGTAAATTAAACACCTTTACTCATGCAAGTGCCTGCATAAATGCCAACATAAAATAACGACTTCATGCTGATTTTCAGTTTTAAATGACCTTCCACTAAAACCAGAACAAAAACAACAATAATTTGCACAATGTTATTATTTTTTATTGCAGGCATAATTTCTTGTCTGTGATTTTTTTTCATAGTTTTCTCTTTTTTTGAAGTGAAACATTTACATCGCTTAATATTTTTTTAAAATATATGTATAATTTTGCTTAGTTTTAATGAATTTTTAGACTCACTGAAAATGTATCTACGAATAATAATAATATGGTAAAAATTTCCCTAAAACATTGTGTCAATGTTTTATTTTGTTCAAAATTCAATATTTCATTAATAGCACGATTGTTTAAAAAACATCATGAAATTCTGGTTTGAAACATTTACATTCATCTGCCCGTTTGTAAGTGCACAGATGAAAAGATATGTGAACGGATTTTTTTTACATTTGTTTACGCTGGGTCTTCACATAAAAACAAAAAATTCAAAGAAAATGGAATGATTTTGACAGCTCATTGCGGCATTAATTGCTCTAGCAATCAGCAAACCAATGATTTCGCAATAAATTGCGACATTTGGCAATTTGCGGTCTACACAATGCAATTTCTATGGACGCAATCATATTTGACAATTGCAGCAATAAATATTGCTACGTGGAGACCCCGAGTTTCTAATACAGGGACGTTTTTACACTTAGCGTAGACTTTTTTGTCAACTCAAGAAAAAAATTTTTTGACAACTGTTTGATCAAGAAATGTTTGACGGTTTGTAATTTTTTTAAAATGACAAATTTCATTTCAGAAATTCAGTCAGAACTATATACTGGCGTTGAGAGTTTAAAAAAATGTATCACTGTTAAAGCTAGACCCTTTCCGCCCACTATTGATATAGTTTTCAGGTTTTCGCAAGCGATAGCTCTGACGATACTTTTTCTTTTAAGGGCAAAGGGTGTTAGTTGATTTTCTGGAGAAAAAAAAACGCTGATGGATAGACATTTGAGTGCCTGGAAGATCTGCTTAAACTTCCTTACCCGGGGTCTCCACGTAGCAACGAAGCAAACGAATGAAAATTAAAATATTTTTACCTGATAATAATTTAGAGTGAGGTATTTCAAAAAAAACCCATAAAAATTAAAGCAAAAATATTAAATATTATAAATAAATTAGTTGTGTCGTGTTCTCCACCCAATGAAAATAAACACATTTTAGCAATAAAGTGCCGTTATTCTGCCGACGTTTTTGCTTATGCTTAGAAATTAAAATTGCAACGTTCACATAAAACATTAAATTTGCTGTTTAACATTGTATTATTTGTAATTCCCTTATTTGTAATTCCCTTATTTTTAAAATTCATAACTAAAACCAATATAAATGTATTTGCTTCTATTAGATTTTATTACTATAACGAAAAATGTTTAGTGCGTCTTTATTACTTTCTATACGCTTGCATTGTTGAGAAAACTATCTTATATAATGATGATGTTAAGTCCTAGTAATACGAGGGTTGGCTCTAGAGAAAATTTAACTAACATGATAAAAATTCTTTCAAAGAATGTGTCTGGATTAAAAATCTGTCATATAAATGCTCAGAGCTTAAATAATAAACTCGATGAATTTCGAATTGTGTTTGAAAACAGCAACATTGATATAATTTGCATCTCAGAAACATGGTTTTTCTCAAATGTCGATAGCAGTATGTACCATTTAAATGGTTATCGTCTTTTTCGATCAGACAGATCAACAAACGGTGGTGGTGTTGCAGCATATGTGAAATCAAATATTCCTTGCAAAGAGAAAAGTAAAAATGCTGCTGGGGCGAACATTGAATTTATTTTACTAGAAATTTGCAACAACAGTGAAAACATATTAATTGGAACTATATATAGACCCCATAGAAGTATTAATATGGAGTCTTTCTTAGAAAATCTGAGCATATGTACTCTTGCATATAGAAATATAATCTTAACAGGTGACTTTAACTCAAATATTTTGGAAGAAAACAGCCTTGTAGAAGACATGAGCTCTATTGGATTAACTTTAGTTAATAATAGAATACCAACTCATTTTACGACCACTTCAAGTACCCTTCTTGATCTTTGTTTTGTTAACAATACCTCTCGTCTTCTGTTATTCGACCAGTTATCTGCATCTATGTTCTCACGGCATGATCTATTGTTTATAACTTATGATTTTAAAACTCATAATAACTCAGAACCACAAATACGAGAATATAGAGACTTCAAGAATATAGACAGTCAGTGTCTAAGTACTGAATTATTTTCAACAAATTGGAACTATGTGTACTGCACATCTTCTGTTGATGACCAATTAAATTTTTTAGATTGCAAGCTTAAATACTTTTTTGAAAAATACGTGCCTTTAAAATCAAAAATTATACGTAATAATAACCCTTGGTTTACACCTTTAATAAAATCTTTAATTGAAGACAGAAACCAGGCATATGGAAGGTGGAAACGATTTAGAACACCAGAACTTTATGTCATCTTTAAAAATGCAAGGGCATTGGTTAATAGAAAAATCAGAATGGCTAAGTTTATGTTTTACCAAGACAGGTTCCAAACGTCCGTTGACTCACGGAAAAAATGGAGGGATATTCGTAAATTGTGTATAATAAATCCCAACCGCTCTAATGCACATGACATTGATGTAAACCAGTTAAACCAGGAGTTCGCAGGTATATCGACCCCCAATATAAATATTAATTTTTACAACAACGTCTACTCTAATCAACATCAGATACCTAAATTCAATTTTGCGCACTTAACGCAGGAAGATGTACTTGACTCATTTCTTCGCATAAAATCTAATGCCGTCGGTTGTGATGGTATTCATCCTAAGTTTATTAAGCTCACACTCCCTTATACACTAATTTACTTCACCCATTTTTTTAACACGATTTTAACTACATCTACATTTCCAACTGTTTGGAAACATGCCAAAATTGTACCAATACCGAAACCAGATAAAAGTTATCGACCTATTGCAATTTTGCCTTATCTGTCAAAAGTATTTGAAAAATTAATACACTCACAAATAAGCAATTACTTACATTCTAACTCGTTACTAAATGCAAGGCAATCTGGATTTAGGCCAAAACATAGCTGCCTTACCACGCTAATTGACGTGTCTGAAGAAATAAGGTGCCATATTGATAAACGCCAAATGATGTCATTTCTTATTTTGCTTGACCATTCGAAAGCATTTGATACTGTGCACCATTCCATTCTTTGCCTTAAGCTGAAACAAATGTGCAATTTCTCGTCAACAGCATTAAAACTCTTATCCTCATACCTAAGTGATAGAAGTCAAAGCGTATACTACAAAAAAACTGTCTCCAGAAGTTGTATGATGCCAAGAGGAGTTCCCCAAGGATCGATACTTGGGCCACTGTTATACTCTATATACGCTAACGATCTACCTTTGCAAATAAAACATTGTCAAATACAAATGTATGCTGATGATGTACAACTGTATATAAGTTGTAATGTTTCAGACGCATCTAATTGTGTACAACTAGTAAACCAAGATCTACATCAAATTTATTTATGGGCATCTGCAAATGGCTTGAGTTTAAACCCACGGAAATCTGTTGCTTTAGTGATTAAATCATCAAGACACCTTACAACGTATCTTCCGCCAATACAGATTAATAACACAACTATAAACTATGTAGACACTGCAAAAAATCTTGGTGTAACTTTTAATAATGAACTTAATTGGTCAGATCATATTAAAATAAACTGTGGAAAAACTTTTTCTATGTTAAGAAACCTATGGATGTCGCAACATTTTACACCGACACACATCCGAATGCTACTTGCCAAAACGTATTTACTGCCAACTCTAATGTATGGTTGTGAGCTATTTGCTAGTTGTAATGCTGAATGTAGACGAAGGCTGAATGTAACATATAACAACATTGCAAGATATATTTTTGGTGTTAGAAGATACGAAAGCATTTCTCGATTTGCATATAAAATTTATAATGTCACCTTTGATAATTTATTAAAGTGCCGAACTCTTATCTTCTTGCATAAAATAATATACAACCGACAACCACCATATCTCTATGAAAAAATAACATTCTCAAGGTCGAATAGAGGTAACAAGATAAATAGCATTAAATATACAAAAGCGATATCTGAGCAACACTTTTTCATTAATTCAATTCGTCTTTGGAGCCAATTACTCCCTCAAACACAAACTATTAGCAATGCAAGCCATTTCAAATCTGCCATATTTAGGCACTTTTCGTAATTATTTTACCTTCTAAACAAGCACTTTTGCCCTTTGTTAGTTATAAATAAGTTAAATTAAAATTGTTAGCTATTATTATTATTATTATTTTATTGTTATTTTTTTTTTATTATTATTTTTTATTTTTTTTTAATAATTATTATTAGTGTTTAAATTTACGATAATATTTACATATCTATAATTATGCCAAATAACTAAGCAATACTTTAATATAAGACTTGTTCTTGTTGTATTGTAATAACAGAAATAATAAATAAATAAAAATAAAATAAATAAATAAATAAACGTGGAGACCCAGCGTTACACAAATTATTTAGGTCACCGAAAGAGGGATCTACAATGGCGATTTCGCTTTATCCGTAGTTATGGATGTAGAGGACGATTTGACAGGATTACTTTTAAAAGACTGAGATTTTTTCTCGATAAGCAAGGGGTTAATTCCATTATAGTAAAATTAATCGTCTCCATGATAAATGTAATTAATCTTAAAAATTAGTGCACCAGGACTCGGAAAGGGGTTCGAAAGGGGGGTTTTATAATCTTTTTTGTAGAACATAACCAAAACGAATGGAGGCAATAATCATACACACGACATGGTATGCAGATGATGTTAACATTTTGGTTAGAGATAACTACCGGTTGTATGAAACAGGCGTTCAGTATAACCGAAGAATGGTGTTGTGAATAGAAACTGACCTTTAATGCTGGCAAATCTGATGGTATGCTGCTCCTCCGGATAATTAAGGATATAGAAATTAGATCCTTAATGATTTTTGACGTGATATGTACCACATCAATGACCAGACTGCTGTAAGACTTATTTATAAGGGAGTCGGGTGCAAGATCAGAAATGGTATGTGAAGTGGTGGCAAATAAATTAACTTTGGAACGAATTTGTAAGAATTCTGGATCCCGTAAATAAAGAGGTTAGGAATACTTTAATACCAATGGAGCTTATGATTCGATTAAATGTGATAGAAACGCTACATTGCATGCACATAGCGGATGCACAACGAGAACATGGATATTAACATCAGTTTATTAACTAGTGGGTTTTAAATGGACGGGAGGGCAGGTGCTAGTGTATACTCTCTTAAGTTGAACTTATTTTGAACCTTGAGTCTGGGGGAGTGTGTGTCTGTCTATCAGGTAGAGATTCTTGGTTTTGTGCATGCATCGGATCATCTGTTGGAAAGTCGAATGCCAGGGACAGGGACCGACTAATTACTTGATAACCAGTGGGTTATTAAACGCTTGCGGCGGATAGATGTGAACGCTCTTTGGTGTATTGAGTATTTTCTAATGCTCAATAAGCTTGGTTCTACATATGAAGTGAAGCTAATGTGGGTTCAGGTATGCATAGGTATAGCTGGGATTGAAGTTGCAGACTGCGGAGACATTCTGTGGACCAGAATTGCAACTGGGTGATGGAGACAGACCCGTATGTTACTCAAAGATGCTTTTGGCACTAGTGCAGTTAAAATAATCGGATTTAATCAGAGTACGGTGAGCTGGAAACGGGGCTTGGATTTAAGGAAGGTGCTGATCGGGAATCATGATATTTGTGAAATGCGCTTGAAGAATGCAACAGCGCCTATAGTATACAAATATCCAACCAGGACACATTCAGCTATAAAATACCTCAGGGCTGATGTTTCAATGATTAATCTTTGGTTTCTGTAAGACGACACCGTGAGCCATACAGCCAGCCAAAAAATTCAACTGTTAAAATGTAATTTCTCGATTTGACCAAGTCGTTAAAAAAAATCTAAAATTTATCACAAAATTCTTAATTTTCCATCTAGGAAAACGACTGACTGTCATTGCTAAAATCTATATCATATCACCTGATAGTTGTTTTGAATGCAAATTACCCAATAAAATTAAACAAAACTTAACCTTATATGCAATACAATTTATCGACAAAAACACACCATCGCTACTGCGAATCCAAACGATTGACCATTTAAATCAAAATCGAACAAAATCGGTAAACAAAATTAAAAATTCTGCACGAGTAGAGTTTTGGAAACCCCAAAACATAAACAAATGTTTATTTAGCCTCCTCAAAGCACACGCAAAAACATTACAAAAAAATATAAATTCAATACAATTAAATATTCATTAAACATGTTGCAAATAAAAAAAAATTTTAAGGGTTTAACATGGTTATGGTGGCAATCAGCTGCAAATGGTGTCCAGTTGTCATAAAGAATTTAATCTTTATTGCTTCTTTTCTGCCTTCTACTCACCATTAAGTGTCTTTAGAGGCTTAATTTATTTTATTTTAATTTAATTTTTTTTTGCTCAAACAGATTTTAATTTTGTTGGCGGTTTTGGCGTTAAAGGCCAAACATTTTGTCGACAAAAAATAAGCAGTACGCAATGAAAAATGAAACATTTATTTAGAATACATTTAATGGAACTGTCATGTTCCTTTTTTATTTCATCTTTTCATTTTGCTTCGTTTTTTTATATTACGAGCTGCAAATCGTTACCCTTGTTGCTAAGAATGCAAAGCATATGGAGGAATGGATGGATAATACGGTTGCATGTTAAATGTCATTACTGCTTAATAAAGTGCATTTATAAAATTATTTTAAATATGGTTTTCTTAACTTTGAATTATTTATATCAATTTCATTTGTTTTTTAAGCCCTAAGTAGCTGTATTAATGATTAATGTTGCTTAATTTTAATGATTCTGATAAGAAGCACAGGTTCATTTAATTGTCATAATTCAATTTAAATATTGTAACAGGGAGAAGTAAAAAAAATAATATAAGATTAAGGGTTTTTAATTCTAAAAGATGATCTAATTTAAAACGTTGCCGCGACTGCGCTGTAGGTGATTGTATTTTTACTGATATCTCGAGAATTATGCTAATAGTGTTGTCTTTTAAGTTCCGAAAAAAACTTTTATTTTACATGCGTAGAATTAGCTGCTCACCAAAATAATTTTCCAATACCATGTAGCACCGTTTTTACACCCACCACCGAAAAAATGGTGTGTTGTGGGTGGGGGTATGCTCATTTTGTAATTCCGTTTGTAACACAACGACATATCTATTTTGGACACCATAAAGTATATATTTTCTGAGTCCTGGTTTTATTTTATGACGATCTTGTTATGTCCGTCCGTCTGTCTGATAGAGCTCGATCCGAAAAAGTTTAAGGGATTAAATTTTGCTAGAATGTAAGGCAAATTCACTCCACTTGATTAAAATCCGCACCAGAAAGTTGCGCGTTGTAGATGCATTTGTTTCTTATGTATTGCATGAGTATTTTTCGTGTCACAAAATCTACAATTTTGCGTATTCATGAAGCCATTAAGAAGGAAATGCGCTTTATCCGAGATGGCTTTTTTTCGAAAAAACTAACGTAGACTTCACTTTTCTCCGTTATTCAATGATCGAATTAGCGGTGCTTTCCATGGTCTGCTGGTTTGAACTACTAAGTTAGCTGAATTTTTTACACATAAAGGTGGAGGGCTTTTATCGAAATTTGTTGTGAAGTGCTTTGTTTGTGTTTAGGGTGCCCCGATGGACTAGTCAGCAGTTTGCTGTTCTGCTAGTTTGGGGGTTGCGGGTTCGATTCCCGCCGGAGACTCTGGACTTGTCTGCTTCTTTTCTATTCTATTCTATTCTTACTTTTCTATTCAGGTATCACAAAGGGATCAATATAATGGACCCAAGTGAGCTGCACAACACCTGCCTGTTCTACCTAACCTTTGTTACATTTGAAGTTGTTGTGAACGATGTCGAATTGATGTTTTCGGGTTTTCGGTAACACTCTCGTTAACATCAGAAACGTTATCACAAGACCTACGAGTAAGTTGACGGACAGGAATCATATTGTCCATAACCGACCGAGTTTCTGCAAATGTATTGACCATCAAATGGTTGACACATGTCGATGTACTTTATCGCTTTTTCGGAGCTTTTATAACTTTACAAAATTTTGTTATAAGTATTCACAATTATAGCGCGTTGTTCTTTCATAAAGAATTCCAGTTTTAATAATCACTGACACTGGCACAAAAAAAATTACACTAAATTGAAGATGTGCATTCTTTCTGAGACACCCTTTATTAATTTGCACCAAGAATTTATCGAATATATAACAATTTATCTAGAAGTGAATACAGTAAAAAATATTGTTAGAGACAGCAATGCGGACCGGGTTCAGTTACCCGGTAGTTTTTTTATAGATGTACATAACTTTAAGTTCACAACACTTTGTTAACTGACGGCCATTTTGTCAGTCTGTCAAGTGATTTATGTTTAGTTTGGTTTGGCATTTCAACATGAATAGACTGACGCATGAATAGCAAGGCATAGATTCGGTGAATGGACCCAAAACAAGATTGTCGTTGACCGGGTGTTTTTTTTTATAGATGTACAGAACTTTAAGTTGACAACACTTTGTTAACTGACGGCCATTTTGTCAGTCTGTCAAGTGATTTATGTTTAGTTTGGTTTGGCATTTCAACATGAATAGACTGACGCATGAATAGCAAGGCATAGATTCGGTGAATGGACCCAAAACAGGATTGCCGTTGATCCCAATTTTTATAAGCAAATTTTGTTTAGCGATAAAGCTGACTTTTGTTTAAATGGATGTATTAGAAAATAAAACTGTTGTATTTAGAGTTATGATAATTCTCAAGTGCATGTTGAGACACTGTTACGTCCACAAAAAAGTGACTGTTTGGTGTATTTTATGGGCTGGTGAAATCATTGGTTCGCACCTCTTGAAAAACGATGCTGGTCAGAACGTTACAGTAAATGGTGACTGCTATAGAGCCATGATTACTGACATTTTCGTTTGTAAACTAAATAACCATGATGTGCACAAGCTGTGATTTCAACATGAGGGCGCAACATGTGGGACAGCTCGTGCCACAATTAATATATTGAAGAAGTCGTGGTAACCGCATAGTTTCGCACGGCGGACCCGTAAATTGGCCTACAAGATCGTGCAATTAAACGGCGCCATACTGTTTTTTTTTTGGGATATGTAAAGTCGATTGAACACTTGGCACCCCGTTATTGCCGATATACGGTCAGAAATGTTGAAAAGTCATTGAAAATTTGACCTCCAGATTAGACTGAATCTGGGCCAGTCGTGGGGGTCATATGCCAGAAGCCATAATTTAATTATGATGCCAAAGGTTTATCTCTCGTAAAAAGTAAATTTTATGTCAATTTACAGAACTCTTCTTTGTTTTATTTGATTTCAAAATTCTTTACCGCTATAAAAAACACCCTTTAGTAGGAGAATTAATATTAAAATCAAAACATTTTTAAAAACATTGTTTTTTGTACTCGAATATGTTTAGTGTCGTTCTTTGTATACAAAATTGTCATTTAATTTTTAAAATATATTTAAAACAATTAAAATTTTTTACTTAAATTTTCTATTACATTTACATTTTCCATTTTTAAAGGGAAAATTAATTTACTTTTTAAAAAAAATTTATTCATTTATTTTTTTAAGCCACTTTCTGTTAAACTTTTGTTAAGTCATTGTTTAGTAAAAATACAAAACTGTAGTTGAAAAGCTTATAAAATTCCTCTTTTATCAAGTAATCCTGAAATACGTTTGCATGTCTTAAAATCCCTTGCAGCCGTGTTTGGTTAAATACAAATAAGAAAAGTAACACTTGTGTAAAATATAAAAAAAAAATTATGGTGGCGTTTTTTCTCTTGTGACAAATGTAAATTAAGTATTTAATGATTTTAACCGCAAAATGTAATAATGTACGATATCCTACCTTTGGTATTTGAGCATGGCTCGAGGCAACAAAAAATTTCCACTGTTACCAGCAGTGATTGTGGGAGCAGCAACAACAGACGGCGCAGCAGAACTGACGCTAGGACTATTCGTTATCAAAACACCATCACTACCACTTCCAGTTGTTGTGCGTTTGTTGTTGGCAGTGATATCCCTAGCATATTCTAATGGTGATGGTCTATTAATAAGACCACTGCTAATGGCCGTGACACTACCAACACTATTTTCATTTTCCAAACTGTCAACAGTGAGAATCTGTTCCACCATAGAGGAGGATGACAGTGATGTGGATGATGTTTCAGAAGATGGCAGTTTAATATGTTTTTTATTTTTATCACTGCCCGTGACTGTAGCAGCAAGAGCAGCAATAACATCATTGTCATCACCAACACTTTTACTTATACTAGCTGCGTTACTAAGTGTACGTTGGTGTGTTGCTGTTTTATTGCTGTTGTTGTGGGTTTTTGTAGCAAATATACCCGAAATACGTTGCAAATATGCGCTGGGATTATATTTGCTGTTGGCATGACTAAGTGGATTATGGTGCTGATGCTGCTGATGATTATCATGTATAAAACTTTTACCAGAATTTAAACTATGATTTAAAGTAGTTTGCTGTTGTGATTTAAATTGCTCTTGATAGTGATGCTGTGTTGTCAGTTGTCGTTGTTGTTTTTTTATGTGACTTGACTTTGCTACTCCTCGTTCTCTATCCCTTTTATGCATCTTTTGCTTTTCATCATCATCTTCGTCCTCCTCGTCGTCGTAGGGCAACACTTCTATTGCATCGAAATCATAAGAATTGAAATATGCCTGCTCACGTGTTCGTTTGACTTTGGCTGCTTCCGAGGTGTGATAATCAATTTCAGCCGTATTATGATTCCCCACTGTCGAAGCAGGTGGCGCTTTATCATGAATTGGCATTATTTGTTTATTTTTAAATTGATTAAAAACAAAGACACTCTAGTGCCGCCGATGACAACGTGGATAGTTAATAAATTTAAGAAAACTTTAGTTGTCGTTGCTGTAGAAATTGAGATAAATTGTTTTAATTTCTTACTACGCCATTGAGGCGGAATTGCTAGATGTGTTTTTTTTGTTTTTGTGTGGAGTGATTATAGACGGTAGTTGAGGCTTTTAAAGCTTCCCTGTATTGGAGGAGTATTTTATGGGGAATTGTTGGTTTTATGATTTTATCTTGTGGGGATTTTAAGATGGGGATTTAAGGCTCTCGTGTGGGTTGGTATTGTTTCTGCAAAATAATAAAAAAAAGTTTATAAAATGTAGTTTTTAGTAAAGAGTGGTTTAGGTATAAGTGTGTTAATTCTTTGGTTTTTCGGTAGGTGTTTGTTAATGATGTTATAAAATTTTACTTAACAAAATGGCGAATTTTTTTATTAAGTCGAATTAGAAGCCAAAACATTTTTGTAACCAAAAGACTGTAAGATTGGGTCATTGGATATACGAAAACCCGTATGTGTGTGAAGAAAGTGTGGCCAAAGCGTGCGCATGTGTTATAGATTTTATGACAAGAGTGTTCGATTTGAAAATCTTGGGGAAAAAAAATATTTACTTTTTACGTCTTCAGGAAACTGAACGATTTTCTTTCAATATTGCTGACTGTTTATATTTTTGTAAGTCAAGAAAAATTAATCTTAAACGTTATGGATTTTCTATCTTAATTATACCCTCACCTGTAGTGCACAAGGGTATATATAGCTTTGTCATTCCGTTTGTAATTTCTACAATTTTCATTTCCAACCCAAAAAAGTATACATTTTCTGAAAGCTTATGAATAGAGGAGTCGATTAAGCCCTGACCGTCTGTCCGTGTGTTGGTTGAAATCAACTTTTAGAAGATACTCTAATAGTATCAATCTCTTGGAAATATCCAGAAATGAATCGCTATTGAAATTCAGCACAATCGCCCCATAACTTTCTGAGATATAAGCAAAAAACCACGACCACCTCGTTTTTTTTCACAATTACAACAACAACCTACATACATACATACTGGTTAAAGTAAACCTGGCATCGAACTCCAGCTGAGTCAAAAAAATTTAATTTTATTTTATTTAATTTATTAGTTATATTTTATTATTTTTTTTAATTTTTTTTAAATAATTTGTAAAAAATTTAAAAAAATTTTTTTTAAAATTTTTTTTTTTAATTTTTTTTTTAAATTTTTTTTATTATTTTTTTTTATTTGTAATATATATTTTTTTGTAATTTTTTTGAAATACGTACATACATATAAAAAACAAAGATATATAAAAACATCCAATTGTAATATTATAAATTTAGTTTACTTATGTGTTTAAAAAAAAATAAATTAAAAGAAAAATTAAATATAAAACAATAAAAATTTTGAATAATATATAAAATAAAAAAAATTTTTTGGCTCACTCTAACAAGTATACCACATTTGTATGTATGTGTAGATAATTGATAATTGTAGAAATTTCAAACGGAATGACAAACCTATAAATACCCTTTTTCACTGTGTGAAGAGTAAAAGAAGTAAAGGAGAACGAAACTTGGGCAAGTCAGTTGCTGAGTCTGAACGTGAAAGCAAGTTCAAAGGATAATAAAAGAAAATAAAAAACTAACTTGCGCAAGTGACTTGCCTAGTGAGAAAGGGGTGAATGTTATAAGCTGTAAAACAGTCATCAATTATTTCGTACGCACTCTTTCGTTTAAGTGTCGAATATCTTATTTAATTGGCCACAAACAATTGAGTCATTTACTTTTTTTTTTTTGGTCTCTTCCGAGTCTAAAGTTTGTGTTTATTTCTATGTTTCAATGTAATTTTACGGCAAGTTTCTGTATGACTTTGTTTTTTTTTTGCTCCCTTTAAAGAGGGGACCGAAACAATGCATGGTTGCAACTTGCAAATAGCATGAATTGATGAGATGCTGATTGATGTTGTTAAACCGTAACTGTTTGTTTGGCAAAGTACGAGTACACCTATGTTGAGTTGTAAATAGTATATGTATGATGTGGTGACCATGGCACACATGCCAGCTGACTGTTTGTCATTTTGGTTCAATGACTGAATGAATGCCTGGTTGGCTGGCAATCTATCCAGTTGATTGACTGACTGACCAACTGCCTGTCATAAACATTTTTATGGTGTTTATTTAATATATGTTTGTTGTTATTGTTGTCGTTGTTTCTAGTTTTTCACATACATAGTATGCTGCTGCTGGCTGTTTAACATCAGCAAGTGAATGACTGGCTGAATAGAAATCTAAATGAATTACCGGTTCGCTAACAAAGTCTTAGTCTGATTGTGTAATAAAACTCTAGCTTTTTACAAGAAAAAAAATATAAAAATAAAAACTTACAAAAAATGTAAGAAAGAAAAACCTGAAATAGTTTAAAAATCTTTTAAATAACGTAACTATTTATATTAATAGTTGAAAATTATTTTTTTTTTTTAATCTTTAATATAATAAAAAAATTTAAATAAATAAAAATAAAAATTATAATTAAGTATGTCTAATAATAATTCAATGATTTAATTTATTATTTCATTTTACGCTTCTAACTTATAGGTTGTCCCAAAATTGAGATGAAAAACAATACTTTTTTCACGTGCATTTTTTAGTAAAATGTGCAACACCTAAAATGGTCCCTTCAACACCTACAATATTAGTATCAAAAAATGAAAGGGCTTCACCAGTAGAATACATTAAAAATAAATCCCAAATCTGTGATTCCCTTTAATGTGGGTATTATTAGATACGGCACAGCCAAATATAGCCCTCTTCATAGCTTGAGTTGCCAACATTTTCGAACATTAATAACGGTTAATTTATAACTGGGGAACATTTTTGAGACACCCTAAATTTTCATTTCTATTTTCGCCGGACTTACGGCTTTAAGGTTATTTGATTGGTTGACTGGATTGGTGCCGCTAATTCGATGTTGTAATTGAATGATCGAACGAATTTTTGGTCAAGGAATTATTGAAAAATTATTAAAAATCACTATTAAGGTGTTGCTTGTGTTTATGTTTATATTTAAAAATTTGTTTTTAGTTCAACTTTGAGCACAATTTTTCTGTTGATTAAAAATAAACAATTAAACCTAACATGACTTGTGCATGTTTAGATATTTCGAACAATTTGAAATGCATCACATTGAATTGAATCATGCGTAAAATGAACAGAGCGTGATTAAATGCAAAGCATCATAAAGTCAAACATAATTAGAATTAAAAATAATAATAATAATAATAAATGTATACATTTTTATTGGGTGTATAACTTCAAAATACAGGAATAGCAACAGCTGGCGGTTTTGTCTTTAAAATCTTATATGTCAATTTGCAGTGTACATACATATGAATGTGTCAGGATTGTCAAAGCAATCTTACATACAAAACTTTAAGTCATAAGTATAACATTTCTTGGTCAGGAGTTGAAACGTACGATTACCGGAACACTAACGACATTTTCAAACAACTCTGACTACGCAGTTTTTACAACTTCATATCGCAGTTTCTTCTTCAAGAGTTATCAAAGATGAATTGAAATTAATGCCCCTATTGTGGTTCTCCACTTTTGTAATAGTTTGGTTGTCTTTGGAAAATTGACATTTCCATTCTCAACTCAACTGACGGTTGACTCTTCAGTTGTGTATCTATTTTTTCGTGATATTACCGTTTTCAACTTTGAACAAATTTGGTCGACAAAAACGTTGAATACACACAACTGCTTAGGAGTAGTTGTGTTATTGGCAATTAAGGTTGATTTTTTTTAAAGCGGTAAAAATGGAAAACAAAATGGAGAGATCATAAGTATATGTACATTTTTATAACAACTTTTTCGTTTCATTGCATTTTTGATAGCTCCTGTCAGCAAAAAATCTAAGAGCAGCACATAACTTTAATATAGGAGGAATAGCCACCACGCGAACAGGTGTTTTTGGGTGATCTTTAATTTCATCCAGCAAATAACAAAACGCTTCTTTGCTTAGTCGGAAATAACTTATAAATCTATAAATATAAAATAATTATTTAGTTTCGTTACTTATTAGAAATATAAGTATACTTGGCACTGGGCAGCTCAATATGGTTTGAATCATTACGATTTTTTCTTCTTGTATGTAGCACATCTACACAAGAGTTTTTATTTTCATCATAACATAAATCGACACTTATATCCATTATAAATACTTTTTAATTCGGCACAGCAGTTAGAAACAATTTTAGGAAATTTTTTTTTTATTTTCATTTGCCAAACGTAATATGTATTTAAAGATAGCAGATCGATACTTTAAGTTGGCAACTTCATAGCAAACTCAACTAAAAACAGTTGAGTATCACAATGCCTAAAATGAGTTTGGTTGTGCATAAGTTGGGTTGACTCTCACACAACCAAACTGGGTTGAGTGGTGAACCGCAATAGGGGTATATGTGTCTTAACTCGAACCATATGCAGAAACTTAAATGATATTTGGTTTTAAAAGTTCATTGTCAAAGTAAAAGCCTGTGAAATGACCTGAAAATATTAAAAAGCGATTGAACTTTGTTAAAACTTATATAAATATGGCACAAACTTTTTAGGATAAAGTCACATGAGTAAAAATTTAAGCTCAAAAAATAAGTTAAAAATTATAATTAAAAGCGACGAAAGCGAGTGTGGTGTAAGATCCAAAAAAAAGTCAAAAAACATCACCCATTTAGTTAAGCATGGAGAAGGAAGCCTAATGGGTTGGGACTATTTTTTGTCGATAGGTCGACTAATCGAAATCGACTCTAAATAATATGACTGGAGAGCTAACATAGTGCTGAATGAATGAAAATCTTAAGAGTTTTTCACAAGAAATATGCTTAGCAGAATGACGATCGCAAATACACGAGTTAAGTTGATAAAAACTATTCTAGAGACGATAATATTATAAAATTGGATTGGCCAGTGCAGAGTCTTGATTCTAAGCCAATCGATTACTTATGGAGGTTAATTCCAGAGAATAATTTTAAAAATCTTTATTCAAATATGCCCAACAGTCTAAGACAGGTCATCATTAATAAAAGAGACGGTACAAGATATGAAAACTTTATTCCAAGTTTTATATAAAAATATTTTGAATTTGCACTTTATTTTTTCCACCCATGCCTTCTTATATGATTAGTTTCGATGAATTTATTAAAAAAATCTTTGTTTAATAATATTGTTTTTTACGTTGCATTTTTAAGCATTAAAAGAGTAAAAGAGAATTGCATTCTTTTTCTTTAACATAAGAAATCACATGTAGAATTGCACTTTATTTTGTCCATTGTGTACAAGGGAATATCAAGTTAAATTAAATAACAGTAAAAAATTCAATTAATTGTTATAATAATCGATTGTCTTTAAATATACATATACACTTTTATATCAATAATGTAAAGAATGTTGATTGTTATTTGCAATTAAAAAATCCCAGTTTATTTAAAGTAAATAAACCGACTTTTATAAACCATATGTATGTACATATTTCATTGATGCTTATGCCAGATCATCGTAGGACCTTTTTCGACGAAGTTTAAAATTATAATACAAGTTTTATTTAAAAATTATTATTAACTAAATGAAAATTTAAAATAAAATAAAAAACTGTAAGAAAGTTTTTCAAAAACCCAACTATAATTTTGTTTAGTTTTTTTTATATTTTATTTGTCTCATCTCTTTCACATTTGGCTAACCATTGCACAGAGAGCAATTTAACCCGAAATCTGGGACAAAAATATTTTTTGCACTAACTAACAATAATAATACTTTTTGTTTTTGCTCGATTAAGAACATATTAAAGGCCCACGGAAATTTTTATTTCATTTATTTATTAGGTAATATTTATATTGTAAAGTCTTTATTGATATACATATGTATAAATAATAAAAAAAAAAAATTTATTTTAGATTTTTTCGCCATGGCTTATAAGCAATTTTGTTAGCCCTTTGCGTGTTTTCATCGTGCAAAATTTAAAAAAAAAATTATCCTTTTGTTTTTCAGATATTTATTTTTTTTATTCGTGGAAACCCTAAAAATTTCTACTATTACAAAAATTAAAAAACCCAGCTGTGTGTGGTCATGAAAAACTTTTAAATTCCATGTTTCACCCATAGCGGTCCAAAACTTTGGCTGAAATTAATTTTGACCTAAAAAGTGGTACAAATTACCTACTGTGCATTGGTCAACAGAAAAATATTAGGGGAAACAGAAAAATAAAATATTTATTTAATATAAATATGTAATTTTGAAATATTAATGGGTGGTATTGCAGGATAAAAAATAACAAAATTAATATTTGACATATTTCTTGATTCATTTCAAAGTCAATTTATTTGTTAAAATTAGTTGTCATTTTTAGCTACTTGCACTTGACCGATTTTTTTGAAACTTAGCACACATATTGAGCTGTCATGGCTACATAATTTCGTGATTAGAAAATTGGGCACGGCCACGCCCATAAAAAAAGTTATAATTTTGAGGTACTTGCACTGGACCAATATTTCTGAAACTTTGCACACATATTAAGCTGCCAGGACTTTACATTTTCGTGATTATAAAAGTGGGCAGTACCACGCCCATAAAAAAAAGTTATCGTTTTCAGCTACTTTAACTTCACTGATTTTTCAAAAACTTTGTACACACATATTGAGCTCTCATGATTATACAATTTCATGATTAGAAAAGTGGGCGGTGCTGCGCCCATAAGAAATAAGTTATAATTTTTAGCTACTTGCTCTTAACCGATTTTTGTGAAACTTTACACACATTTTGAGTTATCATGACTTTATATTTTCTTGATTAGAAAAGAGGGCAGTGTCACGCCCATTAAAAAAAGTTATAATTTTTAGCTTTTTGCACTTGATATTCAATTTTAATTTAGAATGGATTTTTATTCATTAAGGGGCGTAGCAACGCGCGCCAGGCTTTTCTAGTTTTTAATAAAATAACGTAAAAAAACTTGTGCAACTAAATTACCAAAAAAAAAAAAAAATTTCACTGGAAATAAAAAAGTTAATAAAAATGTTAATACTTTTACTAATTTAGGTTTCTCCGACATCACTATTTATAAATAATTATTTGGCAATCTGCTCCACTTTTTACTAAATACTTCACACCTTTTTTTTCTCAATCAAACATATTTTTTTTTTTTGATTCGTATTAATAATAAATATGTTTTACTTAAACACAGCAAATATAAGCATTTAAATTTTAAAATGATGACACACACTCTTTCAGGTGTACAATGAAAATATTTATTGCAACATTTTTATTTACACAATTAATGATCTTACGGTTTTAGTTTAACAAATTAGCAAAAATTTAAGCACGCAGGCACATACACACAACCACACATACACACACACACTCAGATCCACAAAAAATCCCACATTTATCTTAAAAATAATAATAAAAAAAATATATTGTGTAATATTTATATCTAAAACCATAATAAGCAACGCCTTTTAATTTATTATTATTATTTTTTTTTTTTAAACAATTTGAGCGTATTTTTTACACTGCCAGTGAGTGACTAAATTTTATTACTAAATGTCACGCATGTAAAACAAAATACGAATTCGCAAATTCATACAGATGCGCTGGATTTATTTAAATATTTTAACTGGTGTTTGGAGTTGTGGGGCATGGTTAGTTAGATGAATGAATAAATCAGTTTAATGTTACCGACTTCTTTCTTTTTTTTTGGTTTGCTTAAAATGGCAACAAACATGAAATAAGTTTGAACATGTTATTTAATGTTAGACATAAATATTATATTGTAACCGCAATCGTCAATATCAATTGGCAACACTTAAGCTGATAATCATCTTTAAGTTGTTGTTGTTTTTTACAGCCCACAGTGTTTATATATTTATACCCTTCACAGTGAGCGTAAAAGTATATATAGGTTTGTCAATCCGTGTGAAATTTCTACAAAATTAATTTCCGACTCCATATAGTATATATTTTCAGAAAGCTTATGAATGAGGGGAGCCAATAAAGCATTGTCTGTCCGTCTGTCCGTGTGTATGTTGAAATCAACTTTTTGAACCCGACGACATCGGCAAGACCCTTGTAAGTTATAAAAATATCAGAAATATTCGGGAGCAGATCGGTCTTTGAAATAAGCATAATTGCCCTATAACTTTCTGAGATATGAGCAAATAAACACAACTGCCTCTGTTTTTTCGCTTATTTTTACCACAAAAATTAAAAATTTCTAGCCCATGGATGATTTCTAGACACGTTTGTTACATTTTATATATACATATGGTATGCTTTTGGAGGCACTCAAAACAAATTTTGGATAAATTGATTAATCGGCAAAGTTATAGGCAAAAATTATTTGAAAAAATATATGGTTTTTAAATATATAAAATTTTTTCAGACTTCTATATAATTATTGAACACGCTTAGGATACTAAATTATAAGCCGTAATCTCAGAAATTATTTCTAAGTAAACTAACAAATTGGTTGGAAATAAAATGAGATATAAGCACACCATAGTTTCGGTGTTTTTTCTAAAACTTACAAACAGAAATCGATATTTTTCAGTTTCTATACAACCTAGAGAGAAATGAAAGGCTTGAGTATTGAAATATTTTTCTATGAAGAGAAAAAAATCTAAGATGGCGTTCTAGATTAAATGGCGACTATGTGAATCAAATATAGTGGTTACAACTTTGTCCCCTTAACACCAACAATATTAGTATCAAATAATAGGGCTTGACCATTACAATGTAAAAAACTAATAAAAAGTGTCTGAAACAAAATGGCGGAAATAATTTTTTTAAACCCAACATTATAGGTATCAAATGAAAGGGCTTGACTATAAGAATACTGTAAACTTTGCAAAAATCTAAAATCAAGGATGTTGTCAAAAATAATAAAGAAAATTACGTATTACATGAAATCTAAAATCTAGGCTAAGCTACGATGTGGTATTTACATTTGTGTACATAACGGTCAATTAGATTCGGCACGGCCGAATATAGCACTGTTACTTGTTTTTTTGTTGTTGTTGAATTTATGAAAACAATTTTAATGCCTCTAATTCACTGCTATTTTTGGCTAAAAGGGTAAGTTTTTGTTAAATGTTTATCACGCCTAAAAGTGTTTAGCTTTTGTTTGTGTTTCCAATTTTTTTTTAGCAATATTTAAATTTGTTGGTGGTTTGGTACAAGATTTGACCTTTTGACAACCTTATACTTTTTTTGTTGTTTTAAATAGAGATGCTCACTCTTAGCGACTAATCATATTTGAATCAGCCACATATTTTAATTTAAGATAGAATCGTGATTAAGTTTTTTCTCACGATTTTTTGAGCTTGTGCACATTTGTTATTTTTTTTTATTCACTCTCCTGAAATAAAGTAAAAAAAAATTATCGGAGTATGTTGGAATGAGAAAGCGGACAAATGCATTTTTTTATTTTTTTTATGTGTCAATTTCCACTGGTGTTTTGTATGCTCATAAAAGTTCAAGTCTGAGATAATCTGAACACTTTTTCCGGTTTACAGGTTACAAGATAAAATTTAAAAAATCTTCTCCTAGAGGCGAAATTAATAAAAAGCCGCCCTTTACAAAAAAAAGGTCATCATAGTTACCTTTAAAATCATCTTGATTCTAATAACAATATCGGATGTCCCAACAAAAGCACCGGATTAAAATTTGCCACAATTTTCTTAATAGGAATTTTGGGGTGATTTTGTTTACAGTTTTCATGTACAGACTTCGCAATTTAGGCACATAAAGACCTACAGAAAAAACTTTATTGAAAAAATTACCTGCCTTCAAGAGCGCTTATAGAAGGCATGATTTTTATATGCGATATCTCTTATTTGCAATTAAAACGTGGAAATATCATCTCTTTTAAGAGCGGCCTAATTAAGCCTTTCCTTTACGCACTGCTGAAAAAGGTAGCAAGCAGCATGTAAAGGAAAATATACTGCTGCAGTACAGAAAACTTATTTTCTTGGGCTTATGTGCGTAACTAGAGTTTGAGAAACTAAGTTATAATACATAAAGAATTAACTCAGGGTGCCCCGGTGGACTAGTCAGTAGTGTGCTGGTCTGCTAGTCTGGGGGTTACTTGTTCAATTCCCGCCATGGACTCTGGACTGTTTCGTTTTTCTCTTCTTTCTTTTCTATTTAAGTATCACAAAGGGATCAATATAAAGGTCCGAAGTGAGCTGCACAACAGCTGTCTGTTCTACCTAACTCAGTTTAAGATTTTGCATGAACAAATTTTTTTATTTTGGCTATACCAGAAAAATTTTGAGCTTCGCCAATTGTTGGGCTTCTATATGCCAAGAACTTTAGTATTTCAATATATGAAATACGGGAAGCGAATAAGGTCTGCAACGTTTTTTGGTGGAAAAGTATTTAGCCGAACAACATTTAATTATTGTGGTACTACATTACAAAAATGGTGAAAGTTTTACCTTTAACAGTATGAAAATTGCGATAAGCTTTCGGTTGAAATTATTCACCAAAGGAATCGACAATTAGGCTTTTAATTAAAAAAATTAAGATCAAATTAACGCTGATGGATAGGAAGGCCATTGTTCGTCCTCGTTTTTGTCGGTTACCCGAAAATATATCCTCTGTTACTGCAGACCAAGTTTCTCAACCCTGTAAAATCTCAATGTAGTGATTAACAAAAACCACCCAGGTCGTGCAATATAACGCCTATGGTATATTTTCTTTAGAGTTATGTAAACTAAAATGATTTATGAACGGATTTTACCTTTTTTTAAAACAGCCAGAGTTCCTTCATATTTCTGGCCCGATTTGGCATCATGACACTATGGAAAAGAGAGCGTTGAGCAGTATTCAAATAATAGTGTAAATTTTATACTATCGGAGGCAAATCCAACCAACTATCCAGAACTGCGAGCTGTAGAATCGTATTGGGCTCTTAAAAAACCCAAAAAAAAAGTTTAAAAGCACAGAAGAAGTACCCCAGACTCGTAGATTACGTTGGAGCTATAAAATGTTTAATAGAAGGGTTCCTGGAAAAAGTAAATCTATTCATATGTCAATGTTAACATGTTTAATGAATTTGTACAATATTTAAAACAAATTATGTATTTTTGAGAATTTTTATTTTAATAAGCCTGAAAGAGTTAAACATATTTTAGAAGAAATACGGCGAGTTTTTGGTCAAATAAAGAAAGCTTTTGAGAAAACGTTCAAATAAGAATAACTTTCTGCCTGTGGTTTCGTGTTGGCCATTTTTTTGATGTTGTATTTCACATTTCACCGGATTTATTGTACGTCTCACCTGTGGTCTTAAGTAAAAATTAAGCAAGGTCCATGTGTTGGTTGAAATAACTTGGAGAAGCACAAACATGCTGTACAGATCTGTATTATTTATCAATCCCTTGGAGACATTCGGTAATGATTTGCTAATGAAATCACACAATTGACTAATAACTGAAAACTGAGCCAATAAACACGACTGTCTCTGTTTTTTCCTATATTTTTAAAATTATTTGAAAATATATAAGTATGTTTTTTAAATACATTAAGCTTTTCAAGCACTTAATGCTGGTGACAGCAAACTCCAAGCTGTGGTCTCGAAAATTATTTCTGAGATAAACTAACAAACCAATTTGAAACTAACTGAGATATAAGCACAAAAATATAGCTACTTCGTTGTTTTTCCTAAAATTTACAAACGAAAATCGATGTTTTTCAACTTATAAACAACCGAGAGGCTTAATATTGGCTTTAAAAAAATACCTGCAGAATAAAATACACTACAAAAACTTCAAAATTCATAATGGCCGCCTCTACAAAATGGCGTAAAAACTTAAAACTTTAACTTATTTATAAACAAAAATTAAAATTAAGTTCTAAATCCAAAAATTAAATTCTTAATTTAAGCCGAAATCGTGCTTAAAAATTCAAGCAAGATTCTGGTTTTCTTAAAACAAGTACAAAATGGGTTTTTTTTCAAAATCAATTACAAGAATAAACTTTTTAAATTAAGTCTTATTTCTCTCAAAAAAAAAAAAACAAACTTATATTTTTGTGACATTTGCTTGGATAAAAACACGAGTTTGTTCCAGTTTGTTTTCATAATTCTCATTTTGTTTATCTCTACTTTAGCTATAAGTAATAGTGTTAAGTGTTGCCTTTTCCGAGTTAAAGCTTAAACTAGACGTGATACATATAACCATAATGCCATAGCCATAAGAAACCTAAATTTAATTGGTTTCTATGATTATGGCGACAGTTACCTAAATCAAATGAATTTTTACCCATAAGTTTGTTTCAAACAGCTGTATGGTTATGGTTTTGCCACGTCTAATTTAAGCATAACTAACGTGTTATGCTTTGTCCGTATTTATACCCTTCACACAGTGAAAAAGGGTATATATAGGTTTGTCATTCCGTGTGAAATTTCTACAATTTTGATTTCCGACCCCATAAAGCATATATTTTCTAAAAGCTTATGAATAGGGGAGTCGATTAAGCCCTGTCAGTCTGTCCGTCTGTCCGTGTGTATGTTGAAATCAACTTTTTGAAGCCCTCCGACATCGCTTGGACTCGGGTGAGGTATTAGAATATCAGAAATATTCGGGAGTAGATCGGTATTGAAAATCAGAAACATCGGTACATAAACAACTGAGATATGAGCAAAAACCCACGACCACCTCGATTTTTTTTTCACAAAAACAACATTACAACAACAACATACATACATACAAACGTGTATACTGGTTAGAGAAAACGTGGCATCGAATCCCAGCTGATGCAAAAAAATTTTTTTTTTATTTTCTGTATA
Source organism: Phyto melanocephala (assembly GCA_941918925.1). NCBI lineage: Eukaryota > Metazoa > Arthropoda > Insecta > Diptera > Rhinophoridae > Phyto > Phyto melanocephala. Next base: position 107,773,175 of record OW799237.1, read on the forward strand.
TTTTTATACCCTTCACACAGTGAAAAAGGGTATATATAGGTTTGTCATTCCGTGTGAAATTTCTAAAATTTTCATTTCCGACCCCATAAAGTATATATTTTCTGAAAGCTTATGAATAGGGGAGTCGATTAAGCTCTGTCAGTCTGTCCGTCTGACCGTCTGTCCGTGTGTATGTTGAAATAAACTTTTTGAAGCCCCCAGACATCGCTTGGACCCGGGTGAGGTATTAAAATATCAGAAATATTCGGGAGTAGATCGCTATTGAAAATCAGAAACATGGGTACATAAACACCTGAGATATGAGCAAAAACCCACGACCACCTCAATTTTTTTTTCACAAAAACAACATTACAACAACAACATACATGAATACAAACGTGTATAATGGTTGGAGTAACCGTGGCATTGAATCCCAGCTGAGCCAAACAAATTTTTTTTTATATTTTTTTAAAATTTTTTTTTAATTTTTTTTTTATTTATTTTTTTTTATTTTTTATTTAATATATTATTTATATTTTTATTATTTTTTAAAAATTTTTTTTTAATTTTTTTTTTATTTTTTTTTGTTTTATATTTTTATTATTTATATTAATTATTTAAAAAAAAATTTTTTTTTAAATTTTTTTTAAAAATTTTTTTTTTGAATTTTTTTTTTAAATTTTTTTTTTATATTTTTTTTTTATTTTTTTTAAAAAATTTTTTTTTATTTCTTTTAACATACATACGTAAATTTATAATTTTACAATGGAATGTTTTTATATATGTGTGTTTTTTATATGCTTGTACATACATACTTATTTCATATGGGATGAATGGTGATACAAACTACTGTTATTGCATGACTACACGTTGTGAAGGGTATATAAGATTCGGCACGGCCGAATATAGCGCTCTTACTTGTTTTTTTTAATTTTTTTTTTATTTTTTATTTAATATATTATTTATATTTTTATTATTTTTTTTTAATTTTTTTTTTTAAATATTTTTTTTTGTTTTATATTTATTATATATATTTTAATTATTTTTAAAAAATTTTTTTTTAAATTTTTTTTTTAATTTTTTTTAAAAAATTTTTTTTTAAATTTTTTTTTTTTAACATACATACGTAAATTTATAATTTTACAATGGGATGTTTTTATATTTGTATGTGTTTTATATGTATGTTCGTATTTCATATGGGATGGTGATACAAACTACTGTTATTGCATGACTACACGTTGTGAAGGGTATATAAGATTCGGCACGGCCGAATATAGCGCTTTTACTTGTTTTTTTTTAGTCTTAATAAAACGTATCGCAAAAAAATGTTAAAGGGTAAGCAGTGAAGATACTGTACTATGCAACGATCAAACCAAGTTACGAATTCTTGAAACAAGCAAATATTTTGATTAATTCAATCTCATTTATACTTGAGTGATTCTTTTTCTAAGCTTATACAGCTTATAATTCTTAAAATCAAAATTTTTTTGCTTTAGATATTCTTAAAATTAAAAAATCCGTACTTGACACATTTGTTCTTCAATCAAGCATTTTGTAGTTGGTTTAAGAAAGTTCGTACTTACCGTTACTTCTGACACCGCTAGAGGCTGATTTGAGTACGGAACACTTGATTTGTTATTTGAGTGTAGGACAAATCTGGTTTTTAAAAAATTAAACCCAACAATATAAATATCAAATAAAGGGGTTTAAATAGCAATTTTTAAAGAAGTTGAAATCGGTCTACAACAATATGACGACTATTAAATATGGGTATTAAATAAAAGGGCTTGACTAGTAAATAAAAAATAAATTCAACATCAAAGATGGCGTTGGAAAGAATAAATAATTTTCTTTTGCGAAATATCTGGTCTTTTCATGAGACTTCCTTATGAAATCACTTCTTCCCGCTTGTGAATGACTCGTTTAAGTCCCATAAATAACGCAATTCATTTTTCTCTGTATAATTTCCGCGTATAATTATTACACTTAACTCTGCAACTAAATGTGTTATTAAACTGCCTAAGCATTAAATGCAAATAAAATTTTTATTAAAAAAAAGCAAATTATTTTAAATGTTTTTGTTTTTTTTATAAGGAAATTACACACTATTTCAGTGCTGTTTTTTATAACCTATAAAAGAGAACTTAAGCTGAAAAAAATGATGTGCAAATGGTCAACACTTTCCCATAATAGTTTTCATACTGTCTGTGTTTGTTGTGTTTTTTTTATTATTTAAACAATAAGTAATTAACCCATAACATTAATCTAAACACATAGTTTTTTTTTTTTTTTTTTTGTTAATAAAAGGTGTAACTAATTTGTTTATGTGTTGATAACTTAATACCTGTTTTTTGTTTGCTTTTTATACCCTTCACCTGTGGTGCACAAGGGTATATATAGCTTTGTCATTCCGTTTGTAATTTCTACAATTTTCATTTCCGACCCCATAAAGTATATATTTTCTGAAAGCTTATCAATAGAGGAGTCGATTAAGCCCTGACCGTCTGTCCGTCTGTCCGTCTGCCCGCCTGTCCGTGTGTTGGTTGAAATCAACTTTTAGAAGCAACTATATGTTCCTCAGATCTGTACATGGTATCAATCTCTTGGAAATATCCAGGAATGAATCGCTATTGAAATTCAGCACAATCGCCCCATAACTTTCTGAGATATGAGCAAAAAACCACGACCACCTCGTTTTTTTTCACAATTACAACAACAACATACATACATACATACATGTAAAAAACATACCAAACAAAAAAATTACAAAAAAAAAAAATATTAAAAATAAGAAAAAAAATAATAAAAAAAACTACAAAAAAAAATTTAAAAAAAATTTTAAAAAAAATTTTAAAAAATTTTTTAAAAATTTTTCTAAAAAAATTTTTTAAAAAAATTTAAAAAAAATATAAAAAAAATAATAAAATATAAATAATATATTAAATAAAATAAAATAAAATTTTTTTTGGCCTCAGCTGGGATTCGATGCCACATATATTCTAACCAGTATATACATATGCACGTATTTTATATGGGATGAATGGTGATACAAACAATTGTTATTGCATGACTACACGTTGTGAAGGGTATATAAGATTCGGCACGGCCGAATATAGCACTGTTACTTGTTTTTATTAAACATTAGGTTGCACGTTCATCTGGTAGAAAACCACAGATCACATTATGGTGTGTCTAAGAGGGCACACAAATATGTGCATGATTTTTGTTAATCACTGATTGATGGTTTAATTTTTGAGGGATTTATTAGTGTTTGCTTGAAATTGATATCTTTTGGGAACAGATTATGAACTGAATTAAAGACTTTATAAATCATAAACAGTTTAGGCGATAAGTGGAAGACGAATTACTTGCTTTTAAGCAGCTCTAAACTGGTTGTCTAGGCTTAATTTTAAATGATTTTCAAGGTTAATATGCGGTCTTGAATTTTAAGTTTCAAAATTCAAGATACAAATTATCGGAATTTTTCTTGGAAAAAAAAACAACAGAATTTTTAAATATTTTGTTTGCAAGAGATTTTTTTAAACATAAAGAAAGAGCTAAGTTGTCCAAACTATAAAAGCCTAAATTAATAGTTTCCCATAAATATTTAATTAAATTAAAAAAAAAGTAAAAGCATTATGTTCGATTGCGGCGAATTTTTCGAACCCACCACCAATTTTGTGTACTTTTATAGCACAAAATTAATTATTTTGTTTTTAACAGTAATCGCTATGCAATAATCTCTTTATACTAAAATATGTATCACTTTCTTTGTATGCTATTAAAACATTTTCGTAAATTTGGTCTTTTACTGAAAGTGGGCTTTAAAGTAGGCGTGTCAATAAAGTTTCTGCTTAGGTTAGGTTAGGTTAGGTTGAAAAGGAGGGGCACTAAATGCCCATATGAATAGAATAATTAGAATAGAATAAATATAATAGAAGAGAAGCGCTCCATATAAATAGAATAATGATAATAGAAAGAGAGTAGAAGAAAAAGGGAAACAGACCAGTGCAGAGTCTTTGGCGGAAATCGAACCCGCAACACCCAAACTAGCAGACCAGCACACTACTGACTAGTCCACCGGGGTACCCAAAGTTTCTGCTAATAAATACAACTTGGACATTTCAGTATAGTCCTTTATTCTTCCAAAAACTTTGGCCATGGAGAAGATAAATGAGTTTGATATAAATCGTTATATAGGAGGTAGGCGTTAAAGTGGGCGTATCACCTTCATTTCCTGCCATAACAATGACATAGACTAGAAATGTACGAAATTTCATCATCATATCTCTAATTTTGTCGGTTTACGATACCCTATTTCTAAATAGTAACAGAAGTGTCTTCAAATTATCTTACGGCTGAAATATATTAATTTTTATGGTAATAATGTAGAAATAAATGAATTCACTCGTATCTCACAGTTTTATGGAGCGATTGTGCTGGATTTCAGAAACAATTCATTCCAAAGTATTTCTTAAAGATTAATCCACAAACAGGTCTGAGCAATATGTGGGGGTTTTTAAAGTTAATTTCAACAACACACACATACAGACGGACATTGCTCAATCGTTTGCACTGAGGGGTCGGAAATTAATATTGTAGAAATTGCAAACGGAATGACAGGTAAAGGGCATTATAATTTACCGAGCAATAAAGACATGCAAAGAAATAGTGAATACATGAGTTCAACCCATGATGAAGTGGTTTAATTTATGTGAAACATTTAAGATTTATGTATATATTAAGAAAATTCACTTCATTCTAATAAGTGCATAGAACATAGAACATGCATAAGGAGTGTAACGAAAAAAATTTGTAGTTCCATTAAGTTAAATAAAACTCAAATCGTGCAATATAGAAACTCTTGAAAATGCGCAAACTTATTGGCATATTGTACAAATTTATTTATCCTTGAAATCTTAATTTATTATTTCGTATTTATAAAATTATCGACTTTTTCCGGAAGTCCTTCCATTAAAGATTTTACAGTTGTTTCTGTTACCTTTTTGGAGGAGGTGGTCCATCTACACTTAAAATCGGATAGTTTTGGGAGACCTCTCCTATGGTCTTCAATTCCTTGTAGCTTTCCACAGGCCTAAGTTTTGTACAGTTAGGTAGATTTGCCTCTCGTGGTACAAAAATGACATAATTCTTTGAATACCACTCAAGTGCTTTTTTCCATAGTGACATGATGCCAAATCAGGCCAAAAATATGTAGACACTCGGTGTTGTCTCATAAAAGGTAAAAGTCGTTTTTGTAGGCATTCCGTGATATAAATTTTTGTGTTTATCGTGCCTGATGTTACAAATGTCTGGCTTCGTTTGCCACAACTGCAAATAGATTGATACACGAGAAATTTCTTAGGGAATTTTGTTTGTTTTTTTGTCTTTCTGAACTTTGTATGTCTTCAACTCAGCATAAGCTTTGGCCCTTTGGACAAAACTATTAGAGCATTTTACCGTACGCGCTGCTTTTCTGATAAAAATGTTAGATTGCTCGACTTCTTCTACCTTACCAATATCCCTTGGCACTTTTTTATTTCCTGATCCAGGTTTTCTTTCAATGCTTCTTATACCGTTTAGGTAAGGTTAGGTTAAAAAGGAGGGGCATTAGAAGCCCAAACCCATGACAGGTATGCACTTATGCCCATTTGGCGTGTTGTGCGCTCCATGTGGAAAACGGAATTCCCAAACAAAAACCATAAACATAATTTCCCATAAATAACGGACTAGTCCAAGAACCCAGTCCCCTCAATGTAACTCCTTATGGATCTCCAGTTCGAGTTCCCCAGGTATTCCAAGTTCGGCATAGTATCCACTGTAAAATTCTCGCGTCTAATATGCCCAAACGCAGGACAATGACAGAGGTAGTGTACCAAAGTCTCATCCTCTTCCTCGCATGCTCTAGATGTTGTCTCCTCAGATAATCTCATGCGAGCTAGATGGGTTCTCAACTCCGTATGACCTGTAATTACACTGGTTAGTTTCCTAAGTGTAGGTCTACTTAGTCTCAGAATCTCTTTTGATTTCCCAAGATTTGGGTCACCCCATAGTGTTCTTGTCACCTTACCGACATCAGTGCTTTGCCATTTTCTGCCATGTTCCTCCATCGCCCAACGTTTAAGTTCATCCTTAAATCGTTTAAAGGGGTTTGGGGTTCTCCAAAGTTATAGTACTCAGAAGAGCTCCCATTTTGGATAATTTGTCGGCTTTCTCGTTTCCGATCAGCCCGTGATGGCTTGGTATCCATATTATCTTCAGATGTTCACAATTTGCATATGAGTTTATCTCACTCTTGCATTGCAAAACGTTCCGGGATCCAACTTTCTCCTTTCTCAATGTCTTAATCACTGATTGGCTATCCGTAAAGATACGAATCGGGGTTTCGCTATTCGTTTCCTTTATCCATTTAATTCCTTCCGTAATCGCCATGATCTCATCCTGAAAAATAATGTTGTGATCTGGTAGACGGAAGTATTTGCTTCTATTTCGGCTTATGTCGTATAAGCCCATTCCAGTTTGGTTACGAATCTTTGAACCGTCTGTATAAAGATCGATTCCATGGGTGTTTCCCATCCTGATTATCTCATCCCATTCTCTCTCTTCCGGTATTATGGTGATGCAGTTAGTACTCTCATATCTCATCGGGATTTTATCACATGTTAATTCCGTAATATTTCCCATCGGTAAGATATCCGTTATTCTTTGGTATCTGGTCTTATGTTTAATGGCATTTGAAACAGTTCGAGGGTCAACTTTCAAATTTTTGGTATTTTTTTAAAAGTCCATGACGGATTTTTTTGAAAAGTTTTAATTATTTTTTCACGTCATTTTTTTTTGCAGTCCATTTTGATCGTAATAACAATTGAAAATGAATGAGTTTTAAAATAATGGTATCTGACATATATAAAAAAGCCAACGTGATGAAAAGAAAAATTATTTATTGCACGACTTGAGTGTTATTTAACTTAATGCAACTACAAATTTTTTTCGATACACTCCTTAGTAGGTGAAAAAAAACTCATGTTTCATGAGTTAATATTGTTTGTTATCAGAAATTTTTTGAGATATTTTCTATTCATTTGCATGTATTTTGAAGCACATAATTGATGGCTAACTATTTTGTATTTGGAGACAGCATTCCTCATGCCTCCATTTGCACTTATGAATAAGAAGTATTGAAAAATATTATTCACATTGAACTAGTGCAAAATTTGTTTGCTGGGTTATTATTGTTGAATATGATTTTTGTCATAATTCAAGTGTAATTGCATTCATGTTCGTCATTTTGTAAATTGTATTTTCGACTTTTTTACATTTTCTCACTTTTATTGCCTAAAATATTTCTGGTATTCAGTTGTGCACATGCATATAATTATTATCTAGATATTTCTTTAAAATATGTGTATTTTTGCACATACATACGTACCCTGCAGATAATGTTGCACTCTGTCGTTTATTGCTGCTGAAATGGAGTAGTTAAAATGTGGTCCTATATAATGCAGTAATAGATCAAGTCTTTTTCAAATAAGAGTTTGTAGTTTAGCGATAAGTATTCGTGTTTTAACGATTGTAAAGGGTGATTTTTTAGCTATTATCTTTTTGGTATCACTGGTTAAAACAGCTGACGCACGTTTCGCGTTTTGTTTCACTGTTAAACATCTTCAGTTTGGTCTATAATTTAACCATGAATCGTCTTACAAACGAACAACGCTTGCAATTTAATTAATTTTATTATCAAAATGCGTGCTTTGTTAAGAAAGTTCATCTTGTGTTCAGCGACGAAGCTCATTTTTGGCTCAATGTGTACGTTAATAAGCAGAACTGTCGATTTTGGAGTGAAGATCAGCCAGAAGCATTGCAAGAGCTACCAATGCATCTCAAAAAAAGTCACAGTTTGGTGCGGTTTATGGGCTGGTGGCATCATTGGACCTACCTCTTCAAAGATGATGCGAATCCTAACGTAACTGTGAATGGTAAGCGCTACCGTGAGATGATATCCAACTTTTTTTTGCCCAAAATGCAAGAGCTTGACTTGCATGACAAGTGGTTTCAACAAGATGGTGCCACATGCCACACAGCACGCTTAACAATGGACTTATTGAGAGGCGAGTTCGGTGAACATTTTATTTCACGTTCGGGACCGGTCAATTGGCCACCTAGATCGTGCGATTTAACGCCTTTAGACTATTTTTTGTGGGGCTATGTTAAAGCTCATGTCTATACACACATGCCCGCTTCAATTGACGCATTGACCGGCCGAAATGTTGGAAAGAGTATGCCAAAATTGGACAAAGCGGATGGACCATTTGAGGTGCAGTCACGGTCAAAATTTGCATGAAATAATCTTCTAACATTAAATTATATGGACCGTACTATCGATTCAAATAAAGATTTCATGCATTTTTCTGAACTTCATGTGTTTTTTTTTTAAACATTCCTATAGCTCTTAAAAAATCACCCTTTATAAGTGCTGTCAAAAACTGTATAATGGTGGTTTAGATGTACGCCATCGATAGTGACAAGGAGTAGTTTTGAGACTACTCCGTTGTTTATGGTCTAGCCCAAAATATTCATCATGTTTTCTCCATACATTTGGGTGATCTTTGGACTAGTCTTAATCCATTATAAATTATATAGGGACCTGTTATCTACAGGGTATCTATTGAATTTACTATGTTGTTTGTTCGATTGTGTTATGTTTGTTGCTATTTGTTGCCTTTGATCTACGAGTATGTGCACTTACAATTTTTGTGTTTTTGTAATAAATAAAAATTTAATCCCTTAATATGTGGTTTGAGGTTTTTAAAATTTACTATAAAAGTTGCAAAGTTATTTCGTTTAAACGTTGCCGTCATAACGAATATATTTAATCGTACGCTGTGCCATTTGATTATGTCAGTATTTTAGAGAAACTTTAGTGTTGTAAAGCTAAACATTAAAAAAAATTTGATAAATTTTAAAACAAATCTACTGTCATGCGCTACATCACCAAATGTAGGAGAAGTATAATAGGTCTGTGCTGTCGTTTGTAACACTTTAAACGAAAATTTTCAGAATCTCGTCTTGAGCTGATTTCAGTCCTTTAATGTAAATTGTACAATATAAATTTAAAAATTTTTTATTTCGAATAACTAGGACTTGATAAATAAAATTTAATAACAGAGATGTAAGAATATTGATCATCATACAATTTTACAATTAAGCAATTGTTTCTGGTTCACCTAAAATTGATACTAGATGCAAATAAAAGTCAAGTTAAAAAAGTGGGAAATTTCGGAAAAGAAAAAGTGTTTTTGTATGCAGCATAAGTAGAGTTTACTTTTAGAAAGAAATGCTGATGTATTTCTATTTGCATTACTATTTTTAGAATTTAAGTAAAACCAATTTGAAATTCCGCTGTTTCTTAGAAAAATATTGCTTTTCAAAATTAAAGAAAAAAAAATTTTTTAATTAAATTTTTTTAAATTCGGGGAGAATATTGCAGCCCTTAGAATGTTCTAGTAACGTCAATGGAATACACCAGCGTTTGAATTGCTTGCTTGAAATATGCAAAAGCACATCAATTTCTGCTAAGCTCACATTTTTTAACACAATAAACAACTGTGTTTCCAATGGCAAACAAAAAATTATTTACTGATCAAGCAGAAGCAAACAGCAAAGCAACAAACAAAAAAATTAATAAAACCACATGCTTTAGTTTTACTGTTTAACGTTTTGTGCTAAAGCAACCAGCGGCATTTCAAAAATTTAGCTGCGGCTTACAGCACACAGTGTTTTGATAGCAAAAGCGAACTATACAGCTTATGCCACATTGAACATTCTGCTCGAGTGATATGATGGCATGACATGGCGAACTGGTCGTTGAGATTTGGCGATTTGATCGCTTTAGACTTTTTTATTTGGAGTTTCTTAAATGGCAGGTTTATAAGAATAAACTAAAACAAAAGCGGCCCTCGAAGTACAACAAACATAAGGTTAAGGTGTTGGGTAACATCAAATTTACGTCAAGCGCAGAAGAAATTTATTGAAAAAAAGAATTGAGTACAGTTTCTTTTATATTCAGGCTCCCAACCAAATAAAAAAAATTTAGCCAATTCAAGCTAAAAATTATCCGACCGAAATCATTTCTCTTTCCCTTAAGTAGCAAGTCCTCAAACTACACAAAAAGTGTGAGAAGAATTTACCTTAAGTAAACAACTTAAAGTCTTACGAGCCAAAAAAGATATTGTTCGCCGGACCCCATTTAGAGATTTGCTCTAAAAATTGTTTGTCTTCAAGCCTAAATCTACAAAAGAGCCGGGGTATTACTGATATAAGAAAGGTTGGTTTAACCATAATGCATGTTGTTAGTTGTGAGACTCACCTTAACGTTAAGCTCTTTGTCCAACTGAATTTGACATTTCTTTGTTTCAGTGTTTGACAAATTCAACCATGGAGAGGTACAGAATTAAGCAGCGCTTTAAGATTGTTAAAGCTTTTTACTAAAATGAGCGTTGAAATCGAAATGCATTTCGTGAACTTCGTGCTTTTTTGGTCAGCATAATCGACCAAATGGGTCCATAATCGGGAGAAATGTACCCAAATTTCAGCAAACTGGGCCTGTTAAGAGTTTGACAACACCTGTGCATGATAGCCCAGTTTGTTTGCGGAAAACATTGCTGTTATTTGCAATAGAGTAACAGAAAAGCCTTTAACCTCGATTTGTCGTCGTGCCCAACAATTGAACATCTGACGAAAATCACTGATGCTAATTTTGAACAAAGACTTGAATTTACATGCCAATTGTTCAATTGATCCAAGAGCTGAAGCATACTGGCCATTTCAAGCGTTGTCAGTACAACGAATGGTTGGTTGAACAGACAAAAGTAAATCGGGCCGTACTTATTCGAAAATGGGGTCGGCCAAGAATTTACCAAGAATGGAATTCGCTATCGCGAGATGATAACGGACTTCTTGTGGGCAGAAATTGAGGATATGAATCGGGACGGTATTTGGTTCTACCATAATGGTGCCACACAGCCAATGAAAAATGTTTTTTTTTTTTGCTAGAAACTCAATGGTGTTGTAATCTCATGTCGTAACAAAGTTAATTGGCCGCCACAAGGAAACCCTATAAATCTTATACAATTTCAGAAATTAATTTTAACAAATTAAAAAAATAGCATTTAAAAAAATAAAATTATTTACATTAACAATAATTAACAGCTTTCCGTTTTAATAGGTTGTGATGCGAACTCGCATCACCTCTCTTGGGGCAGCACGAACTGTAACAGGAGAGGAGACGCCCTATGGGAATTCCTAAATGCTAATAACTTATTTACCCTTAACTCAGGTAATAAACCTACATTTATTAACAGAATTAGGGAAGAGGTAATTGATGTGACTATATGTTCAGAAAATTTAATTGATGAAATTTGCGATTGGCACGTATCTGATATGCACTCTTATTCGGACCATCGCTATATTTTTATGACCTTAACTCATCCGCCACCGGAACCGGTGACTTTTAGGAATAAGGCCAGGACGGACTGGCCAAATTTTAGGTTAAGTCTTCAACATAAACTCGAAAATTATCCAGAACCGGATGAAAATCTGGACACGATAGATTCGATGGTTGGAAGACTGACTGCCGATTTTAGGGAAACTTTTGAGGAGCATTGTCCACTCCGACAAAGGCGAACCCCAAGGGAAAAGCCCTGGATGACAGGTGAACTGATTAATCTCAGGAAAGAAACCCGAAGGCTATTTAACAGAGCCTATCGAAAGAAACAATCAGTATACTGGGACGATTACAGTGAGAAGCTCAGAATATACAACAAAGCAATAAGAATCGCCAAACGCAGATCCTGGAGGCTTTTTTGCAATCAGGTGGACAGCGTGAATGACGCTTCTAGAATTAAGAAATTCCTATCGAAAACCCACACCCAACCGGAAACCCTCGTTGACTCGAACGGGAAAAGGTCGGAGACGATGGAGGAGACGCTAGGAATACTGATAGAGGCACACTTCCAAACGGAAATGGCAGATGACGGAGAAATTCCACACCCCCATGACGGTAGTGCCACGACGGACATAATTATAACCACAAAGATGGTAAGAGAGGCGGTAAATAGTTTCTTGCCATATAAGGCACCAGGGCCGGACGGTATTTTTCCGGCTCTCCTACAAAGAAGCATTGACCTAATCGACATAAGGCTGGCGAATATTTTTACTACTTGCCTGAAATATGCGTATACCCCTGTGGAATGGAGGGAGGCGAGAGTCGTTTTCATACCTAAACCAGGGAGGGAAAATTACGCAAATCCTAAAGCTTATAGACCCATAAGCTTAACATCATTCTTATTGAAAACCATGGAGCGTATCGTCGATGGAATGGTCAGAAGACGATTACCAGGCGATTCAATGAGATTTGGACAACACGCCTATATCAAGGGCAGATCTACTGAGACTGCTCTTCAGGAGGTTGTTTATCATATAGAGAGATCCTTCGACCTGGGTGTGTATACCATGGGCGTATTCATAGACATAGAAGGAGCTTTCAATAACGTAATGACCTCGAGTCTTATCGGTTCCTTGGAAAACTTAGGGTTAAGCCATGTCTTAATTGCATGGATTAGCAATATGTTAAGGAACAGATGGATAAATTGTGAGGCAAATGGAGTAAGAAGAAGGGACAAAGTATGTCGAGGAACCCCGCAGGGAGGTATTTTATCTCCATTAATATGGGTAACTACCATACATAGTCTACTGAGGATTCTATCGAACGAGGGATTCAAGCCTATCTGTTACGCAGATGATGTTGCGATACTGATCAGGGGGACGAATCCAAATTCTTTATGTATGAGAGCAATGGAGGCTTTGAATATATCATATAACTGGGCGAAGGAGCGAGGGCTCAATGTCAACCCGGAAAAGACTGAAATCTGTTTGTTTACGAGAAAGAGGAAGATACCGGTGCATAGCTATCCCATCTTTCGGAATAAGACAATTAAGATTGATAAAAAGGTCAAATACCTAGGAATAGTACTTGATTGGAGACTATCCTGGAAGGACCACATTCAATGTAAAGTGGAGGGAGCTCAAAGAATATGGGCCCTCTGCAGAAGAGTGATTGGCTCAAAATGGGGCTTAAGCCCAAGGATGACACATTGGCTATATACGAGTGTACTGCGGCCTACAATTACGTACGCTTCGTTAGTATGGTGGACATCCTTAGAGAAGAAGGTGAATATAAAACCTCTTCAAAAGATTCAGAGACAGTGCTGCATTAGTATTTGCGGCGCCATGAGGAACACATCGACAATGGCCATTGAGAATATATTATCCATTTGGCCTATTGAGATACAGGTAAAATATGAAGCGGCCTTAGCTGCCACAAGATTAATGGCAATAGAGGCTTATAAGAGAACATAAGACCAGATACCAAAGAATAACGGATATCTTACCGATAGGAAATATTACAGAATTAACATGTGATAAAATCCCGATGAGATATGAGAATATTAACTGCATCACCATTATACCGGAAGAGGGAGAATGGGATGAGATAATCAGGATGGGAAACACCCACGGAATCGATCTTTATACAGACGGTTCAAAGATTGGTGACCAAACTGGAATGGGCTTATACGACATAAGCCGAAATAGAGGCAAATACTTCCGTCTACCAGATCACAACACTATTTTTCAGGCTGAGATCATGGCGATTACGGAAGGAATTAAATGGATAAAGGAAACGAATAGCGAAACTCCGATTCGTATCTTTACGGATAGCCAATCAGTGATTAAGACATTGAGAAAGGAGAAAGTTGAATCCCGGAACGTTTTGCAATGCAATAGTGAGATAAACTCATATGCAAATTGTGAACATCTGGAGATAATATGGATACCAAGCCATCACGGGCTGATCGGAAACGAGAAAGCCGACAAATTATCCAAAATGGGAGCTCTTTTGAGTACTATAACTTTGGAGAACGCCAAACCCCTTAAACGATTTAAGGATGAACTTAAACGTTGGGCAATGGAAGAACATGTCAGAAAATGGCAAAGCACTGATGTCGGTAAGGTGACAAGAACACTCTGGGGTGACCCAAATCTTGGGAAGTCAAAGGAGATTTTGAGACTAAGTAGACCTACACTTAGGAAATTAACCGGTGTAATTACAGGTCATACGGAGTTGAGAACTCATTTAGCACGCATGGGATTATCTGAGGAGACGACATGTAGAGCTTGTGAGGAAGAGGATGAGACCCTGGTACACTACCTCTGTCATTGTCCTGCGTTTGGGCATATTAGACGCGAAAATTTTACAGTACATAATATGCCGAACTTGGAGTACCTGGGGAACTCGAACTGGAGATCCATAAGGCGTTACATTGAGGGGACTGGTTTCTTGGACTAGTCCGATATTTATGGGAAATTATGTTTATGGTTTTTTGTTTGGGAATTCCGTTTTCCACATGGAGCGCACAACATGCCAACTGGGCATAGGTGTATACCTGTCATGGGTTTGGGCTTTTATACCCCTCCTTTTCAACCTAACCTAACCTAACCTAACAGCTTTCCGTTCCTGTACATTTTTCATTATATTTTATATTAAAAAACCGAAAACCGAACACAAACCTACTGAATTTTCCATCGCTATCACAAAATGTTAAAAAGTACACTGAGCAATGTAATTCAATAAAATAACACCTAAATCTAAATTTAAACCATTTTGCAATAATTGCCTTAAAAAACTATTGCTGTATTCACAAGGTGTCGTATTTTCGTAATGTCATAATTTTCCAAAAAAAAATTAAAAATAAAAAAACGTATTGTTTTTTGTATTATAAAATTTTTAAACCTTTTAAATTTTAAAAAATTATGATATGATAATACGACACCTCGTGAATTAACCATATAATTTTTTTTTTGCTTTAAAATAACAAATCATTAAATTTTATTGAATTTTCTAAGGTTTTTATTATTGTTATTGCAATTATTGCTGCTAAACTTTAAGACCGACCTACATGATGCAATTTTTCAAGCACATCTTCTTAAAATTAACCATGAAGCTACACGTGCATAATTTTCATTTGAACAATGACTGACAATTTATTTTTATGTATGGTTGCATATTCATATTTTATTTATGGTGTTTTTTGCTGAAAGATAATATTGTCTGCTTCAAAAATTTAACAAAATTAAAAGCATAGATATTCTAAATCACGTTTGTCCTCCTTTTTCTTTCATTTTAAATACAATTGTTAAGACAACCAACCACAAGTTGAGCGAAAAAACTGAATAAGAAGTTTATAGTTTGGTTTTTCGTAACATCTTTAAGAATACTTTTGCTTTTAGTGTGATTCAAGAGTCTTTTGTTTTACCTTTTCAAATTGTGTTGAGGTTGAAGGGTTATTTTGTTCATTTGAATTGCTAATAAATTCTCTACCAGAATATTTGTTTTGTATGTACCTACACACACCTACACATTCATACATACGTTAAGTCTAAGATAATTTTGCTTTTCATCTGTAATTGCAGAGGATTTTTGTAGATTTCTGGCAAATCGTTTGAAAGAACTGATAAATCAAATATGTGCTTTAAGTGTCTACATGTCGTCGTTCGTAAATTATTGTGTTCTATAAGTATAGGTTTTATATGTCACATAGAACACAATAATTTACGAACGACGATGTGTCCGTGTGTGTGGTCTGAGAATTTAGCGATTTGGCTTGTAAAACTAGCAGTTGTCAATCGTTTTAACAACATTTAAAAATTTAAGAACACTAATGTGTTTTTTAGAATTTTGAAAATTTTAAATTATCAATACTGGTTTCTGTGGCAGTATATTTGAGTGTTTTGGATTGTTCTAAGGTAAGTCTGGTTTGGAAACGTATGATAAATAGGCTAATGCTGGATCACCGTTTGAAAACTGTTGAAATTCAATTTGGAAATTGTGATTTATTTTGAAATTCTTATATAAAAAAAGATTCACAGTGTTTTTTTCAATGACGAGACTAAAATGGGCATATTTATACGCGAAATTGCCCTATTTGGGGCTTAGAGAAATCAACATAATAAATTTGTTTTTAGGGCATTATAGCCTTTTTACACTTGCTCACATCTTTCATCAAATCAACAAGATGTTAACATCTTCCCATATGAATTGTACGTGTTTCTGTGTCAACATTTCTCAACATCTTTCAAAGCTGTTCCTAAATGATTTTGTTCCACTCAACATCTTTCGATTATTTTAGTGTCTTCACTAGAAATTGCTGTAAAAAAATACATGGCATCACTAGAAAAAAATTACAAGTGCCAAAAAAAAAATACATACAACGAGTGGACTTTAAATATGTAGTATAAAATAAGTTATCTTAATTATCTTCATTCTCTAATTGCTCTCCAAGGGCAATAATTAATGCAATTAATACAGAATTTTTAAATCCATTTTTTTTTAATTTTTATTTGCACAAACATGTAAAATAAATTTTATGACAGATGAAAGATGTTGCAAATGTGAACACGTTTTTTTTATTTTCAACATCTTCCACGCATTCCGCTAAGATGTGAGCAAGTGTAAAAAGGCTATTAGAGTGGTTCGAAAAAAAAAATGTTCCAGTCACCCCCTAGGTGATATTTTTTTCATTAATATGTTGTTTTAATTTTTTGGATTATTATTATTTTATTCCGATATTTCGCTACCACATTGGGTAGCTTCTTCAGGGAAAGTTTATAGAATTTATACACACATATCTATGTATTTGAATTTTCGTTTGATTTTTTAAATTTGAACAAAAAATTTTCCCGCCTTTTTAAAAAAATGTATTTTTGAACAATTTTAATATTTTAATTGTTAATTAAGTAAATGCTTTGATATTTTAAATATTTATTTATGTAATAAAATAATAAATTTCAATGCGTGTAACATTAAAAAAACTAAAAAAAGTGTTGCCATATCTCTAAACAAATTAAGTATTTTTTTTGACTCCTCTAGCTTTTTTGTTTGTAAATAAAAATTTAAATATTTTTTTGACTCCTCTAACTTTTTTCTTTATGAATAAAAGTAAATAGCTTCAACGTAAAAGTTTCATTAAAATAACATGGTTTTAGCTTCGTTCAAAAATTTTCAGCATTAGGGTGGGTACGAACAGAGTTTCTTAATGTCATGACCACAATTTGCCATGGTAGTAAAAAACTATTAAAGACAGAAATGTAGCCCTTACAGAGCCATGAACACCGATGTACAGAATGTTATGATCGGACTAAAAATGGAGATACAGTGAACAAAATACTAAAAGGACGGTATTTGTAGGCGTGGCAGAAAAATAAAAAAAAAATTTATTTTGGAATTGTTTTTCATTATCTTTAACGCTAGGGGGTGACTGGCACATTTTTTTTTTTGTATGGAAGGTGAACCATTTTAGAGTGCATTATAAGTTCGCAAAACAAAGGTGATTTTTAGAACATGTCTGTCAGCACTGAGTGGTACAGAGCCATAATTTGTACGGGCAATCTGATAGAAATAAATGATTTCCACATTTAGACTTTTATAGTGGAAGATCAATCTAACGCTATATAGAAAAATTAAACAATTTTGAACTTTTCCAACTCACAGCTTAAGATAACTTAACTGATGTGTGAGCTCAATACCGTTCGCTGCTGTTTGCTTGCATCTACTGCTAAATATCGTATTTAAGGAAATTGGGACACAACCCCGTCGCCATGATTTATTGCTATCTGGTGAAGTTTTTGCCATGTAAATGTCCACTTCAAAAGCTCAAACGTCTACTCAGGGTACAAAAAGTATTATTTGTGTTAATTTACTTTAAAATTCTGGCTTTTAAAATGGTTTCTATAGCATAATGGCATGCCAAATATATATTGTTTTAATCACAGAATAATGCGGCTACAAAAATACCTAGCGTTTCAGTTATTATACCTTTTTTAATTAACTTTTCTACAATATTCATTTCCGGCCCCATAAATTATATTTTCTGAATGTTTATGATTAGGGGAGTCAATTGAGTAATTAGCCGTCTACCCATGTGATTGTTGAAATCAACTTTTAGAAGCAACTTTACATCGCACCGATGTGTATGTGGTATCAATCATTTGCAAATATACGGGAACAAATCGCTATTGGATTCTAGCTCAACCACACTATAAATTTCAGAAATATGAGTAAATAAACACGACTGCCTCTGTTCTTCCCATATTGTTACCTTAAAAATCAAAATTTTAAGATAATTTATTGACCTGTCTGTTACTATTTCTAGATATAATATGATTCTTTAACAAAATAGTTTGTAAAAATGTATTTTTTAAATATATCAAGTTTCTCCGGCTCCTTAATTATTTTCGAGCACGATTAGAACACAAAACTACAAGCCGCAGTCTTGAAAAACTAACAAATCGGTTTTAAAATAATAGAGTTGAAAAGATGAAAATACAATTTCGTCAATGGTTTTCCTAACAAATTTATCGAAAACCGAATTTTTTTACAAGAGGTCAAAGCGGGTATAAGAGAAAAGGGCTTTACTAGCGAAATGTAACACACTATGAAAAAAATTTAATTTAATAATGGCCGCCACCACAAAATGGCGTACATTAAATTCTCTATAAATCTATTATTTAAAAATGTATCTTTCTCAACCCCATTAATATTGGTATTAACAGCAAGAATACAGGAAACTGTGATAATGTTAAAAACCAAGATGACAATCTAAATAAAATGGCGGATTTATGGGTCAAGTAATTAGGGCTTTGTAGCTTTAAGCCCCCAAATATTTAATGAAAGGGCTTGCCAGGTAAAATATTGTAAACTATGAAAAAGTGTAAAATCTAAAATGGCGTCTAAATCAAGATGGCGGCATTTTTTGTTTTTTTGCCCATCAATATAAATATCAGATGAAAAGGCTGGACTAGTAGATTTTCAGCTAATTATAAATAAAGTCGATTTCATTTTGGTCAACTGTTGAAATTTTACTGTAAAATTTAGATGTATGCGAGGATCTGCGGGTCTTAATTCTTGCATCAATTGCACCTTATATGGAAATAATATAAAATATTTTTTTAAAATGCGCCTTAGTGACGTATGAGCCATACCTAACTGAGCAGAGCACCTTCTGGTAGATATTTTTCTGGTGTTTTGTTAGCACTTTGCTCTACACGTTCAATATTTTTTAGCAGTATGAGTTAAACGTGGTGTACCTGCTTGAGACAAATCTTTTACGGTGGTGACAATAAACTAAGCAACGAATCGACAGGTGGCGTGAGCTGAGCACGTGTAAGGTGGTACGGCTTACGTAGCCCTCTTTTGATGCACGGCGTACATTGCAACTTACTAGTCGAAGTCGAAGGGACATATCGAGGTTGCTGGCGCTATTGACGGGTCACTGGATGCAAGTCGACTCGGCCTCCCATCAACCGACCATTGTCGCAGCTGTCGGGATAGAGAGAAGGAGGAATCGGTTTTCCACCTTCTCTGCGAATGTCCTGCACTGGCGGCTAAGAGGCACAGATTTCTAGACGAACATGTACTGGATGGCCTCTCTGCGATATCTGAAGTTGGACTGAATTATCTACTGAGATACCTCACGGCCAAGGGGTGGATCTAGTACCCTTAATCTTGGATTTATTCTACATTATACATACATTAGAGCTGACGATTTATGTGGTCCTGTCAACACGGAGTCATACAGACTCCATTGACTGTTTGCGTGCAGCGAACTAGCATGTTAACCAACCAACCAAGCAACGAATCATTGCTTCAGTGGCCGAAATTCTGACTTTAAATAAATAAATAAATAAAAAAATTCTATTCATTTGGTTCTTTGTTCAGCTGTGAATCTCTCCATTATTTATATCCAGGTGTTAGTTATGTAATCTAATAAAAATTTAAAGGAAGTTTTTACATTTAAAAATGCCATGGCGACTTTTGCCCCAACATTTTTTATTTTTATTTTTATTGATTGCAACTGTGTTCCAATAAAATTTTTAATGAATTACCTTTAATATCGCCAACTCATGAGTTCTGCAAAATAGAAGAAAAATGAATAGATTAAATAATTAAGAATTTAACAAAAAAATAATAAATAATTTATTTAAATTTAAAGATACGACATAAAAATGATTTAAGGTTTTTATTTCAATTCAATTGCTTAAATAAC
Source organism: Phyto melanocephala (assembly GCA_941918925.1). Classification (NCBI taxonomy): domain Eukaryota; kingdom Metazoa; phylum Arthropoda; class Insecta; order Diptera; family Rhinophoridae; genus Phyto; species Phyto melanocephala. The sequence goes on from OW799237.1 coordinate 107,793,313, forward strand.
TTTTAAATAAGAACCTTGAAGTTGTGTTTTTTTTAAATACCAAATTGCTGGTATATTTTAAAGTTTGTTTTAAGTCTAAACACTTTTCAGATAATAACTTCTTAGACAACAGAGATGATACAAAGTTAAACTACAAATACTATGTTTTAAATATTCAAGATAAAATTGAAAAAAAAGCAGCACAACAGAAGCCATACAATTGATTATGCATCTTCGTAACTTTTCTTTTGTTCACATTTAGATTAGTATTGCTAACAAGCCGTTGTTTTGAATAAAAATAGTCCGTTACTAACTAATAAGTCAGTTACAAGATTATGAAAAGATTAATCAAACAACCAACTATCCATCAAGCCATCTAACTAAAACAAATCGCTATACACACTAACATAAGTAATATACATATTTACATAACATATGTATGTATATGTACATGGTATATGGATGGATCTACTGGTTTGTTGGTATGTAACAACAGAAGCAGCAGCAGTAACAAACACAACAACAGCATATTCTCAAGTTCAAAGTCATTTGTAGAGGAGGCTTTTACAAGTTAAATTGAACAAAATAAAATCATAATTTTATTTTATTTAATTTTTTATGACTGGTTATTGTAAATGATTTGTTGCGTTTTATTGTCATTCAAATTGAAATATCTATCTACTACATGCATGCATACATCCATACATAATTACTTACGATAACCAAAAACAAAAACAATATTTTAAAACTTAAGAACAGGGTCTCTTAATTAACCTTGCAATCGATTGTCTTAAATAGTTGTTTTGTGTCACATTTAAATTATGCATCTTTTAGTTTTCTGTGAATGTAATTTAAAAGATTTTGATTTCATACATAAAGAACAAAAGTATTTCTGTAAAATAAACAAAAGATATTTCCGCATACACATATAAAAAAAAAGAATCTATTCACATTTAAATGTCGGGGCCTTGAGAAGTAGTTCCGATTAGAGTTAATAAACTTACTACAAGAAACATTAGTCTTAAACAAAATAGAATAGAACAACATAGAATACAAAATTCAAAATATTAAAATAATATATAAATAAAATAAATTATTGAATGGTATTAAATAAATTATAAAATCAAAATCTTGAGAAGCTAAGAAGTTGTAAGTCTAGAACTAGAAATCAAAGGAAATTCTGAGACTAAGTAGACCAACACTCAGGAGACTAACCAGTGTGATTACAGGTCATACGGAGCTGAGAACCCATCTAGCTCGCATGAAATTGGAAACGACATGTAGAGCATGCGAGGAAGAGGAAGAAACTTTGATACACTATCTCTGTCATTGTCCTGCGATTAGGCATATTAGAGGCGATCATTTTACAGTGGATACTATGCCGAATTCGGAGTACCTAGGGAACTCGAACTGGAGATCCATAAGGAATTACATTGAAGGGACGGGGTTCTTGGACTAGTCCGATATTTATGGGAAATTATGATTGTGGTTTTTGTTTGGAAATTACGTTCCCCACATGGAGCGCACAACATGCCAACTGGGCATAAGTGTATACCTGTCATAGGTTTGGGCTTTTAGTGCCCCTCCTTTTCAACCTAACCTAACCTAAGTCTAGAACTTTTGATTTTGTACGGGTTTAATTCTAGTCCTTCAATCAGCTAATGCCAAATAGCTAGGTGTGCTTTCAAAAGCATCGTTTACATCGTCAATATATGTAGATGACCTTACTGTCCTGTAGGTTCCTACTCTTCACAATTGGGACGTTCGTTCAGTAATAATTTTTACTATTTTTTACTGGACTTTACATGATTGTTTACGTTTTATATAGAATTTTGTGTAAACGAGCGCAATCCAGTAAAGTTCATAAAAAATAAATACGAAATATGTTTGAGTAAACAAACGAACAAAATGTTGTTGTACATATGGCGAAAGTTTGGTTGTCACAAAAGTATATTGCGCCTATAGCAGAACCAGTAATGACAATGGCACGATTTTCACTGGTCCAATGCGTCATTATTACTAAATTTCCACATAAGCAAAAGCGAACGAGAATAATCCCTATTAGCTAAGATTCCTCTATGTCCACTAAGCACATTTAAAAATCGTCGGGTTTAACAGCCGGACCGTGTATGACGACGATTTGCTATTTAAAGATGGCGCTGTAAAGTGATATAAAAGGAGTGAATCTCAATTCAGACGCACTTTTTTATATTAAAATAAAGTCTACTATTTTTGAGAAAGTTGCGATTTATTATTGTAAAAATAAATGTTTCGATTTAGTATGAAATAAAATATTCGTCAAATAACTCACACGGCTCTGAAGATAGGCCACTACATTTTTTATACCCTTCACACAGTGAAAAAAAAATTTTCATTTCCGACCCCATAAAGTATATATTTTCTGAAAGCTTATGAATAGGGGAGTCGATTAAGCTCTGTCAGTCTCTCCGTGTGTATATTGAAATCAACTTTTTGAAGCCCCCCGACATTGTGCGGACCCGGGTGAGGTATTAAAATATCAGAAATATTCGGGAATAGATCGGCATTGAAAATCAGAAACATGGGTACATAAACAACTGAGATAAGAGCAAAAATCCACGACCACCTCGATTTTATTTTCACAAAAACAATATTACAACAACAACATACATACATACAAACGTGTATACTGGTTAGAGAAAACGTGGCATCGAATCACAGCTGAGCCAAAAAAAAAATTGTTTTTATTTTTTTTTTAATTTTTTTTTATTTTTTATTTAATATATTATTTATATTTTTATTATTATTTTTTTATTGTTTTTTTGTTTTATATTTATTATATATATTTTAATTATTTTTTTAAAAATTTTTTTTTTTAATTTTTTTTATATTTTTTTTTTTATTTTTTTTAACATACATACGTAAATTTATAATTTTACAATGTGATGATTTTATATATGTATGTTTTTTATATGTATGTACGTATTTCATATGGGATGAATGGTGATACAAACTAGTGTTATTGCATGACTACACGTTGTGAAGGGTATATAAGATTCGGCACGGCCGAATATAGCGCTCTTACTTGTTTATATATGCAAACACTTTAATCACAAACATCAATACAAACATATACAGTCTGTATAATCGTGGACTTCCACACATACACACACAAAACATACTTGAATATATGAATCAATAAATACTAGCTATGATTTTTCATATGACACCAATATTGAGTGGGGCCCATACCCGTTACCGCCATTTTGTAGTGGCAGCCATCTTTAATATGAAAATGTTCAGAACTTATTAAACATATTAAGTAAGTCAAGCCTTTTCATTTGATACCCATATAGAGGGGGTGGAAAAAAAGTGTAATCCGCCATTTTGTTTCGAGCGCCATCATGGAATAAAAATTTTTGTTAAGTCTACTATATTTTACTAATCAAGTCCTTTCATTTGATATCGCTATTAAGGTTGGTAAACTTTTAATTACAAAAATAATCTCATGTATACATATTTTTTCGCCATTTTGTCATGGCGGCCACCTTGACCTTGAAACTTCATTAGAGTCTACTATATATCGTCGCTGCTCTGAAGTTATCGGTTATGTGACAATTTTTGCAATTTTTTTTATTGCACTATTTTGAACCTTTGTTGGTCATACATCTATCCACCAAACTGTTTAAAGATATCTTGATTCGTTCAGAAATAAACAATAGTCGATATGAGTAAGTTTAATAATATGAAGTAACAAAATGATATGCTTTTCTGCTCTTCTGAAAAATTAGTAATAAACACATAAGTGAATTCGTCAGAACAGCGACAATTTACTCTAAATTTTTATATACAAATTTTTTTTGAAACGTACGAATTTAAAATGTGTATGTTCATATGGCATCACTGCAATACCCTTTTTCAATGCAACAGATGTTTTGCAAAAAAAAATTATTAAGGCGAATTCAGTTATCAGATGGTGTTGACAACACAGCTGGGGCTAATTTCTCGTTCTGTAAAACTGTAAAATGAAAAAGTTTTTGTATAGAAAAGTGTATGGTGACACCATATGATAAGACACACAAAAACTTTTCATCTCATTATTTATTTCATAGAACGAGAATTTATACCCTGATCTACTTTTTCCTTTGCATAAATGTTGACTGAATTGCCAGATTTTATTTATTTTTCAATAGTTTGCCTTTTCCCGCGCAAGTTGTTTGAAGAAAAAAAAAAAAAAACACAAATAAATCCATGTTGTTTTTGACACATCAGCAAACAATAGCAACAATAAAAAACAATACTTTTGTTGTTTAATTACGACAACCTGATAATTGGATTCGTCTTGATTTATTTTCTTGTGTGGTCTTTTATGTCATATTAGTTTTGTGTCAAAAGATTGAAAACAAAAAGGGAAATGAATAAAATAAATTGCGAATATAACTAGGGCGACACAGGGTATTGAGATTTCCACTCGACCTACAACACTTAAACAATCAATAACATCGCCAATGAAATTGTTAGCTTTTCAGTCTCTTAAGCGTCTGCACTGACAATTTACCTTATAAAAAGCAATTCTTTATTGTCATTCAATTGTTAGCATATGTTTAGGTTTAGAAATTTTATCAGATCTAACAACCGTCTGTGCAGAGCTTAAGACAGGTATTGAAAGACCTATCCGTTATAGAATAAATAATTTCATTTAGTTTATGCTGTCAAACAATATGAAAACATCATTCTTTTAAAGAAAAATTAATTTTAAGTTGTACAAATATTTTATGCTGTACCCACCCTAAAAATATTAAAGATCCGTTAAGTCCCTAACCTTGTTTTTCTTTACAAATTCCAACCAGTATCTCAGAAAAAAAATGTAACACTCGAATAACTTTCTTTGTAGGTCAAGTTTAAATACACTTTTATTTTCAAACATAAACCAATCAAACTACCAAATCCAATTAAAAAAAATAAAAATCATAACAAATTAAAGATTTCAATGTCAGTGAACTTCTGTCTTTTTTTTATGGAATGTAAAGTGTGAATAACCCAATTATTTATGTATAAAATATTTTAATGCCCGAAAACGCTTTAAATTAGATACAGACGTGAAAACAAGAGTGTAAACAAATAAACCGGGTTAATATAATTTTAAGTAGGAAATACTGTTGTTGATTGGTGACCTCTTTGTTTTTTTTTAATTTTTTTTATTTTTGAGCCACATTATGATCAAAATTTGATTTATTGCTGAAAAACAAATAAACAAAAGCAAAAAAATAAATAAATAAATTAAAAGCCAACACAAAAAAGTTATAATTGTTATTAATACAAATAAAAAAAAAATAATTATTCTACCGAAATAAAAAAAATGTTTTTTAATAAACTTTTGTTAAAAAAAAATGCGGTGATGTATGCAATAAAATTATAAAGGGACAGCCTTATTTTTCTTCGGCAAAACAATATATTTTACATAGCTTTTACACATGAAACTAAATGTGCATTACACTTACACTTCTTTAGTTACACATTCCATTTTTTGTTTTTTACTTTCCACTCATAGTTCGACAATGTTTCCGAGAAACCAATGGCATATTCACAAGGTAATGGCATCGCGGCAACAAACACAACATTTCAACAACAAATGCATTTTGTTTTTTCATAAATGTCTGCGTATGGGCTTTTCCATGTCATCGTACGTGACATTTGTACTCCTATAAAGTGGAGTAATTTTTGCAAAAGTAAGAGTAACTGCAACAAAATTAGATCTTTATGTTCCATTGAAAGGGTACTTTATTTAAAAAAAAAATAATTATATTCGAATCATTGTTGTCTAAGATATCCAGAAAAATAAGAATATTTCGTACGTGACATAAAACAGAAGTGATTTTGAGGTGATATTGGGAAATATGTTTTCTTCTTTTAATTTATTTCACTAAACCAAATATTTTTCATTTTAAATCCATCATACTTAATTGAAAACAAATGATTTCATAATAAATTTAACAACAACAGATGTTGGTAAATTTCGTACTAACTCAATGTATTTGAAATAACAGGAAATCAATTAGAACAAATAATTCTATATTTCAATTTTCAATACATTACTGAGTTAAATAGTTGATATTTACACACAACACCTGTAGTTCGGATCAAACGAGTGCTGATGATGAAACCGTAGCTGGTTTCGAAAATGCATTCCACTCAGCTAATATCGGATGACTAATTTTTCCTTAATATTCTTGTCGTTATCGCATTGAACCTAATTAAAAATTTAAAATATAATTCAATTTAATATCGTTTGTGACAGATTTTTCTCTAATAGTATTCTTAGGTAATAAAATTTATATTATGTTAAGAAAAAAAGTTAAATTTAAAATTAGTTGCTCTTTCGACTGTTAAAATACGAATGACGGAGACAAAATTTTTTTTTGCACTACGTACGTGACATTTAAATAACATCCAAGGGAAATCCAAAAAAAATACCGCTAATTGGACTCTATATTTTCTTTTTTGTTATGGATCTTGTTAATTGTTGTTGTTACCTTAATTTTAAAGCATATTTACAATTACAATTTATTTTTACAATTTAATCGCTAAAAAATGTAGTTTATTGAAATTCTTTAAAATAAGTAAAAGAGATAATCATATTGAACTCTTATTATTGTTCTTAAAATAATTTAATAAGCTCTTAATACCTGCGCCTAGTAAATATTGAGTGTTTTTTTTTATCAATAAACTTATATTGGAAAACTTTCAAGAGTTTTTATTTTTACAGTCGTGGTTGACATATTCATGGAAATGCCCATATGTCATAAAATTGTTAATATTTTTTTCTTATTTAGATTCAATGATTTTTAAGAAACTTCAATGCAAAAACTTTCTATTCTCGGTTTTTTTATTTTTTAAAACATTTTGAACAAACTGAAACTGCAAATTATTTATTGTAGAAAATAAAATAAAAAAATTAATGGTGTTTTCTTTTCTAACAAACAATGTTGTCCTTTTATTGTAAAACACTTTTTAAAGGTCACCTGCACCCTAACAAAATTCTACATTCATAATCAGTGGCATAGAACAGAATTTTTTATGTTTTTTTACATCATAACTGGGTGCCCCGATAGACTAGTCAGCAGTGTGCTGTTCTGCTAGCTTAGGGGTTGCGGGTTCGATTCCCGCCGGAGACTCTGGACTTGTCTGCTTCTTTTCTATTCTATTCTTACTTTTCTATTCAGGTATCACAAAGGGGTCAATATAATGGACCGAAGTGAGCTGTACAACAGCTGCCTGTTCTACCTAACCTACATCATAACTATAGTTTTATGTACTAACTGCCTTTCCTGTTTCATTTTAATAATTTGGGACAAAAAATTAATTTTTAACACCAAAAACAATTTATTATTATTTTTAAAGTCAGCTGTTAAAGAGGGCAGTATTCTAACCCTTTGACTAAATTCAGGGTACGACATGTAATATTTTTATGCTCTTCACAGTAAGTGTAAGGGTTAATATAGGTTTGTCATTCCGTGTGAAATTTCTACAATTTTCATTTCCGACCCCATAAGTATATATTTTCTGAAAGCTTATGATAGGCGAGTCAATTAAGCATTGTCCGTCTGTCAGTCTGACCGACAGTATGTTGAAATCAACTTATTGAAGCCCCCAGTCATTTTCAAGTCTCGTGGAAGGTACTAAAATATCTGAAATATCTGGGAACAGAAAAATCGTTCTATTAACAACTGAGATATAATAAAAAAAAACCTAGACCACCTCGCCTTTTCACACCAATACAAACTGGATGAACGTAGGTTCGAATCCCAGTTAAGACAAAAAAAATTTTTTTTTTATTTTTATTATTTTTTTTTTAACGTACATACATAAACTCAATTTATAATTTTGCAATGGGGTGTCTTTAAGCGGATAAAATCAGTATAAAGATTATGAAACATATATGTACGTATTTCATATTAATGGCATGAATGGTGATACAAACAACTACGCGTTGTGATGAGTGTATAAGATTCGGCACGGCCGAATATAGCACTTTTACTGGTTTCTCATTTTTATGGAAACTTTATTAAAAAAGAACTAGTTACCCGTTTATAATATTGCATATTTTTAAGAAAAGAATACAAACAAGAAACAGTGCTATATTCGGCTGTGCCGAATCTTATATACCCTTCACAACGTGTAGTCATGCAATAACAATTGTTGGTATCACCATTCATCTCATATAAAATACGTACATACATGTTAAAAACATAAAAAAAAAAATACAAAAAAAATTAAAAAAAAAATTAAAACAAAATTTTAAAAAAATTTAAAAACAAAATTTAAAAAAAAAATTTTAAAAAAATATAAAAAAAAATTAAAAAATATAAATAATATATTAAATAAAATAAAATTTTTTGGCTCAGCTGAGATTCGATGCCACGTTTACTCTAACCAGTATACATATATGTATGTTGTTGTTGTAATTGTGGAAAAAACGAGGTGGTCGTGGTTTTTTGCTCATATCTCAGAAAGTTATGGGGCGATTGTGCTGAATTTCAATAGCGATTCATTCCTGGATATTTCCAAAAGATTGATACCATACACAGATCTGAGGAACATATAGTTGCTTCTAAAAGTTGATTTCAACCAACAGACGGGCAGACGGTCAGGGCTTAATCGACTCCTCAATTCATAAGCTTTCAGAAAATAAATACTTTATGGGGTCGGAAATGAAAATTGTAGAACATACAAACGGAATAGCTTTGTCATTCCCTTGTGCACCACAGGTGAAGGGTATAAAAAAGGCATAGGGCAGAATTAATGCAACATTTACGTCAGAAAAGAAAACACCATAAGTTTGACGAATGCAGACAAATTAAAAAAAAAAAGTTGACAAGTCTGATAAATTGTATAAAAAAACAAAACAATTTAATTGGATATGAGTACCTTATTAGTCTTCCTTGCAAGAAGGTTTATTATTTTTTTTAAGTTTTCAGAAAGTCAATGACAATAGGCAACTGAAATTCCACATAGAGTAATTAAATATTCAGAATAGAGTAATTAAATATTCAGAATATCAAAAAATTCAAAAAAGTAAAACCGGTTTTTATAAGTAAAACCGGTTCGAACAACCGGTTTTATAATTTTTTTTTTAGTTCTTTTGTGAATTGATTGGCCTTTATCATATTTCACTTAACCTTTACAATATTAAGGCTTAAAACATTAAATTTTAATGTGAATAATTTTTAAATGATGATTTAAAACATAAAATTTTTGGTCCCAAAATTTCCAACAAAATACAACTCCTACAATTGGTTGTGAATTCAGTAACTATTTTACAATATTGTAGTATAGTTGTAATTGATGGTTTTAATTGAAAACTTTTTTAGAAAATGTAAAATATTTAAAAATCCCGAATAAAAACAAAAAATATTGGTTCTATTCATGAAGCATTGTCGGTAAAACACATACAATCACATATTTTCAAAGGTTGTAACTATGCTTGCTGAGTATGCTTGATGTGTGTCAATCGTATTTCCAGTTCGAACACAAAAACGCTTACAACGTTGATTCATGTCTTTTCCAAATACCCTACTTTTTTTGGTTGAAAATCCCATATATGAGCCTTGATTTTTCACATTTTCAAAAATTTATTTCTCGAATCCAGAATTGAATACTGACATATACTATATGTATATCTCTGGAATCTACTCGTCATGAGGTACTCTTACCTAAATGTATTACACTCGGCTAAAGTCGAAATATTTTTTAAAATATTCTTAAAATGTAGACTTGGGTAAATCGGTTACTTCAGTTCGTTTTTGCCAACAACCTTTTTCAGTTTTAGCACAAACCACAAGATAATTTAATAGGGGTTATTGGCAAAAATTAACTAAAGTCATGATTACAATTAAATTTTTTTTTTTTAGAAAATGTCTTATACTATGTGCACACACGCGCCTTAATTGTCAATTTATAATATTCTCGCAATTAAAAGCCTTTATTGAGCTCATTTTACCATACTAAAAATTACTTATAAATTGAGCAATAAATAATTTATTGTTTCACTTATTGTCCAAAACTCGAAATACAACTCTTGAGAAGTATGTTCAGTGAGAAGAAAATTCTATAGGTGGCATTTCTAAATAAATTTACAAAAAACAAAAAGTAAGAAAATGGAAAATATCGTATTTTTACAGCTATCAAATGCTAATTGAGTAAGATAAATTGAGTATATGTGAACACTCATTTTAATTGCTCAATCAACACTAAATTGAAACAAAAAAAACAATTGAAAATATCTGTCTGAACAGGGTATTAGGAATTTAAATAATAGAATTAATGAACTTAAGCTAAAATAAAAATGATTTACAAATTTTTTTAAATATAAAGTTCTAATAAATAAGTTCTAATTTATAAATAAAATTGTATAATTTTTTGTCGCCCAAATTTTTTCAAACAAGTTCTGCCCAAGGCAAGGTGAACTTATCAGTCCAGTTGATTGGAGAGAATAATGTCAAAATTTGTTGAATTCGCCTGAATTTCAATTATTAAACAATTAACTTAAGTGTACTTTTTGGTAAAAAAAAAATGTACCAAAAAATGTACGAATTGGACTTGACAGAAAACCTCCCTCTAAAGGTTGCTTGGCCGTTGCATACATCTTGTAAAAATATGCCTTGGTTCTGCGCTTATAGAAAATGTTTAATAAATTCTGGTTTTTTAATTTTAGCTACACAGCAGAAATTTTCATAAATTTTTTTTACATTAAAATTAGTTATTTTTGTAATTATTAACTTGTATTGGTATGTCTCATCCAAGTTGACTCGTTATTAAGTAATTGCAGGATCTCACGCAATAATAATTTCATTCATAAAATAAAAACTGCAAAAAATTATTTAAAATAAACAAATTCCATATTTGAGACAACAACAAAAAGTTTTGCAAACATCTTGATTGTAGTATTTTGAAAGGATGTTTTTTTTTTTGTCTTTAAAAGTCTGACACAAATTTATTATAAATTTTTTTTAAAAACCAGTCTGTCTTTTGTTTGATTTTTTTAAACTACTATTATTAAAAACTTTAACTATTTAAACAATCGATATTATGTCGATGTTTAGTTTATGCTTTTGTTTTTCATTGTATGACTTGACATAAATTTGAGCAGTTTTAACACTTTTAGACAAAATAAAAAACATACCCAGCAAAAATATCTATGACAAAAAAGTGAATTTGCAGGGGTACAACTGGTGACGAAGTGATTAAATTTAGGTGGAAACACTAATGATTTTAACATTAGCGTGTCATTGGAGATCATGTGTTTACATGAATATTTTAATCAACTGCACTCTATTTTAACAAGTGCACAGAACTCATGCATAAACGGTGAAAAGCATCCGTTAATTTCGTTTGTTTACATGAATTGTATAAGATACTAGAAAAGCCCGGCGCGCGTTGCTACGCCCCTTAATGAATAAAATGCATTCTGAATTTAAACTCAATATCAAGTGCAAAACACTAAAAATTTAAAAATTTTTTTAATGGGCGTGGCACTACCCACTTTTGTAATCAAGAAATTGTATAGTCTGACAACTCAATATGTGTCCAAAGTTTCACAAAAATCGGTCCAGAGCAAGTACCTCAAAATTAGAACTTTTTTTATGGGCGTGGCCCTGCCCACTTTTTTAATCACGAAATTGTATAATCATGAGACCTCAATATGTGTGTGAAAAGTTATAGAAAAATCGGTTTAAAAATAAGTTTAAGTAGCTGAAAAAGATAACTTCTTTTTATGGGCGTTGCACTGCCCACTTTTCTAATGACGAAATCGTAAAGTCATGACAGCTTAATATGTGTGCAAAGTTTCAGAAAAATCGGTCCAGTGCAAGTACCTCAAAATTATAACTTTTTTTATGGGCTTGGCCCTGACCACTTTTCTAATCACGAAATTATAAAGTCATGACAGCTCAATATTTGTGCAAAGGTTCAGAATAATCAGTCCAGTGCAAGTATCTCAATATTATAACTGTTTTATGGGCGTGGCCCCGCCCACTATTCTTACCTCGAAATTATAAAGTCATCACAGCTCAATATGTGTGCAAAGTTTCAGAAAAATCGGTCAAGTGCAAATAGCTAAAAATTATAACTAATTTTTTATGAGCGTGGCCCCGCCCACTTTTTTCCACCCATAAACACTCCCTGGTATGTGTACAAAAACTTGCCAAAGTTTGAGTCCGATCGGTTTTACAGTTTTGGAGTCTATAGCTAACACACACACACACAGAGTTTCACTTTTATATACATAGATTTTGCATGATGTTGCATTCATTTCTAAGCACATCATTTATAACAAATTGCTTCGCATTTAGGGAGTCATTTAGAATTACTGCTTTTACACAATTAATTTAGAAGTCTTTAAAATGTAATTCGCTTCGCACTACTTCCAATTTTTTTTTGCTGGGATAATAATAATGTGACGATGTCCAACATAATCATGCTGTTGATTGTCACTTTGTATTATGTCGTTGATCTGTTTGCAGCGTTTCTGTATTGAGTACATACTTTTTGTATACAAATATGTTTATCGATTGTTACAGCTAGAAAGGCCCTCAATTGATTATAAATTTACAGGAAAAGGTTAAAACGCAATAGAAACTAAATTATTAAAATGTAGCTACTTCTGTAAAAATTCTTGAAAAACCGTTATTTTTAATACTACTGCATTAAATTTATGTGTCTAGATGTATTTGTGTGAAAAATATTAAAATCACTAAAAAAATCAATTTCGTAAAAAATATGACTTAGGTCGTTTCTACCTGCAACCATCGATACCCATCGGTAATCAGGGCTTTACAATTCAAAATTTTAATTTCATTCAACACTGCCTGCCCTTAAATACCTTTTAGAAGACCATTCTAAAGATCCGATAAACATTCTAATTCTCCAGTTTTAATAAGGAAAGAATTATTAATTAATTAATACTTTTTATGAAAATTAGGAAAAAATATCAGTTTTAATAATTATATAAAACTTATAGAAGGTAAAAATCAAGCAGTGGCGGAGCACACCGGGGCTCTGCCAACTGTTAGCATTTTGATAGAGACAGAAATATTTGTATCACATTTATCAACCATTAACAACAACAAAAATCGTAAACAAAGATTTTTTAATATGAATTGGGTTTGTTTAGTGTGTTTGTTGGTCAAATCTAAACAGGGTTTTGAAAAAAAAAAAAAAATTTTTTTTGTTTACAAAAATTTTAATTAATAACCAAATTAGAGATTTTTTTCGATAAGAAAATTTTCGTAAATTTTTTAAAAAAGGTTTTAATTTTCCATAAAAGTTTCTTTAAATCTAAAAATTATGAATATTTTATATTTTTAGTCACTCTGTAAGACTTTAATACAATCCACAAAAAAAATGCCTCATTTTAAAACAGTTTTGATTTTGTTAAAACAAAACAAAACAAAAATGTAACAATGACTTTGACTGTTGACCTTGAACGTTAAGAAAATATGTATAACAGCAGATTGATGAGAGTGAGAGGGCTGAGCGTAGATGTATACGTACATACATACATATGTATAGATAGTATTATTTATTAATGTAAATTAATTATAAAATTTGTTTTAATTTAAAATGTAGTGCTGCAGTTTTGGTAACACATGTCATGAGCTCAATTTGGAATTTAAATCAAACCCACGAAGTGCTACAGTTTTTAATTGCTGTTTGGTGTGTAAGAATTTATATTTAAAGTAAAATTGCGTTTTATAATAAACTAGCCAAACCCGGCGCACGTTGCTACGCCCCTTAATGAATCGAAATGCATTCTGAATTTTAATTGAATATCAAGTGCAAAAACCTAAAAATTATAATTTTTTTATGGACGTGGCATTGCCCACTTTTCTAATCACGAAATTGTAAAGTCATAACAGCTCAATATGTGTGCAAAGTTTCAGGAGAATCGGACCAGTGCAAGTACCTCAAAATTATAATTGTTTTAATGGTCGTGGCCCTGCCCACTTTTCTAATCATGAAATTGTAAAGTCATAACAGTCCAATACGTGTGCAAAGTTTCAGAATAATCGGTCCAGTGCAAGTACCTCAAAATGATACCTTTTTTTATGGGCGTGGCACTGCCCACTTTTCTAATCACGAAATTATTTAGTCATGACAGCTCGACATGTACGCAAAGTTTCAGAAAAATCGGTCTGGTGGAAGTACCTCAAAATTATAACCTTTTTTTATGGGCGTGGCCCCGCCCACTTTTTTAATCACGAAATTAAAAGGTCATGACAGCTCAATATCTGTGCAAAGTTTTAGAAAAATCGGTCCAGTGCAAGTACCTCAAAATTAAAACTTTTTTAGGGGCGTGGCCCCGCCCACTTTTCCTATCACGAAATTATTTAGTCATGACAGCTCGATATGTGTGCAAAGTTTCAGAAAAATCGGTCAAGTGCAAGTAGCTTAAAATGATAACTAATTTTTTATGGGCGTAGCCCCGCTCACTTTTTTTCACCCATAAACACTCCCTGGTATGTGTACAACAACTTACCAAAGTTTCAGCCCGATCGGTTTTACAGTTTCGGAGTCTATAGCTAACACACACACACACACAGAGTTTCACTTTTATATATATAGATTTGTAGTAATCATTTTTTTTTATCAAAACTATTTACTGTAAAAAGCCAAGGATTGGCCACACATATATTTTGTAGAGCAAAAAAAAATCATCTAGATTTAATAGAAGAAGATTTTACAATGAGAATGTAGAATATATTTATGACCAGTCATAAGTAGTATTATTTAATGACGTTTCATGCTTAAAAAAACCTCAACAAACAGTGTCACATTGTGAATGCTATTTTTTTCGACCATTTTTTTCTCTGAACCTAAAATGCATTAATTTTTACTATGAAGATGAAAATGTCCTTCAACGCTTACTCTATGCCTCCACTAGCCATCGATTTGTTCGCACCAGAACAGAGCATTAGCAAAGCAACTGTCAAAAATTTCTTCATGTTTTCTGATATGGAGAAAACTTGAAAAGGACATTTTGTTGCTTTTTTTATGTGTCGTCTCTTTCTTTTATATTTCAAAAGTGCCTTTTCGGGTCAGACATCGTTGTGCGAACAAAACTGCTGACAAAGTTGTTTTTTCAAGAATTAAATATAGCCAAGATTGGTCCAAAAATTGTTCGCTGTCCAAACATATCGGTGGATAATGGAAGCGTTTAGTTAGAATAAGTAACTGCACATCCAATTTTTGATGTTTAATAAATGATACAACGAACTCGCTTTAATGTAGATAGTCATTAGCATTCTATAAGTATGTATGTAAGACGTTTTATTCGGCCGTGGCATGTATTATACCTATTTTGATAGCCAAGCCCTCTGGTTTGATACTCATACTGACCCTCTGGGTTGTTTTTAAGCTGAAAAAATTATCATTTTTAAAATTTAGGAATAACACCGAAGAAGTTATATTTTGTTGCTTACATTTCAGTAAGTTTCTAACCGATTTTTTCTTAGCAAAAGTTTTTTAAAAAACAACTTGTATTTTCGTATCTTTAGGGTGTCCAGAAATTATTAAAAAAATTAAATTTTAAAAATCATATACATATATTTTTTGGGACCTCTAAAAGTCTACCTACTAGCCTGCATGGATCTGGACGACATGTGATTTCAGCCAGATGGCACCACCTGCCAACCCGCGAATAAAATAATCCATTTATGGCAGCAACGATTTCAATAACAAATTATATCCAGAAATTCTGATTCACGTTTTCTCTATCCAGTATACACGTTTGTATGTATGTATGTTGTTGTTGTAATGTTGTTTTTGTGAATAAAAAATCGAGGTGGTCGTGGGTTTTTGCTCATATCTCAGTTGTTTATGTATCGATGTTTCTGATTTTCAATACCGTTATATTTCCCGAATATTTCTGATATTTTAATACCTCACCCGAGTCCAAGCGATGTCGGGGGGCTTGAAAAAATTGATTTCAACATACACACGGACAGACTGACAGAGCTTAATCGACTCCCCTATTCATAAGCTTTCAGAAAATATATACTTTATGGGGTCGGAAATGAAAATTGTAGAAATTTCACACGGAATGACAAACCTATATATACCCTTTTTCACTGTGTGAAGGGTATAAAAATACAAACAAAACAATTCTCTCCGAACTGCGATTACCAGATGAATTAATACGCCTTGGCTAATAACCAAGAAACACTCTTGAGCTCAAATCCGTGATCCGACGCATCATAGATGAGTAACAGTTATACATCTTTGAGAAGTCATATACAATTTTATGAAAACAGCAATGGCCTGTCATCAGAGACGTAGGGGCCGTTTGAAGGATATTTTATTCTATTCTAATCGGAACAAGTCTTCTGTATAATCCAATAAAAAAAATTACAACTACAGTGCTGTCTCGGTAGAGTGAACTAATTTTTGCAGAGCGATTTCACTATATCCAGATTGTTCACTAAATCAAGGTTGAATTTTTATTTATTTAAAAAACTAATTTATTTATTTTAAATGCATTTATAGGTTATAAATTGTATTTATTTCCACGTAATACTAAAGTTTAAATTTATGACTGGAAAACATGAAAAATTAACTTTGAGATACGACAATAATGGAACATGCGCGCTGACTTAAATAAATTAACACTTCAAAGGATGCGTACTTGTGAGAGTAACTTGTCAACTTACTCCAAAATAATCGTTACTTTACCGTTATTTTATGTTCTCTTTGATTTTTAAACACTTTTCCATGGTTTTTCTCCTTTGCCAAACCTTAAAACTCACTATAAAGTATGTTCACTCTATTGAGGTTCATAAGTGTTCAGTCTACATAGTAGTCAATGTAAACATTCTGGTGTTCACTCTAACGTGATATTCATAGCATCGGGAGTTCACTCTACCCAGACAATACTGTATCTCAAAAAATTAGTTTTTATTTTAAAATGAAAAGGTGCATTCTTACTGAGATACCCTTAATTAATGTTTGATATTGGAAAATTATTGATTGAAATTTACTTATTATTCAATCATGCACTATTATTATTTCATTTACTTACAAAGAACCAATTATTTTTATTTTAAATGTTATTTTAATGCAACGTTGTTTTAAGGTCATATTTAATTTGGTTTATCATTTATTTTATGTTACATTCGCATGTTAGTTACGGATAAGAAAACGATTGCCATAAACTTCTTTCTGCATCAAATTGTTAAACAGTTGAATTAAGTTTTTATTAAATATAAAAAAATAAAGAAATAAAATCAATAAACCCTTGAGGAGTATTAAAATGCTTGTAGACGTTGTTTGCCTGAGGATCGAAGCTGACCGTGTCTGTTTAGGTCCAGACCTTAATAATAAACTCTATAAAATTAACTCCTAGCTACAGTGTGAATCACTTTTTAATACAGGTAATACAATATGTTACCTCACTTTTCGTCCCAACAATATTTGACCAAAAGTCCCATCAAACCAAAAATGTATTTTTCATGCCTTCGATTGATTGGTAGATAAATCTTCGGTGTTTGGGCATAAGGTCTTAAGTCAAAAAAATGCTTTTTGAGTTTTTGATTGGGTTTAATTCAATTTTTTTTCTCTTTCATTTGGTATCAATAAATTAAATCTAGCACAACTGCATCCATCCGTAATCATTTGCACTTTAGGCAATAAGTCAGAAAAATTCATATTTTGTTTGGTATTAAGGTCTTAAGTTGACTTCATTCTTTGTGATAGATGCCTTTGAAACATTTCATATTCTTCTAACGGCATAAGTCAACTTCAGTCTTTTATCTTTTATACAAGTTAAAACTATTTCCTGCCGCTACATCAAAAATCTAGCATATGAATCGCAATACTCAATTGAACGAATGAAGTTGCATTTGTTGTTGAATTGGGTTCACATTATTAAATAACAGTTTGCAATTAAATAATTAACAATAAGTGTTGTGCAATGTGTTAAGGTTTAACAAATTCTGGAAACCACAGTAAGTGTATTATATTTTGTAATAGTCAGTAATATGAATTGAGAATTTTATAAACTTTTTATAAGGAAACGCTCAGTTTGCTTCTGTTGCTGAAAATACAGCTTCACCTGAGTCCTTGCGAGTTCTACCGCTATTTTCAACTATGCCAAACATTTTCGACTCCGATGATAGCGTTATGGATATGAATTTTGTACCAGAAGAAGAAACCAGTGTAAGCGAAACAAATACAGTTGCAACTAGTCCATCAGCTCAAGTAAGTGAAGACGTATCAGTTGATAACATGGGAAATAATGGTAAGCAGTGTTCCAGGAAAGAAAGAAAGAACTAAAAAAATTCATAGCGGCTAAAGTTATGCAAGTGTTAGCGGCAAAGTTATTAAGGCAAGGCAATTACAAAATTTAAAACAATGCAAAAAAAAAAAAAAAAAAAAATCTAAAAACTTATCCAATCCAAACAAAATATAAAACTTTGGTCCCGATATCTGAGGAGGAAAAAACGGATTTGTGCTTTTTTTAAAGCTTGATACCACCCGTGTTCCACAGTTCTTATAAAAATTTACCAACTTCCTCCACCGCTGTAAATGATGATCCTGATGTGGTAGATGAAGAAGAGGAAATAGAGACAACTTAAAGTTTTTATTTTGTTTTTTTATTACTTTATAATTATTAAATATTAAATTATTCTTATTGTTTATTATAATAATTTTTCAAGCTTTTAAATAAATAAATTAATAAATTCCTATTTTTAACTAAATAAAAACGTTTTATTTCCTGACTTAATTCTTACAAAAAAGCAAAACTTTTATAAATGATACAAAATTTGACAATCCTAAGGACTTAAGTTACTTAGGTTATCATATCCATGCTTGTTTCCCATCACTTCCTTTTCAAACAAATTTTATTCTGATTTGCAAACAACTAAATAGTATTCAATTTAACATTAAGAAAAACTACAATTTCTGACTTAAGACCTTATTCCCCAACGCCAAAGAAATTTTCTAGTAATGAAACATTTTTAAAAAATATTTTTTATACAATCTTTAATAAAATTTTCCAATAATTTAAATTTTTTCAGAAATTTATGTAATTTTTTTTATAAGTTTTTAATTGTAACATTTTAATGAATTCATCATCTTCAGAAGCTATACTAAATATTTTTATATTTTTTTATAATTTTTTTTTTTTTTTAATAAAGTTTATAGATAATTAATGTTCTGGACGACGTCTTTATGATCTATCGAAATTCCAAAATAATAATTGGTTTTATTAATCAATTTAACGTTAAACATCGTCATTTCCATAATTATATCTTAAAGTATTTTTTTTTTATATTTTCTGTTAAGCATTATAACTATAAACGATTGCTGTTGTAACAATTCCAAGTTCATAAACATACATTTAAATGAATTATAGAAAAAATTATTTTATACAAATATTTTTGTTTGAATCGTAATTAAGTGCTTTTAGCCACATTATTTTCTAACCGCCCCATCATTTGTTGTTGGTCTATTTATAAAACACTTGTTGCATGATTGATGGGTGGGTTACAGTGTTACGCTGCTGTCACTTAAGTTGTTTAATAAACATACATTCATATAAACATTGTTAGCAAGTGAGTGAGTATTTTTATGAATTTAGACACATAAGTATTTATTTTATTACTTATATGTGAGTCTATAAATAATTCAAACCCTAATAATTTGTTTATTGTTTGTTTATCATTTACATCAAGACATATAAAAATATATTTATAAATAATGGTTAAAGAAAGAGAAACATATCTATTCATTATGGTCATTCAAATGGTTAATTATAAGAAGAAGAGGAAAACAACGCTTATAACAGCGTTCATAAATAGACATGCTTATGTGTTTTTATAAAAAAAAAATTAAATTTACATTTTGTTTGGAATATAAGCTTTGGAATGTTAATTATTAACTTTAACATTTTCATTTAAGCTCTGTTTTTAATTTATCTAATCAATGACAATGTAAATTAAAGTGAAATAATTATTATTTTAGAGTTTGTTTGACTGAGGTACTTCTTATGGAAACAAGTATTCACACTTAAAAAACATAATCAATTATAATTATAATAATTATGTTTTAAGAACTACTTGCAAAAAATCAAATTTAAACTAAAAACAAGTAAGAGTGCTATATTCGGCCGTGCCGAATCTTATATACCCTTCACAACGTGTAGTCATGCAATAACAGTAGTTTGTATCACCATTCTTTTCATATGAAATACGTACATACATATAAAAAAACATCCCACTGTAAAATTATAAATTTACGTATGTATGTTAAAAAAAAATAAAAAAAAAATTTTAAATAAAATTAAAAAATAATTAAAATATATATAAAAAATAAAAAAAAAAAAAATAAAAAAAAAAATTAAAAAAAAAATTTAAAAAAAATATAAATAATATATTAAATAAAAAATAAAAAAAATTTGTTTGGCTCAGCTGGGATTCGATGCCACGTTTTCTCTAACCAGTATACACGTTTGTATGTATGTTGTTGTTGTTGTGAAAAAAAAAATTGAGGTGGTCGTGGGTTTTTGCTCATATCTCAGTTGTTTATGTACCGATATTTCTGATATTTTAATACCTCACCCCGGGTCCAAGCGATGTCGGGAGGCTTCAAAAAGTTGATTTTAACACACACACGGACAGACGGTCAGGGCTTAATCGACTCCCCTATTAATAAGCTTTCAGAAAATATATACTTTATGGGGTCGGAAATGAAAATTGTAGAAATTTCACACGGAATGACAAACCTATATATACCCTTTTTCACTGTGTTAAGGGTATAATAAAAATGGTTTTTTTTTGTATTAAAAATAACAAGTAAGATTGCTATATTCGGCCTTGCCGAATCTGATAATACCCTTCACTATCATCTACATATGTAGGTATAATCCCACATTCTAGCTTAACCTATATTTCATGTTATACGCCATTTTTCCGTATTATTTCCGACGCCATCCTTGTTTTTGAATATTTACGTAGTTATCTGTGTTCTACTAGTCAAGCTCTTTCATTTGATACCCACATTGATGGGGTTAAAAAAATTTGATCCGCCATTTTGTTTAAGACACTATCTTGGATTTTACATTTTTTTTTAAATTTACTGTATTCTGCTGGTCGAGCCCATTTGTTTGATACCAATATTGATGGGGTTTAAGAAGTTACATTTTAAAATACCAGATTTGGCTCATTTAAACATTTTTTGTCCGCCATTTTGGAGTGGCGGCCAACATGAAATTTAATTTTTTTTATAGTGCTTATATTGCAATAGTCAAGTCCTTTCAGATAGTACCAATAGTGACTCTCTCGGTTGTCTAGAAGCTGAAAAAATTGGCGTTAGTTTGTAAATTTTTGGAATATATATTTTTAAAAAAAATTGTTTGCCTATTTTACCGATAAGAGCCCGCTTTATTCAAAATTTTTCACGAATATCTCTAGAGGCATATTAGTATATCTACAAATAGTAGCAAAGATATCTATAAATTATTCTATGGCTGAAAACTTTTAATTTTTGTTGTTAAAATATGGGAAAAAACACAGGCAGTCGTGTTTATTTGCTCATATCTTAGAAAGTTATTGGGCGATTGTGCTGAATTTCAATAGCGATTCATTGCCGGATATTTTCAAAAGATTGATACCATATACAGATATGAGGAACATATGGTTGATTCTCAAAGTTGATTTCAGCCAACACACGGACAGACGGACAGAACTTAATCGACTACTCTATTCTTAAGCTATCAGAAAATATACACTTTATGGGGTCGGAAATGAAAATTGTAGAAATTACAAAGTGAATGACAAAGCTATATATTATACCCTTGTGCACCACAGGTGAAGGGTATAAGAACAAGTAAGAGTGCTATATTTAGCAGTACCGAGTCCAAAAGTATCCTTCACCATCATCTACATATGTAGGAATAAAGATCACATCGTAGGTTAGGCTAGATTTTAATGGCGTATAACACCATATGCTTATTATTTTCGACGCCGTCTTTGATTTTTAATTTTTACTTTGTTAATTGTATTCTACTAGTCAAGCCCTTTCATTTGATATCCATATTGATAGGTTAAAAAATAAATAAAATGATTCGCCATTTTGTTTCAGACGCCATCTTGGACTTACTCTTTTAATGTATTAATTATACTGGTCAAGACCTTTCATTTGATACCCATATTGTGGGGGATCAATGGGTTTCAATTTAAAATACCAAATATGACCCCGTTTATTAATTTATTAACCGCCATTTTGTAGTAGCGGCCATCCCAGATTTTAATCCTTTTTATAGTGCGCTATTCAAATCCTATCTTTCGATACTCATATCGTCTTCTTCGGTTATAAAAAAACTGAAAAAATCGATATTCGTTTGTAAAATTTAAAAGTTGTATTTTGGTACTCATATCTCAGTTAGTTTCAAAACGATTTTTTAGTTTTGTACAGATGTACCTTTTGAGACCACGGCTTATAATTTAGTGTCTTTAAACGTGTTCAAAAATTATTTATGAGCTTGAAAAAATTGATATATATTAAAAAAAATATTTATTTTTCTAAATAATTTGTCCCTATAACTTTCCCGGTTAGTGACCGATTAGCCCAAAATGTTTTTCGAATATCTAGAGGCATGCCATATGTAAAAAAAGTCACAAACGTGTCTATCCTAGGGCTTAATTTTTGTGTTAAAAATAAGGGTTTTTCTTTGCTTATATCTCAGAAAGTTATAGGGCGATTGTACTGCTTTTCAGTACCGTTCTACTACCAAATATTTCTGATATTTTGATACGGAATATACTGATTGTAATAGGTTAAGGAAAGTTAAAAGGAGTATAGGAAAAACGTCTGCCTTTTAATTTGGATATTGCAAAGGAGGGCTTTTACAAACAAATTATTGTTTAATTTTGTAATGACCGAATGGTGAGTTTGTTTATTTTCAGTCAATGCGTGTGAGATCTATCACTTTTGCTACAGTCTTGCTGTTACAACTAGTTATCTGACTGTCCCAAACATTAATTAGTTGATAATTTAGCTAAAGGGTAGTTTACACTTTAGCTGCAGGGTATTTGTGTATGTATTATTACAAGTCTCTATAATTAACAATTTATTTTTAACTGTCCATGTAGCAAATTTAATTTTCATTTTTTTGTAAATTCATATTTTTTTTTTGCTCTATTTTATCAGAATCCATTTAAAACTCTATCAATTATAAGGCTTTTTGTTAATGTGTATTTTATTTGCGAAAAGAATTTAAAATTTAATTACAATTCGTGCACGTGAATTTGTATATAGTTTTCATGCGTTTATTTGCAAAATGAAAAAGTCCCTATCAACCAGCATTAAATATAATTTTCACGTTTAACTTATTACACTGTACAACACAAAAAAAAAAAATTACAAGGTCCAGCCTATAAATTTTGATGGAGGAGACAAAAATAAAAAAGGAACGTGTTTACAACTGAATTTCATTTGAGAGGGAGTTTAAGTTTTCCAGCTCTGACAAATTCTTATTGTTAATCGGCATAAGAAACCAAGTGACCCTTTAAGGTATAACATGTGTTCAGCACATTTATGTTAAATGTTGCGGAGAACATTTTTGTGGAATACATTAACCCGTTAACTGTTCAAAGTATGGGTCCTGTTTGTCCTTCTTTAAAAAAATAGCAAAAAAACACCATTAAAATAGGGATTCAAGGGGTTAAAATGTTCGGCAAAAATATTATCCGTGGAATTTTATTATAAGCCTCTGAATACACCAAAAAGGAAAATTCAACCAGAACGTCAGAAATAAGACCCAACAAAAGAGAGCTTAGGGTTAATTTTTGATTAAAAGATTTATTTTAAAATACCCATAAAATTTAGCATGAGAAAAAATATAGTTAAAATTTAACTAAACATCATTAATATCTCTATTATATTACCTTCGATAACAAACTTGGAGAGAAAATATTTAATAATTACAAAACAATTTGATTTTGTTGTACAGTGTTATTTGTAAAACATTTCATTATGAAGCTATTATTAAATATATTTTAATGCAACTGTTTGTTTTTCAACATAATCATCATTATCAACAACATTGTTGTTAACAGCATTTTGTAATAGTGCAACAAATGAACGCAATATTTTTGCTTTTTTCGCATTAAATAACAAACCATACAAAAAGTTACACTCAGAGAGTGTCAATAGTCAATAGTCAATAAAAACCAAGCTACACGTAATTAAGTGGCTACAGTTAATCAGCTGATTATCAGCTGTTATTTTCAAAATATCAAAGTATCATTTCTTTTGTTTCCCTCCTTAATCTTCAAATTGTCAAACTTCATATAGATAAAAAATCGTCCAAAAATTGCAATCATCTCTACAATTACACCGAGATAATAATTGTTTAGAAACAATAATAGTTTGCTGATCGTATCCTAAATATTACATTTTTAGGACAATTCATTTAATAAAAAGTAAAATTGTATCTTTTCGATTAAGATTATTCTTTGAGTGTTCTTCTCGTGTAGGGTCAAGGAATAAATTATGTGTGAATTACGTATGTTTATGTAAATTTAAATACATTTAGCATTTCTGCAAAGTTGATATACAATACAATTATAAACTATAACAAGTAACACTTGATAAACAAATATTTAAATATGTTTGCATGTGTATATGGTTTAATGATTTAACTGTAAAATGCAGAGGTTAAGACTGCACAAGCCAGCACACAATATCATAGATACATATAACCCTTCGAAAGAGTAGTGTGATGGATTGACAAAATTGACAGCAAAGTAGGTGAGAGAGAGAGAGAGAGAGAGAGCTGTATTGAGAAAAATAACTGACATAATTATTAAAAAAAAATTTAAATTATGTATTATTTCTTTCATTTAAATAACTTTAATTAAAATTTAAAATAACGGGTAATATTTTAGCCGTTTGTGTTTTGAAAGTTGAAAAAAAAACAAGTAAGAGCACTATATTCGGCCGTGCCAAATCTTATATACCCTTCACAACGTGTAGTCATGCAATAACAGTAGTTTGTATCTCCATTCATCCCATATGATGTACGTACAGACATATATAAAAACATCTCATTGTAAAATTATAAATTTACGTAAGTATGTAAGTATGTATGTTAAAAAAAAAATAAATAAAAAAAAAATTATAAAAAAAATATTAAAGCAAAAAATTTAAAAAAAAATTTTTTTTTAAATAATTAGTAAAATATAAAACAAACAAAATAATATATATAATAAAAAAATTTTTTTCGGCTCAGCTGGGATTCAATGCCACGTTTACTTTAACCAGTATATATGTATGTTGTTGTTGTAATTGTGAAAAAAAACGAGGTGGTCGTGGTTTTTTGCTCATATCTCATTAAGTTATGGGGCGATTGTGCTGAATTTCAATAGCGATTCATTCCTGGATATTTCCAAGAGATTGATACCATATACAGATCTGAGGAACATATAGTTGCTTCTAAAAGTTGATTTCAACCAACACACGGACAGACAGACAGAGCTTAATCGAGTCCTCTATTCATAAGCTTTCAGAAAATATATACTTTATGGGGTCGGAAATGAAAATTGTAGAAATTTCACACGGAATGACAAACCTATATATACCCTTTTGCACTGTGTGAAGGGTATACCAAACACAGCAATTTTGCAAAAGTGAATAAAATATTTATTCTGGGTGATGTATGAATGCCCGACATTTATTTTTTTAAAATTATTTTACGTGCATTTTTACCGCGGCTACGCGTTAGGTGTTCCATCTCTGAGCTTTAATGTTAGCATAATTTTTCCAGTATTTTGACCGGCATCTCACCTTTGCAGCTATAATGTTGCTTCGGGGGCAAAAACTGTCACTGGCTTGTCCCTGTACACAATAGAGACATTGCGTATTCCCACACAAAATAGTCCAGTATAGTCAAATCGTATGATCTTGGCGGCCAATGAAAGGCTTCAAAACATGAGATTAATTTTTCACCAACCTCGCCTCACAACAGGTTATTGGCCTGTCCGATGGGTCGATTATAAAGACCAAAAGTAGACGTTATGAAGCATATTTCTTCCGCAGCACGGATTTTGATAAGATACTATGATTTACAGCGTTGTTCGTTTGTTAGTATTATTGATGTTAAATGGCAAACCTTACTGAGCATTTTTGGCATTGCCGCATGTCACGAAATTCGATTTCTAGCGATGAATCATTATTAAGGAACAATGTTTATCGATGGCTTACTGAGTTCAGTCATGGTCGTATATAGTTCGCCCAACGGCGAGTTTAGTAAAGGTCGTCCAAAATCGGTTGTTGAGAAAAATATCGTCTTGTAAATTATCGTGAGATTGAGGCAACAATGGATATTAGAGGGACCAATATTGCATGCACATTTAGATGTAAGAAAGATTTGTCTACCAAATGAATTGATAATCGCTGAAAAAAGGCAAGAAATGATAAAAAATATACGATCGCGTTGCTTTAAAATGTGTGTGACGTCGTGACAGGAGACGAGTAGTGGACGTTTGAACCCGAAAGTAAACAGCAGGCTGTCAGTCAGTCAGTCTGTATGGGTCTTACCAGATGAGCGAACTCTTACAAATGTCATTTAGGCTCAAAGCACTTCGAAGCAAATTGTCGCCTGTTTTTCACAAATCGTCTTAATTAAACGTATAACGATAACTTCTGAATCATATACAACCATTTGTTTTTCAATCGTCGAATAAATAGGAAAACCCAACAGCCAAAAACCGATCATTCTCTATCACGAAAATACAAGCTCGCACACCACGGCTCAGATAAGGGACTTGTTTAAGCACTCAAAATCTCGATTTAATATGCCATCCGCCGTATGGTCCTGACTTGGTACCCAATGACTTCATTTTATTCCCGAACATAAAAAATAAATTGCTACATCAACGTTTATTCGACACCTAATGAAGCGGTTGATGCATTAAAAATTCATGTTTTGGAGGAACCTCAATCGGAATGTTAGATGGCTTTCAAAATTGGCTCACACGTATGCACAACTGGAAAGATCTTTATAGAGATTATTTTGAAAAGCATATAAGGCATTTTAAAAGGTAAATATTTATTTGTTGTCTGTAGTCACGAACTATAAAGGCAACCCTCGTAATGACACTAAATTGCCAGTCGAAGTCAAAAGAAAAAAATTTGGAAAAAACTGATCTGGGGATTTTTTAAATTTATAAACAAAAATCAAGTTTTTTTCAAATTGAAGACAACTGATAGATAAGATATTGCCTGACTAGTAGAATGCAGTACACCTTTGAAAAACTTTGAATACAAAATGGCGTTTAAAATAAAATGGCGAAACGCATACCTCCTTAATATGGGTAGCAAGTTAAAGGGCTTGATTAGCAGAATGCACTACAACTTCAAAAGCTTTCAAAATCCAAGATGTTTTTAACAACGAAAAGAAAATTTGTAAATAAAACTTTTAAATTAGCTCTCAAGTGGGAGTTCGTCACTTAATCGTATAAAAAAATTTACTAGTTTTTTTGCAAGAAGATGGTAAAAAATTTAAAATTTTTCTAGACATGAGAAAACACTATAAGCTGAAAAATATTTTAGCATTTCGTCTTTTCGCTTAAGCCGATTTGCTTAAGCTGTTTAATGCCAAATGCCGCTTGCCATACAGTACATTGGCCCTTCACCATATTTTGTAATTAATTCATAACTAATCGATTTTAAATTCTTTATAACCAATGGAAACATTCTTATTTGTTACGCTCGCTATTTAATTTCTTAAAAAAAATTTTTTTTATTTTTTTTTTTAATATTTATTACGTTTGTCGATCTGTCTGTCTGTCTTTCTGTTTTTAGCTCAAAATATTATTATTTGCTTTAAATAAAGCAATGGAAGAGAATGTTAGTTTTAATAATTTTTTTTTACAATAATTTTTTTATTGTATTTGAAAATATTTAGAAATAACTTTTAATGACGGTCTATGTTTGAAATCTTAATTTTACGGTTAAAAAGAATAATTAACTTAATAAATTTTGTTTTCAGTTTTATCTTTTTAGGAAATTACGAAAGCGAATGAGATTTTATTGTTGTTTAACTAATGTGTAGGTTACGAATTATTTAGTTACACTTAATGGGATATTTATCAGCATAAATGATTTTTATGTCTTTTAATTTATTTTATAAATTTAGAATCTAGCCTCTTAGGGCCAAATGTGACTCACTCATATAAATGGAATAATAATAAGAATAAAAAATAAATCAAAATTGTATTTAGACAAATTAGTTAAAAGAAGAACAAAATATGGCGCAGTTGAGTTTACATTAATTTTATTTTTATATAAAGGGTGCCCAAAAAACTAACGATACGTTTGAAAGTGGCAACTTTTGTGCAGTAAAGTGTTGGTCACGATAAAAACCAATTCGACAGCTGACAGTTAAGGATAATAATGTAAGCTTGACAGCCGCAGTTCAAAAATTTCATACAAAATATGGTCGGAATAATGTCTTAACTTCGTTAACTGTGAAGAAATTAATTTAAATATTCAGGGAGACTCAATCCATTTAAAACGCCATACACACGAGTCGTTCAAGTGTCAATATTGAAGCAGCGGGTGTGAGGGTCAGTAACAATCCACGAACCTCTTTGCCGTGTATACTCACTTAAGATCCATGTGGAAAATTTCGACAAACGAGTGTGTATGTGTATGTAAAACCATGGAAGCAGCGGGTGTGAGGGTCAGTAACAATCCACGAACCTCTTTGCCGTGTATACTCACTTAAGATCCATGTGGAAAATTTCGACAAACGAGTGTGTATGTGTATGTAAAACCATGGAGGTCATTCTCCGGATGTGTTATTCAATAAATAACCCCATCCTATGTACTTTATGATTCCATAAAGAAATAACAATCAAAAGACTATTTAATTTAAATCTTACGTTAGTTTTGGGACACCCTTTACTAGCATGTGCCCGCGACTTCGTCTGCGCAGTTAGCGGGATTAAGTGTTAATCTAAGCTGTTATCTATCTGTGTAACAAATTTCATTTAAATCCGTTTAGATGTTTTTGCGTGATTGAGTTTGAAAAATCCAAACATACAAACATTCACATTTGTTTTATAAGTAGAATTATGTATAACTTTTAATTATAATTTTTTGTTTTATACTAAATTTCAAAAACATTTTAATAGATCAAAATATGTACCGGGTAGTGCAATGTTAGAAAGGAGTCTTAAGAAAAATTTAAAAGTAAACACTTTTCACACCCACATTCGAACACCCCTTATATTCATTCTACATTTGTGGTTGGGTTGTCCAAACACCATTTTAAATGTTATTTTCGAACCGATAGTTTTGTCTGTATATATATATACTAGCCAAGCCCGGCGTGCGTTGCTACGCCCCTTAATGAATAAAAATGCATTCTGAATTTTAATTGAATATATTAAAAATAATATTTTATTAATTTTTATTGTAATGCAAGTAAACAATATTTTTTTTCCATTTGCTGTAAAAATGAACAAATTTACGAAATTATGTATATAGTCATGACAGCTCAAAATGTGTGCAGAGTTTCATAAAAATCGGTCATATTCAAGAAGCTAAATATTATAACTTTTTTATGGGCGTGGCACTTCCCACTTTTCTAATCACAAAATTTTATGGTCATGACAGCTCAAAATGTGTGCAAAGTTTCAGAAAAATCGGTCGAATGCAAGAAACTAAATATTATAACTTTTTTATGGGCGTGGCACTGCCCACTTTTATAATCACCAAACTGTATGGTCATGACAGCTCAATCGATATAATGCAAGTAGCTAAAAATTATAACTTATTTTTTATGGGCGTAGTCCCGCCCACTTTTTCCACCCATAAACACTCCCTGGAATGTGTACAACAACTTGCCAAAGTTTGAGTCCGATGACTTTACACACAAGTCAACTTCCCAACTAAAACTAGGCAATAACTTGCTCTTGCTAAACAACATACTTTTCAATGACTATTACATATCGTCTGACTTACTAAAAGGTATTTCAGTAATGACTTGATTTATAATGTGATACGTAAGTACTTATTTTTCGACATTTGCTTAGATACACACACAATACAAATTTATTATTGCAGAATATGCTAGAAGCCATTCAAATACATAACTCTTTATAATTCTCATTTAGTTTAACAAGCTTAGAGTTTAATTAATAATGATTTTGACAACAGCAGCAAAGTATTTCATTAGCAAAGTGATGACTTGTATATTTTAGCTGATTGTTAAATTTCAAATTAACGTATCGCAAATAATCTAATCTAATTTTTGTCCTTAAAAGAACCGAACGACTTCTGTAAGGTCATAATAGTAGTAATCGGTTATTAAGGTTATTAAAATCAAGTACTTATTTATTGCTATTAAAGTAAGGACTTATTTAAATGCTTTTATATATGTAAGCGACCATATTAAGTTCTTATATGAATGATTCCCTTTTTGTTAGCGAGCGTGTTGCCTTCAATGCCATCGCTGTGTTAAACTAATGAATTTAGATGCCAAATTGTGAGTAGTGAAGAACTGTTTTCTAGTACTTTCAACTCATTATTTTGTAATGTGCTATTTTGCTGGGTATTTAAACATAAACATAACAATTTGAATTGAGAAACACATTAAAAAACTTACAAGACTGTAAAATATATAATTTTTATTTGTTGAAAAACAAAACTCTGCTGTTAAAAAAAAATACCTACAATTTGAAAAATATAGAAAATCTTTCCCAAGGCGAATTCATACAGGTGAAATTATCAGCCCAGCTGATTGTGAAACATTTTGTCAAAATTGGTTTAATTCGCCTTGATTTCATTTATTAATGCAGGGATAGGAAATGTGATTTTGGTTTAGGTATTAAACAATTAACTTGAGTGTACTTTTTTGACAATAAATGTGCTTAATTTATGTATATTTTTTGCTTTTGCGTCATTAATAATGTGTTTAAAAAATTTATATTTTGTTTTTAATCAAATTTTATGATATTTAATATGTAAAAACAACTTTTCCATTCCTGATATACGAATTGGCCTTGACATAAAACATCCCATGAAAAGTTGCTTTGTTGTATCAATTCGCCGTTGCATATACCTTATGGATATGCCTTGATCTTTCCCTTTTCCCTAAAAGTCAAATTAAAAAAAACCTACGCTTGGCATTACCGTTTATAATGTAGTTTTTGGTCTCAACAAATAGTAACAAAAAGCCTAAAATAAAAATTGTATAAATTTTTACACTAAAATCAAATGAATGAAATAAAATGAAGAAAAAAAATGTATAAATAAGTAAAAAATCATAAAAAAATCGTAAAAATAAAAATAAACAGCAAGAAGGAAGGAAGTAAAATGGAATATGTTTTGTATGAATACAAAATTTTTGCAAAAATATTGTGTTGAAATTGAGTAAAATAAAGCGAATTGAGAAAAGCAAATAAAGGTCACTTAATCGCATGTTTTTCGTAAATTTTTATTTAGTGGTTTTTTTCATAAACATTCGCATAAAAGCACGGCAAATAAAGGCTTTTAAATAAAACTTATTTGAATTTGTTTTAATGTAATTACAATTTCGTTTATTTTTTTTTTTTTTTGGAACTAAATACATTTATACTTGTTGTTTTTGTTTTATTTTAACGAAAGCCATAATAATGAAATTAAAACAAATATTTATTTATGATTAACACGCTTGTCTGCAAATGTTTGGAGTTTTTTCTTTTTTTTCTGGTCTTATTTCTGGCCAGTTGTTTTTTCAAAATCAATAAAGTATTTATATGCATATGTATGCGTTTGTATGTATGTATTTGTGTATTTATAAATTTTTGCAAATTTAAAGCAAATTTTTGCAGCTGAACATATGTTATTTTGTCTGTTTTATTTTTTATTTAAGGTAAGAAGTTAATGTTGATAGTAACAGGCATACATTCACAATATAAGGGATACTCACAGTTTACACTTTATGAACAATGGTAAGTAAACGTTTTTTTTTTCCTTTTCTTCTTTCACATTTGGTTTGATTTAGAAACCGCCCCATCTAATTTTTATTTCGTCCGCGAGGAGTTCAATGACACTACTTTTGTCATGGTTCTTCGTTTGGGCATATAAGACAAGAAAATTTTGACATGCATACCATTTCGAACTTGGAATACCTAAGTAATTCGAATTGGAGATCCATTAGGAATTACATTGAGGGAACTGAGTTCCTGAACTAGACGATTTTATAAAGAAAATAGGATTATGGTTTTAACTAAGGTAAATTTCGTTTCCACATAGAACGCACAACACGCCAATTGGGCATAGATGTATACCTGTAATAGGTTTGGGCTTTAAGTGACCCTTTTTTAAACCGATCACCAAAAAAATGTTGGGGGTATATTCGATTTGACATTCCGTTTGTAACATATCGCCAATTGGGCATACGTATATACCTGTAATGGGTTTGGGCTTTCAGAGCCCCTTTTTTAAACCATCACCAAAAAAATGGTGGGGGTATATTCGTTTTGTCATTCCGTTTGTAACACATCGAAATTTTAATTTTAGACCCCATAAAGTATATATTTTCTGGGTCCTGGTTTCATTTTATGACGATCTTGCAACGACCGTCTGTCTATCCGTCTCTCCGTCTGTTGAAAGCACAATAGAGATCGAACCAAAAAAGCCAGGAGGTTAAAATTTTGCCAGAATATATCTTATGCACGAGGTTTGTTTGCTATTGAAACTAGGCTAAATCGGAATATTGGGAAGAGCGTTATAAAGGGTGTTTTTTTAAGCCCGATAGAACTTGAAATTGAAAAAAATAACACAAAAAATTAAATTGTAATCAAAATTTTTTTTTTATTCGAAAGATCAATACGTGACATTAACATTTGAAAATGATTTCGGGCATATGGGCACCGCGGCTGTTCTTGACGAAGCGCATTCTGGACGTCCAATTTTGGGCCACTTTTTCGAGCACTGCTGGCCGTATGTCACGAATAACACGAACAATGCTGGCCTCCAAGGCGTCAATTGTTGCTGGTTTATCAGCATAAACCAGTGACTTTACGTAGCCCCACAGGAAATAATCGAGAGGTGTCAAATCGCACGACCTTGGAGGCCAATTGACAGGTCGCCAAATTTTGATTTCAATAAGTCGATGGTTGCGTTCGCCGTATGGCACGTAGCGCCATCCTGTTGAAACCACATCTCCTCCGGACCAATGTCATCCATATTTTCAAACAAAAAATCATTGATCATGGTGCGGTTACGATCTCCATTGACCGTAACGCGAGCTCTGGCCTCATTTTTGAAGAAATAAGGTCCGATGATGCCACCAGCGTGAAAACCGCACCAAACGGTGCATTTTTCTGGATGTAATGGAGTCTGTAGGGTCTCTTGTGGATTGGTCTCGCTCCATATGCGGCAATTTTGCTTATTAACAAACCCGTTAAGCCAAAAATGCGCCTCATCGCTGAACACAATTTTGCGATAAAACAACGGACGTCCAGAATGCGCTTCGTCAAGAACAGCCGCGGTGCCCATATGCCCGAAATCCTTTTCAAATGTTAATGTCACGTATTGATCTTTCGAATAAAAAAAAAAATTTGATTACAATTTAATTTTTTGTGTTATTTTTTACAATTTCAAGTTCTATCGGGCTTAAAAAAACACCCTTTAGCTCGTAATGCAAGAGTAGGTAAACAAAAACCATGTCCTTCTAACATCGAATAAAATGCAAATGTGTCTAAACACATTGACTTAAAGCCATGAAACTAACGCTTTATCTTAAATTCGTATAATATTCTTTGTACAAAGTTTTTGGAAGAATAAAGGACTATATTGAAATATCTAAGTTATTAGTAAAAACTACATTGACACGCCTACTTTAACGCCCACTTTCGTTGAAAAACTAAATTCAAGAAAATAAATTAATAGCAAATCGAGATTACACAGAGAAAGTGAAACATACTTTAGAATTAAGAGATTATTCCTTAGCGATTACTGTTAATAACAAAATAATAATTTTTGTGCTATAAAAGTACACAAAATTGGTGGTGGCTTTGAAAAATTCGGCTCAACCTAACCTAAACGTTTTTTTTTACGTTGTATTCATTACCGGCCGTCTTTTTGGAATATGATTCTTAAACGCAAAAGGATAACAAAAAAATATATCCTTCAAAATGTTTTCTTTAAATACTTTAAGGTTAAGTAAAAACTAAAAAATAATGTAAAAAATTAAAAAGATAATTTTTTTTTTAAATACTTGACTAAATGCAATTACAGTTTTGGCAATAATGGGTTAAAGTATATGTGAGATTGGGAAACTGACGGATAGAACGGACAGAAAAGGGTTAAGAAGATAAGGAATTTGCAGATAAGGTAAACGAAATTGACGTCAGATAAGATGAGAGCAAATTTATCTTTAAAGACGAATAGGCATTGATACAAGGTAGAAGTAAAAGTGACATTAAGGATGACAGACTAACGCAGCATTAATTTCAGTTTTTATTTCAGAATTGAAAGAAACTTAAACAAACTTAAATAGATGAATCTGAATTTTAATAAATTTAAATAAACGAAAATAAATAAATTGTCTTATTTATAAATAAGCGTAGGAACAACCAAACTCCTACATGTATGTGTGGGATCTACAGCAATGAGTTTTTGAAGTATCGTTTCTTTTTTTAAGTTTTGCAATAAAGAAATATGATTTCTAGACAAGTACTTTTAAATAAAAAAAATTTAATTAAATTATTTTTATTATTATTACTTTTATAAAATTCTTAGGTAGGTAGGTAGGAAAGGAGGATGCAGAAAGCAGCATCTGCCTCCTACACCCACACTCGGAGACCAATAAGGTCCATTGCGTTACCCTTTCATATATTAAAGATAGAAAAGAGAGGGAGAGAGAGAGAGTTTCCAAAGATATAGTACATGAGAAAATAATAAAAACAAAAATAAGTTAGTAGGAAATAAAATAGAAGAAAAAAAAACATATCCTTTACGAGCCCCATTGCATGTTCACAAGCCACCCGATCCCCATGATGAATCCGATAATATTCCCCAGCTTGCACTTTGAAACATCACCCAACTCATCGTGGAATCGTTTACCTAACCACTTTAGCCTGTGATTCTGATTCTGGCAGTGACAGACAATGTGTTCCACAGTTTCCAACTCCTCCTCATCTTCACACATCCTACAATAATCCGGAGTGTCGCGATCCCATTTACTAATCCTAGCCCTCACAGGACAGTGCCCTGTTAAAACCCCAATAGTGGCCCTCAGACATACCCTACCCAGGCCCAGAAGAACCGTAGAGTCCGCTGAGTTTAACCTGGGCCATAAAGCCCTTGACACCCTGCAGTCTCTTCTGTCCCTTCACGCCATATCGGTCCTGTCATATACCCACGCCCTGATACGCCCAAAATAGTATCCTAACGGAGGTCTCACCATATCCTCTTCGCTCTTCGAAACCAATGCCGATCCACCGCGCGCAAGTTCGTCAGCAATTTCATTGCCGACGATTCCATTGTGCCCTGGTACCCAGCACAGTCTGACATTAAATAGTTTCATGATCCTATTGAGTGCCCTCCTACACTTCTAAACCAACCTAAATTGACTAACCTGACTGTCAACGTATAGAGTAACCTCCCTACCCCTTGGAACACGTTCCAATATAAGATCCGTCGCTTTATAGATAGCCAGTATCTCCGCTTGGAACACACTACAGTTATCAGAAAGTTTGTAAGACCTATTTTTTTTTTGTTTTCTCTCTAAAGTTTTAATAAATTTTTTTCAAAATGCTTTAACTTTTAACTTAAACATTACTTCCTTATGGCTGTAAGTAATATACAGCAAAAAATAGAATGCAATCAAAAATATTTTAAAAATTGCTTTTTAGCAAAAAAAAATAAACAAAAACAAAAAACAGACAGTTTCTTAATACAAGCTAAAAAAAAGGTACAAAAAGTAACTAAGCACAAACGGTTTAAATAACAACAAAAATTACTAACCAAGCTAATACTCTTAGCAAAAACTTCTTTTCAACTTCTTAGAAGTGAAAGGGCGTCGAACCGGAATTTAAAGAACTTGTTTGATACCAAAATAAATAACGCAAATATATTTATATTGTATAATTCATTGAGTCTGTTTTTTTTTTCTATATTTTCTCAAATTGTAACTATAAATATAAAAAAAATTCTAATTTATAGACATCTTGTTTCTGACATACATACAAACGTATGTGTAGAAATAAAAAAAACAAATAAACAAACATTTTTAAACCCGATTTTTTGAAAAGAGCTAAATTATTTTTTGTTCAGAATTAAAAAAAAATTTAAAAAATTGTGTTAATGTTAACAAGTTTGTTTAAACATGATTCAAACACATTTTTTATTCTTAATTTTATTTTTAGCTATTGTTTGATTGGCCAAGTAGCACATATATATGTATGTTTGTATGTATATTTGTGCTTTTGTTGTTGTTGCGGATAAGTATTTTTAATCATTTATTTATTTTATTTAAAACGAGTTCAAAGCTATTCGTACCAGACACCGCTTCTAACAAATGAAAATGAGTACAAAGATTTTAATCATAATTTTAAGTCTGACACATATGGTCCTTCGAACCCAATATTGTTTACAGTCCTTTTTTGACTTTTTAATACGAACAATAGTATTTTAAGTTTTGGCATTCAATTTAACATATAGGTCTGTCATTCCGTGTGAAATTTCCACAATTTTCATTTCCGACCTCATTAAGTATATATTTTCCGAAAGCTTATAAATAGGGGAGTCAGTCTGTCCGTGTGTATGTTGAAATCAACTTTGTGAAGCCCCGAGCTGCTTTGCGAGTAATTTGTGCTATAGGTCTGTCATTCCGTGTGAAATTTCCACAATTTTCATTTCCGACCTCATTAAGTATATATTTTCCGAAAGCTTATAAATAGGGGAGTCAGTCTGTCCGTGTGTATGTTGAAATCAACTTTGTGAAGCCCCGAGCTGCTTTGCGAGTAATTTGTGCTTTCCGGACTGTATCAGATAACGCAGCATTGGTGATTGCGGGAATGATGCCAATTGATCTTCAGAGCAGAGGCTTCTTAGAGAAGGAAAGATGGACGTATTCTCTTATTCCTGACTTGGACCCATGGCTCAAGCGGGCACATGGTGATCTAGACTTCTATGGTACGCAGTTGCTTAGTGGATACGGTTGTTTCCGGTCATACCTATACAGATTTGGTCATGATACTTCTCCGTTCTGTCCGAGTTGTGATGCTAATGGAGAATTCTGAACATGTATTCCTTTCGTGTCCACGTTTTAATAGTGAGAGAATATATCTTGATTAACACTATGGCCAATAGGCCATAATAAGTGAAGATTTTGTTGTCCTCTGCAGGCAGTTTGGAGTATGTGTATGAATATGCTAGATTGGTTCTCATTGAACTTCGTAGGGTTGAGAGAATCCGTAATGCGATGTCATAGTTTGGGTGTTGTACCTTCTGCGATGTATAGCTTTATGGCAGTTCCGCAGGGATTTTGGGCCAGTGTACCGAGATGTTTTAGCGTGTTAATGTCACGCACTCCTGGCTAACCTGAGTACCAGGGTCGTTTGATAATTTCACCTCGTTAATAAAAAAACATACATACAAACGTGGTCAGAGTGACCGTGGCATCGAATCCCAGCTGAGCCAACAAAAAAATTTTTTTTATTTTTTATATTTTCATTTTTAAATTTTTTATATTCGTTTTTTATTTTTTCTATATTTTTTATATGTTTTTTTATATTTTTTTATATTTTTATATATTTTTTTTTTAATTTTTTTTTATATTTTTTATATTTTTTTTTAATATTTTTTTCTTAATTTTTTTTTTTTTAACATACATACATACATAAACTCAATTTATAATTTTACAGTGGAATGTTTTTATATATGTATGTATGTATGTACGTATTTCATATGAGATGAATGGTGATACAAACAATTGTTACGGCATGACTACACGTTGTGAAGGGTATACGAGATTCGGCACTCCATTTTTATTTTGTTAATATATTTTACAGATATACATATATAATTTTTAACTATTACGAAACAATTTTTATAAAGCAATAAACAATAAACTTAAGCACAGAACTATTTATTAAATTAAACAATTTACAATATTTTAATAAATTGTATTATAAAATTATTTATTCAAGTTAAATGGCACACGTAACTGGCATAACAATAATCTACAGATACCGTTCAAGATATTTTAAATATTCCAGCAAAAAATTGCACATGCCCAGTTATGTAAGTGTCTGTAAATATGTATGTTTGTATGCACATACAAAATTAGTTGACCATTGACCTGCATAATCTAAAGCGATGTTTGCACAGTTTAAAATTTTATAGCGGGGAAAAATGCAAGTTGAATTTATTTTACGTCAAGTGGTTGTCGGTGGTCAAGCTGATAAAGTAACTTCTAAAGAAGGTGACAAAATCGTAGAGGGCGCCTACCAACTTCTGTGCTTCTGTTTTGCACTGCACCAAATTCCACTCTGCACTCTGTAGCCCCAAATTATATCGGGAATGGTGACGAAAAATTTTGCTAAAATTTCTTCAATTAATATCATCTTTAATTGTATTGTACAGGGCTGGTCACAAGTCACCATTTGATTTAAAAATTAAATAACTTTTTCGTTTGTGTTTATATTGTTTTTTTTTTTCAGATTATCAAATATAAAAAATTTAAATTTATTTACAACCCAGCAAAACAATTTTGCACTAGTTCAATTTAAATAATATTTTTCATGACTTCTAAATCAACAGTGCAAGAGAAGGCATTCTCCATGCCCCCTAAATACAAAATAGTAAGTCATAAATGATGTGCTTCGAAATACATGCCATATATCGTAAACAAATATTATTAACTCATGAAATATGGCTCTATTTTCGCCTAATCTGCATGTGTTCTATGCTCTTATTGAAATGAAATATAGTTTCTTAATATATTCACATGAACTCGTGATCTCCAATGATACGTTAATGTATAATTCACCTAAATTGAACCTAATTGAACTTCATTATAGATTGATCCCATGCATTTACTATTTATATTGCATGTCATTTCTTGCTGGGAATAAGTCTGGAAAACAATGTCACATAAATAACACCCTAGTTCAGCTTCGCAATTATGGGCTCATTCTTGAGTATTTTTTAAAACATATTTTAAAATTTGTGTCAATAGCGCTTAAACTTCTGCAACAATGTTGGCCTTGAGTTCAAGGATTGTCTCGAGCTTGTTCAACATATACTCACTCCTTCAAACAACCCCTCCTTAAGAACTTCAGAAACTACAGTTCTGCTTATTGACAAGGCCTATTTTAAATAAGACTAAGCTTTGTCACTCATCATCAGATTTTCAATAAAGTTGATTTGATTTCCGGTCAACTGCTGAAATTTAACTACAATATTTAGACGTTGCCGATGATTGGTGGGTTTTATTTTTTGCATCAATTGCACCTTTTATGAAAATAACAGTAAGAATAACAGTATTCTTAAAAATGCTCCATAGTAACGTACGAGCCATTAGCTGAGCAGAACAGCTTTTGGTAGATTTTTTTCTGGTGTTTCATTAACACTTAGCTCTACGCGTTCAATATTCTCGGTGTGCGAACGTGGTCTACCGGTTCGAGGCAAATCTATAACGGTGCAATATTGGTGGTGACGATACACTAAGCAACGAATCATTGCTTCAGGGGTCGATGTTCTGACGTTAAACTCTAAACGATATGCTGTTTGCGTTAAAATAATTGATCGCTGATTTAAATAATTAATCTCTATTATTGTGGTTCTTTTTTCAATTATAAATCTCTTAATTATTTCTTCTCCAGGTATTGTTTTCCCATAAACTTACTACATCCCAAAATAATTTATATAAAGCAGTTTAATAGAATTTGTGGAAAAATAATATTTTTTCTGTATGTGCTTGACACTGCCCACTTTTTAAACCATTAAATTTAATTGCCTTGAGATATAAAAATCAATTAAGAAGAAGTAGTTGAAAAAGAATATTTGATTTATATGGACGTTGAACTGCCACTAATCTAACCGTACATTTTTGATTGTCACTGGAATTGTAGGTGTGAATAAAGATCGGTAAATAAAAAGTAGTTTAAAACAATAATAATTTCGGATGTGTATGGATGTGCCGCGTACGCTTTTTTATTTTTTTAAATTACATTTAATTTCTACGTAAATGTGTGAGAGGGTAGAAAAATTGTTGCTTTTATTCTTTGGTGTATGAGATGGCTTAGTTTGTTTTTTTTTTAATATGAAAAAGTTTTTTATTTAACTTTTCATTTATGATAATTTCAATTTTGAGCACTTCTCGTAAGTGATAAATAAAAAATTTCCTTAATTTTCTTAAAGAGAAGACTCTATTTTTTGGCTAACAAAAATTTAAGAACAAATACAAAATTTTACGACTTGTATTATAGTCTAAGCTCAGCTTAAGTTGAGCATTGCAAATACATGTCTATCATGTCATACGTAAGAAATGTCACCTTGATATTTCGTTACAGACCTGCTTACGGTATAGCAATAGCTTTTGTTGGTACTTTACCAGAAGCTATGTTTTTTGAGTTATAACATTTTTAAAGTAAATGGTCAACACATAAATACAGTACATATATACATACGTTTTGTAATAAAAACTATGTGTTACTTAAGCCGGTTGTTATCTAATGTCCAAAAGACAGTAACAAAAAAAAATACTAGATGATTTATTATTTTTTCAGCAAAAAAAAAATTAATAAAAAAAAACTTATTCAATTGTTTGTATTTTATTGCTAAAAATACAATCCTATCCCACAGGGTATACGTTTGTTCACTTTCTTTTTGTTTTACTATTTGGGTCGTAATGACCTAATGCAGTTTGTTTGTAAAATATTTTTATTCTTTTCAAAAGTTTGTTTAATTTAATAATAAAAAGATAAAAAAATTATATTTTGTAAAACTGGCATCCAGTCTAAAAAGTACTTTTTCAACAAAAGGGTCTGTTTATAAAAAAAAAAATTGTTTTTCACAAAAAATATTTTAAATTATTTATACTTATAAAATTGACTGGATCTTATCTTATTATTAATGCTATCAAGGCTTTTTTAACTGAACTGTAGGTTTTGGAGTTCTTAAATCTGAGAGCCATTTATTAATGCCAATTGCACCCTATTAGGCGTACTATATGGTAGAGCATTACTGAAAATATCATTGAGCCGATCTTCTTAAAAATTTAAGATAGAAATGCTAAACCCATAAATGGAGGACTATATCGGTTTATGATTTTTTACTTCTTGTTCTCAAAAACCTACCTTAGATGTGGTTTAAGCAGGATGAAGGCGCTGCCTGAGACACAATGGCACTTTAAAGTTAATTTTTTTTGTGAGTGTAAATTTCCCAAAAATTCGAAAATTAATTGGCCAGTGCGTTCGCCAGATTTGTCGGTACTCCACTATTTGTTCTATCAGGTTATTTGTATAAGTGAGTATATGTAAAAAAGTCCGAGGAAATCCTTAAACTCAATGGCAACATTGTACAGCCTGAAATTTTTAAATTTATCATAGAAAATACTGAAAATGAGCCCATCATTTCGGAGTCAAAAACGGACGGTCACATGACATTTTTTCCATTAATAATGTCAAAAAATTGCAATTTCCTATTTTCTATAATTTAAAAAACCAAGTAATAATGCTATATTCGTGCCGAATTTGATAATACCCTTCACCATCATGTAGGTATATTAACCACCTCGTAGCTTAGCTTAGATTTAATCTTATATGCCATTTGCTTTATTATTTCCGATGTCATCTTTAATTTCAAATATTTACATAGTTATCTGTATTCTAGTAGTCAAGCCCTGTCATTTGATACCCATATTTGTTTGAGCTAAGAAAACAAACTTTCCGCCATTTTGTTTAGGAGGCCATGTGGGATTTTAACTTTTTTTTATTTTACTGTATTCTACTGGTCAAGCCCTTTCATTTGATATCTATACTGTGGGGGTTGAAGCAAAAAAAGCCGTAATTAGTATTTTTATCCATATAACCACCATTTTGTTTCGGAGACCATCTTTAATTTTAAATACTTTCTGTTCTTTGATACCAATATTGAGGGAGTTGAAGTGGGTATATTTTTAATTACTAGATTTCACTTATATATTACTTAACTGTACGCCATTTTGTAGTAGCGGCCATCTTGGATTTAAAATTTTTTTAATGTTCTATATTCTGCTAGTCTAGTCCTTTCTTTTCCTTATTACTCAAGACATTTCTCTCTCTTGTCCAGAAGCTGAAAAATCCACTTTCGTTTGTAAATTTTAGGAAAAGTACCCAACCATGTGTATTCTTGTGCTTATATCTCAGCTAGTTTCAAACCGATTTGTCAGTCTTTTTAGCAATAATTTTCGAGACGATTACGGTTTATATTATGGTGCCCTTAGTATGTCCAAGAATGCATTAATAGCCTTAATACCTTGATATATGAGAAAAAAATATTTTTTAAAATTATTTTTACCTATAACTTTGTCGGTTAGTAACCGATTTATCAAAAAAATTGTAAGAACATCCTTAGAGCCATATCATACCTATTAATTGTGCCAAACATATATGTATAGGCCTAACCCATGATGAAGTGGTTCTATTTAGGTGAAACATGCATGATTTTAACATTAACGTGTCATTAGAGAGCATGTGGTTATGCGAATATATTTAGAAACTATACTCCATTTGAAATAGGTGCATAGAACGCATGCATGTTAGATGAAAAGAAACCCATGTGTCATGAGTTAATAATGTTGATTTACATGAAGTGTTTAAGATATTTTGCATGCATTTCAAAGCACATCATTAATGACAAACTATTTTGGTTTGGGGAAGCATGAAGAAAGTCTTCTCTTGCACTATTGATTTAGAAATCATGAAAAATATCATTCGCTTTGAACCAAGGTATACTTTGAACATTCACAAAATTTTTCTATTTTGGTATTTATTTATTCATTTATGTGGTAATTGCAATACAACAACGCGTTAATACTGCGACATCCAGAGATTTCGTAGTTATAATAATATGATCCGACAAATTTAATTCATTGTTGAATATATCACCACGACTTTTGAGCAGATTCGACAAAATTTATTCGTGTATTATTTAAATGTATTGGTGAAAGACATGTGATAAAGTTTCTTGGTGATCCAATGATTAATGCGGATGATTTTTTAGGGTTTAAACTCAAACCATTTGCAGATGCCCATAGATAAGTTTGATGCAAATGTTGAGTTATCAATCGCATACAATTTAATGCATTTGCTACACTGCAACTAATATCATCTGCATACACTTGTATTTGGCAATGTTTTACATAAACTGGAAAGTCATTGGCGTATACAGAATACAACAGTGGACCAAGTATCGAGCTCTGTGGCATGGCCTTTGGCATTAAATAGCTTCCTGAGATTTTTTATTCATAATTTACGCTTTGACTTCTATCGCATAGATACGATGACAAACGTTTCAATGCAGTTGAAGAAAAATTGCACATCTGCTTTAATTTGTGACATGGAACAGAGTGGTGTACAGTGTCAAATACCTTAGAATGGTTAAGCAATATGAGAACCGACATTGTTTGTCGTTTATCGATTTGGCATCTTATTTCTATAGAAGTGTCCAATAGAGTACTAAGCCAATTATGTGATTCCGAAAATATTACTATTTTTTGAAATTTTTCAGAAATTTCACAACTTTTATAAACATTCCGACCTAAGGCACATACAAGTTGATTTAAATGTAAACAAACTTTTACAATATGCGAGCCAAAAACAATCAGCTGGCTTCGTAACATCAGCTGATGTGAATTCGCCTCGTACAGAACCGAATGCGTGTTGAAGTTTTTACTTAAAAGGAAATCAATTAATAAAAATCAACTTAAAAAGTGTTTTGCTGACAATCGACATTATCAGGCGTAAGCAGTTTCTTCGTTGTTGCCACAGCAGCGTATACTAAGGAAATCCAAAGATAATTTTATTTTTATTTAAAAAGTTAATTTTCTAAAATCAGGTTGCTTCCAAATCAATATGCTCTAAAATTACACAACATTTAAGTTGGCCATATTATTCATTATTGCTTATGTTTTGCGTAATACTCTGTCAACGTTGATTTGTTGCGGTTTTTTACAAAAAAAAAAAACAAAAAGTTCTAAAAAACACACAGCAAGAACAGCAAAATTGTAGGTGTTTTCGGTCAATAAACAATGATTTGTCAAGCAAAAAAAACAAATTTATTAATAAAATTAAATAAAAAAGAAAAAAAAAATGTAAAACTAGTTGAATTAACAAAAATATATATGCCAATAATAATTAATTTGAAATAAAAAAAAAAAAAAAACGTAGAAATTGGGCTAAAGATAAAATCTTGTTAATAAAACGGAAATGATGTAGTTAATTCTACATCTATAAATAAATTTATTATTTTTTTCTAAATACATATACGTACACATTCTGTTTTAAAATTTTAAATTAAATTTAAGAAACTTCTCATTAACATTTTTATAGGCTGAGTCATTGCGAGGTACATTTTTAACAGCAATTTTGTAAGAGTTGAATTGTTGAGTTCGTATCAAACTTTTATGTTTTTTCAATATTGCGTTACATTTTTCATGAAAATTTATTAGTTTACAAACAAATAATAGAAATAAAATTAAACCAACCTCACGAATTCACGTAATTTTCCCCCAGTTTAGAGGGCAAAAATACGTTTAGCTGTAAGCGGAAAATCTAGGCGTACTACTCTGTACTACTAAAGCTCTACTATTTTGGAGTGCTACCAAAACTCCATACATACAAGTTCAAAATTAGAATAAAAAATTGTGTTATTTTCTGCGAAGTTTGGCGTT
The DNA here is from genome assembly GCA_941918925.1 of Phyto melanocephala. Lineage (NCBI taxonomy): Eukaryota > Metazoa > Arthropoda > Insecta > Diptera > Rhinophoridae > Phyto > Phyto melanocephala. The sequence continues at coordinate 107,838,206 of OW799237.1, forward strand.
TCTTATGGCATCAATTTCGCAATTGTAACTCCTATCTAACGGAATTTTCAGGGATTTTTTTAAGTCCGAGTAAGCATGAAAGGAAACTTTGTACTAAGTACTAAAAACTTAAATAAATTAATACAATATTTTATGTTTTTTATACCATTCAACTGTGAATATATAAAGCTTTGTCATTCTGGTGTAATTTCTACAATATTCATTGAAAGCTTAGAAATATGAGAGGTCGACAGAGCATTGTCTGTCCGTCTGAACGTGTGTTGGTTGAAAACAACTTTTAAAAGCCAACACATGTTGCACAGATATGTATGTGATATCAACGTTTTGGAATATTCGCAAATGAATCGCATTTTAAATCCATCATAACTGACCGATAAGTTTTTGTGATATGAGCAAATTAACTTGAATGGCTCAGCTTATGCCCATATCTTAACAATAACAATTAATATTTGCCAGTCATAAGATAAACAATAGACATGCTTACCATTTAGAGATATGATATGCCTCTAGTGCTTCTTGTAAAAAGTTGTTGACAGTTTGGTCACTAATCCTCAAAGTTATAGGCAAACATAACATGGAAAAAATATATTTTTGTTGCAGAAGTTTGGCTTTAGGTCATAAAAATTGAATTTTGTTGTTTTATTTTTAAAGAAAAGATTTTAAATTTCTTCATTTATTTTATTCCAATATTTCGACCTACTTTGTAGATCATCATCAGGGATCTAAAAAAATAAATTATAAAGGAAAAAAATTCAAGTTACTATAGCATCTGATTAAATTATAAACACTTTCAAGACAATAATTTGCTAGCCGTAGTCTCGAAATTTATTGCTGAGGTCAGTTTAAAACTAACTGAAACATAAGCACCAAAATACAACTATATCGGTGTTTTTCCCAAAAATTTCCAAATGAAAAATGGATTTTTCTCAGCTTCTAGACAACGGACAGTCAATGTGGAAACCTGACTAGCGAAAGATAGTCCACCACTACAAAGTGGCGTACAACAAATTTATAAATGAGTTAAATCTAGTATTCAAAAATTCAACCCTTCAACTCCCTCATTATTAATGAGTGAAATGAAAGAGCTTGAAATTTAAAACAACGTAAACCAAATTGCCGACTTTTTTTTCTTAACACCATCAATAATAAAATGGCTTGACTAGTAGACTACAGCTAACTATGTAATAAGTTAAAATCAAAGATGGCGTCACTTATAGGGATATTTAGCCAATCTAACCGGACATCATTTTTTTATAACCGCCACCAAAAAAACACATCGAAATATCCATTTTAGACCCCATAAAGTATATAAGTATATTCTTTGATTTTATGACGATCTAGATATGTCCATCCGTCTGTTGAAAGCGCGATAGAGGTCGCACCGAAAATGATAGGCGGCTCAAATTTTTCCCCAATATTTCTTTTACACAAGGTTTGCTTGGTATTGAAAATGTGCTAAATCGGAATATTAAGAAGAGACTTATAGCTAGTAATACAAGAGTAGGTCAAAAAAACCGTGTCCTTTCAACATCGAATAAAATAAAATCGTGTCCAAAGGCATTAACGTAGAGTCATGAAACTTCGAATATATATTTCCGAGTAAAAACAATACTTTGCTCTGAAAATTACTTCAATCTATGAGTCAGGAAAGGAATAGTATTTAGCTCGAAATGTACGAAAATTTATACCGCACACTGTATTTTTCGGTATATTTAAAACCTAATAAAACTGATTTTTAAATTTTGCATTAATTTCTTTTTGGTCAAACGCTTTGTTGTAACAGAAAATAAATGTGACACGCCCACTTTTACGCCCACATCGTTTTATCTCAAATTCATATAATTTCTGTAGGAATAAAGATTTTTGAAGAACAAAGGACTCTATATTGAAATATCTGAGTTTAGTTTATTGGCAGGAACTATTTCAACACGCCCACTTTTCACGTTATCTACCGTTAATGAAATTTAAAAGCTCATAAAACCGACAAAATTAGAGCTACGATGATGAAATTTGCAACAGATATCCTTCTAGTCAATATCATTACTATGCCAGAAAATGAAGGTGACACACTCTCTTTAAAGCCTACCTCCCATATTACGCTTTATCTTAAAGTCATAAAACTTCTTTATGGATAAAGTTTTCGGAATAATAAAGGACTGTATTGAAATACAAGTTGTATGTATTAGCAGAAAACATATCGACACGCCTACTTTGACGCCCTCTTTTATTGAAAGACTAAATTTACGAAAATACTTTAATAGCATATTGAAGTTATACCAAGAAAGTGATACATATTTTAAGATGAAGGGATAATTCCATAGCGATTACAGTAATTAAAAAAATAATAAATTTGGTTCTATAAAAGTACATCAAATTGGGGGTAGATATAAAAAATTTTTGGCACAGCTAAATAAAGTGCTCATAGTTGTTTTAATAATAATTTTTTTTTTCAACTTATTTTAAAATTTTGAAAAAATATACAAAAATTAAAAAATAAAATTTAACAAATAATAAATAAATAAGAGATTAAATTTAAAGAAGTAAGTACTATGCTTTTATTATGGGGTTTTATTTTTTAAGAATTTTGAATAAATTTTTTTTAAATTTTAAAATTAAGGGTGACTTACCTTGATTTTATATTAAAATTTTTTATAAGTATCAAATGCAAATTGATTATTTAATTGATTTATTAACAAAATAGGAAGAAAATTATTGATTCGTTTATTTAACAGTTGTACCGCTTTTTATTACTATTTTAAATTATTATTAAAAGTTTCTTAAAACTTGTGTATGTTTATTAGAGAGATTTCCTAATTGATTGGGATTATTGGATTATTTAAATTTTCTTCAAATATTGTATACCTACTTATGTAGGTACATATGTAAGAAAGAGTATTTTCTTATTGTTTATAGGTAATTAAATTATTAGTATTATTTTTCCATTATTGTTGGCATTCCTTAATCTGTAAAGTAAACACACACTCTTTGAAGCAGAAAAAGTGAGAAAAACCCAATGAAATTTATGTACTTTCTGTAAATATTTATTTCTTGATTTTTATTTTTTTTCTTGAAGCTGAATTTTTTTTAATTTCTTTTAAACATTTCTTCGTCTTGTAGTTTTTTATTTATTTATTTTTTTTTTTTTTTTGATTTCATGTATGTACTGCAGTGAACATTATTAACGTGATTAGCCTTATTATATGATCATCATTATTGGTTTTTTTTTTATTTTAAAAACCATGTGCTTAAAACAGAAATAAAAAAAATTGGCAAATACGATGACGATAATAATGATGATAAAGATGTTCATCTTCATAATTATCATTATTATTGTGTTAAATACAACTAACATACACACATACATGCATGTATGGACATATGATGTATGTATCTTTGTATTTGGAGTTATGCAATTTTTGTTTTTGTATTTCTTTTTAGTTTATTCTCTTTTTTTTTTCTTCTTACATATTTACTTGCCTCTGTCCGTCTGTCTGTTTGTCTGGTTATTATTAACACACTTTATTTTTGCATTATTTTTTCTCTGTAACGTATTTTTTTAAAATTTTTTGTTGATAAAGAAAACGCATAATAACAATAAAACGGATGTAATTGAAATTTGCAGTTTTCAGTTTTAACAGCTAAATGGGTGGCTTTTATTTGGTGAGGACTTAATGGATTTCATTTAATAGGTAGGTACATATGTTTTTTTCGATAAATTCTTTTCAATTACATACTTCTCTTTTAACTCCGAATCTGATTTTAATGGTAGAGTTAGTAGATTTGTAGCGTTATCAACTAAATTCGCTTCCTTGTATCAATCTCAAACTTTGTGTAATAAATATACTTATCTATCTCTATATATATAAAAGTGAAACTCTGTGTGTGTGTGTGTTAGCTATAGACTCCGAAACTGTAAAACCGATCGGGCTCAAACTTTGGTAAGTTGTTGTACACATACCAGGGAGTGTTTATGGGTGAAAAAAGTGGGCGGGGCTACGCCCATAAAAAATTAGTTATCAGTTTTAGCTACTTGCACTTGACCGATTTTTCTGAAACTTTGCACACATATCGAGCTGTCATGACTAAATTATTTCGTGATAAGAAAAGTGGGCGGGGCCACGCCCCTAAAAAAGTTTTAATTTTGAGGTACTTGCACTGGATTGATTTTTCTGAAACTTTGCACACATATTAAGCTGTCATGACTTTATAATTTCGTGATTAAAAAAGTAGGCGGGGCCACGCCCATAAAAAAAAGTTCTAATTTTGAGGTTCTTGCACTGGACCGATTTTTCTGAAACCTTGCACACATATTGAGCTGTCATTACTAAATAATTTCGTGATTAGAAAAGTGGGCAGTGCCACGCCCATAAAAAAAAGGTATCATTTTGAGGTACTTGCACTGGATTGATTATTCTGAAACTTTGCACACATATTGAGCTGTTATGACTTTACAATTTCGTGATTAGAAAAGTGGGCAGGGCCACTCCCATAAAAACAATTATAATTTTGAAGTACTTGCACTGGTCCGATTCTTCTGAAACTTTGCACACATATTGAGCTGTTATGACTTTACAATTTCGTGATTAGAAAAGTGGGAAGGGCCACGCCCATAAAAAAATTATAATTTTTAGGTTTTTTCACTTGATATTCAATTAAAATTCAGAATGCATTTCGATTCATTAAGGGGCGTAGCAACGCGTGCCGGGTTTGGCTAGTAAGTATATAAACACGAATTCATATTTGTTTTTAATATAAAGATTGACAGTCTGATCTGAAGGCAAAAGAAATCAGCTGATCAGTTACGGGTATCTTGGTAACATGTGTACCCTGCATGGTTTAAAGAAGAATGAACAGTTAATAAAGTGGAAAAAAACACTTCAGAAATGAATGAAATCGCCAATTCAAGTATATGTATACAGAAAAAAAAAATGAATTTTAAAATCCTAGAATAAAATTCTCAATTTAAGCCGAAATCGTGTTTAAAAATTTAAGTACGATTTATTTCTGGTTTTCTTAAAACAAGTACAAAACGGGATTGTTTTACAGAATCAAGTACAAGACTATTGAAATAAGAATTAAGTTCTTAAATTAAGTCTTATTTCTCTCAAATTAAAAACAAACTTATTTTTTTGAGACTTTTCCTTGGATAAACACACTCTATGAAATTTTAAGTTTGTTTTTATAATTCTCATTTCGTTTATCTCTACTTTAGCTATAAGTAAGTAAGTGTTTAGGATAATAAAGCTGTAGCCGTTTCCGAGTTCAAGCTTAAATTAGACGTGACATAACCATAATGCCATAGCCATAAGAAAACAATATTCAGTTGGTTTCTATGGTTATGATCTGATATAAAACATGTAATGTTAAGATGTCTAGAAAGCGTGATATGAAACTTCCAAATTTTAAGGTGCGAAAGATTTACAATGGATTAAAAGCGATGCTGCGTTAAAACGTATTATCAAGGCGAATTTAATTCAGTTGAATTCAAATCAGTTGGTGTTGACAAGACAGATGATCTACTTTTTTCTAAGCATAAATGTTGGCTGAATTATCAAAAGCTATTTACGTTTACATAACTTGCTTTTTCTAGCCAAAGTTAAAAAAAAGACACAAACAGAAACCATGTTATTTTTGACACATCGGCAAACTAAAGCAACAAAGAAAAACATGTTGTTTTTATACCCTTCATACAAAAGTGAAAAAGAGTACACATTTATATGTAGGCTTGTCATTCCGCGTGACATTTCTAAAATTTTCATTTCCGACCCCATAAAGTATATATTTTCTGAAAGCCTTTAAACAGGAGAGTCGATTAAGCATTATCAGTCTATCCGTCTATATGTTTAAATCAACTTTTAGAAGCCCACTGACATCACCTGGTCCCGCGAAGGTATTAAAATATCAGAGATATTCGGGAGTAGATCGGTATTGAAAATCAGAAACATCGGTACATAAACAACTGAGATATGAGCAAAAAACCACGACGACCTCGTTTTTTTTTACAACAACAACATACAACACATACAAAATTTCATACATAAGTGGTAATCTGGTCAGAGTGAGCGTGGATTCGAATCCTAGCTGAGCCAAAAAAAATTTTTTTGTTTTATTTAATTTTTTTTGTTTAGTTTTTTTTTTTATTTTTCTTTTTATTTTAATTTCTTTTTAACATTTAAATTTAACATTGTAAATTGTTTTTATATACATACTAGATAATACCCGGTGTGCTTCGCCACCCCCCACATAATTACTAAATCAACCATTTCTTATTCAAATAATCATATAGACGTCAAAGTGTCTCTTGTAAAATTTGGGTACTCTAACTATTATCGCTTCCCAGATATACGAATTTTTGTATTTAATTCATATGACAGGTGCCACGCCCCCTATTACTAAAGCATCCATTTCTTATAAAAAAATAGTCATATAGATGTCAAAGATTCTCGTACAAAATTTGGGTATCGCTTCCCGAATATACGAATTTTAGTATTCAATTGCTATGAGAGCTGCCACGCCCACTATTTCTAATGTACCCATTTTTTCCAGAAATGTTTATTTGGGTGTCAAAGTTGCTCTTGCAAAGTTTTACTACTCTAATCGATATCGTTTTTTAAATATAAGAAATTTAGTATTTAATTCATGTGGCCACGCCTGCTATTGGAAGTCCGCCCATTTTTTACCCAAATGTTCGTGTGGATGTCAAAGTTTACCGTACTTAATTTGAAGACTCTAGCTGCATTAACTTGATTAACGTGATATATAATATTAAATACTTATTCTTTAATAAGGCGTGGCACACCTCCCACTTACAATTTCAAACGAAAGTATAGCCTAAAGTTCCTTCCAGACATACAGAAAGATTCTGTGAAAATTTAAAGGAAATCAGTCCAGACGTTTAACCGTCTATAAAGCACAAACAAACATACAAACACACATTGATTTTAATATATATATATATGTATGTTCTTTAATGGTGATACAAACAATTGTTATTGCATAACTACACGTTGTGAAGGGTATTAAAGATTCGGCACGGCGAGAATATAGCACTCTTACTTATTTTTATACCCTTCACCTGTGGTGCACAAGGGTATATATAGCTTTGTCATTCCGTTTGTAATTTCTACAATTTTCATTTCCGACCCCATAAAGTATATATTTTCTGAAAGCCTATGAATAGGAGAGTCAATTAAGTCCTGACCGTCTATCCGTCTGCCCCTCTGTCCGTGTGTTGGTTGAAATCAACTTTTAGAAGCAACTATATGTTCCTCAGATCTCTGGTATCAATCTCTTGGAAATATTCAGGAATGAATCGCTATTGAAATTCAGCACAATCGCCCAATAACTTTCTGAGATATGAGCAAAAAACCACGACCACCTCGTTTTTTTACACAATTACAACAACATATATACATACATACATGTAAAAACCATACAAAATAATAAAATTACAAAAAGAAAAAATATTAAAAATATAAAAAAATAATAAAAAAAATTACAAAAAAAAAAAATTTTTAAAAATATAAAAAAAATAATAAAAATATATTAAATAAAATAAATTTTTTTTGGCTCAGCTGGGATTCGATGCCACATTTATTCTAACCAGTATATACATATGTACGTATTTTATATGAGATGAATGGTGATACAAACAATTGTTATTGCATGACTACACGTTGTGAAGGGTATATAAGATTCGGCACGGCCGAATATAGCACTGTTACTTGTTAAAGTTGTATTTGTTGCAGATAATTGAATTCGCCTTGCGTATTATTTAGCTCCAGCTTAAGAGCTTTACAGCCTTAAGAGAAAACAAAAAGAATCTAATTATTTTACCCAACTGGCAAATGATGAAACTGACAGCCCCTTTGCAAAAGTTATTCACAGTGAGACTGACAAATCTTGAATTAATTTTCAATTACATTTGGTCGTCATCTTCATTTTTATGGCGATAATTTTATCTGGCTTGGATTTTCGTTTTGTTTTTTCTCTGTCTTTTCTGTTTTGCTTTAAGCATTTCTTATTGCCCATTGTTTTGTTTTTATTGTCCGGTTGACCAACATTTTTTATTTTTATTATTGCAAAAATATATATGTTTGTATGTATGTAAGTGTGTAAGTAGCAATATATTTTTTTTATTTTATTTTAGCGAACTCAAGTTCATTTTTTTTTATTTTAATATGTATTTATGTATGGATGTGTATGTATTCAGTTTTGGGTATCTGGTTTATTTTTTGTTTCGTCTTTATTTTCACTTTTTATGTGTTTTCTTTGATGCTATTAATTTTGTATGATTTTTCTTTATTTACTATTGTTTTATAAGTATTATTTACTAAACGACCATGCACTTTATAACACTAGGGATTTTTTTTATTAACAAAGGGAAATATGAGTAGGTATAATACAAGATTTTAAAAAAATCATTCAAAGTTACATATACATACATATTTATATCTAATTACTTTGCAATATTTTGCTTAAATGCATATAAATTATAGGAACGTATACTTTATAGGGTGTTTCTTAAGTCCGATATATCTTAGGAAAGGATAAACTGTTAAACGAACTGACATATGAAGCGCACTTTTTGACACAACTCTACCAAATTATACAAGTTGACTTTGAAAATCAGTCATCGATTCGAACATCGCAAAATTGTGTTCAGCAATGAGGGCCATTTTTGGTTTCCGTTTTGTTAACAAACAAAATTGTAATAAAATTGGTGACACAAATCCACAACAGCCGGTACAGATTCCATGACAAAAAAAAAACAGTTACATATAACAAAAAATTCACCATTTGGTGCAGTTTACAAGATGGTGGCATCATCTGATCTCATTTCTTTAAAAATGAAGACGGAGCTCGTGTGACGAACAATGGATATCATTCCGACTCATGATTATATGTTTGAAAATGTGAATGATATTAACCCGGGTGATATCAACAGGATGGCTCTACGCGCCATTCCACTTATTAAAATCATAATTTGGCGATTAATGGATTTGGTAAACCTATAGTATGGCCTTGAAGGTTGGACAAGCTTCTACTTTGTTATCTGTGCGGTCACGTGCACAAAAAGGCCAACTAAGAATACTATATTCGGCCATGCCAATTCTTATAATACCCTTCACCATTATGTGCCATAGCTTAGGTTACATCTTATATTATATGCCATTTTGTTTTATTATTTCCGATGCCATCTTTGATTTTAAATTTTTCCATAGTAAGCTGTGTTCTAGTAGTCAAGTCCTTTAATTTGGTACCAATATTGATGGGTTAAGAAAAAAATTATCCGCCATTTCGCTTAGGACGCCATATTACATTTGAACTTTTTAATAGATTACTATATTCTTCTGACAAGCCCTTTCATTTGATATATATTGGGGGGTTGAATGGTGCAAAGCTGTAATTACAATTTTTGACCCATATATTCGCCATTTTATTTTGGACGCCATCTTGGATTTTAACCTTTTCATTGTTTATTGTATTCTACTGCGAAAGTTCTCTTGGTTAATAGCAATATTAAGAGTGTGGAAGGGGGTAAATTTTTGATTACTAATTTTAAGCCAAATAAAAATTAATCGTACGCCATTCTGTAGTTGCGGCCATCCTGGATTTCAAATTTTTTAGCGTCATATATTCTGCTAGTCAAGCCCTTTCTTTTGATGCCCATATCGTTTCTCTGTGTTGTCCAGAAGCTGGAAAAATTGATTTTTATTTGTAAATTTTAGGAAAAAACCCCGAAGCATTTCTATGTTTGTGCTTATATCTCAGTTAGTTTTAAACCAATTCATCAGTTTTTCTCGGCAGTAATTTTCAATACCTCAGATTATATTTTGGAGTCTCTAGTGTGTCCATAATTTTATTAAGAGCTTGTATTACTTGATTTATTTAAAAAATACATTTTTTGAAATTATTTTAGCCTATAACTTTGTCGGTTAGTAACCGATATATTAAATTTTTTTTGAATATCCTTAGAGGCATATCGTAGCTATAAATAGTAACGAACGTCTCCATAAATTAGCCTTAATCTGAAATTTCTTAATTTTTGTGGCAAAAATATGGAAAATAGTAGAGGCAGTCGTGTTTCTTAGCTTATATTTTCGAAGCGATTGGAGCGATCATGCTGGATTAAAAAGGCGATTCATTCCCAGATATTTGCAACAGATTTACACCACACACAGATCTGAGTACCATGTGGGGACTTCTAACAGTTGATTTCAACCAACACACAGACAGACTGACATGACTCAATCGACTCCCCTAGTCATAAGCTTTCAGAAAATCTATTTTTTCTGGCGTAGGAAATCAAAATTGTAGAAATTACAAACGGAATGACAATGCTTACTTGTCAAAAAAAGTTTACTTTTTCAGGTAACTCTTTCTTTATAAAAAGACAATTTCTAAAATATGAACTCAGGCTTGAATAAATTAAAAATATTAGTTCAGTTAGACAGTTCGACCAAAAAAATTAAATCATTTATCAAAAACTTTTAAAAAAAAATATTGAAAATTTCCTGCACGCAAAGAAAAGCCATGGCTGCGACATGATCACGACGGTCATCTTATATTTTCTGTAACAATATTTGATTATCGAAAACAAGTAATAGTTATTTTTATTTATTATTTTTTTTCCTTTTCATTTATTTCGTCACGATAATAAATAGTGTGTTTAAATTTTATCATTTAATTTTTACTGTTCATGAAACCTTCGATATGATTGTCCTGTAAAAATAGTATAACTTACAAAATTATTACAGCAAAAATAGTATGATGTTTTCGCAAAAATATCTTTATAGATGTTCAAAAGCATTTAAAATTAAAAATAATCAAAAATTAATATTTATTCGAACTTTTTATTCTTAAATTTATAATAAATCATTTTTTTTTTTATTCTGGTTTAAGTTTATCCTTCTATTATTAAACTTTCTTAAAACATTAATTAAATTGTAACCGCCTTATTCATAAAAGTTATTAAAGGTTTATAATGGGTTTATAGAACTGATTTTCTATGGAAATTTGATCAATAAACCTCTTATAAAGCTGTTTTAGATTTTATGAATTAGACCGTTATTCTTTTAAAAAAATTTAAAAACTATTCCGATATTAGCCGAGTGGAATGGGTGTGCATGTGAGTGTACCGATATTATTTGCAGCCATAATATGATTACAGCATGGTACTTCAATTAAAAAACTTCAATATACTTTAATGAACTTGCAACCATTATATGTTTCAACCACAATCATAGTATGTTGCTGCTAGATTATGATTACCACAACCATGTTTTTTTTTGCGCGTATTAATAGAAAATTGGAATAATTTAGTTTTTGATTTGTTTGCACAATTTGTTTGGTTTTAATAAAAAAAAAAATTAGAAAAATTTCTTTTTATTTTAATGCCTTTCACACAAATCTATTAAAGACATTTTTAAATTCGAATTTTGTAAAAACCACTAGGTGTGAGCATTTTTATAATTTAATTTTTTTAAAAATTTTTTTTTTACTTCAACGTGTTATAAAAAATTTTTACATTCAACTCAAAAATATGTCTCTCTTCAAACATATTTTTTTAACATTAAAAATGTAAGATCTTGCTTAATGGGGTCACATTTTACTATTTGCATTAATTTGTTTACTGTCGAGGTTGTTGACCTTAAGCGCCTGCAGTTTATGTTGTGTTTTACAAATTGGTTAAAAATTCTTTTAAAAAAGGTGAAGTTGTGCTCCTTTTTAAACTCAAATGAAAAGTTTAACTCTCATTTGTGTACCTACAAAAAGTTTTGTTTGAAACATTTGTGTTAAGAGTAGAGGCTGTTTTCATTTAAATAATGTGTCAGTTATTTTTAAATTTAATTTGTATTTATACTTTAAATAAACTTGACTTTAAAGCAATTTCTAGCTTCAAAGTGTGGTGTTTTGTTTATTTTATTACAAAACGTTTCGAACAAAATTGTTATTTAATTTGTTGTGAAAATGCCTACATAGGTATAAAAAAGGTATATATTTTTTAATTTAAAAATAATTTTATAATATAATAAACACCATCATAAATTGTTTGGTTAACAATTTTCTTTTCATTAATTTATTTTTAAAATCATATTAATCACCACTTTATTTTATGTATTTTATTTTTTTTAATTCCTTACTTTTAAATCTTTTTATTCAGTTTCACTTCTTCTATAAAATATTATTTATTTAATTTCTTATTTATTTTTAATTGTAATTAGGTAATTAATCTTTCATTAAATTTTCATTCATTAACCGTTCGTTTTACAATTTTTATTAATTGCATGAAAACTTATAATACATTTTATTAAAAATATAAATAAAAAATCGTTTTACAATCGATTTCACATCGTTTTTCGTATAACGTCCGTTAATTTAAGTTCGCCCGTCTTTACGTCGCGATCAACTGAAAAGAACTGAATTTGTTGGAAGTAACAAAAACAAAAATTCAAACAATAAATAAAAATCAAAAGTGTTTGTTTGAAAACGAAATTAAACTTTAAAAGAAACTTTAAGTATTTATTTAAAACGTGTGCTTGGCTTTTGAATTACAAGACTGACTTGAAAAACGGTTGCAATCGAACCTTACTTGAGTTGGTGTGAAGACCCGGTTTGGAAACCAAATGACGCGACATGTTTGAGAAACAAGAAATTGCTTATGACGATAAAAGGTAAAAGAAAAAAAAAAGAAGAAAAGAAATGCCGCAGAAAATAATGTTATTTTTTTTTTGTGGAATTAAAAAGAGATAAAAATGAATGAAATAACAGAAAAAAATACAAAAACGTGATCAAACAAGTAAGAGCGCTATATTCGGCCGTGCCGAATCTTATATACCCTTCACAACGTGAATTCATGCAATAACAGTGGTTTGTGTCACCATTCATCCCATATGAAATACGTACATACATATAAAAACATACATATAAAAACGTCCCATTGTAAAATTATAAATTCACGTATGAATGTTAAAAAAAACAAAAAAAAAAAAAAATTTAAAAAAAAATTTAAAAAAAAAATTTAAAAAAAAAATTTAAAAAAAAAATTAAAAAAAAAAAAATTTTTTAAAAAATTATTATGTATATAATATATATAAAACAAAAAAAAAATTAAAAAAAAAAATTAAAAAAAAAATAATAAAAATATAAATAATATATTAAATAAAAAATAAAAAAAAATAAAAAAAAAAAAAAAAAAAAAAAAATTTAAAAAAAATTTTTTTTGGCTCAGCTGGGATTCGATGCCACGTTTTCTCTAACCAGTATACACGTTTGTATGTATGTATGTTGTTGTTGTAATGTTGCTTTTGTGAAAAAAAATCGAGGTGGTCGTGGGTTTTTGCTCATATCTCAGTTGTTTATGTACCGATGTTTCTGATTTTCAATAGCGATCTACTCCCGAATATTTCTGATATTTTAATACCTCACCCGAGTCCAAGCGATGTCGGGGGGTTTCAAAAAGTTGATTTCAACATACACACGGACAGACGGTCAGACGGACAGACTGACAGCGCTGAATCGACTCCCCTATTCATAAGCTTTCAGAAAATATATACTTTATGGGGTCGGAAATCAAAATTGTAGAAATTTCACACGGAATGACAAACCTATATATACCCTTTTTCACTGTGTGAAGGGTATAAAAACATACAAAGTAAACAAGATTGATTATGCTTTTGATCAATCATGTCGACATTTTAATGCTCTATAATCAATATCTACAGAAAAATTATACATATTTATTTAAAATCGTTTTTATTTTGGCTCAAGTTAATTTTTTTTTAATATTTAATTTCCTAAAAACAAAGGATGGACATTAAAGGCATAACAAAAATGTATCAAAAATATGAGAGAATATGAACATGTAGAAAAATGTCATTTATAAAAGAAAAGACAAATTTGAAAATAAATACTATGATTCCCTAATTCTAATTTTATTGTATTGTAACATCAATTGTAATTTCAAATTACATATGTACATATGTATGAGTGTACTAATAAAGAGTGCTGATGATGAAGTCGTAACTGGTTTCGAAAATGCATTACGCTTACCTACCATATTCAAATTAATTTAAACCTTCAGTTTTATACGTTAATCAACACTTATTACCCTTCATGTATTCACGAGAATTTCCAAGTGTAGTATTGTCATAAAGTCACAATTTTCATACAATTTTAAAATAATAGAAAAATATTTTATTGTTATTCTAAAATGTTTAAAACTTCTTCGAATTTTCAAAAATTTTGACATTATGACAACCTTATGAACCGTGTAAAAGGCCCAAAACAAAGCCTGATTTTGCAGCTCCTGTGGAACTTCTTGAAACGTTTTTAACACAGTCATATAAATAATGCGTGAATAACAGTCAAAGATATCGGTGAAAAAATTGTTTGAAAAAAAAAACAAGTATTAGGCTGTCTTGAATCTGCTAATATCCTTCAGCATCATGTAAATGGGTATAATTACTACATCGTAGCTTAGCCCAAATTTCAGATTTTATGTTATACGCCATTTCCTTTATTATTTCCGACCCCATTTTTGATTTTGAATATTTTGTCTTTTTTTTTGCTTATATCACTGAAAGTTCTCGGGCGATTATTCCAATTTTCAATGTTGGGGAGCTTCAAAAACTGATTTCAACATACTCACGGACAGATGGACATGTTCAATCAATTTCCATATTTATAAGCTTTCAGAAAATATATTATGTGGCCGAAAATTAATATTGTAGAAATTTCACTCGAAATAAAAAGCCTATTCATTCCCCTACACTCTCTGTGAGGGGTAAAAAAACGTCAATTAAAAGTTCAAATTATCTTTTATAAGTCTTGTTCGCAATTGCAGCATATAATTATCAGTTATGGCTATTGCATAATAGTACAAACAGCCTGAAGGGTATACAGGATCCACATAGCGGAATATGGCATTTACTTACTTGTTTTTAATTATTTGTTTTTTTTTAGAGTTTATAAAACATACAAAATGAAAATTTTGTACAATAAGTGTGGGAAATAATATCACATTAATGACCCCCGTTTACAGTTTCGCAATGATAAAAATTTTTTAGAGAATATCTTTTAAAATTTGTAGCTGTAGCGCTCAAATTTCTGCATCAATGTTGTTATTGAGTTGAAGGATTGTCTGCAGGTTGTTTACATATACTCGCACCTTCAAATAACCACATAGAAAATAGTCGGTTGCTGACAAATCTGGCAAAAGCATTTGGTAATTAATTTTCGAATTTCTCGATATTAATTTCGAAATTTCTGGAAATTATTTTCTCTTCCGAAATTTTAGTTTAAAACGCTGTTGCTTATCGGCCATGATGGGGAGTGGCTCAATCCTGCAGAGACTACATCACAAGTCTGTTTTCAAGAGAAAGATGAAAAAACATTGGCCAATCGCGCTTTCTATTTACAGATATAATGCCATATCATACTGTACACCTAGTGGGTTGCAATTGGCGTTGATGAATAACTCTTGGATTTTATGAACTTTCTTGTTTTGCTTGTTAGCAAAGCTGTTCAATAAAAATGTACTTCATGCTTAAAATCAGATTTTCCATAAAATTGATTTTATTTCTGGCCAATTTAACAGCAAATTTATTAGTTTTTTTTGTTTTAATTTTTTAACCAATTGCTCTTTATATGGGAATAACAGTGATTTTTTTTAAATGTGCTGTAGTGACGTACGTACTCCTGGGCTAGGAATGCCCCATAAAATTGTTTTTGCACCCTCGAATTTGGAACATTTTCTAATAACATTTAATATTCATTTGAAATTAACTCAGTAAAAGATTGTGTAGCTACGCCAGTGTCATGTTAATGCCAGTTCAAATTGATGATGTAAAGTATTCAATGCACCTTGGCCGTTATTGCAAATGAAGTATTTGAAAAATTTACCTCTTATTTGACTATCTCATGAGAGCGATATGCTGGCATTTAAATATTTTATGTGGGGGTAGGCAGACAAAGAAGCAGAAAAATACTTAAATACATATACTAATGCAAATGTTCATAATTTTCACTTTTTTACAAAAAAAACCGTACTAAAAAGGACGTCTATACGATGCTTAGGGATAAAAATTAGCCGCCCGGAATCATTAACACTTACTATTTATTGTATGTAAACAATTAATACAATTTTTTAAAAATGCAGGGAGTTTCAAATTATATTTCTCATACAAGATATTCTGCATATATTTGTCAAATTTTGATTTGATTTAATCTTAATTGCATTTAATTGCTTTCAATGTTAATTTAAACCAACTTTAGTTAAAGGTCATTTAATTAATATTAACCTTAATATAAGATAATCGTTAACTAAATCATTTTTTACGCTTGTAAAATTTCTTACGGTGCCATTAAAACAATACGCTGTAAGGATCCCAACTAGCAAAAATCTCATTTTAATTAACCCAAACATTTCTACTACTTCAGCTTATTTCTTATAAGCCAGGTGCTACTACTTTTATGCCAAAACAATAAAGTAAAAAGAAAAAAAAGAAAAATTAAAAATTTACTAAAATTAAATAATTATTAAACATAATTTTGGTGTTGGCTGAAATGAATTTAATTAAAAACTTTTTATAGCAAATATAGCATATAAAACAAAAATAAAAAAAAATTTTCATGAACATGACAGTGATGAAAAGCAGAAAATAAAATAAAAGAAAAAAAGAATCAAGTAAAAAACAAAATATTATAACAATGAGAAAAAAAAAACAAAATTAGATTACAACCGCCTCCTTAAAATATGCAAAGCATTAGGCTTTAGTTTAGTTGCTTAATAAGAAACCCCAGAGATGTTAATGTTGATTAAGAATTACAAATTGTATTGTCAATTAGTGTTGTCAGGTGTGTTTTTTGCTTTCATGCAAAATGGACTGTCATATATCGATAATTATCCCAAATATCACTTAATTAAAAAATATCGCAAAAAAAATATATCATTGTAATTAGAAAAAGTACTTTTTTTAGGACTACAAATATAAATACCGATTTCAATAATTTCATGACATTAAATATGTCAAAATTATTTCTATTATATTTATTATTTAATGTTTGCTTCTAAATTATCAACCGTTGGTGCTTTTTATATCAGCATAAACCAAATATTTTACTTACCCTGTGGCCACACGTTCAAGTTTTTCTGTCATGTTTTTCACACATACTACTTGTCAAAATTAATTTAAATTGATTGCTGTGATGTAGGCTGCACGCAATTTCAAGGCAATTTTATTATTTAAAATGTCTTTGTCAATAAAACTACTTAAAATGGTTGCTTCGCTGAAAGTGTTGCAAGAATGTAAGAATCTATATGATTAAAGATTCATATTCCAAAGAATTCCATGGCTTCTCAATGAAACGCAACACATCATTACACTTATTATTTTTATTCACAAACATTATTAATTATATTTAATTTAAATTGCAGAAAAAATATTTGTAAAACACAAAACATAAAATATTGGCGCAGAATATTTGTCAAAAGAAACCAAAAATTCGTCACAACAATTGAACTCAGCTGTTTTCTTTACTGTAAATTGAAACATTCGATGGAAAGGGAATTTCAAAAGCAAGTTCGCATCAAGTTCTAAAAGTATGAGTGTATTAGTAAAAAAGTGTCAGTGTATTGAAACCTGATACACAAAACTTGATCGTGTAACCCCTGTGTTAACTCCCTCAGTAGCCCAAAGGTGTTAAATCACATGAACGAAGTGGCCAATTTACAGTTAAATTTCTTTCTGTATACAGTCTCATCAAGTTTTAGTTTTGTCAATAATTGTATTAATAATTTGATATAATTTCCCTTACGATGCTGCACAAACGATTAGCGGAATATTGGGATAAATTAATTTTGTTTAACTTTTTTATAAAGTATAAGAAAAAGATCTCAAGCTCAATTAAAAATAAGTTATAAAATAAAAATAATATCGAATAACTGCAAATAAGTATAATGACAATGGAGAACACTCGTTCGTTTACATCTAAAAAGAAAGAACATTAAAAAGCTTGAGGTTTCATTGTTGGCTTTTATCCTGTTTTTACATTTATCGCGGTTTCATTATCTTAAGAAAACCTGGAAAGCAAATAATTTGTTGTTGTTTTTGTTGCTGCTTAAAAGTTTTATTTTTTTTAATACAAAAAAAATAACAAATTCACTAAGACTCGTGGGATTAGACCAAGAATGGTAACGCTGCTGAACTTGAATTTATTATGGCTAATAAAACAAAATTTGGAATTGTACAAAAAACATAAAAAAATAAAACATTTCGCTGTAATATTATTTTAAACTATTGTGGTAATTTAATTTTTTTTCACTACTGTTATATGTCTATGTCGTTTGTAATTTCGTCCTTTGTATCTATTATGTTTAATGCCATGCCATTTTAGTTAAAAGAAGTAAGAAAACAGCGTTAAACAGATGATAGTATCTACAGTATTGTTACGGAAGTACTTTTACAAGACTATTTGGTAAAACAAAAATAGAAAAATTTGAAATGTTTAATTTACTTTAAAAAATACCATGTAATGGTAATGCTACTGAGAGTTGTGATAAGGTATGTGCAGGAACAAAAAAAAAATTAACTTAAAATTAGAATAACTGGACACAGATCTGATAAAAAATAAAGAAACGCTGCATTGACACAAAAATCAGCATTATCACTACATGGCGCTAATTACTAGCATCACACTGATTTCCAAACTACACGAATTTTAAACAAAGAAAATAATTACAGACGCAGAAATATGTTAGAAATCTTGCAAATTATTAAAGTACCATCTACACAGCGATGTAACTATAAGACAGATACTTCAAATGTTGCCCAAAATTATAGATTTTTAGTTAACAAGATCTGAAAACGATACTCTAATAGTGTTTGTTATTATTGTTATATATTAGTTTTATATATTTTTAAAATATTTTTTTGTTTATATAATATTTTAAAAATTTTTTTATATTGAAAAAAATATTTTTTGTTTTTCCGCCTTTTATTGCAAAATAGTTGACCAATTTTTTAATATTTTGAATTTGATTTTGTATATTTACCCTGAAAACCTACCCATTGTTTGGTAGGAAAATATAGGTGTTAATTGCCGTGCCGAATCTTTTATACCCTTCACAACGTGATATTATAAATTGAGTTTACGTATGTACATACATATGTTTAAAAAAAAATTATTAAAACAAAATTTATATATAAAAGAAAACTTAAAAAATTTCTTAATATCTCAGTTGTTTATGTACTGATTTTTCTGATCTGCTCCGGAATATTACCAATATTTTAATACTTTACGCTGGTCTATGCGATGTCAGGGGTCTTCAAAAAGTTGATTACAACATACACAAGGACAAACAAAAAGACTGACAGAGCTTAATCGACTCCCCTATTCATAAGCTTTCAGAATATGTTTATGGGGTCGGAAATGAAAATTGTAGACATTTCACACGTAATGACAAACCTATATATGCCCTTTTTCACCGTCAGGAAAGACGATATCTTTTATTAGTTTATACTACTATAATTAACATTTTAATTCCTGTTAACATCTATGTAATTAACTTTAGTCTAATTAAGATTTAATTTTAGAACCTTGGCAATACTGAAATTATGAAAAACTTACATGTTACAGCATACTTTTAGGTTGCTCGTTTATTTTATTAAAGAATAATTTCTATAGTTTAGCCGGCACCACTGTATAGATGAAGGGTGTTTTTTACAGAGGTATAATTATTTTAAATGGAATAAAACGAAGATGAACTTTTAAATTGACATAAAAAATTAACTTTATTTAAAAGATAACCTTCTGGCATTAAAATTTAAATATGACTTCTTGCATCTGACCGCTACGGCTGGCTCGAAAGTAGTCTTATCTAAAGGTAAAATTTTCTATGTTTTTTTTTAATATTTGTGGCCAAATATCGGCAACAACCCGACAAAAGTTGTCCTTCAAATAATCAATCGTTTCGGGCTTATCGCCGTAGACTAGCGACTTCAAATATCCCCACAGAAAATAGTATAGCGGCGTTAAATTTTACGTTTTTAGAGGCTAATTAATGGTTCGTTCCCTTCATAAAACCAGTTGTGGTACAAGTGTGACATGTTGAGCCGTGGTGTTTAAATCACAGCTTCTGCACATCATGGTTATTTAATTAATGAACAAAAAAGTCAGGAATCATGGCTCTATAGCGGTCACCATTAACTGAAACATGGTGACCGTAAAGAAGTACGGACTAATGCTTCACCAGGCCATAAAGCACACCACAAAATCAGATTTTGTGAATGCAACGGTGTCTTAACATACATTTATTATCATCATCATTATCATCACTCCATATGTGGCAGTTGGGTTTATATCCCTTTAACCAAAGGAAAATTCAACGCTAAACAAAATAAAAATCGGGTTCAACGGCAATCTTGTTTTGGTCCCATTTTTTGGCTATTCATATCTGAGTATTTTCATGCTTAAATGACAAATTACACATAAATCTCTTGACAGCTGACAAAATGCCCGCAAGTTCAAAAAGTGTTATCTACTTATATATACCTCTATAAAAAACACCCAGTATAAGGTAACTGAAGTTTATAACAGGTTGAGAAAAATAATATTGAAATATTAAATAAACTATTGTAATATTTAAGTGCAATTATTTTATAACGTAAAATTCAAGAGCGCTATTATTGTTTGCAAGAAAATAAAATTAATGAAATGAAAAATTAAATTAAAATCTTAAACAAATATAAATATTTCTAGTTTGAAATCGTTTGAAAGAATTATTCTCCAAGTATTGGTTTCTTCGCAAATTATATTTGTGAGTATAGGACAAAACTGCTTATGTACTTTTAAATGTTTAAGTAGAGTTTCTTTGTTCTCTATTAACTATAATCCCCAATTGTTCTTTCTAAATTAAAGAAAAGCTTTTACCAAAATAATTAAAAAATCACTTAAAAGTACTTTCCGACTAGGATACCAAAATAATGTCGTTATATCCATTAACGATTAAGTCGACTTAAACCGTTATTCCTCCTTAACAAATACACTATTATAAAAGCATTTTACTTAATGAAAATATTTCGAACACGATATTGTACACATTTAACTCACACTGTATTCGCCTGCATAAATAAACAACAACTTTCCACAGATTCTTCTGGTGACATTTGTCTATGGACAGACATGACAAAATCCTTGGGTTGATGAGTTTTCGGTTTGCAATTGTCTTTGCTTAATGATGTTGTTTGACCTTTTTCGTTCATTCGTTCGTTACACTGTTTTCCCATCTGTTTTATGTGTAACATTTTAAGCGAAAGTATCAAATTGTGGCCATTTAAATACATTTTTATGTAAAAACGAAAGAAAGAAAAAATTATGTTAATTTTGTTTTAAGCTTTTTTTTTTTGCCATTATCGTTCATAATTATAATTGAATGGTTACAGAATTCTGTGCTACAATGTGATTGGATTCAGCCATGTGTTTTTTTTTCTTCTTTTGTCTGCATTTCTGTAAATGGGGAGTTAGTAGTTTTGGTAGATGATGTCGCCAAAATTTTGATTGTAACAGTAATGATAATGGCGCTAATACAAGAAAATTGTGTCAGAAAACCATTTAATTTGTTTAAGCTTTAAACGCTAATGTTGGTTCTGTGGCATTTTCTTATTTATTCATCTGTTTTTTCTTGTTTTCTTTAACTAGTTTCTTAAACTTAAATTTAGTTAAGTATTAGGTTTTAAATTTTTAGGCATAATTAAATGTTGAACGTTAGTCCAAGAAGGGCAGCATGTGTGTACAAGGTGGCGCAAAATTAATTATCCAATTTTATTTTTGAATAACATTTTTACCAAATTAAAAAATAATTTTGAGAGATGGAAATCGTTATTTGGACCTGCATAATTTTTTTTGTTTATTGGAAAATAAGATATCAGCCAAGTGGCGGCTGCCAGTGTTAATACACATTTGTGTTCTTTTTAAGGGCTGCGAGTGTCTAGGGCTTGTAGGCATAAACCGGATACTTCAATTAGCCCCAAAGAAGTCTGGGATAGTTAAATGGGGCACCATGATTATTTTTGACTCAAAATCGTCCTCTTTGTTGTTGAGATTAAGGATGGCTCTACAGTTATTCACACGCATTAACTGATGGGAACATGTATGAGGTTTTCACAAAAATTGTCTGTAGAGTTCACCTGGTGCGTTGATGTTTCTTTGTTCTCAGCAACATCAGTAACCACAGCCGCGATATTCTCGACAGGACGACCAGTCCGGTTGCGTTTACGTCCATAAAGATCTGTTGTGGTTGCAGTCTGTTTGGGGTCGAGTAGCTAAACGGCGTAATGTTTGTCCAGTTGGCACAACACCTACGACAAAATATACGATGAGCTAACACCACCGAACGATTATTGTTTTAAAAAATTTATAAAATTTTTCTACGCTTTTGCAGAGTTTAGCGCTATAATGTTGGTCTGTTTTTATTCTGCCGCTGTCTAGTACACAAATGTCAAATATGATTGACGTAAATCGCCATTTGCAAAAGCTATTACATCTTACGATAAGGCAATTAATTTTGCGCCACCTTGCATATATGCATATGTATACGAATGCACATCATGGAATGCATGAAATTCCCTGTCCACACTGTGAAACTTTAGTTTTATTAGTTTTTAATTTCGTTGTTTTAATTTACATGTTATTCCTATTCTCATTTGTGTAGTTTAACTTAGTCTAATTTAGATTAACTTTAACATTTTGACAATTTTAAAAAAATTCTCGATCCGATATCACAGTATAAATATAGGGAAACTACTGTGTAGTATAACAAATACATAAGCGAATATCAAGTTGATTAAAATAATATTTGTATAATATTTAAGTGTGCTTAAATAATTACATTTTTATAAAGTGAATACGAGTATCAAAAGTGCTTATTGTTATTTGCAATTAAAAGAATCGCAGTTTATTTAAAGTAAATAAACCAACATTTATAAAAGGTATAAACATACCAAAATGTATGACAATCTATTTTATTTAAATTAGATTTTGAGTAAATAAAAAAGTAGATGACTTTGCCAGAAGTATTACTCTGCGCTTGTAAACAATATCCTCCATCTGTGATGCCAAAGGTATACAAAACTTTGTCATTTACCGAAGGGTTTGACCGGTGGAATACATTAAATTAGAATAAAGTAAAAATTCAAAATGGCGTCCGAAATAAATTGGCGAATATATATGGGTCAAATACAGTAATTAAGGCTTTGTCCCATTCAACCCCACAATATTGTTACCAAACGAAAGGGATTGATCAGTCGAATACACTAAATTATGAACAAAGCCAAAATCAAAGATGGCTCCCTAAGAAATGGTGAAAATTTTTTTCAACCCCATCGATATGGGCAGCATTTAAAAGAGTTAGACTTGTAGATTCAAATTAACTTTGGAAAAATTCAAAATTAAAGACAGCGTTGAAATAATAGCAAAATATCGTTTAATATTATATCTGAAATTTAGGCTAAGCTACAATGTGGTCACTGTTCCTATGCACATGATGGTCAAGGGTTTTTACAGATTCAGCACAACCGAATATACGTTCTTGTATTTATCTGGCCTCCGGTCGGGCTCAGAGACTTTATAGTATGGTTAATTGGAAACGTCGGTTTTGCTTTTTTAAAAATCTGTTGTCACATCTTTCCATTTCAAAACAACAATGAGCACAACTTAAATTGGCATATTATCATATGACTGAAGAATCATACAGTCTGTATCTAAATTTAAAGTTTCTGCGTTCGACTGAACCTTTTCAATAATTTGGGCCATACTTAATTCAAATTTTCGGCTGGCATTTCGAAATGAAAAATAACCCCGATAACAATAAAGCCTTTCGGTTGCCGTTATGTGTATTTTGGACAATTCTTTTAGGGGGTTGCAATACTCTAGTCCATTTTGCATCAAAATTGAACTAATTTTTTTCTAATCTTACGCCTTAGTAACGTACGAGCCATTATTGGCTGAGCAGAACGAACGCCTTCTGATAGATGTTTCTGATGTTTTGGTAAGACTTTGCGTTTAAGATTTTTCGCAATGAAAATTAAAAATTCTCATACCTTGTTCAGCTGTAAATCCTTCCTTTATTTATTCTCCAGGAGTTATAAACATCTGAAAAAAATAAAATAAAAATTGAGAAAAAAACATATAAGCGAGAAAGTTAAACGACTTTCGGCTTATGCTCCAAAATGTTTGAAGGCATTTTCTTGTACATACATATTTACGTACACATGTGTAAGTATGTACAATTGTACACAAATAAATATACAACAACCTTAATGCCAATAATGTAATTAAAACAATGACATCAAATTGACAACAAAAAAAAAAAAAAATAGGAAAAAAGAAAAGTTTCTTAAACTAATACGTTAATATGACCTTCAGTTAGTGCAAATGTAAAAGTTCATGTTCATGTTACTTCAAAACTAAAACAAAAATGAAGAGATATGGAGGGTATGCGCTTAAGAAAGTATAAGAAGTAGTTATTCCCTAAGGACAATTATTGTTAAAAACTTAAACATAAACACATGAAATCAGATAAAATGTACTTTTTTGTGGCATGACTGCAAACTTTTACCTCGCAAACTGACGAATGTGTACTCCCCTAGAAACAAATTATATTTTCACACTATGGCTAAGCAAGTTACTTTACACTTGGAGAAATTAACTCAATACCAAGAAGTTTTATAAAATACTGAGTATATTTTTTAATACCTGAAAACTAAAAAAAGAAATAAACAAATACCAAAAAGCTAAGTTAGAAAATAAATTCATTTAATTTTTACTTTATCAAATTTTATCAGTGTAATTATGTTTATGGCAAAGTATTTAAAATATCTTACTGTCTATGTAAAGGGTGTGCCAGTCAGAATGCACTTCTTAAATCTTGTATAATTTTTTGTGCAAGTGGCAACTCTTAAATTTGGCAGCTTTTGTATATGTTGAATACGATTATTAAAAGGGAAGCACTTTACAAAAGAACAAAGCGTTACTTTTGTGAAAACTTAATAAAAAGAATTTCATAAGTTATGCTGAGACCGCCCACAGATTTCGAAGAATCCTAAAGTCTCAACCACTTCAAAAAGTGGTTAAACTATTTGAAGAAACTGGATCGGTTATGGATTGGAAGACTCCTGTGCGTCAACGTACCGGTGGGTCTCTAGAAAATATTGCTGCTGTAAGCGAGAGTGTCGCCGAAAACCCGAAAACATCAATTCGACATTATTCCAACAACTGCAAATTTCAGGAATTCGGCGAATTTTTACAAAAAAACCTTTACCTTCAAGAGTTCCGCTTACTTAGGAACTCAAACCAGCAGACCACGAAAAGCGAGTGCAATCTGTACAATGGGCAATGGAGTAAAGTAAATTCAATTCCAACTTTTTTCGAAAAAAAAAAACCATCTCCGATTAAAGGCATTTCAATCTAAATGGGTTCGTGAATACACAAATAGTCGAATTTTGGGTTCAGAAAATTCTAATGCTTTTAATAGAAAACAAATGCACTTACAACAAGCAACTATGTTGTGCAGATTGTCGATCATGTGGCGTGATTGGGTATTACTTTTTTGAACGTAAGACCAATTTTGCAGTAATTGTGAATGGCATTCGTTCAAGGGACATGATAAGGGAATTTTTGCAGCCTGAGCTAGTCGGTAATGATCTTAATGACATGTGGTTTTACCAAGACGACGCCACAATCGGCACCGCGCATGAAACAACTCAGCTATTGCAGCAACAATTATCAAATTATAAATAATAATTTTTTTTTTTCGTTGAGCTTAAGATCACTTTTTTCATAAAAAATTTTTATTAAAAAAAGGTCCAATAAAATTTTTTTTTAAAAAAGCAAAAAAAAAAAAGCTCAACAAAAAGAAGAAATTATTAATATCATAAAAGATCAAAATATATAGACGATATTTATCAAAGTATTAAAAAAATTAAACAATTGTCTCAAGAAATTCAAGCGATTTAACTTCATGCATTTAATTTTTTTTTTAATTTTTCTTTTGGGTCTATTGAAATCTCGGGCATATGCGTATAAACCGGAAATAATTACTCGGCTCGAATCCGAGATCCAACGAGTCGTTGGTGAGATGCAGCCACATTTCTTTTAAAAAAGTCATTGAAAATTTAATGAAAGCATTAATATCCTGTCATCGGAGCCTTAAGCACCATTTGACACATATTTTATTCCAAACTTATTCGGAACATGTCTGTTTTGCAATCCAATAAAAAGACTACAAATATCTCAAAAAATATTTATTTTTACTTAAAAATTAAGTAGTTCATTCTTTGTGAGACACCCTTTATATGAATAAATAATATTTCGTTACATAAAATACTTATAAATTGATAAATTGCTTAAGTGTGCTGTTGTTGCAGTTGTTATTATTAATACTAGAGGTCCCGTTGCTACTCTTAGTACTGGTTGTAATTAAGGTCTTAAGACGCGACAATTATGTCAACATTGTTTGGAATTTGAAAACCAAACTCAACACAACAATGTAAATGAGTTTCTAAGGCTTCCAACAGTATGAGTAAATATAAAGGGTGTCCCAAGAATTAAAATATTGGCGTAAACATTCATTTTGTTTTCAAACTTAATAATATTTAAAAGAGGAATGGATAACTGTGTTCAACAAGTTGTTTATGAGTTTATATCTTTTGTCATGACTTACATACATTTAAGAATTTTGAAAAGTCCCATCATTTACCGCGACTAAATTTTAACTATTTGATGATGATTCCGAAAATAAAAGCAGCCAATATAAAAGCTAGAAAGTAAAAGAAAAATATATTACAAAAAGCAAATAAAATTTAAAATGAGTTTTAAATGTATTTTATTTAAAAAATTTTTGTACAAAAGTTTTTTTTAAACTAGATTTCAGCACTGGTCATTTAAATTTTTGTTAACAGCAACGACTTTAACCAACACTCTAAGGCACTATTTTGATATTATCCTTCGAAGGGCTTGCTTTTGGTCGGACTGTTTGCTTAGCTGACACAATTTATATTTAATTTCTCCAGCGGATGCATCATGATTGAGTAAAATTAATATCTTAAAAATATTGGACAAAAAATTTTCAGTTTTTATAGAGAAAAATGTCTCGTTCTATAAATATTTGTTTATTTATTTATCGTAATTTTAGTTACATCTAGTAACGACAATACGCTCATGTCACAATTACCAAAAAGTACGTAGCCATAGGTACTTCATATCTGTGATCTTAGTTTGCTGTGATCTTGACCCACAAGAGTGTTATATATATACATATAGGGGGATACCGAAGCATAAAGGGGTCCTTTTTCGACCCCCTACGTTTTCAAGAGATTACGAGGATATAAAAAAAGTATCCCCGACCTCCCTGAGTCCCGTGCCATCCCAGACGTTTGTAGACTGATCATTATCTACAATCCCCAACATAGAGTCCTTTGTAATCGCCAGCATCTGCCCTAAAGTAATTTCCCCCATAGAAATAAGATGTACGAGCCAACAACGAGTACGAAATTCGGAGTCAGTGGCCTCAACGGTAAGAGCGCTACGTCCAATTTATGGTCATTTCTCATTTCTGGCTTCGTCAATAAGCAAAATATGCGTTATTGGTCAGACAGCAATCCTCACGTACTCCATGAGTCATCATTGCATCCCCAAAAAATTACGGTTTGGTGCGGTTAATAGGCTGACGGCGTCATTGGGCCGTACTTCTTCCGTGATGATCAATACCGGCACGTTACTGTAAATGGGAATCGCTACCGTTCAAGGATAACAGAATATTTTTGGATGATATGGACTTGGAGGACATGTGGTTCCAACAGGACGGCGCCACAAGCCACACAGCGAATGTCACAATCAATTTACTTGAAACCAAGTATGGATAACGTGTTATTTCACGAAATGGTCCAGTCGATTGGCCGCCGCGGTCGTGCGATTTGACACCATTAGACATTAGACCTGTGGGGCTACGTCAAGTCTATGGTTTATGCCAACAAGCCAGCGACGATTGATGAACTTCGTATGAATATCGAACGTGAAATTGCAGCAGTATCGCCCGATTTATGCTTGAAAACCGTCGAAAATTGGGTTCAGCGTCTGAACTTCTGCAAGCGTGCCCGTGGTGGCCATGCAAAATAAATCGAGTTCCATACATAATGGCATCGAACGTACTTTCACAGGAATAAAGAATTTCATTGATAATCAAAACCGTTTTTGTTTTATTTAAAAAAAAACTTTTGTAGCGCTCTTATTGAAAAACCCGATAGTTAAATCCACCCATTGCCGGACATTTGCATACTACATGCGCCACTGTCTCAGCAGTCTCAAGGCACATTCTGCAGAAATCATCCTCCACAACCTTAATCCTGTACAGATGGTATTTGAAATTGCCGTGCCCTGTGATCAAAGCAGCTATCCTGCTCAGGGTCCTCAGATTATATTTGAGTACCTTGACTGCATTCCTGCCAAGGGGCCTTCCGAGCACCATAAGTGACTGTCTACATGTGGTCGTCTCCATCCACCTTCTAAGGTTACCCAACGTTTCTTCGTTCACAGAGGCGCACCTATTGAGCTTCAGAACACATTCGAGCACCAGTTTTGAGTTCACATCCGTTCGCTGCACGCATTTAATCACAAGTGCTATGATAAGAGTGTTAATGTGATTAGTGCATGTTAGGTGACTATTGCAGACAATTTCTAAATTTTTTACTAATAGAAAAAAAATATATATATTTTTACGCCTTTAATCAGAATGTCATCATTTATAGATGGGACAACTCTTTTGTTGCGTATAACAAGACATTTTGATTTGATAGAATTTAGGCAGAGCCCATTTTCTGTCGCCCAAAAGAGAATTTTATTCAGCTGGAAATTGAACGTTTCAACATAAACATTAATCAATTGTAACGAGCTACTTAAATAAATATTGCGAAATAAAGAAAGCAAGTTAAGTTATGCTCAAGCTGTCTAAATATTTGCAATTGTTTTGGTTGATAATATATTACCATACGAGTTTAAGCAAATTTAAATATTTTGTTTATTTGGGACACCCCTTTGTACTATATTTGTGTATAGGCATTTCCGAAACTTATTCCATACAATTTAAGTAAATTTTCAGAAAACAAAGTCAACAAAATCAATTTTTCATGGTTATTAAAAATTAAGAAAGTTTCTCTAAATACCAAAGACTCGGCATAAAGTTGTTAGACGTAGTCTATATAAATATGTATGGAATCACCCATAAGTGAAACTTAATTCTGTTTATGGTAATAAAATTCATTAAGTTTTGTATGACGGCATAGAAATAATAGGTTCATTCGCTTTCTCAAAAATTGTGACCATTTTTGTTTTACTAAATTGTTTTCGTTTACATAAAATCCAGCGAATGATAACGGAATTTGAGAGAGTAAATCATCAGTTCAAAGCTTATGCTGGACATTTTTTAACTTGTGATGTTTACTGTGAAAACCATACAAGTTTTTTAATTATTAAAACACTTTTTGATAAAATTCTGAAAAGAAGGCTAATAAATAAAATTTTAAAAATAATGATGGCAGCTCCATCACTTTTGCAAACGTTTTAAAGGAACTCTTATCCCAAAACAAACAATCATTTAAAACAAAAGAATATAACATAAAATAAGGAACGAACGAGAATTTGACGTAAATCAGATCTGAAGAAACAAACATTGAACGGAACACTACATCGTTTTTCATTGAAATTGAGAAAATTCCAATTGAAAATGAGAATTTGAAATTGAGAAAATTCCAAATGAAATAAAGAATTTCAATTTGGAATTAAAATGAGAAAATGAGAATTTCAAATTGTTATTGAGAAAATTTCAAATGAGAATTTCAAATTGAAATTGAGAAAATTACAAATGAAAATGAGATTTTCAAATTGAAATTGAGAAAGTTACAAATAAAATTAAGAAATTTTAATTTGAAATTGAGATATTTCCAAATGAAATTGAGAAAAAAAATATATACATACATAAGTACATATGTATTTAAAAATCAATAAACTTTTTTAAATTTGAAATGTATATGTATATTGTGTTATTCTAATGGACAGTCGTAGAGGTTGGGTTGGTCTCGATAGGTGGGAAAAGTTAGGGATTGACAACGCTGCCTGACACAATCGCCTACAATTTATTTTTGAAAACACTCCAGTCACACTTGCTTAACCCAATTGAAAGTATTTGGTCCAAAGTCAAAAATATATGTAAATCCCCCAAATGTAGGAGAGCAGAGGCTTGCCTTTGTAGAAGAGGTTATTAATGCTTCAAAAACATGTATTACTATCGGAGATTGCAGTAGAGATATACAGCACACTACAACGTTTCACGTGTCTGCATTGGTACTTTTTTGTTTTTTTACTACACAATAATATTATAATGTGTTATCAAAAATTAAATAAAAATTTTATTTATAATTATATTTTCTCAATTTCAGTTGAAATTTTCTTAATTTCGTTTGGAATATTCTCAATTTCAAATTAAAATTTCTCAATTTCATTTGGAATTTTCGCAATTACAATTTAAAATTCCTATTTTCATTTGGAATTTTCTAAATTCAAAATTGAAATTCTTAATTTCATTTGGAATTTTATCAATTTCAAAGTGAAATTCTCAATTTCAAATGGAATTTTATCAATTTCAAATGGAATTTTATCCATTTCATTTGGAATTTTCTCAATTTCATTTGGAATTTTATGAATTTCATTTGGAATTTTATCAATTTCAATGAAAAATGGTATATTGAAACAAAAGCACTCAGTAACATAAGCGGATCACTTCGTTCACTTGAGTGATTCGTTAATTTATGAGCTACATATGTAGCTCTTCTCAGTATTTACTCAGTTACTGAACTTTACTGGAAAAATAAACGAAAGGATCTAATGGTTAACAACACATATTGTATACATATAATGTATAAATTTTTACTTAGAATTAACTGCCGCTTGTCTCATTAAGGAATTACATACTAACACCTATACATGCACATGCATAGAAGGACATAATGACATTAACGAGAAACCTGTTATATACACGAAATCAGCGTCTTAAAGTTAATCTTATTAAAATTAAATATTTATTACAGTGTAAATAAGAAATTATACTGCATCTAACATTACATCGACCCCATGTGCGCGAAATTATCGTATGTTACAAAACCAAAATTTTAAAAGAGAGCGTTTTTATTACTTTCAAATAAACGTAAATAACACTGCTACATACGATAAAATGTACACAGTGTTATCTCCATAACTAAAACAGTTATCGCTGTAATATTTTATCAGCATAAGGATTAATGGATGTAGAACTAATTTTCGTAAAAAAGTCGATTTCTAAAAAAACGTAACATACGATAATTTTGCGCATAGGGGTTGATATATGCTCACAGTTACAGAGGTAACATATAAAACAATTATTTTACTTTGTTAACATTTGGCGAAATAAAAAAGTAAATAAATAAATTAACCTAATGAAATGTTGACATTACAAAGTTATGTAAATAATTTGTAAAAAATACAAAAAAGTTTTCTGAATAAAACAAATGTGTTGAAAAATAAACTATATTGTAGCGTGTTTGTTAAAACACAAATAACACACAAAAAATAGTAAACCACTAGTAAATAGTAATTGCATAAGGTTTGAAATATGTTTTTTTTTTATAAATATTAATAAGTGGATTATTTGTAATGTAAAACCTTTAATATAAAAAGCAAAGTATGACACACTTACGAAGCGGCACTCTTACAACAGAAATTGCAATTGAATAAACTGACAAGGATCAAGACACTTGAAGTAGATCAAGAGATATTATTTCACAAAAGTAATAGAAAGTGAAAAGTGAAGTGAAATGAGTGAAATGGAAACATGCCAAAATAATTCCAGTCCCCAAATCGAACACTGAGTATCGCCCAAATACAATACTAAGTTTTCTTTCTAAAGCATTGGAGATTGCACTACCAAATAAGTACTTTTGTTCATGAGAATAGGTTAATGTCTGATAAAGAATCTGGGTTCCGTACCAACCACAGCTGCATAACTGCTCTTGCAGATGTATCAGAGAATATCAGGTGTAATCTTGATGATGGAAAAATTAACTTTTTGGTACTTCTTGATCATTCGAGGGCATTTGATACGGTACATCATTACATTCTTTGTACCAAACGTATATATTTATTCAAATTTTCAATGACAGCTACTAAACTAATTTCATCGTATCTTTCTGATCGGTTTCAGTCAGTTTATGTTAACAACACAGTTTCTAATCGCTTATAATTGAAAAGAGAAGTGCCTCAAGGATCTATTTTGGGACCAGTACTTTTCTCAATTTACGTTAATGATTTACCACAACAATTATTTTACTATAACGTTCATGTGTATGCAGATCAGTGTTGCCGGCGACCAACTTTTTTTCGCAGTAAAATCGACACAAAAAAAACGCAGTGAAGCGCAGTGACGAGAAATAAAAAAATGTCATTTTCGTTTGGACAAAAAAAGGAAATTTTTTCATTTTTTTAACACTTTTTTGCCCTTTTTTAGACGCCAACTTACCCATTCATTTCGAAACAATATAAAAATTAATTAAATGGACTGAAAAGCAAATACTTTTTTCACGAAATATTTTGTTTATGTTTTTCTAAAGGGATTTTTGACATTTTAATTCAAGACCGTAACGTTACAGCAGAAAATGTTGCCATCTAGCTGCTATATTTTTAACAGGGTGACAATTTTATCTCGTTGTGTTATAGCCTTTACACGTTAAACACGTTTGAGGTAAATTATGTTAAGGCGTTGTTAATCAAAAAAAGAGAAAAACTACCAAAAACTTAAAAACGCAGTGATAATAAAAAAAACGCAGTTACGCAGTGACAACGGGCAAATCGCAGTGAAAAACTGCGATCGCAGTGAAAACGGCAACACTGATGCAGATGATGTGCAATTGTATATTTGCAGCCCGGTGCAATCAATCACGGAAAATATTAACAAACTTAATCATGATTTGAACAACATTCATCGTTGGGCATCGGCAAATCGACTATGTTTAAGTTCCCATAAATCCAAATGTCTGATTATAAATAAAAAAATCGTAACCCCTTTCAAAGCAGACATCGTAATAAATAATGAAAAGGTTGACATAGTCAGTACAGTAAGAAACCTAGGAATTGTATTTAACAGCAATCTAACATGGTCAAGTCACATAAACTCACTAGTTGTAAAGGTATATCATAAGTTAAGAACATTATGGTCAGTGCAATATTTTACGCCTTTGAGAGTGAGAATGCTACTGGCGAAGGCCTATCTGGTTCCTAGTCTGACTTATGGCTGTGAATTGTTTTCAAGTTGTGATTTCCTAAGTAAGAAGAATAATATTGTACACTACAGTACAGTTTATGGTCTAAGGCAACGTGATCATGTGTCATCTTTTTCAAAAAATCTCTATGGAGTATCATTTAAAAATTTTTTAGAGATAAGGACTCTAATTTTCCTTTGGAGAATTATTTACACTGAAGAGCCAAAATACTTATTTCAAAATATTTGTTTTGCTAGATCATCTAGAGGCAAACAGATTATAATTCCGAAATTTTATTGTGTCGTTTCTGAGTGGCAGTTTTTCATAAATGCTATTCGTCTTTGGAATACTCTTCCACACAATCAACAAACAAATACCAACGCAATTAATTTTAAAAAATTTCTATTTAATTGTTTCGCTTAAACGTTAAAAAATTCATTTTAATAATTTTGTTTAAATGTTTTTTTTATTTTGTTTAAATGTCTTTTTTTGTTTGAAAATCGAGTAGAGTTTAATTTATTTGATTTTGTATTTAATTTTTATTTGTTTTTGGAATATTACTTGTACACTTTTAAATTCCTGCACTATTATTATAAGACTTAGTCTTGTTGTGCAAGGAGACAATAAATTAATAAATAAACAAATTGAGTGAGGTCTTGACCAATGAAAATAAAGTTCTTAATGTAAGTAGGTCTTACTTCGCATTAAAATGAATAAGATATAGTCTTGTAAAATTAGCTTTAGTTAGTATAAATAAGAGAACAATTTACAAATAAAAAAAAATATATTCTTGTCGCTAAATCAGAGCGTGTTACTAACAAGATTCTTCTGATCTTAAACAGTGCACGGATAAAGTAAAACTGGTGTGGCTAAGCATGCCATCATGAACAACTTAGCAAAAATCTACACCTAAACTCTATACCTTTTTACAATAATACAATTAGATTTGTTAATAAAAGTTAAAAACTAACCTTAAATACGTGATGTAAAAAATGTGTAAACAATGTAATGTAAACAAAATATTTGGAAAACTTTCTTAACTTAATTAGGGAAATTACAATTAACTAAAATTGACATTATATTTAATTTAATTATCAGACTATAAGTTCAATGTGATAATGACAGAGTATCTAGAAAATTTTTTAGTTATCCGATACTAGCTGAGTGAAAAGTATTTTCGAAACCCGGCTACGGTTGCATCATCAGCACTCTTTTGATCAGAACTACAGGTGTTGTGTGTAAATATCAACTATTTAACTCAGTATTGTATTGAAAATTTAAAACTGGAATTATTTCTTCTAATGTCTTTCATATACATATGATTGAGCAAATTACCAACATCTAGGGCCAAACTACGGCATTCGATCACGATCGAAATTTTACTCGAACGATTGAGTTTGCTGTGCTTTAGGTATAGAGATTCTAATAAGAATTTTCAAACTTCGATCACGTTTGAATGCCGTTATTTGCCCACTGTTCTCCTGTATTCATTCACATTGTTTACATGATGTAAAAATTTTTAAAAATAAGGGCTCTTTTGTGATTGCTTTTTAAATAATTTTTTTTTTAGTAATTAATACACTTTACTCTTATTTTTATAGAAGAAAATCATTGTTTACTTGGTGTAAATAATGTTTTTTGTTTAAAGCACATAAACCACGATTTAATTATTATGTTTATCGTTACCTTAAAGACCAAATAACCTATCTGCAGTTTTCAAATGTTTACAGGAGAGGGAAAAAAACGTTATAAAATTGGAACTACATATTTGCAATATTAAAATGAAACTTACATATTTTGATTTAAATGAAACCAGAAACCATATCGATTGAGAAAATGTTGTTTTTTTCAACACAGCTTATGTAATGTCACTTAGTTTATTTATGATATAGGGAATAATAATCCATAACAAACTCAATTTTGAAATTTTTGCAGATAGGTTATTAGGTCTTTAAGATGACGATATGTAATGTATTCAGAGGATTACAGGCATGAGCATATCGTTAGCTGAATCGCAAAACCACGTAACTAACAAAAAATTAAAAATTTGTTTTTTTTTTACTAAATATGATGCATATGAACGTACCCCATGTCCTCTCCAATTTTTATTGTCATATAAAAAAAAATGAGACATGGTATTAGCGAAAATCGATAGCACGTAACTACAAGTGGAAGTACAACATAAACCAAAAGCACGTAACTACATACTTTTTGCTTGAAAATTGTAACTAACCCATATTTATTATACCCTTCACCTGTGGTGTAGCTTTGTCATTCCGTTTGTAGTTTCTACAATTTTCATTTTCGACCACATAAAGTATATATTTTCTGAAAGCTTATGAATAGGTGAGTCGATTAAGCTCTGTCAGTCTGTTCATGCGTTGGTTGAAATCAACTTTTAGAAGCAACTATATGTTCCTCAGCTCTGTGTATGGTGTCAATCTCTTGGAAATATCCGGGAGTAAGTCGCTATTGAAATTCAGCACAATCGCCCTATAACTTTCTGAGATATGAGCAAAAAACCACGACCACCTCGTTTTTTTCATAATTACAACAACATACATATATACTGGTTAGAGTAAACGAGGCATCGAATCCCAGCTGAGCCAAAAAAAAATTTTTCATTTTACTTTTTCATTTTATATATTATTTATATTTTTATTTTTTTTTTTTTTAAATTTTTTTTTTTTAAATTATATTTTGAATTTATTTTATTGTTTATTTTTTGCTTTAATACATAGTTTTTTTTTATTTTTTTGGAAACATACTTACATACTTAAACTCAATTTATAGTTCTGCAATGGGTTGTTTTGTAATGTATGTACGTATTTCATATAAGATACAAACAATTGTAATTGCATGAGTACACGTTGTGAAGGGTATATAAGATTCGGCACGGCCGAATATAGCACTTTTACTTGTTTCCCATATTTTTACCATCTAAATTAAAATTTTTCAGCCATATAATAATTTGTAGGCACTTTTGCTACTATTTGTAGATATACTAATATGCCTCTAGAGATATTCTTGAAAATTTTTGGATAAAGCAGGCTTTAATCGGTAAAGTTATAGGCAAAATTTTTTCCCTTAAAAATACATATGTACATATATTCCAAAAATTTACAAACATAAAAAAATTTTGTTTAGCTTCTAGACAACCACGAGAGTCAATATTGGTATCAACTGAAAGGACTTGACAAGCGCCAATATAAGGCACAATAAAAAAAATTTTAAATCATGATGGCCACCACTACAAAATGGCGGACAAAAAATTTATTTATGGGCCAAATCTGGTATTTTAAAATGCAACTCCCTTAACCACTACAATATTGGCATCAAATGAAAGGACTTGACTAGGAGAATTATTAAAAAATGTAAAAACTAAGATGGCGTCTAAAACAAAATGGCGGAAAATTGTTTTTCCTAACCCTATCAATATGGGTATCAAATGAAAGGGTTCAACTGGTAGAATACAGTTACCTATGTTAAATTCAAAATCATCGAAATTTTGTGCATAAGAAATATTCTGGCAAAATTTGAGCCACCTAGCTTTTTCGAAACGATTTCTCTTGTGATTTCAACAGACTGAGCGATGGACAGACGGACGGACATAGCTAGATCGTCATAAAATGAAACCAAAACTCGGAAAATATATACTTTATGGGGTCTAAAATGTGTATTTTGATGTGTTACAAACGGAATGACAAAATGAATATTCCCCCGCACCTTTTTTGGGTGATGGGAACTGATTACGAATTAAATTAAGGGCTTACTGTATCCAAACTATTTGTGGAACCGTATTATATCTAAACAAGTAATATTTTATGCAAAATTCACCAATTCTTTTTTATCAAAACTCTTTAATATCTCAAATGAATACTTTATCTTTAAGTGTAGTCAAACCAATGCACATGTATTTGAGGAAATAAAAATAAGACGTGAAATATAAATAGAAACAAAAACTTTATACATGACTGCTCTAAAGGATAGACGAACACGAAAAGCGCAAAAAAAATGTTATGACGTCAGCAATTACAATAATAAAAAAATCCTTTAATTTTCGAACAAACAGAACAAAACAAAACAAAACTAACATCATACTCACGTTTTATTTTATTGAAATGGCATTGTGTGGACGCTTAATGTATGTGGGTGTGTGTACGCCTTTAAGAGTAAAAGCATTTAAGTAGACTACAGACATTTAAAAGGACTTTATGTATTTATATACTTAAACAGATATGTATGTACATGTGTGTATATAACTAAAGGACCAAAACGTGGCAACAAAAAATAGTAACCCAAATGAGTGTGGAACAAATATATTGTCAACTGGTTAGTAATAGTTGTTATAAGCAACATTATAACTAAATTCATTATTTTCTAGTCCATAGTAATGAGTTACCCATTATAAATATCTTATCATCTAATAGATAATAAGTTATGCACTTAATAGCAAATAAACCAATAAAGTAATGCTTTCAGGAGGCCATTAAGATTTTAATCGTAAGTTAACTTCTTGTTATGATTCACGTAGTTACTTACTAATTTGACTTTAAACATGTTGTAGATAAACTTTTATTATTTTTGTATTCCATACTACAGCCATGCTGGCTGTCTCCCGCTGTTAAACAAGTACTGCAACTGTTTTCTTTGAAAGTAACCCAAGAAGTTCTATTAATAATATTTTCGTCATTACAAACTATTTTCTCTTAAAGGATTTTCAAACTGAATTCACTCTTTTTTCAAAACCGGAAAACTTTTTCTCTTTGAGTTTGAGTAATTTTCTCTGGACTACTTGTTGGTAATTTTTACACAATCATGCCGCTGTGGTGCTATAAGTTTACACGAAATTTTTATTGCAACTAGATGAGTTATTTTTTTGTGCGGCCCTATATTCCACTGGGAAGTAGAGGATTAAATATATATTTATAGAAAATTTATGAAAATTTGTATAAAGATTTTGAAACAAACATTTTCTTTAAAATGTCAATAAAAAATTTAAAAAAAATTAAATATTAAATAAAAAGCTTGAAAAACATATACATACATACATACACATGTACATGTATTCCCATAAACCAGGAATTAAACAAAGGTTTTCTATGAATTTAAAGTTTTTAGACAACTTTTTTTGGGACTAAAAATTTTATGATTTTTTTTTTTAATTAAAATTTCAAAGTAACAACAAAATTTGTACATAAAGAAAAATTCTACAAAAAAAAATTTCAACAAAAAATTTTTATAAATAAAAAAAAATAAAAATTTTCTTAAAATAAACAGAAATTTTAAAAAATTTAAAAAAGATTATTTTAATAAAACATATAATATTCAACCAACTTTTTAAATAGAATTGAAACAATTTTTTTGTATAAATAAACAAATTTCCTATAAATATAAATTTTTACAGTGATTTTAAATAAAAAAAAATATTTAACAAAACGTTTTTGGAACATTTTTTTAAATAAAGATTTCCCTGAATTGAAAACAAAACAAGTTTTTCTTTTTGTAAATTTAACAATTAACTAATATTTCTTAAAAAATTAAAATATTCTCAAGAATGAAAATTTAACAAAAAAAAAAAAAAAACACAAATTAAAAATATAATGAAAACTAGTTTTAATAAAATTCAATTAACATTTTGTGTTTTAAAAATTTATTGAAAAAAATTTTTTTAACAGGAAATTACAAATATTTTTTATAAACGACAATTTTAAGGAAACAGTTTATTTAACAACAATTTCAATAAAAACTTTCTTGAAATAGAAATAATAATAAAAATTTTATAGAAAATTAAGACTTAAGAAAAAAAATGTTTAAATGGAAAATTTAAAAATTTTTTATCAAAAAATTACATTATAAAAATTAAATTATAAAAATTAAATTATAAAAATTAATTAATAAAAATTTTCTTGAAATAGAAAAATCAAAGAAAATTTGTTAGAAAATTAAAATTTAAGAAATTTTTTTTCAATGGAGAATTAAGGGAAAGTTTTTCATGAATTGAAAATTGAACGAAAATTTTTTGGTGGATGTAAATATAATGAAAATTTTCTTAAAATACAATATTTAACAAAAGTTTTTATTAAACGAAATATAAAACCAAAATTTTTTATAAATAGAAAATGTTACGAAAGTTTTTTGAAAAAAGAGGGTTTAACAAAAATTTTAAAGAAATAGAAATTTATTTAGAAATAATAAAGTTTATGAAAATTTAACGAAAATTTTCTAGAGAAAATATAATAAACATTTTCTGGAGAAAATTTAACGAAAATTTTCTAGAGAAAATTATACGAAGATTTTCTAGAGAAAATTTAACAAACATTTTCTAGAGAAAATTTAACGAACATTTTCTAGAGAAAATTTAACGAAAATTTTCTGGAGAAAATTTAACGAAAATTTTATAGAGAAAATTTAACGAAAATGTTCTAGAGAAAATTTAACGAAAATTTTCTAGAGAAAATTTAACGAAAATTTTCTAGAGCAAATTTAACGAAAATTTTCTAGAGAAAATTTAGCGAAAATTTTCTAAAGAAAATTTTCTAGAGAAATTTTAACGAAAATTTTCTAGAGAAAATTTAACGAAAATTTTCTGGAGAAAATTTAATGAAAATTTTCTAGAGAAAATTTATCGAAAATTTTTAATAATTAAAAAATACAACAAAAATTTTTTTCAAATAAAAATTTTAACAAAATTTTTCTGGAAAAACAAAATTTAACTAAAATATTCAAGATATACACAATTTAACGAAAATTATTTAAAAAGTTTATGAAAATTTAACGAAAAATTTCTAAAGGAAAAAATTTTAAAAATATTAAAAAAAAAATAATTCCCTAGATATTGAAACTTTAATAAATATTTTCTAGAAAAGGAAATTTAGTTAAAAGATTTTTTATAAAATTTATAAATAAAATATTTTACTAAAATTTTTAAAAATTGAAAGAGAAAATTTTAAAAAAAAATTTTTGAAAATAAAAAAATTTTAAAATATTTTTAAAATAGAAACAACGAAAATTTTTAAAGTAGAAACATTAACGAAAATTTTTAAAATACAAACTTTAAAAAAAAATCTTTAAAATAGAAACATTAACGAAAATTTTTGGTAAAACGCAAATTTAACAAAGAGTTTTCAAGAAAAAAAATTAACTAAAATTTTAAAAATTTTAAATTTTTAAATTTAAAATTTTAAAATTTAAAATTTAACACAGGGTTTTTATAAAAAATTTTATATTGAATTTATATAAAAAAAAATTTAACGCAAATTTTATGTTGAAAAAAAATTTAAGGAACATCTTTTATATAGAGAGTATAAAGACTGTTTTTATTTGTTTTCTGATCTGTAAGCGGATTGAAAACAAAAGTGCTCTAGCCTTTGAAAAAAAACAACGTTTGTAAACTTTTCGATTTTCTCTTTCACCATATTTTTAAAAAAAGAAGAGAGAATTTGTATTGCTATTATTTATTATTATATTAAAAAATTGTATGCGTATTCACCGTTACAATCCTTTTGGTATAAACTTTTTAAACTTAATTTAACTACATACAAAGTTTTTTTTATTGTTACTGTTATTACAATTTTTATAGTTTTTTCGTGTTGTTGTAGGGTTTAGTTTCCTTTTACTTGAACCATCATCTTCAACTCTTTCATCATGATTTGTATTTTCTGTATTTTTTTTATGTTGATGTGCAAAAGTTTTGTGCCCTTTTCTATGTATTTGTGTTGTATCTTGTGGTATTTTGAATGTTATAGTTAATTTTGTTGTCATTGCTATTATAGTCTTAGATTTTGTTATCGCTTCATTAGTATGGCCTTAAAGGATATTAACCTTTTCATAAATAGTTGTTCTTGTTGTAATTATATGTAAATACCAAAAAAAATATATTTCTAGGAGCAAATATTACCATAAACAAAAAGTAATAGCATACATGCTAATAGATAAACATTTGTTCGGATAAATAGTATGTCAGTATGTGCGTATGTATTTAAATATACATTTTGGGGATATCAATGTAAATATCGTCATATAATTTCAATAAAGCCCTAAGTTACATTGAACAAATTTTAGAGGAGAACCGAAAAACTCTCGAATGTGAAAATTGTGTAAAATGTTTCAAAATTGTTCCAATTCAATTGTTTGAGCTTAGTCTTTACTAAAGAATTCATATTTGAAGTAAAAATCAAGTTCTTCATTATTTTCCGAGCTATAAAACATACGCCTTTAAAGATTTTGAAACCAAGAAGGACGTAAGTCAGTTAAAAAAAATAGTTGAAAGAAAAGTTTTCTTATTTTCTTCATTAGTCAAATGAAATAAAAATTTTTTAATTTATTTTATTTTTACAAAAAAAAAAGTATGTAATCAACGAATAAAAATTTCATAAGAGGAGATTTTGACCACAAAATTAATATTAAAACAAATTACTCATTTTAATGCGTCATATATTAGTATATCGTGCTAATTCCACTTTTTAAGTAAATTGAGATTTTGATGACGTGTGGTAAAGAAACATACGCCTTGTCGACCAACATGTAGTTTTTCTTAAATTTTTCTTCAATTTTAAACACATAGACGACAGCAGACTTCACAACTTCACGGCTTCAAATGCTGCCAACTTCAAATGCTGCTCTGAAGTCAGCTTCATAATTATTTTGAAGACAGCAACAACATAATAATCAGCTGATGTGTATTTTAACAATACAAATTTCAGGGATGCCGCATATATATTTTATAATGAATAAAATTAAAGTTATTGATAAAAAAAATTCAATAATATCACGAAAAACTATAAAAACACATAAATTTATTTCTTTATTGTACTTTTGTAATGTTCTTTTATGTTTAATATTAAATATAAGTTTTTGTTCTTATTTTTCTAATTTAATATATATAACGGCAACACTATATTTGCTTATTGCTGCCCGTCAAAATAGAAAATAGCCTAAGTTGCCAGCAGCAGCAAATGCTGTTGTGCAGTCGTGCTGCTGTGCTGCCGTCAAAATAATCGTTTTCATTCAAACACATGGATTTTATTTTTGACATATTGCTGCTTGCTGTCTGCTATCGTCTATGTGTTTAGAGCTTAAGTGTGAAAAAAGGTTTGATAAGAAAAAACTGCTGCTAAATCATATCACAGAAAAATTCCTTTAAGAAAAACTGCTAAATTGTGTACATTCTTTCCGGTTTTTTTAAAAACCGGTTCAATAATTTATATTGTTTATACAATAAATATTTTTTTCAAATTAATTTCAATTTCAGGAGTGATTGATTAAATAAATTAATATCATTTTTAAGAATTCCAGGAATTTTTTATTATTTTTTAAACACTTTTTTAATTGATATTTTTTTCAATACATTTTCAATTAAAAATATTAATTTTCATTTAATTAATAGTATCATTTTGATGATTGAAGCAAAATCAAATAAAAGTTTAGTATTAATTTCGTAATTGAAATTGATATTTATTTTTTTCTGTTTATATAATTATTTAAGATAAAAAAACATTGCATAACTAATTGGTAATAAGAGTAGAATTAAATTAATTAAAACAATAATATTAAAAAATATTAACTCAAAAACTAATAACATGTTTAAATTAAATATAACAATTTAACACGTCAAATAAAAGTAAACAGAAGCATCAACACTTATAGCATGTTCACACGGACAGCAAAATTCAAGATTCGCTCTCTCATTCAAGGTTCACGACCGAATCTTGATTAAATCTACAAAATTCGCCATACAAAATTTTGAGAGCGAATCTTAAAACATTCACTATCATCTCCAATTTTGATAACAAGAAATCGCTAATTTACCTGTACAGGCTGTCAAAAACAAAACATAAACAAAGGAAAACAAACAAAAAAATATTGTGTGTAAAAAATTAAAAAAAAATCATTGTGGATATAAAAAATATATGATAAATCATGTATGTATATTTAAATTAAAATGGAAAAAAGAGAAATAGTGAAACGTATTTCAAAGTGTAGAAGAATGACTTCAATAAACCTAAGAAAACACAAAAAGCCGCGTTAAAAATTTAAACAAAAACTATCGTCTGAACGCCAAGGTTCGCATTCGAGATTCAGAGAGCGAACCACGAGATTCATATTGCCGTAAGAACATGTCATTAGAAAGATATGTTGCAAATGCTAAAATGGTGGCAGCTTTTTAATAATATTCGTGTTTCTAATTTTAACGAGGAAGCACCGTTCCAAATGTTCGTCGCTTTCAAAGTGAATGTAGAGTAAAAAAAAATATTTTTAACATAAAATATTCAATAAACCCATGGTTCACGGAAAAGCAAACTTCTATTCTTCTATTTACATATTAAGAGAAAATAACTTGGTGAAATAAATAAAATTGTTGCAAGGGACCATTGTACTATAGACAAATACGCCATGTATAAAACAGTTGTGAATTTTCCCTGTGAAAGACGGCTATAGTGTATCACAGAGAAGGAAGCAAGGGCTAGAGTTAGACGAGTTAAAGCAAATCCGACTTCTAGTGCAGTGAAAAAACGCAACAAATATATCACAAGGTTGTGGAAAGTAAGAAAGGACTAACTCCATTAGAAGACCCCAACACAAAAATGACTTACATAGTAGAGTACCACGCAAAAAGCCTTATATGTCGAGGCAAACCAAATCAAACGCATGAATTTCACTTTAAAAAAAGTATAAAAATCATTCATTCGACATTGTGGAAAAATATTCTTTTTATTGATGTAAATATGAATATTAATGTAAATATGAGATATTTGAAGTCAAAAAACCTCAAAAGATATGGTGCAGTGCGAGTAAAGCATTTAACGATAAGTTCTTGGTAAAAACCGTAAAACATGATGGTGGCTCCGCAATGGTCTGATGGTGAATGGCGGCATCGAGGGTCGGTTATATTGTGTTTATCGAATCAACAATGAAAAGGAAGAATATTCTGAAACAAAATGTGGCCTGTAGTATGAAGAAATTGTGCTTAGCAGAAAACTTGATATTTTAACAGGATAATTATCTAAAACATTCACCCAAAATTGTAAAGGAATGGTTACTCTATCGCAACCCTGAAACACTTGACCAACCAGCACAATTCCCAAATCTTTCATCCAATCGAACATCTGTGAGAACATGCAGACGAAAAAATTAAGAAAAAGGAACTTTTCTTGCAAGGATAAACTTATGACGGCACTGCAGGATAAATGGACTAAAATTCCTCTTGATTTTACTAAAAAAAACTTATTGCATCGATGTCTAGAAGGTTATAAGCTGTAAAAGAAAGACAAATAAAATATTTAAAATAAACTTTTATGTAACGTGCAGACTTCTATACCGCCACTACAAAATGGCGGACAATAAATTTATATATGAGCCAAATCTGGTATTTTAAAATGTAACTCCTTCAACCCCCACAATATTGGCATCAAATAAAATAACTTGACTAGTAGAATACAGTTAACTGCGCAAAAATTCAAAATAAAGGATGGCGTCGA
Source organism: Phyto melanocephala (assembly GCA_941918925.1). Classification (NCBI taxonomy): domain Eukaryota; kingdom Metazoa; phylum Arthropoda; class Insecta; order Diptera; family Rhinophoridae; genus Phyto; species Phyto melanocephala. Next base: position 107,883,027 of record OW799237.1, read on the forward strand.
AAATAATAAGGAAAAATGGCGTATAACATGAAATATAGGCTAAGCTACGATGTGGGATTATATTTATGTACATGATTGTGAAGGGTATTATCAAATTTGATTTAAGATCATTTGGATATTATTTAAAAATTTTTTTTTTTAATTTCCTTTTATCGAAAATTACATTTTTGTTTAAGGAATTTTTACGCTTGCGTTTATGGCTTTCAGAATTTTGTTGATAAAAACGTTATTTTATGTGTAAAAGGAGTGTACAATTTTGCTGACACATATATTTCGAAACGGAGCATCATAATCAATCGAAAAGCCTATTTTGATTTCTTTGTAACTTAGGGCTTTTTTCAAAACATATGACAATATGTATATACATATCCATACATTCTTGATTAAATATTTATACTCCATTAATTTGTGTTGATTCAAATGTTTCGCCCAATCTTTCCTACAAATAAAAATTATAATAAAAATCATAGAGCAATAACTATTACAACCATAATATTTATTTTATACAAATAAAAATGGTGTTTATTTATGCTTTTTGTGAATTAAGACACAAATCAAACGTTTTGTTATGGTGGCTGTTTCCGAAACAGTGATTATTAAAATGTTACTACTAATGTGACACATGCACAATCAATACATATTTCATTATGAAACATACAAAATAGTTTTTCAATTAAAAAATAATTAATTAAATTTCTGCAAATTATTAAAAATAATTTGAAATTCGCCTTCATAGAAAACATTTTTTAAATTATTTTTTTATAGAATTAAATATACAATTTTGTTTATTTAAAATAAGTAATTGCTCAAACAGAATCGTGTCTCTAAAAGTACTTTTTAACATAAAACGACCATAATTAAATCGACGCCAGTAACGTTAAACATACTCAAATTAACAAAAACAGTTTGGAATGTTTACAAAATATGTACGACATTTTAATGAAAACATGGCAACATTGTTCAAAGGGTGTATGTTTTTAAATAAAAGTGTACTAAACAAATAAAAAGGTTTTGAAAATAAAATCGTTTATATCTTGCGACGTGTTAAAGATGTATGGGAAAAAACGCTACGCCATATTCTGTTTTATCATTAGGTTTTCCGAATCTTATATACTCTTTACCTTCATACGTAAAAATTCCACAAAAAAACTTCATCGCAACAAAATCTGTCTTTTTGTCTGCCTGTCCGTGTGTATGTGGAAATCAACTTTTTGAAGCTCCCCAACAACACCAAGTCTCATGTAAAATATCAAAATACCAGAAATCTTTGCGATCAGATTGGTATTAGAAATCAGCATAATCTCCCCATAACCCTCTGAAATATTAGCAAATTAACAGGTCTTTCTTTTTTTCGGTTATTTTAACAACAAAAATTAAAATTTTCCAGATCTAGGATAATTCATAGACACGTTTGTTACTATTTATAAGAAATATTTGCGAAAATTTGTGGGGAAATCGGTCACTAATTGGTAAAGTTATAGGCAAAAATGCATTTAAAAAATATATATTTTTTAAATATATCAAATTTTGTCAATCTCCTATATAATTATTGAACACGCTTAGGATACCAAATTATAAGCCGTAATCTCAGAAATTATTTCTAAGAAAAACTAATAAATCGGTTTGAAACCAACAGAGATATAAGCACCAGATTACAACTGCTTCGGTGTTTTTCCTAAAATTTACAATCGAAAATCTATGTTTTTCAGTTTTTATACAATTGAGTAAGCTAATATGAGGATCAAATGAAATGGCTTGAGCATTGAAATATAGTTAGCTATAAAAAGTCCAAGATGGTCTCCTAGATTTAATAGCGAATATATGAATCAATTTTAGTAGTTACGGCTTTGTCCCCTTTAACCCCTACAATATTGGTATAAAATAATAGGGCCTGACCAGTACAATATAAATATTTACAGTATATTTAGTTCACTATTTATAAAGTGTAAAATCCAAGATGGCGTCTGAAAATATTACGGAACAATCTTTTTTAACCCCAACAATATGGGTATCCAATGAAAGGCCTTGTCTCTTAACTATTTAAAAATTCAAATTCATCGCAAATAATAATAAAAATGACGTATTACATAAAATCTCAAATATAGCCTAAGCTACGATGTGATCACTATACCTATGTACATTAGGGGTACAACCAAAATAAGGCCCTATCACCAAGCAGTAGCCGAAAAATGTTTCCTTAGGTCATTTCGGAACAAAAACTTTCCGCGTCGAAGACGATTTCTGAAAGTCCTTTAAGATTTTTTTTTTATTTTTTCAAAATTTTTTATTTTTTTTAAATTTTTTATTTTTTCAAAATTTTTTATTTTTTTTAAATTTTTTATTTTTTCAAAATTTTTTATTTTTTTAATTATCACAAATAAAAATTGATTTCTTCATTTAATGATTAGAAATTTAATAATAAAATGAACTAGAGCCAAACTAAAAAATTAATAAAGTCTTTGTTAAAAAGTTCAACAATAAAATAAGAAAATTTTTTATTTTTTCCCAATTTTTAATTTTTCCCAATTTTTTTTTTTTAAATTTTTTATTATTTCAAAATTTTTTATTTTTTCAAAATTTTTTATTTGTTCAAAATTTTTTATTTTTTTAAAATTTTTTATTTTTTCAAAATTTTTTATTTTTTCAAAAGTTTTTGTTTTTTAAAAATTTTTTTATTTTTTCCCAATTTTTTTTTTTAAATTTTTTTTCAAAATTTTTTATTTCAAAATTTTTTATTTTTTCAAAATTTTTTATTTTTTCAAAATTTTTTTTTTTCAAAATTTTTTATTTGTTCAAAATTTTTTATTTGTTCAAAATTTTTTATTTTTTCAAAATTTTTTATTTTTTCAAAAGTTTTTATTTTTTCAAAATTTTTTATTTGTTCAAAATTTTTTATTTTTTTAAAATTTTTTATTTTTTCAAAATTTTTTATTTTTTCAAAAGTTTTTGTTTTTTAAAAATTTTTTTATTTTTTCCCAATTTTTTTTTTTAAATTTTTTTTCAAAATTTTTTATTTCAAAATTTTTTATTTTTTCAAAATTTTTTATTTTTTCAAAATTTTTTTTTTTCAAAATTTTTTATTTGTTCAAAATTTTTTATTTGTTCAAAATTTTTTATTTTTTCAAAATTTTTTATTTTTTCAAAATTTTTATTTTTTCAAAAGTTTTTATTTTTTCAAAATTTTTTATTTTTTCAAAATTTTTTCTTAATGTAATTATATGACTATAATCAAAATCACAATCTAAAAACTATCTTTGTTAAGTGAAATTACTTAATTTTTTAGAACTTACTGATCCCAAACTTAATTGCATTTGACGCGGAACCTTTTTTAACGATATCGAAAATCTAAAGATGCAGTTCTTATTGTTTTTTTATGCACTACATGGTATGGATAGGGCCGTTTTGATATTTTCAAAAATTGTAAAAAAATATTGTTTCCCTAATGCACATGATGGTGAAGGATATTATCAGATTCGGCACTTTATTTTACTATTTAAGCTAATTCATTCTATATGGGGACATTTTGGATTTTAAGTTTAAAAAATATATATTTTGTAGGTAACATAAATTCTTCTCAATGATTTCTGAATTCTGCTAGTTAATTCCTTTAATTTAATGTCAATATTGGGAGTGTTAAGGGCTGGTATGGTTTATTTTTGTTCTCCAGGATTTACCCATTATATAAATTTGTGAATTGTAACTCTTAAGAGATGTTTTTTTTTCAGGTTTATAATTTTGTCTTTAAATAAATCAAAACAAGTTCAATGGAATGGCAAAAATTTTAACAATTACAAATTTCATGGAATTTAACATTTAAAAATAATTTCTGATATATGGGCTCCTGGACTGCGCCATCCTGTCGGTCTTATTTTGAATCTTTTTTTAACTCAATAAAGCAATAGTTTCATGCACTATCTTGTTAGAACAATAGATTTTTAGAGAGAGAGATTTAATGGCCGTGTTATTTCACGTTTTGTCAATGTTATTTGACTGCCACAATCATGTGATTTGACAACGTTGGACCTCTCTCTTTGGAAAGATTTAAAACAAAAAGTATAAGTCAATAAGTCAAGAATATTTTAAGAGCTAAAGGCTGAGATAATTCGCCGCATTAACGACATTGAACCTAAATCATGTCTCAGTACCAAAGAAAATAAGGACCATCGGATAGAATTATGACACCGAAGCCGTGGCGAGCATTTGGCTGATATTTTGTTTCACACAAAATTGTCATAGATCCTTCTATCATAAAAAATATTTAAATAATTCTTTGAAAAATTTTTGTTTTATTTACCCTGTAAAAAATTATTGATTCTAGCTCCCCTATAAATACTTCTACCAAAACTTAACTTTATGTTCATAAAACTATTGATGTAGACTCTACACTGCAGAGTATAATATGACCGACTTAATATAATTTTTTTACTTATTTTATCTATAATTTTTCCATATTTTTATGTTTTGATTTTTTCATTTAAAATCTTATGTTTATTGCCAGCTACACACTAAAGCTATAAACACAATCAAAGGCTACCGACCATCGACTATCGACTACAACAGTAGCTGGCTACAAAAATGGCCAAGTCGCCAGCTACTTAATTCTTTTAACGACTACTGACCACTAACTACAAAAAATAAACATCTGTCTTGACATATGTATTATTATTTTTCAATGGTGCCACTATAATAGTTTTTCGCGTTTTTAATAGCGATATTTAATGTATTGCGTTTTTAAAACCACCATTTCATGCATTTATTGTATTGGCAGCACTAATCTGTTTTTTGTAGCTAAGAAAAATAGAAATTAGCCTAAGTTGGCTACGGGCTACAAAAGTAGCCGTGTAGTCGGTAGTCGTGTAGCGGCTAAAAGAATTATTCTCATAAGCACGCATGTATTCTATTTTTGACATCTTGTAGTCGATGGTCGGTGGACTTGATTGTGTTTATATCATAACAAGTTGTGCATATAAAAATATCTCTCTTTGAGATATACACATACACACACATTTTGGCTTACTGATAGCCCTTGAATTGCATGAACAATTCTTAATACAAATTTAGTTTAAAATAATTTTAGGAGATAATTTTTTTCAATTGTGCGTCCTTCTTTTCATACATAGTTCCTTAAATTATGTCAACTTCATTTATGGTCCTCAGACGTTGCGTAAATCGAGGCCTAACTTCAAATACAAACTCTGCATAAGATAAACAATTTTTCAACACATACTTTCAATAAGAGGGAGGACCTCTTGAAGTGATGTGCGAAAAAATAAAAACAAACAAAATTATATGTTGGTATTAAGGATTATAAGCAATTTTGTATATTTTTTTATATTATTGTTATTATGGTTGTGTGTGACATAATAAGCTTTTGAAATTTTATTACTTATATGTTCTAAAATGGAACAATTTTGTTTATTTTTTCTAAATAAAAAAAAATATCAAGGATAATATTTGGAGTATTTTTTTATGATTTTTTATGGCAATCAATATGTATGTACATTTGCATGCATAACTATAGCTATTTGCAAAACATTCAACTTTATTTCAAATTCATAGCATTATTATTTTCACAAGTCTTTCATCCACTTCAAGATAAAATCAGTTTAAGTTTTATCTATAACACTACTCTACTTATCATATCCGTGCATTTGAAGGATTTTAGCCTTGTTCAATTCTTTTTATGGTTTTCCATGTATGTATGTATGTATGTATGTATTTTTTATTGTATTATCTACTGTAGAAAGCAAAGGGCTTCTATAAGATTATTCCACTTTTTTTTATTGCTGAATTATGTTTTTATTTTAAGCCATAATAATATGATCAGCCGATTTTGTCTTACAGATGTACAAAATTCAATCTATTTAAAAGTTAAGCAGCTAATACACGGTATGTTTTTTACATCTGACTTGTAAAATTCACCACTGCTAAAGACGTACATGTCGCGTGTTAGCATAAAAATATTTCTTCTGTAAAACACATGTGCTAAGTCATCTGACAACATATAAATTAGAGCTTGATCAAATTTGTTCTGACAAACCACCTGAAAACAGCTGTTGGCAGAAATTTCTGATGCCAGAAAACAGTTAGCGTTAGTTTGATTTGGTATAAATACATCGTATTTTTACAGCTATCAAATGCTAATGGAGTAAGATAAATTGAGTATGTGTGAACACCTTTTTTAATTGCTCAATCATTACTAAATTGAAACAATTAAAAATATCTGTCTGAACGGGATATAAAATTAAAATTTTGATTCCACAAAAATGTTTGTGTGAAAAAATCAATTTACTGAATTATTAAAGATATTTATTAAGAAAAAAAAATATTGTGAAAAAATTCTAAATCCTGTTTTATATTAAACTAGAAAAGCCCGGTGCGCGTTGCTACGCCTCTTAATGAATAAAAATGCATTCTGAATTTTAATTGAATATCAAGTGCTAAAAGCTACAAATTTATAACTTTTTTTAATGAGCGAGGCACTGCCCACTTTTCTAATCACGCAACTGTATAGTCAGGACAGCTCAATATGTGTGCAAAGTTTCAGAAAAATCGGTGAAGTTCAAGTAGCTGTAAATGATAACTAATTTCTTATGGGCGTAGCACTGCCCACTTTGCTAATCACGAACTTGTATAATCATGAGAGTTGAATATGTGTGTGCAAAGTTTAGAAAAATCGGTCAAGTGCAAGAAGTTAAAAATTATAACTTTTGTTATGGGCGTGGCACTGCACACTTTTCTAATTACGAAACTGTATAGCTATAACAGCTCAATATGTGTGCAAGGTTTTAGAAAAATCGTTCCAGTGCAAGTACCTCAAAATTATTACTTTTTATGGGCGTGGCCGCGCCCACTTTTCTAATCACGAAACTGTATAGTCATGACAGCTCAATATGTGTGCAAAGTTTCAGAAAAATCGGTCAATTGAAAATAGCTAAAAATGATAACTAATTTTTTATGGGCGTGGTCCCGCCCACTTTTTACCACCCATAAACACTTCCTGGAATGTGTACAACAACTTGCCAAAGTTGAGTTTCACTTTTATATATATAGATAGAATTTACTCAGTTACTTGGAAAATTAAACGAACGCACCTAATGTTTTACATACTCTTTCGCAAAACGTTTTCTTCCTTTTATTTTTGAAAACGATTGCGTTATTCTTTAACGTAATTCATTTATGTGTATTGGTGTTGATTTGTTACTATGTGTATGTTAAATCGCCAGCTGCGAAGAGACCAAGTATTAAATATTATTAACATTGATTGAATTTCGTTTTATATGGATGCTGCGAACAGTCAACTCTTTTTGCATAAATACACAACCGAATTCTATCCCCAAAATCTTGTTTATTTTTACACGGACGTTTAAATGGCAAATTTGCGGAAAATTATTATTTCTATTTTTTTTATATTTTATTTTAAGCTTAAAAAGAAAAACTGCGGCAATTTTCCTTTAATTTGTTTGATATTTCCGGAGGGTTGTCAAGCCAATCAATAGAGTGAAAACATTTTTGTAGCAAACTTTTATAAGATATTTTTATAGAAAAAAGCAAAACATTATTAAATAATCTTTTTTCAATGGGGGAAACAGTTTAACTTTTTTTTACTTATTTGACCGTTTCTGTGTATGTATGTGTGTGTGGTTGAGCGTAAAACATAATTGATTTAAATATAAATTTTTGATTTCTATTTCTGTGGACAGTTTTTTTTTCATTTTTTTGTTGGTTTTTATTAATGTAAACCCATATTGGGTTATCAATAATCAAGTAAAAAATAATGTTGAAAATGAAAAAGTTTTAGTGAAAAACTTTCTGGATAAGAATGTGTTTGGTTTAACTTAAAATTAAAACTTTGATTCCAAAAAAACTGTTTGTGTGAAAAGATTTATTCAATGAATTATTAAAGATATTTGTTAAGAATAACAATTTTATTAAAAAAAAATCTAAGAGAATTCAGAATTTAAGTTTTATATTTCTTTAATTAAATATAAATCTAATTGTAATACCTTTTGTTTATTTATTTTTTTTCTACTAGCAGAGCCCTGACCATTTTGCTAGGCCCAACAAATTTTTTGTATTGTGTTCATTAGGTGACAGATTTTAGGTATAATGGTATCACTCCACTTTTCCAGTTCCAAACAAGAAGTTTTTAATAAGAGTAGCTCGTTCTAAGTTTGAACCAAGAACATTAAAAGTTAAAAAAAAACATTAGAAGTACATACATATGTATTTTTGTCGTGGCCCATTAAACAGAACTTAAAGCTTACAAAGCTTCTAGTAGCTTAGGAATGCCATTAAATATACGTTATTTGTATGGCAAGTGCCACCCCGCCTCATTCGTTCCTATCCAAGTTTTATAAAGAATTGTAAGATTTTTATTAAAATGTAAAACCTATATTGAAAACTTAAACATCTTTCATTTCTCCAGTATGTCAAAGAATGAGGTCTTTTCGTATGGGGGATATCACTTCCCCTGCTCCGACCACATTGATGGTAAGACAAATAAGATAGAAGTAAAACGCACATAATTTAAAGATTATAAAGGGTGATTAAATTTTAAGAGCCGATTTTGAATGTGAACCACACCTAAACGTCAAGTTTTTTTCTGCATTTCATTTGACATGTCTCAATGTCAGAACAACTCAATTTCAACCATGGAAAGATACACAATCAAGCAACGCATTAAAGTTATTCAGGTTTATTATGAAAATAGGCGTTCATATCAAAATGAATTTCGTGCACTTCGTCATTCTTTTGGTCAACATTATCGTTCAAAATATTTAAATTTCAGCAAAACAGGCCTATATGAAATGTGAAAATTTAATAACCAAACGTTTTTTAAATATTTCATAAAACATATATGCTTTGAGTAGAATTTGCCACGTCCAGTATTCTTTTCCAGCTCATTTTTAGCTTGAATAAGGGTTTGCAATGTTTTATTATAATATCCAAAGCGAACTATGAATATTGAAAAATTATGCACAAAACAATCCCGCCGTTTTCGGGTTTTAGATAAATTGAAAACAGTGAGCGTGGTAATTTTTAAAGCTAATGACAAATATAAAAAAAATGGTGCAGCCATTCTTAATAATGTTTGTATATTTTCAATCTTCTTTATTATGTAAATCACTCCAAAATGATTGATAAAATTATTGACTAAATATTTTTATGTTCTTTTTTCATAAGAATTCAGAATTTATACGCTTTATAGGGTCGAAAATTAAAATTAAAAAGTATGATAACCTGCAACCATTATATGTTTAAATCACAATCATACAGTTCCATAAAAGAGTTGCAATGATCACCACAACCATGTTTTTACTTGCGTGTATTTGTTTATTCTAGAGCAGTTTTTATATAGCTATGTATGTATTAAATATTGTATCAGTAACATCTAAAAGTTTTAAACTTTAGTTCCGTTGGGTTTGTTCTGCAGTGCCATCTGTAAGTCATTGTTAGTGTGATTTATCAGTTGTTTGACATTTACATGTTGCTTTACACGGTTGACTATTTTACCGAAGTTTGGAACGAGAAGTTACTTTGTATTTGTAAACTTGCATTATTTTGCGATCTAAACAATTTTGTGAATTTCTTCTCTTATTTCTCAATTTAATTAAATAAAAAAACGTACAACAATTTGTCATATCATTAACCAAGCTGTGCATTATTAGATCGAACAGGTATTGAGAATTTTTGGTACACTTTTCTACGTTTGTATTGCTTCTAATGCATTTTGTTTATTTTATTGATTTTTTATATTCTGACACGAGAAATTTAATTTGTTTTTGGATCACTTAGAGCGGCAGTAGTAATCTGTTATATTCGTTTTTTTACCATCTCAAAAATGGTCAATTAGCAGTTAATAAATCATTAGAGTTATTAAAATTTAAAAAATAAATAAAACAAAAGAAATATTTACATTTGGCACACACTAACGCTAGTTACACCAATTCCATGCGATTAAAAAAAATAAGCGAAAAAAGAAGTTGATTGTTCTCTTTCTCTGCAAATGATTAATTAGTGTGTCAGTGTTTTGATAATTAATCGGTATTTGATTTCAATGTATTGATTAAATACAAAAAGTGTATAAACAATTTTTTTTAAATATTATTTATTATTATAAAAAAGATATAAAAATAGATATTTTCTTTAAAGAAATTCTAATGAAGCAAAACCATTTTAACCTAAAAAAAAAGGAAACAAAAATGTGCAAAATACTTTACAAATACCAAAATCTGTAATTGAACTAAAAATATAAGATGTAATGAAATTGATTCGCAAATAAATCTAATAAAGAAAAAAAGAAAATTATTATTAACCGAAAACCAAACAAACAATAAAAGAGATGATATTCGGTACACAAGTACATAATATATATTGAACATACCGAAACCATATCAAGTCACCAAACAATAAATCTTTATATTTACATATGTATTTATAACTAGCCAAGCCCGGCGCGCGTTGCTACGACCCTTAATGAATACAAATGCAATCTGAATTTTAATTGAATATCAAGTGCTAAAAGCTACAAATTTATAACTTTTTTTAATGAGCGTGACACTGCCCACCTTTCTAATCACGAAACTGTATAGTCAGGACAGCTCAATATGTGTGCAAAGTTTCAGAAAAATCGGTGAAGTTCAAGTAGCTGAAAATGATAACTAATTTCTTATGGGCGTAGCACTGCCCACTTTGCTAATCACGAACTTGTATAATCATGAGAGTTGAATATGTGTGTGCAAAGTTTAGAAAAATCGGTCAAGTGCAAGAAGTTAAAAATTATAACTTTTGTTATGGGCGTGGCACTGCCCACTTTTCTAATCACGAAATTGTATAATCATGAGAGTTTATTATGTGTGCAAAGATTCAAAAAAAAAGGTCAAATGCAAGTAGCTAAAATTTATAACGTTTTTTTTATGGTCGTAGCCCGACCCACTTTTTACCACCCATAAACACTCCCTGGAATGTGTACAACAACTTGCCAAAGTTTGAGGTCGATCGGCTTTACAGTTTCAGAGTCTATAGCTTACACACACACACACACAAACACAGAGAGTTTTACTTTTATATATATAGATACCGAGTAACAAAAATACAAAAAAAAAAAAAGAAGTTAAAGCACTTTATTTAGCTGTGCCGAATTTTAGATACCCACCACCAATTTGATGTACTTTTATAGCACAAAATTTATTATTTTGTTGTTAACTCGCTATGGAATAAACTCTTTGTACTAAAATATGTATCACTTTCTTTGTATAACTTAGATTTGATATTAATTTATTTATTTAAATTAAATCTTACAATGAAACCTTAAGTATTTCTACATTAGAAATGCAAAAAAGGGTCAATAGTGCAGTTTTACGAAATCTGAAGAGTATCAAAAGGTAGTTAAAAAATAATATTAAGGCTTCAGTAGTCTTTACTTCCCGTTGTCGTTCTGTGACGTGCCATTCTGTTATTTAATTTTTGTACTAACTTCTTTTATAAAAACTTATCTGCTTAAATTTACAAGGTAACCTTACGAATACAAGCTTTTTATATATTTTTTGGATATTTTCCTCGTCAAAGTCTATAAAAAAAAAAGAAATTTGTAGTGTCAGATTTTATCTATAAGCAAAGAGAGTCTTTATGTTGCTGCTTTTTTTAAAATAAAGGCTTTGTTTGTTTTTTTTTTTAATTTCAATGGCAAGGTTTCAAAACCATAGAGCCAGGGTATCCCACACAGGTTCAGTATCCGTAAGTCGATCTATACATTCATATAGGAAGTCGGAGCTGAACGCGAATATTCTTTTTTAAAAGTTTTGCAAAGGTTAATTTAGACTCCGTGTAACTGTTCCTCAGTACCGCTAACCGATGCCACGCAATTAACCAATGCGAGAGTGAGACGCGAAGCTCTCGAAGCCAGATAAAAAGGACGGCCAGATTGCCCTTCAAAGATAATGGCAATGACGCGCGAGCTCTTGACCCGACCAGAGCTTAATCACGACTGAATTAAAAGAAAGGCACCTTAATATCAGCTGTTTCTCTCTCAATGGCCGTCATTTAACGTTGAGTTCTATTTTCCACAGATTCGTCCGCAACAGAACAGAACGAAAAAGGAACAACAAACTACACATACAGGTTTTCAATTAAACATAAACTAAAAAGCTGATTCATGACAGCACAGAACGTACAAACTAATTCTGTCTTTAGCTGTGTGTGGGCATGGCACCTCCTACTATTAAAATAATCTAATTAATGTTTAAATTCATTCATTCAAATTCATTTGTCCTTATAGGAATTTTATTAATTGAAAATAAAGACATGAAGGCAGCTGGGCGTCAAAGTTCGCTCCTTATAGGGTTGCCATCCATCCTCTTTTCCCCGGACACCGTCCTCTTTTTTAGGGCATCCGGGGCTGTCCTACTTCTTTTTTAGCAAATGTCCGGGGTTGTCCGGCTTTTTGCACCTTCTCTGAAGTTTTTTTCTTACATTTAAACATTTAAACAAAATGTATAAAAAAAAATTTATGTGCTCGTACAAATAGTTTTCAAAAAGTACAATTTTAAAACTTCTCTTTGTTCAAAATTTGTTTCATTATCCTTAATTGTCTCTATTTATCGAAGTGGCCTATTTTAACTTGTCTTTTATTTTCTGTTTGTCAGCTGTGTGTTTTTCATAAAGTTTGTTTTCCAGATATAGAAGAAAGTTTTGAACAAAAAATATAGTAAGGGTATATAATTTTGATATGGATTGCCTAGAGTTTTACAAATATTTGAAGAGATGCGATGGTAATATATTGGCTCAAACTGGAAGTGTTGAATAATATATGTAAAATTTTTAAAAGTGTACATTTCCGATAATGACTGCAATGAATTTTTGATGTTTTTTTTTTGGTTTTTTTGTTTTTATTTTCAACCATTAAATCAGAATAATATGTTAAGTTTTTATTTTTGCAAATAAAGTTTTTTCGTTAAAACAAATTTTGTTTTTGTATTTTAAATGGCGTCGTAAATTTTATTAAATTTATTTTTTTTTAAATGTGTCCTCTTTTTTTTGGGCAAATGTCCTAAATTTTTTATGCTGGCGTCCTCTTTTTTAAAAAATAGAAATGACAACCCTAGCTCCTTATCTATATTTTCTGGCATTATAATAAAATTTGCTGGAAAGCTATATATGCTAATACAATCTATCCTGTCACTTTTATGAGCTTTTAAAATTCATTGATAACAGAATGTGTAAGAAGTTGGCGTTAAAGTAGCCGAGTGAAAGTAACTTCTACTAATGAACTTAACTAAGATATTTTTTTATTAAAAGTTCTTTATTATTTCACTGTCTTTGTCCCTAGAGAAATAACATGAATTGACGGCAATACGTTATATGTGAGGTGGGCGTTAAAGTGGCCGTGACACCTTCATTTTCTGGGATTCAAAATAACATTAACCTGAAAGCTATATGTGCGAAATTTCATTATTATACCTCTAATATGTATTAAACTTTATCAACATTTATTTTGCAAAAGGCCCCACTGTATGGTGGGTATTTAAAACATGTTCATGTACATAAAAACATACATTTCTCTTTGCAAAATGTCTCTTTATATTTCTGTTAAGCTTATTTGCAATCACAATTTCTCTTTGTATGTAAAGAGTACATTTACAAGAGTACCGTTAGTATTAGTAGAATTTTTAAAAGCAGTTGTTGTTGAGGAAAACATTTTAGTTTTCGTGAAGCAGCCGGCATTATAACATGATAAAAATAAGAAAAGAAAAACATTGCAAATACAAACTAGTATAAATAAATATAAATAAATAAGATTAAAAAATATAACACTGAAATAAATAAAATTAAAAGTAATAAAAAAAAACAAAAATAATACCAATAATTATATAAGTACATATCTATATCCAGCAAGAGATAAATAATATATTTTTTATGAATACTTAAATAAAAGTAAATTAAAAATTAATGCCTACTATTTATTAGCAAATTATGTTATTAACACATGCAGTTATTGTACATAAACAAAGTGGTTACAAAAAAACGTGTTTTGGTGTACTTCTTGCAAAGTGTTTTTATTTTTTTTTTTACAAAATAAAAAGAAATTAACAAATTAATTAAACACTCAAATTTTATCGAAAATATTAACATGTAATAAAACATTATTTTTATTTTGGAATTTCGTTTTATTTAAAAAAAATATAATAACATCAATAGAGTGTAAGAAATATATATTTTATTTTAATTTTATTTTTTTTAACATCAAACATTAACTCTTTTATTTTGTAACTCACGCCAATTTTCTTTAAAAATGTTTTCGTAGAAAACTTTTTAAAATATAAAAATAATTTTAATGAAAAATGTCTGAAAGTGAGGGGAAGTGACTTTTAAAATAAGAGGGCAAGTCTTCGATCGGTTTGGTTGCACGTGTGGGTGTTTTAAAAGTGTTTTGTGAAAAAACGAAAACCATATACCTACAACATACAAACATAATCGTACATACATTTAAATAATTTGTTTTGTGTTTTGCTTTTATTGGCCTAATATTTGTGCTAAAAAATATCGTATCTGCGGTAAAGAAAAACTGCTTAAGTCGATATAAGCTAAAATAAATATAATCACATTATTGCAGTCCCGGAATTGAAACCTACACTCAAGCAAACATTCAACTGTTTTGGACAACTTTACAGGAAGTTACACTAACATAAAAACTTATTGCCTATATTTTTTTAAGAGCCAATATCAGTCGAAATAATAACAAATTTTAACCTACAATTTCGCTTAATATACGAAAATCACTATACTGTTTAATTCGTTTAGCGCAGAATTCATAAAATAATCTTTAATTGAAAAAAAATCAATTTTTAAAAATCACTTTAAATATTTAGAAGTTCTTTCATTGAAAACTTTAAAAACAGACATAAGCAGTTTTTCCTTATTGCCACAGATATTAAGAACATGTTTAATTTGCAAACAAATTAAAACTCATAGTAATAATAATAAAAAAAAAAAATTATTAGCTCACATACCTATAAATGAAATAAAAGTAGAACAATTTATTAACTATATTATGACAGATGCTCTTAATCTTTTTGTTTAAGACGCGGTATTATTAATTATACTATTCGCATTCAAAATCCTAATAAATTTATTAACATTAAAACATAATAATATAACAAATAAAAGGTTTTCCAATAAGAGTGATTATGAAAAAAACACACTTATTGTTAAGGAACTCATTAATGGTACGTACAATATTGACTTGTCAAGCGTAAAGAGAGCCTGTTTTATTTCGAAAGACCAATGACTTCAAATAACCCTAAAAGATATAGTGTAATGGTGTTAAAACACAACTTTTCGGAGGCCATTCAATATCACAATTTCTTGAAATAATCAAATCTCCAAACTTTTCTCGCAACAATTCAATTGTTGCATTTGCTGTGGGGCACATAGCCCCGTCTTGTTGAAACCAAAGATTAACTTTTTCCAATTTCGGTCATAAAAAGTTAGTTATCATAGATCATTGATAGTGTGTTACCAGCTTCACTTCGAAAGAAGTACGGACCGATGATTCCACCAGACCAAAATCCACACCAAACTGTCAATTTAGGTGAATGTAATGGTTTTTCATAAATAATTTGCGGATGTTCTTCGCACCAGAATCTACAGTTTTGTTTACTTACTACATCACTCAGATGACAGTGAGTCTTGATTTAGTGGAAAAAGTGCTCGAAAATTGGGTTCATCAAATTCGTTCCTGCAGAAGAAGTCGTAGAATCCATTTGAATGACGTTTTATTTAGAACTTAATTGTATCGATTGTACTTTACATTAAATAAAGAACTTTTGAAATACACTTAACAATAAGTGTGTGTTTTTATATCCTTCACACAGTGAAAAAGGGTATATATAGGTTTGTCACTCCGTGTGAAATTTGTACAATTTTCATTTCCGACCCCATAAAGTATATATTTTCTGAAAGCTGAAAGTCTGTCCGTCTGTCCGTGTGTATGTTGAAATCAACTTTTTGAAGCCCCCCGATATCGCCTAGACCCGGATGAGGTATTGAAATATCAGAAATATTCGGGAGTAGATCGGTATTGAAAATCAGAAACATGGGTAGATAAACAACTGAGATATGAGCAAAAAACCACGACCACCTCGATCTTTTTTCACAAAAACAACATTACAACAACAGCATACAAACATGCTTAACCTGCTTAATTTTTTTATACCCTTCACCTGTGGTGTACAAGGGTATATATAGCTTTGTCATTCCGTTTGTAATATCTACAATTTTCATTTCCGACCCCATAAAGTATATATTTTCTGAAAGCTTATGAATAGAGGAGTCGATTAAGCCCTGACCGTCTGTCCGTCTGCCCGTCTGTCCGTGTGTTGGTTGAAATCAACTTTTAGAAGCAACTATATGTTCCTCAGATCTGTATATGGTATCAATCTCTTGGAAATATCCAGGAATGAATCGCTATTGAAATTCAGCACAATCGCCCCATAACTTTCTGAGATATGAGCAAAAAACCACGACCACCTCGTTTTTTTTCACAATTACAACAACAACATACATACATAGATACATGTAAAAAACATACCAAACAAAAAAAATTACAAAAAAAAAAAATATTAAAAATAAGAAAAAAATAATAAAAAAAAACTACAAAAAAAAAATTTTTAAAAAATTTAAAAAAAAATTTTTTAAAAATTTTTTGAAAAAATTTAAAAAAAATATCAAAAAAAAAATAATAAAATATAAATAATATATTAAATAAAATAAAATTTTTTTGGCTCAGCTGGGATTCGATGCCACATTTATTCTAACGTGTAAGTATGCACGTATTTTATATGGGATGAATGGTGATACAAACAATTGTTATTGTATGACTACACGTTGTGAAGGGTATATAAGATTCGGCACGGCCGAATATAGCACTGTTACTTGTTTTATTTTTTAATTAATATATTATTTATATTTTTATTATTATTTTTTTTTAATTTTTTTTTTATTTTTTTTAATTTTTTTTTTATTTATTTTGTTTTTGTTTTATATTTAAAATATATATTTTAATTATTTTTTTTAATTTTTTTTTTACATTTTTTTTTAATTTAAAAAAATTTTTTTTTTTAAAACATACATACGTACACGTTGTGAAGGGTATATAAGATTCGGCACGGCTATAGCGCTTTTACTTGTTTTTAAATCACATCACTCTTATTGGAAAACCCTTTATTTATAAACAAATTATTAAATTATTTGTAATAATAATAATAATAACTTGATTAGTATTCTGATAAATAAAAAAAAATAATAAAAATTTTATTAAAAACAATAAATTATTTTAAGAATATAATAATTTACTTAATGTATGTACATATGTGTGACACAAATTGCAAGAATGACATAATATATATATATAAAACAGCAACAACAATTTATAACAGTCATTGAAAAGCCCGCAAATATTAGCATTGCAGAAACAACAACAGCAAAAAGTGTTAAATTATATAAACAAGGTGAGTGAAAATATATTCAATTAATAAATGAAGGATCGCCGCGAATAACGTTGCAAATGACAAAATAATAATTTTTCAGGAGAGTAAAAAAACATATTTAAAAGATTTGATTATCTCTTTTTTTTAATACTTTTCCTTTTGTACCTCTGTTACACTTATCAATCACTTTCGACAATTCCGTTCGTAGCATTTTGTTTATAACTTACAACGTTCTTCCACTGACTGACTCATTGTAATTGCGTTTTGAAGGTGATAAAATGTATAATTTTGATGTTTGGGGGTTTGAACAAATGTAAGAGAGTAATTTTAACGGTAATCTGCAAAAAAAAAACAGGTTTTGCAAAATTTGTCTTTTAGAACGTTATTCGCGGCTTTGCTTCAAATGTTAATAAATATTATAGAAAACCAAATAAATCTATAACAGTAAATTAAGAATTAAAATTTTGGAATTTTTTTTTTCTAATATTGGATCACAGAAATATTTCGATATTGATTTTTTTCCAGAATGTTTTCAAACAATTACCCCCTCACCTGTGACGCCAAGACTAAGTTTGACATTCCGTTTGTAATTTTTACAATATTCAATTACGTATAAGTATAACTATATATTTTCTGAAAGCTTAGGACTGGGGAGTCGTTTGAGCAATGTCAGTTTGTCCGTGTTTTGCTTGAAATCCTTTTTTAAAAGCGCCCACATGTTGCAGAGATCTGTGTAAGGTAGCAATCTTTTGCAAATATATGGGAATAAATGGCTATTAAAATCCACTACAAAAAAATAAAACAAGTTTTAGCAAATACCTCTATATAAAAGTTAATTTTAAGTCTTGAGAATTCTGTAAGAATTCAGTAAGAAATATGTAAATTTGCAGTTCGATATGAAATTTATGATTAAAATATAAATGATATATTATATATTCCTCTTCATTTTTTTCCACATTTCACCTCAAATACCCTAGAGAAGTTTCTGCAACTATAAGAAACCGCCCCCTGCTTCAGCAAAATTGCATGTTGGTTTAATATAAAGATAAATATTTTTGTATTTTGTACGGCTGGCTAGTTTGATAGCAAATTATGTGTAGTTCAAGCATACTTGAACAAAATGTGAAGCAAGGTCACATAAAAACAACATTTTTCTTTTTCTTTAAGACATACTCAAACAAATTTGTATGCTTAATTTAAGGCAGAGAAACAATCACTATTTCGTCTTATTTCGACATTTCGTTTAGAAAATTCTTAGCGTGAGTAATCTAAATTGTAAATGGCTTGTGTGGTTAAATTAGATCACGTTTTATGCCTTATGGGGCGTTGGGTATATGTCACAATAAAAGTATGTATCTATATGATGCCGTTTAGAAGTTCTTACTAAAAGGAGAAAAACTTAAAGAAAATCAAAAACGTGCTATGTCTTTATACAGATTTTTTTTCTAGTTCTGTATCTCTTTCGGTGTTGGGCTAAAAACCCGTTTTTTTTTTCTTTTTTTGTTATATTTAGGTTGGGATTAATTAAAAACTTTGGTAAAAAACTAAAATACATAATTATGTATCAAAATGCTTATCTCAAAAGGATAAATTCAAATCACAGAGATAAAAGAATTTTATGTTTTAATTGTTATTTTTTAATTAATAAATCCAGGTAAATGGCTTTGATGGTACAAATGCACCGCTTTGCAAAAATTTTAAAAAATCTTTTACATTAACGTGCTGAAAAAAACAAATATTTAGGGAAGCGATGAATTTACGCCCACTACTTACATTACATTACATTACATTACATTACATTAAATTACATTAAATTACATTACATTACATTAAAGTTTTTGTGTCAGTTGAGTTTTGTAAGCATAACTACGTAGATCCTTAGTGATTGTACGGTGTAGAGAGTTTTTTAAATTTATCCTCGATGTCAAAATTAACTTAAGCTTTCACAAACTAATTTAGACATTTGAAAGGCTTACTTTTAGCAATATTTTAATTATTAATTACTTAACCAGTCTTTCTGAATTTTTTATATTACTTTCATTATGTCATATTTCGTATTGTGGCCACAAGACTGCTACTGAAAAAATATTGTTCAATAATAAAAAAAACTTGTTTTTTGTGCACAGCCGTCAAATAGTTTTTTTTTTTTTATTACCAATAATTTACTGCACAAATGCCGGGAGTATTAAATCTTTTGATTTTTTTTTTGATGCCCGTATTTTCAATCTAGCATTTGACAACTTCACAACCGGTGCTGTATTGTTGTTTGGATGTTAAAAATGTATAAAAAATTTCTGAATTTATATTTTTATTTGTTATAATTTATGTTTGTGTTACTTTTTGTTTAACAAATATGTTAATCTTTCAACAGAAATTTAGAGAATTTGAGAATTGGTCAATTCTTTTAAGCTTCGGCTCATGATTAAATTATTTAAAAACTCTTGTTTTAAATCCAATATAAAAATTTTTAGAAATCCAAATTTTTTTACAGTAAAAATCTACATTTTTTGTCTCTAATAATTTCCTTTATGAACTGCATACAACATGAGCAAATGTATTACATCTATTTAAGTATAAAACCTTATAATAATTATAATACAGTAGATCCCACTTCAGTAGGCTTACCTACCGTTGCCACATGCAAGTGCAAGTGAAAAAAAACCAATACACTAACACTTTTTTACTAACACAACTACACTTTGGCAACCTGCGACTCAGCTTGCGAAGAAATTTTTAAGCAAGTAAAATTTTTACAGTTACGGCAAGTAAAGTGACAAGCCGAAAAACAGTGTTGTCTAATACTGAGTTTTTTTTTTAACTCAATAATATATCATACAATTGTTGTAAATAATTCAGCTAATTTTTTTAATAAATATGTATATGAAGAATATTAAGAAAAAAATATAAATATTCATTTAAAATGTAAGTTATAATATAATTATCTAAATTTAATAAAAAAAAATTATATTAAAAAGTTACGTGTATAAAGGTAACGTTCAATAGTGGCTATTGACAACACTTAATTACCAATTGAAGCAGCGCCATTTGTTTTAAATTTGTTTGAAGTTTATTTGTTGACTACATTTTAAAAATGAACTTGCACTGTGCTGTGTAGCCACTCAAAAAATTTTTGTGTTTTTTTTGGCATTTTTCCTGATTTTCGTTAGTAATACGTATACACTACTTGCAAGTAAATACTTGCCTGTGGCAACGTAGGGTTAAGAAAATAAATGAAATAAAACATGTTTTGTGTTTTTTAACGGGGGTTCTTTTATGTGTAAATCAAATTTATTGTCTGTTTAAAGGACCGTTCTATGTTTTAGACAATAATTTAAACGAGTGATTTTTTTTAATCAAAATTAATTTTATCAGTAACGCTCCTAAGCAAAAATATTGCACTGCCAAATCTTTTACGACTCTTTCAAATATAGTTTGGGTGAAACGCTTTTTTTTCTCAAACAAGGAATGATTTATTGATCGCGTTTTTGAACTAGCACAGAGTTATTAATGAATACAATTGATATAAATGTGTGTTTGTTATCATGGAACTACTGTATAAATTATAAACAAAAACATTTGCATTTGTACATTCAAATGGCCAGAAAAATACCGCAATCACTCCAGGTCACTTGAGAGATTGAGATTGTTGTAGCAGTCGTAAATAAGAGCAAATAAATTGTAATAAAAATGTAGAATAAAGCGCCAAAGATAAAAAAACTGATTTTCTGTTTATTTACTAAGTATTTTTGTTGTCGTTTGTATTAAAGTATAGGACAGAGATGGATAATTCACATTTTAAATTTTCAACACATACAATTATAATAGTTTAAAAAATTAAAATTTTGACAAAAAAAAATTAAGTCAATAGTATCAAAATAAATAGTTTTTCACTTGTGACCTTTTACACTCTCGTGTGAAGAGTATAAAAAAGCTAGAGTATAAAAAAAGGATTATGTTAAATTCTTACATAATTTGTATGTTATCGAATGAGGATTTCTAAGCTATCGATTTGGTCTATATGTTTTGGAAACTCAATGTTGCTTAACAGATTTATCTGCGCTTTGAGTGAAAATACTGCTTATAATTTGTTATTGTAACAATAGCAAAACAAAGGGAATATTTGCACTCAAGTGATCGTTTAGATTGTAGAAAATAACTAATATTTTTTTTTGAATAATCGGAATTTAAAACTGAATTGTTATTGTATTTTTAAAACATTAAGCTCTCAGTATTTTCTTAAAAAAGTTTTACTTAAAATTAAATGTTCCATTCCTGCTTGGATTAAATTAAAATAATATTAAGAAAAAAATGAACTAATAAGATGAAAGCTGTGTAATGTTGTATGTTTACCAATTGTCATACTAAATCTTTTCTCTTAATGTTGTGTTGTCTATTGACATTTTCCTTAGATTTAAACAAAAAGTTGTTTATTACCAAGACGTACATAAATACATACATAATAATCCGCCTTGGCTTAATAACTATGAGAAATAATCACAAAAGACACAAAAAGCAGAAATCTCAAAAAAAAAAACAACAACAAATTATAAAGACTCTGTGACAACAACAATAAGACAGAGAAATATGTATTATATTTACAATAATATATTTACAAGTGCTGTTTGTAATGTAAGTTTATTTTTGTTTATTATTATTATTATTAAAGTTGAGTTATTTTTGTTGTTTTGGAAAAGAGGAGGTTAAAGAGAAACATATGCCATGCTACAAACAAATTTACTTGATTGAATTTGCGGTTATTCTATTGAAAAATTTCTTTGATTGACAGCATCATCGATTGGAAGGGTATTCTTTATAATACAAATAATAACTGTATTTAATATCCAAACAATATTCCCACACAAATTTTTAAAAATACTTATCCAAGGCGAATTCATTATCAGGTGGTGTTGACAACGCAGCTGATCTACTTTTTTTATTTGCATAAAGGATTGTTGAGTTGTCAAGTATTATTTATGTTTACATAGAGTACTTTTTCCCGCGCAAAAAAACACAAACATAAACCATGTAGTGTTTGAAAACAACAACAAAAAACCGTGTTGTTTTTTTAATGTTGTATTTGTTGTAGAATTACCATCAGCTGATAATTAAATTCTCCCTGATACTTATCGATTTAGAATCTCTGTCCGTCTGTTTGTACTATCAAATCTCTACCAGCAATATTGAATATAATTTAATGAGACATGCCACAATTAACTCTATGGGCTTAAAAACGAAAACTATTGATCAAGGTTGGTATCGATCAATGATTTTGCTTAGATTTTATATAAACATTCTACCGGAATTATATTTGAAAAATCACTTACAAATATTGGAATTTAAATAAAATTAAACAATACTTATATGAGCCTGCTTATAGAACAAGATAATGGTAGTGTAAAAAAAATGCAAAAAACAGGACATGTTAGTATCTCACGTAATGTTTTTTTTTTGTTTTTTTGAAATTTAAATCTCATAAAATTTTAAGCTTTCAGGTATGATACTGAAATGTCGATTCTTAATAAAAGAACAAAAATAGGGACATGCCCACTTTTATCTCTAAGGAGCACAAGCGCTGTGTTTTATTGAACCTATAGCTAACGCTGAGTCATTAACCTAAATCAGAGTGTATAAGTTATGTAATAAACAATAGTAGTGTTAACTTATTTTGCTTAATAAAGCAAAGTCAATAGAAGCAAGTAAGAGCGCTATATTCGTCCGTGCCAAATCTGATAATGCCAATTACCGTCATTTATATAGGTATAAACATCACATCGCTGCTGAACCTAGATTTTTGATTTCATATAATACACTATTTTCTTTATTATTTCCGACGCCATCTTTGATTTTTATATTTTACATAGTTAACCGTATTCAACTAGTCCAGATCTTTGATACCCATATTATTGGGGTTAAAAAAAACTTTTCCGCTATTTTGTTTTAGACGACATCTTGAATTTTACACTGTTCTAATAGTTTACTATATTGTACTAGTCTAGGCCTTTTATTTGATAACGGATTCAAAATCTATTTAGCCATTTGGAAAAATTTAATTTATTTAAAAAATATATGAACCGTGTCTATAAATTATCTCATAGGGCTGAAAAAATTTAATTTTTATGGTAAAAGTAAGCGAAAAACAGAGGCAGTCGTGTTTATTTGCTGATATCTTAGAAACATATTGGCAGGTTATGCTGATTCCCAATACCGATCTGCTACTGAATATCTCTGATATTTTAATACTTTACTCGGGTCTTGGCGATGTCGGGGAGCTTCAAAAATTTGATTTCTACATACACACGGACAGACAGATAAACCGGTAATGCCTAATCAACTTTCCTATTCATAAACTTTCAAATAATATATAATTGTAATGGGGTCGGAAATGAATATTGTAGAAATTTCAATCGGGATGACAAACCTATATATACTCTTACACTCACTGAGAAGTATTTAAAAATTTTGCTAAAATCGCTAGATTGACTTTAAGCAGCTAATACTTTACAACAATTAAAATATAAAAAAACAACAAGTAGCAAAACAATAAGAGTATTCTTCCATGCCGAATCTAGTATACCCTTTGTACCATCATGTAGTGACAATAACTGAGAATTATATGGTGCAACTGTGACCGAAACTTATTTAGGAAATTAATAATTTGAACTTTATATTGAAAGTTTTTCAAAAGTACTTATTTTATACAACCAAATGAGCTGCAAAATTTGATTTTGTTTGGGTACAAAATAGAGGCATTTGTAATATTTTTCTTTTATATCAGCTCGTAATATGCCCACATAATTGATTCTCGAAAGCATATTTTATAAATTGATACCACATAAAGCTTAAATTAGACGTGACATAACCATAACCATACAAATTAGCAATTTGAACCAAACCTATGGACAATAATGTATTTGATTACATGTAATTGGCGCCACAACCATAGAAACCAATTGAATTTTAATTTTCTTATAACTTGGAATTATGATTATGGAACATCAAATTTAAGCTTAAGATTCTTTTGTATGCTTAGCAACTTCAAAAATTGATTTCAACATTAATTCGGACAGATAGACCTAGCAAAATCTATTCCTCTATCTATAAGGATTCAAAATCTATATGTATACTTTAAAGCGTCTAAAATAAATATTTTAGAATTATGGAATTACAAACTTATATACCCTTTTACACTTTTGTGTGAATTGCATAAAAATAATTAACAATTGCAGCCAACTTCACTATTGATTGAGGGTATTTTAAATACGACACAACCGACTATAGCGCACTTCCTTGTATTTTTTTTTTATTTAAGTTATTGAAAACATATATAAGTAAATGTAAGCATATTGTCGGCTACTTAAAAAGTTTCGAATATTTAAGTAAAAAACCAGAAGCAGGCACATAATTTTTTTCTATTGTTTTGTTAACGCCTTAATACATTTTTCAAAGAAAAACTTTATTTGGGTTTCAAACTTCAAACTTTTTTCTGTTCACAGCTTATGGAAGTTTGTGTATTTATTATTTCTTTTAATATTAAATATAGAAAAGGAAAGTTTAAAGTTCTCAGTTTCACCATGAGTATTAATTTTCTATTAAGGGTATGTGCTCGTTTCTATTGGGAATATTGTACATTATTGTATTTATAATTCTGTTAATTGTGTTAAAGTTTTTAATATATATAAAAATTCCTTTTGTTCCTATATTGAGCAGAGGGTCTATAAAAAAGTTCTTAAGGTCTTATATTTATAAAACTTTTCTAAACACAAATACACATGTAAACAAAAAAGTGTAACGGAAAACAATCAGAGCACTTGAACTTTATTCATTTACTCAGTTGTTCATATTAGTTTCTATTTCATTTCTATTAGTATGTATGTGTATGTAATGTGTATGTCGGTAATAGAAAGTTTTCGTTTGTTGTTAGGGGGCTTTTTTAATGGAGAGCATTTTAGAGATTGTGGCACGTGTTTTTTTTTATTTCCTTAATTGAATTTTTTTTTATATTTTTATAAGGCAAAATCCATATAAACAAAAGTAAAAATAAGTTTCAATAATTTCTCTAATATCTAAGGGTTTAGCTGTGTCCCCATGATTTTCTTTGTTAATATTGATATGAAACTTTGTTTAATATTGGCGTGCGTGGGAGATACTTGTTTCCTACAGTTTTTGTTCTATGAGTTTATAATAGAAATATTATAATAGTTATAAATAGAAAATGCATAGATTTTGTACCGTCATTTAACCGAGAACTTATCAAAAGTTTTCTATTTTTTTTAACCCTTATGTGATCGACAAAAAACACAAATCTCATAGGAAACGAATATTTTTCAAACAAATTTACTAAAATTAAACACATTTGTTGTAAAGAGTAATTTTTTACGAGCTATAGGAAAGTTAAAAAAAACACATAAAATTCAAAAAAATTCAGGAAAACTTTATTTGAATCGATAGTACGGTTCATATAATTTAATCTTTGAAGATTATTTCATGCAAATGTTGACCCTGACTGCACCTCAAAAGGTCCATCCGCTTAGTCCAATTTTGGCATACCCTTTCCAATATTTCGGCCGGTATCTCATGAATAAATGTTTTAATGTTGTCTTCCAATGCGTCGATTGAAGCGGACATGTGTGTATAGACATGAGTTTTAACATAGCCCCACCAAAAATAGTCTAAAGGCGTTAAATCGCACGATCTAGGCGGCCAATTGACTGGTCCCGAACGTGAAATAAAATGTTCACCGAACTCGCCTCTTAATAAGTCCATTGTTAAGCGTGCTGTGTGGCATGTGGCACCGTCTTGTAGAAACCACATGTCATGCAAGTCAAGCTCTTGCATTTTGGGCAATAATAATATATATAATATAATAATAATCTCACAATAACGCTCACCATTCACAGTTACGTTACGATTCGCATCATCTTTGAAGAAGTACGGTCCAATGATGCCACCAGCCCATAAACCGCACCAAACTGTGACTTTTTCTGGATGCATTGGTAGCTCTTGCAATGCTTCTGGCTGATCTTCACTCCAAAATCCAATTATTAACGTACCCATTGAGCCAAAAATGAGCTTCGTCGCTGAACACAAGAAGCGCGCGATGAACTTTCTTAACAGAGCACGCATTTTGATAATAAAATTCAATAATTTGCAAGCATTGTTCGTTTGTAAGACGATACATGGTTAAATTATAGACCAAACTGAAGATGTATGACAGTGAAACAAAACACGAAACGTGCGTCAGCTGTTTAAGCCAGTGTTGCCAAAAAGATAATAGCTAAAAAATCACGCTTTATACTACAAATATTTTAATATTCGCAACACGTTGTCAGCTTTTGATTAAAAACCATGCTAATGTCATGTAAAATTGCGCATTTTTGTAGTATTAAAATTGGTTGGGTTAGAATACCTTCATTATTTATATCTACCCTAAAATAATAATGCACTATGTATGTATGTATGTATGTACGTGAATAAAAAAAAATGGAATTAAATTAAAATTGCTGCAATGAAAATTATAATTAAGACTGTCGACACAATACATTTGTTACGGTTTTTATTTTTACTTTGCGCAATAAATTGAACCACTATTATTGGACATGTTGCGAGTAGTTGTAAAAATTGATAAACCATAACTTTTTTTGTTTATGTTCTGTTTTTTATTACTCTTGAAATGTCATATTAATTATCTGTATTTGTATTTCTTTCAGAGTGTTTTTATCATTGCCATAACTAGACTAATCTGGGGGTGCCATATAAAGAATTGTTTATGTTCATCCCAGAATTTTAAAACAAAAATAACTACTTACATTAATTATATGTACATATAAAGTGAACTCAGTTTATGATTTTGACCCCTAAGAAACAATTTGTTAAGCTTTTCTCACCCCCAGAAAAAACTTATAGCTAGACCAATGGTTATTCTTTTTGTTGTTCCTCATTATTACATTATTTTTCATTTGTAATACTTTTCTAAAGGTGAATTCAAGCATTGTTTCGGACAACTTTTTTATTAATTTTTTTTGTACTGAGAATGTTTTGCAGCACGATTTTCTTTTTTCGTAAACTTTGTTGAGTAAACAATGCGTACAAATTTTAGAAATTAACAATCTTACAATTCTCTATGCAAATATTGCACAATATCGCAACTAATTTTAGATTTGTTTGGACCAAAATTAAACTAATTCAAGCTGAGAGTAGTCCACACAAAATATTTTCCTTCTCTGTAAAAAGGACGTCCGTCCAACTATATTAAATAAAATTTGTTCGAAACAAATAGGTGAAATTACCTTTTGTTAATCCGAAATGAATGCCTTTACAATTATATGGGTCAGTTCAATATCTTAAGAATTATAGAAAAGTTTCCTTAACCTTATCAGTGTTTGTTCTTTCAGATTTAAACAATTATATAAAAAATGACAGGTTGTTATAAGTCTCTTGTTTTGTGTCAGTAATGGCAGAAAACACTTGTTGAATTTGTCGCACTCATTGTTTAGTTGCAGACAAATTACTTACATATGTACATGACTAACATTGTTGTAGAATAATAAAGTACCGAGAACAATAAAAACAACAACAAAAAACAATGAGACTACAATGCATACAGAAAAGCTCACAAAAATAGAAACGTCTTTATTTGTTCATAATTTATTGTATCAGAGTTGGATAATTCCGTTACTTGTATAAATTTTTTCATAAAGAATAATTTATAACAAAATCTTTACAAACCGGATTTATGCAAGAAAGTTACCGCAATATTTTAATCTATAGAATAATTGTCAATTAATTGATTAATAAAAAAATTGCAAAAGTTTCTCCACAATTCTCCAAATGCAAAATAAAAAACAAACTTAAAATTGGCAGCCATAATACTGAACAATAAATTGTTCAACATTCGTCCGAAAACCGCATTTTTGCAAATTAAATAGTGTAAAATAAAAATAAATTGTTTTTAACATGAGTCTTAGAGGACCACTAATTTTAAATATAATTAAATCGAAAAAAAATTTATCAATATTTCTGCACCACTACTACCCGTAACTACTCAAGAATGATAAAAAAATAAGATTTTGCCTTCCGACTATAAAAGATATTTTCGTTGTACGCATGTACGTCACATCAGCCTTGCACTTACCAAATGCAATATATAAATTGTGAGATTTATGTAAATAACAGGAGAATGAAAGCATTATAGTTTATTTAAAAGTGTTACATTAAGGCCATGACTGACTATCAGATTTAGTCGTTCGATATGTCAAAAATTGTATGTGTGTTCAGAAAGTGTGATAGTGTGGACAAAAAATTCATATGTGAGACAGATTTTTTGACAAGTGTGTCCGATTTGATAATATTTTGGAAATCTTCATAAAATAGTAGTTTCTGTGCGATCAGAGTTGCTTTTTTCTTTTTGCATCTTTTTTGTATGACAGTGTGGCATCCAATCACACATTTTGTTGCGATTTTCTCATTTAGGACAGAACTCCATCAGATTTTTATTTGACATAATCGCACGACTTTGTAGCATAGTCAGTCATGGCCTTTTAACATATTAGGGCTTATATGGTTATTTACTATTTTTGAGTTAATTTTACAAAAAAAATTTGTTGTTTTAATTTTTTTTATTTAGTGATTTGTTTATTTTTTTTATTTTTAATTATTATTGTTATTTATTAATTATTTATTATTTAATTTAGCAGTTTATTTACATTTTTACAATTGTTACTTGTATTATCAATCACTTGTTTGCTGGTGTAACGTCACGCATGAGATAGCAAAATTACAACAAACATGCGCAATGCCTAATCTTGTTCTTATCATTTTTGCTCACAGCTGGTGTAATCTAAATTAGGCAAAATAAAAATTAGATTAAATATCATATTAAATTATTAAAAAAAATGTATTTAACCCAAACTTGAATTTATTGGTCTTCCTAAAAAAACGATTATATAGCTAAGCGAGTACTAAATCGTATATCAAAATATCGTAAATCAATAAAAAATAAAAAATATTTGAACAAAATATAATTTAAAAGAGCCAAAAAATTTAAAAATACAGACTTTTCATATAAAATATATATGTATGGGTATAGCCAGCCTATATGTGTTATAAATGTGATGTGTGAAGTAAAATATTCGAATAAGTTTCCTTCAAAATCATTTTCAAAATTTCTTTTCAACTGTATATAGCCAACTAATTTCTAGAATGGTAAACATTTAAAATTTAAAGTTTCCAATTATAAACAGACACTGAAAACGCACACTCACTGCAAATAGAAAGCTTTATTTGTTATTTTATCCTATAAGTTAATCTAATAATCAAACAAAACATTACTTGAAACAATTAAAATTTTAATAGAAATTAAAATTACATTCAGGCAAACGTTTGTTTGAAAGTATTTTAGCGATAATTTTGTCTGTGTACATGCGAAATAAAAATCATTTTTATGTTAAACTAGCTAATACCCGGTGTGCTTCGCCACCCCCATCGTAATGAAATAAAAATTTTATAGTTCAAAAATATATTTATTTTGCAAGTGCCACGCCTACAATTACTAAATCAACCATTTCTTATTCAAATAATCATATAGACGTCAAAGTGTCTCTTGCAAAATTTGGGTACTCTAACTATTATCGCTTCCCAGATATACGAATTATTGTATTTAATTCATATGACAGGTGCCACGCCCACTATTACTAAAGCATCCATTTCTTATCAAAATAGTAATATAGATGTCAAAGCTTCTCGTGCAAAATTTGGGTACTCTAACTGTTATCGCTTCCCGAATATACGAATTTTAGTATTCAATTGTTATGAGAGCTGCCACGCCCACTATTTCTAATGTACCCATTTTTTCCAGAAATGTTTATTTGGGTGTCAAAGTTGCTCTTGCAAAATTTTACTACTCTAATCGATATCGTTTTCCAAATATACGAATTTTAGTATTTAATTCATGTGGCCACGCCTACTATTGCAAGTACGCGCATTTTTTACCCAAATGTTCGTGTGTGTGAAGACTCTAGCTGCATTAACTTTCGTGATATATAATATTTAATACTTATTCTTTAATAGGGCGTGGCACCCCGCCCACTTACAATTTCAAACCAAAGTATAGCCTATAGTTCCTTCCAGACATACAGAAAGATTCTGTGAAAATTTCAAGGAAATCGGTCCAGCCGTTTAACCGTCTATAAAGCACAAACAAACATACAAACACACATTGATTTTTATATATATAGACTTTATATTAAATAAATTTCCATAAGGGAAATAAAAATGTTAAATTATAATTCCCATTGTTAACATTAAACTAAATTGTTAACTGGCAATTCCATTTATTTCGTTAAAATCAAAAATGTTTTTAAACATCTGAGATTTTGAACTTGTGTGCCTGACAAGTTGTTTACATTTATTTAATATATGTATGTATGTGTGTGTGTGTATGTATACTTCTTTATCAAACCAAAAAGCTTGTATACATTATTTCAAAAAGGTTTTTTTAACTCTTATATTTGGAAATTTTTTTATCTTGTTTCGATTGTACTGGATGTTGTGTCTGTACCAGGGATGAAAAATGAGATTTTGCAAATTGTATTGATTTTAGATAAAAAGTGTGCCTTTTTAAGATCGTTAATTTATATTTTTGAAATATGTATTAATATTTTATCAAAAATTAAAAAAAAAACGTATGAATCGAAAATTAAAAATAAATTAAAGTGTATTTATACCAAGTACTTTTGTAGAGAAACTGAACACTTAAAATTAATCTTTTATTTAAAAAATTACACAAAAGACTTGTGTCTTGCTAACAAACACTTGGTCATTCCTATGTAGCAGCAGCACAAAGTACGTTGTTTCGAATAAATTTTAGAAATACAAAAGTCTAATACTTAAATAAGAAAGGGACAATTTTAAAATAGTCTTTAATTAGTCATTGCGCTCCTCATGTACATTTGGGATTTAAAAAGTTCTGAAGAAATTACAATTGTAACAACTTTTGCATCCCTGGTGTGTACTTTTTTCATTTGTTCTTTAAAAAACTTATAAATATTTAATTTATACACTCTAGTTAGGGTTTTTAAGTTCATTTTTTTGTACTTTTTTTTATTTATTTATGTAGATAAGGATTTAAACAACTGGCATATGTTCAATTCTATTTATGTTACATTATGTTTCACAAGTTTTTTTTTATTTTTATACCCTACACCTTTGGTGCCAAGGGTATATACAGCTTCGTCATTCTATTTGTAATTTCTTTAATATTTATTTGCAAGCTCATAAAGTTTATGACTAGAGGAATACTACGTCAGTGTGTTGGTTGAAATCAACGAAACCTCTCATGTATGTGGTGTCAATCTTTTGGAAATATCCGAATTGCTATTGAAATCCAGCATAATCGCCATATAACTTTCTGAGATGTGATCAAATATGCACGACTGCTTCTGTTTTTTTTTTTCTATAAAAATATATTAACACATTTGTTACTATACATTATACATTTAATAAATCCCTAGGGCTATACGCAAAAATTGCGAAAAATAACTGGCCACTAATTGGCAAAGTTATAGGCATTAATTATTTGATAAACATGTATTTTTTTAATATATATAAAGTAACTCAAGCTTTTAATTAATTTTTCGGACACCCTAAAGACTTCAAATTATATACTGTGGTTCCGAAAATTATTTAAAGAAAAACTGATTAATCGCCTTGAAACGAACTGAGATATAAGCACCAAAATACAACTGCTTCAGTGTTTTTATGAAACTAACAAACGAAAATCGAGTTTTGCAGTTTCTAGACAACAGAGAAGGTCGATATCAAACATTCAAATGAAAGCCCTTGCCTAGTCATATATAATACACTGCAAACTACCTTGCAAGTTGTACATGTCGTGCAAGTGTATCAAAAGTCTGAGATAGTGTCTGAAATAAAATGGACGATAAATTTTTTCTAAGCTCCATTAGTAATGGAAGGGCGTGACAAGTAAAGCACAGCTAGTGATTTGAAAATTTTAAATTCAAAAGGTTGCGTCAGAAATAAAGACGCAAAATTGCTCATAACGTTAAATTTTGAATCGAAGCTTTGCTACTATGACATCATTTTATCTAAGTAGATGACGATGAAGGGTATTATAAGATTCGGCATGGCTGAATAAAGCATTCTTACTTGTTGACCTTAAATCTAAATGTACTGTGAATGTTTAAAAAAGTTAATTTTATGAATTGACTTTGATTTTACAGACCGATTTTTTTAAACTTTTCTCAATTTTGATTTAGAAATAAAGTAAATAAAATTTGTGTTTTCTTAGTAATTTTTATGTTAATAACAGCATAATATTAAAAAACCGGTTTTACATGTAAAAAACCGAAAACCGGTTTTTTTAATTTTAGTTTTTCGAATTATTCGAAATTCTGGTTTTTTATATTGTATATCCCGAATAAAAATAATACTGTACTCTTGGCATCACAAGTGAAGTGTAAATAATAGTGAGAGAATGACAAAAACAACTAACAGTTGTGGTTAGTTTCGTTAGTTTCACTATGGCAGTAAATATGAGCAGCTATGCAACGTTTAATTTACGTTTTCTATTTCATAAATACTTGTGTGTTTTATCGGTGTCATTTACATTCATCAATAATTTTGATTAAAGAGTGCTGATGATGAAACTGTAGTTGGTTTTGAAAATGTATTTTACTTGGCTGGTTTCAAAAAAAAAAACTTAGTTTTTCAGTTTATTCCTTCATTAACACAAATAAAAATTTATTGGCTTTATACGAAAATAATTAAAGAAAAAAATTAACTCAAATAGATAAATAAATACAAATATAACTTTTTTTGAATATTTTCTTTTATTATTTTTTTATTTTTAATAATAAGATAATTTTGTCTTTTTAACATCGTGCTGTTATCTTAAACAAATTTTTCTTCTTTTTTTATCTTACAAAATGTAGGTTAAAACTTTATTTAATTTCCTACAAAAAGGCGATATTTATATTATTTTTGCATAATGATTCTTTTAATTGAAATTTAATATATTATTTGCAACAGACATTTTGACTACAACAAATTTAATAGGGTGAAATTGTGGCATTCGACCGTGATCGAAATTGCAAAATTCCCATTGGAATCTCTACAACAAGATGACCGTGAACTTGAATATTCGAGTGAAATTTTTATTGCCGCTAAATACCGTAATATGCCAGCTGGTCGTACATGCATAACTCTGTACTGTTTGCATTTTTATTGAAAAAGAGAAAAACAAAATGACAATTGACAAAAAAGAATTTTTTTCTAGTTCATTCATGTTAAATTTTTATTATGGAATAGCCTGCAGATAAGACAGCATCGGTTGTGAATGCCAAAATTGTTGTCAATTGTGTAGTTTAGTTGTCGTTGTATAGTTTTATGATTAAATCTACAGAATTTCTTTTTGCAATATCAATGTATAATCCACAAAAAAAATATGACTCTACAATAGAAATTTTTTAACCACAAAAGCAATGTTCGAT
Organism: Phyto melanocephala; assembly: GCA_941918925.1. Taxonomy (NCBI): domain Eukaryota; kingdom Metazoa; phylum Arthropoda; class Insecta; order Diptera; family Rhinophoridae; genus Phyto; species Phyto melanocephala. The sequence continues at coordinate 107,917,021 of OW799237.1, forward strand.
TGCAAAATGTGAACCAATCGGTTGGCAAAGAATTTGATTGTCAGTTTTCTGATTAAGTATGTTCATACATATTTTCTGTTTTACCATTGGTTTTTAATCGTAATGCTGTTAGTAGTTATAATACACTAGCCAAACCCGGCGCGCGTTGCTACGCCCCTTAATGAATCAAAATGCATTCTGAATTTTAAATGAATATCAAGTGCAAAAACCTAAAAATTATAATTTTTTTATGTGCGTGGCATTGCCCACTTTTCTAATCACGAAATTATAAAGTCGTAACAGCTCAATATGTGTGCAAAGTTTCAGAAGAATCGGACCAGTGCAAGTACCTCAAAATTATAATTGTTTTTATGGGCGTGGCCCTGCCCACTTTTCTAGTCACGAAATTGTAAAGTCATAACAGCTCAATATGTGTGCAAAGTTTCAGAATAATCGGTCCAGTGCAAGTACCTCAAAATGATTTCTTTTTTTTATGGGCGTGGCACTGCCCACTTTTCTAATCACGAAGTTATTTAACTATGACAGCTCAATATGTGTGCAAAGTTTCAGAAAAATCTGTCTGGTGCAAGTACCTCAAAATTATAACCTTTTTTTATGGGCGTGGCCCTGCCCACTTTTCTAGTCACGAAATTATATGGTTGTGACAGCTTAGTATTTGTGCAAAGTTTCATAAAAATCGGTCCAGTGCAAGTACCTCAAAATTAAAACTTTTTTAGGGGCGTGGCCCCGCCCACTTTTCTTATCACGAAATTATTTAGTCATGACAGCTCGATATGTGTGCAAAGTTTCAGAAAAATCGGTCACGTGCAAGTAGCTAAAAATGATAACTAATTTTTATGGGCGTGGCACAGCCCACTTTTTTCCACCCATAAACACTCCCTGGTATGTGTACAACAACTTACCAAAGTTTGAGCCCGATCGGTTTTACAGTTTCGGAGTCTATAGCTAACACACACACACAGAGTTTCACTTTTATATATATAGATTTAGTGTGATTTACGTCCCTTGTCACAGACAAGACCAGCATGTGCGAACAAGGGTTAATTATTTACAGCATGACCCGTTTTTGGTTCGAGAAAATACTAGTGTTATTTTAGACTATACCCATTATCATGTGTCGCGTTAGTGATTTTTGGTTCTATACTATTATTTTCGTTGTAAGAAGAAGCTTGTAGAGCAGGATAAAATACAAACATTGTGGCAGTGCCAATAAAGGATATCCAAATTTGAAGTGTCAATGGTCAATTGAAATCGCGATCTGTCGTGCGATTCACTAATTTATTTTAACGATAATCGTATCGTTAAAAACAGTTAACAACAATTTTATCGATTTCGGTATTCAGTAACATTTTTTAACGACAGTTGGTATTGTTATCTGAACGACAATAATCGTTTGGTTGTTTATTTTATCGACAAAAAGTTGAACTTTATACCCGACTCAAAAACCACTTGTTTAAGCCTCGGCTATGGCGCGACTACATGTATGCGGGAGGTTAGTGGTGAATTTATTTAGACACTTTTTATGACAAAGATGCCACTTTAATATAACAGTTGTCGAGTATCGTTAAACTGAATCGCAAAATCGAAAGTGCAAACAATAACAAGTGTCGACAAATTTAACAACTTTCGGATCGTTAAAAGTTAGTGAATTGCATTACTGAAGATTTTTGTGGCAGAAAATTCATAATTAAAATTAGAGTTTTTTTGGTTTAACAGAATACTGCCACTTGCTACAAGCCAAAAGAAACAATGGAACTTTTGAAAGAAGAGTTCGAAATCACATTATTTCTCGTAGAGGACAAGATCGTACGACCTGACACCTTCAGACTATTTTTTGTTGTGGGTTTTTTTCAATCGAAAGTGTATAGTAATAATCTCATAACAGTTTGAGAGCATAAAAACAATATTATCAAGCAGATATCACAACGATTGACAACAGTTTACTGCAAAATGTAATTGACAATGCCTGACAAATCAGTAGAAGGGGATACTTGACCAACATAATCTAACATTTTAAACCGGAACCTATTTTTAATGAACTGAAATCAAAATATTTTTAATATCTTAAGAAAAACTATTTTTTTATTAAAGTTAAAACGAAATCTCATATTTGCATACCCTACATAATTAGGTAAACAAGCACAGCTTGTAAGGCAGTAGTACAACAGAGTGTGTTATGTATATGTACATCAATTGAGCAACAAGGTGACTGGCAATAAGTGCTACAATAAATTGAGTACCGTAAATGTTTAGTTTATTGTGCTAAAAATCAACAAAATGCTTTTTAATTTAATATCGTTAATTTCAAGTGGTTTTTTTTTTCTTGAAATAAAACGAACCCCAGCCTATTTAAAGGAAATAAAACAACATTTTTAAAATGTTTTTGATTTTCTTCTTAGATATTTAGAAAAAACAAAATACCATTCTTTAAACAACCATCCCCCGTTACGGGAAACAAAATCGCTGTTATTGATCGCCCAAGGGAGATTTTACGTTTTGGTTTGCCTTTTATTTTCTAAGCGATAAGTATCGTTTAATTTTTGTTTTTGCTTTTGAAGGGTCAGTAAAATATTTTAATTTTATTGCTAAAATTTTCTTCTTTGTGCTACAAAAAACAAAGGCTGACAAAAAATACAATATAATGGTTTACGATTTAATGTTACCAATTTTTATTTAAGACAAATGTATAAAAAAAACGAAACTGTTAAAGATATGCAGTAATATCACATCAATAAGTCCCTCCAGCCACACTTAAATATAAGCTGCAAACGTTGTTCTAAGCGCCAACGCTAAAGTATTAACTTTAACAAAAGCGTCAACGTTGTGTAATGAATTGTAATGTTCACTTGTATTCTTTTATAAAACTCATTAAATAAAAAATAGCTAAAATGGCATTACATTTTAATAATTACAAAAATAAAACAACAACAAAAAATCAGTTGTTTTGCAGCAAACTTCACTACTTAACACTATGTCAAAAAAAGGGTTTCCAAATTGCAAGAATATGCTGCGGGGTATTTTGGTTTGTTACATATAAATTGTATAGACAAACGAATTTTTTACATCTAAAAAATGCCTGCTGCTATTGTTTAGGTTTTGTTTTTCATAAAATTATCACAAATGTTTGTAAAGTGTTAAAAAACCCGATTTTCCAAGGCAAGCTCTTTTATCAACATTTGAAAGTAGTTATAAAAAAGGCAGTTAATATTCAAATATTTATTATAGCAAATTAATGAAATTTATTAAACCCAAATTTTTCTTTATTTCACTGAATCGATTCTGCTTAGGCAAACTGATTTTTATTGCTCAAATTTAGCATAAGTTTTTAATGTTGAACATTATGTTCAAATTCAACAAAAAAAAAAAAATGACAAAATTGCAAAATTCTTTTTAAACTCTACAAAGTATTTTTGTTTAGCACATGCTAAATCTGCCTGCTACAAGCATAAGTATTTAATGTTGTTTTAATGGGCTATTAATACATTTTTTATTTTCGTTTTGTATTCATCGTTTGTCATTAAGTCCCAGTTTTATGGTTGTCATTTTATGCAAGGGAGGCATAACTTGTTTCAATGTTCTTCCATTAAAAGCTTATGTTTGTTATTTTTGCAATCAAAATGATTACAAAAGTTTGTTTGATTTACAATACTTATGATTTAAGAACAACATTTTATTAACGAACATTTTCAATAAAACGAGAGTTTGGCTAAAAACTTGTAATATTTGCTATTTGTTATTTAAAAGGAAAAGTGCTGTCAACCAAAAGAAAAAACTGGTTTGGGTGTTCGTAAGAACGGGGCTCTGCAGTAATTGTTAGCAAAATTTTTAAAAATAATTAAATAAGGGAGCTACAGCAGCAGCCATATCTTTTTGAAATTGTCATTAAAATAATACAAATTTGTCAATAATGTCTTTAAAAAACATTTCTTTATGTGCAACATATTTTACTTGTACGTAATTCAACCTCTAACAATACTTGTTGTGTTCGTTAAATACGCCCTTCGTCCTCTTTTGAAACCACTTCTTTATATACCCACTAGAATGATCGATTATTCGAATTTTTTCAAAAACCGGTTTTCGAGTGCACTTTAAAAAACCAGTTGCCTTTTTGAAAGGTAAGAAAACACCGTTTAATTTATACCACAAAATATGTTTTTAATATATTTTTTTATTAAAAATTTTAAAAATTAATTTAAAATTTTCACTCTAATTCATAGAAAATTATTATTTAATGAAAAAAACTTAAAAAAAATTTTAATAAAAATGTCATCTACATTTGTGTAAAACGTTTTCATGTCTCCGATTTTTTTCTTGCGAAAAAGCGAAAATGCAAAATTTTTTCAAAAACAACACTTATTATGTGTAAAATAATTTTACACTTTTGCATTTTTGCACTTCTTCTAACCTAGTGCGTAAATATTTATTACCACACAACATTTCTTTTACTACTTGCCGAAGGTAAGCACTGAACTCGTCGGCATTTTAAGTACCTAAAATTATCGAAAGTCACAATTGCACTATGACACAAATTCGAAGTTTTTGTTTTTCCCTAAATAATCACTATTTTTTTAATTCACTTAACTGCAAAAATCACAATTATTTCAAATTCTAGGGTACGGTTTTTTTAATTTTTTTTTAATTTGAGATTTCTTAAGAGGCTGCTCCATACATCTTGTCGTAATTTTGGAACGACGTATTCGATTTTGTTTAAAAATACATCAAATATTTTAAATTATGCCTACTTTAAGTCTATCTAATATAATTTTCTGATTTAGCCATCAGTTTTGAAATTATTGAGAAAAGAGTAAAAAAGAATTTTTTTTTTGTTTAATAATGAAATTTTTAAAATTGAAAAATTAATAAAAAAAAAACAGAAAGCAACAAATAATTACCAGTTTTTGTACTTGATCTTAAAGCTGCATATATAAGAAATAAAATATTCTTACTGGATAAAATTCATGGATAAATACTAGTTTTATTCTCGCTAAAGAAAAGTACAAAAAAAATATTTTTTTTATATATATTAAAAATTTCTAATTTAAAAAAATTATAAAAAATAAAAAGCAACAAAAAATTGCCAGTTTTAGTACTTAATCTTAAAGCTTCATGTACTGAAAATAAAATAAATTTTAATGCATGAATATCCATCAATAAATCTAGTTTTATTCCCGATAAAGTGAAAATATCATGCACAAAATTAAGATTAAGAGATTTAGTTTCTACCACACACACATGCATTTCACTATGTCAACTTGATGTTATTTCAGCGAATTATCATTTGCTTAAGATGAATTCTCCAATTTCATTGGGAAAAGTGCCCAGAGAATTTTTGTTACTGATATTTTTCTGCAAGTTGTTTCATTAATTTTCGAAAATTGGAAATAAACGTATGTTCAAATTTGGTAAATATTTGCGTAAATAGACGTGACTACTATTTTTGTTAAATAATTAATAAATGCAATGTGATTTTTCTTACACAAAATATCAACAAAATTAAGAATAAATAAACAAATAAAATAAACATTTATTCAAGTTAATAGTTTTAAAAAAAATTTTTTTTCTCACCCTCTCTCTCTCTCAAAAAAAGAAAGACGTCAAATTACGTTCCGACAAACAAAACACATGGATGAACTCAGCTTTATTTATAAGGTTATACATACATTAAAATGCAACATAGTGGTTTGTAGCACAAAAAAGATATTTCCCAACTTAGTCAATATACGTATGTTTAAAGTAGGAATTTCAAATTTGAAAAAGATTTTGAAAATAAATGCATTTATTTAAAAAATAATGTCGTCATGTCATTGGTAACTGCGAAGTTCTTTACCGGTTTCTTATATTGACACGCATTATTAGCAAAAAGTTTTTACTCGCTGGTCTAATAAAACCTTTTCCGAACTTGATTGATTAAGTTCAAAACTTAGATGATTAATTGAGACTATGTTAAACAATTTCAAAATTTTCGAGTTGTAACTGTGGAAGGCTTTTTTCATGCAATTTCGAAAATAACTACAGCAGAAAGTGTGTTAGTTTTTCCAACGTTGTTCAAATATGCCTTCCTAGTTTAGCTGCAAACCTTTCGACCAGGATGGTAGATATGTGCACCACTTAAAGTTTAAACATCTCTAAAAGCTTCAAATTTAATGCTGCTTAGTTGTAAAATATACCATATAGTCTTTAAGTTATCTTGAATACATTCCAGTATGTGCCGTAATGTTTTTTTTGTATTTACGGTACCGTTTTTTGTGACTTGCAACGCAACTATAATGAAGTGTATAATTGGTTTTTGCATAATATTGTGCGTGAAATTGTAGAAAATATACAAAATAAAGAAGAATTTAATTTTATTGCGGAAGATAAATATTTATAAATTAACATTTATTTTATGCTACCATATGTACCATTCGTATGGTATGGTGTATCATGTATGTACCAGTAGTCCGAGGAGTATGATATCCTGTCTTAAAGAAAATATTTTATTTTCATAAAAAATTGATCCCGAAGATATTCGAAAAGTTTTGGAAGATAAAGCTGATAGTACTAGCGATTTAGAAGATGTTTCTGGAGGAAGCTCTCATCTTTGTACCAGATGATGTATCTGGTTTCAGCGACAACGAAGATTCACCAGACGACGAAAGCTCTGTTGCAAGTGGTGTCTTTAGCGAAAAAACCCCCTCATAATAGTTTTTTTGATTGTTTTTTACTAATTAGTTATATATTGCTTAAATGACCTGCTGATATAAAAAATTTTGTTTTAGCATTGCTATTCGATTGTAGGGTCGAAAGGGTTAACAATTTCCATGTGTTAATTTTAAATTTGGTACCAAAATTTAAAAAAATCTTAAACCTTCATTCTATTATTTTTAACAGGTAAGAATGCTATATTCGGCCGTGCCGAATCTGATAATACCTTTCACCATCTCGTACATAGATATAGTGATCACATAGTAGATTAGCCTAGATTTTATTTTGCTTTATGATTTCCAATGTTAACTTTGATTTTGAATTTTTACATAGTTAGCTGTATTCCACTAGTCAAAACCTTTTTATTTGATATGCAAATCAATGGGGTTGAAAAAAATACTATCCGCCATTTTTTAGAGCGAAATTTTGCATTTTAACTTTTTCAGAGCTTACTGTACTCTATGGGTTAAGCTCTTTTTTTTTTTGATACCCATGTTATGGAAGTTGAAGGGGTATAGCCGTAGTTGCTATTTTTGACTATTTTGACTGCCATTTTATGTCGGACGCCATCTTAGATTTAAACATTTTCATTCTTTACTGTATTCCATTGGCTAAGTCCTTAAGTTTTTACTAATATTGAGGGGGTTGAAATGGGTAAATTTTTAATTACTACATTTGATTAACGTATGAATTAATTGTAAGCCATTTTGTAGTGGCGGCCATCTTGGATTTAAAATTTTTTAGTGTCCTATATTTTGCTATTCAAACCCTTTCTTTTGACACCCACATCGTTCCAATTTGCTGTCTCACAAAAAAAAAAAAAATATTAAAGTCTAAACATTAATTTTAATTTAATTTTAATTGGCCTAAGGAGGCTTATATTAATTTCAATAAATAAATAATTTAAATTTCTGATGATGCTTCACAACGGAGTAGCGAAATATTGAGATAAATAATAAAAAAAAACAGTATTTTTTTAATAAAAAAAACATTAAGCTGAAATAATTATTGTTAATATTGTTTATCCTAAATATTTTATGTTAAATCATTAATATAAAACAGTTCTTTTTTAATCTGTAATATTTGTTCATGTGTAATTTTGGAACCGGTCTTGTGTAATTAACAAATCTCTTGCCGGCAACACTGTTAAAAATGCTATTATCCAGCAAAAAAAAACAATGACAATGAATTTTCGGGGGTTCAACTTGTGACGAAGTGATTGAATTTAAGTGAAAACACTGCACTCCATTCTAATAAGTGCATAGAACCCATGCATATTTGATGAGAAGCATCGGATGTTTCATGAGTTTAATTTGCTTGTTTACATGAATTATTTTATTTTGCATGATGTTGCATTCATTTTTAAGCACATCATTTATGACAAATTATTTCACATTTAGGAAGTCATTTAGAATGAATGCATTTACACAATTGATTTAGAAGTCTTGCAAATGTAATTCGCTTTGCACTACTTAAAAGTTTTTTCTGGGATGCTATTAGTTTTTAAACTAGACGTATTAGCGTTGTTATATAAAAACTTCCAGTATTTATACGCGTAATAGGCCAAAACCACAAAAAAAACGTAGAGAAAATATTCAAAATCACTGCATCTGAAGACGAATTGATTAAATTTTGGGTGAAGACACTAATGAATTTAAAATTAGCTTGGAGATCATGTGTTTACAAGAATTATAAATGTTTTTTGAACTGCACTCCATTCTAATGAGTACATGGAACTAATGAGTATTTGGTGAAAAGCATCCGATATTTGATAAGGGGAATTTATTTGTTTACATACATTGTTTAAGATATTATGCATGCATTTGCATGTGTTGCGAAGCACAACATTTATGAGAAATTATTTCGCATTTAGGGAGTCATTTAGAATAAATGATTTTGTACTACTGATTTAGAAGTAATAAAAATTTAATTAACTATGCACTACTTTAAAAAGTTTTTTTCTGAGATGCTATTCGTTTTTAACATGACGTATGAGTGTTATTATTCCATACTTCCAACACTCATACGCTCACTAGGCCAACACGAAGAAATAGTATTGCATACTTTTAGGTTTTAAATAGTTATAAAAAATGTTGTTAACAAATTCTCTGGGCATTATGAAAGAATCAATTACAATTTTCTTAATGTCTCTTTTCCACAACAAACCTTATACCGACCGCCCGATTTTATTTATGAATTTGCTGGACAAAAAACATACATTTTTTTAACAGCAATAAAAATTTAGTCCTGAGAATTTAAATGTAAAATCATACATGAATAAACTAAAAACGATTACATACAATTGTATTTATTTTATCGTTTTTGTTATGTAGATTTTAATATTTCATTGTTGTACAAATGCAAAAGTACACACATTTACCGCCGTATTCACAAAAAATATTTTGGTTTTATTAAAGGCTTATTCAACAGATGTTGTACAGAAATTTGTCAAATAAGCTTAAATATATTTTATGAATACGGCAGTTACTGTATAAGTATGTATGCAAATGTATTTGTTATTATAAATACTTTTGAAATAATTTTTTAAATATTTGGATTTTTTTTTTGCTCAACAAAAGCATAATTGTAAAACAATGTTATAAATAAATTGTATACATTATACATTATACATATTTAACTATGGGTAGATGGTTTTTTAATTATTATTATTGAAATAACAATTTGTTGTTACAAATGCTTTTACGATACGAAATAAAAAAAATAATCATGAAATAATATTTTAATATTCATTTATTTGAAAATTGTTTTTTTCCGGTAGCAAATATTTTAATTATTGCAAATCAAATACTCAATGATAATACATATGTATGAAATATATATTAGTTTGATTTGAGTATTTAAGTTTTTCAATGATAAATACTGCAGTTCGTAAAATTTAATCTTAATTTTATATGGTGCGCAACTATTTCTGAAGCAATTATTATAATACACTAGCAAAATCTGAAGCACTTTGCTGGGCCTTATAAAGCTTCATGTTATTGATAAAGCTTGATGGATCAGAAAAATTATTACTCAGTTTGGAAGTAAGTCCAATTTTAAAACAGAGATAAATGAAAGAGCAAAGCAACTTTTAAGCAGGAATTCAAATTATTACTCTCTTCTTTTTTTTATAATTAACAAATAAAGCATTTTTCTGCAAAACCAATTGGTATCAACACGCATATTTTCATATTGTCAAATTCAAAAACAGCTTTCAAATTCACTTCAAGCTACAAAAGCAGCAATTTGAAACGTTAAAGAGTAACATGATTCCTACGAATACAGAGAATGATTTGAAATTTCAACTTAAAAACCAAAAAATGATTCTTAATGAAACTCCTTAATATACCCACACAACTATCAAATTCACATTGTACATCAACAACTATTTAATTTATGTACTTTATGTCCATAGAAAGCCAAATCCTCCTCAGATTATATACTTAAAAAAAGAACCTAAAACAACAACAAAAACTTAAGAACGAAATATAGTTTCAACAGCAAAAGAATGTTGTTTGTTTATGCTCTCCAAGAAACGATACATGTGTAAAAGGGTTTTAACAATATAAGCTTTATTTAAATACTCTCAAGTGCCTTGGAAGGTAAAACATATGTCTGTACATTCTTCCCAAGTATAAGTATGTATGTATGTATGTATATCTGTTTGAAAAGTACTACTAAACTAAATAAAAGCACTTCTTAAGCTAAATGATTATTACGTCTTTAGAAGTCGACAAAATATTTTTATAGATTTAAGAAGAAACTGCGTATTTAACTCTTACAGAATACTAATTCCATTTACTAACATATAAAAATGACTTATTTTGTGATGTCACGTTCTAACATAAGGCCCACCTAGAGCAGTCATAAGCTGGCTTAACCTAATGGCAAAACTGAATGAAGAGTTATACAGTGCGGTGCAATATTATAGCTGCACTTTGATTTGAAATATCTCTTATAAGTATTAACACAAAGATATTATCTGAGAGAACATCAGTAATGAAAAAACATTTTGCAAACAAAGTTATACGTTTTCAACAGTTTTGGCACAACGAAAAACAAGCACCAAAGAAAACTAAACAATAATATGGCACCACTTGAACTTACTAATACAGATTTAATTATGTGTCTTGATTTTTAATCTTCTCTTTTATTTTTATGCCGCCTTTTTTTGATTTTTTCATTACATCTTACGCATTCACAGTCGGAGCTGAAAATTTAATTTATCGGTGTTTTTTTTTTTAGGAAACTAGTGTTTTTCTAATCTCTTCAAGAGTCCTCTTGTAGTATTTTCTTTTAGGTCTCAAATCCCATAACCTTAAGTAGCACCTTAATAATAAAAAAATTAAGCTTTTTGCGAGCTTTATTTTTATCATTTAATTTTTGTTAAAAAAGTTTTGCAATAACTGTGATATCTGTTTTGTGACTTTCTAAATTTTATTTGCAGTCAATATCCCTTTAAGTAAATACCGACGGTACAAAATGAACACCAGAAAAAAAATTTTTTTTAAAAATATTTTTTTATTTGTTTTGCAAAGAAACTTTATATTAGATGGTGTACGGCGTATTTCTTTTTTTTTTTGGTACGGTCTAATGTATATGTTTGGCCCCAACAAAAATAATACACAAAGATGTTCTTGTTTTGTTTTGTTTTGTTTTGTTTTTTTTTTTCGTTTTGCACGAGAATATAAAAAAAGCGTAAAAATATGCCTTTTATTACATTTAACTCGAGTTTGTTTTACTTTATGACAAACATTCTCGTTTGATGTGATAAGATCTATATTTTAAATGTAAAACCTACGAGTATCATCTCAATGCAATATTTTATTCTTTATATGCATATTCTATTTATGCTTCCTTTTGTAATGTATATTTCAGATCTTCTTCTATTAACGGCTTTGCTTCCCCTTTTTATGATTTATCTAAAAAACTTTATTAAACAAATTAATCAGTTTAAAAATATTTTATGTTAAATAATGAAAAAATTTTAATAAATCAAAGCAGCAGGATAAAAGTAATCAATACTTAGTAGATGCAAAAAATCGTAACATTTTTATTTCAGTTGTTCTTTTTAGTCTCCATTAAATTAAAATATACCCTTTATTACCGCAATGTTATTAATAAAAAAATATTTTGGAATACACACATCTAATCCAAGTTTAATACGCTAATTCTTACGAATTGGAGAAGATTTCGAAATAAAGTGCTTTAAATTTAACGACGCACATAGCGATATTCTGCCAATCTAGCCGGACACCTCTTTTTTTAAGCTTATATTGCTTCTTTAAAAATATTGAGTGCTCCTTTCTGGCAGAAATAGAGAGCTGGTAGAGCTTGAAATTAAAAAAAAATCAGAATCAGGGAAAATTTTCCTAAGAAGAACTAATCCTTCCTCTGAAAAATTCAACTTTTTTAAGTTTTCCTAAACTTTGGTTTAGCAAATGCATCGTTTAAAGGTCAAGGGAGTTATTCCCCAAAGCCACATCGTGATGTATAAAATTTTTATGATCGCGACTGCCCTCACTTTCAAAACCTTATGATGTTTTTTTTCTCTCAAAAGGTGACCAAAATAACCGTTTTATTAGTTCTGAACAAATTATTTTTATAATAAAAATTTAAAAAAAATTGTCTAGAAATTATTATAAGCATAAGCATTATAAGCATATAGTCTTTTACAGAAAACAGAAATTAATGTAAAATCTTTATTCGTTTAGGCACAAAATATATGTCGTAAACCTTTTGAAGCTGTAAAAAGTCAATTAATACCCATGCAATTTACTCAACTTATGAAAGTTTTGAAAATTTACTAAACAGTGCCAAATTTTGATGTCTGAGCTGCGTAATTAAATTTTTACATTTATAAAATTTCACTTTTGACCAAATGTCCAGCTAGGTTGGCAAAATACTCCTATGTTCGACATTAAAATAAACAAATAAGAGTACTATACTCGGTTGTACCTAGTCTTATAATACCCTTCACCATCATGTACATACGTATAATGGCCTCATCGTAGTGTAGCCTTTATTTTAGATTTCATGTTATACACTATTTTATTTTATTATTTCCGTAGCCATTTTTGATTTTGAATTCGTACATTAGCTTTATTCGTTAGCTATATTCTACTTGTCAAGACCTTTTCTTTAATACCCACATTGATGGGCTTTTGAAAAAAAATTATCCGCCATTTTATTTCAGATGTCATCTTTTGAATTAAAGTTTTTCGTAGTTTACTGTATTGTAGTGGCCAAGCCCTTTGATTTAATACGACTATTGTAGGGGTTGAAAAGAACGAACCCATAATTACTATCTTTAACCCCTATATCCGGCATTTTTTAGGAGCCTATTATTTTAGACATAATTTGCTGTCAACACCTTGCACTATTAGGAAGATTGAAGCTTTTGAATTTTAAGTTACTAAACTTGACCCTTATATTTATTCATTCATTCATTCATTTTGTAGTGGCGGCCATCATGTAATTTTTTTAAATTTTTCAAGTCAAGCTTTTTCATTTAATATCCATATCGACCTTCCCGGTTGCCTGGAAGTTAAACAAATCTTTTATCGTTTGCGAATTTTAGGAACAACACTGATACAGTGGCATTTCTTTTGGTTATATCTTAGTTAGTTTCGAACCGATTTGCTATTTATTCTCAGCAATACATTTCAAGACTACAGCTTGTAATTTGGTGTCTTTAGCGTGTCCAAAAATTAATTAAAAGCTTTAGTATATGAATATATTTAAAGGAATATATATTTTTTAAAATTATTTTTGCCTATAACTTTGCCGATTTGACCGATTTCTCAAAAAGAAGTTTTTCGGCTTTATAAAAAAAATTTAAACTACTAAAATAATTTAAATTTGAAAACAATGGCTGTAGTAGCAACCAAAAAACACCAAAAAAAATAAGATCCATAATTTTAAAATATTAATTTACAGAAAATAAAATAATTTCTATTTTGGAGCGCATTGTTAAAAGTTCTAAGTTTTTCATTACAAACAAACAGCTGACATACAGTGTGTCAAATAAAAAAATATAACAAAAAATAATATTAACAAATAGTGCAAGAAACACACTTATTTCAATGAAAATTTTATTTTTTTTATTAAATTAATTAGACATACTGTGAATTAAATATCAATTTAATTAAAGTTGTAGTGTGAACGCAAAATCAGCTATTAGTAGTTCTAATGTTAGAACCAGGTTCTAACTTAAGGTGTGAAAACACTTTAAAAAGTACACTAGGACGTAAAATAAATGGTGCGCCATCTATCGATCCAAATTTTAACCAGAGGTTACTTCAAATCTGGCAACACTTATGTCATTCTATTTTGTCACAATATTCAGTATATTTTCTCCTCTTAACGAAATGAATCGATTTGAGCTTGATTAACGCTGAGCTTTATTGAAGATTTTTTTCTAGTACAAAGACAATTGGTCGGAAATCGTAATTGAGAAAATCAACTTTTCGGATGAAGCTCATTTCCATCTTGGTGGGTACGTTAATAAGCAAAAATGCCGTTTTTGGGCCTGAGAAAACCACAATCGTGGTTTTGGTGCGGCTTGTGGAGCGGAGGCATCATTGCCCCATATTCCTTTAAAAATAAGGACAACACAACCATTACGGTCAATGGAGACATCCATCGCACCATGATAACCGATCTCGTGCTCGAAAATTGGTCCGGTCGAAAGGGGTACTGTTAGCCAACCGCGGCATTCATATGAATAAAATAATATTTCATTTCCAAACGGAAAAATTGTACTTCACAACCAAAAAAAAATATACATTTGGCAAAATTTCAAACCGTTTTTGTTTTATTGCATTTTTTAATTAAAACTTTTAAATGAACCAACCGTTATAAACATTGTTCTAAAACTGTGAAACGAATTCTATTAAAAAGGATTGAAAACAATTTTTAAGAATGATCAACAAAACACATGACACCTTTCATCGTTTTCAAATAGGTTTTCTGTTTTTTTATCTTTTATCACACACCTGACTTTTTTAAGGTTTCATGTCTAAATCACTTTTCAACACACATCTGACTATTTGAAATTTAATGAGATTGTTTGTTAGTCATTTTTCTTATGCTTGTGCATCTCTTTTTATACCCTTCAACTGTGGTGCACAAGCGTATATATAGCTTTGTCATTCCGTTTGTAATTTCTACAATATTAAGTTCCGACTTCATTAAGTATATATTTTCTGAAAACTTATGAATAGAGGAGTCGATTAAGCCCTAACCGTTTGCTCGTGTGTTGGTTGAAATCAACTTTTAGAAGCAACTATATGTTCCTTAGATCTGAGTATGGTATCTTTTTTTTGGAAATATATATATAATATATATTTGGAGATATGAGCAAAAAACCACGACCGCCCCGTTTTTTTCACAATTACAACAACATACATACATATATACTGGTTAAAGTAAACGTGGCATCGAATCCCAGCTGAGCCGAAAAATTTTTTTTTTTATTTTATATATTATAATTTTTTTATATATATTTTTTTTAATTTTTTAAAAAAAATTTTTTTTAATTTTTTTTAAATTTTTTTTTTTATTTTTTTTTTGTTTTTAATACATGTTTTTTATTTTTTTTTTAATTTTTTTTTTTTTTTGGAAACACACGTATGTACGTATTTCATATGAGATGAATGGTGATACAAACAATTGTTATTGCATGTCTACACTTTGTGAAGGGTATCTAAGATTCGGCACGGCCGAATATAGCACCTTTACTTGTTTAAATAGTCGTTGATTGAACCTTACTTAGAGCATGTTCGATGATGATAATGATAAAAATTTAATTTTGATTCTCCTTCAGAAGTAAAAAGTCAGACTGACTAACGCCTTGGTGTATGTCATAGTACCCCCTTTAGAGATAAAAATTATCCACTTGGGTCCTCCACTGTGTTGGAATGCGCGTCCAGTTTACACAAGCTTTGTAATTCATGTATAACTTGCAGGATTGCTAAAATATTGCCATCTTCTTCTGATGACGATTATCTGAAAACTTTTAACAACCCAGTGCAACTAATTTTATGAACAAGTTGATTTGCTTAATGATAATCCATGTATTACAAAACAACTTTTAAATTCCCTCGTAAGGCCTGTTTTGGAATATGCATCTGTTGTTTGGTATCCAACTTCCATAGTACGTTTAAATTTAATTGAATCTGTGCAAACAGCTCTTGCTTTCTTTCCTTGGATCCTACCAATCTTCCTTAGTCGTCTTGCATTAATTAAGTTGCCTACTCTTAAGAGCAGACGAACTATATTTAATGTGTCGTTTTTATTGAGTTTTGATTAATAGTGATATTTATTCTACCTTTTTAATAAACGTTCCACACTGCCCAAAACGTTATCCTGATTTCCTGTCTATCCAATACTTCAGATCAAATTATGCGAATGCTGATAAATTTTGAAAGATGTGTAATGAATTTAATAAGCTATATAGATTGATTGATTGATCGATTGATTGATTGATTGATTGATTGATTGATTAATTGATTGATTGATTGGCTGATTGATTTTTGTTTGAATACGAATATTATCCTGTTCTGTTTCTAAATAATCAATAATTTTGTTTTCTATGTTGATATATTATTCTTAAGTTCTCTGTAAGGATAATCATCTATAGACATTAATATATAAATAAATGCAAAGGGTAAAAATGTTTCATCTGCTTTAATAATAAATCCCGGCGAATGGACAGCCATTCACAAGTGAAGTAAAAAATACTTTCAAAAAAATGGTTTCTAATTGTAGACCACACTTTTTTGTTTTTAAGTGTAACAACTATAAAGGAATTAAGTAAAACGAAAAAACAATGTCACACCCACGCATATGAGCACTTCACTAGACCCTCATTATTCCTACGAGTGTGTATGTACACGCTTCTGTGTTTCCACAACTGCTGCGTGTGCAAAATATTCATGTATGTGTGCGTTTGTGTAAACGCATTTCATTAAGTTTTTGATATGCAAAACATTATAATAATAGCAGCAGCAGAAAAGAACAATATAAATAATAACGACTAGTTATTGTCCACTTCCGGTTTGAAATAAAAACAAAAAAAAAAATTAACAATTTTCCTTTTGTCATTCGTGATGGTTGGTTTGTCTATTCCATGGGGATATCATTTGTAAATATTATTCTGTCTACAATTTTAGTTTATGTGTTGGTGTTGGGGTTTTATTTAAATTTGTATCCCTGTCCTTTTAGACGTACATATTTCTTTTTTATTATTATTTTATTTATTAATATTTTTCAGTCAGTTTCATTCTTGACGACCATTTTTTTTTTGTCCTTTTTGTGTGGGTGCTTTAAAGTGTAGTTTCCAGTTTATTTTTAAATATTTAATTATTTAAATGAATACATTTTTACACTTTTTAGAATAGATATACCATCTTGCTGTTTATTTTCTGCTTTAAGTTTAACAAAATTGTATTGTATTGAATTAGTTTTTTAATTTGAACTGTAATTTCGTTTTTATATTTGAAGTTAAGTTGATGTGGGTTTTTTCCAGATGTTGATTATTTAAGTTGCCACTCAGAGTGCCCCTGTGGACTAGTCAGTAAAGGACAAGTCAGTTGTTTGGGGGTTGCGGGTTCGATTCCCGCCGGAGACTCTGGAATTGTCTGCTTCTCTTTCTCTTCTATTCTAAATATTTCTATTCTTATTCTACTCCTCTCTCTATAAAGGCGTCACAATTGACCGTAATGGTTTCCGGGTGAAGGTGTGAGGGTAACTTTGCACCCCCTGTGGACTAGTCAGTACAGGACCAGTCAGTTGTTTGGGGGTTGCGGGTTCGTATCCCGCCGGAGACTCTGGAATGGCGTCACAATGGACCGTAATAGTCTCCGGGTGAAGGTAACTTCGCACCCCCTGTGGACTAGTCAGTACAGGACAAGTCAGTTGTTTGGAGGTTGCAGGTTCGTTTCCCGCCGGAGACTTTGGAATGGTCTGCTTCTCCTTCTCTTCTATCCTAAATATTTCTATTCTTCTCTCTATTAAGGCGTCACAATGGACCGTAATGGTCTCCGAGTGAAGGTGTGAAGGTAACTTTGCACCAGCCTTACCTACCTACCTAAGTTGCCACTCACTAACGAAGTGATGATCTCAGCTATAGGGCCTCCTAATAGGGTAACGTCACAATTTGATGTTTTATCACCACTCTCGTGAAACCTCACAGTTAACACTTGGAACTAAATTCTTTGATACACAAAACTGTAGCCTACGCGGGCAATACACTGTCGAGCTGCAAGTAGGGCGCTCAGTCGATTCCCATTCCAGAGACTGGAAGCTTTAAAACTCCATCTAGCAGAAAGTATGAGGTATCTAGAACTGATACTGGACGCAAAAGTATCAAAATATTCAATTGGGAGTATCTAAAGCCAAATATTCATGTAAAAGGGCCATTACCAAGACCTGGAGCGTAGATCCGAGAAACACTGTCTGGCTGGTTGATATGGCTGTGCAACCAATTCTTATGCACAGAACTTAGGCGTAATGGAACGCACTCTCCCGTTCCACATACAACAAATTCTTCGTAATGTCCTACGAAGCCTTGCATTGCTTATTACAGCTGCTTTTCAACTGTCTTAAAGGCACTATTTGTCACGGTGAACTGTGTAACTGCGATCAGATTGCTTAGCAGGCGACCCTGAATATGGCGATTAGACTATGTGCTATTAGTGCATTGAAACCGTTTCCTTACGGACATGTGGCTTTTAATGGAATGCATTTAAAATATTCCGGTATATATAGACTATTGCACCCAACATCGCTTCATTCACAGTCGATTCCCTGCATCAATTTTCGGATGGGCTTCACTTGATGAAAACGGTCTGGAAGTTTATAATTTATACAGATCGAAATCAGGGAAGGGATGGGTGTTGACTTTTTTGTCCTTCTTTCTTCCAAAATTGTTTGTCAAAAAAGAGTCTTTTAGGCTAACGGTTTACTAAAGCACTCCACAACTGAAATTTAGGCAATCAAGAGAACACTTAACTGGCTAAGATACTACAGGATATATTTAGTTAATGCCTGTATTTTTTAACAATCAGGCTGCTTTTAGGTCGTAGCGGGTATTTCTACAACTTCCGTTTTGATTATGAATTGCTGGGAATCTCTAAATAAGAATCGAATGTCTGGAAACCGCATTGCGGATAGACAAGCAAAGAATAGAACTCTTCTCCACTCGGGGGAAGATTGACACGTTCACTAGTTCACCGCTTCTATTTCGAAAGACACTGGTCTAACAGACAAGTCCGCATAGACTAGATGGTCTGTGGAGACTGCTTCTTGTGAAAGGGAAAGACAGGCATGCCTATCAATGGATGACCATTGAACAAGGTTACTTATAAGACTTTCTAGTTCCCAGATTCATAGTCTAGTTGGTTTTCTATCTGGACACTAAATCTTGGCAGTGCACGTTACTAGATTAAGTCTTACTTTTAATGACTTCTGCAGAAGTTGTCACGACGAAAAGAAGGTTGAGATTATGCAGCATTTTCTTTATCATTTCCCAGCTTTGGCGAGACTTCGAGCACGGCAACTACGGAAAACTTTCCTTTATAATCCGACCAGTGTAACTCTCATTAATGTTAGGAGACAGTGCTCGTTTCTTCGTAAAAAGTGTTGGTTTTAAAGTTCGAAAACCCTTATAATGAAGATGGAGGTGGGACGAGCTATACGTGACGTCCCATGTATCAGGTATTACAAAAGTATCAATTATGAATCCAAGTGTGATAATATTCACATCTTTACAATTAATTTCTTTAAAATTAATGTTTAAAAAAATATTTGACTATACAATGATAACGAAATTTCGCATTTATGTATGTATATGAAGAGGGTATAAAATGTTCAATTTTGTCTAGTTATAAGACTGTACTTTATTTATGTAAAATACATATTTATGTGTGTATGTATGTATGTTCTTATGTATAATCTACGTCTATTTATGTATTCAGTTTAATCACATCATTATATTTTTTGTTGCACATTTAAACCTTTTAAATTTTTAATGAATGTTAATGTAACTTAAAATGTCAAATGTCAAGCAAAACATTTACGGAGTTAATTTTCTTCAAAATGACCCCTCTCAATATCTAGTGAAATACTTATAAAAGGGTTAAATCAATGTTTTTCTATTTTTATGTACAATTTGCATTAACGAACGTTATTCGTTTGTTATGTATTTTGCTGGATGAACCTCATGGCCATACCTAATTGATATACTCAATTTTGTTTTTGTGTTTCTTTTTTTTTTGTTGCGCCACTTTCCTTCAATTAAAATTTTTTTTTTTTTTAAGTTTTCATTAACTGCGTGTCAGTTGTATACTGACAGTTGAAATGCGCATCGCTCTTTACGAAACTTTATTTCCATCAGATATTTATAAACTTGCATATACTAGTAAGTATATACAATGTACACATATATATGTAAGTATGTATGCATATTAGAGTGACCAGATCTTACTAGAGGGGCATTTTAACATATTCCACCCTCTGTAGCTACGCTCCTGAGCAAGAACTTTATATACCCGCTTTAGTTCTGTAATCTACTTATCGATATGTCACCCGATATGTCACAAGCCCTTTCAGGTATGTCCGAAATGACCCGCATAACACTTAGAATATTTTAAATACTAGAGGGGCTCTTAGCGGCACAAGGTAACGTTTTTAGGGTCAAAGGCTGTTGTAACTCTGTTTGACTTAAAATAACAACAATTATGTGTAGAATATAGATTTTAAAGAACAATATTCCCTTTTCTTTTGAGATAGTAGGCGTGTTTTTATTATTATTTACCGTTCTGGAGTTATGGCTCCATATGTCAGCTTTTTGGCCAAAAATTTGGATTTTTTCAAATTTTGAGCGACGAGAGGCACGGCTTAACGTCGTTTAATCGAGCTAAAATTTCAGCTTTAACAATATCTGGAAAGGGAAAAATCGTGGAAAAAGATCCTGAATCTTGAAAAAGTATTTTAAGTTTTATGAAGGCTTATTTGACATTTTTCTGTACAACATCTATAAAATAAGCCTGTAATAAGTCTAATATATCTTATATGAATACGGCAGTAAGTATGGAAAATAATTTTTTTTAAATGACATCAGGTTTCAGCTGCGCAATGATGAGCTTATTTTAGAGCATTTTCCATGACATCTTTAAAAATTTGTGACTGTAGCGCTTTAATTTCTGTAACAATATTTGTATTGAGTTCAAACATTGTCTTGCTTCTTCAAATAACCCAAACAAATAATTGGACACTGACAAATCTGGCGATAGCTCTAACCAAATAATTTTTGAATACTTTTTGCTCTTAAAAAATTTAACTTGAAAGTCCATTATGTTTTTAGGAATGAGGGCAGTCCCTCTTTCTGCTGACACCATATCTCACGTCAAGAGCAGGTCGTAAAAACTGTTCTATCATCTCTCTCCATTACGGTTACAGCACTTCTATCATTTTTTTCGAAGAATTGAGGACCAATGATATTTTCAGATGTAACGCCACAGCATACTATCAACATAATAAGTTTCAATTGGCGTTGATGAATAATGGTTCCTGGATTTTAATTCTAGGAATTCTTTTGGTTTTAATAATTAAATTTTTAAAATAAACATACATATTCGCAAATTTGTTCTTTTCTTGTAATGGGTGTTTTTTTAGCGTATAGAAATTCCTCTAGGGATAATTGTAAAACTAGTGTCATACCAAAAAAGCATGTTTGATCTGTTTGTTTTTAAAATACTATATAAGAAAATAGCAATGCAAATATAGAACTTACACTAGAATCATGTTTACAAATTGTGGAAATTAATTGCCAAAATTTGCGCCCTGTTTGCGAAACATACGCAGCACTTCGTCAAGTTTACGGTACGCATAATCGATATACGCAATATTTTGGATCATTTCGTAACCACATTTACTCTTATAGATAATATTTATTCAAGTCAAGCCCGCACCGTGTGACAGAATACTCCAATAAATCGATTCGATGCAGTTATCAGCAACTTGATCTCTGCCTGTCCACTGCTTGGAAAATTCTTAGAAAATATCTTGACCTACAAAGATCTTTGGTGGAAGAATTAAAACCAGGCGACCATCAAGTGCGTCGTTTTTGCAGTGAATGAGCTGATAATCAACTAAAAGTTTAACTAGATTTTTATCAACAAATCATCACTGCGAAAAAACGCATTTTTGTCTTAATGATTTTATAAACTAGTAGAAGTCGTTTTTAGAAAGAGCACAACCCTCACGATATTCCTATCAGCGTCAAAATTGTGGCCATTTCATTAAATTTGTTTTGTTCTATTTGAAATAATTTATGCCCTTTAAAAACCAGAGCTGTTAAATTTGGATAACGAGTATTAATCAACCAGATTACATTTTAAAAGGAATTGATTACATAATTATCTTTTTAACAATTCCTGATTGTTAACTAATTATGATTACAAATAATCCAAAAGTAATCAAGATTATTTAGAAATACGAGAAAATAATCAAAAGTAATCTAAAAAATAATTGACTACTTTCAAGGAATATTTTTGATTACTTTTGATTATATTTAAAAATTTTGAGTTTACATCATTTAAAATACACATTTTATTTTGAAAATTTTGCATTTACAACGTAAAAAAATAATCAAAAATATTTGAAAATAATCGAAAATAATCCTGAAAAGTAGTCGAATTATTTTTGTAATACTTTTTATTATTTTTGATTACTTTCTCGTAATTTTTATTAATCTTGATTATTTTTGGATTATCTCGTAATCAATTAGTAATCGTGCGAATCTTAAAATAATTGTAATATAATCATTACTTCAAAAAAATAATCTAATTACTAATTATTACGACTAGTAATCATTACTTAACAGCTATGTTTAAAACAAACACCCAATATGAGAGCGCTGTATATAAAAATATTAAGAAAAGTAGAACCAAAATGTCATAATTTTATAAATTCAGCTGAGTGGAGTGGAGTGAAGAACGACACATGTATCCAATTTGTCAGATGCAACCAAACCAATTGCTCGTTTATAAACATGCATGTGTGACCTTGTTACACCCTGTTAACCGTAATATATGTATGTATGTGTTAATATATATTTTATTACGTTATGAAATGTGTATGTAAGAACTTTGTTTAACATTGTGACATAACGGCCATTATGACATGTGAGACTAAACAAAAGTCATAAACTGGTCTATGGATGTATTTTAATGTCAACGTTGCTGATAACTCTAATGATAATGATGACGATGATGGTGTTTTAGATTGTAATTGCAATAACACTTAGTTAAATGACAATAATATTTACTTTATATACAAACATACATATTCTATCTTGGTATCTTACCATCGTTTTATATAAACCAAATAGGGAGCGGTTCGTTATTATTTGCTGTCAATTATTTTTCCTGTCGTTTTCTACGACAACAACTTGCCAACAAACTTGATACATTTATATGATAGAAACAAATGACAGTTGAAAGCAAATTTACGTTTATGAAGGCTTTAAAATAAGGTAGACCAATAAATGAAGTTGCCCAACAAATTGAGATAAGGAAATCAATGATTTGCCGCTTTGTTTCAAGCAACCGGTAAATAAATAATATGCAGAGAAAGTCATAAAGTGGTCAACCACAA
The DNA here is from genome assembly GCA_941918925.1 of Phyto melanocephala. NCBI lineage: Eukaryota > Metazoa > Arthropoda > Insecta > Diptera > Rhinophoridae > Phyto > Phyto melanocephala. The sequence continues at coordinate 107,940,367 of OW799237.1, forward strand.
AAAGCTGCCCATGAAATAATAAAAATTAAAAAAATATAACCTTAAATGAACAATTACGTTTATTAACAATTACAATAGGATTTCCTGTTGACTTTTCTATTGGAATTCATTAATAGTGTAGGGTAAAAAAATAATATAATTATGTAAGAAAACTAAGATAATTTACATTTATTATAGGTGCCTTCTCTCGTAAAGGCACACGTGCCAAAGCAAAAAATTAAAGAAACAATTAATGCCATAAAGTACTCGTAAGTACTTGGTTAGACACATGCTTCCCTATTTTTTTTTTAATGAAAAACTCGAAGCATTGTTTGAGCAGCTTAATGATCCTAAACATGGAAGTCGCTTAACTCACAAATTTAAATTTTTGGATTAACCTTCGAAATCTTTTCATCTTAAGGACATATAAAACATAAATAAGCTTGTAGATCGAGAAACTAAAGGTAAGATCACTCGATTGCCGTATTGCACCAAATTGGCCCAATTGTGCACAATAATAAATTTGTTCCAAACAAATTTTCTGCAGTCACATCATTGCCCCATTTCATACAAATTTTATTGATACAAGTTGGCGAATTTCATTGGTACAAGTTGCCAATATATGCTGCCGGGCGTTCATACGATTGTTCAAACATGCGGCAACACCAACAGTCAGCTGTTGTAGTTTCCAGCAAATATATTTTATAGACTTTGGTTTTTGCTTGTTTTGGTGAATAAAATATTTTTTTTCTTTGTTTTATATTTATTAAAAAAAAAACAAACAAAAATAAAAGAAGTTTAAAAAAACGAACCGTATGGGTAAGAGATTGGCTGAAGAAAAGGGCTACTGATGGTGCATATGAGAAGACTCTAAAATGTGGGCGCATATTGTAAACTTTGATTGCCGCTAAAGAACTCAATAAATATTGGCACAATTTTGTCATTTTTATTGCTGCCCTGTTGTATTTAAAGTGGTCACACGGTTGCTTCATCAGAGTTGCATTTGATTGGTTAAAACAAGTTGTTGTTTTGCATTACTAATATTTTTTTACCTTCCTTTTCATCCTATACCAATTTATAGACCGTTTGCCTTGCTTTTCCATTATTATTTAAAAATAAATTGTTCGTTTATTTCTTAAATTTATTTTTCAATTTTGAAAATTGTTAGTATGAATGGAAAAACAAAAAATTTCAAAATCAGGGATGATATACAAAAAATGGTTGCATTTTTGGGGAGTATCATGCAATTTCAGAGTTGATTTATGAAAAGTTGGCAGACGAATAAATTTATTATGAATAAACTTTGTGCCAACGAGCTGCCAAGCTTAATCGGCATTCTAGTTAACAGCTCGTTGTACGTAGTGTATAAACTGTGGCTAACTTTTTGTTATGAATAAGGCCGTAAGAAATTAGGGAGGCTCAGATCACGGTAGACTAATGCTCACAAGTAGGCACACATTAAGTTTTAATGCTCAGTCTAACGAAGATACTGGCGATTATGAAGGACTGTGCGATTTTAACTGTCGGTAATCTCCAGTCGACAATTTAAAATTGTGTTCTAGTCCAGAGTAAATGCCTGTAGTGACGCAAAACTCAATGAAAAAAGAGATTAATTTTTAGCCATGAAATCATTAGTAAATGAAAGAGATTAAAAAGGAATCGGAAATTGTAGTGATCTGCTTCCATATTCCGTTAACACATACGTATATATAGCGAACAAAAGTGATGCTTATGAAATCATAGCTGGTTTCGAAAATTCTTATCACTCGACAAATATCGGCTTAATTTTCATAAATGTTTACAATTTAATTTAAAAATGTTTAACGATGTATAATAATTTGTTAAAATTAACTTACAATCAAATTTTAAACCTTAAAATTGTAAACCTTTTCAAAATTTAAAAAAAATGTGCATTAGGACACTTAAGGACACCTTGTAAATTCACCACATTAATTTAGGAATATATTGAAAAATAATTGAAAACCCTGCTTTGTTTTGCTCTATTAATTGTCTTTAATTGCCCTTGTTGTTTAAGTTGGTTTGATATGCTCTCTGTCATTTGTTTTATATGGTCATCAATTATTTGTTGATGAATGATGTGTCCTTTTTCTATTTTACTGATTTAAACTAATTTTTATAAAAAAAAAGAAATAAAAAACAAATATTAAATTGCCATACATGAATGTAATATTGATGAGAACATCAGAAAAGTCTACAATTTATATCAAGGCGAATTCAAACAGGTGAAGTTAGCAGCCCAGATGATGGGGAAGCATAGTGTCAAAAAGGAATGGAAAATTAGATTTTGGTTTTGATATTAAACAATTAACTTAAGTGTAATTTTTTGATAACAAATATACCAAATTGATGTAAATTTGTTGCTCTGGCAACATAATGGGAAACACATTACCCAAATATATATCACTTTTTTATTTAAATTATATAAAAAAAAACATGTCTCAACTTTTCCATCCCTGATATACGAATTAGCCGTGACCCGGTGAACTAGTCAGTAGTGTGCTGGTTTGCTAGTTTGGGCGTTGCGGGTTCGATTCCCGCCAGAGACTCTGGACTCGTCTTATTCGCTTTTCTCTTTTCTATTCTTACTTTTCTATTCAGGTATCATAAAGGGATCAATATAATGGACCCAAGTGGGCTGCACAATAGCTGCCTGTTCCACCTAACCTAACCTTGTATGAATATGCTTTGATTTATATCATAGGTGCCCATTTCATTTAACAATTGTTTGCAATCCCACCTCTTTAATTTTTATGCTCTTTGTAATAGTCGTCCATGGAACAGCGACGAGTACACATGCTTTTAGTGGCATGTTGATACTTATTCAAATACAATGCGTAAAAAAGTGATGATGAAATTAGAAAAATATTTTTTTTAAGTTTAAAAATGCAAAAATTATTGAAAATTTTCCATTTTAACAAGTAAAAAATTAATAAATTCAGTGTTTACTGCATTTTTATTAGCTTTTTACACTGAAAACAATTTCTTGCATTAAATTTTAATGGAAATCTTTACGCTTATTTTCTCTTTTAACTAAAAAATAGCAAATTCAGTGTAAACTGCATTATTTTACATTTAAAAAAAACCAAAAAAATATTTTGGGACTTAATTTTGATAAAAATCTGTGAACTAACTTTTTCAACGCACTGTACTGTAGATAATTATGACAGTACAACATCTTGTGAGTTTATTATAGCCCACCAAAAAATTGTGCGATTTTTGTAACCAGTGCAGACTTTATTCCGAATAGCAATACGGTTACTATCAGGGAAATGCTTAAATTGTGTGCAAACGAAAGCAATAAAAAATATGTCTTCAATACTGCCTGTAACTTTATCAGTGGCAAAGAAGAGACTTTTTTTTCCAATTTCTTCATATTTTCCCTTACTTGCTGCTGCCTTTTTCAGCAGTGCGTAAGGAGAAGACATGATTAAACTGTTTTTGACATCGATGAAATCATCGCTTATTAATTGCAAAAACGAGACCTAAAAAATGGGCGATCGCATAAAAAAATCATGTTTTTTAGAAGTGCTCTTGGAAGCGGTTAAGCTCTTAGTAGGCAACTCAGAAAGCGCTTCTTGGTAATGAAATGTTTTGGTGAAATAAATAAATAGAAATAATTAAAAGATGTTCTATACTATAATATTATTTACATTTGAGATTAATACTACTTAATGCTGGTCAGCCAAATAGGGATATATACGTTCGCCTTATACCAATATGACACTTTTAATATTTATTGTTTGCAATTTCTTTATTGATTGATTATTATTGTATTTTGTATTTATTACTTTTTTTTTTGTCATTGCAGCCAAGATGTCATTACCGCCTTCAAATAAATGGGATAAATTGGGATTTGAAGAATTTTTACAGCTACAGGAATTAGTATCATGTGAGTAGTACAAAAATGTTTTATATAAAGAAGTAAGAATACAATTTTCTGCAGTTCATTCATCAAAGTTTAGCTTTGTGATAATATATGAGTGGACTATAACTTTAGTTAACAACTACAAACAACAAATATGTACATACGTCCAAATGTTAAAGAAAATTAAACCTTGTGTTCCGAAAAAAATTTTTTTCAATGGTCAATGGAAATCACTACTTTCATTCATTCATGGAAAAAGAAGATTTATGTAAGTCTTTTACAATGAAATTTCCATTAAGCATTTTTAAAGTTAAAAAGAAATAAGTGATTTTTTATTTGTCAAAATAATTTTGCCGCAGACTGTATGCGGTTGCCGGTTAATGCCATAGAGCTGGTTTTATTATTTTATGTTATCTTTACACTTACTGACTTCTCGTCTAAGCTTAACAACTGATTCACGTCCAGATATATCATAATTTAATTTTTTCTGATTAAAAATAACTTCCCACTAGTATATTTATTTAAGTCAAATCAAATAAATTTAATAAATTTTTTATAATAGAAGAGCTTTAAACTAATGATTAAAAGTTCAACTCACATGAGAAATGATATGGCGTAAAGGCAGCTTTAAAAACTTTAAATCGTTCTTAATAAAAATAAAACATTAATAAAAACAAAACAAAAGATATAACAAAATACGCTTTTCACTAAAACTCTCTTTACTATTTCGTAGGGTATTGTACATCACAAATTTAACCTCTTTTTTTTAAAGTGTTCTTTTGCTGGTTAATACTTTTGTAAGCCTATTTAATGTACAAAAGTCAAACGGCATAAAAAAATGAAATGAAAATGTTTTATTCAACTTTCAATTATTAAAGTCAAGCTGATTTTATTATTTTTGTGTTGAGTTTGCTTGACCCCTTCACCACCAACCCTTAACCAACTTTTAGCTTAATAATTCACAGACATAAACTCTAGAATTTATTTGAATGCCTGCACCATGCCATAATAAGTCAAAGTGGAAATGGTATGGTTTTCACTTCCGAATGTTCTTTTGTTCTGCACTTGTTTGAAGAACAAACAAACAGCTCAAACAATTTTGTGAAGCTTATGCTAATTTAGTAAATTAAAAGGTTTGAATGTTTGGACATAATTCATTAAATTCACAAAAAAAAAAAGAAAAAAGTCTAAACAGATTTCAATTTTTAATTTGTCACACAGGGAGATAACACATAGAATAGCCTTTAAGGCTGAATTAGCCGAGCGCAAATGTAATGTAATGTATCAGCTGTTTGTTTTTGGCATATGAAAAGCAATAATAGCTTTACCGATTAGAGCACGCTTTATCCAAAATTTTTCACGAATATATCTAGAGGCATATTATATCTACAAATAGTAGCTCAAATGAATTATTCTATGGCTGAAAAATTTTAATTTTAGTGGTAAAAACATGGAAAAAAAACAAAGGCAGTCGTGTTTATTTGCTCATATCTCATAAAGTTTTCGGGCGATTGTGCTGAATTTCAATAGCAATTCATTCCCGGATATTTCCAAAAGATTGATACCATACACAGATCTGAGAAACATATGGTTGCTTTTAAAAGTTGATTTCAACCAACACACGGACAGACGGTTAAGGCTTAATCGACTCCTCTATTCATAAGCTTTCAGAAAATATATACTTTATGGGGTCGAAAATTAAAATTATAGAAATTACAAACGGAATGTCAAAGCTATATATACCCTGGTGCACGCACCACAGGTGAAGGGTATAAAAAGAATTTACAATTTTTATTCCCATCACTGTGTTGTAAACTGCTGTTTCTTTTTTATTGCAACAAAAAAACAAGACAAAAAAAAATAAGGTGAAATGAGGTTAATTGTTCAAAAACAATACTAATTGCATTGAACTTTAAATTACTTAAGCACAAGCTTGATTGAACTTTATTTTTTAATTCTTTTATGTCCATATGTACGAACTAAGATGGCATTCACATTTTTTAATATTTTTCACAATTCTCCCGCTTGTGGATGAATTTGAACGATTGCGTTGACCAAAAGAATGACGAAGTGCACGAAATTCATTTTGATTTGAACGCCCATTTTCATAATAAGCCTGAATAACTTTAACGCGTCGCTCGATTGTCGATCTTTCCATGGTTCAAATTGAGTAAGTTTGAGATTGAGAAATGTAAAATGAAATGTAAAAAAAAAACTTGAAGTTTAGGTGTAATTCACATTCAACATTGGCCCTTGAAATTTAACCACCCTTTATAGCTGCATCAATGTGCTTACAGTGCGTTACATTACAATGCGGATTTAGCAACGTTTGGCTAACGAGGTATATATCCTACGGTAACCATTCTGTCGAAATTGCAGGCAGTGTATGACATATTTTTCAATTGAAAATAGGACTGCATAAAAAATTTATAAAAATATTGAAAATAGGACTGCATAAAAAATTTATAAAAATATCGAAAATATCTCTTTCAATTTTTTCATTTTATTGTCAATTATTTTATATTTCTTTGCTGATGTTTTGTTTGTTATTCTAAACGTGTACTGCTTCATTTTATTTGATTGAATGTTCTTTAATTTTCTTTATTCTTCTTTTGTTATTGCAGATACCACACGTAAGCTTAACGATGTACTACAGGAGTTCTGTTCACCACATGGCTCACAAGAACTTAATCTCTCTGGTGTAAGTATTAAATTGATGTTGTCTCTTCTTTGAATGCTATTTGAATGTATTCAATTACAACCAACATTAATTGTTTTAATTTTCGAAAGCAGGACAAATATATGAGGGGCATTCACGCCAACATCTTTTTTTTTTTTTGTAAGAAGAACACTTTTCATCGCAAGTTAACGAAGTTACCGCATATTAGGCTAAAATATGACTTTAAACGACAGGTACTTTACAGACATATTCAGCCATTAAGTCATTTCTCAGTTGGGAGAATTAAAACTGAAGTATATATGCAACGGCCCCAAGGTTTATACTTTTTTTGTTTTTCAAAAACACGAGTCTATATTAAAATGCCTCCGACTCTTAAAGTTCGCAAAGAGAATATTAAAAATTAATGTGAAGACCTATTGCCGGAAGTTCTATCAAGAATCGGATCTATACGGTCGTTTCCGTATATTTTTCTTAGCTTAATATAAATTGGTTAAATAACAACAATGTTGTTCATTCATAACGAAAAATTAGTTAAAGGAACTCGTTTGACAGCGTTTAGTTTTTTTTTTTTTTAACTTCATCATTTGTACTTGAGCAAGGCATATTCACATGCATAAACACATGACAATTTTTTTTCTTTAATTTTGTTTATTTTTTAACAACTTAAATGTACAAGCTTCATATGCTCGTTTTGGAAATTTTTAAAACGTTTTAAACAAACCGAAACTGCCAATTATTTATCATAGACAAAAAACAAAAGAATTAATTTTAACGGATGCAAACACGTTATTAAAAAAAACTTGGCACTACTTGTGAATGAATTAATACGAGAACCTTATTAATGTACCTTGTACTTGCGCTTTAATTTTCCTGCTAAAGTATTTAATTCAAATTGAATACGTCTTATTTGTAACTATGTGTGTTGTTCTTTTTTACACGTTTTTTTTTTTGTGAAGTTCTCATACTAAAGCGAAGCCATGAAAAATATACGCTTTATTAAAATTCCTTTTGACACTTCCTTAGTAGCATGTAGCAGACGTGGGTGTTTTATATCATAATTAATGATTGTTGTTGGAAAGAAGATGTGGTAGCTAAGAAAAAGATTGAAGTATTACTTATGCAAAATAAAATATTAAAAATTAAACACAAAAAAGAATAAGAAATACGAGTGTTTAAGTAATATTACCATCACAACGTCAGCGCCACAAAAATAAAACAAATAAAAAACATTAATGTTTAAGCGTTACTGCCTCGAGAAAACGTAATAAAATTTGAAAAAGATACAATATAAAATATACAACAAAAATATATTTCAAAGGTTCTTTATTGCTATGAGCACAATATTTTTTTTAATTTTTTTAAATTAAAAAAAAAACAACTCGCACAAAATCAGCCTAAGTGTTGGCTTAGTTGACTTAGTGTACATACTTACATATGTATATGCATATGCATACATTAACCTGTTTACATACATTAATCTAAACTAGTTTGTGTATCGATGTATCAATTCGTGCAATTAAATTTTTTCCAGTTTAAGACTCTCTATCAAATTGAGCTTTACATATACATACATACATCCCCTTTACGTAACAAAAGTAGGCAGCGCCATGCCTATTTTTACAAAGTTCCTCTTTAAATACTTCTTACCTTCTTACACATACTAAGTTTTGCAAAGAATACAATTTAATGCTTAAAGAAGTGAAGTATAAACCAAAAATGAAATAGAACAATGTTGGAATAAAATATAGCTGAATCAGAACAAGATGAAATAAAACATAAAGTCTAAAATAGAACATACAAATCAGATTTGAATATTTACAAAGTACACCCAAACCAAAGAAAAACTTGCATAGATATAAATATTTGAGTTGAGCTTTTTATGTGCTGTAATGAGATGTGTTCACATGTATTAAAAAATTGCCTTTAAGTAAGTGTGTGCTCTTCAAACTGTCCTATATGAAATTACACTGCTGTTTAATATTTTTTACATTTTTGTATGTGTTCTATGTACTCGATGTTCTTGTTGCGATTTACAGTTGCTTAATTTCATTACAGCTTTTTCTTTTAATATTCTATTGAAAATACAAGTACTAACAAAGCTGTAGAGAAAAACTTTTCGAGTGATCGGAAGTACTGTGAAATAGATCACATAACTTTTGGAACATTTCGCGCAGTTCTTTAGTTTATATAGCTTCGTTATTCCGTGTGTACTTTTTGGAATATTCAAATTTGAACCCCACAAAGAATATATTTTTTGTGAGTAGATAATGAATGATATGATAGTCTGTCGATCTTTCTCTCTGTCTGTCTGTATGTATGTCTGTCTGTCCGCCTGTTTCCTGTTAGTGGTATCAATTTATTTATTTATTTATTGGTAACAAAATAATCAATCGAGCCTATCGTCCTATATTATTTGGAAATAACCGTGAATAAATTGTTATTAAAAACCAACACAATTGCCAACATAACAGAGATATAAGTAAATAAGCACGGCTACCTCTGTTTTTTCCTCCATATTTTTGCCACAAACTTTAGCATTTTTAAGCCCTCGTGTAATCTATAGACACTTTTTTACTTTTTTTAATATTCTGTACAAATCAGTCACTCACCAAAAAACAGAGTTATAGTCAAAACCCTTTGGAAGTATATATTTTTTTTAATATATAAGGTTCGTCAAGTTAATAATTAATTTTTAGCTACGATGATTGCAAGCTGTAGTCTCGACAATTATTTCTGAGAAAAACAGCAAATTGGTTTGAAACTATCGAAGATATAAGCACAAAAATACAACTGCTTCGGTGTTTTTCCTAACATTTTCAATTAAGAATCGTTTTTCTTTTGCTCCTAGAGAACCTGTGGGTATGAAAATAAAAAAAACTTGACAGAATACAATATGGGCTTGACAAGAAGAACACAGCTAACTATAGAAAGATGTCATGGACTGCATTTTAAAGAAAATTGGTTACTTACCCCATTCAAATGGGTATCAAATGAAAGGACTTGACAGTTAAATATGTAGACTTAAATTCAAAAATGGCGTCGAAGTAAATTAAACAAAATTGCCTATTACATTAAATCTGAAATCTAAGGGTACAATATTATATTTATTTCTGTATACATTTCCATACATTTTCCACCTTCTTTGCGAATGTCCTGCACTGGCGGTTAAAAGACACAGATTTCTGGGCAAACCTGTACTGGATGGCCTCTCTGCGATATCTGAAGTTAGACTGAATTATCTACTGAGATACCTCACGGCCACGGGGTGGATCTAGTATCTTAAATACTCTTCGATTTATTCTGAGATACATTGGAGCTGACGAGTGATGTGGTCCTGTCAAAACGGAGTCATACAGACTCTACCAACCAACCAATCTGTATGCATATGTCTACTAATTAAGTATGACCAGACACATTGAATTACCTAGTCTTAATTGATCGGCTTATCATCAGCTGTCCTTTTTCAACAGTCAAAATATTTTGCAATATATATTCTCTCTTCTCACGTAATTTTAAATTTTCAATCTTCATAAAAATATTGTTTTAAAAAAATTCTCCCCGCAAAGCCATCAATAAAGGCTCTTCCAAAAGTTAGTTCCAAACTTTGACAGTTGATAGGGGCCATATTGTTAAGCCATAACTGACGAATTGGCTGTAATTAATTTTGTTGATGCTGGGCATATAGCATTTAAAAAAAAGGTGCAAATAATGAAATTGTTTTATAAAAATAAGTATTGTGCTTGGACGTTTCATCATGAAAACATATTTAGCAATAAAGTCCATCTATCCATGAATGGTTAGGTCAAAAAATAAAAGTGTTTTATTTGTTTCGATATTAATCCTTATAAGAAGCAAGAGCTTCCACTTGAACCGAAAAATTTACTGATGTGGATTTTGGGCTGGCGGCGTCACCGGTGGATAACTACCAACTTATTTATAAATTAATTGGAAGACATGGACACCAAAACACAAGGTTTCAATAGAGACACATTAAGTGCCACACAGATCATGGCAGATTGGAGATACAGCATGAGCGATTTAAGGGCACGATCATCTCACGCGTAGGTAATGAAGTCTGACCGCCATGATCATGCAATTTTACCTTGTTGTTATTAAATTGTTTGTGCCATTATATATTGTACCTTTTTCTAATAATATTGGAAAAAAATCTGTGTCTATGCATGAAATAATTATTAAAATTTTAATGGCCTTGTATATCACATTTTAGAATTTGTGTCTGTCTGTCTGTCTGTCTATCTTCCAAAACTTAATTGGCTTAAAAACTACTAAATCGATTTTGATAAAATTTAGCCTGAGGTACCCTGATATCTTGATTAACATATAGGACATATTTTATCGTGGGATGATATCTCATTAGTAACAAAAAATAAAATAAAAAATTAACTAAAATGGTTTTAAAAAATTGGTGAGCCAAAAATGCACACACACGCCCAAAATACAGAAGAATATACAATAAATTGCACTAACAACAATTAGCTATAAATTTGCAGCAACAACCATATCAGAATTTTTCCTGAAATCAATTTAATAAAGATATTGTTGAGGCCAGCAATACCCCAATAACTAAGTTATTCAAATATATTCAATTGTACTTACTTATAAAGTGCAAAATAAGAGTGCTAGTGAAGATCCTATCTTTATTCAGTAGCAAAACCGAGCGTGCACTGTACATACAATTTCCTATATGTACCATATGATTATGTTTTACAAACTGTTTGTTATTTTTTTTTTATAAGAATGTGTTAAATCTATATAATTTTTAATAAGAATTCTCCCTTGTTTATTTTTTTTTAATTTCAAGGGCATTGATTACGAAGAATTTCGCCGTTTTCTTGATGCTTTTCTAGACTGTGAAACTCCCATTGAATTGGCGAAGCATTTATTTGTATCGATTTTCAAAGCCAATGTTACTAATATCAAGCAACTCCATGAAAAGACATTCAATCCAAAGGAGCCCATTTGTAGTACAACGGTATGTGTACCAGCTATAATTCATGCAGAAGGTAACTAAAAATAGGATAATAACGTATGCAATAACACCCACTAACACTGACCGGCTACAAGCTACTTCCATAAACAAATGCTAATGACTACATTGATTCATAATTGTTAATGCTATAAACACATAGATAACAACAGGCTACCCACTACAACCCATCAAAAATATAATACATTCGTATAAATGAAAACGATTACCTTCACAGCAAAACGGCTAAGCTAATTTCTATTTTCATAAATTACAAGCAGCTGTTGGTCTTGTCAATAAATTATTATCACAGAGCGAATCCGATCAATTAATAGCCATAGCTTAGCTAAAGGTAATATATTTTCTAGTGCTTTATTCACAGACGAGTTGTTTAGCTAATGGTAGGTACACACTTTGCAATGTGTTTACGAAACACATTTGTCATTCATGTTTTATATTTTGAAACACAGGCTGCAAGCAACAATTAAATCATAACAAGAATAAAGGCAAAATCATACATATTCAGAGCTTGCTTGTCTTCATGATGAGCTAGAGCAGTTAAAAAAATAAACTACGATTTACACCATGCATTCAATATCAATACAAGCAGTCAATATTAAATCATCTTGATGTTTTTAAAACCTCAAATGAAACACGAAATAAATCCATAAACACGACAACACACAATGCATAAATGCAGAGTGTATAAAAATTGTTATTGTCATATTACCACGTTTGTATTTACTTACGTCTCATATTAAATTAGAGAAGTCGTGAATTAAAAATGTTAAGAAACAAACGGTGGCTTAATTAAAAAAATTCCTATTTATCTAAAAGTCTATGGGCTACAGCAAGTTGTCAGTTATCGACGTTAAATTTTTCTTACTCGCAGCCGCCGTCACCACCAACACCGCCGTTATTATTGTCGTCTTCAATGTATTAAAGTGGCTGACTAAAAGGCAACGGTTGCAGCCAATGCCAGTTGTAGTCATAAAGCTGTTTATATGTGTTTATAGCATAAGTTTTTTTTAACAGGGAATTAATGTACCCCTTTTAATACAATTTTCATTTTAGATTCTTTAGTTTGCTCACCCGATGTTGATATTAGTACGGCGACAAATTTTTCGACTCTGTCAAAGGATATTGTGATCAAACTTAACGCAGACAAACAGCAATCATGTAGTGATATTTTAACAGACAAAGTCAGCAAAACAGGTCAGTATAATAGAAAAAGCTGTGTAAAAACCGTTTATACTTAGAATACAATTTGTACTGTTTTAGTTATCTGACAATCCCTAATTTTTGTCACACTAACCATACAACTACGGCAGACAGCATAAGTTATTTAGTAATAAAAAATTTAAAAAAAATTTCTAAGTATACTAACAATTTAGCAGGGAATTACTGTACCCCTTTCAATACAACTTTCATTTTAGATTCTTTAGTTTGCTCACCCGATGTTGATATTAGTACGGCGACAAATTTTTCGACTCTGTCAAAGGATACTGTAATCGAATTAAAACCATTTAACAAACTGCAAACATGTGGGGATATTTTAACAGACAAAGTTAACAAAACAGGTCAGTAGAATTAACAAAGCTGTCGTCTAAACCGTTTATACTAAGAATATTATTTCTAATGTTTTAGTTTTGTAGTAGTGCAATTTCTAACTTTTAAGAATTTTTAACTCCGAAAACCATTTTACCACAAGATTTATTTCTACAAAAAGGGGCGTCATAGCCCAGACTAACACAAAAGGTCTTTAAATCGGCTAAAAAATTATGTATACCGAAATAAAGAACGCAAAAACTAGGCAATAACTTGCTCTTGTTAAACAACATACTTTTCAATCACTATTACAAATCGTCTGTCTTACTTAGAAGTATTTTAGTAATGACTTGATTTATAATGTGGTACGTAAGTACTTATTTTCAGACATTTGCTTAGAGGCACACACACACACAATTTCCTACTGCAAAATTTGTTAGAAGTCATTCCAATACATAACTTTTTATAATTCTCATTTAGTTTAACATGCTTAGGGTATAAGTAATAATGATTTTGACAACATTGGCAAAGCATTTCGTTAACAAAGTGATGACTTGTAGATTTTAACTCACTGTTAAATTTCAAATTAACGTATCGCAGAATAATCGAACCGAATTTTCGACCTTAAAAGAATCAAACGGCTTCTGTAATGGGTTATTTAGATTATTAAAATCAAGTACCTATTTGTTGCTTTTAAAGTAAGTAGTACTTATTTAAGTCCCTTCTCATAAGCAACCGAAATAAGTACTTATAAAAGTCCCCATTTGTAAGCGAGCGAGATAAGTAAATGCCTCCAATGACATCGCCGTGTTAAAATAATGTGTTTAGATGCCAAATTGTAAGAAGTGAAAAACTGTTTTTTAGTACATTCAACTCATTATTTTGTAATGAGAGTTTGTGCTGAGATGGTACAATTGTCGTTGAAATATGTTACTGAATGCCAAATTCTATAAAATTCTTGTTTTCTTTTATTACCGTTTATCGAATTAAAGGCCTATTAAGTACATATGTCAGTCGACTGCTTAGCATTCCAATCATTTTAGTTTCACTTTTTTATTGTGCAGCTTACTTTTTAATATTTGTAAGAAATTGAGAGAAAAGAAAAATAAAAAATAATACGACAAAAAAAGAAGGAATAAAGGTCGTTATCTGGTTTATCAACCATTTCGAGGGAAGTTGTACTTGACGGCGTTAATTTTCCAATTTTGAACTAGTTTAGAAAACCATTTTAATTTTTTTTTACAATCAAAGCTTATGAAGCAGACTTTTATTTATCACTCCTGAAATAAAATCGCTGGATTGACCTGGAAATATCTTAAATGTCATTATTTTTCAACAATTACAATTTCAGTCAACTTCATTGCTTGAGGCCATGACTGACATCCTATGACTATTTATGAAAATTTTAAAAAAATTATCAAATCTGACACACTTGTCAAGAAATCTGTCACACACGTGCATTTTATGTCCGCACCATCACAATTTCTGAACACACATACATATCGAACGACCAAATCTGATAGTCAGTCTTTAATGGTCTTTAACGCTCTTTTAGAATTGTATTATTTACTTGCAATGTTTTTTTTTCACTCCGTTATTTCAGTCTAAATGACAACCAGCCACCATTTTCAAATTCTTTTCTCTCTTAGGTTCCTTACCAGATGTCCAAATTTGTACGAAAGAAACTCCCTCGAATCAGACACAGGTCTTTGGCTCTGAGTCCATCACAATAAATATTCGCAACGATATAGTGGATAATGTAAAACTTGATATTGCGGATAAATTGCAACCCTGTACAAACAAGGTTAGAAAGACAGGTCAGTAGTAATTTACGAAGCTCGCGCTATAATTGTTAAAAGCAAGAATTGTTTATTAAAATTTGTTTAATTAGTTATATTTTGTATGCAATTAAGCCTTGTTTAAATTCATTTTAAAAAGTTTTTATTTGTATCTCCTGGCAACACTAATGACAACCAGCGACATATTAAATTTTGTTTTCTGATTTAGTTTCTTTACCAGATGTCCAAATTTGTACGAAAGAAACAGACTCAAATGTAGCACAGAATATTGGCTCTGAGTCGATCACAACAAGTTTTCGAATCGAATTAGTGGATAATGTGCAACTTGATATTGCGAATAAACTGCAACTCTGTACAAACAAGGCTAGAAGAACAGGTCAGTAATAATATACGAAGCTCATGTTACAACTGTTAAAACCAAATATTGTTTATAAAAATGTTTTAAATTAGTTTTTATTTTTTATGCAATTAAGCTTAATTTAAATTTAATTCAACACATGGCAACACTAATGACAAGAAGCGACCATTTTAATTTTTTCTCTTTTAGTTTCCTTACCAAATGTCCAAATTTGTACGAAAGAAACTCCCTCAAATCAGATACAAGACATTGGCTCTGAGTCCATCACAACAACTATTCGTAACGATTTAGTGGATAATATGCAACTTGATATTGCGGATAAACTGCAACCCAGTACACACAAGACTAGCAAAACAGGTCAGTAGTAAATTACGATGCTGTCGTTATAACCGTTAAAAGTGAAAATAGTTTATTTAAATTAGATCTTCTTCCATTTCAATATATTTATTTTTTTAGTCTTTTTTTTTAAATCAAAAATTTTATCACAAGTAATTCAAAATAAAAATTTGAATTTTTCGTATAAATCGAAAATGAATCCTAAATTTTTATTATCAAAAAATATTGCTGAATATTTTATAAATTCTTAAATTCAAAATCATTTTCAAAACAAAATTTCAATTCTTTTCAAACAAAAATTTATCTTAAATTTAAAAAATTAGTTGTACTTGTTGATATTGGAAATTAATCGTTTGTTTTTATAAGTCTAATCAAATCATCATAGTTTTTTTTTAATAATTTAAATAAATAGTTTTTATAATTTCCTTAAAGAAATATGTTGAAATTAACAAGAAACATCTAGGGCCGTATTAATAAAAAATATTTTAGATTTATTGAAGGCTTATTTGACAAATTTCTCTACAACATCTGTCAAATAAGCCTTTAATAAAGCTAAAATATTTTTTATGAAAACGGCCCCTAATATTTTAAGCTGCTTTAAAATAATTGTTTGTTTTTACGATTAGCTTTTGATTGGTTTGAATTTTCAAAAACAATTGGCTAATTCACGATGTGTCCTAAGTGTCGTATTGTCATAATGTTGTTTATAATGAACATTGAAATACTTTTTCTTTATTTTAAAATTTTTGGAAAATTATGCCATTTTGACAATACATCATTTTGGACTTCTTGTGTATACATCAAATATGTATATTGTATTGGATTTTTATTTAATTTAATTTTTTCTATTTGTCTGGCAACGTTTTCGTTGCTCTTCTTATGCGAATATACGTGTAAACTGCTTTTATTATGCTGTCATTATTGATCTTATTTTGTTTTTGTTTTTTTTTTATTTTAATTTATTCATGTGCTTCATGTGTGGTTTTCGTATGTGTGTCTGCTTTATTAATCTTATGGTTTTCAACATCATTTTCACCGTTGACATTCTGGGTATGTAATCGCCAATGTTATATAATTTATAGACAGCGATAATCCAATAGTTATTGTTACACCCAGTCCAAGAGAAAACATACAAACAACTATAACGGCAACAGCAACAAATAACCCAAAAACTAAAAAAATCACCTCTGGTTGGCTTAAAACACTTTTTCGTTACTCTCCTTCTCATACACAAACCAGTGACCAATCATCAAAGAGTAATCGCACTAACATTATTAGCAATATGGACGGTAAGTGTTTCTGATTAATAAAATTAAAGCATAATCTATTATATGTTGTTAATATTTATGTAATTTTTTTTATTAATTATTTATGATGAAAATTGATAGCTTAGTTACATTTCGACAAATACCCATTTGTATATAAAGGGTCCTCCAAATAACTTTTTTTTTTGAAATGGTATAAAAATATTGTAGCTTCGGCTGTGTGGCACGTAGCACCGTCCTGTTCAAACCAAATGTTGCCAATATCCTTCTCTTCAATTTTTGTGAACAAAAATTCCTTCAACATGGCCCGATAACGATCGCGATTGACTACGGCCACTGCATGCTCATTTTCAAAGAAAAATGGACCAATTATGCCTCTGGACCAAAATCCGCACCAAACAGTGACTCGTTTTGGGTGTATTGGGTTTCCAATGTATGCGTGCGGGTTTTCTGTGCCCCAAATGCGACAATTTTTGCTTGTTTACATACCCGCCAAGATCAAAATGAGCTTCATTTGAAAAGATGATTTTTTTTGGCAAAATCGGCCAAAGTAAAGTCGCAATATTTCCCAGCGTTGTTCAAGCATATTCACAACCATATTCGTTCAGCGGAAGGATAAAACTAATTATCTGTCAAATCAGACATGAGCTAAGTGTTACCATTCTCGAAATAAGCAGTAGTTGAAAAAAAACCTTAGATGGCGGGCCCTTTACATTAATCTTATTTTAAAACCTTTTTGCCTAGAGGTCTATGTTAATGTTTTATTTTAATAAAAGATAACTAATTTAAAGATATTACAAGAAATCTCGTTGTAAACTAGTCTCCTGAACCATCTGTAGTGCGAGTATTAACGATAATCGTATCGTTAAAAAAACCAAACAACAATTTTATCGATATTGGTACTCAGTACCATATATGTGCCAAAAGGTAAAACCTGCTTTAGTTAGCATAAGCTAATATTAAGATACTCATATCATTGCAATCACGAAATTCAAAACTACGGTCAGACAAGTTTTTAACCTATTTCGGACAACTTTTCGGGAAGCTATACTGTGAAAACTTATTGCCTATATTTTTTCAAAAAACATGATAAACCAAACGTATGCAATGCATTACTGGGTATCCAGCTTATTGTTACAATCCTTTATTATCAAACTGAATTTTCTGTACACACAACGAACTCTGTTGTACTACTAATCTCTGCTAGCTGTGCTAGCTAAAATTAATGATAGTATTAATATTCGCTATAATTGTGAGATCTACTACAATTAATCCGTTTTTTAATGTTTTCTTAGCTGCAATGCGATCGTATTATATTTTACCGAAGTTTTTAAAATATTTTACAAATTCAAACAGCTTATTGTTCTCTTGCGAATTATATTCTGCTGTTGTGTTTAAAGTTTTCAACAACTTGTATTTGTAGTTTGGTTTGAAGTTATACAAAAAAGCTGCAGTTTTTATTTAATATGAATTTTTCTTATTAATTGTCTAAACGGCGAATGAATAAGATTGGAAGCAGTCGTGGTAGACTTAAGTTATGATATCAAACAAAGGAGAGGAAACAAATTGAGCAAACCCCAATCAATAACCGAAACTGAAATTTTTAGACTTAAAACAATTTTGCTTAATATCCGGGATAAAAAAATAATCATTATAAAAATAACAATTCTATTAATAGATTAAAATTTTGGTAGACTTTTCGCAAAATGACCCACTGTGCATCATCTGCACTTATTAATATAGATGGTTTTTGTAGGCGTATTGAGCTTTGTTTAAAAATAGAACAAAGCAAATTCAATGGGTTGACCAAAATGTTGGCTTTTTGGAAGTTTTAAGGCATTTAAAAATATAATTAGGAAAAAAAGACTCCAGTCTTGCAACACTTTTTCGAGGTTTTATTTCTTCAAAAGTGTTTCGAATATTGGCTTCTAAATGATTAATCGTTGTTTGTTTTGTCAGCATAGACCAAGATTATCTTCGAAAAAAGTTTTTCAAAGTCATATCATACGACGAGGTGGCCAATTCGCTGGTCTATTGCATGAGATAATTCGATTACCAAACATTTTG
Organism: Phyto melanocephala; assembly: GCA_941918925.1. Lineage (NCBI taxonomy): Eukaryota > Metazoa > Arthropoda > Insecta > Diptera > Rhinophoridae > Phyto > Phyto melanocephala. Next base: position 107,959,272 of record OW799237.1, read on the forward strand.
TTCAACAAAGTGAGGGTTTCACGTGCTCAAGAAATGTAAAATTTGATTGGAAACATTTATCCTCCAAATGATTCACAATTACGTGTGGAATCCAAAAATTAAAAACCATTTGTCTATAGTATTCGCCATACACCGTAATGTTGGCACCGATTTCCGGTTAAAAGACAAATGGGCCGATGATGGCTTTGGCCAACACCAAACAGTGATCTTTTCGAGATGCAAAGGAGTCTCATGAGGATTGTGCTCTCTTCAAAAACGACAATCCACACCCATTTAGCCATGACACTCTTCGAAAACAATTTTACAATAAAAATCTGGTTTAGTTTCCAGTTAATTCTCAGCCTGAATTTTAAAAATAAATTTACACGATTTGTAACTTTTACTTTGATGTAAGACTTTACAACAGTCTATCACAGCTAGTTTTACAGTTTTACCTAACGGAAATTCTATGCGTCTAAATAAGACACCCTATACTTATATTTTTAACTTAACTTTTTATTTGTGGTATTTAGAATTACATAAATTATATATTCATAGAAACAGCACTTTACAATTTACTCAGCATCATGACAATGCTGATAAAGACGCCAACATTCTTCGATTAAATCCACAATATGCTAATGATTTTTTTAATGTATCTGAATAAGGTTCTTGTAAATACGGCGTTTTAAATCAATAACTAATTTCTATCTATCTGATATACAGTTTTTTTTTTTTTTTTTTGTTATTAGATTTCTTCAAAATACTACTTATTTGCATTAAAAATGTGCGTAAGTGCCAATGAAATCAATTGATGATTGTGTAGAAGACTCATATCAGTCTAAAAATGCTTTCATAAATGTGTAATAACAACTAATCTTAAAAGTAAAACCTAAAACATTACATCGTGCTAAAGTCAATTAGCAAAACATACTTACAATTTCTCTGAAACTCGTACTAATTGAATTAAGGTGTACTGCTCCATATATACACTCATATTGTTGGTCACAAGTAGAAAGGGCCTAACTTGTGTTTTTCTCCGAAATTGAGTTTTTTAGTGATTTCAATTCATTTTACAGAAATACACATCGACACGAAAATTCAAAAAAATAGTATGAAAAATAAAAGATATACAAGCAATTTTACAAAAGAAGTTACATTACGAGAGCTCAATGTAAACCCGGACAAGACTGAAATCTGTCAGTTTACGAGAAAGGGGAAAATACCATTGCATAGCTATCCCATTTTTCCAGATAAACCAATTCAGATTAATAGAAAGGTCAAATACCTAGGAGTAGTGCTTGCTTGAAGGCTATCCTAGAAGGACCGTATTAATAGTGTGCTTTATAAAGCTCAGAGAATATGGGTTCTTTGTAGGCAGGCGATAGGCTCAAAGTGGATGACACGCTAACTATTTACGAGTGTATTATCACCGATCGTAAAGTTTGCCTCGATAGAGTGGTGGACATCCTTAAAGAAGAAGATGAAAATAAAATCTCTTAAGAAAATTTAAAGCTTGTGCTGTATTAGTATATGCGATGCCATGAGAACCACATCAATCACTATTGAGAATATACTATCAGTTCGGCTGATTGAGATACAGGTGAAATATGTGGCAGCCTTGGCTACTACTAAATTAACCAGAAAATAATTGATATCTTATCAATAGGAAATATCGCAGAGTTAACATGTGATAAATGCACTCCCATAATATCGGAAAAGGGAGAGTGGGATGAAGTAATTAGGGTCTTTAGGATCTTTATACGGACAGATCATAGATTGGTGACTGAACTGGAATGGGTTTATATGACATAAGCCGAAAAAAAAGTATGACTGTCATCTACTAGATCACAACACCTGGCTGAGATTATGGCAATTATTATGAGGCCCCGATTTGCATATTTACGGACAGCCATTCAACAATCAGGATACTTATAAACGCATTTAAATCGTGAACGTCTAGAGATAATATGGATACCAAGCAATCACGATATAATCGGAAGCGTGAAAGCCAACAAACTATCATAAATGGGAACACTTTTAAGTACTATAACCTTAGCGAATACCAAACCCTTTCAGCGGTTAAAAATTTAGCTTAAGATTTGGGCAATGGAGAAACTCGTCAGAAAATGGTAAAATACTGATGTTGGCAAAGTGACGAAAATACTATGAGGTGACCCAAAACTTAAGAAACCGAAAGATATTCTGAAACTGAGTAAAGGTCACATGGTAATGAGAACTCATCTACCTCGTATGGGATTGTCGGAGTAAACGACATGTAAAGCATGCAAGGAAGAGAACGTGACTTTGGAACATTACCTTTGTCATTGACCTGCGCTTGGGCATATTAGACGCGAAAAACTTTGACGTAGATACTAAGCCAAACTTGTCATACCTAAGGAGTTCGAATTAGAGATCCATAGGGAAGACTGTGTGCAGTCCATGAGGGGACTGGGTTCTTGACTTAGTCGACATTCTTATGAAAGTAGGATTGCGGTTTTATTAGGGAAATTCATACCCATATAGAGCGGATTGGGATTTTAGTGTCCCTCTTTTTCAACCTGACCAAACCTAACCTAACCTAACCTACATTACTATAATGCAGTTTCTATTACGTGTTTACCTTCTCCTGTAAAGTTACACTTATTTGAGATAGGACGTTTCTACCTATAACCGTTCGACATGTATCTTGGGTAAAATCGACATAAAAAGCCTTGTATCTTAATTTTGACTTTGCCATAACTACGTTATATGTCTTTACATATGTATATTTGTATGTATGTACGTTTGTTTAAAAATATACTTTATTTCCTGTACTTGCATCTATCTTGTAACGTATTCGCAACTGGCATTTAAGATAAGCATAAGTTTGTTTTTTTTTTTGTCTTTAATATCAAACACTTCCTTCCATTCAAGCACAAAGAAAATCGTAATTGACAGCAATAGAATTTCGGAATTGTCAATTTTAGGAATTTGTCATGAACTCAATATTCGATGTTTGTATGCGTATACGTATGTATGTAGAAAATAAAAAAAAATTGTTAAAAGAAGCATATTTACTTATTTCTTATCTTCTCAAATCCTACAGTGTATGCGTATGTTTTTAAAATAATTGAACTGGAAATAACAGAATTTCTTATCAACCGCACACATGAAGTTGTGTAAATATGCTAACACGAACAAGTATGTAAATGTTAAAGATAAAAAAATTTAAATTGAATTTTTTTAGAGAAACTTTTAGTTAGAAAAAACCCTTATAATAAATTTAATACTTAAAATATGCAATCATAATATTGATTCTTAAAAAGGCAGCGCCAAAAGATATGCTCCTAATTTTGTTTGATGGTTAATTTGTATATGTATATGCTTTTGTTTGGAGTGGAGCTTAAATGGCTTTTAAGTTGTGTCCATATTTGATTTTTATACTTAAGAAATGAAAACAGAATAACAAATAGATCAAAGTTAAAAAATTGGTAAACAAAATAAGAATAAATTTAAAATTTAAAAAACAGATATTAAAAAGAAGATATTAAAACTACCTAGACGTTTAGGTTGTACACGATGTACTTTATTTTTGACTAATCTGCCGTTCGTTTTTATATGATGAACATTTTCTAAGGTTTTAGGTTATTCAGTTACTCTATTTACCAAAAAAAGTGCTGGGTATGCCTCAAGCAGTTGGTTATATTCGTTTGTGTTAGGTATAGCATTAAGCTAAAGTAAAGGTTCCGAGGCAAACTTATCAGAAACTCTTAATAGAGTTTTCCGTGAACTAGAAAATCTGAACTTATTTAAAGTTGACTAACATCTACTACAATAAAATTCTTTCTTTGTTGTCAGAGATCAAAGTCTAGTCCTAGAAATTATGTTCTGAAAACGTGTTTGTATACCCTTCACCTGTGATGCCAAAGGTATACATACATATGTACATAGCTTTGACATTGTAATATCTACAATACTCATTTTCGACTCCATAAAATATTTTCTAAAAGCTTGTGGTGAAGGGGGGATCCGATTGAGCAATGTCCGTCTGTCTGTATGTTGGTTAAAATCATTTTTTAGAATACACCATATGTTACCTGACATGCATGTAAAATCAATCTTCTACAAATATTCCAGAATAAATAGCTTTTAAAATCTAGCACAATCGGACCATACCGTTCTGATACATGTATGAGCAAAATAAGATGACTGCCACAAAAAGTACCATTTTTCAGTTTAGAATAATTTATAGACACGTTTATTTATTACTATTTGTAAATCTAATAAGCCTTTAGGACTGTATAAAAAAAATTTTTGTTCACTAACCACCAAAGTTATAGGCAAAGGTCAATGTTGATAACAAATGAAAGAGCTAGGTATCAACTCTCGTTCTATGAAACTGTGGGCCAATTCAAAGTGGTTGCATATCATTCATATTTGTACTATTTCATATTATTTTATGCATGCATAAAATTTTTGTTAGTAATTTCCATACAAAAAAAATAATATGACTTTACACATTTGTTTCCTATGTATAAGAAATTGTTTATGTTATACTTTTAACCATACTGTCTCTCAGAGAGAATTTCTTCGCTTCTCACCTCTCAGAGAGAATATTTTCTATTTTCTTCTTTTCTGTATACATACAATTTTTAACAGCGTCATCTCTTTGTCTTCTTTCTTGTATTAAATACATAATTTGTTAACAAAAGGTGTTCAAAGTCACTAGTCATATTAATATGAATTATATGACATAGTACAATATGAGAGTCTACTTTGAATTGGCCCTGTGAAATTAAAAATTTTTGGGTGTCATATCATATGATACTACCATACCTTTTTCTGCACAAAAAGTTTTCATTTGACAGTTTCACAAGACAAGAATTGAGCTCCTGGACTAACAAAATATAATATATTATAACAAATTTGAGCCCCTTGATGGCCGCCACTGCAAAATGGCGTACAATCAATTTAAAGATGGGTCAACTCAAGTTTTTAACAATATATCGCCTTAAACCCTCTCAATATTTGTATCTAATAAAAGAGCTTAACGCGTAGAATTAAGTAAATTATGAAAAAGTTAAAATCCAAGATGGCGTCCTAAATAAATTAGCAGATAATATTTTATTTTCTTTAAGCGTAATACGGTTTGACCAGTAGAATACTATAAAGTTTACTATGTAAAACTACAAATTAAAAGTCGCGTTGAAAATAATAAAGCAAATTGCTGTATTTTATTAAATTTAATATTAAGGCCACGATAACATAAGGTCATATACCACTCGTTAAAACTATTGTGGCGTTATCCAGAGACTCCGTAGAACTTTTTTTAAAATACATATTAAGTAACTTGTAAGCAGGGTACACTTATACAGGTTGCGGTGGCAGCCCAGCTGACTATTTTTTTGTGTTCTGGAGTATGTCAAACTACATATTAAAAAAATGATTTCAATTTCGGAAATTGTCAAACTTCATACATAAAAAAAGAGAGCCGAAAATCGCTCTTCTTTACGCTATTACCTTATGTAATTACATCATGCTAGTAAGAGCATTGCTGGCCTCAATAATAGTTTTTTTTTTTTGTATTATTTTTAAAAGCTTAAAACTTTGTTACTGAAATTTATTTTATATTCCTCCTTCTGTCGTGTTCGTATATGCATTTATTTTTCACAAGCCTTCTCGTACCATTTTATTTAAAATTTAAAATTTTTTCTTAAAAATGTGATACTATCTTGCAAAAGAAAGGTGCTTTATATTAAAAAGGTATTGAGGTATCTTCGTAAGCAATTTTATCAAAACTCATTCAGTAACTTTTGAGCCAATTGTGCTCAAGGAGACACACAAAAAGACAGACTGACACAAAATGCTATTTTGTTTGCTAGATCGTTGCCATCAAAAATCTTTTCAGATTTTATGGTCTTTTAATAAGTAGCTTTAAAAGGAAATTATTAAGTTATAATATTAAAAAAATTATGGACAATGTTATTGGAATCGCCTAATGACAGGTAGCTAAAGTAGCGATATTATTACATAAATTAAAATTTAATGCAGTTTAATTTTAAGTTTAATCTAGACATTTTTATATTTTTTTATTTTTGTAGTATAAAATAATTAATTAAAATATTTTATTACTAAATAAAACCTAAAATAAGATTTTATTATAAATTTCAATTTTATATAATTTTTAAAGAAAAACCTTTTGAATGTGTCTTTTTAGCGGATATTAAATTATTAAAACAAAACCTTTCACAAATTGATCCGTTAACAATAAAAGTGCCTCTTAAGGATGTCGTGTGTTATCTATCGTTGTTAGAAGCTGGTCGACCAGAAGATAAATTGGAGTGTAAGTTAAATGGAAAACAAAATAATTTTATTAAAATAAATAAATAAATAAAATAAATACTAATTCGGTATTCCCTAAAAGTCTTATGACGACGTTGCCTGTTTAGCGATAATGTTAATGAAATATAAAACACATATCTAATATCTGAGTCTTTTTGTAAAATTGTTGCCATAAAAATAAAAATTTTGTGAAAAGAATAAAAGGGTGTATTCAATTGAAATCAAAATAAACTAAAAAAATTAAAATCAAAATGTCATTAAAATTAGTAGGAACAGTGCGTCTGCGAAAAACTGTGTTGCCAACTCTTCCACTAATTTTTCAAATTGGCTGGGGTTAATAATTTCATTTTGTCCATTTTTTTGTTCGCACTTTTTATATCCTTCACCTGTGGTGCACAAGGGTATATATAGCTTTGTCATTCCGTCTGAAATTTCTACGATTTTCATTTCCGACCCCATAAAGTATATATTTTCTGAAAGCTTATGAATAGAGGAGTCGATTAAGCCCTGACCGTCTGTCCGTGTGTTGGTTGAAATCAACTTTTAGAAGCAAATATATGTTCCTCAGATCTATATATGGTATTAATCTCTTGGGAATATCCAGGAATGAATCGCTATTGAAATTCAGCACAATCGCCCCATAACTTTATGAGATATGAGCAAAAAACCACGACCACCTCGTTTTTTTCACAATTACAACAACAACCTACATACATACATACTGGTAAAAGTAAACGTGGAATCGAATTCCAGCTGAGCCAAAAAAAAATTTACTTTATTTTATTTAATATATTATTTATATTTAATTTTTTCATATTTTCTTTTAATTTTTTTAATAATTTTTTTAAAAAAAGTTGTTAACAATTTTTTTTTAAATTTTTTTTCTTAAATTTTTTTTTTGTAATTTTTTTTTATTATTTTTTTTTTATTTTTAATATATTTTTTTTTGTAATTTTTTTTTTTTTTTTTGTATTTTTTTACATGTATTTACGTATTTTATATGAGATGAATGGTAATACAAACAATTGTTATTGCATGACTACACGTTGTGAAGGGTATATAAGATTCGGCACGGCCGAATATAGCACTGTTACTTGCTTTTATTATATTTTATATTTTTGGTTTATTTATTTTGTTTGTATACATCACGACACCAAAATCACAAACTTCAATATCAACGGCAATTTAAGGCAACATCAAATTTTTTTTACAAAATACCAAACATGTGTTGACAGTCATCGATAAATGGCAATATTGCCCACGAGAATACGGATTTACAACAAACGACAAAAAAACGGCGTCGTCTTGTGTTGCCATCGCCAAACAGAATAAGGGTGAATGATCTAAATTAATTAAATTTGAAACATTAGGCAGCCAGGGCATATTTATAAGGTATATGCATATGTCTTTTCCCCCTTTTTTCTTTAGTTTAATGATTTTAAAGAAACTTTAAAGTAAAAACTTTTTAATTTCGGTTTTGTATTTTAACATTTTAAGCCAACTGAAACTGCAAATTATTTATTGTAAAATAAAAAAAAAAAAAATCAATATGTCAGATGTAGACAAACTATTAAAAAATTTTGGTACTACTGATAAATTGTATACAAAGAAAAAAACAATCAGCTGATTAGATACGAGTACCTTATTAAAAGGCCTTATATGCAACTAAAATGTTTCAATTACATAAGAACTTTTTTGTTTTACATTTAAAAAGAGTATTTAAAATTATTAATTCTTATTAAAGCACTTTTTATAAGATAAAAAGTATGAAACTACCCAATGTGGTAGCGAAATATTGACGTAACATAAAATTATTTTTATACAAAACTGAACTCAAGCTTAATAAACTAAACAACTATTGATATAAATAAAACAAGATCGAAGACATTTACTTAATATTATTTTATCTTTTTTGTTTCATTTCAATTTAGTCATGTTTCGCATGTACGACACAGATTGTAATGGTGTTTTGGATGCTAATGAACTACAAGCTATCATAAGTCAAATGATAATTTTTGCTAAATATTTGGGCTGGGATGTCAGTGAATTAAAACCGGTAAGTAAAAAACTGTTAAAAAATTTTAAGAAAGAAAAAAAGTCGCGAATAAGAGTAGTGAAATGTATCCCATCTAAATTCAAACTACTCCTCCTTTTAACAGAATCCAAGCTTAAAATAAATATTAAGAGGACTTCAGAGCTTCCATGATTATCTTCCGCTGTTATCGCCTAGGAGGGCAAATTGCCATACAAATACGAACGTTAAGCAAACCTAAAGAGCGCCCCGTCAACGCTTTGTTATTGGAAAGCGAAATTAGCTGCAAAACAAAAGTATTGTTTTTTTCTTTTGTAATTATAAAAAAGTAATGCCATTTTAGATACTTTCTGCATAACTAGCGATTTTATCTTCATTTTTATTAACTTCACACGAAAGAGTAAAAGGGTTTATACAAGTTTGTAATTCTATTTGTAATTTCTACAGTATTCATTTGCGACTTCCGAAAGTACATATATATTCTGACAAATATTCGTAAAAAAATATTTTTAAATACGTATATCAATCCTTAATAATTCTTGGACACCCTAAAGATACCAAACTATAAACCGTGGTCTCAGAAATTATTTTTGAAAAAAACTAATAAATCGGATTGAAAGCAACGGAGATATAAGCACCAAAATACAACTGTTTCGGTGTATTTCCTAAAATTTACGAACGAAATTTTTTTTTCAGAGAAAGCCTAAATGGAAGGGCTTAACTACTAAAATACAGTTTACTATGAAAAATTAAAAATCCAAGATGGCGTCTAGATTAAATGGCGAATATATGAGTCAAATATAGTAGTTACGGCTTTGTCCCCCTTTAACCCTTACAATATTGGTATTCAATACAATATTGACCAGTACAATACAGTTAAATATTAAAAACGTGTAAAATACAAGATGGCGTCTGAAATAAAATAGTGGAGTTTTTTTTAACCCCATCATATGGGTATCAAATTAAAGGGCTTGACCTGTAGAATACAGTTTATTGTATAACATTAAATCTGAAATCTGGGATAAACTACGATGTGGTAATATACTATATATGATTCGTCAAGGCCTAATATAACACTCTAACTTCTTTTTAAATAATATTTTATTAAGAAAAGCTTTCATGGTTTTTTGTACAATTTTTTTTTTTGTTTTCATAATGAGATCCCATTATATCATCGGGCTTATCTATAATCTCACCTTGACTTTGAATTGTTTCCGCAATTTTTTCCTCTCCATAGTTAGTAAGTGCTTTAAGCCATTCATGGTAAATTGTTGGTATACACCAAAAAAGATCCTGAAGGTTGTTGAAACTCTCGAACTTAATTGGTTTAATGCGGATTTTTGTAAGAAGTCGTGAGAGTACCTGCATTTTGAGCTTTCACGTCTGCTTTGGTAAAGTTTTATTGTTCATTCCCAAGATCATATTTGTGTGAGAGGTTCTAAGGGCCATCTTTTGTAAAGTGTTACCGGATACCCGGTAAAATTCCCAAAAATCTTTGGATAGGCTCTAGAGTTATTAAGGCCGTATTTTCACTAATGTTGCGGTAAGGTTTTTTATTGAATTTGCCAAAATCTTCTCCCAATATACAGATGTGTAAACTTGATTTTTTTTTTTTTTTTTTTTTAATTTCTATAATTCCCATATTTTTGACACAGTCCACGAATAAGCCACAAAGTACACAAAGGTATTTTAAAACAAGTTGTTTGGAAAAATACTACAAAGATTTGCTAGCTTTAAGCTCAAAATCTTTATGAGTTCCCTTACCTAATCCATGTGAAAAATTAATTTTAATATTTGTTTGAGCATAAGAAAGTCAAGTGCTAATAAACCCCTTGTACTCCAAGTGAAACAGCTACTTTAATGGTAAGTGCATGAGATGGTTGCCATATTTTGCTACCGGCTAAAAATGCCACATTCAACTCATATTTTCTAAGCTTCACTGAACTTCACCTACTAATTCCATATGTAAACTCAATTTCAGAAAAAATGAGGTTCTTAGACCCTGTATGCTTTAAGCTACTCATATATAAAAGCCCTAAAACTTTAATGGAATTAAATATTAAATATTTTGAATAAAACTACTAAGAATTTAAATTGAACTAAAAAAGTATTTCTTTTCAAAGTTGTTTATCACTTCACTTATATACTATGTATGTCTGTTTGCTTCCATACCTGCTTACTTAAATTTTAATTGGATTTGTTTCCTGTTTCTTTGCTGCTTTGCTTCACCTTTGATTCTTTGATTCTAACACAAGCCACTTTTGTAGATTTTAATTAGCCAGGTAATTAAAATTGGTGGGCTCTTCATTAGGCCATCAGTACGTTTGTTGGCTTTGAGTAAAAGTATTTGTGGTATTTTTTTTTTTTTTCTCAGAAATGAAAATATTATAAACTAATTTCAATGCACACACTATATAGGCACCATAAATAAAATCGTTAATTATTTTTAACTTAAAAAATTTTCAGTATTAATATAATTCGTACTTATTTGCATAAGGTGGTTGGTTACAGATGATGAGAAGTAGTTTTCTATATTTACGAGAATGAAGTATAATATGTGTATTGAAATTCTTAGATACACACTGTGAGTGGCAAAAATAAGTCAACATTTAATGTAATGCCTGTAATATATTTGGTGGACTCACAAAGTGTGCCATCATGACATAATTTCGAAAAATTCAAAAATGCCTTTAAAGTAGTATAATGTTGACTGTAAAATTGTTCAAACATTTGTTAGTACTGAAAACATATAAAAACACGTCTTGTTAATACGCTTATTCTACCACTATCTGTATCGTATTAAGTTATCCGTAGATGAAAAACTAATTAGCCTTTACTGTTCGTCAGAAAAAAAATTTAAAAAATGTACTTCGAAAAATCAGTGAGTAACTGATACCTCGAAATATTTTGAAAAAAATCTAATGGCTTCAAATGTATATTGTATCACCCTTTATAAAATCAAGAGTCTCGTTAGTAGTCTAAATGCAAAAACAACATTAAATTAAATAAATATAAAATTAACTTTTATATAAAATTGTATTAACTTTTTCTTTTGCTTAGCTACTTTACTCTATTCTTATTTCTTAAAAGTAAATAGTGTCTCAGTTAGAATGCATGTGACATCTCTGACATTTTCCTGCTGTCACATATGTTTATTATTATTATTATTATTATTATTATTATTATTATTATTAAAAATTTAACGCTTTAAAATTGTCAAAACTTATTATAAAAATTTGAAAATTTATGCTGAGATTCCTCGCCAACTTCGCAGAATTTTTAAGTCGAGAAAGTTCATATAGTATGTCCACCATTGAGATAGTAGGCATTAAGGCTCCTGTGCGTTAACGTACCGGTAGGCCTTTTAACAACATTGCTGTTGTAAACGAAAATGTCGCCAAAAATCCGACCTCAACAATTTCAATTCATTTAAATTTCACGCAATACAACGTAGCGAATTTTAACAAAACTCGAAATTCAGCTTAAACCCGCAAACCTTAGAAAGCTCTGGCAATAAGTTCAATGAATAATAGACCCAAGTGAAGTTAATACCAATTTTTCAAAAAAAAAATCTTATTCCTCGATAAAGTGCATGTCCATCTGAATGGAAAATTATTGAATTTGTTGCTAAGAAAATTTTCATCCATTCCATTAGAAATAAAAATACATCCACAACAGTTAATTGTCTGGTGCGGGTTTTGGTCAGGCGGCGTGAATAGGCCTTATAGTCCAACCTAAACAAGAGCGTTGAGCGTCAAGCGTTGGACTTTTACATGTGTTTTGTTTTTGTTACAATAACAAAATACTTGCAAAATTTACACGCTTAACGCTCAACGCTCTTGTTTAGGTTGGACTATTACTTTTTTGAAGATGAAACCAAAATTACAGTGACTATGAACGGCATTCGTTGCAGAAACATAAAAATGGAGTTATTATGGCCAAGACAAGATGTAGTTTCAGATGATGCCACATCGCGCGCGTAACAATCCATTTATTGCAGCAATAATTTCTAGAATAAATTATTTCAAGAAATTTAGTTTTAAACTGACTACTAGGCTTCTACGACTTAACGCTGTGTGATTTTTTTTGTGGAATCTCGGTTCTATGCGATTAAAAAAAATTAATATCAAGCGTTTCATCAGAGAGAGAGTCATGGAAAATTTAATGAAAGGAAAACTGGCCTGTGATCTGAGTCGTGGGGCCATCCGACGGATATTTTATTCCATATTCAATCGGAATATATCTTCTTAACAATTCATTAAAAAAAACAACAGTTACCTAAAAAAAAATATATTTTTTTTAAATAAAAAAGTGCATTTTCACTGAAATACCATTTATAAAACTTAAAATCTTTAGTAAGTTTTGGCAACTTTAAACAAATTTCAATAATAATTTCTTTGCAGATTCTAGAAGATATGATGAAGGATATTGACTATGATGCCGATGGCACAGTTTCCTTAAAAGAATGGCAGCGTGGTTGCATGGAAACCATTCCTTTACTAGTACTATTAGGTGGGTTATATTTTTTTTACACTCTACTATCACTTATTACTTGTAGTTAAAGATAATTTTTACTTTTCGTGATTATCAACATTTTTTGTTTCATTTAAAATTTAAAAAAAAAAACAAGAAACATTGCTATATTTCGCAGTGCCGAATCTTATATACCCTTCACAACGTGTAGTCATGCAATAACAATTGTTAGAAAAAACATACATATAAAGCACATACCATTGTAAAAAAAATACAAAAAAAAAATAAAAAAAAAAATATATTAAAAACAAAAAAAAATAATAAAAAAAATTACAAAAAAATATTTAAAAAAAAATTTTAAAAAATTTTTTAAAAAAATTTAAAAAAAAAAAATTAAAAATAAATATATAAAAAAAATATATATAAAAAATAATAAAAATATAAATAATATTTAAAATAAAAAAAAATTTTTTTGGCTCAGCTGGGATTCGATGCCTCGTTTACTTTAACCAGTATGTATGTATGTATGTTGTTGTTGTAATTGTGAAAAAAACAAGGTGGTCGTGGTTTTTTGCTCATATCTCAGAAAGTTATATGGCGATTTTGCTGAGTTTTAATAGCGATTTATTCTCGGATATTTCCAAGAGATTGATACCATATTCAGATCTAAGGAACATGTAGTTGCTTCTAAAAGTTGATTTCAACCAACACACGGGCAGACGGTTAGGGCTTAATCGACTCCTCTATTCATAAGCTTTCAGAAAATATAAACTTTATGGGGTCGGAAATGAAAATTGTAGAAATTACAAACGGAATGACAAAGCTATATATACCCTTGTGCACCACAGGTGAAGGGTATAAAAATTTAAATCGAAAATCTACTGGCTGTTATAGTTGGTGGATTAACAAGGTGTGTCTATAGGGGTCCTGTTTTCATAATTTTTGAAAATTTGAAAGTGTTTTTAATATGTCACTTTATTAGTTGGTTGGGTTTAAGCTGGTCTTTTTTTATTTAAATTTTTACAAAAAACATACTTAAATAGTAAGTTATTGATTGTTGGGTTTTTATGCCCATAGTCTTATGAAAAAGTTTAAAAATTCAATGTGACAACAACGTTGTAAGAACCTAACAAAGTACAAAAAGTTTCAGCTGAACAGGAACTAAGCTTTTAAATCATACTACACATACAAACATAAGTATGTAAGTAAGTATGGATTTATAATGTAGTTTTGACTTCATCTTGTGTCATATCATCAAGTACTTTAAATTGCTTACTTTACAACTGTTTGACACTTGTAAATTTCATATTTCGTTTCTCTCTGCTTTTGATATTTATAAGTTTTAGTAATTTTTTCTTATTTTTATTCTGTTGCTGGATCAAAGCAACATTAATATGAATGTCTGTAAGTGACAAGTTGTTTTGCCTAGAAATGTTTGTCTAGAAAGAAAAAAACACTTTATTTTTTTTTTGGTTGACAATTTCATAAAAGGTAAAAAGTTTTTCTATTTTTTTTTTCTTTTTTCAAGTAATAAAAAGGAGTGACTCTAAGTGTATATTTTGACACACTTAATTACGCTAAAAGAATTTTTTTTTCATATTTTTATAGACTTTTACACGATTTTCAATTTACTTAAAAGTTAGTTATCATTTTTGCTTCACATGTTATTTTCTCTAAAATAATTGGTGTGTGTTTTTTCTTATTTGTTTTTTTTTTTTTGTCTGAACAAGGTATCGATAGTACTGCTTTAAAGGAAGATGGCACACACGTTTGGCATTTAAAACATTTTAAGAAATCAAGTTCAGCATACTGTAACCTTTGCCTTAATATGCTGGTTGGTATTGGAAAGAAAGGTCTCTGCTGTATATGTAAGTATTTGTCATTGAGAAATATAGTTAAATCAATCGTTTTATTTAAGCTTTATTTATATAAAAATAAAAGAAAACTTGTTCAGTACTTTTCTGCAATATATCCCAGCAAAAAAAAATTGGAAGTAGTACAAAGCGAATTATATTTTAAAGACTTCTAACTTAATTGTGTAAAAGCAATAATTCTAAATGACTTCCTAAATGCGAAGCAATTTGTCATAAATGATGTGCTTAAAAATGTATGCAACATCATTCAAAATATCTTATACAATTCATGTAAACAAACAAAATTAACTCATGTAACAGCGGATGCTTTTCACCGTTTATGCATGAGTTCTGTGCACTCTTTAAAATAAGAGTGCAGTTCATTAATGTATTCATGTAAACACATGATCTCCAATGAAACGCTAATGTAAAAATCATAATTTATTTATTTATTTATTTATTCATTTCGTAATATAAAGCCTTCGTGGCCAAAATAACAATATTACATAGTAATAAAACCTGAGATTCAAAAGTATTATATTATATTAACAAAGATAAGAAATAATGAATTAAATAAGCATACAATAGTTATCACCTTAATAATTATTATAGTAGATTGAGGGCTCCCCAGCCATAAAAATCTTATCACAATTAAAATTTAATATTAAAATTAAAAGAAGGTCCCATCCAGTATAAATACACATAAACTAAACCCATGAGACAAAATCTTGTTAGGATAAAGAATCAAAGTAATGATGCAAAAGTTTTAACCGAAAAACATTGTTGGAATGTGAAAATGTACGCAATGAAGCAGGTAATGCATTCCACCATTGTGCAACCCTGACTACATATGCCTTCTCAAACAAAGACGAGTAAATTCTGGGTATACAAATTTGAGGGTTTCTTGTAGATCGCGTAAATACAAAAGATTTAAATAGAGCAACTGGGTTGCTATTCCTAATAACACTGTAAAATAAAGCTATATTCCTTAATTTCAAAAACCCATTAAAAGAACAGCCCAAGAAATTGCGAACAAAGTCCGAGATATGCTCATGACGGCGAACCTTGTATACAAATCGAACAACAGAGTTTACCAAACGCTTAACCCTACTTAAGTGAGTTGCAAAAGTTCCAGAAAATACTTCCAGACCATATAGAATCAAAGACATCATAAGAGAATGAGCCAATTTAAGCCTAATATGCATCGGCAAATAAAGGTTAATAGAGTAAATCTTACGTAAGATATACCAAACCTTAGAACATAAATTATCAATATGCGCACAAAAGGAAAGCCTAGTATCTAAAGTAACACCCAAGCATTTAAGATTATCCACAAATGCTAAACAAACGTTATCAAAGACAATATTTAAGTGAGGAAAAAAACGATCAGTAGGACCGAACATAATGGCACTAGTCTTAGAGGGGTTCACCGTGAATGAATTAGAAGAAGCCCACTCAAGAACACGTTCAAGACAAAAGTTGATATCATTTGCCAACACATCATGAAAATCCAAATTACTTCTGAAAAGCATTAGTGTTTTCACCTAAATTTAATCACTTCGTCACCAGTTAAACCCCTGCAAATTCACTTTTTTGTCATAAATTTTTTTTGCTGGGATATTATTCACTAAATACAGATTTTGGAAAATTTTAATGCTAAGGGACAAAAAGTGTTTAACAAAAACTGAAGAAGTGTCTCTTTAGTCATCTAAAAAGAAGGACAAAGAATATAAATTTTTAAAAATATTCCAAAAACAATTATAGAGAGTTATATCGTACTATTTGTAATATTAAATACAGGGTGTTCTTAAAAACTTTAAATGATAAAAATTCATTTAACAAAAAGGAAGTTGAAATAATTTTTATGGAAAGAATAATACATTTTACGGCTTGTCGCACCACAACTTAAATGTCCAATTTTTTTTCCTCCTCTTTTTGATCATAGCTGATTGTGTATCACAAATAACAAAAATAATATTGGCCTGTAAGAGGTCAATTTGAGCTGAATTATTAGCATAAACCAATAACTTCACGTTTTCTCTTAGAAAAAAAATCGAGTGAAGTCAAATCGCACAACCTGGCAGACCCATTAAAATATTCCTCTCTCGGAATCAACTTAATGTCAAGTTTTGATTTTAATACTTCAATGGTATCGGTGTCGTAATTAATGTCAACCTTCTATCATCTCCATTCACCGCCCATAGGGGCCATAATGTGAAATTTGGATATTAATAAATCAATGGCACCAGTGTCACATTTAACACAATTCTTGCCAATGCCATCCACATTTCATCCATGTTTTTAAACAAAAAATCACCGCCCATAGGGGCAAAAAGGCGGTCATTTCATGGATTTTATAAAAAAAAAAGTTCAAGTTCAAACTAAAAGTACTCGCTTAAAGTGCATAAAATTCTACATCACCAAGCAAAAAAGAAATGTCAAGCGTGGTTCTTTAAAAGCTATAGGAAAGTGAAAAAAAAAACACATAAAATTCAGAAAAATGCATGAAGTCCATACGGTCCATATAATTTAATGTTTGAAGATTATTTCATGCAAATGTTGAACGTGTTGACTTTCCAACATTTCGGCCGGTATCTCATGAATAAATGCTTCAATGTTGTCTTCCAATGCGTCAATTGAATCGGGCATGTGTGTATAGACATGAGCTTTAACATAGCCCCACAAAAATAGTCTAAAGGCGTTAAATCGCACGATCTAGGCGGCCAATTGACCGAATTCACCGAACTCTCCTCTCAATAAGTCCATTGTTAAGCGTGCTGTGTGGCATGTGGCACGGTCTTGTAGAAGCCACATGTCATGCAAGTCAAGCTCTTTCATTTTGGCCAAAAAAAAAAAGTTGGATATCATCTCACGGTAGCGCTCACCATTCACAGTTACGTTACTATTCTTTTCATCTTTAAAGAAGTACGGTCCAATGAAGCCACCAGCCCATAAACCGCACCAAACTGTGACTTTTTCTGGATGCATTGGTAGCTCTTGCAATGCTTCTGGCTGATCTTCACTCCGAAATCGACAATTCTGCTTATTAAAACGTACCCATTGAGCCAAAAATGAGCTTTGTCGCTGAACACAAAAAGCGCGCGATGAACTTTATTAACAGAGCATGCCTTTTTGATGATAAAATTCAATAGTTTGCAAGCATTGTTCGTTTGTAAGACGATTCATGGTTAAATTATAGACCAAACTGAAGATGTTTGACAGTGAAACAAAACACGAAACGTGCGTCAACTGTTTAAACCAGTGTTGCCAAAAAGATAATAGCTAAAAAATCACCCTTTAGGTAACGGTGCTTTTGTAGTGATGCGTTAAAATTAAACAATGGGAGAGATAACGGAAGAAATTGGCAAAAGTTGGCCAAAAAGTTTGCGTAATTAATTCATATTTAATTCGAGTATTTTTAAAAAACTAAGAAATCAAATCATGCAGCCATCTACTTTAGGGGTTTATTGAAATGTTTTGATTAAATTTGTAATAAACTTATTTCCGGAAGTACCAAAAAAAAATGGATTTTCTCATTTAAATTAAACTTGAAATATTATTTATTGGGCTCAATTAAGCCCGAATTTTAATTTCATTTTAAAGATAGAAGAAATGAGCGTAATTTTAGAGAAATGTATGCTGCTTTTCGTTGAAGTTGTATTATATAAAGAAGCCATACATACGCCTTGAGTTCACCGACAAACACTGTTTTTCGTATATTTATTAGAGATGTGCAAATGTCGTAATTTTTTCACTTGAGTCAAGCAAGAGTCACTCGCGATCGTATTTATATAAAATAATTGGTTTAAAAAATATCACACGTGATGACAAATAGTGTTGTCGTGAGCACATGCACATCTCTAGTATTTATATTCTTCTATTTGAAATATTAATTTATATGTTGCAATGCATTATGTTTAAACTTTGCAAAAGCAAGCTCCTTCTCCTCCAAATCTTTGTTAAAATATCCAGTTTGTTCTAAGAGCTACCTGCATCAAATTTAGTGTCGCTATTGTAGTTCTTGAGATGTAGGAAAAATAATAATCAATTTGTATGGGGAATACGCGTACCTCTCTCCCATACCTCCAAGATTTTGTTGGCACATTTCGTTTGTTCGAAGAGCTTTTCACATGCAACATAGTGAGTCTCACTATTGTGGTTGTGGAGATATGAATTGATCCGTGAAAAATAGCTTTTGGCCCCACTTTGCAGCGTGTAAACTAAACCACACTGTAATCCAAATATAATGCGAGTCTATAGAGCCTACTGTGGATTGCACTCACTCCATATGTTGCTATTTTGTGTATAAATAAATAAATAAATAAATAAACAAGCCCAAAATTAGCCCCAGTGCTGAACATAATTTTGCGAGAAAACATTGGTCGTATGGATGACTGATTTTCAAAGTAAATTTGGATAATTTGGTAGCGTTATTCAGACGTCAATCTATCCATGATTATTTGCCAACGTATACTGATCTTTAATGTCAAAACGTGAGCAAAGCTAGCTTATTAGTTTTTTTTTTGAGAGTTAACCCTTCGTAAATTATGTCGGGCTTAATAACCTACATTTAAAAGGTAAAACGGATTAAAAACATGAACGGTGGAATCATAAGCCTCATACGATACCAATGCATTCACTTTACATCATGTCTAATAATAAATTTCTTATTTGATATTAAAAAATTTTTGTAATTTGCACATTAATATGGGGCACCCAAAAAGGTACTTTTCCCATTTTTATGGTACTTTTATACTTTGTAAACTTATGACTTTACAACTTTTAAATTAGGTACTATGGATTATTCACATTTTTCATTAGCATTTGCTGAAAAAACTGTTTTTAATTTAGTATTAAATAGCGTAATATTGGGTACCTGCGGTAAATTGACAATAAAATCTAAATTTTTAAACCGATTTTTATGGTTTATGGCTTTTTTTATTTCCAAGATAAGTAGCTCTTAGAAAAAAGTGCAAAATGTTAAATATTTACTTTAACTTTTTTTTTAATTCCATTTTTAAAGTGAAAAATATTACCAATTTTGCACGAAAAATTTTTTTTTCCATTAATTTCTGAATAACTCCAAAACGATAAGATATAGAGAAAAATTCTATTCCATTAAAATAAATACAATTTTGTTACACATCTTCTGGTGTTTTATCTTTGAACACCGGATGACTGGTTCTCGAGTTAGGATGAAATATGTCTCCGTACCTGACTAATTTAGGGAAAAAATTTGCCACGCCCATAAAAAAAATCCCGATCTAATGGAAAAAACCGACAACGGATTTGAGTTCAGTGCATCAAAATCCATATAGTCCACATAGCTTTAATTAACGGGAAAACAAAAAATAATTTTTTGTCAAGCAGTGTAATCAGCTGTGCTTATAAGTCTATTTGGGTTTCTTGTACCAGGATATGTAAATTACTAACAAAATTAAATGTCCTTCTCTTCTATATTTTCATCAATTATTTTCTTTTTGTTCACAGTTTTTTTTATAATATTTCAATTAACTAATTTTGTTTTCCTCTTCTCTTATTCTATTTTTTTTTTTTTTTTTTAATTCCTTCCCAAAACAAAAACCACAAATCTGTGTGTGTGAGTGTGTGTTTACGTGTATGCCTTAATGTTTAGTGTGCAGATATACAGTACATGAGCGCTGCGTTAAATATGCTCCAGCATCTTGTATAACAACATATGTCAAATCGAAACAGGACAAAGGTAGCGGTGGTCTACTGCATCATTGGGTCGATGGCAATTGTTACTCTAACTGTTCGAAATGCAACAAAAGCATTAAAAACAATGAGGGTATTACGGGTCTCACCTGTCGTTGGTGTCACATTGTGGTAAGTTTTTCATTTTGATTGCGGCAAGATAAAAAGTTTCAATTCGAAAATAACGCTTATATTTTTATTTCTTTACTATTTAACAAACTATCATTCAATGCAAATAATAAAACAAAACTTAAGTTTCCTTAATAAGTGTAGGAAGAAAAAAATTGTTTACTTTCTTTTGGCACACCCTAAAAATTCATTAAAAAATTCCACAACAGCGCCCCCTAAGCGGTACAAAATATTTGACTTTCGCTTTAGGGTTCCTAACTTGTGAATATAAATCTCTTCGGCTTTATTAACAATTCAACTACATTGTCACCTATTGCACAAAAAACAAGTAAAAGTGATATATTCGGCCGTGTCGAATCTGATTATATCCTCCACCATCATGTACATATTTAATGACCACATTGTAGGTACTTCTTTTTATAACTACTTTGCAAAAATAAACTTTTATTTTTTAAATATTTTTTAATCTAGTTATAGTTTTTATATTGTAAACTTTTTTCATAAAAATTAATAATTCGTTTATTTGTCAGATTCTTCGTATTAATAAAATAATTTTATGAATTGTTTAATTTTTTAAAATAAAAGTGTATATTCTTACAATTTGTGACCCCTATAAACTAATAATTAAACAATTGCATCAATTAATATGCCAGTCTTTGGAGATTCACAAGTAAGAAGCGTATCACCACAAGCACCTCCTCCAGCGGAACCGGTCAACAGTCCAGAAATTTTTTTCTGCGAAAACTCCTAAGCTTCTTGTTTTCTGGAAATATGAACCGGAAGTTTGGTTCCTTCAAGTTGAAGCAAGTTTTCGTATGTGTGCGATAACTGAAGATACAACAAAATTTTAATATCTGGTTATGAATTTAGACCAATCTGTGCTATATTTGGTTAAAGATTTAATTATTTCTCCACCTTCTTCAGGAAAATATGAAGCTCTGAAAGAACGTATTATTAAATCATTCGCTGAAACAGCTAAACACCAACTTAAACGGTTGACAAGTGGAAAAGATATGGGTGGTCAAAAAAGTGTATCTTCTTACAACATCGTCTAGTCAAGCCCTTTCATTTGATACCCATATTATTGAGGTTAATAAAAAAAATTTTTTCGACATTTTGTTTTAGACGCCATATTGCATTTTACACTTTTTAATTATTAGCTGTGTTCTACTGGTTAAGCCCTTCCATTTGATACCAATATTGAGGGGGTTCAAAGAGTTATATTTTGAAATACCAAATTTAATCCACATATCAATTTATTGTTCGCCATTTTGTAGGTGCGGCCATCATGGATTTAATTTTTGATTATGTATTGTATTGCGATAGACAACCTCTTTAATTTGATTACTATATTGACTCTCTCTCTCTCTCTCTCTCTCTCTCTCTCTCTCTCGATTGTCTAAAAGCTGAAAAAACCCGATTTTCGTTTGTAAATTTTATGAATATTTTTCCAAAAATTTTTGCCTATAACTTTACCGATTATAGAACGATTTATCCACAATTTTTCACGATTATATCTAAAGGCTTATCATAGCGTGTTGATGAATTATCCTGAGGCTAAAAATTTTAATTTTTGTGGTTAAAATATGAGAAAAAAAAACAGAGGTAGTCGAGTTTATTTGTTAATATCTCAGAAAGTTGCGGGGTGATTGTGGATTTCAATAACGATTCATTCCCGGATTTTTCTAACATATTGATACCAGATACAGGACTGTGCATTATGTGCTTGCTAAAGTTCTAAAAGTTGATTTCAAAATACACACGTTTAGACGGATAGACGGATATTGATGAATCGACTCCGCTATTCATAAGCTTTCAGAAAATGTATACTTTATGAAGTCGAAAATGAATTTTGTAGCAATTACAAATGGAACGACAAAGCTATGTATACCCTTGGACACCACAGGTGAAGGGTATAATAAAACCAGCATTGCCAATTTAGCTTTTTTCAGGCTAAATTTAGCCTTTTTCAAATATGTACAAGAAAAATGAATTGAATGACGTTAGCCCTTTTTAAACTTTTTGTAAATTTTTAGCTATTTTATAGATATTTCAAAATGTTTTGCTAAAAATATTTAAATAAGGTTGCTCGAATTTTTGTATGGTAAAAACGCAGCAACAGTGTTATTTTAAAGTCTTGTTTTTGCTTCTAAATTACATTAATAAGCATTTCAAAGAAGTTACCGCGTATAATTCCGGTACATGTTTAAGAAATAGCTGTTTGTGTTAACCATGTATCTTTTATTCGAATTTACCGGATTTTGGTTGTAAAGCGACATTTAATTGAAGTAACAAAACCTGCAAAATGAATAAAAAATATCTACAGAAATTTTACAAAGAGTGTACCAAGTAGTAATCAAAAATATAAAGAATGGATAAGCGAATGCCAAAAGGCAGAAGAGGGGATCAGAAAATATTTTAAATGCATAACAAATACAAAACTTTGTATACAGAACGCTAACACAAACACAAATAAACATGTCAACGTAATTTAAAGCATTGCTGAACCGATTTATATGAAAGCTTAGCAACAGGAGTTGGTTTTTTGCAGTACATGGTTAACTTTTTACAATAAATCCTTTATACGGAGTCTGCAAAAATAGATCTGATTTTCCCTAATTAAAACAATACAGAACCAAACGCTCGAAGTATTACCTCATCTTTAAATATTAGCTCAGGAAATTAAATTCATAATCATACTTAAAGTTCTTGTATTTTGTTTACTGGGTTTACTGGGCTAAATATACAACAAAAAAAAATTAACTGAAAATTTTAGCTTTGACTAAAAGTCAGTATTTAATTGAAGCTATCTTTTAAGCAACTTTCCTTTAATTTTTAACTGATTTTTCATTTTTAAAATAATTTCAAAGAGTTCTCTTCGTTTCGTCACAGCATGCATTTTGATTTTTTTATGTTTTGTTTTTACTTATTTTATTCTTTTAATATATTTTTGAAGTGTAAATGAATTAATTACTTTAAGTAACTTTTAGTATCTTATATTGAATTTGCCACCACTAAATGTCAAAGAGCTTGGGAATTGTTGTTAAAACTGTTATACTATAAACTAGCTTTAATTAAGTCCATTTTGAAAATAAATACCACTGTTGTGTAGTTATCGAAGCCAACCAGTCCTGTGTTTTATCGAGTGTGAATTGCCGAATTTTTTTAAATAGTTCTCCATTTTCTAAAAAAAAACAGTGTTTGCCACTATAAACGTAGAATAACCTGGCAACAATTCCTTAAATAAGCTTAAGGAAAAACACTCTTTTTTAGCTGTTGTTTGTATGGAATTTAGTTGTTTTTAGTGACCAAGAACTAGCAACACCGAATAAAACAAATATCCCCACTAATCAAAAGTTTAATAGCTTTTACTTTTTTGGGTATCATACATTACCAACAAACGCATCAACGATATTCTACTTATAGAACATAAATGATAAAACCTTACTTGGTTCAAAATATTTTTAAATTTCCCTTTAAAAAAAAAAAAAAAAAAAAAAAGTCGATACTTCGGAAGTCACAGTTTTTTTTTTTCTAAACCTCTTACTCATCACTATTAGTTTTTGCAACAATCACGCCAATTTCGTTTTGTCTTTTGGTATCCGAGTACATGCCTACATATTAAATTGACAGCTAATTTGTTTTGAGCTTGTCATCGCTATAGATTATTTTGAAAATTAATGAATATGTGTGAGGTGTCAGTGAGTAGCATTGACAAGGCGTCATTGTTGGCTAGAATTCCAATTAACATTTGTGAAACAGAGAAATTTTAGTTTTTCATTTTCATTTTTCATGTTGTTAATAAATTTTCGGGCATAATATTA
This sequence comes from Phyto melanocephala, assembly GCA_941918925.1. Lineage (NCBI taxonomy): Eukaryota > Metazoa > Arthropoda > Insecta > Diptera > Rhinophoridae > Phyto > Phyto melanocephala. Next base: position 107,983,601 of record OW799237.1, read on the forward strand.
TTTTGTAAGTCACTCGATTTGTTTAAACTAAAATACAAACATACATGCAAACTCACAAACATGCATATTTATGAAGGTTTATGCAACGGTGAATTGTTTAAAAAAAGGCCATGACAAAGGACATAAAAAAGGAATAGATTTAAATTGTATACATTTGTTGTAAAAAGAAAACCATTTTATGTTACGAACCGTTTGGTCGGCCTTCGAATATCCTACCCTGCTGGATCTCGCGGATCGTTCCCTGGGAGTAGTTCTCAACCCTTTTGTAGCCGAGGCTCGACATAAAAAAATAAGATACAAAAAAAAAGAGTGTTGTTCAATACCGAAATGAAAATCTCATTTTCCATTCCTGCATAAATAATTGAAATCAAGGCGAATTCGAAAACATTTAGTTGATTTCAACGCTCGCGCGGACGGACAGCCGGACATAGCTAAATCGGCTTATCTATCTATAAGGATTAAGAATTTATACTTATGAGGTCGCAAATGAATACTGTAGAAATTACAAATAGAATGACAAACTTTTATACACACACTCTCTCCTAAAAAAAAATGTTTTCCCTTTACTTCAGCTGTAAATTTTTCTCACTTTTTTTTAAAATTTATTTCAATAAATTTTATTTGTTAATATTTATCTCTTCTTTATTATTTGAAGTTTTTTATTTTCTAACATTTAATAATATACAAAGATACAATCGTTACAAGCGTTATAATAAAACCGACTGTTCACAAAAAAAAAAAAAAACCAACACCAACACCAACACCAAAAGTGTATGTCAATACAAAATAAACAATACATGTTGGTGTTGTGAATTGTTACAATTGTTTTGTTGCTGTTAGTATTATTGGCGCTGGTTTTCTTATTTCTTCTTAAATTGACAGTTGAAATATGTCACGTACATCGTTTGTAACAAGTCTTAAGTTTGCAATTTTTTCCTCAACAGAGTGTTCCTTTTTCTGTTTGTATTAAAGTAGTTGCAAGCACAATTTTTAGATGTTCTATTTTTATGTTCAATTTTGTCATACAATCTACAAGTGTATGTGTATGTATGTTTTTTCCCAACTACAACAGAATCTTTAGTGAATAAAAAAAAAAGTTTATCAAATCTATTTTTCCAAAGTTGACAACTTTTTATTATATTTAAGTGTAGATCCCCCCTCTTTGTTCTATCCTTTTTGTTAATATTTTTTTAATAAATTTTTTTATCACTTCAGCTTAAATAGTTGCTTGAAGCTGCTACTTGGAAAAGTTGTTTTTTTTTCTTATTATTTATATTTAGATTTAATAGATAATAAGAACAACAAAAACTATCCAAAAGCAAAGGAAATTCGCCATAATACGCTCTTTCATGCTGTGCATGCAAAATAACGCTGTATAAAACTTGAAAACTATTATAAATTATTATTGTTAAGTTTTGTGAAAGAGATTTTGTTTAAAGTTTTCTAAGATTCAATTTGGGGAAATTACAAAGGGATGGTTTGTTTTAATAGAATGTAAAGTGTTTTCTTTTATGTATTTGGATAAAAAAAAAATTCTAAGAATTATTTAAGCAATATTTTTTTAGGAAATAAGTATGAGTATGCCCGTATGTATGTGTGTATATATCAATCTGTATATATACGGAATCTGGCAAAGTTATTGGCGTTTACAAGACGTTCAATCAAATTTAAACTTAAAATATTTACATTGAGTTCCCATAACAATAAAATTAAATTCTTTCAAAAATGTGCAGTGCCACGCCTACACAATAAACATAATGTTTAAAATTGTTTTTTTTTTAATTGGTTATTTTTAATTTTTATCTTTACATCAGCGATAGGCAAATCACGTCTCACGAACTACTCACATAAACACCTCACACGTAGTAACTAAAAACAAGTAAGAGCGCTATATTCGGCCGTGCCGAATCTTATATACCCTTCACAACGTGTAGTCATGCAATAACAGTGGTTTGTGTCACCATTCATCCCATATGAAATACGTACATACATATAAAAACATACATATATGAAAACGTCCCATTGTAAAATTATAAATTCACGTATGTATGTTAAAAACACAAAAAAAAAAATATTTTAAAAAAACTTAAAAGAAAAATATAAAAAAAATTAAAAAAAAAACAAGTAAGAGCGCTATATTCGGCCGTGCCGAATCTTATATACCCTTCACAACGTGTAGTCATGCAATAACAGTAGTTTGTGTCACCATTCATCCCATATGAAATACGTACATACATATATAAAAACATCCCATTGTAAAATTATAAATTCACGTATGTATGTTAAAAAAACGAAAAATAAAAAAAAAATTTAAAAAAATTTAAAAAAAAAAATTAAAAAAAATAATTTAAAAAAAAAATTTAAAAAAAAAATTATTATATATATAATATATATAAAACAAAAAAAAAATAAAAAAAAAATTTAAAAAAATAAAAAAAATTTAAAAAAAAAAAATAATAATAAAAATATATATAATATATTAAATAAAAAATAAAAAAAAAAATAAAAAAAAATAAAAAAAAAAATTTAAAAAAATTTTTAAAAAAATTAAAAAAAAATTTTTTTTGGCTCAGCTGGGATTCGATGCCACATTTTCTCTAACCAGTATACACGTTTGTATGTATGTATGTTGTTGTTGTAATGTTGTTTTTGTGAAAAAAAATCGAGGTGGTCGTGGGTTTTTGCTCATATCTCAGTTGTTTATGTACCGATGTTTCTGATTTTCAATACCGATCTACTCCCGAATATTTCTGATATTTCAATACCTTACCCGGGTCCAACCTATGTCGGGGGGCTTCAAAAAGTTGATTTCAACATACACACGGACAGACGGTCAGACGGACAGACTGACAGACTGACAGGGCTTAATCGACTCCCCTATTTATAAGCTTTCAGAAAATATATACTTTATGGGGTCGGAAATGAAAATTGTAGAAATTTCACACGGAATGACAAACCTATTTATACCCTTTTTCACTGTGTGAAGGGTATAATAATAAAAATATAAATAATATATTAAATAAAAAATAAAAAAATAAAATTAAAAAAAAAAATTTTTAAAAAATTAAAAAAAAAATTTTTTGGCTCGCTGGGAGTCAATGCCACGTTTTCTCTATCCAGTATATATACACGTTTGTATGTATGTATGTTGTTGTTGTAATGTTGTTTTTGTGAAAAAAAAATCGAGGTGGTCGTGGGTTTTTGCTCATATCTCAGTTGTTTATGTACTGATGTTTCTGATTTTCAATACCGATCTACTCCCGAATATTTCTGATATTCTAATACCTTACCCGGGTCCAACCTATGTCGGGGGGCTTCAAAAAGATGATTTCAACATACACACGGACAGACGGTCAGACTGACAGAGCTTAATCGACTCCCCTATTCATAAGCTTTCAGAATATATATACTTTATGGGGTCGGAAATGAAAATTGTAGAAATTTCACACGGAATGACAAACCTATATATACCCTTTTTCACTGTGTGAAGGGTATAATAAACAAAAAGTTAGTCTCGCATCAGCTTTTAAGTAAAGCGGTTGTGTTTTTTAAATTGTTATGTAAAATGTATATTAATTTTTATTCAGTACGTTGTCAGAGTAACTCACATATACAATCGCAAAATGCATTAGTAGGTATTGTCTATCCTTACCCTGCAGATAACGCGACTAGTCCATACACGCATGTAAAGTATAATCTGTAATGGACTAGGACTAATCCAAAGATCACCCAAATGTATGGAGAAAACATGGTCGATTTAACATTACGTGTCCTAGTGCTTGACCATATAACCCATCGGAGTAGTCTTGAAACTACTCTTTGTCATTATACACGTTTTGAGAACAATATACATAAGTAATCGATTAAACACGAACACTTGTCCTTTAACTGCAATATCTTGTTTAAAAATGATAAGGTCCATCCATGACAGCATATCATAGGACCGTGTTGTAAGTAGTCCATTTAGCTAAACTGGAACACGTAGTCCAATATTATCTGTAAGGTACTTTACATACACCGAATGACTCCAACATTACAATTAAGTGATTAGAAAAGTTGGGCATCGCCGCGCCCGTACAGAGTTAATGATATTTTTTGACTACTTCTGCTTAATCGATTCTTTAAGACGTTTGTATTTGCATTGAGTTCATGTGAAAATACAATATTTGTATGACAGTGGGCAGTGCCTTTACAGCAATACTCTTGGTTACGTTTTGTGATTAAAGTAACAGAATATAGAAAGAGTAAAAAGTAATGAAGAGTATCTTCAGCAGCGGCAAGTAATTTTATAATGAAAAATCGATTTTATAAATTTTTAAAAATAATAAAATTTTATACAAAACGTTTTCTTAGTGGAACTTTTTTTCCTATAAATTTTCAAAAGATTCAACCAATTTTCATTAACAGAAAATTATAATGGATTTAAAAGAGAATTTTTCGCCATAAACTAAAGAATTTACTTTAAAATTTGTTTAATATTTTTTCTAATTTATTTCATATTATTTTCTTGTCGTTATAAACAGCTACATAATCGTTGTGCATCCACTGTGCAGAAGGAATGTGATCTGGGTGAATTTGCTGAATTTATTATACCTCCCACAGCCATTTATCCGTCTATATTGGATCATCGGTCTTCGATTAATAAAGCTTATAATGTAAGTTAATAAAGTGCTTGTAAAACAAAACACACATACATTAAAACATTAAACAATTATATTTACCTCATTAAAGTTGTTAAAGAAATGATTTCAAAATAAAAAAAAAATGTTGAAACTGAGCGCTATGACATTAAACATTTGAAAAATTAATAAAAATGAAACTTTTCGAGAATTCTTCATTTTTGAAAAAAATTTAACAAAAATGCCTGTTTTATACAAAACTTTCTTTAAACTTTAAATAAATATTGATTAAAGAACACATTTGTTGTTTATAACTCTCTCATAATTAATCATCATCTTAAATCATTATAAATGTTATAACCTCGTCATTAAAATGTATGTTCGTTAAAGTAAAATTTTTTTAATAAATTTGCAAATGCAACTTTCCAGCATTTGGTAAATAATTTCAAGACAACCGGCCTCGGTTGATACTTCGACACTGCTTCAATAAATCGATTTTTTCAGACTTTAAAGTATCTTAACTGAAGCCTACATTCATACAAGATTCAACTCACTCAGGAGTTTCAAAATCAATAACCATAAATATCGGCACTATGAAGATCTTATAGACCAACCTAAACAAGAGCGGCATGCGTTGCGTTATATTCCGCTAAGCGGTAACGCTGAGGTGACAAACCTAAACAAAGAGTGTCAACGTTATGCAATGAACAGTAATGTTCACTTATGTTTTCTAATAAAACTCACTAAATTGAAATAAAATCGCTAGATTTACCTGAAAACAGCTAAAATGGCATTACTTTTCAACAATTACAAAAGCAAAAAAAAAACAACAACAGTTATGCTGCAGCTAACTGCCATACCTAACGGCTTGTCAAAATTTGATTTTTCAATTGTAAAGCTATAAACACAATCAAAGGCTACCGACCATCGACTATCGACTACAACAGTAGCTGGCTACAAAAATGGCCAAGTCGCCAGCTACTTAATTCTTTTAACGACTACTGACCACTAACTACAAAAAATAAACATCTGTCTTGACATATGTATTATTATTTTTCAATGGTGCCACTATAATAGTTTTTCGCGTTTTTAATAGCGATATTTAATGTATTGCGTTTTTAAAACCACCGTTTCATGCATTTATTGTATTGGCAGCACTAATCTGTTTTTTGTAGCCAAGAAAAATAGAAATTAGCCTAAGTTGGCCACGGGCTACAAAAGTAGCCGTGTAGTCGGTAGTCGTGTAGCGGCTAAAAGAATTATTCTCATAAGCACGCATGTATTCTATTTTTGACATCTTGTAGTCGATGGTCGGTGGACTTGATTGTGTTTATAGCATAAAGCGTTGCCGCCGCGGTATTTCGGTTTGTTTCATACAAATTGTATTAAGATGAGAATATTTGACAGCCAAAATCGATTGACATTCTTGTTTGAATTTGCGTGTTATTTTGAAATTTTTGAATTTGAAATGGCGCAAAATCCACACAAGATTCATAAGATGGTAATGTATCCAAAAAAGTTACTTTTTTGTGTGTATTTTAACCGACGGCATTTTTGTTTAACAGTTTTTTGTAAACTCTTTTTTGTAAACTCTATTCTTAAGGGCATTACCGTTAACTGCGAGCGCTTAAGGTCACTGAAAATTGCTTCAATATGAACGTTTACGTCATTTAATTTCATCGACATTATGCATAAAAAATTTAAGAGTATAAGGGTTTCTCTCGCAGTGATGAGAGATATCTACACAAGGTCATCACTCAGATTTTGACGTCATTAATAAATCTCAAAACAACATAACTGGAGGCATTATTAAAAATAGCAATAGAATAATCATTCAGATAAAACTGTTTTTGATAAGTATTTCTTGATTTCTTTATATAACGAGATATAAAATCTCTACTTATAGAAAGTTGTCAATAAATTTCTGCTTTGGAAAATTTGAGATTTTCAAAAATCTTGTTTTATAAAACGTGCTTAAAAAACTAAATATAATTGCTGTACTCACAAGAAGTCTTAAGTGCCGTAATGTCAAGGGTAGGTAAGTAGGTAAGTAAGGCTGGTGCTAAGTTTCCCTCACCCCCTCACCCAGAGACCAATACGATCCATTGTGATGCCTTAAAATAAAAAATATATAAAGAAGATTAGAACAAGAATAGAAAAAAGAAAAGAAGATAGACAAATGGTGAAATAGTGGATATCAAATTAATGCCAAAAAGAGCCAATGCCCGACAATCGACCTATTTCCAGATTCTCGAGTCCACAGCTTGATACATCCCCTAATTCGCTAAGAAATCTGCTACCTAACCATTTTAACCTGATAATCTGCAGTCTGGGATATTGGCACAGAAGAGAAGAGAAGATTAGCATGGCCCTGCGCCGTAATGTCATAATTATAAAAAATTTTAAAACTAAAAAAACCTTTTCACAATTTTGAAACATTATGACCTATCACAATAGCACACTTAGGACCTCTTGTGAATTCGCCGGATATTTTAAGAAAAGTTTCAAATTCGGTTTGTGAAAAAAAATTGTATTATACTGAACCAAACATACAGTTCTCAAAAATGTAGGTGCTAAGCTCTGTAAGTAGCAGGTGTAATTTTCGTAAAAAACTAATGACTTAAATTAGTGTTTAAATCAAATTTAGGAGTTTCTTCATTTAAAAAACCGATAGGAGTTAGTGTTATGCCAACAGAAAGTCCTCTGTTCAATTAAAATTTCGTTAAAATTATGATTTTTATGCAAACAAAGTCTGCTTAAAAATGTATGTAAAATATCGCACACATACAAACCGAACGGAGTAATTTTTGAATAACAATATACGAATTAGAATAACGTTTATTGAGAGATTCAAAATTTTTCTTAATACAATATCTTGAAATTTTTCGTTTTAATGTTTCCATTTCGTTAAACCCGGAAGGTGAAACAGAGAACTATATTAAAAAACCTGAAAAACAAAAAACTGGCCTTATGCTAGTTTTATATAAAAGAAGCTTCGAATTTGTTGATAAAATTTTATTATACAAAATCTTTGAAAACGAACCCAATATCTTATAAGATTTGTTTAACACAATTCTTATATGTCTATTGCCCTTAAGGAGATTATTAAAATTGATAACCAAAACATTTAAGTTTACTAAAAATATTTTGTTTTAAAAATTCCTAAAAGGACTCAATTCGCACAGTTTCAACATTTTTTTTTTCTTAAAGTCTTCATCTTTAAATCCTAACATAATCACACACAAATAACATAAATTAACACATATAGGTAGTTCAGTGTATTCACATAAATACTAATCAATGTCATTTGTTGTTTTTTTTTTATTGTTTATTCCTTTTTATAACATTTCGCTTTTAATAACATCAATGTAAATCTATATCAAATTAACTTTGCCACATTTTGTAATTTTACGGATTAATAACTCTTCAACTTTGGTAAACTGAAAACTGTAAATTCCCTTTTGCAAATATCACCTGTGCTCGTATCAACACATGTGTACATGTATATAAAAATGCTTGTTCATATTTTGTAAATATTTTGAAATTTAACTTGCCATACACTAAATAGAAATATTTTAAATCCATATCGCATCATCAACAGGCTACACATCTTCAGATAGCACCACTAGATACAAACAGTTGTCCCCTGCTGGTGTTTGTTAATCCCAAAAGTGGTGGACGACAAGGAAAACGTTTGCTGCGTAAATTTCAATACATGCTTAATCCATGTCAGGTCTACGATTTGTCCAAAGGTGGTCCCAAAGAAGGTGAGTCGAATTTAACATTTAATGCATAGAAAATGCAGCAGCCAGCCTTAACATGCAATTATAAATCTATTTGCTTAAATCATGTTGACTTTGATATTAAAACAACTTAAAATTAATCGAAATTATATATGTACTCGAACCCGACAACAACAACAACTATGTATACTCTCTCTACAGCCTCTATGCATCTCTTTCAATCTGTGTGTGAATATGTGTGTTTACTTGCCACTCACACAGCCTCGCGTATTACTGAGAAACATTTATATTTACTTGTTGTTTATTTATGAGAGAAAATATTTCAATTAAAACTTTCTATGAATACTAATTTGTAAAATTCAAACGTATGAGCGAATTTTGTGTGTGTGGGCAATAATGTGTGTGTGTGCAAAAGTTGTTTAAAAAAAAATTATTAAATATAACGCACAGGGCGTTTAAGTGATATTAGTCTATATGCAAGTAGAAGGAGAAAACTTTTACAATGAAGAAAAGTTAATTAAAATTATACAAATTGATTGTAATTCTTAAAGAAACATCTCTAGAGTACAAATTTAATGTAAATTTCTACATATCGATGGCTGAATATCAAAAGGGCGTATCTCGATTTTTTTTCAAAATACCATTTTAACCAAAAAGTTAGTGAGAAATCGCTTAAATTAACGTACTTTTAGTCACATAAAAATGCTCTTAACTTATTTCATTCTTTTAAATGTTGTTCAGTTTTTCCTTCTCCTGGTAAATGATGAAGAAATCTAGATACGCCCTTTTAATGTTAAACCATTGATATATGTATTTGCTTAAATCTATTAATATTACATCAAATTGTAGCTAACAATATACTATTTTATTATGAACTGTTCGCATGCTTAACAGGATAGAAAATATACTGAGTGTTAGCGCAAACTGTTCATTATTTCTGTGCAAAGTCGTCTCAGTGTCGTCAGCATTTTGTATCATAGCCAAGGAATTACTTTCACCTTTGATATCACTTCCCCATATTATAAGTTCAATGTGTCACCTATTCGAGACTTATATCGTAATTACTTATATCGTAATTAAAGATTATTCTATGCATTAATCTATATTATTAGCTATATGTTAAGGAGAATTTATTTAAATCCCCTCGCTCATTAGTAATTGAGTAATTAAACATTGTACTATGTGTGGAAGTTTTATTCAAATCAGTTTATTGAATAAGTAGTTGCCAATGAATACTTTCTATGTGTGGATTGTCACAGAAACCCTATGCATCTGCTAAGATTGATACAAATTATTTATTTAAAAGAAGTTAAAAACGAAAATTTACTTTATAGGGGCGTGGCACTAATCTTTTTTGTCTTTCTTTTCTCGCCCAGAAAACGTAGCGTACAAGCTCAAGTGAATCAACCGTAGCCTCATCGCAATATGTTCGGCGGTGTGGTTAGGTATACGTACAGAACAACATTCTTTTTTATATTTAAATGAGCTGGAAAGTTGTCATCACTTGAGGCCTTTCATAATATAACCTACGCCATAATATTTACATAATATTATACGATTAGTTTTATTAGGATTTGAATTCCTTTTTCCATTTGTGTAATTTACTTAAGTCGCAATTCATACTTTATAGCACATTTTAACGATGTTTTTAAAATAACCATTTCTAGAATTAGCATCGCTAGGAAAATTCTCGCTCTATTATCACAATATAAATATAAAGAAACTACAGCCAGTAGTATTTAGTAGTTTAACATAAGATATAATTAGGTTTATATTAAGTTGAATGAAATAATAGTGAAATACTAAATAAGCTATTGCAATTTGAGTGTGTCTTAATAAATATTACTTTTGTAAGTCATATAAATTTCAAAAGTGCTGATTATTATTTGCAATTAAAAGAATCCCGTTTTTTTTTTTAAAGAAATAAACCAACTAATTTTTATAAAAGACATAAGCGTTACAAAATACACCTATAACTTTCAGAGCTTTGTAGAAGTGTCATAACACGACAAAGACTGAACCAATTTAGCAAATTTTTGTCCTTAAATAAACGTTATAATTTAAATAATTTTCTAATATACATTTGAAGACTCACCAGGTTTACTTCTACCCAGGATTTTCTTTATAAAAGATCTTACATATTTTCATCATCATCATTTTTTAGAACAATGGCCTAGATACATTACTTTTAGGTTACAAATAAAATTGCAGTGATATTACAGTTAAACGCCTAACGTCCCAGCGTTTACATCATACAATATATTTTTTTTTTTTTTTTTTTGTTGAACAAAAGACAAAATTTAACTACTGCGAAATCGAATTACAAACCTTTTAACAATTTTTCTAAATGTTTTTATATAAATTTTCTATATAAATAAGATAATATTAAAGTCATGTGAATTCACACGCTACATAAGGAATTTATTCAATTTATTTTTACACAAAAAATAGGGATCGGATTACACCTTACCCTCACTTATAATCATCTCAATCATCTACAATAAAAATTTGATAAATTGATAAATATATTTATGTACATTTTCAATTTATTTTATGTGCCATAGCGATGACCCAAGCTGTGTATATAAAGCAACCTCTTTCATTTGATATCAATAAAGATTTGTTTAGAAAAAAAGTGTTCCGCCCTATTATTTCAGACGCCGTATTGGATTTTACACATTTTCATTTTTTACTGCATTCTACTGGTCAAATCCTTTCATTTGATACCTTTATTGTAGGGGATGAGGGGAAATAGTTTTATTTCATTTGATCTATATATTCGCCATTTTGTTTAGGATTTTGATTTTCATTAATTCTTAGTTTACTAAATACTACTTGTCAAGCCCTTTTATTTAAAGCCACCATTGAGGCATTTAATTACTAGATTTGGACCCTGTATACAGTTATTTAAATCCTTTTTGTAGTGGCGGTTATAATGGATTCAAAATTTTTCTGAGGATTGTAAAGGCTTAAACTTTTTTTGGGTGGGTTCAAAATTTTAAATTGAGTTAATTTTATATGTATACTTAATGTAAATAATTAATTTTTTCAAATTCTTTGAAAAAACAAATAATTGCACATTGCACCCAGTAAGTTCCGACCAATTTTGTTAATTTTTTCAGAAATAATTTCCGAGACTACAATTAATCGACTCCTCTAGTCATATGCTTTCAGAAAATATATACTTTATGAATATTGTAGAAATTGCAAACGGGATGACAAGAGACTATGGAAATTTTTCTCATATAAGGTGTGAGATCGAAAAAATCTTAACACACGTTTTGTCTCTTAACTTTTTTCGGAAGAAATATTTAATTTTTTTTTTCTATCTGGTTAACTTAGAAAAATATGTCAATTATTATTTTACTGGCAACCATGTTTTTGCTGTGAGTTTAATAAAAATGAGCGATGAAAAAGAGGTACGTGCTAAAATTATAAAAAAGTTAAAAATTAAATCCAAATTGGTCCTACAAAAAATTGGCCAAAGAATTAAAAAGAATTTTACCATTGATAGGAAACATGGTTCGAGAAAAAGGTCTACATTATACTAGGACAGGAAGGTTTAAAGCATATTGAAAGGAACTCCAAACACATCTGATAGGAAACCAACCCGGTTAGCTCAGTACTCTGATTATTTCGTGCGAAAAGTCAATGCCGGCTTGAAAACATACAAAGTCCAAAAAGTTCCAAATAGGAATGCTGCAAAAAGCGTTTAAAAGCCAAAAATGGGGCACAGAAATTAAAATCAAATTTCATTGAAAAAAATATTCATGTTGTAAAATGGGCGACAAATGGGCGTTTGTACTGATTTTTCGAAGCTTCCGGGTCAAAATTGTTATGTTGTTTAATGCTCAAATAAATATTGAATATAAGTTTTCGACCCAAAAGCAGACATAATTTTCTAACAAATTCTTGGTATGGCATGCAGTTGCAGCAAAAGAAGCAAGTCATTTGTTACAGTTGGCTCTATAAATACCGAAATATACATTAATAAATGAATGATTCTTTCTTTCATAAAAAAGCACAACATGACCTGAATTTGGCATCATGTAACTGTAGTAATAAAGAGTGGTACACTCTTTTTGTACCAGGAGAGGAAAATCCTCTAAATTTCCCGAAATTAGAACCAGTGAAGTTATTTTAGACTCTTAAGAAAAGAGAAATAAAGACCACAAAAAGGTTAAAAATAGATGGTTACAAAGTTCCAAAAAAGTGACTTAAACATCTAGTAAATCCCTAATGGAAGGGTTACCAAAAAAAGGTTTACGAGTTTATAATTTGTAGGTAGAGCCACAAAAGTTATATATTTTTTGTAACCTTAAACATAATATACATAATTAATAAATAAAAATTAAATCAAACTCCTAAGATCAACCGTTAAAAAAATATTAAATTTTATATGTGTTAAAATTTTTTTGAATTCACTCCTACACTGTTATATCTCTTAATAACAAATTTATTGAGAAACTATTTTTAAATAATAAATTTATCATGAATTGCTCTTTAATAAAAAAAATAATAACCAAAACACAAATTGAAAATTATTAAAATCGAAAATTAAAACAAATCGATAATTGCACCGTTTTTATTTTTCTCTATATAAAAATTGTTTTCTTTACTTTATTCTGTTACTTATTAAATTCAATTATAATGTGTTTTTTCTTCTGTTGTTTAAGGTCTGACATTGTTCAAAGATTTGCCCAATTTTAAAGTCATTTGCTGTGGTGGTGATGGTACAGTGGGTTGGATATTAGAAGCGATGGGTAAGTATGTCTTTTATTAATTTGAAATTTTTGTGCAATTCTTTCCTAAAGTTTCCATGATTTTGTTTTCGAAATTGCTTTTCTTATTAAGTAATTTATTTTCTAATTATACACATACTTTGTCTTTTCCACACCACACATACACACACACACACTTACATAGACTCAATGAAATTTATCAAACAACCAGCTGTTGGTGTAATACCACTTGGTACGGGCAATGATTTGGCACGTTGCTTACGCTGGGGTGGCGGTTACAGCAACGAAGACCTAACATTAATATTAAAGAAAATTCAAACTTCAAAAATTGCCATGTTGGATAGATGGAGCATACAGATCACAAATAATCCCAAGTACGGGGAGATACCGAAAACAAAAGTAAGTTGAAGTGAGTTTTTTTCTCGTTATTAAGTCTATTAAGGGAATATTTGAATGACTAAATTTATTTAGAAAATAAAAATATAAATGTGCAAAAATTGCTAAAATATTTGTACAACAAGAGCCTATTAAATTCTTTGCAAGAAATACATGTCGCCACCTTCATATATAACGGGCATAATGCATGATTTTAATTGTGAGTCAAGTTTTTTGCTCTACATTTTTTTGTATTTTAGTTGTTGACAAATTCAACCATGGAGAGGTACATAACTGAGCAGCGCGTTGAGATTGTTGAAGCCTTCATGAAAATAAGTATTCAAATCGTAATGTGAAACTGTTTTTAAATGCCGATAAAAAATCAAGTTTCGGCGATATTTTAACTCACTGCCACCTTAAGGAAACCATCTTTGCAGACACGCTCATTTACTGCCACCTTCTCTAGAGGGTCGTGCAACTCTAAAACAAATTCGCTTATAAACAAATTCCATCTTAAAAAGATTTACAAACTTCAACTATGAATTATAAAGTGTTAATAAAAACAAAAATTAATTAAGTTTTTAAAATGAATAAAATTGTATTTAATTACATGATACTGCAAAAAATATAACTTTCTTTATGTAGCGTATAGTTCGAGGCTTTGGTGCAATATTTTTTATCAGCAAGTATACCCAGCAAAATAACACATTACAAAATAATGAGTTAAAAGTACTAAAATAAAAAGTTCTTCACTTTAATTTGGCATTTAAACCTATTATTTTATCAAGGCGATGTCATTGGACGTAAATAAGTACTTATCACGCTCGCTTACAAATGGGGACTTTTATAAGTACTTAAGTACTTAGGTCGCTTATGAGAAGGGACTTAAATAAGAAATTGTATTGTGTGTACTTCTAAGCAAATATCTGAAAATAAGTACTTACGTACCACATTATAAATCAAGTCATTACTTAAATACTTCTATGTAAGACAGACGATATGTAATAGTCACTGAAAAGTATGTTGTTTAGTAAGAGCAAGTCATTACCTAGTTTTTGCTGGGTATTATTTAAGAATTTCCTTATATTCATCTCTCTTTTTAGGAATTCGTTTTTGCAAGCTCAATTATGCAAAATATGCTAAACAAAAAAAAAATACAAATACACACCTCAACTTTTAAAGTTACCTCCATTTTTGTAACGTGCGTCAAAAAAATTTTGTGATAAATTATTTCGCAACAAATACTTATTAGAAAATATTTTTTATGTCATTCGAAAGTAGACTTTAATGGTACTAAACATTTTGTATAATTTGAAGATATTGCTTTTCTAAAGCCAAAAAATGTTTATGTTTTAAGCTGAAAATACGTACTATTGAAGCGTTCATCACGCAGAATTTGTCCATACATTTATACAATGCATATATACAATGGATATGTGTGTACCTATATAAATAACTAGAAAAATACCTGTGTTGTAGTAATAAATCCTTCTTCCTACTATATAATATAATAAATGTGAATGTTTGTATGTTTGGATATTTGTTACTCAATCACGCAAAAACGGCTGAACGGAACTAAATGATATTCGGCACAAAGGCTACTTTTTATCACGATAACCAGGCAAAGTCGTTGGCAAACTCATCATCACACAGCCTAAGCGGGTTGTTTGTGTTGTAAATATTTTTATTTTTGTTTTGAGTTTTGACTTTTCTTTCATATTTTCAAATTCAAATTATTAATCTTACTAATCCTACTATCCTAATCTATATATATAAAAATTAATCCCTTCCCATCACGCGTGAATGGCTGGACCGATTTCACTAATTCTTCTTTTGTTGTATTTGTTATTTTTAGGAGGTTCTTATGTCAGTTTCGTGATTATAAAAGTAGGCAGTGCCACGCCCATAAAAAATGAGTTATCATTTTTAGCTACTTACACTGGGCCGATTTTTTTGAAAGTTTGCACACATATTGAGCTGTCATGACTTTATAATTTCGTGATTAGAAAAGTGGGCATTCCCTTGCCCATAAAAACAAGTCATAATTTTTAGCTTCTTGCACTTGATATTCAATTAAAACTCAGAATGCATTTTTATTCATTAAGGGGCGTAGCAACGCGCGCCGGGCTTGGCTAGTAATATAATAAATGTGAATGTTTGGATGTTTGGATATTTGTTACTCAATCACGCAAAAACGGCTAAACGGAGCTAAATGAATGTGGTTTTATATATATATTTTCTAAGCGAATCTAAAACTCAATCACGAAGTCGCCGGAACAAGCTAGTTTAATAATAAAGCAAAATGATAATAAAAATGTATGTGACACTCTTGACAACTTAGATGCCAAAAGCCGGCATATATACGGAGCTGAAATTTAAACTTAAATCGCCAGCAAATATTCGCGTTCCCAATTACATAAAAATTTATATTTGTTTCAGCTCTAGTATGTATGTTTATGAGAAATATTTGACTACGTACGCACATATTAATACCCAGCAAGAATTTACATGACAAAGCAAAGATTCTGTTAGCTTTTAACAAATTATGAATCGAATAAATTTAAATAAAAATGATGAATTTACCATTAGTGTGTCAGTGAAATACATGTATTATATATATATTAATAAAATGCACTCTATTCTAATTGGCGCATTACTTTGTATGTGTTTAGAAGCACATCATTTAAGTTCAGTCTTTACAAAATGTTAGAAGGAATTTAGAATATATATTTTTTTTTTTACTATTATTTTAGAATTCGTAAAAATAATTTTCAATTTTGTCGACTTTTAATTTCTCTGCTGAGTAATGCATGGTACATTATGAAATAACTTTCAACATTACGTATGATTAATATGTAATATTTGTATGTAAATAAATAATACTCATACGCACTGCAGTGCGTTGCTTCATACCCAAAAATCAAATATTTTGTTAACAGCAAATTGTTATAAAATATTTATGGATGTACACATGTACGTATTTATTTATACTTATATATTTTTCGATACACGTTTTTATCAGGAATTGTGTACAAGTGTGTGTAAATGTATGAACATAGTATATGTATGTCACAGCATTTGACACAAATGTGATTTTATTGGAAAATTGTTTTTTAAAATCAAATAAAGAAAAAAAACACAACTCGTTGTGACATGTATGCATAGAAAAAGATAAATTACATATAAAAAATAAAAAAAATTATTATGAAAAGTGGTAATTTTATTCACATAAAATTGTATGTTTAATGAAAAGCCGAAACAAAATTATTATTTCCACAGATGTAATACATTGCAATATACACATTTGTAACTTTTTATTTTATTTTTTAACTTTAATGTAATAAAAGTGATAAAAGTGTACTTACGTTCAAAGATAGTTATTTTATTATGATGGCGGTCTTTAATATGTCTATCAAAGAAAATTGGAAAAATGTAGTCGACAATATAGTGGTTGGTTGACATATCCTTATAATTCTAAAAAATACTTTAATGGAATTTGAAAGAGTGAATTATTTCACTGAAAAAAAGCAAAGACGATTTATATTAGTTTTTATTTTAGTAATAAGTTATTATGTGCTAAAATAATCTTGTTTATAAAAATAGGGTTTTGGTAGGGACCACACTAGCACTTCTCTTCAAAATGTATGAGAATAATTATTACGCTTTCAAAATTGTATTTTTTGGGTGTCTTATGGTGTTTTCTTTTCTAACAAACACTGTTGCGCTTTTATTGTGAAACAAATTTTAAAGGTCACCTGCAGGTCAATCAGCAGAATAGAACAGAAATTTTCAGCTTTTTTACTTGATAGCTATATATTTGTGTAAAGCTGCATTGCTTGCTTTCATTTTAATAATTTGGGACCAAAAATTATTTTTAATCACTAGAAAAACTTAATCCTCCTTTTTAATATCAGCTGTTAAAAAGTGCAATATTCTAACCCACCCTCTGATTTAATTCAGGGTACGATATGTAACTTTTTTTCTCATTGTTATGGCAACACTAGTACAAAAGAACTTGTCACCCGTTTATAATATTGCATTTTTTTTTTCTAAGAAAAGAATACAAAAAAGGCATAGGGCAGAATTAATGCAACATTTACGTCAGAAAAGTAAAAATGCACTTTCTAAATTTAGTGTAATTTTTTTATTTGCAAGGTTGGCCAGCTGTCACATATGTTTTTTCCTATAGTAAAATTATTTTTTCTAATACTATTATTATTATTTACGAGAGAGCAACGCATTGTGAAAACTTATTTCAAAACTTTAAGAAGTTATGCTGAGACCACTCCTAAACTTCGAAAAATTTTCAATTGAGAAAGTGCAACTTATGTGTCAGCCATTCAAAAAGTTGTCAACAAATTTGCAGAAACTGGTTCGGTTATAAAGAGCAAGACTTCAGTGCGTTAACATACTACTCTTCTTAACATCATTGCTTTTGTAAACGGCAGAGTCGCTGTAAGCTCGAACGAAACAAATTTTGACATAGAACCTTTAACTTGATGGCTTCGGGAATAAACAAAACTATTGAACTTAGAACTAAGAAATTCCTCATGCAATCCATGAGAAGGAAATGCACCCACAACTAGCTACTATCTTGTGTTCTGGACTGGTTATTGGAAAGGTCTCTTCGGAAAGCGCGTGGTGCCTGTGGTTATCCCAAGCGAGAAACTGATTCAGGGGTGGGTTATGTCAGATTCTTAACTTCGGTCAGACAGCAGACAACCACCTTTGTTTCTGCGTGTGGTTGCCATCTCACCAGAATAAAGAATGATGGTTTATTGGCTGATTTTCACAGTGAGGCGGCGACAGTGTAAACTTCGGGCATCCATTTATGTCTCGGAGTGTCATTGCCTTTCACAGAAGTAGTTATATGGTGGGCTGTTCGCCCTCTTAAAGGAGGCATACCTGATTCTGTTGTTGATCAGTCTATACCATGTAGCGAAAAACACAATTTAAGGGCGAAAATAACCCGAGCTCTCAAGCAAGGTGCGTCTTCATGAACCAAGAATTAATGTAGGTAATATTGCTATCTGTGACATGGCTGAGCTGCACAGCATGTTCACAGGGGCTTTGGTTGGGAGTCACGGACCTAACCTAGTGGCAAACCAAATATTGTTCTTGTAACTTCAACTGAATGGCATAGATCTGAACGAACTGTGATTGCAGTAACAAGGTGCCACCTAGCTCACTGTACATGAAGCAATTCATTTCATTCAAAACTTTCTAAAAAAAATTATGCTTTTATTTTAAATCAAAAAGGGCATTTTTACTGAGACACTCTTCACCTAAAACATTATACTGAAATTAAAATTAAGAAGTTAAGTAAATTCAAACATTTATTTTAAAAAGCCATACATTATTGTCTTTTTTTTTTGCAAAAAATGGCTGAAAGAAAGTGTTTGAAAAGAAGAAAGTCTATTTCAGCTACACAGTTTAAACTTTAACTTTTTAGCTACTAATTTTTTATCTGGTTTTCAAAACATCATGTGCATAGTTTATCTATTATTTGCTTCATAAACTTAAGCAATATTTTTTTTGAGAATTGAAAACCAATTAAATTAGACTTTAATTTTATGACATGTTTTTTCGACTTATCTTCCTCGTAGTGCAATTTTCTTCAGATAATTTTTCATGTGTGACAAACAATTTACTGTCAAAACGTTAAAATCATAAAAAACAGACACATACACATAACACCAGCAAGTCGCCATTCAGGAAATGACAGCACAAATTATATTTCACAATTGAATTTTAATGATATTTTTAAGAACAAAAAGAAAATAGTCAAAGTGACTCTAAGAATTTAACAACGCACAGCAATGGAATAATAATATACTACGTTACGCAGTAAAACAAATTTAAACAAATAAAAATTTTAACACTGTGTTAATATATATTATTGATACCCATATTGTTGAGGTTGAGAAAAAAAAATTATTCGTTCTTGTTTACGGTGCTATCTTGAATCTTAATATTTTTTATAGTTTGTTGTATTCTACTAGTGAAACCCTTTCATTTGATATTAATATTGTGGAGGTTTAAGGGGACATTGTAGTCACTAAAATATTTGACCCATTTATTCGCTATTTTATTTTTGACGCCATTTTGAAAATTAGCTTTTTAATAGTGTACAGTTTTCCACAGGCTAAACCATTTTGTTTCATACCAATGTTAAGGGGGTTGAAGAGTGTACATTTTTAATTACAAGATTTGACCCATATATAAATTTACTGTACGCCATTTTGTATTGGCGACCATCACGCACTTAAGTTTATTTATAGTGTATTATATTTTACTAGTTAATCGTCTTGTTTTTATACCCATATCCCTCCTCTCAGTTATTCAGAAGCTAAAAATATATATTTTCTTCTGTAAATTTAACAAAAAAAAGAACCAAAGTAGTTATATGTTTGGGCTTATATCTCAGTTAGTTTGCAAACTTTTTGTCAGTTTTTCTTAAAAATAATTTTCGATGCTATGGCTTGCATTTTAGAGTATTTAGCGAGTTCAAAATTTTATTAGCAGCTAAAGTAAATTGATATATTTAAGAAATATATTTAAAAAAAATAATTTTTGGCTTATAACTTTGCCGATTAGTGACCATTTGTCCAAAATTTATTTAAGGATATTCCAAAAGTCATATTATATATACAAGTAGTATGAAAGGTGTTCACAAATCATTGTAAGGCTAAAATTTAGATTTTTATGTTAAAAATATGAGAAAACAAGAGGCAGTCGTGTTTAATTGCTTATATCTCAGAAAGTTATGGGCGCTTTTGCTGGATTTCAATTAATTTGAGAACATTTCCTATAGAATGATACCATATACAGATCTGTGCAGCATGTGGTTGCTTTTAAAAGTTGTTTTTTATCAGCACTTGGAAGGAAGGATATGCGGACAGACGAGCATTACTCAGTCGACTCCCCTAGTCAGAAGGTTGGAAAATAATATTAGAAAAATTGCAAACGATATTACAAAGCAAAATATATCCTCGGCACCGATGAAGGGTATAAAAGGAAAAAGAGGATGTTTTTTAAAGAACTAAAAAAAGGCAACACTGTTTTCTGTAACAGCTGATTTTAGGGTTCTCGGTTGTTTTGCAGTCCGTTGAGTTGGGCTTTTTTAATAAATTGATAAGCCCGAAAAAACCCTCGAATGGTATTTTATTATATGTATATTTTTGTATTTCTTATGTTTCATTTTGGAAATCGCATCATGTGTTATAAAGGGTTTTTCAATAAGAGCGCTACAAAAGTTTTTTTAAATAAAACAAAAACGGTTTTGGATATCAATGAAATTCTTTATTCCTGTGAAAGTACGTTCGATGCCATTATGTATGGAACTCGATTTCTTTTACATGGCCACCACGGGCACGCTTGCAGAAGTCCAGACGCTGAACCCAATTTTCGACAGTTTTCAAGCATAAATCGGGCGATACTGCTGCAATTTTACGTTAGATATCCGTACGAAGTTCATCAATCGTCGCTGGCTTGTTGGCATAGACCATAAACTTGACGTAGCCCCACAGGAAATAATCTAACGGCGTCGAATCGCACGACCGAGGCGGCCAATCGACTGTACCATTTCGTGAAACAACACGTTCTCCAAACTTGGTTTCCAATAAATTGATTGTGACATTCGCTGTGTGGCTTGTCGCGCCGCCCTGTTCGAACCACATGTCCTCCAAGTCCATATCATCCAATTGGGGCCAAAAATATTCTGTTATTATTGAACGGTAGCGATTTCCATTTACAGTAACGTGCCGGTCTTGATTCATTCAGCCAGAAATGAGCCTCATCGCTAAGGATGACGTAGCGCTCTTAACGTTGAGGCCACTGACTCCAAATTTCGGTAGTAAATTTTAATAATTTCGACTCTTTGTTGGCTCGTACATCTTTCCATCATGAAATGGCAAACCTTACTGAAGAGAAATGTCACAATAGCGGCCGAATTTGTTCTTTAATAAATATGTCAATTAGCAAAATGTCACCATTTTGGAGTAATAAATTTTGAATTAAGAAAATTACGCTTTTTGGTGCGCCATAAGGGTTTTTTCAATGACGAGTGGTATAGAGCAACAATTACCAAATGTTTTGGTTCAGAATGAATTGAATGCCTTTGACTTGTTATCTATTAAATTGACTGAAGTCATTAGACGACTTTAATAAAAAAAATTATGCTGATCCTTACCAAAACATAGATCACATTAAAAACTTTTTAAAAATTTGACTTTCAGAATGTACTTCAGCCGAACTATCTCCAGTCACAACTCTCTAATACCTAAAAACACCTTAAAAAATTAATGTCATAAAATTAAAGCATTTCCTTGGATATGAGGAATATTTTTTTTTAATTTTCACTTATAATAATCCGCTCCAAAAATACCCTATAAAAAATAACGATTTACTATTTCATTTATTATATTAAAAACTAATATATTTTAAACTAGATTTAAAAACAAAAAAAGTTTTAAAAAATCTAACTTAAACTAAAAATCCTCTAAAATTTAATTAAACATGTATAAGATTTAATTTTCTTTGCCTCCTTCTTCTAAAACGTCTATGTTTCATTTATTACAGGAGGCATTACATTCCAGCATGAGAAAAATGTTTGATATATCATATAAGATTGCAGACATTCAAACTAGCAGTAGTCACAACACAAATATCTGTCAAGAGGATGCTTTAACACAACGGAAGACACAATTTACACACGACAATGATGCAGCAGCAACAACAGAATGTCAAATATCGATACAGATAGAACAACTAAGTTCAGAACAGCAAGAGCAAAATAAATCATCAATCACGACAACAAAAACAATATTTCCATCATCATCAGCATCATCAGCGCTGACATGTCAAACAACAAAAAGCATATCATTGCCGGCACTGCAGCAGAATATGAAACATGACACAACGAATACTTATTGTAGTAGTCTGCCAACATTGTGCAGCAATATACAAAATATCCAACAACAAAATGAAGAAAAACAACACAAGCAGCAACACAAAGAAGATACAATAACATTCAAGTCTTTGCCAGCTACGAAAAGTGATTTAAACATTAAAGACGATAATAATCGTTTTAACGATAAAGTTACGGTTGCTACAATTGAAACTACAAACAGAGAGGATATTGTTGACAAGGAGCATAAGGAAAAAATAAATGTCAACATTTTAAATACCAATTTTGACAAACGGCCTAAACACAAATCATTTAATTCCCATGAAAATATATCTCTGAACCTTATAGAAGAATGTCCTAGCGTTAGTGAAAGACAATCATCAATATCTCTTGTTGATGAGCATAAACAGCGAACGCATACAAGTGGCAAGAGAAATGATGCAATTGTTACAACAGAAAATGAAATTCTATCTGCCTCAACTGCTGCCACACAAATAACAGCTGCAGCACATTTATCCACATCACACCAACAACCCTCGCCTTTACACGACACATTACGAATACCTTTACCCTTGGAACCGCAAATACTTGATATTTCCGTTCAGAAACCTTTGAAAATTGAAGACGAAAAGGGCTGCACTGCACCATACCAAATTATAAATAATTATTTTTCCATGGGAGTGGTAAGTTGTTTATTCAACTTCTTTTCTTTCTTCATTTATTTGGTTTCATTTTGAAACCTTGTTAAGTTTAAAAAATTAAATAATGTTTAACGATTTAAGTTGATTATCCGTATTTGTAGTCAATTATATGTTGTTATGTTTGTCTATATACGCCTACATAAAGGCGTATTTTAAATTAGTCTTTTAAATACGTTTTTATATGAATGTTGGTATAGTATTTATAGCCCATGCTATAACTATTGATGGCCAATTTAAGTTTAATTTTAATATTTTATTTAAGAATACTGGATCGATAAGTCACAAAGTTCTTTACTCCTTAAGAATGAGAAACACTTGTGACTATTTTGTTCCAAATAATAAGTAAAATTATAATTATTATCGCCTTATAGAATATGGTCATACGTGATTTGAATTTATTATTTCCAATATCACACTTCGTAGTGCAAAAAAGAAAATAAAAAATTAATTCGAATTCATTTAAATCAGTGATAATTAACTAAAATCGAATTGTAATGAATTTAAAAACGAATTGTATTTCGCTAGCGATCTTTAGGTCTTGTCAAATACATATTTGTTGTTGTTTTTTTATATGAACAAAAAATCACATGTTGACATGAAAAGTCATAACTAACGAACGCGTCAAGCGATTTCGTGCAAACTTTAGATAGACCATCTACTCAACCATAGGAACAAACCCTAAAAATCGAATTCGGTTAGACCGGTTGTGAGTTGTAAAGTCACAACGCACTTGCAACAATTTTTTATCTATATATATAGACGACAGTTGTTTATTAACTCATCGTAAAATTATAAAATTATAATTTAAAAGAAAAATAGAAAAATAATAAAAAGAAAATTTTGGCCTACCCGGGATTCGAACTAGCTTCCTTACTAAATACCAAAAAAAATCGACCTTTCGTCAAATTTAAAATTTGGACGCGAAACAAGTTTTAATATCGCAACGTTTGACAGAAATCGCCAGATCTGACAACCCTAGTAATAAGTGTACTATTTCACCGTGAACATAACATAACACCACATGTGAACGAAACAAAATTTGACATTAAAAAGACCTGAAGAAACAAACGTAGAATGAAACCAAGGCGAACTCATATCAAAACAAACACAAAAAGGCCCGGAGAATGTCAAAACAAATTGTTTGTTTACTTCTATATAAATTTATTTTTGTTTATTTCACACATTTGAGCGTTTTTAAAACATTTTTCACAAATTAAAACCATTAGGACAAACACAACGGGAATTTTGTATTTTCCGAATTAAAAACATTAAGGGCCGTATTCATAAAAAATATTTTAGGTTTATTGAAGGCTTATTTGACAAATTTCTCTACAACATCTGTCAAATAAGCCTTTAATAAACCTAAAACATTTTTTATGAATACGGCCCTAAAAATTTTGTTTAATCTTATTATAACTTGTATTTTATGTAAATAAACTTTGACATTGTGCCATTAAAATAAAACGAGCTAAAAACAATCAGTTGGCTATATAACATCACCTGATATCAATTCGCCTTGAACAAAACACTATTAAACCAAAAGCGCTCAGTAAAATAATCTGGTTGATTTGTTAAATTTAACCCGTTCGTTCATGAGCCACACAGGTTGAATCGTATGTGAAGTCAGGCTATTCGTGTCACTAAGGTCATGCCCTGTATTTGGTGGATCCAAAAAGGTACTATCTATTAAGAGCTGCTTAAATCTGACCAGACTATCACAGGCAAATACAACTGCTTCGTGCAAGAAGAGTGCATTGACCGAATAAACGCAAAAAATATTCAGCCGGACATAAAACTATAATGTTTCATAATGACTTCGCTCGGCCACATCTTTCAATACATGTTTAAATATACTCACAAAGAAGTCGTTAGGAAGTTTTACCTTACCCGCCTTTTAGTTTAGACCTTGACACGCCCGACCGTTTTTTTTTTTCGATTGATGCAGAACGCTCTTTCTGCGATATGCTTCACTTTAGAACCGGGTTTTCGAAATTGGCTTTATTTTTACTAGGCCTTAACAGATAAACAATTCTATTGACGTTAATTCCATATGTTGCCAGAAAGATGAATAAAATTTTATTGCTAACAATGGCCAATACTTTGAATAAATTTATATTGTACAAATGTTTCTTAAAGGCCTATTAGACACGCCGATGGCATACCAAATCTCACTGTGTAATAGCATGCATGTCGAGTATGTTAGACATGTATGTTGGTTTTCAAAAATTTTTGAAAACCTGAGTGCGTCGCATACCAACATACGCGTCTAATATCGTGTCTGTCATACTTCATTCAAATTTTTGCCGCTGCTGTGTGCATATCGCAAATTTAAAAAAATGCCTCTCTAATATTATTTTCTGGAAAGAGTTTATTGAGAAATATAAAAGCTTCCCACAATTGTGGCAAATAAAATCAAATCTGTACCACAACAAACAATTGAAAATTAATGCATACAATGCATTAAAAGAAAAATTAAGTGAAATAGAAAAAAATGCAACTATTGACAACTTTCCGCTCCATTGCCATGTTTTCGCTTCAAAAATTTCTGTGTAATGAAGTATGCCGTCAGCGTTCGACAGTGTAATTGCTAAACCCAAAGTATGCCATACACATGTCTTAAGACAAGTATGCGTGTCTAATAGGCCTTTTAAATAAAAGCCAAAAATTAAAAAAAAAAAATACTGCATTTTTTAACTATGCACTCATAAATTTATTAATATAAGTTTCTTACGAAATATTTATCAAAGAATACTAATACCGGTAACTTGTTATAATTTTTAAAATTTTTATTTATTCAAACCTTTAATTTAAATTTCAATGTAATTCTATTACACTGGTTTACAGCCAAAAAATACCAAGAACGCCACATGCCTAGATAAGTTGATTGGGACCTCCTGAACACGAAAAACGTTGTAATTTTTTTTCTAAGTACCGTTTTTTAGATAACGGTACTTTTGTGTTTTTCGGTGAATGGTCCCACTAAAACCCTTGTGGAGCCCAACCGAAAAGTCTGATCGAGATTAATGGCGTATCGTTGGAAAGGTAATTGAATGCCTTTTCCGTCGATATGCTGCAAAGTTATGGCACCTCAAAGTTCAAAATTTGCCTATTTTTTACGTTTTTTTCAAAATTTTTCATTTTTACTTCGATTTTTTTCTACGCTATAGTAAAGATCTGGAATGTTTTATTTTTTTACCAAAAAGCTTATTTAATTACCAACATTTTAAGCGTAATTTGAAAAAAATCGGATGAAAAATAAAGTTTTTATTAAGGATTTTGTGGAACGACAATATTTTCATCTTCATTGCTCACACACTATATTCGGCGTCCATCAGGTTTTGGAATTTTAATTTAATTTTTTTAATTTACGCCGAATATAGTGTGTGAGCAATGAAGATGAAAATATTGTCGTTCCACAAAATCCTTAATAAAAACTTTTCGGTTGGGCTCCACAAGGGTTTGAGTGGGACCATACACCGAAAAACACAAAAGTACCGTTATCTAAAAAACGGTACTTAGAAAAAAAAATTACAGCGTTTTTCGTGTTCACGAGGTCTCAATTAACTTATCTAGGCATGTAGCTTTCTTGGTATTTTTCCAAATTAAAAATTTGTAAAGCAGTGTTATTTGCCCTTAAGGTAATTTTCAAAATTTTATTTTCTTAAAACAACTTCATAAATGTTTTTTTTTAATTTTATAAAAAATTCTAATTAAATGTTAAATTATAGAACATTTCTATAGTTGCTTAAAAATAGGTAAAAAATATATTTCACACGCATTTTAATTTTACTCGGAATTGAATCTAGAAACTTTGAAAACCGGTATTATATTAAAACATACTTTGAAATGAAATTTTACGCAAGTTAAGTTTGATGTGCAAAATGTAAAAATATACAGACATACATACAGACATACATAAATACTTACATATTCGTGTGTAATATCTTCACCCTCTTTGACCACTAAAATGAACAAATAAAACATTTAGAATTTGGCAAAGGCTTTGAGTGTTGGCTGGTAGGCGAGTATAAGAGACTATTTGATATTCCTTATGTGTCATAGTCATACATATGCACACGCACTCACACACACACACACATACGTACAAGTAGTGGAAGTCTTCATGAATGGCAAATGAAAATCCCATGTTCACACTTAATGTCAAGTTGTGACATAAAAAAATACCCTGGCTTAATGTAATGGTATTTGTTCTGCGTAAATATGTTTGTGCGTGTGTGTTTCTGTTTAAATGTGCATATGTTTAACTATTATTTAACAAAGAATTAGTAATGAGCTAATGGTAGCAAATAATTTAATTCGCTGAAAGTTTAGGCTTATATTGCACTCTGTTGTGTTTGTACTGTTTTTGAATAGTGCAGTTTGTCTTCTGTCGACATGTTGCCTAATTGCTTATATAGGCTTCATTAATCATGTTTTACATCTATTATTCGTGCTTTGCATCTATTGACCGTATGGTCTTGTACATATATTCGAAGTATTTAATATAACATGGTAATGTTTTTATTTAAAATTCGACAAATGTTTCTTATTTTGTTTACACGAAATACTATGTCTGTAGTTGATGGAGGGTATGTTAGATTCAGTTTAGCCGAATCAAACATTCTAACTTGAGTTTATTAAAGTGTCTATCGGCATGGTTATAAATGCAAAGACAAACAAACAAACAAACAATAAATGTGTATTTATGTGTATTATAGAATTTGTGTTTGTCCTTGTTAACACATTCTTTGGATTTCTGTTGATAAAATGCTTTAAACGTATGAATGTCCTTTCAGGTTTCAAAACATATCAAATTTTTTACTATTTTATAACCTTAAATACAAATTATTTTTTGGTTTCGAAATACCAATGTCAAGATCTTAATATTTAAAAGCAAATATATTTATATTTAATTTTGTTACTTGACTACGTGGTTGGGATTTTAATTAAAATTTAATTACTTGAAAAGGAAAGTTAATAAATTTTTAAATAAATTTTTTCTTTTCTAACTTTTATGGCAAGTAGGTATCATAGTTAAAATTCTCATTTGCTGTTGTTTTCGTATCCCCTATGCTTTAGTTGCTGTTTTTCCTAATTTATTTAATTCAGTTCTCCCTTGCCGAGTAATTATTTAATTATGTATTTGCTAATGTTAAAAGGTTAAAACGTTACAAGTTTTGATGAAAAAAAAATCAAACTTTTTGCCATTTGATTATACACATAAAGAAGGTATTCAAAGGCAGAGTTTCCTAAGCTTTAAATAAAAAAATTTAATTCAGTTTATCTTTATATATAAAAGTAAAACTCTGTCTGTCTGTGTGTGTGTGTTAGCTATAGACTCCGAAACCGTAAAGCCGATCGGACTCAAACTTTGTTGTTGTACACTTTTCAGGGAGTGTTTATGGGTGGTAAAAAGTGGACGGGGCTATGCCCTTAAAAATTAGTTATCATTTTTAGCTACTTGCACTTGACCGATTTTTCTGAAACTTTGGAAACATATTGAACTCTTATGGTTATACAATTTCGTGATTAGAAAAGTGGGCAGTGCCCATAAAAAATAAGTTATCATTTTTAGAGTCTTCCACTTAATATTAAATTAATAAAATTCAGAATGCATTTTCATTCATTAAGGGGCGTAGCAACGCACGCCGGGCTTGGCTAGTAATGAATAAAAATGAAAAAAAAATATTTTTCTTTAAATTGAAAATTTTGCAGAAATGTGTCATGAATAAAAATTTAAAAAAAATATTATGTAAATACGAAACTTGGTTTGAATTTTCTAAAAAAAAAAATTAAAAATAATTTTTGTATGTATAGAGGAATCAGTATTAAAAAAATATCTTAACAAAAATTTTTTATAAAAAAATATAAAAAAAAACTTTTAAAAAAACCCTAAAAAAAATGTTAAACAATTTCGAAAAAAGGCAAATTATGTGTCACAAACGCTTTAATCGTACGCATTTTTAGTTTGAAACATAAACATTCTTTTAAAAGAAATATCTTTTTTGAAATAATATATTTGCAGTTACAAAATATTTTTAATTTTTACTTAAAGCCGTGAACCCTTTGTGACGCTCGCTACGTGTAGTAGCATGTAAATTAACAAAATTATTTTTATTTTAATTAATTATTTTTGTTTTTATTAACACTTCTTACTTTTTTTCATGTTTATAAAGAAATTTTATATTTTGATGTGCTTGCCGTTGCTCAGTGGTTTAGTAAATGTTTTTTTTTATTAATTAAGCAACGTGCGAACCCAGTGAATCTAAATTTTACAGAGTAAGGGCTGGCGTGTATTTAATTTGTTTCAGTGTCGCAGGATCCCCGTGGTAAAGGTGGGACTGAGTAAACGTGTTTGCAAAGTTAGTCACCGCATGTATGCAATTTTGAAAGAAATCGCAAAAAATTCTTTTTTTCTTAGGAATTTTACATTACATTACATTAAGATAGCGGTTCAAAATAGCTTTAAGAAATACTTTTTCATGTGTAGGTTACCTCCTATAGGTAAGGAGATATGTATATAAAGGTTGAAAGAAAAAAACTATTATCTTTCTGGCTGATTTTTTTTTTTGTATTTTTTTTACTTGACGGGCTTATCTTAGGCCAGAAATTTGTTTAAAAATATTACCTGGACTGCAAATAAAATTAGAAAAAAAAATTTAAGGTAATCTTTAACTAGATATCTGATTTACATGAAAAGTTAAAAGCATACAAATTTTTTACGCTTTTTTTTCGAAAATATAATTAACTATATTAAGATTTAACGAAAAAAAAAGACTAAAAATGTTTGGCTCCACGAAAAGCCCCCCAATGAAATAACGCCCAGGAAACTACCCCCAATGAAATAAACCCAAAAAATAGGAAATGACACCCAAAAACAGTGAATGAAATAACATCGAAAAATAAATGAAATAAACTCCAAAGCGAAAACAAAACAACAACAAAAATGAAATTATGCCCGAAATTCATAAAAGAGTCAATTTCACTAAGTCAATATGGACCAACAGCAAAATCGCAGAATTATTGAAAGGAATCGTGTGGAGGCCCGCAGGCGTCTTCTTCATAATAAGGATATATGCAACTTCGAAAGTGTGCCAGCATTCATAATCATTTTTTTGTTTTTGTTGAAGGAACATACAAAGCTCATTTAATAGTGACTTCTTTTGGTTTTGTAAATGGACTAAGTTAAGTGCAGTTATTTTCCCTTAAACGATGGAAGCTATTTCAGATCAGCCACCAACGAGCTGTGCTAAAACTTTACGAATGGCTTGAAAATCCAACTCATGGGAGACGTTATTATAGTTACAATGTTGTGAGTTACAAAACTGTGAGGAAGTATGGACAAAGAATCGTTTAATATTTCCAATATATTTATTTTTGAAGCCCCAAACTACCAAAAAATTATTTTCATGTACATAAATAATAAACTTAATACATTATACGTAAGGAATGGTAAAAAAACAAAATGGTTGCTCATGAATTCAAGATGGAGAAAATATACGTTGTATGTATAAATGCTGCCAGTTGGTTACACTTTATTATTATGGACCTCCTCACTGCTTGGCAGAAGTGGAACCAACAACCGATTACTTTTGGTTTAGGGAAAACAATCATTATTGCCGTCCGTAGACTATTTTCGTAGTCTGTCATTTATGTATTGGAAAAAATGCTCGTAGCATTTTGTTGATTTTCTATTCGTCAATATGAACACAAATGGAAATATCTGAAAACATTCAAAAGATATTGTAATATATTCACAGGCTAAAAGTTTTCTTGTAAAAGGCCTATTTTTTATATAATTTATTTACAAGCAAATACACCCCCAAAAACCAACAACTTTAAAAATGAAATAACCCCCGAATACTAAATGAAGAAACACCCAATTTATACACGCTATGAAACAATCCCCGAATTTTAAAAAGTTGTTGGGTGTTATTTCATTGGAGATTATTTCATAATTTGAAAACCCCAAATGAGAAATGAAATAATTTCCAAAAAAAATGAAAAAAGGCCCAAAAAAATTGGGAGTTATTTTATATGAAATAACACCCAAAAATGTATGAAAAAAAAATTGGAGAATATTTCATTTCCCGTTTGGGCGTTATTTCATTGGGGGGCTTTTCGTGGAGCCAAATGTTTTATTTTTAAATTCTCGAAAAAAAAAACTTAATAAAAATTCGTGTAAAACAGAAAACGGTTTGGGTTAGTTAACAGGTCCCCCACCAATGTTGTTGCAGATATAAGAAAACAAAATAAAAAATTGCCAAGCTTTTTAATGCAATTTTTGGGGAGAACTCAAATCGTAACGCACGTTACAGAATTTAATATTAATATTAAATTTTTTATTTTTTTTTTTATTGTAGAATTAATTTTTTTTTATTTGCTTAAGGACATATAAAAGATTTTTCAAATTTAGATAACTTCAAAAAAATTTCATTTTACTTTTAATATAAAAGGCCTTATTTTTCGCACGCACGCTATTACACAAGGGCCTTACCTTTCATACCTTAAAAAAAAACAAGTAAGAATGCTATATTCGGCCGTGCCGAATCTGATAATACCCTCTACCATCATGTACATAGGTATAATCCCACATTATAGCTTAATCTATATTTGATGTTATACGCCAATTTTCTTTATTATTTCCGACGCCATTCTCGATTTTGAATTTTTACAAAGTTAGCCGTATTCTACTAGTCCAGCCCTTTCATTTGATATCAATATTGATGGAGTTAATAAAAAAAATTTGTTCCACCATTTTGTTTTAGACGCCATCTTGGATTTTACTTTTTTTAATAATTTACTGTATTCTGCTGGTCAAGCCCTTGCATTTGATACCATAATTGAGAGTGTTAAAGAAGTTACATTTTAAAATACCAGATTTTACCCATATACATATATATTTATAGTCCGCCATTTTGTAATGGTGGCCAACATGAATTTTATTTCTCTATAATGCTTATATTGCGCTAGTCAATTCAGATGACACCAATATTGAATCTCTCGGTTGTCTAAAATCTGAAAAAAATTTATTTTCGTTTGTAAAGTTTTGCAATATATATTTTTAAAAATATGTTTTGCCTATAACTTTACCGATTAGAGCATACTTTATTCAAAATATCTCTAGAGTCATATTATATCTACAAATAGAGGCAAAATTATTAAATTACTCTATGGCTGAAAAACTTTTATTTTGGTGGAAACAAACAGAAACAGTCGTGTCTATTTGCTCATATCTCAGAAAGTTATGGGGCGATTGAGCTGAATTTTAATAGCGATTCATTCCTGGATATCTCCATACCATACACAGATCTGAGTAACATATGGTTGCTTCTAAAAGTTGATTTCAACACGAATAGACAGTCAGGGCTTAATCGACTCCTCTCTTCATAAGCTTTCAGAAAATATATACTTTATGGGGTCGGAAATAAAAATTTTAGAAATTACAAATGCAATAACAAAACTATAAATACCCTTGTGCACCACAGGTCAAGGGTATAAAAAAATAAAAAACAATTATTCAAAAATTTAAGAGAAATAATAGGCAAAACTATTGTCCC
The DNA here is from genome assembly GCA_941918925.1 of Phyto melanocephala. Taxonomy (NCBI): domain Eukaryota; kingdom Metazoa; phylum Arthropoda; class Insecta; order Diptera; family Rhinophoridae; genus Phyto; species Phyto melanocephala. Next base: position 108,016,249 of record OW799237.1, read on the forward strand.
AATTTCTTTTTGCGTTTGGGCTGTGCGTTAATGATTTCTAAGTGTTCACCTGGGGCCGAATTACGGCATTCGATATCGAACGAAATTTCACTCGAACGATCGAGTTCGCTGTGTTTAAGGTATAGAGATTCTAATAAGAATTTTCAAATTTCGATCACGTTCGAATGCCGTAATTCGGCCCCTGATGTTTTCTGATTTTTATTGTAAAATGTTCATAACATTTTTTACGCATTTTTTTTTTGGTTTATGTTGTTAGACAAATTACTGTTATATAAAAACGTACACATGTATGTATGTATGTGTGTATACATGTAAGCTTCATGTTTAAACTTTTAAAGATACAAATCGCAATTAATTATATAAATTTATGCTGTTAACTATAAAATAAAAAAATTCAATTATTAAAATCATAATTTCAATGGGTTATGCATTGTTTTTCTATTGTAAATACATGATTTATTAATGAAAATCAATCAATTTATAGGGAATTCATACAACGATTTCCAATTTAATGCCATAAATGTATGCCTTTGCATAATTTATTAATAAATTATTAAACAATTTATGCAATACTTTAATATTCAACACTCGTATTAACTAACACACAGTTTTTGTTTTTGTATGAACCACATAAGGAGACGAGAATCTTGCTTTCAGTCACCCATACATACATACATACATGCATATATACATATGTGCTTGAGAATAAACAAATTTTACAAAATTGTTAATCAGATAAGGCAAAATGAAATTTTTAAATTTTATAAATAATATTGAAAATATGTGGGTATGTTTGTATGGAACAAGGTGTAACAAGGTCGCAAAAGTATCAATATTTTATTTTGACTTCAAGTGTATGAAAGAAACAAAGATTCAGCATTAACACATAAGATGTAAAATTAAGGACCTAATTTTCCCTCACTTTATCAACAATTAACCTTAATACCTATGAACTACACATAGTATACACATAAATATATTTATTTTTTGTTTCTCACTTCCTTTTTTTTTGCAGGATGCCGCAATTTGTATAAAATTTCACGAGGAACGTGAAAAGAATCCCGATAAGTTTAATAGTCGAATGAAAAATAAACTTTGGTACTTTGAATATGCAACATCGGAAACATTTGCCGCAACTTGCAAAAATCTACACGAACATATCGAAATTATCGTAAGTATGAAGACGTGTCATAGCATTTATCAAATTAACAATCTTGCTTACACAAATACTGCAATTGTTCAATTCACAACCCCCGTTGTAATGTTCTGTTGGTATTATTTGTGTATGTTTTTGTAGTATTGTAAGTATGTTTGCTCGTTGTTAGTAGATTCAATTAAAACAAGATTCGTTCAGGGATTGGAAATGAAAAATGTTTGCACAATCAAAAAAAATTTTTTATAGTATTTTTTTCTGCTACTAAAATAAAAAATGTACATCATATTTTTAATTCAAATGTTTTGTTTTTTGTTTAAAGTTTTTACTAAAATTTGCTTTCAAATACTTTTGGTATTTCTACAGAAGTAATAGTTGATCACTTCTCCATTACTGATTTTTTATTTGCCTGAAAATTTATATAATAAATATATAATATATAATATAATCGCAGTTCGGAGAGAATTTTTTTGTTTATGTTTTTTATAAAAGAAGTTTGACATATGAAATATATGAGAGAAGTGAGCAAATTATTTCTTATCTATCGACTTTGACAGCTGAAGTTTAAAATAAGTGCAGAAAAAAATTAATCAGCTGACGAATCAAGAATACCTGATGAATAAATTTGCCTTGATACAACCCATACAATAGAAATTGTGTTCTCAACTAAAAAAACCAAAACTGTATTGTAATAAACGATACAAAATACAATAAGGGTTATGAATTTTACAAATGATTTTGTTAAACAAAACCGTATCATATGATAAATTAATTTCATAATTAGTATTGTTCAGTTATTCTCAGTGTTCGTCATGGGTGTTACTAAACCATTCTGGGGATACAATTCCTACCCACCCCCTCCCCTGAATTTAAGGAAATTTACTATTTTATATATAAAATTAACTCGGTTAAAGATTTTGAAGAAAGAAATGTTTTATGCTTTCGCCACCCCCAGAAAAATTTTTAGCTACGCTAATGGTTTTAGTTAAACATTGACTAACTTGAATGTCGCTTGCCGACGTAGAGATGCCATAAATTAATATGAAATGATTAAAATAAACATTTAACAACGATGTTTGTAAACTCTTATTATATTTACGGTCAATTTACTATTAAAGTCAACACTGTAGAGATATTTTTTAACTAAACGGTGTGGTTCCGTACAATGCCGCAGATCCAAGAAATTATATTTTTTATGGCACTGCCTCGTATATGGGGCAATCAGTCAACTGTAACTTATAGATCTATGATTTGTATTGTTAGAATATTTAGGTTATTTATCCAACTATTATTTTTTTCAAACATCTAGCCATACTTTAAATTATCAAAATTAAAAAAAAAAATTTTGTCTGTTTTTCATAAGATACAGATTCCAAATCTTGAAATTCAACCAGGGCATCTCTTTTTATATCGTATTTTGATCGTTATAAATTTATACAATTTTGTCCTATACCCTACACCTGTGATGCCAAGGGTATTTTGTCATTCCATTTGCAGTTTCTACTAGCCCATTTATTTGTTAACTATATTGTGGGGTTTGAGGGGGTACATTTTTAAATACTAGAGTTGGCCCATATATAAATTTATTGTACGCCATTTTGTACTGCCAGACGTTACGGATTTTAATTTTATTTATAAAGTGCTATTTTGTGCTAGTTAAGCCCTGTCATTTAATGTCCACATTGAAGTCAGTAAAAAAGAGTCAATACTTTTGGGTTAACGAACCTACATAATATTGAACATTTACTATTTTATTCAACAATTTTAACAATTTCCTGCATGATGTTTTCATAATAATGATTTTTCATTTCCAGTGCGACGGTGCAGTCGTAAATTTGTCAAATGGTCCGCACCTTCAGGGCGTGACTCTGCTCAACATTCCATTTACTCATGGTGGTTCTGATTTGTGGGGTAAAGAATTAACGGAAAAACGTTTACGCCAAAAATCTGGTTGCTGTTGCAAACAAAATAAGTCCTCTCCCAAGAAAAAGAAAAAATCATCAAGTACAAATTCGGTTGATCTATCGATATTAACACAAGGTGACAGTTATAACTTTGCTTTATAGTTTCAATAGCGTTTTACTTGTTATTTTTGATTTAGATTTCGGCGATAATTTAATTGAAGTTATAGGCCTTGAAAACTGTTTACACATGGGTCAAGTACGTAGCGGCCTCCGGTCATCAGGCAAAAGATTGTCCCAATGCAAAGAGGTCATCATAAAGACACACAAAACATTTCCCATGCAAATTGATGGCGAGCCCTGGATGCAACAACCCTGTACGGTAAGTTCTTTTGAATTAAACTATTATAGGTTTCCATGTAATAATATTTTTGTTTAACCTTCTCCTCTTAACACAGATTGAAATTAAACACAAGAATCAAGTTCCTATGTTAAAGGCTACACGCAGCCTTAAGCCTAACAAATTCATCCGCATGCTGTGCTGTAGTTGATTAAGGTACAGGGTTTCCACAGTGTCTAAAATTAAACCCAAACACTTTAATACAACTAAACTTGCTACTCCCACACAAGTTACAAAAAACCACCGTCCACTATATAGAATTAATAAAAGCTTTATACAATTAGAAAAAAACACGTGAAATTTACAAAAGTTGCACGAAAAAATAAATAAATAAAATACTGACATATATAAACACATGTCAATAGATGAATTAATTAATTGTTAGGATAAATTAGAAAAAATTGTTTACGATTGTTAATCAAAACATGAGTCTATTTAATTTAGTCTTAATTAATTAAAAATATTATTCAAAACATTGATTTTATAGGCATTAAGTGGTTAGGGAAAAAAACAAAAATTTATAACTAGTGATATTAAAGTTAAGGCATTTAAATTATGTATTTAAGAAAAAGAAATTAATTATATATTAATATTTTATTCGAACTTTTTGTATATATTAAATTTTCATGTGAATCATCTTTATTTTGGCTTAAGTTCATTTATTTATTTATTTTATAATTCAAATTAAATTAAATTGCAATCATTTTTGGGAATATTCTTTAGAATTATTATTAAAATAAATAAATAAATAATAAAAAAAAATAAACTTCAGCCAAAATAAAGATGATTCACATTATAATTAAAAAGAAATTAATTAAATTATTATTAAAGAACAAATTCCAAACTTAAGCATTTAAAAAAACACACACACACAAATCAAGACTTATTTATGCATTAGGCAGTCTTGAGTCATCGGCTAATTATTTATTTTTTATTATTTAATTGTACATTTATTTTAAACTTCATATTAAAGCATTTTAACTTCATTTTACATTTATTTTAAACTTTAGCTGTCAAATCTATAGATAAAAAAAAGATTTCTTCTCTTTTTCTTTGCTAGTATATATTTTTTTTAACAAATTGTTATTTATATTAATTTTTTTTTTTAATCCTTTAAAAATTTATTACTTGCCGTAATTAAGTGAATTTAAAAATTATATCATTAAAATAAATACGAATGTTAATTGATTAATTATTTAAAAACAAACATGAATGCAGTGTAATATGTTTAAGAAACAAATTTCAAAAGTCTATACATGTTAATATAATATAAAAAAAGATATAAATGGTGTCGGGATTAAAACTTACTTTTCCAATATATTCTTTCCTTATCACAGATAAAAATTGGTTTCTTCATTTAATGATTAGAAATTTAATAATAAAATGAACTAGAGCCAAACTAAAAATTAATAAAGTCTTTGTTAAAAAGTTCAACAATAAAATAAGAAAATTATGTAATGATGTTAATAAATAAAAAAAAATTTAAACTAATACTTAAAATATAAAAGACTTACATAACAAAATGGTGCAGCTTTAAACAAATATGTAAATAATACTTAGACAAATATAGGTATAAAATTTTAAAATTAAGAGTTTTTAAATACAGCAGACATCGATTAGTATTTGGAAGATTTAACGGTTAAGCAGATGTTACGATTAAGTAAATTTAACATTTTCTTACATCGTCTTGATACGTTTTGTCAAAAGTTCACAGATATAAACCGTTATGTAAAAAGATATACATAAATTAATTTACATTACATTACATTATTTTTGTGAGCTTTAAGCAAAAGTTTTACTATTTTTAACGTTGATTTCGGGATAAAATGTGTTATGGAAGTTGGAACCAATATAGTTTCACTAATAAACTTATTTGTAGTTAATTTTTCTCGTTTCTTACACTTTTAATGGTTTTATGACGATTATGGCAGTAAAGTCAAATAAAAACTTATAGTCTGATTTGGTTTAAGCAATAATGACAATGACGTGCAAAGTCTTCACCCAGCCAGAGCTGAATTACGACTCAGTTATATTTCTTTAGTTTATCATACTAAAATTGTCTAAAATAGGCCTGATAGGGGACATCTTATGCAAGCCAAAGTATAAGTTCTGTGGTTTTCATGGGAAATCGCATTTTATACGATTTTGAGTTAAAAATGTCATATTGCTTGGTTTTAAACGCCCATTACTTGGTTTTAAGAATGTCTGAAATAAGATGGGCCCATTTCGATTTTTTAATAGCAATTTGTTGACTTACGTGTGCTTAATGGCAAATTATTTCATTTTTTAGAAAAACTCCCACACGTTGTTTATTTTGGTACTCGCTATGTTCCAAATTTTAAATGATAATTGTCTGAAATTTTAATAGAAAAATTTTAAGATCTTTATTGACATGAATGGTTAAAAAAAGTTTAAAAAGTTCAATACCTAACCCGTTGTTATTTATACCCTTCACCTGTGGTGCACAAGGGTATATATAGCTTTGTCATTCCGTTTGTAATTTCTACAATTTTCATTTCCGACCCCATAAAGTATATATTTTCTGAAAGCTTATGAATAGAGGAGTCGATTAAGCCCTGACCGTCTGTCCGTCTATCCGTCTGCCCGTCTGTCCATTTGTTGGTTGAAATCAACTTTTAGAAGCAACTATATGTTCCTCAGATCTGTATATGGTATCAATCTCTTGGAAATATCCAGGAATGAATCGCTATTGAAATTCAGCACAATCGCCCCATAACTTTCTGAGATATGAGCAAAAAACCACGACCACTTCGTTTTTTTTCACAATTACAACAACAACATACATACATACATACATGTAAAAAACATACCAAACAAAAAAAATTACAAAAAAAAAAAATATTAAAAATAAGAAAAAAATAATAAAAAAAACTAAAAAAAAAAATTTTTTAAAAAATTTAAAAAAAAAATTTAAAAATTTTTCTAAAAAAATTTTTTAAAAAAATTTAAAAAAAATAATAAAATATAAATAATATATTAAATAAAATAAAATAAAATTTTTTTGGCTCAGCTGGGATTCGATGCCACATTTATTCTAACGTGTACGTATGCACGTATTTTATATGGGATGAATGGTGATACAAACAATTATTATTGCATGACTACACGTTGTGAAGGGTATATAAGATTCGGCACGGCCGAATATAGCACTGTTACTTGTTTTTTTATAAAACGGTTTTGTGGCTCTCCTGAAAAATTTGATTTTGAGACATACGTGGTTGCCCATGAAAACCACAGAGTTATCTGTAAAGACTATTATGTAGTTTTGCCTGAATTTTCGAAATGAAATTGTTCATTGATATTGTTTCGCTTATATATTTTATTGCACTTTTATCGTTCATTTTATTGCCAAAAAAAATTCTTGAAATTTACACTATAAAAGCTCAGAGCAAATTTTTTGATTTTCAACACAATAGATTGTCCTTTTACGGTATGAATTGAACTTAGGCCCATACCTAAACAAGAGCGTTGAGCGTCAAGCGTTGCAATTTTGCATGTATTTTGTTATTGTAATAAAAACAAAACACATGTAAAACTCCAACGCTTGACGCTCAACGCTCTTGTTTAGGTATGGGGGTTACGCAGCACTTTATTTATTTCAAATATTGTTATAAACTTTGTTTTTTAATTCGATATCAGTGTTGCCATAAGATGATAGAGAAAATGTGCAAAACCTCGGAAAAAAAGTGCTGAAATGTTCTAACAGTTCAAAAAGAAAAGTGCTAAAATTTTGCAATATTTGTGTATATATTTTGTTCAATTAAATTCAATTTTATTAATATTATATTTACACAAAAGAAGTGTCAACAATTACTCAAATGTGGTAAGAAGGTTAACAAGTTCAATCATATAATTTTCTTCACATACCAATTATTTTTGGTATTTTTCAGATGAACTAATTTTAATCAAAACATCGTCCGATATATTTATGTGATTTAGTTTTACGCTTTCCCTTATACGTATAACAGAACATAAAAGTTGTGTGTTCATTTTTGTTCCAAGTTTGCTTTTTATTAAGCCTACTAGAAAATCCCGGCGCGCGTTGCTACGCCCCTTAATGAATAAAAATACATTCTAAATTTTAATTGAATATCAAGTGCAAAAAGCTAAAAATGATAACTTATTTCTTGTGGTCGTGGCACTGCCCACTTTTCTAATCACGAAATTGTATAATCATGAGAGCTCAATATGTGTGTGCAAAGTTTCAGAAGTATCGGTGAAGTTTAAGTAGCTGAAAATTATAACTTTTTTATGGGCGTGGCCCTGCCCACTTTTCTAATCACGAAATTGTATAATCATGAGACCTCAATATGTGTGAGAAAAGTTTTTGAAAAATCAGTGAAGTGTAAGTAGCTGAAAATGATAACTTTTTTATGGGCGTGGCACTGCCCACTTTTCTAATCACAAAATTATAAAGTCATGACAGCTCATTATGTGTGCAAGGTTTCAGAAAAATCGGTCAAGTGCAAGTAGCTAAAAATGATAACTAATTTTTTATGGGCGTGGCCCGCCCACTTTTTTCCACCCATAAACACTCCCTGGAATGTGTACAACAACTTGCCAAAGTTTGAGTCCGATCGGTTTTACAGTTTCGGAGTCTATAGCTAACACACAGACAGAGTTTCACTTTATATATATATACTAGCCAAACCCGGCGCGCGTTGCTACGCCCCTTAATGAATCAAAATGCATTCTTAATTTTAATTGAATATCAAGTAAAAAAACCTAAAAATTATAATTTTTTAATGGGCGTGGCCCTGCCCACTTTTCTAATCACGAAATTGTAAAGTCAATATGTGTGCAAAGTTTCAGAAAAATCGGTCCAGTGCAAGTACTTCAAAATGATACCTTTTTTTATAGGCGTGGCACTGTCCACTTTTCTAATCACGAAATTGTAAAGTCATGACAGCTCAGTATGTGTGCAAAGTTTCAGAAAAATCGGTCCAGTGCAAGTACCTCAAAATTATAACTTTTTTTTATGGGCGTGGCCCTGCCCACTTTTCTAATCACGAAATCATAAGGTAATGACAGCTCAATATGTGTGCAAAGTTTCAGAAAAATCGGTCTAGTGCAAGTACCTCAAAATGATACCTTTTTTTAATGGGCGTGGCACTGCCCACTTTTCTAATAACGAAAGTGTAAAGTCATGACAACTCAGTATGTCTGCAAACTTTTAGAAAATTCGGTCCAGTGCAAGTAGCTAAAACTGATAACTAATTTTTAATGGGCGTGGCCCCGCCCACTTTTTTAATCACGAAATTATAAAGTCATGACAGCTTAATATGTGTGCAAAGTTTCAGAAAAATCGGTCCAGTGCAAGTACCTCAATATTAAAACTTTTTTAGGGGCGTGGCCCCGCCCACTTTCTTATAACGAAATTATTTAGTCATGACAGCTCGATATGTGTGCAAAGTTTCAGAAAAATCCGTCAAGTGCAAGGAGCTAAAACTGATAACTAATTTTTATGGGCGTGGCCCTGCCCACTTTTTTCCACCAATAAACACTCCCTGGTATGTGTCCAACAACTTGCCAAAGTTTGAGTCCGATCGGTTTTACAGTTTCGGAGTCTATAGCTAACACACACACACACACACACAGAGATTCACTTTTATATATATAGATAGAGTAAACTAAATAAACGCTCCACTTCAGCGTTTGAAAATGGTAAAACCAAAAGAGACAGCACAAAATCCGATAATTCCTTAAAAAAATTTTCATTAATTAAATTTCTTAATTGGTTTACTTGAATCCAGAACACCGTAGTATTCATATGGGTATGCCAGATTTGTTTAGTTATATAGCTCCACTGATTTTGGATTTTTTCCATTTTAGTTATACTAAAATTCATATCATATTCATACTAGTAATAGATGCTTTAATTTGTTTAAGGGTATTATCTATTGAAAATGTTGAAATTTTTTTTAATATCAAAATATTTTTGAGAAACCGATATTTTAGTTAATTTACAACCGATTTCAAAAAATGTAAACATATTTTTCTGATTGTGTCTTCTTCTTCAGAAGATATTATATATTTTTCGTTATTCCTTTTTAAATAACGTTTCGAATTCATATTCTAAATATGGATTTTTATCAAATATTCTTCAAATATTTCTTCCTCATCTCTCAAAATTATGTCCATCAGCTTTTCCTTTATATAAATATATTTTACCAGCTATAACATTTACAAGAAAAAAAATATCATCTAAAACTTACATATAAAAAATAATTGATTGTATTTAAATTTTATATGAAAAAAGTGCAAAAAATTATTATTAAAAATGCTAAACGAGCACTTAGCACTTTTTTTTGAACATCTTATGTGCTAACTTAAGAAAAAAATCCTAAATCTAGCATAAAAAGTGCTAAAATGGCAAGCCTATTCGATATGCATACACTTAACACACTCGGTAGTATTGCTGCTGTTCCAGCCTCTCTCGTTCAACTATTTATATATATTAGTGCTGCCATAATGGTTACGATCTGCAATATTCTGTAAACTTCTATAACAATAATACTAGTAAATTCAACAACCGAAAATACAATAAATACATGAGTCACTTTGCTTTGACAGAAAAAGTTTAACCCTTATTAACACTATTGATTCTTGTTTGTGATAAAGAGCGTAATGCTGATTATCACTATGTACATGGAAAAATAAATGTGTAGAAAATTTTGTAAATACACAAATATGACAAATACATAACAAAAAATGTTATGAGTAGCGATATCAAAAAAAAAAAAAAAAAAAAAAAAAACAATGTGTTTAATATACTTAGGGCTGAGGCAAATAAACTCTTCCTACCTCATCCGTTGGCGTTTTGAAATGACTAACGTAAACTTGACGACAGAAAAGGTTGACGCAATAAATACTTTGTAAGAGGATATTAAATCAACCAAATTAAAGTAAAAAGCCAGCTGATATCTGTCAAACTTCTCAACGTACATTAAAAGTTACCTCTTCTTCTACTTTGCATTGACGATGACGTACCGAATGGGATCAAGTTTATAAGAAAACCTGAAATTCAACTCAGCTGTCAATTTTAAACTTCGACGAATGACGTATGGCGGAAACTGTGCCTTGGCCTTTACATATATTTTTATTAGCATAAACATATATTTTTGTTTCTCTTTTTAAATATTAAAACAAATTTGTAAAATTTATATATTTCATTGCCTAATAAAACATGGGCATGAAGTAATAAAAACCACAGTAGGAGTTAACACTAATTATAATTAAACTTAAAGTAAATTAATTAATTAATGAACAAATAAAAAAAAACCGTAGTTACAAATAAATTTAGCAACTTTTGCTAAAACTAGGTAATTAATTAGTTATATTATACTTTAATTAGCAAATTATTATAGAATATATATGTATGTATGTACACTGTACATACCTAGTTAATTAAAACCTAAAATTTAATAAATTAACCATATCTTAAATTAATTGCAAAAATGTGTATATAACGCTTAAGCTAAATAACAATTAAGCAAACTTGTAGTAACATTATTTATATTTTATTAAATAAAACATTCATGCATATGTACATACCTATAAAAAGTAAAAAAAAAAATACAATATGAATTTCTGTAAATTCAAGTACTGGTTTTATTTTCTTTGCAATTTAGTGTCTTATGCCATGTTTGTATGTTAATATGAAGCACTAGGTTCGCTCTCTGGGGGGTTACTCCGTAATGCGATTTGAAACAAAAAATTGTCGAATTTATGTGCTTAATACATTGTAATTTGAAATTGTCTTCTTTCAAATCGAATTATGGCGTAACCCTCCTGAATCACAAATTCGAACCTTGGTATTCATTCAATTGTTTTTGTTTCATTTCTTCTGCACTTAAAATTTTTTTCACTCTTTCCTTTTTTTATTTTTATTTAAATATATACATATAAACTTAAATATGTACTTTTTATTTGTTAAAAGCTTTTATTTATATTTTTGCACACAATAATTTTATGTTTTTTCTTTGTTTTTATTTACAACTAGTTCAGATAAACTACCGATACTTTGTTATTACAATTGGAGATGATAGTAAATTTTTGGCGGTTCGCAGTAAGAATCAGATTGAACCAAGATGATTCGCTCTCAAAATTTTGTATGGCGCAACATGTTGGTCAGCGTTGTCAACTTGGTGATTTTAGCACTGCTTTTAGTGCTTATTGAATTTTTGGTGCTTTTATTTTTAAAATTTCAAATTAATTTTTTAAATTGAAAACCTTTTTCGTATCTTAAATTACCCATACGTATCTTGTATCTTAACAAAACTAAAAAATATTTACTCATTGTATAAGTTGAAAATCCTTTCAACTTATTATATTAAGGGCCATTATTACAACTTGCCATTAGTTAAAGGTAGAATTTTTGTGCCCGATAACTAGCTTTTTTTATTGTTATAATTATTAATAAGGATAATATTTAATGGAGAAAAATATTATAAATTAAGGCTTTATAATACAAATCCATTTATCGGTATTATAAAAATTATTAGGATTGATAGTGTACAATATATTTTTTATTTGATTGGGTTGTTTACTTTACATTATTAATTGTATATTAAATTCTATACTCGTTTCATGATGTTTTGTATGGTTTATGAGACATAAAGCACCTACTGTTTATAAAATTACATTCTTACGAAAATAAATGTTGTAAGTAAAGTTTCTAGTTAATCACACCTATTGAATATTAAAAAAAATAAATATGTATTAAGATGCATTAAAAAGGTGAAAAATTAAAAAAATAAATTGTTATGCAAAACACTTTTCATGGTTAATATTTACATTAATATGTAGCAATTTTCATATTTTAGCATCATAATTTATAATTCAAAGGGTATTTTAGCCAGATAATATAAAGAACAGAATATCTTTGGTATATCATGTCGATTATAGATAGCAATATAATAACTTCAGTTTTGTTGCCAGCTGTAGAATAATTTATTCCACAGGGCGATTGGCGTCTAAAAGTTGTCAATTTTATTGTAAAAAAGTGATTATATGGGCTGTAAAGTTAAATTTGTACAGTGTGGAAAAATTTATTTTTTTTAAATAAAATTATTTTAAAATGTATCTGCTCCGTATGCTTCTGATAGAAGTGATGGGAACGTATTATATTTTTATATTAAATTTAATAATATATCGTCTAAATTTCTTGATCTTTTTTATTTAATAATATTTGATTTTTATTAAAGCTTTTTATTAAAAATTGTTTATTAAAGACCAGCATTTCGCTACCAAACAATGGGTAGCTATCAAACAATGGAAGCGAAATATTGGTCATTAATAAACAATTTTTTATAAAAAAAAAAATAAAAAAGTGATCTCAAGCTTTAATAAAAATCAAATATAATAAATTTAATAATTTTTTTTTAATTAACAGAATCAAAAGTAAACAATTTTAAACTCAGAGATTACATTTAAAAATTTCGCCTTTTTTAGGGGTTTATGTGCTTTTTGAAATTTTAAAGTTGACAACTCTGATGTTGGTTCAAACATGAGTCGGGCGCGAATCTTGAATGAAAGACCAAACCTAGAATTTTCAGTCCGCGTTAACATAGTATTATGCATTAGGAATCGCAAAATTGTGATTTGACATTATGTTAGGAACAAATACACAGGGTGAGTCAAAAGTCAATATGTGTTTAAAAATTTAATAACATTTTTTGTTTTTATATTTTTTTTTTAATTTTTTTTTTCAGATTATATGAAAAACACCTGGAAAATAAATAACGCAAGAGATTCACAGCTGAAAAATAATTTTTAGAACTGTTTGGACTGTAGATTTTGCGCGCTTAACATATTAAGCAATTGCGTTCAAAAAATGTACAGCTTTTCTTAAATGTATTATTACAAACAAATATCTTGCGATTTGCTATCCACCTTCGACAAAAATATTTGATATTTTAACAATGGCAATAAACTTCTCAAACTAAAATACAAATTTGACGTGGGCCAGAACAATGCAAAAATTCGTTTGTAAAATAAAAAAAAATGTTTCTGTGTTGCCACATGTGTTTAAAGATATGCAAATAAAAAGCGCTTAGTTATTTGGATATTTTGTGGTTCGTTTAAAGGCAGGTTCATTTTAAATGAAAAGATAACTTCGATTAGAAATGTAAAGTTTATTAAAAATATTTTTAATAATGGTACGTGCTATTATCTGTAAGTATTTACGAAAGGTTTCTATAAAATAACTAGATACTGTACATGTTCTTTATTTAGTCGGTAGTAGTTTTATTTTGATAGTGTAAACCATATCTGTTGTCGAGATTTAAAAGCATATATGGACCCATTACGCTAATAAAGGTTAAAACACGATTTATACTTTTAGGGGTTGCTGCCAAAATCTCTGAAGTGCGGCATGGGTGTAAGCAAATAAATGGTCGAAAATATATAGGATGATCCATTTGTGTTAGTATGTTTAGCATATCCTCACGAGTATATTTTGTCTCTTGGTTGTACTGAAATAAAGACCAAACTTTTTCCAGGTTCATTGGTTTGCCATCTGAAAAATGTTAAGACAGTTAATTTCTTATTTGAATATTTAATTTTCAAGGATTTAGTGGTCTCGTAAAAGATAATCACACAGTGGGAACAATTATTAATTTAACAATAGAAAATAATAAATAACATTAAAATAATGCAAGAAAATTGGTTGCCACAAAAGTAAGTCGGTAAGAAGAATGCAGTTTGAGAAAAATATAAAGAGCTAATAAAATTTTTAAAAATTGACTTTTGGCCCTATATTCCTTTATACATATATACGTTGATTTAAGTTTAACACAAATTAATTGAATTGATTAATTTAATCAGTAGTAAAGATTTGTTTAAGTATTCACAATAGCATTCATACTGATTAAAGAAGTCTAACTTAAAGATTTTACAGATCATTTTGTTGTTTTTCCTATTGAATTTGGATATTTATTATTTTTTAATAGACTTTTTTTAACCCAAAAAATAAAATTAATTTTATTTAAGATTCGCATCCACATACAATAATATACATACATATGTCCCATATCTTTGCTTGATGTTACTCCATATATTTATTATTAAGACTAATAGTTTACAAAATATGATCTTTGTTCTGCTAAATTAATTTTTTTCCCACTATGCAATAACTTGAAAATATTTTATTCTTACCGTTTGAATACGCTTGTAAATATAGCATGGGTACCTGGTAGGATATCGAATACACAATATGATACTCAATTTGTATTAATTCTTGACTAATGGGATCAGTAAGTTTTTTAGTATAGTTTAAAAATGATTGGCCCTCAAGTTCAGCATTCTAAATTGAGATGTTTAAAGCAAATAAACATTAACTCAAATATGTCGTCTAATTTGTTCGATCTTTATATTAATATTTGTTCTTATCGTTGAGCTTGACATCAATTTTGTTTTTTATAAAAGGTATTCTTATTTTTTATTTTTTTAGAAATAAAAATATATTAAAAAAAAGATATTGAGCTCAAACATAAGAACAAAATATTAAAACAAATATATTATAAAAATATTAACATAAATTTTTTGTCTTTTATTCACTGACCTTTACTTCCCAAGTCCAATTATCATCCAGTTGTTTTGAAATATCCAAAAGCTCCAAGCACTCTTGGCAAAATTGTGCCCATGTTAGTGTGTCATTTGATAACATTTTAAATTTATTAATATGAAAAACAGACTTTTAAATTTGTTTTTACTAAATGACCTAAAAATATAAAGCGTTATAATTTCTATGCAAATACATATGGGCATTTCCATGAATATATCAGCCACAACTGTAAAAATAAAAACTCTTGAAAGTTTTTCAATATAAGTTTATTGATAAAACAAAACACTCAAATGTTACTATGCGCAGGTATTAAGAGCTTATTTAATTATTTTAAGAGCAATAATTAGAGTTTAATCTGATTATCTCTTTGACTTATTTTAAAGAATTGCAATCAACTATTTTTTTTAGCGACTAAATTGTAAAAATAAATTTGTTATTGTAAATATTCCTTAAAAATTAGGTAACAACAATTAACAAGATCCATAAGAAAAAAGAAAATATAGAGTCCAATTAACGTTTTTTTTATTACCTTTGGATGTTGTTTTAATCTCACAAACGTAGTGCAAAAACATTATTTGTCTCCGTCATTCGTATTTGAACAGTTGCAAGATCACCTAATTTAGAAATTAACTTTTTTCTTAACATAATATAAATTTTATTACCTAAAAAGACTATTAGACAAAAATCTGTCACGTACGATATTAAATTGAATTTATTATAAAATCATTTAAAGATTTTTTTCAATTAAGTATGATGGATTTTAAATGAAAAATATTTGTTTTAGTGTAAGAAATTAAAAAAAGAAAATCACTTCTGTTTTATGTCACGTACGATATATTCTTATTTTTTTTTTGATATTTTAGACAACAATGATTCGAATATATATTTTTCTTAAATAACGCACCCTTTGAATGGAACATAACGATCTAATTTTGTTTCAGTTACTCTTACTTTTGCAAAAATACTCCACTTTATAGGAGTAAAAATGTCACGTACGATGACATGAAAATGCCCATATGTATGTATGTATGTGTGTATGCTAATTCCCTTTCAACAAAATTTATAAAAGATAAAAAAATAAAACAATTTAATCAGCCTTATTGTAAGTGGCGTTGTCGTATTTTTTAGTGCCGTGTAATATTTACGACAATGTAAAATGATCTGTCGTTTTCGACACAAAAACGACACGACAACGCCACTGACAATGAGGTGGAATATTCCATTTCGATCCTTGTTTTCTTAGATTTTTAAGTAACAAGAACATAAGAAACGATAAAAAGTAAGTTGTATCTGTTCGAAAGATCTTTTAGCCGCCTTTTACGACAAGCAGATCGTACTGTGAGCATATTCTTATTTTTCTAATCCCTGCTCACAGGGACTTAATGTTTCGACAATATAGAGTACTAAAACTGTAATAGCGTTGTTAAACCAAAGCTGCTGCTAGCAAAGATACTGAATTTCGATGGTCATCAATAATCGGACTAAAAAAACAAAAATATTTAATTATTGATTTATTTATAATTATTTTATTTAAGCGTTTTTATTTAAAATAGAAATATATGTATATAGCTTGAATTTCAACAAAATTGGATCTATAAAGAATGTTTGATACATAATAAATGCAAATAAATACATTGAATAAACTAATTGCAAAAGGTTCTATCTTTTATATTTTAAGCTTATCTGATATTGTTATTTTAAGAAAACTGTATGTATAACATATATCACATTCCACGATTGTGATTATAATTTTCAATCGCTATTTAATATTATTCATTGCTACCTTCGCTACATGCATGTGGCGATAGCATTTCATTATTGACGTCTTGTAAATGTTCTGTTGGTCGAATTTGTAAAACGGTTACCAGGGAGTTTTTGTCATCAAATTTACATGTTACCGTTACTTCGCTCAATTGAAATGTGAATATTTGTGAATTGTATTTTGTACGTAAATAAACAGAACGTGGGTCTGCCTCTAGAATATCTATGATACATTGTTTATTTACATTTAACGTTTGCAATTGAGTTTCGGCTCTTTCGTTGAAGACAACCGTTAAGCGATTAGGTGCTTGTACCCAAGAGGGAACTTTAACTGCTTGGGGTGCCGGCATAGAGGTGGTTGTAAAATTCGTAGATTGTGCTATCGACGTTGCACCCATTAATTCTATTTCAGACTCTTCACCATCCGGTTCTTGGCGAAAATTATAAAAGTCCGAAGGAAGTTCACTTGGTCCAGTTGATGTGCGACCTATGAAGTAAAATTTTATGTAAGTAAACTATACAAAGTATGCCAATTTTTAGTTATGACAATATTGAAGTAAATGAGCTTTATGTTTTTTGCTTACCTGTTTCCATAGTTATGGGTGAATCATAAAATGGTATATATGGCTTGATATCTAAAACTGGGGTACCATCCACCATATCAGTACCAAAGAAACTTATAGCTGACGATTCGATTTTCTCAATCTCTACTAGTGAAAGTCCAATAGGGCATGGTCGATGAGGTGAACGCGTGGCGAAAACACCTACACGCTGTCCACCCAAACGAGGTGGTGCTACCTTAGCTTTCGGATGGCATGTGTTTTTATGAAAATGATATATTACCCACATATGAGAGTACTCATTCAGACCATCAAGAGAATGTTCGGGATTTGTAAATAAATCACAATTCAATTCAATAACCCCACGCAAACGACCACCGACACTGGATTGTCTAGGAACTGCACGTTTTTCGGGGAAACATGTGCGTATAAGACCAATTGGGCGAAAAGCATCCTGTTTAAACGTTAACAAAAAAAGTAGAAATCATATTATAGCACTTATACCATACTTATTTTAGTATTTAAATAGCAAAAGCAATAATCTAAAAATAAATCTTCGCGCATCCTGTTTTATTGCTTTTATGTATATGTACATACATACCGTGTGGGTTTTATTTTCTACTGCTACTGCTGCTGTTGTTGGTTGTGATGTTACTGATATTACATCTGGTGTGTCTATTGAGTTCCCGATGGTCAAGTTTGTGGTATTATTTCCCAAATGTCTACAGACTTCACAGCGGTAGTTTTTTAACAAACAGTTTATGCTGTCGATATCCTTGTGTTGTTTATGTTGCAGACTTCGTACTTGCTGTCTAATGAAAAACAATTTTCACACATATGTGCATACATACATATATGTATGTATACAGAACGGCCGGCATAAATATTGCAAACTAAAACTGAAAAATAAAAACTTACCTTAATTTATTTATTTCATTGCGTGCTATTGTCAATTGTGTTTTTAAATGTTCTGCTTCATTTTTTATCATATTGTCAATATATTTTAATTTTTAGATGTTATGTTTTATTTTAAAGGATACTTCTGTAATTTATGGAAAAATAAAACTAGTTATGTAATGTTACCGGACTTGAAAAATAAGTGTTTTTATGAGAAAAATTGTAAACAAAAGTCAGATGTTACACAGAGAGAAGTTTTTTTTTTGCAGATAACAATTTACAATTGTTTATTTTAAGAATTAGGATTGAAATGTTTATGTTTATAAATACAATAATGCATTCATTCGCATAGTAGTGTGTACGTTATTTAGGAATTGCATTTTTAAGGAAATGAATTTTTTTTCTAATCTGTGAAAGTTAGGCTGCTACTGTATTTTTATAAAATTTTTCAAAATTTTAGTTTTATTGGTTGTTGTGTTTAAGCTTAAGTTTTTCAAAATTGTTTTTCAAAATTCTGTGGTAAAAAGGTATAACTGCTTAAGTCGACATAAGCTAAAATTTAAGCAATCACATCATTACAATCTCGTAATTTAAAACTACCCTTAGGTGAATTTTTCACTATTTTGGACAACTTTATAGGAATATATATATTTTTTAATGGGAAAACTTTTTTTTTTACTTTATATTTGAAAACCAACGTGGTTTTTGAATTACACAGCGCCCAATTTATACAATAGTCTTTATTTTAAAAACAGACATTTTATAAAAATTTACTCAAAAATTTAAGAAGCTTTCCTTGAAAATTATAAAAACAGTTATAAGCATTTTTACCTTATTGCCACAGAATTTGAATTAATTAAATTCTAGCCAATTATTCATCAAGAAGAAAAGAATATCAATATAGGATTATAAAAAACATATTTTAATTAATTTTTAGTGGAATTGAATTTTTGTAATAGAAGATACCTATTCGGTTTACAAAGAATTTGAAGTATATATCGATTGTCACAAGTAGAAAAGCCCTAACTCGTATATATTTCATGTTAATACATACATCTCGATATACAAATTTAACGCAATAGTTTCAAACAATAGTTTAACAACCAATTTTACAAAGAAAAAAGTAAGAGTACAAGAGAATACAGACCATCGATATATAAATTCAAATCCTGAATGTTTAGATCTTTCTTACTCAGTTAAGTTAAAATGACAATATAACGTATAATTAAGTTGTTTATTAAGGATTCATGTACATACATACATATGAATGCATATTTTTTTTTCTTTTCTTCCTGCTGCCGGTTTCTTTCAGCATGGTTAAATGGGATTTTATATTTGAATTAAAAAATATATAACATATACATATGTATGTATATGGTCTCTTTAATTTGTTTAATCAATTTATAATTTTGATGTAATATTATCCAAAAAGATATCTAATTGCAAATTATCAGCGTTAGCTGTATCACAGGCATATTGTTTAAAATTACGAACGCCTTCCTTAAACAAAATCTCTTCATCGATAAAGAATTGGCCAGTAGCAGCCTGGGGAAGTGGTTTAGACAGTATAACATAGGCAGCATCGGCCATAATATCGGGTTTACGGGAGTATTTAACACTTTCGAGGCCATGCAACATCTCAATGGCCGCTGTATGAATGGTTGTTTGAGGCCACAAAGCATTAACAGCAACATTGCGATCTTTGAATTCTTCAGCCATACCTAAAACACACATGGACATGCCATATTTGGCCATAGTATATGCAACATGATTACTAAACCAAGTTGGTTTCATACTCAACGGTGGAGAGATGTTTAAAATATGAGCATGTTTACTTTTCAATAAATAGGGCAAACATTCTTTAGACCTTTATATGTATACCAAGAGAATTAAAATTTAAAGTATTCCAATTCAACTTACACCAAAAACGTTCCTCGTGTATTTATATTATGCATGAGATCATAACGTTTCATTTCTGTCTCCAAAGTACCAGTCAACGATATGGCACTAGCATTGTTTACTAAAATATCAATGCCACCAAATTCCTCGACAGCTGCTCTAACAGCAGATTTAACTTGTTCCTCATTGCGAACATCAACAATACAAGCTAAAGCCTTACCACCAGCCTTTTCAACTAGAACAAAAAGACATACATATGTATGTACATACATAATCAAAATGATTTCTTTAAAAACATAATTTTTTAGGTATTGTTTAATACTTTCTTCGGCTGCTGTGTAAATGGTACCCGAAAGCTTAGGATGAGGATCAGATGTTTTTGCGGCAACAACCACATTGGCACCATCGCGAGCGGCCTTTATTGCTATGGCTTTACCAATGCCTCTGGAAGCACCTGTTATAAATAAGGTTTTGCCTTTTAGGCTACCGTTATTTTGCATGTTCTCGCTGTTACTTTTATGCAATATCTAAAAACTAAATATCTCAAAAATTTGTACAATAAAAATGTTAAATATTTTTATTGAATGGTTTTATTTTCGAGAAAAATAACAAGTATAGTTCAATGTCCAAACACCACACCTTCAATAAGATTTCTTTTTGAACATTGGAATAAACATACATATGAATACAAATACACGTAAACAAAAAAGGAAATAGGTTTGTTCGTTTACTAAATACAAAACGCCCTAACTTACAAAAATCTTTTCAAGTTTTTTCGGTATTGAAATTTATTTTTCCTCTTTTTTTTCTTTTAAACAGCACTTGTCACTTCAAAAAAGAATAAAGAATAAAGCACAGAATACAAAATAATCTTCAAACAAAGAAAACGTGATATATTTTCTACTTCTACTTTCTTTATGCCCTTTTCAACAGAAAAAAACCTCATCACTTTTCAAATCATCAAGTAAATTATGTGCAAGATATATTAACTATACCTTAATATACCTCGATTAAGTGTAATTAAAAATAAGTAAAAGTGCTATATTCGGCCGTGCCGAATATTATATGCCCTTCACAACGTGTAGTCATGCAATAACAATTGTTTGTATCACCATTCATCCCATATGAAATACGTACATACATATATAAAAACATCCCAATGTAAAATTATAAATTTACGTATGTTAAAAAAAATTATAAAAAAAATTTTAAAAAAAATTAAAAAAAAAATAAATAATATAAAAATAATAAATATAAAACAAAAAAAATAAATAAAAAAAAATAATAAAAATATAAATAATATATAAAATAAAAAATAAAAATAAAAAAAAAATTAAAAAAAATTCAAAAAAAAATTAATAATATAAATAATATATTAAATAAAAAATAAAAAAAAAATAATAACATAAATAATATATTAAATAAAATATAAAAAAATTAAAATAAAAAAAAATTTAAAAAAAATAATAATAGGTATAAATCATATCGCACTTGATCAACAAGAGGGTATTAACTCAAAATTTTTGAATTTTCAGTAGAGTCAAAAAACTGTTTGTGGCCACATTTTAACAGAATTTAAAAATTCAAATATACCATAGGAAGCAAATTCCATTTGAAAATATATATATACATTGTTTTTGTTTTAAATTTTACTAATCATTGCAAAAAAAATCTATTTTTTGAGTTAACACCATTTTTGAAAAGGGTCACAACTCAAAAAAAATTTGAACAATTTTTTCATAAAAAGAGTCACATTTCGAATTAAAATTATAGAATAAAACAAATTTTATCAAAAAAATAGTATCAACTCAAAATACAACCAAATATAAATAAAACAGTTTGATTATTTTTAACATAAATAAAGGCTCAAATCAAAATAATACCTTTTTTATGAAAATATACGATTCTTACCTATTTCAACTTTTGTATTAACTCGAAATAATACCTTTTTGTTGAAATAAAGTTAATCACTACATTATCATGAATATGGTCTCAAAAGTGGTTTTCGAGATGAAAGAATAAACGGAATACGTTGAAATTTTTACAGTAGATAGATATTGATGCTGTTTGCCGATTTCTTGAAAAAAGTGATATTTTAAAAATTTTGAGTTAATACCCTCTTGTTGATCAAGTGCGATATATTATATACATAATAATTTTTTTTAATTTTTTTTTTTTTTGTTTTATATATATTATATACATAATAATTTTTTTTAAATTTTTTTTTAAATTTTTTTACAAATTTTTTTTTTTTTTTTGTTTTTTTAACATACATACGTGAATTTATAATTTTACAATGGGACGTTTTTATATATGTATGTTTTTATATGTATGTACGTATTTCATATGGGATGAAAGGTGACACAAACCACTGTTTTTGCATGACTACACGTTGTGAAGGGTATATAAGATTCGGCACGGCCGAATATAGCGCTCTTGTTTTTATTTAATTTTTTAAAGTTGATTTACATATAAGGAAATTAAAAACAATTTGTTTACATTAAATTTGAAATCATGATTTTTACAGTAAACTTTACAATTTAAAAAATTAATTAACGAACGAACCTATTTTTTATTGGCCAAATTTAATTCTTAAAATTTTCTTATAGCTAAATCAACCTTAAATTATAAAAAAACGTATAGATGTATGGAACAGCCTCTTTAGAAATCTCAAATTTTATATAAAAAATTTGAAATAAAACCTTACCAGAGAATTTTAAATAATAATAATTTTTGCAGTTAGGTGACTATAACAGAGATCAACAAAAAAATAGTGATTATTTTCAATTTGTTGCATAGTGTTATTAAAATGTTGGGTGTTTGTTTTAAGGTATAGCTTAGCATAAAATGCAGAATGCATATACATATATACATACATAGATACATACCTATTTTGTTTTGATGAGTCATAATTATAATTTACTTTTTTTTTGCTTTAACACAAACAAATTTTCAAGGTTAATTGTAAATTTTTGGTTGGGGTTGGGAAAAATATGTAAAACAAATTTTAATGTTTGACAAATTATATCCTTAAAAAACGTAACCCCACAATATGTCACTCGAATTGTGCATTTAGTTTGTTTGAAAGCATACAAACACACACTGTCAAAATTATGGGTACATACAAAACATAGATAATATACAAAGTTAAGCTGGATAAATATGAGCGAGTATTGTACAATAATCTTAATATAGATTTTCCAAAAACAAATGTGACGAAAGAATATTATAAATTTTTTTAAGGTTAATTTTATAGTTTTTATCTCTATTGTATTTGCTGTTATTAATAAAATGAAAATAGTTCTTGTAATATAATTGTATTTTATAATTTCCTTTATTTGATATTCATGTTTTTACTAAAGGTTAAATTAAAAATCGTTTTTAACAGATTTGGTTACTTTATTTTTAAAAATTTCTTGAATTTTTTTAGTATTGATTTTCTGTTATTTGTAAAGATAAGTTTCTATTTAAAAAATTATTAAAGTATTGAAGCTTCTGAATGAACCAAAAAGTAGTAAATATATGAAATACGATGATGATAAAAGCTAAATTATAAAATTTAAAGCATAAAAGGGTTGTTTGATTGGGCGTTGTGATTGCTGTAAAGGGGTTTTGTTGGTAATTACATGGAGGAATATAAATCTGTTTATGATTACAAGTTTTGAATTTGTTTAAAGACTAGACCATTTATGCTTTAGATAACATTAAAAAAAGAACAATTGTATGAAAATATAGTTTTTTTCCTTAAGGCTGTATCTCTTCTCTAACATGGCAATGTTTTGAAATGGAATCGTATAGTTCTTTTACCCCTGGTGCTTAACAAATAGTGTTTTTTCCAATATTTAACTGAAGTGCTGGCAACGATTGCATGAGATGTTTTTTCTTTTGGTTATAAATGAATGAAGTTTTTAAACTATTGAATGTTAGATGCTTTGTTTTAAACTTTTCATTAAATTTAAAATATTTCAAACTATTATTTATGCAAATTTTTTCGATAAGATTAAAATATAGTCTTAGGGAATTTATGTACCCTACTTAACCGATTAAACGAAAACGTACTTCCAAAAAATCACAATTTCACTTTAAACGTTCCTTTAGTTCAGCTTAACAGAAGACATGTATACACAAGATGAATCCTTTTTTTTTTTTTGTTTTGCAATTAACCTTTTTATACAAATATCCTTTACATCCGAACTTGCACCAATATCGTAGTCCATTTTCTACGAAGTTCAGAAACGGATGCAGATAAAATAAAAAGGTAGTTTAAATTTTATAATTATATATATAATAGTAAAAATAATTTTTTTGTTTTTAAATAATATCCCCTCTAATGAAAATGAATCACCCTAAGAACCTAAGCCACCGAAATTTCTTCAGTTTTTTTGACAGTTTCAGTAGATTCAGCTGCAGTTTTAGCGGAATCAACACCGAAACCAATTGCGACTTCTTCAAAATTTTCCACCAGATCAGGCACATCATCGTCGGCAGCATTAACAGCTGAACCAGTAGCGCCAGCAGCGGCTGCACCACCTTTGTTGGCCAACTCACTAGCAATCTTTTTTAATTGAGTTATATCTTGAGGACCCAATTGCGTTAAAATACCTGGTAACATTTCGGATATCGATTTGTTCTCTCCATGACCCGTAATGGCGAAGGTGTTGGTGGGCAAAGAAGCTTGAGCTTTGGGATTGTTAAAGTGGATAACAGTACCATCGTGTTTTATAATATTAACCTCCTCAATGCCGGGTATGGTATTGACCGATAGTTTTTTTAACGACGACTGCAATTTCTTATCGTCTGTAGCGGGGGTAGAGTGTACAATCTTCTTCTTACGGCGTGGAGTGCCTTTTCCACCTATACGCACTTGCGCTTGCAACTTTTTCAATTTTTCGGCATTCATCTGCAAATTGACACAATAAGTTATTTATTTTTAACAAACTTTTTAAATAATTTTTGCTAATAATTACATTTTTATCTGATTTTTCAAGACGGTGCGTGAGAAAACACGTGCGCCAAAAGTAAAATTAACTGTCAAAAAGAAATCGCCATTATGCTAAAAAATTCTAGCAGTTATTGGTCTAGAAAAATAAATACACATCGTGCATTTAATCAGGTGACCGCAAAAGATATCAATTTCTAAACATATTCCAAGGCATATTTATTCATCAGATACTCTTGATTCGTCAGCTGTTTAGTTTTTCAACACTTATTTTAAATTTCAGCTGTCAAAATACATAAATAAAAAACAATTTTCTCTCTTTTCTAATATATTTCATATGTCAAACTTCATATAAAAAATATATTTATTTATTTATTTATTTATTAATTCAATAGTAATACAAAGCCTATAAAACATTCTGTCGGAACTGTAGTTACCTAATGAATAAATATGCCATTATATATTAAAATGGTTTTGACGTTTTAATACATGGAGACCCCCTTAGTTCAAAATGAGCTTTGACATTTTAGTAAATTAATAATCTAATATGCTGCATAGCTGATTGCACCTTATTAGATTCCCTTATATATGCCGTAATTTTTCGTTTTACACAGTTTTCTAGCAGTTCCTGTAAACGATTATGAAAAGGCGGTTTTACATTGTTATCAATATTTTAACTTGCAACTTAGGCAACGTTTACACCTGACACTCATGTTATTCTATTTAAATAGACCTTGATATGAGTATTATACGTTGTTTTTTTTTTTTTGGAATCGCACGTTGTTAAAAAAACTCTTTGCACCTTGAATTTCGTAAGTATAGCAATCTAATACTGTCGTTCGTCTCAAATTTATTAATTATTTTATCAATTTCACTTGATTTGATTATATAATTAGTATTGTTTTTAACTGCACTTGTAACACATTTTCTTATATGAGAAAAAGATATGAATATAAGGGCTATATTATTAGCTTTAACTAAATTGATGCTAATTTCGACTACTTATCGATTTTTATTCTTTTGCAGTTATAGTAAGGGAGCTATATTAGTGCTTTTGTGTTTTGTAAACTAGTTTTTTTTTTTTTAAATACATATATATGTTTTTTTATAATTATTATAAAAATAAGAATTAATAACTAAATAATAGGTATTTTTAATTTGGTCTGGAAAATTTTGTATTGCTGGGTTGAATAAAAATATATTAATACATATCTTGGTAATGACAATTTTAAGATATTTTAAATTAAATTTTATAGTTATGGAGTACTAACGCGCTTAAGTTAAGTGTTAATGCACTTTCACTTTTATACTTAAACACTCATATTTTTAAAATTTATGTGACCTTGACATGAGAATCTCTTTTCACTTGTGTGTTTTAATTTACAGTCAATAAAACAGCTCATTGCAATAAAATATATATATATTTGTATATATATATATGAAATTGTTTTTAAGTTGCGTGCAGCCTGTGTCACAACCACAGACATTCAAGGGTAAACATAAACATCAATCCTTACCTTTCGTTAAAGAAATTTTTACAATATGCTTCAAAATAGAAATTATTTTATTTTCTGAAAAAAAAAATAGTTGAAAATGTATTGAAAATAATGGAGCTACCAGGATACACTTATACAGGTAGCCCAGCCAGTTGATTTGTGTCCCAATGTTTGTCATATATTAAAAAATTTAGCCCCAAGAACTGTCTTGTTAAACTATTTTTTTTATTCAACTTCATTTAACATTATCAACTATTTTTACTACCGTATTCATAAAAAATATTTTTGGTTTATTGAAGGCTTATTTGACAAAGCCCTTAATAGACCTAAAATATTTTTTATGAATACGGCCCTTAATCTTTTAAACTTTTTAGAACTAAATTTAGTACACCGAAAACAAGGTTGAATTTCATAATATCTACTTAAAACCAAAACAAAAAAGGTTTAAGATAGTTTTAACGCAATTATTTTGTATGGTAAAATTAGGTTTTAATTATTTGTTTTAACGTTAAAACCGAATATACCTTAAGTGTGAAATCAATGGATAACCCTATAGGGAGATAATCGGAAGCTTTTGGGGAAAAATTTATGATTTAGAGTGGGGAAGGGGAAAACTGGCCCGAAATGATTTTTCTTTTTAGCCGGAACATACTTGTAAAAACTGATATAAAAATATTTTTAATATCTCAAGAAAAAACTTATTTTTATAAACTATTAGTTTGATACCTTAAATTTTGGACCCCTTTATTATGTTTGACAGTCAAATTTGTATTTGACACTTTATAATATTTTGTTTGAAATATCAAAATATCGTTTGAGCAAGTAGTATCATCTAATAGATGAATGCTCTTAGTGGATGACATTTATTTTATTTCACATTTTATCCACCAAGCGAAAATTGCCTTTTAAAAATAAAATTAATTCCTCAGAAAAAAATATCAGTTTTTTTTATTTTTTTATACTAATTTAGACTACTTCCAAATAAATATACTTAATATCTTCGTAAACTTTGTAAAGTTTTATTTACTACGAAACGAAAAATATAAAAGACACCTTTTAAATAGCAACAAAGGACTTTCACATTTATCAATCAACAATTTGATAAGTTTTTGCATTTGTTTTGTGTGCGTATTAACAAAATTGTGCGAAAAGTTTAATTACTGCAGCAGATACTTTTAAAAGTTCTGTGACCTTTACACAGAACAATATGTATGTATGTATATAGTGAAGTTTTTTAACTAGACAATTTTATTTATCTTGTAGATATTTTACACTTTGTGTTAAAACAACCTAATAAGGACCTAATTTTAAAATGGATACAGAAAAATCAAGCAATAGTTCTTTTGAAGATCTGTCAAATCTTAATGAAGCTGACATTAAGGCAGCATCTCAGGCAGTGTTGGATAAGGAATTGCCTACTACCGGTGGTGAAAATGGAGCACATGTAGACTCTGACAGTGACAGTGGTGCACCTGCTTCTGTAGGTGATGACGAGCCTTGTGATGTTTTAGGAAATGGCCAAGTAATGAAACTTGTTCTCAAGAAATCAAAAATTGAAAAAAGACCTCAACGTGGAGAATTGGTAACAATTAGTTTTATTGGTAAACTAGACAGTGGGTCTGTCGTCGAAAAGCAGGAAAATTTTCAAGTTCATGTTGGCGATTTTGAGGTAAGTTTTATTAATTAAATTTTTTTAACACTTTAATTTGAATTAACTACAGACTTTTTTTAAGTTTGTAAAAAATGTATTGACACGTTAAGTTTTAAAATTTGTTAAAAAATGTTTATATAAGAGCGTTTTCGAGAACTTGACATTTACTTCTTAAATTTTTCAATTTGAAGGTGCGTTGGTAGACTAGATTTGTTCCATAATTGTATTTGTATATTTAATATAAATTGTTAGTTTTTTCACATTCTCTTAAAAAAAATTCAGCACAACCTGAATGTTTTAGTTGTGTCCATAGTTATAAAACAATTGCAATCTTGTGTAAATTTTGCTGTTTTAAACATTTTTTATCAACAATAAAATATTTGCAAGCATTGTTTTTAGTGCGATTTTGTAAATACCACATTTGTAACATTAGACATTTTATAAATACTAACATTTTTTATGAATGCCACAACACACAATCAACGTATGCTAGAAAAAGAGGAGGGCCCAAATAAAGATAATTCTGATAAGAAGGCATTGCACCACCCCCTAGAAAGGTCTAGTTACACCTGTGGCTACTGATTAATCTTATAAATAAGGCTTGGACGATGTTGAGAATCTAAATTGGTCATGTTATGTGGCTTATGTTATCAAATAACCAAGTAAAGCTCAATTATTCGGCGCAAGTCCAATGTTAAAACTTTTTTTATCAAAATTTGTGACATGATTGTTAACTTTTACGATACAATGATAGATTTGGAACCCTAGTTAATATTTTTTATACGATATTTATGTAAGACGTTGGTTTTTACTTGTTTAACCCCTTTTAATTAATCCATACTTGAAATCATCAAGAACAATTAAGGATGTCTTAAAAATGTCGACCATTTATTTCTAATAAACTTCTGTATACCCAGCTGAGGTGTAAATTTGTGGTTTTTGTGGTAGATTTTAGAAGTATTAAATCAAGTCGAAATCTTTATGCTATGTATTGTGAAGTATGCAGTCTAAAAACAAAATAGAAAAAGAGTTTAATTTTTTTTTTTAAATTGCATTAAAAGCATAGATTAATAATTTGTGTTTAATTAAACTTTTACATATAATCTTTATTAATTTAAGTTCATTTTTGTATACATACTAGCTAATACCCGGTGTGCTTCGCCACCGCAAATTTTAGTTATTAATTCATATGGCAGGTGCCACGCCCACTATTGTTAATGCACCCATATTTTCCGAAAATGTTTATTTGAATATCAAAGTTGCTTTTGCAAAATTTTAGTACTCTAATCGATATCGTTTTCCAGATATACGAATTTTAGTATTTAATTCATGTGGCCACGCCTACTATTGCAAGTACGCCCATTTTTTACCCAAATGTTCGTGTGGATGTCAAAGTTTACCGTACTTAATTTGAAGACTAGCTGCATTGACTTTCGTGATATATAATATTTAATACTTATTCTTTAATAGGGCGTGGCACCCCGCCCACTTACAATTTCAAACCAAAGTATAGCCTATAGTTCCTTCCAGACATACAGAAAGATTCTGTGAAAATATCAAGGAAATCGGTCCAGCCGTTTAACCGTCTATAAAGCACAAACAAACATACAAACATATAAACATACAAACATATAAACATACAAACACACATTGATTTTTATATATATAGATGCACATACACATGTATGTATACACTATATTTTTATTATTTTTTTTATTTTAATTTTTTATAATTTTATATTATATCCATATTAAAGTATAAAAGTAAATAATTATTTATTCTAGTTGGTCCACGGTCTTGACATGGTCTTACCTTTAATGAATGTTGGTGAAGTGGCCGAAGTTAAAATAGATCCTCGTTTTGCCTATGGTTCTCTGGGTTTAAAAAATGAAAATGAACCTGAATTAAGCATTCCTCCAGAAGCAACTGTAAGTGTTGACATTTACGCAAAAATATATTAAAATAATTTTAATTATTATATGTGTTTTATATTTCAATAGATAACATATGAAGTGCATTTAATTGACTCTAAAAATGAAGATTTCTCAGACTTGAAATCATTTGATATACGTAAAAAATATGGGTAATGATTAATTGAAAATTTTTAAAATAAAAAACAATATTAGTAAAACAATTATTTTGTTGTTTGTGTAGCACCCGTAAAAAGGAACGCGCTAATTTCTGGTACAATCGGAGTGAATTTAGTACTGCCATACAATTATATAGACGCGCTTTAGATTATTTTGACAATCGTGATGGTGATCCTGATTCTGATTTTGAAAAAGAAGATATAGAGGTGGGTGAATTGATATAATATTTTTAAAGGTTTATTGACGTAATTCTTTCTCATTACTTTAGCTTTCGAATTCCGAATTGCAAACGTTGTTAGACGATCGATTAATTGTTTATAACAATTTGGCAATGGCCCAAATAAAAATATCTGCTTTCAATGCCGCACTGCAATCGGTCGAACATGTCCTACGCTGTCAACCTAACAACTCAAAAGCTTTGTATAGAAAAGGAAGAGTAGGTTTTAGATAATTATGAAAATTGCTTAAATTTCGTGTTCAATTATCTTTACGTTTTGTTTGTTTGTGTTTTGTATATACATAGATTCTGGAGGGCAAAGGTGATACTAAGGGAGCTATAGCTCTATTGCAAAAAGCAGCAACTTTAGAACCAGAAAGTAAAGCTATACAACAGGTAATTACAAAATATTCATACACATGCATAAATTCAAATTACGTATTGTTAGGTATTCATTTAGGCACTTGCATAAGCTTGGCTGCAAATTTTTTCTAGGGTTGCCAATTGCCTGTGTTCTGCATTCCGAGGGAAATTAAATCACTCGGAATTGCCATTGCAGTGTTATTGTTTATAACAATAATTTCATGGCAATTCCAGGTAATTTTATTTCACTCGGAATGCAGAACAAAGGCGAATATCTTATTTTTTTTGGTGGTCAAAATCTTAAACTGAGTTAATTTTATATGTTTATTAAATTAAAAATTTTCAAATGCATTCGGAAGTGGGCATGCGATTCCCCAGAATGGCTTAGTTACGCCAATGGGTACTTGGTTAAATGTAATGCAAAATTATTTAACGCACAGTTGTATGTTAAAAAAAATTTTTCGCATGAAAAAAACTGGGGAAGTTTCATTGCTTGGCGTTGTCTTTGTTATACCCCTCACCTGTGGATATATAAAGCTTTTATATTCCGTTTGTAATTTCTACAATATTCATTTCCGACCCCATAAGCTAAGAATTATTTTTTTTTTTTTAATTAAATAAATTTATATTTTCAGGATTTGGCTAAGCTAATCATTAAAGCCAGACGTGAAGAGCACAATGAAAAAGAAATGTATCAAAAAATGTTGGGTCAAGCTAAAAAATTGGAACAGAAAAATAAACAGCCACAAAAGCAGAAAACTGTGGAAAGTTCTAAGGTTTGTTAATTGTTAAATTTTATTAATTTAAATAAAATTAAAAAAAAACACATTTATTTTTTGTAGCTTAAGTTACTGGGCTACCTTATGGGTTCCATACTGATTGGTGTTGCCGGTGTGGCTATGTATCGTTATAAATACTAAAAGATTAAATCGGCAACAAAAATTAATTTTATATTCCCTTTTTACCATTGAAAATATAATAAAAAAAACTGTTAACTGCATAATTTAATTGATTGAATGAATTAAAGTTAATTACATTCATAAATACATCATATATATAATAATAATGTTTATACTAATAATAATTAAAAAATAATACATCCCGGCAAGGAAGAATAGTTTCTAAAACACATGAAATACGTATAATAGCTGTTTGAAAATAAATAAAACACGTAAATATTCTATGAATTGAATTTAAACGGAGTTCTATTATTTATTCAAAAGTAATGTGAGTTTTAATGCAACTTTAGGTACAATAAACTCTGCTGGGTTTTACTTGATAAAATTAATATTTGCAGCATTAGCAAACAAGCGTTAGAAAATTTGGGATTGCTAATCTGTAAAGTTTCGCAACAAAACAAAAACTGAATAATTTGAAAATTATTTCGTTACAGCGATGTTTGTGCTTGTGTTTTGTTTAAAAGTAAAATATCTAAATAAAGAAAAATAGTCATGGTGTAATTAAATAAGGTGATAGCGTAAAGAGAGAATATTTTTTGTCTTTTTCTTTTATATGTATATCGTCATATTAAATGCAAACGGACGTAACTGCACAAACTTTCGAAATTGAGTTTTATCGATTATGGTTTGTTTTATCAAAATACATGTTGGTGCAAAATTTTAGATTTCTACGATCAAAAACGGCGATTTTATTAATGAAATTCAAAGTGCGTGTATTTCTAAATGCAAGAAGAGACGTAACTACACATTTGTATGAAAACCAGAGTACGAAAACAAAAGGAAACGTTTCCAATAGTTTTGTTTCGATCATTTCAGAGAGGGAAAACAAAACGAAACAAAACCCAGGACACTGTTGCCAACTTTTTCCCAAAAAATATCGCTAAAATATGTAGAAAAATAGCTAGAAAATAGCTTAACATTAAAAATTATCAAAATTTTAGCGATAAATCGCTATATATTTATTTCTTTTCAAATTCTGGCATAAATTTAACAAAAAATAGCCAGGTTTTCGTAGATTTTTTTATTACGCGGAAAATTTAGAGTTTTACCGAGTCACTATATGTTTTACCGAGTTTTTCTTAAATATAGACAGAGCGAAAAAAAGAAAAGTACAGCCATTTTTATTACGAAGGCAGCTTTTATTAATAATATTTTAATACATAACTTACATATTTATGAAGGTATATGAAAAAATTCAATAAATATATGTACGTACACATGTATGAACGTTATATTTAAATTCAAAAAAATAACGTTTATTAACTATTACTAATTATGTTATATTTTTAATATGCATACTTAACTCATATTTAAAACATTTTGGGATTTAATTACTAAAAGTCTAAAACCAATACTCTAGATTCTCGCTTTAATATGTTAAATTATAATCTAGACTTAACATGCACAAATTTTTTATTATTTATGTAAGTTTTTTTTTGTTGCAATATTTCGAAATTATTGCAAGAAATTTTTAAATAGTTTTTTTGTAAAATTTACAAACTCTCCTAAAGAAAGCAACGTTTTTTTAACATCTACTATTTATAATAAAATTATTCGAGCTATAAAATTTGCAAGAAAAAATTGGTTTTTGAATTTTAATGTAAGTGCTTTTTAGCTTTCAGATGCCAAAATCTGTATAAAAAAGTGTATTAAAAATAGCATTCGCCTTACAAATAAATTGGTAGGTACTCTTTAAGAATGTTAAAAAAATGTATTTAAAACACGTTAAAAGCCAACATCGAAAAAATCGCTAGATTTCCCGCTAATAGCTAAATCATATTTTTCCCCGCAAAATATGTTTAAAAATCGCTAGGTTTGACGAGAAAATAGCTGAAATGGCAACAGTGACCCAGGATAACGGTACATGCATTTTGTTTTGTATTGTTTTGTACTATGAGTGCAAACAAAACCAGAATCGAAAAGTTCTCAGCTTCAATATGTAACATGCAAAACAATACAGTACAATACTTTCTGCAAACGTTTCAAAACGTTTGCTGATTGATTTGCTCCTTACGTAAAAAAATCTACATGTTTATTGCTGCTTGTTGTTTGGGAATTTTTTAACATTTTACCTACCTACATTAATTTTACGATCCTAATAACGATATGAAGTCACTGACTATAGTTTGCGAATTGGTAATGGTGCATTGTTATTATGATTATTATAATCTTTTTGTTCTGCAAACGTTTCATTCTTGTTTCGTACTCAAACGAAACATACCGTCAAAGCAAAGCCTAAGTACAAAACCCGAATTGTTTTGTTTATGCTCTTTTGCATTGAAAAGTTTGTGGTTTTGTTTTGCTCGCAAACAAAACGATTCATGAAAATTGAAAAGTTTCTGACTTAGATGATTTGTACTGTGTTTCGTTTCGTTTATTTTCGTTCACTGATGAAAACTTTACAATACAAACTCATTTGATGTATATAGGGATGCCAATATGATTACTTCCACAAAAAGCTAAAAAGAAATTTGTAGATCGTAAACCCACTCCATTGCATACTCAGAGAATTAAAATATAAAAAAAGTGGCAAAATCTCCATTAAAACCATTAATACCAGCCGATTGCCATAATTTTTATGACAATATTCCCTTCGAAAATTAACTATTTGTTTTCGACTTCTTTTAAATGAATTTTTTTTTTATAAAATGTACTGAATTTTTTATATACAATTTCTCACATATGTATCTGTAGTTTTTATTTAAAAAAAAAAATTACATAATTAAATTTTATTTTATAATAAAATATGTAAAATTTAATAAAAAAATTTTTAATTGATTTTTCAAGCTCGAGGTCTTTATAAATATTTGTTGATTTATTTATTATTCAATATTTCGCTACTCCTTTGTGTAGCATCTTCAGGAAAGAAATTGTGTATTTTTACAAAAAAAAATTATATAAAATTTTGTATATAATAAGCGAAATATTGAATAATAAATAAATCAACAAATATTTATAAAGATTTCGAGTTTGAAAAATCAATTAAAAATTTTATAAAAAAAAGGTCAAATAAGAGCAATAAGAATTTAATAAAAAAGTTAAAAAAAAGGAAACATATTTTTATTCAAAAGTGTAAACAATTTAAAATGGTAAAATTTAAAACAATAGGTAAGGTTTTTGGTGAATTTCTGGTAAATTATAAAAGATAAGATAAATAAAAAAGTCAAATATCTCTTAAACTGTAAGAGACTAGAATACTTGTATGTAGTGAGCATGTTTTTTCTTTACTTTTTCAAGTAGTTTTTGAAAATTCAAAATTATTTTTAATCGGCAAGTTAAACGAACCAATAGATTTTACATACCCGATTGTCAGCTTTGTTCCACTGTAAAATCCACTGTGCTAGAAATACACAAGTACTAAAACATCGCTTTGAAAGTCTAACATCTCTTCTGACGAGTCTCCAAATTTCATCAAAATCTGTTCACTAGTTTAGAAGTTAATGAATTCATACCAAAAAGAAAATCGTTCACCCACTACTGTGACTTCTTGCAGTTACGTCTTTTTGTTTAAAAAAAGTGGAAAGTCAAAAGAAGGTAACTAACATAAAAACTTAAATGTTCACCACTAAATAAATACCCACAATTTAAGTACAATTTACAAAAATTGCAAAGAAATCATAATATATGTTGATTTTAAAAGGTTTTTTGCTTCTCCTGTAAAAAAATAAAAAAAGTGTAGTAACGTCCGTTTGCATTTAATATGACGATATAGAGTTTAATATTTCTTAGCACTGAAATAGCTTTTTTTATGTATGGAGTTTGACAAACATTGACACACAAAAAATAATCAGCTGGGCTGGCACCGCCACCTGTATAAGTGTACCTTAGAAAGAGTGAGGTGAAGTAACGGTAAATCATAGCAGGCATACCCAGAGTTGCAAATATACCGCTTTTCGCGCTAGGTTAGGCCCTTTTAAATAATCCAATAGTTATATTTTTGTAGGTAAGCGTCTTGGAAGGATAATTGTTAGGCCTAGGATTTTTAATTTTTTTTAACAAAACTAAAAAAAAATCATGGTGTAGAAAATTAAATTGATTAAATCTATTCTTCGGTAATACAATTAAGTGTTGTAACTGCAAAACAAAGAGATTTAGTTCTAAAAAACACACTCGTCTTTTAAAAGAAAAATCGATATCAAGTGCTTTTTCCGAGATATGTTCGACAAAGGCGATATTACATTCGAACGTTGTGGTCAACTGGGAAGCGCATATTTTATTATAATTTGTTTTAACTATAATGTCAGTTGCGAACATACTTAAGATCATTCTCCTTAACTGGTCATATTTGTGTTATGTACAGTGGCGAACAAAATATATATGTAGTATACATAATTCTTCATCACTCTCCAATTTACTAAAAAAAAAGTCAAGCGAATATATTTCATATATAATTCATCCTGAACGAGAACCTCAGAAACTATTAGTAGCGTTTTTAACAATTGGTAGTTTTTGTAGTGAAGTCTTAGCTCTAGCTTAAGGTACCGTCAGACTAGATGTGTTTTACATGTAGCTGTGATCCATATAGACAAATCCCGGAAACAACCCACAAACTAAAAATTTTTAAAATTAATTTAATTTAAAATTTTTAAGCGAATTTTAAACATATACAATTTTATAAATATAGATAAAAAATGTATTTCATTTATCATTAATACAAAAATTACAACCAAATTTTTCCCAATCTCTGATCGATTAAAATTATGCAATAAATTAAAATTTGTTAGATCTTGATATCTATACTATAGTTTTAATATAGATGGTCCGAATAAAAACCATATTTTACCCATTCAATTCTCTTCTCAATTTTATTGGTAAATTATGTTATTTACTATTTTGAAATTTTAGATCAAAGTGTTGGAGCGTGCGTCAATCAAAATAAGTTTTTTATTAAATATATTAAGATTATAATTAAATGTATGCCTTTGAGCAGGCATATTAATTCATCAGGTAATTGCAGTTCGGAGAAAATTTTTTTGTTTATACTTTTAATATATGAAGTTTGACATTTGAAATAAATGAGAGAGGAGAGAAAATTTTGTTTTATCTATAGACTTCGACAGCTGAAATTTAAAATAAGTGAAGAAAAACAAGTAAGAGCGCTATATTCGGCCGTGCCGAATCTTATATTCCCTTCACAACGTGTTGCCATGCAATAACAGTAGTTTGTATCACCATTCATCCCATATGAAATACGTACATACATATAAAAACATCCCATTGTAAAATTATAAATTCACGTATGTGTTAAAAAACAAAAAAAAAAAAATTTAAAAAAAATTTAAAAAAAAAATTATTATATATATAATAAATATAAAACAAACAAAAATTAAAAAAAAATAATAAAAATAAAAATATTTTATTAAATAAAAAATATTAAAAAAAAAATTAAAAAAATATTTAAAAATTTAAAAAAATTTTTTTTGGCTCAGCTGGGATTCGATGCCACGTTTTCTCTAACCTGTATATACGTTTGTATGTATGTATGTTGTTGTTGTAATGATGTTTTTGTAAAAAAAAAATCGAGGTGGTCGTGGGTTTTTGCTCATATCTCAGTTGGTTATGTACAAGTTTATTTTGCCAAAAAAAATGAAGTCAGGTGCTTTGCCAGACCAAAATAAAACATACTCTTCTTTGTCATATGACTGTCACATACATTTGTACTTCACATAGCAATATTTTTAAGGTGTTCACACGAATAATACCAATTGTGCATAGAACACTATTAACTCAAATGTAAAATACATACATACATCTTGTCTGAGAGCATTTCTATAAGACATATTTTGCAAATAATTTTGCTGAGCAAGTTGCCATATACGAAAATTAGTGTAAGTTGTCCTAGTCCCATTTCGCACTATCTCACAAGTGGTTAGAAATTTATTCGATTTTGTCAAACCAAATTAGAATGATAGTTCTCCTAATGATCTTTGAATAAATATGGATGTAGAGTGGAATATATGTATAAACATGCTTATGGAAAACATGACAAAACGCATAGAATCTATTACATATGTATGTATATAAAGCAAAGATCATGGACAAAGTTCTAAGTTTCGTCATGGAATAGAAAATGGACAAAATAGGATAAATATTGAAATTTTAGTTTTATTGGTTGTTGTGTTTAAGCTGGTCTATATGCATTTCACTGGTGCTTATGCCAGATCATCAGTAGACCTTTAAACTATGAAATTTATTAAAAAGTTTAAAATTATTACAAGTTTTATTTAAAATTTTTCATAAACAATATGAGAATTTTAAATAAATCAAGAAACAAAAATAAAAACTTCCCCATAAACCCAACCAACAATTTTTATTCAATTTTCATTATTTTATTATTCTAATCCCTTATATATTTGGCTAACACATTGGTTAACACAAAATATATATTAAGGGCAACCGAATAATAAAATTTCATTTATTAACATAAAAAATTTACTAATTATTAAGGATATTCTCCCAATGATTTTCAAAATTTTAGTTTTATTGGTTGTTGTGTTTAAGCTGGTCTATATGCATTTCACTGGTGCTTATGCCAGATCATCAGTAGACCTTTAAACTATGAAATTTATTAAAAAGTTTAAAATTATTACAAGTTTTATTTAAA
The DNA here is from genome assembly GCA_941918925.1 of Phyto melanocephala. Lineage (NCBI taxonomy): Eukaryota > Metazoa > Arthropoda > Insecta > Diptera > Rhinophoridae > Phyto > Phyto melanocephala. Next base: position 108,054,727 of record OW799237.1, read on the forward strand.
ATTTTTCATAAACAATATGAGAATTTTAAATAAATCAAGAAACAAAAATAAAAACTTCCCCATAAACCCAACCAACAATTTTTATTCAATTTTCATTATTTTATTATTCTAATCCCTTATATATTTGGCTAACACATTGGTTAACACAAAATATATATTAAGGGCAACCGAATAATAAAATTTCATTTATTAACATAAAAAATTTACTAATTATTAAGGATATTCTCCCAATGATTTTCAAAATTTTAGTTTTATTGGTTGTTGTGTTTAAGCTGGTCTATATGCATTTCACTGGTGCTTATGCCAGATCATCAGTAGACCTTTAAACTATGAAATTTATTAAAAAGTTTAAAATTATTACAAGTTTTATTTAAAATTTTTCATAAACAATATGAGAATTTTAAATAAATCAAGAAACAAAAATAAAAACTTCCCCATAAACCCAACCAACAATTTTTATTCAATTTTCATTATTTTATTATTCTAATCCCTTATATATTTGGCTAACACATTGGTTAACACAAAATATATATTAAGGGCAACCGAATAATAAAATTTCATTTATTAACATAAAAAATTTACTAATTATTAAGGATATTCTCCCAATGATTTTCAAAATTTTAGTTTTATTGGTTGTTGTGTTTAAGCTGGTCTATATGCATTTCACTGGTGCTTATGCCAGATCATCAGTAGACCTTTAAACTATGAAATTTATTAAAAAGTTTAAAATTATTACAAGTTTTATTTAAAATTTTTCATAAACAATATGAGAATTTTAAATAAATCAAGAAACAAAAATAAAAACTTCCCCATAAACCCAACCAACAATTTTTATTCAATTTTCATTATTTTATTATTCTAATCCCTTATATATTTGGCTAACACATTGGTTAACACAAAATATATATTAAGGGCAACCGAATAATAAAATTTCATTTATTAACATAAAAAATTTACTAATTATTAAGGATATTCTCCCAATGATTTTCAAAATTTTAGTTTTATTGGTTGTTGTGTTTAAGCTGGTCTATATGAAATTTATTTTAAATGAATTTATTTTGCTTTAACGGTATGATGTATGAATGTTTTTACATTTTAAATATTATTAAATATTATATCATCACTTTTGCTCGTCACTGTATGTGCAAGTAGTCAATGCTAATTAAACGATAATGTAAAAATTTCAAATCATATACAAAAATTTCATTTTTCTTTACTACTTCGTTCCCGCCATATACTCAAAAAATTAAAAAAAAAAATATTTATTTCCTAACGTTTTTGCATATGTGTAACCATGTATGATTGTGAACATTTAAAGATTATAATAAAAAGATACATATTTTCCACAAAATGTTTGTATTTTAATAGCCATAATTTGCTAAGTTTTACCTGCTAATTACCTTCCAAAAAATAGTTCTAAAGGATTTTGTGATTAAAATGCAAAATGTGATTTGTTACCTAAAAGAGCACACATTTGGAAATTCCTTTGAAGTCATAAACACAAACACTTTTAATTTTTGCTAAACGTCTTAACTCTGAAAAAAAAACCCAAAAATACTTAACACATACAAATACAGTACTTTAAATTTGGAAAAACAAATTAATCTTTTCCTTTTTTTTTTTTAAATAACAAATGGCACCACAAGTTATTACTGATATTATTTTTTTAAAACTCAAATTTGTACCATTTATGTAAGTATGAAATTGTAAATTGTTTGTTTAAATAATTTGGGAATTGTTTTTAAATAAAACCATTTTTACTTGAAGTCCATCTACGAAAATTTGCGTTTACAAACGCATCAGCAAAATACCAATACAAGGCTTGGAAAGTCAAGTTGCAGATTGGGTAAGTTTTGCCAAAAAGAAAATCAGAATATGTACATATTTACATTCAAATGAACGTAAGTACATATACTATTAATAACGAATCTGCATATAAAAATTAATTAATTGTTTTAAGTGCGGTCAAACCGCTTACAAAATCTCAAACTCGATCCTCTCGGTTGTCTGGAAGGTAGAAAAACCCGTTTTAGTTTCTCAATTTTACGAAAAACACTAAAGCTGTTTTATTCATAGCTTGATGTCTTTAACGTGTTCAAAAATTGAAAAGAATATTTAGTAACTAGATATGATAAATAAATGTTTTCGATCTTTTTTATTTATATTAATAGTTGTTTTTTGTATTGAGCTTAAGATCACTTTTTTCCAATATTTCGCCACCACTTTCCCTGAAGCAGCTACCCAATATGGTAGTGAAAAATTGGGGGAAAAAAATTAAAACTATTTTTTATAAAAAAAATGATCTCAAGCTCAACACAAACAAGAAAGAGTGCTATATTCGGCCGTGTTGAATCTGATAATGCCCTTCACCATCATGTACATAGGTATAATCCCACATCGTAGTTTAACCTATATTTCATGTTATATAGGTCGTTTTTTCTTATTAATTCCGACGACAACCTTGATTTTAAATTTTTACGTAGTTAACTGTGTTCTACTAGTCAAGCCCTTTAATTTGATACCCATATTGATGGGGTTAAAAAAATTTTATACGCCATTTTGTTTTAGACGCCATATTGGATTTTACATTTTAGAATAATTTACTGTATTCTACTGGTCAAGCCCTTTCATTTGATACCAATATTGTGGAAGTTCAAGAAGTTACATTTTAAAATACCAGATTTGGCCCATATATAAATTTATTGTCCGCCATTTTGTTGCGGTGGCCATCATGAATTTTATTTTTTTCAGATAATACCAATATTGACTCTCTCGGTTGTCTAGAAGCTGAAAAAATTGGTTTTCTATTGTTAATTTTTGGAATATACATTTTAAAAAAAATTTTTGCCTATAACTTTACCGATTAAAGCCCGAATTATTAAAAATTGTTCATGAATATCTCAGGAGGCATATTATATCTACAAATAGTAGCAAAGGTACCTATGTATAAACTATTCTATGGCTGAAAAATTTTAATTTTAGTGGTAAAAATATGGGAAAAAACAGGCAGTCGCGTTTATTTGCTCATATCTCAGAAAGTTATAGGGCGATTGTGCTGAATTTCAATAGCGATTCATTCCCGGATATTTCCAAAAGATTACTACCATACACAGATCTGAGGAACATATGGTTGCTTCTAAAAGTTAATTTCAACCAGCACACGGACAGACGATCATGGCTTAATGGGGTCGGAAATGAAAATTGTAGAAATTACAAACGGAATGATAAAGCTATACCTATATATACCCTTGTGCACCACAGGTAAAGGGTAAATAAACAACTATTGATGTAACTAGATACATATATTTAAATATTTTATATTTTTGTATATATTTTTGCCTATAACTTTGCTGATTAGTGACAAATATCACCAAAAAATCGTATAAATAGCAACAAACGTACATAAATATATATAAATTATCCTAGGACTAAAAGCTTTTAATTTTTATGGGAACCAACAGAGGCAGTCGTGTTTAGTTAATCATATCACAGAAAGTTATGAGGCGATATTTCTAAAAAATTGATACAACATACAGACCTGATAAACATGTTTAGGCTTTTAAAAGTTGATTTTGACAAAAACACAAACAGACGGGCAATGATCAATCGTCTCCCCTGTTCAAAAGCTTTCAGAAAATATACACTTTTAGGAGGAGTCGAAAATTAATATTGTAGAAATTACAGATGAGCCTTTGGCACCACAGGTAAAGGGTAGAAAAATATGTCTAAAATAAATGTAAAAAAATTTTCTATTCAGACTTCCTTGTCAGTATTTATTCATTTATTATTTAAAAATAAAAATATTTTTATTAAATAAAAATAAAAAATAATTTATCCTTTTTCAGATTAATGATGTAATGTTTAATGAGCTTTCTAATATGCCCTCTCACCTACGTCGGCGCTATTACGAATGGCGTATATTATCGAACAACATTGATCTTTTTTATATCAATGGTATACGCTATGACAAAATAAGTGTTATATTTGGCGACGAATTTATACATTGGGTATATTATACAAATTATCCAAAACATCAACGTATCCAAGGTTGGTCCAATTTGCCGGTGAGCTTTTGTGGGTGTTGCTTAAACAAACAATATGTACAAGTAATGGAAGCAATTAAGGAATTTGTCATATATCACTTGCAGGAATAACCACCAGTCTAACGACTTTTATTTTAAACGAGTAAAATAAAACGAACGAAGTTTTTAACTTTATAAGTGTAGTGTAGATTTTAAGAAAATGATTCAATTATTATTTAATAATATGGTAATATTTTTTTTAGACAATTTCAAAACTGCTGTAAAGAGTTAACAGTCTGTAATTTATTTTGTCTATGTTTAAGTTTAACTAACTTTTTTCTATAAGTTAATGATTTTACTAACATTTATGTAACGTATTTACTGTAACAAGTAGCGTCAGTATAATCTTTTTATTTCTTAGTTTCTTTGAAAACTTATATTGTATCAAGTGACCTTATGAAACCAGCAGGTTGTAATCTTAACGGCAATATCCACATAAAAAATAAAGAAGCAACTTGTAATTACAGAAAATTTACCAAAATTTAACACTGAGGGCACCTAATGTAAGTTTGCCTTGTTTTTTTTTTTGCTAAGAATTAAGAAAAAAAAACAAACATAAAATACTACAAAAATTAAATACAATAGTTTATCTTAATCTATCCAATCGTCTTATTATTTGATTAAAATCATTTATACCATGTTTGCTCCCCTTTCTTCTGTATGTAGGGTGTGCAAATTTGAGGTATCAATTAAACTTTTTTTAATTTAAGTTTATTACAAATAGGTTCCGGTTAAAAATAAAAACATTATGTGGGTCAAGTGAAAGAAAGAATTTTTTGATATAAAAAATATATTTATTTAATTTTATTACTATTTATTATTATTTATGTGGTTCAAGTGATGCCCAATACCTGCTCGTTAGGCTCGTAATCTTTTGCCAAAATTCAAAATCACGTTTTTCAATAAACTGTCGCTAATGGTTGGTATCTGTTCGATAATGTTGTTTTTTTATCTTTTGAACTATTGTGGGATTATTTCTATACACATTCGTTTTCAGAGAAATTTGTATGTTCCATAGCTGTAGTACTTAATCTCTTTTGGTCTGTTTTATTGCAATACAATACTAGTACAAGATTTGTATTAAACAAGTAAGATTGCTATTTTCGACCACGCCGAATCTGATAATACCCTTCACAATCTTGTTTATAGGTATAGTGGCCACGGCGTAACTTAGCCTTGATTTCAGATTTAATGTTATACGTCATTTGGCTTTATTATTTCAAATGCCATATCGATGCCTTACTTCCTCAACCTCGTAACTTAAAAAAATACGGTCTTGACTTTTTCATATCAAACGATTGCTATTTTTGTAATCCATTACTGCACCAACTTATATTATTACTACTAATTTACATAAATGCAATCAATTTCTTTATAATTGCATTTAAACTTTTAACCAAACACCGAAGCATAAAAAGATAAACCGTTTTTTTTCTCTCCTGAAAAGTTGTATTTTTTAAGATACGAGGTTGAGGAAGTAAACCATCGATATCTGATTTTAAATATATAATTTGTTTTCTTTACATGTCAGTTGTTTACGAACTCATCGTAAAATGTTGAAATGAGGTTATGCATGTACATATGTATTGAAATTAAAAAAAAAAATAGAAAACGAATAAAAAGAAAATTTTGGCCCACCCGGGATTTGAAGTAGCTTTCCCTAGTTCTGTAGTTCACTGACATAACCAGTAGACTAACCAACCTTACTTCATAGTTTGCATTTGTTTGCAGATTTAATTAAAGAAAATTTAAGGAATGCAAATTTAAATACAGTATAAAACAAATGGATGTATGCAACTTAATAAAAATAAACAAGTAACAGTGCCATATTCGGCCGTGTCGAATCTTATATGCCCTTCACAACGTGTAGTCATGCAATAACAATTGTTTGTATCACCATTCATCTCATATGAAATACGTACATACATCTAAAAAACATACATATATAAAAACATCCCATTGTAAAATTATAAATTCACGTATGTATGTTAAAAAAACAAAAAAATTATAAAAAAAAATATAAAAAAATAACAACAAAAAATTATAAATAATATATAAAATAAAAAATAAAAGAGAAAAATTTTTTTTTGGCTCAGCTGGAATGTTTGTATGTATGTATGTTTTCATTGTGAAAGAAAAACGAGGTGGTCGTGGTTTTTTGCTCATATCTCAGTTGTTTATGTACCGATGCTTCTGATTTTTAATATCCCCCCGAATATTTCCAATATTTTAATAGTTCACGCGTGTCCAGGCGATGTCGAGAGGATTCAAAAAGTTGATTTCAACGTACACACGGACAGACGAACAAACAGACAAAGCTTAATCGACTCCCCTATTCATGAGATTTAAGAAAATATATACTTTATGGGATTGGAAATGAAAATTGTAGAAATTTGACACGGACCGACAAACCTATATATACCCTTTTTCACTTTTGTGTGACGGGTATAATAAAAACGCAAAATTACAAGCAAAGGAAACACATGGTTAAACGAAAAAACATGCGGTAATCGAAGAGCAACATACAATGTTTGAATTGTATGATTTTGGTTCAAACATATAATGGTTACAATTTATATGTGTTATTGTTAATTAAGATATTATTTTCGGACTACAGATAATATGAACAATCTTTACTCTTTTCACAGGCAAATTATTGTTTTTTGTTGTTATTGATATTGATTGTACTCACCTTTTTATTGTTTAATTTCTTGATTTTTTTACATTTTTTTAATATTTTTTTTTGTTTACATGTCAAACTTTTTAAATAATAAAAATGTATTAATTATTAAAAATTATTTATTATTAAAAGTTACAATAGCTTGATTGCTTTGTAATCATTGTTTTATTTCACATAACATTTTATAATTATTTCTAATTTCAAATGCTTTTGAATATAATGTTATTTTTGCGAGGTCGTCATACTATTTTTGCTATAATAATTTTGCAAATCATATTATTTTTACTGAACAACCATATCGAAGTTTTCTTGAAAAATAAAAATTAAATGATAAAATTCAAACAAACGCTCGATTGTTGTGACGTAATAAATGATATAACAAGATAAAAATAACTATTACTTGTTTTCGATTCCCAAATATTGTTACAGGGTTTTCTTTGCTTTGATTTTTGTTGGTACCCGGTGTATAAAGCTCTAACTAATTTAGAAAATGCATTCGGACATGGGTTTATTTTATAAAAATATATACGTTTTTTTTGTATAATAATCAGTTTTAGCCTGATCGCAAATTACAAATTTTCAATTTATTTGTTACGTATGCGTTTCTATACATACGCACATGTGTTTTGTGTTAATATGTGTTAATAGTAAATTTTAATGACGCGCATACATTTACTTTGTGTTTCTGCACTAATTCTTCTTCCTAGTGCTCAATGTACTTAAAAGGGATACAAGTTTATTATTCAGGTAGCAGTATTTTCATAAATTTAAAAAAAAATCCCATTTTTCTTAACCATAAAGTAATTGCTAAGAACTGTAAGCCATGTGTGCTTATTTCTTACCTGGTACTTCTCAGAGGAAAAAACGCAAATGTTTTCGCTACCTAACAAATGCGGACACATTTTAAAATTCCCCTTAAAATCATAAACCCAAACACTTAAGGATTTTCTCAAAGGACTAAATGAATCTAGAAACTAAAATCATAAACACAACCTGCTGATACTTTGCACAGTCAACACCGATAACCTCATCCAACATCTTGAATTTTTAAAGAATTTAAAAATGGCTCCTCAAGTCGAAGTTGAATTCATTTTTTTAAGACTGAAATTCGTACCATTGCTGTAAGTATGCAATTGTACATTTTTAAATAATATTATTAACTAAATATTCGAGATATGATTAAAGCAAATTAAATCATTCTTAATATTTTAGTAATATTGTACTGTTTTGTTTAAATAGTTTGGAATTGACTTTTAATAAATATTTTTTTTTATTGGCAGCCCTTCTGTTAAACCCCACATTCAAAAACGGACTAGGAAGAATCCAATAGAAGGTTCAGGCAGTTATGTTGGCGATTGGGTAAGTGAAAAAAGGAATAATATTTTAAGATACAGTCACGGGCCGAAGTCTTCTTACACACTACAAATTCTAAGAGTCTGCTGAATGAAAAAACTATAAAACTACTATTGCAAAAATAATATTTATTAGTGTATAAAAATATTTTTTTTTCTTTCTTTCGAAAACTAAAATAATTGAAAAAAAAAAAAAAATTACAAATGAATCAGTATTAATGTGTTTTACGGCTAGCGCTATACGTCCTCTAATAATTAATTAAAAATTTAAAAAAAATGATGGAGTGTAAAAAAAATTTATGTAAAAGCAACTTTTTTTTTAAAGTTTGTTTGAAACTCAATTATATTTTAAATAAGTCATCGCTTAACAAAATTATTGATTTTAAAAATGCCTAAATTAACTCCTCCTGATCATACAGATTAACAGTAATTCAAAATACGTAATAATTAACTCCTAATAATTTTAAAACACAAAAAGATATTTCAAATTTCTAGCGTAATCGAGTTTTTTAAAAGATGGCGCTAAATTTATATATTTTTTTTTGGAAATTATGTGCAAAAAATTACAAATTAAAAATTTATTTAAATGTTAATCCAGGGAAGAAAAAACAATATTACTCACCCTTTAGAAAGCAAATGTTTTCTTGTGACAATAGTTCTTTTAAAAAGTTGAGGCATCAATAAAACAAACAATTTATATATTTTAATAAAAACTTGACCACCATGCAAATACGCAAGCTGGAGCCGAGCCTGGTAGTAACTGTACTTTCCAAATAATGAACAATATAAATAAAGTAAAACTTTTCAATGCATAGTGAATCTAATCATTGTAAGAAACTTTTTTTAAAAAAATTATATTTTTTTACACTTCTACTAAAAACCATATAATTGACCACTACCCTTGACACCGCAGGTGTAGGGTATAAAAAAGTCATTTGTGGGCAATGTATTTTATAACTATCGAACTGCTTGCTATCTTTTCTTTACTGAACTTATACACATACAAGTTTCCTTTTGCTAGTGTTATTGTTAGATAAAACTAATAATAAAACAAATACATAAATATAAAAAATATTTTAACTATTTTCAGATTGATAGCGTAATGTATAAAGAGCATTCTAAAATACCTTCTCATCTGCGTCGGACTTATTGCGAGTGGCGTATCTTATCGGATAACAAGGATTTCTTTTATATAAACGGTGTGTATTTTGACAAAGTAAATATAATATTTGGCGATGAATTGATATATTGGATATATTATACGAGTTACCCCAGAAATCAACGTATTCACGGTTGGTCCAGTTTACCTGTGAGCTTCTGTGGATGCTGTTTACACAGACAATATAGAAAAATAATGGCGTCCATTAAAAGCTTTGTTTTGAATCACTTGCGATCACATCAATCAGCATTTAACACAATTTTTTTTAATTGAAAATTTTTTAAATTAAATTATTTTACTTTTTTATATTTGCTTTATGCAAAATATTTAATCTTATTATTTTTTTCTTTTTATAATTCCTATCGATGGCGTATCTCGATTTTCTATTACTTTCCAGAAGAATAAAAAAATATGAATAGAACTAAAAATTAAAGTATATTTTAAGTAGCTATAAATCCATTATTTTTAACCATGGTGTTTTTAAGTGAATTACCAGAAAACGTTAAAAATGTTATTTTGAAAAAAAAAATAAATATATATAAAATAAATAAATAAAAAATAGAGATACGCCCTTTTTATATTTAAAAATATTGTGATGTAGGTGTTTGAATTTATTTCTTTTTAATAAATACATACAATGTTGGACAAAATAATATGAATACATCAAATTTTCAATATTTACTTAATGATCGTATAAATATAATTAAACATTTAAAAAAATTCGAATTAAATATATGTGTAAGTACATTAATGTAGAGTAACTTTAGTTGTCTATGTAAGGTATAATAAGAATATAATTGTACGCTTTATTTTTAAAATAAAAATATAATTTTTAGAGAAAAATACACGAATAAAGTTAAAAGGAACATTTTATAGCTTGTAAATGAAAATATGTTTTTCTTATGGGGGTCAATTTAAAAAAAAACGCAATTTTTGTGTCCCCGCACTTTACACTACTATTTTAGGTAAAAAAAAAAACAACAACAAAAAAATAAAAAATTTGAGAGTGATCAGCGAGGAATATGTAACAAAAAAACGTAATTTTCAAATTTGTATGTTTGTTTTTTTGTTTATTTAGAACTAGAAAAACCCGGCGCTCGTTGCTACGCCCCTTAATGAATCAAAATGCATTCTGAATTTTAATTGAATATCAAGTGCAAAAACCTAAAAATTATAACTTTTTTAATGGGCGTGGCACTCCCCACTTTTTTAATCACGGAACTGTATAGTCATGACAACTTAATATGTGTACGCAAAGTTTCAGAAAAATCGGTGAAGTTCAAGTAGCTGAAAATTATAACTTTTTTTATGGACGTGGCACTGCCCACTTCTCCAATAAAGAAATTGTATAGTCATGACAACTCTATATGTGCGCAAAGTTTCACAAAAATCGGTCCAGAGCGATTACCTCAAAATTATAACTTTTTTTATGGGCGTGTCCCTGCCCACTTTTTTAATCACGAAATTATATAGTCATGACAGCTCAATATGTGTGTGCAAAGTTTCAGAAAAATCGGTCGGGTGCAAGTACCTCATAATTATAACCTTTTTTTATGGGCGTGGCTCTGCCCACTTTTCTAATCACAAAATTATATGGTTATGACAGCTTAGTATGTGTGCAAAGTTTCAGAAAAATCGGTTTAATGCAAGTACCTCAAAATTAAAACTTTTTTAGGGGCGTGGCCCCGCCCACTTTTCTTATCACGAAATTATTAAGTCATGACAGCTCGATATGTGTGCAAAGTTTCAGAAAAATTGGTCGAGTGCAAGTAGCTAAAACTGATAACTAATTTTTTATGGGCGTGGCTCCGCCGACTTTTTTTCACCCATGAACACTCCATGGTATGTGTACAACAACTTACCAAAGTTTGAGCCCGATCGGTTTTATAGTTTCGGAGTCTATAGCTAACACACACACACACAGAGTTTCACTTTTATATATATAGATGGTGTTTTGTTTCTCCCTCGGACTTCTTCCATACAAAAGCATGTGTCCCCCGTTAGAATTTTTAGTAAACAAAATTAAATAAAATCCAGAAAAAAGTAAATATGCAACATTTAATAACAGTTTTCGAATTACTGAGTTTCTTTCTTGTGTTTTCATTTGTTATAGTCGTCAAAACTAAATTAGTGCGAATTTGGTGTCGCAAAGAGAGGTTGTCCCCACAATTTGCATTGAGCGTCACTTTTTTTTATAATTCAAGTAATATTACCAGTTTTCAATTTGCATTTAAATAAAGTAAATAACGTAAGGAAAGTACAAACCTTAATTATTACAAAAGTGAAAAAGCGAAAAAAAAAATCTTTGTAAAAAAGTGTGCATTTGTGTAAGGGCGCGATAAAATTTCATGAGCGTCACGCTAATTTTTTTAAAAGTAAATATATTAAATGTAAAAAATTTAAGTTGACAATTATTGTTTACATGGTTTCAACTCATTTTTTATAATTTGTGAGTTTGAGAAATAATATCATACGAAAAAAAAAACAGAATAGGCAAATATTTCATGAGCATCACTTTTGATATATATTGCTTCATAGCTTAAAATGCTTAATTATGATTTTATTTTTTAATTTGTAAGAGTAAAACAACAAAATTAATGGCGACTGAAAGAGCACAAAGATATCGAGAGAAAAGAAAGAAGAAAGAAAGGTATAACGTGGTATATTTGAGTTTAATCGCGTTGCGTCGTTTGCGTCAAATATTTACATATGTTTCTTCAAGAATTACTTTCTTTTTTCCATTTTTGTTAAAGACATCAAAGAATATGTATATGTTTAGTTTCTTATGAAAATTTTTGTTTTTTGAAGATTTTTTGTTTATTTTTTACTTACTTTTTGTAAAAGAATAAACTTTTTTTCGTTAAACTTTAAATTTTGCATTATTTTTTGTTTACGTGCAAAAAAATCTCTTGATCGTCACAAAATATCTTGAGCGTCACACTTAGTTTTTTTTCTCCTTAAAACGTTTATAATTAATTTTTTTTTAAATAAATTGTTACAAGCCTATTACTTTGCAAGTAACCTTTAAGTTCAAGTCTTTTTTTTACGAAAAATTTACATATTTTCATCTTTAAATTTTAAAATAACTAGTCACTTTAAAAAAAAAATTAAAAATCAAGGTGAATCGTGATTTTGTGTTAATTTTGAGAAACAAAAGAACATCGTAGTAAGCTTGAATTTCAAATATTTTTGCATTTTTAGCGATTTTTTATACATATTTGGTGTGTGACGCTCAAGAAAGAAATCATAGAAAACCTAAAAAAATTCAAAAAATATTGATCTTTTTGAGAGCCTAAAAGTACCACCGGAATCTTCATCAATTTCTATTTCCGACCACAAAAAGTACATATTTTCTAAAAGCTTATGAATAGGGGAGTCGATTAAGCTGTCAGTCTGTCCGTGTGTATGTTGAAATCAACTTTTTCAAGCCCCCCGACATCGCTTGGACTCGGGTGAGATATTAAAATTTCAGAAATATTTGGGAGCAGATCGGTATTGAAAATCAGAAGCATCGGTACATAAACAACTGAGATATGAGCAAACAAAAACACGACCACCTCGTTTTTTTCACAACAACATACATACAAACGTGGTATACTGGTTAGAGTAAACGTGGCATCGAATAACAGCTGAGCCAAAAAAAAAATTTTTTTATATAGTTTTTAATTTTTATTTTATGTATTTTATATATTTTTATTATTTTTCTAAAATTTTTTTTTATATTTTGTTTTTAGTTTTTTTATTTTTTTTTATTTTTTGTTTTATGTTTATTATTTATATTTTTTTTTCAATTTTTTTTTATATATTTTTTTTAAGAATTCATACGTAAATTTATAATTTTATAATGGGAAATTTTTATATATGTATGTATGTACGTATTTCATATGGGATGAATGGTGATACAAACTATTGTTATTGCATGACAACACATTGTGAAGGGTATATAAGATTCGGCAAGGCCGAATATAGCACTCTTTCTTTTTTTTTGTTCAGTGTCTTTTGGTTGCCCTAAGAGATAGACGAAATTAGAACACAAAAAAAAAAAAATAAGTACCAAATTTTTATTTTAAAAAGTGAGCGTTTATTCCTGATTGGCTTTGATTTGCAAAGAAATAAATCAGAAATTCCATAGAAGTTTCAGACAACGACATTAAAAAAGTAGTTAATATTTTGTTGAAACTTAAAATATAATAAGTATAATATAACGAAGAAAATTGCCAATGATCCAAGATACGGATGCACTCAGCCACTTTTTGATGCTGAATTGTATATATATAATATCTGATTTAGTTAGGGAATATATGAGCCCTGCTGGAGTTGGAAATTATTAAGTTATTGATGTAATAATGGACCACAAGAATTACATTGACATATTAAAAAAGCAACAAAGCTTTATATTTACCTAAGACAACGACCCCAAACACAATGTTCGTAATATCAAGTTATGTAAATTATAGAATATAACACTCCAAAATGGATGAAAACTCCTCCCCAATCACCGAATATCAACCCCATTGAAATTTTGTGGTATCATTAAGGGAGAAAAGTTAGAGAGAGGGAGATAAGAACAAAGGATGAACTTGCAACTGCTTTGCTCACTTACTTAGTCGATTGTATTTCCAGAAGACTAGAAGCCATAGCTGCAAACAAAGATAACCATAGAAACTATTTAAAATTATGTTCTCCGTGACTTTCTTGCGAAAGTTCAAATGACAAAAGGTACGAATACGACTTCCAAAAAATATAGATTTAGCATGGTTTCTTAAAGCTCATTAAAAGTTGTCCTTAATGATCCTTTATTAATTTAGTACATAGTAATACGTACACACACATACGCAATCAAAGAAATTTTTTTGGTATTGCAATCATTATGATTCGTACACATACATATATAATGGCAACCATTTCAGTTATTTTAAAGTTTCTAAGAATATTAGATTCACCTTTTTCTTCAGAGACTGTTAGTTAGTGATTTTTTATTTTTACTTTGGCCTTGTAAAGGAAACAAATTCAAAGAATAATGAAATCAATTTGCCATAAATATTATAAAAAATTTCCAAGAAATTATACAAAAACTTGTAAAATAGTTTATTAGTAAAAACTGTTCGATAAATTACATTGTAAAGTAACAAATCATATTTTATTTCTAGCATTTAAAATTCCTTTGTTCAACTTAAAGTCACAATTTTGAAAATGTATTGTACCAGTGGGAACAGTGTGGGAAAATTTTTTCCGGAATATTATTTTAAATAATTAAGACATATCAGTAAAAATTAATTTTTTTTTATAAAAATATATGTACATACATATGTATGTTGGTGTTTTCGGTTCTCTTATGTTAATCATAATCAATTCGAGCTTAGCAGAGTCAACATCAACGACATTAACACTTATTCTAAATTTTCGAAGAATAATTAAAATATTTCGGGAGAAACTAACTAATAACTATTTAAAATAAGTCTACTTACCGATAAATATTTAAATTGCGATTTTATATTTACGAATTAATTTAATTATTTTTAACATAATCATTAAAAATATTTAAATTTTTTTCCAGATAACTAAAGTGGAGAAAATAGAGGTCGCCAAAACACCGTATTACGCAAATGTGTATTTCTGTGAGTGGGACATATGGACGGACGATGTGAATTTGTTTATTTATAATGGATTGGTGTTCGACAAAGTTTAAATTATACTGCGCCACGAGATGGTATATTGGATATATTACAATAAATTTCCTAGGCTTGAAATTGTAGGAGGTTTTGGTAGTTTTCCACATCAGGTACTGCAGCTGTTGTTTGCATAATTAATATAAGAAAATTTTAGAATCGATAAGACTGTATCAAGCGCAAGATTTTATAAACTAAAAATTATTTTAAAAAATGTATTTGGTTTTCTAAAGAGTAGGCCCGAAATTTTATACTTGTAATAAGTTAAATAAATATTAAACTGTTCAATATAAAAATTCTTAAAAACACGTACATAGTATGTACATTTATTTAAATATTTTACAAATTTATTAAAGGTTAAAAAAAAATTGGTAATTACTTGGTATTTATAAATTTATTCGACTCTTTTTGAAAATCCCCCCATTAAAAATTCTAATAGTTGCCTCCGTTACCTTTTTGACGAGGACGTTTTTATTAAGAAGACAATAATTTTTCAAAGACCGAAGTTCTGCCTCCTGTGCTACAAAATGTATATTATTGTTTGAATACCACTCAAGAATTTTTTTCAATAGTGCCATGAGGATAAATCGGGCCAGAAATATGAAGGCACTCTGTTCTGTTTTAAGATAGGTAAAGTTCGTCACAAGTGATTGGGTACTTTTGCCACAACAGCAAATGGCTTGCCACACATGAATTTTCTTGAGAAATTGTGATTGTTTTTTTATCCGGTATTGTTCCCGAACATTGCCTTGCCCATCAGCCACATTAAAATCTTCATATGGAAGCTGTGAAACGTCTGCCAGTATATAAGTTTCAGCATCCAACTCAAAACAGGTGTAATTTTTTTTATAAATTTTTTACCTCAATTTTTTTTGTTCGATCTTTTATCTTTATCTTTGGCTCTGAGCACTATTAAATCACAGTATTTAACATTTTGAGCGGCTTTTCCGATATAAGTGATCGGTTGTTGTAATTCTTTAGCCCTACCAATATCTGTTGCTTTTTTTTTCTTCCTGATCCAAGTTTTATTTGAATGTTCAAGTCTTCCTTACACTGTTTAATGGCTTTTAGCAAAATTGTATGTAGCGTCTATTTCTATTTCTTATTGCTAGCTATGCCACTTAAGTTTAAGAATGAATTTTGACCGAAAATCCAAAAAATAGTTGTTTTTATCGATATTTGTATTTTCACTTATTACCAATTTGATAAAATGTAATTTTATTAATTTGTACAAAAAAATGGAAAATATCGGGGAAAGTATTTTTTAGGATTACCGGTGAAGGTAGTGGGCACCGAATTTAATCCAAATATAGCAAAACTACTTCACATGATGCACAGTGGCATAAAAATACTTTTGAAATAGTTCATCCATTTCTGAGCGGCTGGTCCGATTAGCACAAAATTTAAGACGACCACAATAGGGAAGAATGTAAGTAAAAGATTTTAACATAACAGATTGTTAACAGAATCTCTTAATTACTCAGAATCGACACCACAAGATCTTAAAATAGGGCACCATAGGCATTTAATCTATATCAACTTTTGCCATTTTTTGTTTGTTTCTTAAACAAATTGAAAATTCAGCCAATAAGAAAAAATATTTACATGTGCTTCTTATCTCTTATAATTAGTAAGATATACTAATTTTAAAATTTAAATTTCTTTTATTTTTTTAATGTCGGATTTTTAAACAACTTCAAAAATTCCATTGCAAAATTGGTGGATAAATTTGATCCGTTAGTCATGTGAAGAATCGAACACCTTTGAGGTTTTTTCTTTGCGTCTAAGCCAATACCCCACAATATATTCAAGATATCAAAGAACGAATTCGTATAGTAGTAGAGGACAAACAGCCGAACAACAGCTGCAAGCGTTTTTTAGCCGTGAAAAATTCTTAGTCCATACAATTTGTAACAATTAAGCCGAAATATCACGGCGGCAACACTTTGCAATTGGAAAATCAAATTTTAACAAAGCGTTAGGCAAGGCGAAATCACATCAGGTGGCAACAACCCTTCAACAAACATAAAGAGGCCCGGAGAATGTCAAAACACAGAAAAGAACAAATTGTTTGTTTACTTTTAGCTAATATTTTATTTTTATAAATTTACATGAAAATTTTTAAAATATGTAAATATTTTTTTAATTTATTCCATAAATTTCTGTTAGTTTATATCACACATTTGAGCTTTTTAAAACATTTTTCACAAATTAGGACAGAAATTTTTTTATTTACTGAATTAAAAACATTAACAATTTTGTTTCTTCTAATTATAACTTGTATTTTACTTACATATTTACCAGTAAGGTATTGCACAAATATTAGTACTTTTATATGTATTATTTTTTCACAAATTTTACTAATTTTATATATTTTTTCAACTAACACACACAAAAAATAATTTAAATGTAAATGAACTTTGACATTGTGACGTTTAAAATAAAACGAGCCAAAAGCAATCAGCTGGCTTCGTAACATCACCTGATGTGAATTCGCCTTGAATAAAATTCCATTCGCTTTTCTTAACCACAATTTTCTTATTAAAATTTGACTTTTATCTGTGCTATCAAGTGCAGACCTCTTGAAAATACATATGTATGTATGCATGTATAGAATGAGTTTTTTTAACTCGATTGAACTTGACGTTGTAAAAAGTAACGCAAACAAGTAAATTTTAATCAAACAAATCGTTATCAAACAATATCTCTCCTGTATTAATGTCAGTCATGTTAAAAAAAATAATTTATTAAAAAATAATGTCAGATGATGGCATCAGTGTGTGAACCGCCGACTGGAACGTTCGAGTAAAATTTCAGTGGTGATTGAATGCTGTAATTTTCCTCCTGGTTTAACAAAGAATACTTTTTGCTCCGGTAATGCCACTAAACAATTCTACTTATTACTAATATTCCTTTTTTATTTATTTATTTAGGTCTATGGATTCAAGATCCTTACAGACTTTTAGACAGTAAAAATAGTTACATAATTTTAGTTATTCAAGATAAATATTATTTTAGACTTTACAATATTAACATTAAAAGAAAAATCAACATATTGATAAAATTTATTAAATTTAGTACAAATTTTTAACAACGGATCAGAGTTGGCATAACTTCTTCTGAAGACTTTGACAGATAGTGGATAAAAATAACGTGTAGAACGAGATGGTACATTAAAAGAGATATTGGAAATCAAGAAATCAAAGCCCTTTATTAAGTTGAGAACAAACGTGACATTTAGCATCGTTCTTCGACTTTTTAGCGTTGGCAGCTTTATAAGAGCAAGTCTACTTGTGTAAGGCGGCATGTTTAACGGATTCCAGTTTAGGCCACGAAGATAAAATAACAGGAATTGTTTTTGTACAGATTCAATGCTATTGTTGTAAACATTATACGTTGGATCCCAAATTATTGAACCATACTCAAGAATAGGCCTGACCAGGGAAGTATATAATTGTTTTGTTATGTATGGGTCCTTAAACTCCTTCGACCAGCGTTTTATAAATCCAAGTACTGCACGTAATTTGTTAACAGTAACATTTTTAATCGTCTATTAGTTAATACATATGTATGTACATACAAATGTAAAAATCAAAGAATTTTATTTTGAGTACATTTGTATGTATGTAATAGACCAATAAAAATATTTGATGTTACAGTTTTATAGAACGGTCCATACATTTCTAATGAACTTTTAAATAATAAATTCTGAATTTTCTTCTATTTTTTTCGATGAATGATATACATAAATGAATAATGACGCTACAAAATAATGAAGTTTACCAACACTAAACGTTTCCAAGCATGCTTTTCCTTCTTCCTTAATCGTTTATCGTGCAATGCGCACGCAGTTTGCCAAAATACTTAAATAAAAACTCGGTTATCACAATACCAATATTTTATTTTTATTTTTAAACTAGCTAATACCCGGTGTGCTTCGCCACCCCCATCGTAATGAAATAAAAATTTTATAGTTCAAAAATATATTTATTTTGCAATTAAAATCTAAAATTTTTCTTACAGATTAGTATTACTCTAATATTGTGTGATATGCAATATATTTACGGCCTTATTCATAAACGACTTTTAAATTTATCAAATGTTTATAATGCAAAATTTTCGTATAGAATTTAATTCATAAACCTTTGATAAATTTTAAAATCGTTTATTAATAAGACCATTAGTCTACATCAACAATTTAAAAATAATAAATTAATTTACTTAGTTGCTAATAGCCTTTTTACACTTACTCACATCTTAGCGGAATGCGTGGAAGATGTTGAAAATGAAAAAAACTTGTTTACATTTGCAACATCTTTCATCCTTCATCTTTCATCTGTCATAATATTTATTGTAAATGTTTGCGCAAATAAAAATTTAAAAAATTAATTTAAAAATTCTGTATTACTTGTATTAATTATTGCCCTTGGAGAGCAATTATTATTACAATATGCAGATTTTGTTAGAGAATGAAGATATTAAGATATTTTATTTTATACGACATATTTCAAGTCCACTCGTTGTATGTATTTTTTTTGTTTTTGGCATTTATAATTTTTTTCTAGTGATGCCATGTAAATTTTTGCAACAATATTTGTTTTTTCTAGTGAAGACACTAAAATAATCGAAAGATGTTGAGTGGAACAAAATGATTTAGAAACATCTTTAAAAGATGTTGAGATATGTTGACACACAAACACGTACAATTCATATGGGAAGATGTTAACATCTTGTTGATTTGATGAAAGATGAAAGATGTGAGCAAGTGTAAAAAGGCTATTACATTACTGCAATAAAATAGAAATGTTTATAATATAAAAAATTTTTACTATTAATTAATTCTTATTCTAATGCCTTAGGATAAACGATGTTTTTGGTTTTTCCACCTGGTGCATACACAGAGAGATCTGCGGGTTTTCCAACTCGCGAACATGCAACGTAAAGCTGTCCATGTGAGAAACATGGATTTTCTAGGTGAAGACCACAAACTTGCAGGGACTGACCTTGAGCTTTGTTTATGGTCATTGCAAATGCTAGGCGAATAGGAAACTGCAAGCGCTTAAAATCGAATGGCATTTCCGATGTTGTCATGGGAATACGTGGCAACAATACATCAGTTCCCTTAAACTTTCCAGTAATAATGGTCGCCTCGATTAAATTGTTCATTAATTTTTTTATTGTAAGTCGAGTACCATTACAAAGTCGAGGCGGATCAATGTTCCTGAGTAAAATTATGGGAACACCAATTTTCAACCGTAAATCATTTGGTGGAAAACCCGGTAAATCTAGCGAATTTAAAAATTCAACTGGATAATTCACGACATCCTCAATATTTGTTACTGTGTCTATCGATTTATAAGTTTTCAGGTCACCATCGATTTTGTTCAAAATTTTGCTGTTGATGGAATTAACGTCAATATTTTTGGCTGCCAATAGCGCACGTTCACATAACCATTCATTGTTTTTAAAATTTTGTCCGATGTTGGGAAAAACACAATTTATTAACTCTTCTATAGATTGTGTCATCCTGCAAAAGTCAGATGGAAAACTTATATATTTCGTTGTAGGATCCATTGGAATTCTCCCGTTACCTAAATCAAGTAATTGTTTGGAAAAAGTTGTAGCTGAAGCATCACGTTGCAACTGAACACGCATATTAGTCGTAAGTTTTAAACTGTGAACATATTGCCAAAGGTGTGATGATTTCAGACACGCATTTAGCTCATCAGCTGGTGTTGATCCCGGTATAACAGGAAGTGTTTGGCGGAAATCGCCAGCCAGCAAAACTAAGGCACCTCCAAAAATTCTATTATTGCCTCTTAAATCCTGTAAGGTACGATTAAGGGCTTCCAAAGATTTCTTATGTGCCATTGTGCACTCATCCCACACTATGATTTCACATTGTTGCAGTACTTTACCCATTGAAGAATTTTTCTTTATGTTGCATGTGTAGTCTTCGGAAAATTGAGGCTTTAAGGGTAATTTAAGTGCAGAATGTGCTGTTCTACCACCGTCTAAGAGTGTTGCTGCAATACCGGATGATGCAATAGCTAATGCAATATTTTTTTCCGAACGAACTTTTGCTAATATTAATGAAATCAAAAACGTTTTTCCAGTTCCTCCAGGTGCGTCAATAAAATAGAGGCCTCCATGTTTGTTTGTTATTGCTGCCATTATAGTATTGTATACAATACTCTGCTCTTGTTGCAAATGTGGTAAATTTACTTCTAGTAAATTTTCCAAATTTTGGTGATCATAGTCTCTCTCACGTCGTAGTTCCTGATCGTTTGCATGGGTTCCTGATCTGATTGGGGCTATCATTCCTACTTCAATAAGTGTCACACTCTTTATCTCCAAACATTTGTCTTCCAGTAAAATTAATACCTCATTGTACATAGTTTCATTTAGTTCAAGCGTTGCATTATTGGTGATAACTCTCTCTCTGTGTAAAATATCTTCAGCCATATATGTTTTAAATTTGTGCCAAAGATCTTTTGGATTAGAAGGTGAGCACGATACCAATATTATCGAAAATAGCGATCGTATTTTCCATGGATGGTTTATTACTGAAGCATCTTCAAGCGTTGTTTCCCAATGACAATCGTTCTCTAATAACTGCAGTTTCTGACAGGCCTCACGATTTGTTGCACATACTTCCCCATCAACAGTACGCAAGTTCTCGAAAGATATTGGCCCCCGAACATTAATAAGAAGCATTCTTAAATAGAAGCATTCTGCATTTTGAGGATGGACGGTATACACCCTGCCCAATGCATCGGTTGAATATAAATTTGGCCATCCTTCAACAGGTTTCCCTTGCTTACGACGTTGAAAATTCTTTGATGACGCGTTCCACGTATAATACCTTGGAATTTCGGAATACAACAATGTTTTAGCAAACAAATCATTTCTGCAAAGATTAAAAAAAGATGTTAATGTTGTAGCTGAGGGTGCTGTTGCTCTCTCCCACGCATTTCTTTCTGTAAAGTAAACACGTTGTCCATTTTCCAAGTGCACTGATAAATGAACAACAGTTGGATGGCGTTCATGAATTGTAAATCCCAAAATTCGCCATACTGCTTCATTGCTACTGATGTATCTGGCCATTTGATATTGCGTAATTTCATCGTTTGGATTTTGTAATGAAAATACAGCCATATCTGATCCTTTAGTAACATATTTGCAGATGTATTTGATAGACTTTACTGAATGACAATACTCTACATTAATATGCGCTTTAAATGTTCTTGAAAGCAATGGACAGTAAGGTACTATCCACCGATTATCAACATCAACATCATTTCCACGTACCTTAATTGAAATTGATCGTCCACTATTATCCACAGACCGTCGACGATAAAGTGGGTAGCCATCGTTTCCCGAGATTGTTTCTTGAATCAATTGCCGTGGATATTTCTTTGTGCATTTTCCATCTACCATGCATGGAGAATTCGCATTAATGGTTCCACATGGACCATGAATCATATTTTTGATAACAATTTCGTACAGGCTTGGATCAACATTTGGATCGGGTATCTCTGCAGAAATTATATCATCAATAAGATCTGGGGTAATTTTTTCAACCAACCAAATGAGAATATGGGCATGTGGCAATCCACGTTTCTGCCACTCGACGGAATACATCCAACACCGTGTTTCTCCAAATACATGAAATTTTACAATAAAATCCATAAGGGATTTTAATTTTTGTTTAAACACGCGTGCTTTTATATCGTGCCGATGTATTGGTGTTTGACCAGTGGACAATTCAGATAGTATTTCATCCCACTTTGGATTACAGGTAAATGTAATGAACAAATCTGGCCGTCCATATGATCGAACATATGTCATTGTATCTTGACAGTACTCCTGCATATGCCGTGAGCTGCCAGTAAATGTTGCTGGAAGAATAATAGCTTGGCGAATTTCAGTGGGATTGATTTCATTATGGCTATTTAATGCATCCCGAAGATGAATATAGTTATCCACTCGTAATTTTGCTTGGTTAAGTCGTATGTATAATAGACGTTCCGTTTCAATTTTCGCGTACATATCGACAATATACTGGTGAAATAATTCGCGGCAATTTAGAATGTGATTAACGGAGTTCTGACGTATCATTATTCGATATGCATAGAAATCCATTGCACTCATTTTTTTCCTTGTTGATTCATCTGAAAGTAAAAAAGGCCAAAATAAAAAAAAGTATAAAATTAGATTTTAAAATCTGAACTTACTTGTTTCTGGATTAATTTGCCGTAATTCAAAGTGATATCCATCTTCACCAAATGAAAAAATAATTGGATACTGAAGTGCATCATACGAACGATGAGTTTCAGCTATCCTGTTGATCCTTTCGTTACGGCGGCGAATAATTATATCTCGTGGTACCACTGGATCACCTACCATTAAAATGGCTACGTCATCCATTGTAGGTGCATTGTATCGTCCTTGGTGTTGTCCAGATGGTGTTTTATCAGCATGAATAGCGATAATATGGTCATCTGACCTCAATCGTGGGTCATCTTTGGCTTGCTTAAAGATCCTTACTAATTCGTTGTGTTCATGAAACATCACTTGTAATTCGGCCACTATCCATTGTTTTGTGTCAGGGTTATAATGCTGTCGGTGTTGCACTTGGTCATTGTTATCCGCTTCTCCTATGAAATAAATTTGTAAGAACTTAGGATCTTCATTTGGAACTGGCAACAATGACCCCATTTTATGGTAAATTTGACCTTGAACACGAAAAGTGGTCATAAAATTGTGTCGAATTACTTTGGTAGCACCAAACGATGTCATTTGGAAAGACGAATTATATTTCCTTATTTTACTAAGAAAATGTTGTGAATCCACATTCGTTCCTAAAAATTTAATTTAATATTTTGGTTATATAATAGATTTATATATATCTAAGGCCTAATTTATAAACATCTTTTAAATTTATCAAAGGTTTATAAAACAACATTTTAATACTTATAACATTTGATTTGTAAACCTATGATAAATTTCAAAGTCGTTTATGAATTAGACCATGAATGTCTTACCTGAAATCAATGACTGTAAAGGTTCTGGTGGAGGAAGCAATTCAGGCAAAACAACTTTACCGTTTGCACAACACATTCCAGGTGTTTCATTTTTGTATTTGAGTGCACTGCAATATTGGCAAACTTTATTCATGCCACCTATTGCCACTAATGGGTCTTCGGCATAATCAATATCAGTCCTGTAATTAAATGCAATACGTGCATATGTGTGAAATGCATTCCGATGACTAACCATTCGATTTCGATTTTGTTCACGGCGTAAGTTCAATTGTTCTATCCTCTCTGTTGCTCTCCTTGATGAGGTTCGAATCCGCTGAGCTTCTAAACGTTCTTCACCTTCCAACGGTGTCTCGGTGGCTCGTACTGTTGTGGCGTGACGTCGAATATCTTCAAGGCGTTCCTCACGCTGTAAGAAAGTTTCTGTGGCTCGTGATGATCTTGTACGATTTCGCTGAGTTTGAATACGTACTTCACGTTCCAACGATGTCTCGTTAGATCGAACTGCTACAGCATGATGTCGAAGACCTTCAAGGCGTTCTTCGTGTTGTAAAGGTGTTTCAGTGGCTCGGGATGTTGTGGTATGACTTTGTTGACTTTGAAGACGCCCTTCCCGTTGTGACGGTGTCTCATTAGCTCGTACTGCTTCAGCATGATGTCGAATACGTTCTAGGCGTTCTAAGAATGTTTCTGTAGCTCGTGATGTTGAGGTACGACTTTGCTGACTTTGAAGACGCCCTTCCCGTTGTGACGGTGTCTCGTTAGCTCGTACTGTTTCAGCATGATGTCGAATACCTTCTAGGCGTTCTACGCGTCCTAACAATGTTTCTGTAGCTCGTGATATTGAGGTACGACTTTGCTGACTTTGAAGACGCCCTTCCCGTTGTGACGGTGTCTCGTTAGCTCGTGCTGTTACAGCATGATGTCGAAGACCTTCCAAGCGTGTTTCGCGTTCAGATCGTGTTTCAGAAGCTCTTGATGTTGATGATCGTGATCTTTCTCTTTGAAGACGTTCGTTATGCTGTTCATATGTTTCGGCAGCTCTAGAGGTTGAAGCTCGACTTCTTTCAGTTCTAAGGCGATCTTCACGCTCTTCTGAAGTTTCATTTTCTCTTTGCGATTGCAATGATTCTGCAGATTTGGTGCGTTTAGAAAGGGATGTTTTTTTTGGAGGCATTTTACTTGTAATTTTTTACAGTATATATTCACAAAAAAAAAACTTGTAACTTATTCAGAATCAAAGATTCAATTAAATTATAAAATTGAATGTACGTCAAATTTATAATTTTTTAAATCTTAGGTAAGAAATTTCTTACCAGGTCAGAAAATTTTCTTTAACAAAAAATTACGGATAATAAATGTTTAAAAATGATTTTTTGAACCGATCACAGGTAAAAAAATTATTCACTTGCGTTGCAAAATTTAATGGGTTACAAATTTATATTTTTGGAATATTAGGTAACAAATTTTATTTCAGGTCAAATAATTTCTTATACCGAAAAAATTACAGGTAATAAAATGTAAAAACGTTTGCGGGGATCACAGATTTGGTAATTACGGATAATAAATCTTTAAAAATGATTTTTTGAACCGATCACAGGTCAAAAAATTATTCACCTGCGTTGCAAAATTTAATGGGTTACAAATTTATATGTTTGGAATATTGGGTAACAAATTTTATTTCAGGTCAAACAATTTCTTATACCGAAAAAATTACAGGTAATAAAATGTAAAAACGTTTCCGGGAATCACAGATTTGGTAATTACGGATAATAAATCTTTAAAAATGATTTTTTGAACCGATCACAGGTCAAAAAATTATTCACCTGCGTTGCAAAATTTAATGGGTTACAAATTTATATTTTTGGAATATTGGGTAACAAATTTTATTTCAGGTCAAACAATTTCTTATACCGGAAAAATTACAGGTAATAAAATGTAAAAACGTTTGCGGGCATCACAGATTTGGTAATTACGGATAATAAATCTTTAAAAATGATTTTTTGAACCGATCACAGGTTAAAAAATTATTCACCTGCGTTGCAAAATTTAATGGGTTACAAATTTATATTTTTGGAATATTGGGTAACAAATTTTATTTCAGGTCAAACAATTTCTTATACCGAAAAAATTACAGGTAATAAAATGTAAAAACGTTTCAGGGAATCACAGATTTGGTAATTACAGATAATAAATCTTTAAAAATGATTTTTTGAACCGATCACAGGTCAAAAAATTATTCACCTGCGTTGCAAAATTTAATGGGTTACAAAATTTTTATTTTTGGAATATTGGGTAACAAATTTTATTTCAGGTCAAACAATTTCTTATACAGAAAAAATTACAGGTAATAGTAAAAACGTTTGCGGGCATCACAGATTTGGTAATTACGGATAATAAATCTTTAAAAATGATTTTTTGAACCGATCACAGGTTAAAAAATTATTCACCTGCGTTGCAAAATTTAATGGGTTACAAATTTATATTTTTGGAATATTGGGTAACAAATTTTATTTCAGGTCAAACAATTTCTTATACCGAAAAAATTACAGGTAATAAAATGTTAAAACGTTTCCGGGAATCACAGATTTGGTAATTACAGATAATAAATCTTTAAAAATGATTTTTTGGACCGATCACAGGTAAAAAAGGTGTCAAAGTTGCACTGGCAAAATTTTAGTACTCTAATCGATATCGTTTTCCAGATATAAAAATTTTAGTATTTAATTCATATTGCAGGTGCCACGCCCACTATATCTAATGTACCCATTTTTTCCAAAAATGTTCACTTGGGTGTCAAAGTTGCATTTGTAGAATTTTAGTACTCTAATCGATTTCGTTTTCCAGATATACAAATTTTAGTATTTAATTCATATGGCAGGTGCCACGCCCACTATTGCTAATGTACCCATTTTTTACAAAAATGTTTATTTGTATGTCAAAGTTGCCCTTGCACAATTTTAGTACTCTAATCGATATCGTTTTCCAGATATACGAATTTTAGTATTTAATTCATATGGTGGGTGCCACGCCCACTACTGATAATGCACCCATTTTTTCCAAAAATGTTTATTTGGATGTCAAAATTACTTTTGCAAAATTTTAGTACTCTAATCGATATCGATTTCCAGATATAAAAATTTTAGTATTTAATTCATATGGCAGGTGCCACGCCCACTATATCTAATGTACCCTTTTTTTCCAAAAATGTTCATTTGGGTGTCAAAGTTGCTCTTGTAGAATATTGGTACTCTAATCGATATCGTTTTCCAGATATACAAATTTTAGTATTTAATTCATATGGCAGGTGCCACGCCCACTATTGCCAATGTACCCATTTTTTCCAGAAATGTTTATTTGGATGTCAAAGTTCCTCTTGCAAAATTTTAGTACTCTAATCGATATCGTTTTCCAGATATACAAATTTTAGTATTTAATTCATATGGCAGGTGCCACGCCCACTATTGCCAATGTACCCATTTTTTCCAGAAATGTTTATTTGGATGTCAAAGTTGCTCTTGTGAAAGTTTACTACTCTAATCGATTTCGTTTTCCAAATATACGAATTTTAGTATTCAATTCATGTGGCCACGCCTACTATTCCAAGTCCGCCCATTTTTTACCCAAATGTTCGTGTGGATGTCAAAGCTTACCGTACTTAATTTGAAGACTCTACCTGCATTAACTTTCGTGATATATAATATTTAATACTTATTCTTTAATAGGGCGTGGCACCCCGCCCACTTACAATTTCAAACGAAAGTATAGCCTATAGTTCCTTCCAGACATACAGAAAGATTCTGTGAAAATTTCAAGGAAATCGGTCCAGCCGTTTAGCCGTCTATAAAGCACAAACAAACATACAAACATACAAACACACATTGATTTTTATATATATAGAAGATTTAGTGTGACACAATCAAAGAGTGCAGTGATAATATCAAAGTTATTATGGATAATCAAGAACCATCAACATCGACTCCGGTGTCTTCGCAAATGGAAGCAACAACATCAAAAAGTTTTGACTATAGATTGACTAACATGCCTCATCAAGATATTGTTGTTTTTGGTTTATCAAGTGATTTAAATGATCTTAGTTTTCCTACTAAATCATCAAAAAGTTTTGACTATAGATTGACTAACATGCCTCATCAAGATATTGTTGTTTTTGGTTTATCAAGTGATTTAAATGATCTTAGTTTTCCTACTAAATGTGACATTTCAAAATATATTTGATAAGTGATAATTCACAGTACCTGAATATACGGTAGACGTTGAAGAAGTAGCTACAACAATACCAAAACCTACAACTGGTACCGATGATCCAAGATACGAATCACCTGAATTACACATGGATGAAGATGAAAATGAAGCAACAGAAGTTCCAAAAGCAACTGTTCAAATGAGACGACGTCATTATACTCAAAGATACGATGCCTTAAATATTGCTATGATGTGTGATAGATTCGGTGTTTCAGATAGAGTCGCTTCATGTTTAGCAACAGCTTTATTCGAAGATATAAATTTTAGAGATGTTCATGGCAAGATTGTTATTATGGATAAATCAAAAGTGGCTATAGAAAAAGTTATATCTAGAGATACAGTGCTACGTACACGACCTACAAATTCTTCCATAACTGCATTCTCTTTCGATGGTAGAAAAGTTGACTCATTAACTACAGAGAAAATTAATGATAAAATTCATACCACCATGGTAAAAGAACCGCATTTAGTTGTTCTGAAAGAGCCCTATAATGAGTTACTTGAATATGTAAATTTGGGTAGTCAAGAAGATGCAAAAACCAAACACAGAAAACTGAATGAATTTTTCAACAATAAAACATTAACAGTTGGTCAATTAATTGGCATATGCAGTGATAGTGAGTCAGCAAATACTCGAACAGAAAATGGTGTTTTACGATTTTTTTAAAACAGTTAAATATACCAATTCACTGGTTTATATGTCTGCTTCATTTCAGTGAACTGCCATTTCGTCATTTATATGAAGCATTGGACAAAACAGTCTCCAGTGGACCACGAGCAGCAAGTGGAAAGTTATTCAAAGCTATTCAAGAATGTGAGAAATTGCAGGTATGTAACACTTTATTTTATTTAATATCATCATTTATTATCATTATTTATTGTCATTATTTTACTTTTTCGATTGGAATAAAGTTAAAATAAAATTATTGCATTTTAATTGATCTAAACATTTCATTTTTCAGGTAGTAGCTCATTTTGATCCAATACTACTGGAGAATATGCTTGCAATGATGGATCATGAACATGAGCTCGAACTATCAACAGATGTTAAATATTTTTATCAAATAGCTAAAGCAATTTCGAATGGTATTGTTTCACTTGATTTAGCTAACATTAAACCAGGACCAATTGCACATTCTCGTTGGTTAACCAAAGCAAGTAGATTACTACGATTATATGTAACAACTAATACACCATCGACCACTTTAAAAACTTTGGCAGTTTATATCATTATAGTTTAAGTGCCAATGTACTTCAATGTGAAGTTTTATAACTCTGTTGTGTACGGCAGTGCACTTTTATAAAAATTTATACGTTGGACACGATATTTACAACCACTCTTTCGTAATATTGTAGATGGTGTAAAGCAAAACAACTCATATTACGCACATCCTGAAAATATCTTATTAACAATGTTATTTGATGATCGAAAAGTAATACGGGATAGAGCTATCAAAAAGATTTTACACTATCGAGAAAAATTGTACGATCCAACTAAACTCAGAGTTTACAAAAAATATATCTTAAATTTCGATGCTACCAATTATGTCAATATGGTTGATAAGAATAACGACGATATATTATTTGAACCAGCATTTACTAGACAGATTCCACATCATCACTTGGTAGAATATTTAGATTTCGATGAACCACCACTGGCTGATCCACAAATTCCAATGCACATACAAGGAACAGAAACACATGCACAATCTACAAAAAGGAGTTCGAAAACAAAAATATTTAATGCAATAAAAGTTGTTGGAAATTATCTGAACTTTCAGAACCTGCAAAAAAAAAATTTATTAGTTAAAAGTTAATTTTAGGCTATTTTTCGACAAAACATTCCAGATATCTCTACTAAAAATAAACAAGCCCAGATTGAGAAATCTACTATAATTCTATCTGATTTTATGACGAATTTCATTAAATTATTCTATGTATATATGGAAAATTATCTATTTTGAAATTTTGAGGGGCTCCAAACCCGACTTAGAGCTATGGTCTCTTGAACAAAATTATTCAGAATCCCCTATAGATAACGTTTTTGCTATACGCTTCATCAAAAAACAATCGTTCCACACAATTTTACCCGCCCTAATACTTACATACATATGCATGTATGTATGTATGTATGTACACATATAAATTATATTGAACTAAGAAAAATTTTTCTCTATTAATCAAAATGATTTTTTAATGTGTTAACATAAGCGAAAATCAAAATCTGATTAAGTGAAAAAAACAATAAAATTTTGACGTTCACTTTATCGGGAATAAAACTTGAATATACATACATATGTACATACATACATATCTATAGATTTGTATGTAATAAGATTTATTTTATTTCTAATACATGCATGCAGCTTTAAGATGAAGCACAAAAACTAGTAATATTTTGTTGATTTCCATTTTTTATACATACATACATAATTATGTACATTGTTTTGAATTTCAAAATTTTATTATTAAACCAAAAATATTCTTTTTCGACCTGTTCCTCAATAACTTTAAAATTGATGACTCAATCTGAAAATTATATTAAAAGGACTTAAATCAGGCGTAATTTAAAGTTTTATGACGGATTGCTTAACAAAATTTAATACTTCGCACATTGGGGATTTTTGTATGGAGGTGAGGAAAAAAACATATATTTGTCAAAAAATTTAGTGATTTCTTCACAAATTTAGTTTTATTTATAAGGTAATACACAAAAGTAATCAAAATAAAGAAAGTTAGAGAAATGTATATCGTCACCTACAATCTAAAAAGCCCTAACTAACAAAAAAATTTAAATGATTTGTTTTTAATTTATTATTTATTTTAAATTTATTTTTGATTTATTATTCTAAAAGAGCCTTAACTTCGTCGCATATAACACTATGATTTTTCTGGCTAAATGAAGAAGTCAAATGTGAGATCATGGGATCTGATGTTACCATCATTCGTTGCATAATATCTTCGTTCGTGCCAATTCGACTGCATTTTCTGGAGTGTTTAAGGCGATATTTTTTATATAGTCTTTGTAACGACTTTCCTGAGCCTCTTCGGATAGTAAGCCTACAGGAAAAATACACTTTTCAGTTATATATTTTCCATGAATCAGAATTTTGTGAAGTGTAGGTGGCATATTGTATCACTCGTACAGTTCAACAAACTCTTTTGCCGTCTCCAGACAAAAATCACCAAATTTTTTGGGTTCTACTACCTCGGTGATTGTCATAGCTTCGAGAATTATTGAAAACCTCTTGATTATGTTTTCATTTAGACCCGTGATTTCGGAAATCAAAGCAGGAATAGCAAAGAATGATCGTGACGTATTTCCTGAATTCGTCGTACCAGAGCCTTGCTTAACAATATCATCCTGTATTCCAATTTTCTTTTTAAGGTCATGTTTTATCAAACATTTTCGGGCTCCTTTTATCATACGAGTATCCTCTCCCAGGAATTTTTGCTTGTTGCATAGCTTTATTTACTTTTTTGACCTCTTTATATCCACCAACAAAAAATGGTAGTGGTTTTATATTATCATTTTATTATTCCGTTTTTAAAATATCGAAATATTCATTTAAGACCCTATAAAGTATATATTTTCTGAGTCCTAGTTTCATTTTAGGACGATTTCCGTCTGTTGAAATAAATAAATAAAAATTAAATTTTGCCAGAATATTTCTTAAAAAAAATTTCGCAAGTATATATCTTGAGTAAAAAAATACATTTCCCTAAAAATTATTTAAATCTATACATTACGAAAGGAGTTATAGATCAAAATGTACGAAAATTAATACTGCACAGTGTCTTTTTCGGTATAATTAAAATTTAAATCGTAATAAAATTGACAAAATTAGATGTACGATTCTGAAATTTTGTAAATATTGGTTTTTTATCAGAATATGTACCTGTTATAAATCTGTAATGGATTATCTAAGTTGAATTTAAACATTTATTATATAATTTAAATTAAAGAAAATAAATTAAGATCAAATCGAAGTTACACTGTTAACAACAAAATAATTGAATTTGGGGTACAGTTGAAGAGCAAATACGAATACAAGTACAGTGCACTCGCGATAATATGACTACACGCAAAGAAAAAATATGGTTGTGGTAACCATAATCGAAGAGCAACATACTATGATTGAATTGTATGATTATGGTTAAAAATAATAATGGTTACCAGTTATCATTATTATGTTTAATTGAAGTATCATTCAATAATCAATGACTACAATTGAAATCGACAATCTTTGCTTTTTTACGGCAAATTATTGTCTTTTGCTGTAACAGACACATATTGATTGTACTTACCAATTTTATTTATTTATTTATTTATTTATTTATTTAATTCAATCAACATAATAATATTTACAGTTGAGCAACACTTTTAATTTAATTACAAAAATAAAGAAAAATAAAAACAACATTAAACGTATGCATTTGAGTTTAGAAATCTTTAATTTAATTTTTTAATTGTAATTTTTTACCAATATTTTTTTACATTTTCTCGTTTATTTTTAAATTTTCTTTAATTTTTCAAAATTTTTGTTCATTTTTTTGACATCTCAAATTTTTAAAATAATAAAAATTTATTCAGCAAGAAGAAGAACAGTTGAAATCAAATTATCATTAAAAAAAATCATAGCTTGATTAATTTGTAATCATACTGTTGTCTCACTTATTATTCAATGATTATTTTTAATTTATAATGCTTTTGAATATAATGTTATTTTTGTCAAATTAATTTTTTTAAATCATACTATTTTTAAATGATAACACTGTGCTAGTTGAAAAAAAAAAACAAGCCGGGCACCTAGCGTTTTAACATAATTCGGGTACGCTGAATCCAGTGGTGCCCACGGTTTTTTAGATTGGCTCTGGTTTTCGAGATATACCGTTATTTCGAAAATGGAGGAGGTTGCAGAACATATGTTCGCGTAACTCAAAAACGCTTTAGCTTATTGAAAAAACTTAAAAAACCGCAATAACATTTCCTTTAAGAAAAGTAAAACTTCTTTCTAATATTCGCAGTCGTTTTAGAAAAATAATTTTTTTTTTGAAAAAAAAAATAATTTTTTTATCAAAATTTCGAAATTTTTATTTTTTTAAAATTCATAAAAAATTTAAAAATTCAAAAGTAAAACACCAGAAGATGTGTTTTCTCTATCTCTTATCGTTTTGGAATTATTTAAGAATTAATGGAGATAAAAAAAATTTTTCGTGCCAAATTCGTAATATTTTTCAATTTAAAAATATAATTAAAAAAAATATAAAGCAAATATTCAACATTTTGCACTTTTTTCTGAGAACTACTTATCTTAAAAATAAAAAAAGCCGCAAGCCATAAAAATCGGTTAAAAAATGTAGATTTTATTGTCCGCATTTACCGCAGGTACCCAATATTGTAATGCAACCAGCCTTACATATGATACAGCATTTCGTTAGGTGAGCAGGTAATGGAACTGAAGTACAACGGTATTTTGTATGGTTCTTAGAATTAAAAATTATAACAATTCAATTACCTGTGATTTCAAATTATTGGGTACCTGCGGTAAATTGACAATAAAATCTACACCTGGAAAAGTTAGAAATATTATTCGTCCTGGGTTTTTTTTTACAAAACATGGTCATGAAGATCTCGACTGGTACTTTGATTAAAACAATTACAGTATAAATAAGAGTTCCTCAACCCCTTCACTGTCATATGGAAAGTGCTTGCAAAAGTGATTAGTGAATTTTAAAGCCTCTGACAGTCTTGTATCTAAACAGTTATATTGAAATATCTAAGATGGAGGCGTGTAAAAAGTTTAATTACTTTTGTTATGTGTGTGTGAAATATAAAAATATGCCAAGTCGCAGTAAAATCACTACTGAAACAAGTACCTTGTATGAATCATATTTTTCTTTAAGGGTTATATATGGTAAGAGTTGGACACCATC
Source organism: Phyto melanocephala (assembly GCA_941918925.1). NCBI lineage: Eukaryota > Metazoa > Arthropoda > Insecta > Diptera > Rhinophoridae > Phyto > Phyto melanocephala. The sequence continues at coordinate 108,088,913 of OW799237.1, forward strand.
AATAGTGTGTACACACTGCATTTACCATTTAAATAAGTGGGAAAAAATGGAGACGCCATGCCATTTGGTGTTCCAATGATTTGGAGAGATCCCATAGTTCATGTTGAAGATGAGTGTTATGCGTGCATAAATTATACAGCGGGTATAAACAGAAGAAAAATGACTTATGTATATGTCTTATACTGAAACAGCATATGCTCGATTTCCGCTGCCACATTCTGATGAAATTACTGTTCCGGATAGCCATATACCAACAGAACATATTCCCTCAATAATTCATTCTGTTGAAGCGGATAGCCCAGCTACTTCAATGTATCAACCGTCATGCATCACGGTTCCATGCAGTCACAATGAAATCACGCAAGATCGTCTGGATATAATGGTACGGCGTCTAAAATTATCTCAAAGACAGAGCATTCTCTTGGCAAAAGAGTTAAAACGAGCTCATATTTTAGCACCAGGTGTACAAACATACGGGGCTATCAATCGGCATAGACGATTTACGACTTTTTTTAAATCTATTGAGAATAATTCTATTGCGTATTGTACTGACATCCGCGGATTGGTTTTAACAATGCAAAATGAATATAATCCTGGAGATTGGCGCTTATTCATTGATTCTTCCAAAAGTAGCTTAAAAGCAGTTTTGCTACATGTCACTAATTTAAAAAGTCCTATTCCGATAGCACTTAGCACAAATACTAAAGAAACATACGCATCAATGAAAAAAATAATACAGTTAATTAAATATGAAGACCACAAGTGGAAAATATGCGCAGATTTAAAAGTGGTAGCTCTTTTAAGAGGCATGCAATTGGGCTATACTAAAAATATGTGCTTCATGTGCTTATGGAATACGCGTTTCGATGGCGACCAGTACAATACACGGGATTGGGCTTTACGTGAGGAAAGCAGATTGCATAGAAACAATGTTATTGAATTACCACTTGTGTCGATGGAAAAGATTTTGCTTCCTCCACTCCACATCAAACTGGGTATTGTAAAAAATTTTATAAAAGCATTGAGCCCAGATGGTGTTGCTTTTACCGAATTGCACCGAATTTTTCCACGATTAAGCGGAATGAAAGTAAAAGAAGGTATGAACTCTAACTACTTTATTAAATTAGATTTATATTTCATTTCATAATGTTTCTATTTTACAGGAATTCTTAATGGACCGGACATTCGCCGTCTTATGAAGGACCATCAATTTGAGGTTGCATTGAATGATATCGAGCTATTGGCCTGGAATTGTGTGAAATCAGTAATAGAAAATGTATTAGGAAATCATCGGTCTGAAAACTGGCGAATTTTAATCAAAAATATGCTAACCGCATTTAAAAACTTAAACGTTAGAATGTCATTGAAAATACATTTTTTGCATTGCCATGCCGAAAAATTTAATGAACAATCACCAGCCGAGTCTGATGAACATGGCGAGAGATTTCACCAAGTAACAGCCAGGCTCGAACACTGGTATAGCGGCAAACAACTTGATTCGCTATTAGGGGATATTTGTTGGAATCTGCAGGAGGAAGAAGAATAAATTTCTAAATAAAAACTACTTAACAACAAAAAATTTTTAGTTTGGTTATATAAAAAATTCAAAAATTTCATCTTTTCTGAAAAAATCAAAAGTTGTAGACAGACTTTAATCACAAATAGCTTATTTTGCACCTGCGCAACTTTATTTTTCATTCCCATCATTTGTTTCTAAGGCCTAGGATTCACTCCTAGGGGGATAAAATGTATGACCGACCTCCAATGCTTTTTGTTCTTAACATTTTCTTAAATTATACTTTCCCTTTATCACCATCCCTTAGGGGGGCCCCAATACAAATGTTGCGTTTTATGAAATTCTTAGATTAATTAAAATTTGTCGACTTTTGTGAATAAAATCAAAAGTTGCAAACATATTTTAATTGTTTATAGCTTGTTTTGTTTGCAGCTTTGTTTTTTATATGTCTGCAAAAAATTAGAAGAATTTTTTATGAATTTAAAAAAAATAAAAATTTCGAAATTTTTATAAAAAAATTAATTTTTTTTTAAAAAAAAAAATATTTTTCTAAAACGACTGCAAATATTAGAAAGAAGTTTTACTTTTCTTAAAGGAAATTTTATTGCGGAATTTCGGTTTTTTAAGTTTTTTCAATAAGCTAAAGCGTTTTTGAGTTACGCGAACATATGTTGTGCAACCTCCTCCATTTTCGAAATAACGGTATATCTCGGTAACCAGAGCCAATCTTAAAAAACCGTGGGCACCACTGGATTCAGCGTACCCGAATTATGTTAAAACGCTAGGTGCCCAGCTTGTCACGAAAAAAAAGTGTCAATTTCATGCACAGTGTAACCATTTTGAAATTTTTACGACAAGTAATCATTAAATGATACAATTCAAACAAATGCTTGATTATCGTGACAAAATATATGACGAAATGAAACAAAAATAACTATTACTTGTTTTCGACAACCAAATGTTGTTATAGAAACTATAATATGACCGTCGTGATCATGTCGTAACCATGGTTTTTCTTTGCGTGTACCCTAATATATAAATACCCCAAAATATTAACACTTTATCTCTTCCATTGACTGCTATAAAATATAAACTTAATGCAGAAGCATTAAAATATGAACAGCTAATTTTTAAATTTGTTTAAACGGATTTTAAATACGCAGTTTGAAAATCTAAATCAAAGGGATTGTGGTTAAATTCTGAAATTGCTTTTAAATTGTTGTCCCCTGTCAATAAAAATTTCTTACACACATATGTACACTAAGGGTACAACCGAAATAAGGCCCTTTCACCACGCTGTAGCCGATCTTGTGCTGAAACCGAAAATTGTTTCCTCAGGTCATTTCGGAACAAAAACGTTTTGCGTCGAAGCCGATTTCTGAAAGCCCTTTAAGATTTTTTTTATTTTTCAAAATTTGTTATTTTTTCAAAATTTTATTTACATTTCTTAATGTAATTAAATGAGTATAATCAAAATCACAATCTAAAAACTATCTTTGTTAAGTGAAATTAACTTAAGATTAAGAGTTCGTGTTGATTTGCATTGGGGGAAAATATCTTGTACGACTTTGATTGCGCGTTCCGCACAAATGTTTTTGCGTTGTGTTTTTGGAATTCTTGATTCATCTTTCACCCAATGTCTTAGAAAGCATTTCTGAGCATTAGTAAAGCCCGATAATGATTTGTTTAAGGTTTCGAAGTCATTTTTATTGTAACAATGGTCTGAAAACCAATTGTTGTACCAAGGGCCACATATAAATTCGCTTATTGCATATATTTCGCTACGATATTTTGGAGTTAGTATGTAAGCTAGAATCGCAACAATCGCTCTAGAATTCCACCTAGCATTACTAATCGGTCGTATTGTTTTATAATTTATTTATCATTTAATGAAGTTATAAACAAAATATTTTTTATAATTATATTCTTTACGACCTTATAATGTTTAAATAATTATTTTATTTTTTTTTTATTTTTATTTTTTTAGAACTTACTGATACCAAACTTAATTGCATTTGACGCGGAACCTCTTTTAACGATATCGAAAATCTAAAGATGCAGTTCTTATTGTTTTTTTATGCACTAAATGGTATGGATAGGGCCGTTTTGATATTTTCAAAATTGTAAAAAAGTTGTTTCCCTAATGTACACGTATTTAAATATAAATTCAACGTGAAAAGTTCTATGTATGCAAACAAAAAATTATTAATCTTTGACATAAATGAAAAATAAGAAATTTTAGAACATTAATGCAAAGGTCTAGTGTTGATAATTCAGCGAATAAATTTAGAGTAAACAAATCTACAATATGTGGAATGAAAAATAAAAATAATAATATTAAATGCTTTAACAATACTTTTATCGGAATTGGAAAAAAATCTGTGCGACCTTCCAAAAACTGGAAAATTCATTAATTAAACCGATGGTTTTTTAATATGAGAAACAAAAAGGTTAATTTAAAAGAAAACGCTCTTAAGTGGGAATAATAAAATCTCATATTCAACTGTAGAATTATTGTTATTAATAATGGTGTTATTAAAGAAAAAAAAAAAGAAACCCACAAACTTTTTCGCATACTAGTTTTTACTTTTTTTTTTTCAAAAAAATAATACATTTTTGAAATCAAATAATCTGTTAATAAAAAGGTAACATAATAAACCCTTATCTTTACAGGAAAAACTATTTTTTAAAAAGAAATTAGATGTCATTCGCAATTATGAGCTGATTTTAGCTCATATTATTGCGAATTCACTGTATTATATTTCTCGAACTTTCATTTGGCTGTGTAAGCGCTATTTTACTTAAACTAAAAATTTTACTAAATAAATTATGAAAAATGTTTTGCACCAAACTGAAACAGTTTATGACCAGCTCTGGTTGTTAATAAATAACTTAAGTCCATGGCAACAGAGTTGCAAAAAAAATCTTGTAGGCACTAGTGAGACGCTGAACATTTTTTAGATTATTTTATTAAAGGGTTTATTGTGATATCTTTTAATTTTGCTAGTATGTAATATAAAAACAACTAAAGAAATCTAAACAATACGCCAATAAAACGTTATCAACACTTTTTTCTCTATTTTTGTATGTTCGTCATCTATTGTAGTACCCATGGTGTAATTATACAAGGTGGCGGTGCCAGCCCAGCTGATTATTTTTTTGTGCTCTGGAGTATGTCAAACTACATATTAAAAAAATTATTTCAACTCCGGAAATTGTCAAACTCCATACATAAAAAAAGAGAGACATTGCTCTCCTTTACGCTATCACCTTATGTAATTACACCATGGTAGTACCTGCTTATTTGTCGAATTTTGTTTAACATTTTATAAATTTTAAAATACTACATCTATATATGTATATAAAGGAGTAACTGACTGAGTGATTCATCATCGCACGGCGCAAAGGCAAAGAGCCAGAGACAAGAAATTTTGACAATGGGTCCCTCCTTTGATGTATAGCTCCTCTTAAAATTTTGTAAATTTAAGGGGGTAAAAACGCGTAAAATCGCTAACCTTATATCTGCTAAAATTAAAATAGTAATAATAATTATTTGAAAAGGCAATGTTGTTTACACAAAAAATAAGCTGACAGTTATCTGACCTTTTTTTTGAATTTTCAATCCCTAAAGGGGAAAAAACGGGAAAAAACTATAATTTTGGCACTGTTTTCAAATTCACATTTTAAATTTTTTTTTTTACATTATTCAATAGGACATAATTTTATAGTTATTATCGCCTAACAGAATAAGGACTAAATATTTACAATTTAGGTGAAATTTTTGGAAATTTTTAGGGGGACAAAAAAGTATAAAAAAGGGGAAAATACCAAAATATATGTTTCATTCCTAATTACAGGGCCAATTTGTATAAAAATCGGGAAAACATTTTGGTATTTTTTAGAATATAATTATTTTTATGCAAAGTAGGGTAGATTTACTCACTTTAAATAAAACAAGTAAGAGTGCTATATTCGGCCGTGCCGAATCTTATATACCCTTCACAACGTGTAGTCATGCAATAACAATTATTGTACCACCATTCATCTCATATGAAATACGTACATACATACATATAAAAACATACGTATAAAAAAACATCCCATTGTACAATTGAGTTGACGTATGTATGTAAAAAAAAATTTTAAAAAAATATTTAAAAAAAAAAAATTAAAAAAAAAAACAATAAAAATATATTAAAAAAATAAAAAAAATTTTGGCTTAGCTCTGTATACCACGTTTGTATGTATGTATGTTTTTTTTTTTTTTGCTTTCGAGCCGGTGGTGTGGAATCTTCATAAATACTAGTGACCCGTGCCACAAGCATGTACGATTCGCCGTAGCGACTACGTACTAAACCACACCCCCTCGATCATCAACGGACATCCCCACGGGACTGCCGCTAGGTATTACTTCGCGTGGGCTGTTGGCATTTACGCCTCCTCCTTGTCGGACCGTCTAGCCCTTTCCAGCCTTCTTAGGCCCTCAATTATCCGGGAGCACACTCCACTAAAGACCTCCCAGTTTTCCACGTTATGACACATATGCCGAAGAAACTCCTATGGATTCGTCATACCCGAAGTCCACCCCATGTATCTAGGGCATCGGAATACGACATGCTCCGCATTTGCCGCCTCTTCTGGGCATTCTGGGCAGGTTTGGGAATTTTCATGGCCAACCCTGTGCAGATATTGCCTAAAAGCGCCATGGTCCGTCATGTACTGTGTCAAGTAGAAGTTCACGTCCCCAGCTTTGTATGTATGTATGTATGTATGTGTTGGTTGTTGTTATGAAAAAAACGAAGTTTCTGATTTTCAATACTCCTGAATATTTCTGATGTTTTAATACCTCACCCGGGTACAGGCGATGTCTAGGAGCTTCAAAAAGTTGATTTCAACATACACACGGACAGACGGTCAGACTGACAGAGTTTAATCGACTCCCCTATTCATAAGCTTTCAATAAATATATACTCTATGGGGTCGGAAATGAAAATTGTAGAAATTTCACACGGAATGACAAACCTATATACCCTTTTTCACTGTCTGAAGGGTATAAAAAAACCAAAAAAGGTACTTTTTCTCTTTTTTGGTACTTTTTGTATTTTCTACGTTTATATAGCTAGAATTATGATGTCAGAAGCTATTGTTCCGAGTTGAGGCGGAAAATGTTATAGGCAACCGAAAAGGTACTGTGAAATAATAGACTATTGATTCTGAGTGTTACTAAAAATGATGCAGTCATCCAAAATGTTTACTTTTTACGTTATATGGTACTATGTGTGGTTACATTATATGGCATTTTTAAAATTAGTAGCTATTAATCCGCGGGAAGCTGAAAATGTTATGGTCGACCAAAAAGGTACTTTTTCACATTTTTATGGCACTTTTTGTATTTTTACGTTTGTGAACATAGATTCTTAAAATTAGTGATTATTGAAACGAGGTCGAACATGTTATGGATGGCAAAATAATTACTTTTTGTCATTTTAAATTTTTTTTTTTTTGTAGACATAGAATTCGGAAGGTAGGTACTACTAATTTATTATTTTTATACGCCTGTGTTCTGCATTCCGAGTGAAATTAAATCACTCGGACTTGCTATGAAATTGTTGTTATAAATAATAACACTATATTTGTAATTCCGAGTGATTTTATTTCACTCGAAATAAAGAACACAGTCAATAGTAATTTTTGCAAATTCTGAATTTATGAATCTTAAATTTTCAAGCTCAGTAACATTGATCTTGGTTTTATATCCTAACTGTACTTTTTATTTATTCATTTATTTTTGTCTAAATAAAATGGATCAGAGAAGATACGGCTAATATGCTAGTATTAAATAAACTAATTAATCATGGTATTTTCAAATGAAATTGAATCGATTTATATTATAAATATCCAATGTCGTTTGTTGGTAATCACACTGATTTCGTTAATTTTTCTTCAAATAATTGTCATAACCCAACTTAACTATTTACAAAAAGAAAAATTGACTACGTCCACGTTTACGTCCACTTTTTTTATTTATTTAAAATCGGAGCACTTTTTGATACTCAAAAAAGCTCAAGAATGGTTGTTACGGACCTTTTTTCTTAAAATAAAAAGTAGGTGTGGCACCTACTCACCTAACTGTAATACATAAAGTCATCAGCTGAGCTGGAAAATAACAAAAGATATTAAGAAAACTATTAAATCTATTATATTAAAATTTTGTGTATTTTACTTTAACAAATTGTACAATTCATTCCAATAAATGAGGGGGTGGGGTACCTCCCATACAAATCAAATATATAGTGGTATATCTAAATGTTATAGGCTTAAAACTCCGTACAATTGGCTGACATAAAAGTTAACTTTTTTGGGAACAAAATCGATAGGGTCAAAGCCGGGGACATGATATTCCATACCAAAAAATATATTTGATGTAATTTCTGGAAAATAGTAATTTCTATTTTGCTTGAATTTATGTAATTTTTGGAAAATAGTAATCTCTATTTTGTTTGAACTTAGTAACAATTTCATAATTAGAATTAAAAATGGCAAGGATCGAAAAAGGTGTAGTGATACCCTCATACGACTGAAATAATATTAATAAAAATTATTGTATAATAGTAAAATATATCTACTAATATATATACAATGCAAAAACTTTGTTGTGGCCAGCAAATCGGTCCGGGTTCTGCTACTGTTCCTATAAAAATTAATAACAAGTAAGAGCGCTATATTCGGCCATGCCGAATCTTATATACCCTTCACAACGTGTAGTCATGCAATAACAGTAGTTTGTATCACCATTCCCCATATGAAATACGTACATACATATAAAAAACATACATATAGAAAAACATCCCATTGTAAAATTATAGATTTTCGTATGTATGTTAAAAAAAAAATAAAAAAAAAATTTTAAAAAATAATTAAGATATACTATATAATAAATATAAAACAAAAAAAAAATTAAAAAAAATATTAAAAAAAATTAAATAAAAAATAAATAAAAAATTAAAAAAAATTTTTTTGGCTCAGCTGGGACGTGTATACTGGGACCAGTATACACGTTTGTATGTATGAATGTTTGTTGTTGTTGTAATGTTGTTTTTGTTTAAAAAAAATCGAGGTGGTAGTGGGTTTTTGCTCATATCTCAGTTGTTTATGAACCGATGTTTCTGATTTTCAACCGGGTCCATGCGATATCGGGGGGCTTCAAAAAGTTGATTTCAACATACACACGGACAGACTGACAGAGCTTAATCGACTCCCCTATACATAAGCTTTCAGAAAATATATACTTTATTGGGTCGGAAATGAAAATTGTAGAAATTTCACACGGAATGACAAACCTATATATACCCTTTTTCACTGTGTGAAGGGTATAAAAATAGGATATAGTTTATTGCTGGAATTAAATTTTCTACTTTAAAATTGACTGTAATAATTTTTTAATTTGCTTAATACTTATGTTTTTTAAAATTTATCTCTATTTAGTGTTTTTAAACATATTTACATTTTTCAGTTTATATATATATATTTATATAGCGTCGTTTGTAAATGATTGTGTTCACGTGACATATAAAACCTATACATATAGAACACAATAATTTACGAACGACGATATGTATATCGATATAACAACAAATTTTACTGATAGATTTGATATTGTCTTGTAATATGATTTTAAAGGGAAAATAACAAAAAACATTAATTGGTAAGATTACACTTATAAGTGAATACCCTTAATGAAAAGAAATACAAAAAAAAGCTTTACAAAACGACAAAATATATTGCAGGCATGGGACACAATTAACTTTTTGTTGTAATAAAGCTTTAAACTTACAAAGTATGTAAATGCCTTTAGTTATTAACAATGTGATAAAGAATCTTTTATTACAAGCTTTTAATGTTTAAAAATAATCGAGTCTCATCATGAATAGACTATTAATACCTTTTGATTATATTCGGTATAAATTTCCGATTTATAAAAAATGTTTGATATATTTTTTATTAACATTAAATAAATTGACTATAAAAAATAATATTTAAATGTCTGTAAGAAATTTTCAGCAAATTTTTGTTTCCATTTCATTTTGTTTATTTTAATTATATTATATTTAATTCGAGCAATTTTCAACTCATCAAAAGTATAAGATAAATTTTCTATCTTTCTAAATTGCAATAAAATTTCAAGTTCAGTTTTTTAATAATTGAAAATTTTAATTAGAAGATATTGTTTTATAAATGATCGAATTATACTTTTTTTAAATTTTTTTATTTGTTATGATAAGTAAAACCGATATAATTTATTTTTTTAAAACTTGTGATTAAAAAAAATTTTTTAAATTATCAAATTTTTAAAACATTTTTGAAATGATCAAATTTAAAAAAAAAATTTTTATATAAATAATAGAAAACTTAAAAAATTTTCAAATTTTTTAAATATTAATTGATATTTATTTTTCAATCTTCATTTCAAAATTTTTTCCTTCCTAATTTTAAGCTTGCAACAAATTGTTAAGTGTCTTCCATGTCTGATATTTTACATTTTTTTTGTTTTATTTTTACGAATGCCGGTTTTTGCATTATTTTCATTAGAAGATATGATTTGATAGATTGTGGGCCACCATTTGTTAGATATGCAATAATTGTTGAAGGTATCACTTCTCCTCTTACGATACATACCATTTTTATACCCTTCACACAGTGAAAAAGGGTATATATAGGTTTGTCATTCCGTTTGAAATTTCTACAATTTTCATTTCCGACCCCATAAAGTATATATTTTCTGAAAGCTTATGAATAGGGGAGTCGATTAAGTTCTGTCAGTCTGTCCGTCTGTCCGTGTGTATGTTGAAATCAACTTTTTGAAGCCATGGACCCGGGTGTGGTATTAAAATATCAGAAATATTCGGGAGTAGATCGGTATTGAAAATCAGAAACATCGGTTCATAAACGACTGAGATATGAGCAAAAACCCACGACCACCTCGATTTTTTTTCACAAAAACAACATTACAACAACAACATACATACATACAAACGTGTATACTGATTAGAGAAAACGTGGCATCGAATCCCAGCTGAGCCAAACAATTTTTTTTTTATTTTTTTAAAATTTTTTTAAAATTTTTTTTTTATTTATTTTTTATTTTTTTTTTTTATTTTTTATTTAATATATTATTTATATTTTTATTATTTTTTTTAATTTTTTATTTTTAAAAAAAAAATTTTTTTTTATTATTTTTTTGTTTTATATTTATTATATATATTTTAATTATTTTTTAAAAAATATTTTTTTTTAATTTTTTTTTTTAAATTTTTTTCTAATTTTTTTTTTAAATATTTTTTTTTATTTTTTTTTTAACGTACATACGTAAATTTATAATTTTACAATGGGATGTTTTTCTATATGTATGTTTTTTATATGTATGTACGTATTTCATATGGGAATGGTGATACAAACTACTGTTATAGCATGACTACACGTTGTGAAGGGTATATAAGATTCGGCATGGCCGAATATAGCGCTCTTACTTGTTAGTACTAATTAGGAAATTTTTATCAAAATTATACTAAGTCTAAACCAAATCGAGATTACTGTTTTCTAAAACATCAAAGGTGTTTTGGATAAGGGTTTGGGATACCACTTTCTCTGCTCTGATCCTATCGATTTTGTGCTCTTTAAAGTAAACTTATATCGCAGCCAATTACACTGAATTAAAAGGTTTTAACAATTATAGTTCTGCATACATAAATATATGTCATTAAATATATAATTCCAGAATTAAAGGCTGTAACATGCCACATACACTTAAAATTTTAAGAAAAAATGTTGACTAAAAGAATCACGAAGTGCACAAAATACATTTTGATTTGAACGCCCATTTTCATAAAAAACCTGAATAATTTTAACGCGATGCTCGATTGCATATTTTTCCACGGATCTAATTGAGTAAGTTTGAGATTGAGAAATGTCAAATGAAATGCAAAAAAAAAACCTGGCGTTTAGGTGTGGCTCACCTTCAACATGGGCCCTTAAAATTTAACCACCCTCTACAAAGAAAGTGATAGATATTTTATTATAAAGAGATTATTCCATATCGATTAACAAAATAATAAATATTGTGCTTTAAATGTACACAAAATTGGTGGTGGGTATAAAAGATTCGGCACAGACGAATATAGTGCTCTTACTTGTTTTTATTTATATAAAGTTGATGATATTTAGCAAATTATGTATATCAAGTTTAAAACAAAATTCATGAAACAATTTAAGCGTAATAAAATAATAAGGATGACAAAAACTAAGCCAACAGAGAAATAAAGTTTAAATTAACGTTTTATCAACCCATTGTTTGAATTTCTTCTGCTGTTTTTATGATATACCTAAACGAAATAATAAGAAAATACTTTAAAACAAATCATTAATGAAATTGACTAAAGATTTATCAACAACTCTCTCACGTGTGCGACTGCTTTAATGGATAGCTTTGTTGTCGCAGCCATAAATCATTTATTACCTTTTTACTAAAATCAACTAGTTCAATAATGGAATTCACATCAGATAAGTTTAGTCATGCAAAAAAAAAAATCAAATGCAAAGTTTTGTAAAAATATTTAGACAAGTTGTTGCACAGACAGTTGTTTAATTCACAACCCTCTTGTAATGTACAATGGGTACTATTGTTGTATTAGTTTACAGTATTGTTGTTAGTAAACTTCATGAAAAGATTTAGTAAAACAATACAATTTGATTTTATATGGGATATGCAAATTTTTAACGGAATCGATAAATAATTTTTTTATTATTTTTTTTTTGGTCCTAAAAAAAATCTTTTTTTTACCTAGAATTTTTTAAAAATTTATTTTTGAAATTCTGCCAAAAAATAGATTTGACAAAATTTTAATTTTTAGTATTTGAAGTTAAACAAAACAAAAAAAAAAAACAATATTGTGTTCACAAGTAAAAAATATATAAAATTGTATTTTAAAAGACGTCACAAAATACAATCGGGATTGTGAATTCAAAAAATCCAAGTGCATGTTTATCAGCAAATTAAAAAAAAATTCAATTACGTGTTAGTTTTTATGAGTAATATTGTTCGCAATTTCGTTCTTATATTTCAATTAGCTTTTATATTTTAACGTTCTTATTTTTAGGGATTTATGAAAGTGAGGCTTAATAGAAGCTGAGACTTATTTTGGTCTCATAAAAAAATCTAGACACATAATAAGATTGTTTGTTAATAAAGTATTATTGGAAAATTTTGATGGCGGTATAAATAGTCATCGATATAGAATACAAAACACCACTTTTAAGATTTTTTTGTCTGTCTGTCTTTCTTTCTGTCTTTCTAAGGCTTAAAACTACTAAATGGATTTTAATAAAATTTGGTATATAGGTTTCATGATATCTCAATGAAAATATGGGGTACCGTTCATTGCGAGATAATATCTTATTTCTAACAGAAATTTAACAAAAAAAACTAAATTTACCTTAATAGCGCTTAACTTATAAGCGAAAATGTAAATATATACAACCTTGAACCAGTATTCATGCAAAAATAAGGAAATTCTTTAGGAAGATATGTTTCAATATATTGTTTTTTTACGGTTTTATAAGCTTTAAAAAAATATTAAAAAGCAACGAAATAAAGCTTTCGCTAAAAGCCATACTTGAGAAGCAGCGTTAAGCATAGCTTATAACACAATTGGTGCGAACGACGAATTCATTGGTAAAAACTCGCTGTGTAAATTCGTCGTAGGAAGCACAATAACGACAAAGTTGATAAAGTTGTCTACTGTTTCTGAAAAAAAAGAAAATAATAATCAGAGAATTTAAATTTTCGTAAAACTCAAAAAAGTAATAAATATAATTTCTGTTTTATTATAACAGTTTTATAACAGGGAAAAGTGTGACCATATAAAAAAATTTAATAAAAACTTAAACATTAACAAAAAAAAAAAAAAAAAACAACGTACATAATTTCTGTAGTTATCCATTCTGTATATTTATTTTTATTTCTTTAAAAAATATAAAACAACTTGATTTACTAAAACACTTGAAAATAATAAACAAACGTGTTCACATTTACTTGGTTGTTCCTTGTTTACCAACGTAAGAAATAAATCAATTGTGAAGTTCGCCATGTATGGCCAATTTTACCCGACTAACGGCCCCTTTCACAAAGTGCGATTATAATTTAACATGAACTTAAACCGTAAGTTAGGCAAAATTGAATTTCACAAAGTACGGTTAGCATATAACCGGCAGAGATTAATCAAAAAGTCTCTGTTAAATTTAACCGAACAAAATCTTCCGGCTAAAGGCTTTTATTTAAATAAAAATAAACAAGTAAGAGCACTATATTCGGCTGTGCCGAATCTTTTATACCCACCACCAATTTGATGTTCCTTTATAGCACAAAATTTATTATTTTGTTTTTCACAATAATCGCTATGCAATAATATCTTTATACTAAAATATGTATCACTTTCTTTTTATAACTTCGATATGCTAGTAAAATGTTTTCGTAAATTTAGTCTTTCAAAGTGGACGTTAAAGTAGGCGTGTCAATAAAGTTTCTGCTAATAAATACAACTTAGATATTTCTATATAGTCCTTTATTCTTCCAAAATCTTTATTAATAGAGAAATTATATGAAATTGAGATAAAGATAAAAATTTACGTTACAAACGGAATGACAAAATGAATATACCCCCACCATTTTTTTGGAGGCGGTTATAATAAGAATATTATAATAAAATAACATATAACAATTTATACTTACCAAGGAACTGTATTTCATCTATTTTAAGTAAATAATTTATTTTAAATATATATTTGTCTTTAATCAAAATATTGCTAAGAATTTTTGTATAATATTTTTTGATTCTTTTCTTGCATTCCACTATTTTTCGTAAATAATAAAAACCAGTATTACCATACTTTTTCTATAATGTTAGTTTCAACTAACCGAAAGATGGTGAAACGCAAAACACTAACCGTATGTTAAATAGTTTCGGTTAACGATATCGGCGGTTTGTTAATGTTCCTGTTAAATTAATATAATCAATGATTGTGAAAAGGGCCGTAAATGTATTCGCTTAAAGTTCGCCATTCGGCGCAGTTGTGTTCGTCACATACGCGGTTAAGATTTCGCATTTATTTATTATTATTGTAACAAAACAAAACACATGATAAACTTAATATTTTTATTTAGGTATGGCTGTTGGTGTGCTAAAATAAGCATACAAATTTGAATCATAATCTAGCTTGTTTCTCCTCAGTTTTATTTAAATACAAATATTTATAGACTAGTTACAAACGTTGAGTTTCAATTTCGCATGGACATGTGATTGTAATGTTTACGCAAATAGACGGATAAAGGGTCACATATTTGATGTAGAAAGTGATTTTAAGTAAATCGATACCCAAATTGACTGGATAAAGACAAAAATACCGTCAGTTTGTTTAGGGCGCAATCTTATATTTTAACCTTTTTATAGTTTAACGTATTTTACTGGTCAATACCTTTTATTTGACGACAATATTGTATGAATTAAAATTAGATAATGCCGTAATAACTTTATATATATATATATCCAACAATTTACATTCGACGCCATCTTGAATTTTAACTTTTTCATAGTTTACTTTATTGTACTGGTCAAATTTTTTCGTTTGATATCAACATTGAGGGAGTTGAAGTAGGTTCAATATTAGTTACCAGATTTAACTCATACAGTGCGAGACACATACATATGTATGTGTTAGTATTTGTTATATGATTTTATTTCCCACTTATATTTTTTGATGATTCAAATCATTTAGTTTGGAAAGATACATTTAAAATTATTTTTTTTTTACCTGATGTACCTAAATTCGTTTATAGAAAACCAAACGCTACACTCACTGATCCCGATGTTATGCCGACAAACACTTACACATATTTATCTCGCACTGTATATAGTAGTGTAGTGGTGGCCATCTGGAATCTTAAATTTTTTTAAAGTGATTATATATTGCCAGAAAGTCCCTTTTTTATGTATAACTTTGCCGATTGGTAAACAATTTGTCTTATTTATGAAAAGCCCTACAATCATACCATATATTTATAGGATTTCAAATGTTAATTTTTATAGTACTAATATAATTATATATTATAGTATAATATGCAGAAAAAAACGGCGACAGTCGCGTTTATATGCTTATATCTCAGAAAGTTATGAGGCTTTATTTACCTAGATTTCATAAGCAATTGATTCCAAATAGTTCCAAAAGAGTGATATCATACATATCTTTACAACAAGTTGATTTCAATCAATACATGGACAGACAGACAATTCGTTATCGTTTCTCCTTGTCATAACCTTTCAGATAATATATATATATATTTAATGAGGTCGGAAATGAATATTGTAGAAATTATATACCCTTGGTGTACTTCGGCTTGTACTGATTTTTAATTGTGAAATTTACTTTATATAAAATAGTTTGTAAATGTAAAAGAACACGACGTGAATACCATTATTAATAATAATAACCGTATTTTAAAATACGATTCTCATTAATTTAACAATGCTCGTCCGCCTGTTGAAAATACTAGTTAGTTGCCGTTGATCTGGGAACCGGAACGTTACTCTACGTGACTTTAAATTAGAAAAATATTTGAATATTTTTTAAATTTCTATTTTTTATTTTATTTTTTTTTTATTATTAATGTATGTAAATCATCGATAATGCAGAGAACAAGTACAAATACACATATTACTTCAACCGATATTGATGGTTAGTAAAGAAAACAAAATAAAAAAAGTGAATTTAATTTAGAAAATTAAAGAAAACAAAAACAACTGCTTTTAAAAAGTACCTCAAGCAAAACATGTTATTTCTGTTTGTTTACAATAATGCAAAAACAAAAAATGTATTCGATTAATAACAGTGTTGTAGTAAGTGGTGTTTTTTATAGAAATTATTTAATATTTGAGGAAACATTAAGAATAATACCGGATGTAAATTAATTTTATAAACTAATTCTCAAAGCTTTTATATGGGAACAATTACAATTTATTAAATAATTTGATAATAATAATTTGAAAATAATGTGCATTGTAATAAAAATGTAATTCAGTTTTTCTTTTTTTTTCATAATAATAATGTTACAAGTGGAACTAAGTGTAACAGTGTTGTGTATAGTATAACATTTTTTTTTAATTCACTACCCCCTTTGTATATTGTATCGTGTATTTTGAAATAAAATCTCAGTTTATTTACTGGTAAATACATGCGCAATTCACAACTCCGTATTATATTCTGTATCGTGTACTGAAATACAGTTTGGTTTGTTTACTTGTGAACACAATTTCTGTGGTATTGGTTGTATTGTTAAATATTATAAATATTTTAAAACAATTTTTAGGAAAAAATGTCAGCAAAGATAAAAAAAATCAAAAAACATTTGATTATTTTGGGAGCAAAAAATACTTTTTAAGTAAATTGAGATTTTGATGCCGTGTGATAGAGAAAGATACGCCTCGTCGACCAGCATGTAGTTTTCCTTCAATTAAAGTCTTGAAGTGTGTAAAAAGGTTTGATAAAAAAAAACTGCTGAATCCTCTCACAGAAAATTTTTTCAAAGAAAAACTGTTAAATCCAGTACATTATTAGTTAAGTGTTTATTACTAACTCCCATTTCTTTTTGTTTTGTTTTTTTTTTTTTATTTTTGTAAATTGTAGTACATACATGAAGAATACCATAAAATAAATCAAATATATTTTTGGTTTTCCTCTCAAGCTACAAATATGAAATATAAGAAGTTGTTTGTCTCTCCCGTAAAATTTCCTAAAATGGAGTTAGCAGGTTTGCATATTAAGCCGTCGATATATATATTCTGAATTTTTTTGTTTCCATCCTTGTATAAATTCAATACAACACTTTAAAAACATGTAATATGAAATTGTATTGTTATACACAATTTTTCAATGCAAATTACCAACAACAAGCATACAATACTGTAAACACATACAATACAAAAAAAATACCAATAGTACAATACAACTGAGGTTGTGAATTGAATTACAATTTCTGTTGAACCGGTCATATTATTGAACCGTCAAAAACCTAGGGAATGAACTAATTGATATAATATTGATGGAAAATCTTACTACTACAGAGCTACAATAGAAGAAAATAATTAATAACGTTTAGTAAAACTTTTTAGCAGAGTTACAAAAAAAATCTTATAAGTTAAAAAAAAACCATTTTAATATTGGCAGTGCAAAACTACTACTAATATAATCATTTTTTTATTCCTCAAAAAATCTTCATTACCCATCTCTGTATGCATCCAGTAAAATATTTCAAAAACATATGGAATAATATTGTTTTGTTTTACAATTTTTTTTAACGAGAATTACCAACAACAAGCATACAATACTGACAAACTTATATACAAAAAAGTACCGATACAACATTACAATGGGGCTGTGAATTAAAAAATTATATATCATTCAGTTATACTTGTTAATGTTGTTTTTAATATTTTAATTTGAAACAAAATAATTTTTTTCTTACAAAACAAACAAAGTCACACTTTAGAATACAAATATAAACGTAAATATGTACGTACATACATATAATTGAGTTATTCACAAAGTATTTGTTTGCATGTTGAATTATCTTAATTTTTCACAAATTTAAAAAGTTTTTATTTTATTTATTTATTTAATTTAGTTTTAAAAAGTTTATATTTATTAGTAATTTTTCGATCTACTTTTTTTTTTTATAAATATGTATCTACAGTGAAACAGTATTGATTCACCAATTACATACATATATCTCAGACTATGTTCTTTGCTATAGGTATTTATTATGTACCTGTTTTTGAAAATCCTCTACCATATGGCGACATTGAATACGTGGTTATTCACTAGTTTATGTTAGTAAACCTATTCTACACTTTTGGTACTTTTTACCTAATTGAATAAAAAAGATTATTTTTTTATACCTTCACACAGTAAAAAAGGGTATATATAGGTTTGTCATTCCGTGTGATATTTCTACAATTTTCATTTCCGACCCATAAAGTATATATTTTCTGAAAGCTTATGAATAGGGGAGTCGATTAAGCTCTGTCAGTCTGTCCATCTGTCCGTGTGTATGTTGAAATCAACTTTTTGAAGCCCCCCGATATCGCCTGGACCCGGGTGAGGTATTAAAACATCAGAAATATTCGGGAGTAGATCGGTATTGAAAATCAGAAACATCGGTACATAAACAACTGAGATATGAGCAAAAAACCACGACCATCTCGATTTTTTTTCACAAAAACAACATTACAACAACAACATACATACATACATACAAACATGTATACTGCTTAGATTAAGCATGGCATCAAATCCCAGCTGAGCCAAAAAATTTTTTTTAACATTTTTTTTTATATATTTTTGCTAATTTTTTTTTTTTATTTTTTATTTTATATATTATTTATATTTTTATTATTTTTTTTAAATTTTTTTTAAATTTTTTTTTTTGTTTTTAAATTTTTTTTAATTACTTTTTTTTGTTTTATATTTATTATTTATATTAATTATTTTTTTTTTTAATTTTTCTTCTTAAATTTTTTTTTAAATTTTTTTTTTAATTTTTTTTTTTTAACATACATATGTACATACTTACATAAATTTATAATTTTACAATGGGATGTTTTTATATATGTATGTGCGTATTTCATATGAGATGAATGGTGATACAAACTACTGGTATTGCATGACTACACGTTGTAAAGGGTATTTCAGATTCGGCACAGCCGAATATAGCGCTCTTACTTGTTTTAATGTAAAATTTTGCATTTTTTATGTTTATTATTTTCAAGTGTAAAAAAGTGTTGACGTAATGTTGACAATATAACAAAAAAGTCATCAAAATAGTCGACGAATGTGGTGGCTTGGAGACACTCCATGCTTACTGCTGGGTTATTATAATCGAGATTGAGATACTTTTTATTTTTTATACAAAAGTTTAACAAAATTTATTTTCCCAATATTTCGCTACTCCTTAGTTTAGCATCGTCCGAGAAATAATATAAATTAATAATAATTTTTAAAATGTTTTAAAAACTTTGAAATTGAAAAACAATAATATAGCAAATGTAAAAAAAATTTCACAAAACATCTGATTTCAATCGAAAATTAGTTTTATTCAAAACATCAAAACATAGAATGAGCATTTGAAAATGATTTTGGGCAAATGACAGACAGTCAAAGCTTTTCTTGATGAAGCTTATTCTGTCCTTTTAATTTTGGGTCCATTTTTCAAGCATTGCTTGCCGTATGTGACAAATAACAGGAACAATGTAAGAATCCAAGACATCAATTGCTGCTGATTTATCAAGCTCTGTATGTAATATTAATATTTTGGAAATATTCGGGAATTAATCGCTATTGAAAAATTGCATAAATAAGATAAAAGCAAATAAACACGACTGGGTTTGTTTTTTCTAAATTTTAAGCCAGAAATTTTTAATTTCTCATCCATTGGATGGTTTTATATACACGCCTAAATGTCACCTAAACTCAAATCTTTCTGTCAAATTTTGCAATCTCGGAAATCATTTTAATGCTTTAACAAATTTGGGCTAGTTAATGTAAGAATCGAAATAAAAATTCAACATAAATGATCTAATATTTTATGTATTACATCGTCGGCTTAATATGCAAACCTGCTAACTCCCTTTCAGCAAATTTTACAGGAGAGAGAAAAAACTTTTTATATTTCATATTTGTAGCTTGAGAGGAAAACCAAAAATATAGTTGGTTTATTTTATGGTATTCTTCATGTATGACTACAGTTTACAAAAATAAAAAAACAGCAAAAAAAAAAATTTAAAAAAAAAATTAAAAAAAAAATTTTTAAAAAAAAATTTAAAAAAAAAATTAAAAAAAAAAATTTTAAAAAAATAATTAAAATATATATAATAAATATAAAACAAAAAATAAATAAAAAAAAATTAAAAAAAAATAAAAATATAAATATATTAAATAAAAAATAAAAAAAAAAGTTTTAAAAAAAATTTTAAAAAATAAAAAAAAATTTTTTTGGCTCAGCTGGGATTCGATGCCACGTTTTCTCTAACCAGTATACACGTTTGTATGTATGTATGTTGTTGTTGCAATGTTATTTTTGTAAAAAAAAAATCGAGGTGGTCGTGGGTTTTGGCTCATATCTCAGTTGTTTATGTACAGATGTTTCTGATTTTCAAAAGCGACCTACTCCCGAATATTTCTGATATTTTAATACCTCAGCCGTGTCCAAGCGATGTCGGGGGGCTTCAAAAAGTTGATTTCAACATACACACGGACAGACGGTCAGACGGACAGACGGATAGACGGACAGACGGACAGACGGTCAGGGCTTAATCGACTCCTCTATTCATAAGCTTTCAGAAAATATATACTTTATGGGGTCGGAAATGAAAATTGTAGAAATTTCACACGGAATGACAAACCTATATATACCCTTTTTCACTGTGTGAAGGGTATAAAAATGTGACTTGAATTTAAAATGAGAAAATTTTTTTGTGCATAATTAATTACACTGGTCCGTAGCAAAAATCGCCTTTGAATAAAAATATAATTATAGAGATTTTGACGCGCTAAATTCAAAACCGTTTTTAGTGTTTTTCTGTCGGAGTCATATTTTTTTAAGGACATGCCTAATATTTCGCCCAAAACAAGGCGGTTATGCTGATACATTTCATACATCATAACTTGAGAATGAGTAGTCCGATTTTGATGAAAATACCATCAAATGGTTAACAATAAGTTAAGTTCTTTAAGTTAGCAAAATAATTTTTTTAAATATATTTTCAAGTTTTTAGGAGTTATTCAGAAATAAATAGCGATAAAATTCGTTTCATGCAAAAATTTTAAATTTTTATAACTTTTCAGAAAGGTAGAAATACTGTGAATAAAATAAACTATAAATCATAAAAATCGGTTAATAAAAGCTTATTTAAATAAATAGAAAGTCAAGTTGATTGTTTAATTGAAGCGTGAATCATATAAGATTCTTAATTCTTAATATCTTCCATTTAATTGCAAAGGAACAGAGTCCTTGTTCATGTTGCGACAGCACTACTTTAGGTATTTCCGCTAGTCGAAAATCTGCACCAAACAGTAGCACCTTGTAGATTTATGTGTGAATTTGCTTTCATTGTACCCAAAAAATTACTCCATTTTTATAATTTTTAAAGTCCACTAATGTGAAAACAAGCCACAACTTAATTCTACTCTAAAATTCAGCATTCATATCGACCCCTGTGCGCGAAATTATAGTATGTTACGATTTTTTAGAAATCGACTTTTTTATACAAATTGGTTCTAAATACTTTAATCCATCTGCTGATAAAATATTATAGCGACAACTGCTTTAGTTATGGAGATAACACTGTGTACTTTTTTATTTATGTTTTTATGTATTTAAAAGTAATAAAAATTCTCTCTTGTAAAATTTTGTTTTTGTAACAAACGATTGTTTCGCGCACAGGGGTCGATATATTGATGCCTTAATACATTGAACGTGCACACTTTAAAATGTTTAGCGTCACAAAAACAATTATTTATGTATGTATGTATGTATGTATGTACAACCATACATACATTTGTATATTCGTAATGACAAACAAAAAAGTTCTTTAAAAAAATTAACGAACTTTTAGTTAAGTTTGCAAAAAAAAAATTTAAAGTCCCATTTGGGAATTTCCCATACATACATTCAAACACTTTCAATTACTGTTGTTTTACTTTTGAAACGTTTTAACAATTCAACAAGTTTTTCGAGTTTAGAGTGTGCGAGCATCACGAAGAAGGTGGAATATTTTGTTGGTTACATAATTTGACAAAACAAACAAGTTGCAACGTGACATTTCTTTTATTTATTTTGAAAAATGTTTGAAATATTTTTAATTAAATATGTATGTAAATTGTCTTCAGGTTTTATACACCTAATAAGACATAATTAAAAATGTAAATGTTTTAATATGAAGACAACGTAAATAGTTTCCTAATTATTAAACAATTATAATATTAGAATTACATATTGAAAATCAATTAAAATATTTTATTTTAAACAAAAAATGTATTTACGTCACCTAAATATTCACAATGAGTCCAGTTTAAATGCGAATATTCTTATACTTTTTCTTATGTGAGCAATTAAAAAAAAAAAAAAACAACCAAAAATAGATTTTTTTAACAAAATGGCAGAAAATAGGTTCACACAATAAATTTATAAATTGAACCCCCTCAAAATTGATATCAACTGATATGGCTTGACCAGTAAAATAAAGTAAATTATTTACAGTAAAAATCCATGATGGCGCGCCATGGCGTCGTAAACCAAATGGCGAATACGTATATGGGTTAAATATAGTAATAATGGCTTTGTCCCCCAACTCCCACAATATTGGTATCAAATGAAAGGGATTGCCCAGTAGAATACAGTCAGTTGATAAAAAAGTGTGAAATCCAAGATGGCATGTAAAACAAAATGGCGGACTTTTTTTTAACCCCATCAATAAAAATTCAAAATCAAAGATGGCATCGGAAATAATATAAAAAAATTAAGTATGATATGAAATTAAGGCTAAGTTACGATGTGGTCATTATACCTTTGAAAATGTTAGTCAAGGGTATTAACTATATCGGCACGACCGATATAGTACTCCTCTTTTTATACGCTTCACACAGTGAAAAAGGGTATATATAAGTTTGGCATTCCGTGTGAAATTTCTACAATTTTCATTTCCGACCCCATAAAGTATATATTTTCTGAATGCTTATGAATAGGGGAGTCGGCTAAGCTCTATCAGTCTGTCTGACCGTCTGTCCGTGTGTATGTTGAAATCAATTTTTTAAAGCCCCCCGACATTGCCTGGACCCGCGTGAAGTATTAAAGTATTGGAAATATTCGGGAGCAGATCGGTATTGAAAATCAGAAATCGGTACATAAACAACTGAGATATGAGCAAAAAACCACGACCACCTCGTTTTGTTTTTACAACAACAACATACATACATACATACAAACGTGGTATACTGGTTAGAGTAAGCGTGGCATCAAATCCCAGGTCAGGCCAAAAAATTTTTTTTTAATATATTTTAATTTTTTTTTTTTATTTTTTTTATATTTTTTTAATTTTTTTTTAATTTTTTTATTTGTTTTATTTTTTATTTGTTTTTATTTTTTTTTTTAATTTTTTTGTAACTTTTTTTTATATCTCTTAATTTTTTTTATTTATTTTTTATATTTTTTAATTTTTTTTTATAATAATTTTATAAATTTATAATTTTACAGTGGGATGTTTTTATATATGTATATTTTTTATATGTATATATGTATGTATGTAGGTATTTCATACGAAAAGAATGGTGATACAAACTATTGTTATTGCATGACTACACGTTGTGAAGGGTATATAAGATTCGGCACTGCCGAGTATAACACTCTTACTTGTTTTGTTTAATTTGTTACAATTTTGGACTATTTATTGTACAGGGAAATCGTTTTTCTTTTCTTTAACGATAATAAATAATAATAATAATAATAATAATAATAATAATAATAATAATAACAATAATAATAATAATAATAATAATAATAATAAAATGTGTTGTTCGTGTTTGTTAAATAAATTTTTTACAGCACAAATTAATATCACAATTCTTTAAATTTTATATTGACAGCACTAAATATAAATGTATATGTCGCCTATGAAAATATATGTAAATGAGCCTAAGTTGGCTACAGAAACAACGGTGATCGTGTAGCCGTGTAATTGTGTATTGCCATCAAAATAATCGTCTTTATATAAACGTAAGCATTTTAATTTTGACAATTTGTATTCAGTCTCCTGCTGTTTTCAATCTGTTTGATGTGCATATATTGTTTAAAGGTGATTTCGGGCATTAAGGCGGCCTGTTTTAAGCATTTATGTATGGTCGTATCTAAGTGATGCTACATAAAATCTCCTAAGAATTATAGTTTATTAACTTACAGTAATATGTAAACGCAGCCATTAGGGATATAACCCAAAAGCGTTTGCTTAATCGTTCATTCGCAGTGGCCAGTTGACTGCAGCATTTTGAGAAATAACATATTCGAAAACTGTTGTCTGTAGTAATTCGTTTATTTGACACATCCCATCTAAAAGGGGAGTTGAATAATTTCTTATGCTCGCGTTGTGCCGCTAGCCGTTGATGATAAGTTTATTGGCAGACTTATTTATTTTTGAGAAAATAAATAAAAATCATAAGTTCTATCCGTCCATAAGCCGAGCAAAACAGTGGTTTTCTTTTTTATTAAGGCAAAAAACACATCATCATTAAAGTTGCTGTCAGTTTTATCAATTGTAACTTCTCCGCTTCTAAAAAAAATATATTTTATTTGACGTTATGATGTTTGCTTTATTTCGTTATTAAACAAACGAAAACACTAAGGGATACCATTACAAGTTGGCATTAGTTAAAAGTAGAATTTTGTTAGACCAATCCAATAAACAGTTTGTCTTTATTACAACTTTAGTTTGACCTAGGGTTGCTATCCGTCCTCTTTTCGCCGGACACCGTCCTCCTTTTTAGGGTATCCGGGGCAGTCCTACTTCTTTTTTAGCAAATGTCCGGGGTTGTCCGGCTTTTTGCACCTTCTCTAAAGTTTTTTCTAACATTTAAACTTTAAATCACAGGTCACAAAATGTATAAAAAAAGGACTTAGGTGCTCGTGCAATTAGTTTTGAAAAAGTAAAATTTTAAAACTGCTCTTTGTACAAAATTAATTTTATTATCCTTAATTGTCGCTATTTATCGAAGTGGCCTATTTTAACTTGTCATTTATTTTAAAAAAAGTTCGGCAAAGGGGTCTGCTTGTCAGCTGTGTGTTTTTCATAAAGTTTGTTTTCCAGATATAGAAGAAAGTTTTGAACAAAAAATATAGTAAGGGTATATAATTTTGATATGGATTGCCTAGAGTTTTACAAATATTTGAAGAGATGCGATGGTAATATATTGGCTCAAACTGGAAGTGTTGAATAATATATGTAAAATTTTTAAAAGTGTACATTTCCGATAATGAATGCAATGAATTTTTGTTGTTTTTTTTTGGTTTTTTTTTATTTTCAACCATTAAATCAGAATGATATGTTCAGTTTGTATTTTTGTAAATAAAGTTTTTTCGTAAAAACAAATTTTGTTTTTGTATTTTAAATGGCGTCGTAAATTTTTTTTTTTTAAATGTGTCCTCTTTTTTTGGGCAAATGTCCTACATTTTTTATGCTGGCGTCCTCTTTTTTTTAAATAGAAATAGTAACCCTAGTTTAATCTGCCTTTAACATACCGCTTATTTTATATTAAAGTGAAGTTGTAATAATGGATAACCTAATACGTACGATAAAATCCTACCTCTAGCTAACGCCAAGTTGTACTACTGGTCATAAAGTTCATAAGCATAGTTAGGCATGCCTGGAAAAGCTAAATTTAATGCATTTTTGTTTGCACAATATTTGTTATTCTTTAATAGTTAAATTTATGAAAATAAAAATTTTATCTTATTCGTCATTTTACTTATAATTCACAGAAAATTTGTACAAAGAAAAATTACCAAATTTGGGTTCGGCACTCAAAGGTGCTGCCAAGGACTGCTGTCGAATAACAGAGAAATTTCCAATCCTAAAATGGTTGCCCAAATATGAAGCGAGTTTTTTACTGTCCGACTTCATTGCCGGTTTTACGGTTGGTCTCACGATGATACCTCAAGGCATTGCTTATGGTGTTGTGGCCGGGTTGGAACCGCAATATGGTTTGTATTCGGCATTTATGGGCTCTTTTGTGTACATTATTTTTGGATCATGCAAAGACGTAACCATTGGTAAGTCTTCAAATACAACTAATGTTCAATTAAAAATCTTGCTTCGATTTAAGTCTTCATAAGCTTGTACTTTCTGTTGCCATTATGTTGCTTTTCTTTCTTATCATGTGTAATTTTCTCTTTAAAGTTTATATAAAGAAATAAATTCTTTAAACTCTATCAATTAAAAAAGAAGAAACAAATTTATCTTCCTGTTCCACCTTTAAAAAGAATCCGTTTCAATATCAGCTGTTTCTCTCTTTTACGTAACAATGCCAGCAGAATTTGTTCAGATTATCCGTCACGGAACAGAATGTAATAACGAAACTATTATGTTAATAGCATACACATGTTTAATAACGTGAGTCGCGAATATGCGCTAAAAATAACATGTTCACAACCATCATAATGTAACAGAAACATACTATGATTGAACTGTATGTTTGTGGTTAAAACATATAATTATAAAAACTTGTAATTATTATTTACAACAAATAAATATTTATAATTGAAAATGGCGTTATTGCTTTTCAAAATTTTATCCATTAAGATAACGAAGATACGTGTGAACCTATTTTGCACTCTTGCCATTCTGATTGAGGTACCTTCAAAACATACATCTTGAACGCTTCATCAGTTGTTTAAAAACGTTAATCTGCCAATTTATTTTTTATGTTCGGAAATAAAAAGTACTCATTATGGCATATAAGTCATAAAATCGACATTTTGAGTGCTCAAAAACTTCCGACTTCTGAGCCGATGTCTGCGAGCCAGCATTGTCGTGGTAGAGTATGATCTATTTTGGCGGGTTTTTATTTTATTTCTCCGAAGACTTTTGTCAAACAATTGAATGCATACTATCAGAAGACACCGTTCTACGTATCTCCAATAGTGCTACGAACCTGAATGACTTGTAGGATTTTATTCGTCTTGGAAGACCCATACAGTTCACTGCTGTTTACTTTCGTGCGCGTAGATCTACGGTTCGTCACTTGTCACGATATCATACAGATGTTTTGAAGTCTAGCAAATAATTATTTTTTAAAGCCAAATGTTAATTTTTTATGTTTATGGTTTTAAACAATAAATAATCTGATCCTTATATAAGTACGTATGTATGTATTTAATCAACAAATAAACATTAGACAAAAGCAAACAATAAAACGGCAATTACCTAAATACTTTTAGTTAATTTAATTAAAGTTTCTTTTTACATGCTAAACATATAAATTACTTTTGATAACTTAAATAAAACAATAAATTAAATAATGAAATGTAAGTTAATTTAACTCACATGCACATGCACATTTGGGCTGCAATTTGAGTGTTCAGGCTAGACCTTGCATATACATACAAATTATCTATTTTATACAACCGATTAAATTAATCACGTAACTCTATAAGAATATAAATTTCTCAGGTGTAGAGATTTTAAACTTTTAAATTTTACCATACAATTAGTGAAATTACTTTCTTATCATATCGATCTATTAATTACTTGCTATTTTTGAACAATGAAATAGATTGTTGATATTCTCTACTCAAATGATCAAATAGAATTGTGTCTGTTAAAGCCGCCCGAATAAAGAAATTTAATGTTAAGTACTTCCATTTTGTTAACTATAAAAAAAGTGTAAGATCCAAGATGGCGTCAGAAACAAAATTGCGGATAATTATTCTTAACCCCTTCAATTTGGGTATCAAATCCAAAACCGATGATTTCGTCCGAAAGAATAAAGTAGAATAGCGTATAACATTAAATCTAAAATCTGGGCTACTCTACGCTGAGGTTTTTATAGCTACATACATACATATGTATACAATGGTGAAGGCTGCTTTTAGTACTTTTACTTGTCTATATTAAAATTATCTTTTTGGTGTATTTTTATACCCTTCACACAGTGAAAAAGGGTATATATAGGTTTGTCATTCCGTGTGAAATTTCTACAATTTTCATTTCCGACCCCATAAAGTATATATTTTCTGAATGCTTATGAATAGGGGAGTCGACTCAGCTCTATCAGTCTGTCTGACCGTCTGTCCGAGTGTATGTTGAAATCAATTTTTTAAAGCCCCCCGACATTTCCTGGACCCGGGTGACGTATTAAAATATCAGAAATATTCGGGAGTAGATCGGTGTTAAAAATCAGAAACATCGGTACATAAACAACTGAGATATGAGCAGAAACCCACGACCTCCTCGATTTTTTTTTTCACAAAAATAACATTACAACACCAACATACATACATACATACAAACGTGTATACTGGTTAGAGAAAACGTGGCATCGAATCCCAGCTGAGCCAAAAAAAATTTTTTATATTTTTTTTTTTAATTTTTTTTATTTTTTATTTAATATATTATTTATATTTTTATTATTATTTTTTTTTGTTTTATATTTATTATATATATTTTAATTATTTTTTTAAATTTTTTTTTAATATTTTTTTTTAATTATTTTTTTGTTTTATATTTATTATATATATTTTAATTATTTTTTTTACATTTTTTTTTTATATTTTTTTATTTTTTTTTTTAATTTTTTTTTTAAACTTTTTTTTAATTTTTTTTTTAATTATTTTTTTAAAATTTTTTTTTAATTTTTTTTTTAACATACATGCGTTAATATATAATTTTACAATGTTTTTATATATGTATGTTTTTTATATGTATGTACGTATTTCATATGGGATGAATGGTGATACAAACTACTGTTATTGCATGACTACACATTGTGAAGGGTATATAAGATTCGGCACGGCCGAATATAGCGCTCTTACTTGTTTTAATTCAGGTTCTATCAAACTTAAAACAAGTTAGAGTGCTATATTCGGCCGTGACGGTTCTTATATACCCTTCACAACTTGCAATCATGCATATAAAATACATACATACATATAAAAAACAAACATATATAAAAACATCCCATTGTAAAATTATAAATTTACGAACGTATGTTTAAAAAAAAATAATAAAAAAAATTAAAAAAGAAATTTAAAAAAAAGAAAAAATTAAAGAAAAAAATTATAAAAATTTTTTTTTTGGCTCAGCTGGGATTCGATTTTTGTTGTTGTTAAAAAACGAGTGGTCGTGTTTTTTTCCTCATATCTCAGTTGTTTATGTACCGATTTTTCTGATTTTCAATATTGAATTGAAAATATGTACATATATACATACATACTTTGAAAATTATATAAATTTCACACTGAATGACAAACCTATATATACCCTTTTTAACTGTGTGAAGGGTATAAACACCTTATATTGTATGCCAAGGCATATTTATTCATCAGGTACTCTTGATTCGTTAGCTGATTATTTTTTTCATCATTTATTTTAAATTTCAGCTGCCAAAATGCATAAATAAAAAACAATTTTCCTTCTTTTCTAAATTATTTCAAATGTCAAACTTCATATATAAAAAATATAAACAAAAAAATTCTCTTCGAACTGCAATTACCTGATGAATAAACATGCCTTGATGGTATGCATACAAAAAATAATAAGCACATGCATATGTATATACATTAGACCATAGCGCCTAACGCAAAAAAGTTCGTCTTACACCACGGAATATAAAGTATTGTTGAAAGGCAGTTTCGAATTATCATTTACCGGCATTTATCGATGTTTTTGTCTCAAGTAGACCAATGTTTTGCTTCAAAAATTTTTGACCTCAAAAATTCCGTTCTAGCATTTAAAAACCAGATCTCAGTTCCTACAACCCTTATATACGACACTTATAACAAAAATTAAAGCTCGAAAAAAATCATTAAAATTTTTGTGCAGGAAGTATTTATATTATTCCAGCAGAACAATTAAAAAAGATTGTTTATATACATATGTTTGCCGAACGTTGGGGTTGCCTTATTAATTTTTTTTTAAGTCGGATATATGATATATCGTTGGTTTTTCCTCTTCTAGTACTTATCCATCATATCTTATAACTTATACAATAATAGTTAAAAAAAAAATTCATGTGAAATCAAATAATGAAGTTGTATTGAAGTTTACTTTGACATGATTCAAGTTAAATTTATTTTTGGGGGCTCTCGAGTTTGGAAAAAATGTGGCCTATGCGTGACAGGCATGGCAGATTCATATACTTCATGAACAAAACGCTCGGTGTTTTGAGAATGGCACGGATAAGCTGTGAAAAGAATTAAGTTTAGCAAAGAAAACTACCAAATGATGATATTGTCAATGTACTAACCTGGCAATTCGATTATTTCTTTTGACAATTGTGATGCTTCAACTTAGGCTCGCGTATAAAACTGCAAACATGGCGGCACAATCAAATCTAAATTTAATTCAATTGATCATATCAAAGTATGAGTAGCCATCTGAACGAACTAGCGGATCGTAGTCTGTTATCATTGATAACAAAACATTCTCGGGGTGAAAAAGTACGCATTATTTTCTATGAACGGACAAAGGGCTTGTTGAACGTCGTCGTGAATCATGTCAAAATATAATTGATAAAATTTCATTTACATTAGTTTTTTTTTTTAATTCTTGTTGTATAAGCTGAGATATGATAGGTAAGTACTATAAAAGGGTACTCGAGGTCAATAACTAAATATTAAAGAAAAAAGGTCTCCTCGATTCGACTGTAAATGCCGAAGATATAACGAAAAATGTATTTTGGCGAGCCCTAAATTCGACAAAATAAAAATAAATTTTTTTTCGAAACTGCCATGCAACAATATTTTATATTCGGTAGTGTACGGCGAACTTTTTTGTGCTACTCCCTATTATATTACATAAACACCTGCAATACAAATTAATAATTTTTTTTTTCTAGCCACCACTGCAATTATGGCATTAATGGTTAATCCTTATGCAGTCTTAAGCCCAAAATATACGGCTCTGATAGCCTTTTTCGCTGGTTGTATTATTTTGATATTGGGCTTATTAAATCTGGGCGTATTAGTGCGTTTTATTTCCATACCCGTTATAATAGGTTAGAACATATTGTGCTTGTTATTGAAATTATTTATTTATCCCATTCACGAATGGATCTCTTAAAGGATTTACCACGGCGGCAGCTATAACAATAGGCAGTGCCCAAATCAATAATCTATTTGGTATTAAGGCTCCTTCGAATGGTTTGATACCAGCCTGGAAACATTTCTTTACGCACTTAAATTCAATTGGCTGGAACGATGCAATTTTGGGTATCGTTTCGTTGATCTTCTTACTGGTTATGAAGGTGTGCAGATAATTTGGAATTAAATTTGTAGTTAATAAAAACTTTATATTTATATTTTTTTTGTGTTTAATTTAGAAAGTGAAAGATATGCCCTTTGGTAGCCGGACATTTTGGAAATATGTTTCGCTGTCACGCAACTCTATGGCTGTCATAATTGGCACATTCTTAGCATACATTTTTAGCCGTGATGGTGCACAACCCTTTAGGGTAACGGGCAATGTTACAGCCGGTTTGCCACCATTTCAAATACCACTAACTGGTACCAATATCAATGGAACAGAGGTGTCGCTTCAAGAGATGTTAAATACTGTAGGTGCTTCGTTTGCTTCCATACCAATGGTGGCCATATTGGAGGTAGTGGCCATAGCCAAAGCATTTTGTAAGTCAAATCAAAACCAAATGATTTATGTACTGTTGAAAACAATTAAATTATTTCTAGCCAAGGGAAGAATTGTGAACGCCTCTCAGGAAATGATTGCTTTGGGCATGTGTAATATAATGGGTAGTTTTGTGGGATCTATGCCAGTGACGGGCTCGTTTACACGCACAGCCGTCAATAATGCCAGCGGTGTAAAAACTACATTGGGTGGTCTGGTAACCGGTGGCTTAGTATTAATGGCTCTAGCCTTTCTGACGCAAACATTTTATTATATACCCAAAGCTACGTTATCTGCCATCATAATAGCTGCCATGATTTCGCTGGTCGAAGTGGAAAAAATCAGCGATACTTGGAAATCGAAGAGTAACTTTATTTAAATATTTCTGCACAAGTATGTAAGTCATTAATAAATTTATTTTTTTACTTATAGAAAAAGATTTCTTTCCATTTTTGGTTACCCTTGTTGTTTGTCTGTTCTGGAGCTTAGAGTATGGCATTTTGTGTGGTATTGCCACCAATGTCTCTTATATCTTATACAGCAGTGCTAGGCCCCAATTACGGTTGAAAACGGAAAAGGTTGTTTCATTATTTTAGTGCATATTTTAAAGAACCTTAATAAGGCTTAACTAAAGGGTGTCTCAGTAAGAATGTACTTTTTGAATTTAGAGAAATTTTTTGTGCAAGTAGCAACTCAGAAATTTGGCAGCTGTCACATGTTTATTCCGATTATTAACAATGACAGTTGTAATATAGCTCTAGTCGGGTCAAGAGCTCGCGCGCGTCATTGTCGTATAAAGACAATCAGGCCGTCCCTTTTTATCTGACTTCGAGAGTTTTGCGTCTCAATCTCGCATAGTTAATTGTGTGGCGTCGCGTTACTGTGCTTTGGATACAGTTTCCAGACTATTTTACAACTAACCTTTTGCTTTTATTTTATTTGGATTAACTGGAGGATTACCAACTAAACTCTTATATTTACAACTCTAGGAGTAACTATTAAACTCTTTTACTTGTAACTGGATGAGTTCCATAAAACTTGTTGTAATATTGTTCTATTGTCTCTAAATTCCTATAAAATGGTATAGCTGGGCTTGTGGGGTCTGAACTAAGGCTCTGTAATTGGAGGATTACCATAAAACTCAGTTTTATTTATTGCTTAGAAATCTCCGACTTCCTATACAAAGGTATAGGTCGATTTACGAAGCCGGAACCAACGTGAGATACCCTGCCTTTTTGGTTTTGTACCTCTGCCAATCAGTTTTAGAATCCAAAACAAAACTATTAAAAATTAAGCGCTTTGCGAAAGAAACGAGAGTGACGATAAAAACCCGAAAAGATTATTTCGGCATCGTTCTCAACAACTTCAAAATCTACGAAATACTACGCAGCGAATGTTGATGAAAGGGGTGCATCTACATGCGTACAAAATTCGTCTTACTCAGCAGCTCAAACTAGCAGATTAAGAAAAGAACTGGCAATTCGTTAAACAGTTAATAGAGCAAGGTGAAGTCAATGCCAATTTTTCGAAAAAAGTCCTGTTCTTCGATGAAGAAGATTTCAACTAAAGGTTGGAAGATGGAATTGGGGGGCCCAGAAAATCCTCATGTTATCCCAGGAACAAATGTACTCACAATGAGCAACTGTCTTTTACGAATTTTGATCAGGCGGCGTGATTGGGACTTACTTTTTTAAAGATAAGGCCGAAATTGCAGTGAATGTGAACGGTATTCGGTGCAGGAACATTATAATGGAGTACTTGGGACCTTAAGTGGATGGTATGGATCTGGATGCCATATAGTTTCAGAAAGTCCGAGCCAACTGCCACATCGTGCACTAAACAATCCATATATACCAGCAACGATTTCTAAAACAAATTATATTAAAAAATTCTGGGGTTAATCAAGCAATTTAACGCCGTTTTTTATTTTTTTTGGTTTTGTTAAATCCCGGGCTTTTTCGAATAAGCCAAAAACAATTCCCAGATCTAACGCCCCATCGGTGAGATACATCCATATTTCTGTGAAAAGCCCATAGAAAACTTTATGAAAAGAATAATGGCCTGTCATCAGAGCTGTGGTTGCCCGTTTGATTTAGAATGCATTCCTTACTTAATTAGAACATGTCCTCCTAACAATGCAATCAAACAAATTACAACTATCTCAAAAAGTACGTGTTTTTATTTAAAATGGAAAAAGTGCATTTCTACTGAAACACCCTTTATATTAAGTTTAGTTAATAAACTTTTTATTTATTTTTATTTTTTTTTTTAAATTCATATAATTATTAATTAAAAAAAATAACTTTAATACGATTCTGTTTTATTTCAGTTATTGGATTATGAATTTGGCATGGTTGATGTTCAACAAAAGCTAGACTTTGCTTCGGCCGAATATTTTAAAGAAAAAGTGATTGAATTTGTCAATTCGCATGGTGTATGTTTGATTGTTATAAATGGTCAGCAAATCAATAGTATTGACTATACAGTAGCAGCGGTAAGTATAAAGATTTTAGAATTTCCACTAAACCGCCCTCTAATAGACAACTAAGCGTTTTTGTTTATCGCATCGCTTATCAAATTTGTAACTGCCTTGTTAAAAGTTAAATGCTATTGCTTATGTGTATTTTAGCTTAAACTTTATTTATATCTAAATGAAAACTTTGTATCTCTTTGAACAATTGTAATAATTCAGCCGACATTTTTTTTATGTTCAGTAATAACAATTTATGGTATTTACTGATCGTAAAGATAAACGTAATGTTTACATGTGTTGCAACACTTATGTCACGCGCAATTTTTATTGACGTTTGTCAGTGAAAAACGATGACAGGAACAATAAAAAACAAATTTAACAATTATTGCTCTGAAGTTTACTTCGGTTTTCAAAAATGACACAAAAATTACTTATGAAGACTTGATATAAAATAAAAAGTGTAGACTTGGTAATAAAAGGAGTATCCCAAAAAGAGCGCCTTTTTGTACAAGTTGTATGCGAAACTCACTCTTTGTTACACACTGTGGAGATCGAGCAAGTCCAGCAAAAAATATTTTTTTTGCAAGACAAGAAAATATATTAAACTTAATGTGCACTACTTAAAATCAGTGCAAATTAATTAGTTTTAATAATTTGCACTAGAGAAACAGCTGCTTCAATAATTTTATTGCAATTTATTAAAAGCTTTTAGTAAAAGTTAATTAAATTAAGACACAGAATCTTACTTACCATAGAGTCAGGGTATCCCACGATGGTTCAGTATCCGTAAGTCGACCTATACCTTCATATAGGAAGTCGGAGCTGAACGCCAAAAATATTATTTTTTAAAGTTTTGCAGAGGACAATTGAGACTCCGGGTAACTGTACCTCGGTACTGCTAACCGACTCCACGCAATTAATCAATGCGAGAGTTAGCCGCAAAACTCTCGAAGTCAGATGAAAAGGTACGGCCTGATTGTCTTTATTCGACAATGACGCGCGAGCTCTTGACCCGACCAGAGCTAAAATGCGACTGTTACTTTTTAATATACAATAAACAGCTGTTTATTAACAGGTATTTCCATAAACAGTCGTGATTCAGCTCTGGTCGGTTCAAGAGCTCGCGCGTTATTGCCATTATCTCTTATACTACATTTACACCTAAGCGAAATCTAGTAGATTTGATTTAAAATCTTTATTAAAATCTAAACCGTTTATACCACTGTTTTTTGACATTTTGCAAGATTTCGTTTTCAAAACAATATACACATTTACAAGGTGGTCTGAGACGCTCTCTATGTTCTGCTTCTCGAAAATTCAAACTCCATATAAAAGCAATGTAAAGAATAAAGTACTTGTGCAATTGCAACCACCTTATATATTATGCTTGAATTTTTCTGTGTGCAGCGTAGTAATTTTAGTACAATTTAATAAAAACCACAGTTGCATCACGAAGTAGTACTAGATTTTAAGTAGATTTTGCCAAAATCTAGTGACGAAGTAGATTTCGTTTTGTATGGGAAATCTGGTAGATTTCGCTCAAAATCCCGTAAGTACTAGATTTTGTGTAGGTGTAAATGTAGTATTAAGGGCAATCAGGCCGTCCTTTTTATCTGGCTTCGAGAGTTTTGCGTCTCACTCTCGCATTGGTTTATTGCATGGCGTCAATTAACCTTTGCAAAACTTTTAAAGTAAAGAATATTCGCGTTCAGCTCCGACTTCCTATATGAAGGTATAGGTCGACTTACATATACTGAACCTGTGTGGGATACCCTGGCTCTATGGTTTTAAAACTTTGCCAATTAAATTAAAATAAATAAACAAACAAACAAGGTATTGTCATAAACTTGCCCACAATTAAAAGCAAACATTTTATGAAAATTTTAATTAATTGCAACTATGCTACCAGCTACTATGCAGAGTGAATTCCTCTATTATGATATTTGCTAAAAATATCTAATATTTTGAAACGGCTCAAGTTCTTGATTATCAGAAAACCCTAAACACACATAACCTCAATACAAAAATCACTAACAACAAATTTTTTTATTTCCTTACAGAACATTGTATCGTTAAAAGAAGATTTAAAAGTATTGAACTGTGATATGATTTGCTGGAACTGGAATATATCATCGGCTGGCGTTGTCTGTCGCTTAAATAAGAATATGCACAATATATTTAAATTCCAGAAATCGTTAGAAGAAACCCTTTTAGAGCTCTAAGCTAAAAACCGTAAAAATTAAACTCCGCGATGTTTAAAATATTAAATCGAACGGTTTCATTTAGTTTCGGTTTCTAGATAAATTTGTTTAAATGTGTTTTAGATTTGTTTGTTTACTCAAAAGTTTTGATTGAACTTTGCTGAATTGCGTTTGCTTACACCAAATCAAGGCAGATTTATTCAATAGATGACGCAGTTTAAAGAAAATTTTTTTGTTTGTTTTTTTTTTATATATATATGAAGTTTGACATTTGAAATGAATGAGAGAAAAGAGAAAATCTTTTTATATCCATGGGCTGTGACAGCTGAAGTTTAAAAAAAAAAAGTGAATAAAGCAAGTAATTAGCTGACAAATCAAGACTAAACGATGAATGAATTTGCGTTGCAGTAAAAAAAATTAAAAAACTTCTAGTGAACAAACAAATTATATTTTAATTTTGTATTATATATCAGGGAACCCCGAAATAAATCACATGTACATTTCGGCACAATTTTATAGTTAAGTTATTCTTACGTTCATACATGCCTATTTGCTTGGCTGAATAACCGTCCAAAAGTTTATCTTGATTTTTTTTTTCTGTATATAAATAATTTTCAAATTATGATGGAAATATTTACCAGAATTTTATTATTATTATAAGAAAATATTAGTTTTATTATTGTAACTATGATATATAGTATAAGACTTGTATCAGAAAAATATAAAACTTTTATCTTTTTATTTGTTTACCTTTTTTTACGTGTTTGTCTCTCTTATTTTCACTGATGTAAGTATGTAACAAAATTTCTCGGCTAATGGTTTGTACTTAGACTTTCTTGGTTAACATTTACGATCATTAATACAAACACATAAATAATAACAGTTTTATAGCTTTAACCCCTATACACTGACTGATTAGCATTTTTTATTGCTCTACCGGCAGTTTGTCAACACTGTATAAGCAGACATTAAGATA
Source organism: Phyto melanocephala (assembly GCA_941918925.1). Taxonomy (NCBI): domain Eukaryota; kingdom Metazoa; phylum Arthropoda; class Insecta; order Diptera; family Rhinophoridae; genus Phyto; species Phyto melanocephala. The sequence goes on from OW799237.1 coordinate 108,126,567, forward strand.
ATGAATATATAGGGTGGGCCATTCAAGATTTTTAATTTGAACTACCGTTTACTTTGACTTTTAATTTTTATTTTCAGGCTTATATATTTGACATTTGCAAAATGAGAGTCTTGAACGCAAACTATAAGAAATTTACGTGGAAAATTTTTGAGAAGAGATCGGCCAGTTTGTGCGTCCATTTGTGATGTGAGTTTATGAAAATAGATTGTTATTGGACAAAGCAACCCGTGTACATTCTCGTGCAGTGCGTTCAATCGAAAACATTGCTGCGGTGTGTGAGAATGTGCGACAGCATCCATCAACATAAACTCGTCATCGTTCAGAGGAACTGAACATTTGTCGCACTTCTTTGAGAATAATTTTCATACTAAAAAATTAGGTTGATCATAATAGTCATATAAATGACATTGTGTTTCATTCTTACATGACAAAGTTTCACCATCCCAATAAGACCGGACTATGTAATGTAGTCATGGACCATATTATTTCAAAACAAAAGTTTGTAGTAAATAAAAGGATGGTGTTTTAACGATTACGTATAGTGTTGTGAAGAGGTGTATAATGATCGAGATGCCTCATGTGGTCCAGCCCTCGGACATCGCAATTTTTAATCAAACATATTTTTTCCATCTATTAGCTGAATTTTGAACTAGTCCTAATCCATTAAGCAGCTAATACTCGGCATGTTTTGGCATGGCTTGACAAATTCCACACTGATAAATACGAACATGTCGTATGTTACACTTCTTCTGTAAAACACATGTGTTGAGACATCTGACAAAATTTCAATTAGAATGCCCACTATTTTCTTCTGTCAAAACATATGACATTAGCCGTTGGCAGAAATCGCTGCTGCTGCAAAGCAGTCAGCGCCGCATAGTGCTCTGTGGCAAAACTAAAGATTAATAAAGTGTAAAGAATAATTATGTAATATACATACATTTTTGTAAAGCTAACAAAGTACCTTAAATAGATTTGTAAGTAGAATTCATAATTTTCACTTTTTGTTTACAGTGGAGGGCACCAAAGTCAAACAATTTTTGAGCTAAATTGTTTAATAAAAAAACGACTTTTACCTATTTTATTAAAAAAAATTGTCGAAAATTTATTTCTTAATATATTCTTTTCAAACTTGGCATTTTTGTTTACCACTAAACGCACAAAAAAAAATTATTGCTGGTAAGCAATATTACTAAGAAAAATTTTTGTATTATCGTAAACTTTGAGATTTTTTATTGGAAGTCCCCGAAATTTCTAAAGTTTGGCAGAGTATAATTAGCTATTTTTTTAAGAGTACAAAAAATTTTATTTAAGATTTTAATACTTTATGGAGTGCTTTAAAAGAATCTACAAAGAAGGCCTAGAATTTTCTGCCGGAAATATAAAAATTGCATTCGTTTTTTGAGTCATATTTCCTAAGTTATAAAAAAATTACAAAGAGGTAAGTTTATGGTACTGCCAAAATTGTAAAATATTACGTTATAAATCTCTTGTTTCTTTTTTTACTACAAAAAATTAACTGAATTTATATGTAATAAGTATTTTTTTTTACAAGAAAACCATGAAAAAAATTAAAGTAAATAATGTATTATTTTTGGGTCTACCCTAATATTTTACAAAGATTGACGATTGTTTAAAAAAAAATAAGATTTTTTGCCGGAAAATGGAAATTTTGTATTTTATAAAAACGATTTTTTTTCATATTAAATAATTCATATGTATGCACAGAAAAAAATAAATATGGATTTTAATTACGAAATTAATATTATTAATTAAAAAATTGTTTAATTTTGCTCCAATCATCAAAATGATACTATTAATTAAATGAAAATTAATAGCTTTAATTGGAAAAATATGTAGAAAGATATCAATTAAAAGAGTATTAAAAAATTAGTTAAAATTTTCAATAAATTTCAAAAATGATTTTAATTAATTTAATCATGTCTTTATTTGAGATTTGGGTTTCATAATATTAAATCATTTATTATATCAATAATATAATTTATTAAACCTGTATAAAAAAATACAAAAAAAATATTATTTTTATTATATTTTTAATTATATTTCGTACTTATATGTATAATAAAATTAATGATAAGAAATAGTGTTCCACACACATACACATACTATACCATATCAAAAGCATAGCATCAAATACCATAGCATCAACGACCTAGATATAAAGGAACATTAACCGGTAAAAAGGCTTGATCAGGCAGAGTGAAGAAATTCAACTAACTTACCTATTAAAATGATAATTCTGAGGAGTATAAAGGCACACGATAAATATGTAATGAATTTTGGCATACCTACAATGAAACCGAAACCATTTATTATATTTAAAGCAGAACATATTGTTTTATATGTACGTAAGTATGTGCACTTACCAGAACTTTCTCTTGCAGATTGGCGACAATTTTTCATTATTTCGCTCCTTGAGTAACAATTATATTAAATTTATTCTTAAAATTAAATTTTCAAGTAAATGTCATTTAAAATAATATATATATATTATTTTTTTAAAATTTTTTTCAACTGACAGAAATCTCTTTGTTTTTTGAAAATATTTAATATCAATTAAAAAATTTAATTAAATTAATGAAAACTATAATTAGAATTCAAAAACAAATTAAAAATTCAATTAATTAAACAAATTTTAGCAATATTTTTTTCTGTGTGTAAGTAAAAATGGAATTATTTCATACAGTATATCAAATATACAATTTATTTACAATATAATACAAATATATAATTTTACAGATAGATCAAATTTTTTTATTCGTCACTTTTACAACATAACGGTACATTTGTAGTTTTCGATGTATACTTCCCTTTCACCCGCTATCCACAGTCAAATGCTGACTCAATTAAAATTAATTATATCTTGTTTTAAAGGATGCTAAATTACGCGTCCAATAGAAGCTAATTGGATAAAATATACCTAAGTTATAGTATAACAAAGCTAAGATGTTATAAAAATTGTATTGTTTATCACCAATTATTGTCACTTCGGAAGATGTTTTGTACCACAGTAAATAACAAAATCCATAGTTTTCTAATTCTATTGTAAAGTCCATTTGATTACAAAGATTGTAAACCATATTGGACTGAAATCGGATATGGGAGGTAGGCATGTCCTTGCACCGAATGCAAAAAAAAATTTGCAACAACGCTAGAATTTTCAATTTTTCAGACATATACAAGCTTTTGCTACATTCTTATATAAATCAAATTTTTAATTCAGGATGCATGGAAGGTAGGCATTGCAGAGATTTTTCTCACAAACTTCAAATTTTTCTTAACTTTGACATTAAGTATCAGTATACTTAATTTTGTCATTCTGCGATAAGAACTCTAGTTTTGCCGATTCACTATATGGGAACAGAGCACTGTGCGACGGTTGCCTGTAAAAGTACAATTTTGACAGACATGCAGTTTTATATATGTCTCACAAATTTTAAAGTCAGATGTATGGACCAGTCGCATTATCTGCAGGGTATATAAGATCTAGATATAAACAAACGTGCGATGACAACAACAACAAAAGCAAAACAATTACGCCTTTCGTTAATGCACTTGCACTTGCAATTGAAGGCGACTAATTGTCTGGTGGTGCAACATGAAACCCGAATTCCTAGAAAAATATATACAAACACACATGTACGTTGTTGTTGTTTTTTAAGTCACAACAATCTACACACAGATAAATACATAAATATTATTAATTAAGCCATGCTATATTTTATATATTTTTCAACTGCTTATCAAGGAAAGATCAGACCAGACATAGTGTCTCCTTTTCCTGTCACTGGTTTTATTTTTTATATTTTAACCTTACAAATACAATCCTTTAGAAACTTAAGTTGCACTTATACTTGTAATGATTAATTTAAAAATTTCAAGTATGTATGTATGTATGTATTTTTAAATCAACAAATATGAATGTACATATTCATATTAATAAACTATTAAATACAATATGTATGTGTGTATGTACGTATGGCTGTGTAATGTGAGAATCATTACGCAGCAGGATAATAATTATTTTTTTTTAGTGTCAAACACTTAACACATTAGTCTACCTTTTTTGTGTTTTTATTATGGTTTTTATGGTCTCTTAACTGCGGCCACTTAAGTTGTGGTTAGAGTTCCTAGAATATTTAAATAATCACATACAAACAGGCATACAATGCATGCAAGCATATTTACTTACTTGCACACGGTTTTAAGATACATATTACCTTACACGTCATTAAAATATGAAATAAAAATTATTTGTAATAAATTATTTTGGATGCCCTTTATTTAACTTAGTTATTGTTGTCGTAGTTATTTTTTTTCAATAATTACCTAAAATACGTTTGCTTTGTGGATCGAAAGGACTTCTCATATGACATTTGGCTTTGTAACGTTTTCCCAGAATATCGATTTCATATTTGCCCGATTTAATATACTCACTATCGATTATCTGGCCATCTGTTCTCTGTAGGTAAGTTTGTGCCAAAGGTTTGCCCAAATAGTAGGCATATTCGGCTCTACGTAGAAAACCAACTGGTTGGTCATTTCTATACACACCCTCCAGACCCCAAATGGGCACCTGATCATCAAGCGTTAAATATATTAAACGTTTTTGTATGCCTTCTTTGCGTTGACGATCAATAACTTCTTTGCCCTTGTATTCACCCTGTTTGCGGCAGGTAAAGCCTAGATTGGCTTCCACAGGAGTATCATCTGGCCTTAAATCGAAACTCCACAAATGATAACCCTTTTCACTACTTAGAGAATACAAAGCACGATAGCCCGCATTTCGTAAATGCTGCCGTTCACCAGCTTTCATTAAAGCTCGATAGACCTTGGAACAATACTCTTTGGGGACATGCAATTCATAGCCTAGTTCTCCAACAAAACTAACACGTAATAGACGAACACCCTTACCAGAACATTCGGTTAATACTGTGCCATTGGGTGGTACGTTCTCATCTGAAAGTTCGCATTCAACAATGTTTTGTAAAATACTTCTAGATGTGGGTCCTTGTATCGAAATGACACCCATATCGGCTGTAACATCTCGCACGGTGCAGTTCAAGCCTTTTCTACGTATTTCATCGATCATAATGGTGTATGTGTAGTAGGCAGAGGCACCACCAGCAACGATATAATAACCTTGACCTTGAAAATTGGGATCATGTGGTGCACCGGTACCGGAATTTAAGCGTGATATTGTGACATCGGCTTCCACGCCACCGGAGTTGTTGAGCGCACAAGTGTAAACTGTTCTGAAATATTAAAAATAATAATTTCAATTAATTTCTAAAAATTTCTAAATCTGTGCTTAAAATTTTGTCGCTAGATTATTGGTCTAAATTTTTAAAAGATTTTTTTTTATAATTTTTGAGTTTTTAATATTTTAAAAATCAATGATCAAAGGTTTTTTAACATTTTAATCCTTACATACTGAAAACATGAACAAATGATTTATCGCTTCCAAAACTTTTGCCTTTATTTTTAATATTTCAGAACGAGAACTCAACCTTTTTCAGTTTTTTCCATTTTTTTATATTTTGATTTTAAATGGCTGCCTTAAGTGAATTGACTAAAATACCATATAGCCATTAAAATAGGTACCCTGATATACTGCTACATTTTTCCGGTTTGTTTTCTAAAAACGCAAACATTTTTTTTACAAACTTTACATGGTTTTAATTGTCAACACTTTTTTATATTAATATTTACATATAAGGAAATCCGTTATTTTTAGACATTTTTGTTAGCGTTCAGAAGAAAATTCTTTAAAAATAATAACATTTTTATGGCCAATGAAATATATAGGAAACATTTTCGCTTATTCCAAAAGTTAAGATCGAACTGAATTTTAATACAATAATAATCTAATATCAATACTAACATCAATGGTATGTACATAGATGAAGAAGAGAGGAGACTAGTTAAAAAGCTTCGGAAACAGAATAAGTCCTATAAATTTATAGCCGATTTAATTGGACGGTCTAAAAAATTGGTTGTCAATGCCCTTGAGCCCTGAAAGACATGGTGCTATGAACGAAAGCAGTCCAACTACCGATGGTTACATAGCAATGCTTGCGAAAAAATATATATTTTTTTTTTAATTCTCTAAGGCGATTGCAGCTGAAATACATAATCAAATTTCAGCAAGAACTGTGCGACCAGATCTCAATCCAATTGAGAATCTTTGGGGAGATCTCAAAGTTAGACTTAGAAAAGATAATATTTAAAACCGGATTCAGTTATGGCAAAAAGTGCAACAAATATGGTGTGACACTTCCCTTGAGACCTGCCGCAAGTTAATCTCTTCTATGCCCAACAGATTAGTTCATGTTACAAGTATCAGGTAGCCTCACTAAAACAGCTGATTTTTTTCCTCTATCTTAAGGTTTAACTAAAACGTCAAATTTTTTTTATGTATGTGTATATATTGTGTACGTATATATTCTACCGCCAAAAAAAAAACGCACGCACATTTGCTTTTTGACATTTAAGTCGTCGTTTTCCAACAACAAAATACATGTAGAATTTTGTTGTTGCAGAACTGAGGCTACCTGATGATTGTACCATGGATTAGATAAAGTTATAAAAAGTAATGGTGGTTACTAATGCAATAAATCTTAAATAATGCTATTTATGTTAAAAATTACTTAAAAATCCTCTAATTTTCCACATTTCCTTTTAAGTACCTATTTTTATGCCCAAATGAATTTTGTTTTTTTTTTGTAGATTATTTTTTATTTTAAAATAAAACCTTTTTTTTAAATTTTTATATATTTTTATACTTCGAATAATAAAAATTAACTAAAAATAAATTTTAGTTAACTTAAAATCCAAAAATTAGCATTTTTTATAATTATAAAGATGGTACCACATGTGAGTGCAGATAAAAGTTATTTTTTATGCCTCCACAGAAAAAACTATTGCTTGAAATTAAAATTAAATCACTTGACTTTTTGATTCACTTTTAAATTCTTATTATATTTTTAATTGCTTTAATTTTTAAATTGATAATTTTTCAAGATTTGATTTCGAAGGATAAATTTAATAAAATTGTAACTCAATGAGCAAAATAATAAAAAAGATAATGGCCAAACTACAATAGAATGTTCTAATAAGTGAACAATATTGAAATATGGTTTGTTCTTAAAATGTTACAAAGTTTCGGTTTCATTGTAGGTGTGCCCATAGCGAATTCTTTTTGTATCCCTGTATAATACTCAGGATACTCGTTTTAAAACCTATTTAAGTTGAATTCCTTTACTATGTCTGATTATGCCTTTTTACCGGTAATAAATCCTTTTTAAGTTAAATCAATACCAAATCTCTCTGACTGAATTTTATAAAATAATTTTTAGAAATTATTGAAATTTTAATTAATTTCTTAATACTGTTTTCTATTTTTCGCAAAATTTTTTCAATTAATTTTTATACCCTTCACACAGTGAAAAAGGGTATATATAGGTTTGTCATTCCGTGTGAAATTTCTACAATTTTCATTTCCGACCCCATAAAGTATATATTTTCTGAAAGCTTATGAATAGAGGAGTCGATTAAGCCCTGACCGTCTGTCCGTCTGTCCGTCTGACCGTCTGTCCGTGTGTATGTTGAAATCAACTTTTTGAAGCCCCCCGACATAGGTTGGACCCGGGTAAGGTATTAAAATATCAGAAATATTCGGGAGTAGATCGGTATTGAAAATCAGAAACATCGGTACATAAACAACTGAGATATGAGCAAAAACCCACGACCACCTCGATTTTCTTTTCATAAAAACAACATTACAACAACAACATACATACATACAAACGTGTATACTGGTTAGAGAAAACGTGGCATCGAATCCCAGCTGAGGCAAAAAAATTTTTTTTTAAATTTTTTTAAAATTTTTTTTTTAATTTTTTTTTTATTTTTTTTTTATTTTTTATTTAATATATTATATATATTTTTATTATTATTTTTTTTTATTTTTTTTTTTTTTTAATTTTTTTTTTATTTTTTTTTTGTTTTATATATATTATATATGTATATAATAATTTTTTTTTTTTAATTTTTTTTTTAAATTTTTTTTTTTTAAATTTTTTTTTTATTTTTTATTTTTTTTTGTTTTTTTTAACATACATACGTGAATTTACTGTTATTGCATGACTACACGTTGTGAAGGGTATATAAGATTCGGCACGGCCGAATATAGCGCTTTTACTTGTTTTTAATTAAAAGCATAATTTTGATCATTAAAGCAAAATCAAATAATTTTTACTTAATAATATTAATTTCGTAATTGAAATTAATTTTTATTATACCCTTCACACAGTGAAAAAGGATATATATGGGTTTGTCATTCCGTTTGTAATTTCTACAATTTTCATTTCCGACCCCATAAAGTATATATTTTCTGAAAGCTTATGAATAGAGGAGTCGATTAAGCCCTGACCGTCTGTCCGTCTATCCGTCTATCCGTCTGTCTGTCTGCCCGTCTGTCCGTGTGTTGGTTGAAATCAACTTTTAGAAGCAACTATATGTTCCTCAGATCTGTATATGGTATCAATTTCTTGGAAATATCCAGGAATGAATCGCTATTGAAATTCAGCACAATCGCCCCATAACTTTCTGAGATATGAGCAAAAAACCACGACCACCTCGTTTTTTTCACAATTACAACAACAACATACATACATACATACATACATACATACATGTAAAAAACATACCAAACAAAAAAGATTCCAAAAAAAAAAATATTAAAAATAAGAAACAAATAATAAAAAAAACTACAAAAAAAAATTTTAAAAAAATTTTAAAAAAAATTTTAAAAAATTTTTTAAAAATTTTTCAAAAAAAAAATTTTTTTAAAAAATTTAAAAAAAATATAAAAAAAATAATAAAATATAAATAATATATTAAATAAAATAAAATAAAATTTTTTTGGTTCAGCTGGGATTCGATGCCACATTTATTCTAACGTGTACGTATGCACGTATTTTATATGGGATGAATGGTGATACAAACAATTGTTATTGCATGACTACACGTTGTGAAGGGTATATAAGATTCGGCACGGCCGAATATAGCACTGTTACTTGTTTTTATTTTTTTTGTTTTATTTTTTTAATTTTTTTTTTATTCTTTAAAATTTTTTTTTTAAATTTTTTTTACCACACATACGCAAATTTATAATTTTAAAATGGGATGTTTTTATATATGTATGTTTTTTATATGTATGTACGTATTTCATATGCGATGAATGGTGATACAAACTATTGTTATTGCGTGACTATACGTTGTGAAGTGTATATAATACTCGGCATGGCCAAATATAACACTTTTACTTGTTTTTTTTTTGCGTCAAATCAAACTTACTTTTTAACATCACAATTAGTGTTTGCAGTAAATATCCAATCCGCAGCCTTTTGGGCATCCGGTCCCATTAAATATAGTTTACAAAAATAGCTCATATTGAAGACAACTGCATTGTTACGGCAAGCCATGGCCTCTTCGCCAATCTAAGAGCATGCGAACCAAAGGCATTTACATACATCCATAAATACATATATGTAAAGGCAAAAGTGTAGTCATGTTAAATGAAAAAATTTCAAGTAGTACACAGTTGCATAAGCAGTTGCATCATGTCAGTCGTACGTTTGATTAGACGAGGAGAAAGCCAAACAACATCCGCAATCCGTTGTTAACCAAATATCACACAATTTTGCGTTAAAATAACACAAAACGAACAATAATAAAAAATCATAAAATGTGGCACGTACCAAGTAAAAGTAGAGATTGGGCATACCATGAAATAGATAAACAAACAATTAATAACAACATATGTCAAATATTTGATTAACATAAACAGAAACATGTATGTGTGTAATTAAAATGCTGGTATCCTTGTGCCTACCAAAGTGTGATGTTCGGAAAAACTGCCATATTTTAGATCACCATCCAAAACTCTCTCATATGCATAATCCTTATGACGTTTATTGCCATAACTGCCGTACCAATCGTAGGTTAAGACCGGAGCGGGTTTTTGTAAAAAAAATCCTGGACGCTCCCAGCCCTGCTTTTCTTCCATGAAGGCATTGTAAGCAAGCATATCATCATGCAAAGGATCCTTCTGCAAATCACGACCAGCCAAAGGTTGATCATACTTAAAGACCATACTATAGTTTTTGGCATAACTTTCGTGAGACTTTTCATTAATCCAACGGCTAGTTTTACTTTGTTTGTCGGTGAAACGTCTTAGATCAAAACCAAACATGGGCAAGTCTGGCTTACCATTCATAGCCCACAAAGCAATTTGTTCGCCACAACCACCGCCAAACATCATGCCGGCAGAATTGAAACCGCAATTGTGATATAGACCGCTAATGACCGTATCCGGTCCCATTAAAGGTTTATGATCGGGCGTAAATGATTCGGGGCCACAGACAGTACTTTTCACACCATAATTAGCATAAGTCGGACATAGTTTAACAGCCCCACTTAAATGAGCATCGAACACCGACCAATCCAAATCATACAAACCGAAGTGAAAATCTTTAGCCACTGGATCCAATAAAATTGGATTGGGTTCATAGCCACCCATTTGTATGGCATCACCCTGTATTCTAAAATATATGGAATAATCATGATCACGTATATTAGGCAGACCCCTAACACCTGGTATCGATTCCGACAGTATATAAGCATGTTTCATAGGTACCAAAGGCAAAAAGGAGCCATGTTTCTCTATCAAATCTCGTCCCCACACACCGGTGGCATTAATCACCGTATCGGTTTTGATTGTACCAAAATTTGTCGCAACGCCCAAAATCCGTTTTCCTCTATCAATATTTTCCACTATTAACTCGTTCACTGAACAATTCTCTATCACTTGGCCGCCATTTTTACTGGCCGCTCTTGTTAAGGCGTTGCACAACATGGCTGGATCGACAACACCATCTCCAGGCGAATATAAGGCACCAATAAATGATTTAGGATCCAATAGTGGAAATACTTTTTGAGTTTCTTCGGGACTAAGAATATAGTTTTCAATGCCTAAAGCATTGCCGACAGTGGCCAAACGTCTGTATTCATCTAAACGAGTCTGGATGTATAAAAAAAATGAAAATTATTATTGTTATAGTTATTATAATTATAAACACAAGTGATATTATTATTATTTCTTTTTGTTTAAAGGTAAGTACATAAGACCGTACCGCAAAAAAAGTTTGTCTTAATTGATTTCTGTGGTCTCTGGTCAATCTTATATATGTGCTCTGACCAGAGTTTTATGTCTCCCAACTTATGACTTCAAGCAACTAAAGGTATTGTACCCATCTTTCTACCCCTTGGCCTAACACTATCCAAAAAGACATGCCCTCATGTGTAGTCTCCTCGAAACAAAAACATTGATATACCAGGCTATAGATATATCCGGCTGTAGACGCCGAAGGTATAAAGAAAAATCTAAAAAGCCAACCCCTACGTTCGGCCATAAAATAGAATAAATTATTTTTAAATTGCCTTACAAACATACTTTATATACGAAGGTATTAGGGTGATCGATTCTTTGACTTTTTTAAGAAACCAGTTTTCAAATAGTTCGAAAATTAAGAAAAAACCGGTTAAACGGTCGAACAAAAAACTATATAATTCCTTAATGAAAAAACTGAAAATATTGTAAAAAAAAAATTATAATATAAACGATATCTAAATATGGACTTTTCACAGTTGATATTCGTTCGGCTGCCCAATATCAAAACCCAATAACTGACATGAAAACAGTTGACTTACCTAAATTTTAATTAGTTTAACTTAAGGACAAAAGTACTCATTACAAGTAAAATAAATAAATAAATAAATAAAAAAAAGACTTTTTTATTTTAATGTTATAAATTTTTGTATCTCCTTCTGTGCATTTTTTAAATGATAGATATGTCTTTTAAATTTATAAGCACTCACAAATTTTGATTAAAATAATTTCTTTAATTTAAAATATAATTTATAGGCTAAGTAGAAAATCTTTTCAGTTTTTATACAACTTCATTTTAAAACTTTTTCCTTACACCTTATAAAGTATATTTGCGATTTATTACAAAGATGTATGAACATAAACATAAAAAATAAAAAAGCCGGCTTTTGTTGGTTAAAAGAAAACCCGGTGTATTCGACATTCGAAAAATCAATATTTGGAAAAAAACCGCCAGCTGAAAGAGTGAAAAACCAGGGTTTCCACCGGTTTTAAACCCTAGAAGGTATACGGCACACTTTTTTATACACTTCACCTGTCATTTCTTATATTTTTACCATAAAAATTAAGTTTTTTAACCCTACGATAATTTGTAGGCATATGTTACTATCTATAGATATGATATATCTGTTGGCCTATTCGTTGAAGACACCAAAATACAAGCCGTGGACTAAAGAATTATTTTTGGGAAAAACTGACAAATCGGTTGGAAACTAACTGAGATATAAGCACCATGACACAACTACTTCGGTGTTTTTCCTTAAATTTACAAATGAAAATTGATTTTTTTTAGCTTCTGAACAACAGAGAGCAGCGATATAGTTAGCAAAAGAAAAGGCTTGATTACCAAAATACAATACACTATAAATAACTTTGAAATCTAAGATGGCCGCCTCTACAAATTTGCGTACAATAAATTTATGTATGGGCCAAATCTAGTAATTTAAAATGATCCCACATCTTCAACCCCCTCAATATTGGTATCGAATGAAAGGGCTTAACCACTAGAATACAGTAAACTATGAAAAAGTTAAAATCCAAGATATATGGGTCAAATATATTTATTACTACGTTGCCCCTTTAATCAAATGAAAAGAGCTAGGCGAGTAGAATATAGTTAATTATCAAAAATGTAAAATGCAAATGGCACCCTTTGCGAAACATTTTTTACTCAACCCAATAAATATGGGTATCAAATGAAAGGACTTGACTAGTAGAATGCAAATAATAATGTAAAAATTCAAAATCAAAGTTGGTGGTGGGCAAGGTCTATTAAATATTTAATAGACCTTGGTGGTGGGAATAATAAAGCTTTGATGTAGTCACGTAGATCCGTCACGGCCGCATATAAGAATTTACTTGTTTTGTATTGCAAGATGGGACGTTCTAATGGCCATACACATTGTCCACCCAGAAAACAGAAAATTACATTAATTGCCAATCGAATGGTTCAGTTCCTGAAATCGAACTTTTCATTTGTGATTATAACTACGGCAAGAGTCATAATTTATTAGTGCTGACTCTACATATTTATATTCCGAAACGAAATCTGTAGATATAACCGTAAAATTCTATCTCAACTTAACTATGCGATTGGCAACAATTGCGATACTCACAACCAATATTGTTTTTTCTTTAATGAAAACTGTCTTTGCAAGGAATCAGAGTAGCCCAAAAGTCACCCTTGGGTTCATGGTGTAATTACATAAGGTGATAGCGTAAAGGAGAGCAATTTTTGTCTCTCTTTTTTATGTATGGAGTTTGACAATTTCCGAAGTTGAAATAATTTTTTTAAGTATGTATTTTGACATTCTCCAGAACACAAAAAAATTGTCAGCTGGGCTTGCACCGCCACCTTGTATAAGTGTACCCTGCTTGGGTTTAAATTTTATTTTTAAATAAAAATTTAATCTTTTAAACAATAAACAAAATAGTAATAAAAAATCATTGTAGCCAAGTAAAACTAGCCTAATAACACTAGCCAAGTAACAATGTCCTGGCATCAGCGAATAATTAAAGAAATTTAGCGAAGTTACTTTGACTAGAACAAAACTTGGAAATCCTAAAAATTTACATCCAAAGCAGTGAGTCTTTAACGCACTCTGTACGAAATTTATGTGGAAAATTTTCATAAAGAAATCGGCCTTCAGTTCAGTATGGGCGTCAATTTGTATGAGTACGTGCTTGTCCAGTGCGTTCAATATTGCGATATTGAGTTGGATTAAATGGCAAAGTTTAATCTTTCCCATAAAACCAGAAATTTTAAGAATAAATCAGTACTTTTTTATAAACGATAAAAATTTAAATTTTGAATAGCCCATCCATTATGTATACAAATCAAACAAAATGGTATTTCTCAGTTTTTGTTAATAAAAAATTTTTTTAATTTATGACACTTTCCACAATAACCTATCAACTTAGAGAATACGGTTCAATTTCAACACAATACATTTACCTACTTCTGAATGAGCTATGAACACTCCACCATTTTGTATCCAACCAGGATCAAGGCCTGTTTCATCTTCCAATTGCATTAGCATATTGCGTGAATTAGCCAACAATTGTATATCGACGTCATTTGGTCGTAGACGCCATACCAATCCGGCAGTATGCCAGGTGGTGCCGGCTGTGAGTTTAGCACGTTCCAACAAAACCGCTTTGACGCCCCGTTTGGCCAAATAATACAGAGTATGGCAGCCGGCCGAACCACCACCTATGATAACAACATCTGCAGATGCTGGTACATTTATAGCTGGCTTAAACGCTTGTTTGGAACAAAAACGGTAATATTGTTGCATTACGTTTACACATTTCACCGGTTGCTGTTGCATCGTGCTCTTCTTTAAATGACCCGCTACATTTTTACTTGATTTCCACATTTTGTTACTAAACGATACGCGTTCCTTGAAGTCGCGTTTGAAACTGAGCTATGAAAACATTAAGAATACTGCCCAAATGATGATTTGTTATGAAGCACGAATAGAGATGTTGTATACAAAGGAAAGGTCAGTTGAGTGTCACTGCAAGCGATAACAATTATTTAAATAATTTTGATGGAATAATCAAATCAATACACTTTAACAAAATACATAAAAATTGATGTTTTAAATAAAAAGTTATAGTAATCTTTATTTGTTTTGAGATAAGAGGGGCTTGTCTCTATAATTGCACTTTATTTTTAGCCCACAAAGTTCTGATTTATTTCAATATAAGCACATACGAAGTATGTACGTATTTATAATCATTGCATAGATTTCTTGTTTTAAAAAGTCGAACTAAAATAACGACTTAGAGTAAATCTGGTACTAGTACAAATAAGGCATAACAGTCGAAGAGATCTTTCCAATGTAAAGGGGTTGACTGGCTTCATGGGCGTAACTAGACTATTCTGGGGGGTGCAATGTCTCCTACAGAATTCGCATTTTATATTCATATAAAATTAAATCAGTTTAGGATTTTGTAAAAACAAATTTTCAAGCTTTTACTACCCCACAAAAAATTAGTAGCTACGCCAGTGAACGTTTCAAGTATTAAGTAATTTAATAAAAACTGTTTATTTAGCTGAAGTATTCCAGTATTTTTTTTTTTTGCGTTGCACCGACTAGCATTCAATAGAATACATTGCCACCATTCTTGTCTTTTATTTTGCATTTTGACTGCCTGTTAAATACATACATATCGACCCCTGTGCGCGAAATTATCGTATGTTACAAAAAACAAAATTTTACAGGAGAGCGTTTTTATAAATAAATAAAAACGTAAATAACGCACAGTGTTATCTCCATAACTAAAACAGTTATCGCTCTAATATTTTATCAGCAGATGGATTAATGGATGTAGAACCAATTTGCATAAAAACGTCGATTTCTAAAAAAACGTAACATACGATAATTTCGCGCTCAGGGATCGATTAGTACATAGGTCTGCGGTGAGACAAAGTACCATCCAAAAAAATTTAGTAAAAATACACTTTTTAATTTTAAAATAAAAACAGGCCCTTTTTGTGATTTTTTTATTGGATTGTAAACATGTATGTCTTCTTTACGATTAAGTATAGAATAAATTATCCGTCAAATGGTCTTCACGTCTCTGAAAGCAGGCTTTTACAGTTTACATAAAATCCTACATGACTTTTTTACTGAGATGTGGCTATAACTCACCGATGACGCGTTGTATCTCAGATTTGAGCTCAGGGGAATTGTTTCTAGTTTACTTGCGTAAACCGGAGATTTCACAAAACCGCAAAGAAAAAAATAAAGCCGTGTGATTTGATGATGATCCCACTGGTCAGTTGACATCAGACTATCTTGTGATCATTTATTCTAAAAATCGTTAATGCAATAAATAGAGTGTACTTCTAGTGAGCGCGTTTTAAGTTATTGCCTAGTGCATTTTAGTTATAAATAGTTGCCATGGCTGCATGTTGGGGCTTCTAAAAGTTGATTTCAACTAACATACGGACAGATGGACATCACTCCCCTATGCATAAGTTTTTAGAAAAATCGGTCGAAAATTAATATTGTATAAATTACGGAATAACAAAGCTATATACATACACGCAAAGAAAAACCATGGTTACGACATGATCACGACGGTCCTACTATTTTTTTCTAAAACAATATTTGGTTGTCGAAAACAAATAATAGTTATTTTTGTTTCATTTCATCATATATTTTGTCACGATAATCAAGCATTTTTTTGAATTGTATCATTTAATGTTTACTTTTCGTAAAAATTTCAAAATGGTTACCATTTAAAAATAGTATCAAGGCATATCCATAAGGTATATGCAACGGCGAATTGATACAACAAAGCAACTTTTCATGGGATGTTTTATGTCAAGGCCAATTCGTATATCAGGGATGGAAAAGTTGTTTTTACATATTAAATATAATAAAATTTGATTAAAAAAGGAATATAAATTTTTTAAACACATTATTAATGACGCAAAAGCAAAAAATATACATAAATTAAGCACATTTATTGTCAAAAAAGTACACTCAAGTTAATTGTCTAATACCTAAACCAAAATCACATTTCCTATCCCTGCATTAATAAATGAAATCAAGGCGAATTAAACCAATTTTGACAAAATGTTTCACAATCAGCTGGGCTGATAATTTCACCTGTATGAATTCGCCTTGAATAGTATGATTTAAAAAAATAAATGCGACAAAAGTAACATTATATTCAAAAGCATTAAAAATTACAAATAATCATTAAATAATAGGTGAGACAACATTATGATTACAATTAATCAAGCTATGATTTTTTAATAATAATTTGATTTCAACTGTTCTTCTTCTTGCTGAAAAAAATTTTTAATTATTTTAAAAGTTTGAGATGTCAAAAAATTGAACAAAAATTTTTAAAAATTAAAAAAAATTTACAAATAAACGAGAAAATGTAAAAAATATTGGTATAAAAATTGCAATTAAATTCGTAAGTACAATCAATATGTGTATGTTGCAGCAAAAGATAATAATTTGCCGTAAAAAGGCAAAGATTGTCGGTTTCAATTGTAGTCAGTCATATATATATATTATAGAATGATACTTTAATTAAACATAATAATGATAACTGGTAATCATTATATGCAAGTCTAGTGGTACACTGATACACTCAATATATCTTTAATACAATTTTCTTATTTAAAATAATTTTTTTTTTATTTTTACTTTTGCTTAAAACAATATTTATTCATTTAGTCTGGCTTAAGAATATGTTTAAATTTCTAATGAAAATATTAATTTAGTTGTGATAAAAGAAATAGTTTCTTCATAAAAAAAATAAAGTGGACTTTAGCCAGAAAAGAACAAAAAATATTTGATTAAAAACTGTTTATTTATCGTTACCAAATCCTTATTTCCATCGAACATCAGGTCATTTTATCTTAAATGATTAATATTTTTAAATATGTACAATGGTCAATAATTATTGATGTTCGATGGAAATAAGGATTTGGTAACGATAAATAAACAGTTTTTAATCAAATATTTTTTGTTCTTTTCTGGCTAAAGTCCACTTTATTTTTTTTATGAAGAAACTATTTCTTTTATCACAACTAAATTAATATTTTCATTAGAAATTTAAACATAACATGATTATAATCATAGTCTCACACTGAAATCGGTTTTTTTTTATAAATGTTGCAAGTCAAAAAAAAAAAAAAAATCTTTTATTTTTAATCTTGCTATTGCTAAAGTCAGCTTTAAGTTGAATCGGCATTGGTGACGCGTAAAATATTTAGAGCTTTTAAAATGGACAGGTTATAAATATATGTTTTCTATCATGTGTTAGTTTGACAACTATTGCAAAGGCCAATGGATAGGGAAGCTGATTCGAACAATATGATTGTTTGCAACAACATGACTTTTTAAAAAACATATGGGGGCAAATTACTGCATTCAAACATGATCGAAATTTGAAAATGCTGAGTAAAATTTCGATCCTGATCGAATTCCCCTGATTTTAGTAATTTTCACTACAGCTTCAGTTTGTGTTGAATTCATTAAAGTTAAAGTGCATTTCTTTGCATAGTGTACATTCTTATTCGTTTTAAACTAAGAGTTATCTTTTGAGAAAAGTAAACTTTATAGTTTTTAAAATGTACTATATTTTCGAATAGAGGTAAGGGCCATAATTTTTAACATCCAAAATTTCAATAAATGTTTGGCTAGTATTAAAATCATTATTAAAAAAATATTATCTCAAATATAATTTTTATTAGCATATGGGCATTTCCATGAATATATCAGCCACGACTGTAAAAATAAAAACTCTTGAAAGTTTTTCAATATAAGTTTATTGATAAAACAAAACACTCAAATTTTACTATGCGCAGGTATTATAAGCTTATTAAATTATTTAAAGAGCAATAATTAGAGTTTAATCTGATTATCTCTTTGACTTATTTTAAAGAATTGCAATCAACTATTTTTTTTTAGCGACTAAATTGTAAAAATAAATTGTAATTGTAAATATGCTTTCAAATTAAGCAAACAACAACAATTAACAAGATCCATAAGAAAAAAAAATTATAGAGTCCAATTAGCGGTTTTTTTTATTACCTCCGGATGTTATTTTAATGTCACGTACGTAGTGTAAAAACATTACTTGTCTCCGTCATTCGTATTTAACCAGTCGCAAGAGCACCTAATTTAGAATTTAACTTTTTTTCTTAACATAATATAAATTTTATTTTTAATTTAATAATTTTTTTTTTTTTAATTAAGCACCCTTTGAATGGAACATAAAGATCTAATTTTGTTTCAGTTACTCTTACTTTTGCAAAAACTACTTCACTTTATAGGAGTACAAATGTCACGTACGATGACATGGAAATGCCCATATATATATCTGTGGCTTGGAGCTAAAAGGGCCAATGTCAAAATATTTACTATTCAGAAAATTGGAATTGAACTTTAACTTTTATAGATGCTTTCATAGTGACATTGGCCTGCATTTTATTTATGAAGCTGTTCTGGGTTAAGTATGACTTTAGCTGTTTAACCATAACGAAATATAATAAAATAAGAAAACAAATCTAATGCAATGATTAACTCAAAAGAGCAAAAAAGTGACATTGGCCCTTTTAGCTCCAAGCCACAGATATATATATTTTTTTTCTTTTTTTGCTTATTTGGAAAATTTTGGTATAACACAGTACAACACATGATTTGCCAACTCAATTCTGTTAACTGTATGTGAAATTAGACCCAAAAAGAAGAATTTCTGCATCATTCGTTTTGTCTTCTTACCTGCGATTTGAAGTTAGTATCGATTTGAAGTTAGTACTATCGTATAGGGGAATTTATCACGTTTTAGGCCCTGTTGTTTGACATAGCTCGACAACCACTAGCCCAATTTGGTTGAAATAAATTTTAAAAAATTAAGAATTACAATTCCCTTAATCTGTTCATATATTGTTTTCCTATACAAGTAACACTTTCGAAGTTAAAAATGAATGTATGAAGGGAAAAAATTATTTTTTGCCTAAAAATTTTAATTTTTTTTTTTTTTTTAAATACATAAAAAATCCAAAATGGAAAAAAGTTTCAAGTCTAGTTATTTTTTCGCAAAGTCACATAACCTATGAGCAAAATGAGACAAAGATCATAAAAATCGATGCACGCGTTTCGCTTTTATTCGCAATTGAGTAAATGTATGAATTTCAAAAATCAGTTATAGCCACCACCCTTAAAATAAAAATATAAATTAAAAAATTATCATGAAAAAAAAACTTTATTTATAAAAACTTAATGAAAATAAAATAATATGCAATTAATACGCAATTATAATATGCATAAAAACAAAATTTAGAACATTTTTTCAATTATTGGCAATATTCATCCTTGTAGAAGTTGACGCTTGTGGTTCTGATGATCTTGTTTTCTGCGTAGGTTGTTCATATTCATGGTCTGAGTCTGTATCGTCATCCGAGATACACATACTATTCAAGGGCGTGTTTCTTTCACTGTGTCCACCAATTTCAATGTCTTCATCTTCGGTGCTTTCTTCAAACTGCATAATTGTGGAACTCCACCAACAAACCTCCGCAAGCAATGCATCCAATTTTTTGCTTTTGAACCGCTTTTTAAATGGCATGGTCACCTGGTGGAACCTCTCTCCTTGTTCGTCTGATTCCTGAGGTGATTGTGCCAAAAAAGTATCGAGGTGGTGGTGCAAGAAATGCAATTTTAGCGTCATGGATGCACCGATTTTTTCGAAATAAAACAGCAACCTGTCCACTCGTTGCTGTATCTCTTCTCGCTGGACACGGTTCTTTCCTAGAACGCCTTCTATTACTTCTTTCAATGCGTTCCATGCATGTTGGTGGTCGTGATGCTCTGAAAGCAAATGTGTGAAAGAATCACTTTTGATCAATTTCCGAATATCAGGTCCATTGAGAATACCTGTTTTAAATACATAAGAAAAACGAAAAAATTATCGGTAATGCGAATGCACCTGGATTCATCATGTCCAGTTGTGTCTTCCACCCAAATTACTGGCTTCATAAAAGATAACTTTCTACTTTTTCCGTGAATCCATTTTAGAAGGGTAGTATAACAACTGTTGCACACTGTGTTCGGCGTAAAATTTGCACCACTTAAATCTGCTTCATCGAAATAATTACAATACGCGGTTTTGAATTGCTCAGTAAACAAATTTTTTCGATCTTTTTTCTGTATTTTTCGGACGATATGACCACAAACGTAACAATATTCATCCAAATATGGGCACTTGTTGTTTTCCATATTGATATATTTTATGTTTTGTTGTTATTCACTTTTAAAAAACTGGAGAAAAATCACTTTTACTGTTCGCGTTCGTCGGCACTGGCTGAATGCCAAAAATCGATCAATGCACACCTATAAATACTACGTATTTTTGAATATTTTACTGCCAGGTACTTATAAATGGGCGCATATTTTAAGGGCGGCTGGCTATATACCTGATTCAGCACTTGTACGTTTCAAACTGTGCAAAACTTTCAAAATAATGACCACCCTTAAATGTGGGTGCAATTTCTGTAAAAAAATCATATAGGTAGCCACCGGAAAAACCAAAATAATAAAAAGGTCCACTTTCCGTTTAATTGTCCACGTACATTTATTACCGCAATCATTAAAATCAAATAACCTTTTGTTTATTCCTTTTTTTTAATTCTCAGAATCATGAAAAAGGTGTCAATGTTTTCTCCAAATAATGTTGTGCATATCTCGAGCAAATTTTTGAAATTCATACATTTACTCAATTGCGAATAAAAGCGAAACGCGTGCATCGATTTTTATGATCTTTGTCTCATTTTGCTCATAGGTTATGTGACTTTGCGAAAAAATAACTAGACTTGAAATTTTTTTCCATTTTGGATTTTTTATGTATTTAAAAAAAAAAAAATTTAAATTTTTAGGCAAAAAATAATTTTTTCCCTTCATACATTCATTTTTAACTTCGAAAGTGTTACTTGTATAGGAAAACAATATATGAACAGATTAAGGGAATTGTAATTCTTAATTTTTTAAAATTTATTTCAACTAAATTGGGCTAGTGGTTGTCGAGCTATGTCAAACAACAGGGCCTAAAACGTGATAAATTCCCCTATACGATAGTACTAACTTCAAATCGATACTAACTTCAAATCGCAGGTAAGAAGACAAAACGAATGATGCAGAAATTCTTCTTTTTGGGTCTAATTTCACATACAGTTCACAGAATTGAGTTGGCAATCAATTAACTGAAAAATGTTGTACTGTGTAATTATTGTTCAATTGGTACAATTCTACTATTAATATAGTAAAATCTTAAAATTTCTAGATCCCAACAGTGCAGGTGAATGAAACACAAATTGCAGCTTGAGTTTTTAATTGAATTGTACTCAATGTTTTCTCTCCTATTTTTGATATCAACACCTTAGTCTAGCCCAACTGCTTCTAATTGTAAACATTTCCTCTTTAGGAAATAATTGGGAAAAATGCATATTGTGCTTACTATTTTTGACTTCAAACGTTTTTGTCCAATTTTGTAGATACTCATCTAATCGTTTAATAGTTTCTGTATAAAAAATGCACAATTTACTTACGTTTGTATAGAACCCAAATATTTTTATTAAGTAACTAGCGGAACCGGCGAACTTCACCTCGCCCCAATGCCGAAATGACACCTGTCAGATTGCGCAAAGTTTAAGTCAACGTATAACGTCATCAATCGGATTTTGGCTGAGAACTTTTGTATTTTTTCATTTGAAAAACCATTTAGGAATAATTTCATACTAAAACTCGATTTTCGATTTCCAATTTTCCGACTTTTCCGGAGGGATTTTCCGAAATTCCGTAATAACCTTGTCCTCGAAAATACAAGCAACTGGCAAAAGATTTTACAGAAATCGGCGCAGCCGTTCTCATTTTATGAATTACTATACATTTTTTACACCATTTTTATATACATACATATATGTGACAGCGCATAGAAAAAGGGACCTAAGGGTAAAAAAACAATTTTCACTTTTTTTTTGTTTTTTATGTGGACAACATCTAAGCATCGAATGAGACCGATCCCATGCCCCAAAATTTTTTCCTCCCAGAGATATGCGATTCTAAGCGCAAATAGAAAGGGACCTAACGGTAAAATTTATTTATTTTCATTTTTTCCCCTACTAAATTAACAAAATAACTTGATTTTACGAAACTACAAAAAATTTATTTTTTTCCCTATGAACAATTTAAAAAACAACATCTGTCAAATAAGCCTTAAATAAACCTAAAATATTTTTTATGAATACCGGCATTAATCTTTAAAATGGCTCTCCTGAACAAAGCCTGTTTTTACCCTTAGGTCCCTTTCTCTATGCGCTGTCACATATAGATTTTTATTTTTTTAAAAATATGAATTAATCAAATTTAAATTTCCTTAATAACAAATAATTTTCCACTTATTTTCCACTTTCTAACAATACAAATAAATTACTAAATACTATCATCTAAATATTTACATTGTGTGTCACAACAATGTGTTTGCCATCAAACACTTTTGTTATTCAAATAAACAAACAAGATCCAATATGATCATTATTAGTATAATGATCAAAAGTACCACCAAATGGATCAATATTTTATTTTTTTATTTTTGCCCTAAGAAAAACATCTTGTACAACAATAATATTTACCCATTCATTTACATATGTACATGTTCTCCCTCTAGTCATTGCAAAAAGAGCGCCGACAATTTCCCAAAAGGCCTGTTTATAACTTTTGGCGGCCATTGTTTATTCTACTGTTTGTTTGTAAGAGCCAATAGAAATAACGAACGGTAATTGTACTCTTAGGAAAAAGCAAATAAATAAGATGTTTACATAAGTTGTGTACCAAGTGTGTGCTCTAGTTTTTTGTGTTTTGCCTAGATCATTGGTTTTGTCTCCACCCACATACATACATACATACATAGACTAAAAATAATCCTAGAGCGGAGAGAAAGTGTAATATTTTGATTTAATCAAACATATGTTTTCGAGTACGTAATATTACGCTAAGTGTTCTTGTCAGAAGTACCAAAATAAAAATATAAATAAAAAATAAATAAAAAATAAGAAAAGTATGTACCTAAATACTCATGATTTCAAGGAGATTATATTAGTTTCGCGGAAATCATAACTCCTTACGGTTGTCGAGTGACAGAAAAGAAAGTGAAAAATTCTGAATATTATTTTTCTGTGCCGTTGTTAAAATTATTATTATTCCCCATAAAATTTTTATGAATTGCTGATTAGTATGAATTAAAAAGAAAATATTTAAGTAATTAATAAAAAATCAGTAAAAAATATTAATTTAATAAAGTTTTGTTTAAGAAACTTATATTGATATGCCGCGTAAGAAGCGTCCTGCTAGTCCTTTTGAGCTAATGGATGATGATTTTGATGACAACAGTTCTCAAAGTAAGTAAAATATTTGTCAGTTGCATTCAAAAGTGTAGACATGATGTTATCACAATTGCACAAAACATGTAGATGCGAAAGTTTTTTAATAAAATATCATGAATTTTTTTATAAATAAATAAAAATAAAAGAATTTCAATTATGAATTTAATATTATTAATTAAAAATGATTTGAATTTGTTCGTTGAAATTAAATAAAAATGAATTGTTTAAATATAAGAATATTGCAAAAAATATCAATTAAAACTGTTTTCATAAATTAATTAAAATTGCTATAATTTTTAAAAATTATTTTAATAAATTTAATCACTTGCTTAATTGAAATTTGGGATTAGTTTAACTAAAATATTTATTGTTTCAGTAATATAAATTATTAAACCTGTTTTAATAAATATAATGAGTAGCATTAACGACTTAGAAGGATTTTAAAACGGTAAAAACGTTTGATCAGGCATAGTGAAGGAATTCAACTAACTTACTTTTTAAAATAAGTATCCTGAGTATTATACAGAGATACAAGAAATACAGGATTTGGACACATCTACAATGAAAATGAAACTGTTGATTTTTTTTAAAACAAAACATATTTTAATATTGTGCAATTGCCAGAAATTTATCTTACAGATTGGTCACTATTTTTTTTATTATTCTGCTCCTTGAGTTACAATTTTATTAAATTTATCCTTCGAAGTAAAAAATTACATTTCTCATAACATTTTTTTAATTTATGTATATTTTTTATTTACTTTTTTTCAACTGACAGAAATTTCTGTGTTTTTTGAAAATAATAATTCAAGATAATAATTATTAATTTAAAAAACTAATTAAAGTTATTACAAATATAATTAAAAAATAAATCAAAAAGTCAATTGATGAAAAAAAAATAAGGAACAGTTTCTTCTGTGTATGTATTAAAAAAAAACTCAACTCGGATTTACATTGAGCAAGTTTTTATACTCTTTACAGAGAGTGTAAGAGTATATGTACATAAATATATAGGTTCGCAAATCCGTGTGAAATTCCTACAATATTCATTTTCGACGAGCCCCCCAACATCACCAAGAACCGTGTGTATTATAAAAATAACAGACATATTTGGAAGCAAATCAGCATAATCCCCTTCGGAGATTAAGCAAATAAACACTATTACCTCGGTTCCTTTACTTTCACCGCAAAAATTAAATATTTTCAGTCCTGGGATAATTTATAGGCATGAATATTTATTGATATGATATGACTCTAAAGAAAAATTTTGGACAAATCACTAACCAGCAAACTTGGAAAAACGAAATTTAAATGCATTTCGTGAATTGTTTGGTTAGCATAATTTACCAACTGTGCATGCTCACCCAGTTCGTTCGCAATAGTGTGGCAGAAGTGCCGTCAACATCGTCGTGCCCAACAATAAAACATCTCACCAACATCTTTAACGCAATTTTTAATGAAAATGTGAATTAACACGCGTACAAAATTCAAATGACTCAAGAGCTGAAACCTTCTGATCATATCAAGCGTCGTCAATACGCTGAATCGTTGGATGAACAGACAGAAGTGAATGGTGACTTTACAAAGAAAATTATTTGCAGTGATGAGGCACACTTTCACCTCAGTGGATTCGATAGTAAGCAGCATTGCTGCATTTGGGCAAATGAGAATCCAGGATTGATTGCTGAAATCCACAAAGAGTGACTTTTGGATGCGGTTTTTAGGACTGGCGGCGACATCGGGCAGCACTTCTTCGAAAATGAAATCGGCCAAGCAGTTACCGTGAATGATGTACGCTATCGAGAGATGATAAGAAACTATTTGTGGCCACAAATTGAGTATATGGACTTGGGCGATATGTAGGTCCAATAGGAACACATTGTGGTGATGTTAATCGGACGTCACAATCATAAGATTTGACACCGTAGGACTTCTTTCTTTGGGGGTATTAAAAAGAAAAAGGGTACGTCAATTAGCCAAGAACAATTCAAGAGCTAAAGAATGAGATAATTCGGCACATTAACGACATTGAATTTCAATTATGTCTCAATGTGATTTAAAATATGGACCATCGGATATTTTGAAAATATGGCCGATATTTTATTTCACACATAATTGCCATAGATCTGTCTATCATAATCAAAAATATTAAGATAAGTCTCTGAAAACCTTTTGTTATACCCTTCACCAATGGTGCACAAGGGTATACTATATAGCTTTGTCATTCCGTTTGTAATTTCTACAATTTTCATTTGCGACCCCATAAAGTATATATTTTCTGAAAGCTTATGAATAGAGGAGTCGATGAAGCCCTGACCGTCTTTCCGTGTGTTGGTTGAAATCAACTTTTAGAAGCAACTATATGTTTCTCAGATCTCTATATGGTATCAATCTCTTGGAAATATTCAGGAATGAATCGCTATTGAAATTCAGCACAATCGCCCCATAACTTTCTGATATATAAGCAAAAAACCACGACCACCTCGTTTTTTTCACAATTACAACAACAACCTACATACATACTGGTTAAAGTAAAGGTGGCATCGAATTCCAGCTGAGCCAAAAAAATTTTATTTTATTTTATTTAATATATTATTTATATTTTATTATTTTTTTTTTAATTTTTTTTTTAATTTTTTTGGTAATTTTTTTTTTATTATTATTTTTTTTTTTAATTTGTTTGTTTTTTGGTATATTTTTTACATGTATGTACATATGTATTTTATATGAGATGAATAGTGATACAAACAATTGTTTTTGCCTGACTACACGTTGTGAAGGGTATATAAGATTCGGCACGGCCGAATATAGCACTTTTACCTGTTTTAATTCTATTTATCTATAAAATCAAAATAAATTTTCTATTTTGGTTATTTATTTCCTCCATTGGGTACATTTTTAAGACAATTTGGTTATAAATTTTTTTTTATTTGTGGCAACACTGTTTATGTTATTCTCGGGAAATTTTTTAACTGTAAGTTTTTTATTATTACATATTAAAATTATTCTATATATTTAAATGATTTTTGCAAAGTAAAACGAATATCATCTGAATTCCCATTCATTTCTTATTCATGTATAATATCTCTTGAAATGTGCAATTAAAAAGTCATTGATGTGAAATTCGTCATTGGCAATACTTGTTGTAGACACTACCTCTCATAAGTTTTGCCACGGACGTCCTAATAAAAAGCACTTATATAGATGTGATCATAGAATAAAAATTACTTCAACCACCTCCATGTAGTTTAGAAACCGAATTTAAAATATTTTTCTTTTTTATTTAACAACATTTTAGGTTCGCGCAACGGTAATCCGCCCATACAACGAAACGCCGCCAATGCAAGAGAAAGGGCACGCATGCGTGTTTTATCGAGTGCATTTGGAAGGCTGAAAACGAAATTACCAAACATTCCTGCCGACACAAAACTATCCAAATTGGATACATTACGCTTGGCCACTATGTACATAAAGCAACTGAAATCTGTGGTGGAGGGAGGAACTGCCATAACCACCCCAAATGGCGAAATACTGGAAGGTTCATTAAACAACAGTGGGAATAATTCAACAAATTGTTATTTAAATTTAAATACGGGTGTACATAGTATGGTAAGTAAAATATATTTATTTTATTTAATTTTTTTCTAATTAAAAGTTCATGACTATTTTAAGTACACAATTAAAAAAAAAAAAAAAAAACTTTTTTTAATACAAACTTCACGTTTGTGTTTGTATGTCTGTGGTGAAATGGTGTTTAAGTGATGTCAGTGCCACCACTTATGCGGTTCATTTTAAATATATGTATGTCGTCCGTCGTCATACAGCCAGTCAGACACCTTGCAACAAGCTGCATTTTGTCAACAATTTTTACTACATTCATATAATTTGTTAATTTTGTTTGAATGTCATTCTTAAATGGTGTCATTAATTTTATATTACACATACATACATACTTACACACATACATTCATACGTTGTTAGATGTACAACGAATAAAGAAAAAACTACTTGCAAGGAAACTGAAATAATTTAGCGGAATTGTGTCCTCACTTATGTTGTATGTGGTTTTATCCTAATCTCTTCGAGATTATATTGAATAATTTATGTGTTAAGAATAACGATTACCTTTTTAAGTACTTCTTCCCCTAACAACGAAATGTCCCCAAAAGTAAATGCATTGATTTTTTATTTATATATTTTAGATTTTCATAAATTTCCATACATTTTCCCTGTAATGTGATACTTTTGTGTAAAATTTTGATTTTTTTTTTTTCATTTTTATTTGTACGACTGCAAGAGTGTTTATTTAAATTTATGACAGATTACCGTTTGTATCAGTGTTGCCAGAGTTAGCTTGGAAAATGTTGTAATTGTTTTTTAAATAAAGGTAATTTAATTTACAAAAATTTAAATTTATATTCTAAATTTATTAATTAATTCTTAAACGATGTAATTATAGTACAATATAAATTAAAGAAGAGATCAGACCAATGGATAATATTTCCCGAATACCAGACCAAAATGACTGACAATAAATTTAATGCTCAGATCCCAGACTTAGGACATTAATAACTTGTCCATTTATTAGTAACTAAAAGCTGAGATGCATAGAATCCGTCATACGTTATTTTTAATTAAGTTGATTCCATTCTGGACAAATGTTGAAAATTAATTGACGTTGCCAATGATTTGCGGATTTTAATTCATGCATCATGTGAATAACCGTAAAAATTTTTTTGAAAATCGACGTAGTGACGAACGAGCAGACCGCTTTCTTTTAGATGTTTCTGGTGTTTCGTTAATGCATTGCTCTACACGTTATATATATTTTGGAAATTAAATATGGTCTACTGGTTCGATGCAAATCGCATGCGGTGCCATGTTGATGGTGCCGATGAACTAACTAAGCAACGAACAACATTTCTTACAAAAGCAAAATTCTGACGTTAAAATATCAACGATATTGTGTTTGAGTTAAAAGATTTGATCGCTAATTTAAATAATAAAATTATAATATTTATAATTTGGCAAATCATAATGCAAAGTCTCACATTATAAAATCGTTTACAAATAGTGAAAATTTATTTTCAAAATTCGTGCCTTGTTCGACAAACTTTGTCAAGTTTATCGTTCATCTGATCAGGTACTACGCAAAACTATAGATCGATTCATGACCACATTTACTCATTTGGATAATATTCTTCTAAATTAAGCCCATACCGTGCGCACAGATAAAATCATCGCTGCTGAAGGCGCGGGTGTGACAGAGGACTCAAATTTATCGACCCGACGCCTGTCTCAGCAAAACAGTGAAACGGTGTATTGATTCGTAATTTTTTATTCCTCATATTATTGGAGATCATTTGAAGGAGAAATAGTTGCAACAAGAAATCACAACATGACATGCAGCGCATCTAACCATCACCTCGTTTAGTGCTCAAAAAGGAGGGCAAAAATGGACCGCCAAGAAAGCGTTCAAAAAACCGAGTTGTGGAGGCCATATGCCAGATATTAATTTTTAAATATTAAATGCCATAAAGCTTGTAAGCTATGAGACAATATTATGTTCATTCGATTGAATTTATTGTGCTTTATTTTTAAATAAAATTAAACACCTCTAAAAGAACACAAACTTTATGTATTACACAGAGAGTAAACTATTAAAAAACATTTAACTTAACGGCAACACGGGCTTAGATAATCTATTTTGTGCTCCCGTTTATCAAGGGTTTTCCAATAAGGACGGGTCGATGCTGTCAAAAAGATAACAAGAACTGTAATGGAGGGACTAACGAAATTATTTTGGATTTTAAAGACCCATATATGAATTATGTGCGGAGTATTATAACGTTTAAATAATCGACTTTGCTTGTTAATGACTCTGTCTTTTGTATATCGGGCTTAGATTGAGCATTGGCCTGGATTATTTTAACTTTAAACGAAACAGTAAATTTTTACTTTGTCATATATCTACGACTGAAAAAAAAACCAAACTAGAAAAATTTGAGATGGGTTGAACCACAAATCTTAATGGCCAACTTACGTTACCAATTTATAATTGCTTAAACAAGATAGTTAAATCACTGTATGCGATGCTCAACAGATACTAAATAGTCAATTTTAAAAACTGCGCCTGTGTGCGGCTATCTAAAATTTGCCAACTTCAGTCCGCCCTTATTAGAAAACCCGTTACATAAACATTTACAAATTCATATGTATGAACATATGAATGTTAAAATTCTTATTTAAATATTCATTGCTGAGGTATTTAGTTATTTTTAAATAAAGATATTATTTCTAGTTATTCTTTTCAGATGAGTCGTCTTTGACAGTTTTGACTAGTTGAAGTACTTGTCATTTTAGCATTATTTTGTCGCCATTCTCTTGCTGCTGTTGTCTTTTTGGGGACACTTTCTATTGGAATATTATTATTTTAAGCCGTCATAAAATAAACAATTATTTTTCTGCTCATTTTTAAAGAGAATATGTACATATGTCCATATGCTTGTGTGTATTTATGAAAAAATTATTGAGAAAATATTAAATGAAAAATGCAAAATGTCTGCAGCGAAATGCGAACGCAATTCAAATTCTGCAAAAAATAGTTTTATTTAATATTTGATGTCATTATGTGATTTGTTTTCAGATTTTTATGAAATTTCCCATCTACATATATACAAACATATTTCTTCATCTTTTTTTAATACTCTGTTTGACAGTGAAAAAGCAAAAAAGTATGTATATGAAATAATTTGAAATAATTTATGATTGCATACTTGCGATAATTCGTAATTTTCCAATGAAAGTATATAACACTAAGGAATATGCATATGTATGTGCAGGGTGAATATCGAAACAGACCACTACCATTTTGGGTTCCTTTTCGACCTCCTTTGCTCCCAAAAGATTTCAAGACCACCGATCACTAAGTCCCGCGCTACCTCAGGCGTTTACTCTAGACCAAACAACGATTTCACACTGCCGACCAATGATTGCTGATAATTTCATCACACAGTACTTTGTAATCGCCGGCATCTTCTTTAGACCAATGGCATCAATAGCAGCCACACTTAATAATGTATGCCTACATGTACTTTTGCATACTACATTCGCTGTTATCTGACACACATTCTATAAACATCCTCATCGTCAATTTTTTTTTCAGATGCTTTTAAAAGTATCCTTGCCTCATAACCAACGCAATTATTCAGCTGATCATACTTCCGTTAAACCTTTGTATCTAACTGCATCCCAGCCGTAAGGCTCTTTGAGCATCATACGATAATGTCTAGTGGTTCCACTTTTTCAAATTTGTAGATTTAAAAGACTCATCAACTAGGACAATTCTGCGATCTGATTCACAAAATGTTTTAAGATTGTTGACAGCTTCTTTCCCATTCGGCATCCGATTGCGTGCTTGGATATAAAATTCGTTTAGAATCTCAGAAAACTCGCACATTCCAGTAAAAATTTAATTGCTTTCGAATGCCGTGATTTGCCTCCAGGGTTGTACATCCCTGCTATAATTATTATATTGGGCTTTTTTAAGGCATAAAATCTTTTTAAAAATAAAACACAACAAATTCAATATAATCACCGAAACATTGGTTCAACTAGTTCACAAATTTTAGGGCATTTCATACTTAAAAGTAATTACTTACATATGGCTTCGCAGACTGCGCCCAATGAACGTCATTTTGGCGATTTTACACTACATTTTCAAATGCACCCATTCTTATTTTAGCACAGACTATAGATTTGACGTACCTCCACAAAAATTAGCCCAAAGGTGGCAAATCACACGAATGAGGTGGCCAATTTACAGGCACTTCCTTCACGGTAAGGTTGGCACCGGTTTTGGATTTAAAGACAAATAGGCCGATGACGTTCTCGGTATGAAAACTGCAACAAATTGTGATCTCTTTTGAAATGTTTAAGAGTCTCAATAGAATTGTGCTTTCTCTAATAATAACAATTGTGCTATTTTAAATCAAAAATGATATTCATTGCTAAAGATGATTTGACGAAAAAAAATTCGTTTGAAATTTCAGTTGGTTATCAGCCCTTTTACCGAACACACGACACAAATGATGGTTTACTGGCTTATATAAATCTTATACAAATGCTGGCGAAGATATTTTCTAAACATTTTCCAAATAGTGAACTGTTAGTAACCGGGTTTCTAAAAACGGTGTTGGGTCAATAAATTTGAGTTCTTTGTCATACTCAAGTTTACAGCGCCGATAACTTTTTCTATACGCACAGTACGGTCTCGATAAATATTATCCAAAAGAGTAAATATGATCATAAATTGATCCATAGTATTACTTATTACCTTCCCAGATGGATGATCATGCACACCGTAAAGCGTTAAAAAAGTTTGGCGAACGGATTGTGAATTTTAGAATAAATTTCCACGATTTGTTTGTTTTGTTCTGATGTAAGATTTTGCATGGAAAATTTCCAAAGTATGGTGAAAAAAGTCAAACACAATTTATTAGTATGACAGCTAGTTTAACACTTATCCCTGTTGGGAGTTCTGTAGGTCAAAAAATACCCTACATACATGGATTGAAAAAGAATCCAGAAAGACAAAATTAACATTTCGATCAAGCCAGAATTTGAAGAAAAAAATCATTAGAATTTTATCTATGTATATACACTATCGGCAATTCGATATTCTTTGCACAGCAATATTTTTAGATATTTTAACAACTAATTGATGATAAAATCAATGAAAATATATATTTTTCTTAGTTTTCTAATACAAACTTTGTTTAAAGATATGGGCTTTACGTTTATTTTAGAGTCTATCGATAAAAGCTTGGCACTAATTTCACCTTGAGGTATAAAAATAAAACTTATTGTAAAATTACCTTTTTTGCTCTAAAGCTATAGAAATAAAAAATCTATAAATAGCCTCTGTCACTATAAGTGACAATGCACCACCCTCATATTCACAAAAAAAAAAAACTTTGAACTAATTTCATACAATTGAGTTTAAAAAGCTTTCGAAATTAAAAAAAAATATATATTATAAATATGGAGATGTGTATATTAGTGGTATAACTATTTTTTTCCCCATTTTTTATTGTGATAGAAAAATCTAAGACAATTATGTGTTAAACAAAATATCGGCGAAATGACCACCACGGCTCCGGTGGCATATTTCTATCAGATGGTCCATATTTTCGATGAGATATAATTGAGGTTCAATGTCGTTAGCTCTTACATTGTTCTTGGCTGTGAGATACGTAACACCATTCTCCAGGTTTCTATCCTCAATTTCTGGCCACAAAAACTTATTATTATTATTATCCTTTATTTATATTTGTCGTTAAAATCTTTATCACGGGTCCTACAAATAAGTGTTATATAAATAAATTGGCTATAAGAACTTTCTTATCCCTGGAACACGAGTTCGAAAATGTCTACGGGAGAGTTGCATATAAACTCGTTTAACTGTATAAATGTGACTGGATTTAAACTTTACTAACCTTAAGCAATCGACTAAGAATTTGTGTAGTTGGGACACTCTATAAATGTTTTTTTTAAATCTAAACAAATCGGAAAACCCCTTATAATTATTTTCCTTTTACTTATAAACAAAATGAACGCATTCCACATTTAAATATCAACCATATGGACTATAAAACGCTATTAAGCAGTCAGAGTTTGTTTAGGCTGTAAAAATAACCGCACCACACATCATTACCCACAATATTTAAGTGTAAGAAGTACAATGCAAGCGGATCATAATGAACATGTTTGTAGAGAATAATTAGCATGTGGCAAGTATCAAACAAATAGGAAAGAAAACATTATTTTGGTGTCTTTATGCTAAATAGTGTGAAAATTTCCATGTGATGAATTCCTTTTGTTTCTTATGGTCTCCAAACACTCATCACTCACACACACACACAACAAAC
Organism: Phyto melanocephala; assembly: GCA_941918925.1. NCBI lineage: Eukaryota > Metazoa > Arthropoda > Insecta > Diptera > Rhinophoridae > Phyto > Phyto melanocephala. Next base: position 108,160,663 of record OW799237.1, read on the forward strand.
CGATTACAGAATGTATTGCATACGCTCATCATTTAGAAATTTGCATTTTGGTAGCATTTAATTTGTTTATGGTTGTTAAATTAATGGAATAATAAAATCATACAAGACATCTAAGACTGCTATATATGACGGTGACGAATCTTATGCACCGTTTATTAATGTGTAGGTAGGTATTCAATGAAAATATCTTGAAGAGGAATTGAAATCTTTTTTATGACCCAAAACAAAAGTCTTTGACATTAACTTCTTAAAAGTAATTTTATTCAAATATTGGCCGTGACTGCGGTATTCGATGATCAAGTTTTTGATTACTTGTAATAGCATTGCTACTGGTATTAATAATTACGAGATTATAATTGGATTTCAAGTCTTAAATTGTGGCTGGCTTATCGCCGAAAACTTTTGACTTTACATGATCACAGAGGAAAAAAATTTATGGATGTAAATTATACGATCTAGACGTCAAATTGGTAGGTACGGAATGTGCCATTAGCTGTTCACCTTAAATGATTTCTTAAAGAATGGCTTGTCGATGTATTCATGTGTTTGCTTGATTTAACAATACAAGTTTGTAAAGTGTACAGGAACTGTAAAAATTAATTTATAATCATGCATATTTTTCTTGATCTAAGCCCTTTGATTGTTTTTTTTTTTTTTTTTAATTTTTATACCCTTCCAACAGAGTCTTTTTTTTAACTCATAATTTATTTATTGGATCTTTCTATATTAAGAAAATGACAATAAGTATTAAAATCTTAAATTAACTAATTTCTGGGTGTATTTCCATTGCAATAGAGACTCCAATTTTCATTGCATCATCATTCTAACGGGTCCGCGAGGGCCAATGTGTCGATCCACCAGATCTAACAGAGTGTTTAAAAAAAGTATATATAAGTTTGTCATTTCGTTTATAAATTTTAAATTATTCATTTGTAACACCATAAAGTGTATATATTATGAATTCTTTATAGGTAGAGAATTCGATTTTCCGTGCAAACGTGGAAATCAACTTTTCTAAGCCCCAATATATACCACGGCTTCGCTTTTAGTATAAATTTATAATAAATGCTTTCATAAATATTGTTATTGAAAATCAGAAATTTTTACTTGTTAGTGGCTGAGATATAATCAAAAAACTCCGTATGCCTCTGTTTTTATTGAGATTGCAACAATAAAATTGTGAAAAAAGAATAACAAAAGCAGGTGGTGTTGTACATGATGGCCAAAAATGTCTGTCTTTTTGTTTTAGTTGTTATATTTTTATGCTTATTCAAGTTTTTCGTTTGTTAAACAAGTAGGTATAAATCTGTTTCACAAATAATTAATATGCTTAAAGTTGCGTATCTACACTTTTGTGAAGGTTTGACACTGCCGACTATAGGGCTCTTACTTGTTAATATTGTAGCAATATTCTCGTAATATTGTTCTCGAGAAAAATGTGTAAAAAATATGAAAAAACCGTATATGTGCATTAAATAATTTCACTACAGCGCCACCTAAAGATTCCAAAATGAAACAAAAACCTTAAATTTTTTAAAATTGCAGTTTTATTTTTCCTAAGACCAAGCGTTACCGTCAAACGCACAAATGATTTAATATAAATAATTATTTTAATGTATTGAGGGTACATACTTTGGTGTCACAAAAGACTATTTAACAAACGGTATAACCAACATCATACCCTTATCACTCATGGTGAAGGGTATACAAATATAGTCACGTCAAACGGAAACTGTTAAAGAAAATACTAAAATTTAAGTGGTTGCTACAACATCTAAGTTTATTTATAAACAAATTTGCAGTAAAAATTATTTTTAGTATAAAACTGTATGTTTTAATTAGTCACTAAATTATTTGTTTATTTTTTTTGCAGAATTGGCCTTTTGGTTTTCATCATAATTTAACCAATTCGAACTTAAGTCGCTCAACCTACTCAACGTCTATGAATAACCATAATTCGTCCAACAATAACTGGTGTCAAAGTGACAGTAATAATGACGAGCAAATAATAAAACATTCATGTTACGATAGTGAGAACTACGAACAACATCATCGTCACCAACATCAACAACAAACACATTTAATGTATGCTCGTCAAAACAATTCCTGGTATTCGGCAACGCCATCACCAGAATTAGACTCAACATCGAGTTCTTGTTTGACTTTTGAAAGTTCACATGTGCAAGCTCAGCCAGAACATCATCATCGTCATTATTATTTGCAGCAACTACACAACAACCAGAATCACCAACAACATCACGATTTGTCATATTTATCACCTGCGTCTACACATTCCAACACATTTCAAATGCAACGTAATAATAATCACCATCATGATCATCAACATCAGTCCACGCCATCTCAACATCTGCATCAAAATGGTTTTGGAAATTCATCAAATTTTCAGTCAACTTCAATACGTTAAGCTTAATTATTTATTTATCTATCAAAATAAAAACTTTAATCTTTGTATTTAATTTATTTAGTTAATAAATTGTATATTTATATTTTCCTATGCTAGTTACATATATTTCTCTGAAAAGTCGGCTTAGCTGTAGGAAGCTGTTGCCACTGCAACGAAAATCCTCGGTCATTTAAATAAAACAGTTTTTTTGCGATTTTATAATTAAATACTAAACAAGTAATAGCATGTTTCCACGACACATTCAATTACTTGATTCGCTCTTTAAATTACTTAAGTGAATTACTCTGTTTCCACGACATATTGTTAATTTGATTTGACAGTTCTTCTTCGTGCTTTTTTTATTTAAATTATCGTTTTGTTTTTTGGCGGAAAACATTAAGAAAATTATAAATATTTTATCAATGGAGGCAAGAAGTAAGCAATAATTGTAATAATATTATAAATTTATAAGAAGTGTATGCAAATCAAATCATTATTTTTTTAATTACCAGAAAATAGAAAAAGTGCAAGCAAATGGGACCAGGGCATCAAAGCAAACCCTCTAAACACAATTTCGTTTGATGTGGCTAATAGCTATAGATAGATCTCATCTAACTTCTAGACTAATTAATGTCGGAAAATAATTTAAAATTAATTTTTCATTAAGAAAATAAAAATAAAAAAATCACAAAATTTTTAGCTTTACACTAATTTGTGATAAAAAAATATCAAAACTAGGTACTTTCAGTTTATCGGGAATAAAACACGAATTTATCCATGGATTTTCATGTAATAAAATTCATTTTGTTTCTAATAAATGCTGTTTTATGATAACTGGTAACTATTTGTGGCTTTCTATTTTTTATAAATTTTTTAATTTCAAAAATTTTATAATTTTACAAAAAAAAATTTTTTTCCGACTTGTTCCTCGATAACTCCAAAACTAATAGCTAGATCAGAAAATGATATTAGAAAAACTTAAAGCTGGTGTAATTTAAAGTTTTCAGACGGATTGCTTAAACGAGTACGTCGTTCTAAAATTACGACAAGATGTATGGAGCAGCCTCTTCAAAAATCTCAAATTTTATAAAAAAAAAATTTAAAAAAAACTTTACCTTAGAATTTGAAATTTTTATGATTTTTGCAGTTAGGTGACTAAAGCCGATCAAAAAAATATAGTAGTTATTTTGGGAATTTTTGCTTGTTGCATAGTGTAGTCCTTCAGACATAACAACTTGCTTTAAAATTTTCTTTTTTGCTTCCATTTTATTTTTATACGCTTCACACAGTGAATAGGGGTATATATAGGTTTGTCATTCCGTGTGAAATTTCTACAATTTTCATTTCCGACACCATAAAGTCCCCCCCCCCTGACCCGGGTGAGGTATTAAAATATCAGAAATATTCGGGAGTAGTGCGGTATTGAAAATCAGACACATCGGTATATAAACAACTGAGATATGAGCAAAAACCCACGACCACCTCGATTTTTTTTCACATAAAAACATAACAACAAAATACATACATACAAACGTGTATACTGGTTAGAGAAAACGTGACATCGAATCCCAGCTGAACCGAAAAAAAAAAATTTTTTTATTTATTTTAAATTTTTTTTTTTTTATTTTTATTTAATATATTATTTATATTTTTATTATATTTTTTTAATTTTTTTTTATTTTTTTTTTTTGTTTTATATTTATTATATATATTTTAATTATTTTTTTTTTTTTAGCATACATACGTAAATTTATAATTTTACAATGGGATGTTTTTATATATGTATGTATGTACGTATTTCATATGGGATAAATGGTGATACAAACTGCTGTTACACGTTGTGAAGGGTATATAAGATTCGGCACGGCCGAATATAGCGCTCTTACTTGTTTTTATATGAAATTGAACTTTGTTTTGTTTTTTTTTTACAGCTAAAAATGAAAAAAATTTCCGAAAAAAATTAGAGAAGACACTGATTTTATTATAATTCGGGTGGTAATTCTAAATGAAAAAAAAAATTATGTAATTTGGTTCGTAATTAGGCTTTGAATAATAAATAAAGCATCGAATTACGAATATTGTTGCCGTGGCAACATGCTATAAGATTGCAATATTCGGCCGTGCTGAATCTAATTATACCTTCCACCATCATGTATGTACTTGATGTACTCTTAGTGTAGCCTAGATTTCAGATTTCATTTTGTTCTAAATTTTGTTTTCTTATTTCCGACGCCATTTTTTTTTTATTTTTACAGAGTTAACTGTGAATCCCTTTAATTTGATACCCATATTGATGGGGTTAAGGGGTTGGATTTTACACTTTTTCTTTATTTACTTTATACTGCTGGTCTAGCCCTTTTATTTGATACTAATTGAATTTAGAATTTATAAAAATAAAATATTTTTTCCAAATAATTTTTGCCTATAACTTTGCGGATTATCCTTTTATCATATTGCTGGAAAATGTTAATTTTTGTCCTACAAATTTGTGCAATAACCGACGCTGGCATGTTTATTTTCTTACATCTCACTAAGTTATGGAACTTTTTGTATTTGTTTTGTACTAGTCAATGACGATTCGGTCTCGAATATTTCTAAAAGACAAACTGAAGCGCGAGAAGACGTGACATCAATTCGATCGCACAAGAATAAAATGATAAAAGGCAAGCGGTTATAAAACCGTTATTTTTCATTAGAATGGGAACAATTAATGCACTTTTAGTCCGAAAGGGTACGCTTTCAGAAGTTTTTGAGTTGTTTCATGCATTGGATCACGTGTCCGTGATAGCATAGTGCAGCGGAAGAAATTTCACTTTATTAACAGTGCTGCATGCGTCAAACAAACGTGAATATAAGACTAATGGTTGAATGTCTTCTGAAAATGTAAGGTGTTCGTCAATAAACCAGGTAACATTGATATGGGTTAGGGATGGCTGGCAATAAAGCGGAAGACGGCCTTGAGAAAAGGGATCTGAGGAGAAATTTTCTAGCACAGAACCTAGAGTTGCAGGAAATGGAAACCTTAAATATAATCCAGTCAAAATAAAATTTGAGATAATATCTGTAAAATATCTCTTGCAGCGCACGTTGTGTTTGAATGTGAAGCACTATAAGGCGTAAGATTAAAAAACATTTACTGTCAAACATTTATTGTGAATACTATGGTGGACTTCAATTTGAAACTAAAGATGTGAACTACAACGAACCATGGTGTAATTACATAAGGTGATAGCGTAAAGGAGAGCAATTTTTGTCTCTCTTTTTTTATGTATGGAGTTTGACAATTTCCGAAGTTGAAATAATTTTTTTAAGTATGTGTTTTGACATTTTCCAGAACACAAAAAATAGTCAGCTGGGCTTGCACCGCCACCTTGTATAAGTGTACCCTGCAACGAACTCTGTGATGAGAAAAGTTGACAATCACCAGATAGTTACAGCAACGGGCGTAACTAGACAATTCTGGTGGGGTGCAATGCGCGAATTGTTTTTAAAGAATTTTGAAAAATTCGCTACTTACGTTTAATATACAAAATTTATTCAGTTTAAGATTTTGACTACTACACCACTCCGCCCCACCCCCCACAAGAAGAAAATAAAAACACTGAGAAACGAAAGTGGATCGAAAAGAATCTTGTATTGGTAGTGATCTGTTGCGGCATACCTATTGCTTTTTAGTTTGAGTTCATTCTATAACTCGCGCTGCAGGAACAACAATTATAAAATCCATTAACTGCACTAGATTTGACTGAAAGTAATTTCAAACTTGTTCATATTGAATAGAATACATGGAGTGAATATTATTACACCAAAATTTAAATTGAAAACCAGTTAAAATTATATTTTTAATTTATTTTTATTTTACGAAATTGTGCTCTTGGTAAAGTCTAATCGTTTCTAAAATATTCATATATTGTTTATCCAAACAACAGCTGCAATAGGTGACTGGCAAAATCCCAAAACCTCCTAGAACTTCAAGCTTGGGAAATTTATTGTAGTACATCCAATAAACTTTTTCGTGGCCCAGTATAATATAGACTTTGTCGAATACCACTCCATTCAAAATTAACAAATTCACATCGTCCGTCAAAATGTCCCACTCGCAGAAATACACATTCGCATAATACGGTGTTTTGGCAACCTCTTCGGTCTCCACTTTAGAAATCTGGAAAAAAAATAAAATATTTCTTTTTTACATTATTTTTAAAATAATTAAATGGATTTGTGAATAAGTTTTGAAATTTTAATCTCTAGTGGTTGTCAGACTTATTTTAAATTGTTGTTAACATCGCATTATGAATATGAGTTTTCTTACAGCCATAACCAAGCAAGAGCGTTGAGAGTCAAGGGTTTTGTTTTTGTTAAAATTACAAGGGTTTTGTTTTTGTTAAAATTACAAAACACTTGCAAAATTTTCTCGCTCACCGCCATTATTTAGTTTTTGCTTTAAATTATGAACGGTCTAGTACATAAAAATTTAAATACTTTAAAAGAGATTTATAAACCAAATTTCCATAAAAAAACCAGGGGCCGAATTACGGCATTCGAACGTGATCGAAATTGTAAAATTCTTATTTGAATCTCTATACCTAAAGCACAGCGAACTCGATCGTTCGAGTAAAATTTCGATCGTGATCGAATGCTGTAATTCGGCTCCAGTCTTATAAACCCTATACAAACCCTAAATAATTCTTATGACCAAGACTGTAAATATTTTAAAGTTGTCCATTAATATTACTCACAACATAGAGAAATCAGATACAAATTATGAATGCAAGCTTGTTCGCACTAGTGTAAACTACAACAAAAAATTTGTTTATATGCGACTTACCCAATCTGCAATTTCACGGTCCTTGTTCTCTACCGGAGAAATTCTTCGACGCGCAGTAATCCGTTGTTCAGCCGGGGAGCTGCAAAAAATAATACGTTTTTAAAAAATAATTTCAAAATTATTAAAAATATTTAACAGTTTAAGACTTACATTGACGATGCGTATTCTATTTTTAAAAACACTAACTCACATTTAGTTTGTGGTGCCATGTTTAAAACAAAATATTTTAATTTTTTTCGCAAATTTAGGAGCGTGTTAATGTCGTTGATGTGGACTTTGCCAGGCTCGAATTGATTATGATTGAAATCTTGACAATTCATCAGTTTTATACGGAAATCGAGAAGTGCTTAGATTTATGTTTTAGGGGATATTTTTTAATGCATCCGCAATTGTTACACAACCAAAACATTTTGCATTTCTATTTCTTAGAAGTAACAGGTAAAAAATAGGCACACAGGGCTGCAGTTAATATGCATTCAGTTATTTGCAATTATTGTAATTATTCAATAAATATGCATATGCAGGTATGAATTTTCCCCTTTTTAAGTCCACTTCTACATTATGAGAGCCTTTGTTTTAAGATTCACTTTTTTCGTGTGTAGTGTTAAAAGAGAAAGCTTTCTAATTCCCCTCTCTTTCTATCGCACACAAAAAATAGGACTTGCAGAATTGAAAGTTGAAAGTGCATTCATTGATCACACGGTGGAGTCTAATAGGGCCCATACACAACACCATAAAATTTTGCAATCAAGTGTTTGTGCAATTAAGGTTTAAGCACACAATACACCAGCATGGTGGTACAAAATTAATTTTTTACCCAAAAATTGTGTGGAAAAGTTTATAATGAATAACGAAAAGATTTGTGCTGCACTTATTATTACTATTATCCTAAAACGAAAACGAATTAGGAGCAAAAAAAAAACGTGTTTGGATGAAGAAATGGCTATGAATTGGCATTTATATTTAAAATGTTGTATTTTTTTATGTTTATGCCTTGACGATTTAACTTTTATGAGCTAATTTTGCCACACACGACTAAATCATGCTGGTACAATCAAAAAAACATCAAACTATTTTTGATAAAGCACCATCAGCTGGTACAATCACACCACAACCTCATACACGGTCAATCAGCTGGCACAGTCACTTGATTACACAATTATTATGGTGTTGTGTATGGGCCTATAAAATTTGTCAAAGTCAAAGTCCATGTGAAGAAAGAGTGCAGAAATATAAAGTGTATGTATCTGTTTCACTATTTTGTTGGTTAAACTCTGTTCACGGTGTTAAATAAGGATAATCATAATTTTTGCTAATTATTTATTAAATGTTATGTAAGTTTTATTACACCAAAGATACTGAAAATGTGTAACAAAATTTATATTGAAATTGTTTTAAATTAAAATAATAATTTTTAAAGAAACAAAATGTTTTTTATTGGGACAGAAGTTAAAACATATTAGTGGCAGCATCAATTTCGTCAAATATTTACCAAATATGAACATACTGCCTCTATTATCATTAAAATTTTTTACTAACGGGTTTAAAGAACTCCTACACCATATAATAAAGAAATTAAAAAATAAAATTTAACTGAGGCTACACGTGATCATTGATGAAAATAATTATTTAAAGCATAATCGGGAAAAAATGTCCCGCACTTTTACCACCAGCAAAATGAATTTTCAAAACTGCGACTCGTATTTGTTCTTAAAACAAACGAATTTTCAATGTTTCTAGAAATAATATATGATTTGATGATTTGCGACTTTACAATGTAATTTATGGAACACTTTTCACTAATAGAATAATTTTGTCAGACCAAAAGGATGTGCGGCCTGGCCTCATGGACCTAATTTTCTTGCTAAAAATTTAATAAGCATTCGTAGTATTTCTTGAGAAGACCGAACAAATATATAATAAAAAATTAAATATTTTATTGTTAAAATTTTCTTTGATTTTCTTCAAAAGGCAAAAATAATGAAAAACACTAATTTTCGGTCGTAATTTTCGGATAAAGATGGACCTAAATTTCTTGGAAACTTTATAACAGCTAAAATAGGTTTCGTTATTTGTGTGTATGATTCATAGTAATTACAACACCAAACAAAATGTCTGTGATTGTGTATGTGTGTGCGCTAATACTCTGTAATTAGCGAAGGATCATTAAGGATAATCTTAAATGAGTTTTAAGAAACAAGGGTTAATGCAGATTTTTGGAAGTGGTATCAGTAATTTTTATTATTTCTTTAATTACATTTAAATATAAATAAGTGTTTTTATATTATGTTGCTTTCTAAATTTCCTTTTAATATTTTCATTAAGTAATTTGTGGCGTTCAATCCCTCAATTTAACCTTTTTGCCAGATTAATGAAATTTCCTATAATTTCCGGGTGGGGTTTTTAAACGCATTGTTAGTTTTAAATTCGCTAAATGTTAATTTCAAGAAATAAATAAACTAAAAATGTAAAATTACTGTAGTAAATTGTGAATAATTTTATATACAAAATGAAGAATTTTTTCGTAGTGTGCGTCGTATTGCAAAAATATGAATATTAATATTAATATTATTTAAAGTAGGACAATACCAAGGCATATTTATTCATCAGGTAATTGCAGTTCGGAGAGAATTTTTTTGTTTATATTTTTTTATATAAAGTTTGACATTTGAAATAAATTAGAAAAGAGAGAAAATTGTTTTTCATTTATGCAATTTGACAGCTGAAACATAAAATAAATGTTGAAAAAAATAATCAGCTGGCGAATAAATAGTACCTGATGAATAAATATACCTTGATTTATTTATTTAAAATCAAAAAAAGTTTTTTTTAATATATTTTAATTTGAATCCTAGTCTATTTTAAATGAATTTTCGTTAAAAATTTTAGAATCAATTTTTTTAATATTTTTTTACTATTAAATAGAAATATTTGTTGAATTCACAAGATAACCCAAGTTTTGTATTATTGTCATAATTTTCCAAAAATTTTAAAATTAACGAAATGTATTGTATTGCTTATTGAAAAGTTTTAAAACCATTTTAAAACTTAAAAAAAATTATGACAATACGACACTTAGGACACCTTGTGAATTCACTGCATATTGTTAATATTTATTTATAAGTAAAATATTAGGAAAAAAAAAGTAAAATACATATGTAAATACATACATGTTTATGTATATTTTTTAAATTATTTTACAATTTAATATAATAAATATGAATGCTTGAATGTTGAGATTTCTGTTACTTTGAATATTTTTATGAAATTGCGTACATGATTTTATATTGGCTACCTATCATGTGGCCTGAATCACAAGTGCTATCTATAAGTAGGCTTCCACTTAAAAACAAATCCCTCTATATGAGTAGATTCTCAATCATAAAAAAACAAAAACAACAAAATAGGCTTAAAACTGACTGAGATACAAGCATTCAAATATAACTTGAAATTTTTCCGAACATTTACAAACGAAAATATTTTTTTCAGTTTTGTAAAAGGATTTGATTTGTAGAATATAGCACACCATGAAAAAAATAAAATCTAAAAAGTTAGAATAAAATTATAAACATTATTTCAGCCAAAAGTTATTCTTAATCCAAGGCATATTTATTAATCAGGTAGTCTTGATTCGCCAGCTGATTATTTTTCTTCACTTATTTTAAACTTGAGCTGTCAAAGTTCTTACAGAAAAACAATTCTCGCATATATTTCAAATGTCAAACTTCATACAGAAAAAATAAAAAAAAATTCTCTTCGAACTGCTGTTACCTGATGAATAAATATGTCTTGTCCTTAGTACAACAAATTATAATCTTTTCAATAACGGTAGCTTTTAAAAATATGACGGATGTTATCTTTTTAAAATCATAACTTTTTAATTATTATTTCATTCAGAATGAACTGCGAATAAAAATAATTAAAATTTTTCAAACAAATTCAATATGGACTTTCAAAAAAAAACAGCAAACGATATGAAGGATCACACTGTTTTAAAAGCCATTAAACAGAATAAGGAAGGCTTGAACATTAGAAGAAAACCTGGATCAGAAAGAATAAAAAGGTCTAGAGATATTGGTAGGACAACAGAAGACGAACAACTCTTTCATAGAACTCCGAACACTTATAAATATACTTAAGCAGCACGTAAAGTTAAATGCTCCGATTGTTTAATGCGCAGATCCAGAGCAAATGCTGAGTTAAAGTTGTATAAAGTTCAGAATGCGGTAATGAACTTAGAAGATAAAAAAACTGCAAAAAACTTAGATGAAATTTTTAATAAAACATCTGTTTTGTGATGAATGCAGTATCTTATGTACTGGGGCAGACTCTTCACAACTTCCTGGTCAAGATTTTATTTTTATTGACGAGGTAATGTTCAAGAACCGTACCAGACAAGACAATAAACAAAATTCCCCAGGACATTGCTTTTGTGGCAAAATAAGCCAACCATTTGTGACGTTATGCACGATAACACAGAAATATTTTTATTATGTCTACAAAAAAGATATTTTTCTATCTGGCCCGATTTGGCATTATGCTGCTATGGAAAAAAACCCTTTAGTGGTATTCAAACAATAATGTCAACTTTGTACTACGGGAGAAAAATCCACTTAACTGTACAAGAACTTCGGCCTGTGACATCGGGCTCTTTAAAAAAAAAGAAGACATACACAGGAAAGGTATCCGAGGACATGTCCGATTTAAGCGTAAGTAAACCACCTCGTCCAAAAAGGTAACGGAAGCAAATATACAAATTTTAATGGGAAGATTTCCAGAAAAAGTATTTAAATTCATAAATACCGAGTAATAATATTTTGATATTTAATAATTTTGTACAAGGCATATTTATTCATCAGGTAATTGCAGTTCGGAGAGAATTTTTTGTTTATATTTTTTTATATGAAGTTTGACATTTGAAATAAATTAGAAAAGAAAGAAAATTGCTTTTTTATTTATGCATTTTGACAGCGGAAACTTAAAATAAGTGTTGAAAAAAATAATCAGCTGGCGAATCAAGAGTACCTGATGAATAAATATGCCTTGAATTTTGTACAACATTTGAATACATTTATGTATTTTTGGGAATTTTTAAATCCAAAGGCTTGAGTTTTAAATATAAATAAATTTAACAGAATTATGTTTTTTTCAGGCTTAATGATATTTAAACATTAGTTGGTTAAATCTATTCATTGTGGGATTATTAAAAGGACTTAATTAGCAGAATAATAAACTATAAAAGGTTCAAAATACAACGAAACCAAAACAAAATGGCGAATACAGTCCATCAAATCCAAGATGACGTCCGTTTAATGTTAATGATGAAGAGTTTTGACAGTAAATACGTATCTGCAATGTGCACATTTTTTTGATTTTTGACATTTCTAAGTGTATTTAAATTTTGCTTAGTAGTTCAATTTGTATACCGCTCTATCTAGTTCAATACAATTGAGTATTTAATTTAATCGATCTTTTAAATTTAGAGCACTTTTACGTGTTTTTGTTGGCTTGTGTTTCAACTTAATTCAAAACAAGTAAGAGCCTAAAAAAATTCTTAATCATTCTCTTGTGTACTATTTCTTTCCTCTTTTCACCCTTTTTTTCCTCTTTTTATCACGGTTTTTCTTCTATTAAAGGGCACACAATGGACCATCATGTACATAGAAAAATTTAATACATTATTTTGCTTTATTACCAACGCCATCTTTTATTTAAAATATTTATATAGTAACCTGGAGGCTTTTTCTGAATTGCGATGCGAACAATTGCTATTCTGTATTGCGATATTCGCAAAGTTCTTTTTGAATCGCATTTCAAATGCGAAAAGGTGGCAAGTCGGTATTCTACCTTGCGAAAACAAATGTCAAACACATGTCAAATTCGCAAAATTTGACAACAAAATAGCATTTGCAGAGTACAAACATGTGAGTGAAAGATAATATTTTATTTATTTATTCGTCATATATTTATTATTTAATTCAGGGAAGCAAGCAATGCGACCACCAAACCGCGTCAATTTGAAATAATGATAGAATTTATGAATAAGCACAGCCAATTGGCAAGAGGCCATTTGAAAACACCAAATGCACGTCAGTCGGCAAATATTTTGTGGCAAACGTTAACTGAAGAACTAAATATCAATGGACCACCTATTAGAGAAGCTGCAGGATGGAAAAAAGTATGAAATATATAAACCAGTTCAAAAAAATTTTACTTCAACTTTAATTTAAATAGATTTGGGCAGATTTTAAAGTACACACCAAAGAGAAGCTTAGACGAAATAAAACCGACATTGGCGGCACTGGCGGTGGCCCATCAATATATAATCTACTGTCTCCCTTAGAGGAGCAAGTGGTGAAATTAATAAACATGACGGATTCCGTAAATGGATTACCGGGCGCACTTTCCTTCGGGACAACAACTGCTTCCAATCTTGAAAAGAATGGTGAAGACATGGCTGTGATGGAACAGTTGGACGAAGTGCCGTCACAAGAATTAGCTACGGAAGTAATATTTGATTCAGAGGTGGCAACAAATGTAAGTTCCCAAAGCTGTGAACGTAATCCAAAAAAACGTTCCCGCTCAGTAAGCTTCTGTCATAGAGATAATCTGCTTAAAAAGCAAGTTGAAAATGAAATTGCATACCAAAAAGAATGTATGGCTTCATTGAAGCAAATAAAAAAAAATGTGAAAAGTTTAAGTCGATATCAGAGAAAGATTTTCGAAATAAGAGAAAAAGAATTGGATCTGGCAAGACAAAAACTTGAATTTAAAAAAAGAAATGCAATCGAAAACAGAAATTATTTAAAACAAAAACTTGAGTTAAAGAAAATGATTCTAGATATTAAAGAGCAAAAAATTAAACTAAAGTGATATATGTATGTATATGTTTACCTGTATGTAGTATTTTTGTTCTTTAGTTACACAAATATATGAATATGCAACGAACTGCCAAGTGATGAGTTATGCAATGAAGAGCGTTTTTTTAATTTCTTTTTTATATCGGCCTGTAACTTTTTTTTTATCAATGAAGTGATTTTGTGTTTTGAAATATTAAAGATTTTTATCTAGTAGTTAAGAATAATGAAAAGGGTTTTTTAAATAAAACATTTACATAAATTTAAATCATGTTTTTTTTTATTTTATCTCTAATATTTTAACTCATTGTGGTAAAAATATATGAAAAGGAAAACTAAAGTAGTTACTGAATTCAATTAACTTCCACTCGGCTAGTGTCGGTAAAAATATAATTTTTCAGATTATTCTTTTATTTATCACAATTAAAAAAATCTTTGTAACAACAATAATGTTAATATGAACTCAAGCCTGATTAAAATTTAAATATTAGTTTAAAAAGAAAAGTTTGATAAAATAAAAATTTAATCTTATATTTCTAGCGATGTTTGTATAATTGTTGCTACTACTATTATAATTGCTTGAGTTTGGTATATTATTATTCGATTGCGGCAGATCTTCGGAGTCCACAATTTCCTCCGTTGGCTGTTCAACGTTAAACTTGCCTCAAATATTGTGCAACGCGCAACAAACATTCATAATGCGTACTAGCTTTGGTGGATCGTAATGTAGCTCTCGGGCAGCCAGCAAACACCCAAATCTTCCTTTTATTACACCAAACACTCTTTCAATTAATAATCTGGCTTTTCTAAACTTTTCATTGAAAACTGCTTCAGCAGAAGCCTCTGCAGCGTTTCGATATGGCGTTAAGATGCATGGTTCTAATGAATAGCCTGAGTCGCCTAAAAAGTTGTCAAATTTTAAAAGTATTACAATAAAAAGAAGAAAAAATACTTACCAAGGATCCAAGTTCCGTTCATTCCGCTGTCGAAATGTGTTTTCAGTATTTACCTTTCATTGGAGTGATTCCACACATGGAAATCGTGACTTGCCCCTCCATACCTACAATCGACAGCTCTAATCATCATTTTATGATCACATATGTATCTGAAATAAACCATTATTAAAAATGTTATCTTTAAAAAACAAAAGATTACCTACAACCATAGCATTCATGCTATGCTTAAGCTTCCTATTAAAATTTCATTTACACTGGGTCGTATCTTTTGAATGTGTGTACCATCTACTATTCCAATCACACCAGGAATATTACTTTTTCTAAAAATAAGTTTTTGCTTCTTTCTTTTCGTCTTCGGACATTTCAAATTGAATATGCTTAGGACATCGAATCTTTTCAATTGCTATGCACACTTCCGCCAAACATCGCGACATAACTGGCTGAGGTAGCCACCTTGACCAAGAAATTTTAACCCAGCCGCTAATTTAATAGTTGCCGGAATTGCACTTGATTTCGTAATATTGCATTCCGAGCTAATATTATTTAAGACATATACAAATGCTTCTTTATTTAATCTAAAATTTTTTATAAAGCTGAAAAAAGAAATATTCTGCATAATTAAACTTTTATTTTTCGCAAGTATCAAAAAAAAATTACCGTTTTTTCATTCAACCTTAGAATATCGGATTTGCTTCTAAGCAGTCTTCTCTGTATCCTTTCATTTTGCTCATGCCCTACTTCGTCGTCGAACCACAGTGCCACACAATCCATTTTTTATTATTTTTTTTCTTACAGAATTTTCTTAATAAAATTTATAAATAAAACAATTTATTTTTAATTTGACGTTTGTTGACACTGACGTTTATTTGAGCAGCGTTGCCACGATTTGAAATAAATTGCGAATGCGATTGCGATAGTCTAACAGAATACCAATTTTCTTTCGCATTTCATTTGCGCATCGCATTGATTTTCGCATCACAATTCAGAATAAGCCTTCTGTATTCTACTAATCGCTCCCTTTCATTTGATACCCATAATGATGGGGTTAAGAAAAACATTTATAGGCCATATTGTTTTAGACGCCATATTTCATTTATTACCAATATAGACTCTCTTTGTTGTCTAGGAGCTAAAAAGTCGATTTTCGTTCGTAAATTTTAGTGTGGTTCAGTCCTTATATGGAATAATTTCCTAGACAAAGGCTTACATTTTTGTGTCCAAAATGTATTTCTAAACTTGAGAAACTTTATATATTTTAAAAGAAGCCAGTTAATGACAAATTTTTTCATATTTTTTACGAATATTCCTAGAGGCAGATATCAGCTATAAAAAGTAAAAAGCGTGTCAATATACTATTCTAGGGTTGCAAAATTGTTATTTTTTTTTTTTTTTTTTGTGATAAAAATGTGTTTTTTTTTCTCCTATCTCAGAAACTTATCGGGTGATTTTGCTAGATTTTAATAGCGATATATTCATGAATATTTTCAAAAAATTTTTACCACATACTGGTCTTAACAACAAGTGGGGGCTTGATTTCAACAACCACATGGACAGACAATTAATCGACTCCCTATTTATAGCTTTCAGAAAATTCATATATGTGTGGGATCGGAAATGAACATCGTAGAAATTACAAACGAAATGACAAAGCTACATAAGTAAATGTATGTATATGCCAACGTGCCGTGGTGCCCACAGGCGAAGGGATAAAAATATATAAAAAAAAATTGTTTAATTAAATGTGCAAACTGCATTCTTTCCACATTTATATGTAATTCTAGATTAGTATTTCTTGCAAAAAAAAGAATATTGTTAAAGCAGTTTTACCTTAGAAAATTCATATAAACAGCGTTAATCAATATATAAATATATTTTTATTTAAATTTGTTTTAATATATATATGTATAGTATATATTTATTTTAAATTTTTTAATTTGCATTATCAAAAAGACAAATGAACAAAACTTTAATATTAAAAAAATTTCCCACTTCCTTACAACGAAATCTACTTTATTTTATTTGTTAAATTGTGTGCTTGTTATAAACTTATTTAGATCTAAAATGCATAAAAAAATAACTTTTCTATAAAAAAAAAGAATATACACTTTTGAAATCAGCACTCTTAGGGTTTTACAAACAGAACAAATAACTTAAACCTTTTTGTATACATTATATTCTTAAATGCAAGAGAAAAAAAAAGGAAATAATTGCTAAGGAAACACAATTTAAAAGAGTTTTAGATGGAAAATAGAATAGAAAAAAAAAGTTAAATTAAAAGCTCTTTTTTGTGTTAAATTAGAAATAATATGCTTTTGGTTTTTCTTTTCTTTTTTTTTTTTTGTTTTTTTGGAATATTTGTATTAAAATTACTGGGGTGATTTTATGCCAAAGAAATATTTGTAAATCAAGGTAACAATTATACCCAAAATCAAAGGCATCAACCAAGATTTTGCGGAGGTTTCTTCTGCTTTCTGTTCAGTATTCCAGGTAGGTTCCGTCTTTTCGGGTATATTTTTACGTTCCTCATGCACCAATTCACCAACTTTGTATTTTTTCATCATTTCACGGGCATCAGAACTGTGACCAACATCTTCGAAATTCTCCGTAGCATCTTTGCCTGCTTGTTCTATTAACACCTCTTCACCACCAGGATGCTAAATAACAGAACAAAAAAAAAAACAAAATATATGTAAATAAAACGTTGTACAATAAAGCTACATACATATTTTTTTTTTATTTCAATTCAGGCGCTGCTGACGTCATTAAATCATGTTTAATTTATTAAACTATTTAATCAAGCGAACCTTGAAAATAAAAGTGAACCTCTTTGTCTACACTCTGTATGCTATGTTGTTGTGCTGCTGGAATATTTTAAAATCAAGCTAAAAAAAAATAAATAATTCCGATTGACTAAGAAATTTTGTATTTTCTAAAATACAGGGTGGTCCAACCAAAATGTTAAAAGAAAATACTACTCAAACGTGCACTCATTTATTGCAAATAGTAAAACAAATAAATCTCCTTCAAAAATTTTCAAATTTTACAAGAAACAGCGTAAAATATAACACATCCTACAAAACAAGTGACAACTCCATGACTCTTAATTATTATGTCAAGTATTTTGATGAGCTCTCGTATAAATTTTTTCCAATCTTATCTTTGGCCCTTTAACATCTGTAGATGTAAAATTTTTATATAATAAAATAATAAAACATTTTTTAAAAAATTAACTTAAACTAATATTATTATAAATATTAAACTTGCACACACACACATACATACATATGTATGTATGTATATACCTTATTTAGCTTGTACAGAAACTTATTTAAAGAAATGCAAATTCCCATAAACTGAAACCTTTGAACCAATATAATGAAAACAAATATTTTAACACACCTTTGGTAGGTAAAGCTTTAAAACATATGTGGCTTTTAATGAGAAAATTTTAGTCTATGCCTATAAGCAGTACTAAAAATATACAAAACATTTGTAAGGTCATTTTCAGTTGTTTAAAAACATACATATGTATGTATGTAAGTGCCGAAAAAAACTTGTCATCGTACATATTTAGCAAATGAACTTTCATGACATTAATGTGAGGCAACAATATGCAGTGAATATTTTCGAAATAAAACAGGAGTCGGATCTAAAGAAAAAAAATTAAAAAACAATGACCTCAAGAATTATCGTGAGCATATCTTAGTAGCCCGAATAAATATGTAAATAATCATTCTGTGATATCGCAAAATAATAGGGACGGTTTTATTTTAATACACATTTGCAACCAAAGCACACAAGTAGTTGACTGTATGTAACAAAAGTTCGACTATTTGTTTTTTCTTGATGAGGTTTGATATATATTACGTTACGTTTATAAATCAGATTTCCATAGAAAACCTTTAATTATTTTTCTGATTAAGGCATTTAGTTTTTTTAGTCACCCTAATGCCACATTATCTACTTGGTTATGTGGTTCATTCTTGAATCATGATTCTGAGATAAAAAAAAAGTAATTTATTTTGATTAGAAGCCTAGATTTGTTTTACAAGTCAACTAGCTAAACCCAAACCACATCGCTAGTCCCAACCTAATTATTGAATCAAGCGATACAGAAACCTATATTCGGTTGAGCCGAATCTTATATACCATTCACACAGCTTGACAATTATATGGTGCAAATGTGACCAACACTGTGATAATTTAAACTTTTAATTCTTAAAAATTTGCATTTAATCCTATCCCATTAAAATAATAAATATAAATATATGTTTGTATGTTTTAATGTTTAAATATTTATACTCAATCAAGCGAAAAATTATTAAATTTCCACACAGATATAACCTTAATAATAAAATAAAGAGGCTAACTTTCGTTCCGATAACTATGCACACAAAGTCGCGGGCACGCAGTTGTTTAGATGTTTGGATGTTTGTTACTCAATCACGTTAAAAAGCCTGAACGGCATAACATGACTAAATGAAATTTGGCACACAGATTAATATATAGGCTACCCTTTATCACGATAGCTAAATTTGAGAAAATATGCAGGGGTTTCAAGTGTCCAAAGTTTACACGTACTGGCGAAAGAAATAAAATCTTCCAACGTCGTGAAGTATTTTTCCTTAAATATTTGCATTCAATTTAATCCCATTAATACAATAAAAATGAATGTTTGTATGTTTAAATGTTTTGATATTGAAATGAGTTTGTGAATTTGATAGATAATAACCTGAATTATTACATAAAGAGACTGGCTATATTTCGTGCCGATAACTAGGTGGTCAAAATCACTAGCACATGCTAGTATGTTATATAAACATAACAAGAATTGCAAGAAGTTACGTATGAGCTTCAAAAACTGATTTTATTTGGGTATAAAAAACAGGGGCAGTTGTGTTCGTTTGCTCACATTTCACCTCGAAATGTATACACATTACCAATTTTCAATAGCAAAATTTTCGAAAGCATATCTGATAAATTGTTGCCATATAGGAGTCTGAAGTATATGTGGGAGCTTCAAAAAGTTGATTTCAACATACACACCGACAAATGTTGCTAAGAACTGTAAATTTAATTTGTAAAGACAACCACGATGACAAAGTTGCCTGTTGACAAGCCAACTAAAATTGTATTGGTATCCATAATTTATTAACCCATTAATGTATTTACTGCTATAATCTGCCATTTGTTTTCGAACAACATCTTGGAGCTCTATTAGTCAAGCCCTTTCATTTAATTATACCTAATTTAAATATAATAAAAAAATAATTTCAATTTTGAATTTGCACCATATAAGACCTACACGGAATACAATAGCCAAGAATTGAATTTAAGAGCCAAATTTATTTCTAGCATAGATTAGATATAAATATTACACATATACAATAGTGTGTATGTTTTAATATATGAGGACCATTGATTATCTTCTACAAAAATTATAAATTTAAAACAAATAGAAAAACGTGTCTAAAATGCTGATAATAATTAAACGTAAATGCATTTGAAATATGTACATACATACAAGCAATTTTTTTTAGTATGTTATCGAATAAAATGAGTTAGCAAAAATAATGTTAAAATTTAGACAAAAACAAGTAAGAGCGCTATATTCGGCCGTGCCGAATCTTATATACCCTTCACAACGTGTAGTCATGCAATAACAGTAGTTTGTATCACCATTCCATATGATATACGTACATACATATAAAAAACATACATATATAAAAACATCCCATTGTAAAATTATAAATTTACGTATGTATGTTAAAAAAAATTTTAAAAAAAAATTTAAAAAAAAAAATTTTAAAAAAAAAATTAAAAAAAAAATTTTTTTTTTAATTATTAAGATATATATAATAAATATAAAACAAACAAAAAAAAAAAATTAAAAAAAAAAATTTTAAAAAAATTTAAAAAAAAATTTTTTTGCCTCAGCTGGGATTCGATGCCACGTTTTCTCTAACCAGTATACACGTTTGTATGTATGTATGTTGTTGTTGTAATGTTGTTTTTATGAAAAGAAAATCGAGGTGGTCGTGGGTTTTTGCTCATATCTCAGTTGTTTATGTACCGATGTTTCTGATTTTCAATACCGATCTACTCCCGAATATTTCTGATATTTTAATACCTTACCCGGGTCCAACCTATGTCGGGGGGCTTCAAAAAGTTGATTTCAACATACACACGGACAGACGGTCAGACGGACAGACGGTCAGGGCTTAATCGACTCCTCTATTCATAAGCTTTCAGAAAATATATACTTTATGGGGTCGGAAATGAAAATTGTAGAAATTTCACACGGAATGACAAACCTATATATACCCTTTTTCACTGTGTGAAGGGTATAAAAATATAAAAAAAATTTTTGGGCTCAGCTGGGATTCGATGCTACGTTTTCTCTAACCTGTATACACGTTTGTATGTATGTATGTTGTTGTTGTAATGTTGTTTTTGTAAAAAAAAATCGATGTGGTCGTGGGTTTTTACTAATATCTCAGTTGTTTTTGTACCGATGTTTCTGATTTTCAATACCGATCTACTCCCGAATATTTCTGATATTTGAATACCTCACCCGAGTCCATGCGATGTCGGGGGGCTTCAAAAAGTTGATTTCAACATACACACGGACAGACGGTCAGACGGACAGACTGACGGACTGACAGGGCTTAATCGACTCCGCTATTCATAAGCTTTCAGAAAATATATACTTTATGGGGTCGGAAATCAAAATTGTAGAAATTTCACACGGAATGACAAACCTATATATACCCTTTTTCACTGTGTGAAGGATATAATTATGAAAATCAATCACAAATAAATGTATATTCTTTAAAACAAAATTACTGATTTTCAATAACCAAATGTTTGAAAGCATTTCTAATAAATTGATTATAAATATGAGACAGTTGGATATATGGGGGCTTTAAAGAGTTGATTTCAACGCTCACACGGAGGGACAGATGGACGCAACTAAATTTCTCTCAATCAATAAGGAGCATATGCATTATGGGGTCGCAAATGAATGCTGTAGAAATTCATTGGCGGAATTTGAACAGAGTTTTTGCTTAAGAAAATTATCCTTTATACATATAAAATTAATTCAGTTTAAGAGTTTGTCCTCCGCAGAAAAAAAATGTATGCTTTTGCCTCCACCAGAAAAATTTGTAACTACGCCAATGTAAAAATTATAAACGAAATGACAAACTTATATCTGTGGCGTGGCTTGGAGCTAAAAGGTCCAATGTGAAAATATTTACTTTTGAGAAAATTGGAATTGACCTTTAACCTTTTTAAGTGCTTTCATAGTGACATTGACCAGCATTTTATTTATGAAGCTGTTCTGGGTTAAGTATGACTTTAGCTGTTTTACCATAATGAAATAGAGCAAGAAAACAAATCTAATGCAATGATTAACTCAAAAGAGCAAAAATGTGACATTGGCCCTTAAGCTCCAAGCCACAGATACATATATATCCTTTTACATTATCATGTGAACTTTTACACAGCTGTGGCAATTGAACTCAAATCAAATATTTAAGTAGGCATGAAATTTATTTGAAATCATTGACTAGTTATCTGTGATCAGGTTATAAAACGTCGTCAAAAAATGTATACCACATTTACATTATACGAAGACATTTATATTATACATGTATATTTATATTTTGGCCTAGATATAATTACTTTGGGGTGGCAAATAAATTTTGTTTGTATTAAAAAAAAAAACATTGCAAGTCAATCATTAAAAAAAAAGAACAAACAGTTTAAATGGGCAACTTGATATTCTTAAAAATATAGGGTACTTGTTATTAACATACACATAGAGACAATAAATATGTACTAACACAATTTTACGTAAAATATTCCTATACTGCAAAATGCTTGCATGCAGAGACTTTACGTGTGTACTGCTGTAAGAATTCAGTTAAATGTTTTCAATAATTAATAATAATAACCAAAATTATCTTAAATACTTATGTAAACAAGAATATAAACTCATGTATATGTATGTACGTATCGAATAGTCAACAACTGATAAAATTATTATATAAGAGAGATAATAGTCGATACACATGTACAAAATAGAAAATACACTTTTTTCATATTAAAATGAGTTTAGCATACACGAGTGTACATACCTACAAATACATACATATATATACAGCTCATTTGTTTTCACAGAGCCATAACTCAAAACTTGCATTATTAGACTTTTTTAAATCAGTCAGGTTATATCTCTCTAGCATGAGATAAATTTGTATTCATGTATGTACGTACATATTTATGCCTAATTTATAAGTAATATGTTTAGGGATTTTTTTATTTGTAAAAAAAGGTTTTTTTCATGTTTTGAAAAGAGTATCGGCATAACAGTATCCTATCCAAATGCACCTAAATGGACAAGCCTGACCTAATTTTTATATTAATAAATATTTTACAGTATTTTCCTACACAATGATTTGTTTTCGATATTTTATTAATGATTTGATAAACGCATACTCAGTCTAATAAAGTTTGTCATTTCTTTCTTTAGGCTCATGCAGACATATTTTTTGCAAATCACTTTTTAATTAAGCAAAAAAAGAAAAATACTCAAAACATCTAAATTCATTTTACTCAAAAATATACATTTTTTTTAATTATAGCCCTTTTGTTGAACATAAGCGCTATTGTTGTGAAAGTAAAACATAAAATAGAATAAGAAATAATATGACTTTTAACCTAAAGACTCAATACTATTTTAATAAGTTTTTGTTGTTATGTATGTATATATTATGACATAGTACAAAGTTACTTTTTAAGCCTAATTTGTATTTTATTAAAATTTTAGTAATATTTCTAGTAGAAAAAAAAATATTCAAATAAATTTGCTGCAAATCAATTTTATACATACACACAAGTGCGAATATTTTAATTTACGAATTTGCATTTCGAAAATGATGTTTTAAGACATAATCTATATAAATAAGATTTGACACATTTTTTTAAATAAAATTAATAATAATAATAATAATAATAATAATAATAATAATAATAAAAATAATAATAATAATAATAATAATAATAATAAAAATAATAATCAAAATAACAACAAATTAAATTAATAACATAAAATATAATACAAATGCTAACTTGTTTTAGAAAATCTAATAAGCAAAAATGAGTTTCACTCGAGGTGAAAACGTACAACTATTATTTACTTATTTATAAATAAAAGGTTACCCTAATAATTATGATTGCCTCTGTTTTTTCCCATATTTTTACAAAAAAAAAAAATTAGCATTAAGATAATTTATGGACACTTTTGTAACTATTTATTGGACAAATCGGTGGCTAATCGGCAAAGTTATAGGTAAAAATTGTTTATACAAATATATATTTTTTTAATTATATTAGGTTTGTAAAACTTCCAAATCTTTTTTGAAAATTCCAAAGACTCCAAATTACAGGTCGTATTTTCGATAATTATTGCTGAGAAAAACTAAAAAATCGGTTTGAAACTAACTGAGATATCAGCAACAAAATACAACTGTTTCGGTGTTTTTCAGATAAATTACAGTTAACGATGTAAAAATTTAAAATGAAAAACGGCGTAGGATACAATAAAGCAAAAAATCGTATAACTTTAAATCTAGAATATAAGTTACGCTACGTTGTGATGATGATAATGATGGAGGCGATTTTCAGATTTATATATAAAAATTATAATTTATATTCAGTTTATTGCCAAAAATGAAAACAAAAACAAGAGAAAGTGGTAATAGACTTTAAAATTTAAATCGATTTTTTTCTTTGCATACTATTTACTTCTGCTTACAGAAACAGATTCATGCATATGTTTAAAGAAATAAAAAAACTTTTTGAATTTTTTATTTATATATTGAAAATTATCTTTTATTCTATGGGAACTTGCAAAAGAACAAAATGTATGAAATTAAGACATTAGAAAAACTGAAGATCGACTGATTTATTGAGGCTACCAAGTTTAATTTTCCTTGATGAGACTTATGAATTTTCCTTGTTCTCAGAAGTTATCAAAAGGGTAACTTGATTTTTATGAAATATATACATATTTTGTTGACAAATAACTTAATAAATCTTTTAAATTAAGTACCTACGTAGGTTTTGTCAATGTTACTTTGTTATGAAAGACATAAAAAGTACATTTTTTGAGTTAAATTTTGTAAAACACTTGATCAGCGTACACTTAACCTTTGCTGACCAGCTGGTCGTTTATGCGTTCATGTACATAAGTGTGTCAAACTAATAGACGAAAATATAATTCGTCTTGAAATATTGTTTAGATGACGTTTGACATACTTACGAGCATAGTCGAATTTGTCACTGCATATACCAGGGTACAATTATACAAGGTGGCGGTGCCAGCCCAGCTGACTATTTTTTTGTGTTCTGGAGAATGTCAAACTACATATTAAAAAAAATTATTTCAACTTCGAAAATTGTCAAACACCATACATAAAAAAAGACAAAAATTGCTCTCCTTTACGCTATCACCTTATGTGATTACACCATGTGAAACAAGCCAACTTTGATAATTTAAATATTTTTTTTTAAATAAAGCAAATAGGTAGAAACATAATAATCTTTGTTAAAAACGGCAATTATCATCAAATTTTAAATTGATAAGCTTTTATTAATATATATGTATGTATATACATATTTGTGCTTTATATCTGTGGACTTTTAACAAAACAACTTAAATTATATTTTTAAGGAATTTTGCTTACACTTTCTCAACTGGGTCTGGGTCTGAAAAAAAATTCAAAATTTAATAAAACTTTTTATCAAAAAATTAACAGTCGAAACAATTCTTATTAGCTTTCACCAATTCCCGTTGTTACGTGTTTTAAAATCAGTGAGTCAATTCTCGTTGTGTGAAATAAAAAGTTTATCAGATTATATACATATATTTCAACCATACCTTTTACTGTTCAAAAGCTTTTCATTTTATACTTTCACACAAAGAGAATTGAGCCCTAGGTATATCACATCAAAGCAAAAATGTTACTTTATTTTTTTGCCCTTTCTTTTTTTGAAATATTTAAAATATCGAAATAAGTTGTTTTGTTTAAAGTCCACAGATATGCACATATGTGTGTAAAAATAAATATACAAATATCTGAGACTTTATGAAGGTACTCAAATAGTTGTTGCTATTTAAAGTACAGAGTTTGAAAAACTTTTGATAAAAAAAATTATCATCACGCTGCAAATTTTTTTTAACTATTACTTATATGAATTCATTTCTGTCAAATCATTCTGATTTGGAGATGTATTGAGTAATAAAGTGCATTACAAAAAAAACGCTAATTGGACAATACACAACAGTATCCTGTTTTTTGTTCTTATAAACTCCTTAATACCCTACACCACTATTTAGAACATCACAATAAACTTTTTCATCTGTTTGCAAAAAAAGTATGCACACTTTATTCTACGTCGTATTTATTAAACCTTTTTTTCAATTAAAGTCCATCCATAACCGTCTATTCCGTATTTAGAAAGAAATTATAGTTCTAATTTCATTGTTGTTCATATCATTCATCCGATAATTTGATTCTACACAGAAGACAGAACAGGCTTAAAACTTATAAAACCTTATTTATTTTTTTGTCCACTATTCCATATTCGGTTATTTTGACTTACCTCGTTAAGAAATTCGGTCACGTCATACACGTTGTTGTGAATTACAAACCAATTATTTTCCTTGCTATTGTGTTCGGCAACTTCAATTCTTTTGTACAATTTAACGTTTTCCGATGACATTTTTAATAGACTTTATTAATTACGAGTTTAAAACTATATTATAATTTTATACTTTAATGAATAATAAGGCAATGTTCTTGAATCTTCTTTTTATTGTTTTAAAAATACTTTTACTTTATATCTGCCTAGCTTTTAAATGCTACTACTTCTCTTGTCACAGTTTAATACGAAGTGTATTTTTATATATTTCTTTTTGTGACAAGGTTGCCACAACGAAAATAATTTTCCTACCAAATTTTTTCCAAAAACGGACAAAAATCTACCAATTTTCTTAAATTGAAGCAGTAGTGGATTAAAATAGCAATATGCACTTATATTTAAGTAAATGAAAGCAATAGTAAAAATATATAATTTGTTTATTTAAAAATTTTTAATATAAATTTTTATGCGATATTTTGAATTGTGTTGCTTCTTAATCAAATTCCCCAGTGTTGATATAAAAAATATATATTATATTGTACATAAATATATAAATATTAATTTTTCCTTAAAAAAAACTCGAAATCAAAATTTAAAGCCATATTATATATTCCCTGTTATGTGAACTTAATATTATAAATTACCATTTAAAGTTACCTACTACATCACTTTCTTTCAAACGTAGAGCCAAAGCTCTTGAATATGTAATTTTGATATAATTTTAAACTTTACACATACATATGTAAAATTTCCTAATCTTAACTATTTGTTATAAAGCTAAAAATAATATTTTACCAAAATCTTTAAAATGTTAACACATGCCAACCAGGCGACCAAGTTTAATAATAAAAAAATTACCAATTTTGGTTCGATCAGACCAAAGTGGCATCCTCGTTTTGTAATAACTTGGTGCTCATCAGGGATGGTAAAATTCTTCAAACTGTGGTTTTTATTTAATAATTTTTTAAATTGAACTATAACATAACATGACCGATTTGAAATTCCCAAAAGTATTTTATATTAAGTAATAAAATTACATAGAATTGTTTCCAATATATTCATTACTTATTATTATATTCCAATATATATTATATAATTTAATATTAATAAAGTTTAAATTTAAACAGATTTTGTGTTTATTTTCATTCAAAATAATATATAAAAATTAAATGTAATTAAAAAAATATTTAAATATATATTAATGATAGTGTAAATTCTTTATTAGTAGTACCTTAAATTGTTTTCTATGTATGTTTTCAAATATGAGTAAATGGTAATATTAGAAATTCTATAAAAATTAGTTAATATTAAATATAAATAAATTATTTTTTTTTAATGATTTTATTTTACATTTTTTACATAAACATTAAATACTAATTAACTTTGGTTACTGGTACACTTTATCTTAGTACACAATGGATCCCATATAAAATATCATATAGAGTGCATAACTGAAAAAAAAGCAATACAATAAAAATTTATATCGTGCAGAAAAACTGTATAACTTTAAAAACCAATTCTGTACGCACTCTTTTTGCGATCAGAAAATTTCGCGATGAAAACTTATAGTACATTATTCAAAAGTACTATTTAAAAAATTTATTAAAAAATAACCACATGATTTCCCTATTAAATTTTCTAGAAACATAAAACATAGATAATAAAAAAACAGCTGTTTGTAGTTAAAGGGATATTATGGCAGGTGACCTTACAAGTTCATAATCATTGTACGTTTAACAAGGTTAACGTAACCGCCCTGCAGAGATTTTTTTTCTTGAGCTCAATCTATTAAATAGCAGATTTTGAGCAAATCCAGTTAATTTCTACTAGATTTCCTATAAAAAACTAAATTTACTCTCCACTAGATTTTTGCAATATTAAATCAATATCTAATAATACCTTGTAATACAACTACGGCTTTTATTACACTACGCTGCATATAGAAAAATTGATTCACAATTAATAAGGTTGTTGCAATCGCATAAGTACTCTATTCTATACTTTTTATATGGAGTTTGAGTTTGGTAGAAGCAGAGCCTCTGACACCACCGTATAAATATATATACTGGTTTGTAATTACGAAAAAGTGTAAAATAAAACAATTGTAACGAGTAGATTCTGATTAAGATTTTAATTTAATTTTTACTAGATTTCACACAGGTGTTAATGAACTATGAGTTTGTTCTGCTGGAAGTTTTACTTTCATTATTTTTCTGTTTGAATAACACAAAAACATCTTGTGTTAGACAACTTGCTGATACCTTATCATGGTACAATCATCAGATAGCCTCACTACTTGCCTTCTTACCTTAATAGCCTTTTTACACTTGCTCACATCTTTCATCTTTCATCAAATTAACAAGATGTTAACATCTTCCCATATGAATTGTACGTGTTTGTGTGTCAACATATCTCAACATCTTTTAAAGATGTTCCTAAATCATTTTGTTCCACTCAACATCTTTCGATTATTTTAGTGTCTTCACTAGAAAAAACAAATATTGTTGCAAAAATTTACATGGCATCACTAGAAAAAAATTATAAATGCCAAAAACAAAAAAAATACATACAACGAGTGGACTTGAAATATGTCGTATAAAATAAAATATCTTCATTCTCTAACAAAATCTGCATATTGTAATAATAATTGCTCTCCAAGGGCAATAATTAATACAAGTAATACAGAATTTTTAAATTCATTTTTTAAATTTTTATTTGCGCAAACATTTACAATAAATATTATGACAGATGAAAGATGAAGGATGAAAGATGTTGCAAATGTAAACAAGTTTTTTTCATTTTCAACATCTTCCACGCATTCCGCTAAGATGTGAGTAAGTGTAAAAAGGCTATAAGGTCTAAATTTTGTTTATGTTTGTTGTTTACAAATAAGAAATTGCGTATTTGTAAAAAATAACCATTATTTTAAAAAATATCTGGCCATTATCCACATTTCCCATACAAAACGAACTCTTCTTCGCCACTAGATTTTGGCAGCAAATACTTAATATCTAGTACTACTTCCTGATGCAACTGTGGTTTTTATAAATTGTACAAAAATATACTACGCTGCACACAGAAAAATTCAATCATAATATATAAGGTGGTTGCAATCGCACAAGTACTTTATTGTTTACATTTTTTTTATATGTAGTTTGAAATTTGGAGTAGTAGAGCTACAATGTTGTATACAACCACAACACTTTGTGTTGCAAATAAAGGTATTGCAATTTGAACGGTTAATTATTCAAACAAAAATTTTAAATTTAAATACATTTAAAAAAATTATAATCAAAAATGTAGTCCTTCGATGCAGACTATTTTATACTCTTAACAATAATAAACAAATTTTTTCAAATATTTATGGAATACTTTTGGAAAATGAAAAATAAATAAAAAAATTATAATTTTTTTATCCATTATTGTTAATTTATCGTATGTTTAAAATACATAGTTATGTATGTTTATAGATTCAAAATCTTATCGTAAACCTCCTAGAAGCCTCTTAAGAAAGAAATTTGTATTAAATTTTTTAAATACAAGATTTCCGTTACATTTTTGATTTTTTAGCTACAAAACTTTAATATACAGTCGTAACTAGACATATACATTTAATTAAAATTAATCTCTTAATATTTCCCTAATGTTTTCGTTGCAATTTCTGCTTTAATACACTTTTGGAACATGCGCATTGTTGGCTTCGTGACTGTTTGTTTTTATATACATTTTCCTTTCTCACCATCATTAATGTTATTGGTGACTTGTGGTGGTGGTGGTTGATGATAATTTTTATTTTCATTTGGCAAAGGATATTTCAAAGTCAAAAAGAAAATTTTACCGTTTTTCCCAACAGGATAAGACGCACTTTTCTCTGTTAAACAAGTGCAAAAAAGTGTTTAAAATTTTTTTTAAAATCTTCAATATACATACTTAATTAACTTAGCACAAATTATATTATTAAAATTAATGAAATTATTTTAATTTGCTTTTAAAAGAAATAAAAAGAAAGAAATTTTATTGGTGAGTAATATACGGAAATCGTGAAGAAAAAATTATATGTACATATGTATGTATGTATGTATATTACGCAATTAATTGAGATGAAAATAAAACAGTTAAACCTTTTATTATATGTATTAAATGTGTTCGAGTTTTGAAAAAATAATAATTTCTAAGTTAATATTGCTAAAAATCAAATTATATTTTCCTTACTTTCACCAACAACTTAATTGATTTTCCACTGAAATGTATGTAAGAACGATTTTGAATACAATACAGTTAGATATTTGGACTTATTTACTATTTACATACATACATAAGTATGTATGCATGTTTAAATATCTAAATAAATAAATTATTTTTTTGTGGATGAAATTTTTACCATTAATCAGTTACACCTTAAATTTTTTTAAATCTAATGATTTAACTTCTTGTGTGAATTTAATTTTAAAGCCTTTGGAAAACATCTACATACGTATTTCTAGCCGTCATGAAATTAAAATGCCTTGATAAGAGTTTTAAACCGTGATGCGTTTATAATGACCAGAAAAGAGTTTGTAGTGCGTTTTTCTGAAATCAAGTATGGTATGCTTACTTCAGACAATTTTTATATTATGTTTTCTTATAAGTAAATAAATGTTTATTAATTAAAAAAATTGTCTTAATAAAAAACAAAAATAATAATAATCCGTTGTCATGCATATTGACTGTCAGGCATGTCACAGAGATTCCGGAAGTGGAATTGATTTCGCTTATTGCTTCTTTAGAAAAAGTTAAACGAAAAGTTAAATCTCATAATACTTGAAGTGAAATTATTATAAAAAATTTTTTTTTAATTTTTCTTAAATACCTGTCGCTGTGCATATATTTAGGGGCGTCAAAAAATTATTTCCTACATAAGCTTTGTATAAAATAAGCTAAATTGTCAACTTAAGATATTTATAAATATTTATTTGTGCTTAAAAAAAAGCATCCAATATTAACGGAGTCTTCAGAAGGTGAAGCAAAAACGATCGAAATCGAAAGTACGAAATTTAAACTATTCCGTTTGGAATATGTGAGTAACCTGTATATTTGTGGTAAAATAAAATCATCAAAAACAGTGGTTACGCTTATTTGGAAAAATATTTATGCGATATGAAAATAGTTTTATTGTATTGTCATGAAAATTGTAAGTCTTTGATAATTTGTATTAATAAGGTTGTAGGATTATTATCTTCCCGACTTTTAAATTTAAGAGAATTTCTAAGTTATTTTTCCATTTTCATAAATTATCAAAAAATATCAATCGTGTATAAATTTTCCTAATGATGTTTACGTTTATTTTTCTTATTTGCATTCAATGTGCATTAAAAGCGTATTTTATTTTGAATAGCTGAATGAATGAATGAAACAAAAATTCCACGCAACAAAAATGTCACTTCTTCTTTACGATAGGGGTGATTGTTATATATAAATAATGAAATAAAATTAGAAAATTTATTAAATAATAAAATTTTTCAAGATATAAAAAAATACATATTTCTAATGTTCATAGTTTTGATTTTTTGTTTTGTTATTAGCAAGGCACCTTGGTTATATGTTTGCTTTTTTGCACAGGGTGGGCCGACAGTTACAATACAGTTTATTTACAATTTATTTATTGTTAAAAATAATTAATTTTATTTAATAAAATTAAAAAAAAAAAAACAATGTAACTTTTGACCCAAGATATTCATCAGGTAATTGCAGTTCGGAGACAATTTTTTGTTTATATTTTTTATATATGAAGTTTGACATTTGAAATAAATTAGAAAAGAGAAAAAATTGTTTTTCATTTATGCAATTTGACAGCTGAAACATAAAATAAATGTTGAAAAAATATAATCAGATGGCGAATCAAGAGTACCTGATGAATAAATATGCCTTACTTTTGACCCATCTTGAATTTGTTATGTTTGTCTCTCGGCTGTCCTTGTGGTTTAGTAATGCGTGCGACCTGTCTGGCATCGCAATACAGCTCCTTTATAGCGACTCGTAACAATGACCGGTTTATCTAATTTTTGCAAAGGTGGATTCTGTGGGCAAACATTTTTTTTAAGTAGTTTTGACGAATTTCCTTTTAAGAGTTGAGATTTTAATTAATGTCAATGTAGACATATAAATTGTTTAAATTTTGACAAATTCTATGGCAAGGATCAAAATTTGCTTAATTTGTAGTATAATATTTAATATATAAAAATGATAATTTCTAGAAAGGACATTCCCATTTAATAATTTTAAAATACATAAATGTTGAATTTAACATTGGTCTACGGCTTTAAAAAAATGAAAATGGAAAAAATGGAATGTCTTTTATAAGAGAGAAGCCTTTCATTAGATGTCCAACCCAGACCTCGAAGACAGAATGGCAAAAACTCCACTTGAACAGATTCACTAGCGTTTTTATGCATTGTAGATTCCATGTGATGCAACCATATTCTAATATAGGCCTTACTAACTTGTAGTAAATAGCTGCTTAGTTATATATGGGTCCCAGTTAGGGATGCCAATACCGAAAACCCGATCGTGAAAATCCCGGGAAATCCCGATTTTTTTTTAAATGATTATTTATATAATAATTTATATAATATTTATTATTCTGCCAGTGATTTTCTTTCAACTTTTGGAGAAACGGTTAGGTGATTTTCGTGTATCCACTCTTTTGTGAAATAGTCACTCTCTAGTAGAATGCTTCACAACAGACGGAGTTTTTACAATGCTGAAAATTGGAAAAATTATTGCACCCAAACAGCAACTATCTTTTGCACATGGAATTCATCTGTAATATTTTTTTGTTTCTGTACAAAGCTTTTACTTGGGAATATGAAGCATCTTAAACAGATGATGATAATGCAGAAAAACATGACTTCATTGAGTTTAGGGTTAATGAATAGCGATATCACAAATAAATTTCGCACTAAACAAATTATTAAAAGTCATAAAAACTTCAAAAAATTTTCGAAAGTCGCCAACAAAAAAATAGGTTTCTCAAAAATATGTCACAAAAAAAAATTAAACTTATTTTCGATTGCAAAACCAGATGGAACAAACTTCTTTAAACAAATAATAGTTATTTTAAACCCAGTAAAGGTAACACATTAAGCCTTTGGTGCAATGACATGATGCTGGTCTCTTAATGAATTTTAAAATAGGATTGCGAATTTAGTGAAAAATTGGAAAAAGCTCTTCCTTTAAGAATACAAGAAAAGGTACAGCTGACTTACACTTTTGAACTTTTTAAATAATCCAAAATTAAAAAATGATTTTGATAATATGTAAATAGTTAATATTTTAATTTCAAAGTAATAAAACTTCCAGGAGTTTGTCTGGAGAAAACTCTGATTCGGATTTAAAATTATCTGAAGATAACACTGTCGATTAAAATTGTTCTATTTACAAAAAATAAATAAAGCGATCGAGGGGTGTTCTGACCTTTTTTGTTTCGCAGGAGGAATTAGCTACCTTAAGTGATTATGATTATTATGATTTCCAAATAATCCTAAAGTCGCTGATTATGATTATATGGTTCTGATATGGATTCCGAAGGTGATTTTTATTGGTGTTGTACAGGTAAACGCATTAGTCATGTCGACTGACCTGTCGGCCAACCAGATTTGGCCATGAAAATTGTGTACACTTGTCAAATATTAAAAAAATAATAATTAGATATGCAATCAGCAGGAATATTATTTATGTGAATAAGCTAATCATTAATATGCGTTGTTAGCTCAATTAAGAAAGTTTTTAATATTTAAGCAAGATTTTCTCAAGTCATGTTGATTTGGAGATAAAATTTTTAATATTTGATGTAATTAAGTAAATATTTTTTTTTGAATATTTTCGAAATAGAACTTAACTATGTTATTCCCCTGTAATAAGTTAAGCACGATTTCGATCCTGGTTTATGTGAGGGAATAATGAACGATTTTTTTTTTTTGCTTTAAAAGGCCTTTCCTTTGTTTTTATTTACATTTAAAGATAGAAAGCGCCTAATGACAGACCTTTTTTACCAAAACAAATACATACATTTTAGTAGATACAAATACAAATGCACTTAAAAGTTTATTGCTAAAAAAAATTAAATATGCATCTGAAATATTTATATTAGAATTTTGTGCACAAAAAATACAATTGATAAAATTTATCCATTTACACACAATTTGTATTGTGCATGAGCAACAAATTTGTATTCCAAGTCAGTAAAACGTATAATAGAATAAAACATATCGTTAACATTTATATGTATATACTGTACTCAAACCACATCCATATTGTACCTCTTCTCCTGACCACACATTTGTTTTTTTTTGCTTTGTATCTTTATGCCATACATTAATATTTCTACGTACGGACAAAGATACAAAACATATCTCCATACATACATACATACATTGTACATATGTAGGAATATATGAATATAAAAATTTAATATTTTTTAAAACACAAATTAAAAAAAATCGTGCAGTTATTTTGTCTTGAAATTTCCAAGAGTATTAACGAACTGAAAACCGAAACAAATTTTTGTGGCATAAAATAAAAAAAAACAAATTTTGTACGAAAATAAATATTTGTGCATATTCAAAATATACATTATATTTCTTTATACATCAATTATAATTGACATCACACAAGTATTTTTCGAAAAAAAAAGGAAAAAGAAATATTTGAAATAAAAATGGAGCCGTAAGTGTTAACATATTATAAATTAATTCATTTGTTAGCCTAACAACAGTTAATAGTTAATTAATTAATAATAATTAATTAATTAATTAATTAATTAATTAATTAATTAATAAATTAATTAATAGTTTTATAATAGTTAAAAAATTATCAATATTTTTTTAAAGCAATTCAGAAGTTTAATACAAAAGGAATGCACAAACCTCAAAATATATCACTAAACAAATAAAAGAACACATTTTTTTAACAAAAAATATTGTTACATATTTATTTTTTTAATAAACATTTTAAATATGAATGAATATATTTGAAATAAAATAAACAGTCGTGATTAAAAGTTGTCAAAATCCTTAACTATTGTAAAAGTATCTAGTGAGTTAATTCCTGTTATGTGAAACGGTAGAGTGATTTTTCAAATCATATCATACAATATAATAATACTTTCAGGTTGTCATAATACCAAAGTACCTACATATGTATGTGCAAAAAACAGCAAAATTCAGTTTAAAAATTTTTCATTTAATTTTTGGTTTGCTAGCTTGCAGATGAAAAATTATGATTAATGACAGCGAGAATATTTCTTTTAAAAGATCCATTGTGTCTCTTGATGTGTGCAAAGTGTTACCATCCTGTTGAAATTACATATTCCTTTGATACTGCAAATTTGGACACCCTTTATATTTTTAATTTTTGATATTTGTGAATACATAAAACTGCAGAATTTTGTGAGATACAGCCACATCTCTGTAAAAAAAAGTCATGAAATATTTCATGAAAATAGTAATGTCTTGCCATTAGAGCCGTAGGGACCATTATACCGATATTTTTTTCCATACAATTCAATCAAAAAATAAACCTGGGTCTCCACGTAGCAATTTTCATTGCTAAGCATAAGCAAAAACGTCGGCAGAATAACGGCACTTTATTGCTAAAGTGTGTTTATTTTCATTGGGTGGAGAACACGACACAAGTAATTTATTTATAAAATTTAGTATTTTTGTTTTAATTTTTTGAAATACCTCACTCTAAATTATTATCAGGTAAAATTATTTTAATTTTCCTTTGTTTCTGCAAAGAAAAACAAAAACTTCAAAGAAAATTAAAAGGATTTTGACAGCTAATCGCAGCAATAATTGCTCAAGCAATCAGCAAAGCAATGATTGCGCAATGCATTGCTGCATATATCAATTTGCGGTCTACACATCGCAATTTCTATGGACGCAATCAAATTTGACAATTGCGGTAATATATATTGCTACGTGGAGACCCCGGGTAAAGAACATTCCTATATATAAAAAAATTTCCCGTGTAAGGCATATAATAAGGTACTCCTATCTAATTAGCTGATTGCTTTTTTTAAAGCATTCACAAGTAGTGCGTCTGCTTAAATTTTTTTTTTGTCTACGATAAATAATTTGCAGTTTTAGTTAATTTTTAACGTCTTTGAAATTTTCTAGACGAGGATATAAAGTTTTTACAAGTGTTTAGAAAATTAAAAAAAAATTGTTTGACATCTAAAGGCATATATACAAAAACAAAATGCATGTGTTTTTATTAATTGTTGTGTGCCTTGGTACCGTATAGAAATAAATATAAAAATTTTCGGGCCTGAAATTTAGGCAGGTCTGCACACATTCAGTGTTTGTTATATGAAATTGTAAAATTATAAGCTGTTGTACAAAGGCATGGTGATATATCTATGTCTACCTTAGACATAGATTTGTTTGCACAAGAACAAAAAAAATCGACAAAGCAACTGTCAAGAAGTTGTTCATGTTCTTTGATGTGAAGAAAATGTGTGAATAGTATTTTTTGTCCCTTTCTTTCATATTGGAAATATACTTGGATGTCAGATATATTTGTGCCAATAAATGTACTGACAACACTGTTTGAACAAAAACAAAACACCGATCAAATTTGCTTCAATACACACACATACATATTTATGAGCGCACAAATAATTTATCGTGGAGTTGTTTCACACAATTAGACTTGACTCCCTTAATTTATTGTCTATATGAAAAAAAATAACTATTAAAACTTAAATATTTATATAGAAATCGATTTATTTGGTAGCATTTTTGCAGTTTTGCTTTGAAAAGTACAATTTTTGACATGTAGTTGGTTTCTAATTATTATCATCACACTACTAAGCTTAGTACATACTTCTATTATAGTCCGTCCTATTATTTTTTTAAACATTTAGATAAGATTGTTGTTTGTTGTTTGATTACATTAACTGCTAACAACTAACAATAAGAAAAATCAAACAAATAAATATTTATTATAACTAAATTACTTTTCTACCCGTTTAAACCCTACATCTGCACTCACTTAACATTAACAGTGGAGACACGATAATAAAAACCTGTTTGCTGACTTAATTGCTTTCTAATGACCTTATGGTTTATGCTACCTTAGCTATAGAGCCACTGTTAGTAAGAGGAATATTTTTCTCTATTAAGAAACTAGTAAATAATTGTCTGAGTAATAAATACCGAACATGTTTAAATGGCACATTTTATTTACTTGCTATTCATCATTCATCATTTCAGTGTTTATTTATTATTTTGCTTTGTTTTTGTAATTATATTTATTGATCTCATTCATTTTTATGAGAATTAAAAGCAATTTTAATTGACAGCATATGGGACAGGGCCATGAAAATTTATTGAATTGTTTTTTCCATAAATAAAATAAAATTTAATTCAAATATTGAAATGAAATGTAGGAAAATAACTAAAAACTATTAATTGAATTGTTTGTTTTAACATAAAAAGCTGCAAATTTGTTTTTGGTTTATCTGCGCGTGTTATTTTGCTGTATACATATTACGTAAGTTAAAACATAATAACCAATTTCAATTAAATAATTATTTTTTTTTTAATTAATACTTTGAAATATACATAAATTACTCTGTCATGCATAGAAACGTTCATAGATAGAGTTTAAGGGCCGTATAAATAAAAAAAAATTTTTGGTTTATTTCTCTACAACATCTGTCAAATAAGCCTTTAATAAACCTAAAATATTTTTTATGAATACAGCCCTAAAGTTTTATTCAGAAAAATAATTTTCCGATACTTTTGTATGGAAATATGTAATAAGACAATCAACAAATAACATTTTTTTAATAGATAATTTTTTGAAAACAAATAATTTATTAAAAATCTGTATATAAATAAAAAAACGAATGTTTGTTTTTCCTCTATGCATTACTAAACCACTGTGATAAAAATTTGGTAGTCTTCTAAGGACATCAGTAATGGTGATTGCAGGAAAAATAGTCAATATCATGTCCAAATAAAGTAAAAATTTTTTTATTACCCCTCTTTGGAGTAGATGACTTTGACGAAGTATCACCATCTTATACGATATGGAACGCCATTTTCGCGATTGTTATTTTGCGTAGTTTTAGCCCAGTTTCGCTAATCTAATGTTATTTCAGCTAGGTAGATGATGACTGATCTTTTGTCATGATGTTATCGTCTTTTTTAAGGGTGAAATTAGGGATTTTTGGATGAATTGTCTGAAGAGGTTAAATCCACCTAATTTTTTAAAATTCGAAAAACTATGAGGAAAATTTGTCTCTGTAAGAAAATATGGAATATTCTTACATTTTCATAATATAGGTTGATAAAATTAATCTAAAATACCATTGGCAATATCGATACGATAGTTCCAGTATGTCCAAATACTATTTTTTGAGATTATGATTTTCGTAATATATTCTGAAGGGTACGCCAAATAACTTTTTTTTTAATGTTATGAAAAAAGTGTAGCTTCGGCTGTGTGGCACGTAGCGCCGTCCTGTTGAAACCAAATGTTGCCAATATTCTCCTCTTCAATTTTTGTGAACAAAAATTCGTTCAACATGGCCCGATAGCGATCGCCATTGACTACGGCTACTCCTTGCTCATTTTCGGAGAAAAATGCCTCTGGACCAAAATCCGCACCAAACAGTGACTCGTTTTGGGTGTATCGGCGTTTCAATGTATGCGTGCGTGTTTTCTGTGCCCCATATGCGACAATTTTGCTTGTTTACATACCCGCCAAGATCAAAATGAGCTTCATCTGAAAAGATGATTTTTTTGTCAAAATCGGCCAAAGTAATGTCGCAATATTTCCCAGCGTTGTTCAAGCGTGCTAAGTGTTACCATTCACGAAATAAGCACTAGTTGAATAAAAAAACGTTAGATGGCGGACCCTTTATATTCTTACCACTAGTTGCATACAACTTATTCAATGTAGCTACACTTTGTTAACGCGCTCATGGCCATGATTGAAGGCGCGAGTTGCACAATTTCCCATCAAGCCGTGTAGGAAGAAAGATATTGTCTGCTCTTTCTAATCGATAGTCAAAAGTTCCACGGCCTTCTTTTTCAAATCCTTTTCAGATTTAAAATTAACTTTGAAAAAAAAAGTCATTTACATATGTACATAAGTAAATGTAATTTGAAAAATAAAAAAAAAACTTTTTCTACACAAAAGCAAAAAAGAAAAGTTTTTTTTCTTTAAATTTCTATTCATGAAAATTTTTCACAAGACCTTAACAAACAATTATTTGTCTATATCTAAATCGATTAATTTATTTAGAGATTGAATATGCCTCCAATCCATATCGAAACAATGTAGCAAAAGGGTTAATTGGAACATGTCAATATTTCCTCGTGTGTATTGTATTTAGCATAAAAAAATGAGTTGTTTTCAAAAATTTAAACGCGTAAAAGCTCTAAGGAAACTCGTTTTACTCATGCAATTGTTACATACGTGCATACATTTCTACGTAGATATGTACTTACTGTCATGGTCGATCTGCAGTAGTATGTATATATGTATCTACTACACACACATATTATACAAATAAAGAGATATAAATTTTTTCTTTTGCTTTTTTAATTAGTGTTTCATATAAGTTCATCATTCCGTGTGTAACACCAAGAAATATTCATTCCGCATTAAAATTATTTATTAATGTACTAGTAATAATTTAGGTTGTATCCATCTGTACGGCAAAATTTAATTAATTTCGTTTTGTCATTGTTTTTCCGTGATTGAATAAAAATATTTAAAAAATTTAAATATGAATTCATGTTCGCCAGTTCGTGTAAATTTTAGGCACTCGCAACTCTTAAACAATCGACTAACTAAATACAAAATATACATATATTTATTCCATATTTCCGCGAATTCGCTTGATTATCGTAATAAAGGGTAGTAGCGTAGTATTATGTAATCTAGATTGTTGTCTATCTGTGTGCCAAATTTCATTTAGTTCCTTTTAGCATTTTTTGCGTGATTAAGTAACAAACATTCAAACATTTATTTTATTAGTAGGATGTTTTTTCAAAGGGAGCTCCAGCAGTCAGTAAGTTTAAAAACACTATGGTTTAATAAAGTTAAAAACACTGGCGAATATATAACTTCTTTCAAAAACTGTTGGCTTCATTTTGAAAAAATCAGCTTTTGTTATTAATACATTTTGCTTTACGTACATATAAAGTAGTTTTTAATGTGCATAAGTACCTACAGAATTTTCACATAGAAAAATATTTAAAATAGGTACCTATGTATATGAATTTCCCATAATTAGCATCATATGCCTAACTGTGCTAAAATAATTAATCGCATCAATTATATTAACAACAAACTTAAAATATACTCCCATCTTCTTATACATAAATTTTGTTGTGGCTAGCAATGCAGTCCGGGTTCATCTAGACTGTAATAAGTTTTTACGTGTGAAAATATACACAATATATTGGGGGTATCAAATAGAAATGTCTGTTTTTTTTTTAATTTGCCAATATTCCTTGCGTCATTTTTTCATATTAATACCCTGTTTTTATAATCCAAACGATCGTTTTAAGTGAAAATTTTACATGTGTTTGGTTATTGTAAAAAAACAAATTACACGCAAAACTTTTACTCAAAGCGTTAACTTAGATTGTAAAAAAAAAAAATAAATAACTAAAGCACATTTACTGCATATGAAGCTTAGTTGGCACAGAATTCGATATTTTCGAAGCAAGAAACCTTTGATGTAGGTATACACTAAAATGTTCAATAACTAAGTATAAATAAATGAGAAAACAAGTAAAAGTGCCGAATCTGAAAATACCCTTCACCATCATGTACATAGGTAAAATCCCACATCGTAGCTTAACCTATATATATCATGTTGTACGCCATTTTTTATTATTTCCGACGCCATCCTTGATTTTGAATCTTTACGTAGTTAACTAGTGTTTTACTAGTCAAAGCTTTTAATTTGATACCCATATTGATTAGGTTAAAAATTTGATCCGCCATTTTGTTTTAGACGCCATCTTGGATTTTACATTTTTTAATAATTTACTGTATTCGACTGGTCAAGCCCTTTCATTTGATACCGATATTGAGGGGGTTCAAGAAGTAACATTTTAAAATACCAGATTCGACCCATAAATAAATTTATTGTCCGCCATTTTGTGGTGGCTGCCAACATGAATTTTAATTTCTTTATAGTGTCTATATTGCGCTAGTCAAGTGCTTTCAGATTATACCAATATTGACAATCTTTGGTTGTCTAGAAGTTTTAAAAAATTGATTTTCGTTTGTAAATTTTTGGAATTTATATATTTAAAAAAAATTTTGCCTATAACTTTACCGATTAGAGCCCGATTTATCTAAAATTTTTCACGAATATCTCTAGAGGCATATTATATCTACAAATAGTAACAAATTTTAATTTTGGTGGTAAAAATATGGGAAAAAATAGAGGCAGTCGCGTTTATTTGCTCATATCTCAGAAAGTTATTGGGCGATTTTGCTGAATTTCAATAGCGATTCATTCCCGGATATTTCGAAAAGATTGATACCATACACTTGTGGTTGCTTCTAAAAGTGGATTTCAACCATCACACGGACAGACGGTCAGGGCTTAATCGACTCCTCTATTCATAAGCTTTCAGAAAAAATCTACTTTATGGGGTCGGAAATGAGAATTGTAGAAATTACAAACGAAATGACAAAGCTATATATACCCTTGCGCACCACAGGTGAAGGGTATAAAAACAAAAATCGCGTTCGAAAGATACGCAATTTTTTGTAAATCTGTTGAACTTTTAAGTTATACACCCAATATATTAGAGAATTGAGTAAAGATAAAAAATGACTGAAGATACGAATGCCAGCAGAGTAAAGCTACCAAAGTACAAAAACAGTGGATGTTGGTTGTTGGTAAATCAACACTGATCACTACACAAATGCGTGACAATCACGTATGGATTGGCTGAACAGCAACCAGCCAGCCAGCTAGGCTGCCAGTAATAAATATTAAACACACAGCTGTAAAACAATGTTTTTTTTCTTCCTCTTCTTTGTATTTCCATTTGTTGGCTGTGAGTGTTTTTCTTCGTTTTGTTTACTTTTATTATTCAACAATTTGTTTTTGTTCTAAATACAGTGTTTGTATATGTATTGTACATGGATATGATATACCTATTTTTTATCCCAAAAATAATTTTAATTTCATTTCATTTTCATTGCATAAAGATGCTAGGGCGGGGGGAAGGTGTTGTTTTTTTTATTATTGTTTTTAGCGCAAGCAACTTTTATAATGGCAAATTTGTTCTAGTTGGCGAACGTCTATAATTAATTGTTTTGCTAGATTTCTTAGTAGGTATACCTACATAAGTATATTCGTTAACGGTCACCTCTTTTTAAAATGCCGTATTAGATAAATATAGTATATGTATATGTATGTATGTACATATGTATGTAAATATGAAATCAGAACAAATTGGCTTTTGAATTTTTACTTTTTAAAATTTGTCCCGTTTGATGTGTTGTTATCAAAATTGTATGAGATGTTTGAACAAAAATGGTTATTTAAATTGTGTGAAAATATTACTTGTATGTTTATTTATTTTTTGTTAATAGTTTAAAAAAGCAGAACACATGTAAATTTACTGTTCGCTTAACGCTTTTAACTAAAGAATTTTACAAACAGCTAATTAGTTAAAAATATACCTACTTAGTTTTATATGTAACTGACCTACATTTGTTGATACATATGTACATACATACGTGTAAAATGTATAATGTATTCTAAAATTGGAGGTGGGGTGTAAATCAATGGTTTATTTGTAAACAGACCAACTCATGTAAACACATCAGAGATGGAAAATTTTAAATTTATTTAAGTTAGGAATTTTTCTCAAATAAACATATCATTGTAATATTAAGATCACATTACATCATACTTTCCTTTGTTTCCAGATTTTCACTGAAATTTGTTAAAAGTAATTATCTTTTTTATGAATATGACACACATTAATAATACATAACATAATTAAAGATCCTCTTCATAACAAAAATTTTATTCCATAGCCCTTGTGGTAGATGTTCAAATATTGTTCTTGCTTAAAAATGCATTAAGAATTTTGTTAAAATATTAATGATAATTTAACTCACTATATATGTAGGTATGTACAAGTAATGTTCAAGTATATTCATTGTTTTATATCTTTATAAAATGTTGATGTTGTTGATTGTTTGGTCAAAGAATTCTTTATATTTGGCACATTCTCTTTTTTTAACAAATGCATATTTTTACCGTTTTTTGTCATTTGTTCGAATAAAAAATAAATCTAGAGGATTATTTTTTCGTGTTGAAAGAAATGAAAAATTTCGTGGTTGTAGAGCTGCATGCTGGCATTTAGGTGTTATGTTGTAAAAATTATCGAGTTCATACACGAGTTAATCAAGTTGTTTTTCATATATGTAAATATTTCTTATTTTATTTTTATTTTTAATTTTTTGTGATACTGCCTTTTTTCTTAGCAGCGCATTAGCGGTGTAAAAAAGAAATACGCCGGTTTTTTCTCTTAGAAAAAGATGACTTGTTATTTAAATATTAGGTGCTTTTTCAGAGTCATAGAATTTATAAAAAAAAAAACAATAAACTCAAAAAAAATAACAAAACTTTGACGTTATTAGCTAACAAGTTTCATGACATTTAATATTTAAAAAACTTTCTAGCATATGACCTCCGCGTCTGCTGTTACGAACGATATTCTCTCGGTCCAATTTTCCACCACCAGCTTATTTCCTCAATAGCACGTCGAAAGTTTAATTTAACGTAACCCTACAAAAATCAGTTCAAAGATGCCAAAGCACACTAACGAGGAGACCGATCCATTTTTCGAGATAATTTAGTCACTAAACGTTTGCATCTTGATGGAACCATT
Source organism: Phyto melanocephala (assembly GCA_941918925.1). NCBI lineage: Eukaryota > Metazoa > Arthropoda > Insecta > Diptera > Rhinophoridae > Phyto > Phyto melanocephala. The sequence continues at coordinate 108,205,350 of OW799237.1, forward strand.
TCTTTTACAAATGATTTGCAATGTAATGAGAAAAAAAAACAAGAATAATTTGTTTGCGTTTATCATTCACGGTAATACTGGCACTGGACTTAAATTAAAAGACAAATGGGTCAATGGTAAAAAAGTGGTAATTATTACACCAGCTGGATCTTATGTGGATGGAGATCAATATCCTTCCTCAAAAAGTGTGTAACAATAGAGACAGAGTTGCTGAGAACTAAGTGGGATCGATTAATTCAAGTCTATGGTCACTCTCAAGTAAAGCTTAATTTGTTCGCACGATACACGCTCGGTTTGGACGAATATTATCCAAAACAGTTAATGCGATAATGAATCGATCCATACGTATTACTTAACGAAGTGCTCAATAAGAAGAGAATAGAATAGAGCGCGAATTTTCGAGTAACTCTTTGCATGGCGATTTGCCAAATTAAAATAAGAAACGTCCCTTAACACCATATTAATAAGAAATGATTATCATGGTACTTTAAGAATACAAGCGAATGCTTTAAGCTTAAATTGGCGTGCAATTTGTTTTTGTTACAAAAAAAAAAAAAATAAATACAAATTTTATAAAGAAAAACTTAATATTCGACTGTTCGTATTTAGTTTTTCGTTCTCAATGAAAAAATCAAATGACTTGTATCATTTCATTGTTTAATGTTGTAAGTGTATTTACAAGCTATTTTTTGCATATATATGCATACTTATGTATGTAAGTAAAATCTGCCGCTGTTCCAAAAGAAAACAAAAAGGATACTAGTCCCCCCATAAAAACAATTTAAAATATATTGTGAGCTTAATCAAAAATTAATTAATTTTTAAAGTCGAATCTTTTTCTGAAATATACTATACGTATTGCCCATCTCTGATCCATTTCTAATATATTTTCGTCATAATTGTTCTTAACCCATAAATAGATTTTTATTATTATCGTATTTCTTTTAATGATTTGATCAATTTTATAATCATTAAACGTGTATTTTAAAATTCGTTGTTATGATGTTTACTGCATTAAAAAAAAACAAGAACTATCAAATAATAAACAAAGTATTAAAATATTAATAAAATTCCAAAACAGTAAACAACTTTTGTACCTATAAGATAGCATTAATGTGCTATTGACAGAGCAAATTTTTTACTTATATTTTGTTATTGTAACAAAACTGCTTACGAATTTTCACTCAAATTGTTAAGTACACAGCATATTTGTACATACATTTTTAAAACAAATAAAGCCTGCCAGGGCTAATGATTAATTTTAAAGAATTTTGTATACAAATTTAGATTTTATCTGTTTTTGGGTAACGATCGATTAAAATTTCCGAAATATTTATAATGACGTAAGTATTTCCTTGGTAAAGATGGGGTGGGTTTGTGGCAAAGATAATTTCACTTTTTGGCTTGAGTAATGCTATCATAAAAATAATCTATGTTAAGCTCTAATTTTTATAAAAATCTGTCACATATTTTATTTATTTTTGATGGAAGGGTTGCTCCCTCTGTGAAACACCATATTTATAAGAATCCTATCACTCAAAATTTCGTCAGAACTTTTGTCAAATTTAAATTTTTTGTTGAAACGTTTTAGCGGCAAGAATTTATTTACATAGATATTTATTTTGAGCTAGAAATAAGCTTTTATTATTTCAGTACTTGTAAGTCTAGTAAATTTTAGTTCTATAAAGATTATATCTCTCCATATTTCTTTTTTCTTATTAACAAATCTTTAATAAATTCAAAGTAATATCTTTTTTTGTACGCAAGTGATCCTCTGCGATTTGCTGATGCTCAGTTAAATAAAGAGTGTTCTGTTGAAGATATAAATTCTATATTAAAGATATTTCTTGTTTAGGTCTATTCCTATTAGAAAGTACTCCATCTCACATGCTGGACCTAAAAATAAAATCTTACATTAAAATCGGTAAGGCAGGATAACGTGATTCTATGTATCGAGTGTCCCAACAAAAGTGTCGGTTATAAGATTGCCACCATTTTGTTAATACAAGATGTACGGTGAGTTTTTTTTAACACTGTTGTCACGTACATACCACTCGATTTAAGAATACGGAGAATTTTTCAAACAAAAAACGTTTAATTATTGAAAAACCCATCACAAAAGTTATGAAAGTGCTGCAAAAACAGCTAGCCAATAACGACAAGTTTGCGGTCGCATTTATGCTCCAAATGAGTAGACAGGGAGGCGTTTAATTGCAAAATGAAGGAACAAATCTACGCTGATAAATCAGAAGATAATTGTTTGATCTACATATATAGCCGCAGTAAGGGAAAGTGTGGCCAAGTATCCAAACTTCCATTAGGAATATTGATCAATTATTAAAAAGAAGATATGGTGCGTTATAGGTGAAATAAATTAAATAATGTCATATATATGCGAAAACGATATTTAAAATTTCAACAAAGGAATAACCACGAGTCAAAGGTTTTGTCGTGACCATATGTTAGCTCGGAACTAATTTTCATTATGTTGAAATAAAAATTCAAAAATAAATTTGTTTGTCTCTAAAATTAAATCTGAAGCTCTTCTCAGATCACCTAATATAATACTCAATTGGTTTTCTATATATCCGAGCTATTTAGAAAATTCGCTTCTTTAGAACATAACAAAAAACTAATAATTTCTACATTTAAATTTATTTAAAACAGTTGTTAAATATTTTTGGTGTTTTATAAGATTTGTTTATATTTATGCACGTAAACGCAAACATATTTACTTAAGTACATACACACACATGTCTATTTAAAACTGCATATATATAAATTGTCATTAAGTATTAGTAGAATCTTCTATTACAAAAGCTTATTTATTATTCATTGTCATTAATAAATGACTATGTTGTTGGAACTCAACAAACTGTAAACAATGATTTGCATTATGTCAGCCAACATTTTATTTTAGTTGTATGTAAATACAAATTAATAATTACTGTGCCAAAAGCAAATAACTACTTAAGTCAATATAAGCTAAAATTTAGATAATAACCTAATTGCAATCTCGCAATTTAAAAAAAACGTACCCTCAGGAGAATTTTCAACTATTTTTGACAACCATACAAGAAGTTATAGCGCAAAAAGTTATTGCCTATTTTTTTAACGAATGATAGAGTTGTCAAAACCGGTTCGCGAGTTATTCGAAAAACCAGTTTCTTATAGATTTTTTTTGTCTTTTTAAATTGGTTTTTAAAATTTTTCGAATTATCCGAGCTTTTTATGTCATGAAATATTCGATTATTATTCGAATTTTGTAATTCAATTTTTTAAACTTTCTTTTGATATTACTTTCATCTCAAACACGATCGAGAATAACGCAACTTTTCCTTCGTAGTGTGCGCAGAGTTTTTTTTGTTCTTTTCCTTATTTTTACCGCAAAAATTAAAATTTTTCAGGCCTAGTACAATTTATCGACACGTTTGCTACTATTAAAAATATAAAATGTATTTAGGGATATTTCGATAAATACAGTTTCCAAAACTATTAATTGATTCTTGAACACGCTAGGTATTCCTTAAAAAAAATAACAAATCAGTTTCAACTACCTGAGATATAAGCACAAAAACTGTGAAGCATAATTGCGGATAATGTTTTCATTTTTTTAACCTCATCAATATAACAAGTAAAACAGTAAACAATGTACAAATTCAAAACTAAGATTTCGCCGTAAATAATAATAAAAAAAAACGGCTTATTAGGTCGTTTTACCCATGTAAATGATGGTAAAGAATATTAACAGATACGACTGCCGAATATAGATTTCTTACTTGTTGACATTAAAGTTATACCGTTAATGTATTAAAAAGTTATTTTTATCAATTGATTTAAATTTTAAAGATAGAATGGAGGATTTTCGAATTATTTATTTTCTCATATGCCGAAATATTTGAGTACTCTACATTGGGAAAAATAAAATGTAATATAACTAAGTGTTCGAAAATCGATATGCTGTTAAAATAACACAGCGCGGAATTCATAGTCTTTATTTTAAAGGGAATTAATCAACTGAAAATGTAAAAGTGCTTTGCTGGAAAGCTATAAAAACAAACTTAAACAGTTTTTCCGTATTGCCACAGATAAACATACATATTTACTTTCGATGTGCAAATGTTTGAAAAAAATATATTTGTACCTACATGTAGTTTTAAAACACACATGTTTAATAAATTTTATGTATTGTTTTTACATAGATTTTTTTTGTATTTTCGCGATACTGTTTGAACATTCTTCCACTCAGTATTACTCATCAACCTTGTTTACACACTTCTCTTTACACAAGAGTATGGCTGCGTGTGCGTTTACAAACAATAATACTCGTTTTATCGTTGTTGCTATCACTTGTATAAAAGTGAGTGTTAACTCAAACGAAAAATCCACACACACACACACTAATGCTATATCATGTTGTTTGTAAAAATTCAAATAAAATAATAGTAATGAGGACCATAAAGTTTAGTCGATCGACAACTTTTTAACTTAAAAATACAAATTTCGGAGAAGAAATAACAAAACTAAATAAAAAAAATCTCTCTCTGCAATAAGGGAAAAAGAAATCATTGTAAAACTGAAAAAATTTAAATACACTTTTTATTGCAAGAAGAAAAAAGAAAATTTTAAAATCTTTTAAAACAATAATTTAAAAAAACCGAATTGTTAAGAGAAAATTGTGAATAAATTTTAAAAGAATACTGAAAATAGAAAACAAAATGCCGGTTGATATTTATACACAGCAGTTTGTGCCACCAAGGTATTTATAAAATTTTTTCTTTCTGTGTTTTGGTTAGAAAATATATTGTTGGTCACAAGTAGAAAGACCCTTACTTAAATAATTGCAACTTTACAACAGAAGGCAAAATTGTAATAGAAACTTTTTATCGTAATAAAAATACTTTTGTAAAATTGCTTGTGAAAGGATTTTTTTTTTTTTGATACTATTGCATTAAAATTTTGTGTCGAGGTGTATTTGTGTAAAATGTATTGGAATTACTGATAAACTAAATTTAATAAAATATACGAATTGGGGCATTTAAACATGTTAACCATCGATATATGTATGTATTTATGAATATCAAGTTTAAATAAATAGTCAGCTAAACAAATTGAGAAATGGTTATATATTTTTTCTTTTTTATTTTAAAATCTTTAAGAAATTTACAGAAAATATATATGTAAATAGAGAATTACCAAACCTTTAAAAAAACCTGCGTTTAACGCTTTTATTTATAGGGCCGTATTCATAAAAAATATTTTAGGTTTATTGAAGGCTTATTTGACAAATTTCTCTACAACATCTGCCTATAATAAACCTAAAATATTTTTTATGAATACGGCCCATAATATTTAGAAACTTAAACACTTGTATAACTAATATACATATGTACATGCTAACATAACTATATATAAAAAATGTTACGTATATAAACTTAAAACATTAGTTTAACATTGCTTTTGGTAGTTGCTACTCGTTGAATCCCACATACATTTTGTTGTTGCAACACTAAAAATTTACCGAGTAAAAGTTTGATTGTTTTTATTAGTTGGTAAATGTAATATTAATGTGCATCTATGTATATGAAGCATTACACTCAAAAAATTATGTAAGTGCAATATAGTCAACTGCAAGTGCAATTTAAAACAAATGGATAAATTTAATTTAAATTATGAAAAAATTTTGATAAAATACAAACAACATAAATAACAAAAAAATTAATTAACATGAATTTAAAAAAAAAAACAAGTAACAATGCTACATTCGGCGTGCCGAATCTTATATACCCTTCACAACGTGTAGTCATGCAATAACAATTGTTTGTATCACCATTCATCTCATATAAAATACGTACATACATGTAAAAAACATACAAAAAAAAATTACAAAAAAAATATATAAAAAATAAAAAAAAATAATAAAAAAAATTACAAAAAAAATTACAAAAAAAACTTAAAAAAAAATATATTAAAAAAAAATTTTAAAAAATTTTTAAAAAAAAATTAAAAAAAAAATAATAAAATATAAATAATAAAGGGTGTTTTTTTAAGCCCGATAGAACTTGAAATTGTAAAAAATAACACAAAAAATTAAATTGTAATCAAACATTTTTTTTTATTCGAAAGATCAATACATGACATTAACATTTGAAAATGATTTCGGGCATATGGGCACCGCGGCTGTTCTTGACGAAGCGCATTCTGGACGTCCAATTTTGGGCCACTTTTTCGAGCACTGCTGGCCGTATGTCACGAATAACACGAACAATGCTGGCCTCCAAGGCGTCAATTGTTGCTGGTTTATCAGCATAAACCAGTGACTTCACGTAGCCCCACAGGAAATAATCGAGAGGTGTCAAATCGCACGACCTTGGAGGCCAATTGACAGGTCCATTTCTCGAAATCAACTTATCGCCAAATTTTGATTTCAATAAGTCGATGGTTGCGTTCGCCGTATGGCACGTAGCGCCATCCTGTTGAAACCACATCTCCTCCGGATCAATGTCATCCATATTTTCAAACAAAAAATCATTGATCATGGTGCGGTAACGATCTCCATTGACCGTAACGCGAGCTCCGGCCTCATTTTTTGAAGAAATAAGGTCCGATGATGCCACCAGCGTGAAAACCGCACCAAACGGTGCATTTTTCTGGATGTAATGGAGTCTGTAGGGTCTCTTGTGGATTGGTCTCGCTCCATATGCGGCAATTTTGCTTATTAACAAACCCGTTAAGCCAAAAATGCGCCTCATCGCTGAACACAATTTTGCGATAAAACAACGGACGTCCAGAATGCGCTTCGTCAAGAACAGCCGCGGTGCCCATATGCCCGAAATCACTTTCAAATGTTAATGTCACGTATTGATCTTTCGAATAAAAAAAAAAATTTGATTACAATTTAATTTTTTGTGTTATTTTTTACAATTTCAAGTTCTATCGGGCTTAAAAAAACACCCTTTATATTAAATAAAATAAAATAAAATTTTTTTGGCTCAGCTGGAATTCGATGCATCTTTTACTTTAACCAGTATGTATGTATGTTGTTGTTGTAATTGTGAAAAAAACGAGGTGGTCGTGGTTTTTTGCTTATATATCAGAAAGTTATGGGGCGATTGTGCTGAATTGAAAAATTTAAAAATATTTCCAAGAGATTGATACCATATAGAGATCTGAGGAACATATAGTTGCTTTTAAAAGTTGATTTCAACCAACACACGGACAGACGGTGAGGACTTAATCGACTCCTCTATTCATAAGCTTTCAGAAAATATATACTTTATGGGGTCGGAAATGAAAATTGTAGAAATTACAAACGGAATGACAAAGCTATATAAATATAGATATTTTAATAAGAATTTTCAAATTTTTATCACGTTCAAATGCGGTAATTTGCCGCCAGATATTTTGTCAACATAAACAAAACACTAACAAAGTAAATCGTTTTTTGTTGTTGTTGTTGTCGTTTACTTATAACATACATTATATTTCAATATATAAAACCGTCACAACACAAATTTTCCAAAATTTACTTTTTTCTATTAATTGATTCACAACAATACTTATCTCTTACTACTCCAAACATTTCTTTCTCATCACTTTGTTTTTTGACTGGAAAAATACCGTTATGTCTGTTTTTTTTTTTTTTGTTGACTGCAGTGCTTGTGTATGATAAATAGTTTTTTGACTTTCCCAAAAATTAAAGAATTTTGAGTTGAGACGTTGTAGTATTTAGCGTGCGATATTTTTTAGCTTATGTTTTGTATTTATTTGTTTGTTAAAAATATCATAACTTTCCTATAAAATATATAATAAGAGATTTTGTTTTCATATTTGCGCCATTAAAAGAAGACGCAGCATTAAGGTGGATATTATTTTTTTAATTTTTGCAGTAACAAAAAAAAATTAAAATATATAGATACTGTAAAAATGTATAGATATAATATTTCATTTGCCCATCCCGATTTAAAATCAGTGTTTTACTAATTCTTTTTTTTTTTTAAATGACTTTCCGGAATACTTTTTGTGCAACAGTCAAGTATTGATTTTTTTTTTTTTTGATTTCAGTTTTTTCTTTAAATTTTTAATGCACTGCAAATTCTCTTAGACCGTAATTCCTTCATCATTTTACTAAACCACCCGAAATTGAGCCTTAAATTTCATATTAAATTCAGCATTATAAAGTAGGTGCGGTTGGTGGTCTCTAGGCTTCCCATATTATAATTTTATACGAAAATCACTGCATCATAAAGGTATTGAAATGAAGATAAAATTGTAGAAGATACTAAATAATTTTCTAAAGTTTAAAATTTATGGCATAAAAGGTCTACTACCTGTAATAACCTAAGCCCTTAATATGTTGTTTAAAATATAAAAAAACTTTGGTGGCCTAAAGTCGAAATCCCAAATCAAATTCAGCGCACATAATTTTGTTTTGTTACTTGATCAACTTGAATTTTTTTTTTTAATTGTTTTGGGTTATGTCTTTACTATTTGAGAGTTCAGTGTATTATGGGTAGTATGAGTAATATTTTTTGCGAAAAATTAAATATCGCTCAGTCAAATCACTTAAACAATGACATAACTCAAAAACAATGTTTCACTAATTTCTTAACAACTTTTATCAAAAAAGCGTATTTGTACAAGAGGGCTATATTCGACCGTGGCAAATCTGATAATACCCTTTACCATAATATCAGAGGTAAAAAGACCATATCGTACTGTAGCCTATATTTCAGAATTAACAATAAACAATTGTGCTAGAATTCAAAACCAATTTATTCCCAAATAATTCCAAAATATTGACATCACATGCGGGTTCGATTCCCGCCAGTGTTTTAAGAAACAACATGAAATCATCTTAAATAATTTTTTGTAGCATTTTAGTTCTTAATGTTTGAATTTTGAGTTAAAAGTAAAAGAGCGGTAGTATGTACATATACATATATTAATTTTAAGAGTTTTGTTTAAGAATGAGTGGTTATCAAAAACTCTTTGGGATTAAATAATAGATACATTAGATAAATTTTGTATAGATAAAAATATAAAAAAAAAAAAAAATATAAATATTTTTCGATTTCACCTTATTGGAATCCACGAAGGCATCAGACCTCTTTTAAGTTTTTTTTATGATTTTTTTCAATTAAATTACATTTTTATTGATAAAAATATAAATATTTTTACTATATCGTCTAAATTTCTTGATCTTTTTTAATTGATTATATTTGATTTTTATTTAAGCTTGAGATCACTTTTTTGTTTTTTTTTATATAAAAATTGTTTATTACCAAATTATATAATTTGTATACATATTTACCCTGAAGAAGCTACCCATTGTTTGGTAGCGAAATATTGGTTAATAAACAATTTTTTATAAAAAAAAAACAAAAAAGTGATCTCAAGCTTAAATAAAAATCAAATATAATAAATATTTTTACATTTAACTTTAAAAATTCTATGAGAAGCAGTGCATTTTCTTTGTTTATTGTGATAAAAGGTTGTTTACATTGAACATTTTTCAAATAGAAAATTATTATAATTTAAAACCTTGCCATCGACCAATTACAATTCAGTGTTATTTAAAATGGCATACAACAATTCTGTGGCAATAAGAAAAAACTGCTTTTGTCTGTTTTTATAGATTTTTTGAGTTGAGTTTTTTTTTATAAATTTATTCCCTTCAAAACTAAGACAATTATATGCATTCCACGATCTACATAAATATAATTTAAAGAGTATATTGGTTTTCATATATTTAGTTAAATTAAAGTTAAGGTTGAAATAAGTTATAATTCCATATATTATTGTTTGTTGAAAAAATATAGGCAATCAGTTTTTACGCTATATCTTCCTATAAAGTTTTAAATTCGGGGATTATAATGGTGTAATTACCTTAAATTTAGCTTGTGGGAAACATTTACTTGAATAAAGTAAAAAGTAAATGGCAGGCATTGATTTATATTTAAGTTTTTTTTAAAGAAATAACTTGTTCCAAGGTATATTAATAAGGTAGTCGTATCCAATCAGCTGTTTTTTCCACAAGTAGTGTCAAGTTTTTTAATAACTTGTCTGCATCCGTCAAATAAATTGTTTTTTATTTTTAGTCTACGATAACTAATTTGCAGTTTCAGTTGGTTTAAAAAAGTTTAAAAAATTTCCAAAACGTATTCTTAAAAAATATTTTAGGTTAATTAAAGGCTTATTTGACAGATGTTGTAGAGAAATTTGTCAAATAAGTCTTCAATAAACCTTAAATATTTTTTATGAATACGGCCCAAAGTTTTTACATTAAAGTTTTTAAAAAATTATGAAAATTACAAAAATAAAAGAAAAATAAAAAAAGTATGTGACATCTACAGGCATATTATTTACATAAACAAAATGCATGTGTTTATACCCTTCCGTGTGAAATTTCTACAGTATTTATTTCCGGCCCAATTAGGTATATATTTTCTGAAAGCTTATGAATAGGGAATAGTCAATTAAGCATTGTCCGTCTGTCCGTGTGTATGTTGAAATCAACTTTTTGAAGCCCCCAGACATTTCCAAGACTCGTGTAAGGTACAAAAATATTTGAAATATTCGGGAGCAGATCGGTTGAAAATCGCTATATAAACAACTGAAATATGATTAAAAAACCTAGACCACCTCATCTATTCACACCAATACAAACTGTTCATCCAGTAGGTAGTAGGTTCGAATCCCAGTTAAGACAAAAAAAATGTATTCTCCTTTTCTTTTTATTATTTTTTTTATTTCTTTTTTCTTTTTATTATTTTTCTTATTTCTTTTTTCTTTTTATTATACATATTTCTTATTTACTTTTTTATATTATTTTTTTTTATATTTTCACAACAATACAAACTTCGAATCCCAGTTAAGACAAAATTATTTTTTTTTTTAATTTTTATTTTTTATTATTTTATATATTTTATATATTTTATTTTATTTCTTTTTTAAACATACATAAGCTATATTTATAATTTTACAATGAGACCGCTTGCTTTTGGTATTGTTTTAGCTAAATCGAATTCTCTATCTATTAGGCATCAGAATACATATACTTTGTAGGGTCTTAAATGAATTGTGTAGAAATTACAAACGGATGGACAAATTTATTTATATCCTCCTACACTTTCGTGTAAAGGGTACAAGTGCATACTTAATTTTAAAAGTAAAAACTTCAATATCAATTAAGTGTTATTGTGTAAATTACACTTTAAAAACATTCACCCAGTTCGTGGCTGTAAAATTCTCTTGACATAAAAACAAAATCATGCCATAAAATTAATTTGGATAATATTTTTATTTTTTGTAATTTTTTTTTTAACTCATTTCTATTGAAAGTCTTTAAGATCATTTTGTTTGCTAATGATCATTTAATGGTCATCACTAAAAAAGTTCGTGATTATCAGTACATACTATTTATATACATATGTACATATGCATGTAGGTATGTATGTGTATTAATTAACAACAATGATCTAATATGAAGACAATTCTTTTTAATAGTCATTGGCGGAACACACATACATACATACAAAAGAAAATTGTAGGGATTTATTTTTGATTTTTGATTCTTAAAACCAATTTTAATCAATTGCCAAAATAAAGTGAATATTTTGTTAATTATCTATGTTTCTTAAGTGTAAAAGTAAAAAGTGAACTTTTTATACACCATTTGCCAAGGAAATAGGAAAAATAGTGAAAATTAATGAAAAATCTTGTATTTTCACTTGATATAAGAACATTTTTCTTGTATCAACATTTAAAAAAAAATTTTTTTTTAAATACAATATTTTTATGGGAAAAGGAAATGGTGTATGCTTAAGTTATTTGCCGCATCCCTAGCAATCAACAGTTAAGACATTCTGAATTAGTTCAGTAACGGTAGTCAAAACGAGAGGTTTTTAAATACGCAAAAAAAAAAAAAATTATAAATAAAACGGTAACGGTATTTAATTATATATTTTACAAAAATTTAACAATTTTCCTAATCTTTGTGAAAATGTGTAAAATTGAAAAACACAATATCAGAAAATTGACAAAAAATATTATTTGATTGTTGAAAAAAAAAAATCGAAAACTCCAGCTTACAAAATTTCAAAATTAATAAATAAATTACAAAGTTTAAACCAAATGTATTAAAAAATAAATATGTATAACTCACCAAAAAAAAAAAAAAATTCAAATTATTTAGGTCAACAATTGTTGTTATTGGACTCAATTTTCACTTTTAAATATTTTTTTTTTTTGTTTATTTTGTGATAATAACTGCTTTACTTTGCAATTTACTATTCGGCAATTTTAAGTTTAATAAAAATATTGTTTGTTTTTTTTTTTTTTTATTTCGTATTGTAATCAGGGACCGAAAATAACAGTTATTTTTAAAATTTAAATCAAAAAGTCAGGTGGATATAATTTGTCTATCAGATATTTGAATACACCATATTGATGCTGTTATGCTAAGGAATAATAAACTTAAAAGACTTTAATTTTTTGACTTTTATCAAAAAGTCACTTTATAATAATTATTTTTTGACCAATATTTTTTCGGTAAAAAATAAAAGTTAAAATTTGACTTTTATTTTTTAAGTCAGAAATAAAAGTTAAAATTTGCCTTTTGTTCCTATTGAAAGCAGATGTTAAAAAAGTTAAATAAAATTTTAATTAAATATTAACACAGTTTTTATTTTTAGAATTATAAGTACATGTTTTGCAAATGTATTTTTAAATTGGTTAAGCTTCCAGCATTGATGACTTTCTTACATATTTTACACATAGTTTCTCCACCACTCTCAATGTAATATTCGCGGATTAAAATATTCCTTTAACGACCCATGTTTCACTGATTTATCAATAAAAATTAATTAATGAGTTAAAAAATCACGTTGTCAAATGTTTGTCAACTGCATTAAAATGAACTGTTTACTGATATGCAAAGCAAAGGCAAAGAAGAGTTGATAATAATGATTTAACAATTCTACTGTGCTATTATTCTTAAATTAGTAAAGCATAAATAACGGTAAAATAATATTGTCATCAGTGTTGTTATTTTTGACCGAAAAAATAATAGTTAGGATTTAACTTTTATTTTTGACTTAAAAAATAAAAGTCAGTTTTTTACTTTTATTTTTGACCAAAAAAATAAAAGTCAAATTTAAACTTTTATTTTTGACTTAAAAAATAAAAGTCAAATTTTAACTTTTATTTTTGACCGAAAGAATAAAAGTCAAAAAATAACTATTATATTTTGACTTTTTTTAAAAAAGTCGTAACTGTTACGGTCCCTGATTGTAATAGGTAAATTTTACATAATCAAATTATTAATAAAGGGTGTTTTTTTATAGAGTTATATAACTTTGAAATGGAATATAACAAAGATGAATTTTTAAAATTGACATGAAATTTAGTTTATTCGAAAGATAACCTCTTGACATAATTTTTAATATGACTTCGGGCATATGATCGCCATGGATGGCTCGGTCTGAAGGTCCATTTTGCGATGATTTTTTCTAATAATTGTAGCTGTATAGGGGCAGTAACGCTGCGAATGTTTTCCTCCAAGTACTCAGTCGTTTCGATCTTATCAGCGTAGACTATCGACTACAGAAAATAGTCTAGCGGCCTTGAATCACACGAGCTTGGAGGCCAATTCACGGGTTCGCTTCAATAGATCAATTGTGGCAGGGGCTGTGTGACATCTTACGCCGTCTTATTGAAATCACAGCTCATGGATGTTTAATTGATGAATCAAAAAATATCGGTTATCATCGCTCTTTAACGGTCACCATTGACTTTAACGTTCTTACCAGCATTGTTTTTACAGAAGTACGGGACAAAGTGTGTCTCAACATACACTTTGCTTATTAACGTATCCATTTAAACAAAAGTTAACTTCATCGCTAAACAATATTCGCTTATGAAAATTGGAATCAACGGCAATCTTGTTGTGAACCCAATAACCGAATCCACGCCTTTCTATTCATGCGTCAGTCTATTCATGTTGAAATGTCAAACGAAACATAAATCACTTGACAGCTGACAAAATAGCCTTCAGTTGAAAAAGTGTGGCCAACTTAAAAAAGCGTACCTCTATGAAAAACCACCCGGTACAATGTTTATTTGTTAGCATGTAAAGAAATTAGAAATTTTGGCAGCTGACTTTTTAGGGCTAGTAAGAAAAGAAATTTAAAACAAAAGAGTGCCGTTAAGCCGTGGAAATAATTTGTTGTGCTTGGCAATTTTTTTAATTCCCAAAATTTGGTCACACTACATAAAAGACTGTCCAGAGAGTTAAAATTTGTGATTTTTGAATATAAGTATTTCGAATAACATACAACCAAAACTGAACAATGTAGTGACTATTATTTTGGTCAGCACAGTTGTCTTTATAAGCGTAATGTGAGTCACATACTGAGGCAAAGAATTAATAACTTTCAACAGACAAGAAATAATTTATTGGCAAAGAAACGTGAAACTTGGCTTTCATTCTACATAACATAAATTGTAGTTTTCAATGTAATATGAGTATACCGATAAATAGTGCTGGATTTTAAAATGCATTCCACTTGGCTAATATCGGAATAATTTTTTCTGTATTCAAATGTTTACAAATTAAATTAAAAATATTCGAGGAAGTTTAACGTTAAAAAATATAGTTTTTGCAAGATTTTTCTTTTTACTGCGTCTTAAGAAGTTCTTTAAAAATTCCATGACAATTTAATTGTTTATATGTAGCTTCGTTGTCATAATAGCAAAACACAATAAATGGCTTAAGTAACAAACAACAATTAAAATAAAAAACAAACAAAAAACTCTCCCAATTGTGTCTTTTACAAAGTTCAGGAACTTTCAATAAAAAAATAATTATTAAAAACACAATAACAAATTACTAGTATTTGTACATACATACGTATGTATGTACGTACCTTCCATGTATGTATGCATATTGAATTCATAAATATTCAATACTAGAAAATCCCGGCGCGCGTTGCTACGCCCCTTCATGAATTTTAATCGCATTCTAAATTTTAATCAAATATCAAGTGCAAAGCTAAAAACTATAACTTTTTCTTTATGAGCGTGGCACTTTTCTAATTACGAAACTGTATAGTAATGACAGCTCAATAAGTGTGCAAAGTTTCAGAAAAGTCCGTCCAGTGAAAGTATCTTAAAATTATAACTTTTTTAATGTGCCTAGCACTGCCCACTTTTCTAATCACGAAATTATATAGTCATGACAGCTCAATATGTGTGCAAAGTTTCAGAAAAATCGGTCCAGTGTAAGTACCTCGAAATGATACCTTTTTTTATGGGCGTGGTACTGCCCACTTTTCTAAATACGAAACTGTATAGTCATGATAACTCAATATGTGTGCAAAGTTTCAGAAAAATCGGTCCAGTGCAAGTACCTCAAAATGATACCTTTTTTTTGAATGGGCGTGGCACTGCCCACTTTTCTAATGACGAAAGTGTAAAGTCATGACAGCTCAGTATGTTTGCAAAGTTTCAGAAAGTTCGGTCCAGTGCAAGTAGCTAAAACTGATAATTAGTTTTTTATGGGCGTGGCCCCGCCCACTTTTTTAATCACGAAATTATAAAGTCATGACAGCTTAATATGTGTGCAAAGTTTTAAAAAAATCGGTCCAGTGCAAGTACCTCAAAATTTAAACTTTTTTAGGGGCGTGGCCCCGCCCACTTTTCTTATCACAAAATTTTTTAGTCATGACAGCTCGATATGTGTGCAAAGTTTCAGAAAAATCGGTCAAGTGAAAGTAGCTAAAACTGATAACTAATTTTTTATGGGCGTGGCCCCGCCCACTTTTTTCACCCATAAACACTCCCTGGTATGTGTACAACAACTTACCAAAGTTTGAGCCCGATCGGTTTTACAGTTTCGGAGTCTATAGCTAACACACACACACACACACAGAGTTTCACTTTTATATATATAGATAGATAGATAGATAGATAGATAGATAGATAGATAGATAGATAGATAGATAGATAGATAGATAGATAGATAGATAAATAATCAACATAATAAATTTATGTATTTCCTTTCATTTTCAACAAAATTAATTGATTTCATATTTATTCATTTCGTAACCTCCCTACATCATCATTAGTGATGACAAAAAGAGTATGTAAAGATTCATAGTTCTGTGTGCAACATCAACAAACATGGTTCTCAGAACCAACAAAGTTTTTATATAAACATTTATGTATTTAAGTCCAGGACCTTGTGTCTTTTAAGTCATCTCTCCCGGAAAAACATTCTCATGATAACTGTTGCTGTTAGGAATTAGAGCCGAGCCGGCTTATTCATAGATTTTCTTTAATTTCTCATGTCAAGGATTTTAGTAAATTTTTTCTTTGTAATATATTGTTTGTGGCAAATAGTTTTTAAACTGTAAAAAAAAGTTGGTAAATATATTAATTGGAATATTAAATATTCAATCACAATTTGTGAACTTTTAAAGTGTTATAACCAAGGCATATCCATAAGGTATATGCAACGGCGAATTGATACAACAAAGCAACTTTTCGGGGGATATTTTATGTCAAGGCCAATTCGTATATCAGGGATGGAAAAGTTGTTTTTACATATTAAATATAATAAAATTTCATTAAAAAGGGGATATACATTTTTTAAACACATTACTAATGACGCAAAAGCAACAAACATACTTAAATTTAGCACATTTATTATCAAAAAAGTACACTCAAGTTAATTGTTTAATACCGAAACCAAAATCACATTTCCTATCCCTGCATTAATAAATGAAATCAAGGCGAATTCAACCAATTTTGACAAAATGTTTCCCAATCAGCTGGGCTGATAATTTCACCTGTATGAATTCGCCTTGGTTATAACTATTGTATTGTAACAATATTTAAAATTTCTTATATGGCTTAAAATTTTTACAATAAATAATGCAGACTTAAAGCTTATTTTGAATTAACCATGGTTGGGTTTATTGCATTAGCTTTTATTTGTACGCTACTTTTAATGATGGTGGAAAAAATAATACATTTTCGCCCCTAATATTCAGTGGTAGCGGAAATTGAGTGCACTAAATGAGGCGATTTAGTGGGAATAGAAATTCAGAGTACTAAATGAAGCCATTTAAGTTGTAGTGGAAATTGTGGTTCAAAATGAACCGATTTTAGTTTTAATGAAAATTAAGTGCACTGATTTTTTAATCCACTACCACTTATCATTCATTAGTGCATTAAATTTTCACTACCACTTAAATCGTTTCATTAAGTACTTTAATTTTCCACTACCATTGAAAGCGCATCATTTAGTGCACTGAATTTCCGCTACCACTGAATATTAGAGGCGAAAATGCATTATTTTTTCCAACACCACTAAAAGTAAATAGTAAAAAATACTAAAATCGTTTGATTTAGTGGTTAATTATTTCCATCTGCCACTAGTGGGGGCTGCATTAATGCTAAGTCGCTTAGTGGTAATGGAAATGAGAATGCATTAAAAATTGTATGCAATAAGCCCAACTCTGGAATCAACCATATGTGTAGTAGGTGAAGGGTATTAAAGATTCAGCATAGCCAAATAAAGCATTTATAAATTTGTTCATCTCAAATGGAATTCTCAACATTGATTAGTTTTAATTTATTCTACTTTCGAAAAGCAATAAAAAATATATTTTCAATTTTTCTATTGCGTTTTTTTACTCTTAAGTTCTTTTCAATTTAGGCAAATAATTTTTTTAACAGATATTACGAGTATTTGAACTATGATATTGTGTACGTACTTGAATTGTTTTTTTCAAATGCTTGTTCTTATTTTATTAGTAAATATGTACATATATATGTACATGTTCTAGATGTTTAAGTATAATAAGAATAATGTACATTTTATATTTTAAAAACATTGTTCAAGTTATTTCAAGGTTATTTAACATACATACATACATACATACATACATACATACATACATACATACATACATACATACATACATACATACATACATACATACATACATACATACATATTATGTATGTACATATGTACATGAATAATTGTCAAACGAAATTTTCAAGTAAAAAAAATTACTAAATGAACCACTAAAAACCTAAGTAAATAAATATTTGTCTCAGCAAATCGAATTTTTTTGACAGATTTATATACAAAATGTGAAGAAAATCTATATATATAAAAGTGAAACTCTGTGTGTGTGTGTGTGTGTGTTAGCTATAGACTCCGAAACTGTAAAACCGATCGGGCTCAAACTTTGGTAAGTTGTTGTACACATACCAGGGAGTGTTTATGGGTGGAAAAAAGTGGGCGGGGCCACGCCCATAAAAATTAGTTATCAGTTTTAGCTACTTGCACTTGACCGATTTTTCTGAAACTTTGCACACATATCGAGCTGTCATGACTAAATAATTTCGTGATAAGAAAAGTGGGCGGGGCCACGCCCCTAAAAAAGTTTTAATTTTAAGGTACTTGCACTGGACCGATTTTTATGAAACTTTGCACACATACTAAGCTGTCACAACCATATAATTTCGTGATTAGAAAAGTGGGCAGGGCCACGCCCATTAAAAAAAGAGATAAAATTGAGGTACTTGCACCAGACCGATTTTGCTGAAACTTTGCACACATATCGAGCTGTCATGACTAAATAATTTCGTGATTAGAAAAGTGGGCAGTGCCACGCACATAAAAAAGGTATCATTTTGAGGTACTTGCACTGGACCGATTATTCTGAAACTTTGCATACATATTGAGCTGTTATGACTTTACAATTTCGTGATTATAAAAGTGGGCAGGGCCACGCCCATAAAAACAATTATAATTTTGAGGTACTTGCACTGGTCCGATTCTTCTGAAACTTTGCACACATATTGAGCTGTTACGACTTTACAATTTCGTGATTAGAAAAGTGGGCAATGCCACGCCCACAAAAAAATTATAATTTTTAGGTTTTTGCACTTCATATTCAATTAAAATTCAGAATGCATATCGATTCATTAAGGGGCGTAGCAACGCGCGCCGGGTTTGGCTAGTATAATATAATATTGATTTACATACAGATAGACATATGCATGGATATGTTTATTTGACAGTAAAGTTTTTTTGCTTCTATTTTTATGTTTCTTATATGTTTACAAAATTTTTTTCCGATTTTTAACACCAAATAGATTAATGGTACAGGGAGCCATTTTGTAATTTGTTTTGTAAATAAATAGTGAATGGAAAGAAAACAGCAAAAAATTAATGATAAAAATAAAGTATATTTTCCCTATATATTTTTCAGCTTTGTCATTCCGTTTTTAATTACTACAAAATTCATTTGCGATCTCATGAGTTGGCTTAAATCAATTTTTAGAAGATCTCGCATATTACTCAGAACTCTATATGTGACAGCGCATAGAGAAAGGGACCTAAGGGTAAAAAAAACAATTTTCACTTTTTTTTTTGATGTGGACAACATCTGAGCATTGAATGAGACCGACCCCATGCCCCAAAAGTTTTCCCTCCCAGAGATATGCGCGTTTTAAAAAAGTGAAGTCGACGATTCTAAGGGCAAATAGAAAGGGACCTAACGGTAAAATTTATTTATTTTCATCTTTTCCCCTGCTAAGTTAACAAAATAACTTGATTTTACGAAACTACAAAAAATTTATTTTTTTTCCTTATGAACAATTTAAAAAAATAGAAAAATCATTTAATCTTTAAAATGGCTTTCCTGAACAAAACCTGTTTTTACCCTTAGGTCCCTTTCTCTATCGTTTACAAATATTCGTAAATAAGTCGCCATTGAAAGCCAACACGATCGTCCCATAACTTTTTGAGATATGAGCAAACAAATACGACTATCTCCGTTTTTTCCCCCATATTTTTACCAAAGAAATCAAAAAATTTGTTTGGTACTATTTATAGCTATAATATGACTCTAGGGATATTGTTAAACTTTTACATAAGCCGGTTAATAACCGACAAAGTTATAGATAAAAGCAAGGCATATTAATTCATCAGGTGATTACAGTTCGAAGAGAATTTTTCTGTTTATATTTTTTATATATAAAGTTTGACATTTGAAATAAATGAGAGAGAAGAGGAATTTGTTTTTTATCTATCGACTTTGACAGTTGAAATTTAAAATAAGTGAAGAGAAAAATAACCAGCTGACGAATCAAGAGTACCTGATGAATAAATGTGCCTTGAGACAAAAATAGTTTTGAAAAATGTATATTTTTTTAAAATACATACATATATCAAATTATTGAAGCTTTTGTTAATTCCAAGTGCAATGCTTGAATGTGTTTTGAAATTCGGCCAAGATTGCGGTCAGAAAGCTTCAACTGGGCAGATGGCAGTCTCATTAATGTTTTTAAATTTTCAGCGACATTGTGTCTCGCAGTATCGCAGTATATTTTTGGCCGATCTGCCAGTTCAAGGTCTGCCTGCACGTGTTAAATCTCAGCAAAATTATTCACCAATGAACGAATGGTTGGACCCATTAAAACAGTTCTTACGTCATAACATCTTCAGTGTGCACTTTGAGCATTAATTATTGAACGATTATTTTCAAGGAATAGAAATCTTAAATCTTCGCGCAATTGCTTAGCGTTCCATTTTTACTTATTCTCTTAAGTTTAATTCCTGAAATAGAAAAAGTTAAAATTTTTTTATATCATAAAAGTTAATTGGCCGCACTATGTACATATGGATGTATGTATTGATGAATGTATGTATAAATGTATACTGGAGGTCAATTATCACTTCATTAAAAATACGAAAACTATGTGTTACAAAACAAAAACTACAAAACAACTTTCAAATGTGCAATTGAATTAAAACTTTCTGTTAAAAAGAAAAACATAAGTTCTTCGTTTATATATTTTTTTGTTCAGATTATGGAAATGAAAATTTAACACTAAATACGAAAAATAATGTCTATAACTGGGTATCAATTCTCGTTCTATGAAACTATGAAATGAAAAGTTTTTGTGTGTAATATCATATGGTGCCACCATACCCTTTGCTATACAAAAACTTTTTCATTTCACAGTTTCACAGAACGAGAATTGAGCCCCTGATCCCCGTTTTCAGATTCGCATTGATTAACTCGTTTAGATATTTTATAAGATCAGACTGTAAATGCCGAAAATATAATGAAAAACGTATAAAAGTTTCCTCAATGGCCGGTAAAAACAACAAAAAGTGTTCTCGAAACGGTTTTGCAAAAATATTAAACTAAATTATTAATAATTTATAAACAAAAATAAAAAAAGTTTAGGGTCAAAAAGATTCTATATCATTGATTTTTCAGATCAATTTTTTAAACAACACTTTTAAATTTGTATTTTAAATATGTATGTTGTTTGTATGTAATTGAAATTCTAATTAAATAACTTCTTGTTTAATCATTTCAGAGCTTCAGCTTCTATACCCGTTTCATCGTTTAGCGGTTCTGATAGTCCTATTTCATTTTCGCCCAGTGACAACGTCAAACATTATAACATGAATAAGCTCTGCCGTCAAGTGTCAATTGAGTCGCCCGGGCCACAGGTGAAAAATTGTGTTTATAACTTTTTCGTGCCCATCGAAGATACACCGCCTTATGGTGCTCGCATCAAAATTGTATGTGCCGGTGCGTGTTATAGACGTCGCGATCGTTCGGCCTCAATTACCAGCATGTCCTCAGTTTCATCGGAATTAAGTGACTATTGTCCTCCGCCTGCACAATTCTCACCAGCGCATGCTGGCGTACGTGAAGGTTCATTTTTTCCCGGCTATGAAGTGGCCGGTGTTATTGAATCGTTGGGCAGTGAGGTGACAGATCAAAATAATATGGGTTTGAAAATTGGTCAGCGTGTTATTGTCTATCCATTTGAAGAAGCACCCACTGGATACGCTGAATTGATGGCTGTACCAGAATTGAAATATATTGTACCCATTCCCGATTCATTACCCATGCCTGTGGCAGCTATGTTACCCACCGGTGCCCTATTGTCCATGAATGCTGTCTTCAAGGCTCACGAAGTCATAACGGAAATGTTAAAGAACAACAGTGCTGACAATCCTAATAAAAAGTGTAAAATTTTAATTGTTGGCACTGGTGGTTTAGCCTTGTGGGCCGTGCGTCTTGCATGCTATCACTTTGCAAATACCGGAGTTGATAGTTCTATTGAACTAACAGTGGCAAGTCTTAGAGATGAGGGCTTCCGTTTGGCCACAGAAATCGAAAAGTAAGTTTAATTGAATTGTTTTATTTTTTATAAAATTATTTAAATTTTTTTTACTGAAAATATTAAATAACTTGTGCGTTTGTTTACTCAAAAGTTTTTTATACCCTTCACCCTTAATACCCTTTGTCATTTCTTCAATATTCATTTGACACCCTATTAACTATGTATATTCTGAATCCTCATAGATAAAGGAATTTAGGAAACCGTCCGTCTGCCCATGTCTATATTGAAATCAACTTTTTCACTTGTAAATGGTGTTTTTGTAAGAGCGCCCCATTTTGAATTTGAAAACAGAAAAATTAAAATTAATTAGAAAAATTAAGAATTCCAAAAAAAAAATTTAGAAAAAACTTTAGAAAAAGAATTTATTTTTAAAAAAATATTTCTCATTTTTTCGAAAATTATTTATTTGTTAGAAATTTAGAACATTTCTGTTTAATTTTTTTTTATACAAAAAATTTATAAAACAACTTATTGAACTAATTTTTAAATGTTAATATTTTTATTAATTACTTTTTTTTTTTGTGTAAATTTCAGTGTAAGCGTCGTACAGTGGAACGAATGCTTATATGAACCGCAATTGATTGAACGTACTAAGGATTTGTGCGGTGGTCCCGTTGATGTTGTCATAGATTTTGGCACCACATCCCGCAGTCTCCACCGTTCCATGCATTGCCTTAATAAGGGCGGTGTTGTACTTATCAGTGGCGAAGTGGCTGAAAAATTAATGCCCAAATTCTCACGACTATCGATGGAGAATAACCAACAAATTATACCTATATCTAATGGTTCGGTCGAACAGTTGCGTAAAGTGGTCGATGTAGTAGCGGATAAAAAAATTGAACCTCCACCATATTCGGTATTTCCCTGTGAACAGGCTGCCGAAGTTATACAGAAATTATGTAGTTCGGAAATACCAGGACGTGCCATTTTGCGTTTTCACGATATTGAATAATTTCCGAAATTTTAAACTCATTCAACAAACAACCACAAAATGCAACCCTAAATAATATTTTGTACTACAACAAGATATTGGAAAAAAAAAAATCAGGTTTAAAATAGGATTTAACAAAGTTTATTGTATCATGCTCCCGGCAAACATATGTATAAACAAATAATTTTATTTTATCATTAAACATTTCATAAATCAAAGATACGCATTCATACATTACATATAACGATGCTAAGTAAATGTCTATTTAATTGTTAAAATATGGACCGTAGAAAAAAATTTTTACAAAGAAATAAACTAAAAAAAAAATAAATAAATAAATAAAACAGGTCATCATATTAAATGTTGTACTCTTAACGAATAGTTTAGTATTTTTTTCTTATTACTTGTAAGTTTTAAGCTTTTTAATATTTGTTTATAATGTTTTTAATTTAATTAACGCAAGTATTCTTTTTAACAAATATCGTTTGTTCGCAATAATGTCTTAATACCAACTTTTTAAGCAATGAATTATTTATATTGTTTTTAATAATTTTAATTTTATTTAAATTTTATGTTATTATTAGTTTAAATGTATGTATATTTCTTATTTATTTTTTTTATAAAATATTTGACTATTTGTATCTATGAATCATTATTTTTTAAATTATATATAAATTACTAAAACAAACATAAATTTGTTTAACTTTAACTGCTTTACTCTAATGTTGTTTCACTCGGCTTTGATAACACAGATAAATTTTTTAAAACGGTATTAAAAAAAATAAATCATTTACCAAAATGAAAACAAAAGTTATTAAAAATAAAATATTAATTATAATAATTAAAATCTAAAATACCCGCGTTTTTTTTTAAATATGTACAGATATTTCTGGATTTTTTTTTTAAATTAAAATTTTAATTGACTTTTTTTTAAATAAAATTAAAATTTTGAATATGATCTACATTTTTTAGTGAGTAAAATAGGATTGGCCATATATATGTACATATATAGTATATTTTACTTAACACCAGCAAAGTATACACAAATAAAACATACATATGTATTTGCAATTGTGCAACTTTGCAATGACAATTCAGCTAATACTTCAAGGCAGCACTGCTGTGTTTAATAATGCAATTAAATGTTTAATCGTTTATGAACACATAAATGTTTTGTTTATAACTCATTGAATTCTGCTTTAAATTTGGCTAAAAGTGTCTAAAACTTACTTTTCTCAAACACATCGAAAATATGCCACCAAAAATCACAGCAAACACTACAAAAATTCCACAACTGTTGCGCATTGAAACGGGTTATACGAAAAGCAAAATTTGAGGTTCGCTATCACATTCTTGGATCGCGCCCGAATTATGTTTCAATTAACATGTTTCGCCATATAAAATTTTTAAAGCAAGCCGTCTTAGTTCTTTTTGAATCTTGCTGCGAAGCGAGACAAATCAGCTATCATCTTTAATTTTGATATCAAATTATCGCTAGTTTAAAAGTAAGCTAGCTGTTAAAATAATATATAAACAAGAAAAAACAAATAAAAAATAACGTGTGCAACAAAACTTTGAACAAATAACAAGTACTATCATGTTCTGCGGTCGGTCATTATTTTGAATGTGATTACACTCTCTTTGTTTTGTTTTTGATTCCATACACAAAATTACTATTTGCAAAACAATGTGGGTTCAACCATGGTGTAACTAAATTTGGTGATAGCGTTGTCTCCCTTTTTTTATACATAGAGTTTGAAAAACATTGGCACGCAAAAAAATAATCAACTGGGCTAGCACCGCCAACTGTATAAGTGGATTCAACATATTGTTTCTGATTTTGATTTGTTACTCTCATATGTATGTTCTGCGCATGTGTTAGTAGCAGCTTTAAACGCTCATGACTCCTAAAACACTGATCTAATTTTAATAAGATTATGATTGTGCATATTTGCAAGAAAGTTATATGTATACATATTTTTTTTTTTTATTAAAATCGGTTTTATAATGTGAGCGTTAACTGCGTAACGAAAAAGAATTGACTTGCCTATAATATATTAGATATATTTACGTATGTATACATACATACATATATCTATTGCAAAAAGAAATAAGCTAAAATTGAGTCAGTAACACCATTGCAATTCCGCAATTTAATACTACCCTAAGGCGAATTTTCAACTATTTTGGAGAACTGGGGCTCAATTCTCGTTCTGTGAAACTGTGAAATGAAAAAATGTTTGTGTAGCAAAGGGTATGGTGACACCATATGATATGACACACAAAAACTTTTCATTTCATAGTTTCATAGAACGAGAATTGATACCCTGTAATGGAAGTTGTATCGTAAAAATTATATACCGTATTCATAATGCATGTTTTAGCTTTATTAAATACTTTTTATCAGATTTTATCCTGAAATTTGTCAAAAAAATTGCAAAAATTGATTTTGCATTAATTTAAAGAAATTAAACCCATATTAAAATTTATTATTCATTTAAAATTAACCCAGTCCCAGAATTTTTTTAGCTTTTGCCACCACCAGAAAAAAATTTTAGCTACGCCAGCTGGACCTTTCTACTTGTCAATGTCCTAAAGACAAAATTATTTTTGTACTTTTTTGTACTTATGTAACTTCCAAATAAATGATCATAAGGAAAAATTTAATATTATTATATACTCCGGGAAAAAATTACGAATACGATTTTGGCACCTTTTTCAAATTTGCATGTCACTTTTGTATGTTATCGCTTCCATGTGAATGAATACAATAGAAGCCATCCTTCTATTGGCTTTATTGCCCAGCTGATGTTTATTTTGTTTAAAATCTGTCTGTTCTGCTATAAGATATTAGGTTCGTTCGAGTACTTTTACTGCACTTTGTAGTAAATGAGTAATTATTTAGAAAATTGAAAATTTTACTCTCAAAAAGAGAATTTGTCCAAAAAAGTACTCGAACAGACATTTGTAAAAATTCGTAAGATTGAAGCAACAGCTGATGGCAAATAAATAAAGTTTAATGGAAACTATGTACATACATACATTTGTGCAAATATGTATTTAAGTATGTATACCTGCGCCAGATTCAGGCAGTTCCATTCTTTCATCTGTAGACATTGTTAACTAACTTTATTTCACAAACAATTTAAATTTAATAATATTTTGCACTTTTGTTTGGATTTTCCTTTTTTTTAATATTTTTTTCACAAATTGTATACTTTTTGTTTGCTTACTTTTGTTTGTTTACCTTTTAAATCATATGTTTTTTGGTTTTGCTAAATCTTACTACAAGAAATTTCTGTTGTAAAAATTTGCAAATACTCAGTCAAGAACTGTCACTTTTCGCTCTCTATTTGTGCTCTCATTTACTACAAATTTGTGTAAACGAACGCAATTTCGTAAAATGCAGTAAAAATTTGTACAAATTCGTACAAATTTGTGAGTTCTCGAACGAACCTATTATTTACAGCTCAGTTAAATAATTTTATATAACAATATTTTAACAAGCACGATATAAAAGATACCGTATCAATATATAAAGCTGTCAAAATCTACAAACGAATAAAAATTTGCAAACCACGATAATTCCCTTGCTTCTGTATGTTTGTATATAAAGATATTTGACAGCAGTGAAGCTTTAATAATTAAAAATATTGCATATTTACTGCTGAGAAGTTTGTTGATAAAAATAATAAGAAAATACAAATACTTGAAAAAAGTTTATAAAAAAATGCCTCCAAAATCTACACCAACATGCATAGAGTGTAAAAAGACTGAATCCTTATTATGGCGTACAGTAGACACTGGACAAATATGTCAAGCATGCTTCGAACTCCGTGAAACTAAGGACAGCGATAATCCAAAGTTGTTGGAAGTAACAGATGATAAGAAAATGAAGAGTAATAAAGATGGCAAAGATGATCCGAAAACCGATAGTAAAAAGGAAATAACTGTTCCTTCGGCTGAAGAACGTGGTTCACGATTAAGAAAAAGCACCCGAGCCACAAGGTTTAAGACGAAATTGATTGCTAATCAGAGTGGCACTACAAATGGTAATGGTGAAAAAACAACGGCAAATGTGGGGAAGCAGCAAACTAAAGGACGCAATAGAAGAAGCTTGTTTAAAAGGTTGCCCTTTAAAACACCACAGGCTCAAGCTACCACACATACAGTGGAGAGTATATTTCATAAGGTAAAAAGACGAAGATATTCTACTTATAATTAATACTAAATTTGCTTATATCAGGGTTCATACTTGCAAGTTGGAGACATAGTGTCTCTGGTAGATAATACAGATAATGTATATTATGCACAAATAAGAGGATTGTTAATAGACAGTTATTGTGAAAAATCTGCATTTTTAACATGGTTAATACCAACGCAAGAAAGTCCCGATCCCAAAGAAGGCTTCGATGCAGCGACATATTTAATAGGTAATTCACGTAAATGAAAAATTAATCCTTTTGTTGGTATGTTTTGTTTTTACACAGCAATACAAAGCCATCCAGTTCAAATAAGAAATATGCATTGGCAATAAAAAAAAGCTAAATTATGAAATTTAATTTGTATCGAATTCATATAACGTAATATATTTTAAGGTCCTGATGAGGAATTATCACGCAAACTATCCTGTTTGGAATTTGTTATGCACGCTCCTAGCAATTATTATTTGGATCGTACTACACCATATCCTCTTCCTGACAGTATGGAATATGATACAAAACCAGGTGGTTACATATGGACTACATTACCCGAATATAACAGAAATAATACAGCTGTACAAGTATAAAACAAAAAAAATAATTTTTATTAAACATACATACATATATCTACATAACTACGTACTACATACATTTAAAAACAATCTTAATGATTAACATTCGTTAAAACAAATAAAATACAAATAAAATTTATAAAAAATAAATCTAAGTAGAAATATAAAAAGAATAAAATATTTAATTATCATCATCTGTTACTTTACTTTCGGTTAAGTTGTAAACAGAAGGCTTAGATTGACGAGCCTTGCGGCTACGTCCTCGCGTAGAATATGGTCCTTCAACGTCTATAATTTTCACTATAGATTTAGCAGAATGTTTACGTCCAGTTTTTGAATTTTTTGCAATATGTTTTACTGTTTCCTCTTCTTCAATAACAATGCTTTCTGGTTCATGTGCTAACATCACAGTATTGTAAGAATTGTTGCTGGCCATTAAACCCAAAATTCCATTTGGAAAATTGTTATTGATGACACTAATTATACTTCTACCAATATACAGGACAGCTTCTTTTACATAGTTCAATACCAAATATTGTCCTCTTTCTTTAACCTGTTCCAGATGATGATCGATACGTGATTCATTCTCCTTTAGTAAGGGATGTACAAAATTTTTAAAAATAAAGGAACTTCCATTACCCATTGTAGGCAAAAGCCATAGTATTAAAACCACTTTGATTTCATAGTAGAAGGGCAACCACGTAAGAAATATGTCTGTAAAACTTTCAGCTGTCGTAAACAAGGCAAACACAATCCAATACATCATCCATTTTACATAGTCTTCAACAGTTTTGGCGCGCACTGTTTTGAAAGATATATAGCCCGGATATAAAGTACCACAGGTAAGCATACAAATTCGGGAAAATAATATATTTATCATTTTTAATAAAACTATATAATTTTTCTTTTTTTAAGTCTATAACAACTTAAATACCAATAATGTAGAAGGATTATAAAATGAAAGAAAAAAATTTATAATTCTAACATTCAAATGAACACTTAACAGAAATTAATTACAAATGTTAATTAACATTTGAAAATTTATGTTATTTTTTAGGGTGTGGAAAAAGATCTAACACGACGTTTTAACAAGTAAAATATATAAAAAAAATAAATGTTCATTGTTGTTATTTTAAAAGATGCCACATAAATAAAACGTGTTACTTTTAATTTAATACTAGCAATGCCTTGCACGGCTAAAATTTAAATATGATAAAAATAATAGTAGTTTTCTAAACATCTCACATGTAATTTCTTTGTTTGAGAAATGTCATGCAAATACAACTTATTTAATAGAAACTTTGTCAGAAAATGTTGTTTCTTTTCTTATATATGACTTTGCTCCATAAGTATTCACGAGTCTTTAAAAATAACTGCAGCACAATACATATTTTATCACTCATATCATTCCTGTGCTCAATGATGTAAAATCTGACTCCAAAATCTGTTAATTACAAATGAAACAACAACAAGTAAAAGTGCTATATTCGGCCGTGCCGAATCTTATATACGCTTCACAACGTGTAGTCATGCAATAACAATTGTTTATACATATAAATACAAAACATCCCATTGCAGAATTATAAATTTAGTTTACGTATGTGTTTCAAAAAAAAAATACAAAAAATGTATTAAAAACAAAAAAAAATTAAAAAAAATGTTTTAAAAATATGTATTAAAATAAAATTTTTTTTGGCTCAGCTGGGATTCGATGCCACGTTTACTCTAACCTGTATATATGTATGTTGTTGTTGTAATTGTGAAAAAAACGAGGTGGTCGTGGTTTTTTGCTCATATCTCAAAAAGTTATGGGGCAATTGTGCTGAATTTCAATAGCGATTTATTCCCTGATATTTCCAAATTGATACCATACACAGATTTGAGGAACATATAGTTGCTTCTAAAAGTTGATTTCAACCAACACGCGGACAGACGGGCAGGGCTCAATCGACTCCTCTATTCATAAGCTTTCAGAAAATATATGTATACTTTATGGGGTCGGAAATGAAACTTGTAGAAATTACAAACGGAATGACAAAGCTATGTATACCCTTGTGCACCACAGGTGAAGGATATAAAAATGTGTGTATTAGTGAAGCAGTGTGAGTGTTTTGCGAACTTCAGGCATTTACTTTCGTATGTAAATGCTGGGTTAAATTAAAAGTAGGGTTCTCAAGTTCTTATATTAAAAAACAAGAAACTTCGAACCCTGCAAAATTTGCTTTGACAACAATTGCATTTCTTTAATTTTTATTTATTCTGATAATTCCCAGCAAAAAAACGTGACGAATATGCACGGGTTCAATAACTGCAATCCATTCTAGTAAGTGCATAGAATTCATGCATATTAAGTAAAAATAAAACATAATCATGAGTTAATGATATTTGTTAACGTAAATTTTAAAAAATGATTTGCATGATTTTGCACCCAATTTGAAAAACGACATCATTTATGAGAAATTATTTCTCACATGGGTGACATTTATAATGAATTCTTTTGCACTATTGATTTAGAAATTGTGAAAATTTATCCACTTTGCACCACCTTTCAATTATTTTTTTTGCTGGGTTTTTAACAATGAACAACCACTAATAAAGAATTAAGTATTTGTAAAGCATTTTTCCAATAAAGTTAAAATGTCCAGAATATCCACAGAACTTTTAAAAGTTTTTGTTTATGGAACTCTCAAACGAGGTGAACCAAATCATCACTGGTTAACACGTAAAGAAAATGGTTTTGCGCGTTTTGTTGATGAGGGGATAACCGTCGAACAATTTCCACTTGTTATTGGCATCCGTTACAATATACCCTTCCTTTTAGACAAATGTGGTGTTGGTCACAATGTCAAGGGTGAAGTTTATGAGGTGGACAAACAAATGTTTGGAAATTTAGATATTTTGGAAGATTATCCTGTATACTATGATCGGGAAATACATACAATAACATTAAATAACAATGAGTGAGTTGGATTTTGTAAAATATGCTTTTATCTAACGTTTATTTGTTTTAAGAAGTGTGCAATGTTGGCTGTATTTAATACGTACATTCCCTGAAAAACTGTTGGAAAAAGAACATTTAACGTCATATCATAACACACAAGAGAAACCATATAGAGAAAGGTCTGAACGTGATATAAATATAAAATATATTAATGATTTGTCATATTAAATAATGTATACTAACATTAGCATATTTAGCGACAGCTTCATATAGTACATGTAATAA
The DNA here is from genome assembly GCA_941918925.1 of Phyto melanocephala. Classification (NCBI taxonomy): domain Eukaryota; kingdom Metazoa; phylum Arthropoda; class Insecta; order Diptera; family Rhinophoridae; genus Phyto; species Phyto melanocephala. The sequence continues at coordinate 108,236,514 of OW799237.1, forward strand.
TAGACTTTTGCTGAAACACTGTTGACTTTATCCGTAATACTAATTTCTTTGTTGTAGTATTGTTCAAATTATATTCATATCAATATTTTTTGGAAATTGTTTAAATCGTGGTCTAAATATTTAAAATATGTATCAAAATTTCACATTAAAACAATTTTATTTTAGACATTAATACATACATAATTATGGATATGCCTTGATTATGTACATATTTTAAAAACAAAACTTCTAAAAGTGAATTTAGTGCTTAGTTGAAGAAATTGGATTTTGATTTAAGCCAAAATAAAAAATTTAATTTTTTAGTAAGAAATTAGTCTGAAAGACTGTTTTTCATTGCAGGATTCAAAATTTTAATACTTTTTGCAAGATCCTAAAAAAATTGACTTAAAATTGTTTTCCTTTTTAAACATTCGTTTACAGTTATTTGGATAGCAACATAGACGACTTATATGAAGATGGCACAGCCCCTCTGAAAACATGAGACGATTTTGTGACACATTAAGTTAAAAAGTACATTTCTATTAAATCAACTTATTAAAAACTTAGGGCCATATTAATAAAAAATATATTTTAGGTTTATTAAAGGCTTATTTGAAAATTTCTCTACAACATCTGTCAAAATAAGCCTTTCATAAACCTAAAATATTTTTTATGAATACGGCCTTTATAGTCTTTATAAATTTAAACAACTCTTTGCTTTAAATTTTTTAATGTGATTTATTTTCGTTTTTTACGTTTCCATTTATTTACCCGTTTTCATCGTTCTTATTTTCCAGCATTTAGTTTTTTAATGATATAACTAAGAATAAAAATAGTTTTTTAAAAAGCGGGCTTTTTGTGTTTATATTATAGAGAACATGATAGAAAAATGGAAAAAACTAGATTGACATTTTTTAATTTTAAATCAACCTATAAAATTTGCAAAAGAAAAAAACGTTTATCAGAATTATGATTAAAATTTTAAATATATATATAAAAAACAAATTTTACTTAAGGGCGGAACAGGAAGGACAATTTTATATTAAAAAACTGTCCATGTTTAAAAAAAAGCATAATTAAAAATAAATTCTAGCTTGTTAAAAAATTACTTTTAAAAAAAATCAATAAATTTACATATATTTCCTCTCACTAATGGCTGCTGCAAACAATGCCAACAGAAAGAGGAAGATATATGTTTTAGTATCTAGATGTTCAAAAAAAAAAAAAAAAAAAAAAAATATGTAGGTATTTTTAAGAAGTTAACACGAGTAAAGTTGTCTTTAAGGACTTTGAAAAAAGTCAACAACTAACTTATCAACACTGACCGGCCACTCTTAAAATTTTTGTTTTTTGTTTGTAGAATGATTATGTTTTTATTAAAAGGTCTAGCTCTCAGTTTCGTCCAGCGATTGGAAACGGTTAGTGGCAGCACTCGGTGCTACAGTTTGTTCTTTGACACGTTGCACACGACTGCCATGGCGAACTTCTTCAAATGCAGGTTCATTTTTCTTTTTCCGTTGCTCTTCAGGACGAGCAGCACCCAAAGTAGGGAAGAAGTCAGCGTTGGTAATATCAGGGGCAGTTTTGCTACGTAGTTTTGATTTCATTACAAGTCCTGATTGCTGCAAATAGAAAATTGAAAAAAAAATTATAACGAAATAGGTAATGCTATATTGGCTTCATAAAGCATTTTTGATTCATACAGTATTTATCGCTTATATGAATGCATTTAAAAATTTTCAGTTTTTTTGTTCTTTTAAACGAAAATTGCATTTACAAAAATTTAAATGCGTTATATACCAAAAAAAAAAATTGCTAATGTAGGATGCATGTAAGCGTTAAATGCTATTAAGCGACGTGCATATAAGCAGTATATACTGTATAAACAATTTTGTGATTACGAGATAAAAAACATATTAAAAAAACTGATTATTATAATAGCATTTCGTTATATCGTTAGTTAAAATGTAAAAAACCATAGCGGAAAAAGAGTTTTCAATAGACTATGAATGTCATTTAATTATTTGCTTTGTAAAAATTTTGAACTTGATATGATAAAAAATAAGATTTATTAAAAAAAAACAAAAGAGCGTAAGCACAGTGAGTTTTATGTAATTAATGAATGTAAAAAATTTCTTTGAAAATTGAAGATTTTCATGTACATCTTATAAACGCATGTACATATATGCATACATTTTTATATTTTTCATTTTACAAAGTTTTTCTCTTGACCTGTAAAATTATATTATTGTTTGTTCTACCTGTTTGCATTTTAACTAATGATGGCAACATTAGGGGCCCAAATATTTATCAAGAATAATGGAGATTTGTTAAAATATGTTTGTATGTGCTGAATAGACAGACTATGCTAGATGAAAAATTAAAAAATTTGACATTTCGGTGTAACGCACACAAACACACGTTTCAGAAATGCTACTGAAAGGCGTTATGAGTATTTTGATAGTGTATAATCCTTTTTATGACCTAACCATGTAGTGATATTCATATTTCCAAATGAAGATTTTAAGTATATTTTTTAAAAACAATACTTACAGCTGCTCTAAGGGCAGGCGAAACGTAAACTTTCGAAACTGGCTTGGGCATTTCCATAGGAATCTGTGTAACCTCTTCAGCGGGGATAACTTTTTTCCATGGTGCACCAGCACTACGTTTTATAAAATCAACATTTTGATTGTTATCACTTTCACCATCCTCTTCTAAGCCGTCTGAATCGGTCTCATCATCTTCATCGTTTAAAATCAGTTGGCCAATTTTAAGACCTGAATAATCCTTACGTTGCTCCTCTTCAATTTCCTTCCACTCATCCTCTACTTGCTAAGAGACAATAAATAAATAAATAAGTAGATACACATAAATACAAAATATCGCTGTACCTGCCAGCGTGTCTTTGTTTTCATTTTAGCACTGTGGTTTCTTGGAAACCAAAGCAAAACATTATTTTTGTAAAGTCGACTAATTGTTCTTACCTGTTCTTTTGGTATGTTTTCAGCTACATTTTCAACAGCAGCTGTTCCAACTTGTATTGTCGGTTCTGGTTTTTTCACCTTTGCTAATTCCCGCTTTGTTTCTTCAAGGTTCTTAACTAATTCCTCAGCTGTAAGAAACTTTGGTTTCTTAGACTTTTTTTTGTCCTTCTTGGCAAAGAAATCATCTAAATCGGCCATGTTGCAAACAATTTTTTGTTACGAACTCGAAACGTCTACAAGTGCTGAATTATTTACAAATAATATTAATTTTTTCTTTATGCAAAAAAAATAGCATGCGGAACACAGAATTCTCGCTTTTTTTGTCTTACCCACTCTCGTCAATCAACCAAAGAAATGTGAATTTTTAAACAATTTTTATTTCTGCAAAGGTCAGAAAAAGACAACACAACAATACAAAACAACAACAACATCAAACGAACTTGGCAGCCTTTTTTACAGCAGGGTTGTATTCTCATTGACTCATGACACTAGAATAATCGAGTACCATTAAAAAATCGTTTTTCATGGTAATATACAATTACTTCTTAATTTTAACTGAGGATTAAAAAATGTATACTTAAATTTTTTAGGTGTGTTTGACATTATTTCTAACAAAATTTTTATAGGTTTTATTTTATCTATAGTAAACTATAACAAGAAATATGATTCTTCTGTTGACGATTTTTCTATTGAGTCAAGTAATTTGAAGCCTACACGGTTAGGAGCAATTTTAAAACCCTTTATTTGTATTATTCTCGTTTATTTAAGGTGCATAGCATCTTAGCATAAACTTTTAATCGAGACCTTGCATTTCAACTAGTTTAAATTTGTATCTTTTTTTTACCCGGGGGCATGTATGAGCTGGTAGTTATCTTTAAGTTGTATTTTTAGTAGGGTGATCGATTATTCGACTTTTTTAAGAAACCGGTTTTCAAATAGTTTAAAATTTAAAATAAAAAAAAAACCAGTTGCTATTTTGAAAATTGAGAAAAACCGGTTAACCGGTTCAAATATATAAAATATAATATTTAAAGTAAAAATTAAAAAATATTGTAAAAAGATTATAATTAAATTTATGTATAAAATGAAATTTTTACAGTTTATATACGTCTGGCTGCGCAATTACGCAATAACTGACATGAATGCAGTTGACCCATTTGGTTTTTGGTTTAGTTGAATTTACAAGTAAAATTAATAAATACAATAAATTAATAAATAAATAAATAAAACTTTTTATAAGGCTGTTATACATTTTTGTATCTCCTTCTGTAAGTTTTTTAAATGTTAAATAGATCTTTTAAACTAATATGCACTAACGTATTTTGTTTGAAATTATTTCTGCAATTTGAAATACATTTTAAAGGCGAGGGAAAAAATTCTTTAAAATTTCATTTTAAAAATTCTTTTTTATACCCCTGACAGACATACAAATATAGACATAAACTAGTTTGTTCGATGGTTTAATTGAAATTTAAGTTGACAGACACTCAATGTCATTAATTAAAATTAGGATCTGGAAAGAGAGATAATTGGTTCTTCTTTAATGTAACTACACTTTTTACCGTTAGGTTAATATCCTATAAAAAAAATAATATTAAAGCTTAATTATTTTTCTTATTTTACATTTGTTTTTTAAACAACAAATAAATTTCTTACAATATTATGGAAGAATATTTAACAGTTTTTATTTTCTGATTTTTGGAAACTTTTAGCGTTTTAATATACTATAGTACGATTGGTTACAAAGATATATGAAAATAAACTTTAAAAAATAAAAAAAAACTGACTTTTCGGATAAAAAACCGGTGTATTCGATATTCGAAAAATCAACATTTAAAAAAAACCGCCAGCTGAAAGAGAAAAAAACCGGGTTTTCCACCGGTTGTATAACCGAGTCGATCACCCTAATTTTTAGTGACCTATTCAGTTTCATTTTCGCCTTTGTATTTCAATATTTATTGTAATTTTTTTGCTTGGAGTTTGTTAGTTTAAAAGGAAGAGGGAAAAAGGAACGAGTACAGGCTCTCTTCCTCTTTCACCAATAAACTCAAGAGTTTGAAAACTTTGTTTTAAACGTTTAAGATAAGAATGATTATTCTTGCATTTATGAGTTATTTAGCTTAATTGAAAACAGGGCACACTTATCATGAACACGCATCAGTATTATATCAATATCAAACTTCATATTAAAAACGAACTCATATTTTTATACCCTCCACTAAAAAAATAGTGGGGTATATTCATTTTGTTATATAATTTGTAACATATTAAAATATCCATTTTAAACCCAATAAAATATATATTATCGGAATCGGGGTTTAATTTTATGACGATCTAGCTTTGTCTGTCCGTTCGTCTGTCCGTCTGTTTAATTTACGATAGAGGTCGGACTGAAAAAGCTAAGGGGCTCAAGTTTTGCCAGAATATTTTTTATATAAAAGGTTTGTTTGGTATTGACTCGTAATGCAAGAGTAGATAAAAAAACCGTGTCCAAACGCATAAGCGTAGAGCCATGAAATTTCCAATGTATATTTCTTGAGTAAAAAAAGTATTTTGGAAGAATAAAGGAATAAGCCTACTATAACTCCCACTTTTCAAGTTATCTACTGTTAATAAAATTTAAAAACTCATAAAACAGACAAAATTAGAGGTATGATGATTAAATTTCGTACATATAGCTTTCTGATCAATGTCATTGTTATGCCAGAAAATGAAGGCGAAACGCCCACTTCAACGCTTTACCTTAAATTCATATAATTTTTCTATGAACCAAGTTTTTGGATGAATAAAGTAATTTATTGAAATATCTAAGTTGAATTTATTACTAAAAACTACATTGCCACGTCTACTTTACGAAAATTTAATTTACAAAAATATTTAATTAGGATGTCGAAATTATACAAAGAAAGTGATACATATTTTAGTATAAAGAGATTACAAAAGAACATAAGTACATACAATTGATAGTGGGTATTCAAAATTCGGCACAGCTGAACATATTGCTCTTACTTGTTTTATATAGAGTTTGACATTGCAATAAGAAATCATAAAGATTGGCTGAAAAATTATGTAGTTGGCCATAGCCACCCACAATGGTGGTCGTGTTGCCCTCTAGCCGTGTTGTCGTGAAAATAATAATTTTCATTTACACACATGTATTATTTTTTTGACAGATTGTATCGGCATATGTGTTTAAAGCATAAGAGTTATATAAGTTAGAGAATAATAAAAGCATTATTGTTTTAGAATTAAAGTATATTTTTGAACATATTACGAATTATATGATAATTAACTGATTTTAAGAAATTTTGTGAAATATCTACAATTTTCATTTCCGACACCATAAAATATATTTATTTTGAAAGCTTATGAATAGAGGAGTTGATTGAGCCCTATCCGTCCGTGTGGGTGTTAACTTTTAGACGCCCCCTGACATCGCCTGGACCTGCGTGAGGATTATAATAAAAGAAATATTCGGGAGCAGATCGATATGTAAAATCAGAAAAATCGGTACAAAAACAACCTACATAATTATGAGGAAAAAAACACGACTACCTCGTTTTCACAACAACATACAACACATACATACATACAAACGTGGTATACTGGTTTGAGAGAACGTGGCATCAAATCCCAGAAAAGCTAAAAAAACTTTTATTTTTATTATTATTTTTTTATTATTATTATATTTTTTTAACATACATATGTTTAGATGTTTTTATATATGTATGTACTACGTATTTCAAATGAGATGAATGGTGATACAAACAATTGTTATTGCATGACTACATGTTGTGAAGGGTATATAAGATTCGGCAAGGCCGAATATAGCAGTCTTGTTTTATTTATTTAGTTGTTATTTTTAATTATTTATTGTTTTTAATTTATTATATATTTAGTATTTTATTCACTTTTTTTAAATTTTTACTTGTAATATTAATCAGTAGTTTTCTAGTGTAGCGTCATACATGAAAGAGCAGTTTTTTTTTAAATTAAAAAAAACAAGGACAATGTCGTAATCTAGCTTTCATCATTTTTCACTTTCGTTTCCAAAATAATTGAGTAGCTGACTACAGCACGACGATTGTTGCCAAAGGTATTTGTAGTCATGTAGTTGGTAGCCTGCTGTTGTCTTTGTGTTCAATGTAAGAAGGGAGAAGCTTTAAGCCTTATTTTGAATGTGGTTGTCATATTTTTTGATACCGTGTAATATTTACGACAATGTGAAATAAATAGGACCTTGTCGTGTTTCTGTCGCTTTCGAGGAAGGTATATTTAATTGAACGTGTACAGTAATCGACGCATTTTAGGCAATAACAGTAATCTTTTAATGAAGTCTATTTGTTCTTAATCCAATCGAGACTGGGGAAGGTTATTATAATTGGTGTAGGCAGTTACATTTTCGTTAAAAAAGTGTATTAAAACTTTTTAGAAATAAATAACGATGATAATGTAAATACTGAGTTTTACGAAATTTTTTCAACAAATTAATGGTCACATTGGAGTTAATTTCATATACGTCCTAGAAGTTCACATCCGGTTTAGGTTTTGATTCGGTCATGAGAAGGATATATTCAATGTTCGTTCAACATATATTTTAGACAACTGACTTCCCATTTAACGAAATTTTGTCCATAAGCCGTTGGAATGTTTGACCAGCATTATGCCAGCCATTATGCTAAGAGTCTAAAAAGGGCCGTTATACCCGTTTCAGTATGTCAGAAGGCTCAACGAGTATTTACCCAAGGGCTTTGAAACAGATATTCACCAGTTCCATTAGCGTACTTAGAACTGATGGAAGTTGATTTTAGCACTAGTACTCATCAGTGATGTTCATGAGTTGATTCACTTTTTTTCTATATGTATGAACTCACTGCTTTTGTTTTGTTTTCAATCATCAATATGTACTAATAACATTGCTTGCGTTGTTTGTGCTCTCACAATTGCTTGTCTTTTTCTCAATCACTTTTTAAAGGCCGTTAGCAATAACAACTAAAAAATTATAATTGTCTTTTGATTTGTATACGAACCATTCAAATGATTCATAAAACCTCAGTTGATTGCATAGTGCAAAATTAGTGCCTTAATTTGTTTAATAGGTGTTTAAGATGAACGCTGAAATAAAAAAAAATATTGAAAATGATGTTTTTCGTCTTGTTATCTGATTAAATAAACCGTTACAGCTATCTAAAAATACGAGTTGATGTTAATTTTGATGTTATGCAGTGGTGGGAAAGTCATAAATCAGAATACCCTCGGTTATATAAGTTTGCCCAAAAAGTTTTGGCTATACCTGCAAGCAGCGCAGCTTCAGAACGAGTTTTTTCTGCCGCAGGTAACATAATAACTGAAAAACGTAACCGTATTGGGCCAAAAGCTGTAAACAATTTGATTTTCTTGAATTCAGTGTACAAATATGAGTAAAATATAGTTTCATTTCCAATTACAATAATTAATAAAAACAACAATTACAATATGTAATAAATATAATATATGTAATAAATATAATATAATGTAATAAATATCACCTTAAATACAGTCTTAAATTACTTACCACATCATCATATAGGAAAGTGTATATTTACTCTAAAAGCTCTGCGTATATTCAAAACACTCAAACTGATTCAATGCTTTTGTGAATGGAAAGAGCTTACAGAATAAGCAAGCAATAACAAGCATTTTGTAACAAACCAATTGCTCTTATGAATCATGCAATGGCAGCTATATTTTAAATTATGTTAAGTGATAACTCAGGCTTCACATTTGCAAAATAAAAAATATATCATTTGAATGGTATTCATGCACTTCTCTGGTACTCATCTGTGAACTGCGACGTTAAGCTGCGTTTTACAGCCAAAAAATTTTGTTTCCTTAGAAATACGCTGTTGTATAATACGAGTATACACCACATTGTACTACAGTTAGAAATAATATTTATGTATACATGTATGTACTATGTATGTATGTGTATGACCTTAAGTTAAAAAAAAACATCATTAATGAGTCAATTAATTTATGTCTTTGAATATTTATGCATATTTTGCATATATATATAGATTTTAATTTTAACAAATTGCCTTTTAGTATTTATTTTGCGATTTGCTTAAAGTTTTATTAGTAGCCTTTTATAATGCAGTTGACACACTTTAAAATATCGTAAAATACCTAAATTTGCAAACAAAAACGAAGCATAATGATAATGAAATCATAAATCGATAAATCATCAATTTAAAACAACTGGTTATTTATTTAACGAGGCGGTCTCGCAGTAATACAATTTTAAAATTAAATTTGCAAATATTGATGTAAGGTATAATAAAAGTGCTACATATATTCGGCCGTGCCGAATCTTGTATACCCTTCACAACGTGTAGTTATGCAATAACAATAGTTTGTATCACCATTCATCTCATGTGAAATACGTACATACATATTAAAAACATACATATCACGAATTCCACAAAAAAGTCATCCGTCACACATGTGCGTGACGATGTTAAAAATTAGTAAAAGATGAATATATATATATATATTTTTTCAGATAATATAACTTTTCGTATAATCTAAGATTGCTTCTTCTAGCTGTTAAAAATATGAATTTTTATCTGAAGTAAATTCGCAGAAATTTTTGATAGAAACTGACATAAAATGTTCAAAAGGTAAATTTTGTAACATGTGCGTACGATACATTTTGATTTATACTAACGAAATTAGAAAACCTATTAATAAGTGCTTTATAAATTTTTGAAAGAGCATAAAATTAAATAATAATAGCGGCAAATCTGCTTTAACAAAAAATATTTTTTTAACAAAATTAGTTGCAATTATTCGCACTCTGTAACAGTGCGTGACATGGATTTTATGATATATAAAAACATCCCATTGTAATATTATAAATTTATGTATGTGTGTTAAAAAAAAAGAAAACAAATTTTAAAAAATAAAAAAAAAATAAAATATAAACAAAATAAACAAAATAAAACAAACAAATAAAAAAACATATAAAAAAAAATTAAAAAAAAAATTAAAAAAAATAAACAAAATAAAACAAACAAATAAAAAAACATAAAAAAAATTTAAAAAAAAATAATAAAATATAAATAATATAAGTATATAAAATAAAAATAAAAAAAATTTTTAAAACAAAATTTTTAAAACAAAATTAAAAAAAAAAAATTTTAAAAAATATTAAAAAAAAAAATATTTAAAAAAATAAGGAAAAAATTAAAAAAAAATATCATAAGCTTTCAGAAAATATATACTTTATGGGGTCGGAAATGAAAATTGTAGAAATTACAAACGGAATGACAAAGCCCTTGTGCACCACAGGTAAAGGGTATATAAAATCCAAACATACAGACTTTTATATTTATTTTATAAATAGAATTTCTTTATGATTCTGACATAATGTGTGAAAATTAAATATTCTAAAAACTAAGTCAGCTTCATTGTTTTACTTATATTCTTAAAAGATTAATTATATTTATTCTCTATGCAGGTACATATATTGCCTAGAAAATATTTTATTAAAATATTAAATTATAAAAAAATTTTATTTAATATTGAAAAATTTTATAAACATAGAAAATTTTCTTTAGCTGCTATAAATTAACAGTTGATATTTTAATATAACTAAAACTAAACTTTATGTCGATTAAAATTGCTGAAAATTGTCAAATTAAATATTTTTAATTTTTAGTATAAGAATTTTTTTTTTTAGAAAACAAAGATATGAGCTGTTTTAGCCATACAAGTTTATTTCGCTGACATTTGCATAAATTATAGAGTTAAAAGTTGCTTAATTTTTGTCTACAGTACATACTCGTATAATAAAAATGCCAAATAAGAAAAGTAGTTTGTTAAAAAAACTTAAAAAAAAACAAACTCAATTACTGTCATAAACCATCCCAAACTGGTACATAGCAACTAAAAATGTACTTATGTATAATATTTGTATTGATTTTATTCGCATCGCTACTTTTAATACCCTTCACAGTGAGTGTAAGGGTATATATAGGTTTGTCATTCCGTTTGAAATTTCTACAATATTCATTTACGAGCCCATAAAGTTAATATTTTTTGAAAGCTTATGAATACGAAAGTCAATTTATAATTATCCATATGTCCGTCTGTCCCTGTGTATGTTGAAATCAACTTTTTAAATCCTCCCGACATTGGAAAGACCCGTGTAAGATATCAAAATATCAAAAACACTTGAGACCAGATATGAGATATGAGCAAATAGACACGACTGCCCCTTTTCTTAGCTTCTTTTAAGCATAAAAATTAAAATATTCTAGGATAATTTATAGACATGGTTGCTACTATTTTAAGATTTGGTATGCCTCTAGAGATATTCATAAAAAATGTTGGATACATTTTTCACTAGTCGGCAAAGTTATGGCAAAATATTTTTTTAAAAATATATAGTTTTTAGATATATCAAATATAAATTATAAATAATTTTTGACCACGCTTAAGATACCAAATTATGTGTCGTAATGTCAGAAAATATTTCTAAGAAAAACTAACAAATAGGTTTGAAACCAACTGAGATATAGGCACCACAGTATAACTGCTTTGTTGTTTTACTAAAATTTACAAACGGAAATTTATATTTTTCAGTTTCTATAACACCGATGAAAAAAAAGGTGTCCTAGATTAATGGGCGAATATACATATGAGTCAAATATAGTAGTTACGGCTTTGTCCCCTTTAACCACCATAATATTAGTATCAATTAAAAGGATTTGACCATTACAATGTAGTAAACTAAATGTTGAAAAGTGTAAAATTTAAGATTGCGTACAAATTGGCAGAACAAATTTTTTAACCACAAAAATATGGGTATCAAATGAAAGAGCTTGACTAGAGAATACAGTAATTTAATGATACAAAATCAAATGTGGCGTATTAAATAACAAAGAAAATGGATTATGAAATGAATTTTAAAATCTAGCCTTAGCTACGATTTGGTATTTATAACTTAATATGTACATCACCGTAAAGGATATTATCAGATTCGGCACGGCCTAATATACCGCTTTTACCTGTTTCTTTAACCAATATATGTATGTATGTATATGTATTAGTTAAAATTTGTTAATTAATATTTAATATACAATAAAATAAAGACACTTTATGTTTCTCGGGTAAATATTAATATGAAACTAAACAAAACAAGTAAGAGTGCTATATTCGGCGATGCCGAATCTTATATACCCTTCACAACGTGTAGTCATGCAATGTGTATGTTAAAAAAAAAATAAAAAAAAATTTAAAAACAAATTAAAAAAAAAATTTAAAAAAAAAAATAATTAAAATATAAATAATAAATATAAAACAAAAAAAAAAAAAATAAAAAAATATTAAAAAAAAAATAAAAATATAAATAATATATTAAATAAAAAATAAAAAAAAAAAGTTTTGGCTCAGCTGGGATTCGATCCCACGTTTACTTTAACCAATATACACTTTTTTATGTATGTATGTTGTTGTTGTAATGTTGTTTTTGTGGAAAAAAAAATCGAGGTGGTCGTGGGTTTTTGCTTATATCTCAGTTGTTTATGAACCGATGTTTCTGATTTTCAATAACGATCTACTCCCGAATATTTCTGATATTTAAATACCTCACCCGGGTCCAAGCGATTTCGGGGGGCTTCAAAAAGTTGATTTCAACATACACACGGACAGACGTTCAGACGGTCAAACGGACAGACTGACAGAGCTTAATCGCTTTCATAAGCTTTCAGAAAATATATACTTTATGGGGTCGGAAATGAAAATTGTAGAAATTTCACGCGGAATGACAAACCTATATATACCCTTTTTCACTGTGTGAAGGGTATAAATACAGCAATATGTATAAGGTAATAGGAAGACAAATAATATAAAACAATTGCTAATAACTTAGTACATACATACATAACTATGTACCTAACAAAAATGAAAAAAAAAAGAATGCATCTCTATCTCATTGCAAACAATTGTGTGTTTTATTTTAATATTTAACTATCCCAAGACAAGGACAAACTACTATTAACAACACTAATTTTACATATTTACAAAACAATTAAATGTTTTTAAAAAACTATTCAGTTCAGCATTATTTCTTAGTTTTCCAAGTGTGTAAAATTTATGTTTGTTTTTGCTTTTGCTTAAAATTGTTTAATTGTGTTTTAGATCAGGTGGCGTTGCGTTTTACATTTTGTTTCACTTAATTTGAGAATAAACTACTGTTATCATCTCTTATAAGATCGAAAGTTAAATTAATTTTGATTAAATGCAAAACTTGTAGTTTAGTAGAAACATTTAAATAAATACACGTGAGGGTGTGTGTGTATGTTTATGTAAATTTGCCTGCAAGTGTGGCTTCTTTCTTTTTTTGTGTTTGCTAAAATTTAAAACACAGCAAGAGATTATTTTTTTTAGCTTAATATTATAGACAAGATGCAAATAGATGGACGGTCAGACAAACAAGCAAACAACAGTCCAATAATACTCGTAGTAAAAACAAAGCTTGATCAGTTTAGCGTAACAAGTAGACAAGCCACCAGTCAGGCTAATATTACTAAACAGTGGTTTGGAAGTGGCAAATAATTGAAAAAAAAATTAAAAATTTTTTTAGTAACAAATAGTTGGTTTAAAATGTAATAAAAATAGAAAAAAAAAAATAACAAAAAATATTACAAAAGTATTTAAAAATATAAAAATTTATTTTTAGTAAGTCGAAAATTTTGTAGAAAAAAAAAAAAATATAACATTTTATTATAAAACGATTTCACTATTTAGCGAGGGTCTTACATTGATGCTAGAAGGATATACTCGTTTCTTCGTGCAACGAGTTGGCTATTCTCTAGGTAGAAGAGGATAAAGCTGCACGCGACATCCAATGCGTCAGGTATCACTAATGGACCAAAAAATTAATTAAGCCAAGTGTGGTAGTCTTGATTTTATAAACCTGTTTAGACTCAACTTATAGGCCAAATGCACGACACAATATAATTGATATAATTTACAGTGTGTCTTGCGGCTTTTGTATGCGAATAAAAAAGAGAGGTTTGGTGATTGGATACTTACAGGAACAGGTTCAGTTCAAAAAGTGAGTAGCTGTTGACAGTATTCACCAAAAAAACTTTATAACCAAAAAACGCTTTTCAGATTGCTTAATTAAAGCTTACCTGCTTCCAAAAGCGTTTATAGAAGATACAATTTTGATGTGTGACGTCCCACTAAGAGGGTCTCTTTTTTACAATTAATAGCTTAGTCAAACCTTTTCCTTACGCACTGCTGAAAAAGCTAGCAGTAAAGAAGGGAGAAATATAAAAAATACCATTGAAATAATTAAGTCTTCATACTTTGTTGTGATATTGTGTGCAAACAATTTAAGCATTTTCATTAATGCAATACGGTTAGGGAATGAAGTCTGCACTGCTCACAAAATTCGACAATTTTTTTTTTAAATATGTACTTTGCTTAACGTCAACACCAACACCATTTGCCATAATCTAACGATGGTCTTACCACTGGATTTAGGAGATTTAGTTGTACCACTCAATATGTCACAGATGGCAATCTTATCTACATTAATTCTTGGTTAATGTAAATGTATCGGAATATCTATTATTATACCCTTCACTAATGGTGCACAAGGGTATATGTATATAGCTTTGTCATTCCGTTTGTAATTTCTACAATTTTCATTTCCGACCCCATAAAGTATATATTTTCTGAAAGCTTATGAATAGAGGAGTCGATTAAGCCCTGACCGTCTGTCCGTCTGCCCGTCTGTCCGTGTGTTGGTTGAAATCAACTTTTAGAAGCAACTATATGTTCCTCAGATCTGTATATGGTATCAATCTCTTGGAAATATCCAGGAATGAATCGCTATTGAAATTCAGCACAATCGCCCCATAACTTTCTGATATATGAGCAAAAAACCACGACCACCTCGTTTTTTTTTCACAATTACAACAACAACCTACATATATACTGGTTAAAGTAAACGTGGCATCGAATTCCAGCTGAGCCAAAAAAAATTTATTTTATTTAATATATTATTTATATTTTAATTTTTTTTTTATATTTTTGTTTTTAGTTTTTTTAAAAAACTTTTTTTTTAAAAAATGTTTAAAAAATTTTTTTTTATTTTTTTTTTAAATTTTTTTTTGTAATTTTTTTTATTATTTTACTAAATTATTTAGGATATGCTCCCATAATTTTTCAATTATATTTCTTTGGTTGTTGGGTTTAAGCTGGTTTATATGCATTTCACTGGTGCTTATGCCAGATCATCAGTAAACCTTTACCCAAATTCTTGAAAAAGTTTAAAATTTTTATAAGTTATATTTTTAAATTCTCATTAACAAAATGAGAATTCAAAAATAAAACAAAAAAACTATAAAAAACTTTTTCAAAAACCCAACCAACAATTTTTCAATTTTAATTTATTTTATTTTTCTAATCCCTTTAGCATTTGGCTAACCGTTGGTTAACACTAAATGCTATAAGGGCAACCGAAAAATAAAATCTTTATTTTAGTTAATTTACTAAATTATTTAGGATATGCTCCCATAATTTTTCAATTATATTTCTTTGGTTGTTGGGTTTAAAAAAATAAAATAAATTAAAATTGAAAAATTGTATTTCCATTATGTCTTAATTTTCCAAAAATATTTAAATGAAAAATATAATATTTTTTATTTTTAAATCTTACAAAAAGAGACTTACTTAGAACACCTTTCAAACTCACTAAAACAAAAAATAATAAAAATTATCATTCCAAAAAAATTATAAAGTAAAATAATGTTTATATTTTTGTATTTTTTTAAGATTCCTAATGATGCTAACCGATGGTGGGCGAAATATTGGAAAAATTATAAATAAATATTATTTATTTTATTAAAATAATTTTTAAAATTATAAATATAAAATAAAAACATTAAAAACTTGACCTCAAGCTCAACTAATAAAAAATAAAAAAATTTTTTAAAAACAAACTATATGTATATAAAACAATATAAAAATCTTAAAATTTTTTAAAAGTGAGAAGATATTACAGTCAAAATTGTTAACTTAAAAACCGCAACAATACAAGAAAATTTTGATGTTTTAAAGAAATTTTTTTTAATGATGTTATAAAGACTAGAAAAATCAAATTTAAAAAATAAATTAAATTTTCCCGGTAATAAAAAGATTATTAAAAATTCAAAATTTATTAAAACATAATTTTATAATAATTTAATAATAATATAAAATTTATTTAAGTTTAGTTTTTTTTGTTTTAAAACAAAAGAATTAAAAAAATTTATATTAAATTTTTTCTTATTATTAGCATTCCATTTCCAATACCTGCAACCACTGTGCATAAGTAAAATGTACTCAAAAGCCCCCTGTCTATACATTGAACCGCTTTATCGAGAACGAGTTTTGTTTATATTTAATTTGTGTTGATTTTTTTTACAATAACAACAAATATTAAAAAATTAAGACTGAAGAAAATATCTCTTCATACAGGGTTTTAGTTTTGAAACGATTTACAAAGACGTTCATAATATCATACAATAAACAAGAGACACTCAGTCTTATCTGGAACGTTACACTATAGACAACCAAATTTTTAATTAAAAGAAATATACAAAAATTTTAATACACAATTAAAATTATAAAAAAAATCGTTTAACGAATTATAAGTTTGAATTTGAAAAGAAAATAAAACGTTGTGTCAAGTGCAGTGTGTATGACATACGAATTAAAAATATTAAAGTCTTAAATAATACGAAAAAGAAATTAGAAAAAAAAACAATATAAAAAACTTGATCATTTTCTTTTAATAATATATTATTGAGTATTGAATAAAATCTAAATCAATTAAGAGGTAATTAAATTTAATTTTTATCTATTCAATGAGTTAAAAAATAATTGTGTTTGACTTAAATACAACAAGTGATTTTTAAACAAGTTACTTGTAGACTTTTTTTATACCCTTCATACAGTGAAAAAGGGTATATATAGGTTTGTCATTCCGTGTGAAATTTCTGCAATTTTCATTTCCGACCCCATAAAGTATATATTTTCTGAAAGCTTATGAATAGGGGAGTCGATTAAGCTCTGTCAGTCTGTCCGTCTGTCCGTGTGTATGTTGAAATCAAGTTTTTTGAAGCCCTCAGAAATCGCTTGGACCCGGGTGAGGTGTTAAAATATTAGAAATATTCGGGAGTAGATCGGTATTGAAAATCAGAAACATCGGTTCATAAACAACTGAGATATGAGCAAAAACCCACGATCACCTCGATTTTTTTTTCACAAAAACAACATTACAACAACAACATACATACAACAAACTTGTATATTGGTTAAAGTAAACGTGGGATCGAATCCCAGCTGAGCCAAAAAATTTTTTTTTTATTTTTTTTTAATTTTTTTCTTATTTTTTTTTTATTTTTTATTTAATATATTATTTATATTTTTATTATTTTTTTTTATTTTTTTTTTGTTTTATATTAATTATTTATATTTTAATTATTTTTTTTAAATTTTGTTTTTAATTTTTTTTTTATTTTCTTTAAAATTTTTTTTTAAATTTTTTTTTAATTTTTTTAACATACATACGTTAATTTTAATTTTACAATGGGATGTTTTTATATATGTATGTTTTTTATATATGTATGTACGTTTTTAATATGAGATGAATGGTGATACAAACTGCTGTTATTGCATGACTACACGTTGTGAAGGGTATATAAGATTCGGCATGGCCGAATATAGCACTCTTACTTGTTTGTGTTAATAAAGTTATTAAAAAAATAGTTAATCTTAAATATTTTTGTCAATCAGTTTAAGGTTGCAGTTTTAAGTCTTTCGTTGTGTTAATGATTTTAGTGTTTTAAAAAATTTGTTTTTTTTCTATATTTATTAAAATTTTTTAAGACATCAATCAATCAATCAATCAGTAAAAAACAATCATCATGTTATATAATTTTTTATGATTTAATTGGTTTCCTCTTTTGAATCATATTACTCATCTTATTTCCAAAAACTATTTATATTTATGCTAGAATTTTAAGATTAAAACAAAACAAATTCGAAACAACTTTTTATATGGTACTTCCTTAATCGAGCTTAACATAAATTCAAGTTCAAAACTGTTATTTAAAATAAATTCAAAATTTTTGTTTAAATCTGACTATTTTATAAATATTTAATATTACAATTTCGTTTAATTACTAAAGTGGCTGTTACTAATCCAATTAGCTAAGAACCTTTAAATAAACTAGCTGTGAGCGGACTTTGTCGCTGGCTAAAACTAAATGTTTTAAATCTTTCGCAGATGTAAATGTTCAACAAACATAGCGTAGAGTTGGCATAAGTAAAAAAGGCAGTACAGCGGTATAGTGCCTAGACAGCTATCACACACAATTAAAATTACACAGGAACACTTCTCACATCCCATCATAACACTTTGAGCAGAACTTTACTGTGAATATTAGCTCAAAATTATTTTTAAACTCTATCTCAAAATAAAATTCTAACAAGGAACGATAAATCATATAGTGCTGATGATCAAGCGTTACTGACAAACATACAAACAATGTGATATATGTATAAATTAAAAGAAATAGTTTTAAAACTGGCAGCATAAATATTTAAAATCATAATTAATTTGAAAAATATTTCGAACGTGTTTTTTATTCATTATGATAATTTTTTTTTCTTTAACAAAATCTCAATCTTCAAGTTCTCTTACCTTGTCACATAAGGAAATACAATATTGAAATAAACTTTATTTTGCCAATTATTTTAAATTATAGTTGTAAGTATGTGTAAATAATTAATTCATTTGCATAAGAATTTACATAAAAAATCTGATTAATATTACTTAATCCATATATTAATAATTATTTCTATTTTATACTTAATAATTTCGTATATGGGTCAAATCTAGTATTTAAAAAAACATACCCCTTTCAAGGGCTTTTGACCGTTAGAATACGGTAAACTATTAAAAAGTTTAACATCCGAGATGGTATCTAAAATAAAATGGCGGATATTTTTTTCTTAACCCTATAAAATGGTTATGAAATAAAAGGGCTTGAAAAAAAGAACAGTTAAAAATCGAAAAGATCGAAAGATGGCGTCGGACATAACAATACAAAATGTCGTATAACATTAAACCTAGATTCTAGATTATACCTATGGTGTAATTACATAAGGTGATAGCGTAAAGGAGAGCGATTTTCGGCTCTCTTTTTTTATGTATGAAGTTTAACAATTTCCGGAGTTGAAATCATTTTTTTAATATGTAGTTTGACATACTCCAGAACACAAAAAAATTGTCAGCTGGGCTGGCACCGCCACCTTGTATAAGTGTACCCTGATTATACCTACATATGTATGTATGTTCATGATGGCACTCCGACTTGTTGACATTAAAGTTATTTTTTTAATATATTAAACATTTTATATTATACAAATTTTTTTTTTTTAATTTTTATATTAATAAAAACACAACATAAAAAACCGGTTATTCGAACCGGTTTTACGTGCAAAAATTCGAAAACCGGTTTTTTTTAAATTAATGTTTTTCGATATATGTAAAATCAGGTTTTTCTCACATGCCGAGTATTTTACGTGCAAAAAAACCAAAAACCGGTTTTTAACAAATTGAGATTTTTCGAATTATTTGAACTCCGATTATTCTCATATGTCGAGTTTTTGATTACTCTATTCGTAAGCTATATCTCGTTTTGCATAAAACTCAATTAGTTTTACCTTCATATAGATTTTGTTGTATAGTTAGTCCATAACATTACTCAATTATTTTTATTGAAATTTACATCGATATTGTACATAGAGCTCACCGACTACAATAATAGCACAGTTTAAAATTGATTTTTATGACAAGGTGAAGAGTTTGAGATAAATACATATTTAGTTAAAGAAGCGATGACTGTTTTGTGAATTATTATTTTCAGCAACATTATTCAATATAATAAATTTTATAATAAATACCACTTCTTAATATATTAATTAATAAAGAGTAAATTTATAAAAAAAAAAATAAATCATCAGAAATCATGGCTCTAATGCGGGTACCATTAACTGTAACGTTCTGAACAGCATAGTTTTAAAAGAAGTACGGACCAATGATTTTACCAGCCCATAAAGCACACCAAATAGTCAGTTTTTATACCCTTCACACAGTGAAAAAGGGTATATATAGGTTTGTCATTCCGTGTGAAATTTCTACAATTTTGATTTTCGACCCCATAAAGTATATATTTTCTGAAAGCTTATGAAGAGGGAAGTCGATTAAGCCCTGTCAGTCTGTCAGTCTGTCCGTCTGTCCGTCTGTCCGTCTGACCGTCTGTCCGTGTGTATGTTGAAATCAACTTTTTGAAGCCCCCCGACATCGCTTGGACTCGGGTGAGGTATTAAAATATCAGAAATATTCGGGAGTAGATCGGTATTGAAAATCAGAAACATCGGTACATAAACAACTGAGATATGAGCAAAAACCCACGACCACCTCGATTTTTTTTCACAAAAACAACATTACAACAACAACATACTTACATACAAACGTGTATACTGGTTAGAGAAAACGTGGCATTGAATCCCAGCTGAGCTAAAAAAATATTTTTTTTATTTTTTTTATATTTTTTTTTTAAATTTTTTTTTTATTTATTTTTTTATTTTTTATTTAATATATTATTTATATTTTTATTATTATTTTTTTTTAATTTTTTTTTTTAAATATTTATTTTTTTATTTTTTTTGTTTTATATTTATTATATATATTTTAATTATTTTTTAAAATTTTTTTTTTTAATTTTTTTTTTAAATTTTTTTTATTTGTTTTTTTAATTTTTTTTTCAATTTTTTTTTTAAATTTTTTTTTATTTATTTTTTTAACATACATACGTAAATTTATAATTTTACAATGGGATGTTTTTATATATGTATGGTTTTTATATGTATGTACGTATATCATATGGAATGGTGATACAAACTACTGTTATTGCATGACTACACGGTGTGAAGGGTATATAAGATTCGGCACGGCCGAATATAGCGCTCTTACTTGTTCCTAATGTAACGGTGTCTCAACATACACTTAAGGATTATCATCATTTCAAATACGGTGATTTTGTTTATCCATTTATGTATATCCATTCAAACAAAAGTGAGCTTTATCGCTTAACAAAATTCGCTTATAAAAGTCGGGATTCGTATTTCGAACAGAACAGAACCATGATTTTCAAAATAAATTTGCACAATTTGGAAGCATTGTTTAGGTGTCAGTCTATTCATGCTATAATGTCAAACCAAACTAAACAAAAATCACTTGACTGATGACAAAATGGCAGCCAGTTAAAAAATATTGCCAACTTAAAGTTTTATACCTTTATAAAATCACCCGGTATTCGTTTTATCGCATTTTGAGGCATAATTTTTGTTTGTTTTTTTGTCGCCTTATTTTCAAAAATGACAGCTTTTTCAAAGAATTTTAAAAAGTCATAACAACAAATGATTTTTTCCAGAAGCCAAAACAAACACCAAATAAAATGTGGTACCAATTGAATATAATGCAACAAGGAAAATGTTAACGGTTGTAAACAATGTTGCCAGCATAGGTTATTGGAGGCTTATTAAGCGCTTTTGTTGGCCATTTAGACTGAAAACGTTTAAATTTTTTAGGTTTTTTTTTTATTCAAAATTGCTTTCAATTTACAAGATAACGCGTCTTTTTTCTCATTTTGTTAATATTTTTATGGTTTTAGCGTAAATTAATTTTTCTTTCGGCAAGTTAAAAGAAACGTGATGGATTAAAGTTCTTATAGATTATATTCGATTTGACTATGTTATCGTTAAAAAGTTAAGCATTTAAATCATAAATCTTTTATACGATTATAAATCGATTTAAAATCATTTATAATCACAGATATTTTGTTTGTGTGTAATAGGCCAAATAGCTGTTGATACCACCATGAGTATAATTTGTACCCCTGCACATGATACAAAGTATAATACTTAATCAAAAGCGATTGTTTTAAATTAATTTAACTGCAATTTTTTATACCCTTCACCTGTGGTGCACAAGGGTATATATAGCTTTGTCATTCCGTTTGTAATTTCTAAAATTTTTATTTCCGACCCCATAAAGTATACATTTTCTGAAAGCTTATGAATAGAGGAGTCGATTAAGCCCTGACCGTCTGTCCGTCTGCCCGTCTGTCCGTGTGTTGGTTGAAATCAACTTTTAGAAGCAAATATATGTTCCTCAGATCTGTGTATGGTATCAATCTTTTGGAAATATCTAGGAATAAATCGCTATTGAAATTCAGCACAATCGCCCGGTAACTTTCTGAGATATGAGCAAAAACCACGACTACCTAGTTTTTTCACAATTACAACAACAACATACATAAGTATATACTGGTTAGAGTAAACGTGGCATCGAATCCCAGCTGAGCCAAAAATTTTTTTTTATTTATTATTTTATATATTACTTATTATTTTTTTTATACCCTTCACACAGTGAAAAAGGGTATATATAGGTTTGTCATTCCGTGTGAAATTTCTACAATTTTCATTTCCGACCCCATAAAGTATATATTTTCTGAAAGCTTATGAATAGAGGAGTCGATTAAGCCCTGACCGTCTGTCCGTCTGTCCGTCTGACCGTCTGTCCGTGTGTATGTTGAAATCAACTTTTTGAAGCCCCCCGACATAGGTTGGACCCGGGTAAGGTATTAAAATATCGGAAATATTCGGGAGTAGATCGGTATTGAAAATCAGAAACATCGGTACATAAACAACTGAGATATGAGCAAAAACCCACGACCACCTCGATTTTCTTTTCATAAAAACAACATTACAACAACAACATACATACATACAAACGTGTATACTGGTTAGAGAAAACGTGGCATCGAATCCCAGCTGAGGCAAAAAAATTTTTTTTTAAATTTTTTTAAAATTTTTTTTTTTAATTTTTTTTTTATTTTTTTTTTATTTTTTATTTAATATATTATATATATTTTTATTATTATTTTTTTTTATTTTTTTTTTTTTAATTTTTTTTTTATTTTTTTTTTTTGTTTTATATATATTATATATGTACATAATAATTTTTTTTTTTTTAATTTTTTTTTTTTAAATTTTTTTTTTATTTTTTATTTTTTTTTTGTTTTTTTTAACATACATACGTGAATTTACTGTTATTGCATGACTACACGTTGTGAAGGGTATATAAGATTCGGCACGGCCGAATATAGCGCTTTTACTTGTTTTTATATATTTTTTTTTAATATTTTTAAAAATTTTTTTTTGTAATTTTTTTTATTGTTTTTAATATATATTTTTTTATTTTTTTAAAATTTTTTTTTAGACACACATACGTAAACTCAATTATAATTTTTTTTTATATGTATGTTTTTTACATGTATGTACGTATTTTATATAAGATAATTGTGATACAAACAATTGCTATTGTATTGCATGACTTCACGTTGTGAAGGGTATATAAGATTCGGAACGGCCGAATATAGCACTGTTACTTGTTAATTTTTGTGTTAACTAAATTGGTTAAATATGTAGTTCTCGGATTATGGTAAAATGTATGGGGTGACCATATACTAGATTAACAAAAAAACAACCAGATTTAAAAGCTTAACACTTAATTTATAAAAAGAATATAAAAATAGTTGTCCTGTCTAACCGGTAGAGTAAAAAATGTGTTTTTTAAAATACCATTCTTATGGCCATTATTACAATTTGACGTTAGTTAAAGGCAGGATTTTGTCGGACCAATAAATGGCTTTGCATTATAAACCCTTTATTTGTTTCTTATTATTAATAATAATAACAATGAAGAATGGAAGTTTTTAAAATGCAAAGCTATTTTTCGGTCACAAAAAATCCTACCTTTAACTAACGTCAAGTTGTAAAAATGGCCCTTACTCAGATATTCTTTCGGATTTAGTCGTCAAAATAAACATACCTGTGGACCAAAAAGTCAAATGTTTATGTCAGAAATGTTGTTAGATGACGACATTAAAATGATTTTTAATTATTTTAACGATAGCAAACATTTAAAAGAAAAAAAAAAAAACAAAAATATTATTTTTGTATTAAAATACATGTAATAAATAAAAAATAAATATATAAATAAATATAAACTGGATTCAGAAAATATATCCATTTGAGGACATAAAATAAAATCTATAGAAGACTAGGAAGTTCAATGCTTATGCTAGCAATATCATGTTGTGACGTAATTATTTTCAAAATATATATTTGAAATGTTTTTTTTTTTTTTTAATACCATAATATGTAAAACTATATTTAGGATTAATATTTATACAAACATAATTATTTATTTTTTTATTTAAAAAATACATTTAAATAAAAAAAACTGGATTTAGGCAAAATAACCATTTTAATAGATAATTAAAATCTAAAAGTAGTAATACTAAATCTGTTTAATTATGTAAAAGTTACTATAGTATAAATTAGCAAATATATATATCCGCTACTTCGCTGACGCAAATCTTACCATTTACATAAAAATACACAAGTTCTTTTTGTAATTACTTCGTTGAATTTATGAAAACTTGTTTCTCTGAGTAGTTTTATTTAGTTTTATATAGAAACATTAAAAGTAATGTAAGAACATTTCGGAGGCATATCTTTCATCTCAGTCAAGATTAATGCTGCAAAGTTTTCAAGTTTTAAATTTATTAATTTAGAAAAAAAATCACTATAAACATTTTTTGTCAATTCGAGTCAATAGTAATCTAATTTAAAAATTTTACGTATATTTCAAAATATAAAAAAATACAAAAAAATACCATAAAAATAAGAAAAATTAACTTTTTGTTGCCCATAATATTTTAAATTTCACCTCAGGTTAGTAGTAACTAATTTAAAGAATTTATGTTCTCAAACCTTACAAACATGTTTTCCTTTTCAACTCAAATCCAAAGTCTATAATTTTAAAATTCTAACTTCATAAACGTTTAACATATAAAAAGTACCACAAACACGCGAAAAAGTATTTACATTACATTTTCAGTATTATCTCGGATCAAAAGTCGCTAATTTCAAAATTCTCGTACCTCAAAAGTAGAGAGTACAAAAAGTACAATAAGGTACTTTTTCTGCCACTCAATATATTTCAAAACTCACCTTAAATCAAAGTTCCTTATTTCATAGTTCTACATTTATAAACGTAAAATTTATAAAAAGCACCATTAAAATGCAAAAAAGTACCTTCTTGGTCGCCCATAACATTTTCAGTCTCACCTTGAATCATTAGCCACTAATTTATTGAATCTATATTTACAAACGTAAAAGAACCAAAAAAAACAGTAAAAAAGCGAACAAGTAACAGTGCTATATTCGGCCGTGCCGAATCTTATATACCCTTCACAACGTGTAGTCATGCAATAACAATTGTTTGTACACCATTCATCTCATATTAAATACGTACATATGTATATACGGTTAGAATAAATGTGGCATCGAATCCCAGCTGAGCTAAAAAAATTTTATTTAATTTTATTTAATATAATATTTATATTTTATTATTATTTTTTTTTAATTTTTTTTGTATTTTTTTTATTATTTTTTTTTAATTTTTATATTTTTTTTTTTATTTTTTATACCCTTCACACAGTGAAAAAGGGTATATATAGGTTTGTCATTCCGTGTGAAATTTCTACAATTTTCATTTCCGACCCCATAAAGTATATATTTTCTGAAAGCTTATGAATAGAGGAGTCGATTAAGCCCTGACCGTCTGTCCGTCTGTCCGTCTGTCCGTCTGTCCGTCTGTCCGTGTGTATGTTGAAATCAACTTTTTGAAGCCCCCCGACATAGGTTGGACCCGGGTAAGGTATTAAAATATCAGAAATATTCGGGAGTAGATCGGTATTGAAAATCAGAAACATCGGTACATAAACAACTGAGATATGAGCAAAAACCCACGACCACCTCGATTTTCTTTTCATAAAAACAACATTACAACAACAACATACATACATACAAACGTGTATACTGGTTAGAGAAAACGTGGCATCGAATCCCAGCTGAGGCAAAAAAATTTTTTTTTAAATTTTTTTAAAATTTTTTTTTTTAATTTTTTTTTTATTTTTTTTTTATTTTTTATTTAATATATTATATATATTTTTATTATTATTTTTTTTTATTTTTTTTTTTTAATTTTTTTTTTATTTTTTTTTTGTTTTATATATATTATATATGTATATAATAATTTTTTTTTTTTAATTTTTTTTTTAAATTTTTTTTTTATTTTTTATTTTTTTTTTTGTTTTTTTTAACATACATACGTGAATTTACTGTTATTGCATGACTACACGTTGTGAAGGGTATATAAGATTCGGCACGGCCGAATATAGCGCTTTTACTTGTTTTTCTATGTTTTTTACATGTATGTATGTTGTTGTAATTGTGTAAAAAAACGAGGTGGTCGTGGTTTTTTTCTCATATCTCAGAAAGTTATGGGGCGATTGTGCTGAATTTCAATAGCGATTCATTCCTGGATATTTCCAAGAGATTGATACCATATACAGATCTGAGGAACATATAGTTGCTTCTAAAAGTTGATTTCAACCAACACACGGACAGACGGACAGACGGTCAGGGCTTAATCGACTCCTCTATTCATAAGCTTTCAGAAAATATATACTTTATGGGGTCGGAAATGAAAATTGTAGAAATTACAAACGGAATGACAAAGCTATATATACCCTTGTGCACCACAGGTGAAGGGTATAAAAAGTACGTTTTGTGCCACCCATATCATTTTCATTCATTCCACTGTAATCAATAGCACCTAATTTTAAAATAATAGCTTCATAAACGTAGAAAATTACAAAAAGTGCCTTAAAAATGCAAAGAATAACTTCTTTTGTCGTTTTTAACTTTATCAGTCTCAACTTGGATTTCTATAGTACTTTTTGTATTTTTTATGCTTTTGAATATACAAAGAATTTTGAAATTAGGTACTATCAGGGTATACAAGGTGGCGGTGCAAGCCCAGCTGACTATTTTTTTGTGTTCTGGAGAATGTCAAAATACATACTTAAAAAAATTATTTCAACTTCGGAAATTGTCAAACTCCATACTATAACTATATATATAACTATAACTATACCATGGGTACTATTAATCCAAGCAAAGTTTGACATTTTTAGAGAAGAAGAAAACATAATTTTTTATTTTTTTTTTTTTAGTAATTTTTGCATTTTCTAAATTTATAAGTTTAAAAGTTTTAAACTGAGAAGCACTGATCTTGACGAAGATAGAAGACATGTCCTTACATTACGTTAAATTAAAAAAAAAAAATAAAAAAAGAAACAAGTGTTCATATACATATATATCGAAAAAATCATTTAGTAATTGCAAAAAATAGAACTTGAGTTTTAAGAAAATATTAAAAACCGTGCTAACGATGCAGCACATATTTGCTAGTTATTCATAAACTCTTACACGAAAATTAAGCACACAGTTACAATTAATGCTAGACGCACAATTAGGACGAACGACGAATTTTTCGTCGCAAATATTCGTCATCAAAAATAAAACACATTAGTGTATATGAGAATGCATACAATTGTGGCTATACGCGGTGAACTCTGCAATAGATTTATTACTATTTCTTACCCCGGCGAACGACGAACACATTGGTACAAGGTGACCATTTTTTATTATATTTGTTTTACTTCTCAACTTCTTAAGAAAATAGAGTTACTTTTTACTTTAATAATTATTTTATTTTTTATTTTAAAGCATTTAAAATAAATATAAAAAAATTACCTACACAAATTTCTTGTTATTTGTGTTTTTACAAATGTTTAAGTTTATTTTTTGATCTTTTTTTCCATATGGTCACACCATTAGCTGTTATATAAAACAAAATTGTTATTATTGTTTACTGCACGTACCCACGACATTCTTTGCAAACGTTTATTTATACGTAAAAAAATTTTGCAATAACAAAAATTATACTTATTATTTTGTTGAGTTTTACAATAATTAAAATACTTCGTTTATTTTTGTTCTTTCTTTGCACAAACAGTAAACAATTTTATAAACTATAAAAGATTTTACTTTTTCGTCGTTATTGTGCTTCACACGAATTTTTACCGACGAATTCGTCGTGTTGGGCGAAATTCGTCGTTCGTCCCAATTGTGCGCCGAGCATAAAGGTGAAAGAAATTGTGAGTGATAACATTCAAAATGATTTGACATAACTGTACTACTTGTTTATATTTAACAAAACAAATATTTGTTTGTTAAGTTTTATATTTATGTTTATGCTTAAAAATAAAAAATAAACAAGCTTTAACGGCAAATCGAAATAGTCAAATAGTCTTAAAATACAGAGTCTGTTCTACAGCGATTACAGTTGTTAACAAAATAATTTATTTTTTTGTCAAAAATATTTTGTATTATAATATACACATTTTTTTTTAACTAAGAGGTAACAAAGCACACAAGAACCCTGTAAGTTTTAAAATAAATTTAAATTGTTATTGTCTAAAATAAATGTTTTCAAATTATTTTTAAATTATGAACGTCATAATTGCGTTATCTCTTCACTAAACAAAATGTCTGAAATTTTTGTATAATTTTTAAATTTTTAATTGAATTTTATCTGAAGAACTAGA
The DNA here is from genome assembly GCA_941918925.1 of Phyto melanocephala. NCBI lineage: Eukaryota > Metazoa > Arthropoda > Insecta > Diptera > Rhinophoridae > Phyto > Phyto melanocephala. The sequence continues at coordinate 108,265,177 of OW799237.1, forward strand.
TTATGTTTTTTTATTTGTAAAACATAAACATTTTACGATCGAAAAGATTTCGAGTTTATGTAAATTAATTCTAAACAGATTTTATATTACTACGTTAAAAAATATAATAAATTTTATAAAAAATAACAACACTTCCTTTGACTATGTCAAACTTGGAATACATAAGGAATTCAAATTGAAAATTGCTATGGAATTACATTAAAGGGACTGGGTTTTTAAGCTAACCGAAACATAAGCTGAGTTTTAGGTTATGCTATACCTACTAAAAGTTTAGGCTTTAAAATTATCGCATCTAATACTCTTAAACTCAGGTTACTGACAAAGGTAGTGTTTTAAAGCTTTATTCTATTCTTCGCATGCTCTACATGTCGTGTCATCCTACAGTCTCATACAAGCTTAATTAGTTCTCAGCTCCATGTGGCCTGTTATTACACTACATAATTCTCTAAGTATTGGCGTTCCTTAGTTTTATAATTTTCTTGATTTCCTAAGATTAAATATGTTCGTCACCTTACCGAAGAAAGTATTTAATCACTTTCTGTTGTGTTCTTTAATCGCCCAGACTTTAAGGTTCATTTTTGAACTTAAAGGGTTAAGCATTTTCCAAGGTGATGATTTTCAAAAATGTTCCCATTTTGTATAATTTGTTTGCTTCTTTGTTTCTGATTATGTCGTAGTAGCTCGGTATCAATATTATCTCTAGATGTAAAGATATTTGTATGCACTCTTATCTCAATCTTGTATTGCAGGACACTCCGAAATTCATTAGAGCCTTAACAAGTTATTTGCTGTCCATAAATATAAGAGTCGTAGTTTCATTATAAATCCCCTTCATCTATATAACGCCTTTCGCAATTGTCATAATCTTAGTGTGGAAAACAGTATTATGATCTGGTAGATGGAAAAATTTTTCTCTGTTTTAGTTTATGACATAGAAATCTATTCCTATTCGAACACCAATCTTTCATACGTCTCTCTTTCTCTCTCTCTCTTCAGATTAAACTATAGGAAGAGTGTGCAAAGTTTCGTTAAAATCAGCTGAAAAGAAGTGGCTACAAATTATTTTTTCTTTGTATGGGTGAAGTTTTGCTCACTTTTCTAGTCATACATATGTGTGTACAAAGTTTGAATTTAATCTGACTTCTTTGTATTGTTAGAAAAAGCTGTAGAAATGTCCTTAACATTGATACAAATGCATGGGCGTAAGTTTGCCGTTAAAAATTAAATTTAAAATTAAAAAAATATATTTTTAAATTTAATAAACAAATAAAATTAATTCAGTTTGAGATTTGATGGAAAGTCTTTTTTAAGCTTTTGCCATCACCAAAAAAATTGTAGCTACCACAATGTAAATATGTGTTATGTATGTATATAAATCTTTCAATATTAAGCATTTTTTCAAAGACAATTCGTATTTTTTTTTTAAATTTCTTGACATTTTTAGTATTTCCAATCGAATCTTAATGTTTGTTCTATGGGCTATTGACGTCAAGAAAAATTCAAAAAGGCGACCCATACGTCTAGTAACAAAAATTAACAAATTTAAAGATATTTTGTGAGTTTTAAATTTCTGATATTAGGGTGGTACATTATGGTGGTACATTAGCATAATAGCATTAAGATCTAGATATTAAATACCACAAAAAATACTTGAGGAAAATGGCCTTTGAAAACATAAGTCTCCTGGAGAAAGAAACATTCATATACCTTCATTTAATATTAGACTATCAATGCCGCATATATAACAAAAAATCTACAAAAATGACCCCTACGTTTGGAACTAAATAATTTTTTTTTTTCGAAATTTCATTGTAAAACTACTTCATATTTGAAGGAGTATGGCGGTACGTTCTAATATTCAGGAGAAAGTAAATAATAAAATTGTATTAAAAACCAAAATAATAAATTAATATTTATTTCAACCTTTTATTCTTAAATTTATTGTAAATCATGCAGCATGCAGAACACCAATTAACAGTGTTATCGTGAAGTAGTTTTAAATAAAGACACTGTAAACCTTAACTCTGTACCTTTAATAATAATAATAGATAAATTATAATAAAAAAATAACCATAGTTAAATAGTATCAATTAAAAAATATTTTATATTGTTTTATGTTGTTTTTTTTATTATTTATCATTCATAAATTAAAAAAACATTATCTGCGTAAACTATAAACATTGAATTTTATTTAAATAATAGAATAAAATAATAAAAAAACAACAATAAACTTAAACTTCCTTGAAACAAAAGAACAAGAAGACTTTTAATTCAAATACAAACTAAATAAAATTTTTTTAAATTTTCTTACAATATTTGAAACTCTTTAAAATGTTTTAATTGTCTAAATGCTTGCTCGCATGATAAGTTTAGTTTAAATAATTAGTATTTTACATTTAATTACATTGTAATTAAAAATTACTTGATTGTGATAAGTTAAGTGTTTAAAGGTTTTTTGTTTATGCATATTAATTTTAATAATTCTTTTTTTTTATTTGCTGCGTAGACTTTAACCCATTATCCGCTAATGTCTTGTTTTATGGGCCATATTATTACATTCACAAAAAATATCCGTGAGAGTATATGCATATAATTTTTTTGTAATTTTGTTTGTAACGCATCAAAATTTAAGATAAAAAAATTTAACAATCAAACCTTAACAATACAGTCTGGAATGTAGTTCGAACAAAGAACAATTTTTAATGAATTAATTAAATAAAATTTTTTCTCTTCATTACAAAATCTTAAATTGAGTTAATCTTATATGTTTAATAGTAACAGACTACAAAATGGTCTAGTTATGCTTATGAAATGCGGCTGAAATCTGTAGTGTATCCTTTCACACCTGAAAACTCTTACAACCATAAGAAACGTAACGGATAAAAATGATAAAATTGTTTTATCAAAATGGGTGTTCTTTTCGGATGTTTTGTGCGTTTTACGCCTTCTACGGTCGCCTTTTTCACAGAATGATGAATAAAATTGAATCCACTGGTTCAGTAAATAGTGAACCAACACCCGTAATACGACGGAATGCAAGATCTCCTAAAAACATTGCCGCTGGCTGCCAGTGGGAATGTACAAAAACTTAAAAGCATTCGGAATTACGTAAAGCACAATTTTGCATAGTTCATAGTATGAATGGATACATATGTATATCAACAAACAAAAGTGTCTTATTTTGGGCAACACTAATCCACATAATATCCAATAAAGAACGTCGAATGCATACCGACAATGTTAATATTTGGATTTCGCGTTCTCGTCATCGGTTCACATTTCTTAACCCTAGAGTACTAACCATATTTTACATCCATTGTAACTAACGATCGTCAATTCGACGACGACTTTTTTTAAACTTTTTTTTTTATAAATTAGAATAAATTTTTACAAAATATATCTTATTGGACTTTGTAATCCCTTATATATTAAAACAAAAGCAAAAGCAATTCAGCAAGTAACGCTATACAAAATGTAAGCGTGATTGATGCATGCAATAGGAAGAAAAATAGTAATAAGAGAGATGTGCTCGACAAATCGACGATAGTTCGTACTTTAGGATTAAGAATATTTTTGGCCAGGCCATTGCATTTTACTGTGATCGCTATAGATAAATTTTAATTGAAATTGAAAAAAATGCTACAAGCCACCCAGGTTTAATTACATTCGATTTTTTATGCTGGCGATTTGAGAGCATATTTGTCTTACGCGAAGGTGGTTTAAGTTTACCACCAAAATCAAGTGCTTTAATATCGTAAGACTTTTTTGTAAGTTTTTTTTAAGACGCAGGTATATGCGATTAAATCACAAATCACAGCGGCCCTTAAGTCCAACAAAACCTATGCCATAAATCAAAATCAGCCTGATTTTTTGGTTAGAGTTACATTTTGGATAAGCGCTAAGATGCTATGGCAGATACATATTTGCACGATGTTATATTTCACACAAACACAATAAAAAAATGGTGCTTTGGAAAAATATTAAAGTTTCATTCAAAAACTAGCTTACTTAAGGCATGAAATTTGTATAGCGAGTTTCCACATTTAAGCATTACTTCTTTTAGCATAAAATGCAGGTTTTTCAAAACCTATTGTAGTATGTAAATGACACTTTGCTTCATTTTAACATTTTAAAGATAGAAGGCGTTAAATGATAGAACCGTTATGTATAATATTTTTTCGGATAATACAACTCCAGTAATAGAAAATAACTGTGGCACGCCTACCTCCCAAATAAAATAATCAAAAGAAATGAGTACTACATGGCTACTTTAACACCAACCTCCTACTCACGTACTTACAACTTTAAACGTAATTTTTCTTAATGTCAAAGATTTTAAATATATGTATTATGTAAAAGTAATTTTCCCTTAGATGTGTTCAGTATTTTGGAAGTTATAACTAACACATGCGTAAATCATATGTGTGTAACAAAACAAAAACTATAAAAACAAAGAAATGCATGCTGATACAAATTGTTTTTGCAAAAACAGTGCTTTATGTGTATGGTAAAGAACAGAAACAAAGAAAGTGTAGTCACTACTATCACTGTAGTGTAACAATTGTTCAATTTACAAACTCGTAAAATACAGTTTTAATTTATTTACTTGTGAACACAGTTTTCGTTGTATCGGTGTTTGCTTGTCTTGCTACATGTCAAATAATATTAAATGTCAGATAAATAAAAATCAGGAATAAGAAAGTTGCTCAAATCTTACTTCTGCAGAGCTACAAAAAATATTTTAAAGCAATTTTTAATAAAAAATTTTAGCATATATAAAAAGATATAAAAAGTCAACAAAACATTTGAGATAAAAATTTATTAAAAATTTCTTATTTCAGTAGCAAACAAAATACTACAAAAATAATTTTTTGATTTTGCAAAAAAAAAATTCACTTTCCATCCCTGTATGCATTCAATACAGCATTTTAAAAACATATAAAATTAAATTGAATTGTTATACAAAAATTTTTTAATGGAAATTATTTATTAATATTAATTAAAACTCCTGATTAAAAGATGTTTTGTTGTTTTATTTTTTTCTGTTTTAGATTTGATTTTCACAGTTTATTAAATTAACTTTAAGAAATAAATTCAAGTCGAAATAAATAAATAGGCAAAAGAAATAAATTGTTAAAATAAAGTTATACTTTGAGCTTAAACAATTATTTACTGTCGAATGGGTCGACCGCAGAATATTTTTGTAAGTATTATAGCCCACATCTTTATATGAAAGTATTAAAAATAAAGTATAAAAAAATCGTCACAGTCCAGAATATATTTTTTTTAAATTAATTCCCTACCAGAAGAAGGAAGTAGGAGAAATACATAAAAAAATTATTATTAAATTAAATTTGTCTTTTCTTTATAATGCTAAAATAATATTCATACAGAAGATCAAGGCATATTTATTCAATTTTTTTTTATATTTTTTATGTATGAAGTTTGACATTTGAAATAAATTAAAAAAGAGAGAAAATTGTTTTTTATTTATGAATTTTGACAGCTGAAATTTAAAATAAGTGAAGAAAAAAATAATCAGCTGACGAATCAAGAGTACCTGATGAATAAATATACCCTGACAGAAGATATACTTTCTAACGTTTTTTTATGCAAACAATTTACACATTTCCATGTAAGGTAAGGGATTGGAGTCAACACTGCTTACAAAATTCAGATTTTTTTTTTGTGAACCATATCATTAGCGTTAGCGTAAGGCATTTCTATGGTCACAAGTAGAAAGGCCCCCACTCGTACTTTTTACGAAATTGAGTTTTTTCCGTGATGTCCATACATTTCTCACAAATACACACAAATATACTCTTGGCACCACTGGTGAAGATTATAAAAAGCAGTTTCTACATTGTGGTGGTACCAAAGTATGGCTTTGTCATTCCGTTTGCAATTTTTCAATACTTATTTCCGACCCCATACAGCTTATGCATAGAGGCAACAATTAAGCAATGTTGTGTGCTGGTTGAAATCAGCTTTTACAAGCCCACACATGTTGTAACTTTCCAGCACGACTGCCTCTGTTTTCTCACATATTAACAAATCGTAACCACAAAAAAAAAAAAAAAATTGAAAAAATAAACATTTTTCAAAAATATCAAGTTCATAAAAATTCAAACTTATTTTTTACGTCAAATTACATGCCGAATTCTCAAAAATTGTTGCTGAATAAAATTTTATATCGGCTTGCAACTGATTGAAGCAAAATAAACATGGCTTGATGTTTTTCTTAAAAGTTATAAATGAAAATCGAGTTTTTCAACTTCTAAATGCGATATGGATATAAAAAAAAATCCGATATAAATATTAAAAAAAAAACATTATAAAAAATTTTAAGTCCATTACGGCCATCACTACAAAATGGCGTACAATAAATTTATGAATAAGTCAATATAGCAATTAAAAATTTATCACCATCAATTCCCTGAATATCAGTATCAAATGCAAGAACTCTACCCGAAAAATACAGAAAATTATGAACAAAATTTAAATCCAAGATGGCGTCCTAAATAAAATGCCTTTATAATGGGGCCAAATAAAGTAATAACAGATTTTTCCCCTTCAAGCCACACAATGTTGGTAAAAAATTAAAGTTCTTGACCAGAAAAATACGGTTAACTTTAAAAAAGTGTAAAATCTTATATGGCGTCGAAAACAAAATGGCGAATAATATTTTTTCTTAACTCAATAAATATGGGGTAACAAATGAAATGGCTTGACAAGTAGAACACAGTTAACTATGTATGTAAACATTCAAAATCAAAGATGGCATTAGAAATAATAAAGTAAAATGGCGTATAACATTTAATGTGAGTTCCAGAGAACGCTGCGATAAGATCAATATCCATGTGTTCCCTAAGCATAATGTTTTTATTAGATTTAGCAGTTAGTATATTTTATCATTTTATTAAATTTGATATTTATGTATGCTAAAGCGAATTCATATCAGGTGATGCTAAAAAGCCAGCTGATTGTTTGTTGCTCGTTTTATTTTTACGGCACAATGTCAAAGTTTGTTTACATTTAAATTAATTTTATTGTGTTCGTTTGTTGAAAAATGTTTATAAAATTGGTAAAATTTGTAAAAAAAAATATATAAAAATATTAATTTGTGCAATACCTAATTGGGAAATAAGTGTTAGCTATAGACTTCGAAACTTTAAAACCGATCGGACTCAAACTTTGGCAAGTTGTTGTACATATTTCAGGAAGTGTTTATGGGTGGAAAAAAGTGGGCGGGGCCACGCCGATAAAAAATTAGTTATCATTTTTAGCTACTTGCACTTGACCGATTTTTCTGAAACTTTGCACACATATTGAGCTGTTATGACTGTACATTTTAGTGATTAGAAAAGTGGGCAGTGCCACGCCCATTAAAAAAAGTTATAATTTTTAGCGTTTTGCACTTGATATTTAATTTAAATTTAGAATGCGTCGGGCTTTTCTAGTTTATAATAAGAATAAGTAACATTTTTAATTCAGAAAATGCAAAACTTACGTTGTGTTTGTCCTAGTGGTTTAAAGTTGTGAAAATTGTGAAAAATGTAAAAAAAACACATAAATATGTGATATAAATTAGCACAAGTTTATGTTATAAAATAAAAATACTCATTTATTTTAAAACTTTTCGCGTAATTTTATAAAAGTAAAATTTTAATTAAAAGTAAACCAAAAATTTTTTTTTTGTTTGTTTTGACATTCTTTGTGGCTTTTTGTGTTTGTTGCAGGGATGTTATCACCTGATATAAATTCGCCTTGGACTAATGTGAATTAAGCCGACTAAATTTTAAATCGAATTACAAGAATAACATATTAGGAGAAATCACCCTTCGTTGCAAACAGATCATGCAAATGTTGCAGATCTTGCAAGTAGGGCCCGGGAATTCCCGGGAATGAACCACTTACTATTCCCGGAAAAATTTTGCTCTTATTCTCGGGAAAACGGGAAATAAAAAATATATAGTATATTAGGAAATACATTTAATTTTATTTTTAATTTCTTATCTGTTTTGGTAAATTTAGAGAAGATTTGAATAATAGTAAGGTTTTTAATTTGTTAGCGTTTTTTAATTGTTAAGTATTTACAACTTTTCTTAAATACGAATATGTAAAAGAAAAACAAACATCGTCGGTCAAAAATATTTCACGCCAAAGTTAACGACTTTCTGGAATTATTTTTAATAAGTGCTTATAAATTTCAAATGAATTAATTATACACCTACATAATTACATATATGTTTTCTTGTATATAAATGTTTTTATAACAACCGTAAAACCAGCAGTAGTTTCCGTGGTTCAATTTTATGAATATAATCGTATGTACAAATTGTTTTTAAAAGTGGTCACAGAATTTGTAAGTATAATTTTTTTTATTTATGATTGAATTTTTCTAAAAATACTTTTTTATAAAATTCACTTTGTTTAGAAGTAAAATGTCTGAAGTCTGGAACTATTTTCAAAAAGTAGACAACGCAGCACAATGTAATATTTCCCAAAAAGGTTAATGTCCAAGGGCGGTAGTACTAGTGGTCTCATACGGCATCTTCTTTTGGTTCAAAAAGTAACCAGAAATTGTTTCAAAATTGGCAGCAGTCGATGGAATATCTATTCGAACAATTACACAAAGTTTTTTTATTTTTCAGTTTTTCAGTAAAAATATGACGTTACCAAAATGAAACTGTTGTTAAAAACATTGTAATAAAATATTACAACGCCGTTAAAAATACGATGGTGAAAACAATATCGAGTCAAATTTGCGACAATTTGTGGTTTGCTCTTGTATTAGACGAGTGGAGTAGTGTTGCCCAAAAAAAGTATCTGTTTACATGGCAATAATTATTTTAATAATTTGGGTTGAGTTTATATTTCCGGAAGATGTAATGCTGACACAATAAGGACTCTAATGGATAATAAAATACTACTAAAACCATGAATTATTAACCAAATCGTGATGTTAAAGTTAAGAAACATTATTTATTTTAAAAGAAATATTATTTTCGGGAATCCCGGGAATTCCCGGGAAGACGATTTTTTAATTCCCGTTTCCCGGGAAAGTAAAAAGACCGGGAAATCCCAAACCCTACTTGCAAGTCTAGTATATAAATTCTTAAGTTTGCAACAACACAAAAACAAAATGTACTAAAATTATATTTCCCACACAAGCACTTATTTCCAATACTAAAAACAGTTGGAAATTTTCAAAAGCAATAGAATATATAAAAGACTTGCAAGATTTGCAACATTTGCATCATGTTTGCAACGAAGCATGATTTCCGCTATTGTCACCTTAAAGACGAAATAACCTATCTGTGGCTTTCAAAAGTTTACAGGAGAGGGAAAAACATAAAATTAGAACTATTTGCAATATTGAAACGAAAATTACATATTTTGATTAAAATTAAACCAGAAATTTATATCGGTTGAGCAAATTTTGTTTTTCCAAGCACAGCGTTATGTTATGGAACTGTAAAAATCTGAAACCAACTTGTTTTTAATGCGTAACGGTCCTCTAGGTACTAATTTGGTAACAACCTGGTCATTTGTAATATTAGATTTTAAAAATCTTGCACACATATGCGTTATGATATAGGGAATAAGAATCCATAGAAACTCAATTCTTAAATTTTTGCAGATAGGTTATTCGGTCTTTAAGATGACGATATGTAACAATATGTAAGGGAGAATAATGTTTTTTACAATTGGTTTTATCAAGACGTTTGGTATTAAATCTTACAAAAACCCTTGTTTTCAAGTTCTTCAAAATGAAAAAAAGGCTTTAACTTTGAAAGTATTAAACATCTTTAAAGCAGCCTTAAACTGTTCAAAACAATTTTATAATATTTAGTTCATAATCTATGAATTCTGATTTATGACACTGTTAAAGCTAATAAGCGATATGTGAAAGTCAAATGACAAAATTCTAATTATACTTATAGTGTTTTCTACTTGACGAAAGAAAAAAACATCTTACATCAGCTGCTGTAAACAAACGGATGCCATGTCAAACGTAATTACACATGTTCATACATGCGAGTATAATGATTGTAAATTGTCAGTAAAATGACAATTTTGACAGACATACGAAATTACATATGGGTCACAAAGGTAATAAATCATTTCTAAAAGACATTTCGTATAAAACTAGTGTAACTTGTTTGATAGCTACACAAAATGATCTGAGAGTAACTTTGAAATAGGTTAACGTTCGAATTTCATTGTCAGTAAAACCCGGAACAGCAAAATTAGACAATACGTGGTTAAGACAATTATAAAATTGTTACAAATTTTGAATAAAGATGACCAACGATGTTTAACGTCATGCAAAAGTTTTTTCTATCATTATTTTCGAGCAATTTTTTTTTAAGTAAATGTGTGACATGTCACAATAAACCTAATTTCTGGTTGTGCAAAGAGATGGAAGCCATTTTTAGAAAGCTTTTGATAGCATTGTAAATGAAAATTGTATGTAAAACAATGTAATAAAAATACACGCAGCAATTACTGTCACAACAATTCGTCTTTAGACAATTACTTTAAAGCATTTTATTGTTTGACCATCAGTAAAAATAATTAAGAAATTATTAGAAATTTAATAAACAAAAATTACTTCACTGTATCTTTAGTCGAATAAGTTATTTAAATTTAATATCTTTTTTTTTCATATTTCTCTTCCACTTGGTTAGCTTAGAAATTAAATAATAATTTAAGTTGTATTTTTAAATTTTGACAGGTGATGGATGGGTTAATGTACAAGATATTTTATGTGTTCGAACATTTTATTTAAAGCCGGTTTTTTTTTTCTATAAATATTGTTTGTGCTTTGACGTTAACACACTTAGTGGACAGAGAGTTAGATATAAAGATATGGCGAGATTCATAGACATGTAGATAGCAATAGACAGTCGAAATACAAAAATGCAAGTCAAGGCCGTGTCATGAACTTGTTACAGTTGCAGTGTTGTTTTTTTTTTTTTATTATTGGATGCTACTTCTTTGTGTTTTATACAATTTTTATTTTATCTTTTATTGTTATTTTTAATAAAATTTTTTTATGAATATTTGCACTTAGATATGAAAAGCGATTAAGCAATCAATAAGTTAATTATCTGGGCATTTAGTAAAAAAAATGTCTAGGTTTGTGTGTTCTCACGGTAGCGATAATGATTTTAAAAGGCGTGTTAATACAAAAATAAGGAAATGTTTAAATTAAAACAGAACAAGTAAAAATGCTATATTCTGATGTTTCAAATCTGATAATTCCTATCACATGATATAAATGTTTACATATTAATGGGTTTAAGAAAATATATGGGGTTAGAAAAATATCCGTCACACAGAGGAGTATTTGACCTGAAAAGCTGTCCAAAAAGGCAAAACTGAATTTTAAGAAATCTTAAGAACTAAGTACGCAGCTCGACAGACAACAAAATGCGATTTGTAGCTCTGAGACCCTGCTAAAGTCAGGAAACTTAAGAAAATTATATGAGATTTAAATGTTTTTTTTTTTTCGGTTTCTGGATGTTTTTATGATATTTTTTTACGGCTAAACGAATAAAGGTTTAACAATGATTTTTTTTCGCTGAAAGGTTTGATCAAAAGTTACTTTAAAACGAAAAAAAAATTTAAATATGTTGAATATTCATGTTGAAACAATTCCTTCAAAAGCTAAAAACAGAAAAAATTTACACTTTTTTTGCAAAAAAAAGAAAAAGAAGAGGTTTTTGAAAGTGAGGTTAGCATCTCTACGAATTATGTTTGATACCACAATAAAATTTGGAATCTTAAATTTTAGAAACAAAAAAAAAGGTTTACGCAAGTTTGCGCCATTATTTTTGACGATTTTTTAAAATTTTTACATTTCTTCCATTTTTGCTCATCAGGCACTTTCTCTTATACATTCGTATCGTCATAAACTTTTATGTATTTTGAATTATTGATTTCAACTGTTATTCACATCACTTTTAACACTTCACAATGTTGATACCTGCCTATAATTAGAAATTTGAAAAATTCTTTATTATCGATAATAGTTATAAGGAATGTCCCACGCATCCCCATAAAGGATATTTTTATATACCTGCTCTACAAAACATTATATGTTAAAAAAAATATATACCGTACCTAATAAGAATAATTATTAAAAGCATTTATCACAAAAATAAGTTTACAAAAAATTAATACAGGTACATAAAAAATACATGGGCACCCAAGTATCAGGCCACCATCCAATTTTCAAAAGAAACTGACGAGGCCAGACATAAGCACACGATTATATCGTACGAATTATTCGAGGAAATTCAGCAGAAGCGATACAAATCGATATGTCTTGAACAGGTAATTTCTGAGAAGTGACCCTTTTATAAGCTGCAGTACGCAAAGAGAACGGAATAATAAAAAAGCTTTTTCATCAGAAACCATCACACTTCTTCCTGACACCGATAATGCATCTAATAAGGATATACATACGACATAATAATTATTGAGGAATTTGTATTAGTTTAACTGGTCCCTTTATTAAGTATTACATAATAAAAAATATATATAATGAAGCCTTTTTTATAAAAAAAATACTGTTCTATAAGAGCCTTACAATTTTTAAAATTTCTTTTAATTAGACCGTAAATCATATGTATGCATGTACATACAGTCTGTTAAGAATAAGTTTAAACCTTTAAAATCAACATTTGTTAATTGAGTTTTACTAATTATACCGACTTTTATTTCTTAGGAATGTGGCTTTCGGAAAAATCTTAAAAATTAAAATTTTTGGTTCTTAAATTTTTTTTATGGCATTTTGAAAACAAAAAATTTGACGAATTTTACAGGAAAATTTTTTTTTTTCGCCATTACATTTTTAATAACTCCGGAATAGTAATAGATAGAAAAGAATTTTCCGATGCATATTTTGATTTTTCTGCTATTAAAATCGGAGAATCGGTTTTCAAGTTATGACCAAATATATTGGGCAACCCAACGATTTAGAGAGTGAAATATGCCACGCCTTAAACAGAAAATCCTTACGTACTAGAGAAAAACGGAAAACAGATTTAAATTAAGGGCATCAAAATCAATATAGTCCACATACTTTTATTTCTAGCAGAGACAAAAAAATTTTTGTTTGCGCAGTGTACTTTTGTTGCGCAGTGTAATTTTTTCAAAATCTGCCACTAGATTTCTCATATCATACTACACCTAAAACTATAAAAAAACTAGAACTTTTAATTCAAAAAACACGTTTAATAATTTTGGCCAGCTTTTCAGGCCAAGTACTCCTCTGTGCGTCTTTTTGTTTCATACTCCATCTGGAATTTGATGCTTTTTCATAGTTTACTGTATTCTACTGGCCAAGCCCTTTCATTTGAGGCCAATATTGAGGGAGCTTGGCTAGTAGAATTTTTTTATTTATGTAAAAAATTCAAAATCAAAAATGGCGTCGGAATAGTAAAGCAAAATGAATGGCAAAAGCCTAGGCTAAGCTATGATGTCTTCACTATATCTGTAAACATTATGGTGGAGGGTATTATCAGATTCGGCACGGCCGAATATATCACTATTACTTGTTTGTTTTTTTTTTGTGTTCACAGCTTACTGAAATTTCTGTAGGAAATTCAACTCGAAATGCCAAATAAATAAAAGAATAGATTGATAGAATAAAATTTGTATATTAGGGGTATAACCAAATTTTTTTGGGTCGTTTGAAATTAAAAATCTCACCCACAAAAACGATTTTCTAAAATCTATAAAAAAAATGTAATAAAAAGATTTTAAATATTTTATTAATAAATGAAAAAAAAAGTTAAAAAGTTTCTTAATTGTTAAAGAACATGAAATTCAAATTTATTGTGCGTGTTGCTTTGCATAATGGGTAAATATTCTGTACCACTTTAATAGCACGTTCTGCACATATGTTGCTTCCCTGTTGCTTTGGAATAACTGAGTTTTCTTTGACCCAGTGTATTTTAAAACATTCATGCACGTTTTTAAATCCTGCTAAAGATTGTTTCAAAGCTGTGAAGTATTCTTTGTTAAAACAGTGATCGGAAAACCATATCTCATACCATGCTCCATATATGAACTCACAAATTTGTTTAAGTTGATCTCGATAATTCGGAATAAGGATAAATGCCAGGATAGCAAGAATTGTTCCATCGGGCGTTGGTTAATGGTGGTATTGCTTTACCCACTTTTAAGCATTTTTTAAAACACTTTAACGACTTCTTTTAAAACCCATTATTTTGAAGTATTAAACAGAAACACGAAATATTAATAACACGTTATTATACAATATTTAACAAAAAACTATTTTTAAGATAATATTTTTTAAATAATTCTTTTCCATTAAAAATCTTGATGAAAAATTAATAGGGCATTTCCCTAATAATTTGATAAAAAAAAAACTGTGAGTTTTTGGCTAAATGTATAAGTACAAATAAAAATAAATAATTTCCAACTTTACCGAGTTTTGTGGTTGACCTTTATTGAAAACCGCGAAAAATTAATATTTTTTAATAGTTTTCAATGGACTATTCGACTATGCTCTAGGACCATTTTGATATTTGCATATATAGCTTAAAAAGTAATTTACAACTTTTACTTTTAATGTTATCCCCGGACTTTAGAAGCGTCCGTTATCATAAATCAAACTTCATAGAACATATCACGATTTTTTATTTTGATTTTATATGTATAGAGTTTTACACACAATTTACATGATGAGTTTTATGACGTCCAATTTTTTTAATTCCCTTTTGAAGTTGTTACCAAAAACTACTCAAATTTATACGATGGTTTTTTTTTGGACGTCTAATTTCTAATTTATATTGTAGACTATTAAATTTATATATTTAATATTTTTTATTTTCTTTATTTTGAATGTCGAAAAAATTTATTACTGTTTAATATTGTTTTTTATCAGTCAAAAAGCACAGTCCAGTTGATGAGAATATAAAAATAAAACGTAACAGAAAGAAGAGAAAAAAGTGTAAAGCGAAGTGTCAAAAAAAAAACATGAAAACAGAAACCATGTCTATTTTTCTACCCCCCTTTCTTCTCTACACCGCTTGCTACCAAACAAAAAATGACGTCCAAAATTGGACGTCATAAAATTCATCATGTAAACCTACTGTTAGTTGCATCAACAAAATGTAAAGCTTTAGTGGCACAAAAAGGTGGGTCAATAAAAAAACTCCTAATTTCCCACTAATAGCAAAAACGTATTTCTGCCCGCTGAACTTGTTCTAAAATCGCTAAATTCGACGGAATAATAGCCAAATTCCCATCACTAATCATATGCAAGCACCACAGACCAAGGCGAATTCATTATCAGGTTAAGTTATTAAAGCAGCTGTTTATCAGCTGAGCACTCTTTTTAATATTGAAATGTCAAATTTTGTTTGTGTTTTTATGTGTGCTTCTAATTTTTTATTGTTTACATTTGTGGGCGCCATTAGTTGAAAAATTTTTAAAATTGTGAAAAATTGTGCAAATTCTCTTAAAAATTGTAAACAAAGAGATAAAAAATTGTGAATTGTGAAAAATTTAATAAAACGTTAAAAAAATTAAATTAAATAAAACAGAGTATTTTTATTTGTAAATAATGCGTGTGTGCTCTTTGTGCAAAAAGAAATATTTGAAGGGCAATTGAACTTTGTTCTATGTGCCCAGAGATCAAGGCTTGTATTAATTACCAATGTATTAATCCATGCATAGGTAAATGTGGTTCCGAAGCCGAATGTGAGCCAAAAGCTCATTTGGCTGTCTGCAAGTGTCCTCACGGAACATCAGATGATGCTCTAGTTTCTTGCCGTCAATCTCGTACTTATCCTGTTGCCAAGTATTATGGTTCATCATTTGGTTCTTGTAATTTTTATTTAATTGCACCTTTTTAATATTTTATTTTATACAAATTATTTTGTATATGTAAACAAACGTGTTTTTTATTTTTGATTTCGTAAACAACTTTTTGACAGATCAAGTTAGTATACACTAACAAAATACACGTTGTATTTTTTCACTTTGTAGTTGTTTTAGCGACGAGTTCACCTTATTGAATTCGCCTTGCCACAGACAGTGCAAGCATTAGTATTGTCAACTCTCCAAATAGCAAGTGTTAATTGTTGAAAAGATGTTTGATGTAAAAAAACAAAGTTGTGGGGAGCAACTTTTTACCATACATACATTGGACTACTTATGTTAAAGCGAGAAAAGCAAAAGAGTCTTGACATATTTATTTGTGAGTTATGACTTTGTTTTTGTCAAGCAGGTGCCCGTCTCCTTCTATGGAAGCAAGCGATGGCAATGCTTTTCTTAAAGAATGTTGGCGGGACTGGCAACAACTGACGACTACGGAAGTATGCGTAATGGGATATTTCACTGCATATCAGTATTCTGTCAGTTCACGGAAGTATGTCACCAATGTATTTTAACACCTCAATTTTATGTTTAATTTTATTAAAACAAAAAATTAGAGTGTTTTAGTTGATTTTTTTACATAAAATTACATTGGCGTTTTTAAAAGCTTAAATGGCCTTCATAATGATAAAATTATTATTTAAACTTTTTATTAAATTAAAGAGTCTAATATAATAATCACTACATATTAAATAAGAGTAATAGCATTTTAGAACGTTCTTAACTTAGACGTTAGTAAACTTTACTATCAAATGTTGTAACAAAAACATACACATTCTTATGTACGTTATGATTAACAAATTGTTTAGACAACTTTGTGTTAACAAGTATTTACAAAATTTTTAATTTATGGTTAATAATATATTTTTTGTATAATGTTTTTTTTTTTTTTTTTGTTTTTAATTGTAGTGGAAATGAATACTTTGATTGTTAACGGAATTTTCCAAAAGTCGTATTCATATGTATATAGAGTTCTAGCTAGAGTTTCCTGCCACCAATGTTCATGGACATTTTGTGGTGGTAATAATAGTAATGATTTTTATTTGATTTTTTCCGTACCAATTATTTTTTAATAAACATACATTCATACACACATATGTGCAGTTAAATTATAATGTGTTATACATATAGATATACTAGTGCATGTGTATGTAGGTAAATAAGTACATATAAACGATACGCATGGCAACATTTTTATTGCTATTGACTAGTAAATATCTATTAGGCAGACTCACTTTATATAAAGAGAAAATATAGTTTTTTTTATCACCTCTAATATGGTGTGCTTTGTTTTAAAGCATTATTGTTTACCTACATAAATTCCAGTAGCATTTATTTCAATGTTTATTTAAAGATAAAAGTAATTAAATCATGTTAAATGAATGCAAATAAATAGTCATTTATTGATATTCAAGAAAAAACATGAAGAACAAACAAAGTGTAGTAAAAATCCATATTTCGATTCATTTGTGTGTTTGTAAGTCAGCACTTTATAAAAAATCGTAAAAAGAATTATTTTTAAATTTTAAAGCCTCGTTATGCTGATTATTCTGCATTGCTCAACAAGTACTCAAGTTTATTATTTATTTTATTTTTGTGGCTGGTCAAAATATTGATTTATTTAAAAAAAATGCACAATTATGAAAAATGATTTTAAATTTTAAATAGCGTGTGTGTGTGTGTGTAGTACTCTCTCATTAAAAAATACATAATTCGGAAAATATTAAAAAATAGTACAAAACTGAAATAGAACAAAGTTGAAATACAATGAAGCTAAATTCAGAACACAAAAATGAAATAGAACATTTAAACTGAAATAGAACATTTAAAACATGCTTAAATGTGATGATAGTAGACCTAGACCAAACATAAACTATTACGAAAACTTTAAATTTTAATGTTCTGTAATAAGTAATTTCACATGTCTTAAACATCACTTAATTATTAAGTAACACGGCTTTTTGAGATTTTGTATATTTTTTTTGTAGGTTTTCTATTGTAATTGATGTTTTTGCTATGATTTACCGTTTCTTTATTTCATTGTCGCCTTTTGTTTTTATATTCTTCTTCATTCATACAAACAAAGTGGTAGAGAACAATATTTCAAGTGATGATTAATATATTTTGGTGAGAGTAATGTTTTGTTATTTATGTTAACAGTAACATATAGTGACTGGAAGTACTTAGTATGAAATAAAACGCATAACCTTTAAAACATTTTACGCAGCTTTTAAGTATATTTTTAGGTTATTATTTTAACTGTTTGCGGTTTTGAAAATTAATTTTAAAAAATCTCAGCAAATTTGCAAAAGTGAATGAAATATTTATTAGTGGCAAAAAATAAATACTTTTTAAAGATTGTTTTATATAAATGTTGCTTGCGGGTACGCTGTAGGTTGTCCAATCATAAGCTCCAATTTTGCCACAATTTTTCCATCATTTTGGTAGATATCTCACCAATGGATGCTGTAACGTGGTCTTTCTGGGCAGAAATTGTTGCTGATTTATCGTTGAACATAAAAGACTTCACATATCCCCACAAAAATACCTAAATCGCATGATATTGGCGGCCAATTCACTGCTCCGAAACGTGTGATTAATTGCTTAGCAAACTCTCTTCTCAATAGGTTTATAATATTGCCTGCCGGGATGTGATGCCGACTTGTTGAAACCACAAGTTAACCAAGTCTAATTCTTCCATAAAGTATTCCGGGTTATTTAAATCAAATAAACCAACGTTTACAGTATAGTTAAATAGTTAATTTTTTTTTTTAATATTTTTAAAACAATTCTTGGGAAGACATTGCACTCCAAGTAATTAAGAAATAAGTAAAAATTTGCTTAGAATTATATAAAAACGGCTTATGTCCAACTTAAAATTTTTCTGGTTAAGCGTATGCAAAACTTACCAAGTTTAGCCAGAAAATGGCAAAATTGACAACATTACCTATTTACCCAGGAATCAAGGCAGCTCCATACGAAATTCTATCAAAATTCATCAAAAGTTTCCATCAAATTGTCTCCAAAATTGAGCTTAGGAAAACAAAAGGATCACTATTTTGTATTCTATATTACTGACTATATACACCGCCATAAAACTTTTAAGAATTATTTTATGTACACACCAAGAGCAAGTACTAAAAGCAGCTAAATTATGCCTTCCCTTTACGCACAGCTGAAAAAGGTAGAAACTAAAAGTAAATGCGAAATAAAATAGAAAATGCTATTGAAAAAAAATGTTGTGTTCTTTTTTCAACTGCTTAATTAAAAAGTAAAAAACGAGTAGAAGACATAATTTGTTGCGCTTCGGTATGCATTTTCATGTATGCAATAAGGTAAGCGAAGGAGGTTTACACTGCTTGCAAAATTTGTTGGTGGGCATAAATATTTCAGCAAAAAATAATTTTTTCAAAGCAGTAATATTGAATTTTAAAATGAAAGCACGTTTATATGCGCTTTAAAAAGGCTTTTCTTTGATACAGTAATCAAAGTAAATAATTTAATGAAAAATTGTACATATTATGTCTTACCATGAAGCAGGTTTGTAAATGAAACATTACAAACTTTCTATTCGTAAGTCTTTCATTTAAAAAACACGCATTTTGTGTTAGAAATGTTTTCCCTTACAAACATGCTTTATTTGAAGCAGATGCCACGCCATTTCTTGCCTAAATGTTCATTTGGGTGTCAAAGTTGCTCTTGCAAAATTTTACTACTCTAATCGATATCGTTTTCCAAATATACGAATTTTAGTATTTAATTCATGTGGCCACGCCCATTTTTTACCCAAATGTTCGTGTGGATGTCAAAGTTTACCGTACTTAATTTGAAGACTCTAGCTGCATTAACTTTCGTGATATATAATATTTAATACTTATTCTTTAATAGGGCGTGGCACCCCGCCCACTTACAATTTCAAACCAATGTATAGCCTGTAGTTCCTTCCAGACATACAGAAAGATTCTGTGAAAATTTCAAGGAAATCGGTCCAGCCGTTTAACCGTCTATAAAGCACAAACAAACATACATACATACAAACATACAAACACACATTGATTTTTATATATATAGATAGATAGATAGATAGATAGATAGATAGATAGATCGATAGATAAGATGTTGGTAACTAAAAGGGAAATTATGGTAACTACAACGCCATTGACGTTAACATAAATCTGTGGCTTAAAGCTAAAAGGGCCAATGTCACTTTTTTGCTCTTTTGAGTTAATCATTGCATTAGATTTGTTTTCTTGCTCTATTTCATTATGGTAAAACAGCTAAAGTCATTCTTAACACAGAACAGCTTCATAAATAAAATGCTGCCCAATGTCACTATGAAAGCTTCTATAAAAGTAAGAGTACAATTCTAATTTTCTCAAAAGTAAATATTGTGTCATTGGCCCTTTTAGCTCCAAGCCACAGAAATATATTAATGATTAATGATATAATACAATAATGATGTTATTTGAAATTTTTTTCTTAATTATGGAAACTGCTCTAGGCATGCATGGAGCGGTTTATCACCCGTTATAATCTCTTAGAAGAATTTTATTTTTTATAGTACCACATATTTTATATACAATACGTTTTATATTAGAAACGTTTCCCATTCGGGTAAGTACTATAGTTCTTCCCCCTCCTCTCCTATCTGTTTGATACATATAATTTAATCATTTTAATATTTTTGCGTTATTTGAGGCATTCTTTCTTTATGGTTTTTTAATGTTTGCAAAAATTTGCTAGTTATTTATCACACAGTCAATCGAAAGATAAAATTAAATTAAGTCGTTTTGCAAGTGTACATACATATAAACTTTATGTGAATGAAATTGTTTTTATAGTTCCTATGAAACAAATTTAAGTAAAATTTTATTTTAGATTTTACTGAACATTAAGAGAGCATTAACAGTATAAAATCAACTGATAGTTTTATATTAAATTCTTTAAAAAAATTATTTAATAAAATATCTAGGGAGCAATTATTTGTATAAGTTTTATATATTTTATTTGAAAACATCTTAAATGATTCTGACTATTTTTAAGGGGGTAATAATATTATTATTATTTTTTGTTTTTAATCAGACTAATATTTTTATTATTTATAATATGAAATAAAATTTTCGGAAGTAAAACACTGTAATCAACTGGAAATTACAACATTTTTACTTTTATAGACTATCAAAGTAACTATGATTAACCACAACTGCTAGTAGTTAGGCAACAATACAGTTACATTTCTTCGTCCGTTAAATTAAGATCACGGATGTCATTAAATGTAAAAGTGGTAAACGTTTTTGTTATGAAGTTATTTTTTATTTTTAGAAATGGTAATAACTAGTAGTCTATGGAAAATCTTGTTGTACAAAACCTTAAATGCTACTAATGTCACACTTGCTACAAAAATATATTTTTTATCATTGAATTTGATAATTATTTTTAGTAAGAATTTAAAAATAAAAACAAGTAAAACAAATAAAAAATTGTATGTGCTGGGTATTTATATCTGAAAATATCAAGCGAAAAACATTTAATTAAATATTGACAGCTTTCAAAAATGTGCCGCAAGCAGTATAATGTAGACAACCTGCCACATATTTTCAAGCACTGTTTCCACACACACACATACTTGTGCTTCAACATCGTTACAAATGGTAAACAAATAACGAAATACACCTTAAAAACAATAATGCTGTATCGGACAGACGTATGGACTAACTGACTCTCCAGTTAACAAATAAATATTGTAAAGCAGTCGTCAAAACAAAATTTCCAGCCAACAGCCGACAGCCAATAAAGTTGGCTATTGTTGTCTGCTTTTGGCTTAACAAGTTTGTTGCTTAAGTCTTTCGTTTTATATATTATTTAATTTTTATTTTTTTTACATTTGTTTTTCGTTTTTTTTTTAATATTGAGGCAATCGCATGCCGCAATGCGTTTAAACAGAGTTTAAACTAAGCCAAACAATTTCACAACTAACTAAAATTACAGAATTTCTTTGATAGTTTTCTAATATTTTACTAACAGCCATAAAATGGTTGCACAACAATTGGCTGCTCAAAAACAAAACAAACAGGATTATATTTGAAAGGGGCTTCAACTAAAAGCAGTTGGATATTTGGTGGTTTATATAAAAAAAAAATAAAATAAATATAAAAAATAAAAAAATCAAACCCTCACTTGTTTCTGTGTTATGGCACAGCGGTGGAGGTGGCAAATGAATGTATGCTGTCTTTCTACAATCATTGGCTCATAAATCTTTCATATGTGTACATCGTACATTATTATTATGTGTAATAGATACATGCCACTACAAGTGAAATAATAATGGTTTGTAAATATAGGAAATGTCATTTAAGTCGACCTGGAGATCAACTACAATATTTAGACGAAAGATGTTTATTAAAAAAATTCACCACAAATTTTCCATTAAAAAAAAGGAGAGTTTGCAACAGAAACAAAATAACTTGAAGAAAACTTTTTACAAACAAAGTTTTTAGCAAAAGGGTTAAATAAATAGAAAATTTATTAAAAAAATGATGACAAGAAAAACATTTTTAGTAAAAATTTAATTTATCAAAATAAATTTGTAGAAATTTTTAACAGATAAGGCATATTCATACAGGTATATGCAACGGCGAATTAATACAACAAAGCAACTTTTTCTCTCAAGGCCAATTCGCATATCAGGGATGGAAAAGTTGTTAAGTTACGTTTAATTTAATAAGATTTAATTAAAAAACGAATATATATTTATGAAACACATTTTAAATTATGCAGAAGCAACAAACATACATAAATTTAGCACATTTCTTTAAAAAAAATACACTTAAGCTAATTGTTTAATACCGAAGCCAAAATCACATTTTCCTTCCCTGCACTAACAAATAAAATCAAGGCAAATTCAACCAATTTTGACAAAAAGTTTTTCCATCATCTGGGCTAATAATTTCACGTGTATGAATTCGAAAAGATAATAATTTTTAAAACAGATTTTTGTTATAATTATTCCGTCCAAATTTGAAGTATTAAGGGTCAATGGAAATCGCTACAGTAAGATAATCCAAAGCTTTTTATGGAAAAAATTGATGATTTAGAGGCAGAAAATATGTGGTTTCAACAAGATAGTGCCACTTGTCACAAATTAAAAGAAACAATGGATATTTTGAGAGAAAAATTCGAAATCGCATTATTTCTCATGTGAATTGGTCACACAGATCGAGCGACCTTAATAATAAAGTCTACAGCAATAATCAGCAATAATTTGGAAAAGCTTCAAAATAGTATTATCGAGAGATTTCAACTATTAAAAACAGTTTATTGAAAAACGTGATTGAGAATTTTTGTTAAAAGATTGGCAGCCTACAGAGCCAATACTGAATGTCACTTGACCGTCAACATTTTTTCATTTATAACCGGAAACTATTTGTAATAAATATCTAATAAAAAAACCCTTTTTTTTAAATTAAAATAATACCTCTAATTTGAACGCTTTTTGTTATAAATATTAAGAACTTATTAGGCAACTAAAAAGCAAATTTATAAAAAATTTTTTTTAATTAAATCATAAAGATTTTGATGGAGAAATTAATAGAGAACCTATCAATTGAAATTCCATCGTAATAACTAATATTTTAATTTTTAAAGCATCTATTCACATAAACAGATATTAAATACAGGGTGTCCGCCAGGAAGATATACAACTCGCAGTAATTCCATTGTAATCCTGGCTGTATGCGATGTGTCTTGTTGAAACCACATGCTAGTCAAGCTCAAAGCATGCAGTTGTGGCGTTAAAAAGTTTTCAATCATATCACGATATTGCTCCCCATTGACAGTTATCGTTACGCCGTTTTCAGTTTCCAAGAAGTAGGGTCCAATAATTCCCCCTGACCAAATTGCACACCAGACTGTCACTTTTAATGGATGCAATGATGACTGATGAATAATTTGAAGGTTTTCCATTGTCCAGAACCGGCTATTCAATTCAAATGAAAATTTGCTTCGTCACTCATTATAATTTTTCCATTAAAATCGGGGTTATCATGGGCAAGCTGTCATATCCTATTGGCATATGCACGACGACGTAAATGGTCTTCTTTGAAGACGAAGCTTCTGAGCAAGCCTTGAATTGAGATGGATGGACACTTTCTTGAACAGCAGTAATGTTTTCAGTCAAACTTTCAGTACGTTATGGTCCATGCTTGGGCCTATCAGCTACAGTCCCTCATTCTTCGTTATCATTCACTAACATGATAAACAGTGCGTCTTGTTGGCACGTTGTTTCTCCCAAAAATTTCACGTAACTTTCTCCGCGTCACAGTAAAAAAAATGTTTTAACAATCAAGACACGTTGATTTACCAAATATTTTTCCATAATAAATTTGCTATGTCTCTACTACTGTCTCTACGACTGCCAAATATGAAGTGTCAAAATGGCGGTAAAACAAAGTAGTATACCTTTCCAGCGGATACCCGTACTTAAAAAGAATTTGTTTTGATAGTAAGTTACCTTGTTTATACTTGTATGTATGTTGCTTAAAAATTAAAAAAATATATATTATTGATCTATAGACTGTAGTTGAACAATTTTATCATTCGACTTGTTACATTTTTAAATACACACAAAGAAAAAACATGGTTTTAGTAATCATAATCGAAGAGCAACATACTATAATTGAAGTGTATGATTGAGGTTTAATCATATAATGCTTGCAAGTTATTAATATGTTTAATTAAAGTATCATAGACTAATCATATTATGACTACAAATGATACGAAAAATGTTTGTTCTTTTTAAAGGAAAATTATTGTTTTCTGTTATTATTTGTAAAACGGTATATAGAAGATTTATTGATTGTACTCACCTTTCAAATTACACTTTTTTCTATATCAATATTTTCTTAAATTTTTTCGTTTATTTTTAAGATTTCTTGAATTTTTTTTTTTTAATTTTTGTATATTTTTCTTCACAAGTTAAAGTTTTTAAATAATAAAAATGTTTTCAATAAGAAGAATAACAGTGGAAAACAAATTATTATTAACAGATATCATACATTGATTGCTTTGTAATTATACTGTTGTTGCACAAAATATTTAAAGAATATTTGTAATTTTAAATGCTTTTAAATATAAAGTTAATTTTGCAAAGCCATCATAACATTTTTGTTATAATAATTTTGTAAGTCATACTATTTTTACTGGACATCCATGTCGAAGTTTTTATGAAAAGTAAAAATTAAATGATAAAATTCAAAAAAATGCTTGATTGTCGTGACGAAATAAATGATAAAAGAAAATAAAAATAACAATAACAATTACTTTTTTTCGAGCAACAAATATTGTTACAGAGAATAAAATATGACCGTCGTGATCATGTTTTTTTTTGCATGTGGGTAAAAAAAAACACAGGCAATCGTGCTCTTTCGCATATATCTGAGCTCGTAATGTGCCACATATCTGACTTTAATAATAAAATTTTTCGAAATCATACCTGACAATTAATTTAGCGAACCCCCTGCACACTTCGTAGTGCAAAAAAGAAAATAAAAAAATTATTTCGAATTCATTTCAATCAGTGATAAATTGCTTTTATTGTAATGCTCTGTGGCAAACAAATATTCGAAATGAATGCAGTGTTCACTTAAATGGCTATAAGTCATGAACCAATACACATACAGAGACCATTTATACATCTGAACTGTAAGTTGGGGTTCAAAAAAAATGATTTCAACATACACAGCGATAGACAGACTTGGAACAATTAATTCTTTTATCTATAATACTATGTTCACACACGTGCCTTAATTGTCAATTTATAATATTATCGCAATTAAAGGCCTTATTGAGCTCAATTTACGATACTAAAAATTATTGTTAAATTGAGCAATATATACTTAATTGTTTCACTTATTGTCTAAAACTCGAAACACAACTCTTGAGAAGTATGTTCAGTGAGAAGAAAATTCTATAGGTGGCATTTCTAATGTCAAACAAATAAAAATACAAAAAATAAAAATTTAAGAAAATGGAAAATTTTTGATGAAAATTTAAAAACAAATGTTTAAATAAATTCAAATACATACATATAAGTATATATGTATATGTATATGTATAAATATAATTGTAAATATATTTTATCAACAGGAAAAACGCTGAAAAGAAGGCATTATTTGATTTGGTATCAATACATCGTATTTTTACAGCTATCAAATGCTAATGGAGTAAGATAAATTGAGTATTATCTTGCTCAATCAACACTTAATTGAAACAATTAAAAATATCTGTCTGAACAATGTATAAGAATATTCTTTATAGGGTATAAATTACAAACGGAATGATAATCTTCTATATACCGTTTTACACTCTAGTGTGAAGGGCATAAAAATAATATTTTGAAGCCTTTCAGTGTTAGTTGCTGTAACACAAACTCTAATTGAATGATTTATTTCAGATTTCCCCTTTTACAAGTTCTCTTTTTTTGTAGAAAAATATAAAAGTCCAAAAGTTACTGTAAATGAGGTCAAACGATAATTTTAGCTTATTGCCATAACAACTTGTTCGTCTATGAGTGGTTTGTATTATTTAGTCCACAAATTGAAACAATTATTTTAATTATTTGAGTCAGTATAGAAACAACAATTTTAACTTGTTTATTTGCCACTTAGTTGCAATAATTTGCTAATTTATAATTTACAATTGTATTCCATGTCTGTATGTACTTAAAGTTGAATGCGCCTTTTTTTGACATCAAAGTGATCATTACGAGTATTATTATTGTTTACACCAGAATGGTTAATACTATCATTTATACTATTGCAGTTATAAGTTACACTAGTACTTGCCACAAAAAGAGAAAGAAAAAAAAAAAAAGAGAAAAAGAGAAAAAAAGAAAAAAAGACAAAAAAAAAAAAAAAAAAAGGAAAAAAATGAATGGAAATGTGTAGTTGCTCAATTGTTCATAAATAAAAAGAAAATATTTATTAGCTAATTTTGCTGTTGTTGTTTGTTGTTATTTATAACGTTTTGTTGCCTCAGCTGTAAAAAAGATTGTTGCTCTAATCGAATAAATAAATATTGTTAATGTTGCTTTTTTTTATTTTATTTTTTTATTTTATTATGTGTATGCAGATAAACATGAATATTTTTGAGTTTTGAAAATTTGCAATTTCTAGTAATCTGGCTGCATAGACTGGAAAACGTTAACAGTGGTTGAGAAACGAAAAATAATGAAAAGAGTTTTATAATAAAACAAAATGTGTATTAAAAGTAGAGCATTTTAAAACAAGCAAAAATAAAACCATAATCACTTAAAATTTTTAGTTACTTAAAATTAAACTGAAATTATGAAAAAAAGATTTTTACCAAAAGTGTTGTATAAATAAAAATATTTTTTTTTTAATTTAAAAGAAAAAAAAAATACATATACAGTACCAGTTCACTTAACGCAACCGTCGATAAGCTCAACTCCTCGATTATTGCAACTCGTAAATTCTTTGCATTGTTGACTCAGTTAACGCAACTTATAAAAAAAAAACCTCAGTTATCTCAACTTTTCTCCCAAAATGATCAATTGGTCATGTGCATTTACATATTTTTTATTTAGATTTACCAAGAATACTGAAGCATGCGTGTTGCACTTGTTTTTTGTAGATATGTACTCAGTTGAAAGAATCTCTTTTCGTGATAGGTTGTTCAATTTACATTGAATAAAATGCCGGTGATTACAAAATTTTTAAAACTTTCAATTAAACAAAAAAGTGATATTTGTTGCAAGCTTGAAGAAAGAGTCATATCTGTAAAAGTGATTTGCGATGAATATAAAGTGCACAAGTCAACAATATCCAGAATTAAAAAAACTGAAGCTGCAATAAAAAAAAACAAGTTGCAAATGCTGAATTAGACCAGGCAATCGTGTTACAAGAAGAGCTTGTGAATATCCCAAAATGGAAAATTATTTGTACAAGTGTTTTATGAAGCCATATTAAACCATAAAATAGAATTTGCGCCCTAAAAAATTGAGACTCGGTCATCGCAACAACCTCAGTTTTCGCAACGGCCGAAATTTCTATTAGTTGCATTAAGCGAGGTTTCACTGTAGTTTCATAGAAATATTTTTCATAACAAAACTATGTAATTTTTAGAAAACTGTCTATGCCTAACCACAGTACCATTCAAAGCCGATTAATATTTATTTCAAAACTTAATAGTCAATTTATTTAAACATAGTGCAGGTGTTGAAAATCCATCTAAAATGAACTTTGATCTCTTAAGATAATCTGCAAAAACAGTATTTGATGGTATTTTTTATTTTTCATTTCTTTTAGCTAAAACATGCCGGAATTAACTCCCGTACAAGAATACTATAAAGGCAAAACGGTGTTTATTACCGGTGCCTCTGGTTTCATGGGTAAAGTGTTGTTGGAGAAACTGTTGTACTCGTGTCATGAGCTAAAGGAAATCATTATTATCTGTCGTCCCAAAAGAGGCAAGACTCCTGAATCACGTTTGGAAGACATGTTTAAACTGCCGGTATGTATAAAAAAAAAAACACACACACACACTACTTTTTAAATTTTAAATATGTACATTGTGGTGCGGCTTTTAGATTTTCCAACGTATCAAAGAGGAAAGACCTCATGTTTTGAAAAAGGTAACCATTTACCAAGGTGACGTTACCTATGAAATGTTGGGCTTATCTGGCGATAATCTTAAGCATGTCAGCGACAACACTAACATTGTCTTTCATATGGCAGCCACTTTGAAATTGGAGGGCAATTTAAAAGACGCCATTGATATGAATTTAGCTGGCACGAGACGTGCTTTAGATGTGGCGAAACAAATGAAAAATTTGGAAGCTTTTGTTCATCTATCAACTGCTTTCTGTAATTGTGATCAGGAAGTGATGTACGAGAAGGTTTACGATTTCCCTCACAAGCCTGAAGATCTAATGCGTTTGGCCGAATGGATAGATTTAAAAACATTGGAGAATATTACGCCGGATTTGTTGAAACCCCATCCCAACACTTATACGTATTCAA
This sequence comes from Phyto melanocephala, assembly GCA_941918925.1. NCBI lineage: Eukaryota > Metazoa > Arthropoda > Insecta > Diptera > Rhinophoridae > Phyto > Phyto melanocephala. The sequence goes on from OW799237.1 coordinate 108,294,135, forward strand.
AACGTTTGGCTGAGTTATTCATACGTGATCATTATGATACCATGCCAGTGATTATTGCTAGACCAAGTATTGGTAAGTGGACGACAGATGATTTTATTAAGTTTTTTAAGAAAATAAAAGCAAAAGCAAAAACAAAAAAAAAACTTGGGAGCTTTAGCATATGGAAATATAATTAATTTAATAACAAATGCAAGAAATAAAACTGCTACATTTATGCTTGGCTTAAATTAAACAAAAAATAAAAAAAATTAATTTAAATTATTTTCTTTTTTTATGGCATTTTTTCCGTAAATAAAGTTATGCTTGATAAACAGATTTTACACTGAGAAAAAAAAAACATAAAGCAAATGTATATTCATTTCTCGTTTCATTTGGCTAAACATACTTTTACTTCTATTTTCATCAATATGACTTAACACAACTATTAGCGATATTTTACGACATGTAGATGAAGTAGGTAGAATTTATTATAAATAGTTAATCACAAGGTTTCATTTTCATTTTCTTATGCATCTCTCACTAGATACGTTTTTACAAAAGCCTATTTTTCGTTTCTTGTTTAAATGTTTAAAAAATACTTATACCATTTTATCAAATTTTTTACTTAGTGCTTACCTGGAGGTCAATTGTTGTTATACGTATAAATAACATTTATATCTATAGCTTAATAAAAACAAAGAGAGTATCTTTAAAGAAAAAAAAAACAAAATATTAAAAAGAAATGAGTTAAAAAATTGTTTGTGTGGCTTTAAATTCGTTATATTCATCTACAGCTCACAAAATTTTTGAATTTTTAAATTTTTATTGCATGTTAAAAACCAGAAAAATTTAAAAATGCGATTTCGTTAAAAACCGATATAAACTCTTTCTATATTAGCCATCGATATATTAAAAACTAAAGTCCGTATTCATAAAAAATATTTTTTAAGTTTATTGATAGCTTATTTGACAAATTTCTCTAATTTATGAATACGGCCCTAACATAACTAATTGACATTCATCATCGCACAATCCAAAATTCAAAAAGCTAGAGGCATGAAATTTTTCTCCTCTGACCTCTAGATTCACTAATAGGAAATTTTTTGGCGATTCTATTTTTAAAGGGGTAAAAACGGGTAAAATCGGTAACCTTATATCTACTTAATTAAAAATGATACAGATTAACTTGGAAAGCTATTGTAATAAACCTAAAAAATAAACTTGGTATCCGGCCTATTTTTGAATTTTTAACCACTAGAGGCGAAAATGGGTAAAAACTATGTTTTGGTACTTTTTTGGCACCAATTTCCAAGCACATAAACGTAGAAAAAAATTTAACTGTAGAGGTCAAGTCTGATAAAACTTCTTCGCTTTGCGTGAAATTTATAACTTTGAAAAAAAAGCGTCGGGCAAAAGGTTAATGAGACATTAAAAAGTTGAGAACACTTAAACAGTGTTTATTTACCTATAAAAGCGGTTAGAAATTTTGACCAAAAAATATTTGTTATTTTTATTTTAATTAAAATTTACTAAAAGTTTAATAAAATTGTATTATCACATACGAATTTAACACAAAACAAATTAAAATTACAACAACTGATTGTCAAAGCGCGAAAAAAGATGAGAGTTGATTAACTTTTCGCTTCGTGCTGCGTTAAAAGTACTTTATGTAACATGTTTCGTAAAAGTATGTATATTTTAACTTTGATTTTAAAGCGAATATATAATGCAACGCAAAAGTTTTATCTGACATGGCCTTATTAGTTACTAAGCAAAATATATTAATACGATTTTGGTATTTTTTAAAAATTCTGCTGTCTAAGGGGTAAAAATTTTCCCACTATTTGGTACTTTTAAAAAAATCTTATATTATATAAAAGCATATTAATTGACTATTATTATTAATATGGACTATTATTTAGGTGAAATTTTTAGAAATTTCTAGGGGGACGAAAAAGGTACCTAAAAGGGGAAAATTCGGAAAAATATGTATAATTTCTACTTACTAGGCCAATTCGGATAAAAATTTTATTATTTAAAGGTTTCACCTAACATACGAAATTATCTAATTTAGTTATATTTGAAACACATTCACAAACGGGTAGAAAGTGTAAAATTCCGGAAAACAGTTTGGTACTTCTTTTGAACGTAATTGTTTTAATGCAAAAAAGAGTAGATTTATTTACTTTTAATCATATTTTATTGTTAAATATATATTTTTAAATTTGTACCTGGAATTTGTACATTAATATGGAAAACCTAAAATGGTACTTTTTGCCGTTTTTATGGTACTTTTCTGTCTTTTCTACGAATATGAATCTAGATTTTTTTTAATTATGGACTATTTCTTCAAGTTGAGATTGATAATATATTGGGTTACTCATAAGGTATTTTTTCGCATTTCTATGTGGCTTTTTGTAATTTTTTTTTTGTTTGTTTATGAAGCTAGAATTCGAGGTGAGACTAAAATTGATATGGCCAGCCAAAATAGTACTTTTTTCATTAAATGTTTTTTTTTTGTATTTTAAATATTTTTGAATGGGCATAGAATTCTTAAACTAGGTACTTTTAATTATTGTCAATTTGTTGATTTTGAAAGCTATAGAGAAAAAAAAATTATTTATTTTATTTCTATATACATTGTTGCATTTTCTTAGTTTATGAATCTTAAATTTAAAAACTAAAAAACCTTGATTATAAATTATTAAATAAATTAAAAAAAAAAAATGGAGGTAAATAATATTTTTAAAAGAAATAGATAGTTTCCCACTTTGTCCTCAAAGTACTTTCAATTTTTCTAATTAATAATAACTAAAGAAAAAAGTTTTCATAAATTAATCGAAATAACATTTAATAATTTAGAAAGAACTGAAACATACAAATTGTTTTTCACTTTATCATTTCATGTTCATCTTAGTACATACTTTTGATTCCCTTTGAGTGAAAGTTAAGGTCACCCTGCCCGCATTGCTGTACAATACAATAATAAAGGTTTACGTCTTTGTATTGCATTTTAAAAGGGAAAAACACACATGTCGCATATACATACGTAGACATTTTTCGATGTTTGTTTTTATTTAAACCATAAGTGAAGGTTGAGTGGTTCTCGAGGCATAGAACAATTTATTTCTATAAATATATGTAGATTAACTTAATTTACAACCTAAGTTGTAATGCACTATTGTTTCTACTTTTGTATGTGTTTATACTATTGTATGCAGGGTACACTTATACAAGGTGGTGGTGCCAGCCCAGCTGACTATTTTTTTGTGTTCTGGAGAATGTCAAACTACATATTAAAAAAAATTATTTCAACTTCGGAAATTGTCAAACTCCATACATAAAAAAAGAGAGACAAAAATTGCTCTCCTTTATGCTATCACCTTATGTAATTACACCATGATTGTATGATTGTTGTTGGTAATTTCTATTAAAACAAATAGAGTTCGGTTTCATATGTTTTTGAAGTTTTGTATTGGATTCATACAGGGATGGTAAATGAAAATTGTCTGCAGGAACAAAAAAATTATTTTATAATATTTTTGGCTCCTAACATAAAAAATGTATTTTATTTTTTAACTTAAATGTTTATTTATTACCTCTGCTAAAAAAATTTACTAAAATTTGTATCAAAATACATTTCGCAACTCTGCAGAAGAAAGGTTTGATCAACTTTCCAATTAACATCCAACCTTTACAATAGAAATTGCATTTACAAGTAAATAAACCAAACAGGATTTCAATAAATGAAACAAAATACATACATTGAGAGGATGTAAATTGAACAATTTTAAACAAAATACGTATATGTACGTGTAATAAATGTAAAGAAAAGCGTGAAAGTAAAAACTTTTGTTTCCAATTTTCATATTCCTTTATTTTGCATTACAGAACCTTCAATACCTTAGAGTTCCATTTAAATTTTGTTTAGCAAGTAAAACTCAATTAGAAAATATTATTTAGAAGATCCTAAGAGTAAGCCAATGTAAGTAACATTGATCAAGTAGAAATTTAATTTATTCATAACACAGACTTTTTGAGACGGAAAATTTAATATTATCTAGGACTGTTCATTTGACAGTTAAACGGTTAAACGTCGTAAAGTGTGAGTACAACAATCCTTTAGGAACATCTACAACAACAATAAAAATCGTAAAGCTTTCAATTTTTTTAAAAAAACTTTCGATAAATTATAAATAAAATTTTTAATTTATTCTCTGTTTATAAAAAACGTGTTTCACACAATAAGAAAAGATTTATAAAAAATATTTCTTATATCGACCCCTGTGCGCAAAATTATCGTATGTTACATTTTTTTAGAAATCGACTTTTTTATGCAAATTGGTTCAATATCCATTTATTCATCTGCTGATGAAATATTATAGCGATAACTGTTTTAGTTATGGAGATAACACTGTGTACATTTTATAGTATGGAGCAGTGTTATTTACGTTTTTATTTATTTAAAAGTAATAAAAACGCAATCCTGTAAAATTTTGTTTTTGTAACATACGATAATTTCGCGCACAGGGGTCGATATAATCCTTATTGTGGAGAACTTGATTGGTTAGAAAATGAAAGTGTTAAAAGCTTATAGAAACTAATAAGTTTAAGTGTAAATTTTCTTAGCCTAAACAAAACGAAATACTTTACTCTTTGAACAATGATAAGTTTTTTATATCGAGCCCTTACAGCGAAAGTAACGTAACTAACATATTTTTCCAAATTTACTTTTTTTGTTCTGCTGTCTCCAATACCTCGTCTATTAATTAATTTGAATCGAAAGTAATAATAGTTACAGAAATACAATCCATTCAATTTTAATGTAAACCACATCCAAATTTTTGTGTGACTGCAAAATAACGTAAGTGACGTTATAAGATACGACATAATTTACGAAATAAATAATTTCATAAATTTTAAAGAGCAAACAAAAAATAACACATACGTAAAACTGTAATTTTTGATATAATTACGCTAAATTTTTGTGTCGAGGTGTATTTGTGTGAAATGTTTTAAAATCACTGAAAAACGTAATTTCGTAAAAGGTATGAGTTATGGCCTTTCTACTTGTGACCATCGATATGTAACTGTTACTTGTTAGTTGTATTAATCTAAAGATGAAACCGTAAATAACTTTGTCATTCAACTTCTGATAAAAAGTATTAATAATACAAGCTCTTGTTTTTATATGAAGAATAATTGTCAAACTATCTTTAAGATCATTTAAAGGCTGCATTTAAATTTTTAATAAAAAAGAGTTCTATACGAATTGGAACAAAGTCCTGTAAAATTTGGCTTTAGTGAGTTACGTTATTTTAGCGGTTAAGGGTCGACTTGTGCTTCTTTACCCTAAAAGCTATTAAAAGTTTACACTAAAAAAAATTTTAAAACCTAAGATTTAATAAAACAAAAACTATATTTTTAAAGTCGGTATAAATTGATATATTTAATCCCACTAAGAAAATTCATTACCAAAAAGTTTCTCTTGAATCGCTTACTTAGTGTTAAGCTGTTCCTAAGAGCCCTTCTAAAACATATGATTTTTAAAGCCATGTCCCATTTCGTCGTCGTCTTTTTGTTTTTTTTTTTTTTTGTTATTACTAAGAGCTAATTTCATCCCTTTCAGGAGCAGCTTATTCATGACTTCGTCTAATGCACTGCTTAAAAAAAATAGCACCAAGTAAGAGAGATATAAAAAAATTCTATTGAAATAAATTTGTTTTATTTTTTCTGCTGTTGAATTAATAAGCAGTTGCACTTTTGTATACAAATAATTTTAGCATTTTCATGTATGCAATACAATATTTAAAAAAATTAAAAAATATTTTTTCGGTGGGATAATATTTTTAAAATTTTATACAAATTTTTTTAAAATTTTAATTTTTTTTAAATTATTATATGCTTACAGTTTTTATGAAAAATCTGTTTTATATAAATAAGTATGTAAAAATTTATTGTAAATATGGGGGGATAAACTTTGAAACTGTTACCACTTATTTCTATCTTGTAACTTGAGATCTTGAACAAACATGAAAAAAATTAAAAAATACGTTTAAAATGAGCTAAGGCTTTAAAGACTTATTAAAACTTGTTACACTAAAAAAGCTTTAACTAAGAATTGCTTACAAGAAATTGCTTTCAATATTGTGTGCGTGTAAAAAAACAAAAAAAAAATATTAAATAAAAATGCTTAAATACTAGCGACAACGGAACTTTTGTAAATGCTTTAAAAATATGTGATGAATGTTAAGCACCTGCATATTTTCTTGGCTTTTTTAATTTAATATTATTATTTAAAAAGTGTTTGTTAAGTAAGAAAAAAAAACAATTAATCTATGTAAGTCTAAACAGAACTTTTGCTTAAATCTATGCTTAAAGAACAGCTTTGCAAATATGTTTGTGTAAACATAAATAAAACAAATCCTTAACTACAGAACCAGCAACAACAACAGCTTACTTTTTTATAAACACGTGTATATAATCTTAAATGCAAATAATGATTTGTGTGTCTCTAAAAACTTAAAGTTGAAGAACTTTTCAATTACACTTGATTAACTGGCTTTACTTGGCATTCCTGCGGGTCATAAAGAAATGCACCGGCCTCTAAGTGCAGATATTGTTTTATACAATTTTCTTATTAAAATAAAACACTGGCAAAAACTTTTCGCCCGAAACACGCTTAATATGCTTAAAAGCTGTTACTATTTCTAAAAAAAAACTCTTTTAATAAACTTAGTATCACCATCGGCTTATGAGCCCGTACCCGGCTGGGTGGATAATCTCAATGGACCCACCGGTCTAATGGTGGGTGCTGGCAAAGGTGTTATACGCTCCATGTTAATCGATGCCTGTCACAAATCCGAGGTAATACCAGTGGATTATGCCATCAATGGCTTAGTCGTCATTCCCTATGAATTCTGCTCAAATCCACGGTAGTTTTTTTTTCATAATTTTCAACTGATTTCTTAGTACTTAAAACAAAATACACACACACACAAACAAATACATAATTTAAACACAAATTTTACAGTCCCGAGGAGGTACCCGTTTACAATATCACTTGTGCTGAGAGACGTAAAGTACCGTGGGGCGAAGTCATAGAGTTGAGCAAAAAAATTGGCTATCAATATCCCATGGAAACTGGTTTATGGTATCCAGACGGTTGCATAACCACAAATCGTTTACATCATCAAATTAATGTTATTCTCTTTCACTGGTTACCGGCCTACTTTATTGATTTCATATTATTTTTAGTAGGTCAAAAGCGATTGTAAGTTGTTTATGACTTTTTTTTTGCATTTTACTTAATTCTTTTATATTCTTTTCGAATTGATTGTTTTAAAACTCTTTTGTAAAAAGAACACTAACACCAAAACAACATGAAACCAAAACAAAAATTGTTCGGAGATAATGGTTATTAAGTTTTATTAATTGTTTTAAGTACAAAATATTTAATTGCTGGCAAAGTAAAAAAATCTTAGTCCATTAGGTGTGTTTAAAAGTTTTTGTTTAAGGTACTGTGTGACCTTTTAAAATCGTGGCTATCTTTTTCCTTTAATACGAAATTTTATTAACTTGAACTGAAAACTACTATCATTATTATTGCAGCAGTTTACTTACAAATAAATGCACAGCATGTTAAACCTATTTTTACAATTGTTCAATTCACAACCCCCCATAGTTTTTTTTAAAATGCATGCCCTATTCAAAGCGACTGCATATCAGTGCGATTAATATTATTTCATATTATTTTATGCTTTCTTAAAATTTTTGTTGGTAATTTTCATACGAAATAAGAAATATGACCAAAAGCACGTATTGAATATGTCTTAGACAATTTTAATTTAAATTTCTCAACCATTCACTCTCTTAAAAAGAAACTCAACGGTTTTCTTTTTTATTGTATAAAACAGTGTTTCCACAACGAAAAACAATTGTGACCAAAATTATTAGATCAAATTTCCAAATAAAAAAAAAAAAAAAAACCCAATCTTCATCATCTTATCAAATGTATTTTTTGAAACAAAAGGCGTATCATATTTTGTAATATGAAATATACCACATAGTAAACTCGATATAAGAATATATATACCCTTCACACAAAAGTGAAAAAGGGTATATATAGGTTTTTCATTCCGTGTTTTCTACAATTTTCATTTCCGACCCCACAAAGTATATATTTTCTGAAAGCTTATGAATAGGGGAGTCGATTAAGCATTGTCAGTCTTTCTGTCTGTCGGTGTGTGTGTATGTTGAAATCAACTTTTAAAGGCCCCCCAACATCTCCTGGACCCGTGTGAGGTATTAAAATATCAGAAATATTTGGGAGCAGATTGGTTTTGAAAATCAAAAAAATCGCTACATAAACAAGCGAGATATAAGGAAAAATCCACGACCACCTCTTTTTTTCACAACAACAATATACAATACATACATACAAGCGAGGTATACTGGTCAGAGTGAACGTGGCATCGAATTATTATTTTTATTATTTTTTTTAACATACATACAAAAACTCAATTTATAATTTTACAATGGGATGTTTTTATATACATACTAGAAAAGCCCGGCGCGCGTTGCTACGCCCCTTAATGAATGAAAATGCATTCTGAATTTAAATTAAATATCAAGTGTAAAAAGTTAAAATTATTACCTTTTTTAATGGGCGTGGCACTGCCCACTTTTCTAATCACGAAACTGTATAGTCATGACAGCTCAATATGTGTGCAAGGTTTCAGAAAAATCGGTCCAGTGCAAGTACCTAAAAATTATAATTTTTTTATGGGCGTGTCCCCGCCCACTTTTCTAATAACGAAATTATATAGACATGACAGCTCAATATGTGTGCAAAGTTTAAGAAAAATTGGTCCAGTGCAAGAACCTCAAAAATATAACTTTTTTTTGTGGGCATGGCCCTGCCCACTTTTTCAATCACGAAATTATAAAGTCATGACAGCTCAATATGTGTGCAAAGTTTCAGAAAAATTGGTCCAGTGCAAGTACCTCAAAATTAAAACTTTTTTAGGGGCGTGGCACCGACCACTTTTCTTATCACGAAATTATTTAGTCATGACAGCTCGATATGTGTGCAAAGTTTCAGAAAAATCGGTCAAGTGCAAGTAGCTAAAACTGATAACTAATTTTTTATGGGCGTGGCCCCGCTCACTTTTTTCCACCCATAAACACTCCCTGGAATATGTACAATAACTTGCCAAAGTTTGAGTCCGAACGGTTTTACAGTTTCGGAGTCTATAGCTAACACACACACAAAAACAGAGTTTCACTTTTATATATATAGATGTATGTATGTACGTATTTCATATTAATGAGATGAATGGTGATACAAACAATTATTATTGCATAACTACATGTTGTGAAGGGTATATAAAATTCGGTACGGCCGACTATAGCACTCTTACTTGTTTTTATTTCTGCTTTTTGTTTTGGAGCGACAAAATATAGCAAATAATTATTTTTTGATTTATTTAATTTCCCATGTCTGAATAAATCCAATCCAACATTTTATAAACATATGAAATTTTATTGTTTTATAAAATGTTTAACAAAAAAAATATAACCAACAACAAGCATAAAATGCCGTAAACTAATACAAAAGTAGTACCAAAAGAAGATTTTAAGAGGGTTGTCAACTGTCGAAATACCAATCAATCTTGTGGAAATGCAAAAAAGTAGAGTATATTTTTACACTAACAAATTATAAACAAGTAGAACACTTTTACAACTATGCAAATTTGCAATGACAAAAACACAAGATTGTGAAATGGGCTATTTTTTGTTTTTTCTTTGCCATAGTGAATATTTTTCTATTGTTTTAAACACTCACATAATCCAGCAACAATTAATGAAAATACAACTCTGAAACAGTTGCTATGTGGTTTACACAATGCAAGCAAACTTTTTGTTTTGATGCTCTCGTTTGTATTCTGTAATATTCATTTGTTGTTTTGGTGGAAAAAGGCCTTTTAAGCAAAGAGTAATTTAATTTTCAAACTCTCCCTAGTATGATTCGCGTACAAAATCGTGTACAAATCGGTTTAAATGTCTTACAATTCTTCACCATGCGTGCCTGGTGTTTTAAGTCGTATGCCTACGAATCGTTATGGAAAAAATTAAATGACGAGGATAAGAAACTGTAAGGATTTACTTACTACTGCTTGATATTTATTACAAATATGTTATTTATTCCAACTAAAATCTGTTTCAACCAAAAAGTTTCAACATGAATATGGACACCGAAGAAGATTTAGAAGAATATATGATATCTTGCATACAAGGTGGTCGTCAATATCTAATGAAAGAATCTCCCGATACGCTTCCCAAAGCGAGACGCCAATTGAAATTGTAAGAATTCCGTGTTAACTTGAAATTTTGCAATTGAAATACATTTGAGTTCTAAATTATTTTTATTTCTAAAATTATAGCATGTATTTTCTTGATCGTACTTGCAAAACAGTTTTTGTGGGTCTTATCTGTTATTGGACTTATAATTTTTTTACACCCATTATGATTGCCTAATATGGATTTCTTTTAAAGTTTAGAAATTAATTTTCTAAATGTTATACATTTTGTTAATTTTAGTATAATTAAGGCTTAATTCTGCAAGTGGGTTGCTAGTTTTTTAAGAAAAATAATAAAAGAAATATGTATAAATAAATACTAAAGTTTTAATAAAAATGGTGTCAAAATTAAGTGCGAAAACAAAAATATATGTGTCTAAATTTAAAGTTTGAGAGATATGAGAGGCATGACGCAGATTAAGCGAATCCCTAATATCAACTTAAAAAACTTACAGCAAAATTTAAATACAATAATTTTATAATTTATTACATGAATAAAGGCTAAATTAAAAATATGTTTTAATAACTATAAATACAACTCTTTTCTTAATATCAGAGTAGTTACTAAAATAGCATAAAAATAGTCACAACGTGATTTTCGAATTGAAAGAGTAGACGCAGTAAGGTGACATTTTTACAGTGAATAGAAAAGTATTAAATTAAAGTTAAAATCCATCAATGCTTTCTAGATAAACACAAATTTAAAGAAAGCACGCAACTTAGTAATGCACAGTGGTTTCTTGAGAGGAAAATTAAAAAAATAAATATGTAACTTATTATCCGAATTTATCCGAATTCCATGAACAGTACCAAATCGTCTCAACCGTTGCACTATGTGATACCCTGTGTCAAACTTTTGTTGAAATACGTAAAAGAAACTATGAGTTAAAACCTAAAAAAGAAAAAGGAACAAAGTCATAAAAAATTTATATTCATTTGAGTTAAAAACTATTAGCTATACCCTACCACTGTAAGAGTTTTGTTTTGTTTCTTTTTTGTCTTTAAACACAAATTACCACAAGTAAAAAATCATTTAAATCGACTTACATGTAAAAAAAAATACAAGCCTCAAAAAAGTTGTTTAAGCCCGTGGTTGAAAATATTTGATCCTCTGCTGTGATCCCCAGCTTTTTTCAGGCAATTCGAAATAGTAGTTTAGAAGTTACATTTTTATAACCATTTTTCTTTTCAAAATAAACCACTGTGTAACGGTAATATTAAAACGTTTTTTTTAGTGTACATTTTCCACAAAATTACACACACATACATACATATATGCAAACATACATAATTACTTACACACTTTAAAACAATTTTACTTATTCGCATATACATATGTATACATACACCCATACAGTAATTAATACAAACAAACATTTTAACAAAACAAGCTAAAAATCAATTGAAATCAAATTTGACAAAACAAATTAATGTAATATTAAACATTAAACACACAAGCTTTTTATATCATACTTTAGTTTTAACTATAGTTAATAAAAGTCACAAAAAATCAACACTTTAAATTAAAGTATGAAAAAGAGCTTTTACACAACTATACATACACACATACATGCATACACATACATAAATAAATACACACATACATGCATACACACGTACATAAATGCACACTTACATAAATATACACACATACATAAAATACACACATGCATATATACATGTAAATACATTAGTGTTGAGAAAAAATCATGGAATTGGAAAAAAAAAGTGTCATCTCCTTCATTTTTGCAACATGTAAGTGGTTCATAGAGTTTCGTCTTTAAATCTAACGATTTATTTTTTTCAAATAAATTCATTTTGAGTTTGATATTTTGTCTCACCCACCAACGACAACACTTCCAAAACCACCAGTATCACCGGCAGCATTTGAGCCCCTACCCGGTTGGGTTGATAATCTAAATGGTCCAACTGGTCTTATGATCGGCTGTGGCAAAGGTGTAATACGTTCCGTGTTGGTAGATGCTAAAAATAAAATTGAAGTCATACCGGTTGATTATGCCATAAATGGTTTGATTGTTATACCCTATGAGTTTACCAGAACCAAAAAGTAAGCTTTCTTTTAGTGTTTAATACAAATTGAAGTTTTGTTTAAAAATAATTTAAATTTTTATTTTAAATTAGACCTGCTGAAATACCAGTTTATAATATAACCAATGCTGAACATCGCAAAATGTTGGGCGGCACTGTCATCGAAATTAGTAAACGTCTTAGTAAGGATTATCCATTTAATGCTGGTCTTTGGTATCCTGATCCTACCATTACAACGAATAAATATTATCATCAGTTTAATGTCATCATGTTTCATTGGTTACCGGCCTACTTATTAGATTTTCTTATGTTGATTCTGGGACAAAAAAGATTGTAAGTATGAAAGTTTTTAATTTTCTTCAAAAAAACTAGTCAAAAAGGTTAATTTGTGATTGAAAAAAAGATTTCATGCATCCTGTTAGGTAATCTGTTACTTTGGAACTTTTTTCCTACAATAAGTCCTAAATTATTTAAAGCAGTTAATAGGGAGCATATTTTTTACAACTGACTTGTCCAATTTGTAACTTTTACTAAAACAATTGAATTGTTTTAGTAAAAGTAATGTTTTGTTTGTTTTGTTATACCCTTCACACAGTGAAAAAGGGTATATATAGGTTTGTCATTCCGTGTGAAATTTCTACAATTTTCATTTCCGACCCCATAAAGTATATATTTTCTGAAAGCTCATGAATAGGGGAGTCGATTAAGCCCTGTCAGTCTGTCCGTCTGACCGTCTGTCCGTGTGTATGTCGAAATCAACTTTTTGAAGCCCCCCAAAATCGCTTGGACCCGGGTGAGGTATTAAAATATTAGAAATATTCGGGAGTAGATCGGTATTGAAAATCAGAAACATCGGTTCATAAGCAACTGAGATATGAGCAAAAATCCACGACCACCTCGATTTTTTTTTCATAAAAACAACATTACAAAAACAACATACATACATACAAACTTGTATATTGGTTAAAGTAAACGTGGGATCGAATCCCAGCTGAGCCAAAAAAAATTTTTTTTATTTTTTTATATTTTTTTTTAAATTTTTTTTTTAATACTTTTTTTTTTTTGATTTAATATATTATTTATATTTTTTTTTATTTTTTTTTAATATTTTTTTTTTAATTTTTTTTTAACTTTTTTTTCAAATTTTTTTTAATTTTTTTTATATATTTTTATTTTTTTTAACATACATACGTTAATTTTTAATTTTACAATGGGATGTTTTTATATATGTATGTTTTTTATATATGTATGAAGGTTTTTAATATGAGATGAATGGTGATACAAACTGCTGTTATTGCATGACTACACGTTGTGAAGGGTATATAAGATTCGGCATGGCCGAATATAGCACTCTTACTTGTTTTTTATATACTAACACTAAAATATAGTGATTGAAAGTAGAATGAAATAGAATACATAACATTTAGAACATTTTGCGCAGCTCTTTAGTATGCATGCAATAATGAAAATACTATTCAAAGTGTACTGAAAATATTATAGAAACAAATGAGACAAGAACCCAGACAAGAAATTTTAACTATGCGTTTTGTTTCATCACAAAAAACAGCAACAGCGATCTGCTTGTTTTAAGGCAAACATACAACTGAAATTATAGTTTAACACTACTATTTGTACCTAGTGTGTTTTGTTAAAAGTCGTATTGTGTATGTTAAAATCACGAAAAGTGCTCAGCCTACGACGGCATAGCATAATGAAGGCTGTTTTAAAGCCTGTTTAACCTCAAATTTCTCTTCATCTGACAACTATTTATATTATAAAATGAATACCTTCAGAATTTTTATTTCAATAACAGTGGTTTAATTACAAAAAACATTGAGTTGCATTTTTTTCTTGGCAAATTTATTCACTTTTTTGAATAAATATAAAAAAAAATATAAGTTTGCAGAAAAACATAATGATGCTACTAATTACATTTAATATTTAAAAATAAAAAGAGAAGAGTGGAATTAATATCGTCATTACTTATACCATAGTTTCTAGTCTCGATCATTTTTATTTGATGATAGTTGTAATATAGCATAAAGATGCATCTCGCTACTGTACCTTAGACTTTACTATCCCCAGAGAAAACATTCGAATGTTGTTAAATAACATGAACGAGATGGCTTGTCAAATTTTTATATCAATTAATTTATAGTATCGCTTGCACACCACATGTCTGCAATACTAATATCTCTCATAATCTCATAATTAAATACAAAAGGATCCTTTTCGAAATGTAATCACCTTCTGTTGTTAGCCCATGAACAGTATTTTAAATATTGCATATAAAATCGAAAATGCAAAAATTATATTTTAAAGTAATAACGACTGAAAAAAAAATAAATCTTAAAAATTTGTTTTGACGGGTAACTCCTTTTTATACTCGCCACCAAAAAAATGGTGGGGGTATATTCATTTTGTCATTCCGTTTGTTACACATCGAGATATCCATTTTAGACCCCATAAAATATATATATTCTGAATCGGGGTTTGATTTAATAGCGATCTAGCTATGTCCGTCCATCTGTCCGTCTGTTGAAAGCACGATAGAGGTCGCACCGAAAAAGCTAGAGGGCTCTAATTTTGCCAGAATCTTTCTTATAGACAAGGTTTGTAAGGTATTGAAAATGGGCTAAATCGGAATATTTAGAAGAGAGTTATAGCGCGTAATGCAAGAGTAGGTCGAAAAAAACGTGTCCTTCGAACATCGAATAAAATACAATTGTGTCCAAACGCATTAACGTACAGTCATGAAGCTTCGAATATATATTTCTCGGGTCAAGACAATATTTCTTCCTAAAAATTTTATGTACGATTTTGATATTTTGCACACTTTGCTTTTTAGTGAGAGGCTTTGTTGTAACGGAAAATCAATGTGACACGCCCACTTTTACGCCCACCTCCCATATAATGCTTTATCTCAAATTCAAATAATTTCTCAATGAATAAAGATTTTGTAATAATAAAGGACTATATTGAAACATTTAAGTTGTATTCATTAGCAAAAATAACTTTGACACGCCTACTATAACGCCCACTTTTCACGAAATTTAAAAGTTCATAAAACCGATAATATTAGAGGTATGATGATGAAATTTGCTACATATAAACTTCTAATCAATGTAATTGTTATGCCAAACAATTTAGGTGACACGCCTACTTTAACGCCTACCTCCCATATAACGGTTTATCTTAAATTCATGTAATTTCTCTATTGACAAAGTTTTTGGAAAAATAAAGGACTATATTGAAATATCTAAGTTGTATTTATTAGCAGAAACTTTCTTGACATGCCTACTTTAACGCCCACTTTCATTGAAAGACTACACTTACAAAAGCATTTTAGTAGCATATCGAAGTTATAAAGGGTGCTTTAATTTTAAGGGCCGATGTTGATTTTGAATAAAACACAAATTATTTAGGAAATTATTATCATTTTTTCTTATTACGATAATATTTGTATGGTTCAATTATGTAAGGAACAAAATATCGGCCAAATGGCACAGCCAAATATAGTGCTCTTACTTGTTTATTTATTAATATGTACAATTTAATATTGTATTTAAACTTAACCACCTTAATGCATAATCGTCTCTTAATCTCCTTATTTATTTTAAATATTAATAACCATAAAAATATTTTTTGCAGCATGATTAAAATACAGAAAAAAATTGCTACTGGTCTAGAGGTTTTACAATTTTTTACTTTGCATGCCTGGTATTTTAAATCAGATAATTATGGTAGCCTCTGGGAAAACTTAACACCAAAAGATAAGAAAATGTAAGTCTGTTTAAAAGCAGTTTTTTATTTAAATAATTAATTGAGGAACTGGTAAATTAATTTTTATGTTTATTTTTAAGATTTAACATGGATATGGATATCAATGTAACTGAAGAGGAATATTTAATAATTTGTTCGAAAGGAGCTCGTCTCTATATATTGAAAGAGAAACTGGAAGATTTACCAAAAGCTAGGCTTCATTTCAAAATGTAAGTAAATGCAACAAATACAACAATGAAAACAAACTTTTTTTTATCTATTTTTACCCAAGGTAGATTAATAATAAGGTACTCGTATCCAAGTTGTAGATAAATTTGTCTTTTTGACGCAATTTCTTCAATGAATTCTCCTTTTATTAGAAAACAATGAAATTCATTTTATTTCGATACATTTTTTTCATAAAAAAAAAATATAAAAAAGATTTGGGAACCCAATACAAATTGCAGACAATTATTTATAGGTTCAAAAGAAAATAAAATAAGTAGACTCGCGGTAACAAAAACACTGCCTTACGTGCGCACCGGATAAGATGAACATAACTTTTTTACACTGACGTAAATACAGTGAGAAAGCCTTATAACGTGAACAAATTTGTCGGTTATCCAAATCGTTTTCATAAAAAGGGGTATCCCCGTAAATGATTTCATAGGTTTAGTTTAGTGCGCGCTGCTGATTTATATTGATCTAATCTAAAGTTTTTCGTGAAAAATGTCACAAAAACTACCGAAATTCTAAAGTTGAACTTCCTGTGATTGGAAAGGTAAAAAATCCTCGTTCTTTTAGAAATTTTGAATCTCATGTCGCCTACAATAGCTCCAAATCGTAATGGATGACAGCTGTCACTTTTGAAAATTGGTATAACTATTAATGGACGCTATTGGCTATTGAAATTCAACTTGGCAACGTCTTGAAAAGAAAATAATAGCAAAATGCTGGCTGAACATTTTTAGCTCTTTAGGAGATGAAGAAGACTGTGAAGAGGATATCCCGTTAGCTTTTTTAGAGAAAGAATTTGTTCAGCAATTAAAATTTTAAAATTTTAAAGATAATCCAAAAAAAGGTAACAAATTTTTTTCATTTTGTCTTAACGTACTTTTTTTTTATTAACATATGAATTTGAGTTAAATCACATGTCTAATTTATTTGGAAATTATAAAGAGTTACACCTTCGTCAACATGAACAACTTCGCAAACTTGAACAGGCTCGGTTTTTAATAGTTCACGTTACCGCAAGTCTACTGTAATTTAATAAATTTGAATTTGTTTAATTTAAACAATTTTTATTTTACGTGAAAGTTGTTGAAATCCTTTAATAAACTCTTATTTTTTTTTAATTTCAACACCCTTTTAATTATAAATATACAAGTAATATTATAAAAATGTTCTTTTTGTTTTTCAGTCAATACGTGGTGGATAGAGTGTGCAAAACTTTAATTGTTGGCTGTTTCCTTTACTATCTTTCCAAGTGGACAGGCATTTTATCCATGTTTTAAATAACTAAGAAAAATATTATTAAGTATTATTTTATTTGGCTAGATTGTTTACATTGAGCAAGTTTTCTACGTTTATTGGCAGAGAGAGAGAGAGATAGAGAGAGAGAAAGATTAAGAAAGAGTTTGGAAAAGAGTAAAAAACTGTGTACAAACTAGCGTGTATTCAAAACATTTATACAATTTACAAATATGACAATCAAACCAACATAAATCAAACTGATAAAACTTGAATTTTCCGAGTTTACGTAAAAAATAGAATTTTGCTCAATGTAAACTGATAACTTTAGATTATTTTTTATATGTTAACATGAACTTTTAAATTTTTGTGCAGGGTCAATGTAATAAATGGTTTTATTTTCAATGTCAATGTCTAAGTGTTTTGATTTTATATTATTCAATTTGGAATTATGAACATATAATTAAAATATTCATAACTTCTAACATCTAGTGACTCCAGCTTATCAAGAACCTTTACCAGGTTGGGTGGATAATTTAAATGGCCCCACCGGAGTTATGATAGGAGCTGGCAAAGGCGTTATTCGTTCAATGTTATGCAATGGAGAATTAAAATCCGAAGTCATACCTGTAGATATTGCTATAAATGGTTTAATAGTAATTCCATACTATGTTGCGCAATTCAAAGAGAGGTAAGTTTATGTTTGAAATAATTATTTGTATCTGGTAGCATGTAGTTATGCATTGCCTTTAACTGTTTGTTCAATTCAATTCAAGACCCGCACATTTGCCGGTTTTTAATTTGACTGTGCACGAATCTCAGAAACAAAGCTGGAAATGGATTATGGACAAGGGACGAGAATATGCTGAGAAATATCCCTTCGAAGTGGGCTTATGGCATCCGGATGGTAATATGACAAGTAATAAATACTATCACTGGCTATGTGTGGTTCTGTTTATGTGGCTGCCCGCTCTTTTGGTGGATATTTTATTAACCATATTCCGCCAAAAAAGATTGTAAGTTTAAATGTTTAAACTTATATTCCCAAAATGAAATAAAAATGTTCTGTTAAATATCTTTCTTAGCATGATACGAGTACAAAAACGCATTGCAATTGGTTTGGAAGTCTTGCAATTTTTCACTACAAGAGCTTGGGATTTCAAATCGAATAATTTTCGGGAACTCTACAAGTTATTAACGGCTGAAGATAAGAAAATGTAAGAACATGTACATGGTAACAATCGGTATTATTGCAGTATTATTGTAGTTAAAGGAAGTTAACAATATAAACACTATTCTAATATTTATTTTATTTGTACAAGTCAAACAATAAAATTAACTAATTTAACATCATAAAAACTACTATGAAGTAAGTGAAAAACAAGCAAACAAAAATTTAAAACATTTTTGCAATTTAGTTTTTATTAGGGTAACCTTTGTTTTCTTATGCTTCCTAAAGTCGTAATTACATCGAATCAACCAAACGTTTTGTCATAGAGCCTTAATGTTGATTTAAAAAGAAGGGCTCTAAAAGCTCAATGGCAGATATACACGTTTGCCCAATTAGCTTGTTGTGCGCTAAGTTAAAAAAATT
Source organism: Phyto melanocephala (assembly GCA_941918925.1). Lineage (NCBI taxonomy): Eukaryota > Metazoa > Arthropoda > Insecta > Diptera > Rhinophoridae > Phyto > Phyto melanocephala. The sequence goes on from OW799237.1 coordinate 108,313,350, forward strand.
TATAATGCCTTCGATTTCATAGGATTTGGGTCAACCCATATTATGTTCGTCACCTTGCCAACACCAGTAATTAAAATTTTTTTGACGTATTCCTTCATTTCTCAAACTTAAAGTTAATTTTCTAACCTCTGAAATGGTTTACCATTCTCTAAACTGATGGTCTTCAAAAATTTGTCGGCTTCATCGTAACCGGCCAGGTCCTAAATCTTGGGTTTGAAACCAACTAAAATAATGTAATATATCGTGAGGTTTGATTTAAAATGTAAAATAAAACACATAAATTTAAAAGTAAACTTTAACTTTTTATTATCCGTTATAAGAACAATTTATGGCATTTACTTTTTGAAAATAAAATTATGTGAATGTTGGGCACGACTACATCTAAAGCAGTCAATTTAAAAGGTCCAATTTTGAGTGACTCGTTCGAACATAGCGACTGGTATCTTAACGAGTATTGTTGACTTCCAAAGTGTCAATCGTAGCTGGGTTATACCTGAAGACCTAAGAAAAGAAAATAGTTCAAAGGTGTTATATCGCACAGTCTATGTGGCCAATTTTCCGTAGGAAAACGTGGATTAAAGTCCTCGCCACAATGATATCTCAACAAGTCCATTGTTTCACATTTTATATGGCTTGAAGAACCGTCTTGTTGAAACCAGAACTCACCGAGATAATGCTATTGAATTTCAAGAAGCACAAAGACCGTTAAGATGGTGCGATAATGATAACCATTGACAGTAACACTTTGATTCGGCTCATTATTAAAAAAAATAGGAGCCAGTGATAAAACCAGCCCGTGGTATTTTTCGACTTGCTCATCAGCCCATATACGGAAATTTTATTTATTTATTAACGTATTCATTGGAAATATAAGCATCAGTAGGTTGATTATGCGCACCGTAAGTTCCTCAAATCGCACGAAAAACACTTCTCACAGAACGCTAAACAGAACCGCATGAGTAATTTGAAGACGCTGGTATGGTGTGGGTCTTTCATGATGACATGCCAAACGATGCTGAACAAATATGATAAAGCATTTTAATATGAGCCAAAAAGATCCTTTGAAAATTCAAACCTCATGTCGAATCACCCGATATAATCACCAAAATAAAATTGTTTTGTTGTTTTTCCTTAAATCTACCGAAAATTAATTTTTTCCGCTTCAAGACAACTGACGTATTTAACTTTTGTATCAATATAAGTTGTCAAAGATTTTTACGTAAACAATTCTAAATCCAAAAAGGTATATTAAGCAAAATGGCGGATTACATATTATTTTTAAGTCCACGATGGCGCCTGAAAAAAATTCAAATTAAGCTTTTTCTTCCAATCCAAGATGTCCAACACAACAGAATTTCAAGTTTTATCGATCCCCCAAAATATAGGTATTAAATTGAAGAATACTTAAATAAAAAAACTCTAAATTCAAGATGGCATATGAAACAAAGTGACTTTAGTCTGATCAACGCCGTATAGTAAAATTAAAAATACCAACATATTGTGTAAAGGCTATACAAAATTGGGTAAGGGCGTATATAGTACTTTTTCTTCTTGAAATACCATTTTTCTCCTGCAACTTGCGACCTAAGAACACACTTTATGAGTTGCTCAAAATAATTGCAAAATTTTTTGTTATTTTTTATTTTAATTCTTTTTTTTTCTAAAACTTTTTTATCCACATACTTTTTCTAGATTTAAAATAAACACTGAAGATATTGATGAATCAGAATATTTAAAGTTTTGTATTTTGGGTGGGCGACAATATGTTGTTAAGGAACCATTATCCACTTTGCCCAAGGCACGTGTACAACACAAATGGTAAGACTATAAAAAAATTAAATGTTTCCTGAATTTTTTAAAATTTAATTAACAACTCAAACCCTATTTATTATCGAAATATCTTCTCTTTACATTGCAGTATGTTCGTCTTGGATCGTGTTTGTAAAACTATAATCTGTTTTAGTTTTCTCTATTGGCTGATCTCAAAACTTGGAGTTGTAGGCTTTATTAAAGACATAATGGCTGATTAATTTGCTAAAATTTTCTTATTATATTTCTTTTTTAAAATACTTTTTATAATACTCTTGTTATTTGTAAAAGATTTGGTTTGCATTTTTTTATTTACACAAATGTAGTTAACAAATTGGAAAATTGACTTTGGCACAAGTTAAGATTAGATCAGATCCTTATGATCTCTTGTTTTAAATATAATTTTATCCTAGTATATACATAAATATATTTTTGTTATTTGTTTTGTAATACTACATACATATTTGAATATATTGTAATATTGTTAATAAAATAAGGTGGTGTTGTAACATTGAGACACAAAAATTATAAAAATATAAGTGTTCAGGAAAAAGTTTTTATTAATTTTTATTTTAAAGTCCACAGCGATTTGTATTTATAACAAACATCTATATAATTAGCAAAATATTAGGCAAAATATACTTGCCAGGTCTTAGCAGCTGCCAATTACTTGTTAGTTTGTAAACATAAGCTGTTTATGCATTTTTTTTTGTTTATATAACTACATATGTTTTCCTAAGTAGTTTTATTACATAATTAATTTAAACCGTAATACACATGCTTTTAATTCGACATGTCGTATTACTTCATTGGCGTAGCTACAAATTTATTCTGGGAGTGGCAAAAGTTTAAAAATATTTTTCTGTTGGTGAGGGAAAAATCTTTAACTGAGTTAATGTTCTATGTATGTGTATTCAATTTAAAATGTAAATTTTTTTTTAAATTCTTGCAAAAACAATTCTCCTACCAGAATGGTCTAGTTACGTCAATGTATTACTTTTAGATAATATAAACCAACCTTAAACATCATTCCAGTTAGTAGCGGTGATTAACTTTTTGTTATAATTGGCAGTAATTTTTGACAATATCATTGATTATAAATTTGATAGAAAAAAAAAATGGTGATAAATAAGAGCTTTAAGTATTTTTTATCCAAACACCTCAAAGCAGGCAATACATTTTTTCCATTTGTACTCGATAAATAATGTTGTTGTCATTTAATATCTTAAGGTATGATCACACGATTTGCCGCAATGTACCAATTATTGATTTATATAAGGGTATATATTGGTTTGTCATTCCGTACGAAATTTCTACAATTTTCATTTTTGACCTTATAAAGTATATATTTTATTAAAGCCTATGAATAGAGGAGTAGATTAAACTCTGTCAACTTTTTGAAGCCCCCCAACATTGCCTGGACCCGAGTGAAGTATAAGGCAACTGCACATAACGCAACTGCAAAACCCGCTTTACCGACATATTTAGCTAAAGGCAAACATTGAAAAAAACTTGTGGTAATACGTGCAAAAAATACAGGAAAAACAGATATTTGTAAATTTCGTACTAACTCAATGATATATATATGAAATAATAACATTAAAATTCATGTTGGCCGCCACTACAAAATGGCGGACAATAAATTTATATATGGGTCAAATCTGGTATTTTAATATGTAACTTCTTTAACACCCTCAATATTGGTATCAAATGAAAGGACTTGACCAGTAGAATACAGTAAAATATTAAAAGCTGTAAAATCCTAGATGGCGTCTAAAACAAAATGGAGGATAAAATTTTTTTAATCCCATCAATATGGGTATCAAATTAAAGTGCTTGACTAGTAGAATACAGTTAGCTACGTAATAATTCAAAATCAAGAATGGCGTCGGAAATAATAATTAAAAATGTCGTATAACATGACGTATAGGTTAAGCTACGATGTGGGATTATACTTATGTACATGATGGTGAAGGGTATTATCAGATTCAACACGACCGAATATAGCACTTTTACTTGTTTTAATTTTTTTTTATATTTTTTATTTTTTTGAAAAATATGTACATACGTAAACTCAATTTATATTTTACAATGGGATGTTTTTATATACGTATTTCATATGAGATGAATGGTGATACAAACAATTGTTATTGCATGACTACACGTTGTGAAGGGTATATAAGATTCGGCACGGCCGAATATAGCACTCTTGTTTTTTTATGTGAGAGATTTTTACAGCTGATTCGTAGTATCACGATATACATACATAGATCTACTAACTAAACCATAGCCCTTTGTAGTTAGGTATCCTTGAAAACCGTATGTATGCAGGTAAATTACTGAGAATAACAATATCGCAACAAAAAAATATTTTGAAACCTAATTTTCTAGACTATGAGGTGAGGTTGTAAACGCATGTATTAAGTTTAAAAGAGTAATAACCAGAAGTCGGATTTTAATGAACTTAATAATATGAAGTTATTTGATAAATAATAACAATAAGGATTTACTTGCACGTTTTAATGTAATTTTTTCTAGAATTTAAAGTAATTAGTTAAATATTCTATTCTACATTATTAGCTAAAGAAGCTACCCAATGTGGTAGTCATATATTGACTCAATATAAGATTATTTTTTATGTAAAAAACTGATCTATTAATATAAATAAAAAAGGTTGAACATCCTATTCTACATTTTAAAACTACAAATTTTTACCTTAGCTTACAAAAATTAGTCATACAGTTGAAAAAACGTGCAGGAAGTGATACAAAAAATTTATAACAGACCTATAAAAAGTTTTGTTCGTAGTTAAAAAACTATAAAAAAACTTTAGCCTTCATTTTTGATACGGACATAATTTTTGTAAAATTTTTTTTACTTAGATTTTTCCTAAAGAGTTTCTAAAATGTTAGATACGCCTTTTTATTTCCTTAACCTCTGTTGCCAAGGGTATATATATACATATATAGCTTCATTATTCCATTTGTAATTTTTTGCAATATTAATTTTTGATTCCACAAGGTATTTGTTTACTGAAAGCTTCTGAGTAGGGGAGTCGATTGAGCAATGTCCATCTGTCCGTGTGCTGGTTGAAAACCCCCCTCATGTAGTACAGATCTGTATGTAGTGTCAATCTTTTGCGAAAATCCGGTAATAAATCGCTATTAAGATACAGTACAATCACTTTAAAACTTTCTGAATTATGAGCAAGTAAACACGACTGCCTCTGTTTTTTTAAATTTTTTTATTATAAACAGGAAATTTTCGACCGTTTGCTAGTATTCGTAGATATGATATGCCTCTAGAGCTATTGGTGGAAAAATCGACACTTTTGAGCGAAGTTATAGGCAAAACTAAATTGCAAAAATATATACTTTTTTAAGTATATCAAAATACTAAAGCTTTTAAATAACCTTTGGACTCACTAAAGTCACTAAAATATAGGCCAAAATCTTGAAAATTACTGCTGAGAAAATCTGACAAATCATTTAGAAACTAACTGAGATATAAGCACTAAAATAAATACAAATGCTTCGGTGTTGTTACTCAAATCTACAAACGAAGATTGAATTTTTCAGCTTTTAGACAGAGAGGAGCGATGTGGGTATCAAAAGAAAGGTTTCGACTAGCAGAATATAAAAAAATTTAAGTCCATGAGGGCCGCTACTGTGAGAAAACGAACACCCTTCATCTCTCACAAAATTTTTAACCCATCAACATGGGTATCAAATTAAAGGTCAAAGTACCCTTAGCTATGTAAAAATAAAAAATTTTAGATGTTGTCGAAAATAGTAATGTAAAATGGCGAACAACATTAAATCTAAAATGTGTGCTACGATACGACATAGTTGTTGAACTAATGTACATGATAATGAAGGATACTAACAGATTCGGCACCGCCGTATATAACATTTTTATTTGTTTTTTTTCATATTTTTTTGATATTTATTTATTAGTAGGAACGGACATCGAAGCTGGTTCCAAAATAAATGTTGGACAGTTTTAATTTGAGGATATATTTTTTAATATTGCTGTTAGTGAACATAATTCTGAATTTTCCTTTTTGTTGCCTCAGCAACAAAAAAACACTAAGTTTTTAGTGTTTTTTAAATTGTTTTTGCTTTTAATTTTCTCTAAGAATACGGTAGTATCTCGCAAAAAAAATTACCCTATTAAAATGTTAAAGCCGCAATCAAAATCTTCTCCGTACCAAATATTGTCAAAATCTATTTAGATCTTTTTGAGTCAATAGAATTCAGAAAAAAAATCAAAAACTGGTCTTTTCTATTCTGGAGCGTGTTAAATATCCTTTAAAGGCATCTTTTTTATTTGTAAGAAGTTTTTGATATTTTTGTTTTTTACTACTTATTTGCTACAAAATTATTAACTGTTAGGTCATCTTAAGAAAGTTTCACATGCATTGAAGAATATTGCAATAAACACAATTATTAAACTTTAGTATATTTTAATTATGATTTAGGTATGTAAGAGAATGTGCTAATAAATGCAATTTATTTTGAAATTTAAAATACAAACAAACGTAAATGTTTACATTCAAATGTTGAAAGGCAAAAAAAAAAAAAAAAATATGACAACTCGCTTAGAACGTTTGTACGTAAGTGGGCAAATATTGATCAACAATAAAACGTAAGTATGTAAATAAATTAGTATTTACTTTGTAATCGACTATCTTAAAAGGGAAAACAAAAACTACTGAACGAACAGACAGAAAGACTCCCTAAAAATAGTAACTTTCTTAATGTAAAGTGTTAATAAAAATAATAATAGATATTTAATTTAAATGAACTGTGAAAACTTTTAAAATAAACATTAGTGCCGATAAATACAAAAAAAAAAATTAGACTACTATATGCAGCCGCGCCGAATCTGATAATACCCTGCATTATTATGTACCATATTTTACAAATAAAACTCTATTCTACAAATCAACCCTTTTGTTTGATAACCACATTAAGTTAAGGAAAAAAAAATTATCCGCCACTTTATTTTATACTCTATCTTGGACTTAAATTTTTCATAGTTAACCGTATTATACAGGTCAAGTTCTTTCCTTTGAGAAGGTTTAGGAGGGTACATTTTTAATTACCATGTTTGACCCATACATGTATATTGCAAGCCATTTTGTAGTGGCGGCCATCATGAATTTAATGTTTTTTATATAGTATTTTATATAAGTACTGATTGTCAAGCCCTTTAATTTGATTTTTTTTTCAGCTTTGGGCGTTCAAATTAAAAATTAATTTCGAGAACTTCGTGATTGTTTTGTTTACAATCGGAAGAATTGGGCGCAAATTTCAGCAAACCGATTCTGTAGGAAATGTAAAAATACCTGTTCACGCTCCCCCAGTTCGTTATGAGGAAAACATTGCTGTTGTTCAAGATAATGTGGATAATAGCCGTAAAATTCGACTCGTCGTCTTTCCCAATGAATTTTGAATAAATATTTGAATTTACACGCTTACAAGGTTTAATTGACTCAAAAGCTGAAGTTCGCTGACCATTTCAAGCGTCGTCAATACGCCGTATGGTAAGACGTAAGAGTAAAGTCACCTTTAAAAAAACATCTTCACTGACGAACTACACTTTACACTTTAGTAGATTCATTAACAAGCAGAATTTCCGCACTTGGGCAAATGTAAGCCCACGAGTGATTGTTGAATAGCCGATGCATCCACAAAGAGTGACTGCTTGTTGCGGTTTATTGGCCGGCGGCGTCATCGGGCTGTACTTCTTTGAAAATGACGTCGGCCAAGCAGTTATCGTGAATATTGTTCGCTACAGCGAGATGATAACGGATTTCTTGTGGTCAGAAATTGAGGATATGAACCTCGATAATATGTAGTTCCAACAGAATGGTGCCACTCGCCAGGCAGCCAACCCCATAAAGTATATATGTATTTTCTGGAGCAAATTAACCAATGTCCGCCTGTCCGTGTGTATGTTGAAATTAACTTTTTGAAGCCCACATTTTCCCGACCCGTGTAAGGTACCAAAACATTAGAAATATTCGAGAACAGATTGGTATTGAAAATTAGAGAAATCGGTCTATATACGACTGCGATACATATGATAAAAAAAAACCTAGACCACCTCGTCTTTTCACACCAATACAAGCTGGATGAACGTAGGTTCGAATACCAGTTAAGACAAAAAAAATTGTTTTTTATTTTTATTTTTATTTGGTTGTTGGGTTTAAGCTGGTTTATATGCATTTCACTGGTGCTTATGCCAGATCATCAGTAAACCTTTACCCAAATTCTTGAAAAAGTTTAAAATTTTTATAAGTTATATTTTTAAATTCTCATTAACAAAATGAGAATTCAAAAATAAAACAAAAAAACTATAAAAAACTTTTTCAAAAACCCAACCAACAATTTTTCAATTTTAATTTATTTTATTTTTCTAATTCTAAGTTTTTTATTTTGTTTTATTTTTTTTTCTTTTATTTTTTTTTTATTTCTTTATTTTTTATTTTCTGTTAATATTTTTAATTTTTTTTTTATTTTTTTTAACATACATTAAACTTAATTTGAATGGTGACACAAACAATTGTTATTGCATGACTACACGTTGTGAAGGGTATATAAGATTCGGCACGGCCGAATAAAGCACTATTACTTATTTTTATTTAATTTTGGTGCCATACTTTTTAATTAAATATTCTGTTAATGTAGCCCTAAATAAATAATTATAAATTATACAAGTCCTTTTTTCATTTTACTGACTTTGGGCTAGTTTTTCACCCCAATGAAAAAATATTTAATAATCCTAAATAAATTTTAAATTACCCCAACTTTTCGTGTTGTTGTAATTTTATATACATATATTTTTTTGTCATATTACGTAGCGTCCATTTTTACCACATCTGCTTTTTTATCGTTTAAGTCACCAAACTATACTTTATAAAATTAAAAAAAATATTTTCTTAACAGTTGAGGCATAAAATCAATAATATTTATTAGCAAATAGAAATGTCAATTAAAGAATAATAGAAACGATTTATGATAAATATGCAAACTTAGAAGTTTTCTAGAAAAATGCGTCAAAACTGAAAACAACGTCTGTATTTTGTAAGTATATTTTTAAAGACAAGAGTAACAACTTTCGGACGAATGTCAAAGTCATGTATATTTACATATGTATGTACATATATTAAGTTAGCTGAACGCGAACCGCATTATTGGTTTCAACTAAATTTTGGTATTGTTTAAGAGTTTATTTCTGAAAAAACATTAAAAAAGATTCCTGACCCGAACGCTGTTTACAATCCATTTAAACTGCCGCCAAAATAAATGTTCATGTTTTCGGCCGAAATAAACTTGAAATTAGGGATTTCCCACAGATTTTGACAGTAGCTGTATTTGCTCATTTTATTATACATATTTGACGAAATTAAAAATTAAAGAAAAAAATTAAAAGAAAAACCAAATATAATAAAATTGGTCACCTTTGAAGCAATTTGCCGGCGTAAGAAATAAAAATAAATCTATTGCAGAGTTCACCCCGTATAGCGAATATAGCGTATAGCGCTCCTAGATCAATGAAACTTGGCAAAAATATGTGTTATAATCATAGGTTGACAAAGCTTAAAAATAATGAAAATCGAAAGAAGTTTTCCTAAGAAGACCTAATCCTGCCTCTGAAAAAGCTTTTGTTTAGCAAATTCATCTTTTATCGTCAGCATAAGTTTATGGATAAAGCTTATTAAGTAAAATTAGAAAAATAAAACAATTTCCACACATCACAGAACAAGAATTGACTCCAAACCGATTTGCAAATTGTAAGGTTTGTACACTGTCAATGCTTTAATGAAGTTACGTGATGTGAGGCGCGAAAACTGTTACTGAAAACTATTATTAATTAATTTAGTTTTTGAATTTTAGTTCAAATTTTTTTTTGCCATTGCCTTTGATATTCTTCTTTTATTCAAAGTAAGATAAAGTTTAATAAAGTTCAGAAAAATAGACAGAGAGACAGCCAGTTCTAAAAAGTGTTTTTATGTTCTACACCATTTTATCTTAATACGCTTTCCGTAGGGGCCTTGATGCTACATCAATGTTACTTTACCCTAGTGTTTCTATCAGAAAAAAAATAATATTTGTAAACTTACTGCCTTGTTATTGCCTTTTTTAATTCAATATGTCTTGCAACTATGATTAGAAAGAAGAGAGAAGCTAAAAAACCAATTTAAATTTACTTAGTTTGCTTGTATCGGTCCAGACGAGATAGATAACTGACTCTGGGTGTAATGTTGTGAGGATGAGAAGTAAGCAGCTTCTGGGATTTGACAGGAAGCGGCTGAAGGACATTGTAGCTAAGCTGACTGCAGTTTTGGCAATTATACCAGGAAAATGAGAATACCCTATAATGACTTGTGTAAAAGCTGTCTAGACGAAGAGGAGAAATAAACTATTGGGGGATTCACAATAGTGTCATTAAATCATACTTATGTCCTATAATAATAGCATGAAAAATTAAGACTATTGTGAACAACCCTTCATAATTAAGTGTGCTATTTTGAATTTAAATCAGCTGATAGAAAATAATTATAAAAATAAATATTTGGCTAAATTAAAATATTTCTTAATTCTAATCCATGAATTTATTAAATTAGATCTTACCACAATATTTTTCATTTTTCAGTTTTGCCGCAAATCACAAATAAATTAAATTTTGTTTGATAAACTAAAACAGCAGAGTCCTTAGCCGATCTTATTTGACGCCGTCAGTGATTTGTTATCGAAAATTAGCAACTGCGCTTAAATTTGGATGTCGGCCCGATAAAATTATACAATGAACGGCGACGGCTTACAAAAACTATTGCGGCTTGGCTTAGCCAGCTTAGCCGTTTAGCATAGGTCTCTGCTTATTAAATACTACAGCACAGTAAACATAGCGTACAAAATTCTATTATTATAACACTTTTTGTTTGAAAAGCAACAACAACATTTTTAAACCATTGTACATTTTTAGAACAATATGACAATATGACATGATAAGACACCTTGTGAATCACCCATATATATGTATAACTTCCTATAACACTGTCCGGCGCTAAAGTACATAAAGAAGATTATTTTCGGGACCTGCAGACTACATAGCCATAGTCAGAGATGGCAACGCTAAGTCTTGCAGAAATTTCAACTTTGAAAAACCAACAATGTTTAGAGAAAATTTTCTAGGAAACGTTAAAAACTGTTTAGGAAATAGTTGGAAAATTTGCCTCACCTGCCTTATTGTTCAGACTTTGCCTTGTCAGACTTCTTTTTGTTTCGATCGATGCAGAATTCTCTCGCTTCACTTAGAATCATTCGAAATTGACATTCGAAAGGCCCCTGGGGCTAAATTACGGCATTCGATCACGATTGAAATTTTACTCGAACGATCGAGTTTGCTGTGCTTTAGGTATAGAGATTCTAATAAGAATTATCAAATTTCGATTACGTTCGAATGCCGTAATTCGCCGCCAGTTCTTTTGGTGCGGAATCCATACGTTGCCAGAAATATGGGAAAAAATTATTGCCGACAATGGCTGATATTTGATATTTGATATTTATTTTTTTATTTTTATTTTATTTATTAAGAAATCTGTCACTGGTGTACGAATATTAAACAAAAAAAATCGGCATTTTTAAGTTTACACCCAACTATTTATAAGAATTCATGTACCAATTAGATTTAATAAATCATTTTTTTTTACTATTTAATTTAGATTTATAATATGACGTGTTAAATAAATCCAAAATATACACTGCAATCAAAATTTGGAAAAAAAATGTTTAGACACAATTTTTAACACTTTTATACGTAAAGATAGATATGCTATCAAAAGTAGATATACTATCAGAATAGTCGGCAAAAAAATTATAAAATGTAATTAAGTCATTACATGACCTTTCTAATAAAAGTAATCTAGTTACTTATCGTAACTTAACATAAATCGATAAACCGAATTGAACATTATCTGACCTTCACTTAAGAAATATGGATTTATGAATACATTTTATTGAATAATGCTGCATATGTGTGTCTGAAACATGTATAATCTGAAAATATTTTCGTTTACGCCCAGTAGTTCCCCAACGACTACGTTAATCCTCCTAAAATGCTAGGACAGTCGAAAGCATGCAAACGTTTATAATTTGCATGAGTATAAGTATGTATGTGTAAATAAAAGACAAAATCTATTGACATATATCGACTACACGTTAGATCGATTAACCAACCGAATGCTGTTGTATGCACTACCGCTCCCAACAAACCGCTTAACAAATACACACCAATACTACAACAGCTAACTACTCATAATCACTACAAATGTAATATAAACACTTACTAACTTAGTACGCAAAAGGTAAACATTTAATAGAGATTTAGAGAGTACCCTTTTCCTACACCCGAATCCGTGCATGAATTTAGAGGCCCAGAAACGTTTATAAATACAAGTGTTGCGGTCTAGAAGTTAACATTTCAAATTTTACTTTTAACGGGCGTGTGCATAACGAACCTAAAGTGAAACATTTAAAAACAAATATCTAATCATAACGGTTTAAAGATAATTCAAATAAATATTTCTAAAGCAAAATGTTTATACAAAAAGTGGTGAGTTTTGATACAGTATCTTGCAACTTGAAAACAAAGTGCTAAAGTTTTTATGCAAATCTTAAAATCAAATTTATTTACATAATTTACTTCAAAAGTAAAAAAAAAAAATTAAAAAAAAATTAGTACAAAAATCATAATTAAACTTCCCATCATGTAACCTTAGACACAATTAATATCAGTAATGAAACAAAATATCTGATATATAATAAAAAAATAAATAAATATATAAGTATTTGTATCTATCATACAAATCAACAAGTAAATAAAATGAATAAAAAAATAATCACAATCCTCATTAGTGGGCAAGTGTTAATTTTAAAAATAAATATTAAAAATAAACTTAAATAGGAGCGGAAGCATTATATACAAAATTTTTTCGAATACAAGTACATAAAAAAATACAAATTTTAAAGACATCTTAAAACAACCTTTAAATCTATTCAATAAACAAAATATATTATTATTATTAAATATATGTATGTACATCGAAGAGTATTTATAGGTTTTGGTAAAAATTATTAAAAAAAAAAAAAAATTTAACACCAGCAACCAAAAATATGTGCATAAATATCTACATAAGTACATAACTATATATTTATATAGTCACATTGTATTCCTAAAAATCACCTTGAAAGTATATAATTAAATTGTGCAATATTGCCAAAGTATCTTGCAGGTCGTCGTCGTTTTATTTTGTTTGAAAAAAGTGAATTGCTATATTTTCACTACGAGAATGTTTCAATGCATCAGTAACTTAAAACGAGAAAGTAAAAACTTTTATCTTTAACTTTTGATCAAGAAATAAAATAAAAAAAACTTTCTATAAATTCTTCCATAAAGATTAAATTAAAAAAATTTTTCGGATACATATCCTTTTTATTTTTTTTTTTAAATTTTCTATACTTTAACGTCCATTACTATGAGTAACAAGAGCTTATCTATCTGCATCTTCATAAACTTAACATTTTATATTCTGAGTTGTTAAAAAGTTAATCTGTCTGTGAGTGTATTGAAATCAATTTCCATCATGAAATATTATCGTATGCAGGTACCCTGTAATGATCTGGCCAGATTTCATTTACCTCTTAATAGATACGACTCTTTTCAACCACCAGTTTACATAGCATTTTCGCCATATATTTAGTGTCGATACAGCTGTTTGGCCGGTCATTACATGCCACCGAAAATTTTTTTGAATTTTGTAAGCAGTTCCCCCACAAAAACTATAATTTTTTAATTAATTTATTTTATTTACTTATTTTAATAGTATTTTTTTTTTATATATATTTCTGCCTAGGTAAGGTTAGGTTGAAAAAAAGGGGCACTAAAAGTGCAAACCCATGACAGGTATACACGTAAAATGCCTTTAATAAAAAACAATATTTTCTAGATAAAAATCGACTAGTTCGGGAACCCAGTCCTCTCAATTTAATTCCTTATGGATCCCAGCTTGAGTTTCTTAGGTTTTCCCAGTTCGAAATAGTATCCATGTAAAAATTTTCACGTCTCATACGCCCAAACGCAGGACAATGACAAAGGCAGTGTTCCAAGCCATAACCTCAGCCTGAAAAACAGTGTTGTGGTCTGTTTATTTACTTCTGTTTCGGTTCATGTCATTCAAGCCCATTCCTTTTCGGTCACCAATCTTTGACCCGTACGTATAAAGATCGCCGTCTTTGGTAATTCTTACCCTAGTTACTTCATTCCATTCTTCCGGTATTATAGTGATGCAGTTAATTCTTTTATATCTCAGTGGCCTTTTGCCACATGTTACCTATGTGATATTGCACATTGATAAAATATTTGATATTCTCTGGTATTTGGTCTTATTTTCTCTTGCCAGTTATTTGACCATTGCCATTAATCTAGTAGCAGCCTTCATATTTCAGCAGAATTGATAGTATATTCTCAATAGTCATTGTTGATGTGGTTCTCATGGCACCGCATGAATCTTTTGAAGAGATTTAATTTACCTTCTTTGCTAAGGATGTCCGAGGATGTATCGAGTCATATGTTATGGCCGGCCATATTTCACCTTTACTTGCTGCTTCCGTTTTTGGTAGGGTAGGGTAGGGTAGAAAGGGTTGAAATTAGCGCTATATATTGCATTACAAAAACCAACTAATTGAGACATCGCATATAAAAATCATGTCTTCTAGAAGTGCTCTTGAAAGCAGGTAAATACTAAATAAGCGATTTAACATAAAAAGGCACAAATTTATTTCACTATTAATTTTTCAGCTGTTCACCAGCTGCTATTTTTTATATGTCAAAATTTCATACACTCTCTCTATTCTCCTATAACTTACGATTGTCAAACTTCATATAAAACAAATGCTATCACAAAATCCTCTCCAAATTGCTATCACCTAATATGATTACACCATATACCTGATTAGTAAATAAGTCTTCAAGTCAATTTTATTTTGACGTATAAATTTTTTACCTTTTGGAAAACTGTTTGTTATTTTATATTTTAAAAAATAAAATATAAAAAATTGTAGTTATATTTTATAAAATTTTTTGTAAACAAAAATGTTTAAATGTTTCTTTTAAACTGAAAAGGGGAAACCGATATGTTGATACATGGGCGAATCTATCATCATTTTTGAAGTAAGTAATCTCAAATAATTATTATTAGTTTTTGATTGTTTGTAATCGTAATCAATTATTAATTAGGAATTTTTTTTATTAATCATTACGATTCCTTTTTAAATGTATCGTAATCACAGTTCAACTGTACTGGTTAAAAGTATCGATTAGTATCGAATAATCAATTGAAAGAAGTCTTAAGTGGCATGCAGTCGAAGCTGATAGAAATGAAAACCAAAGCAGCACTAAACGGTCTTAAGATAAGCATAACCAAGACAAAAGTCATGAGAATTAATACCACATATACAAATAGCTTTTCACTGCAATAACGGCAGATTGAAAGGTTCAGTCTTCTTTGCTACCTGCAAAATAACAACAAACGGAGGTTCCAAAAAAGACATTGAGAACCGTATTAACAAAGCCCGACAAGCCTATGACCATTAACATTCAGTGTGGGACTTACAGCTCTATACTTAATAATAATAAACTTAGTTGCTTTGTATATGGAATGCAGCTCGCTGCAATTTCAAAACAATTCAGGTTTTTGTACATCGATGTACATGATTTTTTGGTCAACTACCCTTAGCAATGCCCAACTATGGGTATTAAATGGACAGATTCCAGTCGAAATTGAAATATGAATACTGAAATAAAGGTGAAACCGCAATGCCCAATTCATTCCTGGCGTCGACAGCTGGACATTGAAACGTGAATAATAAATAAAACGTGTAACAAACTGAAGTGATATGCAGCAGACTAAAGAAATTAAAATGCTATCATTGAGGCCATATGCTTCTTATAGAAACAAAAGTAATTTATATATAATGGGTGTCCCAAAAATATCGCAAGACTTAAACGGTGTCCCAAATCAATGCAACATTTTAAGAATGTCCCAAAATTTTAATGTCAATTCGACAGAAATTCATATTAGCTGTTAAATTGTTTTTTTTAGGGTTGCCAACATTTAACAATTTTAACTGCACAAATAACGACATAATCAAATCTGGCGTTAACTTTGGAACACACTCAAAATCATGTGATAATTTTGGAACACCCTTTGTATTAAGCAATAAAAGCAGTAGTAGAACTTGTCTGCACTAATAGCAGCACCTCAATGTGTCTTAAGTCTTTTTATACATATTTTTTTGGTTTAATCTTAAGTCATTGATATGTGTCTTAAGTCTTTTAGTATATTGGTTTGGATTTGTTTCTTAAGTCCTTGATATATTCCATTTCTGTTTGAGTGAAATTCTGAGCTTATTTCTTTGACGTTAAACAATAAGGTCTAAAATCAAAAAATTGCAGTTTGATTGGAATTCACTCAAATTCCTGTCTCTTTCACTTGGTATCAGTAACTGCAGTTTAGCACAACTGCTCTTAAGACAATAATTCCGAAAAATTTATATTTTGTTTGACATTAAATAAAAACTACTGATTCTGTTTTAAAACAATTTTGCCTGACTACAAAGTTTTAATGTGCAGTGCGAGTAAACATTTTAAATGCGTTTTGTTGTAGCAAAATTTCTACTCAAAGCGAATGCTATGTATCTGTTAAAAATATTAAACATGTTAATTTGAAAAACATAAAACACAAGAAATTATTTTTCATAAAATCTCCTAAAGAAATGATATGGTTAGTAGATAGGAAAAGTAGGTGTCGGAAGCTAAGAGATACTTTTCCTTAGATAAAACAAAAAACAGAAAGAATTAGAAATTAAAATAATATATAAAAAATATTGAATTTGAGAACTTATGATTTAAGGAATATTGTTAATATTTTAATTATGGTGTATTGTAAACTTCGATTTCTTGAAAAGTTTTAAAGTTAGATTTGTCTATACAAATTACGAACAAGAAACTATTCAAGGCATATTCATAACATTACGATTAAGAAACACTTGTATTTTGTTTTTGTATATATGTCTGCATATGTCGCACAATTTTTTTTTTTTAATGTTGATACTTTGTTAAAAACCTCAATGTAAAAGCTTTATATTCTCGTATTGTTATTATACCCTACACAGTGAGTATTTGTCACACCGTTTTAAATTTCTACAATTTTCATTTCCGACCCCATAATGTATATATTTTCTAAAAGCAATGTCCGCCTGTCCGTCTTTCCGTGTGTGTGTGTGTGTTGAAATCATCTTTTTGAAGCCCCCAGACATTTTTAAGACCTGTGTTAAATACCAAAATATCAGAAATATTAGAGGGAGATCGGTATTGAAAATCAGAAAAATCGCTCTATAACTGAGATACATATGATGAAAAAACCTAGACCACCTCGTCCTCTCACACCAATACAAACTGGAAGAACGTAGGTTCGAATCCCAGTTAAGACAAAAAAAATTTTACTTCTTTTTTATTTATTTTTTTTTAAATATTTTTTTCGTATTTTTTTATTACTTTTTTTATTTTTTTTTTATTCTTTTTTTTTTACTTTTTTTTAACATACACTACACGTTTGAAGAGTATATAAGATTCGGCACGGCCGAATAAAGCAACTTATCCCAAATTATTTATTGTACACAAAAAATAAAAAGTTAATTTTGAAGAGTGCAGACATACTATTAAAAAAAACTTGGTACTACTTGTAAATGCTTAAAAAAAAAACAATCAGCCGATAGGATACGAGTACCTTGAAACTATTTAAAATATTTGTGTAAAACCTGCCTAAATTACTATTTATGTTATACTTTACAATTTTAAGTCCTTTACGGCGTAAATACATATCTACGAGTATATGATTTATTTAAAAAAAAATGCTATAGTAGTATGAAGATATTAAGATATTATTACCATTATTCAATAGTTTAACCTTAAAGAAATTTATTTTAAAAAACCTTTTTTTTCTTCTTTTTTGTTTGTTTTATAAACATATAATTTGTAATAAATAGTTTTGAGTAAATATTTAACTAATACGTGACAAATATAGATGTTGTATCTTATATTTAAAAAGTAAATTGTGTTAATGATTTAATTTTGTTTTTAGTTTTGTGTTTCTTCTCATAATTATGACAATTGTCATTTATTATATAATACATGAGTATTACAATGGCTAAACGTGTTTGTGGCTAGTGTTAATTTCTTTTTTTTTATGTGCATATTTATGTATATGTAAAGTAAGCAGACGCAAAAATAATTAATTATTAACTTGTTGTATGTGCATGTTAAATCGTAGAAATATTCTCCCTCCTTCATTTGACAAATCGTTAATTTCTAACAAAAGCACAGAATTTATTCGTACCCTTATATTTTTTATTCATTATTATCATTTTTTTTTTCGTAAAACATAAATTATTTAACAATATTTCCACTTTGTACTTATGTATGTATGTAAAGCAAATTTGTTTATCTCGCAATAGCAATTCGGAGAAATATTATATGAAAATAAGCCAAAGAAGGAATAAATTTACTAAAATGTTATACTTTAGAGAATTTGACAGTCAAAGTTCCGACTATATGAAAGAAAACACACATGTAAAAGTCTATATTCGACCATGCCGAGTCTTATATATCCTTCACCAACATGCGTGTAGGTATATGAAATTTTCAAAAATAACCCCATCATTATGCGGTATTGAACACACTTAATGATCCAATAGAATTCCGACGTACCGTTATTTTCCATATACTCTAGTCACTACTCGATGGAGACCCTACACGACTATTATACACGTTTTGACAACAATATATGTAATCGTTAAAACACGAACACTTGCCGTTTAATTACAATTTCTTGTTTAAAAATTATATGGTCCACGACTGCATAATTTAGGACTACGCTGTAAGTATTCCATTTAGCTAAAATGGACCACGTCATCCAATATTATCTGTAGGGTAGAAACCAAAAAGTTGCTACTCTACTACAGTCAAATCCCGATAATTCGTAACCCGATAAATCATAATTCCCGATAATTCGTAATAAACTGTCGATCCCTTGAAAAAAACTCGTTAATTCGTAAAATTACCATACATTTTGGTCCCCTCGCTAATTCGTAATTTTTTTCATATAAAATCTTCCCTACCTCTTATTTAATCGTAATTGTTTGATTATAATTTTTAATAAAAACAACAAAAACATAGAAAGAATGCTTAAAGCTGACAATATAGAAAGTTATGACGACGACAATGATGGCAACAACGAAGTTCCCTTAATGACGAATAAAGATGCAAAATTGACAATTAATAAATTAAGATTTTATGTCTCCAACCATAATGTGAACACGGACACGCACAACATCCGTGAGAAAATTCTGAAACAAATGCAAATCACTCATTTTGTTTTAATTAATTTTAGATAATGTATATATGTACATTATTTACTTTAAGTTAAGAAAATGAATTTGTCAGTTTTATTTTTATTTTATTTTATTGTTTTTTGTTTGCTATTAATTTTACGCTAAGTAAATAAATTTACTAGTTTATTTTACGTTTTTATTTTATTTGTTTTGTATTTTATTTTTAACAACTGTTTTTTATGTTTATTTTTATCGTTTTAGTAAATAAATTGAATTTATTTATTTTATTTTAACACCGTTAAATTAAAACCACGCTAAATCGAAAACCCCTATAATTAGTAAGAAATGGCCGGTCTTTTGCGATTACGAATTATCGGGATTTGACTGTATTAGTAACAGTGCTATAGTGAGTCAATTGAACTTTGTAAGTGTGTTAATACAAATCTTTATTCAAAATTCGCATAAGGAATGTTCGTTAGAAGTTCTTTTGTTGGGCACGACTATCAGTGAAGGTTGGTGGCTCCTCTGTCACACTATCGCGAACAACAGAAATGTTTTCCGCTAGCATTTTCATTCACATTCACCCAATTGCCATTTAAAAATTTAAATTTGAAAATGCAATAAAACAAAAACGGTTTGAAGTTTTGCCAAATAAATTTTTTTGTTGTGAAGTACAATTGTTTCAAATGCTCAATTGTCTCTGGTTTATCTGCATAACACTTATTTTTAACGGTGTCCCACAGGAAATAGTCGATTGATGTCAAATCGCAGCTTGTTGACGGCCAATTGACAATTGACCAATTAAGTGGCCATCAAATGTTGTACACAATAAATCGATTATAACATAAGATGTCTGGCAAGTTGCACCATCCTGTTTAAACCAAACATCGTTCACATAAATACAATAAAAAGCGGTTACAACAAAATGGTTATCATAGTTAGATAGTTGTCTCCATTGACCGTAATGGTTGCGCCTTTCTCAATTTCAAAGAAATATGGGCCAGTAATGTCATCGCTTCACAAGTCGCAATAAACAGTCACTCGTAATGGATGCATTGCCTTTCGTAAGACTACGTTTAGATTTTCTGAGCCCCAGAAACGGAAATTTTTCTTATTAACGTACACATCAATATGGAAATGAGCTTCATTTAAAAAGATTAATTTTTTTTTGCCATATTAATTTTCGTGCAATATTCGATGAATTTTTGTTTGTTTTGGAAATAAACTTTAAATAAATCCCAAGCGTAAATCGATTCTTTTCGTTTAGCAGAGATAATATACTAAATTTTGTAACAGAATAGAATGACAACTATTGCCAGATTATAAATAACAGCTGGTTCAAATTTAAACCAATAGATGGCCCAACATAAAGGGTATTAAAACCATAATAAATCCAGATTATTTATCAAATGAATCAATAAGTTTCGTTATAAACACATCTTTTTTAAGCTTTGAAAAATGCAAATTACAACATATAAAAGTAAATTTTAAAGTCTGTAAGGAAATTAAAAAAATACACCGGCAAAATATGAAGAAATATAAATATTTAAAAAAAATTATGACGACCTCTACTTGTATAAATAAACAATATTTTTCCTCAGAAAAATAAGCACACGTTGTAAAAATTTTGCACTTTTAATTAACACTTTATTTAATATGGGCAATATAATTTTGCAAATAAAGTTATGAAATAATAAAACATCAAACAATACGACAATTAATTCAAATGTGTATTCCGTAACTAAAAAATATTTCTTAAACAAATATTAAATTAAAAACGCCAATTTAAAATAATAACTTTAACGAATAATTATACGGTTCACCAAATAGTTGTAATCTAAAGAAATTTAAAAAAAAATTATGCGTGTGTTATAAGCATTTTATTTATTTATAAACTTAATTTATTTGCAGTTTGAAAATGCCTCTCAATCAGAACTATGGAGCTTTTTTACATTGTCACTGTGCATATTTGTTATCTATACATTTCGGGGTTACTTAAAAACAGTGTTTTTATCATTTAAGTTATCTGGTCCAGCACCATTACCTCTATTAGGCAATTGTTTGCTTATCAAAAAAAAGGATTGTAAGTGATAATTTGATTTTACTTTCTCCTTATATATACTTTTTTTTATTTTATTTTCTACTAGTAATGTGCAACCATGCCGCAAACGCTTTCAATTTATATGGTTCCTTAATACGAGTTTGGGTATTTTTATTTCCATTTTTTGTCGTTCTTGAGCCGGATGACTTACAGCTGATATTGTCTTCCAAAAAGCATACCAACAAAGTGTTTATCTATCGTTTAATGCATAATTTTTTGGGCAATGGATTAATAACGAGTAGTGGCGACAAATGGCATAACCATAGACGTCTAATTCAGCCAACATTTCATTTAAGCATTCTGGAACGTTTTATCGGTACTTTTGCCGATGCTTCACAGGCTTTGTACGAAACTTTAGATGAAATTGGCACACAAGAAATAAATATAGCAAAATTTGTTAATAATTGTGTAATAGACATACTAAATGGTAATTTTAAAAATTGTTTAACAAATATAAATTAGTACTTTCTAATAAAAGTACACGAAAAAGTCCTTAATATTGCTAAAGTACTTATTAGTAACACTCTTTAAATTTAAATTTCAAATACAGCTCTAGAATTACGGTAATAATGATGTTATCAAAACAGGGTTACCGTGAGGAATTTTGAAAAAGTGATACCAAGGGTGGTTTTAGAAAATAAAAGTCACACACACTTTTTAATGCATTTTAGGTATAACAACATAAAATTACAGCTTAAACAAAACATTAAACAAAAAAAGGCATTCCTTGCAAAAGCCATTTTAACATACATATCGATAGAGACAAGTAGAAAGGCCCTAACTCGTATTTGTTTACGAAATTGAGTTTTTCCAATACATATCACACAAATACACAAAAATTCAACGCAATAATATTAAAAATAACAGTTTTACAAGCAATTTTACAAAAGAAATTACATTATAATACAGCTTATATTATGTTTTAACCTTTTCCTGTAAAGTTACAATTACTTTTTGTAAAAGCCAATTTTCCTTTGACCAACGATATACATTTCACATACATGGGTGTACTGCAGTAAAATATATTTCAGAAAAAAAAACTTTTACTGGTACTGTAATTTAAATTTTCATTGGCATTGCAATTAAATTTTTACTGATACTGAAGCTGAAAAATGGCACTAAAAATTTCAGTGAATTTTACTGAAGCAAATTTGAATAAATAGTAAAAATGTACTGTTACAACAATTAACAATTTTTCAATTTATCGTCTAAAGGAAGAATTTCTATTGTATCGGTTGTGTTGTTAAACCTCAATTGATTTTAATCTTCAGGCAAATAAATCAGGAGTGGGAAGGCTAGAGAGTTACAAAAAATATTTAAAAAAAAAAATATATTAGTAAAACTTTTTAACGCATTTAAAAAATATTAAAATAATTTGATTAAAAAAATTTTATATATTTATTATTTTGGGAGGAAAAAAAATATAATTTTTTTTTGCACAAAATGTTCATTTCCCATTCCTGTATGAATCTATAACAACACTTTTAAAATATATGAATTGAAGTTGTATTGTTAAACAAAATGTTTTCATGGAAATAACCAAAAACAGTCACACAATACTGTTAACACATACAAAATGACACCAATAGCACAATACAACTAGGGTTGTGAATTGACTTAATAACGTTAGAGACTTTTTTATAAAATAGAAATTTGCCAGACTAAATCGCGACAAAATTAAAAAAGTCGCGAAATTAGCTGAAAATTAATTAGAAAAAAGTCTCACTAAAAGTCACAGACCAATAAAAAATGTTAAATTGGGACTTAAGTCGAAGAGTGGTAACCCTGTACAGAAAAATATAGAAATAATGCGTTGCGAATGTCCGTTATCTTTGTACACACATCAACTAATCACTGTAGTAAAAGATATATTGTGTGTATATAATTATTAGGACCGTTCGCTTACTTTTCCAATAAAGTTAAGTAACTGAGTAATTTAAAAAAATTACTCACATAAGTAAAAAATGTTTGCAGTAAAAAGAACGCGAACGAAAAATTTGTAAAATATTGTAAATCAATCCAAAAAGCTGTTCGATTCCAACTCTACTACTGTTATATCAGATAATTATTAAGGGTCATATTCATAAAAAATATTTTGGGTTTTTTAAAGGCTTATTTGACAGATGTTGTAGAGAAATTTGTCAAATATGCCTTCAATAAACCTAAAATATTTTTTATGAATACGGCCCTAAGTCATTTGTAAAATAATTTGAAAAGTATAATTTTCAGTAAAAGCAAATAATTAACGTGTTTTTGCTAAGAATTTTTCAGTTATGAAACAACATGTAAACCGTTTTTTAAAATAGAAAAAAACATTTTTTTATTACAGAGGCGGTGTTAGGGGTACCAGTGAAGGAAAAGAACAAAAAGGATATGGAACAATCACCTTTTAGGCAGTAAGTATTTGAAATAAAAACGGGGTTTTAAATTGTTTTCAGAGAATAATTAGACTAAATTTAAAATTTTATGTAAGTTCAAAATTATATTTAAACTTAAAACAAGTAAGAGTGCTATATTCGGCCATGCCAAATATTATATACCCTTCACAACGTGTAGTCACGCAATAACAATAGTTTGTATCACTATTCATCTCATATTAAATACGCACATACATATAAAAAACATATATATGTATGTATATAAAAACATCCCATTGTTAAATTATAAATTTACGTATGTGTGTTAAAAAAATATAAAAAAAACAATTAAAAAAAAAAGAAAATTTAAAAGAAATAAAACAAAATAAAAAAAATTATATAATAAAAATTAAAAAAATAAAAAAATAATAAAAATATAAATAATAAATATAATAATTATTTAGTTTTTTGGCCGTTTTTATTTTAAATATTAACTAAAATTATTCAAGCTCAAGGTCTTTTTATAATTCAAATAATATCCTTAATATTTATTCAGGAAATATTTTTTTTTATTTCCTGAAGATTCTACACAATATATAAATATAAAATAATAAATAAAAAAAAAATTTAAAAAAAATTAAAAAAAAAATTTAAAAAAAAATCAATAAAAAATATTAAAAAAAAAGTAAGAAACAAATAAAAAAAAAATAAAAAAAAAATTAAAAAAGTAAAAAAAAATAATAGAAATATAAATAAAATATATAAAATAATAAATAAAAAAAAATTTTGGGCTGGTGTTCGATGCCACGTTTACTCTAACCAGTATACCACGACTGTATATATGTATGTTGTTGTTATACCCTTCACCTGTGGTGCACAAGGGTATATATAGCTTTGCCATTCCGTTTGTAATTTCTACAATTTTAATTACTTCCTCAACCTCAACCTTAAAAAATTAAATTTTTCAGGAGAGAAAAAAAAACGGTTCATCTTTTTATACTTCGGTGTTTGGTTAAAAGTTTAAATGCAATTATTAAGGAATTGATTGTATTTATGTATATTAGTAATAATTTACTAATGTTTTTTAGTTAAAGCATAAAACAATCGTTTGATATGAAAAAGTCAAAACCGTATTTTTTAAGTTACGAGGTTGAGAAAGTAAGGCATCGATATACCCTTTTTCACTGTGTGAAGGGTATAAAAATTCTTTGTTTTAGTTCTTAGAGCAGGTCAATGTCAGTAATGCATTTTGATCTTTTTTTGTTTTATTGATGATATATTAGGGTCAAAATAAATTTTATAGGGTACAAAATATTTTATTAATATGGTTTTTTTTCAACAGAAACAAATGCTAACAACATTATTTATTATTTATGTACATTAAGTGAATTCACAAAGTTTCGTATATTTTCAATAATTTTAAAATTTGAAATCATTGTCACAATTCTTGTGAATTCATCAATTGTAAATTGAAGTAAATACATTTACTATATGTTGTTAAAAAAAAGTACAGTCACAGTGAAAAAAACACATTTTATATAAAATTTCAATTTTAATTCAAATAGTTAGGTGAACTTTGAACCGAAAGAGACAAATTATATTTTATAAAGTAACACAGAGCCATCAAACATTAAAAAGTATCACAAATGACCCGATTGTGACACATTAAGCATCCCCTCTCCTAACGGTTTTCATTAAAAAATATAATTAAGTTTGTCTCTGTAGATTACTTTTATTTTTTTTTTAATTTTATTTTTATGACAATTTGTTTTCAATTGTTCAAATTTTCAATTTTCAACTTGTTTTTTGTACATTTTTTTAATTTAAAAATGAAGTTAATACAAAAAAATATTGTCGTATATACAAACTTACATATTTTTTTCCTTTCTTTCCTATTTTAGGGGCAAACTATTAATGCCTCAACGTTTTTTACAACCTTGGCTATTGTGGGACAGTATCTATCACCTGACGAAACTTGCTTCCGATGAACTTAATCAAAAGAAGCGTTTACACGAATTCACACGAAAAATGATTGCAAAACGTCGTGAACTGAAAAGTAACAATAACGAAACTGATAAAAAATGCCTTTTGGACTATATGATTGATATATCCGATAACAATCCAGATTTCACAGAAGAAGATATAATCAATGAAGCCTGTACATTTATGTTAGCTGGGCAGGATTCCGTAGGAGCAGCAGTGGCATTTACAATATTTCTATTAGCTCAGAATCCTGATTGTCAACAGAAATGCGAAAAAGAGATTGAAAAAATTTTTGGAAATGAGAATCGAGCACCGACTATGCAAGACTTGCGGGATATGCGGTATATGGAGATGTGCATTAAGGAATCATTGCGCTTATATCCCAGTGTACCATTGATAGCACGCAAATTAGGTGAAGATGTTCGTTTGGCTAAATATACTCTGCCGGCTGGCAGTAACGTTTTCATATGTCCTTATGCTACCCACCGTTTAGAACATATCTATCCTAAACCAGAAATTTTCGATCCAGAACGTTTTACACCGAAAAATTCAGAAAAAAGGCATCCTTATGCATTTTTGCCTTTTAGTGCAGGACCACGTTATTGTATTGGCAATCGTTTTGCCATAATGGAAATGAAAACAGTTATTTCAAGATTATTACGTAGTTATTACATTTTGCCGGTACCAGGAAAAACTGAGTTTGAAGCCACATTTCGTATAACTCTAAGGGCATCAGGAGGTTTGTGGATACGTTTAAAGCCAAGAGATCATAAAATTACAAATTTTAGTTGTTAGAGGCAAACAAAGGACTTAAAGAATTTTTAATAAGTTTTATAATTTAATTTTAAATTAGATTTAAATATTTTCGTTTATATATTAAGGAATTAAAAAAAACAATTAAACATAACTTTAGTCTAAATTGCTCGGAATGTAGCCAACCACTTGCCGTGTAATACTAATTTCACATGATCAGCCTAACAACTCCACTATGACATTATGATAATAAAAATGTTTACACATATTTTCACTTTGAAACAAAAGACATGTTAAAATATCTATTTCTATTTTTTTTTTAAATTGTTAACCGATAATCCCGATTAAAATTTCATGTATTTCAGATTTAGAATATTTGGAACTAAGCACATCATAGTTAATTGTTACTATAAGTCACATGTCTGTATGTACATACGTACTAATGTGTATAAATATGTACTTAGTTTTTTTGTGACTGCATAAATAAAAAACTTAAAACTCATATTTTATTATGAATGTTTATGTTGGATATGGTTTAAGAAATTATTGATAGTTGCTCAATAACGTGTGTTGTATCGTTTTATAAATATACTTATGTTGTAAAAATATTAAACATTGTTGGTTTTTATTTTTATGTTTTTAAATAGTTTTGTTTTACAATATGGGTAATTCCATGTCAAATCAACCAATACTTACGGACAGACTTCTCTAACCCTTCATGTTCAATCAGGTTTAAGTCAGATGATTGGGGTGGAGAATTAAGTTGCTTTAAAACATAATTGAGAAGTAAGTCCCAAACAACGTGAGCAGTTTCCTTCCGCTTTTAATTCCAACTAATTATTTTAAATTAATAATAATTTACGAAAAAATTTAGGTTTAGATAGATTTAAGTAAATTGTTTACAAAAGTTTAGTAAGAAAAAAAATTATTTTCGTTGTATAGTTTCCATTTGTTTTATTACCCTTTTGTATGTTCAGTGTATTATACGCGCTTATAGTTAGAAGTATTGTGTTTTTACTATTAAAGATATGTAAAGATTAAATAACTTTATAACATTTTTCTGTTCTACTATCTTTCTGATAATTTGGTGTATAGTTTCAACGTTGTTGTATATTGCTTGTAAAATTAAAATATACAGTTACTGTATTCACAAGGTTAGTGCACACAAATGTTCTAAAATAATAAAATAAAAATTTTGCTATCGGACCAAAATTGTCTGTAAAAGCGGCAAAAATCGTTTGCTTTGTCCTTCCACATTTAATCAGTTTAGATATATGTAGTTGAATCTGGTAAGTAGTCCATTAGTAAAAATGGTAAGTTATGTGCTATACAAAACATAACAAGGTCGAGTTTCGGAATTTGTAACCTGTTGACTTTGACTTTGTTGTTCGTTATTGCAAAATCTTTCTATTCTGTTTTTTGTGACCTTCATAACATTAAATGTGTAATGGTGTTTTTTTATGAATCTTAAAATGGCCACTGTATCTCAATTATTAATAGGCTCCCCAGCCAAATATACAAAATAGAAAAAAATTCCTAATTAAATCACACAAGAATATCGATGGTCATAAATAGAAAGGACCTAACGTGTCGAAATCGAGTTTTTCAGTAATTCCCAGCAAAAAAAATTGGAAGTAGTGCAGAGCGAATTACATTTGAAAGACTTCGAAATTAACTGTGTATAAGCAATAATTCTAAATTACTCCCTATATGCGAAGTAATTTGTCATAAATGGTATGCTTAAAAATGAATGCAACATCATGCATAATATCTTATACAATTCATGTAAACAAACAAAATTAACTCATGTAACAGCGGATGCTTTTAACCATATGTATATGCATGAGTTGTGTGTACTTGTTAAAATAGAGTTCAGTTTATTAAAATATTCATGTAAACAATTTATCTCCAATATCACGCTAATGTTAAAACTATTAGTATTTTAACCTAAATTTAATCACTTCGTCACCAGTTGAGCCCTTGCAAATTCACTTTTTTTCATAGATTTTTTTGCTGAACACAAATACGCCTCGACACCAAAATTTAACGCACGTACATATACAAATAACAGTTTTACAAGCAACTTTACAAAAAAAGTAACATTATGATAATGCAGTTTCTGTTTTTACCTTCTGTAAAGCACAGTTGTGGCGAACGATATGTAATCGCAATAAGCAGAAAATACCAATTAACCAAACACAAATACATATACACATACATATATAGTAAGGGCATAAAATAATTTAGGAGTTTAAGTGTAAATGCATTTTTAGTCTGGGAAAAATACGAAGCTCATAAAACAAGAAATTCTAGCAACGAGCAATTCTTACTCTAAAAAATCTCTCAAATGTCAATTGAAAAATCTTAGGAATTCCGTGTAAAATTTCTACAATATTTATAGCCGACCCCATAAAGTATATATTTTCTGACATCTTTATTTGACTATTAGCATTTTATTTAAGTAAAGGTAATAGTAATACATGTGGTGAATTCATAAGGTAGATAGGATACGTACTTTAGGTTTTAAAATTTAAAAATTACTTAACATTTTAGAACAAGTAAAACAATATTTTTACACGATAAATATAAAAAATTATAACATTGTAATAATAATGTGTAATAGTTTGTATGATTACATCCCATTTTCCTTTTACACTCATTTGACTTATTTAAATGTAAAACAAAAATGAGCTAATAATAATTTATTGAAGATTCTTAAAAAGAAAATACACTCATCGTCTATAACCTACCTGTATAATATAGACCGCGCCGCTTAATATTTTTAATCGGCTTGGTTCTTTGCATTTATCGTCATCAATTTTGCATTTATTACTTATTTTCTACGTCGTTGAATGGTGGGAAAAGTAAAAAAAAAAGTTTTAATAGACAAGTGCAATTATAGTACAATATATTAACTAAAAAAGTAGAATAAAAAATAAAAGTTTTTGGTAAATTATTCGAAAAGGCAAAAAATGTAATAAATAAAAATTGTTTATCTATTGAAAAAGTCAATAAAATAAAAACAATTGAAAAGCTCACTAATAGTGGCACTCTTCACACTTGTGTAAAATCGGTATAGTAAAAATATGAAATAAACTGAGTGCGGGAGTACAGAAAAACTGGAAGAAAAAACTTTGGTGGCGTCCACTAACAAACGTTAAGAAAGTAAAAATATCCTTAACAAATAAGAAAAACTGCACAAGATTGTTGTTTAAACTAAATGAAAAAATATAGTTGGTAGAAAATTATGTAAAAAGGAAAATTATTTAAAAATAACTGTACTTGTAGTGAGATGTCAAAAAATAAAAAAAAGCAATAAATATATACATACATATATAAAAACCGCTAATCTTGATAATAAAGAAGCAACAATAATCGGAACAAAAAATAAACATTAAGTAAATGGACAAAAGGATTTTGACTTGCACAACTTTTGCGTATGTGTGTTTTATTTAAAAACTAATATAAAATTTATGGATTCAATGGATTCAAATGATAACTCAATAGGTAAGGAGGATGCTAGTGGTTCCGAAATGGATATTAATGCCGTACAATGTATACCTATAAAGAATAATGCTCATAAAGACGGAGTAAAAGTTGGTTCAAATATAAACGTGCAAAAAGAACAAAAGTCTCCAACAGATAACGAAGTAGATAATGTTGAGTGTACAGATGAACAGGAGGATCGAGACACCTCTTTAAACAATGTTAATATTGAAATGAAAGTGCTAGTTACTACAGAAATTAATAAGAATGCAGGCATTCTAGAAAAAGAAACACAAAAGCATGCACCCATCTCTCAGCTCACGGTAGACGATAAGTATATTACGTCCAAAACCATAGTAAATGAGTTACCTGCCTCAATACAATTACCAACTAGTTTATCCTGTAAAAACAACGAGAAGACCGAATCATCATGCATATCTTCTCCTAATGCTTCCACTCCCAGCTCCACACCTCCCTTATCGACAGTAGTTGGCTTTATTGCCCTAGGGCACGATCATTTGCTTGTAAACTCTTCAGCTATATCGACCCCCGCAGGTAATAGCACGCCCAAACAATCTCTGGAATCTGTGCGTCAAATCCCGTCTGCAAACATTGCATCATCTGTGGAAAACAACTCTATTCAACAGCCAATCAATGTGGTCCGCAATGGCACAATACCGACTGCTGGTAAACCTCTGCTCTCAACGATGAGTAAAAAATTAGAAAGATCCGCAAAGATAACACGTACACGAAAACCAAGGTCTACGGTAGCTATGTATGAGAGTGAGGTATAGTAAAATATGGTTTTGATTTAATTTTAAGAAGAGCCTGTTTTGCCAGCTCTTATATTTCTTTTAATCAGGTTTCACTGGAAAAAAGGTACACAACTTTTTTATATTTTTTAGATAAGTCAAAATAAAATTGGCATTAAATTGTGCATAAAGAAGTCAGATAGTTCACAGAATACAGCTGCTGCTATGGCAGCCGTAGCCAGACGTATTTATAAATCTGGGACCTCAACGACAAGAAGTCGTAAAAGTTCAAGAACTGTTAAACAACGCGTAAAACTCGTTGACGATGAAACTGATGAAATGGATTATGAACCTAAACGTAAAAAAGAACGAAACACGAAAAGACAAACAAACTCTGCCACAAGTTTGACAACAATGAATCATGATGAACAAAGAGAAGCAATAGAACAAACTATATGGGGATCACAATTACCAGAACCAGTACTTTTTAAGGTTAAAAACAACAAAGTGTTAAATAAAACTCATTTCATAGTTTTATTATTTATTATTTTATAGATTTTTAAACATGTTGTAGAAAAGGAAGGATGCCTTCCAACCCTTTTTCGTTTGGGTAGAGTATGCTCACTGTGGCGTCGAGTTTCTTTATCGCCCACTTTGTGGCGAATCATGGATTTGAGTACGTGGATAAAGGAAAAATATCGCACAGAGCTCAAATTAAAATGGTTTGTAGATAATCGTTGTAGTTGCTGTACAGAATTGAATGTTTGTAAGTATTGGTAATTATTTCCTTTCTCAAAGAATATAATAAATTTTATATTTTCAGCAAGTTGGAAGGTTTCTGATATCAATTGTTTTTTGTTAAAATTGTCTGTGGGTGCACCGAATTTAACTAGCATCACTTTATCGGGTTGGAAAGGTTTCACATATGACCACTTAGCGTATCTGGTTGAAAATATGAAAAAACTCGAACGTTTAGACTTAAGTTCCGTAAATGTAAGTAGTAGGTAAAAAAACAATCTTATTGGAATTCACATTTACATGATTTTAAAAGGTTGAAATGAATGCAAGTAAAAGTGCTGTTGG
Source organism: Phyto melanocephala (assembly GCA_941918925.1). NCBI lineage: Eukaryota > Metazoa > Arthropoda > Insecta > Diptera > Rhinophoridae > Phyto > Phyto melanocephala. The sequence goes on from OW799237.1 coordinate 108,345,133, forward strand.
AGCACAATCTCTGTGCAATGCTATGCAAGCAATGGGCGAACGTTTAACGCATCTATATTTGGCGCACAATCGTTTAGCTGGCATACCACAATTAGTCAATGTTTTATCGGTAATTAATTATATGTAATTACGTTAAATTTTCAAACCCTCATTTATCAAAATTTCTTTTCAGACTCATTGCCCCAATTTAGTTCTTTTAGATTTATCGAATGTTACAACTCAAGCCACTTCTCATGGCATTTTACATATAGAAAAATTACAGCAAGGCTGTTCAAAACTAAAAGTTTTGCGTATTACAAATTCTCATATAACCTTAAGTACATCTTCTTTACAAGAAATGGTAATAGCACGTTAAATTTTTGATCATAAAGTATTATAATTAACTTGAATCGATTTTATTTAAGATGGATTCGCCTGGTTTTCCAGAGCTTGAAGAGTTATCCGTTGCCGTTACCGATGAGTCACGTGTCATTGGTGATGAACATATTCAACGTATTTTAAAATCATCATCGAAATTGAAACTGTTGGATGTTCGTGGCTGTGCCCGTTTGACCCATGAAAGTCTTATACGTTTACCAGCGTGGGATATAAAACATTTGTTTTTATCAGGTTGTTCGGTTACTAGAGATATGGGGTAAGTTGTTATCGCAACTATTTGTTGTAACCAAGTTTATTCTAATAATATTTTAATTAAAAAAAACTGTTGCGATCTCTAAACATATTAATTGTTAGTGTTTTTTGTTTCTTTTTTAATATTTTTTTTTCAATCTTTTACTAACATATATTGTTGATATTAAATAATTATTAAATAAATAAAAATAATTGTTTTGGTTTTTAAGTTTTGTAAAATTTGTCTAGCAACACATCTTTCTATCAAAATCAGTTAATTTGTATGAAACACTGAATTTTTCACTTTAGATCTGGTCTTGAATTAATTGCTTCAAAGTGGGCTCATAGTCTAATTGAATTGGATCTTGCTTGGGCAAATGTGCAACAACCTTTAGATAATGCTCTACGTGCATTGGCCGACAAAGGCGCCGAGTCACGTTTAGCGTAAGTTAAAAATTAAAAAAATTATATAAATATATTTTTAAAATTTATAATATGACAATTCTTTTTTACATTTTTCAGACATCTTAATTTATGTGGTTCATCAGTATCCGAAGATGCTGTTAAAGAGATTTTAGCCAATTGTCCTTTAATGAGCACAATAAATTTGTCATCTTGTCGTGGTTTACCTCGAGGCGTTAAACGTCAAATGCAAGGACCTCAAGAGCTCAATGAATTGAGAGACGTTTTAAAAGTTCAGTTAAAAGTCAAATTACCAGAAACTGCAATAGGCACAGCAACACAAACTACTGCTCCAAATAAAGTTATAGCTACGTCTTCATCGTCGTCAACTGCGGCAACAGCCAGTGCAAATACAAATGATGGTGATGGCATTAGTCTGTAGTAGTATTTATTAAAAAATATCTAAAAAATTATATACATATTTTTTTAACACTTTAATTTTTCGACAAAATAAGCTATATTTGTAATAGCTTTTTTAAATTTTAAATTTATTTTTAAAATTAATGCCTTATTGTGAGATGCTGTATTTGAAGTTTTAGATTTTCGTCTTCGATGATGGCCAAAATTAAAAAAATAATGTTTTGTAGACACGATAAGTTAATTCGCAATAACGCTGATATTTTTTAATATTTCCATTTTTTAAACTACATATATGGAAACTATTTTTGTATTATTTTATTTTCAACATGTGTTAATGTTCTTTTTTTATATGGCTTTAAAATTATTTAATTAATATTTTTCGAAATTTAATTTTTTTGTCTTTTGATATGTTTTTATTTGTTAAATATTCATACCTTTAATTTTTGTGTAAATCATTCACTTATAATACGTAAATTTCCCCCATTCAACTCTCCCAATACAACAAAATAAAATTTATATATACATACTATATATAAAATCTGTTTATAGCAAAATTTTAAATTTTAAAAATTTAAAATTCAAAACAACATTTTAATAAATCCCGTAACAATAAAACTGCAAAATCTTACTAACATTACAGATTTAAGCAAAATTTTTTTTACTATATTATTTAATGCAAACGTTTTTTTTCCCCCTTTAATTAAAAAAATATTTTTACTAAAAATATTTTTAAAAAAATAATACAAGAAAACAATGTAATTTATAAAAAAATTATATTTTGTTGCATTAAAAAATTATAATGATTTTGTTTTAATTTGATATTCTTTTTAATAATGGCACGAGTAATTCGTTCGAATTATAGTCAATATACGTGGCAGAGTAATAGTTGCAACTAACAATGTAAAAAAAATCAAAGCGTATTTATGCCGCTATTACGGTTCACTGAATCAGTTTGGTCGTCGATAATGCATTTGCATTGACGTTTTCAATTGAAAACGACAATAAGGGTATTTATAACCATGTTATTTTTAACAACAATGCTATCATGTTTGTGTTCTAAATGTTATATGATATCAGGTTTTTATTATTTAAATTAGGAAATTTCTTAATAGTTTGTGTTTACCTACAGTGGCAATCAAAATTGCTGAAATCCCAAGTTTTTTGGAGTGCGTGTAAATAATCAAAAATAGCATAATAATGCCACGCCCATTAATAAGGTTTATTTTTCAACCATTTTTATTTGTTTTTTTATATCAATTTCGCACACACCGAGTTTCCATTAAAGTACAATCTAATAATTAGAAAAGTAGGCAGTTCACGCCACATAATGTCAATATAAGTTTTCAACTAGTACCTTGATAAATGTTGTCCCACTTTTTACACCAATAGAGTTCATATCATAATAAAATTATAGTAAAATGGCAGTGCCCTTTGCATACAAAGAGATCCAGTAGCGATAAAATTTTTTGGTTAAAAAAGTGGGCAGCGCCATGCCCATAAAAATTAATATTATAATGTCTACACTTAAACAGTTATTCCTTTAAACCACATAGGTATAAAAGAAAGTTTTTAAAAGAAAAGGCATTTTTTACACATTAAATTATTTTTAATTTATCTGTAAACAACGTTACAGTAAATGACAGCGTAAAAACTTATTGCCTATATTTTTTCAACGAACAATATTATTTGGAATAAAAACTTATTTAAACTTATAATTTAACTAATTATGTATATAAAAATGCTTTTTAATTAATACAGCGCGGATTTCATATGCAAATATTTTCTACGAAGAATTTTATACGAATGCGAAAGTCAAACATGCGAATAGAGTTCATTTACATCTCACCACAAAGGGAAAAATGTCAATGTCTATAAATATAAGCAGCATTTCTGAAATTTATTACAAAATATTCAAAAGCATTTTTAAAATAAATAAGATTTAATTTATGGTTACTCATATAGGACAATTTTATTGTTAAAAATTAACATGAAACTTTAAGAAATACATTTGTATTACATTGTTGGTTATATTTACATTTGTCATATCGATTGTAAAACAAATGCAAAGATGTGCAAGTTAAGGCACAACTACTAGTACTTTCAAATGGTTAATACACCATGGGTTTTAGGTCATCAAAACAAAGATCTCTTCTGCATTCAATTCAATTTTTTTTTACCAATTTATCGGTGTCGGCAAAGTAATCCGTGACAACTTTAACGATGGCAGCACCCGTAGCCAATCCTGACATTGTTGTTATAGCTGTGTTATTTGGAGTCAGTACTGATTTAAGAAGGGCCCAACCTAACACAGATCCCATTGCCCACAAACTACCACCCAAAATAGCATATAGAGCACGTTTACCATTGGGCACCTCAGACAAAGCAGGACGTCCGAACACGTAGAAAGCTCCACCCACAATTGAACTCACAAGTAAAACATTAGTAAAATCCTTTTTTGGTGTAAGAACCTTTGAAATCAATGCGGGATTCATGACATTAACCGATAGAGCACCATAACTTACCAAACCCTGTATGGGAATGTAGTAATAGTATATATTTTCGTTGTTAAATGGTTTCAAACCCAATTTTTCACACAAGGTACAATTTTTATTTTCGTCTGCCATTTAAAGTTATTTTGTAAAAATTACAAATAAATATATGTATGCCAAAAAAATTTAACACTCCAAGTAGGAAAAATGCACCTTGGTTTATAGCTCTGGTTTATAGTTACATAAATAAATGCGGCTATCAGAATTCTGATAACTGAAGTTACTCTATAAAATAACTATTTTATGAATCATGCTGTAACAATTTAACAAGCTACCATATTTTTTTCACAGTAAAATAATATACTTAATTATTCGGGATATGCTCCCAACTAACCTCTCAATATTTTATTTGGTTGTTGGGTTTAAGATAATCTATATGCATTTATTTCACTGGTGCTAATACCAAATCCAAATTTACCAAAAATGTTTCTTATTTTCATATTCTAATTAACAAAATGAGAATTCAAAAATAAAACAAAAAATAATAAAACTCTTCCTCAAAAACTCAGCCCACACTTTTATTTTATTTAAAGTATTTTATTTTTCTAATCCATTTAACATTTGGCTAACCGTTGGTCTAAATGTGTATAAATAAAAACCGAAAAATAAAATTTTTAATTTTTAAATACCTTACTTAATTATTTGGGATGTGCTTCCAACTAATTTTTCAATATTTTATTTATTAAAATTATTTATTGAAACTAAAAAAAATTCTAAAGAACAACATATAAATTCAGCGGGTACCTTAAGATTGGTATATAAAAACTTAATAAATAGTTTAACTCAGTTAAATTTGCATCATATCATTTGTAACATTTTTTTCCACTGTTAACATTCAAATTTAAGAATTTCCTAACTGCGTCCATAGAAATTGCGACGTAAATTGCTCTATGTAGCAATTATTACCGCAATAAGTTGACAAATTCTTTTCGTTTTCATAGACTTTTTTTGAGTAAAGAAAGAAGAATTCAAATTATTTTACCTGATAATAATTTAGAATGAGATATTTTAAAAATACCAAAAAGTTGAAACAAAAATGTTTAATTTTATAAAGAAATTGTGTCATATTTTTCACTCAATGAAAATAGACACACTATGCTTAGTAATAAAAATTGCTAAAGGCTATAATACACGGCATGTTTTTTACATCTGACTTTAAAATTTGTGAGACATATGTAAATCTACATGTCTGTCAAAATTGTACTTTTACGCTGACTGCTTTGCAGCAGCAGAGATTTCTGCCAACAGCTGATGTCACATGTTTTGACAGAAGAAAATAGAGCGACTCTAATTAAAATTTTGTCAGATGTCTCAATACATGTTTATTTACAGAAGGAATGTTTTAAAGGTAACACACGACATGTTTGTATTAGCATTGGAGAATTTGACAAGTCAGATGTAAAAAGCATGCCGTGTATTAGCTCCTTAAGTAGAGACCCAACCTAAGAGTTTAAACAACAATTCAAAAAAACATTTCCTGGATGCGTTTTAAGATAACACTATTAGTTTAATTTTTGTTTAGATCATTCAAAGAATTTTTTAATTTTGAATTCTCTAACGTAATAACAAGGAATTGGAAATTCATGAAAAAGGCATATTTCCTCTTATATTTAAGAACAAGGTAAATAAAGTATATTTGAAATTTTAAACATTAGCGGTAATATGACATCGATTTCTCAATGTATATTTTTTTTAGTTTTAAATAAATGTAAACAAAGTTTTAAATAAATGTAAACAACAACCCAATTGTTGTTACACCTTACTTAAATTGCAATTATACAGAATAGTCTGTGATAGTACTTCGCTTGCTACCGTTTCACACATAGCTAAAAAAATAATATATATGTAATGCTTTACTAAGGCTAATTCATGTACATGTAAATTCGCCTTGTGCTTTTCTTCTGCTAAAATCTGGCCACAATGAACGATTCGCCTTGGTAATCAGGCAACATTAAATTTTGCATGTGTCAAAGAAATAGTTTTTAGTCTTAAAAATATATTTTTTTTCAATTTAGCTACTTTGTTAAAGGGTTTATGTAATATTAGTAAACATTTAATTAAAAATGTATTTAATTTAGCTGTTAAAACTCTAGTTGTAGAACATAAATATAATAGTTACAAAAAGAAAGAAAACAGAATAGATGTAAGTATGACGGAATAAAAAAATTATTGATTTGCACGAGACTACGTATAAAAAAATGTTTGGACATACATAGAGTAAAACTACGGTGATAGATGCCAAATTTACTCGATGAATGCAATGGAAAAACCCCCACCCATGTGGTGAATTTATAAAAAATAGATATTTCTATAAAAAAAAAATTAAGGCAATTTATATATTTAATGCCTGCTTTGTGATTGAGAATATTCTTTTATTTGCAGACTCGAAATTTGTCTCTATACATAGAAGATTGAACTCGGATTGAAAAACTAAATCATAATGGTATCATTCAATGTGTTACAACGCAAATATGTTCGTATACTGTTAGTAGGTGATCCCGGCGTTGGTAAGACTTCTCTTATTCTGTCTTTGGTAAGTGAAGAGTTTCCGGAGGAAGTGCCCCCCAAAGCGGAAGAAATAACCATACCTGCAAATGTGACACCAGAACAAGTTCCCACAAATATAGTCGATTATTCAAGTATGTCAAATTGCAATTGTAACAAAATCAATATTGCTTAATGGTGAGCTCATAATTTCTTTTTGCATTTGTTACAGGCGTTGAACAAACCGATGAAATATTGAATGAAGAAATCGTAAAATCTCATGTTGTATGTATTGTTTATGCTGTCGATGATGATGATACTTTGGAGCGTATTACATCTCATTGGTTGCCTTTGATACGCAATGCAGTAGGTGAAGATCAATCTAAGAAACCGGTTGTTTTGGTTGGCAATAAAGTTGATTTAATTGAATACTCAACCATAAATGTAAGTTCGTTATTGTGAAAATTTATAGTATTAAACTAAGAGCATACTCTTGTAGAGTGTTCTTTGCATAATGGAGGAATTTCCCGAAGTTGAAAGTTGTGTTGAATGTTCTGCTAAGACTTTGCACAATATATCTGAAATGTTTTATTATGCACAAAAGGCAGTGTTACATCCGACATCACCCCTCTATATAATGGAAGAACAAGATGTAAGTAATTATGGTATTTTAAATAACAACCGTGAAAATTTAAAACTCAAGTAAATAGGTTGGCTAGCATATCAATATTTGACTTTACTTGTGCTATTTGTTCACAACAAAAAAAGAAAAAATATATGCATTATTAAAAAAAAAAATATATTTACATTGCACGAAAGGATAAGGATATTATACTAAAAATAAATCTTAGAAGGAAATCTCTTAATATTAACGAAAATATTATTTTGTGTTATAAAATAATTCTATGTACGAAATATTTTTTAATATAAAAAAAATGCTTTTGTATTCTGATATATTTTTAATATTAATGGGGGTATTCGTTTAAACTACTACCTTAATAGTTTATAGTTATCAACTATATTAAAAGCACGCTTCTTGTAAATCAGGTGACTCTGTAAACAAATTTAAACCGATGTAAAGAAAAAGTGAAAAAGCAAAAATACATGCCTTAATTTAAAAATAAATTTAAAGATAACGATTCATAGAGGGGTTTAGCAGGTTTTTATTTTTAACTGTGGTAAAGAACTTCCCTAACTGGACTATTTTTTCTAATTACTCTTTATATTTCGCAATCCTAATATATAACCTTACGTTTTTATGCTTGGGGAGAAAATAAAATGAGATTGTTTTGTCATCGAAATTGTCAAATAATAAAAAAATGCATTTTATTTTTATACTTTGTTGGTCTTTGTGGTTTTATATTACGGATTTGAAATTAATAAATATATAAATAAAAATTCTTCAAATTTAAAAAAAAAAATCTTTTTTAAGCTCACTCCTGCTTGTAAAAAATCTCTTGTGCGCATTTTTAAAATTTGTGACATTGATGGCGATAATCTTCTAAATGATTACGAGCTAAATTTATTCCAAAGACGTTGTTTTAACACACCCTTACAACCACAGATTTTGGATGAAGTCAAATCGGTCATACAGAAAAATGTAGCCGATGGTATTTACAAGGATTCTGTTACTTTGAAGGGTTTCCTGTTTCTGCATTGTCTGTTTATACAACGTGGTCGTAATGAAACGACTTGGGCAGTTTTAAGACGTTTTGGCTACAATGAACAGCTGGAGATGTGTAAAGATTATTTAAAGCCGAATTTGAAAATACCACCTGGTAGCAGTACCGAATTATCACACAGAGGCCAACAGTTTTTAACTGCCTTATTTGAAAGATATGACAAGGATGCTGATGGCGCTTTGTCACCCGATGAGCACAAAATGTTATTTAGCACTTGCCCTTCACCACCCTGGTCTTATTCGACGGATATACGCAAATCTTGTCCTGTTAATGAAAACGGTTGGGTTACTTTGAATGGTTGGTTGTGCCGCTGGACTCTAATGACTCTAACAGATGTCTATAAAACTATGGAATATTTAGCTTACTTGGGTTTCAATGTCCATGAAAATGATACACAACTAGCAGCCATACATGTGACACGGGAGCGACGTATTGATTTGGCAAAACGTCAGAGTAGTCGTTCGGTTTATATGTGTCATGTTATAGGGCCCAAGGGTTCAGGAAAAACTGGCCTTTGCCGCGGATTTCTCTTAAATGATGATCTAAAATCTTTAATAGGCAAAGAGTTTAAAACAAATGTTATTCATTGTTGTAACACTGTCCAGGTAATTGCGTATTTAATTGTTTAAAAACAAATATTTATAAGATTTTTTTTTGTCAGGTATACGGCCAAGAAAAACACTTAATTTTACGGGATATCGATGTTAAACATGCTTTAGATCCTTTACAACCTCAAGAAATTAATTGTGATGTTGCCTGCTTGGTCTATGATTCTTCTAATCCTCGTTCCTTTGAATATATAGCACGCATTTATATTAAATATTATGCAGAGAGCAAGATACCCGTTATGATTGTTGGTACCAAATCCGATATCGATGAACGTCGTCAGGATTATCTCCTACAGCCTGCTGAATTTTGCGACAAATACAAGCTGTTACCACCTCATCTGTTTAGCTTAAAAAGTGACAAAAAGGAGTTGTACATTAAATTGGCTACCATGGCGGCTTTTCCGTAAGTATTTTTTATATACTTATTTTTGTGTCTATTATCAACCATCTTATATTTTATTTCGGTATTCAAGCTTCTTTGCTCTTTTCTAAATTAGTTTTATCTTATATTTTATTTTTGAAGGTCTGTTGATTGTATTTAGAAGGATTAACTAATTAATTGTTATGTGTGTTTATGTGTGTTATTGATTGTTAACATTGAAATGAAAAAAAAAACATTATGGACTTTTTATAACTTTTTGACTATACAAATTTTTGAAGACATGGACAAATGAGTGACTTTTTCCTGTTGTAATTGTGTATGGCTTGTAATTTTTTTTTTGATTTAAGAGCGTAAATTCGAATTATTGACTAGTCATTTAACGAGAAGTGTGCTGAATGAAAAAATTCGAATTTCTAATTATTTATTTATTTATTTATTTATTCAACTTCATAGTAATATAAAAAAGCCTATAAGGCCAAATAACTTATATTACAGCTAAAACACATGCCTTAAGTTGTATTACAAACTAAAAAGAAATACAATAATACATAATCCAATAAAAAATTAATAATTAGTAATCAAACTCAATTTTTTCATAAAAATTGGAATAATATCCAAACGTCGCTTTAATTATGTTTAAACATAAAACTAAAAAAACAACTTAAAACAACCGAACAGTATCAAAAGAAGAGCTTAAAGATGTTAATTTAAATTAAAAAAAAAAGATAAATAAAAAACGTTCACACTCACATGGTTAAATTGATTTCTTTAAAAAGTGTCCTGTAAAACATTAAATAATTCATCAAGCGTTTGAATGTGATGGTGTCGAATGATGATATATAGTCAATTGTTCAATGAGGAAAATGTATACATCGAACAGTACCTCATCCTGTTGTCTGTTTCTTACCGATTACTATATGCTTCCAACTTAACATTACATAAAGCTAATAAACTTTGTCAATCACAACTGGAGGCGATCAAATAAAAACTCGTCAAATAATTCAAATAAAAATATCAACAATTTTTGATTGTCATCAATTGGAACCGAATATTCGCTCGTATATGTAATCGAAAAAGCACAATATCACAAACGTATATAAGACGCTTGATGGTTTATTTTGATTGTTTCCAGGGCACTTGATGATTCAATATGTAATCAAATATGGTCGCAAATTGAAATGTCAAACCCTATATAAAAAATATAAATTCGTCTTTAATTCATCCTTTTTCCAGTTGTCGACGTCGTTATTGTTTTGACATCATCATTACTTTGTTGTTTGTTTCAGATATATGATTTGTGTTTTTTCTTTTACCCAAATTAATGCTGAACAGGCACCGTTAGCAAAAAGACTGCTGTTAACACTAATGTTAATGGTTGATACCCAATACAAATACAAAAACGACGACGAAAAACGGCGTCGGTAACTGGAATATGGGTAAATTTTTTTATATAAAGTTTGACAGTCAAAATGTGAGCGAATTTATCATCGAATATAACTTGTTGCAAACCAACTTACACACATAAAACCCACTGTCATTCGTGGTGAAGGGCATTCAAATAATTAAAAAACCTTCTTAAAAGTTTAAAAGCTACAAAGATAAACAAATTTAATTCTAATTTTGCCTGTCTGGAATATAATATCAATTGTAGCACTTAATTTTTAAAATTGTTATTCGTATTTACATTTATATTTTTTTTGTTTTTAATTTTTTTTTTTTTTTATTAAAAAAAACTATAATCTGGTTTAATATGTAGATCCTCATATATTTAAATTCAACGCTTACAATTGATTAATAATTGTTTTTGTTTTTTTTTCTTCAAATATTTTCCTGCTAAAAATTAATATAACCAATATTTAAATATGGTGGTGTTTTTTTTTAAACAAAATTAAAATGTGGTATATGGTTCGAATTGTTTTCGTTTTTAAATTAAACATTGTGGAACTCATATAACTGAATTATCAAATAAACTAGACGCTTTCAAGCCGCATGGATACTTTTTTACAAGCACAGGTTGGTACAGCTGTGGGAATCGGCGTAAGTTTAAATATACTAAAAAATAAATTGATTATTAATAATAACATATCAATGTCTTCTATTTTTTTCCTATTAAATCAGAATTTATTTATTTTGTTTGTAATTAAAAAAAAATACGTTAACAAAAGCAACTCAAATATGCTGAGACAAATTAAATTAATTTTTTTAAAAGAAAGAACTTTGTTATATTATTTTGTTTACTTATTTGTTGTATTCACAAGAAGTACTTGGTGTCATATTGTATAACTTAGCAAGTTTTAAAATTAATAAAAAGTATTGTTTTGTTTATTAGACATTTTTATCTTTCTAAAAGTCTTAAAAATTAAGATATAACAATACGATACTTAAGATGCTTTGTAAATTCATTAATTTTTTTCCTTTTTTGTTTTGTTTTTAAATATAGACACCTCATTTTTAAATTAATTTTAATGCACTAATTTTTCAACTGCTTTTAATCAGGTGTATTGGTGGTAAACATTAATTTAATCATACACATAATAACCTTTAGTTTTATACTATAAAACTAACTTTAAGCTGTGCTTTTGTATTTTTAAGATTTTTTAAAAACTTGTAATTAATATTGCATTTTTTCGTATTTGTCTTTTTTCTAATTTAGACATTTGCGTCAATTTGGCCTTATGACTGAAGATCCTACTCTATGGTGGAAGGCAAGTTTGGGTGTAGCTGCTGCCACAGTTTTAGGTTTTGTAGTATTGAAAGCAGTCCACGGTCTTACAACCACTTCCCGTTAAATGTGACTTTATTTAGTAGTACATACTTTATATATGCCTCCTCATGATTATCATAAAATTTTGTCAAAGTTGTAAGAAGCATTCAATCAAATTAATTTATTTAATTAAATAGTCTTGTCTTCAACAAGTTGTCTGTCTACTCATTTTTTTTTTTTTTTTGTAAATATTTAACAAATTGTATGTTTTTTCTTGCAATATCAATCAAGTTATTTAACTAGTTTTTGTTTTAAACAATCCAAACTAAAATTTACAATTTTAAGAAGATTCATTAAATTAAATCTGTGAAAATGTGAAAATTAATATCTTTTTCTTCTTTATTAGTTTCTTAAAAAAGCAAAAACATATTCAAGACATAATACATATATTTTTATATTTTAAAGAGCAAATTTAATCGACATCTTAAATAGTGATAATAAATTTGTATATACATACATATATTAATATGATAATTATTATTTTATTATTTCGTTTTATTAACCAGCGCATTTTTATTTTATTTGCCGTTTTTATTTTGTTACCAATAAATTCAACTAGTTTTTAATTGATATCTTCTTCAGAAATACAAAAATAAAAACAATAATAAGTCATACTTGAAAACTCTATAAAGGATTTTTTAATCAAAATACAGTAAAACGTCTCTTATCTGAACACTTTATTCGGCCGTATTCAGTACCACAGTACGCAAATCTTTCTAATAGATATTCATCAAGAATATTATTAATTGAAAAGAATTAAATTTTCCACATCTTATTAATTGTTTTTTTTCTAAATTTTATAAATAGAATTCGCGAGACAAATGAAATTTAAAAAAAAAGGAAAAAATTTTTCTCCACAATTAAATATTTAATTCTTCAGAAGAATCATTAGTTCAAATAACATAATCGAAGAATTAATAACAAATCGATTCGCAAATAGAATTTTTATTTTCCTTCATGGTATAATTACATAAGGTTCAAGGTACTTTTGTACAGGAGGCAATGCCAGCCAAGATGATTATTTTTTTGTGTGTCAATATTTGTAAAACTATATATAAATAAAAAAGAGATTTCAGTGCCAAGAATTGTCAAACTCCATTAAAAAAACAAGTAAGAGTGCTATATTCGGCCGTGCCGAATCTTATATACCCTTCAAAACGTGTAGTCATGCAATAACAACAGATTTTATCACCATTCATCTCATATGAAATACGTACATACATATAAAAAAAATACATATATAAAAACATCCCATTGTAAAATTATAAATTTACGTATGTATGTTAAAAAAAAAATATAAAAAAAATTTTTAAAAAATATTTAAAAAAAAATTTTAAAAAAAATAATTAAAATATATATAATAAATATAAAACAAAAACAATGTTAAAAAAAATGAAAAAATAAAAAAATAATAAAAATATAAATAATAAATATAAACTTAAAAACAAAAAAATTAAAAAAAAAAATAAAAAAAACAAAAAAATAATAAAAATATATATAATATAAAAAATAAAAAAATGTATATAAGAAAAAATATAAAAACAACTTTTTTTGGCTCAGCTGGGATTTGTTGCCACGTTTACTCTAACCAGTATACCACGTTTGTATGTATGTATGTTGTTGTTGTGTTAAACAAACGAGGTGGCCATGGTTTTTGCTCATATCTTAGTTGTTTATTTACCGATGTTTCTGATTTTCAATACCGATCTACTTCCGAATATTTCTGATATTTTAATACCTTACCCGGGTCCAGGCGATTTCGGTGGGCTTCAAAAAGTTGATTTCAACATATACACGGACTCCCCTATTCATAAGCTTTCAGAAAATATATACTTTTTGGGGTCGGAAATGAAAATTGTAGAAATTTCACACGGAATGACAAGCCTATATATACCATTTACACTGTGTGAAGGGTATAAAAAGAGACTATCAACTTATATAATTACATCGCTTCAAAATTTATGTTGCTACGTATATGAAAAGAAAAATACTGGGTATAAATATACAATATATTAACCCAAAAATCATTAATACCATTGCTTTGATTCAGCCTAGTTACTTAAGGAAGATATAATAAAAAGTTAACATTTATTATTGAACACTAGAGTTGGGCACAAATCCTTATGTACTTTTGTTCATTTTTGCCAAGAACCACGGTCGTTTTTTTCACGAACCCCTATTAAATTAGATTTTGGTTTGTGGAAAAATGAACTAGGTTGTTAGCAAAAACGAACTAAAGTAACCGATTGACCCAACTTTATTGAACACCATTGAATAGCAAATTTTTGTTTAGTAATTAAATACGTAAGTACCTATAAACGGTGTGATAATTTAAATTATAGGAATATTACTTTATTGTTTTTTTTTATAAAAAAATCATTGAAGAATTTTTTTTTTCAATTTGGAGACTCATAAATTTGGTTAAGTACATGTTACAACTTGGTTTTAAATTTTTTGTTATATAAGTAGGTACATACACAATTTTTATAAGAATGTTTAGCGCTAAAACACATTTCCAGTCGTGATTCAGCTCTGGTCGGGTCAAGAGCTCGAGCGTCATTGCCATTATCTCTTAAGGGCAACCAGGCCGTCCTTTTCATCCGTCTTCGAGAGTTTCACGTCTCACTCTCGCATTGGTTAATTGCGTGGCGTCGGTTAACTGTACTGAGATACAGTTACTCGGAGTCTCAATTGACCACATGCAAAAATTTCAAAAGAAGGAGGATCATTTTGCGTTCAGCTCCGACTTCCTATATAAAGGTATAGGTCGACTTGCGGATACTGAACCATCGTGGGATATCCTGGCATTATTAGTTTGAAAACTAACCATTTTTTTTAATTATTAGAACCCAAAAAAAAAAAACATTTTTGTTGTAGTTCTTGCAGGTGTTGACCACATACATACATATATACCAAGGCGAATTTAATTATAATGAATTCGCCTTGTATATTCCTTTTAATTGAATGTGTTTGCAAGGCGAATTCATTATAATTAAATTCGCCTTGAGGTGTTCGTTTATTTTGTTGTTGTTGTTGTTAAAAGAAACGTTCGGTACAGTTTATTTAAAAGTATATTATTAAACAAAGCTATTACGGCTTATATAATTTTTTATTGTTTTTAAGTTAATTTTACACAAAAATCACTTTTGTTTATTTATTTATTTTAGCACTACACATTTTTTTAGAATTTTTACTTGTATACCAATCACTTGTGTGCTGGTGTGACGTAACGCATGAGAGAGCAGAAATACAACAAATATTCGCAACGCGTAAACTGGTTTTTATCATTCTTGGTATACACTCATTAACTTAAAATTGAGTGTTGTGTGTATAACTGTTATCAAATATTTTTGCATGATCAAATGAATTTTATATGTGACAGCGCATAGAGAAAAGGACCTAAGGGTAAAAACAGGTTTTGTTCAGGAGAGCCATTTTAAAGATTAAATGATTTTTCTATTTTTTTAAATTGTTCAAAAGGAAAAAAATAAATTTGTTGTAGTTTCGTAAAATCAAGTTATTTCTTTAATTTAGTAGGGGAAAAAATGAAAATAAATAAATTTTACCGTTAGGTCCCTTTCTTTTTGCGCTTAGAATCGTCGACTTTACTTTTGGGGCATGGGATCGGTCTCATTCGATGCTCAGATGTTGTCCACATCAAAAAAAAAAAAAGTGAAAATTGTTTTTTTTTACCCTTAGGTCCCTTTCTCTACGCGCTGTCAAATATATGTATGTATGTACATACATATGTAGGACACATTTGAAAGAAATATGTAAAATTAATGTATTGTTTTTGTATCATTATGAATTGCATACATTTCATTTGCTTTTGCAAAAGTTTAACTATGCGAAGCTCTCATTGACTTTTTAATATTTGAGTGAGTATTCTTTGTTGCGTATAGAAAATTAAATTAATGTATTCAAGCAGAGGCCCTCTTAGCACTCAATAAAGAAATGACACGTACTATGTAAATGGAAGAAACAATTGACACATGCATGTACTCATGTACTTATCTTGAGAAAGTATTAAGCGGCAAACAAAAACAATCACCTTTGTTCTGCAATCCGAGTTAAATTAAATCATTTGGAATTTTCATTGTAGTGTTATTGTTTACAACAACAATTTCATTGCAATTTCGAGTGAATCAATTTCACTCGGAATGCAGAACATAAAAAAAAAACAATTTAAAAAAAAAAAAAAATTAAGTAGTTCCCAACTTTGATAAATGAAATAACTCGTTGTATAAGTGGTCTGAGTTTATTTAAGATCATCAAAAATATAATTTAACTTATACTTTAAAAATTATTACTTTATAAAATAACTTTAATATTAAAATATCATAAGTATGTTTAAAAACATATAATATAAAATTAACT
Source organism: Phyto melanocephala (assembly GCA_941918925.1). Lineage (NCBI taxonomy): Eukaryota > Metazoa > Arthropoda > Insecta > Diptera > Rhinophoridae > Phyto > Phyto melanocephala. The sequence continues at coordinate 108,361,410 of OW799237.1, forward strand.
TTCGGAGAAAAAGACATGTATAATTTCTTAGTCAAAATAAAATTTTATTTTATTTTTTACGTCTTAACAGTAGGATTAGTGGCAGTTACAGTAGTCGTAGCTGGTGCCATACAATTTCCATCCGGATATCGTTTTTGAAATTGTGTTATTAGTTCAGGGTCAACCAAACGTATTCCATCCAATTGATTGCCCAAAGTAATCCAGTTCGGTTGAACATTATGCGGTCTTCCAAATAATTCGATTTTACGCGAACCTGGACTTAGGCGTTCAATGATGCCATAAATTTCATCGGGCTTGTGGGAAGTGGCACGAACTTCGGCAACAATAACATCACAGTCGAGGCCACGATTAAGGTTTTTAGGATTACCCTTCATGCCCACCAAACAATGCTCTTTGCCATGATTCAGCCAATGACCAGTACGTCCAGTGCGTATAATACGTTGCAATTGATTGGTTTTAACCCAAATTAATTCATCGACACGTTCGTAGCTGATTATAAATAAATTATATAGATTTATAAATGAAAAATAAAAAGAAATTAGTTGAAATCTTACCCCCACAACATCAAACATTCACGTCCCAGTTCCATGGCTCTGCCCGTGACCCAAAGGAAAATTAAACCATCATCTTGCAAAGCCGGAACTCCCAACTGACGCATTTCATCATCGGACATAGTACCATATGGCAATTCCATGTGAATATCCCATGGTGGATCAGCCATAACAACAGCAAACTTACCTAATACAGTCATATCTAAATAACGTAAATCACATTGTATCCATTGCGGAGGATACAAAGTAACACTAGGATCTACACTTCGTTTAATGCATCTATTGGTTTTGACGTCAGTTGGCTTATTTGTATTAATATTGGGCAGAGTATCAACTTCGTAATGCACATATTTGCAAGTAGCCATATGGAAACAAGTATTCAAGAAACTACAGTCTCCTAAGGACTCGTCGGTATGTGATTGGATAATCTTTTTAAAATGTAATTTGGTACATTTATTTAACTGTAAGAGGTTTTCTTCATTTATGTCATCCTGACCTTCATCTTTATTACTATCGGCAACAATCTCACCATCTTCAGCACCCGAATCGTTCGCCTTTGTTTCGGTATTATTTGTTTCACCGACCTCTACATCTTCATTGGGTTTTAAACGTTTTACCAACGACTCTTCATTACAAGAAATCGCGGTTTTGTCCTCTTCCGCCAATTTTATCTGCGTTTGATTTTTAAATTTGTGTTGATTTTCTATCTGTTCTTTTTTTTTCTTTGCTTCCATTTCTGCTGTAGCCTGCTGTGCCTTTAGACATTCGACTTTAGTGCCATGTGGACAAAACTCCATTACTTGAACCCCACCATGGGATTTAAATTTTTCCGCCACTGACCGTTCTTTTGCTGTTGGTTTCGTTAGAAGTTCCAGAATTTCTTCGCCGACCTGCTTACTTTGCTTTTCACGGGTCGAGGGCATTGAGAGAAGGGACTGAAAAGGGATAGTGCAATCATATAATAATTTAATTGATGTAAAATGTGCAAAAAAAAATGTTAAACTAAAATTTAGTATTTTTATTAATTACCATAATATCATCTGAATCTGCATTGGTGTTATTGTCTTTGCGGTCGAAACTATCTTCACTTTCGTCAGGTCGATCGTTGCTAATGTTATCTTCAAGCATGTCACCATCTTCAACTAAAAATATTTAAGAAACCAACCATTAATACAAATTTTTAGTCCGACGATTTTTATCAAAACTTACATAGTTTTTTATATTTTCTTTTAATCTCTTCTGTTAAATCGAAATTTTCATTAATAAAATTTTTGTAAAGATCCAGTAACACCTTTAAATCTAATGATATAACCTCACTACCACTTTCCTCGCCAATTGTTACCCGTTTGATACAAACAGCACTCTGTTTAGCTAATTTATTTAATACATAATCAACACTCTCAGCAACAACTGCGGTTTTAGTTAAAGCAGATACTTTCTTCAGTAATTGAGTGGATATTATGGGCAATACCAGCGAAGGTGTTGTTAAAATTTCCAGAAGAGCCTGCTCCACTGCGGTATCTGATTCTAAATATACATAAAAAATTATCTTATACCTCGCAACATATTCCAATATTAATTACCATTTTCAGTTTTTCTTTCTATTCCTGCGTTCTTAACAACTCTAACATTGTTTTGTTTGGCTGTTGAAGAAGGAGTCAAGTTAGTAACTCCGGTGGCTTGAAGAATACCATGCCTTTCCTTTTTGCGCTTTTCCAACTTTTCTCTTAGTGTGTTACGTTTGCTTTTCAGGGCCTTTATATCATCCCATGCATCGGTCATATTTCAAAGAACTTTTTTATATCACGTTTTTGAAATAAAATAAATACCTAAAAAAATAAACAGCAATCTTATAAATATTTAAGTATACATACATATTAAATATATTACCTTTTGTGATTTTTTATGATTTGTCAAGTTTAATTTTGAGTGTGTATTTAATATCACAACTTTATCTTGCAAAATGCGGCTTATTTTCTAATATTTGAAATGTATATTTTAATTAAATAAACAAAAAAACAAATTAATGATGTACCAAATGTCACAGATCAACCCAGGGTACACGTATACAGGTAGGCTCAGTCAATCAGCTGATTATTTTTTTCTATATGGTTGGTTCGATGATATGTCAAATTTTGTTTATGTTTATATTTTGTGTTTTTCTGTGAAAAGCTGTTATTTCAAAAAAAATTGTAAAGAGTGAGTAATTTTTTTAGAAAAAAGTTTAAAAAAAGTGTGAAAAAATAATTTTTAGTAAAAGATAATTGTGTTTCTTTTTTAAGAAAGGTGTTTTTTTTTAAGAAAAGTGTTTTTTTTTTTAGAAAAGTGTTTTTTTTTTTTTAGAAAAGTGTTTATTTTTAGAAGTGTTTTTTTTTCAGAAAAGTGTAAAACTAATAAAAACCATGAGACACTGTTGCTTGTGCAAAAAAAAGAATATTCCTGGCAGTGGAAGTTTTTTTTCCGTTCCAAAGGATGAACGTAGAAGGAACAAGTGGAGTAAAATATGCGAAATTACTTTTTCGGCAACTGCTTCCATATGCATAGATCACTTTGCACCTGGTGATGTTGTAAAAAATGGACAAAAGGTTTTTTTAATGCCTAGTGCAGTGCCTTTCGTAGAGGATATATACAAAAGACAAATCCCACACGTCTCTACGTCATTACAAATGTAAGTAAATTTACATATTTAATTTATATATTGTAAGTAATTAAAAAAACTTAAGGCCTATTATTAAAAACGAACTTCCGAAAACAACTGGAGCTCCGCACTATGAGGATGCTCCTGGTATTGTATATGCTTCTAAAATGCCTTTATTGGCTTTAGAAGTAACCGGACAAGAAATAAACCAATGAATGAAAGTCTGATGGAATCCGTCGACCTTCCAACAACAGTGCAGGCGGTAGAAAAACGTTGCAGGGAACAGGCCACACAAACAGAGTAAGTGTATGTAAAATATGGTATTGATGTTTTTACTTCTTACACCACCCTCTTGTTTTTTATTGTTTATTTTATCTAGCCCGCCCTGTGATTCTTGACTATACTGCGGATAGGCAAAATTATTTGAAAAAGCCGTCTGCCGATTTTCTTGCAAAAGTAAAAACACTGGAAGGTGTTTTTTACAAACTGAATGGTCAGGAAATTTTACACTCCCCACAAATTCATCAGCGTCTGATGGAGAGCAGTAAATCTGTAGACCTTCCCCAAAAAGTAAAAGCTTTTTTTTATAAATGCAGAATATATTTTAGAGTTCGTGATTTGAACAAACGACTTAAAATTCAAAAAGCTAAACAAAGAATAATGGGGCACAAAAAGATGATTAAAATCAATCTTTGATTACCCCTATATTCTTATTAGAACAAGATACTGGATTTTAAAAGGTAAGCATATAAGCTCTTTTCAAACGACACAATTGTTTAATTATATACATATCATAACTTATTATCTTTGTTTTAAATATATATTCTTACTAGCTGTACCTGGCATGCGTCGCTACGCCACAACGTTTTATACAAATGGTTTGCTGAACGTTGAATGCATCTACTAACTAAATACTATTTTAGTGAAATAAAAGGTAGGTATGATGTATTTATGTAACAAACATATATATTTTATAATTATATATTATTAATTTCTTATTTGTATATATCAAAAAAGAAAAATAAAGTGGTCGAAAATATTTAAATCTATAGCTTTTCTTTTTTAATAAAAATAAAATATAATAATTAAGTATACATACTTTGAAATATGTATGTATATAAATTATGTATTTACCGTCATATGTGTATATTTAAAAACCAGAATTTTTTATTACGTAATGTATTTCTTTTTGTAAATGTTTAAATATTTGTTTATTCTGTAATTTCATTATTATATTGTTAATTTCTTGTTTTAATAATTATTTATTGGCATTAATTGTACTAATTCTCTCGTAACACTATTTAGAGAAAAAACGTTTCAACAAAACAATAATTTGTAAAAAGGAAAAATTTATATGATCTTTTCGGTTTTTTGATTTACATTTCGTTTGATGCTTTAGTAAAGTAATACTAACAACAAATTGAATTATATTTTAATTTTTTTATACAAAAATGTTAAATAATGTCGTTTCAAAAATAAAAATAAATGTATTGCACACAAAAAAAACATATTGGATTGTTTTGACTTGTTTGATTGTTTTGTTTGTAGGTGGAATTTTTAAAAATCCTTCTAGTAGTTTTTATAGTTGAAAATTTTTATGATAATCTGAAATGGATTCGGAAATATTCGAAACTTCTTGTGATTCTTCACGAGCCCGTTTTTTGGATCGCCAGATGTCACAGATCAACCCACCACGGACTAATATCACATATAAAAAGTGGTGGGAACTTTTTTCAATAAATCGCTAAAAAAAAACCAAATTTTTTTTCTATGTTAAAATTTTAGCGTTAAAACGCTAACTTTTCACCATTCTATTAAAATGTTTTTTAAAATCATCGACATAACAAGTTAAATTAATAAAGTGCCTTTTATTTACATATTTTTTTATTGATAACAAAATAATCAATCAAGCCTATATATACCTAAAAAATTTTAAAGAGATCAAGCCAAGAGCAAGGGAATAAAGGGGCATAGTGTGTATTACACGACATAATTTTTCTGAATTTTCGAATCAGGATTTTAAAAATATTTCTTTAAATTTTTAAGGTGTATTTCTAAAAAGAAATAGAAAATGTTTATAAATGTTATAGATTTTCTTCTTTTTATAGTAAACAACACCAAGAATAAGCCTTGTTGCTTGAACGAGGGCTTAATCTATATTTTGTTGTCAAGAGTCTATAAAAAAATACCAGACGGTTTTTTAGCTGAATAATTATTAACCCCTAACCACAAGAGCAATATGTTTAGCAATTATTGCCACAGCTATTGTCAAATTCTATTGCCAAAACCAGATATTGACGTGTAGACCGCATCAATACGTATAAGAACATATATTGAGCAATAAATGTTACAATAAATTACTGAGCAGTAATATATTAACACAAGCTGTCAAATAAATAAAATAAAATGTAACAACAACACTAATGTATAAGAGAACACCGCAAAAAAACGGGGAAAAATATTTAATTTAACATTGTAATTATAAGATAAGTTTTTAAATATATAATGGCAAAAAAATCGTTTTAATCTAGTGGCTTTGTGAAATTTATTTACATATATTTTTTGTAACATTTTCAATTACAAAACAATCTCCAGTAAAATTTTAAATTTTATGTTTTAAAATATTTACTTGTTTTTCACATATAGATGTAGCTTGAACATTGGCAATACGCTTAGTATTATTATTTTTCTGACGTTATTGCTTATATCCTAGCGTTTACACATGTCACTAACAGTTCGAAAAACTGAATACACTTACAATTTTATTTAGCATTGGCAGTTAATTAATCTGCAAATTTGCATGCAAGTAAAAAAAAAATGGCAAGAGATTCGACTATTTTAAGGAATTTTTAGGTAATAATACGTATACAACACTTGCATGTGTAAATGCAAGGTCAAGGCATATTTATTCATAAGGTAATTGCGGTTCGGAGAAAATTGTTTTGTTTATATTTTTTATATATGAAGTTTGACATTTGAAATTAATAAGAGAGAAGAGAAAATTATTTTTTATCTATATAATTTGACAGCTGAAACTTAAAATAAGTGAAGAAAAACATAATCAGCTGACGAAACAAGAGTACCTGATGAAAAAATAAATATGCAAGGTATTAGACCAGAAGTCGAAGGTCACACACGACGATTTTAATTGCCCAACTTTTTCCATATTTTCTTATGAACTTACTTTTATGTTCACACACGATAATTTCATTGGCGATTTTTCTGTTTTCTTTAGCTTTTATTTTCTTACAATTTGTCATCTGTGGTTTAGCCATAAATAGCAATAATAAAAAAATAAATTACATAAATTAATATAATGATTTTTATTAACGCTTTTAATAAGAATGGTTTTACTAAAATATTTTCTTTGCATTATTTTATTTTTAAATATTTTAAACGTTTAATTTGTGACGTTTTTAATTCAAATTTTAAATTACACACCAAGAAGCGAAACACTGAATGAAAAGACATATCGAATATTTAACAAAAAAAATTGCTTGAAATAGCCGAGCGCCGACGATTATTTTTCCCTTCTTTTTCTTCTCACCTAAAACTAAAATCATCTATAAATTCAAGAATTGCCAAACTATAATCGTCGTGTGTGACCATCGACTAAGCAATCGCATGTGTGGTTAGTTGACGGGCGTTGGCGTTTTAACGTAGTAATGCAACACGTATCGTGTTGAGTTTTATCAATTTAAGCCAGTGGTGCCAGAAATTTTCGTAGGAAAATCTTCATACGTAAAATAAAAATTTTGATATTAAAAAATCCATTTGCTTAAATTTATAATAAGTATATGTAATACAAAAATAATTCATGTTTATTCTTTATATTATAAAAAATATAAGCAATATTACCATAAATTTAATATTTACCTACCTACCTAGAGATGTCAATACCGAAAATACCGGGATTTAAAATATTTCGAATGGATTCAAGGATAAATTTTAAAATATCTACATAAATGTAAATGGACTTACACCATTTTATAAATGAATAACTCATATATTTAATCTCCTATTTTATCATTTAACTGTTGCTTTAAGTAATTGTTTGCCTTTTTATTATATATATTTAATACGTGTTCTATATGAATTACTTAAATTCAATTCTATGAATTTTTCTATTATGGTTTGTTATTTTGTTAAAAAATTTTATATAAAACTAGCCGCCCGGTACGTGCTTCGCTACGTATCAAGTGAAATAATAAAAAAAACTACATGCATAAGGTTTAAAGATACAAAATTACCGATTTTACCCGTTTTTAGCCCTTTTCCCCCTAAATTCCAAAATTTCGAAAAAGTACAAAAATTCATTATAGATAGTTTTAAGGAGAGTAAACCTACAAAGATAAATGCTGTTGAAAAAAGTACCAAAATTCAGTTTTTACCCGTTTATCCCCTTAAAACTCAAAATTTCCAAAAAGTACCAGAAGCCCATCTAATTATTTTTAACAGGCTCTTTTGTCCTTTCTAAATTTTTGTGATATCTTTATTAAGACCGGAGATACTGTGTTACCGATTTTACCCTTTTTTACCTGTAAACCGCTCGACTGATTTTGTGCAAACTTAACATAAACCATCTACTAAATAGTCCGAACAAAGCCTTAACATTTGGTTCGGATAAGTGAGCCCGTTCTTGAGTTATAAAATCACAACGCACTTGCAACAATTTTGTATATATATAGATTATTTCAATAAATTGTGTTTTTAAAACAAACATATAAATAATAAATTTCGTGATCCCAAAACAAACACTCAAAAACAGCTTTTGACAGTTATAAATCATAAACAACAGTTCAGCTAATCGATTGCAAACACCTATTTTAATACACCTTGAGTGTGCTTTGCAGGGTACACTCTACAAAACACATGCAACTTTCCAGTTCAACTGAATGCGCTTTCTCATATCAATGTTAAACTTTACATATATAAAAATATTTAAAGGCATATTTATAATTTTTTTATATAGAGCTTGACGTTTAAAGTAAAAACCCTATTAATCCGCTAATCGTTTGTGCGTTCATGTAAGTATGTAAAAATGCATATAAAAAATTCCTTTTAAATATTTTTTTTTTATAAAGTTTGACATACTTATGAATAAGCAAATTCGCCGGTGAATGTTTCTTGTTAAATGTACCCTGCTGGTTACTCTTCGGATTTTAACATTTGAAGAGAAAATTTTTATTTTTTTTTAATTTTCCATCTGTAAATAAAATTTATATCTTAAGTATTTGTCCCCAACCTTTAGCATTATTAGATATTCATAGTGCATGTTGTTTTTTCTCACCAAACGTCTAAAATGTTTGGTTGGAATATTTGCGATTATGATATAAAACTTGAACTGGCTAAATGCTTCAACGGCACAGTATATATGGCAAAATATTTGCCCAATGACCAGCACGTAGCTTTAAAGAAATATCATTTGGAAAGGACTTCCAAAGAGGAGGCGGAAAATATTCGCGATGAGGTTTTAGCTATGAGACACTTTAGTCATCCAAACCTGCACAAGTTCTATACAACATTTGTAACAGATTTTGATTTGTGCCTAGTGAGTCCCCTAATGTGTTTCGGAAGTTGTCGTGATACTATAAGAAATTGTTTTTCAACAGGTTAGCTAATGTGTTTGTTTTTTTATTTAAAATTTTTAATAATGTAATGATTTTAAGGTTTTCCAGAAATACTTATATCCTTGATAATACGTGATGTTTTATCGGGCTTAGAATATTTACATAGACGCGGTTATATACATCGTTCAATTAGAGCTAGTCACATATTATTAAATCAAACGAAAGCTGTTTTGACGGGTTTTCGTGATTGTACTAGCTTTATGTCTCATGGTGGTCGTGTTACTGCTCTTCACCAATTACCTCCTCACAGCATTCGAAGTTTAAATTGGTTGGCACCCGAAGTTTTGGAGCAAAATCTTATAGGTTATACAGAAAAATCAGATATTTACTCGATTGGCATAACATGTTGTGAATTAGCGAATGGAGTTGAACCTTTTGCTGATTCGCAACCGACATTTATGTTTACGGAAAAAATAAGAGGGAATGTGCCAACTTTATTAGATCGATCTACTTGCCCAGCTGTTGATGAAATGATTGGTAAGTGTACAAAAAATTAAAGAAGCAAATCAAGTTTACCAACGCAAATAAAAAAATACATAGGTCGATAGAAAATTTAAAATTAAAGAGGTATCGTTCTCGGAAACGCTTAGTTTTCGAGTTATAGACCTCTGAAGTTTTCATATACATATGTACATGTATATGCGATTTTTCACTACACGTTTCATTATTTATGGACAATATTGTTATCCTTTGAGAGCTTATAAATAGATATTTCAGGATATACATAAATTTTTACCTAAAGTTTCTGTGCACGTCCGGCCTTCGGCTGGGATTGTTTCTCGTAATTTTATGTCAGCGTATGTTAATTTTTTTTTTATTTTTAAGAATCTGGATATTTAAACACTTTAAAAGACACCTGTAAGAAAATTGTTAAATCGTTTGTGGTATTGATGGTGTGCCAATTGGTTTTCTCTTTTGTATCCAGCATTATCCTTAATTTATTAAATTAGGTTTTGACTTCATTCTCTTTTTTTCTGTCGCTTTCGACTCTTCTGTCCTTTTCAAGGGTCATGGAGCATGTTTTAAGGGATCACCTAATATGTACTGTTTTTGAGAAAATTTTGATTGCAATATGCTTTTCGTAGAGAACTTTAACAACGTTACTACTTTTATGACTTACTGATTCGATTAAAAGTAATATAAATAACGACTTTAGTGGTTTGACTAAGGATTAAAATTACTTATTGATGATCACAAGAAGAAAGGCCCTAATTCGTATTTTTTACGAAATCGATTTTTTCAGTGATTCCAATACATTTTACACAATTACACCTCGACACAAAAATTGAATCTGATAGTATCCAAAAATAACACAAGCAATTTTACAAAGGAAATTACATTATGATAATACAGTTTGTATTGCGTTTTTACCTTCTCCTGTTAAATTACAATTATTTGAGTAAGGAATATAAGATTTGTTTTTTGAATACTTAGAATATGTTAGCCAATGGACTGTTGCTAATTCGTTAAAAGTTAATGCATCAAAGACAAAGATGCTTATGTTTGGCTCTACTAAAAATTTTTCGTTGATTTGAAAATTTTTTATAGTGAAGAAATGATTCATTTTGTGCATCACCATAAATATCTTGTGTTTGTTTCACTTTAGAGTCTAAATTAAGAAAATAAAAATAACCAACGAGATCTCTCCTAAGAATATACTACAGTACCACTCACGCTCTCTGCAAATGTTGAAGAAAGTAGTACAATATCTAAATTAGTAGATCAAAGCCTGGAGTTTTGAAACGATTCTCGAAGAAAAAGGGAAATTTTTATTTGTTCTGAAACCATTTACATACTTTCTTTAGGAAACGGTTGGACACATTTTTAAGAGTGAAATAAATTACGAGTACATGCATCTTTGAAGCTAACTGTATGCCCTCATTACTCAATTATTCAATAAACTTAATTATATGTACAACAACTTTTAAACAGTCATACTATGTCAAACTTTATAGAAATCATTGCCGCTGCTAATAAAACCGACTCAACGATTGCTGCCGAAACACAACAAATCTATTTGCAACGAATGTTTTCGGATGAATTTCATCAGTTTACAGAGATTTGTATGGAAAAAAAACCAAGCAACAGATGGTCGGCCTTAAAACTACTATCACATTCATTTTTTAAACAATGTCGCCATAATAGTATTTTAGATGTAACGAAACGTTTTGGTATGCAATTATCAGACTATGACCAATTAAGAGGTGAGTTCAAGGATCTAAATAAATTTGCCATTTAAATCAAATGGGTAACTGCTGATTATTTTTTCTTTAAATTATTTTTAATACAGATGACAGTATGCAGTTGGATAAAGAACTAAATGCATTAAATCTTAATGATAATGCACATTGGCAATGGGAGTTTTAAATGAAGTGGTTATAAAAAAATTTAAAAATTTATATGTACATAATTTAAGTGTTTTTTCTATTATTTATTGCAAAATTATAACATTAGGTTTTGTTTATGCGTGTGTGTATTTTTTAAAAACATCATTATAAAAAATATGTGAAACAAAAAACAATGAATACAATTGCGTAAAAAGAGGCTTTCTTTTAAATTAATTGAGTTTTTAAAATGCAAACGAAATAAATTAATTTACAAATAATATTCTACAAAATACTTTTAAAGTGGTTAATGATTTTTTTAGAAAGTAAAATGGTTTCTACTTAAGTTTAGTTGCCGAAGTTTTGTTTTATTTTTTTTAAACTTTTTTCTAGATTGAAAACTTTATTTTTTAACTAGGTATAAAAATGGTTTCTACATAAAAAAATGTTTTGTGTTTTTATTACGGGAAGGTTATTGATATTTGGTTGTATCATTTCTTTTTTGTTCTTTAATGCAGATATTTAACCATTCATGACCATGCGTACAAATTCTTCATAATTAACATTGCCCTGTGAGTCCTCTTGATTGGCCAACAACTGTTCAACCTCTTCGTCCATTAATTTTTCACCCAGGGTTGTTAGCAAATGTCTTAATTCAGCCGATGAAATAAAACCACTAGCATCTTTATCAAAATGACGTAGACCCTCAATAAAATCGTCAGCTGTATCACCAGATCTAGCCTTTGAAATTGCTTGATAAATGGGTAAAAATACTTCGAAGGAGATGCGCTCATCAGGTTTTAATTGATGTGTGCATTTCTTAACATCCGACTCAGTGGGATTTTGGCCTAAAGCTCGTAAACATTCACCAACTTGACTGACATGAATTTTGCCATCACCGCGATTGTCAAAAAGATTGAAGGCTTCTTGGAATTCTGTAATAAGAGAGTATAAGAGTAAGCGAATTTTTTGCACAATTTCCCTTAATAAACTTAAAATAAAATACATTTGTATGTATGTATATGCTTTATTAAAAATTGCTAAAGAATTTTTGAAAAAAATTTAAATACATTTTTTATTTAAAAAAAAAATCTGATTATAAAAATTTAATTTTTGTTTTATTGCACTAAAAAATTATATTTTTACCGACAGTAGCCGAGTAGAATGTGCATTTTCGAAGCCAGCTACGATTTCGTCATTAGCACTCTCTGATCGGTAGTTACATGTTGGTTGTATAATATCATCTATTTGTAAAATAGATGATGTGATATGATGTCGGTAAAAACATAATTTTTCAGATTATTCTTTCATTTATCACAATTAAAAAATTCTTTGTAATAATAAGAAAATGTCAAGCCTGAATAAAAATATAAATATTAGTCTAATTTTAAAAACTGAAACAAAAAACCTGGAATCTAAAATTAATTTTATTTCTTTAATTTTTTTCAATATTTCTTACATTGTTTTGAAGTCACTTACTTGCTTTATTAAAAATGTGTGTTTTTACAAACTTTTTGATTTTTTAATTATATAAAATATATTTTGTTCTTTTCTTTTTTTTTAACTAACCTTCAACGGTGCTAAAAACATACTTTGTTGGTGGCTCATAAAGGTACATTTTTTTCTTATATTATTCTTTTTATAATTAAATTATTTTCTGTTTTGCGTAATGACACAGAATAAAAGCACAATTTATCGGTTTAATAATTCAACAACAACTAAAGCTTATTTGTGTTGCATGTCGTTGCACTTAGTCTCAAAATTGGCAAGTTTAGTATAGTTTGTCATCTTTACCCCGTTAGTGGTTTTAACGTAACGTCTTTTTAGGAATTTTACAATCGTAAATTGTAATACATGTATGTATGTATGTATATGTGTGTACGTACAAACGAATTTTAATTAGGTTGTTTTAAAGTTGCATACCAAATTTGTTAAATTTTTATATTACTGTTGTCGTTGGCTCTAACATTAATCATAACTAAGAAAAAATTAAATAATGTGTAGTGTTTTGAGAGAACATTAAAAGGCGTAGTATTTTTGATATACGTAACGTTTCGTTTGCACAATATAATATTAATTTGGCAAAATTATAAGTGTTTTAGAAAAAAAAAACGTTTGTTTTCCCCTAAAAAAATATAACGCCACCACTGTAATATTCCAATGTGCAAAATTGTGATTAATTATTAAATGCTTGTTTTTGTAGAGAATTTAAAATGGAATCTGGGTTGATTATATTCCTTTTATGGTAAAAAAAAAATTGTTGATTATTATTAACATTGAAAATGTACATTTGTATTTAGATTATTTTAGAACTCACGTTTTAACTGAAAAATTCGCAATATACATATGTATGGTATTGCAATGTATATTTCTTAATTTATATTCTACATAACTTTGATACAAACATTTGATAATATTAAAAAGATTGTGTTTAATACAGAAATGTTACTGTCCTGCATAAAAATGAATGATGATGTTTCTAAAAGCGTACATCTTTTAGAGTTGTTTACTGTTAACGTTACAACATGTACAATAACTTCTTCAGGTTTATTAAATTATCAATAACTTTAATGCTTTTTTTGCACTACATTAATGGTTTATTAATGTAATGCATTAATATTTTCTTAACACTAAAGTTAAATTTTCTATGTTGGCGCCCTATGCTCCAATTGTAGTTAAAGTAACATACATATATATATATATATATATATATCGTTGGTCACAAGAAAAAAGCCGCTAACTCAAATAATTGTAACTATACATGATAAGGTAAAAACGTAGTAGATACTCTATTATCATATTGTAACTTCTTTTTTAAAATTGATTGTAAAACTGTTATTTTTTATAATATTGCGTTGAATTTTTGCGGCAAGATGTATTTGTGTAAAATGTATTGGAACACTGAAAAACATAATTTCTACCTGTGACCATCGATATAAGTTTTCCAAATAGTTGAAAATTCTCCTGAGGGTAGTTTTAAATTTCTGGAATTTAATGATGTTATTTTATTATCTCAATATTAGCTTATGTCGACTTAAAAATTTTTTTCTTTTTGGCACATGTATTTATTTACATATTTATTAATTTAAATAGTAATACAAAGCCTATAAGGCCAAAAGATACGTATTACATGTGCATTAGGGGTACAACCAAAATAAGGCCCTATCACCACGCTGTAGCCGATGTTGTGCTGAAACCGCGTCGAAGCCGATTTCTGAAAGCCCTTTAAGACTTTTTTTTTCAATTTTTTTATTTTTTTCAAAATTTTTTATTTTTTTCAATTTTTTTTATTTTTTTCAAAATTTTTTATTTTTTTCAAAATTTTTTATTTTTTTCAAAATTTTTTATTTTTTTCAAAATTTTTTATTTTTTTCGAAATTTTTTATTTTATAATTATTTAACTATTTACATTTCTTAATGTAATTATATGATTATAATCAAAATTACAATCTAAAAACTTATAATTTATTTATCATTTATTAAATGAATTTATAAAAAAAAATATTTTAATTTTTTTAGAACTCACTGCTCACTGTTTTAAAGCGTTAAAGTTGTTGTCGTTTATAACTAACTGTATACATATGTATATTAATGTATTATCCACGGTGGCGATCAATTAATTAAAACAGTATGAAACTTCTTTTAGTTTTGTTTAAAATAAAAACTACCAAATAACGATATACATACATATGTATGTATTTTTTATACCACAAAACTAATTCATCACAACTAGAAAATTATCATTTCGTTAGTAACTCATAAGTTTTGCTACAATCTGTTGTAAAGGGTGTTTTTTTAAGCCCGATAGAACTTGAAATTGTAAAAAATAACACAAAAAATTAAATTGTAATCAAAATTTTTTTATTCGAAAGATCAATACGTGACATTAACATTTGAAAATGATTTCGGGCATATGGGCACCGCGGCTGTTCTTGACGAAGCGCATTCTGGACGTCCAATTTTGGGCCACTTTTTCGAGCACTGCTGGCCGTATGTCACGAATAACACGAACAATGCTGGCCTCCAAGGCGTCAATTGTTGCTGGTTTATCAGCATAAACCAGTGACTTCACGTAGCCCCACAGGAAATAATCGAGAGGTGTCAAATCGCACGACCTTGGAGGCCAATTGACAGGTCCATTTCTCGAAATCAACTTATCGCCAAATTTTGATTTCAATAAGTCGATGGTTGCGTTCGCCGTATGGCACGTAGCGCCATCCTGTTGAAACCACATCTCCTCCGGATCAATGTCATCCATATTTTCAAACAAAAAATCATTGATCATGGTGCGGTAACGATCTCCATTGACCGTAACGCGAGCTCCGGCCTCATTTTTGAAGAAATAAGGTCCGATGATGCCACCAGCGTGAAAACCGCACCAAACGGTGCATTTTTCTGGATGTAATGGAGTCTGTAGGGTCTCTTGTGGATTGGTCTCGCTCCATATGCGGCAATTTTGCTTATTAACAAACCCGTTAAGCCAAAAATGCGCCTCATCGCTGAACACAATTTTGCGATAAAATTGGACGTCCAGAATGCGCTTCGTCAAGAACAGCCGCGGTGCCCATATGCCCGAAATCATTTTCAAATGTTAATGTCACGTATTGATCTTTCGAATAAAAAAAAATTTTGATTACAATTTAATTTTTTGTGTTATTTTTTACAATTTCAAGTTCTATCGGGCTTAAAAAAACACCCTTTATATGTTGCAGTGTCAATAAAATGTGATCATTTGTGTGTGTGCGTTTTTTATTTTATTACTCTCATACAATTTTGTACACTTTTGCTTTAATTTTTTAATGTACGACACGACACGCTTTGTTTTTTTCGTTTCTAAACAAAATTTTAAAATGAGAAAATAACAATTTTTATTTAACTTTACATATGTACAGGGTGGGTCAAAACTGGGGGCTTAAAAACTTTTTCGTTTGTATATAATTTTTCCACAGTGAATGTAAAGGTATAAACATATGCATGTTTGTCATTCTGTGTGAAATTTCTATAATATTAATTTCCGACCCCATAAATTCCCCATATTTTCTGAAAGCATATGAATAGGTGAGTCGATTAAGCATTATCCATCTAATTGTCTATACGTGTGTATGTTGAAATCAAATTTTTGATGCCCCTCGACATTGCAAAGACCAGTGTTTGTATCACCATTCATCTCATATGAAATACGTACATATACAAAACATCCCATTGCAGAATTATAAATTGAGTTTACGTATGTATGTTTCCAAAAAAAAAATAATAATTAAAAAAAAATTATAAAAACAAAAAAAAATTGCAAAAAAATTAAAAAAAAAATAAAATTAATTTTTTTTTTTACAATTAAAAACAAGTAATAATATAAAATAAAATAAAAAAAAATTTTTTTTTGGCTCAGCTGTGATTCTATGCCACGTTTACTCTCTGATATCCGGGAATGAATCGCTATTGAAATTCAGCACAATCGCCCCATAACTTTCTGAGATATGAGCAAAAAAACACGACCACCTCGTTTTTTTTCACAATTACAACAACAACGTACATACATACATATATACTGGTTAGAGTAAACGTGGCATCAAATCCCAGCTGAGCCAAAAAAAAAGTTTTTATTTAATTTAATTTTTTATTTTTTATTTTATATATTATTTATATTTTTATTATTTTTTTATATAGTTTTTAAAATTTAAAAAAAAAAAATTTTTTAAATAATTTTTTTTTTAACTTTTATAAATTTTTTTTTAATACATTTTTTTATGCTTTTTGAAACATACAAACTCAATTTATAATTCTGCAATGGGATGTTTTTATATACATATGTATGCTTTTTGTATACATATATGTATGTATGTACGTATGTATTTCATATTAAATGAATGGTGATACAAACAATTGTTATTGCATGACTACACGTTGTGAAGGGTATATAAGATTCGGCACGGCCGAATATAGCACTCTAACTTGTTTTTTCTTAACTGCCTGTTCAACGATGTCGAAAGAAAACACAAGCGAACTTTCATTCATACAAATACGTTGAAAACAAAAACAAATTTTTAGTTTTTGTTGTTGTTTTCAATATATTTGTACGAATGAAAGTTCGCATGTGTTTTCTTTCGACATCGTTGAACAGGCAGTAAATTTTTTTTGTCTTTTTTTATTTGTTTTAATTTTTTGTTGTTTATTTTTTAACTACATACGTAAATTTACAATTTTACAATGGGATGTTTTTACATATGTATGTACGTATATGAGATGAATGGTGATATAAACTATTGTTATTGCATGACTACACCTGGTGAAGGGTATATAAGATTCGGCACGGCCGAACATAGCACTCTTGCTTTTCAATTTGGAGGTGCGTTGGTAAACTAGATTTTTTATAGTGGCGATTTAGAAATGATTTTCAGAACAAGCGCTATAAACTACAACTTACAATAGGTATATGTTAAAGCAAGGCATATTTATTAATCAAGTAAAAGCAGTTACGATCAAATATATGTAGGTACCTTACCATTTAAGGATACTTTGAATTGTATCTGAGATTTTTAAATAGAGAATACATATATTAAACATTTTCAAATCAAAGTTGGGTCTAAAATGCTTATTTGAACTTTTCATATACAATTGCAATTCTTATCTTATTTTAAATGATTAATGTTCTTCATACATAGTCACTTAAAAACTCAACTGAAGTGCCGAAATATAAATAAATCAAATGAGTTGGCACACAAAAGAAATGCAGTATGCAAAAAGTTTCATCTATTGTTTACTTTATCTTAAATATTTACTAATGACTCATTAAGGTTTATGAATATTTCCTATACATACTCGAACTGCTCTACAAACACAAACTTATTCATGACAACTCCCAAATTATAAAGATGCGATTACTAACTTTTCTGTTGGTTAAACTTACCAGCCAATTGATCTTCAGAATAGTTGGCCTATAAAAATTTAATTATTTTAATCATAATAATTTTAACTACATTTTATACAACTTACCATTTTCTTTTGTTAAAACTAAAATCTTTAATTGTTAAAATTTAGACGTCTTTTTAAGCTAAAACACTTTTGGAATGTGTCACACATACAGAGCTGATAATTTAGCAATTTCTCAGTATAAATTATATAGAGTTGATAATCTTTATCGATAAATAAATGTTTTAAAAAGATTTCAGCGATTTTCTGTTGTTTAACCTTTAAACGTTGAAAAGAAATTGGTTTATCCACAAGTCAATAACGCGAAGTCGTTGGCAAACTCATCATAACACCTCATAAACGGGTTGTTTGTGTTGTAAATATTTTTATTTTTGTTGTTAATACTAAGTCTACCTTTTATCCCGATAACTACGCAGACGAAGTCGCGGGCACAAGCTAGTTAATAATAAACTAAAACAAAATTAAAAGTGTGGAATTTTATAATAAAAATTTAAAACCTTTTTAAAATGTTACAAAATCATTATGACCTTGTGAATTTATTAATGTATTAAAATAATATCTAATTAAAATTATTTTATATTAAACAGCTCTGAAAATTTGTATTATTAGCATTTAAAAATGAAAGACTGGATTTGTATTTATATACAACTTATTTAATTTTATTTATTTGATTTAATTTTATGCGTACTCAAATATTAATTCAAAAACTGACAATTAAATGATCAACATTGATTATTATCATATTAACCATACGTTTGTTTGCCATCTTGTTGAAAATAAACGTCGTTCAGATTAATATCTTCAAATAGAAATAGTCAAACCTAAGTTTTTCTCAACACTATGCCCCACAACAGCGATATTCTCGAGTTTGATTCTTAACATGACTAACTTGACCGTTAAAATTTGTCCACCTGTTCCACAATTGAAGGTCAAGAATGTGCTTTCTGCGACCCAAAAATGCATAAGGTTGGCGCGTTCATAAAAATGGTAGCGGCACGGCATCGGCTGTAAGTGGGTCGACTGGTATCACTAAATAACAGTTCTATAATAATTTGTCGATAAATTACCAACAAATACACTTTTCTACAACTACGCAAAAATGTAAGGGACTGTTTTTGTTTTTATTTTTGTAAAGAATGCGAGTTGATCAAATTATTTAAATAAAACAAACAAAAAACGCAATAAAACGATGCAAAAATATGAAAAATTGGAAAAAATAGGCGAGGGCACCTATGGAACTGTGTTTAAGGGTCGTAACCGAGAAACTATGGAGATAGTTGCTCTTAAGCGGGTGCGTTTAGATGAGGATGATGAAGGTGTGCCATCCTCAGCATTACGCGAGATATGTTTATTAAAAGTACGTTGCTAAAATATTCTATATAATTAGCAATAGCTTATCACAAAACTTATTGTTTTTTACAGGAGCTAAAACATAAAAACATTGTTAGATTGTATGACGTTTTGCATTCGGAAAAGAAACTTACACTAGTTTTTGAGCACTGTGATCAAGATTTAAAGAAGTATTTCGATTGCTTAAATGGGGAAATCGATATGCAAGTGTGTCGAAGTTTTATGTTGCAGTTGCTTAGAGGATTGGCATTCTGCCACAGTCGAAATGTTTTGCACAGAGATTTGAAACCGCAAAATTTATTAATTAATAAAAATGGAGAACTCAAGTTGGCTGATTTCGGTTTGGCCAGAGCTTTTGGTATTCCGGTAAAATGCTATTCTGCTGAAGTAGTGACTTTATGGTACCGCCCGCCAGATGTTTTGTTTGGCGCCAAACTGTACACTACTAGTATAGATATGTGGTCAGCTGGCTGTATATTTGCTGAATTGGCAGATGCCGGTAGACCTTTATTTCCGGGCTCTGATGTTTTAGATCAATTAATGAAAATATTCCGAGTATTGGGTACACCTACTGAAGAGACTTGGCCTGGTGTAACTCATCTGTCTGATTATGTAGCCTTACCGCGTAAGATCATTTATCGATAGATTATTGTTAGCTTGTAATTTTAACTTAACGTTTGCCATTATTAGTTGCTTTCTATAATCAACTTATTACTTTTCACTTTAAATATTTATTTTATGTCTCGCTTTACAGATTTCCCTGCCATTACTTCCTGGAGCCAAATTGTTCCACGTCTAAATTCTAAGGGTCGGGATCTACTGCAAAAGCTCCTAATTTGTCGGCCCAATCAGCGTATAAGCGCTGAACAAGCTATGCAGCATCCATATTTTACTGATAGTCACTAAAAAGGAATGCGTTATAGAGATTCCACTTATAATTTTGTTTTATTTACTGCGAGTAAATTGGAACGGAATTCTCCTAGTACCAAAAAAGAAGAATTTTTGTTAATAGACATACTATTCTTAGATTTTAGTTTTTACGTAATTAAGACAACTGCAAATTATTGATATTAAAAAAATTTGATTATTATTTTTACGTTAAGAGATTTCTATAATTATGTGTAATTAATTTAAAAAAGTGTATTTGCATTGAAATAAAGAATCTTAGGTGAAACAACATTTATTTAAAGATTTTTTAATAAAACAAGGGTGCTATATTCGGCCGTACTGTTTTTTATATACCCTTCACAACGTGAACGTATTCATGCAATAACAATTGTTTGTAGCACCATTCATTTCATATAAAATACGTGCATACATATAAAAAAACATGCTTATAAGAAAACAACCCATTGTAAAATCAAAAATTGAGTTTATGTATTTAAAAAAAATATATGTATATATAAAAAACTAAAACATATATAAAAAATTTTTTTTTTGGCTCAGCTGGGATTCAAAGTCACGTTCACTCTGGCCACCATACCACGTTTGTATGTTGTTGTTGTGAAAAAACGAGGTGGTCGTGGCTTTTTCCTCATGTCTTAATATCGATCTGGGTATCAATTCTCGTTCTATGAAATGAAAAGTTTTTGTGTGTAATATCATATGGTGCCACCATACCCTTTGCTATACAAAAACTTTTTCGTTTCACAGAACGAGAATTGAGCCCCTGCTCCCTATTTTCGATATTTTGGTACCTTACACGGGTTTAGGTGATGTCGGGGGACTTCTTAGAGTCGATTTTAACATACACACGGACAGACTGATAATGCTTAATCGACTCCCCTATAAGCTTTCAGAAAATATATACTTTGAGGTCGGAAATGAAAATTGTAGATATAACACGGAATGACAAACCTATATATGTATACCCTTTTTACTTTCGAAAATTTTTTGCGACAAAATTTAAAAAAGCAACTAAAGGAGTGCTTAATCTCAGAGATCACAACACTAATATTTATTCAATTAGATCAAGGCAATGCGAATTTAATATCAAGGATCAAGGCATATTTATTCATCAGGTAATTGCAGTTCGGAGAGCATTTTTTTGTTTATATTTTGTATGAAGTTTGACATTTAAAATAAATTGGAAACGAGAGAAAATTGTTTTTTATTTATGCATTTTGACAGCTGAAACTTAAAATAAGTGAAGAAAAAAATAATCAGCTGACGAATCAAGAGTACCTGATGAATAAATATGCCTTGCAATTAGATATACATATAATTGAATTCGCCTTGATTTACAGAAATGTCAAAATAAACTTTGCTCCCCAATTCGTGTTAAAATAATAAGTATTTTGTGAAGAAAAAATGTAAACATATGTACTTAATCGATTGTGCGCACTTAATATTTTTAACTTTTTTCTTCATTTTATTTTAAAAGTCAAGCCGGCCAAAATAAACATTTTAGTATACACTCATATTTGCCTTCATACACCAACTATACAACCAATTACTGCCAACTATCAAATTTGTAGATAATTTATTTAATAATACTGCATAAACAAACGAAGAAAGTGAAAATATCTTAACAGTTTGCTCTTTACTAGACAATTTAATGTTCAGCAATTAAGAAAACATTAAACATTTTTATACGATTTAATAAGAAATAATATATTTTTGATATCGTGAAAATGGCTTGGGGTTTTGTTACGTGTGGTCCGAATGAGGCTTTAGTTGTATCCGGTAATTAAAATTTCCATATTTTAGTATTAATAGTGCTTTGTTATTATTTAATAAATATATATTTCATGACGTCACACAACTTTATCGATTTTTTTTAAGTTGGAGATGACACTTTTATGAGAGATGATATTATTTTTCAAAATTGATCTTTGTTTATCCCAGCAAAACATTTTGAGGTAAAGTTAAATTCCAATTACCTACTTTGGTTCAATATATTTCTAGCAAGGTGTTGTTGATATTGAGAAGACTATATTCAATTTGTTCTTATATAGATAGGTACCTTGCCATATTAAAAAAGTGTGTTGCTTATTCGTTATCTAGTATGTGTAATATACTTTGTATATTTAGGTAAGAGAGTATAACACGATTATAAAATTTTAAGGTATATGGTCTCTGAAAGCGTGACCATGATACGAATTTTGCCATGGTAATTTTATGGTGTACTTAAATAAATTTGTACCTTACGTACGTTATTCAATTCTTTAAAAGCTATCATTCTTGATCAAAACAACCTGATGAATAAATATTCCTTAATTAAACTCTATTTTGATCAAACACTAACGACACTAATGGCGTTATGAATAACAACAAACTGTGAGTTAGCTAACGTGATGCTATATTTTTCTTACGGAAATTTTCCCATAAAAAGCTTGCAGCTTGTTAGCACACGGCCTGTATTTGCATAACGCCGTAACTTTTTAATTATTATTTTTTTATTGGTTTTTTGACCTAATGGCTTAAATACTGTTGGAATTAAATAAATAAAATACATAAATCTTAAACATTATAAACGTTAAATTGATTGAATTGATTATTATTTGTACGACCAATTTTTCCTTTAGGATGTTGTTATATGAAACCTTTATTGGTGCCCGGAGGTCGTGCATTTGTTTGGCCAACAATACAACAGGTTCAAAGGTAATTGCTTAAAAATTACACAAACATGTTTATATATTAATCCTTTTTTAATATCCTTTACTCCAAATATGTAGAATTTCTTTGAACACTATGACTTTGCAAGTCGAAAGTCCTTGTGTGTATACCAGCCAGGGTGTACCAATATCGGTTACAGGTATTGCCCAAGTTAAGATTCAGGGGCAAAACGAAGACATGCTGTTGACGGCTTGTGAACAATTTTTGGGTAAACCTGAATCGGAAATACGTCATATTGCTCTTGTGACATTGGAGGGTCATCAAAGAGCCATTATGGGTTCAATGACCGTTGAAGAAATTTATAAAGATCGCAAGAAGTTCAGCAAACAAGTTTTTGAGGTTGCCTCGTCAGATTTAGCAAATATGGGCATAACAGTAGTATCCTATACCATCAAGGATATACGCGATGAAGAGGTTAGTTTTGGAACTTAAGATTATTCTGATATACTGATTTCGTTTTATTTTTCTTTATTTTTTAAAAAAATCAGGGAGAATCAAAGGTACGAATATAGTTTACACTTCTTAATATTGTCTGTCCAGTGTTTATATTAAAATTAGATTGTTGTACTCGTTTTTAAAACAAACATTTTCTTTTATCATAAAACCTAATGTTTATTTTTTCACTAAAATTATAGGGGTATCTGAAATCTTTGGGTATGGCTCGTACTGCAGAGGTGAAACGAGATGCTCGTATTGGTGAAGCCGAGGCTCGCTGTGAAGCCACCATTAAGGAAGCAATTGCCGAGGAACAACGTATGGCTTCACGTTTCCTTAATGATACCGAAATCGCCAAGGCCCAACGTGATTTTGAAATTAAAAAAGCCGCTTACGATGTTGAGGTTCAGACAAAAAAAGCTGAAGCTGAAATGGCCTACGAATTGCAGGCGGCCAAAACTAAACAACGCATTAAGGAAGAACAGATGCAAGTTAAGGTTATTGAACGTACCCAAGAGATTGCTGTTCAACAGCAAGAAATCCAAAGGCGCGAAAAGGAATTGGAAGCTACAATAAGACGACCAGCTGAGGCTGAAAAATATCGTTTGGAAAAATTGGCCGAAGCCAATAAAATGCGCATTGTTATGGAAGCTGAAGCCGAAGCGGAATCGGTGAGTGTTAATGGTTTTGAAAAAAAAAAAACATTTTCATTTATTTTTTAATGAAAACATTTTTAAAATTTTTTTTTTTCAAAATTCTAGTTAAAAAAAAATTAAGATAGTTTTTTTGTAATCTGTGTGAAATGCACTGAAATCACTGAAAAACTTAATTTTGTAAAAAATACGAGTTAGGGCTTTTCTACTTGTGATATATTGATATACATATACAAATTTTCTGTTTTTATTCTTTAAATACTTTTATAAAAAAATATTTTTTAATCAAAACTTTATTTCCTTTTATAAAGATTAAAATACGTGGTGAAGCTGAAGCTTTTGCAATTGCCGCTAAAGCCAAGGCTGAGGCCGAGCAAATGGCTCAAAAAGCTGAAGCCTGGCGTGAGTATCGTGAAGCTGCTATGGTTGAAATGTTATTGGAGACATTACCAAAGGTAATTATTTTTTTTACAAACCTAATATAACATACAACAAGTTTTCTTAAATTTTACCTTATATTTTAGGTGGCCGCTGAAGTTGCTGCTCCCCTATCGCAGGCCAAGAAAATCACCATGGTTTCTAGTGGTCAAGGTGAAATTGGTGCTGCTAAACTTACTGGAGAAGTTTTACAAATTGTTAACAAAGTACCAGAGCTGGTTAAAAATATTACAGGCGTAGATATCGCTCGGGTACGTCCAAATCCAGCATTTATTTAAGATAATTTTTTCCCTAACGCAACTAACAAAAATAAAAACTTTTTTTATTTTTTCAACTAACAAAAATTTAAGTTAACCAAAGTAACAAAAGACTTAAAAACAGGAATATAACAATCTCTAAATAAGAATTTGTGTGCGCTCTTTAAATATGCACACATACATACATATATATACATATATAAATATAAATACATATTTTTTAATTTTTTTATATTTATTTTCAGTCTATGCATGCGGCTTAAAAAGATTTTCTAAATTGTGTTGTTGTTTTTAAAACACAGTTAATAAAATTGGAAGTTTTACCATTGAACTTATTTTTGTGTTATAAACGACATATGTAACCCAAATTAAAACATTAAGACCAATGTTATAGTGAAGGTGACTGACATTCAGTTATTTTGAAATTTTACAAAGTTCAACTGTTGCGTACATTCTACCTTCACTATTAAGCTTATCGCACATTTTTTTATACAGCCATTATATATTTACTGCCGTATACATAAAACATAATTAAGGTTGATTGAAGGCTTATTTGACAAATTTCTGTACAACATCTGTCAAATAAGTAAGCCTTTAATAAACCTAAAATATATTTAATAAATGAATGTTTTCGATCTTTTTAATTTATATAAGCAATTGTTTTTTGTATTGAGCTTGAGATCACTTTCTTTTATAAAAAATAGTTTTAATTTTATTCTCCGATATTTCGCTACCACATTGGGTAGCTTCTTCAGGGAAAGTGATCTCAAGCTCAATACAAAAAACAATTGCTAACCTAAAATATATTTTTGTGAATACGGCCATTAATATCCTACAATATTTTTCTATAAATAAATGTTTCAACAAATTGACAATTTTTAATATTCATCTAATATACATACATACATATATTTTTAAATTAAATTTAAAAATTTTATTGTAAATCAATTATTCTGTCTTAAGTTTATTTTCATTAATTATTAAACTTTCTGACTTAAGGCATAACAATTAATTTACAACAAAATGAAAAAAAAAAATGGGTCGAACAACACCCTTATTTTGAACTTTATTACAATATAAAAAAATTTTAAGCAATTGACTTAAATGTTAATTCTCATATAAAAATTTTTAATTTTCAGTTTTATTACGTTTTTGTTACAGTTTTAATCTCATTACAAAATTCAGATTAAGGGTATAAATAGAAATTTATAATTAATGTAGAAATTTTATATATTGGTCTAAACGTCATTTTGTTCTTAAAGCACATTTTTAATACTCAATTATACTTTTTAATCTCTTGTCGTCTCATTACTTGTTTTATATTAAAAAAAAATATAAAAATAAAAAATAATTGTTTGATATAATTTTTTTAATTATATTTATGTATATGAAGAAACAACAAAAACAAAATTTAGATATTAAAATATATAAGGTGGAATATATACACTTGTATTTTGTAATTTTGGTGTACTAAAGAAAAAAAAAATATTTAATAATAAATAAATAAATAAAACAAAAACAATTATTTATTATATGCAGGTCTAACAAGTCAACAACACAAATAAAATACACTACAAACAGCGTTTAAAAAAAAAAAAAAATTTAACAAAATGTGTTTTATTTATTACAAAACGAATTAAGCTACTTCGTTAGCTCAACTCTTTCTATTTATTTAAGTTTAAGTTTAAGTAAATTAAAAGTCTTGAGAACATAGCGGGGAACTGTTAAGTTCATTTCGGTTAATTATTTACCTCTATAAAGCATTTCATAGTCCTCCTATATTATCTTCTATATCAGATAGGCTTTTTATTTTTCAAATATATGAAAATTACTATAAAAAAAATACCTTCTGGCCCTACTCGTAACATTTTCAAACTACTTGGATTAAAAGTCCCTACTATCAGAATTCTATATTAAAAAAAAATACAAAAAGTGTTTTAGATTCGTAAGTAAGAAAATACAAAGCAAAACGAAAACAAAAATGCGAAAAGTATAATTTTTAATTAAAACTTAATTAATAGTGCGTGATTTCAAAATTCTATATTCATAGGCCCTTATAAGAAGACTTTTGTTCTTCCTTGACTATCAAATTTTAAGTTGACTGTCGAACATCGAATGTAGAGCAACACTGTCGAAAATTTCGTTGCGTGTCAAAATTTTCTATCGAACAGAATTTTGCTTTCGATTGATTTTTTATTTTGTAAGCAAATCGTATTAAGTTTTATTCACAGATGATAGAAATTTATATAAAAAAAAATATGAAAAATAAAATGATCACGACCACTTACTTTAATTTATCGAAAAACGGCTGGATCGTTTTGTCAATTTTTTTAATTTGTGAAGATTAAGAATAGCTGTTACGAGCATTTCCTCTTAAAATTCAAAGTCGGTGTTGCACCCACCACCTTCAAACGAAATCAACTGTTTTTGCCGCATATCTAGAGTTCTGTATACCTAAAGTCTACAAAATTTGTGTCGGGTGTTATATCAACAACTTGTATAGCAGAGTTTAAAATAAGCTGGAACAATAGGCGTGACACCTTCAATATATAAAAAAAAAAAAATACATTTTATCTGATATCTAGAAAACTATTACATCTGTTAACACCAAATCTAAAACAGAAATAAAAATAAAACAACAAAACTTTTTTAAAAATAGAGTTTAAATTGCTACACTATACTTTTTTTGTTTTTGTATTTTATAAAAAAAAAAAAATACTGCAAAAACAATTCATATCAACAATGTTGATTAAACATGCAAGTTTGCTTTTTTATTTATTGGTTCCCTTACACACTATGGTTTGTCCATGTAATATTTCTGAATTCTTACTTATGTATTTTCGAAATGTGTTACTTTATTGTGTTAAGGCTAGTATGAATTTCGGCTTGAATTCCAGTTTTCCATAAAAAGTCTGTAAAAAATTTAAATTCAGGTTTGAAAAATTTTCAGGCAACGTTTTCTTTGCTCTTATGCTGAAAGCTGAAAGAATAAACGGAATTTTTGTCATTGGTTTACTAGTACAGGGGATGCTATTAATTACACTTAGCGCAGACTTTTGCCGTTAACTGTAACAAAAATTAATGTTCTGATAATTGTTTGATCAAGAAATTTTTTGTGTTTATTATATAAACTTACAAATTAGTATATTTCTTACATATTTGTCACTTGTTTAAATACCTACAAACAAAATTTTCTACACGACTCTTTTCCGTGTAGAGATAAATGAACTGCAGAATTGCATATTGGCCTTTAATAAGAAGCTTCTGTTATTTTTATCGTTTGATTGTTGTGGTTTAATGTTACTAATCAACATTAAATAATCAAGGAAGTTATTCGAAAAGTTTAATTTTCTTAAAAGTAATTTTTTTTCATAATCAGAAAAAATTATCCATTTATTTATATTAAATTATTTTCCTTTATTAATCGAATAATTTTCGTTCGAATGACGACCCTAGTACAACGGTTTAAGGGATAATATAAAAATCGTGAATTAACCAATAGAAACACAACAAGCTAATTAACATATAACAAAAAACATATGTATGTAGTACATACTTATGTATTACGTCGAAAAAAAAAAGATTTCATATATAAATGTAAAACAACATACATACATTCATATGTATTTAAGAAACAATTTTTTTACAAAACAAAGGTATAAATTTTTTCTAGATAAAAGACTAAGTAAAAACAAGTAAGAGTGCTACATTCGGCAGTGCCGAATCTTATATACCCTTCACAACATGTAGTCATGCAATAACAATATGAATTACGTACATACATATAAAAACATACATATATAAAAACATCCCATTGTAATATTATAAATTTACGCACATATGTATGTTAAAAGAAAAATAAAAATAAAAAAATTAAAAAAAAAGTAAAAAACATAATAAAAATATAAATAATAAATATAAAATAAAAAAAATATATATTTAAATAATATATAAAATAAAAATAAAAAAAAACCAGTATACACGTTTGTATGTATGTATGTTGTTGTTGTAATATTATTTTTGTGAAAAAAAAAACGAGGTGGTCGTGGTTTTTTGCTCATATCTCAGTTGTTTATGTGCCGATGTTTCTGATTTTCAATACCGATCTACTCCCGAATATTTCTGATATTTTAATACCTTACCCGGGCGATATCGAGGGTCTTTAAAAAGTTGAGTTCAACATACACACGGACAGACGGTCAGACTGACAGAGCTTAATCAACTCCCCCATTCAGCTAAACAACCAAGAATTTTAACTTTTTACATTGTTGTTTTTAAAAAAAATATTGAGATTAAAGAAAAAATAAAAAATTGTGTGGCGTATGGGCTTAACAAGACCATTGTTGGAGGTGCAATGCCCACGACAAAATTATTTTCTAATCTAATTAATAAAAAAATTATATATGTACATATTTTAAAATTAGCGAAATTCTTTTCAACTGGATTAATAGCCTTTTTACACTTGCTCACATCTTTCATCAAATCAACAAGATGTTAACATCTTCCCATATGAATTGTACGTGTTTGTGTGTCAACATATCACAACATCTTTTAAAGATGTTCCTAAGTCATTTTGTTCCACTCAACATCTTTCGATTATTTTAGTGTCTTCACTAGAAAAAACAAATATTGTTGCAAAAATTTACATGGCATCACTAGAAAAAAATTATAAATGCCAAAAACAAAAAAATACATACAACGAGTGGACTTGAAATATGTCGTATAAAATAAAATATCTTAATATCTTCATTCTCTAACAAAATCTGCATATTGTAATAATAATTGCTCTCCAAGGGCAATAATTAATACAAGTAATACAGAATTTTTAAATTCATTTTTTAAATTTTTATTTGCGCAAACATTTACAATAAATATTATGACAGATGAAAGATGTTGCAAATGTAAACAAGTTTTTTTCATTTTCAACATCTTCCACGCATTCCGCTAAGATGTGAGTAAGTGTAAAAAGGCTATAATAGTATTTTAGCTGGTAACTGAAAAAGAAAAACCAAAAACATGGCCAGTCCGGGCCGTCTGGCAACCCTAGGTAACTAGCACCACAACCTTTTTATCGACCCAATGATCATAATACAAAAACAATTTTTTTAACTTGTCATAAGTATATGTAAGTAGGTGTATTCTTTAATATCTTTTTTAAAACCTATTGATAAGAATTATATGTTTGTGTATATTGTACGGCAAAATGTATGTAGAATGTTATTTTTTACATCTTCACTTTTTATCTTATTAAGATTTTTATTAATTATTAAAATATTATATTTTACTTGACACATTAAAACTGTAGGATTTCTTGCGATAACCCCTCTTAAAGACCAATAGTTTAAAAACCACCACTAACACGACAATACAAAAACAATATAGCAGTATGCTGACGATCATATCGACATCTGAAAAAGCCTTACTAATTACGAGTTTTTGTCTTAATAATGCAAATGTTGGCTGTAGGAGCTTATCATTTTCTAGGCCATAGCGTGATACATTCTTAGGATTATGTATGTTTTTCAAGAATTGTAAGACTTGTATTTTGTTCCATTTATCTTTAAAATTTACAGCTGAGTGTATTTCATTTTGTTTATAGCATTGGGAGCAACTATTAGCCGAGGGAAATTGTATTTTAGGGAATTGAGGATCTTCTGTGGCATCACCGGCTAAACGTTGATTAACTTTATTATGAGCAGTCCATAACCAAAGAATTGCTTCTTCTTTACTGGGGGTATTCCAGATTTTTAGATTAGTAGCCATTTCCTGAAAACATTAATATTTTTAGTTTAATAAAAGTAAATAATATAATAATGTTTAAATTAATTTCTGTTTGTGGTTAACTTAATCTTCTGGTCAAGCCCAATATTGTGGTGCTTGAAGGGGACAAAGCCGGAATTACTATATTGACTTATATATCCGTCAGTTTATTAAGGACATTATCTTCCAACATTGTCATATTTTACTGCATTCTAATGGCTGTTTTCTTTGATACAAGTATTGAGGGAGGTAAAGGGTGTACATTTTTAAATGCTATATTTGATCCATATTCATGAATATATTGTACGTTACTTTGTAGAAGCGGACATCATGAATTTTAAATTTTTTTATGGAGTATTAAATTTTGCTAGTCAAGCATATGCTTGTCATTTAACATCTATATTGCCTTTCTTGGTTGTCTAGAAGGTGAAAAAATAGATTTTCGCTTGTAAATTTTAGGAAAAACACAGAAGCAGTTGTATTTTGGTATTTAAATACAAATATTTAACTCAGTTAGTTTCAAAACGATTTAGTAGAATTCTTCTAAGTGACCGCTTTGTCCAAAATATTTTACAAATATTTTTTTATTTAATTTTAAAGTAAGCCGGCTGGAATATTGTGACACTAGGTCTAAAAGTTCAGTCTTAAATATTTGAACCAAATCGGACAATGTTTTCTGGTCGCGCATCGAGTTTAAAGTTCAGATATGAGCAAATTTCACTGTTTATTTGTATGAAATAAAATTATAAAAATCGTTTATTTTATGATATAGAGATTTATTTATTTTAACGAGAAGGAAAACAAAACGGATTACTTGGAAATTACCCTGGTAAGTCATTTGGGTCTAATTAACCTTCCAAACTAGACTATTGATAAATTATTTAATATTCTTTACCACAGGTGATATATGTATGTGTATCATACACAAAAATATTTTGCAGCTTAAATATTTCTCAAGAATTCCTGCACTAAAATCCGGGGACTTAAAATATTATGGAACTCGAGGCTTAAATCGTTTACAATTTCGAAATTCTTTTTTTTCAGTTCACAGCTATTTTTATTATTATTTTTTTTAATAAAGTTATCAATAATCAAATAAATAGTGATATATTCGGCCTTGCCGAATCATAAATGACCTTCACCATCACGTACATACGTTAAAAATCCAAAAATTGCTTAATAGTGACGTAGACTAGATATAATATTGGGTATTATGCGCCGTGCCGCTTTGGGCGCCATCTTGGATTTAAAATTTTTTTATTAGTTACCAATATTCTACTGTTTAATTGTTTTCATTTAATACCAGCAATTGATCAATTTGATACCATATATCCGTACGCCGATTAGGATTTTGATTTTTTTCATTATTTATTACATGACATGGGTGAATAGATGGGTCAGGGGCTTTATGATATTTCTACTATTGCCATAATTAGGGTTTTAACGGGACATTTACCAGTAATGGGTAGGATGAGTAGATGTGATCGCGGTACTTCGGTTTACTGTCGGATGTTTGAGGATGAGGAAGATATTTAAGCTGTGGAGCATGTTGTCTGCCACTGCCCCATAATATAGAAAAATAGAGTTAGGTGTTTAGGGAAGCGACTTCACGATAAGTTAAATGATGTTTCGTTGTGCAAAGCAGAACATATCATTGGATTTATAATGGAAGTCGGGTGGTTAGTAGATAGACAATGAAGGCTGAATACGATTATTTTCGAAAGTTTTTTAATATATTCAGATGACTACACTATTTCTCTCCTTAACTTACCCTTTCTTTAATTTTGGTTTTTCACTCAGTTTCAAAATGATTTGGGAGTTTTTTTGTGGGAATTTTTGAGACCACGACTGGGAATTTGGTGTCACTATCATTTCAAAAAATTAATAAGCAGCTTTAGAAACTTAATAAAAGTTTTTTTCAACTTAATACAGACAGACGAAAGCTCTCAATCGACTTTCCTATTTATGAGGTTTCAGATAATATATACTTTATGGGGTCGCAAATAATAATAATCAGTGATATACACATTAAGGTGTATTTACTTTAAATAGCATCAGTACAAGATCAGCTAATCAGTTATGTTTTAAGAGACTTACGGCGTTATTCATAACAAGCAAGTTGTGTTTTGAAAGTATTTTTTTTTTCAACAGAAATTTGTTTCTATGTAAAGTAAATACACCATAAAGTAAATACATACATAAAAACTCCTTCACTTACCTGAAAATGATTAGAGCAATCTGTGCAGCCAAAGAAATATTTAATATAACCGTGTATGGCCTGCAATACCTCCAAAGGATCTTGACTCTTGTCCGTATTGGCAGCCTGAACAGTCATAAAGTGAAACAGTTGCCACAGGGAGCAGGTGAAACCTCGAAAGTTATGCTGAGAACCAGTACAACCGACATAATGTGTTGCTGAATAAATAGGTCCCAATTGCTTTTCGAATTTTTTCAATTCAATTTCAAAATCTTCGCCCGACAATTCATTACTGTGATGTGAAACAAAAACGGCCAGTTCTGATATCAGCGAGCGTCCCGCGGAGCCCAAAGGATTGTAGCGTTTTAAAACGGCCAGAAATCTTTGTAAAGCTACCAGCATTTGACCATTTATATGAAAGTTTTTGGGTATTTCATTATGCAGAATTTTTCGTATGGCCATTTCAAGATCGGCCTGATAGACAATATGTCTATTGCGTTTAACTTCTTCTATTATTTTTAATAATCTTTTTTTATTTGTATCTTTGGAAGTGTCTTGTATGTGCTTAATGGTGGTGACTTCAGGTTTTGTTTCCGGGTTTTTGATTAGTTGATTAGTGTTT
Source organism: Phyto melanocephala (assembly GCA_941918925.1). NCBI lineage: Eukaryota > Metazoa > Arthropoda > Insecta > Diptera > Rhinophoridae > Phyto > Phyto melanocephala. The sequence goes on from OW799237.1 coordinate 108,394,813, forward strand.
AGAAGAGATGTTATGGTTTCTTTGTAGGAACTGGAGAGCGTATACAGTGGCGCATGGGGAACTATGGAACCTAGGCGATCAATAACGGCAATTTTATATTTCAAGCCATCTATTTGGTATTTGGCCGCCAGCATAAGATCAGTAATTCTTCTGATAGCTATATTGGGGTATCGTAGAAAATTGAGTATAGTCTCTACGCCTATGGTTGAGTTTTCTGGTTCGTATACTAATATCACACATTTCTTTAAACTATCAAGACCTTCAAATAATAGCGGTACTTTGGCGGTTTGCACTGGTTGTAAATCTGGCCAGTTTATCATATTACTGGTCTTATTCTCGGCAGCTAGAAACTGGATTAAACTTTTGGTTATGACACTTTTCGTTTGCGAGTGAATTCGTTTACCATTGATGTTGGTAGATGTTGGTTGAAATGAAGGACTAAAATATCTTAAATTTGGATAGGTCTTAATTTGATATTCCCTGCAAATGTTATAGTTTTCATCAGAGGCACAATCAATTGCACTTATAAGCAAAACATCTCTCCAATCATACAATTCCGCAGCTAACATTTTATAAATCGGCGCAAAATTGCGGCAATAACTACAAAAACTGTTATAGAATTCGACCAATATGGAATAATTTTTATTTAAAACTTCGTTTTTGAAATTTTGTGCATTCAGTACGAAAACATTATCGGTTGAATTATATAGACTCATTTCCTCTTCCTCATTTTTTATTTCTTCGCCATTGACCATTAGCACTGAAATAATTAAAAGTAAGACCAGCGTCCCAATATACTCCAGCCTTTTGGTTTTTGTCTTATTAATATACTGGTACATGACTTAAATAACTCGGTTTCACTTTGTTGCTTAACTTTTCCTACTATTCACACGATTTAAATATGTCTATCCAACAAACCTATTCTTTTAGTATAAATTTGGTTATAGGTAAAAAGAACTGAAAAAAAACAAAAATAGATACCAATTTAGGACTGCCGCAAACATCATAAAAGATTTTTATTTATAGATGATTTTTAATTTTGTCGATCTTCTATAATTATTTCAAGTTAACAAAAGGTTTTTAATTTTTTTAGTGTCGTTATTGCTTAAATACAAGTACAGACATACATACATACATACATACATACATATGTAAATATTTGCATGCATACATACATACATTAATACATATACATATACGTATACACATTATTTACTTTTTTTAGAAGACCGAAAATATAAAAATCTTATAAAGGGTCCGCCATTTAACATTTTTTTTTTCAACTAGTGCTTATTTCGTGAATGGTAACACTTATCTCATGTCTGATTCGACTGATAATAAGTTTTATCCTTCCGCTGAACGAATAAAGTTGTGTATACCCTTGAACAACGCTGGAAAATATTGCGACATTACTTTGGCCGATTTTGCCAACAAAAAATCATCTTTTCAGATGAAGCTCATTTTGATCTTGGTGGGTATGTAAACAAGCAAAATTGTCGCATTTGGGGCACAGAAAACCCGCACGCATATATTGAAAAGCCGATACACCCAAAACGAGTCACTGTTTGGTGCGAATTTTGGTCCAGAGGCATATTGGGCCATTTTTCTTCGAAAATGAGCAAGGAGTGGCCGTAGTCAATGGCGATCGTTATCGGGCCATGTTGAACGAATTTTTGTTCACAAAAATTGAAGAGGAGGATATTGGCAACATTTGGTTTCAACAGGACGGCACTACGGGAAACACTGCCGGAGCTACACTTTTTTTATAGCATTTTCAAAAAAAAAGTTATTTGGCGGACCCTTTATAAACTGGTTGCGATAAAAATATAAAAAATAAAAAAAAAATAAAAGGAAATTATAATAGTTATTACAACCCAAAAATATATGTACATATATTGCTTATTTGTAACTGAAATTCAGAGAGTAGTTTTTAAAATTTCTTGGTTATTATTTTAGGATTTTTTGTAAATATAGGTTATAGGTTAGACAGTTATAACACTGCTGTTATTAAGTTGACTGAATTTTAATTTTTTTTTTCCATATATTTTTAAATATTAATCTAAGTTTTATATTTTTGAAGCTATCCGTGCTTACTTGTTATAATATTATTCACTATTTTGTATATCTCTCAATAAACTTTAAAGTTTTTGCTTAAGCTAATAGTGAGACAGTTAGTGTTACCAAAGCTGCTCCAAGGCCACTTAAAAAATCACTACTTTCTCAAGCTAAATCATTCTATTTTTTTTTTGTTACTAAACGATTATTATCAACGCGAATGCACATGATGTGAAAAAATTGCCAGCAAAAACTAGGTAATGACTTGCTCTTACTAAACAACATACTTTTCAATGACTATTACATTTCGTTTGTCTTACTAAGAAGTGTTTTAGTAATGACTTGATTTATAATGTGATTACGTAAGTACTTATTTTTAGACACACATTACAAGACTTTTTATTATACTCATTTAGTTTAAGACACTTAGGGCCATTATTACAACTTGCCTTTAGTTGAAGGTAGGATTTTGCCTGCCCGATAAATAGCTTTGTATTATTACAACTTCTATTTTTTATTGTTATTATTATTATTAATTTTTATTTAATAGATAAAAAAATAATAAATTAAGGGTTTATAATGCAAAGCCATTTATCTGTCCGACAAAATCCTGCCTTTAGCTAACGGCAACTTGTAATAATGGCCCTTAGAGTATAAGTACTGATAATTTGGCAAAGCAGTTTATGACTAATAGATTTTCACTGATTTTTAAATTCCGAAATAACGTATCGCAGAATAATGAGTTCCTATTTGTAAGCGATTGTGGTAAGTACTTATTTAAGTTGCTATTGGTAAGCGAGCTTGGTAAGCACTTGCCTCCAATGTCATCGCTGTGGTAAAATGATGGCCTTAAGATGCCAAATTGTAAGTAGTGAAGAACTCTTTTCTATTACTTTTAACTCATTATTTTGTAATGTGTTTTTTTGCTGGGATCCCTACAACAAACACAAAAAGATCCCCAGAATGTCAAAACACAAAAAACAAATTGTTGTTTAATTTAAATAAAAATTTTATTTTTTTTATAAGTTCATAAGAAAATTTATAAAATAAACAAGTATTTTGAATTTATAACATAAATTTCTTCTATTATATATAACAAATTTATGCTTTCTAATACTGAGTTTTCAAATATTAAAACCATTAAGACAAACACAACAGGAATTTTTGAATTTTTTGAACGAAAAACTTTAAATATTTTGTTTATTTTAATAATAACGTGTTTTTACTTATTTACCAAAAAAGTATTACACACATAAATAGTAATATATTTTTTTTTTCGCAAATTTCACAACTTCATTTTCATCTAACGCATATAAAAATTAATTGAAATGTAAACAAACTTTGACAATATGCCGTTCGAAATAAAACGAACAAAAAATAATCAGCTGGCTTCGTAACATCACCCGATTTGAATTCGCCTTGATTAATAGAAAACAATCAATTTGCAATTGTAATAGAATATGTTATGACTATGGATCCATATCCTAAATTTTACACACTCATGGTATCCATATTCTTAAAAAAAATATCAAATTTATATATTTTTTAATTGTTCTTAAAGAATTCCGACTGAGAAAACAAAAGCATTCTAACGCATCGTTTGGAATGTAAATAGCAGCTTGGCTCCAGTGAGACTAAAAAAATTCTACTTTAAATTTTAATTTCTTGTTTGAATAACCTTTATTTGCAAATTAACGTAAAATATTGATTGAGGCTATTAAAGTATGTAAGTCCAAAGCATATTTATTTATCAGGTAATTGCAGTTCGGAGAGAATTTTTTTGTTTATATTTTTTATATATGAAGTTTGACATTTGAAATAAATTAGAAAAGAGAGAAAATTGTTTTTTATTTATGCATTTTGACAGCTGAAATTTAAAATAAGTGTTGAAAAAAATAATCAGCTGGCGAATCAAGAGTACCTGATGAATAAATATGCCTTGAGTAAGTCTTAGAAGTGACTTAATAAAATGGAAATAAAAAAAATTAAAAAACTTTTACTTTAAAATTTTTTTCTATTGTGTTACGTGATTTTTGTGGTCACATTTTAGTCTGATATAATTAAGGTAACTGACAAAAAAAATTTCTATATGAATGAAATGAATTAGGGTAAAATTTATCTCTATGTTGCATAAGGCCATTGGCAGGCTACATTTAAATTTTCATTAAAAAATCCTTAGCAATTTTGAAGAACGAGGTAAAAAACAGTCTCCTGTAAAATTTGATTTTAGTTAGTTACGTTATTTTAGCGGTAAAGGCTCGATATATGTGTGTTTTAGCGACACGGCAAGACCGATCACATTCAATGTAGTCACAACTCCTAAACTTCATGCAATCCTACATACATACATACATACATACTTATTTACATTCATTTGTTATCACATACCTACATAGTTAGTACATTTGTAAGCTAAGTTTTTTAAATTAAAACAATTTGTAAAAATTTATGGAAAATAATTTTAAAAAAATATATGTATATTTTGTTTTTTTTTTTTGTTAAAAATTGCCACTATCTGTACATTAACAAAAAAAAAATCCAACGGCAACTATGATTACGTGTTTATAAATGCAAAATTCAAATGGCAGTTGGAAAAATAACGTGTTTTTTTTAATGCCTCGGTTGTTTCACTGAACTGATCACCAGCGAAGTTCAATTTTTAAATTTTGTTCTTTAATTGAATGCTGTTTTGTGAAACATAACTTGAAAATTGTGAAATTAATTTTTATTTGTTTTCAATTTAATTTTCCGGCAACGTTATCTACTGAATTTAGGACCAAAACCCAAATAATTACAATGTAAAAAATTAATTTTATTAAAATGTAAATATTTCTTCCGAAAAATATCAATTGAATGAATTGCGCACCTTTAAAAAATATTTGAAAATATATTACACTTAAACTAATTATGACCTTTTTGTCATAAATAAACTTATTTTTGGTCTAAAAAATAGGTTTATATTTTTGTTAATGAAGACATATGTACGCATACATATGAAAATACATACATATGTATGTATGTATGTGAGTCAATAATTGTTATTTAAACTTTAAAAAGACATTATTTTTTAGATATATATTAACACACTAGTTACCAGTTATTCACAAGTGTTTTATTATTTTTAAATGTAAAGAGTGAGTCAGAAAAAACTTATATTCCACCCAAAACCAATCCTTATTTAGCAAATTATATTATTAATCACGTTTGTTTTAAGAAAAATTGTCGTTACTGCCGTATTCATAAAAAATATTCTAGGTTTATTAAAGGCTTATTTGACAGATATTGTAGATAAATTTGTCAAATAAGCATTCAATAAACCTAAAATATTTTTTATGAATACGGCCCTTAGTGTTTGCCCTTCACTAACCTGTGATGCCAGGGGTATATAAAGCTTCGTCATTCCGCTTGTAATTTCTACAATATTTGACCACATAAACTATATATTTTCTGAAAGCTTATGACTAGAAAAGCCGTCTGAAAAATTTCAGTGAGAAAACAACTTTTCCCTTATGTTACTCAGATCTATATATGGTATCGCTCCATAACTTCCTGAGATACGAGCAAATAAACACAACTGGGGCCGAATTACGGCATTCGATCACGATCGAAATTTTACTCGAACGATCGAGTTCGCTGTGCTTTAGGTATAGAGATTCTAATAAGAATTTTACAATTTCGATCACGTTCGAATGCCGTAATTCGGCCCCTGCTTTTGTTTTTATACCCTTCACACAGTGAAAAAGGGTATATATAGGTTTGTCATTCCGTGTGAAATTTCTACAATTTTCATTTCCGACCCCATAAAATATATATTTTCTGAAAGCTTATGAATAGGGGAGTCGATTTAGCTCTGTCAGTCTGTCCGTCTGACCGTCTGTCAGTGTGTATGTTGAAATCAACTTTTTGAAGCCCCCCGAAATCGCTTGGACCCGGGTGAGGTATTAAAATATCAGAAATATTCGGGAGTAGATCGGTATTGAAAATCAGAAACATCGGCACATAAGCAACTGAGATATGAGCAAAAACCCACGACCACCTCGATTTTTTTTCCACAAAAACAACATTACAACAACAACATCATTACATACAAACGTGTATATGGGTTAAAGTAAACGTGGGATCGAATCCCAGCTGAGCCAAAAATTTTTTTTTTATTTTTTAAAATTTTTTTTTAAATTTTTTTTTTATTTTTTTTATTTTATATATTATTTATATTTTTATTATTATTTTTTAATTTTTTTTTAAATTTTTTTTTCTTAATTTTTTTTTTGTTTTATATTTTTTATTTATATTTTAATTATTTTCTTTTTAATTTTTTTTAAAATTTTTTTTTTTATTTTTTTTTTAACATACATACGTTAATTTTTAATTTTACAATGGGATGTTTTTATATATGTATGCACGTATTTCATATGAGATGAATGGTGATACAAACGTGTGAAGGATATATAAGATTCGGCATGGCCGAATATAGCACTTTTACTTGTTAACCATATTTTTTTTTACCGAAAACATCAATATTTGTCAGTCCTAAGTTAATTGTTAGACATTTGTTACTATCTATAGGTACGATATATCGCTAGGAATATTTTTAGAAAATTTTGGATAAATCGGTTACTAACGAATTTAGAGATAAAAGTAGTTTTTAAAATATATATATTTTAGATATACATATCAAGTTATTAAGGCTATTAATTATTTTTTTGACATGCTAGAAATACCAGAATATAAGTCACAGCCTCGAAAATTACTGATGTGAACAACTGATAAATCGGTTTGAAACTAACTAAAAATACAAATGATTCGGCCTTTTTCCTTAAATTTACAAACGAAAATCGTTTGTTTAGCTTCTGGACAACGTAGAGGAACAATATGGGTATCAAAAGAAAGGGCATGACCAGCAAAATATAAGACACTTTGAAAAAAATTAAAATCCAATATGGCCACACTACAATATGGCGTACAATTTATTTATACATGGATCAAATCTAGTTATGAACAAGTAAGAGTGCTATATTCGGCCATGCCGAATCTTATATACCCTTCACAACGTGTAGTCATGCAATAACAGTTGCTTGTATCACCATTCATCCCATATGAAATACGTACACGTATGTACGTTAAAAAAAACGAAAAAAAAAAAAATTTAAAAAAAAAATTTAAAAAAAAAATTTAAAAAAAAAAATTTAAAAAAAAATTTAAAAAAAAAATTAAAAAAATTATTATATATATAATATACATATATAAAACAAAAAAAAAAAAAAATAAAAAAAAAAAATAAAAAAAAAATAATAATAAAAATATAAATAATATATTAAATAAAAAATAAAAAATAAAAAAAAATTAAAAAAAAATTTTTAAAAAAATTAAAAAAAATTTTTAAAAAATTAAAAAAAAAATTTTTTTGGCTCAGTTGATATTCGATGCCACGTTTTCTCTAACCAGTATACACGTTTGTATGTATGTATGTTGTTGTTGTAATGTTGTTTTTGTGAAAAAAAAATCGAGGTGGTCGTGGGTTTTTGCTCATATCTCAGTTGTTTATGTACCGATGTTTCTGATTTTCAATAGCGATCTACTCCCGAATATTTCTGATATTTTAATACCTTACCCGGGTCCAAACTATGTCGGGGGGCTTCAAAAAGTTGATTTCAACATACACACGGACAGACGGTCAGACGGACAGACGGACAGACTGACAGGGCTTAATCGACTCCCCTATTCATAAGCTTTCAGAAAATATATACTTTATGGAGTCGGAAATGAAAATTGTAGAAATTTCACACGGAATGACAAACCTATATATACCCTTTTTCACTGTGTGAAGGGTATAAAAATGTACCCAATGTAACCCTCTTATTGTTGGCATCAAACGAAAGGGATCTGCCAGTAGAATACAGTAAGCAATGGAAGGGTTGTAATCCAAGATGACGTCCGAAGTAAAATGGCAAAATAAAAATCATTTACGGCTTTGCCCTTTAATCCCCTCAATATGGTAATCAAATTTAAGGGCTTGACCAGAAGAATACAGTAAAAAATAAGAAATTCAAATCCAACATGGCGTCATAAGCAAAATGGCGGATAAATTTTTTCAACCCATCAGTAGGGGTATTAAATGAAAGGACTTGACTAGAATACAGCTAAATATAAAAAAAAAATCAAAATCAAAGATGGCGTCGGTTACAATAAAGCAAAATGGCATATAACATGAAATCTAAGCTAGACTACGATGTGGTCACATGATGGTGAAGGGTATTATCAGGAAGACTTGAAAACTGAAAAAAAAAACCTGGATCAGAAAGCAAAAAAAGTCTAATAGACATTCGTAAGGCAAGAGAAATCGAACAACTCAGATCACTCCTATCAGAAAAATAGTTCGTAAAGCTAAATGCTTTGATTATTTTGTGCGCAGAACCTTAGCTAATGCTGAGTTAAAGTCGTATAAAGTTAAGAAGTTACAGATCGCAATGGCGTTAAGAACTTAAAAGCTAAATAACGAGCGCAGAAATTTATGTCAAATTTCATTAAAAAATACACTTGGGTATCAATTCTCGTCCTATAAAACTGCAAAAAGAAAAGTTTTTGTGTGTTATATAATATGCTGCCGCTATACCCTTTGCTATACAAAAAGCTTTCATTTCATAATTTCACAGAACGAGAATTGAGCCTCTGTTGTGTGATGCATGAAAAAAAAAAACTTTAAACAACTTCCGGGACAAAATTTTTATGTGGTTGATGGACGAGATAATGTTCAAGCTCAATGCTGTACAAAAAAAAAAAAAAAAAAAAAAAAACAAGCGAAATTTCTCAAAAAGTTGTTTGTATAGCAAGCCATTTACAATAATAATATATAATTCGGAATTTTTACAAAAACGGTTTCTATCTTTATAAAAACAGCACAAAGTGCCTTAACAATTCTGGCCGATTTGGCATCAAGTTGGCATTCAAACAAAAAATTTTAATTTTTAACTACGAAAAGCAAGTCCATTCAACTGTCTAAAACTTCGGCTTGTGAAAAATTATAGGGCTCTTGTAACAAGAGAATTAAAGAACATAAAGGATTATCCGATTTTAAGCGTAAATGAATCACCTCGTCCAAAAAGGTAACGAAAGGGACTATAAAAATTTTAATGGGAGTATGTCCGAAAAGGTGGAAAAATTTATGCCAATATTTTAAAATTTTATTATTTTGTACAATACTTAAAAAAATTTACGTATTTTTGAGATTTTTTTTATTAAACGGTTTAAATTTTATTTAACTTAATACAAGTATAAGTTTTTTTGGGCACACTCTTTACTATTTCATTATTAAAAAAAAATACCTACATATGTATGTACATATATAGAACAGTTTAACGAATAACATAAAAATCATTATTTAACCAATAGAAATAGAACAAACCAGCTAACACGTATCAAAAATGATATCCATTAATCTTGACACATATGCTCTTTATCCATTCTAGCAAATTTAATTTTGGTTAGTAGTGACTTGAAAGATATCCTTTAACGGTTTAGTGACCAATAATGGTTCCAAAGACAGCAATAATTTTCTTTTTGAAATTGTCACATAACCACTTTTGTCAGAAACGCGACAATATATAAAAGATAGATTTAAAAAAAGAGAGACTTAAAATTCTGTCCGTCTGTGTTATCACCTTATGTAATTACACCAAGCTTATTACAAACGTATGTATGTATGTATGTACGAAAGTATATATGTATGTATATACGTATGTATGTATATATGTACATACAGATACGATCATATACTACATACATATGTATGCCTATTTAATTGCTTTAAGAAAAAAGATGTTTGTTTAAGAACAAGTGTTTTTTAAACGACGTTTGTATTTGAAATTGATAGAATATTATAGAATTATTTTAATACACTCTATTTTTTAAAGAAAAAAATAAGAAAAGAAACAACAACAAAATACAGATATTTATTAGAATTAGACAAAAATTTCTAATCTAATTTCTTCGATCTTGGTATTAATATAATTGTTTGCTTTTTTTTATAAAAAATATGTTTTTTATTTATATACTTATGTATATCGCTACTAAAACTTAAAAACAATAGTTTGATATCAAAACATGTTTTTGTCAAAAAAAAAATTCTAATAAACAATATTATACTCACCTTTAGAGTTTGAACCAATACTGGAATTATGTAGGCATTTTAACATTTTATTTTTGTATCGTCATTAACTGATATTTTTATAAATGTTCTTATTACACATTAAACTTCCCAAAACATTTTATTCATTATTTCTTTTTTTATCATTTTTGTATCATTTTAAACTGATATTTAAAATAATTTTTTTATTACACATTAAACTTTCTAAAACTTTCTATAACATTTGAGAATATAAAAGAATTACTGTGATATCATCCGAGTTAAATGCATTTTCGAAACCAGCTACGATTTTATCATCAGCACTCTTTATTGGTAAACTCAAATGTAATTTGGAAACTACTATTTATTTTACAATTTAATGAAATTATATAATGAGAAGTGTAGTATCTAATATATAAAATGCTCGTGTCGCAGTGTTTGTGTGCATATCGTGTAGGTCTGAGAATAGGTCATCCTCTATTTTTCATACTCCTAAATATTAAAGTGGACTCACCCCAAGGTACAACTTATGCCTCACCCAAATAACGTAACGACTTTGATGAAAGTTTAAACTAAGATAGATCTGCGTACCGTAGAACCCATATGGACGTTTCCATGAATATGTCAACTACGACTATAAAAATAAAAACTCTTTAAAGTTTTTCAATATAAGTTTATTGATAAAAAAAAAACACTCAACTTTTACTATGCGCAGGTATTAAAAGCTTATTAAACTATAATAAGAGCAATAATAACAATTTAATCTGATTATCTTATTTTAAAGCATTGCAATCAACTATTTTCTTTTAGCGACTAAATTTTAAAAATAAACTGTAATTGCAAATATTCCTTTAAAATTAAGGTAACAACAACAATTAACAAGATCCATAATAAGAAGAAAGTATAGAGTCCAATTAGCGGTATTTTTTTTGATTTCCCTTGGACGTTATTTTAATGTCACGTAATGTACGTAGTGCAAAAACATTATTTGTCTCCGGCATTATTATTTGAACAGTCGCAAGAGCACCTAATTTGGAATTTAACTTTTTTTTCTTAATAAAATATAAATTTTATTACATAAGAATACTATTAGAGAAAAATCTGTCACGTACGATATGTCACGAACGATATTAAATTGAATTTATTATAAGATCCTTTAAAGATTGTTTTCAATTAAGTAAGATGGGCTTTAAATGAAAAATATTTGGTTTAGTGTAAGAACTTAAAAAAAGAAAAAAAAAATCTCCCAAGATTCGCAGATTTTTTAATATTTCCGTATATACCTCACTTCTGTTTTATGTCACGTACGATATATTTTTATTTTTTTGGATATTTTATACAACAATGATTTGAATTTAATTAACTTTTTTTTTTTAATAAAGTATCCTTTGAATGGATCAAAAATTACTCCACTTTATAGGAGTACAAATGTCACGTACGATGACATGGAAATGCCCATATGGTTTACGTTTTTTCTAATGTACTCAGAGCAAGTTAGTTACTGTTATTGAACTAAAAAATTTTTTTAGAAATAATTTATATGGCAAAACAACGTTTGCCGGGTCAACTAGTTTTTGAGGGTATTCAAGAAGATGAACACCTAAATTCCCCAACTTTTAAATATACAATTATTTGCCAAAGAGCTTGCAAATTTTCTTTACTTCCTTTTTAAAAATAAAAAATGTTAACTCTCTAAATTCGGACTCTAAACCTTTTCTTCTTCTGGCAAATCAGAATCTCGATAGAAAAATTATTTTAATTATCATGACTTTGCTAGGGTTAATAATATTTAAATATTTTTGTTAAAAATTAAGGGCCGAATTTATAAAAAATATTTTAGGTTTATTGAAGGCTTATTTGACAAATTTCTCTACAACATCTGTCAAATAAGTCTGTAATAAACCTAAAATATTTTTTATGAATACGGCCCTAAAACGTTTTTTTAGTTTATCTGCAAATTAGATATCAAAACGAATACAATTATTTAAAAATTAATAAACTATACTTAAACAAAGTCATCGTGTTTTAAGCGTTAATCGAAAATTCGGCAAATTGGCCGACAAATCGTCGAAAAATCGAAATCGGCCTGGATATAAATTGCGCATTTCTGCTCAAAAGTATTTGTTAGAGTAATTTTTAAAATTACAAAGCTACTGAGCTTACAGGAAAAATAAACGAACGGACCTATTCATGGTAGATTAATAAGATGCTCGTATTTAATCAGCTGACGGTTTTTTTTTTTTAAAACAATTTATCAGCGTTATCAACTTTTAAAAAAATTAAATTTTTTAATATATAGTTCGCAGTTTCAGTTGGTTTAAAACGTTAAAAAAACATAACCATGAATAAAAAGTTTTCACCTTAAAGTTTTTGAAAAATAATTAATATCAAAGAAAAAAATAAAAAAATTGACTGACATATGCCGGCATATGTACAAAAACAAAATGCATGTGTTTTTTAATCGTTGTGTTTGTTGCCGCGATGCACAATACCTTATGGATATACCTTGGATCTATTCTTAAATGTTTACAATTTGATTTAAACATGTTTTAGGAATTTTAATACTTAATAAGAAGTCACATAGAATAAATTTCAATATATGTTTTTTATTGTACTTAACATATTGTTAAATTTATTTCTTAAAAACCTTTTGAGAGGAAATTATATATGTACATATGTATAATGATTTTTTTCTTTTAATTAAACTTAACAATATAACACTTTACCAAAAACATAACGACAATAGGATTTCTTGCGATATCTTCCCTTAAAAGCAATTAAGTTAAAGGCCACCACTAATATGACAGTACAAAAAACAAACAACAGGATACTTATGTACATATCTAAATCGGAGAAATCATCACTAATCATGGGACTTTGTCTTAATATCCCTAATGTTGGCTGATCATTTGTCAGGCCAAAGCGCGATACATTTTCAGGATTATGCAAATTTTTCAAGAATTGTAAGATTTGCATTTTATCCCATTTATCATCTAAATTGGCGGTTGAATTTGATTCGGGCTGTTTATAACACTGGCGACACGAATCAGCCGAGGGAAATTGTATTTTAGGGAATTTAGGATCTTCAGTGGCATCACCGACTAAACGTTGATTAACTTTATTATGGGCCGTCCATAGCCAAAGTATTGCTTCTTCTTTACTGGGGGTATTCCAGATTTTTAGATTAGTAGCCATTTCCTGAAAAACATTAATGTTTATGGGTTTAATAAAAAATTAATTAACTTGTGTGTGAACTTATTTCTGATTGTGGCCAAATAGCCAATAATAATAACAGCGTGTTAATTTATTTTATTTAACATAAAACATAAAATAATCTTAAACTGTGTTCATTTTATATGTATTGTATTTTAAATGTAAATAGTTAATTTGTTCAAATTCTAGAGGGAGAAAAAGCATGGGCACATTGCACTCCCTCCCACTAATGGTCTAGTTACGGCCATGGTTAAAACCAATTTTTTATTGCTTTAAGTTAAAAAAGTATAATTTTTGTTTTTTTAGTATAAAAAACTGAATTTATTAAAAAAAAAAAAAATAATAATAATAAAAGAAACTTCTTCTGAAGGTGTTTTGATTAAAAAAAAAACGTTTAATTAAAACTTACCATATTAAAATTAAAATATTAACATTAACAAAAAAACACAACGTACACCGTAAGTTGCAGTTATCCAGAAATTTTTAACCCAAAAACTATCCATGTTAGAGTCAGCGAAGACCTATGCTGTCATAAATAACTATATCTGTATTGAAGTGCTCTTTCAGAAGAAAATAAAACTCATTTTATATAAATTAAAATCAATCATCAATCTAAGGACTTAACGATTGCCAAATCTCTTTCTGAGTTTTGGGAGGGAGGCAAAAAAATTAAAAAAGCTGTACTCTGCCTTCCAGCAACCCGGGTAAGCGTAAATGTGATTTTTTGCTCTTAAATTGCGTTCAAATCTTTTCGCAGAACATTTGTTAAATTAAACAAATAAATTACTACACACATTATACCAGATAAACTTAATTAAAAAATATAAAAAAATTAATCAAAATGAGTTTTAGTTTTTGTCGAAAAAGTAAAACTTCTCGCAAAAGTTTTTTTTTTCCTACGGGAAAAATAAAACTCCTCATATGAGTGTTATTTTATGACAGCTGATTAAAACTTTATTTTTATGTTTTACAAAAAAACTGTAATAAAATTATTATTATTTTTAAAATACTTATAAACGTTACGATCCCTGGATAACAACATTTACCATCATGTTCGTAGGTATAATAACCTAATCGTAGCGTAGCCTAAATTTTAGGTTTAACGTCATACGCCATTTTGCTTTATTATTTCCGACACCATTTTTGTTAACTGTATTCTACTAGTCAAGCTCATTCATTCGATAAATACCCATATTGATAAGGTAAAGAAAAAAAAATTATCCGCCACTCTGTTTCAGACGCCATTTTTGATTTTACACTTCTTCATAGTTACTGCATTCTAAAGGGTGCTCCAATCATAATGCATGACGTTAGTTGTGAGTCACACCTTAAAGTCAAGTTTTTTTTTCCAACTTGACATTTATTTGGTTCAGTGTTTGACAAATTCAACCATGGAGAGGTACACAATTGAGTAGTGCGTTAAGATTGTTGAAGCGTGTTACTAAAATTGACGTTCATATCATAATGCATTTCGTCCACTTCGTGATTTTTTTGGTCAGTATAATTTCACCTCAGTGGATTCGTTAACCAGCAGAATTACCGCATTTGGGCAAATGAGAATCAACGAGTGATTGTTGAAAAATCGATGGATGCACCCACAAAGAGTGATTATTTGGTACGCCGCCACGATCATGTGATTTGACACCGTTTGACTTCTTTGGGGATATTTAAAAGGAGTCAAATTTAAATTAAATTTAAAATTGAGTCAAAAAAAATTCACTATATAAAGGATGAGATAATTCGGCACATTAACGACATTGAACCTCAATTATATACATATATGTATATCGGAGTCATTTAAAACATATATCATCTTGGCAAGCATTTGGCCTTTATTTTTTTTTACACATAATCGTCATAGGTCCTTCTATCATCAAAAAATATTAATATAATTTTCTGAAAACTTTTTGTTTTATTTACAAATTAACATCGTGCATTATGGTTGGACCACTCTTTACTTTCATTTAATACAAATATTATGGGGGTTGCAGGGTATTTCACGTATATACATACATACATACATACATACATACATACATATTTCTCACAAATAATTTTTGAGGCCACGGCTTGCAATTTGATGTCAGCATCGTGTCCAAAAATATTTAGAAGCTTAAAAAACTTGATTATTTAAAAAATATGTATGTATAAGTATATGTATGTATATATCTTCTCCAAATAATTTTTGTCTATAGGGATATGTCATATCTATAAATAGTTTTTAAAAGTTTATTTCAGCCAACATACAAATAGACGGACATTGCACAATTGACTATTCATAAGCTTATATATAAATACATACATATGTATATTATTAGGTAAAAAATGAATATTATATAAATAACAAACGAAACGATATACATATACACCCTTCACCTTTGCACCACAGGTGAAGGGTGTAAAAACAATTTCTATAGTTAGATTTTTTATTATGGCAACAATTCAAGCCAAAGTTTCTAATTTTAAAAATAAAAGGTTAGAACAAGGCACATTTAATCATCAGGTAGTCTTGTTTCGTCTGCTGATTATTTTTTTCTTCACTTATTTTAAATTTCAGCTGTCAAAGTCTATAAATAAAAAACAATTTTCTCTCCTATCTAATTAATTTTAAATTTCAAACTTCATATATAAAAAATATAAACAAATAAATTCTCTCCGAACTTCAGTTACCTTATGAATAAATATGCCTTGGGTTAGAACAAATACATGTATGTACATGTTTATAAAAAAAAAAAAAAAAAAAATTGGGCCTAATATATATCGTCAGTCACAAGTAGAAAGCCGCTAACTCAAATAATTGCAACTTTAACGGAGAAGGTAAAAACGTAATAAAAACCGTATTATCATAATAGGTCTGTCTGCGTACACATATTTTGCATCATTTTATGCAAAATGTTACAAAATCTTGCAAAATGTTGTCTGCGTACTCAAAATCTCTTGCAGCGAGAGAGCAAAAAAGAAAATTTTTTGACAGTTGGAAGTTGAGAACTTGCAAAATGTTGTTGGAGAAATTTCTTCTTGCAAGATTTTGCAACTAACAATTAACAATGGCAGAGGTAAGTAGTTAGAATTGTGCTGATTTTTAACGTTTATAAAATATTATAATAAACAACATTTTACCGTAATGTAAGTGGATTGGAGATGACAGAACCGATAAAATAAGCATTTTTTAATTTACCCCGAGAATTCACTTTCGCGTACACATATGCTAAAACTCTTTTGCTTTGTAAGTCCAATTGTTTACACATCGATCAGCTGCTTTCTTGCAAAATTTTACTGGATACTGTCTGCGTACTTTTTGATATATTTTTAGCCGCCAGAGTAAAATTGGTCTTACTCTCCCAAAAAAATTTACTGAGTATTTGCTACTGGAAAAGTACGCAGACAGACCTAATATAACTTCTTTTGTACAATTGCTTGTAAAAGTTGTATTTTTTATACTATTGCATTAAATTTTTGTGAATAGGTGTATTTTACACAAATGTATTAACATCACTGAAAAACTCAGTTTGGCAAATAATACAAGTTAGGCCCTTTCTACCTGTGACCATCAATATGCACATATCAACACTGCCTTACTTACTTGAAAATGTTCAGAACATCCTGTGCAGCCAAAGAAATATTTAATATAACCGTGCATGGCCTGCAATACTTCTAAAGGATCTTGACTCTTGTCCGTATTGGCAGCCTGAACTGTCATAAAGTGAAATAGTTGCCACAGTGAACAGGAGAAACCTCGTAAACCGCGCTGAGAACTAAAACAACCGACATAATGTGTTGCTGAATAAATAGGTCCCAATTGCTTTTCCAATTTTTTCAATTCAATTTCAAAATCTTCGCCCGACAACTCATAATTGTGATGTGAAACAAACTCGGCTAGTTTTGATATCAGCGTGCGTCCCGCGGAGCCCAAAGGATTGTAGCGTTTTAAAACGGACATAAATTTTTGCAGAGCTAGAAGTTTTTCACCCTTTATATAAAAGGAATTGGGTATTTCATTATGCAGAGATTTTCGTATGGCCATTTCGAGATCGGCCTGATAGACATAATGTCTATTGCGTTTCACTTCTTCTATTATTTCTGTAATTTTAGTAGTATCTTTGGGAATGTCTTGTAAATGCTTAGTGGTGATGTTTTTAGTTTTTGTTTCCGGTATTTCAGTTATATGCTGAGAGTTTAAAAAAGATTTTATGGTTTCTTTATAGGAATCGGAGGTTTCAAACAGTGGCGCAAAGGAAACTATGGAACCTAAGCGATCAATGATGGCAATTTTATGTATTGAGCCATCCATTTGATATTTGGCAGCAAGCTCAAGGTCAGTTATTCTATTCACAGCTACATTGGGATATCTTAGAAAATTTAATACAGTCTCTATGCCTACAGTAGAGTTGTCTGGTTCCAAGACTAAAACCACATATTTCTTTATACTATCTAGACCTTCAAATAATGCAGGTACACTGGCGGTTTGTACCACTCGGAAATCTGGCCAGTTCATCATATTTCTGGTCTTATTCTCGGCGGCTATTAACTGGGCCAAACTCTTGATTATGAAATTTATGTCTTGCGAGTGAATGCGTTTACCATAGTTATCAGTTGCTATTTGATAAAAAGGGCCATAATATTTTATATTGGGATAGACTTTAATTTCAAATTTCCTGCAAATATCATTGTTTTCTTCGACGCCACAATTAATGGCACTTACTAGCACAACATCTCGCCAGGCATAAAGCTCCCTTGCTAATTCTATATAACGCGAGGCAAATGTGTGACAATGAGAACAATAATTGTTGTAGAATTGAATTAACATGGCATAATTTTTATTTAAAACTTTGCTTTCGAAATTGGCCTTAGTGAGTTCAAGAACATTATCAGTGGAATTGTACAGACTCGATGGTTCTTCTAATTCGTCATTTAGTTCTTCGGCATTGTTCACTAGCACTAAAGTAATTAAAAGGAAGGTTACAAAAGAATAGTCTTTAACTGGTGTTGTACAAGACTTCACTTTTTTGTTCGTTTTCTTTTCAATTTTCTCGCACATTACTTGATTAACTCAGTTTCACTTTGTTTTATTTTTTTATTAAAATTATTTAGGCTCTTTGAATGTTTTAAATAATCAGGCACCTGAAATAATTGTTATTTGTTTTGTTTTTTATGTAAAATATTTTAGGCGAAAAAAATTATAGTTTTGTCTTCTCTAAACATAAAAAATATATATTTATTGGTCTATTATACCGTTATAATTTTGTATTGTTCTTTTTTCTTCTTCTTCCATAATCAGTATAAGCGATTGTTTCGTCTTCTAAAACCATTATGAAATAATTTATTTTTTGATTAATTATAATAAGTATCCAAAAATTGTTTTGCCCGCATGGAAGTGTTTTTGAACTGTTGTCTTTGCTTGATACGAGTATCATACGAAATGAAATATGTACGTTTTTATAATTTTTTGTTTTGTTTAACAGACAAAAAAATTAAAGGACCTTATATTGGTTTCGTAAGACAAAAAAAAAACAAACAATAATTATAACGGTTATGAAAAACAAAAAACTATTTTTTTTAAATTTTTATTTCCGTTTTTTTTTTTCAATATTGTTTGTAATAGTTATGTTCCTGGTGCCAATTAGTTCATTTAACTTTAGTTTTGTTCTTGCATATACATATTTTTAAATATTAATCTTGATTCTACATTCCCTTTATTACCCGTGCGTAAATTTACTAATATCACCTGTCTACTTTTAAAACTCTCTATTAACTGAAAGTATTTGTTCCAGCTATTACTTAGCCACGTTGCCACTAGTGAAACAAAGAGAAGCTGCAATTATGTTAAGCCAAGCCACATGAAATTATAAAAATATGTAACAAACTAACGTTTTCACCGTAATTTTAATTAAAAAATAAAAATTTTTATTAAAAACCATTAGTAGTAGATCATTGGTTTTGTAGTTAAAAAAAACCAAAACACAAGAAATTCATACATTCACATCCATATACTTCAGTTAAACATAAGTATGTATATAAGTAATATATATAATATATAATATTTAACTAATAGTTGTTTTTATTAAAAAAATAGTCTAGTTATAAAAACAATAAAAAACAAGACATTTAACAAATTAAAAAAAAATATTATTATTGTGCCTGATCTGTACCACTTAAGGTGGAACAAATCGTTACTTCTATACTAATCTATATATATTAGGGTGATCGATTATTTGACTTTTTTAAGAAACCGGTTTTCAAATAGTTCGAAATTCAGAATTTGAAAAAAAAACCGGTTAACCGGTCGAACAATAAAATATAATTCCTTAATGAAAAAACTAAAAACTATTGTAAAAAAAATTATAATATAAACGATATCTAAATATGGACTTTTTACAGTTGGTATTCGTTTGGCTGCCCAATATCAAAACGCAATAACTGACATGAAAACAGTTGACTTACTTAGATTTTAATAAGTTTAACTTAAGGACAGAAGTACTCATTACAAGTAAAATAAATAAATACATAAATAAAAAAGACTTTTTTATTGGACTGTTATAAATTTTTTTATCTCCACCTGTCAATTTTTTAAATGATAGATATGCTTTTCAAATTTATTTGCACTCACATATTTTGTTTAAAATAATTACTCTAATTTAAAATACAATTAAAAGGCTAGGGAGAAAATCTTTTTAGTTTTTATACAATTTCATTTAAATTTTTTTTTATACTTTTTTCTTCTTCTACATTTTTTAAAGAACAAATAAATTTCTTCTTACAATATTATAGAAAAGTATTTAATAAGTTTTCTGATTTATAGAAATTTTTTTAATAATAAATATACTATGGTAAGATTTATTACAAAGATGTATTAACATTAACATAAAAAATAAAAAACCGGCTTTTGTTGGTTAAAAGAACCGGTGTATTCCACATTCGAAAAATCAATATTTGGAAAAAACCGCCAGCTGAAAGAGTAAAAAACCGGGTTTTCCACCGGTTTTAAAACCGAGTCGATCACCCTAATATCTATACTAATAAAAAAAAGAGGAAATGTGTGTTTGTATATTATGAGTTATCTTCAATTTAAACATTTTTTTTCACCATTGCTTAAGGTTTGCTTCTCGAACGGCATAGGCTTTTTTGTTTTGTTTTAAATGTTAAGCGGGTGTAGTACCTCCTATACAAATTTAAAACATTTTATGACATATTTTAAGAACGATAGCAACTATTTCATTCAAACTTTGTACGAGTTACTCTGATAACAATATTCTTATTTGAAAAACAAATTAATAGGATCGCAGCATAAGTTATATAAAGGGTGGTAAAATTTTAAGGGCCGATGTTGAAGGTGAACCACACCTAAACGTCAAGTTTTTTTCTGCATTTCATTTGACATTTCGCAATTTCAGACTAACTCAATTTGAACCATGAAAAGATACACAATCGAGCAACGCATTAAAGTTATTCAGGCTTATTATGAAAATCGGCGTTTAAATCAAAATGCATTTCGTGCACTTTGTGGATTTTTTGGTCAACATAATCGTTCGAATTCGTCCACAATCGGGAGAATTGTGAAAAATATTTAAATTTCAGTAAAACAGGTCTGTATGAAATGTAAAAACATCTGTGAATGCCTTCTTAGTTCATTGAATGAAAAACTTTGCTGTTTTTCGCGATAGTGTGGCAAAAGAGCAGTCAACCTCGACTCATCATCGTGCCCAACAATTGAACATCAACATTGTCATTGAAAATTTGGACCATCGGATGGAGGTGTGCCGCCGAGTTCGCGGCGTCCATTTGGTCGCTATTTTATTCCATACATAAATTAACCATACCAATATCATCCTAAATAATTTGTGTTTTATTCAAAATCAACATCGGCCCTTAAAATTTAACCACCCTTTATATAAAAAAACAGTATACAAGAATTTTCAGATAATCTCTATTTTTGACTTAAGTTATTTTTTTTATTTTAAGGTCTGCATTATTTTTTAATAAATTAATTATTATCAGGGACCGTAACAGTTAAACGGAATATATTAATCCGCGAATATTACATTGAGAGTGGTTGAGAAACTATGTGTAAAATATGTAAGAAAGTCATCAATGCTGGAAGCTTAACCAATTTAAAATAAAAACTGTGTTAATATTTAATTAAAATTTTATTTAACTTTTTTAACATCTGCTTTCAATAGGAACCAAAGTCAAATTTTAACTTTTATTTCTGACTTAAAAAATAAAAGTCAAATTTTAACTTTTATTTTTGACTTAAAAAATAAAAGTCAAATTTTAATTTTATTTTTGACAGAAAAAATAAAAGTCAAATTTTAACTTTTATTTTTGACCAACAAAATATTGGTCAAAAAATAATTATTATAAAGTGACTTTTTGATAAAAGTCAAAAAAATTAAAGTCTTTTAAGTTTATTATTCCTTAGCATAACAGCATCAATATGCCGTATTCAAATATCTGATAGACAAATTATATCCACCTGACTTTTTGATTTTAAATTTTAAAAATAACTGTTATTATCGGTCCCTGATTATTATACTTCCTCAAACTATTGTTGGATTGATTTTTTCAGTTTACTTTAATACATTCAATTTAATATACTTAAATATTTTATATAAAAAAATTAAGCCAAAATAATACATTATATGAAGATTTATAAATTAAAACTTCGAATAAATACTTATTCAAACTACAAAAAACATTCTCAAAAAATATATATAAAAATAAAACAATTTACATAAAAAAAAATCACAAAAAACAAAACAAGAAAAAAATTTAAAACATTATGGCCTTATTTTTTTAATGGATAAGGCAGTGTATTTCCTTTTTTTTTGTGCTGATAATTTTACCTATGAAATCGCCTTGGTATGAAGTGCTACTCTGTGAAATTGTAAAATGAAAAGTCTTTTAAAATAAAACTTTATGGCATATGTTTTTTATTTGTTAAAACATATTAATGTTTTTTTTTGATATTTCTACCTTTTAAATATATTGCCATACTTTGTTTTGTTTTTGCGGACACGCTGTTATCTTCCCTTAAACAGGGTGAACATAATATCTATAATAATTGCTTAGTGCCAGTTTTTTATTTTAAACATAGATTTTAAAATATATTTGGGTGATTCACAAGGTGTCTTATCATGTCATATTGTCCTAAAATTTTACAATGGTTTTAAAATGTTGTTGTTGCTTTTCAAACAAAAAGTGTCTTATAATAATAGAACTTTATACGCTATGTTTATTGTGCTGTCGTATTTAATGAGCTGTGCTAAACGGCTAAGCCAAGCCGCAAAAGTTTTTGTAAGCTGTCGCCGTTCATTGTATAATTTTATCGGGCCGACATCCAAATTTGAGCGCAGTTGCTAATTTTTGATAACAAATCACTGGTGGCGTCAAATAAGATCGGCTAAGGATTCTTTAAAATGTACTTTTCGCACAAACTGGCTATTATTTTGTTTTTTTTACTTGTTTTTGGCATTATTTAAGAAAATATTTTTTTTATAATTGTTTTACACCAGCTGATGTAAATTCAAAATAGCACACTTAATTATGAGGGGTTGTTCACATTAGTCTTAACTTTTTATGATTATAGGACATATGACTTTATGACACTACTGTGAATCCCCCAATTGTGATACACACATATAATAATTCTGGGCCTCTACGAAGCAATTTTTATTGGTGAGCACAAGCAAAAACGTGGTTAGAAAAAAATGTTCATTTTCATTGTAGGTAAAAAAGAAAATGAAATCTTATAAAAGTAAATTTATATGCTACAAACAAAACATTTAATTTAAATAACGACAATAAAACTTATAAGGTCCAAAAAAAATCAGTTTTTATTTTTTAACTATAACCTGCATGTTTATTATTGTGCACTGCATTACCGACCGTTTGTTCTATAACATGTAGATACTAAATATTACTGTTACAGACATTATTTCAATAAGCAGAATAATAAAGTACCGTATAAAAATTAAATTTATTGGGTTAAAAATTAAAAAAGTGCTTTAAACTTGTATACCGTATATTGTTTGTTACTTTTTTTACCTTTTATAAACGTTGGTTTATTTCCTTTAAAAAAAAACTGGGTTTTTAACTGGGTTTTATTGCCAAAAAATAACATTTGAATTTATGATATAAAAGTTTAGAACACTTTATTGATCTGTAAGGCCTGGTATTCTGATCAATATTTAATGCGAACTGTTTTTAAACTCCATATAAAAAAATCTTAAGATATACTTATGGAATAATGTTGTCTAATCAGTACTCTGTTTATAACGTTAAAAAAACATGAAATGTTTATGCCAACATTCAAGCTACATTTTATTTAATTTTTTAATGTTATTATGCACCTTGTTTTTAAACTCAATTTAATTTACACACAACATACTTTGTTGTAGTACTGCTGTAACAACTGCGTTTGTTTAGTTATTTAAATTAGCACTGCCGTAATGATTATGATCTAAAAATTTTTTAAAAAGAAGACTTGTATTTTCCAAAGCCGAAAGTCGGTAACGCGGAATATGATAATACATGAATCACGCTGTGTTAAAAAATTTTAACCCTTGTTCGCACGTTAGGGTGTGTCTGATTATAGCAATCTGCTTTGGGCTAAATGATTTTTTTATGAATCGCGTTTTTTACAGTTTTTCACTAACAAACACATCACGCTTGAAAATTAATTTAAGGTATGGCTGAAAATAATAGATTTCTTGTCACATAAAAACGCCCTTATTTATATCGTTTTTGCTTTTCCTGTAAAGTATTAAAAAAAATCTAGATACGCTCAATATGTATGTATGTCTCAATATGTTTCACTGCCAAAACTTTCAGCCATAGACATATTATACCAAGTCATAATTGTTCATCAGATAATCGCAGTTCAAAAACAAATCTTTTGTTTTTATTTTTTCGATATGAAGTTTGACATTTAAAATAAGTGAGAGTTTAAGTTTATCTATGTAGTTTGACCGCTGAAATTTTAATAAATGAAAAAAGAAAATCAGCTGACGAAACAAGACTAAATATGAATGAATAAATTAGCCTTGATAATGACCTTAGAATATTCTTTTTGACAAGTTTGAATTTTATAAA
Source organism: Phyto melanocephala (assembly GCA_941918925.1). Classification (NCBI taxonomy): domain Eukaryota; kingdom Metazoa; phylum Arthropoda; class Insecta; order Diptera; family Rhinophoridae; genus Phyto; species Phyto melanocephala. The sequence continues at coordinate 108,419,294 of OW799237.1, forward strand.
CCGCCATTTTAGATAAGAAATCGAATAGCCTTTTAATATAACTGCCTGTTCAACGATGTCGAAAGAAAACCCAAGCGAAATTTCATTCGTACAAATATATTGAAAACAACAACAAAAACTAAAAATTTGTTTTCAACGTATTTGTACGAATGAAATTTCGCTTGGGTTTTCTTTCGACATCGTTGAACAGGCAGTAAGATACTTACATATCATGTTTATTATTGTTTTTCAGTAGTTCTTTTGTTTACTTATTTATCAACGCCAAGTTAAACAAAATAAAAACAAACGTTACAGGGTGCACATTATAGCATTTCCATATAAACTGAAAAATACGTAAAATAAACGTAAAGTAAAAATATCTATAAACGAATTACGAAATTAAAAAGGTTGCATTATTCACTATCAGATTTAGTCCTTTGTGTTTATTTAAATTCAGTGTAATAAAAGTAAATAAAATGGATACATTTTTTAAAAGGTCTGTTAGATTTGTTAAATTTATTAAAATGACAATTTTTATGGAATCAGATTTTGTTTAGATTTTTTTAAGTGGAATAAAATTGTAAGATTTTCCTGGGAACGTACCGAATAGGTAAGTAAATTAAGATTGCAAGTTACGGCATTGGATCACGATCAAAATATTACTCGAACGTTTAAGTTTACAGTGCTTTTGGTGTAGAGATTCTCATAAGAATTTTAATCTATCGATCACGTTCGAATGCCTCAGGCCTTTACAAAAACAGAAATGTTTGTTAATTTTATACGTTTTTGTGTTGAAATTACAATACAATGAAACGCCAAATATAACTAATGTTGCCTCTCAAATATACTAAGATAAAACAAAATTGCATTAAAACAAATTTCAAATTATGACATACGACTGAGATCGTTATTTCAGAATTATTGTTAGAATCCCTGTATCAAAAGCACAGCAAATTTGAACGTTCGAGTAAAATTACGATTACGTAATACATACGTACTTTAATCAGTTTATCCGATAAACTGATTAACAACTAGGGGTTAATGTGATATGCTGAAATGAAAAGGTTTTTTTTCACACTTTCATATGATTTCATCATATTTTTGTTTCTGACAACTTTTCCACTCAATTGTTTCTTAAGCTCTAAACACATAGACGACAGCAGACTTCACGGCTTCAAATGCTGCCGACTTTAAATGCTGCTCTGAAACCAGCTTCATAATTATTTTGAAGACAGCATAATAATCAGCTGATGTGTATTTTAACAATACAAATTTCAAGGATGCCGCATATACATACATATGTTTTATAATGAATAAAATTAAAGTTATTGATAAAAAAAATGTAATAATATCATGAAAAACTATAAAAACACATAAATTTATTTCTTTATTTTATTTTTGTAATGTTCTTTTATGTTTAATATTAAAAATAAGTTTTTGTTCTTTTTTTTCCAATTTAATATATATAATGGCAACACCATATTTGTTAATTGTTGTCCGTCAAAATAGAAAATAGCTTAAGTTGCCAGCAGCAGCAAATGCTGTTGTGCAGTCGTGCTGCTGTGCTGCCGTCAAAATTATCGTTTTCATTTAAACACATGGATTTTATTTTTGACATATTGCTGTCGTCTATATGTTTCTCTAAACCAAACTAAAATTTACCTCCTGGGTTATTATTTGTAAAAGGACTTGACATATGGCGTTATGGCAAGTCACCTATAATCGAAAACATTGTTGTTTTAAAGTTTGGTTCAAACAGCTGTTTTGTATGGTTATGTCACGTCTAATTTGAGCTTTAATTAGCAAATAGATTTTTGTGTGTTATTATTAAGGTCAGAGAGGATTTGAGTTTCATAAGCTAAATAAGCACTAAAATTATATGCATCCGTTATAAAACAAAAACAAACATTTTATTAATTTTTTTGTATTCTTACATAATCTTAAATTACTTTCTTAAAACAAATCGATAAGACGTATTTAGTGTCAAGAAATATTTAATTTAAAGCGTTTTATATTTGTTTTGTTTTTCATTTCAAGGAGAAAGTGATTTTTTTTAATCTTGTCATTTTTTTATATTATAATTAAGGTTTTAATCAAACATAACAATATTACACTTTACCAAGTACATCATGACCATAGGGTTTCTTGCGATAACCTCCCTTGAAGGCGAATAACTTAAAGGCCGCCACTAACATGACTATACAAAAACCATACAAAAGCATACCCATGCGCATATCAATATCTGAGAACACATTACTTATCATACGTTTTTGTCTTAGTTTCTCTAATGTTGGCTGTAGCAAGTGATCATTTTCCAAACCATAGCGTGATACATATTCTGGATTATGTATATTTTTCAAGAATTGCAACACCTGTATTTTATTCCAATTATCATCAGAATCGGAAGTTGAATGTGATTTAGGCTGTTTATAACACTGGTGACAACTATCGGCGGAGGGAAATTGTATTTTAGGGAATTGAGGATCTTCTGTGGCATCACCGGCTAAACGTTGATTAACTTCATTGTGGGCACTCCATAACCAAAGTATAGCTTCTTCTTTACTGGGGGTATTCCAGATCTTAAGTCTTGTAGCCATTTTCTGAAAAAAAAAATAATAATAAATAAAATGTAAGTTTATGAGTTTAAGAAAAGTTATTTATAAATACTTGTGAGTATTTTTTATACAGGTTGTGGTCAACTGGAGAGCAATAAACGCAAATTAAATTGTTAAATAAACAAAAAAAAATATCTACATACATACATCGTATGTAAATATGTACATTCATACATAAGTACATACTTATAAACAAACAATATATGTAAGTATAATAAATAGTATTAAGTAAAAATAAACTAGTAAAAATATGCATATTTTTTTATGTAAAAATAAATTGCAAAATAAAGTTGTTTTGTTGTTGTGAAGAATAACAAAAAAGTTAATGACTTAAGAATACAGAATGTGTGTGTGTAGGAATGTTTTTAAAAATAATAACAATTACATACAGTAGCTCAATATAATAATGGGACATGCACAATGGCAATATCAAAACATCCAGTTTTCTATTTTTCTGGTAGCCCATCTAAAAATTTTTATGATTCTAAGATTTTACTCTATGAATTTAAAATTCTGTAAGAAAATGAAGAAATGTTTCAAAACATCTTTCAAATGCGTTTCTGACATCTGACCTATATTATTTTCAGCTAAAATGGATACCTAGATATCTCTTAATTTTAAATTACTTTAAAACTTTATTTTAAAGTATTTAAAAATTATCAACTGTGTACCTAAAAACTGCAAGCAAGAGATACCTCCAACACCCTCACTCGGAGACCAGTATGGTTTTAATAAAAGAAAACCCGAAATAAGAAGAAGAAAAGATAAATAGAGGAAAGAAGTAGTACAAAAAAGAAATGAATAAAATACTCGTTGAAAACCCCTCGGGCCCTTACTAACCGTTCACAAGCCTGACCCGCATGGTAAAACCAAAAATGTTCTCCAGTTCGCACTCCGAGACATGACACAGATCATCGTGGAATCGTTTAACTAAACCTGTGGATCTGTACCTTAACCCTGTGGATCTGTAGTTTAGGACAGTGACGGACAACGTGTTCCACAGTTTCCAACTCCTCTCCATCCTCCTCACACATTCTACAATAATCTGGAGTGCCGAATCTACTAAACCTTACTCTCATCGCACGCAAATTAAAACTATGGTTACGACATGATCACGACGGTCATATTATAGTTTCTATAACAATATTTGGTTGTCGAAAGCAAGTAATAGTTATTTTTGTTTCATTTAATCATATATTTTGTCACGATAATCAAGCATTTGTTTGAATTGTATCATTTAATGTTTCCTTTTCGTAAAAATTTCAAAATGGTTATCATTTAAAAATTTTATGATTAAAAAAAATAATTTGACAAAAATAAAATTATATTCAAAAGCATTAAAAATTACAAATAACCATTAAATAATAGGTGAGACAATAGTATGATTACAAATTAATCAAGCTATGATTTTTTAATAATAATTTGATTTCAACTGTTCTTCTTGCTGAATAAATTTTTATTATTTTAAAAGTTTGAGATGTCAAAAAAATTAAAAAAAATTTTGAAAAATTAAAGAAAATTTACAAATAAACGAGAAAATGTAAAAAAAAATATTGGTATAAAAACAATATTTAATTTGCTGAAAAAAGCAAAGATTGTTGATTTCAATTGTAGTCATATAAGTATTTATATGATTATTGAATGATACTTTAAATAAACATAATAATGATAACTGGTAACCATTATATGTTTTAACGATAATCATACAATTCAATCATAGTATGTTGCTCTTCGATTATGGTTACCACAACCATGTTTTTTCTTTGCGTGCGGACACTGAACCGGCCCTCAGACATACCCTACTCAGACCCAGAAATGACGTAGAGCCTGCCGAGTTCAATTTGGGCCATAAAGCCCTTGACGCTCTGTAGTCCCTTCTGTTTCTCCATGCCATATCAGTTCCACGCCCTGATTCGTTTAAAAAAAATTCTATCACCAATATTTTTTTTAATTGCAATAATCACCTTATACATTTACACCATGGAGTTGCCAACAGGCACAACTATCTCACAACTAAAATGTTAGGGCATCAACAATTTATTAAAAACTTTTGCAATATTCATAAAAATTATCAAATGATTTTAGTAAAGGGGTTATGTAAACAGATTTTCTATTGAAATTTGATTTAAAACCATTAAATACTTTTAGTGCTTACGGCAGTTAAACTGCATTTAAATTTTAGGTAAAAGTAATAATGAAACATAAAAATAAAAGCTATTAATTAATTTTTTAACGAGCGTGAAGATGACGAGTTAAATATGTTTTGATGTAACAAATATTTACTTGAGAGTAACACGTTCAAGTTTTTTTTATAAAGTTTAACTTACACTTTTTCACTAATACATTCACACATTTGATGTTTGATGGGAATTTCTTTTCAAATTATCTTTCCAAGTGTGTGTTGTTTTTCACTTTACAGTCAAGAAAACAGCTGATTGCAATTTTAATGAGAAAATTTTTCGTTTGTCTTTATAAATGTTCTGCATTATAAAAAATAATATTTTGCCAAAATATAAAATTCGGCTTTGCCGAATCATATACCCTTCAAACACTTTGTACCATCATACCATAACTGATAATTATAAGGTGCAACTGTGACTAAAACCAATTGAGGAAATCGACAATTAGAACTTTTAATTGACATTTGTTTCGCCGGTAATTGTCCCATAGTTTATATATACGTAACAAATGTTGCAAAAATTTCCATAGCAGCTAAAAAATCTGACTTTAGGTAAAAAACAGAGTTAATCGTGTTCTCTCGCTCATGTCCCAGCTTGTAATAAACCCACATAACTTATTTTCAATAGCAAAATTCTCGAAATAATATCTGATAAACGGATACGATATAAGTGTCTGAATTATAAGTGGTGGCTTTAAAAAGTTGATTTCAACATACAGTGGACGTCCAATAGTACGTACCATCGTTTATACGAATCTCCAATAGTACGAATGGCAAATTTTTTGCATTGGTAGTTCTGCAGTACGAATACATTCTTTTTTTGCCATTCGATAATACGAATAACTGTATTTTTTGTAAGAATATGCTTATTTAAAGTTTTACTTAGAAGTTTTTTGCTTGTTTTTTCTGCGGTCAACTGCCAAATACAGTCAGTTGGTACAAAATTTAATACATACATACATACATACAATGTTTAAGGACTGATTTTTTTTTAGCAAACTAATTATATACTTTATGTAACTACATATTTACATACATATGTACATATGTATGATTTATGTAAATCGTATTGTCTTGACTTGAATTTGTTTATGTTTTAAGTTTTTTCTTGTTTTTTGTTTTAAATTAAAAACTAATTTAAGTTAAACTATCTGCATGTGTTTTATTTAACATAAAAGGAGGAAAAACTGTTGTCCAATAATACGAATTTTCCAATATTACGAAAAGGCCTGACATTATATAATTCGTATTATTGGACGTCCACTGTACATACATACGGACAGACGGTCTAAGCTAAATCAATACCTTTACCTATAAGGATTATAAATGACAAACTTATATATCGTCGGTCACTAGTAGAGAGGCCCTAACTCAAATAATTGTAACTTTACAGGTGTAGATAAAAACGTATTATCGGAATGTAACTACTTTTGTAAAATTTAAATTTTTGTGACGAGGTGTATTTGTGTAAAAAAACTAAATTTCGTAAAAAATGCGAGTTAGGGCCTTTCTACTTGCAACCATCGATATACCCTTTTACACTATCGCGGGAAAATTTAATTTTCTTAATGACACCTTGAAAATAAACAGCCTTTAAACTGTGTGCAGCCTACGCCACAGCTTTAAACTTTTGTAAATTTTGACAAGCAGGATTTTGTAAAACACTTGAAAGCAAAACCTAACGTTTGACTACAGTATTGAGTAAAAAGTTTAATATGTTACGACATACATACATATGTATGTATTTAAGAAAGAAGTTAAATATGTTTTGACGTTACAATGTACATTTTAAATAAAAACAAGTAAGAGCGCTATGTTCGGCCGTGCCAAATCTTATATACCCTTCACAACGTGTAGTCATGCAATAACAGTAGTTTATATCACCATTCATCCCATATGAAATACGTACATACATATAAAAAACATACATATATAAAAACATTCCATTGTAAAATAATAAATTTACGTATGTATGTTAAAAAAAAAAAAAAAAAATTTAAAAAAAATTAAAAAAAAAAATTTAAAAAAAATATTTAAAAAAAAATATTTAAAAAAAAAATTAAAAAAAAAATTATTAAAATATATATATAATAAATATAAAACAAAATAAAAAAAAAATAATAATAAAAATATAAATAATATATTAAATAAAAATAAAAAAAAATTTAAAAAAATATATAAAAAAAAATAAAAAAAATTTTTTTGGATCAGCTGGGCTTCGATGCCACGTTTACTCTACCAGTATACACGTTTGTATGTATGTATGTTGTTGTTGTAATGTTGTTTTTGTGAAAAAAAAATCGAGGTGGTCGTGGGTTTTTGCTCATATCTCAGAGCTATCGGGCGATTGTGCTGAATTTCAATAGCGATTCATTCCCGGATATTTCCAAGAGATTGATACCATACTTAGATCTGCGAAACATATGGTTGCTTCTAAAAGTTGATTTCAACCAACACACGGACAGACGGGCAGATTGACAGACGGTCAGGGCTTAATCGACTCCTCTAGTCATAAGCTTTCAGAAAATATATACTTTATGGGGTCGGAAATGAAAATTGTAGAAATTACAAATGGAATGACATATACCCTTGTACACCACAGGTGAAGGGTATAAAAAATTTTATATTTTATTTATTTTATACTTTAATTTATATATTTTTAATTAAAGTAGAACAAATTTTTTGAATCTTTATGGTATTGAAAACTAATGTGGCCAAACCCCTATATGGCCCATATCATGAGTTTAATATACATATACATGAAAAATTATTATTTGTCCTAACATTATTTAAAGTCACTGTACATATACAGATACAAATGTGCATGTATGTATGTAAGAATATTTATTAAAACGGCACCAGAATAAATATATCGCACAATAAATACAATAACGTAACAACTCAAAATTTTCAAATTTTGAGAAGAGACGAAAAAACGGCGCAGAAGCAAGGCAGTTAACAAAAAAATATAGATCAATAAAAAAGGTAAAAGAGACAAAACGGTATTTTTCCAGCCAAAAAAAGATAGTAATGCGAAATAAATGTTGGAAGTTCTTAAAAATGTGTATTGTCAATCAATTCATGAAAAATGTTGAGTTGTGTCGTTATTGTATTTAGTATGCGATATGATCACGAAAAAATTAATTTAAATGCAAATTTAAATGCAAATTTAACTACTTGGTGAAGTGAGAAGGACTTGGTAAATACGAGGAACACTTGATGCAAATACTTAACAAAAGTAATTGATATAAATAGAATTCGAAATAAATAAGTTGATAATGGTAGAAAAGAGTGTGCAATCCTGCTTATCACTGTCAAGGTTAATATAAGGTCACATTTGTTTGATATTGTTTCTTAGGTGCTTAAAAAGAAGAGAAAAACCAAAATTTGAGCTTAAAAAATAAACGAACGTTATAACGTCAGGCCCATTCAAGTTGTTTTTTTGTTGTTAATTTTTCCTCTTATTAGTGTAACAAGAAATAAATATTAAATACTCTTAATTTTACAATATTATAAAAACATAAAAAACAGCAACAGCTGTTATATAACACCATATAAAAAATCGCCAAAATGTTACAACCTCTAGCGGTTTATACTAAATGTTGCTCAGAAGTTTGACTAGGGATATTATCGGGGATTAATTAGAATGTTTAGAATGTTTGCTTTCATTTTCTTGAATAAATATATTGATGATTTTGAAATTTCAAAGAGTCCTTTACACTTTTACAATCATCCAAAACTGTTACTTTTTCTTTCTACGATTTTTTTTATTTTTCCTTCACTCTAATACTCTAATACGAGCACACCTTAAATTGTAATAAAAAAAATTTGGAGTTTGTTTTAAAACAAGTTATGAAACAAAAAAGTAACGGTACTCCAACGTTTGTTATATAAAGCAAATCTGTTTTAAAATATTTTTGATGTTCAAAATTATGTTAAAACTTAGTTTGTCTTTTCTTTTCTGCTATTTTTCTTGTCATTCATTATATGGATTGAATTTTTTTTAGTAATCGTTATATGTATAAGGTAACATAAATTATAACGTTCGGGTTTTCGTTAAAGCGAGATTCGATGTACCGAGTTTAGCCTGCACTTACAAATAAGACAATGTTTCAAAAATATTTGCTTCAAATAAGCCTTAAAAAAAGTCATTAGTTAGTGAGTATGCTGGTCCGATTTCTGTAAAATTTTTTGTCAGTTCTTCGTATTTTCAAGGAGAAGGTTTTTACGAAAGAAAATTTTGAAAAATCCCTCTGAAAAAGTCAGAAAATCGAGTTTTTGTATAAAATTTTATGTGAAATTATTCCTTAATGGATTTTCAAATGAAAAAATAGAAAGTAGATAGATACCGTTATACGTTGACTTAGTTTTTGATTTTAATGGCAAGGTTTTAAAACCATAGAGCCAGGGTATCCCACACAGGTTCAGTATCCGTAAGTCTACCTATACCTTCATATAGGAAGTCGGAGCTGAACGCGAATATTCTATTCTTTAAAAATTTTGCAAAGGTTGAGACTATATCACAACGGGACCCTCGGAGGACCCAAGTGAGGTATGCCTTCGGGCGGCTGCCGCATCTAACCTAATTGAGACTCCGGATGACTGTACCTCAGTACAGTTAACCGACGCCACGCAATTAACCAATGCGAGAGTGAGACGCGAAACTCTCGAAGCCGGATAAAAAGGACGGCCTGATTGCCCTTAAGAGATAATGGCAATGACGCGCGAGCTCCTGACCCGACCAGAGCTGAATCACGACTCACTGATTCTGTTTATACTGGAATACATATTTCCAATAGAAAACTAACAAACCAAGGAAATCGTCAAAAGAAAAATTAAACAATAAAATAGAATTAAAACAAGTAAGAGCGCTATATTCGGCCGTGCCGAATCTTATATACCCTTCACAACGTGAATTCATGCAATAACAGTGGTTTGTGTCACCATTCATCCCATATGAAATACGTACATACATATAAAAACATACATATATAAAAACGTCCCATTGTAAAATTATAAATTCACGTATGAATGTTAAAAAAAAAACAAAAAAAAAAAAAAAATTAAAAAAAAAAAAAAATTAAAAAAAAAAATTTTTTTTTAAATTATTATGTATGTAATATATATAAAACAAAAAAAAAATAAAAAAAAAAAAATAAAAAAAAAATTAAAAAAAAAATAATAAAAATATAAATAATATATTAAATAAAAAAAATAAAAATAAAAAAAAAATAAAAAAAAAATTTAAAAAAAATTTAAAAAAAAATTTTTTTGGCTCAGCTGGGATTTGATGCCACGTTTTCTCTAACCAGTATACACGTTTGTATGTATGTATGTTGTTGTTGTAATGTTGCTTTTGTGAAAAAAAAATCGAGGTGGTCGTGGGTTTTTGCTCATATCTCAGTTGTTTATGTACCGACGTTTCTGATTTTCAATAGCGATCTACTCCCGAATATTTCTGATATTTTAATACCTCACCCGAGTCCAAGCGATGTCGGAGGGCTTCAAAAAGTTGATTTCAACATACACACGGACAGACGGTCAGACGGACAGACTGACAGCGCTTAATCGACTCCCCTATTCATAAGCTTTCAGAAAATATATACTTTATGGGGTCGGAAATCAAAATTGTAGAAATTTCACACGGAATGACAAACCTATATATACCCTTTTTCACTGTGTGAAGGGTATAACAAGTAAATAAATTATACAAAATCAAATATGTACCTACAAAAAAAAAAAAAAATAAAAATAAAACAAATTGTGTACATTTTAGGTGTAGTTTTTAATTATTTATTTAATAATTACACCCTTCACCTGTGCTGCCAAGGGTATATATAGATTAGTCATTACGTTTGTAATTTTACAATATTAATTTCCGACCACATAAAGTACACATTTTCTGAAAGCTTATGACTAGAGGAGTTGATTGAGAAATATCCGTCTATCCGTGTGTTGATTGAAAACAACTTTTAAGTCCCCACATGCTGCGGAGACCTGTTTGTGGCATAAATCTTTTGCAAATATCCGTTAATGAATCGCTATTGAAATCCAGCACAATCGCCCCATAACACGACTCTCTTTGTTTTTTCTCATATTTTTACTATTGAAATTAACATGTCTCAGCCCTAGGATAATTTATAGAGGCGTGCGCTATTTTTAGATATGATAGCCTCTAGGGCTATTCGGCAAATCGGTCACTAATTGAAAAAGTTATAGGCATAAACATTATTTTAATATATACGCTAAGGTAACCAAAATAAAAGCTATAGTCTCGAAAAATATTGCTGAGAAAAATTAAAAAAAAAACGGTTGTAAACTAATTGAGATATAAGCACAAAAATGCAACTACTTCGCTGTTTGGTATAAAAGGCTTGACTAGTAGAATATAGTAAATTTTGAAAAGGTTAAAATTCAAGATGGCGTAAAAATTAAAATGGCGGTTATATGGGTCAAATATAGTTATAACCGCTTTATCCCCTTTAACCCCCTACAATACTGGTATTAAATGAAAGGGCTTGGCAAGTAGAATGCAGTAAACTTTAAAAAAGTTAAAATCCAAGATGGCCTCCGAAAAAAATGGCAGATAATTTTTTTCTCAACCCCATCAATATGGGTATCATATGAAAGAGCTTGACTAGTTTAATAGAGTTAACTATGTAAAAATTAAAAATTAAAGATGGCATCAAAAATAATAAAGCAAAAAATGGCGTATTATACTAAATTTGAAATATAGGCTGAGCTACATATTGGTGGAAGGTATTATCAGAATCGGTACTGCCACATACATCATTCTTACTTGTTTTTTTTTTTTGTAGAATTTTTTGTTTTTCTTAAGCAGACACAAGTAATTTAATAAAACAGTTGATTTCTAAGTATGTTGTATACAAATTTAAATAACTAAAACAATATTGTGACATAAACAAAACGTGTTACTGTTTATTAAATATGTATAAAATTTTACATTAAAATACAGTTAAAACGAGAAAAAGAGACAACACTACGTTTTAACGACATTGAAAGTTGTAAAGTAACACAATACAAATCTATTAAAAGAACTATTGTTCACATGCTTTTGTACATCCAATTATTGTTAGAAAATAACTCAAATGACAAATCGCAAAGTAAAATTACAGAAATACTTGTATAGGAGAAACAATTTTTTGTTTCTATTCGCATTTTTTTTTTGTTTTAGTCGTTTCATGCGAAAAATTTTTCGATGAACTAAGTACTTTGCAAGCACCAGCTTGAATCGTTATTATGAAAAGGAAAAGTAACAAGAGAGAAAACAAGTCTCAAACAAAGGTTCATCGGCTACAATGGTCAATAGTCACCTTGTTTACAAACTTTATCACATGTCGTTAAATAGAAAAAAAACATACATACATACATATGTATGTTTGAATGTATCAGTGATGGACAATTAGTGCTATTGTACATATTTTATTAGTACCTTTTCTCTAAAAAATTTACCCGGTCTCCCACGTCAGTTTAATGGTATTTCGTTATATTACCATAAATGGTGACAATTCCCAATCTCATGACACCGTATGCTAAGGATTTTGGGTGTCCCAAATTATTTTGATTTTAGCTGGTATGATTTTTTTGTTAGTTGGTGAGTGCCAGACCAGTTAGTTGGCAAGAACCACCCCGTTCGGCGAGCTCTAGCCGGAGCATACGCGAGCATACCAGCGCCACCTACAATCTGGCCACTCGATATTATTGGTAAACGTTTCACCACACTCACCGCCACTGCAATGGTAAAAGTTGTATGTATGTTGTCATATTTGCAACTGTACACATTTCGTTAAAAATTTCTTAATTACAATTTTATACCATCAACCATTTTGACTGAGTTTACATAATGTCGTAATAATACAATATACTTAGATTAAAATAAAAAGTTAATGCTGTTGTCGTTTGTTTAAAAATAAATTTGTTTGTGTTGAAGTGAATTTCTTAAACATAAGCACCTACGAGAGGTTGTGAATTGAACAACAACAAACCCATATATGGTGGAATTTCTAAATGATGATCAATGTAGTTGTTTGTAGTTATTTGAATCGTCATGTTATGAATTTAATAATAAAATATGTGTCACATTTATAAAACAAGTCAAAGTGTTTTTACAATCAGAAGATCCAATTTGATTTTATTTTTCCTGTGGAATCAGTAAAAAAAAAACTGAGCAACTTACCATTTACGATTCTCGACCACCTTAATGTAATTCTAAAAATAATATTTATAATTCGCAATGACCCAAACGATTTAATACGATGCAAAATATTAACTCAATTTACAACCAACCTATCGTAGAAATCGTAGGTTGTAAGAAATTAACTTTTTTCATATTAAAGAAAGACGGCAATACTACTTACTTTTCCAGCTATGATGTATTTATACGACATTCTATAAACTTAGGTAAAATTGTTGTAACTGTGGTATAAAAAATTAATGTAGAAATTTAAAAAAAAAATGTGTACAACTACTACGATTTACAACACCTACGACAGCTTATGAATTGAGCAATTATAATAACTGCAATCGGCACAGCAAATAAAAAAAAAGCTTTTCGAATGTTAATTTTTTTATTCTGTGTATGGTATCGATCTTTTGGAAATATCCGGGAATGAATCGCTATTGAAATTCAGCACAATCGCCCCATAACTTTCTGAGATACGAGCAAATTAACACGCCTGCCTCTGCGCAATATAAGCACTATAAAAAAATTAAAATTCATGATGGCCGCTACTACAAAATGGTGGACAATAAATTTATATATAGGTCAAATCTGGTATTTTAAAATGTAACTTATCGAACACCCTCAATATTGGTATCAAATGAAAGAGCTAGACCAGTAGAATTCAGTAAATTGTTAAAAAATGTGAAATCCAAGATGGCATCTAAAACAAAATGGCGGATCAAATTTTTTTAACCCAATTAATATGGGTATCAAATGAAAGGACTTGAATATTAGAATACAGATAAGTAAAAATTCAAAATTAAAGATGGCGTCGGAAATAATGAGGAAAAATGGCGTATAATATGAAGTATAGGTTAAGCTACGATATGGGATTATACCTATGTAAATGATAGTGAAGGGTATTATCAGATTCAACACGGCCGAATATAGCACTTTTACTTGTTATATGTACATATGTACGCATTTCATATTAATGAAATAAATGGTGATACAAACAATTGTTATTGCATGGCTACATGTTGTGAAGGGTATATAAGATTCGGCACGGCCGAATATAGCACTCTTACTTGTTTTTGTTTAATTTTAACAGACATTTCTCACTACTAGGTGACAAACAAATATTATAGGAACCTTTTCACATGTCGCAATAGTTATTTCTATGGTTATTTAATATAAGTACCAAAATGTTAAAAAAACCTTTTTGGTTGTTTTTCAGTACTATTTTAAAATTACTATTTTCTATTACCGGAAAGTATGTATTGTATTAATAAACAAATGGTGGAAATTTTCAAATGGTACTATGGAACTCCAAACAAGAAAGTATTTTTTGTAGAACTTGGTTCTTTTTATTCAAAGTATTTTTTTTATAAAAAAAATACATCAATATGTTATTGAAAAATAATTTCCATTACAAACAACACTTTCGGATATAATTTTTGTATTTCCTGGCCAAATTGCAGTTCTTTCTATGCCCTTCACAAGTGAAAAGGTTTGTCATTCCGTGTGAAATTTCTACAATTTTCATTTCCGACCCCATATTTTCTGAAAGCTTATGAATAGGGGAGTCGATTAAGCTCTGTCAGTCTGTCCGTGTGTATGTTGAAATCAACTTTTTGAAGCCCCCCGATATCGCATGGACCCGGGTGAGGTATTAAAATATCAGAAATATTCGGGAGTGGATCGGTATTGAAAATCAGAAACATCGGTACATAAACAACTGAGATATGAGCAAAAACCCACGACCACCTCGATTTTTTTTCACAAAAACAACATTACAACAACAACATACATACATACAAACATGTATACTGGTTAGAGAAAACGTGGCATCGAATCCCAGCTGAGCCAAAAATAAATTTTTATTTTTTTATATTTTTTTTTTAATTTTTTTATTTTTTATTTAATATATTATTTATATTTTTATTATTATTATTTTTTTTTAAATTTTTTTTTTTATTATTTTATTTTTTTTTTGTGTTTTATATTTTATATATATATAAATTTTTTATATATTTTATATATATATTTTATATTATTATATATATTTTAATTATTTTTTTTAATTTTTTTTTAAATTTTTTTTTTTTTTTTTTTAACATACATACGCAAACTTATAATTTTACAATGGGATGTTTTTATATATGTAGGTTTTTTTATGTATGTACGTATTTCATATGGGGAATGGTGATACAAACTACTGTTATTGCATGACTACACGTTGTGAAGGGTATATAAGATTCGGCATGGCCGAATATAGCGCTCTTACTTGTTATATTATAAGTATGTTAGTATTATGGCGAGTAATTAAAATACTTTAGGATAGTCAGTATCAATACACCTGCCTTTAAGTTTTTATCATGTAAGAATGATATCGATAATCCATTAAAAAAGATTCATTACACTTTCTTAAGAAAAAAAAAAAAATACTAAACATGACGTTGGGGATTAATACTGAATTTTCCATCACTGATCTTTGCACAAACACACATCTATAGATACATTCATACAGATATGTATGTATGTATAAGAATCAATAAAAATATTGTGTTTAACAATTGTTTGTTTTTTTACCCTTCACCACTGATGGCAAGGTTATATAATGCATTGTCATTCCGTATGTAATTTCTAAAATATTTTCTTTTGCACCCCATATTTCAGAAGCCTTATTTATGGAGAAATCGATTCAGTGATTTCCGTTTGTATCTGTGTGTGGTATCAAACTTTTAGATATGTACGAAAGAAAATCTGCTGAGATATAAACAAGAAAACACAACTGCCATTTGGGGTTTCCAAACTTTCCACAAAAAATAGAGTTTTCAGACATGCCTAATTTCAATTTCCTTCACAATCGTACGAGTCAATCACAGCAACATCTGATATAATTCTGTCCCAATAAAAATTTTTTTATTTAAATATCATGAGTTTGGTTTTCGTAAATCAACTTCGAAGAAATAAAAAATGTTGCCATCTGTATTTAATACAAGTGAAGCAAAAAATGTTGTTTTTCTATTAAATGCGTTAAAAAACTCGATGTTTGCATAAAAATTATCATTTTATATTTTATAAAACTTTTCACAAAATTTACAAAATCGGACAGATTTTAAAAAAATATGCGCAAATACTTTACTACTATTCTTTTCGAGCACATACGATTAAAAAAAATTCAAACAACTTAGTCTGATAGCCAATCCAGGGGCTCAATTCTAGTTCTGTGAATCTGTGAAATAAATGTATAGCAAAGGGTATGGTGCCATCATATGATATGAAACACAAAAACTTTTCATTTCATAGAACGAGAATTGATATCCAGGTGTTTATTACTTATGCATATTATAAGTCTTTAAGGTGAGTCGGACAAATCGCTCAAGTATGCTTAAAGTGATAAGCAAAAATAATATAGTGTTTTTTTTTCAAAAATCATGTTTCAAATATCCTAAATAACTAAAATAAATATGACAATGACACCAGCTACCCAGTCATACATAGTATTAATAATTACTTAAGAAACAAACTGCAAAAAAATACAACTGCCTTGGTATTTTCCCTAAAGTTTACAAGCGAAAATTGATTTCTTTCAGCTTTAAAACGAAAAAAATTCAATATTAACATATAATGAAAGAGCTTGACTACACTACACATAAAAAAAAAGCGAAAATTCATACCGAATTACTTTTTTTTTAAATTCAAAATGGCCACCAGTACAAAATGACAGATTTCATATTTTTTCACACTCTTCTTTTCTAAAATGGTTATCAAATGAAAGGACACATTTAATAGAATACAATACACTTTGTAAAAATTTAAATTCCAAGATGACATCTTAAACAAAATGGAGTATTAGATGTTGTTTCGACCGCAAAACGATCACACTCATACATATATACGAAGGCTATGCTCTGTAATTATGTAATTTTGCAAATTTTCTTATACCTGCATGTTGGTAAAGTGTATGTAAGATTCGACACGATCGAATTTAAAAATATTTCTTATGTAATATGGTAGCGTGTGCCCGCGACTTTGTTTAGTTATCGGGATTAAATATAGCCTATGTACTAATTTATGTTGTTATCTATTTCATTTAGTTCCGTTCAGCCGTCAAGAATCTAAACATACACACATTTATTATCTTAACTGCCGTATGTAAACTATTATCAAAAATTTATCAAGGGATTATTAAACTGTGGAAATTTGCTTTTGAAAATTTTGTTTATTTTTTATAAATGTTGTATTTAGCCGGATGATTGTATAATTCTTATTTTCTTGTATTGCCTTCACCAGTGGAGTCAAGGGCATAAATAGCTTTGTCATTATATTTGTATTTTTTATAATATTGATATTTAAAGTGAATTGTGCTGAAATCTTACGAATAGGGGAGTCAATTGAGCAATGTCCATCTTACGGTGTGTTGGTTGAAATCAATCATGTGCCATCAATCATTTGTAAATATTCAGGAATAAATCGCTAATGAAACTCAACACAATCGCCCTATAAGTTTCTGAGGTTTGAGCAAATAATTACGATTTCCTCTTTTTTCTGCATTAGCACCACAAAAATTACCATTTTTCAGTTGTAGGATAATTTTTAGACACGTTTCTTGCTCTTTGCAGGTACTATAAGTTCTAGGGATATTCGCAAAATTTTAACAAATCGGTCACCAACCGGCAAAGTTATAGGTGAAAATTAGTTTTTAAAAATATATTTTTTTAAGTCTATCAGGTTTATCAAGCTTCTAAATAATTTTTATTCACTATTAAGACATAAAATTGCAAGCCGTACTCGCAGAAACAATTCCTAAGAAAAACTAGAAAATCAGATTGAAACTAACTGAGTTATAAGCACAAAGATACAACTGCTTCGTTGCTTTTCCTAAAATTTAGAAACAAACATTGATTTTTTCAGCTTCTAGACAACCAGAGAGTCATTATGGACATCAAATGAGAGGCCTTGAATAGCTGAATATACACACTATCGAAAGTTCTAAACCTATTATGGCCGCCAAAAAGGCGCACAATAAATTTATATATGGGTCAAATCTAGTTTTTAAAAATGTAATCCTTTTAAATTCTTCAATTTTGGTATCAAATGAAATGGCTTGGCCAGCGGAATACAGTAAACTATGAAAAGGTTAAAATCCAAGATGGTGCCCTAAATAAAGTAACGGTTAGATATATGGTCCATATATAGTAATTACGGCTTTGGCTTCTTCAATTTCATAATATTGGTATCAAATAAAAGGGCTTGACCTTGAGAATACAGTAAACTATAAAATATATAGAACCCAAGATGACGTCCGAAACAAAATGGTGGATAATTTTATTCTTAACCACATTAATGTGGGTATCAAATGAAAGCGTTTGACTAGTAGAATACAATTGACTATGTAAAAATGTATGCTACGATGAGGTCATTATAACTATTATGTTAATGATGGTAAAGGGTATTATCAAATTCGGCATGACCGAATATAGAATTATTTCTTGTTATTATTTACCTTGTCTTGTATTAATAAATATTTTTATTAGATGTAATGTATTGTAATGGTAATCGGTTAATTTATTCTTTGCTACACATAAAAAATTTATAATTTGAACAAGCATTGTATTCTATTACAATTATGTTGCTATCATTGAAGTAACTAAACTATTGTTTAGATCGAGGTTACAGTATCATTTAAAAAAACAATACAATTAAAATATTGAAAATTATGTGTTAAAAATAAAATTCTTGACTAGATGTAGTCTCGAAAGGTTTTTAAGACATGCCTTTATACACCAATAATTACTGCTAAAAAGTTAAATAGAAAAAGCGTTATTACTTTGAGGCGAATTAATATTTTATCATGTGACAAAACAATCGGTCACCTAATCTCCTTATCTTCTTTGCTTTTATTATATAAACTAAAAAATGTTCTCAGGAATGGAAAATCGAGATCCACTTTTAAATTGTGATATATAACTATCGATATTCAATCATAACTATACAACGTATATCGATTTTTAATGACTTTAAAAGAAAATTTAGTTAGAGCTATGTGACTATAAATCCGTTTTTTCTAACAATAGCTCACTAAATTTAAAACGCGATTTCGAAAAAAGTCGAGATATGCACTTTTTATATTAAGTCATTAATATGTCTGTAAAATAATTATAAATTGATTATAATATCTAAAAAACATGGTAGTACAGTGTTATATTATTATACAAAGTTAATAATATAACAAGGCATATTTAAAAAGGTCATCAATTTTGTTTTCCAAATAACAAAAATGAGATAAAATCACGCGATCCTTCAGATTATACTTTATAGAATTTTTTGAATGAATGATATTGTCGTAAGAATAAATAAAAAAGGTGTTAAAAAATAACTTCATAGATACCAATATTATAAAAGAAATGTTATATGTACACAAAACTCTTTAACGTACCTGAAAGTGTTCAGAACAATCAGTGCAGCCAAAAAAGTATTTAATATAACCGTGCATCGCCTGCAGTACCTCCAAAGGATCTTGACTCTTATCCGTATTGGCAGCCTGAACTGTCATAAAGTGAAATAGTTGCCACAGTGAACAGGAGAAACCTCGTAAACTGTGCTGAGAACCAATACAACCGACATAATTTGCTGATGAATAGATAGGTCCCAATTGCTTTTCCAATTTTTTCAATTCAATTTCAAAATCTTCGCCCGACAATTCATTATTGTGATGTGAAACAAAAACGGCTAATTTTGATATCAGCGAGCGTCCCGATGAGCCCAAAGGATTATAGCGTTCTAAAACGGCCAGAAATTTTTGTAGAGCTAAAAGCTTTTCACCGTTAATATGAGGGGATTTTGGTATTTCATTGTGTAGAGTGTTGCGAATTGCCATTTCGAGATCGGCCTGATATACAAGATGTTTATTGCGTTTAACTTCTTCTATTATTTCAGTAAGTTTATTTGAATCTTTTCGGGTATCTTGCGAGTCCCTCGCACCTTCTGTTTTCGTTTCCGGCTTTTCAGTTATATGCTGAGAGTTTAAAAAAGATTTGATTGTTTCTTTATAGGAATCGGAGTGCTCATGCAGTGGTGCATAGGGAACTATAGAACCAACGCGATTAATGGTGGCAATTTTATAACTTAAGCCATCTATTTGGTATTTGGCCGCAAGCTCAAGATCAGTTATTCTTTTTACTGCTATATTGGGATATCTAAGAAAATGTAGTATAGTCTCTAAGCCTATGGTAGAGCTTTCTGGTTCATATACTAAAACCACATATTTCTTTAAACTATCAAGACCTTCAAATAATAGCGGTACTTTGGCGGTTTGCACTACATGTAAATCTGGCCAATTAGTCATATTACTGGTCTTATTCTCGGCGGCAATGAACTGGGCCAAACTTTTGGTTATAAAATCCAAGTCTTGCGATTGAATTAGTTTGCCATAATTATTTGTTGCTGGTTGATACGAAGGGCCATAATATCTCAAAGTGGGATAGGCCATAATTTCATATTCCCTGCAAATAGCATTGTTTTCATCGACTGCACAATCAATAGCACTTATTAGCATAACATCCCGCCAGTCATATAATTTCGTAGCTAATTTTTTATAAGACGGGGCAAAATTGCGGCAATGACCACAATAACTGTTATAAAATTCGACCAATATGGAATGATTCGTATTAATAATTTCGTTTTTGAAATTGATATTATTTAGTATGAGAACATTATCAGTTGCATTGTAGAGACCTAATTCTTCTGATTCTTCATTTATTACTCTGGCATTGGTCACCAGCAATAAAGTAATTATAAGGAAAACAACAAAAGAATAGTGTTTAGCTGACACCGTCGTAACATACTTTATTTTTTTGTTTTTAAAATTCTTGTACATTTTTTTTAAATTAACTCGGTTTCACTTTGTCGTATCTTTATATATATATACACTCACTTTAAATACTTATGTTAATTAGTTGATTGTATTTTATTTTTTTGTTGTATTTGTTATAAAATACAAAACGTACTTTTATGTTTTTATTATCCGTGCGCACTTCTACTAACAATGCCTATCTTCTTGTATAATTCTTAATTAAACAAAAGTTGTTGTTTGAGCTAGCAGCAAGTATACTCAAAAGTATAGCAGGTCATTATTTTTGCTTATATTTATGTTTGCAAACTGTCAAACTACATTAAAAAAAAATACACAAAATCAGTAATATATGAGGTTTCTTTGACAGCAAGATAATTTATTAAATTGTTGTTGCACAGCTCATCTACCTTGTTTGTTTGTTCAAAAACAAGTTTGTTAGGAGAGCTACCATTTGTTTGACATCATTGTACTAGCGATATGGTAGCTTTTCAGTAGCCAGCTGATTTTTGTTTTTATGAAGAAAACGGTGTTGGTAAGCGAAGTACATGACACAAAGCCGTTAAAATTTAATAGAAATTTTGCAAATAATATAAATATATGTGCTGCTTAAAATATTATTTTAAATAAAATCACATATTACTGGGGGTTGCCATGCGCAATAAACCTAAAAATGTTTAAAGAACAATTTATGGCATTTATTGTTAAAAAATTATATCATGTAAATGTTAGCTACGACTACGTCTGAGGTGGTCCATTCGGAAATTCCAATTTTGGACGACTTGTTTGAGCAAAACGAGAGGAATGCTGACTTTCATACCGTCAATCGTAATTGGATTATTCCTGAATTAGACTTTACATATCACCAGAGAAAAAAGTACACAAATGTGATATGGCACGATCTAGATGGCTAATATAGAGGAGAATTCACCAAGTTGATATCGTAACAAGTTCATTATTTCACGCTCCCATTCACTGAAAATAAAACACAAATTAAGGTCACCTGGATTAATTCTAGCTCAAGTTGAATTTTGTACGCTTTAAGGCCAAAATTCTTACGTGAAATATGCCAAGTATTTGATTCTCTTCACTACGTGCTAATGTGGTCTAACCGGTCGAGTAACATATGCTAAGGTAAAAATATATTCGAATGGATATTTTGGAGCTATAATTTCAAATATTTTTAAATTTCTTATAAGACATTTGCATTTAAAGCGACGTTTGGAAAAATAAATTTCTAAATGTCTTAATTTACCATTAGTCGGATCTCTACTGATAAAATATATGTACCTATTATAGTCCATTTTTGAGAAACATTTGGTGGGGAATACTTATCGAATCTTATTTATTTTTTATTTTAGTATTATTATTTTAAATTGATCAAGATAGTTATGATTAAAAAAATATTTAACAATTTTTACAGTACATTTTTGAAAACTATTATTTGGAAAGTGGCAACGCTGACCGTTATTTTTTGTTTGTTAAAAACTCATCAAAAACGAACATTAACAGAGACCGGCAAGTTTACAGTTAGTCTCTTCTTTTAAGCTGTCATTAAAACCAAAGAATATCTTCGAAAGAGAAACAAACTTATACGGAGTAAAAATAAATACATTTTAAACAAATTATTAGTACCTATAGTAAGCTCTATTAAGACATGGTTTTATATTTGTTAACAGTATTTTTATTTAAAACTTTTGTAGTTATATTTTGTTTTAAGCTTTTGTTTGAAGCAAACATAGATTTGCAATCAGTCTGAATACAGATGCAGTTGTGAAAAGTTGCTTGAAGAAGAACGGTTGATGTAGAAAATATTAAAGAAGAGAATACGAACCCTAAAAAAAGTTGTCAATTTGTTTTTTTTCACCGATAACGCTGTAGTATTATAAAAGAAAATTAATAAAAGAAATTACAATTTAAATAAAAAGTGTTGAAAAAGAATAAACATACATGTATGTATGTGGGTGTATATGTTTAATTAAAGTTATAAAAATTGCAAATCGTATCACAAAAAAAATTTATATAAAAAAATGTATGTGTATTTTCTAAACGTGCTGAATTTTCAAATGTCAGCTTAAAATTTAACGCGTTTTTTCTTTACTTTCGTACCACTTTGTATGTGTTTTGTGCTTTAAAAAAACAATTGATAAGAATAAACAAAAAAATTTAATACATACATACATACGTTTACATATATAGGTACATATATTTTTTAATCCAGAATTTTGCAAGTTTTCTATACTTATAAAAAAACCTATACGAGATTAAAGAGACACGTGAACAACAAAAACAAAAAATGTAAGTACATATGTATGTAAATATATGTAAGAATCCTTATTATATCCGTTTTTAACATTTACATACATACATACATACAAAACGCTTTAAATAGTTTTTAAAATATTTAAATATCAATTTCTGTAGTATTAAAAACTTTTTACAAATAGCAAATGACTTCCTATTAAAAAAAAGATTTTTTTTCAATAATGTTCTATGAATAAAGTTTATTAGTATTTTCTACAAAAAAGAGAATTTATTTAGTTTCTATATTTGAAAGGTATGCATTGTTAAAGTTAAAACTATTATGACAATATGACGTCGTATTATAACATGTGAATCCTCTAAATAAACAATTGTACACTTTAAAATAAAACAGGTGCCACGTCCACTGCTCCAAACATATTTTTGTTTTTGGCGAACGAAATTAGTAGTTTTGTAAATTTGAGATATTTTAGTCCTCTTGATATAAGTTAATCAATACCCAACTATGTGGTAAATGCCACGTTTCAGTGTGTGGATACCAATTTCTTTTTTATTTATTTTATCAGATTCTGAAAATATCTGAAAATTATATGAAAAACTAACTTTTTTTTATAAAAAAAAGTATTGTCTGACAAGTTTTAAAATAAGCAACGTTGTGATCCTCCTTCATTGGGCATTTAATCTGTGGATGACTTTAACTACCTTGCGATGGTACATTTAAGCGTAAGCCCGAAAAAAACAAAATTCAAAAAAGCTTTTTAAGCCTAATAGAACCAAGATGATTTCAAATCAGGGGCCGAATTATGGCATTCGAACGTGATCGAAATTGTAAAATTCTTATTAGATTCTCTATACCTGAAGCACAGCGAACTCGATCGTTCGAGTAAGATTTCGATCGTGATCGAATGCCGTAATTCGGCCACAGGTGATGTTACGAAGCCAGCTGATTGTCTTTTGCTCGTTTTATTTTTAACGGCACAATGTCATAGTTTGTTTATATTTAAATTAATTTTTATGTGCGTTAGTTGAAAAATGTTATAAAAGTAATAAAGTTTGTGAATAAAATTAAAAAAATACTAAAATTTGTGCCATACCTTATTGCTTACTTATTTAGCAATACAAGTTGTAATTAGAATACACAAAATTTTTAAAGTTTTTAATTCAAAAAATGCAAAATGCCCGTTGTGTTTGTCCTAGTGGTTTTAATTTGTGAAAATTGTGAAAAATGTTTAAAAAAGAACAATTGTGTGACATAAATTAGCAGAAGTTTATATAATAAATTAAAAATATTTATTTTAAAAATTGTTACGTGGCGACCCCGGGTAACATCTAGAGGATGGTGTGAGAAAAGTAAAAATATATCGAAAATATTAAAATTGATCGATTTTTTCATTTGCCCAACACTACTATGACAAACCTTACGGTAATACGAACCACTACGTTTGATGTCTGAATCAAAACTGCGAACCTCGGTGTAAAATAAATTAAAAAATGATAGAAATTTTTGTTCAGCTCACAGGTCTAGTTCTAGGACATTGTCATGCTAAGTCAACCATGTTTTTTTTCATAGATTCAGGTGACCTTTGGACTAGTCGCTCTATCTACAGGGTATATTAAACAAAAAATATATTCACTTGTTTAAATGGTATCTTGCTTTTTCGCTACAAAATCGTAATAAAATAACCAAAATAATGGTAAAAAAGAAGGTAAAAACAATAGACAAAAAAAAAAAAACAAGTTCAATACTAAATCGTATCAGAAGCTCAAATCTGTCTAATACATGTTTTATTTTTATGGCGCCAGTGGTTTTGATTTATATTTTTGTTTGTTTATTTAAGATCATCATCATCCATTTAATTGATAATTTAGCAATTAAAAATTGTTAGGCAGTTTTACTATATTACATATTTTAATTAATACATACAAACATACATACATATGTATTTACATATATAGATTAGTACATATAAATTCGTTTTATAAAATATTTCTCAGCTTTTTACTGGTAGTTTCTTTTTAAACAAAATTAAACATATTTTTTTTTCAAAGATTAAAATCACTTCTTTCTTTTTTTATTTTTTTTTTGTTTGAAGCACGTTGAGATGTCGAAAAAGTACACAGTGAGTGACAGACACTTAGATAAATAGATAGATAGTCAGACGAACACTTACTTGTTAGTTGTTTTCAACTTTCCGAATACTTCATCTTTTTTAGCCGCAATAAATAAATTAATTGAATATTTTTTTTCCTAAGCAAAACTGAAACAACTAAAGAAGACATTTTCAATTAACAAATTAAATAAACGTTTTTTTTTTGTTTCTCTTAATTTGTTCTTATATGTGATTTGTTCAAGAGTGGCATTAAATTAATAAACAGAAAAATATGTGCATTTGTTTGCATGAACATTAGGGCGAGCGCAGTGTTATGGGGAAGAAATTATAAAATTTTGTAACTCATAAGAATCTGCAAATTTTACGATAGGAAAAGTTTAGGATGGATAGGATAGATAGGAATATGTTTACTCATGCCGTAGGAGGCTTCAACCATGGTGTAATTACATAAGGTGATAGCGTAAAGGAGAGCAATTTTTGTCTCTCTTTTTTATGTATGGAGTTTGACAATTTCCGAAGTTGAAATAATTTTTTTAAGTATGTATTTTGACATTCTCCAGAACACAAAAAAATAGTCAGCTAGGCTTGCACCGCCACCATGTATAAGTGTACCCTGGCTTCAACTAAAAAAAACTGATATTTTTGACAGCCTAGTGAAACTTGTCATTATTTTGTCATGAAGTATAAGTCAAATCATAGGCAATATTGTTCTCTGTAATATATATTCTATACTTTTGTTTTTCTTACACTAGAACAGATCTATAACAGCCCTTTTTAATATAAAACGAGACAAGGAAATCTTTTAAAAAAATTATGGCATAAACAATTTTTCATATTTTTTCATGATTGAATGAAACGATAATGATTTTTTTGTGTGTTTGAATATTACGCAAAAACAGCTGGACGAAATTAAGTAAAATTGGTTACACATATAGATAATAATCTATATTAACTTATAGACTATCCTTCATCCCGACAACTACGCAGATAAAGTCGCACATGCTATTCTATATAAATAAAAATCAAATACGTTCTTTAGTAATCGCAGCACTTAAGAACGAATGCACCGATTTCGCTAATATTTTTCAAATGTTTATTATACCCAACTTAGGTTTTTACGGAAAGAAAAACTGACCACGCCCGCTTTATTAATTTTTCTGAAATCGGAGAACTGCTGAACTCATTTTTATATATTTTTTTTCTTCAAATTATCTATGAAGCTCAAGAATGGTTCTTACAGACATTTTTTTTCTTAAAATTGAAGTAAGTGTATGGCACCCACCTCCCAGAATTTTTTAACGCATATCCAGAGTATTGTAACACCTACAGTTTTCAAAATTAGTGTAGGGTATTATCATAACTTCTATATTTGAGCTTAAAAAAAGCTGGGGCCAAATTACGGCGTTCAAACGTCATCGAAATTTGAAAATTCTTATTAGAATCTCTATACCTGAAGGACAGTGAACTCGATCGTTCGAGGGTCCTTAATTTGGCCCCTGGAAAAAAACAATGAGCGTGGTACCTTCAATATAAAACAATACATTTAAAAAGGTATCTAGAGAACCATTACATTTATACTATTAAAACTGTGTGTGTTTATGCTTTATCTTATTTGTCTGATTCTAACGAAAAATCGATAATGTCGGAGCAAGGAAAGTGTTAACCCTTACAAAAAACTTATTGTATGATTTATTGCAAGAATGATAAATGTTAGAGTTTACAATCCTGGCATTAGACATTTTAATAAAAAAATTACAATTCATTCTTATATTTAGATCCCCTTAGGATGTGGTACCTCCCAAACACAAAAAATATATTCAATAGCATATATGCAGAACTATAATTGTTTTAAGATTTAAATTCTGTGATATAACTTAGTTAACTTTTTTAGTGGCAAAAACGATAGGATCAGAGCAGAGCACGTAGTGCAAAGGTTTGCTCAAAGTGTTTTTAAATAGAAACATTACGATGCTGTTTGTAAAACATATTGTTTCTGCTCCTCATCTTTGGTAAACAGATTATTAAAATCTGTAATTAATTTTACTCTTTGTTCTAAAAAGTACATACATAATTAACGCCCTTGAGTGAATTCACAATCCTCAATTCTTTCAGAAAATTTATATTTATATGGGGTTCTCTGAGAAAATCTGCATTAATATGAAAAAGTTAATAGTAATTCATGGTCGTGGTGAAATAACCAATTCTCTCAACTGGGGTCTTCGAAATTTGGAGCTTACAATTATTGAATATTCTGTCTTGATTTCACTAAAAGTTAGGACCTTGTTCTCTTTTTACGATTTTTCTTCGTCTTTGGCTGTCAATTCTGTATTGAAATACATTAAATGGTTTGAGAATTTCTCCAAAGCTCCCTTAGAAATACCCTTCTTAATCTCCTCTTAGTCCCAAAAATAGCGCAAAAGATCAAAGTCTTGTTTGGGAGCTAAGTGTACAAGAAAATTATAGACAACTTCTAAGGCACTGTGTTTTTCATGACTTAGTTTGAATTATCTGGAGAATAGGTGACCTAGGCATTACTGATATCACCTACATATTTAAATTTCACTTTTACCGTTCCGTTACCGTTTTACCGTTCTATTTAGTGCTCCATGTAACTCGAATGCCATTTGTAAGAGCTCCTTGTAATCATCTCGCGGTTGTGATTTCATGAATTTAGTTTTGGAATTTGCAGATATGTTCGCAATGAATTCAAGATTTGCAGTTTCGTTGCTGATACCCGTGCCATATAGTTTTTGTCAAGCTTCTCGAATTCCTTTTGGAATCTCGTAGCTTGGATAAACATCTGTACCATGTTATTTGGCGAAAAAGGTAAACATAAATCTGACAGCCTAATACGACCCCCAAACTAGACTACTGGTTTCAAAATATTGAAAAAAATAAGTTTTTTGTAAATTTGTGAAACGAACTAAAATTTTGCTAAAATTTTGGCTATCGTGAAATCTGCAAAGACTTTTCATATTGTGAGATTTCCGCTGTCTAAAATACAACATCGATTTTTTACGGTTACCCTAATGTACATATGTATACAGTATGTATAACCATGCCTGTTGTTTTAAAAGTAAAAATTCGTTTATGTGTTGTGTATATTTGCACTCTTATAATTTACTTACATACTTACAGTGGGCCAATAATTATAACTTTTAGCTAACCACATAAAATTATTATTACGTTAGGCAATAAATAGCGCTTGAAACGTTTTTCGCGCTTTAAATCCTTATAGAATTTATCATACATTTTATTGCCTTAATTAATTATAATTTAAATTCATGAATTTATAATTAAAAGAATGAAAAATTTTTGTTTTATATATGAAATTTAAAATGAAGCATTTTTTGCATTTCATAGGAACAGAGGATTAATTTAATTAAATCATTACGTATATTTTAATAAACTAACCTTCCTTTTGCAGATGGTTTATAATTATTGCTTTCACACATACAAATGTGTAATAACATCAGACATAACCACCTTTTATTTAAAATAATATTGATATTGTGTGCGCATTTAGTTTTATCAACTTTCAATTCATTGTTTTGTATGTGATTTTTGTAAAAAAAATAATTTTTGTTGAAAAACAGGTTAACTGGATTTAGTAAATTTTTTTTACAGTATTGCATATCTACAAAAATTTGTAAAATTATATAAAAACTAACTTTTTGTTGCTTTAAATTTTTTTCTTTGTTTTATGTTTTGCCTCAGACCGCTACAATTTCAGGTCACTTCGCTCCTTAGTGATTCGATTTAGAAGTAACTAGAACTTTCTGGGGGGGTCAATCAACTAGCCAAGAATTGTTTTTCATAAGAATTGAAAAAAAAAATTATTATCTACATTTAATATACCTACCC
The DNA here is from genome assembly GCA_941918925.1 of Phyto melanocephala. NCBI lineage: Eukaryota > Metazoa > Arthropoda > Insecta > Diptera > Rhinophoridae > Phyto > Phyto melanocephala. The sequence goes on from OW799237.1 coordinate 108,448,344, forward strand.
CAGAAAGAAATTTTAAGCTTTTGTCATCCCTAGAAAAAATATGTAGCTACGCCAATGGGTGTAATATTCTCTTGTAGTCAAGCCCTTTTATTTAATACCCACTGCTTTATATGCCATGCTGAATGTGGAATTTGTTAAGGTCAAGGGGTTTTATTTATTAATCATATTGGAGGGGTATAGGAAAAAGGTGGTAAAAAATATGTAACCAGCCTTATCGTTTCAGATCCCATCTTGAATACCTATGATTTTTGCAGTACATGCACTGCTACTAAACAATACTGTAATACCCATACGTGGGAACATTGTTATTTTGGAAAAAAATTGTATGTGTTGGTACAGTTTTAATATTGTTAACTAGAAATAGTATTAACATACTAAAATTTACAAAATACGTTAAAAATTAAGACATTACGACAATACGTATAAATAAGTCAGCATTGTCATAAGAATAATTGAATAGTAGGTATACACTTCCTATCCTCAAGAGGTGCATTTTGCTATAATATTCTAAAGCTATGTTTATGCCTGTTGAGTACCTATTAATTTCAAATAATTTCTATTTGATATTGCAAGCTGTTCGATTAAAACTAGCCTTAAAGAAATCACAAATATATGTATGTACATACATATATACTCAAGTAAATACATACATGCATCATCCACACATAAGTATGTTTTTTGAAGATAAAAAAAATTTTAATAGAAGTTTCAATTCTCCTTCCCACACAATTAATAATTCTTTTACCAAAAGATTTTACAATGGAACTAAAAAGAAGCAGAAAAAACTCAAATAATTTATATACAAGTAAAATACATAAATAAAAACCCAACGCAATGCACGCTGTCTTAACTCTTTATAGGTATTAACAATATTGTTGTTGTTGTCTGAACCCAAAATATAGTCAGATATGCAGGCAGGCAGGCTGAACGTAAAATACATAAGTAGTTGTAGCTTCTTCTAAACTGGTATATGATTTTGGCGTCATACAGTCTGGCCGGTTCAAAAAAAGCATTTATTTTTTGAATTTCTTTTTATGTTCGTTTTTCTTCTCAGGGCATTTAATTTTGTTTTTTTTAAGATCTTTTGTAAGCACATAACCTAATAAAAAACTCAAACATTTGTATACAACTTATACGTACCTTCATGTGTATATATGTATGTACATATGTACATACATACATATATACATACTTACTTACATACATATGTACTTACTTAAGTACGACTGTCTTTCTGTTTGCCTGTCTGACCTATCGCCAATTACACTTGAATGCAGTTTTAAGCCTGTGAACGAAAGCGTTTTCTTATATGACAACAGGAAAATGTTGAAAATGAAAAAAGGAACAAGAAAAAATAAATGAAAGAACTTAAAAATGAACCGACAGACCTGAAGAAGAGCCCATTTCCATTCTACGCTTGCCATTACAATAATAACAATAAATCATTGGACATGCCATATGCCATAAGGACAACGCAAGAAAAGGTTTATTTCGACACAAACACATAATAATACATACACTCCAATATACCCATGTACATATATAAATGCAACAGATGTATTCCCAGGTAGGTAGTTTCAGAAGTTTTGGTATCGGTCGACGAGTGTAACATGAACAAGTAAAAGAGCTATATTCGGCCGTGCCGAATCTTATATACCCTTCACAACGTGTAGTCATGCAATAACAGTAGTTTGTGTCACCATTCATCCCATATGAAATACGTACATACATATAAAAACATACATATATAAAAACATCCCATTGTAAAATTATAAATTCACGTATGTATGTTAAAAAAACGAAAAAAAAAATTTAAAAAAAAAATTTTAAAAAAAAATTAAAAAAAAAATTTAAAAAAAAAAAATAAAAAAAAAAAATAGTATATATAAAATATACATAAAACAAAAAAAAAAATTAAAAAAAAAAATTAAAAAAAAAAATAAAAAAAAATTTAAAAAAAAAATAATAATAAAAATATAAATAATATATTAAATAAAAAATAAAAAAAAAAAATAAAAAAAAATAAAAAAAATTTTTTTGCCTCAGCTGGGATTCGATCCCACGTTTTCTCTAACCAGTATACACGTTTGTATGTATGTATGTTGTTGTTGTAATGTTGTTTTTGTGAAAAAAAAATCGAGGTGGTCGTGGGTTTTTGCTCATATCTCAGTTGTTTATGTACCGATGTTTCTGATTTTCAATACCGATCTACTCCCGAATATTTCTGATATTTTAATACCTCACCTGAGTCCAAGCAATGTCGGGGGGCTTCAAAAAGTTGATTTCAACATACACACGGACAGACTGACAGGGCTTAATCGAATCCCCTATTCATAAGCTTTCAGAAAATATATACTTTATGGGGTCGGAAATCAAAATTGTAGAAATTTCACACGGAATGACAAACCTATACCCTTTTTCACTGTGTGAAGGGTATAAAAAGCAACATACATATGTATATTATTAAAAATTTTCCATTAGTTGTCTATATTTATCCAAATTCTTAAAACATATTTTCTACATATTTATACAGAATATTGGGATAAGCACCTCTGCTGAGAATTTTTGAAATAAAAACACTATTTTCGATTTATAACGGCAGATAATATTGATAAAATATATTTTCGGTTTATTAAAGGCTAATTTGACAGATATTGTACAACACAAGTTTTTAATAAACCTTAAACATTTTTTATAAATACGGCAGTGTATGTACGAAATTAATAAATAGCTGCGTAAAATGTTCTAAAATTTATGTGTTGTTTATTTCACACTACTTATATATTTTAGTGTAGACATAAATAACAAAACATTACTCGTACTAAAATAAATTAATCATCACTCGAAAAGTGTTTCTCTACAGAAAGTCTGACAGAAAAACAATCTAATTCAGTTTTTTTTATTCCAACGTTTTTCGGTTTCAGTAAAGTAAAACATGCATATTTATTTATTTATTTATTTATTTATTAATTCCTTTGTAATACATGTAGCCATATGGCCAATAAAAATATATATATTTTCAAGTTTTTTTTGTTTTTGTATTTTAGAATGATAGAGTAATATACAACATACATGCTTTGTTATTAAATATAATTAATACAATTTTTTATAAAATAGAAAATTTTCTTAAATTCTCTATTTCTAGAAAATGATGAAAAACTTTATAGATTTTCAATAAATTATATTTTTATAAAAAAAAATAAATTTAAATTTTTTTAATATTGCTAATTTTTGTTTTTTTTTTATATTTTACTACATGTAGAAAATTACCGATAAATTCTCTATTTGTGAAACCTTTTTATCTATATATATAAAAGTGAAACTCTGTGTGTGTGTGTGTGTGTGTTAGCTATAGACTCCGAAACTGTAAAACCGATCGGGCTCAAACTTTGGTAAGTTGTTGTACACATACCAGGGAGTGTTTATGGGTGAAAAAAAGTGGGCGGAGCCACGCCCATAAAAAATTAGTTATCATTTTAAGCTACTTGCACTTGACCGATTTTTCTGAAACTTTGCACACATATCGAGCTGTCATGACTAAAAAATTTCGTGATAAGAAAAGTGGGCGGGGCCACGCCCCTAAAAAAGTTTAAATTTTGAGGTACTTGCACTGGACCGATTTTTCTGAAACTTTGCACACATATTAAGCTGTCATGACTTTATAATTTCGTGATTAAAAAAGTGGGCGGGGCCACGCCCATAAAAAATTAATTATCAGTTTTAGCTACTTGCACTGGACCGAACTTTCTGATACTTTGCAAACATACTGAGCTGTCATGACTTTACACTTTCGTCATTAAAAAAGTGGGCAGTGCCACACCCATTAAAAAAAGGTATCATTTTAAGGTACTTGCACTGGACCGATTTTTCTGAAACTTTGCACACATATTGAGTTATCATGACTATACAGTTTCGTATTTAGAAAAGTGGGCAGTGCCACGCCCATAAAAAAAGGTATCATTTCGAGGTACTTGCACTGGACCGATTTTTCTGAAACTTTGCACACATATCGAGCTGTCATGACTATATAATTTCGTGATTAGAAAAGTGGGCAGGGCTAGGCCCATTAAAAAAGTTATAATTTTAAGATACTTTCACTGGACGGACATTTCTGAAACTTTGCACACTTATTGAGCTGTCATTACTATACAGTTTCGTAATTAGAAAAGTGGGCAGTGCCACGCTCATAAAGAAAAACTTATAGTTTTTAGCTTTGCACTTGATATTTGATTAAAATTTAGAATGCGATTAAAATTCATGAAGGGGCGTAGCAACGCGCGCCGGGTTTGGCTAGTAATAAATAAAGTCTCTTTTAATAGACATTTTTTTTTCAAAATGCTGTCTGAATAGAAATGTTCTATAAATTTTATTTTTCTGGTAGTTCGTATATAGCAGTGCTTATACAATTTTTTTTTTTTCTAATTTTTGTATTTTTATAAAAATTTAAAACATTGTAAAAACAGTTATATAAATTCTTCTTTAAGAAAAAATGTTAGATAAACCTCTATTCGTTGAGCAAATACTGTAACAGTAAAGTTATAATAAATTAAAAATTTGACACAAATTTACAGTTCTTTTTTAATAAAAAATCATGAATTATCTATTTAAAGAATTTTTTTCAATAAAGTTTTGAAAAATAATTTTAGACATTTTTAATTTTTTAGAAATTTTTAAATAGATTTTTTTCATAACGAAAATCTTGCTAAACAAATTTATTTGAATTCCATAGACCTTAAACTTATCACTCACTTTAATAACTTGGCAACTGCCGGCCGGCATACCGTTTTCTTTTAAAACAACACCAAATTAATAAAACAAGACAAAAATTTTTAAAATATAAATGCACTTGTAAAAATCGTAGTCTAAATCAGGGTATACAGCTGGGTAAAATCGTTGGTATTTTCAATATACTAGCACTCCTAAGTAAGAATCCAATGTAGAGCGAGAGAGAAAAACAAACAAGTAAGAGCGCTATATTCGGCCGTGCCGAATCTTATATACCCTTCACAACGTGTAGTCATGCAATAACAGTAAATAGTTTGTGTCAACATTCATCCCATATGAAATACGTACACACATATATAAAAACATCCCATTGTAAAATTATAAATTCAGGTATGTATGTTAAAAAACAAAAAAAAAATAAAATAAAAAAAAAAAAAAAAAATTAAAAAAAAATTTTAAAAAAAATTTTAAAAAAAAATTAAAAAAAAAATTATTATATATATAATATATATAAAACAAAAAAAAAAATAAAAAAAAAATTAAAAAAAAAATAAAAATATAAATAACATATTAAATAAAAAATAAAAAAAAATAAAAAAATTTAAAAAATATTAAAAAAATTTTTTTTTGGCTCAGCTGGGATTCAATGTCACGTTTTCTCTAACCAGTATACACGTTTGTATGTATGTATGTTGTTGTTGTAATGTTGTTTTTGTGAAAAAAAAATCGAGGTGGTCGTGGGTTTTTGCTCATATCTCAGTTGTTTATATACCGATGTGTCTGATTTTCAATACCGTTCTACTCCCGAATATTTCTGATATTTTAATACCTCACCCAAGGTCCAAGGGATGTCGGGGGGCTTTAAAAAGTTGATTTCAACATACACACGGACAGACGGAAAGTCTGACAGAGCTTAATCGACTCCCCTATTCATAAGCTTTTAGAAAATATATACTTTATGGGGTCGGATATGAAAATTGTAAAAATTTCACACGGAACGACAAACCTATATATACCCTTTTTCACTGTGTGAAGGGTATAAAAACAAAACAATACAATAATACATGGTAAACGTAGACAAACAACCTATTGAAAAGAAGTGTTTATTGATGTAAGTGTGACTATAAGTGCGATTTTTCGTGGGGATTTTTAATTTTCAATACAGGTTCTCATGCCATCTAAGGCGGTTTGTTGAGTTAAACCTTTTTGTTTTTGTTCTTTTACTTTTCTTTGTTTTATTTTGGACAAAGTCAAAATATACCTGTGCGTTTGAATGTTAATTGTGTGTCGCTTTAATACAATGAGACCGATCGTTGAATGCAACAACCACTTGAGAGATACAAAGAAAGATAAATTTTTGATTTTCTTTTTTTAACTGCAATAAAATACGTAATGCTTTATTGTTGTGGTAGTGTTAATATTATTATATGCTAAAATAATTTTTTATTTAGTTTTTTTTTTCACTTGTTCACATGTTATAAGTACACAGCAATACACACCTGAAATTGCTCACAAGTAAAAACACTGTTTCCCTTAGGAAATTATTACATATTTATTTGTGGCAGCAAACACAGTTCCAAATTGCTTTGGGTTTACGTAACTAGACCATGGTGGGGGTTGCAGTGCTCTCCCGATTAATTTGAAAAAATGTAACTATTTTAATTTAATAAATGCATATAAAATTAATTCAGTTTAAGATTAAACAAATTTATAGCTAAGCCAATGGTCAAGGCGCATTAAACTTTTTTAAATTATATGTTTCTTTCCTAATGCCATAATTTCATACATTCGCTTACATTTTTGCATTTTTAGTATATTTCGCAAAATATTGTGTTCTATACAACAAAATAGAAAAGATTTAAATATGACTGATTTTTAGGTAAACTTTTCGAGATCTGTCTATCTGTGTTATTGCTTTTATTATTTATAGTTTTCTTAATACGACTTATAATCTTTGTGTATTACAACACTTTTGTAATTAACAACTAAATTTTAACAGCGATTTACCAATAAAACTTATGTAATATAGAACACAATAATTTACAAACGACAATAGTATACAAGTTTTAAAATTCTTTTCAGCAAAGGATAACTTGTAAACGGTGATTTTTTTGCTATGTTGTTTTTCATTGTCAATTGTTTCAGTGTTAAAAAAATAAGATAAGTGACATGTGGCATTGTCACTTTGTTGTGAATAGACTAACAAAAGAACAACGCTTGCAAATCATTGAATTTTAATATCAAAATTCGTGCTGTGTGTCGTAATCTATGTCCATTTTATGGTCGTGATAATCGATTCACCGAGCAAGCTATTTAAGCTTTTGCGACCATCAATCCTTATGCGAAGATTGCGTACCAAAGATAATATTTCTGCTGTATCGGCCAGTGTCAAAAAAGGCCATGATGTGTCAATTCATAGATTCAAAATATATATGTACACTTTATGAAGTTTTAAATGAATAGTGTTGGTATTACAAACGGAATGACAAACTTGTGTATACCCTTTTGCACTCTCGTGTGAAGGGTAGAATAAGATCTCGCCTTAGTGTAGGTTTAAAGTAGCTATATTCCTATTTTAAATATTTTAAAGATAATAAAGGCATGTTGAGCTTTTTGAACGTTAAGGATTTGTGCTTAAAATTGGTTTGCAAAGTTGTGTAAAGTTTTTTGCATACGGCCGTTTAAATATTAAATACAAACTAATCGTAAGGACTATTTTATAAAAAATAAAGTTCAATAATAATAAGGGTACCTACGATTGAACCTGTGCAGATTTGCTGTGCATTTTATGGCAGATATTGACCGTCATTTTTATTCATTATATATATTTTTTTTTTTCAAAAGAATCTTTTTTTTAATTTTATTGTCATTAAAATAAATTTCTTGCAATTTCAGTCTTCTTTAAAAAAAAAAATTAATGGTAGTCAAAATATAACAGAAGTTGTCACTTATTTGCTTCTGAGCAGTTTTACACAGTCAATTTTGCTCAAGCTTTTTATGGTGCAAACGTAAGTAAGTGAAGCAAATTGCAAATGCATACATTTGGTTGTTGTGTTAAAAATAGTGCATTTTTGCAATCATTTGCATCGTTTGCACTACACTTGCTGAGAACCCTTTAAAAATAAAATATACAATTTTAGCACTTTCATTATGTCTTTTAATTATTTAAAAAATAAATTCTTTTATCATTGAATTTATACTCAAGAAGGTAATACTTATAAGATATGGTAGGCTTTTATTTGTAATTATCGTTGTGGCGGCCCTACTTATACGTCAAGTCTCCTAAATGCATTCGTTGCAATTTACAATGGTAACGGTGTACAGCACAGATGGTTAAAATTGTTGTTGTTCTATAATGAAAGCCGACTTTTTATTCTCTCTGTTGCTCTTTCTTTTTCTTTAGCTTTTATTGTAACAGAGATTCCCTTCTTCTCATGATAGTTGAAAGGTTTAACGATTGTTTCTGCATCAATTTTTGTTTTATGCCTTTGAGAGCTAAAAAAGTGAACAACGACTTTGGTTGGTCAGTTTTCATTGTATTAGTTTGGGTATAGTTTTTGTTTCTTTTGTTTTTATTTTCAGACCAAGATAAGATATGCCAGACACGGTAGACATAGTGGCGACATGATTTTTAGACTGGATGTCTTTTATGCTTGCTTCTACCTACCAGCCAGCCTGCCTGCCTGCCAGACAAACAGACAGTCAGTCAGTCAGTCCCTAGTCATGTGTTGCATGGGGTCTATATTTTTCATAAGCAAGCGGGCAAACTAACCTTCTTTAGCTGCAATTATTTAAACCTTAGTTTGGCCAAGCACAAACCAAGGTAGACACTTTGGTTTGTATGTATGTCTGTATATATGTATGTACATACAGACATATTTATATTAAGGCATGTAATAAGACAGACTTGGAGACGACAGCGACAGTAACTACTAAACAGAGTGCTTTTGTGTCTTGTACAATTTTAATTTTTCGTTGTTGTCTGTTGGTGTGTTGTGTTCATAATCGCAGTTTTATGTTGTTGTTGTTGTTATTATTGTTAGTATAATATGTGGTAGTCAGTTGTTGTCTGCATCTAACAGATAACCAAGCAACAGGCAACGTTCGTTGTACAAGTATTTTAGCCAAGGTTGGGTCTTCTGAACACATTTCAACTCAGTTCAGTTTGAAACGCTGTTGAGCTCATAGCATTTGCGCGTCAATTCAAGTTGCACAAACGTAAAGTACACAATTAGTATTCACAAAACAAGAAAATTTTATATATTTATAAAATAAAAAGTGGTGACATAAAGTTTTGGTTTAAGGCAGCTTTTCTATCAAATCTAGTTAAAAATATTACACGTTTCGTTGTGTGACTAAAAATAAGTTAAAACTTAGACTAAAACAATTTTTCATAAATCTAATTAATGTATGTAAATAACTAAAATTTAAAAACTAAAAACTATAATGTAATAAAGTGTAAAATTGAACTAAATTTTAAAAATATTTAATTTATTATTCAAAATAGTGACAAACTTTTAAAGTATTCTTTTTCATAATTTTCTATATCTTTTTAGATTAATATTAAAAAAACACAATTAAACAAAAATGCCGAAAATTTAATTTCAATAAATTTTAATTGTTCAGCAAAAAGTGTATAAAATTTAAAATCCAAGTAACGAGAAGATAAATGCAAAACAAACATAATCTACGATAAATCCTTATAGAGTGATTTTTTTTTTGTTGTAGCTGTGTTCCTTTTAACCACAAGCTTACATTTATTGCACATTATCTTTTTGTTTGTACGTTTTACCACATTACACGACATTATGATCCTAAGAAGCGCTTTTGGTTTCGTATTTGCAATATGTCTACATGTTGGATTAACAGCGAGTTTACAACGTCAAGAGTTATCGGTAAGTACGTACCTATTTATGAATTTATATGCCCATACATGCACACATACATGCATATGTATGTGTTTATTTGGTTTCAATCTATTGTCTGCATTTTAAATATTTATTTATGCATTCTATGTGCATTTGATATTAGGGTGGTCCCCCCCACCCAAATACATTTTTAAATTTAATGAATTATCTACAAAAAGTATTTAAAAAATAATTCAATTTCTTTACATAAAATTTAGCAAAAAACAAGTAATGCATTTATGAGATGTTTTTGAAAAATCGTTTGCACACAAAATTGAAAAAGAATAAAAATATCAGAATATCGATATCCTCCGATATGACTTACCAAAAAATCATCGCTTATAAAAAGTTTTCTCTGTAATTTTAATAACATTGATTAAGCTTTTTATATATGTATCCTTAAAGCTATACTCATTTCTGGCTCCATAAAGTATATATTATATGAAAGCTTATGACACGGCGAATCGATTGAGCAATGTCCGTCTGTCTGTGTGTTGGTTAGAATCAAAACCCACATGTGTTGCACAGACCTGTATGTGGTATACATTTATTAAAAATATCTGGTAATGAATCGCTACCAGCATGATTGCCCCATAACTTTCTGAGATATGAGCAAATAAATGCAACCGCCTTTGGTTTTTTCCATATTTTAACCATAAAAATTAACATTTTTCAAACCTAGAATAATTTATAGACATGTTCTTGAGCTATTCGTAAAAAATATTTGACAAATTGGTTGCTAATCGGCGAAGTTATAGGCAAAAATAATTTTTTAAAATTAATATAATTCTAAATATATCAAGCTACTTAAGCTAATAGTTAGTTTTGGACACGCTAAAGATGCAAGCTATAATGTCGGAAACTATGTTCAGAAAAACTTAAAAATCGGTTTAAGCACCGTAACGCAACCGCCTTTGTGTGTTTTATAAAGTTAACAAACAATAAACAAATTTTAAATCCATGATGGTCGCCACTACAAAATGGCGGACTATAAATTTATATATGCGTCAAATATGGTATTTTAAAATATTAATTATTGAACCCCCTCAATGTTGGTATCAAATGAAAGGGCTTGATCAGTAGAATACAGTAAAATATTAAAAGCTGTAAAATCCTAGATGGCGTCTGAAACAAAATGGAGGATACAATTTTTTTTAACCCCATCAATATGGGTATCAAATTAAAGGTCTTCACTAGTAGAATACAGTTAACAACGTTAAAATTCAAAATCAAAAATGGCGTCGGAAATAATAAGGTAAAATGACGTATAACATGAAATATAGGTTAAGCTACGATGTGAGATTATACCTACATATGTACATGATGGTGAAGGGTATTATCAGATTCGGCACGGCACTCTTACTTGTTTTGTATATGGTTTAAAATCAAAGGGTTAAACGGTGCTCTGAAAAACAGTTGCTTTTAAGCAAATAAGTATATTCGCATTTTTTTTTCTTTTGAAAAGTAATAGTTTTGGCAGCCATTAAACAAACAATTCATTCATTTTATAAAAGCTTTTCCCCCTAAATGCGTAAGCTGAATCCGCGCCTGCTCGTCATCTTTTTTTGAATTTCATCTTTTAACCATTTACAGGTATGTACGTATGTATGTACGTATGCAAGGCACGTTTAAATAAGAAGCCAATAAGTTCAGAGCCAAATGTAGTGCCAAAAAGAACTACAATTGTACAGTATGAATGTGCCTGCCTGCATAAGCATTTGTGCACTTGCACATTTTTCATATCAACACTACATGCATAATACTTGGATATTACATATACCCTGCAGACAAAATAACTAGTATGTGGTTAGAAATAGACTACTTGCTTTTACTTTACACTTTTTTCATATATTAAACTTTAGATTTTAATATTCGGTTTTCGTAGGAACCCAACAAGTTTATTTGTATATCGTCATTTACTAGTTTAAATGCTAGAAATTATGCAGCTGGAGTAGTTATTTTCCTAATTGTTTTATTCTCAAAGAGAGAGACAATGGCCTGCAATTTGGGTTCAGCGCCACATATAAAGCAGTTCAGTCGATATTTGATCACCTTTCTTATTTTTATTCTTTTTTGACTAATTTTTGCTACAGTCTCCGAACAACTAATAATATGACTTTACCAAAACCTAACTAGCTAAAAATTTAGCTGCAGGGTACGTATGTATGTATGTCTATTTGTATGTATGACGGTATGCACGTATCTATTTGATTTATCAATTGACAAGTTTCTTAAACAAAATAAATAATGATTTATTACAAGTTGTTCGGAATATAGTTATTCAAATATGAATATTAATTTTAGTACAGCGACATACATAATCTGATCTAAATGTTGCGACTGTGAAAAGGCTGAATAAATTATTAAAAATGTTCCCGCATTTAAAAAAATTAAAACTCAATTTTTAAGGTTTTTCGAAATAAAAAATTATTAAATATAATTAAATAATTGTACAGGACCGCACAGCGCCGTATTTAATAGCAAAACTTGGTGAGCTAAACAGTATCCGTGAAAGATAGCGTGAGTTAACGTTGCATCTTGTTACCACTGCTCTTCGAACTAGTCCCAAACATAGTTAGATCAGGATAGATCGAAAGATAGAAACATAATATGTATAAGCTCAAACTCATTACAGGCATACACGTGCATACATGTCCGCTTAACATGATGTGCGTTCTAAGAAAGCTTAAATAAACCATGATTTTTATTTAATCAAAAATTTGACTAGGTCAAAAAAAGCGAGTCGTTCTTAATGTCTTACAGCCATATTTAAAAAGGGCGGCAAGCGTGTCAATAATTTCCATGTTCCAACTTTGTGTATAAAGCAAACTGAAACTCAAACTCAAAGTCTGCTTCCCAACTTAAAAATTTATTTTTCAAACTAGGATAGGGTTAAGCTTTTCCAAACTGATGGTATTTAAAGATATAATTTTTGCATTCTTGCATTGTAGGACATTTAGAGATTAAACCTTTTTGTTCTTTTAAGTTTAAATAACTAATTCGAATGACGAATCGGAGCTTCATTGTCAATTTTCTTAGCCATTTAATGCTATAATCTCAGCCTGGAAAATAGTATTGTTTTAGATAAGAGTATTTAGCTTTATGTCTAACTAGCTAATACCCGGTGTGCTTCGCCACCCCAAATTTTAGTATTTAATTCATATGGCAGGTGCCACGCCCACTATTGTTAATGCACCCATTTTTTCCATGAATGTTTATTCGAATATCAAAGTTGCTTTTGCAAAATTTTAGTACTCTAATCGATATCGTTTTTCAGATATACGAATTTCAGTATTTAATTCATATGGCAGGTGCCACGCCCACTATTGTTAATGCACCCATTTTTTCCATAAATGTTTATTTGAATATCAAAGTTGCTTTTGCAAAATTTTAGTACTCTAATCGATATAGTTTTCCAGATATACGAATTTTAGTATTTAATTCATATGGCAGGTGCCACGCCCACTATTGTTAATACACCCATTTTTTCTATAAATGTTTATTTGAATATCAAAGTTGCTTTTGCAAAATTTTACTACTCTAATCGATATCGTTTCCCAAATATACGAATTTTAGTATTTAATTCATATGGTGGGTGCCACGCCCACTATTGATAATGCACCCATTTCTTGCATAAATGTTCATTTGGGTGTCAAAGTTTCTCTTGCAAAATTTTACTACTCTAATCGATATCGTTTTCCAAATATACGAATTTTAGTATTTAATTCATGTGGCCACGCCTACTATTGCAAGTCCGCCCATTTTTTACCCAAATGTTCGTGTGGATGTCAAAGTTTACCGTACTTAATTTGAAGACTCTAGCTGCAGTAACTTTCGTGATATATAATATTTAATACTTATTCTTTAATAGGGCGTGGCACCCCGCCCACTTACAATTTTAAACCAAAGTATAGCCTATAGTTCCTTCCAGACATACAGGAAGATTCTGTGAAAATTTCAAGGAAATCGGTCCAGCCGTTTAACCGTCTATAAAGCACAAACAAACATATAAACATACAAACACACATTGATTTTTATATATATAGATCACGCCCAATTACTTAGATATAGAGGAAAGAATTAACATGGTGGAGAACGAAGTACAAAAACGAAGGTAACGTTGCATGTATCGCACAATTTTCTATACAAAATATGCATCTCTACGATGTGAACACTTTCGATTACTGGAAATCATTATAAATGGAAAATAATGCAAATGATATTTCAAACCATACCTAAAAGTTCGGTAAGCATCCAAACCACTTGGAACAGTTTAGGTTTCAGTATCAATCTAAAGTTACATCAAAGCTGCCATTTTCAATTCATTACTTAAATCTGTGGTTCTGGTGCTGGTGTGCAACTAAATTGGCTTTGCATTACGTCGTCTTGACGACAATGTTAATCGCAACGCAATCGAATGGAATCCACAAGGCAGAAGTAATCTATCAAACGTGCTGGTCAATTAATTTCGAATTAGTAAAAATTATTTTCTTTCCAAAAATTTTACCTAAAAGTCATTGCTGATGAAACCACATATCAGGTCCATTTACGGTTACCTTTTTTATACCCTTCACCTGTGGTGCACAAGGGTATATATAGGTTTGTCATTCCGTTTGTAATTTCTACAATTTTCTTTTCCGACCCCATAAAGTATATATTTTCTGAAAGCTTATGAATAGAGGAGTCGATTGAGCCCTGACCGTCTGCCCGTGTGTTGGTTGAAATCAGCTTTTAGAAGCAACTATATGTTCCTCAGATCTCTATATGGTATCAATCTCTTGGAAATATCCAGGAATGAATCGCTATTGAAATTCAGTACAATCGCCCCATAACTTTCTGAGATATGAGCAAAAAACCACGACCACCTCGTTTTTTTCACAATTACAACAACAACCTACATACATACTGGTTAAAGTAAACGTGGCATCGAATTCCAGCTGAGCCAAAAACTTTTATTTTATTTAATATATTATTTATATTTTATTTTTTTTTTTAATATTTTTTTTTTTAATTTTTTTAAAAATTTTTTAAAATTTTTTTTAATATTTTTTTAATTTTTTTTTTTTTGTAATTTTTTTTATTATTTTTTTTTTATTTTTAATATATTCGTTATATAAGATTCGGCACGGCCGAATATAGCACTGTTACTTGTTTAATCTTCATTTTCGAAGAAATAAAGTCCAATGATATTTTGAGATGTAAAGCATACCTTAAAGGGATGCAATTAACATTGATGAATGGCTCTTGAACTTTCAGAAAATCTTTTTTTTAAATGAGCCATAGTGACGTTCGAGCTATTCCTAGCTGAGCAGAACCCCTTCTGGTAGATGTTTTTGGATTTCGTTAACACTTTGCTCTAGATGTTCAATATTTTCCTCAATGCAAAAAAAACATGGTCTAATAGTACGAGAAAAATCTCTTACGGTGCGAAAAATATAAATATGAATTTTAATTACGACATTAATACTATTAATTAAAATTTTATTTAATTTTGCTTCAATCATCAAAATGATATTATTAATTAAATTAAAATTAATAGTTTTAATTGAAAATATATTGCAAAAAATATCAATTAAAACAGTATTAAAGATAAATTAAAATTCCCAAAATTTTTACAAATGATTTTAATTAAATTTATCACAACTATACAACTATTATTAAAGATTGTGATTTATTTAAATAAAGTATACATATATATTGTATTAATTAAAAGAACCTGAAAAGAAAATAAATTTTTTTTATGGATTTGTTTTTAACATACACAAATACATACAACATTACACACTGGTGGCATAACCAAAGGTCATATTTTCAAAAGTAAAGAGGGGAAATCCAGGCACAAGGAAATTTTACGTTTTTTTTTTTGATCAAGCAAAAAATTTAAATAAGAACTAACATATTGAAGTTAGAATCCATCAGAGTATATCGGAATGCAAAGAATATTAACTTCAGTCCCATTTGTAATAAGTTTCAAGCACTCTGTGATATTTGTTAGGATCAAAGTCTGTGTTTAGCTATGTTAATATGTATGTACTAATTATAATTTTGATCTTCTGATTGACCGGTTAATAATTGCAGAAGATACAGGTGTGGAGTTTTTAGTGTCTTTAAATCAGTGAACTGGAGTGTTTGTGCATAATGCATGATCTTGACGGGTATTATCGAATTCGACGCATGTCGAATATAGCACTCTCATTCTTTTCTAGGATATTAAAGACAATTTTTTAGAACAGCCCGCTTATAATAAAAACAAATTATTTTTCCATACACATACATCTGTGGCTTGGAGCTAAAAGGGCCAATGTCAAAATATTTACCTTTGAGAAAATTTGAATTGAACTTTAACTTTTATAGATGCTTTCATAGTGACATTTGACAGCATTTTATTTATGAAGCTGTTCTGGGTTAAGTATGACTTAAGCTGTTTTACCATAATGAAATAGAGCTAGAAAACCAATCTAATGCAATGATTAACTCAAAAGAGCAAAAAAGTGACATTGGCCTTTTTAGCTGCAAGCCAAAGACATATTGTACATTAAACCGTAAATCCTACTACATATGTATTGAGGACCAAATACATTTTTAATTTATTGAAAACACATTCCCGAAAAAAGTATATACTTACTTACTGTTTGCAAACGAAAAAAGATAAAAATATTGTTACAGATTTAGTTTTAAGTAGCTTAATTTACATTATAATTTATTTTAGTTGTAGTAGTTTAAGTTACTGTAGTTTTATTTGTATTAGTTTATTTTGCTGGTTGTTCGAAAATGTTGTTTGTTATTTTGTGTAGCATACTTTTAGGCACTTCTATTATTCGTGCATATTACTTAACGTCTTAATTTAAATTTAACGGTTTTCGAATGTACTAGAATGTACATACGAGAACTTTGTCGAATGTTACCGAACACCACTATCTTACTATAAATAGCCGAACAACACAGCTAACGTGATCAGTATTACAGTAGAGCTTGTAAAGTGCGCATCAAAGTGTGTTTGATAATAAAAGTGTATAACCATAAATGTAATAAGTAAAGTGATATTAAAGCAATCTTTGAGTGTGTTTAAGTAAATAAAGTGCTCTTAATTTTATAACAAATTTCAACTGTTTTTGATTGCAATAAAAGAACTCAAGAGGTTTATTTAAAGGAAATAATCCAACGTTTATAAAAGATATAAACGTAACAATATGTATATCAAGTTGTTTAATATCAATATGTAGATACATTCAACAATTTAAAAACCCTTCCATGTTTAGCAAAACTTCTTGAAAAAACGCAAAATATCCCATGGATGGTTAAATGCACTAAAAAGAATCCACCAAAAATATCACACAAAAAAATAACAAGAAATAAATATCCCATTTCTGAAACTGCTTACAAATGTTTGCGGTAAATCCTTTCAGTTTGTCGTTGTACTTTTTGTTCACGTATAAGGAAAATGTCATGTGATGCCCAACTGAACATGAGAACCTTATACTACATAAATACAAAACATAATACATATAAAATATTTAAAAAATATTTTTTTTTGCTGCTTTTTTTTGGGTTATAAACCTCTAGTTCTTAATATCTTGTACTTCTTTTTTTTTAATAAAATACTAAGGAATTAAGCGGCATCTTTCAGTTTCTTGCTCTGTTTTATACAGCGTGCGTGTGTATGTGTTTATTTTTTTTTATGTTGCAACCTTTCAGGTGTTTAAAATTTAATATATAAAAATTCTCTAGATAGGTACGTGTATGTATCTACTTTAAAAAAGAGTTTCTATCTTAAAGTTCGCAATTATATACTTATGGTATGATTTACGTTATGCATATACATAAGTATATGTATATATGTGTGTATGTATGTATGTACATACAAAACAACAGCAGACAATTTGTAGTCTTGATAAGTTTTTTCTTTAATTTTTTATATTTATGTTTAATACGTTGATTGGAATCAATTTTGATACCTGGAATATTGAAGTGTTTTCTTAGGATTTACACTTCTTTGTATTGAATGTGAGTGAGTGTTCGTTTTTTTGTCTGTATAAGTTTGTATTTCGATTAATTCTTTAGCATAGAGTGTTGGGGACTTAAATTGCATTTAAGTTTAATTATTATTTAAATAGAGTATTAAAGAACGAATAAAATATTTGTCAAAGTAATATGTATTAGTTAAATAAATAAATTTTGCTTAAAAATGCATAATTAAAAATAAAAAAGTTTTTATATCTTCTGCCTAGGAATGAAGTTCCTTATCCATTCCCCGTATACGGGCAATTAGGGTAGTCTAAAATATTTTTTAACAAACATCCGGGTTTGTGAAAAGGATAAAACTTGTGTTTTATAAAGATGATGTTGTGATACTGGTATCAGGACCGTTTCCGACCGTGATTAGTAGTCTCATTTCCAATGCCATGGGATTGCTAAAGAATGAAATATTCAAAAATTTAGAGACGGTAAATCTTAGAGCTAGCGTAGTAAGTTCTTATTTGATTCCCTATTTGTAAGCGAGCGTGGTAAGTGCTTGCCTCCAATGACATCGCCTTGTTAAAATAATAATGGGTTTAGGTGCCAAATTGTAAGTAGTGAAGAAATGTTTTCTAGTACTTCCAACTCATTGTTTTGTAATGTGTTATTATACCCTTCACCTGTGGTGCACAAGGGTATATATACATAGCTTTGTCATTCCGTTTGTAATTTCTACAATTTTCATTTCCGACCCCATAAAGTATATATTTTCTGAAAGCTTATGAATAGAGGAGTCGATTAAGCCCTGACCGTCTATCCGTCTGCCCGTCTGTCCGTGTGTTGGTTGAAATCAACTTTTAGAAGCAACTATACGTTCCTCAGATCTCTATATGGTATCAATCTCTTGGAAATATTCAGGAATGAATCGCTATTGAAATTCAGCACAATCGCCCAATAACTTTCTGAGATATGAGCAAAAAACCACGACCACCTCGTTTTTTTACACAATTACAACAACAACATACATACATAAATATATGTAAAAACCATACAAAAAAAGAAAAATTTACAAAAAGAAAAAATATTAAAAATAAAAAAAAAATAATAAAAAATATTACAAAAAAAAATTTTAAAATAATTTAAAAAAAATTTTAAAAAATTTTTTGAAAAAATTAAAAAAAATTTTTTAAAAAAATTAAAAAAAAAATATATAAAAAAAATAATAACAAAATATAAATAATATATTAAAGAAAATAAATTTTTTTTGGCTCAGCTGGGATTCGATGCCACATTTATTCTAACCAGTATATACATATGTACGTATTTGATATGAGATGAATGGTGATACAAACAATTGTTATTGCATGACTACACGTTGTGAAGGGTATATAAGATTCGGCACGGCCGAATATAGCACTGTTACTTGTTTTTTTATAAATGTGTCCTCTTTTTTTGGGCAAATATCCTACATTTTTTATGCTGGCGTCCTCTTTTTTTAAAAATAGAAATGGCAACCCTAGTTCTATGTGATACATATAGAAAACATATACATCAGGGTACACTTACACAAGGTGGCGGTGCAAGCCCAGCTGACTATTTTTTTGTGTTCTGGAGAATGTCAAAATACATACTTAAAAAAATTATTTCGACTTCGGAAATTGTCAAACTCCATACATAAAAAAGAGAGCCGAAAATCGCTCTCCTTTACGCTATCACCTTATGTAATTACACCATGCTATACATATAGAACACAATAATTACGAACGAAGATATATATATGTAAATATAAAATAAGATTTTCTCCGACAAACACGTCACTTATTCAATTATTATATGAAGGAATACTCCATTGTTGTAAGTCTTACTATAGACAAAATATTATTCGAAAGAAAATGGTTCATATTGTCAGCGGAAAAACTCTTTTAATGTTTTAAGTTAAATGCATATGATAATACACTCTTGGTTGTTAGTGCAGTCCTCAGAAAACACAAAATGGCTTCAAAAAAGTTTGTAAATAAATTTATACACATATTTTTTTAATATACTGCGACGAGAATCTAGATTGTTATGAAATATCAAAGCCTTCTGATGAAGACTACGAACAAAAATCTACTTTTTCAGAAGTTTTAAGTTCTACGTATTGTTTCTAAAACAACTTAAATAATTCCCTTTTAATCATCTCTCCCTATTTAGCTCCTCTAACAATTTTTTTCCTTCGTCAATTACTTATTATGCCATTTCAAACTAATCAATTCTGTACTAATTACGAATTCAGTCGACCATTTTTAATATTGTCAGGAATTTATGAAAACGTATTCATATGAATTAATTATCTATCTATAAACTTTCTTAATTTAAGTCCACCCATTTAGAAAAAAAAGAAATGTGTTTGTTCTATATTTATAAACAAATCTTGAAACGCCCTTTTTATCGATTACAAACACGAAGTAATTGCCTTCATTTACACATTTTAACAGGACGGCTTTTTCTTTGAAATCCAACAAATAAAATGCAACTGGAATGCGAAATACGATTTATTAGCTCTGGAACTACGACTTGGATTGACTGTTCGATACAAAATAAATTGAATAAGAAACGTTTGTACGTTTGAACACATCGTAAGTCAATCTTGTGGCGTATGTTTTCTTTTTTTTATTTTTTTTTTTTCGAAACTCGAACTCATTTACGTCGGTTTGTATGTCACATTATCCAGCAGCACGGCGCCTCTTGGCAAAAACTTAATTGAATGTATTTAAAATAAAGCATTAAGATATAAGTACTTGTTTTTGTTGTTGTTGCTGCAATAGATCAAGTGCTAGATAAAGATGATGTGCAAAGAATTTAATGAAGTAAAGAAAATGTCTGTAGGTGTTGTCAACTATTTTAATGGTTGTACTTAAGTACCAACTATTGAGATGATATTTAATACGATATAGACACGAGATGCATGAGTACTTGCATACATATGTACATGCATACATACATACATAAACATTTAATAAATAAAAATTCCTTTTAATCAAAAACACAATCATAAAAGAATATAAATAACAAGGGTATTCACTTATTTGGTAATTGTTCTAACCCATTTATAAAGAAAATATATAAATATTTTAAGAAAAATGATTTCATTATTACTATAAAAGAATACAAATTTAATTACTTAAAACTAAAACTTTTTTTCCAATTGACGAGTTAATCAACATTATCTGAGACTCAAATAAGTAGTAAACACAGTTGAATCGGGAAATTGAATTTCAGCATTGAGTTTGTGGATATTTCCGTCAAAAGTCTTGCTGTAGTGAATACCCTTAATGTCTACTCTGTAAACAAGTGAAATTAAAAGCTTTCGCGTATCATATTATATGGTTTCTTGATACCTCTTACTTAACAAAAATTTTACATTTCACATTTTGAAGGTGCGCGAATTGACTACCAGATAAATTTAATCCCTGGCGCTGCAGGATCGATACTACATAAGATCCGTATGGACACTAAGACATTTATGGTAATGAGTTGGCTGACGAATGCTCAATAAATGGATTAACACTTAATGTTTCAGAAGAGCTATAGGATATCACCAAGCTCTTTCAAACGAAATTGATAAGAAAATGGCCATGAGATGAGCATATTGACACTAGCGAAACATCTGACCTTTTTTAGCTCTCGAATACGAAACAAACAAAAAAAAAATATTTTATCTTTAAAACATATATTACAAATGGTCGCAAGTATTGATATTCCTTGCAATGACTGCTGTAGATGTCTGGAAGTGGGAGGGTTAGTAGAATTAGAGTAATCTGATCTGATCTGATCAGATCGCCAGGCTCTATAGGAATGTTGATTATGTGAGAAAATAAGATGATTTTTATTAGTACTTGTATTTCACAGAAAACTCGAACGTGAAATAAAATAGCAATCAGATTTGAATACAAAAATTTTGTCCCAGATCAGCGCGTCTTTTCGTCTGTAAGCTGTATTGGGAGGATAAATAATGCTAATTGAATACTTAGGATTCTGACATTAAAGACCTAATCTTTGATTAAATCTGATAAAACTGCGACACAGAAATTTTTAGAAAACAACAACTAAGAGTGCTATATTCGGCCGTGCCGAATCTTATATACCCTTCACAACGTGTAGTCATGCAATAACAATTGTTTCACTATTCATTTCATTAATATGAAATACGACCATACATATATGTTTCATTATCTTTATAATGACTTTATCCGCTTAAAAGCATCTCATTGTAAAATTTAAAATTGAGGGGTACAACCAAAATAAGGCCCTATCATCACGCTGTAGCCGATATTGTGCTGAAACCGAAAAATGTTTCCTCAGGTCATTTCGGATCAAAAAAGTTCCGCTTCGAAGCCAATTTCTAAAAGCCCTTTAAGATTTTTTTTATTTCTTCAAAATTTTTTATTTTTTCAAAATTTTTTATTTTTTCAAAATTTTTTATTTTTTCAAAATTTGTCATTTTTTCAAAATTTGTTATTTTTTTAAAATTTTTTATTTTATCAAAATTTTTTATTTTTTCAAAATGTTTTATTTTTTCAAAATATTTTATTTATTCAAAATTTTTTATTTTTTTCAAAATTTTTTATTTTTTCAAAATTTTTTATTTCTTCAACATTTTTTATTTTTTCAAAATTTTTATTTTTTCAAAATTTTTTATTTTTTCAAAATTTTTTATTTTTTCAAAATTTTTTATTTTTTCAAAATTTTTTATTTTTTCAAAATTTTTTATTTTTTCAAAATTTTTTATTTGAAAATTATTTAACTATTAACGTTTCTTAATGTACTTATGTGATTATAATCAGAATCAAAATTTAAAAACTATCTTTGTTAAGTGAAATTAATTAATTTTTTAGAACTTACTGAACCCAAACTTAATTGCATTTGCCGCGGAACCTTTTTTAACGACATCGAAAATCTAAAGATGCAGTTCTTATTGTTTTTTTATGCACTACATGGTATGGATAGGGCCATTTTGATATTTACAAAAATTATAAAAAAGTTGTTTCCCTAATTTATATGTACATATATTAAAATAAAAAAAAAAAATTTTATTCATAACGTCACTGTCAACCAAAAGTACTAAAGTCGGGCCACCATTAACACACGTTCGACTGTTTAGTTTGATTTAGCAGATTTAATAAACGTTTACAATATATTCGTTGATGTCGGTTAAAACTACGATGGATGACGTATGGCGGATTCTTTGTGACTCTCGGCCATTATTGCACTTACTGTGAAGGGTCCAAAAATTGTTGGTGGAGCCGTTTTAAACAAATTAAAAAAAAACCAATAAAATCATTGCGTTGAATATAACATATAAAAGTCCGTCCCGAACTGTCCCCAATGAGCAAATTTGCAATGTATGAGTTAAGAAAAATGTGAAAAGTGTGTTATTTGTCTAACTGTCCGTCCATTGGATGTCATAAAAGTTAAATGTATTTGCAGTTTGACATGAACGTTGTTTTTATGCACTTGTTTGTCTACACATGTCTAGAGTCTAGACTTCATCAGAAAAGAAAAAGAAAAAAGAATAAAACTTTAATAAAAAGTTTTATTGCGTGAATTGAAATTAAAACACAAACAAAATAATATCCTAGTGACAACAGGCACGTAAGGTGGGAAATTCTAGAAATTTCTTTTATGAACTTTTATTTAAATTTAAAGGGATTGGAAAAAAATAACATAAGTTTGTTCTTTGCTTATTTCAGTAATATAACTAGGTATTTTAAAATTAGGTTAAAAACATACTTTATGGCAGAATAATTTTTTAGTTTTTGTAATTTAAAAGGACTTCCTCAGATTAACTTTTATTATTTTATAATAACGGCAATTTATGAACGTAATGCATTCGTGCATACTTCTTTTCTTCTCAAAATCAATGACCTTCACCATACATGTGTATGGTTATTTGAAATCAATATTTAATGTTTAACGATTTGCAGAAAAAAAAACCCAAACATTCCAGTACGTTTAAGTACATGCATACCAGCACGCAGTAAGTCATAAAAAACCACAAATTGAAATTTTAAACTTTGTGGTGAACACAATTTGAAAAACCATACAAATCAAATTTATGATCCTTCTTATAGTCTGCCCAGAGATTTAAAATAAAACTTTTGTGTGGTAAGAAATATCAAGTGTATTCACAACAAGTTCAAAGTGTCGTATTGTCATAATGTCATAATTTCCAATAAATTAAAAATAAATAAAAAGTATTGGTTAGTTTATTGCAAAAATTTTAAACGATTTTACAGTTTTGAAAAATTATAACAATACGACACATAAGATATCTTGTAAATTCAGCAATTATTTGAAAATTCTTATGATCAGTTGATTTTTTTTAGTTTTTTTTAATTTTAATGGCAAGGTTATAAAACCATAGAGCCAGGGTATCCCACACAGGTTCAGAATCCGTAAGTCGACCTATACCTTCATATAGGAAGTCGGAGCTGAACGCGAATATTCTTTTCTTTAAGACAACAAGACAACTTTGTACCAGTTGGGAGCTGTGGTGAATTTAGATGAATTCGCCCACTACTGAAGACAAACTTCAAGGCATATCAAGGCATATATATACAGGCAAGGCATTTTATACATTAGTTGTATTCTGTCAAGGCAAATTTGTATTTCAGGGATGGAAAAGTTTTAATTAAAAATGAATATAAAGGGTGTTTTTTTAAGCCCGATAGAACTTGAAATTGTAAAAAATAACACAAAAAATTAAATTGTAATCAAAATTTTTTTTTTTATTCGAAAGATCAATACGTGACATTAACATTTGAAAATGATTTCGGGCATATGGGCACCGCGGCTGTTCTTGACGAAGCGCATTCTGGACGTCCAATTTTGGGCCACTTTTTCGAGCACTGCTGGCCGTATGTCACGAATAACACGAACAATGCTGGCCTCCAAGGCGTCAATTGTTGCTGGTTTATCAGCATAAACCAGTGACTTCACGTAGCCCCACAGGAAATAATCGAGAGGTGTCAAATCGCACGACCTTGGAGGCCAATTGACAGGTCCATTTCTCGAAATCAACTTATCGCCAAATTTTGATTTCAATAAGTCGATGGTTGCGTTCGCCGTATGGCACGTAGCGCCATCCTGTTGAAACCACATCTCCTCCGGATCAATGACATCCATATTTTCAAACAAAAAATCATTGATCATGGTGCGGTAACGATCTCCATTGACCGTAACGCGAGCTCCGGCCTCATTTTTGAAGAAATAAGGTCCGATGATGCCACCAGCGTGAAAACCGCACCAAACGGTGCATTTTTCTGGATGTAATGAAGTCTGTAGAGTCTCTTGTGGATTGGTCTCGCTCCATATGCGGCAATTTTGCTTATTAACAAACCCGTTAAGCCAAAAATGCGCCTCATCGCTAAACACAATTTTGCGATAAAATTGGACGTCCAGAATGCGCTTCGTCAAGAACAGCCGCGGTGCCCATATGCCCAAAATCATTTTCAAATGTTAATGTCACGTATTGATCTTTCGAATAAAAAAAAATTTTGATTACAATTTAATTTTTTGTGTTATTTTTTACAATTTCAAGTTCTATCGGGCTTAAAAAAACACCCTTTATAAAAACATATCCATACAGGCAAAGCATTTTAATACAGTAGATGTTTACTGTCAAGGTAAATTCGTATTTCAGGGATGGTTAATTTACTAAAATTGGATTGTTATGATCGGGTAATTTGCTAAAATCTTATTAAAAAAAGAATATACAAAAAATATAAATAAATTAAGTCGGTTGTTTTCAAAAAATTACACTTAAGTTAATTTTTCAATAACAAAACGAAAACCTCTTTTTCCATCCCTGCAAAATAATAATTAAAATAAAAGCGAATTCAACAATTTTTGACATTATGCTTCTCTATCAGCTGTTGCAACGAGGTTACCAGTATGAATATGCCCTGTACAGTGGATTTTCCTTAATGCTTTGCTTCATTAAAAAAAATTGAATTTCTTTTGTAAAAAAATTTGTTTAAATACAAGAAGGAATATCCAAAATTTTGACTTTATCAGTTTAAAAGAATGTCTGTCATAGTGTCACGCGATTACGCCTTATGGCCAGCCTGTCGATCTAATTTTGCTCGGCTTTTTCGATCATACCTTGCTCTTATTCCGTCAATAGTGCGTCTAATGCTCAATTTTTTATTGTTTACCCACATAGACAACAGAGTTGATGTAAGCCACAAAATATTAGTTCAAAGGTGTCAAGTCACACTAACAAGATGGCAAATTCACAGGTCCATTTCTTAAAATTATTTGGTCACCAAACGTTGGGCTCGAAAAAGTAATGTCTTCGCGCCAGCTTGTTGAAAACATGAATCATTTGCCGTTCATAGCGTTCGGCATTTACGAAAATGTTGGCAGCGGCTTTGGATTTATAGAAAAATTGATCGAAGACATTTTCGCCTTGTAAACCGCATTAAGCAGTAATTTTTTTCAGAATGTAATAAAATATCTAAACAGTCTCTTGGGAATTGTTCTCTCTCCAGACGCGATCATTCTGCGTTTATTCCGTAGGAAAAATTATCTTGTCTTATCTTGGCATAATGAAGACGCTACGACATACACACGTATGTCGTTAAGGGGAGGTTTTTGTTTTTGCAGTTTTCGACAAAAAACAGACGCGTATTTTAGCTGCCGACATCGGCAAATCTTAGGACGAATTTTGTCATTCGATATCGGTCGTCGAAAGTGAGAGAATTCAATATAATCCTGTTACAATCCAATACAAATAACAGGGAAAATTTGCTTGTTTTTTTTATTTTCTCATAATTTTCAACTTTATTTTATTAATTTTTCGACGGTTTTACCTCTTCGCTATTTGAAGGACTTTTAGTCCTTTTGATTAAAAAAAAATAGTATTTTGGAAAAATTTAGAGCTTTTGCTAGTCCAATTTTTTGTTTAAATCTAAAATTATAACAAGTAAGAGTGCTATATTCGGCCGTGCCGAATCTTATATACCCTTCACAACGTGTAGACATGCAATAACAGTAGTTTGTATCACCATTCATCTTATATGAAATACGTACATACTTAAAAAAAACATACATATATAAAAACATTCCATTGTAAAATTATATGTATGTATATTAAAAAAAAATAAAAATAAAAAATTTAAAAAAAAATTTAAAAAAAAATTAAAAAACAATTAAAAAAAATAATTAAAATATCTATATATATAAAAGTGAAACTCTGTGTGTGTGTGTGTGTTAGCTATAGACTCCGAAACTGTAAAACCGATCGGACTCAAACTTTGGCAAGTTGTTGTACACATACCAGGGAGTGTTTATGGGTGGAAAAAAGTGGGCGGGGCCACGCCAAAAAAAAATTAGTTATCATTTTAAGCTACTTGCACATGACCGATTTTTCTGAAACTTTGCACACATATCGAGCTCTCATGACTAAATAATTTCGTGATAAAAAAAGTGGGCGGGGCCACGCCCATAAAAAATTTTAATTTTGAGGTACTTGCGCTGGACGGATTTTTCTGAAAATTTGCACACATATTGGGCTTTCATGACTTTATAATTTCGTGATTAGAAAAGTGGGAAGGGCCACGCCCATAAAAAAAAGTTATAAGTTTGAGGTACTTGCACTGGACCGATTTTTCTAAAACTTTGCACACACACTAAGCTGTCATGACTTTACAATTTCGTGATTAGAAAAGTGGGCAGTGCCACGCCCATAAAAAAAGGTCTCATTTTGAGGTACTTGCACTGGACCGATTTTTCTGAAACTTTGCACACATATTGAGCTGTTATGACTTTACAATTTCGTGATTAGAAAAGTGGGCAGTGCCAGCCCATAAAAAAAAATATAATTTTTAGGTTTTTGCACTTCATATTCAATTAAAATTCAGCATGCATTTTGATTCATTAAGGGGCGTAGCAACGCGCGCCGGGTTTGGCTAGTAAATAATAAATATAAAACAAAAAAAAAAAAAATTAAAAAAAAAATAAAAAAAATGGCTCAGCTGGGATTCGATCTACTCTAACTAGTATACATGTTTGTATGTATGTTGTTGTTGTAATGTTGTTTTAATGAAAAAAAAATCGAGGTGGTCGTGGGTTTTTGCTCATATCTCAGTTGTTTATGTACCGATGTTTCTGATTTTCAATAGCGATCTACTCCCGAATATTTCTCATATTTTAATACCTCACCCAGCTCCATGCGAAGGCGGGGGGGGGGGCTTCAAAAAGTTGATTTCAACATATACACGGACAGACGGACATACTGACAGAGCTAAATCGACTCCCCTATTCATAAGCTTTCAGAAAATATATACTTTATGGGGTCGGAAATGAAAATTGTAAAAATTTCACACAATTTTCACTGTGTGAAGGGTATAATAAAATTGTAAAAAAATTTGTAATAATTTTGATGGGCACTTATTACATTTTTGTCTGTCTGTCTTTCTGTCTACCCCCTTGAACTTAATTGACTTTGAAACTATTAGATGGATTTTGATAAAATTTGAAATTGAGGTACCCTAATACCTGGGTTAACATATAGGATACTATCTGTCTATCGTAAGATAATATAACAATTCCAACAGAAAAAAGAAAATGGTTTTAAATGATACTAGAAGGTTAGTTAGAAATAAATAGATGCGCAGACATAACAGAAAGAGGGATATAAAACAATTAGCACTAACATAATTAAAATATTAAATATCTTTAAATGAAAATGATTAAAGATTTTTTTCTAGGACAGAATTCATGGTCCGGACTAGCAGTTTTAAAGAAAACTAATAAATTTTAAACTAAATTTTTTTTTTGTTTATTTCCTCTTGTTAGATTTTTAAACCATGCCATCCATACCTAATGCAAAATTTTTAAATTCCTTAAAATTCAATTTCTTTTTTATCACAGTAAAGAAACAAAAAATTAAAAAAAATATTGAAATTTTAATCACCTAATTTAAATACATTTCTTTTAAACTACGTTAATTTCGATTTCTTATTCAAGTGATTTCCACTGTGCACACACTTTTAATTTTATTTGTGTACATACATGCATACATACATTCTTATGCTTGTACTGTCATATATTTATTTGTTTGATGGTGTTATTATTAATGTTTTTCCATGTTTGAAACATGTACGTACATAAATACGAAAGTGGATACCATAGTCATAACCATCGATGATTATATTTATGTAGTAACCCTTCTTCAATTACAAACAAGTACAAATAAGCTACAAGCAATAACATCGGGAAATGCTGGCATTAAAGAGGCCTTTTGAAAGGCCTCTTGAAACACAAACAACATGTTAATTTAATAGAATATCCTACATGTACAAACATTAATAAAGAAAAATGTGGCGACAAACAAACGCAAACGTAATTTTACTTGAATGTTTGAGTTTGCTGTGCATTTGATGTAGAGATTCCGAGAAGAATTCTTAAATTACGATCGTTTTCACAATTTTACCCCAAGTTAAGCAAATTTTAGATAAAAACACACAGGTAGTTGTAAGTTTTTTGTCTATATCTCACTTTATTATAAATGATGTCTCAGTAAAAATTAATTTTAAAAGTTAATGTCATTTTTTTTTGTGTAAGTGGCAACTCTTAAATTTGGCAGCTGTCACATATGTTTATTCCGATTTTTAAAAAAGGAATGAAGCTTCACAAAAGCATTATAATTGTAAAAACTTATTTAAACAAATTTCGAAGGTTATGCTGAAACCGCTCGCAAATTTCAAAGAAGTTTTAGTCGATAAAGTGCACTTAATGTGTCAACCATTCGAAGAGTGGTCAAACAATTCTTATACCGTTGTTCTTGGCTTTATACAAACTACTTTTCGCTCTTCAATAATTTTCGAGTCCGACAACAAATTCGAGTTGCATTTTATATTGTACAATATCGGTTACCAATCACCCCAATGTCAACTATTTTAAAGCGAAGGAAAGTCGCATTCATTTCATGAAATTTTCGTTTTGAAAGTATTAATTTCTATTCATAAACAAAAGAGGTGTAGAGGTTGAAAGAACTTGAAATTTATTTCAATTTGTTTAAGTGTCTGTGAGGTCCTAGAAAGCAGAATAAAACATCGAACAAGTGTTTGACTTATTTGAAACTATAATGGACAATGTTATGTCAAGGTTTAACAAACAAAGTATATCCAAGTATCGGGATTATCCTAGATGTTAGATTTTACAGGAAGACATTGATAACAAACGTAAGTCTCTTTGTCACTTTTGGCGAAAAAGTTTTAGCTGTACCGAATTTGATATTCCCTCATAATTCACGGATCCCAAAACGAATGAGAATACTTGAGACTATTTATACCCTAAAATAAGTTTGAGGTGTTGAAACGATCGTGAGATATTGGTAAAAACCTTAAATTTCACATAGTCCTTAAGAAAAATTTATAAAGGTGCAGAATCTCAAGATCTCAGTGGCCGATTGTGATCTCCTCTTTAAGAAATCACATGGTAATAAAATCTTTCATGCAAAAGAACGATGGTTTCTTATAGAAAATAAGCTTTGTCCACACCGACATTTTTATATTTCAGCCATATATATTGTAATTTTTGGAATGTCCGGTTCCAAAGATAGAGGAGAAATACATAAATCTAAGTTTTTCTTAACACAATGGGCTATAACAGCAATACTCTCAGTTGTTTGTAGCGACGTGCACGAATTTAAATGCTTAGAAAACTAACTTCTCCCAACAGCTCAAAATGTTATAGCAGTTTCACAATTGCTAAAAAATTTAATTCGTAAAGTTGTCAAGTAGATTTATTCGCAAATGTGGGAATTGGTGGTGGTTAATTTCATGAAAAGATTGAGATCCTTAAAGAGAAGCCGATATTGTTTTCTATTATTAATGGCATACCGTCCTGTTTAAAATTAAACAAATTTAACATAACAAAATGAAGTCCCTACTTTAGGAGTGAGTTACAGATAAAGATGTTAAATTTAAATTAATTAAATAAATGTATTTTATGTTGAGACTTAGCACTGGACACTGTTCTAATCAGAAAAATGTATTGTCTAGCGAACTTAATGTATTTCAAAAATATCGGTTAAGTAGAGATCGAACAATTTTTATATCACCAGAAGCACTCACCGCAATCCTGACTTTTTTAATCAAGCTTTTAAATAGTAGACATTATTTGCAATACAAAGTGAAATGTGTATTAAATTATTCGAAGTTTGAACCACAGACCTTGTACAATACCTTCTTTAAGATAATAAAACGACTTGTGTATTATAAACCATTTAAAATGTGTAAATGGGTCTTTTTAGAGGCCTTTTAAAATTAACCCACTAGAATATCTTTTGTGTACATAAGTACTACCAAACATGATGACATGTATGTTTGTATAAATGCGCTTGCGTGTGTCCGATTACAAACACACACTGTGGTTAAAGACGCGTGCTCAGCAAAACGAACCCAAATAAACAAATTATAAAAAAAAGTACATAAATATGCTACAAACACACATACAACATACATTTCAAACAAATTGAATTGAAACTCGTATTGAAAATCGAAGAAAAACAAAGAAGAAAACAAAAAACAAAACGGTTGTGCCGAATTTTTTATACCCACCACCACAGTAAGAATACACTTCTTCATTTTAAAATTAAAAAAAAATATATCTTTTGAAATAGTTGTGATTTTTTTTATTGCGTGTTCCGATACCCTTTGTTAGATCCCATAAAATATTTTTTTTCTGAGTCCTGGTTTTATTTAAGGACGATCTTGCTGTGTCCTCCAGCCTACCGATGTTTTGAAAATATTTGAGCTTAATTTCATCGCCCTCCTTTTTTGGTTTTAAGCTTGATCGTGCTTTCAACAGACCGGTAGATAGACTGATATTGCCAGATCGTGTTGGAATATAAACAGGGGCCGAGTTACGGCATTCGATATCAATCGAACGTGGAAGTTTTCCTTGCATTTTATATTGAATTCTAATAAGAATTCTATCCTTTTCGATCGATATTGAATGCCGTAATTCGGCCCCTGTTTATATTCCAACAAGTACTTCGATGTGCTACAAACCAAGGTCTATTAAATAAGGTCTGTTCAACTAATCAGCTGATCGTTTTTTGCTCCCCTATGTTTACTACTCGAAGTTGTCAAAATTTGTTTACCTTTTTAGGGCGACATTTATATTTTTCAATTGATAATTTTTCAACTTATGATTTATATTCAAAAGTGCAGTGAAAGAGTGCCGGACATGCCGGTAAAAGGCGTTTCTGTGCCCAAGGACTGAGCCACACCAACAGCTATAGCAGCCTTGCCATTACTTGGATCACAGGCCAAGAAAATGCAACGATTAACTATTTTGCCTTCACGCACCATTTGTACAACACCAGCAGCGAAACGAGCATCTTTCTGGCCCAACATACCTTGTGAAACAGCACGCTTCTTCAAGACATCGTCTAGACTTCTATTTTATCTTTATCAGCCATATTTTTAGCAAATATTTACTATTAACACAATTTATTTTTGTTGTCTTGAAAAAATTGTTAAACAAAATGAAAACACAAAATTTAATAGGCGTTGGGCATATTCATACAGGTATATGCAACGGCGAATTTGCTGTGCTGCTCTCTGTCAAATACCTCATAAAAAATAATTTTTTATACATAGAGTTTGACAGTAACGTTTCCCATCAGATGGACTGATAATTTCACCTGGATGAATTTTTTGGTATTTTAGTCAGCTGTTTTTGACTACCTTAGAGTAATTTTACACTAACAAAATGCCCGTATATTTTTTTTGCTTTTTGTTTTTGTAGAGTTGCACAGACCTTATTTAATAGACCTTGCTACAAACCTAATGACCAAATGAATATACCTCTACACTATTTTCTTGGTAGAGGGTATAAAAAAACTATTAAACTATTTAAAGAACTTACTAATGTAATGTCATGTCATCTCTTTAAGAGTATCAATTCAAATTGGCATTTAGAACGAGAAGTCGATGTATACAATGACATTAATACATTGACGGCAACAACAATTTGCTACTTACTAACAAGACTAATAATAAGGATTGTTTTGAAAATTAAATAAATTAAATAGAAAATTTTGGTTTTAGTGAAACGATAAAACTTAAATTGATCTTACAAAAAAAATGTTAACACTGTTAATCAGACGCAGATAGTTTAATTCTTATCGCAGTCTTGCATCAATAGTGAGTTTGTAATTTACGTAGTGATTGCTTTCGTGTTGTGATTTGAGAAATGCTGATACCCGCAAATGTTCGCTTTAAATAATCGCGATATGTAACATTGAAAAGTATGTTGTTTAGTAAGAGCAAGTCATTACCAAGTCAATATTTGCAGAATGCCTTTTCTGGATTTTATTGCATACGCTTATCCATTCATTAAACTTTCGATTGCTAGTCCAGATCTTTGTATGATATCAATCTTTTGGAAATATCCTGGAATGAATCGCTATTGAAATTCAGCACAATCGCTTCATAACTTTCTGAGGTATGAGCAAATAAGAACGACTGCCTCTGTTTTTTTCCCATATTTACCAACGGGCTCTAATCGGTAAAGTTATAGGGAATAATTTTTTTAAAAATACTTATTCCAAAAATTTACAAACGAAAATCAATTTTTTTCAATTTCTAGACAACCGAGAGAGTCAATATTGGTATCATCTGAAAGGAAATTTATGTTGGCCGCCACTACAAAATGGCTCACAATAAATTTATTTATGGGTCAAATCTGGTATTTTAAAATATAACTTCTAGAAACCCCTCAGTATTGGTATCAAATGAAAGGGCTTGATCAGTAGAATACAGTAAATTGTTAAAAAATGTCAAATCCAAGATGGCGCTTAAAACAAAGGCGGAACAAATTTTTATAACCTCATCAATATGGGTATCAAATTAAAGGGCTTGACTAGTCGAATACACTTAACTACGTAAAAATACAAAATCAAGGATTTCATCGGAAAAAATAAGGAAAAATGGCGTATAACATGAAATATAGGTTAAGCTACGATGATGATATACATGATGGTGAAGGGTATTATCATATTCGGCTCGGCCGAATATAGCACTTTTTACTAAACAAATGCCGGTAAATTTAACTCTAGTGTTCATTTTGGGACACTCGTTATATGTGTATGTATGTATGTATGAAGTATGTTCTGACTGTTACAAATTAAATGCAAAACTTAAATAATTATCTTCTTTATCATTTATTATAAAGTGAATAAAAATGCAAATTAATTTGATTTTACTAAAAGTCTAAAATGACAAAGTAATGACAGACACACAGACAAACACACTAAGTCCCAGACAAACTTATGGTGTTCATACCTTATAGTGTAAGGTGATATAATTAGGGAAGAATAACACATTTACTAAACAAGTGAAAAAAAAACTAAAATAAATAAAAAAATAATAAATTAAAAATGTTAAGAATTTAAGTCATATGAAGGAGACATTGTGTGAACCGAATATATAATTTGCAGTAAAAGCGCAAAATTCTACAGAAATGTAGAGGTGAGCCTCACTGTCAGCATTTCTCACAGTGTATTTTTTGTTATGGGAGTTTTAGTTGTGTGTAGTTGTTTAAAGACATGATAAATCTTTGTTTCGAGTTAGTGTTGACTTTTGAAATTTTGATTGTCCACACAATAATCATAAATCATTTATATGTGATTTTTATTTATTTATTTTTTCTTTCTATAAAACTCTTATATTTACCCATTTAGATTATTTATGGCTGACTTTTAAGTAGCAACTCTAAAAATAATATTTCACACTTGCTTGCGGCAATAGTTATCAAGCGAAAGGACAGACAGTGTGCTTGTTTAATTTAACCCTGTAGCATTAACCCATTAGCATGATGCATAAATGAGTACTCGTTAACGAGTTTAAACGAGTACAAGTTGAGTTTATATCTTTGTCATTCCTTTGATAATTTTTTATTCGTGTGCGACCCCATAAAATATATATTTTTTAAGGCTTATAAATTGAAAAGTCGATCGAACGATGTTTATCTGTCTCTTTGTCCATGTGTCTATTAAAACGAACCTTTCGAAGTCTTCATAAGTTGCATATACCTGAATGCGACATTAATCTTTAAGAAATATTCGGAAATTAATTGCTTTTAGAAACCAGCACAATCGCTCTATAACTTTCTGAGACTCATGTCTGCATCCGCTCTCAGGTTATTTACAGGCATACATATACAAAACGCACGATGTTAATTCTGTGGCAAAAAAAGAAAATCCGCTTATGTCTGTTTTTATAGTTTTTCAGAATACAACAACTTCCTGTAAAACTGTCCAAAATATTTGAAAATTAGCCTGAGTGTAGTTTTAGATTGCGGTATTGCAATGGTACTCTTATCTCAATTTTAGCTTACGTCGACTTAAGCAAGTATTCCTTCTTGCCACAGAATTGTACATAAAATAAAAAGTTTTCAGAAAATTATTTTAATATTTTTAATAAGATGACAATTGTGTGTGAAAAAAAATGTCCACCAAATACTCGCCACGGCTTCGGTGGCAGACTTCTATCCGATGTTCCATATTTCCAATGACATTGCGACATAATTGAGCTTCAATGTCGTTAATATGCTGAATTATCTAAGCCATTAGCTCTTGAATTTTGCTTGGCTTATTGACGTACACTTTTTCGTTTAAATATCCCTAAAGAAAGAAGTCAAACGGTGTCAAATCCCATTATAGTGGCGGCTGGTTAACATCACCACGATGTGAGATAACAGGGCCATTAGATTTTTTACGTAAAAGAGCCATTGCTTCGATGGCTGTGTGGCAAGTGGCACCAACCTATTGTAACTACATATTGTCCAGTTCCATATCGATAGTGAACACCATTCACGGTTACTGCTTCATTTTCGAAGATGTACGGCCCGATGACACCGCCAGCCCATAAACCGCACCCAGCCGTCAAATTTTTGTGGATGCATCAGGTTTTCAACAACCACTCGTGGATTCTAATTTTCCCAAATGCGGAAATTCTGCTTGTTAACGAATCCACTGAGGAAAAAGTGTGCCTCGCCACTGAAGATGATGTTTTCTTAGTAAAGTCGCCATTCACTTCTATCTATTCAACCAACCATTCGGCGTGTTGACGATGCTTGAAATGATCAGTAAGTTTCACCTCTTGAGTCAATTAAATTTTGTAAGAGTGTAAATTCAAAGCTTTTTTCAAAATTTGCATCAATGATGTTCGTGAGATGCTCAACTGTTGGGCACGACGACGAGTCGAGGTTTGTGCCTTCTCTGCCAAACTATCACGAACAACAACGAATGTTTTCTGCAGAACGAACTGGGCGACCATGCACAGGTAAACTAGAATAGGAATATGTTCATTCGCTAGATGAGCCCTGAAGCAGTTGGAGACAGACCCTTATTTTCTTAAAAAACTCATCTTTATTTATGAGAGTCATTTCTGGATGAACTGGTCGTCAACAAACAAAATTGACTAATTTGATTGTCTTAACTGACATGAGATCGAGGAGCGTTTAACGCATTTCGAAAAAGTTAATGTTTGTTGTGGATTTTACAATGGCGGCGTCATCGGTGCATATTTTTTTGAAAACGACGTTGGTCACACTTTCACTGTCAATGGCGAGCGCTTGAAGTCAGTGTTTATAAACTTCTTTTGGCCTAAATTGGATGCTATGTACACCAACGATTTTTATTAGGACTACGCGCTACATGCTAAAAAACTTATGCAAAGTTATACATTTTGAAGGAGCGAATTGAGAGCACGGCCATCTCATGTGGAGGTGATATAAAGTGGTCAACGAGATTGCGCAGTTTGATCCTGTTAAACCTTCTCTTAAGTTAGAAGTCTACATATGTGAATGAATCACATGTCAGGGCTGCCTTCATATGCCAGAGTCACGAAAAATTGGTTACTTCGGATGGGCTGGCATTTGCACAATGTTATACACATACATACATGTGTTTCATACAAAATGACATCGATAGGCTTTTCAAACGAATAAAAAATATTTACAATGATATCTCACACACATTTTTATTAATGTAAATTATGATGGAACCTTTTAAACATTTAATGCTACGCAATCTTTTAAGACACATTTGACATTCCTCGACCAATTTTGGAGAGAATCAGTGATTATATTTTATAATTTTTAAATTGATTCAAACTCTTTGAAAGGCTTCTTGAAAACCCTTTTTTTTTTTTTGTTGCTAAAAATTTCAGATCTCAGAATGTGCTGCTAAAGTGGGTGAATGCGATGAGAGTAAAGGACGGCCGGTTTGTGGTACCGATGGCCAGACCTATCCTACTCGATGTCATTTATTAAGGGTACAGTGCAGCGGCCATCAAGTAAGCATACGAAATCGAGGACTGTGTAAAGGTAATTTAGAAATAAATTAAAAGCATTTTCTATTCCAACATTTTCTTTGACGTTAACCTCTTTTTAGCCTGCAATGTGGCTCGTGAGTATGCTCTTAAGCATCGCAACAAAAATCCTCTTAAATTTATACCGCGCTGCAAAAAAGATGGCACCTACGCTCCCATACAGTGTCTGGCCAATAGCGGTTGCTGGTGCAGTGACATCACCGGCACTCCTATAGATAATACAACTGTGCGTTCAGTTGGAAAGCTCAAGTGTCGCGAATTTAATAAAGCCTACATAAGACGTTCACCCTCTCGCAATTTGGGTGGAAATAGGAAAAGATCTTGCAGTCAAGACGATCGTGCCACATTCAATACAAATCTTCTAGGTCTATTCCATAGTGAATTTTTAAGGGTGGGTTTCGCGTTGAAAAGAAATGGTAGGGCGGATACTGTCATACCACAGCTGGATGAAGTTGAGGTTCTCAATTGGAAATTTAGCGAATTGGATGTGAATAATAATCAAATGTTGGATAAAAATGAATTTCGTGAACTAAAGAAACTTGTGAAAAGGGTGAGTACTAATATTCAATAATAATAATAAATTAATATCGAATTGAATGCATAAGAAATATGTAGAATAAAACAACAGACAAATGATTAAGTATTATTCACTTGTAACTTATTTATTATGCTGGTCTTACTTAGGCTGTGAAACCCAGACGTTGTGGACGTGCTTTTGGTAAATTTTGTGATGTTGACAGCGATGCACGTTTAACACGTCTAGAATGGAATAGTTGTCTATCTAAGGATGGTATTAACAGTAAGTTCTACACCAATTAAACAAAAACTTTAAGCAATTCTTTTTGAACTTTGAAACAAGGTCACACACAATGATTATTAATGAATAAAATTTGCATGTTTTTTATTAAAATTTAATTGGCTTTTTAACGTTTAACGTTTAACTTTTTTTTTTTTTTTTTTTTGTTAAACAAAAATCAAATCAAAAATTAATCAGGACATTTAATGAGTATGGGTCGCAAACATAATAACACAAAACATCGTAAAAATAACCAACAAGTTTTGCATAGCAATACGGCCTATCGTCATACGTCCGCCTCTGATCCCTCCACTAACCAAGACCACCACCAACACATTATCCAAGACAACCACCAATCGCCTCTAAATCACAATCAAAATTCGATTTCTAATAAAAATCATTTTAACATACTACTACATCATAACAATAATAATCATCAAAATCGTTTACGTCCAGATTCTTATGAAAATGAAAGTAATCCAGCCGACGATGAGGAGGACGACGATAACAGTAGTCATATAGCTGATTATACAGATGATTATGAGGATTTTGATGATGATCATACGGCGTCAATTAATTCACCTACAAAATTTCCATCTATCAATAGTACGTACTCTGCATGTGAATTATTAATGTGATAAAATGCATGGCATGTTCTTTATGGGGTTGTTTTAATAATTGAAATTTGTTTTTAAAAATTTTGGGAACCTTTTTCTAGTTTTAAGCACCAGCGCTAGCGTCAACACCAAGAGCAAGGATAATGAGCCGGACTATGCGGGTTGCTTTGCCGATCGCAAAGATGCTCTCACACAAAATGATGAAAATCTTAAGGTAACGGTTTTATGATCAATTTGATTTTAAAGTCGTTTTTTTATTTTCATTTTTAAATCATTTTTATTTTATAGAACGGCAAAAAGGCCGGTCATGTGCCGATTTGCACTCCGGATGGTCGGTTTCAGCGTGTACAATGTTATGACTCAATATGTTGGTGTGCCAACGAAGAAACCGGCGAAACCGTTAAAGGGACTGACGTTAAAAATAGAGTGCCGCAATGTGGCCCAGTGACACGGGCCATGAAAGGTTGTCCGAGTGAAGTTAAAACTGTTTTTCTCAAAGATCTTAAGGAGTTTTTAAAAACTAAAATTATCGCAGTCTCGAATGAGGGGTAAGTTTTATATAATTAATTTAAGAAGTCTGGATAATGAAAACTTATTAAATCATAAAAGATAACATTTTTGTTTGCTGCGGCACGTTACATGAACCGGAATCCAAAGTAGCTTACATCTTCTGTGCATGCCAAGATGGAGAAGGACGTTAATTCATTTCAACAGCAGAGCCAAATTGATATCAAGAACCATAAGGCTGCTTTACTATCCGATCTTCTTTAAAGATTAACAGGCACTGATATTTACATAGATATGTCATAAATTATCGAAAGATATTTACCCTTAGGGAGGGCTCTTTAAATCTTATACAAGACTTGGTTTAATGACATTGAAGTGTCTGTCAAAAATCTTAGTTCACGAAATAGTATCTTTGACACTTGCGATGGGGTTGCGAACCAGATTTTTCCTAATCCTCATACATACATATGTATCTTAAGGTATCTTTGCACGCTACTAAGCTTCTTAATACGTATAGGGCTAGAGCATGTAGAATATCGATGACAGATATCACGGTTACAGCTCAAGGAGAGCGACCATCGGGCATGTCCTACTGGAATCTTTGATACCATTATCTGCAAAGTGAAGAATACGCCCAAGCGCATTCTCAAAATCAACTTGCTTTATCTTTGGTCATCATATAAGTAATGCATAGGTGATCACAAGTCTTAGAAATGTGTCGAAAGACTAGTGACCTCTGACAGGCATAGAAACCCGACACGCTCTCTAATTGGGCATTTTGTTTAAACAACTCTAAATACTATCTGAAAACTCGATATGTTTTCTGTTCAATTTGGGCCCCTTAATGCACAGTTCCTTTTCCTCGTGAAGGGCACTAGGACATTTTTCATCAAATTCATAGTTAAGTCATTTTTACGCCACCACGCAAGAGTTAGATACAGGCCCTGTTGCATACGTTTCAAAACAGTGTTGTCTTTTCAGCCCAAAACTAAGAAAACAAAAACGTTCGTGCATCCAAAGATCCATTTAATTTGTCAAGAAATTCGTCAATAAGAATCCACAAGAAAGGTGACAATACCCCTCTTTGTAGGCACTCCAGAGTGGACCGAATGGTCCCTGGTATAACTGAGAGCAAATGATATAATCCTGTAAGATAATCAATAATGACTTCCAATATATCTTTCCTTCTCATAGCTATATCAGCTTCCTTGTAGGGATATGTTTTAAAATGCACCCTGAATATAAATCAAGTTATATAAGGCAATTTGCTATACCTCTAGAGGCTTTTCTACATGACAAACACTATACGGTGGTTAGCACTCTCCGTGGATTTACCAAGTTGATAAGGGAACTAAAACCTGTGAAGCAGTATCTTTTCAAATGATCACAGGCAGGCTCATCTTCGGTCTGCAGCTTTTATACATGATATTTGAAATTTCAGTTATACAGCTTATCGTACTCCGATAAACGAGTTTTTTTTACCGCATCTTTGGCTCTTTAAGCATTAGACGAGCCTGTCTGCAAGTGGCTCCCTTCATCCAAATTTGTAGGCTTATAGAGTTTACCCATTGAAAGGATTTTGCTCGCACTAACTCATTTAGAGTTTTAGTTCATAGATCCCCGCCTCGCAAGTTCCTTCGTCGTTTCATTTTCCCCTTTGCCTACGTGTCCCTAAACCAACAACGGCTTCACCTTATTTGTAGAAGCTCACTTATTGGGCTTTAAAATAAATTTAAGCACCAATGTGAGTTCTGATTCACCCGCCGCACTCGTTTTTTTTTATTATTCAGCCGTTTCTTTTATGAACAATTTCGACGGTAGCAATCGTAACATGGCCTGCCTTTGGTGTGGTATGTATGGCACACAATTAATCAAGCAATTAGTCCTCTGAACCTCATCCAACTTTAGCCTAGGTAAGGTTAGGTTAGGTTGAAAAGGAGAGGTATAAAAGCCCAAACCCATGACAGGTATACACCTATGCCCAGTTGGCATGTTGTGCGCTCCATGTGGAAAACGGAATTCCCAAACAAAAAACCATAAACATAATTTCCCATAAATAACGGACTAGTCCAAGAAACCAGTCCCCTCAATGTAACGCCTTATGGATCTCCAGTTCGAGTTCCCCAGGTATTCCAAGTTCGGCATAGTATCCACTGTAAAATTTTCGCGCCTAATATGCCCAAACGCAGGACAATGACAGAGGTAGTGTACCAGGGTCTCATCCTCTTCCTCGCAAGCTCTACATGTCGTCTCCTCAGATAATCCCATGCGAGCTAGATGAGTTCTCAACTCCGTATGACCTGTAATTACACCGGTTAATTTCCTAAGTGTAGGTCTACTTAGTCTCAGAATCTCCTTTGACTTCCCAAGATTTGGGTCACCCCAGAGTGTTCTTGTCACCTTACCGACATCAGTGCTTTGCCATTTTCTGACATGTTCTTCCATTGCCCAACGTTTAAGTTCATCCTTAAATCGTTTAAGGGGTTTGGCGTTCTCCAAAGTTATAGTACTCAGAAGAGCTCCCATTTTGGATAATTTGTCGGCTTTCTCGTTTCCGATCAGCCCGTGATGGCTTGGTATCCATATTATCTCCAGATGTTCACAATTTGCATATGAGTTTATCTCACTCCCATTTGTTTACACTGATATAAAATCCTTATTTTTTGCTTTCTGTATCCTTGTTTCAACATGATCATACAAGGTTAGTTTCGTATTCAGTGTTTCTTCTAGACATTACGTCTTCTTGAACACTTTAAATTTAGTTACAAAAACCCTGTAATGACAAAGTATTTCTTGATTCAAATAGTTAAAAACTTTATTTTTTGAGGTTTTAAAAGTTTTACTTTTATTTACAAA
The DNA here is from genome assembly GCA_941918925.1 of Phyto melanocephala. Taxonomy (NCBI): domain Eukaryota; kingdom Metazoa; phylum Arthropoda; class Insecta; order Diptera; family Rhinophoridae; genus Phyto; species Phyto melanocephala. Next base: position 108,490,102 of record OW799237.1, read on the forward strand.
AAAGATCGAAAACATTTATTTACAATTTTTCTTTTTTAATTTTAGTACCAACACTTCACAATGGGATTCAGAAGAGGAGCGTATCGCTACCTTAAGTTTTGTGATATTGGATAAAAATAAAAATAAGGCTTGGGAAAGAAAGGAATGGAAAACCTTTAGAGAACTAGTAACCAACAATAGGTAGACTACAAATGAGTAATTAAATTTTTATAAATTTCCTTTCAACAACCATTTAAAATTTTAGAACTTTGCGACGTTGTGGCCGCAAAATGCCCAGATATTGTGACGTTAATAATGATAAGAAAATAACTTTAAGCGAATGGTTAAGTTGTCTACAAACCCAAAAAATGGAAATGAATACGCAACCAGATTTTACACCTCCTCAGCATATGTTATCAAGTAAGATAATCTAATATTTATATTGTACATAAGTATTATTAGAAAACAATAATAATAATAATAATGAACTTATTTACAATTACAGACGATACATCATTAGCTAAGCCACCCAAACTCAATGGCACAAATCCATTGACTATTTATCTTACTTAGAAGGGCATGCAAAAATTGCGCATACTTGGCGTTTGGAATTTTGTCGATAATAATTAAGAATAAGGGAAATATTTCCAAAATTAATTTATTTTTGAATCCCCAAAAAACAAAAGAAAATTATAAGTTTAAGAAAATTTTATTACGGCTTATTTTTTACAACAACGATTTTCTTGCAAAATCTCTTAAATGTGTGAAACGATTTAAAATCGGTAATACATATACATACATATGCATATGTAGATGATATTTTAACATTTTTTATGTTTCTATTTGAACTCATTACTTTTTATTAATTGTTGAAAGTGCCATGTTGCAGGTTATTTTTTTTTATATTAAAGATAAAAAGCTACATTTTTTTATTAACGTAAAAGATTTATTTGTATGTTTTGTGCGAATATTGTTTTATTTTTTTTTTTTAAATAAAATAACGAAAAAACTTTATTAACTGAGATTATTAAGTTGAAAACTTTAATGTTTATTCAGTTTTTTTTTATATATAGATAAACTTATCGTACTTTTTAAATTGTGTGTAAATATTTATAGTTTTAGTTTTATATTTATAGCCTCTTTGAGTTAAAAATAAGTTTAATAACATAAGCCTTTTATTTTATACACGCATTAACATTATTTATAACTAGTGTTGTAAATTACGAACGTAATTAATTATAAAATGTAAAAAGAAAAAAATAAAAAACCTGATTTAAAAATTTCCCAGTATTTTTTTTTTATTATAAATTTTTTTCAAGGCGAATTCATTATCAGGTGATAACATCCCTGCCAAGGCGAATCAATTCATCTTGATCCCTCCAACAAACACAAAAAGACCAAGAGAATGTCAAAACACAAAAAAAATAATTTTTTGTTTACTTTTAATTAAAATTTTATTTTTATAAATTTACGCGAAAAGTTTTAAAATAAATAAGTATTTTTTATTTATTACATAAATTTGTGTTAGTTTATATCACATTTGTGTTTTTTATGCCCTTCACCTGTGGTGCACAAGGGTATATATAGCTTTGTCATTCCGTTTGTAATTCCTACAATTTTCATTTCCGACCCCATAAAGTATATATTTTCTGAAAGCTTATGAATAGAGGAGTCGATTAATCCCTGACCGTCTATCCGTCTGCCCGTGTGTTGGTTGAAATCAACTTTTAGAAGCAACTATATGTTCCTCAGATCTGTATATGGCATCAATCTCTTGGAAATATCCAGGAATGAATCGCTATTGAAATTCAGCACAATCGCCCCAAAACTTTCTGAGATATGAGCAAAAAACCACGACCACCTCGTTTTTTTACACAATTACAACAACAACATACATACATAAATGCATGTAAAAACATACCAAAAAAAAAAAAAATTACAAAAAAAATATATTAAAAATAAAAAAAAAAATAATAAAAAAAATTACAAACAAAAAAAATTTTAAAAAATTTAAAAAAAAAAAATTTTAAAAATTTTTAAAAAAAATTTAAAAAAATATAAAAAGAAACAATAAATATAAATAATATATTAAATAAAATAAAATACATTTTTTTTGGCTCAGCTGGGATTCGATACCACATTTATTTTAACCAGTACATATATACATATGTACGTATTTTATATGAGATGAATGGTGACGCAAACAATTGTTATTGCATGACTACACATTGTGAAGGGTATATAAGATTCGGCACAGCCGAATATAGCACTGTTACTTGTTCTTAAACATGTTTCACAATTTTCACAACTTTAAATGACTAGAACTAACACAACAGAAATTTTGCATTTTCTGAATTAAAAATGTTGTTTATTCAAATTATAAAATGTATTTTACTTACTTCCCAATAAGTTATTGCAAAAATATTATTTTTACAATTTTTTCCACAAATTTTACCACTTTTATTTTTCAATCAACTCACATAAAAATTAATTTAAATGTAAAAAAACTTTGACATTGTGCCGTAAAAAAAAACGAGCAAAAAACAATCAGCTGGCTTCTTAATATCACCTTATTATAAATTCGCCTTGTTTTTATTTTTGTTCGAATTTTTTTATTCTTAACTTGTCAAAGATTTCTCGATTATTAGACTTCCTAAAACATTTTTTTAATTAAATTAAACCAAGGCGAATTCATACAGGTGAAATTATCAGCCCAGCTGATTGTGAAACATTTTGTCGAAATTGGTTGAATTTGCCTTATTAATGCAGGGAAGGGAAATGTGATTTTAAATTCTGTATTAAACAATTAACTTACATGTACATTTTTGATAAAAAATGTGCTAAATTTATGTATATTTGTAGCTTTTGCGTCATTAATAATGTGTTTCAAACAATTAAATCCTTTTTTTAATCAAATTTTATTATATTTAATATGTAAAAACACCTTTTCCATCCCTGATATACGAATTGGCCTTGACATAAAACATCCCATGAAAAGTTGCTTTGTTGTATCAATTCGCCGTTGCATATACCTTATGGATATGCCTTGAATTAAACTGTAATTGTATTTTTTTTTCTATTATTATTAATTCGGCTTGAGGTCAATTATTGAAAATTATTTATAAATAAATTGAAAAAAAATATATGCAATAATATTTTTGTTTTTATTTATTTTCAATATTTGTTTTTTCCCAATATTTCGATCAAACTTCGTTGATCATCTTCAGGGGATCAGGGGCCGAATTACGGCATTCGAACGTGATCGAAATTAGAAAATTCTTATTAGAATCTCTATACCTAAAGCACAGCGAACTCGATTGTTTGAGTAAAATTTCGATCGTGATCGAATACCGTAATTTGGCCTCTGAAATATACAGTCATTGTATAAGAACACATAACATATTTAACTCAAAAAAATATAAAGAAATTATAATTACAATTATTTTTGAAAATAAAATTTAATTTAACGTAAATTATTATTAAAAGTTTTTTTATTACTAAAAGCTTATGTTTTTTGTTTTGCTCTATGTTTGTTTATTGTACATCGATATATGTGTGCACATCCCTTCGTATCACTCTTATAATTTAGTCTCTTATTGTTCGGTAAATCAATTATATATAACATTTCAAATAAGTATATTTTCTTGTAATTTTTCTCTCTCGACCATATTTGTATACTATTTAAGTTTGGCTTACGTCAAGTTACCGCACAGTGGGATGCAAGTGCAGTTTTATGTGAAAGCGGTTTTTGTGTCGATTAAACGTCAGATTTATGTTATGCCATCCTTGTCTTTAGTTTTGTTTTTGCATTACCAACATATACTTTTTTGCATATATTGGACCCGCCTCCATCACAGTTTACTTTGTAAACGATATTAGATTTTTCTTCGTTCTCTAATTTTGATTTCATATTGTTGAATAGTGTATAATTCGCATGTCCAGTTTTAAAAACCAATTTATTTTTTTCTCTGTCAAAAATGTTAAAATGCTTTTAGTCTTTCCGAGAATTTCTTTATATTTTTTTGTGTTAAATATTTTATGCGTTCTTATATAATGACTGACTGCATATTTCAGATCCCCTGAAGATTATCAACAAAGTTTGATCAAAGTATTGGGGAAAAAAAACAAATATTGAAAATAAATAAAATAAAAAAATAATATTATTGCATATATTTTTTTTTTTTTTAATTTATTTAGAAATAATTTTCAATAATTGACCTCAAACCGAATTAATAATAATAAAAAAATACAACTATAATACGGTAAACTAAAATAATTTTTACATTAAACTGTAATTATAATCATTTTTAGAATATTGAATGCATTCCACTCGGCTAGTGTCGGTAAAAATATAATTTTTCAAGATTTATTCTTTCATTTTTCACAATAAAAAATTCTTTGTAAAAATAATATATATAATAATATGAACTCAAGCCTAATTAAGAATTTAAAAATATTGAAAAACTTTTCCGATATTAGCCAAGTGGCATATGCATTTTCGAGTCCAGCTACGATTTCATCATCAGCACTCTTTATCGTTATACTCATATAGTGGTTTCTCGATTTAACGAACAATTGATTGTCAGCTCTGTTCGTTAAATTGAAAAATTCCTTAAATCCAGTAACAAAAAAAAAAAAAAAAATTATTCATTTAACAACAAATAAAAAGAACAATTTATATCAAATCGTATTACAAGTAAATGGATTTTATAACAAATTTTTTCCATTATTGGAAACCCTACATCTTTCATTGCACCTTGATGTTTTTCTACCAAAATTAGTTTTTTTCACATTATTCAACAGCTTTGGCTTGTTTTTTTTAGAATAGTGTATATTGTAGCTTCGGCTACATATTTAATTGCTAATCCACTAACACTGTTTTCATTAGTATATTCATCTAAAATTTTAATTGTTTTCTTTTATCCATTTGTTAATGTTCACAACTTTAAAATTTTACAACACAAGTTCACAATACGTAGTAACCAAATTAGTAGATACAAGATCAAAAAGCAAAAAGAAATGCAAAACAAACAAGTAACAGTGCTATATTCGGCCGTGCCGAATCTTATATACCCTTCACAACGTGTAGTCATGCAATAACAGTGGTTTGTGTCACCATTCATCCCATATGAAATACGTACATACATACATAAAAAACATACATATATAAAAACAACCCATTTTAAAATTATAACTTTACGTATGTATGTTAAAAGAAAAAAAAAATAATAAAAAAAAAATTTAAAAAAAAATTAAAAAAAATAAAAAAAAATTTAAAAAAAAATTTTTTTTTAAAATAATTAAAATATATATAATTAATATAAAACAAAAAAAAAATTTTTAAAAAAATTTAAAAAAAAATAATATAAATAATATTTAAATAAAAAATAAAAAAAAAATTTAAAAAAATTAAAAAAAAAATATAAAAAAATTTTTTTGGCTCAGCTGGGATTCGATGCCACGTTTTCTCTAACCAGTATACACGTTTGTATGTATGTATGTATGTTGTTGTTGTAATGTTGTTTTTGTGAAAAAAAAAATCGAGGTGGTCGTGGGTTTTTGCTCATATCTCAGTTGTTTATGTACCGATGTTTCTGATTTTCAATACCGATCTACTCCCGAATATTTCTGATATTTTAATAACTCACCCGGGTCCAAGCTATGTCGGGGGGCTTCAAAAAGTTGATTTCAACATACACACGGACAGACTGAGAGAGCTTAATCGACTCCCCTATTCATAAGCTTTCAGAAAATATATACTTTATTGGGTCGGAAATGAAAATTGTAGAAATTTCACACGGAATGACAAACCTATATATACCCTTTTTCACTGTGTGAAGGGTATAATAAAACATATAATAAAAAAAATTACAAAACAAATTAAAAAAAATAAAAAAATTTATACCTAGTCCTTTACATTTAAAGATAAAAAGTTAAATTTTAGCGGGGGTGCCCCGGTGGACTAGTCAGTAGTGTTCTGGTCTGCTAGTTTGGGGTTTGCGGGCTTGATTCCCGCCAGAGACTCTGGACTGGTCTGCTTCTCTTTCTCTTCTTTTCTCTTTCTATTCTAACTATTCTATTTATATGGAGCGCACAATATGCCAATTGGGCATAAGTGTATACCTGTCGTGGGTTTGGGTTTTTAGTGCCCCTCCTTTTCAATCTAACCTAACCTAAATTTTAGCGACAATGGATTAAAAAATGTTGTTTTGTAAAACTGTAAAATAAACTTTTTTGTGTGTTATTTGTTATGGTGTCACCATACCTTTAACTGTAAAATAACAATTCATTTAAAAGTTTCATAGGGCGAGAATTGACCCCGGTACTCTGAACTTTTTTTGTTTCTTTTCCTACTTTTCGAAATTTAAAACCCTTTACATATTTTTCGTAATTCATCTAAGGATCATAATATAATTGTGATATTTTTGTATTGCACCCTAACTTGTTTGAATGTTTGTCGTTTCTGCCTGGGACAGTATAAGCTTTTATTGCTGCCCTGTGGCGTATTTTTTGGTTCTAATTTCGCTAACAAAAGTGAAGCCTTAAGGCCATAACTGACCATCAGTTTAAGACGTTCAATGTGTCAAAAAATTATATTGTATTTTTTGGACAAGCATGTCCGATTTGATCTTTTATTTAATGTATTTTTATCCGCCAAATTGGTTTTGAAATCCCTAGATTTGACTGCAAACTATCTAAATTTCCATCACTCAGATGTTGTTTTATTACCAAAAATTTACTTTTATAAAAGCAGATTTTTTATCAATTTAAAGTTTTTTAAACAAATAACAAATAATAACAAAAACATTGAATTGAAAAATATAAAATTGTTTTAATGGTTAACTAAAATTTAATATAAAAAGTTCGAAAAAAATATTAACATTTAAAATATTTAAATTTAGATATATTTTTATGGACATTTTTCTATGATAAAGTTCAATATATTAAAAAAAATAATTCTATTTTATAAAATTTATGATGGTTGGCCGACTAAGCTGATAATAGTATCCAAATATATACATACATATATGCACAACGTATATTTAATTTAAAAAAGAACGAGGTGAAACATAAAATATATTTTTATTGTTTATTTAATTCTTTACAAAATTAGTGTATATTTAGTTCAATAAATTAATAAAAACTACTTAACACAGACGTACAATAAACTATTTCAATTTACCTAAATTTGCATTGAACCCCACTGTTACATTAATTTTTAGCAATAATTTAGATAAATTAACAAATAATACTAAAATAAGCGTAGTCACTTGCATAATGACAAAATGTGATATTGAAGAGCCAATTTCCAACCATGAGCCCTGATTTTTCACCAAAAATAAAAAATTCAAACCCATTACATCGCAAACGATTAGAAGACAAATAAATATTTGACGCTCGCATTGCAAAGCAAAAGGAGATAAAGCAAAAATTATGGAAATAATAAGTAGAATGGGTATAATTAATTTTAAAATTACCAAAAACATTATGACAAAAGGGGAAAAGGTGGACAGAAAACAGCGTATTATATTTGGATCAAAGGAACTTACTGTGGCAATATTACCCGAACCGAAAAAAGAAAAGAACGTATAAAGTAAAATAATAAAAGCAATACGAAAACTGCTCGAAAGGTTTAATGCAGTGGGCACTAAAGAACTACTGAAATTATTATGCGATTTGGAACAGTCTAAAGACAAAATTAACTCGGATATTAGCAATAATATGAATAAGGATTCATAAGAAGTACACAGCAGGCAGTAGAGACAGCTTAACAATAATATAAACTTTTCTAAACGTTGTTTAAGGGGTAAATTACAGGGCTTCAGTAGAGAAACTAAAGTATAAAAAAGATAACACCAGGATATAGAATGACTTATGATACTAACTCCCAGTTGTTGTGAATGCAAATAAATGCATACCATAAAATTACATAAAGCTATAACAACTGCAATTTTATCTATAACTGATATGGAATTTTTCACTAAAAATGGTCTTAGCATAGTCACAGAGATACCAGTATATAGTAAAATATTATTTGAATAACCGACCGAAATAGGCAGCAAGGGAAATATACATAAAATAAGAGATAAAATAAAACTGATGTAAAACTTTAGGTTTTGTTTAAAAAAATTTTGAGAAATCTTGTCCTGCAAGGTGAACAATAGAAAGCCCAAGGAAATTGCTCTCCTATCAAAAAACGTATAGACTAATAGTTCAGCACATAGAATAAAAAAAAGTAGTTGGAACTTAGTTAACCCAAGTTTGGCATCCAACATTAGTATATGGCCTTTTTTTAAAAGAAATAAAAGCCAAACTGCAAATGGCAGCATGAGGTAAAATGTTACATTCCAACTTAATTTTTGTAGCATACAAAATGTAAGAGTTAATAGGGCAATCAAAGATAAAACTACTAATTTTAATTTATAAACTAAAGAACTTTTCTTAGCAGCTCTACTAGCCGTTAAACTCTCATTACCTAATAGTTTTAATAAATAACCTAACCAGGCAACAAAAGCAGATGTTGTTGCCACGAGTAGTACATCACGATAATAACTAAAATAATAATCAATGCCTGTTAAAGCAGAGTGCATAAGTTTGTAACTGTCTTCAATAGCAAGTTTCTTATACTTATAGGAATTTTGTTTTTGCAAATACTGCTCAATACTTATTTGTATTCTAAATGCTGGTAAAAACTTATTAAATAAACCTTTTTTATGTTGTTCTAACAGGGATTTGTATTGATTGTACAACTGAAGGGCATTGCCTTGGGCCGCATGTTGTATATATAGTTCGGAGGCATTGATGATGTCTTTTGGTAAAATACCAAAATTGTTCATGGGAGTAGCAATACCCAAGAGCGCCGACATTAAGGGAGCCATTTGGGCTTGTTCCAATTCGTAAAGAGATGTTATTTGATCATTTGCTTGTTTTAGCTTTTGATTAACACCGGCACCCCAGATGAAAAATGGTGTTTCTGTTTCGTAGTTAGCGCCAGCACCATGAGAACCTTCAAAGGAATACAATTTAAATGTTAAATGCCCATAGGTAATTTTAATTAAAAAAAACTAAACTAAACAAAACAAATTACAAATTATATTTGTTTGTTTAGTCGTCGTTTATATTATGGAACATTTATTGCAAAAATTTAGTGTTTGTCGAACAAAAACGAAAGAAAATGGAAAATGATACAAATGTTTATGTATTTGCAGTTCCCTCTAGTTAATTTAAGAAGTTTTCAATATAAGAGTATGAAAAAATAATAGTTTCGTTAGTGGGGAAACACAAATTAAATTTCAGGAGAATTTGAAAAAGTTTTTTAACAAATGTTCCATATTATAGACGAGGATTAATATAATTTTTAAAGTTTGTAATTATATTGTTAAGACATAATTTTTATTCTATTTTGCTATTATAATTTCTTTAATAAAAACTCACCGGCATCTGTCATTCCATGATCTGCGGTTAAAACATACACTGTCTTACCATCTGAAAAGGTTTCTTCAAACAATTCATACATATTTTTAATACCACTATCGGTAAACTGTAAGTTTTCCAAAAATAATTTCGTATTAGGCTTATGCACATGACCGGCTGTATCTAAACCCAATAAATGCAGAAAGTAAATAACGCGACCTTCATTTTGTAGTTCCTTCTTTTTACGCTTTAAAAACTTTTCGACTTTATCGAACACCCACTTGTCCAGTTCATATGTTTTCTCCTTGCCCGAAAAATCTAATTCGTGATTATAGGAATCAAAAAATAAACGTTTTTCATCTTCTCTAGATAGTTTAGAAAATATGTGTAACACATCGTTAGCTCCCCAGGCATAGGTTTTGCTACTTCTATTAAAAACTGTATCAAATTCTATGGGATTCTCTTTCCAGCCCCTGGTAACAGCCGATGGATCTTCATAGAGACCAGCAATTATTGCTATATGACCAGGTCGTGATTCAGTGGGCACTCGAGTTTTGGAAATGCCATACACACCTTTCTGTGCGTCAATCAGTTGCTTTATATGTGGTACGTTTTTAAAATTCTCGTGATAGAAAGACTCAGCTCTTAAACCATCCGTCACTATTAGCACTAAACGTTTTGCGGGTGCTTCTAGGGGAATATGTTGATAAGGCTGGAGATTGGTGATGACCGGCGAACGAAAATATATCACAAATATGGAACCCAATAGTAAAATATGTATAATTATTGAGTAAAAAATCCACATAGTTGATGCATGTTATAAGAATTTTCCAAAAAAATTTAAAAAATCCAATAAAATACTTTAAAAAACCTTCAAAATACACAAACACTGTGTCTGTTTTCTTTTATAAAATTATTTATTTGTTATTGTTAACAGATGTTTGTAATGTCAAAATCTAGTGTTGGTAAGTGATAACATTTTTCTTAGTTTCCTTCCGTTTTATATCGATAAGCGGAAATACAACGAAAGCGATTACTAAATAAGTATTTTAAAATTTTATTATTGTTGTGCTTATACTAGACCGAGAATATTCTCAACATTCAGTGAAATATTTATTAGTTTTTGGTAAAAACCAATTGTAAAATGAATTGTATACATTTTGCATAACACTTATTTAATATTAAAATCAAATAGTAAAGAGTTAAAACATTTTCAGACATTATTGGTTTAATGACAAGCAAATGTTCATTTCGGTTCATTTTACTTGGCAAAATTTATTATTTGTGAACTAAAACAGAAATCACATAAATATTGGTATATCATTTAATCATTTTAATTTATTTAATTACGGTGATCTCAAGTGTTTAACAAGTGTTTACGTCTAATGGTGTTTCTTTAGCAAACTATTTAGTTGGTTTATAAATTAAAGAAAGAAATTGATATCATAAAATAAGGCGCCGTACGGTGAAAAATTTGCCTCCAAACTAAACTAATTAAAAACAAAAACACAAACAAAAAATTGGCAGTGCAGTTCGCTACAAATGAAATTTATTAAATCATTAAATTTTTAAAATTAATTCTTTAATAAACTTTCTTTAAGTCTTTCTATAGCGGTATGTCTGGTTTTTGATTTTTCATCGGTTAAACCTTGCTGTTCCGCTTCCCTTAAGGCTTTAGCCTGCTCAATTTCACGTTGCTTCTGTAGTTGTCGGAATTCTGTCGGAGTCAACATACCGCGCAAAATGGTATCATATGTAATATTTACACCCTTAGTGGACATTTTCATAAACAACTTCCAGCATTCGCGTTCTTTAAGACTGCGCACATACTCGGGAAATTTATATTCTTCTTCCGATGATGCTTTGTCCGACATTAAAGGATTTGAGGAATAGCAGGTATTGTTTTTAATAATTTCTAGATTATTTTCCTTTTCTTCACTGGAATCTCTCGGGTTAGTTATAGGCATTTCATTTTTTAATTTGCAAGGAGTACGAAAAATAGAACCGGCAGGTGCTGTGGGTGGTCGATTCGTTTTAATACGTTGAGCTAAGGGAGCTATAGAGCTCCTTCTTAGCATATGAGAATATTCCTTGGAGGCAAGTTGAAAAGTTGGTGGATAGTTTTCTTGAAAAGATACTAAGTTTCACTTTATATTAATGAAAAGTTTAAGAAGTAATGTTTAAATAAAAAAAATTTTTACCTGATTTTCCAGTTTTTCTCAAAGAAGGTGCTCTTCTAGCAGGACTGCCGGCATGCGTATTATTAGAGTTTGTATGGACATCCTCCTTTTCCGAATCTGAACCCTCCGAACTAATAAGAGACACCAATGTTATAACATCCGGTGTCACCGATTTGGAGCGAGCAAGCACCTTTTTACTTATGCCAGATTTTTCATCAAAATTTATATCTTTTGGTGTTAAAATATCGCTAGATCCCTTATCACAGCTTACGTTACGTGTATTTAGCTTTCTTCTACGCGACTTTCGTTTAGTGGCCGAAAACGATAAAACCTTTGATGTTTCGTCGGAGCTGCGCACTGGTGCCGACATAGCACGCACCAGGGGAGCACGTTTCTGTACGATCAGAGACGGAGATGCGTTAAAACTGTTGGGATTTTGTATGTCACTATTTAAAGTTGCTGCGTTATTGTTGGACACAGCCAAATTCGTTGCTATCCGGCTATTACGAAAGAGAGCTCTACGTTGTTGTGCCGTTATAGTGGAGCGTAAAGCAGTCCCACTTCCTGACGGATTTGCTTTATTTTCACTTTTATTGTTTTCCTTTGATTTGGTATGGGAATTCTAAAGAATTAGAAATACATTTTTTATTTGAGCTTAATTCTTAAAATAAGCAGTAAGTAGGTAAATAAATAAGCAAATTACCTTCAATAAGTTTTAGGAAAAACAAAATTTTACTTACTACATTTTTGTCACTTTCACTTGTTCTTTCATCACTTTCATTAGCCTCGTGATCCTCATTCACTTCCTGATCACTAAAAACGCAATCGTTTTCTTCGTTGGTTGGATTTAGAGCGTGTGACAGTACAATGCTTAGGTTTACTCTATTCGCATCAGGTTTTGTTGACTTCTTACTAGATTGGCTGCCGTGTGAATGGGACGTTAAAACCGATTCCGTTTTAGTTCTATTTCTAAAGAAGTGATAAAAAATGGATTTATAAGAAGAACAAAATTATTGAAAAATTCACCAATAAGTGAAACTGAAATATATATAAATAATAAAAAAAAATACTTAAATTAAAAACAAATTAATACCAAATAAAAATCTTACAAATAAATTTTAATTTCTCAAAAGCTCTAAATCAGAACTAATTTTGCTTAAAAAATTCCAAGTGTTAGCAAAAGCTTTTAAAATCAGATAAATATGCATCATTTAAAAATTTTTCTTTAAAATTATATTTAAAACACGGTTCGGCATTGCTTCCTTTTTTCTTGTATTTAACGTGTAGTTTTTACATGCCATTTAGTGTCATGTCAAGATTGTGTTGCTTTAATAATACTATTATGAATTTCGGCTTGCCAATTCTCTCTAACGAAAACAAATAACCTAATAAAGTATTTATTTTTATAGTTATTGTTGTTGGCACAAGTATTAAATTATTTTTATTTTTCTTACTGTCCTGCTGGTTACACGAACTTTTGCAAACCAAACTCAAATGAGATTAGTACCGAGTTGTACTCTATCCCACCAAAGAGGAAAATAGCCAACCCGATTTCATCAGAATCACTTTTTAGTTAAATAATCAATATATATGTCCCTCTATGTAAAAAAATCTTAAAAGTATAGCTCGTTATTACCCCCCGATTACACAAGCAATATGTTTTGTAATTATTATCACGGCAATTATTAAATTCTAGTATCAACCCAATATATTAACGTGTGGACCGCATGAATATGTATTGGAACACATGTTTTCAATAAATGTAATAGAAGTATAATGTAACAACAGCACTTATGTATAAATAAATATTTATATCTATCAGAATAGATATAAAACAAATTTTTTGGTTATCGGTCAATTATTGATTCAAGCCCATCGAGTCGAAATTCACTATACAAATCCAAATTTATAGAACTAAAAGTCTTTCTATCACATATTATGTTCATCTATCCTTAATTGATCTAAGACCACTTTTAGAAATTATATAAATCCTCAGACACACGATTCTATACATATATGTATCCTGATCAACAATAGTGTAATAACTCGAAATTTAAAAATGTTTACTTTTTGCGAAAAAATAACGAATAACATTCATATCTGTTAATTGTAAAAATGTCACATTATGCCCCCTACTCCTTCATCTCAAAAATCACGTTGTGACTATTGTTTTGATATTTTATTTGCTATTCTTATATCAGAAAAGAATATTATTTTGAGTTAATACACAAGTTTTTAAACAATTGCATCACCAATTTTCATATTAAAGGTATTATTTACTCAAAAGTTTAAACTATTTTTTACTGAACTTTACCGAAATGTTTATTATTAAAATTTTTATAAACGAACGCATCCTAGTAAAGTTCAGACAAAATAAGAAAAACTTTGTAATAAATAAATGAGCCTTATGTATGTTACAAAATATCGAAATGTTTTGGGTGCGATAAAAATCCCCGAACCTTGTAATTTTGAAAAAAAAAATATTTGAAAATTTTATATTTTTTTTTGCCGTATTCAAAAGATGTCCTAAGCGTCGTATTGTCATAATTTAAAAAAATTAAAATTTAAAAAAATGTTGCGTTTCTTACGGTTTTCAAATTTTTAAAAATTATGACAATACGACACTTAGGACACCTTTGTGAATTCACAATTAAAAAACTATTTAAGATCAAAAATTTTAAAAAAATTTTTATTTTATAATAATTATAAAAAAACGATAATAAATTTTATAATTAATTTTTTGACAACACTTTAAATAGTGTGACCTGTATGTAACGGAATAGTTTGAAGTAATATTCAGCAAATTTTACAATGCCCAATTTAAAACTATCTAAACACCATTAGTTGATGTGACACACATTCTGTATTTTAATATTATTTATTCAACATTTCTATTTAATTTGCCATCAAAGCGTGTTTTTTGTTCTGTTTTTTTAAACTATACTTTTTGTAAGAAACATTAATGCCGACCTTGATCAATAAATAGCAAGTTTGCGTGGTTTAGCAAATGAAAATTTAATAGAAAATAAAGAGAAACTTTTGTTTCAATTTTTTTGTTGCTTTCTATGCATAGACTCATTTAAGTATGATGTAAAGTCTATTTTAAATAAGTATGTACATACTCTGCAGGTAACAGTAAACTAATTATGTTTTGAAACTATAGCAAAAGTAATAAACAAGTATTAGTCCATATAGACTAAAAATAAGAGAGATAATGAAATATCGGTTGCACTGCTTGATATAGAGTGTTTTTTTAAAGGAAGAAGGCCTTTTTTAACACAAAAAATTCATGAACTTTATGACTTTTAATAATAAAAAATTAATTTCTGGCATATAATCTACACAACTGTGACTTCTAAACGCCACCCTATCGATTCAATTTTGCACCTATTGTACTTATTTTGTCAATAGTGCGTCAAATGTTAACTTCAAATAATCAATCGTTGCGGCTTTAATAGCATGACTTAAAAATGTCGAATCAAACAAACGAGGTGTCCAATTTATAGATCAATTTCTTGAGATGATTCGGTTACCAAACGTTTGACTCACGAAATGATAGTTTTACTCGCTGTATGTTATGCTGCGCAGTCTTTTTGGCACCATTTCTCTTCCAGATGATTTGCAATGATATCGCGAATCACGAGATCAAGCGTCGGCTCAATAATTTGAAGTCCTCTGAACACAATACGGATTGAATTTGGATAAATATTATACAAAAGAGTCAATGTGGTCTTTAATCGATTAATAGTATTGTGTATTACCTGTTCAGATGGACCGTACACTTGACAAAGTGTTATATGAGTGTGGTGATCAGAGCGAGAATTTTGAAAATAAATTTTCATTAATATTGTCATATACATTTCATTATTATGGCTGCTAATTTTACAGTTATCCCTATCGGAAGATCTATAGGCCTAAGAAAAACACCCTTTATGTGGCGCTCTATACAAATTGCATGTCATTCTCTCTCTTTGAGAATAAAAAAATAAATAAGGTAGAAAAAAACTGAATTTTTGTACATCTGTAAAAGATTCTATTTAGAATAAGGGCCGTATTCATAAAAATTATTTTAGATTTATTAAAGGCTTATTTGACAGATGTTGTAGACAAATTTGTCAAATAAGCCTTCAATAAACCTAAATATTTTTTATGAATACGGCCCTAAAACTATAAAAAAAAATAGAAATTGTCCCAGATGTACAATTACTAGTATTTATACTCGTATAAAACTACATTCAAAAAACTAGTTGGGCTCCTATGACAGCCTAATATTTAAATCTATAATTTGATATATGAAAAAAGGACTGATAGGTAACTTGTCTGAATTTTAATCTAAGTATACTCCTAACAACATTCCAGTTATTTTGTCTGCAGGGTACATAGCTATAAGAGTTTCGTACATATGAATGTATGTTCATGTATTTAGGAGTTTGTCAAAATAACAAAACTCTAAAAAAAACCGAATTGGAATGAAACTATGTCAAACTGATTGGTTTTGTTTTTTTTTTTTATGTTACATATACACATACACATATACTTAGTTTCTCAAATACTATTTATTTGAGTTTTGTAATATTTTGATTTCATGATAAAATGCCAATATTATTTGACAAATGGTCCAATAAACGTTATTTTAATTTTAAAATCGCAAATCCCTGACATAAAAAATATAAATACATGCATGCATACACACATATATTCGTACAGTTGCAGCTAAAACAAGTAACAGTGCTATATTCGGCCGTGCCGAATCTTATATACCCTTCACAACGTGTAGTCATGCAATAACAATTGTTTGTATCACCATTCATCCCATATAAAATACGTGCATACGTACACGTTAGAATAAAAGTGGCATCGAATCCCAGCTGAGCCAAAAAAAAATTTTATTTTATTTTATTTAATATATGATTTATATTTTATTATTTTTTTTAAATTTTTTTACAAAATTTTTTTAGAAAAATTTTTAAAAATTTTTTTTAAAATTTTTTTTTAATTTTTTTTTTGTAGTTTTTTTTATTATTTTTTTCTTATTTTTAATATTTTTTTTTTTTTGAATTTTTTTTTTGTTTGGTATGTTTTTCACATGTATGTATGTATGTTGTTGTTGTAATTGTGAAAAAAAACGAGGTGGTCGTGGTTTTTTGCTCATATCTCAGAAAGTTATGGGGCGATTGTGCTGAATTTCAATAGCGATTCATTCCTGGATATTTCCAAAAGATTGATACCATATACAGATCTGAGGAACATATAGTTGCTTCTAAAAGTTGATTTCAACCAACACACGGACAGACGGGCAGACGGACAGACGGATAGACGGACAGACGGTCAGGGCTTAATCGACTTCTCTATTCATAAGCTTTCAGAAAATATATACTTTATGGGGTCGGAAATGAAAATTGTAGTAATTACAAACGGAATGACAAAGCTATATATACCCTTGTGCACCACAGGTGAAGGGTATAATAATAGAAGCACTGTGTAAGTTAAGTCAAATAATGTACAAACATATCGTCGTTGCTCTAACAAATTCAATTATGTGCTCTTTACTGAGTTTGCAGGATAGCCAAAAAAGCATTTTATTTTGTTACTTTACAGTATAAAGCTTACGCATACTGACTATTGCTTATTTTTGAACCAATCAAGATATCCTTAAACGGTTTGGTGGATAGATAGATGTACGGCCAATAAAGGTTCAAAAAAGAGCAATAAAAAATATTTCCAAAATTGTCACATAACCGTTTACGTCAGAGCAGCGACGATATACACATACATATATGTATATTCATAAGTATTATTTAAAATATATTTTAGATTATTGTGGCTGTGTTACACGTTTTTTATAATAAAATTCTGTTACTATCACTTTTTCAGCAGCACGTAAGGCAAACGTTTGATTACGTTGCTTATCGCAAAAAAATAAGAGACGAAGTAAGATATCACGCAAAACCTCCTGCCTTCTGCATGTTCTTTGGTAAGCAGGTAAGCATTATGTAAGCAATTCAATAAGCTTTTTTTTTTAAAATTAAGTTCTTTCCTGTATAAGTAGACAAAATAATAAAGAGTGTCTCAAAATAAACCATAAATTTTAAAAACATAAAGGGTCCGCCAAATAACTTTTTTTTTGAAAATGCTATAAAAAAAAGTGTAGCTTCGGCTGTGTGGCACGTAGCGCCGTCCCACTGTGCTTCGTTCCCATATAACCAATGGACAAAAATATAAGGAGTTATCAGATATTTTTGAAATTTGGTACACTAGCATAAAATAGCTTAGATAAGAAAAATATAAATATTTAAAAAAATCGGCCCAAGGACACGACTACCTCCCATGTATCCTTAAATGAAAAAATGTAATTTTAGCTTCAATAATGCGTAGAAAATTACAAAAAGGGGTCATGCTGTTACACATACAACTAGCAACGTGTGTGTAATTTTTTATTCAAATCGCATCAAGGACTCGAGGTCCTGTCATATATCCTTTTTCTTAAAAACGCTAAAACACCTACAAAAATTGTCCAATCGCAATCAAATTTGGTACTTAAATTGATTTTTGTAATATATATATTAATGCCAAATTTTTTTTGATTCGGATTATTATTAATGGAAAATACAAAAACATAATTTATTGAAAAATAGGTTAAAAACGCTTAAAATGCTGTAGCAAAAATAAAAAATATAAGTGTATTTTAAAGATAAAAACAAGTAACAGTGCTATATTCGGCCGTGCCGAATCTTATATACCCTTCACAACGTGTAGTCATGCAATAACAATTGTTTGTATCACCATTCATCCCATATAAAATACGTGCATACGTACACGTTAGAATAAATGTGGCATCGAATCCCAGCTGAGCCAAAAAAATTTTATTTTATTTTATTTAATATATTATTTATATTTTATTATTTTTTTTTATATTTTTTTTAAATTTTTTTTAAAAAATTTTTTTAGAAAAATTTTTAAGAAATTTTTTTAAATTGTTTTTTAAATTTTTTTTAAATTTTTTTTTGTAGTTTTTTTTATTATTTTTTTCTTATTTTTAATATTTTTTTTTTTTTGTAATTTTTTTGTTTGGTATATTTTTTACATGTATGTATGTTGTTGTTGTAATTGTGAAAAAAAACGAGGTGGTCGTGGTTTTTTGCTCATATCTCAGAAAGTTATGGGGCGATTGTGCTGAATTTCAATAGCGATTCATTCCTGGATATTTCCAAGAGATTGATACCATATACAGATCTGAGGAACATATAGTTGCTTCTAAAAGTTGATTTCAACCAACACACGGACAGACGGACAGACGGTCAGGGCTTAATCGACATTTTTGTTTGTATTAGTTTTTTGATTTTGAAACAAAAATTATAACAGCTTAACTTAGTAATTTTATATTATCACATCTAAAATAAGCAAACGTTTAAAGAAAAAAATGTAAATGCAAGCTTTTATAAAAGCATCATCACTACTTTACTCTTTCCATTTGCCATTAAATTTTTATTTGTGTTCTTTCGAGACGTTTTACTGGTATGCGACAGTCGCACTTTCCTTACATTTTTATGGCTTCCAATGCTTCTTCAGACAAACACCATGGAATGAAAAAAGCTAATCAGTTGTTTATGTAATTTTTTGTAAGTAAAACAAAATGTTAAAATATTTACCTATTGGTAAATTGAAAAACTCGATAACATCACATCCATGAACTAAAACCTTATGAACTATGCTAGGCACATGCTAGGCCCATATACACTAAGGAAAAAGATTGGTTGGAAAACGGTTAAGACAATAAAAATAGTATTGCAAATATTAAAAGTTTGTAAAGAGAACAGAAATTATATATTTATAAACGAAAAAATACAACAGTATTAGAAATTTATTGCTCAGAACAAATAAATTAGTTCTTACAACCAATTAGCCTTATTAATTAGATTTGTTTACAATTCACTTTTTCACAAACGAATTTAATTATCTGTTTACAACTAAATTTTAATTCATGTAATCAAAAATCTTATATTCCAATGTCTTATTTCAAATAAAAATAAAATTTTAGTTATTGCAAGTAATTATTGGTTACTTGTATTTTTACAATTCGATTACATTAAACAGATGCTTAGATTTAAGCTATATTTGGTGTTTACAAACGAAAATTGTTACATGTAATAATTATTTGTTACAAACAATTAATACAAATATTATCTTTCAAACAAAATTAATTTTTCTGTCATATGTGAAAAAGTTACAATAGTCAAAATCAAAATTTATATACATATTTTATTGAGAAAAATTTTTTAAAAATGAAAAAATATAAAAATATTTCAATCATTTTTTTGTGATACAAAATAAGATATGCAAGATACTGTTTAATAAGGTAAGAAGTTGATTGTGTATTTCAAAAAATTATCATGCATTTCAGACGCAAAATGAATTTTCAGATGCGGAAATTTGCAAGTACATACTAACGTCATTGATGGTGATGTACCAGGGATGCAATATAGTTTCAAGTCACTCAAAACACATACATAAGGACATGTATTAAGTTTTATCAAGTTTATGTCGCTATAGTATCTTCGAACCACATCAAATCGAAGATACTTAGCTTTGCTTACTTCTTTGCTGCGTTTGCATCGCCGCGCAATGCCCGAGCTAGATAAGGCGAGTATATTTTTAAAGACTAAAAAGAAAATCAGGAGTTTGTCGTAATAATATTTGCAATTTCTAGTTTTATTTTAGTATTTAAATGTATATGTACATATGTAAATATTTATTTTATTGGTATATAATGTCAATATTAATAAATATTAATAAATTAAAAATATAAAAAAAAAAATAAAAAAATGTGTTTTTTATATTCCTGGTTCAATCGAAGAATTGATAATAATAATTAATTATTCTTTTGGTAATACTAATTCAATATTTTATTTTAATTCCATCCAATCATTTATGTATTTGGAATCAGGTACTTTTTTTTTTAAATATCAATAATACTAACTAATTAAATCTGCTAACACAACCGTTTGGTTACTAAAATTCTACTGTTGCTAATAAATACACCATTCTAAGAAACAAATTTTTTAGTTATTACAAACGAATTAAGAGATAGTACGTGGAACCGAAGGAATTCGATTGGCAACAAATTTGGTTTCCACAATGAATCTCTTTTCTGTGTGTATGTAATTGTCCACATTTGAAGTTTTTCTAAGGTTTATGCTGTTCATTTCCGTCGTACTTGCATTGCAAATAAAACACCTACTTGATGAATTCGTATCGCTTAAAATATTTATAACTGCACCATCTATTATTGTAAATTGCATTTCGTAAGAAACTTCTACAGGTGCACTTTTCATTTCAACAACATCACATTCTATATTTTTAATTTTCTCATAAATTTCGTCGAAAAGTTTTTTCACTAGATCAGGCTTCTCCTTTTATAAAACAAATTTAATAGGTGTACAATAGCGAAGATGGTGTTTTATTATCCCATATTATTTTTTTTGATGTCATGTTTACAATTCTTAAAAATATATTTACATAAATTAATTTTAATTCAAAATTTATTAAAATAGCAAATATCTATAACTAAGTAAATACTCGAATGTACTTACTTTAGTAACACAAATGCTACGAAAAGCATAAACTCATCTGTATGGTTTTCGTTTTAAAATTTTTGTTTGTAGCGGATATGACCGGAGCTACCATCCATACCCCACTTACAAACTAACGATATTTTACTTATTTCTTATTTAACATCACAAAGTATAAATGTACTTGTTGCTGTTCTATGCATTACGCTTTTTAAGTCCACTTGTACCGAAATTTCCGTTGTTAATATGGGTGGTACTAATTTTTGCTTCTCGGTTCGCAACGCATACAAAAATGGAAAACAATTTGGGGTGTAATTCATTAATTACTTGCCGCAAAACACTGTATATTCAAAATACACTAAAACATTTATTAACTTAATTTATTAACACAGAAATAGATTTCATAATTTTTTTTAATTTACTCTATACGCCTTTAAAAAAAATTACAAATTTCAGTGGGCCTTAAAAAAACTAGAGAAAATTTTCCAAAATCCTTCGGGGATTTTGGTCTTTTAATGGTATACATTAATTTTTTTTAACCATTTAAAACATTAAATCGTGTTGCACAATGATATTAAACACGACTCGTAATAATTGCTTAATATTTAAGTAAAAATCATGAATTAAGGCATTTAAAAAAATGAATTTTTTTTTAAGTTGTGGTAAAAATTAGGCGTTAATTTTTAAAAACTTTGTTAGATAAGAGTATAAACTTACAAAATAAGGGAAAAAAAATATCTACTTTTATATATTTTTTTTTATACTCCATCAAACTTAAACAATTTTTGGATTTTTAACAAAAAAAATTATTTTTTCGATGCAATAAAACAAGTGATTTTGTAAACATATACTAAATCCTTTATTTTAGTTTAATTATAAATATATCAAAGTACTTGAAAACAAAATTTCGTACCAGTCTTTGAAAAAATTAATTTTTGAGAATAGTTTTTGTGAAACAACTAAAAAGCATTTTTTTGTTGTTGAAACCAAATGTTGCCAATATCCTCCTCTTCAATTTTTGTGAACAAAAATTCGTTTAACATGACCCGATAACGATCATTTTCGAAGAAAAATCGCCCAATTATGCCGCACCAAACAGTGACTCGTTTTGGGTGTATCGGCTTTTCAATGTATGCGTGCGGGTTTTCTGTGCCCCAAATGCGACAATATTGCTTGTTTACATACCCGCCAATATCAAAATGAGCTTCATCTGAAAAGATATTTTTTTTTTTTGGCAAAATCGGCCAAAGTAATGTCGCAATATTTCCCAGCGTTGTTCAAGCGTATACACAACCATATTCGTTCAGCGGAAGGATAAAACAAATTATCTGTCAAATCAGACATGAGCTAAGTGTTACCATTCACGAAATAAGCACTAGTTGTAAAAAAAACGTTAGATGGCGGACCCTTTTAAACACATCTCTATCTGTATTAGTGTTTGTTCTGTGCGACCGTGAAATAAAAAGTTTTTAAGTTTTCATAGAACAAGATTTGACTCCCAATATAGGGGTTGCCAGATGTGATGATTTTTTAGAGCATATTAGGCAAAATTGAAACTTACAATATTCTATGCATAATGTCTTACATTTAACGTTTTAAAACTTTCAAACATAAACTATTTTTTAGCAGATTTTTGTAAAGTTAACTACCATAGAAATAAAAGAAGTTTATCTTACTGTTTATGTAGTCAAGGATTTTATGTCTTTTCATTGGGAGAATAAGTCCCCATTAGATCATTTCTATAATCGAAAACAAATTTCCGCATCGGTATCGTTTTGAAATTGGAAAAAAGTATATTATTTTCATTTTGTTTAAAAATATATCGATGGCTTAATATAAAAAGGGCGTATCTAGATTTTTAAAGTAATCGCGTTTTAAACGTTTTCGGGTAAACAAATTTTATAAGCTTTGGTTAAAAATAACGGATTCAAATCAAATCAAAAAGCTCCAACTCATTTTATTATATAAAATTTTATTCAGTTTTTTCTTCTCCTTCAAAGTAGTAATAAATCGAGATACGCTTTTTTATATTGAGCCATCTTTATGTATTTTTAAAATTTTATTACCGTTTTTCATTGCAGTTCTTGTTTCAGGAAAGCATTTTTAAATTTTTGAGTTGATTTTTTTTATAAACTAGCCAAGCCCGGCGCGCGTTGCTACCCCTTAATGAATAAAAATGCATTCTGAATTTCAATTGAATATAAAGTGCATAAAGATAAAAATTATAATTTTTTTATGGGCGTGGCACTGCCCACTTTTCTAATCACGAAACTGTATAGTCATGACAGCTTAATATGTGTTCAAAGTTTCAGAAAAATCGGTCAAGTGCAAGTATCTGAAAATTAAAACTTATTTTTTTATGGGCGTGGCAATGCACGCTTTTATAATCACGAAATTGTATTGTCATGACAGCTCAATATGTGTGCAAAGTTTCAGAAAAATCGGTCAAGTGCAAGTAGCTAAAAATGATAACTTATTTTTTATAGGCGTAGCCCCGCCCACTTTTTACCACCCATAAACACTCCCTGGAATGTGTACAACAACTTGCCAAAGTTTAAGTTTGATTGGCAACGGTTTCTGAGTCTATAGCTAATGCACACACACAGACAGAGTTCACTTTTATATATGTATATAGATTGATTCCATTTAAAATTTGAATGATTGAATAAGGAGCATATCGGGTTTCGTATATTTCGTTTTATATATTAAATGGTGAAATAAGTTGTTATTCCAATTACTATGTTCGTTAAAAATATATAGGCAATAAGTTTTTACGCCATAACATCCTGTAAAGTTTTCACAAATAGTTTAAAATTCGACTGAGAGTAGTTTGAAATTTCGGGATGGCAATGGTGTTATTAATTCGATTTTAATTTAGTCGTCTTAAGCAGTTATTCCTTTTTCACAGATATAATAAAAACGTTCTATTATTTTCTAACCACATACTTACGTTTTTATATTATCCGCAATATCCACACGTCCCTTTGTATCCTTAACATCTTTCGTCTTGCCAACCACACCATTCAAGTGGGTCAATTCTTTATCTAAAGATTTCAAAATGGCTGTATTCGATGACCAATCGTGTACTCTACGACTACCAATACCAGCACTTTGGAAACACGTCGTTCTTATGTTGCAATTTCGTTTTACTAAATCCCCCGTTTTTATAAAAGTCTCTCGACCATTTTTTCCATTACAAATTTGCGCGGCAATGGAAGAATGATTCTTCAAAACTTGTTTGGTAAATGCTGAACGTTGAGCAGTATCAAGAGATCTTTCTACCGAAAGGCCACGAGATAAATAGCGTACGTTATTCGGATGAGTAGATTCTATAAAGGATCTTTGTTTACGAAGCATAGCGTAATTGAGGCGTAATAAATTATTTGTACTCGTTGCTACAACGTTTGTCCTAAGATGTTCAGCATGATGCTGTTGTATCGACCACTTAACAGTTGACGACGACGTCTGTTGTCTACAACGCGTTGTTAAAGATAAAGGCATAATAGAAAATTCTAATGTGCCTAAACAAGTTATTTGTTTTTGCTTTTTATTATCTTACTTATTACTTTTCGTGAACAGTTGTAACAGGCAATAAATAGACAATAATTGTAAATCAATTGATATTTATTTATTTATTTCTAACAACCGAACGAAAATCCATTCAGTTTTAGCCGCAATTACCAAAATAACGATTCCACTATGCATACCTACTTAAGTCGAAATAAGAAAATGTTAATTTAGAATTCATTATTTTAGTTTTCTAATATTTTAAAATATTTTTGGCAATTTATAGATATTTATGTATGTATGTATGTTTAATTTTAGGACTTTTTTGTTTTAGAATTATATTTATTTATTTTTATTAAGTAAAAGATTTTGTCACGTTCTTTAGCTTCACGTGTCACGCGCCAACTGTTTTTGTGAATGAATTTCCTTTTATTTAATAGCAAGCTAACGGTTTCTTTTATTGTTTTTCCCCCTCAAACAATTCTCATTTTTCTCTTCAACGATTTTTGGTACTCACTCTCATTTACTGTCATAACTTATAAAAATTCGTGACGAAAACAATATGAGCCATAAAAAAGCGGCAACAACATTAGCAACAAAACGTTGGAAACAAACAAAAAAATAAATTAAAAAAAAAAAATTGAAAATATGTAGTTCATAACCCCATCATTTGGGGTTCATTGGCTGATTTCCTTTAACTTAATAGTTATAACATATACATACATACATACATACATACATACATACATATGTATGTATACCCTGCAGAAAACGCTTCTAGTCCGTACATGAATGTAAAGTGTGCTTTATAAATTACTAGAATTAAAAATTAAATACATAGACGATAGCAGCCAACCGACTACAAATACCGTTAGCTACTGTCGTAGACGTGTAGCCAACTACTCGATTATTTGGAAAACTACAGTAACATTGTAAGCAGCTGATACTAAAGTGGTTTTTGAAAAAAAAAATTTAGTGCTGTCACTTCTAAATACTATCTTACTTTTATTAAAATAAAATTACTAATAACACGTAAAAATATACAAAAAATTGTTTATTAAAGTTTAATACATCTTTTTTTGTTTAATAAATTCTTTTTAAGTTAATATTTATTTCACAATTTTTAATATATCGACAGTAAATTTGGCAAATTGTAGTCGGTAGGTCTGACTAAGTTTAGACGGACAAACATTTGGAAGCGAAACATTTAGCATATGAAGAGAGCAAATACACAAATAAGAATACTGCAAATAATAACAAAAATAATGGAATGTTGCCTACAACATGTTCGTCTGTGTGAACGCGTTGAAAAAACAATCAAGAATTCCAAATGTTTGCCCGTCTAAACACGGACTAGGCTGCTGACGTTTATGAATTAAATGCATAAGTTGAAAGGTTAACCAAATGCATAGTACACTAATACAGGTGGCGGCGCCACTCCAGCTAATTATTTACTTTATATATAAAAAAGAGATTTCAGTGCCAAGAATTGTCAATGAGCCAAATGTCCCGTACCAGTTTTAATGTCAAACTCTATATATAAAAAAGAGATTTCAGTGCCAAGAATTGTCAAACTTTATATATAAAAAAGAACGACAAAAACTGCTCTCTTTTACGCTATCACCTTATTTAACTACACCATGATAAAAAAACAAAGTTGATTAAACATTAGGATGTCCCGTACCAGTTTTAATTTACTTCGTAGTAGTCTTAAAACCACTTTATTTCACTACCCGATTACGCATCTCGTACAATTACTGTAATCGTTAAAATGCAAGTAATTGCCGCTTTACTACAAATTCTTATTTGAAAATATTATCATATTGTAAATAGTCATGTAGTCCCATGTTGTCTGCAGGGTACATACTACCAATATCAACATAATTGTTTGCATTCATACATGTTAGGCAGTAAATACCTTTTACTTTCAACTCTATATATGGCTTCACTATTTCCGCTATTATTATTTTTTCTTAACACCCACACATGGTAACCGACATTCATATAAATAATTAAAAGGAAGTTACACGTTTGCTAATTTACACCTCTGACTTTTATACCTCCACCAGTGGTGCCAAGTATATACATACATATATATCTTTATCATTCCGTTTGTAATTTCTACAATATTAATTTTCGACCCCATAAAATATAAATTTTCAAAAAGCTTATGAATAGGGGAGTCAACTAAATAATGTCTGTCTGTCTACCTTTAAAGCTTCCACATGTCAGATTATAAATGTGGTATCAATGTTTTGGAAATATTCGGGAATGAATCATTAATGACAACCAGCATAATTGCCCAATGACATTTTGAGATATGAGCAAATTAACACAACTACCCCTGTTTTTACCACAAAAATCAACATTTTCAGCCCTAGGATGATTTATAGACACGTTTGTTACTGTTCATATATTTTTATAATGTAATATCAATAATCGGCAAAGTTGTAGGGAAAACTAATTTGCTAAAAAACTCTTGGACAGGATATTGTCATTAAATTGCAAGCCATGACCACGAAAATTATTACTGAGAAAAACTAACAAATCGGTTTGAATTTTATTGAGATATAAGCACCAAAATACAACTACTTCGGTGATTTTTCTAAAATTAAAAAAATCAGGATCGGTATGGAATGCAAGTGCTTGACTAGCTATAATGGCCGCCACTATAAAAGGCGTACATTTAATTTATATATCAGTCAAAACTAGTATTTAAAAATAAACCCCCTTCAACCGCCTCCATATTGGTATCAAATGAAAGGGCTTGACCAGAGAAAACAGTGTATTATGAGAAAGTTAAAATCTAAGATGTGATTCTGAAAAAAATGGCGGATATATGGTTGAAATATACAAACTACGGCTTTGCCTCTAAATGGAAGGGCTGGAACAGTAGAGTAGAACTATAAAAAACTCCGAGATGGCTTCCAAAAGGAAATGGTGTATATTTTTTGTCTAAACCCCTCAATATTGATATCAATCAAAAGGGCTTGACCAGTAGAATACAGCTAACTATGTATGTAAAATTTCAAAGATGGCGTCGAAAATAGAAAAAAATGTCGCATAATATTAAATCTGAAATCTAGGCTATGCTGCGATGTGGTAGCTATATCTATGTACATGATAGTGAAGTGTATTTTTAGACTCGACATGGCCAAAGGTAACACCCTTACTTGTTTGGAATCATTTATTTATTTTGTTTATTATTATATATTGTACTAGCCGCCCGGTACGTATATCGGCTATGTATCAATATAGATACTTTCCTTAAAGTAAAACTGAGTTTTTTTATACCCTTCACCTGTGGTGTACTTTACATACAGCTTTGTCATTCCGTTTGTAATTTCTACAATTTTCATTTCCGACCCCATAAAGTATATATTTTCTGAAAGCTTATGAATAGAGGAGTCGATTAAGCCCTGACCGTCTGTCCGTCTGCCCGTCTGTCCGTGTGTTGGTTGAAATCAACTTTTAGAAGCAACTATATGTTCCTCAGATCTGTATATGGTATCAATCTCTTGGAAATATCCAGGAATGAATCGCTATTGAAATTCAGCACAATCGCCCCATAACTTTCTGAGATATGAGCAAAAAACCACGACCACCTCGTTTTTTTTCACAATTACAACAACAACATACATACATAGATACATGTAAAAAACATACCAAACAAAAAAAATTACAAAAAAAAAAATATTAAAAATAAGAAAAAAATAATAAAAAAAACTACAAAAAAAAAATTTTAAAAAAATTTAAAAAAAATTTTTTAAAAATTTTTCTAAAAAAATTTTTTGAAAAAATTTAAAAAAAATATAAAAAAAATAATAAAATATAAATAATATATTAAATAAAATAAAATAAAATTTTTTTGGCTCAGCTGGGATTCGATGCCACATTTATTCTAACGTGTACGTATGCACGTATTTTATATGGGATGAATGGTGATACAAACAATTGTTATTGCATGACTACACGTTGTGAAGGGTATATAAGATTCGGCACGGCCGAATATAGCACTGTTACTTGTTTTCTTTTCTATTTCTACCCCTCTCAAAGATAAATTCTGTTTAAAAAAGAACCAAAATTCAATTTTAACCCGTTTTATCCCCTTAAAACTCAAAATTTACAAAAAGTACCAGACACATATCCAATTATTTTTAACAGGCTCTTTGGTCCATTCTGAATTTTTGTGATATCTTTATTAAGCCCGGAGATACTGAGTTACCGATTATAGCCTTTTTTACCCATAAACCGCTCAACGGATTTTGTTCAAACTTCACATAAACCATCTACTAAATAGCCCGAACAAAGCCTAAACATTTGGTTCGGATAGGTGAGCCCGCTCTTGAGTTATAAAATTACAACGAAAAGTGGCATTGATTTTTTATATATTTATATAGATTTTCCTTACTATTTTTGTATTTTGTTATTTAAAAATTGCGGCAAAATATTAACCAAGGCAGAATAAAAAGGTTCTCGTATCCAATCAGCTGATTTTTTTATATACAATTAATTAATCAGACTTTTTTTTAATAATATTTCTGTATATGTCAAACTTATTTATTTTATTTTTATTCTACAAAAAATAATTTGCAGTATCAGTTTGTTTGTTTAAAAAATCAAAAATCGAGAATATAAAGTTTTTAGTGCTCTGGAAACTATCAAACAAAAAAACACGTCAATCATTGCATATGTGTTAGTGTCGTGTGATTGTCGTGTGATTGTCGTTTAAAGGGAGACGTACAAATAAACTTGTCAATCATTATTTGTATTGTAACTTCGAAGCATTCCACTTGTACATACGTTCCAAGGCATATTTATTCATCAGGTACTCTTGATTCGCCAGCTGATTATTTTTTCAACACTTATTATACCCTTCACACAGTGAAAAAGGGTATATATAGGTTTGTCATTCCGTGTGAAATTTCTACAATTTTCATTTCCGACCCCATAAAGTATATATTTTCTGAAAGCTTATGAATAGGGAAGTCGATTAAGCTCTGTCAGTCTGTCCGTCTGTCCGTCTGACCGTCTGTCCGTGTGTATGTTGAAATCAACTTTTTGAAGCCCCCCGACATCGCTTGGACCCGGGTGAGGTATTAAAATATCAGAAATATTCGGGAGTAGATCGCTATTGAAAATCAGAAACATCGGTACATAAACAACTGAGATATGAGCAAAAACCCACGACCACCTCGATTTTTTTTTCACAAAAACAACATTACAACAACAACATACATACATACAAACGTGTATACTGGTTAGAGAAAACGTGGCATCGAATCCCAGCTGAGCCAAAAAAAATTTTTTTTATATATTAAAAATTTTTTTTAAAATTTTTTTTTTTAAATTTTTTTTTTATTTTTTATTTAATATATTATTTATATTTTTATTATTTTTTTTTAATTTTTTTTTTTAATTTTTTTTTTTTATTTTTTTTTTGTTTTACATTAATTATATATATTTTAATTATTTTAAAAAAATTTTTTTTTTTTTTAATTTTTTTTTTTTTAATTTTTTTTTTAAAATTTTTTTTTTAAATTTTTTTTTTTTTTATTTTTTTTTTTTAACATACATACGTAAATTTATAATTTTACAATGGGATGTTTTTTATATATGTATATTTTTTATATGTATGTACGTATTTCATATGGGATGAATGGTGATACAAACTAATGTTATTGCATGACTACACGTTGTGAAGGGTATATAAGATTCGGCACGGCCGAATATAGCGCTCTTACTTGTTTTTAATTTCAGCTGTCAAAATGCATAAATAAAAAACAATTTTCTCTCTTTTCTAATTTATTTCAAATGTCAAACTTCAATATATAAAAAATATAAACAAAAAAATTCTCTCCAAACTGCAATTACCTGATGAATAAATATGCCTTGATACGTTCCCTAAAAATGGTAAGCATTGGAAATGCTCAATGAAAGGTAAAATAAATTTTTGTTTCGTCCGCACATCTATCCATTTTATTTTAATTATTATTATTATATCCAGATACATCTTTTTATACCCTTCACACAGTGAAAAAGGGTATATATAGGTTTGTCATTCCGTGTGAAATTTCTACAATTGTCATTTCCGACCCCATAAAGTATATATTTTCTGAAAGCTTATGAATAGGGGAGTCGATTAAGCTCTGTCAGTCTGTCCGTCTGACCGTCTGTCCGTGTGTATGTTGAAATCAACTTTTTGAAGCCCCCCGACATAGGTTGGACCCGGGTAAGGTATTAAAATATCAGAAATATTCGGGAGTAGATCGGTATTGAAAATCAGAAACATCGGTACATAAACAACTGAGATATGAGCAAAAACCCACGACCACCTCGATTTTTTTTCACAAAAACAACATTACAACAACAACATACATACAAACGTGTATGCTGGTTAGAGAAAACGTGGCATCGAATCCCAGCTGAGCCAAAAAAATTTTTTTTTAATTTTTTTAAAATTTTTTTTAATTTTTTTTTATTTTTTATTTAATATATTATTTATATTTTTATTATTATTTTTTTTTTAATATTTTTTTTTTAATTTTTTTTTTTGTTTTATATATATTATATACATAATATTTTTTTTTTGTAATTTTTTTTTTTTAAACTTTTTTTTAATTTTTTTTAAATTTTTTTTTTTTTTTTTGTTTTTTAACATACATACGTGAATTTATAATTTTACAATGGGACGTTTTTATATATGTATGTTTTTATATGTATGTACGTATTTCATATGGGATGAATGGTGACACAAACCACTGTTATTGCATGACTACACGTTGTGAAGGGTATATAAGATTCGGCACGGCCGAATATAGCACTTTTACTTGTTATCTATGTTTTCTTCAATTAATGTTAAATTTCCGACGCCTGAATATCACATGTAACCTTATACCATCACATATCTCATTACAAGTCGTATAAATTCTTTTTATTAAATTTAATAAACATCGAGTCATTTTCGTTTTTCTAAAAAAGTATTACCTGCATCAAATAAGCTGTGAGTTACTGTATGTGTATGAATGTATGATCATATGAATGTATGTAGACACATATGTTTTTATGTATATATGTTATATTAAGCGAATACAAGAACATAACATACAGTTAGGGTCAACAATGCGGAGAAGATCAAAACAAAGAAATATTTTTATATGTATGTATGTAAATAGTTAAATTTTTTTTGTTGTGCGAAAAAAATAAATAACACTCTTTTTCTAATACAACTTATCTTTGCATGTTTAGCTTCAGAGTTACTTACAATTGGAAATTTTAGTCATTTTTGTTTATTCGCGTGACAGGTATTTTAGATTTATATACATTGCCGCCCACTTCCCCCTCTTTTCCCACTCTATAATGCTATTTTAATAAAAAAAACAACAAACAATAGTGTTATACTTGACCGTATCGAATCTGACATACCCTTCTCCAATATAGTACAGATGTATGTAATAATTCAAAGAATGACCTTATCGTTATATGGAGTAGCTTGAGTAAGAATTTTTTTTTGTATTTTCTGTGTTCAAAGAAATATGTAATTTTGTTTCAGACGGCATCTTGGATTTGTAATTTGTGTATAATACCCCTGGCATCGAGAAATTTCTAACATTAGTAAAATAATAATAATTTTCACAGAGAAACAAATACAGACGTAAATTTCAAAGGGGTTTGAATTTAAAAAATACAAATAAATTGTATCTTGCAGGAATTGA
Source organism: Phyto melanocephala (assembly GCA_941918925.1). Taxonomy (NCBI): domain Eukaryota; kingdom Metazoa; phylum Arthropoda; class Insecta; order Diptera; family Rhinophoridae; genus Phyto; species Phyto melanocephala. The sequence goes on from OW799237.1 coordinate 108,522,466, forward strand.
ATAGGCTTATTATCTTTCATCTGAATAAATACAGAAATGAGTCGTGGTCGAAAATCATATCAAATCTGACTACCGGTTCCAAAAAAGATTTTGAAATTTACTAAATTTCCACGTGTTCTAACCTACATGTACCTATAAATAAATTAATTTTGAATTCACATACCATTACTATTAACAATCCATTACCCATGGACTCGGTTGTATCAAGATGCATTAATGACCTTAATCAAATCTTTACCATAATCCAATGTGGCGTCCTTAAGTAAATGACGAATATATGTGTCAAATATAGTAGTTATGGCTTCGGCACCTTAAACCACACATTATTAGTATCACATTAAAGGGCTTGACAAACACAATGTAGTAAACTATAAAAAATGTAAAATCCAAAATGACATCTGAAACAAAATGGAGGAACAAATTTCTTTAACCCCAACAATATGGGTATCAAATGAAAGAGCTTGACTAGTAGAATACAGTTAAGTATGTAAAAATTAAAAATAAAACGTGGCCTCGGAAATAATAAAGAAAATAGAGTATTAGTTGATATCTAAAATTTATGCTTAGCCACTATATGGTGTTTATACCTGTGTACATGACAGTGAAGGGTATTATCAGATTCGGAACGGCCGAATATAGCGTTTTTTGTTTCTTTTCCATTAATTGTAAAAATGCTACACATTTTTTACAGATATTTTTTAATATGATAAATAAAAAAATCAGGCAACTCTGGCAATAAGAATAAACACGAAGTTTTACTAACAATGCTTTGGAAAATTACCCCTTTTGTATCACTGAAAAAATGTTTGTTAACTTTTTTCAATCGAATCATGCCACATTTGTTTAGAATTTTCGGCTAAAAAACAAAATAGTTTTATTAAGTTGTTTTGGTATGTTTCCTATTTATGTTTGAAAATGTTTAACCACCCCCACTTGGTACTTTACCAGGCAATAAAAATCTTTTTGCATAAAATTTTTTTATTAGATTCAGTTGGTTTTGAAGTTTTTATTGTTAGTTTATTATTGCTTTTAATTGAAAGCGAATAAAAAAGCCAAAAAAAAAAAGTTTCAAGGTTTCACAGCTTTTTTATGCTCAGCTTACAAACGAACAATTTGCAAAATTAACAATTCTAATAAGTTTTTGAAAAAAATTTATTTCAAATAACACGGAACTACAAAATACTTAGTACCTCCCATGGTGTAATTACATAAGGTGATAGCGTAAAGGAGAGCAATTTTTGGCTCTCTTTTTTTATGTATGGAGTTTGACAATTTCCGGAGTTGAAATAATTTTTTTAAAAATGTAGTTTGACATACTTCAGAACACAAAAAAATAGTCAGCTGGACTGGCATCGCCACCTTGTATAAGTGTACCCTGGTACCTCCATATTGGTAATAAATTTCTTGCTTTATAAAAGTTTGATCAAATTAATTTTATATGAATATTTTGTCCAATAAAACTTTGATAAATTTGAAAGTTGTTAATGAATATAAAAAATGTTTATTCATTTCAGTTCTTGATTAGTTACTCCGCACAAAAATATTAATAGAATTTTTACACTTTTCACAAATTCGCAAATATAAGTACTAAAAAATTTTCTGGCTTCTGTTCTTTCTTTTAAAATTTTCTTACTTGCTACAATTCTTAATTATAATTTCTTATTAATAACGTACAAATACCTTATTACAAACATTGTTTTTTAGCAAGTGTCGTCGTGGGAAAAGTTGAACATAAATTCCAAATTGTTTTGTGGGAAAATGCAATATTATTGGCTGTCGTAACTCGGGTGCAAGTGAATAAAAAATAAAAATACTAATACCGAGAATTATTGTTATGATGATCACTATTTTAAGCAAAAGTCAGCAAATGCTATTGTGGGAAGTTGCCGGAATGTTGGCTGTGTTAACTTACACAAAAATTATCACAATTTTAAAAAAGCTTAAACTAATTTTATAATTGTATAAAAATTCAAAAATGTCTTATAGCTTAACTAAAAATTATGTGATTAAAAAAATCAAATGCGTAACAAATAGTAATATATCGTACTCGATCAACAAGAGAGTATTAACCCAAAATTTAAGAATTTTTTTTTATGCGAAAAATCAACCAACAAAATTTATGTCGATCCACGGTAAAAATTTCACTTTATTGCGATTATATATATCTTAAAAATCACGCGACCATTTTTGTAGTGACTACCCTTATTTTGATAATTGTTTTATTACATTTTTTTAGTATTTTGAATTAAAACTGTGTTCTTGATAAAATTATGATTTCTTGATAAAGGTTTGTTATTCAGGTCTTACATTTTTCTATGCATAGTAAATTTTTTAATGTTTTAATTAAATTTTACGTAGTCCAGTGTAATTTTTGTTTCAGTGATACACATTTTTTTGCAAAACATTATTTTCGTGCACGATGACAATAAAACAGTCTGCAAAATAATAAATTGCCTATTTACTGCAAACAAATGATAAATAAAGGAACACAAATAAAAAATAATAATAAAATTGAATTCAATTCAAGGTTAGTCATCGATTAACCACAAAAAGAGAATTTAATATTAAGGGCACATATAAAATGTTTTTATGGTCCACATAAGTAATTATTAAATTTCGTAATATAGCAGAGAATCAAACGACATAAAAATATTAGTATCTACCTACCCACATATTTAGCTTGAATACATTAACTTTTATGTAAGGCCTATTGTCACAAAAGCAAACTTCTCGAATATTTAATATTATTTATTGACTTACTAAACTAATGAAACACAAATAAAGAATTTACATACATGCATAAGTACGTTTATAAAAAATTATATTTATATTATAGTTATATCTTATAACATAATTTTATATAATAATTGTTTAAAATTTAAGCCTTTTTTTTAAAACAATTGACAACACTATACGAACAATTCTGATAGTGATGGGAATTAAGTATTTTTGCATAAGTTGAGAGCCCAGCGATTTTACAAACATTTATGCCGGCAAATTATGTATTAAAATTTAATTCATAAAAGCTGTCTTCGTAATAAAAATGACTGTACATTTAAATTTGAAAAAAACTAAATAAATAAATAGCAATTTATCGCTAAATTTTTGATTATTTTTATTATTGCTATTTTTATACTTATTTTAGCGATATTTTTTGGGAAAAAGTTGGCAACAGCGATAATTACAATTGTCAAGCCGGGATGCAAATAAAGGAGGTACACCCAAGAGCGCAACTGATCATATTGCTGTGAGTGTTTTTTTGTTTGCTGATTGTCATTGTTTATAATAGAGTTTATTTCACAGCAAGTAAGTAAAATTGTTGTTGTTGCAGGACTAGGCTTATCTGGTTGTATACGCCTTGTATCAAACTAAAAAGTTGTTTGTAGTTGGATTGTAAGTGCTTGTTGAAGCTTGTTGATTTTTATCACTATTAAATTTTAACAAAAAGGTAAGAAATTAAATACATATGTATGTATAAGTAGGTACATTTAATTTGTTGAATGAAACTGTAGTTGTTAATTAAAACTCTATAAGAGAAAAAATCTTTTTGTGTTTATAAAATAAAGTCTATGTGAAATGTTTTAAGAAAAATGTAAAGCGCATAATTAAAATTATTTTATAAATTAATATCAGGGGCCAAATTACGGCATTCAATTCATCACAAAAGCTTACTCGAACGATTGAGTTCGCTGTGCTTTAGGTATAGATTCTAATAAGAATTTTCAAATATCGATCAACCTCAGGAGGCAAATTACGGCATTCGAACGTGATCGAAATTTGAAAATTCTTATTAGAATCTCTATACCTAAAGCACAGTGATCTCGATCGTTCGAGTTAAATTTCGATCGATAACGAATGCCGTGATTCGGCCCCTGGTTAAGGCTCAAGCATGCAATTACATTATTTGTAAAGGATTTGTTACAAAATTGTTTAAAAATTAGAACTCGGCGATTTACTTTTCTCCGATTTTGAGAGAAAGATTTAATTTAGAGTACACCAACAAATAAACTATAGATTCATTGAGATTCATACACATCCCTCCCTCTAGTACTGTATTTGTTTGTATAAGTTTATTATTGTATGCTTGTTGTTGGTAATTTTCATTTAAATATTTTGCAAAACAATTTCATGTTTTTGAAGTCTTGTATATGATTTATACAGGGATGGGAAACAGTATTGTACGGAATAAAAGTAATCGCTTGATAAATAAAAACGACTTATGTATTATTATACCCTTCACACAGTGAACAAGTAAGAGCGCTATATTCGGCCGTGCCGAATCTTATATACCCTTCACAACGTGTAGTCATGCAATAACAGTAGTTTGTGACACCATTCATCCCATATGAAATACGTACATACATATAAAAACATACATATATAAAAACATCCCATTGTAAAATTATAAATTCACGTATGTATGTTAAAAAAACAAAAAAAAAAAAAATAAAAAAAAAATTTTAAAAAAAAAATTTAAAAAAAAATTAAAAAAAAAATAATTAAAAAAAAATTATTGTATATATAATATATATAAAACAAAAATAAAAAAAAAATTAAAAAAAAAAATAAATATAAAAAAATAATAATAAAAATATAAATAATATATAAAATAAAAAATAAAAAAAAATTAAAAAAAAATTTTAAAAAAATTAAAAAAAAAATTTTTTTGGCTCAGCTGGGATTCGATGCCACGTTTTCTCTAACCAGTATACACGTTTGTATGTATGTATGTTGTTGTTGTAATGTTGTTTTTGTGAATAAAAAATCGAGGTGGTCGTGGGTTTTTGCTCATATCTCAGTTGTTTATGTACCGATGTTTCTGATTTTCAATACCGTTCTACTCCCGAATATTTCTGATATTTTAATACCTCACCCGAGTCCAAGCGATGTCGGGGGGCTTCAAAAAGTTGATTTCAACATACACACGGACAGACGGTCAGACGGACAGACTGACAGGGCTTAATCGACTCCCCTATTCATAAGCTTTCAGAAAATATATACTTTATGGGGTCGGAAATCAAAATTGTAGAAATTTCACACGGAATGACAAACCCATATATACCCTTTTTCACTGTGTGAAGGGTATAAAAAGGGTATATATAGGTTTGTCATTCCGTGTGAAATTTCTACAATTTTGATTTCCGACCCCATAAAGTATTTATTTTCTGAAAGCTTATGAATAGGGGAGTCGATTAAGCCCTGTCAGTATGTCCGTCTGTCCGTGTGTATGTTGAAATCAACTTTTTGAAGCCCCCCGACATCGCTTGGACTCGGGTGAGGTATTAAAATATCAGAAATATTCGGGAGTAGATCGGTATTGAAAATAAGAAACATCGGTACATAAACAACTGAGATATGAGCAAAAACCCACGACCACCTCGATATTTTTTTTTCACAAAAACAACATTACAACAACAACATACATACATACAAACGTGTGTACTGGTTAGAGAAAACGTGGCATTGAATCCCAGCTGAGCCAAAAAATTTTTTTTTTATTTTTTTTTAAATTTTTTTTTTTTATTTAATATATTATTTATATTTTTATTATTTTTTTTTTAATTTTTTTTTTTAAATATTTTTTTTTTATTTTTTTTTTTGTTTCATATTTATTATATATATTTTAATTATTTTTTTTTTTTAATTTTTTTTCTATTTTTTTTTAATTTTTTTTTTTAATTTTTTTTTTAAATTTTTTTTTTTAATTTTTTTTTTAATTTTCTTTTATTTTTTTTAACATACATACGTAAATTTATAGTTTTACAATGTGGATGTTTTTATATATGTATGGTTTTTATATGTATGTACGTATATCATATGGAATGGTGATACAAACTACTGTTATTGCATGACTACACGGTGTGAAGGGTATATAAGATTCGGCACGGCCGAATATAGCGCTCTTACTTGTTTTTTAACTAAAATGTTTTGTTGGTACTTTTAATTAATATTTTTTATATTTATATATTAGTATTGAAAATACTTTTAAAATATTCAACATACAAGTTGCACTGTATCTTACATAATTACATTATTAATAATTAATTTATTACATCATGGCATAAATATTTTTTATTCTTAATACCTATATTTATATTTCATTTAATTTTCATGCCATTCTCTCATGAATTAAATAGCCTAAAAACCCCTTTATGGAAAAGTGACCTCTTTCTCTTTTTTATGGTGTTTTTTGTATATTCTAAATATATGAAATTAGGATTTTGAAATTATAAACTATTTATCCGAGATGAGACTGAAAATATTATGATTATGACCAAAAAGATACTTTTTCGAATTTTTATGTTACTTTTTGTGCTTTTTATGTACGTATTTGAAGCTACATAATTATAATTATGAAATGGGGGATTGTTGATTCAAGTTGAGAATGGAAATGATAGCGGCGATCCAAAAGGTAAATTTATGGTACTTTTTGTATGTTCTATGTTTGTAAAGCTAAAATTTTGCAATTAGAAATTATTAATCAAAGACGAGACTGAAAATGTTTGCTCAACCAAAAAAAGAACTTTTTCGCATTTTTTCCTTTGTTTTTTAGAAGCTTCAAACAGTGAAAAATGGTACATATATATATGGGTTTGTCATTCCGCCTGAAATTTCTACAATTTTCATTTCCGACCCCATAAAGTATATATTTTTTAAAAGCTTATGTATAGGGGAGTCGATTAAGCTCTGTTAGTCTGTCCGTGTGTACGTTGAAATTTTTTTGAAGCCCTCCGACATCGCCTGGACCTGGGTGAGGTATTAAAATATCAAAAATATTCAGGTGTAGATCGGTATTGAAAATCAGAAACATCGGTACATAAACAACTGAGATATGAGCAAAAAATCACGGCCACAATAGTAATCATGACATCGAATTACAGCTGAGCCAAAAAAAAAATTTTTTTTATTTATATTAAATTTTTTTTAATATTTTTTTTTTGTTTTAAATTTTTTTTTTTATTTTTATATTTTTTTTATTATTTTTTAAATTTTTTTTAACATACATACGTAAATTTACAATTTTACAATGGGATGTTATTATATAGGTATGTTTTTTATATGTATGTACGTAATTCATATGAGATGAATGGTGATACAAACAATTTTTATTGCATGACTACACGTTGTGAAGGGTATATAAGATTCGGCACGGCCGAATATAACACTCTTACTTGTTATTGTATTTGCTAAGTTAATGAACATTGATTTTTGAACTTAGATCTATTGATTAGAGATGAGATTGATAAACATTTTCAACGTTTGTGAAGCTAGAATTTTGAAATTAGTGAATATTAATACGAAGTGAGACTAAAAATGTTATGTGCGACAAAAACGTCTGTCTTGTCTTTTACTTTTGGTACTTTCAACGTTTATGAAGCTAGAATTTTTAAATTAGTGACTATTGATTCCAGGATAGTTTGAGAATGTTATGGGCTACGAAAAAGGTACTTTACTTTTCTAAATAAACTTAATCAGAAAAATAAATTAAAAAAAATTTTAACGACAAAAATTTAGTAATTAAAAAAAGAACTTGAGTATTCAAAAAATTGTAAAAACTGAGCAATCGAAGTCAGGGTAGCAAGATGTGTCAGCGCGGATAGCCGCTTAATCGATTTTGTTTAAGCCGCGCCGTCGCCGATCTGCTTAGCTGATCGGCGGCTTGATTTCTTTACATTTTGGTATGCGTATTACAAATAATATGAAATATACTACGTTTTTGTAAATTTACTGTTCGTTTACATTTACATAGGAAAGAGAAAGTTCATTTTGAAAATGTCATTAAATGAAGAATCGTAGTAATTACTATATTTTTATTGTTAGATGTTGTTTCACAGGAATAATTCTCGGTTGCTCGAGTTTGAATTTCTGCACAACTCCTAAGTAGGCTTAACACATTTACTGTAAGGAGACTGTTATTTATACACGACAACAACCATTTAGTTGATCCAATTCAGAAAACAATACAAAAAAAAAAAAAAATTATATAAAAAATCAATTTAGAACTATTTAGAAATCAATTAAAACAAATAATTCTATATTTAAATTTTCAATACATTACTGAGTTAAATAGTTGATATTTACACACAACACCTGTAGTTCTGATCAAAAGAGTGCTGATGATGAAACCGTAGCTGGTTTCGAATATACATTCCACTCGGCTAGTATCGGATGACTAATTTTTCCTTAATATTCTTGTCGTTATCGCATTGAATTTATAGCCGAATAAAAAATTTAAAATATTATATAAAAAATAATTATTAAAAAAAACTTGCTAAATAAAAAAATTTAAAATATAGGTATAAAGCTTTTTCATTAAATTTTCTCCATAATAAAAAAAACAAATTCGGCTGAGCCAAATATTATTTTTAGCCGATGGAAAACTCGTCGCAGACTCGCAGAAGATTTTTGCTTGTAAGCTGCCGCCGCAATTTCTCAATCGGCTTGGTTCTCTGATCAAGGTAGCGGGTAATATGTGTTTTGTTGCTACAAAAAACTTCCTAAATGTCAAGATCTATTAAATAAGGTCTGTTCAACTAATCAGCTGATCGTTTTTTGCTCCCCTATGTTTACTACTCGAAGTCGTCAAAATTTGTTTACCTTTTTAGGGCGACATTTATGTTTTTCAATTTTATGATTGATAATTTTTCAACTTATGATTTATATTCAAAAGTGCAGTGAAAAAGTGCCGGACATGCCGGTAAAAGGCGTTTCTGTACCCAAGGACTGAGCCACACCAACAGCTATAGCAGCCTTGCCATTACTTGGCTCACAGGCCAAGAAAATACAACGATTAGCTATTTTGCTTCACGCACCATTTGTACAACACCAGCAGCGAAACGAGCATCTTTCTGCCCCAACATACCTTGTGAAACAGTACGCTTCTTCAAGACATCGTCTAGACTTCTATTTTATCTTTATCAGCCATATTTTTATTAAAAATTTACTATTAACACAATTTATTTTTGTTGTCTTGAAAAAATTGTTAAACAAAATGAAAACACAAAATTTAATAGGCGTTGGGCATATTCATACAGGTATATGCAACGGCGAATTTGCTGTGCTGCTCTCTGTCAAATACCTCATACAAAATAATTTTTTATACATAGAGTTTGACAGTAACGTTTCCCATCAGATGGACTGATAATTTCACCTGAATGAATTTTTTGGTATTTTAGTCAGCTGTTTTTGACTACCTTAGAGTAATTTTACACTAACAAAATGCCCGTATATTTTTTTTGCTTTTTGTTTTTGTAGAGTTGCACAGACCTTATTTAATAGACCCTGCTAAATGTCATAAAAAACACTTAAACAGCTGATAAAAAAAGTAGCAAAATGTTAGTAAATACAAAAACCAAAAAAAAATGTAAACAAATTTTGATATTTGGAAAGAGAAATGTATAAACAAAACAATGATCAGCAGTGGACTTAAGTCTACCTGAAGTTAATATACCTTTATTATAAGTGAAGTTAATATATTTTAACATTTCCATCCCTGGGCTACATAACGTCTTGACAGCTACATAAACGATTTGTGACGTGGTCGGTGTTGTCGTGGCATTTTGACATTTCGAATTGTCAATCTAACTTTTTTTTAATTTGCATTCCGATATCACTTGATTTATTTTTTCCTTCCTAGCGCGAAAGTGTGATTCTGTAGTACTTCAAATAAATAACAATTTTTATTTATAAAAAAGCAAAAAAAAATGCGTCAATTTGTAAATGTTTTCTTGGTATGCCTGTTCGCTGTCTCATCATATGCCAACACTTGCACTAGCCCTAAAGCTATAGTAAATTCCTTCAGCACACAAGATGCTACGATTTTAACACAATTGGCACATGTTGGAGAGTTTACTTTAAAGTGTGGAAACGGAGCTAAACCGACATTGTTTGCTGAATTTTCTTGCGGCAAAGTAGTGCCTGTGGCTCAAGTTGGCGAAGATAAATATCAGGTATGTAAAACAAAAATTTCTTAATACATACCTACATAGAATAAGTGTATTATTATTCTGTATTATAGGTCAGCTGGATTGAAGAAATCAAAAAGGGTTCCAGTGGCAATATTGTTGTTCGTCTTTTCGACGAAGATGGCTACTCTAACTTGCGCAAGGTTCAACGTGATGGTGGCAAAGTATCAAACGTAAAGTCACTGGTCGATATTACTATCAGTGCTAAAGGTGCTTACAAGGGACCATGGGTTAAGGCTGAAATAGTGGCAGCATTGTTGGTAGGAGTTATTGCTTACTTTGCTGTCACCACCAAAAGCAAAGTTCAAGCTTAAGTTTTTTTCATTACATATTGGAAAAAACCAACTTTGCGTCAGAGATTAATGTTTGAATGAAATTCATTCACCTTAAAAAAAAAAAAAACAAATGGTTCAATATGGAACTTTTAGAAAACTCTGCAATCACAGCAATGTGATATACATTTATGTGTACACATTTGCAAAACGTTTAATGATTTCTTCTAACTAAATGTAAGATTTGATTAATTGTATAATTTAGATAAAAATTTGATTCTAAATTTTATTAAAAATAAACAATAAAAACAAAGTTTTCTACAACAAAAATAAAGGTTTTAAATTGTTTTGCATAAATGAAGCTGGATTTAATCAATAAACGTGTTTAATAAATTTTTTAATATAGTTTCTTTGACCTTTTTTTAAAAATATGTAATAGTTTATAGGTCTTTTCAATAATAAAAAATTTTTTTGTTCTTTTTTATATTTGATCAATATTTCGCTACCTCTTTGTGTAGCATCATCAGGATACTAGTTTTTATTACCTATATATTTGTTTTTTGTTGGTTTAGTGTCTTGATAATTGTTTTTTTTTTTATATTTATAATTTGATAAACAAATTGAAAATAACTAAATTAGATTAGAAAAATAAAATAAATTAAAATTGAAAAATTGTTGGTTGGGTTTTTGAAAAAGTTTTTTATAGTTTTTTGTTTTATTTTTGAATTCTCATTTTGTTAATGAGAATTTAAAAATATAACTTATAAAAATTTTAAACTTTTTCAAGAATTTGGGTAAAGGTTTACTGATGATCTGGCATAAGCACCAGTGAAATGCATATAAACCAGCTTAAACCCAGCAACCAAATAAATATTATTGAAAAATTGAAAATAACATTTTTCAAATTAAAAAATTAAAATAAAATTAGCATTTTGGATAGATTTTTTTATAAATCGAATTTTCTATAGGAACTTTTAATCTATTGAATTTTTTTATTTTTGATTTTTTTTTAATATTGAATTTTTTTTTTATTTTTAAATTTTTTTTTTATTTTTTAATTTTTTTTTTTTTTGTTTTTGAATTTTTTTTTGTTTTTGAATTTTTTTCATAAACATGAAACTAATTGCAATTAAAAAATGATGAATAAAAAATTTATTGAACATTTTCTTTAAACTTACAGGGTGGCACATCAATTTGCTTCAATAAGAAATTTAAGTAAATTTTTAATTTATTCAAGGAATTTTTTTTTTACATATGACAATGACATCTGCTCATTCACGCATAAGTCTGAAAGGTTGATTACTTCAATTATTGTTTCAATTTAGTCAGATTCCTTGGTTTCGTTTTGTACACCTCTTGCTTAACATAACGCCACAAAAAAGTGTTGTTCAGCCTGGTCAGGTCACCTTGGAGGGCCAGCAGAAGTTCCGTTTAATGAAGTATTTCTGTATTAGCTTTACTTCATATACCTACGACAATTTCGCTTATTTAAATTACCGTTTAGATCAAAAGGACCTCATCGAACATAATCAAGCAATTTATCAAACCGTTGCCTTCTTTGCAGTGATTAATTCGCTTGCAATTTGAACTTTGTTCGAAAACAAGTATAAGTCATCATGTCTGTTAATTTCAATTTGCGTCGATAAGTCTTAAGTTAAAATTCTTGGATTAACCTGAAGTGACGTTGCTAGAGCAGCGATTAAAGGCAAACATATTTACCAGCCCATATACTTGGGTAAGTGCCGCAAAACTTTCGCCTAAATTCTCTTTTGACGAAAATGAAGGACGAAAAAGCATGGTCGCGCTAAACTATCCAAATCTTATTTTCGGTGTCCCTAGCATTCATTTTAATAGTTCTAAATAGTAGCCTGCCAAACCCAACAAAAAAAAAAAAAAGATTAATCACACAGAAACTCCGTTCTTATTTTATCAATATCACTAGTTTATACGTAAAAAATTAAATCGATCTACTATATCTGACATATACATATTTTGCATGTAAAGTCGCGCTAACTCCAAAAATTAGATAAAAAAGTATAACACTTAAGAAATTGGTAAATTGGCAAATTTTAAATTAAAAAGAAAGGAAAGCATTTGATAACTTTTATTTTAAAATTTTAGCTAATTATGTACACTCTATATACATATGTATGTATGTATATAAACAATATATTTTTTTTAATGTGGTTATCTCTAGAATTTCAAAAATGTTTCTTCCTGTAAAAAAATTAAAATCCACAATTTCTATGCATTATGTTTAATTATGTTTTTATTTTAAAATAATCTTACATTATATCAACAAAAATTATTAATATCTACTTAATTAAAGTTCAGGGGCCGAATTACGGCATTCGATATCGATCGAAATTTTACTCGAACGATCGAGTTCGCTGTGCTTTAGGTATAGAGATTCTAATAAGAATTTTTAAATTTCGATCACGTTCGAATGCCGTAATTCGGCCCCAGTTTCTCTGAAATTTTTTTTTTTTTAATATTTAAAAATAAAAGTAAAGACATACATATAATTACCTATGTATGTATTTAAAACCATACATACAGCCAAATGTATGTACCTACATATCAAATATTTACATTTCTTAATTACCATTATTTGTGGAATTCTCTTCATCGGATGATAAATCAATCATACTCTCCACGCGTGAGGGGGACATGACATAAACAAAATGTTCCGATAACGGTGTCTCATTGACAGTATAAGCTGCGCCTGTTGGCGGAGCATCTGTGTCATTTGTACAATATTTTGAATTTAAATTAGTGTTGGCCTCATTATTAGCACTATCTAATTCTAGCTCAATGTCACTGACTATGCGCATGCAACGCATTTTTGCCAAAGATTGGAATTTGGTAGGCATAGCACGCACGGAACGTGCCAGACTGAGAAAGAATAGCGTATTGGCGTCTAAATCACGGTTGGCCTGTAAAATGGCCGATATATCAACTTCAGCTGTTTTTAACTTCTTAGCTAGTGGTGGTCCACCGCTAGTGCCATTAGTGCTGTTGGTAGCTGTTATTGTAGTCGAGCCACCTATTGAAGTCATAAAACTGTTCGGCAATGTAGAGAAACCATTTGTTTGGTATGACGATAAAGTAGAGGAGGAGGCAGCCGTGGCAGAGGAAGAAGGTGTGGTGGAAAAACTTAAATTAATGGCCGCCGATTGTGGTGAAGGCTGTACACGACGTATTTTTGTTATGAGTGGTGGATTTAAACGATTCGTCAACGTTTGTGAGGAAGCACTCACATTCGGATATATTTGTAGACCCGAAGATGTAATTTGTGCTGACGAAGAGTTAGAATACATAGAGGAAGTGCTGTTAGTTAACTCTTTTTTAAAAGTGTCCGCGGAGGCAAATAGTTGCGGCTCAATTATAAGACAACCCACAGAACTGGCGGTATTACTAGAGGGCATAGATATGGGTCCTTTGGCTGAAAGTTGGGGCAGTGCAAAAACTTGAGAGTTCATGGATGTAGTAGAAGTAGAAGAGTTTGCCGATGATGTGTAACTATGTGAATTAGTGCTTAAAGATGTGGAGGCAGCTGAAGATGATGATATTAAAGATGAAGGCGATGATATGCCGGCCAAAATCGGTTTTGCTGTTAAAGAGGGTGGTAGTTGTACTGTAGGTAGTGAAGGCACTGGCAACATTAGTGTTCCCGTAGAACCTCCAGCCCCAACGCCACTAGGCATTGTCATGCCTATGCCTGAGGTTTTTAAGCTACCCCCGTAGTTTGGCAACATATTCGCTATAGTGGCTGCTATAATGGGTACGCTCTTCAAAGCAATTTTACTTGTGTTTGAAGTTTGTTTTACATCGTCTTCATCTTGTGTAATCGCGGAGGCTTTGCTTAATACTTGATAGCCCAAATCGCATTCATTGTCTTCTTCATCTTTTGCAGCAGCAACATTTGTTGTGACCGTTGATCTGCAATTAAGGTTAAATTTGTAATTCTATGTAATGCATACAAAATTATGTAAAATTATATGATTTTTACCTTCCTGGTCCTTGATAGGGTTTAAGGAAATCCATATGCTCGGCATGAGCCCAAAATTGATATTTCTTTGAGGTCTTCGTGCCAACACGAAAGGAACGCAAATATTTCGTATAACTGTCGCGTAAATTTTTCCATTTTCGTTTGGAAGCATCTAAAACAAGTTGAAAAGAACATTTAGTTTCTTTTAAGCAGTAAAGTGCTGGTTATTTTTTATTGCATTTATTGCATTTATTTAAATTTTTTTATTTATTTTGTTTGTTTTTTTATTTAATTATTTTTTTTTTTTTACTAAAAATAAAATTGTCTTTTATTATTTTACTCATTTATTTATCAATTTTTCTAAATTTTTTTTTATTTAATTTTGTTTTGTCTATTTTAATTATGAAAATCGTACAAATATTAAATGTTTGAAGTCATCTTATTTTGAATATTCGACTTTTTGTTGTTTGTTATTAGGATCAGTCAATAATTTATTTAAAAGGCGAAGTCAAAATGTGTTTAAGGGCCATTATTACAACTTGCCGTTAGTTAAAGGTTGGATTTTTTGTGTTCGATAAAAAGCTTTGCATTATTACAACTTATATTTTTTATTTTTATTGCTATTAAAAAAAATAATTATAAAGGCTTTATAATGCAAAACCATTTATCGGTCTGACAAAATCCTGCCTTTAACTAACGTCAAGTTTTAATAATGGCCCTAGGTCGTGTTAAACGTTTTAATTAATTAAATTTAAATTAAATTTTCGCTAAGTTTGTTTTAAAGAAATAGAAAACAACATGGTGTTAAAATTGATTCAAATTTAAATTATAAACAGGGACCGTAATAATTATTCCTTTTTTTTTTTAAAGTCAGATGATAAAAGTTATTTTTTGCCTTTTATTTTTCGAACAAAAATAAGTTATTTTTTGATTCTTATTTTTTCGAACAAAAATAACTTATTTTTTGATTTTTATTTTTTCGAACAAAAATAAAAGTTATTTTTGATTTTTATTTTTACGAGCAACTATACATTTTTTTAAATTTTATTTTTCAGTAAAAAAATAAAAATTAAAAAATTTGTTATTTTTGCTTAAAAAAAAATAAAAATCAAAAAATTATTTTTATTGTTGCTCGAAAAAATAAAAATCAAAAATAACTTTTATTTTGCTCGAAAATTAAAAATCGAAATTTTAAAAAGCAACATATTTTATCATAGAATAATGCAAAAGGATCAAAATGGTATACTTGAATCCGTTTCTGACATTTATTTCTATATGCTTTTTTTGTTTTAAATTTTCAAAATAACTGTTATTTCGGTCCCTGATTAAAAATGTACATACATACTTACATACATATTAAAACCTAAAAAGATTTAAACGAATATCAATTTTTTACAAGCAAAGTGCAAAAAAAAAAAATAATGCTAAAATATCTATTAATTGATATTTGAGTAATGGCGAATTTTAAGTTGACTCTGGGGGTTTATTCCGTATTTCGATTCAAAAGAAATCATATTTGAATTACCATGTATAAAGCATACAAATTCGAAAAATTATTTAATTACTTAGATATAAAGAACTTAAATTTTTGTTTGTGATAATCAAATGATAAATTGAAATAGAGTTTTCTCAAGCAACCAACAGAGCGTTATATTTTTTAGATATGTCTGTTTTAGTGTGAGTATAATATATTTATCTTACAGGTTTTTATAAAATAGATTTCTTAAATAAAATGTTAAATTCCAAAAAAAATCTACTTTGTCATCTGACTAAATCCATTCATGGTGTAATCTATTTTTTATATAAGGAGTTTGGCATATCTTGGCACACAAATAATAGTCGGCTGGGCTGGCACCCCCAACTTTTATAAGTGTACCCTGGCTGGCACTACTGCATGTATTAGTACCCTGAATCCACCATGTTCTTAATTATTGTACTGACCAGTCTATATTATCGCTACACTGCGCCATGTGTGTTTCTTAATTTATTAAAAAAACAAAGTAGCGCAAAACACTGATGAACAAGGTGCAGGAGGAATAAATAATTGGCAATCTAGTAGATATTTTTAATTGGATATATATCGGGTGTTTCTTTTAAAGAGGTAAAGAAATTCAAGTTGGCAACACTTTTTTAACTGGCGGTCATTTTGACAGCTGTCAATTTATTTATGTTTAGTTTGGCATTTTAACATAAATATTCTGTCGTAGATTTAGTGAATGGGCTCAAATCACGATTGCCGTTATTCTGGATTTTTATAAGAGAATTTTGTTTAGCGATGAAGCACTCTTTTGTTTGAATGAATACGTCAGTTAACAAAACTGTCGTATTTGAAGTGATGATAATCCTCAAGTGCATGTTGAGACACCATGACATCCAGAAAAACTTACTGTTTGGTGTGCTTCATGGGTGGATGGAATCATTGGTCCGTATTTTACGTTACAGTAAATGATGACCGCTATAGAGCCATTTTTACCAAATTTTATTTCATAAATTACACATTCATGATGAGGTGTGGTTTGAACAAGACGTTACAACATGTCACACATCTCGTGTCACAATTAATTTATTGAAGGAAACGTTTGGTAACCGCATACCACCGCCAATAAGCCCGAAACGACTCATCACTTCTAATGTTGAAAAAATTCGTTGAAAACTGTAACTCCATATTAGATTGCGTCCTAGCCAGCCGTGGTGTCATATACCAAGTCAAATTTAAATTATATTGAAGAACATCTGAAGATTTTTTTTAATAAAGAAAGTTTCATGTCAATTTAAAAAATTAATGTTTTCATTCCATTTAAAAATGTTATACCTCTATAAAAAACACCCCTTAGGTGCATAGCATTTTTTGTTTTTATCGACATCTTCGGAGCGTATTTAAAAAATTGAGCAAGATTTTATTTCTCATAAGAACAGTAATGTAAGCCTATACAATTTTTGAAAAAATCACTAAAGCCTCAAGAAGTGTTAAACATCTTGTAAGAAGTTATTGAATCAACGCAAGACACTTTAAATTATTTACCCAAAAATTTCTAAAAATTTTTCAAATAAACTTTAAAAACACTAAAAAATTTGTTTTGAATAAGGCAATAAATGTTCATTAAAAATTTGAAAAGTTTTAAACAAGTTATAGTTTTTAAATTACTTTATTCATCTCAACATGATAAAATAAAATGCACTGCATTGGCCACACTACTGCTGTGTATCCACAAAATAACTCTCTGTTTTCTTGTTCTCACACTACCTATTTTGTTTTGGTATTTTTTTTTACACATTTTTTTTGTATTTGCTTTTTTTCGTATATTAACGATTTTTTGCAATTTCTTCCTTATTTCAATATTTTTCTACAAGATTTTCTTATTATTGTTGGTTAAAAAAGCTTGAAGAAAATTAAAGAAAAACTATTCATTTTTTCTTTGCAATTTTAATTGAAAATTTTGTTTAAATACTCGAGGAGTAATAATATTAATACGCATTATATGTATGTATATGCATTTCTACTTGTGTGTATAAGTACGCACTTAAAAATACTTTTTTTTATATTTTGACTTACCTACTGATAATCCAATTTCCTCAGCGATTTGTGACCAAACTTTTAGTTTGACTTCAATGTTTTTATAGTCCGGATGGTGAGTGTTATAAACAATATCATGATTCTTGACAATCTCAATAAAATCAGTTGTATTGTCGGACGTTGTGGAAGATTCACTAATACCGCCTCGTTGAGGTTTCATTGATTTCATCATAGCTGCAGTGATGATAGTGTTGCTATTAGTACCGCTCAAGGAGTTTCCATTCAATTCTTCAGAACCCATTGCAAAGACATTTAATGTTGCAAAGCGTTCCCGTGACAACGTTATTCTAGAACACCATTGTTTAGAGTATTATTCCGTTCATTAGTGCAAAAATGTATGTAGGTATGTATTTAGTTATAGAAATGGCAAGTCTAGGAGAAGAGGACAAACTACAGCGGTTATTCGTGCTGGCGGTGCTGATAGTGGTTTGATTTTTGTTTGTTAAAGTATAGTTTAGTCTGCACATATGTATATCCAAAGAGGTTGCTTTTCTATATAAATACGTATGTATGTATGTACATATTTATATACTTTTTTGCGCTGTATTTTTTTTTTATCTCTGTATATGCGTTTTGCACATACTACATATGTACACACATACGATTATATGTATGTATGTATATACAATTTGCTAATGCTGATGATGCGACGACCGCTCCGACAAAAGTTGGACACTTGAATGAGACGATTATAGATATGCGAACTAACCAACAACCACCGCTTTAGCGAATGTACACTGACAGGCTGCCAACGACGACAACAACAACAACAAAAATAACAGTACCAAGAGCAGACATCAGAGTAGCTGCAGCTGTAGTTACAGTCACAGCAACATCATCAACAGCAACAACTACTATTACGACGACAACAATGCTAGGAATGATGACTACGAACTAAGAAGAAATAAAAACAAATAATCGCGCGCACAAACACTCATGGAAACATACATGAAGAAGCACCATCAACGTTAACAACCGCCTGGTTTGACTCGCTGCCTGCCAGTTTTGCGAGAGAGAGCACAGCACCAGCGTCATACGTAGCGGGGGGTGGAGGGAGTTTGCGGTGGAGGCAGCCACAAAAACTGCAGTAGCAGCAACCGCGTTGTCAAATCGCTAAAACACAGTTCATTGTTGTTTAGTCGTCAATAGTTTTTTGCTTTGTTGTTTTTATAACAAAATTCTTTTACCGGTCTCATTCGGTTCCTTCATACGTTCAGCGCCTAGTGTTTAGTAGACTAATGCTGAGGTTTTTTTTTTTTAATTTTGGTTGATTTTTTTGTTGTTGTTTTCAACAAAAACAACTATCAACAGTACAACAAAATAAACAACAAAACCTCCAAAACAAGTTAAATACGAGGTTGAACTGATAATTTTTTGTTTGTACGATTTTCCAGCACTGCAAATATATTCTTAAAATTCTAAATAAATTGATTTTATTTTTTTTTTTTTAATTTTCGATTGAAATAAATTTAATAAAAATAAAAAAAAAATCTAAAAAAATTTTTTCTGTTTGTCGAGAGATTTTAAAATACATATTATGTTATTAAAAGATTTTGAAAATGGTGCTGTGTATAAGAACTACGTTTTCCCATGAAAACATAAATTAAGGAGGAACCGAAAATAGCAAACATATAGCTAAAATTTTAAGCCAAAAAATCATTTTTATCCTGGAATATTGAAAACCTAAAGTGTTAGATTTTGACGTACATACTACATACTCTCAAAATATACAAAATATTTTAGTAGAATCATGGTGTAATTACATAAGGTGATAGCGTAAAGGAGATCAACTTTTGTCTCTCTTATTTTATGTATGGAGTTTGACATTTTCCGGAGTTGAAATCATTTTTTTAAATATGTAGTTTGACATACTCCAGAACACAAAAAAATAGTCAGCTGGACTTGCACCGCCACCTTGTTTACCCTGAGTAGAATAATAATTTCGTATTGGCGTTGCACTTCCTACTTTTCTAATTTCCAAATTGTGTTGTAATTGGAAATAAAAGGACTTATTATAAGGATGTTCGATCTTGAACTGTGGCAAAAATAACCGATTGAAAGATTTTAAATTTGATTGTAATCTCAATTCATTTGAAGTATTAATAATAGCATATTTCTATTAGCTGGAAACTTTAATGCGATTCAACTAAAAATTAAAATACATTTCAAGGCGCAATTCTAAAATGATACAGATTCAGAAAATGTATGCTGAATGGGTCTAAAATTAATGTTTCAATGTGTTGCAAACGGAATTACAAAATGTATACATACATCAATGGTCACAAGTAGAAAATCCTAACTCGTATTTTATACGAACTTTAGTTTTTCAGTGATTCCAACACATTTCCAATACCTACACAAACATTTAATTCAATAGTATCAAAATCAACAGTTTTACAAACAATTTTACAAAAGAAGTTATATTATAGCAATACAGTTTAGTTTCTGTTACGTTTTTACCTTCTTCTGTAAAGTAACAATTATTCTAGTTAGGGCCTTTCTACTTGTGACCATGGATGTATCCTCATACCATTTTTTGGTGTTGTACAAATTATGTCAAGTTAGTAACAGGCCAGATAAAAATAATGGGATTATAGTTATATATTTATTAAGTTAAAAAATACATATACTTAAAAATAGTCGTTACTTTTGAACAAAAATATTTGTTATTTTATTTACATATGTATTTATTTATTAAAGTCTTAAAAAACAATATTGCATATAGACTAATGAAAAATAAATATATAAAAACATTTAGTTATATAAATCATAATACATAAAACAAATTAAATTTAAAAATAGAAAAAACAAGTAACAGTGCTATATTCGGCCATGCCGAATCTTATATACCCTTCACAACGTGTAGTCATGCAATAACAGTAGTTTGTATCACCATTCATCTCATATGAAATACGTACATACATATATAAAAACATCCCATTGTAAAATTAACAAGTAAGAGCGCTATATTCGGCCGTGCCGAATCTTATATACCCTTCACAACGTGTAGTCATGCAATAACTGTAGTTTGTATTACCATTCATCCCATATGAAATACATACGTACATACATATAAAAACATACATATATAAAAACGTCCCATTGTAAAATTATAAATTCACGTATGTATGTTAAAAAAAAAAAAAAAAAAAAAAAATTTAAAAAAAAATTTAAAAAAAAAATTTAAAAAAAAATTATTATTTATATAATATATATAAAACAAAAAAAAAATAAAAAAAAAATAATAATAAAAATATAAATAATATATTAAATAAAAAAAAAATTAAAAAAAAAATTTTTTGGCTCAGCTGGGATTCGATGCCACGTTTACTCTAAATAGTATACACGTTTGTATGTATGTATGTATTGTTGTTGTAATGTTGTTTAAATTTGTTTTCTGCACTTCACTTGACATTTCTCAATCTCAAACTTACTCAATTTTATCCGTAGAAAGATACGCAAATGAGCAAAGCTTTAAAGTTATTCAGGTTTTTTATAAAAATGGGCGTTCAAATCAATATGCATTTTGTGCACTTCGTAATTCTTTTGATCAACATAATCGTTCAAATTCGTCCACAATCGGGAGAATTGTAAAAAATATTTAAATTTCTGCAAAACAGGTCTGTATAAAATGTTAGAAAATCTGTGAATGCCTTCTTAGTTCGTTGAATGGGAACCATTGCTGTTTTTTGCGATAGTTTATGAGCTTTTAAATTTCATTAACGGTAGATAACGTGAAAAGTGGGCGTTATAGTAGGCGTGTCAAAAATGTTTTTGCGAATGAGTACATTTAGGACGTTTCAATAAGCCTTTTATTATTCCAAAATCTTTATTAATAGAGAAATTATATGAATTTTAGGTAAAACGTTATATGGGAGGTGGGCGTAAAGGTGGGCGTGGCACCGTAATTTTTTGACACAGTAATGACATTCCCTAGGGGGATATACGTAGCAAATTTGATCATCATACCTCTAATTTTGGCGGTCTTACGAGCTTTTAAATTTCATTAACGATACATAAGGTGCAAAGTGGGCGTTATAGTAGGCGTGTCAAAGTTGTTTTTGCTAATGAGTACAACTTAGATGTTTCAATATAGTCCTTTATTATTCCAAAATCTATATTAATAGAGAAATTATATGAATTTTGGGTAAAGCGTTATATGGGTGGTGGGCGTAAAAGTGGGCGTGGCACATTGATTTTCCGTTACAAAAAAGCCTCTCACTAAAAAGCAGAGTGTGCAAAATTTCAGAGTCGTACATCGAATTTTGTTGCTTTTATGACGTTTTTGTTTTTAAATATACCGAAAAATACACTGTGCGGTATAAATTTTCGTACATTTTGATCGATAACTCCTTTCATAAAGCATAGATTTAGATGATTTTTGGGGAAAAATATTGTTTTTACTCAGGAAATATATATTTGAAGTTTCATGAGTCTACGTTAATGCGTTTGGACACAATTCCATTTTATTCGATGTTCGAGGGACACGGTTTTTTCGACCTACTCTTGCTTTTCGAGCTATAACTCTGTTCCTAATATTCCGATTTAGCCCATTTTCAATACCATTATATATACCATTCAATACCATTTTCAATACAAAACAAACCTTGTCTATTAGAAAGATTCTGGCAAAATTTGAGCCCCCTAGCTTTTTTGGTGCGACCTCTATCGTGCTTTCAACAGACGGACGGACATAGCTAGATCGTCATCAAATCAAACCCTGATTCAGAATATATATACTTTATGGGGTCTAAAATGGATATTTCGATGTGTTACAAACGGAATGACAAAATGAATATACCCCCACCATTTTTTTGGTGGCGGGTATATAAAAAAAAAATTAAAAAAAAAAAAAAAATATAAATACTAACATATAAAATAAAAAAATAAAAAAATTTTTTTTTGGGCTCAGCTGGGGTTCGATGCCACGTTTCTCTAACCAGTTTGTATGTATGTTGTTGTTATACCCTTCACGCAGTGAAAAAGGGTATATAAAGGTTTGTCATTCCGTGTGAAATTTCTATAATTTTCATTTCAATGTGTAAATGTAGGGTTAAACACGATTGTAAAAAAAAATTATTAATAAAGTAGAACGCAATTTTTGCAAAGAACCAAAACAAAAGGGAATTAAAAAGCTTTGACAAATTCGTACGAAATAAGTATAGAAATCATATTTGTAAACAAAAATAAATAAAATTTATCTAATGCTTATATCCGAAAGAAATCAGTCGAAAATCCCCACTGTGGTCACTCTATTATGTAAACACGACACTGTTGAAAAACATTTATAACATTCATAACAACACTGGCAACACTTATAGTAGTACGTAACAGGTTAAATACGAGGTCTGGCAAAACATTACTTAAAAATACATATCGATGGGTTCAGGTCGGTTTTTTGCTTCCCTATTTCCTTCAATACCCATCAGACCGTGGTACACTGTGTCTAAATTGAATTCAACTGATACGAAAATCATTAATAGACTCCTATGTGGACATTGTTATAGTGGAGTTTATCTTCACATGATACGTAAAAAATCAACGGACTTATGTGTTTTTTGTAACATGACTGATAACCCGGAACATCTCATCTTTCATTGTTCGGAATTTGCTCAAATTCGCACTAAGCACCAAACCATTTCGTAGATTCACAAACCTGTTTGATTTGCTAAACTCACATGATATTGGTATATACTCTCAACTAATTAGTTTCATTAAGGAAGCTAATATACGTGATCGTTTTTAATTAACTTGAAAAGCTACCGTTAGTCACATACAGCGTTAAATTCAAGAAAGTAGGCATTTCTCAATGCCCAACTTGAACGAGACATATTTCGACCAGCTATAAACACCAAAATTATTTGGTCTACTCTCGCCCTCTGCTACACGTTTGCAAATTAAAAAAAATAAAAAAAAATTTTTTAATAATAAATAATTAAAATATAAATAATAAATATAAAACAAAAAAAATAAAAAAAAAATTAAAAATATAAATAATATATTAAATAAAACATAAAAAAAAATAAAAAAAAATTTTTTTTTGGCTCAGCTTGGATTCGATCCCACGTTTACTTTAACCAATATACAAGTTTGTATGTATGTATGTTGTTGTTGTAATGTTGTTTTTGTGAAAAAAAATCGAGGTGGTCGTGGGTTTTTGCTCATATCTCAGTTGTTTATGAACCGATGTTTCTGATTTTTAATACCGATCTACTCCCGAATATTTCTGATATTTTAATACCTCACCTCGGGGGGCTTCAAAAAGTTGGTTTCAACATACACACGGTCAGACTGACAGAGCTTAATCGACTCCCCTATTCATAAGCTTTCAGAAAATATATACTCTATGGAGTCGGAAATGAAAATTGTAGAAATTTTACACGGAATGACAAACCTATATATACCCTTTTTCACTGTGTGAAGGGTATAATAACAGTTTTACAAGCAATATTACAAATACAATATGATAATGCATTTTCTATTGAGTTAGGGCCTTGCTACCCGTGACCAACGATACATTTCTTTGATTTTAAATGACTTTACGTACTGGCTTTGTAACTAACGGATGAAAGGACAGTATGAGCCCAACAAAGTAAAACTCTGTTTTACCATGACAGTTGTCTATCAAGCGAGCCAAATTGCTCAGTCCAAGACGCAGCAACAATCATGAGTTTTATATATTCAGTTTATTTTTTATTTTTTTGTAACAGTCACAAAAGAGAGCAAGGCGGATTGAAGAGTACAACAGCAGTCCACGCTGAATTACAACATCCTCTTCAATTCGCCAATAGCAAAAACAATATACAATGGCGTCAGTGGCAGCAGCCACACAGAGCTCACCACCGTTTCTAGCAGTAGATACAACTAACTACAAACAAAAATAAATAAAAAAACGCACATACACATAAACACGTATCACTACTACTCCGTGTTATGATATTGCTCCAAAGCATTTGCTGCAGCTATTGCTGTGTAGGTATCCACAATAACAAAACAAAAAGCACAATACAATTCTCCCTCTATTCTATATGACTCCATGCTTGACGCCTTCCACCTTCTCCCTTTACAACATAACGGCCTAAGCACTCGAACAAAACAACAATTATGTGTATGTATGTATGTATGTGAGCTTATTGAAAAAATTAAGGAGAACTGCTGGCGTACATTGTATGCCAGTAGTAGCAGCAACATTGGAGGAGGATGAGGAGGTATGTAAGGCCGCTTCTATTTTCTCTCCGTTTTGTTGTTATTTTCCTTGCCTGCGAATGTTTCGTATTGCGTGTAGGTTTTAGAGAGCAACTTTCATCGGTGTTCAGGTAAATTTAAGCGTGCTGTATGTGTTCGTTTAGTTTGACGAATAAATTTCCTTCCATTAAGCAGATATTATTAGAAATCTTTAAAAAACTCTTTATGAATTTAATAGGTTTTAGGCTCTGCATCTTAAAAGTAATTCACCTTTTAAGAGTTTGCATAGATACGTTCAACAAGTTGTTGTCGATTAAAGAGTGCTGATAAGTAAGTAGTAGCCATGGTGTAGTAACTACACTGTAGTTACATAAGGTGATAGCGTAAAGGAGAGTGATTTTCGTTTCTCTTTTTTTATGTATGAAGTTTGACAATTTCCGGAATTGAAATAATTTTTTTAATATGTGGTTTGACATACTCCAGAACACAAAAACATTGTCAGCTGGGCTGGCACCGCCAAATAAATCGGAAAGGTAAGGTTACACTGAATAATTTTTTATTAAGTTCATTTGCTTAATTTAACACTTGGGTAAAATAACACAAACGTGATAAAAAATTTACTCTAATATTTGAACTCTATGTGCTTTAAGTATAAAGATTCTTAAAGGAATTTTGAAATTTGCCTAATTCACACAACAGCGAGAAAATTACGAACATGATCAAAATTTTAAAACTCTTTTTTGAAACTCTATACCAAAAGCTCAGCGAACTTGAGTAAAATTTCAATCGAGATTCAATGACGTTAATTGCCCTCAGGATACTTGAATATGTTATGCTTATACCCCTATGGCATAGAGGGGAAAAATAGTTATCGTACGTATCCCGAGAAAACGGTAAAGCATATGGACCAATAAGCTTAACATCATTCTTATTGAAAACTTCGGAGCGAACTGTAGACAAGATGGATATAAAGCAAATACCAGATGACAATACAATTTGGACAACAGGCCCACATTAAGGGAAGAACTATCAAAACCGCTATAAAGGAAGTTGTTTAACACATAGAACAATCCTTTGCCCTAGGAGTGCACATTTTGGCTACCTTTATGGTAATGGAAGGAGCTTTTAACAATGTAGTAAGTTCCAGCCTATTATGCATGGAGGTATTTTATCTCTGTTGTTATTGGTAATCGGTATTGGTAATTGAAGATTCCATCAGACGTGGACTTTATACCCATTTATTTAGCAAATAAAATTGCGATATGGATTTGGGGAAAAACTCCTAACCTCTTCTGAAGAAGTACAACGAAAGCTCTGAATATATCTTACGGCTGGGCAAAATAGCGAAAGATCAATGTCAACCGGACTAGACAGCAATCGGCTTGTTTATATGAAAGAGGATATGTAATACCGGTCAAATACCGAGGAGTATGTAATATCTAATTAAAGACACCCTTGGAAACCCCATATTTGAGAGTAGAGGAAAAAAAAGCTTAAAAAATAAAGTATACTACGATCAATATGCCTCGATAGTGTGGCGGACATATGAAACCCCTTTAGATCTAAAGACAGTGATACATTAGTAGCTGCGGTGCAATGAGAACCATATAAACAATGGCTATTCGAAATATACCATTAATATTGCCATCTAAATAAAGGTTAATGGGTCGATTATGGATAGCAACTGAACTTTAGTTGAGTTGCAAGCTAGCAACTACAATTTTTCGGTTGCCAAATTTTTATATGAAATTGACAGTTGTTAGTTGCCAGTTGCCATCTTTAATGCCTTTTTTGGCAACTGGCAACGTAACTGAGGTTCGGTTGCTATCCATAATCGACCCATAAGTATGAAGCAGCGTATGCTGCTGCTATACTGATGGCAATGGGTAAATAGTGAGAGACCATATAGTCAGATACAAAAGCATAAGTGACATCTTGCGAATAAAAAGTATCACATATGTGACATGTGATAAAATACCAACGAGATATGAGAACGCTTATTGTATCAGCAAAATATAATACGATTCGGAACTAAAATTTTTCGAATTTGTATGCTTCATACAATGTAATTCGAAAATGTTTTTTTTTGAATAAAACTACGGAGGTAGCCTCCCAGGGGAGAGATAGTAAGATGTAGCAATTACAGTAAGATATACCCAAAGTATTGAACTGTATACAGACGGATCGAAGATTGATGATCAAATTGGAATGGGTTTCTATGACATAAACCGAAACAAAGGTAAATACTTCCATATACCAGATTAGAATACTGTTTTCTAGATTGAGATTATAGAAATTACGGATGCTCCAATTTGTATGTTCACTGACTAGCCAATCACTTATCAGAAACTTAGGGAAGGAATGAGATAAACTCGTATGCAAATTGTAAACATATAAATCTATATATATAAAAGTGAAACTCTGTGTATGTGTGTGTGTGTGTTAGCTATAGACTCTGAAACTGTAAAACCGATCGAACTCAAACTTTGGTAAGTTGTTGTACACATACCGGGGAGTGTTTATGGATGAAAAAAAGTGGGCGGGCCACGCCCATAAAAAATTAGTTATCAGTTTTAGCTACTTGCACTTGACCGATTTTTCTGAAACTTTGCACACATATCGAGCTGTCATGACTAAATAATTTCGTGATAAGAAAAGTGGGCGGGGCCACGCCCCTAAAAAAGTTTTAACTTTGAGGTACTTGCACTGGACCGATTTTTCTGAAACTTTGCACACATATTAAGCTTTCGTGACTTTATAACTTCGTGATTAAAAAAGTTGGCGGGGCCACGCTTATAAAAAAAGGCTATAATTTTGAGGTACTTGCATCAGACCGATTTTTCTGAAACTTTGCACACATATTGAGCTGTCATGACTAAATAATTTCAAGATTAGAAAAGTGGGCAGTGCCACGCCCATAAAAAAAAGGTATCATTTTAAGGTACTTGCACTGGACCGATTATTCTGAAACTTTGCACACATATTGAGCTGTTATGACTTTACAATTTCGTGATTAGAAAAGTGGGCAGGGCCACGCCCATAAAAACAATTTTAATTTTGAGGTACTTGCACTGGTCCGATTCTTCTGAAACTTTGCACACATATTGAGCAGCTATGACTTTACAATTTCGTGACTAGAAAAGTGGGAAATGCCACGCCCATAAAAAATTATAATATTTAGGTTTTTGCACTTGATATTCAATTAAAATTCAGAATGCATTTCGATTCATTAAGGGGCGTAGCAACGCGCGCCGGGTTTGGCTAGTATAATATAAACACCAGGCTATGGTATCACCTTTGAACGTCGCACGTTGGGTTCAAATGGTATCAAAGTGGCGATTAATTGAAATTTAGAAATAAAGTTTTTATAAAAAATTTTAGTAAATATAAAATAAATAAATAAAATAAAAAAAAAGATAAAATTCTGCATCACTAGCTGTAAAAATCAATCAACTAAGTTAATTACTTTCTATTCAGTGAGCGGTCAAAGTTAGCAAATTATTGCTGTTTTTTAAAAAAGTGAAAAAATTGGAAATTTTTACAATTCAAGCGAGTATTATTAGTGTTAAATATATTAAAAGCAAATCTTTTATAATGGAACCTTCAACATCAGGTATTAAAGTATATAGTAAAATTTTTTGTTTACATGAAAATTATGTGTAAATATTTTTAATAATTTTTTTAAAAAAGGTCCATATTTGATATAATTTCCGCATTTAATGGGCCACAAGTATTAAGTTAGTAAGAGTTGAAATTAGTTTTATGGATTTTAGAAAAGTATAGGATATCAGCTTATATTTTAAAGAAAAAAGTCCGGACAATGCCCGGCCCTTTTTTTTATTTTCATTTTTGTGTAAAAACTCTGGTTGTCATTTATTAAACAAGACCAGTAAATGTGTTTTAATATTGTCATTCTCTTTTTTTTTTGTTTTATTTTATTGTATTTGTTTTTGTTGATGCATTTTGGTTTTTTTAGAGATGAGTGCGTGAGTGATTTCGGTCACTTAAGCTCACGTAAAAAAATTTTATCACGCACAATTTACAGGAAGTAAACAAATTTTTAATACTTCTAGCTAGATTTAAGTGATAAAATTTTAATTTAATCACGATCATAAATGGTTTACGCACGCTCGCGAACTTACTCTCACGTATTTTTCGTAACCAAAAGCTGTTATTACCATATACTTTATGTTATATTAATTTTATTTAATAATAATTTAAACAAACAAGTTTTAAAACTAAAGTTGCACACCTTTATTCTCGTCTCTACGATAAATTTTTTTCGTAAATTTGCTCACAATAGATATTTTGTTGAAAAATATCCATGGTTTTGTATTCCTCCCACTTTGCATTAATTTTTTATTCGCTCGATGGAGAATATAGAGCACACACTTTTACCAATAGGAGAATTAACGATAGAAGCTCAAGAAGATTTTAAAAATTAAAAAGAGCACTTTGGTCGCCAATGCAGCCGGGAAAAGTCTAATGAAGATATTTCAAATAGGTTTCTGCCAAGTTCTGACCCATTTATATCTAACATGAATTAGAGTTAGTTTTTTCAGATATTTCTAATAAAAATTATGATAAATATTATGGCAATGAAGATAGTGATAAAGATTCTGATGATAGTGATGATGATAATGATGAAGAATATCATAATAATGATGATGAATATATTGATTATAATGAAGATTATAATAATTGGAATCTTTGTGATGAATTTGAAAATGCAGAATAATACAAATATTTGAATATATTTTTTATTGAAAAGGTAAAACGAAAACAAAGATTCCCCAAAAAGTTTTAAATTTTTTATTTTTTCAGATTAATTTTTACATTTACTGAATGCAGTGAAAGCAAAAACTTGATACAAATTTATAATAATAGGAAAACATATTATTAACTTATTCTTTAAATTTATTTTGATTTCAAAGTAACAGCAAAAATTGCGGATTTTTTTTTTCGAAAAACAAAAAACGCCTTACAAGTTAAAAAAAAATTTTTCTTCCGTTTTTTTTGAAGCTGTGTTTTTATGTATTTATGATTATTCATTAAAAAAATGGGCGGACTTGCAATAGTGGGCGTGGCACCCACCATATGAATTAAATACTAAAATTCGTATGTTTGGAAAATGATATCGATTAGAGAGTAAAATTTTGCAAAAGCAACTTTGATATTCAACTAAACATTTATAGAAAAAATGGGTGCATTAACAATAGTGGGCGTGGCACCTACCATATGAATTAAATACTAAAATTCGTATATTTGGAAAATGATATCGATTAGAGTAGTAAAATTTTGCAAAAGCAACTTTGATATTCAAATAAACATTTATAGAAAAAATGGGTGCATTAACAATAGTGGGCGTGGCACATGCCATATGAATTAAATACTAAAATTTGGGGTGGCGAAGCACACCGGGTATTAGCTAGTACTAATATAAATACGTATAATATATTTATTATTTTAATTTTTCAATAGCACGTTGAGTATGCTTTAATTTTCAGTTCTATTCATTAATTTATCGCTTTTCATTCACAAGTTACAGCATAAATTGTGAACACAGGTCCTTTTTTTTTTGATAAAAAACAATAATGGGCTTAACGGGTTAAAAAATTTATTTTTTTACATTTTTTTTCTAAAATGCTGTGCTTTTATGTGTTTATAATAACTCATCAACAAAAAAATATAATATTTTAAAACTATGGCTTCTATGAATTAATCGCCACTTTGGGTACTATCGAACCCACTGTGCGTCATAAAAAAATTAACTTAAAATTCGGGCGATCGAGAAAGCCAAAGGCAAAATTCTGCTGTCGGTAAAGTGACAAACATACTAAGGGAAACCCAAGTCTTGCCAGATCAAAGGAGATCATGAATTTAACTTGGATTAAGATAAACTGGTGTAATAATAGGTCATACAGAGTCACCTCACTTGAAATGAACTATATGAAGAGCTCGCGAGCAAGAGAAATAAGTATTGAAACACTATTTTTGCCACTGTCCTGCCTATGGGCGATTAGATACGAGAAGTTTAACGTGAACACTTTGCCGTGCTTAGAATACCTTAGAACTGAAAATCCTAAATCCTTTTACTATTTTTTTTTTCCTTAGAGTGTAAAACATGCCGAGTGGGCATGTAACATGTTATGAGTTTTAGGCTTATATCTATTATGACCATGTTTTTCGATATAATTTAATTATTTCTTTCCATTTTAAAACCATTTTAATAAATTTTATGAATTATTAAAAATGAAAATAATCTATCAATTAAAATTGGGTTAATTTTGATTTCGTATAATTTTTATTTTTTATTAAAGAATTTTGAAAAATGACGTCATTTAACGATCAGTTACTTAAAATTCATCAAAAAATTTCTATTAAGGACGAAGAACGTCGTCCTTACACCAAAATGTTTGATACAGTTACAAATTGGCTCATGAAGGAAATGTGCAAAGTCGATCCCGCTTTTAAGAAGATGTACAAGGGGACTTCTTTATTCGGTAAGTTGATTAAAACATTTTTTCATAGTTTCATAGAACTATTTATTTTGCATGTATTTTGGAGTGACATCCATCATAGATTTTAAATTTTTTATTTTTAATATGTCACAGTGTTGCCATATTATTTTTTTTAAATACCCATTGTGAGCAACTTTCATGTTTACGTAAAAGAGTGTGATGTGCAGCAATTACAGTTAATAACATGATACATATGCATTTGTATGCATTTATAATTTAGTAGTAACAAAGCGTGTAGACGAAACTAAACGTACAGACCTACATACATACATACATATGTATGTATTTAGAATTAAAATTATTTAATATTTAATATTATTTAATATTAATTATTTAAGTACGTAAATATCACATACATATACGTTTTGAACTTATTTTTAGGAAGTTATCCAAATCGTGTCCGCATTATGAAACCAAGCGAATTTGACGTCTTCATTTTGCTAAAATTTCCCTTTCCAATAAATGTTAGAACACATTATCGTCGTCCTGGTTTTGTAGGCATCAGCACCAGAAAATGGAACAGTTATACATCTGATCAAGATGAATGGGATATTTATAATGAAATGTTTGTTTGCGAAAGATTTTTATATCGCAACGAAGTTAAATCTTGGATACAAAATATTATAGAAGAAGTATTGCAATCAAGTCCTCCACCAAAGTCATATAATATAACATATTCAACTTGCAATGTTGCCCACAACATTCGGGTCCAACAAAAAGGCAAATGCCTTTCCATTGATTTTGTACCAGGCATAATGTTAACTGAGGAAAACGTAGTTCCTTTACTAAGCAATGCAGCAAATGTAAAAAAAGAATACCTTGATAAGTTTGTGGCCATACCCAAATCTATCGGTGGCTATAAAAATAAAATTTTTTCGCCACGTACATTTCAATTGGTTAATCCTGCTGCCGAACGTGACATAATATGGGATAAACAGAACTTGAAAGTCGTCTATCGCCTTCTAAAATCTTTGCGCAATCGTTATAGATTGCAACGTTTAAAAAGTTATTTTCTGACCGCCATATTTTTGTGGAAAGTAACAAAAACCAACTCTACGTTTTGGCGTAATTCTGTAGGCGATATCTTGCTAGAGGTAAGTAAATTTTCTATCAAAAGTTATGCTCTATAACTATTCTGTGCATTTTCTATTTATACTTATCCATATTAAAGTCAGTCGAGCTGTACAGAAAAAAGGAGAAATTTAAGCCAGTCACTACCTAGGGTGAAAGATATGTAATTAAAAAAAAAAACTTTGTTTTTCGTTTTAGAATCGTTATTGGCATAACTGCCATCCAAGGGGCTAAATGGGACATTTTTGTTAGACCTAATTCTGTGTTTGAATATACATACATATCGATGGCTTAATATAAAATGACGTAACTCGATTTTTTACTACTTTACAGGTGAAAGAAAAAACTGAATAAAATTTTAAATAATGTATTGAGTCAGAACTTTTTTATTAGGCCATAAATCCGTTATTTTCAACCATTGCTCACTTAATTTTTTAGGGGTGATGTGTGTGTATGTGAACTACCAGAAAACATTAAAAACTCGTTTTTGTTAAAAATCAAGATACGCTCTTTTTATGTTAAGCCATCGATATGTATTCTTATTTTGTTTTATGAAAAACATAATTTCTTTTTTAGTTTTCTTTCTAAAAAAATGTCGAAAGTATTTCTTTATAAAAGGTTTTCCAATAGGGATAATATGATTTTGAAGTGACATTTCGGCCATTTGTAATATAAACATAAACTGTCATTTGTTTATACCCTTCACACAGTGAAAAAGGGTATATATAGGTTTGTCATTCCGTGTTAAATTTCTACAATTTTCATTTCCGACCCCATAAAGTGTATATTTTCTGAAACCTAATGAATAGGGGAGTCGATTAAGCTCTGTCAGTCTGTCCGTCCGTCCATGTGTATGTTGAAATCAACTTTTTGAAGCCCCCCCGATATCGCATGGACCCGGGTGAGGTATTAAAATATCAGAAATATTCGGGAGTAGATCGGTATTGAAAATCAGAAACATCGGTTCATAAACAACTGAGATATGAGCAAAAACCCACGACCACCTCGATTTTTTTTTTTTACAAAAACAACAGTAATTTAGTAATTTTTTTTAATAGAAAAATTTAAATAAATTTTAATTTTATTTTCTTAGATGCTACACGAATTGTGTGATTATTTCGAATCGGAAGAAATGCCCTATTATTGGGATTCAGATTTCAATGTGTTAACCATCTTGACGGCCGACCAAATTGAAAGATATAGTGCAGCTTTAGACAAAGCTTATGATTGTTTAACAAAAATTTCAGAAAAACAATCAGTGTCGTACTCTGAAGTAGTAAACCATTTTAAGGTTAATACATCGTTATTATTTATTTAGTTTAATTAATTCTCATAAATTTTTAAATTTGTTTCTTTACAGACCAAATGAGGAAAAAATTAAAATTAAATATATATTGGAAATAAGTCAAGTATAATCGTTTCTGTTTCATTGTACCCTTTCATGTTCTTCATTCCGAATGGAATTAAAGTGTTCGAAATTGTCATAGAAAGAATTGTTGTTATAAACAATAATACTAAAAACAATTTCAAACAATTTGATTTCATGCAGAACACAGAATATGGAAGGATTTAATAATAATAAAAAATAAATAAAACGTATTGTATTTCAAATACATTTTGAATTTAATAAAGTTTATATTAAATAAATGTTTAAAATGTTTTTTTTTTTGGACTAACATTTTTTATGTTAGTATGCTGAACAAGTATGCTGAAAATTCCATAAACATAGAGGTAACAATTGCGAAATTGATGTTCTAAGAAACTTTAAACTACATTTTCATATCACATTTTTAGACCCGCCACCTCCCATATAACGCTTTATCTCAAATTTGAATAAAGATTTTGGAAGAATAAAGGACTCCATATTGAAAGATCTGAGTTGAGTTAATTGGCAGAAACTATTTCGACACACCTACTATAACGCCCACTTTTCACGTAATCTGCTGTTAATGAAATTTAAAAGCTCATAAAACCGAGAAAATTAAAAAGTATAATGGTGAAATTTGGTACATATAGCTTTCTAGTGAATGTCATCGTTATGTCAGAAAATAAAATGAGACACGCCCTATTTAACGTCTACCTCCCATATAACGCTTTATCTTAAATGCATATAATTTCTCTATGGACAAAGTTGTGGAAGAAATATCCAAGTTTTATTTATTAGCAGAAACTATATTGACACGCCCACTTTCATTAGAAAACTAAATTTACGACAATATATTAATAGCATATCGAAGTTATACAAAGAAAGTATAAAGACAATATTCCATAGCGATTACAGTTAATAACCAAATAATAAATTTTATGCTATTAAAGTACACAAAATTGGTGGTGGGTATCGCAAATTCGGCACAGCCGAATATAGTGCTCTTACTTGTTTATTATGATTTTATTTGTATGAAGTTTTATTTGCACCAACAAAGAGTAGAGCTTTAGTGGCACAAAGGGTGGGACAGCAAAAATCGATAAAAAATCCCGCTAATAGCTAAAACGTATTTTTGCCCGATAAATCGCTAAATTTGAAGGGAAAACAGCTTAATTCCCATCACTGATTTTTATAAACACAAGTTGTGTTTTATTTTTTTTAACGAATAATATTCGCAGCCAAAAATTCGTCGATCTTCGATTGTCGTAGCATAAATATGTTATTGTCAACAGCTATGTATGTACTTACTACATTGCTATGTATGTACGTATGTATGTAAGTAAATAATAAAAATTTTATAAGCTTATTAGTCGTATATTTTGTTGTCTTCAAAAAGAAGTTGTTTGTTTAAGAAACAAATGTTTTTAATTGACGTACCTATTTAAAAGTGTTATAATATTATAAATAAAGTATTCAGTTTGAAGCACTATACATATTTTCAAGATAAAACAGGAAAAACACATATTGTACCTAAGTATATGTAAGTATGAATATATGTAAGTATATTAATTAAATTACGACAAAAATGTCCAAATCATATAGGGTTTATTTAAAAAAAAAACAAAAAATTTAAACTTTAAACAAAACATACCAAGACGCCATTGAAAACTAAGCTGAGGGCCCATTCTGTAATTCGATTTGCATGAGCATCATTCTGTAATTCTATTTGCATGAAAAAAACGTTTTCAAATTACAATGCATTCGAAATAAAATACTTTCGAATCGAATAACGGAGCAACCCTCCAAATGTTAAATTATTAAACACTATTAAAGGCCATAAACATAAACATAAAACATACCAAGACGCCATTGAAAACTAAGCTGAGGGCCCATTCTGTAATTCGATTTGCATGAGCATCATTCTGTAATTCTATTTGCATGAAAAAAACGTTTTCAAATTACAATGCATTCGAAATAAAATACTTTCGAATCGAATAACGGAGCAACCCTCCAAATGTTAAATTATTAAACACTATTAAAGGCCATAAACATAAACATAAAACATACCAAGACGCCATTGAAAACTAAGCTGAGGGCCCATTCTGTAATTCGATTTGCATGAGCATCATTCTGTAATTCTATTTGCATGAAAAAAACGTTTTCAAATTACAATGCATTCGAAATAAAATACTTTCGAATCGAATAACGGAGCAACCCTCCAAATGTTAAATTATTAAACACTATTAAAGGCCATAAACATAAACATAAAACATACCAAGACGCCATTGAAAACTAAGCTGAGGGCCCATTCTGTAATTCGATTTGCATGAGCATCATTCTGTAATTCTATTTGCATGAAAAAAACGTTTTCAAATTACAATGCATTCGAAATAAAATACTTTCGAATCGAATAACGGAGCAACCCTCCAAATGTTAAATTATTAAACACTATTAAAGGCCATAAACATAAACATAAAACATACCAAGACGCCATTGAAAACTAAGCTGAGGGCCCATTCTGTAATTCGATTTGCATGAGCATCATTCTGTAATTCTATTTGCATGAAAAAAAACGTTTTCAAATTACAATGCATTCGAAATAAAATACTTTCGAATCGAATAACGGAGCAACCCTCCAAATGTTAAATTATTAAACACTATTAAAGGCCATAAACATAAAACATACCAAGACGCCATTGAAAACTAAGCTGAGGGCCCATTCTGTAATTCGATTTGCATGAGCATCATTCTGTAATTCTATTTGCATGAAAAAAACGTTTTCAAATTACAATGCATTCGAAATAAAATACTTTCGAATCGAATAACGGAGCAACCCTCCAAATGTTAAATTATTAAACACTATTAAAGGCCATGACTGACTATCCAACAAAGTCGTGCGATTATGTCAAATAAAAATCTGATAGTTTTCTGTCCTACATGAAAAAATCGCAACAAAATGTGTTATTGGATGCCACACTGTCATACTTGCTTAGAAAAAGCAACTCTGATCGCACAGACTCTATTATTTTATGAAAATTTTCAAAAGATTATCAAATCGGACACACATGTCAAAAAATCTGTCACACATGTGCACTTTGTGTCCACACTATCACACTTTCTGAACACACATACAATTTTTGGCATATCGAACGACTAAATATGATAGTCAGTCATGGCCTTAAGCATTTTTTTTTTTAATTTTGAATTGGTTCTGCCGCCGAAGAAATGGTCTTTAGAAATTTATTTGGTGTATTATTAATTGTCATAATGCCATAATTTTCCAACAATTTTTAAAAAAGTTATGAAAAGTCATATTGTTTATTACAAATTTTGTATACGTTTTAAAAATTGAGACAACACGATACTGAGGACAGCTTGTAAATTCACCAATTGTATCATATAAAATTAAACAATTGATCTTCAAAATATATGTACATATGAGGTGACAGGAACTAACCCTCATAGAGCTCGCTAGAAATCCTTAATCGAGACATCATGATCATATTAAAAAAATTACACTTCATGGTACAATCATCAGGTAGCCTCAGTTCTGGAACAACAAAATTCGACATGCATTTTGTTGTTGGAAAACGACAACTGAAATGTCAAAAAACAAATATGTGTGTGTGTGTTTTTTTTTGCGGTTAAATATATGTATACAAATATATACACATGCATAAACAAAATTTGAAATTTTAGTTAAACCTTAACATTGCAGCCACACGAGCAAGTTTTTCACACATACTACTTGTCAAAATTGATTGCTGTGACGTAGGCTGCACTACATTTTATTATTCAAAATTATTATTTTTATTCACAAACATTATTAATTATATTTAATTTAAATTAAATTGCGGCAGAATATTTGTAAAACACAAAACAGAATATTTGTAAAAAAAAACCAAAAATTCTTCACAACAATTGCACTCAGCTGTTTTCTTGACTGTAAATTGAAACATTCGATGGAAAGGAAATTTGAAAGCAAGTTCGCATCAAGTTCTAAAAGTACGAGTGTATTAGTAAAAAACACTGAGTGTATTGAAACTTGATACACAAAACTTGATCGTGTAACCTCTGTGTAAGGTAGAGAAAAAAAAAAATCAGCTGTTTTAGTGAGGCTAGCTGATGATTGTACCATGATACACCTCTTACACAGAAAAATTTTGATTTGACTTTATTGATTTTGTATACTCTTCACACGACAGTGCAAACGGCTATATAAGTATATGTAGGTTTGTCATTCCGTGTGAAATTTCTACAAAATTTATTTCCGACCCCATAAATTATACATATATTTTCTGAAAGATTATGAGTAAAATGAGCATTGTCTAAGGCGAATTTATTTATCAGGTGGGTGGTGGTAATTCTACAAGAAATACAACATTAAAAAACAACATGGTTTTCTATTGTTGCTTTCGACTGTCGATGTGTCAAAAACTACATGGTTTTTGTTTGTGTTTTTTTGCGCGGGAAGGAGTAATCTATGTAAACATAAATAATATTTGACAATTCAATCATCATTTTTGCAAATAAAAAAGTAGATCAGCTGCGTTGTCAACACCATCTGATAAATAAATTCGCCTTGGCATTGTCCGAACATTTTATTTATTTACATATATTTATTTTTCAATATTACACCACTTAAGGCAATACAGCATGAGCATGGTGTTTTTTACGACTACCTGCCTTACAGGCGATTAGTTTCAAAACTGCCACTAATATGACAGTACAAAAACCATACAACAACATACCTATGCGCATATCAATATCTAAGAAAACACTACTTAGCATGCGCTTTTGTCGAAATATCTTAACTGTTGGCTGCAACAGCTCATCGTTTTCCATGCCATAGCGTGATAAATTTTTAGGATTATGTATGTTTTTCAAAAATTGCAAGACCTTTATTTTGTCCCATTTATCCTCAGAATTGACAGCTGAAGATGTTTCATTTTGTTTATAGCACTGCGAGCAACTTTCAGCGGAGGGAAATTGTATTTTAGGGAACTTCGGATCTTCTGTGTCATCACCGGCTAAGCGTTGATTAACTTCATTGTGGGCAGCCCATAACCAAAGTATTGCTTCGTCTTTATTGTGAGCACTCAAGATATCACGTTTTTTAGCCATTTCCTAAAAAAAAACATTTAAGATATCAAATTTATTAAAGGTTAATAATACAAATTTTGAGTGAAAATTTCTGTTCAGTTTTTATGTAAATTTCTTTTGTTTGTGCTCAACAACATTTTTGTTAAATATACAAAAATAACTACACTTAAGTCTTTATTCATAAAAAAATCTGAAAATACCATGGCCACGGTTTACAATTTGGTGTCAGTATCGTGTCCAAACATTATTTAGGAGCTTTATCAAATTCATAAATATATTAAAAAAATATTATTTTGCCTATAACTTTGGCGCTTAGTGACCGATTTGTACAAACTAATTTGGTAAAAATATGAGAGAAAACAGAGGCAGTCGTGTTTATT
This sequence comes from Phyto melanocephala, assembly GCA_941918925.1. Lineage (NCBI taxonomy): Eukaryota > Metazoa > Arthropoda > Insecta > Diptera > Rhinophoridae > Phyto > Phyto melanocephala. Next base: position 108,561,894 of record OW799237.1, read on the forward strand.
TGCTCATATCTCAGAAAGTTATGAGGCGATTGTATTGGATTTCAATAGCGATTCATACCGATACAGATCTGTGCAACTTGTGGGGACTTCTAAAAATTAATTTCAACCAAGACACTGACAGCCTAACATTGATCACTCGATTTCCCCTAGTCATAAACTTTTAACTTTATGGGGTCGGAAATGAATATTGTAGAAGTTACAAACGGAATGACAATTATAAGCTAAGTCCATCTGACCGTGTGTATATTGAAAGTAACTTTTTGATACCCCCACCCACGTACTTATACTTCAGACTTTTATGTATGTATATAGTATCAGCTTATTAGATATACTTTTAAGAATTTCGATATTGAAAATTAGTTAGGTGGACGCACTATGTGCTGAGATTTAAGCGAAAGCTCCTACAGAACTTCTTGAAACGTTTATTTCGTATATTAAATATAAAGCTTATGCAACATTTACGTAAAATCTTGTTTCAATTGGTCAAGTATCGATAAAGATTAGAGGGAAAACAAAACGTTCTAAAACGTACGCTCTAGTACTATGCAGCACTGTCAAGCCCTGTATTGCACCAGGGTACACTTATACAAGATGGCGGTGCCAGCCCAGCTGACGATTTTTTTTGTGTTCTGGAGTATGTCAAACTACATTTTTAAAAAAATTATTTCAACTCCGGAAATTGTCAAACTTTATACATAAAAAAAGAGAGCCGAAAATTGCTCTCCTTTACGCTATCATGTTACATACTTATGTAATTACACCATGATTGCAACAAAAATTTAATTTCAAAACAAAACATGCAGTGTCAAGTTTTATGACAAAACAAAGCAGCTTTTGTTATGGTCGTTTTTGTTTTATGTTGGGAAGTCAAATATAATAATAAAGAGAGATAGTAAAGTAACGGTAAATCATGGCATTGCATAGCGTATGCAGCAGAATACAATCATAAACAAAACAAGTAAGAGCGCTATATTCGGCCGTGCCGAATCTTATATACCCTTCACAACGTGTAGTCATGCAATAACAGTAGTTTGTATCACCATTCCATATGATATACGTACATACATATAAAAAACATACATATATAAAAACATCCCATTGTAAAATTATAAATTTACGTACATATGTATGTTAAAAACAAAATAAAAAAAAATTAAAAAAAAAAAAATTTAAAAAAAAAAATTTAAAAAAAAAATTAAAAAAAAAAATTAAAAAAAAAATTTAAAAAAAATTTTTTTTAAAAAATATTTAAAATATATATAATAAATATAAAACAAAAAAAAATTAAAAAAAAATATTAAAAAAAAAAAATAATAATAAATATATAAATAATAATAATATTAAATAAAAAATAAAAAAAAAATAAAAAAAAAATTTAAAAAAAAAACAAGTAAGAGCGCTATATTCGGCCGTGCCGAATCTTTTATACCCTTCACAACGTGTAGTCATGCAATAACAGTAGTTTGTATCACCATTCATCCCATATGAAATACGTACAACAATATAAAAAACATACATATATAAAAACAACCCACTTTAAAATTATAACTTTACGTATGTACGTTAAAAGAAAAAAAAAAAAGAAAAAAATATTTAAAAAAAAAAATTTTAAAAAAAAATTTAAAAAAAAAATTTAAAAAAAAAATTTTTAAAAAAAATTTAAAAAAAAAATTTAAAAAAAAAAAATTTTTTTTAAATAATAATAATAAAAAATATAAAACAAAAAAAAAATTAAAAAAAAAAAATTTTTTAAAAATTTAAAAAAAATAATAAAAATATAAATAATATATTAAATAAAGATAAAAAAAAAATAAAAAAAAAATTAAAAAAAAAATTTAAAAAAAATAAAAAAAAATTTTTTTGGCTCAGCTGGGATTCGATGCCACGTTTCCTCTAACCAGTATACACGTTTGTATGTATGTATGTTGTTGTTATAATGTTGTTTTTGTGGAAAAAAAATCGAGGTGGTCGTGGGTTTTTGCTCATATCTCAGTTGTTTATGTACTGATGTGTCTGGATTTCAATACCGATCTACTCCCGAATATTTCTGATATTTTAATACCTCACCCGGGTCCAAGCGATGTCGGGGGGCTTCAAAAAGTTGATTTCAACATACACACGGACAGACGGTCAGACGGACAGACTGACAGAGCTTAATCGACTCCCCTATTCATAAGCTTTCAGAAAATATATACTTTATGGGGTCGGAAATGAAAATTGTAGAAATTTCACACGGAATGACAAACCTATATATACCCTTTTTCACTGTGTGAAGGGTATAAAAAAAATATATATGCAATGGTGTTATCAATGTAGTGATATTTTAACACAAAAGTAAAAAAGGGTATACATACATACATATGTATGTATATTGGTTTGTCATTCCGTGTGAAATTTTTACAATTTTCATTTCCGACCCCATAAAGTATATATTTTCTGAAAGCTTATGAATAGCGGAGTCGATTATGCATTGTCAGTCTGTCCGTGTGTATGTTAAAAACAACGTTTTGAAGCCCCCCGTCATCGCCTGGACTTGCGTGAGGTATTGAAATATTAGAAATATTCGGGAGCAGATCGATATTGAAAATCGGCACATAAACAACTCAGATATGAGGAAAAAAACCACGACGACCTCGTTTTTTCCGCAACTACATGTTTAACTAACAAAAATTATTTTCATGTTCTAAAATTTAGTTTTAAGTTTTGGTAATTCGTTAATTAATTTGGATATTAAATAAAGAATATAAATTTTTCTAAAACATGCCAAAAAAAACATGTATTTGTGTTTTAAAATCATAAAATTTTCTATGTTAAAATTTCTTTATCATTTCATATTTAAATACATACTTAAACCAACAGAACATGCAAAGTTGTTTTGATGTTCTACTTCTGTTTTGTTCTACTTCGCTTTGCTTCTGCTTTTTTAACTTATTCTATTTCAGCTACATATGTTCTTACATATATGCTACTGTTTGAGCATACATAACATTTTTTTGTCACGTATGTAAGTACTTGTTGTGAATCGAAAGAGAAGGTAAAAGGAAGTAGTTGAAATGAGATGCGATGGCTTATAAAACTTATTTGTTGGGCTTGTTCCCACCTATAATAAAAATATCTAAAAAAAATTTAAACAACAAGTTCTAAATATATTCTGAATCATTATATATGTATAGAAAAGTCGATTTAGCTAATACAGCAACAAAAGCTAGCGGTCGCTAATACATACTTATGTTTTTATGTACATGATGGTAAAATGGTTATTTGTTGTAAGTTTTTTAAACTTCAGCTATCGAAGTCTCTTCTCTTACTTTTTTTTTTTCAAATGTCAAACTAATATGTCATACCATAATACATATGCAAGAGATTAGCACAGGCAGTGAAAAAGTGTACATGTGTCAGTGAAAAAGTGTGCATGTATTGCTATTATCACTGTCCATAACTCTCTGACTTACCTGAAAATGTTGAGAACAATCTGCGCAGCCAAAGAAGTATTTGATATAACCGTGCATGGCCTGTAGTACTTCCGAAGGATCTTGACTCTGGTCCATACTGGCCGCTTGAACCGTCATAAAGTGAAAGAGTTGCCACAATGAGCAGGTGAAACCTCGATAATAATGCTGAGAACCAGTACAACCGACATAATGTGTTGCTGAATAAATGGGTCCCAATTGCTTTTCTAATTTCTTCAATTCACTTTCAAAATCTTCGCCCGATAATTCATTATTGTGATGTGAAACAAAAATGGCTAGTTTTGATATCAGCGTGCGTCTCGCGGAGCCCAAAGGATTGTAGCGTTCTAAAACGTTTAGAAATCTTTGTAAAGCTATCAGCTTTTCACCGCTTATTTGAAGGACTTTGGGTATTTCGTTGTCTAGAATGTTGCGTATGGCCATTTCAAGATCGGCTTGATATACAAAATGCTTATTGCGCTTAACTTCTTTTATTATTTCGATAAGTTGTTTCGTAGATGTGCCTTTGGTGGAGGTGCCTTCAGTTTTTGGTTCTGGCTTTTTGGTTATATGCTGGGAGTCTAGGAAGGATTTTATTTTTGATTTATAGAAACTGGAGATAGCGAGCTTTGACGCGCAAGGAATTATAGAACCCAGTCGATCAATAGCCGCAATTTTGTAGTTTGAACTATCAATTTGATATTTGGCCGCCAATTTAAGGTCGGTAATTCTCTTTACAGCTACATTGGGATATCTGAGAAAATTAAGTATGGTCTCTACGCCTATAGTAGATCCTTGTGGTTCATATACTAAAATTACAAATTGCTTCGAACTATCTAGACCTTCAAATAATGACGGTACACTCGCGGTTTGCACTGCTTGAAAATCTGGCCAGTTGGTCAAATTACTAGTATTTTCCTCGGCGGCCATAAAACGGGCCAACTTTTTTGTTATAGATCTTATGTCGGGCGAGGTAATTTCTATACCATAGTTATCAGTTTGGTTATTTGGTTGATATAAAGGACTTAAGTATCTTACAGAGGGAAAGCCCAAAATTTTGTATTCCCTGCAAACACCATTGTTTTCCTTGATACCACAATCAATGGCACCTATTAGCAAAACATCCCGCCAGTCATACAACTCGGTTGCCAATTGCTTATAAATCGGGGTAAATCTGCGACAATGACTACAATAATTGTTGTAGAATTCGATCAATATGGAATAAGTTTTATTAAAAACTTTGTTTTTAAAATTAGTACTATTGAGTACGACAACATGATCAGTGGAATCGTACAGACTCAAATTTTCATTTATTTCTTCGGCATTAGTTACTAGTACTAAAGTTACTAAAACGAAGACTACAAAAGTATTGTATTTATCTGGCATCTCAACACATTCCACTTTTCTGTTTGTTTTGTTTTCAGTACTTAGTTTCACTTTGTTTTTTTAATTTCTAATTTTAGTAATTCACTTTAAATGTTTGTATTTAAATTTTTTTTATTTGTATTTAATATTAATTGCCTGTTTTTATAAAAACTAACCAAAGTTGTGTTCGAAAATTTTTATTCAAAACAACAACAAAATATTTAAATATTAAACTTTCGAACGTAAAATTAATCTTAATTACACACTTATATAATTTTTTAATTATCCGAGCCTACTTTCATTAACGTTATCTATCGTTTATAAACTCTAAATAATGAAAAATATGGAAATAACAAACAAATAAATATTTATTTTCTTATTGTTAGAACGCAAAGAGTCAAACCAAAAACGTCATAATAACGGTCTAATTTATTAAAACAGCTTTAATAGAGGTTTATAAATTAAAATTCAATGGAAGATCAGTTCTAGCAGGTGTCTCAGTAAGAATTCACTTTTTTAATGTGGTGTGGTTTTTTGTGCAAGTGGCAACTTTAAAATTTGCCAGCTGACACATTGATTTATTCAAATTTAGGTATATTAATAAGGTACTCGTATTCAATCAGCTGACTTGAGTTTTTTTTAATAACGTGTCTGCATCCGTTAAAATAATTGTTTTTTTATTTTTTGTCTACGAAAAATAATTTGAAGTTTTAGTTGGTTTAAAACACTTTAAAGATTTCTAACACGAAAATACAAACCTTTTACATTGACGTTTTAAAAAAATTATTAAAATTGAAGGAAAACAAAAAACTTATGGAAAGTTATGCTGAAACCGCTCACAAACATCGAAGAATTTCCAGTCGAGAAAGTTTTCGTACTGTATCAACCATTCGAAGAGCGATCAACAAATTTGAAGAATCTGGGTCGGCTAGGGGCAGTCAGACTCTTGTGCATCAATGTACTGGTCGGTCTTTTGAAAACATTCCTTATGTAAATGAGAGTATCGCCGAAAACATCAATTCGGCATCGTACTCAACAACTTTTAATTTCACAAAGCACTTCGCATTGAATTTTGACAAAAGACCTCCTCCCTAATGCGTACAAAATTCAGCTTACTACGGATCTTAAACCAGCGGATCATGGCAACCGCCGGCAATTCGTTCAATGGGTAATGGAGCAAAGTGAAATTAATGGCAATATTTCGAAAAAAGTTATCTTCTCCGATGAAACGCATTTCCATCTGAATGGCTTCGTGAACAATTTTATGTATAATTGTCGAATTTTTTGGCCGGAAAATCCTCAGCAATCCATAAAAAAATTGCACCCACAAAGATCAAATGTCTGGTGCGAATTGTGATCGGGCCTAATTTTTTTTTAAATTGTAGTGACTGTGAAGGGCATTTGTTCCTCAACTGGATGGTATGCATCTGGACGACATGTGGTTTCAGCAAGACTTTGTCATCTGCCATATCGTAAATGAAACAGTCTATTTATTGCAGGGTTTTTAGAAAAAATTATCTCAAGAAATTCTGATGTCTTTTCTGATGATTTTTTCCTTGAAATAATTCCTGAGCTTAAATCTGAGATCGATCATACGCGTTATCGGTGAGATGCAGATGAAAAAGTCATGACAAATTTTATGAAAATAGTAATGGCCTTTTATGAGAGCCGTGGGGGCCATATGACAGATATTTTATTCCATACTTAATAAGAACATGTCTTATTTATAATCTAATATAAAATCACAACTATCTTAAAAAATACGTATTTTATTTATCCAGTTCATTCTTACTAAGACACCCTTTAATTTTTTTCATAATTTGAATGATAAAAACAGCAACAATTGAACGCTTTTTTGACAAATTTCTGTACAACATCTGTCATATAATCCTTTAATGAACCTAAAATATTTTTTATGAATATGGCAGTTAATAACAATTTTAAAATACTTGTTCATACTCAGTAAATTAAATAAAAACAGGCATTCTAACAAAATGAGCAAATGAGCTGGCAAATCGTTTATTTGATCAGTTCTTAGTCGGCTGAGTTAAGCTTAGACAAATTTATTTTGCTCTGAATACATCCACAACTTCTGTAAAAAAAAATAAAAATTATATTGTTGTTTTTGTATTTCGCTTCCCTCACGCATTTTATTACAGATACAGGCAAGTGTTTGCTGTCTCTCTCACTTTTACAGTACTTGTTATTAATTTAATGAGTAAATTGAATTTTTGTTTTTTTAGAATAAAATACTTATAAAAAAACGACTAAACTCTGTTTCATGGTACAATCATCAGGTAACCGCAGTTCTGCAACAACAAAATCCTAAATGTATTTTGTTGCTGGAAAACGACGACTTAAATGTCAAAAAGCAAATGTGTGTGCGTGTTTTTTTGGCGGTAGAATATATACGTACACAAAATATACACATACATACACAAAATTTGACATCTAAGTTAAACTTTAAGGTAGAGAAAAAAATAATCAGCTGTTTTAGTGAGGCTACCTGATAATTTTACCATGCTCTGTTTAATAAATAAAACACAGCTACACCCATGGTGTAACTACATAAGGAGATAGCGTAAAGGAGAGCATTTTTTCTCTCTTTTTTTTATAATTGGATTTGACAATTCTTGGCACTCAAATCTCTTTTTTTATATATGAAATTTGACAAACATTGGCACACAAAAAAAAAATCAGCTGGGCTGCCACCGCCACCTGTACAAGTGTACCCTGGCTAAACCTAAACAGGAAAGTTGAATTTTTGCTTGTGTTTTGTTTTTATTAAAAAAACAAAACATGAAAAATTTTAACGCTTACCCATGAATTGATTGAAACTGCCAATTGTGTAGAACAACGATGATTTTAGGTCAATTTGCATACGAATTTTTGTCTCCTGAACAATGTCATTCTTTGGAGCAAAATAATGCCTTGCTCTCATCGGCTTTATTTTGTCTCTATGTACAGTGTTGCCATAAATAAAACCTTAGGGCCTTATGTGCTGTTGTTAAAATCCGAACGATCGCTTTGAGTAAAAATTTTACACTCTTTTCATTTCATAGAATGGAAATTTTAATCCTGGTGGCAAATTACGGCATTCGAATATGATCGAAATCTTAAGATTATTATTAAAATCTATACCAAAAGCACAGCAATCGATTGTTCAAGTAAAACTTCGATCGTGATCGAATGCCGTAGTTTTGCCGCTGCTAAGGCAACATGATTATATTTTTTTGTTAGTTATTTTATTGAGTTTAAAAGCATTTCAACAGAATGCCGAGCTTTAATAAGTAAAAGTTTAGATTTCCTAAGTCTTTCCATCGTAAATTTCCTTTTTTTTTATAACGAAAGAGTAAAAAGTTTTTTGCGATAACCGTGTCAAAGATACCACAACAAACATACCAAAATACATTCACAAGATAGTGTGACAGCTGATTGGAAAACGGAAAACATTACCTTTAGAAAATAAAAAAATGTTGCTCAAAGTTTTACAACTTTGCAGTGAATATGCATAAAAAGAAAAAAATATTTTTTATAAAGTTTATTAGACAGTTGAAACACAAAAATATTGTTTTTGCATTCCTTTCTCGCTTTTTATGTATTTAAAATGTCAAACTTTGTATATTAAAGATTTAAACAAAAAACAAGTAAGAGCGCTCTATTCGGCCGTGCCGAATCTTAGATACCCTTCACAACATGTAGTCATGCAATAACAGTAGTTTGTATCACCATTCATCGCATATGAAATACGTACATACATTTAAAAAACATACATATATAAAAACATCCCATTGTAAAATTATAAATTTACGTATGTATGTTAAAAACAAAAAAATAAAAGAAAAATTAAAAAAAAATTTTTTAAAAATATTAAAAAAAAATTAAAAAAAAAAAATTTGAAAAAATAATTAAAATATATATAATAAATATATGTAAAAGAAAAGAAAAATAAAAAAAAAATTAAAAAAATTTTTTTTTGGCTCAGCTGGGATTCGATGCCACGTTTTCTCTAACCAGTTACACGTTTGTATGTATATATGTTGTTGTTGTAATGTTGTTTTTGTGAAAAAAATCAAGGTGGTCGTGGGTTTTTGCTCATATTTCAGTTGTTTATGTACCGATGTTTCTGATTTTCAATACCGATCTACTCCCGAATATTTCTGATATTTTAATACCTCACCCGGGTCCAAGCGATGTCGGGGGGCTTCAAAAAGTTGAACAGACTGACAGAGCTTAATCGACTCTCCTATTCATAAGCTTTCAGAAAATATATACTTTATGGGGTCGGAAATGAAAATTGTAGAAATTTCACACGGAATGACAAACCTATATATACCCTTTTTCACTGTGTGGAGGGTATAAAAATTTGTCTAAACTTCGATTATTTGTAATACCTACTAAAAAGTTGCTATAAATTAAAATCGTAAAAATCACCCAAAAAAAAACAAGAGCGACAATGATGCTTATTAAAATAAAAACTTAAACTTTTTGGCTTTAGTGTTAAAATATAAGCAGGCCGAATTAAAGACATGTGAAAATGGTGTTGAAATTTGTGCTTATTTTTTTGTGTATGGGATTGAAAGTTTCGACTACTACAAAAGTTCATCAGTTGGGCATGTAAGGCCACCTTCTCTAATTTCATTTTGATTGTATGTATGCTAGAGATATGGCAGCTTTTCAGTAGCCACTTGGAAGTTATCAAGTAAAAATAGTGTTGGTTAACAAAGTATATGACAAAATACCGTTAGCCAAAATGCTTTTGAATATGTATTAAAGAAGATTGCAGTTTACAACCCATTTTTGATAAAACCGATTTTTCTAGAAAATATAAACAAAATACTTGTGCTATAAAAAACTTTCATCTGTCATAATATTTATTTTAATTTTTGCTCAAATAAAAATTAAAAAAAAAATGGAATTAAAAAATTCTGTAGTAATTATATTAATTAATTATTGCCCTTGGAGAGTAATTATTATTACAATATGCAATTGTCGTTAAATTTTGTTAGAGAATAAGGACGATAAGAAATCGTTTTTTATACGACAGATTTCAAGTCCACTCGTTGTATATTTTTTTTTACAGCAATATTTCTTTTTTCTAGTAAAGACACTAAAATAATCGAAAGATTTTGAGTGGAACAAAATGAGTTAGGAACATCTTTAAAAAAATGTTGAAACATGTGTACACACAAACCTGTACAATTCATATGGGAAGATGTGGTTTGATGAATGATGAGGGCAAGTGTAAAAAGGCTAAAAATTGTACTACATGTATGGATGCCAAATGCACACATTTTCTTTAAAAATATGTATAAATATATATTTGTACATATAAAATATTTAAAAACAAGTAACAGTGCTATATTCGGCCGTGCCGAATCTTATATACCCTTGTAGTCATGCAATAACAATTGTTGGTATCACCATTCATCTCATATAAAATACGTACATACATGTAAAAACCATACTAAAAAAAAAATTACAAATAAAAATATATTAAAAATAAAAAAAAAAATAATAAAAAAAAATTACAAAAAAAATTAAAAAAAAATTTAAAAAAATTTTTTTAAAATTTTTTTTAAAAAAATTAAAAAAAAATAATAAAATATAAATAATATATAAAATACAATTTTTTTGGCTCAGCTGGAATTTGATGTCACGTTTACTTTAACCAGTATGTATGTAGGTTGTTGTTGTAATTGTGAAAAAAAACGAGGTGGTCGTGGTTTTTTGCTCATATCTTAGAAAGTTATGGGGCGATTGTGCTGAATTTTAATAGCGATTCATTCCTGGATATTTCCAAGAGATTGATACAATTTAGAGATCCGAGGATCATATAGTTGCTTCTAAACGTTGATTTCAGCCAACACACGGACAGACGACGCCTCTATTCATAAGCTTTCAGAAAATATATACTTTATGGGGTCGGAAATGAAAAATGTAGAAATTACAAACGGAATGACAAGTCTATATATACCCTTGTGCACCACAGGTGAAGGGTATAAAAAATATTGAAAATAAGACATACTTTTGCAAGGCAAAGATGAAAGTGCTAAAGCGGATAATTTTTAAAAATTAAAAAGTTAATTAATATCTCATTCCGTTCTGAAGTTTCCGTGTCCTCTGATCAACTTAGTTATCCAACTCAGGGTCATCCAGTTATATTTAGTACCTCATTTTGCACACATGGTTAAATTTCAATTTCTACTTGCTGACGGCTTAGTACGCAGGGTAGTTTAGAAGGTCTTCTAGCTATTTAAAAACATGAAAGAATAAAACAAGTAGCAGTGCTATATTCACCCAAACCGAATTTTTTATATCCTTTACAGTAGGTTTGCCAAAATTTCAATAACTTAGATTTAAGATTTATTGTTGTATTCTATTTTATTTCGAACTCCATCTTGGATTTTGAATATGTTTATGCCTTGCTATATTCAACTTATTCTAGTCAAGGCCATATTGATGGTATTGAAAAAAAAAACAATATGTTTGGTATTTTTCTTTGGTCGCCATCTTGAATTTTGCATATTTTATAGCTTATTGTTAATGATTATTGATCAAGCCCTTTTCTTTGATATGAAACTTGTGGTGGTTAAAGGGGATAGATAAACTTGTAAATACTAGACATGACCAGTATATCCGTCATTCGGTCTTGGGCGCCATTTAAGATTTTAATTTTTTCATATTTAAATGCGTTGTACTGGTCAAGCCTTTTCATTTCATATCAATATTCAGGTGGTTAAAGTGGGTAAATTTATAATTACGAGATTTAACAAATGTAATAATTTTTTGTACGCCATTTTGTAATGGCGGTCAACTGTAGTCCTTTCATTTGACAACCATGTCGAATCTGTCGGTTGTCTTGAAGCTGGATTTTCTTTTGTGAATCACCAAAGGCAGTTAACATTTGGTGTTAATATCTCAGTTAGTTTCAGGCCAATTTATTAGCTTTTCTGTTAAAGAACTGTTAAGGCAGTGACTTCAAAATTAGTGACACTTTCGTGTCGAAAAACTAATTAGGAGCTTTAGAAATTTTTAAAACAATAAATGTTTTTCTAAAATATTTTTGCCGATAACTAACTCAGCCGATTATTGACAGATTTTTATAAAATTTCCATCTACTAGCCCTAGTATCAAGAGTGTCTATAAATTATCCTTACTTTTGGCCATAAATAACCGTTTAGGTCAGTAGCCTGATTCACAGTAGTTTTCCATTTGCGTCGATCTAATGCACTTAGCCTTTAGTTTCTAGCACTAGTTTCTAGCTTTGTTTCTAAACTGCTTGCTTAGTACGAAATAGCATCTATTAGCAAGACTAGTTCTATGTTCTATTTCCAAATTGATTTTATTTGTTTGGTTTATTGCGCTACCGTGATAGTCAAAGTTATTCACTACTTCAAAGTCATTGGCACCAACACTCACATATTGAGCCAGTCTTGTTGTTTCTATAAATTATCCTTGAGCTGAAATTTTTTAATTTTTTTGTTACTATTTTTATAAAAAACAAAGACAGTCGCTTTTTCTTGCTTATATCTCAGCAAATTATTGCACGATGATATTGTTTTGCAATACTTATTTTTCGAATATTTCTACACTCAAAAAACAGTTAAAGTAATCCGTATTTAAATTAAGCTGTAGCTGTGTCAGAAGGCTAGATTTAAGAATGAATGTGTCAAGTACGAATTCCTTTATTTTAGGAATAGTTAACCCGAAAAAGTTTGATTTTAAGAATTATGAGCGTGATTAAAGCCCGAAGAATCCGTAACTTGGTTTGATCGTTTCATAGTACAGTATCTTCACTACTTACCCTTTGACATTTTTTCAGCGATACGTTTTATTAAAACTAAAGAAAAAATAACGGACAAAGCATGAAACGTTTGGAAACTCCGAAATTGCTACAACGTTATTGTCGGTAACACTATTACTTATTTATGCCTAAAGTAAGATAAACAAAAAATAAATACAACAAAAAATAAATACAACAAAGAAACAATTGATATCATTGGTAAATATACAAAACACAACAAAACTCTTTCAAAATTAAAAACCTCAACAACATTTTTAATAAAATGTAAAAAGTTGGGCATCATACCCAATTTTATCTATAACACAACAAAACAGATAAGCGAAATATTCAAAATACACCAAGTAATTTCGTCTAATTTGAAAAGAGACCTAGATAATAATATTTACAATTTCCATACGAAAATTCTTAACTTACTTATACAACATAAACACAAACATATGAAGATAAACAGGGAAAGATTGGCAAAGACTAAGATGACGGTGGCGAAATTATTGGACAAAGATGATTTTTTATTATTGATGGAGAGTGAGAAAATAATAAATGAAAACCTAATTTCTTACAACAAAACAAGACACATAAACAAACTACAAAAACTAAAAGAAAATTATAATAAAATAAATAAAATTAATTTTAACACAGATTGGTTTGTAAATATAACGAACAAGGAAATACCAACTAACGTAAGTTGGTTACTCTCATTAGGACCAAAACATGCATTGCCGAAAAAGAAAAGTTCTTTTCCTGTATTTAAATGTATAGCTGACGGTGAAGATATAATACAGACAATAGATGACAAAGAAGAACAAGAAATAGCGCGAAATAAATTTACTCAACTTATTGACAACCACTTAAATATAGTTAAATTATGTCGAAGAGATAAATTAATACTGGACACAGTGGGACAAACTCGGCAATTTCTGGATAAAAATAAGGACATATTTATATTGAGTGCGGACAAAGGTAACAAAACAGTTGCAATGAATAAGGATGATTACGTACGTAAGATGAAAAATATTTTATGTGATATATGCACATATAGGAGATTAAATATAGACCCAACCTCTAGACTACAGACAAAAAATAATTCCTTTATTGAGAAATTATTAAATCTAAAATTAATTTCTATGAAAGATAAAAACACATTATCCACGAAAACTGCTACAGCACCACGTTTTTATGGTTTACCCAAAATTCATAAGGATGATATTCCTCTTCGTCCTATTTGTTCGTCTATAAACTCTCCGGCGTATGGTCTTTGTAAATATATTGTTAACATATTGAAAAATTTGACGAAGGAATCCAAATTTAACATTAAAGACTCTATTGAATTCAAATCAAGAATTAATAACACTGCGATAGAAAATGACGAAATTTTAGTTTCATTTGATGTGATATCACTTTTTCCTAGCATTCCAGTTAACCTTGCACTACGCACAATTGAAAGTAAATGGAACATACTTGAAAAATTTACTAATATTCCCAAACAATTATTTATGGACATTTTGACTTTCTGTATAAAGGATACACGATATTTTAAATATGACGACAAGATATATGAACAACGTAAAGGTATGCCAATGGGATCACCAGCTTCGCCGGTAATAGCAGACATTGTAATGGAGGAACTTTTAGATATTTCACTGGAAAATATGGAGATAAAACCGAGGAAATTTACAAAATATGTTGACGATTTGTTCGCAATTATTAAAATTGACGCTGTGGAGAATACATTAAAAATTTTAAACTCCTTTAACCGACAGATACAATTTACGATTGAAAGAGAAATAGATAACAAGCTGCCATACCTTGATTCGGTGGTTATAAGGGAGAAGAATTTACTTAAATTAGATTGGTACCAAAAATTAACCTCGTCAGGTAGATTAATTAATTTTTATTCAAAACATCCAAGAACAACTATTATTAACACTGGTACTAATTTTATAAGAAGAGTTCTAGGTATAAGCGATGAAAGATTTCATAACGACAATATAATGAAGATTGAAAATATATTAAAGAAAAACGATTTTCCAACTAAAACCATATATTACTTGCTGAAATATGTTAATTTAAATACAAATACAAGATTAAAGGATAATGAACCATCAAAAATTTATAAATCTATGACATATATCCCCGGTTTTTCTGAAAGACTTAAAAATTCAAATATTTACGACAAAGAAAAATATAAATTAGCGTTAAAAACACAAAATACGGTTCACGCATTATTTACCAAAACGAAAACAAAATTTAAAAACGAAGAAAAGTCTAATTTAGTATATGAGATTAGCTGCAATGGTGACGGGGTCAACACATGTGACAAAGTATATGTGGGGACAACAAAAACAATGTTAAAAACGAGAATATCATCACATAAAACAGATTACAAAACACTTGACAAACCAATTGAACAAAAAACAGCACTAGCAGCCCACAGTACCATAACTGGACACGTACCAAACTTTAAAGAGGTGAGAGTTTTACAAGAAGAGAATAATTATTCAAAGAGATACATGCTGGAGATGCTACACATAATCGACGTACCATCACTCTACGTCTTGACGAGCCATCGATTTGTTTAGACTAGAACAAAACGTCGGCAGAGCAACTGTCAAAAAATTGTTCATGTTCTTTGATATGGAGAAAACGTATAAAGAGTATTTTGTTGGTATTTTTATGTGTCGTCTCTTTCTTTCATATTCAAAATGCCTTTTAATGTCAGACATCGTTGTTCGAACAAATGTTCTGACAACGCTGTTTGAACAAGAACAAAACATCGACAACAGCGGTCCACACCAGGCAAATTCATGTGCGCACAAAAAATTGTTCGTTGTTCAAACAAATCGAGGGCTGGTGTAGACCGTAGGTCACATAAGAGATTGAATTATAAGAGAGATACAGAGAAATGTGCACAAACATACAGACATACAATAAATAAATATAGTCGGACAAAACAAAGATTAGTTGTTAATTAGCTTATAAATAAATAAGATTGTTATTCAACTCGATATAGAATTATATCTAAAATATTTTTTAAATGTAATTATTGTGTTTGTGTATTTATAGATACATATATAAATTTGACAATTGTTTTCCTTTTATAATTTATTTATTAGATCCCTGATGATGATCTACGAAGTAGGTCGAAATATTGGAAAAAAAAAAAAAAAAAAAAAATAAATAAAGAAATTTAAAATATTTTCTTTAAAAATAAAACAACAAAATTGAATTTTTATGACCTAAAGCCAAACAAAAATCTACAACAAAATATATAAACAACAAAAAAGGTCAACAATACTTATTTAACATAAAATGAGAATTATAAAAACCTATTTGAAATTTTAAGAGGGGGTGATCTTAGCAAATGTCTCAAAATTATAAGCTTATTTTCAGTTTGAGAGAAATAAAGTTTAATTTAAAAAGTTAATGCTTATCTTAATAGTCCTGTACTTGATTCTGTAAAACAAGCCCGTTTTGTACTTGTTTAAAGAAAAAATCAGAAATAAATCGTACTTACACTTTTAAGCATGATTTCGGCTAAATTTAAGAATTTAATTGTTGGATTTAGAACTAAATTTTCTTTCTGTGTAAACGTTTGATACCACATACAAGTATATGCAACATATAGGGGCTTTAAAAAGTTGATCTCAACGGACACAAGCTCTCAGAAAATATATTACCTTATGGAATCGGTGGGATGCCTCGGTGGAATAGTCAGTAGTGTGCTGATCTGCTAGTTTGGGGGTTGCGGGTTCGATTCCTGCCAGAGACTCTGAACTGGTCTGCTTCTCTTTCTCTTCTATTCTAACTATTTCTATTATTCTCTTTATTTCTATATTAAGACGTCACAGTGGACCGTAATGGTCTCCGGGTGAGGGTGTGAGGGTAACTTTGCTTGCACCAGCCTGACCTACCTACCTATGGGGTCGGTAATGAATATTGTAAAAGCTACAAACGAAATCACAAAGCATTCTTGCCACCACCACAGGTAAAGGAAGGCTATTACATGAAGAAAAATATTTTTGAAAAATTAATTAAATACTTCCCGTATTCTATTAGCATTCATTTGTGAGTTAAATAGTCGATTTAAATCAAACACTAAATAAGTAAACTTTTATAGCAGAAAAAAATAAGACACAAGACACTTTCTTCTTCCCTCATCAATGAATGTTTCAGTTGTATCTCTTTATAAGCGTACTTAACAGCGTTGTCAACTCGGTGATTTAAGCACTGTTTTTAGTGCTTTTTGAAATTTTTGACGCGGAAAATTTTTGTTTAGTGCTCGGTGATTTTTTCGTTAATTTTTAGTGCTTTCCTTTTTTTCTTCGGTGACACCAAATACTAAATTCCAAATAAATTTTTTATTTAAAACAATTATCATAAATTACGTCTCTTACGTGTCGTATATGTTAACAAAACTAAAAAAATACTTTCAACTTATTATATTAAAACTATTAATTAAGAAAATTGTAAGGATTGATAGTGTACAATGTCTCTGTTATTTGAGTGGATTGTTTATTTTACATTATTAATTGTAATTACATAAAGCACCTACTTTTTATAAAATAAAATTGCTACGAAAATTTATTTTGTAACTAAAGTTTCAAGTTGATCGAACCTATTTAATATTTAAAAAATTACATTTGTATGGAGACGCATCAAAAAGGTGCAAATAAAAAAGAGGAATTGATATGCAAACACTTTTCATTTTACAATTTTACATAGCAACAATTGACACTCTGATAGCAATTTTCATATTATGTAATGGCATAATTCTATTTGGCCAGATTAATTATTATTAATAATAGAATATCTATAGACTGATAAGTCGATTATCGTTAGCAGTTAGAACTTCAGTTTCGTTGCCAGTTGTAAAATAAATTATTCCAGAGCGCAACTGGCGTTTAAAAGCTGTCAATTTTTCTTTTAAATAGTGTTTATATTGTCTAATGTGAAGTTAATTTGTGTACACTGTTTAAAAATGTATTATTTAAAATAAAATTATTTTTTAATTTATCTGCTCCTTATGCTCCAAATAAGAGCGATGGGAACTTATTATATTTTTATATCAAAATTTATAATTTTATCAAATAAATAGATTCAAAAGTGAACAATTTTAAATTCAGTGATTTTTAATGAAAATGACGCGCTTTTTTAGGGGTTTAGGTGTTTTTTGAAACTTCAAAGTTGACAACGCTGGTACTTAATAACTCCTTTTATTTTGGTTCTTTAAACCGTGTTCCTTTAATGGTAGTTTTAAATTTTATTCACAATAGCTGTTGTCTGTATACGAATACGATAAAATTTTTATTAAAGTTAGTACCTACCGAAAATGCTAAAGTGTTAATTTGTTACATACTGCTTTACGATTGTTAACAAACCCCTACCACATGCTCGTACAAAATTAAAACAAAACAAAGGCAAAGAAACTAATTTTGTGTAAATTATGAAATTTTCCTTAAATATTTAAGCAAACAAACTACTTATAGTTCATACTTTATACAAACATACATACATTTATATGTGAGTATTAAAATATGAAGTATTCATGTAGTGAAACATGTCATTAAAACTTTAATGTCCGCATTAAAGGTCCTGCTGCTATACTAGATGTATGTAGAAAATTTTAAAATGTTGTGACAGTTAATTTCGTGTCATGATGTCATTAATATTTTATTACTGCCTTCTTCATCTTCTAATTAGCGTACGCATTATTCTATAAATGTTAAACCGGATAAACAGAGATACATTTGTGGCATACATGTGTTACCTTTCTCGGCCTTAAGTTATTAAAGAGCTAGGAAGCATACTCACACACACACATAAATATATGGATACGTACTAGGGTGATCGACTCGGTTTTACAACCGGTTAAATACCCGGTTTTTTTCCTCTTTCAGCTGGCGGTTTTTTCTAAATGTTGATTTTTCGAATATCGAATACACCGGTTTTTTATCCGAAAAAGCCGGTTTTTTTTTTTGAGTTTATTTTCATATACATATCTTTGTAACCAATCGTACCATAGTATATTTAGTACTCGAAAAGTTTTCAAAAATCAGAAAATAAAAACTATTAACTATTCTTCCATAATATTGTAAGAAGTTTATTTGTTGTTTAAAAAACAAATGTAAAATAAGAAAAATAATTGATCTTTAATAATATTTTTATACGATATAAACCTTACGTTGAAAGTTAAAGGTAATTGAAGCATAAACTTAGCTAATCGATCACTTTTAGGTAAAAAGTGTAATTACAATAAAGAAAAACCTATAATCTTTACTTCCGGATCCTAATTTAAAATAATGACGTTGAGTGTCTGTCAACTTAAATTTCAATTAAACCATCGAACAAACTAGTTTATGCCTATATTTGTATGTCTGTCAGGGGTATAAGAAAGAATTTTTAAAATTAAATTTTAAAGATTTTTTCCCTAGTCTTTAAAATGTATTTGAAATTACAGAAATGATTTAAAACAAAATACGTTAGTGCAATTAGTTTAAAAGATGTTTTTGACATTTTAAAAATGTACTGAAGGAGAGAAAAACAAGTAAGAGCGCTATATTCGGCCGTGCCGAATCTTATATACCCTTCACAACGTGTAGTCATGCAATAACAGTAGTTTGTGTCACCATTCATCCCATATGAAATACGTACATACATATAAAAACATACATATATAAAAACATCCCATTGTAAAATTATAAATTCAAATATGTATGTTAAAAAAACAAAAAAAAAAATTAAAAAAAAAAAAATAAAAAAAAAATTAAAAAAAAAAATTTAAAAAAATGTAAAAAAAAATTATATATATAATATATATAAAACAAAAAATAAAAAAAAAATTAAAAAAAATATAAATAATATATTAAATAAAAAATAAAAAAAAAATTAAAAATTTTTAAAAAATTAAAAAAAAATTTTTTTGGCTCAGCTGGGATTCGATGCCACGTTTTCTCTAACCAGTATACACGTTTGTATGTATGTATGTTGTTGTTGTAATGTTGTTTTTGTGAAAAAAAATCGAGGTGGTCGTGGGTTTTTGCTCATATCTCAGTTGTTTATGAACCGATGTTTCTAAATTTCAATACCGTTCTACTCCCGAATATTTCTGATATTTTAATACCACACCCGGGTCCAAGGAAAGTCGGGGGGCTTCAAAAAGTTGATTTCAACATACGCACGGACAGACGGTCAGACGGACAGACTGACAGAGCTTAATCGACTCCCCTATTCATAAGCTTTCAGAAAATATATACTTTATAAGGTCGGAAATGAAAATTGTAGAAATTTCACACGGAATGACAAACCTATATATACCCTTTTTCACTGTGTGAAGGGTATAATTATAACAGCCTTATAAAAAGTCTTATTTATTTATGTATTAATTAGTTGTATTTATTTATTTTACTTGCAAAGAGTACCTTTTGTCCTTAAATTCAGTAATTAAAACCAAATTAGTCAACTGCATTCATGTCAGTTATTGCGTTATTGTGCAGCCAAACGTATATAAACTGTAAAACTTTCATATTTATATATAAATTTAATTATAATCTTTTTTTACAATATTTTTTTTTAATTTTTTCTTTAAATATTATATATGATATATTCGAACCGGTTAACCGGTTTTTTTCTCAATTTTCAAAAAAGCAACCGGTTTTTTTTTAATTTAAAAACCGGTTTCTTAAAAAAGTCGAATAATCGATCACCCTAATACGTACCCTATAAATGTATTTGAATTTAATTTTTGGCAGCCTAAAAATACGTTACATCACGTGTATTTTTAAAATACAGTAGAGTAGAGTTTAATTATAACCTTGCGAACTATTAAACACTTTTTTTCCTACATTTAAGCCAGAGCAGGCATATTCTGCTTCTCTTTTGCACGCTTATTGACAAACAAAAAAATAACCCACACAAAATGCTCCGTTTCACGTGCCATTGAAATATTCTATCTAGTGTTTTAAAGTAAATTTTTGTTTTCAAGTTTAACTTTCTTCAAAAAGTTAGAAAACTGTTCGTTTTTATGCAAATCGATGTTTGCATAAAAATGAAGAGTTTTTTGTTTTATAAATATTCTTTCTGTTCTTATTGTTTTGTTGTCAATATTGCAATTAAAGTACAGTAGACGAAAACTTTGCAGACAATATCATTCCAATATGGTGTCAAGCAGTGTTGGCTGGTCGTATTTTTCATTCCACTGCTGTTTATTGAGAATGTCTTTGCCTTTCTTTTGTTTGCGCGTTTTTATACCCTTCATCATGAATGAATGATAAGATTTTATAAAGGTTTGTCATTGCGTTTGTTGTACATACATAAATATATGAAATACATATATTTACAACAATTTATTAGCCACATCATAAAGTAAATATTTTTCTTCTTGATTCTCAAAGATGCCAATGTCCTTATAATCGTGTATATGGCTAAACCACTTTTCTGTTACCTCTCGATGTCCTTCAAATATGGTATGAATTTATCAGCTGCATATTTGAATTATTATAAAATAAAGATTATTTCAAAATAATTTGGTATTGCTCATAAATACACCATTAAGGCCATGACAGATAAAACTTCGTCGCTATGCGTGACATTTCTAACCTTGATAGAAAAGCGCGAGGGAAAAGGTGTATGTCACATTAAAAACTTTGTTTGTTAATTAACCTATAAAATTAGCAGGACTTTTCTAAATTTTTCACTATTATTTAAATATTAAATAATATATTTGTAAAATAAAAGCTAAAAATATTATTTTATTATAGTTTTTAAAACTAATTAATTTTGCGTTCGAATTTAAAATGAAAAAAATTTAAGAAAATTTTCCATCTGATTGTCAAGGCTCGCAAAAAGATGAGAGTTGCCTAACTTTAAGTTTCGCGCTGTGTTTAAAGTGCTTTATGTGTCATGTTTCATATAAGAATGGCTATTTCATCTCAAAATGTCAAAGCGATTTTCTAACGCAACGCGAAGCAAAAGTTTTATCTGACATGGCTTTTAAAGTATTACATACACAAATAATTATAGTGTGTTTTTGCTGCTGCAAAATCTGTATGAGACAAAGGTCTCAAAAAAATCTATTTTCCATAGATTTCCACCTCACGGAGAGTTACGATACATGTTTAGAAAACAGTATCACGCATTGCTTATGCCACAGATTTTTGTTACATCACGATACAAATCTACTCACTGCACCATTACTGTTGTTTGCACTAACGATTCTGCAATTCACTAAATACTTTTGAACGATACTCGACAACTGTTACATTAATACATAATGTCAAAATAAATACACCACTAACACTACTCCCATAGGTAGTCGCGCCATAGCAGAGATTTAAACAAGTGGGTTCTTTGTCGGATATAAAAATTAACATTTTGTTGATAAAAAAAACAACAAACAATTATTGTCGTTTAGATAACAATTACAACTGTCGTTTAAATATGTTACTGAATACCGAAATCGTTAAAATTGTTCTTAACTTTTATTTACCGATACGATTATCGTTAAGATAGGTTAGTGAATCGCGCTATAGGTGTATGTGTTAGGAGACACATTTCTATTGAAAATCACAAAATTCCAGATTTTTAATTAAGTTGAATCGGTTCATAAATGACAAAATTTATTATTAAAAATGAAATCAAATTTTGAATTTTTTTTTGGAATTTTTTTAATTCACCCATAAAATAATAGGCTACAGGGTTACCATAGGGTTTAAAATTTAATAACTTATTTAATTTTTTTTCAGATTATAAAATATAAATTTTTAAAAAAAGTAAGTAAGAATGTTACATTCATGCGTGGCGAACCTGAAAATACCCTTTACCATCATGTACTTAGGTATAGTGACCATATCGTAGCTTAGCCTAGATTTCATTTTAAATGTTATACGCCAATTTGCTTTATTATTTCCGACGCCATTGATTTTGAATTTTTACATAACAAGTTGTATTCGACTGGTCAAGCCCGTTTATTTGATACCCGTATTGATAGTGCGGAGAAAAATATTGAACCCCATTTTGTTTAGGGCGCCATTTTAGATTAAAAACTTTTTCATAGTTTGGTGGACTTGAAGAGGGGGGAAGTCATAATTACTATATTTGACCAATATATCCTTTTGTTTTGTTTTGGACAGAAGCTAAAAAATCGAGTTTCGTTTGTAAACACCGAAGCAGTTGTATTTTGAGGTTTATATCTCAGTTCGTTTCAAAGCGGCTTGTTAGGTTTTCTTAGGAATTATTTTTGAGGCTACGACTTTTAATTTATTGTCTTCATTGTGTCCAAAATTATTTTTAAGAGCTCGAGAAACTTAATATATTTAATATTTTTAACCTATAACTTTGCCGATTAGTCAACACTTTGTCCATACTTTTTAACGAACTGTCCTAAAGGCATACCGTATCTATAAATAGCAGCAAACGTGTCTATAAATTATAGTAGGCCTAGAAAATTTTGATTTAATGGTTAAAATATGGAGAAAAACAGAGACTGTCATGTTTATTTCATATCTCGAAAAGTTACGGAGCAAATCTTGACACCACAGGCGAATGTTGAATTTTAATAGTATACCTTGGAATGACAGAACCTAGAGTTCAGCTTTTTAACAAAACTATTCAAATAATAAAAATGAGCTTCATCACTCGTAATAGATTTTCAATAAAGTTGATTTCATTTCTGGCCAACTGCTGAAATTTTGCTGCAAAATTTAGGCCAATGATCTCATGTAGAAATGCGCCGTAGTGACGTACAATCGATTGCTAGCTGAGCAAAATGCCTTCTAGTAGATGTTCGTGGAGTTTCGTAAACACTTTGCTCTACACGTTTAGTATTTTCCACAGTGCAAATTAAACGTAGTCTACCAATTTAAGAAAAATCTCTTACGATGCCATGTTGTTACTGATGATAAATCAAGCAACGAATCATTGCTTTAGAAGGCGAAATTAAGACTTTTAAATGCCGACGATATGCTCTTTGCGTTATATTAACTAATCACTGATTTAAATAATACAATTCTATTATTCTAGTTCTTTGTCCAGTTGTTAATCTCTCCATAATATATTTTCTTGTTCTTGAATATTTAAACTCCATAGTGGTATACCCTGTAAAAGCCTGTATATACTACAACCCAACTGTCAGTTTTCGTTTTTAATCTTCTTGGTTGTATGTATGTGAGTGTGTGTGTGTGTGTGTGTGCAAAATTTCAGACAACCACTTTGGTAAAGAGTATTCAAGATTCGGTACATAACACTGTTATTATTTGCAATTTCAATGGATAGAAAAGAAAAAAAAGTAAAAGTTTTTTTTTCTTAAACTCTTAATGTTAAACTTTAATGTTACCTGTCAACTGATAAAAAGTTTGTATCTCAATTCATTGCATATTAAGGAAAATAAATAAAATTAAAAATTTAAAGAAATTATTCTACAAAATTACTAATATTTTTAACAGTTTTAAAGGTGTTTGAAGGATTTTCAGGAAAAAGTAATATTTTGAAAAAAGGACACAATAAAAGGCCGGCATACTTGTGGTTATAAAAAAACTTGTTCTTTAGAAATTTAATTGCAAGTAAATGGGAAAAATATTTAAATTCTTTTCGACAAAGTGTTAAGAGGATTGATGAATTACATGTGAAAATGTATCGCAAATAGCTACCGGGACAAAAATTTTAGGTTGCAGCGAAACGAGAAGATAGAGATCCAAAATACAAATATGAAACAAATTTGTCAATGTGATAAAAAAAAAAGAGAAACAATGACTGGGCAGGCAATTTGCAGAGGTTTATCACTATGGCTGGGAATATTTTTATAAAATAATGCCAACAGAAATGTTTAGTGCCTCTCAGTAGACCTACCACTCTTCAACTAAGTTTTGTTGTGGTTTAGCAATCTGTTACTATTTAAAAGTTGTAATTGATTAGTTTTGCAGAAAACAAATTGACGTAAGACAAAGTTAAATGAACCTCCCTAGTTGTCTACAGCATCTCCGCCCGGGGCCTTGTCGCCTTATAAAACATTTTCTTAGCGAAAAGTCTCTAAACTTAAACACAAAATTAATTGAAAGTTAAAGGAATATTTAAAATTTTAAAACTTAAAAGTATAAATAAAACTCTTTAATGTTTAAATTTTGTACCATGAAGTTATTAGAATTGTGTACACAGATTACATGCAGCAATTACTACGGCTGTCAGTCAGCCACCTTCCGGTTTATAATTATTTAGTCTTTTTGAATTAAAAGTGTAACATTGAAGAGCAGAAAGTTGAAGGCTTCATGCTAAGAAATTATTAAAAATAAAAGTATAAAAATACACAGCAAATGAAAAACGTATTGAATGTATTTCTTTTTTTTTACAAATGACACAGGGCAGCCATCATTTATTAAGTCAACCACACAGTTTCTCAGTCAAAGTTGTCATTAAACAAAAAAAAAATATATTTTTGGATAAAAACTATTTCAACAGAAAAATATTCATCACTATTGGGGGCTAAAAAATTATGTTAAAATTTTGAAAATATGTTTCAACGCTTTTAAGATCAAACAAGAGAAATAGTATTTGAAAATAAACTCTTTATTTATTTATTTATTTATTTATTTATTTTATTGTTTCCTTGCACAACAAGACTTAGTCTTATAATTATAGTACAGGAATTTAAATTTGTACAAAAAAATTTTGCCATAACAAATAATACTTAAATACATGATAAAAATAAATTCTATTTTAAAACATTTTCAAAATAAAAAACAAAAATAAAAATAACAAGTAAAAGCGCTATATTCGGCCGTGCCGAATCTTATATACCCTTCACAACGTGTAGTCATGCAATAACAGTAAATTCACGTATGTATGTTAAAAAAAACAAAAAAAAATTAAAAATAAAAAAAAAATTTAAAAAAAAAAAATTTTAAAAAAAAAAATTTAAAAAAAAAATTAAAAAAAAAAAAATTATTATATACATATATAATATATATAAAACAAAAAAAAAATTAAAAAAAAAAAATAAAAAAAAATAATAATAAAAATATATATAATATATTAAATAAAAAATAAAAAAAAAATAAAAAATAAAAAAAAAATTAAAAAAAAAAATTTTAAAAAAATTTAAAAAAAAATTTTTTTGCCTCAGCTGGGATTCGATGCCACGTTTTCTCTAACCAGTATACACGTTTGTATGTATGTATGTTGTTGTTGTAATGTTGTTTTTATGAAAAGAAAATCGATGTGGTCGTGGGTTTTTGCTCATATCTCAGTTGTTTATGTACCGATGTTTCTGATTTTCAATACCGATCTACTCCCGAATATTTCTGATATTTTAATACCTTACCCGGGTCCAACCTATGTCGGGGGGCTTCAAAAAGTTGATTTCAACATACACACGGACAGACGGTCAGACGGACAGACGGACAGACGGTCAGGGCTTAATCGACTCCTCTATTCATAAGCTTTCAGAAAATATATACTTTATGGGGTCGGAAATGAAAATTGTAGAAATTTCACACGGAATGACAAACCTATATATACCCTTTTTCACTGTGTGAAGGGTATAAAAACTTAATTATAAAGCAACAAAGTAATAATAAACATTTTATCAATATAAAAAAATAAAAAAATAAAATAATAACATTATACAAAAACTAAAAATTTAAAAGGTTTAATCAAAATAATTAAATAGAAATTTTTTAAAATTAATTGCGTTGCTATTTGTTTGTTGATTGTGTGGAAGAGCATTCCAAAGACGAATAGCATTTATGAAAAACTGCCACTCAGAAACGAGATAACGAAATCTTGGAATTATAATTTTTCTGCCTCTAGATGACCTAGCAAAACGAATCTTTTGAAATAAGTATTTTGGCTCTTCAGTATAAATAATTTTCCAAAGGAAAATTAGCATTCTTATATTTAAAAAGTTTTCAAATGATACTCCATATAGGTTTTTTGAAAAAGATGACACATGATCACGTTGCCTTAGACCATACACATATCTTACAATATTATTATACAACACTTCAAGCTTCTTCCTACTCAGGAAATTACAACGAGAAAACAATTCACAGCCATAAGTCAGACTAGGAACCAAATAGGCCTTCGCTAGTAGCATTCTCACCCTCAATGGCGTAAAATATTGCACCGACCATAATGTTCTTAACTTATTATATACCTTTATAACTAGTGAGTCTATGTGACTTGACCATGTTAGATTGCTGTTAAATAATATTCCTAGATTTCTTACTGTAGTTACTATGTCAACCTTTTCATTATTTATAACGATATCTGCTCTGATAGGAGTTACGGTTCTTCTATGGATAATCAGACATTTGGATTTATTAGGATTTAAACATAGTCGATTTGCCGATGCCCAACGATGAATGTTGGTCAAATCATGATTAAGTTTATTAATATTTTCTGTGATTGATTGCACTGGGCTGCCAATATACAATTGCACATCATCTGCATACATATGGACATTACAGTAAGATAATTGTTGAGGTAAGTCATTAACGTAAATTGAGAATAATAATGGTCCCAAAATTGATCCTTGAGGCACAACTCTTTTTAATCTTAAGGGATTGGAAACTGTGTTATTAACAGAAACTGACTGAAACCGATCAGAGAGATACGATGAAATAAGTTATGTAGCTGTCATTGAAAATTTAAATAAAGATCTTAGTTTGGTACAAAGAATATAATGGTCTACCGTATCAAATTCCTTCGAGTGATCAAGGAGAACCAGAAAGTTAATTTTATCATCCTCAAGATTACACCTGATGTTCTCAGATACATCTGCAAGAGCAGTTATGCAGCTGTGATTTGAACGGAAACCAGATTGTTTATCAGACATTAACCCATTCTCATAAACAAAAGCACTTATCTGGTAGTGCAGAATTTTCTCCAACGCCTTAGAAATAAAACTTAGTATTGCTATTGGCCGGTACTCAGTGTTCGATTTAGGGACTGGAATTATTTTAGCATGTTTCCATTTCGTAGGAAAACAACTAGTTGTGATGATAGTATTAAATAAGTGAGTTATATATGGCAAAAGATATGGTAAAATAATTCTTACGAATTTGGGATGTAGATTATCAATTTCATAAAAAAAATAAGTAAGTATTATATTCGGCCGTGCCGAATTTGAAAATATCCTTCACCATCAAACATATACTAGCTAGCATCTCTGAGATACCTGAAGTTGGACTGAATGATCTACTGAGATACCTCACGGCCACGGGGTGGTTCTAGTACCCATACTCTTGAATCTATTCTGAGATATATTGGAACTGAAGAGTGATGTGGTCCTGTCAAAACGGTGTCATACAGAGTCCACCAATTTTTCACCATCATGTACATGGGTATAATGTCCACATCGTAGTTTAGCCTATATTTCAGATTTCATGTTACGAGCCACATTCTTTTTTATTTTGGACGCCACCTTTAATTTTAAACTATTACATAGTTAATTGTATTCTATTAGTCAAGCCCTTTCATTTGATACCCATATTGAGGGTATTAGAAAAATTTCCGCCATTTTGTTTTAGACGCCATCTTGGTTTTACACTTTTTCATTGCTAACTGTACTCTATCGATAACGACCTATCGTTTGATAGCAATATTTAGGGGGTTAAAGTGGGTACATTTTTAATTACTACACGCAGAAAACAGAATATCACATTCATTGCCAACCGAATGGTTCAGTTCCTGCAATTTAAGTTTTCATTTGTGATTATAAAATTTCTATAATTTATTAGTGCTGACTACATATTTATATTCCGAAACGAAATTCTGTACATATAACCGTAAAATTTCTACTGAGTATCACAACGAAACTATGCGATTGGCAACAATTGCAGTACTCACAGCCGATACAGTTTTCTCTGTGTAGAGTTGACCCATATATAAATTAATTAAATGCCATTTTGTAGTGGCAGCCATCTTGGATTTCAAATTTTCTTAAAGTGCTAGTTAAGCCTTCTATTTTGATACCCACCCATATCGTTCCTCTCTGTTATCTAGCAGCTAAAAAAAAACGATTTTCTTTTGTTATTTTTAGAAAAAACGCCGAAACATTTGTATTTTTGTGCTTATATCTCCGTTAGTTTCTTAGCAATTTGTCAGTTTTTCTTGGCAACAATTTCTGATTCTACGGCTTGTATTCTGGTGACATTAACATGTCCATAAATTATTAAAAGGCTT
Source organism: Phyto melanocephala (assembly GCA_941918925.1). Classification (NCBI taxonomy): domain Eukaryota; kingdom Metazoa; phylum Arthropoda; class Insecta; order Diptera; family Rhinophoridae; genus Phyto; species Phyto melanocephala. The sequence continues at coordinate 108,590,688 of OW799237.1, forward strand.
CAATAATTTGATATTGATTTTAAAGAAATATATTTATTTTTCAAAATTCTTTTTTTTATAACTTTGTTGGTTATAAACCGATTTATGCAAATTTTTTTTTTAAATATTCCTATCGTGCATATAACAAGTAACATCTGTCTCTATTAATTAACCAAGAGCTGAGAAATATTGATGTTTTTTTTAAATATGGGAAAAAGCAAAGGCCGCCTTATTTATTTGCTCATATCTCAGAAAGTTATACGGCGATTGTGCTCGATTTCAATAGATATTCATTGCCGGATATTTGCAAAATATTGAAACCACATACAGGTCTGGGTAACGTGTGGGGCTTCTAGAAGTTAATTCCAACCAACACACAGACAGACGGACATGACTTAATTGACTCCCCTAGTCATAAGCTTTCAGAACTATGAAATAAGTTCCCATCACTGTTTCCAACTAAATATCTCTCTTCTAAATGTTTGCCTGCCTAAATACAGACATGTCTGTATTAATTCTCGAAATTGTCACCATAAACATTTATTCACAAGAAACATATACTTTAACATGAGTCCCAAAAACAATTAAACGGATGTACAGATTTATACATGATACATACATAGATGCAAGCATACGTGCATAAGAATGTATGTATTGGACGGAAAACATGTAATCGATACGCGAACGCATCTATGCTTGTAAGTATATAACTTCCTTCTCTACTCAAGCAGTTAGCCACAGGTGTAATTACGTAGGAAACAAGTGTATGTATGTGTTGAAAAATGTTTGGGGGGTCAAGAAATGGGAGGATCATTACAATCGCATTAAATAGAATAAAAATAATGAAAAAAACGATGACTTAAATTCAGATGTTACTCAATTGTGACGATGACCATCATTATGACGACAATGACAAGAAAGTAGGCACAGCAATGACTGTGACTTCATTCATTAAAAAATGTAACAACTTGAAACGACAAAAGGAAACGAAACAAGCTAAAAAGGTTATGTATATGTTGCTGTTCGAAATGTTTCAATGATTATTCGATTATTTCTTTCAATTGTTGCAGAGAATATGTACATTAAGGCGGGTCGAAAAAAAAGTTGTGTCAGTCACCCCCTAGTATCAAAGATTTTTAAATTTCAATTCTAAAACAGGAAAATACAAAATACAGCACTTTTTGTTTTTTATATATAGCACCGCCATTTAAAGTCCGATCTCATCATATCGCATATCGTTGCTCACGGATTCGTTTGTGCCCTGGGTGACTTTTTAATCTAACGTCAAATTAAAGATGTCAAAAAAAAAATCCAAAAAAGTTTACATTACAAATATAAATTATTTGTGCAAGGCACTTTCGAAATATTGTTTTTATTTGTCTTTTGCCGATTGTAGACATTGTTGTCACAATTATCTAAATGATTCTTTGCGAACTTTGTTTATAAATATTATGGTTGTACATTATGTTGATAGAAACTTTCTTCTTTAAGGTGTTACGCGCTATTGTACATACAATTTTATAAAAATTCTTAAGTTTTCGCCATTTTGAAATCAAAATTATTTAATAAAATTAAAATTTTTTATGCCCTTAAAAAAGATTTAAAACAACCGGAAATTAGGACTTTAGTTTGAGAAAATTTCAAATACAGAAAAACATTACTTGCAGCCTACAGATAACGAATTTGTATAAAATTTTTATGATTTTAAAATAGATTTTGAATTTCGAAAATCGAAATTTTCCATTAACTTAATAAAATTTAAATTTGGGCATATAATATCAAAAGGGAATGAAAAATAAATAATATTTGTCTATATTCGAAAATTCGAACTTAAGTTCGAAAAATTTCAAATATATAAAATATTGTTTGTGGCATAATGATAATAAATTTATACAAAGTTTTTGTAATTTTATAATAATTTGTTTGGATTTCCAATTTCGAACATTGAAATTTTTCACAGAATTCTATAAAACTTATATTCGTGCATGCAATTTTCAAAGGATAAAAAATTGTGCCAATGTTAAAACTCAAAAAATTTATCCCGGCATAAATTATATGAAATTACGACAGGCCTGCAAAACAATGTAATATGGGAGTTCGAAAAGTAGCCATGATCGAGGAGGACAGTTTCATTATATTTCGGGTATAGGCCATCAAACAGTACGCCTTTATGCTAATTTTTCTTCATATTTGGACGTAATTAATAGTTTATAATTTGTAGCTGGTTGTGTAAGGCGCACACAAACATACATACAACATCACTAACGTCGAATAAAGTTCGAAAAAAATTTCAAAGAAGGAATGTGCTATTACGAAATACAATTTTTTTGATTATCTAAAAATGTCAATCGTTTAGCAAAATTCAAAATTCTGAATTTGTGCATAGAAAATCTTACAAATCTTGGCAACTGCAGATATTATATTTGAAATCTGTATGTGTGTGAACTTCTAGGACTACTATGTAAATCAAATATCTTTTGTCGGTTTTTTTTACATGCTTGTCATAACCCAACTTTGGGTTTTACAGAAGGTAATAGCGAAAACTCCCATTTTAAGTCCAGAGCTTAACAGGAGCTGTAAAACAACGGTAGGCGTGGCACTCCCCACACAAAAAACTAATTGTATGACATATTTCATAACGTATAAATGTAATAGGCTAATCATTGAATTAAACCTTAAAAAATTTTATATTTCATTTAAATGAGTGTATAGGGTCAAATCAGAGGGCGTATAACTTTCTATACAAAGAAAATATATTTAATGGCATATTTAAAGAACTATAATTATTATTGGCTTGATGACTGCGATATCAGTTCACTTTTTCGGATACAAAATCGATAGGATCAGAGATATAGACAAGGCATTCGTTATACCAAAAAAATCTTCAATATCATTCTGAAAACTTGTAATTTCTATTTGTTCTATATATAAAACGATCCACTTTTGATAATAATATCCTAATTAAATAGAACAAAAATTTTAAGGATCCGAGTAGTGGGAGTGATACCCTCATAATATATTAAAAACTGTCTCCAAATAAATACAATTAAAAAACGGTGTTTGGCCAGTTCGGTTCTGTTTCTGCTAGTTAACACAATGTAAACAGTGATTACAAATACAGAAAACTACTGTGATAAGTATGACTTTTAAGTATGGTCTTTAGGAGTTCTTTACCTAAAATTCTTTGAAGTTCGCCAAAAAGGTCTTAAGCCAGTATCCGCAGTTTTCGCTTATGATCTAACAAAATTAATGCCAAATGAGAAACTTAAGTTAAACCCTTGAAAAACTCAAACATAAATTTTTGACTTAAGACCTTTTTGACTGACGTCAAAGAATTCGCTTAGCAGAAAAAAATCTGCTAAAAGCCATATTGTCATTTTTTTTATATGAAACAAGATAAAAAAAAATAGAAAAAATTATAAAAGAAAAAGTTAAAAGTGTGTGTAAATTGATCTGAGTTTTGTAACAAACCATTTACCACACACTTTATACCTAAACACATGTGTGCCATTTAGTTGTGCAATTAAAATGCACAGTGGTCTACTAAGAAAAAAATAATAAAAGAAATAATAAATGAACTGGTGAAAAATATATTTTCCCGCAAAATTTGTAACCGTCTTACAGTAATGACGGTAAAAATATTTCTTCTCAATAATTTTATTATATTCGTACGAAAAGAAAAAAAAATAATAAATAAGAGCGGCAATGCTAAATCTCAATGTACCCTTCACAAAGTGACCATACGCAAATATAAGCATATGAGGAGTGATAGAGAAAAATTTTCAAGATTTAAAAAAAATCAATAATATGGAAACGGTTGATCTAAGAGTTTTGATTTTTTTATTTAATTGATAATATATTACAGATCATAGAAAAATATAACTTTTCTATCTGTTATATCCACTACTTATGAATTCGTGGACCTTTTTGGGAAACCCTTTCAGTTTCAGTCACATTTTTGAATTAGTTTGATCATCTCTTTTAAAAATCTTTTTTAATTGTGGGCCACCTTTTTTGTGTTCTTAAATTGTAACTGTAACAAATGACTTTCTTCTTTAGACCCAACTGCTTAAAGCTTTTCACACCAAGAACGTTTGTCTGATTTTGGGTCCTAAGCTTATCCTCAACATTTCCTCGAGCATTAGCAACATAAAAATTTTTACCCGGAAGCTGCGAAAAATCTGCCAGTATAAACGCTTCATCGTCCAATATACAACATGAGTACTTTTGTAGAAAACTTGAATTTAATATCCCTGCCCAATTTTTGGCTTTTAAATTGTTTTTTGCAGCATATCTTAAACTTTTTGGCTATAATTTTTCGCACCAAATAATCAGAACACTGAGTTAACCGGGCTGGTTTTCTATCAGATGTGCTTGGAGCTCTTTTCATTTTGCTTTAAATTTTCTTGGTTTTTCCAATATAATCAATATCAATTCTCCTGAGGGGTAATTCGAGTCGAAAAAAACCATTTTCGAATTACAGTGTGTTAAGCATAAAAATTACATATTTAGTATGTAGAAATTACAAACATATACTTTTAGCTACACTTGAAGCATGTGATGGGAAATTATTGCAATAAATTACTTTTGCAATTCTTACATATAAAATTTTAATTTCTGCGTTAAAATCCACTGTGACTTTTCAATATTACATTTGCACCGGCAATAAGTGATACAAAATCTTTACATAAAACCAACAATAACAATAATATCGAATTATTCCCTATGCTGCTGCTATTGCTGGCATAAAGGAACACAAACATTAGTTTCACATCCACAAGGTTTCTCTCATGATGACTTTAGTCAGTTTTTTTTTAAACTACACATGCATATGTAGGTAAGTACATGTGTATGTACGTATATATATCGTGTGTGCGTGAAAGTATGTTGATATGTGCACTGTGTAAGTGATGGTCTGGTCATTAAGTCCAAGCACTAATATAAGTTGACTTTTAAAACAAAAGCCGCTTAAACTTTATTTCAATTCCAATGCAGTTGATATCATTTTTAAAGTGAAATTATGGGACATTCCATAGTATAAAATACTAAATTAACGAAGAAGAACATTTTAAAAGAAAGTGTTAAATAAATTTGCTTTTTATTGAGCTATTTGTTTTCCTCCTTATTCCCATCTTTATAAATTCAAATCATCATTAAAAATTATAAGTTAATTTGGTTTAATAAAATCTTTTGTAAATCCTCCGAAATGGCTTGAGCATTTCTTATAAAGTTTTGGGTGTATATTCAGTAGGTCTAAGAATAGGACGTAAACTATTTTTTATGCCCGTAAGTGATAAGGGTAATCCACCACAAAATTATTGTATATGAAAAATTGTGTTTGCTTCTTTATTTGTACTCTAGGCGTGCCTAAACAAATGAACGAATTGATATGCATATTTGGTAAAATCTTCTGAGGACGTTCGAGACGATTTAAAGTAAAGCAAAAGAGCGCCCATACACAGAAAAAATATTGTCTCAATATGTTTAATAAATAGATTATTTGGTTAGTTTTTATAATATTTTAAATTCATCTAAGCTTATTCATCTGGGAAACCTCTGCTAAGTTGTTTTTTAAAAAAAGTCTAGTTGTTTTCTGATGTTTTTATAAATTTAGGATTTTTTCACTAGTATTTTGCATTTTTAATTTTTAAACTTTTTACAGACAGTGTAAGGTTTGACATTACATGTGAAATTTCTACAATATTCATTTCTGGCCCCATAAAGTATATATTTTGAGAGAGCTTATGATGAGGGAAGCCGATTAAGCATTGTCTATGAGTATGTTGAAATCAGTTTTTTGAAGCCTCCCGACATTGCCAGTACCCATGGGTGGTATCAAAATCTCAGATATATTTAGGAGCAAATTGGTATTAAAAATCAGCACAAACGCTTAATAAATTTCTAAGATATGAGCAAATAAGCATGAATGCCTCTGCTTTTCACTTATTTTTACAACAGAAATTAAGTATTTCAGCTCTGAGATCAATTATAGACTAGCAGAACAGATTCAGCACGGCCGAATATAGCACTCTTTCTTGTTTTTTTTAATAAAAATTTTATTTACAAATTTTTGTTGGATAAAGTGTTAAAATGTTCTCTACTATTTGAATTTTTTTTTTTGGTTTAAAAATAAAATTATTTTGGAGAAAATAATAAGATATTTCAAAAATTTCTTAATTATTTGGTTCTAAATCACACAGTTTAATAAATTTTGTATCTTTAGAGATTTTTTAATTTTGAATAATTTTTACATATTTTTAAAAGGTTTTATAGTTTGAGAAAATTGAAAAAAAATTCTTTGGCTAAGGGTTTTATAAAAAAACTAAACTAAAAAAATTTTTTAAAATGTTCACATATTTTTAAAAACATTTTCTCTAAACGTGTTCATAATTTTAAAAAATTGTTTGTTTTAAGTTTTTATAAAAATTTTCTTTAATAGCAATTTTAATTTGATTTTAGAATGTTTTTACCTACGGAACGACCCATACTTACATGCATGTACTGTGCCGTGTACACGAACTAAAAAAAGAAGAAGAAAAAAACGAGTAAATTGCCAACATGTAAGAATTAAACAAAGTTTTGCCAACTATTTTCTAAAAGCTCGTCCAAGTAGCATGCGAGTGTGTGTTTTTGCAGACATTCATTTCGCACAATTGTTTAACAATTTAAGGAGAAAAAGACAGACATACAAAACTAACTGCAAACGGAAATCTAATGAGTGTCCCCATGTAACATTAAATGTTTGACAAAACTCACTTATGACTACCTGACAAACTAAATGTCTTCCTGAGCTGGCCGCGAACCTGTTTAGCCTACTGATTAGTCACTAAACATGGGGGGGGGGGGGTGCAATGTTCATGCCGTTTGTTTTTTTTTTTTCGTTCTAGCAGCGGTCAAAGACTTAAAGGCTTTTAATAAGAAGTTTTAATGTTAAATAATTGCGAACAAAAAAATTACTCTACTTAAATTAGTGTTAACATGAAAATAAAATCAAATAGTGTAATATTAATACAACAACAAAGTACGAAAAAATCCATGTTAAAAAGGGAGGTAAATAGAGAATAAAAATTTGTTAAATTTTTAACTGTTTGTTCCTTCAGACAATAGAAGGCTGGATAAAGTTGGTTGCTTGGTTGGTTATCGTGGTAGTTTATCATGCGCGAACTGTCAAGTGGAGTCTGTAAGCCAACGTTTTGATAAGACCACATCACTCGCATAATGAGGGGACGTGAGGGGTGTTGGAGTGTACCAGATACACTACTTGTCGTGAAAATCTCAGTGATGTTATCTAGTATATGCTTGCCTTGTCTTTTGGCAGCCAGGGCAGGACAGTCACAAAGAGGTTAGAAAACAGAGTTCTCCTTTTAAAAATCTAGACAGTTGCGACAATGGTCGTTGGAAAGAAGTCCGAATTAGATTGCATCTTTCCATATCATACAGCGATCCGTCAATACCACCAGAGGGAATAACAGAATCTCTATTAAAATCAAATCAAAACTTTTCGCGTAACTATTTTGGTTATGACAATAAGGTAGCTGCCCGAATAATGGTTGATTTGGGGTTTTCGTAGATTCTTTTCCGATACCTTTTGCCCATTTGAATAGACAGTTTCTGTAAAAACATTTCGTTGAACTAGAGTTTCATTTCCCAGGTTCCTAAATGCCTTCCCATCATACAGCTTCTTCAGAAGCCCTTCTAAGACATCCTTATACTTTTTCGTGCAAAATCATATGTATTGTTACGTTTATACCTTTAATAAAAGTTGCCTTATTTCCTTTAAATAAACATTGAGTTCTTTTATTGCAATCAAAACAGTTGAAATTAGTTATAAACTTAAGAACACTTTATTTACTTCAACACACTCAGATATTGTTTTATATCACTTAACTTATTTCACTTATTTTATACACTTCTATTATCAAACTCACTTTGATATGCGCTTTAAAAGCTCTACTGTAATACTGATCATGTTAGCTGTGTTGTTCGGCTATTTATAGTAACATAGTGGTGTTCGGTAACATTCGACAAAGTTCTCGTATGTACACACTAGAACATTTGAAAACCGTTACATTTAAATTAAGACGTAATGTTAATGTTAAGTAATATGCAGGAATAATAAAATTGCCTAAAAGTATGCTGCACATAATAACTTACATCATGTTCGAACAACCAGCGAAATAAACTAATACAAATAAAACTACAGTAACTTAAACTACTACAACTAAAATAAATTATAATGTAAATTAAGCTATTTAAAAATAAATCTGTAACAATATATGAATACCTTTCAATAAATAAGAGGAACAATAGCTTAATTGGTGTGAATTAATGGGGCTAGCTATTTTAAACACGATCGTCAGCTGCATTATTACCTTCAATGTCCGATCCTTCTCCTACAGAGACACTCGATATTCTTAGACAATTCCTGAAGAGATTTGCACACTATTTAGGGACCTTCTTTTTGTCAATCAATAAGTGAATATTCTTGGTCGATATCTTCTGATGCTAAACTTGTTTTGCTGCTACTTTTATAGATATTTACTCTGCTCGAATTGTTCTATTTTAATCTGACTAATATTCCACTGGTTAAAAAATATCCCATCCGTCCTTGTCGTCTGAATTTGATCACCCAGTGAATTTCTGGTTGATATTCTTTAGTATTTTTAGTCAACAGGACGATCAATATTGATTTTGACATGACCGCAATTTACACGTTTTCATTCTTTCGAAGAATTTTAGTAGGATTCAGTTCAGAGTTCGAGGAAATTTATTTTGCCATGAAACCTAGAGGCAATTAGATAACAATATGGAACAATGCCTTAGTCGGATTAGTTGTTAAAGTCTACCATCCAGTCCTGACCTGTCAATACCACCAAATGGAATAATATAGGGTCTATTAAGATGAAAATTCAGCTTAAATAAATAAAAGTTTTTACGTTACCATCAAGGTTTTGCCAATCAGGTAGCTGCCCAAATCATATCTGATGTCTGCCAACAAGTTCGACCCTGTCTTGTAATTTGTTCTTTTCTGAAGTTGCCGTTCCGTAGAATAAAATTGTTCTGACATTGGAGTCGTATTGCCGGTATACGTTTTTAAGACTAATGCTCTATTTCAGGTCAATTAATCTTTTGCAGCGCAATTTAATGTAGTTGCCACTTAAGAACACCTGCATTACGTTTCAATTAATTTATTATCGAGAATCAATTCGAGATATCTGGCTTTATTAGACAAAATTAGCACAAACCCATTGATCCTAGGTAGCAAAACTAAGGGTTGTATATATCCTTGTTAATATTTATTACTACAGGGTGATCCAAAAGTCGCCATGGGTTTAAAAAAATTAATAACTTTTTCGTGTATAAATTTTTGAATTTTTCCTGGTGTTAGAAATATTTCGTCTAAAAAGCGTTAAATGTTCGGTCAAATGCTAAATAGATTAATATATTTGAAATCCCGAAACTCAATGTCAAGGCAAATTAATGGATATGCCTTGCCCCATGTTTTTAATTATTGTTAGCTTATTGTCAAAAAAGGCTCTTTTTTATTTACTTTTTATATATTCAGTTACAGTTGTATTATTTGGTGCTTTTTTTATAACTGCGTTAATTTTTTATGCAATTGGCAACACATTTATTTTGTGCGAATTTTTCGCACAGAATTTACACCATAGATTAGAAGTTAGTGAAAAAAATCAAAAAATAGTTAATAATTATTATCTGCATTGTTCTTTTTCTTAAAAAAAATATTTGCATTTTCGCAATACTCAATGGTAACGTGAATACCTTTACAGTTTTACAAACATAAGGATCTAGTTCTAGTTAAAAGTCTATCTATCGTATGCATTAAAATGATTAAATCTTTATAAAAGCTTTTTAGCTTAAATATCCTTATAAAAATCAATTTAATAAAACCTCTATAAACATTTAACAATTTTTATGCAGACGGCAGTATACTCAATAAGAGTTACCAATTTTCCTAAATGCCTTATTTCATTTTAATATTTGTTTAATTTAAATCATTAAATCGGAAACATGTAAATCTATACACATAGAATATAATTATATAATATAAAAAGAAAGTAAACACGAAAATAAGAAATGCTTCCGTTTACGTTTTTTGCACTTATTTCGCCTCTGTAGACAACTATGACGCCATCGTTCTAAATACTGCAACAAAATGTAGCAACATGTATTACAATAACCCTTAAAAAGAGTTTAAAAAAAGCCCGAACGAACATTTTTTTGGTGTGCATTTACCCATATACACACACAGATTTAGTATAAACAATTATAGTAGACAGACAAAATCGCAAATAAATAAACAACAAGTAACAGTGCTATATTCGGCCGTGCCGAATCTTATATACCCTTCACAACGTGTAGTCATGCAATAACAATCTCATATAAAATACGTGCATACGTACACGTTAGAATAAATGTGGCATCGAATCCCAGCTGAGCCAAAAAAATTTTATTTTATTATACCCGCCACCAAAAAAATGGTGGGGGTATATTCATTTTATCATTCCGTTTGTAACACATCGAAATATCCATTTTAGACCCCATAAAGTATATATATTCTAAATCAGGCTTTGATTTGATTACGATCTAGCTATGTCCGTCCGTCTGTCCGTCTGTCCGTCTGTTGAAAGCACGATAGAGGTCGCACCGAAAAAGCTAGGGGGCTCAAATTTTGCCAGAATCTTTCTTATAGACAAGGTTTGTTTGGTATTGAAAATGGGCTAAATCGGAATATTAGGAAGAGAGTTATAGCTCGAAAAGCAAGACTAGGTCGAAAAAACCGTGTCCTTCAAACATCGAATAAAACGAAATTGTGTCCAAATGCATTAACGTAGACTCATGAAACTTCGAATATATATTTCCTGAGTAAAAACAATATTGTCCCCCGAAAATCATCTAAATCTATGTATTAGGAGGGGAGTTATCGATCAAAATGTACGAAAATTTATACCGCACAGTGTATTTTTCGGTATATATAAAAACAAAAACGTCATAAAAGCAACAAAATTTGATGTACGACTCTGAAATTTTGCACACTTTGGTTTTTGGTGAGACGCTTTTTTGTAACGGAAAATCAATGTGCCACGCCCACTTTTACGCCCACCTCCCATACAACGTTTTACCTAAAATTCATATAATTTCTCTACTAATAAAGATTTTGGAATAATAAAGGGCTATATTGAAACATCTAAGTTGTATTCATTCGAAAAAATAACTTTGACACGCCTACTATAACGCCCACTTTTCACGTTATCTAACCTTAATGAAATTTAAAAGCTCATAAAACCGCCAAAATTAGAGGTATGATGATAAAATTTGCTACGTATATCCCTCTGGGCAATATCACTACTGTGCCAGAAAATTAAGGTGAAACGCCCACTTTTACGCCCACCTGCCATATAACGTTTTACCAAAAATTCATATAATTTCTCTATTAATATAGATTTTGGAACAATAAAGGGCTATATTGAAACACCTAAGTTGTACTCATTCGCAAAAATAACTTTGACACGCCTATTATAACGCCCACTTTTCACGTTATCTACCGTTAATGAAATTTAAAAGCGTTAAAATTAGAGGTATGATGATCAAATTTGCTACGTATATCCTTCTAATCAATGTAATTGTTGTGCCAAAAAGTTTAGCTGACACGCCCACTTTAACGCCTACCTCCCATATAACGGTTTATCTTAAATTCATGTAATTTCTCTATTGACAAAGTTTTTGGGAAAATAAAGGACTATATTGAAATATTTAAGTTGTATTTATTAGCAGAAACTTTATTGACACGCCTACTTTAACGCCCACTTTCATTGAAAGACTACATTGACAAAAGCATTTTAGTAGCATATCGAAGTTATAAAGGGTGGTTAAATTTTAAGGGCTGATGTTGTTTTTAAATAAAACACAAATTATTTAAGAAATCATTATCATTTCTTTTTATAATGATAATATTTGTATGGTTCAATTATGCATTTAACAAAATATCGGCCAAATGGCCCCCCCATCCTTGGCACCACTCCTCTATCTGATAGTCCAAATTTTCAATGACAATATTGATGATCAATTGTTGGGCATGATGATGAGTAGAGGTTGACTGCTATTTTGCCACACTATCGCAAAAACCAGCAGTGGTTCCCATTCAATGAACTAAGAAGGCATTCACAGACTTTCTAAAATTGGCCCTTACAATTAAGCCACCCTCTACAAAGAAAGTGATACATATTTTTATATTATTATCACACGGTGATTCAAAATATACATTCTCAGCATTTTGCTAAAACGGGAAATTTATTAGTAAGATTTTGATTTTTAAACTTCTATAACATTTTGCTTTTAAAAGATTTTCAAACGAAATAAGTTTTGTATAATTTTAAAATTTGTTAGCCATTAGTACATGAATATAAATTGTTTATGATGTTTAGAGATAATTTTTTTTTACTTATGTCAAAATTTTCCTAAATTCCCATTTTTAATAGAGCATAACTTCAGGAGAACATAAGATAACAAATATAAATTAGCACTATTTCGTAGATAAAACTTTCCTCTTAAATTCATGTAAATTCTCTATGAATAAAGATTTTGGAATACTAAAGGACTATATTGAAATATCTAAGTTATGTTTATTAGCAGAAACTTTATTGACACGCGTATTTTAACGGCCACTTTCATTGAAAGATTAAATTTACGAAAACATTTTTCTAGCATACCGAAGTTTTGAAAAAAATTATTATGAAATTATTATCATTTATTTTTATATCGATAATATTTGTATGCTTCAATTATGTATGGAACAAAATATCGGCCAAATGGCCCCTCCAACCTAGGCAGCACACCTCGATCCGAAAGTCCATATTTTCAATGACACTGTTGATGCTCAATTATTGGGCACGTTGATGAGTCGAGGTTGCTTGCTCTTTTGCCACGTTATCGTGAAAAACAGCAATGTTTCCCATTCAACGAACTAAGATGGCATTAACAGATGTTTTCACATTCATACAGACCTGCTTTGCAGACATTTAAATATTTTTTACAATTCTCATGATTGTTGACGAATTCGAACGATTTTGTTGACCAAAATAATCACGAAGTGCACAAAATGCATTTTTATTTGAACGCCTATTTTTATAAAAATCTTTAATATTTAAAAGCGTCTCTCGACTGCGTATCTTTCCACGGTTCAAATTGAGTTAGTCTGAGATTGAGAAATGTAAAATGAAATGCAAGAAAAGTTGAAGTTTAGGTGTGGTTCACCTTCAACATGGGCCCTTAAAATTTAACCACCCTCTACAAAGAAAGTGATACATATTTTATTATAAAGAGATTATTCATAGCGATTAACAAAATAATAAATATTGTGCTTTAAATGTACACAAAATTGGTGGTGGGTATAAAAGATTCGGCACAGCCGAATATAGTGCTCTTACTTGTTTTATTTAATATATTATTTATATTTTATTATTATACCCTTCACACAGTGAACAAGTAAAAGCGCTATATTCGGCCGTGCCGAATCTTATATACCCTTCACAACGTGTAGTCATGCAATAACAGTAAATTCACGTATGTATGTTAAAAAAAACAAAAAAAAAATAAAAAATAAAAAAAAAATTTAAAAAAAAAATTATTATATACATATATAATATATATAAAACAAAAAAAAAAAATAAAAAAAAAATTAAAAAAAAAAAAATAAAAAAAAATAATAAAAAAAATATATATAATATATTAAATAAAAAATAAAAAAAAAATAAAAAAAAAATTAAAAAAAAAAATTTTAAAAAAATTTAAAAAAAAATTTTTTTGCCTCAGCTGGGATTCGATGCCACGTTTTCTCTAACCAGTATACACGTTTGTATGTATGTATGTTGTTGTTGTAATGTTGTTTTTATGAAAAGAAAATCGAGGTGGTCGTGGGTTTTTGCTCATATCTCAGTTGTTTATGTACCGATGTTTCTGATTTTCAATACCGATCTACTCCCGAATATTTCTGATATTTTAATACCTTACCCGGGTCCAACCTATGTCGGGGGGCTTCAAAAAGTTGATTTCAACATACACACGGACAGACGGACAGACGGACAGACGGTCAGGGCTTAATCGACTCGTCTATTCATAAGCTTTCAGAAAATATATACTTTATGGGGTCGGAAATGAAAATTGTAGAAATTTCACACGGAATGACAAACCTATATATACCCTTTTTCACTGTGTGAAGGGTATAAAAAGGGTATATATATGTAGGTTTGTCATTCCGTGTGAAATTTCTACAATTTTCATTTCCGACCCCATAAAGTATATATTTTCTGAAAGCTTATGAATAGAGGAGTCGATTAAGCCCTGACCGTCTGTCCGTCTGACCGTCTATCCGTGTGTATGTTGAAATCAACTTTTTGAAGCCCCCCGACATAGGTTGGACCCGGGTAAGGTATTAAAATATCAGAAATATTCGGGAGTAGATCGGTATTGAAAATCAGAAACATCGGTACATAAACAACTGAGATATGAGCAAAAACCCACGACCACCTCGATTTTCTTTTCATAAAAACAACATTACAACAACAACATACATACATACAAACGTGTATACTGGTTAGAGAAAACGTGGCATCGAATCCCAGCTGAGGCAAAAAAATTTTTTTTTAAATTTTTTTAAAATTTTTTTTTTTAATTTTTTTTTTATTTTTTTATTTTTATTTTTTATTTAATATATTATATATATTTTTATTATTTTTTTTTATTTTTTTTTTTTAATTTTTTTTTTATTTTTTTTGTTTTATATATATTATATATGTATATAATAATTTTTTTTTTTTAATTTTTTTTTTAAATTTTTTTTTTTTAAATTTGTTTTTTATTTTTTATTTTTTTTAACATACATACGTGAATTTACTGTTATTGCATGACTACACGTTGTGAAGGGTATATAAGATTCGGCACGGCCGAATATAGCGCTTTTACTTGTTTTTTTTAATTTTTTTTTTATTTTTTATTTAATATATTATATATATTTTTATTATAATTTTTTTTTATATTTTTTTTTTTTTAATTTTTTTTTTATTTTTTTTTTGTTTTATATATATTATATATGTATATAATAATTTTTTTTTTTTTAATTTTTTTTTTAAATTTTTTTTTTTTAAATTTTTTTTTTATTTTTTATTTTTTTTTGTTTTTTTTAACATACATACGTGAATTTACTGTTATTGCATGACTACACGTTGTGAAGGGTATATAAGATTCGGCACGGCCGAATATAGCGCTTTTACTTGTTTTTTTTATATTTTTTTTAAATTTTTTTAAAAAATTTTTTTTAGAAAAATTTTTTTAAATTTTTTTAAATTTTTTTTTAAATTTTTTTTAATTTTTTTTCAATTTTTTTTTTTAGTTTTTTTTATTATTTTTTTCTTATTTTTAATATTTTTTTTTTTGTAATTTTTTTTTGTTTGGTATGTTTTTTACATGCATGTATGTATGTATGTTGTTGTTGTAATTGTGAAAAAAACGAGGTGGTCGTGGTTTTTTGCTCATATCTCAGAAAGTTATTGGGCGATTGTGCTGAATTTCAATAGCGATTCATTCCTGGATATTTCCAAGAGATTGATACCATATACAGATCTGAGGAACATATAGTTGCTTCTAAAAGTTGATTTCAACCAACACACGGACAGACGGATAGACGGACAGACGGTCAGGGCTTAATCGACTCGTCTATTCATAAGCTTTCAGAAAATATATAATTTATGGGGTCGGAAATGAAAATTGTAGAAATTACAAACGGAATGACAAAGCTATATATACCCTTGTGCACCACAGGTGAAGGGTATAATAAAACAAGTAACAGTGCTATATTCGGCCGTGCCGAATCTTATATACCCTTCACAACGTGTAGTCATGCAATAACAATTGTTTGTATCACCATTCATCCCATATAAAATACGTGCATACGTACACGTTAGAATAAATGTGGCATTGAATCCCAGCTGAGCCAAAAAAATTTTATTTTATTTAATATATTATTTATATTTTATTATTTTTTTTTATATTTTTTTTAAATTTTTTTAAAAAATTTTTTTAGAAAAATTTTTAAAAAATTTTTTTAAATTTTTTTTTTAATTTTTTTAAAATTTTTTTTTGTAGTTTTTTTTTATTATTTTTTTCTTATTTTTAATATTTTTTTTTTTGTAATTTTTTTTGTTTGGTATGTTTTTTACATGTATCTATGTATGTATGTTGTTGTTGTAATTGTGAAAAAAAACGAGGTGGTCGTGGTTTTTTGCTCATATCTCAGAAAGTTATGGGGCGATTGTGCTGAATTTCAATAGCGATTCATTCCTGGATATTTCCAAAAGATTCACACCATATACAGATCTGAGGAACATATAGTTGCTTCTAAAAGTTGATTTCAACCAACACACGGACAGACGGGCAGACGGACAGACGGACAGACGGTCAGGGCTGAATCGACTCCTCTATTCATAAGCTTTCAGAAAATATATACTTTATGGGGTCGGAAATGAAAATTGTAGAAATTACAAACGGAATGACAAAGCTATATATACCCTTGTGCACCACAGGTGAAGGGTATAAAAAGGAACACTGTGCTACGGCGAATATTTACAGGTGAATGGTTTTTCATTCTTGAATAATTTTTATTTTGCAATTTTTTTTTATAAACTATGATTATGCACATCTAACATTTTTATTTTACAAAAATGTAATATACATATATTTGATGCGCATTATGGTCTGTAAGTATCTATGGACCAATTTTGTAATAAGTTTTAAATATTTTTATGCGATCTTTCGTAAACTTTTTACTAAATAAATGACACTTCAGATGACAAGTTTTTAACAGCTAACAGCCTTGCCAGACCGACGGTTTTAAAACCATTAATTAATTAGGAAAATTTTAATTATTTTTTTTATAAATTTTTTTATGAATTTTATATTTATTATAAGAAAAAAAATTTTTTTTTATGGGTTTTTTTATTGATAATTATTTTTAAGTTTTTGATAAACAGAAAATATTTAATATGTTTTTTATTTATAAAAATAAACTTGAAAATATCTGTGGCTTGGAGCTTAACGGGCCAATGTCAAAATATTTACTTTTGAGAAAATTTGAATTGAACTTTAACTGATGCTTTCATAGTGACATTGGCCAGCATATATCTATGAAGTAGCATTGGCTCTTTTAGCTCCAAGCCATAAATAAGAATTATTTTTGTAGAAATTTTTTATTGAATTCGCGATTATTATTTCTTTTTAAAAATTTTCTATTTATAAAAGCTTCCATTAAATTTTATGTTTGAAAAAATTTGTGTTCAATTTAAAAAATTTATTTTGTAGAACAGTGTTAATGTAAGCGATTCAACAAAAATTATTTCACTCACACTTAATCAGCCAGTCAGTCCTTGTTTTTTTTTCGTAATCGATAGTAGTCATACGTGAAGGCAAAAACAACAACGTTAAACCTTTAACACAAACAAATAATTCTTTTTCCCTGAATTAAATGTCAACGGAGTGGGTCACACGTGCCCACTTGTCGCTGGCAAGGATTAAAGTAAAAATGTGCATACGCAGAACACTGTTAGTTTAAGTAACAGAATTGAGGAAATCAGCGAAAGTTTTATAGTGAATGCTCGACAAGAAATGTGACGCGAAATTTCTGGGGGAATTGTGTTGTATGAATGTGTTTATGCATGTTATTCCAGGAATTGTCAAGTTTATATTTTTGGCGGTTTATAAATGACATTGACGTTTTGCTTTCTTTCCTTTAAAGTTTTAGTTTTTTTTTTTTTAAAGAAGGACATTGAAAAGGAAAAGGACTTTATAAGTATAAGCGAAAGAAAAGTTAATTTATGGACAGGTTTACTTTTGCTTTCATAGTTAAACTATTTTTAAGAAATGTTTATTAAAATCGTATCAAAATAAAGTGAAATTATCATAAAGAAACGGTATTTAAAATAAAATTGTTTTTCTTTCTTTCTTCAAATCCAATAATATAAATGACCACATTTTTTGTTTAAATATTTATGGATTTTTTTTTTTTTTTTGTAAAATTTATTCCTTTTATTTTTCATGGGGTTTCCTTTTAACAAAAATCGTGGTTAAATATTGTTGCTGTTGCTACTGTCAAATAACAAACAAGGATATCCTTGCTGGTTTCTGTGGTTTAATGCAAATTAGCAAAGTTAAAATGTATGGTCTGTCTCCATGTTTCTCTAACAAATTTCTCATTTAAAAAGTATTTTTTTTCTTTTTGTATTTATTTTAATTTTGGGGGCGCCTTGTTGACAGTACAACTCCAAGGATTTGTTATTTGTTAAACATGATAAATAAAGCTCTTACTCATACTCAAGAGTATCCCATGGGAGCGAGGGAGAGTAACTTACGCACTGGGTGCACGTGTAAAGGTTTGCAACACGTTGGTTTTGTTACTGAAACAGACACAGCCACGCGTAGATGGATAAATGACACACAAACAACTGGCAGACATTGTAAACACATGAAAATCCTTGTGTATTTAAATTTTTAGGATTTGTGATTTTTACAACAATTTATTTATTTTAATATTTATTGTTGTTAAATGAAGCACGTGCCGGTTGTTGTATGCAACAACCTCGTCACTGCTACAAAACACAACGCTTAAGTGATGGAGATTTGTATTCGAACTGTTTTGAACTCTTGGTAAATTGTGTGTTTCTTTTGTTTTGCATACATCATTTGATAATGCAGTAGTTCCCAATATTAGTTTAATCAAGGGTCGACTTAAAAAAGTTTTTTAGAAATCGTAAATTTACTGTAATAAAGTCTCGATATTATTTTTAACATTTTTTTAAAACATATCTTTTTATGCAAACAAATTTTATTAAAAAAAATTCAATGGAACAACAAAAAGTGTTTAAACATTTTTAAATTTTTTTTTATAAAAATTTTTTTTTCAGAACTTTTTTTCAAAAAATTTTTACTGTAAATACAAAACTGCCTGTTCTTTCTATTTCCAATTAAATTTATATTTAGCTGTAATCCTAAAGTATTAAACCCACACGGTTAACAACTACTTCAATTATGCGATCTGTTAATGAGTTATAAATTGGCTTAAGTAAGTCTAATAATATCTATTTGCAGCACAGGCGTGAATCTGACTTGGTGTAATCATTTCTTAAAATATCTTAAAATTTACATTGAAATAATTTAGTTTCAAATAATGTGATGCGAAGGAACGAATAACTCACTTTTTTTTTAAATTAGATCACTTTCATAACACAGTACAACATTTTTCAGTTAATTGATTGCCAACTCAATTCTGTGAACTGTATGTGAAATTAGACCCAAAAAGAAGAATTTCTGCATCATTCGTTTTGTTTTCTTACCTGCGATTTGAAGTTAGTATCGATTTGAAGTTAGTACTATCGTATAGGGGAATTTATCACGTTTTAGGCCCTGTTGTTTGACATAGCTCGACAACCACTAGCCCAATTTAGTTGAAATAAATTTTAAAAAATTAAGAATTACAATTCCCTTAATCTGTTCATATATTGTTTTCCTATACAAGTAACACTTTCGAAGTTAAAAATGAATGTATGAAGGGAAAAAATTATTTTTTGCCTAAAAATTTAATTTTTTTTTTTTTTAAAATACATAAAAAATCCAAAATGGAAAAAAGTTTCAAGTCTAGTTATTTTTTCGCAAAGTCACATAACCTATGAGCAAAATGAGACAAAGATCATAAAAATCGATGCACGCGTTTCGCTTTTATTCGCAATTGAGTAAATGTATGAATTTCAAAAATCAGTTATAGCCACCACCCTTAAAATAAAAATATAAATTAAAAAATTATCATGAAAAAAAAAAACTTTATTTATAAAAACTTAATGAAAATAAAATTATATGCAATTAATACGCAATTATAATATGCATAAAAACAAAATTTAGAACATTTTTTCAATTATTGGCAATATCCATCCTTGTAGAAGTTGACGCTTGTGGTTCTGATGATCTTGTTTTCTTCGTAGGTTGTTCATATTCATGGTCTGAGTCTGTATCGTCATCCGAGATACACATACTATTCAAGGGCGTGTTTCTTTACATTGATATTGATTTCCTTTGTATCGTGAATCCCAATTACAAAGGAAGCAGAAGTATTTTGGATATCCGCCCTTTTCTATAATCCCTTGTAGTATGTTGACCACCTTCAGATCGCAACAAATGTTCCATTTGTGTTCATCGTATTTGATTTTCTTCAAAATTTCGCCCAATGCTTCATACGTTTCCTTCATAGTTGTGCTGAATCCCAATGAAATGCATGGTTTTTTATTTTTTTTGTGCAGCAGCACAGCCTTCAAACTAGTAACTGAACCATCGATGAATAAACGCCAGTCGCCAGCGATATAATCCATTCCCAATTTTTTCACTAAACCTGGGATATCATGGCCGTACGTGAACGTATTTGGTTCGTCAACGGAATAAAATTTCTGAAAATCAGCTTGGCGTTGTCGGTATGATGTTGCGCTGACATTTTGCTGTGTGAGTTTTCTTCTCTTCAAAAATGATGTCAGCCATTCGGAGTCGTGTTGTGATAGTCCCAGCTTGGCCACAATGTAATCCATTTCGATTTGTGGTAGCGGTTGTGGTGCACTATTTTCAATATCGGGTATCCAATCAGCATCATCCAAATCGGTCGGATTGGTGAAAACGGTTCCGGCTAGCAGGGACACAGTATCCGCACTCGGAGGTTTAGGTGCATCGGTATCAGCAGGGCGTTGCACTGGAAGTGTGGCAGTAAATGCAGCAGTGTATACTTTTGTTTTCAATTGTTGTCTGTTTAATCCAGGACGAAAATTTATGCATGCATAGCACCTAGATTCATCATGTTCAGTTGTGTCTTCCACCCAAATTACTGGCTTCATAAAATATAACTTTCTACTTTTTCCGTGAATCCATTTTAGAAGGGTAGTATAACAACTGTTGCACACTGTGTTTGGCGTAAAATTTGCACCACTTAAATCTGCTTCATCGAAATAATTACAATACGCGGTTTTGAATTGCTCATTAAACAAATTTTTTCGATCTTTTTTCTGTATTTTTCGGACGATATGACCACAAACGTAACAATATTCATCCAAATATGGGCACTTGTTGTTTTCCATATTGATATATTTTATGTTTTGTTGTTATTCACTTTTAAAAAACTGGAGAAAAATCACTTTTACTGTTCGCGTTCGTCGGCACTGGCTGAATGCCAAAAATCGATCAATGCACACCTATAAATACTACGTATTTTTGGATATTTTACTGCCAGGTACTTATAAATGGGCGCATATTTTAAGGGCGGCTGGCTATATACCTGAATCAGCACTTGTACGTTTCAAACTGTGCAAAACTCTCAAAATAATGACCACCCTTAAATGTGGGTGCAATTTCTGTAAAAAAATCATATAGGTAGCCACCGGAAAAACCAAAATAATAAAAAGGTCCACTTTCCGTTTAATTGTCCACGTACATTTATTACCGCAATCATAAAAATCAAATAACCTTTTGTTTATTCCTTTTTTTTAATTCTCAGAATCATGAAAAAGGTGTCAATGTTTTCTCCAAATAATGTTGTGCATATCTCGAGCAAATTTTTGAAATTCATACATTTACTCAATTGCGAATAAAAGCGAAACGCGTGCATCGATTTTTATGATCTTTGTCTGATTTTGCTCATAGGTTATGTGACTTTGCGAAAAAATAACTAGACTTGAAACTTTTTTCCATTTTGGATTTTTTATGTATTTAAAAAAAAAAAAAAATTAAATTTTTAGGCAAAAAATAATTTTTTCCCTTCATACATTCATTTTTAACTTCGAAAGTGTTACTTGTATAGGAAAACAATATATGAACAGATTAAGGGAATTGTAATTCTTAATTTTTTAAAATTTATTTCAACTAAATTGGGCTAGTGGTTGTCGAGCTATGTCAAACAACAGGGCCTAAAACGTGATAAATTCCCCTATACGATAGTACTAACTTCAAATCGATACTAACTTCAAATCGCAGGTAAGAAGACAAAACGAATGATGCAGAAATTCTTCTTTTTGGGTCTAATTTCACATACAGTTCACAGAATTGAGTTGGCAAATCATGTGTTGTACTATGTAATTAGGGGGCTTGAATTATATTATTTGAATTATCTTTACTCTTTTTCACAAAAAAAAAAATTCCTTAAAAATTGTTGTTAAATTTCTCTTAATGATTGATGATTTATAAATAAATTTTATATTTATAAAAATGATTCAAAGAATTTTCTTTTAAAAAATTTACTTTTTTTTAGAACACTTTTGCTGAGTTACTTCTTAAATTACTTCTCTAGTTATTTATTAGAAAAAATAAATAAAAATAAGCAAGAGGGCTATTTTCGGCCGTGTCAAATTTGATAATACCCTTCAATATAATGTACTAAGATATAATGACTACATCATATCGTAACCTAGATTTCAAATTTAACGTAATGTGTCACTTTGATATGTTGTTTCCTGCATAGTTAACTGTATTCTATTAGTAAAACCAAATACTATAGACTATGAAGTTTTAGCTTCTTCTGTTACTTCCTCTCCCCCCTCCTCATTACTAGCACAACATTTTTGTTTATTTCAAATATATACTGAGTGAAACATCTTTATAGTTGGTTAAATCCTATAACTTGATGCCATACTGATAGGCTTAAGAAAAAAAAAAATACGCCATTTTGTTTTAGACCTTATCTTTAATTTTAAAATTTTTCTTATTCTATTGTATTCTACTGGTGACGAAGGAGACAAAGCTGTATATACGATATTCAACTCATATATCGGTCATTTTATTTAGGACGCCATCTTGGATTTCAACTTATAAATAGCTTATTGTATTCTACTGGTCAAGTACTTTTATTTGATACTGTTATTGAGTTGGTCGAAAGGGACAAAGCCATATTTACTATATTTGCCCCATAGAAGCGTCATTTTGCTTAGGTCGCCATCTTGGATTTAAAATTTTTCATAGCTTTCTATAACCTACTGGTCAGTCCTTTCAGTTGCTACCAGTATTGTGAGAGTTAAAGGGAAAAAACCATAATTACTATATTCAACTCAAATATGCGGCATTTCATTCAGGACGCCATTTTGGACTTTAGGATTTTAATTTTTTTCAAGTTTAGAGTATTCTACTGGTCGAACACTTTTTATGGATACCAAAATTGAGGAGGTGAAATGGGTACATGTTTGATAAGTATATTTGACTCATACATAAATTTATTGTACGCCATTTTGTAGCGGAGGTGTTATGGCTTTAAAACTTTTTATGCGAAATTAAATTTCTCTAGTCAAGCCCTTTCACTTGGTACTCATATTGACTCTATCGGTGTCTAAAAGCTGAACAAAATCAATTTTATTTGGTAAACTTTAGAAAAAAATTGAATCTGTTGTAATTTGGTGCTTATATCTCAGTTAGTTTCAAACCGATTTGTTAGTTTTTCTGAAAACTTGTTTGTAACATAGTGTTAGTAGTGTGTCCAAAAAATATTTAGGAGTTTGAGAAACTTAATATTTGTATTTAAAAAAAAATATATTTTCCCAACAAAACTTTGCCTATAACTTTGCCGATTAGTGATTAGGATTATCTCTAAAGGGCATATTATATCTATAAATAGTAACAAACGCGTCTCTTAATTATTCTAAAACAGAAAACTTATCATTTTTGTGGTATGAATATGAAAAAAACAGAGCCAGTCATGTTGTTGTTTTGCTCACATCTCAAAATATATGGGGCGATTTAGGGTACACTTATACAAGTTGGCGGTGCAAGCCCAGCTGACTATTTTTTTGTGTTCTGGAGTATGTCAAACGACATATTTAAAAAAATGATTTCAACTCCGGAAATTGTCAAACTCCATACATAAAAAAAGAGAGACAAAAATTGCTCTCCTTTACGTAATTACACCATGGGGCGATTGTCTTAAATTTTAAAGCGATTCACTCTCTAGAATTTAAAAAAAAATTTATACCACATTAAGTTCTGTGCAACATATGACATCCATCCATATGACATATGAAACATATACCCTTGGCACCACAGGTTGAGTATCACTGTTATAAATACTACTTGTTTCTGGTAATGGGAGACAATCTGTCTTGTATTACTTTCTCGTATTGACTGCCAGTGTTGTAACGGGCCTATGTTGATGGCAAAGCTTTCATTCAAATCTTGTACAATTTAAAATCGATAAATAATCATCAAACAACAAACAAACAACAAATCTGGGAATTGTTGATTCATTTAGACAAGACAAGGAAATCACTTCTCTGCAGCTTTTTCCTATTTAATCTAACTTTTCGTATGATTGTGTGCGTGTGTCTGTGTGTTTGTGGTTAATTTTGGGGAAATGTAATTTAATATTATTTTCTGTGGTCTACTTAAAAAAAAAAAAACCTTGTCAAAACAATAATTTCGTATGTGTGTAATTCTATATTAATAAACAACTGTTTTTACTTAATAAACTCTTATGGTGGTGTTATGCAAAAGGGATTAAGAAAATGGCTGTAAATACTTAAGCCAGAGTAAGTATTTAGGATCTAATTGATATGAAATATTTTAATTTTAGATTACTAACCCTCGTAGGTAGGCCCAGTTATAATTGATTTTGTCTAAAAATATTTTTAAATAAAAAATTTGTTGGAAGATTGCTTTGAAGGGTAATTTTCATCAACTATTTTCCTGAAAATGAAATATTATTAAAAACGTTTTTTTCTGTCTATTCCCACACTCAACGAATAAAATATTAAATTATTTACCATGAAGTTCCTCATTGTCAGCTAAGGTTTTTATATATTTTTAGACCAACAGACCAACCTAAACAAGAGCGATTGCCAAAGCTTTATATAGCCTTGACACCACTGGCGAAATGTATAAAAATCTTTTCTCTGAAAGAAAAAAAGAATTTTTTTAAAAGTTAAAAAAATATTTAAATTAAAAACGAAAAATTTTTTAATTAAAACAAATTTTTCTTTGTTACTGCAAACGCACTTTAAGGAAAGTAAGGATTTTTGAACTTTATCTATTAGAAAGAAAACTTCACTTATTTGGCAGATTCTTTTCACATTTCTTTGTAGCAACTTTTCACTTTTTTACGAGAGTTGAAAAGTATTTGTGTAGTAATGTAGGGGTGTGTGTGTGTTTGTATATATTTCAACGAATTCTCTTTTTGTCTGGTGTATGTCTACATACCAGTTAGTTTAATGTCCTGCGTGATCCTTTGCATTTCTTATTGTTTGTTGCCCCTAAAACAGTTTGTGCTCTTTGTGAATGTGTATAAGAATAAAGTAGAGTTTTCATTTCATTTATTCAGTTTTTCATTTTTTTTTTTTGTTTCATACAGACATTCATTCAAACATATACAAAAGAGTAATGCTGTCTTATGATAATAATTTAAGAGCTTTATGGTGTTTGCGACACACACCAACACAGGCGACGAGACAAGCAGACAGACAAGCCAAAGAACGATGAACGGACATTTAGAAAAACATTTGTTGTGTTTTAAAGTTATAGACAGACAAACAACAACAAACAAATGAACAGAGACAAACAAAGTCAAGACATACATATAAATTAAAGGATTTAAATGAAGGATAACAAACCATTTATAAATGGTCATGCTAAATACAAACATGTGCAAACATAATTTGTAATATTTTCTTTTAAAGGATTTCCTTCTTTTTTTTCATTACTGTCTTAACTTTTACTGTCTTTATTTAGGACAGGACTTTTGTGGTTTCGCTGTAATTTATAAAAAAAAAAACTTTTTCTTAAGTTTTTCACAAAAAAGTTTCTAAGGTCATACATGGTTGATTCTAAAGCAGATATTGCAAAACAAGTAGGAATGATATATTCAGCTGTGTCGAACTTTAAATATGTACCTTCCGGTTATGAAGTGCATTTTTTTTAATTTCTATTAATAAAGTCTTATTGAAAATTTCCAAAAAAAAAAAAAAAAATAGCAATTTTCTTCTATTTTTTTCACTTGGCCGTTTAAGTTAATTTTCAATATAAAAAAGCATTAGTTAATCATGAACATGCTCCCTCCTCTGATATTATGACGATGCAGTTAACGCTCTCATATTTTATTAGGATTTTGTCACATGATAGATTTGTGTTATCTCCCATTAGTATTATTCTTTGGTATCTTGCTTTATGATCTTTTACAGCCATTCATCCATATGGCAGTTAATGTAGTGCCGGCCAAGGCTGCTTCATATTTAACCTGTACTCGTATCTCAATCGGCAGAATTGACCTAAAACTGTGCCAATGCTTAAGACCATGCACAGCGAACAGAGTTTGTTTAATGGGTACATGAGCATCAACAAATGAATGTGAATTTTTCGAACCAAGTCATATTTAATTGTTTACCGTTTAAATTGTCTTATTTTGGATGCACGAAACCTTTAAATGGTTTTTGGAAAACAAATGAAATTTATGGGTTGGTAGAATTATTGTATCACAGTTCTTTAAAGCAGTAAATGGTGCTCGATATTAAGAGATAATAATAGAGTTCTTTCTACTAAATGTGGCTGACATGTGGCCTTAACAGGTCGACGTTATATTCCACACAACTTATGGAGCAACTTAATTAACTGTGTTGTTTCTCGCTGTAGGAGGCCAATTCTAGGGGTAAATTACGGCATACGATCAAGATTTTAGCCCCGTATTTGAGTTCGCTGTTGGTACGAGGGCTACTATTTATGTTTTAGAAATAGCAAATAATAACAACAATTTTTAAATGAACAGGGATTTATTCCCCTTGATGATCAATACACTTTTGCAGTCGTTCAAACCATTTGTCATGGCAGTTTTTCTATTCCTTTTATTGAGCGATATATTAAGGAGTATCCGATGAGAACAATTATTTTTGCCACCAAGTGTTTATGCAAAATTAAATGTATTAAATTGTAACTAATGTGCCAGGATGCTTCTGTCTCACAATATGTCACATGACGATCTTGCATTATCAGTTCACGCACTGCATCGATGTTTTGTGGCACAACAACCGATTTTGGACGACTATCACGAAATTTTTCGGCGACAGAACCACGACCACGATTAAATTCACTATACCAGCGATATACTGTTATTTTTAAAGGTGCCTTATCACCATACAAAGAACTAAGTTCATCAACACATTCTTGTTGAGATAATTCACTTTGAAAGTTGTGAAAAAAAATCCAACGAAAACCTTCTCTTGAAATATCTGTCTATTTGGAGAAATGATTTTTTGAACACATAGCAATTGTACATCAAAACGTTGTGAGTACGTTTATGGTAAAAAATGTTAAACTTTATAATGGTGTTAACAGATTTTAGCTCTTGGCATTAGTTTCATTATAGAGTTTCTAAAGAGAATTGTAAAACTTTGTTCCAGTTAGAATGCCGTAATATGGCCGCAGAATTGGCCTCCTAGCTTATGTATTATAAAAAATTCTTGTTATGGGGTCATTTGAGATCAAAGATATATGTATGCCAAAATGTTCCCAACCATGCTCTCGTTGAAGGAGAAAATTTAGGGCTCTATCAACAAAATTCCTTTCCTTCCTTTGAGACCTTGTCACTAGATAGTGTGTATCAAGGCATATTTATTCATCAGGTAGTCTTGATTCGTCAGCTGATTATTTTCTTATTCAATTATTTTAAATTTCAGCTGTCAAAGTCCATAGATAACAAACAATTTTCTCTCTTCTCTCATTTATTTCAAATGTCAAACTTTATAATAAAAAAATATAAACAAAATTTTTCTTTTCGAACTGCAGCTACGTGATGAATAAATATGCCTTGGTAAATTTTAATTAAAATTTGTCATACATTTTGGGAATTTTTTTTTATATGAACATTTTTATTCAAGTGTTTACAAACACTTAACAATCAACTTTATCGGTTACCCTGATATTTAGATGCTTTGTAGCAGATCTGATCAAGATATCTTTCAAACGTTTTTTTCTGTTTTGAACATTTCTTTTGCAGACATAAACCAATAATTTATCATGTCTTTCTTTAGCTGAATTCTATCGAATGGCCACTTGTATGTAGTTTAGAATACAATGCAAACAAACAAACAATGGTCGGTGATTTTACACATGCACATTTACACCAACAGATGCAGTTAAAACAGTAATGGAAACACGAGAAAACATAAATATGCATTAACCCATCAACCATAATCATAATAACATTAATTCCATGGAAAAATCATGCCTGGCTACTCTTGTAGTTTCTATGTTTTTCATGTTGTTCTTGTTGCGCTACTACTTATTAATTTTTTTTTCTTCCATTAATTTTCTGTTTGAATGGAGTTTTTGTTGTAGTTGTTTTTTTTAGTTTGAGTTGTTCTTTGTGCATACATACGTATTGCAATTAACGGAAGTACGTTCCGTTCCACTTGGAAAATCTGCAAACGTGGTATATAAAGAAAAAAATCAACAACAACAGCAGCAGTTGCAACTTACAACAACAATAAATTAATAATAAATGATGCATTCTACTCGTAAAACAACTAAGAGAAATTTAGAAACAACAACAAGAGTAGTGAGCATAATTTAAAATTAATAATAAACAAAATCAGCTGTGTTTAAGTTCATGCGCATTTTTATAATAAATATTTTCACATTTATTTGAACCTTTCTTTTCTTCTACATATTAATTCTCTTTGCCTTGTACACACTCTTTCACATACATACTTATGTATGTAGTTTTGTTGTGTTTATTTTACCACACTGTTTCATCATGTGGGGGAAGTGCAATAAAACAGTTTGTAACAACAATGAACGGGACTTGTGTTTCATCTTGCTAAATATTCCATTTCGTTTCTTTTTTAGGATTTATGAGTGTCGTGTTATGTTTTGCACTGTTTTAAAATTTATTTTCCAATTCATTCATTTGTTTTCCTATGTACCCTATGCATTAATTTTTTAGTTTAAAAAAAATAACAGAACGTTAATGACTATAATAAGGATAAGGGATTAGGTACCTACCTAATTTAAGAAAAAAAAAATTTTGTATATTGATGGTTTAAAAAGAAGGACTGAACTTGACAGATACTTTTGTACAGAACGGATCATTGAAATATATACTTAGTAATAATTCAGACCCAAGAAATGTACCACCATAGCGGTTGAATCAATGTATTTACAACTAAGCCGTGTAAACCGGATCTCCCTAAATTTAATAAAGAGTCTGATAAGCTGATATATTTGCGTTAATCTTTTATAATTTCACAACGCAACCAACATATCCGATATGCTTAATTTTCAATTACATAAGTTTTAGTATATGCTAGCAGGACATATACCTGAGAGCTAAAAAAATCCCTTAAGAAAAGTCTAAATGATTATCACCTCACTATATCGGTTGATATTTCACATCATCCTTACTATCAATTATTACTGAAGATGACCATACAATCAAATTGCTCTTCCAGAATGTCGAATATGGCATGAACTATGTGGAACGTAGCGGCGTCCTGTTGAAACCACATATTGATGGTATCATGTAACCAAGGACTAATAATGTATCGTTTTGGTCTGGATAATATCGTTCTTAAAGAAATATAGATAGATGACACAGTCAGCCATTACTAAATTTTGACTTTTTTGGGATTCATTCAACCAGAAATATGTCTCATCACCAAAGATGATATTTCGATGAAATGTTACTCGAACAGAACATCCATTTGATAAAAAACATTTCATCATTTGCAAAACAACCCGAATAAATGATAGTCAATTCGACAGATGCACTTTTAAAAACATAATCGCTGTCAATATTTGGAAATTCCTATTAGAAAAACCTTTTTTTTTAATTTTTATTAGTGCATTCTTAATTGAAGGGTCCTTAACGTTCGTCACATCCCAATACAACACGTACTTGTTCTCTTGTTTTATTTTATTTTTCTTTATTAGTTTACGTGTTTTACAACCAAAACATTCCTCTTTGAATTACAGAATTAATAAAAACTTCTTGAATATTAGCAGCACGGTAAAAGTGAGCAAGTGAGTGGAGTTGGGAGAAAAATAAGAGGAAAACATAATTTAATATGTTTGACTGTGTAAATCAGTCGGTCTTACTGCTTGCCATATGGTCATATAAATGTTGCGGAGTTTGTTTGTTTGCAACTCTTTGTGTGTGGTGTTAATGTCGTAGTGCCGGTTTTGAGTTGCCAGACAAATTAAAAGCCATAGTAATTCCTATTTATTTACATAATTATTGTTATTACAAAACATCAACTGACAAAAACATGTATAATTATGTAGTCTATAAAGCGTGATATGTAACTTGCAATTTTAAAGGTGCAAAAAATTTACAATCCATTAAAAGCATAACAGCGTTGAAGCGTGCTATATATTTTCAGCTTATTCAGTTAATTAAAAATGTCTGTCTGTCCACCTTGCCGTTGAAATCAACTTGTTGAACCCCCAGCTTATTGAACATATTCGTATGTGATAACAAACTGCCAAAAGAAATCAGCCACTATCTGTTGAGATACACGAAACACGGCTGCAAAAATATTTTAGAAAAATATATACTGCGGGTTTTTCTTAAAATTTACGAAAAAAATTAAATTTAATCACAGAAACGCAATGCGGGTTTTATATTAAAGCGCATGATCAACAAAAAATTACATGATAAAAAATTAAAGTCCATTATGGTTGCAACAACAAAATGGCAGAACAAAAGAAATATCTCCAGATATCAGTCGTACATCGGAATTTAAGAGCCGAGGTCGCGAGGACATCTCAAAGTTGCTGGCAGTTTCGATGGGTCACTGGATAATTTGTTTTCTTAAATCCAGAATAGTATAAAGTTAACAATTTAAAAATTCATATTTTGAAAAGGCGTTCGAAGCAAAATGAAGGATATTTTGTCTTTAACACCATCACTATGGGTATAAAATATACATACATATATACTATCAAAATACAGTAAATTATAAACCGATTCAAAATAAAATGTTTATTTTTGAAGTTATTTAATTTTTGATAAATATTTTTCAATTTCCAACGAACTGAGGAATCGATAAAACAAAGCATCTTTTTTGGGACGTTTTATCTAGGCCAAGTCGTATATCGGGGATGGAAAAGTTGTTGTAATATGTTTTATATAATAAAATTCTATTAAAAAAATTATACATGTTTCTGAAATACATTGTTAATGATTCAAAAGCAGCAAATATACACAAAACTGGTACATTTGTAATCAAAAAAAGTAAACTCAAGTCAATTGTTTATTAACGAAACCAAAATCCCATTTTCCATCCCTGTATTGATAAATAAAATCAAGGCGAATTCAACAAATTTTGAGAAAATGCTTCCCCATCAGCTGGGATGAAAGTATCACCCAAGGCGAATTCATACAGGTGAAATTATCAGCCCAGCTGATGGGGAATGCTACAGTCAAACTCCATGTATAAAAAATTATTGTGTATTTTTTATATGTGTCGTCTGACAGCGAACATCACAGCGAATTCGCCGTTGCATATACCTGTATGAATATGCCTTGGTATCACCCATTGTACACTTATACAAGGTGGCGGTGCCAGCCCAGCTGATTATTTTTTTGTGTTCTGGAGTATATCAAACTACATATTTAAAAAAATGAATTCAATTCCAGAAACTGTCAAACTCCATACATAAAAAAGCAGACAAAAATTGCTCTCCTTTACGCTATCACCTTATGTAATTACACCATAGAATGTATAAATTTGCCTTAAAAATTTCATAAATTTAATATAAGTATTATTCATTTTGTAGAATTATTTAATTTTTTAGACAAATAAATTTTTGTTTTCTTCCCCTCTTTTGGGATTTTGTTTTCGTACGTTCCGTATTTATAGAACCTTCTTTTTTATTGTTGTAAAATTTTTTAAAATATTTTTATTTGAAGAAAATGTCTATTTAGTAAGCCATTTTAATTATAATCTCTTCTTTTATTAAAATTTTCCATGAATTATTTGTACATATCCATAACCAATATAGTATAAACGTGTTTTAAACAAAACTTTTGTACAAAATATTTTTTATAAACTTAAAACTATATTGTAGTAAAAATTGATTATGAAAATTTTCAACACCTTCTGCTGTAATATATTTTGTTTTTGATATATCGATGGCTGAGTATTAAAAAGGCGTATCTCGATTTCCTGTTAAATTACACAAAACGGAAAAACTGAATAAAATTGACACGAGTCAAAAGACAGGTATAATTTATTTGGCTATAAATGTGTTATTTTCGACTATAGCTCACTTATTTTTTTTAGAAGGGATGTGTTTTGTATGGGGAGTACCACAAAACATTAAAAACACGATTTCGTTAAAAATCGATTTACGCCTTTTTTATATTCAGCCATTAATATGTATTTTAATTTACTTATTTTATTAATAGAAAATCTTTCAAATTTGGGGATACACAGCCTGTTTGTCTGGCAACACAGTTGTCGTTCTTAAATGTATCCATGCGAACCGAACAATCTGCACACCAGTCATTCATCCGCATCAGCGTTGTCAACTTTAAAATTTCAAAAAGCACCATAACCCAGGAAAAAACGCGTCATTCTCAAAAAAAAGCACTAAATTTATAATTTGTAAATTATTTTTTTATTTATTTAATAAAATTATACATTTACATAAATTTCTTTACAAATAAGACATTTTTAAATGAATATCAGAATAAATAACAAAAAAATTTACAAAAATCAAACAACGAATATCTTTTAGTCAGTCAGTACAGATTTACATAGATACATATATTTATATGTAAATAAAAATAAACAAAAACATTGGAAAAAAGAACAAAAATATTTAATTATTAAAGTAGTTATCAATTCACAATATATCACAGGAGTGATGCATTGTAAGAAATTTATTTCGACATTTAGAAAAAATTACGACAGGATTAATTTTTCCATACCTGATGCATTTATACGACGTTTAATAAACATATGTGAATTTGTTGTACAAAATATTAAAGAAATTATTCACCAAATAAGTACAACTATTATTTAATATTTAAATAATTTTATATTACATATTAGAGTAATTAAATAGAACTATTTCTAACTAAAAATTATGAAAAATTTTAATAAACTTGCAGTTTAATAATTCGATTAGGATTTAAGCTTTTCTCTGTGTAAATAATATCAAATATCAATGTTAAAGTCTTATATTTCTTCATTATTATCACTATCATCTGGCCACAACATAGTCTTAATTTCAAATTGTAATGCTTTATAAATATCATTGCTATTAATCAGAATATTTACTTCATCAGCTATTTGGTAGGTTTCACAACAGGAATTTTCCCGTTTAAGCCCATTTTTAATGTGAAGTAAGGCATTAACTGAATTTAAAGACATTCGGTTGCGAATTTTAGATTTAAACACATTCATGGGAGCGACAAAAGTTTAACGTTTAAGTTTAATGCTTCAACGGGATTTAAGTTAACTGCATCTTTGTACGATTAAACTTCAATCCAAAAATCGACTGGATTCAATATTTTGCCATTGGTAACGGTAAAATATCTTCTTTTGTATGTGATAAAACATTTCTAACATTAATTATGTTAATTTTACTCAAAATTTCAAGGTTTTCTGGTAAACTTTTTAAACGTTTAAAGTTGTGGGACGCTAAAAGTTTGCTTTAAGGTTTAATCATTTATAAGATGATCTCAAAAGAAAGAGGAATTTCTTTTATTCACATTCACCTCAAATGCATATACATATGTATAAAGTTAGACATTTTGAAACAAAAACTTTCTGGGCAATCAATTATCTTATAAATAATTAAATTTTTAGTGTAATATTATTTTCTTGCCGAGTTGCATGTAATTGTACTATAAGTTACATTTTGGTAGTATGTATATAAATTTACACTTACAAAAAATTTGTTTCAATTAATTAATTTGAATTTTAGTGTTTGGTGTCACCGAAATAAAAAGAAAATCACTAAAAACTAAAAAAAAAATCACCAAGCACTGACTCACAATTTTTCCGCTTTCTAAATGTTAAAAATCACCAAAAACGGTGATAAAATCACCGAGTTGACAACGCTGATCCGCATCCATCTACATTTCAGCAAACTCATATAAACAATAATATATGTGTGTGTGTATGTATGAAAGTATGTAATTCGAAAGCAATTCTTTTACTTTTTTTCCATTAGTTTTTCTTTTACTTTGTTTTTGTTTTAGTTTCGGTTTTATTATATTTTTTTTATTAATTCATTTGTTGTTGTAGTTCTTTGCCTTCAATATTTTCCATTTAGCAGAAATTGATGAAGTTTGTGTTTTTGTTTTTACGGTATGTTTCGTTTCTGAACATGGTTGGAGTGTGTTGCGCGTTGGGTTGTGTTCGCTGGTTCCATGCAATGTTGGGCACTGCGTTGTGTTTATTAAGTTTCTTGTGTCAGTATTTGTCGTGAGTTCGTACGGTTTGGATGTTAAATACGGGGTATTTGTAGACTTTGCGCCCGCTTGTCTTGTTTAAATCACTAGTTGTTTTTAAGTTATTTATTTATTTAAATAAAATACACACAAAACAAACGTTTTGAGCTTCTTTAATAAATGTGCTGCCACTTTGCTAATTAATGCTTAAAGCGTAAAATACTTTGTTTAAAAACATTAAATGTTATTTAATATTTTGTTCAATTGCTCATGAAATTAATTTACAAATTATTTGCAAATATTTGTGTGAAGTGAAGTGAAGAAAGAAGAGTTTTGTAAACAAATCTATTACATTTACATTTTGTGTGCACTTTTAAAATTTGGTTTGCAATAGTGACAGCTGACAAATTGTTTGCAATTGCCGGTATTATGTTTTTACAATCGCATAAGTTGCTTTTAAAAATTCTTAACAGACAATTTTAGTTAAATAAAAATATTTAGTTTTCTATTCTGTCAGATTGATCTAGTTTTTCAAT
The DNA here is from genome assembly GCA_941918925.1 of Phyto melanocephala. NCBI lineage: Eukaryota > Metazoa > Arthropoda > Insecta > Diptera > Rhinophoridae > Phyto > Phyto melanocephala. Next base: position 108,625,665 of record OW799237.1, read on the forward strand.
CACTTTAACACCACAACCTACTCAAGTGCTAAAAGAAAAGTTCTCAAACAACTGCAAGTGGGTTTAAAATATTCTAACAAATAAGAAATATAGAGAAAAAAGAATAATTTTTTGTACTAAATTTTATTTGAAAATTCTTATAACTTTAAATAAAAAATTCTTTTAATAAAATTTGTAAGCCAAAACTTTTGCAAATTCAGATAAATAAATTTGGAGAAGAAACCAAAAATAATAATAATTAAATAAAGAAACGGTTAAAATTCTGTTACTATAAACAAATTTAATTTTTAAATATAAAAAAAATTAAAAAAAACCTTTTACAAATTAAACAAAACACAGTGTTACAACAACAAAAAAAAAAAAAAAAAGTTGCCAGTTCTTTTTAAAAATTAATCATTATAAAACAGCTGTCAAATTTAGTCATTCATTCGTACAGTTAAATAATACATATTTTTAAAAAATATTGTGAACAATTTATAAAATATTATTATTAATTTTCTGTCATAACTTTTAAACTAATTAAACAAAAAAAAAAAAAAAAAAAAAATTAAAAAAATAAATAAATTTTAAAATTTATAAAAAATTTAATCAAAAATGCTTATTTAAATTACGAAGCACAAGCAAGTTAAATTATGTTTGAAATTTTTCTAAAAATAAATTTTTAAAAATCTGAAATTTTAAAAGAAAAAGTTTTAAAATTAAATTAAAGCAATAAAAAGCAATTCTATTAAAATCAATTAAAATATTTGTGTGTAACTTTTAAATTTTAAATGGATTAGCAGTTCTTGTGCCACTACTTGTTCGAAAAGGTAATTACATTTTTATTTTTTGATTAAAATTTAATTTTAATAAATTTTTTCTCAAAATGTGGTTGAGAAGCAATTTTAATTATAAATTGTGCAATAAGGCTTCTTCCAAAAGCTTGATGCATGAAAAAATAACGGAAAAAACAAGCTGCGTGTAAGGCATTACCGAAATTCTTTTTTTGATTTTTATGATCCATGTTTGAACTATGTATGAATTATGAAATGCCGAAACTTTGCACGATATTACTTTTTCTTACTTAATTCTAAGAAATTAAATTTTTAATGACTACCTCAGGCATAAATCTGGTTTAAAGGCGGTGGCCTCACTTATGTTTACTTTGTGGCAAGCTTTTAACTGCAGTTTTAGATTACGCCACTTATCTGTCAAAAAAGTAAGTCAGTTAGTCAAAAACCTATAGTGTAAATACATTTTGATTGATACAAACATAAAATCCGATTGCTAATTTTGACAGTCCAATTGCTTTTTCATTTCATGAAATTTTTCAAAGAAGTTTTGAGTGCCAATTGATTGTATAAGTGTGACATTTTCACACATGACGAATAATGACAAAAACAGCTGATTGCATTTAATTTGCAGCCTTTTATGTAAACTCCAAAAAAGTTTTAGAAAATATTTTTCTGATAAGCGTGGGATTTTTTTTTGTTGATTTGTCAGATGAAAAATCCGATGAAAGTCCTATAATCTACAAACACTGCCTTCTTGGCATCAGAGCCAAATTGCAACATTCGAACATGTTCGAACGTTTTAGTACAATTTTGGTTGCCGTAATTTTTCTTCAGATCAGCGATTTAATAAAATTAGTAGACAAGTTGCATTTCTAACTCTCGTTTTCACTCGAACACATACTTTAATAATAAAGTTTAAGCGCTACTCAATCCTAAAACTTGCCATCGTAATTTGGGAATTCAATTTAATTAAACGGTAATTTAAAAAAGGCCGTGCCAAAATAACAATATTGCCCCTATTAGAAGGCTCTATAGCTTGATCCTACGCCACAATATTGTGCACATCCATGCATACAATTAAAATTATTTTATTCGTTATTAAATAACGATTACATCCAAAAGAATTCATTACCTTAAATGTCTTCAAAAATAACAATGATCAACACGTTGCAGTCAACGATGAACGGTATAGAGACATGCTTTCGTGGATCAATTTGAAGTTGTATTGCAGACATGAATGGTTCCATATCGAACGAAGCCTTACTTCCTCAACCTCGTATCTTCAAAAATAACATTTTTCAGGAGAGACAAAGAAAACGGTTCATCTTTTTATATTTCGGCGTTTGGTTAAAAGTTTAAATGAAATTATTAAGGAATTGATTGTATTTATGTATGTTAGTAGTAATAATATACTAATCTTTTTTAGTTAAAGCATAAAACAATCGTTTGATATGAAAAAGTCAAAACCGTATTTTTTTAGGATACGAGGTTGAGGAAGTAAGCATCGATATGCCACACAGTTTGTGATATAATCAATTTATCAAGAATTTATCCACATTTAACGACTGTATAATTTCAAGAAATTGAACTGGTAATTGATTACCTGGACACCACGTTCATGTAATTTAACGCAATTGGATTATTTACTCTGGGAAAATGTGAAGTCCCAGAAATGATCGCTCTGTTGAAAGTGAATATTCGACGCGTTATTTCCAGCTTGATTTAGTGCGAAAGGTCTTTGAAAAATTAGACTTTTAGGCTACACCATATATGAGCTAGCAATGGTTATTACATGCCTTTAATCATATTTGAACTTTATATATCATTTTCTTAAACTCCCCCACAACTTGTGTCCATTATTGCCGGCTGTTAGCCAGTGCCTTTTTGATGCTTTTTGATTTTCTATATCCGCACTGGACCCGCCTTTTGTGTTGATGATACTTCCGGGTGAACAAAAATACTCTTTATCCTCTAAGCAAGTACGATTTATGATAAAAGCTTCTTGATTGCTTATAATTAATAAATTGTCAGCAAAGAGACATTAAGAAGCTGATTACCAAAACCACAAGAAATTTTTTTTCTTTTATTTCGACTTAAAGTTTTGTGTTTCTATTAAAAAAGCACCCGTTATACATCAATTGCAAGAACCAACTAAATTAATAATCGTTAAGTTTAATAAAAAAGAAACGTGTGCTAACTAACAAGAAAATTTCCATAAGCTAAAGACTAAAGATGGCAGCTATTTAGTTAGCACCCAGTTTGTAATTTTGCATAACACCAATAATAGTTAGAGATCTTAAAAGGTTGCCCAAAAAATTCTACACATTTTCTTTGGTAATTATTTGCTATTGCTGAGCCTTAAAGTCCACATGAAAAGATAATGATATTTTAAATCTGGTGTTTGTACACTTATATGGGATGCCCAAAAGGTGCTTTTTATACCCTTCACACAGTGAAAAAGGGTATAAATAGGTTTGTCATTCCGTGTGAAATTTCTACAATTTTCATTTCCGACCCCATAAAGTATATATTTTCTGAAAGCTTATGAATAGGGGAGTCGATTAAGCTCTGTCAGTATGTCCGTCTGACCGTCTGTCCGTGTGTATGTTGAAATCAACTTTTTGAAGCCCCCCGACATAGCTTGGACCCGGGTGAGGTATTAAAATATCAAAAATATTCGGGAGTAGATCGGTATTGAAAATCAGAAACATCGGTACATAAACAACTGAGATATGAGCAAAAACCCACGACCACCTCGATTTTTTTTTTCACAAAAACAACATTACAACAACAACATACATACACACAAACGTGTATACTGGTTAGAGAAAACGTGGCATCGAATCCCAGCTGAGCCAAAAAAATTTTTTTTTTATATTTTTTTATTTTTTATTTAATATATTATTTATATTTTTATTATTTTTTTTTAATTTTTTTTTAAATTTTTTTTTAAATTTTTTTTTTTAAATTTTTTTTTTTAATTTTTTTTTTCTTTTAACATACATACGTAAAGTTATAATTTTAAAATGGGTTGTTTTTATATATGTATGTGTTTTATATGTATGTACGTATTTCATATGGGATGAATGGTAATACAAACTACTGTTATTGCATGACTACACGTTGTGAAGGGTATATAAGATTCGGCACGGCCGAATATAGCGCTCTTACTTGTTTCTATTATTATAGTACTTTTTATATTTTCTAGTGACTAATCCAAGTTAAAATTACAAATTTGTTGGGCGACACCAAAGACGTTTTCTCACTTTAGTGGTACCTTTTGTATTTTTTATGTCTAAGAGCCTAGATTTTTAAAAATGGTCACCATTTTTATCTGAGGTGAGGTTGAAAATGTTATATGCAAACAAAAAGGTATTTTTTTCGCATTTTGGTGGTACTTTTTGTATTTCCTACGTTCAAGAGCACAGATATTTGGTTTTATTTTTAATTAAACTTTTTGTACTTTCTAGGTTTGTGAAGCTAGAATCTTAAAATTGTTGACTATTGGTCCGAGCTGAAACTCAAAATCTTATATCCGACCAAAAAGGTACTTTTTCGCATTTTGATGATACTTTTTGTACTTTCTACATTAATGCAGCTAGAGTTTTGAATTGATCCGAAGTGAGACTGAAAATGTTATGGCAGACAAAAACAGTACTTTTTTGCAATTTTTGGTACTTTTTGTATTTTCTTGGTTTTTGGTCATAGAATTTGTACATAACGGACTATCGATACGAATTGTGACTGAAAATCAAACGGGTGACACAAAAGTTACTTTTCGCACTTTTATGGAACATTTTCAGGTACCATTAATCCAAGTTGAGTTTAAAAATAATAAAAAGGTACAAAACGTTACGCTTCTTATTTGTGTATTAACTTTTAGTTTTTCTGTGTTTAAGAATCTAAAATCTGAAAGCACTGATATTGACTGACATGGGAAATGGTACGTGGGCTGAGGAATAATTTATTTAAATTATTAATCTATTTATAATTTAAAACGTAGTAAACAGTTCCCCGCTATGTCCTCACAGTACTTTTGATTTTTTGACTGCGAAGTAATTAAATGATTGGAGTAACAAAAACCACTAACCGTTGTGGTGTAACAGTAAGAGACTTTGGCAGGCATCAAATCGAAAAACCAGACTGAAGCTTTACCGCATGACCCTACCCCTCAAGTAGACCGCAAAAACACTTAATTAGAGAATGTTCTACAGCTAGAAAATTGTACAAATCACCTTCAAGAAACAGATAATTTATAGGATTTTCTGTTTTAATAAACAAATTCGGCAAAAACGTTCAAACACATTTATTTTGTAAAACGCGTAATGCTATGTCACAATTGGCAAATATTTGCCCCAAACAATTGCAACCATTTTTATTGATAAAAAAATTGTTCAAATTTATTAGTTTTTCTTTACACTAATTATAGTCAATACATATTTGTTGCAATGAGTTGCTATAACAATTTTATTAAGTTAAGAAAATCTTGTAATAAGAAAACCATTAATTTCGCATTAATTAAAAGATTTTAATGGTAACATGTATTTCGTAAAATATTTGCCTAATGTGAACATGCCTTAACTCGTACAGAAATACAAACATATTTATCATCATATAAATAAAATATTAATTTTTCATACCTTCTTCAGTTTCAAGACAATATACCAGGGATTAGGGTCATTATCATGACAAAGGGTATTCCGTAAAGTAGCGGGTGCTTAATGTCAAATCAAACGGCACATTTTACCGCTCTTAACTACACCACGAGAATGTAAATGACATGTCTCACTATATAACCGACAATACAACAAATAAAATAAAAAAAACTAAAAACAAATAAAATAAATAAAATAAAACAAAAATTAAATCATTACAAAAAGGTGTGTCTGACGTAAAACATAAAATAAATAAATAAAAATAAAAAAAATTAACAAACAACCAAGAGAACAAAAAAGAAAAAAAAACGTGCTTGTGAGGTGTAACTTTAGTGCAGAGTTTTAACAATTGTTGCTCGAAAAAATAAAAAAAAATAAACAAAAAAACTTTAAAGTTTGGTATGACACCACAAACCCAAAATATGTAATAAAAAGTCATGATTGTAAATGCATTAATGTAAGTGAATTTGAAAATTGTACATAAATCTTTCAATAGATTTATTTACATACAGACATACAGGCATACATTTATGCATATGTGGATACGGTCATTGGTTTTTCTTTAAAAAAAAAACACCGAAAATTTTAGACCAAAAAAGTATCGACATTATAAAGTTGTCATCCCATAATGAATGTGACTTTGCCACCTTTATAATGTTCATTAAACTGGGGGTCGCAACTTTGGCAGATTTGTGGTTTAAATTTTTTCAAAAACTTGTCTGTATGTGGGCTAATTTGTTTAAATTGTTGCTTAAATTTTCAAAACCTTTTTGAAAAAAAAGAGGACAAATGATATGTTCGACCGTGCCGAATCTGATACTACTCTTCACCGTTATGCCAAAGATACTATAATTTATCACACACATATCGTCGCTGCTCTAACAAACTCAGTTATGTGTTTTTAACTGAGTTTTTAGGAGAGCAGTAAAAGCATTATATTTTCTTACTTTTTAGTATGAAACTTACGCACACTGACTATTGTTTATTATTGAACAAATCAAGATATCCTTAAACGGTTTGGTGAATAGATGTACGACCAATATGATTTCAAAATATAGCAATAAAATTGTCTATGTCAGAGCAGCGACGATATATATTTATTTATACGTCTATGGCAACAAGGAAAACTGCTGTCTTTATAGTTTCTCAGGAAAGCACTTTTAAATTAAATTTTCTTTACCCATACTAACAACACTGTGTACTGAAAAATAAGTGATGTCCCATTATTTTTGCACCATATAATGACAAACGAAAAATTTCCATTTCACAATTTTACAGAAAAAGAATTAACATGCTGATTAATTTGAAAAGCAGTGAAAACCAGAAGAGTGCTATTTCCAGCCATGCCGAATCTGATAATACCCTTCACCATCATGTACACAGATTTAATCCCACATCGTAGCTTAACCTATATTTAATGTTATACGCCGTTTTTCCTTATTATTTGCGACGCCATCCTTGATTTTGAATTTTTCCGTTTTCTACTAGTCAAGCCCTTTAATTTGATACCCATATTGATGGGGTTAAAAAATTTGATCCGCCATTTTCTTTTAGACGCCATCTTAGGTTTTACATTTTTTTAATAATAATTTACTGTATTCTACTGGTCAAGCCCTCTACCAATATTGAGGGGGTTCAACAAGTTACACTTAAAATATCAGATTTGATCCATACAGCCAACATGAATTTTAATTTTATTATAGTGCGCTAGTCAAGTCCTTTCAGATGATACCAATACTGACTCTCTCGGTTGCCTAGAAGCTGAAAAAAATTGATTTTAGTTTGTAAATTTTCTGTATATATGTTTTAAAAAAAATTTTTAGCCTATAACTTTACCGATTAGAGTCCGCTTTATCCAACATTTTTCACGAATATCTCTAGAGGCACATTATATCTACAAATAGTAGTAAAGGTACCTATAAGTTATTTTATGGCTAAAAAATTTTAATTTTGGTGGTAAAAATATGGGAAAAAACAGAGGCAGTCGTGTTTATTTGTTCATATCTCAGATAGTTATGGGGCGATTGTGCTGAATTTTAATAGCGATTCATTCCCGGATATTTCTAAAAGATTGATACCATACACAGATCTGAGAAACATATGGTTGCTTCTAAAAGTTGATTTCAACCAACACACGGACAGACGGATACACTGACAGAGCTTAATCGACTCCCCTATTCATAAGCTTTCAAAAAAGGTATACTTTACGGGGTCGGAAATGAAAAATGTAGAAATTAAAAACGGAATGACAAAGCTATACATATATACCCTTGTGCACCACAGGTGAAGGGTATAAAAATAAAACGTTTGTACCCTGAAGTTTCTATATAATGAAGTGAATTTTGGATCCCATGCAGATTCACAATGGGAGAACTCGACATATAATACTTACATATATGGGATAATTAATTAATTAAGGGGACTGAAAAGAAGGAATGCAACTGATATTTCGCCTATTTGATTAAACTTAAATAGAGAACAACTAATTCCCATAATAATTTGAAATCTTTAGCAAAAAAAAATATATAAAAACAAGGAATCCAGCCTAAACAGCAGGTTAGCGTTAAAGTAGGCGTGTCACACTTAGATCTAATGATAAGCTCATTTTGGATATTAACACCTAGAGTCCCATATTCATCTATAAATCTTGCCTCTACAAAAAGCATATGAATTAAATAATAAACCTTTTATGGGAGGTGGGCGTAAAAGTAGGCGTGTTTCATAAGTTTCTGTTTACGAGGTAAAATTAACATCATGCAAGCATTTCTTTTGATTTTATAAATTTTTAAATTATTGTACACTAGCCAATCCCGGCGCGCGTTGCTACGCCCCTTCATGAATTTTAATCGCATTCTAAATTTTTATCGAATATCAAGTGCAAGGCTAAAAACTATAACTTTTTCTTTATGAGGGTGGCACTGCCCACTGTTCTAATTAAGAAACTGTATAGTCATGACAGCTCAATAAGTGTGCAAAGTTTCAGAAAAATCGGTCCAGTGTAAGTACCTCAAAATGATACCTTTTTTTAATGGGCGTGGCACTGCCCACTTTTCTAAATACGAAACTGTATAGTCATGACAACTCAATATGTGTGCAAAGTTTCAAAAAAATCGGTCCAGTGAAAGTACCTCAAAATGATACCTTTTTTTTAATGGGCGTGACACTGCCCACTTTTCCAATGACGAAAGTGTAAAGTCATGACAGCTCAGTATGTTTGCAAAGTTTCAGAAAATTCGGTCCAGTGCAAGTAGCTAAATCTGATAACTAATTTTTTATGGGCGTGGCCCCGCCCACTTTTTTTATCACGAAATTATAAAGTCATGACAGCTCAATATGTGTGCAAAGTTTCAGAAAAATCGGTCGAGTGCAAATACCTCAAAATGATAACTTTTTTTTATGGGCGTGGCACTGCCCACTTTTCTAATCACGAAATTATAAAGTCATGACAGCTTAGTGTGTGTGCAAAGTTTTAGAAAAATCGGTCCAGTGCAAGTACCTCAAACTTATAACTTTTTTTTTATGGGCGTGGCCCTGCCCACTTTTCTAATCACGAAATTATAAAGTCATGACAGCCCAATATGTGTCCAAAGTTTCAGTAAAATCCGTCTGTTGCAAGTACCTCAAAATTAAAAAATTTTTATGGGCGTGGCCCCGCCCACTTTTTTTATCACGAAATTATTTAGTCATCAGAGCTCGATATGTGTGCAAAGTTTCAGAAAAATCGGTCAAGTGCAAGTAGCTAAAACTGATAAGTAATTTTTTATGGGCGTGGCCCCGCCCACTTTTTTTCATCCATAAACACTCCCCGGTATGTGTACAACAACTTACCAAAGTTTGAGCCCGATCGGTTTTACAGTTTCAGAGTCTATAGCTAACACACACACACACACACACACACACAGAGTTTCACTTTTATATATATAGATAACCGAGGCACCACTATGCGGGGTAAATTTTCGTAAATCTTTAGGCCAGAAATTGAAAAAAAACAATATATTTTATCTTTTTATACTCTTCAAAGAGAGTACAGTTGCATATAAAGGTTCGTCATTCCCTGTGAAATATCTAAAATATTAATTTGCTACCCCTTAAAGTAAATATTTTCTGAAAGTTTATGACTGGAGAAATCAATGTCTGTCTATATATGTGCTTGTTGAAATCAGTTTTTTGAAGCACTCCGGCGACGCTTAGACCCGTATGTGATATAAAAATATCAGAAATATTCGCCAGCAGATCGGTATTAAAAATCAGAAAAATCTGTCTATTAACCACTTGAGATATGAAGAAACAATTAAGACCACCTCATTTTTGCACAACACATTTATACAAACGTGGTATACTGTTTAGAGCCAACCTGGTTTCAAATACCGGCTGAGACAAAAAAAATTTATTTTATTTTATTTTTTTTTTAATTACTGTTCACTGCTTATATCTTATTTTATAATTTTAAACTTTTAGGCGGGTAAAATCATTATAAAGAATAATATTAAGAAGGAAATTATGTTAAAATTTAACTACCATAATATTGGAAATTGTTGAAAAGTTAAACTCCAAGGTGGCATCTTAAACAAAATGGCGAACAATTTTTTTCTCAACCTCTTCAATATGGGTATTAAATGAACGGGTTTAACTAGTAGAATACAGTGAACTATTTAAAATGTTTAAATCAAACATGGCGTCGGAAATAATAAAGCAAAATGATGTATAACATTAAATCTGAAATCGAGACTGAGCTACGCTGTGTTCACGTTACGTATGTGCAAGATGGTGAAGTGAATTACCAGATTCGGCATAGCCGAATATAGCATTCTTACATGTTTATAATTGTTTAATTTTTAATTGTTTTATAAGTTTTTATTATTATTTATATTGAGCATTTTTCAGTATCATAAAAGTTATTTTTTTTAGATTGGCAACGCTAGCTTTAAAACATTTCGTCGCTGCTCTAACAAAGTCGGTTATGTGACAATTTTCCAAAAAAATTTTTGTGCTCTATTTTGAACCATTATTGGTCATATATCTATTCACTGAACCGTTTAAGGATATCTTGATTTGTTCAAAAATAAACAATAGTCAGTATACGTAAGTTTCATACTGAAAAGTAAGAAAATAAAATGTTTTTTTTTGCTCTCCTGAAAACTATAGCTCTAAACACATAGACGACAGCAGACTTCACAACTTCACGGCTTCAAATGCTGCCAATTTCAAATGCTGCTCTGAAGTCAGCTTCATAGTTATTTTGAAGACAGCAACAACATAATAATCAGCTGATGTGTATTTTAGCAATACAAATTTTAGGGATGCCGCATATATATTTTATAATGAATAAAATTAATTAATTAATTGATAAAAAAAATGTAATAATATCACGAAAAACTATAAAAACACATGAATTTATTTCTTTGTTGTATTTTTGTAATGTTCTTTTATGTTTAATATTAAAAATAATTTTTTGTTTTTATTTTTCCAATTTAATATATATAATGGCAACACCATATTTGTTAATTGCTGTCCGTAAAAATAGAAAATAGCTTAAGTTGCCAGCAGCAGCAAATGCTGTTGTGCAGTCGTGCTGCTGTGCTGCCGTCAAAATAATCGTTTTCATTTAAACACATGGATTTTATTTTTGACATATTGCTGCTTGCTGTCTGCTGTCGTCTAAGTGTTTAAAGCATATGTAAAAACACATCACTGAATTTGTTAGAACAACGACAATTCATTTTTAAAATATTTGCGCACTTTGCCAAACAAAGTGCAAACAGCAAATACTAGGAAGAAGTTATACAATTACCCATTAAATTGTAATTTTATGAACCAAATGGGATAATGAAGATCATTTGCCCGTTTTAGTGATAACGGTCCGGAGTTTCCGACACAATATTAAAGGCTTTAGTAGTCTTTACTTTCTGTTGTCGTTCTGTGACGTGCCATTCTGTTGTTTAATTTTTTTTTTACTTCTGTAAAAACTCATCTGCATAACTTTACAAGGTAATCTTACAAAAACAAGCTTATAATATTTTTCATATATTTTTCTCGTCAAAGTCCATACATATAAAAGAAATTTGTAGTGTCAGATTTCATCTTTAAGCAAAAAAAGTCACCTTTAAAATAAACGCACCTTAATATCAGCTGTTTCTCTCTCACTTAACGTTGAATTCTACTTTCTACACATTTTTCCGCAACAGAACAGAACGAAAAAGAGACTACAAATCACTTATACAGATTTTCAATTGAACAGAAACAAAACAGCTGATCCTTAACAGCACAGAACGTACAAACTAATTCTGCCTTAAGACTAATAGATTAACATACCACTTGGCTAGTACACCTTGTAATAATAAACTTTCTTTCTATCCATGTGGTAGTTATGTAGAAAAAAAAAAACATTTTGCACTTTTGCAAGATGAAAATTGTATTGTAGTGAATACCGGTATTGTTTTGATCGTTTTTATTTTTTTTATTTTTTTCTATAAATAAAACAATACGATTAAAATTTTTCATATCGTTGCTGCACCATATAGTTGTGATTGTAATCAATGAATTTAAATATTGTATAATTGACTGTTACATTATTAAGACATTAATGTCTTTATTATCTTATCACAACAAAAACAACAATAACAATAACAGCAATGAAAATAAAAATACAATACGAATATTTATAATAAAAAGAAGAGATATTAAATCCACCGGAATTACTTTAAAAGTTCATTTGGACAAACGATACCATGTTTATTGTAACGTTTAACAATGATAATGTTGATGATGATGATGATAACGATGATGGTAGTAAAGTTGATGAGGTTAATAAAAACAACAACTAAAATGCCGATACTGACAGCGGAAGTTAATAACGACATGAAAATGCAAAAAGAAAAAATCTTATTAAAAAAAAATTTTATTAAACAAAAAATGCATAAATAATTTAATTTAAACGTTTTTTCTTTTTCAAGAGATAAAAAAATAAATTAGAATGAAAACACCGACTTTATCAAATACTCATGCTACATATCGACTTTAAATTTATTTCTATTGAAATTTGTTAAACATAGTAAAAATTGCTGTTGTTTTTCTTATCAATTACTTTTTGATTTTGTCTCGAGTTTTTTATGTCTATTTGCAAATGCATACGAGTACTTGTATTAAATTAAAAAAAAAGAATTTTACAATTGTTTTGTCTGCAATGCAATTTCAATATTACTTAGTTAAATATATTTTGAAAAAATTAAATAAATAATAAATAAATTGTATCACAATCCATATACTTTTATTTTACTTTTTTACATAGAAGTATTTTATTTCTATTTCAAACCAACAAATGTTCAATATAAATGCAGGTTAAGGGGTTTCAAGCAAGAATTTTAAGGTACAAATTATTAGGAAATTTTGGCGTTTGCAAATGCAGAATTTCTTTATACAAGGAAAATAAAAAAATTAAATTTAATTGCGGTATTAAATTTATGCTGCACATTGTCGCCATTCACAAAATAATCGATTATAAATATGAACCTTTTGCCTTGAAGTTCCCAGCAAAAAAAGTCAAGCAAAATATATAGTGAAAGCATGGGTTCAATCCACGATGAAGTGGTTCAATTTAGGTGAAATATGTATGATTTTAACATTATCGTGCCATTGGAGATTATATGTTTATATGAATATACAGTAGAAACTCGATTTTTGCACATAATGAAAACCGGACTCGGTGTAAGTTTGGAGGTTATCACAAGTACCGAGTATTATTTTAATACTAGCTAATACCCGGTGTGCTTCGCCACCCCAAATTTTAGTATTTAATTCATATGGCAGGTGCCACGCCCACTATTGTTAATGCACCCATTTTTTCCATAAATGTTTATTTGAATATCAAAGTTGCTTTTGCAAAATTTTAGTACTCTGATCGATATTGTTTTTTAGATATACGAATTTTAGTATTTAATTCATATGGTAGGTGCCACGCCCACTATTGATAATGCACCCATTTCTTGCCTAAATGTTCATTTGGGTGTCAAAGTTGCTCTTGCAAAATTTTACTACTCTAATCGATATCGTTTTCCAAATATACGAATTTTAGTATTTAATTCATGTGGCCACGCCTACTATTGCAAGTCCGCCCATTTTTTACCCAAATGTTCGTGTGGATGTCAAAGTTTACATTATTTAATTTAAAGACTCTAGCTGCATTAACTTTCGTGATATATAATATTTAATACTTATTCTTTAATAGGGCGTGGCAGCCCGCCCACTTACAATTTCAAACCAAAGTATAGCCTATAGTTCCTTCCAGACATACAGAAAGATTCTGTGAAAAGTTCAAAGAAATCGGTCCAGCCGTTTAACCGTCTATAAAGCACAAACAAACATACAAACATACAAACACACATTGATTTTTATATATATAGATGTATTTCATTTCAGCGTATTCGTATAAAAGTTGATATGCACATATTTTGTGTGGAATTAAAAAAATTTTAAATTCTTTAAAATCTCAGCTTTGTCTTTAATTGTCAGCAACGTAAATTTTTTCTTTGTCATTATGACACCGCACCTCTCAATAGTCAGCCTAAACCCGATTCAAATTATGTACAACATTTCATCAACAGCATAAAATGACGGGGATTTCCCGAAATTTATTCAGTCTAAGAAAACGTAAACAAAGCAGCACGCAAGAGTAATGTTGCAAGTATCGAGTTCAGAACTTTCGGATGTCGCAAGTTCTGAGTGTGTAATGAAAAATATTTCTATGTTTCAAGAATCGAGGTGTGCAAGTATCAAGTATGTGCTAGGATCGAGTTACTACTGTATTAAATAACATCACTCTCTTCCAATAACTGCATAAAACGCATGCATATTCGCTGAAAAGAGAGATCCAACTTTCATGAGTTGATTTTGTTTGTTTATATGAATTGTTTAAGATATTTTGCATGCACTTGCATGCATTTTAAAGCACATCATTTATAACAAACTATTTTGGATGTAGGAAGGCATTAAGAATGCCTTCTGTTGATTTAAAAGTCATGGATAATTTTATTCACATTAAACCCAGTGGAAGTTTTTTTCTTGCTGTGATGCTTAACAGTTTGACTTGAAACTTGTAACGTCAATAGAGAAGCCAAACTTTCAGAATAGTATTTATGTGCATAAATATACAGTTTTAATACAGTGGGGCAAAGTTTATCACCTCAATTAAAAAAACCATTTTGGCCTTTGTCACTTAAACGATCACCGTTTTCAGCTTCGCAATGATGGGCTCGTTTGAGAGCATTTTCATTAACATTTTTTTTTAAAAATTTGTAGCTGTACAATAATGTTGGCCTTGGGTTAAATGATTTCGTCTACGGCTTTTAAATAACGCCCAAAAAAATACTTGGGTGCTGACAAATCTAGCAAACGTGCTGGTCAATTTATTTCTAAACTTCTGGAAACTTTTCGCTCTCCCAAAATTCGACTTCAAAGTGCCATTGTGACTGGTGTCAGGTTTGTTTTCAAAAGCAGAACCGATACCACTCTCCGTTTACGTTTACAGAACTTTAATCTTCATTTTCAAAGAACTAAGGCCCCAGAACTGAGAGTTCAACTTATTAGAACCTCACAAGCTAGAATTTTGCTTTTTAACAGGACCATTTAAACTGAAGTAAGCTTCATCACTCATAATGAGATTTTCAATAAAGATGATTTCATTTCTGACCAACTGTTGAAAATTAACCTGCAAAACTTAGACGCTGAAAATGATCTTTGGGTTTTACTTCTTGCACCAACTGCATCTTATGTGGGAGTAAAAGTAAATCTTTTTTTTTATATGCGCCGTCGTGACGTACGAGTCCTGTTTCTGATGTTTCGTTACCCAGCTAGCATTTGGAAGATTGTTTTTTTTTAAATCACCAAAACGAGTCTTTTTCGAGTACTTTTGGAGATCAAAAACTGATTAATCACTTGCACGTTTAAAAAATGACTCGAAAATGAGTCGCGCTTATGATTACAAAGTGTTTGTTTTAAAATACAACAACAAATTGTATAGCAATCGAAAATTGATCATCCAGGTGTTTAAAAGATAAGTATTTTATCCGTTATTTATTATCATAATGTGCGCATCTGGAAGATTGAAAACTTCTTGATCGCAAATAGATCATGCAGGCGTTTAAAATGTGATTAATTTTGTGTGTTTTATGATCATATTTTGCGCAGATTGATGATTAAAAACTGCTTGTTATGCTGTTTTTTTCTTAAGTATAACGGGATAATTTTTGCGTATTGTTAAGTAAATGTCAAAAAGTTGCATTTGTGTCTATTTGTTAAAGTTAATTCGAGGTGTTAAGATCGTAAAATTGAAAACATATTTAAAATAATTAATAAATAAATACAAAAAGTGTGTTAAATTAAAAATAAATAAATTTAAAACAAAGTAAGTGAATATATTAAAATAAAAAAAGGCAATGTCGAATCGAATGGTGAAATGAAATTTGCAATTAGTTCAGCCGCTTTTGCTCCGCAGAAAAATGGGGTTTAATACGGGGTTTAAGACCGTGGAGAGGCACGGAAAGGAGTTGGAATTTTTCAAAAAAGAAAACTACAAAATTATTTAATTGATGCAAAATCCCTCGAAAAATGATGACATCCGAAATAACAAAGAAATAAAATATTTCAAACCGAACTCTAGTAAATATATGTGTCTTATGTTTTGTTTATTTATTAAAAACATTAAAGTACAAATGAAAAATGTACAAAATTAATTTTTAGGTTTTTGTAAAATGTATTTTTTTATATTATAAAATTTTAAAGCTTGACTTTGAATGTACTTAAATGTGTACAAGTGAATTATTTATTTTGAAATTTTTTTTTGTGTTTAAACTAAATATTTGTTTATTTAAAAAAGTATTTTTTGAATTTCTTAAAAGTATTATTTTAAAAATCTCTTAATTTAGTTCTATAATTTTTTTTAGTTATTTCTATGTAAATTATTATTTTTTATTTAATTTTTCTTTTTAATAAATTTTAATGTACATATATGAATTTTATTTTAATCTTTTATTTTTGTTAAGAGAGCACTGTGAAAACCGACCTAAAACAAAATTGAAAATGAGTCAAATACGATAAGAAAATCGACTGATAATGACTCGAAAATGAGTCGCATACTAATAAAAATATGACTGAAAAATGACTCGAAAAAGACTCGAAAATGCCTCACAAAAATAGTCGCATACGATTAAAAATATGACTCAAAAAAGACTCGCAAGCAATTACAAATACGACTCAAAAATGACTCGAAAGAGACTCATAAATGATTATTAAACTACTGAAAAATGACTAGAAAACGACTCGAAAATGACTCGAAATTGAATCGAAACTGACCAGAAAAACGAGTCATAAATGACTCATCAAGAAGAGTCGCGGCTAGGGTACCATTTTCTCCCGCCAAATGAGTCATTTTCGACTCGAAGAAGAGCGCATATGCGATCGTTTTTAATCGCGCAGAGGTATCAAAAAAGACTCGAATTTGATTCAAATTTTCAAAAAATGCTGGCTGGGTAACACTTTGCTCTCAATACGTTCAATATTTTCACACTATTTTCAACATTTTTTTTTTAGAAATTTTCTACAATTTATCTTTGTATAGAAATTTTTTGTCAAAATCAAAAACGAAAGAAATTATTTCAAATTCTGAGGGTTAAAGTTGGGCGGCAATATAAAATCCCTAATTAATTTGTGCGTGTGTGTGTGTGTGTGTATATATGTATGTTTGTCACATAAAATGTATTAGAAAATAATAATTGTATGTATAGAGTTGAGTTGACATACAATGATATCGCATAAGGAAAATCAAATGTTGGTGTTGGTTGATGGTGGTGCATTCATGTTT
The DNA here is from genome assembly GCA_941918925.1 of Phyto melanocephala. Taxonomy (NCBI): domain Eukaryota; kingdom Metazoa; phylum Arthropoda; class Insecta; order Diptera; family Rhinophoridae; genus Phyto; species Phyto melanocephala. The sequence continues at coordinate 108,642,947 of OW799237.1, forward strand.
ATCTAAAGGGTGATTATTTTTTTGCGTTTCTTTTTTTCACTGTAGAAAAGGTTTTGTAAAATGTTAAAATACTTGAACAACACTGAAAAATCATGGAATTTTATTACCAAAATTCATAGTTTTTTAGAAATGAGTTCCGTAAATTACGTCTATTTAATGGTCTTCAGAATCGACCAAACAAACAGTCTATTCATTTAAGCTGTTGCTGTCAAATTTCGCACCAGTCTCACTTAATTAGACATTAATCCATTAATATTCATATGCGAAAAGTGCATACCGAGAAGAATATTGCTGATATATCGGTCATTGTCAATTCGTTGATGTTGTTAACAATTGGGCTTGTCTTATTTGATCACCTGGAAAATTTTACGTTTAAAAGTGGAAAAATTGGACTTTGACATATAGTTTCAATAGGACGGTGCTACATTTTAAACGGCATGCGATACCATGAACCTATTTAGAGGCGAGTTTGGTGAGCAATTACAACCAACGTTTAAGATCAATTCATTGGCTGTCACAATCTTAAATACACGAATTATCTTGTGTACCGTGATAAGCCGGTTATAACTTCAGGCCTGGATAACAACATTAAAAAATTGTGTTAAAATTGAAGGTCACGAAAAAAGCGCGGGAAACGTTTACATGAGATAATCTTTAAAAACTGAACGGCAGGCATTCATCTATAGTTCCAAATTTCAAAATACTGCTGTCGGTAAGGTGATGAACATGCTATCGGATAACTCAAATCTTGAGAGATCGTAGGAGATTCTGAAACTGAGCAGGCCAACACTAAGAAGATTGGCTAGTGTAGTAACAGGTTATACGCAGCTGAGAACTTATCTCGCTCGCATGGGAAATGTAGCGCAGTAAAGTAGGTAGGAAGGTAGGGTAGAACAGGCAGCTGTTGTGCAGCTCATTTGGGTTCATTGTATTGATCCCTTTGTGATACCTGAATGGAATAGTAAGAATAGAAAATAAGAGAAAGAGAAGCTGACCAGTCCAGAGTCTCTATCGGGAAACGAACCCGCAACCATTAGACTAGCAGGCCAGCACACAACTGACTAGGCACCCAAGAGCATGCAAAGAAGAGCATGAATATTTAAAACACTACGCTTATCAATGTCCTGTGTTTGGGCGTCTTAGTCACGTGAACTTAAACATACACTCTACACGGAACTTGTAATAACTAAGGAATTCAACTCGGAAATTTCTAAGAAATTATATTGATTTAATCGAAATATAAGACGAGCATAACATGCCAATTGGTAAAACGTAAAAACCTATCATTAGGTTGGACCTTTAATAATCCTAATTGCAACCAAACTTAACCCTGCCCCAAATAAAAATTTCATTCTCTTTTGGAAATTTTCTGTATTTTGTTTTAGTTTTTTAGTTTTCAACCCCCAAGCAGTAAAAAAATCACCCAATACGTATGGAAATTCCTATGTAAATTCATGTGTACGTACTTACATACACATTGACATATAAAAAGTATTTAGTATTGTTGTCATTTGATCAGTTATTGAATTTATTGAGTTTGTTATATATTCGCTTATTCATTCAATCATTGATATCTTATATTTAAATAAAAGAAAACAACTTCAATCAACTGCGAACAAAGCACGTATGACATTTATGACGTCTACATGTATCTACGTGGGTGGCTTATTCAAAATATATTTTTATTTGGCAAATTCTTTCTTTGGGAATTAAAATATTTTATTTTTATCAGCAACAGTTGTAGAGCTTTTTAGTTATAAAATTAAAAGTTCATAATTTGAATGCCAAAATTCTTATTGAATATCGGTAATTTTCACCCCGACCCTCGTGTAACACTCTACAACTCACAATATATCTTTAATGCGCATCTATTTAAACAATGCTTTTACAAATTCATATACAAAATACTCACACTTTAGTTATTGACAGAAATTGTAAACATTAGTTTTGCATCTCCCTTTCATGCACTTCAAATTAAATTCGCGATAAGAGAGTTTATTTTTTATTAGTATTCCACTTGCAAATCTTTCAACAAGTCATGTGTCTTTATTTAATAAAAAACAATTTGCATTAAAAATATTAAACAAATTACAAATTTTATTATACAACAAAACTTGATTATGAATAAAAATAATCTGCCTGTGGAAACAAAATGGCAACATTTAATTTCCGGTGTTACAAAATGTGTATAATTATTGCATTAGGCTGGCTGCCCTACGATCTGGGATACCACTTTGTTGTGATTGGACCAAAATTGGTAGATTTTTTTTATTTGAACACAACTTGGTTGCCTGGTTGGTTTGTTCAAGATTTTGGTAGAATATTATTTTAGCTTTAGGAACAGGAAGTTTAAATAGTTAAAATTTAAAAATTGTACATTAAACTGTTGAAAGTTTTAAGTTTTCCCAAAATGACATATTCAAGAGCCTTAATTCTATGTTTGAAACAATAAAATTTTAATAATATTGATTGTTTGTGTAGGTTTTAATAGATTTTGTTTCGATATTTGGTAGGGAAATCATATATGTTGGGACATCCCTGCCTACGATACTGATTTTAGAAAGAGGAAGATAGAGAGTTTGAGAGACTTAATGATCAAACAGAACTGGGGTATATCGGGTTTTTTACATACAAAACGACATTAAAAATTCGTCATTAGATAGAACCTATTTTATTTTGAAAGCGTTGTAAGGTACTCACTCCCTTAGAAATGTTACCATATTTTCATAACATACATTTTATTAACAATAACAAATGATTTTTCGGCACCCAGAAGACGGGGTGGATCCAGTACCCTTCCTCTTGGATCTATTCTGAGATACACTGAAACTGACGAGTGATGTGGTCTTGTTCTACAGACTTCGCGTGCAGTGAACTACCACGTTAACCAACCAACCAATGATTCCAAAGTAATAATTCTATGATTTTTTTTTTAAATTGTTGCTTTGTTAGACATGTTTTATCTTTGCGTGAAGAAAATATACATCGGTACTAAAGCGTGATTTTTTAAGGGCTATAGGAAAGTTTAAAAATTCAGAAAAATACATGAAATCTTTATTTGAATCGATAGTACGGTCCATATAATTTAATGTTTGAAGATTATTTCATGCAAATGTTGACCGTGACTGCTCCTCAAATGGTCCATCCGCTTAGTTCAATTTTGGCATAGTCTTTCCAACATTTCGGAACCGAACTCGTCTCTCAATAAGTGCATTGTTAAGCGTGATGTGTGGCATGTTGCACCGTCTTGTTGAAACCAAATGTCATGAAAGTCAAGCTCTTGCATTTTGGACAAAAAAAAAGTTGAATAGCATCTCAGGGTAGCGCTTACCATTCACAGTTACGTTACGATTCGCATCATCTTTGAAGAAGTACGGTCCAATGATGCCACCAGCCCATAAACCGCACCAAACTGTGACTTTTTCTGGATGCATTAGTAGCTCTTGCAATGCTTCTGGCTGATCTTCACTCCAAAATCGATAATTCTGCTTATTAACGTACCCATTGAGCCAAAAATGAGCTTCGTCGCTGAACACAATTTTTCGATAAAAAGCGAGCGATGAACTTTCTTAAAAGACCACGCATTTTGATAATAAAATTCAATAATTTGCAAGCGTTGTTCGTTTGTAAGACGATTCATGGTTAAATTATAGACCAAACTGAAGATGTTTGACACGAAACGTGCGTCAGCTGTTTAAACCAGTGTTGCCAAAAAGATAATAGCTAAAAAATCACCCTTTACTATACTACCATCATTACCTCTGTAGCAAGTAGGACCTGGAGGAGCTGATTATTGTGCAGGTTATTTTCCTTTTGTACTGCTTTTATCATTATTCGACTTTATTCTTTCATACTCAATATGCACCCTAAAGTTCATTTAATTGGTGTAGATAGGCATAGCTGGCGCAACCTAAACCCCCCATTGATAATACCTAGCCTCCGGAATATATTTTTTTACACACACAATTTTATAGAAAACATGCGTTGTAAGTAAACTTGTACTTAAAAGTTCGATTTACTGAGCGCTCTTTTTTTAGTTCAATGCAGTAAATTGAATTAGATGGGTGTTTGCTATTTCAGTTCAATCGGTCAGGGTTCTAGTTCGATCGGTCTTTTATTTTAATCGGTTCTTAAATTTAGTCGTTATAAATATTATTTGCTCACAAAGGGATTAGTTATGGACATACAAAAGACGCATAGGAAACAAAAGAGCGAACTAAACTGAGTTATTTAACTGTTTAGTATAAAGAATTGGTCGATTGAACTAGCTCCGAGCCTAAACAATTGCCATTCTAGAAGATCTTTAATAATTTCTCCTTTGCTTAAACTAGTAAACAAAATTAATTTTGGCTCTTTTAATATCACCTCTGCACTTTTTACTTAATTTTTTATATTCCACACTTAATCACAAAATTGGGGTATAATTTTACATGATGTTCATTAAAAGAGTACCAAGTACAATTGATTTTTGAGAAGCACCTACAGTAACCTATAGACTATAGTCAAGACAGCAAACTAAACCTTCGATTATACTATAGATCCAAATACAGTAGACTCGCGGTAACGTGAACTATTAAAAACCGATCGTGTTCACGTTTGCGAAGTTGTTCATGTTGACGAAGGTGTAACTCTTTCAAATTTCCAAATAAATTAGACATGTGATTTAACTCAAATTCATATATTTTTTTTGTATTTCGGATTGTTATGTACATATGTTTTGTTAAGAAAAAAAGTACGTTAAAATTAATTAAAAAAATGTGTCTCCATTTTTTGGATTATCTTTTTATTTTTAAATTTAAATTGCTGAACAAATTCTTTCTCTCAAAAAAGCTAATGGGATATCCTCTCTACAGTCTTCTCATCTCCTAAAGAGCTAAAAATGTTCAGCTATTGTTTTTTTTTTTCAAGACGTTGATAAGTTGAATTTAAATAGTTAATAGCGTCCTTTAATAGTTAAACCAATTTTAAAAAAGGCAGCTGTCATCCATTACGATTTGGAGCAATTTTAGTGCTCAGGACATTCAAAATTTCTAAAAGAGCGAGGATTTTTTGCCTTTCCAATCACAAGAAGTTTACTTTTAGAATCTTGGTAGTCTTTTTGTGACATTTGTTACGAAAAACTTTAGATAATCATGCTAAATCAGCAGCGCGCACTAAACTAGACCTATGCAAGCATTTACCCCTTTTTATGGATAACCAACAAATTTATTCACCAACACTGTGCTCACGCTACAAAGTAGTCAGTGTAACAAAAAATTGTGTTCATCTTATCCGGTGTTCACGTAAGGCAGTGTTTTTGTTACCGCGAGTCTACTGTATTAATCAACGATTTTTTCAAATATTTAACAATTGCATTTATAATCATGCACATCTTTAAAGCCCAACATCTCTTCTAATGCCTTCCTAATTAAATCGTTCTTAGACCATAATATTTGCTTCGTTTGAAAAAAAAAAAAAAATAAATCTTCAAAGATCAAAAAGTTTATCAATGCGAGTAGTAATTAGAGTGCAAAAGATCATACACCATAATGCCACAGATTAGAGAACAGATTAACTAAGAGGCAGAATAATAAAAAGAAAGAAAATCTGTATGAAAACAAACAAAAAAAATATCTAATACAATAAGAATCATACAGTTATAAGAACACAAAAAAGATGAGACAACAAAAAAAAAACATCATTAAAACATGATGTGGTGATTTGTGGTATATTTGTCCGTCTGTCCTTCTTACTATCTAACGTACTGCTTGTCTATATCATCTACTCGTTTTCATAGTTCGGATCAATGACTATTTGGCTATTTTTAAAAACATACCAACAACAAACAACCGCACTAGTCTCACGTTTAGAAACTCCTCAAGCTGTATGAAATCAAACTAAATCAAACAACACTTTGGGTGTTGTTGCATACGACATAGAGCAGCAGCTGCTATAGCTGCTGCTGACAAAGTCTTTCAAGTGCTAATAAACTTTATACGAGTACAACATATAGAAGACTTGATATTATTGAAGTAGTGTTTACGAGGTCTCACAGTTTTCTCTCTGCAGTTTGGCACACAAGTAATAATTAATGTTTTTAATACCCTTCACCTGTAACGCCCAGGGTATATATAGCTTTGTCATTCCGTTTGTGACTTCTGCAATATTCAGTTCCGAAACCGTAAAGTATATATTTTCTGAAAGTTTATGATTGAGGAAATCGATTAGTATGAATCCGTCTGTCTGTCTGTTTTTTCGTGCGTTGGCTGAAATCAACTTTTAGAAGCTCTTCCATGTAGCACAGAACAGTATGTAATATAATCTTTTGTTGATATTTGGACATGAATTGCTATTGCAATATAGCACAATCGGTTCAAGACTTTCTGAGATATGAGCAAACCAACACTTCTGCCTGGGGTTTTCTCTCATTTTTATCATAAAAATAAAAGTTTACCAGTCCTATGATTACACGTTTGCTGCTATTTGTAGATATGAGATAAATCTAGGGCTATTCGTAAAAAATTTTGAACAAATCGATAACTAGTCGCCAAAGTTATAGGCAAAGAAAATCTTTTTTAAAATATATATTTTTTGTTAAATAGACAAATTAATAAAGCTTATAATTAATTTTCGGATATGCGAAAGACAGCCAAATAAAAACCGTAGTTTCGATAATTATTTTTGAGAAAAAATAACAAATCAGTTGGAAACTAACAGAGATATAAGTACCAAAATACAACTACTTCGGTGTTTTGCCTATAATTTACAAAAGAAAATCGATTTTTTTAGCTTTTTGTAACAGAAAGAAGCGATGTTGGTGCAAAAAGAATAGTAGAACTCAGTACATTATAAAAAAATTTAAAATCCAAGATGGCCTCCACTACAAAATGGCGTACAATAAATTCATATATAAATCAAATCTAGTAATTCAAAATGTACCCACTTTTAACCCCTTAATATTGGTATCAAATGAAAATGGCATGACCAGTAGAAAACAGTTAACTATGAAAAAGTTAAAATCTAAGATGGTGCCCTAAACAAAATGGCGAACAAAATTTTTCTTCAGCCCCATCAATATGGGTATCAATTGAAAGCGCTTGATAAGAAGAATATAGGAAACAATGTAGAAATTAAAAATCTAAGATGGCGTCTTAAACAAAAATAAAACAAAATGGCTTTTATCAGTAGAGCTAAAATCTAAACTAAGCTACGATGTGATCACTTTACTTATATATATACTTATTGTGAAGGGTATTTTTCGGCATGGTCGAATGTAGCATTCTAACTTGTTTTCTTTCTTCTTTTTTTATATTTTGCTATCGCGAGAACATAAATATTTTTTTTTCTTTTATATTTTCTCCAATAGACAAGATGTTTGTTAAAAAAAAAGAAGTGTAACAGATAGCTAGAGATAATGTTGTCTTCTTAATGAGTTTTTGACTCTAAAATCGGTTTTATTAGTAAAACTAATAAATACGAGGGTAGTTTATACAAAAATAATTTTTTAAAATAAAATTTTATTTTCATACCTAAAGAAATATTTGGAACAAAATATATCAGCAACAAACACAACATTTTACGAAATTTTATTAATAAAAAAATTGCAGAGAATTTATTTTCAATCTTTGTGGCGACAAATTTGTTTAAATTTAAATGTATTTATTTCAAATTGTTTTTAATAAAAAATTTTTAAATTAAATTTACTAAAAATTTTTGAATTTTCCCAAAAAAAAAATCTTTCTCAACTACCCTCGTTCAACGTGTCACCATTAAAAATATGAAATTGATCATAATTACTTTGACGTACACTTTACAGCGATTTAAGCTTTAATAAGAGACGATAAATTTTAAAAACTTTAGACTCGTTAGTTTAATGACTGTTAGTTTTCAGGCATTTTAGATGATTACACAGACGCTGTGTATGACCGTTAATTATAGTTACTGACTACAATTAATTTTTAGTAAAAATTAAAAACATAAAAAATAATAATTTAAATTAACAAAATCTGGATGTTTTAAAGCTTTATGTTGTTGTTGTTTTTTTTAACACAAAATTTGTTTTTTTCACAGATGAGGGCCAACACTCTGGTTTGAACTTGTATGACCCCTACAAATAACGCGTCACAAAAAGTCTTTAAAACACAATAAACAAAAAGTAAGTTTATTGTATGTAGAAATCCTCACGCATATTGCATGGCAATCATTCATGTAAAAAATATATTAAAAAATAACATTACAATTCTTTCATCATAAAAAAAAACGAAAAATGTTTTATGCCTTTATCTACCTCTTTTTATGCAAAATTTACGATTCATAATGACAGCCGTTCATATGAAAAAATAAAATAAATATGAAAAAATGTTTAAATGATGAAGAAGAAGAAAAAACATAATAAAGAATAACTAACACGCGCTAGAACTAAACAAGTATCTAAAGCAGTGTCACCCAAACCGTTTTTTCCAATGCCCTAAAGTTCTTTTATAAATTTAAAAGAGTAACGTGACTGATTCCTCATTACACAGCTCAAACGCAAAAATATAGAGACATGAAATAAGAAAAAGAGGAACCCGCTCTCTTGAACTTTAAGTGGGTTAAAACAGGTAACCTTGTATCTGCTAAATTAAAAATGTTACAGATTTACTTAAAGAGGTACTGTAATCAACTTTAAAAAAAACTGACTGGTGTCTAGTATTTTTTTTTTAATTGCAAACCCAAATCGGCAAAATGGGAAAATCTATATTTTGGTACTTTTTTGGTACAATATGTAACTTCCCAACACATAAAACTTAAAATTTTATTACTAACAACACAAAAAAAAAAATATTAATAAGACCCTTATATGTCAAAATCACATATAAGGGTTAAAGTGGTGTTGGTACTAATTAAGACAAAATTTTGTTTTATACCCTTCACCTGTGGTGTAATTTCTACAATTTTAGTTTAAATTAAATAATTATAGGCTTTATTTTAAAAATGTTTAATTCAAAAATTCATATTTATTTGTTTTCGAAAGAAAATATAAACGTTAAATAGTTTTAAAAAAAGATTTGTAATTGGTCCGTCCGACTTCAAACAAGTTTTCAACTTGAGACCGTCACAACTTTTTTCAACTGTTCATACCACTTGATATTCAATGACTAACTCCTTGCTTTACATTCTGTCTTTTTCCTTTGTCCGTCAGTGTTGTATAACTTAGTATGTAAGTACGTATTGTTTCTGTTCTTTATACTACGCCTTCATCCCACATTCGGCCATCCGACTCATCATCCGTCTCGGAGGAAATGCTGCAATCGTCGTCAACTTTAGAATAACACCATAGCTTCATGTGGTCATTACTAGTGCTGGTTATGTTTGGTCCATCGATCGAACTTCTAGAAGCAACCATAGGTATCTGTGTATGGTATTAAAAACTCAGCACAATCGCCCCATAACTTTCTGAGATATGAGCAAATAAACACAACTGCCTTTTTTTCCATATTTTTACCACCAAAATTAAAATTTTTCAGCCATAGAGTAATTTATAGGTACCTTTGCTACTATTTGTAGATATAATATGCATTTTTTTGGATAAAGCGAGCTCTAATCTGTAAAGTTATAGGCAAACATTTTTTTTAATATTATTATGTTTTGTTTTTTTTTAATTTTTTTGAAACATATGTACATACTTAAACTCAATTTATAATTTTACAATGGAATGTTTTTATACATGGGCATTTCCATGTCATCGTACGTGACATTTGTGCTCATATAAAGTGGAGTAATTTTTGCAAAAGTAAGAGTAACTGAAACAAAATTAGATCTGTATGTTCCATTCAAAGGGTACTTTATTAAAAAAAAAAAAACTAATTAAATTCAAATCATTGTTGTCTAAAATATCCAGAAAAATAAGAATATATCGTACGTGACATAAAACAGCAGTGATTTTGAGGTGTATATGGAAATATGAAAAAATCTGCGAATCTTGGGAGGTATTTTTTCTTTATTTGATTTCTTACACTAATCCAAATATTTTTCATTTAAATCCATCATACTTAATTGAAAACAATCTTTAAATGATCTTATAATAAATTCAATTCGTTCGTGACATATCGTACGTGACAGATTTTTCTCTAATAGTATTCTTAGGTAATAAAATTTATATTATGTTAAGAAAGAAAGCTAAATTCTAAATAATGTGCTCTTACGATTAACGGAGACAAATAATGTTTTTGCACTACGTATGTGACATTAAAATAACATCCAAGGGAAATCAAACAAATTCCGCTAATTGGACTCTATATTTTTTTCTTCTTATGGATCTGTATGTATGTTTTTTATATGTATGTGATACATATTTCGAATAAGATGAATGGTGATACAAACAATTGTTATTGCATGACTACATGTTGTGAAGGGTATATAAGATTCGGCACGGCACGGCATGAGACTCTTACTTGTTTTTTACTGTATTCTACTGACCAAGTCCTTTCATATGATGCTAAAATAAAAAAATTCGTATTACAAAATTTGACACATGTGAAAATTTATTGTAAGCCATTTTGTAATGGCGGCCATCATAGATTCTGAATTTTGTTTACAGCGTTTTTTTTTATTCAATTTAATCATGTTCCCTTTTATTTGCTTTTAATATTGACCTTCTCGGTTATTTACAAGCTGGAAAAAATTTTCGTTTGTTAATCTTAAGAAAAACACTGAGACAAAAGTTGTATTTTAATGCTGATATCTCAATTAGTTTAAAAGTAAATTGTTAGTTTTTCTCAGGATTAATTTTCGAACATACGGTTTTTAAGTTGGTGTTACTAGTGTGTCAAATATTTCTTATGAGCTTGAGAAACTTGATTTATGGAAAAGTAGGATTGTACAAAAAAAAATTGTGCCTATAACTTAGCCGGTTAGTGACCGATTTTCTTATTTGTTATTAAGTATAAGAGTAGATAGAGAATGAGAGTTCTAATTCAACTTCCGGTCCTAAAGTCATAATCATAAATCATAAATTCAACTTCCGGTCTTAAAGCCATAAATCATAAATTTGTTTATAAACAAAAATTTATGATTTATGGCTTTAGGACCGGAAGTTGAATTAGAACTCTCATTCTCTATCTACTTATAAGATTAAGGCATATAATATCGAGCGTGTCTATAAATTATCTAAAAGGCTGAAAAATGGTAATTTTTGTGTTAACAACATAGAAAAATACGGAGACAGTCGTGTTTATTTATTCACATCTCAGAAAGTTATAACGCGATTTTGCTGATTTTTAACAGCGATTCATTCACAAATATTTCTAAAAGATTGATATCACATACAAGGGGCAAAGTACGGCATTCGAATGTGATCGAAATTCGAAAATTCTTATTAAAATCTCTGTACCTTAAGCACATCTAACTCGATCATTCGAGTAAAATTTCGATCGTGATCGAATGCCGTAAATTGGCCCCGGATCTGTGCTACCTATACGGTCGTCTAAAAGTTGATTTCAACTAACACACAGACAGATAGACGGACAGATGGACAATGCTCAATCGTCTCCTACATTTATAAGGTTTTAGAAACTATAACAAACGGTGTGAGAAATCTATTTACGCCCTCTGCACTGCTGCTGAAGGGTATAAAAATACATTAAAAAAATATTTCTTTTTATTTATTTATAAGCGTGCGTAAACTTTGGGATACCCTTTATTTCTTTCTTTTTAACTTGTTAAGCTAACATAGGCATACACATACAACAAAAAAAAAAAGGTAAATGGTTTACAAAACGAGTCAAATTGCCTGTAAGTAGCACATTTACATTGTATGTGCCTGTAAATTGGAACAAGATAAACCAGCAAATGGGAAAGAAACGTAATGATATGATGATATGACTGATGACAATTACTCGTATATAGCAATTTTGGGAATAACAAACAAATTATAGGTTACGTTAACCCACATTCTGTTGTCAATGTTTTTCGTTTTTTCGTGCCTCTCATCTCTCAGGTGCTATTTTTTTTGAGGAGGGAGGCTCCCTGGATGGTTGTTTTTTTTTATTAATAAATATATATTTATTGTTTATATGAGATACGAGTACGTGTGATTGTAATGTTACAAACAAGTAAATAACAAGCATACGCACTTAACAGTTTTACATAAAAATATCCAAGCATACATTCACACATGCACACATACACGAATATGTAACGTTAATTGCCTAGTGTTTGGCCATGATAAGGGTTACAATGTAACTACTTTTTGTTGTGGTACTCGTTTATTTAAACCAAATACATAAACACATACATACATACATACATACACACATACATACATACATACATACATACATACATACATACATACATACATACATACATACATACATACATACATACATACATACATACATACATACATACATACATACATATGTACTTATAGGTTTAACTACCAAAATTAAAAAAATAAATTAATAAAATACGAATGAAAAAAAATGTAATAAAAATTAAATAAAAAAAATAAAAAAAAAATTAAAATAAAATGAAAATCAAATAAAAACAAGTAAAAGGGCTATATACGGCAGTGCCAAATTTTGTGTAGTACTCTTATGGCATAAATTTTATTAGTTTGTTAATAACACTAATCACTAGAAGAATAATTTCTTAATACCAAATCCATAGTCTCTTTGTTAAAGTCCAATTTGCTATTAATATACTTTCTTGCAGTAAGTCTTAAAATGAAACCTAAATATTTTTACAATAAAAGATATACACGTAATTCTGTTTTTACGCGAATTTGATTTAACGCGATTTAAAAAACACATTTCGTTCTGCTTTTACACGATTTGATTTGATTTTACGCGGTCTAAAAATGTATGTATTTTTATCAGAAAACGTGTGCTTATACCGGATTTGGAGGATTTTAAATTAAATACATAGTTGGCAGCACTGCAAATCTGATGAAAGTAAGAGTGTAGTCAAGTTTAAATATTAAAAGCGAAAATATATTAGAAAATCGAATAATATTAAAAAATATTCTCATATACATAAATATTTCTAAATTTAATAAACGGTAATGTAAACGCAAAACTTGCTAAGATAATTGAAGATGGTGGCTACACTCCAGATCAGGTGTGGAATGCGGATGAAACAGTCCTTTTCTGGAAACGAATGCCAAGTCGAACATATGTAGCCAAAGCACAGAAAACCGCCTTGATTTTAATGTTCTGTTGATTATAGGCAATTCACCAGGTCATCCACATTTAGAGCATCCAAATGTCCAATTCCAAAGAAGGACTCCAAATGGTGGCAAATTGGGCGATCATTTTCGCAAGCATGGTCCTAATGAAGAAAGAGCAGCGAAGTTTCAACGTGATGTTAAATTTTTAATGGGTAATTATCGTGAGCTACATAACAGTCTTATCAAAACTGGAAGTCAACGATTGATAACAGAATTTGTGACTCAAATCACTAAACCATCACCATCAATTGATCATGATTTTTAAACTATTTGTAGCGATGAAATTGATGTCTTTCGTAAACGAATGCGGTTATCAGAAAGTGATACTGATTCAAAATTAATTTTTAAATGTTTTTAAGATGAATGATTTTTGTGATTTCTTTTTCTTAATAAACTATTTTTTCTATTGTTTTTTGTTAAAATAAAATATGTGTCTAAAACACCAGTTATCTTATTTCATCTGATATTTAATATGTGCGTGGAACCAATCCCCACTTTTTTTATGGATACTATAACTATTTTTACACAATTTTTTTTACGCGAGTTTTTTAGGAACATATCTATCGCGTAAAAACAGAATTAGGTGTATTTGTTTTTAACCATATTATTTTCGAAGTGGGCGTTAAAGTAGGCGTGAAAAAGTAATTTGGGCACAACTTAGATATTGCAAGGCTGCCCCGGTGGACTAATCAGTAGAGGACAAGTCAGTAGTTTGGGGGTTGCGGGTTGCGGGTTCGATTCCCGCCAGAGACTCTGCTTTTCTTTCTCTTCTCTTCTATTCTAACTACTTCTATTCTTATTCTATTTTTCTCTCTATTAAGGCGTCAAAATGGACCGTAATGGTCTCCGGGTGAGGGTAACTTTGCACCAGCCTTACCTATCTACCTAGATATTGCAATATAGAGTCCCCTATTCTTCCAAAATTTTTGTTCATAGAGCATTTAGGAAAAAGCGTTGTATAGGTAATGGGCGTTAGAGTAGTCGTGTCAACTTAATTTTCCTTAACAACAATAACGATAACCAAAAATATTTATTTATCAAATTTCAGAATCGTGCATCTAATTCTGTCGGTTTTATGTAGACTAAAACAAACACTGTACGGGGTATAATTTCTTACATTTCGATCTAAAACTTTTTTCTTTATTTCCGAACTATTATGGGGAAACGTATTTTTTTACTCATAAACTATTCATGTGCAATTGTATTACTATATGCCACTTCTTTATGTCAGGTTAAGTTAAAAAAGAGGGGCACTAGAAGCTCAACTACATAACAGGTAGACAGGTGCGAAGTTCACCCTTTAAAAACCATAATTCTGATTTTGTTAATATATTGACTAGGTCAAGAATCCAGTCATCTTAATGTAATTCCATATGGATCTTCAATTCGAGTTCCTTAGGCATTTTGAAAACTCGATCAATCTACTGAAAATGTCTACATCTTCTGCGACAGCCTGCCCTCTATCACGGCCCTTTATTCTGTACTTAAGTGCATTGAATCATTGGCGTTACTGAACCGACAACACGTTGGACATATGTGGATACCAGGCCTTGCAGGCGCATATTGCATTAATGATGGCTGAGGAATTGTTGTATGTTCCAAATGGTCTCGGGGACATTAGATTGTCTCAGGTGGTGCGAGAAATATTTAAACGTGGGATTTAGAGAGAATAATGCCAGATAAATGAACTTTTGCACCTGTAGAATATCTTATTCTCTCTGGCTCTCGCATGAACCAGTCGACTGAAAATGTCAACATCTTCTTTGAAAGCCTGGCGTCTATCAAGGCCCTTAATTTATTTAAGAATGGAGTGTAATCGGTATTCAAATGAATAAAATCCCAAGCGCCACTGTACCGACACCACGTAAGTGTCATATGGATACCAGAGCATGCAGGAATTTATGGCTGTAGCTGACGCAAGGAATTGTTTTATGTTGAATGAGCAAATTTTCTCGAGGTTATAGGATTGTTTCTGGTGGTACCTACGACATATTGAAACGCGGGAGCTAAAGAGAATGCTGCTCAGATATGTAAACGCTCACATCTGTAGAATATTTAAAAGTCTCGCACGCTTGGACGAAGGCTCTTCTTAAATTTGGAAAAAAGTAAATATCGCTTAAAGTAGGAGCCATCAACGGGTATTGCTTGATTGGACAGTTTTCTACTCGGCTTTTGGTTTTGACGAGTATTAAAAGGAGTTGAGGTACATCAAATATTGTCCCAGCACCAGAGTAATCTCTTGGATGTATTATTGGGCTACGAGAAATCCTAATAAGTTTGACAGTAGTTTGGTTTCTATATCTTCAAAAGACCCTACGGTTTCCTAATGAAGCCACCCATCTTACCTAATGATTGACGCTATAAGCGCTAGTCTTTTTTTAAAAAAACATTTAACATTCAGTATCGAATCAATGCAATGAGAGTGTTGGTGAATGATTAGAAACATCAATTAAGCATCGTACAAAAGAACTTTAAAAATTCAAGAATCTCTCTGTAGCTTACACTTTCTAAAGATCTGTGACTCCATGCTTATAAAAGACATAAGACATAAGAACTGAGAGTCCATTAAATTTTGTTTTAAACAGCATCAAGTTGATGTGGAATTTTCACGCAAATCATCCGAAACAATAAAAAACATTTTCACATTTAATGTCTTTGTTAATTGCTTAAATTACAACAATTAGGGCTTAAAGACCCTACATGTGATTGTCGAAAAACAAATGCATGCACAATGAGTAATTGTTTGGCTAGGAATCTAGCCTGTAGGCATCACTGTAATGCTTGGCTCAAGACGCTGTGAATATCATTGTTGCTTAATATCACGGCATGGTATAGAGTGTCTTAATTGAAAGATATTGATTTGGATGATGTCATTAACTTTATATGTAATTAACTTTGAGAAGATGTAATATGCCATGAGGCTCTGGAAACAATTCATTTACTCCAAAAAACATTTTCTGGTCGTGAAGTCTCTTTGTCAGTGATCAAACTGGATCTAAAAGGGATTGTGATTAAAAATCATTAGTAATTTTTTTGCTAGGATTAATTGAAGTCATAACTCCTAAGACATTTAGCCGACGAACAATGTTTTGCACGGGGGACATTCAAAGCAGCATTATCAAAATTAAGCCGCATTTATGTAAAATGATCATCAAAAATTGCCGAGTGTCAAAATGTAAGAATGTGTGTGTATGTAAAGGGTCCGCCATCTTACGTTTTTTTTTTCTTTCAACTATTGCTTATTTCGTGAATGGTTACACTTAGCTCATGTCTGATTTGACAGATAATTAGTTTTATCCTTCAGCTGAACGAATATGGTTGTTTATACGCCCAAACAACGCTGAGAAAGTGGGCCTGCGATCGACTTACAGAAGATGGCGATTTTGCAAAAAAAAATCATCTTTTCAGATGAAGCTCATTTTGATCTTGGCGGGTATGTAAGCAAGCAAAATTGTCGCATTTGGGGCACAGAAAACCCGCACGCATACATTGAAAAGCCGATACACCTAAAACGAGTCATTGTTTGGTGCGGATTTTGGTCCAGAGGCGTAATTGGGCTAGTTTTCTTTGAAAATGAGCAAGGAGTGGCCGTTCTAAATAGTTCTCATTGTGAGACACCGCCTTTATTTTTTTTTATAAATTACAGAGTAGGGTGTACTATGATCAGTCTGCACAAAATAAAACTTTCTTATTTATTTAGTTTTTAGTTAAGCCCAAATTTACATACACAAACACTCATTACAAATTTAAACAAATTCCGTCTGTTAATTTGCTTACGAAACATTGTTGTTCGACTTGTAATTGTTTAAATATGTTTTAATCTTTTTTTTGAGTTGGAAAATTTTTTGTATTTTTCAATGCTTTCATTTGGGTTTACCTTCGATTTTATCAACCAACCAAAATAATGTACCATCACCTTCACCCATAAATTAGTGTAACACATACACACACTCACACGCACACAGCCCCCAAATTGTTAAAGTAAATTGTAACAATGATTACGAGCAGTTAAATAGTAACGCATTATACTTTGTTGCGTTACGTTACACTACAGTAGTTGCGTAAGAATTTAACCAAACAATTAGCAGTATTCGCTGACATACAATTACTATGAGTTATCTGGGGTTGGTAGGTGCAACATTAAAATCTTTTGTTTAACTTTTAAGGTTTGGCTGGGGAAAATGTGGTTCTGCTGATGACCAAAATGAAATTTAAGAAGTTTAATTACTCAGCAGTTCGATCCAGTAGCTTAAAAGCAATTAACATTGGAATGAGTATGTTTTTTTCACCGCAAAACGGATGTAAATATTTGTATAAACCTCAACTATTCTCGCTGATATCGGATATTTTAGAAACTTAAAAGCTTCTATTAGAATGAAAATTAAAATTACAACAAATAGTCAGCTTAAAAATAAAAATTATTTATTTAACTCATTAATATTACCTTTTAGGGCTCTAAGGTAAAAAAAAAGAGGAAAAACAAATTAGTTCAACAAATTTGTTTTACTCTTTCTTCCATTAATGTGGTTTTTAGTTTAATTTTCCGTTTGTTAGTTTTTCCCATTTATTTTTATTTGCTCGTGACCGCAGCAGCACAACCACGCACCACTTTAGTTAAAATGTTGAAATCTACTATAATTTTAAAAGTAAATACATGCGAGTAAAGAAGTAAAAATGTTTTTTTTTAGATAAAAGTAGGGACCCATAATTTTTTCTTTTTTAGAATAAAAAAAGATGAAGTATTTTTTTGAACGAAAATCTTTTTTAGTTAAACAAAACAGTTCGGTACGTTGTTCCCTTTCCCTTTTCTATTGAAAACGACGAAAGGCATTTACTTGCAGCTCTGCTCAATTTGTATATACTTTAATGGTTCAAAACTTTAGGGAGTTATAGGAGGTTAAAGCTGTTTTTAACACATACATATACTGGTGAGCAATTTAAATTAAATTGGCATTCAATTAATGAAATGTCAAGAAAAAAAATTTGGGAAATTTCAACCATGAAACGTTTTACTCATGAAAAACCAAATTTTTTTTTTTTATTAATTTTTATTGTATTGAGATTGAACCGAAGTTTAAAACAAATGGGCATCACCAAAAGCAACTCGTTAAATATTTTGCATAAATATCTATATTTGTAGGGGGTTAAAGCCTACCGACAATTATTTAAGTTTGACGAAGGTTTTCATATTGGCTTTATTTCAACTTAAATACTGAATCCCATTTTCAATTATGTGGTTGTGCAAGCAGACAAAGTGATTGCATATGAGGCTCACAAGATCCACAGCAAGACCTAGAAAAAGCATTTAGTCAGAAAAAATAAGTGATTGTTTGGTGCAGTTTGTAGTTAGTCGGTATTATAACCCCGTACTTTACTAAATTAGACATGATAAGCGATTTTGGGTCAATGTTGACATCAGTGAATTTTAGTTTTAGCATAGAGCCATACGACTGGGGAAATAAAACAGTTAGGTTAGGTTAGGTAGAACAGGCAGCTGTTGTGCAGCTCACTTGGGTCCATTTAATTGATCCCATTGTAAGACCTAAATAGAATCGAAAGAATGGAATATAAAAGAGAGAAGAGAAGCAGACAACACCAGAGTGTTTTTGCGGCAATCGAACACGCAACCCTCAAACTAGCAGACCAGCACACTACTGACTAGTCCACCGGGGCACCCAAACAAATAAAACAGTTACTAAATGATAAATTTTCAGTTCACGTAGTTTCTCGATTTAACGAAGTCAATTGGCCGCCTCTATCTTGTGAAATAATGCCGAAGTTCACTGTAGTATTTGTAACATTAATTTGTTTTTATTTATTTAAAATGTTAGGTTATGTTAAAAAAAACAGGTAATAGAAGCTCAAAAACATAAAAGGTATACTCTTATGCCCAATTGTCATGTTGTATGCTCTTAAGGAACGAATGTCCTCTAATAAAAAACCATAATCCCTTTTTCGTTAATATCACGACTATGTCAACAACCCACTCCCCTAAATATTATTCCTTATGGTATTCCAAGTTCGGCATAGTGCTCACGCTGAAGTTATTTCGTCTAATACGCCCAAATGCAGGACATTTAAAAGGTTAATATTCCAAGGTCTCATCCTCTTCCTCAAAAGCTTTACAAGTCATTTTATCCCACAGTCTATGCGAGATAGACAACTGAACATCTTCTCTGTAATTGTCCTGCATTCGGGGACCTTAGACACCAGATTCTAGGTCAGCGAATACTTGAAAGTAAAACTTGTCTTTCCGCAGGTGATCTAGGAAAGATCCACACCTTTATAAACAGGACAGGATGGCTGAAGAACGACGGCCAGAGGACGTAGACAAACGGGCATTGGTGCCTACGGTATCACAACGGGACTCTCGGAGGACCCAAGTGAGCTATGCCTTCGGGCGGCTGCCGGATCTAACCTAACCTATGCGAGATAGATGAGTTCTCAAATCCGTGTGATGTGTTATTACGCTTACCGATAATGCCGTGATGGGTTGGTATCCATATTATCTCTAGACGTACGCAATTCACCTACGAGTTTATTTTACTCTTGCATTGCCGGACATTAAGAGATAAAATTTTTCGTTTGTTAGAGTCTTGGTAACTGATTGGGTATTCGTAAAGAATCGGAGCTTCGTAATTGGTCAGGTAGTATTTTTACCTCCATTTCGTCTTATGTCGTAAAAACCCATTCCAATTTGGTCATCAATCTTAGGTACGTCTATATAAAAATTCATGCCTTGGATATTCTTTATCCTAATTACTTCATCGCATTCTCCCCTTTCCGCTATTATTTCATATCTCGTTTTTATTTATATAAAGGACTTGTTTATTTAATGGTTGTCAAAACTGTTAATTAAATTAAACATTTGGTTTTAAATATCTATTTTACCTCCCCCTGTATATGCGCTTGGCTATGAAGTTGTGTCTGGTTTCTTCTCTGTCACTCTTTCCGCCTTTCGGACGAATAAAGCACATTTTAGGCTGAAATATTTGTTACCTGGGTGGCATGAAGGATACTGAATGACATAAATGTTCATTGATTGGTCGACAGTCAGGCAGTACTCTTGTCACTCACTTCATACACCACCACATCTAAATAAGTCCGTCAAGGCAGGAAAGGGTTGTTAAGACTAGGTAAACTGACTGACATTGTTCTAGTCTGGGTACTTTTGCATTGAGGACTATTAAAAGATGCATGTAAAGTGCCGAGTATATCTCAAGATTTCTGGCGATACTGACGGTACACTACATGTTAGAGAAACAAGCAAGCCGACTCGGACTCGATCATTGTCGCAGCTGTATCGATTTGGAGAAGAGGAAAACGGTGTTTCACATTCTCTGCAAATGTCCTGTTCTAGCTGCCAAAAGACACATAATCTTAGGCAAATATATACTGGATAACCTATCGCAGTCAGACTGAATGACCTGCTGACAGCATCTGTCACTAGATGGGTCTAGTAAAAACAAGCATTTAACAGATTACTTTATTTATCGCGTTTAATATTTATTGGTTTATGCAGTTAGTATTTGGAATTGAGTTAAAGTACATATGTATATTCATGTCATATTATTCTTTTAATGCAAAAATAACATAATGTTTTTGGTTAATAATTGCGTGTTTGCCTTTTTTATTTTCTTTTTCAAATGTCTTACTCATAGTGTAAATTGTAGTTTTTTAAACTATAAACTACAAACTACAAAACTTATTTTAAAAACTTGTTACCAGCTCATTATCATCACCATTGTTTTATTTAATTGTAAAAAATTTGATGTGAATAAAACATTTATTAAACTCACAAGCTTTAATGGAAGTAGCATACGGGAATTAAAATATATATACTTGAGTTAAACTGATATTTACCAACAACGTTTTTTATTGGTTTTATTGTATTCTTAATGCATTACCACTGGTTTTGTTATGCCTTAATCATCTGTTCGATGTCCATTAAGCAATTGTATATTTGTATTTTATGCTTTGTCATCTGTATCGGTCTGTCATGTTTTTTTTTATCTTCATTAATGCTTTGCTTTTCAAAACGAAACAATTTGAATAGTCTTTAAATTCTTGAGTTTTTCTTTTTTTATTGCAATTAATGTTTGATTTTGTTAATTTGTATTTTGGTTGGGTTTTCTACTGCACGATTTCTTGGCAGACATAAGAATCTCCATAAGGCTTGTAACCTTATTATTTTCTAGTTTGTAACTATTTATATTTTAAAATTTTAACTTTGATTGTTTCCCTTTTTTGTTTTATTTTAAATTATGCATTATTTATTATAATTTTTAACTACTGGTCATTAATTTAGGCAGACAAACAGACATAAATGTCACGAATTTACTGCAATGGCTTAAGTATTCAATTTAATTACTACATGCACAATGTAGTTCATACAAAATATTTAATGGCATAGATAAACATAGATGCGAAGACTTCAAGCAAACACTAATAAAATTTAAATTGAGTGGGTAAAATTGTGGTTATAATGAAAATTGACTTAAAAACATACTTTAAAAAAAAATCAGATTTAAAAGTCAAATGTTCGTCTTTAGCACGACGTTCACTTTTTTTTACGAAAATTGTAACACAGCTCTCGCATGCACAAATTAAAGTATTTAAACTGGTAAGAGAGGAAGAGAGAACAGGGGGGCAAATGCAGACTCTCTTTCTCTATCACCAGCAAACGCAAGAGCTATTTAAAAACATGGCTATTAATTAGGGTGATCGATTATTCGACATTTTTAAGAAACCGGTTTTTAAATAGTTTGCAATTTAGAATTTAAAAAAAAAACCGGTTGCTTTTTTAAAAATTTAGAAAAAACCGGTTAACCGGTCGAATTCACAAAAAATATAATTTTTTTTTATACCCATGACAGAGATACATAATTAGGTATTAACTAGTTTGTTTTATGGTTTAATTGCATTTTAAGTTGACACACATTCAATGGCATTATTATAAAATGCCGTTATATAAAATAAAGATCTTAAAGGACAGACACTTTTTACCTAAAAGTGATCGAAAAGTTAAGTTTATGCTTCATTAAACTTGAACTTTTAAGGTTAGGTTAATAAATTTAAAAATGCCACTGTTTCTTTACATGAAACAAAATATGGAAACTAAATTGTAATTTATATTTTTTTTCTACTTCGAACTTTTATCATCAAAAATTTTATTTCGTTTTTAAGAACTTTTTTAAGAACTAAATTAATTTGTTAAAACTAATCGGTATTTGCTCTGGTACTGCCTTATAAAAAATAACATTGTTACAAGGAGGTTTTAATAATGACAAACATAAAAAAGTCACTTCACTGCTCACGGTAGTCAACTTTATAGGCAAGATGTAATAATGAGCCTTTGTGTGCCAAACTATTTTAGTATACAAGTCATATGTTATCAGAGGTATTAGTTAAGCTATGGGTAGTCTTTAGTACAAGTCGCTAGATTTCGTAGAAGGAAAAGATTATGAAATTCGAAAATGAGATCACAAAGTATTACAAAGTACAATAATTTGGTCGGAAAACTTAACTGAACAGCTGATTATCACAGCAAATTATAAGCGCAACAACGTATAAAATACCTGCTCTCAATTTAAAAAAAAATAATACTTAAGCCTAATTATTTTTCTTATTTCACACTTGTTTTTGAAACAATAAATGAATTTCTTTCAATATAATGGAAGATTATTTAATAAATTTTCTGATTTTTCAAAATCTTTTGAGTAATAAATATAGTATGATACGTTTGGTTACAAAGATAAATGAACATTAAACTAAAAATGATAAAATCCGGTTTCTGTGAGTAAAAAAACCGGTGTATACGACATTCGAAAAATTAACATTTGGAAAAAACGGCCAGCTGAAAGAGTGAAAAACCGGGTTTTCCACCGGTTGTAAAACCGAATCGATCACCCTACTATTAATACGCTTATACGTAAGCTTATACTTATGCTTTTCTCCACAAACAATTATTTGAACTCAACTTTACCCAGCAGTAAAAGTAGGCACAAAAGGTCTTATTTAAACTTCTTTAGAGGTCTGAAGGACTCCGATGCCTATTGTATACACTTATTTATTTATTTTTTACCCGTGTTTAGGTATGCGGCGAGGCGTTTTACAATCAGGGCTTCTAGAAGACCTTCTAATGAAGGCTTTAAACGCTTTATACAGTACTTAAACCAATTTTGACTTATTTTAATAAATGTTTGGAGTTCAGCACTGTTAAACTCACTCTTTAAAAGCCAAGTGATTTCTTGTTTATTTTTCAATGCTCTTGTTTTTCTTTCTTTTGATGCGTTTTCATTTTATCTGGGGCCGAATTACCACATACGTGATCGAGTAAAATTCTTCGTGATTTCTGTTTTTGTGGTAATCGCAGTCGTTATCGAACAAGTACAATCGAAATTTGAGATTATGGCATACGATAATGAGTGTATAATCGAGTACTAACTATTTACATTTGACTCGTTAGCTCTACATCAATCGAAAACAATATTTTTTAATTGTATGTGGAAAAAAAAAACGAAAAAATTTAAGTTTTTAAAGATAATTAAATTTTAAAAGAATAAAATAAAACTATAGTCGTTTTGTAGGACCAATATTAATAAAATAAACGGAAAGCAAAAAGATGTTTTGTCCCAGTACATGACTGAGCATCCTAATTTGGCCAAAAATTTCTTGCCAAAGTAAAGCAACAGCCAAAAGATTATGGAAGGAACTTTCTCTTAAGCAAACAAATTTTATTTATTTATTGGACTTCTATTTGCACAATATTTTATTTCACAAAAATTAGTTAAATATTGTTGTTGTTTTTTTATAAAGTTTGTCTACAATCATGGTACAATAATAACTAGGTAATCTCGAAGCAGCAGCTGGTAATTTTTCTATTTCCTTGTGTTCGTGATATGATCTGTCAAATTGCACACACATTACCAGGTATGGTTTGCGACTTTCTGTTTGACAGTTCTCATCACACAAAATATTTTGCGGCCACCTGTATATTATTGTACCATGTTTACAATAAACACATACAGCGATGGAAATCAAGGTACAATTGTACTTGTTATGGTACATTATTGATCTTGTTGGTACCGTGGTACTACCGCGAGCTACTTGGTACAATTTAAAAATTCCAATGTCTCACTATCTGGCAACAATAATTATGTCCATGTTCTCTTTAATTTTGTTTGTGTGTGTGTTTTATTTCATACTAACAGCTTTTTTTTTTTTTTTTTTTTTGCAATGCTGTTGTCAAAGCGAATTCATATACCAAGTGGTGTCAAGTCTGCAACAAAAAAATCTGTCTAGTACTTTATTTCATTGAACTTAGATCCCACAAAGATTCAAATATTTCCCATTTTTAATCGAAAGTATCACAGATGAAAAATGAATTAAATGAGTTCATGTTCCCAGATATTTTAAGAATTGTAAGAGAAATTCTGTCTATTCCACATTCCTCGGCCAACGTCGAACGAGCTTTTTTATTTTCAAAACCTAATTAAAACAAAGGAAAGAAATATACTACACGTTTCTACTGTTTCAAATTTGATACAAACAAAAGATTTATTGAAGTCAACAAATACTTGTTGCTTTAATTTTAAAATAACAGAAGATTTATTATCTAAAGATATTTAATAAATAAAATTTGTTAAACAACCGATCCTACGAATGTAATATTTAATATTTTTTATTGTATACTTCTGAA
Organism: Phyto melanocephala; assembly: GCA_941918925.1. Taxonomy (NCBI): domain Eukaryota; kingdom Metazoa; phylum Arthropoda; class Insecta; order Diptera; family Rhinophoridae; genus Phyto; species Phyto melanocephala. The sequence goes on from OW799237.1 coordinate 108,667,837, forward strand.
TTTTTATAAACATTTTTGTTAAGTTTCTGATTTTTATTAATAAATATTAAAAAAATGGTACCAACATGGCCTAATAAGTACATTTTGTTTTCATACTTGGTACAAAATCATAAAAGCCATTTTCCTTCCCTGAACACATAACAAAACATGGGTTTGGAATCTAATGTAAAACAAATCTGGTACATTTTGTTAAAAAAAATTTGATACGTCAGCTATCGAATGCAGTAATCCATCCAGTCGATACGTGACGAAATTGTATTCGATACGAATGCGATAATTCGGCCCCTGTTGTTTGTTTTTTTTTTCGTTGCTAAGAATAGAAACATTAAAGAAAAACACAAACAATTACACCTTTTATTCAATCTTCAGGAAGTAGAGTTAGAAGTATGACTAGCGGATCTTTAGAAGAGCGTTCATAGGTCTTCTAAAAGGACTTTAAGAAGGCATGTTAGAATTAGATTAAACATTTAAAAATGGTATAAATTCGGCTTTCAGCAGGCCTTAAATACAAAGCTCCGTTGAATTTTACCGATGGGTACGTAAACTTTCTAATCTAAACATGCATTTACATATCTCTCTATGGCCAGTTGTATAAGTATTCAAATCAGACATGTTACATCTATATTGAACATACAAAGTATTACTACACATGTTTTCTTTATTATACTTAGAGTCAAAATAATAATAATACTTTTTTGTGTTAAAAAAGTAATTAAATATTCAAACAATTTTAAATACTTTAAGCCTATGCACATCAATTTTAATTGTCGTTATACGATGCGCATAAATAGTATGTGGCTTAAGTATTATTTGTTGGCATTAAAACTAAAATTGATTTTTTTTTTAAATATTTATGGTTGATTTAACACCATAATAATGACTACACAATATATGTAGGTACATGTACATACATACATACATACATACATATATATTTTAAAATTTAATCAATTAATTATGCAAGTGATACCATTACTCAGCCAGCACTTAATAAAAATTTACAAAATACACTACATAAATTAAATAAATAAAATATTGTTTGTTTTTTTTATTAAGTTTCTTTAAAGTCCAAATAAGAACGTGAAGAAAACCAAAATAGCTTTAATCACGTGCTTTTTTACAGCTCCAACCATTTAGGGGTGCTCGCTTGATGAAGTGCATACAGTAGCACAAATACATATGTGAGTGTGTGTGTGTATGACTAAAGGTGTGCCAATGTGACCATGATTTTTTTTGTTTTTTTTTTTTGTAAAATTAAACCCAATATTATAATGGAGTAAAATAACTGAAAGCAGCAGACGAAGAAAAAAACTGAAAATGAAATTGTATTTAAATTAAAAAATAAAGAAATGAAGAAAATTATGGAAAATGGCCACAAAAGGTGACAATTAATTTAAATTGTCAAAACTTTTTACAAAAAAAAAAAAAGGAAAAAAAGGAAAGAGACTCGGCAAACACATGATACCTTAGAAATGATTTTTTCTAATTGAAAATATGACTACAGTGCAGAGCAAAATAAAAAATGCTTAAACGATTTTTTTTAAATAATTTAGTTTATTGGTTACTGGGTTACGGGTTATTGGTCTTGATATAGCATTTTATAGAATTTTCGTTTAAATTGTTATTTATATGGTTTGACTTTTGAAAAAAATGAGAAAAGAGTGAGAGAGAGATTTTTTTTTCATGTGTGGAGTTTAACAGCTAAATTATACAAATATTCTTCATATATAAGAAAAACCAGTTTTCAAATAATTTAAAAACCGGTTTTCTACTCGTAACCCGGTTCCAGTAACCGGTTTTTTATTTTATGGTTTTTGCAATATAAAAATTAAAACAAAATTATAAACTTTATTTAGTTTGTTAATTTATTCAAAAATGGGAAAAATTTTAAAATTAACTGCCTGTTCATAAAAACTATTTTGGGTCCCAATAAGCATTTTGGCTGGAATTCAAGTGGAATTACATTTGAAATCCAGTCACAATTTCCAATTTCCAGTGTTGAATTACAGTTGAAACACAGCTGAATTCAATAGCGAATCCAGCAAAATTAACCATTGAATTACAGTCGAACAAAACAGTACCTTTACAGTGTAATTCCAGCCTTGAATAACAGTGTAATTCAAGTTGAACCGAACCTGTTTTTATACTTGAATTCAAACATGGAATTTCAGTGTTATTCAAGCAATGTTACAACAGTATTTAAATAGTGTTATAACATCATTTTAAGAATAATTTTCAAACCATTTTCTGCCACATTTTTTATCCCATTTTCTCTTGTAAAAATATTAATTATGAAATCATCATTATCACCGCCGACAATGATTTGGCTATATGCTTCAAACTTATTTGTTGTTGTTTTTTAACAAACTTCAAACAGACGGGAAATAGGATGGATTTCAAATGTAATTCAAGCTTGGATTCACACTAGAATTCCAACATTGGAATTCACAAAAAATTTGTGCTTATTGGGGTTTATTGTAGGCTTTTATGACAAGTTTCTTAACAATATCTGTCAAATAAGCCTTCAATAAACCTAAAATATTTTTTTTTATTAATATGGCAGTCAGTCTTTAAAATTGAAATTATTTAAAAAAAAAACATTTCAAAACATTAACTGTTGTATTCATAAAAATGCTCAATGATTTAAATCAAATTCTCACACTTTAAAACTAAAAAACAAGATGCACACTTTGAAGATGAACTTGCGTTATTTTCGATTGTTTCAGAGGCGAAAGTAAGTTGTTAATTTAAATATAAAAATATAAAAACCGGTTTTTCGAATAAATCGAAAACCGACAAATTTTAAACTCGGTTTTTAAAAAAATCGAAAAAAATGCGCTTAAAAAATTGGAAAATATAAGACCCCGGACGAAAAAAATTAAAAAGTATAACAAACCGTTTTTTTGAACTACAGACTACTATAGTTCTCAAAATATGTTCTAAATTCTGTTCAATTTATATGGGAAGTACCACGCCAACCTAAAAAATAAAACAATAATATAGCCTATTACCTTTCGGAGGATAATCCTAGAACATTGGTGAACAAATTTTAGATATTGAATAAATAGTGTCGAAGAACACTTATAACATACAAACACACATTTCCTGTTTATTAAGAGCCGATATTGATTTTGAATAAAACACAAATTATTTAGGAAATTATTGTCATTTCTTTTTATTATGATAATATGGTATGGTTCAATTATTTATGGAACAAAATATCGTTCAAATGGCCGCCTCAACTTCGGCGGCAGTGAAACAAGTCGACCGGCTCAATGTCCACGCCGCCGTCGTTTTTGTTGGCTTAAAATGGCTCAAGAAAGCCGCCGTTTTGATCAGCTTTAGTCGACTCAAGAAGAAATTTTGTTCGTAACAGAGATGTAAAATTTAGTAATATATTGCCGTTAGATTTTTTTTTTAATTTTTTAGTGACGTCCCTTTGAATTTTTCAACCACCTATTTCATTTTGTTGCAGCCGCCGCCGCTTAAAAACTGCTCAGCCGCCGCCGCCGAAAATTTTGCCTCGTTTTGTTTTACTGCTCGGCGGCACACCTTCATCTGATGATTCAATGACGCTAAGGCATAATTGATTTTGTTTTATTTTCTCAGTATTCCTGTTTTCTATTTAATTTTACATCATCAAAAACTGCAATATCTTTATGTGCTGTTTTACATTTTCTTAAAATGCAGGCCATGGCGTAGCTGCAAATTTTTCTGGGGCTGGCAAAAGCTTACAATTTTAATTTCTGCCAAAAATTTTAAACTGAATTATTTATTTTAATTTGTATTTCAGCTAATTTTTTCAATCTCACTGATAATAGCACCTGCCAGTATGTTCTAGTTACTTCAATGCATCCAGGACAACTGCTACTATTTTACGATTTCTCAAAGGAAGTTGCTTATGTCCTAATAATTTTAATCTCTAGAACTACTGATGAATTAAAATAAACCTTTTTAACCTAAATGCTCCTTTCATTTTTATTTTGCTCTCTACTGTCTAACTTACAATTTTTATTGTGTTTTTCATCCTTCATTCATGCAGTAACAACAAAATAAATATGTTTGTAAAATAAGAAGTACAACAACTATGAAAATGTTTGTACATATGTATGTATGTACTTATGTATTCGTATGTATAAACAAACCACTTTAAAACTCTAAAAACAATTTAGGAAGTTTTATAGCTTCACTTCAATTCAACTGAAACTGAGAAAAAGTTTTAAATAACCACCGGATACCATAAACGCCAACACGCCACTACTACTACAACAACACAACGCAACACAAACAATAATAGCAGTTTAACAAAAAATATAAAATTGTTCAACAATATTTACAATTTATGGATTATAAACTTTTGTTTTTGTTTTTACCGTTTTTGATGTGTAAAGATTTATTTAGTTTTTTATTGTTTTTTTTTTGTTTTTTGTTTAACCAAAATGCCAAAAAGTTTAACTAATAAAATGAATATTTAAAAAAAAAAGGAAAAATATGAAGGTGTTTTAAAATTTATGCAAATATTTATGAATGGCGTTGCCATCTAATTCGAAAAGTTAATAACAGTTATGTGGATGTTTAGAGAAATAATCATCATAACGGTTGCTTTAATTACAACTAGCTTTTGCAATCATGTGTTATTTTATATATTTGTCTATGGAAAATAATTCTTACAGACAATTTTCATAAGTTTATCGAAAATGTGTCTAGTAATTCAACAAGAACTTGAGTAGTAAATATAAAGTTAGAACTGCGCTAGCGAAGTAAGAGATATATGGCTAGTTTTATATAAACAAACCACCTTATTATTTGATTAAAAAACTACTTTCGGAAATAACCTAAACCCTTAAGCTATATTTACACGATTAAAATTTTCTTTAAAAATGCTCTTCAAAATGCTTCAAACTCGTGTAAACAGCAAAATTTCTTCAAAATTTTTTGATCAAAATTTAAATATTTGATTGATACCGTGTAAATAAGTATCAAAATCGCATCTGGCAATATTGATAACTATAAATAATTTGATATCATGTTCATTCTTTTAATTCAATTTTTTATATGTGAACAGAATGTGATTTCTTTTTAATATTTTAATTTTCTTTTTTTTTATATAGAAACAGAATGTGATTTTAAGTTGCCAAATAATTGAATTGAACTTTTTATTTCGATTTATTGGGTTTTTATTTAATTTTTAATAAATATGCTTGTATTGCCATGGAACTTCTCCTTCATTTAAAAAATATTCCGTGAATTCTTGTCGAATGAGAAAAGAAAATATTCTCTGTCCGCACTTTTTCACGCCATCGTCCATCCGTTATAGATCCATCCGCATTCACTTGGTCGTAGTCTCTTGTTTGTGTATAGGTACCACACTGGCGTTTGTTCAAAAAATTGTGCAATGCACATACTGCGAGAACAACTTTGACAACATTTGGTGGGGAAAGTTCTATTGCTTTTTCTGCCAACGCGAAATCGGGCTGATATTAATCCATACACGTTTTATATAATGCAGCGCAGACTTCAGGCACAATATTGCATATCGATGAATTTGGTCTTTTAAACAAGAACATCAGACTTGCGCAACTGTCCCCAGTAGCTAAAAATCTCAAAGTAATTGCTAGGCGTTCTCCGGGGCATATAGATTACCGCATATTAGTATTGGCCTTTTCTATTGATGGGGTGACGAGATTAAGCAAATAATTAAAATCGTCTGGTGACATACGCACAAAGTTTTTGTAAAGGTCAGGATCATTCCTTTCCAATCGCTCCGTAAAAGAGACATACATATCATTACTTTCCAAAAAAAAAGGTCGAACCCAATGTTTGTTTTGTTTTTTTCTTTTCTTTTTCATTATTTATTATCAGCTACTTCTTCCTCCAATATTTAAAATGTTAATGCTAAATATGATGATTGTGTCGTCGTCCATACATATTAATAATAAATTATTTCACAAAAGAAGCAAAACAGCTGATCAAAGTCAATATTTTCAATATGAAAAGTTTACCAATAGTGTAAACTAGCTTCAACAAATTTTGATCAAATTTTTATCAACAAATTTTGAAACATGTATATTGAAAGAATATTTTGATCAAACGTGATTGAAACGTGTAAATAGAACATCAAAATAAATTTTCAAAATTTTGATAAGACCTCAAAATGCCTTCAATCGTGCAAATCTTACATTATATATTATGTTTATCAAAGCCAATAAATGCATCAACATTCGTTGCTAACAAATTATAGAAATTGGATTTAATCAAATTTTTTCATAATTACGACACCAAAATTGGCAACACTGACGTCAAACCTTTTTTCATCCAACTCCATAATCTTTTGTTTAATATGCTGATTAGGTTTTGTGAGAGTCGTTTAAAAAAAAAAACGAAATTAGTAAAACTAACAATAACCTTTAGTTTAATCCCTAAAATTATTATTTTTAAATTAAGCTGTTTTCTAACAAAAACTTAAATAAAATACAAATTGAAATGTTCACTTTTCTGCTTGTTTCACCTTTTTAGAGGATTAAAGTTGTGCGGAAATTAATGTTTGTGCATAAACCTCAAAAAGAGTAATCAATGCAAAAAATATTAAAAAAAAAGAAAAAAAAAAAAGAAAAATCACACAAAATATTTAAGTGTCACACACATGTTTTGGGATTTTAAAATTGTTTGCTATTTTGCGTAGTAAATATTATTAAATTAATTCTTTGGATGATTGAAAAAGACAGGTTCTGCTTGTTTATTGGTCTGTCTGTCTGTCTTTCTGTCTGTTCGTTTTTGGCTTGAGTTAATGGTTTTGTGGATTTTTAAATCATGGCTTAATCACGTTTTGCTCAATAAAAAATCACAAAAAAATATATTAGGGGCATTCATTTAAAATAATTTTTTTAACAAATCTTAAATTGTTAGCATTTAGCAACAAAAGCACTTAGTTAATAAAATAATTTTGTTTTTAAGTATTGAAAAAGAAAAATTAAGAAAAACGGGCATGTAGCGGATTAAACGAATACCCCTATTGTTAAGTTGTAAAAGTGATTATTTTAATATCGTGTTTTCGTCACTTTATTAATATATAATATTTAAACAGGTTCCTAAAATATTAACTTTTTATTTTTTAAATTTGTTTCAATTTTTATAAAAGAATATATTTTAAATTTCTGTTACCATTGGTAGTCACAATGTAACGTAAATGAAGGCCAAAGAAATAATTAAACAAATATTCAAGTATTTTGAATATTAAACTATTAAGAATAAACTAAAAAAAAATGAATAAAATTAAATATAATTTTAACGCCTTTATAACAACCACTAGCCCCTGCCATAGCCCGATTATCAACGATATACAACGAACGTCAACTTATGAGTACATAATTAGAACGTCAGATAAATTTAAATGTCAAATCGTCAAGTGACTTGTTGTTAAAAGTTAAAGTTGATGTAGTTTTGTTTCACAAAATATTCTCTATTTGCTGAGCACTATTCATTAACACAATCTCTGACTAATCGGGACAGTATGTTAAATGTATAATTAGCAACAATCTAAATGAGTGTTAACAATTAATAAATTCCCAACAAGAAGGGGTCCAACACTAATATTAAACGCTATAGTTGTTTAAAATATCCAACGCCATTATCTCTAGGTTGTTCGATGTTTTAGTGATAGCGCCTCGTCAGAAATTCTCAAAATATGCCCTAAGACTAGTACAAAACTCCTTATGCCATTAAAAAAAAGGTGGTTACATTTTAAGGGCAGATGTTGATATTGAATAAAACACAAATTATTTAGGAAATTATTCTCATTTCTTTTTATTTTGAATATTTTGGTATGGTTTAATTATGTGTGGAACAAAATATCGGCTAAATGGCCGCCGCGACTTCCATCCGATGGTCCAAATTTTCGATGACGCTGAGGCATAATTGAGGTTCTATGCCGTTAATGTGCCGAATTATTCCATCCATTAGCTCTTGAATTAAATTGGTGGCTTATCGATGTACACCTTTTTTTCTAATAACCTCAAAGAAAAAAGTCAAACGGTGTCAAATCACATGATCTTGGCGGCCAATTGACATCGCCACCGCGTGAGATAACACGGCATTTGAATTTTTCGCTCAAAAGAGCCATTGTTTCGTTAGCTGTGTGGCAAGTGGCACCGTCCTGTTGAAACCACATATCGTCCACATCCATATCTTCCAATTCGGGCCATAAAAAGTTCATTATCATCTCACGATGGCGAACACCATTACTGTACAGTAACTGACTGACGGTTAGGTTAACCGCTGTCTAAGAAATATTCCCCGAATATGGTGGCCCAGAACGATCTCTAACCAGCGACTCTACGAATCTACAAACGAAAGATCTGCCCTATGGTGAAACCCTCAAGGAACCAGAATCCAAGGAAGACCAAAAACTACATGGCGACGAAACACAAATAACGAAATCCGCCAAATGAATACATCATGGAACGAACTTAAACAACTATCTAAAAACAGGAATGATTACCGTACTTTCGTAATGGCCCTACGCCTCACATAGAGCTAAAGGAAATTATAAATATATATATATATATATAACTGCCTGACGGGCCTCATTTTTGAAAAAATATGGCCCGATGATGCCGCCAGCCCATAAACCGCACCAAACAGTCACTCTTTGTGGGTGCATTAGTTTTTTGACAATCACTTTTGGATTATCATTCGGTTAAATGCGGCAATTCTGCTTATTGACGAATCCACTGAAGTGAAATAAAATCACGAACTGCACGATATGCATTTTGATTTGAACGCCCAGTTTCATAATAAGCCTGAATAACTTCAACGCGTTGCTCGATTGTGTACCTTTCCATGATTCAAATTGAGTTAGTCTGAAATTAAGAAATGTCAAATGAAATGCAGAAAAAAACTTGACTTACGTGCGGTTCACATTCAACATGGGCCCTTAAAGTGTTCCCGAAGAGCTTAAAGAAGGCATACATATACATATTTATGTAGGAAGGAGTAATCAATAAGAACTATTATTTCAGGTCCATTTTCTATCCTTTTTGCTTCTCAGTGATTTGGAGACAACCGATCGGTATCCCCTCCTTTGCTGAGTCTTAAGCAAAAATTTTTTGACACAAAAAGCTTCGAATCAACTCCCTGTAGTGATATCCATTGACCATAGATACTTTAAATTTGGACACCCTTTATAAGGTAAGTATGATGGGCGTAAAAGTGGGCGTGTCATGCTTATCTTCTGTACATTAAACTGATGTTGAATATAAAACCACAGAGCCTCATAATAATTAAAAACCTTAAACCCAATATGTATTGAAAAATTCACATAAAAATTAAACCGTTTAAGTAAGCGTGTCACATTCACTACCGTTTTCAGTACTCAATCAAGGTTCATTCAATAAAAGCACAAATGGGCGGACATTGCTAATTCATAAAGTGATACAGATGATGATCTTAGATAATATTTACTTTGTGGAATATTTAAAGAATATTTCACTGCGTGTCAAACGGAATGACCAAATCAGTATACCTACAACAAGTTCTTTTTTTGGAGGTTGATATGAAAAAACTCTTCAAGTACTTGTAATTATTATTAGTTATAATGTGTGTTTGATTATTTGTTTGTTTGTTTGCTGGTTTAAGTTTTTTTTATGGAGAATTTATTCATGTGGGCCTTAATTAGCCGCCATTACTAAAGTTGTTGTTTGTTGGCTTGTATTTGATCTGTAATTTCCAAAAAAAAAACACACACACATATTCCTGTTAATACACCTTAATTGAGTGTCGAAACTTTAGAGTATTTTTTCAAAGTATTTTGCCCAACAGTGCGTGTTATTGAGTAATTACTTTTAAGGTCTTATTTTTTATCTTTCTTTTTTTTATAATTAATTAATTTTAGCAAAATTGGCGCATAATGAATTTAAATTGACACTTTTTAAAATTAAAGCAGTTTTTTTTTTCTCTTTAATATAGAAAAAAAATTCAATGTAAAAATTTCCCAAAAAGGTTAAATGAGTTTCGAAAAGTGTTTCAATATAAAAAGTATATTAATCTTACGTGACTAGATAATGTGAAAGAGAAAGAAATAATTAAAAGAAAAAAAAAACAATTTATAAAAAAATTATAACTATAAGACAGCATGGAGTGTGAGAAAATATTTAAAAATATTTCACCTTAAAAAAATTAATTTTTTAAATTTCTTATAACATTTTTTCTTTAAAAAAATCCAATATTTTTTTTAAAAACTTTTGATAACTTTTCATTAAATCAAATTAACTTTCAATTGTTTGACGTTAGGCAAAAAGGCTTTAAGTGAAAAAGTTGCAGTTTGAGTTTTAGATTGAGTTTTATTTAGTTTTGTTCTGTCTTTCGTTTCATATTTATATCTCAAGGCTAACACTTTAATATAATTAATTAATAAATTTTGAAAATTGCATATTTATGGAAAAATTTTACTTAAACGTGCCATTGTGTCACGGGCAGTGGCTCATCATGTAACGCAATGTACGTTGATGAATGGCTCTTGTATTTTCAGAACCCCAGTAGATATTCAAATGAAATCGAGCAGCGTTGTCAACTCTGTAATTCTAGTAGTGTTTTAGTGCTTTTTAAAAATTTTGACGCTAAAAATTTTCAAGAAAATTAACGATTATCAAAAATTATGCAAAAAATAAGTTTTTGATTAAAAAAACAAATTACGATAAACCTATAATTTATAGTCAACTAGCCAAGCCCGGCGCGCGTTTCTCCGCCAATGAATTTTAATTGAATATCAAGTGCAAGAAGCTAAATATTATATTTTTTTTTATGGGCGTGACACTGCCCACTTTTCTAATCTCGAAATTGTATAGTCATGAAAGCTTAAAATGTGTTCAAAGTTTCAGAAAAATCGGTCAAGTGCAAGTAGCTAAAAATGATTATTTTTTATGGGCGTAGCCCCGCCCACTTTTTACCACCCATAAACACTCCCTGGAATGTGTACAACAACTTGCCAAAATTTGAGTCCGATCGGTTTACGGTTTCGGAGTCTATAGCTAACACACACATGTACACTCACACATACACACTCACCCATACACACTCACACATACACACACACTGACAGACAGAGTTTCACTTTTATATATATAGATTCATAAATGTGTTTACAGAAAATCTACGTGAATTTTTTTGGTGACAAAAATTTACAACAAATATTCGGTTGCAGAGAATTTATGATAAATTTCTGATGTTCGGAGAATTTACCACAAACTTTCGGTTTCAATAAATTTAACGATAAGTTTGTTACTTTTAAAAAATTTTCGATTAAATTTCTACAAGTTTGAGATTCATAAGAAATTTTCAACTTTTGTAGTATTTACTACAAATTTGTGTTTTAAATAAAATTTACGATAAAATTGTGCCCTAAAAAAAATTAACGATATCTTCTTAATTTATAGAAAATTTACAAAAAAAAATTTTACAAAAAAAAATTTCGATATACAGAAAATTTATGATAAATTTTTGATTTTTGGGTTTTGGATTTTAATAAAATTTACGATAAGTTCGCTACTAACAAAAAATATCGATATGTATTTTTAATTAAACAAAAATACGATATATTTTAAATTTACGATATATGTTTTATTTATAATAAATTTTTAAATTATAGAAAAATTACGATGCGGTCGACTTTTTTGACAATTTACTACAGTTTCAATAAAATTTATGATAAATTTGTCACTCAGATTAAATTTTGTATAAATATTCGATTTACATGTAATTAATGATAAATTTTTTATTCTAGGAGAATTCATGATAAATACTTGATGTATAAAAAGTTTATCATTTACTTTCGGTATACAAATTATTTAAAAAGAAAATAAATTTGCGACTTTTAAAGAATTATGAAAAGATATACAGTTTGTAGAAAGGTGGATTCACATCTATTTTCGGTTCTAAAATAATTTACGATGAATTTTAATTTTTAGAAAGACAATTTTTATACAATCATTTTTATGGTTTAATGAGAGATTAAAAGAAATTTGTGTGTAATAAAAATTTTATAATAAACTAGCTAATACCCGGTGTGCTTCGCCACCCCCATCGTAATGAAATAAAAATTTTATAGTTCAAAACTATATTTATTTTGCAAGTGCCACGCCTACTATTACTAAATCAACCAATTCCTATTCAAATAATCATATAGACGTCAAAGTGTCTCTTGCAAAATTTGGGTACTCTAACTGTTATCGCTTCCCAGATATACGAATTTTTTTATTTAATTCATATGACAGGTGCCACGCCCACTATTACTAAAGCATCAATTTCTTATCAAAATAGTCATATAGATGTCAAAGCTTCTCATGCAAAATTTGGGTACTCTAACTGTTATCGCTTCCCGAATATACGAATTTTGGTATGCAATTGCTATGAGAGCTGCCACGCCCACTATTTCTAATGTACCCATTTTTTCCCGAAATGTTTATTTGGGTGTCGAAGTTGCTCTTGCAAGATTTTAGTACTCTAGTCGATATTGTTTTCGAAATATACGAAATTTAGTATTTAATTCATGTGGCCACGCCTTCTATTGAAAGTCCGCCCATTTTTTACCCAAATGTTCGTGTGGATGTCAAAGTTTACCATACTTAATTTGAAGACTCTGGCTGCATTAACTTTCGTGATATATAATATTTAATACTTATTCTTTAATAGGGCGTGGCACCCCGCCTACTTACAATTTCAAACCAGACATACAGAAAGATTCTGTAAAAATATCAAGGAAATCGGTCCAGCCGTTCGCTTTATAGATGGTCCAACCATCTATAAAGCACAAACAAACATACAAATATACCAACATACAAACACACATTGATTTTTATTTATATAGATTTGTATCTTATACAAAATTTAAAATACATTTGTAAGTTTTGGATTTTTTTTTGTTTTTTGGGTTTAACAAAATTTACGAAAATTTTTCGATATTAAGAAATTAACATCTTTTGAAGTATTAAAATTTTTTAGAATTTTTTTTTATAGAAATTAAAAACAACAAGATTCTCATTATAAAAAAATTTTAACAAGATTTTCAATGTAATACGATAAATTTTCGCCTTAAAAAATTGTATCGTAAATTTGTGTCTTATTAAAAATTTTTGCTTAATATTCCACTTTTAGAAAATTTACTTTTAAATAATCGTTTTAAAAAAAAAATTACAATAAATTAAAGGTTTAAACCAATTTCTTTTAATTTAGGAATATCTTGATTAAACTTTTAATTGATGAATAATATTTTATTTAATGGTTTTAAAAAAAAATGTTCAACAGAAAAGTTGTTTTTATAAAAATTTTAATATTTTTTTTCTCTAAAATCTTAATAGAGATTTTAGTTCCAAAGTTATGAAATGCGTACATACATACATACGTATGTTTGATAGTTTTTATATATTTTTTTAAAATTTTTTTTTTGTTAAACAATTTTAATGGATAAAGTTTTTAGAATTTAAAAATATTTTTGTTTATATATTGCAAGTTGTCAAAGAAAACTTTGTTTATTCGCCCGTCTGAAAGACGTTAAAACTTTAGAATTTTGTTGTCGTCATTTTGTTGTTAATAGTGTTTTTGTTTAACTTAGAAAAAAAAAACTACAAAAATCATATAAAAAGGCCGTAAAGGTCACAACCTTTTTATGGGTCATTTGTTGTAACTTTATAACAACAACAACAACAAAAACCATAATAACAAGTTAAAATTTAAAAACAACATTTCTACTTGTTTTTGTTTTTATTTTGTATTTTTTTTTTATTTTCCTGTTTGAGTTTAAAGTTGTACAATGGATTTAGAACTAAATTCATATAAAAAGATTCTTTAAGTTCTTTGATAACACAGTTACAACTGCATATAAGACTACTTACATGTATGTGCATATGTGCATTGTAGTTTAGTTTTCGTTTTGTATATAATTTATTTTTTAGAATAATGTTTAATCTGCTTTTTTTATTCTTCTTCTTTTTTATAGGTTGCAAAAATTATATAAAATTTCTGCAGCAGCAGTTGCTTGTTTCCAACCATAGCAATTTGAACTATTTTTTATACAATAAAATACTTAAAAAGCATATTTTATTCTTTAAATAAAATTGCATAGTTTTGCATAAAATAGTTGCAATGCCAGCAACAACAATGAAAACAATTTAAGTATTTAAATATTGTGCTACCAGCAGCAAATACTTGTAGTAACAGCCATAATAATAGATTATTGCCAAAGAAAATAATTGTAGGTATTTGTTTATGAAATTTACACCATTGCCAAAAGTAGGAGAATGGAGTATGAATACCAAAAACTATCGATTTTAACATTTAGTTTCCTTCCATAGGAGTCCAACTAGTTCATTCGTATATGTGACATTTCCATGAATATCTCAACCACGACTGTAAATAGAACAACTTTTGAAAGTTTTTCAATATAAGTTTATTAATAAACAAGTAAGAGCACTATATTCGGCTGTGCCGAATCTTTTATACCCACCACCAATTATGTGTACATTTAAAGCACACTATTTATTATTTTGTTAATCGCTATGGAATAATCTCTTTATAATAAAATATGTATCACTTTCTTTGTAGAGGGTGGTCAAATTTTAAGGGCCCATGATTAAGGTGAACCACACCTAGACTTTAAATTTGTTTTCTGCATTTCATTTGACATTTCTCAATCTCAAACTTACTCAATTTGATCCGTGGAAAGATACGCAAATGAGCAACGCGTTATAGTTATTCAGGTTTTTTATTAAAATGGGCGTTCAAATCAAAATGCATTTTGTGCACTTCGTAATTCTTTTGATCAACATAATCCTTCAAATTCGTCCACAATCGGGAGAATTGTAAAAAATATTTAAATTTCTGCAAAACAGGTCTGTGAATGCCTTCTTAGTTCGTTGAATGGGAACCATTGCTGTTTTTTGCGATAGTGTGGCAAAAGAGCAGTCAACTTCAACTCATCATCGTGCCAAACAATTGAGCATCAGCAATGTTATTGAAAATTTGGACTATCGGATCGAGGTGTGCCGTTGAGGTCGCGGGGGCCATTTGGCCGATATTTTGTTCCACACATAATTGAACCATACAAACATTATCATTAAAAAAGAAATGATAATAATTTCCTAAATAATTTGTGTTTTATTCAAAATCAACATCGGCCCTTAAAATTAACCCACCCTTTATAACTTCGATATGCTGGTAAAATGTTTTCGTAAATTAAGTGTTTCAGTGAAAATGGGCGTTAAAGTAAGCGTGTTTATAAAATTTCTGCTAATAAATACAACTTAGATATTTCAATATAGTCCGTAATTCTTCCAAAATATTTATTCATTGAGAAATTATATGAATTTGAGATAAGGCATTATATAGGATGTGGGCGTAAGAGTGGGCGTGTCACCTAAATTTTCTTGCATAACAATAACATTGACTAGAAGGATTTCCGTAGCAAATTTTATCATCATACCTCTAATTCTGTCGGTTTTATAAATTTAAATTTCATTAACAGTAGATAACGTGAAAAGTGGGCGTTATAGTAGGCGTGTCGAAATTATTTATGCTAATAAATACAACTTATAAATTTCAATAAAATCCTTTATTATTCAATTTATAGAGAAATTATAAGAATTTGAGAGCAAACGCTGTATGGGAGGTTGGCGTGTCACATTTATTTTCCGTCAGAAGAAAGCTTTTGACCAAAAAGCAATTCCTGCAAAATTTCAGAATCGTAGATCTAATTTTGCCACTCTTATTAGGTTTAAAATTTTGAACATACTGAAAAATACACTGCGCGGTATAAATTTTCGTACATTTTGATCTCTAACTCCCTTCCTAATGCATGCATTTAGGCAATTTTTGGGTAGATATATTGTTTTTGCACAGGTAGTTTATATTTGGAGTTTCATGACTCATACGTAGATGCTGGTGGACACAACTCCATTTTATTCGATGTTGGAAGGACACGGTTCTTTCGACCTACTCTTGCATTACGAGCTATAACTTTCTTCCTTATATTCCGATTTAGCCAATTTTCTATTCCAAACAAACCTTGTGTATAAGACATATTCTGGCAAAATTTGAGCCCACTAGCTTTTTCGATGGGACCTCTATCGTGCTTTTAACAGACGGACAGACGGACGGACATAGCTAGATCGTCATCAAATAAATTCCCGATTAAGAATATATATATACCATTTTTTTGGTTGCGGGTATAAAAACTAAAATACTTAAAAAAAACACTTTACAAAAAAATTTGTTTAGCTCTTTTACTAAAATTTTGCAAAAAATATTTGACCTTGTGTCACAAAAATTGGTCTGGTGATCACGGTCGGATCGTCCCGGGTATACAGTGGGGTACAGGGTATAGAGGAGAGTTTTATCTACTAAATGGTGCTAATTTCTTTTTGTTATCTTATGTTTTCTAGAAGTTATGGTGTATTAAAAAAAGGAATTTAGGAAAATTTAGACCTAAAGATAAAAAAAAATTATTTCTAAACATTATAAACAATTTATTTTCATGTACTAATGGCTAACAAATTTTAAAATTATACAAAACTTATTTCGTTTGAAATTCTTTTAAAAGTAAAATGTTATAGAACTTTAAAAATCATAATCTTACTAATAAGTTTCCCGTTTTAGCAAAATGCTGAGCATGTCCATTTTGAATCACCCTGTGCCCTTAAAATTTAACCACCCTTTACAAAAGAATAGATAGATAAAAAAAAAATTAGTTAAAATATGTATTTTAAATATTCAAATACTTATTTTAAATCTACTGATGCACATTTTTTTTAATATTTTTAAATCTTAAACCACATAAGACTGTGTGTACAACTATATGTAAAGTTGGGCACAAATCATTACTCTAGTTAATTTTTGTCAACAAACTTCGGTCATTTTCGTTTTCACAAACCCCTATAAAATTCCTTTGTAGTTTGTGCAAAAAAATGTTACTAGAGTCATCTAGTGTTCTACGTGATGTTTAGCAAAGACATCATCCTCAGTGTTTGCAAAATGTAGTGGCGCCTTCAACAGATGTTGCCATCTGCAATGAATAAATGCTAATGAATATGACTTAAATATTTTTATAAAAATTTAAAAAAAAGTGGGCGTGGCACATTTATTTTCCGTTATAACGAAGACTTTGACCAAAAATCCATGTTTGCAAAATTTCAGAACCGTACATATAGTTTTGTCAGTTTTATTACGTTTTAAATTTCAAATATACACTGAGCGGTATAAATTTTCGTACATTTTGACCTATAACTCCTTTTCTAATGCATAGATTTAAGCAATTTTTGGGGAGAAATATTCTTTTGACTCGAGAAATATATATCCGAAGTTTCATGACTCTACGTTTATCCGTTTGGACACAATTCCATTTTATTCGATGTTAAAAAGACACGGTTTTTTCGACCTACTCTTGCTTTTCGAGCTATAACTCTCTCCCTAATATTCGGATTTAGCCCATTTTCAATACCAAACAAACCTTGTCTATAAGAAAGATTCTGGCAAAATTTGAGCCCTCTAGCTTTTTCGGTGCGACCTCTATCGTGCTTTCAACAGACGGACAGACGGACGGGACGGACATAGCTAGATCGTCATCAAATCAAACCCCGATTCAGAATATATATACTTTATGGGGTCTAAAATGGATATTTCGATGTGTTACAAACGGAATGACAAAATGAATATACCCCCACCATTTTTTTGGTGGCGGGTATAAAAACACTCAAATTTTACTATGCGCAGGTATTAAGAGCTTAATAAATTATTTAAAGAGCAATAATAAGAGTTTAATCTGATTATCTCTTTGACTTATTTTAAAGAATTGCAATCAACTATTTATTTTTCAGCGACTAAATTGAAAAAATAAATTGTAATTATAAATATGCTTTAAAATTAAGGTAACAACAACAATTAACAAGATCCATAAGAAAAAAGAAAATATAGAGTCCAATTAGCGGTATTTTTTTTTAATTTCCCTTGGATGTTATTTTAATGTCACGTACGTAGTGCAAAAACATTATTTGTCTCCGTCATTCGTATTTAAACAGTTGCAAGAGCACCTTATTTAGCTTTTTAACTTTTCTTCTTAACATAATATAAAATTTTTAACCTAAGAATACTATTAGAGAAAAATCTGTCACGTACGATATGTCACGAACGATATTAAATTTAATTTATTATAAAATCATTTAAAGATTGTTTTCAATTAAGTATGATGGATTTTAAATGAAAAATATTTGGTTTAGTGTAAGAAATTAAAAAAAGAAAAAATACCTCCCAAGATTCGCAGATTTTTTTTCATATTTCCATATATACCTCAAAATCACTTCTGTTTTATGTCACGTACGATATATTCTTATTTTTTTTGGATATTTTATAACACAATGATTTGAATTTAATTATCTTTTTTTTAAATAAAGTACCCTTTGAATGGAACATTAAGATCTAATTTTGTTTCAGTTACTCTTACTTTTGCAAAAATTACTCCACTTTATAGGAGTATAATTGTCACGTACGATGACATGGAAATGCCCATATGTGACCTTCTCCGACCTAGTGTGTGAAAATGAAGTTTTGAGAAAAACGCATTTAAAGTTTCATAACGCATTATCAGTGTGAACACACCTTCAGTTGCTAGATGCGATTTGGTATGATTAGTTATGATTGGGTGCCGAGTTTGGTGACGTCATGCCTATGTGGTGATGTAAAATTTTTATGTTTGTTTTACATTTTTATCGATTTTCTTAAGTTCGTTTTGTACGTTTTAATGGGGTAAAAAAATTTTTATAAAAAATCTAACTCATTTCATCTTATTCTACACCCTTTTAGGTACCAGAATCCACTTTTAAGTCCAAAACCGTTTTTCGACACACTAGGTCCGATTTCTCGGAGTAGGTCACATATAGTTTTATAATTAGATATGAGTGTGTTAGTGTACTGACCTCACACATACTGGAAAAAAAATAAAATAATATAAAAGGTTTTCAAACAAGAGTGATATGATTTCTTTAAAGAATTTTTTTTAAGAATATTCAAAAGTTTTTTATTTTATGTGAAGTATAATCGATACAATTAAGTTCTAAATAACACACCATTCAAATGGCCTCCACGACCTCTTCTGCAGGAACGAACTCGATGAACCCAATTTTCGAGCACTTTTTCAACTAAATCAAGTCGTATGTCATGAATGGCACGTTCAATATTGAATTGTGAAGCTTGAAGAGAGTCTGCTTTATTTCGAAAGACCAATGACTTCAAATAACCCCACAAGAAATGGTCTAATGGTGTTAAATCACAACTTGTTAAAGGTCATTCAATTTCTTGAATCAAAGTTCCCAACTTTTTTCGCAATAATTTAATTGTTATATTTGCTGTGTGGCACGTAGCCCCGTCTTGTTGGAACCAAATGTTGTCAAGATCAATTCATTTACAGTAACGGTGCTACCAGCTTCATTTCGAAAGAAGTACGGACCGATGATTTCAACAGACCAAAAATCTTTCTAATTAAGCAGCAAGTGGTAAAAATTTTTTCTTTCTCTGTCGGGATTTGAACCAGGGTCTTTTGGTTTTAAAGTTTCATGCTCTAACCTCTACACTAATACGCTGTTATTATACCCTTCACATGTGGTGCCAAGGTTATACTTATATAGTTTCGTCATTGCGTTTGTAATTTCTACAATATTAATTTCCGATGCCATAAAGTATATTTTTCCTGAAAGCTTATGACCAGGAGAGTCAAGCTAAAGGGTGATCCATTTTAAGGTTCCCTACTTTTTTAAAGAAAAAAAAAACACAGAAAATATAAATTTAATAGGGAATGTTTATTATCATTTGGCATTTATTTTTTGAAGATTATGTCTATCAAATGTTGGCCGTTGCTACGTCGCAGATGGTCCATCCGTTGAGTCCAATTTTCGATGACTTGTTCGAGCATTTCGACTGGTAACTGGCGAATAACACGCGTGATGTTTTCCTCCAAGGCCTGAATCGAAGCGGGTTTGTCCACATAAACTTTAGACTTTACATATCCCTACAGGAAAAAGTCTAATGGTGTAATATCACACGATCTTGGTGGCCAATCAACCGGCCTAAAACGTAGAATTATGCGCTCACCGAAGTGTTCTCTCAATAAATCCATTGATTAATGCGATGTGTGGGAAGTGGCGCCGTCTTGCTGAAACCAAATGTCGCCGAGATCACGAGCTTCAATTTCAGGCATCAAATTGTCGGTTATCATGGCACGATAACGGTCGCCATTGACGGTTACGTTCGCACCGGAATCATTTTTAAACAAAAATGGACCGATGATTCCACCGTCCCCCAAACCACACCAAACCGTTGTTTTTTCTGGATAAAGTGGCAGTTCTTGAGCCTCTTGAGGTTGCTCTTCGTCCCAAATGCGACATTTTTGTTTACATGAGCCAGAAATGGGCCTCATCGCTGAAAGTTTGCCTCGAAAACGTCGGATCTTCTTGGAACTTTTCAAGAGCCCATAGAGCGTAGCGATGTCGCTTGTGAATGTCGAGCGGCATTTCCATTATGAAATGCCAAACAATGCTTAACAAAAATAACATGAAATCATGACACGACTCACACGTGATCTGTCAAAAAAAGGCTATTGAAAAAAGTTTCTCTACTTGAATCACCCTTTATATTCGTCCATCCGTCTATCCGTGTTTTGGTTCAAATCAACTTTTAGCAGTCCCTACATTTTACTTAGATCTGTATGTGGCATTAATCTTTTGCAAATATCTGTAAAGGAATCGCTATTGAAATTCAATTTCTGAGATATGAGCACATAAGCACGACATATTTCCCAAATTTTTACCACAGAAAACAAAAATTGTCAGCTCTAAGTTAATTTATACACAAGTTTCTTACCATTTATAGGTGCGATATGCGCTTAAAAATTTTTTAAAAAATAACCGACAAAGTTATAGGCAAAAGTAATTTTAAATATATCAAGTTACTAAAAGCCTAATCAATTTTTGGACATGCTTAAGACACTAGAATACAAGCAGTAGTCTCAAAAGTTATTGCCCAGAAAAACTGATACATCGTTTTGAAACTAACTGAGATATAAACACAAAAATACAAATGCTTCTATGACTAGTAACTTTTTTTTTTCTAAAAGAATTCTTAAAGGAAATGGTCTTCTATTTTAAATATTAAATCTGAAGTGTTTACACTCTTGTTCTGCTGATGCAGTTTCTGCTATAGTTTTTGGCTCATTGTTGTCTCTTCAAGTCTGTCGCTGCCTCATTCTTCTTTTTTTTTTTATCAAATTTTCCATTATTCTCTATTTTATTTTTCACTTACCGAATACTGTTTTTTTTTGTGTGTGATGGCTTAAAGCAACTGTTGACCCAGTTAATTGAAAATTTATTAGATCCTAGTACAAGTAACAATTTTATTATGGCTGTTATTGTTGTTGTAAAATATTATTTATGTATGAGTGAATGTAAATTAGAATGTAAGTGGCAATCGTGGTATCGACGAACATTATTTAAATAATACAGAGACTTGTTTTGTTGGCCAGTCGTTAGATAGTGTAAGAGTTTGCCAAACAAAGTGGTCACTTTTTTGTTAATACCTTTGAAAATATTGATGCAGCCCTAAAGGTTGCCAACGAAAATTGTACGACGTTAAGATTTATAGTGCAGTGAATGAAGTTTTGTTTTTTGTTTTTTTTTTTGCACAAATCTTCAAGTTGAAATTGTTTTGTGGGCTAGAGCTGTTAGACATTGATGTTAGAGACACATAAATCTTTACTGGCCTTAAAGCAGGTCTCAGTCAAGCTTACAAATTGAAAATAAAGAGCAGTAGCCGGCCAGTGCACTAAGGTCGTTTAACAATGTTAACCCTGGATTATATTCAATTCTTCTTAGGGTTAAATTTTTATTGCATCTAAAATTAAAATAGAAATAAAAATATTTTTCCTTTGGCATTTTTAATAACTCAACGAAGTAAATCAATTCTATTTCCTTTTCGTCATTAAGTTCAAAAGTCTCAGCTGCATGTAATGCTTTGCGGTTTAATGACAAAATAAAAATTTTGCCACTAAAATTCATAAATCATATTTTTCTATTAATTTCTTAGGTAGTGCTGAAAGTACGAGTATTATAATTAAATATTTTCTTTCTTTTTCATCATAAACCTCAATATTTTTTTTATGATTTTTTATTTGAAGTCGAATGACTTAATCTCAAAAGTTAGTGCTTTGGAAAAAATTAAAATTTTGCCTCCCGTTTTTTCCCTTATTATAATGGCGCAAGACAAGTCTAAAGATGCTAAAATTTTATGATCTAGAGCATAAGAATGCAAGAAAAAAAAGATTATTTTCTAAAAATAAATCTGCAAATACTAAGAAATATATTTTATGAATAGCAATAGAGCAATAGAAAAAAATAGCATGAAAATTGAAACCGTAAAATATTTACGCAAAAATCTTTATAAAAAAAAAAAACATTGAAAGCAACACGAGCATGAGATTTTTAAAATTTAGTTGGATTTTAAAATAAACAAAAAAGTTCAAACATCTAGGTTAGATGGGATGGGATAAGATGGGATGTGGGGAAACTATAAACTTTCTCACACCTGCAGTTAGACATCCAATAGGCCCGCTGTGTACCCATTTAAGAGGAGAAACAATTGGAAAATAAAATATCGGGTGAACTTCAATAGGCTTTAGATATGACTCATATGGGCATTTCCATGAAGATGCCACCCACGTCTGTAAAAATAAAAACTCTTGAAGGTTTTTCAATATAAGTTAATGGATAAAAAAAAACACTCAATTTTTACTATGCGCAGGTATGAAGAGCTTATGAAATTAATAAGAGTTTAATCTGATTATCTCTTTGACTTATTTTAAAGAATTGCAATCAACTATTTATTTTAGCGACTAAATTGTAAAAATAAATTGTAATTGGAAACATGCTTTGAAATTAAGGTAACAACAACAATTAACAAGTTCCATTAGAAAAAAGAAAATATAGAGTCCAATTAGCGGTATTTTTTGTTTTAATTTCCCTTGTATGTTATTTTAATGTCACGTACGTAGTGCAAAAACATTATTTGTCTCCCTCATTCGTATTTGAACAGTCGCAAGAGCACCTAATTTAGAATTTAACTTTTTTTCTTAACATAATATAAAATTTTTAACCTAAGAATACTATTAGAGAAAAATCTGTCACGTACGATATGTCACGAACGATATTAAATTTAATTTATTATAAAATCATTTAAAGATTGTTTTCAATTAAGTATGATGGATTTTAAATGGAAAATATTTGGTTTAGTGTATGAAATTAAAAAAATAAAAAATTCCTTCTAAGATTCGCAGATTTTTTCATATTTCCATATATATATACCTCAAAATCACTTCTGTTTTATGTCACATACGATATAATCTTATTTTTCTGGATATTTTAGACAACAATGATTTGAATTTAATTAACTTTTTTTAAATAAAGTACCCTTTGAATGGAACATTAAGATCTAATTTTGTTTCAGTTACTCTTACTTATGCAAAAATTACTTCACTTTATTGGAGTAAAAATGTCACGTACAGTGACATGGAAATGCCCATATGTCATTATGCCCTTGACACAGTGAAAAAGGATTTATATAGGTTTGTCATTCCATGTGAAATTTCTACAATTTTCATTTCCGACCCCATAAAGTATATATTTTGTGAAAGCTTATGAAGAGGGGAGTGGATTAAACTCTGTCAGTCTGTCCGTGTGTATGTGGAAATCATCTTTTCGAAGCCCCCCGCCATCGCCTGGACCCGCGTGAGGTATTTTGGGGTGATATGACAACCTTATGTTTAAAACGAAAGTTTGATGTATGAAAGAAGTACTGATATGTAACTAGTCATACCACATACTAGTTACTTTATCTGCATGGAATGTAAATTCCAGAAATAATTTCAATTCTGCTGCAATATAAACGAAAATTTTTTTAAACTGTTTAAGCCCATGGTGACTTTTGGCCCACCCTTTAATTAGGTCATTGCCTTAGTATGGTACTGCTAAAAAAAACATTAAACACACCATCCCTTGTATGACGGCTAGTCCAAGCCCTTGCCTTTTAAATGCTTAAAGACTTTAATAATAAAGAAATGAATTATTAATTCTATACACATTCCTCTTTTATTATTACGCTGCATCGTTCTGCAAAAAAATAAATACTGCTTAAAGTCATTCCCTCTTTTTATCCGATTATTTTTATTTATTTTTTAATTTCTGCTGAATATACACGCCACAACTCCTCTGTCGATTTATGCATTTTTATTTGGTATTTATTTCTACTTGTCTTGTTGATTTTTTCCATCATTATTATTTTTGTGTTTTTTTTTTCTCATTTTACAATTATAAATTGAAATTTTTACTAAATTATGCGCAACGCCAGACGTTATGGCGTGAAAAATTAACAACAAAAACCAAAAAAAAAAAAAATTACAAATAAATGAAAAATAAATACATAAATGAAAAATATAATAATGAAAACAGTAATAAGTAATCATGTCTTTACATGGGTCTGTCTACCAAACCGAAAAACGACTATTCCAACCAGCTGAATATGAAATCTGTGTATGAAAGTATGATTTGAAATTAACAATTTCTCAGATAAAAATCAACGCATTTGTACACGTTTCATTTCGAAGTTGTTGAGTAACAAAATCTTAAAGAATGACTGCAAAATGAAGAGAAGTAAAAAAAAATTCTAAAATCTATTACAAAATAAACATTAAAAAAAGAAATAAGTATAAATGAAATAAGGAATTTGTTGAATTTGCATTTATATACTTACATTTATACGGCACTCAAGTTTATTACAATAATCTTTTATTTAATATTTAATTCTTTTTTACATTTGATTTTCTTCTCTATGAGGGAAGGTCTTGTAGATATTTTTCTACACAATGTTTTGAAGTGATTTTTCTTCTTTTTCTGCAAGTTGTACAAACTGGAAGTACGGACATGTTAATGAATCATTTTATTTCAATAATTCAGCTTAATTTACGCAATAATTTATGCATTACGTTAAGGTACATGTTGTTTTTAATTAAAATATTAAGTGGTTATTAGTTGTCGACAAGTAGGGGAGTAAAGAGGGTCTTAATCATTGGCTTTTTAAAAACGAGAATTTGCATATTTTTTTAAGATGTTTTTTTAAAGAATTTAAGGTAAAAGAACTGGATATTTTGTCAAATGATTTAAAAAAAAAAAGTTTTTTTTTTAGTTTATCTTTAATTATTTTAAATGTTTTTTTTAAAGACGCTATTTTTAGAAATATTTTCCATTACAGCATAGCTTTTTCCAATAACAGCTGTTAATAAAGCTTTTTGTTAAATAGTTTTTTTTTTTTTTAAATATTTTTTTTTCTCTGCTAAAAACTTTTCCATATTTTTATACCCTTCACACAGTGAACAAGTAAGAGCGCTATATTCGGCCGTGCCGAATCTTATATACCCTTCACAACGTGTAGTCATGCAATAACAGTAAATTCACGTATGTATGTTAAAAAAAACAAAAAAAAAAAAAAAAAAAAATAAAAAAAAAAATTAAAAAAAAAAAATTTTAAAAAAAAATTTAAAAAAAAAATTTAAAAAAAAAATTATTATATACATATATAATATATATAAAACAAAAAAAAAATAAAAAAAAATTAAAAAAAAAAAAAATTAAAAAAAAAAAATAATAAAAATATATATAATATATTAAATAAAAAATAAAAAAAAAATAAAAAAAAAATTAAAAAAAAAAAAATTTTAAAAAAATTAAAAAAAATTTTTTTTTGGCTCAGCTGGGATTCGATGCCACGTTTTCCCTAACCAGTATACACGTTTGTATGTATGTATGTTGTTGTTGTAATGTTGTTTTTGTGAAAAGAAAATCGAGGTGGTCGTGGGTTTTTGCTCATATCTCAGTTGTTTATGCACCGATGTTTCTGATTTTCAATACCGATCTACTCCCGAATATTTCTGATATTTTAATACCTTACCCGGGTCCAACCTATGTCGGGGGGCTTCAAAAAGTTGATTTCAACATACACACGGACAGACGGTCAGATGGACAGACGGACAGACTGACAGGGCTTAATCGACTTCCCTATTCATAAGCTTTCAGAAAATATATACTTTATGGGGTCGGAAATGAAAATTGTAGAAATTTCACACGGAATGACAAACCTATATATACCCTTTTTCACTGTGTGAAGGGTATAAAAAGGGTATATATAGGTTTGTCATTCCGTGTGAAATTTCTACAATTTTCATTTCCGACCCCATAAAGTATATATTTGCTGAAAGTTTATGAATAGGGGAGTCGATTAAGCTCTGTCAGTCTGTCCGTGTGTATGTTGAAATCAACTTTTTTAAGCCCCTCGATATAGGTTGGACCCGGGTAAGGTATTAAAATATCACAAATATTCGGGGTAGATCGGTATTGAAAATCAGAAACATCGGTACACAAACAACTGAGATATGAGCAAAAACCCACGACCATCTCGATTTTTTTTCACAAAAACATTACAACAACAACATACATACATACAAACGTGTATACTGGTTAGAGAAAACGTGGCATCGAATCCCAGCTGAGCCAAAAAATTTTTTTTTTAATTTTTTTTAAATTTTTTTTATTTTTTATTTAATATATTTTTTATATTTTTATTTTTATTTTTTTTTAAATTTTTTTTTTTATTTTTTTTTTTATTTGTTTTTTGTTTTATATATATTATATACATAATAATTTTTTTTTTAAATTTTTTTTTAAATTTTTTTTTTTAATTTTTTTTTTAAATTTTTTTTTTTAATTTTTTTTAATTTTTTTTTTGTTTTTTTTTTTGTTTTTTTAACATACATACGTGAATTTATAATTTTACAATGGGACGTTTTTATATGTATGTACGTATTTCATATGGGATGAATGGTGACACAACCACTGTTATTGCATGACTACACGTTGCGAAGGGTATATAAGATTCGGCACGGCCGAATATAGCGCTCTTACTTGTTCTTAATAGCTTTAGTGAAAGAGCTTTTCACATAAAAAAGCATTATAAAAAAATTTGTTAAATACATTCTTGTTTTAAAGGTTTTTTAAAAAGCTTATTAATTAATTTTATAAATTTGTTTTCTTAGAATTTTTTATGAATCAAAAAAAATATGGTTAAAGTTCACTTAACTGAAAAATAAAAGAACTTTTCACAAAAAAAAAAATTGTTTAAAAAAAAAATTAATGAAAAACTTTTTATAACAAAATTTGTTTAATATTTCTTTAAGAACCAAACGAAAAAAATTCTTTTATAAATTTTTTTTCAAAGAGTTTTTAATTATTAAAAAAAAGAGGTTAAAGTTTGTTTGGAAAAAAAAATTAAGAGTTTTTAATTATTTAAAAAAATGTGGTTAAAGTTTGTTTATGAAAAAAAAAATTGTCAATTATGTTTTTGTTTTAAAAGCTTTTTTAAAACAAGCTTCTATTTACACTTTGTTTTAAGAAATTTTTTCAATTATTTTTTTATAATAGCTTTTTTATAAAAAGCTTCTTATGGAACCAAACAAATAAAAAACTTTTTGTATAAAGTTTTTTTTTCTAAAAATTTTTAGTGAACTATTGAAAAAAAGTTTATTTATGAAAAAGCTAAGTTGCTTAAAAGCTTTTAGGTAAACAAATTTTTGGTGATACACAAAAACAGTTCAACAGTAAAAACAGTTCTTTTTATTGTATTTACATAAGAACATTTTTCTTCTGGCTATAACACAACAAGCTAATATTTAATTTTTTTTTAAATTTATTTTTTTTTGTCAACAAAATAAAAATTCAATAACACAACAAGTTTAGTTGTTTAATAATATCAATCAATAATTTAAGCTTAAAAGCTTTTATGCTAAAGATTTTTTACAACAAAGTTTTCAACCTAGTTTTTTTTATAATAAACTTTGTGTAATCTCTTGGCTGTTAGCTGTTTGAAAGAAATTGTTATTAAATGAAAAAGCTTTTTTTAGCGAAGAATATATATTTAATTTATATAAAAATTTTAAGCTTTTTTGAAAAAAAAAATATATAAAGCTTTCTTAAGGTCTAGAAAAGTTTTCTTTTAACAACATTTTTCTAAAAGAAAAATATTTGTAACAATTTTTTTCTTAAAAATATATTTTTAAAAGAATAGTTAAAAGGGTATATATAGATTTGTCATTCCATGTGAAATTTCTACAATATAAATTTCAGACCCCAAAAGTATATTTTTTCTGAAAGCTTATGAATAGGTCGATTAAACATTGTCCGTCTGTCCGTGTGTATGTCAACTTTTTGAAGCCCCCCGTCATATTCAAGACCAGTGTAAGTTACCAAAATATCAGAAATATTGGGGAGTATTAGATCGACATTCAAACTTATTAAAAAGTCTTCACTACTTATACGCACTTTTAAATGAAAGGTACTTATAGTACTCATATTAAGCAACACGTATGACTCAGTTGATTGCTATTGTCGTTCACGCAAAATAAAATGACGACCAAAAGCACGTATGACTCGTGTACTCATTATGAAGTTGTGTATTTTAACTAGGCTTGCCAGATAACAATTTGGCATTCACCATAATAATTGTGGATTGTTAAAAAAATAGACAATTTAAATTTAACAAAATAATACAAAAACAACAAGCAAAAATAAAGTGCTTGCTATGATGCTATGATGATGTGAAAATAAAAAACACAAAATAACTGTTTTTGTGTACCTCTTATTATAGAAGCCAACCAAAACTTAGCCAAAAGGCCATAAACAGTTGCATTTATTTTAAAAATTAAATAGTGATACTTGCAAAAATTGTATATTACACATTGTAACATTGCAAATTTTCTGGCGGCCAAAAAATATCTTGCACTCTCCGACCTGGCAACATTGTTTATTCTTCATACAAATGAGAGCTGGTAATGTTTTTGTTGTTGAGTCAACTTGCTTCGTTCTATGAAGATAAGTAGTTTCTTGAAAATATGAATCAACGTGAGTAGTCCTGCAAATCATATAAATATGGGACGCTATAAATACATATAAGTACGACGTAGTATTTATGTTCATTGTGTGTTGTACTTATAAATCAACGTTGTTGTGGGTATGCGTACGTCAGCTCAGTTAAATTTCAATGATTTATACGTACTTATACTCAAATTTTATGACTCACTATGAATATTGCAAAAACGACTCAAAGCCGATCACTGATGTATACATAACCTTATATCATAATTTTACGATGAGTTCGTAAGCAACTGACATATAAGAAAAAAAAATGTTAAAAATTAAAAATCGCATATGGGATTGAAAATAATAAATAATAGAGTGAAGATCAGCCAGAAGCATTGCAAGAGCTACTAATGCATCCAGAAAAAGTCACAGTTTCGTGCGGTTTATGGACTGGTGGCATCATTGGACCGTACTTCTTCAAAGATGATGCGAATCGTAACGTAACTGTGAATGGTGAGCGCTACCGTGAGATGATATCCAACTTTTTTTTGTCCAAAATGCAAGAGCTTGACTTGCATGACATTTGGTTTCAACAAGACGGTGCCACATGCCACACAGCACGCTTAACAATGGACTTATTGAGAGGCGAGTTCGGTGAACATTTTATTTCACGTTCGGGACCGGTCAATTGGCCGCTTAGATCGTGCGATTTAACGCCTTTAGACTATTTTTTGTGGGGCTATGTTAAAGCTCATGTCTATACATACATGCCCGCTTCAATTGACGCATTGGAAGACAACATGGAAGCATTTATTCATGAGCCGAAATGTTGGAAAGACTATGCCAAAATTGGAATAAGCGGATGGACCATTTGAGGCGCAGTCACGGTCAACATTTGCATGAAATAATCTTCAAACATTAAATTATAAATAATAAAGATTTCATGAATTTTTCTGAATTTTGTGTTTTTTTTTTAAACTTTCCTATAGCTCTAAAAAAATCACTTATTACATTAGAATTAAAATTAAAAAAAAAATATTTTTATTAATTATAAATGTTTTTCTTTTCTCTTGCAGGTATGCATATTAGAATTGATTAACATCTGATGTAGATGTAAATATAAAAGGTAATTTCGTTTTCTATAAAAATATTTTGCATTTTATTTGTTACAGAAAAATATTAAATTTTCTTTGTGCTAGATTCTTATTATATTTAAGTGTTCTTCAAGAGTTTATTTCTTTATCGTTTACAATTGAATTGCCTCAAGTTTATTTTTATATATATTTTTTTTTTTTGTTTAACTTTTCATTTCGTATGCACAAAGCCGCTATTGCTGCTGCAATCTGACCTTTAACCACTTTCCATTTGTTAAAGAAAAATTAGAATTAAAAGCAAGAGCTTTATTTCAATTAAAAAGCAAAACGTTTACTTTGAGTCATTTTGTTCTTACAGTTTTCCATTTCTCATTTTATGCTTTGAATTGCTTTTAGTTAATTTCATTTTATACCTATTGGCGATAAAGTCCATTAAAAATCATTTTCATAATCATTCAACTTCTTTCTAAGCACTTCTGTGAAAAGTTGTAGAACAAATATTTTATGTAAAAACATTAAACATCATTAAATATCTTCCACTGATAGGGTTGCCAATGCGAAAAAAAATCCATCGTAATATATCGTTTTACAGTGAAACTTCGATAGAAAGAACTTTGTTTTAACGAATAACTCAGAGAATTATTTATTGCAAAGTTTTCCGTATAAAAGTGCTCTGGGGCTATAGCGAAGAAATTCTGAGCTATAAAGCCTCTATATAGCGAAGTATTCTTTTAAAAGTCTCTAAACAACGTAGTCGGAATAAAGCAAAATTAAATTTTTAGCAAAATGGGAAAGTCCCGTTTTCAAAAAACAAACTCTAAATGTGTTTGCAAGTGCATATGTATGTAATGTGGATCAAATGTATGTAGTATATGTATGTATATAGTATGTGTAGCCAGTTTTGTTTGTATTTTTTTTTTAAATGAGTGCATTAAAGCGTAAATGAATTTCTATACGTAAAAAAATGTCTATAATTGATGCCGTTGATAGTGCTGACAAATCTAAGTAAGAAATTGCTTAAGCATTTAATATACCGCCGAGTACTCTTTCTACGATTTTAAAAAATCTGGAGGTTATTTGCAACACCGAAGCTTTAAAGTGCTAAAGAATGCGCCTTGCTGAATATGAAGATGTTGAGCAATGCCTATCTAAATGGTTTACACAATGTCGAATTGAAAACGTTTCTTTAGGAGGACCGATGGTAAAATCGAAAGTTGAACAAGCTTTCGTTAAAGCTAGTAACGGTTGGCTTAACAGCTTTAAAATGCGCCATAATATCGAATTTCAAAAAGTGAGTGGACAAAGTGCCAGTGTAAGTAATCAAGTTTGTGCTGATTGAAATACGTTACTACCAATTTTGTTAGCAGAATATCAGTCGCACAATATTTATGGTGTAACGAAACCACAAACAATGGTCAGCAGAAGAAAAAAGAAACTGAAAAATCGAAAATGCGGTAACTGCTAGAGAAGCTTAATTAATTGTTGGAAATCTGCAGACATTTCTTAAGGCACCGGCCTCTACACCGCAGGATATATTCGATAGCTCAGCATCTGACGAAAAAACTATTGATGGTTGCATTCGAAACTTGCGTAAACAAACAAAATTTACACAATATTTAAATTTTTAAGTGTTTTATTTTAAAACTACCTCTTCAATAGTGAATTATTATTTGTATTTTAGCGCAAAATAGAATTTGGATTAATAAAAAAACTATAATTATGTTTAACAAACTTTTTCGTATTACTTTTGATCTCGGTTTAACAAAGCTTAACTGATGCATATGTACAACGAAACAATAGCTTTACCGAGATATTTGTCGATCCCTTCATATTCGTTATATCGAAGTTTCACTGTACTAATATAAGAAATGTGAACGTTTGTACACTAAATGTGCTACAAACTATTGACTGTAATGAATGCCTAATCAAATCGTTAGTATAAAATTTAGGTTTGGTTAGGTTAAAAAAGAGGGGCACACGTATGCCCCATTGGCATGTTGTGCACTCTATAGGAACGAAAAATTCCCCTAATGAAACCATAGTCTTAACTTCGTCAACGTAAAAAATATCGACTATGTCAAAAAACAGGTCCTCTCAATGTAATCCCTTATGGATCTCCAATTCCAAGTTGGGCATAGTATCCACCTAAAAGTGTTCGCGCCAAATACGCCCAAAAACTAGGCATTTACAAAGGTAATGTTCTAAAGTCTCCTCCTCCTCCTCCTCGCATACCCTACATGTCGTTTCATTCGACAGTCCCATGCGAGCTAAATGATTTCTCATTTCCGTGTGACCCGTTATCACTCTAGTTAATCTCCTTAGTCTCGGTCTACTCAGTTTTAGAGTTTCCTTCGACTTCCCAAGATTTGGGTCACCCTATAGTATGTTTGTCATTTTACCGACATTTGCATTTCGCCATTTCCTGACGTGCTCCTCCATCGCCTAAACTTTAAGTTAACTTTTGAACTGCTGAAAGGGTTTAGCATTTTCCAAGGTTATATCATTTAAAAATTAGTATAAAATTTATCTTGAGACAAATTTCGTTACATTTATTGCAATAAAAGGTAAGAGTTTCTCGCTGAAAGAAAGAGGGATTTAAATTAAAAAATTCGATTATGCCCACCAGCCTACAAACAAAAGAAAAAAAACTAAAATAAGGATGACACGTGTATTCGGCCTTTACGAATATTAAATACCCTTCACCATCATGTACATAGGCATATCAAGACTCCAATAATAAAGTTATCGTAGTATACATATATAGCCTAGATTCAGTTTTAAAGTTGTGTGAAATTTTATTTCAAGCGAAATTTTAAATTTGTTTATAATTAATTGATTTTATTATTATTTTATACTAGCCAATCCCGGCGCGCGTTGCTACGCCCCTTCATGAATTTTAATCGCATTCTAAATTTTAATCAAATATCAAGTGCAAGGCTAAAAACTATAACTTTTTCTTTATGAGCGTGGCACTGCCCACTTTTCTAATTACGAAACTATATAGTCATGACAGCTCAATAAGTGTGCAAAGTTTCAGAAAAATCGGTCCAGTGTAAGTACCTCAAAATGATACCTTTTTTTATGGGCGTGGCACTGCCCACTTTTCTAAATACGAAACTGCATAGTCATGACAACTCAATATGTGTGCAAAGTTTCAGAAAAATCGGTCCAGTGCAAGTACCTCAAAATGATACCTATTTTTTAATGGGCGTGGCACTGCCCACTTTTCTAAAGACGAAAGTGTAAAGTCATGATAGCTCAGTATGTTTGCAAAGTTTGAGAAAATTCGGTCCAGTGCAAGTAGCTAAAACTGATAACTAATTTTTTATGGGCGTGGCCCCGCCCACTTTTTCAATCACGAAATTATAAACCCATGACAGCTCAATATGTGTGCAAAGTTTCAGAAAAATCGGTCTAGTGCAAGTACCTCAAAATTAAAATTTTTTTAGGGGCGTGGCCCCGCCCACTTTTCTTATCACAAAATTATTTAGTCATGACAGCTCGATATGTGTGCAAAATTTCAGAAAAATCGGTCAAGTGCAAGTAGCTAAAACTGATAACTAATTTTTATGGGCGTGGCCCCGCCCACTTTTTTCCATCCATAAACACTCCCTGGTATGTGTACAACAACTTGCCAAAGTTTGAGTCCGATCGGTTTTACAGTTTCGGAGTCTATAGCTAACACACACACACACACACACACACACACACACACACACACACAGAGTTTCACTTTTATATATATAGATCTCCTTTTTTTCGGGCGATGTCTTAGATTTTTATATCTACATAGAATACCGTTTTCTGCTAGTCAAGCCCTTTTGCTTGATACCCATTTTGGTGGGGTTAAGAAAATCAAATTAGCCGTCATTTTGTTCTCGCCGCCATCTTGGATACAAATTTTTTACATTTTACTGTATTATACTTGTCAAGCCCTTTTATTTGATATCAATTTTTACGGTGCTGGATGGGTAAAGTCTTTCATTACAAGTTACAAGTTAGATTGTTATCTTGTAGCCGCCATTTTATAGTGAGCTTCATCATAAGTTTAAATTTTAAATAGTTAACTGTATTCTACTAGTTTAGAGTCTCAGTTGTTTTGAAGCTTAGAAAAAGGTTTTCGTTTAGCTAGGCCTCAGACAAACTTGTTAGTTTTTTTCTGGAATTACTTTGCAAGGCTACAGCTTGCTATTCGGTGCCACTAATTTTTCCAAAAATTAATTATAATCTTCAGAAACTTAATATATTTAAAAAATAAATATTTTTCAAAATTGTTTTTGCCGATGAGTGACCTATTCCCCAAATTTTTTTTGCAAATAACGCTGGAGGCATGTCATATCTTTAATATAAATACTGGCAAACGTGTGTAGAAATTATCTTAGGACTAAAAAAATTTTAATTTTTATGGAAAAAAAAAACAGAGGCAGTCGTGCTATTTGCTTATGTATATCTCGGAGAGTTATTGGGTGATTGTGCTGGTTTTCATTAGCGATTAAGTCCCGAATATTTTCAAAAATAAGTTGAGTGCATGGACAGACGGACTTGGCTCAGCTTAATTCCCTATTTATAAGCTTTCAGAATTTAAACAATTAAAGTGGTCGAAAATAAATATTGTAGAAATTACAAACGGAATGACAAGCTGTATATACGCTTGGCACCACAATTGAAGGGTATAAACATATATATACCGAATTTTTTAGAATTCAACCAAGAACGACAACTCTCACCACTAAGTAGTTTTATAGGTGGAAGAAGAAAGCAAGCAATTAAAAGCAATTATAATAAGAAAATCTAGATCAAAAACCCATTAAATGCATAATCGTTTACTTACACTTACGCCATAATAATGTTTATATACAATGTATATAAACATGTGTACAAGTAGCAAATATTTAAATACCTTAGGGAAGTGTTTTAGTTTTAAAAATTATATTTTCTCTGTCCGTTTGTCTGTCTATCTGTCAATGGCTTATTGGCCGTTCTGTTTGAATGCACTTGGCTTGAAAACACATAATTTTAATGCATTTGCAGCGTGGCTACACAAATGCACGAACAAATTTGAAATAAAACACAACTTTTACAGGTATAAACACTTTAAGGCAGATACTTACAAAAACGCACACAGATTATAATTAGAAATTCTAAAGCCCGTATAAAAATCTAGTAACAGCAACAAACAACATTAAAAAAATTATACCGACCATCATCATTGTACATACAAACTATGTTTGAGCAAACAAACAATTTTTGTGTGTGTGTGTGTGTGCGCGTAGCTATAATGCGTGAGTGCTTTTTAAAGTTTACAAAACCCTGTTGGTAAAATTCTCGATTCACATCTAAGGTCTTTTGACAAAACCACTTATGTCGAATATGGAAATATTTTTAATGAGCAAAAAAATCTAACAAATAAAAAAATTTTAACTTAGATTGCTTTTCTTAAGGTGACGCGGACTAGTGTAAATGAATTGAAATTTTAAGGACTTTTAGTTAAACAAATTTTAAATCAATTTTCTACTTTATTGGGAAATAGAATAACAAAAAGGATTAAAAAACCAAAAAAATTTGTTGTTTCCTTTTTTAGATGTTATACTTAATTGTCTTGCATGATTGTATGATTAAGAAACCTTAGCATTATATTATCTCGACTTGAGGTGTTTTGTCAAAAATCTAGTTCTGATAATTCAAGAATTATGAAAAAGATCAGTAAATTATCGATTTATAAAAAAATAATCTTTACGTAGGTTTGTAGGTAGAAAAGCAGGGTGTCGAAAGCTAATAGACACCTCCAACACCCACACTCGGAGACCTATGTGATCTATTGTGCTACCCTTCAGTAAAATAAAACACATAAAGAAATAATAAGAAAAGCATGCACTAGAAATAGCGAAAATTAATGAAAGAAATAAAATAGAAGGAATGAAAAAAAAACCTGCTAAGAACAGTTATACAGCTCGCTGTGCCTTTCCATTAACCATTCGATACCCATGATGAATCCAATGATATTCTCTAGTTTACACTTCAAGGCTTCACTCTTGGACTCCTTAACCTAACCATTTACCTTTAAAGTTCTGTAATCTCGGGTAGTAAAAGAAAACATGCTTCTCATCCTCACACGTCTTAAAGTAGTCCAGAGTGGTGCGATCCCACCTAATGATTTTAACTTTTTCTGGACAATGTCCCGTGATAACCCCAATTGTGGCCCCTAGACATACCCTATTGAGGTCCAGGAGTACCGTTGAGTCCGTCAAATTAACTCTTATCCATAAACCTTCCAAACCCTTCTGTTCCTCCATGACATATCAGTTCCATCTAATATCCACTCCCCAATTCGCCCAAAAAAGCGACTTATAGATGGCCTTACCATCTTCAAATATCGACACTAGTGCCGTTTCACTGCACCCGAGTTCGTCTGCAATTTCATTGCTGACAACTCCACAATGCCCTAATACCCTCGCTGGAGAATCCCAAATTCCATTAAAATAATCAATATCAATGCAACATATAAAAAAATTTTTTTCATTTATAAAAGAAACTGCAAATTTCCAATTTATAGTAAGTTTTGGGAAAATTAAAAAAAAAGTTGACGATAGGAAATTCAAAAAAAATCTTTTTTTTTAAAGTTTGACTTACGAAAGTTAAAAACAACTTTTTGAATTAACATTTTTCGTAAAATTTTGATATTAAACATCTAATTTTGTTTAAACATTTTTTATTTCTAAAAGAAAATTACAATTTTATTTGCAGTTAACCCAAAAAAATTAATTAAAAAATACTTACAAGTTTTTTTTTGATAAACTCTCTTTCTTATTAAACATTTCTTTAATATGTTAGATAAAAACTTTTACGTCAAAACTATAAGGATTACTTAAACTAGAAAAATCATTTATTTACCTCTTGTTATAGCTTTCCTTAATCTAAGTCGAGAAAAATAATTTACGAAAGAAAATTAGAGTTTATACAATTATAATTGTGTATAAGAAATACTTGCATGTATGTTAACTTATACACGTTCATACATAGATATGTACGTGTAAGCAAAAATGAGTAAAATAAAAAGAAAATAGAGCGAACGCTTTTTAATGGCCGACTTGGTGGGTAATTAAATACATAAGTACTTACATGCATTAAATAGTAATGAAGTTTTGATATATTTTTTTAATAGATTCTAACTAAACTATAGGAATAATAATTTATGGCCATTAAAACATTTCAAGTATTTAAAAACATGCGTTTTTTGGAGACGATAAATTCTAATATTCTTTATTTAAGTCTTTTTTCACAAATTTACACTTCGGTGAAATCATTAGGTTTCAAAATCATGTCATAAAAAAATACTTTCTTTCCATATTTATTTAACATATGTAAATGAGTTTGATTTATATCACATAGAAACTGTATTTTCCTTTCGCATAAAAAAGCTACTTTTAAGATTTGTAATTTTGGTGAAGTTGAAAATTTAACGAAACTCTATAAAATTCAGTTTACTTATATAAAATTTTTAGTTTTAGGCAGTTTAAAAAATCTAACTGACTAATAAAAATTTGTTTATTATATTATATTTCCGATTTCAGGCCGTTTAAAAAAAACTTATCGAAACTTTATTTACTAAACCAAAAACGTATAAGGACATTACATTTTTTTTATATTCGTCTAGTATGCGAAATATATGAAAAAATCCTAATATTTGAAAAACTTTTAAACTTAACGAAACTTTTTGTTCCAAACCAATAAGCTCTTAATGCTAATTTTCTTATATACATTTAACCTTTACATCCTACTACATAAACTTGCAAATAATGTTTTAGTTTGGTTATTTTTAATACTTAACGAAACTTTATATTTCAAACTAAGAACGTCAAAAGACTTATTTTTAATATTTGTTTAGCATACGAAAGCTACGTTTAAAATATATAAAAAATATTTTATACAAATTTTGAAACTTAACGAAACTTTATTTTTTAAACTAAAAACGCCAAAAGACTTTTTTTTTACATTCGTTTGGCATACGAAAGCTTCATTTAAAAAAATATAGTAACAAATTTATATATAAAAATTTTTAAACTTAACGAAACATTGCTTTCCAAACCAATGAACACTAACAGCTAACTCCCTTATATACGTTTATCTGTTACAATCTACTATATAAATTTGCTAAGAATTTTTTAGCTTGATGATTTTTAATACTTGACGAAACTTTTTTTTCAAACTAAAAGCCAAAAAAAAAATTTATTTGCTCACATTCGTTTAAAGTACGAAGGCAACGTTTAAAATATAGTATGTATACAATAACTTAAATTTAATTTATGAAAATTTTTAAACTTAACGAAACTGTGTCCCAATGCAAAAACCTTCAAATTATATTTCTTTATATATGTACTTTTAACCTTTAGAATCTTCTAAATAAAATTGTTAAGAATATAGTAGCTATGTGGATTTTTAAAACTTAACGAAGCTTTATTTTGTTAAAACCAACTACCTTCTCACAAGTTTTTTACTTTTATCTGAGCCAGATTATATGCTTATTCATTAAATAGAAATACTTTATCACTTTGCGATTAACAAAATTTAACGAAACCTTATATGCCTAACTCAAACAATTTTTTATCGATATATCGCCAAAGTTATTTAAGGAAGATCAACTTTTACTTTTATATATTGTAGAAAAAGCTTGTGAAAATACTGGGCACAAATTACGGCCTTCAAATGTTATCGAAATTTGAAAATTCTTATTAGAATCTCTTTACCTAAAGTACATCGAACTCGTTCGTTCGAGTAAAATTTCGATCGTGAGCGAATGCAGTAATTGGTAATTTGTGTTACATAAAAGGCTAAATTATAAATATTATTTTTAGCGCAAGAAAAACATAACATTCTGTAAACAAGTTCATAATAAAGCAACTGTATATAACCGAAATCAGCAAAAGCCGTACATTTTTAAAGTTTTTTTTTTTTAACCTAACGAAACTTTTCACTTTTATCGAAAGTAAATAACAGTTGGTTTTCTTCTTATATGTTTTTAATAAAAATAAATTTAAAAAAATACCGAGCGAAAATTTATTTTCAATTCAATAGCGGAACTCACTCTTTGATGAAAACTACCCTTGCAAGTCGTGCAGACCGTGCAAGTCTAGCAAACAATTAAACTTTTACACGACTACAAAACAAATTATACTAAAGCGCAATTTGCATCACTTGAGCAAATGCAATCTTTTTAAAATTAATCAACTTTCTTTTTGGAAAATATTAAAACACAAAATCTTACTTATTAATTTAAAAAAAGATTTGTTTTTTTTTTAATATTTACCTAAATAATCAGATGTTGTCATAAGTTTGCAACACAAATGAAAAATGCACTTACGCTTATTTGCAGTAATTGCAAAAATGCTACCAAGAGTAAATTCCGCTAATGATATTTTTTGTATATTTTTTTAGATCATAGAAAATACCTACTGTGAAAAATATTTAAAACTTGACGAATACTCTTACAGGGATTATGCCATAATCTTCTGTCCTCTTAAAAATTTGTGTCTAAATAACGGCATAACCGTATTCATACTTAAATAAAATGAGTTCGTACATACGATATGCCTTACAGAGCATGCAATTACGAAATCACACAAACAAATAAACAAACGACCATCAAACAGTATCAGCAACAACAATATGCTACTCATCACAAGGCGCAATAACAGCAAAAATAATGACAAAATCATGATCATGGCGTGTTTATTTTTTGTTTTTTTTTCTTTCTTTTATTCTTGATTCCAAAGAAAAAACAATAAAATGGGGGAGTAGTGTAAAAAAATGCAATGAACTTTTGTTGTTGAAATTGTTGTTGCCAGTGCTTCTTTGCGGTCTGTGTGTGAAATAAAATAAATATGTACATACTTATGTATGTATGTATGTGATTATAGAGCAGAGCTTTTCTGAAGGGAATTTGATGACAAAATTTATGAAGAATTTGTTTTTATAAATAGAAAGTGTACCAAAAATGTTTCTTTAAAAAACCAATTGATTACAAATTGTATTGTACGCATATAACATGAAGTGTTAGTTTTGCATACCTAACTAGAATAATTTTCGTAAAATGACACTGCAACGTGGGTAAATTTGCTTTAAAGTTTATAGTAATTTCATAAAAATTTTTTTATACGAAAAATTCGAAAGTTTATTGTAAATTTATTAAACGACTTAGAAATATTGTAAGTTTTTTTTAAAAAATATTTATTATTATTACTTACAAATCAAAGGGGGATTTCAATTTATGTAATTGGAAAATTGATAATCAATTTTAAATAAGTAACAATTTTGTCGTATGTACATACATATGTATATAGTATGTATCCTATATACATACATATATGTTTGTATAATCAGGCATGTTCTGACACTTGCATTATTATGAAATCGCCAAATTTGTCTATGCATGTTCTGCGGTTCACGCATTTTGCTGACGATTCGCTATGTATGTATGTATCACACATAAGTTCGAAAAATAAAAACATGTTTTTGCGGTGGAAAACATAAGCAAACAAAAATGCCATCTGAGTTATCGTTTAGTATAATTAAATTAAAATATTATTATTATATAAATTAGCTGTTTACATAAAAACGTCATTAAAAAAATAAACAACACTGGCAATTATAATAAATATCCAGCAAAATAACACATTACAAAATAATGAGTTGAAAGTACTAGAAAACAGTTCTTCACAACTTACAATTTGGCATCCAAACCCATTATTTTAACACGGCAATGTCATTGGAGGCAATAACTTACCACGCTCGCTTACAAATAGCGACTCGTAAAGGTACTTATCACGGTCGCTTAAAAAAAGGGACTTAAATAAGTACTTACTTTTCTAACAATAAATAAGTACTTGATTTTAATAGCCTAAATAAACCATTATTATTATGGACTTACAGAAGTCGTTCGGGCGAAAATTCGGTTAGATTATTCTGCGACACATTATTTTGGAATTTAAAAAACTGTGAAAATCTATAAGTCATCAGTTTTCTTATAAACTGTATTGCCAAAACATTATTGCTTACTTATACTCCAACGGCCTTATTCATAACAAAAAGTTGGCATAAAGTTAACATTAAGTTTATTCATAACACTCATGCCAAACTATGGCCAAACTCTTGTTAACGAGCTGCCAAACGTTTGCCAACTTGTGAAAGACAGCTTTTATGTGTTGTTGTTTTACATTACCAATATTTTTTTACCTACCTTTTCATCCTGTTCCCAATTTACAGATCGTTTGTGTTGCTTTTCCATTTTAATAAAAATTATATTGTTCGTTTGTTTTTTAATTTATTTTTCAATTTTAAAAATTGTTAGTATCGATGGAAAAACAAAAATGTCAAAATTAGGGATTATATACAAAAAATGGTAGCATATTTTAGGGGTATCATGCAATTTCAGAGTTGATTTATGAAAAGTTGGCAGACGGATAAAAGTTTCTTATGAATAAACTCTGTGCTAACGAGCTGCCAAGCTTAATCGGCATTCTAGTTAGCAGCTCGTTGTACGTAGTGTATAAACTGTGGCTAACTTTTTGTTATGAATAAGGCCGCAAGTGTCTTAAACTAAATGAGAATTATATAAAGTTATTTATTTTAATGGCTTCTAGCAAATTTCGCAATAAGAAGTTGTATTGTGTGTGTATCTAAGCAAATGTCTGAAAATAAGTACTCACGTACACTGTAGGCCTCTAAATACAAAATAACAAAAACTGTTTTTGCACAGAGTCAATGCTATAGATGTAAACAGTGTACGTTGGATCCAAAATTATTAAACCATGCTCAAGAATAGGCCTGATCAGAGAAGTAGACAATTGTTTTGCTACTCCTTCGAATAGCGTTGTAACAAAGATATGTTGATTCAGTTCAGGATCTTGTAAACTTTCAAGGACGAGGAAGGTTTTTAGTGTGTCTAGAGTATGACCGTTTAAGACATAATCATGGGCACTATAAAGTGGTGAAGGGCATTGTCAGAATCGCCACGGCCAGATTTGAAACTCTATTTTCTTTTTAATAAAATTGATAAATAAGAAATTTTTAATGATTTTTTCATTTTTTTGTTTTTAATAATTATTTTATTAATCAAATAATTCATTACTTTATTTTAATAAATTTTTATAATAATTAATTTTTTTTATAGTAAAATTTAAATTAAAATTTAAAAAAAAATTTCAATTGAAATTTTGTATAAAATTTATAATAAATATTTAATAAAATAAAAATTTAAAAAAAAATATATATTTTACAGGGTAGGCCAAATGTAAAGCCTGGGAGTAAAAATTTATTTTGAGTTAAAAAATAAAAAAAAAATAAAATTCGACCATGTGAAAATTTTACGTGTCTTTTGGTCCACCCTGAAAAACTAAAATTTTTAAATAATTTTCTTCTTATTAAATAATTATTTTAAATTTAAAAAAAATTTTATTTTTATTGTAATTTTTTCAATAAAATTTTATTGTAAAATTTTTAATATGAAATTTATATCTGAAATGTTCCACAAAAATTTAAAAAAAATTGATCTCTAATTTTCCCTAAACATAATACATATTAACTAAGATTTTTTTCTATAAATTAATCACTTAATACCTTTTCATCTCTGTCCAACATGAGTTGCAACAAAAAAGACACTTTCGACAGTAAAACATAATGTATCAGTTTCATTTTAAAATTTGTGGCAATTCCATTATCTCTTACATCCTCTCCTCTACCATTGACCCTACTTCAAAAAACCCCCTTAATATTTACATACACTTTTACACTCTGAACTAGACTACAGTTGGTCTCATTATTTATGTCATTGTAATCATTTCTATTGTACATACCGTCATGTAAAACATTTAGCTGCCTGCCACTTAAACAAAAACCAAAAAAGAAAAACACGACATAAAGAAATCTTATCACTGCCACCACTTTGCTTGACACTATAAAGAAACAAAATGGAAAAATTATAAAAAAAAAATTAAATAAATTAAAAAGTAATTACATTTGTTATTGTTGTTGTCTTTACCATACAAATCTTCAACAAACATTTGTACGTATAAGATAGATTGATACAGATACAATTACTGTGATGTTAATACTCGTACAACATGTCGTTGTACACGGAGTGCATCATTCAGTTTTATGGTTGATACAGTTCCATCACAGAAAGTTCAAGGCAAATTCCATTACAGCAATACTATCTAATGCCAACCAACCAAGCCTTTGGACCATCTGTCTGTAGCTTAGTCTGTTTCACGTTACAACTAAAAAAGGGCTTCCGCAGAAAAAGCACAACAACTTGAAAGAAGAGACTACAAATTAATTATTCCATCTAGTTGCAAAAAGCTAAACAAAAACTAGTTTAAGTATCATGAGGAAATGATAAAACTAACGGTAAAAATTACATTCTATCCATCACTGGAGTTTAGGTGCTGCGATGGAAGCGTAGATTTCTAAAAAACTGCGGTAGCAAATAGAGCAAAAATGTTGATGTGACATCAAGGAAATGGCATAAGA
This sequence comes from Phyto melanocephala, assembly GCA_941918925.1. Lineage (NCBI taxonomy): Eukaryota > Metazoa > Arthropoda > Insecta > Diptera > Rhinophoridae > Phyto > Phyto melanocephala. The sequence goes on from OW799237.1 coordinate 108,711,437, forward strand.
TGTGATTTGAATTTAAAGCAAACGATTGAGAAATCTAATTAAATTGTGAATATAGCAAAAGTATTATGCAAATATTCAGCTGAAATTTTACAATTTTTAAAACTGTTTTTAAATTTTCAAATAAACTAAATCCATTTGGGAAACATTATTTACACTTCAAATAGATAAATATTTTTTTTTTGTTTAGAAATTATTCAAAAAGTTTGATTTTGAAAGCTTTTATTGCCATCTGTGTTTGCATGTACATATGTTGGATAATTTCCTTCTCTTTAGTAAACTTAAGAGTTGCGCAAGTGAAATTGCCCCGTATGACCCTAGAATTTAAAAAAATGTACAAACTTGACCGAATGACATCACAAATTAAGCTTTTCTTGTGATTAATATCAATGGTTGTATTTGATTGAATAAAAATAAGCAGATAACAAACAGGAAATGGTATTCACGGTACACAGAATGTATTATAAATTTTAGGACAATATATATCGCGATAATCAGACCCCACGTCAATTATTTAAAACTTTCTTTTTTAATCATTCATTATTTTACTGAACAGGCACAGCACCTTTTCTGAGATATAAAAACAATAGAGTTTATATATAAAGGAGGTCAGGACGATTGCAGAATTTCAAATATAATCTTTTCTGTACAAGGTGGGCCATATATATAAAATATACAATAATGAAAATTTATTTAATGCTGAAAATGATGATGCAATTACTTGCTCGTGTCAGAGCATTTTCCAATAACACCTTTTAAAATTTGTATCTTTAACGCTCGAATTTCTCCAATAATGTTGGCCTTGAGTTAAAAGGTTGTCTCAAGCTGGTTCACACATACTCGCTCCTTCATATAACTGACAAATCTGGAGAACACACTGAACAACTAATTTGGAAATTATTCGCTCTCCATAAATTTGACTAAAAAACGTTATTGTGTCTCTGGCAATGGCTCCTTCCTGCTGAAACCACATCGCAGATCTGCTTTCAAGAGCAGGACATAAAAGATGTTCTATTATAAACCGATAAGACACTCCATTTACACTCCGGTTACACTTCTTCCAACTTAATTTTCGAAGAAGTAAGTTTCAATGCTATATTCAAATGTAATGCCATATCATTCTGTACACCTATCGGGGTGTAGTTGGTCTAGATGATTGGCCTTCTGGTAGATGTTTTCGGTATTTCATTAACACACGTTCAATATTTTCCGATGCCTTGTTGGTGGTGGCGATGAACTAAGCAATAAATCATTGCTTCGAAAGACGAAATTATGCCGTTAAAATGTCGACGTTGTGCTGTTTGCGTTAAAATAATTGATCGCTTATTTAAATAATAAATTTCAGTTATTCTGCTATTTTGTTCAGTTGTGAATTTCTCCATTATTTATTCTTCATGATATAAATTCTCGTTCTATATCATATAAAGCCACCATACCCTTTGCTATACAAAAACTTTTTCATTTTACAGTTTCACAGAAGGAGAATTGAGCTCCAGGTGTTATTAATATAATCTGAAAAAAATATATAAAAACGAAATGTTATTAAATTTTAAAAATCTATGATGACTTTTGGCCCACCTTTTCATGTTTGTCTAGCCTCTATGCGCTCTGTCCCAAAAAGTGGACAGTTAAAGCATAAAATATATTTTCTATTTCAAATAATTAATTTATGTCTATTAAACTTTTCACGCACATAGGGTTGCTGTGACAGCACAATTTAATGTACAGTGCCACGCCCACATAAGATTAATATTATTTTTAAACTACTTGTATTAAACTGATTTTTATAAAACTTTGCATACACACGAAGTGTCTGTGTTTATACAATTCAATGGTTAAGGAAAGTGGACAGTGCCACGCCTTTACACAATATATATTCCTTTCCAACTTCTTCTATTAAATCGACTTCTACGAAACTTTGTACACACATAGCATTTCTGTGACAATGAAATCTAATGATTATAAAAAATGGGCAGTGCCACGCCTATATATATTTATTTTGTGAATTGCCTTTACTAAGACGATTTAAAAAAAAAATTCCAAACACATTGAATTTTTGGAACAATACAATGTTATTTTTACTAAGTCACGCATGCCCTGTATAATTTTTGTGACTGTAATTTGCAAAGTCAGATGCAATAACACTTATACGGATGTGTTCTGTATTTCGATTGACAGTAAATCACTCGGAATTGCCACTTAATTGTTGTTATAAACAATAACACTACAATGGCAATTCTGAGTGATTTAATTTCACTCGGAATATAGAACACAGTCGATAGTTATAGAAAGTAGTACAATTTTAATAAGTGAAAGTGTTGCTAAATGAAACAATTTTTTAAGCGAGCAATATTACCATTGATATCGTGCTGATGATGATGGCTAGAATATTTTATCAAATTTCAACAGATGGTATATTTTTTATCCCGATAAGAATGCTAACAACATTGAAGGTAGTAAGGAAGAAATAAATGCATGATCGAACACGTCAAAATGAGGAATATAAAAAAACATTTCACTTGCACCATAATGAATACTAGGGTGATCGACTCGGTTTAAAAACCGGTAGATAACCCGGTTTTTTACTGTTTCAGCTGGCAGTTTTTTCCAAATGTTAATTTTTCGAATGTCGAATACACCGGTTTTTTTTGGTCACAAAAGCCGGTTTTTTTAATTTTTTGTTTTATATTCATTCTCTCATACTATATTTATTAGTCAAAAATTTCAAAAAATCTGAACATTTATTAAATACACTTCCATAATATTGTAAGACATTTATTTGTTTGTTGCGCTTATAATTTGCTGTTATAATCAGCTGTTCAGTTAAATTTTTTGACCAAATTATTGTACTTTGCAATACTTTTTGATCTCATTTTCGAATTTCATAATATTTTGCTTCTACGAAATCTGGTGACTTGTACTAAAGACTACCCATAGCTTAACTAATATCTCTGATAATATATGACATGTATACTAAAATAGTTTGACACACAAAGGGTCATTATTTCAACTTGCCTACAAAGTTAATGTTAGTAAAAGGTAAATTTGACTACAGTGAGCAGTGAAGTGACTTTAAATTTCTTCATGTAACAAAGTTTTTTTTTTTATTTTAAATAACGGCATTTAAAAATAATGCAATTAAGCCATAAAACAAACTAGTTTATACCTACATATCATGGGTATATATACATCTGTCATGGGTATAAGAAAGAATTACATTTTTTTTGTATTCGACCGGTTAACCGGTTTTTTTTTATAAATTTCAAAAAAGCAACCGGTTTTTTCTTTAATTCTAAATTTCAAACTATTTGAAAACCGGTTTCTTAAAAATGTCGAATAATCGATCACCCTAATGAATACAATACAAAAATATTGTTAAAGCCAGCAATGTGGATTAGATTGTTTTTAATGAAATTATAATTTGTAAATGTATTCTTTTAGAGCTCGTAAGCTGGTATTAATGACGCTTTTAAACTTAAACTCAGAGCTATTCATCCCCAACATTGAACTCTTATTTGTAAAGCAACATCTTTGTTTTTTGTTGTTAAATCGCAATGACAACATCTGATTGACATTTGTCGTCTAGATTTAAGTTTCCTCAATTTGGTTTTATGACAGTAATTTAATATAGTTGTTGTATGTACGTGCATATATGTATGCTCATCTCTTCTTTTTGTAATCATTCATTCTTTTTCAAAACCATATTTCCATCGCTCCATTTCAACGCAAACAAAAAAAGGGAACAACTAAAAGTAATACAGGGAAATGTAAGTTTTAACTTAATTCATATTAAATGAAAAAAAAATATTCAATTACAAAATATTCTTATGTACTAAACAAATATGTTTGTTAAGTACTAGGGTGATCGATTATACGACTTTTTCCGAAAAACCGGTTTTCGGATATTTCAAATAGTTGGACTTTAAGGAAAGCCAGTTGTGTTTTTCAAAATTGAATTAGAAAATGGTTGATTCGACGTTGAAAAATTAAAAAAAAAACCATTACTGAAAGAGTTAAAACCGGGTTTTCCACCAATTGTAAAACCGATTCGATTACCCTAATATCTACTCACAACAAAAAACATTGTTTCTGTCTGTTTGAGTGTAAATGTGCATGTTTTACTTTTAATTGTGTTACAAATTTTGTAGTTTATTTACATGTCATACGACATGACAATGACAGTGTAAATACAATTCAAAACTTTTCCTACAAATGTCATACATACAAGTATTTAACTTAGAACAAACAACATCAAATAAGTAAATATTTAAATTGTGCTCATAAAATTTTAAAAATATTATTATTTTACATACACGCATACGTACACTATCAGTCAAGCATCTGAGCTTTGTCTTTAGCAGACGATATTAAATTAGACAGATTTGGAAAAAAATAATGAAAAATTATTGTTGCTCGTATGTGTCATGATAATGTGTTGAAGACTGCATAAATTAAAAAAAAATATATTTATTAGATTCTAGGCCATATTTGTAAAAAAGGTTAAAAAACATTTAAATTCCACTTCTATATTGAGTCTTATAGTTGAAAGAGTAAAAAACAATTAAAATTGCTTTTAATTCGATTGTTCCAAATCTTAGAAACGTTGCATCAGCGTGTAGGAATGCGTACACGTAATTATAGACAAAAGACTTCCGCCCAATCAGTCTTATCTTTTTATCTCAAAACGCTGGAACGGCTCAGTCTTCTTTGACATATTAGAAGTGACCTTCAAGAACCTGACTACCTTTGCAATATAACATAACATGTATTTACTAGTCTAGAGGTTGAAGAGTACATGGGCAACTGTAGCCTACTAAACGTGTCGTAAGATGGAACTCCACCCGAACAGAAATAATTGTTTAATTTTTACTTATGGATCTTTGAGTGTAGTGAATTGCAATGGTGCGTAAATATGTTGAAGACCGGTTGTACACATTCCTAAAATTGGCATGTATTTATTTGGATTATGCGTGCATTATGGATTAGTCCTTCGCAGGCACTTAATACTGTTTCACCTCGTTCTCAGTGACTTTCATAGTATGGCCTTATCTGCAAGTAGTACAATAAAAGATGAATCTATGTTGGAGATCAAAATCATAAGACCATGCTGGATGTATACAATTCTAATTCCCTCCAGGAGTGAGTGGGATAGAGTTTAGCTTTTAGGGGGCTTCGACACCAATATTTATACGAACAGTTGTAGGATGTGCTGTCGAATTGGATTTGATATACTCTCTTCTGAGCTAGGAATATAGCCTTCCAGATGAATGCGTATCTCCTGCCATTGCTGCCAAAGAACACAGGATTCTTGGCAAAAATATACTCTCTGAGGTATTTGATGTCAGATTGATTGATCTGACGTGATAACTCACGGCTACGGGGTGGATCTAGTATCTAACCACTTAGGCTTATTCTTAGACTCACCGAATCTGGCGAATGATGTGTTCTTATCACAACGTAACACTTCATGCGTAGCAACTTACAACGATATCCAACCAACCAATCAACCAACCAAATGTCTTCTAAAAGTGACTTTGTAGTTATTAGGCATAGATTCATGTAATAGGCCTGGATTTTATCTGAGACATAACAACAACGATTTTCTGTGAGAATTTTATGTTCTGCCGTTTACGAGTCAATTTTGATACTCGTACATGTAGGTGCTTTGGATTTAAACATAAACAGGCACAGTTGAACGTTGACTTAACAATTTATCCGATTATGATTTAGTTTAAAAAATTAAACAGTACCACAAAATGATCAATAAATATTTCTAAATATTATATATTTACTAAAAATTAAATGAATATATTTGAAATAATTTTTTTTTTAATTTTTTTAACAAAATATTATGATTTGAAAGTAAATTTTATTTATTAAAAATTTCATTAAGATTATTGTTTTAAGTAAAATTAACACACGTAAAACAAATTATTTAAGTAAAGTTTTCTACATGTCCTTTTTTCATAATTAAAAAAAATAAATGTTTAATGCTTGCTCGATTGTCTGATTTAAGTAAATTTTTTAACTTAAATAAGTGATTTCATTCAATTGTTTAAAAAAATGAAAAAATCAGTGAAATAACTTCCTTACAACTAGAAGTTTAATGGCGGGCTTTTATGACACTAAGAAAGGTTTCCTTAGGACTTAAAATAAAAAAGTTTCACATATATCCTTTTTTTATATTATAAAAATATTTTCTTTGAATTCTTTTTTCCTTGTCATTAAGGTTATTACTTACCAAATCAAGCAAATTTTGTATTTTAAACATTGTTTTTCTAAAAAATAAATTATTTTGAGAAAAATTTTTAAAAATTTGGGAAAATAGTTTTTATTACAACTAGTAGTCTTAAAAGCAGTTTTCATGTAAATAAAAATTTTTTTTTTAAGACTAAAAATAAAAAAGTTCTCCATATATCCTTTTATAAACATTTCAATATAGAGTTGTTTGAAAAATATTTTTGTTGTAGTAAAACGTTTTTGTTAACAAAATGTAAAAAATTTAAGGTTTTTTATATTGTGTGCTTTAAAATTTTATTGTGAATTAAAAAAAAAAACCCTGATTATGGTTAAATTATTTCATTACAACTAGCAGTTTTAAAAGCAGACACCACAAAATCAAGAAATTTTTCTGTGCGATTGAAAATAATAAAGTCTGTCATATATCCTTTTTTTTCAAAATTTCTATTTATTTATATAGTCTTGTAAAGCATGCTTTACGGTTAAATATTACCTTAAAAATAAAATTTAAATACAATTTTATATAAGACTAACGACAATTTCTTCTTTTTAAGTGCAGTATTAAGTTTTCGTAACTTTCATGTGATAAATAAGCGTTATCCTATCATCAAAAATTAGAAATAGTAGCATAATTTATATAACATATCATCTTCCTAAGATTTATGTCTATAAAAACAGATTCCTTAATTAAAAGTATTTACTTCTTTTCATTCTATACTACACAATATAAGTGGCGGCTATAAAAAATAGAGCTCTAAATTGATTTTAATGTTTGTTGTTGTTTCTAAAACAAATTAGGTTTTTAAGAGAAAGTATTAAAAACTACTAAAAACCTTAGTTATATTTGAAACCACCGAAATTAAAAATAAAAAACAAATAAAATATTAAAAGAAAGATAATTTTATGGCAACTCTATTTCCATTTTTAATTAAGAAACCTTAAAGCTTATTCAAACACAGTTAGCTTGATATTTTTTTTTTAGCTTTTTAGTAAAACATATTTCACTTAACACTTTTTCTTGCGTTTGTTTGTTTAGATTTTGTGTGTGTGGGGCGGTTGGATTATCAGATTTCGTTTCCTCAACATCACTTTCTTCATTACTTTTAAGCCATAAAATCTAATTTCATAGAATGATAATAATCTCTTCATCAGCATCTTAGACACTCAAACAATAAAAACAAACAAATCACACTTAATCATACACTTACAGAATACAAGCATGAATATTAATTTAAAGATCTATGCTTCTATAAGTGTAAGTTACATATAAAAGATTGAGTATTATCACAAACTTTATCAAAACTCAAACACACTTGCAGTCACTCTGTCTCACCAAACCAAACACGGATACACACACACATACACAATTTGTGGGTGTTTGAAATTGAAACCGTTTTAAATGTATTGTTATGACAAATAAGTGGGATTAAGTGAAAAGTTTAATTTAATCTTAAAATACACAGATACTCGTTCATTTTCACAGATATTAGAGCGAAGTACACATACAATTGCTGTTGGTGTTGGTGGGGAATGTACGCACCCTACAGTTCTGGAGGAGTGTTTTCGAAAAATCAATAGAGTTAGTTCTTTTTATAATAGAAATAGTTAAAAAATATTAAAAAAAAAGTTTAGTCACTTTTTCGATTACTAAGGGACAGTAAAAGGACACTTTACTTTTCATAACATTAAAACATGCATAGATATCAAGTAAAAAATTACATAAGCGTTAAATTATAGCTAGAATATGAATATACAAAATGTTATACTGTCTATCTCTTAGATTACAATGGAACAGTCAAAGGACCAGGTCTTACCGTTTCTATTATCCAAGGTTCTTATGTTCCTATTCGCAACTTAATAAATTTAAAACATATTTTAAAACAAATCAGCAGCCTTATTCTGTAACTCTCTAAAGCTAAATCTCTATCGCTAAAACTCTACAAAATATATTTAGATTTTTGTAGCCTGAGTCTCCAAGTAAACGGCCCTGTAACCTTATTCTGTAACACGCTAAGGCTAAATCTCTATCACTAAAACCCTAAAAAATAAATTTACAGATTTTTGGCTAACATATATAATTTCAATATAGTTTTAGCCATAGAGATTTAGCTTTAGCGAGTTGCAGAATAAGGCCGCAGATAAATAAATAGGCACAAATGAGAAGTATTGCCTGCTTTAAACCTGTCGGGTACATGTTATGGGTCTTTAAATTGTGGTTTAAGTGGAAAATCTGTGTTGCTCACTACTGCCTTCTCTATTCCTTAAAAAATTGTCTAAGCAAAAATATTTGAATAAATTAGTTTAGATTATACTATAATGAATAAATGTTTGTGTTAATTTCATTTTGTTTATGTAAGTATTTTAAAAGCAATTTTATTCTTTAAAAGCAAAACAAAATTAAAGACCTAGAAGCTGTAAGAAATTAAAAAAAATTATTTAGAAAATAATAAAAAAGTAAATAAAATTAGACGACTTCTTCATGTCATGACTAGATATGAATTTGAAATTGGGGAATTTCTGCTTAATTGACACACTTGAGTATCTTTTAACTCTGGCCTTAATTTAATAAATTTTTAGTTAAATAAAGAATTTCATCTGAAAACATCAATAATTTTTTTTTATATAATTGTTACTTTACTACTATTAAAAAATACATTTTAATTTGTAAGTTCAGCTATTTTGGAATTTCATTAAACAAATATATATTTAAGACTAAAAACAAAGGACTTCTCCTGATATCCTTTATTATAATAGCTACATAAATTTTGATATTTAATTAATTAATCTAAAGGGATTGACCTAACTAATACTGAAAAGTTTTTAAAAATTTCAAACAGAAAAATGTGTGTTTAGTCTTATAAACAATTCAAGCTGCAACCTTTTAAAATTATTTTTATGCTGCAACTTGTGATATTGTATCTATGTTTGATAAATTAAAGGCAAATTTTAATATAGTCACTAATAGAAAAGTGTCCCATATATCCTTTTTTTATTAAGGTCACTAAAAATAATTACTAATGTTATTTTAATATGCTAATTGGATTGAGATAAATAAAACTATTGATTGTTAAATATTTTTAAACAAAAAATTAAATACTTTACTAGCGTTCACAAACTACAAGTTATTTAAAAAACTTTGCCTTTACAACTTGTAGTTTTAATGCTACTTTTCATAAATTCAGACCAAATTTTGCTACAGGCAAAAATAAATAAGTTCGTCATATATCCTTTTTATAAAAGTTGCTGAAACTAATTATTTATTATGTTCTTAAGTGTTTCAATGACTGAAAAAAATCAATATTTATAAATATTTAAACATATTTAAATATAAAATTTAAAGTTTAAAATATTGTTTAAAAATACAACTTTCTTTTATAACTTTACAACTTGTAGTTTTGAAGGTACTTTCCAAGAAATCAAACAGAATTTTTCTACAGTTAATAATAAAAAAGTTTTTCATATATCCTTTCATATTATCATATGCTTAAAGAATTAAACTGAACAGTATTATTAAATTTTTTATATTTTCTAATAAAAAAAATTTTAAATTTTTACAATATCCTTTAAAAATTGCTACTTTTATAATAGATTTATTTCTACAGCTTGTAGTTTTTAAGCTTCTTTTCATGCAATAAAACAAAATTCTTTTAAAGTCATTAACAAAAAAGTTTGTTATATATCCTTTTTCTTAACAATTCCATAAATTTGTTTAAAATTGTTTTAAATAGGCTTGTGGGACAGACATGAATAGTATCATTAAATTTTTTATAGTTGCTCACAAAAAATTATGTTTTTCTAGCATCTTGTAACAATTGTTTTAATGAATGTTAGCTTTACAACTTGTAGTTTTGCAGGCACTTTTTATATTATAGAACAAAAATTTCCTAGAGACTGTAATAAAAATGTTTGTCTTATATCCTTTTTATAAAAGTGGCTTAGATTCATTACTATTAATGTTTTAATATGCTCAAAGGATTGACAAAAGCAGTGTTATTAAATTTTTTATATTTTCTAACAGAAAATTAAAAGAATGGATAGTGTCCTTTAAAAGTTACATCATATTTTATGAACTTTGTGTCTACAACTTGTAGTTTCAAAGCCATTTTTCACATAATAAAAGAAAATTCTTCTACAGTCAAAAACAAGAAAGTGTGTCATATATCCTTTTTCTTAGCAATTTTAAAAGTATGTTATTAATAGAGTTCAAATATTCTTATAGGACTGACATGAATAATATCATTAATGTTTTTATATTTGCTAACAAAAAATTAAAAAGTTTTTCTAATATCCTGAAAGAACTACAAATTTATTTACAATTGTTTAGTTTTTAATGCAGTCTTTATGCTATTCAACACAAAAGTTCCTAGTTCCTAATAAAAAAATTTTGTCATATGTATATCCTTTTAAAAAAAAGCAGCACAAATTAATTAAAAGTGATGCTTTCATAAGTTTAATGGATTAAAGGATCAAAACTTATTAAATTTTAACATTTCTAAAGGAATTAAAAGGTTTTTTAAAATAATAATCAAGTTAATATCTTAATTTTTTTCAGTTTTAAAATAGAAAAAAAAATTAAAATAATATTTTAATGACTTTGTAGTATTTTTTAAATAATATTTATTTTGTCTTAATTGACCTTATTGCGAAGGCATATACATAAATTAAGTCTTTTTTGCTAACTTCAATGATGCATTTTGTATGCAGATATTTAAAATATTTGCCCTTAATTTTTTTATTACAACAAGGAATTTTTTGTATAGTTCCCATTCCTCCTATAAATTTGTTTCTAAAGTTTAACCTAAAAAACTTTTCCATATATCCTTTTTTATAACCTAGACACGAAAGTGTAAAAGTTTGTCATTCCATTTGAGTTTTTTCAGTATTCATTTCCTGAATATATATATATTCTGAATTCTTGTAGATAGAGAAATAAATTTAGCCATAATCAATTAATGTCGGTATGTCTTTCCGTGTGAGCGTTGAAATCAACTTTTTGAAGGCCCCATATATCACACGGACTCGCTGGTGATATTAATTGATAAGAAATTCATTCGTCAACTTGGGTATTGTAAATCGGAAATTTCGACTGATTAGCGACTGAGATATAAAGAAAAAACTACGTTTGCCTCGGAACAAAATTCTATTTAAAAAACAACATGCTACAAAATGTGTGATTGGTATATTTTGTATGCTTATTAATGTTTACCAATGTATATAGTGCTAAGTTGAACATGATCACACAAAACAAGAAGACATAATGACATGCCATGAATCAACAACATAGATTAAGCAAGTGCAAATGTATTTTACAAACAATTTTTATGTTTTTGCTTATAGTTGCGTATCTACACTTTTGTTAAGGTTATATTAAATTTGGCGCAGACGAATATAGAGTTCTTACTTGTTAAAATAAAAATTGTAAAATTTGTTTTTAAAAATATGTTTATAGTATTTATGCTTTTCATAAGAAAGAATTTAAATAATTTTTTTTATAAAAATTTGTAATTGTGGTGTTGAGGCAATAAAGTAGTTTTAACATAAAACTAAAAATATTTTTTTTTTAATTTATACCTTTGTGGTTTATATGTTTGTATGGAAAATAATTATTTTTGTTTTTTATATTATTTGGGCAGGTTAATATAAAAAAAAAATCCTAATATACTTTTTTGCTTAGTTTGTATCAAAAAAATTCTTTAAAAATGCCAAATAATAACATTTGTTAAATATCTTTTTTACCACAACTTGTATTTTGATATGGAGACATTATTTTACCAAACAACTTTTTTACTTAATTAAAAAATTAAAAGTTTGTAATATATCCTTTTTTTGACAAATTACTTAAGCTAGCTTAAAAAGTATTTTTAATGGTTTCTATTTCTTTTTTAAATGCTTTTGAATACCATATTTAATTTATATGTTAGTTTTTTATATGTATTGAGTTTTAAATTTGTCTCGTAAAGCTAAAGTTATATGGAAATTTAAAAATATCCTTCATTACAGTTTGTATTACTGTTCGTAGTTTTTTAAATTGAAACCAATATATTTTTATACTTTGCCATAAAAAAGTTGGCCATATATCCTTTTTGCAATATCTCGCAGAAGAGTTTTATGCTATTTCTCTATATTAAACGTGTATAAACCATAATACAAATTAAATATAGCTTTTATTTTTTTGTTTATTTGATTACAAACTTTTTACGAAAATAGTTTTTTTTCATTTTTCCTTCTACATTTTTCTTTTCCAAATTACTTTTAAAGTTTTTATTTTCATTTACAAAATTTATTGTTTGAAAAATTATGTACAACTTTAATATTATTTTATGCTAAATATCTGTGTTAAGAAAACACAACTATTTACTTTAAATATTTTGCATATCACAACAAAAATCTCGTTATATGTTTTATAGGGAGTTTAAAACTTAATACTCAGTACAATTTTACCATTCAATATTTTTTTGTTTTGGGAAATAAATCACTTGTTCTTGGGGCACATTTGCTTTGTACTAGGCTAACCAACCCATTAGTTACTTTTTAGTTGGCCATAAGTGTACTTGAAAAGTACACTTTAAAATTGTTACAGAAAAAAAAACAATTTAAATTACTATTTATGGGCCATTTGACTAAAGACTTTTTATGTTTTAAATACAAACAAATTTTTATGTTATTTTGTCATAAAAAAAACAGAAACAAATGCAAGAGTCATATTGAAATAAAGTCAAGAGTTAGTACAAAAAGTGTACAAGTCAAGTATACAATGAGCTGCACTTTAATTGAGACAGTAAATTGATTCTTCATACGATTGGTTGTAGAAGTTATTGAAAATTACTATTAAAATAATTTTTTTAAGCTCAAACTATGTGCGCGCTAGAATTGGTACCAACGGCAATCTATTTTTGTGGCCTATTCATAATAAAATGCCAAATCAAACTAAATATAAGTCACTGAACAGCTGATAAAATGGACGCCAGTTAAAAAAGAGTTGCCAACATAAAGTTCTATACCTCTATAAAAAGCACTCGGCGTAAACTTTATTGGTTAGAATATCGACGACACAGTAGACTACACTATAAACTAGGCTATAGATTTGACTATAGACAGAGGCAGTATAATAAGTAACCGACGCAGTCACTATATTACCTCGACGAAACATTTTAAGTATCTAGAAGTAATAATAGATGATAGAATACATTTCAGAACACACATAAATTATATATCAGACAAAATAGCAAAGCATCCCGCTCTGTCCTGCATGATGGCAACCTTTCGGAGGTTCAAAAATGAACTTAAAATTGGGGCGATAGAATAACACGTCAGAAAGTGGCAAAACAGTGCTGTTGATAGGTTGACGAACATGCTATAGGGTAACCTATATCAAAGGAAACCGAAGCAGATTCAAAAACTGAGTAGGTTTAAAAGATTTACTTGTGTAGTAACAAATCACGTAAATTTGAAAACTTATCTAGCTCGTATGCGAATATCGGATGACATGGCAGGAAGAACATACAAAAAAGAGGATGAGACTTTGCGTTTGGGCGTATTAAACACGAGAACTTTAACGTGGACAGTATGCCGAAATTGCAATACCAATTGTAGAAATTCAAATTTTAAATGCCAGAGTAGTTACATTGAGGAGACAACGTTCTTGAGCTAGTCGAAATATTAGATAAGATTGGGATCTGGTAGCGCACAGCATGCCAACTTGAGCATACTTGTATACCTATCACGGGTTTGGGCTTTTAATGCCCTTTAAAAAACCTAGCTATAATTAACTAGACCAAACAACTTTCAAAAACCGAGCTCAGTTTCGTGTTCAACATTTGAAAGTACCATAGAATCGGCTTTCAAGTTTGGGGCAACAACCAGTTAAGCACGTTTTGTAGTGCAAGGAAATAGATAACATTAAACTGTAGCCTAGAAGATATGCTACACTTTTATCCTAATAACAGATTAGATGTCTTTTTATAGAGAAGGGTATTTAAAATTCGTCTCAAATACTAGAAGTAATTTTACTTTTGTTGCTTTTCTCATATTTAAGTGTCTACATTTTGCTATTGCATTTTTCAAGTTGCACAATGGGAAATTAAAAAACGTTTTAAAGAATTATACATGTTAAACTAACACACTAATAATACATTTAAAAAAAAAACAAAGTTAGAAGTTTTTATTCGTTTAAAGTGCAAGCAAAACTTAATCATGTTTTCACCTCGACTAAATCTCTGAAAAGTTAAAAATTTATTTAAATTTTTCTTTTTCAATTTTTCAAATAATTTCCCATTGTGACATTGTCGTTAAATGAAATTGTATGAATATCATACATAGAAGTATGAAGTGTGCATTTCATAAAATGATCCACATAAAACCATGTGTAAGCACACAATTGCAATAGCAACAACAACAACAGCAAAAGCTTTTCACAATAAAGTATGTATTATGTAGGAGCCTAATGTAGGCACTATTCAAAAGTGATAAGTAAAAGAAAATAGCAACAACAATAAAATTAAAAACAGATACAACTAAAGTAAATTGACATAAAATACAGTGGGCCAAACAAACATTAATTAAAAACAAATATTTAATAGTGCAAATGGAATGGTATTAAATTTAATGTTTAAATAAAAAAATGTTATAGATACGAGGCTGTAAAATTACGTTTGTTTAGTTCACAACTCCCTCTTGTATTCTGTATTGTCTATTGGAATACAGTTTTGGTTAATTTACTTGAGAACACAATTTCTGTTGTGCTGCTGCATTGTTAAACGTCAAGTGATATTAAACTTCATTCAAATAAAGAATCAGGAATGGCAAAGTTTATCAAGTCTTATATCTGCAGAGTTACAAAAAATATTTAAAAAATATTTTTATTTGAAAATTTCAGCAAATGTAAAAAATATAATAAATTTATTATTTTGGAAGTAAAAAAAGAAATGCTAAGAAAATTATTTTTTTATTCCTGCAAAAAAAAATGCATTTACTATCCCTGTATGAATCCAATACAACATTTTAAGAACATATGAATGGAAATTGATTGTATTGTTATACAAAATGTTAATTTTTATTTCTTGTCGAACTTTTAATATTTAAACTAATATTCAAATTCTTAAACAGGCTTGAGTTCATTTTTTTTAAATTCTTATTTTTACAAAGAATATTTTTAATAATGTGATAATGAAAGAATAATCTGGAAAAGTATGTTTTACCGACACTAGCCGAGTGGAATGCATTTTCGAAACCAGCTACGATTTCATCATCAGCACTCTTTGATCGGGTGATTACGTGTTGGTTGTAAATATCATCTATTTAACTTTTAGGTTTTTAAGTTAATTGAATTCGGTAACTAATTTGTTACTTTCTTCATATTACCACAACGAGTCAGATCGAAATTTTACCAACAACAACACTTTTTCTTTTATTAATTACTCTCTTTCTATTATCACTAGTTTTGTCCTGCTCTGGTTGTTGGGTTTGAGCTGGTCTATATGCATTTCACTGGTGCTTATACCAGACCGTCAGTAGACCTTTTACCCAAATTCTTGAAAAAGTTTAAAATGTTATCATAAGTTTTTTTTTTGAATTCTCATTTTGTTAAAATCTATAAAAAACTTGCTCAAAAACCCAACCAACATTTTTTCCTTTTTTAAGTATTTCATTTTTCTAATCCATTGAAAGGCGTATAGACCAGCTTAAACCCAACAACCAAATAAAATTTTTTAAATATTTAAAAAATTGTTTGTTCGTTATAAAATGCAATTTGTATTGTTTAATCATTTTGAAATTAAAGCAAATTAAAACATTATGACAATCTATAAGGATAGCACACCTTGTGAAACCACTAAATATAATTTGACTTTATTTATTGTATAACAATTAAACAAAACCCAATTAACAATGCTGATATAATCGAACAAGTGATTATGTCTACTTTAGAAAAAAGTAGAATTAATTGTTTTTTCTTCCAAAAATTTAAAGTTAAAATTATTTTCTCCACCGTCCATTCATTCCCCTTATGCTTAACAACATACAAATTAATATGGTTATTTTATATTTATTTTTAACAAAACAGTTGTAGTGATAAATATGTATATGTATAACAAAAATACAACAAAAACATAAAAAAAACGTATTAAATACAGCTAAATAATGAATAAGCGAGAGCAAACGGTGAAAAAACACTGCACTGGCGTTGCTGCACAATGGAAAATTCAAACAACAAAAAACTTGTCCTACTTTGTGAAAGCCTACTTCTGCTGCTGCTGTCACAGCCACACTGCTGCATCTTCATCTCATAAATATGCATTATTTATTTTTGTTTTCTGTTGCTGTTGCTGTTGCTTTTTTTTGTGAACACAACAGCAGCTGAAGAGATTCATCAGCATAATGAAGGCAAAAGAAAGTCAGACGGACAACAGCATCAATTAAACACAATTCAATTCACTCAAGTTAATTTAGTCAGATGCGAGTGATGATTGCACTTTTACTCGGCGTTTATAAAAATACATACTATTTTTAAAGATGTGTTGTTGTTTTTGCTTCTATTTAAAATTCAAAACATTTTTATGAATGAACGATGAACAAAAAAAATTAATAGAAAAAATATGCTTCAACTTGTCAGCACAGCAAAAACAACAAAAAAAAATAATATGAAAACTTTTAAGAAAACTACTAACTAGTATTTTAAATTGATTTTAAACGATTTTGAAATACACACCTGTATTTAGTAGACAATTTTTAAATGATGAAAATTTTGCAAATGTTGTTGAAAACAATTTTCATTTGCATTAGAAAACACTTGCAAAAACTTATTGACCATAGATCAGACTAAAGGAATAGTCTTTAAGCTAGAATATTGACAAAAGTGTAGACAGGATTAGAGTTTCAATTATAAATTGGACTATTAATTAGATTTAAGGTGAAAAGTCACTACAGACAAAATCATAGACTATTGACTAGACTTTAGACCAGACCAAAGACTGGACTAAAAGTAGGACTCATTACTTGCCTATTGACTAGAACAAATAGAGGCAAGATTATAAATTTGGATAAAAACTCGTCTAAGTACTGAAATTTTTTTATATTTTTCTTCTATTTTTTCCTATTTTTATAGCCTACACATATAAATACCCTAATCGTGCAAATTTATTGTATACTTGCCAAGCCCGGCGCGCGTTGCTACGCCCCTTAATGAATAAAAATGCATTTTGAATTTTAATTGAACATAAAGTGCAAGAAGCTAAAAATTATAACTTTTTTATGGGCGTGGCACTTCCCACTTTCTAATCACGCAACTGTTTAGTCATGACAGCTAAATATGTGTGTAAAGTTTATGAAAAATCGGTGAAGTTCAAGAAGCTGAAAATTATGACTTTTTTATGGGCGTGATACTGCCTACTTTTCTAATCACGAAATTGTATAATCATGGCAGTTCAATATGTGTGCAAAGTTTCATAAAAATCGGTTTAGCGCAAGTACATCAAAATTATAATTTTGTTTATGGGCGTGGCTCTGCCCACTTTTCTAACTACGAAAGTATAAAGTCATGACAACTCAATATGTGTGCAAAGTGTCAGAAAAATCGATCTAGTGCAAGTAGCTAAAAATGATAACTTATTTTTATGGGCGTGGCACTGCCCACTTTTAATCATGACATTGTATAATTATGAGAGTTCAATATGTGTGTAAAGTTTCAGAAAAATTGGTCGAGTGCAAGTAGCTGAAAATGATAACTTATTTTGGAATGTGTACAACAACTTGCCAAAGTTTGAGTCCGATCGGCTTTACGATTTCGGAGTCTATAGCTTACACACACACACAGACAGACAGAGTTTCACTTTAACATATGTATATAGAGTTTAATATCCTGTGATGAATAAAATTACAAGTTTTTCTTAAATAAGTGTTGACCTTTTTTTTGTTGTTTATATATTTTGTTGCAGATTTTTGTTTGGCTTTAGGTCATAAAAATTCAATTTTGCTGTTTAATTTTTAAAGAAAAGATTTTAAATTTCTTTATAGAAGGAAAACAATTATCGAGTTTATAAATCACAAAACAACAATAATTACATTTAAAAATATTTTAGATATAATTTTATATCGAGTTGAAACACAATCTTATTTATTTATAAGTTAATTAATTATAAATTTTTATAAAAAGAAAGTCAAGTGCCCTAATTGGCCTTTAGATGCAGTGGCAATGCTATTCGATTTGTTAACTTAAAAATAAAATTCAAAATAAACAAAACAGTTGATATAACTCCCATCTATTGTTCTACCATGGTATAGTGTTCCAACAAAATTTATTTAAGTAAAAACAATTTTTACTATGGATTTAAACAGCTGAGGTACAACAAATTGTTTACCTACTTGGGTATGTATTTTAAAAATTAAACTTTTTTTCGCAGTGTATATTAAGCAAATATCATTGGATGCTTTAACCAGTATGTTGCATGTATTGTTGCAACATGCAGTTTAAGCTGACGTTGCTGAAATTGGTACTATTGCTGGTGATGATGTTTGAATTGTTGTTTAAGCATAAAATCACCTACTTTCATTGAATTTGATGGGATTTGGCACACAACACAGCACATGTTATCCATCAATAATATCACAACTCAATAAATTATAATTGTGTGTGTGTGTGTTTTCCGACAGCATCATCCATTCAATCGCCATCATCATCATCATAATCATCAACATCATGAAATTGAAAAGAAAACAACAACATAAACATCAATATTAAAAAAATATTGCTTGTTGCCGCCATTATTTTCTCAATTAATCGTGTGTGTGCATCCGTTAGAAACAAAAAATCAAAATGTTGTTTAAAGCTTCATGTTCCAATCACTGGAACACTGTGTCAGGTAACAACATTTACAGAAACACCAACACATTCATGGCTTGGTGTAGTAAAGCCACAGCACAGCACAATTTTACAAAATTAATTATTGATGATATATAATTGTGGCATGTCATGCTGACCGAACATTTTTACAGCTGCTGGTACTTTAAAAAAATACACTCACACACACACACAAATATTCCATTCAACCCAAAAACATTAACATCAAACCATTTGTTACAACATTTAAGTACATCAGACTCATAAAGTCGTATACAAACAAACACACTTCGTTTTTCTGCCCCGAAGCTAAACTTGTTTGTTGTGTAAATTATTTATAATTATTTATAAATTTATTAATTCATAATGAATAACTTATCGTAATTTTTTTTCTTTTTATGAATCGAGAGTTCATCTTAAAAAATGTTTACAAACTAAATGTTTGTGGAAAATTTCCTATGAATTTAATTTTTTTTCTTTATAAAAAGAAAGTTTAAACATTTTGTTAATTTGGATAAAATATATAAAAAAGTGGTAAATTTATTGTTTATAAGTATAATAATATAATATTTAAATATTCATTAATCACAAAACTTGAGGAAAGTCTTCAAAAAAATTTTTTTTTAAATTTTTGAAAATCAAAAATATTTAAATAAAAAAATATTTTTATAATAGAAATTTATAAAAAAAATATTAATTTTAAATGCTTAAAAATTTTTTTAAAATCGAAAAATTTCACATGTGTATTATACCTTTCACCTGTGGTGCACAAGGGTATATATAGCTTTGTCATTCCGTTTGAAATTTCTACAATTTTCATTTCCGACCCCACAAAGTATATATTTTCTGAAAGCTTATGAATAGAGGAGTCGATTAAGCCCTGACCGTCTGTCCGTGTGTTGATTGAAATCAACTTTTAGTAGCAACCATATGTTCCTCAGATCTGTGTATGGTAACAATCTTTTGGAAATATCCGGGAATGAATCGCTATTGAACTTCAGTAAAATCTCCCCATAACTTTCTGAGTTATGAGCAAATAAACACGACTGCTTTTGTTTATTCCCATATTTTTACCACCAAAATTAAAATTTTTCACCATAAAATAACTTATAGGTACCTTTGCTACTATTTGTAGATATAATATGCCTCTAGAGATGTTTGTGAAAAATTTTGGATACAGCGGGCTCTAATTCGTAAAGTTATAGACAAAAATTTTTTTTCAAAATGTATATTCCAAAAATTAACAAACGAAAACCAATTTTTTTCAGCTTCTAGACAAGCGAGAGAGTCATTGACTATCGCAATATAAGCACTATAAGAAAATTAAAATTCATGTTGGCCGCCACTACAAAACGGCGGACAATAAATTTATATATTTGAGCCAAATCTGGTATTTTAAAAAATAACTCCTTTAACCCCCGCAAAATGAAGGGGCTTAACCAGTAGAATACAGTAAATTATTAAAAAACGTAAAATCCAAGATGGCGTCTAAAACAAAATGGCGGATAAAATTTTTTTCACCCCATCAATATGGGCATCAAATTAAAGGGCTTGACTAGCCAAATACACTTAACTACGTAAAAATTCAAAATCAAGGATGGCGTCGGAAATAATAAGGAAAAATGGCGTATAACATGAAATATAGATTAAGCTACGATGTGAGATTATGCATTATGTACATGATGGTGAAGGGTATTATCAGATTCGGAACAGCCGAATATGGCACTCTGACTTGTTTTTTAATATTCTTTAATATTTGAACTTCTTTTCTAAATATTTTATTACAATGTTTCAAGTTCATATAATTTTTCAATTGTTTTAATTATGTAGAAATCAAATTTTATTTGTGATAATAAACACGTATGCAAGAGTATTATGGCAATTTCGTGTAACTGAAATATTTGTAGTTATTTGTTTAATTAAAATTTCTTCGGAAGTTTTCAATGAATTAAATATTTTTTATTACAAAAAATTTTTATAAAATTTTTGAAAAATCTAAATTTTTTACAAATTTAAAAAAAAAATAAATAATTTCGTGTTTTTTTTATAAAATTTTTAGTATTTTTTTTTTATTTTAAATAATTTATATTTTTTAATTACACATAATGACCATAAAAAATTTATTGCACATTTTCTATAAATTATAAAGTAGTTAAATAACGTTTACAAATCAAAAATTTATCTGTAATTTTTTAAGAATTTCCCTATACATACTTCTATAATATCTATAAATTTAAAATTTATCATAAATTTCCTACAAATATTTTTTTTGGCAATTCAAAATTTGGAATAAATTTTTTTATAAATTCCCAAACAGAAAATTTATTATGAAGTTTAAAACAAATACATACTTTCAAAAAATAAATATTTCCGAAGTCCCCTTTTTATTTTATTTTTTTGGTTTATTTGTGTGTGAAAAGTTATGCTGCATTTTTAAAATTCCCACAATTATGAAATACTTTTTTTCCATTCACACTTCAATAATTTAAAAAAAAAACAATTTTGTTCATTTTTTTAATACATACAACACAAATTTTATAATTTATCTCATATACTCAACAAACTAATTTATTTTTATTCATTTTTATTTTCTTTACAGCATAAACCCCTTGGACCTACCACACTAAAAACAATTTTTGTTTTTGACACACATGCTGACGACGGCAGTGCACACAACACAAGTGTATGAAATGAGTGAGTTGTGTGAAGAAGATAATGGTGTAACACATTGACAAGGGGGTCCGACTTTTTTTTTTTTAAATTTAGTCACCCAACAAAAAATATAAAAATAAATTTATTTCATTTTACTGCTTTATTTTTGTGGACTTGTCAGCATTAAGTAATTTATCAAATTATAAAGAAAAGAAACAATAATACTTAATAAGAGCAATATTCTTGATAATTTATTAAATCCATGAAATAACAAAAAAAAAAAAAAAAAATAAATAAATAATAAAGAAAGAACAAGTGAGTATGCTGAGTTCGGCGATGTCGAATTTTGTATACCCACCAACAACACTAATACCAGCCGTTTGAAAGTTGTGCTGAATAATGAAGATTCAAACAGAACTAGGGCATGACGAATTTTTCCATGAAAATTTTTTAAAATTACATTAAAAACTCGTTGTCAATAGCAGTCGTGTTGTAGAATTTATTTGATATGAGGAGCTTTTCTTCTAACATTGTTGCCATATTTTCAAAGAATTTTAAAGACAAAACAAAATCGTACGCGTTATGACTGTACTTACTGTCATAAAATTATTTATGGGTCTTCTTTTCATTGACTTGAAGCTGTGGACGTATCTTTTTAGATATATCTATCATTAATATGTGCTTGTATAATAAATATTTGTATTATAAGTTCTTATGTAGAAAGTGGGCGTGTCATACTAATTGTTTGTTATACTGTAGTGTTTGTTTGTTTGTGTGGCGAAGCTAACATTGTTAATCAACCGCCAATTTCATAAAACAGGTGAATCTATCTTATACTAAAGACTAACGTGACTGAAATCGAGCAGCACAAACGGAAAATACTTGGACATACAATTTGGACAATGGATTACTCTCTTCTGATTTTTAGATCCACTAAGAAGGGATTTTTGGAAATTCAAACTTTAAGGGGGTAAACAAGCACATAACGGGTAAAATCGGAACCATATTTTCTGTTTAACTTATAAAAATTATACAGATTAACTTAAAAATTTATTGTAATCTCCCAAAAAACAAGCTGACAATTGTTTGGTCCCTTTTTGAATTTTTAACCCTTAAGGGGCAAAAATGAGAAAAAACTTTTTTTGATACTTGTTTGATACCCCACGTAACTTCCAAACACATATGTAAATAGATACAGGGAAAAAAATTAAATTGTAATATAATATAATTATTATTATTATTTCGGCACTTTTTGCAAAATTTCATGTATAAGGGGTAAAAATTTTTCCCTCTTTTTGGTACTTTTTAAAAAAAATATTTCCTGTATTATTCAACAGGACATTAATTTATAATTACTGTCGCCTAATAGAATATGGACAATTGTGAAATTTTTAGAAAATTCTAGGGGGATAAAAAGGTACCAAAAAGGGGGAAATACGGGCAAATATGTATAATTCATAATTACTGGACCAATTCGTATGCAACTTTTATAGGAATTTTACCAGAAACAAAAAATTATGTAGCTTATTTTGAAACACATTCATAACGGAGTAAGAAGGGGCAACTTTGGAAAAACATTTTGGTACTTTTTTAAACATATTTGTTTTTATTGAAAAAAAAAAAATAATAGATTTTTTTTACCTTAAATTATGTCTATTAAAATATTCCACTGTTGAAAAGATTTTCTTAACATTTCAAATTTAGAATTTTTACATTAATGTGGGCGACCCAAAAAGTACTTTTTTTCATTTTAAGGGTACCTTTAGTATTTTATAAGTTTATGAGGCTAGAATTTTGAAATAAGGGACTATATAACCGAATATAGACCGAAATTATTATGGACGTCGAAAAAGGTACTTTTCGCATACTTATCGTACTTTTTCTATTTTTAGGTTTATTAAGGGAGAATTTTTAATTTAGGGAGTATTAAACCGAGGTGAGACCAAAAATTTTACAGGCGACCGAAAAGATACTTTTTCTAGTTTATAAGTTTATTAATGTAGATTTTTGAAATTAATAACTATTGATCCAAGTTGAGATTGAAAATATATTGGGATACACCAAAGAGGTACTTTTTCGATTTGTTTAATACTTTTGAGTATTTTCTACGTTTATGAAGCTAGAATTGTGAAAATAGGGACTATTGACCTACTAGACTAAAATTTTTTAGGCTTCCAAAAAAGAACTTCTTGTAGTTTTTACGTTTTCAAAGCTAGAAGTTTAAAATGAAAATCTTTTCATCCTAGGTGAAACTGAAAATGTTATGGACGAAAAAAAATACTTTTCTCATTATATAGCACTTTTCGTATAAGATATGTTTTTGAATATCCATACGAAGAGTTCTGAAATATTATTCCGAGTAGAATTTGCAAGTTATTAAGAAAGAAAAATTATACTTTTCTAGTTTTTATAATAATTTTTGAATTTTCTGAGTTTATAAATCTGAAATTTGGAAACTTAAAAGCATTAGTGTTAACTAAGATAGAAGATGAAAGGGGGACTAAGAAATACTTTAAACTAATAAATACATTTATAGGAAGAAGAAAATAATTCCATGATATGAACTCACAGTACCTTTGCATTTTTCTCATTAAAATTAATTAAAGAAATACATTTTCTTAAGTGAAAAGTAAAGTGAAATATGATTTAGTAATTGGAAAAATAGATTGAGTATTTGAAAAATAGTATAAACCCCGCTAGAGAAAGAGTAAGTTTCTAATAACTAAATTGTGTTTTTGTTCATTGTTGGTTGGACCAATTCTGTTAATTTTCAATACCAAAAGTTTCCATTCATAGAAGAAAATCTCTGTAAAATTTTTATTCCATTAAGTAGTGCCCGTCACAAACTGTTATGATTTCCACTGACATAGACGGTCATACTTAGCTACATCATCTTATTGTAGAATTTTATAAGTAGCCAAAATTATTTAGTGTTTGAAGTAAAAATTTCATTGTGTTACAAACGAAATGACAAACTTATAATAACCTCACATTTTTAATGTTGTTGGTGTGGTGCATAACAACAGGAAATCATTAAGATTATTTATTAAAACGACATAAAACAAATAACAGCAGAAATTTTGATAAAAATTATTTAAAGTTTTAAAATTTCCTACAAATAAGAAGAACAAAATATTATGAAAATAAAAAATAAATACAGATTAATGCAATGCAGTGCCTAGCAATTTGTAACGAAATTAAATATTATTGTTAAAATAACCTACATTTGATAAATAATAAAAAAAAATAAACTAAAAGTCAAACATAATAACAACAATACAATTATGGTTGTGCAAATTCTTGACAACAACAAAAAACACTTTAAAACTTTTACAATTTACAAATTGTGTAATAAAACTTTTAATAAAAACATAAAATCACATTTTTTTTAATTACAAAATTACACTTCTTTAAGAGTAAATAAATAAAAAAAAAACTAACAACGACTTAAAACCCAACTACTTCATCCTTTTAACCTGGTGAAAATCTGTGACAATAATAAATTATTATTAATTCTACAAAAAACAAATATAAATACAAAATATACAACAACAATAAGGAGCAATAATGTTGGCCGGCATAAGGAAACGTTTAGCACGCAAGTAAGTACAATTGAAAAAGCAAACATTAGTGGTATTCATGTAACAATTTTTCTCTAGTTCCCGAAAAGATTTAAAAAAATTTTCTATTTATGGAGATGTTGTGTTAAAGTTCTTATTTAAATGAAATTTACGATAAATTTTTATTTGATCGATTTAAAGGCAATTTATGATAATATTTTTATTTTAATTTCATAAAAATGTTTTGATTTCTAAAATATTTATGATGAATGTACAATTCATAGAAAATTTTCAAAAAGCATGTCAAAACTAATTTTTTTTTGGGAAATTAATGTTCCATTTATTGAAAATTTTTAAAAAAATTTTTCGTTTAATAAAATATTTACACTCTATTTTTCATTAAATAAAAATTTGTGCATTAATTTCTTATTTTAAAAATAGTTTAAAAAACTTTCAAAATTGTTAGGCATTTGTTTTGTATTGATTGATTTTCCTTAAATTTTTGTTTTATATACTTAGAAACGTTGCATTTAATCTTTTAAAAAAATAACCATTTTTTTAGTGCGACATTTAAAAATATGCAATATGTTTTAAAAAAAAATTTAAGATAAAAATTTTTTTGTCATAGAAAATGTTTGATATATTTTTAATAAATTTTCGAATTTGTATATCGTCGCTGCTCTAAGGCCCATACCTAAACAAGAGCGTTGAGCGTCAAGCGTTGAAATTTTGCATGTATTTTGTTATTGTAACAAAAACAAAACACATGTAAACTCCTACGCTTGACGCTCAACGCTCTTGTTTAGGTATGCGGGTAAACAAATTCAGTTATGTGATTTTTAATGAGTTTTCAGGAGAGCAAAATAGCATTTCATTTTCTTACATTACAGTTTTAAATTTAAGCATACTAACTATTGTTTATTGTTGAATCAATCAAGATATCCTTAAACGATTTGGCGAATAGATGTACGACCAATAATGGTTCAAAACAGATCAGTAACAAATTTTTGGAAAATTGTCACATAACCGTTTTCGTCAGAGCAGCGACGATATGTCTTCAAAATTTTGAACAAATATTTTATAAATTTTCGTTTATACCATAGACAGACGACAGCGTTAATTTGCATTAAAAGTCTTAATTCAAATTAACTATTGAATTATCCCCATTCCAATGTGTATTAGATTTCACGTAAATTCACTAAATCAAATTGAATTTAGCAATTTCAATATGGCAACACGGTCGGCAATCAATCAAAAAATTAAAAAATCAAAAATGTAAAATAAAAATAGATTCGATATGTTGAAATTTTTTACATATTTTTTGTAATGCCTTTCTGTTTAGGCGAAAGTTTTCCTTAATACTGGTATCGTCCATCATAAGCACGTGACTCTCCCAAAAAGTGCTGTTACGGTCCTTTAAAAAAATACCATATACCCACATATGAATTATAATCTCCATGAAAAGATACCATTAAACCTACGAATTTCAACAATTCCCTTTCTCTTATTTCAGAGTGTACTTCTACCATCCCAACTTGTAGGAACATGTTCAGATTTGTGATTGCTAGTGCATTTACAATTTTTACTAAATGCAAAAACTGTCGTCTGTCACAGCAAAATTTTAATTTGCATTAGTGAGATTCTAATGCAAATTAACGCTGTCGTCTGTCTATGGTATTAATTTGTTTATCAAGTCCTGTTTCCTATATATGTATGATCAGTCTGTTGATCAAACAGAATTGCGTCTGCTAAAGCCAGCTGAAAAAAATGCAAACCATAATTAAAACGACGACGGTTACGTTAAATACTCTCATTTAATAGTTTAGTTTTCTTTTGCTTTTAATATTCGTTGCGATAAACAACAAATAAAAATTTTAAATTATAAAAAAACGCTCTGTAAATAAAATAGATTCTATCTCCAGACTGCATTCTGCGACATATTTAAATAACGTCGGAATTCTGTTTAAACATTTACTGTAAGTACCGTTATTACATATTTTGGAAACGTGTACGTACACTAGAGCGTACGACCGTACAAAAAAAAAAAAAAAGAAACGAAACGAAACGAAAGGAAAGGAGTACGCCGTTTAACTTTAAATATAAAATATTTTTGCCCACTGTATGATGTCATTTTCATATTTTTCATTATATATTCGGCATTTATAGTCGCTTTTTAAAGTATGATACATCGATGGTTTTGTCTCAAATAGAACAATGCTCTAAATACCCCTTTCGAGAATTTACCCACTAGATCTCAGTTTATAAAAATCTAATGTACCGACATAATACAGGGTGGCCCACCATGTTGTTTAAAATTTATTGATATAAAATATACAAAATGGGAATTTGTTTACCCTAAGTATGGATAATAATGTTACTTAAATGCCCCCGTTTTTAGACTCACAATCATGAGCTCGTCTTAGAACATTTTCCATAACATCTTTCAGAATTTGAGGCGCTCAAATTTTTCCAATAATGTTAGAATTGTCTCGAACTTGTTCTCATACTCTCATTCAATTAGCCAAAAAAAATTCTCGGGTGCTGACAAATCTGGCGGTTGCGTTGGCCAATTTATTTTCGAATTTCTAGAAATTTATCGCTGTCAAAAAATTTTACTTAAAAGTGTCTCGGGCACGTAAAAAATGTTTTATCATAAATCGATATCGCTATCCGTTTACGGTAACAGCTCTTGCGTCTTTATTTATCGCTCATAGTCAGATTTTCAATAAAGTTGAATTCCGTACTGGTCAACTGTTGAAATTTAACTGAAAAATTTAGACGTTGCCGATGATCTGCGGGTTCAGATAATTCTTACACCAATTGCATCTTATATGGGAATAGCATTAAATGTTTTTTTTAAATGCGCCATAGTGACGAACGATCCATTAATAATGGAGCAGAATGCTTTCGTTTACACTGTGCTCTACACTTTCAATATTTTTCGCAGAGCCAATTATCAATTGAGGTTGTAATCTTACAGTGCCATGTTGGTAATGACCATGAACTTAGAAGAGGAACTTGAGAGGACGAAATGTTGACGTTAAAATGTCGGCAATAGGCTCTTTGCATTAAAATAATTTATCGCTTTTTTTAAATAATAAAATATGATTATTCTGATTTTCTGTTCAGTAACTCTCCATTATTTATTATTCAAGTGTTATATATATAATTTAAAAATCGTTTATAAAAATTTATAAAATGTTTTAACCTTGTCATAACTTTTGGCCCACACTGTATTAGAAAATTAAAGCTTGCAAAAATATTTAATTTGCGATTACTAAGACACATTTTTTTTCTTTTTTGTTGGGTCACCTTTACCAAATTTTTCTTGAATGTAATGACATTCAGAGTATTTAATTAGTCAGTGCAAGCAAAAAACAATCGGTGTATCACACTTTAAAAAAAGGGTGATCCGTTGGACTAGTCAGCTTGGTTTGTTAGCCAGGGATTGCGGGTTCAATTCCCGCCTGAGACTCTGGATTGGTCTACTTCTGCTTCTCCTTCCCTTTTTTTATATAATTTTCTTTCTATTCAATTCAGGTATCACAAAGGGATCAAGTGATAATTAGCAGCCAAAATCTGTAGCAAAAGCAATGCGTGCTACTGTTTATTAAAAATGTATCGTAACTTGCCGTGAGGTAGAAATCTATAGAAAATAGATTTTTAAGGAGAGAACATAATTCATGTGACATATTTTTGAGGAGAGAAAAAGAGACAACACTACGTTTTTACCAACAAACTCACACACACATTTTAACCATAAACAAAACAAGGTCTTGTCTTTCAAAAATACGTAATACTCGAAGTAATACGGCACACATTTTCCCCGTACGGTCGGTCCATTTGCGATCATGTGAACTGAATAGAACCTTGTGATATTTTTGCTATTTTTGGCAAGAAATCGGCACGATAACGCCACCTATGTACAATTAGGATGAATAATTTTTTTACCATCAGATATAACTGGCATTACGTTGTTATATTGAGAGTTTTTACGATTACTTCATTTATTTTGTCAGCTGTGGTTATCCTACACTAAGTCACCATTTAGACAGGGAAACATTTGGCGCTGAGGCCATATATTCTGAATAATTTTGTACTTGAGTTGTAAATAAATATTAAAGAAAAAAAAACATTTTGTTTGGAGGGAGGGACGGGTGTTGAAGAGAGTATCAAATTTGTTTCCCGTTCTCGAAAGCACGCTTTGTGCTTTCATTCGTATTGTTTACATTTGCAATGCTTTTTGACATTTGCTTTCTCTATGTTTTATATTTGACTTTGTTTGAATAAAATTAAATAAATGTCAAAAAAACAAATATAAACTGGATTGTTTCCGACAACAATGTTTCCCTGTATGACCGCGAAGGAAAAAACAAAAGAGAATTCCAGATGTTTCTCTTCCAAATGTTTCCCTGTGTAAACGGGAACTAATCGTCAACAATTTTCTGGGTATTGGGCAAGAGAATTGATCGCTTGATTAGATGTACTTATATAGTTGTCGACCTAAAAATGGACGTAAAGCACAGTAACATTTCCAGACTGAAGGACCATTTCTGAAAGCAACCAAAATTACAATGGAGTTGCCAGATATGGCTGAATCCGTGATAGTTTTTTTTTTTTTTTTTAAAATGTTTTTAATAATTTTTTTATTTTATATTAAAAATGTTTCAAATTTAGCTGTATTCCTATTTCCGTAGAAAAAATTCAATAAATTTACTATTTATCATATTTCTGTTATTTAATTCCGTATTAATAGATTGTGGCATCTGCATCTTCTCTCTCTCTCTCTCTCTCTCTTAATCACGGCTTTTTATGAATCTGGAAAACTAAGAAAATTGCCTAAACAAGTTAACATAAGACTTTTAGTTTATTTCCTTTTCCTTTTTCTCCTCCACCAAAGAAGCCATACAAATTTAAGGGTCATTTGGGGTATGGGAGTGTTTATGGTTTATTTTTTTCTACATTTCTGTTTTAGTTTTTTTCTTTGGTCTAGTGAAGATTCATGTTATTGGGTTAAATTTACTGGAGAAGCAGTAAAGTAAATACAAACGTTAGAAGAGCAGAAATTATCGTAAAACTTAATGAGGAGCTTAGTTGCTGTCATTTTAATTAAAAATAATCAAATTAAAGATTTTATCTTTTTTTACTTAAATTAATCATTAAAAAGAAACACAGATGACAATTGTTAGTTTTTTTCTTTTTTTTTTTGTTTAAGTAAAGACAAAAAGAAAATTGTAATTTTTCTTTTTATTATATCGCCGTTTATCCCTTCAATTCTATTCACTTAAGTCTACTTATTATTTTGTTGAAGAGTGTCAAAAGCTTTTTTAATGGTT
Organism: Phyto melanocephala; assembly: GCA_941918925.1. Lineage (NCBI taxonomy): Eukaryota > Metazoa > Arthropoda > Insecta > Diptera > Rhinophoridae > Phyto > Phyto melanocephala. The sequence goes on from OW799237.1 coordinate 108,742,054, forward strand.
TTTGCTAACTTGCCGGTTAGATATTAAAAAAATAAATGATCTAAACATTGTTTTTATAAAATTAATTTTAATAAAGAAATTCCATAAAAGAATATTTTAACGGCTAACTCATTAAGGCCAAATTTATATTGACAACAAACTACGATAAACAAATAAAAAAAAAAAAAAAAAAATAATAATAATAAAAAAACATAAAAGGCGAAAACTAAATTGCTAATTACGTAGCATTTGTTGAACCAAAAAAAAAAAACAAGTTTCATTTAAATTTAACTTTTTAAATCTTCATACAATTATAATTCAATATTATTTATGAAAAATAAATGTTAATTTTGTTGAATAAGAATTTCATTAAACAGATTTAAAATAAGGAAATAAATTTGTGTATTTTAATATAGAAATACAAAAAATTAAAAACTTGAACTATTAAGTAAAAGTATTTCAATTTTGTTTAAATTATATTAAATTTAAATTTGTTTAAATTATAATAAGTCTGTTAATATTGTTAAGCTTATTTCTTTTAGTGTACTTGTTTTAGTATTTTTTTTTTTACAAAATATGGCAGCTCGATTAAAATGATCGTTACAAAGAAAAAAGCTTTTAATATTCATAAACACTTCACAGCTTGTTTCAGCATAAACAATTACTTTACGGTTATTTACGCTCTCAAATTAACGATTGTAGTTGTTTATGAGAGCAGTACTTTCCAGTAGTATTTTTTAACAAAAATTTTATTTACACATACATATGTATGTATGTTTGTATGTACATGCTTATGCAGTAGTGATGTAACAAATATCGACTTTTAAGTATTCGCGAATGTGGATGCGCATATTTACAGCCAATATTCGCGAATACGAATGCGATATTCTCTATAGAGATTGCAATATTCCAAATGTGCAAAAAAGGCTAATTTTAATAATTGAAAACGTCGTTTTTAGGTTTAATCTCGAAGAACTGAAATGCGATAATAAATACATTTATTGTAAATCATTTGCGCTGACTAAAGTCATTGTCATACATATTTAAACTTCCTAAAATATGTTAAATTAAATTGCATTAAGATTCTTTATGTAACTAATCTTAAGTTAGAAAGAACTAGTGTGTTTTTAACCACATACAAGTACTTTATCTGCAGGGCTCTTATACATTAAAAGCCAAGTAGATTTTTAGTTAAGCCTGTAGTAATCACAGTCACATAAGCATGTGGTTGTGATGTAAAATACGCTATTAAAGCATAAATGTATACGCTGAGGCCACATGTGCTTCATTTGCATTTTTGGACTAAAATACATTTCGTATAATGTCAAAATCTTACCGCATGCAGCCACTACAACTATTTTGAAAAATGTAACCAATGTGCTGAACATTTTAGTGACGTCAGACCCACTGGTGCAATTGGCTTTTTTTTTTTTAATTTTGTGTACTATAAGCTTTACACACTTTAAGCTCACATTATACAACCGATTTTAATGTAAAACTATATACTATTTGAAAGAAATTTTTCTGCATATGCGCATTATCACAATTAAAATTGGTTCAGTATCTTAGCAGTTATGCGCTATTAAAGTTGCTACTAACACATGCGAAAACCATATGTGTGTAACAAAGCAAAAAATTTAACGAAGTAATTGTACAAATTCTTTTTGCGGAAACAGTGCTTTATGTGTAGGGTTGCCATTTCTATTTAAAAGAAAGAAAATAAAAACAAAAAAACCAAAAAAACAACAAAAGTTCATTACATTCATTATCGGGAATGTACGCTTTTAAAAATTTTACATATATTTTTCAATACTTCCAATTTGAGCCAATATATTACCATCGCATCTCTTCAAATATTTGTAAAACTCTAGGCAATCCATATCAAAATTATATACCCTTACTAAATTTTTTGTTCAAGACTTTCTTCTATATCTGGAAAACAAACTTTATGAAAAACACACAGCTGACAAGCAGACCACTTTGCCGAACTTTTTTAAAATAAAAGACAAGTTAAAATAGGCCACTTCGATAAATAGCGACAATTAAGGATAATAAAACTAATTTTGTACAAAGAGAAGTTTTAAAATTGTACTTTTTCAAAACTAATTGTACGAGCACCTAAATCTTTTTTTTATACATTTTGTGACCGGTGACTTAAAGTTTAAATGTAAGAAAAAAACTTCAGAGAAGGTGCAAAAAGCCGGACAACCCCGGACATTTGCTAAAAAAGAGGTAGGACTGCCCTGGATGCCCTAAAAAAGAGGACGGTGTCCGGGGACAGGAGGACGGATGGCAACCTTATTTATGTGTATGACGAAAACAAAACAAAGAGAGTGTAGTCACCACTGCTGCTGTGGGTAACACTTGAAACCCCCCTTTTTAAAGATGTTTTGTTGTTTTATTTTTTTTTTCTGTTTCTGATTTGGTGGTCACAATATATTGGATTGACTTTAGGAAATATATAAAAAATAGTATTTTTAGCTGCAAAAATTAATTACAAATAGATTACGAGTAAATAATATAGAAATGGATAAATGGATAAACCGCAGATCATGCTAGTATGTATGTACAGTGCAACCTCGCTTAACTCAACTAATAGAAATTTTGGCCGTTGCGAAAACTGAGGTTGTTGCGATAACCGAATTTCAATTTTTTAGGACGAAAATTCTCTTTCATGGTTTAATATGGCCTCATAAACCACTTGTACAAATCCTTTCCCATTTTTGGATATTCACAAGATAATCCGCCTTATTGTCAATGGCGTTGTCGTGTCGTTTTTGTGTCGAAAACGGCAGAAATACGACAAGGTCTCATTCATTTAACATTGTCTTAAATATTACACGGTACCAAAAAATACGACAACGCCATTGACAATAAGGCTGATTATTGTAAACGCTTGCCTGATTCAAATTCAGCAATTGCAACGAATTTTTTTAATGCAACTCCCTTTTTTTTATTCTGGATATTGTTGATTTATGCATTTTATATTCATCGCAAATCACTTTTGCAGATATGCCCCTCTCAAGCTTATTACGAATATCACTTTTTTGTTTAATTGAAAGTTTTACAAATTTTGTAATCACCAGCATTTTAATCAATGTAAATGGAACCACCTTTCACGAAAAGAGATTCTTTCAACTGAGTACATATCTACGAAAAACAAGTGCAACAACACGCATATTTCAGTATTCTTGGAATAGCGGTAAATCTAAAGATAAAAAACCTAAATAAAAAATATGCAAATAAAAATTACAAATTGATCATTTTGGGAGAAAAGTTGCGAATCTGAGGTTTTTTTTAAAGTTGCTTTAACTGAGTCATGAAAACAATTTACGAGTTGCCATAATCGGGGAGTTGCGCTTATCGAGGGTTGCGTTAAGCGAGGTCACACTGTATTTATATGTGTGTTTAAACCATTAGAGCTATAAAGCTAAAGTTTTTACAATAGAATCATTTTAATCTAATCAATGGCATTGGATTGGAATTACTACAAGCAATTTTTTTTTATTTTAGATTAACAATGCAATTTTGGTTCTTAGATTAATTTTTGTTAGAAAAAAAATTTTTAAGTAAAATTTATATTAAAATTTGTTTAAATGAAGGTACATATTTAAAAATTTATCTTTTCGTGTTGTGATATTTGCATAATTTTTGCCAATGCAAATGCGAACTCGAATATCAAAAACCAATGCGAATAGTCGCGAATGTGAACTTTTGTTACATCACTAATATGCATACACTTGTAAATTGTAGGAGACAGTATATTTATAATATAAAAAAAACACATTTATTTTATCAAACAAAAGACATGTTAGAGAAAAGAAAAAGTTTTCTCATCTACTGCTTAAAATTTATGACAAATACAATAACAGCGATTGTTTTGTTTACATTGTTTCTGATCGGGGTTGGGGTGTGATTAACAGGTAGCAAAAGCTAATTTTAGATGATAAACTGAATTTTAATTGCACAGCAAACATTTTTAAATCGTCTTACTATACGAAAATATTGATAATGGTGAAATTAGAAAATATTTATCACTTTATATCATCGACACAACCTGGGCGAATGGCAAATTTTTTGTTGTAAATAATGGACGACTGTGTACGTCCATTTTTGTCGAGTTATTAATGTCATATTGTTTAATTTTAAAAGCTCTTCACATGGTTTTAAAAACTTCGTAAACAAGATGGATCAATTCTATTTATTTTTGTTATGAAATAACAATGTAACTTCTGTATTTATTCAAAATGCGTTCAGCACTAACGAATTATGTGGACAAACGTTTGTTTGGTAGCAAATTATTTTTGTTTGAAAAGTTACACCATCATATCTATAAGTTGTTATTTTTTAAGACATTTGTTAATGATTTTTTATCATTTTTTAGTTTACAAGAACTCATAATTAATTGTGTAAAACCTGAATTCGGTTAGAAGATTGCATATCAACAAAATGCTTGATTTAAGAATGAATATTTCATGTACGAATTTCTTATTTGTAGAAACAGTTAAGCCGAAAAAAGTTTGATTTTAAGAATTACAGTCGTGTCTGGATGTAGTGAACTAATTTTTGCAAGGCTTGTTCATAGTATCCAGGTTGTTCTCTATATCAAGGTTAAAATTTTTGTTCAAAAACTCGTTTTATTTACTAAAAATACATACATGTAAATGCAATAGCTGATTAGAAACAATTTGTACAAAAAAGGAAATCTATGTTCATATGTATTTAAGTTTAATAAAAGAATTGTTGTTGAAGTTGTTTTCAAAATTTTGTTCACTATTAGAGTTTTCACTATATAGAGTACTCCATGCTAAAATTTTGGTGTTCACTATATGGAGGTGTTCACTATATCGGGTGTTCACTATATCCAGACACGACTGTATTAGCCTGATTTAAGCTGTAAACTGTGCTTGGCATAAGCTAAGAACAAGATTCATTCAAGTACAAACGAGATTGAATTAATCCAAAAATGCGCTTTTTAAAGAATTCGCAACGTGGTTTGATGGTTGCATAGTACTGCATCGTCACTACTTACCCTTTAACACTTTTTCAGCGATACGTTTTATTAAAACTAAAGAAGAAAACTAACGGTCAAAGCATGAAACGTAAGTTAACTCGTAAACTGCTACAACGTTATTGTCGGTAACACTATTACTTATTTATGCCTAAAGTAAGATAAACAAAATGAGAATTATAAAAAGCTATTTGAAATTTTAAGAGAGGGTGTTTATCTTAGCAAATGTCTCAAAAATATATAAGTTTATTTTCAATTTGAGAGAAATAAGATTTAATTTAAAAAGTTAAGCTATAAACACAATCAAAGGCTACCGACCATCGACTACCGACTATAAAAGTAGCTGGCTACAAAAATAGCCAAGTCGCCAGCTACTTAATTCTTTTAACGACTACCGACCACTAACTACAAAAAATAAACATCTGTTTTGAACAGATGATTATTATTTTTCAATGGTGCCACTATAATAGTTTTTCGCTTTTTTAATAGCGATATTTAATGTATTGCGTTTTTAAAACCACCATTTCATGCATTTATTGTATTGGCAGCACTAATCTGTTTTTTGTAGCCAAGAAAAATAGAAATTAGCCTAAGTTGGCTACGGGCTACAAAAGTAGCCGTGTAGTCGGTAGTCGTGTAGCGGCTAAAAGAATTATTCTCATAAGCACGCATGTATTCTATTTTTGACATCTTGTAGTGGATGGTCGGTGGACTTGATTGTGTTTATAGCATTAATGCTAATGTTAATAGTCCTGTACTTGATTCTGTAAAACAAACCCGTTTTGTACTTGTTTTAAGGAAACCAGAAAAAAATCGTTCTTGCATTTTTAAGCACGATTTCGGCTTAAATTAAGAATTTAATTCTAGGATTAAGAAATACTTTTTCCTTCTGTGTATAAAGGCTCAAGCTCTAGGTAAACATTTTGATACTTTTGGTGCCATATAAAAAATAAATATTTGTTCAATGTGTAATTAAGTTTCGACAAACTAGTTAATTAAAAAAAAAAAAAATCAATCATGGTGTTGTTCACACACGCGCCTTAATTGTCAATTTATAATATTCTCGCAATTAAAGGCCTTTATTGAGCTCAATTTACTATACTAAAAATTATTTTTAAATTGAACAATATATACTTTATTGTTTCACTTATTGTCCAAAACTCGAAATACAACTCTTGAGAAGTATGTTCAGTGAGAAGAAAATTCTATAGGTGGCATTTCTAATGTCAAACAAATAAATATACAAAAAACAAAAAGTAAGCAAATGGAAAATGGTTGGAAATATATTTTACGAACAGGAAAAAAAGCTGAAGAGAAAGCATTATTTGATTTGGTATAAATACATCGTATTTTTACAGCTATCAAATGCTAATGAAGTAAGATAAATTGAGTATGTCTGATTAATTGCTCAATCAACACTAAATTGAAATAATTAAAAATATCTGTCTGAACAGGGTATTACTTTTGTAGCTCAATTGTACTTTTCTATCTGATATTTTAATAAAAGACTCAACATTAAAACCAGCTCGTTTTGTTGCTTTTAAAGGGTACTTTTATGTGGTATGTAATCGATTCTGTAATACCACACAATGATTACCTAAAGGTACTGTTCTTCATTTTTTTGTGCAGTGTGTAAATATTTAAAAGGTCTTTACTGTCTTTTTTATAAGTTTATTCAACTCTTTAGCGTTTTACATTATTTTTGTGAAATTTGTTTTAAACGTTCTACTTAAAGAAAAATACATGTTAATTGTTCGAGTTTTTTTTTATTTATTTATTTAATTTATTGTAAATCTATTTGATTTCTTAAAATAAGCAAAATTTACTTAAATAATTGACACATCTGTATTATATTGTTCAAACAATATTCGGTTTAAGTTTATTAAAATAACTAAAAAAAAATTAAAAATTAAAAAAAATAAAAAAAACGGTTAAGAAATAAAAATCAAAAATTATACAATAATAATTTTGTAAAATGATAAAACTTGTAAAATTGTATTTTCGTAAAATAATTGTGACTTGTTGAAGATTCAATTTTTACACTGTCAAAAATATAAAAAAAAAATCTCTAAAATGGAATGCAGCAAAACAAGCAATTGTTTCATACTTAAAGCTAGTGTTTCTTGTTAAAAATATACTTTTTTTTAACTGATTATTGTTATTTCAATTAAATTAATAATAAATGACTTCAAAACTATGGAGAGATAAAAGCAAGCAATAATCAAAACTAATTAGTTTTTGTGTGGAATTTAAAGTTTTTGCACAATTTCGTATTTCTTCTTCAGGTCCACACTTTCGTTCTTGGGATCGTATTTCTTTTTCATCATCAGTTTAGCACGCATTTCGGCTGCAGTCATAGGCAGTTGAAGACTGCCTGCCTTAATGGTGCCGTTACCATTTCCAGCAGCACTCGGGCTAGATGTTGCCATTTCTGTTTGAGAGCCATTGCTGTTGGGGGAATTACTGCTGCTCATACTGTGGCTATTGTTGTTTATCATGGCTTTTGGTGGCGTGGCCATGGTGGCTGAGGGTGGTGGTGGTACATAATTGTTATTCATCATCATTGTCGGCTGTTGCTGACTATGAGCGCCTATTGCCTTATCAGTAACATCCATGCCGTTGTTGTTATTACTGCTGCTGCCGCTGCTGTGCACACTAGAGCGTTTGGTATCTTGTGAGGGTCTTTTAGTGGACACCATAGTTATACTGTTTATGTTTTCACTGGCTCCTGGCAAAACTTGTTCCGTTTTGCTGCTTTCCATGACTTTGTTATTATTATTTTGCTTTTGGCCATTAAGCGCCACAGCATCGCCCTTGCCATCTACATCAACCAGTAGTAGACGCACCTCACAAGAAATGGCCTTTATACGCTGCACCACCTGTTTGTGGCTCTCACTGTTAATGGGCACCCCATTGACTTCTATAATGCGGTCACCCTCTTTAAGGCCAGCTGCCTCGGCAGGTGAATTAGCATCCACTTTTCCTATGAACTGTCCTGGCTTAACCTTTTCCGAATGCAAGTTAAAGCCATAACCATCAAAGTCAGGACGCTTCACAATGTAACACAGTTTGGTGGCTGCCTTGTTAATGACATCAGGTGTGGCCGCAGCAGAGGTGGGTGTGGGTGAGGATGGTTTTATTTCCATTTGCGACATTTTGTTTTTATTTTTTAATTGTCTTTATACTCGTCAGTTAAATTCAACTGAAATACCGTCCAGCAGTTGTTTTATTAAATGAAATTTTTAACTGAAATTAAATAAATAGAGAAGAGGAAATAACAAATTAGATAAAATGTTAATTTTAAATTTATTGTTTTACAACAACAACAACAAAACAACATTTAAATGTTTGGGTGGAGTTTGCATAAAAGCTTTTGTATTAATTCAATTGTTTGGAAAAAAGGCTTTAATGCATGTAAATAAAATCAAATTAATTAAAATGAAAACAAAACAAAAAAAACAAAATTCTTAGGCTTTAGCTTAAGTATTTTAGTACCTAAACTATTTAATACTACGCAAACAAATTACACTAGTCTAAAGACTATTTTATTTGTAATCGGAATATGTTATAATAAAATTTTTAGTACAAATGTTTGTACTAAAAATTAGTATAAAATATCTGGGAAAATTAAAACAACATTATAGGCAAATTATCGATACTGAAATTTTTACTCAAACTTAACTTTTTTTTATTTAGCACAAAAAAAACAGTACTAAAGGTTAAGTACAACAAAAATGTTTATCAATACCTTTTGAACTTAATTTAAAAATTGATATTCACTACGATTTTTTTTACAAAAATATATGATTTTAGTACTTGTATTTGTAAAACTTAATATTATTTTAATTTTTTTTTAATTCAGTTTAACAATTTTAAACTTAGTACTAAAATTTTCAAATTATATACTAAATTTTTAAATTTAGTATTGAAAATTTTCAATAAAATTAATTGTTTAAAACTTAATACTTAAAGTTTTAAAAAAATATATTGTGCTAAAAAATGTTGTTATACAATTTTAAGTTTAGTACTAAAATTATAAATAATATTTATTGCTTAAAATTTATTTTAAAAGACTTAATTAAATGTTTTTTTTTGTTCTAAAAAAATTAGTACTAAAATTTTTAAAGTTTAGTACTAAAACTAATAATATTTTTTTAGTTCTTACAATTGTAGATAATTTTTGTATTAAAAAATTTTTAAGAATATTTTTTGCTAATTAATTGAAACTAAAGTCTGTGTTAAAAATAGTTAAATAATAAATTACAATAATTTAGTACAAAAAATTCGTAATAAATATTGAAGTATAGACTATGAAAAAAAACTTATGTTAACCTATACTTTGATGTAAAAAATTTTTAACTCAAAAAAAAGAAATTAAAAATCTTCGATTTGATTTTTATTGGAATTTTTAATAAAAATTTTTCGAGGCTTCTTTTCTTTTATTAGAAGTTTTAAATTCTTTATATTAAAAAAAAATTGTAAAAAATTTTTATAAATATTGTCTAACTAATTTTTGTTTAAAAACCATTAACATGTTAAAAAAAAAATTTGTGATAACAATTTTAAAAAAGTTTAGTACCAAAAAAAGTAAAATATTTTTAGTAAAATTGTAGTTCAATGTTGTATTAAAAATTTTAGTATAGACTTCAAATTCATTTTATTTAAAATTATTCTATAAAATTTAGTACTTATTTGTTTATAAAAGTTGTTAAAAATTGTTTCATTTTTTAATAGAATAATTTTTTACAAAAAATGTTGGTATAAGGTTAAAAAACGTTTTTTTAGAAAAGTTATTATGAAATTTTTTAATCTAAATTGTTTTTTTTATTTAGAATTGTGCACAAAAATCTAAGAATAATTTTTAACTTAATTTTTTTTTTAATTTTTTACCTGAAATTTTTTAAAAATTTTGTACGAAATACTCTTAAATGTTTTACACGAAGTTTTACACATTGCACTTAAATTTTTAAAAACAGTTTTTATCTAATTTTCAGAACCATTTAATAGAATATTGTAATAATTGTGTACTAATTTTTTTTTATATTTTTTATTAAAAATATATGAAAAGTTTTGTATTAAAAATTTTAAAAAGTTTTTGTACTAAAAATTTTGAAAAAGTGTTATACAACTTTAAAAATCTTAAAAATTTGTTGTTCTAAAAAGTTAAAAAATGTGCTAAAAAGTTATTAAAGACTAGGTTTTAAATTCGCTTTGTTTCAAAAATGTTTTGGTAAAATTTAGCACTAAAATTGTGGATTATTTTACTTTTTTTTGTAGATTTTTGTATAAAATTTTTTCAAAAATAGTGTTACAAAACAGAGTTAAAAAATTTTTTGTTTAAAATTTTAGAAAAATTTGTACTAAAATTAAAAAAAAAAAATTGTACTAAAATGTGTAGAAGACTGTAGAACACTTAGGTTAGGTTGAAAAGGAGGGACACTAAAAGCCCAAACCCGCGACAGACAAGAATAGAAAAATCTGTGTGTTACTAAAATAATTAAAAAATATTTTTACAAACAAGTTTTTAAGGTACTAAACGTTTTTGTTAAAATATTGTTACCAAAATTCTTTGCTTTAACGCATACTTTATAAAACATACAATTTAGTTATCAATTGCAGTTAAACTTTCCATTTTTTAATAACTTGAAACAAATTTCATTTTGTCGAAATACTTAGAAAAATTAAAAAAATTACACAAGAAATTGATGCCGAATGCTTAAAAGCTTTAAATAGTACTAAAACCAAGATATTTCTACTTCATTGGCACACTATATTAAGAAATATTTAAGTGATTATTTGTTTTTTATTTTTATTTTTAGATTTTTTTCAAACACATACCGTCAAGAGAAATATTTTTATCGCAATTTAAAGGAATTAGAAAAACAAAAACAAAACAAGAAAATAAAAATGTTTTTAATTTTGTAATAAATGTTGGAATTAATGAATGGTTCGATTGTCATTTAAGAGAGAAGAGAAGAAACAGCAGATTTACATAAAACAATTAACAGTAATGAAAGTCTGCAAAATTTACACCGAACTCTTAGTACACAATCTCTGTTAAGTTAGTTTATTGAAATACTTTTAAGTTTTGTACTGTTGGGGCACACTTTAAGTGCTAAAATGTTACTTCAGGCCTTAGTGTAATTTGATTTTTTAATTATTTTTCTGTTCCATGTTGTTTTCTTTTTTATTTATTTTGCAATTAAAGACTTTTTTCACTCAAGCATAAACTTTTTTCAATTCCAATTGGTTTTTAGCTACTTTTCGTTTTCAATTAATTCTCAATAGTTTTGTATGGCTTTTGTACGTGTGTATTTAGGAAAATTAATAAAAATAAAATTCTATTTTAATTTTTATCTTTAAACAATATTTGTGTACTGCAAAAATATTGTTGTTGTTTTGTTTAAACAACAGCCAAATAAACTTGCAATGTTTATTAAAGGCTTTTGCTGCTACAGTTCGTTATTCTTTCTTTGTTACCGTTTCTTCCAGTTAATCTGTAGAAATTAACAAACAAAAAAAAATTGTTAAAAATGTCATAGGAATTTTTAAGCAATTTTGTAAAAAAAATAAACGAAAACCATCTTGCAGCACTGAACTAAATTTGTCAAGAGTAAATAGCTATTTTCGCAACAAGCAATTCCACCCTATAAAACAACAATAAATATTAAGAACAAGAATGTTACTTGGAAATGTTAATTAAAAGATTTTATTACAATTTTTAAGTGGAAAATTTTTGCAGGCTTAATTTGTAAAAAAAAAAAATTGTTATTACAAATAAAAATACCATTGATCCCAGCAAAAAAATTTTGAACTAGTTCAATGTGAATAACAGTTTTCATGACTTCTAATTCATAAGTGCAAGAGGAGGCATAGCAAACGACTTCTCCAAATACAAAATAGTTAGCAATTAATGATGTGCTTCAAAATACATGCAAATGCAAGCGAAAAATCTTAAAAAATTATTATTATTAACTCATGAAACATGGGTTTCTTTTCATCTACTGTGAATGCGTTCTATGCACTTATTTGAATGAAGTGAATTTTATTAATCTGTTCATATAAACACATGCTCTCCAATGACACGTTGATGTTAAAATCATGCATGTTTCACCTAAATTGAACCACTTCATCATGGGTTGAACTCTTGTTTTCACTTTTTTTTTTATGTTTTTTTTCGCTGGGATGTATTTACCAGAATTCCTAAGTGTCTTTTTTTCAGTATGTCACAATTTTTCGAAAATTTAAAAATAAATGTATAATATTATATATTTAGTTTATTTTCAAATTTGTAAACCTTTTAAAACTTAAAAAAATTATAACACGATAGCTTGTAAACGCATTAAATATTGGTTGAATTTTAGCACTAAAAGTTGTGTTAAAAATTTATACAATTTGGTTAAATAAGTTTTTTAAACATTAATTTAATTCAAGTTTTCACAAAAAACTATTATTTTTAGTAATAGGAATTTTGTACCAGCATTTCGTAAATATTTTTTTTCTTTTAAAAAAGTTTATATTTTTTTTTATTTACAGAAAATATTTTGTTTTTTAATTTTATTAAAAATTTGAGAAAACAATTAAAAGTAAAAAAAAAAAATTAAAAAATATTGTGTAAACTTTTTATACCTAAATTAACTACAAAAATATTTAACTCAAGTTTTAAAAAATGTTTGTTTAAATAACACAATATTATGTAAAATTGTTCTCTTTAAGCTGTAGTCCATTTCTGTACTAAATAAATGTTTTGGTAAAATTTAATGCTTAAAATATCATATTTCAAGCTACAAAAAAAGCTGTAAAAAATATAAATAATAGCCAATGTTTTGTACTAAAAAAATTACGAAAAATTTGAATGCAATTTTAAAATAAGAACTTGAACAAAATAAAAATAGTAGAATATCTACGGTAAAAAGGAAAAAAGACTGCTTAAGTCGACATAAGCTAAAATTAAAAGTATTACACAATCGCAAGACCAATATTCACAACCTTCCCTTAGGCAAATTTTCAACTCTTTTGGGGAACGTTACAGGAAGTCTTAGCGTATGAACTTATTATCTGTTTTGTTGAAAGAACAATATTATTTGGAATAATAACGAACGATATAGGAAACCCAATACGGTCTTGAATTTATACGACGCATAATTCATACAATAGTCTTTATTTTAATTTATAAAAATTAACCCAAAAACCCGAAAATGCTTTCCTGAAAAACTATAGAAACAGACATAAGCAACTTTTCCTTATTTCCTTAAAATCATATTAAAATATATTAAACTTACAGTTTTACAAAACTTTAGTACAATTGTGTACATTTTTACTGTATTCACAAGGTGTCATAAATTCAAATGTTCTAAAATAATAACACAAAAAAAAATAATTTTTTTTTACTAAAATTTTTATAACATTTCTTTTTTGGTCTCAAAATTTTGTACTATCATTTGTAATGAATATTAAATAAAATTTTGCTATAAACTTTCTTTTAATAAAAAATGTAACTGAAATGTTATTGTACTAAAATTTAGCAAAATTTTTTTACTAATAACTTTAAAAAAAATTAATTCAATTACGGTAACATTTATTTAAAACTTTAGAATATTATATTATTTATAGCGAATTTAATCTGCTTTAAACTTTAGTTCAATTTTTTAAAAAAATAACAATAACAACATTCCCCAAATTAAGTTTTAATTTACAAATTTAGTACAATTTTTGGATAACACTTCACATAGAAGCTTCGATAGCACAATTTTTGTATACACACGTAAACACATTAGTTTACTGAAAATATTAGTTTTATATCAAATTCTTACCAAAAATTACAATAAAATCTGCTATTAAAAATGTGATAAAATTTTTTTATTTAATAATTTGAATAAAATTTTTTATTAAAAATTTAAAAAAATTTTATATATAAAATTTCAATAACATTTTTTATTAAAAATTTGAATAAAATTTTTTGTTAAAAATTTCAATAAATTTTTTTATTTAAAACTTAAAAAAAAATTTTATTAAAATTTTAAAAAATTTTAAAAAATTTTTTATTAAAATTTAAAAAAAATTTTTTTTAAGAATTTCAAAATTTTTTTATTACTTTACTAACTTTTTATTAAAAATTTAAACTTTTTTTTTTGTAATTTTAAAAAATATTTTATATTAAATTTAAAAAAAATTTTAATGAAAATTTAAAAAAATTTGTATTGAAAATTTCAAAAAATTTTTATTAAAAATTTAAAAAAATTTTTATTAAAAATTTAAAAAAATTTTTATTAAAAATTTCAAAAAAATTTTTATTAAAAATTTCAATCAACTTTTTATAAAAATTTTCAATCAACCTTTTATTACAAATTTCAAAAAATTTTTTATTAAATTTTTTTAATACAATATTTTAATAAAATTTTGTTAAAATTTTTTATTAAAAAAAACTTTTGGGAATATAATTCGTTAAAAATTTTTGTTCCATTTTTTACCAAAAATATTAATTAATTTTTTTTTCCAACTAAGTAAAAAATTTGGATCTAAAATTTTAGTAAATTTTTACTTTTTTCAATTTATACTTAAATTTTTCGCACATTTTTTATTAAAAATTTTACTACAAAAAATTAAATACAAAAAATTTTGCTTAGCACAATTTCAAAATAAAGACATTAGCTTATTGTTTTACTAAGCATTTTAGTACAACTTTTGAGTGAAAATTTTTAACTTTCTAAATTTTAAACTTTAAGTTTTAGTACAGTTTTAAATTTTTTTAGAACAATTTGCAAATAAAAATTTTAGTACAATTTTTAATTTTTTATAAGAATTTGCAACAAAAAATTTTAGTATAATTTAAAACTAAACATTTTAGTACAATTTTAAACTAAAAATTAAATAATTTACTAAATTATCCGGTTGTTGGGTTTAAACTGGTTTATGAACATACATTTCACTGGTGCTTATGTTAGATCATCAGTAAATGTTTACAGAAAAATTGTTGAAAAAGTTAAAAATGTATTTTACTTCTAAATTATTATCAATGATAATAAGAATTCAAAATAAAAACAAAAAACTATAAAAAACTTTTTCTAAAAACCCAACCAATAATTTGTTCAAATTTTTATTTATTTTAGTTTTCTATAATCCTTTTAATATTTGGCTTACACAAAATGTTTTTTTAGGACAATCAAAATCTTCTTTTATATTAAATAGTTTATATTAAATAACTAGCTAATACCCGGTGTGTTTCGCCATCCCAAATTTAAGTATTTAATTCGTATGGCAGGTGCCACGCCCACTATTGTTAATGCACCCATTTTTTCCATAAATGTTTATTTGGGTGTCAAAGTTGCTCTTGCAAAATTTTAGTACTCTAATCGATATCGTTTTCCAAATATACGAATTTTAGTATTTAATTCATGTGGCCACGCCTACTATTGCAAGTCCGCCCATTTTTTACCCAAATGTTCGTGTGGATGTTAAAGTTTACCGTACTTAATTTGAAGACTCTAGCTGCATTAACTTTCGTGATATATAATATTTAATACTTATTCTTTAATAGGGCGTGGCACCCCGCCCACTTACAATTTCAAACCAAAGTATAGACATACAAGAAGATTCTGTGAAAATTTCAAGCAAATCGGTCCAGCCGTTTAACCGTCTATAAAGCACAAACAAACATACAAACATATAAACATACAAACATATAAACGTACAAACACACATTGATTTATATATAAGTATATAGATTATTCGCGATATGCATAACATTTAGTGTTAACCATGTTTAAGTTTTTTTTTTACCACACATATAAGTATTAATTGTAGAAAGTGAAAATTTAACATATTAGACTAATGATGTCCCTACAACGTCTAATTTGCCACAACGATGAAGCACCTACATATCTACGAGTACTATTTGTTTTATTTCTATAGTTAAAGTTGACAACATTTTTACAACATCTGTTTGTGTATGTATGTATGTTAAATTAACATGATAGAAAAATTCGTCATGATCAATCATGCTTCTTTTTTTTAAACAATTCGTTTGACGTTATTATCTAACGTTGCGAAATGATGTAACGTGGTCTTAACATTTTTTGACTTATTTTCTTAAATGCCTTTACTCATATTCACTACAGTGTTGTTTGATTTGATGAATTCACTTTCCATAATGTTTTGTTACCAAATTCCCCTTTATTTCGTTTTTATTTATATAAAAAATTTGGCTGAAATTTATAATGTTTTCACAATTAAATCACTATTGAGATAAAATAAATATGTACACAAAATTATAAGTCATGCTAAAGCATCTTAAAAGATGACGACGTAAAATTTTATTATGTTTTATATTTTTTTGTTTGTTATCCCCTCGTCTGACTCTCTGACTCAGGTAGAGAAACCTTCGTCTAACAACACTCAGTAGAAAAAGTACGTTTAAATAATTTATTCGCAAGTTCAAATGATGCGACCACAATTATTCACATGTTTAGTTTTTTATTAATTTATTTTAGCTTTTTGTTGTAATTTTGGCATGAATTTAGAAAACTGATTAAATACAAAGAAAAAAAAAATACTTGTTTGTGTGATTGTAATAATTTAATAGATTTTTTCGTTTAATGAATTGAGAATCACTTGACTAGAAAATGTTTAAAAATTACAAAAACTTTTATTGCTTAGACACATAGGAGAATTAACAGAAATTTTGTGTTATGATGAATAGTTTCTTACCTTACTAATTACTAGTAAGCTGAACTCGAAGTACTGGCGAAATGCCATCTAATATTTAAAATATAAAAATCTTTAATTTTAATAATTTTGAATTTATTTTAACTTATCTGGTTTTGAAAAAATATCTTCCAGAATATTATTATTATTATTATTATTAAATTCTTTTAAGTTATTTTTTTGTTTTTTCCTTCTAATCGTTGTTGCTGTTTTTGCTTTTAGAATCTTGTTCTTCATTTCACAACCCTGAACCGTTTTGTTTTGCCTTCTCATATAAATCTTTATTTTATGTGGTGTATAAAGATGTTATATAAATATGTACTCTCAAAGCCGGCTTTATTGAATTCTCTTCTATGCTTATATATTTCTTATGAAAAACCAGTTTATTTCAGCTTGAAATCGAAAAAAATAACAATTTAAAAAATCTAAGGTTGTGCGCAAGTGTAAAAGGTTTTTTTTCTTCTTTCTGGCGAACTCTTATTAAGAGTTTTGTTTGCTTAATATTATACAATATTTTGTTAACAAATTATTTATTTTATTCGTAAATAAATATGCTTTATTTGAAATTGTTTACCAATTGATTTCCTTGAAAAAAAAAACAAGTAAGAGCGCTATATTCGGCCATGCCGAATCTTATATACCCTTCACTACGTGTAGTCATGCAATAACAGTTGCTTGTATCACCATTCATCCCATATGAAATACGTACAAGTATGTATGTTAAAAAAACGAAAAAAAAAAAAATTTTAAAAAAAATTTAAAAAAAAAATTTAAAAAAAAAAATTTAAAAAAAAAATTATTATATATATAATATACATATATAAAACAAAAAAAAAAAAAAAAAAAAAAAATTAAAAAAAAATAATAATAAAAATATAAATAATATATTAAATAAAAAATAAAAAAAAAATAAAAAAAAAAATTTAAAAAAAAATTTTTAAAAAAATTAAAAAAAATTTTTTTTTTGCTCAGTTGGGATTCAATGCCACGTTTTCTCTAACCAGTATACACGTTTGTATGTATGTATGTTGTTGTTGTAATGTTGTTTTTGTGAAAAAAAAATCGAGGTGGTCGTGGGTTTTTGCTCATATCTCAGTGGTTTATGCACCGATGTTTCTGGTTTTCAATACCGATCTACTCCCGAATATTTCTGATATTTTAATACCTTACCCGGGTCCAACCTATGTCGGGGGGCTTCAAAAAGTTGATTTCAACATACACACGGACAGACGGTCAGACGGACAGACTGACAGGGCTTAATCGACTCCCCTATTCATAAGCTTTCAGAAAATATATACTTTATGGGGTCGGAAATGAAAATTGTAGAAATTTCACACGGAATGACAAACCTATATATACCCTTTTTCACTGTGTGAAGGGTATAAAAATGATTCATTAAATTTAAAAAAATCATATTTTTTTCGGAATGTTAATTTCATACATATTTATCATTTATTTATCTTGACGCAACATATTTTTTTTTATTAAATTACCGTTTGATATCATATAAACATTTTTGATAGAAATGCGGAATTTTTATTTTGTCCTTCACTGTGAGTGACAAGGGTATAACTTTATCATTCCATTTGTAATTTCTATAATATTCATTCGTGAGTCTAAAAAGTATCAGTCTCACATTCGAATAGGAATGGTTGTTTATTCCAAACTGTTTTGTTTTACCTTCTAAAGATTCCGTTAATGTTATATTTTTACTTTTACGTATAAATACTTGCATACTTTAGGGCGCCACTTTACATTTCTTTGGTACATGCAAAGCAAGTCAAAATTATTCATCAGAAAGTCTTGATTGGTCGACTAATATTTGTTGTCACTACTCAAGTCGTCCAGTCTCTCCTCTCTTATTTATTTCAAATGTCAAACTTCATATAAAAAAAAATATTCCGAACTGTGACTAACTACTTGAGGAATTAATATGATAGGCTTATAGAGCAGATATTTCTTTGACACACACTCAAAGTTATTTAATGTGAATAAGATATATTGAATTGTTGTAAAGTTTAAAGCGGTTTTAATTTTTGGTTTTACTTTTTTAAATTCTTCCCAGCGGATTTTCTCTGCGTTATGCCTGTCTTTTTACTATTTCCTTTGTTTAGTCCACTTGGGAACATAAGCGTCTACAATCATATTCCATCTAATTCCATCATAACAAATTAATTTAATTTCAACAAACGATTTATTTTCTTTTTTAATTTCATTAAAAATTCTTCTACGCCATGTATTTTTCGGCCGACTTTCTTAGAGACTCCATTCTAAGGCGGCTTTCGTAATACTGCCAAAAGGTTTACGGAGAGTATGTCCTATCCAACTCCGTTTTCCTCTTGTTATTTGACGAACTATTTATCCTTCCTTTGTTAGCCTCTAGAGCTCTATGTTTGCGATTTTATTTGTTCAAAATATTCGACATATTATTCCTAGACAATTGTTTAAAAATACTTAAAGTCTTTGTACTATAGTGTTTGTCATCAGTCAATTTTCGCATCCATAAATCAGTGTAGATTTAACACAAGTATCGAATGTGCAAATCCTCGCGCTGACCTTGCCTCTTTTAGTCTACAAGACGCATCTTCCTCCACACCCCTATCAATTGGCATCATGCATCCCAGATAACAAAAGTGTTCTACAAATTTAATCATCTGGTTTAATATTGTTAACTGGTTATCGGTGACGTTAGTAACTCGCATTTTATAAGTTTTTTCAATGTTTATTTCTACACCAACGGACGTTGCTAATTTGACTAAATTGTCTGATTTACTGTGCATGTGTTGAATTTGTACGAAATTTGTACGTCTGCGAAATCCAAGTCTTTTCGTAAGCCCCACACAATACCCCTTTCCTTCGCACATAGTCTTAATATTATCTCATCAAGTTCCATGGAAATAACAATGGAGAAACGGAACATTCTGTATATTTTTTTAAACCTTTACATAGATCGAAGTTGCTTTTGCGATGATAGTCTATGTGTGTGACTGTGGAAATCAAGTTTCCGTAACTGTTAAACAGCCAACGAATCTGCATGTGGTTTAAATATATTAAGAATATTGGAGAACATTTTGGTTTTGAACATAAACATAATCTGCCTATAAATAGCTGAGATATAAGCAAGGAACCTTGACTAACTCTCTTTTTGTGATTACGAAAAGAAGAAGTCCTAAATTAATACCACCAGCAAATTATTGTTGCCTTGAATGCTATTCTCTTGCATATGTAATTCTATGCACTGCATTTTATTAATCGGTAAAAATTAAGGGTTTAAACCCATAAATTCTTAAAAGAAATAGTTTTTAGGGAAAAAACAACAACATTTTCACCTAATAAAACAAACATTTTGATGTAAAACAAAGATAAATTGCATATAAACTGATAACAGATGAAAATCATCTTCCCTTTATCCTGCTTGAAGACATTACTCCAACACGAGTTATATAAATTGGCTGCAAGACTAACCTGAACATAATATGATTGCTCTTACGCATTAGTGCTTCCAACTACGTGACGTATTTATATCCTGAGGGTCATTGTGTTAAGGGAGCTCATGCTAGATTTAGCCTAGTATTGTGTAGCTGTAGCAGAGTTAAGACTCCCGCACATAAAGCTTAACGTACATTGTGAGTTTATGATTTCATTCAAATAAAAAATAACGGTTAGATTTAAATCTTAAACCTTCTTCTATTTTGGATAAAGTAATTGTCCACTAATAATCCTTTTCAAGCATTTAAAAGGTACCGAATCCCAACTCAAGTGAAAGGGCCTTACCTCTTAGACAGTTTTAAGCAATTCTGGGCTTTAAAATAAAGTGTGATATTTTAGGCATTGAAATAAAGTGTGATATGATCCTGTAAGGAAAAGAGTATTCTTCTAAGTGTCTCTCTCAGATCTTCTTAATATTTATATCAACTACATGAAATTCAAAATGGAATACAATCCTTTGTTATGGAATGATACATCAAAGCCTACGTTAAAGCTACTCGACCGAGTGCAAGAATGTATAAAGATTCTTATTGGCGGCAGCAGGGTTTTAAACTATATTAATTCATTTCATATAAAAATAGAATGTGCTCTATTGACATTTCTAATCTTTATTTTTAGCAAAAGTGTATTAAAAATATTCTAGTTTTAAACTTTATTTGTGAAAAAATTTTATACTATTTTTAGGTTCTGTTTTTATGTTAAAATATGATTTCTAATCAAAAAACGTGATATTTTGTTATTTACTACCGCTTTTAAGTCCAAAATATTCTTGTATTATAATTTTTAATTTTTTGTATATTTTTACACATTTTTTTTAGTATGAAAGCTATATAATTTTGTATTTATTCAATTTCTAATAATAGAAATCCTCATCGTTATGCGTAATAATAAACTGTTTGCTAACTAACGATCTGCTATCTCTCTCTCTTATGCGAATTAACACATAGAAAAGGTAGTGGCTCATTAGTTAGCACACAGCTTTTTCTTGTTATGCATAACGACAATAATTTTAATTATGATGGTCAAGTTTGTGGAAATCTAATTTCTGCAGTTTCAATATACAGTGCTGTCTGGGTAGAGTGAACTAATGTTTGCAGAGCGATTTCAGTATACCCAGGTTGTTCACTAAATCAAGGTTGAATTTTTATTTATTCAAAAAACTAATTTATTTATTTTAAATGCATTTTTAGGTTATAAGATGTATTTATTTCCACGTAGTACTAAAGTTTAAATTTATGACTGGAAAAAATGAAAAATTAACTTTGAGATATGACCTTAATGGAACATGCGCGCAAACTTAAATAAATTAACACTTCATAGAATGCGTATTTGTGAGAGTAACTTATCAACTTACTCTAAAAGAATCGTTACTTTACCGTTATTTTATGTTCTCTTTAATTTTTATACTCTTTTTCATTGTTTTTCACCTTCGCCAAACCTAAAAACTCGCAATAAAGTATGTTCACTCTATAGAGGTTTATGAGTGTTCACTTTACAGAGTAGTCAATGTAAACATTCTGGTGTTTATTCTAACGAGGTATTCATAGTATCGGGGGTTCACTCTACCCAGACAGCACTGTAATTTAAATTATTTTTAATTGTTCTACATTAAAGGTGTTTTTTTTTGTTTGCTTTTTAATTAAATACAACAAAATTAATTTAGAAAGTCGTTTCCAATTATTATTAGGCATTTCGCCATATGATTTCATTAAAGCCCTAAATTACATTGAACAAATTTTACAGGAAAAGTCTAAAACTCTCAAATATGAAAAATTAAACAAAATTGTTCAAAATTTGTTCAGCTTAGTTTTTATTATGGAATTAATATTTGAAAAAACATATCCAGTTTTTTGTTATTGCTGAGATATGAATCTTACGTCTTTTAGAATTTGTTTTTTTTTTCTGAAAATAAAAAACGTCGTAAGTCAGTTAGGAAAATGATTTTGATATTCTTATGAGAAGGTTTTCATATTTTCTTTATTGGTTAAATGAAATATATACAATGGTTTTTACTTTAATTTAATTTTATTAAAAAAAAACATAAAAAGTAATTAACAAACAAAAATTATATAAGAGGAAGTTTTGATTAAAAAAAAATTTATAACATCCCAGCAAACAACGCTACTAGTCCATACGCGCATATAAAGCATACTTCATAATGGACTAGGACTAGTCCAACTATCATCCAAATGTATGGAGAAAACATGGTCGATTTAATATTGCGATGTCCTAGGACTGGACCATTGTAGACTCAAAACTACTCTTTGGCGCTACTCAGTGGAGTATCTAAACGACCATTATACAGGTTTTGACAATACTAATACAATCGTTGAAACACAAACACTAGTCGCTTAACTACAAACTACAAAATTACATGATCAATTACTGCATTACATACGACCATGTTACAACTAGTCCATAGACGACGTAGTCCAATATTATTTGCAGGGATTTTACCAATTTTCAAGTAATAAATTAGTATACAAGTCATGATATTTTGGCATGAAAACCTTGAGATCATTCAGATATTCACACTGATTTTTAAAAAAAATTATTATTTATTTATTTTGTTTTTTTTTTGAAAAGCGCAGTAACATTTTTATTTTAGAAAGTTTTGCTCTTGCACTTAGAGCTTTTGGAATTTTGTTGATAAGACCATTACTTTTAATTGTAGGAGTGTAAAATTTTACTAAAACACTAGCTGACCCGGCAAACGTTGTTTTGCCACATAAATTATTTCTGGAAAAAATTTGTTACAATAAAAATAACGCAAACCATATGTGTTCTGCGGTATGCAGATCAATCTTTGTTTAAAATTTCATCGAATTCGTTACGTTATTTAGGTGAGGCATAAATTGTCCCTTTAGGAGTATGAAAAATTTATGTTGACCGATTCTTAAACGTTTAATGCTGCATTGGCTGGACTATAAATTGTGTATAATTTGAAGCAAAATACTAAAAACTATGTCGATGCAAGAACACAATTAAAAAAAAGTGGGCATTAAAGTAGGTGTGGTAAAAAAGTGTCCCATTAGTCATATCAGAGTCTTTGTTATATTATGTAAAAATTTCAAATTTCATCGGTCCAGCAGTCTGGCTTATCTGAGGAGGCGTGAAAAAAGACAGATTCTCAGACCTACCCGATATGCGCACAAAATTTCATGAAAATCGGTCGAGCCATTTCGGAGAAGTTTAATCACAAGCATCACGACACGATAATCTTATATATTAGATGTATATTGTTACGGTACATCATAATCAATTAAAAAGTAGATTTTGATTTGTTTTTTTTGTAACTTTTTTTTATTTTGTTTTTTTTTGATGCCCCGGTGGACTAGTCAGTAGTATGCTGGTCTGCTAGTTTGGGGGTTGCGGGTTCGATTCCCGCCAGAGGCTCTGGACTAGTCTGCTTCTCTTTCTCTTCTATTCTTACTATTTCTATTCTTCTCTCTATTAAGGCGTCACAATGGACCGTAATGGTCTCCGAGTGAGGGTGTGAGGGTAACTTAGCACCAGCCTTACCTACCTACCTACCTACCTAGGGCTTTTTTGAAAACATATGACGATATGTATGTATGTAGAGCGCGTATC
Source organism: Phyto melanocephala (assembly GCA_941918925.1). Taxonomy (NCBI): domain Eukaryota; kingdom Metazoa; phylum Arthropoda; class Insecta; order Diptera; family Rhinophoridae; genus Phyto; species Phyto melanocephala. The sequence continues at coordinate 108,765,827 of OW799237.1, forward strand.
CTACGCCCATCACACAAATTAATAAATATGTTTTTGTTACAATAAAAAAATTATTGTTTAACTTTAATGGACATAGGCTGTTTAAAAATATTGCACAGAATTGGATTTATCATTATAGCAGCTCTTTAAACTCCTCCCTCATTAATTACTTAAACAAATTAATTAGCTGTTTACTTTATCAATTCCCTGTGGTGGTATTAGTAAGCAAATGTGCTAAAAGAGTTGCTCTTTAATAAGAACAAGCTTCAATACTTATTTAATGTTTTTGAACTAAATATAAAATTAAATTAACTAACATTAATGGCCATTTGTTGAGAAAAAAAATGATAAAAATTTTTTTTGACATTTTATTAGTTAGCAAGGTTATTTACTAAACTTTTCATTGTTATTTACTTTTATATTTATTTAATTTTTTTTTGCAAAATTACCATTAATAATAGCACAAACAGACATGCATTTCTCAAAACTGCCAGAGTAACAACTGTGATCTCATACTAAAATTCATTAGTTTTTTTTATTTATGTTTTAAATTCAAATCAGTAAACAATGTTGCCTATTTTTGATTTACTTGGGAAAATTTTCAGTTCTAACTTGTTTAATTCTAATTCTACTAGATTTAAGTAAATTATGAATGAATGTATTTACATTTATTTCTAAAGGAAGTATTTTGATACTGATTTACTACTGTGAGTCATGTGAATCTAATCCAATTAAACATTTAGTGAATAAATGTTTTTTTAAACTTCCCTTTTACGAGTAATTAATAAGCAATTATTTCGGCTGAGAATTTAAAACATTAAACACGTATTAATTCAATTAATTAGGTTCTAAGTGGATAAAAAGCATTCACTAGTATGAATCATTGGAAAAAGAAGGGGAAACTTACGAAAACCCTTTATGTGTGTTTAAGGTCTTAATTAAATAATTAAACAAAAAGTACTTTTGTTTTTAATAATTTGTGGGCCTATACCTATTGCCACTAGTTTTAAAAACCTGCTTGGAAACAACTATAAGTACCCAGGGATGGGAGAGGGGGTTTTGTAATTTTAAAACTATACCATTCAGCTTTTTGAAATATATTTCCTGCATAACAAGCTATTTTTTTTTCAATTTATATTAAAATTTTATATTTGTTATTCTTCGAAGAGATTTTTTCTTTATGTTTTTTATATATGAAGTTTGATATTTGAAATAAATGAGAGAAGAGTGTGAATTGTTTTCTTTCTATGCCTTTACAGCTAAAGTTTAAAATAGTGAAGTAAAAAATTATCAGCTGTTGAGTCAAGACTACCTGATGAATATCGTGCCTTAATAAGGGTTTTATATATGGGATTTCTGTAGCAAATTTGACAAACTGTCATTGTATAATAATTTTACAGTAGAAGTAAAAAAATATTTTGAATTAAAAACTTTTATAAAATACTGTTTTAAAAGGAAATCAGATTTTTTTTTAAAAAAGCTATATTTTAAAATTTCTGGTCGTTACACTTATTTTATCCTTAAGCCGTGGCCACGCAATGAGCGGCAAAGCGGTGGGCGGCAAAAATTAAAACATGGAATACTACTGAAGTGGCCACGCAATGAGCGGCATTTCTAAGCGGCTAAGTGGCGCCGCTCAGGAATAGAACTTATTTTAATTTAAAACACGCCGATCAGCCGCTCACCACTTTGCCGCTCGTTGCGTGGCCTCGGCCTTAGAAGGGCGGGAAAACAGATTAAATTTTTATTTGCCCGTTATTTATTTAAATAATTTGAAGTTTTAAAAATTAAATATATTTATATTTGTATATTCGTCCTGACTTTTTCATCACTGCTTCAAATTGTTAAACTGTTTTTCTCTTTTCTTTTTCTTAAGTCAATAATTTTTGCATACTAGTGACTAAATAGTCACTAATTCCTATCCACTGTGAGACGTTTCGCCTTTACTCTTAAATTTTACATGAACATAAAACTCAGTAAAGAACTTTTATAAAAAAATACATTAGACTGTTTCCATTTACCTGGAAGACGAAGTCAATATAAAACAGAACATTTTTAAACTGTATAGCGATTTATTAGAAATTATGAATTTTATTAAAATTTTTCAACAAAAATTTTTAAAATTAAAAATATTTTTAAAAAGTAGAAATTTAAAAAACAATATTAAATTTAAGAAACAAATATTAAATTTTTGATAAAAAATTATAAAATTTTTAAAAAAAATTATAAAATTTTTAAAAAAAAATATAAAAGTTTTGAAAAAAAAATATAAAAGTTTTGAAAAAAATTATAAAATTTTTGAAAAAAAAATATATAAAAGTTTTGAAAAAAATTATAAAATTTTTGAAAAAAAAATTATAAAATTTTTAAAAAAAAAATTATAAAATTTTTGAAAAAAAAAGTTATAAAATTTTTGAAAAAATAATTATAAAAGTTAAAAAAAAAATTGTAAAAATAAAAAAAATAATTAGAAATTTTTGAAAAACAAAAACTATAAAATTTTTGAGAAAAAAATTATAAATTTTTTGAAACAAAATATATGAAATTAAAAAAAAAAAATTATATGAAATTATGAAATTTTTGAAAAACGAAAATTATAAAATTTTTGAGAAAATAATATTGAAATTAAAAAATAATATAAAAAAATTAAAAAAAAATATACAAAATATAAAAAAAAAATTATTAAATTTTTGAAAAAAAAATTATAAAATTTTTAAAAGTCAAAAAAAAATATAACAAATAAACGTTAAGTGTAAATATTTATTTTAATTTAGTACTACGCTAGTACCTCGATTTACGCTGTATATTTTGGCATAGAAAATACTACACAAAACGAAAACGCAAATTGAATCAATATTCAGCCATATAATTTTCTTAAGATAAAAAATATAATAAAAATGGAAAATTTTTTTACAGGAAATGACGGAAATTGCATCAATAACGATGCATATTAAAAGCCTTAAAACATATATAAATTCAAATGCATGCAATGTACAAAGGTGGTTAGATTACTGGAATGGTTATACAAATCTTAAAACGTGCTATACAGGTAACATTTCTAAGCTAGAATTTCGATACTTTTTTTGGATACAAATAACTGTGCACTTAAGAAGAAAGAAAGATATAGAGACTCATGTAGTATTAATGTAAAGGTTTACGCTTTTATCAAAATACACCGGTTGGTGTCCGTAATAGAGGTGCAACGTTTTTGTTTTTAAAACGGCAGCACTTTATGAATAAAGGAAGATGCAGCTTCATTTAGTTATGCCTTAGAGTCGCTAAAGGAAAATTTCAAAATTGCGACCTGTACTTGTGTTATAAGTTTATCTTGAACAGACGCATTAAAAATATAACTGAAATCTTTATTTTCCAAATGTTTATATTAAATACTTATCTTGCTTCCTATCTAAATTCCTCATTCGATTGTATAGATTTGATAAGATTTTTTATTTTTTTTTTTGATTCGATAAGAAAACCTAATTAAATCTCTACACTTGCTAGCTGCTCAAATATTTGGAATTTCTTATGATGTTTTTGATTTCTGTTACCTGTGCTTATTAAAAATTAATTAATTTTTATTTATCTGAGAACCAACGTATCTTATCGGTTAATATCGCAACCTAAATATGAACGAATAAATGCACTTGTACCCCGTTGTACGTAAAATTCAATTTATGTTTACTCCAATTATAACAGTGAATTGCTTCAAACTGCATCTTTGATGTTTTGCTTAGAGTTGTTTTTTTTTTAAACACAAATATACAAAGGGGTTTCCCAAAGTATCCCTTGTGTTTAATTGAAATAAAAAAGTAATTTTTCTATTTTAAAATTATGGGGAAAAGTAAATTAAAATTAAATTTTTGTCTCTTTGTTTTCAATTAACCATGCAAATCTATGTAGCAGTTAAACAGTTCTTTGGAATATAAAGAAAAATTAATAATATTAGTACAAAGAAAACTAAAAAAGGGTTACATCTTTATTTCAATTAAAGATTTCGGTACAGAAAAAGGTAAAAAAATATGTCTTCATACCGAAAAAAGCATTCAATTTGCTTTTAAAGGGGCCGAATTACGACATTTAATATCAATCAGAAATGAGAGAATTTTTATTTGAAAAAAAAAAATTATGCAAGTAAAAATTCCATGTTCGATTTAAATGTCGATCAATGTTGAATGTTGTTATTTGGCGCCTCTTTACACCTGTAACTTTAATTTCAGCAAATCAAAAAATTTCATTTGTAACTACTCCATGAAATTTTTATTTTGTAACTTTTTTTTTGGTTTTTTCCTTGATTCATCTAAAAGTGTGAATTAGAATAATAAAAAGGAATTGCTTATAAGTGCAAGTGTACACTCTTTTAGCATTTCTATTTCTTTCCACTCTTTCCTAAAGTTCTACGAATTGCAACAATTAAAGTTGCATGTGTGGACAGCGAAAAAAACATAATATTAAAATGAAATTTCATAAACTTTTAAAGTATTTAAAAATTCTAGATTTGGTGAGAAACAATGTATAAAATTTATTAAAGTTTATTAAGATGTACGAAAACCGGTTTGTGATTCATATAAATTTTATCAAAATTTTGGCAACCCTACATCATTAACAAGGAATCTTTAATAAAATATAGAAATAAGAAAGAAGCAAATAATTAAAACAATCAAAATAAGAGGAAAAGAATAGGATTTTTTATTTATATTTCGCCATTTCCAAAATCAGAATAGCAATACCTTTAAAAATTATCCTGCCCATTAATGTAGCTATAAATTTTATCTGGGGGTGGCAAAAATTAAACTTTTTTTGTATTGGGCTTAATCTAAAACTTTGGGAATTTGATATGTATATTAAATAGTTAATTTTTCAAATTCTGGGGGCCATTGCACTTTCAGAATGTTTTAATTACGCCAATTACCCTTCCCCAAATTACAAATTTCACTGCACTTGATCCTGGGCCTCATTATATAATTATCACTACTTATAAAAATATCATTTACAAAAATATTTTAATTTGCAATTGTTAAATTCACAGGGTGTGCCACCATGTCGTATTACCATAATTTTCTAAAATTTTAAAATGGTTCTAAAAAATTTTCATTGTTATTTGCAACTTTTTAAGGCCATTTTAAAATTAAAAAAAAAAATTATGACAATACGACATAACAGCATACCTTGTGAGTTAACCAAATACAAATATTTATTAGTTAAACTTATATAAACTCGTAAGTTTGTTTTCTTCTCCTTTGTTTTTGTGTGTAATAAATATTTTTTTTTTAATAATCGTTATTTTCAAGGTTCAGTTGTATTAAAAATGAAATTGATAGAAAAAAAAAACACTTGTTCACTTAATTTGTACTAGACAAATGGAATGTAAGTATTTGTTTTATGAACAAATATATAAGTAAGTGTGGATACATAGATTGTTTTTCTTAAATACAATACAAAACAAAACAAATTAATATTCAATTATTATTTCTATAAACATCATCAATACAACTACTGGTCTGTAAAAAAATTTTTTTTTTTAAAATCATGCTTTTTATTTAAAAAAAAATTACTATTATTTTTAAGTTTGTTAAAGATTTTTTTATTTTTTACTGTAAAAAATCGCATGTCGCACGTACTTGTGCAACAACTTGTTTAAAGTACACATGCAAACAACAAAGCACAGTGGTGAGAAAAGATCCAAATATGAGAGAGTAGCTTTTGCAACAATTTTTTTTAAAGGGTTTATAAAAACGTTTCTATAAATAGAAAAATCGTATCAAAATATATAAATTTTAAAATTAAAATAAAAAAAAATTTTTTTAAAGGAAAATGTGCTGCACTTTTCTACAAGTTGAGAATTTAAAAAAATCTAAAAACAAAAGAATTTTGAAAAAAATTTTAAAACTAAATTTAAAAAATAGGATTTAAAAAGTACTTATCGTAAATATATTATCAAAAAAAAAATGTATAAAAAACATCGAAATTTTTTTTAGAAAAAGTTAAAAGTGTTGAAGAAAACGTTTCATCTTTGTCTGTAAAAGAAAATTGTAACATACAATTTTACAAAAAAAATATAATAAAAATTTTTTTTAAAATAGAAAATGTATTTAAAAAAAAAACAAAAAGTACCCTTAAACAAAAGCAAGAAAACAAAAAATTTCCTAAAAACAAAATTCAGAATTTAGCTAAATAAAAATACATCTACATTTTAACTGGGGAAGTATCAACATTGAGGGTTATCTTTTGAATGCGGTTTTTGTCTTTAATGCTAATATGTCATTTTAAAGGGCACAAATCTCTCTATTATTCTCATTTTTTTAAACATTAAATATAATGTAAACAACAAAGTATCTTTTTTTGCCTTGAGAGTGTTGAATTTTGTGCCAACAAACTGTCATTTGCGTGAAGTTTTGCTTTACTTCGTAATTTGAAACCAAGTACCGCTGAAGTACATTGAAAGTTATGGTGAATGTGTTTTATCGGCTTCAATGTGCGTGTGACAATTTGTGCTGTTCAGTAATGGTGGTTTTGACACGGAAGGCAAGATGGCTCAGGTTAGTCAAAAAAGTTTGAAAGTCAAGAATTAGAGGCATGAAGATTGTTGTCAAGCCCAACAAGAACATACAAATTCAATGAAAGCTATTGAAAAAGCAATTTCAAAATGTTTGCGAGTAGCAAGATTCATGCAAAAGTAGGGGATTAAAAGCCGAGTGACCTTGCAAAACGATTTAACATGTCCAAAATGCTGCTTAAAAAGCTATAGAAGAAAAACATTTTAGCACCGAATCATTATTTTCAATAAAAACTTGGTTCAGTACGCTTGCCGTAACCAGAAAAAAATTTTTAAGCTTTTGCCACTTCCAAAAAAATTTTTTAATTGCGCCAATGACCACAATAACCCAAAGCCCAAGAATCCATATGTGAAACCCTGTCATCTAAACACATTCGATACATTTCAGTAAAAAGAAATGAGGTTTTCAAGGCCGCCTATAATAAGTTTTAAAATGGAAGCACGTTTATAGGCACTTCTTTGATGCAGTAGTGGAAGTGTATAAATTAATGAAAAATTTTTAAAAATAATTCATCCTTCCCTTACTACGAATCGCGTTTGTAAGGGAAGCAATTAGAAACACTTTTTGCATAAGCCTTTTACTTACATTTTATAATAGGCTTTAAAAAACGCGGATTTTGTGCTCAAAAAGTAATGCTTCAAAGCAGGAACTTGCCATACAATTCTCATGCCTTGCGTAAGCTAACTTGTAAGTGAAACTTTTACATTTTATTGGAATGTTGCAATACCTGTTAAAAACTATTAAGAAAGCAGTGATTGGGTAGGTTTGCCCCACCCGGCAAGATCGCTGCAGATTGCTCTGGGGTACGCGTTCATATGTTGCCAGAGAGATGGGAAGATGATAAAGCTAACTATGGCCAATACTTTGAATAAATTTACATCGTACAAATCTTGCAAAATAAAAGCTTACATTTTAAAAATACGTCACACTTTAAATGTATACACTCAAACATACATAGTATATCGAAGATTTCCTGCAAAAGAAAATTGTGTCGAGAATGTTTTTCTATAAAAAAAAAAAAAAATAATGTTTCTCTGAATATCCAAAAGATTTAAAAACAATATTTAACTTTTAAAAAGGTGTTTTTGATTATAAAAATAAAAAAAAAGATTTTATTTTCAAATTCTAAAATTCTCTTAACTTAAATCACAGCTTGTACCACTGTACAATTTTAGTTATTTTTTAGGTTTAGCTTTTGTTGTTGTTGTTGTTTTTTAGCTTAACATTTAAACATTCCCATTTAATCAACGAAGAAGATCTGACTGTATGCAATACTTTACTACTGAAATTTTGTTTAAGACTATTTATGTATGTACGTTGCTGTCCAAACAGCAGACTGACACACCAATAAAGAAGTTATGTAAGAAAGTGAAATTCCCTTTAAATAAACAAGAGGAATTTACTTTTGTTATTATTGCAATTACAAATAGTACTGTTGCTAAATTTGTTGTTTTTTTAATTTTTTTGATTTTTTTTTCGTTGTAAATAAATAAAATAAAATGTTTTTAATTTGCATAATTAGAAGGAAAAGCGCTTAAAAAAAATGTTTTTTTCTTAAAAACCACTTACTTTTGTTTTAGTAAACAAAAACAAAAAAATAAATTTAGAAATAAATTTTAATCCTTTTTTAATTGACTTTAACTAGAGTTGTTTTCAAAAATTGTTCTTAAAAGAATTTGTTCTATTAACTTAAAGCGTGTTTAATTTGTTTTCATAAATCTTCTTAAAAAAACGTGTTTTTATATTAATTTTTTATATTCGTTGTTGTATTTACATATATTTTATTGTGTTTGCTTTGTGCTTAAAAAAAAACAAAATTAATTTTTTTTACCGTCCGTTATTTTATTTTAAATATTTTAACGTTTTTAAGTACGAACTCCAACTGAAATTGAAATTTCTTGCTCTGACTTAACAAAACAGTCAACATCAAAACACATACTCGTTTAAGTAAACTAAACACAACAACATCATTAATACACAAAAATACAATATGTATGCATATACACTAATACATAACGTAAGTACATATGTATGTAAGTATATGCAGGCAGGTGAGCACCTATAAAAAAAATCAAAAGTAGGTATATTATACTCTTATTCTCCAAACGTGGTAACGTCTGCTATAAAAAGTGATAAACAAACGATAATAACAGAAAAGAGACTACATCGTTTAAATCTTAAGTTTTCTCTTTTGGACTTGGTAGAAAATGTACTTACGTATTTTAAAGGTATTTTTGTTTGAACAAAATAAACACTAGTGTATAAACATACCAACGAACCCATTTATTCTATACACACATCCATACACAGGTACAAATGCACATACACACATAAACAGAAATTACTACTGATCTTATTCACATAATTTTTTTTATTGTTCAAGTTGGGTCTCCTTTTTTTTTTGCTGTGTCTGTGGTTTATTAGAAACCTTAACAAAAACCTTTTAACAAAAAACAAAAAAAAACAATGAAAACAAAAATACACACACACACAAGTCCATATAAATATATGTACACGAAAATATGTATAGTAAAGCTCACTAAACCAGTTCTCCATCACAACTGAAATAAAAAAACATCACTGGAAAATAAACCAGGAACAATAACAACAACAACAACACTATACAATACAGCACCATCAAAACTATTTTGTTTTTACACCTTTACTACCGTCTCACGTTTAAATCTCTGGAATAAAAACGATACCAAACATTGATAATATTTGTATCGGCTCTCTAAAATTATAATATTTTTCCTTTTTAGCCCCTCTTACTGTCTCTTTGATAATTAACCTTTTAAGAACGTTATAGTCGTTCAGACACGACCATGTTTTTCGTATTAATCTATCTGTATGTATACGTATAATCTGTGTATATGTACTCAGAGAAACAAGTCGCTGTAAAAAGTCGGCGGCGGCGGCTAAGAAGAAAATTTTCGGCGGCGGCTCATAGCCGACTAAAGCCGGCTACAAGCCGCCGGCTTTAAATATATGTATATATTTTTAAAAATATTTAAAGTTATTTATCATAAAACAAGATTTTATTTAAATAAAAAATTTTTTCTTGATAATATTTTTGTTGTCATAAACAAACAATTGCATTAATGCATAAGCTTGAGGCGGAAAACGCCTGTTTAGATGATGCTGACGTTACTGGAATTCTAAAACAAACGTCAGCAATGTTTGCTAGGTTTGGAATGACCTATCGAAATATAATCTTAAAAATAATTTAGTTTTAATATCATATACAAATCGCCATAATATTTCCAACATTCCGAAATAGTATTTTCAGAAACTACCACTTTGGACATTTTTTAAATTTTTTTTTAGTTAATAATTCAATATAATAAGCAATATCTTTATTAAGTAATATTGAATAATTTGAATCTTCAGATTCTGATTCCGAGGAAACACTTTCTAAATTAATTTCTTATCTGAAAAAACTTTTTATATATCTTTGGTTCATTTTTAGCAAGAATAAGGTCATACCAAAAACTGTCTAAATCCTTTTAATAATCATAAAAATATTTAATTGTGTTAATAAACATAAAATGGAAAAATATTTCTTTATCATCCTAAAATGTTAAAAAAAAGAAATTTAAATCTAAAAAATATCTGTTAAAATGAATGTAAGATATGTTAGCCGGCTACATATTTGAGCCGATTTAAGCCGAAACAAGTCAGCGGCGGCTTGAACACTCAAAAAAAGTCGGTGGCGGCTCTTAGCCGGCTTTGAGCCGATCGAATGGTTTCTCTGTATGTACTTATAACAAAATTGTAAAGAAACTGTGTCTGTCCATAAAATATTTTTTCAATTATTGTTTTTTGTTTATAATTTTTGTACCCCTGTCTATCCTAATGAACTACTTGATGGATTTTGATAAAATTTGGTATAGATGTAACTTGGTCCCATGGTAAACATATAGAGTACTCTTTCTCGCAAGCTAACAACAAAATGGAACCAGAGGGTTGATACGAAAGAAATGCATATCGATGTCTAATTACTGCCCATCTCGTTTTTTTAAAGCGTGAGCTATGGCTGAAACTAACTTATAGGGACATAAAAAAGTCCAAACTAATTTCATTTTTTTTACATTTTATTCAGTTTTCCAGTTTATTCAGTTTTTTCCATCTCCTGCAAAATAACAAAAAAAGCGAGATATGCCTATTTTATATCAAACCATCAGTATATACATATGTGTCTGTTTTTATAGTTTTTCAAGAAAATACTTGTTCTTTGAAAAAATATAGGCTTTTAAGCTTAACTCCCAGTAAAGTTGTCCATAAAAGTTAAAAATTTTCCTGAGGGTAGTTTTGAATTTTAAGGATTGCAAAGATATGATTAACTCAATTTTAGCTTATGTAGACTTAAGCAGTTTTTGCTTTTTCGCGCAGATATGTACCTTAACAATATAAAATAAATGTGCTTACAACAAATTATTAATTTGCACTTACTAGAATTTCAAAATTTATCTTTAACTGAATACAATACAAAAATATTGTTGTGGTTAGCAATGTGGACCGGGTTCAACTATATAAAACCCATCGTCTTAATTCGCATCGTTGTTTTAAAAAGATGTGAAAATTTCGATTGTTTTTTTTTTTTTTTTGCTAAAAATAGTTTGATATTCGTATTATTTATAATTTAGTTAAGAACATTTAAGTCTACTTCCGGAGGCTAAGAGGAATCATACATTATGTAATTAGCTACAATCAAAATCAATTGAGTAGGTTAAAAAAGTTGTTTACGCTAACATACATATGTTGGCAAAACCTGGGGCATAGCTTGGAGGAACATTGGTTGATATGGAGCTTTAGTAAGGTGAAATGCACTCACCTGTTCTACGTACAACAAATTCTTCGCGAATGTCCTCCAAGAAGCGCAACACTGCTGATCACAGGTGTTCTTAGCACGACACCCTTAAAGGCATTATTCGCACTATTGAACTAGCTAACTCCGGATCTATTGGTTAAACAGGCGGCCCTGAATATGGCGATCAGACTATGCTCTATTAATGCATAGAAACCGTTTTTTACGGATATTTGGCAATAATGGAATGAGTTTCCAATATTTCTAAATATTTGGACTGTTGAACCCTAACTTTCTTTTTTTTAAGGAAATTCCTTGTATCAATCATGGAGGGCGGCTGTCTACAAATCTATACTGTCCTATCGATATCAGAGAAGTGAGTCGGTGGTCGCTTCTTTATCCACTTTTACAGAAATGTGTATTTCAGATTCGGTTTTCTGTATAATTTTCATATCGGCGATAAAAAGGGCAATAAACTGGCTGAGGTACTTCAGGGTATAAGGTTGCGACTGTGCAACATCTTCTCTGCCATTTCTCAGCTCTGCCGGGACTGAGAGCTTGGCAACTTAAGAACATTTTCTTTACGATACGGCGAATGCATTTCACGTTCATGTTTTCTTCGTGCGTAAGTTTGGTCTTAAACTGTTAAACCGTTTTTTTCTGGGTGGAGGTGGAAATAGTCTGTGTAATACCATGTAGAAGACATCGACAAGGAATCACTCATGGACTCAAGTATGATGGTGTTCAGATCATCAGCCTGTTTTACCTATTATAATTACCTAAAACGTAAAACGTAGGTAAAAATTTTGTAAAAACACACAATTTCTTTGCTGAAGATGCTACACAAAGGAGTAGCGAAATATTGAATAGTAAATAAATCAACAAATATTTATAAAGGCCTCGAGCTTGAAGAATCAATTAAAAATTTTATAAAATAAAGGTCAAATAAGAGCAATAAGTTTTATATTTATTCGAAAATTAAACAAAAATAATCTATAGGTAGAATCAAGGCATATTTATTCATCAGGTAATTGTAGTTCGGAGAGAATTTTTTTGTTTATATTTTTTATATATGAAGTTCGACATTTGAAATAAATTAGAAAAGAGAGAAAATTGTTTTTTATTTATGCATTTTGACAGCTGAAATTTAAAATAAGTGTTGAAAAAAATAATCAGCTGACGAATCAAGAGTACCTGATGAATAAATATGCCTTGGGTAGAATATTATAAAAACATGTTCATAGATACCAAACAATCTTTTTTTTTATAAATTACTAGCTAATACCCGGTGTGCTTCGCCACCCCAAATTTTAGTATTTCATTCATATGGCAGGTGCCACGCCCGCTATTGTTAATGCACCCATTTTTTCCATAAATGTTTATTTGAATATCAAAGTTGCTTTTGCCAAATTTTAGTACTCTAATCGATATCGTTTTCCAGATATACGAATTTTAGTATTTAATTCATATGGTAGGTGCCACGCCCACTATTATTAATGCACCCATTTTTCCATAAATGTTCATTTGGGTGTCAAAGTTGCTCTTGATTTTAATTTTACTACTCTAATCGATATCGTTTTCCAAATATACAAAATTTAGTATTTAATTTATGTGGCCACGCCTACTATTGCAAGTCCGCCTATTTTTTACCCAAATGTTCGTGTGGATGTCAAAGTTTACATTATTTAATTTAAAGACTCTAGCTGCATTAACTTTCGTGATATATAATATTTAATACTTATTCTTTAGTAGGGCGTGGCACCCTGCCAACTTACAATTTCAAACCAAAGTATAGCCTATAGTTCCTTCCAGACATACAGAAAGATTCTGTGAAAATTTCAAGGAAATCGTTCCGGCCGTTTAACCGTCTATAAAGCACAAACAAGCATACAAACACACATTGATTTTTAATAGATATACCTAAAAGTATTTTTCGAGAAATTCAAATGTGTATTTTAACAAAAAATTTAATAAAAATTTTGCAAAAGTAATTTTTTTTTGGTTTGCATATGTTGTCATCTCTGTATAATAAAACTCTAACAGAAATCATCTTGTATTTATTGATCTCTTCAATCAATACAATTAAACAATTTGTTTTCTTTATAAATCACTCCATACCACAAATAAGGCATGATCTCTTTATTTTAAAGAAAAAAATATGAAACTCTTATTAATATAAAACTAAAGAGACTTAGTTCCGAGTACATCCTCTCAATTAACAGTTTTCTTTTTCTATCATTCAACTTGTTGTTAGTTACTCTTATTTTTGATGGATATTCAATAATAGCAATGATTATGGTGATAAAGACGCTTATGATGATGTTTTCATACAACCTGGTTTATTTTTACTGTTGTTGTTGTTGTTGTTGTTGTTGTTGTTTAATTGATTAACTTTTGTATTGTTAAAATATTTGTAGTCCCCGCAGTTGTAGTAGTAGTATTTTTTATGAAACTTCCAACTATTTGTTTTGTATTTTTTTTATTACTTGTTACGTTATTTGTTGTTCTTGTTTTTATCACTTACTTATTTTTAACACAAAATTATTTGTGGTTGTTGTTGTTAGTTATTTAAGTACTTGGCACATAGTATGTACAAATATGTGATATTTGTGTAAGCTTAACCCAAAAATAAGAAAAAGAATAACGAGAATTCACAATTATGAGAGAATTCCATTGTTTATTAGCCAGTTTATCTTAAAAGTTACACCTGCTTGGGTTGGCACTTGCACGTTGGTGATGGCATAATGTGACGCGAAATTTCTCATGTCACAATTGTTTACAATATTTTTTTTGTTTTGGTTTTTGTGGGCTAATTTTATATCAATTTGTATAACGCTGCCAACAAAGAATTTCAAATATTTTTGTGTATTTTTTTTTGTTTTAATACATGCACATGTTTTGGAGCTACTAATATTGTGTGAAATGTGGTGATAATATTAAAGTTATTGAAACAGAAGTAAAAAAAGTGTCAATAATTAACCCTACAGAGATCGCAAAATTAAGTTGTCAGAAATATTTTCATTAGTTTTTTAGAATTACAAATTATATTTATATCTACATTGTGCATACTTGTCACAGCTGATCGTCAGCTGTTCCTTTCTACATGTCAAAAATTCATGTATTTTCACTATTCTCTCATAATTTTTAATAGTCAAATTTCATGAAAAAAAAAATGTTTTCAAAAAATTATCTTCAGTCTGCAATCAACTTATATAATTGCACAATTGCATAAGCATACATATATAAAAACAATTGACACATGTATGCAAGAGCATAACTAGCATGAAGCTTAACCGATTTCGCTAATTCTTTTTTGTATTCGAAGTTACTAGGACCAGGTGATGCTTTTAGAATATTTAAGCAAAAAACGGGCAGCGGGCAAATGTAAATGAAAGGGTGAAAAAATGATGGTGAAAAATATTCACTTAATTTTGGTTCACCCACTTCTTGATAAAGTTGTTAGCACAATTAGGCGTTATAGAAAATTATTAAATTCGATCAATATTTTTAAAATATTCGTAATTCTCTGGACAGCGTTTCTATAGAACAAAAATGTGAAGAATGAATTTGCTATGCCATTTCCTCATATGTACATGTTACGGCTTAACTTAGGGACGTCGTAACGGATTTCGCTGATTTTATATCTCCCATTCAAATAAAAAATATATAAAATACATTAACAGCGTTATGTAAAATCACAGGGTTTCGTAAACAACCTATAGAATAAATTTAATGCTGTGTTAATGATGGTGGTCATGAACACTTTCAAAAAGCAAATGCGTACTAAACATTTCCAGAAAATTTGAATTAAATTTTAGTTTTTTACTAATATTTTTATATAGAAAATTCTTCAGGTGAAAAAATCAAATAAAACTACAAACCTTACTTTTTGTAAAACCGGTTATCGGTTTTTTGTACATAAAACCGGTTTGAATAATCTGTTTTTTGTTGTGTTTTTATTATTTTTTTTTCTATTATTTTTGCGTTATGTTTTTATAAATAAACATTTTCTTTTAATATATTTTTTTAAATCAAAATTTAGAAGAATTGAAATAAGGTCAGTCATTAAAATTGAAATCAGTTTATAAAATAAACTTTTGAATTCATAATAAAGTATAATGTCAATAAGTAAGAGTGGTACATTTGGTCTTGCCCAATCTAAAAATCAAAGGTTAGGTTAGGTTAGGTAGAACAGGCAGCTGTTGTGCAGCTCACTTGGGTCCATTATATTGATCCCTTTGTGGTACCTGAATAGCAAAGTAAGAATAGAAAAGAAAGGAAGCAGACAAATCCAGAGTCTCCGGCGGGAATCGAACCCGCAACCCCCAAACTAGCAGAACAGCACACTGCTGACTAGTCCATCGGGTCGTCCTTTTGAAATCATGAGTCCACTACTTTCATCAAAGGTATAAAGGTAAAATAATCCTATTGTTGCAAAGCCTAGATTCTAGATTTAAAGTTATACGCTAGTTTGTTTGCATTATTATTTTCGACGCCATTTTTAATTTTAAATTTAACAAAGTTTACTGTTCTTCTTATTAAGCCCTTTCATTTGATATCTATATTAATGAGGTTAAGAAAGAAAGGTTATTCGCCATTTGGCTTAGGTTTAAAAAAACCGGTTTTTCGAATTATTTGGAAACCGGTTTTGAAAGCTCTATTTACTGTAAACTTTGCATTTAAAGTATTTTGCAAATTGAATTTTTATTATCAAAAAAAAAAAAAAAAAAAAAGAATTAAAAACGTCGTTGTAAGCGAAGTAAAAATATAGTTTTCCAGTATAATATAGTTCCAATTAAGAACTTGTGTTTTGCCGTCCTTTCATTAATGTATGATTTATTTATTTTTTATTTCATTGACAAATGATCTTTTTGATATTTCGCAATTCTTTTTTTTTATACCCGCCACCAAAAAAATGGTGGGGGTATATTCATTTTGTCATTCCGTTTGTAACACATCGAAATATCCATTTTAGACCCCATAAAGTATATATATTCTGAATCAGGGTTTGATTTGATAACGATCTAGCTATGTCCGTCCGTCTGTCCGTCTGTTAAAAGCACGATAGAGGTCGCACCGAAAAAGCTAGGGGGCTCAAATTTTGCCAGAATCTTTCTTATAGACAAGGTTTGTTTGGTATTGAAAATGGGCTAAATCGGAATATTAGGAACAGAGTTATAGCTCGAAAAGCAAGAGTAGGTCGAAAAAACCGTGTCCTTCAAACATCGAATAAAATGGAATTGTGTCCAAACACATTAACGTAGACTCATGAAACTTCGAATATATATTTCCTGAGTAAAAACAATATTTTTCCCCGAAAATTATCTAAATCAATGCATTAGGAGAGGAGTTATCGATCAAAATGTACGAAAATTATACCGCACAGTGATGTGTGTGAAGATAAATACGCCGAGTTAAATACGTTTTTAGTGATAGAAAAAAAAATATCGCATGCGATAAAAAAGTTTTTAATACGTAAAATTAACAAATTTGCACTAATTTTTAAATTTTCTGTGTGTTTAAACATTAAAAACTAATATTCGTAGTGCAGATGAACAATACAATAAACTTTTAGTAAAATTATTCTTTTTTTTGTATTTTTTTGTTCTCAAGCAAATTGTTCATACATGAGTCCTTTTAGGGATTTAGTTAGTACAATCATATATTACCATCTCAATAAACTAAACCTAGTGGAAATTGAAGGTAACTACCTATGCTATCAAACCACATTTATACTTTTTCCCAATTGTATTTGTGAATATTTTTATAAAATTTTTAAAATTTGACTTAGTGCAAATTTTCTAATATATGTATGAGCTCTTGGAGGGATGTGGTCAGTATGACCATATCTTAACATCTCAATAAATTAAACCTAATGGAAATTAAAGGTAACTACCTATGCTATCAAACCACATTTATACTTTTTCCCAATTGTATTTGTGAATATTTTTATAAAATTTTTAAAATTTGACTTAGTGCAAATTTTTTAATATATGAGCTCTTGGAGGGATGTGGTCAGTATGACCATATCTTAACATCTCAATAAATTAAACCTAGTGGAAGTTGAAGGTAACTACCTATGCTATCAAACCACATTTATACTTTTTCCCAATTGTATTTGTGAATATTTTTATAAAATTTTTAAAATTTGACTTAGTGCAAATTTTCTAATATATGTATGAGCTCTTGGAGGGATGTGGTCAGTATGACCATATCTTAACATCTCAATAAATTAAACCTAGTGGAAATTAAAGGCAGCTACCTATGCTATCAAACCACATTTATACTTTTTCCCAATTGTATTTGTGAATATTTTTATAAAATTTTTAAAATTTGACTTAGTGCAAATTTTCTAATATATGAGCTCTTGGAGGGATGTGGTCAGTATGACCATATCTTAACATCTCAATAAATTAAACCTAGTGGAAATTGAAGGTATCTACCTATGCTATTAAACCACATTTATACTTTTTCCCAATTGTATTTGTGAATATTTTTATAAAATTTTTTAAATTTGACTTAGTGCAAATTTTCTAATATATGAGCTCTTGGAGGGATGTGGTCAGTATGACCATATCTTAACATCTCAATGAATTAAACCTAGTGGAAATTGAAGGTAACTACCTGTGCTATTAAACCACATTTATACTTTTTCCCAATTGTATTTGTGAATATTTTTATAAAATTTTTTAAAATTGACTTAGTGCAAATTTTCTAATATATGAGCTCTTGGAGGGATGTGGTCAGTATGACCATATCTTAACATCTCAATAAATTAAACCTAGTGGAAGTTGAAGGTAACTACCTATGCTATCAAACCACATTTATACTTTTTCCCAATTGTATTTGTGAATATTTTTATAAAATTTTTAAAATTTGACTTAGTGCAAATTTTCTAATATATGTATGAGCTCTTGGAGGGATGTGGTCAGTATGACCATATCTTAACATCTCAATAAATTAAACCTAATGGAAATTAAAGGTAACTACCTATGCTATCAAACCACATTTATACTTTTTCCCAATTGTATTTGTGAATATTTTTATATAATTTTTAAAATTTGACTTAGTGCAAATTGTCTACTATATGAGGTCTTGGAGGGATGTGGTCAGTATGACCATATCTTAACATCTCAATAAATTAAACCTAGTGGAAATTGAAGGTATCTACCTATGCTATTAAACCACATTTATACTTTTTCCCAATTGTATTTGTGAATATTTTTATAAAATTTTTTAAATTTGACTTAGTGCAAATTTTCTAATATATGTATGAGCTCTTGGAGGGATGTGGTCAGTATGACCATATCTTAACATCTCAATAAATTAAACCTAATGGAAATTAAAGGTAACTACCTATGCTATCAAACCACATTTATACTTTTTCCCAATTGTATTTGTGAATATTTTTATAAAATTTTTAAAATTTGACTTAGTGCAAATTTTCTAATATATGTATGAGCTCTTGGAGGGATGTGGTCAGTATGACCATATCTTAACATCTCAATAAATTAAACCTAGTGGAAATTGAAGGTATCTACCTATGCTATTAAACCACATTTATACTTTTTCCCAATTGTATTTGTGAATATTTTTATAAAATTTTTTAAATTTGACTTAGTGCAAATTTTCTAATATATGAGCTCTTGGAGGGATGTGGTCAGTATGACCATATCTTAACATCTCAATGAATTAAACCTAGTGGAAATTGAAGGTAACTACCTATGCTATTAAGCCACATTTATACTTTTTCCCAATTGTATTTGTGAATATTTTTATAAAGTTTTTAAAATTTGACTTAGTGCAAATTTTCTACTATATGAGGTCTTGGAGGGATGTGGTCAGTATGACCATATCTTAACATCTCAATGAATTAAACCTAGTGGAAATTGAAGGTAACTACCTGTGCTATTAAACCACATTTATACTTTTTCCCAATTGTATTTGTGAATATTTTTATAAAATTTTTAAAATTTGACTATAATATAATAATAATGCCTGCATTGATGGTGTTTTTAGTAATTTTTCAAACGAAATGTGTATTAGTTCGATTCAAAATCAATTATCAGATCACAATTTTATATTTTGTAAATTAAAAACTAATTCTCATTGTTCTGAACACATTGTTAAACAAATTCACATGATTGATTACACGAAATTTGGTTCATTTATTGATGACAACTTATATATTGATAATTCGTTAAATTCATCTGATCAGTGTGCAAGATTAGTGAATAATCTTTCTTTGGCTTTAAGTCACAGCACTTCTACAAAAGCTAAAAGAATCAATATGAGACATAAAATTAGCCCATGGATATCTGAATCTCTTATTTCGTTAATAAATTTAAAAAACAAATTATTAAAAGTGAGAAGAAAAGATAAACACAATGCGTATATTGCAGACCGGCTGAAGCGTATTAGCAAAGTAATTAAAAATAGCAGCAATGTTTTAATGAATAATTATTATGAAAATAACATATCTAAATACAGTAACGATCCAAAAAAAACCTGGAATTTTATCAATAAGCAGCTTGGCAAAAATACGAAATCTTCTACGGATTTGGTGATATGTAATAGTAATGTTATAACTCGAGATGATGAGAAAGCTGAGGTATTTAATAATTTCTTTCACGACACTATTCAAAACCTGAGAAGTCTAATTCCCCAACATGTAGATGATAATGTTAATATATTTGGTTCTTTAGTTCAAATTAACGGATCTTTTAAGTTTAATGCTATAGGAAAAATGCATATTGCAAATATTGTGGATAATTTGGCTATGAATAAGAGTCCTGGTTGCGACAATATTACTCCAAAAATGCTTTTGGTGCGTAGAGATAGAATATCTAAAGTAATCTCAATAATTTTTAATAAAATGATCGGAGAAGGGAAGTATCCTGATGTATTAAAAATGCATAAGATAATTCCAATACCAAAATCTTTAGCAGCAAACAAGATAGAGAATTTTCGGACGTGTGTGAAGTTAAATATGCCGAGTTAAATATGTTTTGACGTAAGAACATATTTAACTTAGAAGTTAAATATGTTATGACGTAACGACATATTTAACTCAAAAGTTAAATATGTTTCAACGTAACGATGTTATAAACAAAAATAAGATATTCTTTATTCAAAAACATCAAATAATAAGAAAATTAATAACAAAAATAATTTTTTTTATAAATTTTTTTGTATATACATACATATTGTATTTGTGAATTTTTTTAAAAATTTTTGAAATTTGCACTATGAGAAAATCATTGAATCTCTGAGGGATTTTGGACATATTTGGTCAAACCCTTCGAGGTCACTCATATAGACCATATGGAAAAGGAAGACAATTGCTTGCTCTAACTACCTGTATAACTCACAATTCTGAATTGTATTTGTGAATTTTTTTAAAAATTTTTGAAATTTGCACTATGAGAAAATCATTGAATCTCTGAGGGATTTTTGACATATTTGGGCAAACCCTTCGAGGTCACTCATATAGATCATATGGAAAAGGAGGACAATTGTTTGCTCTAATTACCTGTATAACTCACAATTCTGAATTGTATTTGTGAATTTTTTAAAAAATTTTTGAAATTTTGCACATGAGAAAATCATTGAATCTCTGAGGGATTTTGGACATATTTGGTCAAACCCTTCGAGGTCACTCATATAGACCATATGGAAAAGGAAGACAATTGTTTGCTCTAATTAACTGTATAACTCACAATTCTGAATTGTATTTGTGAATTTTTTTAAAAATTTTTGAAATTTGCACATGAGAAAATCATTGAATCTCTGAGGGATTTTGGGCATATTTGGGCAAACCCTTCGAGGTCATTCATATAGACCATATGGAAAAGGAGGACAATTGTTTGCTCTAATTACCTGTATAACTCACAATTCTGAATTGTATTTGTGAATTTTTTAAAAAATTTTTGAAATTTGCACATGAGAAAATCATTGAATCTCTGAGGGATTTTGGACATATTTGGGCAAACCCTTCGAGGTCACTCATATAGACCATATGGAAAAGGAAGACAATTAATTGCTATAATTAACTGTATAACTCAGAATTCTGAATTGTATTTGTGAATTTTTTAAAAAAATTTTAAAATTTGCACATGAGAAAATCATTTAATCTCTGAGGGATTTTTGACATATTTGGGCAAACCCTTCGAGGTCACTCATACAGACCATATGGAAAAGGAGGACAATTAATTGCTATAATTAACTGTATAACTCACAATTCTGAATTGTATTTGTGAATTTTTTAAAAAATTTTTGAAATTTGCACATGAGAAAATCATTGAATCTCTAAAGGAATTTTGGACATATTTGGGCAAACCCTTCGAGGTCACTCATAAAGACCATATGGAAAAGGAAGACAATTAATTGCTATAATTAACTGTATAACTCAGAATTCTGAATTGTATTTGTGAATTTTTTAAAAAATTTTTGAAATTTGCACATGAGAAAATCATTGAATCTCTGAGGGATTTTGGACATATTTGGGCAAACCCTTCGAGGTCACTCATATAGACCATATGGAAAAGGAAGACAATTAATTGCTATAATTAACTGTATAACTCAGAATTCTGAATTGTATTTGTGAATTTTTAAAAAAATTTTTGAAATTTGCACATGAGAAAATCATTGAATCTCTGAGGGATTTTGGACATATTTGGGCAAACCCTTCGAGGTCACTCATATAGACCATATGGAAAAGAAGGACAATTGTTTGTTCTAATTACCTGTATTACTCACAATTCTGAATTGTATTTGTGAATTTTTTAAAAAATTTTTGAAATTTGCACATGAGAAAATCATTGAATCTCTGAGGGATTTTGGACATATTTGGGCACACCCTTCGAGGTCACTCATATAGACCATATGGAAAAGGAAGACAATTGTTTGCTCTAATTAACTGTATAACTCACAATTCTGAATTGTATTTGTGAATTTTTTTAAAAATTTTTGAAATTTGCACTATGAGAAAATCATTGAATCTCTGAGGGATTTTTGACATATTTGGGCAAACCCTTCGAGGTCACTCATATAGATCATATGGAAAAGGAGGACAATTGTTTGCTCTAATTACCTGTATAACTCACAATTTTGAATTGTATTTCTGAATTTTTTAAAAAATTTTTGAAATTTGCACATGAGAAAATCATTGAATCTCTGAGGGATTTTGGACATATTTGGTCAAACCCTTCGAGGTCACTCATATAGACCATATTGAAAAGGAAGACAATTGTTTGCTCTAATTAACTGTATAACTCACAATTCTGAATTGTATTTGTGAATTTTTTAAAAAATTTTTAAAATTTGCACATGAGAAAATCATTGAATCTCTGAGGGATTTTTGACATATTTGGGCAAACCCTTCGAGGTCACTCATATAGACCATATGGAAAAGGAGGACAATTAATTGCTATAATTAACTGTATAACTCACAATTCTGAATTGTATTTGTGAATTTTTTAAAAAATTTTTGAAATTTGCACATGAGAAAATCATTGAATCTCTGAGGGATTTTGGACATATTTGGGCAAACCCTTCGAGGTCACTCATATAGACCATATGGAAAAAGAGGCCAATTGTTTGCTCTAATTACCTGTATAACTCACAATTCTGAATTGTATTTGTGAATTTT
Source organism: Phyto melanocephala (assembly GCA_941918925.1). Classification (NCBI taxonomy): domain Eukaryota; kingdom Metazoa; phylum Arthropoda; class Insecta; order Diptera; family Rhinophoridae; genus Phyto; species Phyto melanocephala. Next base: position 108,788,817 of record OW799237.1, read on the forward strand.
TTTAAAAAATTTTGAAATTTGCACTATGAGAAAATCATTGAATCTCTGAGGGATTTTGGACATATTTGGGCAAACAATTCGAGGTCACTCATATAGACCATATGGAAAAGGAAGATAATTGTTTGCTCTAATTAACTGTATAACTCAGAATTCTGAATTGTATTTGTGAATTTTTTTAAAAATTTTTGAAATTTGCACTATGAGAAAATCATTGAATCTCTGAGGGATTTTTGACATATTTGGGCAAACCCTTCGAGGTCACTCATATAGACCACATGGAAAAGGAAGACAATTGTTTGCTCTAATTAACTGTATAACTCGAAATTCTGAATTGTATTTGTGAATTTTTTTAAAAATTTTTTAAATTTGCACATGAGAAAATCATTGAATCTCTGAGGGATTTTGGACATATTTGGGCAAACCCTTCGAGGTCACTCATATGGAAAAGGAAGACAATTAATTGCTATAATTAACTGTATAACTCAGAATTCTGAATTGTATTTGTGAATTTTTTAAAAAATTTTTAAAATTTGCACTATGAGAAAATCATTGAATCTCTGAGGGATTTTGGACATATTTGGGCAAACCCTTCGAGGTCACTCATATAGACCATATGGAAAAAGAGGCCAATTGTTTGCTCTAATTACCTGTATAACTCACAATTCTGAATTGTATTTGTGAATTTTTTTAAAAATTTTTGAAATTTGCACATGAGAAAATCATTGAATCTCTGAGGGATTTTGGACATATTTGGGCACACCCTTCGAGGTCACTCATATAGACCACATGGAAAAGGAAGACAATTGTTTGCTCTAATTAACTGTATAACTCACAATTCTGAATTGTATTTGTGAATTTTTTTAAAAATTTTTGAAATTTGCACATGAGAAAATCATTGAATCTCTGAGGGATTTTGGACATATTTGGGCAAACCCTTCGAGGTCACTCATATGGAAAAGGAAGACAATTAATTGCTATAATTAACTGTATAACTCAGAATTCTGAATTGTATTTGTGAATTTTTTTAAAAATTTTTGAAATTTGCACTATGAGAAAATCATTGAATCTCTGAGGGATTTTGGACATATTTGGGCAAACCCTTCGAGGTCACTCATATAGATCATATGGAAAAGGAGGACAATTGTTTGCTCTAATTACCTGTATAAATCACAATTCTGAATTGTATTTGTGAATTTTTTAAAAAATTTTTGAAATTTGCACATGAGAAAATCATTGAATCTCTGAGGGATTTTGGACATATTTGGTCAAACCCTTCGAGGTCACTCATATAGACCATATGGAAAAGGAGGACAATTGTTTGCTCTAATTACCTGTATAACTCACAATTCTGAATTGTATTTGTGAATTTTTTAAAAAATTTTTGAAATTTGCACTATGAGAAAATCATTGAATCTCTGAGGGATTTTTGACATATTTGGGCAAACCCTTCGAGGTCACTCATATAGACCATATGGAAAAGGAGGACAATTGTTTGCTCTAATTACCTGTATAACTCAGAATTCCGAATTGTATTTGTGAATTTTTTAAAAAATTTTTGAAATTTGTACATGAGAAAATCATTGAATCTCTGAGGGATTTTGGACATATTTGGTCAAACCCTTCGAGGTCACTCATATAGACCATATTGAAAAGGAAGACAATTGTTTGCTCTAATTACCTGTATAACTCAGAATTCTGAATTGTATTTGTGAATTTTTTAAAAAATTTTTGAAATTTGCACATGAGAAAATCATTGAATCTCTGAGGGATTTTGGACATATTTGGGCAAACCCTTCGAGGTCACTCATATAGACCAAATGGAAAAGGAAGACAATTAATTGCTATAATTAACTGTATAACTCAGAATTCTGAATTGTATTTGTGAATTTTTTAAAAAATTTTTGAAATTTGCACATGAGAAAATCATTGAATCTCTGAGGGATTTTGGACATATTTGGGCAAACCCTTCGAGGTCACTCATATAGACCATATAGAAAAGGAGGACAATTAATTGCTATAATTAACTGTATAACTCAGAATTCTGAATTGTATTTGTGAATTTTTTAAAAAATTTTTGAAATTTGCACTATGAGAAAATCATTGACTCTCTGAGGGATTTTTGACATATTTGGGCAAACCCTTCGAGGTCACTCATATAGACCATATGGAAAAGGAGGACAATTGTTTGCTCTAATTAACTGTATAACTCAGAATTCTGAATTGTATTTGTGAATTTTTTTAAAAATTTTTGAAATTTGCACTATGAGAAAATCATTGAATCTCTGAGGGATTTTTGACATATTTGGGCAAACCCTTCGAGGTCACTCATATAGATCATATGGAAAAGGAGGACAATTGTTTGCTCTAATTACCTGTATAACTCACAATTCTGAATTGTATTTGTGAATTTTTTAAAAAATTTTTGAAATTTGCACATGAGAAAATCATTGAATCTCTGAGGGATTTTGGACATATTTGGTCAAACCCTTCGAGGTCACTCATATAGACCATATGGAAAAGGAGGACAATTGTTTGCTCTAATTACCTGTATAACTCACAATTCTGAATTGTATTTGTGAATTTTTTAAAAAATTTTTGAAATTTGCACTATGAGAAAATCATTGAATCTCTGAGGGATTTTGGACATATTTGGGCAAACCCTTCGAGGTCACTCATATAGACCATATGGAAAAGGAGGACAATTGTTTGCTCTTATTACCTGTATAACTCAGAATTCCGAATTGTATTTGTGAATTTTTTAAAAAATTTTTGAAATTTGTACATGAGAAAATCATTGAATCTCTGAGGGATTTTGGACATATTTGGTCAAACCCTTCGAGGTCACTCATATAGACCATATTGAAAAGGAAGACAATTGTTTGCTCTAATTAACTGTATAACTCACAATTCTGAATTGTATTTTTGAATTTTTTTAAAAATTTTTGAAATTTGCACATGAGAAAATCATTGAATCTCTGAGGGATTTTGGACATATTTGGGCAAACCCTTCGAGGTCACTCATATAGACCATATGGAAAAGGAGGACAATTGTTTGCTCTAATTACCTGTATAACTCACAATTCTGAATTGTATTTGTGAATTTTTTAAAAAATTTTTGAAATTTGCACATGAGAAAATCATTGAATCTCTGAGGGATTTTAGACATATTTGGGCAAACCCTTCGAGGTCACTCATATAGACCATATGGAAAAGGAAGACAATTGTTTGCTCTAATTAACTGTATAATTTGGAATTCTGAATTGTATTTGTGAATTTTTTTAAAAATTTTTGAAATTTGCACATGAGAAAATCATTGAGTCTCTGAGGGATTTTGGACATATTTGGGCAAACACTTCGAGGTCACTCATATAGATCATATGGAAAAGGAAGACAATTGTTTGCTCTAATTAACTGTATAACTCAGGATTCTGAATTGTATTTGTGAATTTTTTAAAAAATTTTTAAAATTTGCACTATGAGAAAATCATTGAATCTCTGAGGGATTTTGGACATATTTGGGCAAACCCTTCGAGGTCACTCATATAGACCATATGGAAAAAGAGGCCAATTGTTTGCTCTAATTACCTGTATAACTCAAAATTCTGAATTGTATTTGTGAATTTTTTAAAAAATTTTTGAAATTTGCACATGAGAAAATCATTGAATCTCTGAGGGATTTTAGACATATTTGCGCAAACCCTTCGAGGTCACTCATATAGACCATATGGAAAAGGAAGACAATTGTTTGCTCTAATTAACTGTATAACTCGGAATTCTGAATTGTATTTGTGAATTTTTTTTAAAAATTTTTGAAATTTGCACATGAGAAAATCATTGAGTCTCTGAGGGATTTTGGACATATTTGGGCAAACCCTTCGAGGTCACTCATATAGACCATATGGAAAAGGAAGACAATTGTTTGCTCTAATTAACTGTATAACTCAGAATTCTGAATTGTATTTGTGAATTTTTTAAAAAATTTTTAAAATTTGCACTATGAGAAAATCAGTGAATCTCTGAGGGATTTTGGACATATTTGGGCAAACCCTTCGAGGTCACTCATATAGACCATATGGAAAAAGAGGCCAATTGTTTGCTCTAATTACCTGTATAACTCACAATTCTGAATTGTATTTGTGAATTTTTTTAAAAAATTTTGAAATTTGCACTATGAGAAAATCATTGAATCTCTGAGGGATTTTGGACATATTTGGGCAAACAATTCGAGGTCACTCATATAGACCATATGGAAAAGGAAGATAATTGTTTGCTCTAATTAACTGTATAACTCAGAATTCTGAATTGTATTTGTGAATTTTTTTAAAAATTTTTGAAATTTGCACTATGAGAAAATCATTGAATCTCTGAGGGATTTTTGACATATTTGGGCAAACCCTTCGAGGTCACTCATATAGACCACATGGAAAAGGAAGACAATTGTTTGCTCTAATTAACTGTATAACTAGAAATTCTGAATTGTATTTGTGAATTTTTTTAAAAATTTTTGAAATTTGCACATGAGAAAATCATTGAATCTCTGAGGGATTTTGGACATATTTGGGCAAACCCTTCGAGGTCACTCATATGGAAAAGGAAGACAATTAATTGCTATAATTAACTGTATAACTCAGAATTCTGAATTGTATTTGTGAATTTTTTAAAAAATTTTTAAAATTTGCACTATGAGAAAATCATTGAATCTCTGAGGGATTTTGGACATATTTGGGCAAACCCTTCGAGGTCACTCATATAGACCATATGGAAAAAGAGGCCAATTGTTTGCTCTAATTACCTGTATAACTCACAATTCTGAATTGTATTTGTGAATTTTTTTAAAAATTTTTGAAATTTGCACTATGAGAAAATCATTGAATCTCTGAGGGATTTTTGACATATTTGGGCAAACCCTTCGAGGTCACTCATATAGACCATATGGAAAAGGAGGACAATTGTTTGCTCTAATGAACTGTATAACTCAGAATTCTGAATTGTATTTGTGAATTTTTTAAAAAATTTTTGAAATTTGCACATGAGAAAATCATTGAATCTCTGAGGGATTTTGGACATATTTGGGCAAACCCTTCGAGGTCACTCATATAGACCAAATGGAAAAGGAAGACAATTAATTGCTATAATTAACTGTATAACTCAGAATTCTGAATTGTATTTGTGAATTTTTTAAAAAATGTTTAAAATTTGCACTATGAGAAAATCATTGAATCTCTGAGGGATTTTTGACATATTTGGGCAAACCCGTCGAGGTCACTCATACAGACCATATGGAAAAGGAGGACAATTGTTTGCTCTAATTACCTGTATAACTCAGAATTCTGAATTGTATTTGTGAATTTTTAAAAAAAATTTTGAAATTTGCACATGAGAAAATCATTGAATCTCTAAAAGATTTTGTACATATTTGGGCAAACCCTTCGAGACCACTCATATAGACCATATTGAAAAGGAAGACAATTGTTTGCTCTAATTAACTGTATAACTCAAAATTCTGAATTGTATTTGTGAATTTTTTAAAATTTTTTTGAAATTTGCACATGAGAAAATCATTGAATCTCTGAGGGATTTTGGACATATTTGGGCAAACCCTTCGAGGTCACTCATATAGACCATATGGAAAAGGAGGACAATTGTTTGCTCTAATTAACTGTATAACTCAGAATTCTGAATTGTATTTGTGAATTTTTTAAAAAATTTTTGAAATTTGCACATGAGAAAATCATTGAATCTCTGAGGGATTTTGGACATATTTGGTCAAACCCTTCGAGGTCACTCATATAGACCATATTGAAAAGGAAGACAATTGTTTGCTCTAATTACCTGTATAACTCACAGTTCTGAATTGTATTTGTGAATTTTTTTAAAAATTTTTGAAATTTGCACATGAGAAAATCATTGAATCTCTGAGGGATTTTGGACATATTTGGGCAAACCCTTCGAGGTCACTCATATAGACCATGCGGAAAAGGAAGACAATTGTTTGCTCTAATTAACTGTATAACTCAGAATTCTGAAAATTAAAAAATTCACAAATACAATTCAGAACTGTGAGTTATACAGGTAATTAGAGCAAACAATTGTCTTCCTTTTCAATATGGTCTATATGAGTGACCTCGAAGGGTTTGACCAAATATGTCAAAAATCCTTCAGAGATTCAATGATTTTCTCATAGTGCAAATTTCAAAAATTTTTTAAAAAATTCACAAATACAATTCAGAATTGTGAGTTATACAGGTAATTAGAGCAAACAATTGTCCTCCTTTTCCATATGGTCTATATGAGCGACCTCGAAGGGTTTGCCCAAATATGTCCAAAATCCCTCAGAGATTCAATGATTTTCTCATAGTGCAAATTTCAAAAATTTTTAAAAAAATTCACAAATACAATTCAGAATCGTGAGTTATACCGGTAATTAGAGCAAACAATTGTTCTCTTTTTCCATATGGTCTATATGAGTGACCTCGAAGGGTTTGCCCAAATATGTCCAAAATCCCTCAGAGATTCAATGATTTTCTCATAGTGCAAATTTAAAAAAATTTTTAAAAAAATTCACAAATACAATTCAGAATTGTGAGTTATACAGGTAATTAGAGCAAACAATTGTCCTCCTTTTCCATATGGTCTATAGGAGTGACCTCGAAGGGTTTGCCCAAATATGTCCAAAATCCCTCAGAGATTCAATGATTTTCTCATGGTGCAAATTTCAAAAATTTTTAAAAAAATTCACAAATACAATTCAGAATTGTGAGTTATACAGTTAATTAGAGCAAACAATTGTCTTCCTTTTCAATATGGTCTATATGAGTGACCTCGAAGGGTTTGACCAAATATGTCCAAAATCCCTCAGAGATTCAATGATTTTCTCATGTGCAAATTTCAAAAATTTTTTAAAAAATTCACAAATACAATTCAGAATTGTGAGTTATACAGTTAATTATAGCAATTAATTGTCCTCCTTTTCCATATGGTCTATATGAGTGACCTCGAAGGGTTTGCCCAAATATGTCCAAAATCCCTCAGAGATTCAATGATTTTCTCATGTGCAAATTTCAAAATTTTTTTAAAAAATTCACAAATACAATTCAGAATTCTGAGTTATACAGTTAATTATAGCAATTAATTGTCTTCCTTTTCCATATGGTCTATATGAGTGACCTCGAAGGGTTTGCCCAAATATGTCCAAAATCCCTCAGAGATTCAATGATTTTCTCATGTGCAAATTTCAAAAATTTTTTAAAAAATTCACAAATACAATTCAGAATTGTGAGTTATACAGTTAATTATAGCAATTAATTGTCCTCCTTTTCCATATGGTCTATATGAGTGACCTCGAAGGGTTTGCCCAAATATGTCAAAAATCCCTCAGAGATTCAATGATTTTCTCATGTGCAAATTTTAAAAATTTTTTAAAAAATTCACAAATACAATTCAGAATTCTGAGTTATACAGTTAATTATAGCAATTAATTGTCTTCCTTTTCCATATGGTCTATATGAGTAACCTCGAAGGGTTTGCCCAAATTTGTCCAAAATCCCTCAGAGATTCAATGATTTTCTCATGTGCAAATTTCAAAAATTTTTTAAAAAATTCACAAATACAATTCAGAATTGTGAGTTATACAGGTAATTAGAGCAAACAATTGTCCTCCTTTTCCATATGGTCTATATGAGTGACCTCGAAGGGTTTGCCCAAATATGTCCAAAATCCCTCAGAGATTCAATGATTTTCTCATGTGCAAATTTCAAAAATTTTTAAAAAAATTCACAAATACAATTCAGAATTGTGAGTTATACAGTTAATTAGAGCAAACAATTGTCTTCCTTTTCAATATGGTCTATATGAGTGACCTCGAAGGGTTTGACCAAATATGTCCAAAATCCCTCAGAGATTCAATGATTTTCTCATGTGCAAAATTTCAAAAATTTTTTAAAAAATTCACAAATACAATTCAGAATTGTGAGTTATACAGGTAATTAGAGCAAACAGTTGTCCGCCTTTTCCATATGATCTATATGAGTGACCTCGAAGGGTTTGCCCAAATATGTCAAAAATCCCTCAGAGATTCAATGATTTTCTCATAGTGCAAATTTCAAAAATTTTTAAACAAATTCACAAATACAATTCAGAATTGTGAGTTATACAGGTAGTTAGAGCAAGCAATTGTCTTCCTTTTCCATATGGTCTATATGAGTGACCTCGAAGGGTTTGCCCAAATATGTCCAAAATCCCTCAGAGATTCAATGATTTTCTCATGTGCAAATTTCAAAAATTTTTTAAAAAATTCACAAATACAATTCAGAATTGTGAGTTATACAGGTAATTAGAGCAAACAATTGTCCTCCTTTTCCATATGGTCTATATGAGTGACCTCGAAGGGTTTGCCCAATATGTCCAAAATCCCTCAGAGATTCAATGATTTTCTCATGTGCAAATTTCAAAAATTTTTAAAAAAATTCACAAATACAATTCAGAATTGTGAGTTATACAGTTAATTAGAGCAAACAATTGTCTTCCTTTTCAATATGGTCTATATGAGTGACCTCGAAGGGTTTGACCAAATATGTCCAAAATCCCTCAGAGATTCAATGATTTTCTCATGTGCAAAATTTCAAAAATTTTTAAAAAAATTCACAAATACAATTCAGAATTGTGAGTTATACAGTTAATTAGAGCAAACAATTGTCTTCCTTTTCAATATGGTATATATGAGTGACCTCGAAGGGTTTGACCAAATATGTCCAAAATCCCTCAGAGATTCAATGATTTTCTCATGTGCAAAATTTCAAAAATTTTTTAAAAAATTCACAAATACAATTCAGAATTGTGAGTTATACAGGTAATTAGAGCAAACAATTGTCCTCATTTTCAATATGGTCTATATGAGTGACCTCGAAGGGTTTGACCAAATATGTCCAAAATCCCTCAGAGATTCAATGATTTTCTCATGTGCAAATTTCAAAAATTTTTAAAAAAATTCACAAATACAATTCAGAATTGTGAGTTATACAGGTAGTTAGAGCAAGCAATTGTCTTCCTTTTCCATATGGTCTATATGAGTGACCTCGAAGGGTTTGACCAAATATGTCCAAAATCCCTCAGAGATTCAATGATTTTCTCATAGTGCAAATTTCAAAAATTTTTAAAAAAATTCACAAATACAATATGTATGTATATACAAAAAAATTTATAAAAAAAATTATTTTTGTTATTAATTTTCTTATTATTTGATGTTTTTGAATAAAGAATATCTTATTTTTGTTTATAACATCGTTACGTTGAAACATATTTAACTTTTGAGTTAAATATGTCGTTACGTCATAACATATTTAACTTCTAAGTTAAATATGTTCTTACGTCAAAACATATTTAACTCGGCATATTTAACTTCACACACATAATTTTCGGCCAATATCTGTTTTATCAACAATAGATAAAGTTATAGAAAAAATTATTTTTGATCAATTGTTTAATTATTTGGAAGATAATGACATTTTATTTGAACGGCAATATGGATTCAAGAAAGGTACTGGGACAGAAGAAGCAGTTGTTAATGTGGTTGAATATGTTTGCAAAGGACTTGATGCTGGTTACAAAGGAGTTGCAGGATTGTTTTTTGATTTGTCAAAAGCATTTGACCTAGTTGATCATAAGATACTATGTGAAAAGCTTCGATATATTGGGTTGTCTCGAGATGCAATTAATTTATTTAAGGATTATTTAAAGAGAAGGAAGCAATTTGTTCAAATAAATGATTCAAAAAGTAACGTGTTGAATGTAATATGTGGAGTTCCACAAGGAAGTGTGCTTGGACCACTTTTATTCAAAATTTATATAGATGATTTAAAAAATATAAATCTTAATGGGCACTTATTTATGTATGCAGACGATATATGCCTATTTTATAAATATCAGCATGAAAAGGTTCTACAGACACAGGTTGAATATGATGCTGCGATTTTGTCGGAATTTTTAAGAGTAAATAAATTATTATTAAATGCTGAAAAGACTAAGTTTATAAGATTCAAACCATATATTTATAGAAGTGAAGATCTTATGAATGTACATGTTGATGGTAATGTAATATGTGAATCAGAAAATGTGAAATAACTTGGCATTAATCTTAGCCACAATCTTCTTTGGGATAATCAAATAAACAGTTTAAAAGCGAAGATTTCTTCTGGAATTGGTATTCTTTATAAGTTTAAAAACAAACTGAATTTTAAAACGAAACTGCTACTTTATCAATCTCTAGTTCATTCGCATCTAACGTATTTACCCATAATTTATGGTAGTAAAACAAATACTAGCCTAAAAACTTTGCAATCAGCTCAAAATAAAGCGCTTAAAATTGTATTTAATCTCCCAATAAGATTCTCAACAGTAGATCTTTATCAAAACTATGCAAAAACAATACTTCCAATAAGAGGACTTTATAAACAACAAATACTGTTGTATGTTTTTAAGTGTATAAATGGAATTGGTTCACACGGTTTAACTTTTCCCCAAAACATGTCAATTTCACGAATAACTACTAGACATTCGCAGGACTTAAATGTTGTATGGTGCCGCCTTGAGCTTACTAAGCAACGCATTAGCTTCAGTGGTCCTAGTGAATATAATGGATTACCACAAAGTTTGAAAAATATTTCGGTTTTATCAACGTTTAAAATTAAGTTAAAACAATATTTGTTAGAAAATATAGAAATACTTCTCGCATCCTAAATTAAATATATGTATGTATGATTAAAAAAATATATTTATATTTGCCTATACAAATTTCAATATTTGAATTTAATTTTTTTTTTTTTTCCTATATTATGAATAAATAAATTGTTGCCTTTTAGCCTCTATAAAGCCAATTCGGCGCTGAGGCGCAATATGATTATTGTAAAAAATAAAAAAAAAAAAAAAAAAAAAAAAAAAAATTAAACCTAGTGGAAATTGAAGGTAACTACCTGTGCTATTAAACCACATTTATACTTTTTCCCAATTGTATTTGTGAATATTTTTATCGAATTTTTAAAATTTGACTTAGTGCAAATTGTCTACTATATGAGGTCTTGGAGGGATGTGGTCAGTATGACCATATCTTAACATCTCAATGAATTAAACCTAGTGGAAATTGAAGGTAACTACCTATGCTATTAAACCACATTTATACTTTTTCCCAATTGTATTTGTGAATATTTTTATAAAGTTTTTAAAATTTGACTTAGTGCAAATTTTCTACTATATGAGGTCTTGGAGGGATGTGGTCAGTATGACCATATCTTACCATCTCAATGAATTAAACCTAGTGGAAATTGAAGGTAACTACCTATGCTATTAAACCACATTTATACTTTTTCCCAATTGTATTTGTGAATATTTTTATAAAATTTTTAAAATTTGACTTAATGTAATATATGAGTTCTTGGAGGTTTGTTTTGTATAATTATATTTTTAATTTGACAAAAATAAAAAAAGTTACAAAAAAAAGATTTATTTTACATATGTTATACAGAGGACTTCAGTTTTTTTATATAAATTTTTTTTGTTATGTAAATATATACATATTTTTACAAACTTAAAAAAATATTTTGTTAATTAAAAAAAATAATAATAAAAAATACATTTCTATTAAATTTAATTTGTAATAGTATTATGTAAATATAATATTAGCTTTATATAAGTAATTATCAATTTGTACTTAAAACATTTTGTACTGATATTTTCTTTAATAAATATTTTAATGTTCACATTAGGCAAGTATTTGATATTGATACGTATATATTAATATATTTAAAAAAATATATGCTTAATTAAATGAAACTGAATAAGCAATTAATTTCCATTTGTTTTAACAATATTTGGCATAAGAAAAATCATTAAACAATTTTTTACCAAAAATAGTGGGCATGCTTATTTATGCAAATATTTTATATGATTAAGAAGTTTGACTACATAAATAACAAATAAATTGTGGGGAAAATGTTATGTTGAGAACTTTGTTGTAATGTTCAAAACAATCTTTATCGACCCCTCGATTGCACTTAATGCATTTTAAAAATGACTTAAGATGGCCGCCTTCACAATACATACATTGTATTTTACTGTTGCCATATTTAGTTTAGGTAGTTACTTTCAATTTCCACTAGGTTTAATTCATTGAGATGTTAAGATATGGTCATACTGACCACATCCCTCCAAGACCTCATATAGTAGAAAATTTGCACTAAGTCAAATTTTAAAAACTTTATAAAAATATTCACAAATACAATTGGGAAAAAGTATAAACGTGGTTTAATAGCATAGGTAGTTACCTTCAATTTCCACTAGGTTTAATTCATTGAGATGTTAAGATATGGTCATACTGACCACATCCCTCCAAGACCTCATATAGTAGAAAATTTGCACTAAGTCAAATTTTAAAAACTTTATAAAAATATTCACAAATACAATTGGAAAAAGTATAAATGTGGTTTAATAGCATAGGTAGCTACCTTCAATTTCCACTAGGTTTAATTCATTGAGATGTTAAGATATGGTCATACTGACCACATCCCTCCAAGACCTCATATAGTAGACAATTTGCACTAAGTCAAATTTTAAAAATTCTATAAAAATATTCACAAATACAATTGGGAAAAAGTATAAATGTGGTTTAATAGCACAGGTAGTTACCTTCAATTTCCACTAGGTTTAATTCATTGAGATGTTATGATATGGTCATACTGACCACATCCCTCCAAGACCTCATATAGTAGAAAATTTGCACTAAGTCAAATTTTAAAAATTTTATAAAAATATTCACAAATACAATTGGGAAAAAGTATAAATGTGGTTTAATAGCATAGGTAGTTACCTTCAATTTCCACTATGTTTATATCATTGAGATGTTAAGATATGGTCATACTGACCACATCCCTCCAAGACCTCATATAGTAGACAATTTGCACTAAGTCAAATTTTAAAAATTCTATAAAAATATTCACAAATACAATTGGGAAAAAGTATAAATGTGGTTTAATAGCACAGGTAGTTACCTTCAATTTCCACTAGGTTTAATTCATTGAGATGTTAAGATATGGTCATACTGACCACATCCCTCCAAGACCTCATATAGTAGAAAATTTGCACTAAGTCAAATTTTAAAAACTTTATAAAAATATTCACAAATACAATTGGCAAAAAGTATAAATGTGGCTTGATAGCATAGGTAGTTACCTTCGATTTCCACTAGGTTTAATTCATTGAGATGTTAAGATATGGTCATACTGACCACATCCCTCCAAGACCTCATATAGTAGAAAATTTGTACTAAGTCAAATTTTAAAAACTTTATAAAAATATTCACAAATACAATTGGGAAAAAGTATAAATGTGGTTTAGTAGCACAGGTAGTTACCTTCAATTTCCACTATGTTTAATTCATTGAGATGTTAAGATATGGTCATACTGACCACATCCCTCCAAGACCTCATATAGTAGAAAATTTGCACTAAGTCAAATTTTAAAAACTTTATAAAAATATTCACAAATACAATTGGGAAAAAGTATAAATGCGGTTTAATAGCATAGGTAGTTACCTTCAATTTCCACTAGGTTTAATTCATTGAGATGTTAAGATATGGTCATACTGACCACATCCCTCCAAGACCTCATATAGTAGAAAATTTGCACTAAGTCAAATTTTAAAAACTTTATAAAAATATTCACAAATACAATTGGGAAAAATTATAAATGTGGTTTAATAGCACAGGTAGTTACCTTCAATTTCCACTAGGTTTAATTCATTGAGATGTTAAGATATGGTCATACTGACCACATCCCTCCAAGACCTCATATAGTAGAAAATTTGCACTAAGTCAAATTTTAAAAACTTTATAAAAATATTCACAAATACAATTGGGAAAAAGTATAAATGTGGTTTAATAGCACAGGTAGTTACCTTCAATTTCCACTAGGTTTAATTCATTGAGATGTTAAGATATGGTCATACTGACCACATCCCTCCAAGACCTCATATAGTAGAAAATTTGCACTAAGTCAAATTTTAAAAACTTTATAAAAATATTCACAAATACAATTGGGAAAAATTATAAATGTGGTTTAATAGCACAGGTAGTTACCTTCAATTTCCACTAGGTTTAATTCATTGAGATGTTAAGATATGGTCATACTGACCACATCCCTCCAAGACCTCATATAGTAGAAAATTTGCACTAAGTCAAATTTTTAAAACTTTATAAAAATATTCACAAATACAATTGGGAAAAAGTATAAATGTGGTTTAATAGCATAGGAAGTTACCTTCAATTTCCACTAGGTTTAATTTATTGAGATGGTAATATATGATTGTACTAATTAAATCCCTAAAAGGACTCATGTATGAACAATTTGCTTGAGGACAAAAAAAATACAAAAAAAAAGAATAATTTTACTAAAAGTTTATTGTATTATTCATTTGCACTACGAATATTAATTTTTAATGTTTAAACACACAGAAAATTTAAAAATTAGTGCAAAATTGTTAATTTTACGTATTAAAAAGTTTTTTATCGCATGCGATATTTTTTTTTCTATCACTAAAAACGTATTTAACTAGGCGTATTTATCTTCACACACATCGCACAGTGTACTTTTCGGTATATTTAAAAACAAAAACGTCATAAAAGCAACAAAATTAAATGTACGACTCTGAAATTTGGCACACTTTGCTTTTTGGTGAGAGGCTTTTTTGTAACGGAAAATCAATATGCCACGCCCACTTTTACGCCCACCTCCCATATAACGTTTTACTCAAAATTCATATAATTTCTTTATTAATAAATATTTTGGAATAACAAAGGGCTACATTGAAACACCTAAGTTGTACTCATTCGCAAAAATAACTTTGACACGCCTACTATAACGCCCACTTTTCACGTTATAAACCGTTAATGTAATTAAAAAGCTCATAAAACCGCCAAAAAAAGAGGTATGATGATCAAATTTGCTACGTATATCCCCCTCGGCATTGTCATTACTGTGCCAGAAAATTAAGGTGCCACGCCCACTTTAACGCCTACCTCCCATATAACGTTTTAACTAAAATTCATATAGTTTCTCTATTAATAAAGATTTTGGAATAACAAAGGGCTATGTTGAAACACCTAAGTTGTACTCATTCGCAAAAATAACTTTGACACGCCTACTATAACGCCCACTTTTCACGTTATAAACCGTTAATGTAATTTAAATGCTCATAAAACCGCCAAAATAAGAGGTATGATGATAAAATTTGCTACGTATATCCCCCTCGGCATTGTTATTACTGTGCCAGAAAATTAAGGTGTCACGCCCACTTTTACGCCCGCCTCTCATATAACGTTTTACCTTAAATTCATATAATTTCTCTACTAATAATGATTTTGGAATAATAAAGGGCTATATTGAAACACCTAAGTTGTACTCATTCGCAAAAATAACTTTGACACGCCTACTATAACGCCCAGTTTTCACGTTATAAACCGTTAATGAAATTTCAAAGCTCTTAAAACCGCCAACATTACAGGTATGATGATCAAATTTGCTACGTATATCCTTCTAATCAATGATATTGGTGTGCCAAAAAGTTTAGGTGACACACCTACTTTAACGACTACCTCCCATATAACGGTTTATCTTAAATTCATGTAATTTCTCTATTGACAAAGTTTTTGGGAAAATAAAGGACCATATTGAGAAATCTAAGTTGTATTTATTAGCAGAAACTTTATTGACACGCCTACTTTAATGTCCACTTTCATTGAAGGACTACATTTAAAAAAGCATTTTAGTAGCATATCGAAGTATTAAAGGGTGGTTACGTTTTAAGGGCCGATGTTGATTTTAAATAAAACACAAATTATTTAAGAAATTATTATCATTTCTTTTTATAATGATAATATTTGTATGGTTCAATTATGTATTTAACAAAATATCGGCCTAATGGCTCCCCCATCCTTGGCGCCACTCCTCTATCTGATGGTCCAAACTTTCAATGACAATGTTGATGCTCAATTGTTGGGCATGATGATGAGGCGAGGTTGACTGATCTTTTGCCACACTATCGCAAAAACCAGCAGTGGTTCCCATTCAACGAACTAAGATGGCATTCACAGATTTTCTAACATTTTATACAGACCTGTTTTGCAGAAATTTAAATATTTTTTACAATTCTCCCGATTGTGGACGAATTTGAACGATTATGTTGATCAAAAGAATTACGAAGTGCACAAAATGCATTTTGATTTGAACGCCCATTTTTATAAAAAACCTGAATAACTTTAAAGCGTTGCCCATTTGCATATCTTTCCACGGATCAAATTGAGTAAGTTTGAGATTGAGAAATGTCAAGTGAAATGCAGAAAACAAATTTAAAGACTATTTGTAGTTCACCTTAAACATGGGCCCTTGAAATTTAACCACCCTCTACAAAGAAAGTGATACATATTTTATTATAAAGAGATTATTCCATAGTGATTAACAAAATAATAAATAATTTACTTTAAATGTACACAAAATTGGTGGTGGGTATAAAAGATTCGGCACAGCCGAATATAGTGCTCTTACTTGTTTTCTTTTAAAACACTTCAAAGAAATAAAATGTATTAATTAATCAGTGAAACATACAACTCAGTAATGAGTTTGTCAAAAAAACTATCAAATGTTTTTTTTCTGCTTTTGAAGTAAAAATCAATTGGAAAACAGTGTAGGAGTTTTACAACAAATAAAGATAAATGAATCTTTTCCTTACAGACTGTTTTTTTTGCTCTCTTTCTCCCTTGGGTGCCGCATATGTCTTAATAATATAGTAGAAACTCTGAGAAAAAAACTGAAAATAATTAGTTGGCAATTTATGGTTTTGAACTTATTCGCAAAAAATTTGTTCAAAATGTGGTTTTGGCATGTAGGAATTGAACTTTGTTTATATTAGTAGCGTTTCTTCCCCTTGACAGCTACAACATTTTTTTTCATATATTTCAAATGGAACTACTTCGCAAATAAATTGTTTTGAAAAATATTGAAACAGCTGTTTTATGAGAAAAATAAATTTTGTTTACAATAAACTTTAAACTGTCTCCATTAATTAATTTATTATTTATTTAAAATTTATTTTAATTCAACTACAAAATATATGTATAATAATAAAATACGTACAATACATACATATGTACATGTGTATGTACGATTAATACTGCGGAATAACACAGACAGAAGAAAGTTTTAATCAAATATGCTTTTAAGTCATCCGCAATTAACAAGGGATTGGCCAAGAAAGCAAATAAAAATTATTATTATTTATAAAGTGCGATAGATAAATTCGTTTTGTAATGAATTATTCATTTTTAGGAATTTTTCTATAAATAGAAAATAACAAATTACTTATCTATAAAACAATAAAATATTGTTGTTATTACATAATAGAAAAATTTAATATTATCTATCTTTATTCAATAATAAAATTTTAAAATATTTGTTTATAAAAAAATTATGTATATGGCTCGGAAATCTTTCTATTTACATTAGTTTAAAAATATATTTTTTTTTTTTGAAAATTTTTTATAAAACTGTTTTAAATTGTTTGAAATAATTTTTTAGCTTGTTTGAAATTAAAAAAAAACAATTTATATTGAATATGATATACACCTAGTATGTTTATATGTATTTCTATATATCTAAAGAACTCTGTCAAAATTTAAAAAAAAGTCGTTAATGACCCGAAGTAAAAAATGTAATGCTTTGTTCTTCTTGTTTCTTTGATTTTAAAATTTTAACCTTTTTGCAATGAACGAAGCACAGTTAAATCACTTGTATGACAGCTAAATATTGATTTACAGATATAATTTTTTTCAAATTACTTAATTTTATCCACTTTCGAAAATTAATTATTAGAGAAAAATGTAGGAGCAATAAAATTAATTATAAATTTCCACAAAATTAATAAAAATAGCCTGTTTTTATTATGTTCGAAAATTCGAACTTAAGTTCGAAATTTTTCGAAAATCTCTTAAAGATTTTTAGGAAACTGCAAATACTAAATAAATTGTGTTTGGTGGCAGTTTTCGCAATTTTTCAATTTCGAATATAAACGTTTAGTTATAACTTGAACAAATTTTTAATAAATATAAGTTTCTTAAATTAAAAATAAATTTATAAGAAAAAAGTAAATACGAAATTTGTTCTTTTAAGCATTATGCAATGTTCAAATTTATTATCAAAATGGGCGTTAAAATTTAACGTCTTAAATATTAACGGGAATATTGTACAAATCAATGCCTTAAATTTATCACAGGTTTTTAAAACGGATATTGTATAAAATTCTTGTTTAATAAATTTGTTTAAAAAATTAAACAACATACTATATTACTATTGGCGGTAAAAATAAATAAAAATTTAAATCTAAATTTTAAATTTATTAAATTTGAAAAAGAAAAAAAATTAATTAAACATATATTTGTCTGTACATATTTTTATAAAGTTTTGAATGGGCGTATCGCATAAAATTTTGTTTTATTTTTTTTTAATTTATTTCTAAATTTATTTGTAATTATTATTTTAATTAAAAAAAGAAAAATAAATATAAACATAAAATAAAATAAAATGTATTTTAAATATTTTTTATTCTAACCCGCGTGATCTTTAACCCTCTTGCATTACTTGAAAGGGGACAAGATGTTCAGGTGCATAGTGAAAAGTTCCCATTTCACAAATTCTTTGAATTATTATGTATGGTACGTACAAACCCCGTTTTTAAGAAAAAATATTATAAAAAACTTGAAATACAATATTAGAGAAACTAATACCGTGTTTCTCATTTTTATATTTTCTAAAAATATTTCAAGGAAAACATATACACTGAGGCCTCGATTATCTGTATTTTGATTAATCGGACACATCAGTTATTCGAGGGACAAAAAGAAAATGATCGATTTACCGTGATTTTCTCTATTATACGGGATTATTTACATAATTTTTAAAAATTACTTTTAAACACAATATGATAATTCCCTTGTTTGCATATAATGAGCCAGAAGCAGGTATGTATTTACATACGTATGTAAACGTGTTAAATGTGAGAACTGGGGATTGTTAGTATTTTTTTTTTTTACAATAGCATCCCTTCTCATCGGTAAAAGACAAGTAAAACTTTAGCTATTAAAGGCAAAGTTAAGATTTAAATAAGCATTAAAAAATTGTTTGTGTTAAAATTCTCTTATAAAATAATGTGAAGAAATTTCTTAACATGAAATTCTTATGATTTGTTTGCTGTTTGCTGGTAAAATTATTACTCTTTATTGGTATTATTTGAAAAAGTTCATAAAATTCTCGTATGATAAAAAAACAGACAAATTGGTTACTCAATTAACCAAAAATCAAAATTAAATTGTTTATCTAGAATGCTTCTGGTTCCGACCATTACGGATAATCGACGTCTCACTGTAAAGTGTTAACAATTATTGCAAATTCATACATACAAAAGCTTATGAAAATTCAGAAAAACAAAAAAAAATTCCTTTTAACTTGAAATTACAAATAAATTGCAATGCGTTGAAAATATTTGGCAATAATTTTTAAATTTTAAAGCAGAAAATTTAAAACTTATCGATGATCAAATAAATTATTTAATCGGAAATTCGAGTTTTTCATTATGTTTATTAAATGTGTGTTGGCTTGTAATTAAGGGTTTGGTTTACCTTACATTAACCTTTAACAACTTATGTTTGTATGCGTATGCTAACCCCCCCATGCTAATGCCCCCATAAAATAGCACCCTTATTTGTAACAAGCCACAAATATATATTTCCTTAAATAATGGCTTGAAAGTGATTATGAAAAAAATACTTTGCGTTTTTTCAACATATTACAAAGAATCATTTAATTCGACAAAATAATAAATACATTTTTGATAAGAAATACAAATTACGGCAACGGCAACTACATACAATAAATAGCAACGGAAAAACGTCAACAATTGTTACCATTTATCTATTTTCCCAAAAGGAAAGTCAAAATGAATTGTTGGAATACAACTGCAAAATGAGAGTTTTTTCATCTAGTTTGACATACGAAAAAAGTGTCAAGTTAAAATTTATTTTATATTGACACCATTTAGTTTTATTAGTTCAAAACAGGGTGGGTACACTTATACAAGTGGCGGTGCTAGTCCAGCTGATTATTTTTTTTGTGTGCCCATGTTTGTCAAACTCCATATAAAAAACAAGTAAGAGTGCTATATTCGGCCGTGCCGAATCTTATATACCCTTCACAACGTGTAGTCATGCAATAACAGTAGTTTGTATCACCATTCATCCCATATGAAATACGTATACATATAAAAAACACACATATATAAAAACATCCCATTGTAAAATTATAAAATTACGTATGTATGTTAAAAAAAATAAAAAAAAAAATTAAAAAAATAAATAAAAAAATATTTTTTAAAAAATTTTTTTAAAAAATAATTAATATAAATAATAAATATAAAACAAAAAAAAATTAAAAAAAATTAAAAAAAATATAAAAAAAATTAAAAAAATAATAAAAATATAAATAATATATTAAATAAAAAATAAAAAAAAAAATTATAAAAATTAAAAAAAAAATTTAAAAAAAATTTTTTTGGCTCACCTGGGATTCAATGCCACGGTTATTCTAACCAGTATACACGTTTGTATGTATGTATGTTGTTGTTGTAATGTTGTTTTTTTGTTGAAACAAAAAATCGATGTGGTCGTAGGTTTCTGCTCATATGTCAGTTGTTTATGTACCGATGTTTCTGATTTTCAAAACCGATCTACTCCCGAATATTTCTGATATTTTATTACCTCACGTGGGTCCAAGCGGGGGGCTTCAAAAAGTTGATTTCAATATACACACGGACAGACGGTCAAACGGACAGACTGACAGAGCTTAATCGACTCCCCTATTCATAAGCTTTCAGAAAATATATACTTTATGGGGTCGGAAATGAAGATTGTAGAAATTTCACACGGAATGACAAACCTATATATACCCATTTTCACTGTGTGTATAAAAAGAGATTTCAGTGACAAGAATTGTCAAACTCCATATATAAAAAAGAGAGACAAAATAGAAAAAGATTACTCTTTCCGCTTTCGCCTTATGTTATTACACCATTGTTAAAAATACTTATTCCATCATTAAATTTTTAAAATATTTCTATAAGAAAATCATAGGTTTTTTTAAGCTTTGGCGTAATGCAAAATAAGAACAAAAGAAAATCAAACGATAAATTGACACGGCGTTTTTACTTGAAGTTGCGTACAAATTCTGTTTCATCATTTACTCTTTACTCTCTAAGTATATAAAAGTTGTTGCTGTTGTTGGAAATAATAAACAAAATAATTTTTCTAAACAAAAATATGTTGAAAAAAAAATTATTTCTGTTGTTGTTTTTCTATAATTGCATGTTTGGGTATTATAAAACAATATTTTATCATCAAAATTATGGTGGTAAATGATATTAACTAGATGCCTCATAAAAACTTATATGAGAAAATAAATAAAAATACATATTGCTTTCTGTACAGGGTAGTAAATACATTTTGTTTTAGTAATTTGTAAATTTACTAAAACCTTCTAATGCAAGATTTTTATAGAGGCACATTTATTCATCAGGTAGTATTGTTTCGTCAGCTGATTATTTTTTCTTCAATTATTTTAAATGTAAGCTGTCAAAACCTATACATAAAAAACAATACTCCCTCTTCTCTCATTTATTTCAAATGTCCAACTTCATGTATAAAAAATATAAACAAAAAAATTCTCTCCGAACTGCAATTACCTGGTGAATTAATATGCCTTGATTTTTATATGAAAGTTGTTCATCAATCGCCTGTGTTCTGTATTCCAAATAAAATTAAATCACTCGGAATTGCCATTGTAGTGTTATTGTTTGTAACAACAATTTCATGACAATTCCCAGTAATTTAATTCCACTCGGACTGCAAAACACAGGCGAATAATATTTGAAATTTTATAAAAATACTGTTTTTGAGAAGTTTTAAAATTTTATACTGAAAGAATTTTTTTACGGAGTATGCTAAGGTTAGGTTAGGTAGAACAGGCAGCTGTTGTGCAGCTCACTTAGGTCCATTATAATGATCCCATTGTGATGCCTGAATAGAAAAGTAAGAATAGAATATAAAAGAGAGAAGAGAAGCAGACAAGTCCAGAGTCTCTGGCGGGAATCGAACCCGCAACCCCCAAATTTAGCAGACCAGCACACTACTGACTAGTCCACCGGGGCACCCGAGTATGCTAAGCTTTTCATAATATTTATTTATTTTTATAATACTGTCTGAAGCATTGGTAACAAATACCTTACAACCGTGTGAACTGGCAATTAGTGCCTAACAATGTTGGAAGAAAAATTATTGTCAGATCATTAATATCTGGCAACAATATTGTCAGATATAGGGCAATCATCTATTTATAAAATTTATTGTGAATATAAAGAAAACGGGCGATAAAGAGTATTCCATTTTTAAATCTGTGGCACCTTTTTCAGTTTCTCAAAAGCCACGAAAATCTAAAATTGTAAGAAAAACAAGACCAATGCAATTTCTGACAACTGATCTGCCAATTTTTGTATAGTCTTCTGACAACTGTCTTAATTTACAATTTTTCGTCGAACATTGCCCGATAAAGTTATTGTCGAATAAAAATCTGACAATGAAATTGTTAGCTTTTCTTGCAAAATTCTCACAGCCGTCTGAACTGACAATTTGCCTTATGGAAGCAATTCTTTATTGTCATTCCAGTTTTGGCCATGTTCTGTTAGAGCTCTGCTCTATATTTACAAACAATGATTTCAAGTTTCCTTAAATGAATTTTTTATTTAAAAAAAAAATTCTATAAACTTTTCAGACAATCATTTAATACCCATATTGTGGAGGTTGAAGGGGCATAGCCGTAATTACTACTTTTGACCCACATATCCGCCGGCTTATTTTGATCGCTCGTGTAAAATTACGACCGTCATTGAATGCCGTATTTTGCCTTCTGATCAACGAAACGTGTGAGAACACATCAAGATTTTTCTCGTTTCCATTTTACTCACATAAATGTTATCACACTTAATAGCCAAAAGTGTCTTTATCTTATTTTCAAAAAGGTATAGCTGAATGATATAATCGATAATGTAGCATTCTTACTAACTTGAAATTGTCAATACTGCACTACAGGATGGTTTAAATCTATCTTTTATTTTATGATACAATTTTTTTATATATATTTTTAGAAAATGTTTTATAAATTTTCGATTTCTTAATTTTTTTTAATTTTCTGTAGTCAACAAACTTTTGTATATAAAATTATTGATGAGCTTTGATTTAAGGGGTGTCTCGAAATGCTTTTTTACATTTTAAAATGTCTCCCAAATCTAGTTTTTTTCAAACAAAAAATACATTTTATTGGCGTTATGGAGAAAAATTTCTAAACTTTATTATGCACAAAACCAAAGTTTCAAATTTTATTTTCTTTTGCAAAATTTCGCACTTTTTTCTTAACGATTTGCATTAAACGTTGGACACACGTTTTACCGAAGTGTTTGATAGCTTTTTTCCAGCTTTGAACTTTGTTCTTAGGTACTGCTTAATTATAGCCCAATAGCGTTCAATAGGCCTTAGCTTTGGACAATTAGGTGGATTCATGTTTTTCGATACAAAATTTATTTTGTTGGCCTCATACCACTCAAGGACGTCTTTGCTGTAGTGGCAGCTTGCCAGGTCGGGCCAAAACAGTGGAGGTATATTGTGGCTTCTGTATAATGGCAATGCAGCCTTTCTCAGGTACTCATTAATATAAAATTGGCTGTTCATTGTACGATTCACAATGATTGCCTTTGAAGTTTTCCCACATGTATATATTGCTTGCCATATCATATATTTTTTGACGAATTTTGAAATCTTTTTGTACTTAAATTTATCGGAAACATTAGCTCTTTTATTGGAAACATAAAAACCCTGACCAGGAAGCTCTGAATAGTCAGCTTTACAATAGGTTTCATCGTCCATTAAAATACATCCATTAAAATTATTTAATTTGTGACGTAGCAACTGTCTTGCTCTTATTATTGCCGTTTTTGTACCTTTTTCGTTTCGGTTTGGAGCTTTCTTGACTTTGAATGTTCTTAAATTTTCTTTTTTCTTTATTCGTTCTACAAGCGACTTCAAAATATTTAGTTTTTGTGTGATATCGCGAATGGAAATGTTTGGATTTCGCTTCCAAAGTGCCTTCACCTTTTTAACGATTTGAGGATTCCTAAAACCACGAGGCCCTCCACCTTTCTTGTGCTTAATAGACAAGTCTTTTTTGAATTTAAAAATAACGTTACGGGCAGTCTGTCTGGACACTTTTGCCCGTCGCGCAACTTCAGCGTAAGAAAGTTGTTTATTTTCATTATAAATATCCACAATATTTTTTCTCACTTTTGCTCTATTTGACGACATTTTAAATACGGATTAAATAATTTGAATAAACTTATTAACAAAGTATTGTTGACACTTATAACTATCACAGAGTGGAACAAAAAAATTAATTAAATAATAATTGTTTGCGTAGTGCCCTGTAAAAAATTTAAAAAAGCATTTCGAGACACCCCTTAAAAGGTTTAAATTTCATAGAATATTTTCGATAAGTTTTCAAATTGAAAAAAAAAATTAGAAGAAATTCTTGTTTTATTAAAAAAAAAATTTATTCAATTAGTTGACAGTTTGTTCTTGAAATTTTCGATTTTTTTTTGGAACTAAAAAATGTTTGTTTAGAAAAAGATCTAATAGCCTGCTTGATAAATTTTTTTTTTGTTAAAATTTATTTTAGGAAAATTTTTTAGCAATTTTAGAAAAAAAAATGTAATATTGTTAAATAGTTATTTTTTTTATTAACAGATAATTTATGATTTTTATGAATTTCTTTTGTATTTTTTAAAATCCATTATTTAAAAACCAAAATAAAACACACAATTTCGAATTTGTTAAAAATAAATCTACTTAAAATATCTAGTCTCAATAGAAGTCAGTTTCGCATTGGGTAATAGTTTTTTTCTGACATCTGGTTCATTAAAAAGTTATTCATCATTTCAACAGCAGACAAACAAAACAGGCGGACAGGCCAAACCAACTCACAAACAAGCATAAACATTAAGAAAAAATTAGAAAAAAATCACAAAATCTATCAGCACTTAAGACACAGTCAATCATTAATTCTACGATAATGGAAAAAGTACAAACAAAAATTGACACCCTCTTCTCTGTTGCATCTTCTCAAAATTATGAATTTTTACGTCTCTGTCAAATGAGATGTGCAAAAGACAAAAAAAAATATTTTTTTTGATTTTTATTCAAAACTAGCCAATCCCGGCGCGCGTTGCTACGCCCCTTCATGAATTTTAATCGCATTCTAAATTTTAATCGAATATCAAGTGCAAGGCTAAAAACTACAACTTTTTCTTTATGAGCGTGGCACTGCCCACTTTTCTAATTACAAAACTGTATAGTCATGACAGCTCAATAAGTGTGCAAAGTTTCAGAAAAATCGGTTCAGTGTAAGTACCTCAAAATGATACCTTTTTTTATGGGCGTGGCACTTCCCACTTTTCTAAATACGAAACTGTATAGTCATGACAACTCAATATGTGTGCAAAGTTTCAGAAAAATCGGTCCAGTGCAAGTACCTCAAAATGATACCTTTTTTTTAATGGGCGTGGCACTGCCCACTTTTCTAATGATGAAAGTGTAAAGTCATGACAGCTCAGTATGTTTGCAAAGTTTCAGAAAATTCGGTCCAGTGCAAGTAGCTAAAACTGATAACTAATTTTTTATGGGCGTGGTCCCGCCCACTTTTTTAGTCTTAAAATTATAAAGTCACGACAGCTTAATATGTGTGCACAGTTTCAGAAAAATCGGTCCAGTGCAAGTGCCTCAAAATTAAAACTTTTTTAGGGGCGTGGCCCCGCCCACTTTTCTTATCACGAAATTATTTAGTCATGACAGCTCGATATGTGTACAAAGTTTCAGAAAAATCGGTCAAGTGCAAGTAGCTAAAACTGATAACTAATTTTTTATGGGCGTGGCCCGCCCACTTTTTTTCATCCATAAACACTCCCCGGTATGTGTACAACAACTTACCAAAGTTTGAGCCCGATCGGTTTTACAGTTTCAGAGTCTATAGCTAACACACACACACACACACACAGAGTTTCACTTTTATATATATAGATAAAGGAAAATGTTTAAGAAATCATTGTGAAAAGTAGTAAAAGTATTTTTTATTTGTGCAATAAGATATGTTTTTATGATCACCCGGTTACCGTGACAATGTGTTTGTTTCATTTCAAAAAAAAATCTCATGCACATGCTTTCATTTAACACCACACCACACCTCAGCTCCACAATCCCTGTAATAAACTTTTTATTATTGTAGTTGTAACTATTTCGATATTTTCTCAAATTCATGTGTTTTTGTCATCACAAATTCGTTGTGTATGTGTTTGTATTTATTTTTTGTTCTCAATATTTATGACATTTTCTATAATCGCATTTTGTCACGTTATGTTTGTTTCACTTAAAACAAAAATAGAAAAAAAAAAACAACAACATTTGTGACAGGTTTGTCATATTTTTTTACATTAAAATTGTATGAGTGTGTTTTTGTTTTATTTTTATTTTTTTATAGTGTGAACCATGAAAAATTTAACATGTGTAAGGAAATTTAATGTTGTTGTTTTTATTAACATTTAAATGCTAAAGTACACCAACTTGAAGTTGAAGTAAAAATTTAGTTTAATGTATAATTTATTGACAAAAAAAAATAAGTTTTTGATTTACAAGAAATTTCTTTTTAAATTTTTGATCCGCACTACATTTTCAATAAAATTTTAATTTAAATAAAAATGTTGGCAACAATTAAAACTACTAGAGAGGAGATCGTTGAGTTTTGTTACACGTATCTCAAAGGCAGAAAGACAAATCTTAATAGGAGCGTCAACGCTTTGTAATGAACAATAATGTTCACATTATTTGATTAATAAAACTCATTCATTTCAAACAAGTAACAGTGCTATATTCGGCCGTGCCGAATCTTATATACCCTTCACAACGTGTAGTCATGCAATAACAATTGTTTGTATCACCATTCATCCCATATAAAATACGTGCATATGTACATACTGGTTAGAATATATGTGGCATCGAATCCCAGCTGAGCCAAAAAAAATTTTATTTTATTTTATTTAATACTAGCTAATACCCGGTGCGCTTCGCCACCCCAAATTTTAGTATTTAAATCATATGGCAGGTGCCACGCCCACTATTGGTAATGCACCCATTTTTTCCATAAATGTTTATTTGAATATCAAAGTTGCTTTTGCAAAATTTTAGTACTCTAATCGATATCGTTTTCCAGATATACGAATTTTAGTATTTAATTCATATGGTAGGTGCCACGCCCACTATTGATAATGCACCCATTTCTTGCCTAAATGTTCATTTGTGTGTCAAAGTTGCTCTTGCAAAATTTTACTACTCTAATCGATATCGTTTTCCAAATATACGAATTTTAGTATTTAATAGGAGCCACGCCCACTATTGATAATGCACCCATTTCTTGCCTAAATGTTCATTTGGGTGTCAAAGTTGCTCTTGCAAAATTTTACTACTCTATTCGATATCGTTTTCCAAATATATGAATTTTAGTATTTAATTCATGTGGCCACGCCTACTTTTGCAAGTCCGCCCATTTTTTACCCAAATATTCGTGTGGATGTCAAAGTTTACCGTACTTAATTTAAAGACTCTAGCTGCATTAACTTTCGTGATATATAATATTTAATACTTATTCTTTAATAGGGCGTGGGACCCCGCCCACTTACAATTTCAAGCCAAAGTATAGCCTATAGTTCCTTCCAGACATACAGGAAGATTCTGTAAAAATTTCAAGGAAATCGGTCCAGCCGTTTAACCGTCTATAAAGCACAAACAAACATACAAACATACAAACATATAAACATACAAACATACAAACACACATTGATTTTTATATATATAGATATTATTTATATTTTATTATTTTTTTTTATATTTTTTTTAAATTTTTTTAAAAAATTTTTTTAGAAAAATTTTTAAAAAATTTTTTAAAATTTTTTTTTAAATTTTTTTTAATTTTTTTTTTGTAGTTTTTTTATTATTTTTTTTCTTATTTTTAATATTTTTTTTTTTGTAATTTTTTTTGTTTGGTATGTTTTTTACATGTATGTATGTATGTATGTATGTTGTTGTTGTAATTGTGAAAAAAAACGAGGTGGTCGTGGTTTTTTGCTCATATCTCAGAAAGTTATGGGGCGATTGTGCTGAATTTCAATAGCGATTCATTCCTGGATATTTCCAAGAGATTGATACCATGTACAGATCTGAGGAACATATAGTTGCTTCTAAAAGTTGATTTCAACCAACACACGGACAGACGGGCAGACGGATAGACGGTCAGGGCTTAATCGACTCCTCTATTCATAAGCTTTCAGAAAATATATACTTTATGGGGTCGGAAATGAAAATTGTAGAAATTACAAACGGAATGACAAAGCTATATATACCCTTGTGCACCACAGGTGAAGGGTATAAAAATTTAAATAAAGCGCAAAATTTACCTGAAAACAGTTAAAATGTCATTACTTTTCAACAATTTCAATCGGAAAAGATAACAAAAATAACAGTTGTTTTGCAGTTAACTTTACTACGAGGGTACATTTAGCAAGGCACCCGTAACTAATCAGCTGACTGTATATCATCAAACTGTATATCAAAATTATGAATTTGCCTTCAAATTATTTTTTATATGCAGTTTCCAATTGATAAAACACTGCGAATTCAGTGGAATTCGCCAATGAGTGTGCTTTGCTAAGTTTGCCCTGTTCAATACCTTAGGTTAGGTTAGGTAGAACAGGCAGCTGTTGTGCAGCTCACTTGGGTCCGTTATAATGATCCCATTGTGATACCTGAATAGAAAAGAGAGAAGAGAAGCAGACTAGTCCAGAGTCTCTGGCGGGAATCGAACCCGCAACCCCCAAACTAGCAGACCAGCACGCTACTGACTAGTCTACCGGGGCACCCTTCAATACCTTACGTCCTCTCAAAATCGGATTTTCCAATTGCAAAGCATTACCACAGCGTTATGTTGGTTTAATTTATACACATTGTATGGGCTTGAAGTATTTGACAGCTAAAAAACCTTTGGTATTCTTGTCTAGGTTTGGCTGTCAGACACTTAAAAGTTAATAAAAAAAAGGATGTTTACATACACAAATTAATTGAAAATTGATATGAAATCAAACTCTTTGTAAAATGTCAAACGTTTTAGTGTTAAAAAAGTTATCGATGGTGTAACGGCGGAGCATTTTGTTTTAGACGTCATCTTAGACTTATAAGTTTCGACCTACAATGTGTTCTAAAGGGTGTCTCAGTAAGAATGCACTTTCTGAATTTAGTTTATTTTTGTTTTGTTACGTATTCTTTCTTATGCTGAAATATGGAACGCTTTAAGAACAACACATTTTAATTGTGAAAACTTAATGCGAAGATAATCATTTTCAGTAAAAAAAAAATGCACCTAATGTGTATGGTTAAAAAATTAAAAAACTGGACAGTAAGACTCCTGTGCGTTAACGTACTGGCCGTTTTAACGAGAGAGTTGCCGAAAAACATTAATTCGTTCTCAGTAACTTCAAGTTTCATGAAACGTTAATGCTGCGAATTTTGACAAAAGTCATTCATTTTTATTTACACAAAATTCAGCTTGATCCGGAGCTCAAACTAGCTGACAATGGCAGCACTGTCTAGTTCGCAATTTGGTTAGGCGGCGTGATATTGCCTTGCTTTCTTAAAGATAAGGCTAAGTTTGCAGTGACTGTAAACGACATTTGTTAGGGGAACAGGATAACGAAGTTTTTGTAGCCTCAACTGGATGGCATGAATCTAGATGACAGGTGGTTTAAGCATGATGGCGCCATCTGCCGCCTCACTGTGCCTAAAATAATTAATTTATTGCAACTACGGTTTCCAGAACAAATTATCTCAAGAAATTCTGATATCAATTGGCCGCCGAGATCATGCTACTTAACGTCTTGCTATTTTTTTTTTTTTTTTTGGATTTTGTGAATTCACAGGTTAAGGTGAATAAACCGGAAACAATTCCAGAGCTTAATTCCAAAGCCATCGCATCAACGGTGGTGTACAGCCAAATCTCTTTAAAAAAGTTGTTGAAAATTTCATAAAAAGAATAATGACCTTTCATCAGAACTATGACGCTATTTAAAGGACATTTCATTTCATACTTAATCGGAACATGTCTTCTTAATAAGCTAGTTTAAAAAATCACAACTATCTCAAAAACTCAGGTGACTTTGTTTAATTTTTAATAAGACACCCTTTACTTAGTAAGTCCTTTCATTGGTTATCAATATTCAACATGTCAGTTGAAAAGAATTAAACTGAAAAGATTAAACTTTCGTTTGTAACTATTGTAAGTTTGTGCAGTATTTTTCTGTAATTATTTTTGCGGCTTTGACTGGCAATTTAGTACCACTTCAATCCAAAGGTTAATCCAGAGCTTAACTTATTTAAAACTAAAGAAATTACCGAATAGTTTTTGCATATATTTTTATTTATTAGAGATCCATTTGTCATAATAGCAATAAAAGAGGTGGTCGAGTTTTTTTGGTTTATATCTCAGCATTTAAAAGTTAAATTTTCCCTTTTTTCGATTTCACTTCCAATATTCCTATTCTACCACTTACGGGTGTGTGTATTAGATATTTGAGGCACATAAAAATTTGATTTCAAAGAACACGCGGACAGTTGGACATTGCTCAATACTGTCCTATTCATAAGAATTACAAAAATATATTCTTTAAAGGGTCGCTAGGGAATATTGTAAAAATTACAAACACAGTGACAAAGCTATATATACCCTTACCACCTGAGGTGAAGGGCATCAAAATTGTCAAAGTGCAATTTTTCGAAAAGTTGCTCGTAAAACAATCTTTTTGTTTAATAATATTCAACAATAATTTTAAGTAATTTTTGGCTTAAATCCAACAAAATTTCAAATTTTTATTTTTAATATTTCATTTAAAAATTATTATTTTTTTTTATTAACAAATATCACTGAAAGGTGATCGTTTACGTTCAAGTTGTGTTGTGTAACATGTGAAATACAAAATTTACGCTGATGGAAAACATATTTGAACATTATGTTCTATTTCAAAAAGGTGTAGGTTTTAGTTTTTCAAACGAAAATTTAAAAGAAAAATTGTTACAACTATTAATCATACTTGTGTTTTTGTACACTAATTACGCATGCACACTCTTAATGCATTTATTTGTGGTCTTAAAGGGGTTAAGCACTTAAAAGTGTATCGAATAGTGAGTGCATCGTGTGTGTTGTTTTTTTCTTCTTCTTCTTCTTCTCTTTCTTAAGTATAATGTATAAAGTCAATTTATTGTGCAACTTTAAGAAAATGTCACTTATAGAGTCATTACTATGCCACACATAAACAATCCCTAACCATTTACGCTGTTTGGGTGACGCATCTTTGAATGCATTAAAAGCAGAGTGGAGTGGAGTGTGTGTGTGCGTGCTTGCGTGTGACTAAATGATCTTTAACCCTTAAAATAAGTGTTGGTTTTACAACATTTTTTTTTCTCTATGTGTGATTGTGTGTTTGTGTGTGTATGCTTTTTTTTAATTATTTACAATACAACAATAAAAATTTGTTGAGTTGATTGCGAAAAGCCATAGAAATCACTAGATTTTACAGCTAATTAAGATTTTTATTGAAAATACAATTTTGTATAGGAAAACCAGAAAATATACATTCGGTCAAACCCAACCATATTGTGCCCTACTAGATTATAAAAGATTTTAATGCGTTTCTCTCATTAAAAATTATTCAGTCAAAGTTCTTACTTTTCATTTGTTATCAGTTGCATGAGGGTTATGGAGACTTTTGCGAGTCTACTTTAAACAGGTGGTGTAAAAGTTGTCACCCAATGTTCCATAGCTGTAAGTAACTTTAGTTTTGCTTTTGGATTGTGTTTATTTGCGGCGTTATGCATATTATTTATGAATATTCTTTTTGGAGAATTCAAGAAGGCTTATTGACATAAACTCGTGACTTAAAGAGACTCTATAAAAAGAAGTCTAGAAAGGTTAAATCCAGCAATCTAACCGATCAGTTCATGGTAGAGATATTAAGCGAAGCGGAATTGCAGTCCTAAATTGGGGTTATGGGTTGTGAAGTATTTGTCGTTTCTCCATCCTATTGGAACAGCATGTTGTCCTGTCCTAATTCGTTTATTTTAGGTAAAATAAAGTCCTTGCACATGATTATGTAGAGCTTGCTGTTCACAAAAGTAGTTTCGAAAAATTAAAAAATGAGAAAAACAAGAGCCTATGAAACTTCCACAATAAACAACACACCACAAAGTAACTCTGAACGGGCATAGTATGTTATCTGCGGATTTTCGTTGCCCCAGAATCGATAATTTTGCTTGCTTTTATCCACAGAGATGTTAATGTCACATAATTTTTTATGAAAATTTGTCTTCCTCGTAGTCGGGATTGGCGGTCTACGGCAAGCATCAAATGCACTGTCTGCCCTGTGTATCGGAACATCTTCAAGGCCTTGACCAAAAGTCTTTGTGTAGACCGTTTTCTGGCCAATACTCCGTGGTGCGCCCAGACCTGATAGCGTCTCATAATATCCCTCCCATTTCCTTCTAGGTAAAAAGCTAAAGGCCATATTGATAATACTGGGATAACACCACCGACGCATTATTTCAAAAGAAATAAAACAAATATTCCTCGTTATTGAGGAGAATAGCAAATTATGTTGACATGTCCCACCAACAATTTTTTTCGAATTTTGTAAGCAGTGCAGATTTCGTTCCCTTTCTGTATTACTTCTGAGGTAAAAATGAAATCGAAGCAATCTATTGGTATTTGTTAAAGCTAAACAACTAGCACCTAGAACTTCAAAAAAACTACCACTGCTTACCCTAAGATGAGACTACTTACTTCTTTAAAATAGAAATATGTAACTTCAGGTGCATTTACGTGCACACATGTGTACCCAGGATCTCGGAGCTAGAACCAATAATTTTATCTCATATTTTTAACAGTTTTTTTTGTTGTATTTTTCATTAATTTTTGGGAATTGACCTTATTTGGGAGTTATAGAATCGAGATAAAGTCTTAAACCGATTATAACCAACATCACAGGATTTCGTGCTGACGCCAAAAATATTTATTTCTTCTTAATTTTTAATCAACAATGTAGTGAGCAAAATTGCATTTTGAAATTTAATTAAAAAAGTTTACGTAGACTTACAGAGATAATTCTAACACAATAATTTAAACTGGGTGTGTGACCATTTCTTTTTTTTTAAATTTATTTTTTGCAAAACAATTTAAGCATGAAAGCATAATACCCTGCACACCTGTGGTGGTGTAGGGTAAAAAATGCTACAAACAAGCAACGGAACTTTGACATGTGTGAATGAATCATTTGACAATTAATTGAAATTGCACTTAAATCGTTTGACGGTTTTAATACAATTTTTAAATGTGTAACAAAATGAAACAAAAAAAAAATAAAAATACAATACTTTTGCATGAATAGAACTAATTTGCAATAATTTGAAATTGCTTTGAAAATTTTCTATAAATTATAAACTTACTGTAAGTAGTACTTCACGACCCTCTTGTAATGTATTATTGTTGCTATTTACGTATTTGTTTACAGTATTGTATGCTTGTTGGGGGTAATTTTCATTTTAAGATTTTGTTAAACAATAAAATTTCATTTTAAACATTGTACTGAATTCATACAGGGATGGAAGAAATTGTTTTTTTAATAATTTTTTGTTTATTTTTTTATATTTTAATTTTTTTTTTTAATAAAAAAAAACATAGTATTTTTTAACTCAATTGTTTTGTTTTTTTCTACACTTTGCTTTAAACTTTTACTTAACATTGAATAAATTCAAGCTGTACTATAATAGACGTTACAAAATACAATAGTGAGATGTGAATAGAACAACTAGTTTTCCGACTTAATCACTTTAAGTTTATTGCACACAGTTTTTAGAAAGAGTGTATTTTAGTTTAAAAAAAATAAAATTATTTATAAAATATTTATTTAAAATTGCACTAGTGTAAATACATTAGACTGGCTCAAAATGCAAAAACTCTAAAATCTTGTGCTCCACAAGTCTGCCCGTATTCCAACTGATAAAATGAAAATAACTTTCGCTTATTTTTACCATAAAAATTAACATTTTTCAGCCCTAGAATAACGTTTATTACTATTTATTGTATGCCTATTAAGATATTCATGAAATTTTTTTTCATAAATTATTCAATAATCGGCAAAGTTATAAACAAAAATTATTTGAAAAAAAAAATATTTTTTTAATAGATAAAATTTTTTCAAACTCCTTAATAGTTTTTGATCACGATTAAGATACCAAGTTATGAACCGTAATCTCAAAAATTATTTCTAAGAAAAGCTAACAAATCGTTTTGAAACCAACTGAGATATTAGCACCAGATACCACTGCTTCGGTGTTTTTCCTAAAATTAAAAAACGAAAATAGATATTTTTCAGTTTCTATAAAACTGAGAGGGTCAATATGGGGATCGAATGAAATTGCTTGAGTATTAAAATATAGTTAGTTATAAAAAGAAGAAAATCAAAAATGGTGTCCTATATTAAATGGCGAATATAGGAGTCGAATATAGTAGTTACGGCTTTGTCCCCTTTAACCAACACAATATTGGTATCAAATAAATGGGCTTGACCACTACAATGTACAAAAACTATTAAAAAGGTGTAAAATCCAAGATGACGTCTGGAACAAAATGGCGGAACTAAATTATTTAAGCCCAACAATATGGGTATGAAATAAAAGGGCTTGACAAGTAGAATACAGTTGACTATGTACAAATTCAAAATCATATATGTATGGCGTCGGAAATAATAAAGAAAATGGAGTATTACATGAAATCTAAGATCTAGGCTTAGCTACAATGTGGTATTTATACATGACGGTGAAGGGTATTAGCAGATTCAGCGAATATAGCGCACTTACTTGTTTGTTTTAGAGTTGTTAAAATCATAAGTGAAAGCAATTCTACACTCTTCATAAGGCTCGCTTTTTCTTTCATCTGAATATAAATTGCATCGTCCTTCCATACTGCAGGATATTTTCTAAGGAACGAATGAGCTTTTTTACGTCCGTCATCAAAGAAAATACTTATGGGTTTGATAACAAATTTTCTCAAGTGCAATACGAGTGGATCTTGGAGACGGGTTATTGTTTAATCATTTTCTATTGTGTTTTTTTTTTTAAACGGTTGCTCGCGCTTTGCTTTGTACATCGCAATAAAGTCATATCGCGCACAGGTCATATGAGAAACAGTTCAGTGGATGCAATAACACCTTTATTCAAAAATGATTTTGTTGATATTTGATTTCTTTTTTGTCTCATAACAAGTAAATTCATTCAACTCGATGAATAATCAGACTCTGTCTCGGTGAAACCATTATAGCTCTTTAATGAAGTTTTCCCTAATATTTACTAACCTTTTAAGTGCTCTTTTTTCCAAAAATAATGAAAATTAAGCATTTAAAGCACATCCATTTTTGATGAAAGCCTTGCTGTGAAAAAATTTTCTATTGGCTTTCCTATAAGTCATGCTTTTTGAGAGCTTCTCACGAATTAAGAACCAGTTTAAAAGGTCATGACTTATATCGAAAAAGATATGCGTTTACAAGAACAAAATATTTTTTGCACTACACATAACACTCAAGTTTGCTTAGCAATATTTTTTTCTGCTGTTTATGCGTTTTATGCACTCATTAGAATGAAGTGAATTTTATTAAAATAGTTATTCAAACACATGCTCTCCAATGACACGTTAATGTTAAAATCATGCAGGTTTCACCTAAATTGAACCACTTCATCATGGGTTTAACTCATGCATTAACTTTTTCTTTTGCATGTCTTTTTTTGCTGGGTATGTAGAAATAAGTATAAAGTAAAGTAGCAAGTTACGAGGAATTTTGTAAGTAAGAGTAGGACAACTATTGACAATAATGGAGCTTTATAAATACACTGTATAAATATGCGTTCTCTTACAAAAATTTACAGGAACAAAGCAGAAACATAAAAATACACTGTAAAATGCATTTAACTTGATACACAATTCCTAAAAGTCAAAATTTCTAGCGTCCTCTAAATATGGTCTGATTATTCCAAATTTCCGTCTGCATACTTCGTTTGTTGAATGAAACAGGGGCAGCTTTGTGGGGCAATAAAAAATATTACATCTGCATATCCCATATATTCCTGAGCCAGTCTAATATTATAGTCATGTGATTATCACACAACAAATAAGGTCATGCTTAATACGAGCATATGTCCTCAATACTAATTCATGCATTTTAGGTACAATGTATATCGAAGACTATATTTCACTTGATGTTTTATGCCAACATAATGTGTGTTTCCAATTTATTTACATTTTTGCATTTTTTATTTTCATTTTTATAATTAAAAAGCATTTCATTTATTTTTTGCAAAAAAAAAAAAAGTTCATTATTCCAATTTGTATTTTTACTCAACACTATTTTAAAACAAGTTTTGTTTTTGTAAGTTCTTATATGTGAGCTAAATTAAGGCAAGTGTTTGAGTATAATATTTATTAACTTCACCTGCCAGTAATACATATTATAAATATTTATTCAAGCTGCCAGCCAGCTAGGCAGGCAGGCAGGCAACCTAGCAATCATGCTGGCTGGCTGGCTGCCTTAGTCAGGCCTCCTAAATATACACACACAAACACATTTGTATAATTTCCGAAATCCATGTGCAAAGACTTTTTTTTGCTAACTTTTTTCCAACATCCCTTTTACATGTGTTTTAGCCTAAAAACTGTTTTTGGAGGCTTTTGAATTTACACGTTCAGTTTATTTATTTATTACCAATTTAAATCGATAGTGGCACCTTGCCAAAAAATATTAACAAAACAAACAGCAACAACATCAGCTACACAACAAACAAACATTACACTGACATTATACGTAGCAATACAGTGGGCAACATGCAGAAAAAATACGTAATGAAAAAGAAGCAAAAAATTTTAAACTTCTTTTATATTTATAAAAATAAAATTTGTCTAGTTATTTTAGACATGAAATTTTTTGAACAAAAAAAAAAAAAAAATAATAATAAACTATTGCATTTAATTGTTTTTTATTTTGTAAAAACATTTTTTATAAATTACTAAAAATTCATGCAGCAATATGCAAATGTATCGAAACTTTTTTCAAAAACCATAAATTTTTACCAAACAAAAATCTGCAACAAAATATATAAACAACAAAAAAAGGTCAACAATACTTATTTATGAATTGAAGATTTTCAGAAAAAGTTAAAGAAAATTGTTTTTAAATTTTCCCTAAAAGTAAATTTTATACAAATCATCAAAAAATTCAATACGTCACAAAATAAAAATTATTCAAAAATTGTTTACGAATATTTTACACAAATGAATTCTACGAAAAAAAAAGAATATTCTAATATTTTTTAGCTAGTTCCATATCAGCGAATTAAATGCTTAACTAACTGTAAAAAATGTTAATGCCCATAGGAAATGTATGAACCAAAACAAGAGTGAAGTTGGCTGCAAAACAACTGTTATTGTTTTCTCTTTTTTGCTTTTGTTATTTTTAAAAAGTACCGCTATTTGAGCTGTTTTCTGGACAAACTATTAATTTAATTAAGAAAATTAAATTAAATAAATTAATTAAGAAACGGGCGGTAAAGTAGGCGTGACCCACTCATTTCCACTAATGAATTAAATTTTGAATATTAAAGCAGAGAGTTCTATATTCATTAAAAAACTTTTATCCATAAAAGTATAGAGTGTTTTTTAGACGTACATATAAAACTTTTTTAAAAATAAAACACAAATTCAATCGAATGAGTAAAAGTTTGGCTGTTTTAGCTCATAAATTTTATGGCCTTTAATATTTAAAAATAATTTCTGGCGGTCATCCGCTACTACGCCTCATGAACCCTTTGCTATCTGTCCAATTTTGCAGCACTTTTTTTTAGCATAACCGATCTTATTTCATTAATTGTGCGTCGAATAGTTGTTTTTAACCGATCTATCGTTGCTGGTTTATCAGCTTAGACCAGAGACTGAACGTATCTCAACAAAAACTAGTTCAAAAGCGAACAACTGACTCCTTCTTCTCCAAATCAATACAGTTGCGAGAATGGTCGCTTAAAGGAAGTCCGAGTGGTCTTAAATGTTTTTTTTAACATTCAGTTACCCATCAATACTGCCAGTAACCTCAAGATGTCCTTTTGATCTCAGCTCGTAGGTTTCGATGTATGCCAGATATAGCAAATGAGGGCCACGTAAGCCTAGCCGCTCTACAACTTTTCTGTCCACACCACCTGTTCTCGTCTTTTTCGAGAGATTGTCTGGAGATCTTGCTTTTTATAGCCCCCAATGGGATTGTGACTTTATTTGCTTTGGATATATCCAAAGCAGATCCCCTACTGGCTAGCTCATCTGCCAGCTTGTTATCGAGACAAGAGCAACGTCAGTTAGCCTTGACTAAGCCTTGAAAACTAATTGATCGACTAATTTATACGTGGTGGTGTATGACCTGAGTGACAAGAGTGTTGCTTAATTGTCGACAAAAATTCCAATATTTCCACTAACATTTATGTCTTTTAGTATCCTACATGCCTCCCTTATTTAAGGCTGAAATACGCTACAATTATTTGGAAGATAGAAAGAGAACTCCATCCCCAGTTCGCCAGAAAAGACGCCGGATCAAACTCCACAGCCCACTATTTGTAATCATATTTGTTTATTAGTGTTTATTGTTCATAAATACTTGTCAAACAAAAACGAGTAAAACATACACAATAATTTGAGCTTCTTCTTTAAACACAGTTTTTCAGCATTTACCCAGCAGTTTCATTCCCATGTGATACGTTTCTTTTCACATGTTGTTGTGTTCTATGCGATCAAATGCGTTTTCAAAATCTATGAAACTAGATGTAAAGATTCGTTTATCACATTTTTTTGTTCCATTTTAATACGTAATGTTGTAGTTTGATCTATACAAGTTCGATGCGATCGAAGACCAACTTGTATGCGTAGAGTTTCATTGGTTTTAAAGTCAATACGAATAAGGATAATTTGGCGAAAAATTTTAAGGCAGGTGCCTAAAGGTGCTCATAAAGAAAATATATAAAAATTATTTTACGAAAGGTGCATGCGTTAAAGAGCTGTATAATTTAATTTAACTCGTTTTAATACCAAAAATATCGGATGTTTATAAAAAATATTTTCGCCAATTTTTTTTGTCATAGGCTTTGTGGTTTGAGCTCGTTTTTGTTTTCAACAGACATACGGACAGACATATGTAACTTGATCATCTTAAAATATTAAAAAGATTTATAAAATATGTATTAAAAGCGGTCGCTTATTCGTAAAATGTACCAATGTCTGCCGGGTACAGATATCTAGTAGAACATTTTATCGAGCGTATGTTATTGAACGAAAGTTTTTGAAAATTTTATTCAAAAAGGAAATTTAAACAATTTTTCTTTAATCGAAAATTTTCTCTTGTATAAAATATTTTTTATTTGGAAATAAAATTTAAGTTTATGGAAAAATTTCTAAAATAAAACAAAAAAATTAAAATTTAATTTTGTTGGTTCAACTGTTCAACTATGCCATTCCATTAACAGTTTTTTATTTCTGTTGGCTTTTGCACGAGTACAAGATGTATTTCCTGACCAACTTGTACACACATAAGTGCTCGAACATGAACATTTTTAGCCAACAATTAACTACTTTTTTTCGTACACAATTGCCAGTTTATTATGGAGCTTTAGTTTTTGGACATTAAAATACGCCATCAAGTTAAACCAGGTGCAATTTAGGTAACTTTTTTTATACTAATTTAACTTAATAATGTTTACAATACAAAGTGTAATTGTTAATATAAATAGCGATAGTGTATTTAATTGTGTTTTATATGTTCATTTAATTATAAATTTTATTATGGAAATGTGTAACGATTCCTGCATATTTATTACGAAATTAATTGTAAAAACATGTTGCCAACAGCAAAAGGCTGGAGGGTAAAAGAAATTACAATTTAAAATTAAAACAAAACGATTTAAATTTACAGAAAAAATTTAATAAATAGTTTTTTTGTTGTAATTTTTAAGTTTTAGATTTATTTTAGTATTAAATTGTCGCGTGTGTGGCTTAGGGAAGTGTAATTAATGAATTTATAAATATGTGCATATGGGTGTATGTGTGAACCTTTCTTTCGCACAAGGAGAAGAGTACATTCTTAGCCTATCAACAGAGTGC
Source organism: Phyto melanocephala (assembly GCA_941918925.1). Taxonomy (NCBI): domain Eukaryota; kingdom Metazoa; phylum Arthropoda; class Insecta; order Diptera; family Rhinophoridae; genus Phyto; species Phyto melanocephala. Next base: position 108,829,329 of record OW799237.1, read on the forward strand.
GTTAAATGGCGACAGTTTTTATGTAAATACTTACATACACATGTATGTATGTGCGAGTTTTATGTGTACCTTTCCACGAATGTTCATTTTTAAAAATTTATACAAAATTCTAACAAAAGTCCTTGATGAAACATTTTTTACTTAACGAAATTGCACACGAATTCTAAATTTATTTTTAGATGTTAACACAATGAAACATTTTTATCTGCCAACATTTTGTTCAAAATAATTAAGCAAAAATGTAACAGGATGTGCAAAAGTACATGTACATATACATTACCACACATTTAAAGGACTTTATTTAAATTTTATTATTTTTTATTTTTTCTATCATAACAAAAGGTTCACCACTTTTCTCCTTGAGCTTTCTGTTTCAACATAAAGAAAAGTGTGTTGAACAAAAAAAAAAAAAAAAAAAAAAAAAAAAAAACACATAAAATAAAAAACAACTGTGAAAAGTGTGTCAGGGCTTATTGTGTATGTGTCACAGTCCATAAGAGAGATGTGGCTCTTACATTTACAATTTGCATTTCTATTCAAAGAATAAAAGTTTTTTATACAATATAGTCATCAGCAGCACAATTTTAATAATTTCTTAAATTAAATAAAAATTTTATGTATAAATTTGTATGTTGTATGTTGTTCCTACATTACGACCTTTGTCACTGATATTTAAGTGATTGTACTAGTCGTTGGGAATTAAAATAAAAATCATTGAAAAGACTACGTGTTGAAAAAACAATTTTTAAATTATTTCCACCTTTTTGAATTCACAGAGCTCTTTCCAAAAATATGTTTTTCAAATATGTTTTGTCATGTTGAATTTTCGCATGTGACCAGTATTAGCATTACAAACTAAAACACAGAAATGGCAAAATGAAGATTTTTCCACGAATGTATTTCAGTCATGATTTTTTTTCCAAAATCGTTTTATATGAAATATTTTGCTACACAGAGAAAACAGTATTGGTAGTGAGTACCGCAATTGTTGTCAATCGCATAGTTTCGTTGTGATACTTAGTAGAATTTTACGGTTATATCTACAGAATTTCGTTTTGGAATATAAATATGTAGTCATGACTTATAAATAATGATTCTTGCAATCGAAATTTTATAATCACAATTGAAAAGTTCAATTGCAGGAACTGAACCATTCGGTGGGCAATGAATTTGATTTTCTGTTTTCTGGGTGTATATTTCATCAAAACACATGAAATTTTAAATCTTGCTTAACAAAAATGTCGTTTAAACTTTAAATTTTATTGAAGAAAATTGTATTCACTTTATTCCATTTTAGCATATTCTTTTAGTTCTACTTAAAAATTATTAAAATGTTTGTTAGGGAAGTTGCATCTTAAAGAAATTAAAGATTACAATTCTATGGCTTGTACTTAATAACCTGACTGAGAGCTAAATTAATGCTGCAACAAAAATTTCATGGGCGTGCTTTCCATTAGTCGTACCTGGTAATGGCCAGACAACTCTCTGGTATTAAGTGAATAAGTAAACCTGCAGGAGGGACTAAGCAAATCGCAAATGTAAACAAAACCTGCATGAGAATTGAAAGCAAGACAGATTCAATTATCAGGTTTTGGTAATTATACAACAAAAACAACCACACGGTTTTTTTAAAAGGTATATAAGTATAAGTTTGTCATTCCGTTTGTAATATCTACATCATTTGCGACCCCATAGTTTCTGGATCCTTATCGATAGATAAGTAGATTTGGCTATGTCCATGTGAGCGTTGAAATCAACTTTTTTAAGCCCCCATATATCCCACAGTCTCGTATGTAGTATCAATTTATCAGAATTAGTAGCAGTTTTGTCCTATTTTCGCCTGAGAGACATACTTATGAGAAAAAAATATTTTTAAATACAAAAGTTATCGAATAGTTTTTACTATCAAATATGATCAAATAATTAAGAAAATATTTTTTAATAGGAAATCACATTAATTGTATTTATAAAAACAAAATTTAAAATAAATATATAAATATGGTTTAAAAATTTGTTGTAATTAATTTTAATTTTTTTTAATTTTTTCAAATATCTTTGAGAGGAAATATTAAAAATTATAAAATTATTAAAAATATTAAAAATTTTCATAAAATAGAAATTCCGATATAAACAAAATGTTTGCAAAAATATATTTTATAAAGTTTTTTCTATTAAAAATTTTTTTTTAGAAAGTTAATCAAAAATCTTAAATAAAAAAAATCTCAAAATATTTTAAATAGAAAATTTTGAATATTTTTTAAGAAGAAAATTTTAAATATTAAAAAAAAAATGTAATAGTCTTTTGCTATTTTTTCAATCCTACCAAAAGCAACTTAGTCATGCTTACCCTTTACGCATTGCTGAAAAACATTTCAATAAACGATAAATAAAGCGTTATTTTTTAAGCGTAGTTTTTTTTTTAAATCTAATAAAACACCCAAATTTGCATTACACATATTTACAAAATTTTAATTGGAATCGATAAATTGTTCTTTGCCATTTACTTTTTAAAAATAACTTCATGTAAATGTTGCCCGCGGTTCCGGTGCAAATGGTCCATTCGTAAGGTCCAATTTTGCACCACTTTTTCGAGCATTTCGGCCTGTATTCCATGAATAACACATGTTATGTTATACTCTTAGGCTTCAATCGCTTGTCCACATAGACCAACGATTTCACATAAACCCACAAGAAATAGTCAAGAGGCGTAAAATCACATGATATTGGCGGCCAACTCACGGGGCCATTTCGAGAGATAAACTGCTCACCAAATTCATCCTTCAAAAGGTTTATTGTTTCATGAGCTGTGTGGCATGTGGCACACAAGACGTTGAAACCACATATCAATTAAGTCCAACTCAGCCAATTGGGGCACAAAAAAATTCGCGTATCATGGCTCGATATCGTTCGCCATTGACGGTAACGTTTCTTCCATGTAGCACGAATTGTTGATTCACTAGGTCGATTATGACGACTATAAAAAGTTCGTAACAAACGATGGAAATTTTTCACAGAGCATGTGCTGCCAGCCCGAAACACTTAATTCATAAAAAATTACTCTGTATAAAACAAAAATAAATTTTCCTTTTTTTTAGAAGACTTTTGTATAAAATGCCTAGTAGTCTGCTTCAATTTGTGAAATATGCTGATCAACTTTAGTTATTTCACACGAAGAATTTGACATACAATAATAATTTTTAAATCAAACAAACAAAAAGATTTATCAGCGCTTGTTTTGAATTTCGTACGAGAAAACCATTGTTCATATTATTTCATACTAAATAAAATGTTGCTAGATGTTGCCAGCAACATTTAATGCTTTACAAAAGAATTACGAAAAAGTTAAAATCTCGGACAAGTTAATCGTATTTCCGCTTACACGTGCCACTTTAAAAAGTTAACTTTTTAGTCATGATTGATAACTGAAGTGCCCAAAGCCAATTGAAAAGCTACAAACTTATGATGGAAACATTACAGCGATGCTTTTACTATCTAAGGCCCCTTTCGCATTAGGCAACTATAATTGCGCAATTCTTGTGTTTGTTGGTGTGAGAGGAAAGGTCGGTGTGAAGGGGAAAGAATTGACGAGATTTGAGTACAGACTTGCTTGTACTTGGCAATTCTGCTTCTGCTGTCATTCTTGTCTTGGAATATTTATTTGTTTTTGACATTGTCTTTTATTTCTTCTTCGGTGAGTTGTGTAATTTTGTGTGTGTGAAAATTTTATTTGTTTATAAGTGAATAAAATATTTAAAAATGATGAGAAATTGGAAGAAACTGGAAGAAATTGAGCAACCAAGTTGCTCAATGTGAACATAAAAGCAAGTTCAAAAGAAAATAAATAAAAATTAAAATTATACTTGCGCAATTATAGTTGCCTAATGCGAAATGGGCCTAACGTAACTGCGGTTTTAGTCAAGTAAGGATATCGAACTAAATTGTTATGCAACATTGTCGCACAGGAAAATATTCAAATTTAAAATATTTTGAAGGCACATTGCAATTCGTGATACAAGTTGGCAACTTAAATATGTGTGGGAAGAATTGCCGCAAGCCGTTCTTAAAAAAGCGTGGAATGAAATCAAAAAGTCGGATGATGCTAAGTATGATAGTGAAGACGTTATGCAGCTCTCCAACTTGATTTCAAATAGTGTATACAACAATACTCTTCAAGAAGTTCTATTGTTGATTCGAAGATGAATCATAATGTTGATATCAGCATTAATGATATTGAAAATTGAAATAGAGACCAAATTTCCGAAGGTGACGATGATTTCAAAGCGTCCGATAATGATAACGATGAGTTCAAGAACAAAAATTTAACTTCTCGAAAGCAGTTGAGAGCATCAACACCTTGATAAAATGGTTTTTGAAAATTAAAACGATGCAAATCAGTTGGCAGGCTTTGCCAATATATGTACGAAAATGGTCAAAAGTTTTTACACAAAAGAATAAAAAAAAACGTCCTAGACTGCTTCTTTAAAAAAGTCTGTACAAATTTAGGACTGATTTGATAAGTTATCTAATTATTGCATTTATCAGCTTGTTGGGCAACATTATTGCAGTGAGTGGCAATGTTGTTAAGTTTAATTTATTCTAGCAACAATGTATCTATTCAATGTTGCCTTAAATATTATTTTTAAAGCTAGAGGGTTACTCTAACATTTTTATTTAGTTATTACCTCTTATTATAATCATTCAGTTTATTATTTTATTTTATTAAAAATTGTATTATAAACTGTATTCATAGATAAGGTCATTTCAACCCAACCCCACCTAATGTTTTTCTCGTTATCGTAAACTTTCTAAAACGTAATGTAGGTTAGCATTTGATTAAGTTTTCGATTGTTCGTTAAACTGCAAATGAGAACAATGTATGCGAACATAAAAAAATAAAACCCTTCTGACATAATCCTTTATCAAAAAACAAACAGAAAAAAAAAAAGTTAATAATAAATCCTTTAGAAAAAACAGAAAAATTTACATACATTTGTCCTAATAAGTATACGAGTACACTGTTAGTCAAGGCATTTTTTTTATCAAGTGTTCCAAATCTTTCATAAAGTATGTACGTATTTATGTTTTGGTCGAATCAAAATATTATGAAAAATATTTTTTAAAATACATACCTACCTACATATGTACACACATACACATGCATGCATAATGAATGAATGAATTATAAGATTTCAACAAAAAAATACTTACATGAATGCATAATTTGAAAAAGGCTGTAACCACCCCCACCCACACTCATGGCAAATAGTTGTGCCCGTGTGTGAACCAGTATAAGAACAACAACAATAATAAAGAACTTTGGCAGCGGCAATACCAGACAAAGTAGATCCATTCACACTCATTTGTGTATGAACATACATAAATTGGTTGTTTTAATACCGACTGACTCCTTGTGGAAATGCAAATGTAAATTTAAGTGGTGAAATAGTTTGAAGTACTTAACAATGTTTGGCTCTTAACAATAATAAGTTTAGAGATAATCTTTATTAAAGGGGTCAAAGGTTATGAAGTATTTTCAGTTAAAGATCTGTTTTTGAAAAACCTGTTGTCTTAGAAACACTTAAATACTTTGAGACTAAAAATTTTTAAGTTAAAATTCTTTGGTGTATATTTTGACTAAATGTTTGAATGAAAATTTTTTAAGCAGAACAAAGAAACTAATTTGTCAAACTTTATATAAAAAATTATGGGATAAACTTTAATAGTTATAAAAAAGTATTATGGAATAATTCCCTAATAATAATACAGTAGTGTCGCGGTAGGGGGAACTTCTCTGTTAGATTAGGTTAGGTTGAAAAGGAGGGGTATAAAAGCCCAAACCCATGACAGGTATACACCTATGCCCAGTTGGCATGTTGTGCGCTCCATGTGGAAAACGGAATTCCCAAATAAAAAACCATAAACATAATTTCCCATAAATAACGGACTAGTCCAAGAAACCAGTCCCCTCAATGTAACGCCTTATGGATCTCCAGTTCGAGTTCCCCAGGTATTCCAAGTTCGGCATAGTATCCACTGTAAAATTTTCGCGCCTAATATTCCCAAACGCAGGACAATGACAGAGGTAGTGTACCAGAGTCTCATCCTCTTCCTCGCAAGCTCTACATGTTGTCTCCTCAGATAATTCCATGCGAGCTAGATGAGTTCTCAACTCCGTATGACCTGTAATTACACCGGTTAATTTCCTAAGTGTAGGTCTACTAAGTCTCAGAATCTCCTTTGACTTCCCAAGATTTGGGTCACCCCAGAGTGTTCTTGTCACCTTACCGACATCAGTGCTTTGCCATTTTCTGACATGTTCTTCCATTGCCCAACGTTTAAGTTCATCCTTAAATCGTTTAAGGGGTTTGGCGTTCTCCAAAGTTATAGTACTCAGAAGAGCTCCCATTTTGGATAATTTGTCGGCTTTCTCGTTTCCGATCAGCTCTGTTAAAGGAACCTCCAAAGTTCCATCCTTGAGTACTCTATGGAGGGAACCTTTCATCTTAAAACAACTGAGTAGAGTAGGAATATCGCAGCAAAAACTAAATAAAGTAAAAACAAAAAAACATGTCTTTTTTTATTTAATTTTTATTTTAATTAGTACACGTGTGTGTTTTACTGTAGTTGTGCGCTTGAGTGACATAAATCGGTGAATGGTTGACATTTTTGTTTGTTTGTTTTTGTGAGTTTTCTGGCGTGGAAACAAGGCTGTATACATGTTTTGTTACTGAAAGATGTGGACACATTACAATTTCTGATAATCTTATAAAAAGAGAGTATGATGCAACATTTAGTTGGCTCAATGGATTCAAGACCAGATTGGGAATTAGATTGTTAACAATTAGCGGTAAAAAGTCATCATCTGTTTAAAAAGTAAATTTTCGGCCATTAAAAAATCGTTCCTATAGTTGACCGAAAATCAAATTTATAATGCGGACGAAACTGGCCTACGTACGTGACCTCCAACGTAAAAAATGTTTGCAGGAGAAAAAGTGAAAAGGTGCGAATCACTGTTTTAGTGTACACTAATGCAATAAATACAAGTTTTATCCACTAGTATCGGCTCGATATTATTTGTTTTGGATTCTGACAAGCCATATTTATTCATCAGGCAATCGCAGTTCGGAGAGAATTTTGTTTGTTTATGTTTTTAACAAAAAAAAAAGATGTGACATTTAAAATAAGAATGAGAAAAAAAAACATAATTGTTTTTTATCTATAGACTCTGACAGCTGAAGTTTAAAATAAGTTAGGAAAAAAAAAATAATCAGCTGACGAATTAAGACTACAAATTTAAACAATGTTTTTGGGTTTCTGATGAGCATGAGTATGACGACACAAATACCCAAAAATGTTAAATAAAAACCTTACGCGGGGTCTGCGCGTAGCAATATTTATTGCCGCAATTGTCAAAATCGATTGAGTCCGTAGAAATTGCAACGTATAGACCGAAAATTGCCATATGTAGCAATTTATTGCGCAATCATTGCTTTGCTGATTGCTTGATCAATTATTGCCGCAGTAAGCTGTCAAAATCGTTAAATTTTCTTAAATTTTTTTGTTTTTCTTTGCAGAAACAAAGGAAAATAGAAATAATTTAACCTTATAATAATTAAGAGTGAGGTTTTTCAATAAAACTAAAAAAATAAAACAAAAATATTAAATTTAATAAATAAATTACTTGTGTCGTAATTGCCGTTTTGCTTATGTTTAGCAATAGAAATTGCTACGTAAAGACCCAGCGTTAGTACTGCTGAACCCATTAAAGCTTCGATAAAGCAATGGAATTAACTAAGCACAACACTAATATAACATTGTTTTGGTAAATATCAGGAATATTGCTTTGCGAAAATCTCTTGAAGCTTAAAGGAAACAAAGTTCTATGTTAGAGCTTTTAAAATAATAATTCCTTTTCGAAACGTGTTAAAAACCCTTTGAAATAGCCGCTTTTTATCTAAAATATTCTCCTTTTTTATCTTGATTAAGAGTAACTGCCTGAGTAGAGCGAATAGCCCTTTCATGAACTAGTTCCCTCCATCGCGAGTTTACTGTACGACTTTATTTTTTGATGACAATTATATTATTGTATTAACTTCAACATTTTTGACTAATTTTGTTTCATACGCATCTTTAATATGGCGTCTTAAATTCGTTATTATTCATAATCATTTTTATAAATTCATTTTCAATTTAATTTGCATAGCAATTCTTTGTTGTAATAGTTGTTTTGTTTGCCGGTATCCATTAAACACATTTATTTAATATGATTTTAAAAACAGTTTTGTTAAAACCATTTATTTTATGTTGTTTTCAAAATGTTACGATTCTTTAATGATTATCGCCATCAAGATAATCGACTGACTAAGATTTGTTTAACATGTAAATGACTAAACTTTATGTTAATTGAGTGAAAATATGAAACAAACAAAATTTATTGGGGCATAACTTTGGGAAATACAAAATATTTTAAAATTAAAAATTATGAACAATGTAAAATCAATGTAAATATGGAATTTTTTGATTATGAAGAAAATTGTTTTCTAAAAAAGTTTTCAAAAAATTTATTTGAAAGGAAATAAAATTAAAAAAATATTTGTTTAACCACGGTACTCAATAAAACTACATATGGGCACTTCCACAGAAATGTCACGTAACGTCAGATTCATTAAACACTTACAACTAAAGGTCATACAGTTTGGTTTGTTTTAATTTTAACTAAAATAGATTTACTTACATTCTATCCATACATACATAGAAATATATAAAAAAAGGTAAAAGAAAAACTTTAAGCAATAGATGCTGGCGTTACGTGACAAAAGTAGACCTTACTGTAGAAGTACCCACATACAGTACTAGACTTAAGTATAGGCACTAACTACACAATTAACTAAACTTTAGTTTTTGTACGTATTTCGGAACATAAAATATTTATTTCATTAATATATAAATGACTTTGAAACAATTATATTTAAGAAACAAGTAAGAATGCTATATTCGGCCGTTCCGAATCTGATAATACCCTTCACCATCTTGTACGTAGTGACCACATCGTAGCTTAGCCAAAATATCATTTTGTTTTATTATTTCTGTTGCATTTTTTGATTTTAAATTTTCCGTAGTTGGTTATATTCTACTAGTCATACCCTTTCATTTGATACGCATATTGATGCGGTTGAAAAAGAATATACAATCCGCTATTTTGTTAAGACCGCCATATTGGATTTTAACTTCTTCATTATTTATTGTATTCTACTAGTTAAGTCCTTTTGTTTTATACCAATATTTAGGGGGTTCAAGTGGGTACATATTATTTTGAAACTCATTAATCAAACTGGACTGGAAAAGTGCGTGAAAATATAATTAAAACTTTTCAAAAAAATACGTCATGAACTTTTAAAAAAATAGCAAAAGTTAACCCTCGAACTGTTTCAAATGCCATTAAACGGTATAAGGAAGACCTGAGCATTGAAAGAAAACCTGAATCAGGAAATAAAAAAGGTCCAAGGGATATTGGTAAGGTAAAAGAAGACGAGCAACTGTTTCGAAGAGCACCAAAGGCCAAAGCTTATGCTGGGCTGAAGACATACAAAGTTCAGAAAGTTCCAAATCGCAATTCGCAAGAACTTAGAAGCAAAAAACGGGAGAAAAAATTCAAGGCAGATTTTATAAAAAAATACACTTGTTGCGTGATGGATGACGAAACATACGTTCTGGCAAACTTTTCTCAACTTCCCGGCCAGTAAGAGTTCCGGACAAAAAAAAAAAACAAACAAAATTCTCTAAGAAATTTCTCGTGTGGTAAGCTATTTGCAGTTGTGGCAAACAAAGCCAAGCATTTGTGGCATCAGGCATGATAAACACATAAAAATATTATGAAGAGCAAACAAAAACTGCTTTCTTCAAACAGCACGCAGTGCCTTCATATTTCTGGATCAATTTGTCATCATCTCACTATGGAAAAAAGGCACTTGAGTGGTATTCAAAGAAAAATGTCATTTTTGTGCCACGAGAGGCAAATCCACCTAACTGTCCAGAACTTAGGCCTGTGGAAAGGTAAAAAATTTTTGAACAAATAATATTTACAAATAATTCTAATAACTCCCTTTAAAGCTGTATTTAAGAATATATTTTAAAGTTTCATGCATGTTAGTCACATAGGGTTTTTATATAAAACGATGAATGGGAGGTACCCAAGTCCTTGCTACGATTTTTATAGAATTTTGTATTTTTATCCATCTTAGCGATATATAGCAGCGTTCAAACCTACGACAACAACTCCTTCTATTTATGCTGAATTTTATTTAATGACAAATGACACAGTGCAGCTTCTCCGTTGGCAAATATATAAATAGTGACATGAATTCCATTTCTGGGGACAATTGTTGCCTCCGAGCGTGTTTCAAATGAAATGAAATTGTTAGGAATTTTTTTTAAATTAAAGTGGTTGTTCATAACAACAATGCTGTGGCAATTTGCTACCACTCGAAATACAAAAGAGGCACATTTAATTTAAAAGTTATCAAAAGCCTTAAACATTCATATATCAAATAGGTACACAGTTTTTAAAGAAGTTCAAAAGGTTTTATCTCTTATAAAGCCTTAACTAATAAATAAAACAGAAACATTTTATTATAAAAACACAAAATTTCAGCTCAACATGTTTTGAAACCTGCAAACTTTTCGATCCCATTAATTTTGTCAATACCTATCTATTGTTTTTTTTATTTATTTAATTTTGCGAATTTATACCAAAACATGTTAGCAATTTTCTGATAAATAAACTTTATAATAAAACCAAATAATTTTGTTTATGACCGTTCATATAATAAAATAAGTGTAACCTAATTTGAAAACTAAACACGATAAAAGATAGAAAAGAAAAAAAGCTGTCAAAAATTTTCTACTAAAACAAATTTCATTTCATCAACTAATCTTTGTTGTCATCTTTTTAACAGCGTAACAAATCCCCTCCTTTTCATCACTTTACAACCTTATTTCTGTCTCTACAATACTCTTTATCAACTAGATAATTCAAAACAACTTTTTCTATAACAATAAAAACTCATTCATTCATAAACTATAAAACCACTTAACCAAAAAAGAAGAAGAAAAAAAACAAGACAACAGCATACAAAAGCTGTATAAACAACAACATTTCTTAAAAATGTTCATTGCTGTTGTTGTTATTGTTGTTGTTTTTATGATTGTAAATCTTCCGATATTGTCAACAAACTAGTAGTGTCTGTCACAAATAGACAAACAACAAATAAAAACAGCTTAAAAAATACGGCACAGTTACAAAACTATCAATGAATATTTTGGCAAATATTATTTTGATAATAAAACAAAACAAAAATAAAAAAAAAAACAAAAAAATAATAAAAATAAAACTAAATCCTTGTTAAGAAATAAACAAGTTTTTGACACTTTAATTGTGTTAAAAGCAACACGAAGACTAGAAGACTCTTAAAAAACTTTTAATAAAAATTATTCTTAAGTTTTGTTTTCAAAACTCGTACGGCAAGAAACTGTCACTGCCCACTTTCTGTCAAATTTAAACATCGTCAACAATATTAACGAAAATATTGCCAAATGGGCCATCAAACAAAAAAATATATATTTTCCTCCATGGATTTAAAAAAGCAAACAAAATGTTCAATAAATAAATAAAATTTTCAACTTTATAAAAAAAAAAAATATTTAGTTGAATGAAAATGCATTTTAAGTGTTTGTTGCCAAACACAAGTTGTAACGTATCAACAGCAACATTGTCACTTGATACTACATGCAAGTGTTAGTGTCAGGGTTGACACCATCGGCCAAATGGTACTATTTTTTTAATTTCGTACGAATTACTTTTCTCTCTTACATTTGTTGATTTTTTATTAGAAAATTAAAATAAAAATTATTAAAATTATAAAACATATAAAGATCTGGGCACCATGTGAGGGTTTCAAAGAGTTAATTTCATCCGACACACTGATATACGACTCGAGCTCAATCGACTCCCCAGTCATAAGTTTTTAGAAAATATATGTTTTTGGGGGCGGAAAAAAATATTGTAGAGACTGCAAACGAATTACAAACCTGGATATACCATAGGTAAAGGGTATAATGTTGGGAATATGCACAAAGGAACAACCAAAATACCAAAATAATAGAATTTTATTATTTAAATCGGCGATTAATTTAATGCAAGGACAACGATATACACTTTAATGTCAGAATAATTCGTTGCTTTGTTCGTCGTCGTCTTTCTTGCAATAGGAATTTTCTGAACTGAACCATTCGATTGGCAAGGAATTTGAGCTTTTGTTTTCTAGATGTGTAGGTCCTGGCGTTTTGAAAATCGAAAAAGCCATTTATCAACGTCAACTGTACCGTATTAGGTGTACAGTATGTAGTGACATTACATCTAAAAATATCACTTATCATAAATGGAGAAAATGGTAGAACATTTCTGACGTCCTGGTTTTGAAAACAGGCTTGAGATGTGCTTGTGTGAGGTTGGAGACATTGTCTACACTCCCTGACACATAATGACACTCTTAAATCAAATTTTTTAAAATTTAAAAATCATTTGGCCTTCTTTTGGGTTATTTGAAGGAGCGTAAAAATGTGAACCATACCGAGAAAATTCTTGAACTCAAGGCCAAAATTTTTTTAGAAATTCAAGCGCTACAGAAACAAATTTTTAAAGATGTTATGGAGCCCATCATTGCGAAGCTAAAAGCGGGGTTCATTGAAGTGACATCATTTTCTATACTTAATGTAAAAAAATTCCGTTTTTGTGTTTTTTATAATCTGAAAAAATTTATAAACGAAAAAGTTATTAAGCTATTAAGCCCCATGGTGACTTTTGGCTCAACCTGTATAATAAAATATGAAAATGGAGTTAAGCCGGCATAATTGACTTATAACGAATAATTCAAATGAATATAAATTTGTAATTAAAAAAAAATATTTTTTAAATTAAAAGAAAAGAATTTATTTTAAAGACTATCGGTGTTATGCATAACAAAAAACTGTTTGCTAATTAACGAGCTGCTATCTTTGGTAATTTTCCTTTAAAAAGTTAGCAGCGTCTTTTTGAAAGAACTTAATCCCAGTAAAAACTAGCTCACGACTTGCTCTTACTAAACAACATACTTTTCAATGACTTTTACATAGCGTCTGTCTTACTAAGATGTATTTTAGAAATGACTAGATTTATGTGATACGTTGGTACTTATTTTGAGACATTTGCTTAGATACACACACAGTACAATTTCTTATTGCGAAATTTGCTAGAAGCCATTCAAATACATAACTTTTTGTAACTCTCATTTAGTTTAACACGCTTAGGTTATAAGTAATAATGATCTTGACAACAGCGGCAAAGCGTTTCACTAACAAAGTGATGACTTATAGATTTTCACTGATTTTAATACAGTAGAAACTCGATTCTTGCTTGTAGATACATATTTTATGTGGAATTAAAGAAATATAAAACTTTGGTTTGCTTTGTACAAAATCGCTTAGAAACTCCGAGGGTTTAAGCGTCTTTTTTCTCCCAGGGCCGGATTCAGAATGCGCCACAAATTTCTTTATGGTGTTTTCATTTCTCTTAAGACGAGTTATTGTTAATCTATAAACATAAAAACTGTTTGCTAAGGAATTGGTGGAAAATCCAGCACTTAATTTCTTTAAAATCTTAGTTTTAACTTTAATTGTCAGCAACGTAAGTTTTTTATTTGCCATTATGACATCGCACCTCTCAATAGTCAGTTTAAAACTGATTCAAATTATGTACAACATTTTATCAGCAACATAAAACGACGGGGATTTCCCGAAATGTATTCAGTCTAAGAAAACGTAAGCAAAGCAGCACGCAAGATTAATGTTGCAATCATCGAGTTCAAAATTTTTGGATGTCGCAAGTACTGAGAGCGCAATTAAATATATTTCTAAGTTGCAAGAATCGAGGTGTGCAAGAATCGAATTACTACTGTATTTCAAATTAACGTATTTAGGCTATTAAAATCAAGTACTTATGTATTTATAGCTATAAAAGTAAGTACTTATTGAAGTCCCTATTTAAAAGCGAACGTAATAAGTACTTATACGAGTCCCTATTTGTAAGCGAGGGTGATAAGTTCTGATTTAAGTCCCTATTTATAAGCGAGCGTAGTAAGTACTTGCCTCCAAAGACATCGCCGTTTTAAAATAATGGATTTAGATGCCAAATTGTAAGTAGTGAAGAACTGTTTTCTAGTACTTTCATTATTTCATTATTTTGTAATGTGCTATTTTTCTGGGAAGTTTAAGTATTTATATATAAAAGATATATCAAAATTTGTTATCAATTCAAAGGTATTAAAAAAAATATTTTTTACAATTTAAAGATTTTAAATAATTGTCAAACATTTTTTTATTTAAAAAAAAATTATGAAAAATACCCTGTCCAAAAAAGTACTTTTTTACATCCCTAAACTATAATTTACTTGTGTTGCTTTGTGTACGTATAAGAACAACAAATTCCGGTATGTATTTTAGCAAATGTTTTGCACAATTATAGCAGACAGATGGACGATTTAAATTAACCGACAGAAAAGATAAATAATACCTCTACACAAACATGTACTAGTCATAAACAATATGAACAGACTGTAAGACCAACAAACACAAAATCTCTAGACTTTATGTCTTGATAAAATTGTTTGTGTTTTTCATAACAAATTGTAAAAAAAACACTACAAAGAACTAGACACAAAACTATAAAGAAGTTTTATAAATGAGCCAGTAGTAGTTAAATAAATAAAATAAAAAAAGCAAAAACCGAAATTTGTTTACCCTTCCCAAACACGGTGGTAAAGTTTTTGAAAATTAAAAACTTTTTTTTTTTTTACGAATATTCGGTGACCTAGTTTGAAAGAATTAAAAAAAAAAATTAAGATATTTTTTTCTTATTTGATAAATTGAATTTTAACCCTAAAACACTCAAACCATTTTATACATTTCGTTTCATTTTCAAACTGGTAAAATTTCTTTTGCTAAATACAAAATATAGTTTAACATGTAACGGCCAATTTTTATGACATTCATGGACAACATGGTCACAAAAATTTTAAATTTTAAAATAATTTTCAAAATTAAATAACCGCTTTAAAATTTTTAACAACTATACTACACTTATTGCGAATAACCAAATTTAATTGGCAGCTTTTAAAATGTAAATATGTATGTATTCACTTAAGACAAATATTTTAATGTCTGCTCTATAGAGTGTAAAAGCCCCACAAATCTCTATTAAACAAATCTGCAAAATGTCAAAAGCTGTATACAATTAAATGGCTTTGAAAAAGACTCTAACTTTAAGTATTAGCGCTTAAAACGTATTTAGGCGTTAATTTATCGTGTTCCATAACTGTGTTAAATTTATTTTTCTTTATTTCTATTGGAAACAAAAAACATGTATAAATTTTTTTTTTGCAAAAATATTTGATATAAATGTCAATTTTATGCATTGAAATGTCTGAACAAAAAAACAAAAAAAACTAGTTCATCTGGAAAAATGTTGTTTGTTTTGTTCGTGTTGCAAAAAAAACAAGCTAAAGCCAGCGCACTCATATGCTACGTTATAATTTTGCAGTCACACACATGTTTGATAAAAATCTGTGAAATATTTATTAAATTTTGTTCCACATGTGAGTTTGAGGTAAAAAGTGGGACAGCGAAGGAAATTATTTTGAAAAAAAAAAAATTAAAAGAAATGGTTTATTTGTAATGTATTTGTAACTCAGAATTATATTAGGCCTTAGTTTTCTAACTTTTGGGACAAAGATTTTTTTGTAATCAACTTTTAAAACAATTATTTTTTAAACAATGAAAAATTAGGATAATTTAATTTATAAAGCAAACATTTGGGACAGTTATTTTTTATATACAAAAAATATTTTAAACAATTATTTTTTATACAGAAAATATTTGGGACAAATTTTTTTTCATACATAAAATATTTTGAAAAAATGTTTTTACATAAAATGCATTTGGGACAGTAGATTTTTATATAGCAAATATTTTAGAATAATTTTATTTGTTTAAAATACATTTGGGACAATTTTTACATATACAATAATTTTTTATACAGAACACATTTATATCACTAGATTGCTGTTTGAGACTAACATGCTTAATAAAGAACCTTAAGACCTTTTTTTTTGCTATAAAAAAATTTGGGACATTTGTTTTTGTTTTAAAAACATTTCAAAAAATTGTTTTGTATACAGAAAATAATTGGAAAAATAATTTTTTTAACAGGACAAAATTCGGACATATTGTCAAAAAAAACTTGGGACAGTTGTTTTCTATACACAGAGTATTTTTTTATTTCAAAAAATGTGGAACATATATTTTCTTAAGATAAAAAAAACAATTTTTCTTTAAGGACAGTATTAAGAACTAATGTGTTCTATATGGGAGGTATTTGTTTATTTTTAGTATGAAAATTATTTGGCCCCATATATAAATTCTTTTGGACAAAATTATTTTATATGAAAAAAATTTGTTTTGACACTTGAGACATACATATGTATGTGTTCTTATATTAAAAACAAAAGGATACATTTTTATGTATAAAAAGATTAAAAAGTTCATGTTTTCTACTAAAAAGACACAAACTTTTTGCATGAAAAACATTTTGAACATTAGATTTTTAGATGTAAGGTATTAAGAACAATAGTTTCATTGTTCATTTCAGCATTTGAGACACATCTTTTTTGTTTTAAAACTATTTGAGTTAGATTTTTTTTAAATACAAAATATATTGAACATATTAAAGCGTATGCTTTTCATGTAAAACTCATTTGGGACACATATTTTTGTTATGCAAACTTTTTGGACTTTGGATACTTACATAGATAATACTAGGAACACATATTTTCTACATAAAAATGCATTTTGGTCCTATCTTTTCTACTTAAAATATATTTGGGACATATATTTTGCATGTAAAATTTATTTTTCTTAACATTTATGAGACATTTAGGAATGTACGAATAAGAAACCAGGTAAAACTTTTTTTTTAATAAGAACACATTAAAGCTAATTTTTTCTTTGTAGAAAACGTTTGGGACACGTTTTTTTTTCAAGGAACATTTTTGAACATTGGATTTTTACATAGAGAATATTTGAAAAATATTTATTTTACATAAACATGCATTTGTGTCGCATCTTTTCCACCCCTAAGAAAATTTGGCACACATATTTCTGGCATAAAAATGTTTGGGACATGTATATCTGCTAAGAAATTATTTGTTTTTTTAATTAAAATTTATAAGACATGTAGAAAAAATTTGCTTTAAAATTTGGGACACATTTATAACATACGGACAACAAATCAGAAACAATTTTTTTATTATACATGTTAAAGCTCATGTTTTCTATGTGGAGCACATTTGGGACACACATATTTTTTCAATGAACATTTTTGGACATTGGATTTTTGCATAGAGAAGATTTGAAACATATATATTTTCCGTGAAAACGTAGTTAGGATTCATCTTTTCAGCCTCAAAGCACATATTTTTTGCATAGAATTATTTAGGACACATATTTTATACATAGAACAAACTCGGAGAAATTTTTTCTATTAAGAAATTGATTATTTTTGATTAATTAACATTTTTGTGACACAAGTTATTCATAAAATAAAATTTTTAACACAAGTTTTCAACATAAACACATTTCTGTTAATATAAAAAACTAAAACTATTTATTAAAGAAACTTTTTATATCTTAGGTTCGTTAGAAAAAATATCACTTTTTTCTTGTCCCACTGTCTTTTACCAAATATTTTTTATTTTTATGAACATACATATATACGAGTTTATTTTTCCATTTGTGACTTTAAAAAAAAAATTGTGAATTTTTATTTTGCACAAGTGTGTCCCACAAGCATAAAGATAAATTTTTATGTCTGTTGACATTTTAATCTAAATTCATTGAATTTTAAGACAAACGAATTAAAAAAAAAACTGCATATGACTATAAACAATTTAAATTTAATTTCCAATTATTAGAACTATGTATGCTTCTACATGAAAAACAATATTTTTAATTTTAAATTTAATTAATTATTATTTTTAATTTTTTTAGACAACTTGATATCAAAGAATGTGATGACGATGATAAAGATGATGTGCATGCGACTGCATTTGTGCCACCCACCAATTATATAAAAATTTCTCAAGGAAAAATACAATTAGTACACCAGCCGCTGTCACCAACTGCAACAGTCTCAACACTACAGTCGTCGCCAACACCAACCTCACCACCAACACCGCCCTTTAGCAACAGTCAACACATATGCAATGGCATGGAGTCACCCAATGATAAGGTAGGCCAGAGAATTTTATGCGATTTATTTTGTATATAGTAATTTCATAATGCCGTTTAAAATGGTTTATTCTTTAACAACATGGCTAAAATGGTTTCAAAACGCTATACTAGAAAATCTAAAATTTCATCCTTTAGCTTTTAGTATTTAGTTGTAAAATGTGTATGTATTTCAAATTCATTGAGGCATTTGTTCCTGTAAATCCTTTAAACACTTCTTTATCCATGTATTTGTATGTAGTGGTTTTGGTAATTCTTTTTTTTATTTAGTTTTAATGCTAGTAATTAAAATATAATTAAAAATTATAAGCTTTTAGGCAAGTCGTAATAATTGGTGCCTGTGTGTTACAGCAAGGGTATTCATAGTATGTGTAGCAGGGTGCTGCTAAGTATTTAAAAAGTATATCAAGAAGTAGTATTTTTGAAAACTAAAATTATTCTTCCAATAATTTAGTTAGTCCAAAGACTGAAATCTGTTTATAAAGGGAAAATGTCACTTATTTGGAATTTGTAAAATCGGCTCAGTATTCACTGCAGCAAAATTGTAAACTTTTCTCTTGTCGTTTGCAAATTTCTAAAATCTTTAATCCCTTAACAAATGCTTTCCAACAATCACATCTAAAGGAGACAAATAAAGTATGAAAAAAAAAAAAACGACAGCGAAACCACAGCAACTCACTATAAATTTTAGCTAATAACAATTAAAACTACAACAAGAACAGCAATAGGAGCAGAAAGTGCCACAGTAACAACAAAAACAACAACAAAGGGAACAACAAATAGCAGTGTAGAAACGACAAGCAAACACTATAAATTTCTTGAACGTTCATTGAACTTTTCCATTTAAGCTGCCGTTCAAACAGCCAAACAAACATACAAGCAAATAAACAGACACTCTGCTTGTTGCAACTGCTACTGAAATTCATACCGATATTGGGATTGTAGCATGAATGTCAACTGCTAAAATGCAAAAACGATCTAACTCGCATTTTCGAAAAATTCTGCATTTATAGAAAATAGTGCTGGTTTATGGATTTGTAGAAATTTATCTATTGACTTGTTGAAAATGTTCTCTAAATTTTCGTTGAATAAGAGGTGTCTCAGTAAGACAGCATCTTTTAATTTTTAAACAAAAACGCACACTTTTTGAGATAGTTGGATTTTTTCTTGGACTAATAAAAAATACAGGGTTCGATTAAGTAGAGAATAAAATATCCGCCAAACGAATGTCGCGACTCTGATGACAGACCATTAGTCTTTACAAGGAGTTTTCCACGATTTTTGCACAGAGATGTGGCTGTATCTTAACGATGACTCGTTGGATCTCGCATTTGAGCTCAGGATTTTGATTTTTTGGTTTATTCGCATACAACTTACATTTTACGAAACCCCAGCGTTTAATCCAATAATCTTGTCGGCCAGTGACATCAGAATTTCTTGAGATGATTTGTTCTGAAAATCGTTCACAGTCACCGCAGTTTCAGTATAATTTCAGAAAAAAAGAAAGGTTCAATCACGCCGCCTGATCAAAATCCGCACTAGATGGTTGCTCGCTGTAGGTGCATTTATTTCTCATGGATTGCAAGAGGATTTTCTGCCAAGAATTTTGTGTATATACGAAACCGCTTCATCGGAGAAGATAACTTTTTCCGAAAATTAGCATTCACTTTCACTTTTCTCCATTACCCATTAAACGAATTGAAAGCGCTTCTTAAGGACTACTTGTTTGACGTCCTGAGTAAGCTGAATTTTGTACGACTGAAGGTGGCAGCCTTTTTTTCAAAATTTTCTGCGTAGTGCTTGGGAAAATTTGAAGTTGTTGATCTTCAGTGACACTCTCTTTAACAATAGCGATTTTTTTCAAGAGACCCACCGTTACGTTGAAGCACAGGAGTCTGACTATACCTAATCGAGGCGGGTTTTTCAAATTTTGTTGACCACTCTTCGAATGGTTGACACATTAGTTGCACTTTCTAGACTGAAAATTCTTCTAAATTTGCAAGCGGTCTTAGCATAACTTTGAAAAAATTTTATAATAAGTTTTTATAATTACAACGGGTGTTCTTTCGTAAAGTGTTTAATATTTTTATAAACGAAATAAATAGCAGCCAAATTTCAGAGCTGCCACTTGCAGAAAAAAAATTGAATTAGAAAGTTCACGCTTATTGAGACACCCCGTTTGCATATGAAAAAGCAACTACTTTTTTTCTAACTCTATCTCACATTTTGCAATAACTTATGTTCCAACTATGCCCTATTTGGACTCATGAAGAGGGGGCGTCTGCTGCACTGATGGCTCGAATGGCGATACTGGTGCGTGCGTATTTTATGCTAAATTCTCAAAGGGCCCCTTCAATGGGTAAATATCTTTCAATCTTTCTTTCAGGTTAAAATTTGTGACATTTGTATCAGTGCCTTCTAATCTTGAGGAAGAAATGTAAGGAAACACCTCATTTACATGTGCTCTAAAAGTTAATCTAAAAACCATTAAGCTTATGATGTCAATTTAGCACTTGTAGTGCAGTGCATTGGCATCCGCATTTGATTACGGATCATGGGGGCCACGCAGGCAATGAATGTCCTGACGGCTTCACTTCTGTCTCGTGTTTGCCGACAATTATCGCCGGAATCGTCGGCATCTCCTTCCGGAAGAGGTCTCCAATAATCTGTATACCAAGTGAGCATCTAAAAATTAGCTTAGACGCAACGTAAGGCTAAAAGGTGTCACTCTCGATAGGAATGATCAAAGGATTTTCTCTGGTCTACTAATCGGATACTCAACCTCAGATATCTAACAAAATCGGCAGGTCGGACTACGAGTTACATGGTCCATTCGATCAGTCTAATTTTGATTACTTTTTCCCAATGCTTTTTCCAATGCTTCAAGAGTTGCTGCTTTGTTGGCATAAACCAAAGACTTTGCGAAGTCCAATAACAAATAATCCAAGGCGTTAAATCCTACGAACGAAGCAGATAGTGAGCAGGACCACTTCTGGACATAAAGTTGTGACTAAATTGATTTTGCAATAAACCAATTGTTAAGCGCGCTGGTAAGTTGCGCCGTCTAGTTGAAAACTAATGTCGTCTCTATATAGCTGATTAATTTTTGAACGAAAACTCCAGTCAACATGACTTGATAGCTCTCGTCATTCAGCATAACGGCATATACTTGCTCATTTCGAAAGCAATAAGGAGCAGTCTGATTTACAGACTAAACAGTTAATTTAAATGGATGTGATCGTAATTCATAAATGATTTGAGGATTATTGTGTTAGATCTAAATACAGTTGCTTATTCACGTAATTAAATGGCCGGAAATGAGAATTGATGAATTACTTTAAAAACTTCGCGTACAGACTTATTTATTTCAAGTTAATTTTTACAAATTGTTTTGGCATGAAACGATTCATGATGACTTGCTAAACCTGAACTGAACAGAATATCAACGCAGTTATAGCTTCTCGGCTGTCAAAACATATTTATCGATATCGAAAGTTCTCAAGCAGTTTGGAAACACTCTGTACCCTGTAGATTAGTACATTCTGTACATTCAGTACCAGTGTCCCAAAATGAATTAGAATTTTCTGACATTTGTTCAGGCAAGTGTTGGCCTTCCCAAAAAAAGAAAAGCTTGACAGCCGACAAAAAACCTTTTAATTAATCACTGCATATTTTGGTAAAAAACAAATTTCAACAAAATTCCCATTTAGAGAATTTTTACCAAATTCTATATATAACAAATTTAATTAACTCTTGATTTATAAAAAATTGTCTTCAAATTCGCCGGATTTATGTAAGAACTTTTCATTATTTTTTTTCATGTCAGTTAGGACCTTTTTGCATTTTCCTTGTACGTGTTTATATGTATGTGCATGTGTAATTACAGCAATAGTCCCAGCAATAGTCAAACTACGCATTTTAAGTTCTCACAAAAAAAATAAACAAATAAATAAAAGACTCACACAGACAGAGCAAAACTGAAACAGAGAACGTGATTGC
The DNA here is from genome assembly GCA_941918925.1 of Phyto melanocephala. Lineage (NCBI taxonomy): Eukaryota > Metazoa > Arthropoda > Insecta > Diptera > Rhinophoridae > Phyto > Phyto melanocephala. Next base: position 108,851,703 of record OW799237.1, read on the forward strand.
ACTTTTCTGGGTGCCAGTACCGTGCAAACAGACAGACAAACGAACAAATGAAAGAACAAATAAACAAACAAAAATGCAACAAGACATATACATACACACATACGCAAATACAAATATGTATACAAATATTTGTAAGCAACAGAAAAACTAACAGATGAATTTTACAACAATTTATTGCACACACACACACAGTCGTACAACTATGACACTCTCAGTGCAGTCTCATGTTGCAAGGCAACATTTATCGTTAACTATTATTGTTGCTACTTTTGTTGAATGTTTTAGTTTCTTGTGTATTTTTTTTATTTTTTGTTCATTTACTTAATATTTACTACATGAGCAGGGCAGAAAATGGAAAAAAAAACAAAAAGAACGTTGACAATTTACACAGTCAGTCAACAGCAAACAACAGGCAATAGTAGAATCTGTTGAAGCCAGCAGCAGTAGCAACAACAACAGCCAAGTCAGACATTCAAGGAACAACACGAATTCAACATTATTAAGTGAGACGACATGTTTGGGCATTGCACGTACTTAATACTTTTTATTTATTTTTTTTTTGTTTTTCATTTATTGTCTCCTCTGCTCCCGCTTCTTTACGAGTAGTTTGACTTTAAGTTGAGTTTTGTAAGTAGAACAGAATTTTAAAGGAAGAATTTAATTTTTAATTTAACAATTACTATTAATGGAGTTGTCAAAATATTGACTTTATTTTGGTACTTTATACAAATTCTTTTTATACCCTTCACACAGTGAAAAAGGGTATATATAGGTTTGTCATTCCGTGTGAAATTTCTACAATTTTCATTTCCGACCCCATAAAGTATATATTTTCTGAAAGCTTATGAATAGGGGAGTCGATTAAGCTCTGTCAGTCTGTCCGTCTGACCGTCTGTCCGTGTGTATGTTGAAATCAACTTTTTGAAGACCCCCGACATCGCTCGGACCCGGGTGAGGTATTAAAATATCAGAAATATTCGGGAGTAGAACGGTATTGAAAATCAGAAACATTGGTACATAAACAACTGAGATATGAGCAAAAACCCACGACCACCTCGATTTTTTTCTCACAAAAACAACATTACAACAACAACATACATACATACAAACGTGAGCCAAAAAAAAATTTTTTTTAATTTTTTTTTTATTTTTTTTTTATTTTTATTTAATATATTATTTATATTTTTATTATTATTTTTTTTTGTTTTATATATATATTTTTTTTTTTAATTTTTTTTTTTAAATTTTTTTTTTTTTTTTTTTTTTAATTTTTTTTTTTTTTGTTTTTTTAACATACATACGAGAATTTATAATTTTACAATGGGATGTTTTTATATATGTATGTACGTATTTCATATGGGATGAATGGGGACACAAACTACTGTTATTGCATGACTACACGTTGTGAAGGGTATATAAGATTCGGCACGGCCGAATATAGCACTTTTACTTGTTCTTGGTACTTTTTTATATAATTTTTTTTGGTACCCAAGCGAGAAAATACCAAAAACTATATTTTATTCAAAATTACTGGACCAATTCAGAAAAAATAATTAAATAGGAATTTCTCTGTACAGAAAAAACGTATGTAATTTAAAGGTGCGAAGGTGTAAAAAAGGAAAATTCGTTAATCTAATTTGGTACTTATTAGAATTTATTTGTTTTTATGCAGAAGGAGTAGATTTATTCGCTTTAAATCATGTCTTTCAAAATGTTTTACTATTAAATAGATATTTAAACATTTTAAATTTGGAATTTGTGCATTGCTGTCGGCGACTCAAAGGTTTTTAAGGTACTTTCTGTATTGTTTTTAATGTATGAATCTAGCATTTATAAATTAGGAATCTATTTTAGGTTAAGATTGAAGATTGAGATTTATGGTACTTCAGGTATTTCCTTAGTTAATGCAAATATATTTTTTGAAATTAGGATTCTTGATCTAGTTTAAGATTGAAAATTTTATAGACGACCCTTTTTTCATTTTTATGGTACTTTTTGTATTTTTTTCGTTCATGAAAATAGATTTATTGAAATTATGACTACTGATCCAGGTTAAGATTGAAAGTTGTATGGGCGACAAAAAAGAACCTTTCCCCCTTTTTTTAAGTCCTTTTTGTGTTAAATTATTTTATGAAAATAGATATTTTAAATTAGAATCTAAAGTACTAAGTTGAAATTTTGATGATTTAATAGAGAAACCAAAAAGTACTTTTTTTAATTAAATGAAAATAATTAGATGAAATGAGAGACTATTGATCCGATTGAGATTGATAAGGATAAGAAGGAACCAAAAAGTATTTTTTCTTTTTTTTATGGTGCATTTTTAATTTTTTATGTTTATTAATATAGAATTCTAAAATGAAATACTCTTAATCAAAATTTTAAATGATGGAGGATGAAGAATTTTTGATGATACATTTTTTATTTCCGAATGGTGTTTTCTTGTCTGGAAAAAAATGTTACACTTTTTCTGGCCTTTTTTTTTAAATTACCTTTTTGCGCAGAATAGAATTGTTGTTAGAGGTAAATTTTCTACCACATTAAAGGCATTCAAAAGACTCGTTCAATGGTTAAAATAAGCATTTTTGAAATTACGCGAGATTTCTGTAATATATCTATAATATTTTTAGTAAAATTTTTAATATTTGTAATATTTTTGTCCTTAAACGCTCAACCATATACAAATGTAGTGCTATAGGTTTTAAACAGACCTTTAATCTGTTACCAACAGCCGCGGAACAGATTCAGTATCTTGGAATATCTGGCATTGATATTCATATATTTACTGACAGCAAGGCGGCTATTAGATCCCTGAAGAGTGTGTAGAGCACATCGAAAATTGTCCAGGAATGCCGGGTGTCTCTTGAGGAGATGGCGAGACATTCGACGGTTACCCTTGTGTGGGTTCCAGGACATGGGGATATTGATGGTAATAATAGAGCTGATGCACTTGCAAAAGCTGGTACCACCTTAGATTCGGTTAAATCCAGTTGTGCTTTGGGTATTCCCTTATCGAAGGGTAAGCAGCTGATCTCGCATCGATTTTATTTGGATGCTAAGGAAAGATGGGTGAGAGAACCCATTTGCTTGAAAATCAGAAAGATCTGGCCTGACATGGATGTGCATAGGACGCAATATGCAGTTAATATGCCCCGAATCCACCTTAGGAACCTCATAGCGGTCATTACCGGACACTTGCCTATAGGTACACATGCGAAAAGGCTGAACATACCTTACAACGACTTCTGCAGAAGTTGCGATAACGAGGAAGAGGAGGAGACAACTGAACATCTTCTCTGTAATTGTCCGGCATTCGGGGACCTAAGACACCAGATTCTAGGTCAGCGAATACTTGAAAGTAAAACTTGTCGTTCCGCAGTTGATCTATAAAAGATCCATACCTTTATAAACAGGACAGGATAGCTGAGGAACGACGGCCAGAGGATATAGACGAACGGGATTTGGTGCCTGCGGTATCACAACGGGACCCTCGAAGGACCCAAGTGAGCTATGCCTTCGGGAGGCTGCCCAATCTAACCTAACCTAAACTTTTACCATATGTCACCCCTTTTTATACAATCGATTTTAGAAAGACAACATTTTCATATAAAAAATAAAATCAAATAAGTTAATGAATATAACATTTTTATATTATGGACTACTGGTCTAAGTTGAGATAGGAAATGATGTAGAGGACCCAAAAGATTTTCTATTATCCTTTTGGTACTTGTGAATTTAGATTTCCGAAATTAGAGACTATTGAGTCAGTATAAGATGGCAAACAATAGAGAAGGACAAGAAAGTACTTTTACTATTACTTAAACGAAAAATTATTTTCTATTTAAGAAAAGACTTTAAACTATTGCATAAATGAAAAGAATTGCTCGGCATGTGGCTAGTTACAAGGCGCGGATCCCGCTTACACGTTTGTTGGGTGAAGAGGAAGAAGTTTTTATTGAAATATAAAAATTGTTTGTTTGTCTGCCAAAACTTATACATACAAAAAAAAAAACGAAATTGAGTTGGGAGAAGGGTGGTTAATTATCCTTTCCCCCCTGGATCCGCGCTGAATAGTTACAGATAATTTGCACAATTTTTAGAAATGAATAATTAAAATAAGTTTTATTTCTTAACCAACGACTTAAAAGTAAATAAACAATTCAATCGTATAACTCAATATCAACTTCTTCACTCTTAATACATACATAATTCGGCATCATGCAGGTTGGGTCATTATGACTTAAGGTTGCCTTATTCTTGTATAACTTTTTAAATACAAAAAATACATTTCGAAAACTAAAGAAATAAGAAAATCTTAAACTCATTTAAACTACTGTCTCCGGTCTCGTTAATAAAAAAGAAAACTGAATCAAATGAAACCTGTAGCTATGTGTAGAATATGTGCAGATTGTAGATACAAAAGTTACAACAAAACAACTTAAAGTCAATGTAACTCTTTTCACACACACCAACAAAAAACAAAAAAAAACAAAATAAACTCTCAAATAAAAGAACAACTACAATAGACAATAGAATCTATTCAAAAGTAAAAAGCTTTTTTAGATTTCGTTTGCATTTGTAAACATTTTTTTTTATTTCAACAGGATATTGCAAATGCATTATTTAACACACACACATACAAACATATATGCCAGTTTAATTCACATATTTGTACACTTGCAATGAAAACTATTCATGCAGTTCATGAATTTAAGGAGCTGCAGTCTATTTTCCAATTGATATGAGGCACCATTAATTGACTTTTAAGTCTTTCAAATACCTAAATCGATTACATAGAAACAGCTATTTTCACAGTCTTAAGTAGTTAATTAAGGTGCAATTGATTTCATGCCTCGTACAGAACTACCGGGTTATATTTGCCAAAACTATTCACGGTGTAAGAACCTGTTTCAATGTTAGCAAACCATTTTTAAAAATTCGCCATAAATCTATTCATGCGTGATTTAAAGACATTTTTGTTTCATTTTAAATTTATTTTCACGACTTTTATTCTTAGCTTACAAATGCAATTTCTTTTAAGCGCAAGTGTATTGGCAAAATTCAAAACACTTGCTGTTATGGTATAGACCATTATCTTAGGCAAGGTGCCTTAAGTACCCTACACTAAGACAAGATTGTGCAAAAGTAATTTCTTGAATTTAATAATGTAAGAGTAATGTGCTTTAAAATTAATGATGAAGAATAGAGAATTAGTTGTTAACAAGTCATGATGCGATACACACACACCTAAAGAACGTGTGGTCCAAGGCGAATCCAATCAGGTGATCTCTTCCATACAAAAACATTAAACTACATGTATTTTGTTTTTGTATATGTGAAACAAACGGTCAAAATGGTCTTAAACTTCGTTCACAGCTGATGAACAGCTGGGCTAAAGAGTTAACCTGATGTGAATTCGCCTTGGTGTGGTGTTGTTGTTACTGTGACATTTAATGTCATCTTTCTTTAACAAAGTTAATTAACAATTCATAGATAATTTTCTGTAACATAGAAGTTTTTATATTTTTTATTTTGCAACTAGACAATATCGCCACATGTATAAAGGGTGGGTCCTCTTTCAACCAAATTCGTCACGCCATCATTGTCAAATTTTACCGCTCTAGGACGATGATAAACATCTTCCTTAGCCTTAAACTGGATGATATACACAGTATTTACACGTGATTTTTAGAAGATGGTTCCACGTTCCAGACAGCTCCTTAAATATTGGACATTCTGCATAAGCGATTTGAGGTCATCTCATGTTAAAATGATGTGAAATAAAGCCTATATCGTGTGACTTAATCCCATTAAAATTTTTTTATGGGGCTTTCTTAAGACACAAGTTTACGTAAATAAGTCACATACCACAATGGCATGCCATCGGCCAATTGTGTTTTTATTGACCACGTCTGGGGAACGTACGTTAAATCACATTGACGAAGAAACAGAACTAAGACGTAACGAAAGTGTCCATACAAATTGACATTTAAAACACGTCGCAGAAAGCAGTCATAGCAGAAAATTTTTTTTTAATTTTGAGAGCATTTTTTTATGCTCTCATTTGAAGACCATCACTCTCTCAGCAATGTTTAACATATTTTTCTTAAATTTTTTATGTTTTTGCAATTTTGGCGAAAAACGAAAAATAAGAACAATGACAAATTAAACAGTAAATTGAGAGTATTCGACGTTAAAGTCGTTAACGTTATTGATCATGTTCTTTGGACAGTGCTTTTGCTTAAAGTTGCTTGTTTGTTTATGGGGCGAACTGTCAAGTGGAGTAATTGCTTGAAGTTAGTGGCAGCTGTTATTCTGTTTTAGCATTAAAGCCAGCCTAATTAACTAAACTACAGTAATCTCAAATCAAAGTACAGTACATCAACATGTTAAACGAACTGTGCTTTATTTCTATTTATTAATTTTTTTTTTTTAAATTAAAAAATTTATCACAAACAAATAACAACGAATAATGATTCTGTACTTCGGCAAACAGATGGCCAAACGTGTTACGGTTATCGACTTAATCGCTATTTATTACAATGGTGTAGAGTACTAAAAGAACATTTTATTGAATCTGATATCACTAGATGTCGTGTCTTTGTCTTTCTTGCTTTTTTTTTTGTATGCTTTGTCGACTGCGAAGAGATTACAGCAAAGAACAGAAAAGTTCTTAAAGGCCGACTTTAATTTACAAGATGCTCAAATACTTAAAAACATTAAGCAGCAATAACTGCAGTAGCTTTTAAAACAATTGGGAAAAAAAACATTTAATTTATTGAATTTTATTTAGTTAATCAAGCTTAAAAATATTTAATGGTTAAAACATAACAAAACTGGCATAAACATTAATTGACTTAAGAGCTTTCGACAGCAACGTTCTGGACAATTGAGGAAGATGTTAAAATATTGTCTTTGTTTTTTTTTTAATAAAAATTTACACAAGAGTTTAAAAAGACACATTGAAAGAAAATATTAGAAATTTTTGTACAAACTTCTCTATTTATGAAAAATGTTTGATTCTAATTTTTAGATTATTTTCGCTTTATTAACTATATTTTCGTAATACATTTTGGCTAATAATAATTTACTTCTTACGTCCATACACATTATATGCACATTTATTTGCTTTAGTGCTTCTTATTTTGTTTAAGTTTTAAATATTTATTTGCACACTTCCATTAGTTTATGCATAGTTTTAATTGCTAAAATATATAAAAACACAATTCGCTTATTTGATCACTTCATAAAACCTTAGTTTATATGATGCCCATAAACCTCAAATGTAGGCACTTAAAACTTCATTTTTATCCTCATAAACTGGTGTGAGTGAGTCTATTATCTGTAGCTTTACTTACACTTCATCCGCTTAAATGCCATCGCACATTTTTTAAACGAATATTTTGCAATTTTAAGTTAATTTCCATTTTTTTTTACTTTTCCTTCTTCTTTTTTTGTTTATTGTCCGGCGAAAAAAAAAATATTTTTTTTTTGCTTTTTCAAAAATCTGCCAAAACAAATCAAACAGGATAAACTTGAGAATCGGATTATAGAACTTGAAGCGGCTCTACTAAGAATTCAGGAAAAAGTTAATAATGTGAGTATTTTGTAAAATTAAATGTATAAGAACCTAAATAAACAAAAATAAATTATATTTAATTGACTCGTAATATTTGTTAAATTCACTTAGTTCACAACTTATCGTAAGAGTCGTAGATTGTAAGAAATGCACTTCTTTACATTGAAGAAAAACGACGGTAGTACTTACTTTCCCAGCTATAATGTATTTATATGATAAACGTAGTCAAAATAGTTGTAAGTATAAATTAAGAAATTAATGTAGAAATTATCAACAAAATGTGTACAACTTTTACGACATGCAACATCTACAGCTTGTGAATTGAACAATTTTATTTACTTGTGAACTCAATTTATGTTGCATCAGTTGTACTGTGGAATTGTTAAACCGCAAGTGAAATTAAACGTCAGTAAAATTTAATCTCAGGAATGGGAAAGTTTATCAAATTTTACCTTTGCAGAGTTACAAAAAAATCAAATAAAATCTCAGGAATGGGAAAGTTGATTAAATCTTACTTTTGCTGAGTTACAAACAATTTTTTAAAACAATTTTTAGTAAAAAATTTTAGCAAAGTAAAAAAAAATGCAAGACATTTAAGTTAAAAAAAAAATAAAATATGGGCATTTCCATGAATATGTCAACCACGACTGTAAATATAAAAACTCTTGAAAGTTTTTTAATATAAGTTTATTGATAAAAAAAACACTCAAATTTTACTATGCGCAGGTATTAAGAGCTTATTAAATTATTTTAAGAGCTATAATAAGAGTTTAATCTGATTATCTCTTTGACTTATTTTAAAGAATTGCAATCAACTATTTTTTTTTGGCGACTAAATTGTGAAAATAAATTTTAATTGTAAATATTCCTTAAAAATTAGGTAACAACAACAATTAACAAGATCCATATGAAAAAAGAAAATATGGAGTCTAATTAGCGGCATGTTTTTTGATTTTCCTTAGATGTTATTTTAATGTCACGTACGTAGTCTCCGTCATTCGTATTTGGACAGCCGCAAAAGCACCTAATTAAGAATTTAACTTTCTTTCTTAACATAATATAAATTTTATTACCTAAGAAAATTATTAGAGAAAAATCTGTCACGTACGATATGTCATGAACGATATTAAATTGAATTTATTATAAGATCCTTTAAAGATTATTTTCAATGAAGTATAATAGATTTCAAATGAAAAATATTTGGTTTAGTGTACGAAATTAAAAAAAGGAAAAAATACCTCCCAAGATTCGAAGATTTTTTCATATTTCCATATATACCTCAAAATCACTTTTGTTTTATGTCACGTACGATATATTCTTATTTTTCTGGATATTTTATACAACAATGATTTGAATTTAATTAACTTTTTTTTAAATAAAGTACCCTTTGAATGGAACATAAACATCTAATTTTGTTTCAGTTACTCTTACTTTTGCAAAAATTACTCCACTTTATTGGAGTAAAAATGTCATGTACGACGACATGGAAATGCCCATATGTATATCTTTTAGGCTTATTTAAGGCAGGTACAACATCTGTCAAATAAGCCTTAAATAAACCTAAAATATTTTTGTTAGGAATATGGCAGTTATTGTTTATATTGTTTTATACTACAAAAATTATTTTCTGATTCCGAAAAAATCTTCATTTTCCATCCCTGCATTAATCCAATACTACCCTTTGAAAACATATAAAATAAACTTGTATTGTTATACAATAGGCTAATTCACGAGGTTTCCTAAGTGTGACAAAACGTCATGATTTAAAGAAAAATATCGTCTAAATTTTATAATCTTTTTTAATATTAAAAAATTATTTTTTTTTTGTTGAGTAATCTCAAGCTCAACAAAAAAGACGAAATATGTATTAATTGTTTAAAAATTTAAAAACCTCTAAAATATTTACAATAAACAATTTAAAACTTTTCAATGATTTTAATTTTTTTTTTTTTGGAAATAATGACTTTATGACAATACGACTCTTAGGACACCCTTGTGAATAACTCAATATGTTGTAATGGAAATAACCAACAACAAGCAGAGAATACTGTAAACACATACAGCAATATTGACAATAGTGCTACTAGGGTTTGAAAAATTAAATTAATCCGTATTGGAAAAGTTTATAGAAATCTTACTTTCAGATTTATACAAAAAAAAAAATAATAGTTTCTAGTAAAAATTTTTTTTTGCAAAGTGGAAAATATCAAACCTATTAAGTTAAAATTTTTTCTTATATCTTTCACTTGTATTGCCAAGGGTACATATAGCCTATGTCAAATCAAGTAATTAAAAATTTTCCTCTCCTCAAACCTCCCGACAGTGGTAACATATGAAAGGCCTTGACCAGTAGAATAGATTAAACTATGCAAAAATGTCAATTCAAATTGGCTATGTATACAAAATGGGTGATGTATGGATCAAATACTGTAATTACGGCCTTGTCCCCTTTAACCCTCACAATGTTGGTATCAAACAAAAGGGCTTGACTAGTAGAAAACCTTAAACTATGAAAAAGTTAAAATCCAAATTATTTTATTAAATGCCTTTAGTAGTTTTTAGACACGGTATTAACCCAAAGATTTAAGTCATAGTCGCAAAAATGATTCTAGTGAATAGCTGCAAAATCGATCTTAAACTTACTGAGATATAAGCATCAAAATACAACTCTCGGTATTTGGACTAAAATTTAAAAATTAATATCTACTTTTCTTCATCTGTAAAACAGTGCCATACGTGAAATTGCTTCGGTCGAAATTGCCAATTTTTAATAACAAAATTTTTTAAAGCATTTTTAACAAATGGATATCGCAAACAAGTACATGGGATATGTGGGGGCTTCAAAAAGTTGATTTCAACGCTTATACGGACAGACAGACGGACATAGCGTATTTGACTTGTCCATTTATAAGAATTAAAAATATATGTTATGGGTTCGCTAATGAATATTGTGAAAATTAAAAACGAAATGACAAAGCTATAAAGACCCTTACGCTCTCTGTGAAGGCTATAAAAATACAAACAACTAAAACAACGTAAAATTTATTTTTTTTAATTGTTAGAAAATTTTAAAAGTAGAAACGTACTTTTAAAATTTTTTTTCTTTTCCTTACAAGTGCAAAACACAATCTTTTCTTATAGCAATATCACATAAGATGTTGATCTTGATTTTAAACCCGACGCGAACCGGGTTCGCATAGTTATTAATAAGCAATAGAGAAAAGAAAAATGTTTAGCTAAGATTGCAATAAAATGCAAATTTATTTTTAAAGCTAAAAAAAAAATATTTTTTATTTTAAAGAAAAAAATTTCAAAAGTTTTCTATAGAGAAAAAATTTTAAATATTTTTACAGGGAAAAAACTTGTTAAAAACATTGTGATTATATTGTAAAAATATAAATATTTAACAATGTTCGTTGACCCTTTTAATACATCTTTTATACTACATGTATGTATGAATGTGTATAAAGCGTAAGAATTTTAACAGACAGAAATACAGGCCTTAAAAACATTTAATACGTTCAAACGAAAGTGTTGCATTACAAAGCGGATATTATTAGAGGGAAGTTGATAAATTTTAATTCTTGTTTTATTTTGATTTAGAAACTTTATAAACAAAAACATAAGTGTCTTAAATGTACAAAAATATCGTGTACACTTTTGTCAGGCGGAAATTTAAGTTGACTCAGCAACATTTTTTATTTCCATGATAACGACTGCTTTAGTGTTTTTTGCTGCATTTAACTGTTGGGTGTTAATTGAAAAATGTTTATGTCATGAATAAGACGACACCATAAACATAAACTTTTATGCAATCATGTCCATGTTTGTGTGTAGAACGACACATTAAACATCTTTAATGTCTAAACATTTTTAGCACATTTGCAGCACATGTCTTAAGTAGGGAAGTGGACAATATTTTAAGTAAACAATTGGTTGAAGGTTACTGAGTCCCTTTGAATTAGCTTAAATACATCGAATCTAAGTTTTGACATAATGTATGGCAACACTTAAATGTCAAAAGTGCAATTTTTTTAAAAAATACTTATGTTCACATTGAACAAATATTTTACGAAATAGACGTAACCACCAAATTATATAAATTTCTGTTTTAATAAATGAATATTTATTTAATACATAAATTGTCTTAATTTAAACAAATTACAATAATTATCTATTGCTGTTACTTAGTATGTCTTGACTATATTTGGTTTAAAAAAATTTATCAAAAATAGTGATTCGTTTAATTGGGAAAATATTACCCAAAATGTAAACTTAGCTTTGGAGACACCATTCGAGTTTTTAAAATATTTTGTACACGGTATTTGTTATTCAATTTCGATCATATATTTTTGAAATTCTCAGCCTATTAATTATAGTGTACGAATTATGTTCGGTTTTCGAGATATAGCGTTTTATAGCAATTTGTTTCACCATCTATTTTAGCATAAATCGAAAACCATTTATTCGAATAAGTTAGAAAAGAAGTCCGAGCTCAATTTATTTAAAATACCCAGCAAAAAAAGACATGAAAAATAAATAGTGAATGCATGAGTTCAACCCATGCTGAAGTGGTTCAATTTAGGTGAAACCTGCATGATTTTAACATAAACGTGTCTTTGGAGAGCATGTGTTTATATGAATAGATTAATAAAATACACTTCATTCGAATAAGTGCATAGAACGCATTCACAGTAGATGAAAAGAAACCCATGTTTCATGAGTTGATTTTGTTTGTTTACATAAATAATTTAAGATATTTCGCATTTTATTTTCTGAAAAGCTTTGACCAAATTACAATCATACAATTGCAGGGATGTTTTCTGTCAAGGCCAATTTGTATATTATGGATGGAGAGGTTGTTGTAATATCTTTAATTTAATTTATTTATTTCTTTATCGTCATTTCCTATACAACAAGAATATATCTTATAATTAAAGTATAGGAATGCAAAATTTGTGCAATAATCTATATATATAAAAATCAATGTGTGTTTGTATGTCTGTTTGTGCTTTATAGACGGTTAAATGGCTGGACCGATTTCCTTGAAATTTTCACAGAATTTTTCTGTATGTCTGGAAGGAACTATAGGCTAAACTTTGGTTTGAAATTGTAAGTGGGCGGGGTGCCACGCCCTATTAAAGAAAAAGTATTAAATATTATATATCACGAAAGTTAATGCAGCTAGAGTCTTCAAATTAAGTACGGTAAACTTTGACATCCACACGGCCTAGCAATAGTAGGCGTGGCCACATGAATTAAATACTAAATTTCGTATATTTGGAAAACAATATCGATTAGAGTACTAAAATTTTGCAAAAGCAACTTTGATATTCAAATAAACATTTATGGAAAAAATGGGTACATTACCAATAGTGGGCGTGGCACCAACATATAAATTAAATACTAAAATTCGTATATTTGGAAAACGATATCGATTAGAGTAGTAAAATTTTGCAAGAGCAACTTTGACACCCAAATGAACATTTAGGCAAGAAATGGGTGCATTAACAATAGTGGGCGTGACACCTGCCATATGAATTAAATACTAAAATTCGTATATCTGGAAAACGATATCGATTAGAGTACTAAAATTTTGCAAAAGCAACTTTGATATTCAAATAAACATTTATGGAAAAAATGGGTACATTACCAATAGTGGGCGTGGCACCAACATATAAATTAAATACTAAAATTCGTATATTTGGAAAACGATATCGATTAGAGTAGTAAAATTTTGCAAGAGCAACTTTGACACCCAAATGAACATTTAGGCAAGAAATAGGTGCATTAACAATAGTGGGCGTGGCACTTGCCATATGAATTTAATACTAAAATTTCGGGTGGCGAAGCACACCGGGTATTATCTAGTAGTTATGTATATAAGAAAAAAAATATAAAACAAAATGCAAGTGAAAAAAAAACAACATAATACTTTAAAATGCATTAATGCGTATTGCAATAAAACATATTTTTAATTCAAATTTAAGAAAAAAAATAATGAAAAAGAAATTTTCGAAAGCTCTTTACGTTGCTATTAACTTGTTGGTTTGGTGGTAGAGAATTCCAAAGACGAGTACTATTAAATTGCCATTCAGATACGAGATACCTTAGCTAAGGTGTAATGAGCTTTCTGTCCCTTAGCGATCTGTTAAAAACGTAAATTGTCAAACAAATAGGAAGGTCTTTGAGTATACATATATTATTTAATGAGTCAGAAGAAGAACTCTAATCTTGAAAAAGTTTTCGATGGAGATCCCTAGAAGTAATTTGGCAAAGGAATAAGTGCGACCAAGACATATCTAACGATGTTTTTAAAAACCACTTTAAGTTTACCAATAGTGGCCATGTCGCAATTATCAAAAAGTTCGCAGCCGTACGTAAGGTTGGGGATTAAATAAGATTTAGCAAGCATAATACGGATTTTGAGGGGAGTATACTTAGAACTTGTTGGCCACAGAGATCTTAGTTTGCTGTAGACTTGTGCCACGAGAGTGTTAATGTGATTAGTCCAATTAGGTAATTATTGCATATTATTCCCAGATTCTTGGTCGATGGAACAAAATTTATCTTATCGCCATTTTTTTTAGTAAATAACGAGACATTTTGATTTGGTAGGATTCAGGCAAAGGCCATTTGTAGTCGCCCATAGGTGAATTCTATGCAGATCGGAATTTAGCTTTTCAACATTAGATTTTATCATTTGTAATTTGCAAAAGGATATCTGATTAATATACAGGGAAAATAACAGAGGTCCAATAATTGATTCTTGAGGCACTCCTTTGATGAGATGAAGGGGAAGCGAGAATTTACCATTTGCAACTACTGATTGAGAACGACCACTAAGATATAAAGATATAAGACTAGCAGATGTTGAGGAAAAGTTAAAAAAGTTCTTGAATTTACATATTAATATTATATTTATTTGTGAAACACATTAAACATTAAATCAAGGCGAATTCAACAAATTTTGACATTATTCTTCCCCATTAGCTGGGCTGATAACTTCAGCTGTATGAATTCGCCTTGGCTGTCATTATTAATTTTCTTTAATAATTTTTATTTGATATATCTGTGGCAGTAAGGAAAAACTGCTTATGTCTGTTTTTATAGTTTTTCGGGAAATTTAAATTTTTAAAATAATTTTGAACAATTGATTCTCTTTCAAATATAGACTATTATATGAATTTCTCTGCTGCATTAATTAAAGAGGTTATTAATTAAGATCATAAAATATGAAATAATTTATTTTTCCACATGATATTGTTCGTTGAAAAAATATAGACAAAAAGATTTTAGGTTATTACTTTCTGTACTGTGAACTCGAACTGTTTTTAATTGTGATATCTCTCATTTGTAGCTTATGTCGACTTAAGCAGTTATTAATTTTTGCCACAGCTATTTCCAAATATTTCTCTTAAATCACTAAATATATAACCATCATCTAAACATTCACTTATAAATGTTATGTTAGAACTTAGTGTTTGAAATCTCAATAATTTGTTGTTAAAACCCAAAACAAAAACACAACAAAGTTTACTTTTATTTTTGTTTCTTTCCATAGAAGGCATTTTATTAGAATATTTTATTAAGAATTCCTTTCTATTTTCATTGTCTATCGTCGTTATGTTGTAAAAAGCATTAAAACAGGACATTAATCCTCTTGATGGTTACATACTGACTGTGTTGAACATTTTACTCCCACTCTCTGAAGACCGGATTGTAGTTAAAATAACATTTTTTTGGGTTTTTTTTATTTATAAATATTTTTTTTCTTTCGTACATATGTCGTTTTATTTATGTTTGTAGGAAGTTAAAGAATAAAAGGGGTTGATCTGGCAACTACCTAACACACAGATGGGAATATGTTTATGATGTTAAACATGTTTGAACATATTAAGTACTAATAGGTATCCGTGTGGAGCATGTTGGTCTCCCATCGGACGCGTCCCTAAGTGGTGCATAGGGGTGGCATCTGCTGGGGGTTTCATTACATTTGGTTAATGTATTATATTTAATATATTTTATATAATAACAAATTTTAATATTGTTGGACGTAAACAAATGGAATATTTCAAATCCCATCTATGCATTATGTGTTTATTTTTAAAATGTTTTACAAGTTTTTCGTCTTTAACCTTATATTTTCTATGCATTAAGTTGATGCTTTAATCATTGCGGTTAATTCCTTTTATACAAAAAGTAAACATACTTTACTCCACAACCTCCCTTTTAAAAAATAAAGCCCTTTTACAGTACTAGAAACAACATTTGGAACCCTTAACAGTTTTTGTTTGTTCTTTATAAAAGGGAAGGTAAATAGCTGAAGAGATTATTCAGTTTGTTGTTGTCATAGAAGTCATGTTCAATAGCATTAAATGAGTAGTTTTTTGTAGGTGTTTTCATTAGAACGATTTTGTTGCTCGACTTATGTATAAGTATCACATTACTTGTGCATGTAAATATGTATAAAACAAATAAAATTGCATTTTATTTTGTCATACCCTTCACCTGTGTGGTTCCAAGGGTATACATGAATAGCTTTGTCAATCCGTTTGTAATTTCAAGAACATTCTTTGCCGTCGCCTTAAAGTATGCAAAGTAAAAGAACATCGGTTAAGAGTTTCTGGACCTGCATATACCTCCTCGATTATTTGCAGACAAACAAACATGACTTGAGAGAAGGTGTCACAAGCATTAAAATCAAATTTGTTTAGACGATTCCCGCATAACTTAAAGTTGGTTTCGCCATTAGATTTTGAATGGGTTTTGCAAAACCATAATTAAAATATGATTAAAATCAAAAATTTCAATACAACAACTGCTTACATTACCATCGAACTAATGGTTGAAAAATATAACAAAAAAGTAATAACCAAAAATAGCATGAACAAGTAAAAGTGCTATATTCGGCCGTACCGAATCTTATATACCCTTCACAACGTGTAGTCATGCAGTAACAATTGTTTGTATCACCATTCATCTCATATAAAATACGTACATACATGTAAAAACCATACAAAAAAAAAAAAAATTAAAAAAAAAAAATATAATAAAAAAAATTATAAAAAAAATTACCAAAAAAAATTTAAAAAAAATTTTTTTTAAATTTTTTAAAAATTTTTTAAAAAAAATTAAAAAATAAAAAAATATAAATAATATATTAAATAAAATAAAATAAAAATTTTTGGGCTCAGCTGGAATTCGATGCCTCGTTTACTTTAACCAGTATGTATGTAGGTTGTTTTTGTAATTGTGAAAAAAAACGAGGTGGTCGTGGTTTTGTGCTCATATCTCAGAAAGTTATGGGGCGATTATGCTGAATTTCAATAGCGATTTATTCCTGGATATTCCCAAGAGATTGATACCATATACAGATCTGAGGAACATATAGTTGCTTCTAAAAGTTGATTTCAACCAACACACGGACAGACCACGGCTTAACCGACTCCTCTATTCATAAGCTTTATGGGGTCGGAAATGAAAATTGTAGAAATTACAAGCGGATGGCAAAGCTATATACTATACCCTTGTGCACCACAGGTGAAGGGTAAATTAACAACAACATAAAAAGACTAGTAGTAGTAGTAAATTTCGTTCTCACTCACTTATGTTGGAAAAAATTAAAAAAATAATCATTTAGTTAACGAATTGTATTTCGTAAAAACTTGTGAGATGATATTTACAACCAACACTGAAATACCGACCAAATATTGCTAAAGATGAAACCGTAACTGATTGCGATAATGCATTCCACTCGGCTGATGCCAGTAAAAACTAACCTTTTCAGTGTATTCTTTCATTATCATAAATTCATCTTCATAAATGAAATAAATATAAAATAAACCCTAAACCCTAATTAAAATTAAACTAATATTGTATTAAATATTTAAAGCAGTTCAAATACAAAAATATTGAAAACTTGCTGACCTGGCAAACGTTGTTTTGCCTTCAAGGTGGTTGAAGAGGAATCGACGTTTTGCCATTAACTGTTTTTGTTTTGTTACCTATAAAAGAAAATGTCCCGAGACCGAATGTTCATTCTAACAGCAACAACAACAATAGCACATACCTAGTATACAAATCAGGTGTATAGCGAGTGGAAAATCGAATGGTCAGCGCACAAATAAAATGACGATCGAAAAAACGACTTAAAAAATTCAGCTCAACATTCCAATTAGAAAGACCGGATGTCATTGTATAAATAAGACATTCAATACATGGTTAGGTAACTTTTTAAGTGACAATAAAAAACATAAAATGGAAAAAGGAGGGCATTTTATTGATATTTATATGTTCGGCCCGTTATCGCAGTAAGTGGTGACATCAAAGTGTACACTTTTTTTTATATACATACATACATATATAGATTAGAAATATGTTTAATTCCATTTATTCAGGTTTCACTTTAATTTTAACAATTTCTTATATAATTGCATACTTTAAGGCTTATAACAAATATTTTGTTAATTGCTTACCTTGAGGAGTCTAAAAATAATAATTTAAAAACTATTTTGGTTTGTTGAATAAAATACTTATGTATTTCGTAGCTTATCAAACCTTTGATGTCAAATGACAAATATCAATTGAAAAACTAAATTTACAACAAATTGATTCCACACAATCTTTTGAACCCAGCAGCTAACGTCGAACTAAATTTCAATTTAATACTCTACGCCTCGTTGGTTAACAAATTTTATCTAGTTGACCTCATCATTTAATTTCCGTTATCACTATTTATTGGCAGTAACTGGTTCTTTAAGTGAATAAACTAAAGCATCTAGCCGACAACAAACAATTTTGCCCCTTTTATTGATTTTCCTTTTCCCCCTTTTCCCCCCTCACCATCACCTTATTTCGTTTAAAGCACTGTTTTTCATTTAACACTTTCTCTGTTCTATTGTTAATCTTAAATCTAAAGAAACTCTTTTTGTTCGACATACAAACTGCAAGTATTTCAAATTTGCCGATAAAAGAAAGAAAAACTTTTTATATGAAATAAAATGGTAGAATTTTTTTTTTTAACTCTAAATACCAAATATGATGATGGCAAATAATCTTATTTCACTTTCTATTGAATTTATGGCTTAAAAAATACTCTGCCTAATTCTACATGAATAGAAAAGAAAAACTCACACACTCTGATATAAAATTATAAAAAAGAGAAAAGCAAAAAGGCTAAAATCCAAATTTAAGTCCCAACAAAATTTTACTATTTACCCAAAAAAAAAGCAAAAGATCTTAAGCCAAATGCGTAAAATTTATTAAGATTTTTTTTTATTTTTCTTCATTTCATTGTTTCCGTTCGTTTAAACTAAAAATGTCTAAAGGAATTTTCATGGCATGCAAAACGAAAATAAACCAAAAAAAACAAAAAGAACTTTAATACTAGTAGTTTTTATAGACTTGCAGATAAGGATGGCATGAAAGGAAAAAAAAAAGAAACACTTTTCTAGGGTTGTTGCCGACAGTTTAAAAGTAAATTTATTGGTTTAACGGATTTTGTTTTTCTTTTTGTTTTTTACTTAGTCGGTTTAGAGATCCATACATCAATATGTAAAGCACACATACCAAGAGAAGAGTGGAAGCCAAGTGTAAAGTAATAAGTAGTTAGCACAACACATTGTTTCGAGATACAATTGGACCATTTCCAATTGGTTGAAGGATTCGTTCTCACAATTTTAAAATTTTGAATTCGCAAAAATAGAAATTAATTCTTTTTAGGTTTTAGACAACGAAAAGAATCAATATGGGTTTGAAAGGACCGACCTGAAAAATGAATAACTATGAAAAAGTTAAAATCCAAGATGGCTTCCAAAAAAAAAAGCGGCTACATGGCTTAACCTCGTAAGTCCCACAATATTGGTCACAAATAAAAGGGCATGACCTGTAGAATACAATTAAATATTTTCAACTCCGAGATGGCGTCCTAAATAATAAAACGGATATATAAGTCAAATGTGGAAATTATGGCTTCTTCTTTTTCAACCCCCACAATATTGATATTTAATGAAAAGGCTTAGCCTCTAGAATACAATTAACTATGAAAAAGTGTAAAAGATGGCATCCTTTAATTGATCAGAGAGAGGATAGGATTTGGTTAAAACTTTTGTATTATTGATCATTGAAATACATATCTTATATATATTTTTTTAGTTATATATCTTGTCTAATATCCGCTTATTAAATTAAATTATGTTGGATTAATTTCAAAAACTTTTGACTGGTGGACTGTTTGCGAGATTTGGCAAAATTTTATTATAAAAAATTCGAATCTATTTTTGAATCACCTTTAAACCATATGAATAATTTATAGTGTGGTTTTAAATTTAGGCAAGTTTTAGATTTATAAAATATTTTTTAATATTTTTTGAAACAGAAAGTACGTAGCGAAAGGCTTAAGGTAGAATTAGTCTTTACTTTCTGTTCCGTTCCGAATCAGCTGACTTCATTCTGTTAAATAGAAAATTTGTACAAGTCGTTAGTTGTTCTGTTACTTTCCGTGCCGTTGCGGACGAACCTGTAGAAAATAGAATTCAACGTTAAGTGACGGCCATTGAGAGAGAAACAGCTGATATTTAGGTGCCTATATTTCAAAGGTGGCTGCAACATAGAGACTCTGTTTGCTTATAGATGAAATCTGACACTATAATTTTTTTTTTATGTATGGACTTTGACGAGAAAAATAAACAAAAAATATAATAAGCTTGTGTTTGTAAGATTACCTTGTAAATTTAGGCAGATGATTTTTTACAGAAGAAGTAACTACAAAAATTAAACAACAGAACGGTACGTCACAGAACGACAACAGAAAGTAAAGACTAGTGAAGCATTTATGTGTGAAATAGTGAATGACCTCCACGGTTTACTGGCACGAAGGCACTTTTTTCTATGAACACTTTGCTTATGTAAAAATATAAAAATATTTTTTTAATAATTTAAATTCTTTGCTCTTCTTTACATTGTTGTAAATATTATTTAGCCCTGAACTGTCAGTTGGCCAAATGTTTTCTTTGTTTGTTAGGCAACACTTGACAGCAAGAATTGTTTCTGGAATTTTACAACACTTTTTTCAATGTTACAATTTCTCAACAAACATTAAAATTTGTTTTATATATTTTTATATTTATTTCTATTTTTTGTTCATTTTCGAAATATTCAAAGTTTTCAAAATAACGATCCCATTGGTGAATGCCAAAAAAATGTCGGCATTTTAAAGTTAAAATTTTTCTATGGAATTTTAAATCTGTTTATTAATATTATACGGAAAATGTTTTCAATTTATTGTAAATGAATTAGAAGTTCAATATAGAATTAGTGAAGAATGATATAAGTAATATTTTTTTAATTTTTTTTTTTGAATTAATAAATTTACTCAGGTACTTTAGCAATTTATTCAAAGATATTTATTTTCCAAAATTATGAAGTTGTTCTTGAAGTTTTAATTTTTATGCTAAAACATTGTCCATAAAGAAATGGTTTTTAACAAATATTTATTTTGATTTTTTTAAAAATAAAATTTTTACAATTAAGTTTCTTATTATGACTCTTATTTTGAGTCACTCAATCTCAATTGGCTTTCAGATTGGCTTATGCACATCGAAGAGCGAATATTAAATTCAAGGTCGAAAATTTTACTTTTGCAAAATCCTTTAACATAATTTTCAAAGAGAATGTATAAAGTAGACTTGTGCCAAATAGTTCATTTTAGCGACCGGTAATTTTAGTTCATAGTTCAAAAATGAAATAGGTCGTTCATTTAGTTCAAACCCTCTTTTATATTTTGACCTATGTGTTCTGTTATGAACTACCTACTTTACTTATAAGTACAAGTTGTAGAAAGAACCAGTATAATAAATATTTATATGTACAACGAACAAATTTAAATAAACAAAACAAAAAATAAAGGGAAAATTAAAAAAAAAAATATAAAATTGGTACTTTGAAATGAAATGTAATATTTATAAATTAATAACATCAGTTTTTACAAGAAAAGGCAAAATATATTATAAATAGAAAGTAAGTACCTACTTCAAGCATTCAGATTAAAGATTTTTAAATTTAATTTAAACATATAATTTCAGCTCCCATAAAACAGTCGCAGCTTTATAAAAATTCACTTAAAAAAAAACTGTTAACTAAAAAAAAAAAATTAAAAATTGCCAACAATACCACAGAGATACCATACATAATTAATTTTTAATCAAAAACTGTTAATAAATTATATGGCAGCACTATATTGTTAGAAAAAGTGTATAAAGAAACAACATATGTATACCTTTAGTTCAATTCGTACATATAGTTCATATTGTTGTATAGTTCAAAAATTGAACTAAGAGAAAATTTGAACTAAAAGATTGAACTAAGTCATTTAGTTCAATCAACTGAATCGTTCATTTGAACTAGGTCGTTCATTTAAACTAGGTCGTTCATTAACTACACAACTCTAGTATAAAGTTTTAGAAATATGTATGCAGTTATCAACATTTTAAATAAATGAAATTAAAAGAGTGAAAATATCACAATAAATTGAATGAATTAGTTAAGTTTTAATAAAATCGAAGGAATATTTTACTTAAATTTACATTAAATCATATTAAAAATGATCGAAATCATTTTTTTTTTCCTCGATAAATAACATTTTATGGTTACGGTTATGCCTTTTATAAACGTTGGCTTATTTACTTTCCATAAACTGGGATTCTTTTAATTGCAAATAATAATTAGCACTACTGAAATTTACGTTATTAAAGTTATGTATATCTAAACACACTAAAGGTGACCCTGTGGACTA
Source organism: Phyto melanocephala (assembly GCA_941918925.1). Lineage (NCBI taxonomy): Eukaryota > Metazoa > Arthropoda > Insecta > Diptera > Rhinophoridae > Phyto > Phyto melanocephala. The sequence continues at coordinate 108,874,076 of OW799237.1, forward strand.
GTCAGTAGTGTGCTGATCTGCTAATTTGGTGGTTGCGGGTTCGAATACCGCCTAGGACTCTGGTCTGTTTCTCTTTCTATTATATTCTATTATTTCGACTCTATTCTTATACAGGTATCACAAAGGGGTCAAAACGATGGACCCAAGTGAGCTGCACAACAGCTGCCTGCTTTAACTATCTACCCACCTACACACTTAAATTATCTACCATAAATAGTATTTCATTCCCCGATCCTTTTCATTTTTGTTCTTATTAGGAAATTGTTTTCAAAATTAGCTTTTATTACACTTAAACCAATAGGGATTTAAAATTTTTCAGAATGACATTAATTTTTTTATATAAAGTGTATCATGTCCCCTGCTTTGATCCTATTCATTTTGTGTCCAAAAAAGTAAACTGATATCGCAGCCAATTATACAGAGTTTAAAGCTTATAACGAGCTTAGAGTTCTGCAGATATGTCACTCAATATATTTTCCTTGCATAAGAAGTACCCTCTCATTTGATCCTATCGAATCATTCAAATGAATTGTACACTTTTTATTAAAATATCTTAATAATACCAGAATTAAAAGTTCCAACATTTAAAGGTTCTGAAATATGTCATACAATGCGTTTTTTCCATGGGGGAATCACTTTCCCTGCTCCTATGGTATCGTTTGTTTTCAGTCAGCAAAGTCAAATGAGATAAAAGTAAAGCACACAAAGTTAAGAGATTATAATTATAATAGTTTTCTATATATCTAATAAAAAATATTTTTTTTTTTATATTGGAGGTGCCACGCCTACTGTTGTTTTCCAGTCTATTTATAATTTTAACTATGCAAGTTAATATTATAATACCTAACACTAATTTTGAAGAGCTTACGCATTATAGTACTCTGGATATGCTACTAAAACTGTTGATTTTGTATAAAGCAAAATCGATACAGTCTTTTCGAGGTGATGCGCTAAGCAACGGACATTATTTAATTTTTTATTTATACAGAAGACGATTATATAACAATAATCAACAAAATCGATTTAAGTAAAAACTTAAATTGGATAACTATGAATAAAAACCAAAAAAAAAAATCGGTACAGCCGTTCTCCGATTTTAGATGTATTCAAAAAGTGGGCGTGGTAATTTTTTCTTTCTGTTAAAATCTAAGTTGGGTTATGACAAACATTTTAAACAATACCGAAATCGATGCAGCCGTTTTTAAGTAATGCGATTGCCAACCAAGGACATTTAATTTTTATTTAAATAGATTATCTATTACTTAATTCAGCTTGATATACACTTAGGTATGTCTCTTGTACAACTATTACTACTTGCTGTAGTTTCCTTATACTTATACAGTGATAATGGTTCGAGAATATTCTAAACAATGTAAATTCTTGAAATAGTTATTTTAAAAACATCCTGAAATTATGCTACAAATTGTGAATTGTTCATATTTTTAATGTTGCCAAAGTTGTTAAATAAAACTCTGAATTAGACGAAAGTAAATTACACAAATACAAATTAATAAAAATTTTTAAATTCAAATTTAATAACCAAACTATGCAATTATAATCTAATAAAGCTAAAAATGTATCAATGTTAAGGGTGGTCCAACCATAATGCACTACGTTGATAGTAAGTCACACCTTAACGTCAAGTTTTTTGCCCCACATAATGTGACATTTCATTGTTTCAGTGTTTGACAAATTCAACCATGGAAAGACAAATAATTGCGTGTTAAGATTGTTGAAGTCTTACAAAATTGGCAGTCAAGTAAAAATGCATTTCGTGATTATTTCGGTAAGCATAAGCGACCAAATGTGTCTACAATTGGAAGAGTTTGGATCTGTGCGAAATATGAAAACACCTGTGCATGCTCGCCCAGTTCATTCTGCGCAAACATAGCTGTAGTTCGCGATAGTGTGACAGAAGAGCTGTCAACCTCGGCTTGTCGTCTTGATCAACACTTGAACAACAAAATTGTCATTGACCATCAAATAAAAGTATGCCAGTGAATTCGTGGCAAGCATTATATTTTAAGATAATTCGCTAAAAAAAAAACTTTTTACTTTATTTACCATCAATATTGCGCGATTTGGTTAGACCACCCTGTGTATTTTGTATTGAAAAATTTATGAACATTTCAGCTTTTAGTTTTATATTCAACTTCTCTTTAAGTTTTTAAATTTAGATTAAACTTTGACTTTATTTTTTAAAAGTGAAACAAAAATCTATCGCTTGTGTTCTGCATTCCGAGTGAAATTAAATCACTAGGAATTGCCATGAAATTGTTGTTCTAAACAATAACACTACAATGGCGATTCCGAGTAATTTAATTTCACTCGGAATACAGAACACAGGCGTATATGTTTATGTGTGAATTAAATTTCGAAACTTTTGAAAATATATCGAAATTTGCTCCCACATATTTTCTAATTTTATTTAAATCCTTCTTTTAATTTAACATTTTAAGCTTGAAATTTATTTTTTTTTGTCAAGGAAATAGTGTATTTCTTTTACCATTTCCTTATGTATATGTACCATTTAATATGTGTTTGATATGTATGTTTGAAGCAATTGTCGTTTAATGTTAAATTCCTCTAGATTCTACGATAAAAATGTACGCAACCTAAATAGTTAGGTACTGGGTTCTGTAGATATTATTCTGTTCAATGGCTTGAAATTGAATTCGTTTTAGGTTGTATCAAATATGTACACATTTCCTTTTTTTTCGGAGATAGTGGGAGTAGACAGACACAAGCATACTATTAACTGTGTTCATCAAAAGCATTTGTTTTAACACTGCGTTAAGTTACAACGACATGACACAGTGCTCATATATAACAATAACAAAATAAATACTTTGTAGTTACTGTAGCTAAAGAGTCCTCTTATATTTTACTTAGTTATTATCAGTATTTCTGGCAGTGTTTATGGGTTTCTTTTGTTTTTTTTTTTGTTCTTCCTTTTCTTAAAAGTCTGTAAGTAATGATTATCTGCTTTAAGTTCTTTAGTCCCCAACATTAAGTCCTCTTTATGGGATTTTTATTTCCTATTCATCGTTGGCTTGTTTCCTTATTGAAATAGTAAATAAAAATATTTCTTTTTACGTTGCACCCTATACCATCATTGGTGGAGGGCAAAATATTATGCATTTGTGATGTTATTTGTAACGCCTAGAAAGCAAATAACTTCACAGCTTTTTCATAGCTTTCTGATTATTTTATAATCATTCTTTTTTCGATTTGATTCAACAAAGTTTATCCGTTTGTCCATCTGTCGGTGTGTCCACGTAAACCTTTGAATAAATGAACAGTTCATAATTTTAAAAGCAGAAACTATTCAATGGTTTATGATTTCACTTTGCTGCCATGAGAATATCTGTTTTAAATAGGACTTTAACCATAAGGACATTGTGCAAGTGAGCAAACATGTATATTGACAATGAGGTGGTTCACATATACAAGTACATATATATACATAAATAGGGAGAGTATCGTATCAGTTCACTACTATTCCAGTCCCCTTCTCGACCCCCTTCGCTCCGTAGTTCTTTCTAAGGGGTTACACGACAGATCTTAGTGTCTTCATTATTAAACTGTATATGAAAAATAACGAAAGCATGGAAGCACAGATATTTAATGAATATACGCTGTAGAGAGCTTCTGGCCCACCATGCCGAATGGAGGTTCCTGGATTGTCACGGATACTCTCATGCACTGCTTTGATATTAACATTTGAACGGCTTGTTTTTGGACGACCAATGTGTTTAGCATCTCCAATGGATTCAGTCTCCCTGAATTTTTCAATTAATCTCTTAATAGTTGACAAAGTTAAAACAATATTCCCACCATATTTTTTTATTTTAAAATATTGTTCCATAATGAAGACACGTTGTTCTATTGTGTAACGCTGTATTTTTACTAACCCTAAGTTGTCATCTGTTGAATTGTTTTTAGGGTTGCCAACACTTTACTAAACAACTGCCGTTAAATTCAAATCTTGTGTTAATTTTGGGATACCCACATGCGCTGTGCTGTTTGAGAATCCTCCGGCAGATTCTACGAATATTATCAATTTCGACTCGAACCCTCTTTATATCCTTAGAACCAGCTCATAGTAATCGAAGAATCCTCCAGGAAGATTCTACGAATATTATCAATATTGACTCGAACCCTCTTTATATCCTTAGATCCAGCTCATAGTAAAAAAACCGAATAAAAACCGAGAAGCTTTACTGAGTTTCTGCCAAGAGGCAGAGTTTCTGTGGTGGTTTTCTCTATGATTCTTCTCAAGTTTCTTAAGAATGGCTATTAAAAGCCCCTGCGCACACTTATCCATAAATGGGTTCTGGTCACCAGAATGTAGTTGCAGATCCTCTCGTCGCGAGTTCATCAGCTGCTTTATTCCCAGCTATGCCCATGCGTCTCTTAAGCCACATCAGCGTTAACTTATTTGTAGAAGCACACTCAAGCACCAAAGAGATGTTTTACGCGTTATATAACCGGTACTAGATAGAGTTCGATAGAATTTCATATGGTTGTAGCCTGTAGTGTAATGAGAGTTCTTTTCCCTTGCATTTGATATTCAAACAGATAATCCAACGCGTGCCGCAAACCAAGCTTTTCTGCCTGATAAACGGACACGTACTTCCCCAAACTTAAAATGCAGCCTAGGTTCAACTAAAGTGAGTATACACCAACATTTGCCATCTCGTCCATAAAGAATCCATCAGTTAAGATACTGATGTCATTCTCCAAGCACTCATTGTGCCTGAATTCATTCGCTATGAGCGAGCGACGTAGCCTTTCGAGTACTTTTATTCGACTCATCCGCTTTATAGGCATCTCAACTAATTTTACTTTTTTATTCACGTGGTCCAGGATTCTCCTTTGCCCCAAATCTGACCAAAAGCGATACCAAGTGTCATCGATTTACATCCAAATTGCTAATCTTGCAGCCGTTTTCCTTATAAATAAGCCGTTTGTTTTTGTTCTGTTCATAAAACTAAAAATTCAACGCATTAAAAAATAACACTTATTTACTATGAAAGTGAAATAGCAAACACCTGCTTGTACCACTATTTTATGAGAGAGAGAGAGAGAGAGTGAGGGAATCAAAATATAAACACAAAAATATATATTTTTTTTTTTTATGAAATGTTTCCACAGAAATTAGTGAATGTGTTTGAAATAAAATAAATTTGTTCAAACTTCACTCATAATAAATAAAATCGTTAAAAAAATTCATTTAAAATAATCTGTTATTATATAAATTGTAATGTAGGGTATAGTAATGTTCGGTCTTGAGCAACAATTAACTTCTTACTTGTTAATATTTTGGGTGACTGGCTGTGTGTGTGGGTTTTTGTTGGAGTGTTTGAATGTTTATGTAAGAATATTTCCGCTTCATTGCTAAAAGTGTCATAAATGACACGTTTCAGTGATTTCCGGTCACTAACTTAATGATTTTCTTCATAATTTTCTTTTTCTTCAGGATTTTCTCTGTTTTCTTTTCAATTAAATAAACGCATTTTTAATAAATGCTTAACACCGAAAATGGCTGCTTAAACAGAAAAATGGTACATTTATCATCATTTTTGTACATAAATAGAATTCAATGACAGTGATAATAATCTTATTAGTTGTTCTCTACTTAATACTGTGAATTGTTTTTTTTTTTTAAAGAAAGGGCGAATTATAATGAACTGGGGTTGTTGGTATTGAAAAGATTAAGGCAATTTTCTTTGTATCTAATTGCTGCAGCGTGTTCATAATAATTTTATTAATTGTTTTTTGCTCCTTCTAATCGAAGATCTGTTTCTGATGTTTGAGGGAAAAATAGATAAAGAAATATTTTTTTTTTGTCTTAAATAATGTTTGATTTTCTTTTTTTCTTTTTTTTTTTTGTGGAAAAAAATATAATACGGGAATTGTTGCAAAATTTCTTTAAATTTAAAATGTTGGTTAACATTTCTCTTCTGGCATAGCATACTTTTAGGCTTATGATATGCAGGTATATTTCCCATATTAAATCCTAAAATTTAATTGTGACGTGACTACTGGAAGCTACTCATATGTGAGTAAGTACTAAAAATGTCTGAAAAATCCTAGATCATATTCTACGTAGTCTGGCATTACAGTTTTAAGATAAAGAACATACAGCAAATTGTGAGTTAATTTAAAACAAATTTCTAGTTGAATGAAGTAATAGTAGTACAAAAGTATAAATATCAATAATATACTACATAAAGAACTGTTATATTTGGTTTATTGTCTTTATTGATTGGGCCTAATTTTTCATTTCATTCGGCAATTGCGGAAACGTTTAAAATTATTCATTCTGTTGCAGCGGTTAATATTTTCTTCTAATAAAATATTGTTTTTACTTTCAAAAATGTTATTGCAAAATCTCTTCAGCTGGCACAATAACAACTCGTCATTAATAAAAAAAAGAGGGATTTTAAATCTACTTTGAGGAATGAATAATTGCAATTTGCATATCGATCAATATTTCTTTCCATGCGGAGCCAATAATACACACATTGTATTGTAAATAAAGTGTTTTAAACTAAGTTCTAATAGTGTTTATAATTTGCAATAAAACAAATCTGCGTGGAGGCAATTTTAATACCCTTCAAGGGTATATACATATATTTAGCTTTTTCATTCTGTTTGTAATTTCTACGGTGTTCATTTTCGCCTCCCATAAAGTATATATGTTCTGAATCCTTATAGATAGAGAAGAAGATTTAACTATGTCCGTTCGTGTGAGTGTTGAAATCAACTTTTTTTTAGCCCTGATTTATACCACGGATTCGAGCCCCTTAAAGTACATATATATTTTCTGAATGACTAAGGCATTCGATTGAGCAAAGTCCGTCTGTTTGGCGTTGGTTGAAATCAAGTTTTGGAAGCCCACACATTTTTTCACAGGTCTGTATGTCGTATCAATATTTTAAAAACATTCTGCAATGAATCGCTATTGAAATCCAGCGAAATCGCTCTATAATTTTCGGAGATATAAACAAATAAACACAACCGCCTTTGATCTTTCCCATAAAAATAAAAATATTTTAGCCCTAGGATAATAAAGAGACACGTTTGCTATTACTTGTAGATACGGTATGCCGCTAGGGATATTTAAAAAATCGGTTCCTAATCAGTAAAGTTATAAGCAAAAATTATTTGGAAAAATATATTTTTTAAATATATCAAGTTTCTTAAGCTGCTTTTTAGTTCTGGAACTCTAAAGGCATGTAAATACCAGCAGTGATCTTGAAAGTAACTGCTGAGAAAAACTGACAAATCGGTTGGAAACTAACTGAGATATAAGTACAAAAGTACAACTACTTCGGTGTTTCTCCTAAAATTTATAAACGCAACACGATTTTTTTCAGCTTCTATACCATATAGATATGGGTATCAAAAGAAAGAACTTGACTAACAAAAAAACATACTACAAACATATTTAAAATCCAAAATGGCCGCCATTACAAAATAGAGTACAATAAATTTATATATGGGTCAATTCTAGTAATTAAAAATGTACTCACTTTAACTCCCTCAATATTGGTTTTAAACTAGTAAAATGCATTTAACTATTAAAAGATAAAAATCCAAGATGGCGGATATATGGGCCAAGTACAATAATTTCGCCTTTTTCGCCTTCAAACCCCACAATATTGGTATCAAATGAAACGGCTTGACCAATAGAATATGGTAAACTATGAAAAAGGTAAAATCCAAAATCTCGGTCTAAACAAAATGGCGGATGATTTTTTTTCTCAACTCCCTAGATATGGGTATCAAATAAGAGGGCTTGACTAGTAGAATTATGCTTAAAATTCAATATTAAAGCTGGCGTCAGACAGAATAAAGCAACAATGGCGTATAAAATTAAATCTGAAATCAAGACTAAGCTACGATGTAGTGGTCTTGGCAAAGGACATTATCAGATTCGGCTTGAGATGAATATGGCATTCTTACTTGTAATAGTCTCAAAAATTATTGCTAAGAAATACTAACACATCGGTTTAAAACTAACTGAGATATAAACACAAAACTACAATAGCTATGGTGCTTTTCTTAAAATTTGCAAACGATGATCGGTGTTTTCACTTATCGAATTATTCGAAAACGGGCTTTACTTTAGTTGTTGCATATACCTCTAAGAACATACATTAGACATTATAAATGTAAAATTTAAAAAAAGTTGTCTTTTTACTTTTAAAATCCCTTTTAAAATTAAATGAATTTGAAATATAAATTGAAAATATTCTACCCATTCACTTAAGTTTCAAGTTATTTTGTTAATTCTTTTATAGTTGTCACTCAAATCTTAACAACTAGAAGTTTTACACACCCCAGAGTTTTATTCAAACAAACACATTTCTTCTCTTCTTAATTTTCTAACATTTGTTAATGAAAACAGATTTTCAATTCAAAACAAATATAACACAAAAATTTCCTTAAAATTAAAAAAAAAAACACTCGAAAAGAAAACCAACATTTTATTACATTCTTACTCTTATCAATTGGACAGTTTGGATGTTCAATGCCTGTGTCAGCATCATAATTTTCTTTTTTATTTTTCATAAACAATTTTGCACGATGACATTTACTCTTCTTTATTTTACAAGGAACCTCAAGTAATACTTGACAAGATTTTATTTTTCCTTTTTAATACTGTCACCTTGTTTTTTTCTATATCAAGGCAACGACCCACACTACGGTCAAGACAGCGGCTGGAGTTTTGAGTCAAGAGTATGAATGAATTTGAATTTTTGTTGTCTTTGTTGTTCTACATAGAGCTAATAATGCCAACGACATCATTTTTTTCTCTTAACATACAAAGAGTTATTACAAAAAAAAGTGGGAAAAAGGAAGAAAACGTTTGAATAAATGTATCTAAGTAGTAACCCAATAAGCAAAAAAGTTTGGACATACGTTTTTTTATCTGGTTTCTAAATCTTTTACATTCATAACAATTGTAAAAAAACTAAGCCTTTTTTTAAAATATTTTTTTTGAAAACGTTATATTAACTTTCTTTAAAAATAACACTTTTTTTAAAATGGTACCTGAAGGTTGATGAGAAATAAATGCACTTACGGACACGACTGAGAGGTCAGAAGGAAAAATTAACGGTGTCTCAAACAGATTGCATTTTTTTATAAATAGAAAAATACAACCAAGTAGTTTTTACAAAGGTTGTGATTTTTTAATTGATTGTAAAGAAGACATGTTCCGTTTGAGCATTAAATAAAATATCCGTTAAATAGCCCCCACGGCTCTTTTGACAGGCCATTACTCTTCTCACAAAATTATTCATGACTTTTTCATAGAGATGTGGCTGCATTTCACCGATGACATGTTGGATTCCAGATTTGAGCTCAAGAATTATTTTGGGTTTATTTGCTAAACTCGAGATTTTTCAAAACAAAAAAAAAATCGCACGGCGTGGTCTTGGTGACAAGTCGACATCAGATTTTTTTTTTAATAATTTGTGCTCGTTGTTGAAATCGTTGCTACAATAAATGGGTTGTTTCATGCTCGATGTGGCAGGTACCGCCGTCCTTCTGAAACTACATGGCGTCCAGATCCCTGCCGGCCAGTTAGGGTCACAAGAACTTCGATAACCTGCTCCTGTAACGAAACCCGTTCACAGTCAATGCATTTTCGGCCTCGTCTTCAAAGAAGTAAGGCCAAATCACGCCACCTGACCAAAATTCGCTCTAGGCAGTTGCTCGCTTTGGGTGTATTTGTTTCTCTTGGATTGCATAAGGATTCATATTCGAAAAAATTTTACATTCACGAAGCGATTCAGATGGAAATGTGCTTTATTGGAGAAGATGAAATTTTTTCAAAAAATTGGAATTGACTTCATTTTGTTCCAATACTCATTGAACAAATTACCATCGCTTTTCTTTGCCAGCTGGTTTGACGCTCTAAGTAAGCTAAATTTTGTAAGCAGGAAGGTGGAGGGAGGTCTTTTGTCAAAATTAGCTGCATAGTGCTTCGTAAAATTTGAAGTTGTTGATAACGATGCCGGATTAATATTCGGCGACACTTACAATAACTTACGGCCGGAACGTTAACGCAGGAGTCTTACTTTCCATAAACGACTGAGTTTCATTAAATTTGTTCACCAATCATCGAATGGTTGACACTTTAGTTGTACTTTCTTGACTAAAACTTTTTTGTAGTTTGCGAGCGGTCTCAATATAACTTTCCAAATTCTTGTAATACGTTTTTACAATTATAACGCATTGCTGTTCTTTCGTAAAGCGCGTTTTTTTTTAATAGTCAGAAAAAACATATGTGAAAGCTGCTAAATTTCAGAGTTGCCACATACACTCAAAAAACATACCACTTAATTCAAAAAGTGTATTCTTACTGATACACCCTTTACCTTTCACTAATAGTTAAGGGTACAAAAACGGTATTTTTATCTTTATGTGTGCTGGGATACTGGTTGTTCTGTAAGGAAATGAAGCACTTTTTTGGTTTCGATTTTTTAACAAAGATTTAAAAAAGCAACGCTGGAACTTCTTTTTTAACTTGTACTGTTTGTGCAACTCGCCAGCAACAACTCTTTGGAAAATATGAATGAAACTCTCCTTTTAATAAGCAATTATTTGCAGGCATTCTTTGCTTTTTTATAAAAAAAAAATAAAAACGAGGGGAAAGTATATCGGGGTTTTTTCCCAACAACAAAATGGTGTAAAAATTAACAAAAGAATTTCGAGCCACTTGAAGAAAAGAGAAAGATACTTGAGAGATTTTAACACACACAAAAGTTCAAAGGGATTGTTGGTTTTTTTTTTTGAGATGAAAATAAATATTGCAGAGTTGTATGTGGATGGCAGAACAGCCGCGACATGTGTAAAAGCTACAAAGTGTTGGTGACAATGGAAATTGTTTGTTTGAAATATTTGATTCTTTATCGTATCGGTCATAATTTGTCAGGACCAATGAATATGTTGGTCAACCTTTTGTTACACAACAAAAGGTCAAGGCTATAAACTATGGTTAGACTATTTTTTTAAAAGGCACTAAGGCCAAGCCTCTTATTTTGGCTTTTCGAATCTAAATACACAGTGTATAACTTGCCTACCAGAATGCAAAGGGGCTTTTATGTATTTCGATCTAATTTGCAATTAAAAAATACAAATTCGGAATAATTACATACTTCAGTTTAAACAAAATTATTTTGTATATTAAATAATTTTGAAACGTACAATAAATAGAATTTAAAATTTAAACAAAATTTTTTTTTGTGGTTTACAAAATAATAAATTTCTTGATTTTTCTAAATTTGTTCAAGCAAAATCCGAGTAGTGGTTCTTGAGTTATGTTAAACAAAAGAGCCTTATCAGAATTGAGTCGCGAAGCAATCAGCTGAAAAATGTTGTACTGTGTAATACAACAAATTGAGAGGTGGCACCTGGTGGCTCTTGAAAGTGATTAAAAATGTAAAAACATATATGAGACAATGTATTAGTAGTGACTTCCAACTGTGGGAAAGTATGGCTAAAATTGCAGGTCCAAATGTTTGGAGAAAAAAGGTGTTTTTGTTATATGTTTATAAAAATAAACAAACAAAAAAACCTTAAGTCTCTGCAGAGTTTATTTTTTCAATTTTAGTATACTGAAATATCCTAATTTAAATAAAAAATAAAAAAAACGTTAGCTCACATAATAAAATAATATTCGTTTTGAAATTCTTAGGTTTGAATTAAGTTGGTTAAGTTGGTACTGAGTTTGAGACGGCTATAAAAAAAACTAGCAGTTAGATAGTAATAATTCTTTTTGATTTGATTGTACCATTAAGTGTAAAATTTCAAAATATCACTGCATACTGCATGAAGAGTATGTTGACAATTTGATTTTTATCGCGAAATCCCCAGTGTGCGACGTGGTCTCTTATGTGACAAATTATAAATATTTTTAAAACAATTTTGAACCTTCGTTGGTCGTAATTGTAATCACCAGACCTTTTAAGTATATCTCTATTGCTTCAAAAATTAACAATCTTGTTTATTCAGTATTACTCTGAATACTTTAAAAAACAGATTTTTTGCTCTCCGAAAAAAATACAAATGACTGAATATGTCAGAGCATCAACAAAATAGAACTTTGTCATTCCGTTTATATTTTCTACTCTATTCATTTGTGACCCCATAAAGTTTATATACTCGTAATCCTTATAGATGAAGCCTTTGCTATGTCCGTCAATACGTTCGTGTGAACGTTGAAATCAAGGAAATTAAGGCCCCATATATTCCACGGACTCGTATGTAGTATCACTTTATCAGAAATGCTTTCAAGAATTTTGGTATAGAAAATCAGCCATTTTGACTTATTAGCGGCTGAGATATGAGCAAAAATCCCACGTCTGCTGCTGTTTATTGAAATTGCAATAACAAATTTCTATTTAAAAAACAACATCAAGAGCAAACTGCGTTGATACTTATGTAATTTGTATGTGTGTACATATGAACATTATGGTAAAAATAATGCGTAGGGTTTCTTTCGTACGTTGCACGAAAATGATCACACATAACAAGAAAGTATGTACCTACATGATGACATGTCATGGATCAACAACAGCCAAGATTGAACAAGTGTTTAACAAGCAACTTATACTTTTGTGCCTCTAGTTGAGTACCTACACTTTTGTGAAGGTTATATTAAGATTTGGTACATTCGAATATAGCGCTTCTACTTGTTTTTATAAATTTTTTGTATTTTTTTTTTTTACGCAATAGTTAAAAAAATAGTCTATTATTAAGCGCTTTCTATCCTTAAATTTAAATAAAACGAGATGTGTGTGAGACAACGAAATTTTGTATTTATTTGATAGGCCTATCAATGCCATTCTGTAGGGAGTATAACAATGCAGAAATGTCTAATGCGGCTTCGCTGGGTGAAATGCAATCAAAATTCCAAATTTTTTTTATAACACTTGCTCATAAATCTGGCTGAATTTAGCCGATAACATGGGGTATTTTGGCTTTAAGAGCTTTTGTGGTTTTTGGATTATTCGCATAGAAAACTCCTAAAGAAAGAAATCTAATGTGACCAAATCACAAGTTCTTGGTTGCCAGTTCTCATACCCTCCACGCCAGATGACTATTTCTTCAAATACATCGTTGAGAATGTCAAATGTGGCAACTTGTATGTTGGTATTGGTATCCATATCATCTATTTTAGGCCAAAATACGTTGACAATTTTTGAATTGATTAAAATCAGAAAAGAGTTCGATGCTCTTGGAAAGAGTTGTTCAACTTCTTTTGTCCTACACTTTTTTCTTCCAGGTTTTCTTTTCATATTTAGGTCTTTCTTACATTGCTTTTATTTCAAATTTACCCAGCGAATATTCAGGGCTTTTGTTTTAATTAAATACCCTTTTGTAGTCGAATTACGACTGAATTTCGATTACTAGGCGATTAATATTTACTATGAAATCATTTGTTTCACTTTCGTTTAAGGTTTTTTTAAACATTAAACCTTATAAACTTAAGCTTGAACTACTGTATCTAATTCTAATAAGTTTGTAGTTCCTTGAGGACTTAAATCTGACACCATCCTCTTAATAACAAACTTATCCCTTAAAAGTCTAAAGTTACATTTTAATGAATTCAATTGCAGTATTTTAAAAGCAAATATTGATTAAAAAGAAGAATATTTAAATTAAAATTTCAAGTTTCTTTAAAAAGCAGCTGAATAATCAAAAATAAAAAAAATAAATTAAATTTTAAACATTAAACGATCTACATATATTGTACACTGCTTCCTTTATCAAGGGGTTGGTTGCAGTTAGTAACTTCAAAAAAACTGTTTTTGAAAGCTTGTTGCATTACTAGGGTGGGTGTTGTAAATTTTCAAACACAAGCGCTTTTATAATTCATAGAGGAGGCAGATGGACTAAACTAACAACTCAAAGTAAACAACAAGAATTTTATTTTATTTTCAAAGAAAACAAGTAACACACGCGGCACTTCTAAACCATACCAACGTCATACGCTTCTCACACTTCATTTGTGAACTAAAAACCTCATCATATGCGCTGTTCATGTCACATCAAAAACGAAGGTGTGAGTTACATTTACTATGGCGATTTTTCATTAAGAAATAGCTGAAAGAGAGAAAAAAAATTTGCAAATAAATTGCATTGTAAAATTTTTGAATAAAAGACGGTGGTAGTTTTTAACGTTCAGGGGTCGTTGGAATATCTATAGTTTTATTTGGTACAAAAAACCATACAATTTTAATATGATGAATCATCAAGCCATTAAATTTGCTTGCCATTTCATACAATGTCTTTTCTCTTAATGACCTTCATAATTTCACTTTAACCGTGTTGTGTGCAACCGAGCCTTTAGCAAATGAGTTCGCTTAATGAGCAAAAGATTTGCTATGGCACGCGTTTCTTTTGTTTATCTAATAATCCTTAATTTAACAAAAGATTTTGCATTTGCTTTGCATATTGTTTATGTTTCGTTTTTTTTTTATAAAAAAGCTAATTTGCAGTTTAAATTTTTGTATTTAAAAATGTATTTCCTCAGGCATAAAGTTGATAATGTAATAAATATGACTGCTTTAAGGTTCTGGGTGTTACAATGTCAACGAATTGTTAAAATATACAGAAAATTTTGTTTATTACAAATCTGTTCTTATTTCTTAGATGTACACTTTACAATTGTTTTCTTTTTTTTCAATCAAAACTTGCAATTATTTTTTAAAAAACTTGTCTTTGACCTCTGGCATTTCTTGTCGTGTACACAATGTTTTATGAGACGCAAACTAAACATGCGTCTGTGTGGTATGTTCGGTTAGATTAAAATAAGTTTTTTGCAACTTTAAGCAAAATAGCTGCTATCAAAAACAAGACCAATATTTCTTTGACGTTAGGTGAAAAGGTCTTAAGTCAGTAAAAAGCATTTCAAATTTTATTTATTGGTTTTAACACAATTTTTGTCTCTCTTTCGTTTGGTATTAATTAATTAAATCCAGCAGAACTGCTTCCAAAGGTAAAAATTTAGAAAAATTTATATTTTGTTTAAAATTGAACAAAACCTGCAGTGTCTGTCTTAAGATCTTCTTGACAAACTTTAAAGAATTATATCTTTTGTTATAGCTTTCACCTGTGTTGCCAAGGGTATATATAGCTTTGTCATTCCGTTTGTAATTTCAACAATATTCATTTCCTACCCTGAAATCATATAAGCAGAAGAGTCGCTTGCAGAATGTCCATCTTTCCGTTTGTCCGTGTGGCGTTTAAATCAATTTTTATAAGCCCCAAATGTTGCACAGATTTTTTGGAAATATTTTAATAATAAATCCCTGTTTAAATCCAGCACAATCGCCCCATAACTTTCTCAGATATAAATCAATAAGCACGACTGCCTCTAAATGTTCCCATATTTTAACTATAAAAGTCAACAATTATCAGACCTAAGATACTTTCTGGACATGCTTGCTACTATTTATAGTTATAATATATGTACATATATGGCTATTCGTAAAAAATGCTGTCACTAATGGGCAGAGTTATAGGCAAAAATAATTTGAAAAAATTTTATTTTTTTTTTTTTAAATCAAGTTACTTAAGCTTTGAATACACTTTTGCACACAAAAAAGACTTCGAATTGCAAGCCGTAGTTTCAAACATTATTCCAAAGAAAAACTTATGAATCGGTTTGAAACTAACTGAGATATAAGCAACATCTGCTGCGGTGTTTGTCCTAAAACTTACAAAAGAAAATCAATTTTTTTAGTTTCTGGATAACAGAGAGGAACAGTATGGGTATCAGAAGAAATGGGCTTGACTAGCAGAATATAATAGACTAAAACAAATTAAATCCATGAAGGCAACTATTACAAAATGGCGTACAGTAAATCTATATATGGGTCAAATCTAGTAATTAAAAATGTACTCATCAAACGAAATCAAACGAAAGTTAAAATTCAAGTTTATAGGCGTTTAAAGTAAATTGGCGGATACATGGGTCAAATATAGAAATTACAGCTGTGTCCCCTTTCACCCCCACAATATTGGTATTTAATGAAAGAGCTTGATTAGTATATTACACTTATATAAAATTAAAAATCAGCGATGACGTCAGAAATAATAAACCAAAATGGCGTATAACATTAAATCTGGTATATTGGTTGGTTGGTTATCGTGGTGTTCGGTGCACGCCAACAGTCAAGTAGACTCCGTTGACAGGACCACATCACTCGTCAGCTCTTAATGTATCTCAGAATAAATCCAAGAGTAAGGGTACTAGATCCACCCCGTGGCCGTGAGGTATCTCAGTAGATAATTCAGTCCAACTTCAGATATCGCATAGAGGCCATCCAGTATATGTTCGCTGGTATATACTTATGTTATCGTATCATGAGGTCACTAGACCTATGTGCATGATGGTGAAGGGAATTTATAGATTCAGCACCGCTGAATATGGTAATTTTAGTGGCATTTTGCTAGTACTGATTCATACGCTTTGCAAAGTAAAAAGCATACGACCTGAAGTGACTACTTCACTGTTTTTTAACTTAAATAGTGTTTTGCTAAGGTAGTCTATATGTTCAAATGAAGAATTGTCTCTTTGGAATTAAAGTTTTATGTCTTTTATAAACATTTCTTTTGCCACAGGGTAAATAACTTTATTTAATTTTTTAGAAGACGTAACAAGGTTGTTCTGTATAAATAGTTTTGTGTAAAAAAATATCAGGCTCCTAAAGTTCAGTAGATTACGAAAGCTTATATTAAATAAGCGGTGAGCTGACAAAACAGCTCTTATTAAAAACAAATCTGGCTATATTGTTATAAGCAACATTAAGGTTATGAAAATCGTAGTTATCACAGTTCGTGAAGACTTTTGCCAAAAGCATTCGAGTACCAAATGCGATTAATAGTTGTACGGACCACAGATTTCTTAACATACCATGAATTCTTCCCTAGGCACCTTCGATGCGATTTGTCCACGTGAGTCTATCATTCATTAAAGGGGTTTTTCGAAGTTTTTTATTGTTTTAACAAAAGAAACTTCAGAATTGTTAATATTAATTTTGATATTTATAACTTTAAAATAGTGCATCGATTACATCAGTTGCATCTTTCTGCACTACTTCCCTTTTTAAACTTTAATTACGCCAAATTTCCCAGTCTCTCGTATCAGCAATGTGTTTAGAAAGGGATACACAGTTCTTTTCTTAACGTTGCAACAAATTGAGTTAAAAAGATTCCCTTTTTAATGCGCCATTTTTTAATGGGTTCGTCATTCAGATGGGTAGTTTTTTATTGCCAAAATTACACACATACATACATATGTATGTATGTGTAATCGCAAAAAAATCATTTGCTTAAGTGCGTTGATATAAAAAAAAATAATTTTAAAGTTAAATTTGTGTAAAAGCCAGAACTAAATTCTAAATTAAAACGCATTTTTTTTGTATTTTAACAATGATTTGTATAATATGAATTTGATTAGTTATAACCAGGGGTGGAAACTTGGTGCATTAGAAAGTGTGTATTTAAACTCTTATTATATGCATAAAAAATCTGAAAATATTTTTTAAAACTTAAAAATATACACTTATTTAGTTTTTATTTAAAATAAGTGCCTCTGTTTATTCTCATATTTTTACTATAAAAATTAATATTTTTCAGCCCTGGAATAATTTTTAGACACGTTTGTTATTCTTTGAAATAAATGATTCCTCTAGAGATATTTGTCAAAAATTAAAAAAAAAATTGTTCACCAATCGCCAAAGTTATAAGCAAAAATAATTTTTAAAAAAGTTTTAATTTTTTAATATATCGACCCCTGTGCGCGAAATTATCGTATGTTACGTTTTTATAGAAATTGACTTTTTTGTGCAAATTGGTTCTACATTCATTAATCCATATGCTGATAAAATATTACAGCGATAACTGTTTTAGTTATGGAGATAACACTGTGTACATTTTATCGTATGTAGCAGTGTAATTTATGTTTTTATTTATTTAAAAGTAATAAAAACACTTTCCTGTAAAGTTTTGTTTTTGTAACATACAAAAATTTCGAGCACAGGAATCGCTATTAAGTTGCTGAAGCTCCTAGTTAATTTTTGGACATGCTTAAGACACAGAATTACAAACCGTAGTCTCGAAAATTATCGGTTTGAAACGCAGTGAGATACTAAGTAGCACCAATATACCACAGCTTCGAAGTTCTTCCTAAATTTTACAAACGAAAATCAATTTTATCAACTGCTGGACAACAATATGAACATAAAAAAAACCTTGACTATCGGAATATAAAACACAACTTTATAATACATAATGGCCGCTACTACAAAATGGCGTACAATACAAGTTAATAATGTCGATTTGGACAAATAATGGCATAACTATCACACATGGTTTGTGTCAATGATAACAGTTATGGTATTTTGAAGGGTACACATCTGTCATTTTTAACACAGTATTCGATGGACGCCAAATCGTTAACACAAATTTTTTTTCAATCGCTATAATAATGATATTTTACGGGGAAGTCTGATAACCTTCTTTCATTTGAAGAAAACGGCTGCTAAAAGATATCAATTGTTGGTAGAAGCTTACGGTTAAGATGCACCAACTCAAAAAACTTGTGTACGATGAATGGCGCGATTTAAAATTGGTGATTTCGACACAGAAGACAAGGAGAGGTCTGGTCAGCCGAAAAAAATTGAAGATAAAGAATTGGAAGTATTACTCGACGAAGATTGTTGTCAAACTCAAAACGAATTAGCATTATCATTGGGAGTCACTCAACAATCTACGTTTAAAAGCATTGGGAATTATTTAAACGCAAGGAAATTGGGTTCCATACATATGGATTGAAGCCGAGAGATTTTGAACAGCGATTTTGCATATCGGATATGATGCTAGAACGCTTTAAAAATAAGTCTAACCATCACAATGATGCTATTAATTAGATGAAAATTAACATTTTGAATTAAAAATATATTGCGAAAAATATCAATTAAAACAGTATTAATTAAAATTAACTAAAATTCCTCGAATTTAAAAAAATTATTTTAATTATGTAAATTAATCACGCCTATAATTGAAATTTGGTAAATATTTATTGTATCAATACTATAAATTATTGAACCTGTTTTAAATAAAAAAAAAAACACGAAAAGAAAATTGAAACATTTTTTATATATTTTTTTCTAACATACGAATTTTGAATAAATTCTCTTCTTACTGAAAATATTTGTTAGTTCTCATATAAAAAATATGTTGAAATTTATTTTTATTTTTTAATTTATCCATGTTTATGTCTATAAGAATTTGCCGACTCATCTGTCAATTAAATTATTTTTAATTGCTTTTTATTTAATATAAATGGTGCATTCACAAGAATTCCAAAGTGTCGTTTTGTCATAATGTCATAATTTTTTAAAATCTTAAAAAGACTTAAACAGTTTACAACAAGGAGTACAATACTTTCCATTCATTTTAAAAGTTTTGAGAAATTATGACATTACGACAATACAACAATTGGAACTTCTTGTAAATACACCAAGTAAATATAAACAAGTAAGAGCACTATATTCGACTGTGCCAAATCCTTGATACCCAATTTGATGTACTTTTATAGCACAAAATTTGATATTTTGTTATAAACACTAATGGCTATGGAGTAATAAAAAAATGTATCATTTTTTTGTATAACGTCTATAGTAAAATTTTTCGTCTTCAATGAAAATGGGCATTAAAGTAGGCGTGGCGAAGTAGTTTCTGCCAATAAATTCAACTCAGATATTTCAATATAGAGTCCTTTATTCTTCAAAAATCTTAATTTTTAGAGAAATTATATGAATTTGAGATAAAACGTTATATGGGAGGTGGGCGTAAAAGTGGGCGTGGCACCTTAATTTTTTGGCACAGTAATGACGTTGCCTAGAAGGATATACGTAGCAAATTTCATCATCATACCTATAATTTTGTCGGCTTTTAAATTTCATAAACAGTAGATAACGTGAAAAGTGGGCGTTATAAATAGTAGGCGTGTTTCGTGTTGCTTCTGCTAATGAACAAAACTTAGATATTTCAATATAGTCCTTTTGAAATAAAACGTTATATGGGAGGTGGGCGTGAAAGTGAGCGTGCCACATTTATTTTCCGTTAGAACAAAGCATTTGACTAATAAGCAATGTTTGCAAAATATCAAGATCGTACATCTAATTTTGTCATTCTTATTAGGGTTTGAATTTTAAATATACCGAAAAATACACTGTGCCGCATAAATTTTCGTACATTTTGATCTATAACTCCTTTTCTAATGCATAGATTTAAGCAATTTTCGGGAAAAATATTGTTTTTACTCAGGAAATATATATTTGAAGTTTCAAGACTCGACGTTAATTCGTTTGTATACAATTCTATTTAATTCAATGTTAGAAGGACACGTTTTTTATCTGCTCTTGCATTACGAGCTATTACTCTTTTCCTTATATTCCGATTTAGCCCATTTTTAATACCAAACAAACATTGTGTATAAGAAATATTTTGGCAAAATTTGAGCCCCCTAACTTTTTCGGTGCGACCTCTACCGTGCTTTCAACAGACTGACAGCAGGACAGACGGACAGACATAGCTACATCGTCATAAAATTAAGCCTCGATTCAGAAAAATATATACTTTATGGGGTCTAAAATGGATATTTCGATGTGTTACAAACGGAATGACAAAACGAATATACCCCCCCCCCCCCATTTTCTTTTGGTGGCGGGTATTAAAATTATTTTACTACAGAATATAGAAATTAAATTATTATAATTTAATACTTCTACAAATCTTAAACTTTTTTTCTTAATATAATAAATTCGAAATATTGGCATGTTTCACAAGTTGTTCTGTTCTCTACTACAACAAAAAGAAAAAAAATCCATAAATTGTTTATAGAAAACTCGTGATAAATAAACATTTGTTTTGTAATGATGGTAACTCAGCATTGAAATTTTCTTCACCCTTAACAAAAGTGTAAATTTTATGTACAATTGAATTAGAAAATTTTACGTTTTTTCACTTAATGTTTGACTATTAATCTAAACTAATTATTAAAGTAACAAACATAATAGGCGTTGTGAATAAACTCTTAATTAAACATTTTTATACGGTCTTTAATTTCTTACTTTCAACCAAAATGTTGTCCCTTCAAAAATAAATGAACATTAATGAAGAAACAACAGTTATCGTAAAACATAATTGCAGTGGAAAAACACAACTTGGCCGGTTGACTGACTATCGAACTGTATGCATGTCTCTCTGTCTATCTGACTACTTACTTGCCTGCCTTGCTGCCTTTACAGGGTCGGTGGGGGTTTATTTAAAATTGAATAAATACTACGCAAAAGTTATTCATTTGAAAAATTTTAATTCAATTTTCATACGAGTTAACAAGCAAAAGCATCAGTGTTTAAAATGAAATTTTGTTATTCATTAGTTTAAGTTTTCTTATGTTTCATTCTCGATTTTGTATTTTGTTATTGTTGTCCTTAATCAAAAAAAAAAAAAAAATAATTATTATTAAAGAAGATTTATACGAAATAAACAACGTTGCCAAATCGATGCTTTTAGCACTGTTATTAGTGCTTTTTAAGCTTTTTGTCGTGAAAAATGTTTGAATCAGTGCTCTGTGCATTTTTATACCCTTCACAGGAGAGTGTATATATTAAGTTTGTCATTCCGCTTGTAATTTCTACAATATTAATTTGAGAGCCTATAAAGTATGTGTATTCTGATTCCTTATAGCTAGAGGAATTGATTTAGCTAAATCCGTCTGTCCGTATTTACTAAAGAAGTTTAACTTTTAAAAACTAGATTGGGCTCAAATATAAATTTATTTTAAGCCATTTTGTAGTGACGCCAATCATAAATTTTATTTATTATAATTTATTACATTCTGTTACCTAAACCATTTCATTTGATATAATTATTGCCCTCTTAACTG
This sequence comes from Phyto melanocephala, assembly GCA_941918925.1. Classification (NCBI taxonomy): domain Eukaryota; kingdom Metazoa; phylum Arthropoda; class Insecta; order Diptera; family Rhinophoridae; genus Phyto; species Phyto melanocephala. The sequence goes on from OW799237.1 coordinate 108,896,061, forward strand.
CCTAGAAATGGAAAACTAGAATTTCGTTTTTTTAAATTTTAGGAAAAACACCGAAGCAGTTGATTTTTTGTGCTTATATCTCTGTTAGTGTTAAGTCGACTTGTTAAATTTTCTTCTCGAGACTGCGGCTGGTAATCTGCTGCCTTCAGCGTGTACAAAAATAAATCAGAAACTTTGTATTTCTATATATATTTTTAAATTATATTTGCCTATAACTTTGCCAATTAGTGACCGATATTTCTAGTTTGTAAAAATCTCCATATTTATAAATAAAAGCAAAAGGCTTTTGAAATAATCCTTTTGCTGAAAATGGTTAGTTTTTATGGTTGAAAATGTGGGAGAAAACAGGCAGGCAGTCGTGATTATTTACTCATATTTCGAAAAGTTATGGGAAGATTATGGTAAATTTCAATAGCGATTCATTCCAAGATATTTTCAAAAGATAAATACCACATCCAAATCTGCGCAACATATGGCGTCTCTAATTGTTGATTTAAACCAACGCATTGCTCAATCGACTCCTCCAGTCATAAGTTTTCAGAAAATATATAATTTATGGGGTTGGAAATAAATATTGTAGAAATTACAAGCGTAAGGACAAACCGCCAAAGGTGAAGGCTATAAAAAAAATTGATATGCGAAAAAAAAACAGCCGAATCAAGTTAATGCTTATCGAAACCAAAATTTAATTAATAGCAACATGATTTGAAATTATTAATATTAAAATCATCTTTTGACTTAAAAAGAGTCGATTATCGACAGCAACCAAACTTTAGTTTTATTGCCATTTGTAAAATACGGTATTCCAGGCGTCAGCAGGCAAACAAAAGCTGTCAAGTTTTTTTTATTAAAGTAGTGATTATATTGGCAACTGTGAATTTAAAGTTCCAACTTTATTTAAAAAATTTTTATTTTAAATGAAATTAAATGGGAACTTATTCAAGGCCTTGCCTCCTCTTAATAGAATTGAGGCGGGTTTATTTTATTTTTACGTGGAAATTTATAATTTTATAAAATAAACAAAATCTAAAATCAAAAACTTCAAAACTAAGTGCCATTTTTTTTGCATTATTTTCTCGGTTTTGATGCTATTTCCAAACTTCAATGTTGACAACACTGGATATTCATTATAAAAAGAGCATTTAGTTGTAATAAAAAAACTCTTTTTTTTAAGAGAGTAATTTTACATCAAGACTCTTTGGATTTCATTTCCATATGTTCCTATAAAAATAACTGAATTTTGTTTTGTTTAATTTCCATTTCTAGTCCTTTTATGCACATGTATAGTTCTTTTGTGTATACATTTGTGCATGTGTGTTCCTTTTTGTGCCATGTTTTTTGGTTTCCGGTTAGATGTCTTGTTTTAAACAACACTCTTTAGTTTTCATCTCTTAAGATATTTTTTTATAGCAGAGAAGATATTGCAGGTACAATTGTCAGAAAAAAATTTCTTTTCGAAATTTTTAACAAAATCGTAATTTTATAAAAATTGAAAATTTTTTTATTAATTATTGATTTTTAAATTTTTTAAAAATTTTATTAGTTTTAAAAAAAGAGCAAACTCAAATGCAAAGCAGTGTTTTAAACTAAACAAATAAAACCTAAAATCTACTTGAAACCCGCTGTATGCCGTGTTCTAAATGAAGCCACTAGAATTAAAAAATGATTGTATTTAATTTATAAAAGTTTGAAAAAAATAAAAATAAAATATATGATTTTCATAATTAATATTTAGGAAATCTTAATTTTATCGTTTGATGCTTTATGATTAATATTTTGTCATTTATTACGGTTTTGTTTTCCCCAACGTTGCGTCACAATGGAATAACAAAATATTGGGTTTTTTAATAAAAAAAAAATGATCTAGAGATTAAATAATTTCTACATGAAAATATTTCAAAATATTTAATAAAAAGTCCTTTTACCATAAAGTACATTTCCTATTCGTTAGATTCAAACATCCAGCAAAACATCTGTTCCATTCATCCCTCAAAAATTAGGGGGATGATGATGGTGATGATGGTTTAAAGTTTGTTTTCATTTTTGTCCTCTTCAGTCAGCTGCCGGCTTTAACCTGCGATACTCGATTTATGCAGTTTTTTCCGTAAAACCATGTACTAAGTAGTGCTCATACGGTGCCTTTTGTCTATTAACTCAAAAACAAAAACTTATTTTTTATTGCATTTTTTGTTAGTTGACGCTTCTAAAATTTATCACTTGTGGTTTTAAAAATTATTGGATTTTTTCTCGCTTGAACTTGTTCGCTCAACCATCCAACAAACACGTTGATTTAGTGGGTTTCCTTTAACATTTTCATTGTTTCTTTTAAATATAATTTTTTTTGCTCGTTAGAATTAATTGTGTCCTTTAAAGAACGGTCTAAAAAGCACAACAGTTTTTTTTGTGTGTTAAAAAAAAACAAAAATAAACAGACACACAAATTATCTTTGTATGAATAGATTTGAATGTTTGCGGAAAAAAAGTGAAAATTGTATATGATTTTCCAGACATTTTTCACTTTAATTCGTCTACCACACAACATACATACATGAGTGTACGGAGTGGTATTGTGTGAGTTAGTGAATGTATGCATGTCAGTCGGTGTAGTGGGGTGTTGTCCTTTCAACGAAAGAAAAGAGTGAATTAAAAAAAAAAAAACAAAATAGAAGGAAACACAAGAAATCGAATTTAATGGTGGTTTTATTGTTGCTGTTGTTTTTGCCGTCGTTGCTAACGTTGTTTTTGTTGTTGTGATTGCGGTATATGTTTTGTGATTAAATAACACTAACAACAAAAGTAAGAGTCAAATATTTGAAATATCGTGCTGCAAAATTTATGGAATGGTAAGAATTTTTGTTTGACTAAAATATTTATTATATTGAAATATTTCGTTTGAAATTTAAACTGTGGCTAAATTTGTTTTCTTTTCAAAAATTTGAATTAAATTTAATTAATATTGAAATTAAATAGTGGGTAAACTAGAGTTATAGCATCTTAAAAAGAAAATTTCTTCTGTGTGCAAAAAGGGGTTTTATATATAAATTTGGAAAAATTTAACATTTTATACTTTTCGATTTATGTAAAATTAATAGAATGAATTCTTTATTTGTAAAATATTGTGGTTAAGCTGAATAATGGTGATACATTTTTTTTATGAAGTCTGGCAATTTCAAAGGACGGTAGAACAGAGAAAACGTATGAAAATTTATAATTTTAAAAGAAACGGCTGATTTATAGCTTAAGACTACCTATTTTAAAGTACGTACCTTGGACTGTTTAACAAAATAAAAAAACAATTTAACTGAGGACTCTTTAAAACATTATGCTTTCATTATTAAATCCAATATAGAAAATTCTCGTGTCGTGGTGTTTGTAATTAAACTCCTCCGAAATGGCTCGACCGATTTTCATGAAATTTTGTGTGCATATCGGGTAGGTCTAAGAATCGGTCAACATCTATTTTTCTTGCTCCTCAACGCCACGCTTTCTTTAACGCCCCCTCAGATAGGCCAGACTGCTGGACCGATCTTCTTAAAATTTTCACATAATATAACTAAGACTATGATATGATTATTGGGCAACTTTTTTTACAACGCCTACTTTAACGCCCACTTTTTTTAATTATGTACTTGCACTCATATAGTTTTTAGTATTTTTCTTCAAATTGTACACAATTTATAGTCCTGCCAATGCGGAAATAAACGTTTAAGAATCGGTCAAAATCTATTTTTCATACTCCTAAATATTCAGGGTGACCCCAAGGGACAATTTATGCCTCACCTAAATAACGTAACGACTTCGATGAAATTTTAAACTAATAGATAGATCTGCATACCGTAGAACACATATTGTTTACGTTTTTTTTAATGTAAAAAATTTTTCCTAGAAATAATTTATATGGCAAAACAACGTTTGCCGGGTCAGCTAGTTTCTTTATAAAAAAATTAATATAACTACAACCTAAAAAAAATTAAAATTATAGTTTAAACCCAAAAAGTTTGACAATAAAACATTAAATTGCAGGAAACACATTAATACGGTGCAAACGATCATCCGCTGTTGATCAACCAACATTCTTTTAAATACTGAGTAAAAGTGCTATATTCGGTCTTGCGTAATCTGATAATACCCTTTACCATCACTGTCCAGTTAAAATTTGGCGTATGGGATGTTACTGCCATTAATAGGCAGATGATTAGCAATTTCGTTGAAGTTTTGTTTTTTTTTTTAAGAAGAATATGTATTTTAAGTTTTTTATATTTTTAGTTTTATGTAGCTTGAACTAAAATGCAATAAAAAATATGATTGTTTACATATGTAGGTACCAATATTGTGGGGGTTCAAGGCGTTACAACTTGAAATACCAAATATGACTCAAATCAGAATATATGAACCGCCATTTTGTAATAGCTGCCACATGGATTACTGCGCTAATCAAGTCCTTTTATAACCATATTGACACAAAAACTCATTTTAGTTTTTAAATGTTAGGAAAAACACTGAAACGCTTGTATTTTAGTTTTTATATCTCAGACAGTTTCCAACCGATTTGTCTCAGAAATAATTTTGAAAAACACGGTTTATAATTTGGTGTCTTTAAAAAATAGTCAGAAGGGTGTCTATTAGGGTGAAAATGTTTGTGGTAAAAATAAGGGTAAATAAGGTCGTGTTTATTTGCTCATATCTCAGAAAGTTATGGGTACGACGATTATGCTGATTTTCATACCGATCTGCTTCCGAATATTTCTGATATATTGATATCACATACGGGTATTGTTGATGTCGGGGGAGGCTGATTTAAACATACAAACGGACAAATAGACTGACAATGCTCAATCGTCTCCCCTATTTATAAGCTTCCATAAAATATATATGTATTTTATGGGGTCGGAAATCAATGTTGTAAAAATTTGACATGGAATTAAACTACTACTATTAAACTAATCAACCATTCATTCATATTGATATCAAACTGATGTCTAAATGAGGACAAAACTAGTAATAATATGAAAGATAATCACAAAGAGAGAACTAGGGTTGCTGTTAAAGTAAACGTGGCATCAAACCCCAGCTGACCCCAAAAAAAATTTTTTTTTTTATTTTTTTTTTTTTATATATTTTTATTATTTTTTTTTTAATATTTTTTATTTTTTCCTTATTTTTTTCAATTTTTTTTTTTGATTTTTTTAATTTTTTTTATATTTATTATTTATAATTTTATTTGTTTTTTTTTATATCTATTTTTTTTTTTGTTTTATTTTTGTAAATTTTTTTTATTTTTATTTTTATTTTTTTATTTCTTTTAACACACATACGTACATTTATAATTTTACAATAGGATGTTTTTATATACATATGTATGTTTTATATTTATGTACGTATTTCATATGAGATGAATGGTGATACAAACTATTGTTATTGCATGACTACACGTTGTGAAGGGTATATACGATTCGGAACGGCCGAATATAGTACTCTTATTTGTTTATACTCCTAAATATTTAGGGTGACTCACCCCAAGGGACAATTTATACCTCACCTAAATAACCCAACGACGTCGATGAAATTTTAAACTAAGATAGATCTGCATACCGTATAACTTATCATTTTTACTTTGTTTTTCATAAAATACATGGCGACTTTTTTCCAATTTAAGAGAATTTTAGCGATTCGGATCAAATTTGTTTTTTTTTTGGATTTATAAAAAATATTTTTAATAATTACAAATAAATATATGTATTTCAAAACAAAGAAAAACAATCTTTGGCGATTAAATTTAGAGAATAATTTCAAAATAAATCTGACAACCCTGTGACCCCAAAAATACTTTTTCTCATATTTTTTTTATTATTATTTTGCATTTATGCACCTAAATTTTTGAAATTAATGACTATTGTTCCTTGGTGAGATTGAAAATGATATGGGCGACCAAAACTTTACTTTTTTTCATTTGTATGTGACTTTTTGTATTTTTTATGTCTTTAAATTTGCGTTTGTGTAACAAACACACTTTGCAAATTAAAGATTATTTGATTTAAATTTGAAAATTGTTTCGTTTAACGGGCTTCCAAATTTTCCTCACGTTTAGCAGTCTGCAGTGAATGTAAAAAGCAAATATTTTAAAAATTTCTTAGTGAAGCACATTCTAAAAATTTTCTATTTATATTACAAATACATACATATGTATGTATGTATTTTGAAAAAATCATTGATTAAAGATAACTTTTAATAAAATCTCTTTTTGTACAAATTTTGACAAATTGTACATTCAACAAGTAAGAGCGCTATATTCGGCCGTGCCGAATCTTATACACCCTTCACAACGTGAATTCATGCAATAACAGTGGTTTGTGTCACCATTCATCCCATATGAAATACGTACATACATATAAAAACATACATATATAAAAACGTCCCATTGTAAAATTATAAATTCACGTATGAATGTTAAAAAAAACAAAAAAAAAAAAAAATTTAAAAAAAAAAAAAAATCTAAAAAAAAAAAAATTTTTTAAAAAAAAAAAAATTTTAAAAAAATTATTATGTATATAATATATACAAAACAAAAAAAAAATAAAAAAAAAATTAAAAAAAAAAAAATTTCAAAAAAAAATAATAATAAAAATATAAATAATATATTAAATAAAAAATAAAAAAAAAAAATAAAAAAAAAATAAAAAAAAAATTAAAAAAAAAATTTAAAAAAAAATTAAAAAAAAAATTTTTTGGCTCAGCTGGGATTCGATGCCACGTTTTCTCTAACCAGTATACACGTTTGTATGTATGTATGTTGTTGTTGTAATGTTGCTTTTGTGAAAAAAAAATCGAGGTGGTCGTGGGTTTTTGCTCATATCTCAGTTGTTTATGTACCGATGTTTCTGATTTTCAATAGCGATCTACTCCCGAATATTTCTGATATTTTAATACCTCACCCGAGTCCAAGCGATGTCGGGGGGCTTCAAAAAGTTGATTTCAACATACACACGGACAGACGGTCAGACGGACAGACGGACAGACGGACAGCGCTTAATCGACTCCCCTATTCATAAGCTTTCAGAAAATATATACTTTATGGGGTCGGAAATCAAAATTGTAGAAATTTCACACGGAATGACAAACCTATATATACCCTTTTTCACTGTGTGAAGGGTATAAAAACAAAATCTACTATTTCTTTGCTATAATGAAATGTTTCATAAATTCTTTATGCCTAATGCACATACATATGTATGTGTGTGTGTGTTTGAATATTATGAATAATAATAATAAAAATGAATAACAGCCGTATATGAATTTCCTTAAATTTATTACATTATACATTTAAATATTCTTTATCTTGATTATGAATGAACAAGCAACATTCAAAACAAATTTAAATTTATCTCAAATTCAGCCTATAAAAACCAAAAAAAAAAGAAGAAATATTTCAATCAAAAAGACGACGACACATTGTCTAAAATATTAAATATTACGAGTGTGAGTTTATGTTTCTTGGTACGAGATGATATTTCACTTGTCGAGACTACATTATATCCATGCATACATACATACATCCATGCATAGCTAATAAATTATTGCTAAATTAGAGTATGTTTATGGGGGAGGGAGGTGTACAATTGCGAGCATAAAAATATAACGTTCGCTCTCAGATATTCTCAGATATTTTTTACTTTGGTGTTTTGTGTTCCTCCAACTCACATCCTATACTTTCAAATTTAATTGTAATTTCTTTTAAACTTTAAGTGGGTCTTAAGATTTTTTTAATGGCTATTTATAAGTGGTTTCATGGCTGATATTCTGTCAAGCAAATTTGAATCATTTAATTTATGTCCCGCAGTGTGAATTGCAATAGGGAGCTTAATTTGTTCAATGAGAGCGTAGCTAGGAGCATATACTGCTGTCTTTGGTAGATCAATTTTGATGACTTTTATCATTTAATGATCTTGGCAGATATAAGAACTTTCATTTCACGTTATTTCTAATATTAAATCACGTTGCAATTTAGACCACTTAACCCTAGAGTACTAAGCATATTTTACATGCGTTGAGACGACGACTTTTTCCTTAACTTTTTTAAAAATTAAATCAATTTTATCTTTAAAAAATCGATTTAATTGGACTTTGTAATCCCATATATATTAAAACCGCTCATAGCAAAAGCAACTCAACTATTTGCTATACAAAATTTAAGCGTGATCGACGCATGCAATAGAAAGAAAAATAGTTATTAGAGCGATGTGCTCGACTCTAGGGTTAATATTGAAAATTTAATACAAATAAAACCTTAGAATGATATCAATCAGTGACATCATCAATGAAAAACTTTAACGAATAAATTTTAAAATCGTTTTTTTTTTTAGTTTTGTATGAACTATACAAATATGTATTGCTCTATTAAAACTTATTTTATAATAAAAAGTTATTAAAGTTATAAAAAAAAATGTATTAAGAAGAATTTTCGAAATAATTTCCTGAATTTATAAAACTGCAAAACATAAAAAATACAAAAGAAAATTATCATTGAAAACGTTTGAAGTTAATAGAAGCACATGAATTTGCTTCTTTTATGCTCTCAACTGTACGGATGTGTGAACTGTGCATGAGAAAATGTATTTTCAAACAACAATATAAGATGGGTGTGTGTGTGTGTGGTTGAGTTAGTAAAAAGTGATTGAGAGGGGTAATGCAATGGCGGCGGCTTCTTAATAACAGCCAACAATAACAAAAACAACTTAATAACGGTAACATTAGGCGCCACTTAGCAGTGTAACCATTGTAGCACTTTTTTTTTCGTTTTTACATTTAACGTTTGAGCGAAAAATGCATACAATTTTTAAAACACTTTAAATTCAAACAAGTAAGAACGCTATATTCGGCCGTGCCGAATCTTATATACCCTTCACAACGTGTAGTCATGCAATAACAGTAGTTTGTATCACCATTCATCCCATATGAAATACGTACATACATATAAAAAACATACATATATAAAAAAAACCCATTTTAAAATTATAAATTTACGTATGTATGTATGTTAAAAAAAAAATAAAGAAAAAAAAAATTAAAAAAAAAATATTAAAAAAATAATTAAAATATATATAATAAATATAAAACAAAAAAAATAAAAAAAAAATAAAAAAAAATAAAAATTAAAAAAAAAATAATAATAAAAATATAAATAATATATTAAATAAAAAAAAAATAAAAAAATAAAAAAAAAAAATTTAAAAAAAAATATAAAAAAAAATTTTTTTTGGCTCAGCTAGGATTCGAAGCCACGTTTTCTCTAACCAGTATACACGTTTGTATGTTGTTGTTGTAATGTTGTTTTTGTGAAAAAAAAAATCGAGGTGGTCGTGGGTTTTTGCTCATATCTCAGTTGTTTATTAGGCCGTTCCTAATCTGATAATACCCTTCAGCATCATGTGCTTAAATATAGTTACAACATCGCACATTAGCCTAGATTTAAGATTTACATGCCATTTTACTTTCGACGCCGTCTTGGACTTAAAATTTTTACATAGTTAGCCGTATTCTACTAGTTAAGCCCTTTCATTTCATTTTAACCATCAAATGGACAAACGGACATTTCTCAATCTACTCCCTTGGCACCACAGGTGAAGGGTATAAAAAATGTTGGGGTGCTTAATATATACTATTTGTTATATAACAACACCAGCTGCCAATCTATTATAAATGAGTACATTAGGAAATTATCAAAATGATGTTAGTACATTTTAAGTACACACCAGGGTTGCAAAATGAAAAATACAAAATTTGTTCAAAACAAATAGAAAATGTATCAAAAGTCTTTTTATAAAAATAGAATGTGTTGTATAAGAAAAACAACCATTTCATAAATCAGTCACAATATAATCAATGTTCCTTAAATCAAAATCTCTTAAATGCAAATAAGGCACACGCATACATTCATACATATTTTTTTTGTTTGTTTAATTTGTTCTTTAATTAATAACAATTATGTTTTAACATGTTCATGGGTATTTTATTTTGTGTTGCCTTAATCATTGCCCACAAACCATAGATCTTAATAAAGTACATTGTTGTTGCTTTTTTTATTTATTTATTTTTTTTTTTTGTTGGGGAAATTCGTTTTAAAAAAATTAATTATATAGCGGATTAAGGATATAGGAAATTGTGAAAACTGTTTTAGGGTGTTTTCTTATCTCACATTTTTTTTATAGCAAAACATGTTTGTTTGGATTCGTCATCTTTGATGTTTTAAAAAACATCCTTTTACTAATTTTTTTTTAATAATAATAATGATGTATTTATATTCATTACTTACTGTACATAAAGTTAATATGCAACTAATATATGTGTATGTAAATGTTGTCTTTTTTGTCTCTATCTCAGAAACCCAAAGGCTGTAAATTCTACTCGCACGAATGAAAACTTGTGGCAGGAATAAAACTCTAACTAAATTTCAATTAGACCCTCTTATTTTTCCCATTTTATATCAAGGGTTGGTTGTCATATTTTTATTAGTATTTAAATACGCACATAACAACCATAACTCCAATAACTAATTTCGATAGGCCTTTTTCTTTAGTCTATTCGCTTAAAAACGAGAGTCACTTCGAAAGGCAATTTCTTATAAATGCGGTCCTCCCCCCAAGAATCGTTTTTAAAAGAAATTTGAAAAAATAGCTTTTATAAGTATACTTTATATAATTAACTGAGCTTAAGATTTTTTAGAAAATTTTTTAAGCTTTTGTCACACTCATATAAAATTTGTAGCTACGCCAGTGGTTATGATCAAAAATTCGTAATTTTTGGAACATTTTCAAAGAAACAATTTTTTTTATAAATTATTTGAAGCAAATTTTAATAAAAAAATTTTAATATAAAGGATGTGCCTTTAAATTTAAATCAGCGGTTCTTTGGAATCTGGCAACACTTATGTCATTCTATTCTGTCACAAAATTCATTTATCTCCGCTAAATGAAATGAATTGATCTACTCTTTAGCAACGTTAGGACTAATTGAAAATTTATTTATTATTTAAGACAATTGGTCGGAAATTGCACGGAAATGTCGTACAAAATTTGGTCGCAGAGAAGGGCCTAAAGTGCCCGGTATACGCTAGTTTATGGCTAAAGCTGGTGAAACTGGTTTTATTGTTGATGCGCTAAAACGTGTACGGTCGTAATTATTTCTACTTTAAATTGGTTGGTTTTTCAATGATTTTGTTTAGAAAATTGCAGGAAAAAAACACGAAAAATTTAAAAAGTGAATGAGATATTTATTTGGGGCGATAATGTAAATCTAGCATTTACTTTTTTAAAGATTATTTCATGTAAATGTTGCCCGCGCTTAAGCCGTAGGTAGTCCATTCGTTTTTTCCATAATTTTGACCGGCGTTTTATCAATGGCAGCTGTAATTTTGTCTTCCAGGGCTGGAATTGTGGCTACCTTGTCCCTAAATACAAGTACTTAATTTTAAAAAAAGTGGGCGTTAAAGTAAGCGTGGTAAAAAAAAGTATCATATCAATCATACCAGGGTCTTAGTTATATTATGTGAAATTTCAAGAAGATCGGTTCAGCAGTCTGTCCTACATTAAGGGTCATGAAAAAAGGCGTGGCGTTAAGGGGTATGAAAAATAGATGTTGACAGATTCTCAGACCTACCCGATATGCATACAAAATTTTATGAAAATCGATCGAGCCATTAAGGAGGAGTTTAATAACAAACACCACGACACGAGAATTTTATATATTAGATTTATATAATATTTGTAAAGGAAGTAACTTAACAATCGACTCTCGTTAACCTAACACACTCTAATGATGTTATTGTCATTTTAACTACATAGTTGCAACAACAACAACAACAGCAACAATAATAAACAACACTCGACTGTAACAACAATTGACAGAAAAATTAACAAACCAAATTCTAACAACATGCTAAATTCATGCGGACATAATGTCATATTTTTTAATAAACTCCTGTCTGTATATCAGGCAAAACTGCCGGCATGAAAAACCTCCCCCATATGAAATAGTACCAAAGGGAGCATGAGGTGGAACATAAATGTATCAAAGTACTTAAGAACTAGCTGCAATAATAATAACAACAACAAGAACAAAAATAACAACATGGGTAATAACAATAGATAATAGATACTTGTTTGCACCCGCAATATGAATGTCTGTATGACTGACTGTGTGACTGAGTGACTGTTTGTAAATGCACGTTTAAATGATTAAGGGGAAACTAAATCCATAGGCCTAACATTTAATCCTGTCAAAGAAAGATTCACTTTGATATAAGTTGAAACTACGAAGAGATCTGTGTGTTTTTTCATTTTAATAAAAAAAAATCCACCACCCACCACTAAAAACTTTTAATTTACAACATAGATTGTGAATATTTTCCATGTGTAAAAGGGGTTGTGTTTGTATTTATTATTTACTCAAATGTTTTTAAGTTCGTTTTTTTTTTAGTTGAATAAATTTGTTCAGCTAAAAAAGGATTTTCCAAAAATATGAATCTGTCCAAATACATAATGTTTAATTAATATTATAATAGATAAAACGATGGGTGGTGATGGTGATGGAACATATAAGGTATTGCATGAGTTGTTGCATGATTTTTTTCAAGGGTAGATTTTAGAGTGGAAATTAAATAATTTTACACATGATTACAATATTTTCTTTAAACAAATAAAAAGGCTTACTGCCGAATTCATAAAAATTATTTTAGATTTACATGAAGGTTTATTTGAAAAATTTCTCTACAAAATCTGTCATGCATTTAGGGCCGTTAACAATAAAAAAATTAACCTACAGTTAACACTAAACTCAAAATTTAAACCTTGGTTAGCTAAAACCTATTAACACAAAGTTCAGTTATCTTATAACTTTTAGATTATTTTGCCAAATTTCAGTTAAATTTAACCGAGTACTATTTGGCGTTTAAGTTCTTAACTGGAAGAAAATATTTGATGTTTGAATTGAAATATATTATATTTTTGCTATTTTTAAACAATTAAAAGAACAGTCAATGGTGTTCGGTATCGTGAAATAATAACCAGTTTTTTCTTGCCTAGAATTAAAGAAATGAATGTGGAGGGCATGTGGTTTCAACAAGATGGCGCCACATGTCATACAGCCAGAGAAACAATTCAATTGCTGTATCAGTCATTTCCCGGGCGTGTTATTTCGCGTTTTGGAGACCAGAATTGGCCGCCTAGATCGTGTGATTTAACACCTTTAGATTTTTTTCTTTGCGGTTTTTTGAAGTCGATGGTTTACGCGAATAAGCCGACGACGACTCAAGCCTTAAAAGAGGAAATTGGACGCTGCATTAATGAAATACCGCAGCATTTATGCAAAAAGGTCATTAAAAATTTCATTAAAAGATCGCGTGTGTGCCAGCAAAGCCGCGGCGGCCATCTGCACGATATATTGTTCCATACATAACCTCATTCTGTCTACTTTACGATATAATAAAGCTTCACGATTTTTTTTTTTAATATCTGTGTTTTATTTAAAATTTGCGTTCTAGTTGGGACACCCGATATAACCACAGAAATTGAATGGATCATTTTAATTTACCTGATGCAGAGTTTTTCATAAGATATCGTTTATCTAAGAGAATTGTTAAGTTTATAGCAAAAATTATTTCAAAATGCATTCAATTTTTAATAAATTTATTAGCAGATCAGTTGGTGCACATTAAGAATTTATATTCATGTATACATTTCTTCTTCTTTTTAACATTCATTCATAATAATTGATAACTACAAGTTAACTAACTCTTGCCTATTGTTAACGAACATTTTTAATTTATAGTTGAAACTTAAGTTTAAGCTTACTAAAAGTTAGTAAACTTTTACGTTAAACGCATTTTCATTACGCTTTCTTTAAAAATTTAAAAAAAACACAAATATAATCCTACTTACTTTATATAATAAATGTGAATGTATATTTGAAATTCGGCTTAACAAAAATACATACATATGTATACATATGTAATTTGGCACTCACTTAAGGCAGAATTAGTCTTTACTTTTTGTTCCGTTCCGAATCAGCTGACTTCATTCTGTTAAATAGAAAATGTGTACAAGTCGTTAGTTGTTCTGTTACTTTCCGTGCCGTTGCGGACGAACCTGTAGAAAATAGAATTCAACGTTAAGTGACGGCCATTGAGAGAGAAACAGCTGATATTTAGGTGCCTATATTTTAAAGCTGGCTGCAACATAGAGACTCTGTTTGCTTATAGATAAAATCTGACACTACAAACTTTTTTTTATGTATGGACTTTGACGAGAAAAATAAAAAAAAAAATATAATAAGCTTGTTTTTGTAAGATTACCTTGTAAATTAAGGCAGATGATTTTTTACAGAAGAAGTAACCACAAAAATTAAGCAACAGAACGGCACGTCACAGAACGACAACAGAAAGTAAAGACTAATGAAGCCTTTAAGCTGTCTTTCAGCCCGATAACTGCAGAGGATGTTGGGAGCACACGCTAGTCTTAAATATTTTATTTTTGGAAATTAATAATTTGTTGAGAAAAAAGTATAGACTTTTTACATATTCCTGATTAAGACGCTTGTAACTTTTTATTTAAATCAGATATCTAGTACATACATATTACTATAGTTTTTTATTTGTGTCCGCTCTTCATAGTATTGTTGTCGACGATGTTTGTTTTAAACACGATGGTGCAACTTGCCTCACATCTCATGTCACAATCGATTTATTGCACGTTCATCAAACGTATGATGACCGTTTAATTAGCCGAAATGGTAATGTAAATTGGACGCCAAGAAGCTGCGATTTGACACCGTTGGACTATTTTCTGTCAGGCGCCTTTAAAGTGTTATGCGAACAAGCCATTCAAGCATTCAAAGGCCAAAATTCGTGATGCCATTGTCGAGATATAACCCCATATACTCGAAAAAGTACTCGAAAACTGGTCCGGTGGAATGGAGGAGTAGAGTTAGGCCAGCCGCGGTATCCATATAAATGAACAAATATTTTTTTTTTAAACCGGAACAATTTTACTTCATAACAAAAGAAAAAATTGGCAAAATTTTAAAACGTTTTTGTTTAATTGCATTTAAAATTTTAAATGGCCCACCCTTTATGTATTTACAAAAAAAAAAAAAAAAAAAAAAAAATTCCAAATTTGGAAGACATTTCTTTTATAGAAATTATAACTATTTTAAGATGTTATACAGAATTTACTCTACTCTACTCTACTTAAATTTTTATTTCAAAAATTCGCTTCACAAAAGTATAAAATTGTTTAAAATTTTCCTTTTACCATTTTTTATAAAATTATTCTTGTTCATGGAAAACTTTTTTAAATTTTCGATTTTTTTAAGAATTTATAAGAAGTTTCTAATAGATGTTGTTGTTATAATTACAAGTTCTATGATTATAGAAATATTTTGATAAGTTTCCTATTTATAGAAAATAAATTGATTTTCTATTCATGTTTTTAGAAAATATTTTTTTTTAAATCAACAAAAAATATTTAATTTTAAGTACATAACCACTGCATATGTAATTTTATTTCTTTATTTTTCTTTAAAATAAATTTTAAATTTTTCGTATTTTTTTAAATTGAATTAGGATTAAGGAAATCCGTTAAAACATAAATATAAAATATTTTATTTATTTATCCTTAATTTTCAACAAAAGCTTCTAAGCAATTCCTCTTTGTTTGGAAATATTTTCTTTATATAAACATCATTATGCATGTATGTATGTATGTATGTGTGTGTGTATAAATTTCTATTGTTTATTTTATTTATTTATGTATTTAGTCAACAAACTTTTTTATATGATTTTTGATTTGGTTGAAACAGTTTCCTAGACATTCTTCAAAGCAGCCAACCAACAACTCAACTCACACAAACAATTTAAAGCACATTTATATGCATACATGTGTTTTTCTAATTCTAATACTTCACTTCCGTTAAGTTATTTTTTATTACTTCCACTTTTGCTTTGTTTTGTTTTTGTTCTCTTACTGTTTTGGCAAATTAATAAACATTATTATTGCTATTGTTATAATGTTTAATTTCCTTTTTGCCAACACTTTCACGTCTGCAAATACACAGACAGAAAGACAGACAGACAGACAATCGGACCGACAGTTAGTCAAACACACATGTGTTTACATGACAGCATACGAATTAAAAAGTAAAATTGCTTGCGATAATGGCGTCGACGTCTACCCAAGTAAAGGTTTTTATTACACTTCCGTTTTAGCTTTGCTTCGTCAACCCCCCCTCACTGCCGCAAACATCAACGACAGCCACACAAACCTCATAATTTAAAACAGGCGCCACTTATCAAATTGCATAAAATTTTGTGTTTTATAGACATTCAGCCAGAGAGGGAGGGAAAGTTTAACAAAAGCTTTAAGGAATTTTATAATTCATTTATTAAAACAAAGTAACTGCAAGAGTTTTTCTTTCATTACATCTTCATAAAGTATTACATTAAAATTTTATTATTAAATCATCTTTAATTTGCTGCGTTAAATGGGGGTAATTAATGAGGTAAGTAATTGAGCGATGTAATAAGGAAACGGCGATTTTGTGTTAACAAAGTGTTACACTTTCTTTTAACTAGAGAATTTTCTATCAGCAAAGAATTTAGGACAAACGTACCTGTTCGGTAGTTCAAGGGTTTTTCTGTGCTAAATTGGATGACTTTTATAGCATTGTTTACTAAAAATTTCTTTAAATTTATCCATTTTTTTTTAAATTCTTTTATGCAAAAAATAAAAATTTCCAAAATTGGGTGAATTTCTTTCTCTATCACATTATTTCGTTTTATACATACATACATACATACATATATATGTATACATCTATGTATATATGCATTAGGGTGTATCAAAAAAAATGTTGTTGCACACTACCAAATATAAAGAATTATTAGAAGGCAGCTCCGAATTTTTTTTTTTTTTGCCGAACGTCCTGCTTGAATTACCGAATTACTTCCTTTGCAAAAGTGTAATGATTATTTGCGACCTTTAATTTTCTCATATTAAGGTGTTATATTAGGGTTAGAGAAATTGGGATCTGGTATGTAAATACTAGAACGGGGTACTGGAGGTCAACGAAATATTAAAATAAAACATTGGTCTCCTCGCGACAAAAACAAGGATATATCTCACTTTAAGATCCAACCGTAAATGCCAAAGAAATAACGAAAAATGTATTTTGGCGACCCCTAAGTTCGGTAAAACAAAATTTCGTAAATTTTTTAAACTTTGGGGTCGGTCAACATAATGGTCCTTCTGAGACCGCTATTGAGAATTTGATTGGTGAATTGGGCTCCTGAAAATCCAAGATCAATTGTTGAAGAGCCTTTGTATGCTCTTGGCGTGTAAATGTATGGTGGTCTGGAGACATGATTTGGAATATTTTTATTTGACTACGTTTACAGTGAATGGATCACGTTATCAAGAGATTTTAACAACTATATTATGTTGTCCTATTATTAATAATAAAGATATTACTTACATGTGGTTTGAACAGAACGATGATACATGTCACACAGCCACTTGATTAACGATAAAGTTCGGCTTCTCTTGATAATAGAATCGAAATTTGTATGCGCGATCATGGTGGGCAGCTGTTTGATATAATTTTCCAATATAAAAATTCAAATGATTTTCATATAATTTCGTCGTGTTATTTTGTTTTGTAAAACAAAGTTCTGTTAAAAAAAACCACGTTACAATTTTACTTTAGGTAGCATCACACACCTTGAAGGCAGTTAGCAGACACTTGATGGTGTTTGTGCACTTCTCCAGTCGATGGTATTCGCCTGCTGTGTGTAATATTGTGGTAGCAGCAGTTGCTGACAGAAAGTACATAAACAAAAATATGAGAAAAAGATATCGTTGTTGTTGTTGTGCTGTCCTTCTGTGTTGAAAATTTAAAATTTCATGTGATAATTTTGCGTTGACATGTTTGCACTTTGACAAGTGATTTACGAGTTTATTCATTTTTTTTCTCCCAATCATTTTCCAGTGTTGAGGCCAAAAGAAAAATAACACTTTTCTTTCTGTGCATGCTGCACGGCATCATGGTGTTAATGTTTTGGCTGCTCCATGTATTGGTGTGATGCTGAATAAATGAAATGCTTTTATCTTTCCGGATGTTGTATGCTTTTCTAGCTTTTTTTCATATTTTTTTAATGGATTTTTCTTTAAATGACAAAAACTAAAAAAGAATAAACAATAATAAATGAATTTATTTATGAGATATAAAATGAAATAGTTTTAAATTGAATGAGTTTGAAATTCGCCTACTTTATATATAAACATAAATGTTTGTATTGGTTTGTATGTTTTGATATTTAGATTTTTGTTACTCAATCTCGCAAAAACGGCTAAATGGAACAGAATGAAATTTGGGATACAGATAGATAGCAACCTAGATTAACACTTAACAGGCCTACTTTGTTCCCTGACAATTTTTCGGTACGACCTTTTAACAGACGGACGGACATAGCTAGATCATCATAAAATGAAACCAGGACTCAGAAAATATATACTTTATGGGGTCTTTAATGGATATTTCGATGTTTTATAAACGGAATGATAAAATGAATATACAACCACCATTTTTTTGGTGGTGGGTATGCTTTAATTTAAAAATGGAAAAGAGCATTCGTTTACTTTTTAGATCTGCCGTATAAAAAAATACAACTGCACGACTACTTTCTGCTTTAATTTGAAAAATTTTTTTATTTTTGAACAATATTTATATTTAATTTATTTTGTTTCAGTTTTTTTTATTTTAACGAACCAAAAGGTGGCAACCAAGGCGAATTCAATAAGGTGAACTTATTCGATCAGCTGATCATCAGCTGTTAACTATTTCTAGGGACCACTTGTCAAATTTTTGTGTATTTTTGACATATCATTTTGTTTTACACTAACAAAATACACGTTTGTATTTTTTCACTTTATAGTTGTTTTAGCGACGAGTTCACCTTATTGAATTCGCTTGGTGGCAACGATATACGATACTTTTGTTAAAGGAGCTAATACACGGCATGTTTTTTACATCTGACTTGTCAAATTCTCCACTGCTAATACAAACATGTCGTGTGTTACCTTTAAAACATTACTTCTGTAAAAAAATCATGTGTTGAGACATCTGACAAAATTTTAATTAGAGCGCGCTCTATTTTCTTCTGCCAAAACATGTGACATCAGACGTTGGCAGAGAACTCTGCTGCTGCAAAGCAGTCAGCATAAAAGAACAATTTTGACAGACATGTAGATTTACATATGTCTCACAAATTTTAAAGTCAGATGTCATAAACATGCCGTGTATTATAGCCTTAATCAAGACTGGTTTTTGTGAGCTCATGTAAGTTCTGAAACAAAAACTAAAGCACCGTTTATACGCAAAATAAATGCATATTGCAATAACTTTAATTGCAATTAAGACTTATAAATGGTGTAATAAAGTATCTAAGTATTACGTTATTTAGAAGTTTATAAGATTTGTTAACACTTATTTTGCTTTTGACACCACTGTGCATTCTATTATTGTCGCCTTTACTGTGTATTATCACATTTGTAGAATTGTCGAATTAACTTTGACTATTAACAAATAACAAGTAAAAAGGATTCAATAAGTATTTTGTAGTATAAAATAATTTAATGGCATTACATTTAAGTAGCAAATTGAATGATCAAGTTCTTGAACTAATAAAATGTCTATGCACTCGCCTCCCCCCCCCCCCCCCCCCAAACAAGTTGAGAATATCGGCAGAAATTAAAATTATTTTATGACTATTTCTACTTACAAGAAACTCATTAATCTTAATTCTATCTATAATTCCCGACAATTTTCACTTAAAACATTTCTTTTCATGCGTTTTTTTTTTTTGTTTTTATTGCGACATTTCTTTTAATTTTATTGCATTTTAACATACAAAATGATGCGACCTAATGAATGTCAATTTTGACATGTCGTAAGGCAATTCTGTATGTATTTTGCTGCCCTTTATTTTTAGAAAATATTCGTCCGTCAATGTGACAGTTCTTTATTGTCAACATTATTACCGCTAGTTTTAGCACATTTGGGGAGATTGAGGGATGGCATTTTTAAATGAAACTAATAATAAAATAAATTTTTGTTGCTTTTTTATGATTTTGTTTTAATAAAATGTCTTGTTTTTTTCTCTTTCTTTCTTCTGTCATTACAGAGCCAATGCGGGTCACCAATATTTGAAAAAGAGCTGCGTCAGCAATTGGAAAAGTAAGTACCTTCATCTGTATGAATATTACAAATTACGACAGACGACGAATAAAGTGTAAAAGAGACAGTGATGAAGGAAAGAATGCAGTCGTTTAATTTAATCGATTTGTTCTCTTGTTAATGAAAATTTTGCTTTTCATTTATTTTTTTTCGTTTCTTCTAAACTTTGTTCGAAGACTTATTAAAGTAAATGATACAACTACCAGAGGCATTTGCCTTTATTATTAAGGTTGAATTATGTTTGACAATAAATCGTGTTGTACATGTAATTCATTCAAGTTTGTCATTAACATTGTAATGTTAAACGTGACTATTTGAACATTAAATTGTTTGGTGTAATTGAAAACATTTACCCCCATCTTCTTAATGTCTAGTTGTTTTTGTTATCGTAACAATATGTTGACAGTTTTCATAAACAAATTATTTAACCCGGCTGTATATCGTTGCGATAGGTGATAACTAGACAGTGATAGAAGGCATTGAGCTTAAAAAATGTAGAACAAAAAAAAAAGACGACCGTCCTTCTGGTTGTCTTTCATTCCATGTGAATGTCTATCCGGAATAAGATTTTTAAGTTCATAACTGACTATCAATTTATTTTTAAATAAAATTCAATAAAAACAAATTTTATATTAGTGGTCGGTCCACACAAGTTCTTTTTACGCAATTTATCTGAACCCTTACAAAACTACATATATCGGAGCAAGATGCATTTTAAATAGATTTTTCTTTAAACTGGCTTAGGGCGAGCATTAATGGTCTCTAACTCCCATAAAACGTTTACATCCGGAAATCCGATTAATCCTCAGAGAACCGTTAAAAACAATATTGAAACTATGGCTGACTAATGTATAACGTCTAAGGAGCAAAAAAAATTTAGCACAAATATTTTTTTTATAAACTTTACATGTGGTGCCAAGGGTATATATAGCTTTGTCATTCAATTTGCAATTTTACATTGTTAATTTTCAACTCCATAAAGTAAACATTCTCTGAAAGCTTATGAATAGAGGAGTCAATAAGCAATGCCCGACTGTCCGCCTTTCCGTTTTAAAATTACTTACAGAAGCTTACACATAATGCACAGATCTGTATGTGGTATACAACTTTTCGCAATATTTGGAAATTAATCGCTATTGAAACCCAACACAATCGCCTCTTTAACCTACTGAGTTATTAGCAAATAATTGCTACTGCCTTTTTTTCCATAAAAAAAATTAATAGTTTTCTGTCCAAAGATAATTTATTGAAAGTTTTTTTTTACTATTTGTAGGTACTTTGTGCCTCATAGAGATATTCGTAGAACATCTTGGACAAATCGGTTATTAATTAGCAAAGTTATAGGCAAAAATTATTTGGAATTTATATATTTTTTTAATATAAAGTTTCTCACGCTTCTAGTCATTTTTGGACCTAATAGTGACACCAAATAACAAGCCGAAATCTCGAAAAAAATTTCTAAGAATAACTAACAAATCGGTTTGAAATTAAATGAGATATAAGCACAAAAATACAATTGCTTCTGTGTGTTTTCTAAAATGTAAAAAAAAAAATTTAATTTTTTTTAACTTCTAGACAACCGAGAGAGTCAATGTGATATCAAAAAGGAAGAAATTTAATAACAGAATAATAATACAAAATGGCGTACAATAAATGTATATATGGGTCAATTCTAGTAAATTTTTAAACAGGCACGCTACAAAAGTAGACCGATAGGGACAGCAAACGACGTCATATTTTTTACCGCTCTTTTGACATTTCTCTTCAGTAAAGTTTGCCATTTCCAATTTATGGTTATTTCTGGCTTAATGGCTTCATCAATAAGCCAAATATGGTTATTGGTCAGACAGCAATCCACACGTACTCAATGAGTCATCATTGCATCCCGAAAAAATTATGGTTTGATGCGGTTAATGGGCCGGCGGCGTCTTTCGTGATAATCAAGACCGGCACGTTACTGTGAGTGGGAATCGCTACCGTTCAATGATAACAGAATATTTTTGGATGATATGGACTTGGAGGACATGTGGTTCCAACAGGACGGCGCCACAAGCCACACAGTGACTGTCACAATCAATTTATTGGAAACCAAGTTTGGAGAACGTGTTATTTCACGAAATGGTCCAGCCGATTGGCCGCCTCGGTCCTGCGATTTGACAAGGTTAGACTATTTCCTGTGGGGCTACGTCAAGTCTATGGTCTATGCCAACAAGCCAGCGACGATTGATAAACTTTGTACGTATATCAAACGTGAAATTGCAAAAGTATCGTCCGATTTATGCTTGAAAACCCGTCGAAAAATGGGTTCAGCGTCTGGACTTCTGCAAGCGTGCCATGCGTGGTGGCCATGAAAAAGAAATCGAGTTTCATACATAATTGCATCGAAAGTACTTTCACAGGAATAAAGAATTTCATTGATATACAAACCCGTTTTATTTTTATTTAAAAAAAACTTTTGTAGCGCTCTTATTGAAAAACCCTTTATTTAAAAATGTGCCCGCTTAAAACCCCTCAAGGTGCCCCGGTGGACTAGTCAGTAGTGTAGTGGTCTGCTAGTTTGGGGGTTGCGGGTTCGATTCCCGCCAGAGACTCTGGACTTGTCTGCTTCTCGTCTCTCTTTTCTATGCTATTCTTACTTTTCTCTTCAGATATCACAAAGGGATCAATATAATGGACCCAACTGTTCTACCTAACCTAACCTAAACCCCCTCAACATTTTGATACCCACGTTGAAAAAAGAACTTGCCCAGTAGAACACAGCAAACTATGAAGAATTTAAAACCCAAAAAGGATAATATGGCTCAAGTTTAGTAATATAAATTCAACTTGAAATGCATGGGTGAGCCAAAAGTCATTATGGGGGTTTTAAAATTAATTAAATTTCTTGTTTTGCTTTAAGTTACAAATGTCTATTAGCTGAAGCTGACGTAATATGCTTTTTAGTTGAACAAGGAGTATTAAGTGAAAGAAAGAATATTTTTTTTAAGATTTTTGCTGAAATCATATCTTAAGTCTGTTTTTAACGGCAGCACGTAAAAAATTTTCTATCATAAATCGATTCTGCTCTCCATTTACGGTTACAGCACTACCATCTTCATTTTCGACGAAGTAGATATTTTCAGATACAATTGGATGCAATTGGGGTTGGTAAATGGTTCTTTGATTTTCAAAACCCGAAAACCATATTCGTCTTTAGTCTACACGTTTAACATTTTCGCAGTGCGAATTAAACGTGCTTTACCGGTTCGATCGGCTAATCTCTAACGTTGCCATATTGGTGGTGACAATGAATGAACTAAGCAAGCAATGAATCATTGCTTCAGAGGCGAAATTCTGATGTTAAAATTGTATACTTTTAATTTTTTTATGAATAAGAGGGTATAACTTATATGCAGTCGGATCTTGTATAAACATTCCTTTGCAGCATAAGGTGACTTAAAATCAGACCATTCCTGCCTTTAATGCGTGCCATAGATTTTATGACTTCCTAACCGCAAGTGCAGTAAAATTTTTCTGCTTTTTTTACTCAAATGCGGTAAGAAAGAATTGTTTTTAGGTTTATTTCAGTTGAATTTGTTAAATTTTTTTTACTCTTTTAATTCACTATCACTTAACACATTCACATTGTTACAATTGTTGTTGTTGTTGTTTTTTATACCCTTCACACAGTGAAAAAGGGTATATATAGGTTTGTCATTCCGTGTGAAATTTCTACAATTTTCATTTCCGACCCCATAAAGTATATATTTTCTGAAAGCTTATGAATAGGGGAGTCGATTAAGCTCTGTCAGTCTGTCCGTGTGTATGTTGAAATCAACTTTTTGAAGCCCCCCGACATAGGTTGGACCCGGGTAAGGTATTAAAATATCAGAAATATTCGGGAGTAGATCGGTATTGAAAATCAGAAACATCGGTACATAAACAACTGAGATATGAGCAAAAACCCACGACCACCTCGATTTTTTTTCACCAAAACAACATTACAACAACAACATACATACATACAAACGTGTATACTGGTTAGAGAAAACGTGGCATCGAATCCCAGCTGAGCCAAAAAAAAATTTTTTTTTATTTTTTGAAAATTTTTTTTTATTTTTTTATTTTTTTTTTAATATATTATTTATATTTTTATTATTATTATTTTATTAAATTTTTTTTTTTAATTTTTTTTTATTTTTTTTTTGTTTTATATATATTATATACATAATAATTTTTTTTTTTTAATTTTTTTTTTTAACTTTTTTTAAAATTTTTTTTTAAATTTTTTTTTTTTTTTGTTTTTTTAACATGCATACGTGAATTTATAATTTTACAATGAGACGTATTTATATATGTATGTTTTTATATGTATGTACGTATTTCATATGGGATGAATGGTGACACAAACCACTGTTATTGCATGACTACACGTTGTGAAGGGTATATAAGATTCGGCACGGCCGAATATAGCGCTCTTACTTGTTTTTCATTAAGCTTTTTCAGCCACATGCTTTTTACACTCGGTTTATTTTCCACAAAACCACAATTCGCAGTGTAGTAAACTTCAAGCAAATGATTTTAAACCTAAATTTAACATTTAGAGTTTCAAATACGAAAATAATTTAGTCTCTTTTTTATACCCTCCACCAAAAAAATGGTGGGGGTATATTTAAATTGTCATTCCGTTTGTAACTCGTCGAAGTATCCATTTTAGACTCCATAAAGTATATATATTCTGAATCGGGGTTTAATTTTATGACGCTCTAGCTATATCCGTCCGTCTGTTGAAAGCACGAAAGAGGTCGGACCGAAAAAGCTAGGGGTCTCAAATTGTGCTAGAATATTTCTTATACACAAGGTTTTTTTGGTATTGAAAATAAGTTAAATCGGAATATTAGGAAGGGAGTTATAGCTCGTAATGCAAGAGTAGGTCAAAAAAACCGTGTCCTTCCAACATCGAATAAATTGGAATTCTGTCCAAACGCATTAACGTAGAGCCATTAAATTTCGAATATATATTACCTGAGCAAAAACAATATTTCTCCCCAAAAATTGCTTAAATCTATTCGTTAGGAAAGGAGTTATAGATCAAAACATACGAACACATAAAAGTATATCAAATTGGTGGTGGGTATAAAAGATTCGGCACAGCCGAATATAGTGCTCTTGCTTGTTTTTATTTGTTGGTTGCATTTTCCTTTAGTGTTTAGTGCCAGCAAGAAATTTCAAAAATAACTACATAAACTAAGCCACGATGGTGGCTAAAATGCATTTTCTATTCACATACATACACACTGACATGCATATATTTTAATGTATGCTGTAGTTCTAGCCATATGCCGCTAAAGGCTTTAGGCTAAAGTTAAATATGTATGCATTTTGAAAACAGCCTCATAATGATGGTCTTCTTCCATAATTCTCTTTCTTTCTCTCTATTCATTTCAGTTACATTGTACTATTAGTGCCATGTGTAGAGTCGTGTTCGTTTTTCCATTTTAATTGCCTGGAAAACACCATCAATCACGACCCTCGCGTCCTTACAAAAAACATGGAAAGAAACAGACCTCTGGCTGAACTGAATAGTTTTTTTCTAGTAATTTTTAAGCGCTGCTTTCACAAGCAACGCAATAGGTGGCAATTTTTTTTTCTTTTTTTTTTCAAACCAGTTCAATTATGGCAAAAATGTTTTACAAAATTCCAATTCATAAGAAAGAGCGCAGCTTTCAGAGTAACTTAAACCTAATTTGCGAAATGTTTTTTGTGGCGATTTAATTTTCAAAAATTAAATATAAATCATTAAACTTATTTAAATCTTTTGTTGTTTTCTTTTCAGCATGAGTCGTGTGATTAAATCCAAGGAACGTAAACAGCTACAAACATGCCGGGACCATAAAGCTTTACAGGTTCGTATTTATTTATTTATTTATTTTCTTTTTTATCTAGTGTTTTGCTTCTAAGACGTTTTCATTTAAATCAGTCTATCGTGTTTTTGTTTAACAAGTTTTATTCAAATTGAAAATGTTATTTCATCTATAACTTAAATAAGTTTTCACTTGAATGATTTTATTTATTTATGGAAATAATCTACGACTTTTTCCTCTGTCATTCTGTTGGAAAATGTTGACGCCTTGTCTAATGCATTACGACTGAATGTGAATAATAAATCAAATAAATATGTATTCATATTTTCGTTATTTTGTTCCCTTTGCAGACATCATTGTTTAGCAAGGAAACGTACATACATACATTAGAAGTAGTTGTGTTGGGGTAATGACAATCAGTTCGTTCAATATCAAAATAATTTCGGGATTGATAGATCCAATTTAGTTGAACTTATAAAAGAAAATTTAAACACATTTTATTGTGCAAAGAAAGATATTTAAAACAAAAATAAAATAAGTATGTAAAAGCACTATATAATGGGTTGTGCCGAATTTTTAATACCCTCTACCAATTTTCTGTACTTTTATAGCACAAAATTTATTCATTTTATTTTATTAATCATTATAGTAATCAATATGGAATAATCTCTGTTCTACCCTTCACCCGTGGTGCACTAGGGTATATATAGCTTTTTCATTCCGTTTGTAATTTCTACAATTTTTATTTCCGACCCCATAAAGTATATATTTTCTGAAAGCTTATGAATAGAGGAGTCGATTAAGCCCTGACCGTCTATCCGTGTGTGGGTTGAAATCAACTTTAAGAAGCAACCATATGTTCCTCAGATCTGTGTATGGTATCAATCTTTTGGAAATATCCGGGAGTGAATCGCTATTGAAATTCAACACAATCGCTCCATAACTTTCTGAGATATGAGCAAATTAACACGACTGACTCAGTTTTTCCCATATTTTTACCACCAAAATTAAAATTTTTCAGCCATATAATAATTTATAGGTACCTTTGCTACTATTTGTAGATATAACATGCCTCTAGAGATTTTGGATAAAGCGTGCCCTAATCGGATAAGTTATAGGCAAACATTTTTTGGGAAAAATATATATTCCAAAAATTTACAAACGAAAATCAATTTGTTTCAGCTTCTAGACAACCGAGAGAGTCAATATTGGTATCAAGCACTACAAAAGAATTGAAATTCATATTGGCCGCCACTACAAAATGGCGGAAAATAAATTTATATATGGGTTAAATCCGGTATTTTAAAATGTAAATTCTTAAGCCCCCTCAATATTGATATCAAATGAAAGGGCTTGACCAGTAGAATACAGAAAATTGTTAAAAATTTTAAAATCCAAGATGGCGTCTAAAAGAAAATGGCGGAAAAAATTGTTTTAACCCCATCAATATGGGTATCAAATTAAAGGGCTTGACTAGTAGAATACAGATAACAACGTAAAAATTCAAAATCAAGAATGGCGTCGGAAATAATAAAGAAAAAAGGCGTATAACATAAATGTACATGATGGTGAAGGGTATTATCAGATTCAGCATGGCCGAATATAGCGCTTTTACTTGTTTTTTGTTACTTTCTTTGTATAACATCCATTTTCCATTAAATGTGGGCATGGCACCTCCTACTTTTAAAATAATATAATTAATTTTAGTGTTTAAAGCACTTTAATTTTAATTTTACAATTTGAATTTATATGAAATAATTTGTTGCTGCTCCCTTTTTACACACATTTTGTGTAATTGTAAAGTAGTCCCATTCCTGAATAGGTGATAATGAGTTATTTTTTTTACTGTTACCGGGGCCTAATTGGCCCCAGCTTCTATATAATCCATATAACTTTTTTACTTCGCTTATTTTGCAAAATTGTTAAAGCATCACGGGTTTTTATTTTCTTATTAAATAAATTTCAATTGAGTTTTTTAACACAAATAAAACAAAATCAAACTTTATTACGACATTACGAGCTCCTTTGGGTCTTTTGGAATGAGAATACACACACAAAACCTAAAAACTGCCATCACTTATCAAAAAGTCATAATTAGACTAGAGTCTAGTGCTAATGCAAATGTAATTAGCACCATTCGCAAAGATTAGACATGCTGAAAAGTAATTAGCACTTCAAGTTCAAATAAAAAATTAAAAAAAAGAACTATAATGACATTTTAAAAGCTAAATATGAACAAATGTATGTACGTACGTAAATAGATATGTTTGTATGTGTGTATGTATGTATTTAACAACATTTAAAGTCAATTTAAAAATTACCAAGTTATAGAAATTAATTTTTTGTATGAGCATACATGTTTATTCATAAAAAAAATCTCTTTTTGCTTAAAAAACAGACACGTTTCGCTCGACAAGAGAATATGCTGCATACGTTGCAACAGGAAAATAAGGCTCTGCTGTTACGCATACGTCAGTATGAACATTGTTTGGACGATGTTATGCGTAAAGTTGTGGATGCAATAGTGGCTGAAGATAATTTGCGCGAAGAGGTGGCTCTACTAAAGGGACGTGTAAGAGATTTAGAAGCTCAGAATGCCGCCCTATCGGCCAGTCCCGCCAAGGGTCGTGATGAGGGTTATTGTACAATGAGTAGTGGCCAACCACAGCCATCGAATGGTCATTTGGAAGATCTACCTGAAGAGCCGGAGCAATGGCTTCTGCCGGCTGAGCCGTGTTCAACGGAAATGGAAGACTGGAGCATGTCGCAAGAAGAACTGGCTGTGATATCACTGGACGATGATCGGGAACAACAGCAGCATCATCAACATCATCATCAGCAACAACAGCAACAACATAGAAGACAGCCGAAACTGAGTGATCACGATTGGTTATGGAATTCAACAGACTTACTTAATTCGACGATGGTGGAAACAGATTCTGTGGCAGACAATATATCCCAACTATTGCAGCAGAAGGTGAGTAAAAATTTATTTTTTTCCATTTTAAACAAAATTTATTTATTCATTAAATATTATATTTGCTTTTAGATTATCTATTCAGAGGATGAGGAAGTAGCCTGTACTGAATTCACTAATGATTTCTATAAACTGGTTAACATACGCTCCAGTTCAGCACGCAGTCTTTATTCATACATTGAAGGTGACACCGATGATGAAGACGACGATGAGGAGGATGACGACTCCGAAGATGATGTAGACGAGGAGGATGATGGCAATTCAAGTTTATCACCCAGTCACAAACGTTTGCGCTCAAAAGTTTTGAAATCCCGCCAAAAACAACCTAGTCCTACGCCTAGTGAGGCTGGTAGGGCTCAAGTAACTAGCTGTTCCTCAAGTGAAACCGATGATTTTTCACACTGCACCACACATAAACAAACAACACTGCAAACATTAAAGGAAAACGAAACTATGGATGCAGATGTGTTGTTGGCCCCTGAGGAAGAAGAAGAAACTCTAGATCAGCATAGCGATATTGAAATAGAAGATGTACAAGTGGATGAAGAACTGAAAACACCGCCAACAGTAATAATGAATCATACCAACCATCAGCGACATTTAAGTGAACACATGAGCGAAAAGGAGTGTATAGAACAGATTATAAAAACCGAGCTGAGTAGAACACCGCGGCATAAGCTAATGAAATCTCAATCGACCATTGAGGAAAGAGAAACGAATAATATTTTAAGAAATCGCCAACAACAAGGCGATACAATATCTCAGGTGGTTAGAAGTGGTAGTGTTAATGGTAATTTAGTTACTAAGGCCAGATATCAGGAAAGATTACAAAATTCAAACAACTCCTGGAGACGCAGTAATGGCTGGAAAAGAGTTATATCACCATCTCGCTCCCCGACAGTGGCATCTCCCAAAAAGGTAAGTGCTTCACTTAAAATCATACAACTTAACAAATAAATTTACAGATTTTTTGTTCTTTGTTGCAGGAAACAAAATCTACAGAATTAAAAAGTCCTCCCAAACCAACACCTACACGCATACCCTCATGCAAACCAGCTTCCAACAATCAGCAACAGCAACAAAAACTCTCAACAAACTCTGGTACTCAAATCCAAAACTCTCAACAATCTGCACGTAAATCGAAAATTCCTCCTCCCGTACCCGTAAGACGTTCCTATGCTAGTTAAATTCCCCTATCACCCCCACTATACAAAGACCTATCAGCAGATAAGTATAATTAAATTGAGGGTCTTCTTCGGTGTATTTATATTAAAACTGCATAGTAGTTTAAGTTTAATTAATAAGTTCGAAAAAGAAAAATACAATTTATATAATAGAAAAGACTAATATGTGATATTAATTTGAAAAATATTGAAAAAAAAAATTAAAAATAATAATAATATTTATTAACATTAGAAACTAAAAACACCAAATTAATTAACGAACAAATTAACTGCCGTTTCAATAGACTTCAATAAAACAAAAAAACTAATCAAAACTAAAAGTAAATATGTCAGACAAAAGCAACAACAACATTTTGATATATTGAAATCACTAACAAAATTAGTTAACTGTAGGCTATATATAGCCTACAGTTAACATTAGACATGAATTGCATAAAGTTAAGATTCGCTGTTAAAATTGTCCGGCATTATTCATAACAAGAAACTGTGTGCTAACTAAAGCACAGCGAGCAGCGAGATAATTGACACACAATGTTTTCCTATGAATAATGTCGTTAGTGTTTTTATGATGGTGCAGGCGCATTTATGTTAATGTCATAATTTTCCGTCCTTTTTGTTTGTCATCATAAATAAATTGTGAAGAACAAATATTTTGCCGGCTGAAACACATTGTGCTAAAAAGAGATGTACGAGAATTTCTATAGTTAAAGTTCAGTTATGCAGAAAGGTAAAATTTATGTTGACGTTTAACACTTTAAAAGTGAAAGTTTCTACTAAACCAACAGACAAATTGAAAGCGATATTAAGACAATATCTTTCATAAATGTAAAACGTTGGAGATCAATTGTGTGGTTTTCATGGGCAAAAAAAAATGTTTTATAGCAAACTTTGGGCTAGGTGTGAAACTTTTCCTTCAACAATCATGTCAATATAGATTACACAAATTTTTATTTAAAATTTTAAGCAAGATCCCTATATTCGACTTTCCCAAATCTAAATATACCCATGACAAAAGTTAAGCAGCTTAAGATTTCATATACATATAAGTTGTTTGTGAAACAGATTCACACGATTCACGACATGTGTACAACCATTTGTACACATGAATAAGATACAAAATATACTAACTACAACAAAAACCCACACATTTTTTTGCCATTATGTACAAAACCGCCTGTTTTTGTTGTTTAAAAAAAAAAAACAGAGTCATATGTCATAAGGCTTTTTGCTTAGATATCAGCCGCTAATGGGTCAAAATTTCTAATTGTCAATACCAAAATTTTCGAAAGTATTTCCAATAAATTAATACTACATTCGAGTCCGTGGGATATATGGGAGCTTCAAAAAGTTGATTTCAACGCTTGCACGAACGGAAAGACGGAAATAGCTTTATAGATCTATCTATAAGAATTCAGCATATATATACTTAATGGGAGCGCAAAGGAAAACTTTCTGCAAAAAAAAAATTTTTCAATGTAAAGGCAGACTTTCTTACGATATATTTAACAACAAAATGTTTAAACATGAAAACACACACAAGCTTAAGCAGCCTACACTTAACATGAAATGTTAATATGTTAGTCAAAGTATGTTTAATGTAGACCGGGTTTAAATTAAATAAAAATTTTTGAATAAATTTATTACAGCTATGCTTTCAAGTATAATAATTTTTTGGTAGTTTTTAAACCTTAATTTTATTTTTGTGGAAGTTCTCCAGATTTGGCAAAAAAACTTTTTTTGTGAAAGTCGTAAAAGTTGTTCAAAAGGCTTTTTTATCGAAAAAGTTGTTCGAAATTTGCTCTGACAGATTGTTTACGGTAAGAATTGTTCACATAGCTTTTTTATGGAAAAAGTTTGCTACAGAAAATATTGTTTCAACATGTTTGCTAGAGAAAACTTTGCTGTAGACTTTTTTATGACAAAAATTGTTCAAGTTCTCTGGCAAAGAACGTCATATTCTTACAGATATATGCAACGGCGAATTGATACAACAAAGTAACTTTTTAGAGGATGTTTTCTGTGAAGGGCAATTCGTATATCAGGGATGGAAAAGTTGTTATAAACTGTTGATTTTTAAAAATTTGTTTACTAAAGAATATATATTTATGAAACACATTATAAATGGTATAAAAGCAACAAATATACATAAATTTGGTACATTTATTGTCTAAAAGGTACACTCCAGTTAATTGCTTAATACCGAAACCAAAATTTCATTTTTCTTCCCTGCATTAGTAAATAAAATAAAGGTGAATTCAAAAAATTTTTAAATTTTGCTTCCCTTTAGCTGGGCTGATAATTTCACCTGTATGAATTCGCCTTGATTTTATTAGATGCAAGGCGAATTCAAACTGGTGAAATTATCAGCCACTTTTTGTCAAAATTGGTTGAATTTGCCTTGATTTTATTTATTAATACAGCGAAGGAAAATGTGATTTTGGATTCGGTATTAAACAATTAACTTACGTGTAGTTATTTGATAAAAAATTTACTAAATTTATGTATATTTGTTGCTTTTGCGTCATTAATAATGTGTTTCGAAAATTTATATTTATTTTTTTTTATAAAATTTTATTATATTTAATATGTCAAAACAACTTTTCCATCCCTGATGTACGAATTGGCCTTAACATAAAACATTCCCTCAAAAGTTGCTTTGTTGTATCAATTCGCCGTTGCATATACCTTATGGATATACCTTGATTAGATGTTTTCTGCCAAGGCGAACACGTATCTCAGGGATGGAGAAATTGTTACAAACTATAACACAAGAATATAATTTTGTAAAACAATAAATTTAAATAAATTTAGTATATTTGTTATCAAAGAAGTATAATTAAGTTGATTGTTCAATACCGAACTTAAAATCGTACTTTCCATCCCTGCGTAAATAAATAAAACCAAGGCGGATTTAACCCATTTTGACATTAGACTTTCCGATCGGCTGTTACGACGAGGTTACCTTTTAAATATGCAACGGTGAATTACTACAACAAAGCACAACTTTTTAGTAGTTGATTGCTGTCAAGGTAAATTCGTATAACAGAGATGGAGAAGTGCTTTTAATCAGTTTATTTTAATCTATTAGATTCAAAAAAGAATAGACATATACATATTTGTGAAATCCATAGTAAGGATATATAAACAACAAATAGAAATAAATGTAGCACTTTTGGTAAAAAAAAAATCAATAAAAATAAATTTCTATGCCTGTACAAATTAACAAAATCAAAGCAAATTTAACAACTGTTGACATTAGC
This sequence comes from Phyto melanocephala, assembly GCA_941918925.1. NCBI lineage: Eukaryota > Metazoa > Arthropoda > Insecta > Diptera > Rhinophoridae > Phyto > Phyto melanocephala. Next base: position 108,929,605 of record OW799237.1, read on the forward strand.
CTTTCCGAACAGCTGTTGCGATAACTCTGTGCCTTGGTACTGCCTTCAGGGTACACTTGCAAGGTGAACTGAGCAAAAAAAAAAAAAATACTGAACAAGTTTTGAGAAGTTTTAAAGCAAATTCAAATTCGCCCCACTCTTTAAATCTAGAGTGTGTAGTAGGGGTTGCAAATTGTTAATTTGCTAAATAAAAATATATTTTACAAGTTTTCTGATTAATTCTAATTTAAAATAAAAATTTTAAAACACTGTTAATATAATTTGAAAACTACTTTAGTAAATATGTACACACTTGTTTTGTAACGAATCATATATGCGGGATTAAGGTTAAATTTTAATTTATTTTGTAATATATTTTAAAATAAAAATAAAAAATAAAAACTATTCTCAACTACATAAGTATATTATAATAAAGTTTAAAAACGCGTATATAAACAACAAATAATATACGTATAGTAAAGAAGAAGTCCTACAACCTTGTAACAGAATATAATTTTAAATTTAACAAGTAACAGTGCTATATTCGGCCGTGCCGAATCTTATATACCCTTCACAACGTGTAGTCATGCAATAACAATTGTTTGTATCACCATTCATCCCATATAAAATACGTGCACACGTACACGTTAGAATAAATGTGGCATCGAATCCCAGCTGAGCCAAAAAAATTTTATTTTATTTTATTTAATATATTATTTATATTTTATTATTTTTTTTATATTTTTTTAAAATTTTTTTAAAAAATTTTTTTAGAAAAATTTTTAAAAAATTTTTTAAAATTTTTTTTAAATTTTTTTTTGTAGTTTTTTTTATTATTTTTTTATTATTTTTTTCTTATTTTTAATATTTTTTTTTTTGCAATTTATTTTGTTTGGTATGTTTTTTACATGTCTGTATGTATGTATGTTGTTGTTGTAATTGTGAAAAAAAAACGAGGTGGTCGTGGTTTTTTGCTCATATCTCAGAAAGTTATGGGGCGATTGTGCTGAATTTCAATAGCGATTCATTCCTGGATATTTCCAAGAGATTGATACCATAGACAGATCTGAGGAACATATAGTTGCTTCTAAAAGTTGATTTCAACCAACACACGGACAGACGGACAGACGGTCAGGGCTTAATCGACTCCTCTATTCATAAGCTTTCAGAAAATATATACTTTATGGGGTCGGAAATGAAAATTGTAGAAATTACAAACGGAATGACAAAGCTATATATACCCTTGTGCACCACAGGTGAAGGGTATAAAAACGGAGAAACGAAAAATTTAAAAGAAAAATATTAAAATATTTAATTTTAAATCTTGAGTAAATTTAAAGTTGTGAATAAGGTCTTAACATATTTTTTTTTTTTGTGTAAAATATTAACCATCTTAGAGACATGTGCTCGTTTGCATGAACTTTTTTAAAGAATATGTTTTAAGGAAATGGACAATTCAAATCTGACTTTGTTTAGGGATAGTTTAATTACGTTTTTTAAGAAGTTTTTTGTTTTTTTTATGTTTTTTGTGTAAAAATAAATTTATTTAATAAAAACACTACAATTATACACAAATATTTTATATTTATATGTAAATTAAAGTAATAAAGAACCGAAAGACATTAAGTAACAAAAGTTAAAGTAAACTAATTTAATAAGTAGTCTTCCGCACAAAAACAAAAAAGTAAAATGAAACAACAAAACAAATACTGAAAATACAAAACGAAAGTAAAAATAATTGTAAGCAAAACAAACAAACAAATAAATAGATAAAATAGACATTAAAGAGAATTCCACTAATAATTAAATTTGTTTAAGAAATTCAATAAAACATCAAGGTTTCTGATTTCAATATTTAACATAAAATATATTAAATAAAACACTTACATACATACATTTAAACAAATGTAAATAAAACATTAGTTATAGAAAATAGCAAAGTAGCTTTGTTAGTTATTACATGAAGAAGACACATGAGAGGAAAGAAAATCTTAATACACTACGAAAGTTAAGTCGCTAAGGCAAACAAATATACACACATACATACATATAACATATAGTAATTATATACAACATTTTTTCAAAATCTTTCGAATGATTTGTTTTATAATTTAATAAAAGTTTATAACATTATTAACTATTATTAAGGCCTATTACTACTTAACATCTAAAATATATTTCTAGAACACCCAAGAAAAAAAGAAAATTAATAAAAAAAAAATTATACTAAAAACATTATAAAATTTCTACAGTTTGTTATAAAAAAGGAAACTGTAAGCCAACCTTTATTTATTTAACATTTTCACTTTGTTTTGTTAAAAGTCTCTAGAATGTCCTCTTACGTTATTGCGTGCTTATCATGGCAATAACAACAAATGTATATATTGTAGGTCAGTACAAACAATAACAACAAAAAAAAACAAAAAATTATAACAACAAATTAAATATTATATTATTAAAGGATTATTTATGATGACTTATTTCAAATAAGCAATATCTAAGTAAAATGAAATATGTAAGTGGGCGCAATAATTGTTCTTAACAATTGACTCATGTAACATGAACAACTTTAGAAAGTATAAGTATTTCCAAAATATTATACATACATACATATATACATACTTTAATATTTATAATAAACTAAAAACGAATAATATATTTAAAACAATTGGTTTCCAAGATTTTTATTTAAATATCTCTAGGAATAGTTTTCTATTTGCTAGTTATGGATCAGGGCATATTCATACAGGTATGTATATGCAACGGCGAATTGATACAACAAAGCAACTTTTGAGGGGATGTTCAATGTTAAGGCAAATTCGTATATCAGGGATGGAAAAATTGTTGTACCATCTTAAACATAATACAATTTTATTAAAAAAAGGATATAAATCTTTGAAACACATTATTAAAGCAACAACTATGTATATATAAATTTAGTACATTTATTATCAAATAAGTACACTTAGGACAATTGTTTAATATCGAAGCCAAAATTACATTTTCCTTCCCTGCATTAATAAATAAAATCAAGGCAAATTCAACCAATTTTGACATATAGTTTCCCCATCAGCTGGGCTGATAATTTCACCTGTATAAATTCGCCTTGTTATGGATCGAGTATGGATGATTGCGATCTAACTTCAGTTGCCAATAACTTCAAGGTTGCCAACATAATTTTATTGTTCAAATTGAATTAAGTTTTCAGTTGCCAGTTACTTTCTGTAATAAACTATTTCGCAAACTAGCAACACAAGTGAGGTTCGGTTGCCATTGATATTCGACTCATGAATTAACAAACACAACTTGGGCAGAGTGTTTTTTTTTTCCTCAAAAGATACAGCGAAAAAATTTTTTATATTATTATTTTTTTTAATAATACAGCAAACATTTAACAACTGCCATAATGCATCCCAGGCATGATTTTTAGATGACATGTTCCACTTCGTAGATCTCTGTTTTGCAATTAAAAAGCGCTAATTTTATCGATATCAGGGGGCAAATTACGGCATTCGAACGTGAACGAAATTTGAAAGTTCTTATTAGAATCTCTATACCTAAAGGAGCTAATACACGGCATGTTTTTTACATCTGACTTGTCAAATTCTCCACTGCTAACACAAACATGTCGTGTGTTATCTTTAAAACATTACTTCTGTAAAAAAAAACATGTGTTGAGACATCTGACAAAATTTTAATTAGAGCGTGCTCTATTTTCTTCTGCCAAAACATGTGACATCAGTCGTTGGCAGAAATCTCTGCTGCTGCAAAGCAGTCAGCGACGGTTGCCTGTAAAAGTACAACTTTGACAGACATGTAAATTTACATACATATGTCTCACAAATTTTAAAGTCAGATGTAAAAAACATGCCGTGTATTACAGCCTTAAAGCACAGCGAACTCGATCGTTCGAGTAAAATTTCGATCGTGATCGAATGCCGTAATTTGGCCCTAGAAATAGCTTAATCATGTACATAGAAGCCCGTAAAGGAGAAATATAAAAAATACTATTAAAATAAATTAGTCTCCTTTTTTCACTGCTGAAAAAATAAACAATATTCTATATGCGTAAGTCCAATATTGCAAAATAACAAAATAAAATGCCCCTGTTGCCCATCTGTAAGCGAAGTAAAAAACAAATAACCACACCTAACCTAACAAGCGTTTTTTATCTGCAAAAAATTCACACATCCATACAATATGTATGAAGCCAACCGGAATATCGCAGCGGCAATGCTTTGCAATTGGAAAATCCAATTTCTACAAGGCGTTATGAGTTGAAGTTGGATGCAATACAACTGTTGTTGTTATTTTTTTTTTTTTTCTTGTTTTTATAATTTTTGAAAAGTAATGTCAATTTAGCTATTTTCAGGTCAATCAGATCAATAGAAATTTAGATAATTTTTATTTCTACTTAATGAGTTTTATAAAACAACAAAAGTGAACATTATTGCTCATTACACGACGTTGACGCTCTTGTTTAGGTCTGCCCTTTTCGTTCATCAATTAAACAACCATGATGTGCAGCAGCTGTGGTTTCAACAAGATGGCTCAACAAGTCACACAGCTATTGCAAAATTTAATTAATTAAAGGAAACGTTTGGTAACCGGATAGCTTAACGCTTTAGACCCGTAAATTTGTCTCCTAGATAGTGCGATTTAGCGCCGCTAGACTATTTTATGTGGGGATATGTGAAGTTGCTAAACTACACCGATAAGACCGAAACGATTGACCACTTTGAGGACAACATTCGCCACATTTTTAAAGTAAATTTAATGTCAATTTAAAACATTCATCTTTGTTTTATTCCATTTTAAAGTTCTATACCTCTATACCCTCAAGGGTTTTAAGTTATTATAGGACTCACTATTTCTATATTTAACTTAAATTAAATGGACGTAACATAAGTATGCCAAAACTATTTTTCATACCCACCTTCCATATAAGGTGGATTCTTTAATTAAAAATATGTTTTTATTTGAAACATATAGATTCATACATACATACATATGTATCTATATTGTAAGTACTCTACTACACAATATTACTACACATTTTCAAGTTGAAATTAAGAGAAAAAAATTGAAATTAAGAAATACAAATTAATATTGAGAAAAAACAAATTTAATTTAAAAAGGTTCAACTTATTATTAGAAAAACGAAACGATTTAATTTTTTTATTTAAATTATGTACTCATTCACCAACAAGCATATCTTCCAGTTCTATTGCTCTTTGATAAAGAGTTGTAGAGTGTTAAACTGCCCTGACACAATCTACGGCTGTAATAGTGGTCTTAGCTTCGTCAAAAATGTTTTCTTAATAAACAAGACGCTGTTCGCAAATACCGGGTGGAGATGCATTTCGAATACCAATGTGGGTTCTTGTATATGTTTTTATTTTATGTAGACCATACATATTCAATTGGATTAAGCATCGAACTGTAAGGAAAGAATCGAAGTAGTATTGCTGGCGAGCTTTAAGTTAAATTTTTCCATTTTCTTAATATTAATTTTTTTCTTAATTTCATTTTACATTTCCTCAATATTAATTTTTATTTCTCATTTTAAATTTGTTTTTTTCTCAATATTAATTTATATTTTCTCAATTTCAACTTGAAATAGTGTAGTGGTGGATATAAGAAATTCGTCACAGACTTACTTGTATACCCTTCACACAAAAGTGAAAAAGGGTTTATATAGGTTTGTCATTCCGTGTGATATTTCTACAATTTTCATTTCCGACCCCATAAAGTATATATCTTCTGAAAGCTTATGAATAGGGGAGTCGATTAAGCTCTGTCAGTCTGTCAGTGCCAACATAGCCTGGACCCGCGTGAGGTATTAACTGCCTGTTCAACGATGTCGAAAGAAAACCCAAGCGAAATTTCATTCGTATAAATACGTTGCAAACAAAAACAAATTTTTTGTTTTTGTTGTTGTTTTCAATATATTTGTACGAATGAAACTTCGCTTGGGGTTTCTTTCGACATCGTTGAACAGGCAGTTATTTTTTTTTTTTTAACATACATGGGATGTTTTTATATATGTATGTTTTTGATATCTGTATGTACGTATTTCATATGAGATGAATGGTGATACAAACAATTGTTATTGCATGACTACACGTTGTGAAGGGCATATAAGATTCGGCACGGCCGAATATACAACTCTTACTTGTTTTTATTAATTTTTGGTGTCAAATATTTATTGAATTTCTTTTAATGTCAATACTTCAAGTATAGAAAAAAAAACTGTTTACATTTTCTATCAACAACATCACTACAACAAAAATGAAAACAAACCGTTATTTAAGAAGTATAAAATAAGGAAGAAATTAAAAAATTAAAGAACACAACATAAACACAAAATGTAAGTTAATCAATTAAAAACTAAAAATAAATTTAAAAAAAATAAATCTTTTTATTTAAATGGAGGTCCTTTTTGCAAACCCACAACCGCGAAAATGAATTAATCTTAAACACACCAAATCGTTTGGAAATTTTAAAAGAGGGTCCACCCATCAATCAAATAAAAACGAATTTACTAGGGCGTGGAACATATGGCACCGTGATTAGTGCAATTTATAAAGGTATAGAAGTGCATATTTGCAAAACTTTTTATAATATACTTTTAAGTAAAACTTATTTTTTTGATAAACTTATATTCTACTTTCTTTTTAACATTCAGCCAAACCGGTAGCAGTTAAAATTATAAAAAATTTACAAGACACAAATAGAGAAATTATTCTAAATGAGGCGAATATATTGGGTTGGATTCATCCAAATATTGTAAGAATTTTTAAGGTTAGTTCTGGAGTAACATTATCTTTAAAAAGAATGAAAAGATAATGCAAATATTTATATTGTTTTCAGATTGAATCTACAACAAATTTCTCTATAGTTGTGATGGAACGTTTTAATGGTCATTGTTTGCAAAAGATTTTGGATACAATTGAATTGCCCCTAATGCACCGGATATTGTAAGTAAAAGAAAACAAACTACAGATAAACTCTATTTTTTAAAACAATTAATAAAAGTCTTACCGAATATTCGGTTTTAAATAGCGGCAGGTTCTGTGGTCAACCCATTCGATCGTTATCTAGTGGTAAATGTGACTAACTCTCTTCAATATGTGTATTTTACCCTTCACAGAGAGTGTAAGGGTCTATGTATGTATAAAGGTTTGTCATTTCGTGTGAAATTTCTAAAATATGGGTTAGCGACCTTATGACTAGGAAAGTTTATTGGATCATGTCCGTCTGTCCGTGTATATGTTGAAATCTGTTTTTTGAAGACTCTCAAACATCGAGTAGACCCGTGTTTAGTAATAAAATATCAGAAATATTCAGCAGATCGATATGGAAAATCAGAAGAAACGATCTCGTATTTTCACAACACATTAATACAAACTGGGTTCAAATTCCAATTGAGACAAAACTTTTTTTTATTTTAATTTGTTTTATTGGCACATACACACATAAACTTAATTTATGATTTTACGTTGGGATGTTTTTAAGCGGATAAAATCATTATAAATATAATGAAACATATTTGCAAATAACCAAAAACTTAGGGTATCCCAAGTTGGTTTCGTCCCCGTAAATCGATCTATACCTCCATATAGGAAGTCTAAGACACTTAAACAATTAATAAAACTCAGTTTTATGATTCTCCTCCAGTTACGAAACGTTGGTTTAAGCAGCGCAAGTCTAAAGCTATAAGTAAATTAGTTTAATTGTTACTCATCCAGTTGTAAATATTTGAGTGTAGTTAGTACTCCTCCAGTTAATCCAATAAAAATAAAAAACACCACGCGGTTAATTGTTGAATAGGCTAAAAACCAAGGTCTATTAAATAAGGTCTGTTCAACTAATCAGCTGATCGTTTTTTGCTCCCCTATGTTTACTATTCGATGTTGTCAAAATTTGTTTACCTTTTTAGGGCGACATTTATGTTTTTCAATTTTTCAATTTTATGATTGATAATTTTTCAACTTATGATTTATATTCAAAAGTGCAGTGAAAAAGTGCCATAAATCTTGTAATTTTTATAAAAAATCAAAAAAAATAGTTAAAAAACAAGTAAGAGCATGCGTTGTTGCTCACTGTGTAAGAAAAAAAGTAATAGTGGATCTGCCACAACACTTTTCCATGCTCCAAAAGATCAAACAAAAAGAGAAAAATGGATGGAAATCTGTGGCAAAAAGTTATCCGCATGGAGCTTAATATGTGAGGATCACTTTTTGCCAACAAGCATTGTTCGTACTGGCAAAATAATACTTTTGTTGCCAAATGCTGAGCCTTCTTATAAGCAAATGAAGGAAACCAATATTTGCGCTGAAGCTTGTGCAGTTTCGAACACAGAGTAAGTTCAGTTTTTAAAATGATAGTGATTTTTAAATTAGTGTATTACACACATACATAGGACTCTGTTTGAACAAAACAGTTCACCATATGTGCCAACTGCAACTCACTCTGGTGTGTGCTCGGAACAATTTGCTGCTCCGCCTTTATTATTTACGTGGGAGCAAAAAATAGAGTTATGGCGTTTAAGAAAATTTCGAAAACAACTTTGTAAATGTCGCTATTTTATAAAAGTAAGTATTTCAACAATAAATGTTTCATATACTTTTATTTTTTTTTAAATATTAGTTTGTTCCCTTTATTACTATAGTTAAAAACAAAAAAATATATTTTTTCTTTTTTTGCAGTCGTCTACTACGTTCACTTAAGTCATTACACTACTGTTGTCAGTATTGCGATCAAAGTGGCTTAGTTTCCACACCAGTTACTACATTTCCTTTTTCAGCACAAAATCGAAGAAGGAATAAGTATTCAGCAAGGCTACCGACTTTTCGTCCACAAGTAATGAACAACGTGCAACACTTATTTATCAGTAATAATAGCTTGTGATAAATTTTTGTTATATATAATTTTAATTCCAATTTAAATCCTTTTCTTTTTAAACATAATTATAAAAAAAATTAAAACAATTTAAAAAAAACAAAACACTATGATAATTATTAATAATAAAAATTAAAATAAAACACTCGATGATTTTGTTACCTAAATTGTAATTGGTTGACATTTCGGTGGTTTTTAGGATGACCTTAACAAAAACTTATTTTGCAGGTAACTATGTTATCTATCTGCTCCTTAATAAGTACACCAAAATTTTTACGCAAAGCCTGTGACAGATCCTGCTTTATTAATTTCTTACGAATATATTTCCGTGCCGGACATGCTGGTAAAAGGCGTTTCTGTACCCAAGGACTGAGTCACACCAACAGCTATAGCAGCCTTGCCATTACTTGGCTCACAGGCGAAGAAAATACAACGATTAGCCATTTTGCCTTCACGCACCATTTGTACAACACCAGCAGCGAAACGAGCATCTTTCTGGCCCAACATACCTTGTGAAACAGCACGCTTCTTCAAGACATCGTCTAGACTTCTATTTTGTCTTTATCAGCCGTATTTTTAGCAAATATTTACTATTAACACAATTTATTTTTGTTGTCTTGAAAAAATTGTTAAACAAAATGAAAACACAAAATTTAATAGGCGTTGGGCATATTCATACAGGTATATGCAACGGCGAATTTGCTGTGCTGCTCTCTGTCAAATACCTCATAAAAAATAATTTTTTATACATAGAGTTTGACAGTAACGTTTCCCATCAGATGGACTGATAATTTCACCTGGATGAATTTTTTGGTATTTTAGTCAGCTGTTTTTGACTACCTTAGAGTAATTTTACACTAACAAAATGCCCGTATATTTTTTTTGCTTTTTGTTTTTGTAGAGTTGCACAGACCTTATTTAATAGACCTTGCTAAAAACTGTGTCCAAAGAACAGCTACGCGGCGCCACACAATTAACCACGCGAGACTGAGACGCTGAACTCTTGAAGTGAGATAAAAAGAGACGGCCTAATTGCACTTAAGCACCAATGCTTGTCAAACTCCATATATAAAACACAGATTTTAGTCCCAATAATTTTCCAACCAGTGTCCATGTTCTGTAACTCTCGCTACGAGAAACTTTTCACTTGAAACATGTAAATTGGTACAGAAATACAACAAATCGAAACAAACAGCTGTTTTTTCTCACTGTACTGTTTCTGTAACTATTCATGCGAGAAATACCTGTCACGTAAGAAAAATACTCGTAAGCCATAAAAAAAGTGTTTCTGTAAAGTTTTCAGGCGAGAACTTCTCACTTTGAACTGTCAAAATAAGTCACAAACAAAAAGACCGCGAGATTGCAAAAACTTTGAGCCAAACAATATAAAAAGTCAAAAATCAGTGACAAAAACATGGAAAATGTAAAGTTTAAATGTTTTTTTTTTATTATTAATGCATACATATGTATGTATTAATATTATAAATTTGTTATCGTTAAGAAAAATATGCGGGTTTCAAAGCAACAAAAAGGAAAATTAGATATCGAGTTTAAACTATCGAACCTTCTATAAAATATTTTGTAATTGAAATAATGTTTTTTTTTGTGCTTTAAACTTTTATGTATGTAAAAGAAAGAAATTAGGAAATGAAAAATTAATTACTTTAAATTTGAGATTATAAATTTTCTTACTACGGGAAATAATTTATGGTAACTATCTTTGTTTAATTTACAAAAGTTTTTATATTTCTAAAAAGATAGATTTTATTTTATATTGATTATATTTTTACAATCATCAAAGTCATTTAAAGTTTAAAAAAACTAACTAACTAAATAAAATTGCTAAATTCTTTTCATTTATTTTTTTTTTTTATTTCAATTTCGAAATAATTTTTATAATTTTTTTATTCCTTTTTTATTTAGACCTTAAATATTTACAAAAAGTGTTTATTGTTGAACCAAATTGTCGTGTGTCCTAAACAAAAATCCTAAATACACCACCATAAAAGGTGCCTTCAAGCAGAACCATTGCTGATGATCTGCTTAAGCGATATAGTTCCTTAAATCAATTCTCCGGCATTTCAAAAGAGTCTGTTGAATCGCACAACCTTTTGCGATGAATCCGCAACATATTCCTTTCATCATCCCCAACCGCTCTAACTAAAGCTGCATTGTACATTTTATTTCTTTCTTCTGCACTTATTTTTTTGAACACTTTTATTTTCTAAATTTTATATGTATTATTATTTCCGCACTTCTAAAGTTTATTTTTTTCTTCTTCTTCTTCTTATAATTAAGTATAATTTTTGATAGCTCTAACGTAACAACGTAATCATAAATGGTATTTTTCGCCATGAGTTACAGATACACTTTTTTCTCACACATCGAGAAACGGTGGGATATTTTGTTTCATGACTTTTCGATGCGAGAAGTTCTCACTAAAGTTACAGAACATGGGTACAGGGTACACTTATACAGCTGGCGGTGCCAGCACAGCTGATTATTTTTTTGTGTGCCAAAGTTTGTCAAACTCCATATATAAAAAAAGATTTCGGTGCCAAGAATTGTTAAACTCCATATATAAAAAGAGAGACAAAAATTGCTCTCCTTTACGTTATCACCTTATATAATTACACCTTGTGTCCAACTCCTTATAAAAAACAGAGACGAAAAATTATGTCTGTCTGCTCTATCACCTAATGTGAATACACCAGGATTACTAGCCAATATTAGCGAAAAGATTTTGGTGTCTAAATTTATTACTCTCTTTTGACTCTCTTTTCTTTAAAATTTTTTGAGTTAATGAACACTTTCTTATAACAATTATTGCAAATTTTTAACAATTTTTAGTAAATGAACAAACTTGATGTGAGCGTTAACAGCGTAACAAGATCATCTATTGCCTATTAATATATCTGTGGCTTGGAGCTTAAAGGGCCAATGTCAAAATATTTACTTTTGAGAAAATTGGAATTGAACTTTAACTTTTATAGGTGCTTTCATAGTGACATTGGCCAGCATTTTATTTATGATGCTGTTCTGGGTTAAGTATGACTTTAGCTGTTTTACCATAATGAAATAGAGCAAGAAAACAAATCTAATGCAATGATTAACTCAAAAGAGCAAAAAAGTGATATTGGCCCTTTTAGCTCCAAGCCACAGATGTAAGATTCATTTATTTTTTTTTAACAGACTGCCATCACTTTTTATTTAATACTAGCTAATACCCGGTGTGCTTTGCTACGCCCATCGTAATGAAATAAAAATTTTATAGTTCAAAAATATATTTATTTTGCAAGTGCCAAGCCTACTATTACAAAATCAACCATTTCCTATTCAAATAATCATATAGACGTCAAAGTGTCTCTTGCAAAATTTGGGTACTCTAACTATTATCGCTTCCCAGATATACGAATTTTTGTATTTAATTCATATAACAGATGCCACGCCCACTATTATTAAAGCATCAATTTCTTATCAAAATAATCATATAAATGTCAAAGCTTCTCGTGCAAAATTTTGGTACTCTAACTGTTATCGCTTCCCGAATATATGAATTTTAGTATTCAATTGCTATGAGAGCTGCCACGCCCACTATTTCTAGTGTACCCATTTTTTCAGAAATGTTTATTTGGGTGTCAAAGCTTCTCTTGCAAAATTTTAGTACTCTAATCAACATCGTTTTCCAAATATACGAAATTTAGTATTTAGTTCAAGTGGCCACGCCTACTATTGAAAGTCCGCCCATTTTTTACCCAAATGTTCGTGTGGATGTCATAGTTTACCGTACTTAATTTGAAGACTCTAGCTGCATTAACTGTCGTGATATATAATATTAAATACTTATTCTTTAATAGGGCGTGGCACCCCGCCCACTTACAATTTCAAACCAAAGTATAGCCTATAGTATAGCCTTCCAGACATACAGAAAGATTCTGTGAAAATTTCAAGGAAATCGGTCCAGCCGTTTAACCGTCTATAAAGCACAAACAAACATACAAACATATAAACATACAAACACACATTTTTTTTATTTTTTTTTTTTTAATATTTTCAGCATTGCCATTGATATACTATCAGGTTTAAGATATTGCCACAAGAACTATTTATTGCACCTGGACATTAAACCGCAAAATATTATGGTGGAACTGATGTATCCCAAGCCACAAGAAAAATTAAAATCTATCAAGCCTTATAGAACCTACAGATGTAAACTATGTGATTTTGGATCGTCCATAAAATTAACTAAAGAAAATCCACAAGCAAAGGGTTTAGCAAAGGTATTTGTATGTAGCTAGAATTGCCAAAAGCAAAAGGTTTATTTTTTGCAATAACAGTTGACCCTTCTTATACCCTTCACCCTAGAGTGTTAAAGTTTATATATAAGTCTTTCAAGCCGTTTGTTATTTCTACAATATACATTTGGTAGCCAATAAAGTTTATATATTCTTCTTATAGATAGAGAAATTGATTTAGCAAAGTCTATCAGTCCGTGTGTATGTTGAAATCAATATGAAAAGCCCCCACATATACTTTAGACTTTTATATAATATCAATTTATCAGAAATGCTTTTAGGAATTTTGCTATTGAAAATCAGTTATGTAGTCACTTTCAAGGCACATTTATTCATTTTTCACTTATTTTAAATTTCAGCTGTCAAAGTCTATAGATAAAAAACAATTTTCTCTTCTCTCTCATTTATTTCAAATGTCAAACTTCATATATAAAAAATATAAACAAAAAAATTCTCTCCAAACTGCAATTACCTGATGAATTAATATGCCTTGGACACATTATGAGCTGAGTTCATTGGCGTAACTACAATTTTTTACTGAGGAAGGCAAACATTAAAAGAAAAATTTTTTTGGGGCGTGGGGTTCAAAATCTTTAACTGAGAATAGTTAATTTTTTTTTTAATTCTGCCGGGGTGGGGGGTTAAAAAGAATTCTGGGTGGCGGCATTGCAACTTACCATTTTGACGCTCAAATTTAATATTTCAAAATTTATTAGTTTAAAGCTTAAACTTTAACTTAGAAAATATTAATAATTAAATGATATTTAATTTTTATGTCAAAAACTTAAAAAAAATCTCAAATTTCAGGGCACACTGCGTTACATGGCTCCGGAAGTCCTAAAAGAAGAACATTTAAGTGCCGCCGCTGATATTTATGCCTTTGGCATAACACTTTGGCAAATGTCTAATCGTCTAATGCCCTACTATTGGCTAGAATGTAATGAAATGGTGGCCTATCAAGTGGTTAAACATAAATTAAGACCCAATGCTCTACAATCCAATCGTCTACAAATCACCCACTATTCTTATAACTTGCATAGCAATTGTTTTTGTAAAACAAATTCAACAGATTTAACGCATAATTCATTGGAAAATTTACGCAATATTCTAAACAAGTCCAAGTGCCAATTGATAACGGAAGAAATATCAAGTAATGAATATCCTTTAAACAAGTTAGCCCCAACTAGAACACCCTTAAAGGATTTTAATTCGAATACGAATCCCCCCCAAAAGAATTTCAATGTAAAGCGTAATTTACAACAAGATTTTGTGCTGATTGATACGTTTGCCTTGGCGAGTGTATTCAAAAATAATAGTATTTTTGTTAATTCTCCGCAAAAAGAGCAAATGTATGAGGAAATTTATAAGTCCTGCTGGGTCAGTGATTATACCCAACGGCCTCAAACTTGGGAAATATTAAAACGTTTTAATGATTTTATATAAATTATAAATAGCTTAAGTTGTTTTTATTTAAATTGTATTTTTGTTTAAATCAGTTTCGTTTTAAGTGCTTTTACGTTACGTTACGTTTTTTTTTTAACTGCATGTCCTTTTTTTTAATATCAATGTTATTTTTTATGATTTATTTTACAAAATTATTTGAAAATAATAAAAACAAAAATTTTATTTTTTAAATAATATGTTTCAATTAAATTTCAATTAACGTCTTGGACAACCTATTGATAGAAGTGAAATTGTTAACTGATCTACTTATACTATGTTTTTTTATACCCATTACCCTTGGTGGTATATATAGCTTTACCATTTTTACAAAATTATTTGAAAATAAGAAAAACAAAAATTTTATTTTTTATACCCTTCACACAGTGAAAAAGGGTATATATAGGTTTGTCATTCCGTGTGAAATTTCTACAATTTTCATTTCCGACCCCATAAAGTATATATTTTCTGAAAGCTTATGAATAGAGGAGTCGATTAAGCCCTGACCGTCTGTCCGTCTGTCCGTCTGACCGTCTGTCCGTGTGTATGTTGAAATCAACTTTTTGAAGCCCCCCGACATAGGTTGGACCCGGGTAAGGTATTAAAATATCAGAAATATTCGGGAGTAGATCGGTATTGAAAATCAGAAACATCGGTACATAAACAACTGAGATATGAGCAAAAACCCACGACCACCTCGATTTTCTTTTCATAAAAACAACATTACAACAACAACATACATACATACAAACGTGTATACTGGTTAGAGAAAACGTGGCATCGAATCCCAGCTGAGGCAAAAAAATTTTTTTTTTAATTTTTTTAAAATTTTTTTTTTTAATTTTTTTTTAATTTTTTTTTAATTTTTTTTTATTTTTTTTTTATTTTTTATTTAATATATTATATATATTTTTATTATTATTTTTTTTATTTTTTTTTTTTTAATTTTTTTTTTATTTTTTTTTTGTTTTATATATATTATATATGTATATAATATTTTTTTTTTTTTAATTTTTTTTTAAAATTTTTTTTTTTTAAATTTTTTTTTTATTTTTTATTTTTTTTTTTGTTTTTTTTAACATACATACGTGAATTTACTGTTATTGCATGACTACACGTTGTGAAGGGTATATAAGATTCGGCACGGCCGAATATAGCGCTTTTACTTGTTAAATAATATGTTTCAATTAAATTTCAATTAACGTCTTGGACAACCTATTGATAGAAGTGAAATTGTTAACTGATCTACTTATACTATGTTTTTTTATACCCATTACCCTTGGTGGTATATATAGCTTTACCATTCCGTTTGTAATTTCAATTTCAATTTACAATTTTCATTTCCGACCCCATTAAGTATATATTTTCTGAAAGCTTATGAATAGATGAGTCGATTAAGCTCTGGCCGTCTGCCCATGTGTTGGTTGAAATCAACTTTTAGGAGCAACTATATGTTCCTCAGATCTATGTATGATATCAATCTCTTGGAAATATGCGGGAATGAATCGCTATTGAAATTCAGCAAAATCGCTTCATAACTTTCTGAGATATGAGCAAATAAACGCGACTGCCTCTGTTTTTTCCCATATTTTTACCAACAAAATGAACATTTTTCAGCCATAAAATAACTTTTAGCTACTTTTGTCACTATTTATATATATAATATGCCTCTAGAAATATTCGTGAAAAATTTCGGATAAATCGGGCTCTAATCGGTAAAGTTATAGGCAAACATTTTTTTTGAAAAATATGTATTCCAAAAATTTACAAACGAAAACCAAATTTTTCAGCTCCTAGACAACCGAGAGAGCTAATATTGGTATCATCTGAAAGGTCTTATCAGCGCATGAAAAGCCACTATAAATAAATTAAAATTCATGATGGCCGCTACTACAAGATGGCGGACAATAAATTTATATATGAGCCAAATGTAGTATTTTAAAATGTAACTCCTACAACCCCCACAATATTGGCATCAAATGAAAGGGCTTGACCAGTAGAATACAGTAAATTATTTAAAAATATAAAATCTAAGATGGCGTTTAAAATAAAATGGCGGAATAATTTTTTTAACCCCATCAATATGGGTCTCAAATGAAAGGGCTTGACTAGTAGAATACAGTTAACTATATAAAAATTAAAAATCGAGGATGGCGTCGAAAATAATAAAGAAAAATGGCGTATAACATGATATATAGATAGAGCTACGATGTGGGATTAAACCTATGTGCATGATGGTGTAGGGTATTATCAGATTCGGCACGGCCGAATATAGCGTTCTTACTTGTTTTAACACAAAATGTATATTTTACAACATTTTTGGTAGAGGTAGTGATCGAGCTTGCAAAAGTCACAACTTGAATTTAACGTTGAAGAAAAAAATTATTAAAAAGTGAAATACAGTGCACTCGCGATAATATTAACACCCCCATATATGAACACTCCTAAATGTGAACACTTTTCTTATTCCATTGTCTTCTTTAAAATCTGAACTCAGTGCCACAACTCTAAAACTAATGTTTGAATTTGTTTAAGGATTTTATCTTTATAGTGTTAAAATCTTAATCAATATGGTAGTGGCTATATCCTAATTCAACTGCATTATAATTTGGGGATTTCCCTAGCTGTTTGCTTTTATATTGTCTTGAGCTGTCAATTAAAGTTTCTTACATACACATCTCAGTTATTGCTCACATTTAAATTGAAGAACTTTATCATGGAATGTAACGAGAATTAAATGGAAGAAGAGCTACCCCATGAGGATGATTATGAGGAGCTGACAAAAGAGACTTTTTAATAAAGCATTAAAATAGGCCAAAGGTGAAATGGTTGATCAACGAGATTTCAATGTACTCAGATAGTTGAGGTAGCGGGTCGTTTTAAAAGCTGATTAAACAAAATAAAACCAGATTTTTCCTATAACAATTTTTTTTTCAAAAATAAATAAATTTTTTAAATCCAATAAACAATAAATAAAAATTAAAAAAAAAACAAACTTTTATTTTCATGGGAAAAACGTTTTTCACCCGTAAATATAAACAATCTTGCTAAAATGAACTGGCTTGGATTAAATGGGTTTATATTATCGAGAGTTCACTGTATAGCTCTTATGATGCCATGAACAACAATGATGTTAGGGCTACAAATGACGAGTCTGTAAAGATTAATTTTAAAGAGAAGTGTCCAGGGTGTAAAAAATACCTAAAAACTTTTTTAATTTTTGCTTCAAAAAATCTTCAATTCTGGCTTACTGCATCTATTTTTTTTTTTTCTTTTTTGTATGCAGACCAACTCAACTTGATTTACATACTTATTAAAATCCAGCGCAATCGCCGCATTATTTTCTGAAATAGAAGCAAATAAGCACGACTGCCACTGGTTTTCCCAATATTTTTTGTTTAGAAAATTATTGCTAGGGAAACTTTACAAATCGCTTTAAAACTAACTGAGATATAAGGACCAAATTACAGCTGCTGCGGTGTTTGTTCTAAAACTTACAAACGAAAATTTTAATTGTTTTTTAGCTTCTGTACAACATGGGTATCATAAGAAAGACTAGAAAAATATAATACGCTACAAAATGGCGTACAATAAATTTATGTGTATATGGACCAAATCTAGTAATTAAAATACACCCACTTCAACCCCCTTAGTAATATTGATATCAAACGAAAGAGCTTGGCCTGTAGAATGCAGTTAACTATGAAAAAGTTGAAAATCAAATAAGGATATAATCTTTTTCACAACCCCATCAATTTGGGTACCAATTGAAAGGGCTTAATTAGTAGATTGCAGCTATGATAAAAATCAATATCAAAAAAGATGTTCAAAATAATCACGGCTATTATGAATAAAATTCCGCATGGAAATTTTCAAACTTGTAAACCACTGGTAGCATTAATTAAGCCCTTATGACAATTTTCAAATTTTAAAGCACCGTAAAGAATATTTGTGTCTTTGCCGGTTTCAAAAAAAAACAAGTAAAAGCGCTATATTCGGCCGTGCCGAATCTTATATACCCTTCACAACGTGTAGTCACGCAATAACAGTAGTTTGTATCACCATTCATCCCATATGAAATACGTACATAAATATAAAAAACATACATATATAAAACCATCTCATCGTAAAATTATAAATTTACATATGTATGTTAAAAAAAAATAAATAAAAAAATAAATAAAAAAAAATTTAAAAAAAAATAATTAAAATATATTTATTTGGTTGTTGGGTTTAAGCTGGTTTATATGCATTTCACTGGTGCTTATGCCAGATCATCAGTAAACCTTTACCCAAATTCTTGAAAAAGTTTAAAATTTTTATAAGTTATGTTTTTAAATTCTCCATAACAAAATGAGAATTCAAAAATAAAACAAAAAACTATAAAAAACTTCCTCAAAAACCCAACCAACAATTTTTTTAAATTTTGAATTTATTTTATTTTTCTAAATTAACTTAATTAAATTAACTAATAAAAGATTTTATTTTTCGGTTGCCCTTATAAACATTAAGTGTTAACCAACGGTTAGCCAAATGTTAAAGGGATTAGAAAAATAAAATAAATTCAAAATTTAAAAAAATTGTTGGTTGGGTTTTTGAAAAAGTTTTTTATAGTTTTTTGTTTTATTTTTGAATTCTCATTTTGTTAATGAGAATTAAAAAATATAACTTATAAAAATTTTAAACTTTTTCAAGAATTTGGGTAAAGGTTTACTGATGATCTGGCATAAGCACCAGTGAAATGCATATAAACCAGCTTAAACCCAACAACCAAATAAATATAATTGAAAAATTATGGGAGCATATCCCAAAAAATTTAGTAAGTTAACTAATAATTAAAATATATATAATAAATACAAAACAAAAAAAAATAAAAAAAAATTAAAAAAAAAATTAAAAAAAAATTAAAAAAAAAAATAATAAAAAATAAAAAAAAAATTTAAAAAAAAAATAAAAAAAATTTTTGGCTCAGCTGGGATTCGATGCCACGTTTTCTCTAACCAGTATACACGTTTGTATGTATGTATGTTGTTGTTGTAATGTTGTTTTTGTGGAAAAAAAATCGAGGCGATCGTGGGTTTTTGCTCATATCTCAGTTGTTTATGTACCGATGTTTCTGATTTTCAATACCGATCTACTCCCGAATATTTCTGATATTTTAATACCTCACCCGGGTCCAAGCGATGTCGGGGGGCTTCAAAAAGTTGATTTCAACATACACACGGACAGACTGACAGAGCTTAATCGACTCCCCTATTCATAAGCTTTCAGAAAATATATACTTTATGGGGTCGGAAATGAAAATTGTAGAAATTTCACATGGAATGACAAACTTACTGTGTGAAGGGTATAAAAACACACACTATTTTGAATCGATCACATGTAAAATATTTTGACAATTTCTAAAGATAACTATTCACCAGGTATGTAATTTCATTTACATGGAAATTATTTAACGACAACCATGAATAAGGCAAAATAGCCTATAACAGGATATTACCAGATTCGACACTGCCTAATATAGGATTCTTACTGGCCGTTAATTTAGATTTTGTAAAGGATTCCCTATTTAAAGAAATTTGCGATAAAATCACAATTTGTATAAAAATTTTAAGTAAATTCTTTATTTGCACAACATTTTTGATATTATTTGATAAATTTTTTTAAAAAATATTTTAAAAATTAAAAAAAAAACATCAATATTTTTTCATTAATTCGTATATAGTAATTTAACTAGTACAATTTAAAACAGAAACCTTTACTTTTCCAAATAATATACATTCATATGCACATAAATATTGTTTATTTAGGACTCATTTTTTCGTAATTCTTAAAAAAAACTATAAAAACACGAGAAAATGTGTGTATGAGTATAATAAGCTTATTTCTTAAAAAATAAAAAAAATATTTAATAATTTTTATCTTTTGTATCAAATTTACTTAATTTTTTGTTTGTTTGCTTGTTCGTTTCTTGTTGTAACAATTAAAGTAAAACATTAAAAAGACAATAAATTAACAAATGTTTGATTTAAAATTGAAATCAACAGATTTTTTTGTTATCAAGAATATACATAGAGATTTTTACTTATCAGTACAGGGTAATTAAAAAAAAATTATAATTAAAAAAAGAAACTATTAAAAATTCTATTTATGTTTTTTATGAAGCTCTTCAGTTTCTAAGCGTAATTTCTGTAAAAAGAAATATTGTTAATTTTATAAAAATTGTAATTTTTTAAACACTAACTTACATGAAATACATCTTGTATTTTATCAGTTATTAGTTTTCTAGCCTCTGGTTCGGAAACCCCTCGAGCCTTTAAGTCATTTATAAAATCATTCATATCTATAGGTTCGCCAACATTCAGCGTTACTCGTTTGCCCCACTTTATAATGTAGGGCTCAACGTTGGGTAAAACATCGTCCATGCCTTCATGCCACATGGGTATAATTATAGGCACTTTATGAGATTCATATATAATACGACCCACGCCCCATTTTAGGCGCATTTCTTCTTTTGTCATATTAACTTTGCCCTCGGGAAACACATGCACCCAGTGACCCAATTTGACTTTTTGCACACAAATATCAACGGCATCTTGATAAACACCATAGCCCCGTATTACGGGAATGCATTTTCCTATACGCATTTGAACAAATTTTTAGTTTTTAATTCTATTCAAATAAATGATATTTGTATGTATGTCTGTATGTATGTATGTATTTACCTACCAAACATAAAAAACGTCGAATGATATCTATTTGTGAAACAAATATCATGCGCTGCCATAGACCATCTGATTTTAAAAGTGTTACACACATAACGCACTGGCAAAACGCCTAAAATTTTTTTTATGTCCGATAGAAAAAAAAAGAAACAAAAAGATTTATATTAATTTTAATTTACAAGGTCTTAATTTCACAGTACATACCCCAAAGTCCGGGATCATCAAAACACGAATGATGATTTGATACGGTCACCAAAGGTACTCCGGGCGGTCGTTTAGCCACTGCTTCTATCAGTCTTTCTCTATTATAAACTTTTGTTTTATTCATAAAAACTGCAATAATATTGTGATTAATTAGATTCAAATGATTAAAATAGTTAGCCGAATTATGTTGTATGAAGTGTTGTGGAGTGTTTGAAATGAGATAAAGAATTTATTTGTTAAGGTTTATCCGTTGCAAATTAAATAAGAGGGATGTGCATAAACAAACAAAAAATTATTACATTTGTTAAATGAAAAAAAAAATGAACGACTAGTATTAACAAAAAAGAAAAAACAATTTTTTATAAAAACTACACACACACACACATAAATAGTTTAAACTGTAAGCCTTCTCTTAGGAAAAACAACTTTTTACAAGTTCAATAAAGAATATTTTAATAATTTATTTTGTACGTATTTCTATAAATCCATTCAAAATTTAAAGCCAAATTAAATTTATAATAGATTAATGCAAATATTTTATGTAATTTTGGTTTGGAAACAGTGGGCCAAAAGTTGCCATGAGATTTTAAAATTTGGGTCCGCCAAATAACTTTTTTTTTTGAAAATGCTATAAAAAAAGTGTAGCTTCGGCTGTGTGGCACGTAGCGCCGTCCTGTTGAAACTAAATGTTGCCAATATACTTCCTTCAATTTTTGTGAACAAAAATTAGTTCAGCATGGCCCGATAACGATCGCCATTGACTGTAACGGCCACTCCTTGCTCATTTTCGAAGAAAAATGGCCCAATTATGCCTCTGAACCAAAATCCGCACCAAACAGTTACTCGTTTTTGGTGTATCGGCTTTTCAATGTATGCGTGCGGGTTTTCTGTGCCCCAAATGCGACAAAATGAGTTTCATCTGAAAAGATGATTTTTTTTGGCAAAATCGGCCAAAGTAATGTCGCAATATTTCTCAGCGTTGTTCAAGCATATACACAACCATATTTGTTCAGCGGAAGGATAAAAATAATTATCTGTCAAATCAGACATGAGCTAAGTGTTACCATTCACGAAGTAAGCACTAGTTGGAAAAAAAAAAAACGTTAGATGGCGGACCCTTTACATACTGTATGGGGTCGGAAATAAAAAATTTTAGAAACTTCACACGAAATGACAAGCCTATATATACCCTTTATCACTGTGTGAAGGGTATAAAAATATTGGTATAAAAATTGCAATGATTCGATTATGATTAACACAACCATATTTTTTCTTTGCGTGTACATACATTTATATTAACACACTTTTTTTTTTTTTTTTTTTTTTTTTTTTTTTTTTTTTTTCAAACTAATATTTATTGTATCTTCATATATGTTTATGAACTAACAATAAGTAATCAAATCTTAAATCTATAATTAGTAGATGAAAGTCCAGCCAATGCCAGACAAAATCTGGTTTTCGAAATTAAAATAAATTGTAGAGATTGCGATTATTTAGTTCATCTAAGAGAGATGGTGTCCCTTCTTCTCAAACGAACATGTCCGCGATATTGTAAGATGTTTCGGCCAAGTGGGTTGGGATGAGTTTCCAGCTTTTTTAAGTAGCGGCCAACGTGTCTAGTGATTTCGCTTTTTATCAACGGAACATCAAGATCTTTATGTAAATTGCTGTTTTTTATGTACCAAGGGGCAACGGTTATCATTCGTAGTATTTTATTTTGACGTCGTTGAATTTTTTCTATGTTGGAGGAGGATGCAGTTCCCCATAATTGAATACCGTAACACCAAATTGGCTTCAAAATTGAGTTGTAGAGCAAAAGTTTGCAATCGAGCCTTAATATCGAATTTCGACCTATAAGCCAATGTATTTGAGCAGTCCTTAATTTCAATTGGGTCAACTTTGCATCTATATGATTTTTCCATGTGAGACGGCGATCCAAGTGAATACCAAGGTATTTAACGTGAGAGTGTTGTGGCACCACCTGGTTATTAATAAAAATGGGGGGACAAGATTCCCGACGTAAAGTGAATGTTATATGTGAACATTTAAGTTCATTTATTTTTATTCCCCATTTTTTAGCCCACTTCTCAACATCGGTTATATGGTGTTGTAGTTGGCTTGAGGCATCTTTTGGATCTTTATGAGTGCTGAGAAAAGCCGTGTCGTCAGCGAATGTTGAAGTATGGGTTAAACTGCTTGTTGGCATGTCTGCTGAATATATTAAATATAACATTGGACCTAAAATACTCCCCTGCGGTACTCCAGCCAGGATTGGTTGGGGGCAGCTAACAACGTCTCCTTCTTTTATAAGAAACTGGCGACCGATTGTGTATGTTTGTAGAAGATTGAGAACATTAACTGGGAAGTTATGCTTCAATTTATGTAAGAGGCCTTCATGCCAAACTTTGTCGAAGGCTTGAGAAACATCAATAAATAGACCCGAACAGTACTTCTTTTCTTCAAAGGCTTTTCTTATAACTTGTACCAGTCGGTGAGTTTGTTCGATAGTACTATGTTGTTTTCTGAAGCCAAACTGGTGATCTGGAATGCAGTTGTTAACATTCAATATCGGTATCAATTTCGCTATTATCATCTTTTCGAACAATTTT
This sequence comes from Phyto melanocephala, assembly GCA_941918925.1. NCBI lineage: Eukaryota > Metazoa > Arthropoda > Insecta > Diptera > Rhinophoridae > Phyto > Phyto melanocephala. Next base: position 108,953,761 of record OW799237.1, read on the forward strand.
GACATTGTTGGCAATAGACTAATTGGCCTATACGACTCAACTTTTGAGGGATCTTTACCCGGCTTAGGGATCATCTTGACCAATGCAACTTTCCATTCTGACGGGTAGTAATCAAGGCGAACGATAGCGTTAAAAAGAAAGAGAATAATTCTTTTTGCGGTGCGAGGCAACTGCAAAAGCATTTTATTACTGATTTTGTCAATGCCAGGAGCTTTTCTGATATTTAAATTGTCAATAGCCTTAACAACCTCTACGTATTGAAATTTTATTTCTACAGGTGGTCTTTCAACAACAGGTGGTAGTTCACTGATGTCAGTACTTACATTGGGAGTGAATACATTCTTTAAATGACTTGCAAAAAGGTTACATTTTTCTTCGTCATTTCTCGCCCAACTGCCATTTAAATTGCGAAGTGGGGGTTTTGAGGTCACGGGTCCCCTGAGTTTACTAGCTGCGCGCCATAACGAATAATTGGACTGAGTAGTTGCATCTAGACTTTTCAGATAATTATTAAGAGAAGCTTCTCTTTGTGATTCTAGCAGTTTCCTAAGCTTTTTTGTACATTCTCTTAAAGTAATTTTAAGTTGGGGCGATCTGTGTTGCTGCCATTCTCTTCTGACTCTTCTCTTTTCAGACAAAAGTTCTTGTACATCTGAAGAATAAATACGAGTGTACCTGGGCTGACGAAAAGTATAGGAAGCATGTTCCGCGGCATTTTTCATTTGCTCTTTGAGGTTGCCAATACATGAGTCGATGTCTGCTGTAGTTCTTAGAAGCAAATTTTCTGTACAATGTGTGCTGATGTACTTTTTATATTTTAACCAATTAACTCGTGTGGAAAATAGTTTCTCCGTTAACATTTGGTGAGGATTGCAGATAGTGACAATGGTTGGTGAGTGATCCGACGAAAGCTCCAGCGATGCTTCCGCCTCAATAAGTTCAGAGTTTATTCCTTTCATAACGCCGAAATCAATAAGGTCAGGGACTTTACGAGCATCAGTAGGCCAATAAGTAGGCTGTCCGGTTGAAATAACGTTAAGTCTCAATTCAGAAATGGAATCATATAAATTGCGGCCTCTGGGACTAATAAGTCGTGAACCCCAAAAAGTATGCTTTGCGTTGTAATCGCCAGCTGCTATGAACCGAGCACCGAGTGACTTATAAAACTCTATATATTGACTTTTCGTTATTGCTAACCTTGGAGGAGAATACACTGACGATATTATTAGATTTTGGCCAAAGTCAACTACACAGATGTTTGTTGCCTGTAGATGACTTTCAGAAAGACCAGCCAATAAATGGTGTTTTATTCTGGATTTGATCAAGATTGCTGACCCACCACAAGATCTATCTCTGGGGTCCTTGGTGTCGTAAAAAGTGTATCCATTTATTTTGAAAGTACTTCTTGATGTCATGTGAGTCTCGGAGATCAGCATTATATCAATTTTGTTGTTCACAAGGAAACACTCAAGTTCGTTTTTATGTTGGCGTATGCCGTTTGCGTTCCAGAAACATATTTTTAGACAGTTCATGGCCTATTTAGTATAGCCTGCAGTAGCGTGGACTGCATTTTTTGCATCTCCTGCATCATGCTGGTCGTATTCGTCATAAAAAGATTCATTGAATTGATCAGATTCTCCAACATACCTTCTAGTCGACTAAAAATGGAACTTGATTGTTCAGTGGTCGGCATCTCTTTTTGCATTGTCGGTTGGTTAGTTTTAAGAATAGAGGCATATGACATTTGATTTGAGGCTGCGTGTGTCAAGACGGGTATATTTGTAATAGGTGGTTTTTGTGACTGTCCAGCAACAGAAACACTTTTGTTGGTCAAAGAACGTTTGACGACCTCAAAAACAGGGCATCCTCTATAGTTGGCAGTGTGATTACCACCGCAATTGCTGCATTTTTTAACCTTAGGGTCGTTCCTGGCTTTGTTGCACTTAGATGTCTCATGCAAATCTCCACACACAACACAAACAGTAGGCAATTTACAGTAAGTTTTGGTATGACCATATTCTTGGCAGTTTAAGCACTGTACCGGACCAGTTCGTTTATGTGGCTCTTCCACAGTAACTCTACGGTGCATGATGTATTTTAGTTCGTAAATGGGGTGCGTTTCACTTTTCTTTAGCTTCATGTCATTAGGCTCCAATTCCACTCGGAAAAGTGGTTGTGGGATCCTTTCCCTGTTCCTAATGTTGGATACCGCTTTGACATTAAAGCCCTTGTTGATTAAACACAGTTTTAACTCCTGAGGATCAACATCAGAATCAATACCCTTGATAACGACTTGGAGGCCTTTTGCACTTTTAAGTTGGTAAGTATAAAAGTTCTTTTTATGCCTCTCCAGCTCGGAAACTGTTTTGCGATAATCGCCTTCACAATTAACTTGAATTTTTGTCTCGCTGATGTTCCCACGTTTCAATGGCGTCACATAAAAAGAGTTTTCTCCAATCAAAGAAATTAACATCTTAACTAGATTATTTGAGTTCTTTTCTCTTAAATAAATTGGAGGCGGCTTAATAGATTTGTGCAATGCATTTGGGGCGTCAATTTCTTCTTGGAGTATAGCAAAACGATTTTGGGATCTGGGTTTTTCACTGTCTTTTGTAATTTTTGCAGCTGATGCGATTTCCGCAGATTTTGGGCTTCTGCCTCTTTTCAAAACTGTAATATAACGGTCCATTCCTACCTGTGTTTTGGGTTTTTCTACTGCAACTATTATGCTTTTTGGACTTGGCGTGGCTTTTGCAGCAGTTGTCACTCCTCCAGCACTGGACAGCGAACACCGGGATGAGGACAAACGTTCCGAACTTCTTAATGGTATATTCAAGTCAGATTTAGCTAAGTTTCCACCTTGCTCAATACACTTATTTAAGTTTGGCGCACTAGCACTTAATTTTATAGCTGGAGTAATTTTAGGTTTCACGGTTAAATAATTTCTATTAAATTCCGGATCTCTAATGTTTTCAAAACAGGCACTGTCGGAGCTTAATACAATATGAGCATTTCGACCGCTGTGCTCAGTTACATTTTTGGAGTTTTCACTCATTCACAAATAAAAATTTTTTTACCTATTACAAATTTTGCAACTTATTACAAATTTCACTATGTATATCACTCGCGCAGCGAACACGTCCGTACTCTTGAAGAGTCAACGCGAGAATGATATTAACACACTGAAAAGTAATATTAACACACTGAAAAGTAATATATTGCAAAGTCAATGATATTTGAAAAAGTTATTGTACTATAATTGGCAAGTAAGTGTGTTGTTAAAAAACAATTAATTTGCATATAAAAAACAAAACAAAAAATTAAGAAAATTTTGTGTTCGTAAACAATAAAAGTAATCCGATATATTGCCTAAAATTTTAAAACTGTTTGCTTACGCATGTTGTTTTTTTTTAAGTATTTGGTGAACTCACAAAAAGTGCTGTCATGTCATATTGTCATAATGCAATTTGCAAGAATTAAAAAATAATTAAGAAATATTTTATTGTTTATAAGTATGTAGTAGAATTTTTTAAAGTTTTTTTTTAATAAAAAAAAAAATTGGGACAATATGACAATGCGACTGGTAACACACCTTATGAATTCATCAATTGTATTTATTTGATTTAGTTATCATATGCATTCATATTAAAGTATGTACGTACTGGTGTAAAAAAAAAACATTAATTGTATGTCACTATCTAACGGTGAATAAATCTATGTTTAAAAAAATTTAAGATCAAATACAGTAGCGATAGAAAAAAACTCGATGCCGTATGATCTTCTGAAATATTGGTTGGCCTTCTTATGCATCCTTTTAATCTGTTACATCGGGATTTATTTTCTATGATTAAAATTTTAAAGTGATTATATCTTTAAAAAAGTAGATTAAGTCATTTTTATTTTTGTTGCTTTTTGAGAAAAAATATGTTTTCAGTTATAGGAAAAAATTCAATTCATTTTAACTAAAAAAATTTTTTTTAATTTTAAATTTTTTAAAACTAGAATTTTTTTTCTTTTTCTTAAAAAGATTTAACTAAATTTTGAGTAACTTTTGTTGAAACATTTGCTCATTATTCTTGTAAAGCTGCATACCAAAACTGAGCCGCCATAACATTTAAATGTAGGACATAGATTTGCAATATTTAATTTTAGGCTGGGCTTTCCCAATACCTTACATTTTCCATCAATACCGTACAAATTAAATTTACTTTCGTCCGTACAAATTACGCGATTTTTTAATAGGAACTCAGTCATGTAAACCAGCTTTATTGAGCACATTACGGACTGTATAAACAAAAATATCATAACCGGTAATTTCTGTAGCCGGTCTGTTAACCATTTCCCCCAATTTGTCTGATGTTAATGTTTGGCCTTTACGAAGATTCTTCTTTTTTTTGACTCGGTAATTTCTGTTAATTAATAATATTGCACAGCAATAAAAAATTACAAAAAAATTTAGAAAAGAATAATATTTTATCTGAATCCTTAATTAAAAAATTAAAGTTGTTAGTAAGCACTCAGTATTTGGAGTTGCCGAACTTCTACCACTATTCAATTGGACATATCCGTATACTTATAGTTTAGGGTATTCGAAATACGTGTTAAATACTTGTCATAATTAATTAATAAAATTTACCTGTAAATGGTATAAATATTAAAGTGAAATGTTCTAAAAGTTGTTTTTCTATTTCACACTACTTTCAATCACTTTATTTTAGTGTAAACATAAACAAACAAAAATTTCTCTCATTAAAAAAAATTAAGTAATCATCACTCGAACAGCTTTATTAGTGTGTGTTTCCAAACAAAGTAAAATATCAGAATAAAAAGCGACAGTGAAATAAACAAATGTTAAATCATAGCAAAAACACTGAATACAATAGAACACATGCAAAAAAACATAAAAATATTAAACTAAATAATTACATTTAGGGCCATTATTACAACTTGCCGTTAGTTAAAGGCAGGATTTTGTTGGACCGATAAATGGCTTTGCATAAATGGCTTGACGCGAAATATTTTCAAGTCATTGCTCGGTGCGCTTTTTTTTGAAATACTAAATTTCAAATAAATTAATTAATAATTTAATTAATTGAAAAAAAATTTCGTAATACCCTGTTCAGACAGACATTTTTAATTGTTTCAATTTAGTGTTGATCAAGCAATTAAAATAAGTGTTCACACACACTCAATTTATCTTACTCCATTAGCATTTGATAGCTGTTAAAATACGATGTATTTATACCAAATCAAATATAGCCTTCTCTTCAGTTTTTTTCCTGTTCACAAAATATATTTACAATTATAATTATACATATACATATATGTATATGTATTTGAATTTATTTAAACATTTTATTAAAATTTCCATCAACAATTTCCCATTTTCTTACTTTTTATTTTTTGTATATTTATTTGTTTGACATTAGAAATGCCACCTATAGAATTTTCTTCTCACTGAACATACTTGTCAAGAGTTGTCTTTCGAGTTTTAGACAATAAATGAAACAATTAAGTATATATTGCTCAATTTAAAAATAATTTTTAGTATGGTAAATTGAGCTCAATAAGGCTTTTAATTGCGATAATATTATAAATTGACAATTAAGGCGCGTGTGTGAACATAGTATAAGGGAAACTAAAAAATATTTACTCACTGTAAAATGATATTAAGTTGAAAGTATAGAAAATATATTAAAACTATGAATTAGAAAATGATAAGGATTAATAGTACACAATGTTTCTACTATTATGTTTTGAATTAGCAACCATTTAAAAAAGATAGTTATAAGTAACTCGTTTCGTAATATGCTGTATGGTTTATGAGACATAAAGCACCTATTTTTTATAAAAATAAATTGTCACGAGAACTTATTATGTAAGCAAAGTTTCAGGTTGATCAAACGTATTGAGTATATAAAAAAAATCATTAAAATATTCCACGTACTTTTCAGTTTGTAAGGAGATGCATTAAAAAAGATTAAAATAAAAAAAAACAGAAATTGATATGCAAAAACTTTTCAATTCACAATTTTACAGAGCAACAATTGACACCCTGATGAGGTAAATATTTACGTTAATATCAATTTTGATATTGACTGCATCATGATATTCTGCCAGATGATATTAATAATAGAATATCTTATAGGTCTAGAATAGCACTAGAAATTTAGTTTCGTTGCCAGTTGTAAAATAGTGTATTCCAGAAGGTCATTGGCGTCTAAAAGCTGTAAATTTTTCTACAAAATAGTAATTATATTGGCAACAATGAAGTTTAAGTTGCCACACTGTTTAAAAATGTTTTATTGAAAATAAAATTTTATTAAAATTTTTCTGCTCCTTATACTTCAAAGTTGACAACGCTGAGCAAAAGACATAATTTTGCAAGCATGTATTTCATATTTTAAAAAGAGTAATGTAAACTTTTATATTTCATAAGATTGCTTGAAAGCGTTTTTTCTTATGCTTGTGCAGCTCTTTAGTGAATGAGTATAAAAAACATGAGATGTAAGCAAGAAATGTCTCAAGTATTTATAGACAAATGAAGAAAAAAAAATTGTAACATATTCTGAACAAGTGAATAAATAAAGAGTCACTACAATTACGTTGTAAATACACACATCTGTATGTATGAAAAAAACATTTCAATTTTGCATAGTACGTATTAACACTTCCGCAATACGAATTATAAAAAAAAGTGCAAACAATAACAAGTGTCGACAAATTAAACTTTTATCGGATTGTTAAAAGTTAGTGAATCGCACCACTGTTCTGTTGGGATCTATTGAACGATAAGAGCTTTAATTAAGAGTTACATACGTCTCAGATAGAACCGAAAGACCGGTGCCAGAATAATACCTGTAAATTTTGTAAGTTTATTTCAAAAATGGTGGTTTAATTGGGGAACGTTACCTTTCCTAATATCGCAATATTCTGATAATGATGAGGCTCACTTTTGTTTTAATAAGCAAAATATCCACATGGAATGTAAGGAAAATCTATGCCAGAATTAATATTCAAAATATTGCTAAGCCGAATTACGGGATTCGATATCGATCGAAATTTTAGTCGAACGTGGAAGTTTTTCTTAATTTGTATTAGATTCTGAAAAGAGTTTTCTCATTTGCAATTAGAATCTATTAGGTTAGATAAGATTGAAAAAGAGGACCCTTAATAGTCATACATATATACATACAAATACCCAATTGGCATATTGTGGTCTCTGTAGGAACGAAAACGTTAATCCTAATTCCGTTAGTATCCATTAGTTAGTATTCCTTAGTATCCAAATTAAATTTCTCGCGTCTAATACGCCAAAATGCTGGACATTGACAAAGGTAATGCTTCAAAGTCTCATCCTCTTTGCTCAACATGGCATTGCATCCGACAGTCCCTTGCAAGCTTGAAGAGTTCTCATTTTAATATGAGCTGTTATTACACTAGTTAATCTCTCAAGTGTTGGTCTACTCAGTTTCAGAATTTCGTTCGATTTCTCAAGATTTGGGCCAAATCATAGTATGTTTATCACTTAACCTGCTGCTGTTAAGTGCGCTTTATGATTCGATCGAGTCATTGGTCCCTACTTCTTTAAAAAATAAGCGTCAACGGCGAGTGGTAACCAATTAAGCATTAAGTATCGATTGGTCACTTTATATGGACATCAGGATCGTTCGATTTTATTTGAATTGTTTTCGCTAAGGTGGAGCAAATTATTTATTTATGCAAACGAATAAGCAAATTTTGAACGACTTTCAGAACAAAATTTTACATTCCATTGCCAAAACACAGGCTGGCTTAAAAAACTTTTCAAAAACCTGAAAAACATATAAAAAGAGCCACCCTATTAAGCCAGTTCTTATGAAAACCCCCACTAGGTAGTCCAAAGACACATTTAAGAGACCGCTCAGATCCAGAAAAAATTGCCGATCTAAAAATTTTAATCGACGCTCCTGCTGAGCTGGGCAGTCACAAAGCAAGTTATGAACTGACTCCTTATCTATCTAATCGATACAACTTCTGCAGACCAAGGTATGCAGCAAACTACCCGGTGAACACTCCTACAACAAGTGATACCTTTTGTTTTCTAAGTTTAAGTAAAGATGTCGTCTTACAGCTTGTATGTAAGGGCCAGAAGGAACTTATATTCTGCAATTGTGAACGTCGCCCCTCTTAGTGCCCACGTGTCAATGTCTCTCAAAATCGCCATCAGAGGTATCTTAATAGCTCATGACATCATGGAGGGAGACGTCTAACACGAATATATTTTTCGTGTCTACGTTAGTCATCTCATTTCCATGGATACCTTTAACATCCATTATTAATTATTATTATCAATTTACTGACCGCTCTTTCTTATTCATCCCAGTTAAGTGAACTAGACCAGTCTTTTAACTCTTTTTTTTTCAAGAGAAAAATTGTCTTGTTATTGTAGTAGTGTCAAATAAATATTATAAATTAGAAAAAAGACGAGATAAGAGACATTTATCTAAACGTGAATCTAGTTAGTTACACACTAGTGATTGTACTAAAATAATTGATTGGATTGTACTATACATACGTACTTATTAAAATAAAAAAACTTTCTTTGTATTTATAATTTAAAAGATGGATACATATATCCGTGGCAATAAGGAAAAATGGCTTATGTCTGTTTAAGTAAATAGTTTTTCATGAAAGCACTTTTAAATTTTTGAGTTGATTTTTATAAATTGGATTGACTTTAAACGAAAAACTATTATATGAATACCGCGCTGTATAATTCAAAGAGCACTTCCAATTTTGTAAATTTAATTAAAATATAAGATGAAATTAGTTGTTATTCCAAATGATATTGTTCATTGAAAAAATATAGGCAAAAAGTTTTTAGGCTATAATATCCCAAAAAGTTGTCCAAAATAGTTGAAAATTCGCCTCACGATAGTTTTAAATTTCGATATAGCAATGATTTTATTGTCTTCGGTTTAGCTTATGTCGACTTAAGCAGTTATTCCTTTCTGCCACAGATATATTTATAAAAAGTGTATACATTGGCATATAAGTCTGCACATAGATTCTATTTATATATTTTTTTTTAATTTTTGTGCAATTTAGATACATACATATGTATGCATACATACCATTATACATACATTGTTGCCATTGCAAGCAGCATTTATAATGCCATATACACTTACATACGTACATTTAGAAAAGAAAATTTATTTGAAATTTCCCCAAAGAGTAATTTTATATTTTGTAAACAAGGTGACGCAAAATTCATTACCCTATTGGAAGATGCTATAGTTTTTGCAAGTGGCAGTAAATGTCACTTCCGCTTTAACATTTTAAAGATAAAAGAAACAAAATACTCGTCAACAAGACATGAACAATTTAGACATAAAATAAACACAATCGAAAAGCAAGAGTTTTAAAGTTTTTAATTTATTAAAAAAATATTACAATCAATGAACATTGGACGACAACACTTGTTTCACCTTGTAAAACTAAAGGGTGCCAAATAACATAAAAATACTCGTGAAAACATTCAACAGGAAAACTGTTGATTCAGGTCAGGCTCAGGTTATTATTTTGCTAAACGAATGAATGTATTCAAACAATAACCTCACAACGAATAACCAAATAGACTAATACTGGTGAGCAGTATTGCCAGGAACAGTATAGAACGAAAAGCTAAATCAACTTTAAATAAAAGTTAGAAAAAACCAAATTATGTTTAGAAATTTTTCAGCTCAAGTGATGCTAAGTTCGCTTCCTACTAACGGCGTCGTTAGCCGAGCGTTGCTGTATCCGTACTGTAAGCACGATTGTGCAGTTATGAAACATCCAAAAACATGACATACGTTTTTGAAATAGGATAAAAATATAAGTATTAAATTTTTGTTTATAAATATGTGAAGACACAACAATAGAATTTTATACATTTTAAATTCTTGTATACATATTTCACATTATTATATATGTATGTATTAGTTTAACTTGATTTGGAAAAAGTCTACAGATATTGTTATAAAAAGTACGTAAAAAAGAGCGGAAATACCCTTAAAACTTAAAACGAACAAGCAGGCCATCACTGGCTTACAAATGTCATGCAACAACGTACGTAAATTATATTTTATACAGAATGGTATGTTACAATTACGGTACATTTTAGTAAGCTTTTTCATTGCTTGTCATATGTCAAAAACCTTAGCCTTAAGTAAATTAAAGGTTTTCTAACTGAGCATTGCCCACTCATGTCAGCCAAATTATATGACCTGTAGGTTGCCACAACGTTGTCAAAAGAAAACACCGACTTGGTGCCTAAAGCACCAAGTTAATAACACTGGTTATGCACAATGATTACTGAACCACCAGTATTGCGATTCACTCAATTTTAACGACCCGGCAACCGTTAAATTTGTTTTTTGTTTTTTTTAATTATTAAAATTGGTTGGCTGCATAAGCATATTGCCAGGTTATCCCTCCAAAAGTGTTTGTAGTGCGACTTACTGTTCACACGATTTATTACTTGTGATTGAATAAGTCATGTGTTGATTCAGGCTTCGCAAGTCGACCTATACCTTTGTATAGGAAGTCGGAGACACTCGAACAATAAATAAAAATTGAGTTTAATGGTTCTCCTCCTGTTACAAAACTTTGGTTCAGGTACCGCAGGTCGACCTATACCAGTGTATAGAAAGTCGGAGACGTCTGAACAATAATTACTGCTGAGTTTTATGGAACTTCTCCCGTCTCATGTTGAGTTTATATGGTACTCCTCCAGCCACAAGTAAAATGAGTTTATTTGGTACTCCTTCAATTAAAACGAAAACACGCGGTTAACTGTAGAATAGTCTGGAAACTGTATCCAAAGCACAGTTACGCGACGCCACACAATTAACGTCGCGAAAGTGAGACGCAAAACTCTCAAAGTCAGATAAAAAGGGACAACCTGATTGCCGTTAAATAATAATGGCAAAAACGTGCGAGCTCTTGACCCGACCAGAGCTGAATCACGACTGGTTCAATTTGTTTGCACTATCGATTTTGCGACTGATTAAAAATTTTTTAACTATACTCGACAACTGTTACATTAAAGTGGCATCTTTGTCACAAAGTGTTTAAATAAATTCACCCCTCACGTCAACAACACTTTTTGGCGTTTAAAACTTGATGTGAGGTAGGGTCTCAAGCTTTATAAAAGCCTGGTATTATGAGTCAATTGCTTGATTTAAAAAAAAAACTACTTAAGTCAACGTGCTTTGAGAAAAAACTTATTTCAAAATTCTATATTCGTAAACTTAAAAAATTCAAAAAGTACCATAAAATTGGGAAAAAGTACCATTCCGTTTTACCACATCAATGTACAAATTCCAAGTTTAAAATGTTTAAATATATATTTAACAATAAAATATTTTAATAAACATTATTTATTTGCATAAAAACAAACACATTTTGAAAAGTACCAAACTGATTTCCCGAATTTTCCCCTTTCTACCCGTAATGAATGTGTCTCAAGTTAAAATAGTTTTTTATGTTTATGGCAAAACCATTATAGAAAATTTTATCCGAATTGGCGTAGTAATAAGGAATTTTACATATTTTCCCTTTCAAGGTACCTTTTTTGTCTCCCTAGAAGTTTCTAAAAATTTCACCTAAATAATTGCCCACGTTCTATGAGGTGATAATAAAAATTAATTCATGTCTTATTGTATAACGCAAGAAAAAAAAATTTTTTTTTAAAGTACTAAAAAGAGATACAAATTTCACTCCTTACACATACTCCTTACACATACACTCCTTACATAATACAATTTAAATTTTTAAATGTTAATGAGTTTGGAAGTTACATAGGATACTAAAAAAAAGTACTAAAATATAATTTTTACGTTTTTGCCTCTTAGGGATTGAAAATGCAAACAAAGGTCTAACAATATAATTTCTTTTTTTTTTCAGTTAATGTGTATAACTATTAGTTAAGCAGACATAAGGTTACCAATTTTAGCCGTTTTTACCCCCTGAAATTTCGAATTTCCAAAAATCCCTTCTAAGTGGACCGATATATCAAAAATCGTACCCACTGTCCAAATTGCATGTTTTGCGTTTGGGTTGTGTAACTTAGAAAGATTGCATTTATGAGTTAGTTATTTGCAAGTAAATAGACAATTAACTTCATTTTTTAAAAAACATGGATATTTTGTCCTTATTGATAATCAGTTTTTAAATTTGTTGTAGTAAATAGTTATGAAGTGTAAATCGCATATATGTATTAAAAAATACATTTAACAATTTATTGAAATATTTTGATTGTCTTCTCTTGCAGCCTTTATAGAAATAAAACATCGCTGCAGGACACTTTGCAATCGTAATGTCAATGCGAAAATTCCTTAAGTCTACTTAATGCAAAATACAGTACAAATCGTGCACAATAACTTAAGTTATTTAGAACAAAAGTGTATTGTTATGGAAATGGCATTTCTGCTTCCTTTTAATTTAATACTCAAAGGTTACAAGGACAAATGTCTAAAGTATTTTAGCTGCCTTTCATGCCTAACTTCAAGAAAAGAAAAAAAATATTAAATACAGATTTATTTTTTAGTAAATACCAGTAAATATTATATAAAAATAACAACAGATATTCAAACAAACAAATTTGATATTTGAGTGACATCATTTCAAATGAGTTTTTGGTATAACAACTAAATGCATGAAGAATTCCATGTGTTTTCTTGTTATTTATTAAATAGGCTTTTTACGGTTCGCCATACACATGAGTTTGAAAATTATTTACGTGTAGTCAACTTACAACACTAACACATTTGCAAACCTGTTTGGCGCCATTTAAACTCTTTATTTTGTATGAAATTTTAAAGAATTGCTAAGCAGGCCGCTGGCAGTAGGTTATTTTATTAATTCCTAATGCAAATTTAAATTTGTTTAAGCTAAGTAAGTATATACGAGTAAAATTATATTTAAGGGAATTTAATTTTCCTTTCTTTTGCCAAAAAAAATTACATTAAAGTGCTATTTTTACTTTAAAAAATATTTTTTTTAAATACAAAAAAAATATTTTTTTAAATACAAAAAAAAATATTTTTTTAAATACAAAAAAAATATTCTCACCAGAAGTCTTTAAAAAGATTTCTTCTTTCTTTTACCCAATAAATCTTGTTTTACTAAAAAACATATTGGTTGGTATTATTGGTTCCGCACGGAAAGAAAAATTCAACAAAAAGAATTACCGATCGATATGCAAATTTAAATTATTTATTCTTGCGGTATAACCTTTTTACAAAGTCAACTTAAAATACTTGTTTCTACTAATTATGAGTTGTTATCGTTTCAGCAATTGGTAAAAAAAAAACATTTGGAAAAACTAGGTAATGACTTGCTCTTACTAAACAACATACTTTTCAATGACTATTACATATCATCTGTCTTACTCAGAAGTGGTTTAGTAATGACTTGATACATATATAATATAACAAAATACATATACATATATAATATATAACACAATAATATTTCCTATTGCGAAACATTTTTATAAGCCATTGAAATTCATAACTTTTTGTAATTCTCATTTAGTTTAACACGGTTATATTATAAGTTATCATATATATGACAATAGCGGCAGTCGCAGTTTAATAACAATCTAATGACTTAAAGGTTTTCACTAATTTTTTAATTTCAAATTAACGCATCACAGAATAACCAAACCGAATTTTGGTCCTTAAAAGAATCAAACGACTTTTGTAAGTCCAATCTACATATTTATTAATGGGTTAATTAGGTTATTAGAATAAAGTACTTATTTATTGCTATAATAGTTAATACTTATTTGAGTCCCTGTTGGTATGCGAAGGTGGCAAGCAGCGTAACCTTTAGGGCTACTAAAGTAGCATTTTGTCACTTTTTTAAATGCTTGGATACTATTGTGCTACTTTTACAAAATGTCCTCAAATGTGATACTTTCTTATAATTTGTTCCACTTTTTTTAAACTTTTTACGGAATGAAAAGATAGTTGTTTGTTTTATTTAAATTCCCAGCCTTAATATCTCGTTATCAGCTAAGACTGCCATAACTCAAATAATTGTATTTTTAGAGGAGAAGGCAAAAATGTAATAGAAAATGTTTTATCATAATGTAATATCTTTTGTGAAATTGTTTGCAAAACTTTAATTTTTTAAAGCTATTGTATTAAGTTTTTGTGTCAAGGTGTGTTTGTGTGAAATATACTGAAATCACTGAAAAACTCAATTTCGTAAAAAATAAGAGTTAGGGCGAATTTAAGCAGCTGAAATAGGCCAAGCTGATGGGGAACCTACTATGAGACTTCATGTATAAAAAATTATTATTTTTTTTGTAGGTGGTATTTAACAGAAAACATCATCAAACAAATTTTGAAAGTTGGTTGGTGTTAAGTGCTTTTACGTGTAGTGATATTTTTACATAAATATTGCATACATCGGTTATTTTTTCACTTTCAAACTAAAAATACAGTGCGAGACAAATATGTGTGTTTAAATTTAAAATTAATTTTTTTGTACATGATGTACCTAAATTCGTTTATAGAAAACCAAACGCTACACTCACTGATCCCGATGTTATGCCGACAAACACTAACACATATTTGTCTCGCACTGTACGTTATTTTCGTATTGTATTGTATTGTAAGAAAGAGTGTTGTGCATTTACACTTCTAACAAAATTTTTATCTCTAAATTTTTTTACTCTGTGATAATGAAAAGGAACGAATTGAGTTTATAAATCGATAATAAAATAAATAAGTATTTGATATAACAATCTAGATACATGTATTGTACAAACATACAAAAGAAAAACTACATATGTATATAACAAGATTTATAATAAATTATTATCCCCAAAAATCCCCAGGGAAGCGTTTTCCCGCAAAAAATCCTCTGGTATTTTCACGAAATTCTTGTCTCTAATCGCAAATAAAAAATCTACTATTTGGGGAGAAATCCACGAAACTGAGAGCACTTTCCCCAACAATATTTTTGTATTAATTTTAAAATAACTAAAGGATATCGTTGTTAGTGCAAAATAATAGTTGTTTTATATTCCTCCTTGTGTTGTGACCGTATCTTTTTTATAAGTATATTGTTAAGCAATTCCTTTTCTTGTTGCGCAATTTACGCTCACAAAAAGCAAGTAAAAATGCTCTATTCGGCCGTGCCGAATCTAATAATTCCCTTCACTTAAATGTACATGTACATTTAACAGCCATACTGATGGGGTTAAAAAATATCCGCCATTTTTTAAGAGGCCATCATAGATTTAACTTTTTATAAAAATTTATTAATAATCAATAAATAAATAAATAACTTTTTCATAGTTTACTATATTCTACTGGTCAAGCCCTTTCATATGATACCAATATTGTGGGTTTTGAAAGGGACAACGCTGTAACTACTATATTTGACCCAAATATCTGCAATTTTAATTAATACACCATTTTGTATTTCTTTAACTTTTTAAAGTTATGTATTCTACTGGTCAAGCCCTTTTTTAAATCAATACTAGCGAACCCGCTTCACACTTCGTAGTGCAACAAAGAAAATAAAAAATCAATTCTAATTCATTTAAATTATTACCTCAAATATTTTCAAATATTTTGTTTCACGTATTCCAGAGAACATGAATTACTAACACAATGAAACTTATTTTTATATATATAGATTAAAAATGTTAAATACATTGATACATTTTTCAATACTAAATTTAACCCATATAAGTACATATAAATTTATTATACGCAATTTTGTTGTGGAGTCCATTTTGAATTTTAGTATTTTTTTATAACGTATTATATTCTGCTAGTCAAGCCTACTTATTTGATACCCACATTGACGATCTCGGTTGTCTAACTGTCTAGCTGAAAAATTTTAACAAAACACCGAAGCAGTTGTAATTTGATGTTTATATCTCAGTAAGTTTTAAACCGATTTGTTAGTTTTTATCAAAAATAATGTCCGAGGCTACCGCTTGCAATTTAGTGTCACCAGGGTGCCCGAAAATTATTTAACAGCTAGCTTGGGGAACTTGATATACATATTTACTTAAAAAATTATATATATTTTTCCAAATAATTTTTCCTATAAACGGAATGGCAAAATTAATAAATATTTTTAAGAAATTTTTTTGGTTGGTGTGTAAAAAACGATGAAATCAAAACATTTTTAACTATTTAACAACAATTAAAATTTAAGTGAAATTAAAATGTATGACTTTTTGTAAAATCAGTTTTTGAGGAACCGGCATATTACGATTTTGTAAAGTGAATAATTTTGTCATTCAAAAGTATTTATATTATTGTTTAACACACATATGACACATATGTATGTACATGAGCAATAAGCCCTACATTTAGTACGAGATATAAGTTAGAATATAAAATGAATTAAGGGTACAATAAACATACACAAATCAAAAAAAGAAACAGATATACAACTCAAACAAATTTAATACAGCCATAGTCTTTGCAAAACTAATCATAAAAAGTAAAAGTTACTGTGTAATTACGTTATAAAAAGTTGTGGTGTTTAAAAGAAATTTTGAATTTTTGCAATTTTGTATGACTACAACTTGTGACGTGAATACCTTTAATAATAATTTTATTTAAAAAGAGAGAAAAATAGAAAAAACTTTTACAGGAAACAATGAAATTATAAATGAAAGAATGGATGAATGGATGGATGGATGGATGTTTGTTTGACATATAAATGATAAACAAAAGAATCTATATACATGCATACGTATGTATGTATATATGTGTTTATGTATGTTTATGGCAAGAAAGGATAAAGAAACTATGATTCATATTTATGAAAATATCGTCGCTGCTCTAATGAAATCGGTTATGTGACAATTTTCAAAAAAAAATTTTATTGCTCTATTTTGAACCATTATTGGTTGTACGTTTATCCACCAAACCGTTTAAAGATATCTTGACTAGTTCAAAAATGAATAAAAGTTAGTATGCGTAAGTTAAAAACTGTAAGGTAAGTAAGAAAATAAAATGCTTTTTTTTGCTCTCCTGAAAACTCAGTAAAAAACACATAATTGAATTTGTTAGAGCAACGACGATATGACATATATGTATGTATATCTGTATAAATGAACCTGTTAGTTTGCATATAAATATGTACATAGTTAAAACTGAACATGCACTTACCTAAAACAATTTTACTAAATAGTCCTACGGCTAAAATACAAATTTGACTGCAGATGAACCAGAGTCCATTAGGATTTTTCAATCTCTTAAATATCCAATCAATATTATAGGGTATGTTGACCGGATTTGTGGCAGCAGCAGTAGTTTTGGAAGTTTTTGTTGTTGCTGCAGCAGCTGCCACAGACATTTCTGATTGATGTAAAGATTTTGGTTGTTGTTGTAAATGCTTTAATTGCATTTTTTTATAAGATTCTTCTTTAGTATAGGGTGCAAATACTGATGATGTAGTTGATGTCTTCATTTTGTTGCTGCTATTATTGAATTTGGAACAATTTTTTTGTGATTGTTGAATTATTGTCGCTGACTTGTCATCAACAACCGTTTTAGCTCGAGTATGTTTACGCAGTGTTTGTTGGTATTGTGGATGTTGGACGTGGTACTGCGGGCGGAAGGAAGTATATTGTTATAAAAATAAACACTTGACTTTTTTTTCAAGTTTTTCTTTGAAGTAAACAGCTATGATTACAACAGGCATCCACATTATATATAAACATTATTCATTTTAGGCAATAAGTAAGCGAATTTAAATTTATTTACTTAACTTCAAAAATTCCGTCGATTTATTCCTTTCTGTTTTTTTTTTTGTACTATACATATGTATATTTTATGAATTTTTTAATAAATTGTCAAACTGATTTTTGTTTTGTAGATTTCTTTGTTTTATTTTTAAATATTTTAGCTTGTTTATTTTTTAAATTTCTAATGTATAAAGTTAAAGGATATGCTGAGAGTTTAGCAGCTGGTTGACTGACAGCTCTTATATTTTATTCTTTTTTGTCATCTAGTGATGACAAAAATAACACTAAAATTACAAAGTTGTTTCTTAGTTTTTAACACACAAACGTCACTTGCAAAAACAAACAACACACACACAATGTCTCTCACACAGCGAAATTAAAAACGGGAATATTTTAACAGTTGTTTTGATAGTTGTTGCTATTAATCTTAATTGTAATCGCAACAAGCCCACTTATTAACAATAAAAATTTTAATTTTTTATAATTTTACAACGTGTATTTATTATACAAAAAAAATAAAAAAATAATAAATAAACTTGTTTAGAAAAATCCACTTAAACTGTTACACTTAACAATAGAGACATGAGTTTCGGCTGATGAGGAGGTGCGCATAGAATGTATTTTAATATAAAAAGAATAGAAGAGAAATTTTAATGTATAAGAGTAGCAATGCTAAAATAGAGGGAATGCATACATACATACACATGTATGTGTGTGCATGTGTGTGAATGATTTCAGGAAGTGCCTGAAATTTTGTTTTTTTTTTTTTGTTTTATGCAAAATATACACATTTATCATACGTCATGTTGTACCAACAGCAGATTATTTTTTTATTTGTAAAAGAAAAAAAAATTATTAAAACATTTATCACTTAATAATTAATTTTTTAATGTTTTTGTTATTTGTTTAATGCTGCTTTTTACAATCAAATTAGTTTTCTTCTATTCATTTTATTCCTTTTCTTTATTTATATAAGCGTTCTAGAGACGACACAACTTTACGGTGGGAAGTGATGACAATAACTGTCAGTAAAATCTAAGTGCACACATAAACATATGTATATACAAACATAGTATGTATGTATGTGAAAAGTATACCCAAAACTTGCCTAAATGCTACACACTAAATATTAAATTGCCAATGAAAAATACAAAAACATTGTTGAGGTCTAATTAAGCAAAATACGTTTGGTTTGCAAATAATCTCGTTCTTTATCTCTAATAAATAAAAATGTATTATGTTTGTTTTAATTAAATATGTTTGTAGTTTGAATAAATACATATTTAATGCATGTTTTTAAAGTGAAAAACAAACAAACACAAGATATTTTAAATTATAATAAAAATATATTTAGAAGTTAAAATTATTCTACTTCTTAAAATGGAAAATAGCTCATTTGCCAGAAGATGGGTGTTTTTATAGCGACGGATTTTAAGGTTCTCTAACTCATTTAAAAGTAAATAATTTTTCGTTAAACTAGATAGTCAAAATTAATAAGCTGATCATCAGCTGTCATAACATTATCACTCTTCTCTCGTAATTTACAATTGTCAAACTTCATAAAAAAAAATTCTGTCGAATTATACTTTCCGAATTGCAATCACCTTATATAATAACATCTTGCACGTGAGAAACTTAAAGGTTAAAAATGTCTAAATTTTTTTAATATTTCTTGTAAACAGACTAACCCAAAAAATAATTCCTCTAATTTGGCTATATTTGGATTTGGACTTTTTTTATTACTTCTAACTAACAAACTATTTATGTTTAAGTACAGAAAAGAAAAAAAGTGGCAGCTAGTTAAGGCACTTTTTCACACTGTAATTTACAGTGTGCTTATCAAATTTAACACTGCAAAATGTATGTTATTTTTTTTTTTATTCTCAATCATCATTTCATATTCTTAATTGTTAATTGTTTTTATTGTTTTAATTGTCGTTTACACATGTATATATGTATGCAGATGAAATTATAGTTACTAGTCAATCAATTGCATATGTCCTTATAGGATCTTAGGTTTGCATTTACAGTGTAAAATGTTAAACTAGATTTATATTTTTCTTTTTACCTAACAAAGCACCTGGCATCAGCTGTTTTACAAGTAAATTTTTTGTGGCGCCAAGAACATATTTATTTATATATATTTTTTGGTAACCTTATATGCAAGAACGCAAAACAAGCGCAATATAAAATATTGCAAAAAAAACAGCTTGATCTATTATGTGAAAGCATAAATTCAACCCGTCTGTAAATTGCCAATTTTGATAGACCTGCGCAATCGCAGAAGGATCGTACAACGGACAAAGCCCCTGTAAAATATATAGTGTGCAAAAATATTTTAGGTAGCACACAGTTTCTTGTTATGCATAACGCCGTTTGTACAATCATATGCTGTAACAGAATTATGTCTTAAGAGAATTATACAAAAAAAAATTTACTTTATAGTTTTTAATTAATATATCTAAATAGTTTAGCTTTAATACTTTTAATATCTTAAACTATTTTTTTTTTCTGTTAGTCAGGAAATCCTTGTAGGGATACCTTAGTATTACGTACTTCTTAAGATAGTTTAGTTGGGAGGGTAATATTTTAAGAGGAAATAGCACCATCTTATTTTTGACTTAATCTCCCTAATTATTTATTATTTTGTTAATTTTAATTTTTCTAATTCGTATTAAAGTTTAGCTTCCTTTTTTAATTGTTAAACTGTATCAACATATCTTAACGAGACAATAATACCTCCCAAAAAAAAAAGATAAAAAAAATGTTAAAATAAATATAAAAAAATAAAAACAAATAAAAATATAAATAATATATAAAATAAAAAACAAGTAAGAGTGCTATATTCGGCCATGCCGAATCTTGTATACCCTTCACAACGTGTAGTCATGCAATAACAGTTGCTTGTATCACCATTCATCCCATATGAAATACGTACACGTATGTATGTTAAAAAAAAAATTTAAAAAAAAATTTAAAAAAAAAAATTTAAAAAAAAATTAAAAAAAAAATTATTATATATATAATATACATATATAAAACAAAAAAAAATAAAAAAAAAAATTAAAAAAAAAATAAAAAAAAAAATAATAATAAAAATATAAATAATATATTAAATAAAAAATAAAAAAAAAATAAAAAAAAAAATTAAAAAAAAATTTTTAAAAAAATTAAAAAAAATTTTTTTTTGGCTCAGTTGGGATTCGATGCCACGTTTTCTCTAACCAGTATACACGTTTGTATGTATGTATGTTGTTGTTGTAATGTTGTTTTTGTGAAAAAAAAATCGAGGTGGTCGTGGGTTTTTGCGCATATCTCAGTTGTTTATGTACCAAAGTTTCTGATTTTAAATACCGATCTACTCCCGAATATTTCTGATATTTTAATACCTTACCCGGGTCCAACCTATGTCGGGGGGCTTCAAAAAGTTGATTTCAACATACACACGGACAGACGGTCAGACGGACAGACGGTCAGACGGACAGACGGACAGACGGACAGACTGACAGGGCTTAATCGACTCCCCTATTCATAAGCTTTCAGAAAATATATACTTTATGGGGTCGGAAATGAAAATTGTAGAAATTTCACACGGAATGACAAACCTATATATACCCTTTTTCACTGTGTGAAGGGTATAATAAAACAAAATTTTTTTTTGCTCAGCTGGGATTTGATGCCACTTTTTCTACCAGTATACCACGTTGTTGTTGTATGTTGTTGTTGTGTTAAAAAAAAACTAGGTGGTCGTGGTATTTTGCTCATGTCTCAGTTGTTCATGTACCGATGTTTCTGATTTTTATTACCGATCTACTCCCGAATATTTCTGATATTTTAATACCTCACCCTGGTCCAGGCGATGTCGGGAGGCTTCAAAAAGTTGATTTCAACATACACACGGACAGACGGTCATACGGAAAGACAGAGCTTAATCGACTCCCCTATTCATAAGCTTTCAGAAAATATATACTTTATGAAGTTGGGAATGAAAATTGTAGAAATTTCACACGGAATGACAAACCTATATAAGCCCTTTTCACTGTGTGAAGGGTATCATACTCTCATTTTTTTTGTTTTATTTCCCTTTGTTCTTTTTGCTGGTGGCGCTCAAACAATAAAAATAATTTTGATTGTTTACAAAAAGTAAGAATATATGGTAACATTGTTGAGAGAATGAGTGTCATAAAATAAGAGCATATAAAACAGGCCTGCCATATTTTCCGATTTTTTGCCTCAAAATTATTAAAGTGTCGATTTTTTATAACCGCTTAGGGCCGTATTCATAAAAAATATTTTAGGTTTATTGAAGGCTTATTTGACAAATTTCTCTACAACATCTGTCAAATAAGCCTTTAATAAACCTAAAATATTTTTTATGAATACGGCCCTTATATTACAATTATTTCGTTTGTCTCAGTATAACTTATTTACTTGGGCAACACTGAAATACTGAATACATTAAAAAGCAGCAACTGTCAATAAGGCGGTACATCTACTAAGGAGCTTATTTAAATTATATGCAGTGTTTGTATAATTTACGAACACAGAATTTCTTAAAATTTGATTAGGCGAATTTGAGCTTATTGGCTAAGGAGTTAATAGTTTCATTAATTTTCATATCGAATTTACAGATCAACTTATTAAAAATTTGTATTTTTGCACAGAAATCTTATAAATTTTTTAATATGATTAACCTTAACAAGAGCAAGGAAAAGGACATAAATTCTTTGATCGAGATTCTGAAAGAATATAACCAGCTCTATTTGCGAAAAAGACTCTAAATTTAGAGTTAAAAATTTGTACATTTTTTAGAAATTATTAAAGGAAGTAAAGAAAATTTGCAACCTTTTTGACAAAAAAAAATAGATTTAAAACGTGGGGATTCTAAAAGGTAAATCTCCAATGCTTTAAAAGTGTGCAAGGAATAATGATCCTTCCATATTCTACCAAAAATGTTTAAAGAATTTTTATTCAAGTCAATTTGGATAAAATATAATTTAATATTAACAAACTATTCTTTTTTGTTGTAATAATTATTATTTTAATTTAATAATTCAAACCCTAATATCGATGGCCAGAAGTAGATAAATCAGTATATAAAATGTATCGATTTTTTTATTTTATTTTTTAAATATGCAGATTTTTTAAAAAATCAGGTGGCACTTCTGGGATTTATCTATCTTACGACTGATTTTTGTGACCTTATTTAGATTTAATTTTTCGCATTTTGTTTTATCAGTATATTAGAATACAAAATCTTTATTCCATTGTTATTTAATGATTTTTTAAAGTTTTTCTTTTAGCAAAGCATATGTATGTACATATTTTAAGCATATTTCTACTAATAAAAAGTTAAAGTAATAACGCTACATTTAACGAATTTTTTTATATAATAATTGGTATGATATAATTTCTTTCGTTCAACCGAGATACCACTGTATATTAAAAAGTACCATCCCGTTTAAAATTTTTTTTTTTTATTTTTAATTTTTTTAACTTTATGTTCACAGTTTATTAGATTGTTTTTTTCCTATTCCAGCGATTTTTAGGAACAACATAAAACTTTGGGTTATTTTTTTTTTAAATATATATGTATGTATGTATATCATTGAAAGTAATTTTCTGCAGATGAAAATATCTAAGAACAACATTTTATTAAAATTTTTTAAATACCAAATTTTTTTTTTTTCATATTTTTTATGCTTTTAATATTCTCTTTATAATGAGTGTTACATTGTGTGTGTCTTCGACTCAAATATTATTTTGGTTAGAAACCCAAGTGGTTTATTTAACTTTTATAAATCAAATATTCATAGAATATCAGATTAAACCTTGCAAAAGGTTTGAAAATTGTTATGCATACGCCGGTAATATACTATATAATAATAAATATTTATCTCAGAAATCACTAGATCTTCAAAAAAACATCCTTTTTAGTTTAGTTTTTTACTAAACTTTTATTTAAAAGTTAAATATTTTCGACAGTTATTGGCTCGCCGAATAATTGAAATGAATTGTAAAACACAATATTTTTCCACGTCTTTGTTTCCATTAAACAAAATCTAAAAAAATATTTTTTACAATAAATAACTTATATACATATGTACCTATGTATATGTAGGTAAATATGTAATCGAACTTTAAATTAATAAATAATATTAGAGTAGGTATTAAGCTATAGGAAGTGTATCAATACGTTATTAATTAATTATTTTGAGTCATATTATTTACCTTCTTATTTATTTCAATTCCGTTATAGAAATAATTATTTCGTTATTAAGGAAAATAATTTATTGTAAGTATTAAGCATTTTACTATAGGTAGGTAGTTTATTTATTGATAACTACTACTGAAATTATTAAAATATTATTTCGTTTGAACCTAAATAGTGTTATTCCTAAAAATATTTGGAAATTTAGCACATAAACCAAAAGTATTTTGACCTGCCTGCTGCACATTGTGCATTTTATAAGCCGCAATTCATTACAAGTGTGAGTTACATTTAACAAATCGATTTTTATCAATTTTATAAAAATATTAATACATATTTAAATATTTCATATAAAATTGCCTGAAACTGTTACCTTTGACGCAGTGTACCTTATATGTTGACCCATGGTTTGTCTAGTGACTACACTAAATCGATAAAAATTAAAAGTAGTATTTCTGCACCACAAAGAAAGCATAGCTTTTTTAATTTAGTCTAATGAAAATTATTTAAATTTTAGTTATGTTAATTCTTAACTATATACACCAATGTGTGTGTATAAGCGGCTTTTCCTGTTGTAAAACCAACAAATTATATAAAACTCGCGGCACTACCACTTCTTTGCTTATATTTTTTCTTTAACACTAAGCGCATGACAATAAATGATTAACTTACAAATTTATATAAATTATTAAAAAAATATATATATTATCACAATTAAAAAGAAACAATGTAAACTATTGGACAAAATAACGTGAAAGGTTTAAGAAAACAGCTGTTTTTGGCAAATTATCAAACAGAAAATGTATGTTAACAATTCGTGATGAATGTGAATGGAAATAAATGCAAGCATTTATTGACAATTGTTGTTGGACTGGAATGTTTTTGGTAATTTTTTTTGTGTACATTTTGTTAAAAAATAATATTTATTTTATATCTTTTAAGTTTTGGAATCGACAAACTGCTTCTGTCGTGCAATCTGCTTTACGATGCAGAGAACGCTTAGATCAAGAATTTATAGACAAACTAGATAGCTTACATGATGGCGCCTTACGAACAGGTTTGGTTTCCAAGGAAGATTTGCAAGAGGCCTACCGAATGTCTCGTCATATAGAACAACGACCAAATCGCGTGAATATGTGGTATACATTTGGTATAATGGCATTTGTTATGCTATTAACACCAATAGTCTATCACATATTGACATTTCTCGTTGGTGTCAAGTGCTTTTTACCCAATAATCATTTAGTTTGGGAAGCCACAAGACCAATTAGTGACTGTGGATACTGTAGAGGTGTGCAAGGTCCTCTAATATTAAACAATATGACTCGCGAGGACTTTGCTCCCTACGCTTATTCGTCGTTACCTATTGTTATTAAGAATGCCGTTAGCCATTGGCCAGCATCTAAGATATTAAGTTTAAGGCTTTTAAAG
Source organism: Phyto melanocephala (assembly GCA_941918925.1). Classification (NCBI taxonomy): domain Eukaryota; kingdom Metazoa; phylum Arthropoda; class Insecta; order Diptera; family Rhinophoridae; genus Phyto; species Phyto melanocephala. Next base: position 108,979,161 of record OW799237.1, read on the forward strand.
GAAATATATAAGCGTCATCCGGGTTCATTAGAAGAAGATTGTAATTTTCTTCATTTTCATTCTGATATAAAATCCATAAAGGATTTTTTTAATATGCCCGAAGAGAGAGCTAATATGAGTTCAGGATCAACGTGGTATGTGGGTTGGAGTAACTGTCATCTTGGTGTTTTAGATGACTTGAGGAAACTCTATGGTAGACCTCATTTTCTTCCCGCAGACGCTGAAATGTCTAATACAGACTATGTGTTCATAGGTTATGAACTTGGCGCATATATGCATGTGAGTATAACAAATATTAATACATTATATTAACATTAGACGTCCAGGAGTGCATATTATATAGAAAAGCCATATTTGTAATTAAAAAATGTATATTAACAATTTTCCTTTTTATAGAACATTTGTTGCAAAAGCAGAAGTTTGTAATCAAATCTTAAACTTTTTTCAAACTCTAGAAATTCATATTAAAAACTTCCTAGCGAATAAGAACATAAAACATTGTACCCCTTTCCAATTTGTCTTTTGTCGATCATTAAGAAAATCAAAGGTTTTTAAAAATTTTTAATAATATTAACGAGGACTTAAGTTTTGTTATACTGCCTTCACTGGCACAAAATACCAAACAGAATTTTTGTATTGAATTTATTAAATTATATCCCTGTAATACATGTACCCATTTGCCAAATTACTATGAGAACGCCTAACACCCTATAAACCCAACAATCATATATTTAAAGGGTTACATACATATTTATGTTTAACGTTCTTCTTACCCACCCACCAGAAAATTTACAAAAATCTTTAAAAAAAAAATTACAACAGCTTTAAAGAACTCAACAGTTTGTTAAGTCAGTCAAAACTTTCCTCAGATCGGTGTTAAATTAAAAAGTTATTAAAGAAAATGATATAATACATCCAAATTGATCAGACCGGTGAATATTAATAAGGCGAAGGTTAAGCTGTCCACTATCTATTGGAAAATAAAATTTCTTAAAACATTTATAGAGTGCATCATTTATGTTTTATAATTTGCCAGTTGCTATTCTAAAACGAGATTTTATTTATTTATTTATTGTAACAAAACAATCAATCAAGCTTATAAGGCCGTATACAATTGATAGATTAGCAATTATAATTTCATCTGCATATATACATGTGTAATCAGCAGTTTTATCGTAACTGTGCTAGCTAAAATTTGAAGCTGTTATTTGTTACAAATTTCACAAAAACAATTCTATTTTTGCAGTCTAATTATTCTTCTTGTAATCAAATTTGTTGTTGAGTATTCGTTATGAAAAACGTTCTTACTACTATACATATGTATCTCATAATTTTTTGAGCGTAACCTATAAATTCTTTGATATCTTTTTAAGTTGGAACATATCCATCGTTTAGTGTGGCAAGCTCAATTAAAAGGCAATAAAAGTTGGCTGTTGGCTCCTGCGCCTGAGTGCGATCAAGTATGTAATACTTTTTCATTTGTAGTTGAGCCAGGCGATGCTGGTAAATATATTCATTTACTTTTTTAAAAACTTAATTAATTTTTGTAACGTTTTTAAAGTTTTAGTAGATACTCGCATCTGGTATCATGGTACGTCTATACCAAAAGGAAAATTAACTTTAACTATACAATCCGAATACGGCTAATTAAGGCACAATTTTTGGATGTATTATGAATTCATATACTTTTACTTTAATGAAAGATAGATTTCTTTATTTTTAAGACTGAATAATTATTGGTAACTAAAAATTAATTATGTATGTATTATTACAAATGACAAGAAAGCGTTTTAAACGTTATTCTTGTGAAAATTAAAAAAAATAAATCCAAAAAGGTTGAAACACTTCAAATGATAATTATTTAGTAAATTTAAAAATTTATTGAAGGGCATACCCTTCATTATGAATATTAACCATTTTATTTTATTTACATATAATTACCATTTTTTGTGATTATGTAAGTACTTACGTTTTTAATTCTTATATAAAATATTTAATATGCCTAATTGGCTTACATATATTATTATGAGGAATCTATATATATAAAAATGAAACTCTGTCTGTGTGTGTGTGTGTTAGCTATAGCAAGTTGTTGTACATATACCAGGGAGTGTTTATGGTGGGCCCATAAAAACAATTATAATTTTGAGGTACTTGCACTGGTCCGATTCTTCTGAAACTTTGCACACATATTGAGCTGTTATGACTTTACAATTTCGTGATTAGAAAAGTGGCCAATGCCACTCCCACAAAAAAAATTATAATTTTTAAGTTTTTGCACTTGATATTCAATTAAAATTCAGAATGCATTTCGATTCATTAAGGGGCGTAGCAACGCGCGCCGGGATTGGCTAGTAAACTATATAAATAAATCTCATTAAGCCTGTTCCCGCACTGCAAATTGGGATACCAATTATACAGAAAGGCGTTTTCGTACTCCACATTCTCCAATCTTGATTTTTTATAACTATATCGTAAGATACATATTCTTCTATATTCCCGAAAAAAAGGGGTTTCTCCGTATTTCAATTCAACTTAATAAATAGCTAATCATCAGCTGTTTCTTCCTAAATATAAAAATTTTATACATTTTATCCCTTCACTCATTATTTCCAATTGTCAAACTTCATATAGAAAAAAATCTCTTCGAAATGCAATAACCTTATATAATTACACTATCTTATACATTGTAATTTTTGTTTTTTCTTTATTTTACCGAACTTTACCCAAAAAGTAATTAATCGGATTTATTTACTTTCTACTTTTTTCTTTAAGTAAAATTACAAAAAAAAGGGAAATGATCAAAAATGTGGCAGCATTATTTCAGACATCTCCGTTTAAAATTGTCATAACAGCTGAGAGCAATACTTTTTTGGAAATATTCTAGTGTATTACTTAAAATATAAATTATTAATAAAAATATTAATATTCTTGGTATAAAGCAAAATGTCTGGACATTTTAGACCTCCCATTTCCGCCCAAGTATTACGCAAACTAAAACAAATTAACCTGCCTAAGGAAGATGCTGTCTATTTGATAAATCGCAATCCACGCAACATGGAGAAGTTACGTATAGGTTATAGGCCTGATGGTTATCATTTAGAGAAACCCGGTCGTTCTTTTTGGCACAAACTAGAAGTAAATATAAGTGGACGTTATGTCAATGCAGAGGTTAAACATTTTGAAAATGGGCCAGTAATAAGTGCCTCCACTTCAGAGTGGGCGATCAAAAAGCAACTATTTAAAACTAAAGACACAGCCGCATTTGTAAACTTGGCTAGAGTTTTTGCTCATCGTTGCATACAGTCGGGTATAACGGAAATGTTATGTACGATAGAAGCTGTCCCTGGTGGCAAATTGGAAAAGTTCCTCAAAACTTTAGAGGAAAATGGTGTCGTATTGAAAGAAGGGCCCCGTTATGTGCAACCTAAACTTTGGGATGCTGAAAGACCAGAAAAGTCTTGGGAAGTTTTTGAAGAAAGTTAAAATCTACCTATCCTGTAGCCTAAGCAATATATTAGTTTAACTGGGCGATAATTTATAGGCTTTGTTTAATAAATGTAGTCTTTCAAGTTTATTTTTGGCGTATTTTTATTTTTCTCACATTTTTTAGAACATAATAAAATAACTAAATTTATTCGTATTTATGTTTGATATCGTCCCAAAGTTTCTGTAAGAACAAAATTGAGGGTAAATACAATTACATAATAAAAAATAATAAACTTACGCCTTTATTGGCAGCAACAAAAATTTGGTCGGATAGAACATCAAATCCACGTTCGAAGAAGAACGCTGATCCTATAATGAGCACAGCAAAGGAAGAAGTTCTTTTGCACAAAGCGTTGTAGATGATTTTCATATTTTACTCTGTTCTTGAAATATTAAATTTACACCAAAAATTTAAGACCAAAGAATTTTTTACTTATTCTGCATGTGTCAAAGAAAAAAATTATTCACAATAACGTGAAATGGAGTAACCGGACTTAAAAATTTATATACTTTGCAATTTAACGGATTGGGAAACAAAACAAACCACATTTATATGACTGTGTTGACATTGAAAAAAAAATTTTTTTTTCTATTTTAAATTAGCTTTTACGTTTTCACAAAAAACTCTGCTCCTGTATATATAAAGATCAATAAATTTAAAACTTCAGTAGACAAAAAAAAATTGGAAGACATCCAAGCAAAATTATAGAATTTAATTTGATTTCTATCATTCTTTCATGAAAATATGACTCGATTTGTATTCCTATTTCTTTCTCCACCACATTTAGAGAGAACAGGAAAACGTTGTGTAAAATACGCAGGCATACAATATACACCCTTTATATTATATATTAAATATTGTCAGTTTACTTTGTTTGAATTCGTGTTTAGATAATACCACAAGTAATCTGATCTGTCAAAAATAAGTAATTTCATAATATGTTTTTGTTGTGTTGTCAGAAATAAATAAAGTCGTAAAAATATATTGCTTGGAATTCTATTTCATGCAGCAAATACAATGTTTTTTTAGTCTGGCATCCCTTTCTACTTTTTTTTATTGCTTCTGTCATTTTTTTAATTTTATTTTACACCTTTTCGCTAACTCTCTTGTTTTGTATTGTTGTATCTTTCAGATAGATCTTATTTTTCATAAACTCCACATTCCGGTTACTTTACGTAGCATAAATTTGTTTTTTTTTTTGCAAAAAATTTATTTAAGTAAATATTTTAAAAAATTCTCATATAAAAATGGTTGATTTAACTGGCAGCTCTTCGCCTTTCCAACAAAGCATTTCCAATTTGGTGTTCTATGTGCCTGCCGTAGTTGTTTTCGGCTTGGCTGGTAAGTGGTCAGCTATTTTAATTTTCTTAAATTTTTTTCTATATTATTTTTTGTTATTGTACCTATCTAACTTTTTTTTTTGTTGATGTGGAACGATTTAGAAAGCATTTAATTTAAGTACTGATACCAAAAATTGTACGTAAATTGTAAATAAATAAATATATATGTATGTATGAATGTATGCAGAACCGAAATATTAAAAAGTAGAGCATGTTTCACTATCTATGCATTATGAATACATATTTATGATTTTCAAAAACAGTTCTAACGGGTATTTCATTAAATCCTTTCTATCTTTTAATTTAAATACAGTTTGTGTTAAGATATAGTCACAAATTTTTATTCGTTTGAAAGGCATATTTCAATTTTTTTTATTACAATAACATATAAATAACCTAGCCTATGGGCCATAATCAGTTACAAACCTCTTCTATTAAAAAAATTAATTACTTAGTATCATATAAAAATAGAAACAATTTAAATGATGCCATTATGTAAGGAATACATCATTGTGCAAAGCTTCTATTGTTGCACTCATATGAAATGTTAATGTTTTTAGTTTAACTGATAAATAAGGCTGAATTTAACCGGTAGCATCGGTTACGGTAATTTAAGGACACGACGACTAAGTCACGACCTGAAATTCGACAAATTGTGATCAGCGAAATGCCTAGTTTCTGTGTTTGACGCGAAGCCATGGAGATGTTTGATTATTTACTAAAGCTAAACGTACACAATTTTTTTTTACACAATTTTATTGCTGCCTATTTCATTTTATTTATTAACAGTTCTTTAATGTAAAGCCTTTATCAGCCAAAATAACAATATTACATAGCATTAAAACCCGATATCAAAAACAAATATAAATATATTAAATAATATAATTTATATTTACAATAAAATATATTTAAGTAGGTACGAATTTTATAATTTTTTAATGACAATGTATAGAAGAATCTATGGATATGCCTTGGAAGAATCCAATGTATTTCAGTTAATAGTTTTTTTAATGACAATGTATACAAGAATCCAATATATTTCAGTTAATAGTTTTTTTAATGACAATGTATACAAGAATCCAATATATTTCATTTAATAGTTTTTTAACTCTCCTGTATTGTTTGGTGTAAATTTTTTTAAGCACAATTACATAATATAGCCATATGCATGGAATAATTTATCGAACAATTGACACATTGCATTTTTTTATTTTGTCATGATCAAAATAATTAAACAAACTGTCTGTTATTCGAAATTAAATCTGGTAATTCTTTTCTATTGGGGCTCTCTATGATGTTATCAAGGTTTATTAATTCGTTGTATTAGTTGCACAATTTAATTGATAAACTACCCTGGGTCTTAGCCTCTTATCACTACTCTCTTTAATGTTTTTTTAAAAAATTAAAAAGTTATTTTCTTTGCTGACGTTGTCACACACCGAAGGTATATTAATTCATTTTTTAAGTGTTATTTAGATGGTGTGTTATTTTTGTTTTTTTTTCGATTTTTAGAGTCTTATTATTTGACCACATTTTATTTTAGAAATTATATCAAATGTATTCTTACTTAGTTGATGAGGTTCTTCCAGACAAAAATATTTAACAATAGTTTAGTCGTAAAAGTAAACTATCCTTACCCGCCAGTTTGTGAATATTCAAAAATATACTTTTTTCAATTGGTATGTTTAAAAAATTCGATGCAAGAAAATAACTGATTTTTTTAAAATAAAAGCAAAGTTAAAACGTGTTTTTGTTTACGTAGTGTTATTTTGTAACAACTAATTAACCAATAACAAATTGATAAGAAATTGTTTATAAGTTTTTCTTTCGTTTTTTATATAAAGTATGACCACGTATGCTTAAATTTTGCATGTTTGTTAAAAATATATTCAAAATTTGTTTCAATATACCATGTGACAAACAACATGTTATACAAAGTTATTGTTTTCTGATATTTTATGTAAATCGTTATTGTAATATTTTTCATTTAAAAACATTCCAAGTAGTAGTTAGAAATTTCGCTAAATCCAGTTGTCAAGTCGCAACAACGCGACCTCGTGTTTGAAATTAGAGGTTCCGTTGACGTAACAACATTTATCGATGTTGAATTTTATTTGTCATTTTTTAAGAAAATCTGACGCCTACCACATGTTGTAATGGTTTGGACTTTGTCAGCACCAATTTTTTTACCAAAAAGTTTAAATAAAATAAATGAAAAACAAATAAAAAAATTGTGTGTAAATTTGCGACCATTTCTGTAATAGATGCTAGAAATAAATTTTATACGAAATATTAATTAATTATAAAATAATTTAAAAAAAATGCGCGTATTCAAACGGCATATTAGTAAATTTCTCAAAAACAACAGTGTTTTGTCGAAAAGATTTTTACTGCCGTATCTAGTCTGCTGAATAAAACCATACTATAAAAAATTAATTAAATAAAACACACATTGTTTCTTATATTTTTTTCCTAATTTTATCTATCTGTTTCTCACACTTGGCTAGTAAAGTAGAAAAACTTGAAACTGTGAGTAGTAAAGTGGGTTATGGATTAGATTAATACAATACTTTTAAGTATTTACATTTTTATGTAATACTAAAGAAATTTTCGATACGCATTTGCTTTGTGCAGACTTTGCTTATTCAGTATTGAGCTACCTCAAAGTCTCTGGAGTGTCAGACGCACAACTCAACTCTAAACTGACGTAGTTTAGCTCCACTTTACTCTGGCTAACAAACAAACCAAAAAATCTACAGAAAAACGTATGTGCAATGAAAAATGTTGCAAGTATTCAAGTTTAAATTTGCGAATCTTGCAAGTACTGAGTCTATAAAGAAAAATATTTCGTATCGCTAAAATCGAGGTGTGCAAGTAGCGAGTATGAGCAAGAATCGATTTTCTACTGTAGGTGTCGACTAAAAAGCACAGTAACAGACTAGATAACTGGAATAAGGTTGTAATATAATTTTTAAAACATACCCTTAAATTAAAAGATTATTATTTTTATTTTTTTTCAATTTCATATTGAAAATAACTTTGTGTAAATTATTGTTTGTCACACCATATTTCTTATACTTTTTTCTAGAAAAAAATCGAAATTTATTAGTTAAGATCAAACGCTACTTTTTACTTAAAATTTTATAAAAAATTTATTTTTAATTCACCCCCACCAATCCTTCCCCATGAAAAATTATGTTTCAAAATAAATCGGATAATTATAAATTAATATTTATTTTATCTTTTTATTTAAATTTATTGTAAATCATTTTTATAAAATAAATAATGGAGCGCACAACATGCCAACTGGGCATACGTGTATACCTGTCATGGGTTTGGGCTTTTATACCCCTCCTTTTCAACCTAACCTAACCTAACCTAAATCATTTTACAATTTAATGATATGAGACTATACCGATAAAGAGTTCTGTAGATAAAATCGTAGTTGCCTTCGAAAATGCATTCCACTCAGCTAAGATCGAACAATTTTGTTCAGTATTCTAAAATATTTACAATTTAGTTTAAAAAAAAATTTTCTAGGAAGTTTAATAATTTAGAAAAATTAGCTAAAGCCAGAATAAATGATTTACAGTAAATATAAATCGGATAAAATATTACGTATACGAAATACCGAAAATTACTGTTAGTTAAACATTTAGCTAAATTTAGTTAAACATTTTATCATGTATGTAAATGTAGTTGAAATCATCCAAGTTCCCATTTTAACAAAATAATTACTTTTTCTCCACATGAATATAAAATATGTACCTGTTTTTCTTTAATCGTATTTTCTTTAACTTTTTTTTTATTCTATTTATGCTGCTCGATTTTTAATGTTGTAAAAAAAATACCATTTTTTGCCTTAAACCAAAACCATTTTCTTTTAAGGAAATGCAGTTTATTGAACTAACTACTCACAGCAAAAATTTTTTAACAACAACAGCATACACAGCAACGTTTGTATAACTTACTAAACTTAACAAAAAATTATAAAAATCATTTAATAATTAAACATACGCACATACATATGTATGTATGTAGGTATGTATGTATGTAACAATAACCAATAAAATGAAAGCAAAAAACTGAATTAAAACATTTCATAAAAATTAAAGCACACAAAAGCATTACAAAACAAACACGCAAATTTACCCTAAAACTATATGTACATACATAAGTACATATGTATGTATGTTACGATACTACACCCAGGAAAATACAATAATTAAAATCATTTCTTTTGGATCAATTTTTATTTTTGCTTGCCCCTTTGACAATTAGTTAAAAACTTCATCTATTCCATAAAAAGTTTGTAAAGTTTTTGTTGAATAACAACGCCAACAACAATGGCTGATGATCCTATAAATCAACAACAATTCGCCGACGATGTTTTAGCAGCTACTGGCGAAGATGGTTCGTATAATTTAGGCGATCCCGATGGCAATTACAAAATGCCCAGTGTGGATGAAGTTTGGAAGCTTATTGAACAAATGGAAGGTATAAGCGATGAAGAACGTGAAAGTTTAAGGAAAAATCTCTACAATCCACAAGGTGGCACGCCAGAGGACCTTTTAAAACGTTATGCTCAACCCGCTATAGGTCATACATCGTGGGACTATATGATTTTCATTGCTATGATTGTTATACTAGCGCTGATATTTGGTAAGAAAATTTAGAAAATCTTAAGCTAAATAAAAGTGTTGTTAAGAGGAAGGGTGTTACTCTGATTAGAGCAAAACAGTCGATTTTTCTTCCCATTTATTTTTTATTTTTAACTTTACCACTTTTTATTTTAATTTTACATACATATTTTACTAATAGTAAATCACTGCATACATTTATTCGATTTATTTCGCCTCCTCATTTTTGGGACTTGCGTTATCTTTAGATGTGTTTTACTAAACTGTTTCTCGTTATAAAAAATTAAACCAATGCGCAAATGTTTTGAATCATTTTCGCAAAATTCATTCGCTACCCAATAAAGTGTATAAAGGGTGTTTTTTGTAGAGGTTTAAAATTTTAAGTTGGCAACACTTTTTTAACTGGCGGCCATTTTGTCAGCTGTCAAGTGATTTATGTTTAGTGTGGTTTGGTATTTCAACATGAATAGACTGACACCTGAACAACGCTTTCAAGTTGTGCAAATTTGTTTAGAAAATAACGCTTCTGTTCATCCATTTTACGGTCAACATAAACGTTCATCGCTTTTGTTTGAATAGATACGTCAATAAACAAAACTGCCGTATTTTGAGTGATAATCCTCAAGTGTAGGTTAACACCCCGTTGCATGCGAAAAACTGACTATTTGGTGTGCTTTATGGGCTGGTGGAATCATTGCTACGTAATTATTTAAAAACTATGCTGGTCAGAATGTTACAGTTAAAGGTGACCGCTTTAGAGCCATGATTACTGACTTTTTCGCTCAACAATTAATAAACTATGATGTGCAGATTTCAGCAATTCGGCGCAACGTGTCACACAGCGTGTGTCACATTTTATTTAAGGAAACTTTTGGTAACCACATATTTTTACGTTTTGGACCTGTGAATTGGTCTACAAGATCATACGATTTAACACCGCTAGAGTATTTTCTGTGGGGATATGTGAAGTCGCTTGTCTACGCCGAAAAGCTCAAAACGACAACTTTCTTTATTGCCACGAATGTTAAGAAAGGTCATCGAAAATTGGACCTGCAGATTAGACTACGTCCGAGCCAGCCGACCGCCAAAGCCAGAAATCAAATATTAAAACTTAATGGCTGAAGAATATCCTTCGAATAAAGTTAATTTAATGTCAATAAGAAAAGAAAAATCGATTGAACAATGTTCGTCTTTTAACCTTCTCAATATTGCAAACAAATAAACGGGCTTTACTCTTAGAATACCGTAGATCATAAACAAGTTTCAAATCCAGAATTGAGTCCAAAAGAAATTGCGGAGATAATTCTTTTAACATCCCTTATATGGATATAAAATGAAAAGGCTTGACTATTCGAAAACAGTTCACCTAAAAAAATCAAATCCAAGATGACAACCAAAAAAAAATTAGATAAAAAAAACAGTTTTTTCAACCCTCTCAATATGGATATCAATTCCCTAATAAAACCTTATTCCAAATTGCGTCTTTTTAATGTAGTTCCTTAGGGACTTTCAATTCGAATTCCCTAGATTTCTCAAGTTCAACTAGGTATCCACGTTAAAGTTCCCGCGTGTGATACGCCCAAACGCAAGACATTGAGAAAAGAAGGAAGGAGAAAGTCTCATCCTATTTCTCTAATACTTTACATGTCGTTTCATCCGACAGTCCCTTGCGAGCTAGATGAGTTTTCATCTTCGTTTGGCCTATTATTAGGTTAGGTTTAAAAAGAGGTCCTCTAAAAGCCCAAACACACGACAGGCATACACGTACATATGTCCAATGGGCATATACATACGAACTTCCTTAATAAAAATGCAATTTCCTAAAAATGTCGACTATATCCAGAACTTAGTCCCCTCAATTTAATTCCTTTTGAATCTCCAATTCGAATTCCTTAGGTATTCTCGCGTCGATTACGCCCAAACTCAGGAAAATAACGTCCTCTTCCTCGCAAGCTCTACATGTCGTTTTCTCTGACAACTCAATGTGAAAGAGATGAGTGCTTCTAAATGTTGGTCTACTCAGTTTCAGAATCTCCTGAGATGTCTGAAGATTTAATACCGACATTAATACTTTGCCAATTTCAGATATATTTCTCTATCGCCCAAACTTAAGGTTAATTTTTTAACCATTGAAAGGTTTTAGCATTTTCCAAGTTTATAGTATTCAAAAATTATCCCATTTGTATATAATTTTTCGGCTTATTTGTTTCCGATTATGGCATGATGGCTGGGTATCCATTTTGTCTCTAGACGTTTACAATTCGCATGCGAGCTTATCTCGCACATGCTGCGCAGGACATGCCAAGATTTAACCTTTTCGATCAGCCTGTGTTGTGGTCTACAAACAAACCTATTTCAGTTTTGTCACCAATCTTCGATCCGTCCGTGTAAAGATCGATGCCTTGGGTATTTCTTTCCCTTATGCGTTAACAATGTAAATCAATACTTTAAGACAAAATTGCTCTCTCCAATAATGGAATTTTTAAACGTCTATGAAAGCGTAAATGTTTAATTTGTTACCCACTGACTGATACAAACCATGCTGAATTATAAAATGTGTCTTCAGACGGCATGTGTTTTGCATATGTCTTGTCAAATTTTTCCTTCCCTCTGGATTGGAAACCGGGCAGACCTAATTATATACATACATCTTCAACATACTGAATTGCATATGGATCTCAAAAGTGACAAATCATATGTACAGTACATCCCTTCTGAAGGCAGCTTAAATGTGACGTGACAATTTACCCATATGAAGCCTTAACCGTTAAAATAACGTAACTCACAAAAACCAAAATTTTTCAGGAGAATTTTTATATTTTATTTTAATGTGTTCAGGTTTTTTTATGAAAATTTAATTGTAGCCTTCCAATGAATGGTCTTATAAAACTTATAGATAAGTTGACTTTAATTCTCCATATGGAATTTGATTTTTTTTTTTTTTTTTTGTTTAATCTCTAACAGGTTAGACCTAAAATGTGATTGCGAAAATAAGATAGTACACAGACAAATTTTTGAAAATACATGTATTATTCGTTTAAAGTTATTTTTTGCTTTAATAGGGTATTGTGTTCAACTTTTCTGCAGTGTGAACAATGTATTGGTACTATTAAGTTTTTTTTTATTCTTTTGTTTTGTCTGCTGATAAGTAAAAATAACAAAATATTGCCAATTTTTTTTCCTCGTTATAAGATAATAAAAAATACAATTTTAATGAACTTAGGTTAATTCAAATAAAGTTATTTCATTTAGTTTTTAATGAATCAGGGATGGAAAATTTAATAGATAGGCAAGTTGCAATGCATATTTACAATGCATACACTTCGTAAACGCATATGTAAACTTTCTAGCAATGTCCAATCTTCCTAATCGTTTGGCAACTCATTTTACTAAGTATCAGCTGTCAAAATCGCGAAACAAATTATTGAAAAATTATAAAACTATTACCAGTGATGGAATTTTAGCTATTTTCCCGTCAAATCTAGCAATTTAAAATTCAGTTTAGCTGGCAAAAATACGTTTTAGCTATTAGCGGGATATCTAGCAATTTCTGCTGTACCACTAAAGCTGGCGTTTTTGTAAATGTAAATTTCGTAATTGCAACCCCAATGTCACAGTATTTTCTCGAATAGGAAAGGCGGTGCAAGCCTGTGGTAAACTGAACAAATTATGAAACTCTTTTTCTCTCCATCTGTCTCTAGATTATAACAATATTAAATTTTAATGTTTGATTTACATTACCCTATGCCTGTAAAACATGAAATGCTGCTCCTCTTGAAATAAATGCACGGCAACTATTTTAAAAACAAACATCTTAAATAGAATAATCGTTTTAGTTTTTTGGACACAGACTAAATCAAATAATAAATCATGTTAAAAACTAAACAATTTCCAATAAATATTGAAATGCAAAGGCGAAAATGGAAAATCCAAGTAGACAAACACGTGGATGGCAACAAAGCTTACGTCCAGTTCATACATATCCCAGGCTGAATACAAAAAAAATAAAACTACTTGTAATGCAATCAAAAAATGTTAACAATAAAGTGGTCTAGTTTGAAAGTTTATATTAAGATCTTATGCCTCTTGGATGAACAACGAGAATAGAAAATAAAGAGTTTAATGTACAAAACTCATGCTGGAAATAGATGTTAATATTTTGTTTTTGTTCACTAAAAAAATATACAAATTCTTTTTACTATTTTTCTTTATAATGTCAAAACATATCGATTTTTTAATCCACGTTTTAAAATTGAGAAAAATTATGTGAAGCCTAAAGCTGAAAGTCCACACCAAGCATTCAACGTTTTTTTGTTTCCGCCTCTTTCAAAAAAGTTGAATTAATGTAGTTGAACGTTGCAAGTTACAAAGCACAAAGCCCTGAATGCTCTGAGGCATACAATGCAAAAAGTAGGTTTACTTTCTTATTTTTTAAGCGTCTTGAGGGGCGAGAAAACGACTCAACTAAGTTTGAGTGCCAGGGTGGGCCATCTATCGGTTTAAATTTTAACCAGCGGTTATTTCGAATCTGGCATTACTCATGTCATTCTATTCTGTCACAAAATTCAGTATATTAACCCCGCTGAACGAAATGAATCGATCTACCCTTGAGCAACGTTGGGTTTTATTGAAAATTATTTCTAAAACAAAAACAGTTGGTCAAAAATTGTAATTTTAAAAAATCATCTTTTCCGATAAAGCTCATTCACGTCTTGGTGGGTAAGGTAATAAGCAAAGTTGCCGTATTTGGAGCTTAGAAAACCCAAACGTGGTCTTACAGAAACCAATGCACCCATTACGATTCACTGTTTGGAGCGAAGCCACACATCTCATGCCACAATAGATTTATTGCATACAATGTTTGATGGTCGTTTAATTAGCCGAAATGGTGATGTCAATTGGTCGCCAAGAAGCGGCGATTTGAAACCGTTGAACTCTTTTAGATGAGGCGCCGTTAAAGACAAGTGTTGTGCAGACAAACCAGAGGCAACGAAGCATTTGAAGGCCAACATTTGTGATGCCATTGCCGAGATACAAACCCATACACTCGAAAAAGTGCTCGAAAATTGGTCCGATCGAATGGGGTACTATGAGACCAAACCCGACAGCCATATAAATGAAATAATATTTCATTTCTAAACGGGACAATTTTAGTTCACAACAAAAAAATAAATTTGGCAACATTTCTTGTTTTATTACATTTTGAAATTTAAACTTTTAAATGGCCCACCCTATATATGCCTTCATATTTCTAGCCCGATGTGGCATCATGTCACTATGAAAAAAAAGGTCCTTAAGCGGTATTCAAACAATTATTTTATTTATCGCACCACTGGACGCAAATCCAACCAGCTATGCCGAACCTCCGACTATGGAAGGGTATTGCAATTAAAGAACACAGGAAAAATATCCCAAGACATGACCATCTCGTGCAAAACATTAATGGATAAATTTTTTTGATTGAATAACATGTCAGTAATTTAATGTTTAATGAATTTGTTAATACAATATTTGAATCAATTTTTGTATTTTTGAGAATTTTTCTATTTAACGTTTTAAGTTTTATTTAACTTAATGCGAGTATAAGTTTTTTCTGACTCACGCTTTTAATAGAAAATCTAATTTGTTTAGGGTGTGATTTTTTGGCATTTTAGGTGGCGATATAATAATTTTTAAAATGCATTTACATACCTTACAACAACAAAAGCCAAATTGTTGTGATTTCTTATATTTTTCACATACTAACAAAAATCTTTAATATTAACATGTTAATTACTCTATTTTAACTTGAGTTTTTTACAATGAAACAAACTATTAGATGTTAAAAAAAATATTTAAACAAAAATGTTTCTTACCCGGGGTCTCTATGTAGCAATATTTATTGCCGCAATTTTAAAATTTGATTGCGTCTTTAAAAATTGCCACGTGTAGATGGCAAATTGCCATATGCAGCAATTTATTGCGCAATCAATCTTGAAGAGTTAAGTCAAAATCGTTTAATTTTCTTTGAATTTTTTGTTAAATTAAAATAATTTTACCAGATAATAATAACTTGGAGTGAGATAATCAAAAAAAAAACATAAAAGTGGAAACAAAAATATTAAATTTTATAAATAAATTACCAGTGTCATGTTCTCTACCCAATAAAAATAGACACACTTTAGCAATAAAGTGCCGTTTTTTAGCCGACATTTTTGGTTATGCTTAGCAATAAAAATTGCTACCTGGAGACCAAGCGTAACAGAGCATTAATTGCTTTAATAACTTTAAATTCTATAAGTGAGACGAAAGAAATAAAGCAAACAATAGTTATAGAATAGAATTTCCAATTTTAAAATGATTTGTTTATTCGCATTAGGGAATTAAAACGTTTGATAAATAGAAATAAATTTGAATTTTGTGTGACGCAGTCGTACTGCAAAGTTGATTATTAACTTATTTCACGTAATACAGCTCTAGTCAAGTCAAGAGATCGTGCATCATTGCCAATATCGCTTTAGGAAGTCCTTTTTTACTTTCCTTCGAGAGTTAAGTATATCATTTGATTTAATTAAGTGCGTCAGGGCTGAAGTAACCTAGAATAAAGAAAATAAAATTTGATGCTTGTCGTCTAAGAAGTCTAAACTAAGCTGTGGCCAATTGTCGAATTCACTGATCCTTCATTGTATTCTATTGTATTGTATTGTGTTATTCAAATTATTAATAAATAAAACTATTGAAACGCATTTTTTGTTTTCATTTTCTGAATAAAGCTTTTTGCGCATTTACTACCATGGTGTCATAACTCAAAAAACATCATAGTTAAATTAAAGATCAAAGTTTTTAAAACATTTCACTATTTTAATACACTCTACCATGGCTTTGTAAGACTAAAAAGTATATCATACCGTTTGTTGTTTTAACAATGTGTATTTATTTGTGTGGGGCTTGACTGATGGTACTTATAGAAGATTTTAAATTCCATGATGGCCGCCATTACAAAATGGCGTACTGTAAATTTTTATGTGGGTTAAATCTATGGTGTAAGAATTAATCCCTTGACTAGAATAATACATAAGCTATGAAAAAGTTAAAATTCAAGATGGCGTTCTAAATCAAATGGCGGTTATATGGGTCAATATTAGTATCAAATGTAAGGGCTTGATCAGTAAAATACAGTAAACTAAGAAAAACGATAAAATCCAAAATGGAGTCTAAAACAAATGGCTGAAAATTTTTCTTCTTAACCTCATCAATATGAAAGGGCTTGACTATTAAAATACAGTTATCTATGTATATATAAAAATTCAAAATCAAAGATGAGGTCAGAAATAATAAAGCAAACTGGCGTATAATGTTAAATCTAAAATCGAGGCTACGATATGATCACTATTCCTATGAACATGATGGTGAAGGGTATTATCAGATCCGTCACGGCTCAATTCAATATAAAGTAACATTTTTTATTTATACCCCGTTAAAGTAAATAGGCGATATGTTATAATGCACACAATCATTACTTTCTAACAGCGATTTGGAATATTATTTGTAACAAAGGTTTTCATCGTCATCAAGTTCAACTACATACAGTTTTACATAAACTAACATAAAGATAAGATTAAACCAAATAAAATAGCGCTAATAGTAGGAAAAAAAAGCTTTTTGTCGTAGTCAAACAATAAGCGGCCTGAGAGTAATAACGCACTGAAAAGCTTTCTTCAGTTAGTACACATTCAAACATTGTAACAAAACGTTGCGGACGATAAATAATACTAGAATACTTTTATACACAATTGTTTGAAAGTTATAGTTTTTTTTTCTACAAACATTTAAAACAAACGGTTAAGTTTGTTAAGTAAAACTACTATTTGATTTCGACCACATATCATAAATGAATGAGAAAATGACACTTAATAAGGACGGTGAACATATATTAGAGCAATTGAAACAATCGGTGAAATCAATAATCGAAAAAACCGGTTCCCATAAATTTGCTCACGAACTGATTGACAAGATCCATAAATTACAACTGCAATTGGAGGAATTGTCCAAATCGGATAGGGCACAGTTTGTACATGAAATGAAAGATTCATTTCGTGCCACCATCGATAAAATCGAAACGAAACTCATGCAGCATGCTCAATTTGAAAGGGTCTATACATATTCAATATTTGCAGCGATTATATTTTTAGTTTTATTTACATTTGGTGTGTTATTGTTTTTTTTTTTAAACCATTTGCTTTATATACACTCTATTTGATAAGTCGATTGATTAATTCATCCATTCATTCATAAACCCTTGTGGCTTTCAAGTGTTTTATATTGAAATATTTTTATTTGGTACTGATTGCCTTTTATTTTTCTCTTTTTATTTCTAGCTCTCTTTGGTTACAAATTGTATAAATCTCTAATGGAGAAGGAATTAAAGAAACAGGAGAAACTTAAACTCAAACAATCCAAAAAGAGCAAAAAAACAAATTAAATAATTAAACGGAGACGAGGAGAGACTTTTGCTTTTTTTGTTTTTAAGTCAGAGTTTAAAATTTAAGTTAATAATAATAATAACAACAACAATAAAGTGTAATTATAATAAAAAAAAAGAAAACAATTGTAATTATGTAATAATTTAATTACTAAAATTAAATGTGATGTTTTACGTAATGGTAATGTTTATTAAAATGTTTTGTTGTTAATAACACGTTCTTTTTTTTTTTTTGCAATGCACGACATGATTTTTAAAAATGTTTGTCTAAAAAAACGAAAAGATTAAAATATTAAAAAAATAAGATTTTACACAACCGAGAGAGCCAATTGAAAGGATTTGAATAAGCGAATATATCTATCTCTTCTCTATATATATAAAAATTACGTGTATGTTCGTGATCGATAAACTCAAAAACTACTGAACCGATTTTGACCAAATTTTATATGCATGCTCTATGGGCCGTGAGGAGTGTTTCTGTTTCATCCGACAGATGGCGCAATATTTAGTTTTTTTGTGTTTTGCCCCATAGAGATTAGCGCGATAACCCATGCTCTGTTTCGCTAAGCTAGTTAAACTATAAAAAAATTAAAATTTATGACAAATTTATAAATACACGGGTCATATCTGGTATTTCAAAATGTATTTGTACAAAATGTACTGGTATTTCAAATGGTATTAAATGGAAGAACTGTTAGCTATAAAAAAGTAGAAGTCCAAGATGACATCCGAAATTAAATGGCGGATATATTTATCATATAAAGTAATTACGCTGTGCCCCCTTTAACCCCCAACAGTGCAGTTAACTATGTAAACATTTAAAATCGCAAATAAATAATGTAGAAACTGAAAACACACTCTTAATGAAGGGTATAATTTATTAAAAAATGTTATATATAAAAATGAATATGTGTCTGTATGTCCTATATAGAATCGTAAACTATGCATATGATCATGTGATGATCTTTAGCAAAGTTGTTTTACATGAGCCCACGAAGGTTTCTAAGTTGATACGACCTATTTTCGATAGATGGCGTCACTGTCATTCTAATGAATTACATATTTAGCGTAAAAGTTCATGCTGATTTGAATTGAAATGAATGATGACGCTTCGAGGTGTGGGTAACATAAGAATTAATGTAAATTGTTGAATTTATATCCCTTAGATATAAATTAACGCAGAAACGTGAACTAATTTTTACCAAGGGTGTTCACGTTTTCGATTTTGTTCACGTTTTAGATTGCATTTTTTCTATAACATATTTTAGTCTCTTTTATCTTTTATTTAATTTAAAATAAAGTATGTACGTTATTTTCACCTATGAGACATGTTTTGATTCAACTTTTTGTAAGCTTCTGCCATACTTTAATGTACTACATAGCTGCTATGGTTTGCAAAAGGGTTTTTAAGATACTTTTTTCTAAATTATTTATTGAATTCATCCAAAATAGAGGTTTAGCATTTTTATTTTCCTTAATTTGACTGTGCAATTCAACAGCATTCTTTTAATCATAATGCCGCTAACTGGTAGGTTTTTATTTCGAAGTTGGGTAAACCAACTTTTTTTCCCATTTTCGGAAGCTCCGAAGTATGCAGTGTTTTCCAGGACCCGAAAATTCTGCCACATCGGAATTTATATTCAATAAGTTGAAACTTATTGTAAATATGATTGTTAGATTTGTCTATAATGTTAGGCGTTGGGATCATATTTCGTCTTATGTTCATAAATTTCTTGGCTGTACTTTTATGAATTTAGTGAATTTTCGTAATCTGAGTTTGTTTCATAATGTGATGAGGAATGGTTTTCCTTCTCCTTTACGTAATAAATTTGTTTTTTTGCGATCTTCTCGTAATCCTCAACTTTATATTCCTAGGATTTTTAGACTGATTTTTGAGAGATCTTTTGTGGTGAGAATTGCACGTTGCTGGAATTGTTTGCCCCTTGAATTACGTATTTTTTCCCAATCTAACAATGTATTTCGCCTTAAAGTTATGAAATATTTTGCTAATTTTACTTGATTATTTATTATTTTCTCGGTTTTTTGTTATTAACTCATCTTATTACCCTACTGATTGGTGTTTTCCTTATTTTTATTTTCATATGTATGCTACATAAGTTAATAAATTTATTTGAATTGCTACTAATTTGGACTTTTTTACCTATTTTTTTCTGCTTAATTGTTATTTCTTTTTACTGTGGCTGGGGAGCTAATTTGTACTTTTGTGATTAGTAATCTGACATTTATTTTTTATTTTTTTTTTTAAATTTTTTTTTTCCAATATAATTAAATTTTTATAATCATTGTTGGTATTTTATATATATTTTTGTTTTTTTATATGAATTTATGTACAAATTAAGTCTAATAACTTAGGTTCTTTATTACTAAGTAATACATATTTATATTTTGGCCTGGAAGGCTTTGTATTGCTGTGTTGAATAAATAAATAAATAAATAAATAAATAAATAAATAAAATGTATTAACGCATTTCGAAATTACATCTTAATTGTTTCTTATTGAACAAATCGTCGATTTGGCGACATTTAACTTTTTCGACAAACCAGTTACAGATGAACCTTTGCGTAAAAGCTCTAAAATATCTGACTTTTCTTGAAAATTTAACACTTTTTATTAGACATATTTTCAATAAAAATATTTTAAGAGATCACTCGTTTGTATTACTTATATACCCATATGTATAGTCAGCACAGAGAGCTGCTTCCAGTACAACTTCCGCATTAATATTAAAGCTACTTATCATGCAACAAAAGTTGTTTACAACAAACAAACCACGAATCCCAAAAATTTCAAATGAGGTTACAAAATTGAATTATAACGTTCGATAAAAAGTTCACGTTTTAGAGCCTTCAGCCTTTGTTCACGTTATAGAGTAGTCAATGTAATAAAAAATGTTCATGTTTTTGGGTAGTTCATGTTACTGGATGTTCACGTTTCTGCGAGTTCACTGTATTTGTATGTTTGTTTGTATCCCATACGGCAGAGAAATAAAATATACGCTAAACGTTCTGTAAAGGTATTCTGTATTACATTTGTAGTTATTTTTCAAAAAACTTTAAATAAATAAAAACTTTAAAAATCTTTTGTAAAAAAAATTAAAAATGTAAATTCTGTTAATTTCAGCAATTTCTTTGATTAGGATGATCATCCCAAAATATATATTAAAAATTTAATATTTTAAAAACTCGGTAAGTTATTTTTACCAAAATGTATTTATTTTTTAAATACAATTTTTGAGTCTATGTGAGTTAAATAAAAATATGACTATTAGATTACATATTGATTATCGGTTATTTGCCCATCTGATTGCAGTACGAATTCAATAATATCGTCATCGTTGTAGTATTTCATACCATCGTTACTCTTTTTTAAACGTTTCGCAGGCGAACTTTCCGCATTGCAATCTAAGATTTCAAAGGAATCTTTCTCGATCTGTACAAGCTCAACTTCAAGATCTTTTTTTGACTTCCTTTTATATTTGCCTGTTGCTTTTTTAAATTTTGATCCATCGTGTTTAGTTTGAATATGCGTTTTCAGCATATTATAGGTGTAGAAAGATGCGTCACAACCATTAACAATTGAATTGCGGCAAATGTGTCTTTAATTGGAACAGGATTAAAAATTAAAAAAAAAAGAAATTAATCTTTATTATTTAAAAAACTTACTCTTTCTTATTTTCATGCCTTTTCAAATGTAGTTTTAATAGCTGTTTTCGACCAAATGCTCTATCGCAGATTGTACATTTGAATTTTAGCTGGTTATTGTGATTGTCCATATGAATCTCTAAAGATTCATGATAATTGGTTATAAAATTACATAGTTCACATTGATAGGAAAATTCTGGATGAACCTAAACAAAGAGTGGTGTTAATTTCCAAAAACAATTATGTTAAAAGTTATTTAGTTTACTTTGGTCTCATGGGCATCCTTTTCGCTTTTATGAAAATAACCCTTTTCGCAATATTTGCAAAAATAACGCTTTATATTAAGATGAACCAATCGGTTATGTGATTCTAGATTGCGTTGATTTTTAAAATTCTTCTGACAAATGTCGCATTTAACGGGCGTATGAAATTTATCAATGTGTTCTTGTAAAAGTTTTTGGGTTTTATGTGCACGTTTGCAATGAGGACAGACGACATTTGCTTAAGTTAAAAGAAAATTAAATATTTGTATCTTTTAAAACAAAGGTTTGATAAACTTACAATTATTATGACTTCTTGCAACGTGAACAGCTAAAGACATTTTCGAACTGCACAACTGCTGGCAAAATTGGCATTTAAAATCGCTGGGCTTTACACTTTCCTTGGTTTTATGCGGACGTTTCTTGTGATAATATAATGTGGTCCAAATTGGATAGAATTCTTCACAATCCTTAAATAAATAATAGTTAAAGTTTTCAGATAATCACCAACCTTTCAATTATTAACTTACTCCGATGTTGCAAACAAAATATCTGTTTATTGGAAAAGCTTCTTCCCATTTTTCGAAATCCTTGTGATTAATGGAATGGTTACGCATGTGACGTAGGGTTTTGAATTCCCGACGACATACACCACAATGAAATATGTCATCATTGTGATTATCACTTAAGCGATGTTTTTTTAGGTCCTTAATTGTATGGAAATCTACTGAACAATTTTCACAGGTATAGCCTAAACTTATTGTTTTCTCTTCTATTGAAGCTGTAAGACAATCTTTATTCTTGTCAGATTCAAGGTGCTCCTTAAAAATTTAATTTAAAAAAGTTTAACATACACATTAGGATTATTAAAAAAAATTAATCTTGTTTACCTTAATAAATTCAGAACTATTTGATATTAATCCACAAGCCGTACAAATAAATGTTTCTATTTGAACGTCATTAGCATGAGATTTTATATGATTACGATATGAATTGTTATTAACAAACTCTTTTTTACAATAATTGCATTTTATGGTCTTGGATTTATTATTATGATAAATATTCTAAAAAAAAAGCATTAAAGAAAATATCATTCTTAATTTGTTATTTGAATATGTAAATTTTTAAAATTTATTTGAATTTTTAATAAAAACAAAAGAAATCACTTACCATGTGAGAACTTAAACCAATTTTGTTGGTATACTTTTTGGGACAAAAATCGCAAGCAAATTGATATTTTGAGTCTTCATGTAGGTCCATGTGACTATCAAATACATCCTTGTCCTTAAAAAAACGATCGCATCTATATATATTGTGGGAAACAATTTAACAAAAACATTAGCAAATAACTTAAGAAGTTTGTAACAAATTAAATCTTACTGTATACATGCCATAGCAGCATCAGGATTATGCTTATACTGGGTGTGTTCAAATAAATCATTGGAAGTTTTAAATAAATCTCCACATAAAAAGCACACCTTGGGACGATGATTTGTTAAATGAAATTGCATATGAAATACAAATCTAAAAATAAAAGAATTTTGTTACAACACAAAAATGTATACAAATAATAATATAAAAGAAATCATAAATTTATTAATACATACCTTTTCAAAGATTGAAAATCCATATCACAATACTGGCAGTAATTCGGTGATCCCGCTTTCCGTTTTATAGTTCGACAGCATGAGTGTTTATTAAAATCAATAAAAAAAGAAAATGATTTCTGACAATCTGGACATTTGCCATAAATTGGGGTGCTAAAAACATAATAATAATAATAAAACAAATTTCAGATTGTTTCTATTGAATGCATATAAATTATCACATTTATATATTTACCTCTCTAACTTGTCATAATGGTGCAGTATAAAATGTCTGGCTAAAATCGGTAAACTATAAACAAAACACTCACAATCTTTAAATACACAGGTGAATTGTTGTTTCTCCTCGAATTCTGTGATACAAACGTGACTTAATAATTCTTGAAATGTAAGATATTTGCCAAGACACAACTAAAATGTATTTTTAAAAATGTTAATGAAAATAAATTAATATATCGTCTAAGTTTCTTGATCTTTTTTAATTGATAATATTTTAATAGCGAATAGTTTTTGTAACTAATTGAAAATTTTTTTGTACTTACCTTACATTCCACTTCCCAATCTAAGTCCAAGTCTTGAAATTTTGTCGATAAAACCCTATCCAAATACTCATTTATATCAATGCTATCATATTCCTCAGAGCAATACAACTCTAAAATGTTTATAAAGGAAAATATATATATATATTATTTATTTAAATCCATAGTTCAATATTGAATTTTTTTTATTAAAATAAAAAAACAAATAAATACCTTCAATTAAATACTCTTCTTCTAATGAAAATGTATCATCTACGGTTTCTGAATCATTTTCAATTGTTTGTCTTTGATCTACCTCCTCTTCACTTATTGGTACATTCGATTTTAAGTCGGGTTCTTGTAGATTTATATTATCTAACTTATTGTCTTCTGTGTCTTGCGTATTTTCCACATCATCAATATTTAAGGATTCTTCCTCGTAATTTTCGACTTCTTCGACAAGTATTTCTTCCAGAGCTAAATTCTGATTACCATCATTTTGCGAAAAGTTACAACCGAAATCTTGTTCAACTACCTCTTTTTCGACAAATTCATCATCCTCAACAATAGTATTTACGTCATTGTAGGTACAATTATTTTCATCAGTATCGCCTTCGACAAGAGTCAGTTGTTCACTTGCTTTTAATATTTCAAATTCCTCAAAAGAAACTTCAGTAGCTATTATATTTGCATTAACTAGACTTTCCAAATTTAAATTATTATCTTCATTTTCAACAAATTGAATAACTTCATTATTCAAAGATTCACAGTCGTCTGTTGGTTTATTTGTACTATTAGTTGTTATATAATTAAGTTCTTCGACAATTTCAATTTCCTCATTAGAAATAAAGTTTTCTTGTGGAGATTCATCATACGAATTATTTACACACGTAACGTCTTCAATATATTGAGGAGATAATGAGGAATCACCTTTTCTTATAATATATTCTTCATTATTAAGACTTTCGTTTTCACTATCTTGAAGGTTTACATCGTCCTCCTCCTTTTTGAACATATTTTTTCCATTATCATTCTCTGTAAAAACAATAGTGGTATCCGGACCTTCAATTTTATTAGCTATTTCTTTGGCATGCTCCTCCAGATCGTACAATTCTATTAGACGATTAACACAATCATCACATAGAAGTTCATTTGCTGCATTCGACACTTGAATACGAAAAATTTTTTCTACTAATGCGGGTAGTTGCAATTCCAGGCCCACTTCATCATAAATTTCATGAAACTCATTAACATCTTCATCCGAGGTTTTTTTGCAATATAAACAGATACTCATGGTTGTGGAAACACCTCCCGCTTTAACAAATTCGTAATGCTTTTATATATGTTACCACTTAATAACAAATATGCGAATTAGTTCGTATTTATAGTAAGAAATATGTTTGTTTTTATATATAATAAAACTTTTTTATTTTTTATCTATATGTATGTACATATTTTGCAAACAAAATATTTCTCATTTACTTCTACTAAGATAGTGATGCCATATGTAAGGAGTTACTATGAAGGGCTGCCAATATCTTGAACATGACAAGAATTAACCCTTAAATGTATGAATGTTTTAAAATACACCACTATTAAGAAAACTTTATACGGCCACAATTTAGGTCAGATTTTTAGCCATCAGGATTCATTTTATATACTAGAAAAAAGGAGTTATATTAAGAGGTGATAACAGTTTATCTCAAACGCATCAATTAAAATAAAACACCCCTCAAAGCTTGGAATTTTTAGTTTATTAAGTCTTTTGAAACCATACAATATTTTTGACTTAACGATGTATTTCTGTTCTATATATTATAATTTTGAAAATATAATGGAATATTTTTAACATGACTTACCACAATCTTAAAAGTGTTACAGATTATCGTTATAGAAAAACTAAGTCATTCCGTACATATAATAAAACAAACCAAATATATAAGGACCCTATTCAAAATATATGGGAATCCAATAAAGCGTTTGTTACAGAAATCACAAAAACAACTTTCGGAAACAGACACATGAAGTAATATTTGCCCAATAAACTAAAAAAAAAATGTGTACAAATTAAATTAAGATTGACCCGGTTTAAAATCCAGAAGATTTATTTCAATTTAGGTTAAATTTATTCTCTTTAAGCCACAAACTATTTTATCATACGCCACCTTCTATTAGTAATTTATACGATGGGAATTTCTAAAGTGCGCTGGAAAAACATGGATATTTTTAATCAGCGAAAGATGAATTTCTGTTTAGTTGGAGAAAAAATATGTTGTTATAAATTTATTATGTATTTATAAAACATGTAGATATATACACCTGCAGTCAAAATAACAGCACCAACTTAAAAGTTTTAGTATATCAATTTGCATTCTAAAAAATTTTGTTTTGATTTAAGCCAAAACGCAACAAAAAATACTGTTATGTATGTTGTTTATTATTATCATAAAAAATATATATTAATTTAAAAATGTCAATTAATTTATTAAAACCTTAAAATAAATACATATTCCACCAAAATAACAGCACTTTGTCTAATTTTTTTTAAATAATCAGTTGTTCTTAAAAAAAACTAAGCATAAGCATTTCACTTTTGTGTTTCCAAAAAAATTAAAAAATTAAATTTGTAGTTCTTTGTTGCATGCCTTTAACTTGCAATTGCAGCAGCTCTACGCTATAGCGTCGAACTTTTTAGGCTTTGGCAGCTGCTGTACTCATTGTTTTTTTCAACAATAGAAATGACAATAATTCGTTTTTGACCACGTGATTACGCTCTGATATTAAACATCTCAATGCATTATGACCATTTGATTAAAACAATTCCTAATATCGGAAGACAACATACACTTAAGTAACAGTTTTTTAATTAGGTTGGGTTTTTTATCATGCAGTGTGCTTTCCAATATATTTTAACCGAATACTTTAACAAAGATAAATTTATTACCTATCGTTCTTAATTTCGTTATTTGCATAAGTTAAAGAAATAAATTGAATATATGTAAGTTAACTGATGCTATAATATTGACCACAGAAATTTTAATATGGTGACAACTAATCGTTCATAAATAATAGACAACTATGCAATTTTACAAGAACTAAACACATCTGAGAGAACAGAAAATATGTTATTGTTTTTGACATTTATTAATAATAGTTTGTTTTTAATCTTAATTTGTTCTTCTTATAAGCATATAATTTTGTCTGGTGCTATTTTTTTGCTCAGTGCTGTATAAATAATTTTTTATAATTTTTTGCTACTATGAATGCACTAAATGTATGTTTAAAATGTTTAAATGTATTATTTAATTACATTTCTAAAATTAAAATTGTATTTTCAGTTTTTTTAATAATAATGGTATATTTTTATAGATAAGTATATTAATTACTGGGTAACTGTGAAGTGTATATTTAAAGATACAACCAGCTGTTCATAAATAATTTTAAAAAAATTTAAATAAAAATGCATTTACATATTTAATTCATATATTTGACCAATATTGGAATTTTGGGCATTTAAGGGTTAAAGCGTTATATCATATCAAAAGATTTTCTGTTAGTATGTGAATTTAATTACTTAGGTTTTTTTAAAGATTTATCCACACTTTTTAGCACAGAATTAGTTTGTGCTTTTTAGTATCTGGATCAAGTAACATAAAAGAATTAATGATATTATAAGGTGTTTTGAATCTGACTGGTTTCGGTTGCTACAATTTTAACTCTATTTTGGTTGTAAAAGGAACGGAAATACAGGTATAAATTTTAAAAAATTTCCCTTTACATTTGCTTGTAATATAACGGAGTTATTTAATTGTGCCATATTGTGTTATTTTCTATACTTATATTTTCTATATAATTAAAACTGTAACGTGAATGATCCTTATATAAATATTAAATGAAGTTTTTATGTTTATTATATTTACAATATTATTGCTTTTATGTTTTATAAATTTTTATTGTTTATATTTTGTTTAATTGTGTCATGATTATTTTTGCTTTTACTGTATTTTATTTTAACAAGTATCATTGAGTGTAATTCTTAAATTTATATCATTTACTTTAAAAACAATTCCACTCATTTGCTCTTTAATACATATGTTAAAAATCATTTTGTAACTGCTTGTTTCTCAATTATAACATTCACTCAATTCTGTACTTTATGTTGTCATTTCATAAAATTTAAATATAAGAATAGATCAAACTAAAATTACATTCATTCCATACTGAGATCTTGATCAATAAACACGCCTAAAAAATTGATACCTTATTTTTTATTAATATATATATAAAATAATTTATTATATGAGGGCGAATATAACAGCAGTTAGTTCAAGCCCCATATTAATAAATTAATTTACATATTAAAATAATTGAGGTCAACTTGGACTATTCTGTCTGGTTTGGATCCCTTTATTTTAATGTACGTCGTCATCCATACTTAAACCGAGTCTCATCTCCTACATTGGCGCCCAACATAAAAACCTACAAGGAAAAATCTTCAAAATTGATACGTCTTTCGAAGCTTAAATAAATTTTGCCCAGAAGCATCCAATCATCTTATTCCAGAAATTCAGCTTTGCTATTGTTGTCTAAGAAGAAAACCAGATCAAAGTTTTAAATAAAATTCTGTTTAAATTGTTGTTGTTTTCGTTGGTTTAAAATATTTGTTCACAGCGTTTGTTGTTGCATCCCAACGGTATATTTATTTTACATTTATTGAATTTGAGTAATAATTGTTGTTGGCATAGTCATCACTTCGTTTGTTTAAAATATTATTTTTCAATATAAGGAGAGTTTCACAAATCATCGTAACGTTATTATTAACAGCAGAATAATTTTAGGAGAAAACAATTCTACATAGATTTTGTGTATACATACATATTTTAAATAAAATACAGTGTGGTACGAAAATTAAATACAGTACTCAAATCGATAAAAACGTTAGTTTTTTTTAACTATTTGAAAATTACGAAAATATAATTTAATTTTTGTTTGTCCCAATATAATAAATATATTTTCAAAATGCGTAGAAGCCCACGCAATACGTCAAATAACCCGCAAAATTCATCTGGGACAGAAAATGCTTCCCAAAATCCAACTCCAATCGGTTCACGATCAACAACCGGGTTACCAAACGTTAATGGCAATATACAAAATCAACCAACTGCTATGCCCCAAAATCACAGCGATTTTTCTCAAAGCTGTTCACAAAATTCTGGTAGTAGTTCTGCCAATATTGTATTAACTCAAGGACAATTTATGGAGTTACTAGGTGGTCTAAACATTAGGCATGAATCTAAAACAACTTTTGTAAATTGTAGCGCTCGTTTTAACGGTGGCAGAAGTGCCACAAAAGTTGAGGACTTCATAGCTACCATTTTAGTTTACAAAAACGCAGAAAATGTGTCCGATGCAATGGCTTTAACAAGCTTACCGTTATTGCTAGAAGGATATGCCTCTACTTGGTGGCAAGGCGTTAAAAACGAAGCCATTACTTTTGAAATGGCAATTGATTTGCTACGTAAAGCGTTTTCTCCGCCTAAGCCAGATTGGCGGATATTTTTAGAAATTAATCAAGAAAAACAGAAAGTTTTTGAGTCTACCGATAGCTTTATATGTAAAAAGCGAAGACTGTTTGCGCAATTATCTGAACGTTTATCAGAAAACACAATGATAAATATAATTTTTTCTCATCTGCTACTTTCAATAAGAGAAAAGATTCCCAGAGAAGGTATTAATTCTTTCCAAGAATTGCTACAAAAGGCTAGAGATATTGAAATGCTTTTAGAAGAAAACAAAGAATCAAAGCCACATTTAAACAATGTCACTGAAAAACTAAATGTACGCTGTTCATTTTGTAGGAAAAAGAACCACACATCAGAATCATGCTTTAAACGTATTGAAGCTGACAGAAAGGGAAACCCTAAAACTAAAGAAACAATTTTAAACTGTTACGGTTGTGGTTTACCCGGTTATTACCGCTCGAGTTGTCCACATTGCAACAAAAGAGATCCAATTACCAGTCCAGAAAAGTTAGATTTCAATTTAGTCCACACTACCGTAGTAGGAAGAGATGTTCCGACGGTTGGTATATCTATTAACGGACTAAATGGTGAAGCATATTTTGATACAGCTGCTCGTACAAGTGTTGCTGGTTATTCGCTATTTCAAAAATTAAAAGAGAAAAATGTAGATTTTCAACAAGTTTCAGCAGAAATTATTTTAGCTGATGGTGTTCCACGTGAAGAAATCGTTTTTTCAACAATCGTAAATATTTTAATTGGAAAACGTCTTAAACGAATTCGATTCATCTGTCTGCCTAAAGCACGTCAAAATCGAACTTTAATTGGCATAGACTTTCTTGAACAAACGGGAATTGTGCTTGATTTAGCTCAGAGAACTTGGCATTTTAAAGACGATCCTAACGTACAATTTGAGTTTAAGATGAATAAACCTAATTTAATTAAATCTATACCATTAACTCAAGCAAACATTTCCGAACATACTACTGTTGATAACTTTTTAACTTGGTTCGAAAAATCAAACACAGCTCATAACGACGGTAAATGTACCCCTAAAAGTATTGACAGTACATCAACGTATAACTATTCTCCTGGTGGCATTAATAAAATCTTTGAAGGAAGTATTCCTGATGATTTAGAAACCGACGTATACGATTGGGATCTTTTTCCACCACTAAAACGAACAAAAACTTATGATAAATCATTTAAAAAATTTAATAAAATTTTTGAAATTAATTCATTTGATTTAAAACTTAAAAGCTCTGAAGGCGAAAACCTATCAATTGATCAAAAACTTGTTGTGGAAAATTTGTTGGCAGAATTTCAATCCGTTTTTGAAAATACGAATGAAACAATTCCACATGTGGAGCATTCTATTAATACTGGCACACATGCGCCTATTTCATGTCCTCCATACCGTATTTCACCAGTAATGAAAGAAAAACTGAAAGTGGAGATTGATAACATGTTAGATCAAGGAATAATTATGGAAATAGAATCACCTTGGGCGTTCCCAGTTGTGCTAATTCCAAAGAAAACTGGCGATATAAGGGTATGTGTTGATTATCGTCGGCTAAATGCGATAACCGTAACTGATAAATATCCTTTACCAAGAATGGACGATTTGCTACATGCTGCAAAAGTATCGTCATTCATGTCTACCATAGACTTAAAATCAGGATATTGGCAAATTAAAATGTCCGATGCAGATAAACTGAAAACTGCTTTTACAACCCCTTTTGGCATTTACGTATTTAACAGAATGCCTTTTGGTCTGAAAAATGCACCAGCAACGTTTCAAAGGCTCGTTGACAAATTTCGTAATGGACTGCCACAAATAGTTATATTAGCTTATTTGGATGATATAATTATTTGCTCAAAAGATTTTGAATCCCACATAAATGATTTAAGAAAAACATTAGAAAGAATTAAAATATTTAAGCTCCAATTAAACCGTGAAAAATGCAACTTTTGTAGACCTGAGGTCAAATATCTGGGGCACGTTTTAACTGTAAATGGTTTAAAACCCGATGAAGAGAAAATTGCAGCTATTCTACAGAGACCCCATCCAAAAAATTTAAAACAATTAATTTCATTTTTACAAACATGTTCGTGGTATCGAAGATTCATACCAAATTTTGCGGAAATTTCAAAACCTTTGTCAAATTTAACTAAGAAAAATATAAAATGGAAATGGAATGATTTAGAACAAAATTCGTTTGAAAAATTAAAAAGCTGTTTGGTATCTTCACCTATTTTACAACAAATAGATGAAAACAAACCTTTTTTTCTGAAAACTGATGCAAGTAATTATGCACTCGGAGCTGTTCTACTCCAGGGGGAGAAAGAAAATGAACACCCTATAGAATATGCTAGTCGTCTACTTCTTCCAGCTGAAAGGAATTACTCAACAACGGAGCGTGAAGCATTAGCTGTTGTTTGGGCTGTTAAAAAGTTTCGTGGATATATTGAAGGTTCAGAAATATCAGTTTTAACCGACCACCAACCGTTAAAATGGCTATTCAGTTTGAAATCGCCTACTGGCCGTTTAGCAAGATGGGCTCTGCAGTTGCAACCTTATAATATTAAATTTGGATACACACCTGGGAGACAAAATGTTGTGGCAGATACATTATCTAGACCACCTTGCCCTATAGAAAATCACTCGGATATAGCATGTGAATGTTGTTCAATATCTATTGATTTCCCACGAAAAGGTTCAGCAGACATACGAAAGACGCAACTAGAAGACTTAGAAATTAAAAGAATAATAACATCATTTGAAACTGATGATGAAAGTCTCTATAGATATACTAGTCGAGGATACATAATGATAGACGGAGTATTGTATCGTTTTTGTTCGGATCAAGATTCCGAAAATGGGCAACTAGTATTACCAAAGTCAATGAGAAGCACTATCCTTCAAAAATTTCACAATGATCCTACTGCAGGACATTATGGTGTTGAAAGGACAATCAGGCGTATTGTTCCGCACTATTATTGGCAGGGAATGAGAGCAGAAATAGCAGCATATGTAAAAAACTGCACTGAATGCCAAAAATATAAAGCGACAAACTTGAAACCGGCAGGCTTATATCGTACAGTTGCAAGCAACCAGAGGTTTGAAGTTATTGCCATAGATTTTGTTGGCCCGTTACCTCGCACCAATGGATCTTAGTTATAGAGGATATATGTAGCCGTTGGGTGGAGTTGTTTGCGTTGAAAGAAGCTACGGCAGAGAATTGTTCAACTATTATTTTAAATGAAATTATTTTGCGTTATGGTGTTCCAAGAAGAATACATACAGATAATGGCTGTCAATTTATTTCTGCGATTATGCAACAGCTAACTTTTTGTTTGGGCATTGATCAAACTTTTACTCCTGTTTACCACCCTGAGGCAAACCCAGTAGAAAGAAAAAATCGTGACCTAAAAACACAATTAGCAATTTGTGTTGGTAAAGAACACACAATGTGGCATTTAAAACTACCGATGATACGTTTCGCAATGAATACTTCAAAATGTGAGAGTACTGGTTTCTCAGCAGCATACTTAACTTTTGGTAGAGAATTAAGAAGTCCCTTGGAAGCACATTATGACTTGAGGTCTATTATTGTGTCCGAGAATTTTATTCCGCAGATCACACCACATTTGTTAAGACTTGCTGATACGCTTAAAACAGCTAAAGAAGCTGTCGAAAAAATGCAAGACCATAACCAAGTTTATGCAAATGTAAAGCGAAGACCGCAAGTTGATTTTAAAATTGGTGACAAAGTTCTAGTGGCAACCCATGTGCTAAGTAATGCTTCAAAAGACATAACAGCAAAGTTTATACCTCGTCGAGATGGTCCATATAAAATAATAAACAAAAGAGGAACTTGTTATACTATAGCTGCAGAAGAAAACCCGAACACACCACTAGCAACTTATCATGCATCTGATTTAACACCGTACGATAAATCCACAGATAAACCAATTTATCCCATACGACGACGTGGTCGTCCTGCAACCGATAGAAACACTATAACCAACACTCAAATTCAAACGACAACAAATGTAAACGACCTTGATACAATAGCAACAAAACAAAGTTCTACTGAAGATAATAGGCTACGATTAACAACAACGACTGATAACATATTACAGAATTCAGATAGCAGACGTAAATCCCTACGACAACGACAACATAGCAAATACTACTGAGATCCTGCCACATCATCGTGACGATAGCTGAGGCAGAGGGGGAGGTTGTAACGTGAATGATCCTTATATAAATATTAAATGAAGTTTTTATGTTTATTATATTTACAATATTATTGCTTTTATGTTTTATAAATTTTTATTGTTTATATTTTGTTTAATTGTGTCATGATTATTTTTGCTTTTACTGTATTTTATTTTAACAAGTATCATTGAGTGTAATTCTTAAATTTATATCATTTACTTTAAAAACAATTCCACTCATTTGCTCTTTAATACATATGTTAAAAATCATTTTGTAACTGCTTGTTTCTCAATTATAACATTCACTCAATTCTGTACTTTATGTTGTCATTTCATAAAATTTAAATATAAGAATAGATCAAACTAAAATTACATTCATTCCATACTGAGATCTTGATCAATAAACACGCCTAAAAAATTGATACCTTATTTTTTATTAATATATATATAAAATAATTTATTATATGAGGGCGAATATAACAGCAGTTAGTTCAAGCCCCATATTAATAAATTAATTTACATATTAAAATAATTGAGGTCAACTTGGACTATTCTGTCTGGTTTGGATCCCTTTATTTTAATGTACGTCGTCATCCATACTTAAACCGAGTCTCATCTCCTACAAAACTAGGTTTAAAAATTCTTTAAAGTAAATTCTCAACATTGACATTGTGTCGTTTAACTATTTATACGTTTTAATAAGGCAAAATAACTATAAGAAGAATTAACAATCTGAAAATAAAAAAAATACAAGAAATAGATATACATATTTTTATAAAAGTATATACACAAATAGTTTTATAATATTGCAAAACCAATTCATTGCTGGGGATTGATTTTTTTTTTTACAAAATAGCACAGATTTTTATTCTAACGATGAAATAAAACTTTATTAATATGTTCATATAAGTAATATAAGAAATAAAACTAGGTTTTAACAAGAAGAATTTAAACAACATAAAAAAACAAGTTAAACTAAATACAAATATGAATATTTATTAAAACATATATCAGGGTATATTTATTTATCAGGTGCCGAACTACGGCATTCGATCACGATCGAAATTTTACTCGAACGATCGATTACGATTCGAATGCCGTAATTCGGCCTCAGATAATTGAAATTTGAAGAAAACATTTTAGTTTAAAAAAATATACTTATTAAATAAAGGATGGGTTAATTTTAAGGGCCGATGTTGATTTTAAATAAAACATAAATTATTTAGGAAATTGTTGTCATTTTTTTATTATGATAATATTGATATGGTTCAATTATGTATGTATGGAATAAAATGGTCGCCGCGATCACTGCAGCACAATTCTATTCGATGGTCCAAATTTTCAATGACAATGTTGATGTTCAATTGTTGGGCACGATGATAAGTGGAGGTTGACTGATTTTTTGCCACACTATTGCGAAAAACAGCAATGTTTCCCATTCAACGAACTAATATGGCATTCATAGATGTTTTCACATTTCAAATAGACCTGTTTTGCTGAAATTTAAATATTTTTCAGAATTCTCCCGATTGTGGATGAATTTTAACGATTATGTACCAAAAAAAACCACGAAGAGCACGAAATTCATTTTTCATAACAAGCCTGAATAACTTTAACGAGTTGCTCGATTGTGTATCTTTCCATGGTTCAAATTAAGTTAGTTTGAAATTGAGAAATGTCAAATGAAATACAGAAAAAACTTGACGTTTACGTGTGCACATTCAACATCGACCTTTAAAATTTAACCACCTTTTATATGGAGTTTTACAGCTGAAGTTCAACTAAAGTATAAAACAAATCAAAATACTATAAATACTAATAATAATAGTAATAATATTAATAATAATAATAATAATAATAATAATAATAATAATAATAATAATAATAATAATAATAATAATAATAATAATAATAATAATATTAATATTAATAATAAGTAAAGGCACTATTTTCAGTCGTGCCTAATTTTATATACCCTTCACAATCGTGAAGCAGAAAGGCACTGTGGCAGTTGTATTTAGGTGATTATATTACAGTCCAGGGATTGACTAGTTAAATACACCTAATTATGTAAATATTAAAAATTAAAGACGCCGTTGTAAATAACAAAGCAAAATGTGATATAATATTTAATTTTAAATCTACTCTTCGTTGTGATAATTATACCTATGTACAATATGGTAAAGGGTATTATCAGATTCGGCACGTCCGAATGTAGCGCTTGTAATTGTTTAACTTACCGAAGTAAAAGCTGCCAAATTGAATGTGTAAGTAGGATTGATTGATCTTATAACTATGGGTAAATCAAAACGTGTCATCATTAATAAAGTTAGTTTGCGATTTAGTTTATTCCATTCTACCCACTTCGAACAATACAGGAAATAAGAAATTTCTTGACTTTTAAAAGTGACCTCACTTGAGAAATAACACAGTATATAGATTTGCGATAACATGCAAAGTTGATAAATTAGAAACTTTATGAAATTTGCATAATCACCAGGATCGGAGAGCTAAAATACCAGCACACACACATTTAATTTAAAATCACTATATATGTATGTTTTTTTAACTTACAAAAGACATGGCATAGAAATTTGCCACCAAGACTAAAACCGAACAGGCAATTTGTATGGAAATGGGAAAACTAACTAGATTTTCCACAATTGTACATATTTTTACAATTGACTCATAAAATTTAATGCAATTTTTTAATTTTAAGGTGATTTTGTTATCATCGTTGTTAATATCGTCTGAGCCTAAGTGTTCCAAACGATCACAAAATATATCCAATTGACCTTTGATGTGTATAAGAAATGATGCCGATATCGAATCGAAGGCTATATTCATACAACAGCATAAAGACACTGCCACATATTGGTATAGATACATCATCAGATAACGCCACTTTTTATTCATATTTATGGGATTATAAATGGACAACGGAAGCTCCGTATTATCCACAAAATATTGTGTAACCAATACCACTTGCAAAGCACATAATGAAATACCACAATAAAAGTTTCTTACAGTCCGACTTAGTTTTTGTGATTCTTTAAACAATTTTACTTCTCGCATATTCATAGGACAAAACATTGGTTCATGTGTAGTTTTTACCAGTTCGTAATACAAATCATTTTTTATTTTAATTGTCGCAAATTTTGATAGCACTGCCAGAGATGTTGCAAAAATAAAAAACACTTTAATTACTGCATTTAAATCGGTAATATTCGTTATGAATTGTATAAAACAACATGCATCGAATGATAGAACCCAAAACAATAATATATAATAGAAATAAATAGTGTGGAGAGTACGAAATCGTGGCGTCACTGTGTTAGGTAATTTCCAAACAGCTAATAAACGAAAAATCCATGATTGATATTTGTAAAATGTTTTCAAAGCCTTATGGTGCTCACGAGTATTCATGATGAATTTTGTTTGATATTAAAATTAATTTTAAAAGAAATTAAATAAGTAAAAGGTTTATAAAGCAAAAATGTGTCGAAATTTCCCAAATAACTAAATATTGTATTAGCAGAGTCATAACCAATTTGTTTGCGGTCTTTGCTATCAAAACACCATTAATATTTTATTAAACATTATCCTTTCAGAGTTTCTAGTTCACCGTCAGAAGTAGCAAACACTTCCAAGAATTATCAAGAAATTAACAGTGTGTTACAATATTTGAAAAAATTATGGCAAATATTTAAGCAAGATGTTTTTTTTTAATTGAAAATTGTGATACCAACATAAATATAATAATAATACAAAAAACTTATAATGAAAATAAGAAAAGAAAACTTATTAACTGTTTCAAAAAAAGATGACCAAATTTGATCAAATTCCCTAGAATGTATGCTATAGAATCTCTAAATTAATTTATATATTGTTAAAGAATTGTTCACATAAAATCCGGGCATATTCTAATCATATGTTTTATTCAGTTTTCTTATATAATTTTTAATCTGTTCAAAAATATTTGCATGGTCGCTGAGCAAATATAATTGTAAATGCATATAATAACTGCTTTAAAGTGTAAAATTGCAGCTTTTGTTTGAATTACTTATGCGAATTACCCTGTTCTCATTAAACATTCCTTATTGGATTTGACAGTTATTCTTATTTGATGATTTGATGTATACAGAAAACGCACACATATAAACAAATATTTTATTCGATCTTCTGTCTTGGGCGTAACTAGACCATTCCGGGTGTGGCATTGAATTTTTTTTCTAGAATTTCAAAAAATTAACTATTTATATTAAATATACATATAAAATTAATTCAGTTTAAGACTTTGAAAAGAACAACATTTTTAAGCTCTTACTACCCGCAGAAAAAATTTGTAGCTACGCCAGCGTCTTTTGTAGAGGCAACATACCGTCGGGGCATGATTTCCTCCCTTCCATTATTGTGTATGTGGCCAATGACCTTTTATATATCACAATTTGCTTTATAAATTGTACATTTTTTGCATACCATATTATATGGTAACTCCATACTATGAGAGTGTTAAAGGGTATATATACACATATATATAAGTTTGTCATTCTGTTTCTATTTCCTACAGTATTCATTTGCGACCCCATAAATTTTTATATTCTAAATCCTTATAGAAAGAAAAGTCGTTTAAGATAGGTCCATCTGTGATCCGTGTAAGCCCTCGTATGAGGTATTAATTTATCAAAAAAAAATGCTTTCGAAAATTTTTGGCATTAAAATTTTTGCAATTTTTAGCCATTAGCGGCTGAGATATAAGCGTGTTGTTTTTCGTAGTTGGTATGCTTATTCACGTGTAATTCTAAGTTTTTTGTTTGTTTACTGTATGTTGCACAAACATGATCAAACACAACAAGAAGAAGGTATGTACAACATGCTATGAATAAACAACTGCAAAGATTAAGTAAGTGTAAATATGTTTGTGCTTTTGAGTTCAGTTCAGCAGACCGTCAGCTGTTTTAAATGATAAACAAATCCATTAGCCATTGATTTGTTCGCACAAGAACAACATATTAACAAGACAATTTTAAAAATTTTTAATTTTATTTGATATGAAGAAAACGTGTAAAGAATACTTTGAAATGCCTTTTGATGTCACACATCATTGTGAAAATAATTTTTCTGACTGTTGGAACAAAAACAAAACATCGAAAATATTGGTATATACGAGTCAGTTTAATGTGCGCATAAAAAATTTTTAGATGTCCGAACAAATTGATGGCTAATAGAAACACTATGGTATATAAGTATGTATATATGTATGTTTACCAAAATTAACCTCAAACATTTATTTTAAATTGCACATAAATAAGTCATGCATATTATCGAACGTGTAGCTAGATTCGACCAATAAATGGAGATAATGTTTACAGTATAAATGAATCAAAAAATTGGAAAAGACGATGAAAACATTTTTTTTTAATTTATTGTATTGTGTATAAATTTGTATTTTAAATAATTATTATGCAACCGGATTTTATGTGAACATTGCTTTACCATTTTTAAATTGTTCCCTCTTAAAATTATACTAATAAGACCAATTACTAAATGTAACTGAAAAATAAAAAAATCATTTGCTAGTTAAACCATTTTATTAATAAGCTATTATGTACTTTTGCTAACATTTTCTATAATAATGCAAAACTTTATTTTACAATTAATATTTCATAATATTTTTTTGTGTGATACATTTAATATTATGTCTTGACTGGTTTAAGCATTTATACGTTTCAAAAGAGCAAAATAACTATACGATGAATTAACTATCTGTAAAATAATGCGAAAATTAAACGATTTCCGTGTTCAAAATCAAAATGCATATTCAAATTACAACTTACCGAAGTAAATGCAGCCAAATTAAACGAATAGCAACGATTTATAGTTTTAATACGTATTGGTGAGTCAAAATTTATGCTCATTAGCAAGATCAACTTTCTATTTTCCTTATTCCAATTAAACCAATTCGACATATATACATCGAAAGATAACTCCGAACTTTTTAATGAAACCTCATTCGAGAAGTAGCATAATATAAATATCTGTGTTAGCATACAAGTTTGATAAAGAGCGAATTTTATTAAATTTGCCAGTTCTTCGGTATCTGAAAGCTTCAAAAGGTAATACAAATGTATAAATTACTTTAAATTTTAATTTTGAATGTATGTATGTACTTACCAATGACATGGCATAAAAATTTGCTATTAAAACAAATACAGAACAGGCAATTTGCAACGAAATCGGTATACTGACCAAATGTTCAATATCGTGCGATAGCATCACAATGCGATCATAGTAACGTATGCAATCTTTTAATTGTTCTAAAATTAAATTCTGTGACGTGTTTAAGTTTTTACCAATGTTTGTTAAACGATGGCCCAACATATCCAGTTGACCTTTTAGGTATATAAACATAGAGGTTGACAATGAGTCAAAGGCCACATTAACTAAGCACAACACGGACAACGATAAACATTCATAGATATAGACCAAGTTATATTTCCAAATATTATCCAATTTAAAAGGTATATAGATATTAACGGGTAAAATTTTGGTGGCACTTAAATACTGCGTCATAAACAGGGTGCTTAAAGATGTAAGTGAAAGACATGCATAAAAGTTGCGCACTCTAGTGCTTAGTTCAATACATTTTAGAAAAATTTTTCTCTCATAATGATTTCTGGGTAAAAACACCGGATTGAACATTTGCTTAAACAGGCTTTCATATGCTTTATTTTTTATTTTGATCTCAAGATATTTTCCCAATACCGCTACGGCAGTGGATAATATAAAAAATACTTTAATGACTTCATCCAAATTGTTGATATTGGTTATAACTTGCACAATCATTAGGCAGTCGAAAAGCAGCATCCAAAATATAAAAAAATACCAGAAATATATTTTATACGCCGTTTTCAAGCGCTGCGAAGTCTCGGGTGATAACTGCCAAAGAGCAAATAACTTTAACAATGTGTATTGTTTCATATAAAGTTGCATGACCATTTTCCGGTATTCAATCATGATTTTTTAGTTTTTTTTTTTTGATAAATATAAAATAAGGATTTAGTTTAAAATTATCTTTTTATATACCACTTTTATTGATGGTACTAAAAGTCAATGAATTTGTATACTAATTTGAAAATAATTATATCAAGTAAGTAGTTAATTAGGTTATAATTAATGATGATAAAATATTATCCTGCCATTACCCTACATAACCTTAAATAAAATTTTTATTGAATATTCTATTATACTTTTAAAAAAAAATTGTTTTTTGAACAATTCTAATATTTTAATTGTTAGTTGTTAAAAAATTGTAAAAACTTTCCCTGAAGAAGCTACCCAATGTGGTAGCGAAATATCGGAAAATAAAATTATAACTACAGTCAAAGCCCGGTATAGTGAATACTCGATTTAACGAAAACGCGATATAACGAACGACCAAATTTTTTACATTAACTACCTTATATTACGAACATATCAAAAAACTTATACCCGATATAACGAACTCAGGACAAAAACTCAAACAAATAAAAAATTAGTCTACTAATTTGTACACAATAGAAAAGAGAACCTATCACGTTAAAAAATACCGCTTGTTTTTCAATTAATACTCATTTGATATTTGCGTATGCGCTGATGTCAAAAGCTTTTTAGTGCGTTTTTTTATCAGGTTATTAAGAATTTCAGCATAAAATAAGAATGGGAAACAGAATTTCTTTAAGTGACAAAATAAAAATGTTTGATGACTGTAAAAAAGGTATAAGCCCTAGTGCAATTTGAAAGAAATATGGGATTCCAAAATCTTCAATATGCACATTAGAGAAAATGAAAGACAAAATTGTGTTAAATCTAGAAGCTACCAAATATATATCGGTCACTTAAGGGTGAGTACTCAAAGATGGAACAAAAGCTGTTCGATTGGTTTCTGAACCAAAGGAAGAAGTTTGTACTAGTAAATGGAATAGCACTGAAAGCAAAAGCCATTGAAATACAAAACAAATTTTGTAATGGAGGGTTCAACGCAAGTGATGGATGGTTAGCTAGATTCAAAAAAGATACAGCATTAGACTTCTTAAGGAATCAGGTGAAAAGTTATCATCAAGAGAGGATTAGTAGAACTATTTAAACAAAAACTGCAAAATGTTGTAAGAAAGAACCATTTAACCCATAGTATAATTTTCAATGGTGACGAAACGGGACTTTATTGGAAAATGCTTCCAAATAAAACATTAGTACATGCTAGGGAATCTACAGCTCCAGGAAGAATAATATCAAAAGAAGAGTTACTTTACAGCTCTGTGCAAATGCTTCATTCACAAAAAATATAAAACCTCTTCTTATTGAAAAGTCTCGCTCATTTCGAAACAAAGTCTTGCCTATAAATTATCTTCATGCTAAAAGTGCTTGGATAAATGCTGGAATCTTCAAGATTTGGTTTATTTTGAAATTATGTAATGGTTTAATAACATACATTTTTTAGGTGGAATCTATAAAATAAATCTTTTTGATATAACGAATTATTCCATATAACGAAAGGGCCAGACAATATATCATTCGTTAAACCGAGCTTTGACTGTATTTTTTATAAAAGTAAGTGATCTCAAGCTCAATACAAAAAACAACTGCTTGTTTATACTTTATATTTTATGGGGTCGGAAATGAAAA
Organism: Phyto melanocephala; assembly: GCA_941918925.1. Classification (NCBI taxonomy): domain Eukaryota; kingdom Metazoa; phylum Arthropoda; class Insecta; order Diptera; family Rhinophoridae; genus Phyto; species Phyto melanocephala. The sequence continues at coordinate 109,021,544 of OW799237.1, forward strand.
TTGTGGAAATTACAAACAGAATGACAAAGCTATATATACCCTTGTGCACCACAGGTGAATGGAATGACAGAGGCACCATCTGTCGAAAATTGGTCGTACCAATTTAGAAACCTTTGTGTGCTCATGCACAACAACTTTGCTAAATATTATCACATGATCAAATGCATAGTTTACGATTCTATAAACGACCTACAGACAAACATTCATTTTTGTATATTGTTGCTCACAGAAAGAAAGGCCCTAACTCAAATAATTGTAACTTTACAGGAGAAATAAATATAAATAGTAAAACAACTTTATTTTGTTTTTTTGTAGTTTATTTAGTATTCGTTGTAGTCCAATTATTAATATTATTTTAAAAAAATCATTCAATCCTGCTTAATGTTTTTAACAATTAAATCATTATTATGGGAAACGTTGGTAAACTAATGTTTTGCAAAAGTATTTAATAACGAATTTGCTGCTTAATTAATTATGTAAAATTACTTACCTCATTATGGAACATAAAAAATTTAACAACTGAAACAACTGACGACACATTTCTCAGACCATACGTTCATTTTATTACTTTAATATCTTTACATGTCTATTACAAAAAAATTGTGCAATCCTTTGGTTACGTTAACGTTTAAAATTTTATTTAATAGTTAATATAGAAGAAGATGGCTTATTGAATAAAAGAACATTTAAAATGGTCTGGTTGTTTGTGCTTTTTTTTGAGTACATAAAATAATTTACAAATATTATTCATTATAACATTTTGTGATATAGAAGAAATAATATAAATTTTAACAAATCAAGGAATATTTGTGCATAAATTGTTTTTTAATGTTATCTTAAAAAAAAATAATAATAATTAATTAGAATATATTTGCAAAATTTTAAAATTCAAAGTGGTCTTTCGGTTGCAGGTTTAATTTATTAAGAGTTTAAGGGAAATGTTGGCACTTATTTTAACCTCTTAACAACAACTTAGACCTAAATATACGTTAAAAAACGTAATTTTTTTATATATTAAAAAAAATATGTTTATAATTTTAATAAAGGTTAAGGACTATTACAATAAGAATTTATAATGTCTATTTCCCTGTTTTTTCTTATAGTAGAAAAGTTTGTATGTGTATACACATATCTTTACATGTTTGAATAATTAAAGATAAATGTTAAAAGTTCAAATATAAATGTAAATTATAATGAACTTTTTCTTAAGTTGAGGGATTCAGAATGCGATATTGTCATATTGTCATAACTTTTAAAAAGAAAAGAAAAATAATTTAAAAATTTTTTACGAACAACAATAATATCAAGGTGTATTGACTTCAGTGTCTCCGTTTGGTTATATTTATTAAATTTTTCGTAACTTTTGAAGGCACCACTTAACATGTATAATTTTGCCATGTTTGTCCAAATTTTCATAACTTTTGGTACATGACACGAAATAAAGTAATCTGTGTGAAATAGTGATTCAATTCACAACACCCCTCGTAATGCACTATTAGCACTATGTTGGTGGTAATTTCCAATAAAACATTTTGTATAACAATACAGTTATATTTTATTGCACAATTTACAAACTGTCGTTGGAGTCGTAGGTTGTATGTAACAAATGCACTTCTCCATATTGTAGTTAAATGGCAATTGTAATTACTTTTCCAGCTATGATGTATTTATACGACATTTTATAAACATAGGTAAAATTGTTGTAAGTGTTGTACAAAAAATTAATGTAGAAATTAGCAACAAAATGTGTACAACTACTACGACAGCTTGTGTATTGAGCATACTATGTTTTTAAAGAGTTGTATTGAATTCATACAGGAATGGGAAACTAAATTTTGTTGCAGATTAAAAAAAAAAAATTATATTATTTTTTTTGCTTCAAAAAGTATTTAAATTATTTTTGTAACTCAAAAGTTTTGTTAATTTTTTTTAAATTTGCTTAAAATTTTTACTAAAAATTTTATTTAAATACTTTTTGCAACTGCGCAGAATAAATGTTTGAACAATTTTCCCATTCGTGATTTATAATTTTTTTTTTTTTGTTTAATACTACAACCAAGGCATATTTATTCAGCAGGTGATCGCAGTTTGGAGAGAATTTTTTTGACAGCTGAAATTTAAAGTAAGTGAGGAACAAAATAATCAGCTGGCACAACAAGTCTACTTGATGAATAAATATGCTTGACTACAACATACAACCGATACAACAAAAATTGTGTACACACGACAAAACAAAAGTTACACATTTCATTTAATATGTTTTGAAAGTGTTGTATTAAATTAATACAGGGATAGGAAATTAAACTGTGTTTGCTGAGTTAAAAAATAATTTATTTTTTGTATTTTTTTTCTCTCAAAATAAAAAATCTGTATTATTTTTTTCAATAAAATGTTTAGTTGATTTTTTTTTTTAATTTTTTTGAAAATACTTTTTGTAACTCTGCCGGAAAAATATTTGATTATACTTTCGATTTCTGATTTTTATTTGACTGGAATTTAATATTATTCGACGTTGAAACATACAACCGATATAACAAAAATTGAGTTCACAAGAAAATAAACCTAACCTGAGTTTTATTAGACGATGCAAAATACATTGGGTGGTTGTGAAATAAACAAGTATTTTTGAATGTAAATGTTTTATTGATATATTTTTTTTTTACTTTGCCAAACAAATTTTATTAAAATTTGCTTGAAAATAATTTTTGTAACACTGCAGAAGTAAGTTTTGAAAATTTTTCCCATTTCTGATTTTGTATTTGTTTGCCATTTAAAATTTTGGGATATGCTTCCAATTAATCTATTAATAATAAATATTTATTTTATGATAATACGACACATAGTACATCTTGTAATCCCCCAATTATGTTTACATAATTAAAGTATTAAAAAAATATCATAAAACCTCTAAAGGACTATTAAACGGATTTTTTTTTTTACATTTCGAAACTTAAAAATTTAGTTATTAAAACAAAATAAAATAAGGCTTTGTAGTGGTTATTTAACCTTAACAAATTAGTTACCAAAACAAGTATACGTCACCAAATAAATGTTTTAAATAACTTTAATTTTGTACCAAATTTGTTGGCAAGACAATCATACTGCACAAACATAATGTTTGATGTATTCACAAGATGTGCTATTCTGCCGTATTGCTATATTGTTTTAATTTTCTTAAATTTAAAAATTATTTTAAAATATTGCATCGTTTTGAAGTGGAATTTTAAATCATTTTAAAATTAAAAAATATATATGTATATGATAACACGACATGAAAGCACACCTGGTGAATCCACCAACTATGAAAAGGGGACAGAAAAAGTTCAATATTTTTGTCAGCAAAGCAAACATCATAAGAATTTATTTCTATTCACTATTTAACCTTAAATTTAATTTTCATTTTTACTAATTAATTTCATAATAATTTTACCATTTTGTACTTCTAGTCCATATAAACTGCCATCATGAATTTCGTTATTTAAAACTTCATCGGTAACGGCGACATGTATACCAGCAGGGCCGGTAACATATACTAAGCTTTTATTATTGAGCTCGTTGAAAATATTCGAACCACTGCCTGAATATTTCGATTGCATACCCCAGCTGTGATATGGTGACGAATTATCCATCATATTGTTTGCTGCAGAGGTGCCGCCATTATGTGTTGCAGTTTTGGCCGCAACTGTCTCATAAAGGCCGTGAAGTTTTAATAGTTTTTGCAATAGTTCTTTAGATGTATTAGAGATGAGATATATTGCATTATAATTGTTGCCATCTAAACTAACGTAAATAGTTAGACGTGGTGTTATGGCTCTGAAAAGGATGTTAAAAATACATTATTTCGATACATTGTTTTAATTTTTTTTACGTTAAAGGCAACTTACTTGGCTCTTAAAATATTAAACATGCGTATGCCATCGGCAAGACCACAGATTTGTATTAAATCTTCTTTGGACATTCTTAAAACAAACAAAACAGAAATATTTTGAGTGAATTCTAAACAAATTGGCAAAACAAAAACAAATTTTTGGGAAAAATTTTATTTTTTTTTTAAGTTCTCAGCATTCTGCTTGAAATATAGAAAACTGTAAATCTAATGCACTAAACAATGTTTCCGGTTGTGTACATTTCTCAATCTCGATCTTAGTCGGACATTCCAGGATAATTCTTAATTGAAATTAGTATACATATATTTTTCTTAAATTTAAGTTTATAACAGGGAAAACATCTTAATTCTAATGTATTTTGTAACTTTTTATTGGTTTTTCTGCTTTCTGGATAAATTTTAAAACTGATCTAAAAGTCTGCAGTGTCCTCCAAATTTTGATTTTTTTGTACTAACTGTTGTTTGCTCTTGTACAAATTTTTTTTCGATAGTCACAGGTAGAAAGGCCCTAACTCGTATTTTTACGAAATTGAGTTTTTCAGTGATTTTAATACATTTTTTTGTACTCGATACAAAAAATTAATGCAGTAGTATCAAAAACAAGAGTTTTGCAAACAATTTTACAACAGAAATTACATTATGATAATACAGTTTCTATTAAATTGTTTTCTTCTCCTATAAAATTATAATTATTAGAGTAAGGACCTTTCTACTTGTGACCAACGATTTAAAGTATTCCACCAAAGCATTTTTCGAATTTTGTAAGCAGTGCAGACAGAATTCATTCCCTTACCGTTTTGCATTCATGTCTTAATTGTTTGCATACGAAAGCACATCAAAGTACTGTACTTCTGTACTTCTTCTTATTTCAGCAGTGGAAAAAAAGCAGACTTATTTATTTCAAACGTATTTTTATATTTCTCTCTTACTTTCTGCTTCCTTTTTCAGCAGTGCGTAAGGAGAAGGCATGATTAAGATATTTCTGGGAGGTATGACATTAGCGCTTATTAATTGCCAAAAAGACATCTGCGAAGTAGGACTTCGCATATAAAAATCATGTCCTTCAGAAGCGCTCTTGAAGCAGGTAAACACTAAGTAAGCAATTCAAAAAGCTTAAAAATTTTTGATGGGATGTAACAAGATTGTTAAAAATAAAGATTACGCCGTGTGCATAATTTTTCGATTTAGCCGTATTTAGCCCGCAGTAAGGGCTCAAATAAAAATTTACCGATTAAAAAAATATATCAAAATATATATTTAAAATTATACTATTTAAAAAATATTATTTAATTTTTTTCTGCTGCTGAAATAATAAGTACAAAAGGCATGCTCTGTTGTGCTCTCGTATTAGAAAAATTTAAGCATTCCATGGAAGCAATACGGTAAGGGAATAATGTCTGTACTGCTAAACAAAATTTAAAAAAGATTTCTTTGTTGGGGATACAGTTTGAGTGACATCATTGCCACGACATGCATAGAAAATTTAAAATTATGCGCGGGAAGTCATAATCTTTATTATATCATTCTTGATTTGTACGTTGTGTTGTCTAAAAAACAATGTCCTGTGAAGGGTTATTAATGTATAAATAATTTTACTATTAAATTTCTATATATTTTATGATAAATGTCCATTTTAAAATTAATTTACAATGAGTTTCCTATTTATATACAATTGACGAATATTTCAATAACAACCTTATTTATAGGAAATATTCCTAGAAACTTTTTATTATTTTCTAAAGGGTGTTTTTTTAAGCCCGATAGAACTTCAAATTGTAAAAAATAACACAAAAAATTAAATTGTAATCAAAATTTTTTTTTTATTCGAAAGATCAATACGTGACATTAACATTTGAAAATGATTTCGGGCATATGGGCACCGCGGCTGTTCTTGACGAAGCGCATTCTGGACGTCCAATTTTGGGCCCGTTGTTTTATCGCAAAATTGTGTTCAGCGATGAGGCGCATTTTTGGCTTTACGGGTTTGTTAATAAGCAAAATTGCCGCATATTGAGCGAGACCAATCCACAAGAGACCCTACAGACTCCATTACATCCAGAAAAATGCACCGTTTGGTGCGGTTTTCACGCTGGTGGCATCATCGGACCTTATTTCTTCAAAAATGAGGCCGGAGCTCGCGTTACGGTCAATGGAGATCGTTACCGCACCATGATCAATGATTTTTTGTTTGAAAATATGGATGACATTGATCCGGAGGAGATGTGGTTTCAATAGGATGGCGCTACGTGCCATACGGCGAACGCAACCATCGACTTATTGAAATCAAAATTTGGCGATAAGTTGATTTCGAGAAATGGACCTGTCAATTGGCCTCCAAGGTCGTGCGATTTGACACCTCTCGATTATTTCCTGTGGGGCTATGTGAAGTCACTGGTTTATGCTGATAAACCAGCAACAATTGACGCCTTGGAGGCCAGCATTGTTCGTGTTATTCGTGACATACGGCCAGCAGTGCTCGAAAAAGTGGCCCAAAATTGGACGTCCAGAATGCGCTTCGTCAAGAACAGCCGCGGTACCCATATGCCCGAAATCATTTTCAAATGTTAATGTCACGTATTGATCTTTCGAATAAAAAAAAAATTTTGATTACAATTTAATTTTTTGTGTTATTTTTTACAATTTCAAGTTCTATCGGGCTTAAAAAAACACCCTTTAGATATTATTTGAAAGTATAAAGCAGTTTGTGTATACAAATGTATTTTTAGGCATTTCATATACTTCCCAGTATACTAATTTACTAATTACCTCATGATATCAGCTCCGGAAAAGTGGGCAAAAGTTGATAAGTATGATGTTAAACGATGATACGTTAACCAGTGTGTTACTTGTGCTGGTGTTGATTCGGGCATAATGGTTATCGAATTCTGAAAATGACAAAATTATAGTACATACATACAAAAATGAAGTAGTATAACGCACATATTTAAAGGGTGGACGAAAAGTAACCACTGCGTGTACAAATTTTATAACTTTTTGGTTTATTATTTATTTCCGATTTTATTTATCGAACCGTGTTACACCACCGTCCAAAGTTAAAGGACCGAGCATCGAACCAAAGTAGTAAAATTGTACTTTTCTAATGGGCATTCAGTTTTACTGATGCAACTAGCAAATCCAAATTATTAAAACTCTGGATATGCAGCAAACCACAATTAATCGCTTAATTGCACGGTTCTAACGACACGGTGAAGAGAATGAGTTTCTTAAAACTTTAATTATGAGTGATGAAGAATATTTTCATCCTAATTAATATATAAATAAACAAAATACGTTTCTTTAGGATACTGCGAACCGCAGAGTTGTTCAAAAATTAAATTGGTAATGCAGTGATGGTGATTGGGGACAGATATCGTATTATGATAAATAATTTTGTATGCTCTGTCGCAGCCAACAAGTGGATGCAGCAACAGCACATAATGCCCGTGGCACAATTACTATTTTCAATTAAATTGTTGATGATCGAATTATTTCATGAAATTTAGGATTTAATTGACCAGCACTTTCATCAGATTTAACTGCGCTTAAGTATTTTCTATGATAACGAGTGTTTGTTAACAAGCCCCAAACTATAGAGCAGCTAAAGTACAACATGGAAGCTTAAATCAGGGCAATAGAGCCTAAAACTTGCGTGCAGTTATGCAAAATGCCTGTTTAAGAGCCCAATTGTGCACTGATGAAAATATGGTTGTCATTTCTTTGGTATTATTTTTCATAATTAAAATTTATATCATAAATAAATATTATATAAAAAAAAAACAACAATAAACAATAAAGCTATTAAATTTTTACAGGCAGGCGTAACTACTGGCCCACCCTGTATAGTATATTTTAAAGTTAATCATAAAAAAAGCACACAAAAATTAGGTTTATATGTCTAGATAAAAAATTTATTAAACCTAAATAAATTTGTCATTAAGACATAGTTTCCTAGAAATCTTAAAATGATATTAATTGTTTATTAAAAAAATTTTTAAACATATTTAAAGTTTTGAAAAATATGAATCTATGATAATATGACAAATTGGGATACCTTGTGAATTCACCCAATATATTTTTAACAATTATTCAAAATGTTTATATAAGTGCCCGCTTATTAGTTTTTCATTTATAAATTTTCAATTTAAAAAAAAGGAAACAAAAAATAATTTTTATTTAAATATTTACTTACATATTCATCCAAATCAGTAACCATATTAGTTGAATCCATTGTTTTAAGATTTGTTGAGTTTGTTGAGGAAACACTATTGATAGCTATGGGACTTGAATTAGCATTTGGTGAGGCACTAGTAAAAGGTATAATACCATCATATTTTGGGATATGTACTGGAGAGTTGGGCCAAATTTTCATGCTAAATTTTAAATAAATTTAAATCATATACAATATTAATATATTTGTATTTTTTTATAACAAAAAAAAAAAAATAAGTAAATATTTTATTATAAACAAATTTAAAACATTCTATGTAGCAGTCGGTTTATTGCAAGACCTTAAATTCATACTGAAGATGTCAGTTTAATTAAAACTGCTATTAGATTTAATACATTGATTGTTGCTAAAAATACGAGTACCTGCATATTACTATTAAACAGACATACATAATTTTTCTCTTAAGAATTGCTGGAAATATTACAAAAAATACATACATTTGTATGTATGTATGTTTGTATACATATGTAATATAGCAAATAAGTAAAGCATTAAATTAACAACTTCTCACAAAACCGGTTCAAACCCGCCAACAAGCAAAATACCAAAACACATATAAATATTTTAGTTAAGAGTTTCTAATTTACGGGGGTGTTTTATTGCCAAGAAATTAAAAATATCACACTATACTACTATTTCCGACGCCATCTTTGATTTTAAATTTTTCCATAGTTAACTTTATTCTACTAGTCAAGCCCTTTTATTTTATATCCTTATTTATGTTGTTGAGAATAAAAATTATATAAATGAATAACAAGTACACTGAGAATAAATATCCAATTTTTCTTGCCTTTCATGACTTAAATGACTTGTACACAAAATAATGACCATTGAACCTAGTGCCGAATATTACAAACATTTCCAATATTTGAATCTAAGCCACAACTATTATGAAGCTTCCCACATCAGTCGTCAGGCTGGTACAGAATTTTTAAGTGCTACTGACAAGTCATGGTATAAGTCACACTTGGTATAAAAATTTGTCAAAATACAGAAATGAAATGAAGTCATTACTTTAAAAGAGTATTTAATTAATTAAATTGAAAAAAATTCAATTAATAGAAACATTAATAAACAATTTATTAAGTGAGTGTTTTGTTTTTGTAAGATCATTTGCTAATTAAGAAAACAAAAAATCTAATTGCATAACAGAAAATTAATTTGCGCAATTACAACAAACGAAAAACAAATGAATAAAAAAATAACATTTATTAATTAATCAAATTAGTAATTTTCAATAACTAAACTAAGTTATTTAGTTTAATGTTAATTACCAAATACCGGTATTTTTCATTAATACACTTTACTACGCGATATTATTACCACTTCGTAGTAAAATGCATGTAACACGTGTAAATCTCAAATAATTTTATAAGATTAAACTAGAAAAGCCCGGCGCGCGTTGCTACGCCCCTTAATAAGTAAAAATGCATTCTGAATTTAAATTGAATATCAAGTGCAAAAAGCTAAAAATTATAACTTTTTAATGGGCGTGGCAGTGCCCACTTTTCTAATCAAGAAATTGTACAGTCATGACAACTCAATATGTGTGCAAAGTTTCACAAAAATCGGTCAAGTGCAAGTAGCTAAAAATTATAACTAATTTTTATGGGCGTGGCCCCGTCCACTTTTTGCCACCCATAAACACTCCCTGGAATGTGTAAAACTTGCCAAAGTTTGAGTCCGATCGGTTTTACGGTTTCGGAGTCTATAGCCAACAAGCACACACACAGAGTTTTAATTTTTTATATATAGATAGAAAGAAATAATAACAATAGTGTAGTTCACAATTATTATTTTCAGACTAAGCAAATATTTGATGAAATAAAGAGTGATCAATAGTTTCAGTTAATAACTCTTATATGATGTTAATGTTAACAATCTGCGGCAACTATATTTTTTTTGCAAAGTTATGTTTTAGTCAACAAAATAAGATTTAATTAAAATTTTGTTCATAAAACGTAAATTAAACACCCAGATTGAGTGATTTAATTCCGCTACGCAGATCCAGGGGCAAAGAAAAATGGATATTTAAGCCAATTTTTTTCTTTTTATAATTAAATTGTTTTGACAGCCATTAATCAAACACTTTGAATATTTAAATAAACACTTATTCCCCCCAAACGCTTAAAACGCTGGTTCCGCGCCTGCATAAATACGTGTAGAAACTTGTTTTATTGCATTTTTTTCAGCAACAATCCGTTTTATTCAAATTCTCGTCTAAGTAAAAACTTGTTGAATTTTTCAAATATTTGTTTAATCTGAACGTTCATTAAAAAATAAAAATCCCTTTATATAATTCATTTGAAAGCATGATATGTAATATTTTAATTTATTAATTTATTTATTACAACAACAACAACAATATTTATAAAAAAATTGTTTACTTACTATTCGGGACTGAAACAACCATTTGCGTTGTTGTTTGCAATTGGCGCCAAAACGTCCAACGGTATATCTGACATAATTGTACACTCGTAGCTGGGTTGAAATTTATCTTGTTCCGATTGTGGACGTTTTTGGATTTTCTCTCTGTCTTGTTTGTGTTTACGATCAGCACCTTTTAATTTAAAAACCTTGAGACAAAGAAAAAGATTTAAAGGTTATAACAAAATCTAAGAAATGAAGAAAAGTAAAAAATAAAATAGCTGAAAAACAGGGCAAAGAGACTCAAAACTTATAGGGACTTATTTGTAGAGCTTTTTTGAAGGAAATGTAGGCGTGTATTTAAAAAAGTAGTCCGATTTAAAGTAACATATTTCATTGGATTAGAGTTAGGTCAATTGGTTACTTCACTTATGCATACAACCTTAAAAATGTTTATAGAGGGTATATTAAACTGTTGTGCTATAGAAATTTTAATATTCAAAATTTGTTAATTTGAACTAAGTATCGTAACGGACACAATTCTGCAATAGATTAACTGTTATCTTGGAATTTTTAGCTATTATTTAAATGATTTATATAAACTATTGCAGTCAAATTCTACTACTTTTCATTTGGGTACTCGATACTTATCAATATTAAAAGTCACGAAGAATAGAAAACTTCTTGCACCATCTTATAAATAAATACACCTTGATGGAAACGAAGTTTTGCAAAATATCGAACGACAACAGCTGGGAGAACTTAAGAAGGCTAAGAATTCATTATCTCATAATAATGTCCTGTAATTATATTTTGCTTCAGGCTCAAAACGACTCTCGGTTGTAATAACCATATACATAGCTTTCTTAACAAAATAATTAATTTTCGAAAATGTTTAAATTGTGTTTACATTGGTAAGAACATTTGTCAAAAGTTTGAGTTAAACCATGGTGTAATTACATAAAGTCATTGCAATTCGGAGAGGATTTTTAGATAAAATTTTTTTTATATGAAATTTGACAATTGTGGGAGAATTATATTATTATTATTATTATTATTATTATTATTATTATTATTATTATTATTATATATAATTATAGGGGAAAAAAGAGAATGTATGAAATTTTTTACATATGGAAAGTAGCAGCTGATGAACAACTGACGCTACCTAGTTTAAAATACCTTGTGTTAAACATTTATACGAGTACGTAAGTGAAGTAAAATTCAAGGCATATTTATTCATTAGGTAATCGCAGTTTGGAGGTTTTTTTGTTTTTTGTTTTGTATGTTTTACACAATATATGAAGTTTGACATTTGAGATAAACCAACTCTTTATAACATTTTTTAAGTAAACCTCCTTGAAAAATTCTCAAATTTACCTTAATTTGACAAGCTGCTGCATGGATCGGTTGTTTAGCTGCTGCAAGACCCACAATTGAATTGTTGGGCGTTAAGTTACCGGTCTGTGTAGGTGAAACGGCTGTTTGTAGACCTAAAGATGATTTATTTTCCGCTACTGCCGAATTATTATTGTTGCTGTTATTTGTACTTTCAACATACGTTTCAATTTGTAGTCTAAATGGTACACCCTTTTCGCCACCGTGTTTCTTAGGTGTAAATTCGGTAGATATACAATTGACCTTAATGTAAACTCCCACCTCTTTCATGGGGTCCCACAAAATTTCCACGGTATTCAAAAAATTAGGATTTAAAGGTTGTGAAACATGACACAGACCATAAGATAAAGGTAAATCAACTTCAATAATACGCTCACCGGGACGTGATGCTTGCCATTGTTGCATCTGTTCACGTTCCATATATTGTAGACGACGCTCGTGAAAACATATTTTAATGACGCTCTACAAAAGCGAAACAAGCAAACAAACAAACAAAACAATTTAATTTAACGACCTCTTTTAATCAACAAACATATTTATATGAATTTATGTACTTTGTCATAGCAACAAGAATTCTTATGTGGAAAGAAACTTATTTTTAAAAATATACATAACGTCACCTTAAACGCAAATCGTTCAAACTAGCATTAACATTCTACCAACATAAAAACGCCGATTTAAATTTGCCACCATTTTGTTAATAGGGAATATAACGTGATTTTTTTTTATCTGGCAGTTCACGTACAGACCATGCGATTTAGGAATATGGAGAAGTATATTTAAACAAACAACGTTTAATTATTGTAAAAATGTATGTTAGAAATTTGCCTTACTTGAAAAAATTAATTTCTTCGAGAAATCCACATTAATTTGATGATGCTTAAACACTAAATATGGCGCTGCTCATTATCCCTTGACTTGCTTTTTTCAACCAATTGAATTTGTACGCGTGAAAATTAAGATATTTTACCAAAATGTATTGCATAGTGCTTTTGGAAATATTTATTACCTAACAACGATGTTGAATGAAAGTTTCTGGATTCCTTTCCCTTACGGGAGCAATAATTTCGATTGACAATGGTCTTCTTATTCATCAGTGTAAATTTAGTCTCAAATTTTGTAATCAAATTTTGATTTATTTGGAGCATAATTGTGACCGATTACTTTTCGTAATTACTAAACAGTTTCTGCAAAGCTTTTCCCAATTCTACATATAATGTGTTTCACAAAAATTAAACATTGTTCGTTTGAATATTTCTTTATATTATTAAAAGCGTGTTCCGTACGTGACAACTACCCAAAGAAGTCGTCGTACAACTCCTATAAACAAAATAGGCGCTTTTGCTGAGACACCCGACCTTATAGTGTTCAATGTAAATTTTTTCAATAAAATTCTTAACAAAAACGCCAATTTTAGTTCAGGGAGATACAATTTTTTGGTAGTCATGTATTTCTTGCGATAAAGAAAGTAGATTTTGATTTTTTATTAGTAAGAATATTTTACGTTTTTGGTGACGATATGTACTATGTATCTTCATATAAATGATATTCATTTTATGAGACCATCTTATGATATAAAAATTTGTCTGTTATAATTTCTTTATTACTCGTATACAAAACAATTGTTTCTAATTAAAATCAATTTAAAACAATTGTGTATGGACCAATATACGATATTAATATTTTTAATTTTTTTTTTTTTTTTGTATTTTATTTAAAAAAAAACTTTCCAAGAACTTATATGATTTGGCAAATACATATGTACTTACCTTTAAAATTTTGTCTCTATAGAGGGATAAGTCACCGATCTTTTTCAATTTGATTTCATAACTTTGTCCCTGATTCAAATAGGTGAGCGTATCCTCATTATTTTTGGTAGCTATTGATGTGGCAGCTCCTAAAATATATTGAAATCTAAGGAAAACAAAGACAAAATTTCAATTTATATGTGTGTATTTATATACATATGTATGTATGTGTATAAGTATATATAGAAATTTATGTATAGATAAGTTCGCAAGGTATTTAAAGCCATAATAAACTTACTTGTAATCATCGGAGTTAGTTGTGGTAGATGTCGCAGTTGTATCATGTCCTCCAGATATTTCTTCAATTTTACTTGCAATTACTGTCAAACCCTGATGTGGCAAAGAATTGTTTCGTACTAAAAAATTTAATATTTATGCTTAACAATTTAGTTTATTGATTGTTGGGCTTAAAATAGTCTATATAAATTTTACTGGTATTTAATGCCAGATCATCAGCATACCTTTAACCAAAAAAATTATGAAAAAGTTTAAATATTTTACAAGTTTTATTAAAATTTTTCATAAATTTTTTTTTCTTTAAAATTCGTTTTGATAACGTTTTCAAATAAAACCCAAACAAAAAAATTTAAGTGTGTCTCAGTAAGAATGTACTTTTTATATAAAGTTTTATTATACCCTTCACCTGTGGTGCACAAGGGTCTATATAGCTTTGTCATTCCGTTTGTAATTTCTACAATTTTCATTTCCGACCCCATAAAGTAAATATTTTCTGAAAGCTTATAAATAGAGGAGTCGATTAAGCCCTGACCGTCTGTCCGTCTGCCCGTCTGTCCGTGTGTTGGTTGAAATCAACTTTTAGAAGCAACTACATGTTCCTCAGATCTTTATATGGTATCAATCTCTTGGAAATATCCAGGAATGAATCGCTATTGAAATTCAGCACAATCGCCCCATAACTTTCTGAGATATGAGCAAAAAACCACGACCACCTCGTTTTTTTTTCACAATTACAACAACAACATACATACATGTGAAAAACATACCAAACAAAAAAAAATTACAAAAAAAAAAATATTAAAAATAAGAAAAAAATAATAAAAAAAACTACAAAAAAAAATTTAAAAAAAATTGTTTAAAAAAATTTAAAAAAAATATAAAAAAAAAATAATAAAATATAAATAATATATTAAATAAAATAAAATAAAATTTTTTTGGCTCAGCTGGGACTCGATGCCACATTTATTCTAACGTGTACGTATGCACGTATTTTATATGGGATGAATGGTGATACAAACAATCGTTATTGCATGACTACACGTTGTGAAGGGTATATAAGATTCGGCACGGCCGAATATAGCACTGTTACTTGTTTTATTTGGTGCAAGTGGCAACTCTTAAGTTTGGTAGCTGTTTATTCCGATTATTCAAAATGGAGCGTTTTAATTACTTAAACTTTAGAAAGCTATGCTCGCAAACTTAAAATAATTTTCAGTTCACCTAATGTGAAAGGGTGCTCAAATAATTTGAAGAAACTGGGTCGGTTATGGACAGTAAGACTCCTGAGCATCGATCTCTTGAAAACATTGATGTTGATGATGAATATCAATAAAAACACGAAAATATCAATTTGGCAAGTTGAACTTCAAATTTCACGAAGCACTACGTAACGAATTTTGACAAAAAACCTATAACTTCATACGAACAAAATTCATCTTACTCAGGACCTCAAACTTATCGACCATGGAAATTGTCGGCAATTCGTTCAATGGGTAATGGAGCAAAGTAAAGTCAATGTAATTTTTTTTTTAATAATCTTCTCCGTTGAATTGAACTTTAATTTTTTGCGGTCACTGTAAAAAGCATTCATTTCAGGAACATGATAATGGACTTCTTGTTGCCCTAACTGGACGACATAGATCTAAATGACATGTCGTTTCAGTAAGACGATGGTAGGAGGTAGGAAAGGGGGATGCAGGAAGCAGGAGCCGCCTTCAACACTCACACTGGGAGACCAATATGACAATAAGACAATACCACCTGCCACAACTGCAAAACAAGCCATTTATTGCGATTTCTAGAACAAGCTATATTAAGAAATACTGATGTCAACTATTCACCAATATCATGCGATTTGTCGTTTATGCGAATAAACCAGAAACACTTCTTGAGCTCAAATCCAAGATCCAACGCGTGATCGGTAAGATATAGCCACATCTCTGTTAAAAAGTTGTGAAACATTTTATGAAAAGAGTAATGGCCTGTCATCAGAGTCGAGTTGACCATTTAAGATATATTTTATTCCATACCTAATTGGAACATGTCTTCTATACAATCTTATAAAAAATAACAGCCATTAAAAAAACACGTGTTCTTACTTTAAAATGAAAAAGTACATTCCTTCTGAAACAACTCATATTTAATTTTTTGTTTAATATTTTGTTTTGGTGCTTTTTTTCCATAATTTTATTCATTATTTTTTTTTTGTGCATGAAAATTGCAAGCCTGTTAATAAAAAATATTAGATAGAAAAGGACATAATTCGTTCTAGTCTTAAGCAACACTAAATAAAAGACCTTTTATGACATTTAAATACTTCACTTACCAACTTCGCTATTTTCATTATTATTGCCCTTGTTCACATTTGGGTTTTGATCTAACATGCAATGATTGTCAATTAAATCATTTTTGTTAAGTTTTTCTGCTGATGTTTCAATATGGCTAGCGGCCGATGCTGCTGCTGGATTTGTTAGTGAGGGCTTGTCATTTTTTGTTGAAATATTTAAATTACTCGAATCTTGATGGATGCTTAATGAACTTTTATTGATTTTCAATTGATCCGTTTGAGGTTCTTGCTTAAGAGCTGTCGGTAAGCCAGATGCAAAGGACATAAAGGATTCACTTGAAGAAAATATTACGATTATGTATTAATGTTTATAAAAAGAAATAGTTATATGCATATATACATATGTATGTATGTATGTTAAATATTTATGTATATGAATGAATTAAACGAAACTATTAAAAAATTGATAAAATATTAATAAAGTGAAAATATATTATAAAAATAATTAATAGCGATTTTTAGCATTAGATTATTTACTCTTGGGATATGTAAGATCATTTGGAAGCCAGCATTTGTAGCATAATTCTGTGGTTTAAATGGGCAACCACGTATGTCTTAAAATCAAATTTTTCAGGAGAGCTACAACCGTGTTAGTGCTGAACGATTTTTGAATATATATAGAAGTTACGTTGTTATGCCATTAAAATAATCGGAATGGGTCCATCTTATTTGAGAAATTTTTAAAACCAAGTAAAGACCGTTTAAAACCAAGCAATATGGCATTATTAACTCAAAATCGTATAAAATGAAAACCACAGAATTGTTAAGGTTAGTGTTGAAACCAATGAATATAATTTTATCAGAAATATTTGGCAAAATTTTGTTATTGAAACTGAGTGAATACGCCAATTAAATGGCTAGAAATGAATAGTTAAAAAAGATGTACAACTTTATTTTTATAAAAATATTTTTTTATTTGGATTATTGTAATGAAAGCTTTGGTTTATTAGGAAGAGTGTGTCAAAAAATATGTGAATGTTAACAAAATGCAAATATTCGTTACGAGGAATATCAATTTTAAGTTTTAGCAGATAAGAATGCGAATGTCAAGAAACTTGCGAATATTTTTTACATCACCAAAATGTACCAGCGTAACGCATATAAGTATATTACAATAGACTAAATGGTGCCGTTGTAATGTGTAATATGTAATTGGTGAAGGCTAATTAAAAAATGACATAACCAAACATATCATTTAATTCAATTTCGATTTTTGATAAAGAATTAATTATATAAACAAGATTGACAAATTAATTAATTTAAAAATTAAAAAAGTTTAATTTTTAGATTTTATGAAATTATAAAAAACACTTACTTGTTTAAATATGAATTGCTATTAAAATCGGCATTTAAATCAAATCCAATATCATCGCTCCAAGTTCCACGACCTGAAAAGAAAATCCAAATATTGCAAAAATATTTAATGTTTTCATATCTACTTGGGTTAGGAACAACAAACTCATACACATAACAGAAATTAAAAGATATATATGTATCAGGGTGGGCCAAAAGTCAACATAAGGTTTCCAATTTAATAAATTTTTTGTTTATGCATTTTTGTATTTTTTTTTAGAGCGAATTTTACACTCTGACATTTATGGTAGACTTAATAACAACACTTCATTAAAAACTGACAACACTTTGAATAATCCTAAGGCAAGAATAGACAAACTGGGCAAATCTAACGTCATATAAAAAATTTCTTGCAATGGATACCGATCTAACGTATGTAAGAAAATATATGTTCGAATGCATTTAAAATGCATAAAAAATGTGTTCAAAGGTAATCAGGAAAAACGCATTCTTTTTGAGCAAGTATTTTGTATATTTTATAATCGTAAAATATATACATACATATATTTATAAACAAAAAAGTTATAAAATTTTTTTAATAAAAACTCTAATTTCAAGCCCAAAAAAAGTGATAAGATTTTAAAAGTTCAAAGAAAATAAAGAAAAACTAGTAATATATATTGAAAAAAACAATAAACAGCAATAAAAAAATTCAGTTTGCAAAAAAATAAATTTACTTTATAATTTTGTTTTTTTTTTATTATTTTTTCATTAATTCTTGTTTATTTATTGTTCAAACAGCTGATTATTTAACAATTTACCAAATGTATACGAAGTGAAAATCTGGACTGTATCGTGCATAAGGAAGAAGAATATTTCTTAAATTTACTCTCATTTACCGAATTGTGAAGTATGAGAATGCTTTTCAGTAGGATTAGGATTCCTCAGGACGCCAATGTGGAGTACGAAACCATAGACATAATATTAGTTAATTAATTATCAACAAAGTATGTACAATTGTTGCTAAATCCGCCGATGTACAACCTTTACGGAAGAATTTAAATTGAACAAATATATTTAGTGAATTGTTATTGACTTTACTATTGTTTATTATTATCAACTGAAATTGATCACATCATACATATGTACATACATTTGTAGTATATTTATTATCGGTACGGAAAAATGCCAGTTATTAACGCTACTATACTTGAATAAACAACTTCCAGCGGTAAAAAGTAGGTGTTAGTTTGCTTTAGAAAAGGCCTTATTTAGATTTATTTAGCGGACACATGAATTCGGATTTCCATTACACACTCATTTATTTTTTACACGCGCTAGGATAAAAAACAAGGGCTTTCACACTCGCTTCTAAAATTGCGGCTTCTAGAAGGCCTTCTGATGAAGACCTGTTAAAAGACCTTTGGATTTTTGATTTCAACAAAAATTGTATTTATTTCAAAATATTAAGCGCGTTATACATTTTTCATACATATTTTTATTCATGTCCTAAATGTTCTAAGTTCAGCACTGTTAAACTCACTATTTACAAGCCTGAAACACAATCAAATGAATTCTGGTTTGTTTTAAAATGTCCCTTCTTTTCGTATTTAATTTTTTTTTTATTCCTTTTAATTTTATCTGGTTTTAGTAACGATTTCAACATTTTTGTTGTTGCTAGGAATACATACACCTTTCTTAACTTTCAGATTCAGGTTTCAGGAAAGGTGTTTAGAGGCCTTTCAAAAGGCATTTAAGGGTAAGCAGGTTAAAATGAGATTAAACATTTAAAAGAAGGTGTAAATTTGGCTTTCAAAAGGCCTGAAATTTAAAGACCTGTGGACTTTTACCGCTGGCCTATGACGTCAAAAATAATATATCCACACCTTGATTAAATTTTCTTTATAAATATCACCAACTCTTTAAAACTTAAAAACAATAAAATTTAGCAAGCTTTATACATTAATATATTTAGAATGGAGTGTCAAAATAACAAAATTCAAAAAAAAATAGATAAACTAATTTCAGAAGTTCTGTCTTCTATTGTAAAGTTACAAATCGATTAGCAGTTCTTGGATGTTACTCAAAGGCACAAAGTAATCCGAAAAAAAAACAAGTAAGAGCGCTATATTCGGCCGTGCCGAATCTTATATACCCTTCACAACGTGTAGTCATGCAATAACAGTAGTTTGTATCACCATTCATCCAATATGAAATACGAACATACATGTAAAAAACATACATATATAAAAACGTCCCATTGTAAAATTATAAATTTACGTATGTATGTTAAAAAAAATAAAAAAAAAATTTAAAAAAAAACTTAAAAAAAAACTTTAAAAAAAAATTTAAAAAAAAAATTAAAAAAAAAATATTAAAAAAAATAATTAATATATATATAATACATATAAAACAAAAAAAAAAAAAATTTAAAAAAAAATAAAAAAAAATAATAATAAAAATATAAATAATATATTAAATAAAAAATAAAAAAAAAAATAAAAAAAAAAAATAAAAAAAAAAATTAAAAAAAAAATATAAAAAATATAAAAAAAATTTTTTTTTGGCTCAGCTGGGATTCGATGCCACGTTTTCTCTAACCAATATACACGTTTGTATGTATGTATGTTGTTGTTGTAATGTTGTTTTTGTGAAAAAAAAATCGAGGTGGTCGTGGGTTTTTGCTCATATCTCAGTTGTTTATGTACCGATGTTTCTGATTTTCAATAGCGATCTACTCCCAAATATTTCTGATATTTTAATACCTCATCCGGGTCCAAGCGATATCTGGGGGCTTCAAAAAGTTGATTTCAACATACACACGGACAGACGGTCAGACGGACAGACTGACAGAGCTTAATCGACTCCCCTATTCATAAGCTTTCAGAATATATATACTTTATGGGGTCGGAAATGAAAATTGTAGAAATTTCACACGGAATGACAAACCTATATATACCCTTTTTCACTGTGTGAAGGGTATAAAAATTTATATTAAATACAAATTTTTTTACGCACCCATCATTAAATTATTTTGGTAACGACAATATTTTCGTATTGTATTATCACAGTTTAGCATATTATTCATTTTGGTGTTTAAGCTTTTACTCGTATTTGCTGAACGTTACTGGCTTTTAATTTTTTACCATATGCGTTTATGATTTATGAATTAATTTTTTTAAGTTAAGATTTAAATATTTATATTTTTATAGAAACTATTTTTAAGTATATTATTTACTTTATAAAAAGGAGGTATTTATTACTTAAAACACGATAATTTTAAAACTCAAAAGGATTTTGAAAACTGTATTAAAGATTGCTTCAAAAATTTTAATTAAAACTAGAAAATTTTCCTTTTAATTATATTTTTTTTTTAAATTTGTTCTGTTTACTAAGAGAGACGATCACAAAACGACTAAAAGTCATGATGAGAAATTGATAATGAAACAAAAATAAGAAAAAAAAACTTTACAAAAACATAAATATTAAATTTTTGTATTTAAAATTGATTACGAAATACAAAATATATTCGTTCTAACTTTAAGAAGCAAGGAAACACAGTGATCTACAAACTTTTAATTTTGAAAAAGAAAACATGATACCTCAGAGTTAACCTTTTTATTTAGTTTAAATTGGTATTAATATCAATATGAAATGTATTAAATAATCACATTTGGCGCATATTTCTTGACACATACAAATAATATTGTTCTTAACGAATATTACCTACGATTAATCCTGACTTTATTTTTGGAAAGATAACAACCTAATTTTATAATATCATTATATAGTTTATTTTTTACACTATTAAATGTAAATCTAAATTTGGGCTTAAATAGATAAGTTACCTTATTATGTAAACTTTTTCAAGTAGGTACTAAATGTAAAAAAAAATTATTTTCTAAAAATATTTATTTTTTTTAACCCACAGTGCGACAAATCTAACAAATTCAACAAGTGTTTGATGGTAGGATTGTGTTTAAAAAATTACAACTAAAATTTTGTTGTTTCTTTTTTTTATTAGTTTGCAAGTGATAATGATTTCTAATCTCTACGTGAAGAAAAACTGTATATAGTTATATGTTTAGAAGTATGTACATATATTTAATTTTTAATTAGCTGATAGCAGACAATTCTAATTTATTTATTTAGTTGGATAACTATTGCGAGCAAAATAAATGTGAATTTATTTAGTATTTGTTTATTGTTTTAATGAATACATATTTCTTGAGTATTGTAACAGGTTCACTGAACTCTTCTTCAACATTTAAGCTGCGATAATTATTATTTTAAATCTTTAAACCTTTGGTAAATCTATAGATTTTGTTTTTAATTCACAAAGATTGTTGTTCAATTCACAACCCAATTGTTGTTCCTGTTAAATCAGAAATGGAAAAGTGTTGATCAAACCTTTATTCTGCGGAGTTGCAAAAAGTATTTTAAAACAATTTTAAATAAACAACAAAACATTTAATTAAAAACTATAATATACACTTTTTATTTTGGAACAAAAAAAAACTACAAAAAAATTTGTTTTAATCTGCAAAAAAAAATAATTTTCCATACCTGTATGAACTGTATTGTTTTAACAAAAAAAAATTACCAATAGTATATCATTTACAACTGGGGTTGCTAATTGAATTTATTGTAGAATTCCCAAGGTGTCCTAAGTGTCATATTATCATAATCAAGCCGTATTTATTCATCAGGTAATCAATCAGTTCGAAAAGAATTATTTGTTTATGTTTTTTATTTATGAAGTTTGACATTTTGAATAAATGAGAGAAGACAGAAAATAGTTTTGTATCCACTGACCTTGACAGATGAAATTCAAATTAAGTGAAGAAAAAAATAGTTAGGTCATAATATTTCAAAATTTTAAAAAGTAAAAAAATTCTACCATAAGCAATACAAGACTTTTTATTTATTTTTTAATTAAGACATTATGACAATACCACACTTAGGAATTCTTCTAAATATAGCATATCGATGTCTTACTTCCTCAACCTCGTATCTTAAAAAATAAAATTTTTCAGGAGAAAAAAAAAACGGTTCATCTTTTTATACTTCGGTGTTTGGTCAAAAGTTAAAATGCAATTATTAAGAAATTGATTACATTTATGTATATTAGAAGTAATAATATAAGTTGTTGCAGTAATGGAACACAAAAATAGCCATCGTTTAATATAAAAAAGTCAAAACTGTATTTTTTTAACTTACAAGGTTGAGGAAGTAAGGCATCCATATATATGCATGCATATGCCCAGTCTGCAATATTGTCCAACATCTATTAGATGTCTGTAAGAAATGTCTACAAACAAGTAAGAATTCTATACAAATTCTGTCAGATTTCCGATCGAAAAACATACGAAGTGGTGACAAGAATTCTGACGAACATGTCGCGAGTTTTTTACCAACATTTCAAATATAAACCCAATAGAAAAAGCAGTGAAAATTCTGATTGGTTGTACGATTTTCGTACAGAGTTCTTATTAAAATCTGAAGGAATATCTAATAAAATTCTGAAAAAAATTAAATGAAACTCATACGATATGGATATGAATTTAATTGTCTGTTTTCATTCAGAGCTTCATCATCGAAATTTTTTATTTATGTTATTGAAAGGCTTATCACCACCATTATGTGTGGAATAGAACATGGTTCAAATGTCTGAAAATTTTGTTTATAAATAATTAGCTTTTTGATCAGAGCTGTCTGTAATATTCGTAAGCCGTCGTCTCTGATATCCGTTAAAGAAATCTGTAACAACAGTCATATTTTTTTATGTTATGATTTTAGATCATTTGAATTTAGGGCACCTTGTGAATACAAATATCTTTAAATTTAACTCAAAAGTAACTGTAGTAACATATAAGGTTGACCAAAACACAAACTTGAGGTGTATTTCTCTGACTTTATCTGAATGTATATACTTATGCAATTAAGGTCCTTTGTAGGAAATCATACCTGTGTTTAGCCGCAGATATAGTAAAAAAAATTAGTATTAAATTCAGTAAGTTTAGTCCCCGGAAAACTAACAATTAACAATGTTCTTATACATATTTGGAATGAGATATAGTCCTGTTAACTGGCCACCAGGTCTGTAGTATTGCAGACTAGTACCAACTGATCAATTCGAAGCTAAAATACATCCTGATTTACCAAGAAGAGTATTTAAAATTGAAAATGGAACAATAAAAATCAACTTAAAATTTATTGTCCTAAAACATTTAACAAAAAAAATTTCTTTCTTATTTTATTCCAATTTAAAGTTATTCGCTTCTTGAATATATACGCTATATTTACATATCTCTGGATTTTGACAAAAATACTTAAGACAAATTTTCAAATACATATTTGAGGAGAACAAAAAACCCAACAACAAATAAAACATTTAATCTAAGTTGGTAATTGTTGACGTTATAGCTCTTATCTTATAACTTGTAACGTAAGACGCAGATTATTGTAAACCAACCGGAATTCTGCGAACTGTGACCTTTGACAAAATATTTCTAAATCAATTTGCAAAATGTTGATAAAAAAAAAGCAATAAAATAATAATAATAATAATAAACAAAACACACACACACACAAATAATGTTTTAAATTAGTTAATTCCTTTGTACGTGATATCTCTTATATTTTTAGTATAAACAAAAAAACTTTTACGATCCAGAAACTTGATAATTTTCTTATCTAGATTTAAGATGTTTTTTCAAAAATCCACAGATATGCATGTATGTACGTATAAGTGTTGATTTAAATAATTAACAAATATTTGTGGAAAAGAGTTTTTAATGCTGCTTTATAGTCTTTAAAAATTAGTTTTTTAAATTGATTTAAGTTTATCGTTCATAATTTGAAATAATTGATTAAACAACATACAAATGTATAAATTTACATAAGATAATCCTTGAATTAGGCTAAAGTACAATGAGAATTGTTACTTCTATGTAAAAAGATTTTGAAATATTTCTGTTAAGCTGTTGTCCTAAAGTTTGTTTTAATGACGCCCTCTAAATAATCTATCATTGAGTGTGGAAGCTTAAGCTTTTATTTGTTCCGTTATCGCTAAAAAAAATGCTTGAAAACAGTAAACATCTTGTGATATGACTGGTCGTCATATAATAAAAGTTATTATAACAAACAACATATTTTTATTAATATTATTATTATACCCTTCACCTGTGGTGCCTAAGAGTATATATAGATTTGTCATGCCGTTTGTAATTTCTACAATTTTCATTTCCGACCCCATAAAGTATATATTTTGTGAAAGCTTGTGAATAGAGGAGTCGATTATGTTACTCAGATCTGTATGTGGTACCAATCTTTTGCAAATATCCGGTAATGAATTGTTATTGAAATCCAGTATTATTACCACAAAAATCTAAATTTTTCAGCCCTAGGTTAATTTATAAAGGCATTTGTTACTATTTATAGATGCGATATGCCTCTGGAGATAATTTTTACAAAACTTGGAAAAATCAATTATTAACAAGCAAAGTTACAGGCAAAATATAATTTTGAAAAATATATTTTTCTTAAATATGTCAAGTTATTAAAGCTTCTAATTAATATTTGGACATATTAGAGACACCAGAATACAGGTTGTAAAATTACTGCTGAGAGAAACTGATAAATCGGTTTAAAACTAACTGAGAAATAAGATTCCTAAAACTAACAATGGAAAAATCGATTTTTTCTGCTTTTTGAAACCCTGGTAGAACGACATGGGTTTCAAAGGAAAAGGCTTGCAGAATATCGGACACTAAATAAAAAATGTTTAATCTAAGTTGGCCGCCAGTACAAAATGGCTTACAATTAATTTATATAATCTAGTAATTAAAAATGAACCCACTTCAACGAACTTAATATTGGCATCACACGAAAGGACTTCGCCAGTGGAATACAAATAGTATTTTTTAAAGCCCATTAATAAGTGTATCGAATGAAAGGGCTTGACGAGGAGATTAAAACTAACTATGTAAAAATACAAAATCAAAATTGGAATTGAAAATAAAATCTAGACTAAGCTACGATGTGGTTAATATTTATACCTACGTACAAGATGTTGAAGGGTATTATCAGATTCGGCACGGCCGAATATAGCATTCTTATTTGTTTTTTTTTTTATTATTATAAAGCATTTTATGTAGTGTTGCTAAGTATATTCTAATAGTTTCCGTTTAATTAATATTAATTTTCCTAAGGCATTTTTTTTATCAGGTAGCCTGGAATCGTCTGCTGATTATTTTGCTCTTCACTTTTTTTGTCACACTCTACATATAAAAAGCAGTTCTCGCTCTTTGAATTTATTTATTATACTAGAAAAGCCCGGCGCGCGTTGCTACGCCCCTTCATGAATTTTAATCGCATTCTAAATTTTAATCGAATATCAAGTGCAAGGCTAAAAACTATAACTTTTTCTTTATGAGCGTGGCACTGCCCACTTTTCTAATTACGAAACTGTATAGTCATGACAGCTCAATAAGTGTGCAAAGTTTCAGAAAAGTCGGTCCAGTGAAAGTACCTTAAAATTAAAACTTTTTTAATGGGCCAAGCCCTGCCCACTTTTCTAATCACGAAATTATATAGTCATGACAGCTCAATATGTGTGCAAAGTGTCAGAAAAATCGGTCCAGTGCAAGTAACTCAAAATAATACCTTTTTTTATGGGCGTGGCACTGCCCACTTTTCTAAATACGAAACTGTACAGTCATGACAACTCAATATGTGTGCAAAGTTTTAGAAAAATCGGTCCAGTTCAAGTACCTCAAATAGATACCTTTTTTTAATGGGCGTGGCACTGCCCACTTTTCTAATGACGAAAGTGTAAAGTCATGATAGCTCAGTATGTTTGCAAAGTTTCAGAAAATTCGGTCCAGTGCAAGTAGCTAAAACTGATAACTAATTTTTTATGGGCGTGGCCCCGCCCACTTTTTTAATCACGAAATTATAAAGTCACGACAGCTTAATATGTGTGCAAAGTTTCAGAAAAATCGGTCCAGTGCAAGTACCTCAAAATTAAAATTTTTTAGGGGCGTGGCCCCGCCCACTTTTCTTATCACGAAATTATTAAGTAATGACAGCTCGATATGTGTGCAAAGTTTCAGAAAAATCGGTCTAGTGCAAGTAGCTAAAACTGATAACTAATTTTTTATGGGCGTGGCCCCGCCCACTTTTTTCACCCATAAACACTCCCTGGTATGTGTACAACAACTTACCAAAGTTTGAGCCCGATCGGTTTTGCAGTTTCAGAGTCTATAGCTAACACACACACACACACACACAGAGTTTCACTTTTATATATATAGATTTATAGATTTATTTCAAAAGTAAAACTTTATATATAACAAATGTAAACAATGCCATTCCTACTGCCGTCAATGGCTCTCAGTTTAGGGCGATGTTAACCGACATTCTGTAAATCGATAAACGCACTTTTTTATTAGACCATCAATATATCGTTGCTCACAAGTAGAAAAGCTCTAACTCAAATAATTGTAACTTTACAGGAGAAGGCAAAAACGTTACGGAAACTTGTATAATGATAATGTAATTCCTTTTGTAAAATTGTTTGTAAAACTGTTGTTTTTGATAAAATTTCTTTAAATTTTTGTGTTCACGTGTATTTGTTTGAAACGTATTGGAATCATTGAAAAACTCAATTTCGTAAAAAAAAAAGTTTTATTAAAATAAATAAATAAAAAAACATTGTGAAAGAGGCCCTTAGAGCCCAAATCGTTACCTTGCTACATAATCAATTCTCTTAAATAATACAGAGGATTCCCCTTTATTTTGAGGAAAAATTGCTAACTTGGCAATAATGATTAAACAGTTGTTTAAATAATACAAGTAAAACCAAAAACAAAATGATACATTTGTTTTTAAGTTTATTGTTACTTTTGCCTAGTGAATTTATTGTTACTTTTATAATTACGTCTTATTTTTAATTAAAAATTATTATAAATTGAAATTTTTGTCGTATGTAAAGTAACTTAATTTTTTCATTTACAAACAACTATGTATGTAACTACTTAATGAGCACAATTACTGATTTTAAATTCAATCTACTAGACCTGTACCCGGCCCGACTCGTTACTTTAGTTAATTTTTGCCAACACCTTAGTTCCTTCAATCTCCAAACCCAATTTAAATTACATTGTGATTGTTGGCAAAAATTAACTAAAGGAATCGATTCAACTCTAAACACAATTTATTTAAGAATTTAAAAAGAAATCCGATATTTGAACTTTTGTTATATTCCCAATTTTTCACAAATTATTGTGAATACATTTTCACAAGCACAACATCAATCAAGAATACGTTCATACATACATATGTACATATATCCAGTTATACCGCGCTTTGCGTCGTTAAGGACATTATGCAGTTCTGCCCTAAAATTGAGGCAGGAAATTTTTTGAAAATTTTTAAACGTAAACAATTAATTCGGTTGTATATACGCAAGTATTATAAAACTAATGTGTAAAATACACAAATTTGCAAAAAAAAAATAACTAATGTCAAAAATGAATTCCTTGACCAAACAATTCTTTTAAAATTTTTTTATTTTTATTTTAACAAATGGACAAAAGTCACATTTAACAGTAATGACTTCCTGATTTAGATTTTAATAGCCACAAATACGAAGGCATTTCATTTTGGCTATACAAATCAAGGTAACGAAAGTCGGAACATCGGAGATGACACATATGTACTTATACAAATTATTGAACCAAAACGGTTAAATTAATGTTTTCAATCATTCGAAAAGCTCATGTACGCTATAAAGTGTATAATATCGCAGCGTTAAACTGTTGGCTATGGTTTCTGACGGTGCCGAGTTCCAAAAAAATTGTGTACTTGTTCAATGTGAATAACATTTTTCATGACTTCGTATTCATAAGTGCAAAAGAAGGCATAAATAATGCCTTCTCCAAATACAAAATAGTTAGCCTTTAGTGATGTGCTTCAAAATACATACAAAAAATCTTGGATAATTCATGTAAACAAACATTATTAACTCCATATGGATTTCTTTTCATCCACTTAGCATGTGTTCCATGCACTTATTAAAATCGAATGAAATTTATTGAACCACTTCATCATGGGTTGAACTCATGCATTCACTATTTCTTTTGCATATCTTTTTTACTGGGTATTAATAGATTGGTAGAAGTTTATTTTCACTTACCACTAGTTAATCGTTCTTTTTTATATTTATCCTTTTCTAATATTTGATGTGTTGATATTTTTGCTGGCAGTTCGCCAGTTTGTGTAGAAGCAGCGCTTTCAGTCTGACCAATATCCAAGGGATCCCACTCCATTCGTCTTTTGCGTGCACCACTATTTGTGTATATTGTTTGAACGTCGATTATTTGAGGACCTGGAGAATCTTTCGATTGATCGTCTAAAAAATAAGTGTGTAACAAAAAAAAATATATTGTTATACTTAGTAAGAAAATAATTATAAATAAAGATTCTTGAACTTACCCGGCCAAGATTCTTCAGAATTTGGTGGAGAATCTACAAATGTTATAACTGGTTCATATTCAGCACGAAAATGCTGATGATGAAAACTGTTCATTAAGTTGCGATTTGTTGAATTAGAAGGCTGCAATTCAAGAAAAATAATAGAGTAAATATACAATGAATTAAGTACTAAAAAAAACATACTTTTGTTATTTGATTAATTAGAAACGTCGACAATGTATGTTTAGAAAACACAAAAAAAAAACTTCATAATTATCATTAATTTACAGACGTTTAGTAACAAAATTTAAATTATGACTTTGCAATTTTTTTATATTAATGTAACAAAAAAAAAGAAATAATAGCAAATTAATACATTTTAGCAAATATTACGATCTTTTGTAATATTCGAAAAAGTATATTTCAGAACATTTTAAACTTGTTTTCAGACTGATAATTGAAAGCACTTGTAAGTCTTATAGTTTCATTGTGCAAAATTAACTAATCAGCATAAAAGACTAAGTATTATCAATAAGGTCGGACGGGCATTGTGTGTAATTGAATTAAGACAAGAGGAAAACAATTTAAATCAAAACTGATAATTATTTCCATATACATTTACATATGTATGCATGCTTTAAAAATGTAATGAAAATAACTACTAGACACAGAATTTTATTAAGTATGGCAACGATGGTCTTTGAACCAGCTTATTCTTATCAAAATATCAATTATAAAAAAATAATAAAAAATCAATATTAAACATATGATTTCTTAATGTAGCTTTATAATCTGCCTAGGAAAAGGTCTATTGAAATCAGTGATGCTAAATGATTTTTTTCAGAAATGCTTACGTTTTTCAAAACAATGCCAATTTTTTTCTAAGCCCAAAATAATTTTATCAGCGTTTATCTTTACAATCAAAATAATATTTCTTTAAACATACATATACAAGTTTTTATGTACAAATGTATTTATTTGTATAAAAAGCATAACTTTTTACCTTCTATCCCACAAAAAACCTGGCATTTTTGTCTGCAATCTCATAATATGGCAACTCAAAACTAAAGACACAATTGGTTTTTATTTAGAATAACGGTAAAATTTAAAGGGAAAAAGGCAAAATCAATTAGTATTTTATATACAGTTTAAAATAATAGAAAAAGTGTAAGCTATTTAAAGTGTTTTAAGTTATTACTTTATTATATTTACAATAAAGCAGCTAACCGTAGAGTAAAGAAAAATTATAATCAATTTATATAAATAATAACATAATAAATCATATGGAGAAACTGGAAATTAGTATCCCGTAGTCGTTAAGAAAAACAGTCCCATGAAAAATAATAGAAAATCGAGTTAAAAATACATCTGTAAGTGGTCAGCCATCAAAGCTGACCGAAATAAATAAACGCTTCATTAAATAAATCGTTGAAAAAATCAATTTACCCTTTATTCATTATTTTCTTAAAGGAAGTCAATGGAGAGATGTCCAAGTGTCCTTGTGTTATTTAAAATTCTAATTTCTTGCTAAATTTTATATGTGGCATCACTCTTCTGAAAATATTCGGGAATATATCGTTATTAAAATCCAACACAATCGCTTTATAACTGTTTGAAATAAGCGTAAATAAACACGACTGTTTCCGTTTTTTATTATATTTTTATTAAACAAATTAAATTTTTTTAGCAATAGGATAGTTCATAGACACATTTGTTGCTATTTATAGATACGGTATGCAATTGGTAAAAAATTATGGACAAATCGGCCAAAGTTATAAGCAAAAATAATTTGGAAGATATATGTATATGTATATTTTTAAAATTAGCAAAACTCTTAAATTTTTTTTTAATACGATATCTCTGAAACTATTGCTGAGAAAAACTGACAAATCGGGTTTATATTTGACTAAAAAAAATTACATAATGTACTAAAAATACAATATGCATATATCTATGTACATATAAGTTTATGCAGAGCTTTTTTACAATTATAAAGTTTTTTTGTACTTAAAAGATTCTTAGTACGTAAATACATAACACTTTCGATATTGAATACTGAGTACCTGGTTTTTACAGCTCTAAAAGCGACGAGGAAGTCTCTGGTAGCTGTTCAATAGCTTTTATATATTTTAGTTATAAAGTTAGAATATTTACAAACATACAAATTACTTGAAGGTCTTATTTAATTAGTTTTTGAATAGAAATTAATTATTTATTTAATATTAAATAAATATGTTAAAAAATACCATTTAATAACCACTTTATATAAAAAGTTAAAAATAAATACCTACACATTTACCAAAAAAGAAAAAAAAAACATATAATATCGCAAGCACCACATTTTCCCTATTCAAATAGGCCAAATAAAAAATTTTGAGCAAAAGCGTCATAACTAGTACAAAATATAAATAAACCACTAGTTTTTAATTTTTGGTATAAATTTTATAATAATAAGAAAAAACCTTCCCATGTAAAATCTATGTTTTGCCGCTAAGTGGTCGATATGTAAGAGGAACGGCGCGACCGATTCCGTTGATTCTTAATATGTTACATTTGTAACTACCAGGACAAGGTCTTTCTATTAAAAAAAAAAATAAGAAAATAGGACATGGTATTTAAAATACAAAGGAAATATATTTGAAGTGACTTTAAATACTTATTAATGTCTTTATTTTAATGCCAGTAAAACATAAAAATTCCAAGTCCAGTTAATGCCGAATGACTAATTCTTAACAATGGAAGAGTGTAGATTCTTATTAGGCTTTTTTAAGGGAATTCCCGGGACGAAACAATTTGAGTTATTTAATCTTCCCGTTGTCCCGGGATTATTTTTCGGGATCCCGGAAAACGAAAAAAGTAGCTACGGCTCGAAAGCATATGTTTGTTTTGTGATATTTCTTTTTCATAAAGATATTTTCTTCAAGATTTTTTTTTAACTTTATGTTTAAAAATATTTTTACAAATAATTTGATATACTTTTTGATGTAATGTGTTAATTTTATAAACTTTTTTTTAATATTAAAAGAAACGAAACTGTTTTAGATGGAAAGTTCAATAGTATGGAAGTTTTTTTGAAAAGAAGAAAAAATTTTAAAACAAAATTAAAAAAAAAATTTTTTTTTAAATAATTAAAATATATATAATTAATATAAAACAAAAAAAAAATTAAAAAAAAAATTAAAAAAAAAATAAAAATATAAATAATATATTAAAAAAAAAATAAAAAAAAAATTTTTTAAAAATTAAAAAAAAAATTTTTTTTTGGCTCAGCTGGGATTCGATGCCACGTTTTCTCTAACCAAAAACCAAAAAAACCAAACAAAATAAATATATGTATGTATGTAGGTATGTATGTATGTATGTAAATGTCATTGGTGGTGCAATATGAAAATCAGACTTTACAGTGTCACCCACCTAAATATTCTGAAGATTCCTTGAAAATTTCATAAATTATATATATAGAAGAAGAAGAAGAATCTCGGAACCCGTTCGCTCCACAGTTATTTCGAGGCTATCCCTTTCTTTACTGGGTCTCGCGCCACAACCGCGGCGTTTGCTCTATACTTAAAAAAAATTTATATAGACTGATAATTTTCGAGATTACAGTCCTTTGTAATCGCCAGCATCTCCTTCAAACTAACGTCCAATGGCATCTACTTTTAATGTGTAAAAAAGTAAAAAAAAAATATTTCTAGCACAATCATTTTAATTACTTTATCAGAAAGAATTATGAATGAACAAATGTATGGAATTATTGTTACAAAATTTTTATTACAATATAATACACTTACGGTCTAATTCACAAACTCTTTAAAATCTATATATATAAAAATCAATATGTGTTTGTATGTTTGTTTGTGCTTTATAGACGGTTAAACGGCTGGACCGATTTCCTTGAAATTTTCACAGAATCTTTCTGTATGTCTGGAAGGAACTATAGGCTATACTTTGGTTTGAAATTGTAAGTGGGCGGGGTGCCACGCCCTATTAAAGAATAAGTATTAAATATTATATATCACGAAAGCTAATGCAGCTATAGTCTTCAAATTAAGTACGGTAAACTTTGACATCCACACGAACATTTGGGTAAAAAATGGGCGGACTTTCTATAGTAGGCGTGGCCACATGAATTAAATACTAAATTTCGTATATTTGGAAAACGATATCGATTAGAGTACTAAAATTTTGCAAAAGCAACTTTGACACCCAAATGAACATTTAGGCAACAAATAGGTGCATTATCAATAGTGGGCGTGGCACCTGTCATATGAATTAAATACAAAAATTCGTATATCTGGGAAGCGATAATAGTTAGTAATGTTGTTTTTGTGAAAAAAAATCGAGGTGGTCGTGGGTTTTTGCTTATATCTCAGTTGTTTATGATGTTCCTGACTTTCAATACCGATCTACTCCCGAATATTTTTGATATTTTAATACCTCACCCGGGTCCAAGCTATGTCAGGGGGCTTCAAAAAGTTGATTTCAACATACACACGGTCAGACGGACAGACTGACAGAGCTTAATCGACTCCCCTATTCATAAGCTTTCAGAAAATACATACTTTATGGGGCCGGAAATGAAAATTGTAGAAATTTCACACGGAATGACAAACCTATATATACCCTTTTTCACTGTGTGAAGGGTATAATCAGAAATAGATTTTCTAACCAGTCAATAAACGCTTTGAGCGTATTAAAAGATTATTTTCTAAGTCGTTAAAAATTGTTACATTATATTTTTTAATTATATATTGTATTTACATGTTCTTGAAATTGAATTCTAAAGATTTTATTTTTGATCTCATAGCTGAAGTACTTGTATTTTTCTTTTTGTGCTCATATTTGATCTTGTATCTAGAGAATAATATTTTTTCTCAATTAGAAATATTTTTACTCAATTTATATTTTAAATTCAAGTTTATTTAATAATTTTTATAGTTTTGAAGTGTTTCTTTTACATTATAGACTAT
This sequence comes from Phyto melanocephala, assembly GCA_941918925.1. NCBI lineage: Eukaryota > Metazoa > Arthropoda > Insecta > Diptera > Rhinophoridae > Phyto > Phyto melanocephala. The sequence continues at coordinate 109,055,556 of OW799237.1, forward strand.
TTTATGCTTTTTAATAAAAAGCTTTTTATTAATTAAAAATAAATTTACTTCTTATTTATTTTGCTGCGGAATCCCGGGAAATTAAAAAATAAATCTCGCATTCCCGGGAAACGAAAAATTCCGGGCAAAAATACCCTAATTCTTATGTATATTAAACTGTAATAAAACGAAATCGAATGTTTTTCTTCTTATTTATACTCGTTTTTTTCAGGTACTCAATGGTAGGTAAAATTTAAAAAGTATATACTTTTATATGTGTATATATAGCCTATTTCCAATTAGAAGTCATATTTAACACATTAATGCATACACACAAACATTGCCTCTTTATCATATTAGTATATGTAAGAGTTCTTATGCAAACTCTTAAATGCCATTCGAATTGTACATTTTCCGCTATAGCAAATGAACTATCGTAATTTTTTTGGAAAGTCTTAAGACTTGCAAACATGCCGAGCATATCTGAAAAAATTAACTTTTTATTAATTTTTTCTTTAATTAAAATTGATATTAACTGTTTAAAACTACACAACAATTTAACACGTGGGTCTTTGAAACATATATCGCAATTTCTTATTCCGAAACTAATTCAAAGCCTATCGGTATGCTTTTTGATGTGTATGATAATATAATATATACATAGAAATATATGTACATATACTAGCTGAACCGGACCGCTTTGTTAGTCCCCACAAAGTTTTATGTTATTCCATAAAATTGTTGAATCAGAAAGACCAATCCTCAATTTGAAAGTAAGTTTAATAAACTGCGAAAACCAAATTTAAAACAAAAAAATAATAAAACAACAAACACCTTTTAAGCTGGATTTTACATTGGTACACTCTCTTTGTTCTGTTTCTTATATCATACACATAAAGCAATTTGTATCAACACGCATTAATTTTTTTTTACATTTATGTGGTAGCAATACTAAACCAATTTAAATAATTTAACTATGCACATCTGAAGAATTGAATTGTATATTATTTCATTAAAATCAGTTGCATATTGTGAGCAAATATTCGACTTTTCTTTAGTATAAAGGATGTCCAACTTCTTCATTATTCATTACAGTATTTCAAAAAAAAATTAACGCTTGGGTGCCGCAGTTCGAATTGCAAATTTCAAGGAGTTCTCTGCAGCCTATACATACTCAGCAGAGATCTGTGTCTCCATGCTTACAAAATTCAATTAACACTAAAGCCAAATTACTATGCACAGCAAAGAATTTGTTGAATAGATTATTGAACATCAACAAATGAAATTTTTAATTAATATCTTAATTTAAACACTACTCCGACCATATTTTATATGAAATTTCCAAACTGCTGTCGCCAAGCTTTCATTTCCTTTTTTTTTAAATTTTTCAATAATGAAAGACACGTTGTTCTATTGTGTAACGCTCCATTTTTACTAACCCTAAACTGTCAACTGTTAAATTGTTTAAGATTACACAACAGTTTGCTGCACAAATGTCGACAAATTTTAACCTTGCGTCAATTTAGGGACATCATTATACGATACACTGCCGGACACAAGGAATTTAATAAGTCTAACTTATTGAACTTCTGAAGTTGAAAGAACTAAATGCTCTGCAAAAAGCTTTAAAAAATTAACGAGGAAATACGTTTGTTTACAACTATTTAAAAAAATTACGCACTAAAGTGGCAACAACTTTAATGGATGTTACAGATAAGCGGACAAAATCTGTAGCATAGACAATACGTGCAACTGGTTATTAAAAATATATCATAACTTTCCTTGAGGTAGAAATCTAAAGAAAAATAATTATTACGGAACGAACGTAATTCACAAGACATATTTATAAAAGGGTAAAACAGACTACTACACTACGTTTTTACTAACTTAGAGACATATTTTAACGATACTGAAAGTTGTAAAGTAAAACAATACAAATCTACTAACTGAACTATGATAGAGAGGAAAAGATTTGTAGACTAGCATAAAATTAAATTATGCCAGCAACCAAAATTCGTAAAGAAAGTGATGCTAATGCTAGTGTACGGACAATTCGACAAGTTGTAAAATCTTACCCATTTCTTGTAGAACGGAAGCTACAAAAATACACCATTGAATTAAAAACGCATGTCGTAACGCCTTTAATTTGTCAGAGATAAGATTATATGGTCTGACAAGTGGTTTTAGGTAGTTTTTTTCGATGATGATGACACAGATGGCTTTAACCACTATTTTCAAAACTTAGAAAAGGAGATTATATTTTTGAAAAGAAGTCATAACAGAGAAGCAGGAGTTATGTTATGGGGTATCATCGTTTTATGGGGCTAATGACGTGGTTTTGAAAGCAGCAAGAATGGCAGGAGCTTTTTATAAAATAATATTGAAAAGTGCATTTTCACAAATAAACAATTTACTTGGGCCTATTTAATGGGCCTTTCAACAGGATAATGTTCCAATTCACACGGCCAGAGCTGTAAAACAGTGGAATTATCTATATTTATCAGACCTTAATACTATGGAAAATGACTAGGATGGCTTGAAGGCGGCTAGCAATTTAAAACAACAGAAGCTTTAAAATATGCAAGCTCTGAAGCCTGGAACCTAATTTCTCTTAAATACACATCATCTTAATCGCTTTACCAGCCTATGGCTACCAAAATATTTTAAGTGATTTATAAAAACGGGGGGAGTACTCACTAATAAGACATTAAATTTACTTTATTTAATCATTAGTTATTTACACAAAAATACATTTTGTTTATTTTTATAGATTTATCATACATTTCCTTATTAAAATTACCCTTAAAAAAGCTTTTTTTTCATACAACTACTAAAAGATACAAAATATAAATAAAAAAATATATTTTTTCGTCTCTCGGTTAATTAACAACGAGATTGCAACCAATTCAGACCCAAATTATTAATATAAAAAAAGAATAATTCCTTATTTATGTGGCTGGCAATGTACATACATATATATATATATATGTATATATGCATATATATACATATATACATATATATATTTTTTTTTTCTTACATATTCAATCCTTTAGTTACTATACTTAAAACTCATTAACTCTTACTCTCTTACCTGTAAAATATTTGTTGTTATCTGACTATTGTGCTGCAATATCGTAGTCGATTGTATATTATTTATATTTGAACTATTGTTACCATTGTTAAACTCCATTAAATCGGTGTTGTTGTTAAAATTCGTTAAAAAGATTTTTGTATTCCGCTGGTGCTGAGGATGCTGATATTGTTGGTATTGATTTATTGTTACTTGATTTGTATAATCCGTAAATGTTGGTGACTCTGGTGGATTTTCTGGTGAATAAGGCTCCAAGATAGACTGAATGTCGTAATAATTGGATAGATGTTGAAGGTGATGTTGTTGTTGATGATGTGGAACTGTAGCAACCAGCGATAAAGCCATTCAGCTGATAATAATTTTCGATCTTAGAGCTCTTGATAAGGGCTCTTTAGATGTAGTGAGAGAGATTAATATTTTGTATTTACGCGATAAAAACGGAAAGTTACAAAAATTAATAATTTAACTTTTTTTAGACAAAAAATTTTTAACTAATATTATATGTAACTCTTTTTGTTAACACATTACATTTCACAATAACTTGCAGCAACAACAAATTTTTCACAATTGTTTTTTTACTTGTAATTCGATATTGTAAACCTTATCGATTTTTTTTTTAATTTTTTGTTAGGTTTTCTTTAAATTTTGTATTTTTTGTCTTAAGTTTAAAAATTTCTTTTTTTTTATATATATGTATATATATAAACGTTTAAAGTTTTATAAAATATTTTTAGGCCGACAACAAAGAGACGGATGTTAATTTGTACCAGGCAATCCAATTAAAACAATACAAAAAAGGAATTGTAGAGTTTTTTAATACCGGTGGTCTCACGCTGACGATGGCTACGTAAAAGAGTGTTTTCAACTTTTAACAGCATCTTGTTGATTAGATAAATGTGACTTTCAGGATACTCATTAAGATAGAAGAAGGAAGAACTCGTATAAATGTCCCGTTCAATTTTCTCCATTTATTGTAAAAATCAAATGATGTTTTTTCTTAAGAAAAAAACAAAATTCGTCGAATTCTAGTACAGTTATAGAAGCCGTTTTGAAGATTTTATTTAAACAGTTTTTATTTTATAATATTTAATTAATTTATTAAGCACTTTTGTTATTGGGATATGTAGAATTTGTAATGTTATTTAAAAATCTGAATTACGAAAGCGTATCCGTGATATTTTTTTTTATAGTTCTTATTGACAACTCGAACAAGTTGTAAATTTAAATTTTATCTTTTATAAGCACAAACTTTTAACTTTTTATATTTTTTTTTAATTTTATATTTTGTATGTACATATGTATGTATATTAATATTTATCTCAGGTATGTTACACTTGGTTTTACAAATACAATATTTTCACACTTTGTATTATAATACAATAAAATAATTATTATCTTTTTTATAATGCTGTTATCTAGCACAGTCTACTTTTTTTCTAACACTTGTTTTGATATAAAATGTTATTTTTTAATAAATTTTTATTTTTTCATTAATATGTAAAATATTCCAAACAAATAAAGTTGATAACTCGATCAAAAACTTTATTGCACGTTAGTGGAGCAATTTTAACACAACGAAGCAGGGCTTCGCATGGCGAAAGGAGACCAACATCTTAGCAGAACCTTGGTTGAGACAACCACCAGTGAACGCGTAACGACGAACCTAAACAGCGAACAGAACGGAACAACCGCTTTAAAACGATTGTATGAACGTTGAGAGCTAGATGATCAATGAAATGTGAGGCACTGCCACAATTTGTATACGTATTGGTATCGCCACTAGTATGTAGTAGTAGTAATTTAAATTGTTCTTTCTCCACGAATATTATTTTAATTTTATTCTGTTGTTGATTTGTTTGTATGCATAAAATGTTAATAAAATAATTAAAATGATACTTGAAGCTGTTGGCGAGATAACTAACTGTTTTTATACTTTACACAAAGTAAAATGCCTATTCTACAATAAACAATAGCTATTATAGCCGATGCCTAACGATTCGTTATGACATTCATATATGTACTTATGTGCATGTGTGTATACACTGTTTAAATAACGACACATTAAATACAAAGATATATTTAAGAATGACACAAATTGATCTTTTGGAGTGAAATTCACTTTATATTGATTGTAGCAAAAATTAATAATTAAAAAATATACATAAATAACTCTTATTTATGCTCTCAGAGTAGTAGTCAGTTGTTTTTAATAATTTTTTTCTTTCAGCTTTAACTGGTATGTATCACTATTTGATTATTATTGTTTGGCAACAAGTTGTTTTTGTGTGTAGTTAGTTGTAGGTATGTAAATTAGTATTGACTAGGTTTATTTAGAAATTTAATGTAAATTTCAAATACAATGACAAATAATATTAATACGACTTTTTTTATTACAGTTATAATTTTTTGTTTATTTCTTTTTTATTCATTTCGACACACACTAGGTATTTAATTTAAATACTTTGAGGAATAATTTTAAACTGAATAACAAAAACACTAATTATTGATGACGGTAATAACGAGTTTTCTATATTTATTAATCCATTTGTAAGTAGAGTACATACATATGTATTTGTAACAGTGAGTTAAATGACACGGCAATTTTTTAGGTGTATTAAGACGTTGTTGCGTTAAGCACTCGGCATGTAAGACTGATTTTACTGAAAGCGCACAATTAAAAACCAAGTCTCTTACGAACTTTTTATTACTGAATACAAATATTTATATAATATTAGAAGTAATGCTATCAAACCTTTCCACCTCAACACCCATTAAAAAAAGATCTTGTTACGTTTGTTTATAATTATTGAGTATATTGGAGTATTTCTTAATAGGGTGAGTTCTCCTAAGTTCGGCATGCACCAATAGTCGGCAGTTTTGACTTTAAAGTTAAATAAATAAGAATAACGATAATTTTATATATAAGTAAGATATAGATTTAGTTTAAAATATACTCATTTTTCTTTATGTAATTTTTAAATTTGATTGACATGAGTATTTCAACCTATTTTTGACCTCGTAATATGACTATCTCTCAACACGTGCGATAGAGCCTTTTTTTTTTTACAAATTTGTTAGTGGTAGCGTCATCTTAAACAAGTACTAAATCATATAATTTTAATTATTTTTTTTACCAAAGTGGGTTTAAAAGGTAAAATTTTATTTAAATATTGCTTCAGATATGAAAATTTTTATAAAAAATAATTTTTTGGCTTAAATTGATGGCTGCCGACATTAGGGACAATAATTTTTAAGATTTTTAATAGTCGGCATATAATGCCGACTTCAGGAAAATTTATGTTTTCGCATATTAAGCTAAAATTATAGAAAATTGTTTAATACTCACCTCTCTTTGCAATAGTTATAAAGAAAATGAGTTTAAAATAAATTTACCTAATAGTCGGCACAATTTATATTGAGTATCTTATGGACTGCCGAGTATTGGAATATAGAATTCTAAAGTCGGCAGCATTTTTATTTGTCTGGATATAGCAAAATAAAGTTATTTTTTAAGATTCATTAGAAAAGAAGGTGACAACTGAAATTATAGATAGTTCAATGCTTAAAAAAACCAGTCGCAAGTTCTCTTAAAGTTTCTGCAGAAACATAAAACATCATTGAAAAACACGCCATGAATCTTAAATTAAGAAAAGGTTCAACGCATACGATACAAAGACGAACAGAAGATCGTTCAATTTTTAATCCACGCGAAAAATTAAGTCTTAAGTTCACTTGAAGTTTTAGCAGACTGAAAACACGCAACTTTTTACGCGAATGATAGCGCCTTTAGTTGTCTCAATTGCGATAATTAGAAGAATTGAAAATTATCTTAGATTAACCCGTAAATACTACTACAAATGGAAAATTTAAGTCAGTGAAAATAAAACTCAAGCTATTGTATTTCCATCAACAAATCACGAAAACGCTTTCCTACTAGATGTTTATCGTCTAGGAGAATAATTATCCTATTGAAGGACGAAATTAAAAATGTAAGAGTAATCCTTAAAAAAAACTTATTATGTTAATTACATTTGTGAAAAGGCAATTAAGTGTAGCCGTGCCTTATATCCCTTAATTAACCGAAGATCTAAACTTAATATAAAGATTATCACCTATGATTATCAAGTCTGGTCCCAAAAGACTGAAAATTGCGAATTATTTAAAATATAAATTAAAAAATAATAATAAACATCTACCTTTTAGATATTCCACTTATCTTCTACATAGAAACTGAAGACTTAAAAATGTTTAATCCATTGACAAGGAAACTGACTCTGTCATTTAATCAAAACTGCAGAATGTTAAATTTTGAATTAATAAGAAATTTGCCGAACAACTTGAGGGTCTTTTGTTTAAAAGACACATTTTAATGATTTACTTAAATTTTTTTATATCTTCTAAGTTGATACGAGGTTTTTTATGAACAACTTTACTTTAAAACTGTGATATTATTAGTTTAAGATTTAAGAATTTTATCCCAATCTAGAAAATTTTCGTTTTATTTCTAATCATGTTTAAGTTTTTCCTTAATTTTTAGTCATATGATGACTATGTAGAGTTATGATATTATTGTATGTGAATATTTAATGATCACGAAGGCTTACTTTATGATTGTGTAACATCACATTATAATAAATTTCAAATATTTTGTTGTTTTTTGGTTTCATATTATGATCATATAAGATGAAATTATAAATTTATGATTATATGGGATAATTTAATTATCATTTGCGATCCCAACATGATTATTACATGATACTTTCATTAAACTTATAATGATTACTTGCAATCATTGTATGTTTTATCGTAGTATGTTGCTCATGGATTATGATGACCTCAACCATTTAACGGTTTACACAGTTTGTCATTCCTTTTGTAATTTCTTTAATATAAATTGTTGGCCCTATAAAGTATATATATTCTGAATCCTTATAGATACAGGAATTGATTTATCTAAGTCCGTTTGTCTGTATGTATGTTGACATCAAATTTTTTGAAGCTACTTATATGGTACAAATTTGTCATATATGCTTTCGAGAAATTCGCTATTGAAAATCTGTTATGTGAGCACATTAAGAGCTGAAATACAACAATTTTCAAACAATTTTACCCAAATTTTGCAGCTCCTAGGGAACTTCTTAAAGCGTTTGTTACGTAAATATAAAATATGTACCTTTGGCAACGTAAGTTGAAAATCTTGGTTTAATGAGCCAATTAACGACAAAGACATTTTTGGAAAAAATGTAAATTAAAAGTTCAGATTATTATGTACATATGTATATATGATGGTACAAACTGTGTGAAGGGTATATAAAATTCTTCGCAGCCAAATATAGCGCTTTAAATTGTTTCTTTATATGTTTATTAACATATTGAACATACAAAATTTCAAATGGCTTACTTTTTAAATAAAAAACAACTTGAATTCTTGTAAGATCCTATTGTTTCCTTAGTAAAAATGCAATGCCGACAATTGGGTCAAAAAGTGCCGAAATTAGGCAAACGGGTGCCGACTATTGGCAAAAATGGTACATTTTAGAAAAAACGTAAATTACTCAAATTAAATAAAAACATTCTTTAAAATAGTTAATTGAGTCTAAAACTATACCAATCACTTAGCAACAAAAATCCGTTGACAACTTAATATCATGTCCGCACTCATAAGAGCATCAGTTTAAAAATGAAAAAAAAGTTAAAGTGCCGACTACTGGAGAACTCACCCTATACAGAGTTAAATGAGATTGATTAAACAACAAGTGAGTAAAAAACTCGGCAAATATAGTGTATGTTTCTGATAACAAATATTAAAATAAAATTAATGAATTCAAGTTAAGTCAACTAGTTAACGAGCAAACACACTTGTACATACATACATAAAGTATATACATTTTATATTTAAAAAATTTATTGAAAAAATTAAAAAATTTTCCTGAAAAAAAAATACTAAAGCCGAAAAAGATTTTCAGAAAGTATATAAATTAGTGGAACATACAAATGTATGTACATATTTAAATAAGCATGTTGTGTTATGTGACTAGAGATGGAATCGTGAATAAGTTTTTACTCACTATGAAAAGAAAAGTTTTTGTGTATCATATCATATGGTGCCACAATATCCTTTGCTATACAAAAACTTTTTCATCTCACAGCTTCACAGATCGATAATTGAGCCCCTGATGAACCTTCATTTTCTCACGCTTATGCTTACGATCACAATTACATAATATTCATGAAAAAAATCAAAATTACAACATTTTTAATTAGGGAATAATAGTACCTATAGAATTCTAGACGTAGTACATAAAGAGGTGAGGAGAGTGTACGTACGAGAAAAGAGGTAGGAAAGCGAAAGCGCACACACATGGCGAATAAATCCATTATTGGTAATCCTTAAATTTTAATTTATTAAATTCTCTAAAACAATAGTTATTATTATGTACATCTCAAATCTGTTTTATGAACTCTATATAAATTTATTATGAATTTAAGAATAAAATATAAACTCGTTATAAGTAGCTTTAAATATTCACTTTATTTATTTTGTATTATACAAGAAACAAAACAAATAAGACTAAAAATCATAATTTTTAGTTGTAGCTAGCTTCTTAAAATTTAAATATATTTTTCAGATTCAACGTTTTTTCATTTTACTAAATACAGATATACCATTTTAACTTCCGGTTATTAATGGTACCATATTCATTTGTGACACTAGCAAATCAACTGTCAAGTAAATGTTTTAGTATGGCACCACTAGCATATAATTCTTTGGAACTGAACGCAAAACAAAAAAGTTTATTTATCCAATTTTAGCTCAATTTTATGTACAAATTAATTTTCGAATATTATGGAACTATCTCCCATTGGTGAACCAGTTGACAAAAAACCTACTTTAACTGCAGATGGTCAAATACAAACAACACAAACTGCAAATGCTCCTAACAATTCACCCACCAAAAGCGCTGTGACAGCTACTAATATTGACATCGAAATCTTGCCTGTCATTTACGATATTATACGTTGGTATGTATTATGATTTTAATAAAAATACATTTAAGCAGTGTTTTACTATAAACATTTTTTTAACTTTTTTATGTACTGCAAATTAAATTGGCATCTTTATACACATGTAAAGGTGCATTATTAGGTGTCAATTGAATTTCATTATTATTGCAAAAGGAAATTTATTAAAAAATTATGTAATTATTTTTTTAATCTTACATTTATTGTAGTGTGGAAAAGGATCCTAAGGATAATTCGGCCAAGCAGCGTGAATCGCAAGAGTGTAGTCAAAAGGTAAGTGGTGAAGTATTATTTCGACTTTGCTACTTTATTTGATATGCCATCATCGTATTGTAAGAGGAATAAATTGGATTGCCAAATTATAAATAAAAACTGAAATCTTTGTATTATTGACTATGAGATTTAAAAAACTCATGTTTGTACGCAAAAAAGTTTGGCTTGTTAAGAAGTATTGTCAAATTTAACAAAAAGTAGGTCTAAAAACAAAAATCTGGAGCTAAATAAAAGAACCCATCCCTTAAAATCCTACAAATTAGGATATTTTCTAATTGCAAAAGATATCCAAGGTACTTTCGGACGTGAATAGGGTATTTTTAAGTGTCACTATTAAAGTAATTTCGGGGCATTGTTCGGTAAAGACTAGAAAAAAATTGTATAACCAAAGAACTAAGTGGCTGGATAAGCGATTCTACGTTAAATTAGGCTATATCTCGAGGTGTAAACTAGAGAATATAATCGGATTTATCATGAATGACAGGTGACTACTTGATAAGCTATAATGTTTTGAAAGTACTGTTTGTTCTTTATATTATTAAAGACATGCCCAATGTGTGGGTGTTAAGCCTTTCTGAGCTTCCAACGCTCCTTCCAACCTACCTTGCTTTATCATCTATGTTTATTCATCTTATTAAATAAAAACAGTATTTCTTTCCTTACATTTTCTATTAATACTAGAAATTAAACCTTTTATCATAAAAAACTATTTTCAATTTGTGAAATAGAGTGACTATTTTCTTTAAATTGTAAAACTTAATTTAAATATTATTTTGTTACAGATCTTGGAACTACAAAAACGTTTTGAATCGGCTAGAGCACAAATTCGACTGCTATCCGGCATTGATTACAATAAAGAAGAACAACTACAAAAACTTGAGTTATTAAACAATCAATTAAAACTAAAGCAACAGCTTATACGCAAATATAAAGATATACAATTTTAAGTACAAAAATCCGCTTAATCTTCAAGTCTTTCTTATTAGTTTTATTTAGTCATAAATTATGGTTCTACGGTTTTTAATGCGTTATTTAGCTAATAATGAACAGCTTATAAATCGTATGGCTGAAAGTTATCCAATGCGAAGGGCAGCACAAATTGTTGTTTCAATTATGTATCGGGCAAAACATGTTGCCGAGGATAAGGGTTTGCATGAAATGACACCGGAACGTTTTAAGTAAGTAACATAATGCTTGCGACTAAAAAGTTTTTAAATTAATTTTTTTGTTTTATTTACAGATCATTTATGAAAATTTTTAAGAGTAATATTAAACAAGAAATCGAAGGAGTTAAAGACGAATTAAAGAAAAAGAAATAACAAACGTAAAACTAATTTTTAAAACAAAAACAAAATTATGGAAATTAAAGACTTTGATATACATAAATAATAAAACTATTTTTTAAGTACAATTTAATTTACTTTAAATATTTGTTTAAAGCCATTTAACTTTTATCATGTACTTGTAGTATACAGTAGTGGCAGTATACAAAAACATCCGAAGTTTCGGCAAAATTTATCACATCTTATAGAACTACGTAATTGTCGAATAAGCCCTAGTTGTTATTAATCGACTGAGTTAGCTACTTGCAAACACGTACCCTTTCTAAGAGCGGTTCCACATAAGGTAATTCACTTGCACAATTCTCTCGATCATTTATTGAGTTTGTAAATGGCATGCTCCATACTGAGTATATTTGTGTTTGCCATTCTTCTTCATTACGGAGCATAGTTTTTGCACTAAGTGTTGTTGGTTTTTGTAAGAACAGACAAAACTTGTGCAAATAAAATTTCTGTGTCTTAACGTTAAAGCAAGTTTAAAATAATGTAAAAGAAATTGAAACTGATCCAACTCGCCTGAAAATGAATTTATTTATACTAAAATGTTTATAAACTTTTATTTCTCAATTTTAACCTACACAGGTGGTCTACTAATGTTAAAATAAAAAACTTATTTTCTTTTTAAAAAAGAATTTTATTTATGTTTTTATATATTTTTGTTTTTCTTAAACATTATTTGAAATTCAAAGAAAGTAAGAACACAAAATTAAAAATGAAAATCAAATACACTTTAAAAGATCAAACCAAAAATTATATAATATTCCATTTGTATCTTTTAACAAATCACAAAATAAAAAAGAGAAAATTAAATACAAACCAAAAAATATGTTATATTCCATTTGTTTCTTTCTTTTATTTTAATTTGTTACAAGTGTTAGTAGCAAAATAGTTTTCTTTTGTTTAGTTTTTCTTTTTTCATATTTTTAATTTTATATGTATGTATTTACTGTTGTTGGTTGTTGTGGGTTTTGTTTGTACACATTTTCTTTTGTTGTTTAATAACAAGCATTTCCCTTTAATTTACAATAAGCTTTAAAAATATTTTTCTTGTTTTTTGTGGCTTTGTTTTAATATATTAAAATGTTAGTCATATTTTTCTTTAAACAAATAATTTGTTTGTGATTTTTTTACTGGACTTTACCAGTGATATGTTGAGAGTTCGAAGATTGAGACGTGGTCTCGGCGGTATTGGAAGCAGTTGATGATGGCCTCTTTGAAGTGCGTTTGTTATTTTGCCTTGAGTTATCTCGTTTGTCCACAGTCACTTCTAAAACACCATCATGCTTATGACTTTTCATTTCATTGTCATTATTGTGAGGTTGTTGCTGTGTTCTGTTGCTACAGTTTGCCGCCTGTACATTTGGATTTTGGTTTTGATTCTGCGGTGGCGCAGTATTGTGAGAACTTCCCTGGCCTTGAGTACGTGCTTGCATTTTATTGGGTTTAGGTCGATTTTGAGTAGCCACTGAATTGGTTATGGGCTTTAAAACATTGCCCACAGCCTTTGTGCGGCCCTCACGAAAAACCATACGTTGACCCGGCCTTATGTATTCTGGATGTTTAATAAATCTAAATTTTACATGGGCCTTATCACCAGTCCTTAGGCATTCCTTGGACATATTCACTATTGAGGCAGTTTGTCTTATACTGCCACAATGTACCATGGCCTGATAACGCGATGATATGGTAGTGGGATGATGCAGTACCAAAATTTCACCCTCAAATTCCCAGCATGCTTGTGGTTTTAACTCTGGACTTACCATTACCATGCCTTTACGGATTTGAGATCTTTTAATTTTCTTCAAGGCAAAGCTGGCCGTTTGACCGCCTCTTACCTCTTTCACATTCATTCTCTTGCGATGTATACTCTTTACAGCGATTGGCATAAAATTGCCTAATGGATCGGGTCCCAACATCAAAACATCATTAAGTTTTATAAGACCTTGTAGACAGGTACCGGATACAACTGTACCAACACCTGGTACTGAATAAGTGTCGTCTATTTGAAACTCTGCTGGTAAATTATCCTGACCAGTCATACGGGTGGTCAAGAGGTTTAAAAACATTTTCAAAAGATTTAAATTCTCCCCTGTCACATTCGAAACTTGAAAAATTGGACATAACCGTTCGGAAACAAAATTGGTGGCACTCAACACAACCTCGTCGGGAGTTTTGACCATGACTGGTACTTTACGACAGCCTTGAGACTTAAGGATTTTGAACAGCAACTTAAGATTGTCTTGTAAAACGTTTGGGGGACACATATCAATTTTAGTAACGACCACAAATACAGGCACTGACAAGGCCAACGCCAAACCTAAATGTTCCTTGGTCATCCCAACTATACCTGCATTGGCGCCAATCTGCGGAAGTATTTACCCACTCAAACAATTAGCATTAAGACACTTGAATAATACAACTCTTTCAAATCTTACCATTAACATGCCGAAATCAGGCGCATGTCCGGTCATACCGAATACTGTAGTCTTGAGGTAACGCTCGTGACCAGCCAAATCAATAAAAGTAATAACCTTTGCTGATTTTTCACAAATTTTAACCCAATCCAAAGTGCCATGATCTGGTTTATTTACAACATTTCCAATACTATCGAATCCTAAAAAAAAATTTTATTTTTTTTTTTAATTTTTTTTTTATTTAATATATTATTTATATTTTTATAATTTTTTTTTTTATTTTTTTATTTTTTCTTTTAGCATACATACGTAAAGTTATAATTTTACAATGGGTTGTTTTTATATATGTATGTTTTTTATATGTATGTACGTATTTTATATGGGATGAATGGTGATACAAACTACTGTTATTGTATGACTACACGTTGTGAAGGGTATATAAGATTCGGCACGGCCGAATATAGCGCTCTTACTTGTTTAAATTAGACTTTTCAAATACTTTAAACTAAAAGATATTTGCTGTATTTACAAAAAATCCCAAGTCCTAAGAAGTCTTTTCGAAAAATTATAGAATTAATGAAAAGAATTGTGTGCTTTTTTGTAAAATTTTAAAATATTTTTACATTTTTTAAGCAAAAATTACATTATGATAATTCGACCCTTTTTTCTTCTTCTTTTTGGACAAAATTTTTCTTTTGCAAAAAACTATTATTTTGTTAGCATTCTAAATTTGTTTGTATATATATACTTACCCAAAATATCGTTTCCCACCGAACTGGTACGACCACTTTCCATTTCATGTTTATGACGAAATAAACGCTGACGAGCATGACCTCGACCATTATCCAGTTCGCCATGAGTTAATACACCAAGTAGTGTAGATTTACCAGCATCTACATTACCTACTACCGCAACTCTAGATGGTAAGATATTCCAAGCTAAATAACAACGGACTGAAATTTCTTTATGCTTAACGTATATATGTACCTAATTTCCATAAAATCAGAAGTATCCACACGTTTACGTATCAAATATTGGCCGGTTATGCCTTTTTCCACTTTACGTTGCCTTAGCAATACCATATCAGCAACAATTGTGGTGGCTAAAGACTGTAAGGTGGCAACAGCAGCCTTGTATTCTTCCTCATCCAAACCACTATCTACGCCATCTGAATTGCGTTAAAAAGACAAGGCTTTAATGATATTACAACCATTTATTGTTTTTCACTCTCCTACCTTCTCCCACTCCAATTTCATATATAGTTTCACCACGACTATCTTGTGTTCTTTCTTCCAAGCGCTTTTTTAATAACTCAAATTGTTCTTCGGTTGGACTCACTAATACCTTTTTACCTCTTATGGAAAAATAATCGGTAAGAGGTGTTTGAATATCGGGAAAAGATTCATTATAAGGTGAATTGGCACCTCCTACTCCTCCTCCACCATTTCCTATAGCCGGTTTCATATTGGACTTTGCCTAGACCTTTGTCAGTGTTCACTTTTTAATCCTCTTTAGTGTTTTATTTTCGTCTAAAAGTTTTTTTATTTTGGGCGGCGTTGTTCAACATTTCCTTTGCACCAGTTTGAGTAAATTCTTTAATTTTTGTTTCTTTTGTTAACCCAGCTTTAAAAAAAATATATTAATTATATTTATTTATTTTTCAGTTTAATTTTAGATCTATAAAAATGTTTTTTGTCTGTTGTGCTGTAGGAGCTCATTGCTTGTTCGTTAGCAAATTACAACTAAAACTATTGTTACTGTTGCAATATCTTTAAATAAATTGAGTACATGATGAAATTATTTACAATAATTATGATGATGCAATTATAGAAGAAAGTCAAGAAATACATTTGTAACTTTGTCTAAAACATGATGTTAAACCAAAAGATTAAAATCCTTGGTAGGTACCTCCAGTATTCAATTGAATGTAAATCCTATATTGTAAACTTAAAATAATTTAATTTCTTATTTTATTCAATAATTTAAAATATTGCAATTCTATAAATTTCCCTATTTGAAAAAAATAAAAATATGTTTACAATTATTCATTGTAAAGTAGGTACATATATAAATAAACAGGGGCTGTGAAATAAAAACTTTTGGTGTTATATCATCATATCATACCTTATACTGTTTAAAACCTCTTTTCTTAATATTTTCACGGAAAAAAACAGCCAGCGGCTTAATTCTCGTTGTGAAATGAAAAGTTTTTTTTGTGTCATATCATATGGTGGCACCATACCTTTTGCTGTACAGAAACTTTTCATTTCGATGTTTCAAAGAACAAGAATTGTGCCCAAGGTGTAGACTACGGGGTTAATATTTTAAAATGATGCCACGTTTTGAGCTTTTATTTTTTCGTACTTGATGGGTAAACACAAACAAATACAAAAGCAATTTTAAAAGCAAAACAATTTTAAATACATAACAAATCGTCATAAGAATAATGTACAAAACAAAAAATGGATAAGCTAAATCAAAATAAATAAAAACGAAAATTTTTATGCTCTGCCAAACTTTGCTCTACACAAAAATAAAAGAAAATATTGCGTCGGGTAAAATAATCAACAGAAAAGGACGGAAAGTAAAAGGTTAAACTGTTACTAAACAATTTACAGAATATAAAACAAATATTTGATATGAATTTAAATATTCGAGGGGGTTAGTTTAATCGAAAAGAGAGACGATTTTTTCCTTTATTTTTAGTAATATATAGGTAAATACAAACTTAATATAAGTTGCCAAAATAAGCAAAAAGTGAAAGGATTTCTATACAACTTTTTTAATATATATAATTACTTTAAACATCCCAAGTTTACCTCTTTACACTTTTTTTATTTTGGCGTCGTATGCAAAAATGTTTACCTATTAATTATTGCACTACGAAGCTTTTCTACCCTGTAATTTCACTTTAAACTTATTAATACCACTGCCAAATTTGCTTTTTTCATTACTTATTACAAGAAATGTTTCTTTATTTTTCTATTAATTTTTATTTTTCAAAGAGTATTTAATTTTCTACACCAAAAAAGAATCCAAGAAAAATATAACTGCATATTTTGACGTGTAGCAAAAACACAATGTTGTCTGTTTAATTCAGACAGAAGTCACAGATAATGATCAAAAAACGCTAACAATTATGTTTTGAACAAATCTACACCATTTCTAATTGTTTTTCAGAAATTTCTTTTTGTATATCAAAAATTTATAATTGTATATTAAAAATTTCTACTTATATTACAGAAATTTATATATCAAAAATTTCCAATTATATTTCAGAAATTTTTATTTATATTTCAGAAATTTCCATATGTATTTATAAAATTTCTATATGTATTCTAGAAATTTCTATTCGTATTTTACTCGTATCCGATTAGCTAATTGTTTTTTTTATACAATTTTTCAGACTTACCACCTTTTTCTAATATTATGTCTGCATTTGTCGAACTAATTATTAAAATTAGTAAAAAAAAAAATTATGTGACATATGCAAACATAATTACAAAAACAAAATTCATGTGTTTTTAATTCTTGTGTTTGTTGCCGGGATGCATATACCTCATGAATATGCCTTGAACTTTCGGAATATATAAAATTTGTTTAAAAAGTCTAACTCATTAAAACGCGGGATTAATTTTAAGAAAATATTTAAGTTTTTAGTAGACATAAAAAGTATTAATACAGTTTTTCATTACGAATCACGAACACACAGCAGGGTATCAATTCTCGTTCTATGCAACTATGAAATGAAAAGTTTTTGTGTGTCATATCATATGGTGTCACCATACCCTTTGCTATACAAACATTTTTTCATTTCACAGTTTCACAGAACGAGAATTGAGCCCCTGGTGGCAATATCCCTACAGCAAACAAAAATTGTAATTTACTTATTTATAAATAAGTTTTTGCACAAATATTAGTATTTTTACAATTTTTAAAAAAATTTACCACTTTTATACAATTTCTCAACCAACGCACAGTACATGCTGTTGAATATAAAACGAGTAGAAAACAATCAGCTGGCTTCTTAACATCACCTGATATGAATTCGCCTTAGACTAAACGAAACTAGATTAAATTTTACATATATAGATAAAAAACGAGATTAACATATAGCCTGCTTTCAAAAAATAAAAAAAATTGTCGGAATACAAATCATATAACCAATATACAAAAAAATAATTCATACAAAAAAAATAATATATACAAAAAAATAAAAAAACAACACATAAATAATATCCAAATTAAACTATAAAAAGCTCACATTGGGCAATTTTGTATATTACAAAAACTGTAAAAGTTTTCCAACCCTTCTTAAAATTTTTAGTCCTTATTGTGAATAAGTAAATAATTGTACCATGAACTTGGCATTACTTTAAGTTGATTATTTCCAGTGTCAATGTAATTTGACAGTCGTGACTGGTGGATTTTTGTTACTAGAAATTGTTTAAAATCAGTTTTTATAGAAGCCGCAACTTATTGTTACGAATTAGAAATAACATATATAATGTCTCGTGGTAGTTCTGCTGGTTTTGATAGGCATATCACCATATTCTCTCCTGAGGGTAGACTCTATCAAGTTGGTAAGAATTTCCATGTTTTTGTGTTTTTTCCCCGCATGAAATAGGTTTTTTTTAGAGTATGCTTTTAAGTCTATTAATCAAGAGGGCATTACATCGGTAGCTATTAAAGGAGCTGATTGTGCAGTAGTTGCTACTCAAAAGAAGGTAACCGAAAAGCTAATAGATCCATTAACTGTTACACATTTGTTCAGAATTACAAAAAATATTGGATGCTGCATGACTGGTCGTATTGGTAAGTATACCTTTTGGTGATGAACTTATGCAAAAATATTTAAAATTTGCCTTTACGTTTTTTTATGATTATGGAATATAAGTAAAATAATTATTTGATTTGTTTTAGCCGATAGCCGTTCTCAGGTTCAAAAAGCTCGATATGAAGCTGCCAACTGGCGTTACAAATTTGGCTACGACATGCCCGCAGATGTTTTGTGTCGTCGTATGGCGGATATTAATCAAGTCTACACTCAAAATGCTGAAATGCGTCCTTTGGGTTGCAGTATGTATACTACATATATTAAAATTTTAATTTCACTAATTTTAATACTATTAAGGTATGGTGTTAATTTCATACGATGATGAGAGTGGACCTTGTGTCTATAAAACAGATCCAGCTGGCTACTATTGCGGTTTTCGAGCAATTTCTGTTGGCGTTAAACAAGTTGAAGCCAACAGTTATTTAGAAAAAAAATTCAAAAGTAATCTAAATGAAGAGAAAACTATTCAGCTGGCAATTACTTGTTTATCTAATGTATTGGCTGTAGATTTTAAACCGAATGGTTTAGAAATCGGCGTCGTCAGCAAAGATAAACCAGAATTCACAATACTTTCAGAGAAGGAAATTGAAGATCATCTTACCAAGATAGCAGAAAAGGATTAATCTTAAAAGCAGTGTCGCATTTGAATGTCAATACTATTAAAAATTATTTTCCAAATCATAAGAACTCTTTGTAAACATTTTAAAAATTTTATGGAAACATGGTTTGTAATGTTTGTAATGGTTTTATGTTTTTTATTAAAAAGCGTCGTTTATTGCATTGGCTTAAAACTTCAAACGATTTACTCTAAAAAATATGTACAATTTTTTTAAGTGGAAAAATATCTACAAAAAATTATCTGTTTATTGACATACAATACAAATTTCACCATTCGAGTTTTTGGTTAACTTTAGAACTCAAGTTCTTTAAAGTTGTATTTTAATTTTTATCTGCCAAATAAAACATTGAAATACAACGGTTTTCATCACATACTTAATAATTTTGTATTCTTTTCTTAATGCTTTATCCATTAAAACTCGTTTCAACTCGACATTGTCTTTAAGCTAAATATTTTTTATCAATACCTATTACACATAGTATCATATCCGATGACCTATATATTTTGATAATTTAATATACAAATTATTTTTTTTTCCACAGTTTATTTAACAAAACAAAAAATTTAATAAAAATACTTTATCAAAATAATTTCCATTACTACTTGGTGTATACTTTGCCACCATAACGTGCCACAAATGCATTAACATTAAATTTACGCTTGCAGCCTTGATAATTCATATAACGAATTTTACCAAATATTGCTCGTTCGGCCCATCCTTGATCATGAATGCCACCAATTGACCACATGCAACCTAAAACATTAAAAATAGTTTTTAACTGTTTTAAACTATGCCAAACTTACTTACCCACATAACCATTCGGATCTCTGCCATCTAAACTATACTTATCATTAAGTAAAATGGCATATTCCAAAGCTTGATCTGGTGATTGGGTCCATTCTAAAATTTTCTTTGCCCAATACATGCGTAAAAATCCATGCATTTTGCCCTCTTTTACTAATTGGATTTGAGCAGAATTCCATAGATCATCATGAGTTCGCGATTGCTCAAATTCTTCAAGTGTATAGCAAGGCGTACGTTTATCCTTTCGATGGTCATTCAAAGTTTTAGCTGCCCAATCGTGCAGTCCTTTAAGATTGTCATAGTTTTTGTTATAAAAACAAAAATTATCGGCCAATTCTCGCCGTACTATAGCTTCTTCACAAAATGCTTCAACGGACTCCTTAAACTTTGCTTTATACTCTTTTACCTCCAAGACACATCGTTGAACTGAAATTTGCCCAAAATGGAACCAGGGAGATAAACCCGACAGACAATTTTTTGTAGGATCATTACGACTATCACTGAACATTTTCAATCGTTTTATGCAAAACTCTTGTAGCTGTTTACAAGCTGCTTTATAACCCGGCTTTGTATCAGCCACTTCACCTACAGACATATCACATTCTAAGGAATTATAGGCGGCCTGCCAATCTACTTGAACTAATCCTTTATCATAATGTATAGTATGCTTAATTAAAGGCGGGAACTCTGTTAAAAATTCGGACAGTTTTGAGTTTATTTTATTGCGTATTGTACGGGCGCCATATTCCTGTTTATCGGAAGACACCCATACTGGCACTATGTTATGAGCATCCACCTGAATTAAGGGAACTGATTCAGGTAACTTTTGTTTTACGTCTTCAACCCATTGCATGGGTACACGTAAAGGCGCAAAGTCACATACTACAGCCGCACAATCATGAGCTGCCACAAATTCCGGTAATCGATCTTTAGAGGGACCAATAAGCAACTGAAATTGAATATTCAAAGTTTTACACTCTTCGGCCACTTCTTCTAAACCACCCAACATGAATTTATAATGCCTTATGGTGGCATTGAGAAATTTGGGTACCAAACAAAACACAACAACCAATGGTAATTTTAACTTTAAGGCCAAACGTTGGGCATACAAAAATGCCCAGTTATCTTGAACACGCATGTCACGTGACATCCAATATATAACGGGACCCTTGCAGTCTTCTCCAACTTCTTTTACAGAGTTTAAAATGCGTACCCGTTTCTTAATAAAAGAAAAATCTGTGATACTGGCTGCACATTTCAAACGTTTTTCATGTAGAGAATCTATATAATCATTATTTTCCTTGGAGTTTAAGGTTGGACTTAATGATTTGTCATAGTTTTCAGATTTCGATTTTTTTGAAGAATTCTCGGCTTTTAAAGCTTTACTACCTGATGCAGCTCGTTTCATTCTAAATTATTAATCAAATCTTAGTGCCTTTTACATTTTTTAATAAAAATAAATAGCTTACGTTTTATACCAGTAACTCTTTTTGTTAAGAAATGATTTATTTGAAAGTAATATCATTCAAATTTTTAAATAAATAAAGAAGTCACATTAATTGAAATCAATCAAAATAGTTTAAAACGAAAATTTTCTTGAAAATCGCAATTTTTACTGAGTTGTATTTCATTTGTCTTGTTTACGTCGTGGAAAGTAATTCCAAGGCATGGTACAATCATCAGGTAGCCTCACTTAAGCAACTATTTTTTTCTTCTTTACCTTACGGCTTAACTAAAATGTCAAATTTTGTTTATGTATGTGTATATATTGTGTACGTATATATTCTACCGCCAAAAAAAAAAAACACAAACACATTTGCTTTTTGACATTTAAGTCGTCGTTTTCCAACAACAAAATGCATGTAGAATTTTGTTGTTGCAGAACTGAGGCTACCTGATGATTGTACCATGTATCAAGGTATATTATACCCTTCACCATTATGGACATGGGTAAATTTATAAATGCTTAGATACAAAAGGAATGACAAAACTAACCTTGGCACCACAGGTGAAGGGTACAAAATGTTTGAAAAGGTACAGATATCCACTTTAGGGTTAATGTACCATTTGTTACTGTTTAGTGTAGGTTTGTTATATTAAAAGTTTTGTGTTCTTTTACTCTTTTTCATACCTATTGTACCAGAGAAAAAATTGCACTTACTTTCTTTAAATTCAGTTTATCACTATTTTTCTTGTACACCACAAAACTTTCATACCATAACATGACAGCTTAATTTTCTAATAAGTACAAACCAAATAGCAATTAAAAAGTAGATCCTAAAAGTAGGCTCATATATGTTAAATTATCTTCGTACTTGAGGAGCTTACCACCCATTCCAACACTAATTTGTGTTATGCCGCTGCAACTTACATTAGCATACCTCTGGGAGCTATTAGTTATATTCTATTATCATCCGCCGAATAATTAAAAATTAATACATATTTAAAAATTATATTAAATTAAATATTAATGAAAATTATTTTCCACCTAATTACACACACACACACAACTAATACCCTTCATACGTAAAAATGTTTTTATAAATTTTTTAAATTTATTTATCAAAAATATCGGGCGTAAAGTCGTTCTTACTCCGCATTTGCATTATTAATTCGTAATATAAAAACAGAGGACAAACTACCACATTCCAACATAATAGAAATTGTAAAGTTCTTATTAGAATCTCTACTAAAAGCACAGCGAACTCGAACAAGTAAAATTTCAGTTAGGATCGAATGTCGTAATTTTCCACCTTGATTAACTTACCTTTTTATTTTTTATTATTTAGACAGGCAAATAGGAGGTGTGCCACGTTTATTGTTAAATAAATAAAACAAAATGCATCGTCGTATAAATCTTTGTATGTATATATTTGTATGCATTTTTATTATATGCACCGAAGTGAAGACATATAACTTTACACAATTATTTACATTTACTGTAAAACAAAGAGGATTCTTAAGTACAATATATAAAAGCGTTATTTCTTGTAATTATTTTTAAATAATAATTTGACTGAAATTTTTCTTTTTCTAGCAAGCACTTTAAATTAACAATTAATTTTTTATATTGGTAGAAGTCACGTAACGTAGTATTTTTTTTTTTCAACTATAATTTTACAAAATATTTACTCTCATATATTGTTTTTATTTCTTCGAGCTAAAGATCACTTTTTTTATAAAAATTATTTTTTTAATAAAATAAAAAAAAAATAAAAATAAATAATAAAAAAATAATTTTTATAAAAAAAGTGATCTTTAGCTCGAAGAAATAAAAACAATATATTAATATAAAAAGATCGAAGAAATTTACACAATAATATTTACTCTCAGTAATTGAACTAAATTGTTAAAATTTTTAAATTAAAACGATAGGAACCTAGCTAAAATACCATTATTATTAATGGTTATCTTTCAAATATAGATTTTCTAAACAAAATTTATATTAAAACGAGCTAGAATATACAAAATTTTTAATTAAAAAATATTTAATCTTTCTTATATATAATACAAAGCTTACCTTTCGAATACACATTTTCGTTTTAGAAGAAAACGAGTTAGTAAGCTTATTCCCAAATGGAAGAGAAAGAAAGGACTTGTCAAAGGTTCATAAAACATTTATATATCAAAACTCATCGATTAGTTTCTAATGAAACTAAAAGGGTTTAATAACCCTTTACAAACTTTTGTGAATATTTATTTCATTGTGCCATTAAAAATGTAAACTGGAACCAGGTAGTGTTGGGTCGCTAGTTTTTAATACATATATCGAACTTTTACTAAAAAGCTGTTTCTTTTCATTTTGTATGAAAAGACGAAGGCGTCACGGAAATGGCCATGAAACTGCAGTTGCTCATAATAAATAAAGAATAATTTAAAAATAAATTATAATTAAAAAAAAAAAAAAATCTTTGCTAATTATTTACATATCAATTGTAAATTATTCGTCTTTATGTAAGTTATCCGAAAGCTTAAAAATTGTTTTTTTGTGTAAAAAAAAACTAACAAAATCATTCTTTGGTATAGATGGTACAGCATATGTCTAATGAAAATTGTATAAAGAAAATTGAAGCAGAGTTCGTTCAAAATTTCTTAATATGAATTTGTTTTTTCCTTTCAGCAGTTTTGAAATTCTTATAGACAAGTGAAATCCCTGCAAATGAAAAGAGAAAAATTAAAGATTTTTAAGAATCCTTGATATAAAAGTCCAAATTGCAAACCTAAATGCCTTTTGTTTTTTTACATAGTCGAAAAAAAAAACACTTTTAATATATAGTTTTAAATATATATATTATTTTTTTAACTGTTTATACATAATTTCTAATTTATTTATATTTTTTTCTTGCTTTTTATTTATGTTTAACTTAATATAGTTTTGTTTCTCTGAACTAAATTAAGGGGATTATAATTTGTTTTGTTGTTGCTATTTTCAACGTATATGTTTGTTTTTAATATATAATTCATAAGGATGTCTTTGTATTTTGATATATATTCAGTAAGTAAGATCTGTTTTCAATTGTGTCTCTTGTTACATAGAGTTTTTAATAAATACATTGTACAAGGTGATTTCTTAAAAAAAACTATATTTGTAGATATTTTCCAAACAATTAATAGACACTTTATTAGTGTAGAAGAATATTTTTAAAAATATTAAAAAAAAATTATTTATAAAATTAAAGTAAATTCATAAGATTGATTGTTTAGGAAATAACTATTGCAATGGAACGGTATGTAATTTCATTAACTAATTTAAATTTAAATTAAAAAAAGTTTGAGTAAAATTATTAAGATTTGTTTAATAACATTAAAAAAAAGCAAAAATGTTTTTAAGTTATGTCTGATTAATTTTAAAATAAAAACATAAAATTTAATAAATTATTTAAAAAAAAAACTAATTTACAAAACAATAAATAAAATTATCACAATTAATAAAACCATTGTCAGAATTAAAATGGCAGCCCACTGTCGTCTATCTATAAAACGAAACAAGAACAAAATTATTACAAATATTAATTTTTTTTTATTTAAAAAAATTTAATTTTTACATATTAAAATTATTACACAGTACATATCTGTGGCTTGGAGCTAAAAGGGCCAATGCTCTTTTGAGTTAATCATTGCATTAGATTTGTTTTCTTGCTCTATTTCATTATGGTAAAACAGCTAAAGTCATACTTAACCCAGAACAGCTTCATAAATAAAATGCTGGCCAATGTCACTATGAAAGCACCTATAAAAGTTAAAATTCAATTCCAATTTTCTCAAAAGTAAATATTTTGACATTGGCCCTTTTAGCTCCAAGCAACAGATATGTAGTTGTTTATATCGCGACCTTAAGACAACAAGGTTGCAACTAACATTTTTTCAAAAATAAATAATTTTTAACATCCTCATTTCGTGGTCAACAGGTTCAAAGAAATTTACGTTTATAAAATCGTTTCTCAAAAATGTATGTTTCAGGGTAAACTGTAAATAAAATTTCTCTTTAAAATGGCATTTACCTCTCAATAATACTAATCAAAATTGTTTTCAACGAAATCAGCACAATAGTTGACATAAACAAATGCACCGATTTATTCGGAGTTAAAATATTGTTTAAAAAAATAAATAAATTAGCAGAAAACATAACAGTCATTCAAAAGACCATCCCATACAAACTGAGGGCATTGCAAAACAAAACATTTAAAAATTAAAAGTGTTGCGATTGGATCTCTCTCCTCTTTTTACTTATCACTAAACAAATTAAAAAGACTATACATTAAAAATCATATTTCAATATATTTTTTTCGCCGCTAAAAACTCTATTATTATTTGTTATCTTATATTCAACTTGAATATTTTTTACGAAAACTAATCAGTATTAAGTAGAAAAAATATATTCAAAATCTATAGAAGTTCACCACACCATTTAAACCGATTTGATTTGAAAACAAATGGTTTTCATTACAACACTGATTAACCGAACATTTTCTACCCAACAAAAAAAAAAAAGATGACAAAAAAATGATTTAGTAGGGCTTCAACTGATGACAAAGTGATTAAATTTAGGTGAAAACAGTAATGATTTTAACATTAGACTGTCATTGGAGAATAACATGAATATATTGATGAACTGCAATCCGCTCTAATAAGTGCATAGAACTCATGCAAATTTGAAGAAAAGCAGCCGATGTTTCATCAGTTGATTTTATTTGTTTACATGACTTGTTTAAAATATTTTACATGATGTTCCATCCATTTTTAAGCACATCATTTATGACAAATTTAGGGAATCATTTAAAATTAATGCTCTTGCACTATTGATTTAGCAGTCTTGAAAATGTATTCACTGTACCATTTCCAATTTATTTGCTGGTATTAACAGAAATGTTATCGAATTTTTTTGACAAAAAAAAAACATTTTATCAAAAATTTTCTGCAAATTGAGAGTTTAAAGATTGTATAAACATTTTTTTTTTAATTAATTGGTAAATTTGGATGATTTGGAGGATATAAAAAAGCTCTATATAAAAATAGTATTATTTTTTTATTACGTTTGACGTATATACCATACATATGTTATGACAAAAATTTGTCTTATGTAGAAGCAAGGCTATGTGTAAAGTTTAAAGAAAACATTGGATCATACTTATAAATTTATTAGTTTTTTACATACTTACCATTATTCATGTGCAAAACTTTGGCCATTTTCTTCATTGTGGAATCTAATTTAGAATCAGTTGTTTCAAATTCATTGCCAAAATCATCTAGCATACTAAAACCAGGAGAAAGAAATAATAAAAAAAAATCATACAAATATTTAAAAAAAAAAAAACAATTGATTGTTTGCAAAAGACTTACACTGCTTGTTCGTCTAATTCTACGTTTATTTGTCGCGATACAGTCTTCAAAGTTCCTATAGAATCACTTATCATATCCAATTGTTCATCTTGTCCCTGTATCATGCGCTGTTGCACCGACACCGTTTCACCGACGAATCTGTGCGACGGACTATCCAATGTATTATAATGTCCCGGACTGTCTAGAGCATTTTCGAGTTTGGAATATTTTGCACCACTATGCCGTACCGCTGCCATTGTGCCAGCTAAAGTACTTGCTACACTATTAACACCACTGCTACCGTTACCAACACTATTCACTGTGCCGTTTAACAACGAATGCGTTGTTGTATTGGAACAATCCTCCAAATGTGTTCGATCGCTTACGTTGTGATGCTGATGATAACTATGAGTATTCGTTGAATTGTGATCGTTTTCTAAATTGTGTTTGTGTTGTTGCTGTGTGTGCTCATCCAAGAGCGGTTGATGTGCTGTTATGTCCCTGTCTCGAGCACGATTCAGGCTCATCTTCTCTTTCATCTGTTTAACTTCATCGCGAGTGTTGTTGATGAAATGCCGGCGACTAGGTAATTCTCTACTATCGATACGAAACTTATTTGGATTCTTTTCAACTATACGTGAGGGATTGAGATCAAGAAGTCTTCAAGTTAAAGGAAACCAAAAGGAAAACGAGGTGATAAATTTGTATTTTTAAACAAAATAAAAACTTTTTAAATTATTTGTCGTTATATTTATGCCACTAACCATGTGTTAAAATTTATATCTTCATGTCGTAGACAAGCTTATGTTATATTTGGACCATAAAATTACATACACATTTTGGAAAAATTGAATATTAATAAAAAAATCAAGTTTTCTTAACCTTTAATAACTTTGCCACAACCTTGTAGCATAATTGTATCCTAACTAATGTATAATTTTATCAATCCAATAAGACTAATGTAATAAAATAAAGCATTTGTACTCAATATTATTTATAGAAATTGAAAAATATAATTTTTTTAAAAAAATGTAATCATCCAATTTTTATAGACGCATAGCAGCAAATTTTTATCGAAAATGATTAAAAACAGTTATTCTTTATATAACATAGTGACAGCTCCCCCGATAGATAAAGAAATGTCTTAATTTAAAAATTAAACTCGACCCTTTATTAATCTTCCGTTTAATGTATTTCAAGTAAATTGTCATTTCACTCGAAATAAATAACAGACAAATGAAAAATTTTATCATGGGCGTAACTAGACCATTCCATCACAGAATTTGAAACAATTATCTATTAATTAATATACATATAAAATAAACTCAGTTTAATGTTTTGCCAAAGTGAAAAAAAAAATTTAACTTTTGCTACCCCCGGAAAAAATTTGCAATTACGCCAATGAGTTTTATTTACTATTCACATTGCTGAAAAACCACTGTTGCGGTTTTGTAAATGATATAAAATTAAAAAAAATAATTAAAATTAAATTAATATGAATCACGTTAGTTTAAATTCAAATATTATATATGAGTTGTCTTAAATAAAATAACCATACAAATTGTAAATGTCAAAATATTTAATTTCGAAATAAACTTGAACGTCACCAACACTAAAGTACTGTTACTAAATTAATCCAAATTCATATTCATTCTTTTACTATCTTGAAAAACTTTTCATCTTCGCGATTGTTTAATTTTTATGAAAACTGATATCTATTTAACACTATAAGGATTATTATTTTGTAATTTAGCCATTACTGACTGGAAAATTAGAATATCGAAACAAGAAATCAAAACAAAATAAAGGGAAAACAAACAAAAAACACGATTGCAAATTTACTGTTGTCTTGATAACAAAAAATTAAGAAAGAAACAAAAAACCCAACATAACACATATGAAAATTGATTTTTCACATATTTTTCATATTTTTAATAAATTATAAAAAAAAAAACATTGGCATAATTTTTAGAACTCTGCTTTCAAGCATTATTGTTATTTAGCCAAGAAAATAGTTTTCAATATTAGTTTCTTATTTGTGTCTTTGTTAGAAAAGGATATTAATAGTATCTTCTAAGTCCTCCAAATCCCATTCAATGCTACGTAACGAATTTCTCAATTCATTGGTGGTCCATTCAGCTTCAGCACTATTGCAATTTTCACCAAGTTCACGCCAACGTAAATAAAGACCTCTTGTTTTATTTAAAGCCTTAAAAACTTCACTGAAATTGCGAAAGAAACCACATGTTTAATAATGCAATTGAATAATAAATTCTGAGACAAAATTCACTAATTGTAATACACACTCTTTTACTAAAAAGAAGGGGTCCTCGATCGACATGACCAACAGCTAAATCAAATTTCAACACGTTTTATATATATATTTTTTTTTGTTTCTTTAAATTTTTCACAAAATTAATGTTTCAAGTTTTCACGAATTTTCTTTTTAGTGTTATTTGTATTTCTTCCTTAGTGGAGCATGACTACCAAATGTCTGTCACTTATAGGTATTTTTGCTTTCATTTCCTTCCTTTCGTTTGTTAGTTATATTTTGTGCTATTTAAAAACAACCCTCCATTTATTTATGATTTGAGATGTAAATAAACAACAGTGGAGGAAATGGGGAGTAGTGAAAACTTTGGAGATTTATTTTTTTTACATGTATGTGTGTATGTATGTATATACATATAAGCAAGTAAATATCGATACGTAGGAAAATTTTTCCAATGAAAATCTTTTGTTTTTTCTTTATTTTACATTTTTACAACTGGATTGTGTTTATTAATTGCATGTATTGAATAATTTATTTTTTGTTAATAATAGTTTGTATTAAATAATTTTATTTTTGTCAACTGTTTTTAGTATTTTTATTTTTTAATTTATAATAACAACGACCGATGCTTTTCTCACAAACTAAAAATATCGTTGTAGAATGGAATAGTAAAACTAGCAGGCAAACGAACGAACTGTATATTAATGTATATTTTTGTTTGTTTTGAAAATATAAGGGGGAAACATGACTACAACTCCCTCTGCTTCCTGTTAACACACACTTTGTTCTTTTACTTAAAAAGTGTCATTAATCAAAAAAAAAAAAAAATTATAGTTTCAAGTAAAATTACTTAAAAGTTCTTATATTATAAATATACTACTTATTTTTTTATAAATTTAAAGGAGATTTACATACTTTGAACAAAATTAATTTTTGGGCAAGTTAACATGTGAAAAATCTTATTAAAAAATTACTCCAATAGCTAAAGTAACATGAATTTCAGGGAAATCGCAATGTTATCTTAACCAATTTAACATGAACACTTTTTTTTGGTACTCAGTTTTAAATATGTAAATTTTGAGTTATGACCATATTCAAGTAAACGTGCGATATACATTTTTAACTCTACAATAAAATTATTTATAGACTATTTCTGACAAATTTAGTGTCTTGTGTCTACACAATATACATTTTTATATGATAATAGTTGAACTTTATAAAGAAAATCACTATTTTATTTAATAATATGTGTAAAAAAGTTATATAAAGTAATGAAAAATTCGTTTAAGGGTACTTTGCAAGTACAGTGCTACCTCGCTTAACACAACCCTCGAAAGGCGCAACTCGTAAATTGTTTGCATTGTTGACTCAGTTAACGCAACTTGTTATCGCAACTTTTCTCCGAAAATTATCAATTTGCCATTTTTGTTTTACATATTTTTTATTTAGATTTTTTAGCTTTAGATTTACCGCTATTCCAAGAATACTGAAATATGGGTGTTGCAGTTGTTTTTTTGTAGATATGTACTTAGTTGAAAGAATCTCTTTTCGTGAAAGGTTGTCCTATTTACATTGAATAAAATGCCGGTGATTACTAAATTTGTAAAACTTTCAATTAAACAATAAAGAGATATTTGTAATAAGCTTGTGAGGGACACATCTGTAAAAGTGATTTGCGATGAAAATAAAGTGCACAAATCAACAATATCTAGAATTAAAAAAATTAAGCTGCAGTAAAAAAATTCGTTGCAAATGCTGAATTTGGACCAGGCAAGCGTGTGACTGTAAAAGCTTGTGAATATCCAAAAATATTAAAGGATTTGTACAAGTGGTTTATGAAGTCAAATTAAACCATAAAAGAGAATTTGCGCCCTAAAAATTAAT
Organism: Phyto melanocephala; assembly: GCA_941918925.1. Lineage (NCBI taxonomy): Eukaryota > Metazoa > Arthropoda > Insecta > Diptera > Rhinophoridae > Phyto > Phyto melanocephala. The sequence goes on from OW799237.1 coordinate 109,086,915, forward strand.
ACTCGGCTATCGCATCAACCTCAGTTTTCGCAACGGCCAAAAGTTCTATTAGTTGCGTTGAGCAAGGTTGCACTGTATATATTATTTTATTATCTCAACTTTTAGATAAGTCGACTTAAGCAGTTTTTTCTTTTTGCTTATTAAACTCAGGGCTGGTAAAGAACAAAAAATATTTTATATTTATTTGGCATGAATGAACAAGCTCTTATTTATATAATACAAAGTGGAGCCTTACGAACATGGTAAAATTATCAGGTAGCCTCACTAAAACAGCTGATTATTTTTTTCTCTACCTTAAAGTTTAACTTAGATGTCAAATTTTGTGTATGTATGTGTATATTTTGTGTACGTATATATTCTACCGCCAAAAAATCACGCACACACATTTGCTTTTTGACATTTAAGTCGTCGTTTTCCAGCAACAAAATACATTTAGGATTTTGTTGTTGCAGAACTGCGGCTACCTGATGATTGTACCATGCTTACGAATAACATTTTACACGTGGTGGTCATTGATGGGTTAAATAAAAAGTGGAAAAACAACAAAATTAACAACAGTTCAAAGCACCCTCTATCTCAGCATAATAATATAAATTAAATAATTGTGCTTTAAAGAATTGCATTAACTTTAAGTTAAAATTTATAATAGCTATAATTATTATTGTAAATCTTGTTATTATAAAATAAAATACATACTGACCTTTTTTGTTCTTTGATAAATTAGAATCCTTGGTTATTATTTGCTTGTAAACACTAAGTACACAATTAATGTTTTTTAAATTATTTTTAGTTTTTCTTATTATTGCTTTTTTAAATTAATTAATGCGTCTGCGTAAATAATTTGTAAATATTTCCTAAGTTTTGACAAATTTTACTACAATTGGAAGAGGAAAAATATGCAGTCAGCTGTTAAATTAGTGTTGGCATTTTAGCTTTTATAAACGAAGATGGTAAAAAATAGCGGTATTCTAATGGTAATTTTTTTAAATTTCCTCAGATATATAAAAGGCTTATTTGACAGATATTGCACAAAAATTTGTCAAATAAGCCTCTAATACACCAAAAATATTTTTTATGAATACGTCAGCTAATATTTATTAAAGTTATGTTTAAAAAAATGTGTTATTCATAGATCAGAGATGGAAATGTTAATACTATCGTCGATTCTTTAGGTTATCAATTGTAAAATAAGTAAAAAGTTTTTAATATAAAAAATATTATGAAAAAAAATTTTTTCAAGAGATTATTTTTAAAATAACCTATATAGATTATATAAAGGTTTAAAATGTTTATTTTTTATTTAGACACTTTCTTATTTTATTATTTAAAAAGAATCTATATATAAAATTATATTTATAGAAATTTCTAAAAACAATTTTTCTTAATCCTTTATATACAGTAATTAAACCTATGTACATATAATTTTTAATTTTAATTTGCTTATACAAAATTACGAAACGGAAATGAAAAATACTTTTGAGTATACTAATTAAAAAATAACATACTAATTTTTTTTAATGTTATTTTTTTAGCGTAATATTTACTGAAAAATTTTAGTATACAAATTTTATATAGAAAAGTATGTAGTTATATGTTACTCTTTTATAACACTGAACAAATTTTATCGCTGAATATGTCCTATATTTTCATCTCTATTTATACCCTTCACCTGTGGTGCACAAGGGTATATATAGCTTTGTCATTCCGTTTGTAATTTCTACAATTTTCATTTCCGACCATAAAGTATATATTTTCTAAAAGCTTATGAATAGAGGAGTCGATTAAGCCCTGACCGTCTGTCCGTCTGCCCGTGTGTTGGTTGAAATCAACTTTTAGAAGCAACTATATGTTCCTCAGATCTGTGTATGTTACCAATCTCTTAAAAATATCCGGGAATAAATCGCTACTGTAATTCAGCGCAATCGCTCTATAACTTTCTGAGATATGAGCAAAAAACCACGACCACCACGACGTTTTTTTCACAATTACAACAAAAACATACATACATACATACATACATACATACATACATATATACTGGTTAGAGTAAACGTGGCATCGAATCCCATCTGAGCCAAAAAAAAAATTTTTTTATTTTATGTATTAATTACATTTTTTTATTTTTTTTTTAATTTTTTAAAAAAATTGTTAACATTTTTTTTCGTAATTTTTTTATTGTTTTTTTTTTTTTTAAATATATTTTATTTTTTTCTTGTAATTTTTGTTTTTAGAAACATACATACACGTAAACTCAATTTATAATTTTACAATGGTTTGTTTTTTATATGTATGTTTTTTAAATGTATGTACGTGTTTTATATGAGATGAATGGTGATACAAACAATTGTTATTGCATGACTACACGTTGTGAAGGGTATATAAGATTCGGCACGGCCGAATACAGCACTGTTACTTGTTTTAACTTTAGAATTCACAGTTTATAAGATTTATTTTCAAATTGATTTACTTCTAAAAATCATTCCAGGTTCATCTAGTACGTACTATGTATAGCAGGTATACCTCATATATATAGAAAGCTTTTACCACGTTTCACTCATTTAATCTTCAGGTACTAGTAGAGACTTTTTGTTGATAATATTAAACTTTTTTTACTTAACAAAAGAATAATAAACTTAACTGGCAAAAATGTTGAGCATTAATCAATACGGCCCAAAAACAATCTAAAAAACGTTATCAAAATATAAATAAGTTAAGAAATAATTAAAAAAATAACGAATGTTTATAGAACCTTAGATTCGAATAACTAGTTGTAAAATTAAAAGCGTAAAGAATGCAAGTTTTTTTTTAGTTCTAATCATAATTTGTTAATTATTTTTATAAAGTGAAAATATTATAAACAGTTTAGTAAAAAATTAAAATAAATAAATAAAATGTTGCAAAGCGACGCCGTACGCAATTTACAATACGATAGTGAAATACGTGTAGCCCAACAACAAAGAACGGAACCGAGAGGTGAATATGTTTTCTGCATATTTCGCAAATAAATAATTTTCTTTGATGGCCAATATGTTTTACCATTTAATAATAATCTTTTACATTAATTTTAAGAATAAATATAATAAAAGGCTAGCTAAATTACATACATACGTATGTATGTACATTAAATATACAGAGAGTGAAGTAAAAATACCTGTGAATTATCGAATATCTAGATGATACATATTTTGTGTAGACCTAAGCTGATAAGAATAAGAACAATAAAATTTTAATGATAAGTCAACTTTTGAATGTAATATTGTCATGAAATTGTTGTTTTAATCAAAACATTTCATATCTAATCATGTTTAAAATAATACACTGCTACGCTATAACAAGAATACTAAGTTTATTATTATATCTGTAACACGACAAAGGATTTTTATTGCTATAACATTTACTATTGCATTTCACAAATCGATGATTACTGTAATATTTGAGTATTTCTATTAATTTTATTAAAATTCTTGGATATCTTCGACAACAATTTACTGTATTCTACTACTTAGGCCCTTTCATTAGATTATCATTTCTGAATCTGTTAATTGTCTGATAGTGAAAAATTGGTTATCGTTTGTAAATTTTAGAAAAATTTTCTGGGACTCAATTATCGTTGTGTAAAATTGTTAAATTCAAATATTACATCCTTTTTAATCATCGTTATATTTTGGTGTCTTTACTCAGTTCTTTTTAGACTGATTCAGATTTTCCTTGAATAATTTTGGAATATGGCTTTTTATGCTCAAAACTTGATTAAAAGCTTAAGGAACTGGGTTATTTAAAAAAAATGTTTTTATTTATTTGGGTTTGACATATTATATTTTAGGTAGGTAGGTAGGAAAGGGGGATGCAGAAAGCAGTATCTGCCTCCTACACCCACACTCGGAGACCAATAAGGTCCATTGCGTTACCCTTTCATGTATTAAGGATAGAAAAGAGAGAGAGAGAGAAAGTTTCCAAAGATATAGTACAAGAGAAAATAATAAAAATAAAAAAGAGTTAGTAGGAAATAAAATAGAAGAAAGAAAAACATATTCTCTACGAACCCCATTGCATGTTCACTAGCCACCCGATCCCCATGATGAATCCGATAATATTCCCCAGCTTGCACTTTGAAACATCACCCAACTCATCGTGGAATCGTTTACCTAACCACTTTAGCCTGTGATTATGTAGCCTTGGGCAGTGACAGACAATGTATTCCACAGTTTCCAACTCCTCCTCATCCTCACACATCCTACAATAATCCGGAGTGTCGCGATCCCATTTACTAATCCTAGCCCTCACAGGACAGTGCCCTGTTAAAACCCCAATAGTGGCCCTCAGACATACCCTACCCAGGCCCAGAAGAACCTTAGAGTCCGCTGAGTTTAACCCGGGCCATAAAGCCCTTGACACCCTGCAGTCTCTTCTGTCCCTCCACGCCATATCGGTCCTGTCAGATACCCACGCCCTGATGCGCCCAAATATTACATTTTAAGTTCTTTAAAGTTTAGTCGTCAAGCCCTTTCATTTGATTCCAATATTTACGGGGTTGAAGTGGGCACATTTTTTTAATACTAAATTTGACCCATATTTAAATTTATTTTACGCCATTTTGTAGAGGCGACCATCATGGATTTTAATTAATATGCTTATAGCGTATTATATTTTACTAGTAAGGCTCTTTCTTCTACTTATATAAATCCTCTCGGTTCGATTAATTTTTTTTAATTTTTTGTAGATTTTTGAAACAAGACCGAGACAGTTGTATTTTTGTGCTTATATCTTAGTTCGCTTTGAACCGATTTGAAATTTTATCTGAGCAATAATTTTGAGACACAGCTTGTAATTTAGTGTTTCTATCATGTCCAAAAATAAATAAGGAGGTTTAATAACTTAATATATTTTTTAATATATATATATTTTTCCAAAATATTTTTACCTGATTCCTGTTCGAATTATTCAAAACATTTTACAAATAGACCTGGATGTATGTATGTCATATCTAAAATTAGTAATAAACGTGTCAATAAACTACCCTAAGGTTGAAAATATTAGTTTTTGTGTTGAAAATATGTGAAAAATAGAGGCAGTCGTGCTTAGTTGCTCATAACTTTGAAAGTTATGGGGCGATTGTGCTGGTTTTCAATAGCGATGAATTCCTGAATATATCCAAAAAATTGATACCACATATAGAAGATCTGTGAAACATGTAGAGGCTTCTAAAAGTTGATGTCAATGAACACACGAACAGACAGACATAGAACTACATATATATTTTTGGGTTATTGTAATTGTTAGTACAGGACCGATTTTTCACAGTTATTTTTCGATAACCTATTGCATATATAAAAAAACATTCATAACAGTATACCATCATTTAAAAAAAATTTCTTTCCTAGTTATCAAACCTAAATAAAATGAAATATTTTTTTAGTTTTAGATGGACCAGTTAGTATAACATCACAGCCTAGAGGTAAATCATTTAAATAATTTTGCAATAAAAACTAACTGTTATTTTTGAAACATCCTTTAAAATTGCTCCACGTATAGCATTACCAATTGCTACTGTAGAACAAAGTAACAGGACTGGTTCAACTTATATACCTCCCACAGGTTATAATTTTTTAATAGATCTACCCTCAGTTCATATTGAACAAACATTTGAATTAAATGACTGTAAGTTGTAAAGTCGCAGAATGTAATTATTTTTAATTTTAAATAATAGATGTTTGTATGTATGTTCACTTATAGCTCTTACTTCTGTGTCGCCGGAAAATCGTTATGTTGTACGCTCACCCTTAGGCGATGCTATTTATGCTGCTTCCGAATACTCTACCAAAAAGAATCGTTTATTATGGGGTTCTGCTCGACCCTTTCAAATGCATGTCATCGATAAAACCTATCAGGAGGCAATGTTATTTCAAAAGAAATTATCTTTAGGTTTTATGTGCTGCCAGCCAAAGAGCTTAGAAGTTTGGATACCACCAGGAAATATATTGGGAAGTATTGTGCAATCAGGCACTATTACAATGCCGGAATTTTATATTCAAGATAGCGCTACCAATATGCCGATATTTTGCATTGAAGGACCTTCAAATACGGGACTTTGTTGTTTCTGTTTGCCCATGGAAACTTACTTTAAGGTAAATTATTTTTTGTTTTGTAAAAAATCTGTGTTTTTCCATGAAATATTTTTTGAACAAAATTTCTATAAAACATCACTTTTTAGAATTTGTATCTGTCTGGTTTTTGAACACGTTTCGCTCAAACGCTACTGAATTGATTTTAATACACAGGCAGAAAGTTAAATGCATATAGACCAGCTTAAACATTACAACCAAATAATATATTTGGAAAAATATTTTTTTTTTAATATTAAGCTCCTCAAGCTTCTAGTTTGACGCTAGTAACACCAAATTGAAAGTCGTAGTCTCAAAAATTATTCCTGAGCAAAATCAATAAATACAACTCCTTTGGTAAAACTTACAAACCAAAGTCGACATTTTTCAGCTTCTAGACAACCAAAGGGGTCTTTATAACAGGGCTTGACTGGCAGAATATAATAGACTATAAAAAATTTCAAATTCACGATGTTCGGCACTAAGGCGAAATCTAGCATGTAATTAGCAATTTATCCCCTTCAAGCCGCTCAGTATTTGTATCAAATGAAAGGGCTTAAACAGTAAAATATAAAACTGTTACGTTTATACCTCTTATAAACGTTGGTTTATTTTCTTTGAATAAACTGGGGATTTAATTTGTATTGCAAATAAGAACATTTGAAATTCGTTATAAAATTAAGAGCACTTTATTCAGATATTATTTTACAGTGTGTTCTTTATTTAGTTCACTTATTGTTATACACCCACCTTTATTAAACTAACTGATCATGTTAGCTGTGATGTTCGACTATACATAGTGGTGGTCTGTAACATTACGCATATTCATACTAGTACATTCTGGTAAATAACTAAAAGGCCGTTACATTTAAATTAAGACGTAATGTTAATATTAGGTAATATACAGGAAAAATAAATTGGCCTAAAAGTATGCTGCACATAATGACACACCTCGGCTGTATATTACTTAACATGATATTCGAACAACAAGCCAACCAAAGGAAATGTTAAATGTACACAAACTACTACAAATAATTCAACTGTAACTTAACCTACTGCAAATTAAACTAATAAAATTATCATGTAAATTAAGCTATTTTTATACCCTTCACACAGTGAAAAAGGGTATATATAGGTTTGTCATTCCGTGTGAAATTTCTACAATTTTGATTTCCGACCCCATAAAGTATATATTTTCCGAAAGCTTATGAATAGGGGAGTCGATTAAGCCCTGTCAGTCTGTCCGTCTGTCCGTGTGTATGTTGAAATCAACTTTTTGAAGCCCCCCGACATAGGTTGGACCCGGGTAAGGTATTAAAATATCAGAAATATTCGGGAGTAGATCGCTATTGAAAATCAGAAACATCGGTACATAAACAACTGAGATATGAGCAAAAACCCACGACCACCTCGATTTTTTTTCACAAAAACAACATTACAACAACAACATACATACAAACGTGCATACTGGTTAGAGAAAACGTGGCATCGAATCCCAACTGAGCCAAAAAAAAATTTTTTTTAATTTTTTTAAAAATTTTTTTTTAATTTTTTTTTTTATTTTTTTTTATTTTTTATTTAATATATTATTTATATTTTTATTATTATATTTTTTTTTTTAATTTTTTTTTATTTTTTTTTATTTTTTTTTTGTTTTATATATGTATATTATATATAATAATTTTTTTTTTTTAATTTTTTTTTTTAAATTTTTTTTAAAATTTTTTTTTTAAATTTTTTTTTTAAATTTTTTTTTTCGTTTTTTTAACATACATACGTGTACGTATTTCATATGGGATGAATGGTGATACAAGCAACTGTTATTGCATGACTACACGTTGTGAAGGGTATATAAGATTCGGCATGGCCGAATATAGCACTCTTACTTGTTTTATTTAAATCTGTAACAATACATTTAACTGAAAAACTTAAATTCCAAGATGGTGTTCTAAATAAAATAGAATAAAGATGGGTTAAATATAGTTCCCTTTTACTTCTACAATATCGGTATCAAAAGAAAGGGCTTGACCAGTAGAATTTAACTATGAAATAGTTTGAAACCCAAGATGGCGTTCATCAATATGGATGGGCTTGACTAGTAGAATACAGCTAACTATGTTAAATTCAATTCGAGAATGACCTCAGAAATAAGACAACAATGGCGCATAACATTGAGTTTAAAGATTAGACTACGCTACGATGGTATTTTCTTAATAAATAATCATTTTATGAATATTTTCATAAAGTTTTGCTGTCAAAAAATCTGTCACGCATATTTATCATACTTTTTGAGCACATACGATTTTTCTGATAGATCCAATAATTTTGTTGTCGCAATACTTTCTTAGCAAAAGTTTGACGGTTTTTTGATGGCTTTAATTTTCTGGTATTAGGGTACATTGAGGTAGTATGAACTAAGATCTAATAGGTAAATATAAAAACGAGGCACTTGAGGTCAATGTCCCTACAGCAAAATGTATTATGTTTTAAAATCCGACTATAAATGCCAACGAAATAAAAAAAATGTAAAAAGGTACCCCACATTCGGTATTTTTTTTTTGTTTGAAATTGGCTTGTACGGTGGTACGCTCTAATGTGATTATCTTATAAATTTTAATTTCTTTAGATACACTCTGGAGGCGATTTGAGAGCGTCCATAGATCGCAAATGGTTAGCTGGAAAATCACAGTATACCACAAATGTTTATTACAGTGATTCCAAGCTTAACGCCAAAGAGAGAGCATTAATATTGGGAGCAGCATTTCTTTTGGTAGGCATGCATATACATGCACATACATATCTGATCAACATTTTTATTTAATAATTATTTCTGTTTCATAATCTACTTCCAGGAATATGTATTTTTTCAAACACGATTTTGAATCAGACTTCTAGAGCACAATTGTAATTTCAGGAAATTATAATATAACCTTAAAAAAGGAAACAACCTGAAATTTCGAAATATAAAATTTTTAAACATTTGCAAAGTATATAGTACGTACGATAAATTTTTTATTTAAAAAAATATTCAATAAATTTTCTATTTTGTTTTATTAAAAGATAATTTCCTTGTTAAAATATTTTATTAACTGCCTGTTCAACGATGTCGAAAGAAAACCCAAGCGAAATTTCATTCGTAAAAATACATTAAAAACAAAAACAAATTTTTATTTTTTGTCGTTGAACAGGCAGTAAATATTAGGTTCGTTCGAGAACTCACAAATTTGTACGAATTTGTACAAATTTTTACTGCATTTTACGAAATTGCGTTCGTTTACACAAATTTGTAGTAAATGAGAGCACAAATAGAGAGCGAAAAGTGACAGTTCTTGACTGAGTATTTGCAAATTTTTACAACAGAAATTTCTTGCTGTAAGATTTAGCAAAACCAAAAAACATGATTCAAAAGGTAAACAAACAAACGTAAGCAAACAAAAAGTATACAATTTGTGAAAAAAATATTTAAAAAAAGGAAAATCCAAACAAAAGTGCAAAATATTATTAAATTTAAATTGTTTGTAAAATAAAGTTAGTTAACAATGTCTACAGACGAAAGAATGGAACTGCCTGAATCTGGCGCAGGTATACATACTTAAATACATATTTGCACATATGTATGTATGTACATAGTTCCCATTAAACTTTATTTATTTGCCATCAGCTGTTGCTTCAATCTTACGAATTTTTACAAATGTCTGTTCGAGTACTTTTTTGAACAAATTCTCTTTTTGAGAGTAAAATTTTCAATTTACTAAATAATTACTCATTTACTACAAAGTGCAGTAAAAGTACTCGAACGAACCTATTGTATGCAGGTTACACTTATACAAGGTGGCGGTGCCAGCCCAGCTGATTATTTTTTTGTGTTCTGGAGTATGTCAAACTACATATTAAAAAAATGATTTCAACTCCGGAATTTGTCAAACTTCATACATAAAAAAAGAGAACCGAAAATCGCTCTCCTTTAACTTATGTAATTACACCATGATTGTATGTATGTAGAGAATTTACAAAAAATTCTCTTTTTATTGTTGTTGTTGTAAATGTTAAAAAAAATATATTCTTTCAAAATTTATGGATTGTCTCGGCCTTGTTTAGATGTACTTACTCTTTCAAATAACCCAAAAGGAATTAATTAATTTCCGAATTTCTGGAAATAATTCGCTTTCCAAAAATTTGACTTACAAGTGCTATTCTGGTTCAGGCAGTGTGGGCACTGACTCCGTTCTGCTGAAACCACTTTCATGTCTGTTTGTAAGAACAGGACGTAAAAAATGTTTTATCATAAACCGATACCCCTTTCCATTTACGGTTCAACGCTTTCATTTTCGAAAGAATAAGTAAGGTCCAATGATATTTTCAAATGTAATGCCCAATCGGGTGCAATTGGCGTTGATGAATGGCTTTTAGATTGTCAGAACCCCAGAATCTACAGTTCAGCTTATTAACTAGCCAAGCTATTTAAACGAAAATGAATTTTATCACTCATGATCAGATTTTCAATAAAGTTGATTTTATTTCTGACCAACTGTTAACGGGCTTTAATTCTCACACGAATTGCAACTTATATAAGAATAGCAGTCTTTTTTAAAATGCGCTGTAGTGACTTACGAACCATTCGTAGCTGAGCAGAACGCCTTCTGGCAGATGTTTCCGTTGTTTTGATAACACGTTGCTCTACACTTTCAATATTTTCCGCAGAGCAGTTAGAGGCAAATCTACTACGGTGCCATGTTGGTAGTGACAATGAACTAAGCAACAAGTCATTGTTTCAGGGGGCGAAATTTTGACGTTAAAATATCAACGTTATGCTCTATACGTTTAAATAATTGATGACTGATTTAAGTAACAAAATAAATAACCCATTCTTTTCAGGACGAAAATTCGGTTTGATTATTCTGCGATACGTTATTTTGGAATTTGAAAAATCATTGAAAATCTATAAGTCATCACTTTGTTAATGAAATGCTTTGCCGCTGTTGTCCAAAAAGTTATTACCTATATATACCCTAAGCGTGTTAAACTAAATGAGAATAATAAAAATTTATGTATTTGAATGGCTTCTAACAAATTTCTGAAAAGCAACTGAGATATGAGCAAAAAACCACGACAACCTCGTTTTTTCACAACAACAACATACAACACATACATATATACAAACGTGGTATACTGGGGGCAAATTACGGCATTCGAACGTGATCGAAATTTGAAAATTTCTTTTAGAATCTCTATACCTAAAGCACAGCGAACTCGATCGTTCGAGCGAAATTTCGATCTTGATCGAATGCCGTAATTTGGCCCAAATCCCAGCTGAGCCAAAAAAATTTTTTTTATTTTTTTTAATTTTTATTTTTTTTTGCTTTTTTTAAATTATTTTTTTATTTTATATATATTATTTATATTTTTATTATTTTTTTTTAATTATTTTTTTTAAATTTTTTTTTTAATTTTTTATTAAATTTTTTTTTAATATATATACATATGTACATACGTAAATTTATAATTTTACAATAGGATGTTTTTATATATGTATGTATGTTTTTTATATGTATGTACGTATTTTATATGGGATGAATGGTGATACAAACAATTGTTATTGCATGACTACACGTTGTGAAGGGTATATAAGATTCGGCACGGCCGAATATAGCACTCTTACTTGTTGAGAGTTATTTAGCTCAATTCCCTTTTTCCTCTCGTTGCAAGTATTTACAGGGAAAGTAAATGAACAAAACTTTTATGAAAAGATAACACTTATTTGTTTTTATTTATTTGTTTTTTTTTTAATATTATTTATTTGTTTTTTTTTAATTTTATTTTTTGTTTGTTATTTCAAACACTTTTCTTTTAATATATAATTATGTATGTATGTATATGTTTTTCTTTTCTCTTCACATACACAAACAATTACAAATAATGTAATTACATATTGATTTATAGTATATTTTAAAATATATACCAATTTTAATATTATAATTAAGAAATATATTTAGGGATATACGACATATATTATTATTATTATTTTTTAGGTAAATTTTATATACATACATACAAATGTATGAATGTATGTATATGATGAATAGGTTTATTTTGTTTTACATACATCTATGTACATACAAATGTTGATATATTTTTTTTCTTTTATATTAATTAATTATTATTTTTCATTGATAAACTTAAAAACTATAGTTTCTATGACAGTTGATTTTTAATTATTTTAGACACTTGTCTAATAAATAACAAAATATGTATATATTTTTTATTTATTTATTTATTTTTTTTTTTGTACAACATTTATTATAATTTTGTGGTTATATACAATAAGAAAAAATATTAAGCTAAGTTAAAACTAAAATTCTAAAAAAGCAAACAAATTTAGAAATCTTATTATTTTAAGAGTCTCGTAGTCTCGTTGGATTACTTAACATTATTTTAATAAAAAAATATTAAGTTTAATTGAAAATAATATAAATTTAACAAAAAAAAAAAAAAAAAAATGAACAAAAAATATATGTATTTTAAAAAAACAGGAAGAACTTTGATTAATTTTATTAAAAAAAAAATATTTTTTTCAGTTATTTTTTTTTTTTTTTTTTAATTTCTTAAACTTTTTAGTTTCGGAACTAAATAAAGTGTGAAGAACCTAAAAGAATTTTTTAATAGTAAACAACTAAATAAATGGTATATTTTATACATTCATTTTACTATATTTTAATAGAAATACAAAATAACAGTACCACAGTTTTAAATTACTAGAAAAATGTACATACATTTAAAAAAGATTTCAGAGAAAAATTACATGAATTGCCAGCACACATAAAGCAATAAAAAATATATACAAGGTGGCCTCAAATAAACATGTTTATCAGTCTATCAGATGCCATAGTTTTTGTAAAATAATCAACAGTTTAGTTTTGGATATTTGTGAATAGTTGCAGCATACATTTGGACAAGCCAGGAATCGATATAATCCGCTGGAACACGCAATAATCATGAATAATTTTTGTGGATAATTATCAGTAAAAATTATCTGAATGGAAACAAGAATCTAAAAAAGTGTGAGCTTTTGGGGGTATCCAATAAAAATCACTGTATGGTACACTATTTACACTGGACGTGTCATCAACACTGTTACTGTGACGGGAGAAGCTATACACATCCCTTAGCAACGAGTTTTTCTTTTCGAAATTCGATAAATTGAAACTGAAGGAAATGTGTTTCCGGGTCGCCAAATGTCTTGTTTTAGCAGGTCCTCTCAAGATTGCCTGGGGGCAAATTACGGCATTCGAACGTGATCGATATTTGAAAATTCTTCTTAGAATCTCTATACCTGAAGCACACTAAAATTTCGATTGTGAATGCGAATACCGTAATTTGGCCCCTGATTTGATCACTCTACCTTATTTTGGAATTTCTTAAACTCTCCGGTTAATATCAATAAACCACAGACTCTAGACAAGAGTGCGAGAACTTAACACTCGGAAGTTCTGACCAGAACGATTTAATAAGCTGAGTTTTGAGGCCATCCTGTATATTTTCCAAAAAATAAAAAAATCATACTTGTTTTAGACCTTTTTAACATTTTAATCTTGCTACTTCTTAAACAAAGTTTATGTTTTTTTTTCTTTCCTTATAACACATAGTTATAAAATATGTATGTATGTATGTATAGTGTTATCTTATTTTATTTTTTAAAAAGTTTTAATATTTCTCAAAATGATATCAATCAGTTTTGTAAGTAAGTTAGCATGTATGTATGTATATATGTTTGTATTGTATTTCTTTTTGGTTCTTTTTATTAAAGGTTATATATGATTTGTTAGTTTGATATATTTTTTTTCATTAATGAATTTAAAATAGCTAACATTATAGTTGATAATATACACATGTAGGTATTTTGTAAAGTACTATATGTCAGACTAAAACTTGGGTACCAATTTGATTCTTAACGGAATTGCAATGGTTTTTTTGTTAAGCTTTCAGCTTACTTTAAGTAAATAAATCTAATTTTTCGATATGTGTTTTCTAAAAAGAGGGATATGATGAAAGTTTCATCGCTTTTGGTAGTATTGGTCCTGAGGATTTGTATTTTGTGTACCACAAGTTTCAGCTATTTAATTTTGAGAATTCACAGAGTTGTTTCTTATGGTTTTGTAGACGGTGGGTGTATGTGATAGTGGTGATATTTGTTATACAAATCTTTAGATAATAAATTTGTATGGATTTCTTTGTTTAAAAATGGTACATGTTTTTCACATAATGTATTGTTTGATCTGAAGTTGCGTTGCGGCCAAGTTAACACATCCATAGTTCATCTGTCGGGGTAGGCAAAAACATAGTGTCAGTTTGTGGGACTAGGCGCATTTAGTTGGGAGTTACTGAGCTGTGCATCGAGTCGTGCACGTTTTTCCTGCTTTTGCTCTTGAAACTCTTTATCGCTTTCCTCGCCATTGCTGAAGGTTCCGGGCAAACGTCGTTTTAGATTGTTGTTTAAGGCCATGGTAATGCTTTCATCCTCTGATGTCGAATTTGCTCTTCGTGGAGTATTAGCGGCACTGTTATTGTCCAGGGAAGCTATAGCTGAGGCAGCAGCACGTTCCGCTGCTGTGAAACCATCCTCTGAAGCGCTATCCTGTGACACCAAGCCGGTATTTGAGTTGTCTCCGGAGGGTGTGGTGTAGCTGCCCAGTTTAGATGTGGGATCTTTTTCGATAAGCTTTTGAGCCAATACTCTTAGCGAGATCAGCGAATTCTCACAATCACTAGTATCGATTTCGGTAAGACTAATGCCGGCTCGTTCGATTTCTGCATAAGTGCCGAACGGCAGTTTCTGCAAGCATTCCAGCTTTTGTACATGGGTTTTTGAGCGCAAATGCTTAGCCAAATGTCCGTGTATACGGAAGGCAATCTTGCAATCGGTGCACTCAAAGGGTCGCGGATTTGAGGTGGTGGGGACGCCGAAAGTGGATGTCATTATCACTTTGTTTTTATGAGCTTCTGATCTTTCATGTTTCTGCAAATGACCCTGTGTACGAAATGATACTCCACAGGGGTCACATTTGTACTTTCGCTCCATATAATGAATGTTCATGTGCAAAACCAACTGTGACTGCTTCTGGAAAGTTTTCGAGCATATAGAGCAAACGGGACGGCCATCGGCATTTGAAATTTGCGGTACTCGGGGATGGACAGGCAGTATTTCATTGTTGTTCGTGGTAAAACCATCTTCTCCCACTATGACAGTGCGTGTGGGTTGATTAGCGTTATTTGTTTGTGTGCTAGCACCCCCGGAGAGTACGCCCGAGAAATCTGTAGTTCCAGGCTGTAGTATTGCAGCTGGTAAATTGGAATTATGTGCTGGCTTATCTTCCGCGAGCTTATTGTTTGCTTTTTTCTTAGCAGGAGGCTCCTCATCGGTTTCTTCACTTTCATCCGAAGATTTTAGTGATTTTGTTATCGATTTAGTCCCCTCATTTATGGTGGCCTTTGATGTTGGTACAATTTCAGATTTTGGTGTTTCTTGTAGTTCTACTATCTCTATTTTCGGTAATTGGAGGGGGAGTTTTACTTCCTGTTTGGTCACAGACTCAACACTTACTACAACAGCAGAAGCTTCAGCAGAAACGCTACAAATATTTACAGCTTCCGAGCTTGAAGTTTGCGTAGATTGTCCTAAGGAAACACCAGTAGTAACCGCTGCACTAGTGGTGACTGTAGCAGTAGACATTATAACATTGGGATTGACGGTCATGCCACGACTCAGTTGTGTCTGTTTGATTTTATAGTACTGCAAGGTCTGTTCCCGACGATAATCGTATAGCATTATGTCGTCAGTCAGTTTATGATGATGCTGCTCATAGTTGTCGTTATAGTTACGACCCACTTTAGATGACACTGAAATCATGGTTTTCAAAAATCCCGACTCATTTTTATTAACGCCAAATATTACATCACGTATCTGTGCTTGGGTCTGAACTGGTCCGGGATTGGCAGAGATAGAAGCAGAAGTACTTACTACTTCAATGGGTCGCGGTTTTGTTAAATCCATGGGTGCAGTTTCGAAATTGTTGTTGTTATTATGGCTTAGCTTCGGTTTGGCTTCTTTAGGATTGGAATAGTATTGCTCTTGTTTTTGATAATCAAACGGTGGTTTAGGTGAGGTGTATGATATCACTCTTCTAATGGGTGGTGTTGGCGTGGAGCTAACGGTGGCTACAGCCATATGATTGTTGGCGATTGAAGTTTCTAAACTTTGCGTGTGAATGGGTGGCGTCATGGAGAGTGTGAGTAAACACTTGGCGGCTTCATGTTCCAAGTGCGATTTATTGTCCTCAGATGCAGACACATTCAAAGTTTGTGTATTATTCGATCGTGCAGAATCAGATTCGTTGCTACTTTCGGTTTCATTATCGCTGGAATCATTTTCAGAATCAGACTCCCCATTTCCCATAGAGGACGTTCTGCCTCCCGCCGAAGTCGATGATTGTTGATCAAATTCCACATCCGGTTCCAAGAAATCACTTTCAGCCGGCATAGGTCCAGGATTTAAGCCCAACTCAATGCATTTCTTGTAGTGTGTCTTGGACTGCATGTGTTTCGTTAGATTGCCTTTGGTCTTGAAACTAAAGTTGCAATGTTTGCAGGTATATGGCCGTACATCGGTGTGGGTGCGTATGTGTTTCTTCAACATAGAAGGTTTCTTACACCTTATACCACATTCGGAGCACACATACTTTCCTCTTCCCCTACCCCTTACATAAATATAATTTTCATGAGATTCGTAGCCTCCCTCCAATGTGTGAGACACACTAGACGCTGTTGACACAGAAGCTCCGGTTGCCTCTTTGGAGGCTTCTTTCGTCTCCATTTCACCTTTTTGATCTTTTGCCACAGTTGTTTCTTTAACATCAATAGGTTTCAGTTGATGATGGTAAAATTTATCCCCTGTGCTGAGGAAGGGCGTCATAACAGTGTGTTGTGCCAACACCAGACTATACGAGGTTTTCTTTCCTTTGGCCATGGTAAAGATGAGACTCTTTTGTCTAGAATCATAAAGGGAAATTACATCTTTGGGTTTCAAGCCCAAAGGATGAGGATTATTTTCTGCACACTGCTGCCACATGCTGTACATGGACAATTTGTGCATGTCTTGCACATAAGAAGGTTGCGGACAGTTGAGAGTGCAGTAAAAGGTTTTAGTACTGCACTTTAAGCCCAAATATGTATAGGAATTACCATTCAAATACAATTGTACACATTCTTTCGACGGCCGGGGAGTTTCTGGTGAGATCAGCGGCAATGTATTGGCAGTTGGAGTAATGCCATGATGTCGTTTAGGAGTAAAAGTACCGGGTCTTAAAGGTAAACTGGTGGGTCGTAGAAATTTCGACTTGGCTTTGGCCTCTACACTGGAAATATCGTTCTCAATGGCTGTCCCGAGACCACTAGTGTCCACATGTAATGGTGTTAGCGACAAATTGGTGGGGGACATGGATTTGTTGCTGTTAGTCAATGGCTGCTGTATAATCAATTGTTCTCGTGACATTTTATCTAAACTGAAATGGCGCGTCTCCGACTCGAGTTGATTAGAGGAATTCTGTTGTGTTTTGTGATCATTACTTTTGCGTGGACTTAAATTATCAGCCATGCGCATGAAGTTAAATGATTTGCTCGATTCATTTACTGAAGTGGTAGGCTTATTGCTACCACTAGGGCTGGCAGCATTATTGGACCAATTCCTAACATTACGCATAGTCGTGGAAGGTGGTGCTCTATTGAACTCACTGGGTACATTCTGTACACCGCCAAATGTAGGCTTATTTACTCCGGCTATTTCTGAACTGGCAGCTTGATGTGTGCTGGTCATAGTCATGGGACTAGGTGCCTGGTTTGTATTGGGACAATTAGTTTGGCATAGGTTTTTACTAACTGGTGTCTGAGGCACATTTGAAAGTTGCTGCTGTTGTTGTTTTTGTTGATGCTGCTGCTGAGTAGCTGTTGGTGGTGCTAGCGGCAGTTGTGGCTGTAAACTGTTTGGTCCAGGTATACCCGGTACATAGGGTATAACCTTTTCTGTCAGACCCAATGTTAAAGGATTAAATGCGGTAATTTGATTAATGGGAGGAAATTGAAAATGCTGCGGTCCATTGTTGGAGGCCAAGCCTAAACTTAGTTTAGGCGTCAATTGGCCAACCGGCATTAATGGTAAAGGCAATTTAGTTTCTTTTTTTGGAGATACTTCTTGAAAGCTGCCGCCCGACAACAATGGAGTGCGTATCATTTTGGGACTTTTATCCACATCATCACATTCCGATAGTGGAATCATACAACCACCCGATGAGGTAAATCGTTTGTAGCGCTCTTCTTTCTTGGACAGTTCCTGAGCACTCAATAGCTGCATATCGCCGCCACTAGTTAACGAGGGTCGTTTCGTTGTAGAAAACTTGTCGAAGTGTTCAAACTTTAAACGTTTGTTGGTTGAGTGTTCAACAATGTTGCCATGACTGTATAGGGAATCATCGTGCATCTTAGTGATTATAACTTCCTCAGATTTTGACTTTGATTCATTGATCGTATAGTCAACTAAAGGTGTTTTGCCCAATAGAGGGCCCGGTGAAGGCAGGGGAGCATCAACAAAACGCACAGGTATATCGTTGCCAGGCGGCTGTAGTTTATTTTGTGGACTGATGCTTAAAACTGAGGATCCTGCCATAGCAGTTGACTGAGAGCTTGGCTGTGTAGATGTAGCCGTTGTAGTATTAGTACCAGAATTTTTCGAGGTTTTGGCGACTGAAGCACTTAAACGATTCAAGACCAAGTTACTGGGTTTTGTCTTCAGTTGAGACCAGGCCAACTTTGCCAATGACAGCGGGTTTTTAGAGAGAATTTTAAAATCGGGCATATTTAATGACATAGAATTTGAACGGAAATACTTGTGTGAGGGCGAAGAGGCAGGGGAATTGGCACTACTATTACTGCCCTGACAATAAGTACTGTTGTGCAGTTTTAAATCCTCAGCCGTCCGAAATTCATTTGAACATAGCGGACATATGTAGACAGCATCTTCACCCGTACCCGTCGGTACTGCCAAGCCACGAGCATTAAGCAGTAAATTTTTTATTATGGAATTATTTTGTGGGTATTTGCCGCCAGAGCTGGAGGGCTGAGGTGTACTGGGATTAGAATTTGACGAATTTGAAGCTTCATTTAGTGTTAATGAGACTGGGGCCGCTTGTTCTATGGACTGACGTTTTCTCGGGGTGGCGGGTGGTGGTGCCTGCGGTAATGGACCTTGAGGCGGTTTATTTACGTCTAAGTTTTCGTCAGGCAACTTACTTTTCGCAGACAGATTTAATGGTACATTGGCTAATGTTGATTGTGCAGTTGAAGTGTTAGCTGACGTGTGTTGTGCTACGGAATGAGGCTGCTGTCGAGGCTGTGTTGGAGTAATAGTGACAATAGATCGATATGCTTGGTATTGGGCTGAACTGCTTACTGGTACTGCAGCAGATGGATGTATTTGTTGTGCTGGCGCAACATGTTTGCCTACCAAATGTTTGGAAGCACCATTCAATTGTAAAACAGTTGGAGCAACTTCTTCAATGTTTGTTTTATCATGATATAAATGTCTTTGCTTGTGTATTTGCTGTTGCTGCTGCTGGTACATATAATGCTGTTGCATTTGCTGTTGCTGCAGTTGTAATTGTTGTTGCTGCTGCTGTTGCATTTGCTGTTTTTGTACAATCGCTTGTGCCAATTTGGCATTTGTAGCCGATTCGCTTGGTGGACCACCTGTAGTGCTCTGTAAAATTTGACTACTACCAGTTGGGTTTGTTGAAGTATTGGTGTTGCTATTATTGGAATTGTTTGTAAAACTTCTAGAACGATTAAGCGTTTTGGGATATTTTTTCTGCAGCAACAGCTCCTTATTTTCAACAATGGCCTCATTTTGTGATATAAGCTTGTTGATGTGTTCATTCAATTTTTCTTTATTCTAAAAAAAAAAAACAAGATAATATAAGACGAATTAAGGATATTTGCAAAATGCTAGACATATGCAAACCTAGAAAAAAGTTCCAGAACTAAATTATTATTAAAATAAAGTTAAAGTCTTTATGTTAGTTTTTCTTTGTTCTAGGTCTACCACAAAAACATTTAAAGATGTTTTAAAAGTTCTATTTCAGTTTTGATGTTTTATTTTATCTTTGTTCTGATTCCGCTTTATTTAACTTCAATTTCGAAATGTTTCGAAATCCTATTCAAATTGTTTTTTTTCCACGGAAATGATATCTATTGAGTTGATTTGAATGCCTTCATATGTACATCAGCAGGGAAACCCACTGTTTTAATTTCACGTGTTGAGCTTTTTGTGTTTGGGCTCAGTCACGTTACTCTTTTATAAAATAGATTTTTTATAAAAAAAAACACTTACCAGAGTTACTTCCTGCAACCCCGCATTAGCTGTTGTTTGCAACAATGTACTGTTATTGTTACTATTGCTATTGCCAACATGTGAAGACGACCGTTGACTTAAGCTATGTTCGGTCAATTCATTTGTATTTTGTTTGTTACCAGTGTTGCTTGATGGATACAGAGCTATCGAAGCCGTAGATGCAGCATTGGCTAAATATTGTAGAGGATTTTGTGGTGTCGGATGCACAATTGTGCTGTTGGTAGCTGAGGGTGTGGTCGCTTTTGGATGATGTATATTTCTTGAGCTGTTAGAGGAGGACAACGGACCGTGATTTACATTTGGCACCGGAGTCGGTGGCTTAATGTGAAGACTCTGTGGCAACGAGGGAGAAGGCTGAGAGTGTGGAGATTGTGTAGGTGGTGTTGGTGGCTGTATTACCGCTGCCATAGTGGAATGTGTTAGTTGCAATTGTTGTTGCTGTAAATGTTGCTGCTGTATTTGCAATTGATGATGAAATTGTTGCTGCTGTTGTGGCGTCATCATGTGAAGTGAAGCAAACACGGGATTATAAAACGATTGGGCGGGCATGTGGGGAGAAGAATGTAATAGGGCGGCAGCTGGTGCTCCAGGCGGTTGTCCTAAGTAATAGGCAGCCGCAGCCAGTGGCAAGGGCAGGGCATTAGCCGGTGGTGGTGGCCCCAGCAAATGATGGTGTGCCTGTGGTTGCAACTGTTGTATTTGCTGTTGTTGCTGCTGCAACTGATGTGTACTGATGTGATTATTTAATTTCATTTGAGTACTAGGCGATAGCGTTGGATGATGCGACATATGTGTGGGCGACTGCTGGTGCTGGAGCTGTGGTAGTGGCATATGGACACCACTTGACGGCACCACAATATTTTTTTCGTTAGCAATAACAAAATGCTGATGCTGGTTCATGTTGAGATGCGGAGATTCTGGTAACATTTGTACTGCGACCGCTACATCCTTTTGTGGCTGTGAAAATGAGTGCGTCACTGTCGTCATACCTGTTGAACTTAATGTTGTGGAAGTTGCGACTGCTGCAGCCGCTGCTGCCTCTTTAGCTGTAGCATACAAAGAAGCATTATGGAATTTTGGCTTATAGGGTTTGTAGTCAATAGTCTGTTTCTGACCACAAGTTACAGCTGTATTATTTAATGCCACGCTCGTTGCAGTGGGAGGCAGTGTACCTGCAGCCGGAGAACCCAATGGCAATTTCTGTGCCATTTGCTGCTGCACCGGCTGTTGCAAATATGTTGGCTGTGCAGATGTTAAAGAGGCAGGCGTATTTGCTGTTATTGCAGCTATATTACTGACAGATATCACCACTTGACTCTCAATACGCTGTGCAAAAGCCTGTTGTGATTGTGTTATTGACGGATTAATGAGTTCATCAATAGGAGATCCCGTACGACTTAACTGTATATACGAAAGATGTGTTATGTTAAAGAAAATCAGTTTTGGTAAATTTAAAGTTCAAATCTTACCATTTCAGAACTGCTGTTACTTAATTCAGGATCAACGTCTTGATCCGAGAGACCATCATCTGCATCTGTTGACACTTCAATGCCCTTTTGGCGGGCAGCATGTGAACGAGATCTAAAATTTAAAATTTTTTTTAAATTATCAATGCTTTTAAATTAGCAATATTTTTAATATTTTTTATAATATTGCTGACATATGTACCTGCAATGCTTGTATAAGTTACTTTTCGTTTTAAATGCAATGCCGCAAATTTCGCACGGATAAGGTCGTTCATTGGTATGAGCTCGTATATGTTTTTGTAGCACCGAAGGTTTTGTACAGCTTAAGTCACAATATGGACACTTATAACGTCCACCACCGCCAGTAGACGCTGAGCAGCTGGTCGTTGATGTATTCACCCCCCCAACAGAACCAACAATCGTTGAAGTCGTGTTATTGTTAAAACTATTATTGTTGCTATTTTCGGTACAATTTAAATTGACTGCAGCAGTATTTTGTTGTTCATGTTGTTGAGATAATTGCTGCAATCCTTGAGTTTGTGTATAACTATTGTTATTTGACTGATTTTCACTGTTCAGCAATAGTTGAGTTTCAGTTTTATGTAAAAAACCATTTGTTAAATGTTCATCATTTTTATGAACATTGGACAAGTTTTTAAATGACGGTTGGTGATGCTGCTGCTGCAGCTGCTGCGCCTGTAGTTGTTTTTGGGAAGGATTCGTAGAAGAAGAAGAAGGGGGAGGTGGTGGTGGTGGTGAAGATACTGATAAATTTGCCGAGGATATTGATGTTGTACGTATTTGTTCAGCCTCTTTGAAAACATCATTTTCCGTTGTACTGGCTAATCTTTTGAATTTTTTATGCAAATATTTTGAATTATTCCAAAATGTTGAATTATCATCTGATATTTTTTGTTGCTGTTGCTGCTGTTGATTATCACTTTTGTTGCTGTTCTCCTGTTGTTGTTGTTTTTGTTGATCTCTAATATTACTAGTACTACTACTATTCAAACTATTATCACTTGTATTCATATTTGAACTATTATTATTATTGTTATTACTACTACTTCTACTACTGCCACTATTACTGCTAATATTATTAGTATTATTTGCTGTTACAGCTGCTGATGTTGCTATCGTAATACTAGCAATATTGGCATTAATGGCGGTGGTGGTGTTAGATTTTGTTGTAGTGGCAGGTATTGTTTGCTTTACGCTCGATTTTGTATCCTGTTCTGCCATCATCTTTTTGGAAGCTTCATTTTGTTGCTGCTGTTGTTGTTGATGGTTTGTATCATTTTTATTAATATTTTGTTGTTGTTGCTGTTGTTGTGCTGCTAATTTTGCTGCTGTTTTCGCCTGTTTGGCTGTTAGTTTCTTTTGTGTTGGTGTTGTTTCTACCATTTGTGTTTGAGTTTCATTAAAAGTTTCCTTTGCTGTTGCCTCTCGATATGTTGTTTGTTGTATTTTTTTATTATTTGTTATTGTATTGGCTGTTTTATTTTGTTGATAACTGTTACTTTGTAACTTTGCTTTGTTGTAATATTTAGTTGTTGTATTTGCAGTTGTTGTTGCTTCCATATTGGCAATATTCAGCCCCTGGTCTTGTTCCTTCTGCTGCAGCTGTTCTCTTGTACCACCAGGATCATCTAAAAAAAACAAAAACAGATTTCAAAAAATTATTATTTTAAAATTGTTAAACATTATTATAAAAAGGTAAAAGGCTCAAGACTATGCTATATTTTACCACAAACAGTCATAATTGGAGTTTTTTTGTATCGCTAGATTTACGCTTTAAGTGGTGTAGGATGAAAAATTTTAAATACGGCATTTAGGCTTTTTTAAATGCAGCAAATGTGAATTTCATATGATAGCCTTGATTTTCTGAACCAACTTTGCAGAATACTTTCAGGCAAAAACATTATCTACGGACAAGAATTTTGTAAGCAAAAATTGGAGTGAATTTAGCCATTTTCACGACCTTTAAAACAATAGTGCTAAAGAATGAAATTTAAGTGAATTTAAGCGAAATAATTTGTATGTCCTTCAGGATGCTTGCATCTTTTTACAATTCAGGTAAACAAACATCATTAACTTACGAAACATATACATATCTCATATGTATGTGTTCCCATGCTCTTATAAAAATGGAGTACATTTTATTAATGTGTTTACATGCAGCGTTTTGCATAATAAACTGTGTGCTAACTAACGAGCCACTACAATATTTCCCTTGTGGAAATTTTCCCATTAAAAAGATAGCACACGGTTTGTTATTACGCATAACGCAAATGATCTCCAATAGCACGACAATGGGTTTGTTTACTTAAAAGTATTATTTTTACTGAACTTTACGGGATTTCGTTTGTTTAAACAATATTCTATATAAAGCAATCCAGTAGAGTCCAGTAAAAAAATCTTTTAGTAAACGTACGTCATGCATGTTTTTATTTCATCATCACCTTATAATTGTGAAAACTTATTACAAAAATTTGGAAAGTTATGCTGAGACCATTCGCAAACTTTCAAGAATTATCAGTCGAGAAAGTGCACCTAATGTGTCAACCATTCGAAGTGATAAAAAAATTAAAAGAAGCTCGTTTATGGACAGAAAGACCTCTGTATGTCAACGTGCCAATAGGTCTCTGGAAAGAATAGCTGTTGTCAACAAGAATAACGCCGAAATCCAGAAACTTTAACTCGATGTCGGTGTTAACAGTTTCAAATTTCACAAGGGACTACGCAGCGAATTTTGATAAAAGACCTCCACCTTCATGTGTACAAAATCCAGCTTACTCAGTAGCTAAAACCAGCAGACCATGGAGAGTGCTGGTAAATCGTTCAATAGGTAATGAGGAAATTTTTCGAAAAAAAGTCATTTACTTTGATAAAGCGCATCTTCATCTGAATGGCTTCGTAACAAATGGCAAAACTAACTAATTTGGGACTAAGGAGATCCCCATGTAATCGATGAAAAATAGATGCAGCCACTACAAGCAACTCTCTGGTGCGGATTTTGGTTAGGCGGTGTAAATGGGCCTTAATTTTTTAAGATGAAGCCAAAATTGCATTCGTTAGAGGAACATGATAACGAAGTTTCTGCGGTCTCTATTGGACCGCATGAATCTAGACGACATGTGGTTTCAGTCACCTGCCAAACCGCGCATGAAACAATCCATTTATTGCAGCAACGATTTAAAGAACAAATTATCTCAAGAAATTCTGATGTCAACTAGCCACCAAAATCATTGATTTAAAGCCGTGCGATTTCTTTCTTTTGGATTTTGTTAAAAACCACGTAAATAATTTCTGAGCTCAAATCCGAGAGCCAACTCGCCATCGGTAAGATAGAGTCAAATCTCTGTAAAAAAAAACCATAGAAAATTTCATGCAAACAGTAATGACATGTCATCAGAGCCGTGGAGGCCATTTAATGGGAATTTTTTTTTCCATTCTTAATCGAAACATGTCTTATTTACAATCCAATACAAAAATCATAACTATCTCAAAAATACACGTTTTCTTATAAAATTAAAAGTGCATTATTACTGCAACACCCGATAGAAAAATGTTTGGCGGCGGCTTTAAACCGCCTAGTAGTCGTTATATGTATTTACATTGAACATATTTCATACACCCAATTTACATGATGAATTTTATGACGTCCAATTTTCTTAATTCCCTTTTGAAGTTGCTACCAAAACTACTCAAATTCATACGATGGTTTTATTGGACGTCTAATTTTTCTTCAATTTCACAATCCAGTTGATGAGAATATAAAAATAAAACGTAACAGAAAGAACAGAAAAAAGTGTAGAGCGAAATGTCAAAAAAGAAAACCATAAAAACAGAAATCATGTCTATTTTTCTACCTCTCTTTCTTCTCTACACCGCTTGCTACCAAACAAAAAATGACGTCCAAAATTGGACGTCACAAAATTCATCATGTAAATTGGGTGTTAGTTTT
The DNA here is from genome assembly GCA_941918925.1 of Phyto melanocephala. Taxonomy (NCBI): domain Eukaryota; kingdom Metazoa; phylum Arthropoda; class Insecta; order Diptera; family Rhinophoridae; genus Phyto; species Phyto melanocephala. The sequence goes on from OW799237.1 coordinate 109,112,901, forward strand.
TGGGTATTTTTTATATTTTTTTTTTTTGGGTTTAACCTTCATGTCTTTATATATTAAAAATATACTATTAATATCTTTAGTTTGGGTATAGTATGTGAGGATAAATTGCTGAAATTGCTGCAATATTAAACTTTTTTGCTAGTTAATTTTTTAAAAAATACTTTTTGTCAGATTTTTAAAATTTAAACATTTTTTCAAGTATCATAAATTCTGTAATTTATAATAATATTTTTTTTTCTACAACAATTCTCAGTTTTAATAAAACCGGTTAACCGGCTAACCTTTTAAATGTTGAACCGGAAACCGGTGTTTTTAAAATAGCCAATAGGTGTTTAAGAAAACCCCAAATAATCGATCTCTCTAATTTCTAACTTATTGATTACACTGTTATCATTTATCTTAAAACCAAAAATAAGATACCAGTTATTAAAATAAAACATTTTTATGAGCAATATCTATGAATATTTATAGCACAGACATATTTGTCAACATATAAGTGTACATACATACATACATAAATGCTTATGTACCTACATATGTAGTTATTAAAGTAAAAAATAAAAATTAAATCGACTTTATTTAATTAGTGTGTTTTTCTTCAGCTATCAAATAATTCACACTTACTGAAAAAAACTGTACTTCATACCTTTTCAAAGTAAGAAATTATTATTATTTTTTTTTTGGCAAATTCATACTTATGTGTGTTAAAACGTTTTTAAAACCCTTATCACTAACCCAATGTTATGGTCTATAAAATATGGAAAAGAAATTCCATACACAAAATCGATTTGTCAAAAGCATATCGTTAGCTTAAATGTAAAACCACGTAACTCATAAAAACTTCAAAGGCGATATTCTATCCTCTTCGAATTGCTATCACCTTGTACATATCATATTGCCATATACTGTATTCACAAGTTGTCCTAACATGTTATATTTTCATAACGTTCTAGGATTTCACAATAGTTTAAATAGTTTTTTTTACATAGTTTTGGTCCAATCGGACAAAGTGGCATCCCTGATTTTAATCATGTTTTATATGAGAAGTGTCGACAATTAGGCGTATTTATTTTTTACTATAGTTTGTACTTTACAGATTAGTTAGATTACTGCAAACAATTAATACCTACTAGTTACCAAGATGTATATGTTTATAAGGTAGATGCAACAAAAACAACAAAGAATTAAAAAATATTTTATTTTTTATTAAAGGCTTATTTGACAGATTTTGTTAAGAAATTTGTTAAATTAGCCTTTAGTACACTTAAAATAATTTTTATGAATACGGCAGTTAGTCGGTATGTTAGTCTGTTATAATAAGGGAACTTGCATTTGCGTTCACCCCAAAAAAATAAGGGTACACCGTATTTATGTTAAAAAAATATATATAAAAAAAAAATTAAAAAAAAAAAATTAAATTAAAATAAAAAATAAAAAACAATAAAAATTTTAAAATAAATAAAAAAATAATAAAAATATAAATAAAAATAGATATAAAATAAAAAAAAAAAAAATTAAAAAAATATTAAAAAAAAATCATGGGAAAAAAAATAAAATAAAAAAAATATGTATAAAAAAATTTTTTAGCTCAGCTGGGATTCGATGCCAAATTAAAAAAAAGTAATAAAAATATAAAGAATATATAAAATAAAAAATAAATAAAAAAAAAATTGGCTCAGCTGGGAATTGATGCCACGTTTACTCTAACCATGTTTTTTTTGCTCATATTTCAGTTGTTTATGTACAACTGTGTTTCTAAATTTTAATACTGATCTACTCCCGAATACTTTTGATATTTTAATACCTCACCCGGGTCCAGGCGATGTCGGGGGTCTTCAAAAATTGATTTCAACATACACACGGACATACTGACAGAGCTCCCCTACTCAGAAAATATATACTTTATGGGGTCGGAAATGAAAATTGTAGAAATTTCACACGGAATGACAAACCTATATATACCCTTTTTCACTTTTGTGTGAAATGTATAAAAATAGTCAGGTGGGCTGGCACCACTACCTGCATAAGTGTACCTTGAATGAAAGTGTGTTCTTATTTCTATTTTCCTTCTTCAGAACAAAGTTGTCTCCCAGTTGCAACAAAAAAAAGAGACATTTTTAAATCGTCGTTGTGGTAAATCTTACATGGCTGCAAAGTAAATTTTTAACGTCAACGCAGTAATAAAGCTATTCAGCCTTAAAACGATACGAATAAAATTTTGAATGAAATACTAAAATACTGCTTATGTAATTAAAAAAATGGCTTCTTGAGTAAGATTTAAAAAACAAATCATTTACCATTTTGTTTTACATTTTAGCTGACGATATGTAAAATATTAAAATAGCAACAAATACTTTTATACTTAGTTAAATCATAGCCTGACTTTATAACAATTAGCGATAATTATAGTAGTTTATAATACTGTTAGCTTACTACATATATCATTTATAAAAAAAAGAATATTGTATAAAACAAAAATAAACAAATCAGAAAAAGTTCATATACATACATTTTAAATTAATAATAAATGTTGATATTAAAAAGACTCGATTATAGAATAAGAAATATGAATAGCAATAAATATAAAGAAATGATATGTATGTGCATATGTACTTATATAGTACATATTGTACATATGTATATAATTAGCTACATATATGTATATAGAATATTTATTTGTAAATGTGAGCTTATGTGTTTGTATGAATAATTTAAGTATTTTATATGAGCTAAGCTTATCTAGCATTTTGTTAAGTTTTTTATTTATTTTTATACCCTTCACACAGTGAAAAAGGGTATATATAGGTTTGTCATTCCGTGTGAAATTTCTACAATTTTCATTTCCGACCCCATAAAGTATATATTTTCTGAAAGCTTATGAATAGGGAAGTCCATTAGGCTCTGTCAGTCTGTCAGTCTGTCCGTCTGTCCGTCTGACCGTCTGTCCGTGTGTATGTTGAAATCAACTTTTTGAAGCCCCCCGACATCGGTTGGACTCGGGTGAGGTATTAAAATATCAGAAATATTCGGGAGTAGATCGCTATTGAAAATCAGAAACATCGGTATATAAACAACTGAGATATGAGCAAAAACCCACGACCACCTCGATTTTTTTTCACAAAAACAACATTACAACAACAACATACATACATACAAACGTGTATACTGGTTAAAGAAAACGTGGCATCGAATCCCAGCTGAGCCAAAATTTTTTTTTTTATTTCTTAAAAATTTTTTTAAAATTTTTTTTTTAATTTTTTTTTTATTTTTTTTTTATTTTTTATTTAATATATTATTTATATTTTTATTATTTTTTTTTTTAATTTTTTTTTTTGTTTTATATTTATTATATATATTTTAATTATTTTTTTAAAATTTTTTTTTTTTTAATTTTTTTTTAATTTTTTTTTTAAATTTTTTTTTAAATTTTTTTTTTAAATTTTTTTTTTTAATTTTTTTTTATTTTTTTTTTAACATACATACGTAAATTTATAATTTTACAACGGGATGTTTTTTATATGTATGTACGTATTTCATATGGGATGAATGGTGATACAAACTACTGTTATTGCATGACTACACGTTGTGAAGGGTATATAAGATTCGGCACGGCCGAATATAACGCTCTTACTTGTTTGTTTTGTTTTTATAAGATTTAATACGCAACTACTTGTGGTACGCTCGACAAATATGTTAAACAAAACTTAACATAGTTTATGAATATTCCTTCTTAATATTATTTACTTTTATACGCCCGCTATTTGCAAATATTTATCTCAGAGTTTATGAACCGAGATGGGAATTCAGTTATTTTTCGGTCAAATCTACCAACTTTTAATGTTTTGACTATTATCGAGAAACCTAGATCATTTTGCTGACCCAAAAATACCCCAAAACAAATAAATAAATTTTACCCATCAAAAGCTGTTATTTCAGTACTTTTTTAATGCAACCATGAAAAACAAAATAACCGATTTTGTAAAGATTTTACATTGGGCAATTTGTTGCGCACCAAAGCTTTATTTATTTTAATACTTTAAAGGTGACTGCTGGGACATATTAATATGTATGTGTGCATGAGTTCAACAAAATGAAGTGAAGGTGTTGGTTGCCAAGTCTCAGACGTCGTCTCATTGTTAGCAAAATGTTGCTTGTTTAGCTATTCTGTTAGTTTTTGTTTATATTATTACGAGGTGTTTTTTTTTATTCTGGTATACTCGTTTACGCGTGGTGCTAAGGGTAAACACAACTTTATCATTCCGTTTGTAACTTCTACAAAAATCATTTGCGAAACCTTTTGAATAGATGTCCGTCTGTCGGTATGTCTGTTGAAATCAACATTTTTAAAACCTCATTTATTGCACATAATCGTATGTGGTATCACACTATTATATTATTGGTAAAATCGGTATTGTAAACCAGAAAAAAAACGGTAATATCCTGCTTAGATAGAAATAGAGAATTACGACGGCATCTGTTTTTTCTTATATTTTAAGCACAAAAATGTAAGTCAAGTATAATACTAGGTTCGTTCGAGAACTCACAAATTTGTACGAATTTGTACAAATTTTTACTGCATTTTACGAAATTGCACAAATAGAGAGCGAAAAGTGACAGTTCTTGACTGAGTATTCGCAAATTTTTACTACAGAAATTTGTTGCAGTAAGATTTAGCAAAACCAAAAAACATATGATTCAAAAGGTAAACAAACAAAAGTAAGCAAACAAAAAGTATACAATTTGTGAAAAAATATTAAAAAAAAAGGAAAATCCAAACAAAAGTGCAAAATATTATTAAATTTAAATTGTTTGTGAAATAAAGTTAGTTAGCAATGTCTACAGATAAAAGAATGGAGCTGCCTGAATCTGGCGCAGGTATACATACTTAAATACATATTTGCACATACACATGTATGTACATAGTTCCCATTAAACAACACAAAATATTTATTTGCCATCAACTGTTGCTTCAATCTTACGAAGTTTTACAAATGTCTGTTCGAGTACTTTTTTGGACAAATTCTCTTTTTGAGAGTAAAATTTTCAATTTACTAAATAATTACTCATTTACTACAAAGTGCAGTAAAAGTACTCGAACGAACCTACTGTCAAGTATAATGCCGTAAACTATAAATAAAATAATATTCAAGATGACGTCAAAAAAATGGCGGATATGTGCTAAAACAAGTAAGAGTGCTATATTCGGCCATGCCGAATCTTATATACCCTTCACAACGTGTAGTCATCCAATAACAATTGTTTGTATCACCATTCATCTCATATGAAATACGTACATACATATAAAAAACATACATACATATATAAAAACATCCTATTGTAAAATTATAAATTTACGTATGTGTTTTAAAAAAATATAAAAACAAATTTTAAAAAAATAAAATAAAAAAAATTAAAAAAAATAAAACAAAAAAAATAAAAAAGATATAAAAAAAATTTAAAAAAAAATTGAAAAAATAATAAAAATATAAATAATAAATATAAAATAAAAAACAATTAAAAAAAATTAAAAATATATTTAAAAAAAATATTAAAAAAAATTTTTAAAAAAATATTAAAAAATTATTAAAAAAATAATAAATAAAAAAAAATTTAAAAAAAATAATAAAAATACAAATAATACATTAAATAAAAAAAAATTTTTTGGGCTCAGCTGGGGTTCGATATCAGGTTTACTCTAACCAGGGGCCAAATTACGACATTCGATCAAGATCGAAATTTCGCTCGAACAATCGAGTTCGCTGTGCTTTAGGTATAGAGATTCTAAAAGAAATTTTCAAATTTCGATCACGTTCGAATGTCGTAATTTGCCCCCAGTATACATACCACGTTTGTATGTATGTATGTTGTATGTTGTTTTTGTGTTAAAAAAAAAGAGGTGGCCGTGGGTTTTTGCTCATATCTCAGTTGTTTATGTACCGATGTTTCTGATTTTCAATACCGATCTACTCCCGAATATTTCTGATGTGTTAATACCTTACCCAAATCCAGGCAATGTCGGGGGGCCTTCAAAAAGTTTATTTCAACATACACACGGACAGACGGACAGACTGATAGAGTTTAATCGACTCCCCTATTCATAAGCTTTCAGAAAATATATACTTTATGGGGGCGGAAATGAAAATTGTAGAAATTTCACACGGAATGACAAACCTATATGTACCCTTTTTCACTGTGTGAAGGGTATAAAAAAATTATTACAAATGTATGCCTCATAACCACTACAACAAAGTTATCACAGGTTTGATAAATAGAATGCAGTAAACTTAGATAAAATTAAAATCAAAATGGCGTCCGAAACAAAATAGTGGTATATAATATAGTAATTACAAATGTATCCCCTTTACCGCCACAACAAAGGTATCAAATAAAAGGCTTTGGAGTATAACATTAAATCTAGACTACGCTACGACGAGGTAATTATTCGAATTTTGATATACCTATGTACATGATAATTAAGGGGATATCAGATTCGGCTGAGACGAATATAGCACTCTTACTTTTTTTTGTACAATTATCGCTTTATTACTGCCTGCTGACGTCAGTAAAAATATTCAACAATTATTTCATTTTTTGGTTTCTTCATTCGTTTATTTTTTGTCTAAACAGTATTTATATTACGACTTTGTACACACATACACATCGTTATGTTCATAAATATAAATATAAAGCTGATAATGAAATAATTAAAAAAAAAAAGATAAACAAAAGAAAATTTATAATTTCACAGACATTTAATAGAAAAATGGCAAATGTCATTTCATTGGTGGGGTTGGGGGTGCTTTTGTCGTTGTCATTTATTTAATAATCTATTCTTATCTTCTTATGTTCTTATTTTAGTTTTATGAATGTTTGTTTGTTTTAAAATTATTAAATTATTATATTTTGTAAACACAGTACATTTGTACTAGAAATGTCAAATGAAATAAGATTTTAAAGATTGCGTATTTTCAATAATTTTTTTGGGTTTCAGGATTGATTTTAATAAGACATGTAATTAAAAGAAAGATCGCATAATCGTCCCTTATTTATTTATTTTACTGCAATGCAACTACATAAATATTATATTCCAATTTTGTCAACTTAGCGGAATAACGAAAACTACACGCAAAGAAAAACCATGGGTACGACATGATCACGACGGTCATATTATAATTTCTATAACAATATTTGGTTGTCGAAAGCAAGTTATAGTTATTTTTGTTTCACTTCATCATATATTTTGTCACGATAATCAAGCATTTGTTTGAATTCTATCATTTAATGTTTACTTTTCGTAAAAATTTTAAAATGGCTATCATTTAAAAATACTATGATTTAAAAAAAATTAATTTGACAAAAATAACATTATATTCAAAAGCATTAAAAATAACAAATAAAAATCGGTAAGACAACAGTATGATTACAAATTAAGCAAGCTATGATTTTTTTTAAAAATAATTTGATTTCAAGTGTTCTTCTTCTTGCTGAATAAATTTTTATTATTTTAAAAGTTTGAGATGTCAATAAACGAAAAAATGTAAAAAATATGATAGAAAAATTGCAATTAAAATGGTAAGTACAATCAATATGTGTATGTTACAGCAACAGACAGTAATTTGCCGTAAAAAAGCAAAGATTGTCGATTTCAATTGTAGTCATATAGGTATATGATTATTGAATGATACTTTAATTAAACATAATAATGATAACTGGTAACCATTATATGTTTTAACCATAATCATACAATTCAATCATAGTATGTTGCTCTTCGATTATGGTTACCACAACCATATTTTTTCTTTGCGTGTATTTTCCTATTTGTAGGAATCGCACCCGTAACCCCTCAAACTGTTAAAAAAGCTCAATACTGGCTAGTTTACTGGGGCAGCCTAATCGTAAATAGAGGTCGTTTAAAATAAAATGGATTACAAAATCTTTATCATGACCTGAAAGAACACTATTTAAGAACTATTAATTTTATTGGTAAAGTAGTAATTATTTTACCAACCATAAAGTTAAAGAAGCCGCTTTGTTTATTTTCTATATATAAATCTAAATTTTTATAAAATTTAAAAAATTTACAAATTTTAAATATATTTTTCGGTGCCTTTTGAAATTTTAAAAGTTGGCAATTAATTGCTTATACTTTCCCTGAAGAAGCTACCCAATGTGGTAGCGAAACATTGAAAAATAAAATTAAAACTATTTTTTATGAAAAACTGAATTCAAGCACAATACAAAAAACAACTATTGATATAAATAAAAAGATCGAAAACATTTATTTATTATTTTGTAGTAATATTTAAAAAATGTCTACCTACCTAAAAATTTTAAAATCAAAACTACCTATAAAGTATAAATAATTAATTGCAATACAATTAACAGCTGTTTGTTTGCACAGATCAACAATTGAAATTATTAAGTGTTTAATGTTTTCCTTTTATAAATGAAAAAACTAAATAATTTTTATATTTGCATATGTACATACATACATTCATATGTATGTATGTACACATAGGTATTCCTTTTATATTTATTTATTTACTTAATTATTTTAAATTAATCAACAATTTTCATTTTGGCGCTAGAGAAAAAAATCATTTTTTTTTAATAGTTGATATTGTAGCTATAAAATTAAAAAGTCCATTGTAACAATAATGATCAAAGTACAAAAGTACAACACCCTGATTATTGTGTACAGAATATTTAATTTGTATTATCACGAATTATTAAAAGAAATATTACGTTTATTGTATTAAAAGTTGGCTTACCTATGTAGGTTTAATATTTTAAAAATTTTATTAATATTTGAGACTTCCAATAATAAAGTTGAAACGTAAGAGTATCATTTAGAATATGTTCAGTGCCTGTGCGAAATTTTGTTGCTTTTTAAAATTTACAATGGCAAGCCGGTAAAACAAGAGTGAGCCCCAAAATGTATATGTATGTACATACAAATGTATTTACCTACATACATACCTACATACATACATAGATCATAGTACGTCATTTTTAAATAGGGGTTATAGGTATATGTAAATATACACATACAAACATATCGTCATTGCCCTAACAAATTCAGTTATTATTTTTTACAAGGTTCTCAGGAAACCAAAAAAAAATATTTTGTATAATTACACTTACATATACCAACTGTTGTTTGCTTTTGAACCAAACAAGATTTCCTTTAACGGTTTGATGACCAATAAAAGTTCAAAATGGAACAATAAAAATTTGTCACATAACCGGTCACGAAGCAGCGACGATATAAATACCTAGTATATACTTTAGCTGGTGTTTTAATCTCTATTGTTACTTTTTTTTTAATAGCGATTGGTAGGTACCTACATAGGTAAGATAATTTTTAACTTTGTTTTAATAAATTATTTTATGGTCTAAAGGTAAGATCACACGATTGCCGTAATGCACCAATTTTCAAAATTTTTTGTATCCCAATCGTGTTATTGCGCAATAAATTGGTACATTTGACAATCGCGAATAACTAATCAAATGCATTTCTGATGGGGCAACCGTGTGACCACTTTAAATACAACAGCGAGGCAATAAAAATGTCAAAAGTGCGCCAATTTTTTTTTTTTGCGTGCTTCAATTATTTGTGAATAAAAAGTTGTTCTTTTCTTCATAATTATATTAAGTTAAGCTTTGCATACCCCCAGCAAATACTTATATTTTTCCTTATTGAGTGTGCACATTTGTTTTTGTTAGTATATTTCTACAAAACCATAAATAAAGTTTTTTATTGAAACTTCTTTTTTTTTTTTTTTTTTTTTTTTTAATTATTTTATTAACCAAAATAAGCAAAAACTAAAGTCTATAATATATATTTACTGGAAACTACAACAGCTGACTGATGGTGTTGCCGCATATTTGAACAATCGTATGAACGACCGGCAACATTTATTGCCACAAAATTATAATTCGCCAACTTGTACTAATAAAATTTGTATAAAATGGAGCAATCGTGTGACTGCAGAAAATTTGATTCGAACAAATTTATTATTGTGCACAATATCAGCAATTTGGGCCAATTTGGTGCAATACGGCAATCATGTGTTCCTACCTTAAAGTTTTTTACTGTCTTCTAAAACTATTAAAAATAAAATCACTTTTTAGGCGCAATAATCATGATTGGTTTAACATTATTTCAAAAAAATATTGGCAACATTGTTGTTATGGGTGGCGAAGATATGCGCTTCTTTTTAACAGCGGGGGAAAAAAATCAAAATGCATTAAGGTGTTTATTAGAATTTTCATAATAAACAAAAAAATTAAAATAATTATTGGACTAGGTGGGTACCTAGGTTTATTATTTAAATTTTAAACACAATTAACCACTTGTTTTTAATTTCGTTTCTAAGTTTTTAAATTAATTACCTATGTCGATATTAACGAAGGTACATACATATATGTTATTAAAAATTTATTTGAAATAGGTAGAATATGGGTCTATAGTACCTACCTACATAGTACGTACATTTTGTTTTGGTTTATTTTTCGTTTATGTACATTATTATATCTGTTGGGATTTGTGTTCAGGTATTTATACAAATATATAACATAGTTTAGTATGTACTATGTATGTAACCATATAGTTAATAAGTCCGCTTTTAAAGGTTTTTCTTTATTTATTATTTTTTGGTTTTTATACTCAATTTTTCTTTTATTTTAAACGTAAAAATAAAAGGAATCACTGTTAAACGTCTACTACATACGACTTCACATGCGAACGAAACGCGACTAGACGTATCAAAGAAATTCATTCAATTTCCAAGTAAATTAAAAAAATATATATATACATCATTGAATAACAGTCAGAAAGGCGCGCTGACAAAAACAACTGACAAGCAAGCAGGCAGACATAGACACATTAGTGTGCTAAAGCCCAAAACAAAAGCAAAAATAAAACAGTTTTGTTGTAGAAATATATATTTATAAATATGTATGTATATGAAGGCACATTTAATCACACATATGTATGTATGCATAAATATTAAAACTCGCAAACATACCTACTAATCTTTATACATACATAGGTACATACCTACAATATTTATATACTAAAACTTATAACAGATATCAATAGCGAACAGTGTTGCCTGGTAAGTGGAGTTTTCCTCTAGATTTATGATGTTTTTTTCTCTTTTAGGGGTGGTTAAAGGAGACACTTAGGGGTAAAATTATTTATTTAGGTGCTTCTTGCGGCGATTTTACTATTTGGTAATCTGTTGCAACAGCTATTTAAACACTATTTTACAACTGATAAATTTAAGGAATTTTTCAATTTAAGTTCAACAAGAGTGGATTGAAGGTGGCAAGTTATCATTATCTTTGTAGACATATTTTCATTAAAATGCATCTGTGAGATACCTTCTTAATGTTGTCATTGATTTATGACCACATTTACTTTTTTGGGTGATATTCAATCGATCCCTACTGGTGCAATGATTAAAGCCAATAGAAGTTAAATTAGATTTTTATCGTCAAATCACCTTCAGCGACGAGACTCAGTTCTAGCTTAATGGGTATGTATCTATACAAGCGGAATTGTTATAATCTTTATGAGAATTACTCTTTATTACATCCTGAAAAAACTCTTGTAAGTTTAACATGCGGAAGGCATTACCGACCCATTTGTCCTTAAATCAGAAATTGGTGTCAAGTCTCTGGCCTATTCTGATAAACCAGCAATCATTTAGAAGCAATACCTACACCGAAAATGATTTCGCAACACTTGATATTTATAGAGAGTCTTAGTTATTTAGTACATTTTGGAATAAGGTAAAGTTCTTATTACGAGAATAAAATTTAGCTAAATTACTTATGATATTTTATAAAAATTATGAATTTTGGTGGTTTCATAATTTTATTTAGGGGGAAGCTAAAAATTACCTGGTAACACTGCTAGCAAAGCACAGCAACAATAAACAAATTTAAAAAAAAGAAATAAGTATAATAAACTTTATAACAACAAATTGTTAAATAAAATAAATAAAAGGAAAACAGAAAATAAAAATATTTGCACGATATTTAAAAAAAAATACATCTACCTACTTATGTAGGTATGTATATAAGTGCATACATACATACATATGTATGTACATACCTACATAATACAACTCTGTCAGCATATCAAAGTTTAATTTTAGATAATACATAATTAGTAGGTACCTACCTACTTCGACTTTACTATTTAGTTAAAGTGCAAAAATTATACAAATAAGAATTACCTACCTAACTAAGTACCTATGTATGTATGTAGATACCACCTACCTACATTAATTTAGAATTTCAATCTTATTTTTGTTAAATTTGAAAGTCATTTAGTAGGTCCTACATACCTACCTAGTTTGCAATCAACTAAAAATTATAACAGTAAAAGAAAATGATACCTACCTAGTTTTTAGATAATTCAAAATTTTACAAAAACAAATTGTAGGTGTATTCATAGATACATAGGTAGGTACCTATTCAATCAAAAGATCTTAGGTATGTACCTACCTATATAGAATATTTATAAGTAACATCCTTGAATTGATACCAAAAGTTGCAAACAGAATGATTACTTAAGTATACCTACCAATCAAAATACTTAAAACAACACTGTTGCTGCTGTATATAAATAGTTATAATAGGTACCTATAACGTCAAGCAATAATAAGAGAATTCAAAACGTAATTTCTTCCTAAACAAAACACACAGACACACACTAGTACAAAAGCCATTAATTAAACAAGTGTCGTTTGCTAGCAGCAGCAAAGCAAACAGCAAACGAAGGCATTCCCCCAAACGGTGGGGAGAAGATGTTTATTAAAAAAATAAAAACAATATCAAAAGCCACTAAAAAACAAAGCAAAATGATACACACACGACGTCTTTACGAACCCTAGCAAATCAACCAGCTAAACAACAACAATGCAGCCAACGCAGCAAGTATTAAACATACCAAAAACAACTATAAAAACGTATTAAAAGGCGAATACCACAAATTTCGCACTTACTCATACACAACGAAATGATTTTTTACAATAAAAATGAAAACACGTCTAAAAAATAATAAAAAAAAACAACAAAAGCAAAGGCAAAGGCAAAACACATACTTTTAAACATACATCACAAGATAATTGCGAAGAAAGCAAAAACACACTCAAAACCAAAACAACAAAAAGCTGACTAACAACTTTTAAAATGTTGAAGGTTCGGGGAGCACCACGAGTGAATGAGTATAAAAAGCAGCAGCAACAACATCATGATGATTAAAATAAATAACCAAAAACAACAACAAAAGCAACAGAACAAAAAAATATATTTTTTTTTCAAATAGAGATAACATGTATATTTATATATACATACGTACATACTTCCAGACATACATTCATACATAAATGCAAAGTTAAATGGAATAAAAAAAGACTAACAATTGTAAGAGCTACATACATATAATAAAATCAACAGATATGCACATGTACATATACATACGTTGTTGTAAAAATGTATAGAACTATACAACAACCTCTTATGTCTATTGATATTTTTGTTCTTTTTTCTTTTGTTTATACTTTTAGTTATTGTGTGTTTATACAGTGTGTATTTCTAACTAATTTTGTATACCCTTCACATGACAGTGTAAATGGGTATAAATAGGTTTGTCGTTCCGTTTGAAATTTCTACAATTTTCATTTCCGCCAACATAAACTATATTTTTTCTGAAAGTTTATGAATCAGGGGAGGCGATTAAGCAATGTCCGTGAGTATGTTAAAATCAGTTTTTTAAGCCCCCGACACAACTAAGACCAGTGTGTGGTATTAAAATATCAGAACAGAGTGGTATTGAAAATCAGCATAATCGCCCTTTAACTTTCTGAGATATGAGCAAACAAATACTTCTGCTTCTATTATTTTTACCCAAAAATTAAAACTGTTCAGCCCTTGAATAATTTATAGGCAGCACAACAAGACTTTATTTTATATTTATAGTACAGAAACGGAATGCATTAAACATAAAAAAAACATTTGCAATAATTAAATTCGTATTAAAAGTTAATAATAAAAAAAATATACATACATATATAATTAAAGAGTAAAAAAATAATAATAATAATAACCTACACATTTTAATTTAAAAGATTTAACTGGAACATTTTATATGCCTCTAGAATATTGTTGAATTTTATATATATACGTATATTATTTTGGACAAATCGGCTATTAACCGGCAAAGTTGTAGGGAAAATTTTTTTTTGGAAAAATATAAATACATATTTTTTTAAATATATTAAATTTTTCAAACATCAAATTATAAGCCGTGGCCTCAATATTATTTATAAGAAAAGCTAATAAATCGGTTTGACGCTTACTGAGATAGGTACCTATAAGTACCAAAATACAACTGCTTCGGTATTTTTAAATAAAATTTCCAAATGAAAATTTAATTTTTCAGTTTCTATACCATCGAGGGAGCTATTATGGTCATCAAATAAAAGGGCTTGACTAGTAAATACAGTTTACTATGAAAAGTTGTCAATTTAAGATGACGTCTCTAATAAAATGGCGGATATATGGGTCAAATATAATAGTTATGGCTTTATCCCTTACTTGACCTGTAGAATACAGTCAGCTATTGAAAAGAGTAAAAACCAAGATGGCATCTTAAACAAAATGTCAGAATTTTTATTTAACCCCATCAACATGAGTATCAAATAAAAGGGTTTGACTAGTAGAATGCAGTTAACTATGTAAAAATTATAACTCAAAGATGACGTCAGATATAATAAAAAAATTTTCGTATAATATTAAATATACATACATATGTATATGCAGGTTACTCTACGAAGTATGTACATTATGGTGAAGGGCATTATCAGATTCGGCATGGCTGGATATAGCACACTTACTTTTTTTCTAATAATTTTTAAAATTTCTTTCTTAAAATAGGTATAGAGACTTTTGCAAACAAAATAAGTGGTATACAATGATGTATATACATACATATGTATGTGTCTAAAAACATCAAATAATAATGTATAATATGTACATATCTAATAACATCAAAAATTTAAATTAAAGCAACATGTCAATTTAGAAATTAAATAATAAAAAACAACAACAAAAGTGCGAAAATTCTAATTGGATGTTATATGAAAAATATTAATAGAAATAATAGTTTAAGATATAAAAAGGAAGGTTAAGATTTGGTGCTAAATAACACGCGCTTCAAACTAATTCAAAACGAACTACACTGTTCTACAATGGTAAAGTATTTGAAATAATTTAATTAATAAAATAATTTAACTAATTAAAGGTAAAGTCATTTATTAATTTTAGTTTACGATATCTTACGAATTTAATGTAGTTTTATACTTGGAATATGAGAAAAAATATACTTCTTGATAGCTACGTTTAATTTTGCTACACTTTTGTTCGCTTGTCATAATTTTCTATATAACAGGCCAATATAAAACCCAACTGATTTAATATTTTGTACCCATCATTACCACTATAAGCTCTAAAAAGGCAAGCCTGGTTACTGATTTAATATAATTTAATAAAAAACTCTTTAAGAAATGCTCTCCTTTTACTAAAAAAATTATAGTGTCAAAAAGAGCTACTTATACTGTGAAAAATTGTTTAAATCAAGAATGATAAAAATTACTTATTTCGACTGCAAAAAATGTTTTCGTACACGCATGTACGTTATATCAGCCTCCCACTTGACCCTACAGTACTAAGCATATTTTACATCCGTCGCAACTAACGATCGTCGACTTGACGACGACTTTTTCTCTTACTTTTTTATAAATTAAAATAATTTTTTACAAAATCGATCTTATTGGACTTTGTAATCCCTTATATATTAAAACTTCTCATAGCATAAGCAACTCAGCAACAAACGCTATACAAAATTTAAGCTTATTTACAACAAACATGCGCAATGCTTAATCATGTTTTTATAATACTTGGGTTTAAATGGCATAAACGGGTTTTTAACAAGAAATGTAAATAATGTCATTTAATATCATTTGTTAGGTGTGCAATAATTGTCGTAAATAGCATTTTATTCATATGAGGGTATCCTCACCTTTTACCATTTACCATTTTTGGTTCTAATTGGGATATTGTTATCAAAAGTAGCTCGTACTAAGTTTAAACCACATATAGAGTTGACAGTTTTCCAGAAAAGATATCTAATGTATTTTTGGTGAGGGGGTGTCACCACGTCCCTTGTTATGCTGCTATCGATTTTGCGCCCGTAAAGGAAACTGATATCGTAGCAAATTACACAGAACTTAAAGCCTTTAAAAGTTATATTTTTACTATTAAATATATTTTCTTTGTATGGAAGGTATCCGTGGCCTCAATTCATCTCCTCAAATTATTGGAATGAATTGTGCAATTTTTATAACCATGTCTAATACTACAATTGAAAATTCTTAACATTTGTTTATAAAATAAATCATATAATGAGTTTTTTATACGGAGGGTACCACAAATAAAAATATTAAGACACACAAAGTTTTAAGATTATAGATTTAATAGTTTTCTAGATATCTCATCAAATGTGTATTGAAAGTGCCACGCCCATTGTGGTTTTCCAGCTCATTTTAAGCTTTACTATGCAAGTTATTATAATACAAGACAGGTATTTTAAAGACTTTAGGTATTACAGTACACTGGGTATGCGAAAAAATATGTTGACTTTATATGGGAGGTGGGGGCCACACACACTTTATAAAATTTAATTTAAATTTTAAGAAAAAGTTTCCGTAATACCCATTCTTGAGTTTTATAGATTATTAAAAAAAAAGGTGAAAAATTTCCGTTCTTCGATTTTAAGTAAACTAAAGAAGTGGGCGTGGTAAATTTTTATTTTCCTAAAAACCTAAGTTGTGCTACGACAAACAGAAAAAGATATTGGTGAAGCCGGTCTAAAGGGATGCGATTACCAACGAACGACATTTTTATTTATGTAGAACATATTTCGTTAGTTTCAATTGGATCTTAAAGTATCATATATCGACCTTTTTAACTCGATATAACTAATGTTTTTCTCCAAGGGCCATTGACCTCATGAACATTTAAAAAAAGCGAACTCTACGTTGCCCTTCAAAAATACATTAGATTCGAAGGTGAACGGCGCCCTTTTTTCTTTTTATAAGATGATATGATGTAATATACATATGTAAATGCATCTGTTCATATAAATATGTATCATAAATACATTCATACATACATAATTACATATTTTATAAGCATAAGATATTAGCTGTTATAAAGTCAAGTTTTATTTAAACAAGTGAATAGTGGAAATTAAATAAATAACTGCAAGTTATTATTACTATTAATAGTGTTAGTTAGTGTTGTTATTGTGTAGTGTATGAATGTACACGGGTACTTATGTATGTGTAATTTTAAGTTTTATTTAGTGGGGGCAATAACTTGCTGTAAATATATACATACATACATAATAATCTGTGAATTTTTTTAATAGAAATTGCTTTGAAAAACGTTAATGATTATAGAAACAAAGATAAGTGTAACAACAAATAATAAATTTTCTAGGTGCCTAGGTACTTGTTAAAAACTTAATCTATGACTGTCAAAAATCCAGTGTTGCCATTTAAGGAATGAAGAAACGCATTGAGGGCATAGCAAAAAAAGCGCAAAAATATCACTTTAAAATATTTTAAATATAAAAACGCACATTAAAGTAAATAATTTAGATATAATATTGTATTATTAATTATTAATTTAATTTAGAAAAAATGATTAAAAACAAAATGATAAAAATGTTTTAAAGAAAAACTTTTTCTTTTTTTATATTTTAAATATTCAAACAACTTTTTTGAATTTTTATTACAATGTTTATTAGATTTTTAGTACTGGCTTTCAAGTTCATATAATTTTTTAAAACTGTTTTAGTTTAGAATACACTGAAGAAGTAAGTTTTTTACCGACACTATCCGAGTGGAATGCATCTGACGTCTGAAAAACTGACAAATCGGTTGGAAAGTAACCGAGATATAAGCATAAAATAACAACTACTTCGGTGTTTTTTCTAAAATTTACAAACAAAAATCTGTTTTTTTAGCTTCTATACAACAGAGGGAAGTGATATAGGTACCAATAAAAAGGGCTTGACTAGAAGAATATAACACACTATAGAAAACTTTAAAATTCATGATGGCCACCACTACAAATTGGCACACAATAAATTTATATATACAACTCCCACAATATTGATATCAAATGAAAGGGCTTTACTAGTAAAATACAGTAACCCAGCAAAAACTAGGTAATGACTTGCTCGTAAGAGCAAGTAATAAACAACATAAATTTCAATCACTATTACATATCGTCTGTCTTACTAAGAAGTATTTTAGTAATGACTTAATATTTTGCTTACATACACACACTAACTGAATTTTGGTCCTTAAAAGAATCGAACGACTTCTGTTAGTCCATAATAGTAATGGGCTATTTAGGCTGTTAAAATCCAGTACTTATATATTGCTATAAAAGTAAGTATTTATAAGCGACCGTATTAAGTACTTATACGAGTCCCTATTTGTAAGCGAGTGTGGTAAGTACTTGCCTCCAATGGCATCGCCGTGTTCAAATAATGGATTTAGATGCCAAATTGTAAGTAGTGAAGAACTGTTTTCTATTACTTTCAACTCATGATTTTGTAATGTGTTATTTTGCTGGGAAACTATAAAAAAAAATTTAAAATCCAAGAAAGGGTAGACTAATAGAATACAACCAACTATGTAAAAACTCAAAAATAAAGATGGCATCGGAGATATTAAATCAAAATGGCTTCTTACATTAAAACAGAAATCTAGGCTAGGCTACGATGTGGTAACTATATCATGCACATGATGGTAAAGGGTATTTCAGGTTCGGCACGACCGGATAGAGCACTCATACTTGTTTATTTCAATACTAGTTGAACCCGGTCCGCATTGTCAACCCAAACAATATTTTTATACTAGCCAAACCCGGCGCGCGTTGCTACGCCCCTTAATGAATCGAAATGCATTCTGAATTTTAATTGAATATCAAGTGCAAAAACCTAAAAATTATAATTTTTTTATGGGCGTGGCATTGCCCACTTTTCTAGTCACGAAATTGTAAAGTCATAAAAGCTCAATATGTGTGCAAAGTTTCAGAAGAATCGGACCAGTGCAAGTACCTCAAAATTAAAATTGTTTTTATGGGCGTGGCCCTGCCCAATTTTCTAATCACGAAATTGTAAAGTCATAACAGCTTAATATGTGTGCAAAGTTTCAGAATAATCGGTCAAGTGCAAGTACCTCGAAATGATACCTTTTTTTTATAGGCGTGGCACTGCCCACTTTTCTAATCACGAAATTATTTAGTCATGACAGCTCAGTGTGTGTGCAAAGTTTTAGAAAAATCGGTCCAGTGCAAGTACCTCAAACTTATAACTTTTTCTTATGGGCGTGGCCCTGCCCACTTTTCTAATCACGAAATCATAAAGTCATGACAGCTCAATATGTGTGCAAAGTTTCAGAAAAATTCGTCCAGTGCAAGGACCTCAAAATTAAAAATTTTTTATGGGCGTGGCCCCGCCCACTTTTCTAATCACTAAATTATTTAGTCATGAGAGCTCGATATGTGTGCAAAGTTTCAGAAAAATCGGTCATGTGCAAGTAGCTTAAAATGATAACTAATTTTTTATGGGCGTGGCCCCGCCCACTTTTTTCACCCATAAACACTCCCTGGTATGTGTACAACAACTTACCAAAGTTTGAGCCCGATCGGTTTTACAGTTTCGGAGTCTATAGCTAACACACACACACACACACACACACACACAGAGTTTCACTTTTATATATATAGATTGTACATAATAATTTTAAGATAAATGCTAATATCCTTGCTAGTGCAAAACAAAGGATAACGGGAGCAAAGACCATCATTAAATACCTGGTAAAAGTCAAAATGGCTACACTGTAAAAAAAATACTGCAACATGTCGTACATACACACAATAAATAATTTTTGTTGGCTATAACGAATTTATACTTTTGTGTGGACGTTTTTGTCTGACATCTAACGAATGTCGGACAAATTTGGTTGCTGGATACAAGTACAATGTTAAAATAGTACTTTTACAACTAGACCTTACAACTGGCAACATTTTATGGTTATTACACGCTGATGGTCATCAGTTGACACTGAGTATAATAATTATGACAAACGATTTCTTTATTGTGCTGATAATGTTTACCAAGCATACATACATACATACGTATGTATATATGTATGTATGTAGGGTTTTGTAAACTATTTTTTTTTAATCAATTATGGACAAGGTGTCTCAAATGTTTATATAGACTTTTAGATTTTATTAAATTGAATTTTACAAATGATATCAGTTAAATGACCGCCACCATTTGGGGCTTCTGAATACTTCTGTTAATAAGTTCTGGGTTTTATGACAAAATATTTGTATGTATGAAAGTATTATGTATATAAGTGCATACATTATGTTGTTTCAAAGAGGCCACATAGTTTAAATCATTTTCTTGAAGATTTTATAGCGAACTGCTGATTTCCTGAGACCAAATCACGGTATTCAATGGCAATCTAAATTTTACTCGATCGTATGATATTTCTGTTCTCTTCGTATAAAGATTCCAATAAGATTTATTTTATTTTGCACGCAATCGAATGACGTAATTAGTCCGCTTTTGGAACAATGGGCTATATTGAAAATCAGGCGGACTGTGAATGGCATACGATACAGGAGCATAATTCTGAAGTTCTTGTGGCTTAAAGTGGAAGGTATGGATCTGGACGACATCTAGTTTTAGTTAGACGGCGCCACCTATAACAACACGCATAAAATAATACATTTATAGCAGCAACGATTTCTTGAATAAATTATCTCATCTCGGGTTTTATGCGAATAAACCAGAAACAATTCCTAAATTTAAATCCGAGCTCCAAGGCGTCATTGTTCAGATACAGCTACATCTCTGTGAATAAGTCATGGACATTTTCATAAAAAGAGTAAAGGCCTGTCTTCAAAGCCTTGGTGCCAATTTGACGGATATTTTATTTGATACATAATCGGTACACGCCTTCTTTACAATCCAATAAAAAATTATAACTATATTATAACAAATATGTATGTATTTTTAATTTAAAATGAAAAACAGCATTCTTACTGAGTCACTCGTTTTTATACCCTTCACACAAAAGTGAAAAAGGGTATATATATGTTTGTCACTCGCGTGTGAAATTTCTATAATTTTCATTTCCGACCCCATAAAGTATATATTTTCTGAAAGCTTATGAATAGGGGAGTCGATTAAGCCCTGTTAGTCTGTCAGTCTGTCCGTGTGTATGTTGAAATCAACTTTTTGAAGCCCCCCGACATCGCTTGGACTCGGGTGAGGTATTAAAATATCAGAAATATTCGGGAGTAGATCGGTATTGAAAATCAGAAACATCGGTACATTAACAACTGAGATATGAGCAAAAACCCACGACCACCTCGATTTTTTTCACAAAAACAACATTACAACAACAACATACATACATACAAACCTGTATACTGGTTAGAGAAAACGTGGCATCGAATCCCAGCTGAGCCAAAAAAAAAATTTTTTTATATTTTTTTTATATTTTTTTTTAAATTTTTTTTTTATTTTTTTTTATTTTTTATTTAATATATTATTATTTTTTTTTAATTTTTTTTTTAAGTATTTTTTTTTTATTTTTTTTTTGTTTTATATTTATTATATATATTTTAATTATTTTTTAAAAAAATTTTTTTTTAGATTTTTTTTTAAATTTTTTTTTAAATTTTTTTTTTATTTTTTTTTTTTTAAATTTTTTTTTTTAATTTTTTTTTTATTTTTTTTTTAACATACATACGTAAATTTATAATTTTACAATGGGATGTTTTTATAAATGTATGTTTTTTATATGTATGTCGTTTATCATATGGAATGGTGATACAAACTACTGTTATTGCATGACTACACGTTGTGAAGGGTATATAAGATTCGGCACGGCCGAATATAGCGCTCTTACTTGTTTTTTTTTTAATTTTTTTTTATTTTTTTTGAAACATATGTACGTAAACTTAATTAATAATTTTACAGTGGGATGTTTTTATATATGTATGTACGTGTTTTATATGAAATGAATGGTGGATACAAGCAATTGTTATTGCATGACTACACGTTGTGAAGGGTATATAAGATTTGGCACGGCCGAATATAGCACTCTTAGTTGTTTACACTGAGTTATACATAGTAATGAGATCCTAATTGGTTATTTTTTATTAAATCGATCTGTGCAGCCTAATATTAATAACGAGTTTTATATGTAAAAAAAATTTGAGAACAAATATTTAAAACAAATTTGTTTATATCGTTTTAACACAAATTAAAAATTGTTGCGTCAACTTGGCGCACTTTTATTTATTAAACCTTTTCAGAATTTATGATTTCACTAGATTTGTTTTTGTATTTTTAGTTTTTTAATGTGGACGACCGAGAGCGGGTGTTTATTATTTGAAATGTTTATGTTTTCTTCGATGTATGTATGTACATACATAAATACATTATAAACATATTTTTTTTAGTTGTTGTTTTTTTTAGTTTTTGTTCTGTTAATGATGATGATCGAATAAATAAACAAAATATGTATGTATGTATGTATTTATGTATAGCGTTTGTATGGACAAGTATTTAAATGTTGTCATGAACAATTATTTAGGGGAATGCCTGACCGACTGACTGGCAGGCAGGCAGTTTGGTAGCACGTCTTTCATTCTAATGAGTTTTTGTGTCGCCAGTGTGTCGTGCTTTGTCAAGTGCATGATGTGTTAGTATTAATATTAGAATTTATATTTACATACGTAGGTATAAATGTACATACATATACATACATATCTATGTACTTATGTATACATAAATATTTGCATAGCTACATACTTATTTATTTATATTGTAGATTTTTGTTTTTGTAGTTTTAGTAGGTGAAGTATAAATGTATTTAAAAGAAAATTTTGAAATATTTGTAAAAACATATCAAAAGTCCACTGTGTTTATTTCTTTTATACCTACTAGGATGATCGATTATTTGACATTTCTAAGGAACCGGTTTTCAAATACAGTATTTTTCGGTTAATTGCACATCAAAATTTGCACAACTTTTTGTTCAATTAACCGGGGAACCAATTAGCCGATACCCGCTTAATTGAACAATTCGTTCAATTATAAGAATCCCGTTTAATTGAACAATTCGTTCTATTTCAAGAATCATATTTAATTGAACAGTTTGTTCAATTACAGAAATCACGCATAATTGGAACTACAAATGAATTAAAAGAAATCGCATATGTGCACTTTAAGTTTTTCAAAATAATTTTTTTTACCTTAAACGAAAAAAATGTACATATATGTGTATACGCAGGTATTTAGTATTGTAGGTATGTACTATTAAATGCACCATTTATGTGCACAATAGTTTTACAAAAAAATAAAATTGATAAACTAAAAAACAATTCATGGTTTTTCCTAAAGGCTATAATACACGGCATGTTTTTTTACATCTGACTTTAAAATTTGTGAGACATATGTAAATCTACATGTCTGTCAAAATTGTACTTTTACGCTGACTGCTTTGCAGCAGCAGATATTTCTACCAACGGCTGATGGTACATGTTTTGACAGAAGAAAATAGAGCGCACTCTAATTAAAATTTTGTCAGATGCCTCAACACATGTTTTTTTTACAGAAGTAATGTTTTAAAGGTAACACACGACATGTTTGTATTAGCAGTGGAGAATTTGACAAGTCAGATGTAAAAAACATGCCGTGTATTAGCTCCTTAAGCAATAAAGATATGTTTTTAATTACATACATAGTAGAGATGCCACCCAGTGTTTTTCACAAATTTAATTTTTCAATACTAATGCAATTAACCGGGTAAAAGTAAGAGGAAATTTATTTTTGATGACATGAATTTCGAACCAATTAAGCGGGAAAATCAATTAACCGGGTTCAATTATCCGAGGAAATTTACATGATTTTCGTATGCAACATTTTTTGCCCGATCATGTGCTTCAATTAAGCGTGGAAACCAATTAACCGTAGGGTCAATTAACCGAAAAATACTGTACATAGTTTGAAATTTAGAATTTGAAAAAAATTAATTGTTTTTTTTTAAATTTAGAGAAAAAAAAACCAGTTAATCAGTCGATTACATAAAATAT
The DNA here is from genome assembly GCA_941918925.1 of Phyto melanocephala. NCBI lineage: Eukaryota > Metazoa > Arthropoda > Insecta > Diptera > Rhinophoridae > Phyto > Phyto melanocephala. The sequence goes on from OW799237.1 coordinate 109,137,177, forward strand.
AATTTTTCCTTATACCCATGACAGAGTTGTATGTGTGTATAAGGTGTAAACCAGTTTGTTCGATGGCTTTATTGTATTTTAAGTTGACACACATTCAATGCCATAATCACAGCATGCCGTTTATTAAAATCAAGATGTTAAAGGACAGATTATTAGTATTTCTTTATTATAACTACACTTTTTACCTAAAAGTGAGCGAAAAATTAAGTTTATGCTTCAATTAGGTACCTCTAACTTTGAACGTTAGATTGAAAAATTTAGAGTTGCAAAATATGGCAACTAAATTGAGAGTTCTGCTTCGAAATTTTTAATTATTTAGTTTAACTTTTAATTTTCTAATATTTGTAACAAAAAACAGTAAATAAATCATCAAAAATTTTATTTTATTTTTTAAATAAAAAGCATAAATTTACAGTGTTGCCACTACATTTTTTTTAAAAACTGAAAAAATTTGTTAAAAACAATTGGTATTTGCTTTTGTACTTCCATATTAAAAAAAAATAAACTTTATGTTACTAGGAGATTGTAACAATGTATGTTCGCAAAGTACCTTTTATTAACATTAATTTTATAGGAAAGTTGTGCCATACTTTTTTAGTATAAAAGTCAAATGTCTATCAGAGATATTAATTGAAGTACAGTACTTTTCGCTTATAGTCCACGCATTTCATTGAACCATATAAGAAGCGTCTTTTCAACATCTTCTTTGACGCAATGTCTTAAAATTTGGCACTATTTTTTACTATTTTATAAACAGTGGATTTGTCCACTTTATTCTTAGCACTTAGTTGTACCATATTTCATCGTATTTTGTTCGTAATCTTTTAATAATTTTAATTTCTTTTCAAAATTCAAAATAACAGGTCTACTAATTTTCTCAACTTTTATATATTAATCATATTTTGAAATTTGTAAAAGTTGCCAGAATTGCATATGAAAAAGGTCCAGTTGGTCAAAAAAAATTCAAAAGAAAACAGAGTGAAATATACCGAGATTTTTTCATAGAAATATTGTAAGCTTTTTGAAAGTTGTAACGGAAAATTAGAATTTGTAAAAAACCGCCAAATGAAAAGTAAAAAACCGGGTTCTCAACCGGATGTAAAACCGGGTTTTCAACCGGATGTAAAACCAGGTTTTCAACCGGATGTAAAACCGGGTTTCAACCGGTTGTAAAACCGAGTCGATCACCGTAATACCTACCCGATACAGTAATTTGGCTAAAATTTAAGTATGCCAATAAATCTAGAAAAAAAAAATACTTTATAATGAATGTATTTCTTTAATTTTGGTAATTTTTTTTAATTTTATTTTAACAGGAAATTCCCAAAACATGACGTAAAAGTTGAACAAATTTTTTTTTTTTCACAGAATAAAATTTTTAATATTCAAAGTTATAAAAATAAAGAATTCAACAAAATAAACACATTAATTTAGAAATTCATGTTCACTATACATACGATAAATATAAACTCATAAAGCGAAATAAGAAATTTATTATACATACATATATAACTATAAAAGAGGTGTATTTTTTTATTAAAAATTCTTTTAGCAAATAACCAACAAATCAAATAAATAAAACGTTAAATATACTTTAAGTTTTTTTTTATTTTTTTTTTTTAATAAAATTTAGCACATTTTTTTCTAAACAAAGCCTTAATAGCAACATTAAAAGAAAGAAAATGAAAAAAAAAAATTGATTTTAAAGTGGATGTGAATAAAGGCTGTTCGAAATCGAAAAATAAATTAAAAAAAAAACATAAAATAGAACCAACCACAAACCATTTAACTTTTGAATGAAACAAATACACAAAGATTATTTATAAAACAAAATAAATAAAACATTTGTTTATACCCAGGTACATATTTATTTATTTTTTATTTTCTTTTTTTTCAAATTTAAAATAAGAACTATTTTTTTGCTGTATGGTGTTGAAATTAGATCATTCTTAGACATTTTTAAATATTCGTGTTTATACTTTTTGATTTCTGTTTCTTTTTTTTTTTTTTTTGTGCAAATTTGTTTAATTTAAATCGAAAAATAGCCACGATTTTTGGCACGTAATTCTAATTGTGTTCTTATTGGTTTAGCAAGTTGCTTTTATTTTTATCAATTTGTCTACGTAGGAATTGAGAAAAATTTTAAATCGTTTTTTATTTTAAATGCTACACATTTGTTTAATTGTCTTGAAATGATGGCAAAAGTTTATTGGACTAGACAGATGTATGTGTATCATATTAAGGTTGACAATAAATGCTTTGCACAATAGCTAATGAAATTTTCATTTTTTTAAGATGTTATTAAAGCTTAGTTATTTGCTTAAAAACTTTGTATAATATTTAAAAATAGATTAAAAAGATGGCTGTACATTTTTCCAAAATAAGTACTTTTGAACATTAGGGATATAACTTTTTGCAATATCAAAAATACCGCCATATAACCGTGTGGGTCATAAAATATATAAATAAATATAGTGGAACCCCTTACGGGTTAAAAATGAAAAAAAAAACTGACACCTGTCAGCTTATTTTTTTGAGTACATAACACTATCTCTTCAAGTTAATCTACATGTTTCTTAGTTTAGCAGATATAACTAAGATTACTGAATTTACCCATTTTTATCCCCTTAACTTAACTTTCTTATCCTAAAATTCCCTTGTTAGTAGTGGATTTATTAATAAGAAGAAAAACCAACCCACTGACTAAATTTTATGTTTAGGCTTTGTCCGTTTTGATAGTCCGATGATGAATCACTCAATAGCGAGTGATCGCTACCTCACCTATAGTCAGCGACTAAAATTTAAATACAGCTTAAAAAACTTGGAGTTTATCTTTTATTATATTTTTTCTTAAATTAGTTATTAGGCTGCCAAACATTAACTTTAGTCGTATTCATGTGGTGTTATTGTCAGTTGATTTGTAGTAATAAGCAAAGGAAGGGAAAATAAACCGAGAAGGTAGATCATACCAAAAAAACTTGAAAATTATTAAATGTTCCATTTTAGAGTGTGCAAAATATCGTCAGAAATTATAAACACAATAATACTTTGGAAAATATGCCTACTGTCGAGTCGAGATATTAGCCATATTCTAAGGGAAGTGAACAAAGACCCTAAATTAAGCGCCAAAAAATTAGCAGATAACGTCGAAAATTATCTTAGTCATGTACATCCCGAATCTGTGCAAAAGCATTGTGGAAGAACGGCTACAGAAGCAGAGTTAAACGCAAAAAAACGCTTATTTAGTGAAAATAGAAGAATAAGATTGGAATTTGCTAATATACATATGTAACTGTAATTTTCCTCGACGAATGCAAGATTAACTTGGTCGGAAGCGATGGTCGCGCGAAAATCATCTAGTGTTGGTAATTCAACTATCATAGATGGTATAATGGACCAACACCAATATAAGACCCTGCTGCAGCATAATTTACAGCCTTCTGTCAACAAATTGGAAGTCAGACCTCATTAAATCTTCCAACAGGACAATGATCTGAACATACTGCTCTATTTTGCACTGCGCCAGCTTCATAATCCTCCCTAATCATCAGACTTAAGCCCGATAGAGCATGTTTGGGGTTTAATGAAAATAAAATAAGGAAAGGAGCAGGTCCCTAGCAAAAATAACCTTAAAGAGGCTCTCAAAAATATCTGGTCGCAAATTACGGTGTCCGAATTAGAAAAGAATTGATATATTCCATGCCACGGCGCCTTCAGGCAGTCGTAGACGACCAGAGTGGTTCAACAAAATATTCAATTGCTATTTATGTTTTGTTAATGGACGATACTAATGTTTTTCCTATTGTAGCCTGTATATAACTTTTGTCTAATATATTTTTATTTTTTATAGGAATTACCGTTATGTTAAAAATGAAATCTCTATTTTTTCCTTTTAATATATAAAAAAACTTAATAAAACTGCATAATTATAATTTAAAAAAAATAAGTTTAGTATCCTTTAAAAACAATATTTTACTGCTGTACTTAAATTTTAGTCTCTGACTGTAGTTATAGAGATAAAAGGTATCCTATTTGTTAACATAGCTTCTTATCTTACTGCGTGATAAATTTTATTTAGTTGCGTTTAGGCATTTTTGCGTAATTAACAAAGATCCACCCATTCATATTTGTAATATTAGTAAAATGGCTAGTAGGTAACTATAAATATAAACCTACATCTATATATACAAAAGTGAAACTCTGTGTGTGTGTGTGTTAGCTATAGACTCCGAAACTGTAAAACCGATCGGACTCAAACTTTGGCAAGTTGTTGTACACATACCAGGGAGTGTTTATGGGTGGAAAAAAGTTTTAGCTACTTGCACGTGACAGATTTTTCTGAAACTTTGCACACATATCGAGCTGTCATGACTAAATAATTTTGTGATAAGAAAAGTGGGCGGGGTCACGCCCCTAAAAAAGTTTTAATTTTGAGGTACTTGCACTGGACCGATTTTTCTGAAACTTTGCACACATACTAAGCTGTCATAACCATATAATTTCGTGGTTAGAAAAGTGGGCAGGGCCACGCCCATAAAAAATTAGTTATCAGTTTTAGCTACTTGCACAGGACCGAATTTTCTGAAACTTTGCAAACATACTGAGCTGTCATGACTTTACACTTTTGTCATTAGAAAAGTGGGCAGTGCCACGCCCATTAAAAAATAGGTATAATTTTGAGGTACTTGCACTGGACCGAATTTTCTGAAACTTTTCAAACATACTGAGCTGTCATGACTTTACACTTTCGTCATTAGAAAAGTGGGCAGTGCCACGCCCATAAAAAAAGGGTATCATTTTGAGGTACTTACACTGGACCGATTTTTCTGAAACTTTGCACACTTAGTGAGCTGTCATGACTATACAGTTTCGTAATTAGAAAAGTGGGCAGTGCCACGCTCATAAAGAAAAAGTTATAGTTTTTAGCCTTGCACTTGATATTCGCTTAAAATTTAGAATGCGATTAAAATTCATGAAGGGGCGTAGCAACGCGCGCCGGGATTGGCTAGTAGGTATATAAATATTGTTTATAAATTGCCACTTTTTTATATAAAAATGCTAATTTTCCATTGAAATCATTTGGCAGCCCTGTCTGTCACCTCTTCTTTTTTTTATTAATATTTAAATAAATTCCGTTATTTACTGTTTTTAATTTATACTATGTACATATTTAATTACCTACATACATACATATGTATGTACATACAAAAAAAAATTTTTTTTTCTGATATGTTTTATTATTATTCTACTCAATTAAGCATATTAAGGCCTTACTGTCAACAAATAATTTTATACATTTGTTTGTATGTGTGTACACACAATTGACGTATATTCCTGCATACATAACTACACATTAAATTTAAAGGAATTTCTTTCTGAAAAAAAAAACGTGAACACTACAGACGCACTCACATACTATGTGTATGTATGTATGTAGCTGCCACACATTTAAATGAATATGACGCACTAGGGGGTCAAATCAATTTATTAACAAACACTCATAAATTTAAAGGCGAAATATAACAACCAATAAAATTGTTTATAGGTATTTGTTTTTTTTTGCACAAAATACACAAGACACAAAAGTTGTATATTTTATAAGCATGATGATGAGGAGGTCAAAAAGAAAAAAAGAAGTAAACAAAAAACCTCTAAATACATTACATATTGCATAACATACATACATACACACATACCTATGTTTTTTCTTAATTTAGATACTACATACTTACAGACATATGTATGTATGTACATATGTGTACATACTATATGCAAATACTTAAAATTAGCGTGGGTTGTTTTTCTGCGGCAGTAAAGAGCATGTTGATTGAAAAATTCGTATCGTGTAAGAGGATTTTAAAAGGGGTATTCCTCATACTAACAATAAGAAAAAAATTAAACTAAACATCGCAGCAAATATACATATGTACATATTTTTGCATGCATACAAACATACATAAACATGTACTTGGAACAAACAAAAACAAGTTTTTCTATACAGAAACAAATTCGCATGTATGCCTTGTATGTCAAAATATATGTAAATAAGTGTGTACATACACACATAGTATTAAAATAAAGTACACCGAGTCATGCATTCCAACTTAGTGCTTTTAGCAATTTTTTTTAGTAGTTTCCCAAACTTTTTGTTTAAGAATTAAATGTCAGAATTCGTTACTTTTTTATACCCTTTACACGATGGGTAAGAGCATATTTACATACATAAGTTTGTAATTTTTAGAATTTTTATTTTAGACCTTATAAAGTATATTTATTCTAAATTATTATTATTATATCTGTATGTCCGTGTGTATGTTGAAATCAACTTTTTAAAGTCCCCACGTATACTTTAGGTCTTTACATGGTACCAATATATCAGATATGCTTTCGAGAATTTTGCTTTTAAAAATCAGTTATATAGGCACACTACGAGCTGAGATATTGGCAAAAGAAATTTAGTTTTTTACCGAAACAAAGACAGTTTTTGCAGCTCCTGTGGAATTTCTTTCAATCTTGATTTAATGTGTCAATACAGACAAAGTTATCGGCGAAAAAAATTAAAAATTTATTTAAATTACAAGTTCATTTTTTTTAAAAACTCCGGCGTAGCCGAATATAGCGATCTTACTTGATTATTTTGCACTAGAAAACTATATCTAGTGATGCTTGCTGTCATTTTGCGATAATTTGCCAACTAATAGTAAATCATTCACTTACATCGCTCACGAACTGCAATATTGACACAAATTCATTTATTAAAAAAGTGTCAATTCACATACATATACAAATTTAAAACTTTAAGTTTTATTTTTTAAATATTTCTTAGAAACACTTTACCTTATCAAAAAAAAAATCAACTTTACATTGTGAAATTATTGCAGCCGATAAGTGGCATGTGCAATTACTTAATTACATAACCTATGTTTGTTTAAAACAACTGATGATAGATTAAAATAGAACGCGCTCTATTTTAAAATTTGCAATATGACTATTATACTTCACACAAAGTAGGTTTTAAACAGTATCTAGATACATATTTAAGCTACTTTCAGACGTTATGTATTTAACAGTGTGATTGTACAATTTCCCACTGCAAAATGCCTACATGGTGTGTAAAAGCTAAACAAACTTGATTATGTAAATTTTAGCCTGCAATGTAAAAATTTTCAATTAGAGCATGTCATATTTTGAACTGGCCTGACATCAGCTGTTTTGCAAGTTAATTGTTTGCGACGCCAAAAAAAATATATATATATTTTGAAAAAAATTTTTTCCAAGAACACAAAACACCCGTGAATAATAAATTATCACCAAAAAAAGTTGTGAACTATTATATGTTATGTCAGATGAAACTAAAAACGTAAGTGTGAAAACAAAAATTATAAACCGTCTGTAAATTGTCAATTTGACAGGCATGCGCATATGTACATGGATCGTACAACTAAAAAATCAACTGTAAAATACATAGTGTGTAAAAGTAACATTAACAATTTTGTAGTAGGAAATTTGACAAGTCATATGTAAAATACATCTCGTGTAATGGTACCTTAAGGTAGGTATTTCCTTAATTGTTTTTTTTTGTATTTTTATTTTTTGGACTTTAAAATTTAGAGAGAGTTAAGCTTTTAGAGTGTTACATATGTATATGTAGTATTTTAGTTGTTATTGGCCTGTTTATCAGGTTTGTGTTGATGTTTTTTTGTTCTCGTAGTACCTGCTACCATATGCATGCATTGGAGCTGTATGTCTCTGCATTTGCGTTTTATTATCAAAATGACCTTCTTATTAAACGTTTTAATTATTAAGTATATTTATGATACTTTAGTTTCTTGTTTCTTTTTCTAATAATTACGTTGTTGTTGTTGCTGTTTTAGTCATTGATATTGTTTCTGTTGTATTAAAATTTGAAGAGGTTTCTTTTTGAACATTTTTAACGGCTTTAAAACCGAAAATGGAATTAAAAGAGAATTTAAACGAAAAGTCGTTATGGGTACAGACTAAGGAAATCTTTATACCCTAAGCATAAACATTTACTTATGTACATATGTATGTATATATGTTTGTAGGTACCTACATACATACACACATAAATAAAATTCTATTGTTAGTGCAAGTTATAATATTATAGCGTAGCAGGTATCCTGGCGCCGTTTTAATGACTTTACATGCAACAAGTCTCTTTGGGTAGACTTACATACATGCAAGCATACATGTTGATAGGGATACAGATAATAACAGTGATGCACAAAAAATGTTCTATAAACAAAAAGGCTAATTGCTACAATTAAATACCTACCTACAGTATTAAACAAACATTATTTATGTTATTATGTACCTGCATACCTATAAAAAAGTTTAATCACAAATAAAATAAATAAAAATGTACTTATTTATAGCCTTATAAAAAATGTTTCTTGAAAATATTGATTTTATTGACATTTTTCTGATATTTTTAAGCACAATTGTAATATGTATTTCTGTTCTATTTTGTCGTATCAGTGTTTATTTTTATTGTTCGCCGTCAGCGAGTAGTGTTACCATACCTCGAGTTTTTCCATTAGCAATTTTGTTAATTTAAAAAATTTTTCTTGAGAGCAGATTTGTATTGATTTGCTAATTTTTTAGAAATTTAAAATAATTCTAAAACATATTTATGACACAAGTATCAAAAATTTGGCTTATTTTAAAAATGTATAAAAGTTTTCAGAAAAAATAAAAACTTATTCAAAACTTGAAATAAAAGTATGGAAATTAGCTTTTAAGAAAATGAGTGATTGATTACTAAACTGAGTATTGAAGTTCAATCTCGAATAATAAAATGTAGATACAATTCCACATTGAGTAATAAATTCAAATAAGGTACAATGAAAAAAACATTTTTTAAAATTGAATATCTCCTAAGCTTTAAAACAATAGACGTGTAAGAAAATTTTGTAGATCTTATTTAAAATAATTCATGTATAGCAAAATTTTTTAGGCTGTATCTACATAAAATATTTAAATCGATTAAACTTGTCGATCCTCTACAGGCGGTAAAATTAAATACATTTCTTCCATAGCTGTGTAAGGCTTTATAAAGCTTTCTTAATTTTTTTTATTCCCAACTTTTGGATGTTATTCATTTTTTTCTTTTAGGAGAGCCCTGCTCGCTGCGACTTGAACAAAGTGCAAAAAGACTGGTTAAGGAATTGCGATTGCGATCGGCTGTTAATTCAGCTTAGTTGACCAACAAGTCGTAACCTAAAGGGCAAGAATTTAACGGACCAACAGCATATTTACATATATACAAATCGTTGCTGCTTTAATGTGATCGGTTATATGATAATTTTTTAAATTTTTTTATTGCACTATTTTGAACCTTCATTCGTCATAAAATCTATTCACCAAACCATTATCCTGATTGGTTTTAAAATAAACTAAAGTCGATATGTGTAAGTCTATTTCTATGAAGTAACAAAATAAAATGTTTCTTATTTGCCCTCACATATGTAGCTGAATTTGTTAGAGCAACGACAAAATGTGCTTTCAATTTAATGTTATTTTATTTTACTTTTTATGATTTATTATTTCTTAAGAACTAAGCAATATGTTTATATGCAGTGAGCTTGATTCGTAAAAACACAATTTTGTTAAAGATATTCTTGCCTTTTAATATTCTGATACTAAAAAGAGAGAAGTTTAAAAATGTATATGGCAGCACTGTTTGTAAGTAATAATTGTATACGATTGGGTTAGTGTACATGTGTATGCGCGAGTGTGAGAAAATGTATTTATGTATGTATATAATTCAAGTGGTTTTCTCGTTATGACGTATTTTCATAAATTGTTGATTTTATTTTTGTAATCTTTACTGTGTATTTTGTTTTTAGGGTATTCCTCTTATTTGTTTGTGTGTGCATGTGTGTTTGCCTATAAAATGTTGTGGTAATTTTATTGTAGTTGGTATTGTTGTTGTAGGAATTTTATTTTTGTATTCTTTTTGTATGTACATACATATGTAGCAGTCAAGTGGGTTGTCTATGGAATTCAAAAGAATTTCTTAAAATTTTCTAAGAATAAAAGCAATTGTATGAATCTTTTTCCTTTTTTGCTTTGTTTTGACTTTTACTGTTTGTTCTTAATCTTAAAATTTACAGATTTTTTAATGACTTGCTGTGTGTTAAATTTTTTTTTGTTTTCTTGGTGTATTGTTGATCTTTTTAAATCATTTAAAAACTTAAAATAGGTGGATGTTCTTTTTTTAAAAAAACCTACAACCAAACAAAAAAATAAATATAAAAATCGCACTCACTTGAATATGGTTGAGTATTACAATAACAATAATTATCCAAACATGTTTTGCTGTAGTGTCACTTGCTGACAGACACTTTAATTTAAACAATTTTTAAACTTTTCTTAAAAGCCATACATTTTTTGCTTATATTTGTCTATATATTCATACAATTATTTATACCTACTTAGGTACACAAAATTTTTAAATATGATTTCCAGACGACACAAAATTTTATAACGTTTTTTTTTTAAGATTGTCAAAACTGCATAAATTATTTTGTTTTTGTTTGACAAAATTTCTGTATAATTTCGTATTAAATCATTTTCTTAGTATTTTTTTACTTTTTATTTATTTTATTAATATATATTTTTTGCTTTCAAATGAGAGAGAGAGAAAGAGAGTGTGTCTCTTCTTTAATTATTTAATTTATATTACATTTTTTATAATGAAGATTTACATATAACAATATATATGTACATATGTATGTATGTACCTACACGTCGTTTATAAATATACACTGTATTTAATACAGATTAAAAACGTTTCAATTTGTTATAATAGAAAATATTTTAAGAAAATGTATTAAAAGCAAGCGAACGCGCGTTTTAGATTTAAAATTTAACACATTGCCACTCAAAGTACGATCAACAACTGTTTGACTGTGCTACCGTAACAGTATTTGTTTAGATCATACTATATGAACACACAGATACACTGCATATAACATAAGTACATATCTACACATACCCATACACACACGACCAAATCATCAGACAACAACGTATGAAATGAATTGGTTGGTGTAGTCAGTCGGACTAGACGTCAGTCTGGTAGTGTACCTCTTTGCCAACAACAAAAGCAATCGAACCAGTCAAACCAACCAACCAACAGGTCTATAAAGTTTAACTAAGGAGACAGACACTCAGGCAAAGATACAACAGAAATGCTTACAAATGTATACAACATACGTATGTACATACATACATATGTATATCCATACATACAGTACATGTGCACACTGAGCACAGTAAATTCGAGCAATCAAGCAGTTAATTTAATGAACAATACACACACACGTACTATGTATTTGAATGATCAGTGTTGCCATATTGGTGTATTATTGAGTATAAACTAAGTGTCATCAAATATATTTTAAAAATTGAAAAATTTATAGAAGAGTTTTCTATAAATAAAAGTAAATTATTTGCATAGAACATTTTCTGGCAATCCTCTGGTTGCTTTTGATGTTTATATTGTTGTTGTTATTGTAGTAGCTGTTGCTTTGCTATTTAATCGAACAGTTTATACAAAAAAATGTTAAGGCATACACGACTGTGTTTGACTGAGAATAGTTCGATTTTTATACTGACATATGTTTATATAATGTATGTTTCTATTTATGTATGTATGTATGTGTTATACATATATATGCTTTACAAATAATCAGTCACAAGTCCAAATAATACAATAAAATACATACATATGTATGTATGAATGTACAAATCTTCAACTAAAGCACAAAACGCCTTAACTACTATTTTAGTACTGTAAAAGTGAGAAAAACCATAGAATATGATTTTTAATGCAAATTCGCAAACAAAATTGTCAATAAAATGGTTATTTTTATTCTTCATTATACCCTTCACCTGTGGTGCACAAGGGTATATATAGCTTTGTCATTGCGTTTGCAATTTCTACAATTTTCATTTCCGACCCCATAAAGTATATATTTTCTGAAAGCTTATGAATAGAGGAGTCGATTAAGCCCTGACCGTCTGTCCGTCTGCCCGTCTGTCCGTGTGTTGGTTGAAATCAACTTTTAGAAGCAACTATATGTTCCTCAGATCTGTATATGGTATCAATCTCTTGGAAATATCCAGGAATGAATCGCTATTGAAAATTAGCACAATCGCCCCATAACTTTCTGAGATATGAGCAAAAAACCACGACCACCTCGTTTTTTTCACAATTACAACAACAACATACATACATACATACATACATGTAAAAAACATACCAAACAAAAAAAATTACAAAAAAAAAATATTAAAAATAAGAAAAAAAATAATAAAAAAAAACTACAAAAAAAAATTTTAAAAAAATTAAAAAAAAAATTTTCCTAAAAAATTTTTTTAAAAAATTTAAAAAAAATGTAAAAAAAAATAATAAAATACAAATAATATATTAAATAAAATAAAATAAAATTTTTTTGGCTCAGCTGGGATTCGATGCCACATTTATTCTAACGTGTACGTATTCGGCACGGCCGAATATAGCGCTCTTACTTGTTTTTTGTTTGTTTTATATTTTTGTTATATATATTTTAATTATTTTTTTTTTAATTTTTTTAAAATTTTTTTTTTATTTTTTTTTTAACATACATACGTAAATTTATAATTTTACAATGGGATGTTTTTATATATGTATGTTTTTTATATGTATGTACGTATTTCATATGGGATAAATGGTGATACAAGCTACTGTTATTGCATGACTACACGTTGTGAAGGGTATATAAGATTCGGCATGGCCGAATATAGCGCTCTTACTTGTTTTTTTTTTGTTTGTTTCGATGATATATGCGGGAGATTAAAACAATTTTTTTTTGTAGTTAGGACGTTTTGCCTTTTAAGTGACACTATAACATTGTTGAAATTATGCATCAATCAAAATTAAAAAAAAAATTAATATCAAAACATGCTTCAAAATTATTCATTCAAAAGTGTTTATGGGATATTTAAAATTTAATTTTATATAAAAGAGAAAGTAGAGTAGACTGTATGATCGGATATTCATATATCACCTATTAATAGACCAAATTCGCCGGTTTTTCAAAGCGAATGTTTTAAAAATTGACAAGTTCGCTAGGAAAATATAAAAACTATTGATCAAAATTTTTTTTTTTAATAAGTTATTTCCTATAAATTGAGAATTACCCGAAATGTTGACTATATGAAAATATTTTAATAAAACAAAATACAAAAATTCTCTTTAAAACAAAATCTTTTTATACCCTTCACACAGTGAAAAAGGGTATATATAGGTTTGTCATTCCGTGTGAAATTTCTACAATTTTCATTTCCGACCCCATAAAGTATATATTTTCTGAAAGCTTATGAATAGGGGAGTCGATTAAGCGCTGTCAGTCTGACCGTCTGTCCGTGTGTATGTTGAAATCAACTTTTTGAAGCCCCCCGACATAGGTTGGACTCGGGTAATGTATTAAAATATCAGAAATATTCGGGAGTAGATCGGTATTGAAAATCAGAAACATCGGTACATAAACAACTGAGATATGAGCAAAAACCCACGACCACCTCGATTTTTTTTTCACAAAAACAACATTACAACAACAACATACATACATACAAACGTGTATACTGGTTAGGGAAAACGTGGCATCGAATCCTAGCTGAGCCAAAAAAATTTTTTTTTTAATTTTTTTTAAAATTTTTATTTTTTTTTATTTTTTATTTAATATATTATATATATTTTTATTTTTTTTTTATTATTTATTTAATATATTATATATATTTTTATTATTTTTTTTTATTTTTTTTTTATTTTTTATTTAATATATTATATATATTTTTATTTTTTTTTTATTTTTTATTTAATATATTATATATATTTTTATTATTTTTTTTTTTAATTTTTTTTTTTTGTTTTATATATATTATATATATAATAATTTTTTTTTTAAATTTTTTTTAAATTTTTTTTTTTTTTTTTTTTTGTTTTTTTAACATACATACGTGAATTTATAATTTTACAATGGGATGTTTTTATATATGTATGTTTTTATGTATGTACGTATTTCATATGGGATGAAAGGTGACACAAACTACTGTTATTGCATGACTACACGTTGTGAAGGGTATATAAGATTCGACACGGCCGAATATAGCGCTCTTACTTGTTCTTATTTGTCACTTTCACTGACACATTCAAATTTAATATCAGTCGGAGATTTTACAAATAGATTCTACCGCAGCAACTACGGAAAATTAATTCATCAGTTAGTATTGATTCGTCCGCTGATTATTTTTTTCTTTTTACTTATTTCAAACTTCAACTGTCAAAGTCCATAGATAAGAAACAATTCTCTCATCTCTCAGTTTTTTAAACGCCAAACTTCATATATTAAAATCATAAACAAAAACATTTTTTCGGAACCGCGATAAACAATACTTTTATTTTTGAACTGCGGTTATCTGATGTAGAAATATACCTTGGTAGCAACGTTATCAAAGAAATAGAGAAATATGTCACGAAAAATTTAACATATTTCTATTCAAATTTTAATTTCTATTAGCAGACTAACCGCATTTGAAGCAATAATAATTTTTCCATAGCCCTTTAGGGATAAAATGGCCAGAATGTTATAGTCAACATGGTTACTAATTATTTCGCGTCTCAACCAGAAGGCTTTAATATTGCAGACATGTGTTTATTTATGTAGTTTAATTAGCACGGCGTCATATGTCACACAGCGCACGATATCATTAATTTACTACAATAAACATTTTAACAAACGCTTATGATAGAATCATTAGAATTGTACCGTTTTACACAATTCATTTTGTCGTTTTATTGTGTGTGTTAAAACGTCGTGTTGCCACTTTTTTTCTATTTACAAAGTAAGTTGATGTTTGGCATTATTAAATTAGAAATATATTTTCTTTAGTCACCACGTGCTCTCCGAAGAGACCTTATCAATTAATAATTCCTGTGGTACCAGATAAGTCTCTGGTCAGTTTTGAAAATGTTCTTTGACCAGATTTTTATAGCTCCCAAGTTATGGCTCCAAGAAACCAGAGATGTTGGCCCCATCTCTGTACCCCGTATTGACAATACATCTTGATCTAAGACTAGCTAAGGAGACATGTCCCCGGCAGAAAGTATCTACAGTACAGTTCTATTAAAGAAGAAGAAGGGAACGAGACTGATCCCCACCTGCATTACCGTACAAAAAGTACATATGAACATATTCATACATACATACATACATACATACATATACGTATGTATGTATGTACATATGTAAATGGCCATGTCAATGGTTAAATATAAATTTTTCATTTCTTATTGTATTCAAACAAAGTTGTAAATGATATTTTTTTTTCTTCGACTTGATTTTGTTTTGCTTTCGTCTATTCCTCATGCTGAAACACACTAATAATACGTTGGATCTCTAATATGGGCATACATATAAAGAAAGATAGATAGACAGACAGACAGACAGACATACTGTCCATATGGATCGGATACAGCTGAACTTGGGCGACAGGTTGTAGACATTGTGTTGTCGCCGTTTTCTTTGCTGTGACTACAAACATACTAATAGTAGTATGTTTTTGAAGTATGTACCTGGCAGGTATATACATACATTCATACATTCATAAATATATTTTTGATTGTGGATTTGTTGGCATGTATGTATGTACGTAAGCACATGCATAGATGGGATTGTAAGTTTGTTTCTGCTTTACTTTGTGTAATTATCATTTTTGAGGGTGTGTCTGTGTGTGTGTGTGTGTGTGTGTGCGCGTTTAATTAAGGTAATATTTTTATTTTCTTACAGATACATTCATTTGTACGTAGTTCTAGTCATTGTTATAATTTTGCTGACAATAAAAGGGAATTCCTTTAAATTGTTTCAAACGTCTAAATATGTTTCAAAAATAATTCATCATTCCTTGATACCTATGTATATAAGAATTTAAAATTCAAACAATAGCTTTAATTTTTTTTCAATATTTTTTAAATCTGTTATGAAACCCCTAAAGAGTCTTCTTTCATTGGCGAATATGTCTTTCAATTGTAAATTTTTCATCAACTATGTACCAACAACTTATGTATGAATGCTCATACTTACTTACATAGCAACAAACATACATATGTATGTATGTAGATATACTTATATTTTATGTACAGAATATAATGATCGTTTATGTATTGTTTATTAAGAAGTCTGAATTAATTTCAATTGAATTGGCCGGGAGGTTAATTGTCTGCTAATAATGCACTCGAAAGTTTAAATTAGAGAGAACTTCAGATTTGTATTTTTTTGTTTTATGTATCACAAGATTTGAAGGAAAATTAAATTTTTTTAAAGTGTTTAAATGTTTTTTAAACGTTGAACAGAAGAATATTGTAGAAAAAATAAATTTCACAGTGGGTGATATGTCTGGGTTTTTGCAACAAATTTGTTAACTGGAGTGTTCAATTAGAACAATACAAAATAGTTTTAAGTTTTAAAATAATAATTTTACCTGATTATTTTTTTGCAAACCAGAAACAGTAATTTTTAAATGTTTCCTAATAATAATCCTTTCACCATTTTTTTAAGAGTTAAAATTTGCTGTACTAATTGTCGTCATGGTACCTATTTCGGTTTGCTTTAAAGTATAAACTTTATATAAATTGTGTGGACATGAGAATTTTTGACAGCTAAAAACTTATGCCGCTCTTGTTAAGGTTTATCGGTAAGGCCTAAAGGTTTTTATATCGTTTGTTTTTATTTTGTAGGCTTGAGTAAAATTATAGCATGTTTCCACGGCAACGATATTCGTAATTCGATGTCTTATTTATAATTCAAAGCATAATTACGAACCAAATTACATAATTGTCCCATGCAAAATTTTCAAAGCAAATTACTATTTTTGTAAGTAATTCATTTGGAATTACCATTCGAATTATAATAAAATCAGCGTCTTCTCTAATTTTTATCGGCAGTTTATCATATACAGCTGTCAAAAAAAAAAAAAAAAAAAAAACAAAGCGAAGCGAAGCGAAGCGAAATGGAAGCAAAAAAGAAAATTTTAAAGTAAGTTGTTATGTCTAGAAGATTATTGGCCACATTAAAATTATTGGATGAGACGAAATTGTGTTTAGAGAGTTTGATGGCGGCACTCTTTCATTTGCTTGCACTTTTTCTATTTTTTGGTACTTAAAAAAATTATATTATTTGCGTAAATTTTTTATAAATTTACAATATTATTACTTACTTTTTGCCTCCATTGATAAAATATTTTTAATTTTCTATATATAATTTTATATTTCTCAATGTTTAACGCCAAAAAACAAAACGATAATTTAAATAAAAAAAAAGCACAAAGAACTGTCAAATCAAATTAACAACATGTCGTGGAAACAGGGTAATTCACTTAATTAATTTAAAGAGCGAATCAAGTAATTCAATGTGTGTTGGAAACATGCTATTACTCAATACTAGTCTAAATATTGCAATATGTAGAACCCTTTTAAAGATTAAGCAATTATTAAAAACTTTGGCGTTTCTTGTAAATTCATGATTTGTATTTTTTTTTAACGATTTATTTGAGTTGCACACGCATTTCGAATTATTTTGTATATTTGTGAATGTTTATATTAATGGACTTTCTTTCAATGATCAATTTAATTTTGTATCTAATGTGTTTAAGCAATTTAAGAAGAACTAGATTTGAAAAAGAGCAATTAAAAAAAAACGAAATTAATAAAATAAAATATGTATCTACCTTAATAGTTATAAATATTTATACAGTCTTAGAAATTTTAAAAGTTGTATTTATTTGTGAAGAACCTTCGATAAACTCCAAAAAGTTTTATTTTTTCGTTAAAATATTGTTTTCGTAATTTTTTTTTTATTAAATTCTGCAATACTCCTACATACAAATTAGGTACATACAAAAGAGCTGCACAAGCATAAGAAAAAAGGCTTAAATAGCAATTTCATTAAATTTAAAATGGTGTGCAAAATATGTGT
This sequence comes from Phyto melanocephala, assembly GCA_941918925.1. NCBI lineage: Eukaryota > Metazoa > Arthropoda > Insecta > Diptera > Rhinophoridae > Phyto > Phyto melanocephala. The sequence goes on from OW799237.1 coordinate 109,155,218, forward strand.
TTCGCTTAACGACAAAAAGATTGAAGAAGAATAGAACAAAACTGGAATAAAACAAAGATGGAATAAAAAAAAAAAACTTAATCAGAACAAAGATGAAATACAAGTATAAGTATAAAACTGAAATAGAACATTCAAAACATGTTTGAATGTTTTGATATTAGACCAAGGCCAAAGAAAAACTTACATAAAGATTTTAACTTTTAATGTTCTATAATGAGGTGAGTAGTTCACATGTACTGAAAAAAATCTTTTATAAATATTTTCTCTTTAAACTTCCCTAAATGTAAGTGTTATGTATTATAATTTAGTAGATTAAATAGCAGATTTAAATAATAGAGTGGTTATACATACATAAATATGTATGTAGGTACATATAAAACTAAAATAATTAATTATACCTACTTTTATATTAGAACACAGGTTTTAACATTTAATTTTTATTGAACTGTATTGTTAAAGTATCTTTTGTAAATAGTAAGCATGTGCTTGACAAAAGTTTACGTTCAATCAAGTGAACATTATTTAAAGCTGTTACGACAAACATACAAGATAATCATAATAATAAAAAAATAAAAATAATATTAACAATAAAACAAACAGAAAAACAATAAGAGAATTTTAAACACCGACAAAGTGACGACATTTTATGTAGAAAATGATCATTTGATCGTGCATTTCAATGACACAGCAGCCAGCGACAGCAGCAACAACTTCCAACTACTACACTAACATTACCACACAATGGATACTAAAATACAACACCCCCTCCAGCTGTTTTTTTTTTATTAAATAGCATAGAATTTTAAATCTTTTTTTTTCGCCACTCCCCCTCACTTACTCACCCAAAACTCATGGGTATACCCTTTTGTTTACTTTTAAAAAATAAATAACAATATGTATGTATGAATGTATGTATGTTTTGGCAACCATTCATTATTTACTTGGCCAAAATCGCTTTTTTTTCGAAACTTGCTTTTCGTCTCCAATGCATGAGTGTTTTTTGTTTGTTTTGGTGTTTTGCTTTAATGAAGATCATGAATCAATCGTAACCAGTTTTGTGTTTCATTGTATTTGCGTAGTTGTGTATTCAGTAGCTTAAGGCAATCGCACAGCCGCCAACTGATCGAACAACAAAACTTCACCACAAACAAAACAACAGCATTATTTAAGCAATAACAAATATAATGATGATCATCAATCTAACAAAGTCATGACTAAATGAAAAAAAAAAAAAAAGGAACAACACATTGAAACGGTTAGTCGAACCGGCAAAATAAGAAAGAAAGATTCCATAAACGCTACAAGAAGTTTAAAAAAGTAACTTTTTATAATTGAGCATAAAAAAACCCGACCATTATCATGACGGACTTCATACACGATCGCTTCGATACGTGATCAAACTTTAACAATAAATAAAGTAATAGTTTAGTCCAGCTCGACCATATTTACCCTACACTACAATATAGGTACATAAATAAAAATTAATTGTGATGAATTTTTATAGCGATTTTAACATAAAACAATTACCTACCCTTATCCCCCCTATCGATAAAAACTTGGTAAATGTGTTTGAGTAATAGTAAACTTGTTTCTAATATGTGTGGGGGCTTGATGCCATCATGGATCTATTACAAGTAAAATCAATGACGTTACAAACTCGTAAAACACTAGCCATGGTGGCGTAGGGTATTACAAAATGAGTATGAAACAAGTCAAGAAGAAGAAACAAAAAAAAAAGACTACAAAAAAGTGGTTCGATGACATTACACATGACACAACAAATCCGTAAGAAGCATATAAAAAAAAACAAAGCAGAAACTATCAACATACTAATATGTTGCACAGTGGGATGGAATAAAATAATACTTAAATTGAGTTTATAAAAAATCTTGCTTTTTATTTGACTTTCTAAATATGTAACTAAAGAATTTTTTTAAATTTTTTTCTAAGTACCTAGGGAAATTATTAAAATATTCGTTTAAATAGAAAATGTAGAAATAAATTTAATTTATTATTTAAAAATTTATCAAAAATTCTTTAACAATTTGGAATTTTTTTTTTAATGTATAGAATTTTACAAATAGGGAATTAAAAAAAAATTGGTACTAGAAATAAAGAAATAACTAACAAATTTCATTACAAAAGATTTTTAAAATTTAACTTTTGATCTAAAACTTATAACACAACCTTTTGTAAATGTTTCAAAATATATAGGTACCTATAAAACAAAACATTTTCAGTCGAACTTTGCTAGAAATGTCTTTAGCGCTATGGGCAACAACAGCAATATGATTAAAGTGTTGAAGTAAGCAAAGTTCACGAGTTTAATTCTTCACATCCTAACTTGTTTTAATAAAATCAATAAATAAATTTTTTCACTAGCTTTTTAATTGCTGAAAGATAAATGTGAAATGCACAACAATCAATAACTTTTAGTTTTTATATATTTTATGAATTAATATTAATTAAAATTTTTTGATAATTAGGAATTTATATATATTTGTTTAAATAAATTGAAAATTTTCCACAAAATATTTAGAAAAAGTTTCCAAGAATGAATGACCAAATTGTTTACAACTCAAAAGTCTTTTCTTAAATTTTCTGTGCTACAAAATTTTACAAAATTTTTTTCACATCTTTAATATTTTTTATTGTGTCCCACAGTGCATGATTTGACTTCAAATTGTTATTTTGCTTTATTTTTCTTCTTGTTACTTTTTAATGTTTTATACCAAACACACTTACACTACATACAAAACATATCACTAGCAATGGTGATCGCTATTTTACTTAACATCTCAAACAACAACAATAATAAATAAAAAATGATTATTAAACTAAAAAAAGCTGTTAAATAAAAATCACTTGTTTTGTAGAAAAAAAAGTATGTATGTATGTAAATAAAACTTGAACTGGCAACAATAACAACAAAGTGATATTATTATAATCACTAGCAGCAGCCGTTGTTATTTATTTCCATAACGATTTCGTTGCTCTAGCGCTAAAATTGAGGGAATCTCGGCTTTGGGTTGACTTTTTAATCATCATATAGAAACATCAGGGATGGGACAGTAAAAATTTAGTGAAGTATCAGTTATTTTTCAAATAAAACTTTGTATCTACATAACAAGTAACATTGTATGAACATTTCCAACTCTGTAAAATACCAAAACAACAAGATCGTAAAACCGAACTTGTTGTGTATACACATCCACATGTACTATTATTGTACATACATTTAAAGATTTTGTATTTGTTTTTTATTACGAATATGAATCAGTTTCAATCTGTATAAATGTGTGTAGTATATTTTCTTTTTTAACACATTATGTATTAAGTTTTGTTCGTATGCATACGAACTTCGCTTTTAACTGACTAACAGCGTGTACTACCCAGCCAGCAAAAGAGTTGTTCTTTCTCATTCACTTTATGATATTTTGTTTTTACACAGACAACAAAGAAGTATAATAATATCCATAAATAACAAGGTCGTTCTGTAACATTTATTGTGATAAATTTATATTATTAATAATACTTTTGCTGGAGTTTAGTTGCAAGTAGTAGCACGTGCCTTATGTCGAGGTGTTTGAAAATATACTAAAAATATTAACTTAACAAAACAATTCTTAAGGCAATCCAAGAGGGAGTTAAGTTGATAATAGGTGCCTTTATTGCGTTATAGACTTAAACATAGAAAGAAAAAAGATTTATGTAGTAGGTACAAATTGTAGAGGTAAATTCTCTTGATAAGATAATATTACAGATAGCTAGCTCACTTATAAGCAAGCAATTTTTTTTAATTAAAAAAATTTTTGCATTCCAGTATGAATATTTTTTATTGGTACCAATTTAAGAAACCCTTTTTATTATTTTTATATTCATATATCTGTGGCTTGGGGCTAACAGGGCAATGTCAAAATATTTACTTTTGCGAAAATTTGAATTGAACTTTAACTCCTATAGATGCTTTCATAGTGATATTAGCCAGCATTTTATCTATGAAGCTGTTCTGGGTCATGTATGACTTTAGCTGTTTTACCATAATGAAATAGAGCAAGAAAACAAATCTAATGCAATGATTAAGTCAAAAGAGCAAAAAAGTGACATTGACCCTTTTAGCTCCAAGCCACAGATATATAAATAAATTTTTTTTGATGTACCTATACACTTATAAAAAGAGTATTTTTAAGCGAAATCGTCAGATGCTTATATACCAGTAAAAACGAGTGTTTACCATTAATAATGGAAAGCATTAACAACTGAATGGCTGCCACGGTTACGCTTGCATGGTCTTATTCTTTTCATTAAATATTTCAAGTGAAAATGAATACATACATGGACCATCACAACAACGCGACGATCTTTTTAAGAATTGCCAATCCATAGAATGATTTTTTTACTTCTTTCCATAATGCTGTAGTGTTTTTATTGGATTGAAATTGTTTGAAGGGTACACATCCATACATACATATATTTATATGCATCAGAGAGTGTGTACGTGTGTTTTTAACAACAAAACTAATAATAATAATGATAATATTAAGAACAACAAAAACAATAAGATTTTTATAGCATAAGATCACTCAGACTTGCGTCGCCACAAAAAGACAACATACATATGTACATACACATGTATTGTACGTTCAAACAACAAGATTTATATTATTGTGTTTAACTTGATATGGTTGTTGTGAATCTATTTATCTATCTATCTGTCTATCCGCTAGGCAGGCAAATAATCTACAAAATACGAAATGCACACTGGCTGACAATGTTAGATTTGTCTGTCAGAGCTGTACAATTAAAATACATAGAAATGTTCATACATACATACATATGTTTGTATAGATACCGATCTGCAATCTATTAGTTAAGCTCTAAACACATAGACGCCAGCATACTTCACAACTTCAAATGCTGCCAACTTCAAATGCTGCTCTGAAGTCAGCTTCATAATTATTTTGAAGACAGCAACAACATAAAAATCAGCTGATGTGTATTTTAGCAATACAAATTTCAGGGATGCCGCATATATATTTTATAATGAATAAAATTAAAGTTATTGATAAAAAAAATGTAATAATATCACGAAAAACTATAAAAACACATAAATTTATTTCTTTATTGTATTTTTGGTAATGTTCTTTTATGTTTAATATCAAAAATAAGTTTTTGTTCTTTTTTTTCCAATTTAATATATATAATGGCAACACTATATTTGTTCTTGCTGCCCGTCAAAATAGAAAATAGCCTAAGTTGGCAGCAGCAGCAAATGCTGTTGTGCAGTCGTGCTGCTGTGCTGCCGTCAAAATAATCGTTTTCATTTAAACACATGGATTTTATTTTTGACATATTGCTGCTTGCTGTCTGCTGTCGTCTATGTGTTTAGAGCATTAGTTTATTTATAATATTTATTTTTGTCTGTCCGTGCATTTGTCTTTTTGCTTTTTTTGATGGACTGTCTCTTTATTTAGTTTCAGTTTAGTTTTTTTTTTCTATTAAGTTTTGTTTGTATATTTTTAATTTTGTCGTATTGCTTGTGCCATGGCTGTATGGGTGATTAGTTTCTACATATTGGATGATAGGGGTTTCGACAATAGTTGCAATTTGTATTTGTCTAAATCATTTGTCTTGTGCTTTATTTAAATAAATTGAAATACATATGTATGTAAAAATGAATGGGTATGTATGTAGGACTACAACTTTTTTTTTATTTTCGACAATAAAATCATGAAAATTTGTATTTCATTGTACCTACTTAGGTTCCGACCAAGGCACATTTATTCATCAGGTAGTCGTGTTTCGTCAGCTGATTATTTTTTTCTTCACTTATTTCAAATTTCAGCTGTCAAAGTCTATAGATAAAAAACTATTTTCTCTCCTCTCTCATTAGTTTCAAATGTCAAACTTCTTATATAAAAAATATAAACAAAAAAATTCTCTCCGAACTGCAATTACCTGATGAATTAATATGCCTTGGGTTCCGACCTAGACTATAGTTTATTGGTTTAAACTTTTTTTGAAATAACCTCTACAATATAATAATTTTATTCTTTATGCATATATATGTATGTATGTTAAGCTGCCTTCAGACGGAATGTAATTGCCATATGACATGTCACTTTTGCGATTGATATGTAATTGCGCATATCTGTCAAAATTGTAATTTCTCAAATGGTTTATAGTTTTTGCTTTTACACGTACATGTGTACCCAGTAGAAAAGTCGAGTTTTTCAAAGCATTAATACCTGTTACATTTTATACTATAAAAATGTATGCCCTTCGAAAAAAAAAACTTAACTTTGATGCATTAGTGGAACTAAATAAATTAATGAAAATTTTTAAAAATTATTCAAGTACAAGTGCATTCATCCTTCCTTACTATGAAGCAGTCTTGTATTAATAGAATTTTAGAAACACTATGCGTATGTCTGTCAGTTACATACTAAAATAGGTTTCTAAAAACACGAATTTTGTGTTAAAAAAAGTAATGTTTCAAAGCGGGAACTCGCCATACAAATTTCATGCTTTCCTCAACACACCTTTTAAGCTTAAATTAGACGTGACATAACCATAATAGAAACCAGAATTCAATTGGTTTTCTATGGCGTTATGGCAAGTCACCTATAATCAAAAACATTGGTGTTCATAAGTTTGGTTCAAACAGCTGTTTGCTATGATTATGTCAGGTCTAAATTGAGCTTAACAAGTTCAAATTTTAGTTTGAAAAAATGTATTCAATGGATTTTTTAAACTTTCTTTGGTGCTTAGACACAGAAAGTTTTATTTTAAAAATGTTAACTTGTGTGCCTTTGTTATCATGTGTGTTTTTTGGGAATATGGTTGTGGGAATGAGAAGAACAAAAGGAATTTGTGAGTACAATATTCTGTGTACTCCCCCCATATTCTATCTACCTCTATCACCCACAAGATCAAGAGTTTGCAAACATCCATTTGAACGTGTAAGAGGCGTGAAAGTAAGTTTGTAAGTGAAACATTTATGCCTTACAAACATGCTTCGTCTGACATAACAACCTCCTTTGCTTTCAATAACTGATTTTGTGACCAAATTTAATTTTATCAACTTTCAATAATTTGGTTTGTAAGAGATTTTTTTTAAGAATAATTATTAAGATTTTTTTTTACCTTTTTTAATTTAAATATTAACTTAAATTATTTCAGCTGAAGGTCTTTTAATAATTAAAATAATTTCTTTAATTTTTATAATAAATTTTCGAATTAATTTTTTTTCACACAAAAATATTACAAAAAATCAAAACAAATATTAATTTCCTGATGCTACACAACGGAGTAGCGAAATATTTAGAGAATTAGTAAAAATTAAAGACATTATTTTAATTATAAAAAGACCTTGAGCTGAAATAATTTTAGTTAAGATTTTTTTAATATTGTATTTTTCAGTAGATTTTTTTACACATTATCTACTAAAATTGTTTATATTGTTTTTTTTTTATGTTGTCCCGCTAAAGTTCTGTATTGTCAAATGCAGTTGATGTCAGATCAAAATAGAACATGCTCTAATTGAAAATTTGTCATATGACTTTTAAAAATGTATGTATGTATTTCATATAATGGGTTTACAGCAAATGTTTACAATTTCGCGGTGGAAAATTTAACGAGTTATATGTATGTATGTAAAATACCTGAAAGGTCGTCTGAAAGGACTATTAGTTTTAAATCTGTAATAATAAAATATGTACCTACATCGGTAAGTAGTATGCACATATGTGTGTAGGTGTATACATATGTATGTGTGTTTACAAAAGTTTAAAATGAAGGGTATAAAATGGCATTTGTAGACAGACTTATTCTCATACTTCCTTCTGATATCAGAATTCGCGAAACTTACTAGGTATTTCTTATTATGAAGGTACATATGTAAGTAGGTACATACATATGTATGTGTTGCAAGTATTAATTCCTGAGAATTTCCTTATGATCATTTTTAATAGTTTCTAGACATTTAACTACATATTAATTTTGTTTTCATTTTAGGCAGGTAGTATCTACCTAAAATAGAAAATTTATTATTTTTTGACGTCAAGATTTAAAAAAAGTATATTTTTGCTTTTGCGATAAAACATTTTTTAATATTAAAAAATCTTAATGTCCCAAAATACCTATTTCACGGTTCTAAGAACTTGTGCGTGTGTTTCTTTTTGTTTTGTATTAATAAATCGGTACCCAATTTTTTAATTTTTTTAATGTTCTATCAACAACTCATTTTTTCTATTTCGATTAAATCTAAACATGCTGAAACTTTTGTCCCTCTATTATATTACACACACACACACACACATGTTCCTTTTCATACACTTGCAATGGATTGGTGTGTGCCAATCAATTGAAGTGGGTTGAAGCAATAATAACGAAAGAAAAAAAAAAACTATAAACAAAAATAAAATTCAAATAAAACAAATCTAAACACACATTCCAATCATTTAAATATACCTACATATGTACATAAAAAACAACAGCAACAATAGAAAAAAAAAACACAAATGGCGCTCATTTTTAGCAGCGACTGACTGAAATGAAAACTGAACCAAGAAACAGCAACAGCAGCGGCAGCAGCAACAACAGTAAATTAATAAAATAAATAATCAAAAAAAAAAAAAATAAATTTTTTTGCTAAAAAAAAATTCCAACACAAATCAAAAACAGCAACAAAGCGATATAAACGAAACACAAGCGCGAAACCAAACATTTTTAAATCAGCCAAAATAGCTAAACAACAAGTCCAACAACCATTACAACAACAACAGCAACAACTTATATCCGCACAACTAAACAAACTTTTAAATACTGAAACCATTTTTTTTTGTAATTTTTGTTTTTGCTGTTGTAAATAATTTGCGCAAATGCCAGCAACAAAATTCAAAAACTGACGTATTTTGTTGTACCACTACATACACTATGGCAAAAAACACACACAAATAAAATAATTTTTACACACTGTGTCCCAGCCAGCATTTTTTGAAAATTTGAATCAAATTCGAGTCTTTTTTGATACCTCTGCGCAATTAAAAACGATCGCATATGCGCTCTTCTTCGAGTCGAAAATGACTCATTTTGCTGGAGAAAATGGTACCCTAGCCGCGACTCTTCTTGATGAGTCATTTATGACTCGTTTTTCTGGTCAGTTTCGATTCAATTTCGAGTCATTTTCGAGTCGTTTTCTAGTCATTTTTCAGTAGTTTAATAATCATTTATGAGTCTCTTTCGAGTCATTTTTGAGTCGTATTTGTAATCGCTTGCGAGTCTTTTTTGAGTCATATTTTTAATCGTATGCGACTATTTCTGTGAGTCATTTTCGAGTCTTTTTCGAGTCATTTTTCAGTCATATTTTTATTAGTATGCGACTCATTTTCGAGTCATTATCAGTCGATTTTCTTATCGTATTTGACTCATTTTCAATTTTGTTTTAGGTCGGTTTTCACAGTGCTCTCTTAACAAAAATAAAAGATTAAAATAAAATTCATATATGTACATTAAAATTTATTAAAAAGAAAAATTAAATAAAAAATAATAATTTACATAGAAATAACTAAAAAAATTATAGAACTAAATTAAGAGATTTTTAAAATAATACTTTTAAGAAATTCAAAAAATACTTTTTTAAATAAACAAATATTTAGTTTAAACACAAAAAAAAATATCAAAATAAATAATTCACTTGTACACTTTTAAGTACATTCAAAGTCCAGCTTTAAAATTTTATAATATAAAAAAATACATTTTACAAAAACCTAAAAATTAATTTTGTACATTTTTCATTTGTACTTTAATGTTTTTAATAAATAAACAAAACATAAGACACAGACATTTACTAGAGTTCGGTTTGAAATATTTTATTTCTTTGTTATTTCGGATGTCATCATTTTTCGAGGGATTTTGCATCAATTAAATAATTTTGTAGTTTTCTTTTTTGAAAAATTTCAACTCCTTTCCGTGCCTCTCCACGGTCTTAAACCCCGTATTAAACCCCATTTTTCTGCGGAGCAAAAGCGGCTGAACTAATTGCAAATTTCATTTCACCATTCGATTCTACAGCATAAGTTCATAAGTTTCATATTCCGGAATGTTTTCTTCTTGATTATGTTTTCATTTTCCGGAATATTTTCTATAATTTGACTTTCAATACTTTTATCAGATTCATTAAATTTTCCACTTCTTTTTTTGCCAATCTTTTTATATGTCTAGCTGACATTGCCTTTTTTTATTTTAATATATTCACTTACTTTGTTTTAAATTTATTTGTTTTTAATTTAACACACTTTTTGTATTTATTTATTAATTATTTTAAATATGTTTTCAATTTTACGATCTTAACACCTCGAATTAACTTTAACAAATAGACACAAATGCAACTTTTTGACATTTACTTAACAATACGCAAAAATTATCCCGTTATACTTAAGAAAAAAACAGCATAACAAGCAGTTTTTAATCATCAATCTGCGCAAAATATGATCATAAAACACACAAAATTAATCACATTTTAAACGCCTGCATGATCTATTTGCGATCAAGAAGTTTTCAATCTTCCAGATGCGCACATTATGATAATAAATAACGGATAAAATACTTATCTTTTAAACACCTGGATGATCAATTTTCGATTGCTATACAATTTGTTGTTGTATTTTAAAACAAACACTTTTTAATCATAAGCGCGACTCATTTTCGAGTCATTTTTTAAACGTGCAAGTGATTAATCAGTTTTTGATCTCCAAAAGTACTCGAAAAAGACTCGCTTTGGTGATTAAAAAAAAAACAATCTTCCAAATGCTAGCTGGGGTGTACACAGTCAAAAGCAAACAAAGCAACTATTTTAATACAGTGGACCTGAATGTGTTATAAAACTATTGTTTGCTTTTTGTAATTCAATTCGAGGCAAGAATGTCTAATTTTTTTTTCTTACTTTTACCAAAAGTATTAGGGAAAATTTGTGATTAATTCTTTATATAAAACAATTTCACCAGTTAATCTTTTTATATAATTAAAAACCTCGATTTAAACACAAAAAAAAGGTCGAATTAGTCAAACTTTGTAAAAAATTTATATTTTATCTAAAGTTTGTTTTCATAAATTTTTGTTTTATACAAACTGTTGTAAATTTAACAGCGGATAGAATTTTTTATGTTCACATAATTTGTATGAAACCAAGGCATATCAATTCATCGGTAATTGCAGTTCGGAGAGAATTTTTTGTTTATATTTTTTATGTATGAAGTCTGACATTTGAAATTAATGAAAGAGCAGAGAATATTGTTTTTTATTTATAGACTTTGACAGCTGAAATTTAAAATAAGTGAAGAAAAAAACAAGTAAGAGTGCTATATTCGGCCATGCCGAATCTTATATACCCTTCACAACGTGTAGTCATGCAATGAAAGTAGTTTGTATTACCATTCATCTCATATGAAATACGTACATACATATAAAAAACATACATATATAAAAACATCCCATTGTAAAATTAAAAATTAACGTATGTATGTAAAAAAATAAAAAAAAAATTAATAAAAAATAAAAAAAAAATTAAAAAAAAAAATAAAAAAAATTTTTTTTTGGCTCAGCTGGGATTCGATCCCAGGTTTACTTTTACCAATATTCAAGTTTGTATGTATGTAAGTTGTTGTTGTAATGTTGTTTTAGTGAAAAAAAAAATCGAGGTAGTCGTGGGTTTTTGCTCATATCTCAGTTGTTTATGAACCGATGTTTCTGATTTTTAATACCGATCTACTCCCTGATATTTTAATACCTCACCCGGGTCCAAGCGATGTCGGGGGGCTTCAAAAAGTTGATTTCAACATACACACGGACAGACGGTCAGACGTACTGACAGAGCTTAATCGACTCCCCTATTCATAAGCTTTCAGAAAATATATACTTTATAGGGTCGGAAATGAAAATTGTAGAAATTTCACACGGAATGACAAACCTATATATACCCTTTTTCACTGTGTGAAACGGATAATAATCAGCTGACGAAACAAGACTACCTTTAGACCTTTAGGTTGGTCTGTAAGATGCCAACTCTTTTTTTTTTTGTTATTTTTAATTTTAAATAAATTTCAAAATTAAAAAAACAAATAAATGAATTCAAATAAATTCTTGATTTATTACAAACTTTTTGTAAGATTCTCGATTTATAAAAAAATTTAGCAGTCTTTTTATTAATTTTTTTTTATAGAAAATTTTCATTTAAAAAAGCTTTTAAATAAATGTCCATTTATGATAACTTTTTTAATAACAAGATTTTCGATATTCACTTAGTGGCACAACAATAATTACACATTCGGTTTGTTTATAGTTTTAAAGCGTATGTCTGGCAACCCCACCAGTTTTAATAAAATTAAGCGGAACAAAATAAATTTTTTTTTATATGACGGGAATTTTAAATTTTACCCGACACTACAGTGAACATTAATTCACTGTTTTATCATTGGCGTAGCTAAAAACTTTTTCTGGTGGTGGCAAAAGGTTAAAATTTTTTTTCGGTGGGATGGGGGATTGTGTGCAAAATTTTCAACTGAGTTTATTTATATCAGTTTTATTTGTATAATAAATTTATTTTTTCAAATTATGGAAGAGCTTTGCACGCCAATGGTTTTATTGCAATATTTTGTTTAGTGATGCCACTTATTTTTGCCTCCAAAATCACGTAAAACAGACTGTGTTTTCTTTCAGTATTTTATCTTTTTCTTCTTTAAACTTGCTTTTACGTTTACACAGAATTATTTTTTTATATCCGCACCTAACGTCAGATTTGATATTATGAAAGACAAAACAAAAAAATTTAAGAATATGTGAGTATGGAATACGGCACTGCCGAATATAAAGCACTTTTACTTGTTTTTATTTAAATAAACATGTAGTGATCTCAGTCTCATCATCATCATCAATATTATAAATTGCTTGTTGTTGTTGTGGTTTGCTTTGCAAAAAATGCAGCGTATTCTCGTTTCTAACGAACAATAAATATTTACTATAAATAAAATATTCAATTATTTTCACTTGATTGTAGTTTCTAGTGAAATTTGGCAACTTAACAACACTAATTTTGTAATTATATTCAAGAACTGCAGAGATTATTAAGCAGCGTTAGTAATCGCTTCACCATTATGTTTAAATTCTGAACAGTGAAGAAACCATTCACTAAATTGTTCTCATAACTGAGCCATGCTTTTTTGGGCCGTTTGTTTGGAAAAGCTGTTTAATTAAAATTAAGGGTGCATTTTGTAGTGGCATATGAATGTTGCTGAAATTTTCATCTCTAAGGGAATTTAGATCCATTATTCTATCTATCTCTTAGCCACACTAAATAGTACAGTATTTTTTTAGAGGTACAACAAATTCAATGGAATGACCTAGAGTTTGGCATATGGCCTCCGCGACTGAGCCTTGTAAACGCCATCCTGGCGGTTCAATTTTGCTCTACTGTTTCGAACATACTTGGCCTAATGATGGCTTCTAAATAATAAATCTCTGCAGGTTTATCTGTAAAGAGCCGCGATTTGACGTACTTCCACAAAATGTAGTCCAGAAGTGTCAAATCACAAGAACGAAGTGGACAAATTACAGGTTCATTTCTTAAGATCTTGTTACCAAACATTTGGCTCAACCAAGAGGTGTTTTCACGCTGTGCATGGCACGTTGATTGCTTTTGTTGAAACCAAATGATTTGCAAAACATTTAGGGCGAATACTGAATAAGATCTCTTCCTTAAACAGAACGCTTTTCGACGCCCTTCGTTCCTCAGTGATTACAAGAATACCGAAGAGGTATCATTGGCCTCACTGGGTCCCGTGCCGCCATAGGCGTTTACTATAGACTATCATGACTTCACATTGTAGGCTGGTGATTATCTACAATTCTCATCACAGCGTCCTTTGTAATCGCCAGAATTTGTCCCAGACTAATTACCCCCATAGCACTCACATCTAACGTGTGCTTGCCGGTGGTACTAAGTGTGCTACCAGGCAATTATGTTGATCCCTTTGTGATACCTGAATAGAAAAGTAAGAATAGAATAGAAAGGAAGCAGACAAGTCCAGAGTCTCCGGCGGGAATCGAACCCGCAACCCCTAAGCTAGCAGAACAGCACACTGCTGACTAGTCCATCGGGGCACCCTCCTCCACAACTTTTATCTGTGCAGATAATATTTAAAGTTAACATGCCCTGTAACCAGAGCAGTTATCTAGCCCAGGGTCCTCCGACCATATACGAGTACCTTAACTGCACTGTTGTCTACACGTGGTTGTCTCCATCCACCTTTTCAGGTTTGATTATTCCACCCATTGTAAGACCCCTGCTCGCACCATCCGATCTCCTAGAGCAACTCTAGGATCCGGTGATTTGCAATTACATGTTGGGTAAAAAAAAAATCACGAAACCGAGTTGCTGAGACAGGTGTCGGATCGGTTAATCCGAGAGTTCTCTGTCATACTTGCGTCTATAGCGGAAATAGATTTTTCGGTATTATGGGTTCGATTTGGATGAAAATGAAACCACAAGACTAAATGTAGTCATGAATCGAACCATAGTATTGCGTATTACCTCTTCAGATAGACGATTATGCGCACCGTAAACTTGACGAAGCGCCTTGTAAGTTTAGCGAACAGAGCGCAAATTTTTAAAATAAATATTCATGATTTGTACACGTTGTTCTGGTGTAAGTCTTTGCATGGTGATTTGCCAACGTATTGTAAAAATAAGTCTAACATACTTCATAAGTATGAAAGCTAGTTTTGCAGTTATTCCTATCGAAAGTTAAAAGGCTTAAATCAACACCCCTTATAAGACCTTCCCAAATTTCGACAACTTCATTTTATTTTAACACAAATGTATTGTACTGCGTAAATATTTGTACCTCTACTGTATTCCGCGTGGAATCAAATTGTTCGGCATTGTCAATGCAGAGTTGTTGTTTATAACAATTATATAGAAGTATGTCATTGGTGGAGGGTATTTAAAATTCGGCATAGCCATCTACAGTATTCTGACTTCATTCTTTATCGTATCGTTCGATTGTCTGCTTAAGTCACTACCAACGTCAAAAGTGCAGCAGTCAATTTCTCTTTTTAAATTGCACACAAATTATTTTATATTTAATACCCTTTAGTGCACATTTTTAAATTTAGTCATTGTTTAAACAATTAAACGGGCAGACTTTGTGGTGGTGTTGATTGGTTTTTTATTTATTTCTATATATTCTGCATTAAATATACGAGAATGTAAATTATTTTTTATTCTTATAAATTAACACTTGTGCATTCGATTACATAATTCAGCGTGCGCGTATGCGAGTATTTAATAGGTCTTGTTATTAAATGTTTTGTATTTCGATACCCTACACCATCACAGATAAAAATAAAAATATTAAGTGTTTGTGTTGATGTTTATAACGCGAATGAAAATCTTACATTTGCTTTTAAGTGCCGCTCTATCTTCCCAAGTGACATTGTTTCGCTCTATGGACTATTGAATAGTTCCAAGAAGATCCCATGCAAATTTTGTTCAGCGATGAGGCCCATTTCTGGCTCAATGGGAATGTAAACAAACAAAATTGCCGCATTTGGAACGAAGAGCAACCTGAAGAGATTCAAGAACTACCACTTCATCCCGAAAAAACAACGGTTTAGTGTGGCTTGGCGGACGGTGGAATCATCGGTCCATATTTCTTATTTAAGTATGATGACGGTGCGAACGTAACCGTAAATGGCGACCGTTATCGTGCCATGATAACCGACAATTTGATGCCTAAAGATAAAGCTCGTGATCTCGGCGACCTTTGGTTTCAGCAAGATGGCGCCACTTCTCACACATCGCATCAATTAATGGATTTATTGAGAGAACACTTCGGTGAGCGCATAATTCTACGTTTTAGGCCGGTTGATTGGCCACCAAGATCGTGTAATATCACACCATTAGACTTTTTTCTGTGGCGATATGTAAAGTCTAGTTTATGCGGACAAACCCGCTTTGATTCAGGCCTTGGAGGAAAACATCACGCGTGTCTTTCGCCAGTTATCAGTCAAAATGCTCGAACGAGTAATCGAAAATTGGACTCAACGGATGGATAATCTGCGACGTAGCAACGGCCAACATTTGATAGATATAATCTTCAAGAAATAAATGCCAAAGAATGTTCTTTCAAATGATAATAAAAAAGTAGGGAACTTAAAAACGGATCACCCTTTACTTATACCCTGTGTGTCATATTTTAAATTACATAAGCGTCCGTTCTTCTGCCTGTTTGTTTAGCAGTTTACATACTTTGTTATCAAAGTACATGCAGAGCAAAACCATGGATATGACAGTGTCACGATAGCCATTTTATTTTCTCTTAATCATATTTTATTATTGCAAACATATTATAGTAATTTTTGTTTTTGTTTTCTACATCATTAATTTCATCACGTCTACTTAGTATTTATTTGAATTGAAATTCGGTACGCTGGTCCTTGAAAGTAAAATCATCTCAAACATTATTATGACAAACATAGTATGTTGTCTTTGCCAAAAAAAAAAACATTATATCTATAAGCATTTAAAAATATTAATATATTGGAATGCATTGACGTCCTCAAACGTCTTGGCATGCAAAATAAGATAACATTGCTTTGGATTTCGGATCATTAGGATTAGGAAATTTTGGCAATGTCTTATTGCCTACTGATTGGAGCACTCCTTTTGTGGGTTTGACTATCTGCTTAAAATTGCTCTTAATTGGAGAACAGCTCAGGGGAAACGTCAGGCTAAAAGGTTTATCGTGCCTGTCTTAAGCCAAATCTAAGGATATTGTCTGGTTTTCTAACTAGACACTGTAATCTTAGGTAGCATTTAGGTAAAATCGGTAGGTCGAGCAAAATAGTCTGTCAATTTAAGTATTTGGTCGGCGCTCTGTAGAGATTACGTTTTCTAGCATTTGGATTCACCACACAAACGGCCATTTTGAATTCATTGCTGAGTTGTGTATTGCGCTTCAAAAAGATTCATTTAGAGATACAATATCTTGGACAAATCGATCACTTATCGGCAAAGTTATAGGCAAAAATTATTTGGAAAAAAAAATATATTTTGTTTAATATATCAAGTTCCTAACGCTCTAAATTAAGTTTCATATTTTTTTTTGTTAATTTGCAAGCCGTAGTCTTTAAACGAATTCCTGAAAAAAAATTATAGATCAGTTCGAAACTAACTGAGATATAAGCACCAAAACACAACTGTTTCGGTGTTTTTCCTAAAATTTACAAACGAAAATTGATTTTTTTGGGTTTTATATAACCGAGATTGTCAACATAGGCATCAAATGAATGGCTGGACCAGCAAAATATAATACGCTATAAAAAATCTAAAGTCCATGATGGCCGCCAATACAAAATGACGTACAAGAAATTTATATATTAATTAATTAAATTTACTTGCTTAATGCAAGGGCTTGTTTAGTAGAAAATAGTAAATTATGAGAAGCTGAAATCCAAGATGGCGTCTTGAAAAAAATGGGGGAAGTTTGGGTCAAATGTGGTAATTAAGGGTTAGACCCATTCAACTCTCGCAATATTGGTATCAAATGACAAGGGTTTACCAGTAAAATACAGTTATCCTTGAAAAAGTGAAAAATACAGGAAGGCGTCAAAAACAAAATGGCGGACAATATGTTTTCCTTAATCCCCTTAATATGGATAATAAGTGAAAGGACTTGACTAGTAGAATAATGTTCCTAACAATAATTCAAAATCAAAGATGGCGTCCGAAATAATAAAGCAAAATGGTGTATAGCATTTTAAATGAAAACAAGACTACGCTACATTATATGTACATGTATAGATGATGCATGATGATAAAGGGTATTCATAAATTCCTCACGGGCGAATATAGCACTCTTACTTGATAAATAAGTTGTATTTAATGGACGATTAAAATTTAATCATTAGGTGGCTTTAAAGGTTTCTGTCGTACCAAAAACGAAAAAAAAAACATTTTTTACTCAGCTCTCTCTTTAAGTGAATTTGTTTCAAAGCCACTAACGCCACTAACCACTTAGACAAACACTTAAACAATATTCAAATTTAAAATCCTGTTGAAATGTGTTTTTTTTTCAAAAAACTTGATAATTTTTTTTTTAATTCAATACTGAAACGTGTTCATTTAGCGGTTAAATATTTGTTTACAAAGTTTTTTTATTATATTATTTTTTAACAAGTTGATTCATTTGCTCTACATTTATTTATTTTATTAATTTTTTTTTTCGTTAAATTGTTATTACGTAGTATTTTTTTTTATTGCCACTTACTTTATGTGTAATTTTTGTTGTTGTTTACTATGATAAGGTATTAATTAATAGATTTCTATATTTTTAAAAAATGGAAATTTTTTTGTGCCGAAATCTGTATGTATTTCGTGTATATGAAATAACAATTTCGTTTGTGTGATAGAGGTGATATTAATGGAAAAACTTGATTCATTAACAAGCATTAAACATGTGTACCTACATTGTTAGCATACATTTATACATATTTGTATACAAAGTGGAAACTAAATTATAATGATAAAACAAAAAAACGATAAATTTGCTAAATATTCAATAATTTTTGCATAAAAATAACGTGTCTGCTTTGCATTCCGAGCGAAATAATATTGTTCGAAATTATTAATTTATTTATTGCTCATTTATTTATAAAATAAATTTTTTTTTTGTTTTAAGAACTAAATTTTTATTTGTGGTAAATTTATGTATATAAAAGTGAAACTCTGTGTGTGTGTGTGTTAGCTATTGACTCCGAAACTGTAAAACCGATCCGACTCAAACTTTGGCAAGTTGTTGTACACATTCCAGGGAGTGTTTATGCGTGAAAAAAGGGGGGGGCCACGCCCATAAAAATTAGTTATCATTTTTAGCTACTTGCACTTGACCGATTTTTCTAAAACTTTGCACACATATTGAGCTGTCATGACTATATAATTTTGTGATTAGAAAAGTGGGAAGGGTCACGCCCATAAAAAAATTATAATTTTGAGGTACTTGAACTGGACCTATTTTTCTGAAACTTTGCACACTTTTTGAGCTGTCATGACGTTACAGTTTCGTGATTAGAAAAGTGGGCAGGGACACGCCCATAAAAAAAGTTATCATTTTCAGCTACTTGCACTCGACCGAATTTTCTGAAACTTTGCACACATATTGAGATGTCATGACGTTACAATTTCGCGATTAGAAAAGTGGGCAGGGCCACGCCCATAAAAAAAGTTATAACTTTGAGGTACTTGCACTTGACCGAATTTTCTGAAACTTTGCAGACATATTGAACTCTCGTGATTATACAATTTCGTGACTAGAAAAGTGGACAGTGTCAAGCCCATAAAAAGTTATAATTTTCAGCTATTTAAACTTCACAGATTTTTCTGAAACTTTGCACAAACATATTGATTAGAAAAGTGGGCAGTGCCACGCCCATAATAAATAAGTTATCATTTTTAGCTACTTGCACTTGATATTCGATTATAATTCAGACTGCATTTTAATTCATTAAGTGGCGTAGCAACGCGCGCCAGGCTTGGCTAGTACAAAATAAAGTCAAGTTGAATGCATTTTTGAAATCGTCGAAATGGTTCGTCATTAGCACTCTTTAATTGAAATAGCTTAGTGTTGGATGATAAATATCATTTATTTATGAAATGGAAAACGTAAATCAAAAGTCGTATACAGTTTCAAATTTACTGCCATAGTGAGTGCGAACGAAGTTTACCACAACTTAAGCATTTTTCGTTGTTTGTTATTCTTTTCTTTTTGTTGTAGCTTTTAAACACATCCATTGTTCGGAATTATTATTGCTGTAATGACGATTCCGAACAAATTAATTCCACTCGGAACACAGAATAGATAAGATTTAACTTAAAAACAAAATGCAAGTAAATACAGGGTGGGTCAAAAGTCACTATGGGGTTTCAAAATTTTATATTGTAACTGTTTCGTTTACGTATTTTTTTTATTTATTTTTTTTCGTTTAAAATAAAATATACAAAACGGAAATTTTCTTAACACTAAAGCCTATAGTAAACGAAATGTAAAAAGGCACATGCAGATGTGGGTCTGACGTCACTAAAATGTTCAGCACTTTGGTTACATTTTTTAAAATAGTAGCAGTGGCTAAGATTTTGATAATACGCGTGATGTACATATTTTAGTCCAAAAATGCAAATGAAACACATGTGGCCGAAGCGGATACATTTATGTTTTACAATGATGTCAAAATTACGTCACAGCCACATGCGTAAGCGGTTTTTTACATTTCCTTTACTACAGGCTTAGGCAAGGAAAATAATCTCACTTCGGTGACCCCCATTTTCAGCTTCGCAATGATGAGCTCATTTTAAAACAGCGTAAGGCTAATTAAGTCTACTATTTTCTCTTTTAAGCACACATGTACACCTCACACGTAAATATTAATTAAAAATCAAGGCATATTTATATATTTATCCGGTAATTGCAGTTCGGAGAGAATTTTTTTGTTTATATTTTTTATATATGAAGTTTGACATTTGAAATTAATGAGAGAGGAGGGAAAATTGTTTTTTATCTACAGACTTTGACAGCTGAAATTTAAAATAAGTGAAGAAAAAAATAATCAGCTGACGAAACACGACTACCTGATGAATAAATGTGCCTTGATTAAAAATAAATAAATTTTTTTAAATTGCTATGTAAAACGTCTATTAAATTTTTTGAATACGCATTTACCATCATTATTTACATATTTGACACAAGGTAAAACATACAATTGCTTGCAAAAAAAACTACCAAAATGAACTATTATTATTATTATTATCTCGAATAATTTTTTTTTGTATTTTACATATCTGACATCATAGTTTTTATCATTGACTTGAGGTAAAAAATACACTTGATTGCGAAAGAAATGTAAAAAATATTAATTTTAAATAATTTTTTTATATCACTGGTTTGATATTTGACACGGCGTAAAAAAAAGAATAAAATATGCATTAGAAATTAAAACATTTTCTAAAAAAATATCATCTTAGGTATTTTCTTTTTTTTATGTAATTTACATATTTGACATAATTATTTACATATTTGATACGAGGTAAAATATAATTTCAAAATAAATAAATAAAAAATTAATTTCCTACAAGTCTGTATATTATTTTAAGTAAATAAAAGGTATTTTACATATTCGACACCAGGTACAACATATAGTTTAATATAAAAATAATTTAATAAAATAATTATCTTGCTCAATTATTATTTAAAAAACATTTTTTTTTCTGTTACGTAAGAAAGTACATTTATTCTTAATAATGTTTACATATGTATTTTACACGCCGTAGAGAATAAATATTTGCTTGTGCATTAAACAGTTCAAAACAGTGCACTCTGGACTAAATCGCAAAATTTTTGGCATAAAGTCGAAATTTTCATGGAAACATTTGTTCATTTTAACTATTTATATTTTCTTAAAGTCCATACCCTAGGTACAACATTTCAGTAAATAAAAGTTATTTGGTGGTAACCCTGAACTTTTACAAGGGCTACAAACTGCAATCTATACGTCAGCTGTTTGTTTTCACAAAAAAGCAGAAAAGGTTAGCTCAGCTTTATAGTAACCGAAAGCGACTACCGGTAAACAAAAAAAAAATTTGATAAATATGGAAAATAAAGATAAATGTATGAATATTATTAAAAACTAATAGAAATTGCTTTTTATTTGTTAAATGTTTTTGTGAATTGTTTTTTGTGAAGTCCTAAGAAAGAGAAAAAATTAAGCAAAACACCAGTTTATAGTGGAGTAAAAACTGAATTTTGCCCAATTTTGGCCAAAATTCATATATGCTAAAATTTACTTGAAAGTGTATATTATAACGTGTTATTAACAGTTTTTGCCCAATTATGCCCGTTTTCCATAAATTTGTGAATTTTTGGGTACATTTAAGTTCAGTCATGCTACCCTGTTCAATATGTGGCTAGACAACAATCGAAATGAAGATGCAATTTCGAACTGAATTTTTGAACAGCTTAACTCTAAAACTATGAACATAGACACAAAAGATGCTGTAAAGAAAAAAGTCAGCAATTTTACTCGCTTCATCCAGAAAAACTTACCTAAATGCAATAGAACTGTCTCCAACTTTAAGGTAAAACACTCTAACTGGCTTTCATTAAATATGACGATTATTTTGGATAGCAAAAAGGATGTTGCACCCGGGCATAATAAAATAGGACGTCCACCTCTAACATATTTCGCAGCAGGACCACGCCTTAAAAGAAAGTTAGCAACCGAACTGCAGATACCTAAGAAAACGACACAAGCCTTCTTATGCATGCTGCAATAGTTTTAGCTAGGAAATCAAATGAAAAGGATGCAGCATTTGTGTTGAAGAATTACTTGGTCACTCCAAGCGGATCTAGCGGTATTAAAAAAAACTGTTTTTGCCGGAACCTATACCTCTAACACAAAATGAAGCTTTGGAATTTTTGCTTGATAACTCATTAAGCAAAAAACAATATAATGCAATGAAAGCTCTAAACAAGAAGCAAAATTGTGATAAATACCCGAGCTACTATAAAATTCAGAAAGCTAAATTGCAATTGAGGCCCACGGGAATAGCAGCTACAGTAACTATGGCTGTAGTTTGCTTGCAAGAACTGTTAAACCATACCGCCAGCCGAATCTTACTCTTGCAAGAAGATCTTTTTATTAACTTAACGAATATTACGAATGCCAAATTAATTGTGAGCTACGGATTTGACGGATCGAATGGACAAAGCATGTACAAACAGAGATTCGAAGCAAGCGAGACGGCTTCTTTTGACCAGTCTTTGTTTGTCACAACAGTCATACCACTTTAACTAGTGGATAATTTCGGCACAGTACTGTGGATAACTCAAACTCCATAATCTGTGAGATTTTGTAGGCCTTTAAAAAAGGAATTCGTTAAGGAGAGCAAAGAACACATTCTTAAGGAAAAAGAAAATTTGGAAACGCAAATAAAAAACTTGATGCCGTTTGTTGGAGAAATTTTTAATGAGAGAAAGGTTGTCGTATCATATGATCTTCATATGACTCTAATAGATGGCAAAGTCTTAAACATTTTAACTGGCACAAAACCTTGTCAGTGATGTCCTACCTGTGGGGCTGGCCCCAAAAATTTTATGAAAAATATAGATACCATGATAACTATATTATATATTAATTTAATAAAACTTTTGCAATTTAATAATATTACTTTCTCAAATAAAAACACATTGGTATTCGAAATTTCAACTAAAATTTTTCGTAATTTAGGAATTACAGGTAAAAAAATGGCCCGATTTTGACCAACTTAGGCCGGCTGTTAAATAGGTATGTATTACTGATCCCAAGGAGCCCTTAAATTTTGTACAAAACAATACCTAAAGCGAAATTTGGGTATATTAAATAGTTGTAACGTACGTTTTGGCTCCATATGGGAGGAAGACGTGGTCGGATTGTTCCAAAATTTTGCACAGCTGCTACGCATACTATAACTATCAAATATACCAAGTAACTATCAAATATATTCTGTAACTCTATTTTTAGACTTTATGCCAAAAATTTGGCGATCCAGCCCAGTGTGCAGTGTTAAAGAATCTGTGTAAATAAAGTGAAAAGTAATTGTTTGATGCAATTTTTATAACGCTTTTATGCATTTTATTGTTCAAGGTCAACCATATAAAAGGAGCAACAATCAACCAACAACAATAACAATGTAATAAGTAGTGTTACCAAGTTAATAAAGTTTACTTTAAATTAAAAAAAAGAAATTAATTTAATACGCAAATTATTTTATTTAAAGTGATTTCAACTTCATATTTGTTTTTTTTTTTTTTGTTTTGATAAATAAAATTGTATAAACGATAATTAATAAACTTTTATTTCTGATTACAGTAAAAACAAAACAAACAATTTCAACAACAAGTAGACTACTTTATTCGGCTGTTCCGAATCTGTTATACACTTTACGAAAAAGCAGTTATGAAATTATAACTGTATATGGGCATTTCCATTCAATGGTTTATAAAGAGCAAAAATTTAATAAAAATATTATTAAAAGAGTCCGAACAAAGCATACTACATACTATGATTAAATTGTATGTTTGTGGTTAAACATATAATGGTTGTCAGCTATCATTATTATGTTACTGAAGTATTATGCGATCATAATATTATGATTATAAATGAAATGGACAATTTTTTATTTTTTATATTGAAATAAAATGCTATATGAACCCATCGTAAAATTATGAAACAAAGTTATGTATGTATTAAAAATTAAAAAAATATATAAAAACAAGTAAGAGCGCTGTATACGGCCATGCCGAATCTGATAATACCTTTCACCGTCATGCAGATATGTATTACATGTAATACGCCATTTTCTTTATTATTTTCGATGCCATTTTCGATTTTGAATTTTTACATAATTTACTATATTCTACTAGTTAAGCCCTTTCATTTGATACCCATATTGTTTGCGTTAAAAAAATTCGTTCTACCATTTTGTCTCAGATGCCATCTTGACTTTACAATTTTTTATAATTAACTACATACTAGCTTTTTTTTGATACCAGTAATGAGGGGGTTACGACGCAGTCGTAACTACTATATTTGACTCATATATATTCGCTATTTAATCTAGGACTTTTATACTCAAGCCCTTTCATTTGATCCCCATATTGGCTCTCTTGGTTGTATAGAAACTGAAAAATATCTATTTTCGTTTGTTAATTTCAGAAAAAACACCGAAGCAGTTGTATTGTGGTGCTTATATCTCAGTTGGTTTCAAACCGATTTGTAGTGTTTCTTATAAATAATTTC
Source organism: Phyto melanocephala (assembly GCA_941918925.1). NCBI lineage: Eukaryota > Metazoa > Arthropoda > Insecta > Diptera > Rhinophoridae > Phyto > Phyto melanocephala. The sequence goes on from OW799237.1 coordinate 109,180,103, forward strand.
TTAGATTAGGGCTATAATTACCGTACCTTAGTCGTGTTCAAAAATTATTTAGGAGCTTGAAAAGTTTGATATATTTTAAATAATATATATTTTTGCAAATAATTTTTGCGTATAACTTCGCCGATTAGTGACCAGTTTGTCCAAATTTTTTTTTTCAACATACACACGGACAGACAGACAGACAGACGGAAGATGCTTAATCGACTTCCCTATTTAGAAGCTTTCAGAAAATATATACTTTATGGGGTCGGAAATTAATATTGTAGAAATTTCACACGGGTCATATTGTTGTTTCACCTATTGTTCAATGATTCTTAACAATTTCAAATGCTTTCGAATTAAATAATATTTTTGCCAAAACATCATATAATTTTAGTCATAGTAATTTTGTTAATCTTATTATTTTTAAAAAACGATCATAACGAAATCTTTATGAAAAGTAAACATTATCGGCGTTATGCATAATGACAAACCGTGTGCTAACTATCGAGCTGCTTACTTTTTATGGGAAAATTTCCATAAGGAAAAAATAGCAGCTCGTTAGTTAGCACACAGTTTGCTGTTATGCATAACGCCGTAAATGATTCAATTTAAACAAACCTAGCAAAAAAATCTATGACAAAGAAGTGGATTTGCAGGGGTTCAACTGGTGACGAAGCGATTAAATTTAGGTGAAAACACTAATGATTTTAACATTAGCGTGTCATTGGAGATCATGTGTTTACATGAATATATTAATGAACTGCACTCCATTCTAAGTACATATTTAGAACTCATGCATATTTGATGAGAAGCATCGGATGTTTCATGAGTTGAATTTGTTTGTTTACATGAATTGTTTAAGATATTTAGCATGATGTTACATTCATTTTTAAACACATCAATTATGACAAATTTTTTCACATTTAGGAAGTCATTTACAATGAATGCTTTTACACAGTTGATTTTGAAGTCTTGAAAATGTAATTCGCTTTGCACTACTTCTAATTTTTTTTGCTGGGAACATTTGATTGTCGTGGCAAAACATATGTATGCTAAAACTAAATAAAAATAAATATTACTTGTTTTCGATAATCAAATATGGTTATAGCTAATATAATATGGCCGTCGTGATCATGTCGTAACTATGGTTTTCTTTGCGAGTGGTGAGAGAGATAGAGGGAATATGAGGGGAATGCAGATAATATTGTACTCGCAAATTTATTTGGCTTTTCTTATTCGCACTCGAGTTAAAATTTTTCAAAATAAAGTTTTTCTGTCTGAGCACCAAAGTTTAAAAGAGAAATCAAAAAATTGTTTCAAAGCAAAATTTGAACATGCAAGAGGTTTGTTTCATATCACAGATTTTTAAAATGATTTGGCTAATTTAAATAACAAATTTTCCACAAATACATCTAATCTACTAAGACTTAGAAAAATCCACTTTCTATCTAGAAGTATTCAAAACGCTTTATGCATTCGCAAATGATTATTAGAGAAATTACAAACGTCATAACAAATTAAGTTTTACCCCTGCCACTCATGATGAAGTGAATTAGAAGATACGAATGGTTGTATTGTCATAAAAGTCTTATCAGCTTTAACATTGTGTATGTATGGAAGTGTGTGTGTGTGACTTTCATTACGATAACAACTCAGTTTTCTTTTATTTTATTTAATGTTTTCTAGCAAGATTAACAATAAAAAGATTTAGTTTATAAAATTTTATATTTAAAAGCGTTTTATTTTTCTTTCTCTTTTAAATTTTATTTTTGTTTGAAGGGAAAAGTCGTAATATCAACACCTCCGACATTTCTTATCGCAATCTAAACAAGAAGAGGAACACAAACTTAAACACTCGTAATTGTATACAAAATTTATCACAATTAAGAAAGTACGTTTACAATTTATTTCTCTTTATTATATCTTTATTTAAAATCTGGTCATAACAATTTATTAATTACCAAACAGTCGTGCGAGATATACACGTCAATTTGGCCACTTAAACGTCATTGGATATTTTCGCTTTAGAATTTTGCCAAAACGAACAATTTCGTCATTTTGAGTAGAAAAAATGTTGAAAAAAAAAAATAAATAAATTTGGCATCTTCGTCACATTGGTTTTGTGTGTTTAAAAATAACTTTTAAATAAAAAAACGTTTTTTATTTATTTTGAAAATAAGCAAAATAATACACGAACGAGTAGTAGATATTCTGGCAACACAAGTGCTTAAAGAATTATCATCTGGGAGCACTTTAATCGTGTGATGCTTCTTAAGATGATTAAAAATAAAACCATAGAGAATGTGAAATTGTTGCAGTGAGATTATTTGTTTAAATAGAATTGAAATGATTTTGAAAACATTTCAAAATTTATAAAATACAATTTCTATTTTTATACTCAACGTTTTTAACTCATTCTTGCCAGACAAGAATAAACTGGAGGTGGCAAGATCGTTTGAAAATCGCAAAACATTAAAATAAATATTAATTTGATTTTCGGAAACTAAAACTTTAACAGAAATCGCAATTAGTAAATATTTGTTCAATGCACAAACCACTTTGTGTTTTTACGTTTGTAGAAATACAATTTTGCTTTATTTATACAATTTCTATGGCATGCGCAAGGCGAATTCAATAAGGTGAACTTATTAGATCAGCTGATGATCAGCTGTTAACTATTTCTAGGGACCACTTGTCAAATTTTTGTGTATTTTTGACATATCGTTTTGTTTTACACTAACAAAATACACGTTTGTATTTTTTCACTTTGTAGTTGTTTTAGCGACGAGTTCACTTTTGGGCATGCGAGTGCATTTTGATATTGTTTAACGTCAAAAAGTCAGGAATGGGGAAATTTATAACAAAGTTACAAAATAAATAAATAAATTTTTGGCAAACAATTTCAACTGGATTACAAAATTATCAATTAAATATTTTAGTAAAAAAAAACGATATAAGAAATTTTACATTATTTAGGGGGGAAGTATCCGAGATATAATATATGACATTTTTAGTTTGACATTAGATTAAAAAGTCACCGAGAGCAAAAATGAAGCCATTAACAATGATATGAGATATGATGAGGTCGGACTTTATATGGCGGCTGTGCTGTATTTTGGGGCGTGACAAAAAACGTTTTTTCCTGTTTTAGAAACTTCATTGACATATCTTTGATTCTAGGGGGTGACTGGCACAACTTTTTTTCGGTCCGCCTTAATGTGCATTCTACTTTTCAATAGTCTTAATACTATTTCATCTATTAATATTAAAGCTATTTAACCTCTCGTTAGATATTATATAATTGTGAGAAAAGGTAATTCCAGAGAGTACAGAGTTTTAACTAAACTTCCTTTATAGTTTCCTTCATATGCTATTAAATGTATTTAATTTTGTATGGGGGATACCGTGCCCCTGCTCCGATCCTATTCATTTTTTTTTATCAAACAAGGCAATTTTTACCAAAGTAGCTTATACAAAGTTTGAAGGGAATGGCTGCTATAGTTCTCAAAATATGTCGTAAAATGTGTTCAATTTATATGGGAGGTACCACGCCCACCTAAAGTGTAAAACATCGAAGGATAGACCTAGAAAATTTGTGATAAAATTTTAGAAAATTTTAAAGAAAACTCATAATATACAAACACACATTTCCTCTTTATTATATTAGTATAGAAAAGTGTAAAATCCAAGATGGCGTCTGAAGCAAAATTGCGGATTTTTTTTAACCCCTCAATATGGGTATCAAATGGAAGGACTTAAATAGTAGTAGTAGTAGTAGATGGTGTCGGAAGTAATAAAGAAAATTGCATTAAACATGAAATCTGAAATCTAGGATAAGCTACGAATATAGCACTCTTAGGCCGAGGCCATGCAATGAGCGGCAACAAATTAAAACATATAGAATTGTACTGAAGCGGCCACGCAATAAGCGGTGCCGCTCAGGAATAGAACCTGTTCTAATTTAAAACTCGCTGCTCTGCCGCTCACCATTCAGCCGCACACCGCTTTTCCGCTCATTGCGTGGCCTCGACCTTACTTGTTTAATTTTTAATTTGTCTGTGTGACATGCCTGTTGTATGCATTAATAACAATATACTAAAACGAATACAAATATTTTATTCTTCTTAATATTAACTGCCGTATTCATAAAAAATATTTTAGGTTTATTGAAAGCCTATTTGACAAATTTCTGTGCAACATCTGTCAAATAAGCCTTTGATAAACCTAAAATATATTTTATGAATACGCCAGTAAATGTTTACCTCTGCCAAATGTCATACTCTCCTTTGTGGGTGAATAGTTTGTTTAAAAAGAAGTCCAAACATTGCTCTTCTCATATTTTAACATATGACAGAGATTTTTGTATTACAAATGTATCAATTCGACGACATACAAAGGTCTTGCTATTGCTTTTGTTGCTACTGCTGTTAATTAACAAACAAATACCTGTACACATACATACATATTAGCTGGGGTATTTCCCCGAAATTAGTCAATTAGTCGAGAAAAGAAAAGAAACAAAAATGCATTGCACAGGTACAAGTAGTTCCCGTAAACTACCACAAGTAGTTGACAAGCAACAATAAAACAATCAAAAAAATCCTTTGCTTTTGTGTCCTTAAGCATTTTATTTCATTTAAAAAATTTACAGGTTTTTACAATGACTTTCCTTGCCAGATAATAATGCCATTCGTTCTCTTCTTTGCTTAAGGCGATGGAAGAGTTTTAGCTGAATTATATAACGAGAACTGGTGAACTATATATGTATATTTATAATGTGTATGTTTGTATGTATGTACATATGTAAGTATGTATACAATGTAGTAAACTGAAAATATTTACAGTACCGTGTAATTTAAAAGCAGAAAAAAAAAATAAAAAAAACAGCAGCAAAGTTTTTTGGAATTATTTTCCAATTTTACTGTCCATTTTTTTTTTATACCGATTTAAGTAGAATTTAATTTTTTTTATTTTTATATGTTTTGCATAATGAGATGTCAGGACTAGATAAATTAAATATAAAGTAATGTCTATAGCAGTAGTCATATATATTTACAATATATGAAAAATGCCACGCCCACAATTCCAATTTAGCCATTTTTTATGTGACAATCATAAAATTAAGTGAACAAAATGTGAAAATTATCGTTGTCCTGACTTGCTGGTTATACAAAACACTAAATAAAAAATGCAACGCCCAGAGTTTCAATTAAGACCATTTTTTTTTGTAAAAACAAACGTTGATATAAGCACAGTAATTTATAAAATTTTTAAACCTGTCGTTACAGTTCTTTAAGTGATAAATATATAAGTTGTTTAGCGATTGCCACGCCTCCTTTTGTTTTCTTTTTCATTTTGGCTATTCTTAGTAGTCCATATACAGTTGAAATTCTCTAGTTGGTATAAGTATTTCAATATGCATTAAAGATAAGCATTTTGTAAGAGAAGTGCCACGCCTACTTTTTTAAAACACATACATAATGAGCTAGAAAGATGAAAATTCGAGAAAATAGTTTGACAGTTTTTATAAAATATTTGTTATAATTAAAGAAAAAGAGTAATTTATTTACTTTAAATCATGTGTATTAAATTATTTTATTGTTAAATAGATTTTTGAACATTTTAAACTTCAATTTTGTACATTGATTTGGGAAACCAAAAAAAGGTACTTTTTCCCACTTGCATGGTACTTTTTGTATTTTCTAAGTTTATAAATCTAGAATTGAGAAATTAGGGACTTTTGATCCAAGTGGAGTTTGAAAATGATATGAGTTACCCAAAAGGTACTTTTTTTCATTTGTATGGTACTTTTTATAATTTCTACTTTTATAAATCTAGATTTTTTTTTTAATTATTGACTATTAATTCAAGCTGAGATTGGAAATGATATGAGTGACCTAAAGGGTACCTTTTTAATTTTTGTGGTACTTTGTGTATTTTCTACTTTTATGAGATTGAGATTAAAAAGATATATGGGCGTTACAAAAGGTACTTTTTCACATTTTTAAAAAGTTAGGTACTATTTATAAATGTTGTGTTAAAAATTATGGAAAAGAACATAGAGTTACTTTTCAGATTTTTATAGTCAATTTTGCATTTTCTAGGTTAAGGAATCTGAAATTTAAAAACTAAGAAGCATTGATCTTGGCTGTAATATAAATTGTTAGGCGAAATAAGAAATACTTTATCTTAGTTATTAAACAAATTTTTAAAAAGCTGTAAATGATTCCTCTATATGTTTAAACAGTACTTTTAAGTTTTTAAAGAATACGAAAATCGCGTTATTTTTTTAATTGCACGCTACTGTAGTTTCTCACTTCAACTTACCTCTTAATTTTTCACGGGCATTTTCCAAAGCTGTTTTACGTGCATTTACTGTAGATTCTGCAAAAAAAGAGATGAAGAAAAATATAATTTTTAAATAAATAATAATTTGCTGTTAATTAATTATTCGTTAAATTAATTTTTCGTTTAAACACAAATTTTCGATGCTTTTCTTTCTCATTTAGTTTGACCCCCACACATGCCAATGTTAATGTGTTAAAGAATTAAAATTAAAATTTTGAAAGTGTGTGTGTTTATTTATAAAATTTGTTTGAAAGAAATAACAATTAATAAAAATAAATAAATAAATAATTTTTGAACACCCACACAATCTGAATGTACAACAATTTTATTAAAATTCTTATTGAAAACTAAGAAATTTGAGTTCATCATCAGCTCAATTAACTTTAAAATTCATATAAAATAGTTAGGGAGGGGGCTAAATAGTTTGGCATAAAGCGAATTTTAAATGCCCTAAAATTTTTAAGACCAAATAATGTGACCGACTAAGGGCCAGAGGCTAGAAGCGTGTGTGTGCGTGATGTGGTTATTTTTTAATGTCAAATGTGTCAACAATTTGAAAATGCATTCAAGTTGATTTTTGTGTACAAATATTTGTCACTTTTCAACAGAGTGAGATGTCATTAATGAAAAGTCCAGTTTCGTTGTGGCTTCAAATTTCTCTACAACATCTGTCAAATAAGCCTTTAATAGACCTAAAATATTTATAATGAATACGGCCCTTCATCATTAATTCAATAATGTGACATTAGATTTTTAATTTTTGTGCCCCCTAAAATGTCAAGCTAGGGACAGAACTAGGTAAGGTAGAACAGGCAGCTGTTGTGCAGCTCACTTGGGGTCCATTGTATTGATTCCTTTGTGATACCTGAATAGTATAGAAAGAATAGAAAAGAAGGGGAAACACACCAGACTAGAGTTTCTGGTGGGAATCGAACCCACAACCCCCAGAATAGCAGACCAGCATACTACTGATTAGTTTACCGGGGCACACTTGATAAATCCCTTTGAATCGTTCTTCTTTTTATTAAGAAATATTGGAGACATTAACTCTTTAGATGTAAAGGGTGCCTCAATAAGACGGCACTCTTTAAATTTAATTTAATTTTTTCTGTGTAAGTGGCAACTCTGGAATTTGGCGGCTGTCATTTATATTTATTCCGATTATTCTTTCATAAAGCGATTTATGAAAGAACAACGGCTTTTAACTGAAAAAAAAAAAATTGTAAAAAAATATTCGAAAAATTGTGTTGAGACCGCTCGCAAACTCTGAAGAATTTTCAGTGGAATTTTCAGCCTTGAATGTGTCATTCATTCGAAGAGTGATCAACACATTTGAATAAACTGGATGAGTTATGAACAGTAAAACTCCTTTGCGTCAACGTATCGGTCGGTCTATTGAAAACATTGCTTTTGTAAATGAGAGTGTCGCTGAAAACCCGAATACATCAATTCGGCATCGCTCTTCACAACTACAAATTTAACAAAGTTCTGCGAAGCAAATTTTCGCAAAAGACCTACACTCTTATGGGTACAAAATTTAGCTTAATCAGAAGCTAAAACCAGCAGACAATGAAAAACGCCTGCAATTCGTTGAATCGGTAATGGAGTGTCAAAAGACATATTCTCCGATGAATTCCATTTCCATCTGAACGGCTTCGTGAATACAACAAATTGTCGTTTTTGGGTGAATTAAAATCCTCATGCAAACCCCGAGAAACAAATGCAGCCACATAGAGCAACAGTCTGGTGGTGCAGATTTTGGACAGAAGACGTCATTGGGTCTTACTTCTATGAAGATAAGGCCGATATTGTAGTGACTGTGAACGGAGTTTGTTACAGGAACCTGATAATGTAGTTCTTGTGGCCTCAACTGGATGTCATGGTTCTGGGGACACAATATTTTTACCAAGACGGTGACATTTGTCACAACGCATATAAAACAATTCATTTGCAGCCACGATTTCTGAAAGAAATTATCTTAAGAAATTCTGACGTCGACTGGACACCAAAATCGTGCGATTTTTTTCTTGGGGTTTTGTAAAATCACGGTTTTATGCGAATAAACCAGGAACAATTCCAGAGCTAAAATCCGAGATCCAACGGGTCAACGGTGAGATCCAGCTACATCTCTGTAAAAAAGTCATGGACAACTTTATGAAAAGAGTAATGGGCATCATGATCGTCAGAGCCATCAACATTTGACGGACATTTTATTTCATCGGAACATGCCTTCTTCAAAATCCGATAAAAAAAAATCACAACTATCGCGCGAAATACGTGTTTTTAATTTAAAAGTTCATTCTTACTGAGACAGCCTCTGTTTACCATGTTCTCAAATCTTTAAAGCTAGTGCCTTGTGTGTCTAATGATTCCATCTTTCGTCCCGACTGTGTGGCCTTAACAAAATATTTTTTTTCGTCTATTTTTAAAATTTTTTGTTTGTGTTTTTGTTTTTCTTTTGGCAAAAAATTGTAAATTCGTGCCAGGGAATTTCCAATGAAATAGAAATTTATTTTTAAACAAGAAAATATTTGCTGCTTCATTTAAAATGTGCTTTTGTTTGAATTGATGCAGCAACAAGATGTTGAAAAAAAGAAAGAAATTAAATAAATAAATTGTTTCGAATGTTGGTGAGAAATTATTTCGTTTACACTTTAAATTAGATTTAAATGTTGTTGGGTAACGCAAATTCCATGTGTTATAGAATACAATAGACCATGAACATTTCTCGATTTTGTTTAAAATACTCGATACATGCTAACGCTTTGGACAGCCTAATAAATAATAATTTTTGCGATTTAATTTACGTGTTAAATATTGTTAAAAATTTTAAATTTTGATTGTGGTATACTTATTTGGGACAGTTAATTATAATTCTATAAGTCTAATTTTATGGGTCTAATAACGTCCATGCTTGCCACCTGTTGTATCCCAAATAAGAGCAGTTCAGATGCTGTTTAAAGTGTCAAAGCTTGTAAAGACAATTGTTGTATGAAATCAATTACATCAGTAGTTAAATGTCGAATATCACTAAGACATGCACTTAATTACGTCTTGAAAATTGTCCCTCCGATCACAAATTCCTAATTTGTGGAAGAGATTTAAATCACTAATCTGGATGATTTTCTGATAAATTTATTTTTATATAATTTTTTTTTTCCAACAGATTGAAAACGTTTGTACAATTGTTAAACATCTGATTATAAAGAAATAAAACCACCTGTTCGTTTGTGGCAAAATAAGGTGAATGAAATCATAAAGTTTTATTTTATTTTTGCCGTCATTCATGCAAAAGCATGCTTGTTGCTGGCATATTGTATTGCTTCACCATATGACTTTGTGTCCATGCACATTTTAAAACTTTGATTCCATTTATGAACAGCCAGACATAAAGCATTTCATATAAATACATACAAACATACATACATACGTGCATACATACATGCATACATATGTACGTACATAAATATATACACACATATTTAATTTATTATTTATTTCAAGGTAGAATCATATGAGTTTGTGTCTTTGAATCTGTTGGTATTTGTGTTCATCCATCTGTCCGTCTTACATACATATGGCGTCTAAAAAACGCGATTTATAGGCGTCACGTTTATATGTAAGTCTGAGAATGATGACGACAATCGGTCGAATGGATGATGATGATGATGATGATGCCGCAAAAAAACCAACCTTCTGGCCAAAGTGACCAAGTTTACTATGGCATAAACTTAAAATAACATCTAGCAACAGAAAGAATAGCAAAACAAAATGTAAGCAGTTACAAGATTGCAAACAATGAAGGCATGTTTTCATGATGATGAAGATGATGTTTATGTTTTTAGGTACTTTTGTTTTGTTTCTTGGTTGGATGTTGTTGTAAGTAGGGCTGCTCTTGTACATTTTGTTTAAGTCTTAAGACCATATACGACATAAAATAATTGACATTAAAAGTGAAGAGTATAAAAACATAAACTAAGCAATATAAAAAGCCTAAAATAAACTGCATAAATAAATTGCCAACACTGTGTTGTATTATTATAAAAACACTTGAATTTTTTTTGGTTTTTTTTCTAAAGATGTAAATATTAAAAAAATAATTCCTTCTAATGAAAAATATTACAAAATAGCGGCTTGGAAATGAAAGAATTTTCCTTGGTGTTTCATAACTATAATTACCATAAAGAAATCAAAAAATCTGTTTTTTCTTTGCTTATATCTCACTAACTTGCAAGACAGTTAAGCTACATAATGGTAATTTTTATGCCCCTAGGGTTCATTAAAGAAAAAAAAATTTTTTTTTAAAGAAAATAAAAATTCATTCTTCTATATCTTAAAAGAAAATGGACCGATTGCGCCAGCTTTTCCTATTAATTATTCTTAATATATATCGGGGGGTGGTATAGTGAAGTTATGAGACCGCCAAACTCCAAATCGAAGAACTCTGTTTCGAATCCCAAAATATATAAAAAATCTACATTGCGGTGTTGAGTTTTTCATTTAGCGGCTTACGCCCAGATTTATCGAAATTTGCTCTTCTGAGGCACTAAAACTCCACACAGCATTTACTAAGAGCCATGACATAAACTCAAAGGTACTAAATGTTGTGCCATTTATGGCGGTAAATCGGCCAGCAGGTCTTATTTTATTTATGTCTTCCACTGTTACTGTGGCTAAATGGCGACATAGTCATATCAGTTTTAATTGCCGCAAATTTATGGACTTCTAACTGCAAACACAGCTGGCGTTGTAAAAGACAATTTGAAGAATGCGTTTGATGGTCGCCTAGTATTGAGTTTTGACAATTTTCAGGATCTAGTTCAATAAGCTAATAAGATTATAAAGCTTTCAAGGATAATATTGGACAAGAGCACTCAACTAATCGCCGTAACAGCGAAATGTACAAACAAGCGTTGAGGGTTAATCGTTGGAGTTTAAGATGTCTTTATCACAATAACAAAACACACGCAAAATATTACGTCTACCGCACAAAGCTTTTGTTTAGGTTTTGTGACCATATCGTTGAAACATTTTGTAGAAAGAGTAATTGTTGGTATCTACTAGACATGCCCCGTAAGCCATGAGGCAGATCGTCTAGTATGATGTCGGATATTTTTATAATTCTGTGACTCTTGGAAGGCAGGGCAGGATATTAATAGATGAGATGAAAAACTAATTCTTCCTTTTCCTAATCTAAACAACTGCTAAAGATCTTTTGAGGGAAGTCCGAATTGTTGCATGTTTTCCTAACATTCACTGACCCGTTAATACGTCCAGTAACCTCTGGATGTCCTTTTGACTACAGTTCGTAAGTTGAGATGTACGACTGGTATCCAAATAAGACCACGTAAGACTACATACTTGTAGAGTATCACCTGTCTTTGTGTTTTTCAAGACAGAGTCTGGAATTCTTGCCTTTAATATTCCACAATGGGACTGCAACTGTACTTGCGTTTGAGATACCTAAAGTGGACTAATTTTTGGCCAACTTACACTACAACTCATTACCACAATGGCCCCTATGCGCAAGGATCCATACTAAAATACTGCCAATTAGTTGACCGAGCCTTGACAACATTATTCTGCATTTCCCGACTAGTTTGAGCGTGGTGGTGTATGACCTGAGTGAAAAGAATGCCGCCTAACTGTCGACAAAAATATCAATATTCCCGTAAAAATTCTTGTAATTTAGTATTCTACATGACTCCTAAAAAGCAAAGATTTACAATGCTCCATTCATCCGGAAGACGGAAAGCCAGCCTTATTCCTAGTTTGACAAAGAGGACACAGGATTCAACTAAAAAGTCCTGGTCCCTAGTGTCGAAACTCCTTAAAAGGTCACCCATTTCCCAGCTACTCCTGGAGGGTATTAAATTTTTAACTCCCTATCAGAAACATTTAAGAGGTGATACAATTCTAAACATAAAAAGAGAATTTGTTTTTGAAAGAGGCAAAGAACTTTTAATTTAAATAAAACAGAAATTTTTTCTATATTCATTAAACTGGCTATATCAAGAGCAGATTTCTATCGTTAAGAGAAGTTACATAAATGAAGCGATAAATTTAAAAAATTATCTTAAATACTAATAAAACCGTGGTCAAGCCATTAACAGGAATAAGCAATATATCCTGATTGGAATTTATAAAAAATGAAATTTTTAAAAGTCAAAATTACTCTTTTAGGAGGCTTTAAAAATTGGTCATGAAATATCAGAAGACGTATCTAAAATTTGGCATCCAATTGAAAAACCACAAAAACAATTTTAAAGGTGTATCCAAGTCATTAACAACGGTGTACACTATATTCCGATCGGACTAGAAATAACGTCGCGATATACAAAAACTGTATTTTAAGGCGTGGCAAAACCATTTTTTTTTTGTTTAAGAATTGTCATTAAATATCTTTTATCCTAGGAAATGACTGCCATCAATATTTTTTTTTTATGAAGTTCAACCCATCTTAATATACACCCTTTACACCCACTATGCTTTTAGATTAAATATGTTAAATTGGCAACATTGCTTCAATTTAAAACGTTTCATATCTTTTACAGCGACCCCCACTAGTTGTCAGCGAGTAACACAAGAGCTTTTGCCAAGCTGTAGGAGCGGCAGAGATTATTAAGTAAAATGTTTTTTTTTTGCGGAAAAACGAAAACAAGTTTGTTGGCCGATGTAATGCCACGTTGAAAAAAAAATCTTATGAAAAATGCAAAAAAAAACCATTATTTTATAATAGAAAAATTTTCATACATAAAATACTTCATTATCACTATCCTAACAACATTGTTGTTGGTGATGATCATTAACGTTGCCATTATCGTCATTAGTACTCATAAATACTTATTTATGTTTGTACCTATGCACATCCACATAGCCAAGCAAGTGGGTTTCGGTTATTTTGCAAAAACAAAAAAAAAAAAAACAAAAAGTAATAAACAACATCATTGCCTGCAGAAAATTTCGCAATGTTGAATAAAACCTGTTTTAGGTTACGAATTTTATTCTTATGTAGAGTCACCATTGCAGCCACAATTACAACAAGTAGGCTAGAGTGCAGTCAGAAACTTAAAGGTACAAAAATTACAACTAAAGAATTGAATTGCAGAATATCAGTGTAAAAGTAGTGGCAGTTGCTAAAATCTTGTTGATAATTTTTTTTTCTTAAATATAAAAAAAATAATTTTAATTATTTCTCTTTTCCATCAAGATGCAAATTATGGCATTCAAAAGTGATGGAATTTTTACTCGAAAGTTTGAGTTAGCTGTGCTTTTAATAAAGATTCAATGTTAAAAATCGCCAAAATCGCGAAGGCCTCTTTTTTTAGTTTTTATAATAAAATATATATTTTTATAATTTAAAAAAATTGTATTTTTATAAATTTCGAATCAAAAAAATTCGCCAAAAATGTAAAAAAAGTTGCCATGATAAATATCTTACTTAAATTTTTATTTAAAACAAACTAAAAAGTTATTAGTGAACACGAAGGTCCAATGTTTGCCATTTAAAAATTCTATAATAGTCTACTTAAAGAAGCAGAGAAAGAATTTATGTGGTTATCAGGTATACATATCGACTCCAGGGGGGCTTAATACCTTTTGTTCTACGTGCAATTAATATTGTTTAATGCTAATATTTTTCAATAAATTTTTCTGTTATAAAGACTTATTAAGAGTTCTTTCTTTAATATTGGGTACTGTTGTAAAGTATCAAAACTAAATAGGTGCGTCAAGCGTTTCCATCAGGCTGTAATTTCAGACATAAAAATATAAGAATAAAATAATTATTTTTTCGTATTGTATTCTCAAAAAGAATTTAGGGCACATCAAAAAATAGCCATGTCATCAAATCGAAAATTAGCAATCCCAAAAAGTTTTCAAATCGCCAAGTTTGGCAAGAAATCAGTAAATATGAAAATCCTAATAATAAATTCTAAAAAGAATTTTCAAATTTTAAATGGGTTAAAAAGTCGTAATTTGCCGCAAAATGCCAACGAAACTTTGAGATGTTTGAAAGTAACACTCACCTTAATAGTTACGTGGACATGCATTTAAGAAAAAAAAAAATTATAACTTTTTTTCCGGCTACCTAATGACCTTTCCGCAACGAATTTAATTAATTTTAAATTTAAAAACAATTTAAAAAAATTTTAACCCGTTACGAAAAATATTAGAAAAATTCTCTATTTTATATTACCTTTCTAAACTTCAACACCAGGTATAGGTATATAATTTTTAACAAATTCTTTAATTATAGACAATTGAACAAAGCAACAACCATTTAATTTTTATGCACACCCTAGTATGTACCTATGCTTCATACATGCATGATGCATCTTACATTCCTACATACGGATGTGTGTTTATGTAGTCAGAATTTTACCAATAACTTGTTTTTGTTCAATTTTATGAACTTTGTTGTTGCTGTTTGTTAGTTATGAAGTCATACAAACATACATACATATTTCATGTTGAGTTAATGATGTTAATGTTGTTGCTGTTGTTTTGTAGTGTTTTTATTTTCGTTTCTTATTTTCTTTGTTGTTATTGTTTTTTGTTGTCGTTACCAACGATTGTGTTTAATTGGGGGAAGCCGTTTTGTTGTCTGTGGTCTCACTCTCTGTTTTTGTTTTTATTTTTTTGTCGATTACTTTTGTTGTTATTGCAGCGACTGTTAGGTGCTGCATTCGTTGTTGCTGTTGTTATTTGTACTGTGGTTTAGTTGTATGTAGTATTTATTCACCTTTACGGTATGATTTTAATACACATTCACTAACAACCAAACAAAAATAAAAAGGTAGGTAAAACACTTTATTTTATGTGCTTTAATTTTGTTTTGTTTCTTAAATTTGCCAGTGTGTGTCGTTGTGCTAAAATTTGCAGCTGTTGCTGAGAACCGGTATTAAATATGTATGTAAAAAATAACATTTTTTTTATTGAAAATAAAAAAATAAATGCATGAATTTACATACCTACACACATCTGAAATCAAATTTCTTAAGCCCAACGTAACGTATAAGTAATAGGTATGACAATAAATAAACCTGCTTAAATAAGTATACAATTTTTATTACAATTATTTACTTAATTTAAAACATTATAATTGGTTTTATGATTCCAGTTATAGGCAAAAATTTTTGCAACAATGAAATTTTCAAGAATTGTGGAATTTATAGGTTTTTATTTTTTGTTTTGTTAATCCACGATCGAAGATAATTTTCTAAAAATAAGCATAATTTAAAAATGATGTGTTTATTTGCTTTAAATTGATTTGAAAAAAAAATATCTAAAAAACACATACCTATTCGGTTGTAGATTTATTTGTTGAGTTTTACACAAAAAGAATAAATTAAATATGTATTTTGGAAGCTGATTCAGCTTTTGATATTTTTCTGGGAATTCAAAATTGATTGAATTATAAATATATACACACATACATATGTACATACATGTTATTGTATAGATATTGCTGAAAAGGAGAACTTTCTGAATAATTATCAGAAATTTTTTATAAATAAAAATATGTCTAATTTTTTTTCCCCAAAAAAATCTTCTAGTGATACAGAATTTAATAAAAAATATCTGCTATCAGAGAATTCATTTGAAGTTTTTAAAATTTTCTAACATTATCTACATATCGGTGCCAAAAAGAAAAAACTACTTAAGTTGACATAAGCTAATTAGAGACCCGGAATTCAAAACTACTCTCAGATAGACTCTGAACTATTTTGGACAATTTTGCATGGAAGTTATAGCGTAAAACCCTATTGCCTATATTTTTTTTAAAGAAAAATATCAGTTGGACTAACAACTTATTTTAACTTTTAATCTATCTAAATGTGCTTTTTAACATGTTCATCGCATAATTCAGATAATAGTTCTTATTTTATACGGAAAAAATTTTTAAAAATCAACTCAAAAATTTAAAAAAAATTGCCTGAAAATCTATAAAAACAGATATAAACTGTTTTTCTTTATTGCCACATATATATTGAGTCCTATTTGCGATTGTAGCCTAAGTGACAACATTCAAATTGTACAGGAAAAGGTTTGTATTGTATTTGAATTTAAATAGGCAACATTATTCCTAAATGCTTCCCCTATAAAATTGTAATGCTTTGCATTTATAAATGTTCGAAAGTAAAATAACATTAAGAATACTTTTCGTAAGCAATCTGAGAATAAATTTTTGTTCGTGGTATTGACCATTTTATTTGATACCAATATTAAGGGGTTTTTTAAATACAAGATTTGACACAATAAATATATTTTACGACTATAATGAATTTTAAATTTTGTAAGTGCATCATATTTACTTAGTCAACCCCTTTTATTTGATATCCACATTGATAGTGTTTGTTGTCTAGAAGCTTAATAAATTTGTTTTTCGTTTGTAAATTTAAAGAAAATCACTGAATCAGTTGAACCTTGGGGGTCTATATCTTAGTTCGTTTCAAACCAATTTGTTAGGTTTTCTCAGAAATAATTTTAAGGCGATTGTGCTAAAAGCTATTCATTCCCGGATATTTACAAGAGACACATACAGATTTGTGCAACATATGGGGGCTTTTAAATTGTGATTTCAAAAAAAGACGGACAGTCGGATATTTCAGAATATATACAATAGAATGACAAAATTAAAAATACCCTTGACACCACATGTAATTATAGAGACAGCTGTCATCAGCAAAGTCTAAGTCTGAAAGTCTACACAACGTGCTCATGAGTAGAAATCATAGCTTGATTCATAACAATATCATGTACGATGTTGAACTATAAAAGGATTAAGACGGATACCTGCCTAACACCCCCTTTAGTGTTTATGTGCCCACTAATTTGGAAACAAGTGTAGCCCATATACAGATTTTACTAGTCTGATAATTTTATCTGGCACTCATTTGAACTGCATCACTTCACTTCATATGGCAAAGTTATAAATAGAAACAAAGGCTCATTGGAAATCCATAAATATGAGATACGAGGCTTAATTGTCATTCTGGTGTCTGTTCAATTATATTGTGAAGGCTGTTCATATGATCAATAAATGATTTATTCGGCCTGAGTCCTGCTTTATAAAGAGTGCGTATGGAAAGATGGTATTTACAAACATTTATCTCTGTAGAAAAATTATAAAAATGGGGATTTTTAAATTTAAAAATAATTAACAATAAAAAAATAATACATATCGATGGCGTATTTCGATTTTTTCAAAATTTTGTTTTTAACGTTTTTTAGTAATCTGCTAACAAACACATCACACAAAAATAATTTCGAAAGCTGAGGTTGAAAACAAAAAAAAGCCCCAACCCATTTCATACTTTTTTTAAATTTGTTTTGCATTTTCCTTCTCCTGTAAATAATAGAAAAATTAATAAAATAATAATAAAATATAGAAAATCGAGATACGCCCTTTTTATATTAAGCAATCGATATGTTTAATGTTATATGACATCTTGATAAGCCCAAGAAAAATCATGGGGAAGTCAATCTTGGCGACCATTTGCATTTTCCTGTCAAAAAGTTGGCATCACTGCTCTTTAGCAAGACATTCTTATGATGTTTGGATTTAGCATCTTTCTTTAAGTTGGTTCGAAGTAAAAAAAAACTACCGAAAACAAATTTGCGTGTTTGTGTGGTTATATTTTTCTTTCTGATAAAAACCAGAAATTATTTTATGAGAAAAAGAGGGAATTCCCAAGCGAAAGACATACATACATAAATACCTTCACATTCATAATAATTTTTTTTTAATTAACAAAAGCCTTTTTAAACACTATTATGTACATAAATTTTTGATTTACAATCTTAAGCTCAATCTTTAGAATTTTTATGAATATTTATAAGAAATATGGAATAATCTTTAATTAAAGAACAAGAATGTTATTGTTGTTAATCGATTGTGTCGAATCTTTAATACCCTCCAGAGATACAAAGTGCTCGACAAGAATTGATTTAAAAACAGATTCTTTAAACAACTAATCGAGTCTCCCTAAAGTTTCAATAACTTTCTTTCATTACAGTCATAGAATTAAGATCAATATTTCGACTAAGTACATTCTCTCCTTAACTTTCGAACTGTGAATGTTAAACTTTTATTTATTTTAAAATATTGTATGACAAAGCGTTAATTTTTAGTGTTATGTGCCATTTTTACTAACATTAAACTGTCAGTTGTCAAATTATCTTCGCCGGTAAATTACAATCTATTATTTATTTCTGGTCAAGCCCAACCAAATTAAGGGTTTTATTATTTAATCTGAATCTTCACAAACATTTTTTACACCCTTCACCTGTGGTGTCTTTTCGAACTATTTTTTAATTAATCGTTATTTAAATCCGGCACCATCGCCTCATAACTTTCTAAAATATAAACAAATAAACACGACCGTCTCTTTTTCTAATATTTTTGCAAGCAAAAAACACAATTTTTCAGCCCGACACGTATGTTACAATTTATATATAAAATATGTCACTATTACTATTTGTTAAAATTTTGGAACACATCGGTTTCTAATTGGCAAAGTTATAGGTAGAAATTTTGGGAAAATATATATTGTTTTAAATATAACAAGTTTCTCTAGCTCTTAAATAATTTTTGCACATGATAGTGACACCGAACTAGAAGCGGTAGCTTCGGAAATTACTTCTGAGAAAAACTAAAAAATCGGTTTGAAACTAACAAAGATATAAATACCAAAATACAACTACTTTAATGTTTTCCCTAAAATTTACCAAAGAAAATCGTTTTTTCAGCTTCTATAAAACCAAGATATCGTATGAAAAGACTTAATTCGCATAACATGGTACACTATAAAGACATTTTAAGTTCATGATGGCCGCCACTACAAAATGGCATGCAATAAGTGTGAGTCAAATCTGGTACTTAAAAAATTTCACCCTTTAACTCCCTTAATACTGCAATCAAGTGAACAGGCTTGACCAGTAAAATATAGTAAATCATGAAAATGTGTTAATCCAAAATGGCGTCCTAAATAAAATGGTGTATATATGCCTGAAGTATTTACGGCTTTGTCCGTTTCAATTCCACAATTTTAATATCAAATAAAAAGTTTAGACCAGTAACATACAGTAAAATATAAAAACGTGTCAAATACAATATGGGTCCGAAACAAAATGGCGTATAATTTTTTTCCTAAATCTATCAATATAACCCACAACAAATAAAAGGGCTTGACTAGTAAAACTCCATTAAACATGAAAAAATTCAAAATCAAAGATGGCGTCGGAAATAGTAAAGCAAAATAGCGTTTAACATTAAATCTGAATTCTAGGGTACGCCACAATAAAGTCATTCAATCTAAGTAGACGACGGTGAAGGGTATTACCAGATTCGGCACGACCATACATATTACTCCCACTTGTTGTATATATAAACTTGTTATGGCTTTATTTTCCTGTATATATGAACAGTAATACATATCTTTGAAAAATGTATAAAGAGAGAATTTCAAGAGTATCAGTTACTTTGTATTTATAATCCAGGCATGGAAATTTGTTAAAGTATATTTTACATAAAAATCATTATTGTCATTGAGGGCTTTTTATAAGTATATGGGCAATCTCATAGAACGCAATAGCGATAATGTAATTAATTAATTAACTTTTCCTATTATGTTTGTATTATTTATTTTTTTAAAGTTATGATGTAGTTTTAGCTTACTTCAGCAGCAGATATGAGACAATCAGCCTTATAGTCTAAAATATATGTTTTTTTATTACTTTGAATGACAAATTCTTTTGAGTTTTTATTGTTTCCCTTTTATTATTATGAATAATCGTAAAATGTTTTGAAAACAGCAAAATCTAGCCTAACTCTATAATGTTCATGCACTACAATATGTGAAGAATAACCAAACTAACCCTTATTGGGTGTTTAGATCAAATCTCCGAGTTGGAAATTATGAAAAACTGGGGAGTTGAAAAATGCCATTATTGAGTAAAAAAAGGATACAAAATTTGGGATGATTTATTTATTTATTTTATTTATTTATTTTTATTTCTTTTCGATGTCCCATACACAAGACTTTAAGTCTTATATTGCAGTATGGAACTGAGCATATGCAAATAATGACAAAATAGGTGTAATTTTTAACATAAATTGTAAGTAATTTTAAATAAAAAAATTAAGAAAAGCAAAATATAGAAATTAACCAAATTTAATAACAAAGTGTTAATAAAATTTAATAAAATAAGATAAAATAAAATAAGACAAAACAATAATAAAATAAGATAAAACAATATACAAGCAAAATTTATATATGTATGTATTTTAACGTGAGAAATGACCAAAAATAAATTTTCTGAATTGTCGTGCGTTACTAATGGTTTGTGATCTATAGGGGATTCCGTTCCAGAGACTGATAGCATTAATAAAGAAATGGTATTTAGAAATCAGCGTTCGATGACTAAATGCTAGAATTCTTTTGCCTCTATCAAGTGTTGAAAAATTTAAACGTTCATGGAGATGTTCAGGCTGATGTGTATATATAATTTTATGCATAAACAGTAAACAACGCACTCTTAAATAATCATCAAAACTAATACCGTAAAGCAAGGTTACGTAGGGGGAGATATGGTCATATCTTTTTAGACCATATACGTACCGAATTATGTTATTAAATGCCACATTAAGTTTTCTTTTACTTTCACTATCGCAACTGGCAAATAGTTCACAACCATACAATAAGATAGGTATTAAATAAGTTTTGGCAAGAAGTATTCTAATTTTAGTTGGAGTACAATATTGAGTTTGCCATAGATTTCTTAGCATTGAGAACATTCTACCACATGCAACGTTAACGTGATTAGACCAAGTAAGGTTGTTATTAAAATAGATACCAAGATTTTTGGCAGAGCTTACAATATCTATGGACTGGTTATTTAAAGTTAAAATGGGGTTGCAGTCAAGTTTAAAAAGCCTCTTTTTAATAATCAAACACTTCGATTTAGAAGGATTAATTGCCAGCCCATTAGCGGTGGCCCACTCGTTAACAAGACCTAACTCCTGATTTAAAGTCATCACACATTCATCAACCGCGGTGTTGCTGCAACTGATATAAAGCTGTACATCATCTGCATACAGCCTTACCCTGCAGTGTTAGAGTTTGCCCTGCAGATCATTCACGTATAACGAAAACAGTAGAGGGCCTAAGATCGAACCTTGTGGAACACCTCGACTTAATGGCAACGATCCTGAAACTGAAGTAGAAGTTTCTACGTATTGATATCTATCAATTAGATATGAATGTATGAGATCTGTGGCACTTGATGCAAATCTAAACATATGTTTAAGTTTAAGACGCAAAATATTGTAGTCAACCGTATCAAACGCTCTAGAATGATCCAAGAGAACTAAAAAGGTAACATTACCGTTGTCTATCTGTTGTCTTATATCCTCAGCAACATCTACGAGGGCAGTTATACAGCTGTGATTTTTACGAAAACCAGATTGACGATCAGTGAGCATATTGTTAGTTTCAAGATACTGTGAAACTTGGTTATGAATTAATCTTTCAAAGACTTTAGATAAGAATGGCAAGATTGCTATCGGTCTGTAATCAGAACTAGATTTTGGAATGGGAATAATCTTAGCAAGTTTCAAAATCTTAGGATATCGTTTGGTAGTAAAAATTTTATTGAAAACGAATGTTATGAAAGGAAGAAGTTTTGGAATAAGAATTTTTAAAAACCTAGGATCTAACCCATCCACACCAACTGCATTGGATTTTATCGATAGTAGGCTGGATAATACGTCACATTGACTTACGTTTACAAAATTGAAATTATTGTTTAAAATATCATTAGAAAAATTATAGTAATTCGAATTCGGTTGAACATTTGGAATATTTAAAAATTGGTTATTTAGGATGTTTGCATCGACAGAACAAGGTTCTTGGCTACGAGAATTGCCAATGCCAATTTCACGAATTGTTTGCCAAGTTTTCTTCGAACCAATGGCAGCAGAGAACTTTGAAGCATAGTAGTTAAATTTGGCTTTTCTAATTAATCTGTTAGTTATCCTACGTGATACACAATATTCATCATACGATTCTGTGATTCTGAAACGCTTCCATCGAGCATATAGAAGGTCTCTGTTATAAATCGCCTGTTCTATATCGTGAGTAAACCAGGGCTTATTATGTCTATTTAAAATCTTCGACTTTAAGGGAACCACAAGATCGTATAAGTAGTTTAGGTTGTTCTGCAGAAAAAAGAGCTGATCATCAACAGAAATGAAATTATATAACACACTCCAATCAATACTAAAATATTCTTCCTCTAACCTAGCGTAGTCGATGTTTTTAAAGTCCCGATAACTAACAAATTGTTCATTCACATTCAATTGAAAATTAAACGTCATGAAAATTAGGTCATGACGTGAAAAGCAAGATGCAGACAATTGGTCATAGAGCAATACTTTCGAAGTATCACTGACAAAGAAAAGGTCAAGAAGTGTGTTGTTAGTACTTGTAAAATGTGTAGGAATATTTGTGTTTGGGGAATTAAGACCAAGTGTGAGCATGTTGTCTGTAAGATCAGAGTTTACTAAAATGTTTGAATTAAAGTCGCCTGTAATAATAACATCCTCGTATGTAACAGTGTATGTTCCCAGAGTGTTCATAAATCTCTCCATACAAATACGATTATTGGGTCTATAAACACAACCCAATAATAGTTTCCTTCCCTCACAATTTACTTCCAGAAATAAATATTCCACAAATCTATCGACACCAGTAACCAAGACATTATCTGTAGACTTACTGAGAACTTTGACTGCAATTCCCTTTTTCGCATAAATTGCCACACCACCATACCCATTTCTATCAACCCTCCTGATATTGTATCCTTTCAAAGATACTGATAAATCAGTGAAATCAGGTTTAAACCATGTTTCAGATACACATATCAAATCTACACCGGAATTCTCAAAAATAAATCTAAATTCCTCAATCTTAGGCCTCAAGCTTTGGGCATTTATGTGACAGATTTTAATACCTCTCCTTTGATTAACCAAGACTTTTATTTTTTTTATTTTTTTTTTATTTTGTACTCAATAATAAATAATATTTTGATTAAACCGAAAACAACCCATCAGAATATAATTAATAATTATATATGATTTTTTCTAAGCTTGAGATCAACTTTTTTACATTACCCGTTAAAAAAAATATAATTAATAACTAGAAATAATATGTTTATTAGAAAGATTTTTGAACAACATTTTTTTACCATTAGGAGAGTTGAGTTTAAAGTAAGCTTTTCAAAATTCTGTTTTAGCGGAAAAAAGTATCTAAACAATTTTCCAGACAGTTTCGAGTTCATACTTTGCGATTAAAAATGGTTAGTTTTAGGAAAATATTTGATGAAACAATCTATAAGATCAAAGCAGTTAAATCTGTATGTTCTGAGATATGCAGTACAATTTTATTTCTAAAACCTTTGTAGAATATTTAATTACCACCCCTACCCTTTTTATAGTATTTTTTTACGATTTATTAGAATAGATTCAAAAACTAATTTTTATATTTTTTGTGTTGGGATTAAGAGTGTTCACATGTTCCACAAAATATTTACGTTAATATTTTCTAAAATGTTTCTAAAAATACCCAACACCTCAGATGTAAACAACACATAGTTTTATATACCGATATGCCGCGTGAAACGGGGAAAAAAGGGGGGGAGGACTTTTATCCCCTCCAGAATAAAATTTCGATGTACATTTTTTAAACGCTGACTACATTGTCAGAATCCCGTAATTTTGGAAAGAGTTTGAAGTTAAACATTGTTATTTGGTACATATCGATGCCTTACTTCCTCAACCTCGTATCTTAAAAAATAAAATTTTTCAGGAGAGAAAAAAAAACGGTTAATCTTTTTATACTTCGGTGTTTGGTTAAAAGTTTAAATGCAATTATTAAGGAATTAATAGTATTTATGTATATTAGTAGTACTAATATACTAATCTTTTTTAGTAAAAGCATAAAACAATCGTTTGATATGAAAAAGTCAAAACCGTATTTTTTAAGAAACGAGGTTGAGGAAGTAAGGCATCGATATGTTTAATTGCAAAAATGTACCCTTTTATTATTGAACACAGTAACATTTAAAAATTTAAATTTTCCATACCTGCTTTAATCTGTTTAGTAGTTCAACATGTACAAATGAACAATTTCTTTGTTTTGTTTTTTTTTTTTGCGAATCGGGCTCTTGCAATCATAATAACCCAATTGGTTATGTTTTTAGGACATCATTAACGATGGCTGGACATACTGACGACTGCTTAACAAAATCATGGTTGACATTTTTAAGCAAATGAGTGACTGTAAAGCAGCTAATGCACTTTATGTTTTTTACATCTGACTTGTTTAATTTCCCACTGCAAAATACGAACATGTCGTACGTTACCTTTAAATCATTGATTCTGTCAAACACATGTGCTAAGTCATCTGATAAAAATTTATTTAGAGCTTGCTCTATTTTGTTTTGACAAGCCATCTGACATCAGCTGTTGGCAGAAATCTCTGCCGCTGGAAAACAGTCAACGGTGGATGACATTAAAATAACAATTTTGACAAACATATACATATGAGTCACAAATGTGACAGTCTGATGTAGAAAACATGCCGTGTATTAGCTGCCCAAAACAAACATAGGGCCGTATTCATAAAAAATATTTTAGGTTTATTGAAGGCTTATTTGACAAATTTCTCTACAACATCTGTCAAATAAGCCTTTAATAAACCTAAAATATTTTTTTATGAATACGGGCCATAATTTTTATTATTTTAGCCATTTTAAAATAACGCTATTTTAAATGAGTTTTTTTCATTACAAACGAAGAATTTGAAGACTTTGTGGTTCATCTTGTCGTTAATACACTTTTATAGACGATCTTACACAATTATGTCACTGAGCTTGTCGTCAACGAAATTTGATACTTGATCTGCTAAGTAATTTGTCGCCAGAGTGGTCATTCATTGAATGGGGGTTTCCATTATATTATCGTTCAGTGAAAAATGTCCTGCCTTCAAATTTACAAAATGTCTTAAAAGAAATTGTGAAAGACAATATCGTCTATGGCGATTTTGCCAACTGGGTATGCATGCAATAGTTTTTTTTTATACATGCACACCTACAAATACAAAAATGTATGTTGTGAGGGTTATACACATGTGTGTGTATGTATGTGTATGTAAATATCATTTACTTTGATATTTAAGCACATTGTTCTAGTTAATCCCGTATTATTGAAATGTCTTCCTTTGATATATATTTTGTGTTTTATTATTTTGTTATTGTATTTTTCTATTTTTTCTTTTTAAAATTAAATTTATTAAAGTACAAACACATTAAGTTTTTATTTAATTATAAGGCGTTTACATCTGAGTCATTATATTTATAAGACATTTAGATCTGAGTCATTATCGGGTTATAAAGGGCTTAATGTGATAAGCGAGTTAATTTTGTAGGTTATAACCGGTTTCAACAAACGGTTAAAATCTAACGTTTTTTATTGAATTACAATACAGAGTTATATACGATATAGCACGTCATTTTGACTGGCATATTCACATCCCTTTTTTATTAAAATTTTTTCTCACTATTTTGCATAAATGTAAAAGAATTTTTATTGATGCGAGTTTGAATTTCCTTTTGCACCCATAACTTTCTGGGTGATTGTTAGCTTTTTGACCGTTGTCTTTAATTTACCGCATGATGTTAAATATCTGTATCCAGATGGCCAAGTCTTATTCCCGAAATAAGAGAGCACACGATTAGGGACGAAGCAACCACATTATTAACATCAAATTTACTTTGTTTTTGTATCGAGGTATCGAGGCCAATTATGTATAGAGACGCAGATGTGTAGTGGCTTTGGCGAGCTTTTTATACCCTTCACACAGTGAAAAAGGGTATATATAGGTTTGTCATTCCGTGTGAAATTTCTACAATTTTCATTTCCGACCCCATAAAGTATATATTTTCTGAAAGCTTATGAATAGAGGAGTCGATTAAGCCCTGACCGTCTGTCCGTCTGACCGTCTGTCCGTGTGTATGTTGAAATCAACTTTTTGAAGCCCCCCGACATAGGTTGGACCCGGGTAAGGTATTAAAATATCAGAAATATTCGGGAGTAGATCGGTATTGAAAATCAGAAACATCGGTACATAAACAACTGAGATATGAGCAAAAACCCACGACCACCTCGATTTTCTTTTCATAAAAACAACATTACAACAACAACATACATACATACAAACGTGTATACTGGTTAGAGAAAACGTGGCATCGAATCCCAGCTGAGGCAAAAAAATTTTTTTTTAAATTTTTTTAAAATTTTTTTTTTTAATTTTTTTTTTATTTTTTATTTAATATATTATATATATTTTTATTATTATTTTTTTTTATTTTTTTTTTTTAATTTTTTTTTTATTTTTTTTTTTGTTTTATATATATTATATATGTATATAATAATTTTTTTTTTTTTAATTTTTTTTTTAAATTTTTTTTTTTAAATTTTTTTTTTATTTTTTGTTTTGTTTTTTTTTAACATACATACGTGAATTTACTGTTATTGCATGACTACACGTTGTGAAGGGTATATAAGATTCGGCACGGCCGAATATAGCGCTTTTACTTGTTGTTATATGAAATTATTATCTACGGCACCAAATCGGTGTTTCAAAGCTTTCATCAATACTTTTACTTCTTCAGTGTTGACATTTAAATGACTTCCTTTTAGTTAAATAACAAATTTGATTGTTGTGTCATTATTATTATTATTATTATTTCAATAAGACCGGTAGGAAATTACAAGTTAATAACTGGCTGTATTTATTTTCGATTCCTTACTGAAAACCGTATTTTTTTAAATGGCAACTATTCAAAAAACTAAAACCCGGTTTATGAAAAAAGTCGAATTATCGATAATCCTTTTTAAACTTAACTAATTTTTTATAAAGGAAAGGGTGGAAATGGGAAAGAAGCATTTTTAGCAACACTGTTATTATGCCAAGCGGTACTATGTATGAACATTGTGTGAGGCTTTACGACCAACTTGTTTAATTCTCTGACTTTGGCGCACAGTGACACATTTAGCGATATTTTTTGGTGCTTGTAGTTATAAAATAATAAAAAAAAACACTTGAGACTCTCGAAAACAAACATTTAACGCAGCAAACAGCAGGTGGTCTCGTTTATATTTATTTAAAATTTTATGTTTATTTAAAATTTTAGTTATTTTTTAATATAAAGTGAGATAAGATAAGGTTGAACAGATTTAAATTCTGAATTTCTCTGGCAATAAAATCGAATGCTGGAAATAGCAAAAACAAAATATTTTGGTCGCTACCTCGCATCAGGAACGTTTGCGCCACTCCCTATATGCACTAAAAATTGTCATTTTATATACATAATTACTTGGTCCGATCTATTTCAGATAACCTGCCTGACCCATAATATACATGATATAGAGTGGACCAAAAGTCACCATGGATTTCATAGATTTTATAAAAGATTTTTTTATTTTTTTTTCCCGATTTTAATGAACATACAGTCGTGTCTGGATATATTGAACTAATTTTTGCACGGTATCCAGGTTGTTCTCTATATCAAGGTTGAAATTTTTTTTCAAAAACTCGTTTTATTTACTAAAAATACATGTAAATGCAATAGCTGATTAGAAACAATTTGTACAAAAAAGGAAATATATGGGCTAGTCCTGCGTTACATTCGCACGCAAATTTGCTTGTTAAGATTGACACGGCTGGCGTGTTTTAAACTTAAAGGTTAACTGTTTTTGAAAAAAAGTTATGCTAGCTTAAAGTTACGTTACGGACGTTACAAAAAATGGAAGTCGATTTTGAGGCTTATGTGAATTTGCAAATTTTTTAGCTAATTTTGCATAATAAACAAAAAAATTCTATATACAAAAAATTAATTGGAATATATGACGATATCAATCCTGCTTAGAAAAGAAGTCTAAGTAGTCCCGTTAAACAAAAATCTTAATTTTTGTCTGTTACGGACGTTACGTTACGGACGTTACACTTTTTACTTAAACAAAATTGTGTATATAAAAAACATTCATGTATTTAAACATTTTTTTAACCTTGTAATTATTAATTTATTAATTACAAAAAAATTATAGAATATTTCATTGCTCTTATATTAGCTTGTATTCATTTATTTATGTCTTTATTTAACATTGTATATTATGCTGAGTACACCCAGCTGTTCGAGCTACTTTTATAGTATTGTCATTGGAAAAGCCCGAAAAATAAGAACATCATTTAAGAGCTGGATATTTTTTACATTTATCCATGTTTTTGATATTTCGTCAGGTATGGGTTTAACATAATTTTTATCAACGTAAATTAGGAAAACGCCATTTATATATTTTTTTTGCTAATTTGTGAAAATCTCGAGCGTTTTTTAAGATGAGATTTTGGGCTTTTACTAGTTGCCAAACTTTTCGCTTAACAATAGCGCCAACACCGTCCATGCAAAGTAGAAAAAAAAATTCCTAATTTCTAACGGAAAATCCAGTACTTAAAAATTGCATGCATGGGCGTACCGCCAAATATTTGAAGAGGGACATGGGGGTTGCGGTTTAAAACATGGTTATTGATTACTAATTATTGATTTTTAGGAATTATTTTAGGTTTCAGAAGAATGTGAAATTCATTTCAATTTAAGTTGCAGATTAGGGGATCGCATGTTATTTAAACACACTTTTTGTTACTTTGAGATGAAGTTTTTCGGATTCTCGGCAACCTAGCCCAGATTCAGATTCAGCAGATGAAAATCCATTATAAACACTTACTTTAACCTCATAATATTAAAATAAAATTTTGGGTATTTTCATGCCGTTACGGACGTTACACACTTTGTCATTTATATTTCAAAGAAAAAAGTGTAATAAAGGTATTTCTTTTTCTTCATCAGATTAAATTACATAATAAACTCTGTTTATAAAGCTAGTTTGGAAAACAAAATTATTAAAATTCATTCTGTTAAACTTAAAAAACTCTATTTTCCGTTACGGACGTTACACACAGTGTACCCCTTTTTTAGTTCAAATTGTTTATATGTTTTAGATAATTTACAAATATGATTTTTATCTTAAATAAAAGAAAATTAAACAAATTAAAGTTTTGCTAAACGCTAAATACTGAAACGACTGTTTTGCCCACTTTTTTGACCATGAAAAATACCCTTTTTTTACAAAAATAAATGAAAGCAAGAGGTACGTTAGGGTTAGCCTCTGACAAGGCCAAACAAACCACTATAAAACCGTATTGCTTATATATTTTGGAGCTTGAATATGTATCCTATTATTCCATTAACAAACATCTGGATTTTGGGCAACTTTAAATTTCTGTCTTTGGTTTAAAAATTTTCGGATTAGCCCATATGTAAATATGTATTTAAGTTTAATAAAAGAATTGTTGTTGAAGTTGTTTTCAAAATTTTGTTAACTATTAGAGTTATTCACTATTTAGAGTACTCCATGCAAAAATTTTGGTGTTCACTATATCGGGTGTTCACTATATCCAGGCACGACTGTATATAAAATGACCTTTTTGTTACACTAAATATGAAAAATAATAACCCTCGTTTTCAGCTTTCAAGGCGTAACGGGATCGTTTTAGAGCATTTTTTTAAAATAACTTTTAAAATTTGTGGCTGTAGCGCTTGATTTCCTGCAACAATGTTGGCTTTTAGTTCAAGGATTGTCTCAGGCTTGTTCATGTTTACTTGCTCCTCTAAATAATCCCAAAGAAAATAGTTGAGTCAAATACAAAATGTGTTTTACTGACATCAGTTTTTATTAAAAATTTGCATTTCGAATAAGTCTTGATAGTAAAAATTTGGAAATAATTTCGTTAATTGGTTTTTATTTTTCCGTGAGTATGTCGTGATCACAGGTCTTTTTTAACGTGATGAATTTTTTTATTATATTTGTAAGCACTCCTGTGTGTGAGCAAGCAAAAAATAAAGCCGTGTATAAGTAATAATTTCATCGTAAACTGCAATTTTGTAAGTAGAAAGTTTTTTACGGTTCCATCTCTAGATTAAAACAACTATTTAACAACAGTTACATTTGTAAAAGTAGTTTGCTCCTTAGAATTAATTATTTTATTTAGCTAATTCTTAAGCGAATCTCACATCTTTTAAATCAGTTACGTTACTTTTGGCGGCCACACAAAAAAGGTTGGGTTTCGGTTAATTACGTTAAAATTTAATGGCTTGTAGTTCTGTAACTATTATGACTTTCGATTTAATATTTTAACAGACGAGTTGCGGGAGACTGGAGAACAATTTTGAATTTGAATCAACAAATAAATTTAAAAAAAAAAATATGTCAGTTAAGTTATTTTCGCTGTTAGGGCTCGATATGTATTATAATAGCAAAACTTAGTTCTATTCAGAAA
This sequence comes from Phyto melanocephala, assembly GCA_941918925.1. Lineage (NCBI taxonomy): Eukaryota > Metazoa > Arthropoda > Insecta > Diptera > Rhinophoridae > Phyto > Phyto melanocephala. Next base: position 109,210,891 of record OW799237.1, read on the forward strand.
ATAGTTGTCAGAGAAGAATTCAGATTGAGTTGGTTATTTTGGCAACAGTTGGGAACTTGCACGCAAATGGTGAACGTCTAGAAAAAATATGGATATCAGGTCATAAGGGCTTAATTAAAAACGAGAAGGCCAATATACATATATTCTCCAAAATGGGAACATTTTTAAGTGCTGTAACTTTGGAAAATACTAAACCCTTTCAACGATTAAAATATTAACTTAAAGTTTGTGGCGATGAAGGAATATGTCAGATTACGGCAAATACATACTAAATAAGGTCGGTCAAGTGACAAACATACGATGGGGTAACCCAAATCTTTATAAATCGAAAGATATTCTGAAACTGAATAGACCAACTGTTAGGAGACTTACTAGTGTAATAAATGGTCACACGGACTTGAGAACTCATCTAGCTCGCATGAGATTGTCGTAAGAAATTATATGTAGAGCAAGACACAACAAGACCTAGGAACACTACCTTCGTCATTGTTCTGTATGTGGGCGTGTATAAGATGCGAAAATTTTTACGTTAATACTATGCCGAACTTGGAATACCTAGGAACTCGAACTAGAGATCCATAAGGAATTACATTGAGGGATTGGGTTTCTAAACAAGTCGATTTTTATGGAGAAAATAGGATTATGGTTTTGATTACGGAAATTTTGTTTCCACGTAGAGCGCACTACATGCCTATTAAGCATACGTGTATAACTGTCATCAGTTTGGACTTTTAGTGCACCTCTTTTCGAACATAACCTAATTAAGGATCTTACTATTTTGTAGGAGCAGTTTTAACTAAAGTCCCAATTTATATTTACATTGCACTTGCAATTGATTCAATTAATATTTTAGTTGTTGTTATATAACACAGTGCGCCATTTCTGTATTATTTATGTTTTTTCATAGAGATTAAATAATTTCTGGCATTTTATGATTTTGTTTTTCTTTTTATTTATGATTTAGCACTTCGTCTTGTGAAGTGTATTTTAGCGTCAGTTTTATTTATTGTTTTCTTTGTTCTTGTTTCTTAAAAATGACGTAAAATGAAGTACATCTGTATGTATGTAGTTGTTTTTCAGGCAATGCGATAAGTATTTAAAACCATTGTCTTGGTATTTGAAAAGCAACAAAAAAAATAGATTAAATACTGAAAGATAAGGCAATATTTTATACTTTTTTTTATCATTAACAAATTGTTAAATCGTTTAAAAAGTGCAAATAACACAAATAAAATGTAACATTTGAATAAATAATTTTATGAGTAACACACTTGAACAGATAAGAAAGGTGTTCTAAATGTGGGTAATCTAGATTACGAAGAAATGTTGAGTTTAAAAAAGGAATTTGTTTATTTGATTGTTAAAATAATAGCTGCATCACTTGCTTTTTGTTGTTTCTAGAGTTCGATTAAATTTGCTAAATTTAAAATTTCACTCAAAAAAAGTGTCAATCAAATTGAAAGCACAATTTTTATATCTTATCAAGTTTATGCTCAACGTTTAGAGTAAACTTGACCATCCCATGCATATCAGTTTTAACACTCGCACTATCTGTCTTTTTATGAATATTTAATGTAGAAGATATTGAGCTGATGGAGTGAAAAGAGTTCAAGTTCAAGATTGAATTGGTGATTTTCGAATAGTTACGAAAAACTAGTTTTTTTTTTAAATTTATTTTCTTAAATTAACATGTTTTTGCTGTTGATTAAGTTTTTTAAAATTTTCGACATTAAAAGGGGAAGCAAAAGTCACACGCCATGCAGGTTCTGAATTTAAAAATAAAATGTTTTTTATATTTTCTTTAAACAAGCTTCTTTAACCCTTTACCTCTGGCATCAGGGGTATATATCAGTTTCTCCACCTTTTTTCAAGGCAACAATAACAATAGGAACAAAGATTACGCCATGCGCATGATTTCCCGCTAGATGACGTATTTGGCCCATAGTAAAAGCTGACGAGTAAAAAATTTCCGCAAAACTCTTGAATAAATCAAACCAAATGAATTAAATGCATATAAAATTTATTTAAATTTTATAAATACCAAAATTGCTTTAAAAGTGAAAAATATAATTTGTATTTGGTTAAGAAAAATATTAATTATTTCCTTCATACTCGGCATCACTGGCAACATTGGAATTAAAACACATTCTGTTCAATGCATATTTATTCATCAGGTACATAATAACAGTTCGGAGAGAATTTTTTTTGTTTATATTTTTTATATATGAAGTTTGACATTTGAAAGAATTTAGAAAAGTTAGAAAATTGTTTTTTATTTATGCATTTTTACAGCTGAAATTTAAAAATAGTGTTTCAGAAAATTATCAGCTGACTAATCAAGAGCATCTGTTCAATAAATATGTCTTGATTCTGTCCATAAAAACATTAGCCAATTGGAACACAAGTTGCGTGAAAATGGAGTACCAACAAGGGTTGCCAGTTTGTTTTCAAAAAGTGAGTCTAAGTAAGAATGCACTTTATAATTTCCAAATACAAGAAGAACATTTTATTAAACTCACAAAAGGTAATCCCGTCGCAACAGCTGATCAGTAATAATACTTAATGTAAAAGTTTATTGAATTTGCTTTAAGTTAATTTATTTATGCAGGGATGGAAAGTGAGATTTTCATTTCGGTATTAAAGAATTAATTTAAGTGTACTTTATTGAAAGCAATACACTAAATTAATTTAAATTTGTTGTTTTTATATCATTTATCATAGGTTTTTTAAGTCAACTTTTATTAAATCAAAGTGATCTTAACAATTTTCCATCCCTGATATACGAAGTCGTCTTAACAGAAAACTTTTATAAAATGGTTGCTTTGTTGTAGCAATTAGCCGTTTTATATACTTGTAAAAATAATTTTTTTGGTTGTGAAGTACAATTGCCGCGGCTGGACCAGAGCAACTTTTCGAGTGTAGGGGGTAGTATCTCGGCAATGGCATCACGAATGTTTGCCTTTAAATGCTAAATTGTCTCTGGTTTTTCTGCAAAACACCTGTCTGTAACGGCGCCCCACAGAAAATAATCCAACGGTGTTAAAACGCAGCTTCTTGGCGGCCAGTTGGCATCACTATGTCGGCTTATTAAGCGGCCATCAAAATTTGTACGCAATAAATCGACTGTGGCATAAGATGTGTGGCAAGTTGCACCCTTCTGTTGAAACCAAACATTCTTTACATCAATATCATGAAGAGCTTAAGAGGTGAGATAAGTGTCTTTACTGACCGCAGTTGTTGCGCCGTCCTCATTTTCAAAGAAATATGTGCCAATGTTACCTCCGCTCCACAAGCCGCACAAAAGGCACTCGTAATGGGTGCATTGGCTTCTGTAAGACAACGTTTGGTTTTTCTGAGCCCCAAATACGGAAATTTAGCTTATTAACGCACTCCACATGATGAAAATAAGCTTCATCCGAAAAGATGATTTTTTTTTTGGCAAAATTGACATCGTGCAGTTTCCGACCTAATGTTTTTGTTCTTGAAATAAATTTCCAATAAATCCCAACGCTGCTCAAGCGTAAATTGATTTAATTCGACAGAATAGAATGACATAAGTATTGCCAGATTTGAAATAACCGCTGGGTTGAATTTAAACTGAAAAATGGGTCACACTTTATAAATATGCCTCAAACGCAGGTCTAAATACAAGTTTAATTAATTAGTTTAATGTTGTTCCTTTCTAAAAAAATTTTGCAATAAGTATGTAAAATATTTGTATCAGTCTACACACACTCTTATAAAGTTGTCCATTTTTTCAATGGAAATGTTTCAATGAAACACAAAAATATGTTGATTTTACACTAAACATTAATGTATATGTAGCGACTCAAAATTTAAACCTAAATTTTGTATAAATAATCGCTATTTCTTTGTAAGTATTTATAAGCGTTAGCAACATTGATAACATATAGACAAGCTGTAAAAAAGAGTACTTTGTTACACTGAAATATAATTTGATACACTCTTGGCAGTTAATTGTGCAACATGTTCAGAAAAGAACACGATAACTGTTTCCATTATTTCATGTATTTTTAGAATAGAACATAAAACCTCTCGAACGGTAGCATTACTGTAACATTTTTGTCAGAAAGGAAAAAGCCATAAACAATTTTTTTAATATTAATATAAAAATTATAAAATTTAAGGTTTTATTTTATAAAAAGTTTCTGACATTTCTTATAAAATTTTTTCTCACATTTTTAAATAAAATTAATTTTTATTTTTTTACAAAAAATTTTTTTTTTTAAGTTTTGTTTTACAAAAATTTTTTTTTTAAATTTTATTTTTTTAACAAAATTTTATTTTTTACAAAAATTTTATTTTTTTGTACAAAAATTTTATTGTTTTTACAAAAATTTTGTTATTTTAAAAAATTTTATTTTTTTTACAAAAATTTTATTTTTTTACAAAAATTTTACTTTTTTTACAAAAATTTTATTTTTTTTACAAAAATTTTATTTTTTTTTACAAAAATTTTATTTTTTTTTACAAAAATTTTATTTTTTTACAAAAAATTTGATTTTATTATAAAAATTTTATTTTTTTTACAAAATTTTTTTTTTTACAAAAATTTTATTTATTTTACAAAAAATTTTTTTTTTTGCAAAAATTTTATTTTTTACAAATATTTTATTTTTTTAAAAAATTTTTTTTTGTTTTATAATTTTGTTAAATTTTTTGCTTAAAAAAAAATTTTGATTATTAAGAATTTAAATTTTGTTCAAACAAATTTCTTTGAAAAATTTCTATAATAAAGTTTTGAAAAATTAGTCGAACATGAGAAGCGTTAAACGAGTGCATTGACTTCTTGAAAACTGCAATTGTAGTTGAACTGACACATTCATCATCTTTTTTTATGTGCATTTATTGTCGGTGCATGGAGCAACAATTTTAAACACAATTACAAAAAAGTAAAAATCAAGAAATTGTAGTCAGTCAAGTTCGTTCAGAAAATACCCTTTACCGTAACATATGGAGACATTTGTTTTGATTTAATGAACTTACGTCAGCCTTTAGATTAAAGAGATACGAGTTACCATCTGTAGTGGTGTAGGGTAAACAGATATGCATGATTTAAAAACAAACTGTTAATATGTATGATTATATATATTTTTATGTACATACATACACACATACTTGTGTAAATGAAACAAAAAATATTACCAGTTTCTTTATTGGACAGCTTTTGTACAAAAAAAAAAAAAAAAAACGAAAAAAAATATTCACTTTGAAAACGCCGCTGTCGCCAGACAAACAGACGTCGAAGTGCAGTTGTGTATATACATGTATGTACATTGGTTTTTTTATTTTTTTTTGTTTGTTTTTTTAAACACAACTTTCGATCACGGTTGAGATAAAACGTTGTAAATAGGTACATACATATGATTCAACATAGCGTCATCACTAGCAGTAACGTCATCAACTTAACAATCATTATCATCACACAATTATACAAACACCCAAGCATTTATACACAAATACATACATTTATATATGTATGTTTGTATTTATGTATTAGTGTATATAAATATGGAAGTGCAAGTAGTAACGCGTATGCATAGGAGTACGTAAGTATGTATCTTCTATGCAACTGCAATATGAACAAAACACACAGCAAGACCATAAAAAGATTCATTCCTGCAAGTTTTTGCTGGAAGTAAATTTTATGCAAAAATTTATTTACACAATCACACCGACTCACGTTCGAGACAGATGCACCAGATTTAAACGAGGCAAAAAGAGACAATATACCAGTTGCCCAGACAGTTTTCTACTAACGGCTTAATTGTATTTTTGAAGATTAGCGTTGCCAAAAGGGATTGTGAGGTGCCAAATTGGGGATCTGGGATTTTGAACTTATGAAATTAAGGGTTTTGAAATTTTCGAAACATAATTTTTTTTTATTAAAATACAATTAATTTTTTAATACAATTGAATTTTTTTTAACCATTAATTTTAAAATAGTTTTAATATTAAGCAAATAATATCGCTGAATTAAAATCATATTCATCACTTGAGAATTTTACTTTTTATTAAATTCTGTTAAAAAAAAATTATTTTAAATATTTTTTTCTAAACACAAAAGATGTATCGAAAATAGCTTCAAGAAAATTTCAAGTTTTTTAAAATCACAGAGTCTAGCACTGTAATTTTACTGCTCGCTACTGTACACGCATACCTTCATTATAAAATCTGTGATACGAATAAAAACATCAAATGGCAAGTCACATATTTAGTAAGGCCAACTCTTTACAAACTAAACATTCGGAAGGGTGAGAAAAATCACTAAAAACTTAAACCAAGTATAATGCATCTGCATTGACTGTATAAATATATTTATTTGCGGTGTAATCAACGAATTCAATACAGTGAACTCAATGTATTCAAACTATTTAAAAAAATTAATGAATAAATGTTTTAGAAAGTATAAAAAGAATATAGAAATTAACCTAGAGTTTACACACCATATTTATAGTAGTCAAGTCTTTATTTTTATTACCAATATTTATGTGGTTAAAAAAACAGTATATCCGCCATTTTGCTTCGGATTCCATCTTAGATTTTAATGTTACTTACTCTTCACCTGTTGTGCTAAAAGTAATTATGGCTTTGTCAATCCGTTTGAAATTTCTACAATATTCATTTTCGACCCCATAAAGTATATATTTTCTGAAAGCTTATGAATAGAGGAGTCGACTGAGCAATGTCTGTTTATTCGTGTTTATGTTGAAATCAGTTTTTTGAAGCCCCTGACATTGACAAGAACCTAAAAGGCCTATTAGACACGCATACTTGTCTTAAGACATGTGCGATGGCATACCAAGTCTTACTGTGTAATAGCATGTATGTCAAGTATGTTAGACATGTATGTATGTTGGTTTTAAAAAATTTTTGAAAACCTGAGTCTGTCGCATACCAACATACTCGTCTAGTAGCGTGTCTGTCATACTTCATACAAAAATTCGTTCAAATTTTTGCCGCTGCTGTGTGCAATCGCAAATTTAAAAAAATGTCTCTCTAATATTATTTTCTGGAAAAAGTTTAAGCTTCCCACAATTGTGGCAAATAAAATCAAATCTGTACCACAACAAACAATTGAAAATTAATGCATACAATGCATTAAAAGAAAAATTAAGTGAAATAGAAAAAAATGCAACTATTGACAACTTTCCGCTTCATTGCCATGTTTTCGCTTCAAAAATTTCTGTGTAATGAAGTATGCCGTCAAAGTTCGACAGTATAATAGCTAAACCCAAAGTATGCCATACACATGTCTTAAGACAAGTATGCGTGTCTAATAGGCCTTTAACGTGGTCGTATATAATCGAAAATATTTGGGGTCAGATCGGTATTAAATATCAGCACAATCGTCCCATAACTTTCTGAGATATGAGCAAATAAACACGACTGCCTCTCTTTTTTCTTTTATATTTACCATAAAAATCCAAAATTATCAGCTCTGGGAAAATTTCCAAAAACGTTTGTCACTATTTGCAGATATAGTATGTCTCTGGGATATTCTTAGACAAATCGGTCACTAATCGGGAAAGTTATAGGCAAAAACTAGTTGAAAAAAAAAATATAGTTTTTTTAAATATATCAATTTATTAAGGCTCCTAATTAAGTTTTGGACACTCTTAAGACACCAAAATACAAGCCATAGTCACGAAAATTATTGACTAGAAAAACTGACAAATCGGTTTAAAACTATCTTGGTGTTTCGGTGATTTTTTTCATCTTCTGAACAACAGAGTTGATTGATATGGGTATCAGAAGAAAGGGCCAGACTAGCAGCATACAATACACAATATAAAAAAATATTTAAATCAATGATGGCCGTCACTACAAAAAGGCATAAAATAAGTTTATATCTCGGTCAAAACTAACAACTCCCTCAATATTGGCATCAAACGAAAGGGCTTAACTAGTAGAACAGAGTTAATCACAAGAAACACTAAAGCTCGCTTTAGCTCAAACTTTGGTGGTGTTCGTCTCGGTTGTTGTTGTTTTTTTTTTGGTGAAACAATTTTTTGTTTTTTACTTTCAGTACTTTGTTAAAAAACCCCCAAATTTTATACTGTTTCGTATATAATTTCATCGAAAAAATCATTGCCAACCTTATTAACCTCCCGATAACCTACGAATAAACTTGTGGTGTTATCACCAAACATACAGTACGTCACAAAATTATTTTGTTCTTATATTTGCAATTGCGTTTATTTTTTAAGGTAGCAGATACAGGACAATTTTATTTATTTTCATTGATAAATAGTATGACTTACAGTGAAAGAATTCAAAAAGAAAATGAAAAAATAAATTTTGTTACAAACACAGAAAAAAATATCGGCATTTGTTTTCAATTAAGGCGTTGATAGAATTCGGGCTTAAATTCAATTATGGACTTAATTAATGCAATTAATTATTTAATCAAGAATTTTGTTTTTTTATATTTATTTTTCAATTACATTTTTTTATTAGTAAAAAATTTCGATTTAATACTATAATGAGGCCATTTAATAATTCTCCATTATATTTTGAATGTCACAATATATCGAGATGGAAATGTTTCATGCAATAACTGAGTTATTTTACGTACTCCGTAATGCGATTCTTTATGTTTTTAATTATTGTCCATGATGCCGACTTATTGTTTTCGGACTTGCATCAACATTTTATACGCTTTATACCCTTCACTTGTGGTGTCAAGGGTATGCATAAAGCTTTGTGATTCCGTTTGTAATTTCTACAATATCCGATCCCATAAAGTATATATTTCTTAAAGCTTACTTATGAATAGGCGAGGCGATCTGTCTGTCTGTCCGTGTGTTGGTTGAAATTTACTTTTAGAAGCAACCACATGTTTTTCAGATCTGTATGTGGTATCTATTCGGGAATGAATCGGTATTTAAATCCAGCCCAACTCACTGAGATATGAATAAAAAAACACGACCGCCTCTGAGTTTTCCCATATTTTTACCATAAAAATTAAAATTTTTTTCGATCTAGGATAATTTATAGACACATTACGGACACCAACAAATCGTTCACTAATCGGCAAAGTTATAGGTAAAAATTATTTAAAAGAATCTATATATTTTTTAAATATATCAAAATTCTCAAGGTCCTAAATAATTTCTCAACAAATTAGTGTTACAAAGTATTAAGCCGTAGCCTCGAAAATTTTTTCTGAAAAAAAAATTTTTTTTTAAAACTAACTGAGATATAAGCACCAAAATACAACTGCTTTGGTGTTTTTCCCAAAAGTCTCAAGCTAAAAAACAATTTTTCCAGCTTCTAGGCAACCGAAAGCTTCAACATGGGTTTAAAATAAAAGGGATTGACCGGCAGAATATAATTAATTTTAAATGTTTTAAAATCCATGATGGCGGCCACTACAAAATGGCGTGTAATAAATTTAAATATAAGCCAAAAGTGGTAATTAGAAATATAACCCCTTCAACCTTCGCAATAGTGGTATTTTATGTAATAGCACGGCTAGTAAGCTATGAAAAAGTATTAAATCCAAGATGGCGTCTTAAATAAAATGGCGGATATTTGGTCCAAATGTAGTAGATAATTACGGATATGTCTCCTTTGAACATTAAAAAAAAATATTGGTATCCAAGGGCTTGATCAGTAGAATGGTGTAAAATTCAAAATGGCGTCTGAAAACAAAATGGCGCATACTTTTTTTTTAAACCCATCAATATGGGTATCAAATAAAAAGGTTTAACTATTGAAATACGGCGAACTTTATAAAAATATAAAGTTAAAGATGGCGTACAAAATAACAAACTAAAATGGCGTTTTAAATTAAATATGAAATCTAGGCTATGCTACATTGAGGTCATTGTTCCTTAGAACATGATGGTGAAGGGTATTATCAGATTCGGAATATATCACTCTTTCCTGTATTTTTTTATATGTAAATACATTTGTATAGGTACTCTCTTCTTTATATGTACATGCACCTATATGAACACCAAAATAAAAAAATGAATAAATAAAACGTTTTATAAAGAGAGCAAAATGTTGGGGATGTCCCAACCCAAATTTCAAATACAAATAACTAAAATAAACATAAATAAATATGACAAGTTTATGGCCTTTTTTCTGTTTTCTTCTGGCACAGACAAACATACATTAAATAAAACAGGCTACAACTGTAGGGTTATGACACTAGAAGGAGAAAATGTTTATGATTATGTGTTTCAGCAGGAAATAAAGAGAAAACAGCTAACACGTAATTTTTAAGGGCTTAAATCTAAAGTAAATCAAGGACAAAATGTATACAGATACAAAGGCGCACACATAAAAATAGTTCTTGCATAGATGTGTGTGTGTGTGTGTGTGTGTGTTAGTGTGTGAGTGTTTGTTTATTTATAAAGTTTTGCTATTCAAAGGTTTTACAAAAGAGAAATGAAATAAAAAAAAATAATAAAAAAACCGTATAAACATTCTTTGCCTTCTTACAAACATAATATTTGGTTGTGGACGGAAACAGCTGTACCGCTGTTCATTTTAAAAAGAGCCTCAGAAAGCGTATCTTTTGCAGAAAAAAAGGAAAGAAAAGGATAAATGGTTTTTTTTAAGAACTTTTAAAAACTCTTAATATGGGTGTCAGGTGGACTAATAAATAGCTAATCTACTAGGCTGATGGTTACTGGTTCGAAACACGACTCTGGTGGAACAATTTTCTACTGTTAAAAATCTTCAAAGAAACTGTAGGGAATTTAACAGCAAAAAATATAAACACACTAACAGCAACATCAAAGATATTTGTAACACAAACCGAAGTATCAGCTAAAGGTATAGCATGACAAAGCAGGCCATAAAAGTTATAGCAATAGTTGCTTTGTCAGCCACCCATTTTAGGTATTAGGAGGGATACAGCAAAGCACAAGGACTTGTTTTATTTTATATAAAAATATATAAAAAGAATAAATATGTATGTATGTATGGGTTGAGCAGAATTATATTTTGTTGTTGTTTTATTTCGCCCTTTCGTTGTGGAATTTGTTTCTGTTTGTTAATAAAAAGTTTCACAATAAATACGGGTTGATGTTGATAGTCTGTGCCAGTGTCTGGAGAATCTGTTGCTTGTCATTCATTCGCATAGGCCAAATGTCTATGGAAAATTATACACTTGAGTATTTAGCACGTTCAAATGATAAAACTTAATTATAACAAGGAGTGTTTGTGAGGTCAATCAATGCGCCCATTTTACGTAAGTCATAGTAGATCGTTAAGGTTGATTTTGCAACTTTCGGTAGTCAAGTACAAGACGTCAGCGAATAAGTAAATGTTGCGGAAAAAATCGTCGTTGTTCGTTACAGCATGCAGAAGGACTTGAAGCAGTAGAATGCTTGTTATCAAAAACAGACTTTATTCTGACAAATTTTGCAATTGGAATTTGGCCTAAGAGTTAATGGTTCAAAACAATGCTATTTATAAGATGATTGCATGCAAAGTAATAGAATGTTTCACTATGATCACGCAGTCATAGTATATCTCTCTATAATAATTTTTAGTTTCCGCAAATAAATTCTAGTTGTTTTTTGTTAACGTTAATAATTCATTATTTCATGTTGATTTTGCATGCCTCAAAAACAATATGATTTAGTGATTTATTGCGAGAATCATAGTATGATGCCTTTGCAAAAATAACATTGTATTTTATATCACATAATATTAATAGCAACTCTTAAATGTTAAGTGCAACAATAGTATATTTGCTAAGCAATGAAGGTATGTTAGTTGTTAACAATATTTTGTTTTAGAAAATTGTTCTTCTCGTTGATACCCTTCACCTATTGTATATGTATATAGCTTCGGCATTAAGTTTGTAATTTTTGCAAAATTAATTTTTGACCACTTAAAACTTATCGGCGTTATGCATAATAATAAACCATGTGCTAACTAACAGAGTGCCACCACTTTTATGGGAAATTATCCATAAGGAAATGATAGCAGCTAGTTAGTTATAACACAGTTTGTTATTATGCATAATGCTGTATTCTTGCTTCAAAGCTTATTAAAAGGGGAGTCGATTGATTATTGTCCGTCTGTTTGTTTGTTGTTTAAAATCAACTTTAAGAAGCCCTTAAGTGTTGCTAATATCTAAGTGTCAATCTTTTGGAAATATTAGGAAATTAATCGCTAGTGAAATTTAGCATAATCACTTCATAAGTTTCTGAGATATCAACGAATAAATACGACTGCCTCTGTTTTTTTTTCGATATTTTTTACCACAAAATTTAAAATATTATATGACACGTCTGTTACTTTTTATAGATATAATAAGCCGCTAGAGATATTAGCTACAAATCTAAGACAAAGCGTCACAAACTAGCACTACTCGGCAAAGTTATAGGCAAATAGTATTTGGGAAATATGTATTTTTTTTAATTGCATCAAATTATCAAGTTTCAAAATAAATTTTGGTCACGTTGAGGATGCTAGATTACAAATCGTAGTCTCGAAAATTATTCCTGACAAGAACTAACAAATCGGTTTGATATTAACGGAGATATAAGCACTAAAATATAAATGCTTCGGTGGTTTTCGCTAAATTTACAAATGAAAATCGATTTTTTTTCAGCTTCTCGACATCCGAGAGAGAATCAATATGAATATTAAATGAAAAAATCTTGAGAAGCAGAATATGGTACACTATAACAAAAAATTGAAATCCATGATGGCCTCCACTACAAAATGGCGAACAATAAATTTAATAATGGGTCAAATCTGGCAATTAAAAGTGTACCCCTTTGAAGTCCCTCAAAATTATACTAAAAGAAAAGGGCTCGACCCGCAGAATGCAGTTAATTATACAAAAGTTAAAATCCAAGATGGCACTCTAAATAAAATGGCGGATATATGAGTCAAATATAGTAATTACAGCTTTGTTGCCTTTAACCCGCACAATATTGGTATGAAATGGAAAGGCTTAACCAGTAGAATACAGTAAATTATGAAAAAGTGTAAAATTCAAGATGTCGTCTGAAAAAGAAAGTGCCGCAAATCTTTTAACGCATCAATATGGGTATTAAATAAAAAGGCTTGACTGGTAGGACTTCAGGTAGGCTTCAGAAATAACAAAATAAAATGGCGTATAAAATTATATCTGAAATCTAGACTACACTACAATGATTCATTATACCTATGTGAAGGATATTATCAGATTCTGTATGGCCGAATATAGCACTGCAAGTTTGACTCTGACATATCGGTACATTTTTATAGAAAATTAATTTAAATTTTAAAAATATTTATTAAATAAATAATAATTAATTGTGAATATATTATGTTTATGCAGGATTATGTTATGTTTATAAGAGATCATATTATAATAATTTCAAATCATTTTGTGGTCATCTGGTATCATATTATGATTACTATTATGCCATTATCTAATAATCATAAGCTGTCGTGAGGATTATATGCAAACCATTTTATATCTTAACTGCAATCATACAATCCAATCATATATTTTGTTGTAAACTCTTATAGTATCATCATGTCAACAATATTAATTTTTTTTTGTGTGAGCTTTCGAAATCTTTAAACGTGGATACCAATTTTTGCTGCAAAATCATCTTTAGCGTTTTGAGACATGCAGGGACAGAGACAAGCTAAATTTTCTTTTGGGAAGGAAGGTTACATGAGGTTAACCAGATGATCATGCAACTACAAAAGTTGGCTTTTTAGTGTGGACTTTGGACCAATGGCAAATTATGTTTGTATTTTAGCTAAAACTACTTTGTTAAGCGGGAGTTAAAAACAATTTAAGTTGGCCTTAATTAAACGACATGAAAGTAACAAAACACTTGGTTCCAGCAAAACGATGACGTACTGAACATTGAAAAAGATAAACTGCGTGACCAATTCGAAACTAAAGTTTTCTTTAATAGATCTGCAAGTAAATTGGTAAATTTAATAGAGCGATTTTATATCGCTGGATTTTTTCTTGTAGAGTTTTCTAAAACCTATTACCCTCAATGGCCTAAAAGTATAAAGGGGACGGGACTACCCTAAAGCAATCTTTAGAAATTTGACTTTTTTGAGTTGGAAATTTTAGCGACGTTATATTTCATACATAACAGTACACACAAACCTTTAAACACAAGATTTGAAAGCACTTATTTAAACATTTTATAAAGAGGGTACTCTTTTAATATTTCTAGCCTTAAGACTTGTTGCAAAAGTTTGTTTATATCGATATCAGCCACCCTTAGTTCGATATGACCCACCCTTATTGGAAACTTCTTTATACGAACCTACACAGTGTATCGATGATGACGAACTATTGTGCTAAATAACTTACGAAGAAACTCGTCGGTTCGTTACAAAACTTTGTTATAACGTTAGACCAGACAGAACTTTAGCGGTGTGAGTATGAATGTATGAGTGAGTGAGTGATAACTTTTTATAAAAGTTACATCATAAATACTTCGCCCCTTAAAAAAATTTCTTTTTTTTTTGTTTTGCTTTATTACTTTCGTCACACAAGTATTTCAAATGATATTTTTCTTTGATAAATATTTTTGTTTGTCAACTGTGTTCGTGTAATTATTATTACTCGTTTGTCTTTTATATCATTTCATTGTATTGTTACTTGTGGGTGGTTAGGGCAAGAAAATTCCCAGGATGTAGGTCAACTTTATACTTTGAGTGAATGTAGATTAAACTTGAAATATGATTTTAATAACTTTTAACTTGCAATACCTACAGAAGTAAGTATATGGAGGCAAGTCGATTCAACAATGTTTAATTGTGATTGTTTATGTTGAAATCAAATTTTCAAGGGCCATAAATACCCTACGGATTCGCATGTCATGCCATCGTATCAGATGGGCTGGGTAAAATAATGGTATTTACACTGATGGTGATTAACCGATAAAATACTGAGATATAAGCCAAAAATCATGAACGTTTTTTTTTTTTACGTTAATTGATCACACATATATTTTAACGTTTCATCATTGTACAGCCAACGGAAGTTCCTTTTCTGATTTACAGATCCATTAGAAAGGACTTTTGGGGTATAAAAAAGGGTACACATTTTATAACTCATAGGCGAAAAGAAGCCTCCTGATCTGCTCAAAAAATAAGCTGATAGGGGCCTGCCCCTTTTTCGTATTTTTAAACTCTTAGGGGCAAACACAAGTAAAAATATTTGGGTACTTTTTCGCTGCCATATACAACACACGAACAGCTGAACATACGAACCAATTTAAAACTAGAGAAAAAATATATACTCACATGTAAAGGGTGGTTAAATTTTAAGGGCCGATGTTTATTTTGAATAAGGGACTTTTTGAATTTGACACTTTTTTTAATAAAATTTTTCTAATTTATACAGTGTGGGCCAAAAGTCACCATGGTCTTTACAAATTTTTTTATATTTGCGTTTTAATAATTTTTTTCTTTTTATTTATTTTTGTTTTCAAATTATAAAATTACAAAATTGTAATTTTTATCAGTGTGGGCCAAAAGTTACAATGGGGCTTACAAACTCAATAACATTTTCGATTGAATATATTTCTTTGTTTATCTATTTTTGCTTTCAAAATATAAAATTACAAAATTAAAATTTTTTCCAGAAAGTATTGAAAATAATGTTCGGCGTTTTCAGCTTCACAGTAGTAGGCTCGTTTGGGAGCATTCTCCATTACCTTCCATGTATAAGGAAAACAGCCAGACTTTATTGATAAATTAAAAATTAAAGTAAGAGGGGCAGCCAAAGCTTCAGCACATTTAATAAGACAACAACTTGGTATTCCATTAGAACCGTATTTATATGAAAATTTAAGCATTTTTAAGCTGATTAGAACCATTCAGCAATAATTGGAATTTTTTTATAAAACTACTCTTAACAGATTGAAATTTGATTTATCAAAATTGGCAACGGAATAAGTAGAAGACAAGAAATCAGCAAACATATCGCTAATTGTTAAGTCATCATCGGATTCAAACTTGCGCTAACAAAGTAACGCGTGAATTGCTGGTATTAAAAACAAATTTAAATTTATGAAAACTTTAACAATTACTCTAATTAAGATTTTTTTATACATTCTTAATGAACAACAACAACAAAGAATGAAAAAAAAACACACAATTTTTAATTTCCTTTCTGATTTGCGAACTGTTTGGTAGAATGGAATTCATTCAGTGATTAAATAACAAATAAAATTATTATTTAATAAATATGTCACAACATGTTTAGTGTAACATTATTTTTGTTTATTTATAATTGTTGTTGTAGTTTTTCTTTATTTATTTTTATTTTAAACTAGCCAAACCCGGCGCGCGTTGCTACGCCCCTTAATGAATCAATTTGCATTCTGAATTTTTATTGAATATCAAGTGCAAAAACCTAAAAACTATAATTTTTTTTATGGGCGTGGCACTGCCCACTTTTCTAAATACGAAACTGTATAGTTATGACAACTCCATATGTGTGCAAAGTTTCAGAAAAATCGGTCCAGTGCAAGTACCCCAAAATGATACCTATTTTTTAATGGGCGTGGCACTGCCCACTTTTCTAATGACGAAAGTGTAAAGTCATGACAGCTCAGTATTTTCGCAAAGTTTCAGAAAATTCGGTCCAGTGCAAGTAGCTAAAACTGATAACTAATTTTTTATGGGCGTGGCCCCGCCCACTTTTTCAATCACGAAATTATAAAGCCATGACAGCTCAATATGTGTGCAAAGTTTCATAAAAATCGGTATAGTGCAAGTACCTCAAAATTAAAACTTTTTTAGGGGCGTGGCCCCGCCCACTTTTCTAATCACGAAATTATTAAGTCATGAGAGGTCGATATGTGTGCAAAGTTTCAGAAAAATCGGTCAAGTGCAAGTAGCTAAAAATGATAACTAATTTTTATGGTCGTGGCCCCGCCTACTTTTTTCCACCCATAAACACTCCCTGGTATGTGTACAACAACTTACCAAAGTTTGAGCCCGATCGGTTCTACAGTTTCGGAGTCTAGCTATAGACACACACACACACACACACACACACAGAGTTTCACTTTTATATATATAGATACGAAAAAAAAAATATTTTTTAAATATGATTAACTAAAGCCTACAACTGATAACCTTTTCCAACTACAGTTCAGTGCTGACGTGCGATGTGCGTAACAATTAAAAAATATTAAAAAGTCTTTAAATACACTATTCGTAAGTTTTGAATTTTTTAAGAAAGAGATTTAAATTATGGTTTCAAGTGCTTAACAAGTAAAGAGCAAAATATGATGTCTGGCGAGTGTATGTTTGTATTAAGGGTATTAACGTCGAACCGTGCATTTATTGTACAGAAAGTGATACATAAATTAACATGCCATTTAGTGTAAGAATCTTGCTACGAAATAATAATTAATTAATCTGGAATCTTGATGTTTATTTTTAATAGTTCGCTATCAGTAGCTGGTTGTTAAAGTATTTTGTAATTTCTTGAATTTTTTTTATCAGAAAATAACTTTAATAATTTTTATACACATTTAATAGTAATCAAAAAAAATTAAATTACATATGGAACATTTCTTACTACTTTTTGTCTATCTGTCTTTTCCAACTCCTTTTACTGAAGCAAAAATCACTACATTAATTTTATAAAATCTTAGCTAAGTAAATAAAATCCTACAGAGTGGGCCAAAGATCTAAAGAAGTCTAATGATATTTTCGCTCATATTTTTTAACTTTTCTCAGAGAATAAATCCGGGAGAATAAATCATTGGACCTCACCTCTACAAAAATGAATATGGAAGTGCTGCACCAGTAAACGGAGGACGGTATTAGTTTATGATAGAACATTATTTATATCCTGCTCTAGGAAATGTGCCTAAAGATGGAGTCACTGCCCACACTGCCCGAGATACAATGGTACTTTTAAGAAAATTATTGGAGAGCGAATATTTTACAGAAATTAGGAAATTAATTGGCCAACATATTGCCAGACTTATTAGCAGCCGACTTTTTTCTTTGGGATTATTTTAAACAGCAAGTGTGTTTTTTGGAGATGAGTATAAAATAAAATTAAAAGTATTTATGTGAAATTAAATTTGTTTAAAATTTTTACTCGAAAGTTACACCGATTTTCCTAAAATAAGTTTTGGAGCAGTTTTAGTTTTTTGAAAGACAGGACTCGCATTTATATTCCATGTAACAGATTCCGAAGTTAGTCTCATAGAATCGGTTTAAGCTAATCCTGTTGAATAATTGTTGAAATATTAATATTATTTAAAATATCAAAAAAAAATATTTATTCTCAAATGGCTTTTTTACTAAATAAAGAAAATGAGAAACACACGTACAAAATACATTTGTATTCTAATTGTAAAAAAATCCAAGAATTCAATTTTTATCTTTAATTCCTCATTAACTACTGAAATAATTTTAATAAAAAAAAACATTAAAATATGTCATTCAGACTTTAGACCAACGAAGAAGCATACTGAGTCAATGTGCGAGAATAACAATGCGTATGAGTGTTAAACATCTATGAACTAAATTAAAAATTACTCATACGTATGTTGCTCACAAAGAGAACAAATTTAGAAAGATCTAGAAGGAACATTTATTTACGACAATTTTGCTTATTTGTCTGATAATTAACGGTTAATTAATAAAATGCTTTGAAGAAGAATATAACTATAGCAAGATAGCATTGATTTACTTGACGATTATTCAAGTGGTTGGCATTCAGGCTGAATAGCGTTCGAGGTAAAAAAAAAAAAATAAATAAACAGAATGTACTTTTAATGCCTCCCTTAGTTGGAAATATAGGTAGATTGTCATGATGTGCCTTAAACCAAGTACTAAGTCATGCAAAATTTCTTTCAAAATTCATCTACATAGACAAAAATTATTCATTCATGAATCAGCATTTTCTTTTATTTGAATCCCCGCAAATTTACTTCTTTGTCATTGTATTTTTGCGGGAACATGTTAAAATGCCCATCATGCATGAAATTTGAAATCGTTAAAATATGTGACAGTTCTTCGTCAGATAGTACGAATTCAAGTGGTTAAATTTAAAAAAAAAATTTTTGAATTCGAATTTGGGAATATCTTGAAGTTTTCAGAGCTTGTATGCATATAGTTTTGAAAATATGTTTGTATGAATGTATTATATTGTATATTCCCCCTCTCTTATATGAATATTTTGTAGAGGCACAAACAAGTGGTTGCTATCTTTCTCACTTTTCTTGTACATGTTATCTTTTTTATTGCGTTGAATTTGCGGGTTTTCAGAGAAAACTTGTGCAAGAGATGGAACGCAGTGAAGAATTTAAAATAAAAAAACTTGAGTGAAACAATAATTTAAAAACAATTATTGTTTGTAAATGGATTTTATTTATACAATTTTTTCCTTTAAAAGGTCAGTCTCTAATGTCGATGATTCTAAAAGGAGATATTAGGCCCATATTAAGTCCTTTTTAACTACGTTTAAAATTTTTAATGTTTAACTACTGCTTATAGTATAAAAATTGTATAATAATTATTTAAAAATTTTGTTTTTGCATTGTTGTATTTTTTGCCACGAATACACCTTAAAACAGAGCATAAAATGATAAAACGTTTAAAATTTTTAGTTAAATTTTAACAATCAAAAATGCTATACTCGGCCTTGCCGTATCTGATAATATCCTTCACCATCAGTGACCACATTGGAGCTTAGCCTTGTTTTCAGGTTAAATGTTATAGGCCATTCCACTTTTTTAATATTATTTCAGACGACATCCTTGATTTTGAATTTCCAAATATTTTACCGTATTCTACTTGAAAAGGCCTTTCATCTGATACCCATATTGATGGGATAAATAGAAAACAAAAAATCCGCCATTTTGTTTAGGGAGTCATCTTGGATTTCAACTTTTTCGTAGTTTACTACATTCTACTGGAAAAGCCTTTTCATTTGATACCAACATTGAAGGGATTGAAGGTTTGATCCATATATAAGTGTATTGTACGCCATTTTGTAGCGGCCGCCATAATAGATTTAAAACTTCCTTATAGTTTATTATAAAGTGCTGTTTGAGCCCTTTAGTTTTATACCCATATCGCTTCTCCCTATTGACCAAAAGCTGGAAAAATCGATTTTAATTTGTAAATTTTAGGAAAAACACCGAAGCATTTTTAGTTTTGTGATTATATCTCGGTTAGTTTCAAAATGATTTCTAAGTTATTCTCGGCAATATTTGTCGAGACTATAGCATGTTTTTTTGTGTCTTTGGTATGGCCAAAAATTAATTAAGAGCTCATTCAGTTATTCTTATTTATTAACGAAATATATATTTTTTAAAAATTATTTTTGCCTATAACTTTGTCGATTAGTAACCGTTTTATTCAAATTGAATTGCTCTGAAGGTATGATATATCTACAGATGGCAGCAAAAGTGTCTAAAAATTATTTAAGAGAGATTTTAAGGTTTTTTTTTTGTTTATATCTCAGAAATTTATGAGACGATTGTGCGTGATTTTATTTCCGGATATCTAAAAAAAGTTAATACCGCATACAGAGCTGCGCAATATGTGGAGGTCGAGGAAATTAATTTTAATTAACTCACGGACAGACGGACATACGGAGATAACTCAATCAAACTCCTCTAGTCATAAGCTTTTAGAAAATAAATATATACTTTATGGGATCGGAACTGAATATTTTAACAATTACAAACGGAATGGCAAAGCTATATACACGCATGGCACCACAGATGAAGAGCATAAATAGTTTCAGGCAGAGTCTAAGAACAGTTGAAAAGAAAGAAAGACAGTCGCACAATTGTAACGCTGTTTCGTTGATATAGTAAAAGGAGCATTTTATCCTTAAATTGATAAATTTATAAATTGATTCGTATTGCAAAGTTGAAATAGAAACGACCTAAACTAACCGTTTCGCTGTTTAATGGAAAGGAAGAAAAGTATTTCGTCGGTTTTAGCAAACAATGATTATGGATTCTGTCCTAACTAGAAAATACCAATTAGTCGGTTAATAAACTTTACTATCCATAAGCAATCAATTAAAGTGATTTTTTCAAAACACATTTACTGTCAAATATTTCTATAAAAATATTTGAATTCAATGGAAAACTCTTACAAAAGTAGAACAGAATTTTAAATATTAAAATCTAGGATCATACAACAGAAGTTTTTATTTTTTATCTTTTAAATGACAATTATACACCCTCAGGCTACAAACTTTAAATCAACACTCACACACATGAGAAAAAGCTAAACACTTTTACACTCTTAAAACTGTGTAATATTTTTGAGCAAATGTATGCTCGAGTTACTAAGTGTGTGGCAAGGTCTTTTTTGATCTATTTGAAATCTTGATATTTTTTTTCCTACTTTGGTTAGTTGTTCATTTCGAAGAAAAAAAAAAAAGAAAAACTACGCCAACAACTTCAACTGTAAAAAACATATCTGCACATGTTTTATGTTCAAACTTTAAACAAAACTTTTCAGCATGTATGTATGTGTGCAAGCATGAGTTCAACAGCTGCTACACAACAAAAACGGTTCGATACAACATACAAACATACATTCTGCTTGTTTGAGTTAAAACTTGAAAAACCATTTTGCCAAATAGTTAAACAAACAGTCTGACGTAAAAAGAGACAAAGAAAAAACTGTTTGCCGCCTTTGAAATTGCCACTAAAGTCATAACACTTACTGGCAAAACAAAAAAAAAAAGCAAAAACAAAACTTGTGTGCCTTAATGCAATCATTAAGATGCAGGCTTCGAATGCACAGCCAACAAATAGTCTGATTTTTTTTTCTTCAAGGGATATTAAAAACCGAAACAACAACAACAACAAAATAAAAGAAAATATATATTTTTTGCAATAGTTACTAACAGGCAAGTTTTGTCTGGTTTGAAAAATAAAAGGTGACCAGCTTAATTTATATCGCTCTATACAGCGACTTAGGAGACCCATTGTATGTACTTTTGGCAATTGTATTTTGAAACATCTAAATTGCTGGCCGAGAACAAGTGTTGCTAATTTTGTTTGTATTAAGAAAATATTGGCCTGTTCGTAGATGCGTTAAATACACGGCAATATTTAGGGTTTTAAAAAGCATACTTATGCATAACAGACTGTTTTATATTAAATATAGTTTGACGCTTAAAGTTGAAAGGTTTGACAAAAATAGGCATCACTTGTTCATCACTCTAGTTATCTTCTGTTGTAAAAGTTTATCGTCTCGATAAAGTGTAGTGAAAAATTTACGAACTGGCCTTATATCAACAGCTTTATATTAATAAAAAAAATATAAATTTTTTATTTCAGACCGCAACAGTTTTAGAATAACTTTTTTTTTATTCAAAATAAAAATTTTTTAAGTTTTTTTATTAGGAACTATTTTTGAAAATATTTTTCTGTAAAACCGGTTTCTTTAAACCCGGTTTTTTTAACAAAAACTTTTTTTGTATAAAAATTATTTTTTTATGAAAAACCTTCGTTTCAATATAAAATATTTATTTTTTCCAAAAATCGGTTTTTTCAAACACATTTTTTACCCGTTACTCAGTAAGCAATTTTTTTATAACAAAAAAAAATATTTTTTTTTCTTTAGAAAAATTCGTATTCTCATTAAAATTTTAAATAAAATTATATTTTTTGCAAAAATAAAAGAAATGAATTACACTCAATTCAAGCTAATACCGAAAAGGTACCCGGACACAACAGACCTCATAAGAATCATCGGTATGTCTAGGAGTGCAGCAAGTCAGTCGTGTAGGGAGAAGAGAAATGATTGACGCAATAAAATGGAAACTAGAAAGGCGGGAGTATAAGAAAATTGAAGTACACTAAGCAGGAATGAGTTTACGACATTCAATCATGTTGAAAGCTTTAGTCGAACGATCGAATTCGCTGTGCTTTTGGTATAGAGACTCTAATAAGAATTTTAAAATTTTAATCACGTCTGAAAGATGTAATTTGCCCCGAGAATTTCTTTTTGAAAATAAAGCGTTAAACTAAAGAATGCAAGTGTGGCGCCTTTTTCTTTAGAGATGGTAATTGAAATTTAGTAACAGAATTTTAAAGTATACTGAGATTGTGGAGGGAGCATTTCTCCAACCTGTTAGCTGGCGATGATAACAACATTTGACAACAAATGAAGAATCTGTACCTAAAGTTCTAATCAACGACTAAAAATAACAACGATAATTATTTGCCGTCCAGTGTGTTTAAACCAGGTGGAAGCGGTTGGTCTAAAGAATTTATGCCTGATGATTGGACCCTTAGTGTCCTCTACTCTATGCACAAGAAATGAGACCCTACCGTTTCCGCCAACTATCGCGGAATAAGTTTACTTTCCATCGCATACTAGATACTCTCTGTTATAATATGTGAACGACTTAAGTCATACACCAAAAGCCTGGTAGACAAATATTAGCGCGTCTTCCGACCTGGTGAGTCCACCATAGAATATATATTTAAGTTTCGTCAAATCCTGGAGAAGACACAAGAACAACAAATCGACACTAAATCGCCGTGTATGAACTTGGTTTCCAAGAAAAGATCACCCGATCATGACGCCGAAAAATATCAAAAGCTCCGCCAAAATTAGAATAAACCTCTCAGACCCCTTCGAAATTGTGAGAAGGGTTCAGACAGGGCGATACCTTATCCTGTAACTTCTTTAACTCAATGATAGTGAAGATCGTGCAAAAATTAAAATCACCGTCATAAAAAAGTGTCATACTGCTAGCATATGCGGACGATATTGACATCATTGATCGCAGTGTATCCACCAGTGTACTCCTATCAAAAATTATAACTATGAAGTTGTAAAAGACTTCATCTATGTAGGTGCTAGTATCAACAACAATAATTAAATCAGCTTGGAACTCAAGCAGAGGGTAACTCTTGCAAATAAACGCTTTGCCTTTCCTTGTTGAATAAAAATAACTCTATTTATACAAATCGCTTAAGTATTCTACACGTTCTACTGTATGTCGCTGAAACATGGATGTAAAAAAATCTGATGAGTATGAGTATGAGGAGTGAAATGCTCGTCAAAATATGACTTAATACGCACTGATGCTGGAATTCGTATTACCAGCTGTACGCTGACATTGACCCATTAAAGTCTAACGACTGAGCTGTATGGCGAATGGAAAGCGATGATCCAACAGTAAAAAGGGCAACACAATCTCCGCTGGAATGACCAGGTGCAACAAGATCTATGAGCTCTTCAAATTTCCAATTAACATCATTCTATTTTTTTCATGCTAAAGGTAATTCTCGGCTACATTAGCCATAATTTTTTTACTATTAATAAAAAAGCATTACGCCTTGGATCAGAATAATTGGTTCTGGTCACCTTTTTTAATAAAACATTTTACATTTACCATGGCTGTCTGGTCACATTCTCCTTATGAGCTGAATTTCGAAAACAAAATCTGTACACTTCAACACCAGTTTCGTACGGCAAACTCTTCGACAGCAATGAAGAGGCATACACTAACATTTTATTTGTTCTCTCTTTTGTTGTTCACTTTTCTTTATTTTTTTTTTGTTATTTAAGAGTTGCCGGAGCGACCATTTTTAAGAATATTAATTAAAAAATTTTTAAATTTTATAAGCAGTTCAGTAACTTTACTCGGTTATCGTAGAGCATATTTGGAATTTATAAAATTGTTTGCATACAAAATAACTTTTAATTATGCCTTTTGTACTAAATCTTTTGTGAATGGTGAAAATGGGAGAGCATTTTGTTAAAGGAAGCTAATTAATTATTAATTAAGCATTTCATGGAACTATACAGAAGGTGTCGTTGATATACTCGTTTTGTTTCAGATTGAGTTTGATTTACCCATTTTAACATTTTCATTGGTTGTTTGGTTGACAGCAACAAGTCAAGTAATACACATCCGAAATGTTATATCATGTGTTGCTTACTTTAGGGAGTAGTTAGTTATTTTTTCTAAATAAGTATGATTTAGCATTAACCTATCACTGGTTCATTTAAATGTAACGGCCTTTAAAAATTATCAGAATATACTCGTGATATGTGCGAGAATTTTGCGGAAAGTTACACTGGTACTGTCATTTAAATAGTTGGACGGCAAAGCTAGTAGTGTTACAACAGAGTTCGTTGTGTATATATCAAATTGAGTTTGGTACTAAAGGTGTAAGAAAATAAGGAAAATACTAAGAAAGCACTGCATGAGTTTGGTTAATTGAGTTTTAAGCTTGTATAACGCAAATTTTAAGTGTTATTTTTTGAAATATAAAAAATCCCAGCTTATTTAAAAACAAGTAAGAGCGCTATATTCGGCCATGCCGAATCTTATATACCCTTCACAACGTGTAGTCATGAAATACCAGTAGCTTGTATCACCATTCCCTATATGAAATACGTACATACATATAAAAAACATACATATATAAAAATATCCCATTATAATTTAAAAAAAAAAATAATTGAAATATATATAATAAATATAAAACAAAAAAAAATAATAAAAAAAAAAATTTAAAAAAAAATAAAAAAAAAATTTAAAAAAAAATAAAAAAAAAATTTAAAAAAAAATTTTTTTGGCTCAGCTGGAATTCGATGCCACGTTTTCTCTAACCAGTATACAAGTTTGAATGTATGTATGTTGTTGTTGTAATGTTGTTTTTGTGAAAAAAAAATCGAGGTGGTCGTGGGTTTTTGCTCATATTTTAGTTGTTTATGTACCGATGTTTCTGATTTTCAATACCGATCTACTCCCGAATATTTCTGATATCTTAATAACTCACCCGGGTTCATGCGATATCAGGGGGCTTCAAAAAGTTGATTTCAACACACACACGGACAGACTGACAGAGCTTAATCGACTCCCCTATTCATAAGCTTTCAGAAAATATATACTTTATGTGGTCGGAAATGAAAATTGTAGAAATTTCACACGGAATGACAAACCTATATATACCCTTTTTCACTGTGTGAAGGGTATAAAAATAAAAAATAACCGGTGCAAATGTATAAATATATATGTAAGCTTATTAAATTCCTTAAATTAAATGTATAGAAATAAAATGTACTACAAATAAGATTATTAAACGATTAAGTGTTCCAAATTCTGTAATAGTCGGTCCATAACTGACTGCAGCTCGCTTTTAAGATCTAGAAAATTTTCTTAAGACTCTTGAAACTGTTAGAGTATATTTAAACATTGACTGGTTTATATCTTTTATACAAACCAAATATAAGAATTTTATACCGCCATATTTTCTTTTTCAAATACAAAAAATTACGAAAAAAATATTTTGAATGTACAGTGGACCATTCCATTACAAATACCCTCAGTTTTAACTACAAGGCAGTGATGTGAATTTATCAAATTTCCCGTGGAACTCAGCGATATTAAAACCAGTTTCGCGGGCAAAACTAAGGTCTACTGACGATCTGGTATAAGCACCAGTGAAATGCATATAGACCAGCTTATTTAAGCCCAACAACCAAATAAAATATTAAAAGATTAGTTGGGAGCATATCCCGAATAATTTAGTAAATTATTTATAAATGACAAATAATTACTTAATAATTATTAAGGAAATTGTTCTAATATTTTTCGATATTTTAGTTTATTCGTTGTTGGGTTTAACCCAGCTCAATAGCACTCGCATATTTCATTAACTGCAAGTAAGCGAGCTAAGAACGAAAGTGATTTGGGTGGCCATGAGTAAGTTAGGCTAAATGTGTACCATTGTTCGCGGCGTAAATATATAAACATTCGTTTGCAAGCTTTGTTAAACATTTTTTTTATTATTTTTATTTAGAAATAATTTTAGTGACAATTAAAAAATTTTTAGTCACAATTTTGATATATTTTTATACCCTTCACACAGTGAAAAAGGGTATATATAGGTTTGTCATTCCGTGTGAAATTTCTACAATTTTCATTTCCGACCCCATAAAGTATATATTTTCTGAAAGCTTATGAATAGAGGAGTCGATTAAGCCCTGACCGTCTGTCCGTCTGTCCGTCTGACCGTCTGTCCGTGTGTATGTTGAAATCAACTTTTTGAAGCCCCCCGACATCACTTGGACTCGGGTGAGGTATTAAAATATCAGAAATATTCGGGAGTAGATCGCTATTGAAAATCAGAAACATCGGTACATAAACAACTGAGATATGAGCAAAAACCCACGACCACCTCGATTATTTTTTCACAAAAGCAACATTACAACAACAACATACATACATACAAACCTGTATACTGGTTAGAGAAAACGTGGCATCGAATCCCAGCTGAGGCAAAAAAATTTTTTTTAAATTTTTTTAAAATTTTTTTTTTTAATTTTTTTTTTATTTTTTTTTTATTTTTTATTTAATATATTATATATATTTTTATTATTATTTTTTTTTATTTTTTTTTTTTAATTTTTTTTTTATTTTTTTTTGTTTTATATATATTATATATGTATATAATAATTTTTTTTTTTTTAATTTTTTTTTTAAATTTTTTTTTTTTAAATTTTTTTTTTTTTAATTTTTTTTTTATTTTTTATTTATTTTTTTTTTTTTTAATATACATACGTGAATTTACTGTTATTGCATGACTACACGTTGTGAAGGGTATATAAGATTCGGCACGGCCGAATATAGCGCTTTTACTTGTTTAATTTGGGAAAAAAAAGAAAAAAATTCGAAAAGTAGGTAAAGGTCGTAGTGTACTGCACATTCTATCTCTTTTTGTACTCTTGCCATCAAAATTCGCATGTTTGTCAATCAATATATTTGTCTAAAATTTTGTGAAAGTGGTCTGTATAACTTTTAAATTATTTTAAATGTTTCTCTAAATTTTTAAAGTATATGAGGAAACTTAGCAGTTTTTCGTTAATATTTGAACTTAGTAAAAAATCTCGTTTTTTTTTGTGATTTTGTGACCACATTTAGCGAGATTTGTTGAAAAAAAATTTCCATGACTAATACCAGACCCTGCATATAATTTAACGCAATTCGGCATTACTGTTTACACACACAACAGTTTAACGTGTTTAAATATTTTTATTGTTTTTTTTTTCCATAAAACTGACTGTGTGTAAATGTAGTTTTGCCTTGTTGTTTACATTTTGTGCTCTTTTTTTCTTAATCCAAGAACTTGTTTTTGTTTTCATGAATGTTAGTAGTAGTGCTGTTGCTGCAGAGGTTCATTATGACGATGTTGATGATAATGATGTTGTTTTGTTTATTACTTATGTTATTGATAGATATGTATGTATGTATGTATAAATGTACGTGCTTTTGTTATTGCTGTTAAGTATTGGTTGGTGTAGGCAAACACAAGTACTACATTTTATTGTATGTATCAGTGTTGCCAATTGCTGTGTAATTATTTAAAAATTGGAAATATTTTTAATAGCAAAATATTGGTGTAATTTTCGTAAAATTTGTTTAGTACTTAAAATTTTTAAAATATTTCTTCTATTTTGCTACATTTCTAGGTACAATAACCTTTTTTTAGACGAATAATTTTTTTCTGTGGGTATCCTAAAAGTAGTATTTACGGATTAAACCAAAAAAGAAACTTAGTGTGGGTGGTGGCTTAAATAGGAAGAGGCGTGCAATAAAGTCGACAAGTTTATATTATTTTAAAACAACATCGGATATCTTAGATTAACAAAAAAAAACCGGGTCTCCTTAATAGGTCAAAAAGATGTTTTGGATTCAAAAACTGTAAGTTTTTACTTTTAACAAAAAACGTATTAGGCCTCATTATCTGCACAAACTAGAAAATGAATTATAATCGCTATTGAATGAAATGATTTTTGAACTACTTTTTCGGTGCCCAGTATTGACTATTATTTGAGTGCAGACATAAAAAGTATTCTACTGTTCTGGATCGTTCTAATGTCCTTACATGTATGTATATCTGCATAAGCGAAACCGGTTGTTTTTGTACGTCAACAAACAACTTGCTCAGACTTTTATCTTCTATGGGCTTAAGTGAACTGTTATACCTGAAGCATAACTTATCCTAAAAAAAAAAAGAAAAATTGTCGTCTAGTATAAGAAGTACTCATTTTAGTTACATATTTATAAAGTTAAAAACAAGATAAAATCTTATGAAGCAACGAAGTATTTTAATTTTTTGCCTACTGTAGTATGCGTTAAACATCTATTTTTCACAAATCACGAGTGACTGGTATCATACTGGTATCATGTTGCTTGACAATTAATTGTGGATATTTCTACTCCGCAATGACATCTTTAAGCTATTCAGCTGTATTACGAAAATCAACGTTTTACGAAAAATGTTTTTCGTGTACTTAAGCTCACTTTAATCAATATCATTTCCCTGCAGATAACGCGACTAGTCCATACACACGTGTAAAGTATACTCTGTATTGGACTAGGAATAATCCAAAGATTATCCAAATGTATGGAGAAAACGAGGTCGATTTAACATTACGATGTCCTAGGGCTGGACCATATAACCCATCGGAGTAGACTTAAAACTACTCTTAGTCACTACTCGATGGAGCACCTACACGACCATTATACACGTCTTGACAAGAATATCTATAATCGTTAGAACACTAGCACTTTTCATTTAACTACAATCTCTCTCTTATATGGTCCATGACTGTATTACTTATTACCATGTTGTTAGTAGTCCATTTAGCTAAAATGGACCACGTAGTCCAATATTATCTGCAGGGTTGCAAATTTAAGGGTCAATGAACGTTAGTGTATGCTGCGAGGCAGATAATATCACATTAAGCTTGCACAGAGACGTTGCCGATGATCTGCGGGTTTTAATTTTTAAAAACTGAGTAGAACACCTGTTTCTGGTGTGTCGTTAGGACTTTATTTTAAACGATTGCGAATTAAACCTAGTCTACAGATTCGAGGTAAATCTCTTATGGTGCCATGTTGGTGGTGAAGATGAACTAAGCAGCGAAACATTTCTTTAGAGGGCGAACTTCTTATATTTTAATTAGGGTGATATGCTATTTGCTTCAAATACGAAAAAACTTTTTATTTTAAATATATTGGATATTTTTTGGCATCTTTATTTACGTAAAACTGTATTGCAATTCCGGCAGCACTGATATTTAAATGTACGTTTGTATGTGTTTAAATGCTTATAGCACTCGCATATTTCCTTACTGCAAGTAAACGAGCTAAGAACGAAAGAGATTGGGGTGGCCATGACTAAGTCAGGGCAAGTGTGTGTACCACTGTTTGTGGTGTAAATATATTAACATGTATTTGTATGTAAACTTTAAATGACTGAATGTCTGCTGCTTGTTTGTTAAAATGTCCGTCGATTGACTGCATCTTTGTTTCGTTTGTACGTTTTGGTTTTTTGTTTAGGTTTGTATGTGTGTGTGTGTTTGTATGTTTTATTGCTATGCTGCTTGGTGTGCCCCCATTAAAGCAAACAAACAAATATACTATAGGTATTTGTAATTATACACAAATTTATACATTTTAATTTATGTGTATGCATGTATGTATGTATGTATGTACATTTTACTAAATTGTGTATAGAATTTTTTCCAACCAGTAGTAAAATCGAAACCGGTATGACGTGTTCATAGCTTTTGGGTGTTATTTTGACGTTGTTTTATTTTATTACTTTGTTTTCATTGTATTTTGCCAAATTTTTTTATTGGTTTTATTTAATAAAAACATGAAATATTTATGCATCAAGCGGCATATATACATACGTATAGGGGGAATCCTTCCTCATATAAATTGTTTTATGGGTTGTGTAATTAAAATTCTGTAAACAAATTTAATTTGTTATAATTTAACGAAAGTTTTCCAAGGCGAGCACTTTTTGCACAACCCAGTAAAATTGTTTTAAACTTGTGTAGTCATTACTTTATACGTTACATAGTAATGAGATGTCGTTATCAGTAGGTATTATGATCTTTTTCTAAAGTCTTTAATACATACATATACAAAAATTTATCATAACTTTCAACAATAAAATAATTGCATGTTTGTAATGACATCTAAATATGTATCTTCTTTTTTAATAATTTTATTTGGAGTAATCAGTTATAAATGAAATTCTTAGTTGCTGTTGGGTAACTAGATATTTGTTTGTTTCTTTTTGAGTTCATTTTAAAGCGGGGGTAGTTAATTCTGAGAATAGATTGGTTGGTGTTTGTGGTAGCTTACTATGCCCGAACTGTCAAGTGGACATCGTTTTAATAAGACCACATCACTCGCCAGATGTGGAGTCTCTTAGAATCGGTATTTGATCTACCCTGTAGCCTTTAGGTATCTCAGCAGTTCATTAAGTCTGACCTCATGTACATATCTCAAATAGTACATCCAGTACATATATAGTCTGTCCAGTAATCTGTGTCTCTTGGCAGTCTGGGAAGGATATTCGTTGAACTGGAAAATCGTTTCTTCTTTCTCCAAATCTATACAGCTACGACAATGCTCATTCAGGGAATGTCTAGTTATCTTAAAGATATACAAAGCATTGTATGCCATCCGTCTAATCATTACTTAGTGGCCCTATATGCAGGGACCCAAACTAGAGTAACGATAGGCAGCTGACCAAGACTTGACTACTCTTTCCTGCATTAATCTGAGTTACAAGAGTGTCGACAAAAATACCAATACTCCCGTGAATATTCTTGTGCATCTTGTGCATAAATATTTCAGCCTAAAATACGCTTCATTAATCTAGAAGGCATTAAGAAAGCTTTATATCTAGTTCGACAAAAGACAAAACGAATCTAACTACACAGTTTATATAAGAACTGTCCGTATAGATTCTGGTGTCGAAGCTCACTACAAGGTCACCATCATCTCACTGCTGGAGGGAAGTAGAGTTTTAAACGTTCAATCAAGGCGGCAACATAGTGTTTAGTATGTCTAACAGATTAGCTCTTAGTGCACCCGTAATTCCAGTCTATGCCGATCTTTGGACCTTGTACAACTGCTCTACAACAAATTCGCGCCTCACTGCGGTACTTGATACCAGAGATCTATACATAAGAATTGGACCAACTACAGCTGTATACATCCATTAACCATTTTACGGTTGAGTAACTATTTCACTCCGAACATCTTACGATGTGTGCCGTAGGCTACATTAGCCTTTTTCAATCTGTTTTTGATAACATGACAATTTCTGGCCACTTCAATGCCACGATATTTCGCTTAATCCTATAGAGGAATTTTAAAGTTCCCAATTATCGGTAGTGCAAAGCACTACTTCACCAAAGTGAACAGTTCCAGTTCTGTTTTGCATGGGTCTACTCTTAGATCGCAGTCCTTGGACCAGTTACTTAGCAATCCAAAGGCATTGGTCACGAGATTATTAATCACATCCGGAAACAGTCTTGATACCAGTATCACAACATCGTCTGACTAAGCCACGTCCTGTCAAATTTAGTGGGTATCGAGTTAATAATAGTAAAGAAAAGCAGTGGAGAGATTACAACACAATGAGATGTACCTCTCTCAGCTAGTCTTGACATTATATTAAGATTCAGCTTCGCTATAACCACCCATGAAATCAACATGGTTTCTAGACATTTGCTGATGTACTCTTCAATGAGCCGTTATAGAATTGAAAGACTAATTGTGTGAAAGTCTTTTGCGTTCTCACTATATCTTCTGCCGATTTTAGAAAAAAAAACACTTCAACTTTTCTCAAACTTGCAGGTTTATAATTGAGAGAGAGACAAAGCACGAACATCCTATTGAGCTAGGGAATGACATGTCCCTTGGCACTCTGCAGCATGCGTAGAGAGAAACTATTATGGGATGAAGTATCATTCGCCTATGAAATTCTTTCGAAGGATATTATCCCATTTATACTCACAGTTTCCGAACTTACATCCCTGAAACCTGAAAGTGAGTATTCATAAGAATATCAAAGAATTCAGATGAGGATTCAGAACAGGAGTCATTCTTCCTTTAGTTCTGAGACTACTCAAAATAAAGCAGTTCAGTGAGTAAGTAACAGGTTTATCTCTATCTTCAATATAACGTGTTAACTTACTAGGTAAGCAAAGACTTTGCTTAGGGTAGATTATTACTAGATTTGTGTATTTTTTGTTTTGTTTTGTTTTGCAAATTTGTTGCTCTCTGTGGGTGTGTATGTTTTACAGTAAACGAGTGTCTTCTATTATTATTAAGAGCAATATGAATGTGTGTGTGTTTTTGTGTGTGATCTGATAGATGAATAAGCTTTTTTGCGCGTTTTTGTGCTCGTTCTTTTTCCTGCATTTTTTTATTTTTATTTTATTATTGTTGTTTAAAACACTTGCACGACTTTGGGTCGCCACTTTTATTGATAAAAATTGCACATTGTTGTTATTGTTGTCTCTTCTTGGTATTTTTATTAAAGACTATACTTTTTATAAATACTCATTCATACATGTATGTATGTATGTTTGTATGTCCATATGTATTTAGTATGTAGGTACACAAACAAACAAAAAAAAAATAAATAAATAAAAACATGAACTGGATTGAGGACGTGTTTCTTTATGATGATTTTATGTACATATTTGTTGTAGGTACTTTTGTATTGTATTTGCATTTAATGTAATTTTTTTTCTTTTGATACTTATTTGATTTTCTTTTCTTTCTTTCAATTATTGTTGCTTCTATCAAGCCATTTTATGTTCCACATTTTCCCACGTTCAACAGGCAGCAATATTTAAATTCATTGTAATTTTTATTTATTAATTGCTGAACAATTTTCCTCAATTGAGATACAAATTAAAACACTTAAATAATATTCGCTATTTGTTAGGGCAAATTAAGTTAGTTTGTGCGAAAAGTACATTTTAAACATAAAATACCTATTCAGGGCTAACTAACATATGGTGGCCTCAAAGAAGCCTTGGCCGCTTTTAGGTTAATGTTAAGGTGACCAACTATACTCATTTACTGAGTTTTGTACTCTTTTTTTGCAAACCGTACCCTTTTTCAAGTCCTGTACTCTGAAAGTACACATTTCTATAATTTTATACTCATTTGTATTTCTAAAACATTTTTTATTAATTAAATATTTAAAATTATTTTGACAGTGATTTGAATTTCAGATAGAAGGTATATAGATAGGTTAATGGATAGATAGATAGATAGATAGATAGGTAGATACTACAGACCTCTTTTTCTAACAACGTCAAAAATACATTCGTGAAAAGAGATGGATATTGAAATTAAAAAGTTGGCAGCCCTGTTAATCGTAAAACAGTTATGATTGGATTAAATGCTCTCGAATCACTGTCTTCTATAGTTTTGGATCTCACTCCCATTTTGGTTAAAGATGTCAGAGTCAAAGTTAGAGATGCCATATTAAAAAAAAAACTTTGTAGCCAAATAAATTGGAAATTATCACCAAAGTGTTAAAAAAAAAACAAAAGTACATTCCCAAATTTTATGGCACTTTTTTTTTATTGATATGCTGCTTTAAATGTGTATTTAATTTCTTTTTTTCACCTATGAAATACTGGCAAAATGTACTCTTTTTGAACAAAAAATAGTTGGTCACCTTATTAATGGTGAGTTGAGATAAATATAGATTCCAAAATAAAATCGGTATTTAATCGATGAGAAGTATCACAGAGACAAAATGTAACAAAGTCCCAATGAGATATAAGAGCGTTAACTGTATACCAGTGGAAAGAGAATGGAATGAAGTAATTAAAGTAAAAAATACCCAAGATACCAATTTATATACAGACGAATCGAAGATTGGTGACCGAACTGAAATGAGTTAATATGACAGAAATCGAAATAGAGGTAAAACTTTCGTCTTCTAGATTATATTACTATTTTCCAAGCTGGTATTATAACAATTACGGAAGCCATCAAATGGTTGTAGGAAATTAATACCGAAGCTCAGATTCGTATATGTTCGGACAGCCAATCAATTTTTAGGGCCTAAAGGCACGAAATAATTGGATCTTGAAATGTCCTACAATGCAAAAATGAGATAAACTCTTACGAAAGTTGTGAAGATCTAGGGATAATATGAATACCAGATCATTACGTCATAATTGGAAATGTAGATGCCGACAAATAGTCTAAAACGGGATTATGCTTGAATACCAACAGCTTGGATATTGCTTAATCTTATACGGGGTTCAAAATTAACTTAACGTCAAGGCGATGGAAGAACATGTCAGAAAGTGGCAAATCACCGCTGGTGATTATGAAGATGAATATGACGTTGGCGACTCAAATCTTAAGAAAACAAAGGAGATTCTAAAACTTAGGAGTTTAACTAGTGTAATAATATGTTACACCACAGAGATGATATATGTATCTCGCAGAAAAGGATTTAGATTTTAGAACACTATCTTTGTCAAGAACTTTGTCGAGAACTTTAACGTGGGAACTATGCCAAATTTGGAATATTTAAGAAAATTAAACAGAAAATACCTAAAGAGTTACATTGAAGGGACGCCATTCTTAACCTTGGCGGAATATTGGGATTATGGTTTTCTTAAGAGGATTTAATCTATTTGGAACGCACAATATGCCGATTGGGCATATTTGTCATGGCTTTGGGACTTTTAATCTCTTCTTTTCATCCTAACTTAACTGATTTTTTTTAAATACAGTTAGGCGTGAGTGAGGTTAATATTGAGGTTAGACATAACTCGAATCCGCTGTGCTAATGAAATATCAGCCTTAAAATGGGGAAAGTGATAAAGGCATTGATTTATCGACCTTAAAAACCCGCAAACTAAATATAAAAAACTTTTTATACTAAAGCTATTATGCGGTATGGAAGCATGGGAACTTGCGAAAGCAAATAAAGATATGTTGGGCGTATTCGAGAGAAAAAATCCTTTAAAGAATCCACAAAACAAAAGACGTTGGCTGAGACCAAACTGAATGAATAAAGCATAAGTTGTAGGAGATCTAATCCCATGTAAGCACCAAAGTCCAACGATTACGTTGGCTTGGAAAGTAGCATACACTTCAGCATGTGAGGTGGTTAATGATCTATACGACAGAATGCACAAAGGGAGGACACCAAAACTACGGTGTAGAAATCATGTATAAGACCCTTAAAATTCTTGAAAAATTAAGAAATAGGAGCGAATAATCAGATAAATTGTTAACAAGTTCCAAACCCATCTAATGCCAGTTTCTTTTTGGCGTAAAAATGTCTCATGGCTTTTTCTTTCCCAGAACGAGAAGGAGGAGAATATTACGGCTGTAGTGGAGAGTGTAGATAAAGGCGGTGACTAATCAAGTTGATTTTTGGCCTTTCTTAAGGAAAAAATTGGCAAAAAGACTACAAAATTCCAACTCATGCAAGACTTAAATTCGCGCTTTCATTTCAGTCCATGTGCTTTTCAACGGCTTAATAAAGATGCACCGTTTTTACGCCGAATTTTGCTTAGTAACGAGAGGCACGTTTCCGGCTAAATAGATATAAAAATAAACAAAATTTTTGCATTCGACTGATAAGAAACGCGAGATCCTCGAACTATCGTTACAACAAAAAAAGTGCACAGTTAAGTATGGCTTATGGTCTAGTGAAATCATCGATTCTTATTTTTGTTGCCCTACAACAATCTTTACCGTCAATCGAGAGTGCTACCACATCGCTTTGAGGAACCTTATGTTGCGTGAAATTGAATTTTTGCGATGCTAAGGGTATTTTGTTTTAGGAAAACGGTTCGGCGGCACACACAACACGCGAAATTACATTATTGAAAAATCATTTTGGTGAGCAGCAAATTTTGCATTCCAGACTTTTTAACCGGTTACCTAGATCACAGAATATCATACCTCTCGATATGTTTCTTTGGGGTTATGTGAAGTCAAAGGTCTTCGTTAATAAACCAGCTTAAATTTTGGACTTGTCGCTGCCCTCATTAAAAAAGAAATCATTTATGAAAGGTAAAAGACATAGATTCTTTCGGATCCTAAAAAGGATTCCCATATCCAATTCTGTTTTAGGTGGTTTATTAAAAATTGAGGAAATCAATATATTGATTCTCGTTATGAAGGGTATCCCAACAAAAGCGCTGGTATTAAATTTGACACGATTTGACATTGATTGTTTTTTAATAGTCACCACGGGATTCAAGAGTATGGAAAATAATTCACATCAACAACCTTGATTTATTGTAAAAATTAAGTGGGCATTTTTGCTGCTTCCCAACCTTAACAGCCAATACATGGCGCTATGAATAATTCCTAGAGATGATTCTTGCACCAATTAACTCTTGTACGTATAAAAATTTAGATCTTACAGAAAAATTTGTTTAATAGTGCTTCTGGAAATGTTTTAATATTGACCACGACGACGAATAGAAGTTATTGTATTTTAAGTCAAACCTTCTCTTATTGCGGCTTTATTTTCGAGTGGCCGACAAGGACAGAAACATACAATTGTCTTGGGATTCATCGGCGTAAAGTTGGAATTCGACTTTTGAAATTTAACGTCTCACGGACATTTTATTTGGCTGATAGTGGCGTCCGAAAACTTGACGTTAAAGGCGTAAATCTTGGACAAAACTTTGAAAATTTTTATAATATGTTTGAACAACAATTAAACCTTGTTTATTTAAATACTTGTCCATATTCTCAAATCGCGGGGCTTGTACATACAATTCGTATTAACAAAATGGTGGAAAATTTAAATTCAACTTTTTTGTTGGGACACCCACTATAAGGATGGCACTGCTAACTGACTAAACTAAAGGCTACTTGCAGTCAACTTAGATAACATTTAAACTTAACACAGTTAGAAAAATTATACAATTTATGTCCAACTATGAAAAGTATGGAATGACAGTTGAACAAAAAGAGACAGAACTAAAGAGAATTAATTGAAGCTTCTTCACTCATCTTGCTCTCATAATAATTCTTCGCATAATTATCTTCGATTAAAAGTCTGTGCTAAGGGTAGACAAGTTTGTATGTTTATATTTAACAATTTTTATATAGACGTAATAAATTTCATTTCATTGCTATTTGTTGGCATCCTAAAAGCTGTTCGTTCAGCAGCAGGCTCTCCAACTGTAATTCATATAAATTTTCCCTAAACGTGTTTTGTTTTTCTAAAAACTTTTTGTTTTTGTTTACGTTTGTTATTCCTTTTGGTTTTTGTACACTCATTGTTGTTGTAAGTGTGTATGTATGTACGTATGTATCTATGGAAGTGAGTAATCTTAAAATAACATTATCTTAACTATTATTAACAATATTCGTTCGACCCCCAAACACCTTTCTAATATTGCCTGACTGTATCCTTGTGTCGTTTATGTCTTGTTATTCATAGTATTTTTATATTTTTATTTCACCCTCTTCTTGTCTTATTTGTATTTTCAGTACGAGTACGAGTACAAGTCTTTATAAAATGTTCTTTTTATTGTTTCGTTTTCCTCTATAAAGTTAAAATTCATTTTATTAATGGGAGATTGTAAGCAACAGTGTTTTTTTCCGCCCCCTTACAAATAAAATCTTAAACACTTCGCTCCCCCCTTTTATTCGATGTCTTGTCGTGTTGTTTTCCTTTTCTCCATAACTCTTGTCATCTCT
The DNA here is from genome assembly GCA_941918925.1 of Phyto melanocephala. Classification (NCBI taxonomy): domain Eukaryota; kingdom Metazoa; phylum Arthropoda; class Insecta; order Diptera; family Rhinophoridae; genus Phyto; species Phyto melanocephala. Next base: position 109,249,412 of record OW799237.1, read on the forward strand.
ACGGTATATTTGTGGGTCGGCAGGATTAAAAGTACGTTTCGTTGCAAACAAAAATAATAAATAAAAAATAAAAAACAAATAAATGGAATAAAGTTTTGGCATTGTTTCTTAAAATTGAACAACAATACACTGCGTTGTATAACTTTAACTACACTTGGTTTTGTTACTTTTATTAATTTCTTCTTTTCCACAATATTTATAAAAAAAAATTGCAAGAGATTTCTTTTTAACATTTTGCAAAAACTACTGCTTTAATTTACTTTTAAAAATAATGTGTTTGGTAAATGTTTCATAATTATCATTAGATTTTGTGTTCTACAAAGTAAAAGAAGAAAAAGAAGAATAATTAAAAGCTAATTAGTTTTTGCATTAAATTATTCTGTGAAAGTTGTTGTTAAGTTTCAAAAACAATTCTAATGTGTAATTATGGTAAAAAGAAAACTGTTGGCACAAAAGCCAAAACTTTGTGAATTAGGAAAGAGCGTAAAATAATCACATGAGCAGACTCAGTTAAATCGTCTTAAAATTAAACATTAGAAGACATTTGAAAAGTCCTGAAAACAAACACTTCTAGTCAAACTAGCTTTATTACAATAATAACATAAAGCCAAACTTAATAAGCATGTCTCTATACCACCATCCGTTTTGACCATCGTTTTTTATGCGGACCTATGGAGGTAATAAAGCGCATCAATCACTAGGTTTTCCTGTTTTTACAGTGTGTCCACTGGGAGGGTATACTACTCGCAGTAATTCTATTGTAATCCTGGCTGTATGCAATGTGGCAGCGTCTTGTTGAAGCCACTTGTAAGTCAAGCACCAAACCATGCAGTTGTGGCGTTAAAAAGTTCTCAATCATAACACGATATTGCTCCCCATTGACAATTAGCGTTACGCCGCTTTCAGTTTTAAATACTAAATTGCACACCAGGCTGTCACTTTTAATGGATGCAAAGGTGACTGATGAATAGTTTAAAGGTTTTCCATTGCCCAGAAACGACTTTTCTGTTTATTCGCATATCCATTCAAACGAAAATGTGCCTCGTCACTCATTATGATTCTTTCATGAAAATCGGAGTTGTCATGGTCGAGCTGTAACATCCTTTTGGCATATATACAGCGGTGTAAATGGTCTTCTGAAAGAGGCTCTTGCGTCAACTGAATCTTAAATGGAAACAAATGCAAATCTTTGTGCAAAATTGTGGCCAAAGTTTTTCTTTGAAGACCAAGCTCCTGCGCACGGCGCCGAACTGAGATTGATGGATTGTTTTGACCACTTTCTCGAGCATCAGTTATGTTTTCAGCCGATATTGCAGTATGTTGCTGTCCATGCTTAAACCTATCAGCTTCATTTTATCTTTCTTCGAAATCATTCACTACACGATAAATGGTGCGGCTTGTTGGTACGCTGTTTTTCCCAAATATTTCACGTAACTTTCTCATCGTCACAGTAATCGATGATTGATTTTGATAAAATGTTTTAACGATTAAAATACGTTGGTTTATCGAATATTTTTCCATAATAAATTTGCCACGTCTCTACTTCACGACTGCCAAATATGAACTGTCAAGACTAATGTTTACCAAAGTGGCGGCAAAACAAAGTACTTAGTTCTAGGCGGACACCCTGTATTTGTGCTTTGACAATTACTTAAGGATTATTATCTAAAAGTGTCCTTCTTCCAATGCTGGATTAGTTTATCGAATTGGGCCATTATTTTCAAAATAAATTTGAACAAGGTTATGTTAGGTTGAAAAGGAGGGGCACTAAAAGCCCAAACCCTCGATAGGTATACACTTATGCCCAATTGGCATGTTGTGCGCTCCATATAATTAGAATAGTTAGAATAGAAAGAGAAAAGAAGAGAAAAAGAAGCAGACCAGTTCAGAGTCTCTGGCGGGAATCAAACCCGCAACCCCCAAACTAACAGACCAGCACTCTACTGACTAGTCCACCGGGGCACCCAGTTCTTTGTTTCTGACTTGACAAACTGACCTCAAAATAACAGAAAACTATCAAATCAGATGCCACAGAAAATATTGCTGTCAATTTAAAGTTATCTGCCTCTAAACAAGAACACTCTTTCTTTGCTGCAAACTTATTCATAATCAATCAATTTGGCGTAAAATCTCTTAATTTAAATTTGGCCCAAAAGCAAAACTTTTAGTGGATTTTTATTTTGGCTGATATTTCAAATTAGTGACAATTTTTTGGTGCAATTTTGATTATTGGTAGACAAAACCACAACCGGCTAATTGATAAATTTTCGCAAATGGAGAGCCAATGATTTTTTTATGCATAAACTATGCCCTTGACTGTAAAGTCGATCTATTTTTGAATTGCTTCGTGAAATCTCTGATTTGTAATTTTTTTTTAAGTTTTAAATATTCTATCACATTCCTGCGTTTTAAAAGCGCAAAATTAAAAAAAAAGAATTTGAAAATGATCAAAGATGAAATATGTAGTGTAGACCTTCAAGAAGTAACTTGTCAGTTCCTCCATTTCTTTTGCTGAAACCAAATGGCGTTTATTTCCGCCTAAATTCTAGCTATGACGACATGAATACGAATGAGCGTTACGTACGATCCACACCAGCCATCGATTTGTTCGAACAACGAACAATTTTTTGTGCGCACAAGAATTTGTCTGGTGTGGACCGCTGTTGTCGATGTTTTGTTCTTGTTCAAACAGCGTTGTCAGAACATTTGTTTGAACAACGATGTCTGTTATTTTTAAAGACATTTTAAATATGAAAGAAAGAGACGACGCATAAAAATAGCAACAAAATACACTTAATACGTTTTCTCCATATCAAAGAACATGAACAATTTTTTGACAGTTGTTCTGCCCACGTTTTGTTCTTGTCTGAATAAATCTATGGCTCGTCTAGACACTAACTTTGTGTTGTTAATGATCATGTGCCACTGTTGTTATTCGTTCTACAGGGTGAGTCAAAAATTACCATGGGGTTTAAGCAGTTAATAAGTTTTTCGTTTGTATATTTTTTTATTATTATTTTTTAAATTATATAAATAACAGCTGGAGGATAAAATGCGGAGAGATTCACAACTTTACAATGAACCCGCATAATAAAATATTATTGTTTTAATCAGCGATCAGTAACTTTAACACAAACAGCATATCGTCGACATTTGAGAAACGTTACGAAATTCAAAAGCGATTGAAATTTCAAAATTCTTATTAGAATCTCTATACCAAAAGCACAGTGAGCTCGATCGTTGGAGCAAAATTTCAATTGTGATCGAATTTCATAATTTGCCGCCAAGATTTCGTCCTCTAAAGCAACGTTTCGTTGTTTAGTTCATTGTCACCACCAACATGACACCGTAAGAGATTTGCCTCGAACCGGTGGACCATGTTTAATTCGCACTGCGGAAAATATTGAACGTTTAGAGTCAAAGTGTTAACGAAACACTAGGGGCCGAATTACGGCATTCGAACGTTATCGAAATTTGAAAATTCTTATTAGAATCTCTATACCTAAAGGACAGCGAACTCGATCGATCGAGTAAAATTTCGATCGATATCGAATGCCGTAATTCGGCCCCAGAAGCATCTAACAGAAGGCCATCAGAAGCGTTCGTTGTTAAAATGTTTTGAGCGTAATTTAGTTGCCATTTTACAGCACTTTTATAAATGGGTACATGTGTGTATGTAAATAGTATGTAAGTAGAGAGATTAACACCAAAATGTTGACGGCACTACGAATTTAAATACAATTTGAGATGTAAAATGTTTTTGCCAAAATCTTTTGGCATTTCATGAGCGCCTGTTACAATTGTTTTTGTTTGTTTGTATATTTTTGCATATTTTTTTTTCTAGTCGTTGCTGTTGTTGTGTTACTTGGATGAAAATGACAAGAACTTTCATTATTATTGTGTAAAAACAATATGGGGGGTGTGTGTGCTGTGGTGTTGTAAACGAGTAAAGGGAAGGGTTGTTAAAAAGAAATGTAAATCGCTATTTTATCAAACTCTATTTATGTTTTCGTTTACCTTTAAAATCCCCTTTTTTTGTATTTGTTGTCATATTTACACGTTCGCTTGTCTTAAATATTGCTAAAATGTGTATATTCCTGTGCTGTTGTGTGTTTCTATTTCTATAAAATTCTAACTATAGAATTTTATTATAATGTTGTTACTGCTCTAAGAATTCCATAAAAAAAACAACAAATAAAACTCTTAAAGCCCACTTGTGTCAATAAAAGAAATAAAAACTGCTGCTACCATGAAATTAAAGCATATTTTTGTATTTGCAATATGCTAATACCCACATCCATCCATCCATCCATACATATAAGACACCTCCGCACACAAACGATTGTATGTATACCCGCCAATTGGTGGATTACAAAATAAATTCGATAAAGATGTTGCAAGAACTTAAGCTTTTTGATACCACACACAAAGAGTTTAAGGGTATATCTCCAAGTATTTGCCATTCCGTGAGAAATTTTTCTACAATGTTCATTTCCGACCCCATAAAGTATATATTTTCTGAAAGCTTCTAAATAGTGGAGTTGAGCATTGTCCTTCTGTCTGTGTATATGTTAAAATCAGTTTTTTAAGCCACCCGACATCGCCAAGACCCGTGTGTGCTATCAAAATATCAGACAAATTCGGCAGCAGATTGATTTTGAAAATCAGCATATCCGTCTTATAACTTTTTGAGATATAAGCAAATAGCCACGACTACCTCTGTTTTCCCCCTTATCTTCTTTACAAAAATTAAAAATTTTCAGCTCTAGAATACTTTATAGAAACGCTTGTGAACAGTTCTGGATTAATCGGTCACTAACCGGCAAAGTTATAAGCAAAAATTATTTGAAAAACTTTCTTAAATTTTTTAAAAACATCAAATTTTTTAAGCTCCTAAAAAATTTTAGACAAGTTACGGACATCAAATTATAAGCCCTGGTCTCAGAAATTAATTCTAAGAAAAACTGAAAAACCAGTTAAAAATTAACGGAGATATAAGCACCAAAATTACAACTGCTTCGGTGTTTTTTTCTTCTAAAATTTACAAACGAAAATCGTTTTTTTTTCAGTTTCTTTACCACCAAGAGAGTCAAAAATTAAAGGGCTTTATTAGTAAAATACATTTAACCGTGAAAAGATTAAAATCCAAAATGGTGTCCTTGATTAAATGGCGAATATATGTATGAGTCAAATATAGCAGTTACAGCTTTGTTTTCTGTAACCCCCACAATATTGGCATCAACTGAAAGGGCTCGACAAGTATAATGCAGTAAAATATTAAAAAAAGTATAAAATTCAAGATGGAGTCTGCAACAAAATGGCGCGATTCTTTAACCTCATCAATATGATTGGTAGAATATCAAAATCAAAGGTGGCATTAGAAATAATAGAGAAAATAAGATATAACATGAAATCTGAAATCTCAGCTATGATGATGAAGGGGTTTTTCAGATTCGGCATGGCCAAATATAGCACTTTTGTAGTGGTTTTTCTTGTGAATTGTTGAATAATTTCCCTATAGCCCTTGGTTATTTCTCGAAGCTGTCAGGGTTTCAGATGATTTGCAAGGCGTTTAAAGGAACTGCCGAATTGTTTTTGAGACTTTTAATTAAAACACAAGGCAGGTTTCTGCCGAATTAGTATGGTAATTTCAAGTCTGATTTAATTTAATTTTACTTGTTCTTATATACTAAGTTTGAAATTAATTCTTAACCTTTCTAACTTATTATACTTATAGACAAAGTTATATTTGTCTTTATCGGTACCATGGATATATCAAGATTTACTCTGTCCATAATTGTACTAGCCAATCAGAATGTTGGTATTTGTAAATGTACGCATTTACATCAAAACACTCAATGTGGTTTGTTTGCATTCTGATTAAGTAACTTGTATTCATTTCCATGCATACTTGTCCTATATTCTAGTGAATGTGAGTTAATTGATAAATGCAGTTAATTGATCTATTGTATACCCTGAATTTCAGAGTGCGCAATATGTGTGCAGTAGACACTTGTGAGGTGCACTACACTTTTTCTTGTTTAGAGAACTTTTTTTTTTGGAAAGGTACTGTTTAATGAAAAAAAATATTTTTTTAAAGAAAAACTGTCATGATTAAAACTATTTTTCTTTATCTATCTGTCCGTCAATCTACGGAACTATATAAGGTGACTTATTGATTCAACATCGCAAAGCCCAAATCCAAATTTAAACTTCTGTATCGATCCATTAAAAGGGGATTTTTGGAAACTCGAACTTTAAGGGAGTCAAATGATTAAAAATGTATAATGTCGGTAATTTTACATCTGCTTAACTAAAAATTAAATGAAAAGTTATTTCAATATATTGCAAATAAGCTGAAAGTTGTCTAGCCCGCTTTTGAGTTGTCAACACCTAAGAAGCAAAAATAGATAAAAACTATATTTTGATACACTATGTAACTTCTGATATCATAACACGCACAAAACACATCTAAAGAAGTAAAAAGTTTTGTTAAATGCAATGGTTGACCCACTTATTTTTGACAATATGAAAGCCAATAACTAGTTGAACCTGGCGGCCTCAACAATATTTTTGTATTTTATTTATCTGATCTGATCTGTTAGTGAAAATCAATAGTTTGTTGTTGCTAGTGGAATTCCTTTTATATTTTTCCTTGTGTCATGTGCATGTTTGAATTTATTTTTAAACAGCCTTCAAGTACCATGTTAAATAAAATTTTATTTATATTTTTATATTTTCGTTAGATAAAAGAAATTATCTCGCAATAAATGTACTCTATATATAAACTAAGGAATCATGGTATCTCCACACCAAAATTAATCAAAATTCATGTAATTTATTTTTTTAGGCAATTAAGTTCAGGAAGACCCACAGAAAGACAGACGGACAAAAAAATATTTAAAAAAATTTTAACTTTAGATATTTAACTATATATACAGCCATTAAAATTTTAAAAAAATATTGCATATAAAGTTTTTTTTTTAAATCTAATAAGTATATGTGACAGCGCATAGAGAAAGGGACCTAAGGGTAAAAACAGGTTTTGTTCAGGAGAGCCATTTTAAAGATTTGAATACGTGTATCTTTGGTGTACCATCACTGAGCGTGTTAAAAGCGACACATCTCATGACGTCAGGAACGTGTTGGTCAACATTGAAAACGCGCGTAGGTCGTCCCTACCTCGTTTTGTGTAGTTGGTTTTTAGTGTTTTCTACCTAGCGCGCTGTTTCCATGAGTTTGATATCAATTTTGCTCGCGTTTTTTCGAATCCAGCTTTATTTTCTGAAATTATTAATTGTGAATTATAATAAATACTCGTTTATAATTCTTTTAAATCGTGAAAATCACTCTGTTAGTACCTTATTATGTTATTCGTGAAAATAATTAAAAACTTACTGTTGGTTTTAGGATGAAATGGTGGACGAATTCGAAGAAGTAGATTTACTTTATCGCTGATGACGAGGATGATGACGATCACTTCTCAGAATTATGGGATAGTGACTCTGAAGATGATACCGTTAATATGTACCTTGATAAATCTGATCTTGATTTACGCGAAGAAAAGGTAGTTGCTGGACTGTATGGTTCAAAAATACCTCCGTGTTGTTCAAATCAATGCAATGAAGTGATCCCTAAGAGGATGGCTGTGGATTTTCGTACGTCTTTCATGAATTTAGATAAGGAATCCCAAGATTTAATTTTTCTCGCACATCTGGCAGCTCACCGTGACGATACAATGCTCCGGTAAAAAGTTGGTGATCGATCGCGAGTTATGAAGAAACGGTACATTCAGATATATTATTTTCGAAGATTGCCGATATGCTAAGATATGTATTTATTCCTGTATACAATGGGAATTAAATGCTACAAAAATCTAATCGAACATTACGACAAAAATGGTACTTATCCACTCGAAAATGGCATACGATTTGTGCGAATTGTGTCGAAATCTTGCAAAAGATGCTGTTAATACAGTAAACGTTACTGAAGTTGAAAAAGAAGTTGTTTCGTAAAATCAAGTTATTTTGTTAATTTAGAAGGGGAAAAAATTAAAATTAATAAATTTTACTGTTAGGTCCCTTTCTATTTGCGCTTAGAATCGTCGACTTCACTTTTATAAAACGCGCATATCTCTGGGAGGGAACACTTTTGGGGCATGGGATCGGTCTCATTCGATGCTCAGATGTTGTCTACATCAAAAAAAAAAAAAAGTGAAAATTGTTTTTTTACCCTTAGGTCCCTTTCTCTATGCGCTGTCACATATATTGTTCTATTTTAATTGTTAAATTTGTATCAGCTGATTTTGATTTAAAATAAAAACAATTAGTTAAAAGGGTTTGTTTAAAATATTCTTATATATTTCATGACATTTTGTGAATTCACCAAACATATTCAAACCTAATTGAGAATAAAAAAAAAAATAAAAAAAAATTTTTCAATACGATATGATAGTATACGTTGTGAATACCCCAATTATTTTTATGAAAACTTTACTTTTTAGTTAAATTTATAAATTTATTTTATATGTTCTATCTAGTGACAAAAAATACTTATTTTTAATTAAATTATCATTAAAGTTTATTTTTAAACACATTGTTTTCAGAGATTTTCGCAGAAAATTTTTAATAAATTATTTGTTGAAACAATTTTGTAAAATTTCTTCGAATTTTCTATTCATAACAAGCGTATTTGCATATTAAGTATTAAATGACTTTTGGCATGTTTTTATTTTACAGGAAAACTTGAAACGTGTGCCAAGGGGGATTTTAAAATTCTCACTTATTTATCTTATGTAAGGGTGTCCCAATACAAGCGACGTATGTATGTACATATATATTTGTTTCTTTTGTTTTAAAAATCATTAAGTACAAAGGACAGTACATAAACGTGACTGAATTGTGTTGATTCCCCCATTTGTTGGTCCATACACTTTTGACTTTAAGTATCCTCTTCACGATCAAGTGGCCAGCTGGGATCAACGAAACACGGAAGTATAAATCCAGCAAATGTTTCATGCATTAATTAAATATTAATATCACACTCAATTTTAGCAACAAAAACTCTGTTATTATGTCGCGATATTCAGCACAAATAACAGCCATCGCTCTTATATTTAACGCTCCATTTTTACTAACTACAAACTTTAACTCCCACATGCCGGCAACTTTAAATCTATTGCTTATTATGGGACACTCTTTTTATATATTTCCTCTAGTTTGTATACAGATGGAAATGGTGTGAGTGTATGTGGGCAGTCGAGACGTAGTGTCGTTCTCAATTTCTTTAATTTTAATTTTTTATTTAAAATAAAACTAATGTGTGTGTGTGTTTTTATTAACCCTGACTTTTTGACATTTATGATCATAGATGGATGCTTAAACAATTCAACATCGAAATTGAGTTCAGCGAAGAGGCTCCTATTTGTTAATAAACAAAATTGCAGCATATGAAGGAAGACCAATCCACAACAGACCCTTTAGATTCCACAACAGCCAGAAAAATGTGCTATTTGGTGCGGTTCACACACTGGTAGCATCATCATCTTGATTTCTTGATATTAAAATTTGTCGATAAGTTGATTTCAAAAAATAGACCTGTCAATTGTCCTCCAACATAATGGGATTCGATATCTTTCGACTGTTGTTTGTGAGGCCACGTGTTTGTATTGTTAAACAAGTAACAATTTACATTTTAGGAGCCAAAATTGTTTGTGTTATTCATGACACACGGCCAGCAATGTTCTAAATGATCGCCCAAAATTGTACGTCCAAAATAGGCTTCGTCAAGAGCAGCGCCGCAGTTTATTGAAAACAAAATTTTGTGTTAATTTTTATTGATTTCGCAAAATGGACCTGGCAATTGGTCTCCCAGGTCACAGGCTTGGACAACTTTCGATTATTTCCTGGTTAATAATACTAAAAAACAATTGACATCTTGGAAGACATTGTCTGTGTTATGCGCGACATATGATGTTCTAAATGATGGCCCAAAATTCTAAGTCCAAAATAGGCTTCGAATAGCCGTGCAGGAAACATAAACGAAACCATTTAAAAGTTAAAATGTCATGAAATTTTTTTATTTCTTTTTAATTTTATGATGTATCGGGCTTAAAAAAGACACCCTTTATTTATTTATATTTCTCTATTATTGTTTACAATTCCGAAACATATTTTTTTAGGTTTGTTGTGGATATTATCTTAATGCGTACTTGTTACTTTCTTATACACTTCGTTGCAAAATTATAAATGCACTTAAATTTTGCTTTATTTTTTATTGAGTAAAAACAAATTTATTTTGCAAGTTGGTAGCTAAAACTATTCTAACCATGATTTCACTATTTACATTTAATATACATTTAAACTTAACTCAGTTTAAGATTTCAACAAGCCACCCCCACAAAAAAAATTTTAAGTTTTTCCTACCAGAAAAAATTTGTAGTTGCACCAATCGCACAGAGACAAGCCATTGGGCTTAATTCGAGCACCATGCTAGAGTCTATATCTGTTTGATAAATATACCTTTAATATGAAATTGCAGCGAGATTTTTCAAATTATTAACAGGTGGTCTAATGATTGTACCTAATCATACTCAAGGTGAAGAATAGATTCCTGCTTTTGAGCTTCCATCAATAAGAAAGCCTTCAGTACAGTACACTGTGATGTCTGTGATATTCATGGCCTCCTTTGGCATCTGAATCTCTCTAATTACTATATGCACTAGGTGCAGGATACTCATATGAGTTTGGAAGGATAAAAAAGCTTCATAAAATACAGTTGTTAAAAAACGGCATGAAATCATCTGACCCAGCGTTGTATTTTTAATATTTCAAAATGTTTGATTTATTTGAATTCCGTTAACGCTAAAGTAATTATGTTCCAGTTGGGATGTTGGTTTTTTTTTTAAACAAATTTATGTCAAAACTCTTTATACTAGTCTCAGTCGAATATCGGTCAATTGTGCGGCTTTTTTTTTTTTTTTTTTTTTAGCAACCAACATATGGATAGTCAAACATGAGTGAGACTTTTGTCGCTTATAATATTTATTCTTTTTACTCCTCCAAGGAGCACAGTGCCAAACCAAGATCATTTTAATATACACGATCTTTCTCTCAGAATTTGATCTTGTACCATTGTCTTTGAAATTTTGATAATTCAATTAGGACTTGACGTTTTCAGATGACGACAACTCTATTGTAGATTCCAATCCACTGACTGTTTAGCAATATCGTGTGACCAATTCAATACCTTTTTCGCTTCCGAATTTTCACTTAAATATGAGACGCTGGATGTTACTTCCATCAAATGGTTGTTGGATATTGTTTTGGTCAGAATATACTTAGAATTTCCCATAAGTATTGCAGCATTCCACGTATCACACCCAACCAACAGCGTACACTTGACGTTGGAATGAAATAGTTTTATTTTAGCCTGCTTTGATATAGATGTCGAGTTTCAAACAGGTTTTAGCTGCCCGAAGGATTGACATGCTCTTGAATCACCAGATTTGTCAAATATGCTGCCAATTATTGCAACATGGAATAAGTGTTAACGTCATCGAGATGTTGTCTTTGTAGCGTGAAATTTTACACAACTTTAGAGATAATTCTTATTGTTTCTTGTTTTGCAGAAAAAGGTCATTTCACTAACAGATATCAGTTTCGATTTTATATCGGAGTATGTATGATAGTCTAGTATAGTTTACATAATCAGCATTTTCCAGGTTATCGTGCAGACTCTACGTTATACCATTCTTACATTTAGAGCCTCATAATAAGAGGTCTTAATTAAGTGAGACTATAGTAATACCACACAGTGTATGCAGCTTTGTTGATTTAAAATTGTTTTTACTTGAGAGTAAATATTTTGTATGTGGTGTGTGCCGGCAGTATAAAACAAATGTTTTTAATAGATAAAGAAAAATATATGAAATTGGAATTAATAGTTAAAATTTCAGATGATATAAAAACCAGTTGGAGAATAAATAATGGAGAGTTTCACAACTGAGCAAAGAACCAAAAGAATAGCATTTTATTACTGAAATCAGCGATCAGTTATTTTAACGCAAAAAGCATATTGTCGATATTTTAACATCAGAATTTCGCACTCTCACTTCCACCAACATGGCACCATAGGAGATTTGCCTAAAAACGGAAGATCACGTTTAAGTCGCAACACGGAAAATATTGAACGTTTAGAGCAAACAAAATATCTACCAGATGACATTCTGGTCAGCTAGGAATCGCTTGTACGTCACTATAGCGCATTTAAATAAAAGGAAGATCTACTGTTAATTCAACAAAAGGTGCAAGAATTAAGACCCGCAGATCAAATTCAAAAATTTTCAGTTAAATTTCAACAGTTGGCCAGAAATGAAATCAATTTTATTAAAAATCTGATTATGAGTGATGAAGCTCATTTTGATATAAATGGCTTTGTTAGTTAACAAGCAGAACTGTAGGTTTTGGGGTTCTAAAAATCCAAGAGCCATTCATCAACACCAAATACACCCCATTATGTAAAGAGAATGGTGTACCATTACATCTGAAAACATTAACAGGCCTGCCTTAGTTCTTTGAAAATGTGCCCTGGTAGACAAGTCAGTAGTGTGCTGGTCTGCTAGTGTAGAGGTTTCAGGCTTGATTCACGCCAGAGACTCTGAACTGGTCTGCTTCTCGTTCTCTCCTTTTCTGTTCTTGCTATGTTATTCAGGTAACACAAAGTAATCAATATAATGGACCTAAGTAAACTGGGCAACAGCTTCCTGTTCTATCTACCCACCTACTTCCTTAAAAGTGGAGATGAAGGTGATGTAAAAGATAATGGAATACGATATCGGTTTAAGAAAGAACTTTTTTTTTGGTTCTGTTTTTGACAACAGACTTAATATGTGGTTTCAGCAGGATGAAACCGCTGACCACACTGAACAATAAAATAGTGTCACTTTAAAGTGAAATTTTTGTAGAGAAAATAATTTTCAGAAATTCGAAAACTTTTTCGCTAAATTTGTCGCTAAATAGTCAGCTATTTTATTTGGGGTAATTAAAGGAAGTGAGTATATGTCAACAATCCCGATACAATCTTCAAACTCGAGACAAAATATTCTAAAACAAACCCATCGTTGTCAAGCTAAGAACGGGAGTCACTTGAATGACATTGTTTTCCATTCTAAGCGTAAAACATTTTCCATATTGTATATTTTATAATCTGAAAAAAGTGTTTAATTATACAAACGATAAAGTTATAAAATTTCTAAACCGGAAGGTCACTTTTGGCCCACCCTGTGCCTAGTACCAATAAAGATACCCACATTTAAATTCTCCATAGACCCTTCACTGTACTCTTAAGTCAACTCGTTATCATTCCCTCGTTCATGTTTTGTTCAAAAACCATAAAATTCAACAAATTTTGACAAATTTGACCCAACAGCTTATAATCAGCTGTGCTCATACGTCTGTCTACCTGTTTTTTGTGGAGCATGATATTTAAGTCAAGGTGTTAAATGCTATTATTCTTTAGAATTGTTTGATATTTAATTATTAATAAATTAATTAATTAATTAAAAACATTAAAATTTGTTTTTATTTAAAAATTAATTAAATACGGGCAGCTAGATTCTAGACAAAATTAAATTTATCAAATTAGCGGGGGAGTGCCCCCTATTAGAACATACAACATGCCAAAACAAGCAAGCGTGTTTAACTAAAATTGGTATGGGTCATTTAGTCTTTCATGCGTTCAGCGTGTTAAAATTAAATTGCCATCATAGTTTAATAAACAGTTAACTACTGTTTATCTAATCTCTGTTTAGCATTCTCAGTTATTCATTCTCATTTCTATTTACACAATGAAGTTGTTAAACAGTTTTATAACAACAAATAATATAAACTTTGTATGAATGTATGTATATAAATTATTGTTGTAAATACATACATACTTATTTGTATTATGACTAAGCCCATGTACAAATAAATAAGTTGATACATAAATATGTATGTATGTGACTGTTTGTGTGTGGGAATGTATGATTTTTTAAAATGGAAAATGCTGACTTGTAAATGAAAACAAAATATTTGCTTATTCAAAAAATTATTTGTTTCTTTTTTAAGTACATACCAACAACGTACATAGGTAATTGATGTTTTTATGATTGAGGTAAATAAATTATTGTTGACATTCCATAAAGGTATGTATGTACATATGTATGTACGCACATTAAGGGTTTTAATCAAAAACATTTTTTATTCATTCTTAAAAGCTGTATACCAAAATATAACAGTTTCTGTTTAAAAAGATTTAATTTTTTTTATTTACTTTAATCATTTGAAGGTGCGAAAATCGTTCAACTTATGAACTACAGCAAATACTAATGCCGAATCTTAAATGCGGTACAGGGCCTAGAAAGAATTTAACAATATCTTTTCGACTCAACACCATTATAAAAAACATTATTTTCTAAATCAATGAAATCGTTTTAAATTTTTTAAAATAGAGAATTTTTTAAAATTCCTCTTAAAAAAAACAAACTAAAAATCGGCTGTGAATCAGAGATCTGCAACAAATACTCATGATGTAAGTACACTGGAATCATGATTCATTATTTCCTTGATTTATACGCATTCATACTCATAGTCACTTTTTTTAGTTTAAGGTACTTATAGTACTCATATTCAGCAACACGTATGACTCGGTTGATTTGTATCGTCGTTAGCGCAAGATAAAAAGATGATCAAAAGCAAGTATTACTCGCATACTCATTATGAAGTTGTGTGCTTTAACTAGGCTTGCCAGATTACTGTTTGACATTCATCATAATAATAATAATAAAATAGACAATTTAAATTTAACAAAATAATACCAAAACAACAAGCAAAAATAAAGTGCTTGCTTTGATGTCTGTTTAAGAGATTTAGATTTTGTTTTTGCGTATTATCTTTCAAATTTAAGTGAGCACCTAAAAGCGCAGTTTTTTTTTGCTGCAAAAAATTTAAACATGAAAATAAAAAACACAAAATAACTGTTATTGTTTACCTCTTATTATGGCCTAAAGGCCATAATCAGTTGAATTTATTTAAAAATTAAATAACGATACAGGGTGGACCAAAAGTCACTCCTGCGTGTAAAAATTGAATAACTTTTTTGTTTATAAATGTTTTTTTATTTTTTTTCAGATTTTATTCATCGATTCGTGTTACACCACCATGCAAAATTTAACGAACGAAAGTGGTAGAATTTTACTTTTAATCGTTCTTCGAGGATGAAGTTGGTAATACAGTAACGGTGAATGGGGACAGATATCGCGGTATGCTTAATAATTTTGTACGCCCTGAGGCAGCCAACAAGTGGTTTCAGCAGGATGGAGCAACAGCACACACGGCCCGTGCCACAATGACGCTTTTAAATGAAATTTTTGACGACCGAAATATCTCGAAAAATTCAGAATTTAATTGGCCAGCACGTTCACCGGATTTAACTGCCCTGATTATTTTCTATGGGGTTATCTCAAAGAAAGAGTGTATGTAAACAAGCCTCAAACTATAGAGCAGCTAAAGAACAACATTGAAGCTGAGATCAGGGCAATAGAGCCTGAAACCTTGCCTGTTTAAGAGCCCAATTGTGCATCGATGAAAATGGTGGTCATCTCTCTGACATTATTTTTCATAATTAAAATTTAGGTCATACAAAGATAATATTATAATTAAAAAAAAATTTAATAAAAAATAATAATAAACAAAAAAGTTATTCAATTTTTACACGCAGGCGCGACTTTTGGTCCACCCTGTACTTGCAAAAATTGTATATTACACAGTGTAACATTGCAAATTTTCTGGCGGCCAAAAAATATCTTGCACTCTCCGACCTGGCAACATTGTTTATTCATCATACAAATGAGAGATGTTAATGTGTTTGCTGTTGAATCAACTTGAATCACTCTAATGCCATGTTCACACGGAAACATGAATCTAGTGGTTCGCTCTCTGAATCTCGAATGCGAACCCTGACGTTCAGACGATCGTTCTTGTTTCACTTTAACATTTGTATTTTTTGTTCAATTATTTAACGCGGCTTTTTCTCTCCTTTTGTTCTTCTGCTCAGTTAAATTTCAATGATTTGTACGCACTTATACTCAAATTTTATGACTCACTATGAATATCGAAAAAACGACTCAATGCTGATTACCGTTGTGAATAGCACAATTGTTTCCAATCACATAGTTAAGTTGTGGTAATAGAATTTTACGGTTATACCTACATAAATACGTTTTAAGAAAATAAATATGTATGTACCTAGTCAGCAATAAAAATCTAATAACCACGAAAGAAAAGTTCAATTGCCAAAACTGAACTAACTATTCAATTCAATATTAGAGAAGATAAAAGCTCTCGGTGGAACGATAACATCTTGGACTTCGGGCAACCATTTTTGTTTCTGGCTGCTGTTGCCTTTACGCAGAAGCAGCTACATGGTAAGTTTGTTCGGCTTCGAAAGCATATCTGATTATGTTGCCGATCAACCTATAACGTATAGTGAAAAACACAATCCGCGAATATTTAAAAGTGACATTCGTTACGTCACTTTTTTCTACATACACTATAAAGTGTATAAAACTAGCAAAAATATTTATTTATTGAAAAATTATTTGGGAGCATATCCCGAATAATTAAGTAAATTATTTATAAATGAAAAATCTTATTTTTCGGTTGCCATTTATACACATTTAGAGTTAACCAACGGTTAGCCAAATGTGAAATGGATAAGAAAAATAAAATACTTTAAAAAAGAAAAAAATTTTGGTTGGGTTTTTGAGGAAGTTTTTTATAGTTTTTTGTTTTACTTTTGAATTATTATTTTGTTAATAAGAATTTGAAAATAAAACTTATTAAATTTTTAAAATTTTTCAAGAATTTGGGTAAAAGGTCTACTGACGATCGGGTATAAGCACCAGTGAAATGCATATAGACTAGCTTAAACCCAACAACCAAGTAAAATGTCTTCTGTAAAAGTTAAAAAAAAATGATTGAATAAATAATGAAATCCAACATTTTTCAGGAAAAATTAAATTAATACATATTTATTGTTAGTTTCTACTTTTAGTGCCAATAGTAGTTATACAGGGACTCATCACACCGAATAACAAAGTCCTTTGGCAAAAAACATATTTCTCCTTTTTCCGTTTTTTTTACAAAAGCAACATCTTTCGAAAACCTCTTCATTCGTACAAATGTTTCCACACAAAAAACTTGCTTTGCTAGAATTTTTACAAAAACTTTTACTCAATTTTTATTATTTTTTATTTTGATTTTTCTACTTTAAACCAAAAGCAAACAGTTGAGATTTCTCTGGAAAGAAAAATAGCAAAAAAAAAATAATAATAAAAATGAAATAATCACAAAGAGTTTGTGTTCAGCAGGGAAGTTTGTAGGGGAGTACAAACTCGTCAAGTGAAATAATGCAAGAGGTAAATTTATTTTACATTTTGTTTTTGTATTGCTGCTTTACAACAATTTATATGAATGTCGGTCGACATTGTTTTTAGTACTTGTTGTTGGCATGCTTAAGTTCAAATTAGAATCATAAAAGTAGCAATAACAACTGCAACAACAAAATAATGTTGTAAATCCTTGCCAAAGCAAAAAAAAAAAACAAAAACTCAAAGATATGAAACCAAAAACAAAAAATAATGTAGAAAAAGAACTGAATAAAAACACAGCCACATGCGAAGAGCTCAAAGCATAGGAACAATAACAACAAGTAATAAAAATGATATATTGGGCTGTGTCGAATTTTGCATACCCACCACTAACGCTAAGCCTTTTTTAAAGACAGATGTGAGCGGCTTGAATTTAATTATTTCGATGTACAGAATCAACCAAAGAAACATAGAGGATTATGTTTAGACTTAATATTTTTGCATACACCTATGAAAAATATAGCCGATATACGGCCACAAATTTTGGAGATGTTTTGGACTACGTCCGAGCCAGCAGTCATATTAACATTGTAATGCCAGAAGATTATGTTTCGAATAAAGTAACTTTCATGTCAATTTAAAAAAAAATTATCTTTATATTATTATATTTCAAATGGTCTATACCTCTATAAAAACATCCTTTACATATGTGTGTAAGTATGTCTGTATGTATGTTTTTTCCGGGTTAGAGGTGGAAATCTTGCACAGATTCCCTAAAGTTTTGGGTTGTTCTGTTAAAATCTTACCAACTAAAACCACCTACTTCTTGATCACCACTCCCTAGAGAATTGCCACTGGAGATATCACGTCAAAGCGTGAGAAAGACATAAAAGGTCTATTCATTCCCATTTCCAGAGCCCTTTCTACTTTGCTCTTCCTCTAGTAGCTTGAGTTGTACTACTTTAACTTAGATTATCCATTTGTCTTAGCTTTCCATGATTGTCTTGACTATGTTTTGCGGATGTATTTATTCGGCAATCTCTCGCTCTAGTAAAGCCTTGTCGTGTGCAAATCTAAGGCAATTGTGCATAACTTGCTTCACATCTTCTCTTAGGTTTGAAGAACGTGGAAATACCGAGGAGTCGTTGTGCCCATATCTTAAAAGGCAACTTCTGTAGCCTGCGTGGTCTGTCGGGAACTGTGTAAGGTCTTTATTTACTTCTCCATGCCACCTACTAAGGCAACTACCTATGCTTGGAATGAGCTTGTGAGACCATCGCTCATTTCGACCGAACTTGACATCTTTGCCTGCTCTTCTCCTCTTCGTCGATTCGAGTTTCCCTTTCGGAATTGTCGCTTTTTTGCTCTTTCATACTATTGACATCAGCAAATTGTTCTATTGGAGCTACAGACTCTCATAGCCGCCATTCGATACATGGATGCCAAGTTTTCCCTTGTGTGCCCTAAGACCATGCTGAAGCTGCGTATAGCAGGGTAGAGGTTGCTACTTTGGCGATCACCTGACATATACTCTGCTTGGGACTGCCAACATTTGTACGTGGATACATACATAAGTATGTATGTATGTCACTATTAATTTTCTCAAAGACTTCTTGGTTTTACTATGTATATTTCTATAAACAATTTTTGATAACACCATAGTACTTATTTATATGTTTTACGTGTAGATATGTGTGAGTGGATGTTCAAAGTAAGCTAAACTCGGATAAATGTACATAAATAACCAAAGACCCAAGAAGAGCAACGAATAACACCATGAAAACAACATGCCAGAGCATGTTTAAAATATAAATTTTGCACCAACATACATACATAAATACACACATACAGACACTTATAGACGTTAAAAGAAAAAGTCTTAACAAAAGAAATTGTAACAAAAATCACAAAACAACTAGAAGAATGGAGAAAGGAAACCCCCATTTTTTTGTGGTGGATGTATAAGTATGTATGTAGGGCTGTTTAAAGGACATACGGTCTATACACAAAGTTTATATGAGCATAAATATTTATGTACGTATGTATGTAAACGTATATAACTGTAAATGTGTTTGTATTTATAAAAAAGTTATAGAATCATTAGAACGGTGGGTAATTCACAAAGGAAAAAGAATCTAGTTATGCTGAAGTTTTTTTTCGCCTTTATTTTTTTGCCACAGAGAGAAGTTTAGCAAATAGAATATAGATAAAGAAACCATTTTTATTTTGTACTTTTTATGTTTAAGGTTATAATTTATATTTTCATTTGTGAGCTTAAAAAAATTCTTTGAACAAAAAGGGAATTATCAGAAAGTTTAGTTTATAAACAAGTAAGAGCGCTATATTCGGCCGTGCCGAATCTTATATACCCTTCACAACGTGTAGTTTGTATCACCATTCATCTCATATGAAATACGTACATACATATAAAAAATATACATATATAAAAAACATCCAATTGTAAAATTATAAATTTACGTATGTATGTTAAAAAAAAAAATAAAAAAAATTAAAAAAAAAATTTTTTTAAAAATAATTAAAATATATATAATTAATATAAAACAAAAAAAAAATAAAAAAAATTTAAAAAAAAATAATAAAAATATAAATAATATATTAAATAAAAAATAAAAAAAAATTTTTAAAATATAAAAAAAAATTTTTTTTGGCTCAGCTGGGATTCGATGCCACGTTTTCTCTAACCAGTATACACGTTTGTATGTATGTTGTTGTTGTAATGTTGTTTTTGTGAAAAAAAAATCGAGGTGGTCTTGGGTTTTTGCTCATATCTCAGTTGTTTATGTACCGATGTTTCTGATTTTCAATAGTGATCTACTCCCGAATATTTCTGATATTTTAATACCTCACCCGGGTCCAAGCGATGTCGGGGGGCTTCAAAAAGTTGATTTCAACATACACACGGTCAGACGGACAGACTGACAGAGCTTAATCGACTTCCCTATTCATAAGCTTTCAGAAAATATATACTTTATGGGGTCGGAAATGAAAATTGTAGAAATTTCACACGGAATGACAAACCCTTTTTCACTGTGTGAAGGGTATAAAAACAAACTAAAAAAGACTAAAGGAACTTCATACCTACTTATTTAAACTACAAAGACTTACTACAACTTACTAGTCTAAAGCTTATGGATTTAATAACACGGCAAGTTTGAATGAGTGTCTCTTGTTCCCGATTTTTTTGGCATATACTAATGGGCGTAACTAGACCATTCTTGGATTTGCAATAAAGCAAACAAGCAAATTTATAATAATTTAATATACATAAAAAATTAACTCAGTTAAAGATTTTAAGAAAAAAAATTTTTAAGCTTTTGCCAACCCCAGAAAAAATTTGTAGCTACGGCAATGCAAAACTTCTTCGTTTTTTTTTTTTTTTTTTTTATGGCCTTAGGACTGAACTGTGTACAAGAAGGAGAAGTGCAAATGACTTTTATTAAACAAATCAAGAAAAGAAAACAGATACAAGAGAATAACAGTTACAAATCATACAGGCAACAATTGCGAGTTCTATGGCATTATAATTGTATTATTTT
This sequence comes from Phyto melanocephala, assembly GCA_941918925.1. Lineage (NCBI taxonomy): Eukaryota > Metazoa > Arthropoda > Insecta > Diptera > Rhinophoridae > Phyto > Phyto melanocephala. Next base: position 109,270,379 of record OW799237.1, read on the forward strand.
CATGTGTGTGTGAGAGTGTATATTTGTTCAAGTACGTATTAGATTCGCTTTACATATTATGCAGTGATGCCATGTAGTTAAAAAAAAAAACTGAACACAAATTAACAAAAATCGCTGAGAGTGAAATACTCTCAATTTGTTAACAACATACATATTTTAATCAGAAAAAATTATCTAAAACTTTAGGCTAGTTTATATTTTATTACCAAATTTTAGCAACATAACGAACGAATTGTAACGAATTTGTATTAAGCTGTCTTGTCAGTTACCCAAATTAAAACGTTAAAAGAAAATATTTAAAAAATATTAAGTACTTTGTGACAAGTTAGACAGATTGGTGAGGTTTTCTTCAAAAAGATTATGGTAAATAAATTTTATTTTGAAATACGAGTAAAAAACAATTAATAAAATTGATAAAAATTTAAAATCGATTATTTATTCTAAAATGCTCAGTTTAAATATGAAATATTTTTACGCACTTCTGCGTATCAATGGTAAATAGTTTTTTTTTTAATTGACAGCACTGTTTTCTATAACAGCTGATTTTATGGTTCTTATTTTAGAGAAATTTGGTTAAGCAATTTATCACGAATATACTCAAGTCAGAGCAATGTTTGCAAATTGTTTAAATTTATTTTTAAAATTATGGCGCAATTCGATAAATTCTTTAGGCATCGGATTAAGCTAGGTTAGCCAGATTTGAAATTCGGAATCATTGAAATAATGGCAAAAGTTTTACAAAAACAGTCAAAGGAGATTCTGAGACTAAGTAGACCAACACTTAGGAGGCTAACCAGTGTAAGTACAGGTCGCATGAAATTGTCTGAGGAAACGACATGTAGAGCATGCGAGGAGGAAGATGAGACTTTGGAAACTACCTCTGTCATTGTCCTGCGTTTGGGCATATTAGACGCGAAAATTTAACAGTGGATTCTTTGCCGAACTTGGAATATCTGGGGAACTCGAACTGGAGATCCATAAGGGGACTGGATCCTTGAACTAGTCCGTTATTTATGGGAAATTATGAGGTTTTTGTTTGGGAATTCCGTTTTCCATTTGAAGCGCACAACATGCCAATTTTGCATAAGTGTATACCTGTCATGGGTTTGGGCTTTTAGTGCCCCTCCCTTTCAACCTAACCTAACCTACCAAAATAGTTCGCCAATAACATCAAGTTTTTGGTCACCAAATAAATCGATGAGGCATGTAATTAAGAAAATTTTAAACCAAATTTACGCTAATAAATAAGAGACCATTGTCCGTCCACGTCCTTATCGGTCACTCGAAAATGTAGCAGCACTAAGGCAAAGTATGGGCGAGGATCCAGAAACTTCTATTCTGTATTGAACATTTCAGAATTTTTATGTAACGAATTTTTTTACGCATTTTCAAACGTCCAAGGTTAAATTGGTGCTCTAAATCAAGCCAAGCGACTATGCGTAATGAATTTGAAGATAAGAAAGAAAGAGTATTTCTCACTCATACACCCAATCGTGGAATACGGGAAAAGTTTGGGGTGAAATCGGGATCGAGCGGGATTCCATTAAAAAAGCAGTACAAAGAGTAAAAATCTGTACTTTTTTGGGTGTTTGGCATAAAACAGTATAGTTGAAGAAAAAGAGTACATGTACTGCTTGAAAAAAAGTACGTCTGGCACACCTAGTTGAAGAACACTTTTGGGTGATCATCCACAAGTCAGTATCGAAACACCTGTAAATCTAAAAAGACTCTTTTTTTTGGTCCATATATCTTAACAAATAAAGTTATCAGAATCTTACGGTTAACTATGAGCAATATAGAGACATGTTTGTTTATTTTCTTGATCCAATTTGAAGCCATTAGTTTGGCAGACATGTGGTTTGTGCAACATTTGACTAAGAAATAATTTCAAGAAATTGACTAGCTGGCTATCTCAGGTCTATGTAGATAAACCAGAAACGACTAAGCACTTGAAATCGAATATGGATAGCGTTTTTGCCGAAATACAGCCTGATTTACTGTGAAGGGTGTTAGAATATTTGAATACCAGGTTGTGCCATATATGCGCTATATATATGTACCTGAAGTCATACTTAAAAATAATTGTCATCCAATTAGGTGGATATTAAAAAGCTGTTTAATACACACCACAAAAGTGATGTAAAACTTAATTTAACCATAACGAGATTAAACGCAGATTTGAACCCTATAAATTTCTTCCGAAAAATTTAAAAATTTTTAAAGAAAAGGATGAACCAAGCTAGATGGCCTGTGAGATTTTAATTTTAATTAAAAATCAAAACAGTAAAATAATCAGGTGGCAGATATGCATGATATAAATTTCAAATATAAACACACTTTTAAACAAGGGACTGTTTACACCAGCAACTTTCAAAATTGCATGGTTTTATATATAAAGTTTTTAAATCTGTTTAATGGTTTTATTAGAAAATCTATATCCCATTTAAAATGAATTCTCATTTTTCACAGGCATAGTGAATAACAAAATTCCTTCATATTAATATATATTTTAAGATTCTTGTTAACACTAAGGTCTTACTGTATATACCATGTTTAGTTGAATTTTCGATTTAAAAAACATTTAATTCTTATGCATTTTTCGTTTTAAAGAAATTTTCCAAAAATGTTTCTAGGTATTTACAAGAGAATAGAAAAAGTTGAAAATTATTACACTATTTGTAATTGGCAGCACTGGGGTTGTTGTTAACATATTCCAAACAGAGAAGGAACAACTGATATGTATAGTAGGCGGTTAAGTGAGTCAGGGTGATGTACTTTAACGGTATTTTCCTTTTTCACTTTGTATGAAAATGAGTTCTTTTTAACGTGGTATCTTGTTGCTTTTAGTGATGTTTTGCTTTTCTCTTGTTTTTTTTATGCACTACTACATAGAAACTGCTGTTTTTTTTTTTTTTAGAGTGTGAGTTGTGCGGTGTTTTGTAGTTTTATCTCAGTGTTGCCAGTTTAGAGGTTTTCTCCTTAAGTGGCAAGTAAAGGGAGTAGAAATGTGCATTTAGAGACTTTTTATAAAATATTTTACAACTTATAAATTAAAGGAATTTTCCAATTTAAATTAAACACAAGTGGAATTCAAGTAAATTTTCAATATCTTTGCAGGTATTTTATTATTTAAAAGCATTCGATTAATTGCCATCTACATTTTTAATATTGTCAAAAATATTTTAATAAAAGGTATGGATATTTAAATTATTGAAAGAGTTTTGAGGGTAAAGTATTCATTAAATAATATATCGCACAATTTTACAGCAACAATGAAATTCTTAAACTTTTTAGTTCGATAATATGTATGCATAAAACTCCCGATAATTGTCTTGCATTTAATCTGTGTGGTAAACAAAAACTTCCCGAACTCTCAAAACTGTAATGCCATTATTTCCACAAAAATATTTTGTTACAACAGAATTTGGAATAAGCTAATGAATGATTTGTAGCTAAGGTGATGATATTAATACATAAATTGAAAAAAAAAATTACCTGGCAACATTGTTTTATGCATAAAAAATTTGTTTTTAAGTCAGAAAGATAAACAAAAAGATTATAACAACTGAAGTGTAAGTTGTTTTTAAGATATTCAAATTGTACACGGATAAAAATAGTTATATAATATTTATAGGTATTTTATGCATCCAGGGGGTTGCCTATAATTCGAGACTTTTAAAAAAGCACAATATTCTATGTGGCAAAGAATTTCTAACGTCAGTTGGCGTAATAAATCGAAAATCTAGAAAACCTTATCACCTAGTGTAAAGAAAGTAAAACCCACACTACATCCGACCTACCAATTTTACTTAAATGGATCCCAGGTTGCAATGTCCAATCAGTAAACCAGGCAGTATTTACAGGCTCTTGATTTTGTAGCCAATTATACAGAATTTAAAGCCATCGTAGCCAATTACACGGTATAAAAAGCCTACAAACAATTATACTTTTGCAAATATGACATTTTATATAGTTTTTTTGTATGAGAGGTAGCACACCCCCTCATTTGATCCTATCTAATTATATAATGATTTTTGTAATTTTTATTAAAATGTCTAATACCAGAATTAAAAACTTTTAGGGCCATTATTAATTACAACTTGACTTTAGTTACAGGTGGGATTTTTTGTGCGTGATATATAGCATCGAATTATTACAACTTCCATTTTTTATTGTTATTAATATTAATAATAAAAATATTTAATAGATAAAAAAATAATATATGAAGGCTTTATAATGCAAAGCCATTTATCGGTCCGACAAAATTCTGCCTTTAACTAACGGCAAGTTGTAATAATGGCCGTTACATTTATTGTTATTGAAATAAATCATAGATTGAGTTTTTTGTATAGGGTGTATCGCATTCCCTGCTCCGATCGCATCAATTTTTGGTTGAAATAAGACAAATGAGATAAAAGTTAAGCAAATAAAGTTTTAAGATTATAGATGTAATAGTTTTCTAGATATCTCAGATATTTCTTTATATTGAAAGTGCCACGCCCATTGTACTTTTTTTAAGCATCTTTTAAGCTCAATTACGCAAGTTATTATTATAATACCTGACACGACTTTTAATATTACGGACTTCGGCTATGCGGAAAAAACTGTTGTATAAGAGGTGGGTGTCACACCCACTTCAAATTGTTAGAAAAATGTCGGTACGAATCGTTCTTGAGCTTTCTAGATTATTTAAAAACAAGTAAGAGCGCTATATTCGGACGTGCCGAATCTTATATACCCTTCAAAACGTATAGTCATGCAATAACAATAGTTTGTATCACCATTTATCCCATATGAAATACGTACATACATATAAAAAACCTCCTATTGTAAAATTATAAATTTACGTATGTATGTTAAAAAAAAATAAAAAAAAAATAAAAAAAAAATAAAAAAAATAATTTAAATATATATAATAAATATAAAACAAAAAAATAAAAAAAAATAAAACAAAAATTTAAAAAATAAATTTAAAAAATAAATAAAAAATATATATAATAAATATAAAAAAAAAAAAAAAATAAAAAAAAAATTAAAAAAAATAAAAATATAAATAATATATTAAATAAAAAAAAATTAAAAAAAATTTTTTTGGCTCAGCTGGGATTCGATGCCACGTTTTCTCGAACCAGTAAACACGTTTGTTTGTATGCATGTTGTTGTTGTAATGTTGTTTTTGTGAGGTAGTCGTGGGTTTTTGCTCATATCTCAGTTGTTTATTTACCGATGTTTCTGATTTTCAATACCGATCTACTCCCGAATATTTCTGATATTTTAATACCTCACCCGGGTCCAAGAGATGTCAGGGGGCTTCAAAAAGTTGATTTCAACATTCACACGGACAGAGCTTAAGCGACTCCCCTATTCATAAGCTTTCAGAAAATATATACTTTATGGGGTCGGAAATGAAAATTGTAGTAATTTCACATGGAATGACAAACCTATATATACCCTCTTTCACTGTGTGAAGGGTATAATAATAAGACAAATCGCTCAAGTCGCTCTCCGATTTTAGAAAAATTTAAACAACTTGGCGTTAAAGTGAACGAGGAGAATTTTTCCTTTCGTAAAAACCTTAATTGGGTTATAAAAAATCGAGGGCAGCTGTTCTTAAGTGATGCGACTACCAATGAACTACTTTTGATTTTTATTTTAATAGACGAGTTGTAAAATTTTTTCAAAACCGACACGTTAATAATGTTGAAATTCGAAAATAATAGAAGAAATATAAAATAATAACATTTGTACGTTTCGAACTTTGAAAATACTATTGCCAAATATGAAAGAAGTATTCATCATAATTGCATTTATCACAACTCTCTTTAATCAGTTAAAAAAGTATGTAGTAAAGTAAAGAGAACTTTCCTTAAACTAAATCATGTTCACTCTTTTACTCTCTCTCTCTCTCTCTTAATATCGTTCTGTTTACTGGACCACAATTTGCCAGTTGTTTGCATAAAACAGCAAAACACCAGCCTGTAAATTTATTTGAATTTCTTTTGTATATACAAATGTATGTGTAGGTGTAGATGTATCCGTTTTTACAGAAATACTAACACAGAGTTACATACAAAGTACCTATTCTTTAATATAAAAGTTTTACAAAAATGCTTTATACTGCGAAACTTTTGAATGATTGTTTATGTTTAGTTGTGTGAGTGTGTGTGTAACAGGGCATGGGGTCTGTGCAAATATGCACGTGTTTATATGAATGTAAAATGCTGAATGTTTTTATATTGTTTTTGTATGAATATAAATTTGTTTGTTTAACACATTTATACATACATACATTCCTATTATACACACATGAGTGTATGAGTGTATATTTATCTAAATATTTTTGTTGTTATTTGCTTAATGCATGCATTTTATATATTACGTAAGGGAATCCCCAACGTTGTATATTTGGGGTATGAAATATACCCAACAATTCTGTAATTCATCATACGCTGACATTGAAGCCCCTTTCGACAGTGTTTTTCTTAAACAAATTACTGGTTATTTAGCTCAAATTCCATCAGTGTTTTTAAATGTTTTTATTTTGTTACTGATAATTCGGTTTAAGTAAACTTTTTTCAGACGAAAAGATTTACTTAAAAAAATAAATACCGGATGAGATGACAGCTGATGATCCAAAGGAATTTTTCTACCTCACCACAAAAAAAAGGTTTCAGAAATTAGGGAGTCGCAAATGAATGTTGCTGATATTACAAGTACATTCTCCATTGCAGGTAAAGAGCATAAAAAACAAAATTTTTATAGAATTATTGAATTCTGTAAAATCTGATGAAAAAGAACCTGATTGACATACATACATGTTACAGTCTTTAAGGCTAATAAAACAAATCAAAGAACTTATCTCCAAAGTAAGCTATAGTGTAATCGAACTTTACCTTTTCTTAATACACTTTAAGATTAAAACTAGTGTTTTTAAGATTTACCAAAACTGTGTGGTATTACACACAAATTCGCAGTGCTAAATGAAAAATAATCGCAACTTTAGCCACATAGAGAATTAAAGAGATATACAAACAGCCAGCGTTGTCAACTTTAAAATTTCAAAAAGCACCTAAACCCCTAAAAAAGCGCGTAATTTTCATAAAAAATCACTGAGTTTAAAATGTGTACAAATTTAACTTTACATTTGCTAATATAATCATTACTTAAAAAAAATTAAAGCTTTTAGATGCCAGTTGCCCCCTAAAATAAATTTTTTTACAAATGGCAATAAGACTGGAGTTTTGATTGATATCGATAATCGAAATACAAGTCTAAAGATATTCTGTTCTTTATATTATTAGGCCAAAACATCCAAATGTACTATCAATGCAAATATTAACCTTATCAGGGTGTCAATTTGTGCTCTAAAAAATTTTAAAATGAAAAGTATTTGCATATTAATTTCTCTTTTTTTATTTTCACCAAGGTTTGATCAACTTGAAACTTTACTTACAAAATAAATTCTCGTAACAATTTCATTTTATAAAAAGTAGGTGGTTTATGTCTCATAAACCATACAGGATATCAACAAACCAGTATCGGAAATAAGTTACAATTAATAATAAACAAGCAAAACACTCAAATAACAGAAACATTGTATACTATCAATCCTTATAATCTTCTTAATTATTAGTTTTAGTATCATAAGCTGAAAGTATTATCAACATAATATCATTTTACAATGAGTAAATATTTTTTAGCTTTGTTAAGATACAAAATACGTAAGGGTAATTAAAGATATTTACCCTTACAAAAATTGTTTTCAATTAAAAAAATTATTTTCAAATTTAGTATTTGGTGTCACCGAATTAAAAATAAAAGCACTAAAAACTTAAAAAAAAATCACCAAGCACTAACTCGCAATTTTTTCGCTTCCAAAATGTTAAAAATCACCAAAAACGGTGATAAAATCACCGAGTTGACAACGCTGCAAACAGCCATACATTTATGAAAACATATCCACACATTCCTACACTTAGTATACATTTGTATATGTATATATGTATGAATGTATTTATGTACTACATTAGTGCAAATGTGTATGAATAAGTAAGTTCATTTCTTTTTTATTCGTTTTTTAATTCATTTATTTATGGTTAAAAAGTTCGTCATTTTGTTAAGAATTTCTTTAAGTTCTTTTTAGTTTCATGCATACATATCCATACACATATAAAAACTCCTTATGAATTTAATAGCCTGTTACAAAAACTTATTGAATCAATTTGTTCTAATAATCTAAATTTCACCTAGAAGTTTGAATATTTTATGAAGTAAATACGTACATATGTATGTACATCTGTATGCTGCTTTACCCAAAATATGCACAATAATTTCTAACGAACAAATAAGTTTTCAATTGGATAAAATATTATCTCTCTGGTAGAACACAAAATGTATTTTTTAAAAATACTACTTATGCCCAAGAAAAATTTAGTTTATTCTGGAGTTTCATTTTTGACTCACCTAGGTCCACTGTATTTTTTTTACAATTTTTACAAATGATCTGTCAGCTGCAATAAAATTCTGTAGAATCCTTATGTATGCTGATGATGTTAAAAATTTTCTTAGTTATTAAATATCTAAAGATCAAGTTTATCTAAATACAACAAAATATGGATCGTTTCAATACGTGGCGCCCTTCGCATTAGGGAACTTTAGTTGCGCAAGTATAATTTTAATTTTTATTTATTTTCTTTTGAACTTGCTTTTATGTTCACATTGAGCAACTTGGTTGAGCAAGTTTAATTGAATTAGTTGTTATGTTTCATCTCGCTTCCAATTTCTCATCATTTTTAAATATTTAATCCACTTATAAACAAATAAAATTTTCACACACACAAAATTACACAACACACCGAAGAAGAAATAAAAGACAATGTCAAAAACAAATAAATATTCCAAGACAAGAATGACAGCAGAAGCAGAATTGCCAAGTACAAGCAAGTCTGTACTCAAATCTCGGCAATTATTTCCCCTTCACACCGACCTTTCCTCTCACACCATCAAACATAAGACTTGCGCAATTATAGTTGCCTAATGCGAAAGGGGCCAAAGTAACCTAATTGACTTAAACTTGAAAAAATTCCAACATATGCGTTTCTACAGAAAATATTGTTCTCCGGTATACTTCAAATTAAGTAAATTAATCTGAAATCGGTGGATGAATTTATGGATCTTGGAATTTTACTTGATACCAAATCAGATTTCCGGTTAGCATGTAACCAAGATCATTAATAAAGCGCGTGGAGTGCATGTTGATATCAAACGATGGGCAAAAGATTTTTTTTTAACCTATTATTCCGAAACAGTTAGATATCGTCTGTAAGGCCAATGTTGGGGTATGGATCTGTTGTTTGGGATCCCGAATATAAAGTTTATATTGATCGCATCGAATTTATGCAGAAACAACTTCTTTAGTTTTGTCTAAGAAGATATTTTATCAGCTATATTAAGAATCTACCGTCATTCGAAACTAGGCTAACTTTAATCAAATTTTTTCCATCAAAAAGTTATAGGCCGATGCTTAATGTAACATTTACTTTTATATTCCACGCCTTTCACCTGTTTTCATAGCCCTCCCGGCATTATCAAGTAAGTTCAAAATATGTAATATTTGGGAGAAAATTGGTATTAAAAATTAGCATAATCGCCTAATAACTTTTTGAGATATGAGCAAATAAAAACGACTGTGTTTGTTTCTATCCTTTTTTTACCACAAAGTTTAAATCTTTTCAGCCCTAGGACAATTTAAACACACTACTTATAGATATGGCATGCCTCTAGAGAAATACGTGAACAATTTTGGACAAATCCCGAATATATCACTGATACTTGTTTTGTATATTTTTATCGTCAAAGACTTTGTCTATAAACAAAGAGAGTTTCTTTGTTGCAGTGACATTTAAAATAGAGACACTTTAATATCAGCTGTTTTTTTCTCATACGTAACAATGGCTTAACGTTGAATTACTTATGCAGGTAGCGGTGTCATCCCAATAGATTTTTTTTTTGTGTCCCAATGTTTGTCAAACTCCATATATAAAAAAAGAGATTAAAAAAAATTTTCAATTTCCATGTAAAAAAAAGACACGAAAAATTCTGTCCATTTGCGCTGTCACCTTATGTGATTACACCATGCGTTGAATTATTTTTTCTACGGATTTGTCTGATACAGAACAGAACGAAAAAAAAACAAAAAGCTATCCGTACAGATTTTCAATAAAACAGAACAGCTGATTGATAACAGCACAGAACGTACAAACTAATTCTGCCTTAAATCTTGTTAATACGTATTTTACGTGGAAAGACGCCGATCAGTGTAAACAAATCTTTTTAGAGACTTAACTTAACTTTTAGGATAAAAAAGTTGAACATTTTCTTGTCTCGACTTGAATTGTTTCATCAAAAGTCCACAGTTACGAATTTTGTTACGGTCTTATTCATAAAAATTATAACAGTTTTATAATCAAATTTCGATAGAAAATCAGTTAATAAACCCTTGACTAGTTTGAATGAATAAGGCAGTAGTAGTATTTAAATAGCTTAGTGAAATAATATCTTAAAATAATTAAATGTTTGACATACATAGATGTACATAAATACATACATTTTGAAATGAAAAAAACATTTTACTTACTGCCTCTACCGCTTCCCTTGCGTCTGGCCATGTTGATTGTTTATTAAATTAGTCCTTCTTGCCACAGCAGACGTCCAGTATGAAATAGAAGATATACAAAATGTATAACTTTTTTCGTTACAATGACGACACCTTAAAGCATTTATTCACTAAAAATGTCCATATAAAATTGTGAAGTGTATTATGCCTGGTTAAAGTTTTGGTACTTAAATACGATTCCAAAAACAATAACAATAAAAAAAGAAACCAGCAGACAACCACGCACACAAGCTCACAAATGGAACCAAATATATCAGGACAATAAAATGAGCTTAAAGCAACAGTGTGGGCGGGTATTGGAGGTGCTTAAAGAGTACTTCCTGGCAGTTCTTTAACTAAAGGTCGTTTTTCTTTCGTATTTTTCACTTTATTGCTGTAACAAAGAGGAAGAGTGTGGTGTGTGTTTTTTTAGGGTTAAGCCAAATCATTGGATAGCTGGGAGTTTGGCGTGGCTAACCTGTAGGTTATTTAGAAAAAATCTCTGGTGTCATGTGGGCTTATTTGCTCCATATTTTGTTGTTTCGTTTTAAGTGTTCTTTTTTGTAGTTGTTGTTGTTAATTAAATTGATATGTTTAGTTGGCCACTATTTAGTGGTAAGAATTTTCTCTTAAATCATGATTTATCACATTTTCCAAAAAATTTTCTTAAACTAATTTTTTGTTGTTGTTGTAAATATTCGTTATTTACAATGTAAATGTTTTTTTTTTATTTTTGTTATTTGCGCGCGCACTTTTCTTTGTTTATTAAATGTTCTCTCTTGTAAAATCACTTTTTTTTCTCACTCTCTAACTCTTTAGTTTTATTATTTTTTTTTTGTTTAAGGATGTCAAAGCCACTGTTGCCAACTTTTTCCCAAAGAATATCGCTAAAATAAGTAGAAAAATAGCTAGAAAATAGCTAAAAATTAAAAATTATCAAAATTTTAGTGATAAATCGCTAATTATTTTTTTTTTCAAATTCTGGCATAAATTTAACAAAAAAATAGTCAAGTTTTCGTCCATTTTTTTATTGCGCGGGAAATTTAGCGTTTTATCGCTAAGTTTGTCTTAAATAATGACAGAAGGAAAAAAATAAAAGTACAGTAATTTTTATTACGAAAGCAGCTTTTATTATTTACATTTTAATACATAATTTACATATGTATGAAGGTATGTAAAAAATTAAAGAAATATATGTACGTACACATGTGTACGTTATATTAAAATTCAAAATAATAATGTTTATCAAGTATTACTAATTACGTTATACATATTTATAATATAATATGCATACTAAAAACATTTTGGGATTTATTCACTAAAAGTCTAAAGCCAATACTCTATATTCTCGCTTTCACATGTAAAATTGTAATCTAGTTTCTTTAATGTTGATTTAAATATATCGTAATTGAAGCTGTTGCATCGGCCGTTTCAGCCAAGCTTAGAAATGTTAACACAATTTGTTGTTTTTCGGTACTAAAAATAATTATTAAAATACCTATATCAAAAAGAATATTTATTTTAAATTGATTTATTGATTTATTTCCTAATACACTATATCTAGAACCTGATACATCGTTTCTAACTTCCATTAAGAGATGGGTCGGGTCACTAAAACATTTTTATTTATCACTAAGCATTTGGTTCTATTAATACGGGTTTCATTCGTTCCATTTTTACATAAATCACTAAGGAGATCAATTGAATTGACTGACGTACATATGTTGAGATATAAATGAAGCCTTGTTTTAATTTAAATTTTCTCCAATATAACCCTCTCATCCAGATGACTTGTATTTGTACAATTTTGCAGACAGGAAGCACTTGCATCAATATCCTTTCGTATCGTCTTTTTAATCTTGCATTACCCAGGACCTAAACTTTTAATGGCTTAACCATGATTTATTTAGTTTTTTTTTTTCAATATTTCTAATTTCTTTCGAGCTATTTTTAAATAGTTTTTTTTTGTATAATTCACAAACTTAGAACTCAAGTTATTCGAGCTATAAACTTTGCAAGATAAAATTGGTTTTTGAATTTTAATGTACGTGGTTTTTGACTTTCAGATGCCATAATCTATATTAAAAAGTGTATTGAAAATATCATTCGCCTTACAAATGAATTGGTAGCTACTCTTTAAGAATGTATACAACAAATGTATTTAAAATACGTTAAAAACTAACATCGCAAAAATCGCTAGATTTCCCGCTAATAGCTAAATCATATTTTTTCCCGCAAAAAATGTTTAAAAATCGCTAGATTTGACGAGAAAATAGCTGAAATGGCAACAGTGGTCAAAGCAGAGTTGCTAAGAACGAGAGTGGTAAATAAGCACTGTTATATCCGTTAGTGTGTATGTAGGTATTTTACCGTGATACTTTGTATGCACGTATTAAACGTTTTTATTTGTCATTTAAACTAGAGCGTGTGTAAAAAAAATGTTTGTCAAAGGGATCTCCCAAACAGCTAAATGTATATGCTGGTGTGTGTGTGTGTGTGGTAAATATGTATATGTTTATGTTGTGTTGTTTTAAACATTCATTTAATTTTAATATATTCTTTTGCTGTTGTAATTGTTGTTGCTCTATTTTGCGTTAGAGAAGGTGGTTTGGTTTTCTTTTAATGTATTTCATAAGACTCTCTCTGTCTCTTCAAGTCTATTATATTGTGTTGAACTTTAACAAAAATAATGCAGAACTTATTTGTTTATTGTAAAATTTAAAGTTTTGTTTGTATTGTTTTATACCGTTCTCTCTTCTCTCTTGTAATACCGAAAAGACCCACACACTTTACATCTGCTTTAAAATGGTATTGGGGAAATACCTACATAGAAGTATCGCCCAGAGTAAAATGTAAAGTTCTTACCATTACCGTTACAAAACCAAATACTATAAAAGCCAAAGGAGTATTGAAGTGATAACCCTTTTTATACATTTGCAAAAAAATAACTACAGATATTTGGAGCACATATAAAATGCAATTTTCTAACAGATTTTTTTCTTACTTTTTTTAAATTATTTTTTTTAACACATAAATTTGTATTTATCTTTTACAAAAAACTTTCAATTATTTATGCAAACTTATTAAATACTTTAATCCAAAAATAATAGGAAAACATTTTAATTTTTATCACTTTTTTTTTTGCATAAAGAAATAAATATTTTATTTTTATTTAAATGAAATGCATTACAACTTTATTTGATTTATTAATTTTTTTTTCATTTATATTACAATAAATAAATACACATATTCAAGTGTAAAACACGTTTTTTCCGTTCAATTAATAAAAAAAAATACAAATTTATCCGCACGTACGTCCTGCTCTAACAACGACTAGCGACGAACAAACCTAAGCATTTGGTAAAATTTGTACTCAAAAGGGGGTTAATTATACCCCCCTTCGCAATTTAAATAATAAAAACACTTACACTCTTTTATCAAAATAATTAAAGAGCTTTATATGTTGTTAAGAGTAACAAATAATTATTAAATACTCTGCTCTTATTATTGTTATTTAAGAGAGAACTTAAGTTGTTTTCATTTGCTTTTTTGTTTTGTTATACCCTACAATCTTCACATTACCATGTTATGCTTAGTGGCAGTTCCTCACTTTGCTTTTGTTTTTAATTTCAGTCTGTCCGTCCGGGTTTTAAAGCCCCCACATGTTACATAGATCTGTAAATAGTATACATATTTAGGATATATTCAGGAACGAATTTCTATTGAAGTCCAGCACAATCGTTCTATAATTTTCTGTAATATGTATGTATGGTGTATGTAATGAACACGACTGCCTCTGCTTTTTTCCTTTGTTTAACCATAAAAATCAAAATTTTTTTTAACTCTGAAAAATTTATAAACACATTACTATTTAAAAAAAAAAACAGCAGACAGTTGTCCGAGGCCTTCGGCCACGGACTGTCCTTGCAGGCTGTGTCAGAGACACGTCCATTAAGTTTAACGTAGAATACATCCATCCGATAAGACAGAAAACATATATAACAATAAATGATAAATAATATAAGCAAATGAATTTATTTATTTGATAGTTACTTTTGATAATATACATGTTAAATTCAAATTCACATATAACATTTTGTTTCACTTAAATACATAAGTAAATTTACGAAATTTCAATATTTCATCAATCAAAACAACAGCCAAAGGTTTGTGTCCATACTGAAACAGCAGCATAGTTTGTTTTCACGCTACAAACTCAAACACTCAACCAAACACCACTCAAATGTTTGAGTGTATGTATTTAAACAATTTTCATTTGAGCAATTTAAATATTAGGAAGATATCAACCAATATGAAATGTATATCAAACGAAAGATAACATCTTCATTTACCTACAAAAAAATTTTTAAAAAAAGTTATCTCGCCGTTTCCTCATAATCAATGAAATAAAGTTTACAACAATAACAATCTGACATGACTCCCTATACCGTAAGGTAAGACGTATTCTACGCCAAAATGATATGCCTCTAGAGTTATTTGTAAAAAATTTTGAACAAATCGGCCACTAATCGTCAAAGTTATAAGCAAAAATTATTTGGAAAAATATAATTCAATTTAATTTTCGAACATGCAAAAAACAATAGAATACAAGCTGTAGCCTCGAAAACTAATGCTGAATAAATCTGGCAAATCAGTTATAAGTACAGAAATGCAAATGTTTCGTTGTTTGTTCCAAAATTTACTAACGGTAATCGACATAGAAGAGCAATATGGGTATCAAAATAATGGGGTTGACTAGAAATATATAATACCCTACAAAATGGCGTATAATAAATTTATATATGGGTCAGTCAAATCTAGTAATTAAAAATGTACCCACTTTAACCCCCTCAATATTAGTATCAAATGACTGACCAGTAGAATACAATAAACTATGAAAAAGTTTAAGTCCAATATGGCGCCCTTAACAAAATGGCGGATAATTTTTTTTCGAACCATATCAATATTGGTATCAAATGAAAGGGCTTGAATAGTGGAATACAACTAATTATGTAAAAATTCAAAATCAAAGATGGCGTCGGAAATAATAAAGAAAAATTGCGAATAACTTCAAATTTGAAATATAAGTTAAGCTACGATTTGGTTGCTGTGATTGGTATTATCAGATTGAAAAAAAAACTTGTTAACTAATTTAAGTTCTTCACAGTGCTGCATTTTACTGCTCAAGCTGTGTCATTTGATACCAATATTATGGGGTTTAAAGGAGCCACAGCCGTAAATAATATATTTGACCAATATATCCGATATTTTCTTTCGGACGCCACATAGGATTTAAACTTTTTTATAGTTCAATGTATTTAACCATTCAAAAGGGTTGTAGGGGATACTTTTTAAATGCTAAATTTATATAAATTTCTTGTACGCCATTTTTAAGTAGCGTTCATCATGGATTAAACATTATTTATAGTGTACAATATTCTGCTAGTCACGCCCTTTCAATCATCTGTGTTGTCCAGAAGCTAAAAAGAATTGTGTTTCGTTTGTAAATTTAAAAATAAAAAACACCGAAGCATTTGTATTTTTTTGCTTAGACCTCAGCTAGCTTAAAATCGATTTGTCAGTTTTCCACAAAATTTTAATCTTTATACCATGGCACATTTATTCATCAGGTAGTCTTGTTTCGTCAGCTGATTATTTTTTTCTTCAATTATTTAAATTTCAGCTGCCAAAGTCTATAGATAAAAAACAATTTTCTATCCTCTCTCATTTATTTCAAATGTCAAACTTCATATAAAAAAAATATAAACAAAAAAATTCTCTCCGAACTGCAAGTACCTGATGAATTAATATGCCTTGTCTTTATACATATCCGAGCAATATGTGAGAGCTTCTACAAGTTGATTTTAACCAACACACGGATAAACGGTCATTGCTCAACTAACTCTCTGGGTTATAAGCTTTATAAAGTCGGAGATTAATACTGTAGAAATAACAAGTAAAATGGCAAAGCTATACATATACCCATGTGCATCACTGTTGGCAAAAGTGGCACAATCGTGCCATTTTTGGCACTATTGACTGTTTAATGGCACTATGGCACGCTCAATAAAATTTTGGCACTTTTTCAAACAATTAAAAATACATAACTTTACTTAGTTTTTAAGAAATATATTTTTTAATAATTAGAAATAAATGATTTTTCTCCCTGTTGTAAATACTAAAATGCGAAACTACGGACTGCACAGTATAAAAAATTTTGCCATTTTAGTACGTTTATATGTTGGAAAATGTGTTGATCGATTTTTGATCTTAGTTCAAGTACCTGATGGTTCCAATCAATCGATTTGTAATGCCATTATGAACGTTTTACAGGATAATGAAATTCCTATAAAAAATTTAGGGCCGTATTCATAAAAAATATTTTAGGTTTATTAAAGGCTTATTTGACAGATGTTGTAGAGAAATTTGTCAAATAAGCCTTCAATAAACCTAAAATATTTTTTATGAATAGTTTAATTTGAATTTAGTGCTTGGCTTCAGGTAAATACTTTATCATCATTAATTTGATCTCAGCGTATCAATTCTCATTCTATGAAACTATGAAATGAAAAGTTTTTTTGTATAATATCATATAGTGCCACCATACCCTTTGCTATGCAAAAACTTTTTCATTTCACAGTTTCACAGAACGAGAATTGAGCCCCAGGATTTATTAAGATCCAACTCAAAATGTTGTTATGACAGTGATGTCTAAAAATAATTACCCAAACAAATGTTACAAATACAATTTTTGTAAACGAGGTTTTACTAGAATTTTATAACTACATATCGATGCCTTACTTCCTCAACCTCGTATCTTAAAAAATACGGTTTGTCTTTTTCATATCAAACGATTGTTTTATGCTTTAACTAAAAAAGATTAGTATATTATTACTATTAATATACATAAATACAATCAATTCCTTAATTATTGCATTTAAACTTTTAACCAAACACCGAAGTATAAAAAGATTAACCGTTTTTTTTCTCCTGAAAAATTTTATTTTTTAAGATACGAGGTTAAGGAAGTAAGGCATCGATATATTCAATGTTATTTAACAATATATATTTAATATATCCCTATTTTGGAATAATTATTTAACATTACATATGCGCATATTTAATAAATAATAATCCTACTATAATAATATAATAAATGTGAATGTTTGTGTGTTTGGATGTTTGTTACTCAATCACGCAAAAACGGCTAAACGGAACTAAATGAAATTCGGCACATAGATAAATAACAACCTAGATTAACACATAGGCTACTTTTGATCACGATAACCAGGAGAAGTCGTTAGCAAACTTATCATTACACAGCCTAAACGGGTTGTTTGTGTTGTAAATATTTTTGTTTTTGTTGTTAATACTAAGTCTACCTTTTATCGCGATAACTACGCAGACGAAGTCGCGGGCTCAAGCTAGTATTTATATATAATTTATCTGTATACATTTTTTTAATATTGAAGTTCGAAAATTTTTTATATACATATAATAATAAAACTGAATAAATGGATTTCATTTTTTTAAATATGTAGACATGACATGTTTGTTATGGCACTTTTTTTTAGCTAAAATTGTGGCACAAGACTGAAATTCTCATATACCATCACTGATGTGCATCCGTATTATACTTATATTCACATTTTTTCCTTAATAAAAAAACAAACAAGATAACTATATTTGGCCGTGCCGACTCTGATATGCCATTCACTATTATATACGTAGGAAAAATTACGTCTTAGCGTATCCTAGATTTTAAACTAAATGGTATGCACTATCATGCTTTATTATTTCCGACGTCAAAGAAACTCGAATTTTTTAATATCTAACAAAAATTTGCAATCTGTGCTCTGACATTTTTTTTTGATAAATAAAGCTGACAATCTGGCAATATAAATTTATTATTTATAATGTACGCTGTAAAGTATACTACACGTCTAAAGCAATTTATATAAGCAAAGCCACACACCACAACAATGGAGTGTAATAACACAATAAAGCTTAAAGCTTTTAATAGAATACTAACCATTTTATAAGCACCAGTAGTATGTATGGATTTGTTTACTTCCTTTACAAAACAAATACGTATCTTTTATGAATTTCTTCTTCACTCGTTATTAATGGCGTTTTATTAACCATTAAATATTTTTATACTTGTGTTTAACTGTATTCCATATAATTTCCTCTTGAGCTTTCGTTTGACGATTGAACTAGGGGAAAGTTACTAATAAATTGTTCATAAAGTAAAAGTATTTAGAAAACATAATATACACTAGTGATTTAATGATAATTAAGTATTCGGGAATGCGTATACGAATGCGGATGCAAATATTCAATTTGAATATAATTTATTATTATGAAAAAATTAATTATTTAAGAAAAAACAATATGTTTGTATATGCAGAATTAAATAAAAAAAAAAACAACTTTGTTAATAGAAGTTTTTTGTTATAAGAAGTTTAATAAAGGAATTTATTATATTTTTACGATTTTCTTCAACAGGCCTTCAAGGACATAGAAATTTAGTTTTGTTTGGTTTTCAGGCTCGTAAAATTAGGAGATGTTTTTAAGTTTAAAATAAAACTAAATTTATATATAGAGTTTTTGTATTATACAAGTGATTAAACCCACACGATTTTCGATAGCTATATCTTTTTAAATTTTATGATGACAGAGTATTTTTTTAACACATCTACAAATATATAAAGAGCAACTTTGTCATAAAATAAAACTAAATGTTTGAATTTCTAAGTTGTATGATTACGACTACTCTGCAGTTTGAAACGTTTTCGCAAATGCTGAACGTTTATTACACTAAGAGGTGATAAAGTTCAATAGTCTTTGAATAGCAATCGGTAGGTAGTTAAGAAAAAATTAAATGAAGCTGAAAAATTCAAAATCGATAGACGCTCCTCATTATATTATTTCTGAAACCACAAGGAGGAGCTGAAAACCATGTACATAAGTATAAAAAAGCTAAAACTAAAAAACCAAGGAAAACTATCAAATCTTCTTGGTATTAAAATTCAAATCGGATCTGTCAGACAGTATGAAAAACAATCGTAAACTGTGAACGATTTTGTGTCATTTTCTTTTCTCAAAAAAAAAAGTTTTCTTTTTTCTGTCCCCTTTTATACGCACAAAGAAAAACGATATGACATGATCACGTAACTGTACGACATGATTACGACGGTCAAATTGGAGTTGCAATAACAATATTTGATTATCCAAAACAAGAAATAGTTATTTTTATTTTATCCAACATTTTGTCGCTATAATCAAGTGTTTGTTAGAACTTTATCATTAAATGAAAACTTTTAGGTTGTCCCTTAAAATAAAGTACAATTTACAAAATTATGAAGACGAAAATAGTATGATGTCTTCGAAAAAATAACATGTTTACGAAGCAACAAAGCTATGATTTTTTATTAATAAGTTGTTTTATACTGTTCTTATTCTTGTTGAATAAAATATATTAAAAATATTGTTACGTTTATACCTTTTATAAATGTCGGATTATTTCGTTTAAATAAATCTTGAGTTCTTTTATTACAATCAAAAACAGTTGAAATTATTTATAAAATTAAGAGCACTTTATTTATTTAAATACACTCAGATATTGTTTTTATATCACTTAACTTATTACACTTATGGTTATACACTTTTATTTTCAAACTCACTTTGATACGCGCTTTACAAGCTCTATTGTTATACTGATCATGTTAGCTGTGTTGTTCGGCTATTTATAGTAACATAGCGATGTTCGGTAACATTCGACAAAGTTCTCGTATGTAAATTCTAGTACATTCGAAAACCGTTAAATTTAAATTAAGACGTTAAGTAATAGGCAGGAATGACAGAAGTGCCTAAAAGTATGCTACACATAATAACAAACATCATGTTTGAACAACCAGCGAAATAAACTAATACAAATAAAACTACAGTAACTTAAACTACTACAACATAAAATAAATTATAATGTAAATTAGCCTATTTAAAAATATATCTGTAACAATATATTAATATAAAATAACTGATATTTGGGACAAACAGGCTTTTAAGCAGAAATTTTGTACCATATGCGGCATACTTTAGGGAGTGGCTGGCTCACTTTAGATGTCATTGTCACTTTAAATACTAAACAAGCACAGCCACTTGCATTCAGTATAACAGTAGAGTTTGTGGCTTGAATATCAAGTTAAGCTTGATAATAAAGGTATAAAACAATAAGTGAAATAATAAATAAACAATTGCCTAAGTTAAACTCGAGTATACTATTTGATAACATAAATTTTAAGTATTCTTATTTGCAATAAAATAATCCCTGTTTATTTACAGGAAATAAGCCATCGTTTAGAAAAGGTATAAATGTAACAAAATATGAAATGAAGAAGCTACCCAATGTGGTGGCGAAATATCGGAAAATAAAATTTAAACTATTTTTTATTAAGAAAAGAGATCTCAATCACAACAGAAGAAGAAACTGTTTATAAAATATGAAATGTTTTTTTTATTAAGTATCAAAAATAGTACCACTTAAATCACCCTGTTTTTAGCTTCGTAATGATGGACTCGCTTTAGAGCATCTTCCATAACATATTTTATAATCTGTCGCTGCAGCCCTCGAATTTCTGTAACAATGTTGGCTTCGTGTGCAACGATTGTCTCGGACAAGTACAGATATTATCGCTCGAAATTGTGAATAAAAAAAGGGAGATGAATCGGCCAAACATTTAGAAGAGAATAACACGACATCACCAGACAGCGCTCTGGAGTGAACGTAGGGAAGGCCGCTCAAGCCATACATGAAGTCGGCATATCGAACAAGAAACCACAAGGATAAACAAATTGTGACACGAACTGAAGGTCGTAGTACTGGATGGGCAAAGATTAAACGAAATTGTTGAGGCCCTACTCTTCATATTGATTCAGATTGATTTGGAGAAATTATTTCGTTTATTGTTTTCTCAGATTAAGGATAAAAACATGTATTAGCATGAGCTTTTGGTTTCTGGTTATTTTATACCTTATCGTTTGTAATTTATAAAAAACAAAACGTTTATAATTCGACTCAACTTTTAAAGCACGACAACAATTTACAGTTACTTTGCATCAACGTTTAATTTTTTATAATTTTCGCTTCCTGTTGAAAATACTCCCTCGTGTTGTATATTTATTTACAAAGTTGTTATAAACTATTCATTCTTGAGTATTTGTTTTTTATTTTTCATTTTTATTCTTATTGTGTTTTACTTTTCATATTAAGTACATTACAGTTTGATTTATCTTATGAAAACATTAAATTTTCATGACTTGTTAGTTTTGGTCTTGATAATTTAATCATCATCATCACCATTATCATCTCCTTCATCTTCTTCATGCTTTTCTGTTGGTAAGTCCACTTATAAAATTAATGATGCAAAACAAGCTGAATAGACTGACTGAAGACGAGACAAGATGGAATGCAATATATTTGGTCATGATGAATACAATGCACCCCTCACTAATTCATTGTTTGTAATGGGGAAAAAAAATATTAAAAATTTCTCTACTCAAATAAGAGTTTTTGTTAACGTTTTGTTGAGCGCTCTTTTAAAGTAAATTTGCTTTTTATCTTTAATCTTTATTATGCGATCTTCTTATTTCTTTTATTATTATTAAGGCTATTCACGACTGAACCGGTACAAATTTGCACAGAGCAAATTTGCCGTTCATATACAGACAGATAGTGAGCGCGCTTCTTTAATCCGAAATACATATTTATTTCAGCCGGTGTTGTCAGAGTAACCGACTGAAAAAATCTGGCAACTTCTTACTGAATTTCTTGAATATTTCTTTTTTTTTTTTTAAAAGAATCTATTTTTTTAGTTTTATTGTTACTAAAATAAATTTCTTTTTATTTTAGTTTTCTTTTACAAAAAATTAATGGCGGTCGAAATGTCAAAAACAGCTGTTGTCACTTATTTGCTCCTAACCATACATACTAGGGTGATCGATTCGGTTTTACAACCGGTGGAAAACCCAGTTTTTTTACTCTTTCACCTGGCGGTTTTTTCCAAATGTTAATTTTTCGAATGTCGAATACACCGGTTTTTTTACTCACAGAAGCCGGTTTTTTCATTTTTCTTTGTAACCAAACGTACCATAGTAAATTTATTACTCAAAAAATTTCTAAAAATCAGAAAATTTATAAAAACCTCTTCCATAATATTGTAAGAAATTTATTTGTTGTTTCAAAAACAAATGTAAAATAAGAAAAATAATTAGGATTAAATATTGTTTGTTTTAAATGGATAGAAGGTATTGTATACGTTGTTGCGCTTATAATTTGCTGTGATAATCAGTTAAGTTTTTTGACCAAATTTTTGTACGTTGCAATACTTTTTGATCTCATTTTCGAATTTCATAATATTTTGCTTCTACGAAATCTAACGACTTGTACTAAAGACTACCCATAGCTTAACTAATATCTCTGATAACATATGACTTGTATACTAAAACAGTTTGGCACACAAAGGGGCATTATTACATCTTGCCTATAAAGTTGACTACCGTAAGCAGTGAAGTGACTTTTTTATATTTTTAATTATTACATCCTCCTTGTAACAAAGTTTTTTTTTATATGGCCGAACCAGAGCAAATACCGGTTATTTTTAATAAATTAATTTAGTTCTTAAACAAATGTAGTGGCAAAAATGTAAATTTATACATTTTATTAACGAAACGAAATATCGAATATCGATAAAATATCGAAGTAGAAAAAAAATATAAATCACAATTTAGTTGCCATATTTTGTTTCATGTGGAGAAACTATGGCCTTTTTTAAATTTATAAACCTAAGCTTAAAAGTTCAAGGTAATTAAAGCATTAACTTAACTTTTCGGTAACTTTAAGGGAAAAAGTGTCTGCCTTTTAACATCTTTATTTTATATAACGGCATTTTATAATAATTCGATTGAATGTGTGTCAAATTAAAAATGCAATTAAACCATAGAACAAACTAGTTTATACCTGTATATGTACATATCTCTGTCAAGGGTATGAGAAAAAATTATACTTTATGTATTCGACCGGTTAACCGATTTTTTCTAAATTTTCAAAAGAGCAACCGCTTTTTTTTAAATTCTAAATTTCAAACTATTTGAAAACCGGTTTCTTAAAAATGTCGAATAATCGATCACCCTAAACTGAATTTATTTATTCTAATATTTTGCTCCTTCTTTGTGGAGTAACGAGACTGTCTGTCTGACTCATCATTTATCATTGCACAGACCAAACGCAAAACGCTAGGATATGAAATTTGGACATCTTTTGTCGTTTAGATCTACGAAGATCAACTAGAAAAGGAGAAAATAAAAAAGATACAGATTACAGCTGCGAAACATACGAAAACAAAATTTAATTTCTGTTATTTACTCTGGAAAAATACTAATTTTTTGTACCTTAAAATTCACACGTGTAAAGGGTAAAAATTGTCCCTTTGTTGGTATCTTTTTATATCCCTCACCTGTGCTGGCAAGAGTACATATATCGGGTGATTCATCGTGAGGTTTGATTTTCAATAGGCTTTTTTTGACAGATAACGCATGACTCGTATCAAACTACTTTGTTATTTCTGTTTAGTATCGTTTGGCAAGTCATCATCTAACCACAATAGAGTCTTCAACTTGTTCAGCTGTATTACGAAAAAACCGCGTTCTATGAGAGATGTTTTTCCGGTGTTTTTCGTGTAAGTTTGTTAAGGGATAAGGCATATTTCTGGCTCAATGAAAATGTAAATAAACAGAATTGCCGTATTTGGGCTGATGAGAAACTGGAATTCAACTTCGAACGCTATTAAAAACCACGTTATGGTGTAGTTTATGGGCTGGTTTAATTATTGGTCCATATTTCTTCAAAAATGAGGAAAATCAAAATGTTACCGCTAATGGTAGTCGTTATCGCACCATATTAGCGGCCTATATGCTTACAAATTCAAGCGATGGTCGCGCTGAGCTCTGCCTTCAACAAGACGGCTCTACAAGCCATACAGTGCGTGAAACTATGGACTTGTTGAGAAATCATTTAAGTGAGCACTACATTTCACGTTCTGCTACAGTAAATTGGCCACCAAATCGTTCTTTATCACACCTCTGAACTATTTTCTCTGGGGATATGTAGTCTGAGGTCTTCAGGAAACAGCCAGCTAGACAACAGTTTTCGTGTTATTCGCTACAAACCAGTCACTATGCTTGAATGAGTCGTTCGAAATTGCACTATTCGAGGGGTCCACGTCAGACATATTAGTGGCCAGCATTTTCATGATATCATTTTCAACCTGTAAATGCTTAAAATTGTTCTCTTAACCGATAATAAAAATTTTAAGTTCAGTTTCAATTGCATTATTAATCAAACCTCACGATGAGTCACCTGATATAATAATCGGCTCCACGAAAAGCCCCCCAATGAAATAACGCCCAAACGAAAAATGAAATATTCCCCAAATTTTTTTCATACATTTTTGGGTGTTATTTCATATGAAATAACTCCCAATTTTTTTGGGCCGTCTTTCATTTTTTTTGGAAATTATTTCATTTCTCATTTGGGGTTTTCAAATTATGAAATAATCTCCAATGAAATAACATCCAACAAATTTTTAAATTCGGGGCTTGTTTCATAGCGTGTATAATTTGGGTGATATTTCATTTTGTATTCGGGGGTTATTTCATTTTTAAAGCTTTTGGTTTTGGGGGTGCTTGTAAATAAATTATATAAAAATAGGCCTTTTACAAGAAAACTTTTAGCCTCTGAATATATTACAATATCTTTTTAAATACATAAATGATAACGTTCTGGATTTGGATGGTGCGACCTTCGTGACAGACTACGAAATAAGTCTACGGAAGGCAATAATGATTGTTTTCCCTAAATAAAAAGTAATCGGTTGTTGGTTCCACTTTTGCCAAGCAGTAAGGAGGTCCACAATAATAAAGTGTAACCAACTGGCAGCATTTGTACATACAACGCATATTTTCTCCATTTTGATTTCATGAGCAACCATTTTGTTTTTATTTACCATTTCTTACGTATAATGTATTAAGGTTATTATTTATGTATGCACATGAAAATAATTTTTTGGTAGTTGGGTTTCAAAAATTAATATATTGGAAATATTAAACAATTCTTTGTCCATACTTCCTCACATCTCCATTACAGAAAATTACTGCCTTCTTCACAATATTGTAACTATAAAAACGTCTCCCATGAGTTGGATTTTCAAGCCATTCGTAAAGTTTTAGGATAGCTCGTTGGTGGCTGATCTGATATGGCTTCCATCGTATAAGGGAAATTTACTGCACTGGACTTAGTTCATTTACTGGACTTAGTTCTTTCACCCAAAAAAAATTGATTTTAAATGCTGGCACACTTTTGAAGTTGCATATATCCTTATTATGAAGAAGAAGCCTGCGGCCCTCCACACGATTTATATCAATAAATTTGCGATTTTGCTGTTGGTCCATATTGACTTCATGAAATCCTTAATGAATCTGACTCTTTTATGAATTTCGGGCTTTATTTCATTTTTGTTGCTGATGGGGTTTATTTCATTGGGGGTTATTTCATTTTCATCATTGGGAGTTATTTCATATGAAATAACTCCCAAATATTGGGGGTTGTTTCGTGTTCGCTTTGGGGTTTATTTCATTTATTTTTGGATGTTATTTCATTCACTGTTTTTGGGTGTTATTTCCAATTTTTTGGGGTTTACTTCATTGGGGATTGTTTCCTGGGCGTTATTTCATTGGGGGGCTTTTCGTGGAGCCTAATAATCTTCAACATGATTTTTTTATCAAATCGGGATAGAGAGGTTCTAACAACACTTCAGCCTGTGCAGGATCTAAAATAAGAAATGTGTTTGTCTCGACTGACCAGGGTTCTATCTGGCTCCATGGCCTTAGGATTTGTCCCAGGTTACGGTTAGACTAGTTATTGTTAGACCTCTTCAGAAATCAAGCAGTGATGATCGTAGATTGACCAAAGACGTCTCAGAGTCCAATTGCCTTTGCACAGAGTGAAGACTATGCAGACTGGCGAGTTTATCTGTCAGTTTCTAGTTGTTGTTATTGTTGTAGTGTCTTTGCTTAAATAAATATGCAAAATAAACTGCCACTTGTGAGTTGGAGTACGCATTAAAGGCATGATAGTGATAAGACTGTTGGCTAGTTAACCTTGAAAGTAGAAATCGATGCAAATCAAACCGTATTTGTTAACCTCTAGACTTCATGGATTTTGCGTACTCTATGGGGTCTTCCATCTATTAACAAAAATTAAAGAAATTTTTATTTTTTTATATTTTTAAAGACTTGGAGGAGTTATAAGGGACTGGAAAATTGAGACAACCGGCATTTCTTAAAATAATATGGAGTACTCCCAAGCGTTAGCATTGTCGATTGGGTTACCGTTTTTCATCTGGTAACACTAGGTCAGATCAAGCTATTCTCAGCCCCCCAGTTTAGTATATTTCAAAGAGTTTTTTGTGCACACAAACTGGAGCTACGCATGTATATTTTTTCGTTTTTTAACAGTCGATAATTTGATGACGATATGAGTTCATTTATTTACGACGTTGTAAACAGCAGCACAAGTGCATACGTTTGTAAAACCCTTTCTTTCAATGGTTTTTAATAGTTTAAGATAAATCAAATTTGCGACAATAGGAAAGATAGATAAAAAAGAAGATTAAAAAGAATATTTCTCAATTTGTTGGTTGTAAAAGAAAAAATATATTTTAAAGCTTCAATGAAAATATTGTTGGTAATATGAAAAGCCAATATATATCGAAGGAAAAGAAAATATTTAAAGCAACGGTTTGGCAAAGTGAAAGCAAGCAATTACGTTATTAATATACACTTGGGTAAATAAAATGAAAATGAAAATTCACGTTTTCATAAAAAGTTATTTTGCGAGAAACATTAAAAGCTTAATGAGCCGCCTCTTCGCTCTTAATGGAATTCAATTAACGCTGCAGTATAGAGTAGGTCATGAGTACATGTGGGGAGGATACATGTAAGCTATAAAATGTCTTCTTATAAGCGTTTATGTTTTTATAGAAAATCATTGTCATAATAATTTTATCAGTTTCAAATGTTTTTGCATTTAATACTTAATGGTATGGCTTTTTCGTAAAAACTATTTTGCAATAAAAATTTTATTTCTTACGGAGTGTACTTGTGTATGTGTGTGTATGTCTATCTACTATTTCTTCGTTAATGTTGAAAAAACAAAAAAAATCTCATCTATTAAAGTTCTAAACTGAACCACATTTAGGGTAAAAGTAATATCTTCAGTATGAGTAATATTTATATACATTATTTCTATTAACAGGGTGGGCCAAAAGTCACCATGGGGTTTAAATAAAATATCGCCGGCTTTATATGCAAACCTGCTAACTGCCCTTTAGCAAATTTTACAGGAGAGACAAAAAACTTCCTTTAGCTTCTTATATTTGTAGCTTGAGAGGAAAATCAAAAATATAGTTGGTTTATTTTATGGTATTCTTCATGTATGACTTCAATCTACAAAAATAAAAGATGAAAAATTGAAGTTAGTAATAAACACTCAATAAATAATGTACTGGATTTAGCAGTTTTCCTTATCAAACCTTTTTACACACTTAAAGACTTAAATTGAAGAAGAATTACATGCTAGCTGACGAGGTGTATCTTTCTCTACCACAAGGCATCAAAATCTTAATTTATTTAAAGTGGACTTAGCAGGTTTGCATACTGCCGACGATATATTGATTTATTCGTTTTCAGATACTATAAATTATAGGGTGATCAAACGGTTATTATTCGGTTTTAACCGGTTTTTTTAGTTTAGTCGAAGCTGAATATTTAAAAATGTAAATTTTTCGAAGAAACCGGTTTTTTTTGGTACAAATATAACGGTTATAGTAATGAGAAAAACAACAATGTAAGATTTTCAACATCGATGTCTTTATTAACGATGTTGCATCCCTCATTCCAAAAAAAAAAAAAAACGGTTTTGATTTTTGTAAGAGCTAGTTTACATGAAAGGACATGTCCTCGCGACTCTGCTTGCGTTGGTTTGTTTTCTCTTTTGGTGTCCCTTCTAAAATCTTCTTCCGCTTACATGAGGGGATTTTGTTGCAGAAACAAAGCGACTTTTTGACGATATATTAACTAATTCTTTTTATCCCTTCATTCGTAAAAAGGGCTGCCATACATTTAATAATTTATGATTTGTCAACAGTAGCAGTAGCAATCCAAGTATTTATAAAAGCAAAATTTTATAAATTTTAAGTACATAATGTCTGAACTTTTTAAAGAAGAAATTGTTGACGTAACTGAACTGGCTGTTGATGCGTTAGATCTAGATGATGCTAAAAATATAGAAAAATTTTGAATTTGCTGGAATGATATAAAAAGACGAAAGGAATGGGTAAAACCATGGAGATTAAAACAAGAGTTACGCGGTTAATTTTTATTTCTAATGAATGAGCTTTCATTGGATATTTCATCTCTTTTTTTGCAAATTTAATAAAATATCAGTCTGGCAACACCGGCCATACATAACATGACAAGAATACAAGAGAACGAAATATGTAAAAGAGAAATGTCAAATTTGTCCCCTCAAATTCACAAAACGAGCGACAATTGATACCCCGTACTCAACGCCGCATTTCTCACCAACAAACTCGTGTCCCAGGGGACATGTCCCTTCATGTAAACACGCTCTAAGCAGTTCAGACTTCATTTGCTTACGGTATTGCATACATTTGCATACAAAAGCACAAACAAAATCTGTCTTCTGTATAGGGCTGCCAGAAGTCCTGGGATGACTTGGATTGCCCAGGTTTTTTGGCTTTATCCAGTTATTAGATTTAATACAATTTGTTTAGTTAAAAAAAAAATTTATTTAGTCTTAAAAAAGAATTTTTTTATAATATAAAGTTTTTTATTAATTTAATTAATATTTATTACAGAAAAAAACTTTTTACTTAATAGAAGGAAAAAATATATTATCTAATTTATAAAATTGTTGTGTCGTGGTGTTTGCGATTAAACTACTCCGTAATAGCTCGCCCGATTTTCATGAAATTTTTTTGTGCATATCGGGTAGGTCAGCATCTGTTTTTTATACCCCTCAACGCCAAGCCTTTTTTCACGCCCCCTTAGGTAGGCCAGACTGCTGGACCGATCTTCTTGAAATTTTTACATAATATAACTAAGACTCTGGTATGATTAATGGGATACTTTTTTTACCACGCCCACTTTTTTTAAATTATGAACTTGGACCGATATAGTTTTTAGTATTTTTCTTCAAATTATATACAATTTATAATCCAGCCAATGTAGAAATAAACGTTTGAGAATCGGTCAACATCTATTTTTCATAGTCCTAAATATAAAGGGTGACTCACCCCAAGGGACAATTTATGCCTCACCTAAAAAACGTAACGACTTTGATGAAATTTTAAACTAAGATAGATCTACGTACCGTAGGACACATATGGTTTACGTTTGTTTTAATTTTAAAAAATATT
Organism: Phyto melanocephala; assembly: GCA_941918925.1. Lineage (NCBI taxonomy): Eukaryota > Metazoa > Arthropoda > Insecta > Diptera > Rhinophoridae > Phyto > Phyto melanocephala. The sequence continues at coordinate 109,300,589 of OW799237.1, forward strand.
TCCTAGAAATAATGGCCGGGTTTGCCGGGTAAACTAGTTTACTTGTACAATTGTGCTTGCGAATCTATAATCAGTTATATTTTCCCCTAACATTTTGTACCTCAGTGACAACTTCGAACCAAACAAATATTTTAAAAATATCAAATGTAATTGACAACATCTTCTGCCTCTCGTAGGCAGTCTTTGATAATTTGCCGCAAGATATTCAAATTGATAAGATACGGTCCATCTGTTTTCAAAAATGCGATAAAAAAAATGTAGAAAAAATTTATAAATGGATCGATCTCCTTTGTTTTTTCTTTATCAATTAGAAATGCATTTTGTAAAAGGACTTTTAGTATTTTAAATAATCTACACTCACAAGAAAGAAATAGAATGTCCTTAGACCTGATAAAACCTGAAATTTTATTAAGAGTAAATTTTAATGAAAGTTGCAAAAATATTTAAAAAGTTTTTACTTACAACTAAAGCAAAAGAGTTACTGAATATATTGAATATATTCTGTAAATAAGAATACAGAATATTTAAGGCTTTTTTTGTGTTTGATATTAATATATACGCACACATATGTAATATGCCGTAAGAATAAATTTTAGTTGTTACGTTTTCTTGCTTTTATGTTTTAATTTTTTTTTAATTTTAAAGAAAAATTTGAATAAAATTTTCTTTTTTTAATTATCCATTTCTTTTTTCAAAATCCACATGAATTTTATTCCATTGTCCAGTTATTTGACTTTTGGTATCTGGTAGCCCTACTTCTGTACGGCTTAAGCTATAAACACAATCAAAGGCTACCGACCATCGACTACCGACTACAAAAGTAGCTGGCTACAAAAATAGCCAAGTCGCCAGCTACTTAAGTCTTTTAACGACTACCGACCACTAACTACAAACAAATGAACAGATGATTATTATTTTTCAATGGTGCCACTATAATAGTTTTTCGTGTTTTTAATAGCGATATTTAATGTATTGCGTTTTTAAAACCACCATTTCATGCATTTATTGTATTGGCAGCACTAATCTGTTTTTTGTAGCCAAGAAAAATAGAAATTAGTCTAAGTAAGCTACGGGCTACAAAAGTAGCCGTGTAGTCGGTAGTCGTGTAGCGGCTAAAAGAATTATTCTCATAAGCACGCATGTATTCTATTTTTGACATCTTGTAGTCGATGGTCGGTGGACTTGATTGTGTTTATAGCATTATTGTTTCAGCAGTTGAATAAAAGGAGAAACATTTATTTCAATAGAAACCCAGCAAAATATTTTTGAAATTGTGCTATAGGTTTTCTTTATTTCATGCATTACATAGTAATGAGGGGTCGTTACCAACATCATTATTTTAAAATACAGATGGTGTTAATGGCCTTCGTAAAAACTTTTTATATATTTTTTAAACAGAAAACTAATTTTTGTTTTGAAATCAAAGGCACGATTAAGCTACTGCTGGTAGGGATAAATTAACTAATTGCTATTGTATAGGCCCCTACAAAGTGTAATGTCTTCTAAATGCGCTCTTAGAAGCACTCTACGGTAATTAATTAATTATAATTAATATTAATAATAATTTTTTCGTCGGACATATAAACAATCTATAAACAATTAAAACAATGTGCAAATGCCATAAAACCAACTAAAGGCATATGTTTCTCATAACAAAAAAATAAAATAAAAAATTAATAAAGAAAACTAACACAATGCCTACACCGTTTTTCTGCATCATGACAAACATGTATCAAGTATAGAGACTAGGTAAAGGTCAAAGGAATTTGTAAATTAATTTTTATATTAGTAATTGAACAGGCAATCAATAAGGCTTACGAATGTTAAAATAAAAAATAAAAAAATCCAAGAATTATCTGATCGACAATGCGTGCAATGTACAAGCACTTAAGGACCGCCTCACACCCAGCAAATATATGACCAAAAACGTAAAATTTATTTAAGTTAAAATGTACTTGTTAATACATTTAAATATTTAATATTAATTATGCCAAATATATGCCTAATGTGTAAGTCGTACATCCCAGTTGGTCACAGAAGTTGTGGAATCTGTAAATGCTATTTTTTATAATTATAAAAATATTTTATAACTTTAAGGAAGGAGATAAACAGTGTTGCCGTTTTGGGCTTTTTCTACCAAATTTGGTCGGATGGATTTTAAATTTTAAGATTTGGTCGAAAGGACGGTCCAATTCGATTTTGGTAGATTTAGGACATAATGATCAACTTATTTAAGTTTCATACATATTTGTTATACATATTGTTACGTTTAGACCTTTTATAAACTTTGGCTTATTTCCTTTAAGTTTCCTTGAGTTCTTTTATAAACGTTGGATTATTTCCTTTAAATACACCTTGAGTTCTTTTATTGCAATCAAAAACAGTTGAAATTCGTTATAAAATTAAGAGCACTTTATTTACTTAAACACACTCAGATATTGTTTGTAGTACTTTACTTATTTCACTTTTTATTATCAAACTCACTTTGATACGCGCTTTACAAGCTCTAATGTTATACTGATCATTATAGCTATGTTGTTCGGCTATTTATAGTAACATAGTGGTGCTTGGTAACATTTGACAAAGTTCTCGTATGTACACATGAGTACATTCGAAAACCGTTACATTTAAATTAAGACGTAATGTTAATGTTAAGTAATATGCAGGAATAATCAAAGTGACAAAAAGTATGCTGCACATTTATTCAATAAACAATTAATATTACAAAAACATTAAAGTTTATATTGATTTATTTAACAATTTTGGTCGGCTACAATGGGTTTTGGTCGGTTTTTTAAAAGTTTTTGGTAGGAAAAAAAATTTTTCAGTGGCAACGTTGGAGATAAATGTTGCACATTAATGTGTATTAGAGATTATTATTGATCAAGTACGTTAATGTTAATATTTATTAATGCATACTGAACCATATTCTTAATAACGAATTAGATGACATACATACACACATACATATCAGCTCCTTTTTAAATTTAGTAAAATATTTTTTTTTAATTTTTCTTTTTTTTTTGTAAAACAAAAATTCAACGCAATAAAAATAGCACGTACTAGGAAAGTGAGATGTACAGCAAATATTTTTTATATTCGAATGATCAACATTTTAATATCGTAAAAAGCTTTAAAAAAAATGTTTTAAGTTTTGTCAAGACAGTTAGCTAATTACGTCAAATTATGGGTCGCAATTATGCGCCAAATGAATCGACAATGAGGAGTTTTATTATAGACCAAATTAACGCTGATCAACCAATCAATCAGACGTCCATTGCTGGTCTTTATCTGTGACGGCCATTGGAAAAGGAAAAGGTTATGAAAACTAGGGTCGAGTATCTAGGAATTTCAATTCGTCATTAAACTTGTTTAGAAACTCTATGCAACGAATTTTGGAAGAAGATCTTCATCTCATGTTTAACAGAGTGTTTTTGTTCAATTTACTAAACAAAAGCAAGAGCAACATATTTTTGAACATGAGTCTATGTTTATATCGTTTTTTACATACAACAAAATAGACGATATTGATGTCCTCGCCAAACATAATACATATAAATGCAACCCTGTGTTCGATCCTTTAGTCGTATATGATTTTCACTGAATTTACTTGAAAGCCTTATTTGACGATTTGTTTTATCTGGCGAAGCTTTTATGTCTATTGGTCTTGTGCGCCTAAGTACTTAAAAATGCTTCAAAAGACAATGACCAACTGGGATCACTCACAAATGCACACACATCCATACAGGCTAACAGGACATTTGTGTGTATTTTTCATTGTACTGCTGAATTTTTTATTCGATTTAATACAACGTGGCTAAAAGCTTTTTGGTTGAAATAACATGCGAACAAAAACAAATATTTGATGGCTGTAAACAACAATTTGTATTCGCTCTCTCTCTTACACACACGCACACACCTTATAAAAATGGCACAATTTGTAGCTGGAATTTATTTCAAGATTTATTACATAAATGTTTACTGGCGGAGAATGCACTTAAATCACAATGATTTTTAAGGGAAAAATGATACAATTTCATAGGAAGTAGACAAAAATATTATTATTTTTACAAATTTTCCTCTCTAAAAAAAATTCTTAAATTAGTAAATTCTTAAAATCTTGTATGACTTTTAATTAAAATATTTTTCTAGAATTTAAATTTTATAAAAGAAGACAAAATGAGGTGGCTTTTACACATTGCGGGAAATTTCTTACGTAGTTATTAGTTTAGCATTCGAAATTATTTAAAAGTGTTTGTTAACAGTTTATGAATGGGCATTCTGTGTAGATCGATTTGTAACCTCAATGTAATTGTCTGTAGTTCATGAGTTCATTTGTTTGTTTGTATGTTTGCACGTTTTATATCTGCTAGATTACGTTCTAGTAGTACTCGTTAGCACTTATTAACCCTACGTTGCCACAAGCAAGTATTTACTTGCAAGTAGTGTATACGTATTACTAACGAAAATCAGGAGAAATTCCAAAAAAAACACAAAAATTTTTTGAGTGGCTACACAGCACAGTGCAAGTTCATTTTTAAAATGTCGTCAACAAATAAACTTCAAACAAATTTAAAACAAATGGCGCTGCTTCAATTGGTAATTAAGTGTTGTCAATATCCACTATTGAACGTTACCTTTAGACATGTAACTTTTTAATATAATTTTTTTTTATTAAATTTTGATATTTATATTAAAACTTACATTTTAAATGAATATTTATATTTTTTCTTAATATTCTTCATATACATATATACATATTTATTAAAAAAATTAGCTGAATTATATACCACAATTAGATGATATATTATTGAGTTAACAAAAAACTCAGTATTAGACAACACTGTTTTTCGGCTTGTCACTTTACTTGCCGTAACTGTAAAAATTTTACTTGCTTAAAAATTTCTTCGCAAGCAGAGTCGCAGGTTGCCAAAATGTGGTTGTGTTGGTAAAAAAGTGTTAGTGTATTGGTTTTTTTTCACTTGCACTTGCATGTGGCAACGGTAGGTTAGTTTTAACTTAATAGCTGCAATGTTTTGTTAATCTTTTGCATCTTACATACTCTGAAACACATAGACAACGACAGGCTACAAAACGTAAACAATTGAAAACTAAAATATTCCCGTTTATATGAAGACGATTACTTTGACGTCTGTGGGTATAAAAGGGCTTTACTGGTATGGTCTATAATATTAAAACTTTAAAAAATTAAAAGTTCGCAATATAATGGTGGATGTCTCAACACATGTGTTTTTACAGAAGTAATGTTTTGAAGGTAACACACGACATGTTTGTATTAGCAGTGGAGAATTTGACAAGTCAGATGTAAAAAACATGCCGTGTATTAGCTCCTTTATTCGGTTTTCAATATCAAATCTTCATGACACGCTGGGTACGCTTAACAAGGTATTGCTGTCTCGTATTAATGTCAAACTTTATACAAAACAAGTAAGAGTACTATGTTCGTCCGTGCCGAATCTTATATACCCTTCGCAACGTATAGTCAATCAATAAAAATAGTTTGTATCACCATTCATCTCATATGAAATGCGTACATACATATAAAAAACATACATATATAAAAGCATTCCATTGTAAATTTACGTATGTATGTTTAAAAAAACAAATTAAAAAAAAAAATTAAAAAATATTAAAAAAAAATTTGAAAAAAAATAAAAATAAGATACATATGTACATATGAAAAAAAAAAAAATATAAAAATATATATAATAAATAAAAAATAAAAAAAGGATTAAAAAAAAAATAAAAAACAAATACAAAAAAAATTATAAAAATATATATAATAAATATAAAATAAAAAATAAAAAAAAGTATTAAAAAATAAATAAAAAAAAATATATAAAAAAAATTTTTTTTACTCTAACCAGTAGACCACGCTTGTATGTATGTTGTTTTGAAAAAAACGATGTGGTCGTGGTTTTTTGCTCATATCTCAGTTGTTTATGTACCGATGTTTCTGATTTTCAATACCGATCTTGATTTCAACATACACACGGAAAGACGGACAGACTGATAGACAAAGCTTAATCGGCTCCCCTATTCATAAGCTTTCCGAAAATATATACTTTATGGGATTGGAAATGAAAATTGTAGAAATTTCAAACGGAATGACAAACCTATATATACCCTTTTTCACTGTGTGAAGGCAAGTTGGTTCTATAATTGAGGATAAAATGTAATATACAAAATACTCGTGTAACAGTGTTTATAATAAAACTCCTCCGAAACGGCTCGACTGATGCTTAAACTGAAAGTCCACATGACGCTTTCTACGCTTTTTCGCGTCGTACGCCTCTCTCAAAAAAATTGAATCAATGTAGTACAACGTTTCAAGTTACAGAACACAAGGCGTAGAATGCTCAGACGCATACATTCCACTTTTTTAAGCGTCATGAGCGGCAAGAGAACAACTCATTTGGGTATAAATGCCAGAGAAGACTAATTAGAATTATGCTTGGTTGTGTATTTATTTGCTTATATTTCTATAAAGTTAAAAATTATTGGAAGGAATAAAATTTAATTATTTACTTAATGAGTGCCATCTCTCAACTTGTGTTATTTGATGCGCAAAAAGCGTGGCATGTTATTTGAAAAGCAGAAAGCGTATGAGATATAAATTGCAAAGAATGCGTTGACGCGATAACGCGTGGTATAAACTTACAGTTTTATGAAATTTGTGTATATTCAGGAGGTGGTAAACTATTTTTCATAGCCCTATGAGAATAAGGGGGATTCACCATAACATTTCTCTATATAAAAATGTATGTTTGTTTGTCTGTTTGTCCTCTAAGCGTGATCAAATTGTTATGAAATTTTGCTAAAGTCTCTGAGGATGCTTGAGTAAAATAAAAGAGGTAGAGTATCACGTACATACAAAGTAAACTTTCTTTTCTAACATCATAAAAATAACCCCTCGGTATGAAACTTTGCAAGCACATAGGCAAACTGTGGATATAGAATTTAATGCTAAGAAAAGTAGACAGTGTTTTACACTCATAAAAAGAAAATTTTATTTTTAACATATTTCTACAATAATTCAGGAATATTTTCATGGATTTATTTATTTGTTGTTATTTATTTTCTATTTGTTTTTTAATTGTTAAACGTCAATTAAAAATATTGGGCCGTATTCATAGAAAATATTTTAGGTTTATTAAAGGCTTATTTGACAGATGTTGTAGAGAAATTTGTCAAATAAGGCTTCAATAAACCTAAAATATTTTTTATGAATACGGCCCATTATTTTTTGGGAATCGTTTTCAATTGAAAAGAAATACATACATATCGATGGTCACAAGTAGAAAAGCCCTAACTTGAGTTTTTTACGAAATTGAGTTTTCAATGATTATAATGCATTTAACACAAATACACGTTGCAATAGTATCAAAAAGAACAGTATTATAAGCGATTTTACTACAGGAGGTACATTATGATAATACAGCTTCTATTACGTTTTTGCCCTCTCCTGAAAAGTTACAATTATTTGAGTTAGGGCCTTTCTACTTGTGAGCAACGATATATACGTAGTTTATATTTATTTTATAACTGTGAAGAGGTAGGTTAACTAATTAAAGAACAAATACATTATCAGTACACAGTGTTGCAGTAATAATTTGATTTATTTGTAAATAGATGCAAAGGATCTAATTTTAGCCATCGAATGGCTAGATCTACAGACATGCGAAATAGAAGAGCCCAAAGAACAGACGGACAAATTCAACTGAATTAAAAAAATTCAAATAAACAATGACGATTAGAACAAAGGCAAGTGCTTTGATACGTAGTCGACACACGCAGTGTAAATGACCAACAACGCCAACAAGTACATTCGATTCATTCCGTTGTCTAGCATTCGAGTATGAGTTCGGGATCAAATATCACGCTCATTCAAAAGGGGGGATTAGTGTTATGGATAAGCAATCTCTTAGTTGTATTTCTGGTCTTTAAGTCAAAATTTGCTAAGCCATCGCTTAAATTAAGTTCAATTTATGCAACAGCATGAAAAGAAAAAACATGGTTATGACATGATCACGACGATCATATTATATTCTCTTTAACAATATTTGCTTATCGAAAACAAATAATAATTATTTTAATTATGTTTTATCATTTATTTAATCCCCATATTCAGGCATTTGTTTGAATTTTATCATTTGATGTTTGATTTTATAAAAAAACTTTCACATGGTTGTCCGTCAAAAGAAGTATGATCTACAAAATTATTATGACAAAAATCGTATGATGTCTCTACAAAAATCACATTATATCGGAAGCCATTATAAAAATTTGATGATTAATAAAAAAAAAATATATAAAATCTATATATATAAAACAGGATGTATGTAACGTATGGACTTCTGGGCAATCTTCAGAATATTTAGCCGGGTGACACTGTGAAGTCTGATTTTTGATTTTCGGTCTGCGGGCGGAGGGGCGTGGCAAAATCCAATTTTTAAAATTGCACCACCAATGACATATACATATATTTATTTTGTTTTATTTTTTTATATATTTTTTTGAAAGCCGTTGTCATGTTTTTCAAAACGAGATATCAAACTTTTAAATCGGTTATGTAGTGCCGAAGATATTTACAAAAACCTCTGTTAATAATGATCCAATATCAAAATTTTTAAACTTTCTAAATGTTGCATTAAAAAATCCGAGTTTCGATTTATTTACAAAAAATATTTAAAGCTCAATGAGCAAATTCAATTGAAATTAATCAAAAACAAATCGATAGACACAGTAATGGATGAAGAACAAGCCGTCAATTATCCCACTGAATTTTTGAATTCCAACCACCCGGAATGCCACCACACGTACTAACATTAGAGGTTGGATCACCGGTTCTTATTCGCAACTTAAACGCACCGAAGTTAAGCAACGGAACCAGATTGAAAATCAAATCTGTTCAACAAATTTAATCGAGGCAGCAATAATCGGTGACAGATTCAAAGGCAAAGACGTACTTTTTCCGATAATTTCCAACGAGTAATAAATAAATATAATCTCCAATTTGCCTTAAATACATGCGTTTCTTTTTAGACTGAGTCCATACCGACACCATATGTAAGTTATTTTGTAAAAAACTTTATGGTAGTTATTCCATGGATTTTTATTTGAAGGTTGTAAATTTTGTTAAAAGCTCAAATTAAATCGTGTGGTAATACAACACTTATGTTTGCTTAGTGCCATCAACGCGGACCGGGTCTGCTAGTAATAAATAAAAATTATATGATTAGTGAAACAATAATATGATTACAAAGCAATCAAGCTATGATATCTTTTAATCATAATTTTCTTTTTAAATAAATTTTTATTATTGAAAAGCTGGACATGTAAAAAAATATACAATTTTTAACAAATTTATAGAAATAATTAAGATAAGCGATAAAGATATTGATATAAAAAGTTGTATTCAAACAATAAATTATTTTATATTAATATATAGATACATATGGGCATTTCCATGGCATCGTACGTGACATTTGCACTCCTATAAAGTGGAGTAATTTTTGCAAAATTAAGAGTATCTGAAACAAAATTAGATCTTTATGTTCCATTCGAAGGGTACTTTATTTAAAAAAAATTAATTATATTCTAATCATTGTTGTCTTCAATATCCAGAACAATAAGAATATATCGTACGTGACATAAAACAGAGTGATTTTGAGGTATATATGGAAATATGGAAAGAAATCTGCTAATCTTGGGAGGTATTTTTTTAAAATCCATCATACTTAATTGAAAACAATCTTTAAATGATTTTATAATAAATTCAATTTAATATCGTTCGTGACATATCGTACGTGACAGATTTTTCTCTAATTGTATTCTTAGGTAATTCAATTTATATTATGTTAAGAAATTAAGTTAAATTCTAAATTAGGTGCTCTTGCGATTGTTCAAATACGAATGACGAAGACAAATAATGTTTTTACACTACGTACGTGACATTAAAATAACATTCAAGGAAAGTCAAAAAAAATACCGCTTATTGGACTCATTATTTTCTTTTTTTTTTATAGATCTTGTAAATTGTTGTTGTTACGTTAATTTTTAAGAAATATTTACAATAACAATTTATTTTTTACTATTTAGTCGCTAAAAAAAATAGTTGATTGCAATTCTTTAAAATAAGTCAAAGAGATAATCGGATTAAACTCTTATTATTGCTCTTAAAATAATTTAATAAGCTCTTAATACCTGCGCATAGTAAAATTTGAGTGTTTTTTTGTAACAATAAACTTACATTGAAAAACTTTCAAGAGTTTTTATTTTGACAGTCGTGGTTGACATATTCATGTTCCTTTAAACGTCTACAAGCAGCATAAGGCCGAAGCAAGCTCTTTCTAATACTCTGTATCCACTGCTCGATGTTAAATTTCATTTCAATTGAAGTTCAACTTGCACATCTCAATTGTTATTTGGCTTTTCCAGGTATACGATGGTGTATTGTGTTTACCCTGTAGGCTCCATCATGTGGAGTCCATTGTTTTGCTATGTTGTCTCATGGTTTCGCCCAGTTTTAAATATCGAGGAGCATTTGTGTTTGCTTTATTTATATTGTATCAGTTGCTGTTAAGCTTCTGCCCACAGGCGAATGTGGGAGATTATTGAATGCAAATACACCATTAGAATTTTGTGTAGACATTTGATTTTGTTTAAATAAAATGTGTTTTAGAAAAGAGCAAATATTTTAGGTTACATTTTTGTTAATAGTATGATAATTGCATGATGCAACCATTATTTTTGTGGCTTGTAGCTAAAAGAGCCAATGCCATTTTTTTGCTCTTTTGAGTTAAACATTGCATTCGATTTGTTTTCTTTTTTTTTCTTGCTCTTTGTTTTTGGTAAAACAGCTAAAGTCATACTTAACCCAGAACAGCTTTATTAAATAAAATGCTGGCCAATGTTACTATGAAAGCACCTATAAAAGTTAAAGTTCAATTCCAATTTTCTCAAAAGTAAATATTTTGACATTGGCCCTTTTAGCTCCGAGCCACAGATTTGTTTAACCACAATCATACAATTCAAGCACAGTATGTTGCTCCTAATATACGATTACCATAAACATGTTTTTTCCTTGCGTGAGAGTAGTTGAAAACTAAATTTTTTGGATTTGTGGCAAAATATGATATTTGTCGTACCCCATACATGACTTTGTACTGGGTGGCCCAAACTTAACCAAGGGGTTTGATAAAATAATAATAATAAAATAATTATTAAATTAGTTTTTTTTGAATACAGTATATAAATGGGAAATATTTTTAGTTTAGTTTTGAAAAAATAATATCTCGCAAGTGATGGCCATTTTCTGCTTCGCAAATTCGTGCTCTTTCCAACATATTTTCCATAACCTTTCGCAAAACTTCAGGTGTTATGTTGTTCATGTCGTCGTATATTGCTTTTTTATTGCTGGATGGTTCTAGGCTTATTAATGTAGACTTTTCCTTTCAAATAACCCCAGAGAAAACAGTCTGGAGCGGTTAAATCCGGTGAACGCAGAGGCCAATTAAAATCACTTGTACGCGAATAATTCGTTTACCAAAGATATCCCGTAAAAGAGCCATTATGCGCTGTGGCTCGATCATGTTGGAACAATACTTGCGGATGGTCTTCCACGGCTGGCCTTAACAAATTTTCCAACATTGTCCGATATCTGACACCATTGACAGAAACGGCGGCCCCGTGTTCATTTTCGAAATAATAGGGACCAATTATTCTTGCCGATGAAACACCGCACCAAACCGTACACTTAGATTGGTGCAATTCGCGCTGTTGAACTACTCTCGAATTTTCCGTAGCCCATTTCCTGCAGTTTTGCTTATTAACGAACCCACTTAATTGGAAATGGGCTACGACGATATGCACGCTGGGTCAAAACAATGGATCGTTGATTTGAAAAATAAAGTTTAACAATTTGGGCACGTTTTTCAATTGAGTACTGCTCCATTTTCAATTTCCCAAGTCTTCTTTACAAAATACTGAACAGAAAAATCATAATGAAAGAGTTATAAGCAATTCAAACCCCTTCGGTAATTTTGGGCCACCCAGTACTTTGCACATGATATTAAACTTTTAAATCAAAAAATTCCTTAAGATTCCCTAATACCTCACGCTCAACTTGGTTTATCTTATTTTTGTTGTCAAAACAAGGGGTGAAACTTAATAAAGTTCGTGCAAAAATAAAAAATCTTTTACTCAAATGATTTGCAATTAAAATATCAAAGAAAACGAAAATATTTTGATGGACAAAGTATTCGTCATATGACCAATTAATTCTTTGGCTTTAGGCAAAATCGCATTAAGTCAAAAAAATGCATTTTGAGTTTTTCTTTAGGTTTAACTCAATTTAAATTTTCTTTTTGTTTTCGTAGCAATCTAGTCCAGCAAAACTACTTTCAATTCATATTTTTTAAATATATTAAACAAAAACTTTAGCGTTGGGCTTAAGAACTTTTTGTCTAACATTAAAGAATTATTCTTGCAAGCCTTTTCGTTTTAATCTTAACATTTCAATTTGTATCGCAACTTTCAACTTGTTGCCCTTTTCTAAATCTTAAAATATTTTTTTTTCTTTAAGGGAAAAAATTTAAAAGGAAAGATGTAGGTAATTAAAATCATGTTGGCTGATCATGAGAAAATAACAAATGTTAAGTATACGCAACCTTTAAAACTTAAGTCGAAAGAACATAGTGTAAACAAGAAAAAAAAAATTTATTTTAACGATTGAAATGTTAATTTAGGAGCTATAAAATATTCATCGCCTTAAAGGGAAAAACCATTTGAAATATGCATGCATGCACCTACTACGTGCTTATAAATTAAACATTTTGGCTCGTTTGTTTTTTAATTCTAAAAATTAAAATGTTTTGAAATCTACTCGGTGTAAAAGGAAATTGACAGATTTATGAATGAATATTTGATGTAGAAACTTTTAAAGGTACCTTAGGCAGTATTTGCAATGGGCAAAATGTTAAATTTGCCTTGGCAAACAAACAGTACTGAGCACTTAATTATATTTTTATTGTATACTAGCTAATACCCGGTGTGCTTTGCCACCCCAAATTTTAGTATTTAATTCATATGGCAGGTGCCACGCCCACTATTGTTAATGCAACCATTTTTTCCATAAATGTTTATTTGAATATCAAAGTTTCTTTTGCAAAATTTTAGTACTCTAATCGATATCGTTTTCCAGATATACGAATTTTAGTATTTAATTCATATGGTAGGTGCCACGCCCACTATTGTTAATTCACCCATTTTTCCATAAATGTTTATTTGAATATCAAAGTTGCTTTTGCAAAATTTTACTACTCTAATCGATATAATTTTCCAAATATACGAATTTTAGTATTTAATTCATGTGGCCACGCCTACTATTGCAAGTCCGCCCATTTTTTACCCAAATGTTCGTGTGGATGTCAAAGTGAACCGTACTTAATTTGAAGACTCTAGCTGCATTAACTTTCGTGATATATAATATTTAATACTTATTCTTTAATAGGGCGTGGCACCCCGCCCACTTACAATTTCAAATCAAGGTATAGCCTATAGTTCCTTCCAGACATACAGGACGATTCTGTGAAAATTTCAAGGAAATCGGTCCAGCCGTTTAACCGTCTATAAAGCACAAACAAACATACAAACATACAAACATATAAACATACAAACATACAAACACACATTGATTTTTATATATATAGATAGATATTTGCAATACAAAAGATTTATTATTGTTGTTGTTGTTGTTTTATGTTTTCTTAAAAAATAGCCAGAGAAACGTAACGGTAATTGAATTTACAACCCCAGTTGTATTGTTCTATTGGTACAATTGTTTCATGTGTTTACGTGTATGTTTGTTGCTGTTAATTTCCATTTAAAACATTTTTCAAAAATAATTTATTTTCATATGTTCATATGTATAATAATAAAATTTTATTTCAGTTGTTTATAAAGTATTGTTTTAAATTCATACAGGGATGGGAAATTAAATTTTTTTTGTGTAGCAGCTGTTTGTTTGTATGAAAAACTAAAAAATGCTTACAACCCGCTACAAAATTAAAAATATTTTATTTTCTGTAAATATAAATAAATATAAATATTTGAAAATTATAGAGCAACTTCTTTTTGGTGTTGTTGCTGCTGCATTCACTTGTTATTGTTTTATTTCACTTGTTTAACACACATGACACATGACATTATCTCTTAACCTTTTGAACTTGGTAGCACTGAATTAAGTACACCCAAAACAAGGTTGTATTTCATAAAATCTACTTAAAACCAAATCAAAAAAGTTTTCAAAATGGTTTTAACGAAATTTTTTTCGTATGGTGAAATCGGGTTTGAGTGATTAATTCCCATTCCTGAATTTTTTATATACCCGACGTTTAACAAAACAACTATACAATCGATACAACAGAAATTGTGTTCGCAAGCAAATAAACCAAAACTGTATTTAAAGACCATACGGAATACAATAAGGGGTTGTGAATTGAACGATTGATGTTTTCTGTTTTCTTGCCTAAAGAAATGGCCAGAGAAAATAAATAAAAATCATTTTAAAAAGCACAGAAAATATTGGTTTGTAACCATAGTTGCCAGATTTAATGATCTTAAAGTCGAAATCGTTGGCTTGCATAATTTGTGTATTTAATTTTGTACTTTTTAAAAACTTTATTTGCACATTTACGTACTACTACTACTAAGGTCCTCATGACATTTGGTTTTTTCTGTCTTTTCTTAATCTAAGATTGTAAGAGTAAAAAAGGTAACGTTAGAGAGAGAGAGAGAAAACTATGAATGTTTTTTTTTTGTATTTTTTTGTTTATTTTCAATGTTGCCTCTTTTACAAATTGGACAAGAAGTAACTAAAAATCGCTATATTCAAGTATATAACTAAGAACCCTTTTACAACGCTGAAATTGAAAGGCAGGCATTTTTTAATAGACAGACAGAGACTTACTTTTTCTTAATTTCTCTTATTTTCACTGTCGCATTGTATATAACATGTATAACAAACTACCAACCAAACACTGAGATGAGAAAAATTATGTGAAACAAAATCAATAATAGAAAAAAGATAAACGAGAAGCGAAAAAATGTCCTGTACAGATATTCAGGAACTACAGACTCTTCCTCTTCAACCTTTTGCTAACAAACTTCGTCTGTCTACAATTTCGGCATTGTAAAAAGGGTCTAAGCAGTTGAACTAAAAATCGCTGAATTAAAGTATAAAACTAAGTAGTTGGCAGTACTGTACCGTTTTAAGCTGGAAATGTAAATTTAAAGCTAAAAATTTTCAGATTTTTTTTGACAGATTGCGCTTTTTTTATAGCTAACGTACATACAACTTTGACGTTTGGAGATTTTCCTCAATATAGCTGAACTTTTTGCTCTTATTGGAATTCCCTATGGTGATATATTTGCACTGCTTTTTATACCCACCACAAAGAAACAAAATGGTGTAGTAAAATATCCATTTTAGACCCCATAAGGTATATATTTTCTGAGTCCTAGTATCATTTTAGACCATCTAGCTTTGTCCGTCCTTCTGTTTATCTGTTGGAAGCATAATATAGCTCGAATCGAAAAAATAAAATTAAGGATAAAATTTTGCCAGCATATTTCCTATACACAAGATTTATTTTGTGTTGAAAACTGGCTAAGCCAGAACATTAGTAAGAGAGTTATAGCTTGTAATGCAAGAGTAGGTCAAAAAAACCATGACCTTCCCACATCGAATATAATGCAATTGTGTTTAAACGCATTGACGTAGAGCTAAACAATTTCATAAGTGAGTAAAAAAAATAACTTTCCCTGAAAATTGCTCAAATCTATACATTGCGAAAGGTGTTATAAATCAAAGTGTCAACAAATTTATACTGCACAGTGTTTTTTTAAAACCTAATAAAACTGACGAAATTATAGTTCTGAAATTAATACAATTTCTCCATGGACAAAGGTTTTGGTAAAATAACGGACTCTATATTGAAATATTTAAGTTGATTTTATCAGTAGAAACTACTTGGACACGCCTACTTCAACGATCACTTCTTACATAATTTACTCTTAATGAAATTTAAATGCTCATTAAACCAACAGAATTAGATGTAGGATGATAAAATTTTGCAAATCTATATTTCTCTTCAATATAAGTATAATTCCGAAAAATTAAGGTGACACGCCCACTTTAATGCCCAACTCCCATAAACGCAAACATTAATTGTACAATTTTAAAAGTGGGAGGTGACACAAATCTAATATAATTTTTAACTGCCTCTGTGTACCAAATTATACTCTTAAGATTCCGTAAAAATACAACATTGTTGAAAAAAAGAGTCAGTAGATCATTTCTTATGTAGAAATTCTTAATGTTTCATTGTAAGACTAAATTTAAGGAAATAAATTAATAGAAAATCGAAGTTACACAAAGAAGGTGATTATTTCATAGCGATTTCTGTTAATAACAAAATTTGAAGTTTGTGATTTAAAAGTACACAAAATTGGTGGTGGGTATAAAATATAGTGCTTTTACTTCCTTTAAATGTTTTGGTCCACCCGGAAGTATTAATGGAAATGTCTACAATTTTTTTTCGATTATATGTAAAATGGTTATTTATTCCTTCTATTTTTGTTTTACTTCGCGAGGGTTTTTAACAGTTTTCTTTTAAGACATATGTACATATGTACATACATAACTCTTTTATAGCACAAGTTTAGCTGTCAAATAAATGCAAAATAAAATTCTTATATTAAACTGTTGTTTTTTATTTAAAAATCCTTTAAATTTCTTTTAATCGAGTCCCCCACCAAATAATTGACATCTTAAAAGTCTTAACGATTAGTACCAGCTAAAAAAGAAACAATTAAAAAAGTTAAAAGATTCTTTAAAAAAATGGAAAGAGAAGCACATGTTTCACACACTCTTCCAATCATGGAATATAAGTATGTAAGTATATTAGTTTGTTTTCAAGTGCCTAATTATAACAACAATAATAGCAACAACTATTTGTTTACTAAAAGAACCGGAAGAAAAACTGTTACAAAAACGAAAGTGTTGTTTATTTATGTACATACATACATAAGTAGGTAAATATAGGGTGTTTTTTTATGCCCGATAGAACTTGAAATTGTAAAAAATAACACAAAAAATTAAATTGTAATCAAAATTTTTTTTTATTCGAAAGATCAATACGTGACATTAACATTTGAAAATGATTTCGGGCATATGGGCACCGCGGCTGTTCTTGACGAAGCGCATTCTGGACGTCCAATTTTATCGCAAAATTGTGTTCAGCGATGAGGCGCATTTTTGGCTTAACGGGTTTGTTAATAAGCAAAATTGCCGCATATGGAGCGAGACCAATCCACAAGAGACCCTACAGACTCCATTACATCCAGAAAAATGCACCGTTTGGTGCGGTTTTCACGCTGGTGGCATCATCGGACCTTATTTCTTCAAAAATGAGGCCGGAGCTCGCGTTACGGTCAATGGAGATCGTTACCGCACCATGATCAATGATTTTTTGTTTGAAAATATGGATGACATTGATCCGGAGGAGATGTGGTTTCAACAGGATGGCGCTACGTGCCATACGGCGAACGCAACCATCGACTTATTGAAATCAAAATTTGGCGATAAGTTGATTTCGAGAAATGGACCTGTCAATTGGCCTACAAGGTCGTGCGATTTGACACCTCTCGATTATTTCCTGTGGGGCTACGTGAAGTCACTGGTTTATGCTGATAAACCAGCAACAATTGACGCCTTAGAGGCCAGCATTGTTCGTCTTATTCGTGACATACGGCCAGCAGTGCTCGAAAAAGTGGCCCAAAATTGGACGTCTAGAATGCGCTTTGTCAAGAACAGCCGCGGTGCCCATATGCCCGAAATCATTTTCAAATGTTAATGTCACGTATTGATCTTTCGAATAAAAAAAAAAATTTTGATTACAATTTAATTTTTTGTGTTATTTTTTACAATTTCAAGTTCTATCGGGCTTAAAAAAACACCCTTTACATGCATACTTATGCACATATAAATAAGTCTTTCACATAGAATGTACATGGTATGTAGGCAAGTACCATTTATGTTAACACACCAATCAGCTGATTTTCTTTTTATATTTTTTTTCTACAACTGCCACATGTTGCTGCCGTACGATATTAAAATGCATGAAAGGCGCCTGCGTTGAGCCAACCGAACTGTGTAAGTGCAGCAGGTTTGATAACTCTAACTCGAACTAATTAAAGAAGGAAATAAGCATAATGTTTGCACCGCATGATTAAGTTATTTTACTCTACACCGACACGAGTCGAGTTGGTTCGAACTTTTATTTACCGATACAGGATCACTTTCTGAGTGGATTTAAAAAGTAATTATCTGTTTATTTGTCTGGTTGGCGGTCTATGTGAATTTAATTATTATGCTTATTGCTATTCACCACGAGTGCTTTTTATAACTTTTAATAAATCAGTTAAAAAAAATGATTTTTTTAACCTGAAATAAAAATCTTTGATTTTTACTTTTTAAATGATTATTTTATTCTAATATTGGACGCCGACCAATTCAAAAGGTGAAATTTTCGATAACTCATTCCATTATTGTTGCTGGTATTTTGCGTTTAACGCAAAAAATGCTCGCCTACAAGTGTTGTATTGTAGCTTCCTTACCGACTAAGGCATTTGACGTTTAAATAATCGTAAATAAAAATAAACAAGTAAGAGCACTATATTCGGCTGTGCCGAATCTTTTATACCCACCACCAATTTTGTGTACATTTAAAGCACAATATTTATTATTTTGTTAATCATTATGGAATAATCTCTTTATAATAAAATATGTATCACTTTCTTTGTAGAGGGTGGTTAAATTTTAAGGGCCCAAGTTGAAGGTGAACTACACCTAGTCTTTAAGTTTGTTTTCTGCATTTTACTTGACATTTCTCAATCTCAAACTTACTCATTTTGATCCGTGGAAAGATACGCAAATGAGCAACGCTTTAAAGTTATTCAGGTTTTTTATAAAAATGGGCGTTCAAATCAAAATGCATTTTGTGCACTTCGTAATTCTTTTGATCAACATAATCGTTCAAATTCGTCCACAATCGGGAGAATTGTAAAAAATATTTAAATTTCTGCAAAACAGGTCTGTATAAAATGTTAGAAAATCTGTGAATGCCTTCTTTGTTCGTTGAATGGGAACTATTGCTGTTTTTTGCGATAGTGTGGCAAAAGAGCAGTCAACCTCGACTCATCATCATGCCCAATAATTGAGCATCAACATTGTCATTGAAAATTTGGACCATCAGATAGAGGAGTGGCGCCAAGGATGGGGGGGGCCATTTGGCCGATATTTTGTTAAATACATAATTGAACCATACAAATATTATCATTATAAAAAGAAATAATAATATCCTAAATAATTTGTGTTTTATTTAAATACAACATCGGTCCTTAAATGAAATGAAATTCAATGAAAGTGTGTTAAAGTAGCTGTGTCAATAAAGTTTCTACTAATAAATACAACTTAAATATTTCAATATAGCCCTTTATTTTCCCAAAAACTTTGTCAATAGAGAAATTACATGAATTTAAGGTAAGCCGTTGTATGGGAGGTAGGCGTTAAAGTGGCCGTGTCACCTAAACTTTTTGGCACAACAATAACATTGATTAGAAGGATATACACAGCAAATTTGATCATCATATCTCTAATTTTGGCGGTTTTATGAGCTTTTAAATTTCATTAACGGTAGATTACGTAAAAAGTGGGCGTTATAGTAGGCGTGTCAAAGTTGTTTTGGCGAATGAGTACAACTTAGGTGTTTCAATATAGCCCTTTATTAATCCAAAATCATTATTAATAGAGAAATTAGAGGAATTTTGAGTAAAACGTTATATGGGAGGTGGGCGTAAAAGTGGGCGTTGCAACTCAATTTTCTAGCACAGTAATGACATTGCCTAGGGGGATATACGTAGCAAATTTTATCATAATACCTCTTATATTGGTGGTTTTATGAGCTTTTAAATTTCATTAACGGTATATAACGTGAAAAGTGGGCGTTATAGTAGGCGTGTCAAAGCTATTTTTGCGAATGAGTACAACTTAGGTGTTTCAATATAGTCCTTTATTATTCCAAAATCTTTATTAATAGAGGAATTATATGAATTTTAAGTAAAACGTTATATGGGAGGTGGGCGTAAAAGTGGGCGTGGCGCCCTAATTTTCCGGCGCAGTAATGACATTGCCTAAAAGGATATACGTAGCGAATTTGATCATCATACCTCTAATTTTGGCGGTTTTATGAGCTTTTAAATTTCATTAACGGTATATAACGTGAAAAGTGGGCGTTATAGTGGGCGTGTCAAAGTTGTATTTTCGAATGAGTACAACTGAGATGTTTCAATATAGCCCTTTATTATTCCAAAATCTACATAAATTGAGAAATTATATGAATTTTGGGTAAAACGTTATATGGGAGGTGGGCGTGGCACATTGATTTTCCGTTGCAAAAAAGCGTCTCACCAATAAGCAAAGTGTGCAAAATTTCAGAGTCGTACATCCAATTTTGTTGCTTTTATGACGTTTTTGTTTTTAAATATACCGAAAAATACACTGTGCGGTATAAATTTTCGTACATTTTGATCGATAACTCCTCTCCTAATGCATAGATTTAGACAATTTTCGGGGAAAAATAGTGCTTTTACTCAGGAAATATATATTCGAAGTTTCATGAGTCTACGTTAATGCGTTTGGACACAATTCCATTTTATTCGATGTTTGAAGGACACGGTTTTTTCGACCTACTCTTGCTTTTCGAGCTATAACTCTCTTCCTAATATTCCGATTTAGCCCATTTTCAATACCAAACAAACCTTGTCTATAAGAAAGATTCTGGCAAAATTTGAGCCCCCTAGCTTTTTCGGTGCGACCTCTATCGTGCTTTCAACAGACGGACAGACGGACAGACGGACGGACATAGCTAGATCGTCATAAAATCAAACCCTGATTCAGAATATATATACTTTATGGGGTCTAAAATGGATATTTCGATGTGTTACAAACGGAATGACAAAATGAATATACCCCCACCATTTTTTTGGTGGCGGGTATAAAAACAAGTAAAACCGCTATATTTGGCTGTCCGAAATCTTAATGTACCCTTTAAAAAAAATATAAGTTCATTTATAGCATGTTACCTTGTAAGTATGTACATTCCTTATTAATGGTATTACTGCAGTTTTGTGCAATATACAGCAAATAAACGTACACATGAACATAAATCCACACACTAAAACATATATCAATACCGCCTGATTATGTTGTTGTTTGTTATATAGCATTTTTTGTTGCAAAAACGCATACGTAGTTTTTTGTTCATATCTCTGCCGCTACTGAGTGGAAACTGCTGATTTTTAATGCCAAAATTCTTGATAATATTTCTGACAAGTTAATACCACATACGAGGCCATAGAACATATGGGGCCTTCAAGAAGATGATTTCAACGTTTAAACGGAGAGACAGATGTATATATTACAATCGATTTCTCTATCTTTACAAGTCCAGTATACATATACTTTATAGAATCGCATACTGTTAAAATTACAAACGGAATGAAAAACTTTTACACTCTCGTCTGAAGGGTATAAAAAGGGTATTAAAGGCGGCCAGTTGACAGGTCTTGAATATGAACTTCTAAATCTATTTACATTAATAAAAATCAAATGTTGTTCAGTTTTAATCGCATCACTTTAGAACGGCGGCACCGATAACGCTAATTCTCTTTTAACGTTTGTCATAACCCTAGTTCGGCTTTTACTAATCGAAAAATTTACCACCCCCACATTTTAAATTTATCTAAAATCGAAGAAAGGTTGAAGTGAAGTGAAGTCTAATTTGTGTTATAAATAATCGTCATTCGTGTTAGGTATTAAAATAACACCATTTATAGTTAAACGAAAAATGAGCTGGAAAATAATACTGGGCGTGGCATCTTCTACATTATGAAAATATATTTTATGAAATATCTAGTAAACGTTTACATATACAATCTTTAATCTTTTTGCACTTCTTCTTTTATCTCGTTTGTCTTATTATGGACGAAATTCGACAAGATCGGAGCTGGGTAAGTCATACGCCATCTACGATATAACCCTGATTTAAGGAAATATTTCAGGGACTATAAAGTTTTAAAGCCTGGTATTATATTTTAATTAAACTTGTACAACTTATTAAAAAAATTGGATAGAATAGAAACAGGGGGCGTGGTAGCACCCATACTGAGCAAATCTATTTAATATAAAATCTGCTGAAATAAAATTGTTAAAGGCCTTAAAGTCTGTTTAATTGGCTACGATATCGATACTTTTTTTGAGATCAGAGCATAGAACGTGGTAACCCCAAACAAAAAAATACTCTTGGTGTCCTTTCTAGAACAATCTTAACTGCTATTGGTTTGAACTTAGTACGAGCTACGTTAAATAAAAACTTGCTAAATACAATGCAAAAACTTTGTCTGGGCCAATAAAGCGGTCCGAGTTTTGCTGGTATCAAAAGAAACTCTTTGTTTTGCGCGCTGTATTTACCAACGAAACATTGCTAGAGTCAGGCTATAGAAATTCACTATTTAAGGTTATGCTTTATCCGTCCTTATATTTGATGATAAACAATGATTTAACCACTCCAAAATCCCTATTGAACAGTAAATTTTTGTGAATACGAGAGTAGTTTAGCGGCCTATTAAGGTGGCTTTTAGCTCAATTTCAATAATTTTGATAAAAAAAAATTCGGTTAATTTTAAAATTAAAACGTAACATTAAGTATGGTAGTTTCAATTCTGGAAACAGAATGAAATTGAAACATAGAAACTATTGAAAAATTTGCCAATAGTTGTTTTGCTAACATCCTCAAATTGATTGATCACCACTCTCTACTACAGTCACAATATTCTTCTCACCACATGCTTGATGTGGTCTTTTTCTCGCCTATCATTCATTCAATAACGTGAACAGAGGCTCAATTTTACGAATGGTATTGACACAAGAATGATAAGGCTTGCACAATGAAATGAAGTTAAATCTGTAGTCCTCATTACAAAGCTACTATTTTATGAAGTTATTTTATGAATGAAATTTAATGGGGAACGGTCATGCGCCAATCGAACTAAATTAAAGCATTTGTGTTTGATCAAACATTTGAAATACTATTCGCGCCTTAGTTTACAGGTTGTTTGGCCAATATTAATGCGGTCAAATTCAGTACAATTTTGGATGTAAATGTGAACGTTCATGAAATAGGAAGTAATTATCACACGAACACATTAGAGTTGCTTATGAGTCAATTTACCGAAAGTTCGAACTTTAAACTAAAAACGATTTAATTCAAATTGTTTATTACATTTAATAAGAAAAGTTAAATAAATAAAAATAAGTGTTAAATATCTTTAAAAAATAAATACAACAAAAGTGTATTAAAATTTATAAAAAAAATATTTTATTTTATCTATAAAAATAGTGCAAATTGTAAATTATTTTAAAATCTATATGAAGTGTTAGAAACAATATAAATTAATTAATATTTAAATAATAAAAAATTCCAAAGAAAAAAATTAAAGTTCTAGAATGAAAATTAAATATTTGTGATTAAGTGCTGAATTGAAATAACAATCAAAAAAAAAATCATTTAATCATATGAGTTAGTGTCAATGTGTTAGATATTGTTTTGTGGCAAAACTGCATTACATACTTATGCATACTACATACATGTATGTATGTATGTGGAAACATAACCGTTACTAGCCTGTATCATATAAGGCTTTGGGAATCTGTTAAATCAAAGTGAGTAAAGAAGAACTACAGTGCACTCGCTGTAACGTGAACTAATTAAAACCCAAGGAGTTTATGTTAGCAATTTTTTTTACGTTAGTGATTGACGACTTTCATGAAAAAATTATTAATATAACCTGTGTTTTACACACTTGAATATGAAGTTCTTTTATTGCTATTTGTATTACTAAAATATAGAACTAAAATTATTAATTGAAATTCATTACAAAGGTCATGAGATTTCTTTTTGCAAACTATTTAAAATGCCCGCCTTTTGCATTAACTCCAAACATTTAGATCTTTTTACACTCATGCTGATTGATTCAGCTCTTCTCATAAGAAAAATACCTACATAAAATTTCGTTGCCATACAAAAATACTAAACTTTAAAAATATAAATTAATATACATACATACATATTTCACTATTGTCCATATGCTTAAAAAACATATACAAACTCTTCACGTTATAGAGCTTTTTGATTTTCCTCACGTTACAGAGTAGTCAACGTTAGCAAAATATTGTTTATGTTAGGCTGTGTTCACGTTAAACGGTGTTCATGTTATTGCGAGTGCATTGCATAAGGTAAATTTAAGAATTAAAATAAATACACATGTACGTATGTTCATGCTACTTTTAACTATATAATGATAGAATATCAAAATAAAAATCAGTATAAGAGTAGAGCTTGTTAGGCGTGTATCAAAGCGAGTTTGATAATAAAGCTGTAAAACAATAAGTGAAATAAAGTAAGTGCTATCAAAGCAATATCTGTGTGTGTTTAAATAAATAAAGTGAACTTAATATTAAAGCGAATTTCAAGTTTTATTATTCGCAATACAAAAGAATCCCCAGATTATTTGAGGAAAATTAGCCAACGTTTATAAAAGGTATAAATGTGACAACTGGCTAAAATTATTTTGTTAATTTATCAAATTTAATTAACTAATATAGCAATACTTTATCGATTATAAAAAAATTTGGCAAAAAAATAACAATAATGTTTAAAGCTTAAGAACTATCAAGTGTGTTTTAGACACTTCAGTTTGTTTCAAATAAGAATATATTTAATACGATTATCCCGTCATTACACTGCACAAAAGTAACAAAGTATTTATTTTGATTTAATATTAATTTTTTGAAAGCCTATGAATAGGGGAGTCGACTAAGTATTGCCTTTCTGTTCGTCTGTCCCTGTGTATGTTGAAATCAGATTTCTGAAGGCCCTCTATATTGCCAAGACTTGCGAAAGATATTAAACTGTTAGAAATATTTGGAAGCAGATTGGTATTGAAAACCAGCATATAATTCTTATAACTTTCTGAGATATGAACAAATAAATATGTCGGCCTCTGTTTTGTCCCTTAGTTTTACCACAAACATTAAATATGTTCTGCCCTGGAATAGTTTATAGGCACGTTTGCTGCTACTTGTAGATATGATAAGCCTCTAGGGCTATTCGTGCAAAAATTTTAGACAAATTTTTCACAAATCGGCAAAGTTATAGGCAGAAGATGTGTTATGTTGTTATAGTTCCTAGATAATCTTTGGACACATTAAAGACACCAAAATAAGAGCCATAATCTCGTAAATTATTGCTGAGAAAAACTAGCAAATCGGTTTGAAACTAACTGAGATATAGTCATAAAATTACTAATGCTTCAGTATTTTTTCTTAAAATTTACAAACGCACATCAGCGTTTTCAGCATCTAAATAACACAGAGGATCGATATGGATATAAAACGAAAGAGTGTGATCAACAGAATATAATATACCAGTGGTTACCAACTACTTTCATTTGCGGTCTGTTTTTTTAAAAAATTACGACCGTCGCAGTCCGGAAGGTAATAAACTGAACTATTCAAATTATATGTATGTTTAGATACTGTATCAATTGACAAATTAAACGAATGAGTTTTGGTGCATTATTTTATTAAATAATAAACAAATGCTTTGAATAAAAAGAAGTAAGTACCTACTAAGGGTTTTTACAATATTAACGAGAAAAATTAAATTTTTTGTCTTGGACACTCCGCCTGAAGCCTTCTTATTAATTAATGTGTTTTTTTACTTTCATATATGTACATACTTACATACATATACGGTCAAAAGAATTTTTATGTATTTACTTTTAAAGTCGATTTTTAATAAACAATATTAAAAAAAACAAGTAAGAGCGCTATATTCGGCCGTGCCGAATCTTATATACCCTTCACAACGTGAATTCATGCAATAACAGTGGTTTGTGTCACCATTTATCCCATATGAAATACGTACATACATATAAAAACATACATATATAAAAACGTCCCATTGTAAAATTATAAATTCACGTATGAATGTTAAAAAAAACAAAAAAAAAAAAAAAATTTTAAAAAAATTTAAAAAAAAAATTTAAAAAAAAAAAAATTTTTTTAAAAAAAAGAATTTTTTAAAAAATTATTATGTATATAATATATATAAAACAAAAAAAAAAATAAAAAAAAAAATTAAAAAAAAAAAATTAAAAAAAAAAATAATAAAAATATAAATAATATATTATATAAAAAATAAAAAAAAAAAATAAAAAAAAATAAAAAAAAAATAAAAAAAAAAATTTAAAAAAAAATTTTTTTGGCTCAGCTGGGATTCGATGCCACGTTTTTTCTAACCAGTATACACGTTTGTATGTATGTTGTTGTTGTAATGTTGCTTTTGTGAAAAAAAATCGAGGTGGTCGTGGGTTTTTGCTCATATCTCAGTTGTTTATGTACCGATGTTTCTGATTTTCAATAGCGATCTACTCCCGAATATTTCTGATATTTTAATACCTCACCCGAGTCCAAGCGATGTCGGGGGGCTTCAAAAAGTTGATTTCAACATACACACGGACAGACGGTCAGACGGACAGACGGACAGACTGACAGCGCTTAATCGACTCCCCTATTCATAAGCTTTCAGAAAATATATACTTTATGGGGTCGGAAATCAAAATTGTAGAAATTTCACACGGAATGACAAACCTATATATACCCTTTTTCACTGTGTGAAGGGTATAATAAAAAAAGTACACATTCATTTAAAAATAAGTACAATTTGTTTAACGTCACTTTGCATGCCTGGTTCAAAACTATCAACACAACCTGTTCTACGAGAGTATGTGTGAGATTTGGTTGCATCTCACTGATGACATGAATATTACTAATGAAATTGTTTGTGTTATCGCTCCCAAATTATCTTTTTTTTTGTATAGGTTTCCCTATTACTTGTTAGTTAACGGATCATCACCAAAGGCTGATGCTGTCGAGACGAACAAATTTCTTATGAATTTGTTGTTACATAATTTAAAATATTTTGTACTGTTTACACAACGTCCGCATAAATTAGGTCTATGGTCCGGATTCGGACCGCGGTCCGCCAGTTGGTGACCCTTGAAATATACTATGAAAAAAGTTAAAATCTTACCGGTTTACTAGGTAAAAATTCAAAATCCAATTATGACGTCGGAATTAATAAAACAAAATGGCGTATATCATTAAAACTTATACATCGAGGATAACCTACGATTTGGTCACTAGGCCTATGTACATGATGGTAAAGGGTATAATAGATTCAGCTGGGCCGAAAATGGCATTCTTATTTTTGAAATAGACTTTTAATCATTTTACACTCGAAATTTTTACATATATATGGGGCACTCAACAGCTACTTTTTTGTGATAATTTTTTTATTTTCTTAGTTTTTGAATTGTGTTATTTGGGACTGCTGGTCCAAATTGAGATTAAAAATTATATAGATAACTGAAAGGGTATATTTTGTATTTTAACAGTTTATGAATCTGAATCTGGATTTTTGAAACTGGAGACTTTGAATTTAAGTTGAGTTTGGGTCGCCCACAAAAGGTAAGTTTTCCCATTTTAAAAATATTTCTTTTTTTATATATTTCAATATATTATGTAGGGGTTTAGAGATCTATGTTTAGATTTGAAAAAATATGGAGAATTCAAAAGGTACTTTTTAATTTTTATGGTACTTTTTGTATTTTCTAAGCTTATGAAACTAGTATTGTTATGATGTTATGAATATAAAATTTGTCTGAGATGAAATATGATATAGCGGGACTAAGAAGTACTTCATCTCAATAATTGAATAAATTTATTAAATTTATATTTATTAAATAAAGGAAAATAAAAAAAATCCCTGATATGTCCTCACTGACTTTAGTTTAAAGAAAAAAAAAACAAAAGTTTGAGAAATAAGTTTTCATCAATTTGTTGAAAAATTTCTTTTACATTTGAATAAAAAAAGAACTTGAAGAATAAATAGTAAAAATTACCCTAAAGAAGCAGCGGATGGATATGTTTTGTTAAAGTTTTCGGTTTTTTTTTTCGTTTTATATCATTAATGAAAATGTTAGTGTTTAACCTTGAATCTGTGTTGTTTTTGTCTATTCTAAAATTGTTTTTTTTCTCTTATTTCAAACACATGTTTTTAATTTTTTTTAAAGGAATTATAAAAATTTTTTTTTATTGATATTTTTATACCCTTCACACAGTGAAAAAGGGTATATCACGAATTCCACAGAAAAGTCATCCGTCACACATGTGCGTGACGATGTTAAAAATTAGTAAAATATGAATATATATATATTTTTTCAGATAATATAACTTTTCGTATAATCTAAGATTGCTTCTTCTAGCTGTTAAAAATATGAATTTTTATCTGAAGTAAATTCGCAGAAATTTTTGATAGAAACTGACATAAAATGTTCAAAAGGTAAATTTTGTAACATGTGCGTACGATACATTTTGATTTATACTAACGAAATTAGAAAACCTATTAATAAGTACTTTATAAATTTTTGAAAGAGCATAAAATTAAATAATAATATTTAGCGGCAAATCTGCTTTAACAAAAAATATTTTTTTAACAAAATTAGTTGCAATTATTCGCACTCTGTAACAGTGCGTGACATGGATTTTATGATATATAGGTTTGTCATTCCGTGTGAAATTTCTATAATTTTCATTTCCGACCCCATAAAGTATATATTTTCTGAAAGCTTATGAATAGGGGAGTCGATTAAGCTCTGTCAGTCTGTCCGTCTGTCCGTGTGTATGTTGAAATCAACTTTTTGAAGCCCCCCGATATCACTTGGACCAGGGTGAGGTACTTAAATATCAGAAATATTCGGGAGTATATCGGTATTGAAAATCAGAAACATCAGTACATAAATAACTGAGATATGAGCAAAAACCCACTACCACATCGATTTTTTTTTTCACAAAAACAACATTACAACAACAACATACAGACATACAAATGTGTATACTGGTTATAGAAAACGTGGCATCGAATCCCAGCTGATCAAAAAAAAAATTTTTTTTTTATCTTTTATTTAATATATTATTTATATTTTTATTATTATTTTTTTTAATTTTTTTTTTAAATTTTTTTTATTTATTTTTTTGTTTTATATTTATTATATATATTTTAATTATTTTTTTTTTTAATTTTTTTTTAATTTTTTTTTTTATTTTTTTTTTTTAACATACATACATACGTAAATTTATAATTTTACAATGGGATGTTTTTATATATGTATGTTTTTTATATGTATGTACGTATTTCATAAGGGATGAATGGTGATACAAACTACTGTTATTGCATGAAGGGTATATAAGATTCGGCACGGCCGAATATAGCGCTCTTACTTGTTTTTAATTACTTTCTTTTATGTTATAATTTATTATGTAGTTCGAAAATGTATTTCTTTGAATGACATATTCCTGTAATTTTATATTTATTTATTTAATAAATTTGCTGGCAAAATCAATTTCAATATTTTTATTAGTATGAGTGTTAGTTTGAAAATAGTATGTACAGTTGTGCCGAACGTACAGCAGTGTTGCCATAAGATGATAGAGAAAAAGCGCGAAACCTCAGAAAAACAAGTGCTGAAATTTTCTACAGTTCAAGAAGAAAAGTGCTAAAATATTGCAATATTGTTTTTTTAAAACATTAAAAATTAAGTATACTTTTTTTAATATAATAATTTGCAACATATTTATGTACATATTTTGTTCAATAAAATTTACTATTATTAATATTATATTTACACAAAAAGGTGTCAACAATTCCTCAAATGTGGCAAGAAGGTTAACAAGTTCAATCATATAATTTTCTTCACATACCAAATCTTTTTAATATTTCTCAGATGAACCAATTTTAATCAAAACATCGTCCGATATATTGATGTTATAGCAACATACGTTTTACGCTTTCTCTTATACGTACATATAAGAGAACATAAAAGTTGTTTGTTCATTTTTGTTTTAAATTTACTTTTTATTAAGCCCATTAAACTAAATAAACGTTCCACTTCCGCGTTTCAAAATGGTAAAACCAAAAGAGACAGCACAAAATCCGATAATTCCTTAAAAGGATTTTCATTATTTGAACTTGTAAATTGGTTTACATGAATCCAGAACTCCGTAGTATCCATATTGGTATGCCAGAATTGTTCAGTTATTTATATAGCTCCACTGATTTTGGATTTCTTCCATTTCAGTTATACTAAAATTCATATCTTCTAAGATACAAGTAATAAGTGTCTTAATTTATTTAAGGGTATTTATCTACTGAAAATGTTGAAATTTTTTTTAATATCAAAATATTTTTGGGAAGCCGATATTTTAGTTTTAAAAAAAATGTAAACATTTTTCTGATTGTGTCATCTTCTTCCGAAAATATCATATTTTTTTTTATTTTTTTCTTTATTCTTTTTTAATAACGTTTCGAATTCATATCCTAAATACGGAAATATTTCTCCCTCATCTCCCAAAATTATGTCCATCAGCTTGTCCTTTCTTGACTAGCACTTAGCACTTTTTTGAAAATCTTTTGTGCTAACTTAAGAAACAAAATGTTAACTCTAGCATAAAAAGTGCTAAAATGGCAAGCCTGACGTACAGTCCACGCCAGCCATTCATTTGTTCGAACTACGAACAATTTTTTTGTGCGCACTCATGTTTTAATTGTTGCCACAACATTGTTAATATACATTTACAACATTAATCGGGTGATAAAAAAATATTCCGAAAATTATCTTAATACTTTTTTATTATAATAAAAGGTTTTATGATAATTATGTATGTGTGAAAAAAAGGTTAGACTAAATGCTTGCCATGGCTTCGGTGGCATACAAAATAAAGATTAAATGTCATTAATGTGCTGAATTATCTCATCCCTGAGCTCTTGAATTATTCCGGGCCTATTGAAGCGCACTTTTTTTTAATATCCTTAAAGAAAGAATTCCAACAATGTCAAATCACATGATCGTGGAGGTCAATGAACATGCCATGACGTGAGATAACACGGCTATTGAATTTCTTGAGCAAAAGAGCAATTGTTTTGTTGCATGGCAAAAGGCACCATTCTGTTGGAAGAACATATTGTCCAGGTCCTAAATTTCTGGCCACAAAAAGTCCGTTATCATTTCTCGATAGCGAACAGCATTCACAGTAACAGCTTGGCCGACCTCATTTCCATAAAACTCTTCGTGGATGCATTGGGCTTTTCAACAAGCACTCGTAGATTTTCATTTACCCAAATGAGACAATTTTTACTGGTTAACAATTCAACTGAGAAGAATTTGTGGCTCTTCACTGAATAATATTTTCTTTGTAGTGCACGAAATGTGTTTTGATTCGAAGCCTTTTTATTTTCTTAGATGGCTTCCTCAAACCTAACGTGCTGTTCAATTGCGTCCCTAGCTACGGTTGAATTTGTCACTGAACAAAGAAATGTCAACTTAAGTTGGGCAAAAAACTTGACATTTAAATGCGACTTACAATTAACAACGTGAATTACGGCTAGAACACCCTTTATTTTCGCATTACTTTATTACGCTGATTTTCGAATTTGTGTTGAAAGAATCTTTTACTTAAGAGTTCGTAGGAGCACATGCTATATTAGAGGGTGAAACAGTTGTGTTTTTGTTAAAATTGCGAACGATTAATTTCATATTTTGCTAACTGACCGTAGTTAAGAACGAACTATTCCTAGCTAAGCAGAACGTCTTTTGGTAGATGTTTTCTACACTATTTTCGGCAGCTATTGGTCTACTGATTCAAGGCAAATCTGTTACGGCGCCATGTTGGTCACCGCCACCGCTGTTCGTATAAGGTGCAATTGGTGTAAGAATCAAAACCCGCAGATCATCAAGAACTTTTAAATTTTGTAGTTAAATTTCAACATTTGACCAGGAATAAAATTAACTTTATTGAAAATCTGACTATGCGCGAATTAAACTCATTATCATTTGAGTGACGTTGTTGGTTAATTGGCAGAAATGTAGGTTCTGAGATTCCAAAAATCCAACAGCCATTCGTTAACGCCAATTTAACTCCATTAAGTGAACAGTATGGTGTGGCATTACATCTAAAAATAACACTGAGCTTTACTTCTCCGCAAATGAGGATGGAAGTGCTGTAAATGGAAAGATGATATGGTATCATATGATATAGAGATGTATGATAGAAAATTTTTACTTCCAATTATTCAAAGTAGACTTGAGATGTGGTTTCAGCAGAAAAGTGCCATTTTCCTAAACATAGTGAGACTTTTGAGAGCGAATAATACGGAAATAAGTTAGCCAGAACGTTCGCCAGGCTATTTTCTTCGCGAAGTGAACAAGTCCGAGAAAATCTTTTAACTCATGACCAAACTGTTGCAAGTATTCTAGCGCTACAGCTATAAATTTTGAAAGATTTTATGCAAAATGCTCTAAAACAAGAATATCATTGCGAAGATAGAAGTGAGGGTAATAATTGTTGCATTATTTTCCAAACTTAAGCTCTTAACACATAGACGACAGCAGACAGCAAGCAGCAATATGTCAAAAATAAAATCCATGTGTTTAAATGAAAACGATTATTTTGACGGCAGCACAGCAGCACGACTGCACAACAGCATTTGCTGCTGCTGGCAACTTAGGCTATTTTCTATTTTGACGGGCAGCAATAAACAAATATAGTGTTGCCATTATATATATTAAATTGGAAAAATAAGAACAAAAACTTATTTTTAATATTAAACATAAAAGAACATTACAAAATACAATAAAGAAATAAATTCATGTGTTTTTATAGTTTTTCGTGATATTATTACATTTTTTTATCAATAACTTTAATTTTATTCATTATAAAATAAATATGCGGCATCCCTGAAATTTGTATTGCTAAAATACACATCAGCTGATTATTATGTTGTTGCTGTCTTCAAAATAATTATGAAGATGACTTCAGAGCAGCATTTGAAGTTGGCAGCATTTGAAGCCGTAAAGTTGTGACGTCTGCTGGAGTCTATGTGTTTAGAACTTTAGAGTTAGCTAATTTTCAATTGGTAAAAAACAATACATTTGACATTTGGCCCACCCTGTGCATAAATCTGTATTGTTTTGATATGTTAATGATCAAAGAGTTTAAATTATTTTATATTTTATGTAGAGAACACATGGCATAAATTCCATCAACATTTTTGTTAATGCAACATATTTTGAAGTTAAACATTTTTTTATTTATTTATGTGGAAATTTGTTGCTTTTGATTTGCACAGTACTGTATTTAGCTTTGTATGTATGTGTTATTAATAGAAAAATCACTAAGATTCCTTCGCGGTTGTTTGTAAATGTTGACATTAAATATAATATTTTTTTCCATTCCCTTTTGGGGGGAAGTTTCTAGTAGACTTCATAATGCGATTATGAAATAATTTTGCATCTCCTTTGCATTGTTTGTTTTATGTATGTCAATTGAATGTTATTCACTGGAATTGCTTTTACAAAGTTAACTTTTAATGTAGTCTTGTTTCAAGTGTAATTTTAATTAATTTCAAGTATAATTTTATGTAATTTTTATTAAAAGCAAGCAAGCAAGAGAGCTGTATTCAATCGTGCTGAAACTTAAATACCCTTCACCAAAATGCCGGCATATAAAAGTTTGAAATTTGAAAGTAAAAAAAAACATTTTGCTGCTTATATCTCAGTCGGTTTCAAGCCGAATATGGTTTTTTATGTCTTGAAGAATTCATAAAGCCTTTTCTTTAGGAAATAAGTACAACATACCGTTGGTCACAGGTAGAAAGGCCTTAACTCAAATAATTGTTATTTAACAGGGGAAGGTAAAAACGTGAAAGGAACTGCATTATCATAATGTAATATCGTTTGGTAAAATTGCTTGTAAAACAGTTAGTTTTGATACTGATGATAAAATTTCGTACATATAGCTTTGTAGTCAATGTCATTTTTATGCCATAAAATGAAGGTGACACGCCTACCTCCCATATAACGTTTTGGCTTAAATTTATATAATTTCTCTATGGAGAAAGTTTTTGAAAGGATAAAGGACTATATTAAAATATTGTTGTATTTTTAAGCAGAAACTTTATTCACACGCCTACTTAAACGTCCTACTGAAAGTCTAAAATTACGAAAAGATTTTACTAGCAAATCTTAGTTATGCAAAGAAAGTGATACATATTTTAGTATATAGAGATTATTCCATAGCGATTACAGTTAATAAAAAAATAATACATTTTGTGCTATAAAAGTATATCACATTGGTGTGGTGGGTATAAAAAAATTTCGCATAGCCGAATATAGTGCTTTTACGCCCCTTTCGCATTAGGCAACCTTAATTGCGCAAGTATAATTTTAATTTTTATTTATTTTCTTTTGAACTTGCTTTTATGTTCACATTGAGCAACTTGGTTGAGCAAGTTTAATTTGCTTATGCTCGAATTTATTATTTTTAAATATTTGATTCACTTATAAACAAATAAAATTTTCACACACACAAAATTACACAACACACCGAAGAAGAAATAAAAGACAATGTCAAAAACAAATAAATATTCCAAGACAAGAATGACATCAGAAGCAGAATTGCCAAGTACAAGCAAGTCTGTACTCAAATCTCGGCAATTCTTTCCCCTTCACACCGACCTTTCCTCTCACACCAACAAACACAAGACTTGCGCAATTATAGTTGCCTAATGCGAAAGGGGCCTTACTTGTTTTTAAATATGATGGCCACTAATTGGCAAAGTTGGAGCAAAAATTCATTTAAAAAATAATAGGTTTGTCATTCTGTGTGAAATTTCTACAATTTTCATTTCCGACCACATAAAGTATATATTTTCGGATAGCTCATGAATAGAGGAGTTGATTTTGCTCTCCTGTCCGTCTGTCCGTGTGTGTGGTGAAATCAACTTTTTGAAGTCCCCCCGACATCGCCTGGACCTGGAATTATTCTGGAGCAGATCGGTATTGAAAATCAGAAATATCGGTACATAAACAACTGAGATATGAGGAAAAAACCACGACCATCTCGTTTTTTTCACAACAACAACATACAACACATACCATACAAACGTGGTATACTGGTTAGAGTAAACGTGGCATCGAATCCCAGCTGAGGCCAAAAAAACTTTTTTTTTTTAAACATACATACGTAAACTCAATTTGTAATTTTACAATTTGATGTTTTTATATACATAAATATGTTGTTATTATTTTAATAAAAATTTAATTGGTTGTTTTTTTTTAACACGCCTTTTCACTTGATCGTATTTACATAATTTTTTGAGTGTAACAATATTTTTTTAAATAAATTTTTTTCACAGAATTTTTTTTTTAAGTGAGGGATACAAAGGGAATAATAATTCGTCAGCGCACTTCTCATATTGTTGAGCTGTGTGTGTGTGTGTGTGTGTTGTTGCGTGCATGCGTTTTGTTTATTTAACTGAATGTTTACAAGAATT
This sequence comes from Phyto melanocephala, assembly GCA_941918925.1. Classification (NCBI taxonomy): domain Eukaryota; kingdom Metazoa; phylum Arthropoda; class Insecta; order Diptera; family Rhinophoridae; genus Phyto; species Phyto melanocephala. Next base: position 109,336,246 of record OW799237.1, read on the forward strand.
CTTAAACAATGGAGATTATTCAGAAAAATTTATGAATATGCCCACCTCTTGTAGATACGTATGTATGTAAGTATAAACGTACGTTCTGATTAAATTTAAAGCATCGAGTGTTGCTACTACAACATAGTTTAATAAAATGTTAAACACGTTGTAAATATTGTTAAAAATAAAGATTACATTTTAGGCACATTTAAATCTCTACTTATAATGAATTAAAACTTTTTTTTTAATTTTTTTAATGGCGGTGTATAAAGTAAACGATCTAAAATACAAAACACAAAATTTTAGAATTTTTTTTTCTGTCCGTTTGTCTGTCTTTTTGTATGTTTCCTTGAAACTAACAGACTCAAAGCCACTAGATGGATTTTGTTAAAATTAGGTACAAAGGAGCTTTGATACTTGCCTTAGTACATAGGATACTTTGCAAGATAATATCTGACTTTGAATAGAAAATAAAAAATAAAAACATCAATAACATAATGGTATTTTGTAGACACATGTCCTTTTTCAGAATTAAAAAATTTGATGTATTTTATTGCATTAATGAGTATAAACTTGATAAAGTTTTGAAATTTTTGATCTTGGTATTTTGCTTGATCACGAATAAAATTTTCTTGACCATTGTTTTGGTAATTGTTAACAAAGCAAATTGTTGTTGGATTTATGAAGAGGTGGTGCAAAGAATTTCTAGATCCCTATATTACGAAACACCGCTAGTTCAACCTATTCTGGCATACGGATCAATTATATGGAATCCTTCTTACTATAATATTCATATTGACAGTCTCGAGTCCGTGCAAAAGAAGTTTTTTATATATTGTCTACGTGGCTTGGGATGGAATTAGTTTTTAATACCTTGATATGAAAGCAGATTCTGTCCTATAATATTACCAACCCTTAAAAGTCGTCGTTTTATGCCGAGTATTTTATGGAGCTGGGCCTAATTAAGGCAATGTCGATGGCGATGAATTCCTACTAAGTAAAATAACTTTTTATGTTCCACCCTGACCAACTCGAAACTTCCGTCTTCTTAACTTAAAATACTTTACATTCGACTATGCTAATAATGAATCTCTTCGTCGTAAATGTAAAAACTTTAATAATTATTATCAACTTAATTACATTATTGAGAGTAAACAAATTGTAAAACAAAACATCATTTTATATTTAAATCGGTGAATTGTATTTTTAATTTAGTCTGTAAAAGTACAAAGTAAAAGTAGTCTGTAATGTATTATCTATAGAAGAAGTTTGTGACCGACTATGGCCTAGAGGCCATATAAATAAATAAAAATAAAATGGTACTAGAAGGTTGGTTAGAAATAAATGTTTACACGAACATGAGTTGCATTAACAACAATAGACTATTAGTTTGCACTAACAACTATATCAGAATTAATTTTATAACAAATAAAAACTAAACAAGTAAGAGCGCTATATTCGGCCGTGCCGAATCTTATATACCCTTCACAACGTGTAGTCATGCAATAAAAAAAAAAATAAAAAAAAAATAAAAAAAAAAAATTAAAAAAAAAAAAATTATTAAAATATATATAATATAAAACAAAAAAAATTAAAAAAAAATAAAAAAATATTAAAAAAAAATAACAATAAAAATATAAATAATATATTAACTAAAAATTAAAAAAAAAATATATAAAAAAAAAATAAAAAAAATTTTTTTTTGGCTCAGCTGGGATTCGATGCCATGTTTACTCTAACCAGTATACACGTTTGTATGTATGGTATGTATGTTGTTGTTGTAATGTTTTTTTGTGAAAAAAAAATCGAGGTGGTCGTGGGTTCTTGCTCATAAATATCTCAGTTGTTTATGTACCGATGTTTCTGATTTTCAATACCGATGTACTCCCGAATATTTCTGATACCTCTAATACCTCACCCGGGTCTAAGCGATGTCGGGGGGCTTCAAAAAGTTGATTTCAACATACACACGGACGGATCAGACGGACAGACTGACAGAGCTTAATCGACTCCTCTATTCATAAGCTTTCAGAAAATATCGGGTCGGAAATGAAAATTTTAGAAATTTCACACGGAATGACAACCCTATATATACCCTTTTTCACTGTGTAAAGGGTATAAACATAATTGCAGCCTGAAATGCGAACCGGGTTTAACTAATAAAAAATATAAATCATGGTGTTCATTGATACCAAAAATATTTATACAAAATAAAAAATACCAATATTCCATATGCGACAAATTTTGTTTCTCAAACCTAAAACAAAAAAACAAAATCATTTTCGTAGATATAAAATATTAAAAGCATTAATGTTTGCTGGGTAGCAGTGATAAGAGCTGTATGCCACATTTTTTTTTTACCTCTTTAATAAATGGCTCTATAAACATGTAATAAAATAATACTTTTGTTTTTATACGCACTTAAAAATGGACAAATGTTTTTTGGTATTTTTATGAAATTGCATAAACAAAAGTCGATAAAAGGCCTACACGTTTCGTTTATCATTTTTCAGAAGCGCCAAGACACTGTTTTATTTTTAAATTAAAGTCAGCGAAGTTTGTATGCGATTCGTTGCGATAAGCATATGGATTAGGTAGAGATATTTGATTATCTTCAGTTATTTAAGGAGATAATGAAAAGAAGCTCTCATACGATAAATAAAACAAAACTGAAATGTCTTTTTGCTGGCAAGTTAACGGAATGGCATTTAAGTGTGAAATTTATTATTTTGTAACAATGAAAGAATCTGATAAAAAAAACTGGGGAGAAAAAAATTAAATATTAAATTCAATTTGTTTCCAAGAGATTCGCATGGTTGAGAGCACATTTTGTTAATATTTTTTTATAAAAAGTGCGATATTAAAAAATTCTATTTATTACGGAATATTTAAAGCTTAATTGATCGAACGAAATTGCGTGTAAAAAAGTCAGCCGAAAAATGTTCAGCCCATAAACAAATCGACAACAATTACTTCAAAAAAACCCTCTTATTTTATTGATTAATTTTCTCTTCTTCCAATTTGTTCCTAAGCCCAAACAACAAAAACATATTTATTGTATTCACAAGGTGTCCTAAATACAAATGCTTTACAATAACAACGTAAACAAGTAAGAGTACTATATTCGGCCGTGCCGAATCTTATATACCCTTCACAAGTGGGGTTTCCAAAAAGTTGATTTCAACATACACAAGGACAGATCGGAAATGAAAATTGTAAAAATTTCACACGGAATGACAAACCTATATATACCTTTTTTCACAGTGTGAAGGGTATAAAAGCGAACTACACTTACCCTACGTTGCCACATGCAAGTGCAAGTGAAAAAAGCGATAAACTAACACTTTTTTTACTAACAAACCACACTTTTGCTACCTGCGATTAAGCTTGCAAAGAAATTTTTAAGCAAGTAAAATTATCACAGTAAAGTGACTCGACGAAAAAGAGTGTTTTCGAATACTGAGTTCTTTGCTAACTCACTAATATTTCATACAATTGTGGTAAATAATTCAGCTAATTTTTTGCATAAATCTATATAAAAGAGTAACGTGACTGACTGACAGACTGATTCATCATCGCACAGCCTAAACGCAAAGAGCTAGAGACATGAAATTTGGACAATCGGTTCCACTTTCAATGTATAGCCCCACTAAGAAGGGATATTTGGAAATTCGTACTTTAAGAGGGTAAAAAAGGGATAAATCGGTAATCTTATATCTGCTAAACTGAACATGATACAAATTAAATTGAAAAAGTATTGTAATTTGCACAAAAAATAACTTTTCAACCCCTAAGGGGAAAAAACGGGTACAAACTATAATTTGGTACTTTTTTGGTACCCTATGTAACTTCCAAACACAAAAGATAGGAAAAAAATGTAAACTGTATTAAGTAATACGCGAAAAAATATTAATAAGAATTCGGCACTTTTTTCAAATTCATATGTATAAGGGGTAAAAATTGTCCTTTTTTTTGGTCCTTTTTTTTAAAAGAAACTTTTCTAATATTATTCAATGGAACAAAATTTTATCATTATTATTTCCTAATAGAATATGGACAATTAAGGTGAAATTTTTAGAAACTTTTTTGGGGACAAAAAAGGTAGCAAACAAGGAAAATTCCGGTAAATGTATGTAATTCCCAATTAGACGACCAATTTTCACAAAATTTTTAATTGGGATTTCACCAGACATAAAAAATTATGTAATTTAGTAAAAATTGAAACACATTCATAACAGGGTAGAAAAGGGAAAAATCGGGAAAAGAGTTTGGTACTTTTTAGAACATAATTACTTTTATGCAAAAAAGAGTAGATTTACTGACTTTAAATCATGTCTATTAAAATATTTTGTTACATAGATATTTGAACATTTTAAACTTGGAATTTGGAACTTGGACCAAAAATGTACTTTTTTGCTTTTCAATGGTACTTTTTGTATTTTCTACGTTTATAAAGGTAGAATTGTAAAATAAAGTACTATCGATTCCAGATAAGACTAAAAATGTTATGGGTGACGAAAAAGGTACTTTTTTAATTTTTATAGTACTTTTTGTATATTCTACGTTTATGAAGGTAGGATTGTACAATCAAGGACTTTTGATTCCAGGTGAGACTAAAAATGTTATGGGTGACCAAAAATATACTTTTTTGAATTTTTATGGTACTTTTGGTATTTCCAACGTTTGCGAAGCTATAATTTTGAAATTATTGACTATTGATACAAGGTGAGACTAGAAATGTTATGGGAAACCAAAAAGGTACTTTTTTAATTTTTATTGTACTTTTTGTATATTCTACGTTTATGAAGGTAGGATTGTACAATCAAGGACTTTTGATTCCAGGTGAGACTAAAAATGATATGGGCGGCCAAAAGGTATTTTTTTTTAATTGTTTTGGTACTCTTTGCATTTTTAACGTTTGCGAAGCTAAAACTTTGAAATTAGTGACTATTAATACAAAGTGAGACTGAAAATGTTATGGGCGACCAAAAAGGTATTTTTCTGTATTTTTATGGTACTTTTTGTATATTCTACGTTTATGAAGGTAGGATTGTACAATCAAGGACTTTTGATTCCAGGTGAGACTAAAAATGTTATGGGCGACCAAAAGGTACTTTTTTGAATTGTTTTGGTACTCTTTGCATTTTTAACGTTTGCGAAGCTAAAATTTTGAAATTAGTGACTATTGATACAAAGTGAGACTGAAAATGTTATGGGCGACCAAAAAGGTATTTTTTTGTATCTTATGGTACTTTTTGTATTTTCTACGTTTATAAAGCTAAAATTGTGAAATAAAGGATTTTTGATTCAAATTGAGAATTAAAAGGATATTGGATATACAAAAAAGCCTTTTCGCATTTATATTTTACTCTTTGTATTTATACGTTTGTAAACATAGATTCTTAAAATTAGTGTGTTTTGATCCCAGGTAAATCCTAATCTTATGGACGACCAAAATTACTTTTTCTAATTTTTTTTTATATTTTGTATACATAGAATTCTAAATGTAGTAGGTAATATAATAAGCCAAGTGGAAGTTTAAGTGAAGGAAAAAATGTTACTTTTATTATTTTTAGGATAATTTTTGCAAATTATGAATCTTAATTTTCGAAACTCAGTAGCATTGATCTTTTGCTGTGCATATTACGGCAGATCGTGAGCGTCCTTTTTTAATCCGAAATACAAATTTATTTTTGCCGGTGTTGTCAGAGTTACCGACTTAAAAAAACTGGCCACTTCTTACTGAATTTCTTGAATAATTATTTTTTTCAAAAGAAACTATTTTTATTTAATTTTATTGTTAGAAATTGTTAGAAATTTTTTGTAAATTTAGTTTTATTTTACATAAAATTAATGACGGTCGAAATGTCAAAAACAGCAGTTGTCACTTAGTTGCTTCTGAGCATATATACACAGCCAATTTTACTTAAGTTCTTATAATGCAAATAAAGTGAAGGGCAGCAAATTGCAAATGTATACATTTTGTTGTTGTGTTAAAAAATAGTGCATTTTTGCAATCATTTGCATCGTTTGCACAGTTTGCACTACCCTTTGTGAGTACCCTTATTTAAATGTTGTAGACAATTTTAAGTGTCAATACATGATATTCAATTGACATGAAGCAAACTGACGCCGAACAGTATTATGTTAAGTTGGTAACATGTACAACAGCAAAGAAATTTAATATGCTTGTTGTACATATGCCATTTTATATTACGTCAAATGTCATCATATAGAAAATTAGTCATTGTGACATTTAAACACTTTTTAAATTAAATAAAATATTACATATTAACTTTTTTATAATTAAAAAAAAATGTTTTTATTAAATTTATTATACAATTTATTTTTCTCTTTTGTTTATTCAAAACTTATTATTTTTGCTCTTTCAATTATTGAGTTGATACTTAGAAAGGCAATTTGAGAAAATTATAGGTTTTGGTAGGCTTAAAAGAATTTTTGTAGGAAAACTATTTTCAATGTGGTGGCATCCCTGCTCGTGACAGAATACTTCCACGTAGCAATTTGTGTAGAAAATTACGCCACGTTAGAATTCTATTTTAGCACTTACATAGGTGTTTCGACAGTGATATTTATTTAACTGTAAATGCAATAATAAAATTTAATATTTTTAAGGGGTTTTTTTCGTTCTTCAATACAAAGTATAATGACTATTTTCGTTGTTTTTTTCTTTTCAAATCTTTAGAACATGTTTATGAAACTTTGTGTTGCTTGTTGCTAACGTTGTTTCTTTGACAATTTCACATTTATTAGTTTTTTATGTGGTGTGGGGGTTTAAGAAGATAAATACAATTGGGTGATTCACAAGGCGTCTTATCATGTCATATTGTCCTATTGTCCTAAAATTTTACAATGGTTTAAAAATGTTGTTGTTGCTTTTCAAACAAAAAGTGTCTTATAATAATAGAACTTTGTACGTTATATTTATTGTTCTGTCGTATTTAATAAGCAGAGACCTGTGCTAAACGGCTAAGCCGGCTAAGCCAAGCCGCAACAGTTTTTGTAAGCTATCGCCGTTCATTGTATAATTTTATCGAGCCGACATCCAAATTTGAGCGCAGTTGCTAATTTTTGATAACAAATCACTGGTGGCGTCAAATAGGATCGGTTTTTGTTTATCAAACAAAATTTAATTTATTTGTAATTTATTTACTTGAGTTTGCCAATACAACATCTAAAATGTACTTTTCGCACAAACTGACTATTATTTTGTTTTTTTTTTCACTTGTTTTTGGCATTATGAAAGAAAATATTTATTTTTATAATTGTTTTATATCAGCTGACTTAAATTCAAAATAGCACACTTAATTATGAGGGGTTGTTCACAATAGTCTTAATTTTTTATGCTATTATTATAGGGCAGCTTCCACCGCCATCTTTGATTTTGAATTTTTACATAGTTGAGTGTATTCTACTAAATAAGCCTTTTAATTTGATACTCATATTGATAGAGTTAAAGAAAAAAATTTCCGCCCTTTTGCGTTTAGACGCCATCTTAAATGTTACAGTTTTTCATGGTCTACTTTAATTTGAATTACTGGTCAATCTCCTGCTTTTGATACCAATATTGTGGGGGTTGAAGGGGATAAAGTCGCAATTACCATATCTTACCCATATATCCGCCATTTTATTTAGTACTCCATTTTGACTTTTAACATTTTCATATAGACCAGTAGAGTCAAGCCCTTTCATTTGATACCAATACAGAGGGGTTTAAAAGTGTACATGTTCAAATACTAGTTTTGACCTATAAATAAATTTATTGTACGCCATTTTGTAATGGCGGATTCAACATTTTTTATAGCTAGTCAATCATTCTCACTTGATACTAATTTGATAATTGATATTAATTTTGGCGATTGCCTAGAAGCTGAAAAAAATAGTTTTCGTTTGTATGTTTTGGTAAAAACATCGAAGCAGTTACATTATGGTGCTTGTATCTCAGTTAGTTTCAAACTGATTTTTTGGTCTTTCTCAGAAGTCATTAACGAGATTACGGTTTGTAATTTGGTGTTTTTAGCGTGTCCACATATTGTTTAGGAGCCTGAGAAACTTGATATATTTAAAAACAATTTTTCCAAATAACTTTTGTCTATAACTTTGGAAATTAATGCCAATTTGCGGTATCTCTAGAGGCTTATTATTATTTATCCTTAAATAGTAACAAACGCGTCTAAAAATGATCATACGGCTGAAGTAAAAATATGGGAAAAATAAAGGCGGTCTTGTTTATTGGCTCATATCTCAGCAAGTTATGGGGTGATTGTTCTGGACTTCAATAGCGAATTTTTCTCTTCTTATTTGAAAAAGATTAATATAACATACAGATCTGCTTCTAAAATTAAATTTTTACCAACGCATGCACAGACGGATAGACGGATATTGATTTATCAACTTCCCTGGTCTTAAGCTTTCAGAAAATATTAACTTTAGGGGGGATCGAAAATGAATATTTATTTATTTATTTATTTATTAATTCCTTTGTAATACATGTAGCCATATGGCCAATAAAAATTATATTACAAGTTTTCTTAAAAACTACGAGAACACCTAACACCCTTAAACTCCTACAAGCATGTTAAAAAGATCAATATTAAAGCAAGACAAAAAGCCCTATATTATAAGTATCAACTATAATTAGAATTGAAATAAATAAGAAGTTTATGCTTAAAAGTCAAAACTGACATTGAGAAGCAACGCAAAGTTCTCGGCAGCAAATTCCACAAACGTGCAGCTTTAACAAGAAAAGATTGTTCATAAATAGAGTTATATATATATTGATAAAATTACAAACGGAATGAAATAGCTGTATATATCCTGGACATCACAGGTGTAGGGTATAAAAATACTATGCTGTACAAAGAAATATATGACAGTCGTAATTCAGCTCTGGTCGGGTTAAGAGCTCGCGCGTTATTGCCATTATCTCTTAAGGGCAATCAGGCCGTCCTTTTCATCCGGCTTCGAGAGTTTTGCGTCTCACTCTCGCATTAGGTAATTGCGAGGCGTCGGTTAACTGTACCGAGATACAGTTGCCCGGAGTCTCAATTTCCAAAATGCAAAACGTTTGATAAGAAGATTAATTTTTGCGTTCAGCCCCGACTTTCTATATGAAGGTATAGGTCGAGTTGTTGATACTGAACCATCGTCGGATACCCTGGCATTTTACGAGCATAAAACTCCGCCAATGAAATTTTTTCTTAGAACCAAATAAAAAAAAAAATAATTGAAATATATGAACATAACTTATAAAGTGGTTGCAATTCTTGTTCGATTCCAAGTATTCGATTGTTTCTAGATGATTTTTATAGATGTGGGAATAATGATCTAAAAGCGCCAGCTAGCAAATCCATTTCGTTAAATGTTTCTCTTAGAAAATTGATTTTATCGTGCATTGGGTAATACGTGGAGCACCATTTGTCTGTAATAATAACTCTTAAAACAACGGAGAAAAAAACAAATCAGCTGTTACAGAAAACTGTGCTGCCAACTTAAAGTTCTACATTTGGAAAAAAAAACACGCTTTACCATCTTGCGAACAAAAAAAGTTCGCCTTAAAACTTTTGAACAAAAAAGAGTTTAAGACAAATTCTAAAATATTGTTTTTTTTTGTCGAAGTAAGGGTCGCTTTTTTAATTTTTTTTGTATTTAAATCTAGGTCTTTTATTAGTTAATAGCGATATTTTTGTGCCCATTTTTTAACACCATTGACCTCAAGAACCATATTCATGTATTTAACCACCAGATCTCGGTTCATATCAGAAAATAGAAGCTCGCAAGAAGGCATTAAATTTTGGCTATAGGAGTATTGCAAAAACTATTTAAATTATTCTTGAAATTCCTCGAAATTACAAACATCAATATATCACACTTTAAGACCTGTGGTCTTAATCTCATTTTGTGAAACTGTAAAATCCAAAGTTGTTGTGAAGTAAAAGGTATTGTGGCACGATACGATATGACACACAAAAAGTTATTATTTCACAGTTTCACTGAACTAGAATTAACCGCCTGACTGAAGGTGCTAAAGTTATAACAAAAAAACGAAAAAAGTTGATTTCTTTGAATTGTCTTGCAAAATTTCTTTATACTCGTAATGGAAGGAGTGCGCCACAAATTAAAATTTTGCTTATAAGGTGGTATACTCTAATGTTAAAACATACACATACATGTGTTCTTTGTTTGTTTGTTTGTTTGTTGTTTTTTGTCTGCTGTACATAATGCATTTATTACGACTGACTTGATAAATACATCATTCACATTGTTTTGTCACTTATTAAGCTTCATTTCGTTTATTTAATTTTTCGTCATTGTTCCAAAAAATTTCTTTAACGAATTTGTATGAACAACAGTATTTTTTTTGCTTTACAGGACGTGAACGAAAGTAAGGGAATTTAAGAAGTTGTTTTTACGTGACCATTTTGAGCTGAAAAGATTATATGGTTGCTGTGTTGTTTCGTAAACAAAAAAAAAAAAACATTTCAGGGAGCTTAAGTTGCATACATACAACCATACATTTAAAGTACAATATAAAGCAATGCCTTGGGAGTACTACTAACGGGTGATTAAATTTTAAGGGCCGATGTTGAATGTGAATCACACCTAAACGTCAAGTTTTTTTTCTGATTGATTGATTTTGAACCACACCAATCTATTATCATAATAAAAAGAAATGACAATAATTTCCTAAATATATTGTGTTTTATTCAAAATCAACATCGGCCCTTAAAACTAAACCACCCTTTACAATTCACTTTTGTGAATAATATTAACATTACCTTCATTTAAGTAAGAAACACTCGTAGAGCAGTAAACATTTTTCAATGTATACTGCAGATAGTGTAGCATATGCTAAAGTAAAATGTCAAAAACTAAACCATAACATTTCCCATTTTTGATGTGATGGATTAATGTGCCATTATTGGCAATTATTTATAGAGATGATGATGGTAAAAAATCACTTAAAATAAAGGTCACATATTGAAAGTTTGTAACAAATTTTCTATATGTAAGAGCCCTACACCTTTGACTAACAAGTCAAAGTTAAAGTTTTGCGAAATATATTCGGCTGTGACAACTATTTTATACAATGCTTCAATGGCTAATTCACAAGGTGTCCTAAGTATTGTGTTGTCATAAAGTCATAATTTTTAACAATTTTAAAAAGGTCTTCAAATTTCACATTAAACAATACAAAACTATTTCATACTTTTAAAAGTTTCGTAGAATCATGCATTTATGATAATACGATACTTAGGACACCCTTGTGAATTAGCCAATAGTACTTACTAGGGTGATCGACTCGGTTTTACAACCGGTGAAAAACCCGGTTTTTTTCCTCTTTTAGCTGACGGTTTTTTCTAAATGTTGATTTTTCAAATATCGAATACACCGGTTTTTTTTATCCGCAAAAACCGGTTTTTTTTATTTTTTTAAGTGTACCTTAGTATATATAGGATGCGAAATTTTTCCAAAAATCAAAAAATTAAAACTATTAAATATTCTACCATAATATTGTAAGAAATTTATTTGTTGTTTAAAAAACAAATGTAAAATAAGAAAACTAATTGAGATTAAATATTATTTTTTTTATGGGATATAAACCTAACGTTAAAAGTTAAAGGTAATTGAAGCATAAACATAGCTGATCAATCACTTTTAGGTAAAAAGTGTAGTTACAATAAAGAAAAACCAATAATCCCTCTTTCCAGATCCTAATTGTAATTAACGGCATTGAGTGTCTGTCAACTTTAATTTCAATTAAACCATCGAACAAACTAGTTTATGTCTATATTTGTATGTCTGTCAGGGGTATAGAAAAAGAATTTTTTAAATAAAATTTTAAAGATTTTAAAATGTATATCAAATTACAGAAATCATTTCAAACAAAATACGTTAGTGCATTTTAGTTTAAAAGATCTATTTAACTTTAAAAAAAATGTACAGAAGGATATACAAAAATACAGCCTATAAAAAGTCTTATTTATTTATGTATTTATTTATTTTACTTGTAAAGAGTACCTTTTGTCCTTAAGTTCAACTAATTAAAACCAAATTAGTCAACTGCATTCATGCCAGTTATTGCGTAATTGTGCAGCCAAGCGTTTATAAACTGTAAAAATTTCATATTTAGATATAATTTTTATTATAATCTTTTTTACAAAATTTTTTTAAATTTTTTCTTTAAATATTATATTTTATACATTCGAACCGGTTAACCGGGGTTTTCTCAATTTTCAAAACAGCAACCGGTTTTTTTTAAGTTCTAAATTTCAAACTATTTGAACACCGGTTTCATAAAAAAATCGAATAATCGATCACCCTAGTCGGCATATTTATTTTGACAAACGGCAGTGTCGGCTTATCGCTTATTGTTTACATTGAATCTTCATGTAACGGAACAACTATTGTGTTTTACTTTTTGTATCCATTCGAAGTCTTCAAACTATTTTGTGATTTTGCTCACACATACATGAGTAGAGAAACTTGAACGTCATAAGTAAATATCTTGACATTTGCTGATTTTATTCTTTTTTTGTTTTTAGTTAAAGTTCTGTACGTTGTAGTCGCTGTTCGATTTATTTATCATTCCAAGGCGAATTCATATCAGGTTATGTTATAAAGCCAGCTGATTGTTTTTTGCTCGCTTTATTTTAACGGCACAATATCAAGTTTGTTTACATTTAAATTAATATTTATGTGCGTTGGTTGAATTTGTTTTATAAAATTGATAAAGTTTGTGAAAGAAGTTATAAAAATACTAATGTTTGTGCATTAGTCCCTTAGTCCCCGTTTACACAGGGAAACATTTGGAAGGGAAACATCTGGAATTCTCTTTTGTATCTTCGTTCGCTTTTATACAGGGAAACATTGTTGTCGGAAACATTTTAGTTCATATTTGTTTTTTTTTTAATATTTTTTCTTTCAATGGTAAATATGTAAGTAAAATACAAGTTAAAAAAAGATTGAATAAAATTTTTAATGTTTTTAATTCAGAAAATGCAAAATTTCCGTTGTGTTTGTTTAAAAAAAAAAACAAAAGTATGTGATATAAACTAGAACAAATTTGTGTAACAAATTAAAAAAAAAATATTTATTTTAAAACTTTTCGCGTAAATTTATAAAAATTAAATTTTAATTAAAAGTAAACAAACAAGTTGTTTATTTGGGTATTTCTGTTGTAAATATCGAAAAAGAATATAATTTGCCACGACATACAATTTATTAGCAAATAAATAAATGTAAAGAAATTTGACGAACTACTAAGTTGCGCCGAACAGGCAATACTACGATCTATGACTACCAGCTGAATGTTTGATAATTCAAAAACAACCCACTGCAAACTCAAAAACGCCGCCATGGAGTGGAATAACAGCACAATCAATCACATAAGTGAAAGAACAATTCCTTTTATTACTCCGAAATATAAATTAAAGCGACTAAAACTCGTTAAAAAGTATATAAACAAATCTCGTTTGGCGTCATATACTCTAGACTGACGAGAGTAGTTTCGAGTACTACTCATCATTCAAAAACAGTTTTTGTCAGATTAGATAAAAAAATCTATAAAAAAAATTGCCCCTGTTTGGCAAAAAGTAAGCCACAGAGGTGAAAGCGTTGTGTTCTGAGGATCTCTTTCATGTAATGGAGTAGGGGACATGGTTCCTGTTGACGGTACCATGAATCAATATCAATATCAAAGAATTTTAAATGAATATGCGTCTCTCTCTCTCTGGCGATAAATTAATCGGAGAAGCATTCATTTTAATACCGAATAAAGCTCCATGCCATAAAAGCGAGATGATCACAAAATTTCTAAAAGACACTGGTGTTCAAACTCTAGCTGTTCCCCAAAATCCAGTTTGAATGTAATAGAAAATGTCTAGTCATACATAAAGCGAAAAAGATGTGCACATTTGACTAGAACGAAAGATGAGACGATCATAGAGGTCACAAATGCTTGGAAAGAGATTTCAACAGAGTTTCTCCAGTCCTTAGTGGATTCTGTTTTGAACGGCCTTCAAAAAGTTTGAAATGCTAAAGGCGGATACATACTGAATTCTTATTTTTTGGTTTTCAATAAAAAAAATAAAAAAAAACATTTGACATGTGAAAAGTCTTTAGTGTTCCAATAAACTACAATATTTTTAGTACTTTAAATATTTTTAATAATGTTTAATAGTTTTTTAAGCTTAAGGTCCTTTTAAAAAACTAATAAACATATATTATTATAAAAGGTCAAAGAAACCAATAATTATTTTTAATAATTTTTTTCATTACATAGGAGTGTGAATTAAAAATTGAAAAATAATTGTTATTAACGAATCTAGAAAAGTGCAGTTCTACTTTAATACTCGGACAGAGCTCAGGGATAACGGGATACAGATCTTACACCTTTAAAGAAAGATTGAGGTTCAATACAAAAGTTTTATATATCCCGAAACATAAATATTGATAGGAAAAATAGAAAAATATAAAAAAAAATCAAAGATATTGCGGGGATTACAGAATTTTTGAATTTTAAATAAAATTTATAATAAACATATTTCAAATATTTTTGTAACCAAAAACTTAAATTAGAAAAAAAATATGGATTATTATAATATTATACCTCTTATAAATATTGGCTTATTCTCTTTAAAAACAAAAAATAACGCTTGAAATATTTCGTATACAAATTTAGAGCCCTTTCTTGATTTTTAACACAACATATTAAGCTTATACAATATTTCATTTATAATTCCACTTATTGAAATGTACATTTTTATTAAAGTCAATACGATACGCACACAACACTTTCTGTTGTACTACTGCTTTACCAGTTGCTCGTTCAAACATATTCATACATATATGACAAAAACAAACAACGCAAAAATAAAAAATGTAATATTAAAAGTACAACAAAAAAAAAACACCTTGGCTCGGTGTAAAATGACAATTGTTAAAACTAATACTATCTTGTTTAAGGCATGTGACATAAATATAATGCAACTGGTTCAATTAAAAAAAAACGCAATTTTTGTGTCCCCGCACTTTACACTACTATTTTAGGTAAAAAAAACAACAACAAAAAAATAAAAAATTTGAGAGTGATCAGCGAGGAATATGCAACAAAAAAACGTAATTCTCAAATTTGTATGTTTGTTTTTTTGTTTATTCAGAATGGTGTTTTGTTTCTCCCTCGGACTCCTTCCATACAAAAGCATGTGTCCCCCGTTAGAATTTTTAGTAAACAAAATTAAATAAAATCCAGAAAAAAGTAAATATGCAACATTTAATAAGAGTTTTCGAATTATTGAGTTTCTTTCTTGTGTTTTCATTTGTTATAGTCGTCAAAACTGAATTAGTGCGAATTTGGTGTTGCAAAGAAAGGTTGTCCCCACAATTTGCATTGAGCGTCACTTTTTTTATAATTCAAGTAAAATTACTAGTTTTCAATTTGCATTTAAAAAAAGTAAATAACGTAAGGAAAGTACAAACCTTAATTATTACAAAAGCGAAAAAGCGAAAAAAATCTTTGTAAAAAAGTGTGCATTTGCGCAGTTTTTGTGAACACCATGGTCAGGGCGCGATAAAATTTCATGAGCGTCACACTAATTTTTTTAAAAGTAAATATATTAAATGTAAAAAATTGAAGTTGACAATCATTGTTTACATGGTTTCAACTCATTTTTTTATAATTTGTGAGTTTGAGAAATAAATTGCATACGAAAAAAAACCAGAATAGGCAAATATTTCATGAGCATCACTTTTGATATATATTGCTTCATAGCTTAAAATGCTTAATTATGATTTTATTTTTTAATTTTTAAGAGTAAAGCAACAAAATTAATGGCGGCTGAAAGAGCACAAAGATGTCGAGAGAAAATAAAGCTCGATAAAGCGCGTAATGACGAATATAAAAGAAAGAAGAAAGAAAGGTATAATCGTGGTATATTTGAGTTTAATCGTGCTTTTGCAACTTGGGGGACCGGAAATTTATGCAACTGACACAAACTTAATTCGAAAGTGGTAAAAATTAATGAGAATAAAAAAAAACAAAGCCGCTTGTCATTTCATAAAGTTTATACAGATTCAGAATAAGAATTCGAATGAAAATTTATAAAATAAATATAAAATAAATTAAGTTAAGTTATTGTTTTGCGTCAAATATTTACATACGTGTCTAAGTTTCTTCAAGAATTACTTCCTTTTTTCTATTTATGTTAAAGACATCAAAGAATATGTATATGTTTAGTTTTGTATGAGAATTTTTGTTTTTTGAAGATTTTTTGTTTTTTTTTACTTACTTTTTGTAAAAGAATAAACTATTTTTCGTTCAACTTTAAATTTGGCATTATTTCTTGTTTACGTGCCACAAAATCTCTTGAGCGTCACAAAATCTCTTGAGCGTCACAAAATATCTTGAGCGTCACACTTAGTTTTTTTCCTTAAAACAATTATAATTAATTTTTTTTAAATTAATTGTTACAAGCCTATTACTTTGCAAGTAACCTCTAAGTCTTTTTTTTTACCAAAAATTTGCATATTTTCATCTTAAAATTTTAAAATAACTAGTCACTTTAAAAAAAAATTAAAAATCAAGGTGAATCGTGATTTTGTGTTTATAATCGAAAAGGTGATTTTCGCAAAAGTCAATCTTGAGAAACAAAAGAACATCGTAGTAAGCTTGAATTTCAAATATTTTTGCATTTTTAGCGATTTTTTATACATATTTGGTGTGTGACGCTCAAGATAGAAATCATAGAAAACCTAAAAAAATTCAAAAATTATTTATCTTTTTGAGAGCCTAAAAGTACCATCGGAATCTTCATCAATTTCTACATAAATTGGCCACTCCTACCGGCGAATTGATAAAACTTTAAAAAGAAGCAAAAAAAAACTCGATGTGTACGTTTTTTTTGAAATTGACCCAACTGCATAATTACAAAAAAAAAAATCTTAAGCTAAAGGCAAAACATTAAACTTGTGGTAATGACGTGCAAAAAAGAATCCATGAAAAACAGATGTTGGTAAATTTCGCACTAACTCAATGATATGTATGTATATGAAATAATATGAAATCAATTAGGACAAATAATTCTTTGTTTCAATTTTCAATACAATACTGATTTAAATAGTTGATATTTACACACAACACCTGTAGTTCTGACCAAAACAGTGCTGATGATGAAACCGTAGCTGGTTTCGAAAATGCATTCCACCCAGCTAGTATCGGATGACTAATTTTTCCTTGATATTCTTGTCGTTATCGCATTGAACTCATAGCCTAAAATTTAAAATACAATAAAAAATCTTTTTTTTTAAATAAAAAAGAATAGGGTTAATATTTATATTCTGTCCAAATATTTTTTTTTATTGCCAAGCACAGTGCTTTTAGTTTTACCCTGATTTTGACTTTTACAATACTTTGTCACAAGCTCGTCGTGCAGTCATTTGAATCAATTGGCCTTGATCTTAAAGGAATATTTAGTTGTACAGTTTTTGAAGGTGAACAGAAAAATATTTCCTTTTTCCAAACAAGATTTTGAAATATTGCTTTAGTTTTTAAACGTTAGATTGTTTGTATTTGTAGTCCCTTCTTAAAGTAGACTAACGGCGTTATGCATAATTACAAACCGTATGCTCACTAAAGGCCATGACTTATTATTATATTTAGTTAAACGATATCCCAAAAATTTTATGTGTGTTCAGAAAGCGTAATAATGTGGACAAAAAGTGCACATGTGTGACAAATTTTTTGACAATTGTTACCGATTTGATAATCTTTTTGAAATTTAAAAAAAAAGTAGTACTGTGTGATTAAAGTTGCTTTTCGTGGGCAAGTATGAAAATGTGGCATCACATTTTCTTGCGATTTTCCCATGTCGGCCAGAAACCTTTGTAGGATAGTTAGTCACGGCCTTAACAAGCTGCTAACTTTTTTATGGGAACATTTCCATACGGTAAATATAGCAGCTCGTTACCACACAGTTTGTTATTATGCATTTAACGCCGTTAGTCTCCTTTTTCACATATTAATTCAACAATTTTAAATATTTATAAAAGTTATGAAAAAAAAAATATGTTAAGGCTCCATTACGCAAATGCTAATGTTATGTTAAATAAATGTCTTATAACGAGTCCATTATTCAAATACAAAAAGTATCTAGGTTATGTTAGTTAAATCTTCTGTAATGTCTTATTCTATTGCTCCAGTTTTTTAAAACCAAAAAGAAGAAAAACGTCCAGACGCACCATAATGCTTGAAATACAATTGGGACAAACGACGAATTCGTCGTTAAAAGATTCGCTATGCAAATTCATCGTATAAAGCACAATAACGACGAAAAATACCATCTATTGTAGTTGAAAAGATTTTCGCTGTTTATGCAAAGGAATAAAAAAAATAATCAAAGTATTTTGATTTTTGTAAAATTCAACAAATTATTAATTACTAGCTTGTGCCCGCGACTTCGCGTGCGTAGTTATCGGGAGGTAGGCTTCAATATATACACTGTAAGGGGATGAAAATTAGTATTGTAAAATGATTAATCTACATATACTCTTGCCACCACAGGTGAAGGATATTAAATAGAGATGACGTGTAACCACTGCTTATGTTACACATCATCACACATACATACATACATGTGCGTTGACGTTTAAGTATTTCTGTTTTTAAAAAGTTCAACAACTACAGTAGTTAACTGAACATAACCCACAATAGAAAGTCTTTCTGAAAGCTCTGTTCAAGCAACATTCATAAATTTAAATAAATTATGGAAATGATGTAGAAATGATGGGAGTAGTTAATGAGGCCTAAAAGCGACTTTAAATGTATGACAACTCCTGCCGTCATAAATGAAATCATTAGAGAAGTAAAATTTATTCAGGATTTTAAATTACGCATCAACTTAATTGTTGAAAACTTCGGAAAAACCCAGCTAAGAATACAAATGAAATTGTGTTGGCAAATAAAACCATTTAACAACGTTTTTAGGAAAAGCAAATTTAAAAAAAAAAATAGTTGTTAAAAATGGAATAAAGGAATTGCCATTGTAGTGTTATTGTTTACAAAAACCATTTCATGGCAATGCCGAGTGATTTAAATTCACTTGTAATGCAAAACACAGGCTATTGTTTTTTTAAACTTCCGGTGCATTACAGAAACAAACTTTAACGCTACACGATTCTTACTGTAACTTAGAAATTCAATATTAATTTTTCCCCTACAAAAGCCTCATTTGCAAAACAGTTTTTGCCTTCTAACTGGTTCTATTAATAAGAAAAAAAAATCAATTAATAGTTGTTTGTAATTTGTATATTTAACCCTCTAGCGAAATATCGTAAAAACTTTAATATTTTATTTTAGAAAATTTTTATAATTTTTAATTGTTTGAGCCTACGGCCATTCGACAATTTTAATATATTTTATTTTATGTTCAAGTTTAATTGAACTTCTCTGTATGGGTTTGTGTGTGTGAGTGTGTGTGCTTGCAGGCTTGTGTGAGTAAATGTGTCTTAGCGCTGGATAAGTGTGAAATAATTTTTACAAATTAATTCACTTTAATTACTGCAAATATTTGCGGAAGACCCTAAAAGTTGTTAATCTTTACAAAACTATAGGAAAGTTGATTAAACTCCCTTTAAACAAGAAAGCTTTTAATGTTGGTGGTTAAGTTGGTGATTAAGATATTATAACCACATTAAATGACATTCTACATTACCCTGCAGACAAAGTTACTAGTGTGTGGATAGAAATATACTAGTTCCTTCAGACTAGTTACATATCTGTCCTTCTTTCATATATCAAAGTATCGATTTTAGGTTAGGTTAGGTTAGGTTGAAAAGGAGGGGCTCTAAAAGCCCAAACCCACGACAGGTATAAACTTGTGCCCAATTGGCATGTTGTGCGCTCCATATGAATAGAATAGTTAGAGTAGAAAGAGAATATAAAAGAAAGAGAAGCAGACCAGTACAGAGTCTTTGGCGGAAATTAAACTAGCAAACTAGCAGACCATCATACTACTGACTAGTCCACCGGGGCACCCCCGTTATAAGACCCGAACTAGTTCAATCTATATATAGAGAAATTTCACATTCTTGTGTGTAATAGGTGTACTCGGAAGCCATTGAACCGTTTTTAATTATTCTTTTTTTGTTGAAGAACGTATCAGGTGCAGATGTCTTGTAGAAAAAAAACATTTCCAGTATAGCAAAAAGTAGAAGTGGCTAATCAGTTAAATTGAATAATTAGTGACATATTGATCGCAGACGAATTAAATTTGATTGGCAAGTTCCTAGAGTCAATGTCGATAATCTCAACAAAAATGGGCGTGGCAATCCCCTTCAAGAGATAGCTGTAACTCGTAAAATACCCAAGCTATAGCAATGAAAATTGATATAATTGTGCAGAGTACTTTGAACAACATTTACGCCAAAAATTTGTGTTCTACTTCCATTTTTAGGAAGCTGGGTAGCAGGAAATCTATTGCGAAATCGAGCCGGTGAAGAATAATTAGTAGATGTCAATAGAATGGTTTACAACTAGATATAAGTGTCAATATATAAAATCAATTTTTATTACTCCTTTTTTTGTAGCGCGTACATCAACTTTAACTCCTTCAAAGCAGACGAAGTCGTGGGGGCACTTGGTAGTTGTTTAAAGTTGTTTACTAGTTCAAATACCAGCTATTGTTAGAGAATGGTGAGTAAGTGTACTCACCTCACACATACCGAAACAAAATTGAAATGCATTTTACACAACAATTTATTATTATTTTTTTTTAATTTTTTATTATCATAATTATGTAACTCAAACCAATCCAAATCAGTGCGCCTAAATAGCACACGCACGGCAAATTTTATTCAGCTCAAAAAATCGATGACGTTCAGAGTTTCTATTACCTGTTCTGTGTTCAGCAATGGTGGTAACAAGCAAGACATCGAATACTAGATTTCCAAAGCGAAGCATTCTTTTGATACCCTAAACAAAGTTTGGCGATCGGTTATTATTTCGATGCATACCAGGCTTTTTATCACTATCAGTCCTGTTGTATGGAACGTCTCCACCGCTTATGCTCAATGTCTTTAAGTCTTTGTCAATCGTTGCTTACGTCGCATTGTTCTAGTGTTCTGCCCAAACACTGTATCCAACACCGATCTGTGGTTAAGAGCTAGGCAGCCCCCAATTGCTGAAGTAATTCTTTGTCGAAAATATAGATGGCGAAAACCGGCAGATGATATTACACGGATAATTTTAAACTTAAAACCACAAGGAAGCTGAAGGCCAGGACAAACGCGGAATACCTGAAGAAGACAAGTCGAGTCGGAGCTTAGAAGAAATGTCAAGAGCTGCAACGAAATTAAACATCTAGATTTAAATCGAATCCAACGGTATTTATTTGTTAGGAATTTAATGGATTATGAAATGTTTCTTAACTCAGCGGGGAGTTAGTTAAACCAGGCTCCTTCGCCTTTAAAATTTTACACTCTAACCCCTGCACCAACACACTATAACGTTAAATTAATACTAATAAAATTTTTGTTTGAAGAATAATCTTCAATTACGCGATGGTGATTTTGTGACTGGTTCAAAAAGTTATTAGTTAAAAATGTCGCTAGCGGGTAGCTTTACAACACTTAAATGTAAATGTGTTTGTATTACCATTAGGCTTTATGTATATCAATTAATCAATATCTCGCAGGATGCTATAATCATTTAAGTTTTGCATATTTAACATACTTTTGTATGCTCAAAAAGTTGCAACCTTTTTTCTTTTGATTGACATTTTTAAACGTTCAACGAATAATATTCGAGAATTGAAAGCGATTAGTTATAAATCGATTTTTATACTTTAGCATACTTAAGTAAAGAAAGTTTATTTATGGCCGCATAAAAACTTTAACATAAAAACAAAATATCCTTTATAACAATGACGTTGCCATGTAATAGAAAAAAATATTAGCAATATTAGCTATTAAAAATGTCATTGCCAATCCTCATCCCTAAAACTGTGCGTTTCTTTTTTACACACTCTATTACCCCTCTTCAAATGAACATTTGTGTGAGCATTAAAATGGTTTTAATTAACTTTGTCCATAATAATAATATTTTAAGGTCATAATTTTTCTCATTTACCAACATTATGCTGACATTGAATAATACAATACCGTGCAATTTAAAAGCAATAAAAAAAATGTTTGTCTTACAATTTCATATTTTATTTTTGGTTGAAGTTTTCAACGTTATTTTATTCTAATTGAATTTTTATTGTTGTCGAACTTTTCTGTTTAAACTAATATTTTTAAATTTTTAATCAGGCTTGAGTTCATATTTAGCATTCTTTATTTTTACAAACAATTTTTTTAATTGTGATAATTGAAAGAATAAATCTTGAAAAATTATATTTTTACCGACACTAGCCGTGTAGAATGCATTTTCGAAACCAGCTACGATTTCATCATCAGCACTCTCTGATCGGTGGTGACATGTTGGTTGCAAATATCATCTATTTAACTCCCGGGACTTAAGTTAATTGAATTCGGCAACTTATTTAAAATATTAGTTATTTTATTCTTTTACACACACAGATCACATGGATCTTAAGTCTTAAATTTTTTAAAAACAAAAAAAAAAAAAATAAATAAATTTAAGAACGTTGTTCAACAACTATTATCTTGTTAATTCACATCCCAGCAAAAAGTAGGTACTGACTTGCTCTTACTTATCAACATACTTTTCAATCATTATTACATATCGTCTATCTAACCTACCGTTGCCACATGCAAGTGCAAGTGAAAAAAAACCAATACACTAACACTTTTTTACTAACACAACCACATTTTGGCAACCTGCGACTCAGCTTGCGAAGAAATTTTTAAGCAAGTAAAATTTTTACAGTTACGGCAAGTAAAGTGACAAGCCGAAAAACAGTGTTGTCTAATACTGAGTTTTTTGTTAACTCACTAATATATCATACAATTCTGGTAAATAATTCAGCTACTTTTTTTAATAAATATGTATATATGTATATAAAGAATATTAAGAAAAAATATAAATATTCATTTAAAATGTAAGTTTTAATATAAATATCAATATTTAATAAAAAAAATTATATTAAAAAGTTACATGTCTAAAGGTAACGTTCAATAGGGGCTATTGACAACACTTAATTACCAATTGAAGCAGCGCCATTTGTTTTAAGTTTGTTTGAAGTTTATTTGTTGACGACATTTTAAAAATGAACTTGCACTGTGCTGTGTAGCCACTCAAAAAATTTTTGTGTTTTTTTTGGCATTTCTCCTGATTTTCGTTAGTAATACGTATACACTACTTGCAAGTAAACACTTGCTTGTGGCAACGTAGGGTTACTAAGAAGTGTTGTAGTAATGACTTAATTTAAAGTGTGATACGTTAGTACTTATTTTCAGACATTTGCTTTGATATATCCACAATACAATTTCTTATTGCGAAATTTGCTAGAAGCCATTTAATTACACAACTTTTTTAAATTTTCATTTAGATTAACACTCTTAAGGGTTAAGTTATAATGATTTTGACAACAGCGGCATAGAATTTAATTAACAAAGTGATGACTTGTAAATTTTCACTGATTTTTAAATTTCAAATTAACGTAAAGAGGAATAATCAAACCGATTTTAGCAATACAAATTTCAGGGATGCCGCATATATATTTTATAATGAATAAAATTAAAGTTATTGATACAAAAATGTAATAATATCACGAAAGACTATAAAAACATAGGAATTTATTTCTTTATTGCATTTTTGTAATGTTCTTTTATGTTTAGTATTAAAAATAAGTTTTTGTTCTTATTTTTCCAATTTAATATATATAATGGCAACACCATATTTGTTTATTGCTGCCCGTCAAAATAGAAAATAGCCTAAGTTGCCAGCAGCAGCAAATGCTGTTGTGCAGTCGTGCTGCTGTGGTGCCGTCAAAATAATCGTTTTCATTTAAACACATGGATTTAATTTTTGACATATTGCTGCTTGCTGTCTGCTGTCGTTTATGTGTTTAAAGCATTAGATGCCAAATTGTAAGTAGTGAAGAACCGTTCGTACATTCAAGTCTTTATTTTGTAATGAGAGTTTTTGCTGGCATGTTGAAAATACCACTATACATCCAGATTGCTTTGACGCCATCCTAAGGAAAAGTCAAACATTAATTGCCCTAAATTTGGTTTTATCCATTCTTATTATACCCTTCACCTGTGTGTGTCATTTCTACAATATTGACTTTCGAACCCATAAAGCTTATATATTCTGAAAGCTAGAAGAATCGATAGAGCCATGTCCGTTTTTCCATCTGTCCGTGTGTTGATTGAAATTATATTTTAGAAGTCCCCACCCACACATTATTCAAATCTGTATTTGTTATCAAATTTATTATCAAATTCCAGCACGATCGCTCTACAACTTAGTGAGATATGAGCAAATAAATGTGACTGTCTCCGTTTTTTGCCATATTTCAATCAGAAAAATCAACATTTTACGGTGCTAGGTTACTATATAAGGTACTATAGGTCCCTAGGGATACTCCTTAAAATTATTGCATAAATCGTTTACTAACCGACTAAGTTATAGGCAAAAATAATTTTGAAAACTATATAAATATTTTTAAATATATCAAATTATGAAAGCTCCTAATTAGTTTTTAGTTATGCTTAAGCCATCAGCATACAAGACTAGGTCTTGAAAAATATTGCAGAGAAAATTTTAAAAATCGGTTTGAAACTAACCGAGATATAAGCTAAGAACTACAAATGATTCGGTGTTTATCCTAAAATTTACAAACGAAAATGGATTTTTTTAGCTACTAAGCAACAGCAAGGAACAGTATCAAAAGAAATAGCTTTACTAGCAGAATATAACACACTATAAACAAATTTTAAATGCAAGATGGCCGCCTCTACAGAATAGTGTAAAATTAATTTGTGTATGGGTCAAAATAGTAATTAAAAATGTACCCATTTCAACCCCCATAATATTGATATTTAATAAAGGATTTTGCCAGTACAATGCAGTAAACAATAAACAAGCTAAAATCAAAGATGGCGTCCAAAATAAAATAGCAGATATTTTGGTCAAAAATAGTAATTACGACTTTGCCCTCACAAATCCCCACAACATGGGTGTTAAATTTAAGACTTTGCCTTAATCAATCCCCACATCATGGGTGTCAAATTTAAGGGCTCGACAAGTAGAATACAGTAAAATACAAAAAGATTAAAATCCAAGATGGCGCCTTTAACGAAATAGCGAATAGCTCTTTTTTCATCCCCACCTATGTGGGTATCCAATGAAAGGGTTTGACTTGTAGAATACAACTAACTTTGTCAAAATTCAAAATAAAAATGTCATCGGAAGCAATAAAGCTAAATGACTTATAACATGATATCTAAAGTCTAAGCTAAGCTCCGATGTGATCGCTATACGATAATCATAATATAAAAGCAACATACTGTGATTGAATTGTATGATTGTGGTTTAAACATATAATGGTTGCCCGTTATCTTGTCAAAAAATTAACATGTTGTTTTTGTAATTGTTATAGAATTACTAGAACACCTTTAATGTGATTGCCCTTGATTACTTTCAAATACACCTCTGATCATGGAGTTTAACGTGTTTGTGTCTTGGATGTCCGGCACCATACCTAAGGACACGCTATCATACAACAACACCGTATACTTCAGTAGCCGTTCCGTTGACGTGTACTGGGTCGCCATTCCTGTCAGAGGATGAATGAAATGCCCCATTTTTTAAAAAGATTTAAAAAATCAAAAAATACGGTCCGCTTGTTAAATTTTCATCAGTATTTTCTCTCATGTTTTCTTCTACTGATTATAATTTGCTATGACCCTATTCTACTTTGTTCATTCTACACAAATTTTGACATGTCTTACGACTTGAATTATAGTCTTATATGGTATTTTCTTACTCGCTGACAATTTATATTAATTTTAATTATTTCTTTAAATTTTATTAAAATTTTTGTATATTTTGCATACGTGTCCAACTCTTCAATAACAAAAACTTATTTAACAAGAAGAAAAACAGTTGAAAACAAATTATGATTAGAAGTTATCATAGCTTGATTGCTTTGTAATCATACTATTGTTTAGCTCCTCATAATGGTTATTGGTAAATGGCTTCGTATATAAATTTATTTTGGTAGAGACATCATAGTATTTTTGTAATAGTAATAATTTGGTTAATCTAACTATTTTTATAGGACAACCATATCGAGGATTTCGTAAAAGGCATAAATTAAATGATAAAATTTCAACAAAATCTTGAATATTGTGACGAAATAAATGATAAAACAAAACTAAGACAAGTATTACTTATTTGCGATAATCATGTGTTGAAATAGAGAATATAATATGATCGTCGTGATTATGTTGTAACCATGGTTTTTCTTTGCATGTACGTGCATGATGGTGAAGGGTATTATTAGATTCCGCATGGCCGATTATACCATCCTGCTTGATTTTATTTGAAATTGCTCATTTTTAAAACAAAATTTAAAATAAAGAAAAGAAAATTTTCTTAAACATCAAGCCATCAATAAAAAGCTATTAAATTGTACGGCACTGTTTATTTAAGGTTAACTACTTTGAAGTATAAGTTTAGTCATCGTTATTTAGGTTGTTAAATAATTAAATTTTATAGCAAACATATTTAACAGATGCCAATGCCAATTAAATTTTAACCAAAAAAAAAAATTAAAAGTTTATCACTGGCTTCAAAGCTTTAAGACTTTAAAATGCAAAACTTTTAATCTATAAGACCATAAGCTAATATAACAAAATGGCGCGAAAAAAAACCCATAAATTTTCCATTTTTGAAGACAAAAAAATATTTCAAAAAACTTATCTTTAATCAGCGTTTAATAAGAAGATATTTTCTAACTTCGAAAACATATTGAAAATTTGTTTATTGATTTTTTGTGACACTTGGAATCACTACATTATATGGAGAGGAAAAAAGAAACTAGTATTTTGTTGTTGTTTTTGTTACAAATATCAGTTGTCAAAATGTTTAGTTGTAAAAGTCTGCTTATTGGTTTTGCATTTAAAGTGTATGAATTTTGTTTTTAGAAATCCAAATAAATTAATGATTCCTTTGCCTTCGCTTGCAGGAACCTAATTGTAATTAAATATTTTGGCAATGAACTTGTTTGTAGCATCGAATCTGTTTTATGTTGGCATGGCTCTCAATTAGCAGTGAATGTTAGTGAAAAGTTATTATTTTATTTTTTTATCACACAGAAATATGTAGGCCATGTAACATGTAACTCTATGGTATGCAGAGCAATAACGATTTGTTTTTGGTTTTGGTTTTAATTGTTTTTTTTTTTTTTACATTTTCTTATGTTTAACTGAAAACCACTGAATATTCCACAGGAAGTCGAACAGTAGGAAGCATTAATTTTTTTTTCACAATGTATACACGTATGTATGTATGTATGTATGTAGTCGTCAGCAGGAGTGGAGGAAATTAAACAAACCGCTGTGGAGTTTGAAACATTTAGGGGATTTAGTACAAGAGCGAATTATGAAATATTTGTTTCACTTTTATTTTGGCACAAAAATATCATTTCGGCGGGGAAAAAAATGGATTTTCAAAAAATCAATTAAAAGGGGGTAGTATTTTGAGCATGAGTCCATTTTAAAACCGTTAAAGTGCCATTTCTGGCTGTGCTGAATCCAATATGCACATTACCAACATCTAGAGAGCGTAGTCAGTAGTAAACCTGTTAGTAAGTGTTAGCAAAGTATTGAGTATTTGGCCTAATGCTCGCCGCGGCTTTGCTGGCATACTTCTATTCGTTGGTTTATACTTTCAATGGCACTGAGACATAATTGAGCTTCAATATCGTTAATGTGACGATTTATCTCATCCTTTAGGACTTGTATTATTCTTGGCCTAATGACGTACAGTTTTTTTCATATTCTTAAACAAAGAAGTCTAACGTTGTCAGATTAAATGATCATGGCGGCCAATTAATATTGCCATGACGATGAATTTCGAGAGCAAAAGAGTCATTGTTTCGTTCGATGTGTGGCAAGTGGCATCATAACGTTGGCACCACCTATCGTCCAGGTCTTTATCCTTAATTTCTGGTTACAAGAAGTCTGTTATTATCGCCAGATAGGAAACAGCTTGGCCGACCGTGCGGCCCGATGACGCAGCCAGCCTACTAAACCTACTTTTCACTCGTGCATTCTCATTTGCGGTATTTCTACTTGTTTACGAATCCATTGAGGTGAAAGTGTGCCTTGCCGCTAAAAAAGATTTTCTTGGTCAAGTCACCATTTTCACTTCTGCTCAGCTCTGGAGTCAATTTAAACTTGTATGCGTGTAAATTTAAATCTTTATTAAAATTTCGCATCAGCAATGTTTGTGAGATGTTTAATTGTTGGGCATCACGACGACGAGTCAAGGTTGACGGTTCTTCTGTCATACTAGCGTGATGTTTTCCGCTGAACGAAATGGGCAAACACGAAACACAAGTGTTTTTTTCATTTCCTACACAACCGGTTTGATGAAATTGTTAACACATTTAGTGGATTATTCTGATAAAAACAAAATTACGAAGTGCACGAAAACAATTTGATTTGAGCGCCCATTTTGGCAAAAAGGCTTCAACAAACTTAACGCGCTGCTCAATTGTGTACCTCTCCATGGTTGAGTTTGTCAAACACTGAAACGAGGAAATGTCAAATTAAGTTGAGCAAAAAACTCGACCTTAGGATGTGACGCACAATTAACCACCCGATGTAGAGGTATATCAAGAAGAGAACTGTAAAATGCTAGTTTTTGTCTGGAAAATATGGAAATCTCATTGACATTAAACATGGAGATGCGACCAATATATAGACCCCTTAAAAGGTTCACATCGATTAACACAGCAAATGAATATTGTATTAATTATAAAAGGAATGACCTGTACCTGTATTACATTATGAGGTAGACAGGTGAGACCAGCACCTCTGGCTTTTTGCAGTCATAGCTTGGATGAGCTAAAATTCTGGTAAGAGAATATGTTAAAGATAGATCTGAGACTTGTCTGGTACACGGAAATCAGTGTGTTCATAGAACTTGTTATACACGAGCGTGTAAAAGGGTATGTGTAAGTTTGTCATGCCGCATGTTAATATGTATGTGTGTTTGATTCGGCAAAGCCGAATGTATCATTTTTACTTGTTTAGACTGTTATTGCTGCAAGTACAGAAGGCTTGTTTAT
Organism: Phyto melanocephala; assembly: GCA_941918925.1. Lineage (NCBI taxonomy): Eukaryota > Metazoa > Arthropoda > Insecta > Diptera > Rhinophoridae > Phyto > Phyto melanocephala. Next base: position 109,365,513 of record OW799237.1, read on the forward strand.
GCATGGAATATCACATTATATTCAAAAATTTAATTAATTAAAATTTGGTTTCGATTCATGCTAAAACTCTTAATTAAAAATGTCTAAAACATTAATTAATTAACAAAGGCATGGAAAATATCATAACTTTTTTTTATTACACTGTTTCCAAAAGTATTGTTAATAAATGTATTTTTGTTAACAGCCATGCTGACGTCATTAGCATTTTGTGTGTTTTGTTTTCGTTAAAATTTTAAAGCCGTACGCTTAAAGTTCTTACAACCAAAAGTTAACAAGAGCGGCAATCGTTTTTTAACTGTTAAAATTCTTTATTCCTTATTGTATACAATTTGTGGAAAACAAGCAATAATACCACAACGGCAATGACTAACAATTGAATAATACAATTTTGACAGAGTGTTAGGTCTTGAAGTTGGCTGTAGCATAACTGCTGTTTTTTGCTTTGCTTTTTTTTTGAAATTAGTGCCGCTTAGGATATGGTCAGGTCGTTCTAGTGATTTTATGTTCGATCTTGTTTCTATTTAGTGGGGTTTTCTTTAAAGCATCAGCGAACAACACTGTTTATTACACAAAGTTAATGCTCTTGTTTAGGTTTGCCTATTACTTAGATATGACTGTAAGTGTATATTTATGCATTTCTGATATTTTGCAAGACTTACACTGGCAACGAACTTAGCAAGCCTCCGCACCATATGGCATGGATCAGCACTTGTATAAAATCACATGAATGTGTTGTTCCTAGACAACGACACATGGCAAGAGCCCACTTCCATCCTCCCTTGTGCACTCTAAAGTAGACTTACCATCAACTTCCATGAAGTACAAATTTTTTACGAAATGGAAGGAAGAAAAAAACAAGATCCTTTGTGAATAAAATAAAAATAAAAACAACTACTCTTTTAATATACTTTAAAATTCTGCTTATTGTAATGAACTTTTACATATTGAGATGATAAAAAAGATTAAGATAATTCACCATCATGACGTCGTGGTAAACCCAGAGTTCAGATTTCATGTTACACGCAATTTCATTTTTTATTTCCGAGGCAATCTTTGATTTTAAATTTTTACATAGTTAAACTATATTCTATATTCATTTGGTACCCTAATGATGGAGTAAAAAAAAAATCTGCCTTTTTGTTTCAGACGGCATCTTGAATTTTAAAATTTTTCAATAGTTTACTGCATTCTACTGATCAATCCCTGCATTCTACTAATCAATCCCTTTCATTTGATGCCAATATTGTGAAGGTTAAATGGGACAATGTCGTAAATAATATTTTTGACTCATATATTCGCCATTTAATCTGAGACGCCATATTCGATTTGAACTTTTCATAATTATTTGTATTTCATGGGTCAAGCCCTTTCAAGTGAAAGCCATATTGGCTCTGTCGGTCGCAAAGAAACTAAAAAAAACGATTGTGGTTTATAAATTTTAAGAAAGACACCGCAGATGTTGTATTTTGGTGTCTTAACCATGTCCAAAAACTATTTGTAAACTGAAAAATTTTATACATTTAAAACAAAATATATTTTTTCCAAATAGCATTTGCCTATAACTCTGCCGATTAGCAACCGATTTATCCAAAGACATACTTTTTCATAAATAGCCACGAGCGTGTGTATAAATTATCCAGAAGCTGAAAATTTTGAATTTTTGTGGTAAAGTTAAGAGAAATAAGTAAGAGCACTATATTCGGCTGTGCCGAATCTTTTATACCCACCACCAATTTGATGTACTTTTTTTATAGCACAAAATGTATTTGTTTGTTATTAACAGTAATCGCTATGGAATAATCTCTTTATACTAAAATATGTATCACTTGCTTTGTATAACTTCGATATGCTAGTAAAATGTTTTCGTAAATTTAGTCTTTCAATGAAAGTGGGCGTTAAAGTAGGCGTGTCAATATAGTTTTTGCTAATAAATTCAATTTAGATATTAGATATAACGCTAAAGCGTTATATGGGAGATGGGCGTGTCACATTTATTTTCCGTATGTACAAAGCCCTTGATCAAAAAGCAATGGTTGCGAAATTTCAGAATCATACATCTAATTTTCTCAGTTATATTACGTTTTAAATTTTGAATATACCGAAAAATACATTGCGCGGTATAAATTTTCGTATGTTTTGTTTTTCTGGCACAAGTTGAGCACCCTAGCTTTTTCGGTCCGACTTCTAGTCCTTACAACAGAGGGACAGACGGACGGACATGGCTAGATTGTCATAAAATGAAACCCCGATTCAGAATATATATACTTTTTGGGGCCCAAAATGGATATTTCGATGTGTTACAAACGGCATGACCAAACGGCATGTGGTGGCGGGTATAAAAACACAGGCAGTCGTGTATATTTGCTCATATCTCAGAAGGTTATTGGGCGACTTTTTCTGATTTTCAATACCGATTTATTCTCTAATATTTCAGATATTTTAATATCTAAATTAATGGGCTTCAAAGGCTGATTTTTAAATATACATAGACAGACGGACAATGTTTAATCGACTCTCTTATTCTTAAACTTTTAGAAAATATATATTTAATAGGGTCGGAAATTAATATTGTAGAAGTTTCACATGGAATAAAAAACCAATATTGTATCCTTTTACCATTTCTGTGTAGGGTGTACAAATTGACAACGTGAATACCTCTAGTCTTTTCTAATAGTTTTTATTTTCTCTTTTAGAAATTAGTAATACAATTGAAATATTCTGAAATTTATGAAAACACATTTTTAAAATATAATTGAATTGATCTGTCAAATCAACGATTAAAATATGATGCGAAATTTCCTGATATATAATTGAACATTTCAAAGTTCAATTTGTTGTACTTGTCAAATACATTTGGAAACGGTGTGAGATGTGATTACTTGTGCACAACAGTTATTTGTAAAAATTGCCCTATTATAAGTCTCTCCAATGAATGCGTACGTCGCCGCAAGCAGTTTGCGTAAAAATACTTCAAATTATGGTTTTAAATTCGTATGTGGCAGTCCCTGACATTTACAGTTATATATTCATACTGTTGCTACACTGTTGATGTTCTGTTTTTCAAAGGCACAGTGTGTTTCCTTTGTAAACAAACAACATATACACACACACACAAAGACGTCTAAAAATACAAGGTTTTATGGTTTCTGCCAAACTACTTCCTAACGCCACCCTTCCGCTCCCCTTTCAAGTGAACGGGGGCAGTGTACAAAATAAAAAATAACGGAATGATTGAAAATCAAAGCAACATCCAACAATATTCTTGTTAAAAACAACAGCGACATTAAGGTTTTTGTAATAAAAAATGTGACATGATAACAAAAACAAAAATTACAAAAAAAGAAATAACTAAATTTAAATGTGAAGATTGTTCGAGATGGGGTTAGATAAAAAACGAAAAAAAACAAACGTTAAAAAGGAGCAGCATCCTGCCATGTTTTGCCAACAGTTAAAAGCTTCTTTCCTTTTTTGACATTGTTCACTATGAGTCTATGTATGAGCTATAAAGAAATTTCCAAAATGTTCAACTGTGGTATGGAGTTCGATTTGAACCACCATTCATTCATAATTAATTAATTTAAAAATGTATCAAAGGTTTATCAAACAAAATTTTTTTTTATGTTTATTACAAATGATAAGGACATACTGACTTGTAAAATTCTTTTAATTGGTGCACGTTTAATCTTATGGAATTGATTTTACAAAAAATGCAAATCTATGATATTCTGTTTATGTTCACCCGCTTTAAATGTTTACTTTCTAAATGGCTCCAAGTAAAATGTTCTTGACTCGTTTTTGATTCTTGGAATTCTCTTTGATGTTCAAAATTAATTTTAACTCACATTTAATAACGATTGTAAAAAAAGCAAATGGGGTTGAATACCGGTTGAACTGGTGGCATAACCAAACGTCATATTTCCTCGATCTAGGCACAAATAAATTTTTCCGTTACAAATTCTCGATGAAACCGAGTATTTACTAACCTATTATGGTATAAACACATAGACGACAGCAGGCTACCTGCAAACCTTAAATTGCCTAGTTATTAGTAATGAAGGTTATCAGCAAAAAATGTATATTTTTAACAATAAAACTTCTTTCTTTTTCATATTAAATTTTTTTTTCTTTTTTTTCGATCAATTTTCAAAACTTTTTTTATACCCTTCACCTGTGGTGCGCAATGGCGTATATATGGCTTTGTCATTCCGTTTGTAGTTTCTACAATTTTCATTTCCGAGCCCATAAAGTATATATTATCTGAAAGCTTATGAATAGAGGAGTCGATTAAGCCCTGACCGTCTGCCCGTCTGCACGTCTGTCCGTGTGTTGGTTGAAATCAACTTTTAGAAGCATCTTTATGTTTCTCAGATCTGTGTATGGTATCAATCTTTTGCAAATATTCGGGAATGAATCGCTATTGAAATTCATCACAATCGCCCCATAACTTTCTGAGATATGAGCAAAAAACCACGACCACCTCGTTTTTCTTCACAATTACAACAACAACATACATATATTCTGGTTAGAGTAAACGTGGCATCAAATCTCAGCTGAGGCAAAAAAAAAATTTATTTTATTTTGTTTTTATGTTTTATATATTATTTATATTTTTATTATAATTTTTTAATTTTTTTTAAATTTATTTTAAATTTTTTTTTATTTTTTTTTTGGAAATTTTTTTATTGTTGTTTTTGTTTTTTTATATTTTTTTTTTAATTTTTTTTTTGCAATTTTTTTTTTTTTAAAACACGTAAACTCAATTTATAATTTTGTAATGGAATGTTTTTTATATGTTTGTACGTATTTTATATGAAATGAATGGTGATACAAACAATTGTTATTGCACGACTACACGTTGTGAAGGGTATATAAGATTCGGCACGGCCGAATATAGCACTGTTACTTGTTTTCAATTTCTTAATTTGTTTCCCATGCTATATTGCTTTATATATTTTTTATACCTTTTTTTTTATGAAATTTCTTCTGGTTCCAAATATATACAATTAAAAATTGTTGAGCACGACCTCACAATATAAAAAAGTAAAAGCTAAAACAGCAACATTCCACATACTCTGAAGGTAAATATTTTTAGTGCATTATTTTAATTATATTTTTCTGAATTTACAGAGTTTTCTGAAAAAATATATTTATGAAAAAAAGAAACACTTTTCAAAAAGCTCTTTAAATCAATATCCTACTACGAATAATTGGAGAATAATGATCCAACAGTAAAGGAAATCATTTTTTGTAACTCAAACAAGCAGTAGATGATGCATGGCCTCTTTAATATTAGCTAATAAATACATGCACAATATACACAAACTCATGTAAAAATAAAAATAATTACAAACTTTGTTACTGTTGCTGTTTCTTTTTATTTTTTATTTTTTTGCAGCATCACATAATGAAGTAAAAAATTTCAAACGGAAATTTACTATTTTTTGGTAATTTTGAATGGGAAAGAAAATCACATTTGTAAGTCTAAGCTAAGCTCACACAATGAAAGAATTCTGTACTGTTCGTTATCGTTTCATTTAGAAGAGCTTTTGGGCAACAAATTTTATATGAAAAGGATAAGCTGTAATTAATCCTTTGATAGAAAAAATTCCATCGATTGAAGAAATAATGAAAGACTCCTTAATTTATTCGTAGATAAAGTTATTGCTTTCGTTTTGATTTATAAATGTTATTGATTCGGCTAGAGGTCAATAATTGTTATAAAAAAATTTCAAATCTAATAAGTCTTATGGTTTTTAATTTATTTGTATTAAATTTTTATTTATTTTTTATTGGGAAAAATAAAAATTTAAAATAATTGTTGAGATGATTTTATTATTTTGGTTCTCTGTTAAGTTGTGGATCTTCTCATTATTTAATCTCCATATAATTTTTATATAATATTAAAAGAAATAAATAAAACAAAAATTGAAAAAAAAAATTTATTAAATTTTTAAACCTCCTCCCTGTGGAACATCATCAAGCAACTTTACATCGTATAAATTTAAGGAGATTGACTTAAAAGCGAAGAAATTTAATTTCATATGAACTGACTTAGCCTTTGGACAGTCATAATAATGGGGCTTAATATTTCACCCCGTTTGTACGTACGTATGTCTTCTATTAAATTAAAAAAATATTACCAAATAAGCGGTGAATTATTTTTATACCCTTCACACAGTGAACAAGTAAAAGCGCTATATTCGGCCGTGCCGAATCTTATATACCCTTCACAACGTGCAATAACAGTAGTTTGTATCACCATCCCATATGAAATACGTACATACATATAAAACACATACAAATATAAAAACATCCCATTGTAAAATTATAAATTTACGTATGTATGTTAAAAAAAAAATTAAAAAAAAAAAAAATTTAAAAAATAAATTTAAAAAAAAAATTTAAAAAAAAATTAAAAAAAAAAATTAAAAAAAAATTTTTTTAAAAATAATTAAAATATATATAATAAATATAAAACAAAAAAAAAATATTAAAAAAAAAAATTAAAAAAAAAATAATAAAAATATAAATAATATATTAAATAAAAAATAAAAAAAAATAAAAACAAAATTAAAAAAAAAAAATATAAAAAAAAATAAAAATAAAATTTTTTTGCCTCAGCTGGGATTCGATGCCACGTTTTCTCTAACCAGTATACACGTTTGTATGTATGTATGTTGTTGTTGTAATGTTGTTTTTGTGAAAAAAAAAATCGAGGTGGTCGTGGGTTTTTGCTCATATCTCAGTTGTTAATGTACCGATGTTTCTGATTTTCAATACCGATCTACTCCCGAATATTTCTGATATTTTAATACCTCACCCGAGTCCAAGCGATGTCGGGGGGCTTCAAAAAGTTGATTTCAACATACACACATAATTTAATTAAAAAATCACGTATGTATGTTACAAAAACAAAAAAAAAAATTTTTTCAAAAAATTAAAAAAAAAATTTTTTTTTTTTTTTTTTTGTTTTTTTAACATACATACGTGATTTTTTAATTTTACAATGGGACGTTTTTATATATGTATGTATGTTTTTATATGTATGTACGTATATCATATGGGATGAATGGTGACACAAACCACTGTTATTGCATGACTACACGTTGTGAAGGGTATATAAGATTCGGCACGGCCGAATATAGCGCTCTTACTTGTTTATTTTCAAACATTAAATTCAATAAAAAAAAAGAAAATCAAAAACAAGAGTTACTTTTTGAATTTTGTTAATTCTATTTTTAAAATGTATATTTTTAAAGCTTCAAGCAGTAAATGAAGACCGAATGAAAAAAATTAGAAATTCAATTATCTACAAGTTTATCGGCTTCAGCCAGCAACCAGTTATTGTCGTTTAATTTTTTGCACCGCAGCCAGTTCATATGAAGTGAAGCCTAAAAATGCGAACATGTTTTGTTTTATTTGTATGTGAAATGCTGACTTGACATTATTGAAATGATTTTCTTGTGTTTCATAGTTACTGGCAGTGAAAACTGAATATGCAGACGCAAAAAAAAAAAAATGAAAACTATAGCAAAAGGCGGGTCGTTAGGCAACGAGTTGCTGGTATTGTTTTCTGTTTAAAAATAATTGCGCTTTTTTTTATACTTAACTGAGAACTTGTTGAACAAAGTTCACCTAAAGCTTTTATTTGATTTCAATAATGCGCAGAATAATGGCTAACGAAAACAATCAAACGATTTTTACAGCAGACAGGCAGTTGATAGAAGTTTATAATAATAATAGAACAGTAGAATTACTTAAAATTTTTTTACAGATTTACATTTTAATAGTTTGATGTATGTACATGTTAATTTCATTAAAATTAATTGACAGAAGTTTATACCACGTCCACAACAGACATGAAATGTTTAACATTAACACTAATATGATGTTAGTGTTAAGTGTAGATTGATCCTGCTAGAGTTTTCTTCATGTTTTAACATGAAATGTCGTTTAAGCTTTAAATCAGTCATTTTGTTGCTTGTTTTCTTTAACAACACAATGTTTTTTTTCGAAAAGTTTCAAGTTTATGAAAAAAGTTAAAAGTTGGAATAAAGTAAAAATAAATATAAAACGCATATAGATATGGATAGATTTATCTGTATTTGTTTCGCCGGAAAAAAAAAATCTAAGAGCACTATATTCGGCTGTGCCGAATCTTTTATACCCACCACCAACTTGATGTACTTTTATAGCACAAAATTAATTATTTTGTTATCAACAGTAATCGCTATGCAATAATCTCTTTATACTAAAATATGTATCACTTGCTTTGTATAACTTCGATATGCTAGTAAAATGTTTTCGTAAATTTAGTCTTTCAATGAAAGTGGGCGTTAAAGTAGGCGTGTCAATATAGTTTTTGCTAATAAATTCAATTTAGATATTTCAATATAGAGTCCTTTATTCTTCCAAAAACTTTGTCCATAGAGAAGTTATATTAATTTAAGATAGAGCGCTATATGGGAAGAAGGCGTTAAAGTGGGCATGTCCCCTTCATTTTCTGGCATAACAATGACATTCACTAGAAAGCTGTATGTACAAAATTTTATAATGTACCTTTCATTTTGTCGGTTTTATGAGATTTTAAATTTCATTAACAGTAGATAGCGTGAAAAGTGGCCGTTATAGTAGGCGTGTCGAATTTATTTCTGCTAGTGAAAACAACTTATGTAGATATTTCAATAGAGTCCTTTCTTCTTCCAAAATCTTTATTAATAAAGAAATTATATGAATTTGAGATAAAGCGTTATATGGGAGATGGGCGTACAATTGGGCGTGTCACATTTATTTTCCGTTAGAACAAAGGCGATTTTCAGGGAAAAATATTTTTTTTACTCAGGAAATATATATTCGAAATTTCATGAGTCTACGTTAAGGCGTTTGGACACAATTCCAAACGGAATGACAAAATAAATATACCTGCACCATTTTTTTTAGTGGCGGGTATAAAAATCGTGAGTTTGTGTATTCCACCATTATAAATAAAAAATTTAGAATTTAGTAATAATTAGTATTAACAACAATTCATGTCTGTTGTGGACGAGGTGTTATGTACATTTAACACTTCCTTTGATTGGCTTGTTGCACTATTGCCATTTCAGCTATTTTCTCGTCAAATCTAGCGATTTTTAAACATTTTTTTTGCGGTGAAAAATATGATTTAGCTATTAGCGGAAAATCTACCGATTTTTGCGATGTTGGTTTTCAACGGGCTTAAAATACATTTGTTGTTGTTAACATTCTTAATATTTCAGCAGCTGAAAATGGGATACTTTGCAGCTAATTTTGTTAGCAGTTCGTAAGGCGAAGGCATGATAAGGCTGAATGAAATAAGCGCTAATTTATAGCATAAAAGAGACCTACGTAGTGGGTTATTGGATATAAGAAGCGCTGTTTTTGTAATGAAGTTTTTGTGTATTGTGGGTATATTCCCTTTGCAAGACATGTGAAGGGGGTTTTTTTAAGGATAATGGTGATTCAAGTTATTAAGCAGCTCTTATTTACTTCCCGAATTCTACTAACATTAAATTTTAAACTAATTAGTCGTTGCAAATCAAATACTAAAATACCGATTACTTGGCTAGTAACGGGATAATTTTTTTTCAGTATTTTTGAATATTGAAAACTTAATTTAATTGTTAAATATAAAAAGTTATAAAAATTTACAAAACCAAAGCCAAAGTACATGATTATATACGAGTCAAGAATTCCAAAACAATGAAACTTGTTAAGGTTTTACCATATTAAAAAATAATGAAAATTTCTCTTATAATTTTTATTTTTATTAAATACTATGTATGAGTAATGTTTACATCTATTAGGAATTTGTAATTTGTGGTGGGTTTTTTTGTGAAGCAGCACCACAGCCACTTAAATTATTCTAACGCGTTGTTTCAAATTTTGCTTTTACATTGTCATAAAACTAGGGAGAGCATACCAATCGTTCTCGTTAAGTACATAAGGGGCATCGTACCCCTTTAAAACCAATTGATGCTTAAACATTTTTGAAAACTTTTTTGAATTTTTCTACAAATTGCATTCTTTTGATGTTGTCTTTGTTGTCCGCGATGTATTTATTGCATTCTTTCAACGCCAACACAATTTCTTTTATCGTTACGTTTTTGTAATTTTATTAAAACGTTTTATCTTTAATCAATAAAACGTACTGTAATATTATAATAGATAATTTATAAAATACATTGTGTGTCATGTTTGTATGTACAGTCGTCGGCAAAATTATTTTGACAAGAAAAAAAAATTACTTTTTTCTTTTTTAACTTTAAAAATGCTTTATTGAAATTGATTGATTTATTGATTGTGGAAGTCTTACATAAATTTTCTGTTTCGATGAATTGTATTAAAATGTGTTTTCATCAGTCCAAAGAATTTTTCTCCAAAATTCTACTGGCTTTTGGTTAAGTAAGTCTTAAAACATGCTTCCCTCAAGCGGCGCCGATTCGTCCGCTCTATAATTAAAGTACTGTGTGAGTTATTCCATTCCTCTGTGGCCTCTTTAGGTTTTAACTGAACGTCTGTTTTAAATTATCGCCAGATGATTTGGTCGTTGTATTACATTTCGCGCCGGTTCGCGGTAAATTTTCTATATCATTTTGGCTTTTAAATTTGTTTATTTAACAATAAACAGTTTGAAGCGACAAGTTGAACTTGTTAGCTGTGTCTATTACCTTAGAGCAGGCATCGAATTTTGTGTTAAAAACATCGGGGAAAAACAGAGATAGTTAGTCGTACTAATTTGTTTATATCTCAGAAAGTTACGGGCTGAATTTCAAAAGCGACTCATTGCGGGATATTTAAAAAAAGATGGACACCACATACAGATCTGAGTAATATGTGGGGGCTGCTAAAATTTGATTCTAACCAACACACAAACAGACGTACACGTGGACCTAGTCTTTAGTAAATATACACACACTTAATGGGATCGAAAACGAATATTGTAAAGCTATATATACCCCTGGCAACACTGGCGAAGGGTATAATCAATATAAAAGTTACTTTATTATTTTGTTTAAACACATCAAAATTGGTACATCTTATTTTAGAAATTTTACACCACAATCAATAACAGAAAATTGTCAAAAATGGACCTACACGGTTGGTTGCCCATGAAAACAAGAGAATTATGTTTGTTGTAGTTTTGCATTGTTTATTTACTTTCCAGCCTAATTTATTTCAGATGTTTTTATTTATTTATTTTTTTATTTTATTGAAATTCCTTTTGTTTTCGTTGAGCTTGTGTGAACCAACTTACTCGTATGCTAAATTAAAATACTCTTCGCTTCCAGATGATATTGTAATCAATTATGTGTTGACCCTTGGCATAGCGAAGGTCACCGACACAGACACAATAAAGGCAATGTTATAAATTGGTTGTGATGGTTATGAGCAACAAATGCGTGTAATTGTGTACATGTATAGAATATGTATGTGTATTTCTTTTACTAGTATCCAGACTTTATTGCATACGAGCTGTACATGTAACGTAATGTTTCCATTTACTTAAAATACGTTAATGTAACATGTGTTTTTGAAATAATAAATTCAAACAAAGAGTTTGGGGTTACGATAAGCCAATAAGTTTCCGGCAAAGTACAGTTCTTTAAATAATATTTTTTGGGATATAAATCTTTGAAGAGATCTTTATCTAAAAGTTGACTTTTCAAATTTACAAATTCATGCTCACGTGTTTGCCACAAAAAAAAAAAAAAATTAAACATGAATTGTGCAAGCATTGCACATCTTGCCTTACTCCAAACCAAATTAAATATCGATGCCTTACTTCCTCAACCTGGTATCTTAAAAAATAAAATTTTTCAGGAGAGAAAAAAAAACGGTTCATCTTTTTATACTTCGGTGTTTGGTTAAAAGTTTAAATGCAATTATTAAGGAATTGATTGTATTTATGTATATTAGTAGTACTAATATACTAATCGTTTTTAGTTAAAGCATGAAACAATCGTTTGATATGAAAAAGTCAAAACCGTATTTTTTTAGGATACGAGGTTGAGGAAGTAAGCATCGATATGTAATTGGTGATTGATCGTGAGGTTTGATTTTAATAGGCTTTTTTGACAGATCACGCAATTGCCTTGCCACTTTCGTATTGGTAAGTTTCTTTACATTGTCTAGCTGCAAACGTTGTACGCAATAAATCGATTGTAGTTGCACTATCCTGTTAAAACTAAACACATCAGTTCACATCATTACCATGAAGAGCGGACACAATGAAATCGTTTATTATGGTGCGTTAGGTGTCTCCATTGACCGTAATGGTTGTGCCGTCCTATGGGCCAATAATGCCTCCACTGCAAACAATCACTTGTAATGGGTGCTTTGGCTTCTGTAAAACCACGTTTGGGTTTTCTGTAACCCAAATACGGCAATTTTGCTTGTTAACGTACTCATCAAGATGAAAATGAGCTTCATCCGGAAGGATGATTTTTTCCAATTGCAATTTGCGACCAATTGTCTTTGATTTGGCAATAAATTTCCAATTAATCTCAATTTTGTTCAAGCGTAAGTCGATTTATTTCGCTTAGCAGAGATGAATATACTGAACTTAGTGACAGAATAGAATGACATTAGTATTGCCCGATTAAAAATAACAGCTGGTTCGTGATAGATGGCGCATCCGACCAGCTTATTAAAGGTGTAACACGCAACCGTTATCAGAATAGTTAGTTTCCACGAAATCTGTGAAAAAGTATTTGTTTCTCAAGCAAAATGTATTTGCAAGCCCGCAACATAAAGCACAACTGTAAAAAGGATTATTGGCATATAGAAATTTGATATTTTCAATAAACACACAAAGAGTGAAAATAATATTTTTTTTTTTTTAAATTCTTAAGAAGAAAATGACCAGCTGTTAAACTGACACAATCTGACCCTATTAATCAATATTCCTTGATGTACATTTAGGTCAGATTCCTTTTGTTTAATTTTTTTTGTATGGGGTTTAATACACCAAAAATATGTTGCGCATTAACTGGATGAATAGTAATCATAATTGATTAGATTATGTTTGTGAAATTAAATATCGCTCGATTGTTATGTAATAGAAAAGTTTTCATCTATCTTTGCAAGTTCATTGCGCTCATGTGGTGGTGCAAGTTTTGCCACAGCTAAAGTCTGTACATGTAAAGGAGGTGGGAAAAAAGTTTACTTTACTTTAGTTTTGGGTTAGTTTTGCTATTTGATTGGCTCAAGATTTGCTATTTACACATACACACAAAATTATGGAAATTATAAGGCCGATACTGTTTCACAATTTAGACTTTAAAAGGGTTGTAGATCAAAATGTTCTGAACATGTTTCAAATTTGGAATTATTGACATTTTTCAAATGTTAAATTAATGGCGTAAGTTTTTCATTTCATTTGTTAATGTTTCATAACCTTTCAAAGGAACCTACATACGCTGTGTGTGGTACTTACAGCAGAGCCTAAAAGGGAACTTCAAGCGTAATACTATTCAGCGCCCATATTATAAGTTAAAATAAGAGCCTTAACGTTGTGTCATGAAGATTTGTGTAAATAATTTTTTTTTTTAAATAAATCCCACTGAATACTTATAAGGACTGAAAAATAATCGCTCGGCTTACCTGAATAGTTAAATAGTACTACTCAACACTTACAAAGCAACAATGTAAAACAAAAAGCTAGAAACAGTGCTATGATCGGCCGTGGTGACTTCGGAAATACCCTTCACCATCATTAACGGACAGATAAACATTGCTTAATCGACTTCCCCAGCTTTAAGAAAGCATATACTTCATGGCATCAGAAATTGATATTGTAGAAATTACAAACGGAGTGACGAATTTCTATCTACCATTTTACACTCTCATTTGAAGGGTTTAGAAATTGTTTGATAAGTTTTTTATTATTTTTTTGAATTTATTTTAATGCAAAAATTAATTTGGTATTTTATGTATTTTATTGCGCTTGCAAAGTCCTTTCGTTTGATACCCATATTGGCCCTCTCGGTTGTATTAAAAATAAAAAAAAAAATTTTTTGTTTGCAGTGTCTAGAAAAAATACCGAAATATTTGTATTTGAATGCTTATATCTCATTAAGTTACAACTGATTTGTGAATTTTTCTCAAAAGTAATTTTTAAGACACAGTTTCTACCTTTTAGTGTCTTAAGCGAGTCCCAAAATTATATAGGAGCTTGACAAATTTTATATATTGAAAAAGAAAAATTATTTCTAAATAGTTTTGCCTATAACTTTGTTGATTTTTCCAAAATTTTTCTCGAATATCTCTAGAAGCATATCATAGCCACAAATAGTCACAAGTGTGTCTGCAAATTATCTTAATGCTAAAGATTTAAATTTTAGCTTCAAAAAGACACAAGTGTGTCTACAAATTATCTCTATGCTTAGGATTTTCATTTTTGTATTCCAAATATGGGAAATAACAAAGGCAGTCGTGTATATTTGCTCATATCTCTGGAAGTTAAAGGATGATTGTGCTGATTTTCAATACCAATCTGCTTGCAAATATTTCTGTTATTAGGATACTTCACACTAGTCTGGGCTAATTTGGGGGGCTCCAAAGAATTTGTTAATCTGTGAAGAGTGCAAATAGGTCAGGTGGGTATCGATATAACATTTTTATTAAGCGTTTTAGGTCTCAATTAATTAGGTTTCGATTTATTACATTAAAATAATAAGCCTATACTGGCGAAATTAACTAATGATGAGCCCTATTCTGATTGTTGTTAAGATACAATATACGGTAGGGAAATTGAGGACAATTACGCTTACGAAAATTGTTTTCAAATAATAAAAAAAAAAATAATTTGAATTTTAGTAGTTGTAGTCACCGAAGAAAAAACACTATAAATTAAGGAAAAAAGCACTGAGCACTAAGTTAAAAATTTTCCGCGTCTAGCATTTTAAAGAGCACTTATAACAGTGCTAAAATCACCGAGTTGACAACGTTGCTTTTCATATTCTCCCTGCAGGAAGCGTGGGGTCAAGTGTCTCCAAAATCACCACTTATGTCGACCAGTTTGGTGACCTTTTTGTGCAATTTTTAACAAAACGTCTACACTTTTTACATTTTGAAATGCATAAAAAATTGTCAGTAAAATTATTTTAGATGAAAAACTGTAGTTTACTTTTACATTGAAAATTAATATTTGAATTTAATGAGGATAAAGTACCAAAAGTGAAGATTAGAAATACTAAAATTAACTGGTGAATATTTAAATCCAATGTCGCCATATCGTCCCATAGTCCCTAGTCAGTAGTTTTAACGTCACTAGTGGACTTTCAGTGATAAGAACATGCTACATGTCTATAGCAAAGAACATTGTTTGGGGTATAATTGGTAAGTAGTACTGGTGACAGAGTCAATAGTGAATCAGTACTATTTTACTATAGATATTTTCTGCAGGATTATTACATAAACTAATGTGTGTGTGTGTGTGTATGTGTGTGTATGTATACAATGCTTTTCTTTTGTAATATTTACCCAGCAAAACAAATTGTCATAAATTTTGTGATAAAAACGGATGCAACATCATGCAACATATTTAAAATATTTTTTTTGGAAAAAAAAAACAAATCATATCATCGCACAGTGTTCGCTTCTTGAATCTAGCTGGCCAAAATTAATAACTTTTGTAATGAAACGTTTAGAAAGTTGACTTTTGTCACAAAAACTTTAAATTCTCTATTTAAAGCAACTGCAAAAAATGATAAATCCGCCTACAGACACGCCCACTTTTCTTATGTGAAAATACGAGATTTTTAAAGAAGTTCTTTTTTGTTGGTATCTTTGGATATTAGAGGCATATAACGCAAATTTCTTGAATGGGGACTGGAAGCATATTACTTAAAACTATTGCATTAACATTAATTACTCTACCCACTGACAGTGGATAACCATATTTGAAAAAGATCTTTGCGAGAAATTGTAGTAGACTCCATGTCGTTTTTGAAAAATTTTGTTCGGCATTGGCACTTTCGGGCAAAAATTTTTTTTAATTTCTATTAGTCCAAAGTCCAAATTTTACTAAACAAGTAATAAGATCATGAAAGTATATAGAAGAAAAAAATATTTGTCTACAAAGTTTTATTTTCGTTTTAAAAAATGTTACTTACAACCTTCCTAATATAATTGCTAATAAAAACTACGTCCTTTATTCTGATAACTTGAAAATACACCGCGTTTACTCTAATGATAACACCTCAGTAAAAAAAGAACTAATAAACTAAATTGCATAGACAACTTGTAATTGACCTCTAAACATAAGCAATTTTTCAAGCGAAAAAAATAAAAATTTTTTTCTTCATTTTACATGATATTCGTAGTACCGTTATAGTCGTACATATTTAAATTCCAGCAAAAAATCATGAGAAATATCTTAGTTGGTATGTTCTTATTTAAATATTGTGGTCCAATTTGTTCCTTTTTATAACTCATTTTTGGGTTTTTGGCCAGCCAGATTAAAGAATCGAACACCGTGCATCGGTGACTTTTCACCAAATATGCATGAGGTCTATGCCGTTCATAAATATATTCAAATTAATACATGATCTCCAATGACTCGCTAATGTGAAAAGCATCAAGTGTGTGTTCACCTTAATTAAATCACTTCATTGTCAGTGTACTCTCTTTGCCTTCTTTCTCTTTTTTTTGCTGGGTACCAACAACAGTTTCTTTGTGCGGCAGGCGTATGTGAAACGAGAGATCTCATTATTTATATTAATCATACGACACAGGTTTACATGTTTTGCATGCATACATATTGTGCTTAAATATCGTATGTGTTCTCTAAAGCATCATTCTTTTAATTAATATAATTGAAGGGCTTAAGGTACAATGCGCCCAAGTGCCTTTTTTTCTAAAACCGAGTTTACATATGGAATTAGCAGGTGAAGTTCGAAGAAGTTTAGAGCACAAGAGTTGAATGTGGGACATTCTCAATAGAGCTGTGTAGCTAATGAGCGAACGGGTTAAAGTGAACGAATCACTGATTTGAACAAAGTGATCCGGTTATTTTTCTAAGCGCTTTTCGCTCAATAGTGTTCCGTGCAATGTTTATTTCTTCAAGTTTTTTATCTAAAATTTTCTTTTGTTCACATGTGTTTCTTTTTGCTATGTTCATGGTGAATTAAGTACACTTATTACGTTCTTATTATGTTATGTTCTTTTGTTGCAGTTGAGTTAGTTGGTAGTGTAGTGTCAAGAGGTGGGCTAAAGTTACGTTTGTATTAATCGCAAACTGTTTGTTTCCGAAAAAAAAAACTGTCTTTATAAACTTCAAGTTGTAGTAGTGGTCGTAGTATATTAAGCTAAAACAAAATATAAATAATTTATGTATCATTTAGGTATTAAAAAATGCCAAAAAAAACTTCTTTAATTTATTTACATTCTTTTAATAATAAAACCGATTTTATTCGCATGAATTCTGAAACAAAATAGCATATTGCCGTGCTGTTGTTCAAAAGTGAAAGATCAAACGAACGGATAAATTTTTGCAAATTGAACAAAAATGAGTGATCACTTAAACGAACGATTTGGCACAGCTTTAATTATCAACTGGTAGCAAGACATGGCGATAGCACTTGTCATTTTAATTCCTGTTCTGCTTAGAGCACAAGGGTTATATGAGCACCTTGTGTTCAAATATTAAAATTACTTGTTCATATGGATTGAGTGGGTGAAACTCAAAGAAGTTTTGATTTAAAATCTAGCGACTAGTTGTAGCACATCCATAAAGCACTTTTCACTTTCCGCTTCAATTGGTGTTTCTTTAATTGTTAAACAGATGCTGCTGCAGAAGACAGCCTCATAAAACATTATTTAAGATAAAATTAAGAAAATTGTATTTATAATGCATAAGATGGCGTCTGAAACAAAATGACGGGATTTTTTTTTTACCCCATCAATATGGCTGTCAAATAAAAGGGCTTGACTAGTAGAATACATTTGAATATAAAAAAAAAAATCAAAATGAAGGATGGTATTGAAAATTATAAAGGAAGTGACGTGTGCAATGAAATCTGAAGTCTAGGCCAAGCTATGATGTCCTCTTTAAACCTTTGTACATGATGGTGAAGGGCATTATCAGATTCAGCATGTTCAAATATAGCAGTCTTATTTCTTTAGGTAAAACAGGCAGCTGTTGTGCAGTACACTTGGGTTTATCATATTGTTCCCTTTGTGATACCTAAATAGAATCGAAAGAATGGAATAGCAAAGAGGAGAATAGAAAGAGAAACAGACCAATCAAGAATCTCTGGCGGTAATCGTAACCCCAACTCCCAGACTAGCAGACCAGCACATTAAAGACTAGTCTGCCGGGGCAACCTGTTTCTTTAAGTTTAAGATAGAAGTATCGCAGAAAAAACAAACCGAAAACCGAATTGTACTTAATTTGTTCTATAAAAATAAGTCCTTCTTTAAGTACCAGCGTATTTTCTACTAATTCCAGTCTCTATTTGTAAGCGAACATGATAAGTTCTTGCCTCTAATGACATCACCGTGTAATGAATGGCTTTAGATGCAAAATTGTGACTAGAAAAGAACTGTTGCTTTGGTCACTAAGACTCATTAATTTAGAATTAGCGATTTTCATGGGGCAGCTAAACTGTTGCAGTTTTGCTAGGGTCTTGAAAATTTTGGAAATAAACTTTCTTATTGACGCAATTCAGTAATAAAAGTAAAGATTTTCTGGCTGATAACTTTATTCTCCAAATAATGGTGTCGTTTTATTTATGGCCAACAAAATGTCTATTTATGAGTATGCAAGCGTGTCATGTGTGTGTGTGTGTGTGTTTACATAAGAAGTCGTATTGGAATAAGCACATGTTGTTTGTGACTTAAAGCGCATGATTTTTTTATTTGTTTTATTTCGTACAATTATCCGACTGGCAAAAAAAATACGTGATGCCCTCATTCATGCCTCTGAACTTACGATAAAACATTTCGTTCGCTGTCCGTGTGGCAGGTGAAAATCAAAAAGCAGTCGGAAGTTCATTGTTTTCGTTAACGAATAATAACAACAGTTTGCTTGTACAATTATTCGCGGCCACAATGCGGAACATCATCTAAACACTATTGTAAGAAAGTGTGGAATAATAAAAAACTTCAACGAAAGATATAAAATGTTTAGACTTGTCTTAATTACTTGCGAATATATTAAGTGAAGAAAGACATTGCAACATCATTGAAATATATCAAAAGAGAAGTAAAAAATTAATAATTCATTTATTAAAAAATCATATTATTAACGAGTGACTTTACTTTAAGATTTAGTTCTACTGCACAAACAAGTAAGAGTTGTATTGTAGTGTGTATGCGTTAGTGTTTTTAAAGTTTAATGCCAATATTGTTAACGAATACAAAGATGTTATTGCTTCTAATGGAACACTTTTTGCGTCAACTGAACAGTTACATTTCGTATATTATTGAAGTCAGTTTTTCAACATTTCTTTGCACTGGGTGGCCTAAATAAAACCTACTTATCTTAAACATGTGACACTATTTTGTTATACCCTTCGAACGATAGTGTAACTCGATATATCATTGACATCACTGATGCCTGAGTAAATGTGTTTTTCTACGGTTGTCATAATTTCTTTTTATTTGCTTAGGTAGGTAGGTAGGTAAGGCTGGTGCAAAGTTACCCTCACACCTTTAACTGGAGACCATTACGGTCCATTGTGACGCCTTAATAGAGAGAAGAATAGAATAAGAATAGAAATATTTAGGATAGAAGAGAAGGAGAAGCAGACCATTCCAGAGTGTCCGGCGGGAAACGAACCCGCAACCCCCAAACAACTGACTTGTCCTGTACTGACTAGTCCATAGAGGGTGCAAAGTTACCCTCACACCTTCACCCGGAGATCATTACGGTCCATTGTGACGCCTTAATAGAGACAGAAATAGAATAAGAATATAAATATCTAGAATAGAAGAGAAAGAGAAGCAGACAATTCCAGAGTCTCCTGCGGGAATCGAACCCGCAACCCCTAAACAACTGACTTGTCCTTTACTGACTAGTCCACAGGGGCTTTACTTGGCTTATTTTTTAATACAATTCAAGTGTGCAATAAATACTTGTTAATTCATAAATAAGTTTCGGGTGAAATAGTTGCATTTTCTAATTGCTTTAACGCAATTAATTGATTATTGTTCATACTAGAATATTACCCGCTACTTTGATAGCGCAGTTTTTACTTTTTTTACCCTTCACCTGTGGTGCACAAGTGTCTTCATCATTCCGTTTTTAATTTCTACAATTTTCATTTCCGACCCCTTAAAGAATATATTTTCTGAAAGCTTATGAATAAAGGCGTCCTTTAAGCCATGTCCGTCTGTCCACCTGCCCGTCTGTCCGTGTGTTAGTTGAAATCAACTTTTAGAAACAACCATATGTTCCTCAGATCTGTGTATGGTATCAGTATCTTGGCAAAATCCAGGAATGAATCGCTATTGAAATTCAGCACAATCGCCCCATAACATTCTGAGATATGAGCAAATAAACACGACTGCCTCTGTTTTTTCCCATATTTTTACCACCAAAATTAAAATTTTTCAGCCATAGAATAATTTATAGGTACCTTCGCTACTATTTGTAGATATAATACGCCTCAATAGATATTCGTGAAAAATTTTGGATAAAGCGGGCTCTAATCGATTAAATTAGAGGCAAACCTTTTTTGGAAAAATATGTTTTTCAAAAATTTACAAACGAAAATCTATTTTTTTTTTAGCTTCTAAACAACCGAGAGAGTCAATGTTGGTATCGTCTGAAAGGACTTGACTTGCGCAATATAAGCACTATAGAAAAATAAGAAAAGTTATTTTAAAATAACAAAATGGCGGACAATAAATGGATATATGGGTCAAATCTGGTATTTTAAAATGTAACTTCTTGATCGCCCTCAATATTAGTACCAAATGAAAGAATACAGTAAATTATTAAAAAAAAGTAAAATCCAAGATGGCGTCTAAAACAAAATGGTGGAACAAATTTTTTTAACCCCATCAATATGGGCATCAAATGAAAGGGCTTGACTAGTAGAATGCGGTCAACTACGTGAAAATTCAAAATCAAGGATGGCGTCGCAAATATAAAGAAAAATGGCGAAAAACATGAAATATAGGTTAGGCTACGATGTGTACATGATGGAGAAGGGTATTATCAGATTCGGCACGGCCGAAAATAGCTCTCTTACTTGTTTTAATTACTAAATCTTTTTTTGGTTAAAATTATGAAAATTTGTTTCTCTGATTCATTTTAGTTAGAAAAAAAAGTACAGTGAGGATATATCGGGGATATATTAAAAAACAAAAATGACTATAAAAATAAAAAATAACATTTTGTCCTTCACTATAATCTTTAAAGTTAACTTGGATTACTTATTAGTACCTACTTTAAGAATTCTATGTATAAAAGAAATATAAAAACTGCAACAAAAAAAAATTCTATAAAACTGATAATTTTTTTGTCGTCCATAACAGAGTTAGAATTCGGATTAAAAATCACTAATTTTAAGAATCTATGTTAACAAACGTAATAATACAAGGAGTACCATAAAAACCAACCATAACCAACCAGTACTTTTTTCGTCGCCCCTAACATTGTCAGTTTCACCTGGAATTAATAGTCCTTTATTTTACAATTCTATCTTTATAAACGTAGAAAACACAAATAGTACCATAAATATTTAAAAAAAAAGTACCCTTTTTGGTCGCCCAAAACATTGTCAGTCTCATCTTGTATCAATAGTCACTTATTTTGAAATTCTAGCTTCGAAAAATTTGTGGAATCGAAATAAATAAATAAACAAAAGGATATACAGTGTTTGTGTGACTTTCGAAATTTTTGCAACGCCTTAAGCATTATTGCTAAAACAAATAAACGCCAACCACACAATGCATTTTTATTTTCGTTATTGTTTACTCTTTGCTGCCAAAAACATATCACCTGTAAAGATCAGCAGGCCTTTATATGTCAGGCCTTCTGAAAGCCAAATTAAAGCCTTTTCTTAGATTTGTAATCTCATTCTATCCTGCCTGTCCTTAAGCCCCTTTTAGAAAGGTTCGGAACTCCCTTCCAAATACTCCTCAAGTCATTCCAACTATCCGTCTTTCACAAGGAAAGAAAGGTGGACATTCTCGTGTGTATTTTTTAATTGTTTTAGCAACAACAACAAAAATGTTGAAACCGTTACTAAAACCACAAAAATTTAAAAGGAATCAAATAAGAAAAAAAAAAAAACATTGAAAAATAAACAGGAATTCATTTAGTTGTGTTTTACTCTTCAAAAGGGTTTAATTCACAGCGCTGGAATATAAAAATGAAATGGTACAATAAAGATAATAATATTAAAAAAACAAACATTTTGTTTAAATGTTAAAATCCGAAAGTCTCTTAACCGGTCTTCACAGGGTTCAAAGGGTTCTAAAGTAGCCTTCAATAGAAGGTCTTCTAGAATAACCTTTTTTAAAAGTGATTGTGGAAATATTTGCTGCATATCCCAACGCTCGTAAACAATAGATTATTATGCAATGAAAATCGGAACCCTTGTGTCTGCTTAATAAGTCTAAAGAAGGCCTTTATAGACCTTTTACTACGTTCCCTTACATTTTACCACTGTGATACTACTGCTAAATACATTCGTACATATGTATGCATGTATGTAGGTTTAAAACAAATGTTTTCTTTCTTCGTTTTTTTTTTCAATAATAATTTTGTAAATTTTTGGAAATTAGTTTATTTATAGCAACACACACACACTCACAAAATATTTGTTTATTTGTTTAAATATTATTTTAAAGCTCAAAGCATGCAAAACAAAGAAAAAATTGTTTTTATATTGTTCAAATACCATAAAGAATACGATTAAGAAATATTTGTATGTAAGTATGCAAGGCGAATTCAAACAGGTGAAATTATCAGCCCAGCTGATGTGAAAACTTTTTGTCAAAATTGGTTGAATTTGCCTTATTAATGCAGGGAAGGAAAATGTGATTCTGGATTCGGTATTAAGCAATTAACTTACGTGTACTTTTTTGCTTTTGCTTTTGCGTCATTAGTAATGTGTTTGAATAATGTATATCCTTTTTTTAATCAAATTTTAGTATATGTAATATGTCAAAACAACTTTTCCATCCCTGATGTACGAATTGACCTTGACATAAAACATCCGCTCAAAAGTTGCTTTGTTGTATCAATTCGCCGTTGCATATACCTTATGGATATGCCTTGTACGTATGTATGTAGCTTAACATTGAATGCTATATTAGAGGTATTTGACGTAATGTGAGCCATTTTATTTTTTCTATACCCTTCACCTGTCTTTAGACGGCATGGATTTATAAGGCCTTGCCATTTTGTTTAATATTTTTTAAAGTTTTACGAGCCCTAACACCAAAAAACGTAGCTGACATATTTTTAAAAAGCGATTTTTTGCAGCAGAATTGTTTTCTAGTCCTCAAAAAAAAGTCTGTTAAAATATTGAAACGAATGTTTTAATAGTTACAGAAATACCGACTGTTTTGCTATAGATGTATAAAACTTTAACTAGGCAACACTTTTTTCCCCAGCCGCCATTTTGTCAGTTTTCATGTGACTTATATATAGTTTAATTTGGCTTTTAAACATGAATAGACTGACGCCTGAACAACGCTTCCAAATTGTGCAAATTTATTTTAAAAACCATAATTCTCTTCGAATTTTGTTTAGCAATGAACCTCACTTTTGTTTGAATGGACACGTTAATAAACAAAACTGACATATTTGGAGTGATAACAATCCTCAAGTGTATGTTAAGACACCGTTACATTAAAAAACCGAACTGTTCGGTATGCTTTCTGGGCTGGTGGGATCAGTGGTCCATATTTATTTAAAAACCATGCTGGGCAGAATGTTACAGTTAATGCCGACCGTTAAAGAGCCATATTTACTGACCTTTTCGTCCATCAATTGAACAAGCATGATGTGCAGGAGCTGTGGTTTCAAAAAGGCGGTGCAACATATCGCATAGCTTTTGCCTCAATTGGGTTATTGGTGGAAATATTTGGTTGCCGGATATTTTCATTGAACTGGCCTTCAAGATCGTGCGATTAAATGCCGGTCCACCATTTTTTGTGGGGATACTTGAAGTCGCCAACATTTACCACGTCATTGTCTAAAAATGGAAAAAAAAGTATTTCATATATTTTTACATTCGCTAACAATAAACCTCTAATATTAACGAAAAATTTATAAAATTTGTAAAGCCCATGATTAATTTTGGTCCTGCCTGTATGTATGTATTTCTTTTAATTCGGCTTATGGCTTACGACGCACATTGGGGTACTTTCCCACTTTCCCGCCACTAAAAAAAAATGATGCAGGTACATTTATTTTGTCATATATACATATATATTCTGAATCGGGGTTTCATTTTATGATGATCTAGCTATGTCCGTCCGTCTGTTCGTATGTCCATCTGTCTGTCCGTCTATTGAAAGCACGTTAGAGGTCACAACGAAAAAACTAGGGGGCTCAAATTCTGCCAGAATCTTTCTTATAGACAAGGTTTGTTTGGTATTGAAAATGGGCAAAATCAGAATATTAGGAAGAGGGTTATAGCTCGTAATGCGAGAGTAGGTAAAAAAAACCATGTCCTTCCAACATCTAATAAAATAAAACTGAGTCCAAACACATTAACGTAGAGCCATGAAATTTCGAATGTATATTTCCTGAGTAAAAAAAAATTTCCCTGAAAATTGCTTAAGTCTATGGATTAGAAAAGGAGTTATAGATCAAAACGTACGAAAATTTATACCGCACAGTGTCTTTATCAAAAAATTTTTAACTTCATAAAACTGACAAAATTATAATGTATAATTCTGAAATTTTGCAGAAATTACTCTGTGATCAACAAACTTGCAATAACGGAAAATTTAGGTGACACGTCCCAATTGTGCGCCGAGCATTATACTGATATTATTTAGTGTAACACATTTAAAGACGAACTTATCACTTACACCCTCGTTCATTGATTCTAGTGGCAAAATAAATGCCAATAAAATTAAACAAATATTTTCATTTCAATTCAAAGAAATTAAAGATAATGGCATTGTGGGAAACGTAATTAAATAAATAGCTGATTTCCTATTACACAACATAACGCTTTTATTTAAAAATAAAATTGAATTTACGCTTGCCTTGGTTTTGTTCATTAATCCTTAAACAAGCATTTAATTTTGCAGAATTTGAATTATTAATGTGAATTAATGTTTGTTTTATTCTTTTTTTTTGAATTTTGCCAGTCAATTTTTAATTTATTTTATATATTGCTAGAAATACATGTGACTGACTGCATGTTTTTCAATTATAATTATATTGTCAAAAAGGTTTTCTATTTCGTTAAAGCAATTAACAACGTAATTTATGTATTTAATTCAATGAAAGCAAACCGCATGTGTTTATTATAACATCACACGAGAGTATAAAAGGCGGTGTATAAAGTTTGTCATTCCGTTTGCAATTTCTACAATATTTATATGAGACTTTACAGGATCTGTTTACTTATAAAAAATTGATTAAGTCCTTGTGTATGTTGAAATCAAGCTTTTGAAGCCCCCACATATACTTCGAACTCTTGCATGGTATCAATTTATCAGTTATGCTTTCGAGAATTTTGCTTTTAAAAATTACTTATGCGGGAACATTACAAGCTGAGATATGAGCGAAACAACACGATTGCTGCTGTATTTTTACCCAAGCAAAGTTTTTATATGACTTCTACTACAAATACAAATATAAATAGTTTTTTTCTTTTTTTTCACCTTCTAAGCAACAAGGGGTATTATGCAATATGGGTATTAAGAATCCTGTATTTATGGGTCAAATCTAGTTATTAAGAATATACCCATTTAAATCGCTTAGTATTGATATCAAATGAAAGTGCTTAATCGGCAAAATATGCTTAACTATGAAAAAGTTAAAATCCCAGCTGGCGTCCTAATCAAAAGGGAAGCTTTTTTCTCAACCCCTTTAATGTGGGTGTCAAGTAATAAAGCTTAACTAGTTTAATACAGCTTATTATGTAAAAAGTCACAAGCAAAAATTGTGTCGGCAATTATTAACGCAAGATGGCGTATAGTATTAAATATGAAATCTAGGCTAAGCTACGATATGACTACACCCACATATGTACATGATGGTAAAGGGTATTATCAGATTAGGCACGCCAAATATTCACTTCTTACATACCGATATAAATTCTCGAATTTTTTTTTTATTACACTAGTCGCTGGTATTTTAATTAATTAAGGGATATCAAAATGTCGCATTTTTTTCTCACAGATCTTGTTTATGTAATAAAAAATACGTTTGCACAATTTTTTCTGTTATTCTTGTCTCTTAAATTACTTGCTTATCCTATGAAATTTTTTGAAATGTAGTCTAGTGTATCTATCTACTACCGACAAAGATATCGAAAAAAAAAATTGAAAACAAAATGTCAATTAAAAATTCAAATTATTGATTTCCTAAACTCGTTTTTTTCATAGATGTATCAAACGATTGTCAGTTATGGTGTAAAAACCGTAGTGTTGAAAAGTAACAAAATTTCCTTATAAATAACTGAGATATACGCAAAAACCCCTAAAGCTTCTATTTATTTTACCTGCCATGACGAGAGTGTAAAAGGGTGTTTATGAGTTTGTCATTACGTTTCTAATTATGGGGCAATATTTCTTTATAATTTATTTTATTTACAAGTTTGGAGAGAAAAACTGATTATTAAATCAATCATTGAATTGTAATTTTGTAGTAAATTTTTATTAATTATAATGTTAAAAATTTATTTATTAAAATTAATAACTAGTATTTACATGGTGATACAAACTGATGATGATACAAAAATAAAGCTTTTACTTGTTATGTTTTGTTGCTGTTAATAATTATGCAAATTAGTTATTGAGTAAATGTGTAGGTTAAGCATGTATAGGGTGTCTGTTGTGGACACGGAAAACTTTTAATTGAAACAGAATTCAGATAAATATTTTCAACATCAAAGGAATAAACTTTATTCGTCAGATAATTATTTATATGGCACCAATGGTTGAAAATGACTGCCTCGACTAGAGTGCATGTGTGCATATTAGGGTGATCGACTCGGTTTTAAAACCGGTGGAAAACCCGGTTTTTTACTGTTTCAGCAGGCGGTTTTTTCCAAATGTTAATTTTTCGAATGTCAACAACACCGGTTTTTTTACTCACAGAAGCCGGTTTTTTTCATTTTTAGTTTTATGTTCATTTATCTTTGTAACCTAACGTACCATACAATATTTATTACTCAAAAAATTTCCAAAAATCAGAAAATTAATTAAATAATCTTCCATAATATTGTAAGAAATTTATTTGTTGTTTCAAAAACAAATGTAAAATAAGAAATATAATAAGGCTTAAATAGAGCAGGTATTTTATACGTTGTTGCGCTTATAATTTACTGTGATGATCAGCTGTTCAGTTAAGTTTTTTGACCAAATTATTGTACTTTGCCAGACTTTTTGATCTCATCTTTAATTTTTATAATATTTTGCTTCTACGAAATCTAGCGACATGTACTAAAGACTACCCATAGCTTAACTAATACCTCTGATAACATATGACTTGTATACTAAAATAGTTTGGCACACAAAGGGTCATTATTACAACTTGCCTACAAAGTTAATGTTAGTAAAAGGTAAATTTGACTACAGTGAGCAGTGATTTTTAATACTTTTCATTATTAGAACATCTTTGTAACAAAATTTTTCTTATTTTAAATAACAGCATTTTATAATAATGCCATTGAATTTGTGTCAACTTATAATGCACTTAAATAAACTAAAATAAACTAGTTTATACCTTTATATGTATCTCTGTTATGGGTATAAATAAGAATTATATTTTATGTATTCGACCGGTTAGCCGGTTTTTTCTAAATTTTCAAAAGAGCAACCGGTTTTTTCTTAAATTCTAAATTTCAAACTATTTGAAAACCGGTTTCTTCAAAATGTCGAATAATCGATCACCCTAGTGCATATGTCATAATGTGACAATTTGCATATACTGTTTGTGATTTGTTGGGCTATACTAAATAACTTCCAAGTGAACATTCGAATTTGGTGCAATAATACACTGTTTGATACAGTCGTTGGCCAAAGCCTCGAAGGATTATTCTAAGACATTTGTTTAATATAACGAGAGGCAGCATTCCATGCTTTACAGGCATAGAGTTAGGCACATACATATATCGAGTTCTAAAATTGAATGATATTATTTGGACAAGACAAGAGAGAGAAACAGGGAAATAAATACATGACATGACATAGCTATATATATCCTTGTGCACCACAGGTGAAGGGTATAATTACTCTCAAATAAATGTATGCATTCATACCTAATTGGCCCTAAACATTAATGCTGGGAAATCAGAATTCATGCTTTTAACTCGTACAGGGAAAATAATGGAAATAAGATTCCTAACTCTTAGTGGTATCAAGATCAATGAGTCCAGAAAGTTTAAATATGTACAGCTTACGCTGGATACGAATGATTACCTAGAATGATTACGTTGAGACGAGGACACAGAAGGCAAAAAGGGATTCTGCATCAGTGTAAACGAGTATGCGGTTGTAGATGGGAAATCTCATCTGCTGCTGCACATTGCATTTTAACCGCGATGATGAGGGCTATAATAACTTACGCGTCTGACGTTTGGTGGCCAAAGTCCATCTAAGTGATAATCCTGCTGAAGTTAGATGGGGTTCAGGGAATTGCTTGCATTAGTTTTAGTGGTGCAATGCATACCGCACCGACACAGGCAATGCGGGCTGTACCAGGTCTGCAGCCTGTGGTCCTGCTTATAAGAAAACAGCGGCAATGGCAGCACTACGGATGGAAAGGGATAAAACATGGTATCGGTTTGGATGCAATTTGCGGCATAGATGTATTCTGAACCTTGTGCATAATGAGTATAGGGAGACTTAGATGCCGAAAGAGCTCATGATACGGGTGAAGTGAAACAGAGGCTACATCACACGCCCATAGCGAATGGATCCATACACAATGAGTGTCTAGATAACAATATTAGTATTTTTATTAATGGCTCTCTTGATGACGGAGGGGCAGCAGCTGAGGTGTCCCAAAAAATTCTGTTACATTATAGTTACAGTTGCGAAATTGATGTCTTCAAAAACGTAAAATTTCAGAAAAAAAAAATTCAACATTTTTATTTTCATTTTATATGTGAAAAAAAATATAATGCTTTTGCGGTAAAAAGGGTGATTTAACAGAAATCGCCAGATTTTCCGCCATTAGCTAAAATGTATTTTTGTCCGCTAAACAGGTTCTTTGAAATCGCTAGATTTGATGGTAAAATAACTTAATTCCCATCCCTGGTAATGGAACTAAAATTTAAATATAATTTACGTATGAAAAGTTTTCTTTACCAAATTGTTTGCTTTTATGTTTTCCTTAATAAATTTCATATTAAAATCTAAATTGAAACTCAAACTTTTGTTTTTGAGTGAAGAAGGTTTCAGGAAATTATTTTATATCAAAAACTTATTACGATTCAACTTTATGTTTGCTAATAAATATATGGTTTGATTTTTTCGGTTGTTATTTTAAATCGTTAATATATAATGTATTCCTCTTAAGCAACTGAAATTTAAAAACTTTACTATTTAAAGCATCACAAATTAGTTTAAATTAATAATTTTTACTAGTACAAAGATCTCATTTCTTTTTGGTTTAATTTGTCCGAACTTATCGAAAAATGTTTTAAAAATTTCTTCTTGTTTCAAAAACTTTTAACTTAAAGTTAAAACTTAATAAAAAAAATGTGTATTTCAAGTAAAAGAATAATATTTAATAAATATTCGCATAAACACACGTACACACATACATATAACTCTATCGAACATAATTACGATGAACATTTTTTGCGGTTTATACTTGCAACATATACTTTGTTTAACTGACTGCAAAACGTTTATCATTTTTGTTTTTTCTCCACTTTACGAAAGTTGAAAACTTCTTATATTATTCAAAACTCAAAGTAGAAAAGAAAAAGTTAAAACCAAAAAAAACAACAACAACACAAATAATAATGATTTATATGACTTTGGCGAATTTAAAATACCCTCCACCCGCAACATAGTGTATAAATAAGATTTTGAATTTAAAGAAAATGGTTTTTATAATTTTTCAAATATGTGACCTTCTCCGAGAAAAGGGACCAAGTGTGTCGAAAAACGGGTATGGACTTAAGAGTGAATTCTGGTACCTAAAAGTGTGTAGAATAAGATAAAATGAGTTAAATTTCTGATAAAAATTCATTTGCCCCATAGAAACGTATCGAGATCATAACAAACAGAGCAGCAACAATAAGCAAAGGTATTGTCACACTAAAAGCGAAAAAAATATACGTTACCACATAGGCTTGACGTCGCCAAAGTCGGCACCAAATCATAACTAACCACACCAAACCGCATCTCCCAACTGAAGGTGTATTCACAGTGATAATGCGTTATGAAACTTTGAATGCGTTTTTATCAAAACTTTATTTTCACACACTAGGTCGCTTTTCTCGGAGAAGGTCACATACTTATATCAAAAATTAAATGTTTAATGCCAAACTTCACCGGAAAAATAAAAATAGTTGTAATCTAATTTATTTAAATTAGCTCAACAGTTTGGCCGTGAAAATTTTAACTGACGATGGTGAACTCGACTTAGAGAGTTACAGTAATTAAAAATATCTATATATATAAAAGTGAAACTCTGTGTGTGTGTGTGTGTGTTAGCTATAGACTCTGAAACTGTAAAACCGATCGGGCTCAAACTTTGGTAAGTTGTTGTACACATACCGGGGAGTGTTTACACACACATATCGAGCTGTCATGACTAAATAATTTCGTGATAAGAAAAGTCGGCGGGGCCACGCCCCTAAAAAAATTTAACTTTGAGGTACTTGCACTGGACCGATTTTTCTGAAACTTTGCACACATATTAGCTGTTGTGACTTTATAACTTCGTGATTAAAAAAGTGGGCGGGGCCACGCCCATAAAAAAAGGCTATAATTTTGAGCTACTTGCATCAGACCGATTTTTCTGAAACTTTGCACACATATTGAGCTGTCATGACTAAATAATTTCAAGATTAGAAAAGTGGGCAGTGCCACGCCCATAAAAAAAAGGTATCATTTTGAGGTACTTGCACTGGACCGATTATTCTGAAACTTTGCACACATATTGAGCTATTATGACTTAACAATTTCGTGATTAGTAAAGTGGGCAAGGCCACGCCCATAAAAACAATTTTAATTTTGGGATACTTGCACTGGTCCGATTCTTCTGAAACTTTGCACACATATTGAGCTGTTATGACTTTACAATTTCGTGACTAGAAAAGTGGGAAATGCCACGCCCATAAAAAAATTATAATTTTTAGGTTTTTGCACTTGATATTCAATTAAAATTCAGAATGCATTTCGATTCATTAAGGGGCGTAGCAACGCGCGCTGGGTTTGGCTAGTAGTCTAATAATTGTCGTAAGTTTTTTAGCGTAATCCACAACTGCCAATTATGTAATTTGCTCTTTGAATTATCTATGCGAATTACCTTGTTCACGTTACACCTTCTTGATTGGCTATGACAAATATTGTGGTTTTGTTTTCTATCTAAAGAAAACTCACACTTGCATTAAATGAATATTATGGAAGGCCCTAAATAAATGAAGGAGATAAATAACGAAGCCCCGAATCGTATCTTTACTATCAGTCAAGCAAGACACTAATGAATGAAAAGGTTGCGTCTCGTAATGTTCTGCAATGCAAGAGTAAGATAAACTCGTATACAAGTTGTGAACGAGTAGAGATAATGTAATAAGTCTGGCAACTCCACAGAAATCGTACGGGCTTTGTAGGCTGGCATCACACCTGTTAATTTTTAACTTAGATGTAAGTAGTAGTAAGCGACACGTGATTGTAAAAAGAAGTTTTTAATAAAGAGCTTAAGAGGAAATAAATTTGTGTTTTACTAACATATATTACAGATGATATGGATAACAGGCCCTCACGGCATTATCAAAAACGAGAAAGTCGAAAAGTTATAAAAATTGGGATCATTTTTGAATACCATTATTTTGGAATGCCCTATCAGCCCTTTCAGAGGTTCATAAATGAACTCAAAATTTGAGCGATGGAAGAACACGTTAGAAAGTCGCAAAGGCAAAATGACGAACCTTGTACGGCGTAATCCAAATCTTGAGAAAACAAAAGAAATTCTAAAACTGAGTATTCCAACACTTAGCAGATTAGTTAGTGTAGTAGCAGGTCATACGAAGCTGAGAACTCATCTAGTTTGCATGGGACTGTCGGATGAGACGACATAAAGAGAGTGTAAAGAAGACAATAAGACTTGGAAACACGAAAATTTCAACGTAGACAACTCTACCAAACATGGAATACCTGAGAAATTTGGATTGGAAATCTCTAAGAAACTGTATCAAGGAGGCTGGGTCAAAGTCAAGTAAAAATATAATTTGAGTATATGATTATGGTTCTAGTAGGGGAATTTTTATTCCCTTAAATCACACAAAACATACCAATTGGGTACGCATGTTCAAGGGGGGTGATTTAAAATTTGAATCGGCTATAAAATTTCTGGTTAAATTGGAAAGGTTGAATATTTTCATTGAAGAATGGAACACAATATCAATTATTATCGATTACCATGACTGGCCATCCGATCAATCCAAAAAGAAATGCTGAGTACGTAGGTACGATTACGAGTTGATGTTTCGATTTCGATTTAAGGCACTGGACGAGAATGTACATACATGAATTGCTTTGTCCAATAACGATGCATCGTTTCACAAATTAATGCACATACTGAGGGCAATCTCTTCTCGAAAAATTTCCACTTAAATTCTTTAAAAAATCTTACAGTTTGTGTCAAAGACTCCCTGCCTTGGAAGTTAGTTTTCAATATTTCACAATTCGTTTGAGCACATTGCATTCCATTTTGCAAATGCCAAACATAAACCTGAAAATAAAAATTAATATTTTTCTACCTTTCAAAATCAAAGTAATCGGTAGTTCAAATATAAAATTTTAAATGGGCTTTTAATGTCCGTATTTTTCAACCTAACCTAAACTAACCTAAAAATTAATATTTTAGCAAAACGTGTATTCTAATTTTGTATACCCATCATACAGTCTGAGTTTATTCCCATCATATAGTCTTAATTTTTTTTATTTTATTTTCTTTTTTTTCAATTATAAATTAAATTGTTTTTTTTTTTTTTTGCTTTTCGCCTAGTTTTGCTTTCCTTTGACAGCTGATTATGACACACTACCGATAACAATAAGAGATGGTACTGATCAAGCCATATTAATTAAGGTATATATAAAGCCGAATTGATATAACAAAGCCCCTTTTTTGGGAATGTCAAAAACAATTCGTATATCAGGGATGGAAAAGTAGTAATGTTATATTCAATGTATTCAAATATGATTAATAAAAGGATATTCGTGAAACACATTATAAAAGCAACGAAAATACATAAATTTTATACATTTGTTATCCAAAAAGTTCACTGAAGTTAATTGTATAAAATACCGAAACCAAAAACTCATTTCCCATCCCTGCCTTAATAAATGAAACCTAGGCGAATTCAACTAATTTTGACAATATTATTCTCCATCAGCTGGGCTAGTAATTGCACCTGTATAAATTCTCCTTGTTTTTTATGGTAATTCAAGTAGTGCTTCTAATCGAGTTGCCTACAAAAACGGTAATTCGCCTCAAGAATTTTTGTATAACAATTTATGTAATCTAACTCGTAATTAGGCTTTGAATTACAAATAAAACAATGAACTACGAATATCGTTACCATGGAAATATTCTATTAGATGAATATTTCTTGATGTTACACAGGCAATGAGAATTATTTATACTCCATGATACCCCACTGCTGTGGTAGTGAAGTGAGTAGAACAACTAAACAAAGAATAAATAGTTTAATAGATGCACTAACAAGTACGAGAGGAAAATAAGTTTGGCAAAAGTAGGTCATAAAATTGAATTTTCAGATAATCGTAAACTTTTATAAATGTTGTAGATTTTAAATCAGTTCTGCAAGTGCAGTTTTTCCATACTTCAAAGTGATCAACTAATAAAAATTATAAAGGCATGGTAAGAATTTTTGTATGTTTTCAAGCTACTGGAAAAGTAGATGTTGTAACAGTGGTATTGAAAAAATATTTGACATAAGTATGAAAGAATAAAGGTAATAAATAATTTTTAAATTTTGGGTGAATTCCATCACACCCCTTCGAATTAGATTTAATACCTAATTCAGATTCTATAACACATTCGTGCCGAAAACATACACAAATAAAAGGTGAAAAATGCTTTTAAAAAAAGTTAAATTTCCAGCATCAACAAAATGCCAATATCCCTTCGTGTTTTTGCATAAGGCTCTTGATTAGTTTTTGTCCGAAGCTATATATTTGAAGTTGTTCTACGTCACTACGTGTAGGATTCATTTTACACATTTTCTTTTAAAGTAATTGAAATTTTACTGATTGTAAGAATGTGCTGAATTTTACATCTCGCCTGTATCGAAACATTTATGGTTGGTTTAGTTGGTCGAAATGAATAGTTAAATAAACTTCAAGAAATATTCAGTTAAATGATTCATGTTATTCAATCGCATTTAATGCAGTTATTGATATGAACTTTGTATTTACTTAATGATTTGTTATTAAGTTGCATTCATTTTAATTAATTAAAATAATGTTTGTGTAAGATTTCATAACAAAAATTATATACCTACTGTTGGCTTAAAGTCAAGAACACAAATATTTTCAATATTTTGTAATTGAAGCATAACAATATAGCAGGCTGTGTATGTGTGCGTGTGTATGCACACATACCCAGCAAAAACTCTCATTACAAAATAAAGAGTTGAATCAAAGACAATAGTGTATTGTTTTTGGTTGAATGTACTAAAAAAAAGTTTTTCACTTTTTACAATTTGGCATCTAAACCATAGATGTCCAAAAATATTTTGCAGCCGTATTGGTGAGAGGATTTTAAAGTACAGTGCTATGAAAAAGTAAGCTCACAGGCATTTTGTTTATTTTTTTTTTTTAATGTAAAATAATGCAGTTCACACTGAATTTTCTATATTTTTCTTTAGTTAAAAGATAAAATAAGCGTAAAGATTTTCACTGAAATTTTTTTGGGTGTAAAAAACTAATAAAAATGCAGCAAACACCGAATTTATTATTTTTTTACTTGTTAAAATGGAAAATTTTTTAAAAAATTTTGCAGTTTTAAATTTAACTTGTTAAAAATTAAATATTTTTCAAATTCCATCCTAATTTTTTTACGCACTGTGTTTGAATAAATATCAATACAGCCGCTAAACATGTGCACTCGTCGCTGTTTCATGGACGACTAAATTGAAGAGCATAACAATAAGAGACGTGGGGTTATAAACAATTGTTTGATGCAATGAGCTCCTGCGATCTAAACCCATTATTTTAACACGGCGATGTCATTGGAGGCAAGAATTTACCACGCTCGCTTACAAATAGGGACACGGATAAGTACTAATTAAGGTGGCTTATAAATAGGGACTTAAATATCTATATATTCTTACATTTGCAGTAATAAATAAGGACTTGATTTTAATGGACTTACAAAAGTTCTTCAGTTCTTTTAAGGACGACAATTCGGTTTGATTATTCTGCGTTACATTGATTTAAAATTTAAAAATCAGTGCAAATCTACAAGTCATCACTTTGTTCATGAAATTCTTTGCCGCTGTTGTCAAACTTATTATTACTTATACCCTAAGCGTGTCGAACTAAATGAGAATTATAAAAAGCTGGAATGGCTTCTAGCAAATTTCGCAACAAGAAATTGAATTGTGTGTGTATCTAAGAAAATGTCTGAAAATAAGTACTTACATATCACATAAATCAAGTCATTACTAAACCACGTCTAAGTAAGACAAACCATATGGAAAAGTCATTGAAAAGTATGTTGTTTAGTAAGAGCAAGTCGTTGCCTAGTTTTTGCTGGGTAGATAATATTATTCCTTTTACTTCTTCTGTAAACAGAAAATAGCAATAATTGTTATTCACAAATTTAACCCCTTTTATTTAAATAAATATTTTTTATTTATTTAAGTCTATAGAAACATTTCTTATAGACGTGCAATAATAATAATAATAATAAATCATAACGAATGTTTTTAAAGTGTAAATTACTTCAAGTTTTTAAGGAAAATAGAATTTCATTATGGTGGTACAAAATTAAGATGTAAAATAATATCTCTCTTATCTTCATTGAGATTTTAATTAAAGTCAATGTAGACAAATAAATTTTTAACATTTTGACAAAAGGATCAAAATTTGCATAATTTGCAGTATAATATTTAAAATAGAAAAAAATTATAGCTTTTAGAAGGACAGAAAGGCATACGTATTTTTATTCTACCAAGAAGGAATTCTGAAGTGATACTTCCAGTTAATAACACTGGTCTGCAAAAAATTGGTCCGTGAACATAAATATGTATGTGGAATTTATAGAGATCTCAACTCTTTAAATTCAAGTACGCTTACAGTTTTCGCGTATCAGGTAAAGGTTTTTTTATGGACATGTCTACTATTTTCCTTTAAAAAATATTTAATTTTGAATAATTAAAACACCAAAAGATGCAGAATAAAATCACCTTGAAGGCCCTTTTACCATTTTCAACCGGTTTAAAATTATTTAGAAATTGGTAAAAAAAGAAATATTTGTAATGAAAAAATAATGTTTTTTTTTGTCTTCAAAAACTCGTTAAAATATTTAAAACGGCAGATATTTATCAGATATTTTGATAAAAATCTAAATATTAGTCTTTATATCGATGGTCACAAGTTAAAAGGCCCTAACTCAAATGATTTTAACTTTACCGGAGAAGGTCGAAACGTAATAGAAAATGTATTATCATAATGTAACGCCTTTAGTAAAATTGCTTGTAAAGTTGTTATTTTCGATACTACTGCATTAAATAATGAAAATTAATTTAATTTATCATAGATACGATAAACAATAAAAAAATAGATAATAAAAACAAACAAAATTGTACTAAACGTCACAATACTAAGTAGTAAAATATTGTAGTAAAAAAGATAAACACATGCATTTGTCATTTCGTTTGTAACACATTGAAAAAATCCCAAAAATTATTTTTACACCTCATCCACAACAGTCGCGAATTGTTGTTAAAACATGATGTTATTACTAAATGTTCAATTTGTTATACCTTTCACAGTGAGTCTATAGGTTTGTCATTCCGTATGAAATTTCTACAACTTTCATTTCCCACACCATAAAGTTTATAACATTTTCCGTCTGTCAGTCTGTTCGTGTGTATGTTGAAATCAACTTTTTAAAGTCCTCAGACATTTCCAAAACTCGTGTAAGGCACCGAAATATCGGAAATATTCGGGTGCAGATTGGTATTAAAAATCAGAGAAATCGCTCTTTAAACAACTGAGATATGATGATAAAACCTAAACCAACTCGTCTTTTCACACCAATACAACTGTATGAACGTATGTAGGTTCGAATCCCAGATAAGACAAAAAAAATTGTTTTTATATATTTTGTAATTTTTTTTTTAATTTTTTTTGTAATAAATACATACATACATAAACTCAATTTAAAATTTTACAATGGGATGTTTTTAAGCAAATAAAATCATTATAAAGATAATTAAACTTATATGTATGTATGTATGTATGTACGTATATGAGGTAAATGGTGATACAAACTACTGTTATTGCATGACTACACGTTGTAAAGGGTGTATAAGATTCGGCACTGCTGAATATAGCTATCTTACTTGTTTATGTTATAATGGTGGAGTACACGCACTTATGTTAAGATTTTTAATTATTTTTTGATTGTCGGCGAAACAAATACAGATAAATCTATCCATATCTATGTAGATGCATTTTATATATAAATTTTTAGTTTATTCCAACTTTTAACTTTTTTAAAAACTTTTAACTTTTCGAAGAAAAACTGTGTTTTCAAAGAAAAAAAGCAACAAAATGATTTATTTCAAACTTAAACGTCATTTCATGTTATAAAAGTGTTTTTCAAACAAATGTTTTAACAAGCGTGTTCAAATTCTAACATGAGCAGTCTACACTTTACACTTAAATCATATTATTGTTAATGTTAAACGTTTCATGTCTGTCGTTAGAACAGGATGTTATGCATTACAAGAAAAAATTGGTGCAACATTTTACGAAAAATTAAAATTTGTGAATATGTTGAGCAACTTTAGTTATATCACACAAAGAATTTGACAAACAAAAATATTTTTTAAATCGAGTTAACAGAAAAAAAAATTGATCAGTTTTTGCTAACAGATAATTTTTTGTTTAAAAAAGTATGTAAAAGTTTTACTTGAAACATCTAGAAGTATTTGCAGTTTATATGTACATAAGTCTTATAGGCTCCAAAGTAAATTTTATATCAATTACAGACTGAATGATAAATAAATAAAATTTGTAGGTAAAGTTCAAGGCATATTTTTTCATCAGCTAGTCTTGATTCGTCAGCTGATTATTATACCCTTCACACAGTGAAAAGGTTTGTCATTCCGTGTGAATTTTCATTTCCGACCCCATAAAGTATATATTTTCTGAAAGCTTATGAGTAAGGGAGTCGATTAAGCTCTATCAGTCTGTCCGTGTGTATGTTGAAATCAACTTTTTGAAGCCCCCCGGTATCGATGGACCCAGGTGAGGTATTAAAATATCAGAAATATTTGGGAGTAGATCGGTATTGAAAATCAGAAATATCGGTACATAAACAACTGAGATATGAGCAAAAAACCACGACCACCTCGATTTTTTTCACAAAAACAACAACATACAACAAGAACATACAAAAAAAAAAACGAATATACTGGTTAGAATAAACGTGGCATCGAATCCCAGCTGAGCCAAAAAAAAATTTTTTTTTTATTTTTTTTTAATTTTTTATTTTGTTTATTATTAATATATTTATTATAATTTTTTTTATTTTTTTTTTGTTTTATAATTATTATTCATATTTTAATAATTTTTTTTATAATTTTTTTTTAATTTTTTTTTTAACATATGGGATGTTTTTATATATGTATGTATGTTTTTTAGATGTATGTACGTATTTCATATGGGATGAATGCTGATACAAACAATTGTTGTTGCATGACTACACGTTGTAAAGGCTATAAAAGATTCGGCACCGGCCGAATATAGCACTGTTACTTTTTTTTTCTTAACATATTCTATACTTCAGCTGTCAAAGTCTATACATAAAAAAAACAATTTCTCACTCTCTCTCATTTACTTCAAAAGTTCATATATAAAAACTATAATATAAAAATACTCTCCGAACTGCGGTTACCTGATGAATAAATATGACTTGGTAAAATGTTTAAACAATACAAGTGCTTTTTAAAAAAAAATATTTTTATATTTATTCAATCAATTGTGCATAAAAATATTAACTTTTTTTTTTGTTTCTTTGTAAAATTATAACATTATAACCATGTTCTCTTTACCAATTCTTTCTTCGTTGCTATTTAATTTATCTTGTTTCACTCAATGTGCATTTTTACTTGTTTGTCTTCAATTAAAATAATTTTTCTTTGTGTAAATATTTGCTTAGACAATTTATTATTTGTATTTCTATACATTTTTTTTTAAATAAATATCAATAGAATTTCTAAAATGTATGGCAAACACCTTCTTAACCACCAAACCTTCAAGTGACCCAAATACAAACAAACAAACAAACAATCCCTCTCAACAGAAAAACAAAAAGAGCCAATTTTTACTTGTAAATGTTTTGCAACAAAATCAATTAAATTAATAACAATAACAAATTCGTTGGTGTCTGATTTGCTGTAGTGGATAGAAGTCATTTTAAACGTTGGGATGACAACAGCTTTAGATCTAAAGATAATTGGCAAGTGACAGTTCAAACTTGTTTTGTATTTTGTAAAACAGACAGTTCAAAGTGGTTTTGTGTTTGTTCATGGTAAATTTCAAACATTTTCTTTTATTTCTTTTTTGTTTTCCGCTTGACAATCATTTCAAGGAATTTTAAGGGATTTCCTTAATTAAATGTGCAATTATTTAAAATTTGTTTGATTATACTTCCTGAAAACACCAAAAAAAAAATTTTAAGTTGCCACTAGGGATGCTAAACGGGACTGATTTTGCAAATTCCGGGATTTGGGGTTTTAAAATTCAAAATCCCGGAATTAAGAAAGAGCTTTACCCCATTTATCAAATAATTTGCAACCCGATTTTGAAATTTCTTTAAGCATAAACAGGAGGACAGTATCGGCTTTCTATAGATTCATATCATTGAGGCAAAGAGTTTCATCTGTTACCTCTACTAAGTTTTAATTAACTATTATTTGTTTTACTATAGCGAATTCTTAATCATTTATTTGTAGTCATTTTAAATCTATTAATGCTTTTTTCATAAGCATTTCCAATTTACAAAATCGTTTGAACAAAACAAAAAGTTTGTTCCATCTTGCTTTTGCAATCGATAAAAGTTTCAGTTAATTCCTTTTTATACCTTTCGCAGTGAGTGTAAGTTTTCATTTCCGACTCCATAAAATATATATTTTCTGAAAGCTTATTAATAGGAAAGTCCATTAAGCATTGTCCGTCTGTCCGTCTGTATGTTGAAATCAAGCCCTTTTCATTTGATGCTGAACGGTTATCTTTAGTCTCACAATGTAAAAATTTCCGAATAAAATTTTTTTTTACATTAATTTTAATTTCGTGTTGTAAATTTAATGTGAGTTAAGTGACACACCTGGAGAAAATTTTTCTTTACAAACTATTGAAATATTTTACATGCAAGCTATTTAAAATAGTGTAAATTTTTTTTAAAGCTTTAATATTTGAAGATTTTTTCAAGACTTTTATTCATGATACCAATTCTTCACTAGTTCTGAAATTCGGAAATGTGGATTCATGATAACCGTAGTTATCAGGATTAATTTTTTACACAGTTTCCTTCTCACTATGAAATACGTGTGTATATAAGTTTCATTATTCTTTATAAAGATTTTATTCGCTTAAAAACATCCCATCGCAGTATTATAATGTATGTATGTATGTATGTATGTATGTATGTATGTATGTATGTATGTATGTATGTATGTATGTATGTATGTATGTATGTATGTATGTATGTATGTATGTATGTATGAATGTATTAAAAATTAAAAAAAAAAGTTTTCCTAAACAGGTATTTGAAACCAGATTCGCTCTAACATGTATACTACGTCTGTATTGTTGAAAGACGAGGTGACCTTCGTTTTTTTCTCATATCTCAATTGTTTATTGATCGATTTTTCTGATTTTCAATACCAATCTGCTCCCAAATATGTTTGATATCTTAATATCACACACAGGTCTAAACAATGCCAGGTGGCTGCAAAAAACTGATTTCAACATACATACGGACAGGCAAAAATGGCTGAATCGACTTCTCTTTGTTATAAGCTTTCAGAAAACATATACTTTGTGCGCTCCCAAACAAGTGCTTTAGAATTTGTTTACACTCTCTGTGAAGGATAGCTGAAAATTGTTATAGAAAGTATAGAATGACCGTCGTGATCATGCCGTAACTATGGATTTTCTTTGCCTGGGTGCGCAGATAAATGATTCCCCCTTTAATATCGTCACGAGAAAATGCTTTTGATGGTGTGCATTTTCAGCTGACACTCTATCAACTTCTAATACATGTTTCTATGTGTACACAATGTTAACATACATACTATGCAGATAAATATTTATATGTATTTTGATATACTCGTATTTTCCTATAACTTACTTTGCTTTTTTCTTCTCTTTTGCAGCTTAAGTAGACATACCGTAA
The DNA here is from genome assembly GCA_941918925.1 of Phyto melanocephala. Classification (NCBI taxonomy): domain Eukaryota; kingdom Metazoa; phylum Arthropoda; class Insecta; order Diptera; family Rhinophoridae; genus Phyto; species Phyto melanocephala. Next base: position 109,407,520 of record OW799237.1, read on the forward strand.
TGCATATGCATTAGCCACTTGGTAAGATTATATTTAAATTCCTTTAAGATTAGAACACTTAAATATTTATTTTATTTAATAGAAATAAACTTATGGTTAGTGGATATAATCAAATGAAAAAAAAAATACACACACACACACACACGCATACACACAAACTTTGCAAATATCATGTGGGCAAGGACAAAAGTTATAGAATTCACCATTGGGAAAAAATTATATAAAATAATAACTATGACAATGGAGATGTTTATTTTGTTTATATTTTGCCGAAGATTTTAAATTGAAAAGAAAAAGTATCAAAAGTTTTCTATGAATAACATTCTAGCAAAAAAGGACATCCAAAAAAAAACAAAACAGCGAATTCATGAGTTCAACCCGTAATGGAGTGATTCAAATTAGGTAAAACATGCATGATTCAAATATTAACGTGTCATTGGGGAGCATGTGTTTATTTGAATATTCTAATAAGTGCGTAGAACGCATGTCTAGTAGATGAAAATAAATCCATGTTTCATGAATAAATAAAGTTTGTTCACATGCATTGTTTTAAATATTTTGTATGGATTTGCAAGTTTTTCGAAGCACATCATTAAAGGCTAACTCATGCCACCTGTAATGAACAAGAGATAAAAGGCCACTGTTCTCGCAGTTTTACTTAAAAATTCGTTAGGTGACAGCTTGTGTAATGACAAAACCGATATTCGCCCAAAGTTGGTATACGACATGGGTAATGAGCCTAAATATATCGGCTTATGAAAAATGCCAAAGATTAAGGCATAGCTAAAAACGAATTTTAAATTCAAATGAAATAGATGGAAAATGTAGCCTATAATTGCCCATTGACGATTGATGCTCTAGTAAGAAAGTTAGGAAATCTGAACGGTAACACAAAACTTCTTTAACTATTGACTTGCCGAAATTTCTAAAACGAAATTTCTAAATGAAAAAGAATGGCTGTCGATGTAATCGGATATTACAACACTTTAGCTTTACAGGAAAACGTGTAATTTCAACAATCCTTTGTTTGTATTGCCGTCAAGCTTTTGCTTATATAAGTTGCCAACTTACAATTGTTAACATTATTCGAAAATTAAGCAGCAAGATATTGCCAGTAACTATTATTGATTGACATCAGAATCTTTGAATCGGTAGCTAAGACATCGTATGTTAATTTTCGACGTTTATAGAATTGATAATGTTTAAATGTAAAAACGATACATGTTTACTACCATATAATTCGTTAACTTTGAAAAATGCAAATACAGAAGTGCATACATTTTTGGACAATATATTAACTGAAAAAATAAATTTAATATCAAACTAGGCTATTTCATATATATAACAAGTAAGAGCGCTATATTCGGCCGTGCCGAATCTTATATAGTATATCTTATATCTTATAGTCATGCAATAACAGTAGTTTGTATCACCATTCATCCCATATGAAATACGTACATACATACATATAAAAAAAACATACATATATAAAAATTAAAATTATAACTTAACGTATGTATGTTAAAGAAAAAATAAAAAAAAAATAAAAAAAAAAATTTTTTTTTTAAATAATTAAAAAATATATAATAAATATAAAACAAAAAATAAATATAAAACAAAAAAAAATTTAAAAAAAAAATTATAAAAATATAAATAATATATTAAATAAAAAATAAAAAAAAAAATTTTAAAAAATGTAAGAAACATGAAAAAAAATTTTTTTTTTGGCTCAGCTGGGATTCAATGCCACGGTTACTCTAACCAGTATACACGTTTGTATGTATGTATGTTGTTGTTGTAATGTTGTTTTTGTGAAAAAAAAATCGAGGTGGTCGTGGGTTTTTGCTTATATCTCAGGTGTTTATGTACCGATGTTTCTGATTTTCAATACCGATCTACTCCCGAATATTTCTGATATTTTAATACCTCACCCGGGTCCAAGGGATGTCGGGGGGCTTCAAAAAGTTTATTTCAACATACACACGGTCAGACGAACAGACTGTCAGAGCTTAATTGACTCCCCTATTCATAAGCTTTCAGAAAATATATACTTTATGGGGTCGGAAATGAAAAGTGTAGAAATTTCACACGGAATGACAAACCTATATATACCCTTTTTCACTGTGTGAAGGGTATAAAAACAAGCCAAAAATGTGAAGAGAAAAACTAATCAATACCATATGACAAAAAAAAATAACGAAAAATAATTTTTACCAAGAGAAGCCAAAATCTTGCATTATACGCCTCTTGCACTTGTGAATTAGAAGTCATGAAAAATTGTTTTGCTGGGATATTTAATGTATCTTTGGCAATAAGCAAAACCTGCTTATGTCAACTTAAATAGTTTTTCAGGAGAGAGAGAACTTTTAAATTTTTGAGTTGATTTTTAAAAATTGATTACGTTTAAAATAAAGACTATATGAATTCTATGCTCTGCAAATTTAAAAGCATATTAATTTTTGTATAAAAGGCAAATTAAAGGTTGAATTAAATTATTATACCAAATGATATTGTTCTTTGAAAAAAATTAGGAAATAGTTATTACGCTATATCTTCTTGTGAAGTTGTCCAAAATAGTTGAAAATTTTATCATGGATCTACCGATCAAAATTCTGGTTCTGCAATATTGTGAATATTTAAATTTAAGCTTATGTCTACTTAAGCAGCAGATATTTGCACGCAAAGAAACAACATGATTGTGGTAACCATAATCGAAGAGCAACATACTATGATTGAATTGTATGATTGTGGTTAAAACATATAATGGTTGCAACTTATCATTATTATGTTTAATTAAAGTACAATTCAATAATCATATTATGACTAGAAATAAAATGAACAAATTTTTTTAAACAATAAAAATGTATTCAACAAGAAACAAATTACAAATTATTATTAAAAGTTATGATTGTCAGATTTCTTTGTAATCATACTATTTTTGCACACAACATTTAGTGGAATTTTTTGAATTTTAAATGCTTTTAAATCTAAGGTTTTTTTGTGAAGACATCATACAATTATTGTTTTAATAATTTTGTAAATCAAACTTTTTTAACAGGACAACCTTAACGAAGTTATCATAAAAATTAAATAATAAAATTTAAACAAAGGCTTGATTGTCGTGACGAAATAACGATAACTACTACACTAAAATATAAAAGAATAAAATGAATTAATTTCATAAGAAATTTCTCAAAGTCAAATTCCATTTCCCACATTAAGAAAATGTGTGCAGTGCACTTGTTTTCGATAACCAAAATATTGTTACAGAGAATATAATATGATCGTCGTGACAATGTCGTAACCAATAATTCTAAATATAAATATAAAAAGGGTGCATATAGCTTTGTCGCTCCGTATGTTATTTCTGCAATATTTCATTGCGATCCCTGATGATGAAGCCGTAGCTGGTCTCGAAAATGCATTTCACTCGGCTAGTATTGGATAACTAATTTTTCCTAGATATTTTGTTATTATCGCATTGCAATTAAAGCCTTAATAGAAATTTAATCAAAAATTTATTTCAAAAATATTTAAGAAAATTAATTATTGAAACGGAACTTTAGCCAAAATAAATGAGTTGCTATAAATAAAAATATTTTGTTAAAGCAATAACGAATTGTAGTTGTTTTAGCAAACGAAAACGTATTGTCTAGGCAATGTTGTAAACAACATTTCATCCTGTCATATCCTTTCAGTGACATTTAAAAGGAAAATGACAAGAAAGGTTTTGATAACAAGACGGAAATTACAATTGTCATAAAGTTGAGAACAGCACTATATTAAACTTAATGAAATACAGTTGTTATTGTTAAATAAACTATTACAACTTAGAATATATTTGTTTTATAAAAAAAAAGTTCTTTAGTCGCTGTGTGACATATTTTTGTTTCAATTCTTGTTGTTACTCCTTTTGTAAAAACATTTTTACAAGGTGACCTTATTAGGGGGAAAAAAATTGCGGTGTCATTGAGTGTCAAACTTCATTTACAAAACAGAGAACCAAAATTCCTTTTCCTACTGTAGTCAGTCACCTTGCAAAGCAAATACATGTTGGTATCAGTTGTTTTTTGGCGTCACTTAATAAAGTTAACAAAAATGTGTTTTAACAGGTTTGCTCAAAAAGAAAAATGTCCTTAAACTTTGTCCTCAGGTATCAATTACTTACATATATTGTCGGATTGTATTTGGCAATTTGTCTTTGTTGAAATTATTTGTAAAACGACCGGTAACCAAACAATTTATAAGGTCAGATTGTAAATAGTAGGGAAAAGCAACTCAAAACCGAAGCAAGCATTTGAAAGCTACAAAACTAATTTATAAAGTTACTCTGGGGCAATAGCAATCGAGGGTCGCCAGTTTTTGGAGACCAGTAACGGCAGTTTTGCTTGTTGACGTAGCAGTTTAAGTGAAAATGAGACTCGTCGCTCCAAAAAGTGGGTTTTACAGTGCGATAACGCTCTAACATCGTTTCACAAAAATCAAAGTCACTTTTTTTCAGCTCTTGAACGATTTGAATTTTAAAAGGATGGAACTTCAGATCGTTTTTTTAAAATTTCATTATTAATCACTCTTGGAAGTCCCACTGAGGCTGCTCTTTTGCGTATTGGAAGTTGCCGATTTTTACGTCAACTGCTTTCAACCAGTTCAATGTTTCTGGAAGTCCTTGAAGATTGACTGTGCCCTGGCCGTGGGTCATTCATAGCCAATATCTGCCACCCACGAACGAATTAAATGTACACTCGGTCATCATCACGCATTCGCCAAATACCGAACTTTGAACAAAATTGTCGACGCGCAATTACGTAAGAATCATTACTCTTAAAAAATGTTTTTACAGCGAACGCGCGATGCTCATTCGATCACTGCGACATCGTGACTGACAAGTCCTCACAATCAATAAGTTCAACGGTGCCACCCTCCCTCCGCACCATTTATAACTTTTTGAAATAATCGTATTTAAAAATATAAATTTGCCAACAGGCATCCTGTATAGGATGGGAGACACATAGTGGGATAGGATTCAATCTATACTAATATAATCAGGAGAAAATGTGTGTTTGTATGTTAGAAATTTGCTTGGAAACTTCTTATTCATAATTAAAAATTGTTTCACCAATGCTTTAAGTATATCCTCTGAACGTTAATAGACTATATTTTTATTTTATTCTTAAGGATGGCATGATACCTCCCATACAAATTGATCACATTTTATAATATATTTTAAGAATTACAGCAGCTATCCCCTTAAAAATGTATACGAGTTTTTTGGATACAAATTTCCTTACTGGAAAAAAAATGGTTAGGAGCGGAGCAGGGGGCATGGTATTCCCCATACAAAAAGTGCATTTGATATCATATATAGGAAACTATATATGAAACTACGCGCAATTTGGCATTAATTTCCTTTTTACACCCAAAAATGGTTACAATCGGAGCTGAGGTAGTGCTATCCCCCCCCAGCTAATGAAATACTTTCTATCAATAATCTTAAATCAATCAATAAGCTGCATTAAAAAAATCGCTTTGAATTATAAAGATTAAAATTGCACATACATGTACGTATAAACAAATTACGTATAAATATAAATGAAACAATAAAAATTTCCCGGTGGTTGTAGCGAAGCGCGCCGGGCTTACTAGTACAAAATATTGGGTAATTTTTTAAGAGCTATAGGATAGTTTAAAAAAATATCAAAAAATTCAGAAAAATGCATGAAATCTTTATTTGAATCGATAGTACGGTCCATATAATTTAATGTTTGAAGATTATTTCATGCAAATGTTGACCGTGACTGCGCCTTAAATGGTCCATCCGCTTAGTCCAATTTTGGCATACTCTTTCCAACATTTCGGCCGGTATCTCATGAATAAATGCTTCAATGTTGTTTTCCAAAGCGTCAATTGAGACTAAAGGCGTTAATTCGCACGATCTGTGCAGCCAATTGACCGGTCCCGAACGTGAAATAAAATGTTCTGCTGTGTGGCATGTGGCACCGTCTTGTTGAAACCACATGTCATGCAAGTCAAGCTCTTGCATTTTGGGCAAAAAAAAGGTTGAATAGCATCTCACGGTAGCGCTCACCATTCACAATTACGTTACGATTCTCATCATCTTTGAAGAAGTACGGTCCAATGATGCCACCAGCCCATAAATCGCACTAAACTGTGACTTTTTCTGGATGCATTGGTAGCTCTTGCAATGCTTCTGGCTGATCTTCACTCCAAAATCGACAACTCTGGTTAATAACGTACCCATTGAGCCAAAAATGAGCTTCGTCGCTAAACACAATTTCGATAAGAAGCGCGCGATGAACTTTCTTAACAGAGCACGCATTTTGATAACAAAATTCAATAATTTGCAAGCGTTGTTCGTTTGTAAGACGATTCATGGTTAAATTATAGACCAAACTGAAGATGTTTGACAGTGAAACAAAACACGAAACGTGCGTCAGCTGTTTAAACCAGTGTTGCCAAAAAGATAATAGCTAAAAAAAACGCCCTTAACTTTTAAAGATGACGTTGGACGAATTAATTTTTGCGCCAGAACGTGTAAATTTATGACACTTGAAAACTTTAAGCAGCCGACTATTTAACTAAATAAAAAAAATATTTTATTGTATGTTTCCGCGAATTCACATGATTATCATGATCGTGTGGTAGCCTATGTATTTAGGTTTCATTTAGTTTCGTTTAGCCGTTTATATGTACAAACATCCAAAGATATAAACATCAAAACATACAAGCATTCACATTTATTTTATTAGTAGGATAGTAGTAGTAGATTATTTATTCTGGCTCAAGTTCATTTTTTATTATAAACCTTTTAGAACATAAAATCTAAATTTCGGTATTAAAAAATTATTACTTTTCGTTTCTTAAAATAATAAATTTATATTTTTTGTTTGTTTAATAAACTGTTACAAATTATATAGACTTTTCCGGCCACGCTTATACAAGCAGCAATGTGACTCGAATGCAATAGTTATTTATTTAATATTGGAGTTTGAAAAATTTCATTTAGCTTTGTTTAACTGTTTTTGCATGTTTGAGTAACATAGATGTAAACATCTTAAAATTTAAAATTCACATTGATTATATTGGTAGGATTTAAACAACTTTTTACGTCTTTGACCTGTGGTGAAAAGGGTACAGTAACAGGTGGACTAAGCATATGTGCGTATCCCAGATTAAAATAAAAACTTTAACACAATATTGCTTGCTTCTGTAAATAAAACTTATTTGTGTAAGTCGTAAAATAGGTTTTAAAAATCCTAGGATTTAAATATATTTTAAATTCCAAATAATAAAAAAATTTACAGAAGCGACCACGGCTTTCCTAAATACAAACTATAGCCATTTGTTGTATTTTTTACCTGTGATATCCTACATCAATTAAAGTCTTTTGGGGTCTACACCTCGCAAGCATCATCCACACTTCACACAGAAATGTAGTCGAATCAAGTTCAAGTGCCGTTACTGCTTAAAATCTTTTTAATTATACCCTTCACACAGTGAAAAAGGGTATATATAGGTTTGTCATTCCGTGTGAAATTTCTACAATTTTCATTTCCGACCCCATAAAGTATATATTTTCTGAAAGTTTATGAATAGGGGAGGCGATTAAGCTATTTCAGTCTGTCCGTCTGTCCGTGTGTATGTTGAAATCATTTTTTTGAAGCCCCCCGACATCGCTTGGACCCGGGTGAGGTATTAAAATATCAGAAATATTCGGAAGTAGATCGGAATTGAAAATCAGAAACATCGGTACATAAACAACTGAGATATGAGCAAAAACCCACGACTTTTTTTTTCACAAAAACAACATTACAACAACAACATACATACATACAAACGTGTGTACTGGTTAGAGAAAACGTGGCATCGAATCCCAGCTGAGCCAAAAAAAATTTTTTTTTATATTTTAAAAATTTTTTTTTAAATTTTTTTTTTTTATTTTTTTTTATTTTTTATTTAATATTTTATTTATATTTTGATTATTTTTTTTTTAATTTTTTTTTTTGTTTTATATTAATTATATATATTTTAATTATTTTTTTAAAAAATTTTTTTTTTAATTTTTTTTTTATTTTTTTTTAAATTTTTTTTTTTAATTTTTTTTTTATTTGTTTTTTTTTAAAATACATTCGTAAATTTATAATTTTACAATGGGATGTTTTTTATATGTATATTTTTTATATGTATGTACGTATTTCATATGAGATGAATGGTGATACAAACTACTGTTATTGCATGACTACACGTTGTGAAGGGTATATAAGATTCGGCACGGCCGAATATAGCGCTCTTACTTGTTTTTTTTTTATGTCTTTTTTATTTTTTTTTTATTTTTTTGTTTGTTTAATATTTATTATATATGTTTTAATTATTTTTTTTTTGAAATTTTTTTTTAGTTTTTTTTTTAATTGTTTTTTAAAATTTTTTTTTAATTTTTTTTAATTTTTTTTTTTAACATACATACGTAAATTTATAGTTCTACAATGGGATGTTTTTTATATGTATGTACGTATTTTATATGGGATGAATGGTGATACAAGCTACTGTTATTGCATGACTACACGTTGTGAAGGGTCTATAAGATTCGGCACGGCCGAACATAGCGCTCTTACTTGTTTTTTTTTTTTGGTTCTGTTCGTTTTATAGTTTGCGAAAAACTTTAAGATTCTTTAAATTCTTAAAGCGTGTTTACGATGAAGTACGTTTGTGTGTGCCTGGAATAGAACATGTGCAAACATTTTCAAATCTACGTACTCGTATCTTTCATTTATGTACATCATCATCATCATCATCCTACTCTTCTCCCACAAACTACTTACACTTTGTCATAAACGCAAAATGTTTAAGGATTATTTTAAGTGTGTGTATACGAACACACACACAGATGTATTTATAAGTATGAGAGTGCATAATAAACATAACAAACGAATATATATGTTTGTTTGTTTGTTTGGGTATACATTGTATGTGTAGATTGTCCTTGACAATAAAAGAAAAAGAACTTTGAAATTTCCATTCAAAATTTTAGTGGTGATATGGAATAAGCTTAAGTTTGAAGAAATAAACAGACAATTTTAAGATTAAATCTGAAAAATACATTTACTGAAATGAGACTACATTCGAACAGCTTACTCATACTGTATGTTATATGTTATCCATATCGTACATACTCTACTTACATATATTTATAAATATAAACATGCACATAAATATGTATGTATGTACGTGTTTTATGGTAGCTGCAGGAATGTATGATTTTTGTGATGAGTTAAAAGTATCTGTTGAGGAATGCAATCGAACATAAATAAATGAAAGGGTATAATATTAAATTTTATTTTATACAAATGTTGAGATTTAACAAAAATATTTTAAAAATCAACAAAGAATTGCATCAATTTTTTACTCACAGAGAACTCAGCAAGTATTTGCTGTTAATAGAGTTTTTTTTGCTTGACTGCTAAAGAATTTATTAAAAATTGTAATAAAAAAAGAAAATAAGAAAATAATAGAACTTTATGTTATTTTTGTCGAAAATTTTTTGTAGAACTTTGTTCTGTATTCGGTATATATATAGTACATATCGTTGGTCACAAGTAGAAAGGCCCTAACTCAAGTCATTGTAACTTTACAGGAGAGGGCAAAAACGTAATAGAAACTACATTATCACAATGTTATTGCGTTTGGTAAATTGCTTGTAACAATGATATTTTTGATAAAATTGCTTAAGTAATAGTGTCGATGTATATTTGTGTTTTTTTTTCTACCCTTCACACAGAAGTGAAAAAGGGTATATGTAGGGTATATAGGTTTGTCATTCCGTTTGTAATTTCTACAATTTTCATTTCCGATCCAATAAAGTATATATTTTCGGAAAGCTTATGAATAGAAAAGTTGATATTGCCCTCCTGTCCGTCTGTCCGTGTGTGTGTGGTGAAATCAACTTTTTGAAGTCCCCCGACATCGCCTGGACCCGGGTGAGGTAATAAAATATCAGAAATAGAAACATCGGTACATAAACAACTGAGATATGAGCAAAAAAACACTGCCACCTCTTTTTTTTAACACAACAACAACATACAACAGCAACATATGTACATACATATAAACGTGGTATACTGGTTAAAGTAAACGTGGCATCAAATCCCAGCTGAGCCAAAAAAAAAATTTTATATTAATTTTTTTATTTTTTATTATATATATTATTTATATTTTTATTATTTTTAATTTTTTTTATTATGATTTTTTTTTTTTAATTTTTTTTTATTTAATATTTATTATTTAAAATTTTACTTTTAATATTTTTATATCTTTTTTTTTTTAATTTTTTTTTTATTTTATTTTTAATTTTTTTTTTATTTATTATTTAATATTTATTATTTAAATTTGTATGTTTTTTAAATTTTTTTTTTAATTATTTTTTATTTATTTTTTTTTTTCATAAGATTTTAATTTCATTAGTTTAGTTAACATTAATACAAATGACATTTTAGTTTCTATTTGCATTTGTGTAATTTACTTTAGTCAATTTTAAGGCCTTTTATTGGCTTAAGCTACTGTCAAAAATCAACGAAAATCTTTTAGTTATTTTAACAAATGGCGTACATAGGTCATCGCCTAAATATGTCATCGTAGTGCTTCCGCTGCAATTTCCTCACAGATTTTCCTCAATGTTCTTCATGTATATTATAAATGAGACAAGAGCAGCTGTATCCAAAATGTTAACGAACAGTGCCAGTGGCCACCGAAATGTTGTTTGTTTTATGGAATACTGTGGCAATATCCTTAGTTTTGTTATAATATAAAAATATCTCTGGTTTCTTATTTACGTAATTTTATCTTTGTTCCTTGTTGACAATAGCACAACTGATTTATTTTTGGAAGGAGCATAGGACTCTCATGTTTCACCTTTTAGAAAAACCAAACAGCTTGGATACGGTTTAAGCTCTTTTTTGTTATTGTACCTATGACGGACAACTTCCAAGTGGCCACCGCTGTGGGTTTTCAAATTCCATTTGTTGTACACAGCGTCGACCTTTTTGTTTGAAGATCGTGTTTTAATACAAACCGTCCGCACAAGACGTTGTTGGCCTTTCGTTGCTATTAGAATTTATCTACTGTGAAGCTCGGATATAGCGAAGGCTAAGCCAGCAAAAGCATAATATAGTTAGGCCTTTTGACTTTATTTTACACACTTTGGCAACATTGGCAACATTGATATTATGAACAATTCACACTTTGTAGCATAATTGCAAGTTGAATTAAATAGAAGTTTCAACAAATAAATAATAATTTTTTTAACAAAGAATTTAATTTTACATGTAAATTTCTAGATCTTTTCATTCTTTGTGAAAAAACGGCATTAATACAGTAGTATCTCTTAAATCAAAACTTCTACACTGAAGACTTCTGGGAAAATGTAAACATAAAATTAAATACAAAAAGCTAGTCGAAATTTCCCAATATTTCCTAATATAACAGGCTATCTATACTTATGGTTAGAGATGCAGGTCTTTCGTGACGTCAGGTAAAAAAAACTCAGAAAAAAGGGGTGCCTGGAGAGCCTTTTTTAGACTGCATGTAGTGTCTACTCTCTTTTGGCCCTACTTAGACTCTTGCCATTAAAGTCAAGCATAGTTTAAATCCCAAAAAAACCTCGATGCCCAATTAAGTAAATTTATGTCGCATCCACATTACCGGGTGTTCTTCGATAAAAGCCGCCACGTCTGGTTGGAGTCTTATGGCTCAATAAAGTGTACTCACGCTTAAACTTTTTAACGAATAACCTGCGCACTAAAGCTATGGATGGCGACAAACATTTCAAAATTGAACAATAAAAAACACATAACAATATTTTTATTTATAATCAAAAATATTTGATATTTTCCAGGGAAGTTACTAAACATTTTTATTATACCCTTCACACAGTGAAAAAGGGAATATATAGGTTTGTCATTCCGTGTGAAATTTCTACAATTCTCATTTCCGACCCCATAAAGTATATATTTTCTGAAAGCTTATGAATAGGGGAATCGATTAAGCTCTGTCAGTCTGTCCGTCTGTCCGTCTGTCCGTGTGTATGTTGAAATCAACTTTTTGAAGCCCCCCGGCATCGCTTGGACCCGGGTAAAGTATTAAAATATCAGAAATATTCGGGAGTAGATCGGTATTGAAAATCAGAAACATTGGTACATAAACAACTGAGATATGAGCAAAAACCCACGACCATCTCGATTTTTTTCACAAAAACAACTGGTTAGAGAAAACGTGGCATCGAATCCCAGCTGAGCCAAAAAAAAATTTTTTTTATTTTTTTTTAAATTTTTTTTTTAATTTTTTTTTTTATTTTTTATTTAATGTATTATTTATAATTTTTTTTGTTGTTTTATATTTATTATAAATATTTTAATATTTTTTTTTAATTTTTTTTAATGACTACACGTTGTGAAGGGTATATAAGATTCGGAACGACCGAATATAGCGCTCTTACTTGTTATAACAATGGGTTCGTTCGTTTACTAAAACTTTTTACTATTTCTTACTGGATTGTTAATGTTTTATATGGAAATTTCTGTAAACGAATGCAATTCAATAAAATTCAGTTAAAAATAGTCAATGCTTTTTGAGTAAACGAACAAACATAATAATTTATTTGTTATTTCAATCTATTTTTTTTCTAAATTGTTAAAATTCCCTGAAGATAGCATTCAATAGAGTACCATTATAGTCTAAAAAAAAGCTTGAGTTTAAGTTGAAAAATATGTTTAACAATATAAAAAAAAGGTCAAATAACATTAAATACGATTAAAGACCTTTTTTTTAAGTCATTCGTAAATATAAATAAACTTTGTCGAACAATTTTTTTTATATGAAGAGTTTCTTCAACATGTTTTATAAACACATAAACATGCATAAGCATATGCATATTCATACAAACATAAATACATACAAGCATACCGATTGTTTACAAAAATATGTACACATTTGAATTTGCTACAGAAAAATACTGTGACAAGTATTCGTGAGAAGATGGAGGATTAACAGTACTTTTATATTAAAGAAAAAAAATTGTTGAGCCTTTATAAGTAGTACTTTCACGTTGTGAGGACTTAAAAATAGAGTAATAGAGTGAACACCTGAATTCCATTTGGTTTTTCTAATCACGTAAGGTGTGCATGCATGTTTAAGGACACTCTGTGGTTAAGATAAAACTAAAAATATGTTAATTAAATTGCATTAATTAAATTAAATTTTTCTGCCTTTTTTTGTCGCCAAATAGAAAGAAATACGTGGTTTTTAAATTAAGTTTTTATTTATTATTAACTAGAACCCACACAGTTTTATGATATGTATTTCTTTAAATCGATAGACCAGAAAAAACATTTATCAGTTAAAAAGTAAATCCAAACACCAAATTTACAAAAAAAAATAAATAACACAACTTTTAAACGGGAGTTTAAGTTGTTACACTCTATGCTTTTTTTATACCCTTCACCTGGGGTGCACAAGGGTCTTTGTCATTCCGTTTGTTATTTCTACAATTTTCATTTCCGACCCCATAAAGTATATAAATATTTTCTGCAAGCTTATGAATAGAGGAGTCGATTAAGCTCTGACCGTCTGCCCGTCTGTCCGTGTGTTGGTTGAAATCAACTTTTAGAAGCAACTATATGCTCCTCAGATCTGTGTATGGTATCAATCTCTTGGAAATATCCTGGAATGAATCGCAATTGAAATTCAGCACAATGGCCCCATAACTTTCTGAGATATGAGCAAAAAACCACGACCACTTCGTTTTTTTTCACAATTAAAACAACAACATACATATATACTGGTTAGAGTAAACGTGGCATCGACTCCCAGCTGAGCCAAAAAAAATTTTTATTTTTTTTTGCTGATAAAACAATCATTATTGCATGACTACGCGTTGTGAAGAGTATAAAGATTCGGCACGGTCGAATATAGCAGTGTTACTTGTTTTGTTTTTGTTTCTTTTACCATACACATAAATACACTCCGGTTCGTTGATTTAAAGGCACTAAAAATTACATATTCAGAAGCCTGTATCTTTAGCAATCTTTAACCGATTGCAGAATTTTAAAATAAAAATGGAAGCTAGACATCTTGAGATATAAAAAGATCATGTCAGTAGTGGTCCCTTAACTAAAGAATTTTTTCTGACCAGGCTTCTGAATATTTAATTTTAAGTGCCTTTAAATCAGTGAACCGGAGTGTACAAGGACCAGAAATATTAAGCCAAAATACAGAACAAGAAATAATTTTACCAAAAACAACAACAATGAGTGTAGTACAAACAAACAAAGTAACATGTTTATTTTAAACAAATATAAATACACGGTTTTATTATATTATTATAAATAAATGTAAAATTTCTTTGCCGTAGTGTGACCACAAAACAGCTGATTTCTGACAAAATAAACTTTTGGCAGCTAACAAAAATGTGCCTAATGTGACCATAATGTAACCATTTTGATTAATAACTGTTTGATCTTGCAAACAAGTTTGACGAAAATATTTCTCTAGTGTGACCATACCTTAAGAGTGGCAAGTCTCTTATGCTCTTCATCATTATATATTAGTCAAGCGTTTATTTTTGGTATTATTATATTAATGTAGATAATACTAGAGCTACTAGCTGGAATTTGAAAAAAAATGATATTCAATTAGGGTGCGATGCTTCGTAATGGATGCACCAGCGAGGGCAAAAATACTGGGCACTAAAGGGCATAGTCGGTACTTCTCAGCAAAAAGACAAATTTATAAAAACCGTTTAGTTTTCCCTTTTTAAATTAACTGTACCTCGCTGTAAATTAACTGGTTACACTTAAAGTAGACTGTGTTGCAACCGCTTCCTTTTTGTTGATAACAGTAATTCGTTATTATTATTCAATATTGAATTTATAAATACTTTAGTATGCACTATACCAGTGATTCTTAACCTGTTTTTTTTTTGTTGAAGCACAGTTTTAACGATATCAAAATTTGGCGGCACCCAAAAAAAAAATAAGTTTAAAAATGATTTACTTACCCATGACACACTGCGTTAAATATCTTTTAAAAATAACTTAAAGGGCCATTATTACAACTTGCCGTTAGTTAAAGAAAGGATTTGTTGTGTCCGATAAATAGCTTTGAATTATTACTACTTTACTTTGTTATTGTTATTATTATTTATAATAATATTTAATGGATAATAAAATAAATGAAGGCTTTATAATGCAAAGCTAAAGGGTGGTTAAATTTTAAGGGCCGATGTTGGTTTTTAATAAAACACAAATTATTTAGGAAATCATTGTGATTGCTTTTTATTATGATAATATTGGTGTGATTCAATTATTTATGGAATAAAATATCGGTTAAATGGCCGCCGCGACTTCGGCGGCACACCCCCATCCGATGGTCCAAGTTTTCAATGACAATGTTGATGCTCAATCGTTGGGCACAATGATGAGTAGAGGTTAATTACTCCTTTGCCACACTATCGCGAAAAACTACGAATTAAGAAGGCATTCCCGGATGTTTTCACATTTCATACAGATCTTTTTTGCTGAAATTTAAATATTTTTCACAATTCTGAACGATTATGTTGACCAAAAGAATCACGAAGTGCGCAAAATGCATTTTGATTTGAACGACCATTTTCATAATAAACCTGAATAACTTTATCGCGTTGCTCGATTGTGTATCTTTCCATGGTTCAAATTGAATTAGTCTGAAATTGAGAAATGTCAAATGAAATGCAGAAAAAAAACTTGACTTTTAGGTGTGGTTCACATTCAACATCGGCCCTTCAAATTTAACCACCCTTCATTTATCGGTTCTACAAAATTCTGCCTTTTACTAACGGCATGTTGCAATAATAATTTAGGGCAAATGTGTGAAATAAAATTATGTGCACAACAAAAATAACAGTACGCTTAAATATTAAGGGATTAACTTCAAATTAATAATAAGAATATTTTTAATTTATATCTAGAAATTGCCCGAATATATATTTCTGTTACTTCCCAGCAAAAACTCTAGTTACTAGGTAATGAGTTTTAAGTACTAGAATACAGTTTTTCACTACGACAATTTGACATTTAAATTAATTTTTTTTTCATTGGAGACAACTAATTACCACATTTGTTTACAAATAAGGACTCTAATAACTACTTACCATGCTCATATGGAAATGGGAACTCAAACATGTATTTATTTTTTTAGAATAAGTAATTGATTTTAATAAGCCTAAATATCCTTTTGAATATATATTCTTACAGAAGTCGTTCAGTTTTTGTTAGGGCAAAAATTTGTTTATTCTGCAATACGTTTTATTCAGATAAAAAAAAAATGTGCCACAGTCTATAAGACACCAGTTAACTTATGAATAGCTCCATCGCTTCATCATTTTGAAAATTATAATTATTTATACTTTAACTACCGTATTCATAAAGAATATTTCAGATTTATTAAAGGCTTATTTGACATATGTTGAACAGAAATTTGCCAAATAATCCTTCAGTAAACCTTAAATATTTTTATACCCTTCACACAGTGAAAAAGGGTATATATAGGTTTGTCATTCCGTGTGAAATTTCTACAATTTTGATTTCCGACCCCATAAAGTATATATTTTCTGAAAGCTTATGAATAGGGGAGTCGATTAAGCCCTGTCAGTCTGTCCGTCTGTCCGTGTGTATGTTGAAATCAACTTTTTGAAGCCCCCGAACATCGCTTGGACTCGGGTGAGGTATTAAAATATCAGAAATATTCGGGAGTAGATCGGTATTGAAAATCAGAAATATCGGTACATAAACAACTGAGATATGAACAAAAACCCACGACCACCTCGATTTTTTTTTTCACAAAAACAACATTACAACAACAACATACATACATACAAACGTGTATACTGGTTAAAGAAAACGTGGCATCGAATCCCAGCTGAACCCAAAAAATTTTTTTTTATTTTTTTTTTAAATATTTTTTTTTAATTTTTTTTTTATTTTTTTTTTTATTTTTTATTTAATATATTATTTATATTTTTATTATTATTTTTTTTTTAATTTTTTTTTTGTTTTATATTTATTATATATATTTTAATTATTAAAAAAATTTTTTTTGTAATTTTTTTTTCAAATTTTTTTTTAAATTTTTTTTTAAAATTTTTTTTTAAATTTTTTTTAACATACATACGTAAATTTATAATTTTACAATGGGATGTTTTTATATATGTATGTTTTTATATGTATGTACGTATATCATATGGAATGGTGATACAAACTACTGTTATTGCATGACTACACGTTGTGAAGGGTATATAAGATTCGGCACGGCCGAAAATAGCGCATTTACTTGTTTTAAATAAATCCGGCAGTAAATGCTGGGGCACAATGAATCCATCGTCCGTCAAACTTCAACCTTTTCACCTGACATCAACGTATTGACGGAGAGGGGTTGGCACAATCAGTACTTTGTGTTGACGGATCATTAGGCTGAAGGCCGATAATATTTATATAATTTTTTTTTTACTTATCTTTACAATAATAAAAAAATAAATAAAACAAAATAATATTTTTTTAAGAAAATGTCAATTTAGCTTCAAATTCATACAATCTATATAAAAAAAAAGAGTTTTGAACCGAAAACAACTGCATGCTTCTGTGGCGGCTCATGCATCACAAAAAAGTACGGCGGCTGCTGTAAAGCCGGTTGACTTCGCTTTTTGCGCACAACCATATTGTAGTTGTCAAAGTACTCGACGTACGTCAAAAGTTGGCCAACTTTCGTACTTTGCGTTGACGGAAACGTACTGAATGTGACAACACTCATAAGAAAACATGTATTTCAACTTAGTTGCTAGTTGAAAAAGTTGAAGTTTGACGGACGACGAATTCATTGTGCCCCCGCCTTAAGTGTGTTTGTCGCAAAAAGAATCATACAATAAAAATGGCTCCAAACAATTTTTACGATAAAAAATTTATAGTGTAAGTACTAAATTTAATATTATAAGTTCAGGCATTACATATCTACTGCCTTGTAAGACGAGCGATATGTAAAAGTCATTGAAAAGTATGTCATTCAGTTATAGCAAGTCATTACCCAGTTTTTGCTGGCTTGTTATTTTATACACTTCTGAACTTGAGATCACTTTTTTTTTTAAATAAAAAATTTAAAATTAAAATTTTTTTTTATAAAAAAAAGAGATCTCAAGCTCAATACAAAAAACAATTATTGATATTAATAAAAAAAAGATCGAAAACATTTATTTATTATTTACTTTTTATATTAAATAATTTTCGAATGCTTCGGTCTCTTTTTAAAAAAAATATTCGATTTACAAAGTTTACAAATATTTACATATGTATGTATGCATCACCCAATTTACATGATGAATTTTATGACGTCCAATTTTCTTAATTCCCTTTTGAAGTTGCTACCAAAAACTACTCAAATTTATACGATGGTTTTATTGGACGTCTAATTTCTAATTTGTATTGTAGACTATTAAATTTATATTTTTATTTTCTTTATTTTGATGTCGAAAAAACTTATTACTGCTTAATATTTTTTTTATCAGTCAAAAAGCACAATCCAGTTGATAAGAATAAAAAAATAAAACGTAACAGAAAGAACTGAAAAAAGTGTAAAGCGAAGTGTCAAAAAAAACCATGAAAACAGAAACCAAGAATGATTAAATAAAGATTGCGCCTTGCGCATGATTTACCGTTAGATGACGTAGTAATCCCCTCGCAAAGGTTACCAAGTCTGTATCATATGTGAAATTTATAATTTCTTACAAAAAATGTATGTATTTTGTAATAGTTGGCAGCCCTGTAATTAATTTACTCAGAGAGTTCTAAAAAAAAGTATTACATCGGTGTTTAATAAACAACGAATTTCGTGTCATATTTTATAATAAATACATATAAATAATATTAAAATTATTAAAATTATATAAAAAGTGTTTAAATTTGGTTATTTAAAAGCTGCAAAACAGAAAACAAAATAAAGTGAAAAGATAAGAAAGAGAGCAAATATGAAATGTGCAGTGGGCAAATGCAAGCAATGTAACAGCAAAAAAAACAAGTGAGAAATTATATTTAAATCTAATAAATTGCGCATTTTTAATAAAACGTTTGTATTTTCAAAAAGCTGTATCATTTTACAATTTTCCAAAAGATGAATCTCGAAGGAAGTTTTGGGTAATATTTTGCAAACGAATGAAGGCTGTAAATGTGGATAAAGAAAAAATTTGTGCTTTGCATTTCAAGCAAGAAGATTTTGAAAGAAACTTGATATTTGAAATGGGTAAGTTAAAACAAAATTAATTCTTGCAGAACATTACTTGTGAATAGAATTTAGCAAACGGCGTAAAAAATTTTAAAATCCCATGCAGTTCCGTCTTTAGACACTAGTGCTATTGAATGTGAAACGAAAACTGCTAATGAAACTGAAGTTACAAATGTATATGAAGGACTACGTGAAACTGAAAAGCAAAATGATATTCCAAATAGTTTTGAAGAAAAATTGGTCGCGAAAAATGCTCCAAGGCCGACTGATCTTGAAGAAAATCGCTTCCAAACTTACACCATATTTTTCAAATTAAATGGTAACAAATTATTACTTTCAAGCGGATATTTACAAAAGCATTTGGATATAAAGAATTTAGTTGCTTTAAAACATTTAATTAGAAAAATGACAATTTGTCCCACTGTCATGTTTTTACACAAACATTATTAGTTATACAGCTGAATTTTATTAGCCAATCAGAACACAGCTTGAGTGACGTAAGAATTCCTAAATGCGCAGAAATGTTTTTTTATGGCTGCGTGATGGCGTAATCTTTATTTAATCATTCTTGACAGAAACCATGTCTATTTCTCTACCCCCCTTTCTTCTCTACACCGTTTGCTACCAAACAAAAAATGACGTCCAAAATTGGCCGTCATAAAATTCATCATGTAAACCTACTGTATGTGTGTATGTCTATATGTATTTATATGCAGTATATTTGTTTGCAATCTGTTAAAAGTATTTTTAATAAAAGTCAATTTGACTTTTTTTAAATATGAAAATTGTTCTTTTTGACCTCAATATATTTTGTTATATTTCTACCGCGATGGTTAAAAGAAACAAAAACAACAATTTATATTTATTTTTATAACAAAAAAAAAAAAAAAAAAACAACGCAATAACTGAAAATCATATTAAACAAGTAAGAGCACTACATTTCGTACTTTTATAGCTAAGGTTTTTTTTCAGCAATTTTTTGTTTCCCAGGAATGCGAGATTTATTTTTTAATCGCAGCAAAACAAATAAAATGTAATTTTGTTTTTAATTGATAAAAGACCCTTTATTAAAAAGCATTAAATAGTTTATAATGTAAAAGAAACACGTAAAAACTATAAAAATTAATAAAGAAACTTGAATTTAAAATATAAATTGAGTAAAAATATTTTTATTGAAAACTATTATTCTCTAGATACGAGATCAAATATGAGAACAAAAATACAGGTACTTCAGCTATGAGATCAAAAATAAAATCATTAGAATTCAATTTCAATATAAACATCTGCTTTCGAATCGTAGCCACCATTTTTATTTCCCGGGATCCCGAAAAACAACCCCCAAAAATCGGGAAATCGCGTCGGAGTTGTTTCTGCTAATAAATAAAACAGATATTTCAATAAAGTCCTCTTTTATTTCAAAAACTTTGTCCATAGAGAAATTATATGAATTTAAGATAAATCGTTTTATGGGAGGTGGGCGTTATAGTGGGCGGGTCATCTAAATTTTCCGGCATAACAATGATATTGATAAGCAGGATATTTGTAGCAAATTTCATCATCATACCTCTTATTTTATCGGTTTTATAAGCTTTTAAATTTTATTAACAGTAAATAACGTGAACAGTGGACGTTATAGTAGGCGTGTCAAAGTTATTTCTGCTAATTAATACAACTTAGATATTTAAATATAGTCCTTTATTATTCCAAAATCTTTATTTATAGAGAAATTATATGAATTTTAGGTAAAACGTTATATGGGAGGTGGGCGTGTCACATTTATTTTCCATTGAAACAAAGTCTCTGACCAAAATGCAAAGTGTGTAAGATTTCAGAATCGTACATCTAAGTTTGTCCGTTTTATTAGGTTTTAAATTTTAAATATACCGAAAAATACACTGCGCGGTATTAATTTTCGTACATTTTGATCTGTAACTCCTTTCCTAATGCATAGATTTTAGCAATTTTTGGGCAAAAATATTTCTTTTTACTCAGGAAATTTACATGCGAAATTTCAAGGCTCTACGTTAATGAGTTTGTACACAATTGCATTTTATTCGATGTTAGAAGGACACGGTTTTTCGACCTACTCTTCCATTACGAGCTATAACTCTCTTCCTAATATTCCGATTTAGCCCATTTTCAATACAAAACAAAGTTTGTGTGTAAGAAAGATTCTGGCAAAATTTGAGCCCCCTAGGTTTTTTTGGTGCGACCTCTGTCGTGCTATCAACAGACGGAATATTTTTCAGCTGAACTACAAAAATATATGCTTCAAGGCTGTGTACCCTACAATCACCATTGCTATTCGATATAACGCTTATTTAAACGATATCCATAACTACAACTTTAATAATACGTACTTGATAAAATACAACGGAATTATAAAAAAACATTTTAAAGATTTGGGTAAAAGATTATTCTTTGTCATTAGCTTATTTTAATATTTTTAACTCTGTAGTTTGTTTTAAACGATTTAAAATTTTTCAACGATGAACGCACACATGATTTAAACGATAAAAAAGCAGCACAGTTACTATTTTAGTAATGCCCAGCCAAAGGATAATAAAAGCGTATTATGAATATGAGATACATAAAGAAATTATCATTTGATAGAAATCAAAAATTATAATTTTTATTGTCGAACTATTTATTTTAACCCTATTACAGTTGTGGTTTCCCAAATATACCATATTTATAATGAGTTATTTTTTATACCCCTCACCTGTGCCAAGGGTTAATATAGGTTTGTCATTCTGCTTGTAATTAGGTTAGGTTGAAAGGGAGGGGCACTAAAAGCCCAAACCCACGAAGGTATACACTTATGCAAAATTGGCATGTTGTGCGCTTCAAATGGAATTCCCAAACAAAAACCGTACTCATTATTTCCCATAAGTAACGGACTAGTCCAAGAACCCAGTCCCAACAATGTAATTCCTTATGGATCTCCAGTTCGAGTTCCTCAGGTACTCCAAGTTCGGCATAGTATCCACTGTAAAATTTTCGCGTCTAATACTGTAGAGGCTTATTATTGCGTCCGCTTGTAATAACTTAAATATTTATTTGCGATACCATAAATTATATATGTTTCCTGAAAGCTTATAAATATGGAAGTCGCTTGAGAAATGTCCGTCTGTCTGTCATGTTGCTAAGATCTGTGTGTGGTATTTATATTTTAGAGTGAAACGGGAATGTACCGCTATTGAAATTCAGCACAATTGCCCCACCCCTAAGTTTCTAAATTATATGCTTTTTCTCGTATTTTTACTAAAAAAAAATCAAAATTTTTAACGCTAGGATAATTCAGGATATGATATGCTACTTGGAATACTAAAAAAAATTTTGGACAAATCGCTTATAATCGGTGGAGTTATAGGCAAAAATAATTTCAAAAAATATATATTTTTTTAAATACACCTTAATTTTTGGCCACATTTAACACACTAAACTAAAAGTCTCGAATATTACTGGTGTGAGAAATTAACAAATTGGTTTAAAATTCAGTGAGATATAAACACAAAAAAAACAAATGTTTCGGTGTTTCTTTTTTAAATCTACAAACAAAAATCGATTTTGTTTGCCTCTGGAGAACAAAGAGGATCGATATGGGTATTTAAAAAAGAAAACAGAATATAATGGGTTATAAAAAATGTAAAAACCAAGATGGCCGCTACTAGAAAATTTGTCAAATCTAGAGATTAGAAATATACTCTCTTCAGCACCTTCAATACTGGTATCAAACGAAAAGGCTTGGGCAGTAGAATACAGTAAGCTATAAGAAAGTTAGATTCAAGATGGCGTCCGAAGTTAAATGGTTGTATAATTAGTCGAATAAAGTAGAATACAGTTAAACTGTGTAATAAATACTTCAAAATCGAAGATGGCCTCGGAAAAAATACAGTAAAACGACGTATAATATTAAATTTGAAATTTTGGCTATGTTACTAAGTATGTGGTCTCTTAACCTATGTACATGATAATAAAGGGTGTTATCAGATTCGTCACAGCCGAATATAGCATTTTTACTTGTTTTTGTTTGTGGGGTACCTGGAATGACACAAATGATAACAGTGAAACGTACAGAGTTTAAAGATTATATATGTTTCTTTATCATATATGTAAATAGGTCATACAAAATGTTTTTGTTTTATTTTGAAGGTGCCACGGGCACTGTTTGCTTTGACAGTTCATTCTGAGTTAAACTACTCATATTAATTATAGAATAGTCCACACGAAGTTTAAAAATGCACCTTGTACTTGCAAGTTGTTCTTTGCGGCCTTAAAAGTTAATGTTGACAATTTTAATTGATTCGGATTAAGGTTTAATTAAGGTCTAATCATAATACGCAGTTGCAAATTCGACTTCTCACCAAACATATAAATTCGCTTTTCAATATCTGTAACTGATCATCTGATCGTTCTTGCATTCTACAATCAATATGAATTCACCCTTAAATATTTTTTTTTATATAAAATTGGAAATTAATATGAAAAATTGCATTTAGTCGAATTTACCGCTGCGTGTTCCATGTTAAGCGAACCCTGTTAAAATTATAACGAGTTTTACAAATTTGTTATTTGCACATAGAAAGTCTAATAAGAATATCGAGATTTTTCAACATTGTTAACCAGTGTTGCCAGTAGATATACATACGTGACCTGCTCCACGAAAAGGGACCTCTGCGCCGAAAAGAAGTTTTTGAGAAAAACGCGTTTAAAAAAAGCGCTTCGTTCAACACACGTTGTATTGATACGTTCTGTTTATATCACATTTTGAAATTTTTTCATTAATTATGTTCATCTTTACAGGTGATTTGTAAAAAAACTAAAAGACATAGAAACTTGCGGTTTGCGGCATTTGAAAGAGCAGTTTTTTTCCTATAAGAATCACTCAAAAAGTAAAAAAAAATTGTCGGCAAAGAGGTCCCTTTTCATGGAGCAGGTCACATATGTATTTACACAAGAATGTAAACAAAACTAATTTTTTTTTACTTAATAAAAAATTTTTGTAGAATTGTATCATAAAAAATACATACAAACATATTTATGTAGAAATACATATTTGCCTACATACACAAATAGTAATTTTTAGAAATAAAATTTATTTTCTTCGAATTGCAGATACAGAAATAATAAAAAATTAATACATTCCTTTGAATGATTTAATATCAAACGAAATTGAATTTAAAAAAAATTTAAGTCAATGTTTACGATTTATGTGCTGTTTACAAAATATTTATATTAGTAAGTAAAAGCTTGTTTTCATTAAAACGCGAATAATAAGTTTTTATTAGCCTGACCTGTGTACACATATGTACATAGGTCTACATAGACATATACTTTATGATATTTCTGTATGATATGTATGTATGATATGTATTCACACTTATGTGTGTATGGCTGTATGCATTAATGTGACAGATTTTTTGTATCCACTTTAAGACTAAGAGCTGATTCTTGCTCTTTGATATTGAAATTTTTTTATCCGTCAAGGGACCAAAAGTAGGGTAACATCCTGTGATATGATAAACAAAAAAACTGAAAACGAAAAGAAAATTATTGCTTAAAATGTGCCCAAAATAGAGCCCCTCGCTTTGTGTAGACATATTTTAGGGTTTTTGTTTATCACAGACTGCTACTAGACAATAAAAAATCGTTGACGATAAGTCTAGGACTCAACGAGCAAATCGTTAGCGAAAATTCGATACCTATATTAAATGAATATAGGCGAACGCACTGATACCAATGCTTAGCGAAGATTTCTTTCACATCACCTTTAAAGACAAATGCCGCCAGTGACATATTTGAATCGTTAAGGAAAATAATTTGGCCAACTGGGATATATACTTCCTGAAACACACACACACTCTCATACATAGATAAAATAATGGCCGAGCAAATTAATTTTTTACTTTTGCCCTGCGAGCATAAAAGTTAAATTTTAGATGTTACTGATTAAAGGCCACTGTTTTAAGTCTACTAGAAACAGTGATAAATTCCACAAAAACTATATAGGTACATTAATTTCAATCTCCCTTTAGCTGAATTTTATTATAAATAAAATGATCGAAATAGTCAGTTATTAATATAATATAATAAATATATACATAGACAAGTTTACAAAAAAATTTAGTTCTTGAATAATTGCTTAACCTAGTAGCATAAGTCACTCATTACAATGGTTGAACAGTTATTTCTTAAAGGAAAATATTGTTTTTAGAAATTGTTCGAAGGGTACAAACACAAGATTATTCATAAATCAGCCGCTGTACAGGAAGTTCTTATGTTGTCTCTTTCAGCTCTACGTGGCTTGATGCATAATTTTGTGTATGTTTATCCCTTTTGTTCTCTATCAGCATAAGGGTAAGTAAAAAATGTTGGAAGCAAAAAGTAATGTCAATACTTAAGAAAAAAACGCTTTAAATACAAAAGTTTTCTATTAAAAATTTGTTTGAGTATAAATATATATCGAAAAGAAATTGAGTCCCATTTCTTTTACCTTGTTTTATAATAAGCCATCTTAAATTTTAAAAGCTTTGTTCTTGCTGAGATTTTGTTTGTTTATAATTTTTTTTGTAAAATAAGTAAACAAATTCAAATGATATGTTTCTATTTTCCTTAGTCTTGAAAAATCATTTAAGAAACTTCACTTAGGCCTATTAACAAAATATTCAGTTAAATAAATTTAACGTAAAAGTTTCCTTCTTTCAGTTAGCTTAAACTGAGGTTTTAACTATAAATTAACGACCATATGCATAAAAACTTATAACAGGCTTATAAGTCGTTTTTAAGCAAAATTCACTATTGTTGCATTCATAAACCATTAATACCTTTCATAAAATCGAAAATTTTATTGTTTGATTTACCCTTCTTTAAACCAAAATAAGGCGACATTTCATGCATAATGCGTTAACACATGCGTTAAACAATTTTTTTAAAGAAATTTTGTAAAAAAATTTAAGAAAAAGTAATTGAAATATTAAAATTGATTAGATTAACACATTTCGACATATAGATAAGTGCAATTTATACAAAAGAAAATAATAAATATAACATATTTAAATATAAATAAAATTAAAAAATTATAATAGTGATGTAAGAAAAACGTAAACAAACTTTTAACCCGAATACTTTTCTTATTGTTATTAACAAAATAAGTAAATAATTAATATTTGTATTATAATTTTTGCTCAAAATTTTTCATATACCAAAGTTATAACTTTTGATTTTTCGATATTGTTTTTGTGCTTTAATTTTATAAAAAATGTTACCTTTACTTGATACCCGGGTAAATCTTATAGTAGTTATAAGCACCACTAAGAATAAAATGACAACTAAATATAAAAAGCGTTGCCATACATACTAATAAAATCACTACAAACATTTAATAACTATAAAAGGTTTATTGTACGTTTATAAATACAAATTCTTATTAGTGGTTTATAACACAAAAAGCGTTTAATAACTATTGTACACTATAACCATAAAGTAACTACATTTTATGCATATAGCCGTAAAAATTAACTTGTAGTTATCAATTATTATGAATTAATTTCAAAAAGAAGAAGAAATGTATACATAAATATAAATTCTTAATGTGCACCCATCTGCTAATAAATTTATTAAAATTAAATGTATTTTGAAACAATTTCTGTTATAAATATAACAATTATCTTAGATAAACGATATCTCATGTAAAACTCTGCATCAGGTAAATTAAAATGATCCATTCGACTTCTGTGGTTATATTTTCTTTTCATACAATAAGAAATATTTACTTAATATAAATTATACAAATATGTATACCTTTTTAATCGTAGAGGCATCTTTCAATTGTTTCAAAATAGCAAAAATATAATATATTTATATTCAAACACCAAATATTTTCTTCGAGTTAAGAACTTAAACGCCAAATAGTACTCGGTTAAATTTAACTGAAATTTGGCAAAATAATCTAAAAGTTATAAGATAACTGAACTTTGTGTTAATCGGTTTTGGCTAACCAAGGTTTAAATTTTGAGTTTAGTGTTAACTGTAGGTTAGTTTTCTTATTGTTAACGGCCCTTAAGAGTGTTTTTTAAAAGAGAAATTAAGATAGTGTTATCTTAAATTTATTTATTATAAATACTTGGTAAGATTTAAAGAGTTGTATTTTTTTAAATTTCTATTGGGAAAAAGTTAAACATAAAATATTATTTATTGAAATTTCATATTAAAGTTTTCATAAATTTGTTACTGATTACTGCAATACGAAAACAAAAATTTTTATAAGCGTAATTTAATCTAAATAAGCATAAAAATAAGTATAAAGATCAAATGTGAAAAAATTTTTAAGATTCTGTAAAAAATCAATATGTTAATACATTGGTCGAATATGTTAAAAAAATGTTTTCTCTAAATAACTTAAACTAAATTTTTGTAAACCAAAAATTTTTAAATTAGGGTACATGAAAACTTATTTCACACACATACTTAGTTTAAAATTTTAAAACTTAGGAAATATGACTTTTATAATTTTTTTCAGGCAACTACTTGTAAAGCTACCAATTTTTTTTTTTTTTGGCCCATAAAACTTCCTATTAATCATATCTTTAAACAATACAAATTGTAGAAAAAATTCGAAACCTTTAAACTCAAAACTTTTATACAAATTTACCTCTTCAATGGAAAGTTGTCCAACTTTGAACTTTATTTGAAAACTATTTTTTAGGATGATAGCTGAGAGAAAAAATTACATATAATTCGTATATGTAAATATTACTATAGGTAGTTGGTTAAGAAAAAAAGGAACAACAACAATTTTTTTCATTGGAAAAGTAAAATTAATACAAATTCTAAAACATATACAATATTATGTTTAAGAAAATGACAATAATAAATCTTAACCACTGTATATAGAAAATTATTTGTAAAATCACTAAGTGTACGGCATTGTTATTTGTATATACTATAGATTCATTCACAATAGCAGACGTCAATCCGCAAAGAAAACAAAATATGTAATATATCGGCACAAGAACAAAAGGTGTACAGAAAAAACGACATTATTATATACAAGAAAATAATTCATTTACAATGTATTAATTAAAAAATAAATGTTTATGAAACAAAAATAATTGTTTGTGTGAAGAATAAAATCCGTAAATAAGATAATTTTTATAAAAAAAGTATTTTAGCGGTTGGTGTTAAGAACCAATTTTTGCAGACGAAAATTTTTTTTAATAGAAAGGCAGCAAAATTAAAACAAATGTGTATTGTTAAAATATAAACAAAACATTTTTTTTTTATTTTATAAACAAATGAAGAAAAACAACAAAAAGTATAAAATAAATAAATTGGAATTGTATTTTTTAGAATAAAACTAAAGTAACTTTGAAGTACATTATTTAATACACATCTACACGTACGTTGCAGATTTAAAGATACAATTGTGCGAAATTGTTATTTTCGTTTAGGGTTACCAGTCACATGTAGATACGCCTAGATTTAAGCGATTTCATATCAAATGGGAATTTTTAGACAGTGGTGCTTATTTAATTTAAATAAAACAATGATTTTTTAATATTTTTTGAATACCTACCTCAAATAATAAAAAAACAATAATTTTTATAATTTTAAAAATTTGTTTTGAGCAAACTTTTTTAAAAATAAATTTTTAAATCTTTCCATTTAGAAAAAAAATATTTTTATAATAATGTTAAAATAACAATTTTTAAAGAGAATTTTTAGAAATTATATTTGTATAGAATATTTTAGAAACATTTTTCTATTTAAAAAATAGAGTGTTTTTGATTTTTAGAAATTCTTTAAAAAGTTTATTGTATACATTGTAATATAAATTTAGAAAAGAAGTTCGAATAATAAAAATGTTTAAAAAATATTTAAAAAAACAGGTTTATTGAATGTTGATTGTATATAATTTTAAATTAATTTTCTTTTCAAAAAATTCTAAAAAAAATATTTTAAATGTTTTTTTTTTCCAAAATTGCTTAAATCTAGGATATCTTTTAAATATACACACTATATTTACCGTAAACTGCTTTATTTTTTTCATATATTTCTACTACCGGCAACATTTTCATACATATTGTGCAAAAATTGTTGGCATATACCTACATAGTATTCAAATATATTTATTTTTCTTTAATTTATTTATTTTTTTTAATTAACTTTTAACTGCAGTTTGACATTGACTCCACTTGAGTATGATTTTTGGTGAATTAATAACAACAACAAAATATATAAGTGCCGTTATTCTGCCGACGTTACCTCTTATGATATACAAAATACTACTGCTTCTTTACACTAAAATAAATATATTGTTATTACATATTAAGTAATATAAATTAATATATTATTTATATTATTATTATTTTTTTAATTATTTTTTTTATTTTTTTTTTTGGTTTATATTAATTATATATATTTTAATTATTTTTTTTTAAATCTTTTTTTTAAATTTTTTTTTTTATTTTTGTTTTTACATATGTATGTACATACGTTAATTTATAATTTTACAATGGGATGTTTTTATATATGTATGTTTTTTATATGTATGTACGTATTTCATATGGGATGAATGGTGATACAAACTACTGTTATTGCATGACTACACGTTGTGAAGGGTATATAAGATTAGGCACGGCCGAATATAGCGCTCCTACTTGTTTTTTATTTCCTTCCGGAAAATAACTAACCGTTTCACATTTTATGTTTTTTTGATTTTTTTGTTAAAATACATATGTATATTGTTTTTTTTTTAATTTATTAGCCATCAATACCATTTTAATATGTATATATACAGCTGCGGTCATAATAATAGCACCAACTTTGAAGTTAAAGTTAACCTAATATCTTGTTGAAAGGAAGGGAAACATCTGGAATTCTGTTTTGTATTTTCCTTCGCGGTCATACAGGGAAACATTGTTGTTGGAAACATTCCAGTTTATATTTTAATTTTATTTAGTACATTATTTATTTTTTTATTTTTATTCAAACAAAGTCAAATATAAAACATAGAGAACAAAGCACGCCAAAAAGAAATAAAGCAAATGTCAAAAAGCATAGCAAATGTAAACAATCAGAATGAAAGCACAAAGCGTGACTCCGAGAACGGGAAACAAATTTAATATTCTCTTCCCCACCCGTCCCTCTCTACCAAACAAAATGTTTCCCTTCCAAATGTTTCCCTGTCTAAACGGGGACTTACTTATATTGTAGATACAAATAATCAAAAAAGAATAATACAAAAAAAATTGCCAAGAACACAGTAAAAGTTTTTCCCAAATTTTGATTTTTTATGACAAAAACATATTCTTTAATCTATATTTTATTACAGCAATTATTAAAAAGAAAATAAATAATTGAGATTAATAAAAAATTGTTCTTCTGTATAAGAAATCTTCAATCTGATATTTTATATCCATATGGCATTAATGGGTATAAAAGCACTTTAATTCAGCCATATAAAAAAAAACAATAAAAAACAACAAATAATTTTTAAACGAAAAAATTATTAACAAAAAACTATGGATGACGGTGAATTTAATTTGTCAAATACCATTGGTATTGGTTTAAATATTGGCGAGCAAATGCTATTACCGGTCTCGAATGGCGAAGAAGAAGCACAACTAATGTTACACAACCAACATCAGCAACAGCAACTTCATGAACAACAACAACAGCAACTTCATGAACAACAACAACAGCAACTTCATGAACAACAACAACAACAAACTCATTATGAGTCTAATATTAACATAGAAGACCAATCATCAATAAATACCAACAACGCTTTAGAAGCAACATCAACAAATGTCACTTGTCTTGAAAATTCTATGGGAAATTTTTATCAACAGGTAAATTGTACAAAAATTCCTACAGATGTACAAATGTATTTATATGCATGTATATACAGTACCGTGTAATTTAATAGCATTGCACTACAAAACTTTAAATAAAAGCTATAAAAGTATAAACAAATTTTTGTTTATGTATATACACGGTAAGGCAAAAGTCACGAAAGTCTGGCCAACAGTTGAAATTTAACTGCAAAATTAATACGTTGCTGATTATTTGAGGGTTTTAAGACTTGCAACAATTGCACCTTATGGGGGAATAATATTCAATCTTTTTAATGCACCGTAGAGAAGTAGGAGCCATTCCTAGCTGAGCAGTACGTCTTCTGGTAAATGTTTTACGCTTTACCTCTACACGTTCAATATTTTCAGCAGTGCGAAGTAAATTTGGTCTACCGGTTCGCGGCTTAATCTCTAAAAGTACCATGATGGCGATGACGATGAAGTAAGCAATGAATTCTTGCTTTAGATGGCGTAATTCTGACATTAAAATGTCGACGATAAGTTCTTTGCGTTAAAAGAATTGAATGCAGGTTTAAATAATAAAATTCTATTATTCTAGTTTTTTATTCAATTGTGAAGCTCTCGATTATTTAGTCTCCAGCTGGCAATTAAAAACAAATTATAAAAAATACATGAACGAAAAAGTTATTAAATTTTTAAAGCCCATGTTGACTTTTGACCCAGCCTGTAGTTTTTGTCCTGCTGCGGAGTTAAAATATAAGAATAGGAATCTAGTAACTCAATAAATATTAAGGAAACTATGTAGGTATGACAAGTCGAGAAAAATAGCATCATGTAGGTAGGTAGAACAGGCAGCTGTGTGCAGCTCTCTTGGGTCCATTGTATTGGTCAATGTTTGATACCTAAATAAAATAGAAAGAGAATCAGGCCAGTTCAGAGTCTCTAGCAGGAATCGAACTTGCAACCCCCAGACTAGCACGCTACTAACTCGTCCACCGGGACATCTTTAGCATCAGCTTTTATGGTTCTTAATTTTGAAATAACCTCTGCGTACCGCAAACGGATGCCAGCAACTTTTTTAAAGTTTTCAGTACTGAAAATATTAGAAATAACGATGACACTAAATACTCTATGAATATGGGTCGATAAGCAATATCGGTTATTTTGTTTTCAAATCGATTTGTTACGTTTGAAATGTGCATAATCAAATATCCCAGTAAGTCAGGAAAATATCAAAAAGGCAACGTAATTGTTAATGGATTCAACTAGTTGAAACTCTGGGAGTTAAATAGAAGATATTTGCATCCAATACTTATTTCCGATGAAAGAGTGCTGGCTATGAAAGCGTAACTGGAATCGAAAGCACAATCCACTCGGTGAGTGTGGAAAAAAACATAAAAATTAGCCCTTTAAAATAATAACCGGCAAGCTGGGAAAAATATAAACAACTATAAATATATTCTAAATGCTTTAGGATGTTCTGCCTATGTTTATTTATTTATTTATTGGTAACAAAATAATCAATCGAGCCTATAAGGCCGTATACAATTGATAGACTAGCAACTAGCCAATGAGATGTAAAAATTTGTCTTACTGGTTTGCGAGATGACCATAACAATTTAACGTTCAAGTACTGCAATAAGTATTCGTGTATCAATGAGATAACACGGCTATGTAACGCATAGATCTTAAATAGGTTTTGTATAATCATTCAAACTTTTATACTGCTATTAATTTTTACGGTACTGTATATGAAATTTTAATATTTAGCTGACTGATGCTAGACGCACAATTGCAACGAATTCGTTGGTAAAAATTCGCTGTGTAAGTTCGTCGTAGGAAGCACAATAACGACGAAAGAGTAACATCTTTTATAATTGATAAAGTTTTTTACTGTTTGTGCAAAGAAAGAACAAAAATAATCACAGAATTTAAATTTTAAATGTCTTAAAATAAAATTTGAAATAATTATTAAAGTAAAAACTAACTTTATTTTCTAAAAAAGTTGAAAAGTAAAACCTAATTTAATAAAAATGGTCACCTTGTACCAATTTGTTCGTCGTTCGCCGGCGTAAGAAATAGAAATAAATCTAATGCAGAGTTCGCCGCGTATAGCGAACTTCGACTGACGCCACAATTGTATGCATTCTCATATTTTTGACAACGAATATTCGCGGCGAAAAATTCGTCGTTCGTCGCAATTGTGAGCCTAGCATAATGGTATAAAATTTAAATAACTAATAGTTTTTTAACGCTTTTCCGTTAACGTTCTTTCAAACATTTGCCAATGAATTGTCGTAAGGAATGTTTAATGGCAGTATTAATTAAATAAAGTGTGATTTTTTTGATTTCTCGGTGTTGAAACAGATTCCTGACATGCTAAAAATACTGAGTAAGATTTGACATTTCACCATGAATAGACTACTAAACGGCCGAGACCTGCAAAACATTGAATTTTTTTCATGATGTCACACATTTGGTATTTTCACAACAAGTCCAAAATGTCGCATTGTTATAACGACTTAATTCCTATTAATTTGAAATTAATTAAAAATTTTATACTTATTGTTAATTGTAGCTTATATTGTTAATCGAGCTTTAAACATTCATCAGTTTTGCTTCAGGTGGCTTCTAGAGTGTTATAAGAGAAAATGCTTATGAAAGATGGAATTTGAACTCTTTGAAAATATATTGTTGAACGCCTACTGTTTTTTTCTTTAGAATATTTTTTGATCTATAAAATGTCCGTTTTAAGCGGCTCTAAATAGTTTCCAGAAGTGCCTTCAATCAAGTACTGCAATAACGTATTTGACTTTTTTTTGTTAATCTTAATTGTTTTATCTCGAAAGTCAGGATCCACTATCCATCTTATTCCATCTTGTTCGGGCTTACATTGAGCCCTCGCTCCCTTCCAAATATTCCAATATATTCAGAGCTAAAAGGTCTGGATTTCTCCCTGATCTATAGCTTTGTTTTAATTCTAGAGTTGATTGATAGAGGTACATAAGCAAAAAACCAGCGTATCTTTCATCGTTTTAGGTTCCATAAGTGGAGCTGTTTATTTGTATATAAATTCGAAAACTCTTCTGAACACGTAAACTTAAGTTGGGTTTACTAACCCTTCTGCCGTATTACAATTAAAGCATGAGATTTATTAATAGAAGCATAACGGCAAAGTTATGCGACGCCACACAATTAACCACATTATTAAAGGAAAATAAAAAGGGGACGATTCATGGTGCAAGAAAACCAGCCAAACTCGTCCCTACAACAAAAGCATTAGCGCATTTCCCACAATGTTTTTAGTTTTATATCAAATGTCATCTACCTAAATGCAAACAAAAACAAATTTTGACAATTCGGCCCTAACAGCTGATAATCAGCTGTGCTAATAAGTCTACTTGGTGTTCTTATACCATGGGGACAGTCTTGCAACGCAAATTTGCTTTTCCTTTAAATTTTTCTGTCTCTTCTGTATTTCAAGTTGTTCAAAATTGTCAATGGCATCCTTGTTGCTTAAATTTTGAACAACAATAAACAAAATAATTCCACTAGAATACAGAACGAATATATTAATCGGTGAAACAGAAATTTGTTAAACTAAACATTTTTACGCTCATGTGCCGGCAATCACATTTTGCTTAATACTGGCGAGTGGTGAAATAATTTCTCTAATAAACATGCGATGACTTTTAGCATTGGCAGGTGTTCGAAATTCACTTAAATCGAAAAGTTTTCGCTGTATATGAAGGCATATTTATTCATCAGATAGTCTTGATTCGTCAGCTGAATATTTTCTTCTTGACTTATTTTAAACATCAGCTGTCAAAGCCCATAAATAAAAAATAAATTTATCTCTTCTCTCAATTAAATGTCAAACTATATATTATAAAAATATACCAAAAAATTTCTCTCCGAACTGCAATTACCTGATGAATAAATTTGCCTTGACTGTATATTTACTTTTTATTTAACAAAAAATAATTCAAAATCTTTAACTATTTATAGAGCACAGTTCTAGAGGATTTAAATGCTAAATATGAGCAAACTACAAAAATCCCGCAATGTACACCAGAGGTGGTGAACACAGCACTAAACATACCAGAAGATATTTCTGAAAAACCAATTGTAGAAGAACTCGGAAGCATTGCAACAAAAAGTAAGGACTACGAAAACTTAGACAAGGAAAAGTTTGTAGATGCAGAGGAGAAAATAGAAGATAAAGAAAATGTAGATGATGAGGAAAATGTAGAAGATGCCGAAGATACTGAAGAAGTAGAGGCAGAAGATGTCGAAGGCGAGGAAATGGATGACATTGAAGAGGTAGAGGAGGTAGAAGAGAACGATGATGAGGCGGAAGAGGAAATTATACCCGATGAAGTTATAGTGCCAGAAAATTCCCAAGATGTAAAATCTGCTAAAGTTGAGACCGATAAAGAAATCAAAGACAAGAAAGAAAAGCAAAATGATGACGAGGAAGCCAACGATAATGAGGATTCACAAAATAAAGAAGACGACGACGAGGAAGATGAGGTGGAAGAGCCTGCTAGTTATGCCCGTGCAGCCAGAAGGAAAGAAGAGGAGGAGGTAGATGAAAATCAATGCCGTGTATGTTGCTCGAAGGAAGATTTAGTTAGTATCTTCAAAAAGCTAGAGGGACGCACTGTGGCCGAACTGTTGATGTCTTTATGTCCGTCAGTGTCAATAGTCATTAAGGATTTTCTACCACAATATATTTGCAATGTGTGCTGCGACAATGTGGCCATTGCCATTAAACTCAAAACGCAGTGTGAAACTACCGAGAAAGAACTAAGAAAAAAATTGTCACGACACAAGAATAAAATAAGACGACCAGCTGGTTATGTGGTTATAGATGCACCCCTTGACTCCGATCCGCCTACCGATGATGAGCCGGCCAACGATGAGGAATTCAAAGTTTCCGATATAACGAGTGCCACACCCAGTGAAGATTCTGACACCTCTGATTTCAGCGATGATAAGAAAAAGAAAACACGAGGCCGCAAACGACGCAAATCGGCCGTGGTAACACCCACCGAGGGTAGGAAATCAAAAAATAAAAACAAATCTGATGATCAGTCATCCGACGAGAACGTGAACGATGGCGATCCTATTAAGCAAAAGCGCAAACGTTCTAGCAACTCATCGCCGGAAAACTTTGCCTGCGATGAGTGCGAACAAACCTTTTCGCGCAAACAATCTCTGGTCTTGCACAAGCGTCAGCATATTTATGATCGCGGCGAACCCATTACATGTGAAGTGTGTGGCAAAAAATTCAAAATCAAAGGAGCCTACCGCACACATTTGGAAAAACACCACGAAGAAAGGCGTGCTAATAAATGTTCCCAGTGTCCACGACGTTTTAGTAGCAGTTCGAATCTTAAACGCCACATAGCCGAGGAACACAGGCAGAAGATTATACTACCTTCTTGCTCAAAGTGCAATCGAACATTTTCCTCTGTTGGCCGTTTACAGCGTCACAAACAGAACGGTTGTCCCGTAGCAGAAGCTAGCAAAGCTAAGAAAACCGAAACACATTCATTTGCTGTAGGCACAGATCTATTTAAGACTGTGGCCCCCCTGCAATCCACCTATTGGAGTGATAGCTTTTCGGATTAGGCGCACTTTCAAAAGAAATCAAACGAACTAAATCTATAATATTTGTGTTTTACAAATCAAACGATCATCATTTTATAAAAACAAATAAAAAAAACTAAATAAAATTTAAGTTTACAGCATTGGCTTTAGAAAGCTTCTCCAAAAAAAACAAAAAGAATAAAGCAAATAAATTTAAAATTTTTGAATGCAAAAATTGTTTTCAATTATTTTTGATGGTGGTATTTTCAGAAAAATAAAAAAGATTAATAGGCAAACCTAAACAGGAGCGGCAAGCAAGCAGAAGTGACAAACTTAAACTAGAGCCTTAATGTTGTGTAATCAACAGTAGTGTTCAGATATGTAGTTTTTTAAATCTCACCAAATAGAAATAAAAAATAAATAAAATCGCTAGATTGACCTCAAAATAGCTTAATTTCAAAACGTTGCCCCCGCGGTAATTCGGTTGGCTTCAAACAAATTGTATGGACATGCGAATTTTTAACTGTTAACAAGAAGCCTTTTGCTCTTGTGTTGATTTGCTTTATTCGGCTATATCGCATATCTAATAATAATTAATTATCAAAAAGTTATTTAAAAAATGGATTAAAGTTTTTTCGACACATAAACATCTTATTAAAAATGTTTCTGTGCAAAAATAATTTATTTTTTGTTTAATAGAAATCATTTGTGTAAATCAGTGCAATTTTCTAAACTTAAGTTATTTAATGCAAAATTTATAAATAAAAATGATTAAAATTTTTTTGCCAGCATTTTTTGTGGATCTTAAAAAACACCCTAAACACGCTTATGCCGTTTTAATGTTTCGCATATTTTCTTTCAAGGGTTTTTTAAGTCTGGAACGGTAAAATTTGGCAAATCATTATAATGAGAAATAAGGCGACCTAGAAATGCAGCCTAAAAATTGCGGTTGTGAATCGTTCTTTATGCAACAGCGTGTATAAAACATCCTGTTGGAAACAGCCCCATTTCTTGCAATAAAGAAAAAGTATAAAGATGTTGCTCATAACTCTGTAGCCGGCCATTATGCCATTCCGTGGCATAATAAAAATAATTTAGCTCCAGTGTACACACAGCACACAGTTCAGTAAATTTGAGCTGATTGATGGCTTTTCGTTGCTAATGCGCTTTTGTTTGGTCCTCCAGAAAATTTAGTTTTATTTATTAACGTAACCACCACAATAAAAATGAGTTTCATCGCTCATTCTAGATGAAAAGTTTTTTTCTTCCAGGATGACTAAGAGTTGAGAGTTTGGCGGCTAAACAATGATCAGCTGTCAGCTCTTTGTTAGCGAGCATATTTTAAGTTCAAAATCATAAAAATGGAAACAGCTTTATAAGAGGATTATACAGGGTGTCTCAGTAAGAATGCACTTTTTTTTGGATTGTAAAGAAGACATGTTCCCATTAAGATGGAATAAAATATTCATCAAAATGGCAACCACGACTCTGATGACAGCCCATTACTCCTTTCATGAAATTTTTCTTTTTTTCGGATTTAAGCTCAGAAATTGTTTTTGCCTTATTCGCATAAGCCCGAGATTTTATAGAACCTCAAAGAAAAAATCGCAAGACGTTAAATGGCATGATCTTGGCGGCCAGGTAACATCAGGATTTTTTAGATAATTGGTTCTGGAAATCATTGCTGCAATAAATGGATGGTTTCATGAGCGGTGTGGTAGATGGCGCCACCTTGCTAAAACTACATATCGTCCAGATTTATACTGTCCAGTTGAGGCCACAAAAACTCCATTATCATGTTCCTGTGACGAATGCTGTTCACAGTTACTGCAATTTTAGCCTCATTTTGTAAAAAAGTAAATCCCAATTACGTCACATGACCAAAATCCGCGGCAGTTGCTCTTTGTG
The DNA here is from genome assembly GCA_941918925.1 of Phyto melanocephala. Classification (NCBI taxonomy): domain Eukaryota; kingdom Metazoa; phylum Arthropoda; class Insecta; order Diptera; family Rhinophoridae; genus Phyto; species Phyto melanocephala. The sequence goes on from OW799237.1 coordinate 109,446,153, forward strand.
AGTGCATTGTAACAAAAACAAAACACATGTAAAACTCCAACGCTTGACGCTCAACGCTCTTGCTTAGGTATGAGGGTAAGAGTTGAAGTGTATTTTTTGTTCTATTTACTTAAATGAAACTTGGATTTGACGTTATTGAAAAAATTATTTTATGACTTTTGCTTAAACGTGTAGAACATCAATTTATTTGATAATAGAAATGTTTGCTGGGCGGAATGAAAAGCCGTTTGCATTATTAACCGCAGAGGAAAACAATTCCATCATTTAAATGCGAACAGCTGCATATTTTAACAAATAAAACATCATTTACAATTTTGAACGAATAAAACGTGATATTCAGTTTTTATTTCATCTTAATACTTTACTTTTTCTTACTCTTCTACCTCTTTCAGTTTGCTGCTTAGTATTTAACCTTTGTTGGGGAAGTAGATAAGAGAATTTCGAACAAGTAGTTTTAAAGATTAAAAAAAAAAACGAACAAAAATATTTAATATAATAAATATTTTGAAAGAAAATTTAATTATATTTATTTAGATAAAAGCAATGTTATAATAGAGAAATTTAAAGCTATTTTTGAAAAAAAAAACTATAATTAGTGGAGTTTCGTAATAAAATCTTTTTATGCATGTATTTCCCCCCACAATGTTCTTACTAAAAGGATTCATTTTTTTGTACCTGCTAGGATGATAGATTATTCGTTTTTTTTTTCAAAAAACCGATTTAAGAACAGTTAAAAAAGTTAAAAAAAAAATCGAAAAGTGATTTTGTTAATTTTGTTTAATTAAAAAAAAAATTAAACAATTTACCATTAACCATTTTTTTCATTAAACTTAATTCTTTAATGGACAATAAAAACGATATCTAACAATTAACTTTTAACAGTTGATTAGCTTTAATACACAGTAACTGACATAAAAAGATTTGACTAATTTGCTTTTTAGTCCAATGCTGCTCATTACAAGTTTTATCTCTTAAAGAGCTGCACAAGCATCAGAAAAATGGCTTACAATCAATCTTATTAAATTTAAAATAGTGTGTGGCATTATAAAATGCATAATTGCTTTACGATAAAATTATTGAAATAATACAACCAAAATGATATAGAACAGCGTTGAAATAAAATAAAGCTGAATCAGAACAAAGATGAAATAGAACATTCAAAGCATGTTTGTATGTTTTTTCTGTAGTAGACCTAGACGAAAGACAAACTTACAAAGAGACTTTAACTTTTAATATTTTGAAAAAAAGGTAACATCACATGTATTAAAAAAAATCGCTTTTAAGAAGTTGTTTTCTCTTTAAACTGCCGTAAATGTAATTATTTAGCAACACTGCTGTTTAATATTTTTTACTTTTTTTGTATGTATGTGTTCTAATCAGAGTACGAAAACAAACAAAAGGAAACGTTTCCAATAGTTTTGTTTCGATCATTTTAGAGAGGGAAAACAAAACGAAACAAAACCCAGGATAACGGTACATGCATTTTGTTTTGTATTGTTTTGTACTATGAGTGCAAACAAAACCAGAATCGAAAAGTACTCAACTTCAATATGTAACATGCAAAACAATACAGTACAATACTTTCTGCAAACGTTTCAAAACGTTTGCTGATTGATTTGCTCTTTACATGAAAAAATCTACATGTTTATTGCTGCTTGTTGTTGGGAATTTTTTAACATTTTACCTGCCTACTTTAATTTTATGATCCTAATAACGATATGAAGTCACTGACTATAGTTTGCGAATTGGTAATGGTGCATTGTTATTATGATTGTTATAATCTTTTTGTTCTGCAAACGTTTGCAAACGTTTCATTCTTGTTTCGTACTCAAACGAAACATACCGTCAAAGCAATGCCTAAGTACAAAACCCGAATTGTTTTGTTTATGCTCTTTTGCATTGAAAAGTTTGTGGTTTTGTTTTGCTCGCAAACAAAACGATTCATGAAAATTGAAAAGTTTCTGACTTAGATGATTTGTACTGTGTTTCGTTTCGTTTGTTTTCGTTCACTGGTTCTAATATACTCGATATTTTTACTATGATTTGCCTGACACCTTATGTTTTGATATTCTATTTTGTTTAGAATTCTTTGTAATTCTCAAAGCTTCATAGCTGTAGAGAAAAACTTCTCATTTGATTTATTTATTTATTAATTCATTTTAATAATGTTTTGTTATTTATGTTTACACTGAAATATAATGATTGGAAGTAGTGTGAAATAGAAGTTATAACTTTTGGAACATATTCACTCAGCTCTTTAGTATTTATACACAAAAGGTATTTTCCATTATATATGTTTATGTTGAATCGACGAGAATCAACAACATAAATTTTCTTATTAAGCAAATGGTCTTGAATCGTCTGCTAATTTTTTCTTCACATGTTTTGAACTTTAGCTGATAAAGTCTATAGATAAAAAGTAATTCTAGCTCTTCTCCTCTTTGTTTCAAATGTCAAACTTCATACATAAAGCAAAACTTTAACTAAAACTAATGGGTAGGTATGTAGGTAGAACAGGCAGCTGTTGTGCAGTTCAGAACAGAAGAAGACAAGTCCAGAGTCTCTGGCGGGAGTCGAACCCGCAATCCCCAAACTAGCAGACCAGCACACTACTGACTAGTCCACCGGAGCAAACTAATGAGTAAATAACTTAAAAATTAGGTTTCAGAATAGATGGCGTATCTTTTGAACGCGGCCCTTGTCTTAAATAGCTTATTTGCCTTGGACACGATTCTTAACACCGAATTTATAGAGTTTTGAGTGAAGGAAATGGCAGCGAGGAGTTGGATTAGACTATGTAAGTAGGGGCTGAGTAAAATAGTGAAACTAGTCTTCAGAATTGTATTCACTGTTAGAGCAATTGTGAAAGACTATATAGTCACAGAGATCAGTTTTGATAGAACATCATCACTAATAATTTCTGAAGGAGATTGTTGGTCGGGAAGCAACAGACTGTATGAGGAGTGTTAAGTTTTTACGGATGGATTAAAGATATATATATGTAGACACAGGGGCAAATGTCTATATCATTGGGGGATAATATAAGGGAATCTAACAGGTTTTGTGACGATCGTAGTGTGTTCCAAGCGGAGATAGTGGTCTTATATAAAGCAATAAATCTTATAATAGAATATTTTCCGAAAGGTTCGACGGCTCTTAAACCCATGAAATGATATTCTGTCAAATCTAGGCTGGAACTGTAGGAGAGCTCTTGGTAGAATTATGGGACTCTTTAAGGTCAAATTGTGAAGGGTACCGAGCACTGTAGTGGTGTCGCCAACGAAATTATGGACGAACTTGCTCGCGGTGGATGGCCACTTTTATTTATACTTTTTAAGACATTTTGGCACAAAACGGCCAGGTCATCTGAGTGCTTCAAAAACTTAGTTTGATCCAACAGCTCAACAGATGAATGTGGTTAGATACATTAATTGCGACCTTTACATTACAAAATTGTAAACCTACTCACTGGAATCACTTTTTATTTATCATATTTTCATGTGCAATCAAATTATAATAAATAATTGGATACTAAGGAAGGAACAAAGTGTACTCGTGTGGAAGCAACGTTTTTCCCCCTAACGGTGACTGTTTTTGGATAAGAAAATTATATCGTATCTGACAGGTTTTCTTAAGTTTATTTCGTTACTCTTTAAAATATGTTTTTTACGCAAATTGTTTGTAGGTTATGTTGTTACATACACTTTCATATATTTATATTCGATGAATGCTGTAGTTGTTGATGTTGTTACACAAGTTATCTATCGCCAACAGCTGATGATGTTCCCTACCGTCTGCTATTAACAATAATGGTATTCTGCATCTATTGCAACTATGAATGTTGTCTGTCACATCTTAGAGGAATACTAATGTATGCAGTTGTCTAATGACAATATTTTATGTGTGTTTTTTTTTTCTAAATCCACCTTTTACTACGTGTTCCGTACTGCCGCCGCATGCAACGTATTTGGTAACGACAACCGTTGGCAAGAAACAGTCGGTCGGTAGTTGTTGATAAAGATAAATTGTTTTTGACATTATAATTCTTAGGTAATGGCTCACACTAATACAACTTAAATATTACGGTAGTTTTTCAAGTTCGTCGTTGACAATGTTGTAACAACGACATACTACATACAAACATTCGTACATGCAATATACAAGGCCAAGCGAAATATTGTATGTAGTGGGATAAGAGAATAATTGCGTAAATGTAATGATCAGGGATTCCCAATAAGTTTTACAAACATTAGTATTGTTTTTTACTTTTTTACTTTGAAGTGGTATAAAATTATTTTATTTTTAAATTTGGACCTATTTCGCCTTTAATAACTTTTGTTTAGAACGATGGAGTAATGTTTAATCTAAGAAATGGTATGATTTACTTACACACATATTTTTTTATTTAGATGTTTTTTAAAGAACGTTTGTTCCTTTAGCCGAATGTATAAGGGATTTCAGTCTTCTGCGCTTCTTCTCCAATGTTAAACACTAATTTGTAAAATGTCTTGAACTTTACTTAAGGTTCGTATTCAAATGACCTTTTATCTAGACAATTTTCTTTCATTCTTACTACATGACCTGGCATGGCAGGAAAATTTAAAATAATTCTCTTCCAATTAAAAACAAATCGCTACAAAATATGTTGCCAGTGCCATACTATCGACAGAAAAAATATATGTTTTATATAATTTTGCTTATACTCATGCTATTTGCTTGCGAAAGTTAATCTGCAGGCAATAAAATATTTGAGCGTCTGTCTTTTAAACAAATAGATTCAGCAAAGTTGTTTATTTAAAGCTATAATACACGGCATGTTTTTTACATCTTACTTTAAAATTTGTGGGACATACATATGGCAACCGTCGATGACTGCTTTGCAGCAGCAGAGATTTCTGCCAACGGCTGATGTCACATGTTTTGATAGAAGAAAATAGAGCGCGCTCTAATTGAAATTTTGTCAGATGTCTCAACACATGTTTTTTTTTACAGACGTAATGTTTTAAATTTAACACAGGACATGTTCGTATTAGCAGTGAAGAATTTGACAAGTCAGATGTAAAAAACATACCGTGTATTAGCTCCTTTACCGTATGTGTTACGAAATGCAACTCTGATCGCATATAATTCATTGTTTTATGAAAGTTTCTATAAAATTTATGGCATTGGATAGACCTGTCAATATATCTGTCACTGATGTAGTACATCTTTAATTTAATTTTAATGCAAACTATATTGTGTTTCGATCATACTCGACTTTTTTGACAGATCGAGCGACTAGATCTTATAGTGAGAGAGGGCCTTTAGCTGCATATTAATTTTGATCGTTTCTAATTGCATTGGTTTTTTTATGTGTTGAAGAAATATTAAATACGACCATTTCCTCTTCGGGTTTCGAAACGACCTCTTCCGCTGCCCCGTGATTTCATGGTTACCAATCGACATCCGTTTCATTAGTGAGTCCCACGGCATGATTTTTCTTTGGACTGAAAATTTCACATGGACGACAATCCTACTCGTACAATCCTTCGTAACTGTAAGCATATTCTTTATACTGAGGTGATCTGAGTTTCGCTAACCTCTTTTAATACGAGGCCAAATATTTTTCTGATACTGATGTTACTGTCCATGCCCACATGGTGCATGGATCCATCCGTTATGAGCGTGCAGTGCAGTCCCTTAACTACTTTCACTTTACTTATTTGCTCCATCAGCAACTCAATAACCTCTTTAAGTTCGAGGATGGATTCTCCTATGCCCCAGGCAGAGGTAACACCTCTATACCCCCTCATTAGCAATAATACCAAGGCGTAGACACTCCACCCATGGAGTCCTTTTTGTTTTAAATAGCGGAATTGATATTTTATTTAACTTCATCAATAATGAGGACAAATGAAGTAGGTTGTGTTTTTCCTGGCTGATTCTCAATATCAAATATTTCGAAACTTTTGGCGACAAACATGTACATATATCGATGGTCATAAGTGAAAAGGCCCTAACTCGTATTTTTAACGTAGTTGAATTTTTAAGTTATTCCAATACATTTCACCTCGACACAAACATTGAATGCAATAGTATTAAAAATAACATTGTTACAAGCAATTACATTATGATAAAGTAACAATTATTTGAGTTAGGAACTTTCTACCTGTGACCAACAATATGCTTTTACACACACAGTTAAGGGTGTAAAAACCAGAAAAAACAAGTAAGAGCACTATATTCGGCTGTGCCGAATCTTTTATACCCACCACCAATTTTGTGTACATTTAAAGCACAATATTTATTATTTTGTTAATCGCTATGGAATAATATCTTTATAATAAAATATGTATCACTTTCTTTGTAGAGAGTGATTAAATTTTAAGGGCCCATGTTGAAGGTGAACTACACCTAGTCTTTAAATTTGTTTTCTGCATTTCATTTGACATTTCTCACTCTCAAACTTACTCAATTTGATCCGTGGAAAGATAAGCAAATGAGCAACGCTTTAAAGTTATTCAGGTTTTTTATAAAAATGGGCGTTCAAATCAAAATGCATTTTGTGCACTTCGTAATTCTTTTGATCAACATAATCGTTCAAATTCGTCCACAATCGGGAGAATTGTAAAAAATATTTAAATTTCTGCAAAACAGGTCTGTATAAAATGTTAGAAAATCTGTGAATGCCTTCTTAGTTCGTTGAATGGGAACCAATGCTGGTTTTTGCGATAGTGTGGCAAAAGAGCAGTCAACCTCGCCTCATCATCATGCCCAACAATTGAGCATCAACATTGTCATTGAAAATTTGGACCATCAGATAGAGGAGCGGCGCCAAGGATGGGGGGGCCATTTGGCCGATATTTTGTTAAATACATAATTGAACCATACAAACATTATCATTATTAAAAGAAATTATAATAATTTCCTAAATAATTTGCTTTTTATTTAAATTCAACATCGCCCTTAAAATTTAACCACCCTTTATAACTTCGATATGCTTCTAAAATACTTTTTTAAATGTAGTCTTTTAATGAAAGTGGGCGTAAAAGTAGGCGTGTCAATAAAGTTTCTGCTAACAAATAAAAGTTAGATATTTCAATATAGTCCTTTATTTTCCCAAAAACTTTGTCAATAGAGAAATCACATGAATTTAAGATAAACCGTTATATTGGAGGTAGTCGTTAAAGTGGGTGTGTCACCTAAACTTTTTGGCACAACAATAATATTGATTAGAAGGATATACGTAGCAAATTTGATCATCATACCTCTAATTTTGGCGGTTTTATGAGCTTTGAAATTTCATTAACGGTTTATAACGTGAAAAGTGGGCGTTATAGTAGGCGTGTCAAAGTTATTTTTGCGAATGAGTACAACTTAGGTGTTTCAATATAGCCCTTTATTATTCCAAAATCATTATTAATAGAGAAATTATATGAATTTTAGTTAAAAAGTTATATTGGAGGTGGGCGTAAAAGTGGGCGTGGCACATTGATTTTCCGTTACAGAAAAGCCTCTCACCAAAAAGCAAAGTGTGCCAAATTTAAGAGTCGTACATCAAATTTTGTTGCTTTTATGACGTTTTTGTTTTTAAATATACCGAAAAGTACACTGTGCGGTATAAATAACTCCTCTCCTAATGCATAGATTTAGATCATTTTCGGGGATCATACTCAGGAAATATATATTCGAAGTTTCATGAGTCTACGTTAATGCGTTTGGACACAATTCCATTTTATTCGACGTTTGAAGGACACGGTTTTTTCGACCTACTCTTGCTTTTCGAGCTATAACTCTCTTCCTAATATTCCGATTTAGTCCATTTTCAATACCAAACAAACCTTGTCTATAAGAAAGATTCTGGCAAAATTTGAGCCCCCTAGCTTTTTCGGTGCGACCTCTATCGTGCTTTCAACAGACGGACAGACGGACAGACGGACGGACATAGCTAGATCGTCATCAAATCAAACCCTGATTCAGAATATATATACTTTATGGGGTCTAAAATGGATATTTCGATGTGTTACAAACGGAATGACAAAATGAATATACCCCCACCATTTTTTTGGTGGCGGGTATAAAAATTGTTTTTGAACGAGTGAATGTCGAACTGGATTGCGAAAAAATTTCCAGAAAAAGCAAAAAATCTCAATATTAATTTCAAAATTTATTAATTTATTAGAAACTATATTAATAATTATTAATTGCCGTATTTCATCAGGAACATAGGCTATTCACAAAGAATCTCCAGTTATTTCGGTCTGAAGCAAAGCATTTGAATTCGTTAATATACTTGCCGATTTCATTCGAGGTCGTCCTTGTCTTCGGGAGCCTGGTGTATTCCACTCTATATTATATTAATAGAAAAGTAAAATACATTTCACACTCATTTTAAATTTTATGAATTTGGGTTTAAAGTTTATTAAATATTTTATGTAAAATTTAAAAAGTGATAAAATTATTCGAAATTTTTTTTAACAAAAGAAGACTATTCGAAAAGAAAAAAAACAGAAAGAAGAAATTTGTATTTATATAAAATTCTACAAGAATTCTCTGATGTTATTAATTAAGAACAAACGAATACACAATTTTCTAAGAGATAAATGCACGAACTATCTCTAAGAAGATAGTTGGGAACCGTTGCTCGAAATGGTTGAGCCTGTCGGTGCTTGCCAACGTTTACAGTCGAATAAAGTAAGACATTAAGTTTCTTAGGCATTTCGAAAGCCATTTATTTTATTGATTTTTTCCATACATACAAACATACATGCACACATACATACAAAATGTACATGTTGATTTGCATTTGAGTACTAGTACTGTACTAGAGTACAGCTTGACAAACGAAAAATGAATAAAAAAATGAAGGAAATATTACAAGCAGAAGCCACAATAAGGAAGCAAAAACATACATACATGTATACATACATACATACTAAACTACATACGATATACATACATAATTGCCATAGTAAAACAAAATTTTTCAATAGTTTTTCAACTCTATTTCAAAAGAATCTTCTTCGATATTGTAAGTGCAATACGAAATTCGGCTTTTCAAATCTTTATTAAGGCAATCTGACTATCAATTTTTGTTAAATATTAATAAGAGTGTATTGAGCCGTATTTTAGATGTCGCCATTAAAATGGGCTTGTCATAGTAATTTCTGCTAATCCATTCAACCTAGATATTGACATATGTGTATAGGACAGTCCTTATACCAAAATATTATACTTTATACAGACTGTATGAATTGACAAAATCCGTAATAAAGTGGGCGTGTCACCTATCACTTACTCGCATTTTAATAACATTAACCAAAAGGCCATAGTTGCATAATTTTATCATCACATTTTTAATTTTCTTGCCTCTATAACCTTTTAAATTTCATTAATAGTACATTATATAAGAAGAGGGCGTTAAAGTAGGCGTATAAAAATAATTCTTGCTAATGAATTCATTAAAATGTCCCTTATTCTAACAAAATCTTTGCCAGTAAGACATTTATATAATTTTAAGAAAATCCTTATATGGGAGGTGGGCATGTCACCTTAATTTCCTGCTGTTATAATGCTAGTGATCACAAGCATCATTCACCAAATTTCATTATGGTTCATTAGTTGGTTTTGGCTTTATGAGCTTTTAAATTTTATTATTACAAGATTTTTTTTTGCGAGCGGTGGGCGTTAAAGTAGGCGTGTCAAAGTAATTTCTTTGATATTAAAACACAGAGACCATTATTTTTCCAAGTATAAAAACATTTTATGATATTAAGAAAAAGTTTTATATGGGATGTTAAAGAAGGCGTGTCACATTTATTTCCCGCTATTACAATAATATTAACTAAAAAACAGTACATTTGTTTTTGTTGCAGTTATTTGAGTTAGGTAGGGCCTTTCTACTTGTGAACATCGATATGAAAAATATTGAAATATAACTGTTTAAGTTAAGGTGGTTTTACCCTTAAAAAAAATTAAATTCTTATTTATGTTTTGTTTCGCTTAAAAGAAACAAATTTAATTAATTTTAGGGGTTAAAATTGATTGCATATATTTAGATTAATGAACGCGCGTGTAAAAATACCATTAAATGCATAATTAGTGCGGTGTAAAGGGACATTAACAATTTTACAATATTAAGGATGACATGTCAGGGCAATCAATATTGCCATTATTAATATAGATCTAACAAGAGAAAAGCCTGTTGTTAAATTACCATTTAACTTTTCTAGTAGGCAATAAAACAGGAATCGAAATTTTTTTGTAAAATAACTTTAAGAAATTTTTTTTTCTATTTCGGTGTGAGTGAAGTGGGTAAATCGAATAGAAGAAGAAGAAGAAGGATTACTGCTGAATATAAAAATTTATTTTTTCGAATGAAATAAAGTAAATTGTATTAAGAGATGGAATGATTATTCTTTTATATTAATGCTGAGACCAGAGTCTGTAATTCGTAAGGATTTAACGCTTCGTCTTACAAAGTTGCATTTCTTACGACCGACTTTGAGTGTTAATATTTTCAAGACCGGTACGCAGAAATGTATAAATTTCAGCGTGTATGTTAAAAGCACAACCTTACACAGGGGTTACACGATCAAGTTTTGTGTATCAAGTTTCAATACACTCACACTTTTTTACTAATACACTCATACTTTTAGAACTTGATGCGAATTTGCTTTTGAAATTCCCTTTCCATCGAATGTTTCAATTTACGGTCAAGAAAACAACTGAGTGCAATTGTTGTGAAGAATTTTTGGATTTTTTTTTGACAAATATTCTGCCGCCATAATTTTTTGTTTTGTGTTTTATAAAAATTCTGCCGCAATTTAAATTAAATATAATGAATAATATTTATGAATAAAAGTAATAAGTGTAATAATAAAATTGCTTTAAAATTGCGTGCAGCCTACGTCACAGCAATCAATTTAAATTAATTTTGACAAGTAGTATGTGTGAAAAACTTGACAGAAAAACTTGAACGTGTGGCTGCAATGTAAAATAAATGCTTTAAATTTTTATAGTCAACTTTTAATTATTCGAGCCGTATTTAATTATTCGAGCCTAAGGTCATGCAACAGTTTTATTTTTTTTTTTTTTTTTTTTTTATAAAAAACAATATTAAACAATCTTTTATTTTCTTCAATTTCGCTACTCCTTCGTGTAGCATCTTCAGGAAATATTTTTTTTAACACAACAAATTAACAATTAAAATTACAATATTTTCTTTTTCTATACTAATAATAAAAATTTTAAAGACAAATTTCAAAAATTTTTTTTGTCATATAAAAAATTATACACTAAAAAAAAAAAAAAAAAATTAATTACTTATAATCTATTACATTATAAAAATATTTCATTTCCGCTTTTTTTTTTTTTTTTTTTATAGTCAACTTTTCGTTCGCTAGTAGGCATCTGAAAAGAAATGATTTGATTTGTATTTGTTAACGAGTACAAAGATATTATTGCTCCTCATGGAACACTTTTTACGTCAACTGAACGTATATTATTTACATCAGTTTTTCAACATTTCTTTGCATTGGATGGCCCAAATAAAACCTACCAATATTAAACACGTATAACTATTTTATTATACCCCTCAAACGAGAGTATAAATGGAAATATACAGTGTTGGAAAATATAATAGAAACGACATGGCAAAATGTATCTTAACAGAAACGGTAAATATTAATTTATTACAATTTTAGCCATGTCAGACAAAACTTCATCGCTTGGCGTGAAGTTTCTAAAGCTGGATTCACCCATAAAATTTTAGTTCAGAACAAATTTTTTTTATATTGAGTTTGACGTTTTACTTTTGAGAGAGAGATTATTTTGTTCGGAAAGTTTTTTCTGGAATTGGTTTACTTCTAATTCCTGAATTGGGATGCCATTTTTTTCAATATTTACATGAAAATTGAATTTGGTTGCCACATCACACAGTGTCAGTACATTTATTATACAAAAATTGTTTTTGCCGAAAATTAACAACTAAAATGGAATTTAATGAAAATATTGCTCAAAAATTAATAGAGGAATTAAAAAAACCAGGAAGAGAATGTTTGTATGACATGAGCAATAGTGCATACAAAAATAATTATTTAAAACAGGGTTTATGGAATGAAATAGGAGCCGCCACTGGAATCGGTCGTAAGTACATTTTAGTTTATTTATACATTCATTTATTTACAAAAACCTAGCCATTTTAATGAAATAATTTACGTTTGTATTTATTTACATAGTTTGCTAGCGGTGCTGCCACTTTGTACAACTGTTTGCATTTTTATATTATATGGCAGCTTTGACAAATTTTCTGAAATGCAGAAAACTTTCAGAAAAAATGTTATTCTCCGGAAAAAATTTTGTTCAGAACAAATGGGTGAATTCACCTTAACTTTGTCAAAAAAGCGTAAAACAACAGGTTTATGACACATTAAAAACGTTGACAACACTTAAACAGTGTTTGTTTACCTTTAAAGAGAAATACTTTTTTTTATTATTTTAATTAAAATTTACCAAAAGTTTAATAAAATTTTAATTATCACAAATGGAAATTACACCAATTGATTGTCAAAGCGCGCTGCGTTAAAAGAACTTTATGTGACGCACAAGAAAAAAACAAACATTGGAAATTTGGCAAACATTTTTCCAGAGTTGCAAAAAAGGTACTTTTTTCTAAGAAAATGCAAAAAAAATGCCACGTGCTCAAAAAAACAACACAAAATCATAAAAAAAACGTACACAAAGTAGCACGTGCTTAATATAAAAAAATCTTTTTATCCAAATTTTAACTAACTAAAAACCAAATTCTTTTATCATCCCTAAAAACGTAACTATTGATAAAACATTGACAACAAACATTAAAATATTATAAAATATAGAAAATTATAGAAAGTTTTTTTAAGAATCATGAATGAAAAGTTTGTTGAGCCCTATATTGGTATATAGATGCTAATAGTGGACACCAAGTAGATTATAAAACTGCATAGGTTACCCTCCCAAGTACTTAGAGACAGGTGCTATACCCTAACAAACAATTGCCCATACACAAAAAAACCTACAGAAAATGGTAAAAAGTTTTTTTGAATAATTTTTAAAATATTCGTTGAGCCCTATATTGGCATATGGCCGCTAATAGTGGACATTGAGTAGATTCCAAAAATGCATAGATTACCTTCCCAAGTACTTACAGACAGGTGCTATACCCCAACACACATTTGCCAATACACAAAACATCCTATAGAAAATGGTAAAAAGTTTTTTTGAATAATTTTTAAAATATTCGTTGAGCCCTATATTGGCATATGGCCGCTAATAGTGGACATTGAGTAGATTCCAAAAATGTATAGGTTACCCTCCCAAGTACTTACAGACAGGTGCTATACCCCAACACACATTTGCCAATACACAAAAAATCCTATAGAAAATGGTAAAAAGTTTTTTTTAATAATTTTTAAAATATTCGTTGAGCCCTATATTGGCATATGGCCGCTAATAGTGGACATTGAGTAGATTCCAAAAATGCATAGATTACCTTCCCAAGTACTTACAGACAGGTGCTATACCCCAACACACATTTGCCAATACACAAAACATCCTATAGAAAATGGTAAAAAGTTTTTTTGAATAATTTTTAAAATATTCGTTGAGCCCTATATTGGCATATGGCCGCTAATAGGGGACATTGAGTAGATTCCAAAAATGCATAGATTACCCTCCCAAGTACTTACAGACAGGTGCTATACCCCAACACACATTTGCCAATACACAAAAAATCCTATAGAAAATGGTAAAAAATTTTTTTGAATAATTTTTAAAATATTCGTTGAGCCCTATATTGGCATATGGCCGCTAATAGTGGACATTGAGTAGATTCCAAAAATGTATAGATTACCCTCCCAAGTACTTACAGACAGGTGCTATACCCCAACACACATTTGCCAATACACAAAAAATCCTATAGAAAATGGTAAAAAGTTTTTTTGAATAATTTTTAAAATATTCGTTGAGCCCTATATTGGCATATGGCCGCTAATAGTGGACATTGAGTAGATTCCAAAAATGTATAGATTACCCTCCCAAGTACTTACGGACAGGTGCTATACCCCAACACACATTTGCCAATACACAAAAAATCCTATAGAAAATGGTAAAAAGTTTTTTTTGAATAATTTTTAAAATATTCGTTGAGCCCAATATTGGCATATGGCCGCTAATAGTGGACATTGAGTAGATTCCAAAAATGTATAGATTACCCTCCCAAGTACTTACAGACAGGTGCTATACCCCAACACACATTTGCCAATACACAAAAAATCCTATAGAAAATGGTAAAAAGTTTTTTTGAATAATTTTTAAAATATTCGTTGAGCCCTATATTGGCATATGGCCGCTAATAGTGGACATTGAGTAGATTCCAAAAATGTATAGATTACCCTCCCAAGTACTTACAGACAGGTGCTATACCCCAACACACATTTGCCAATACACAACAAATCCTATAGAAAATGGTAAAAAGTTTTTTTTTAATAATTTTTAAAATATTCGTTGAGCCCTATATTGGCATATGGCCGCTAATAGTGGACATTGAGTAGATTCCAAAAATGTATAGATTACCCTCCCAAGTACTTACAGACAGGTGCTATACCCCAACACACATTTGCCAATACACAACAAATCCTATAGAAAATGGTAAAAAGTTTTTTTGAATAATTTTTAAAGTATTCGTTGAGCCCTATATTGGCATATGGCCGCTAATAGTGGACATTGAGTAGATTCCAAAAATGTATAGATTACCCTCCCAAGTACTTACAGACAAGTGCTATACCCCAACACACATTTGCCAATACACAAAAAATCCTATAGAAAATGGTAAAAAGTTTTTTTGAATAATTTTTAAAATATTCGTTGAGCCCTATATTGGCATATGGCCGCTAATAGTGGACATTGAGTAGATTCCAAAAATGTATAGATTACCCTCCCAAGTACTTACAGACAGGTGCTATACCCCAACACACATTTGCCAATACACAACAAATCCTATAGAAAATGGTAAAAAGTTTTTTTGAATAATTTTTAAAATATTCGTTGAGCCCTATATTGGCATATGGCCGCTAATAGTGGACATTGAGTAGATTCCAAAAATGTATAGATTACCCTCCCAAGTACTTACAGACAGGTGCTATACCCCAACACACATTTGCCAATACACAACAAATCCTATAGAAAATGGTAAAAAGTTTTTTTTGAATAATTTTTAAAATATTCGTTGAGCCCTATATTGGCATATGGCCGCTAATAGTGGACATTGAGTAGATTCCAAAAATGTATAGATTACCCTCCCAAGTACTTACAGACAGGTGCTATACCCCAACACACATTTGCCAATACACAAAAAATCCTATAGAAAATGGTAAAAAGTTTTTTTGAATAATTTTTAAAATATTCGTTGAGCCCTATATTGGCATATGGCCGCTAATAGTGGACATTGAGTAGATTCCAAAAATGTATAGATTACCCTCCCAAGTACTTACAGACAGGTGCTATACCCCAACACACATTTGCCAATACACAAAAAATCCTATAGAAAATGGTAAAAAGTTTTTTTGAATAATTTTTAAAATATTCGTTGAGCCCTATATTGGCATATGGCCGCTAATAGTGGACATTGAGTAGATTCCAAAAATGTATAGATTACCCTCCCAAGTACTTACAGACAGGTGCTATACCCCAACACACATTTGCCAATACACAACAAATCCTATAGAAAATGGTAAAAAGTTTTTTTGAATAATTTTTAAAATATTCGTTGAGCCCTATATTGGCATATGGCCGCTAATAGTGGACATTGAGTAGATTCCAAAAATGTATAGATTACCCTCCCAAGTACTTACAGACAGGTGCTATACCCCAACACACATTTGCCAATACACAACAAATCCTATAGAAAATGGTAAAAAGTTTTTTTGAATAATTTTTAAAGTATTCGTTGAGCCCTATATTGGCATATGGCCGCTAATAGTGGACATTGAGTAGATTCCAAAAATGTATAGATTACCCTCCCAAGTACTTACAGACAGGTGCTATACCCCAACACACATTTGCCAATACACAAAAAATCCTATAGAAAATGGTAAAAAGTTTTTTTGAATAATTTTTAAAATATTCGTTGAGCCCTATATTGGCATATGGCCGCTAATAGTGGACATTGAGTAGATTCCAAAAATGTATAGATTACCCTCCCAAGTACTTACAGACAGGTGCTATACCCCAACACACATTTGCCAATACACAACAAATCCTATAGAAAATGGTAAAAAGTTTTTTTGAATAATTTTTAAAATATTCGTTGAGCCCTATATTGGCATATGGCCGCTAATAGTGGACATTGAGTAGATTCCAAAAATGTATAGATTACCCTCCCAAGTAAAGGGTGTTTTTTTAAGCCCGATAGAACTTGAAATTGTAAAAAATAACACAAAAAATTAAATTGTAATCAAAATTTTTTTTTTATTCGAAAGATCAATACGTGACATTAACATTTGAAAATGATTTCGGGCATATGGGCACCGCGGCTGTTCTTGACAAAGCGCATTCTGGACGTCCGTTGTTTTATCGCAAAATTGTGTTCAGCGATGAGGCGCATTTTTGGCTTAACGGGTTTGTTAATAAGCAAAATTGCCGCATATGGAGCGAGACCAATCCACAAGAGACCCTACAGACTCCATTACATCCAGAAAAATGCACCGTTTGGTGCGGTTTTCACGCTGGTGGCATCATCGGACCTTATTTCTTCAAAAATTAGGCCGGAGCTCGCGTTACGGTCAATGGAGATCGTTACCGCACCATGATCAATGATTTTTTGTTTGAAAATATGGAAGACATTGAGCCGGAGGAGATGTGGTTTCAACAGGATGGCGCTACGTGCCATACGGCGAACGCAACCATCGACTTATTGAAATCAAAATTTGACGATAAGTTGATTTCGAGAAATGGACCTGTCAATTAGCCTCCAAGGTCGTGCGATTTGACACCTCTCGATTATTTCCTGTGGGGCTACGTGAAGTCACTGGTTTATGCTGATAAACCAGCAACAATTGACGCCTTGGAGGCCAGCATTGTTCGTGTTATTCGTGACATACGGCCAGCAGTGCTCGAAAAAGTGGCCCAAAATTGGACGTCCAGAATGCGCTTCGTCAAGAACAGCCGCGGTGCCCATATGCCCGAAATCATTTTCAAATGTTAATGTCACGTATTGATCTTTCGAATAAAAAAAAAATTTGATTACAATTTAATTTTTTGTGTTATTTTTTACAATTTAAAGTTCTATCGGGCTTAAAAAAACACCCTTTACTTACAGACAGGTGCTATACCCCAACACACATTTGCCAATACACAAAAAATCCTATAGAAAATGGTAAAAAGTTTTTTTGAATAATTTTTAAAATATTCGTTGAGCCCTATATTGGCATATGGCCGCTAATAGTGGACATTGAGTGGATTCCAAAAATGTATAGATAACCCTCCCAAGTACTTACAGACAGGTGTTATACCCCAACACACAATTGCCCATGTAAAAATCCAATAGGAAATGGTAGAATTTTTGAGAATTTTTAATGAAAAAATCGTTGAACACTAAAATGTCAATTGACCACTAATAGGATTAATAAAAAGGACTCCAAATATAATTCATATAAACAAGTTTTTATCTTATATGTGTGCAAATATTAAAAATAAAATATATTAGCAGTAATGTTTCTGTTTTATTTACTTTTTTTAATTGGGGTGGGTTTTAAGTGTTGTGTACTCTAAAAAAAAAACGTAATTTTTAGATTTGGTAAAAGCACACAAATAGCAAATTTTTATGGTTTAAAGACGTATAGTGAAATGATTAAAAGATGGTGTAATTATGTGTTCCCTAAATTAAAAAAAAATGTTTATATCTAAAACTTTTATTTGCGAAAAATAAAATATAAATTAAAAAAGTAAAAGTTTTACAAATACAAATTAATAATTTGTAGAGATTTTGTCATAAATTTTGCCATTTAATAAATACAAAAATTTAAATCATAGACAAAAAAACTTGTTTTATATAAAACTTACTAGTGGCCCGGTAGGGACAATTGGTTCCTCTTTCAATGTATAGCTCCACTTAGAAGGCATTTTCGGACATTTGAACTTTAAGGAGGTAAAAACGGGTAAAAGGGGTAATCTTATACATACTTATCTAAAATGATACAAATTAAATTAAAAAGTATTGTAATTTGCACAAAAAATAAGCTGACAGGTGTCTGGCCTTTTTTTAATTTTCAACCCCGAAGGGAAAAAAACTTTTTTGGTAACTTCCAAACACATAAATCTAGGAAAAAAAATTAAACTGTATTACTTAATCCGCGAAAAAAAAATATTAATAGGATTTCGAAACTTATTTTAAATTCGCATGTATAAGGGGTAAAAATTGTCCCTATTTTTAGTACTTTTTTTAAAAGAAACTTTTCTAATATTATTTAATTGGACAAATTATTGCTTAATATAATACGTACAATTATTTAGGTGACATTTTTGGAAACTTTTAGGGGGACAAACAGGGTACTAATTACAGGACCGATTTTCAAAAAATTTGTAATTGGGATTTTAACAGACATAATTTAGTAATTTAGTAAAAATTTAAGCACATTCATAATAGGGTAAAAAGGGGAAAATTCGGGAAAACAGTTTGGTACTTCTTAGAACATAATTACTTTCATGGAAAAAATAGTAGATTTACTAACTTTAAATCATGTCTATTAAAATATTTTGTTACATAGATATTTGAACATATTAGACTTGAAATTTTGAACTTGTATTAAAAAATGTACTTTTTCCAATTTTTATTGTACTTTTTGTATTTTCTAGGTTTTTAAAGGTAGAATTGTAAAATAAAAGACTATTGATTCCAGATAAGACTGAAAATGTTATGGGTGATTTTATTATTAGACTTGAAATTTTGAACTTGTATTAAAAAATGTACTTTTCCCCATTTTTATTGTACTTTTTGTATATTCTACATATGTTTATAAAGCTAGAATTTTGAAGTTAGCGACTATTCATACTAGGTGAGACTGAAAATGTTATGAGTGGCCTAAAAGGTACTTTTTTAATTTTCATGGTACTTTTTGTATATTTATTTATTTATTCTATGTTTATGAAGCTAGAATTTTAAAGTTAGGGACTATTGATACAAGGTGGGATTGAAATTTTATGGGCGACCAAAAAGGTACTTTTTATTTTTTTATGGTACTTTTTGTAATTTCAACATTTTTTGGAAGTTTTTATATTTTGTATACATAGAATTCTAAAAGAAGGTACTAATAATCCAAGTTGACTTTGATCTTCAGTGAAGAACAAAATGTTACTTTTATTATTTTTATAGTTGTTTTTGCATATTGTGAACTTAAAATATATCCCCGATATATCCTTAGTGTACTTTTTTCTAACTAAAATGAATCAGAGAAACAAATTTTCATAACTTTAACCAGAAAATATTTAGTAATTAAAAAAATTGATATTCAGTATATAGTAAGAACTGCGCTATCGATGTAGCGGGTAGTATGCTATTAATATGATAAAAATATGTATTTTTGTATGTACATATATAGCTGTCTATACATGAATTTCAAATCAATAGTGAATCAATAGTGACGTGGAAAATTTGACAAGTCATATCTAAAATAAAAGGTTTTCTTAATAGGGATGTTATGATTTTGAAGTGGCGTTAAGGCCATTTGTAATATGTCATGATCTTTCATTTGTTTTTCATTGTATTCAGTAGTGTATACAATTTCATCATGGGGAGATATACGCAAATACAACTTTTGAAAACGATAACGACTTTTTTAAGAAAATTATTTTCTCCGATGAGGCTCACTTTCATCTGAGTAGTGCAGTAAATAAACAAAACTGTCAATTCTGGTGCGAGTAAGATGTACAAATTATTCATGAAAAACCATTACAGTTTGATGAGGTTTTTGGTCTGGTGGAATCATCAGTCCGTACTTCTTTGGAAATGAAGCTGATAACACAGAACCTGTGCATGGAGAGCGGTATAGATCGATGATAACCAACTTTTTATGGCCGAAATTGGATGAAGTTGATCTTGACAACATTTGGTTTCAACAAGATGGGGCTAGGTGCCACACAGCAAATGCAAAAATTGAATTATTACGAGAAAATTTTGGAGATTCGATTAATTCAAGAAATTTATACTATTTCTTGTGGGGTTATTTGAAGTCATTGGTTTCTCGAAATAAACCAGACTCTTTTCAAGCTTTACAAGTCAATATTGAACGTTTCATTCATGACGATTTGATTTAGTGGAAAAAGTGCTCGAAAATTGTGTTCATCGAATTCGTTCCTGCAGAAGAAGTCGTGGAGGCCTATTGAATGACGTTTTATTAAGAACTTAATTGTATCAATTGTACTTCCCATTAAATAAAAAAACTTTTATAACAAGTGTTTTTTTTAAATAAATCATATCACTCTTATTGGAAAACCTTTTATATGTCGTCTTAGGAATTTTTGGTGTACTTTGCTTTTATAGTTACACCATGACAAGGTATATCTTACCAAGGGCTTAATTCTCATTCTGTGAAATGCAAAGTTTTTCTACAGTAAAGGATATGGTGGCGCCATATGGTATAACACACTAAAAGTTTTCACAGAACGAGAATTGATACCCATGACATAAGTTCTAGGTTTTTGAGAATGTGATTGTTTTTTAATTTAATAAAAATTAAGTGCACATTTTTCCAACGATATTTCAAAATGTTGAGTAAGTAAATATGTCCGTCTATATTAAATGTGTCACAATTTTCATTTCCGACTCTATAAAGTATATATTTTCTAAAAGCTAATGAATAGGGAGTCCATTAAGCTCTGTAAGTCTATCCGTCTGTCCGTGTGTATGTTGAAATTTTGAACTTTGAAACCCCCCAACCTCGCCTGGACCCGCGTGAGGTATTAAAATATCAGAAATATTTGGGAGCAGATCCATATTGAAAGTCCGAAAAATGGGTACATAAACAACTGAGATACATATGAGCAAAAGACCACAACCACCTTGTTTTTTTCACAACAACACATACATACAAACGTGGTATACTGGTCGAGGCTCGGCTGAGCCAAAAAATATTTATTTTTTTTATTTTGTGTGTATATTTGTTTATATACATATGTTTTTTTATTTTTTTTATTTTTTTTTTATAAATTTTTGTTTATTTTTTTACATTTTTAATATATTTTTTTTCCAAACATACATACGTTAACTCAATTTATAATGATTATTTAGTTTTTTGACCTTTTTTAATTTAAATATTAACTAAAATTTTTTAAGCTCGAGGTCTTTTAATTAATTTAAATAATATATTTAATTTTTATTAATTCTTTCAATATTTCGTTACTCCGTTGTGTAGCATCGTCAGGAAATATTTGTTTTTATTTTTTTGTAAAAATTTTTTGTGTGAAAAAATAAATTTATTAATTTATAAACTTATTTATTTATTTATTTATTTTTTCACACAAAAAATTTTTACAAAAAAATAAAAACAAATATTTCCTGACGATGCTTAAATAATTTTAGTTAATATTTCAATTTATAATGTTTTTATATAAGTATGTTTTTAATATGTATATACGTATGTATATCATTTGAGATGAATGGTGATACATACAAGCAATTCATCAGATTCTGCCTTATAGTTAATTTTAAGTGTTGATGGTACATTAATAATTTTTAACATTTCTAACATATGTAAATCTACGTGTATAATTAATATCGGTGTTTAAAACTGAAACATTTTCAAAATTTGGAAAATGATTTAATTCAAAACTGTGAAGGTATAATGCTGTCTTTTAAAAATTTACTTGTAGTTTTCGATTGCAATATATATTTATTTTTACGCACCTACACTTTTACGTACTACAGCAGGGAAAGCTACTTTAACATCTTAAGAGACTTAAGAGCGATAAAAATATATGAACAGAAACATATAGAACTAAAACTATGCATATATTAACGAAAAAATAGAAATTCGCCTGTTCTGTATTCCATGTGAAACCTGGAACTTTCAAACTATAAAATGGAATTTAGTTCTATTAAAGAAAAAATAAAATTTAAAAGTTATCAATAACTAATAAATAAAACTCATACATTATTGATTATTTTACAATAAAAAATCATTATATATAACAAAATAAATTAAATTGTAATTTTTGTAGTATTACTTATAATCGTTACGGTTTATGATTTTTTCATAAACATTTTATATGCAATTGCATATATTAATAAAAAAAATTGATTCTGGAGATTTTACAGTAGAATTTAACGTTTTTCATTATAGCAACACTGCAAGTTAAAAATATTTTACTAATACAGATGCAAAAACACACGTGCTCACACGTATACAGACAATGTACTTTTTTTTGCAACTGTGAAAATTGTTTGCCAGAATATGAAAATTGTTTGTTCAATTGTTTGTTATGTTCATGGCGATCTTTATGTGACATGTTTCGTAACGTACAATTCATATGGGAAGATGTTAACATCTTGTTGATTTGATGAAAGATGAAAGATGTGAGCAAGTGTAAAAAGGCTATAAGAGTATGTACATTTCATCTTTGATGTTTACAGCGAATATGTAACGCAACGCAAAAGTTTTATCTCATATGGCCTTAAGTGCCAAAAAATGTAAAGAATAATGACGGGACTTTTTTAATTTAATATCATTGTGAAAGCTAATTTAGGTAAGTTTCAACAAATACAATAAAAGCTTCATTAGTCTTTACTTTCTGTTGTTGTTCGGTGAAGTGCTATTCTGTTGTTTAATTTTTGTGGTTACTTCTTCTTCTTCTTCAAGGTAGTCTTACAAAAACAAGCTTATTATATTTTTTTGTTTATTTTTCTCGTCAAAGTCCATACATAAAAAAAGAAATTTGCAGTGTCAGATTTCACCTATAAGCCAACAGAGTCTTTCTGTTGCAGCCACCATTAAAATATAGGCACTTAAATATCAGCTGTTTTTCTCTCAATGGCCGTCAATTAACGTTGAATTCTATTTTCTACAGGTTGGTCCGCAACGGAATGAAACGAAACAGAAAAACTAACGACATATACACATTTTATAAAAATAAAACCAAGTCAGCTGATTCGTCACGGAAAAGAAAGTAAAGACTAATCCTACCTTAAGTTCAATAAGAAATAATCGAGATATGTGGATTTGTTTTCTTTAAAAAATGATTTCAACAAAATGCCCAATTGACTCCCATAGTCAGAAGCTTTCAGAAAATATATACTTTATGGGGTAGAAAATTACGCTCTCTGTGAAGGGGTTAAATAATACAAGTGTACAGAATTTTAAAGCCATTATACTATGTATATGGCTTATCGCGTTAAAAAAATCAATACTGAAAGCCTGTTATTTAAGCCGCGTTTGAAATCGCGATTCATTCCCGAATATATCCAAAATATTGATGGCATATACAAGTCTGTGTAACATGTGACGCGGACAAGGCTTAACTCAATCAACAAGCGGACAGATGGACATTTATAAATTGGCATCTCTATTTAAAAACTTGCAGAAAATATAAACGTATGGCAACACAGATGAAGGGTATAAAAAGTACAAGAAAGAGTGTTATATTCGGCTGTGATGAATCTAATAATACCCTTCACCATCACGTACATAGATACGTACAAGGACCACATCGTAGCTTATCCTTGATTTTAGATTTAATGTCATACGTCATACGTCATTTTCTTTATTATTTTTGATGCCTTATTTTTTTTAATTTGAATTTTTACATGGTTTACTAGTCAAGCCCCTTCATTTGACACACATATTGAGGGGGTTAAAACAAAGCCGCCATTTTGTTAAAGATGCCATATAAATCTTAACACTTTTTTAATAGTTTGATGTATTCCACTGGTCATGTCCTTTCACTATATACCAATTTTGTGGAGGTTAAAGGGGAAAATGTCATAAATACTCTTTTTGACTCATATATTAGCCATTTAATCTAGGACGCCATTTTGGATATTAAATTTTTCATATTTAAATGCTGTTGGCTACTCAAGCCTTTTCATTTGAAACCCATACACCAACTGAAAAAAAATCGATTAATTGTACGTCATTTTGTAGTGGCGGCCATCTTAGATTTCATATTTTTTTTTAGTGTTTTTATAGTATTTTGCCTGTCAAACCCTTTATTATGCTATCCATATCCATCCTCTCTGTGGTTCAAAAGCTGAAAAAAATCAATTTTCGTTTGTATATTTTAGGACCAGTTGTGTTTTCGTGCTTATATCTCCGTTAGATTAAAGCCAATTTATTAGTTCTCTTCAAAAATAAATGTTTGAGACCAGGGTTTATAATTTGATGTCTCTAATGTGCCCAAAATTTATTAGACGAAAAAATTTTTACTTAATGCGATAGGAAATGAATAGTGTAAAAATTTTACATGGAATGACAAACCGGTATATACCCTTTACACTCACTGTGATACCCTTCACAGTATAATAATACAAGCGTACAGAATTTTAAAGCCATTATACTACATACATACATTCATACACATGAGCATGAGTATACTAGTAGCTATTTTCACCTGACAATATTCAAAAATTTACTAACGAATTGAAAAACTTGTTGAAAAAGTTTTTGATGACAGATTTGATTTATCTATTACGTCTTTTGGCTTAAAATAAAATAATTAATTATTTAAAACATGCCTTGTGCATTAGTTTCTCTTTCTTACTTGAGTGCTTTTTTTTCCCCCCACAAAACCAATGGAAACACTTTGCAATATACAAAGTAGTTGTTAAAAAGTAATTTTATTTCATCCTTAATACGTGAGACGGTATTAAGTCAGCTTTAAGTCATTTAAATCAATTTTCCCTGTGTCACATTAAAGATAAAATCACTATCTCTGTCAGAGGCTCCTTTAATGAGTCAATAAATTTTAGACCATAGAACATGGAACATTGTTTTGTTCTTAATAACGCAAATATATTTCTATCTAGAAGATAAAGGACATTCATTCCTCTTGTAGTTAGATTCAAGATTTAGAAAAACAAAAAACATAAAACATTTTCCTTTATTTATCATTCTAGAGTTTGTTCTCTCTCTACTTTTTCTTTCTTTTTTTGTTTTTTGTTTTTGGTTTTCTTATAAACTGCTGTAAGTTTTAATGTAATGAATAGGTTTTATCTAATTGTACATTTAAAAAGATTTTACTTTATAAACAATGGCATGCAAGAATTTTACTAAAATCAAGACATTGTGTGCCGTTGGAGCATAAAGAAGACAGAAGGCCATTTGATCATTTCATTTTGGTAACAAGCAAATGGGATTAATTTCTGTTCTTAACATCGCCTATAAAATGTTTATTAATTCCATTTGTTTTAATTAAAAGGTGATTTGTACCGAATCTGATAGTCAAGTATTCGTTTAAAACTGTGTAATTTGAACGATGCATTTCAATTGCACATGTTTAATAATTTATATGTGTGTGAACATATTCAAGTTGAACATTCATGCAAATGACCTTTTGTTTGTGGAAAATTTGTAGCAAAAACTTTCGTTATTATAAAATGAGTTCAAATGTTTACATATTAAATAAATTATATATGTACAAGGTGGTGCAAAATTAATCATTCAATTTTGAATTTTGAATAACCTTTTTACTAAATAAAAAAAATACAATTCTTTTTTTGAGTCGTGGAAATCCTTATTTGGACCTGTACAATTAGTTCTGCTTATTGGAAAATATGATTTTAGCCAAGTAGCTGCCGCCAGTGTTCATACATATTTGTGCCTGTTTTATCGCATTTTGTATAATTTTCCTCAATATTTCTGGTAATAACTGTTCGCATTTATGTCGAATATTCTCTTGCGATTGTCTGGGGCTTGTTGGCATAAGCCCACGACTTCAAGTAGCCCCAAACAAAGAAGTCTGAGATGGTTAAATTGGACGCCTCGTCGCTCATGATGATTTTTGACTCCAAATCGTCCTATTCGTTGTTAAGATTGAGGATGGCTGTACAGTAATTTGCACGCAACTGACGGTCAGCAGGCATTAACTGATTCTGTTTTTGCACTTTGTATCGGAGCATTTGTAAGTCTCTCACTTAAATTCTCTAAAGGGTTCGCCTGGTAGCGCCCAATTACGTGGCACTTACTCTAGTTAAAGTTTCTTTGTTCTCAGCAACATCAGCCAGAAACAGCCGCGATATTCTCGACAGAAAGAACAGTCCGGTGCCAGCCACGTCCTGAAAGATCTGTTGTGGTTCTAGTCTATTCGAGTCGAGCAGCTAAGCAGTGAAATATTTGTCCAGTTTGCGGGACACGTTTGGGGAAATCTACGACGAAATTAATGCTGAGCTAACTCCACCGACCGATTATTGTTTAAAAGGAAATCGGCACAACTATTTTACGCTCTTGCGGAGTATAGCGCTCCATTGTTCGTCTGTTTTTGTATTCTAATTCACAACTGTCAAATAGGATTGACGTAAATTCGCCATTTGTAAAAGCTATTACATCTTACGACAGTGTGATTAATTTTGCGCCACCTTGTATATACACTTAAATTTCGAAAGTTTTACGTTCGTATTTTAACTAGGCTAGGCTGGCTACACATTGAATATTCATATGTTTGCAACACCCAAACTCGATTATGAACAATAACACTAACATCCACCATTCATTCTCATAGAATGCCACACTGACATCACTTTTTTTATCTTAATTTTAATTATCTTTCTTAGTTTTTTGTTTTCTAGTTTGTGGGTTAGTTTTAACTAGTGCCGCCAATTAACTGTGACCAAAATTGGCTAAATTTGAAGCAAACAAATAAGAGCGCTATTTTCGGCTGTGTCGAATTTTTTATGTGCTAAAAACGGAATGACAGAATGAATAGTAATAATAACAAGTAACAGTGCTATATTTGGCCGTGCCGAATCTTATATACCCTTCACAACGTGTATGACTACACAAGAATAAATGTGGCATCGAATCCCAGCTGAGCCAAAAAAAATTTATTTTATTTTATTTAATATATTATTTATATTTTATTATTTTTTTTAAATTTTTTTAAAAAATTTTTTTAGAAAAATTTTTAAAAAATTTTTTTAAATTTTTTTTAAATTTTTTTTTAATTTTTTTTTTTTTTTATTATTTTTTTCTTATTTTTAATATTTGTTTTTTGTAATTTTTTTTGTTTGGTATGTTTTTTACATGTACGTATGTATGTATGTTGTTGTTGTAATTGTGAAAAAAACAAGGTGGTCGTGGTTTTTTGCTCATATCTCAGAAAGTTATTGGGCGATTGTGCTGAATTTCAATAGCGATTCATTCCTGGATATTTCCAAGAGATTGATACCATATACAGATCTGAGGAACATGTGGTTGCTTCTAAAAGTTGATTTCAATCAACAGACGGACAGACGGTCAGGGCTTAATCGACTTCTCTATTCATACGCTTTCAGAAAATATATACTTTATGGGGTCGGAAATGAAAATTGTAGAAATTACAAACGGAATGACAAAGCTATATATACCCTTGTGCACCACAGGTGAAGGGTATAAAAAATCCTCAGTTTTTTTAAAAAGCCAACATGCCTACAAATAGTTATAGACATAAACACTCAAAAAATTATGTCAGCTGACTGTGGTTTAGCCCTTTCATTTAATACCAACATTGTGGGGGTTGTACCAATTTTTAAATTCTAGATTAGAGCCATATATAAAAATATTGTACTGCATCATGGATTTTAATTTTGTTATATATATATTTTGTTATATATATATATATATATTGCGCTAGTCAAGCCCTATAAATCTTCGTCGGTAAATTATAGGAATATATATTTTTCAAAAAAATTTTTACCTATAGCTTTACCGATTAGTGACCCATATATGCAGAATATCTCTAAGGGCATATCATATCTACAGATAGTAACAAAGGTGTCTATAATTTATTCTAAGTCTGAAGAATTTTAATTTTTGCGGTTGGTAGGTAGGAAAGAGAGATACAGGAAGCAAGATCCACCTTCAGCAACCACACTCGGAGACTAATATGGTCCATTGTGTTTCCCTTTATATAAGACTAGCTAATACCCGGTGTGCTTCGCCACCCCAAATTTTAGTATTCAATTCATATGGCAGGTGCCACGCCCACTATTGTTAATGCACCCATTTTTTCCATAAATGTTTATTTCAATATCAAAGTTGCTTTTGCAAAATTTTACTACTCTAATCGATATCGTTTTCCAGATATACGAATTTTAGTATTTAATTCATATGGTAGGTGCCACGCCCACTATTGATAATGCACCCATTTCTTGCCTAAATGTTCATTTGGGTGTCAAAATTGCTCTTGCAAAATTTTACTACTCTAATCGATATCATTTTCCAAATATACGAATTTTAGCATTTAATTCATGTGGCCACGCCTACTATTGCAAGTACGCCCATTTATTACCCAAATGTTCGTGAGGATGTCAAAGTTTACCGTAATATTTAATACTTATTCTTTAATAGGGCGTGGCACCCCGCCCACTTACAATTTTAAACCAAAGTATAGCCTATAGTTCCTTCCAGACACACAGAAAGATTCTGTGAAAATTTCAAGGAAATCGGTCCAGCCGTTTAACCGTCTATAAAGCACAAACAAACATATAAACATACAAACATACAAACACACATTGATTTTTATATAGATAAATAGAGGATTGATTAGAAAAAAAGATAGATGGAGAAAGGTTTGCCGAAGATATGGTGAATAAAAATAAGAAATAATTAGTAGGAAATAGAATAGAAAAAAGAAATACAGATTCCTACGAGCCACATTGCATGTTCACCAGCTCCGTTTGCACTTCGAAACATCATCCAACTCATCGCGGAATCGTCTACCTAATCACTTAAACCTCCTCATCCTCTAACATTCTGCAATATTCCAGAGTGCCGTGATCCCATTTACTAATCCTAGCTCTCATAGGACAGTGGCCTGTTAAAACCCCAATTGTTGCCCTCAGACATATCCTACCCTGACTCAGAAGTAACGTAGAGTCCTCTGAGTTCAACTTGGGCCATGAAGCACTTGACACTCTGCAGTCCTTTCTGTTCCTCTACGCTATACCCACGCTCTAATACACCCAAAACAGTAACCTATCTTACTCTTCGCACGTCCAAATCAGTGCCGATTCACCGCGCTCAAGTTCGTCAGCAATTTCATTGTCGGCAATTCCATTGTGCGCTGGTACCCAACACAATCTGACAAAGGCTCATCATTCTATCGAGTGCTCTACTGCACTTTAATTTAATAGCAATTCATTCCCAACTATTTTTGAAAGATTGATGCCATTTACAGAAGATTTGTGCAACATGTGATTGCTGCCAAAACTTGATTTCAACCAACACACGGACAGACAGATGGACAATTGGAGAGTCACTATGCTGGCAGAGAGCATTATGGGATCGAAAATAAATATTGTTGAAATTACAAACAGAATGACAAACCTATATAAATATACCCTTGGGCACCGCAGATGAAGGGTATAATAATATAAGTTTTTTAATGCAATTATGTATAATTTAATAATAAATAATACCTGTGGCAAAAAGGTAAAACTGATTATGTCTGCTTTAATAGATTTTTAGGAGAGCACTCTTAATTTTTTGAGTTGACTTAAAAAAAATTGATTCCACTTAAAATAAAGGCTATTATATGAATTCTGCACTATACAAATAAAAGAAAATATTAATTTTTGTATACTATACTTAGTTAAAAGTTAAAGTAAGTTAATTGATATTAAATGATATTGTTCTTTGAGAAAATATAGGCAAAACAGTTGTAAATTCTGGAATTAAAATGATATAATAATCTCACTTTAAGCTTATGTCGACTTAAGCAGTTCTTCCTTTTAGGCACATATATTTTTATTGATTTCTTTTTTTACAAAATAGCTTACACACATATAAAACATATTGGGAGTTGAAAATCTTCCGCTAGACACGTTGTTTTGCCAATAAAAGCGGTTGTGGCACTTAACAAAAATGTATTTTGTAGACGTAGCGCAGATTAAAAAATAAAATAATAAATTAACCAAAACATCTACCCACCCCCTCCCAACATCTAATTTTTTTATACTTCCTAAAACAGTTAAAACACATTTTGCTTGTTTTTAATAAAAACAATATTTTAGATAAAGTTACATGTGTATGTTATAAAAAATTAAAAATTAAATTTTATTATCTTTTAAATAAAAGTATTATATTGTCTTTAACATGAAGTGTATTAATACGGCTGACTGAGCACTAAATCAATGTCAATAAAATTATGAGACATAAACAATTGTCGTCACAAGTTACTTAGATGCCTCCTGCTTAAATATGTATTTATTTACGTCTATTAGTTCAGGAACAATTATACACACCTCTATCCCTGCACCATAAACATGACAGCTGGGATATATAAGGATATGATTTTAACGAAACTCTGTACAGAGATTCCTATTACCATAAAACATAAATATTTGTAGGGGATTTTGACTCGATACCAAATACTTAAGACTGTTAAGATTACTTTTACCAATAAAGGATCATTAAGTACATTAGAGTTACTCGTAATATTAGAGACATCAATTATTTTAAATTTGTACATTTAATTAGAGAATTCGCCTTACATAGAACGTGGCAGTTAAAGTGGACTTGTCCTATTTATTTGTCGTTCATTTATTTTCAATATATATATAAATTAGGATATACACCTTTTATGAAAGGTGGACGTTATAGTGAGCTAGACACACTAATTATCTTAAGTTGATGAAAAAATTCATTCAAATGAAATTTCTGCATTGTATTTGCATCTATTTCCGTCGTTTTTATGAAGATTTAAATTCGAGATAGACCAAAGGATACACTGTGCAGACTATAATTTGATTAAATTCTGATCTTTAACTCATTTCGTAATACACGGATATAAAGAATTTACTGTTTAAGGTCTAATATAAAAATTAAAAAAAAAAATTTCTTTTGGCTCAGCTGGGATTCGATGCCACGTTTTCTCTAACCAGTATACACGTCTGTCCGTGTGTATGTTGAAATCAACTTCTTGAAGCCCCCCGACATTGCTTGGACCCGGGTGAGGTATTAAAATATCAGAAATATTCGGGAGTAGATCGGTATTGAAAATCAGAAACATCGGTACATAAACAACTGAGATATGAACAAAAACAACATTACAACAACAACATACATACATACAAACGTGTATACTGGTTAGAGTAACCGTGGCATTGAATCCCAGCTGAGCCAAAAAAAATTTTTTTTATTTTTTTTTAATTTTTTTTTTTTAATTTATTTTTAATTTTTTATTTTTTTATTTTTTATTTAATATATTATTTATATTTTTATTATTTTTTTTTTTTTTTTAATTTTTTTTTTAATTTTTTTTTAAATTTTTTTTTACATTTTTTTATTTATTTTTTAACCTACATACATGGTATCCATCTTTTGGAAATATTCGAAGAAAATTCCGTCCTTCATTTCCTGAGGCATAAGCAGAGAAACACAACTTCCTCTTTTCTCCCCATATTTTAACAGAAAAAATTGAGTCAAAAAAATTTGAATCGGTTGGAAGCGCCAAAAAAAAAATTTTTCGATATTTTTCCCAATAGTTAGAAACAAAATTTTCCGATGAATGAACTTAATTAATAGAATATAGCAGCGCATTACGAAAAAACTTAAATTCAAAATGGTCAGTGTAATAAAAGTGAGGATTTTTTTTATTAAGTTCAACACCCCCCCAAACTGTCCAAGATAGCTGAAAATATGAAATAATGTGTCGTTTTGCATATTGTTTGGATGATAGAACAATGATTAACATATTTTCTTAAGCTGCTTTTACACCATCTGATCTTTCATCTAAGTTGAGCTATTAAACATTAGTTTAAAGCACTCCTAGTATCCAAAATTTTTTTTTTTTAAATTTGACTTAAATATACTTGGGGGAAGCTATTCTAAACTAAAAAATTTAAATATTTTATGTATGGACGTGAATAAGTTGTTTAACTTATAATTGTTATTAAAGTAACATTAGACTAACGTATTACCCATGATTAAATTATAGTCTAATCAACGCCGTATAACGAATTTTCACATACCAACATGTTGGCACGACGACTTACTTTTTAAATTAAAAGTCAAATATCAGCTTATGCCGTTACGTCACATCACAGAAAAATTATAAAAAAAAATTGTGCTGCTTTTGTAAAACATAGAAGTTCAAGTTGCTGTCAAAAAGAGTCAAGCATCAAAACAGTTAAAAACTAACGTGTGGCTGGGTATTCACTTTAAAAATAAATCTAAAAAAGTCTACACACACATGCTACATAAAAACAGTGCCAATAAACCCAGCATTTATTAAAAAAAATATTAATTTGATCATATGTTAGCAAGAGATTATTTTTATTGTTTTGATTTTTATTAATTCGTATTTTTAATACTTTTAATCTGTACATTGAGAAATAACACATTCGTACTTCAGCGTAACTTTATAGCAGTTATTTCGCATATGAATTTTATCTAAAATCAGTTGTTCTTTCATTATGGATGGGGTGAAAGAAAGAACAAAATAAAAGTAAAATAATAAATAATAACTTCTTATATTCATTGTGAACTTTTGATTTTTTTAAATTTTTTTCCAATAAATTTTTCTATATTATTCATGGTACTTTGAAAACGGTTTAAATGGGAGCTTAAATATATAGTATTTTTAATATATGAATAAAAGGTATACATTTGCTTCACTTTACTTAATTTTCAGTTAAAAAAACCTTGATCTAAAATAGCTGTGCATTACATATGCTCAAAAGCAAACAAAACAGCTGCAAGATGTTTTTTTTAATATTGCTACCACCATGAATTTTATATAAAAGAAAATTAAAATTTATATAAACATTAATATTGATAAAGGAAGAAAAATATTTAATCCATCACTTTGTTTCAGACAACATCTTGTATTTGGTATTTAGAATTATTTTAAACAGCTTTCTACTATTCAAACCCCGATCAGACTGAATCTGTAACAATATAAACATCATCAAATGTGTCTACAAATTTTCGCTTATTTTAAAAATATTAATTCTTGTGTGAAAATATAGGAAAACAAAGAGGCAGTATTTCTTTGCTTATATCTCAGAAGATTATGTACCGATTTTAGTAATTTACAATACCAATTTTTTCGCGAATAATATTGAAAGTGCAACATATGTTAGACTGAATTATCTACTGAGATACCTCACGTCCACGGGGTGGATCTAGTATCTTACCTACTCTTGGACTTATTCTGAGATACATTGGAGCTGACGAGTGTTGTGGTCCTGTCAAAACGGAATCATACAGACTCTACTGGACGGTTTGCGTGCAGCGAACTACCACGTTAACCAACCAACCAAGCAACATATGGGGTCTTCAAAAAGTTGACTTCAACCAGCAAAAGGACAGAGGGACATTTTTTAATCGACTTACCTATTTATAAAGTTTTAAAAAATGTAAACTTTATGGAGTCTCAAATGAATATTGCAGAAACTATAAACGATTTTTGATATACGTGATGAAGTTTTTTTTAAAGAATTGCATTTTTGCTCACTTGAACAATGACTGTCTCTGGTTTAGATAAATAAATTTATTACAAACCTAAGATGTTATAAGAGACTTTAGTGCTTGCACAAACATTGATTTGTCGATAAATAGAGTATTCGAACGCATATTTCTATTGATGTAGCTTGTATATGCATGTGTGTGTGACCTTATTAACGTTATATTTTCCTATACTCCTCTAATAGTGTCTTTATAAGCCACTGATGAAAGCAATTGAAAAATTAATGGGTGTCACAGTAAGAATTAGCTTTTAAAATTTAGTGTTATTGGGTTTTTGTGCATGTGGCAATTCTTAAATTTGAGAGCTGTCATGTATGCAAGTTTATATAGATTTTTAAAAATGGAGTAATTTTCAAAAGAACAACGCATTATAATTGTTAAAACTTTTTACAAAAATTTGGAAAGTTGTGCTGAGTCCACTTGCAAGCTTCGAAAACTATTCAAAAAGTGGTCAAATAATTTGAAGAAACTGGGACAGTAAGACTTTTGTGCGTCAATGTTACGGTAGGCCTCTTGTAAACATTGCTGTTGTATGCGAGAGTGACGCAGAAAACCCGAAAATATTGATGCGGCATCGTTCGCAACAAACTCAAATTTCACGAAGCACTATGCAGCGAATTTCAACAAAAGACCTACACCATCATGCGTACAAAATTCTGCTTATTCAGAAACGCAAACCAGCAGATAACAAAGCAAAGTCAACTCAATGCCAATTTTTCGAAAAAAAAAATTATCCTCTCCGATGAAGCGCATTTCCATCTGAATGGCTTAAAAAAATTGTCGAATTTGGATCTCAGAAAATCTTCATGCATCAATGATTAACAAATCCATTCTTAACGCAATTGTCTAGTGCGAATGTTGGTTAGGCAGTGTGGCTGGCCTTACTTTTTTGAGAGTAAGGCAATGCATAGACTGCAAACGGAATTCGTTACAAAAACATTAAGATTTTTGTGGTCTTAACTGGACGGCATGGATCTGTAAAACGTGTGATTTCAGCTCGATGGCGCCATCTGCCATATGGCGCATGAAACAAAAGATTTTTTAAAGCAACGATTTACACAAGAAATTCTGATTTTCATTGTCCATCAAGATTATGCGATTTTTTTCTATGGGGCTTATGAAAACAATTTCCGAGCTCAAATCCGAGAGCCATCAGGTCATCAGTAATTTACCGACACATCTCTGTAAATAAAAGTAATGGAAAATTAAAAAAAAAAGTAATTGCCTGTCATTTAAGCCGCTGGGGGCTATTGAACCGACATTCTATTCCATACTTAAGCGGAATATGTCTTCTTGACAATCCAAGAAAAAAAATCACAAAAATTAATTACTGGGGCACCCTTTTTAAAGGATATTTAAGAAAAACCCAATTAATGTTTAATCGTTAAATACACATTCGTTAAATTTCTTATAGAATTTATGAAAGTATGTTTGTTAAACTATTTTTCTATGGAAATTTGATTTATATACCTTTAGAGAACTTTAGATAGTGTAATTACATAAGGTGATAGCGTAAAGGAGAGCGATTTTAGGTTCTCTTTTTTATGTATGAAGTTTGACAATTTCCGGAGTTGAAATCATTTTTTTAATATGTAGTTTGACATACTCCAGAACACAAAAAAAAAATTATCAGCTGGGCTGGCACCGCCACCTTGTATAAGTGTACCCTGCATACAACAGATAAAATATAGACATACATACATTTTGAGATTTTAAATACAATAACGTCACAACTTAAAATTCTAAAATTTTCGGAAGAATAATTGTTGATCATTTTTACAACAGTTCGATTAATTAATCAAGACAGTGATGAGAAATAAATGTTTGGAGTAGTTAGTGATGCATATTGTGCATCAATTTATGGAAAAAAGCAAATTGTGGAAAATTTTGAGTTGTGACGTTAATGTATTTAGTGTGCGATATGCATTTAAAAAATATATTTTGCTTTAATCATTCTTAATTTTATTTACTAATAAAAAACAAATTTTCGTTACAGTGTTAATTTTGTCTCAACTGGATTTCATGTTTTTTTTTTTTTTTTTTTGTTTAATAAACAAATAAGAAATTATATTATAGAAACATATAAGTGCATATAATTCATTACTTCAAACAATTACTTTAAAAATGATGAATTGAATGAATTGCGGGCAAAATATGATGTGATGTATAGACTGGAGCATGAGCAACAATCGGAGCGTGCGAAATTATGGGTGCATGTGAAATAACAGGTGCAGCATGATAAACAGCCGCTGGTGCGGACACATAAGAGTGTGTTACAAGGGGTGCATGATAGCCGATACCAAAATGTAAGCCTCGCTTAACTTTGTCCGATGACTCTTCTACGGGGGCCGCGTGGCACACAGCTAAAACAAATAAAAGCAAAACCTAGAAGTAGAGAAATATTTGGTGTTATAAATAACAATTGTTTTTTTTTAATACAGAGTATTTTTTCTACAATAAATAATTCGCAGTTTCATTTCGTCTAAAACTTTTTAAAAAATTCAAAATCGAGAATAGAAAAATAATAACTCTAAGGTTTCTTAAAAAAATATTAACAAATTTTTTTAAAGAGAACAAGAATGCTATATTCGGCCGTGCCGAATCTGATAATTCCCTTCACCGTCATGAACATAAGACTAAATACTACATTGTAGCCTAGATTTTAGATTTCACATAATACGCCATTCTTTTTTATTATTTTCGACGCCATCTTTAACTTTTACATAGTTAACTGTATTCTACTAGTCAAGTCCTTTCATTTGATACCCATATTAATGGGGTTAAGAAATAAGTTCCGCCATCTTGGATTTTACACTTTTTTTACATAATTTATTACATTGAACTGGTCAACAAGCCCTTTTATTTAATCCTAATATTATGGGGGTTATGGCCGTTACTATTTTATTTGACTCCTATATATTCGCCATTTAATTTAGGAGGCCATCTGGCGTCCATGGCTTACTATATTTTAATACTCAAGCCCTTTCATTTGATCCCCATATTACTTCTCTCGGTTGTATAGAAACTGAAAAATATTCGTTTCCGTTTGTAAATTTTAGGAAAAACACCCAAGCAGTTGTACTTTTGGGGTTTATATCTCAGCTAGTTTCAAACCGATTTGTTAGTTTTTCTTAGAAATAATTTCTAAGATTACGGCTTATAATTTGGTATCTTCAGTGTGTTCAAGAAATACTTAGGAGTTTGGTAAAATATGTTACATATAATTGAAAAAATTTTTTGTCTATAACTTTGCCGATTAATGACTTATTTAATTAATTTGAGAGTATTAATATGAGTATCTTTAGACGCATATCAAATCTATAAATAGTAACAAAATGTGTCTATAAATTATCCTAGGGCTAGAAAATTTGTGATTTTTTTGGTTAAAATAAGCGAAAAAATGTCGTGTTATTTGCCCATAACTCAGAAGATTATGAGGCGATTTCCAATACCGATATGCTTCCAAATATTTCTGATATTTTAATACCTTATACCAGTCTCGGCGATTTCGGCGGACTTCAAAAATTTGATTTCAACATACTCACGAACAGACGGATAGTGCTAATTCGACTCCCCTATTCATAAGCTTTCAGAATATACATATATTTTATTGGGGCGGAAATTAAAATTGTGGAAATTTTACAGGGAATGACAAACCTGTATATGCCCCTTTACACTGTCGTGTGAAGGGTATAATAATCTTTTGCAATATTATTCTATTTATAATAATATACCTGCATATCTACGTATGGGTGTATAAATATATGTAAATATATATGTGTATATGTTAAATTTTGTTTCACGTACATATGATGTTCATAAATATTTAATTATTCTATAGTTTTGGTCTATTTTACAAATTAATTGATGTTGTGCCACCCACATTCATTGTTTCATTTATTCTTCGTTACTCTCTTTAACAGAACTTGACATTTTTATAAATTGTATTCATGTGAATAAATCTATGAACATTTATATGTACATATGTACTTGTATGTTGTATGTAAATGGCGATAAATCATACGAGTAGTAATGATTTTCTTCATTATTTTACATTTTATTTTTGCATACACACCCAAAAAGCACACATTTTTTTCCGTATCAGGTTTGTTTTATCTTTTTTTTCTTCGTTAACACTTTCTTTTATTTGCAACTTGTTTTGCCAGCAGACACACTATCAAATTATATGGATATCATGTACGACAGATCGCCAAAGGCGAAAGAAAGAGAATTATTGGCAGACAAGTACAATAGATACAGGCGAATTCGGGTAAATGCAGTCCGTTTAATAAATAAAAAATTTTTGAAATTGCATTCATTCATTCATTCATTATTATTTGTGATTAAATTTTAAGCAATTTATTACGAGAAAACTTTTTCTTTGTCTTGGCATAAACACCGCTAGATAAATAGAAAAAGTTATGAATTATCCGGCGACAAAACATCATGCTTAAGCTTGTTTCAATGGTATTACTACATGCAACTGATCTATTCATAAACATATTTTAGGTTTATTGAAGGTATATTTAAAAAATGTCTGCACAACATCTGTAAAATAAGCCTTTAATAAACCTTAAATGTATTTTATGAATACGGCAGGTAGTCTGAATTTTAAACAAGTAAGAGCACTATATTCGGCTGTGCCAAATTTCAATATGCCCTTCGTACATTCATAAATAAACATATGACAACTATAACAAAAACCCATAAATTATTAACCATCATTAACAACATCGCCTGTTTTTGTTGTTAGTTTTGTAAATAGAATTTTGTTGTTGCAAACTCAATAAAAATTAAAGGCATACTTAGTTTTTTCCTCATATTTCAGCCCCTAATGGATCGAAATTGCTGATTTTCAATACCAGAATTTTTGAAAGCATTTCAACGCTTACGCACACGGACAGATGGACGTGACTAAATCGGCTTCCGTTTCGAAACTAACTAAGATGTAATCACCAAAATTCAACTTTTTTCGTGATTTTCCTAAAATTTACAAAAAAAATATATATTTCAACATCCAAATAATCGAGTAGGATAATATAGGAATTATAAAAAATTTTAAATCCTTGATGGTTGCTATACAATAAATTTAATCAAGTTGATTGTAGTAATTAAAAATTTACCCTCAATATTGGTATAAAATGAAAGGGCTCGACCAGTAGAATAAAATTATGAAAAAGTTGAAACCCGATATAAATAATGGCGGAGATAATTTGTTTTCTGTAACTTGGTTATGGTTACCAAATGAAAGGGTTAGACTAGTAGAATACAGTAAGCTATGTACAAATTCAGACTTAAAAATGGCGTCAGAAGTAATAAAGTAAGATGGCGTGACATGTAAATGATAGTGAAGGATGTTGCCAGATCTGGTCTGGCCGAACTTAACACTCTTACTTCTTTTTATCTATGTTTCTGATTGTAAAATATTTAAAAAAGAAAATAATTAGTTTAACCCTTTTTCTTATCCAAAGATTTTTTTAATTGAAAATCTCGTTTAAATCAAAAATAAGGTCCTGAAATTGTTGGGTTTCGCTTAGCCGAATTCGACTGTATTTTTTATTTTAATTAGTTGAAATAAATGTCACCTTTATTTTGAATAGATGATGCATGTAAAACTTTGTTACCTGGAAATGTTAACAATTATTTTAATTATTATTTAACTGTCAACGTTATTTTATTGAGAAAAATTCTTTACAATTTATGCTAAAGTTTTTCTATAAGCAGGGAATATTGGTATCCTTTTAAATATATGCAAATTATGAGTTTTTTTTTAATATTTTACTACAAAATTTTTTTAATACATAGAAAAATAAGAAACAATGTGTAGCAATTGATAACATTTTTTAATAAAATTAAATGGTTAATGGAAAATACTAAAATTCATTGAAGATAAGTAAGAATGCTATCGTCTAAGTAATAGCTAGTAATAGCCTTATCGTAGCTTAGCCTAGTTTTTAGATTTAACTTTATTTTGTTTTGCAATATAATTTTCGATGCCCTCTTTTTATTATATTTTTATATGGTTATCCGCCATTTTGTTTTGGATGCCATCTTGGATTGAACATTTTTTCATAGTTTACTCTATTTACTAGTCAAGCCCTTTTATTTAATAGAAATACTATGGGGGTTTGAGAGGACAAAGTCGTGACTACTATGATTGTCTCATATATCCGCCATTTAATCTAGGACACCATCTTGGATTTTTTCTATTTCGCAGTTCAACTTATTTCACTGGTTAGACCCTTTTAATTGATACAAATTTTGAGAGAGTGAAAGAGGGTACATATTTAATTATTATATTTGAACCATTCATAAACTAATTTTACGCCATTTTGTAGAGGCAGCGTAGTATATTTTGTTAATGAAGCCATTTTATTTGATACGAATATCAACCCTCTGAATTATCTAGAAGCTGGAAAAAATCGATTTTCGTTTGTAAATTTTTGAAAAGCGTCATGCTTAATTTCAAAACAATTTGTTCGAAATAACTTTCTAGAATAACGCTAGGAATTTGTTTAAAACTTGATAAATTAAAAAATATATAAGGTCCGCCAAATATTTTTTTTTGAAACAGGGCGCAAAACATTGAGTGTAGCTTCGGCTGTGTGGCACGTAGCGCCTTCCTGTTTCTCTCTGGACCAAAATCCGCACCAAACAGTGACTCGTTTTGGGTGTATCGGCTTTTCAGTGTATGCGTGCGGGTTTTTTATGCCCCAAATGCGACAATTTTGCTTGTTTACATACCTGCCAAGATCAAAATGAGTTTCATCTGAAAAGATGATTTTTTTTTGGCAAAATCGGCATCTTCTGTAAGTCGATCGCAGGCCCACTTTCCCAGCGTTGTTCAAGCGTATGCACAACCATATACGTTCAGCGGAAGGATAAAACTAATTATCTGTCTAATCAGACATGAGCTAAGTGTTACCATTTACGAAATAAGGACTAGTTGAAAAAAAAAACTTTAGATGGCGGACCCTTTATATAGATTTTCAAATCAAGGTTTCCTTTAACTTTGGTAATAAGTCACCGATATGTCAAAAACTTTTTAAAAATAGCGCTAAATGCAAATATGTCTATAAGTTATCCAAAGTTCTGAACATGTCAGTTTTGTACTAAAAATT
Organism: Phyto melanocephala; assembly: GCA_941918925.1. Classification (NCBI taxonomy): domain Eukaryota; kingdom Metazoa; phylum Arthropoda; class Insecta; order Diptera; family Rhinophoridae; genus Phyto; species Phyto melanocephala. The sequence goes on from OW799237.1 coordinate 109,486,942, forward strand.
TTAGAACAAACAGAGACAGTCGTGTTAAGTTGCTCATATCTCAAAAAATTATGGGGCGACAGCACTGATTTTCAATATTAATTAATCCTAGAATATTCCAAAGCTTTTGTTTTTTAATCCAAATTGTGATTTTGTTTTCCTTTGTTTCGAAATTAATTTTTCCCAACCGAGGTGATAAAGTGTTGAGCATAAATGAGGCATCGTTACTTTCACCCCACACACAATAGTTTTTTTAAGACTTATTGATTATCAAGAGAAGTTTAATGAATTTAATAATTTTTATTTTCACTTTATACTTTTTTTTATTTTTTTAAAGTTTTCACAATAATTTCCTTTTTATAACCTCCCCAGCAAAAGTTAGATGTTTCTATCTTCAGCTTAAACTTACAATCAATTTCATTTTAATGCGATTTTTAATATTGAAGGTTTTTTAATTTTGCGTTAATTGTTGTACGCGCAATGTGATTGAAAACTGTAACAAAGTTCTTAAGTATGCTGCATTATTTATACTTTATGGAATAAAATGAAAAATAAAAACTACAGGGTGTTCTTTTCAAAGGTGTAGAATGATCTCTTGTGAGTTTTATTTACTGCAACTGCGGCGGTATTGTTGATTCACATGTCGATTAAGCTTAAAATAAAGCACATATGTAAAGGAAATGTTGCAAATATTGCTCACAGTAATATTTTTGAAATAAATCACAGTTTTGTAAAATAATTTTGCACAATTCGCATAAGTTATTCTCTTGCTAGTCTCTTCATAATAAAATGAAAAAACCTAACTCAGCAAAAATATTAAAAGAGTTGCCAAATTTGACAAGCGTATGACTGTTTAATATCTGTCAGAATATAAAAGCATGAAAAAACACCCTTTGCAGATATACATATGTATGGATGCACATACACGCATACATACATATTTATATACATTAAACTAAACCGATACATATTTAAGTAGCAGTTAAGTAGCTACCAAAAAACAAAAACAAATTAATAATAACAAAAATCACAACATGCACAGGAAAAAAAGAAGTCGGCTTTAAAGTTTATATCCATTCATATGTCTACAAGAGTGTGTGTGTTGCGTTTAAATAAATAAATAAAAACCGTCATTTATTTCATATTAGTTTTCTTAAATACAGCGCTTAGTTTGAATAAGGTTTGAACTTGCCATAAATGTTTGAGTAGGACAGTTTAACATTAAAATTTGTTTTGTAAAAGGTAAAGACAATGGTCTAGTTTATTAAAACTAAGAGTTTTCCATAGAACATCAGTATTATAAACCCTCTATAAACATTTAATAGTTTTTATTTTTATATTATATTAATTTAGTCATTCCGTTTGTAACACAACGAAATGTAAATTTAAAACCCCATAAAATATACATTATCTGAGTTCTGGTACTATTTTCGGAAGATCTAGACATGTCCGTCTGTCTGTCCGTTCGTTGAAAGCATGATAGAGCTCGCACCGAAATAAGTCAGGAGGATGAAATTTTGCCGAAATATTTGCAATACATCCGAAATGTTTGGTGTTGAATATAAGCTAAATTAGTCTAAAATTAAGAAGAATTACAGATTGTAATGCTAGAGTTAGTAATAAAAAATTTGTAAAAAAGGGCTTTCGGTATTTTAGTCGTAAAACCGGTTCGAATAACCGGTTTGTTTTATTTTTTTTTATCATGAAAATTAAGAAAAAAAACAGACAAATTTTTATTACGTATATTTTTGTATTAAAAAATTAGAAGAACTTAAAAAAATCAGTCTCTGAAATTTAAATCATTACATAAAATATACTTTTTAAAACATTAAGGGCCGTATTCATAAAAAATATTGTAGGTTTATTAAAGGCTTATTTGACAGATGTTGTAGAGAAATTTGTCAAATAAGCCTTCAATAAACCTAAAATATTTTTTATGAATACGACCCTAACAGTATATCTTTAACGTCATCACGCAAGAGTGCTATATTCGGCAGTGCCTAATTTCCCTTCACCATCATAAATATAGGTAAATGACCTCATCATAGCATAGACTTCATAATTGCGTACATTTTTATTTTCTTTTATTTTCTGCGCCATCTTCGGTTTTTAATTATTAAATTTTTTATGTGTGTATTAGTATATTTTGCTAGTCAAGTCAATTTATTTGATACTTATATCAACTGTGCCGATTGTCTAGGAGCTAAAAAAATTTAGGAAAAACACCAAAGTGGTTCTATGATGAAGCAAGTATTTTCCAGTTAGTTTCGAACAGGGGGCAAATTACGGCATTCGTTCACGATCGAAATTTAACTCTAACAATTGAGTTCGCTGTGCTTTTGGTATAGAGATTCTATTAAGAATTTTAAAATTTCAATAACGTTCGAATGACGTAATTTGACCCCGGATTTGTAAGTTTTTTTTAGAGAATAATTTTTGAGGCTACGGCTTGCAATTCGGTACCACTAAAAAATATATATTTTTCAAAACAATGTTTACCTATTACTTTGCTGATTAGTGACTAAATGTTTAAAATTACGAACATCTACCCGTCTGCGCTGTCATCTTATGCGATTATACCATCACTTCACATTATTTAATAGAACCATGCGCAGTATGAACTATTTACAAAAAAAAAAAACAAAAAAATAATAAAAAATCAAACCAATAAAAAAGCAATCAAAACAACATACAAAATTATAATAAATTTATGGTTTAAACCGCAAATAGTTTAATGCAGCATAAATACACAAATAAAATAGACACAATGCTACCAATAACAGAAGCAAAATTTAAAAGATAAAAAACCATGGTGCAATTATTCATATAAATTAATAGACTTCTTAACAAAACAATACCAAAATTAAACAAGTAAGAGTGCTATATTCGGCCGTGCCGTATCTGATAATACCCTTCACCATCATGTACATAGGTATAATCCCACATCGGTGCTTAACCTATATTTCATGTTATACGACATTTTTCCTTATTATTTCCGACGCCATCCTTAATTTTGAATTTTTACGTAGTTAACTGTATTCTACTAGTCAAGCCCTTTAACTTGATACCCATATTGATGGGGTTAAAAAAATTGTATCCGCCATTTTGTTTTAGACACCATCTTGGATTTTAAATTTTTTAATAATTTACTGTATTCTACTGATCAAGACCTTTCATTTGAGACCCTATATAAATTTATTGTCCGCCAGTTTGTAGTGGCTTTATTGCGCTAGTTAAGTCCTTTCAGATGATATCAATATTGACTCTCTCGGTTTTCTAGAAGCTGAAAAAAATTGATTTTAGTTTGTAAATTTTTGGAATATATATTTTTAAAAAAAAATTGTTTGCCTATAACTTAACAGATTAGAGCCCGCTTTATCCAAAATTTTGCGCGAATATCTCAAAAGGCAAATTATATCTACAAACAGTAGCAAGGGTACCTATAAATTATTCTATTGCTGAATAATTTTAATTTTGGTGGTAAAAATATGGGAAAAAACAGAGGCACTCTTGTTTATTTGCTCATATCTCAGAAAGTTATGGGGCGATTGTACTGAATTCCAATAGCGATTCATTCCCGGATATTTCACAAAGATTGATACCATACACAGATCTGAAGAACATATGGTTGCTTCTAAAAGTTGATTTCAACCAACACACGGACAGACGGGCAGACGGTCAGGGCTAAGTCAACTCCTCTATTCATAAGCTTTTAGAAAATATATACTCTATGGGGTCGGAAATGAAAATTGTAGAAATTACAAACGGAATGACAAAGCTATATGTACCCTTGTGCTCCACTGGTGAAGAGTATAAACAGTGATGTCAACTTTGTAAAAACAACTAATTTAGATGGCTGACTTAAATGAAGCAAAAAAATTAACAAAATAGGTTTAGTGGGTGTATGGGTCAGAAGTATAGGTAAAACAAAAATCATAGACTAAAACTAGTAAAATACAAAAAATTTTCTTATTTAAATTTAAAATGAACTAAGGGATACACTGAGAGGACTTTAATTTATAACTTTCGACGAATTTAAATAATTTTCAGGGAAAATACATATAATATCATAGAGTGTTTTTTTATCACTTTAATTTTAATGCTTTTTAGTATTTTCTTTAACACTTTATGCATTTATCAACTGCTTTTTAAAGAAAATGTTGTGTGTGTGCTTTACCCAGCGTTTACACCTGGCTTTGCTGTCATGACAATAGCACTAACATATAGCTAAATATATATAAATAGATTGTTAAAAAAGTGATAGATTTGTACTAGTCAAATTAAAATAAGAATATTCGGGTAGTTTTTATAACTTTTTTTTTCAGTTTAAATTTCTATTAAAAAAAAACTTGAAAATTTTTGGATAATTAACAAGTAAGAGTGCTATATTCGGTCGTGCCGAATCTAAAAATGCCCCTCACCATCATGTACATAGGTATAGTTACCACATAGTAGCCATCTTTGATTTTAAATTGTTACATTGCTAAATGTATTCTAGACAAGCCCTTTCATTTGATAACCATATTGTAGAAGATCAAGGGAGTCCATATGACCAATATATAAATTAAATTTTTGTAGTAGCGGCCATCATGGTTTATATTTTTTTATAGTATATAGCTAGTCGAGTCCTTTCACTTGATACCCATACTGTCTCTCTCGGTTGTTTAGAAACTGAAAAAATCGATTTTCGTTTGTAAGTTTTAGGAAAAACACTGAACCAGTTTTATTTTTATGCTAATATCTCAATTAGTTTCAAATTTGTTAGTTTTTCTAAAGAAATTTTAACTACCGCTAATAATTTTGTGTCTCTAACTTGTTCAAAAATTATGAAGGAGCTTGAATACTTTGATATATTCAAAAAATATATATAACATTTTTCCAAATAATTTTTGCTTATAACTTTGCCGATTAGTGATTGATTTGTTCAAAATATCTCTGGAGGCATATTTTTATCTACAAATAATTACAAACATGCCTATAAATTATTCTAGGGCTGAAAGTTATAAGGTGATTGTGTTGATATATTTCAGATATTTTAATACCGCACAAGGATCTTATCAATATCGGAGGGCTTAAAAAACTGATTTCAACATACACACGGACAGACGGACAATTTTTAATCAACTTCCCTATTCAAAAGCTTTTAGAAAATATATGTTTACTTTAGTTTGTCGGAAATGAATATTGTAGAAATTTCACACCGAATGACAAACCTATAAATACTCTTGCACTCTCTGTGAAGGGTATAAAAAAATGTATAAAGTTGACAACACCAATCACACTTCGAATGAGTGATTTGTTGGCTACTCTTTGTCTAATTGGATATTTAACATTTCAACTGGTTGGTTGTGGTTTGACAACGACAATTTGCCAACATTTTTTCGTTTTGCTGCACACAGATTGTATAATTTTTCATCTAAATTTATTAACCAAACTATAAATTACATCTCAGATATTTATTTTTGCCTTAAATAAGTTAAATTCGAAAACCATGTTAGAGTTGCCGTTAGTAATTTGCATTAAATTTAAGTCAAAGTATGACAATATTGCAATCTTAATAACAAACATATGTACATACGTATTGATGTATGGATGTATTTATGTATGTACCCTGCAGATAAAGAAACTAGTATGATTAGAAATATACCAGTCCTTTATAAACTCAGACTAGTTACATATCTGTCTTTCTTTCATACATCACACTATCGATTGTAACACTAAGTTGTTGTAAGACCCAAACTAGTTCATCAGTATATAGTTATATACTAGTTAATATACTAGTTATTGTTAGATAGTGCTCCTCACTCATACTTAAATGTTGCGATGGTGAGTTTGTTCATTTTTAGTCAATATTACAGGATAGTTACAACTAGTTATATGACTGGTTTAAAACGTTACTAGTTACTAGTTAAATTATAAATTACTTCCCATAATTTTTAATGTCAATTGCAATGATTTGTAAACAAATGCGAATAAACCTTTTGCATTTAATATATTTTTTAATGTATTTACCTACACGCAAAGAAAAACCATGGTTACGACATGATCACGACGGTCATATTATTTTTTCTAAAACAATATTTGGTTGTTGAAAACAAGTAATAGTTATTTTTGTTTTATTTCATCATATATTTTGTCACGATAATCAAGCATTTGTTTGAATAGTATCATTTAATGATTACTTTTCGTAAAAATTTCAAAATGGTTATCATTTAAAAATAGTATGATGTATAAAAATTAATTTGACAAAAATAACATTATATTCAAAATCATTAAAAATTAAAAATAATCATTAAATAATAAGTGAGACAACAGTATGATTACAAAATAATCAAGCTATGTTTTTTTTAAATAATAATTTGATTTCAATTGTTCTTCTTCTTCTTGCTGAATAAATTTTTATTATTTTAAAAGTTTGAGATGTCAAAAAAAGGAACACAAATTTTGAAAAATTAAAGAAAATTTAAAAATAAACGAGAAAATGTAAAAAAATATTGGTATAAAAATTTCAATTAAATTGGTAAGTACAATCAATATGTGTATGTTACAGCAAAAGACAATTATTTGCCGTAAAAAAGCAAAGATTGTCGATATCAATTGTAGTCATATATATGATTATTGATTGATGCTTAAATTAAACATAATAATGATAACTGGTAACCATTATTATTTTAAACATAATCATACAATTCAATCATAGTATGTTGCTCTTCGATTATGGTTACCACAACCATATTTTTTCTTTGCGTGTAGACATATTAAAAAAAAAAAAAAAAAAATAGGAGATTTTAACAGCGAACAGCTCACATTAGCCATTACTACCTTTTGCAAACATAAACTTTACAAGTAAGTTGTAATTATGACGTATTTATTTATAAGGTGGTGTTGACAGCCCTGATGTTGATTTTTTATACCCTTGACCAAGGGTAAATAGATACTGATCTGTATGTGATATATATCTTTTAAAAACATCAAAGAATGAATCGCTATTCACAACCGGTACAATACTCCATAACTTTCTGAGATATGAGCAAGTAAATACAACTGCCTCTGTTTTTCTCATATTAATACTATTAAGCTTTATATTTTTCAGCTCTAGGAAAATTTATAGACACATTTGCTACTATTCACAAATATTATATGACTCTAAGGATATTCGTAAAAATTATTTACTAACCGGCAAAGATATAAGCAAAGATATATTTTATAAATATACCTATCAAGTTACTTCAGCTACTAATTAATTTTTTGTACACGCTTAACACACCAAAATACAAGACTTGGTCTGGAAAATTATTGCTGAGAAAAACTGACAAATTTGTTGTAAAATAACAGAGATATAAGCACAGAATTACATCTATTTCGGTGATTTTTCTTAAATTTAAAAATTTACAAACAAAAACCGATCAGGTTTTGGAAAACAAAGAAGCGACATGGGTACTAAAAGAGAGGGCTTGACTAACAGAACATAACACACTTTAAATGGTTGTAAAATCTATGATCGCCAACAATACAAAATGTCGTACAGTAAAATTCACATATGAGTCGAATCTAAAATTTAACAATGTACTCTCTTTAACCACCTCAATATTGATATCAATTAATAAACGTGCTTGAAATAATACAGTTCAAATCTAATATGTCTTCCGAAATAAAATGGCGGATATATGGGTCTAATAAAGCCTTTCCTTTGCAACCCCCAAATTATAAATATCACATGAAACGGCTTGACCAGTAGAATACAGTAAATTTTGAAAAAATTTAAATCCGAAATGGCGGATAGTTTATTTCTTAACCCAATTAACATGGGCATCAAATGAAAGGGCATGAAAAATAAATATTGAAACTGAAATCTAGGTTCAGCCACATACATATGTCAAACTCCATATAAATATGCCAAGGCATATGTATTTATTCTTCAGGTAATCGCAGTTCGAAGAGAATATTTTTGTTTACGTTTTTTATATATGAAGTTTGACGTTTGATATGAAATAAATGAGAAAAAAGAGAAAATTTTATTTTTATCTATTGACTCTGACAGCTGAGGTTTGAAATAAGTGAAGAAACAAATAATCAGCTGACAAATCAATAATACCTGATGTATAAATTTGCCTTGTAAATAAGTATGTATTTAAATGAAAGACTAAAATTCTCTCTAAATTACGATCACATTGTGAAAGCATTGTTACACGAAAAAATTTTGATAAACTTCAATTTATTAAATAATTTTAGTCAATATTTTCTATAAAATGCAATTACTGTCAATATAATGTCATCATTAAACCCCTTCTGACTTTTTTATAATTGGGCAATTAATTTAATCATTGAACTCAGGTGTTCCAACAGGCATTTTTATTTTTTTTTTTAAATATTTTACAATCATGTATGAGTTTGCATATTTGAAAGTAATCAATATTCCATATCAGCAAAAAAAAAAGAACAATTTTTTATTTAACAATGAAAATCCGCTAGACATTAGGACAATGTTTCCCAAACAGAGATCTTTTTACTCACGGGGACAGGAATGCAAAAATAAATCAGCTTATTGTCTTAGTGTAAACATTTTTCTAAGAAAATTTAAAAAAATTTAAATGCCGCACTACTCTTCTCCAAAAGTTTTAAGTGAGAAATATTGCTAATTAAAAGTTTTACATTTTCCATTCGTTTAAATATTAATCATCAAACGGAATTGCGATTGTAAAAGCGGAAATAATACGGACCATAATTAAATCGACAACAGCAAATTAAATTTTTTACATGGTAAAATGTATTTTACAAATCAAGCCCTTTCATTTGATTGCCATATTGATGGGGTTAAAAAAAAATTATCCGCCATTTTTATTTTGGACGCAACCTTGGATTTTACACTCTTTGATAGATTTCTGTTTTTAACTGGTAATGCGCTTACATTTTATGACATATTGCTGGATTTGACGGGGACAAATACGTAATGCCATATTTGACCCAAATATCCGCCATTTTATTTAGCCTGCCATGGTGGATTTTAACATTTTCATAATTCACTTCATTCTACTTTCATTTAATACCACTATTGGGGTTGTTGAAAGGGAGAGTTTTTTTTAAATACTAGATTTAACGCATACTTATATACATTTATTGTACGCCATTTTTGATTTTAATTTTTTTTTATAGTATATCATATTCTGCTAGTCGAGACCTTTCATATACCCATGTTAAACCTCTGGGTTGTTCAAAAGCTGCAAAGATTTGATTTTCGTTTGTAAGTTTTAGGAAAAATGCCGAAGGAGTTGTATGATTGTGCTTATATCTGCGTTAGTTTCAAACCAATTTCTTAGTTTTTCCCATAAATAATTTTTCAGGCCAGGACTTACAATTTAGTGTTACTACGGGCTCAAAATTTATTTAGGAGCTTTCTGTAAAATTGTTTGTCAGTTGTTCGTATTTTCGAGGAGAAGGTTTTTACGGAAGAAAATTTTTGGAAACCCCTCCGGAAAAGTCGGAAAATTAGAAATATCGAAAATCGAGTTTTTGTATGAAGTTTTGTGTGAAATTATTCCTTAATAGCTTTTTATATGAAAAAATTAACAGTTCTCAGCCAAAATCCGATAGATGACGTTATACGCAAGGCCAATTACTAGAAGTCTGTGGGATCAATCTCGGATTTCCCTGTTTTTCGCATGGTCAGCTGTACGTTGCATGTTCGCGTGTTGGGAAACCGTCTTCGTTATGTGTTTTTGCGCCGGAAAACAAATCGAAAAACATCGTTCATCAAATCGCTCTCTACTGATTCCATTCAAATAAATCACATTGAAAATTTAAGTATTTGTGTTGTATTATTAATCCGAAGTTTGTCTGAAGGCTTTAAATTGAGGTGAGGCGAACTTTTTCAACAAACATGTGAATATTGCTTAATCGATTCTCCTATTTATGAGCTATCAGAAAATATTTAATTTATGAGTAGGGTGGGAAATAAATATTACAGAAATTACAAACGGAGTGACAAAGCTATATGCATGCACTGGCATTTGACAAATTTATGTAATTACAAAAATTCGATCAATTACCAAACAAGGAATGGCTACTCGAAACTAATTTTTAAATTTTTTTTTTTTTTTTGGTTTTCTCTATTGGTTTTTTTTTAATTTTTAAAAATGGTCCACATGTCAAGACATGTAGGAATCTCTGCTCAAGGTATCCAAGCATAAGTGGTTTTACAACTCACATGAAAAACCAAAAAAATTTAATAAAAAAAATTTTAAAATTGCAAATAAAATACTTGATGATTGATTGACTGAAGAATTATTTTTTTTTAAACAAATGTTGTAATACGGTTCATGCGTAGGAATATCTTCAACTGTTGTCCTAACTTTGGCACCAGAGTACATAATTTAGTGTGAATTAACTTTGAGTTCAAATGATTTAATTAATATAAAGCTTGTTTATAAATGGAATAAGGAAATCACAATAGACTAGTGGTCATGAACAGGACGAAATTGTAATAGTCGTTAATATCCTTGATGTCTGTGTTGGGCGAAACAAGGCATGCATAGTGAGCTACTAGCAAAATGGAATCTGTATTAATTTTCTGTGACGCCACATGCTTTATTAGCATTCTTGGTTTCATCTATTTTGGATTTTGTTGAAACCTAAACATATATTATTCACAGTTTGTTTGCCGGCTTTGCTTGTGCTCAAACATATGTAGGTATGTGTGTTATGTATATAACAATGGCAACCTTAACCCCTCTTAATTTTTAAAAGAGTTAAGCAAAAATATATATTTTTTAACTTTCTGCCCTCCATCACCATACAAAATTAAAGCACGCAAAGTTTTACACTCGTCCTTAAGCGGTTTGTCCTTGAAAGTGGTGTCTTCCATAAGTATATCTCAAAAAATTTCTTTTTTTTTTTGTTTCAAGAATAAAGATTACATTATTGCACCAACAAAAAACTGCTGCAAAATGGTATGTTTTTTTTTACCAAAAATCTTAAAACAGTAGGAATGTAGTTTTTATATGAATTGAGGACATCAATAACTTTTCTCCGACAAACCATTTTGGATTTTTTAAATATTGTTCTTATCTGCATACATTTCAGACATTGCCATTTAGCAAATGTATTTGATTTAGTTTATTTCACATTGAGTACAAATTCAAAGTGACAGCAAACAAAAGTAATTTATGGAATAACATAAATTTGACTATTTTATTGAATAATTGAAGATTATTTATTATCGATATTTTGCACTTGTACAAGTATTTATCAGTCAGTAGATTAACAGATTAGTGTGCCTTTCACTATATGTGCGATAGCGAGCGACATTTAGAAGGACATACATATATTTTCAAGATTTATGTATTGTGCACTACTTATGTAAATCTATATGATAGCAACTACCACAGACAGTTTGTATCAGTATGATTTTCATATAAAATAGGGTTTTAAGTTTCACAAATTATTTAATAATAAAAATAAATCTAAAATGTAAAGGTGCTTTATTATAACCTTTACCATCATGACATATGCAGTTAGTTATGTCATAACTAAAATACTAAACCTTCTCGTAGCTAAGCCTAGATTTCAGATTTAATGTTTTACAGCAGTTTGTCTTATACGGCATCTTGGATTTTGTTTATTATTAACTCTAGTCACTAGTATTAGTCAAGCTCTTATAATTGATAACCTAGAATGAAAAAAACAAAAGTTTAAAATTTAATAAAAAAAACTAGCTTTCTGAAGTGTGACGTCACACCAGCAAACATGTGATTGATATTACATGTAAAAATTGTAAAAAAGTGAACAAAATATTAAAATAAATAATAAACAAGTAAGAGCACTATATTCGGCTGTGCCGAATCTTTTATACCCACCACCAATTTTGTGTACATTTAAAGCACAATATTTATTATTGTGTTAATCGCTATGGAATAATCTCTTTATAATAAAATATGTATCACTTTCTTTGTAGAGGGTGGTTAAATTTTAGGGGCCTATGTTAAAGGTGAACTACAACTAGTCTTTAAATTTGTTTTCTGCATGTCACTTGACATTTCTCAATCTCAAACTTACTCAATTTGATCCGTGGAAAAATACGCAAATGAGCAACGCTTTAAAGTTATTCAGGTTTTTTATAAAAATGGGCGTTCAAATCAAAATGCATTTTGTGCAATTAGTAATTCTTTTGATCAACATAATTGTTCAAATTCATCCACAATCGGGAGAATTGTAACAAATGTTTAAATTTCTGCAAAACAGGTCTGTATAAAATGTTAGAAAATCTGTGAATGCCTTCTTAGTGCGTTGAATGGGTACCACTGCTGGTTTCTTGCGATAGTATGGCAAAAGAGCAGTCAACCTCGACTCATCATCATGCCCAACAATTGAGCATCAACATTGTCATTGAAAATTTGGACCATCAAAATGGAGGTAGGCGTTAAAGTAGGCGTATCACCTAAACTTTTTGGCACAAAAATATCATTGGTTAGAAGGATATACGTAGCAAATTTGATCATCATACCTCTACTTTTGGCGGTTTTATGAGCTTTTAAATTTCATTAACGGTAGATAACGTTAAAAGTGGGCGTTATAGTAGGCGTGTCAAAGTTATTTTTGCTAATGAGTACAACTTAGGTGTTTCAATATAGCCCTTTATTATTCCAAAATCTTTATTAATAGAGAAATTATATGAATTTAAGGTAAATCGTTATATGGGAGGTGGGCGTAAAAGTGGGCGTGGCACCTTTATTTTCTGGCTCAGTAATGATATTGCCAAGGGGGATATACGTAGCAAATTTTATCATCATACCTCTCATTTTGGCGGTTTTATGAGCTTTTAAATTTCATTAACGGTAGATAACGTGAAAAGTGGGCGTTATAGTAGGCGTGTCAAAGTTATTTTTGCGAATGAGTACAACTGAGGTGTTTCAATATAGCCCTTTATTATTCCAAAATCTTAATTAATAGAGAAATTATATGAGTTTTAGGTAAAACTTTATATGGGAGGTGGGCGTAAAAGTGGGCGTGGCACATTGATTTTCTGTTACAAAAAAGCGCCTCACCAAAAAGCAAAGTGTGCAAAATTTCAGAGTCGTACATCCAATTTTGTTGCTTTTATGACGTTTTTGTTTTTAAATATACCCAAAAATACATTGTGCGGTATAAATTTTCGTACATTTTGATCAATAACTCATCTCCTAATGCATTGATTTGGACAATTTTCGGGGAAAAATATTGTTTTTACTCAGGAAATATATATTCGAAGTTTCATGAGTCTACGTTAATGCGTTTGGAAAAAATTTCATTTTATTCGATGTTTTAAGGACACGGTTTTTTCGACCTACTCTTGCTTTTCGAGCTATAACTCTGTTCCTAATATTCCGATTTAGCCCATTTTCAATACCAGACAAACCTTGTCTATAAAAAAGATTCTGGCAAAATTTGAGCCCCCTAGCTTTTTCGGTGCGACCTCTATCGTGCTTTCAACAGACGGACAGACGGACGGACATAGCTAGATCGTCATCAAATCAAACCCTGATTCAGAATATATATACTTTATGGGGTCTAAAATGGATATTTCGATGTGTTACAAACGGAATGACAAAATGAATATACCCCCACCATTTTTTTGGTGGCGGGTATAAAAATAAGAAATTATTTAAATATTTTATTTGGTTCTTCTTGGTTTATTCTTGAAAATGAGAATTCAAAAGTAAAACAAAAAACTATAAAAAAAAGTTCCTCAACAACCCAACCAACATTTTTTTCTTTTTTAAAGTATTTTATTTTTTCTAAACCATTTCACATTTGGCTAACCGTTGGTTAACGCTAAATGTGTGTATAACATTTTAAACTTTTTCAAGAATTATGGTAAAAGGTCTACTGACGATCTGGTGAAATGCATATAAACCAGCTTAAACCCAACAACCAAATAAAATGCTGAAAGATTAGTTGGCAGCATATACCGAATAATTTAGTAAATTATTTGATAAATTATTTATTTTAAAAAACCAAAAAGTTTTTTTTTTTAAATTTACTTAAATGCGATAAATAACCATACAAGCCGTAATATCCCACCAAAAAACTTTTGCACTAGTTGAATGTGAATAATATTTTTTATGACTTGTAATTCAAAAGTGCAAAAGGAGGCATGAAGAATGCCGTCTCCAAATTCAAATTGTATGATGTGCTTCAAAAGACATGCAAAAGCATGCAAACAATTTTGTATAACTCATTTAAACAGACATTATTAACCCATAAAACACGGAATTATTTTCATCTACTTTACATGAGTTCCATGCACTCGTTGAAATTGAATGAAATTTTTTAATTTATTCAAACAAACACATGCTCTCTAATGACACATTAATGTTTAAATCATACAAGTTTCACTATTTCTTTTGCATGTCTTTTTTGCTGGGATGTAATAGATGTACTTTAATTCTTAAACTATATTAGAAATATAATGAAGCATTAAATAATTATTTTTTTAATTTCTAGTTTAACATTTTCAAAATTTTAAAACAAAATGTCTGCAAATTCGCAATACAAAAACCCTGGTAACAATTTTGATGTGTGTAAATGGAAACTGTCAAAATTTTGAAATTATAAGTCACAAATCACTAGCTGAATGGTGGGAGAAAAAAACTTGGTCACATTTTTTAGTTGGCATTTCAAAACTGTGAAAATTGAAAGAAAAAAGTATAAACAAATGATTTATGTAAATTTATTTGTAGAATTGTTGCATTGAATTTTTTGAAAAGTTATTGTGTGCTGTTCACCTTGACGATAAAAAGTTAAAAAATTTTAATTTTCCAAGACTCAACGTTAAAATTTAATTCAAACAATAAAGAACTTAACGAGTTGAACACAGGTCACATGGCAGGCTTTTGTGTATAAGCTTTTTTTATGTATTAACTCCTGCTTTATTTAAAGCATTATTTTTTATATGTGCTGGAGCAATTATTCGTAATAAAAATAATTTACAAGATATTAGTTACAAAGGTAGATTAAGATGTATTATACCAACAACTTCATCTTGTTTTAATGTAGCAAATTTAGCTTTAATTTAAAGATAAGTTTTGATATCATTATTAGTGTAAATATCTGCTGTCCTGTTCGTATATTCCTTTATTTATTAACAACATTCTAGTGACAACTAAAAAACTATTTTATTTAGAATTTTTCTTCTTTCTGTTAATAATTAGATATTATTTCGTAATAAAAAGTATGCTGATCTTAGTAAAATTTTAAACGTACCTATTTTATCAAAATCCATCCAGTAGTTTTTTAGCCATTCGAGTTCAGGGAGTCAGACAAAAGGACAGCCGGACAAAAAAATTTATAAGTTGGTGTTTTGTAATTTTTTAAATTTATTAAAAGTATAGTACAAGTACAAGTTCTATTGTAACAAAAATTTACGAAAATTCGATACTATCAAGTTATCCATCCCTGCTTTAATAGCATGTTTCCACGCCAACGATATTCGTAATTCGATGTCTTTTTTATAATTCAAAGCCTAATTACGAACAGAATTACATAATTTGCCATGTAAAATTTTCAATGCGAATTACTATTTTTGTGCGTAATTCATTTAGAATTACCATGCGAATTATAATAAAATCAGTGTCTTCTCTGATTTTTATCGGTAGTTTACCATCTCCAGCTGTCAAAAATATCAAGGCAAAGCGAAGAGGAAAAAGTTCAATTTCATATATAAAAAATAAAATAGAAGCAAAAAACGAAAATGTTAAAGTAAGTTGTTATGTCTAGAAGAGTATTGGCCACATAAGAATCATTAAATGAGACAAAATTGTGTTCAGAGGATTTGCTGGCTCACTGGTCCTATTTTCTTGCACTTCTTCTAGTTTCTTGTAATTAAACAAATTATGAAATTATATGCATATATTTCTTTTAAATTAACAATATTATTACTATTTTTACTTACCTTTTGCCTCCATTGATAAAATAATTATAATTTTCTATATAAAATTTTATATTTCTTAATGTTTACCGCCAAAAAACAAAACGATAATTTAAATAAAAAAGCATTAAGAAGAATTGTTCAATCAAATTAACAACATGTCGTGGAAACAGTGTAATTCACTTAAGTAATTTAAAGAGCGAATCAAGTAATTGAATGTGTCGTGGAAACATGCTATAAAATGTTATATGTTTACATCTAATATTAATTGCAAAAATACTCAACAAAATTAGTACAGCTATTATAAATTCAGAGAACCAAGCAACGATCCTTGAGTGGGAAAATAGATTATTTCCCAAAGTTAAATACAGTTATTGTCAAGGTTCTGCTTTTACTTTTTTGATAATAAATATACTAAATTTATTTTTATTTGTTGGTTTTATATACCTTAATCATAAGTTTAAAAAATATATATTATTTTTGCAATAAAATTAAATTAAACTTAACTGATCATAACAACTTTTCCATCCCTGATATACGAATTCGCTTTGTGGTTTAGAAACCAGAACACATGCAAAGGTCTTTCATTGGGTAAACTCTATAAAACTGCAACGGTGGGTGGAAGGAATTATTTGTAGACAGGCTTGTATGGTGTTCGAATTGTCTCTTGGCAATAGGGCAGTAGGGCAGTAGAGGTACTCCTCTTCAATCAGATTACAATAAGCCGAATTACTGCGCTAATTACAGGACATGGAAACTTCAAATATCCTCAGAGAATGCAGGTCAGGGATAATGGTATTTGTAGAATGTACCTAGAGGTTGCTGAGACAGCAACGCATGTTGTATGCGAATATTCAGAATTGGCAAGCGGAAGTTTGAGGAAAATGGACAAGCACATATTAAGTGTGGATGCTATGAGCATACTTAGACCATTCTGTGGGGTGTAAGAACAACCGCAAAAAATTTTTTAACAAATTAACTATTTTACACATAAATTTCACTCAGTTTCAGATTTAAGGAAAACTGATTTATGCTTTTGCCACCCCGAGACAATTTTTAGCTAAGCCAATGGCTATGAGAGACCACAGTCTGAAGGAGCTTCTGGCGACAACAAAGGAAGGTACGATAAGGATTGTCGGCAGTGTAAACTCGATTTCTCGTTTAGAGCAAACGTTGGTTGTTGCGCGGTACTTTGTTAAGAAATAGATACCGATTGGTAGCCTTGAATTCACTAAGAAATGAAAAGAATCGAAAAAGAAAAATATAAGTTACCTGCTTCAATACTTCTCCTAAACACTTAAATGTATGTATATATGTAGCGTGATCCATTTTGAGGTTCCCTTAAAAAAACACAGAAAATTAAAATTTAATAGGGAATGTTTATTATCATTTGAAAGAACATTCTTTGGCATTTATTTCTTGAAGATTGTGTCTATCAAATGTTGGCCGTCACAGATGGTCCTTCCGTTGAGTCCAATTTTCGATGACTCGTTCGAGCATTTCGACTGGTAACTGGAGAATGACACGTGTGATGTTTTTCTCCAAGACCTGAATCCAAGCGGGTTTGTTCGCAAAAACCTAAGACTACATATCCCCACTGGAGAAAGTCTAATGGTGTGATATCACACGATCATGGTGGCCAATCGACTGGCCCAAAACGTGAACTTATGCGCTTACCAAAGTGTTCTCTCAATAAATCCATTGATTGATGGGAAGTGGCGGCTTCTTGCTGAAATCTCGCTGAGATCACTAGCTTCAATTTCAGGCATCAAATAGGCGGTTGTCATGGCACGTTAACGGTCGCCATTGACGGTTACGTACGCACCGGCATCATTTTAAAAGAAATATGGACCGATGATTCCACCGGCCTACAGCGTGCTGGACGTGGTCTATTCGGTCGAATATTATCCCATAATGAATGCTGGGTCTCAAAATGGGTAATGGTGTTGCGAATAGTACGCTCAGTAGGTCAATTATGTTGACCATATGTTGAGCGAAGTTCACGAAACACATTCCTCACGATTTGTAAACGTTAATCTTTCCACTATGAAATGCCAAACAATACTAAATAAAAATAACATGACAGCTTGACACGACTCACTTGTGATCTGTCAAAAAAAGGCTATTGAAAAAAGTATCTCTACTTGAATCACCCATTAAGTATATCCTCTTGAATACCTAAAGAATCGTTTATATGCCGACAAGCAATTATTGGAAGGCTAACTCTGGCCTTTGTGTGAATGTAATCTTGTTTTTCACTATTGAATCAAAAATAGAGACCAGAAAAACCCTAATACTAGATCTAGGCTACATGATGTTAATTAATATACAAGATTCGGCACGTCCGAACATAAAAATCTTACTGGTTTAAACATATATCGCTCTTGCCCCAAATTCAATTCCCAATAGAAACGTGTTGTAGATGCATTAATGTTTATACTCGTATTGAAGGGAAATTTTTATTGAATTTTGTATTTACACAGATATTTAAATAAAAACAATTGTATAAATAAGCTGTTTATCTAAATTGTATTTTGTAACTAAACATGTACATACATTTTACATGGATAAATATTTAAAAAATCGTTTAGGCATTGTTATCCTTGAACTTAAATAATTCGAGAATTAAAGTATTTAAATAGACATTTATTGCGTTCTTAAACAAAATTCAAACATAAATAAATAAGATTAAATTTATCCCTAATATGTTGTACATACATGCATACATACAACCAAACAGAATTATAAATGTATGTAAAACCATATTCATTCAGCTTAAATATAATTGCTATTCTTGTACTCTTTTTATCCCCACAGATTACCTGACTCCAATAAATGTTCACGGGTAATGAACATAAAGCAGTTAAATAAATAAAAATAGAAGAAAAAACTGGAAAACAAGAGGTAAATCAATAACGAATTTATTAAAAGAAAATTACAAATCCAGCTAAAGTGTATTAACAACACATGCAACAGGATTTTTTTTAAAAGGCTGATTTATGGTTGATGAAACCATGACATACCATCCCTTGATTTTTCCGTACGTTGAACACAAGAAATCAAGATTCTCAATAATGGATGAAACATTAATAACAACCGCCACCATTGTCTCCACAAGGATGCCAAACACACCCGCAACAAAGACTAGTTTCCTTAGGACGAATAAAAGCTTCTCTCTGTTCGATATGGCAAATAAGAATTCCAGTTTAGACATAACAGAGAATGATTTCCGTCGTTTCGTGGAGTTCATGCAAATCTACAAGTCGACACACGAGTGTGCAGATTATTGTAAAGGGGATTTCTATCAGATGTTGCGCACCTACAACGGCATACATGGTTATGTGGCTCTAATGGTAAGTACCTACTTGCATATGTAACAGCTAACTATGAAAGCGTCATTAGGCATGATAGATAGTAAATAGCAGTACCTACCAGAGATGTGCATATCGTCATTGCTCTAACAAATTCAGTTACGTGTTTTTTACTGAATTTTCAGGAGATCAAAAAAAGCATTTTATTTTGTTACTTTACAGAATTAAACTTACGCACATAAACTATTGTTTATTTTTCAACCAATCAAGATA
The DNA here is from genome assembly GCA_941918925.1 of Phyto melanocephala. Taxonomy (NCBI): domain Eukaryota; kingdom Metazoa; phylum Arthropoda; class Insecta; order Diptera; family Rhinophoridae; genus Phyto; species Phyto melanocephala. The sequence continues at coordinate 109,506,406 of OW799237.1, forward strand.
AACCTAAACGGTTTGATGGATGGATGTACCACCAATAAACCTTCAAAATAGAGCAATAAAAAAAAATTTTAAAAATTGTCACATAACCGATTATGTCAGAGCAGCGACGATATGCTAATTTATTTTGGCTCTTTATTTTCAAGCTCACGCACTGTTTTTCACTTACGAATATTACTTTCACAGATTTCTCTTTCACTTTTTATAGATATTTATTATTTTTTTTTACCGTAAACATAACTATAAGGTCATGACATAATAAACTTTTTAGTTTTAAATTGGGTGGAATTTTTTTGATTCCGCACGGAAAAGAAAATTCAGTGGAAAGATGTATCGATCGATATGCCAATTGAATGGCCAAGAATGGTCGAAAGACCCAGCAAAAGCTTGAAAATTTATTGGTAACTACTCAAGTAGCAATTGCAAAAGGCTTGCAATCAGCAGGATTTATACGAAAGCAGTGGAATTAGGTATCATACGAACTGAAGCTGACAGACCTTGAAAGACGATTTTGCATGTCCGAAATGATACTCGAAAGATAGAAAAGAAAATTATTTTGCACCGAATTATTAATTGCGATGAAAAAGGATCCATTAAAAACCCTGTCAATCAATCGGATTAACACCAAAGCCAAATAACGATTGCGCTAAGGAAATGATCCGTATTTGATGGGACCTAAAGGGTTCATCTATTATAATCTGGTGAAATCTGACCAGACCATTACAGGAACCTGTACTGAATGCTGAATGGTTCGTTTGAAGCGAGCATTGGTCAAACATGAAACTGCAATGTTAAAATAAGACAACGCTTAAAACTTTTAAGAAATAAGTGGATGGGATGTTCTGCCTCACACGCTTTATAGCTCAGAACTAAGGGTGTCTCCGTAAGAAATTTTTTATTGAATTGTTAAGAAGACATGTTCCGAATAAGTATGAAATAAAATATCCGTCAAGTGGCCTCCATGCCTCTGATGACAGGGCATTAGTCGGATGTATCTCACTGATGATGCGTTAGATCTCAAATTTAAGATCAGGAGATTAAACAAAACTACAAAAAAGCGCACATTAGAAAGAAAGAAATATAAATTGTTCTAGAAATCGCTGCTACAAAGTTCTCTGCATAGTGCTTCGAGAAACTTGAAGTAGTTGAAAAAGAAGTCGAATTGATGTTTTCGGTGACACTTTCGTTTACAACAGCAATGTTTTCATCAGCATATTTGACCCAGTTTCTTCAAATTTTTTAACCACTCTGCGAATGGTTAACACATTAGACGAACATTCTCGACTGAAAATTCTTTAAAGTTTGCGAGGGGTCTCAGCATAACTTTAAAAATTTTTTTAATAAGTTTTCGCAATTATAATCCCTCCATTTTTAATAATTGCAAAAAACATCCCACATCGTATTTTATTATTTCCGAAGACATCCTTGATTTTAAATTTCTACGAAGTTAACTGTATTCTACTGGTCAAGCCCTTTCATTTGGTGCCAATATTGAGGGTGTTCAAGGAGTTACATTTTAAAATACCAGATTTGACCCATATATAAATTTGTTGACCGCCATTTTGTAGTGGCGGCCAACATGAATTTTAATTTTTTATAGTGCTTATATTGCGCTAGACAAGTCCTTTCAAATTATACCAATATTGTATAGAAGCTGAAAAAATTGATTTTGGTTTGTAAATTTTTGGAATATATCTTTATCTAAAATTTTTCACGAATATCTCAAGAGGCAAATTATGTCTACAAACAGTAGCAAGGGTACCTATACATTTTTCTATGGCTGAAAAATTTTAATTTTGTTGTTAAAAATATGGGAAAAAACAGAGGCAGTAGTGTTTATTTGCTCATATCTCAGAAAGTTATGTGGCGATTGTGCTGAATTTCAATTGCGATTCATTCCAGGATATTTTCAAAAGATTGAGACCATACACAGATCTGAGGAGCATACGATTGCTTGTAAAAGTTGATTCCAACCAACACACGGGCAGACGGACAGACGGTCAGGGCTTAATCGACTCCTCTATTCATAAGCTTTCCAAAAATATATACTTTATGGGGTCGGAAATGAAAATTGTAGAAATTACAAACGGAATGACAAAGACACTTGTGCACCACAGGTGAAGGATATAAAAAAATAATTATTAAAAAGGTTTTATACAAAAAAAAATTCTAATTTTGTTTAAGATAAATTTTATACAAAATTGTCTTCAAACTTAAAATCTTCTGTAATTTGTTTATAAGAAAATATTTGGAAAATATTTTGGTAAACCAGACATTTTTCGCCACAACAAAAAAAAATGTCTAAGAGAATTAATTTTAAAAGAAAATTTATTATGAGCTTTTGAATTTATTGAAAGTTTTTGGTAAATTTTTTTTACGAGGTTTACCTCAAGTGCACCTAGAAACCCCTTACATTTAGTTTTTCAACTTTTTAGTTTTAATTTAAATTTCCCTATAGCCATCCATCCACCCTTTTAATTACTTAATAAAATAAGTTTGAGAAATTCATTTTTTTTTCTATTTACATATCAGATATCTTTTGTATTTGTATGGCTATTTGATCTTTTCCCACCCACATTCATTTGTAAACATTTTAATTGATTAAAGTATTAGAGGCATTAGAAGCTAAAGGCTTGCAAAAGAAAGCAAATGTACAGGTAACACATTAAGCAGGTAAACAGTTGCTTCAGGTAAAGCACTTTTTACTTTAGAAAAAACGAACAATAAGACTTTACACAAAAACAAAAAATAATAAAGACAAATACAGGATGGGCTAAAAGTCATTGTGCGGTTTAAAAATTTAATAAATTTTTTGTTTCAATAGTTTTTTTTTTTTTTAATTTATAAATAACAGCTATATATTATACTTATAATGGAGAGATTAACAACTGAACAAAGAACCAGAAGAATAGAATTTTATTATTTAAATCAGCGATCAATTTTTTTTTAACGCAGAGAGCATTTCATCGAAATTTCAAGGTCAAAATTTTGACCTCTGAAGCAATGAATCTGAAGAATTGCTTACTTCATCGTCATTACCATTATGATACCGTTAGAGGTTTACCGTGAACCGGTAGACAGTATTAAATTCGCACTGCGAAAAATAATGAACGTGAAGACCAAAATGTTAACGAAACACCTAAAATATCTACCAGAAGGCGTACCGCTCAGCTATGAATGGCTCTTACGTGTTTACTGACCCATGCAAGAATTAAGACCCGATGATCATCTGAAACTTTCAAATTACAACACTTGGCCAAAAATAATATAAATTTTATTCAAAATCTGAACTATGAATGATGCGATGAAGCTCTTTTTCATTTGAGTAACTGTGTAATTAAGTAGAGATGTGGTTTCAGCAGGATGGAGCCACTGTGTATACTGCTCGGAGCACCATTGCACTTTCAATCACATTTTTTTGAGAAAGAACAATTTACAGATTTCTCAGCACACGAATATTTTCTTTAAAACACAGGTAAATAGCAGTCTCAATAAAGCGAGCGCAGAATTCGGAAGACTACAGCCAGTATGGAAAAGCTCACTAAAAATCTAAAGCCCATGTGTAAAGTCTACTCTGCTGTACGTAAGTGAAACCTGTTTAGTATCGAACACCATCACGCAAAAGCATTCATCGACATTAATGCATTGATCAATAAGTGCCTCGGAATCATATGCAAAATATTCTGGCCTAACAACATAAGCATCGCGGAACCCTACCAATGAGGAACCCATAGTAAAGCAAATAAAACGTAGGAAATGGAAGTAGATCTTCCATACTATCAGACAGAATCCTAATAGTATAACAAAGAGTGGAATTCTCAAGAATCAATTAGCCGTGGTCGGCCAAAGAATACATGGCAACGCACGATATATAGAACTAGCACAGTGCAATATTACATGGGAAGATACTAAAGCAACTGGGAAAAATCATGTGTGATAAACATGCTTTGTGAAAGCCATATGCTTCCAAAAGGGGTAATCGAAAAAAAATTGAATTTGAAGGAGCGTGTTCGTGTTTCAGCATGTTCGACACAATCCTTGAACTCAAGGCCAACATTGTTGTAGAAATTCCAACACTACAGCCACAAATGTTTATTGATGTTATAGAAAATCCTCTAAAACGAGACGATTTTTGCCGAGCTTAAAACTGGGGTCATTCAAGTGATATTATTTTCCATGGTTGGTGTAAAAAAAATTCCATTTTTTATATTATACTAGCGAACCCCGTGCACACTTCGTAGTGCAAAAAAGAAAATAAAAAAAATCAATTCGAATTTATTTAAATCAGTGATAAATTGCTTTTATTGTAATGCTCTGTGGTAAACAAATATTCGAAATGAATGAAGTGTTCAATAAAATGGCTATAGCTCATGAACTATACATAAACAGAGACCGTTTATACATAAAAACCTTGGTATTGGCGTCACCTTTCATATGAACTTTGCAGAAACAAAATCGAATCACGCATTCCAGAGAACGTCAATTACTAACACAATGCACTTATTTTTATATAAAAAAGATAATCCGTAGAAAAACTAAAAATATAAACGAAAAAGTCATTAAATTTCTAAAACCTTTTTTTGGCTCTCCCAGTTCTAAGTAACACTAAGAAGTAATAATTGCTAAATAAGTTGTTTTGCTATTATATTAACTTAATTCTTTTTAAGATGTTCTCTATGTTAAAAGAAACTTTAATAATAAAACAAATTGTTCTTTAAAACAAACCAAAATTATAATCAATATAACACTTTTGTACAAACTAAAATCTCCATATGCTGGCAGGGTAATAACAAATAAAAGAATGTTCTTGGGCAGTGCTCAACGATGTATGTATGTACTTTGTATAACTTGATTTTAAAGTTCTAAATAGACCTGTGTAAGTATGTAAGTATGGATGTGACATTTGCACATATATTTACATACATACATTCGCTAAAACTCTTTTCAATATTAATATATTTTATTTGTTTTTGTTTTTCTTTCATAACAAAATGTGTTTTGATTGTTGTTTGTTTTCTTTTTATTATCGTCCATTGAAAAACATACTCTTTTCAATATCAATGAGATTTTAAATTAATTTAATGAACGAACGTTTATAAGAAGGCATATTGTTTATATTTATACCTTTTATTTATGGTGGCTTATTTGCTAAAAATAAATCGGGATTCTTTTCATTATAATTAAAGTTAATTATAATTATAGTAAATTTTATTATAATATAATTATAATCAGCACTTTTGAAATTTACGTTATAAATTATAAATATAATAAATATATTACAATTACTTAAATTTATGTATGTAAGTCTTATGTACTGCTATATATGTACATATATATATGACCTTTATTTAACCTAATTTTTATACATACAAAAATATGAAATAAGTTATTTAGATAAAATGTTCACAGGGAACATAGGGCGTCAAAAATTTGTTAAAGTTTTCTTATACAATATTTATACTGTGACACAAGATCGAGAATTTTCTAGAAAATATTTATTTCAAAAACATTCCGAAAGTACAAAGTTACAATTGTTTATTATTTAAATGTGGCCAAAGTTTTAAAATAAGATCTGCAGAGGTAAATAGGAATTAAAATTCCTAATCATCATTTTAAATTTTTGTTTTATGAAATTAAATTATATTAATACAGAAATTATATTGTATAACAATATGATTTTTTAAATTTATTGTAAATCATTTTTATACTGGCTTAAGTTCATTTTTAAATCCCTCACAGTATGTATAATCTGAAAGCTTTTGAATAGGGGAATCGTTTAAGAATTGTTCGTATGACTGTCTGTCCCCTCGACATAACCGAGACTCGCGTAAGGTACCAAAATATCAGAAATATTTAGGAGCAGATAGGTATTGGAATAAGTTTAAGTAAATAAACAAAATACGACTGCCTCTGTATTTTCGCTTATTTTTACCACAAAAATTAAAATCATCTAGCCCTATGATAATGTATAGACCCCGGTAATGCTATTTATAGATTTGATATGCCTACAGAGATATTCTTGAAAAATTTTGGACAAAATGGTCATTAATCAGCAAAGTTATAGGCAAAAATTATTTGAAAAAATATATATTTTTTTAAATACATCCAATTTTACCAAACCAGATTACAAACCGTAATAATAAAAATTGATTTTATTGAAAACTAACAAATCGGTTTGAAATCAACTGAGATGTAAACACCAAAAGTACAACTGCTTCGGTGTTTTTCCTAAAATTTACAAACGGAAATCGGCATTTTTCAGTTTCTAAATATAGTTAGATATGAAAAAAAAAATCCAAAATGGCGTCCTAGATTAAATGGCGAATATAAGACTCAATTATAGCAGTTACGGCTTTGTCCCTTTTAACTCCCACAATATTAGAATCAAATAAAAGAACATGACCACTACAATGTTGTAAAATCCAAGATGGCATCTGAAACAAAATGTCAGATCAAATTTTTTTAACCCCAACAATATGGTTATCAAACGAAGGGGCTTGACTAGTAGAATACAGTTAACTATGTAAAAATTTAAATCAAGTATGGAAATTATAAAGAAAAAAATGGCGTATTATATGAAATCTACGATATGGTACAGGGTGGACCAAAAGTCGCGCCTGCGTGTAAAAATTGAATAACTTTTTTGTTTATTATTATTTTTTATTAAATTTTTTTTTAATTATAATATTATCTTTGTATGACCTAAATTTTAATTATGAAAAATAATGTCAGAGAGATGACCACCATTTTCATCGATGCACAATTGGGCGCTTAAACAGGCGTTTTGCATAACTGCACGCAAGGTTTCAGGCTCTATTGCCCTGATCTCAGCTTCAATGTTGTTCTTTAGCTGCTCTATAGTTTGAGGCTTGTTTACATACACTCGTTCTTTGAGATAACCCCATAGAAAATAATCAGGGGCAGTTAAATCCGGTGAACGTGCTGGCCAATTGAATTCTGAATTTTTCGAGATAATTCGGTCGTCAAAAATTTCATTTAAAAGCGTCATTGTGGCACGGGCCGTGTGTGCTGTTGCTCCATCCTGCTGAAACCACTTGTTGGCTGCGTCAGGGCGTACAAAATTATTAAGCATACTGTATTACCAACTTCATCCTCGAAGAACGATTAAAAGTAAAATTTTACCACTTTCGTTCGTTGCTCAGTCGTTAAATTTTGCATGGTGGTGTAACACGAATCGATGAATAAAATCTGAAAATAAAATAAAAAATATTAATAAACAAAAAAGTTATTAAATTTTTACACGCAGGCGTGACTTTTGGTCCACCCTGTATTTACACCTGTGTACATCACGGTGAAGGGTATTATCAAATCAAATATAGCGCTCTTACTTGTTTTCTTTTAATTTGTTAAGTGTAGGAGACAGTGTCAATTTTTAATCAATTAAACGGTTTATGTCTAAAATTTCTACATACCCATACAAAATTAGCGATTTATCTAGCAATTTTAAAGCAAATTTTAGCAGGATTTGTTGAAAAAAAATCTTGTCACTGGATTTCTTCATTGGAGCTCTTTATCGGCATACTCATATCGATGCCTTACTTCCTCAACCTCGTATCTTTAAAAATAAAATTTTTCAGGACAGGAAAAAAACTGTTCATCTCGTTATACTTCGGTGTTTGGTTAAAAGTTTAAATGCAATTATTAAGGAATTGATTGTATTTATGTATATTAGTAGTAATAATATACTAAACTTTTTTAGTTAAAGCATAAAACAATCATTTGATATGAAAAAGTCAAAACCGTATTTTTTAAGTTACGAGGTTGAGGAAGTAAGGCATCGATATGTAACTTAAAACTACTATTTATGTTACAATTTAATGAAATTAGAATTTGGGAAGCATAAGTATCATTTATTTGTCTTTTTCCTCCTTATCAAATGTTAATGTTCTCTTATATTCTTCATATATTTTTGTTAATTATTTATTTACAGATTTGTATATTCGGTATGATTGCAAACATTTTGAATATTATGGTTTTGACTAAAAAGGATATGGCCAAGGCTCCCATAAACAAAATACTAAAATGGCTGGCCGTGGCTGATATGTTTGTGATGATTGAATACATACCATTCGCTTCATATCAATACATTTATATGGGATCAGGTAAGTACACGATCTACACCTAAAGCTATGTCTGTTCATATTACACAAATATTTTCTAAAATAGTGTAGCTACTATTTGTAATCACTATTTATTCAATATTATTTGATTTTTAATTAACAAAATATTTATTTATAAGAGCTAAAATTAATACTTTTTAATGGTTACGTCAATTTCGTCAAATATTCGCCTGCTGTGAACATGCCTTAAGTAGGATTTTTGTTGTTAAATTTTTTAGTATATATTTACAGACGAATGTACATTAGGCCATAACAAAAGGCAAAAGAAAAGTGTTTTGTTAAATTTTAACTTATATTTTCGGTCTAACATTAAAGTGTTATTCAACGGCGTTTTTGTCTTTAAGAGATTGTTTTTTTTTTAAATGCCATTGTCCTCAAGTACTCCGTTCTAGCATTTACCCTGTAGATCTCAGTTCCTACCAACTTGATATAATAATATTAAATTTCGAAATCATAAAACTTGTGCTAAGAAGATATTGCAATAACTAAGAAATAACTAAGAAATAAATTCCACAATTTAGAACAATTTTAAAAAATCCTACTTTTGTTTGATAAAAATATTTCTTTCTATTTAAAATTATTTAAACAAATTTAAAAACGCTTTAGTTAATAAAATGTATTTAATTTATGTATATCTTTTATAAGAATTCAATTTCATTATATATATTTTTTTTCGATTACAGACGAACAGGATTTCAGTTACATCTGGGCTGTTTACATACTATTCCACATGCATTTTAGTCAAGTAATGCACACCATCTCGATTGGACTGACGGTTACTCTGGCAATTTGGCGTTACATTTCAATTAGGTAAGATAACTTTGTGTATAATTTCAGCATTTGAGGCACGGACATTCTTCTTTCAGTGATTTTTCATTAAAACATTTTCAATAATATCAAAAATTTTAAGTTTTTAAATTTGCGGTAATTTTTAGTTTTTGAAGTTATTTTTTAAAAATTAAATATGAAATTTTGGTGCAAAATTTCGTGTTGTTGTCTTCAGTGCAAAAAATTTGGGACAATTCTTCAGGGAGCATTTAAAACCATACGAAATGAAATTGCATTGCGTTACAACATGTTTTGATGCAAATTAACAGCAACATTTAAAACTGCTGAAAATGGAACAATACGAAGTGGTTGTAAACTAAATAAAATGTTGTATGTATGGTACACATGCAACAGTACAAGAAAAATAAAATTAGTAAAAAAAATACTTAGTTGTTTTGATAATAAGTTTTAAATTATTTTTAAAATTTTGTTCTAAAGAAAATTGACATTTAAATATATTTATTCAAGGCATAGTTCAAGGCGAATTCAATAAGGTGAACTTATTAGATCAGCTGATTTTTGTATTGTATTTTTTAACTTTGTAGTTGTTTTACCGACAAGTTCACCTTATTGAATTCGCCTTGGCATAGTTATTGATCAGTTAATCGTAGTTCGGGGAAAATTTTTTATTTATGTTTTTTACAAGGCGAATTCATACAGATGAAATTATCAGCCCTGCTGATGGGGAAGATCAAAATTTGTGAAATTCGCCTTAATTTCATTAATTAATGCAGGAATGGAAAATGATATTTTGGTATCGGTATTAAACAATTAACTTGAGTGCACATATTCGATAATAAATGCACCGAATTTATAAATATTTGTTGCTTTTGCACCATTTATAATGCGTTTCACAATTATATATACTTTGTTTAATCAAATTTTATTAAATTAACCATATTATAACGACTTTTCCATCCCTGTTATATGAATTGGACTTGAGAGAAAATATACCTTGACAAGTTGTTTTGTTGCATTTACCTGTACGAATATGCCTTTGTTTTTTTTCTATATTAAGTTTGACATTTGTAATAAATGAGCGTAGAGAGATAATTGTATTTATTTATGGACTTTGGCAACTAAAGTTTAAAGTAAGTGAAAACAAGTAACAGTGCTATATTCGTCCATGCCGAATCTTATATACCCTTTACAACGTGTAGTCATGCAATAACAATTGTTTGTATCACCATTCATCTCATATAAAATACGTACATAAGTACATCTAAAAAACATACAAAAAAAAATATATTAAAAATAAAAAAAAATAATGAAAAAAATTGCACAAAAAAAATTTAAAAAAAAAATTTAAAAATTTTTTAAAATTAAAAAAAATATAATAAAAAAAATAATAAAATATAAATAATATATTAAATAAAATAAATTTTTTTTGGCTCAGCTGGAATTCGATGCCACGTTTACTTTAACCAGTATGTTGTTGTAATTGTGAAAAAAAACGAGGTGGTCGTGGTTTTTTGCTCATATCTCAGAAAGTAATGGGGCGATTGTGCTGAATTTCAATAGCGATTCATTCCTGGATATTTCCAAAAGATTGATACCATATAGAGATTTGAGGAACATATAGTTGCTTCTAAAAGTTGATATTAACCAACTTACGGACAGACGGACAGACGGTCAGGGCTTAATCGACTCCTCTATTCGTAAGCTTGCAGAAAATATATACTTTATGGGGTTGGAAATGAAAATTGTAGAAATTGCAAACGGAATGACAAACCTATACATACCCTTGTGCACCACAGGTGAAGGGTATAAAAATTAGAATCAGCTGACGAATCTCGAATACTTGATGAATAAATTTGCCTTGTATTTTAATATTTGCTCAATTCACAACCTATTGTTGAAGTTGTATATCATTGTTGTTGAAAATTTCTTCATAAATTAGTTTTACAAATTTACAACAATTTTATAGTTGTTTATGGAATTTCGAAAAAATATATATAAAAGCTGGAAAAGTAAGTGCTATCGCGATTTTTCTTCAATATGAAAAAGTGAATTTCTTACAACCTACGACTCCTACGACAGGCTGTGAATTGAGCAATTATATTTAAATGCTATAAATATTTAAATGTATTTGAATTGTTTTGTGTTGTTAAACTTTTAAAAATTCTTTTGATCAATTTAATTCTAAATAAGATGGTGAAAACAAGAAACATCTGATAAATAATCTTTTATTAAAACCATAATTTATATTCTCTTTTCACATTTCTTCTGTTTTTTTTTTGTTTTTTTTGTTTCTGCAACCAACTAACAAACAATCCGAACATACGAATGTAGTCGACGTTTTTTTCTACTATTTCCGTCTTCTTTTTACAGACATCCACATGGAGCTTGTGCCAATTTTTTATTATCCCACTGCAACGAAACCATAATATTTTCGTTCATCATCTCACCGATTGTTTGTTTTCCCACATTATTTGTATTTAAGGTGCGCGAACGGATGGTGGCAGACAGTGATGTGCCACTCTATCACGTTGATGCCGATAAGGAAACACAACTATACAGGTATGGAAAACGAAAATTATTTATTTTTCCTTAAGCTATTATTATATATATGTATGTAAATATATCAATAAACATAAACATATGAATGAAAAATTTTATGGAATTTTAATACTGCCGAGTGCTTAACCTCTGCAAAATGTTTTAATGGATTTTTCTTTAGTTTGCAAAAGGTTTTTGTCTTCTATTCAACGATACAGATAATGCAGGTTAAGAATTGGTCACATAACAAAAAACTTTTGTTTGTTTTTCATCAACTTTGGTGGTGAATATTTTTTTTATTGTTTATTTACATTTTTATATTTTAGTTTATTGAACGTCGTGTTTATTGATTTTATTTTGTTTTTTTACTAAGACCAAGATTAAGAAAAACCAGTAGGAATGCTATATTAGGCCGTGCTGAATCTGATCAAATGATTCGCCATTTTGTTAAGAATGACATCTAGGATTTTAACTTTTTCATAGTTTACTAAATATATTCTAAAGGTCAAGCGCTTTCAGTTGACGCCAATATTATGGGGGTTAAATTTGTACACAATTTATTTTTCATTTAATATGAGATACGTATATAAGTATGTCTTAGATTTTACCCGCTTAAAAATATCCCATCGTTTAATTATAAAATAAGTTAATTTATGTATGTATATCAATAATACGTATTTGAAAATACGTTCGCTCTAACCAGTATGCCACGTTTGTGGTCTTGGATTCTTCCTTATATTTCAGTTGTTTATAGACCGATTTTTCTGACTTTCAAATTTGCTCCCGAATATAAATGGTATTTTGATACTACTATACTGAGCTATGTCCGGGGGCTACAAACAGACACACGGACAGACGGACATTGCTCAATCTACTTCAATAATTCAAGGTACTTATATACTTTATGAAGTTGCGGACTGATAATTATTATTATCGCCTGGGCGACAGTATGGACAATTATTTGGATAACTTTTTTTTAACTTTTAAGGGAATAAAAAAGGTACCAAAAAGAGAAAAATACGAGAAAATATGTATTCATATTTTCTAATAACAAGGCCAATTCGGAAAAAAATTTGTAATATGTGAAATCCCGCATGACATAAAAAGTTATATAATTTTGTAAAATTTAGAACACATTTAAAACTGCGTAGAAAGGGGAAAATTCGGGAAAATATTATGGTACTTTTTAGAACATATTTGTTTTTGTGCAAAAAAGAGTAGACTTAATCACTTTGTTTATATGTACATATGTATTAAAATATTGTATAGAGCATTTTTAACTCCGTATTTGTACATTGATATGGAAAACTCAAAAAGGTACTTTTTTCTTTTTTTTATGGTACATTTTGTATTTTCTTAGCTTATCAAGCTAGAATTTTCAAATTAGAGACTATTGATCCGAGATCAAACAGAAAATTTTACAGGTGACCCAAAATATACTTTTTCGGATTTTTATGGTACTTTTTGTATATTCTACGTTTTTGAAGCAAAAATTCTGAAATTAGTGACTTATGATTCCAGGTGAGACTGAAAATTTATGATGGGCGAGCAAAACGGAACTTTTTGGCATTTTCATAGAACTTTTTGTATTTTCTACGTTTTTGAAACAAGAATTTTGAAATTAGTGACTAATGATTCCAGGTGAGACTGAAAATTAAGGATGGGCGAGCAAAACGGCACTTTTTTGCATTTTCATGGTACTTTTTGTATTTTCTATGTTTATAAAGCTAGCCTTAGCGGCAGCTTAACCACGAGTAGTTTTTCTTGCATGATTTTGTGCGTAAGTAGGAAGATGTCATTTGAGTAGTCAAAATCTTCTAAAAGACTATAGAGGCCCTAAAAACTCGCTCTATTTGGCTGAGATGCTGTGATCATAAAATTCAAGATGATGTTAAACAATAGTGGCGATATCACGTAACCCTATCTGACACCGTTCTTAACAGTCACCGTATCACAGAGCTGCTTCTCATGTAGCCCACGGCACTTAGCTTCAGAATAAAATTAATTTTTTTTCGGGAACACCCCTACACCTTAATGCCACCTAAACTACTTTGTATGACAAGGCGTTCCTAAAGTCCAGAAATGCACGATAGAGTAGTTGAACGCCATCCAATTAATTGTTACACTATCATTCGGCGACTATTGGCATGGTCAACGCACGATCTTACGGATTGTTAGATTAATATACCATAATCAAGGTATAAGTTTACATTAAATCCCGATACGTAATCTATTAAATTCTTATATTGGTAATTTGAACGACGCACGACTTAAAAAACTGCTGACAATATCGGAAACTTTCGAATGACGCCTCCACCCACTTAGAAGGAAAATTATCAATGTTTTAAATTCATAGATTGGACAAACAATTTCTAATACTGCTGTAGGATAAGCCTTAAAACATTCTACGGGCATATTTTAATTCCCTCTGCTTCACCAAACTTCATACTACCAATTTGCTGCCCAGATATCACTTGCAATAGTGAGGTTCGTATTTAAATTTCAATTGTATTTCAAATGTCTTCAAAATGTAAATCTATCTTATTCCGTATGCATTATATTCAGTTGTTTTTTTTAAATGTTTTCTTCAAATGTGTTATTGTTCCTACCTGAACGTCGCTGTTTTACCACTGCACTATAGGAAATTTGCCAACTTTTTTTGGCTAAAATTAATAACAGCCAAAAGGGTGGGTCGATTTGAACGAACGAACGGATTTGACTTTTGGTACACACTTAAAAAAGAGGGAGTGACCGAAAAAGGTTTTCATACACTCAGAAAAAAAAGCATACGTAAATTTAACTAAAAAATTAACAAATAATTAGTTCTAAGAAGGGATTACGAGTTATAGGTTCCCATATCCAAGATTTTTTTTAGATCTTTGATAGATAATCTGGTTTTCTAAAAAAATTTTTCGAGTGTACCTTTCGATTATAACAGCAGAAATTAATTTTACCAATTAAATGAAGTAACAAACAAAGTCATGTTTAAAAAGGATTTTATTCAACAATTTGATTTTCGAGTTCCAAACCGTCAAATAAATGTAATATACATGGGTTCAAAATGCCACCACTCTCAATTTTTATACTAAATTTTTAAAAAAATTTTTCAAATTTTTTTTTATTTTTTTAATTTTTTATACCCTTCACACAGTGAAAAAGGGTATATATAGGTTTGTCATTCCGTGTGAAATTTCTACAATTTTGATTTCCGACCCCATAAAGTATATATTTTCTGAAAGCTTATGAATAGGGGAGTTGATTAAGCCCTGTCAGTCTGTCCGTCTGACCGTCTGTCCGTGTGTATGTTGAAATCAACTTTTTGAAGCCCCCCGACATCGCTTGGACTCGGGTGAGGTATTAAAATATCAGAAATATTCAGGAGTAAATCGGTATTGAAAATCAGAAACATCGGTACATAAACAACTGAGATATGAGCAAAAACCCACGACCACCTCGATTTTTTTTTCACAAAAACAACATTACAACAACAACATACATACATACAAATGTGTATACTGGTTAGAGAAAACGTGGCATTGAATCCCAGCTGAGCCAAAAAAAAATTTTTTTTATTTTTTTTATATTTTTTTTTTAATTTTTTTTTTATTTTTTTTTATTTTTTTTTATTTTTTATTTAATATATTATTTACATTTTTATTATTATTTTTTTTTTTTTAATTTTTTTTTTTAATATTTTTTTTTTTTTTTGTTTTATATTTATTATATATATTTTAATTATTTTTTAAATTTTTTTTTTTAATTTTTTTTTTAAAATTTTTTTAATATTTTTTTAAAATTTTTTTTTAAATTTTTTTTTTTATTTTTTTTTTATTTTTTTTATTTTTTTTTTTTTAACATACATACGTAAATTTATAATTTTACAATGGGATGTTTTTATATATGTATGTTTTTTACGTATTTACGTATTTCATATGGGATGAATGGTGATATAAACTACTGTTATTGCATGACTACACGGTGTGAAGGGTATATAAGATTCGGCACGGCCGAATATAGCGCTCTTACTTGTTTTTTTTGTACTTTTTTTTATTATTTTTTTTTTTATTATTTTTTTTTTATTATTTTTTTTTATTTTTAATATATTTTTTTTTTGTAAATTTTTTTTTGTATGTTTTTTACATGCATGTACGAATTTTATATGAGATGAATGGTGATACAAACAATTGTTATTGCATGACTACACGTTGTGAAGGGTATATAAGATTCGGCACGGCCGAATTTATCACTGTTATTTGTTTATTCTTGTTTTCGGGACTTTCTTTGTCTGTTTGAGAATTTTCTACAAAATTTTGCTCCTCTGATCTCAGTAGTTCGATCACTTCTGGTGGAAGCTTTAATTACTTCTAGGCATGATGCGTTTGTTCAACGAAATGCTGGAAATGAGTGGATCTGATGTGTCCAATGCTCGATTAAAAACATCCTTCAAGTTATTTGAACAAAATAATCGTGAATGCTCTTTTAAATACTGTTTAAAGTTTTCGGAACAATCACTCTCAGAAATTTATGACAAAAAATGGTCGTAAATAGGGGCTCTTTTGTTAATTTCGTTGTGTTTCTCTAGCCATATATTGAATAATTCTGAATTTGGCAGAATTAGTTTTTAAACTCGCAAAAAATTCGCACATGAAATATATTAAATTTGAAAGATAATTAACTGTTCTAGAGAACTATTTTGATATTATGCCTAACATGTTTTATCATTTTTTCGTGTGTGGCACGAAGCGCTGTCATGTTGAAAGCAAATGTTGCCAATATCCTCCTCTTAAATTTTTGTAACCAAAAATTCGTTCAACATGGCCCGATAACGATCGCCATTGACTACGGCCACTCTTTGCTCATTTTCGAAGAAAAATGGCCCAATTATGCCTCTGGACCGAAATCCGCACCAAACAGTGACTCGTTTTGGGTGTATCGGCTTTTCAATGTATACGTGCGGGTTTTCTGTGCCCCAAATGCGACAATTTTGCTTGTTTACATACCCGCCAAGATCAAAATGAGCTTCATCCGAAAAGATGATTTTTTTTTGCAAAATCGGCCAAAGTAATGTCGCAATATTTCCCAGCGTTGTTCAAGCGTATACGCTTCGTTCAGTGGAAGGATTAAACTAATTATCTGTCAAATCAGACATGAGCTAAGTGTTACCATTCACGAAATAAGCACTAGTTGAAAAAAAAAGCGTTAGATGGCGGACCCTTTACAATTCTAATTCATAACTCCATTAACACTATTACTTAGTTCATTTTAAGGTCACTTTAATTTTTCCAATTTAAACGATTTTATAGATGAGTTTACCAACATTTTGCTATAGAATGTAAAAGTACCTTCGGCCATATTTCGTATTTTTTAATTTTTTTTAAATATAAGTTTTAGTTACGAAAACTTTATTAGAAATGCCACCAAATTCACTGCACTTAAAGGTTTTTAATAACTGGTTTAGAAATCGTAATCAAAACAACGGTTAAAGTAACAGTAATTAAAGTTTTTTGAAAAAATTAAAAAGCTATGTTTACTCTATTATATTTTTTATTATATAAAAGCAAAAAAAATAAAGATTGCAAAAATTACAATTTTTATTTTTGGCCAAAAAAGGGGTGGTAAATTTCCTATAGTGCACTGTCACCACCAATAATAAGAGAATTTATATTTATACTACCGCCATCGGCCAGTGTTCGGGGTTGCTTAAAGAGTTCCTTCACATCTTACTTCTCTGACGCTGTCTAAGCATTTTTTTTTACCAAGTTTTTATAATAATTTTTCTTAGCCTGTTTTGTTTAAAATAATATATCCTGTACTTTGCGCTATAATCCTCTTTACATTGAGTATTTTTTCTATTTTTCATTTCCTCCTGTACAACAAGATTTAATATTAACTTTTACATTTTTTTGTTTCATTTTTTTTTCCAACAGGATTAACTTTTGGATTCACTCGGTTATTATTAAGTTACTGCCTTGTTTGATATTGACTGCTATAAGTGTTGTGCTGGTAAGAGTATTATGCGAAGCCTCAAAGCGCAAACAAAAACTTAAAACATACAGTCATCCAACTAAAAGTCTTCAACAGCCGTGTTTGGAAAAAGCCAGGTAAATTATGCACAAACTAATTTCAACATATTTTTTAATTTAATAAAATCTCCTCTAAATCGTTTCGAAAAGTAGGAAAGTAATATTTCTGTGCAATAAAAAAAAACTGCTTGATTTTTTTTTTTGTAGTTTTTCAGGAGAGCACTTTAACATTTTAAAATAAAGATTATATTGTATAAATCCCTTACTGAGTTATTTTAAAAACATATCGGTTTTCTTATATTTACATAAATTGAAATTTTAAATAATTTATTAATCCAAATGAGATTGTTCGTTGGAAAAATATAGGCAACAAGTTCTTAGGCTATAACTTCCTGTCAAGTTTTTCAAAATAATTGAAAATTCGCCTGCAGGTTGCTTTAAATTGCTAGATTGCTATAGTGTTTTTATCCCAATTTCATCTTATGTTGACTTAAGCTCAAATTAGATATGACATAGCCATAATGTCATAGCCATAGACCACCAAAATTTAATTGGTTTTCCATGGCGTTAAGTCATCTATAATCAAAAACTTTATTGTTCATAAGTCATGTCTAATTTCAGCCTTAAGCAGTTATTCCTGATTGCCACAGATTTATTAAAATTATTTTTTCTGTTTTTTTTTTGTTATTGAAATTGTTCTAAAATGATAATTATTTTTGTACTAAATATTGTGAAATTTAGTAGGGCCCATACACAACACCATAATAATTGTACAATCAAGTGACTGTGCCAGCTGATTGACCGTGTATGAGGTTGTGGAGTGATTGTACCAACTGATGGTGCTTTATCAAAAATAGTTTGATATTTGATATCATGCT
Organism: Phyto melanocephala; assembly: GCA_941918925.1. Lineage (NCBI taxonomy): Eukaryota > Metazoa > Arthropoda > Insecta > Diptera > Rhinophoridae > Phyto > Phyto melanocephala. The sequence goes on from OW799237.1 coordinate 109,524,772, forward strand.
GGTAGATTTAGTCGTGTGTGGCAAAATTAGCTCATAAAAGTTAAATCGTCAAGGCATAAACATTAAAAAATACATTTTAAATATAAATGCCAATTCATAGCCATTTCTTCATCCAAACACGTTTTTTTTTGCTCCTTATTCGTTTTCGTTTTAGGATAATAGTAATAATAAGTGCAGCACAAATTTTTTCGTTATTCATTACAAACTTTTCCACACAATTTTTGGGTAAAATATTAATTTTATACCACCATGCTGGTGTAGTGTGTGCTTAAAGCCTAATTGCACAAACACTTGATTTCACAATTTTATTTATTCTCGATTTCTTTACCAGTTTTATGATTCGTATAAGTACGTTTGAAATTTTTAAATTGTATTAGAATCTCTTAACTACAAGTATAGAGAACTCGAACGTTCAAGAAAAATTTAAGTTTTGAGAATTTAGTTGCGATTTTAAGGCTTATAAAACTTATTTACAGTTAGTTTTGTCTCAATATTTTTGGGAGAAGGCTTTAAGGGAAGGTAAATCAAATAAAAGATCAACAACTGTGAAATTTTGTAAGATATTTTCATTAAAATAAAACTTGTTTTTGTTGAATTTTACAATAAAAGTTAAAACCCAATTCCGAAAGAATCGATTGATGACAATAAGAATTCTTAGTGTTCGTTATTGTCCTATGCACAGTTAATTTTATGAAAATGAAACGCAGGCCTATGGACAGGCACTACTTACAATGCCCAATTAAATGAGAAAATAATTATTATTTCACTCCTTTGGTATTATGGATTTCTACAAACCACGGTATAAACTCATAAAAACTTGTACTCGAGATCTACCATTTCATAGCCATATTGGGTCTACGGATGTCTTGAAGCTGAAAAAATACCGAAGATGTTATATTTCGGTGCTTATGTCTAAGTCAGTTTTAAACTTATTTCCTAGTTTTTATCTAGAATAGTTTCTGATACTATGGCTTACAATCTGGTGCCACTAAACCTTATGGTATTACAAAGTGTTTTTCTTTGTTTGTAGATTATGTTTAGCCTGATTTTACATTTTTGTATGTTGTATGTACATATGGAGGCTTCAAAAAGTTGATTTCAACGAACAGTTTGACAGACGAATATTGCTCTATCTAGTTTTCTATTTTGAAGCTATTGAGTTTAAATTTAGGTTGAATATAGTAGAAATTATAATCAGAATGACAAAGCCACCACAGGAGAAGGGTGTATAAACCAGCAACTTCAGGATATTCCAATAAAGATATTTTAATTGATGACATTTTATTTGACCACATACATACATATATTCTCAATTTAATTATTATTTTAATTTCAAATATTTCATGCAGGCCACCAAAATGTGATCGACGTACAGATCGCACGACCATGCTTCTGGTTGCCGTTCTTATACTATTTCTTCTTACGGAATTCCCACAGGGTATTTTGGGCTTAATGTCTGGCATTTTGGAAAAGTGCTTCTTTAATGCCTGCTATCCACCCTTTGGCGAACTAATGGATTTACTGGCTCTCATAAATGCAGCAATCGATTTCGTCTTATACGGTTTGATGTCGAAACAATTTCGCACAACTTTTAAGTCATTATTTATTAAAAGACGTTTTGGCAGCATTGAAATGACACGCACCACACGTCTGACAACAACATGTGTATGATTTCGTTCTAAACAGTTGCTTGCTGCCGGTGCAAATGTAGACCATACAACAGCTACAACTACAGCTACAACAAATACGAAGACACTAGTAACAAGCCCAATAAGAGTGGAAAGAACTACTACGAGTATGTAAAAAAACGTATGTGTGCATCGAAAACCACAGCAGCTAGAGAGGTAGTGGCAGTAACCTTGAAATTAAATTAAAACAGGAGTGTGATATAACTACATACATACTTGGGGTGTTCACAAAGTATGTCATAATGTCATATTCTCAAAATTTTCTAAATTTTTAAATTGCTTTTTTTTATATAAATGCTTGAAACCGTTTAAGAATTTAAAAAAAAGAAATTAGACAGTACGATATTATAACATCCCAGCAAAAACTAGGTCATGACTTGCTCTTACTAAACAACATACTTTTCAATGACTACTACATATCATCTGTCTTACTAAGAAGAATTATAGTAATGACTTGCTTACAATTTCTTGTTGCGAAATTTGTTAGAAGTCATTCAAATACATAACTTTTTATAATTCTCGTTTAGTTTAAGACATTTATCGTATAAGTAATAATGTTTTGGCAAAGCAGTTCATAAGCAAAGCACTTAATAAGCAAACTGATGACTTTCACTGATTTTTAAAATCCAAAATAACGTATCGTAGAATAATTAAACCGAATTTTCGAACGCCTTCTGTAACCCATTACATCGCCGTGTTAAAATAATGGGTTATAGATGCCAAATTGTAAGTTGTGATGAACTGTTTTCTAGTACTTGCAACTCATTATTTTGTAATGTGTTATTTTGCTGGGATGCTTTGTGAATACCCCAACCGTGTATATCATTTTCTAATTTTATTTTCTTTTATGAACTTTAATGGCTAAATCATATATTCTGTATGTTAAATAAAATTAATTAAGTTTAATATTTACTTTTTAAATTTATATAAAAACTATATTCTATGTGTATGTACATAAGAACGAGTAGTTTTTCTACAAAAAAAGTAAAATAATTAGATTTTGATTTATTTTTATACACCAACTGCCGTATTCATAAAAAAATATTTTAGGATTATTGAGGGCTTATTTGACAACTTTCTGTACAACATCGATCAAATAGGGCTTCAATAAACCTAAAAATTGTTTTGAATACGGCAGTAAATACTTACACACGATTTACACGATGATTTAAAAGTCACGACGTCATTTTTGAAGACCAGAAGGGCTGAGAAAAAAAAGTTATAGAAAAAACATTTTGTTTCCTGTTTTTAAAGATTTTTTTTTTCAATTTCTCTTTACACTCATTTGCGATTCCTTGTTATACTTTATTATTATTTTTTTCTTTTTCTGAGTGACCAGTGCTTTAAAAAAAAAAAAAAGTAGGAAATCCATTAAAAAATAATATTTTTCAAAAAAAGTTAATTTTTTATAAAAATAAAAGTTTTAATGTCAAAATATTTTGCATTACTTATATTCATATTTGAATTAAAAACTTACGAGCGAGCAAATGAAAAATATTAAACGATAATAAGAAAAAAAAAATACAAAAACACATTATCAAAAAAAGACCATTTTATAAATGAAAAGAGATTTTGGTTGATTCTTTAAAAGAGAATTGGAAAAAAAATTCACGATTTTAAATCATCGCCTGAATTGGGTGTTTTTGTTATAAGTATTAAACGCATGTGGGAAATTATTAAAATTTAATGTTTTATTAGTCCCCGTTTACACAGGAAAACATTTGGAAGGGAAACATCTGGATTTCTCTTTTGTATTTTCCTTCGCGGTCATACAGGGAAACATTGTTTTCGGAAACATTCCAGTTTATATTTGTTTTTTTTATTTTTTTTATTATTTTTTTATTTTTATTCAAACAAAGTCAAATATAAAACATAGAGAACAAAGCACGCCGAAAAGAAATAAAGCAAATGTCAAAAAGCATAGCAAATGTAAACAATAAGATTGAAAGCACAAATTGTGCCTCCGAGAACGGCAAACAAATTTCATATTCTCTTCCCCACCCGTCCCGTTCAAACAAAATGTTTCCCTTCCAAATGTTTCTCAGTCTAAGTGGTGACTTATATTTAAATTAAAAATTTTATGCAACAAATTGTGGCATATAATTGAATTTTGTAAATATTTTTATAATTTACAAATTTATTAAACATTACAAAATCGTTAGTGTAAACAAATTTTGTTGAGATTTTAAACAATGATGTGTGTGCGTCCTTATGTCTGCTGACAAGAAAAAATGTTATTTAGAGGGCATTTACATTATGCTTGATGCTGCAGTTGGATTATTGTATTTATCTGTGAGGGGTATAGAGTTGCCAACGGGGTAGTACATATGTAAGGCAGGTAATGAAAATATATGCTAAAATATTGTGACCAGTGATGGGAACTATTTTTCAACAAATCGCGCTAAATGTGGCAGCCAAAAATTCGCTAGGAAAAAGCTCGATTTTTTAACAAGTTCAAATTTAAGCGATAAATCGCTAACTTTACTTATAAATTTTAACTTTTGTTTAAAATTTTAGAGATAAACCGTTAAAATAGTTAAAATGTAGTAAAATAAAAGACAAAAATTTTCTTTTGTTATTGTTCTACTTTTTAAAATTTTCCTCAGACTTCACATCAATTAATTTTCTAAAGAGGACTCAAAACATAATATACATATATATTTTTTTTAATTTTTAGGCGTAACTGACATTATTAAAAAAAAAAAGTTTTTTTCAGCATGATCGCCTCATTGATACTGGACCAAATGTTTCGTTTTAGTTTACCCAATAAAAAACATTTTTTAAACCTTTTTATAATGAACCAAAAAAGTATTTTTTAAAAACACACACGTTGTTATTGCTAAGCACTTTTGAAAATAATTTTTTGATTATTTTTCAATTCACTATAAATTATAATTACTTGTGTATGTACAACCTAATTTTCTTAGATGTGTTGCATTCCAACATTTTTATTTATTGCGAACCATCTATGTTGACTTGAGCTGTTTTATCCGCACACGTTTTAGTCATCGTACCACTATGCTTATTTTGGTCTTCGCTATGATCTAATTTTCAAATGATATTTGTCTGAAAATTTCACAAGAAAATTATAAGATCATTATTTACGTGAATTGTAAAAAAAAGTTTAAAAAGTTTAATTTCTCACTCATAGTTTTATCTAAAATGCTTTAACGGCTCAACTCAAAAATTTGATTTTACGACTTACGCGGTCGCCCATGATGTGATGGTAGAATTTTACGGTTTTTCTACAGAATTTGGTTCGGAATATAAATATATAGTTAAGCACTAAGAAATTATGATTTTTGCAATTGAAATTCACACAAAGGAAAAGTTCGATTGACAGAACTAAATCATTCGATTGGCAATGAACTTGATTATCTGTATTTTAGGTGTAGGTGGGCAGGTAGGCTTGATTCTTTATTTAAATATTTTTTTCTTTAATTAAATCTCAGCTTTCAAACTTCATAGATAATTTATTTGTCTAGCTTAATATGATAAAAAAAATTAAATTATGTAACTTCAAACTGCGATTACCTGATGAATAAATTTTGTTTAAAAAATCTTCTTTATTTTAAGAAAATTTTTTTTTCAAAATCTAAATTTATAAGCTTGTGACATTTATTAATTATACACAATAGACAAAATGTAAATAATGTTAATAAAGAGTAAATATAATGGAGCTTCTTAAGAAAAACCATAAGTTTTTTGTATAAATTAAGTATACGCTTATGCAACATTTCTGAATACAGAATGTTCTACAAATACGTTTGTTTACACACTTTAAAACAGTATTATGTAATTTAAATACAGTAAAATAAATAAATTTATAAATTGAAATTAGTAGAATTAAAGAATTTTAAGTATGTCTACATGTTATTGAGACACTCTGTAAATGTGTATAAAATTATATAAAATTTTTTTTTTATCGAATACACATAAGTAGCTAAATAAATGTTATTGAGACATTCATACATACATGCATGAATACAGTTTTAAATTAAATAAAAATCGAAACAAATCTATTGATAAATAAGTGCCATTTTCAAGGAGAACAAAAACACAAAATTAGGATGATAATAAATAAAATTTCTAAAAAATGTAAAAATCTTAAAACTACATTCATTATACAATTTGCTAACCCAAAAGACTTTAGGCACACGTTAGAACAAAATTATTTATAAAACATTAAAATTGCCCCAAAAAAAAGGACGCAAAGAAATTGACAATTGCTAAATTGATACAGGATTGTAGTTCTTTTGTGAGCCCCGTAAAGAACTCTAAAATTATTGTTAGCAGTTTAAAACTCTTAACAACAATTTAACAATTGTCCAATGAATTTAAAATTAAGAATTTAAATTAGTTAAAGTCCAAACAAAAAACATTTTTGAAATAGTTAAAACTATCAAATGTACAAAAAAGTTTATATTTAAATATATTGAACATAAGTATTTATGTGATTAATTACAAACAAAAAAAAAAGAAAGAAAGAAAAAAATAATAATAAATGTTGTTGTATTGCAAAAAAAAAACATGGGCATAAAAGATTAATTTTATTGAAACGTTAAAGGTTCCCCGCAAAACTAGTTAAATGAACTGCTATTACTGAGTATGTATACGTACTTTGCAACGTGTTTACTAGGGTGATCGACTCGGTTTTACAACCGGTGGAAAACCCGGTTTTTTCCTCTTTCAGCTAACGGTTTTTTCTAAATGTTGATGTTTCGAATATCGAATACACCGGTTTTTTTTTCCGAAAAAGTCGGTTTTTTTATTTTTTTAAATTTTTTTTCATATATCTTTGTAACCAATCGTACCATAGTATATTTAGTACGCGAAAAGTTTTCAAAAATCAGAAAATAAAAACTTTTAACTATTCTTTCATAATATTGTAAGAATTCTATTTGTTGTTTAAAAAACAAATGTAAAATAAGAAAAATAATTGATCTTTAATAATATTTTTTATACGATATAAACCTTACGTTGAAAGTTAAAGGTAATTGAAGCATAAACTTAGCTGATCGATCACTTTTAGGTGTAAAATCTAGTTACAATAAAGAAAAACCAATAATCTTTACTTCCGGATCCTAATTTTAAATAATGACATTGAGTGTCTGTCAACTTAAATTTCAATTAAACCATCGAACAAACTAGTTTATGCCTGCATTTGTAGGTCTGTCAGGGGTATAAGAAAGAATTTTTAAAATTAAATTTTAAAGATTTTTTCCCTAGTCTTTAAAATGTATTTCAAATTACACAAATGATTTGAAACAAAATACGTTAGTGCATATTAGTTGCAAAAATCTATTCAACATTTTAAAAATGTACAGAAGGAGAAAAAAAATTATAACAGCCTTATAAAAAGTCTTATTTATTTATGTATTAATTAGTTGTATTTATTTATTTTACTTGTAAAGAGTACCTTTTGTCCTTAAATTCTCTAATTGAAACCAAATTAGTCCACTTATTGTCAGTTATTGCGTAATTGTGCAGCCAAACGTATATAAATTGTAAAAATTTCATTTTTATATATAAATTTAATTATAATCTTTTTTAAAATTATTTTTTTTAATTTTTTCTTTAAATATTATATTTGATATATTCGAACCGGTTAACCGGCTTTTTCACAATTTTCAAAAAAGCAACCAGTTTTTCTTAAATTTTAAATTTCAAACTATTTGAAAACCGGTTTCTTAAAAAAGTCGAATAATCGATCACCCTAGTGTTTACGAAACACATTTGTCCATCATGTTGTATATTTTGAATGTTAATATACTACAAACAATTAAACCATAACAAAAATCGTGACAAAAAAATAAATAAAAGTAATAAATAATTAATAAAAAAAAAATATACTTTCCTGAAAAAAGCTCAAACCTATTCATAACGAAAGGAGTTATAGATCAAAATGAACGAAAATTTATATCGCACACTGTCTTCCTTGATCTATTTAAAATTAAAACCTTTATAAAACTAACAAAATTAGATGTACGATTCAGAAATTGCTTTTTGGTTTGTATTTGACAGAAAAATAAAGATAACACGCCCACTTTAACGCACACCTCACACATAACGCTTTATTTTTAATGCATATAATTTCGCCATGGACAAAGATTTTGAAAGACTCAAGGACTCTATATTGAAATATCTAAGTTGAATTTATTGGCAGACTCTACTTTGACATGCCTACTTAAACGCCCACCTATCACATAATTTACTGAAATTTAAAAGCTCATAAAACCGACATAAGTAGATGTACGATGATGATGAAATTTCACTTATATAGCTGTCTGGTTAATTTAAATATGCCAATAGATGAATAATTCCAAAAAATGAATGTGACACGCCCACTTTAATTCCCACCTTCGATATCAGGCTTAATCATAAATTCATATTATTTGTATATCAACAAAATAGATATCTGACATGGTTTATTTAATATATAAATTTTAAAAGTAGAAGGTGCCTTGTACACACAAAGCTAATATTATTTATAACTAGCTCTGGGTATCAAATTACACTCTTCAGTTTCCGCAAAAGTAGGTACAACATTGTTGTAAAAAATAGTCAGTAGAATCCTTTCTAATGTAGAAATTCTTAATGTTTTATTGTAAAACTTAATTTAAGAAAGTAAATTAACAGTAAATCGAAGTTGCACACAGAAGGTAATAGTGTTTTCACACTCATGGTTTTAATAATAAATTCGGTTTTATGGTTAAAACCAATCATTAAAACCTGATTTTATAACACAATAAAATTTCGTTAAAACCAAAACCTTTTCTGTTATGGTCTTAAGTGGGTTTAATGAAGTACAACCTTGTTTTCGGTGTACTAAATTTAGTACTAAAACGTTTCAAATGTTACAAATAGCTCTTAATAAAACAAGTAAAAGTGCTATATTCGGCCGTGCCGAATCTTATATACCCTTCACAACGTGTAGTCATGCAATAACAATTGTTTGTTTCACCACTCATCCCATATAAAATACGTGCATACGTACACGTTAGAATAAATGTGGCATCGAATCTCAGCTGAGCCAAAAAAAATTTATTTTATTTTATTTAATATATTATTTATATTTTATTATTTTTTTTATATTTTTTTTAAATTTTTTTAAAAAATTTTTTTAGAAAAATTTTTAAAAAATTTTTTTAAATTTTTTTTTAAATTTTTTTAAAATTTTTTTTTTGTAGTTTTTTTATTATTTTTAATATTTTTTTTTTTTTTGTAATTTTTTTTGTTTGGTATGTTTTTTACATGTATGTATGTATGTATGTTGTTGTTGTAATTGTGAAAAAAACGAGGTGGTCGTGGTTTTTTGCTCATATCTCAGAAAGTTATGGGACGATTCTGCTGAATTTCAATAGCGATTCATTCCTGGATATTTCCAAGAGATTGATACCATATACAGATCTGAGGAACATATAGTTGCTTCTAAAAGTTGATTTCAACCAACACACGGACAGACGGATAGACGGACAGACGGACAGACAGTCAGGGCTTAATCGACTCCTCTATTCATAAGCTTTCAGAAAATATATACTTTATGGGGTCGGAAATGAAAATTGTAGAAATTACAAACGGAATGACAAAGCTATGTATACCCTTGTGCACCACAGGTGAAGGGTATAAAAATAGTTTAACAACTGAAATGAAACAAACAAAACAAAAGCAATTGATTCAGCAGCAACAACATAAAAAAAGTATTTTTCCACCACTTTTCAACTATTTATTTACAGAAAATAAAATAATTTCTATTTTGGAGCGCATTGTAAAAATGCCTTAGTGTTGTGTACAAACAAAAACAGCTGATATACCATGCCCCGGTGGACTAGTCAGCAGTGTGCTGATCTGCTAGTTTGGGTGTTGCAGGTTCGATTCCCGCCAGAGACTCTGAAATTTTCTGCTTTTTCTCTTTTCTTTTCTATTCTATTCTTACTTTTCTATTCAGGTATTACAAACGGATCAATATAATGGACGCAAGTGAGCTGCACAACAGCTGCCTGTTCTACCTACCTACCTAAAGTGTGTTAACCAAATATTTCATCAAAAGTAAATATTTAAAAGTACACAAGTAAAGGGTCCGCCAAATAACTGTTTTTTTTTTTTGAAAATGCTATAAAAGAAGTGTAGCTTCGGCTGTCTGGCACGTGCGCCGTCCTGTTGAAACCAAATGTTGCCAATATCCTCCTCTTCAATTCAAAAAATCGGCCAAAGTAATGTCGCAATATTTCCCAGTGTTGTTAAAGAGTATACTCAACCATATTTGTTCAGCGGAAGGATAAAACTAATTATCTGTCAAATCATTTTCATTGACATTAGCTAAGTGTTATCATTCACGAAATAAGCACTAGTTGAAAAAAAAACGTTAGATGGCGGACCCTATATGAAAAATTCAAAAATTGATTAGATATACTGTGAGTTAACACCTGATTTAACTAAACTTGTAGTGTGAACGTTAAATCAGCTGTTAGTGGTTTTAATGTTTTAACCAGGGTTTACCTTTAAGTGTGAAAACACTATAATACATATTTTAGTACAAAGAGATTATTCCATAGCGATTACAGTTAATAATATAAAAACATAATTAATGTAATAAATCTTGTACTAAACAAGTGCTACACAAAATTTGTGGTGGATATCAAAAATTCGGCACAGCCGATTATATTGCTCTTACTAGTTTTTTTTAATAGCTTTGTTATAAGAATTATTTTTCTTTATTAAAAATCTAAAAGAAATTAAATTCACTTATTTAATTTTGTTTTATAAAAAGCTATTAAATAGTTTTGTAAAAAAGTGTTATTGTTCTGTTACCGCAGCCGCTCAGCTGCTCTCTTAGTTACAAGTATTTATTATCTGGTTGATGTAAGCACTTGAATAAATACTAATACGAAACCTAAACATAAATTTATTATTCCTTGTCGATTTGTTTGTGCCTTGTTAACCATAGCAACTCATAAAATAAAATGTTTTTTTTTATTTTTACTTTTGTACAGATAAAAAAACATACAAAAATCGCCTTGTAGCAATATAATTTTATAATAAAAACATTTATTTTATTAAAAGCAGCGAACTAATCCAATAAGTTAGTCTTTATAAATATTAAGAAAAAAAGTTTAAGAGTGTAATTTAAAGACTAGTGAAGAGGATATGAGAAATCCCTAAATGGCAACAGAAGAAAGTTTAATAAATGATTGTACATTAAATTTACCAACTTTGGAAGTAGTTAAACCAAGTAATGGTTCTATTATTCTGCAAAAGAAAATTTTTTAAATTTTATCTAACTTCTTCTTACTAGTTCCCATGATGATGGCTGGCTCAAACATTGATTGGTTGCTTCATATTTACTTTGCCCGTAAAGATTTCGATCGCTGTAAACGATTAATAGACCGTGAACTCTACAGGCACTTGAATCCAGAGTACCTTTACTTCATAAAGGTACGTAAGACAACTTGTCACAACAACATTAGCAACACACCAATTTAGTTTTTATGACTCATTTACTTTCCACGGTCCACTGTAATAATGTTTTTTTTTTATTTAACGCCGCGTTTAAAAGGGTTTAATAGACCGTGATGAAGGCAACCACATTGAAGCATTGCGAAATCTACAAAAATCTCTGGAATTAAATACACATAATATTGAGACTTATAAAGAGATTGGAAAGACACTGTAAGTATTAAGAAGCGTATTGGTAACAAGTCGATTTTGTTCTTGGCTAAAATACAAAAAATAGATTTATAAAATAATTGCCTTATTTGAAACAAGTAAAATCAGTATATTTGGCTGTGCCGTATTTAAGATGTCCACCCCACCAAATTTGTGTACTACTTTTGTACTATAAAATTTATTGTTTTGTTTACAACTCGAATCACTATAGAATAAACTTTGCACTAAAATATATTTTAGATTCTTTGTCTAAGTTCTATTTGCCGTTAAATTATTTTCTTTTATTTAGTCGCAAAATAGAAGACTACGACTCGGAAGCTAGAGGTAGATAAAAATTAATATTAATGTTGTGTGGGTATGGCACTTGAATCTAAGCAAAAGCCTTATATGGGAGGTGAGCGATAAAAAGGGCATGTCATACCCTTTTTTGGTTTTAAACTTAGATTAGTTAGCAACCCAAGCCCTTATAGACATAGAGCCGTATTCATAAAAAATATTTAAGGTTTATTGAAGGCTTATTTGGCAAATTTCTCTACAACATCTGTCAAATAAGCCTTTAATAAACCTAAAATATTTTTTATGAATATGGCCCATATATTTTAGGCGGTTTTGTTAGGTTTTCAATTTCAGTAATAGTAGATTGTGTCATACCTTATACTATGTTCTCACACGCGCCTTAATTGTCAATTTATAATATTCTCGCAATTAAATTATTATTGAGCTTATAAATTGAGCAATATATATACTTTATTGTTTCACTTATACCCTGTTCAGACAGATATTTTTAATTGTTTAAATTTAGTGTTGATTGAGCAATTAAAATTAGTGTTCACACATACTCAATTTATCTTACTCCATTAGCATTTGATAGCTGTAAAATACGATGTATTTATACCAAATCAAATAATGCCTTCTTTACAGTGTTTTTCCTGTTAATAAAATATATTTACAATTTTATTTATACATATATATATACTTATATGTATGTATTTGAATTTATTCAAACATTTTTTTAAAATTTTCTTCAAAAATTTTTCATTTTCTTAATTTTTATTTTTTGTATATTTATTTGTTTGACATTAGAAATCCCACCTATAGAATTTTCTTCTCACTGAACATACTTCTCAAGAGTTGTGTTTCGAGTTTTAGACAATAAGTGAAACAATTAAGTATATATTGCTCAATTTAAAAGTAATTTTTAGTATGGTAAATTGAGCTCAATTAAGGGCTTTAATTGCGATAATATTATAAATTGACAAATAAGGCGCCTGTGTGAACATAGTATTATTGTCCAAAACTCGAAAAACAACAATTGAGAAGTATGTTCAGTGAGAAGAAAATTCTATAGGTGGCATTTCTAATGTCAAACAAATAAATATACAAAAAATAAAAATTAAGAAAATGAAAAATGGTTGATGGAAATCAAAGCATATCCATAAGGTACTCGTATCCAATCAGCTGACTGTGTTTTTTATATACATTTTATAAGCGTTACCAAAGCATATTTATACAGGTATATGCAACGGCGAGTTGATACAACAAAGCAACTTTTTAGGGGATTTTTTCTGTCAAGGCCAATTTGTATAACAGAGATGGAACAGTTGCTTTTATATGTTTATTTCAATAAAATTTTATTAAAGAAAGGATATGTGTTTATGAAGCCAATTATAAATGGTGCAAGAACAATAAAAATACATAAAGTTTGTAAATATATCATCAAAAAAGCACAATTAAGTTAAATGTTTAATTCGGAATCCAAAATCAAATTTTCCATTTCTGCTTTAATGAATGGAATCAAGGAGAACTTAACAAATTTAGACATTGTGTTTTCCCATCATCGTGTGCTGATAATTTCACCTGTATGAATAAGCCTTGAGCGTTACCAACTTTTTTAAAAGTCTTGCCTGCAGTTGTCAAACTTAATTTTTTTTAATTTAATTATACAATAAATAATTCGCAATTTCAGTTGATTTAAATCGTTTTAATAAATACAAAACCAAGAATAAAAAGTTTTCGCTTTAAAGTTGTTTAAAAATAATTCAAATTAAAGAAGAAAATAAAAAAATTGTGTGACATATGCCAGCATATATACAAAAACAAAATACATGTGTTTTTTATTGTTGTGTTTGTTGCCGCGATGCATATACCTTATGGTCAAGGCGAATTCAATAAGGTGAACTCGTCGCTAAAACAACTACAAAGTTGAAAAATACAAACGTGTATTTTGTTAGTGTAAAACAAAATGATATGTCAAAAATACACAAAAATTTGACAAGTGGTCCCTAGAAGTAGTCAACAGCTGATGATCAGCTGATCTAATAAGTTCACCTTATTGAATTCGCCTTGCTTATGGTTATGCCTTGATGGAAATTTTAATAAAATGTTTAAATAAATTCAAAAGTAAAATTTGTAAGAATATAGTCTTGAATATATTGTGACAAAAAGTTATCCACATCCTACACACATCAAAACACATTTTTTGTAGATAGTCCCTTACAATGTAAATACTAATCTAAAGCTCTAATTAAATTAAGCTTTAATTGGGCGTGGCCACTACTTAAATTTCCATCTGTAGTCTTAGGTGAAGCTCTAACAACGAAACAGTTTTCTATAAGTTGAAATATTTGTTTCAAAAAAAACTACAGAAGTCGTTAACCGTTTAAAATATTTAAAATACAATTTCCTTATGTAACAAATACCCATTTACTTCGAAAGAATATATGATGGTGGGTATAGAAGATGCGGCTTAACCAAATACAAAATTTTTACTTGTTTTTTCTTTTATACATGCATGTAAGTGTGTTGATTAATTTCCCATACAGATTCATGATGGGTCGCTATAATCAATCTCTGAGTATATTTCGTGAAGCTGAAGGACTGTCGACACGTTTGGATCATGAAATTTTTCATTTCATTGGTGAGTTATTGTTACGCTCAGCAGCATCACGCAATCAAGTGGAAACAGCACATCAGGAGGAATTAGAAGCCAAAGCATATTTTCAAAAAGCAGTACAGACTGGCAAAAAATTGGAAAGTTTTCAGCGTTTAGCTGAAATACATCGCAACGAAAAGGAGTACAATAAGGCCATTGAAGTGCTAGAAAATTGTTTGCTGTAAGTGTGAGTGTGAATTAAGCACTCTAGAAACATTCACTAACGAGTGACTACTTAATTATGATTGTTGTTGTTATTTTAAAATCAATCATTTTCATACATACACATGTACATATATGTGTATGGATTTGTTACAGTTTGTCGCCTGAAAATACAGATGTATTGACGGAAATTGGTGTTTTATATTTAAAACTGAATGAGACACAAAAGGCGTTTGATCGTTTATTGGAGGTCATACAATTCGATACGAATTGTTTACGCGGTTTAATGGCATTTGGCGCCATATTACAGGTAATAATAATTTAACCAAGTTTTTTCAGGTACAACAATTGTTTATACAGGGAAAACAAACATTATTTCTTTGTAGTTTTTCTAGACATTGATTTGAGCAGGTTTTTGAGCTTCCATTTAAATTTGTTCGTAATTTCCAGACAAGAATAATTTAAGCAGGAATAGATATCGATATCGAATCTCTTTGCTTCACTTCACTTAAGGTTTCGTTTTTATCCGTATCTGCCTATTGTTAGTAAAAACTAATAAACTTGATCATCATCAGATTAATTAACATTAAATCTTTCTAAAAACGTTTCAAATGGCAATTTTTCTTTTGCCACTATTTGTTAGGTAGGCAATAATTGCATCAGGGTATTACTCCCCCTTCTTCAGGTATTAAAATTTTTAGTTCTAATTAGAAAATTGTTATCAAAAATAGCTCGTACTAAGTTTGAACCAAATAGAGACAGTTTTTCAAAAATAATATTAAATGCTTCCTTGTATGTCCATATGTATTAAGGCGGGTCGAAAAAAAAAACTTGTGTCAGTCACCCCATAAAATAAAAGATATGTCAATGAAATTTCTTAAACAACAGCAATTTTTTTTGCCACGCCCCAAAATACAGCACTAAAAAATAAAAATAATTAAAATAGTTCGTATTTGTAATATTGAGATTGAAAAAAATTGCACAAATATTTTACAGTCCACTAAAATGCAGAACATTAAAAAAATAAAAATTGACTACGATTGTTGATAGTACAGATAAGCAATATAATTCGATCAGACTTCAAGAAGCGATGTAATTTTTTTTTTAGGAAATAACAAAAGGGATGTAATTTTTAGGCGTGAGCAACAAGTGAGCTTTTAAAAAACTTGGCTGTATGGTTATTGACTTCATGTTCAAAGTATGTGAAAAAGAAAAAGGGGCTCAATTCGAAGGCGTTTTATAAAAGTGAGTATATTTAAAGGTAGGCATACAAAATTTTATAAGGACTTCCTTGCCAAGTGCAAAAAATTTTACATAAGGGGGGACGGATCCGAGATATCATAAATGACATCTTTAATTTGACGTTAGATTAAAAATTCATCCAGAGCAAAAATCAAGCTATAGTCAAGCCATAAGCAATGATATGCGATATGATGAGATCGGACTTTAAATGGCGGCGCTATATATAAAAAAACAAAAATTGCTGCATATTAGGGCGTGGCAAAAAAATTTTTTATTACTGTTTTAGAAACTTCATTGATATATCTTTGTTTTTAGGGGGTGACTGGCACAACTTTTTTTTTGTATGGAGGCCGACCCGCCTTAGTATGTATGTATCTTATCCAATCAATTTTGCGCCCGTAAAAGTAAGCTGATATTGCAGCCATTTTAGCAAATCTAAAGCCTATATATTCTTTGTAGCTGGGTGATACACCCCCAAATTTTATTCTATACAATTATTTTATATTTATAGGGGGGTATTACTTTCCCTGCAGCGATCGTATCGGTATTCGGCTGGGTAAAGGCAAATAATATAAAAGTAAAGCACAAGCTTTTATAGATATCTTATAAAATACATTTTTTTCATATTTAAAGTGTCACGCCTACTATTTTTTCTGCTCATTTTAAGCTCAACTATTCAAGTTATTATAATACCCCACACGAATATTAAAAACTTTAGGTATTACAGTACTCTGGATATGGGGTATAAACTGTTGTTTTTTTATGGTATGGTGACATGCCAACTTAAGTTTTTAAAAAAAAAAAAAGTTCAGTAAAAAAATTCTTAAGCTGCCTTTACACCATCAGATAGGAATATCTGAGTTGAGTTACTTAACATTGGTTTAAAGCTCTACTAGTATCTAAAAATTATAAAAATTTTTAATTCGACTTAAATATACTTATAGGAAGCTAATCTAAATTAAAAAATTCAAATATTTTATTTCTGGACTTGAATCTCCGATTTCAGATAAATTAAAATAGTCGGCGTGATAAATTTTTCTTTTTGTAAAAGCCTTAGTTGGATTATGACAAATATTTTAAAGAAATTAGTAGAATTATTTAGTGCTGTCGTTGTTAAGTGTTGCAATTACCAACGAGCAACATTGAATTTATATTTATATATGCCCAATTCACAAACTATCGTAGGAGTTGTAAACATTGTACATTCATTTTTATTACGAAACTAACAACAATTTTATCTATGTTTATAAAATGTCGTATAAATACATTATTTCTTTAGATTTGTTTTTATTCGGCTTATATACTAGTGCTTCTGATTTTTTATATATTCTTTGATAAGCACATTAGCTCAATAAAATACTATATTCGCTGATAAAAGAAAATTTTGTTTTCATACTAAATTTTAAAAAATTGGTCTACTAAATATTGAAAATCATGTTCATCAATTGAATAGTGTGTATACCGAAATTCGCTTTATTCAAATCAAGGTTAATTTTTAACTTAAATACGAGTAGGGAGATCGATTATTCGACTTTTTTCAAAAACCGGTTTTCGGACATTCCGAATAGTTGCGATTAAAACAACCGGTTTTCGGTTAAACAATTCAAAAATAACCGGTTAACCGGTTTTATTTGAATAAACAATAATACAAAAATCGAATTATTCATTGAGATAAAAAGTTTATTTAAATAAAATCAAAAACACTTTGCTAAGGTAAAGAACGAACACAATATACTGCGGTCATGAGAGAAATTTTAAAAAAATTTTTGCTGTGATTTATCTTTTTAAAATAACTAATTTAAAAAGCTAAAAGATGCATACGATAATAAAAGTGTGAGTTACTCACACGGTGATTTAGCCGGAACTAACTTCGCATGTATTTCTCGACTGCAGACATTCACATCCGCATTCATATTTGCATGTACTTAAAAATCTAAAATTCGTTACATCACTAGTATGTACTTTAATTATAGAAAATAAAAAAATCGTTGTTCTTATTGCTTTTCTATGGGCTTGTATTTGTACTATATTTTATTTTTATTTTTTTACTTTTCTTATTACTACTCATTGTATTCTTTAATATGCATTTCATGTTTATTTGTTTGTAATTTTACTATGATTACATTCTATTGTTGCATGTACATAAAGTCCCGCAACGAAGTTGATGCTGCTTTGGGAAAATATAAAGAAATTGCTGCCCTTAAGCCAGACATTGCTGAGCTGTGGAACAATATTGGTTTATGTTTCTTCAAAAAGCAGAAACTAATTGTAGTGAGTATTAAGCAGGTGTAGTATGTGAATAATTTAATCTTTACTGTAGTTTCTATAGAAAGTATTTTTTTTTTAATTTTTAGAATAAAGTTCTTACGTTGTAGCTTTTTTATTTAATTCAACAATTCTTTTACAGGCTATTTCCTCACTTCGCAAAGCAATTTGGCTATCACCTTTAAACTACAACGCTCTCTATAATTTAAGTTTAATTTATATAACAGGTAAGTTGACTGATTGATTTGAAGAAGATAAGTATCATACAATTGAAGTCCAATTTTGAAATTCAACTAACTCAGTGCCCACCATAATTATTATGTTGTGAAATTTAAACTTACTTAATGACTTTGAATAATCACTTAATTTTATGAAATTGACTTTAAGCAAGGACTTTAGTATTTAATGGAGAATTTTAAAAATTGACACATTACACATAAGACTTAAACAGATTTTAAAACTAAATCTATAAGTGTGCACTGCACATCCAATCTCATAAAGTATTATTTATTGATTTTTAAACAATTTGCAAGAATGTAGTATTTCTATTAGGGTCGTACAAAAATGTATCGAAAATGTTTACATACTTAATATAAACAAGTAAGAGCGCTATATTCGGCCATGCCGAATCTTATATACCCTTCACAACGTGTAGTCATGCAATAACAGTAGTTTGTATCACCATTCCCCATATGAAATACGTACATACATATAAAAAAAATAAATATATAAAAACATCCCATTGTAAAATTATAAATTTACGTACGTATGTTAAAAAAATTTTTTTTTTAAATATTTAAAATATATATAATAAATATAAAACAAAAAATAATAATACAAAAATTATAAAAATATAAATAATATATTAAATAAAAAATAAAAAAAAATATAACAAGTAAGAGCGCTATATTCGGCCGTGCCGAATCTTATGTACCCTTCACAACGTGTAGTCATGCAATAACAGTAGTTTGTATCACCATTCATCTCATATGAAATACGTATATATTTTCTGAAAGCTTATGAATAGGGGAGTCGATTAAGCTCTGTCAGTCTGTCCGTGTGTATGTTGAAATCAACTTTTTGAAGCCCCCCGAAATCGCTTGGACCCGGGTGAGGTATTAAAATATCAGAAATATTCGGGAGTAGATCCGTATTGAAACATCAGAACAACATCGGTACATAAACAACTGAGATATGAGCAAAAACCCACGACCACCTCGATTTTTTTTTCACAAAAACAACATTACAACAACAACATACAAACTTGTATATTGGTTAAAGTAAACGTGGGATCGAATCCCAGCTGAGCCAAAAAAAATTTTTTTTAAATTTTTTTTTTTATTTTTTTTTTTATTTTTTTATTTAATATATTATTTATATTTTTATTATTTTTTTTTATTTTATATTTATTATTTATAATTTAATTATTTTTTTTTATTTTTTTTTTTTTAAATTTTTTTTTTAAATTTTTTTATCTTTTTTTTAACATACATACGTAAATTTGTAATTTTACAATGGGATGTTTTTATATATGTATGTTTTTTATATGTATGTACGTATTTCATATGGGATGAATGGTGATACAAACTACTGTTATTGCATGATTACACGTTGTGAAGGGTATATAAGATTCGGCACGGCCGAATATAGCACTCTTACTTGTTCACTGTGTGAAGGGTATAAAAAAAATCAAAAAATTACTTTTTTTATAAGTAAACTAGCTGACGCGGCAAACGTTGTTTTGCCATATAAATTATTTCTATTAAATATTTTTTTAGTTCAATAGAAAAACTTAATTACTCTGAGTACATCAAAAAAAAGCTTAAACCGTATGTGTTCTATAGTACGCAGATCTATCTTAGTTTAAAATTTCATAAAAGTCGTTACGTTATTTAGGTGAGGCATAAATTGTCGCTTGGGGTGAGTCACCCTAAATATTAAAGAGTATGCAAAATAGATGTTGACTGATTCTTAAACATTTATTTTTGCATTTACTGGACTATAAATTGTGTACCATTTGAAGAAAAACACTAAAAACTATATCGATGCAAGTACATAATTAGAAAAAAGTGGGCGTTAAAGTAGGCGTGGTAAAAAAAGTATCCTTATAATCATGCCAGAGTCTTAGTTATGTTATGTGAAAATTTTATGAAGATCGGTCTAGCAGTCTGGCCTACCTGAGGGGGCCTGAAAAAAGGCGTGGCGTTTAGGGTTATAAAAGATAGATATTGACCTATTCTCAGACCTGCTCGATATGCACACAAATCTTCATGAAAATCGGTCGAGCCATTTCGGAGGAGTTTTATTACAAACACCGCGACACGAGAACTTTATATATTAGAAGATGTTATTAATCAAAATTATACATCAATATAATATTTATTTCAAAAGAATTAAATATATCGACAATTTTTTATTAAAAACTTTTATATATAGTAAAATCTATTTTTAAAAGATCGAATGTATTTCGTTGGTAACTACTTAAGAACGGCTACACCGATTTCGCTAATTTTTTATGTTTGTCATAACCCGACTTATGTAGGTTTCTACGGAATGAAAAATTAACCACGCCCACTTTTTTTAAATTTAAATAAATTCGAAGAATGTCTGAAATGATTTTTCGATTATTTTTTAAATATTAATAAGAGTGATTCTTAGAAAAATATTTGCTTAAAAGAAAAGTGGGTGTGGCACCCACCTCCGTAAAAATCAACTGTTTCTGCTACATATCCAGAGTACTGTAAAAAATAAAGCCTTAAATATTTGTATTGGGAATTATAATAATTTGCACAGTTAAGCTTAAAACCAAAAATGGGAGTGGCAACTTTAATATTTTACATCTGTAATCTTAAAGCTTTTTAAGTATTATTCCTATTGTTTTAGTGATACTCTCCATACAAAAAGCTCCTTATATAACTAATACTAGGAAAAATTAAAAAGTTTTCAATTCTGGTATTAAACAGTTAAATGAAAATTTTACACTTCATTCCAATAATTAGGTAAGACCAAATGAGGGGCATGGTACCTCCCATACAAAGAAATCATATTTAGTGGCAAATCTACAGAACTATAATTGTTATAGGCTTTAAGTTCTGTTCAATTGACGACGATATCAGTTAACTTTTACGAGCAGAATATGAGATGATCAGAACAGAGAATCACCACGCCCCACTACCAAAAAAAAAATACATTTAATGTCTTTTCCGAAAACTGATATCTCTATTTGGTTTAAACTTAGAACAAGCTATTTTTAATAGACATTTCCCAATTAGAACCAAAAATGGAAAGGTTCGGAGAGGGTGATACCCTTAGACAAATAACATACTATTTATGGCAATTATTCCATACCTAATAAGAGGGTGACAGATAATATTAAAAACTATATTCTAAAATGAAAACTTTGTTGGGGCCATCACAGCGGTCTGAGTTCTACTAGTTATCGATAATTTCCAGTATAAAGACAATTTCGGGATATATAAAATTATTTGGCAGATAATGGAGTTTTGAAGGTTTTATTATCTGAAAAGTATGGTTATCAGATCTGGCAACTTTGTCATCAATTGTGTTCAGTTTAGTTAACCATTTTACCGTAAATAGATTAACGCCAGCACAATACATACAAATTGTGCAAATTTATTTCCTAAATAGTGTTTCAGTTCGGAAATACTATCCTGCGCTGCGTCAATTTTACGTGTCTATCTCAGCGAGTAATTCAATTGTTTCTATATCACGTATGTACACCTTAAATTATAATAAAGATATTAGAAGATGTAACTAAGGCTACTGGTTGACAGTTCAGCATACGGTCATATTAATATGAATATTTTTGAAAATACAAGGATCAAAAAAAAATTCTGATAAAATAAATAAAATTATTCCTCATCGTAATCCTATAACTACAATTGAAAGGTTCTTTCTCGGGAGATATCTCGTCATCATTGAATAGTAGTTAAAATTAAAATAAGATTTCCTATCAAAAATAATAAATAAGTCTCCCATTTTTCACTGCTGAAATAGTAAGAAGTACAGAAGGCATACTTTGTTGTGCTTTCGCATGCAAACAATTAAAACATTTCCAGGAAAATGGATATAAAGTCTGCACTGCTTAAATAATTCAAAAATTTGTTTGGTGTGAAAGACTCACTCATATGAGTATTTCTTATATTTTCCCTTAACAACCTGCATGGTAATAAATTAATTTGTAAAATTTTTTATTAATATTCACTTCGACTATTGCATCAAAGTAAAGCTTTCTTAATGTTAATGTTTCGAAAAACTCCACACTGTTTATCTATCGGAAAGTTAACTTTTTTTATACAAATTGAAAATATTTTTTATTTGCATTAAATAGTTCACTTTTAAATGAGAACCATCCTAATAGATAATATTTTACAATGTAGTACTTAATTTTTGTATCTATCAAAGAATGTCAATAAGTATTATTTCGGGTACTCACAAAATATTAGTGGAATAAAATTTATGCTTCGTAACCTTGCATTTACACATGCAAGTAGTGGCATGCAATTGTTGTATACGTATTATTAGCAAAAAATTCTTCGAAATAGTTAAATCTCTTGGTATTTGGTTTTCTGCTTACACATGCAAGTGCAAGCTCATTTTCAAAATGTCGTCAAAGCGTAAACTTCAAAACATTTTATTCTTGTTATAATTTTGCCTCCATATTAACTTTTTGTTTGTCATGTTTAGATAGAATTGTTACCGAGTTCATGATACAGGCGAATTTTTGGGGAAGCGTTTAACATTTATTATTAGTTTTATTTTAACAATATTAATGGTCAATAATTAACAAATTTGCTTTCTTAAATGCGCATTTCGAAAAATATATCAAACAAACTTTAATTACAAATTAACAATAATCCAGTAAATTTGCATTAAATTTAAAGAGGGTAACATTGTTTATCGTTTTGACATTTAGTGATATGCCACTGTCAAATTTCTACTCGCATGCAAATTTAGCTGCCACTGGAGCTGTCATTGCGAAAAATGTGAGCGTATTAGTAAAAAAGTGTATTGAGTTTTTCGAACATGTGTAAACGCTAGGTAACGTTGCCAGTCTCAGGGAGTTGACCTTTAATTTGGGGCTTATTTTTCATTTATTGTTTTTTTTTAGAACGAGCATTTTCTTGTGAATATTCAAAAATTTTATATTGTTAGTCTCTGGTATGTACTTATGTCTTTGAATACCTTGGAGTTTTCAAACGATTCATTATGTTTGTGTAAAGGAAAAAGGAAACTGTTATTTCAATTAAATAAATTAATAAAAATAGAGAAAATAAAACTTACAATTTACGAAACTGCTTTCTTACACTAACAACAACAGTAACAAGAAATTATAATAATTTCTTAAAAGTTTTTCCAAGCTTAATAAAGTTTGAAAAAGTATAAAACTTTTCAAGTAACACAATTCTAAAGTCTGCTGAATATGTGACACATCAATATGTGTACATACATATGTATGTATGTATGTACATATGTATGACAATTGGAAAAACTTTTTATCTATCTGATTATGTATCTGATTTTGTCATTTTACAGGAAATCACTTTTTTTATTTAAATGCTGGTTTTTAGAAATTGTTTCACTTTAAAGTAAAATATATTGATTTGTTCGGTCACCATATCATTCTTTGTAAGTTAAGCTAGAGATTTTTAAGCAAATAAGAAATTACATTTTCAAAATGATATTCTATGCATGAAGCAAAATAAGCAGGAAGTTACCCACCCCACCTTATAACCTATTAAAGAATCGTACAAAATAATTTCAATTTTGCCTTAATGTTCAAACAGAATTTTGACGTAACGTAACGTAATTTTCTATAAATATTTGTATCTAAAATATGCAATAAAGCATCGTATTGTCATAGTATCATAATTTATCAAAATTGCTTTAACTCAAGAGCTGTGTGAAGTGTTCTAAATTGTATATGTTCTCTTTCACACTACTTCCAATCACTATATTTCAGTTTTAACAAAACATTACACTCAGTAAATTAAACTAATCATCACTTGAAAAGTTATTTCTATAGCTTTGTTAGTGCCTGTGTTTTTAAACAAAGCACGATATCAAAACAAAAAACATACATAAATAGCAAAAACATCGAGTACAATAGAACACATACAAAAAAACTTATAAAATATAAGACATGAGTGTTACTAAATAATTACATTCAGGGCGGTTTGAAGAGAAAACACCTTTTTAATAATAAAATGCAAATTTGTATCTCAATGCAAGTTTTTCTTTTGTCTAGCTTTACTATCAAAACATTCAAACATGTTTTGAATATGCTATTTGATCTATTCGTATGTTCTGGTTTAGCTTTATTTTATTCCAATATTGCTCTATTTCAGTTTTGTTATGTTCTTTAATATTTTTATTGAAAATTGAAACATATATTTTTGCAAGTACGTATGAATTTTGTGATGAGAGTGTAATATACACACACTATTTTAAATATAATGAGATTGTCTGTAAGTCATTTTTCCAATGCTTGTGTAGATCTTTAGTAAGGTTTTTTAGAAACAAAAGAAAATAAAACAATTGAAGGAGAATATTTAACGTTACTGTCGTCGATTTAATTGTGGGCCCTATTTTTTCAGCCTGCTTTTTCAGAGGCAATCATGTTTGATCAGTCTGTGTGTTTTTTTTTTATTAGAAAATCTTAATGTTGTTATTTTTTCAACATTTGCTTAAGATGACTTAACCAGTTATTTCATTTTGCTGTATAACATTAGTTTATGTGTAAGTTTGTGTGTCTGAGCCAGGAGGAATAAGTATTTGGAAAAACAAACAGACGGTTAGCCAGTCAACAACATTTACTCTTGTGAGTTAAAAGTAAAAAAAATTGATCACAATTCTAAACTATGTGTGACATTTCGAATGACAAAAAGATTTATGTTTTCAAATATAAGAACTTATTAATGTTGTTATGGTAGCATTTGTCCTTTTTACTTTTGTCGCGAAAATAAAAAAAAATAAACTAAAACATAACGTACGTTAAACTAAAAAAATAAAACAAGTTTTAATTTTCAAATTTAATTACAATATCTGAAAATTTTTGATTAATCATATAAAAGTTTTTAAAATTTTTCTTACATTTTTTTTTATTTAATTTAAATTTTCAAGAATTTTTTAATTTTTATATTTTATATCCATCGTTATAACTCCATCGTTACATGGACAATTGCGGAAATAAAAATTAAAGCCTAGGTACATCGTGCTTAAAAATTCGCCGAAGAGTGAGGTCAGAAGGCAGATTTTTTTAGTTATTGTTAGATAGTGATGAGTGAGTGTACTTAACTCACACATAATGAAAAAAACTCATTATGCATTTTACACAACAATTTCAGCATCAAGCGCTTTGTAATTTTTTGTCTCTGTCGAGATTTGAACCAGGTTATTTTAGTTCTAAAATTTCATACTCTAACCACTGCACCAAAACACCATTATATTCAACTGATATTAATTAGATAAATATCAGGGATGGCACCAGGAAATTTAAAATTGTACCAATTATCGTGAAAATTTGTATTTTTTTACCTTAATTGTACTAAAACACTGTAATAAAAGTGATAAAAGTGTGTGTGTGTTTAAATTGTGATTACTTTGCCCTATAGGTTTCTTAATTTATTAGAGAGCCTTAGAAACTTAGTCGGCTCTATAGAGATGGCAAAGTCAATTGCCGAAGTGTTTAAAACATTATATTAAAAATACAACAATTAGGTTCTGTGTCAGTTTTGTCACTAACTCCTTTTATTTAAATCTTAACAACTTATATACTATTTTAAATTTTGTGTATTCTTATTCTATTTCTTATTCTATGTTAACCAATTGCCCTACTTAAAATTATTTGTTTACATAATTACTTATATTCTACTTACTATGACATCAATATCATATATTTAATTATTATGCATTATTATTATTTAATTACTATGACATCAATGTCATATATTTAATTATTATGCATTCTAGTGACCGATATCAATTGACACCAGTCACCAGTTGTTTATATTGTATTTTCATTTTGGTTTGTCTTTCTTTTCTTTTTTATTTTTATGTATGTATGTTTGTGTATGCATGTATAATGCACTACAACACATTTTGTTTTTAATTTACATTATTTTTTAGATTTATTTTAAATATAAACAAGTAAGAGCGCTATATTCGGCCATGCCGAATCTTATATACCCTTCACAACGTGTAGTCATGCAATAACAGTAGTTTGTATCACCATTCATCCCATATGAAATACGTACATACATATAAAAAATATACCTATATAAAAACATCCCATTGTAAAATTATAAATTTACGTATGTATGTATTTAAAAAAAAAAATAAAAAAAAAAAATTTAAAAAAAAAAATTAAAACAAGTAAGAGCGCTATATTCGGCCGTGCCGAATCTTATATACCCTTCACACCGTGTAGTCATGCAATAACAGTAGTTTGTATCCCATATGAAATACGTACATACATATAAAAAACATACAATATAAAAACATCCCATTGTAAAATTATAAATTTACTTATTTATTTTAAAAAAAAAAAATAAAAAATTTAAAAAAATTTAAAAAAAAAAAATTAAAATATATATAATTAATATAAAACAAAAAAAAATAAAAAAAAAAATAAAAAAAAAATGTAAAAAAAATAATTAAAATATATATAATTAATATAAAACAAAAAAAAATAAAAAAAAAAATTAAAAAAAAAAAATAATAAAAATATAAATAATATATTAAAGAAAAAATAAAAAAAAAATTTTAAAAAAATTTTTAAAATATAAAAAAAATTTTTTTTTGGCTCAGTTGGGATTCGATACCACGTTTTCTCTAACCAGTATACACGTTTGTATGTATGTATGTTGTTGTAATGTTGTTTTTGTGAAAAAAATCGAGGTGGTCGTGGGTTTATGCTCATATCTCAGTTGTTTATGTACCGATGTTTCTGATTTTCAATAGCGATATACTCCCGAATATTTCTGATATTTTAATACCTCACCCGGGTCCAAGCGATGTCGGGGGCCTTCAAAAAGTTGATTTCAACATACACACGGACAGACGGACAGACTGACAGAGCTTAATCGACTTCCCTATTCATAAGCTTTCAGAAAATATATACTTTATGGGGTCGGAAATGAAAATTGTAGTAATTTCACACGGAATGACAAACCTATATATACCCTTTTTCACTGTGTGAAGGGTATAAAAAAAATTAAAAAAAAAAAAATTTAAAAAAAAAATTTTAAAAAAATAATTAAAATATATATAATTAATATAAAACAAAAAAACAAAAATAAAAAAAAAATTAAAAAAAAATAATAAAAATATAAATAATATATTAAATAAAAAATAAAAAAAAAATAAAAAAAAAATTAAAAAATAAATAAAAAAAAAAAAATTTTTGAAATATAAAAAAAATTTTTTTTTTGGCTCAGCTGGGATTCGATGCCACGTTTTCTCTAACCAGTATACACGTTTGTATGTATGTATGTTGTTGTTGTAATGTTGTTTTTGTGAAAAAAAAATCGAGGTG
This sequence comes from Phyto melanocephala, assembly GCA_941918925.1. NCBI lineage: Eukaryota > Metazoa > Arthropoda > Insecta > Diptera > Rhinophoridae > Phyto > Phyto melanocephala. The sequence goes on from OW799237.1 coordinate 109,552,283, forward strand.
GTCGTGGGTTTCTGCTCATATCTCAGTCGTTTATGTACCGATGTTTCTGATTTTCAATAGCGATCTACTCCCGAATATTTCTGATATTTTAATACCTCACCCGGGTCCAAGCGATGTCGGGGGGCTTCAAAAAGTTGATTTCAACATACACACGGACAGACGGTCAGACGGACAGACTGACAGAGCTTAATCGACTTCCCTATTCATAAGCTTCAGGAAAATATATACTTTATTGGGTCGGAAATGAAAATTGTAGAAATTTCACACGGAATGACAAACCTATATATACCCTTTTTCACTGTGTGAAGGGTATAAAAAGGTACATTAAATTTTTGTACTATAATATAAAAAAAAGCAATTCAGTATTCAATATGTATGTATAAGCTCTTTAAATATAAAGATAATTAAGGTTCTACGCACTAGCTTTTGAATAGATTTCGAGATCACAATAACAATTTTGATAATAACTTATTTAAAATATTTATTTCATAACAATTACAATTTTATGAACTCAGTAAATCATTTGTTTGGACTAAAGCCTCAGTTAGCCGAGCGCATCCGTACTGTAATGTATCAGCTGTTCGTTTTTGGCTTATGAGAAACAATGCAAAAGCTTAGCGAAATTTAACGTACTGTAACCGGAACGTACCATTCTGTATAAAATAGAATTTCCTTACATTCTTACGTGACATTTGTACGCCAGTGATGGCCTGCTTGTTTGTTTTATGATTTCAGGGTATTTTTGCTTTTTTAATGGTACTTTTTTTTATATATTTTAATACGCAAAAGAAAAACAAAACAACTTTTAGTACTTTGCGTGTTAATTTATTTTTCTTCACGAATTTTTTAAATACAGTTTTGCGAACTATTGTGTCTATTTTAAACTTATACTATGTTTTATTCTGATTACTGTTGTTTCTTTTTTCGCTATACTTGCTAGAAACGCAATTACCACTATAATAATTATTTCCGCCTTAAAATTGCAAAACTGGAGACTTTTAAGCGTCTCGCACATACGCTTTGTATATACATTGTGTATAATAAATGTGAAATATGTAAAGATTAAAATTGTATTCAAATCTATTAATTAATATTAATTGATTTGTATACATACATAAACACATATATAAAATAAACTATAATTTGTTTATTATATTTTATTTATAAATGCTAGAGAATAAATATAACATATTAATATACATAAATAAATATACAAAATATTTTCTGATATCATTAGGTACTTTTTCTTCGTAATAAAAAACCATTTGTAAAATTGTAATACCCATCACTGTTTTATAATCAGCTGTTTATTTTTATACCAAAATTAAAAAAAAACAAGTAAAAGCGCTATATTCGGCCGTGCCGAATCTTATATACCCTTCACAACGTGTAGTCATGCAATAACAGTAAATTCACGTATGTATGTTAAAAAAAACAAAAAAAAAAAATAAAAAAATTTAAAAAAAAAATTAAAAAAAAAAAAATTATTATATACATATATAATATATATAAAACAAAAAAAAAAATAAAAAAAAAATTAAAAAAAAAAAAATAAAAAAAAATAATAATAAAAATATATATAATATATTAAATAAAAAATAAAAAAAAAATTTTTTTTTTTTTCAAACTAATATTTATTGTATCTTCATATATGTTTATGAACTAACAATAAGTAATCAAATCTTAAATCTATAATTAGTAGATGAAAGTCCAGCCAATGCCAGACAAAATCTGGTTTTCGAAATTAAAATAAATTGTAGAGATTGCGATTATTTAGTTCATCTAAGAGAGATGGTGTCCCTTCTTCTCAAACGAACATGTCCGCGATATTGTAAGATGTTTCGGCCAAGTGGGTTGGGATGAGTTTCCAGCTTTTTTAAGTAGCGGCCAACGTGTCTAGTGATTTCGCTTTTTATCAACGGAACATCAAGATCTTTATGTAAATTGCTGTTTTTTATGTACCAAGGGGCAACGGTTATCATTCGTAGTATTTTATTTTGACGTCGTTGAATTTTTTCTATGTTGGAGGAGGATGCAGTTCCCCATAATTGAATACCGTAACACCAAATTGGCTTCAAAATTGAGTTGTAGAGCAACAGTTTGCAATCGAGCCTTAATATCGAATTTCGACCTATAAGCCAATGTATTTGAGCAGTCCTTAATTTCAATTGGGTCAACTTTGCATCTATATGATTTTTCCATGTGAGACGGCGATCCAAGTGAATACCAAGGTATTTAACGTGAGAGTGTTGTGGCACCACCTGGTTATTAATAAAAATGGGGGGACAAGATTCCCGACGTAAAGTGAATGTTATATGTGAACATTTAAGTTCATTTATTTTTATTCCCCATTTTTTAGCCCACTTCTCAACATCGGTTATATGGTGCTGTAGTTGGCTTGAGGCATCTTTTGGATCTTTATGAGTGCTGAGAAAAGCCGTGTCGTCAGCGAATGTTGAAGTATGGGTTAAACTGCTTGTTGGCATGTCTGCTGAATATATTAAATATAACATTGGACCTAAAATACTCCCCTGCGGTACTCCAGCCAGGATTGGTTGGGGGCAGCTAACAACGTCTCCTTCTTTTATAAGAAACTGGCGACCGATAGTGTATGTTTGTAGAAGATTGAGAACATTAACTGGGAAGTTATGCTTCAATTTATGTAAGAGGCCTTCATGCCAAACTTTGTCGAAGGCTTGAGAAACATCAATAAATAGACCCGAACAGTACTTCTTTTCTTCAAAGGCTTTTCTTATAACTTGTACCAGTCGGTGAGTTTGTTCGATAGTACTATGTTGTTTTCTGAAGCCAAACTGGTGATCTGGAATGCAGTTGTTAACATTCAATATCGGTATCAATTTCGCTATTATCATCTTTTCGAACAATTTTGACATTGTTGGCAATAGACTAATTGGCCTATACGACTCAACTTTTGAGGGATCTTTACCCGGCTTAGGGATCATCTTGACCAATGCAACTTTCCATTCTGACGGGTAGTAATCAAGGCGAACGATAGCGTTAAAAAGAAAGAGAATAATTCTTTTTGCGGTGCGAGGCAACTCCAAAAGCATTTTATTACTGATTTTGTCAATGCCAGGAGCTTTTCTGATATTTAAGTTGTCAATAGCCTTAACAACCTCTACGTATTGAAATTTTATTTCTACAGGTGGTCTTTCAACAACAGGTGGTAGTTCACTGATGTCAGTACTTACATTGGGAGTGAATACATTCTTTAAATGACTTGCGAAAAGGTTACATTTTTCTTCGTCATTTCTCGCCCAACTGCCATTTAAATTGCGAAGTGGGGGTTTTGAGGTCACGGGTCCCCTGAGTTTACTAGCTGCGCGCCATAACGAATAATTGGACTGAGTAGTTGCATCTAGACCTTTCAGATAATTATTAAGAGAAGCTTCTCTTTGTGATTCTAGCAGTTTCCTAAGCTTTTTTGTACATTCTCTTAAAGTAATTTTAAGTTGGGGCGATCTGTGTTGCTGCCATTCTCTTCTGACTCTTCTCTTTTCAGACAAAAGTTCTTGTACATCTGAAGAATAAATACGAGTGTACCTGGGCTGACGAAAAGTATAGGAAGCATGTTCCGCGGCACTTTTCATTTGCTCTTTGAGGTTGCCAATACATGAGTCGATGTCTGCTGTAGTTCTTAGAAGCAAATTTTCTGTACAATGTGTGCTGATGTACTTTTTATATTTTAACCAATTAACTCGTGTGGAAAATAGTTTCTCCGTTAACCTTTGGTGAGGATTGCAGATAGTGACAATGGTTGGTGAGTGATCCGACGAAAGCTCCAGCGATGCTTCCGCCTCAATAAGTTCAGAGTTTATTCCTTTCATAACGCCGAAATCAATAAGGTCAGGGACTTTACGAGCATCAGTAGGCCAATAAGTAGGCTGTCCGGTTGAAATAACGTTAAGTCTCAATTCAGAAATGGAATCATATAAATTGCGGCCTCTGGGACTAATAAGTCGTGAACCCCAAAAAGTATGCTTTGCGTTGTAATCGCCAGCTGCTATGAACCGAGCACCGAGTGACTTATAAAACTCTATATATTGACTTTTCGTTATTGCTAACCTTGGAGGAGAATACACTGACGATATTATTAGATTTTGGCCAAAGTCAACTACACAGATGTTTGTTGCCTGTAGATGACTTTCAGAAAGACCAGCCAATAAATGGTGTTTTATTCTGGATTTGATCAAGATTGCTGACCCACCACAAGATCTATCTCTGGGGTCCTTGGTGTCGTAAAAAGTGTATCCATTTATTTTGAAAGTACTTCTTGATGTCATGTGAGTCTCGGAGATCAGCATTATATCAATTTTGTTGTTCACAAGGAAACACTCAAGTTCGTTTTTATGTTGGCGTATGCCGTTTGCGTTCCAGAAACATATTTTTAGACAGTTCATGGCCTATTTAGTATAGCCTGCAGTAGCGTGGACTGCATTTTTTGCATCTCCTGCATCATGCTGGTCGTATTCGTCATAAAAAGATTCATTGAATTGATCAGATTCTCCAACATACCTTCTAGTCGACTAAAAATGGAACTTGATTGTTCAGTGGTCGGCATCTCTTTTTGCATTGTCGGTTGGTTAGTTTTAAGAATAGAGGCATATGACATTTGATTTGAGGCTGCGTGTGTCAAGACGGGTATATTTGTAATAGGTGGTTTTTGTGACTGTCCAGCAACAGAAACACTTTTGTTGGTCAAAGAACGTTTGACGACCTCAAAAACAGGGCATCCTCTATAGTTGGCAGTGTGATTACCACCGCAATTGCTGCATTTTTTAACCTTAGGGTCGTTCCTGGCTTTGTTGCACTTAGATGTCTCATGCAAATCTCCACACACAACACAAACAGTAGGCAATTTACAGTAAGTTTTGGTATGACCATATTCTTGGCAGTTTAAGCACTGTACCGGACCAGTTCGTTTATGTGGCTCTTCCACAGTAACTCTACGGTGCATGATGTATTTTAGTTCGTAAATGGGGTGCGTTTCACTTTTCTTTAGCTTCATGTCATTAGGCTCCAATTCCACTCGGAAAAGTGGTTGTGGGATCCTCTCCCTGTTCCTAATGTTGGATACCGCTTTGACATTAAAGCCCTTGTTGATTAAACACAGTTTTAACTCCTGAGGATCAACATCAGAATCAATACCCTTGATAACGACTTGGAGGCCTTTTGCACTTTTAAGTTGGTAAGTATAAAAGTTCTTTTTATGCCTCTCCAGCTCGGAAACTGTTTTGCGATAATCGCCTTCACAATTAACTTGAATTTTTGTCTCGCTGATGTTCCCACGTTTCAATGGCGTCACATAAAAAGAGTTTTCTCCAATCAAAGAAATTAACATCTTAACTAGATTATTTGAGTTCTTTTCTCTTAAATAAATTGGAGGCGGCTTAATAGATTTGTGCAATGCATTTGGGGCGTCAATTTCTTCTTGGAGTATAGCAAAACGATTTTGGGATCTGGGTTTTTCACTGTCTTTTGTAATTTTTGCAGCTGATGCGATTTCCGCAGATTTTGGGCTTCTGCCTCTTTTCAAAACTGTAATGTAACGGTCCATTCCTACCTGTGTTTTGGGTTTTTCTACTGCAACTATTATGCTTTTTGGACTTGGCGTGGCTTTTGCAGCAGTTGTCACTCCTCCAGCACTGGACAGCGAACACCGGGATGAGGACAAACGTTCCGAACTTCTTAATGGTATATTCAAGTCAGATTTAGCTAAGTTTCCACCTTGCTCAATACACTTATTTAAGTTTGGCGCACTAGCACTTAATTTTATAGCTGGAGTAATTTTAGGTTTCACGGTTAAATAATTTCTATTAAATTCCGGATCTCTAATGTTTTCAAAACAGGCACTGTCGGAGCTTAATACAATATGAGCATTTCGACCGCTGTGCTCAGTTACATTTTTGGAGTTTTCACTCATTCACAAATAAAAAATTTTTTTTTTTTTTTTTTTTTTTTTTTATTACCTATTACAAATTTTGCAACTTATTACAAATTTCACTATGTATATCACTCGCGCAGCGAACACGTCCGTACTCTTGAAGAGTCAACGCGAGAATCTAAAAAAAAAAAATAAAAAAAAAATTAAAAAAAAAAATTTTAAAAAAATTTAAAAAAAAATTTTTTTGCCTCAGCTGGGATTCGATGCCACGTTTTCTCTAACCAGTATACACGTTTGTATGTATGTATGTTGTTGTTGTAATGTTGTTTTTATGAAAAGAAAATCGAGGTGGTCGTGGGTTTTTGCTCATATCTCAGTTGTTTATGTACCGATGTTTCTGATTTTCAATACCGATCTACTCCCGAATATTTCTGATATTTTAATACCTTACCCGGGTCCAACCTATGTCGGGGGGCTTCAAAAAGTTGATTTCAACATACACACGGACAGACGGTCAGACGGACAGACGGACAGACGGTCAGGGCTTAATCGACTCCTCTATTCATAAGCTTTCAGAAAATATATACTTTATGGGGTCGGAAATGAAAATTGTAGAAATTTCACACGGAATGACAAACCTATATATACCCTTTTTCACTGTGTGAAGGGTATAATAAACAAAATAAGTTTTTAAATTTAAGAAATTAAAGTTTCCTTGGTAATTTTTAATAAAATGGATGATGAACATTTAATTTAACTTGTTCAGGCAAAGGTTTAAATCAATAAACAATTCTTCTATATCCATTGAAAAAAGCACAGGCTTGTTTGAAAAATATTTTTTTTAATTGCTTTATTTACCTATACTAATGCTGTTTTGTTTATGAATGTCAAAAACATATGTTACGTTTTTAACGTTCTATAACTGCACAAACGTGCTTACAGTACGTTCCATTACAGTACGGTTGCATCAGCGCTCGGCTAACGAAGGCTTAAAGCGCAAAGTGTTGCAGTCTGTAGTAGTCTGTTATTCTCTTTAGTTTTAATTATATATTGGTCAGAAAAGATTATTTTCACATTCGATTGATAGTATTCCTCTTATTTTTTTTTTTAAGTTCTGGAAACATTTTATATTTTAGAAACTGTTGCCCAGAAATTGCTAATATTTGAATCTTTGTAAGATTTTACAATTTCAACATCAGCAACAATGATGAGTTGCCATATAAAATAACTAACACTGGGGAGAGTCCTTAAATATACTAAATAAGCCATTGGTACTTTAAAAGTTTAAATAGTACCAAAAAAAAATACTACTGTACCAATTTCCCATCCCTGATACATATATGTTTGAAAAACACAGTACTCTTCAATTTTGCGATGGGGAATAGTGAGTTTTTTTTTTATTTTAAGTCAATGCATGTTAGATCGCATGTTATCGCTTTTGCTACAGTCTCGTTACAACTAGTTATATGACTAGTAGTTTTATGACTGGTTTAAAACATAACTAGTTAAAAATGTAGCTACAGGGTATCAAAAATAGAACGTAATATTTAAGCATAAGTTAAACTAATTGCCATTATTACAACTTGCCTTTAGTTAAAGGTAAGAATTCTTGTGCCAGATAAATAGCTTCGTATTATTACAACTTTCTTTTTTTATTGTTATTATCATAATTATTAATAATAATTAATAGATAATAAATTAATAAATGAAGGCTTTATAATGCAAAGCCATTTATCGGTCCGACAAAATCCTGCCTTTAACTAACGGCAAGTTGTAATAATGGCCCTAAGTATTACCAAACGCCAGCCAGCTGATCTAATTTTTATTCAATTACCAAAAAAAACTTATATTTATTGTTTATAAGATAAATATCAAATTTTCAAATCCATACCACAAATAAAACTTTTACAACTTACTTAAAATACTAACAATTGAGTTAAATTAGATTTACATTTAAAATCACATTTGAAAAAAACAACAGTTCCTGCTCAATTTGAGAGAAAAAAGAATAATTTCCGAAAGAAAGTACATACATATGTACTTCCAAACAAGCATAGCATGTATAACACAACAATCAATCATGAACAATTAAGTTTATTTAAATCTCCTGATTGCTCACAAAGTAACTTCATCAAAATTACAAATACAATGAATCCATCATTAGTCTCTTTAAAAGCACAATGTCAGCATTCAATTCAATTGATATGCAAAAACAAGCAATCAATAAAGTTGGCATTAGACAAGGGTTGGCAAAAGTATTAAATAGGGCACATGATTTTGATAATTGTAGGATTCTATCCTTATAAATACAATTCACCTTTGGCGGCAAGAATGTATAATGCAATACTTACTTTATATAGCAGTGTATATTTTCTAAAACCGTATAAAGTGTCTGCCCATATGACTGTTTAAGTAAAATAGCCCCCATACGTTGTACATTAAGGCGGGTCGGCCTCTATACAAAAAAAAAAAATGTTGCCAGTCACCCCCTAAAATCAAAGATACATAACATATGTCAATGAAGTTTCTAAAAGAGGAAAAAATTTTTTTGCTATTGCCTTAATGTACATATATTATTAGAAATATTCGACAGAAAATCGAAACAAAATCTGTCTATAAAAATTTTTGAGACATTTATGCATACCATCATTGCCTTTAGGGTCGTTCGTACAAATGTTTGAGTAAATTATCAAGAAACGGTGTAACTATTGTTATATAGAAAATATATGAGCTCCCAATTATGTTTTGGACAAGTACCGAGTTACAATTACCCGAAGTCGCAATTGACCACATGCAGAATTCTGTATAAGGAGGCGAATTTCCGCTTCCTATACAAAGGTATAGGTCGATTTGCAGTTACTGGAGGAGGCTCTTTGAAAAACATATGGCAATTTAAGCGAAAATAATTTGTGATGGCAGTTTTGTCTTGTGACAGCCAATCCCAAAAAAAAATCCCTTCGACATATCAGTCAAAAATCTGACAGACATATTGTACATCAAATTTTCCAGACATGTCTGTAAAAAAAACAAGTAAGAGTGCTATATTCGGCCGTGCCGAATCTTATATACCCTTCACAACGTGCAGTCATGCAATAACAGTAGTTTGTATCACCATTCATCTCATATGAAATACGTACATACATACAAACATATATAAAAAACATACATATATAAAAACATCCCATTGTAAGATTAAAAATTAACGTATGTATGTTAAAAAAAAATAAGAAAAAAAAAATTTTAAAAAATTTTAAAAAAAAAATAATTAAAATATAAATAATAAATATAAAACAAAAAACTATAAAAAATAATAATAAAAATATAAAAAATATATTAAATATGAAATAAAAAAAAATAAAAAAAAAATAAAAAAAAAATATTTAAAAAATAATATTAAAAAAATTTCAAAAAAATAAAAAAAAAATTTTTTTGGCTTAGCTTTGTGTGCATGTATGTATGTTGTTGTTGTAATGTTGTTTTTGTGAAAAAAATTATCGAGTTGGTCGTGGGTTTTTGCTCATATCTCAGTTGTTTATTTACCGCTGTTTCTGATTTTCAATACCGATCTACTCCCGAATATTTCTGATATTTGAATACCTCACCCGGGACCAAGCGATTTCGGGGAGCTTCAAAAAGTTGATTTCAACATACACACGGACAGACTGACAACCTTAATCGGTTCCCCTATTCATAAGCTTTTAGAAAATATATACTTTATGGGGTCGGAAATGAAAATTGTAGAAATTTCACACGGAATGACAAACCTACATATATATACCCTTTTTCACTGTGTGAAGGGTATAATTAGATATTTTGAGACGATATCGTTCTTCTTTGCAATCTTGATACTTAATGGCTTTAATTGATACCAAAAACCGTCGTTATTTCAATTTATTTTTAAACCAATATAAAAATTTGCATTTCCTACATTTATAGGCTCAAAGTCCTTTTGTTAATTCTTTTCAAATTTACATGAACATTTTTTGGTGATTTTTAAATTTGGGACAATTTATTTAAAAAGTTTATTTTAACTTACATTACGAATGAAAGACCGACATTTGCGTTCAAAAAAAATATTTTGGCAAATGCTTGTTGCGTTCTGCTTGTATCTAGCACCTTTATTTTTGGAAACATCTAAAAACGTTTAACTTGGTGCCATTTTTAACATTTCTATTCTAATAACAACTTTAGACTTAATGCTGTTTACAGTTCAATAGTTTAAAAAACGTTTTTAAAAAAAATGTTTTGTTTAACTCGCATCATGCATAATATCCAAACGTACTTTCATGTATAAGTTATTTGCTGTGTGTAAGCAAGGATGGAAAATTGAATGTCCTTAATATTAAATTAAAATATTTCTTACCGCTATTGCGCAAAATATATTAATCTTAAAATATAACAAAAACAAAACAAAGAATTAAATAACTTAATTAAAGCCTTTTTAAACCACCAATAAATATAACAATAATAATTAAAACGAAATACTTCACATTTATGTATGTGTGTTGTAATAAAAAAAAAAAACATGACTGCTTCAATTAAGATAAAAATGTTTACATTATCTACATTATTACAGAGTGATAACTAATACATGGTGCAACAAACAAAACAGTAGAAAGTCTCTAGTTTATCAGCTTAATATTCCAAATATTCCAAAAATAAATATGCAATCAAGACATATTCATTCATCAGGTAGTCTTGCTTGGTCAGCTGATTATTTTGTTCTTCACTTATTTTGAACTACAGCTGTCAAACTCCACAGTCAAATAACATTTTCCTTCTTTTTTTATTTATTCCAAACGTCAGACTTCATAAAAAAACAAGTTAGAGTTCTATGTTCTTTTGTGCCGAATCTAATAACACCCTTCACCATCATGTTTATACATGTAGTGATCACGTCATAGCTTAGCCCAGATTTTATTTCCAATGCCATCTTTATATTTGAATTTTAACAAAGTAAGCTGTATTCCACTAGTCCAGCTTTTTTTATTTGATACCCATGTTAATGGGGTTGAGAAAAAGAATTTATCCGCTATTTTGTTTAGGGCTTTGTCGTGGACTTCAAATTTTTCATAGTTTATTGTATTCTACTGAAATGAACGGGCTTGAGTTCATTTAAAACCAATATTGTGGTGGTTGAGAGAAGCAAAGTCGTAATGATTATATTTGACCCATATATCCGCCATACAATTGTGGACGCGCGCTCGGATTTTAATATTTTCACAGTTTATTTTATGCTACCTTTCATTTGATACCAATATTAAGGGGGTTGAAGTGGGTACATTTTTAAGTGCAAGATTTGACCCATATATTTATTGTACCCCATTTTGCATTGGCACCCATCATGGATTTTAACATTTTTTAAATTCTGCTAGTCATGTCCTTTTGCTACCCATATCACTTCTCATCATGTTCCAAAAGCTGAAAAAAATCAATTTTGGTTTGTATATTATAGGACCAGCTGTATTTTTGTGCTTATATCTCAGTTAGTTTCCAACCGATTTGTCAGTTTTTTTTTTAATAATTTTCGAAACTATAACTTGTATTTTGGTGTCTTTAGAGTGTTCAAAAATTTATTAGGAGCTTAAGTAATTGAATATATTTAAAAAAAATATAAAAATGCCCTAGAGGCATATTATTTCTACAAATAGCACCAAACGTATCTATAAATTATCCTAGGGCCAAAAATTGTTTATTATGAAGGTAAAACAAAAATGAAGTTAGTAAAGATACTCATCCGAAATTTAAGACCCGAAATTTAACAAGACCTACTATACATACTTGTACATTCCATTGCTCATTTAAGAAAACTCGTACGAATGAGAGAAAACTTTCTTAATGATGAACATGTATGAAAGAATTTGGCTTTACGCCCAAGCAGCTCACGTAAATATATCTCTTTACTGGAGACACGTAATTTATCCAATGGTAATGACCCAACTACAGAACCAGATGTTTGCGTTAAGCTATAGTGCGATTGTGCTGGATTTTATTATTATTTGAGTATTCACAAAAAATATTTTAGGATTATTGACAAATTTCTGTGCAACATCTGTCAAAAAGGCCTTTAATAAACCAAAAATATTTTTAATGACTACAACCGTACATTTACATTTTCACTGCATATTTAGTCCTTTGTTCTGCTGTTTATTTATGGTTTTATTTTTGTTTTTAAAATTTTAAAATAAAAAGCTTAAACAATGTGTTGATCTTTTACTTATCTTTAATAGCCCAACAGTATGCCAGCGCTTTTCATACTCTAGCAGCAGCCATAAATTTGCGCAAGGATAATGCAGAATGTTACATGCTTCTGGGCAGTAAGTAGCCACATACATACATATATCTGTACTTAAACAATGCTTAAACTCACCATAAATATAGACAATAAGTTAACACACACATACATAGTACATACAATGAATACATAAAAAAATATTTATGTTAAACAATGAGATTTCGTAACACTTTCATAAAAATAAATATACTTTTAAATTAAGCTCAAAGGTCAAACAATAATGAGCCCCAATTGTATATACATAAATACCAACATACAGTTGCGAGCATTTAAATAGCAGTGCTACTACATTATCAAATATTTTTATGGTTATATAACGAGTTTTTTTATAAAAGAAAAAATAAAGCATGTAGAAATTTAATTCGCGTCCATAAAAACAAAAAACATTAGTCATACTTATACATATAAAAATAGCAGTGGCAGCAGGTATTAAGCTTTTTATCCCAAAATACACAGAAAAACCGATTCGTACTGTGAAGATTTCAAATTTAATTTCTAGTACTTTGTCGCAAGTCCTTTATTTTTTATATCAGTAATACAAAAACGTGGCATTGAGTTTATTATATGTTGTCTTTATCTCCCCCCAAAACTGTTTAATTGGATTGAGGTCGGGGACTGTACTGGCCACACCATATCAATGTTATTGACACGAAATCATTTCTTAGGCTTTCGACTTATATGCTTTGATTTGTTGTCCTGCTGGAAAACTCAATTCAGCAGCATTTCTTCACTGCTGTGAGTTGATACATAATTTCATTAACTTTTTGTGTGGGATCTACACCATAAAACGAAAAAACAACAAACATCGCAGTACACTGTGATTCACAAGCTGCAGATGGTGCACGCCAAACATATTGCCAGAGGGCGCAAAATACAGCATTCGAACGCAATCGAAATTTAAAATTTTTATTACAATCTGTATACCAAAAGCACAGCGATCGTGATCGAATGCCGTAATTTTTCCCCAGAACTTTAATATAGAACAATTTTACGCTCACACAAAATATTCTGCCATTTGCTTGCAGGCCATTCGACGTATTTTCTGATCAAATCCAAATAGTTGTCTCAATGATTTTTTCCAGCTGTAGGTTTTTTCTTGGATTTCACACACGCAAGTTTGTATCTAAAAGTAGTCATCTATCTTACTGCCTTTTCAGTTACACGCAAAGGCAAACCATGGTTACGACATGATCACGATGGTCATATTATGTTCGATATAACAATATTTGGTTGTCGAAATCAAGTAATAGTTATTTTTGTTTAATTTCATCATATATTTTGTCACGATAACTAAGCATTTGTTTGAATTGTATCATTTAATGTTTATTTTTCCTAAAAATTTCAAAATGGTTGTCGTTTAAAAATCGTATGATTTAAAAAAAATAATTTGACAAAATAACATTATATTCAAAAGTATTAAATATTAAAAATAATCATTAAATAAAAGGTGAAACAATAGTATAATAAAGAAGCAATCAAGCTATGATTTTCTTTAATAATTATTTGATTTCAACCGTTTTTCTTCTTGCTCAATAAATTTTTATTATTTAAATAGTTTGAGATGTCAAAAAAATACACAAAAATTGTGAAAAAATTGGAGAAACTTGAAAATAAACAAGAAAATTTTTTAAAAATTTTGCTATAAAAATTTCAATTAAAAAGGTAAGTAAATCATTATATGCAACAAACAGCTCAAAACAATAATTTGCCGTCAAAAAGCAAAGATCAGCTGTAGTCATATATATTGTTATTGCATTATGCTTTAATTTAACATAATAATGCTAACTGTCAATCATTGTATGTTTTAACCACAATCATACAATTCAATCATAGTATGTTGCTCTTCGATTTTGGTCACCACAACCATATTTTTTCTTTGCGTGTACTTTTAAATCTAGTTCAGTTTTTAATTGCTTGAATTATTTGAATGAATTACATTTGGCAATCCTCACAATTTTCGATCGTCCTGAAATAAAATTTTTGTTGCCGCCTCGAGTTTCTAGTTTCGTTTTATATTTTATTACATTTTATATCATGTTTTCAGAGCATGAGAAAAGAAGAAGTCTTTGAATATATAAATATGATTTTCCCTCTTTTCTGAATTTTGAAATTTTTTTATTGCTTAATTGTGCGATAAAAAAATAACAACAAAAAATATATTTAACAATTACTATACAGTAAAGTAATAGCCCTACAGATAATATTGGACTACGTGGTCCATTTTAGCTAAATGGACTACTTACAACATGGTCCTATGTTATACAGTCATGGACCATATCATTTTTAAATAAGAGATTGTAGTTAAACGACAAGTGTTCGTGCTTTAACGATTACATATATTGTTGTCAAAGCCTGTATAATGATCGTGTAGGTACTCCATCGAGTAGTGACAAAGAGTAGTTTTGAGACTACTCCGATGGGTTATATGGTCCAGCCCTAGGACATCGTAAAGTTAAATCGACCATGTTTTCTCCATACATTTGGGTGATCTTTGGATTACTCCTAGTTCATTACAGAGTATACTTTACATGCGTGTATGGACTAATCGCGTTATCTGCAGGGAATCTGTAACGCACTAATACTTTACTCTTAACAAATCGTGCTAATATAATGAAGTTTATATTCAAAAAAGAATAAAATGTTAATCTGCCTTAAAATCTATTTTTACAAAATTTTGTATGAAAATTTTTAAATAAAAAGCATTTCAAATTCATTTAAAATTTTGTGAATTTGAATGTGGGTAATATAGATCTTAGGATGTTTAGATATTTAGATCTTTGTTACTCATCTCGTACAAATGACTGAACGAAATCAAATGAAATTTGGTACACAGATAGATAACAACCTGGGTTAACACATAGGATATATTTTAAAGTCTTTAAAAGTCTACATGTACATGTACATCATGTTTTGATGTTTTTACTCAATCACGAAAAAAAGGCTAAACGGAATTAAATGAAATTTATCGGACAAAAAGATAACAACCCGAATAGGCTACCTTTTGACGCGACAATTAGGCAAACAAAGTCGTCCAGAATTGCTTTTTCAATGTAAATAAAAACTATGCATTCTGAATATAAATAACCGTTATTTTCAGATTTATCATAATTTTTCCCAAAATAATTTTTCTGATAAAAAAAATATAATTTTACAAAAATATTTAAGATTGTTTTGCATTGTTTAAAACATTATATTAGTGGTACTGCTATTTTAAAGTTCGCAATTGTATGTATTTATACATGTATTTGTATACCCTTCACCAAAAAAAAACGGTAATGGGCTTATTTTGTTCTTTTTCATTTTGTTTGTAGCACATTGAAATATCCGTTTAAGACAAAATTAATATACTAGTTAGGAATAGTCTTCAAAATTTTGATTTATTTTTAAACACAAGTCAGGGTTTATTTATTCGCAGACAATTACATTTCAGAATGACATTTTTTAATTTAATTAAATATGTATGAAGTTTGACATTTAAAAAAGCAAAAAAAAACTAGTGAAAAAAAATAAAGAAAAACTAATCAGCTGACGATTCAAGATTATCTGACGAATGAATATGTCTTGAACTAAACTACTGTAGTTGCTTTAAGGTTTTCTAAAAAGTTAAAGATATTTTATTTAATAAATTTACAAATTTAACACATTCAGTAGAATATTGTTAAATCCATCGTGGGAATCAATAATATTTACTGTAACAAGATTTCCAGGTACTGTATATTGTAAGACACTCGCAAACACACATATACATACATTTATTTAAATCTTTCCTTGCAATTAGCTTATTAACAATTTTCCTTCTCCTTATTCTTTATTCTCTTACTTAACACACACTTATAGTTTGTTTACGCAAGCTGGAAGATTTTGATAATGCATTTACAGCATTTGAACGAGCAAGTGCCATCTCTGCTGCTTCTGCAAGTACTACAACGAGTTCAAATCATAAAATATCAGCGAGGAACGCTAATGGCTCATCAAACCCTCTGATTCATTTAAACTTTGCACTATTTTGCTATGAAACTGGTCGATTGGCACAGGCTACGGAACAATATAATCGTTTTGTTGGATGTGCTCAGGATTTTATGCAGTTGCCAACCGAAGTAAGTTTGTCACAATTAAGAAATTTACAATGGATTTATTCAGTCGGCCAATGGCATTGACAATGACCGTGAAAACAAAAACTTTCATTAAGAATAAACACAAAAGGGAAGTGTATCTGCACACAGAAAACAGTTTCGTTGTGGCAACCGAATTTGTTGCCAATCGAATTCATTCGGTTCCACGTACTATCTCACAATTCGTTTACAATAACTGAAAATTTTGATTCTTTGCATGATAGATTTGATTACAAAGTTCGAATTTTAGTTGTGTTTTTATTAGATTTTATTAGTTAGTATTATAGATATTAAAAAAAAAAACTGTATATGTTTTAAAATATATGATTGATGCAACTGAAAAAAAATTTTGAATTAGTGCTAGTAAAAGAAAATTCGATCATAATTATCAATTCTTCATTCATTTCAGGAAAATAAGAAATTAAACATATTTTTTTTAGTTATTTTATTTTTTCATATTTTTATAATATAATTATATAAAGACATACATAAATACAAATAAACAAATATCAACAATTATATACATACTTACATACTTATGTACATACTATGTACATATATATATATATTTAATATTAAAATAAAACTAGGAAATATCAAATATTATAAAGACAAACTGTTGATATTCTTCTTAGTCGTGCTGTATTCAAATCATTTTGCAACCCCGTTACAGCACCATTCATAACGTTAGTAGTATGTATCTTGAAATTTTCTGCATTCGAAAATTCATTTCGCGTACTGAAATGCATAAAAATATAAATAAATATACAATATAAATAAATAATCGATATATTACCTTTAAAAGAGTCACTTGTAGATTTGTTTTCGTACCACAATATAATAGTTAGTTTCTTTTTAAATTTATTTATTTATTTTAAAATTTATTTATTTTTAAATTTTTTTTTCTCAACAAATATATTGATTTTGTGTTTTAATTAATGTAAATTTTTTACAATTGACAGAAAAATCAAATGCTCTTGAAAAATAGTATTTGTTTGTAACAAATAATTTCTACATACAACTGTTTTTCGTTTGTAAACACCAAATATAGCTAAACTTTTTTAATATCTTTACTGTAATTGAATTGTAATAATACAGGTAATCAATAATTACTTGCAATTACTAAAAAGCATTTTTATTTAAAATAAAACATTGACATATAGGAATTTTTGTTACATATATCAATATTTAGTAGTGAACCCTAATAAAGATTATTAAATTCGGTTGTGATAAAAGCGAATTGAATACAAATCTTTTTAATAAGGCTATTTGGTTGGAAGAACTAATTTAATAGTTCTAAGCAATAAATTTCTAACACTGTTGTCTTTTTTCGTTTATAAATATATAATATCGGTTCCTTTTACAAAATTTTAATATTTGCAACACTATTTTTATTGTTTTTACCGTTTTCCTACCAATCTTTTTCCTTAGTGTGTGTATTTACATTTATGAACAACTACAATTGTTAAACAAAGTGAAGAAAATAAAGAAGGAAATTAACAAAACTAAATGCATGTGTTTCTATACCCTTTACCTTTGGTGTCAACGATATATAAAGCTGTGCTATCCCGTTTAAAACTTTTAGAATATTCATTTCCAACCCCATAAAGAATATATTTTCTAAAAGCCTATGACTAGGAGAGAAATGTCCGTAGGTCCGTGTGTTGGTTGAAATTAGCTTTTAGAAGCCCCCACATGTTGGACATGTGGTAACAATCTTGTTCAAATATTCGAGAATGAAAAATTTAAAAACGAAAATCGATTGTATTCAGCTTTTGAAAAACATAAAGGAGCGAAAGGGTTTAAAAAAAGACTGTCTTGCAAAGTATAACACACCACAACGAAATTTTAAATCCAAGATGGCCACCACAAATTCGCAGAAAATTTTTTTCTCAACCTCATCAAATAAGGGGGCTTGAATAGTAGAATAACCAACTATTAAAAAATTTAAAAGGCGCCAAACATAATAAAGCAAAATGGCGTATGTATAACATTGAAACAAAAATCTAGGCTATACTACAATGTGGTCACTATACCTACATATGAGCATGATTGTGTAGGGTATTATCAGATTCGGCACGGCCGAATATAGCACTCTTAGCTGCTGTAGATGCAACGACTTTATCCATTTTTTTGGAAATTTTTTTTTTGAATTTCATAAAACAAGAAAATATATCAAATTTAAATTAAAAGAAAAAATATAAAAAAATGAATTCATAAAAAGGGGATTTATATTTGGTATATTGACAAAAAGTCCTATGTGTCTTGTGTATTGTCCTAATTATCAAAAAAATTCTTAAATGAATAAAAAATTTATATTTTTTGAATTGGTAAATTTTAAAAAAAGTTATTTTTTAATTTCAAAATAAATTGACATTATAATAGTTCAAGGCTTAGGACACCTTTTGAATTCACCAATTATTTATAAGAAAATGTACATATATCTACGAAAATATAGTAGAAAAAAACGTAATGAAAATTTTAGACAACTTTTACATTGCATATTCAATAAATATCATTATGTAATTCACGAGGTGTCCTTGGAGTAGTATTGTCATAAAAATTTTATAACTTTTTAAATATAAAACAAGTAAGAGCGCAATAACAGTAGTTTGTATCACCTTTCAACCCATATGAAATACGTACATACATATAAAAAACATACATATATAAAAACAACCCATTTTAAAATTATAACTTTACGTATGTATGTTAAAAGAAAAAAAAAATAAAAAAAAAAAATTTAAAAAAAAAAAATTAAAAAAAAAAAAATTTTTAAAAAAATAATTAAAATATATATAATAAATATAAAACAAACAAAAAATTTAAAAAAAAAATTAAAAAAAAAATTAAACAAAAAAATAATAAAAATATAAATAATATATTAAATAAAAAATAAAAAAAAATTAAAAAAAAAATAAAAAAATTTAAAAAAAAATATAAAAAATAATAAAAAAATTTTTTTTTTTGGCTCAGCTGGGATTCGATGCCACGTTTACTCTAACCAGTATACACGTTTGTATGTATGTAAGTATGTATGTTGTTGTTGTAATGTTGTTTTTGTGAAAAAAAATCGAGGTGGTCGTGGGTTTTTGCTTATATCTCAGTTGTTTATGTACCGATGTTTCTGATTTTCAATACCGATCTACTCCCGATTATTTCTGATATTTTAATACCTCACCCGGGTTCAAGCGAAATCGGGGGGCTTCAAAAAGTTGATTTCAACATACACACGGTCAGACGGACAGACTGACAGAGCCTAATCGACTCCCCTATTCATAAGCTTTCAGAAAATATATACTTTATGGGGTCGGAAATGAAAATTGTAGAAATTTCACACGGAATGACAAACCTATATATACCCTTTTTATACTTTATGGGGTCGGAAATGAAAATTGTAGAAATTTCACACGGAATGACAAACCTATATATACCCTTTTTATACCCTTCACACAGTGAAAAAGGGTATATATAGGTTTGTCATTCCGTGTGAAATTTCTACAATTTTCATTTCCGACCCCATAAAGTATATATTTTCTGAAAGCTTATGAATAGGGAAGTCGATTAAGCCCTGTCCGTCTGTCCGTCTGTCCGTGTGTATGTTGAAATCAACTTTTTGAAGCCCCCCGACATAGGTTGGACCCGGGTAAGGTATTAAAATATCAGAAATATTCGGGAGTAGATCGGTATTGAAAATCAGAAACATCGGTACATAAACAACTGAGATATGAGCAAAAACCCACGACCACCTCGATTTTCTTTTCACAAAAACAACATTACAACAACAACATACATACAAACGTGTATACTGGTTAGGGAAAACGTGGCATCGAATCCCAGCTGAGCCAAAAAAAATTTTTTTTAAATTTTTTTAAAATTTTTTTTTTAATTTTTTTTTTATTTTTTTTTTTTATTTTTTATTTAATATATTATATATATTTTTATTATTATTTTTTTTTAATTGTTTTTTTTTAATTTTTTTTTATTTTTTTTTTGTTTTATATATATTATATATGTATATAATAATTTTTTTTTTAATTTTTTTTTTAATTTTTTTTTTTTAATTTTTTTTTTTAATTTTTTTTTTATTTTTTATTTTTTTTTGTTTTTTTTAACATACATACGTGAATTTACTGTTATTGCATGACTACACGTTGTGAAGGGTATATAAGATTCGGCACGGCCGAATATAGCGCTTTTACTTGTTCACTGTGTGAAGGGTATAAAAATTATGATATTACGGCTATACAACACTTAAGACTTCTTGTTAATTAACAAAATTTTTCATTCTAGGAAAACTTAAATTCACTTATTTTAAATGTTTTAACAATTTAATACAGTTTAATAAACACAGTCATTTAAATCACCAGTAAAATTAAATAAATAGCATGTTGAACACATATGTAAATATGTACATGTGTATGTACATTTGTGTCGTGTAAGTTTAAAAAGCCATGTAAAATAACCAAGAGGCATAAAATAAATATGGTTTTTTGTCTTGTGGTTTATTTAAAAAATATTATACTATGCGGTATTGTAAACAAAAATGCATTACGATACATTGAATTATGATTTTTTTTTTTTCGAACCTATTGTTGGTTTTTTCGCCATGACCATTAATGATATTTAGAATGAGAAACAATATCGAGTCCATGTTGAAGGGTATAACACAGTGAAAAAGGGTATATATAGGTTCTCATTTCCGACCCAATAAAGTATATATTTTCTACAAGATTACAAATAGGGGAGTCGATTAACACAGTAGCAACATAAAAACGTGATATACTGGTTGGAGTGAACGTAGCATCGAATCTCAACTGAGCCAAAAAAAAAATTTTTTTTTATACCCTTCTCCTTGATGTTTTTTTTTTTAATATATTTGTTGACTCTAAATATAAGTACGTTAATGGAATAATTTAAGGAAATAACTTGTCAATAACACAATGACCGTTTAATGTTTTAATGCTGACATCAACTAACGTTTCTTTAACTTAT
This sequence comes from Phyto melanocephala, assembly GCA_941918925.1. Lineage (NCBI taxonomy): Eukaryota > Metazoa > Arthropoda > Insecta > Diptera > Rhinophoridae > Phyto > Phyto melanocephala. Next base: position 109,573,590 of record OW799237.1, read on the forward strand.
TGACACTGTTAATTTCAGGAGATTATTTAAATTATTATTAAAATTAGACGTAAGCTACTGTACAAATTTAAACATTATTTTAATATTTAATAATTTTTTTTACCTAATTCATGCCATCTTTCCTCTTTCTTTTATTTATAGTATAAGTTTCAAGCAAGCAAACTAAAATCTTTATTGAAAATCTCATCAACTCATATTTTATACAGTGACTCAGTAGATACTTCAAAAGTAGTTGTTGCCTCAGATATTGGTTCTGTTGCCGATGTTGGCGATGCCAATTTCTACAGTATGGTAAATGCCGTTGATGTATATAATGGTAGTGGCGGTGCAAAGCATCTTCAAAATAGCAATAACAACAGCACTGAAGTTACCTATAGCGGCAATCCCCTTACCAGTGTTGCTGCTGCGTCTGCAAATAGTGAAACAAAATTTTTAAACGATAATTCTCAAATACCTTTAGAAGTTAATACCGTGGTCAACTGATGATTGTTACAGCTAGCTCACAACTGAGTGCATTATGTTTTGTCTACAAATAAGTAAAAAAAATAAAAATTGTTTAAAATAAACTTAATTACACGAAAATAACTTGCAAAAAAACTATATAAAATTTAATAAAAATTATCATGGACACACATACATACAAACTTAATGCATACGTGCATTCACATACATACATACATAAAGAATATGCAAACAAAAATGAATGTCAAGCTAGATTTTAATCTAACAACACAAACATGCCAATCGTGCATTAATAGGTAACACATGCCATTCAAAAAGAACCACATGGCTATATTCGCCTGATGAGGTACCAAAGAAAGTCTTTGTTTTATTTGTATACCTACCCACCACCAAAAAAATGGTGTGGGTGTAAATTCATTTTGTCATTCCATTTGTAACACATTGAAATATTTATTTAAGACCTCAAAAAGTACATACATATTTTCTGAGTCTTGGTTTTATTTAAGGACTATCTCGAACAGGAAAGCCTAGGAGAATAAAAATATTTCTTAAACATCACAAATGCTTGGTATTGAAAATAGGCTAAATTGGTTTATTAGAAAGAAAGTTATAGCTTTTTTATAGTTTATAGCTTTTAAGGCAATATTATTGTAATAACAGAAAATAAAGGTGACACTCCCAAATAACGCTTTTTCTTAAATTCATACAATTTCTCAATGGACGAAGATAATGAAAGAAAAATCTAGGTAGATATCATTTTCAGATATTTCTACTTTACTTACGTCAACTTTGACGTCCGCCTCTCACATATGGGTATTTCCATGAATATGTCAACCACGACTGTAAAAATAAAAACTCTTGAAAGTTTTTCAATGTAAGTTTATTGATAAAAAAAAAATCAAATATTACTATGTGCAGGTATTAAAAGCTCATTAAATTATTTTAAGAGCAATAAAAAGAGTTTAACCTGATAATCTCTTTGACTTATTTTAAAAAATTGTAATCAACTATTTTTTAGCGACTTAATTGTAAAAATAAATTGTAATTGTAAATATGCTTTAAAATTAAGGTAACAATAACAATTAACAAGGTCCATAAGAAAAAAGAAAATATAGAGTCCAATACACGATATTTTTTTTTTATTTCCTTTGAATGTTATTTTAATGTCACGTACGTAGTGCAAAAACATTATTTGTCTCCATCATTCATATTTGAACAGTCGCAAGAGCACCTAATTTAGAATTTAACTTTTTTTCTTAACATAATATAAATTTTATTACCTAAGAATACTATTAGAGAAAAATCTGTCACGTACGATATGTCACGAACGATATTAAATTTAATTTATTATAAAATCATTTAAAGATTGTTTTCAATTAAGTATGATGGATTTTAAATGGAAAATATTTGGTTTAGTGTATGAAATTAAAAAAATAAAAAATTCCTTCTAAGATTCGCAGATTTTTTCATATTTCCCTATATATATACCTCAAAATCACTTCTGTTTTATGTCACATACGATATAATCTTATTTTTCTGGATATTTTAGACAACAATGATTCGAATATAATTATTTTTTTTTTTTTTTAAAGTAACCTTTAAATGGAACTTAAAGATCTAATTTTGTTTCAGTTACCCTTACTTTTACAAAAAATTACTCCACTTTATATGAGTACAAATGTCACGTACGATGACATGGAAATGCCCATATGTCAATTTAAAGTTTCATAAAACCGACAGCAAATGATTACCCATACTAAGTCTATGATAAGCAATATGGATTGTTGTGAATGGAAAATTCGAAAAAATTAATTTTCAGTTTAAAATTAATAAGGTTCGGCAATTATCCCGCTAACTTTTAATTTTTATATTTAATTTATCTTTTAATTTACGTTTTAGGTAATTTCATGTATATACATATATGCATATATTTTGCCTTTATAACCAGTTTTTATCAATAACAAAATCCATGTTTTTATTGCTTCTCATTAAAATAATCGAAATTTATAGGTCAATCGTATTAGAACACTTATTGCAGTACTCATAAAAAATATTTTGGGTTATTGAAGGCTTATTTTTGTACAACATCTATAAAATAAGCCTTTGATAAACTTAAAATAGTTTTGGTGCTACTAACGAAAAATAATCATACTCTAGAGAAAACTTAAAAAACTAATGCAAATGAAGTCACCAAGTTATGCACAATTAAAAAAACTATCAATTTTGGTCTGATCGGGCATACCTAAATATGACATTAACACAAATTCACAATAAGCCTTCAAAGTGTATAAAAGACACATTTTAGTGTTTGTTTAAAAAAAAATTTTATAACATCAAAGTTGATACGAGGCTTTTATGAACAACCTTTCCTTAAAACTGTAATAAAGTAGTTTTTTATTTAATTAATCAGATGTTTATTTTGTCTAATACTATTTGTAAATTCTTATATATATCAGTGATGGTACATGAGAATTTCAGTCTTGTGCCAAAATTTTAGCTAAAAAAAAAGTGCCAAAACATCCTAAAAAGTGCCATAACAAATATATACACATTTCTACATATTTGAAAAATTAAGTCCATTTATTCAGTTTTATTATAATAATTTAATATTTAATTTATAGATATATAAATATTATTATTTATTACATGTGTATATTATATGTAATGTTAAATAATTATTCCAAAATAGGGACATATTGAATATATGTATATTGGTAAATAAAATTAAATATAAGTAGTCATAAAATTCTTGTAAATCCTTGTTTACAAAAAATTTTTAACATATGTTTGGGTAATCATTTTTTAAAACATCACTGTCATAACAACATTTTGAGTTGGATTTTAATAAATCCTTAGATTGAATTAATGATGATATAGTATTTACCTTAAGCCGGACGCTAAATTCAAATTGTGGTAAATACAACCACTAATGTACAAATTTGGTTGAACTTCTTTAAGCAGATCCTGCACACCATTATTCTTTTCCATCATAACCGAACAATTATCTGATTAAATTTTTTATAAGAATTTTATTATCCTGTACAACGTTCATAATAGCATTACAAATCGATTGAGCGGAACCATCAGGTACTTGAACTAAGGTCAAAAATCGATCAGCACATTTTCCAACATATAAAAGTACTAAAATGGCAAAATTTTTTGATATTGTGCAGCACGTACTTTCGCATTTTAGTATTTACAACAGGGAGAAAAACCATTTATTTTTTTTTAATAAAAAACATATTTCTTAAAAAGTAAGTAAAATTCTATTTTTTTAATTGTTTGAAAAAGTGCAAAAATTTTATTGAGGGTGCCAACGTGCCATTAAACAAGTAAAAGTGCCAAAAATGGCACGATTGTGCCACTTTTACTAACAGTGATGATATATGTTAATAAAATTGGTAAATAGAACAAGTGTTAATATATAATTGAAATAATTCACAATGAAATCTTTTGCACTTCTTATGGTTCTAATATTTGCTAAAAAAATAAGTTGCAAATCAATTTAATGAATAACTGTCACAAAAACAGTAACAGAGTGGCTAAGTATTTTTTGTATATGTATATCAACAAATGGATTAATTTTCTATATTTAGAAAATAGTTTACCATATATTTTAAAACTAGTAATAACAAAATTAATATAACATTGTATTATGATGTATAAATTTGTGTTTTATGTTTTACGTTTATAAAAAAAAAGTGTAAATAAAAATAACGTGAAATTCAGGTTTAAAAATTTTTCAGGCAATTTTTCGTTTGCCAGTATGCTGAAAAAAGATGCATACTGAATTTTGACTTCTTATCTAATACTGGGATGTTGTTACATTTAAAAGAAACTTAACAAGAATTAATGAGCAATTGTTTGGCCAAAAAATTTATAATTTAAACATACATATGCTTTCGTCATTTGCTTGTTTGTTTACAAAGATACAAATTTCGTAGCTAAAAATTCCGGTTTAACTGGGTTTGTTACTTAGTTTTTATTACTTTGTAAAAGTTTTCGGATCAGATGAAATTGTATAATTATTGTGCACGTCGTACCTTTTCATATGACTTCGAGAGTTTTTGGTCTAACTCCTGAATGTGGTTAATTATAATAAAAAAAATATATATATATATATTAAAAGATATATAGAAAGATATAAAAAAAGCAATTGACTTAATATTATGTATATATATATATATTTATCAGGTAATCACAGTTCCAAGAAAATTTTTTTGTTTATGTTTTTATATATGAAATTCGAGATTTAAAATAAATGATATAAGAAAATGTTTTTAGAAATGGACTTTGACAGCAAAAATTTAAAATAAATAAAGAAAAAATAATCAGCAGGCGAATCAATACTACCTGGTACCTGGTGAATAAATTTGACTTGATATAACATATCTTCTTATTTGGCGTTTACACCTAACAATGGTGTCAGGAAAACATACATAATTTATTTTATATAATTTTTTTGAAAGAAGAGCAAAATTTGTTAATTTTTTCATGTAAACCAACTATAAAAAAGAAAAATATTTACAATAAAAACCCATTTTTAACATGATGCCTTAAACGTAATTAAATTGAAGCGGCGCACTGTGGCCTTAAAGATTAAATACAGCTAAGCTCTTTTGTATTTATTTTATTTGCTTTTTTATAGAAAATAGAGTTAGCAGCACTGCTAATAAAAAAATAGTTTGACGTTTGTATTATTAGTTTGTGGTATTTTTATTGCACCGAATCTCAAGTGATATTAGAACAAATTAGTGTTATGTTTATAAAAAATGAGAAATAAAAATAAATAAAAAATATTTTAAACAGCACAAATTTAAACCTCAAATCATAAAAAAGTCAAACATATTTTTAAAGGAATCCATTTAAAAACTTAGGAAAAAATAGCAGAAGGTGAAAGAAATTGTTTACCTTCAGAAAATAGAAAAAAAAACAGCTGGTGGTTGGTAATTTAGTAAAGCAAATTCTTTGAAAAACAGGTAAAACTTCTAATAATTACTTTAGCACTAAATATGCTTACAAACATTAATAATATGCAACTATTTCCTGTTTAAAATAACATTATTTTGAAGATATAAAGAAAATAAACTAGTTATTATTTTCATTTCTATACTACACACCCACTAGGTCCCATTACATTTTTATGACAATCGACAGAAGGCTAAGGCAGTGTCGACAGATTTGTAAAATAAATTAAAATGCATCTTAATTGTTAATAACAAAATAGCAATGTTTTACTTCATATTTAATACTATCTAAACCCGGACCGCTGTTCTGACGCCTCCTAATTTTTGTTCATTGCCATATACATTTGAATTTTGTTGTTAGTGCAATTTAACAACGTTTAAGATATCATAGACTAAGGTTCATTCAGTTAAAGGTTTTATGTTATACATAAACGAGTAAGAGCTATATATTTGGCTATACCGAATATTATATGCCCTTCACACAGTTTGTATCATGAAATGATCATAACTGACAAATATATGTTGCAACTATAAAAAAAAAACTTTTTGAAAATCGATAAATTGAACTTTTAATTGAGATTTTTTATATATTTTTTTGTTGCTGATGTATTTGTCAATAATTGACCCAATGAATCAAAATTTTCTGTAAATGTTCCCAAAGGAAAATATTTTCTTTATGTTTATATATGTAACAAACGTGGCAAGAAGTTCCATTGGATGTACAAAACTGGGTAAAAAGATATGTCAGCTCGTAATATACCCATATAACTACTTTTCAATAGTAAACTTTTCGAAAGCTTATCTGATAAATTGATACCATATAAGAGTCTGAGTTATACGTGGGGACTTCAAACATACAGAACATACAGACTGACGGACTTAGCTAAATCATTTTCTCAAACTTTTATGGAGGTATAAATCCTTTTACATTCTTGTGTGTAGGGTATATAAACGAGTGTGAAATCATAGGATGTTTTTAATTTAAAAAAGCCCACGGCTACGCTTATTTTTCTCAATAAATTTACCATCAACAATTCTTGTATTTACGGCCGTTTGTCCCCGCTAACTTTATTAATTTTATCTTCCAACAATTGTAAAACAGTTGCAAAAAATTAGTGATGAGAAGAAGAATTGAACTCTATTACTGTTGTTGCTCATAGCATTAAAACAACTGGGCTTGTCCATTTGTCGATTTACTTTATTATTACCGGAATTGGTAGATATTGATGTTGAAGATGTGTTCGAAGACATACAGCGTTCAATGTTGTAATTAGTGATGAGAAGAATAAGATACGTGCATAGCCGTGGTGGCCACTTAGCTGATGCTGTTTTCTGTTATTATTGATATACCCTCCTTTTTACAATTACTAAGATTTTGGTAAGAAATTTACTATATCAAAATACACATTAAAATAAAACCCCTTATTGGAAGACCCCTAACATAGTAATATGAAATCGAGAATTTCCTGAACCACGGAAAAAAAAAGAAATACCCTACTATTTTGGGAAATGAAAAAAATTGTAAAAAGGAGTAAGCACTAGACAAATCACATGCTATACAGTAGCGTCAGCGTTCATTATTGTAAAAAAACATGCAAACAAATCAAAGAAAATCAATATAATAATCATTCATGTAAACCCTTGTCTAAAACTATTTATAGAAATCTTACAAATTACCTTACATTTTTAAGAGGATGCTGAAGATGTTTAATGAAATAAATGTTTTATATTACAGATTTCACTGCGACAGTCAAATGAGCATACAAAATGATGAAACGTACACCACGAGGTAAACCATTTAGAAAATGAAGAAAACGGAATGCAAAAATAATAAATTTATATTTTTTTCAACTCGTTGGGCAATGAAGTTTTAAGATGACCTAAAAATTCCGTAAATATAAATTAACAAAATTAAATTATAAAAATAAACTTATTAAGAAAAGTATTTTAGCAGAAAGCGGTCAAAATATTTATTGTATTAATACACTATATATAACAACATAAAAAGTTAACTAAATAATGTTAACAAAAACCCAAAAGTTAATATTAGGTGTAACAATACTCGTACTGGTCGATGTTATTTGGGTTTCTTCCAGTGAATTGACAAAGGTAAGCTATTTTAATTATAATGTTAATGTTAAATTAACATTTACATTAAAGATTTGTTAGGCTTAAGTGTGTCGGTACATGACACAAAACTTTTAAATTTTTATAGTTGACAAAACGTTTGAGATCAAGACTGTACATTAATAATAAAGGATTTTTTTTAAATTTCAAAAATATGCAGCAGATATCAAAAAACTATATACACAACTACTTATTCAACTACTCTATTTGTTTGTATTTCTGTCGTCTTGCACATTTTAAAAATGTTAGATTTTCGTTTCTATGTAAAGCTGGCAATTGGTATACATATCTTTATTGTAGTGAATGTAATTAAGTGCTTTCTTTCACTACTCGATAAAATACGCTTTTATCTTTAATGAAAACACTGCTTTTTATTTAATTAATTACACAATTGAGTTTTATTTTTTTAGTTTCTTTTTGAGGATGAGCATTTCAAGAAGCCCTTTTTCTGTACATATTTTAAAACTTCTATGTTTACTATATATTTGGTGATTATTGGTCTAATAGCACCCTGGAAGGAATCGTGTGATAGACAAAATGGCAATTATGCGGTAAGCAAAAAACAAACTACTTATTTGATATGTAAACTGTATCTGTCAATGAAATATTTTATAAATTTTATTTATATAGTCGAAGATTTAGTATACAAAATATCGTCTTCCTAAACTTAATTGGCTCACAAACTACTGGCTAGATTTTGATAAAATATTTTGTTTTCGTATTAAAGAAAACTGCAGTTTCTGAGCTAACACCTTCTTTGCCTATATTCAAAGATTTATGAATTTCAGTTAATACAATTTTATATGGAAATAATTATTTTATTTATTTTATTTCGAAATACATTTACTATTTTCGACTATTTTTTTAGATGATGGATCAAAATTTAGAAGATGAAACTTATTACTCCCACCATTCCTCTCTAGTAAGCACTAATATAAGTCGCTTTACTGAATTATATATATAAGTGCATATTCCTCCATATTACTTTTTACAGAGTGATCCCACATTTATACCCATACGTTCAGCAGCCTGCAATGGTATTAACGGTACAATATCTGGCACCGAAAGTGATGATTCCAGCATACGTTCTGTGCGCTTTAGCAAAATGGCCGAAGTTCGTGAGATGTCTGCCCATGAGGCTACAGAGGCATTAATGGCACGTCTTTCATACGCCGCTAGCATGCGTATACGTAGACAAACATCTCATAATAAAACCGCCAAAACCGCATTAATGTTTTGCATTTTGGTGGGTGTCTCACACTCCCCATCGTTTAATTGTATTTTAATTTGTTTCTTTTTTCTTCTTTTATTAGTGGTTTTTGGCCAACTATTTATTTCAAGTGTCATTGGAAATGACCGAAACAGCAGTGGTAACTCTATTAAGTTCCTCCGCGTCTTTATTTACTTTGGCGTTGGCGGCATTTTTCCCCTCAGCAGTAGGTGATAAATTTACCATAACAAAGGTCATAGCAGTGGCTATGAATATTGGTGGCGTGGTAAGTAAAAAAATAACACACAAAATCACATTGAACTCATAGCCCAATATAAATTTAATTGAAATTGAAATAATAAAAGGAAAACATAAACTAATAAAAGAAAAATTAAATTTCAAATTTTATTAAAATAGTGAGTTAAATAGTTGATATTAACACATAACACTTGTAGTTTCGATCAAAAGAGTGCTGATGATGAACCGAAAACAAATTTGATTCAAATGAAACTTTTTTTTGAGAGAATTTTTATTTACGATAAATTCTTTGAAAAATTATTATTTTTCTTTTTTTACAGACCACCGTTACAATCTCTGACATTCAGGATACAAACTTTTCACGAGGAGCTTTGTTGGCTTTGTTCAGTGCTTTTTTCTATGCTGCCTATTTGGTGTTTGTGAAAAGAAAAAGTGATACAGAGGAAAAAATCGATATACCACTATTTTTTGGTAAATACCAATTGTAATTTTAGCCATATCTGTATAATTTTAGTACATATTTTTTTTATAGGTTTTGTCGGTTTATGGAATTTATTACTAATGTGGCCAATTTTTTTTATATTAAATTTTACAAAAATTGAAAAATTCGAATTACCAAATCAAAATCAATTTGCCATATTATTTTTAAATGGCCTTATCGGCACAGTAGTCTCCGAAGCTCTGTGGTTATGGTAAGTTTTTAATACATAATCGATTGTTATACATTTTTTAATTCATAATATTTTCTATTAAATTTAGGGGCTGTTTTTTAACCTCATCCTTAATCGGTACCATTGCTATTTCTCTACAAATACCCTTGTCAATATTATTTGATGTTTTATTAAAAAATAAACCCTACTCACCACTTTTTTATATGGGTTCAGTGCCTACTTTTATGGCATTACTGCTATTAGCTTTACTAATGCGTAATGATGACTCTGATCCTCTTATGCGTCTATTTAAACTCATATATAGAAAATTGTGCAATTGTAAAAAACCAAAAATAGTGCGGTAAGTTCATGCTTCTAAATTTATTTTTCGTAATTAAATTAATTTTATATTTTCTTTTGATTTTTTTATTATAGAATAAACGATGAAGAGCAACAAGAATCTCTAATTGGTAGTAATGACTGATTTAAATTGGAATATTAATTCTTTCGAAAGTATTTGCTGAGTTACAGAACGATAAACGTAAAATAATTATATGCCTCGAAATTTGCTCATTCAACCAACAAACAAAAACGGAGAAAATATAGTTATATAGTGCTTTAAAAATCAATCTATAATATTATTTAATGTTTTTTTTTATTTTTTTTTTTTGTTTTTAATTCATTTATATTTGTTTTGGTTTTTATTAAACCTCAGATATTTATCGTTTTTTTATATACATATATAAAATTACTTTTTACTGTAAAGAATAGTTGTAAAATATTTGTAAAATTATATAGCTTTTTAGCATTTATAATAATATACTAACTACCTAGTATTTAAAATCTAAATATTTTTTTATGTATATTTTACTATTAACATTATTATTATTAGCTTTGTCATTCTTTATAAGCCCTTCATTTGTATTCTCATAGTTTTGTCATTAAAAAACTACATTAAATTATTTTTATACTCGATTATTTATGCTAAATACAATAAGTACCAACTATAAAATTAGTCGTATATTTTGATGTTAATAAAGAAAAAACAATGAAAATATTAGAAAATATAAAGAGTTTATTTTATAATCGAAAAATTTAATTCTAAACCAATTTTTATTGCCTCAATGTGATTCATGCTTTTAGCTTGCGTTTTCCAAAAACTATATAAAGTATTAATTATTAAATTTAATAAAGTTTTATTCAAAAAAAATTTTTCAATTTATTAAAAGATTAACTGCCTGTTCAACGATGTCGAAAGAAAAGCCAAGCCAAATTTCATTCGTACAAATACGTTGAAAACAAAAACAAATTTTTTGTTTTTGTTGTTGTTTTCAATATATTTGTACGAATGAAACTTCGCTTGGGGTTTCTTTCGACATCGTTGAACAGGCAGTAAATTTATATTCAGGTAGTCTTGATTCGTTAGCTAATTACTTTTTTTCACACAGTTCTCTCATTTATTTCAAATATCAATCTCAATACATAAAAAACATAAATAAATAAATATGTCTTGATTAAAATTGCTTAAATTTGTTTTCTATTTAATAAAAAGAAAACTTTCTTTGTTTAATTTAGACATAATTTTTGGTTTTTTGAAACTCAGTTCAAACGAAGTACACAAATTAACCTCAGTGCATGCTTGTAGTTAAAAATTGAATATTTTTGATTTAAAATCGTAAAAGCCAATATGCGAAATGCGATTAGTCGGAACGTGAAGGAATATCTCAGTGTTTTACGTTCTTAACCTGGGGGTCATTTCTTTTTCTGCGAAATTGTGAAGTCAAGTATTTTTTCAGTAAAACGTTATATAGAACAAAATTTTGTCATGACAAACGATTTGTGCTCACAGTTGATTGAATTATCCTTAGGAAAGAAATTCAAGTCGAAATAAATAGATATAAAAAAAAATTGTTAGAATAAAGTTATATTTTGAGCTTAAGATATTATTTACAGCTAGATTACGGTCGAATGGGTCGACCGCAATACTTACATGAAAAATCAATAAGGAAAAATCAAACAAAAATGTATGAGCTGCTTCCAAAAACCACTTAAATGACATTAAGCACCAATAAAAATACTTTTATTTTTGTTTCTAATTTCCGCTTAGAATTACTTATTTTAACGGCAGTCTAAATGGGCTATGAAATTCAGCTAGAGTTAAATACTGGCCTTAATCATTACAGTCTCTACAAAAACTAACCACTTTCAGTCACCTTCCCAACTCTTATCAAAATTTTCAAATACTTGTCAATATGGCAACATCATTTTTCCCTCTTTTTAGATTTTGCGCACAAAATGTATATTGTCGAAAACTTATATTCTTTAATTCAGATTCTTTCTATTTAATTACGTGTTATTACTCTGTGTATAGTCTCCCCAGCCGGCAAAACACTAGTGATACTGCTCATACACATAAGCATTCTACCACTGACAGTGAATTAAATCATATTTAGTTGATAGCTAATAACAACAACATAATATACATGCTGTTAAACTAAATTTGTAGCTAAATGTTGTGGGGAAGATTTGCTCACTAAACTAACATTCGTTTGGTGGCTGTTAAAGATTAAACAACTGTTTCGAGGTTTGGGATTCAGGGAATAAATTTTTTTGCTGAATTAAAAACACAAATTAAAATGAAATTTTTATTAACTTTGTGTTTGGTGGCATTGGCCAGTGGCATTGTTTATGGAGAAGATAGTAAAGGACCTAAAGTTACAGATAAGGTATGTAATAGTGTTCTAAAGTTTATCAGTGTTTAAGTAGTTATTGCTATATACATACTTACATTTGTACCTAAACAGTTGTTTTTTGGCCATATATTATGAAAAATGTAATGAAATATTTATTTAAACTAAATAGGTATAAAGATATGTCATGAATAACTAATAAAAAATCATTTCTAATTATTATTTATATAAATAATATATAATACTATTCAGATATGGATATTTATATGTACATGCATATGTACTATGTACATATATTTGTAAAGAACACGTACTTATGTATTTCATTAAATATTGTTCTTTGTTTTTTCCTTTTCACAGGTATACTTTGACATCAGTATTGGTGGTAAGCCGCAAGGTCGCATTGTAATCGGTTTGTTTGGCAAAACTGTTGAAAAAACTGTAAACAACTTCAAACAATTGGCTGAAAAACCTAAAGGAGAAGGGTAAATTGTTAAATTTAAAAATCCTTTGTTTGGCACAATATTCGGCTTAGTTGTTTTAGTTTATTTCAAACGAACTTGTGTACCTAAAAGTTTTTTAGAGGGAGAAATTAAGAGTAAAAAAATCATACGTATACATATATGTGTGTACGTATGAATGTATACATAAAAATATATGTATAAATATTTGAGGTTAGGTTTAGTTCAACTTTAATCGTTCCATAGTTTATATATTATGATTTTCTGTATGCACTTTTTATGTATGTACCTACCTACTTGTGATATTTTTTTTATTGCCTAAAACTCTGGATTGTTGAACTTACGATAAGTAGGTCGCAATGTTTAAAACTATGTATGTATGTACAAAAATCATATATCTATGCACATCTGCGCATACATACCGCACACATTTATGAATAATATATTAACATAAATATGTATACATTAACATGTCTTCCAATTAATACATATAGGTAGATCTTGTCTGATTTTAAGTTAATTTGCATTAATTAACACCAATTTTTTTTTTCAAAACTACACACATATACATACATATGTATAAACATTTCACTTGGTCTTTTGGTATTTGAAAGATTGTTTTCTATCACTAAATCAAAATAGAAAAAAATCGTTTAAATTCTTTTTATAAAGAACAATAAAATTAAATTAGATTTGTTAACACAAAATTGTTAATTTATAAATCTATCTCTACCAATAGCGACCATGCGTGGTTATCGACGGCTTAATATAAAAAGAACGTATCTCGATTTTTTTATATATAATAATATTTTATTCGAACTTTGTAATTTAAATTTACTGTAAATCATATTTTTTGGCTTAACTTCATTTATTCTAATATATCGTCTAAATTTCTTGATCTTTTTTATTGATTATATATGATTTTTTCAAGCTTGAGATCAACTTTTTTAGTTTTTTTATAAAAAATTATTTATTATTAACCAATATTTCGCTACCAAACAATGGGTAGCTTCTTTAGGGTAATATGTATGTATGTATACAAATCTTATAAAAACAAAAAACAAATTCAAAACAAATTCAAATTGAAAAAATATTTTTTTCAAATCTAATTCGACTAAATTTACAATATAAACAAGTAAGAGTGCTATATTCGGTCGTGCATTTCATATGAAATACGTACATACATATACAAAACATCATATTCCAGAATTATAAATTGAGTTTACGTATGTATGTGTTTCCAAAAAAAAAAAAAATTCCAATAAAAAATTTAAAAAAATGTGTTAAAAACAAAAAAAATTTAAAAACAAAATTTTTTTTTGGCTCAGCTTGGATTCAATGCCACGTTTACTCTAACCAGTATATACATATGTACATATGTTGTTGTTGTAATTGTGAAAAAAACGAGGTGGTCGTGGTTTTTTGCTCATATCTCAGAAAGTTATTCATTCCCGGATATTTCCAAAAAAATGATACCATACTCAAATTTGAGGAACATAGTTGCTTCTAAGGGTTGATTTCAACCAACTCACGGACAGACGGTCAAGGCTTAATCGACTCCTGTATTCATAAGCTTTCAGAAAATATATGCTTTATGGGGTGAAATGAAAATTGTAGAAATTACAAACGAAATGACAAAGCTATATATACCCTTGTGCACCACATGTGAAGGGTATAAAAACCAGCTGAGTATCAAGGTACACACCATGCTGCGTATGACTGTGTTATTTCATCTGCATATGCTTTTAACTCCCATAACTCTGGCATTTTCATCATTCGTTAGGATATGTGCATACTTAGGTTATAGCATTTTGCGTTAATCTTTTTTTAAAACATTTTTATATAACTTTTCTTAAGAAGAAAACTTCTGTGTTTTATGGCATTTATTACATTTTATAACATTTTAAAATTTTTTTTGTCAAACAAAAGTACTTATTTTTTTGTTTTTTTTCGCAATTTTAGCTATGTTGGCAGCAAATTTCATCGTGTCATTAAGGACTTCATGATCCAAGGTGGTGATTTTACTAATGGTGATGGCACTGGTGGCCGCTCCATCTACGGTGAACGTTTCCCAGATGAAAACTTCAAGCTTAAACATTATGGCGCTGGTTGGTTGTCCATGGCTAATGCTGGCAAAGACACTAATGGTTCCCAGTTCTTTATTACCACCAAACAGACTCCCTGGTTGGATGGTCGTCACGTTGTCTTTGGTAAAATTTTGTCTGGAATGAAGATTATACGTGAAATCGAAAATACCACTACTGATGGTAGTGATCGTCCCACTAAAGATGTTGTTATTGAAAGTTGTGGTTCTTTAGAAGTCCCTGAACCATTCTCGGTAACAAAGACCGATGCTACCGAATAGGTTGTGTCGAGTAGTAACAAGATTTTTATAAAACGATGTCTTTAATAATAGTATATAGGTATACACAAGTTTTCCGTTTTTCAGAATACATAAATGAAATTACGATGTGTTTTAATAAAAAATATTTATAATTATATTAGAATATTTGTATACTACATTATTAGAATTAAACAAACGAAAAACACAATTTTTTAGAGATACAAACAAATTAGTGTTAAACAATGTTGTTGCATTTAATCTTTATTAAGAAGGTCTATCCAATACCTAAATTTTTTTTCTAAATTTTTAATTTAGAACTGAATTATAAATCTAAAACAAATAATAAAATAAAGAGAAATAATCAATAATAAAACCAGAAATTTTGTCTCAACTAAAGTTTATATTATGGCTTTTATTTTCTAGCTGCAGTTTAATAATTTTTTTTTATTAAGAATGTCACTGAACGGCTAAAAATTACATAACTAGTTACTAGTATTAAGTTTGTGGTTTGTAACCTGTTGTATTTTTAAACCTTGATTATTTTAAGCCTTTTTAACTTTTTCTCCTTTATCCTTTATTTACTTCTAAACTTGTTTTAAAATTTTAAAATCAATGTTTGCCCAGTTGAATAAACATCTGTTTTTTTAAACTATTATTTAAATTTTTAATCAGGCTTGAGTTCATATTAATATTCTTTATTTTTTACAAAGAATTTTTTTTTTTTTATTTTTAATTGTGATAAATGAAAGAATAAATCTTGAAAAATTATATTTTTACCGACACTAGCCGAGTGGAATGCATTTTCGAAACCAGCTACGATTTCATCATCATCACTCTCTGATCGGTGGTTACATGTTGGTTGTAAATATCATCTATTTAACTCACGGGACTTATGTTAATTGAATTCGGTAACTAATTTTTAGTTTTTCCTATTTCATATATTTTTACCACAATGAGTTAGATTGAAATTTTAACCAAACAGCAACTCTTTTTACTTTTTGTTTGTTATTATCTTTCATTTATCACTATTTTTGTCCTGCTCTAGCCACCAGTGTTTTTTTGTTAGGAATCCATCTATTTAGACTTGTTTTTTGGTTCAATATAAAAATACGTACACTTGTTTATATCTATATATATAAAAATCAATTTGTGTTTGTATGTTTATATGTTTGTATGTTTGTTTGTGCTTTATAGACGGTTAAACAGCTGGACCGATTTCCTTGAAATTTTCACAGAATCTTTCTGTATGTCTGGAAGGAACTATAGGCTATACTTTGGGATGAAATTGTAAGTGGGCGGGGTGCCACGCCCTATTAAAGAATAAGTATTAAATATTACGATAAAATTTGACATCCACACGATCATTTGGGTAAAAAATGGACGGACTTTCAATAGTAGGCGTGGCCACATGAATTAAATACTAAATTTCGTATATTTGGAAAACGATATCGATTAGAGTACTAAAATTTTGCAAGAGCAACTTTGAAACCCAAATAAACATTTCTGGAAAAATGGGTACATTAGAAACAGTGGGAGTGGCAGCTCTCATTGCAATTGAATACTAAAATTCGTATATTCGGGAAGCGATAACAGTTAGAGTATCCAAATTTTGCACGAGAAGCTTTGACATATATATGACTATTTTGATAAGAAATGGAAGCTTTAGTAATAGTAGGCGTGGCAATTGCAAAATAAATATATCTTTGAACTATAAAGTTTTTATTTCTAATGGGGGTGGCGAAGCACACCGGGTATTAGCTAGTAATAAATAATAAATCGTTCTTTGAATTATTGTTGCACATCTGTTTATATAACTTTACGACATATAGATAACTTAAACAAAAAACGAAATTTACAATAAGGCATAGGTAGATGCCATAAAATATTTTTTGCAGCTGTATTGATGAAAGAATTTTAAAGTACAGTGTTATGAAAGAGTAAGCTCACAGATTTTTATTAAAATTTAGTTAGCACTGAATTTGCTTTTTTTAGTTAAAAGAAAAATAAGCATAAAGATTTCCCCTAAAGTTTAATACGAAAAATTGTTGTGGGTGTAAAAACTAATACAAATAAAGTAAACACTGAATTTAAATTTTTTTACTTTTTACTAGTTTTAAATTTAACTTTTTTACAATAAAATATTTTTCTAATTCCATCATCATTTTTTTACGCACTGTATTTGAATATCAACATAGCCGCTAAGCAGGTGCACACGTCACTGTTTCATGGACGACTAAATTAAAGAGGATTACAAACAATTGTTTGATGAAATGGGCACCTATGCAATAAAGCAATAGTTTAATTAAGAAGATCAAACTGTTTTTGTTCGACCATTTTTTAAGCTTTGCTCAGTCTAATTATTTGAAAAATGTATGATTCATAAGAATTTTTGTTTTTTTTATACCTTCACCTTCATTATTCGCTATTTCAATAATATTGACTAAGATGCTATGTTTGCGAAGATTCAGCATCGCACATCTAATTTTATCGGTTGTTTTACACAATCAATTTTAAAGACTAAAAGAAACACGGGTAAACATATTTTTTTAAATCAATTAATATATTTTTTTATATTGATTTTATCACCAGGGCGGACATAGCTATATTGTCCTAAAATTAAATCTAGACTTACAAAATATTTAGATACTTTATGGGGTCTATTAAAAAATATTTCGATGTGTTACAAAATAAACTATTAAAAAATCAAAATTCATGGTGGTCCCGAAACACCGTGAAATATATATGTATGTATGTATATATGCATATGGGTTTAATCTCAAAAATGTACCCTTTAACCCCATCAGTATAGGTATCAAATGAAAAGGGTTGACTAGCAGAAATAATAAAAAAATGAATGTTATGAGGTCAAAACGCCTATGCTTTGGTTAATGGTGAAGGGTTTTATGATAAAGAGTATTATCAGATTCGGCACTGTTTAATATAGATCTTTTACTCTTTTGTGTTCGATTTCTAACGGGGTTAAAAAACACCTTATACCTACAATGTTCCTTCAATTTTTTGCTTAAAGATTATATTAAACATAACAAACTTAATATTGTATTTTTCCTTATAAACTCTAAATACTATTACAAAAGCTCAGCACTTTTGTCCTAAATGAGTCCAAGAGGCTAAATGAGAATCATTTTTAAACTTCTATAAGAATTTTATAAAATCTGCATATCAGAATATGTATTTAGGTACCCCCTACACATACTTACATACATACATAATTACATATTTAAAAAAACTTTATATTCTCTCATTCACATAAAACCCCAAAGATCTTGCACAATTTTTCTTTATTCTCGCACCACTCTGAGCTCGTCTGTCTAATAAAACTCGAAAACAATTAAATGAAATGATCTGTACTAAATCAGTTTACAATGTGAAACCATAAGTTAAGCAAGTGAATAGATATTTAAATAAATAAAAATCTAAAGTTCCAGGAAAATTAACAAATCATATTCACATACATATGTACACAAGTTTAGAACATGTGTGGATGATATTTTAATAAAATCTTCATGAAAAAAATACTTCATTAATTAAAAAAAAAAAATAAGCCGGAAAGCAGATGTGTTATTTTTTACTCGTCTGAAAACAAGAAAAAAATTATTAAAAGAATCCTCTGCCACCTCACAAGCAACAATTAAAAACATAAAATGCAGCAGCAAACATTTAAATTGGTACGAACATTAAGAATAAACTTTCTGGAAATTGACATAATTTCATATGTACATATGCATGTACTTGCATATTTGTTTTTTTATATAGGTATACACATATGTACTTACATATATGTATACAAAATAATTAAATTCTTCTTGTTTCAATTTTGGCGATAAGAACTTGAATTAAAATAGTGCATACATACATACATATATACTATATGTATGTACATGTGAATAAGAATTGTAGATTATGTATGTACGTATGTAGTATGTACGAGTACATCCAAATTATGTGTTTCAATAATTTTGTTTATGTTCCGGCAAATCTGTACAACTCTGTCAAGGCTTAAAAAAAGAAAAAAAAAACATAAAAGTTTATTAAAAAAATGCTAACATTATAGGTACCAGATGGCATATTCATAGATTGTCTTGATTAACTCCTGTTACAAATTTTTGTTCGTATA
Source organism: Phyto melanocephala (assembly GCA_941918925.1). NCBI lineage: Eukaryota > Metazoa > Arthropoda > Insecta > Diptera > Rhinophoridae > Phyto > Phyto melanocephala. The sequence continues at coordinate 109,592,894 of OW799237.1, forward strand.
ACTATCATTCTCTAAACAATAAACATGATCGGAGTGGTCGGTTTTATTCTATTTTGGATAATCAAAGTACATATTTTTTTTTAATTTTGTCTCTAAAAGTAGCTTGTTATGGTTTATAACTAAATCTGTTTGTTTTTCTTTGCCAAAATTTTTTAATAAGAATTTTGTCTACATTGTCCGACATACACATCTAATACAAAAACGATAAATGATCGCATGGAGAAAACTAAAAAAACATATACATACATAGTTCGATTGCCGATACCCGAGATAGGGAGAAAACATTTTCTTCGATCATATTTTCAAAATAAAAAACTATTCAGTTTCTACTATTTGTGTAAGTATGATCATATGGTATGTTTGTGAAACTGTTAAAATAAAGGTTTTTGTGTGTTGTACAGGGAGATCGAACAGTGTTTTTTCAAACCGGTTATTTTAAATGTTTTTTTTTACGAATATAAAATAAATGAGTTAGTTTGGTATAAATCAGTTATTTTAAAAATGGTACAAGGTGATAGCGCAGACAGGCAGAATTTTTTGACTTTCCACACTAGTGAAGGGTATAAGTGTGGTCAAGGGTATATACATATAACTCTGTCATTCCGTTTATAATTTCTACAATAACAATTCTCGACCCCATTAAGTATATATTTTTAGAAAGCTTATGAATAGGGGCGTCGATTGAGCAATGTCCGTCTATGCATGTGTTGATTGAAATCAATTTTAGAAGCTTAGACAGACACACTGTATCAATCTTTTGGAAACATCCGGCTATGAATTGCTATTTGAATTCAGCACGATCGCCTTATGATTTTCTAAAATATGGGCAAGCAAACACGACCGCCTTTGTTCTTTCTCATATTTTTACCACAAAAACAAACATTTTTCAGGCCCAGGTTAAGTTATAGAAACGTTTGTTTGTTTGTTTGTTATAGGTATGACATGCCTTTAGAGATATTCTTAAAAAAATCTGGATAAATCGGTTACGAACCGTTAAAGTTTTTGGCAAAAATAATTTTGAAAAATATAAAAATCCTTTAAATAAACTATTGAAGCTCCTAATTCATTTTTAAACATGCTAAAGACACCATAATACAAACCGTAGCCTCGAAAATTATTATGGAGTAAATTGACAAATCGGTTTGAAACTAACTGAGATATAAGCACAAAAATACAAATGATTCGCTGTTTTTTGCTAAAATTTACAAACAAAACAGGGATGAATGATATACATACATAGGTATAAAAAGAAAGAGCTTGAATAACATACGTCACTATAAAAAAAATTTAAATTTAAGATGAATTATGGCGTTCAAAATTATAAGAAAAAAAAATAACATGAATTCTGAAATCTAAGCTAAAGTATGTTGTGAACATGATGGAGAAGGGTATTTTCAGATTCGGCACGACCAAACATAGCATTCTTACTTGTTTTTAATGCATCTGGCAAGCTGAAAGTTCTGAAGAGTTTTACGCTTTCTTAAAAAATTTTAAAAGTTTTATACAGTTTTAGAATGCTTTGTCGCGAAGATTTATACCAACAAACATCGCAATACAATCACCCTGCTTCACCAACACTCACTTTTGTTTAATTTTCAAAATATATTTTGAAGAAAGTAATTTTTTGAAGTTTTCAGAACGTAAAATGCCGTTTGAACCGTAATCATTTGTAACTAAGTATGTCTTTGTGCCTTTTATAATTTTATATGAACAAAAGGAAGGCGATCGCGTCTATTTGCATCTATTCTAGCTTTTAATAAGTTTTGCAAAAATTTGCTAACATTTCGTACTTGTAACGATATTTAGTTTCATCTTTTTACATTCTTGTATTAAGGTTTATTGAGTTATAATGGACAATTTTTTTATTTTACTTTGGAATAATATTTTTTTCTTTGTTATAATAACATTTCCATAACCAAAAAATTTATTTTAATTTTTATTAGAATTTTTACTGTTAAGATCTAAGTTAAGGTAGCCTTTTATATAATAATTTTTCCGTGTGAAAAATTTTAATAGTTAATTTTTGTGAAACAAAAAAAACATCTTATTACTGAGTATTAAATTGTTTTCAGCATTCTTAAGTCTATTACTTGACATAATGATCTTACAATTCCAGAAATCGAATACCTTCCATAGTTGGTATAAATGGTTATTTCTTACTTTTTGTCTAATTGATTGGACACATGGAGCAAATATTCTCGGTATATTTCCACATGCCAGCGAAAGTCATTTTGTGGCTATGAGGACATTTATGATGGAATTGGCGAAAAGAGAGCATAATATTACCCTATACAGTAGCCATCGTTTAGATGATCGTTTACAGAATCTCAATGAAATTATAATAGAACCAGAGTTTCATTTTTGGAAAGAAGGTTCGAAAAATATCAAATCGAATTATTGAATAATATTACCCTTAAAGTTTTAATTATTCTCTGCAGTACAAAAACAAGCAGGCGTTAAAGAATTAAAGGGTCTAAGTACAATTTGTGATGATAAATTGTCAAAATATCTGGCTGCTGCTGGCCACTCACTAATGGACTACTTTCTAACTAACAATCTAATGCTGGACTTATTGAATACTTCACCCGATGATTTCAACTATGATATCATTATTGTAGATCTCTTTTACACAGAAGCGTTGCTGTCTTTGGGTTATTATTTCAGTGTTCCGGTGGTGGCAGTCTTAAATAATGATTTTGCAAACTATATGCAGCAGGTGCAAGATATAGTGATACCTTCGGCATGTTTACCATACGATTTAGAAAAGTACAACAAAAATTTGGGTTATTGGGAAAGGTTGGCTAATGTTAAGTCATGCCTAGGTCGACGGCAAAATTTTATTGATGATCATTATGGCAAACAAGAAAAAGTTTTGAAAAAACATTTTAAACAAATAAAGGGTAAGTAAAAAGATCCTTAAGATATACATATGTACATATGTACATACATACCCTGTTTATTTTTAAGGTCCGCTACCATCAATCATGGATCTTCAAGCAAATCTAGCATTAATTTTGGTCAACAACTATTACCCTTTGGCTCCACCGAAACCCTTACTTCCTAATATTATACCAGTTGGTGGTCTGCACATAAGAGCACCTAAGGAATTACCCTGGCATGTCCGACGTTTCCTGGATGAAGCCCGTTTTGGTGCGATATATATGAATTTGGGAGATGAAAAGCCTTGTGCCGATATACCCAAAGATAAACTAGATGTGCTCTTTCATGTTATGGGTGAACGCAAAGAACACGTTTTATGGACCTGCCATGATGTTCAGAAAATTGAAGGACTCCCAAAAAATATAATGATTCAGCATTTAGTGCCCCAAACCGACATTTTAGCTCATCCCCATGTTAACTTATTCTTAATGAACGGTGACGTTATGAGTTTACAGGAAGCTATTGTACGTCATGTTCCCCTATTGGGAGTACCATTATTTAAGAGCGAAATGAAATACGTTGTGTTAGCGGAGAAATTACAAATTGGCTTGCGTCTTGATTATACCAATCTCACAGAAGCTTCTTTAAACTGGGCGTTGGATAGTGTTTTGCACAAGGAGTTCTATGTTATTAACATAAGAGACGTGTCTAAAGTTTATCGCGATAGACCTTTAGGTGGTCTAGCAAATGCCATCTTTTGGTTAGATTACATTAACCGTTATGGCAGTGGTCCCTTAAAAGCCCAGGGAATTGGAATGCCTTTAAATCAATTACATTTGTCTGACCTACAACTTTATAATTATCTTAGGTCATTTGCAGTTTTAGGTATCTTAATTGGTCTATACATTTTGGGCATATTTCTGTGGAAAAAACGACAAAGTGATAAAATGTTATCTAAGCTTAATTAAAGTTTTTTATAAAAATGTTTACAGTGAAAATAAATAAGTACATACTTATGTATGTAATATGTATATTTGTTTTTTTTTTTAATATTTTAATTATAACGTTTGGAATAACAAAAAAAGATAGGATGTATTCCCATGTCCCGTTTCAATAAGAAACTTTTACTTATGCACTGTTTGAAATTTTTTCAATATTACTACCATCTAATCCTGATGCATTACTGTTATTGTCGACACTCATTTTGGAACAGAATACATTATCACAAAATTAAGCCTGGCGTTTTGGAAGAAGTTTCGCAACTAATTTGTGAAAAAATTGCTAACGGATTTCATAAAAATTTTTATTTAGAATATATGTATGTATGTATATTATTTATTTATTTATTTCAATTCCGTAATATAAAGCCACAAAGGCCAATTATACTATATTACATAGTTAGAAGACTCCTAAGCATAGCCTTAGAATAAAAATATAATATACTATACATTATATACATTATTTTACAATTTTAATAACAAAACAATCTCATTTATTTGCTCCCCTAGCATAAAAACGTTAGGTCATATATTAAGGTAATAATATAAAAAGTTAAAAAAAATAATATTTGCCAATATATTCAATTTAATGTTATTGTATAAGAAAATTATTGTGTTCTATGTGCATAATTAAATTCTAAGTAATTATAATTATTTTAATTTTTTTTTCTGTTTTTTACATTAATGTAATTATATTTTTGAATCCATTTTTAATAAGAAATTTCGAAATTGTTTTATTTGCAGAATTTATGTCGTTAACTATTTTGATTTTTAACTAACAGCAAATCTCGAAAACTAAACTCATTAAAAAAAGGAGCGCAGGAAAATTTTTACCGCATTTTTAAAGTATTGTAAATTTTAGCATATGCTCTCGTCATTTATTTATAGTATTTTTTTTTCATATTTGGGTTTTACTAGTAGTGTTTAAAATAACTACCAATAAAACAGAATAAACAGAAAAGGATAATTAAAAGTCGTGGGAGTACTGCGATATTTTTAAAAAGTAAGTACCACAGATAAGTACTGAAAAATATACAATAGTTTATAACCATGCTACAGATACTATCAAAAGAATTGCAGCTAACTTCACTTCAAAAGGCAGTCAGCTGTACATGATTTTTTTTATTTTGTTCAACAGGCATGGAAAATCGAAATTTTTTGATATACTAAGCACAAGACGGCAAATATTTATATAAAAATAAACAAAATTTTTTTTTATAACTGTAATTGATTATTGGTTTGAAAATCAAAAAAGACTTCTTTGAAAATTTTTAGAAATAAAAGTTATATAATACGAAATAGTAGTCCAATTTTATTTTCTGTTGTGAAATATTTTAAAAATAGCATACAAAATTTTCCAGCCCTGATTTTTGTAGCATTGAAGCACACATTTTGTGATTTGATTAATTTTGAAAAAGGTATTCGCAATTTATTTATTAAAAATTAAAATGACTTTGTCAGCTGGTGTAAAAGACCGTTTGGAAGTTGTTTACGATATTGCCAAAACTACATTCCATTGGGGTTTCATACCTATGGTCTTGTATTTGGGTAAGTAAAAAATTATGGTTGGAACATGCCGGTCTGTTATGTTATATACTTATGTTGGAATAATGTGTATTACTGTTTTTGTATATTTAAGGTTTCAAAAAAGGAGCTGAACCCGGCATGCCACCATTATCATTGATGAGTTTGCTGTGGCAGTAACTATCACTGCATTTAGGAATATTAGATGTGTATTTAATTTCGTTTTGGGAATGTTGTGATATGTCAACTTCTGTTAACCAGCGGAATGTTTGACATTACTTTCGCTAAATAAAAACTAGTTAAATGTAAAAAACTATCTAAAAAATATTATTTTTGGAACAATATGTTTATCGAAATTTGGAGGGAAAAACTGGGCTTAATTTTAAAATAAATTATATAAGTCGTAGTGCACACCATAGGTATTTGCCCATTACGTCTCTCTTTAGTTTGTTGATCGGGTAAGAGTTAAAATCTTAGACTATTTTGTTTGTGGTTTTTATGATTTATTGCAATTTTCTATTACACTTATTTAGACTCAAAATTAAATCAAACGAAATATTGCAGGCATGAAATGGATAATTTTTTAAGATTATTTAAAAGAAAAAGTCAAGTTTTCGACACTCATCATGTAAAATCCGCAAATTACACAATGAGGTTATTGGGCCATGGTAAATCTAAATAAGCCAAAGGACTCAAAAGGTAATTGCAAAAAATCAAAAAAATAAATTTTTTATACCTACCCGAGGAAAATTACGGCACTCGAACGAAATCCAGATTTTAGATTTCTTTATGAAATCTCTATACCAAGAGCACAGCAAACTCGATCGTTCGAGTAAAATTTCGATAACTTTTGAATGTAGTAATTTAACCTGAAGAAAATCCTAATTGGCAATTATGGTGCTCACTCATCGTATGAAAGACCTAAACTTTTTAAATTTTTGCGATTTTCTAGACTTTTAAAAGAAAAAGGTGAATCTTCTTATACCTATGATGAGCAATTAGTATAGTCTAGTAAATAGTAGGTGTGTGTAACAGTCAAGGTGGAAAATTTCATGATTATTTAATTTAATATTAATTTCTTATTTTCGACGTGATCGTTTTACACATTTTTGTATTTTTACTATGCATCACATAACCTTCAAAATCGAGGAGCAAAAAAGTATTTGTTTCTCCTGAGAGTATGCTAATAAAAGTTGTAATGGCATAATACACTTTTGTTGGATCGTTGGGTTGGTGATCATTGGCGTAGCTAAAAAATCTTTCTGTAAGAGGTGGAAGTTTTGTTTGCTGGTCTCCACAAGTGGTTGTGTCAAAATCTTAATCTGTGTTAGTTTTTTATGTAACTTATCTCAAAACTAATGTCGAAATTCAAAATAGTAAAAAACAAACGACGAATCTTTTCAATACAATAGCGTTTAAATTTGCACCAAGACGCAAATTAGTGTAAAGGAATTTTGTTGACTTTTGACAAAACTTAATTTATAAAGTTTTTAAAATTTTAATAAAAAAAATTAAGTACATACATATATCAAAAAATTTATAATTTTTTGAAAATTAAATGGGAGAAAAAAAATATAAATGTAAATAAAAATAGAAAATTTATCAAAAGCAAATTTATACAAAAAATAAAACTTATATAATTTTTTTAAATTATTTCCTATTAAAAATGCTTGAATCTACTTTATGATTTATAAAATTCTTTAAAAATACTATTTCCGTAAAAAAAATAATTTTTTAAAAAAAATCAATTCCTATCACATTTAAAACCAAACAATACAAGCGCTTAGATGTAGTATGAAAAGAACTTGTGTATATTCGAGATTTTTATTGTCAAGATACATTTCTTTTGATTAAATAATTTTCTTTGTCCGTTTTAAAAACGTTTCAACAACGATTAACAAATTCATTCATTTTTTTCTGTATTTGGACTTAATTAATAACAACATGGCTTAAAAACACTATTAATTATATATTTATGTATAATAAAAAATAAATAAAAAAGATTAATGTGATACAATATTCTTTCGATTGGGAGGTGATGGTGATTTTTGTGTTCTTCTAGCTTCGGTACAAACGGTTTGTTGTTGAGCTAAACGATCGGTTACTTCACGAACACGATCGCTCAACCGGAACGTAGAACAGACATTGAGCTTGCGTACTGGTGTTGGAGAATTGGGCAAGGAAGTTGAGTGTGGTGTATGAAGACTGGATGAGGACGAAGTAAGAGAGCTCGCTGCTAAATAGAAAAATGAAATTTTAAATTTTAATTAAAATGTTAAAAAATATTTTAAAAATAAAAAAAACAAATAATTAACTTATCAAACTCAATTAATTACTTTTGTTAGGACAAGCTTCATTTACAACTTTTCGTCTTAATTTCAAAACATCCATGCAATCTTTGCTCTTAGCAAATGATGACGTTGTAACACTACTACTCACTATCGATTGCATATTGGAAAACTTAGTTTTCAACATGTTCACTTTGCCCGGCTGTTCGTATAAGATTGATTTGGCCACTGGTTTTAATTGTTTATCCTTTTGTAAACTATTCTCCAGAGATTTTTTGCGCATTTGTATGGTATTGGTGAAATCCGAACGCATAATGGGTGATGGGGAAGTTGCATTTAAATCTTTATTAAGTACATCATTAAGTTCTTCAACTACTTTTATTGTTTTCTTTGCGGTATTTACAATATTCAAAGCTTTTAAATCATTTTTAATGTCTCTGAGTTGTGGTTCGCTAGGCACTACCAGTTTCAATTTGACTTCTTCTATGTTATTGTCAGCCTGATGGGCTATTTCTTCCAGTTTAAGCTTAAGTAGATCATGAGGCACAGAAAGCGAGACTTCTTCACTGATCATATGATCTACATTGTCTTTATTGTTTGCAAATTGGCATGACAACGAGCCGGAAGCACTACAATTCGAACATTCACTGTAACCAGAATCGCTACGTTCACTGCACTGTGATTTATTTAAAACTTTTGGATTTTTTCGTCTAATCTCTGAACTGGGCAGTTCTATGCTAAAATCATCATCTTCTTCATGCAGCGAACACATTTGATTAGATATATTGGGATTGAAGACGGATATACCAGATATAGAGGGTCGAGGACTATTAGGCATGGAGCCGCCAGCATTCGAAGCAACTGAATTTCGGCGAGAAGCAGATAATGTAGCCATGCGACCTAAAGCTCTTATAGCATTACCAGTTTTCTAGCAGGAGAAGATGTTTTAGTAAGCAAGGAAAAAGCAAATAAACAAAAATATAAAGTAAACGTTAAGCAAAAGCACAAAAATAAGGCAACATTTTATTAAAAAAATTTTTAGAATATTTTAGCAAAATTTACTCTTTATAGAGATTTTTTCATCTTGTTGAAATTTTTGTAATATTTCTTGTATAAGCAACTGAAAATTTAACTTTTTGTGCTTTAACAAGTAAGAGCGCTATATTCGGCCGTGCCGAATCTTATATACCCTTCACACCGTGTAGTCATGCAATAACAGTAGTTTGTATCACCATTCCATATGATGTACGTACATACATATAAAAACCATACATATATAAAAACATCCCATTGCAAAATTATAAATTTACGCGTGTATGTTAAAAAAAAAAATTTAAAAAAAATTAAAAAAAAAAAAAAAAAATTAAAAAAAAAATTAAAAAAAAAATTAAAAAAAAAAATTTTTTTAAAATAATTAAAATATATATAATAAATATAAAAACAAAAAATATAAAAAAAAATTTTTAAAAAAAAAAATTAAAAAAAAAATAATAATAAATATAAATAATATATTAAATAAAAAATAAAAAAAAATAAAAAAAAAATTAAAAAAAAATATAAAAAAAATAAAAAAAATTTTTTTTTTGGCTTAGCTGGGATTCAATGCCACGTTTTCTCTAACCAGTATGTATGTATGTTGTTGTTGTAATGTTGTTTTTGTGAAAAAAATCGAGGTGGTCGTGGGTTTTTGCTCATATCTCAGTTGTTTATGTACCGATGTTTCTGATTTTCAATACCGATCTACTCCCGAATATTTCTGATATTTTAATACCTCACCCGAGTCCAAGCAATGTCGGGGGGCTTCAAAAAGTTGATTTCAACATACACACGGACAGACGGTCAGACGGACAGACTGACAGGGCTTAATTGACTCCCCTATTCATAAGCTTTCAGAAAATATATACTTTATGGGGTCGGAAATCAAAATTGTAGAAATTTCACACGGAATGACAAACCTATATATACCCTTTTTCACTGTGTGAAGGGTATAAAAAGTAAAACCTTGAACTCATCGACATTTGATATTTTCAATAACATCAAGGCATATTTATTCATCAGGTAATTGCAGTTCGGAGAGAATTTTTTGTTTATATTTTTTATATATTAAGTTTGACATTTGAAATTAATGAGAGAGGAGAGAAATTTGTTTTTTATCTATAGACTTTGACAGCTGAAATTTAAAATAAGTGAAGAAAAAAATAATCAGCTGACGAAAGAAGACTACCTGATTAATAAATGTGCCTTGCTTTTAATGTAATAAACAAACGCAAAGAAAATTTTATTTTATGAAAACAAATTATGTCGTCTGATCTGTCAAAAAAGTATGTCAGATACTCAAAAATAAACTCCCATTGCTGGTTTTGACAGTCCGACTGATTTTTAATTTTTTTAAATAAAACAAGTAAGAGCGCTATATTCGGCCGTGCCGAGTCTTATATACCCTTCACAACGTGTAATCATGCAATAACAGTAGTTTGTGTCACCATTCATCCCATATGAAATACGTACATACATATAAAAACATCCCATTGTAAAATTATAAATTCACGTATGTATGTATGTTAAAAAAACAAAAAAAAAATAAAAAAAAATATATAAAAAAAAATTTAAAAAAAAATGTAAAAAAAAATTATTATGTATATAATATATATAAAACAAAAAAAAAATAAAAAAAAAATTTAAAAAAAAATTTAAAAAAAAATAATAAAAATATAAATAATATATTAAATAAAAGATTAAAAAAAATTTTAACAAAATTAAAAAAAAAAATTTTTTGGCTCAGCTAGGATTCGATGCCACGTTTACTCTAACCAGTATACACGTTTGTATGTATGTATGTTGTTGTTGTAATGTTGTTTTTGTGAAAAAAAAATCGAGGTGGTCGTGGGTTTTTGCTTATATCTCAGTTGTTTATGTACCGATGTTTCTGATTTTCAATACCGATCTACTCCCGAATATTTCTGATATTTTATTACCTTTCCCGGGTCCAACCTATGTCGGGGGGCTTCAAAAAGTTGATTTCAACATACACACGGACAGATGGTCGGACGGACAGACTGACAGAGCTTAATCGACTCCCCTATTCATAAGCTTTCAGAAAATATATACTTTGTTGGAAATGAAAATTGTAGAAATTTCACACGAAATGACAAACCTATATATACCCTTTTTCACTGTGTGAAGGGTATAAAAAAAAATTTGTACCAATTGTATCAGGATTGAAATATCACACACAACAAACCGAAACAACTATTTTCATTTGATTACATTGAATTTGCATCCGATTATATAAACTCAAAGAAAATGTAGAAAATTTTTGACAAGCGTCCATTTCATAAGATTTTTTTAAGATTTGTCAAATGTAAAATCCGACGAAAAATCCTATAATCTAAATACTGCTTAAATTGTAACTTAAATAGTAAATTGTAATCGAACATGAGTATATTGATAAAGAGTGTTGATGATGGAACCGTAGTTGGTTTCGAAAATGCATTTCACTCGGCTAATATCGGATTAATTTCTCAGTGTTTTTAAATACATACAATTTAATTAAATCGTTTAAGGAAATATAATAATTTATTCATAGTTAAGACAGAGTAATAGATTTACCTTTAAAATTTTTAGAGGCGTTTTTTATTTATATTAATATTTTTAATTATTTCGTAAGTTTTCGGACTGTTACCTTAATTTGACAATAGCTTAAGTAATCGGAAAGATAATTTTTTTTTGTAGTTATAATTTGACCGACAAGTTCAGGGGTAACCCACTAACTTTAATATACGATTTAAGCTTTTAAACTTGAATTTTTTTTTCTATCTTAAGTAAGAAATATTACAGCTAAATTATATAGGATTGTCACACATTTCGATCGGAATGGTTTAAATATTGTACCTGTAATTCCGATAATTTTTTTTATATTTATTTTTAAGCACAAATAACTACATATGTATCTTAAGGTATCTTTTGATATTTTTTACATACAAAGTTTAATAACACACTAAAAACTTTTTAAAACTATTAATTGAAATAGAAACGTCTTGTATAATTCCACATAACTTAAAAATGATTTCTAGTTCAATTCCAGAACAGCATAATTCATTAAAGCTGCTTTCAGACGAAATGTATTTTGCATATAACATGCCACTTTTGCGATTCATATGTAATTTTATATGTCTGTCAAAACTGTTATTTTACAGACTGCTGACATAACATTGTTCTGTTTACAATAACTGATTTTTGTGAGCGACTTTACCAACTTTCAATAATTTGTTTTGTAAAGGTGTCAAATGTATTCAGCAAATTTTATTACAAAATTATTTACAAGAAAATTTTAAACTACGGTTTATTTATTTTGTTTCGTAGATCTATTTTATCAAAAACAGTTAATGTCAGATAAAATAAAAGACGCTTTAATTTAAAACTTGTCATACTTCTTTTACATATTTTTTTTACAGAAGAAATGGTTCAACGAGTTCACACGACATGTTTCAATTTTGCAGGGGAAACTTTGACATGTAATATGAAAAATGCACTCCGTCTGAAAGCACTTTAAGTGATCGTTATTTGCTCTGATGCGGTCATATTATAAGATAAAACTAAAGTTTTTTTTAACAAGAAAGATTTTAAAACCAACAAAGTTAAAAAAAAAAAATAACCGTAATTGAGAAACATAACACTTCAATAAAATTTTTTTTCGGGTAATAATGGTGTTATTACAAAAATAAAATTGTTTAAAGTTATTAGAAAAACAAAAACAAAACAAACGAACAAAATGTCAACAAAACAAACTAAAAAACATAATTATAAAAATTAAAAAAAAAAGAAAAAAAAATGGTCCACTTACTTGCCACTTGCGTCGTATAATAAACTTCTTAAGCTTATCGGTACATATTTTTTTATTTCCTAAGTTTTCATCGTAGTGACCCTGTTTCAACCAGGGTGACTCTAAACACTGTTCGGCTGTCCAGCGATCTTCTTTACGATGTACTAATAGATTTGAAATAAAGTCTTTAGCCTGTTGTGATACACAATCGAAGGCATCGTCATCAAAGTCATAATCAGCTCGGGTAATATTCGAAAACGTTTCGACATCGCTGTCACCCATAAATGGAGAGAGTCCGGATAAACTGTTAAAAAAAAAATTTTATAATAAAATAACTTTTCTTAAAAAATATTTAACCAAAACTTACAGTACATAACATATAACACCCACACTCCACATATCTGATTGAAAACCAATGGGTTCATAGCTTATAATTTCCGGTGGTATAAATTCGGGCGTACCAAAGAGAACCCTCACCGGAGAGCCAGTATTAAGCCGTTGCGCCAAACCAAAATCAATAATTTTTATTTGATGGCACGTGCGAGTCTTGCACATTATATTTTCGGGCTTAAGATCCAAATGTACGATTGACTGACTGTGCATGTAGGCCACACCCTCACACACTTGACGTACGAACAATATACAATCACGTTCGGTTAAAGTGAAATCATCCGCCACCACACGTTCGAAAAGTTCACCACCCGTAATACTGGCACACACAATTAAATAAACAATTTAACAAAATAATATTTCAAAGCATCTTCTTACAATTTTAAACTTACTATTCCATAACCATTACGATTTCGCGAGAACTTTCAAACGAAGCTGCCAGTTGCAAGAGTTTGGGATGTTTTAATGATTTCATTATAGATATTTCCTCTTGAACTTTAATGCGATCTCGCGATTTGATACATTTTATCATTTTAGCTGCACATATGCGTTTGGGTTCTTCTTTCTCTTGCACCTTGTAGACTATGCCAAAACGTCCTTTGCCCAATTCTTCTAGAACCTCGAAACGATCTTTAAAATCTCCTCCAGCTTTAATAGAAATCGGCGTATTAAAATCTGAATCAAAAAGAAGAAATTTTAACATAAAAAGTTTGTTTTATGTTTGGCCAAATATTAAAATTATTTATTATTTTTTAGTAATAAAAACATGACTTTGGATTAAGAATTTTGTCTATATTTTATTTTTGTTAATTTTAATTAGTAATTTTGATCATCTAAAAACCATGAGATAAATTTAAGAAAAATTAAGTTTTTTTTAATTTAATTAATTTAATATTGAAGAATTTAATATTGTTTATTTGCACAAATGTTTTTCTTAACAAAAAAAAAAAGAAATTATTAAATAAATAATTCTCAATAGAAAATGTTTATGAAGTTTTATACTTCTAAAATGTTTACCTTCGTTTAGATCTTCACTATCTTCCGTAATATGAACATGATCGCTTGGCAAACCTGGTTCACTGCGACCATGTACATTTTCAGCACGAACCCGAAATCTATATGTACACAAAGGTTTCAGATCTTTAACAGTATAAGCCAAAGAATCTACCACAGAGGCCACTTCGAGCCAAGGTGCTGCATTTTCATTATTTTCCCTCGTTGATATTTCTTGCATTTCAATTCTTAAAAATAAATAAAAATAATTATTAATTTTGATACTATTTAAACCAGCCATATTTGTTCATCGGTAGTTCAGAGAGAGGTAACCGCAGTTCGGAGAGAAATTTTTTGTTTATATTTTTTATGTATAACAAGTTTGACAATTGAAATAAATGAGAGAAGTGAGAGAATTGTTTTTTATGTATGAACTTTGTTAACTAAAGTTTAAAATAAGTTTAAAAAAATAATCAGCTGACGATTCAAGACTACCTGATGAATAAATTTGCCTTGTATTTCAATGGATACAAATAATGACGGTTTTCACTATTGATACCTAGTTAATGACCCCTGTAGATCTTGTTAATGATGTAAATGATAAAGTAACCATTATTTAGTTTTAATGTAAGCTACGATAAATAACCCTGCAGGAAGCCATGAGTCAAGTGTCTCCACTTGGCGACTTTTTGGTGATAATTTGTTCGTTCGTTTACTTAAGAGAATTTTTTTACTAGATTGCGTTCGTTTACACAAAATTTCCATATAAAACGTATCAACCCAGTAAAGTACAGTACAAAATAATAAAAACGAATGAACTCATTGTCATCAAAACGTCTACAGTTGAAAATAATAAACACAAGAAGTAAAAGTTCTATATTCGGCCGTGCCAAATCTGATAATACCCTTCACCACCATGTACATAAGTATAATGACCACATCGAAGCTTAGCCTAAAGTTTAGATTTCATGTTATACTTCATTGCTTTATTATTTCCGATGCCGTTTTCAATTTTGTATTTTTAAGCCGTACTAGTTAAGCCGTTTCATTTGGTACCTATAATGATGAGGTTAAAAAAATTCCGTCGTTTCGTTTCAGACGCCATCTTGGTTTTAACATTCTTCTGTCAAGCCTTTTAAGGGGACATAGCCGTAACTACTATATTTGACTCATATATTCGCAATTAAAACAAGGGCATAAACTCGGATTTTAAATTTTTCATAGTTAACTGTATTTGACCAGTCAAGTCCTTTCATTTCATATTAATCTTAAGGGGTTAAACATTTTTAATTACTAAATTTGACCCAAATATAAATTTATTTTACAATATTTTGTAGTGGCGGCCGATCATCATGGATTTTAAATTCTTATTTGTGTATGTTCATATCTACCCTTTAAGTTGTCTAGAAACTGAAAAATTTGACTTTATTTATTAAAGAACAACACCGAAGTAGTTGTATTTATGTTTTCAACCGATTTCTCAGTTTTTCTCACCAATAATTTTCCAAACCACTATTTGTAATTTATTGTCTTTAGCTTACGAGCTTTAGTAACTCTCTGCCTATAATTTTGCCGACTACTGACCGATTTGTCCAGAGTAGCCCAAGAGGCATATCATATCAATAAATAGTAACAAGCCTGTCTATAAGACAGCACAGAGATGAAAAATGTTAATTGTTGTGGTAAAAATATGCGAAAAATTGAGCCAGCCGTGTTTATTTGTTTATAACGCAGCGAGTTAAGGCGCCATTGTTCGGGATTTTAATTTACCACATACAGATCTGAGCAACGTGTGGGGGTTTCTAAAATTTGATTTCAATCAAGACACGGACAGTCAGATGGACAGAAGTACATTACTCAACTGGAGAGTTGCTATGCTTTCAGAGAGCATTATGGAGTCGGAAATAAATATTGTTGAAATTACAAATGGAATGACCCTTGTGCACCACAGGTGAAGCGTATAAAAACTCATAATTAAAATCTACCTTAATAAACTATCAACTTTGAAAACCGTTATTATGTATAAAATAACAGTACTTACATAAAACCGGTTATCATGCAACCACCATCATAAGGTGGGCCACACCAGGCTATAGAGACACGATCTGGTCCTTGAGAAATACTCGGTTTACCGCTAGGCGGTTCAGGTGGCCCCTCAACGGCTACTGAAGCTACAGCGACATTGCTACCAAATTCATTCATTACTTCCACCGTATATTTGCCGCTGTCATCGGTCACTATATCTGAGATCTGTAGGACGGATTTGCGTGACGATGTATTAATTATAATATTCGATGTTTCAACAATTGGGCGGCTCTAAAATTAAAAAAAAATTAAAAAATTTGTTAAATTTTATAATTTGCAGAAGTTTTGTATAAAATGTTTGCAAAGCAAATGTTTTTGCAATAAATAGTATAAACAACAATGTGTTTTGTGGTTTAAAAAAAAAATAAATTAACTGGAGACAGCAAAAAACAACAACTATTACGTTGCTTTACCGCAACCTCTGATCGTGACGCGATGTTGCGTTCCAAATAGGCATCGAATTGAAAGTTTTATATGAATGTATGTATGTGTGTATGCAAACTTATAGATATTGTATATAAATAAATACTTATTCACATGCATTTTGTCTTTTTAAATAAGATTGTTTGCTAAAATTTTTTTTTTTAGCAAAAGTATTAAAACAGTTTAAACCATGTTTTCTAACATAAAAATAAATTGTAAAAATGTATTAAATTCTTTCACTCATTTGTTGCCAAGATTGATAGAATAAGAATTACGACTTTCTGCAAAGAAAATTGAAATTTTCTACGCATGTCGCACACTGTCGCGAAGGCAGCCAAAAATTAAAAATTACGTTTTTAATTTAAACGAACAAATTACAATAGTCATAGTCTATTTAAATAAAAACAAAAAGAATTTTTAAAAAATGTTGATTTTTAAAAAGTTTTGTTGATCCAAAGTCAACGTTGATCTAAGTTTACGTAAGGACGCAAAAAAAGTCCAATTTCAGTGGTCTACAGAAAAAATATAAAAACATATATTTTTCGTGCTTTTACAATAAATTTTTACAAGTAAGTAGAAATGCTTGGTTTCTTTGGTCCACCTCTTTCCCCTAAAAATTTATCTTAAGAATTTAAATTTTTTTTTTTTGTATTTGGCTTAAACATAAATCAGTGAATCAGTGCAGCAAAAGCTAATGTGTTAAAAATACTTATAAAATAGAGCCTTTTAATAAGGAAAATAATGAAATTAACTTTATAAATATTATTAAGAATTGAAACTAATTATAACAAGCAATATTAGGCGTGTCACCTTAATTTTCCATTGGTACAAATCTATTGACCAACAAGTAAGAGTGCTATATTCGGCCATGCCGAATCTTATATACCCTTCACAACGTGTAGTCATGCAATAACAATAGTTTGTATCACCATTCATCTCATATGAAATACGTGCATACATATAAAAAACATACCATTGTAAAATTATAAATTTACGTATGTGTGTTAAAAAAAATATTAAAAAAAATAAAAAATAAAAAAAAATAAAACAAAAAAAAACAAGTAACAGTGCTATATTCGGCCGTGCCGAATCCTATATACCCTTCACAACGTGTAGTCATGCAATAACAATTGTTTGTAAATGTGGCATCGAATCCCAGCTGAGCCAAAAAAATTTTATTTTATTTTATTTAATATATTATTTATATTTTATTATTTTTTTTTATATTTTTTTTAAATTTTTTTAAAAAATTTTTTTAGAAAAATTTTTAAAAAATTTTTTTTAATTTTTTTTTTAAATTTTTTTAAAAATTTTTTTTTGTAGATTTTTTTATTATTTTTTTCTTATTTTTAATATTTTTTTTTTTTTGTAATTTTTTTTGTTTGGTATGTTTTTTACATGTATCTATGTATGTATGTTGTTGTTGTAATTGTGAAAAAAACGAGGTGGTCGTGGTTTTTTGCTCATATCTCAGAAAGTTATGGGGCGATTGTGCTGAATTTCAATAGCGATTCATTCCTGGATATTTCCAAGAGATTGATACCATATACAGATCTGAGGAACATATAGTTGCTTCTAAAAGTTGATTTCAACCAACACACGGACAGACGGGCAGACGGATAGACGAACAGACGGACAGACGGTCAGGGCTTAATCGACTCCTCTATTCATAAGCTTTCAGAAAATATATACTTTATGGGGTCGGAAATGAAAATTGTAGAAATTACAAACGGAATGACAAAGCTATATATACGCTTGTGCACCACAGGTGAAGGGTATAAAAATAAAAAAAGATATAAAAACAAATTAAAAAAAAAATAAAAAAAAGTAAAAAAAAAAAATAATAAATATAAAATAAAAATAAGAAAAAAATTTAAAAAAAAAAATAAAGAAAAATTAAGAAAAAAATTAAAAAAAGAAATAAGTATAAAAAAAAACATGTGTTAAAAAAAAACGAGGTGGCCGTGGGTTTTTCCTCACATCTCAGTTGTTTATGTACCGATGTTTCTGATTTTCAATACGGATCTACTCCCGAATATTTTTGATATTTTAATACCTCACTCGGGTCCGGGTCCGAGGCGATGTCGGGGGGCTTCAAAAAGTTGATTTCAACATACACACGGACAAACGGTCAGACTGACAAAGCTTAATCGACTCCCCTATTCATAAGTTTTCAGAAAATATATACTTTATGGGGTCGGAAATGAAAATTGTAGAAATTTCACACGGAGTGGCAAACCTATATATACCCTTTTTCACTGTGTGAAGGGTATAAAAACTATGTTTGCAAAATAAGGAATCGTACATATAAGACTGACAGTCTTATTACATTTTTAATTTTAAGTAGACCGCAAAAGACACGGTGCGGTATAAATCTTCGTACATTTTGATCTATAACACTTTTCCTAATATATAGATTTGAGCCATATTCAAGGAAAAATATTTTTTTTACTCAGGAAAAATACATTCGAAATTTGATGGCTCTACGTCAATGCGTTCAGCCAAAATCACATTTTATTCGATGTTAAAAGGATATTGCAACCCATAACTCTCTTCCTAATATACCGATTTAGCCCATTTTCAATGCCAAACAAACCTTGTGTATAAGAAATATTCTGACAAAATTTGATTCCCCTAACTTTTTCGGTTCGAGCTCTATCGTGCTTTCAACAGACGGACGGACATAGCTAGATCATCTCAAAATGAAACCAGGACCAAACTACGACATTCGATCAGGGTCGAAATTTTACTCGAACGATCGAGTTCGCTGTGCTTTAGGTATAAAGTTTCTAATAAGAATTTTCAAATTTCGATCACGTTCGAATGCCGTAAGTCTGCCAGGACTCAGAAGATATATACTTTGTGGGGGTCTAAAATGAATATTTCGCTGTGTTACAAACGGATTGACAAAATGAATATAAACTTAAAATAAAGAACAAGCTACTTATTGACCCAACGTATTGTATTCGTCTGACTATAACCTATGGTTGTCGAGTCTGATCCCAAAAGGCTGCTAAAACTCATAAAAAAAATTGCAAATTATTCAAAATAAAAAATTTAATATAATACACAATCAATCTTTCCCACATATCTTCTTCATAGAAACTTTGACTTACAAATTTTTAACTTATTAAAAAGGGAACTGACTCTGTCATTTTATGAAAAATGCAGAACGTCATATTTTGAAATAATACGAAATTTGCTGAACAACCATTGAGGGGCTTTTCTTTAAAAGAGACATTTTAGTGTTTGTTTTGAAATTTGTTAAACCCTCTAAGTTGATATGAGATTTTTTATGAAAAACTTTTCCTTGAAACTGTGATATTCATAGTTTCCTTATTTCATTTGTAAATACTCTTAACTCTGTTGATAATTTTGGCAAAAGCAATAAGTTTTAATAAATAAATAAAAAAACATTTTACTGGTAACGGCTATTTTGCCAAATATTTGCCTGATGTTAACATATAACATAGATTTATAAATTTTTCAAACACACTTATTTACATAGCATGTCTAGCTTTGGAATGCAAAATAAAGTTTGCATATCAATCTGCTGTTTTTTTTTTTATAAATCTTTACATGGCCTGCATATACATAAAAGGAATTTTTTCTAACTGTTAGAAACTTTTTAAAATTCAAAACAAGATATATGTACATACATACTTATGTGATTTTTCTTTTTTTTTCTGACTAAAATTAAAGTCGCATTGAATATAAATCAAATAAAAACGAATACGCATTATAAAGTTAAATTCAGTGAAAGCAAGAATACAAATAATAAAATCGAATGCCGCTCAAATTAAAACTAGTACAACTTGCTGATGTACATTAATTAATTGGAAACGTATCTGAAATACATACATATTACTACTGCATTTTAAAAAATTGTTCAATACTTTTTTTTAATAACCCAGCGTACACTTAATAAGGTAGTTTTAGTAAAGCAGCTGATCATCAGCTGTTCCTTCCCATATATCAAAATTTCATACATTTTCCCTGTTCTCGAATAATTTTCAATTTTCAAACTTCATGAAAAAACTATTTTCAAAAAATTCTCTCCGATATGAAATTACCTTAAATAATTACACTATGGAATAACCTTTTTTAAAATCACACAAATTAAAAACAAAACCTGCGTTTAGTAGGTTTCTCTCAAGTCCCAGGTTTCTCTAAAAAAATTATCCATTAAAATATTTTTGTTGAAAAAAATGCAATATTCCACTTAAAATGGAAATAACGTTAAATCAACTTTTTTCGAATTTGAAAACGAAAATGGATATATTGGACATATTGAATATAATTTACAAAATGTCGTGTAACGATAAGGGCTCGGACATATGTATGTATGTATGTAATAAAACATATGTTGGAACAACAGAGTCTAAATTAGGAGTGAGGTTAGCTGCACACAAATCAGACTTTATAACACGAAAGGAAACAACAGAACGCAAAACAGCGTTAGCAGCCCACTGTGCAGTTAACGGATTTTTTGTCTGTTTGTCTTTCCGTGTTAAATTTCTATAATTTTCATTTCCGACCCCATGAAGTATATACTTTCTGAAAGCTTATGAATAGGGGAGTTGATTAAGATCTGTCAGTCTGAAGTATTAAAATATTGGAAATGCACTTTGCCTTGAGCCTGAATATAAAAAATAAATATTGTATAATAACCTTAATAACAAGTAAGAGAGATATATTCGGCCGAATCTTATATACCCTTCACAACGTGTAGTCATGCAATAACAATAGTTTGTATCACCCATATATAATACGTACACACATATAAAAAACATACATATATAAAAACATCCCATTGTAAAATTATAAATTAACGTACATATGTCTGTTAAAAAAAAATAAAAATAAATTTAAAAAAAATAGAAAAGAATATAAAATAAAATTTAAAAAAAAAAATTAAAAAAAATATAAATAATAAATATAAAATAAAAATAAAAAACAATAAAAAAAATTATAAAAATATAAATAATATATAAAAAAAAAAATTTTTTTTTGGGCTCAGCTGGGGTTCGTTGCCACGTTTACTCTAACCAGTATACCTCGTTTGTATGTATGTATGTTGTTGTTGTATGTTGTTTTTGTGTTACAAAAAAACGAGATGGCCGTGGGTTTTTGCTCATATCTCAGTTGTCTATGTACCGATGTTTCTGAATTTCAATACGGATCTACTCCCGAATATTTCTGATATTTTAATACCTCACCCGGTCCAGGCGATGTCGGGGGGCTTCAAAAAGTTGATTTCAACATACACACGGACAGACGGTCAGACTGACAGAGCTTAATCGACTCCCCTATTCATAAGCTTTCAGAAAATATATACTTTATGGGGTCGGAAATGAAAATTGTAAAAATTTCACACGAAATGACAAACCTATATATACACTATTTCACTGTGTGTAGGGTATAAAAAGAAAATTTTATAATTTTACTGCCGACTAATCACGCAATCCAAAATTATTTTTAAAATTTTTCCAAAATACATATGTAAAAGTAACTTTGTGTGTTATTCAACAAATTTCTGTACAACATCTGTCAAATAAACCTTTAATTAACCTAAAATATTTCTTATGAATACGGCAGTAATTAATATTTTTTTAAAATAAAAATTTCGTCTTGGTACAAAATCTTCAATTTCCATTTGATTACAATCATTATATTTTCATCACTTATAAATGATTTAAGCTTTACGAACAACACCTCATTAATGCAAATTTGCAATCAAAATAAGAATTTAAATTTTATTCACCTTTTAAGGAAAACTCGTAAGAAAACAAATTTAACAATTCATTATTGCAAATTGTCGTTGTTTAAATAAATACAATTACAATTCCCACCTATGTTTAAGATCGCGACATATTTGTCAACTGCAATCAATGTACGAGTACGTGAATGTAGGCCCTTAATTCATTAAATGACATACGGAAAATATTTCGTTGTTCATATGCATATATATGTATATATGTATGTATAAGTTTGTACATATGCATCTAAATAAATTTGTATGTTACTTATAGACCAAAGTAGAAAAGTATTTAGATACTAGAACACAAATTGAGATGCTGTTATCGTTTCGATACCGACAAACCATAAAAGGTGATACGAGTAAGTAATTTTTAATTAGATACACACATAAACTTATCATTGACGTCAAAATAATTTTAATAAATATGTTTATGTTTGTATGTATTGCATGTCATATGTACAGTGGGGAGCACAAATGAGTACATGCTTGTACTTTGTGCACTTGTTATTGCGTTGAAAAAATACTAAAGATAATAAAATGAAAATTTTTATTATTTATTTTATATTTAATATTAAATAAAAAATGTATAACTCATCAAACAAATTAAGAATTAAAGCAAAGTAGTTCACATTTGCAGGATTTCAAAATCAATAGTGCAAAATAATTTATTCTAAATAACTTCCAAAATGCGAAATAATTTGTCATAAATGATGTGCTTCAAAATTAATGCAAAATTATGCTAAATATCTTAAACAATTCATGTAAACAAACAACATTAACTCATGAAAAATCGGATTCTTTTCGCCAAATTTGGATAAGTTCTAAGCACTTATAAATTTATTATTATATATTCATGTAAACACATGATTTCAAATGACACGCTAATGTTAAAATCATTAAAATTTTCACCTTAATTAAATAACTTCGGCACCAGTTACTTAAAACTAAGGATGTCCCGGTGGACTAGTCAGTAGTGTGCTGGTCTGATAGTTTTGGGTTTGCGGGTTCTTTCCCCGCCAAAGACTTTGGACTGGTCTGCTTCTCTTTCTTCTCTATTCATATGGAGCGCACAACATGCCAATTTGGCATAAATGTATACCTGTCGTGGGTTTGGGCTTTTAGTGCCCCTCCTTTTCAACCTAACCTACTTAAAACTAAAAGCATCAATTACCAAAAAAAAAAAAACGCTAACAAAATGAAAACACATCGTAAATACTCAATTTTGTACCCTTTATTTTTAATAGTTAATTCAAAGCAAGTTATTATGTTAAATACTTTCTACATATTTTGCTATATTCTCCATAATTTTTTTAATTATTTCATTTGGAATCCCTCTCATGCGCGTTGATCCCGCTGCAAAAGCTCGTGTATCTTGGTTGGAGTTTGTAAGTATTGTCGCAACTATCTCTTCACCATTGATCAGAAATTATCCAGTGAATTGAGCTGGCATTAATAAAATTTTTTTCACTAATGCACGTTTTCACGATGTTAGACATGTGCCATCCTGCAGAAAAATTACTTCTTTATCAGGATAGACAATCTGATCTACAAAATCTAAAATCAGTAAGATGATTGTGCAAAATAAAAATTTAGTCTCCTTTCCTCATTATTCTATCGATTCTTCGTAGTGTTTCAAGGCGTAACCATATAAAGAAACTCCATGACGCTTTCTGCATAATGCTTTACGGTTTCCTGACACGGTGTATTTAAATTCTCTGCAAAGGACGGCATCAGCAATATTGTGTACATTTTGACTAGATAACAAGTTTTTAATCATTTACTGCATAACTACTGTACTCAATAAAAAAAACTTTAACAGTGCCTTCACTATGTTTACTGACAATGAAGGTTTATGATTTTTTATTGCTGAAATGTTGCCAATGTCATAGAGGGCTCTTCTTTCTGTCTATCGACTAGTGGGTTTTCTTATTGATAATAGAGGCATCTCTTGATGTTTATCACTTATAGTTTCATTGGCGTAGCTACAAATTTTTTTGGGGGTGGCAAAAGTATAAGTTTTTTTTTCTTCCAAACCTTAAACTGAGTTAATTTTTAATTTATTATTTCTATATTTTTTTTAAATTTTGATTGCTTTTACATACATACGACTTCTGATTTGTGGTTTGGAAACAAGAGAACTCATATTTTTGATTCTTATGACAACTGTCTGACCTACTGAACGATGTTAAGCTATTATTCGTATAGAATAGGACGGGACGAAAAGTCGTCGTATTTGTGGGGAAAGATTTAATTTAAATCCGTTCATGTGTGTTTGAGCAAAAATATCAAAACATTTAAACATATGTACAAACACTGGATGGTTTGATTTTGTTTTTCGCAAATACATGCAAATTTAGGATACTCAAAACCCTTGAACACGCGACTAACTAAATACAAATAAATAATATTATTCCATATTTCTGCGATTTATGTGTTAATCTAGGTTGTTGTCTTTTATTTAGTTCCGTTCAGCCATTTCTGCGTGATTGAGTAACAAAGATCAAAACATACAAACATTCATACGTTTATTATATTAGAGGACTAGTTTGTGTTAGACAAAACTGTTTACCACACGCAACTAAATTACAGTAGACTCGCGGTAACAAAAACACTGCCTTACGTGAACACCGGATAAGATGAACATAATTTTTTTTACACTGACTACTCTGTAGCGTGAACACAGTGAGAGAGCCTTATAACGTGAACAAATTTGGCGGTTATCCAAATCGTTTTCATAAAAAGGGGTATCCCCGTAAATGATTGCACAGGTTTAGTTTAGTGCGCGCTGCTGATTTAGCATGATCTAATCTAAAGTTTTTCGTGAAAAATGTCACAAAATTCTAAATTTAAACTCCTTGTGATTGGAAAGGCAAAAAATCCTTGCTCTTTTAGAAATTTGGAATCTCCTGTGGACTACAATTGCTCCAAATTGTAATGGATAACAGCATCCATTTTTGAAAATGGGTTTAACTATTAATGAACGCTATTGGCTATTTCAACTTGGCAACGTCTTAAAAATAAAACAATAGCAAAATGCTGGCTGAACATTTTTAGCTCTTTAGGAGATGAAGAAGAAAAGGTAACACATTTTTTTAATTAATTTTAACGTACTTGTTTTTTCTTTACAAAATATATGTATGTACATAACAATCCGAAATACAAAAAAAATAAATAAATTTAATTTAAATTACATGCCTAATTTGTTTGGAAATTTAAAAGAGTTACACCTTCGACAACATGAACAATTTCGCAAACGTGAACACGCTCGGTTTTTAATAGTTCACGTTACCGCGAGTCTACTGTAATATAAAACTAATATTTTCTTAAAAAAAAATGTCATTAATAAACCATACACGCACAAATCTTATGGTAAACTTTGATATTTTTGTGCAAGTATTTAAAAAATACACCGGAAATATTTTTTTATGAATACGTCAGTTATAGTTTCGTATTTAACATAAAATACACGAGAAAGACGTTTTTGGATTTGCTTTATTATTTTTATTTTTATGCCATAACCAGTACACAAGATACAAACATGTACTGATTTGTGATCCCCACTGTAAATACAACTTTGTTTCTTAAAAAAAAAAAATAATTTTTATAAGATACTTTAATGTACTGCATGTGTGCGACTATTTTTAGTTTTAAGCATAAACAAACTTACCGCTTTAAACCACTGAACTTGTGGATTAGGTAATCCTTCAAATATGACCGATAACCGCACACAGCCACCAATTAATGCGGTACAATCGGTAGGACCTTCTAATATGTAGGCCGGCTGTTGACGGTACTCCTTATTTGTATGACTATGATTATTGTTATTGCTCAAGTCTGTGGGAATTTTTGTAGATTCTATAAGTTTAGCCGCTGTTGTGGAGCGTGGTATTACAGCCAGTGATGTATAGGATTTAAGTGATGAATGGGGTTTTCCCGGATGCGTTACAACCAATTGAACTTCACCACTATGGGCCAAGGTAACATTGTTTATATGCAAAATGCGTAAACCATCTGCACTTGATGACTCCAACTAAAATGAATTTCAAAAAATGCTTGTTATTTAACACGAAACTCCACTTGAACTAATAATGAATTCGTAAATATATTTGTACAAATTATGTTTGTATGTATGACATCTTTTCTTAAATATTTAAAAAGTAAAAAAAAAATTTTTTTAATTTTTTTTTAACAGCTGTATTTGAATTAAACGAGTAAGTATGTGCGTATGTACGTACATAATTAGGTTAAACGCGAAGTAATAAAAACAAAATACAAATAATGTACGAAAATTAAAATAATAAAAAATATTTCACAATTTTATATAAGTAGTTATTGAATATTAAAGTTAAATTGATGTTTATAGAGTCAATGTATCATAGAGAATATGCACAACTGTGAACGATCGGAAAATTGGCGCACAACTAACTAACTGATGGAGAAAACTTGTAAATTATATTTAAAAAAGAAAATGCTTACTTTGTTTAATTGTTTTGTTTATAAAAGGTAAATATGTATGTATGTATGTATTTACGTACATACAGCTTTGGTCAAAATAATAGAACGAACTTAAAACATTTTAGTTAATCTATTTACATCATATTCAATAAATATTGTTTTGATTTCGCCCAACACTATACACGCTATAAAACATCGTGTGATGATTGGAATTAGTTTCTTATACAAATTATTTTTTCTCAATCCAATATTTCCCTACCACATTGAGTAGTTTCTTTAGGAAATTAAGACAACATATTGATAAAGAAAAATCAAAAGAAAAAAATTACATAAAACTTGAAGTGTATAATTAAAACAAAAACTATTTATTTGTGGAACTCTTTAAATAAAATAAATTCTGGCCAAGCATAAAATAAACAAATGATTGTAAACATTGATTGTTAAATAAAAATAATCATCTGTTCTAATCGCTTCCTAACTGGTGGCTAGATCAGGACAGAACTAGTGATAATAAAAAATAAAAGAAAAAGGATTGCTTTTGGTTGTGGTAAGATAATATGAAGAAAGTAAACAAATTAATTACCGAATTCAATTAACTTAAAACCAGGGAGTTAAATAGATGATATTTACATTCAACCCGTAATCACCAATCAAAGAGTGCTTATGATGAAATTCGTAGTGGTGTCGAAAATGCATTTCATACAATTCAAAAAATTCTTTGTAAAATAAGAATGCCTAAAAATGAACTCAAGCCCGTTTAAAATTTTAAATATTTATTTGTTTCAAGATGTAAAAGACATCAATTTATTAATTGAAAAATCTATTTTTTTAATAATCGGTTGTTCTTTTAAAAATAAGCAAGACTAAAATATTTCATGTCTTTATTGACCAAAAATATAAAGCTGGTTTCGAAAATACATTCCACTCAGCTAGTATCGGATAACTTACTTTTCCTACTATACTATACTAAAAAAATACAATATAAAAGTATATTTGTATAACTTTGTTTAATGTAATTCCATATTACATTTACAAATGTCTAAAAGCCTTCTGTACTTTTTGGTTTCATTACAGATACTAAGGGTCATTATTATAACTTAACCAATAACTAAAGTTAGGATGTTATCGGACAGATAACTAGCTTTTCGTTATTACATCTTTTCTTTAACCGAAAAGTGTCCGATAAGTTAAAGGGAAGATCACTCTACCTTTAACTTTTAATGTGAGGTTTATAAATTAGAAGTTACCATATTTTCTACCGTATAAGGGAATTGTTTACTATTTCCTTGTCGTTGCCACTTTGGTTTTAAAAAACTAATAAATTTGTTCAGCATTTGCCTTGGTGCTGCCATACTTTAAAATAAATACAATTTATTTTACAGGCAGGTTGTAATAACGAAAAATACTTAATGGTTAGTGTATTGCTCACGTTAACAAAAGTTACCTTTTATTAACATGAACTTTGTCGGCAAGTTGTAATAATGGCCCTAAGTAACTTATTTAATTCTTTCTTTAGATTTTCAAATCCGGCGACTGTCAGGCCACACCATCTTATTGATTGAGTAATCAATAAACTACTTGTTTGCTAGAGTGATTGAAGTAATTATCTTGTTGAAATAAGGCATATGGTAACATAACCCCTTTCAGGATTTTTTTAATTGTTTATATGGGACCCTTTTTTGAGTTCCTTAGCAAGCATAAAGGGATCAGTTTTGCATGTTCCAACAAAACGCTCAAATATTACAAATTCGTTTTTGGCCACGTTATTTTCCTCTTATCTCATATCTCCATGCATGATGAGCATTTTACTGGAATAGTTAAGTAATATTCCTATTTCGGAGTATGACTTACCTTCAAATAACGGTTTTAAATTAGATCGCGTTTTTTATCGTGCAGTGTTTTTCGTATTCGATATGGATATATATTTTAACTGAAAACTGAAAGTCAATATTACAAAGATAATATAAAAATTTAACACTTCTTTATTTATTTATATTTTTTATTTTATTTTAAACAATAAAAGAATGATAAGCTAACTGCTGCTGTTATATTGACGGAATAAAATTTTATATGTGGACAAATAATCGTTCCTACCTAACAGACAGTTAAAAAGTTAAAAAAAACTAACCACGCTCTAAGAGAATAGGAAATATGTAATTGTTTTTGACAGTTATTAATCTTTTTTATACCCTTCACACAGTGAAAAAGGGTATATAGGTTTGTCATTCCGTGTGAAATTTCTACAATTTTCATTTCCGACCCCATAAAGTATATATTTTCTGAAAGCTTATGAATAGGGGAGTCGATTAAGCTCTGTCAGTCTGACCGTCTGTCCGTGTGTATGTTTAAATCAACTTTTTGAAGCCCCCCGACATCGCTTGGACCCGGGTGAGGTATTAAAATATCAGTAATATATGCGGGAGTAGATCGCTATTAAAAATCAGAAACATCGGTACATAAATAACTGAGATATGAGCAAAAACCCACGACCGCCTCGATTTTTTTTTCACAAAAACAACATTACAACAACAACATACATACAAACGTGTATACTGGTAAGAGAAAACGTGGCATCGAATCCCAGCTGAGCCAAAAAAATTTTTTTTATTTTTTTTTATTTTTTTTTTATATTTTTTATTTATATATATTTTAACTATTTTTTTTTTTTTAATTTTTTTTTAAAATTTTTTTTTTATTTTTTTTATTTTTTCTTTTAACATACATACGCAAGGTTATAATTTTACAATGGGTTGTTTTTATATATGTATGTTTTTTAAATATTTGTACGTATTTCATATGGGATGAATGGTGATACAAACTACTGTTATTGCATGACTACACGTTGTGAAGGGTATATAAGATTCGGCACGGCCGAATATAGCGCTCTTACTTGTTTTCTTCTTATAAGAATATAATTGTAGCTGCCGCTATTATTTTGACTGCCACTGTACATATGTATTTACATATAACAGTAATAACTCGTTTAACAAAATTGATAGAAATTTTAAGCACTTCTTGAATTTTAAAATAATACAAAAACTTTAAAGTTAAAAATTGAACTCGTTTAACTAGGTACAAATAAATAAATAAAATTTTCTTTTCTCATATTTATTTCATGGATCATTTCACATACTGTAACTGCTGTTCTCATAGTATTTTATTTATTTAGGCAGAGTGTGAGAGAGAGAGAGATAGAGAGAACTGAAATTTTCATCATCACTTAATTTCTTTACTTTAAATTTCTAAAATTTATACGAGTTTCTATCAGTCACTTAGAGTACAGAGAATAATATTATTTATTTTCATACACAATAACAACAATGCACTTCAATCAATAAATGTATGTATATTTGGCAGGGTCGGCTCGTTTAGTTCAATACATCAAATTTTAAGTTTTAATTTTAAATTAACTTAAATATTTATCTTAATCTTTTGTAATAAATATAATAAAACTTATAAAACATCTAG
The DNA here is from genome assembly GCA_941918925.1 of Phyto melanocephala. Lineage (NCBI taxonomy): Eukaryota > Metazoa > Arthropoda > Insecta > Diptera > Rhinophoridae > Phyto > Phyto melanocephala. The sequence continues at coordinate 109,622,981 of OW799237.1, forward strand.
CTAGGTACATAAGTATGTATGTTTGTATTTACATGTATTCAAATGCTTAGCATATGATTTATGTTTAATGGACGTTATTTATCAAACGCAGTTTTCTTACTTTAACCATTTTTGTTTAGTGCAAACAATAATTTAATTTCACTATCGATTAAAAGTTAATAATAATTTTCTCAAGTTTCCAACTGCTGATGCATATCAGAGCCATCAAAACAACAAGTCTGTCGTTATGTGTTTAATTTTAAATACTGATTGACGTTAACTAAATTTAAATGTTTAGTTACGATCTTCTTGCAGATCACAGATACACAGGCAGACAAGGCGAGGTGCGTGCATACCAGTGAAACTAACAATATCGGTATTGATCTTGGCAACCACATTATATCTTAAACTGTACATACATTCATACGTACACATTTTAAAGTACACGTAGTTGTGTGTGCCAGTATTTGACAATATTTCTGTATGCTAAAATTAAGAGAGAAAAAAGATTCAATTGAAATCTGTTTTCCGCTTTTTGGGTAACATTTAACGTTTATACAGGGTGGGCCAAAAGTCACCAAGGGGTTACTTTTTATATTTATTAAAATTAAGTCTTTTTAAAGATAAATAAAAGACAAAGAAAATTTAAACCCAGTGCTGACTTTTGGCCCACCATGTTCATATGTTTATCTTTGATATTTATGTTAATTACGTGATTTTAAATTTAGTGCATGATTCACAAAAAAAGTGTTGCCGGAGCCAAACACAAGAAAAAGACCAAAAATTGTTTTATTAACTCTATAATGAAACTTAGTACGATATTGTTTGCAACTACATATTTAAATTTAAAAAAAATATTGCATATAAAATCTAAAAATATAAATTTTTTTAGCTAAGCCCGGATTACAATTTTTATAATAAGATACATTTAATATTGTTGTTTGTTTAAGAACTTTTATATTGCTTTACTTTTATTCTAAGTAAAAATTCTATGTTCGGACGCGCCGAATCTGATAATACTCTTCACCATCATGTACATATGTAGTTATAGTAACCACATCTTAGCTTAGCCTAGATTTCATATTGAATGTTATAAGCAATTTTGCTTTATTAAAAATTATTATTAAAAATTATAATTATTAAATATTTCTGACGAATTTTTAAATATTTAACTGTATTATACTAGTATTTAAACCCTTCTATTTGATATCCATATTGATTTTTAACCACATTTAATCGCTTATATAAATATATATATTTTCTTAAATTACATAGGAAATGGCAACACTCTTCATAAACTACAGTTTTTTATACCCTTCACAGTGAGTGTAAGGGTATATATAGGTTTGTCATTCCGGGTGAAATTTCTACAATACAATAATTTCCGACCCCATAAAGTATATATTTTCTGAAAGCTTATGAATAGGGGAGTCAATAAAGCATTATCCGTCTGTCCGTGTGTACGTTGAAATATTTTTAAAGTCCCCTGACATTGCCATGACCCGTGTAAGGTATTAAAAATCAGAATCGGTCCATAAACAACCGAGATATTAGGAAAAAATCGAGATCACCTAGTCTTTTTACAACACATTAATACAAACTGGATGAACTTAGGTTCGAATCCCTGTTGAGACAAAAAAAATACATTTTTTTTTTTTTTGAGATATACTCAATTTATAATTTTACAATGGGATATTTTTAAATACATAAAATCATTATAAAGATAATGAAATATAAATATGTATGTACATATTTCATATTAATGAGATGATACAATGCACTATAAAAAAATCCAATTTTAAGATGTACCAACATATTTTTTATTAAGTTGCATACATTGATTAGTTAAATAGTATATATGTATGTACATATAACTATGCATTCCTTAAATAATCTTTAATTGAATCTGTAAACAAATATAAAATATGAAGTGGTAGTCTTGTGATAATGTAACTGAACTGCAGAAGCAAGAGAAGATAGTTTGAATCCCGGGTGGGCCGAAATTTTTTTTATTATTTTTCTATTTTTTTTTTTAATAATAAATATATGTATTTCATAATTATGCGATTGACATTTAAGGAAAAAAATTAAAATTCAAAGTCAGTTATGGCACTGGATATAATAAAGCCAAATGACGTATAACATTAAATCTGAAATCTAGCCTAAGTTACTATGTGGTCGCTATACCTATGTAGAAGATAGCAAAGGGTATTAGCAGAATCGGCATCGACGAATAAAGCAGTCCTACTTGTTTTTATTTTGTTTGTAAACAGAGACAATTAGTTTGCAATTTTTATTGTTATTTATGAACTCTTTTATTGTGTATGTGTAAGAGAATTTGATAGGTTTTTACACATTTTCATACATACATATTGGAGTAGGTACATTTTTCTAGGGGTGGAACAAGCTTAAAATTATTTTTGGTCAAAATCTTAAACTGTGTTAATTTTATATGTATATTAAATCAAAATAGTTACAGCCTTATTCATAAAAATCGCTGAAGGTTTAAAAAAGGTTTATTCATCTGATTTTCTTTGGAAATTTGATATATAAACCTCTTACAAACCTTTTTTCAATTTTTATGATTTAGACCGTTATCTTTTTTAAATTCTTGCGTTGGAGCAAATGATTTCACTCGAACGTTCGAGGTTAATTTAAATAAGAATCATAAAATAAATATCACGTTTAAGTTTAATAATTTGCCCTTGGTACTAAAATCTGCAGAGAATAGATTTGCAAAATTGTATCGCGGTGTTTGACCGCGCATAGTATATGAAAAAATTCAAACAAGCAGGCAAATCAGCAAATCGTACTTGATCATCAAGAGGGGGTAGTAACTCAAAATTCTAATATTTTCCGTAAAAGCCAAAACTATTTGTTTTTACGTTTTTGTTGAATTTGAAAATCCAAATACATCATGATGAATAAATTCTATTAACACCGGGAGCTTAAATTTTTTTCATAAAATCAAAAAAAATGAATAAAATTATATTTTAAGCTAAAAAAATTATCTACAACTAAATTACGCCTGAATAATCGAATCGCAGAACAAACTCGTATTTATCAATTATAGGTGAAAAATAATCCATTCATATAACGTTGTAAGAATTAAAAAAATGTTATTAAAAATTGGAGGGATGTAACGAAAATATTTATATTCTTCATGGATTTCAGAGTCAACTTAAAGCAGTTTTATAAAATTGACAAATTTTTAGAATCAACTTAAGCAGTTTTATAAGATTGACAAATGTTTAATCCTATTTCTACTAATATAATAAATATGAATGTTTGTATGTTAAGAATTTAGAATTTTGTTACTCGATCTGGCAAAAACGGCTGAAGAGAACTAAATGAAACAGTCGCTTTTCAGCTCTGGTCGATTTAAGAGCTTGCACGTCATTGTCGAATAAAGACAATTAAGACGTACCTTTTTACTGACTCGAGAGTTTTGCGTCTCACTCTCGCATTGGTTAATTGCGTGGCGTCGGTTAGCGGTACCGAGGTACAATTACCCAGAGGCTCAATTAACCTCTGCAAAACTTTTAAAAAGAATATTTTTGGCGTTGAGCTCCGACTTCCTATATATAGGTCGACTTACGTATACTGAACCATCGTGTGATACCCTGGCTCTATGGTTTTAAGACCTTGCCATTTAAATTAAAATAAATAAATAATAATAGAACTAAATGAAATTTGGCATACAGATAGACAACAACCATTAATACATAGGCTACCTTTTATCACAATAATCTGGCGAATTCGCGGAATTATGCGCAAAATATTTTTTTATATTCAGTTAGTTAGTTGTTCAAAGGTTTCGAGTGTCTTAAATTTACACGTACTGGCGAAAAAATGTAATCATTCAATGTCGTCTGTAGAAGTATTTTTTCTTAAATATTAGCATTAAGTTCTATTCCACTTTCGTGCCGATAACTATGCATACAAAGTCGTGGGCACAGGCTAATAACTAATTAACTAAATTTTTTTGAAATTTTAAACTTAGACCATTTTCATAATAAACACTAAACAAACTCCATTATAAACCATTTATAAATGGTTCATTTTTGTCAATAACATGAAAATCACATTCAACTAATTTTGTTTAAAGTAATATAATATGAAGGAACTGATAAACTCGTTTCTTTTTACTTAGACCACTTTCATAATTAAGGGCACATATGTATGTATGAAGTATATCCATAAATACATAAGCAATTAAGTTGCTCATTTGTTACAGTTGAGTAGCGTAACTAATTGGTTCAACAATTAAATTGTGTCTTTTCGAGATTAATAACAAAGTAATGCGTTAAATAAAAATGTTTAAGACAAATTAATCTATGACATAATATAGAGAAATATGTACAAGTACTACGTTCTGAGACATACGAGGGTTTACCCGAAAATTTTAGAGCATGGCAGTGCCTTCACCATCAAGTATATAGGTATAATCCCACATCGTAGCTTAACCTATATTTCATGTTATACTCCGTGTTTGTTTTATTATTTCCGACGCCATTCTCGATTTTAAATTTTTACGTAGTTATCTGTATTCTACTAGTCAAGTCCTTTCATTTGTTACCCATATTGATGGGGTTAAAAAAAATTTTTCGCCATTTTGTTTTAGACGCCATCTTGGATTTTACATTTTTTAATAATTTACTGTATTCTACTGGTCAAGCCCTTTCATTTGATACCAATATTGATGGTGTTTAAAAAGTTATATTTAAAAATACCATATTGACGCCATTCTGTAGTGGCGGCCAACATGAATTTTAACTTTTATTAAATTAAATTATTCTATGGGTGAAAAAATTTTAATTTTGGTGGTAAAAATATGGGAAAAAACAGAGGCAGTAGTGTTTATTTGCTCATATCTCAGAAAGTTATGGGGCGATTGTGCTGAATTTCAATAGCGATTCATTCCCAAATATTTCCAAAAGATTGATAAGTACCATACACAGATCTGAGAAAAATATGGTTGCTTCTAAAAGTTGATTGCAACCAACACACGGACAGGCGGTCAGGGCTTAATCTACAAGCTTTCAGAAAATATATACTTTATGGGGTCCGAAATGAAAATTGTAGAAATTACAAACGGAATGACAAAGCTATATATACTCTTGTGTACCACAGGTGAAGGGTATAAAAATAATCTTTGCTGTATTGACAATTGTAATTAAGCTTTTAAATGCTAAAAATAGATTCAAACTAGATTTTAGACCAGCATCAATGTTTGCCTTGCCGTCCTGTGCGAACAAACTTCTGACTAAGTCTTCTAGTACCACTTAAATTAGTAAAATATTTCGTAATTTGTTATATTTACTGTTAGAAATTAGTTATTATCTCGCGATAAAAAGTAACCTATATGTTAACTCAGATAAGAATTAAGTTTTTGAGTCAATTGAATTCAGGAAGACATACAGACAAAAATTCTAGGAAGAGGTATTTTGTATACTAGATCGTTATGTACAGACATAGTTTCTTGGAATTTTATAATAAGTGGGCACAAATCGTTACTTTAGTTCATTTTTGTCAACAACCTCGGTCGTTTATTTTACGAACCCCTATTAAATTACATTAAGGTTTGTGCAAAAAATGAACAAGGTTTTCGGCAAAAACGAACTAAATTAACTAATTGACCCAACTCTTATGTTCTAACATAAAAAAAATCCTTGTGAAAATTTTCGAATCCTAAAGCTCACACTGAAATATTTTGGAAGTTTTTAAGAATATGATTTACAAAGTTTTGTCATGGAATTCACAATACGAAATTAAAGTTCATGTGAACAAAAAATTTTAAAATTGGGTAGAATTGGGTCAATCGGTTACCTTCCCTGCCGATAGTACTGGACTACGTGCTTCATTGTAGCTGAAATGGACTAGATACAACATGGTCCTTTGTAATGCAGTTATGATCTAAATTATTTTCAAACAAGTACAAGTTAATAAAACGACAAGTACTCGTTTATAAGTATTAATAAAGAGTATTTTTAGGACTAGTCTGATGGGTTATATGGTCCACCAATAGGATATTTTAGTGTTAAATCAACCATGTTTTCCTATTCATTTAGGTGACCTTTCGACTAGACTTAGTCCATTACAGAGTAAACTTCACATGCGTGTATGAACCAGTCACGTTATCTGCAGGAATAGTTTATTTTTGTCAACAACCTAGTTCACTTTTTGCACAAGCCACAATGTAATTTAAATGGGATTACAAAATTTAATGAACTAAGTTATTGGCAACAACCGCCAGCACAAGTTTCAGTTTATATTTAAAATGATAATTTTTGATAAAAGTTCTTTACGAATAACTAAACTACTTTGAAACAGAAAATTTTACTTTTCAATTTGAAAAATCCGTTGAAAATATTGATTAGTATTGAGCAGGATACACTTAATAAGGTAGTTTCAGTTGATCAGCTGATCATCAACTCTTCCTTGTGGAATATCAAAACTAAATACATTTTCTCTCTTCTCACATAATTTTCAATTATCAAACTTCATATAAAGGAAATTTTGTCAAAAATTTACTCTCCGAAATGCAATCACCATGGTGTTGGGTATCCAAATGAAAAGTATTGTGTAGCAATGAGTGATGAAATGTAGTAGCATTTTCTAACAATACAAAAGTTAAAAGACCGATGACTTTCATTCACGTTTTGGTTTAATTACCATTGCCTGTATAAAAACTAACATTTGGTTTGGCATAGATTTTAAACAAAAATTTTTTTCTAACAATATTAATTTGAATACGATGAAAAAATAAAATTATTAACTTGCATTTAATTTACATGCCAGTTAAAAGGCTTTTAAATAAACAAAATATAAATAAATTAGCAAAAAACACACACACACACTTACCGTAAATTCACATGAATCATCGCTTTCATTAACCATACGACCGCACACATACCAAAACACCTGAGCATCTGTGGGATAAACACGGGCACAGAATGTCGCCTTCGCTTCACAATCACTTATAACTGGTAGAAGAGATTTCATTACAGCCAGACCATTGTCGTCGATGATTTCGGAATTACGCCTAATATTTAAATTAGTAAAAGTTGAACATTGCAAACCATCGACTGTGGTTACGATGCAGTTGTAAAAACCAGAATCCAAATCGAATGCATCGTGAATACGTAAACAGACAAAGCCATTGCCATGATCAATGTAACTAAATGGAGAAGAAAAAAAAAATACATTTTATTTACAGAAAGAGAATAACAGTAATAAAAACAACAAAAATTTGTTTTAATGTTTTATGAGTTTTAAGGTGATTATTGAGAGCAGATCAATGTGAATTTATTTTACAAAATGGCTGTAACAGAGAATTTTTGCCTCCTCTCTTTTTTATGAAGTTTGACATTCAGCCATTCTGAAAAAAATGGATGGATTTTAACAAAAAAATTACAAGTGCCATAGTGCTATATTTTGATAATACCCTTCACCATAATGCATATAAATATAATGACCACATCGTAGCGTAGCCTAGATTTCAGATTTAAGCTTATACTCCATAATTAACTGTATGCTACTAATCAAGTACTACTAAACTACACAAAAGTACAAAATCCAAGTTGATGTCCAAAATAAAATGCCGGTTAGTATTTTTATTGAGCCCATAGACATTGGCATCAAATGAAAGGGGTTGACTTGACTTGATACTTGCGTTTGGAAGTATCAAAAGAAATATCTTTAGACGCTGAAAACGCTGAAAGTGGTGTGGACTTCACATATATAGAGAAGCCAGACTTACATGGTCCCCTTTAGATTTCAGGCGCACTTCGCAACTTACAAGACAAAGTCAAAAGGACATTTTAAGGTTGCTGGCACTGGGAAAACATGCAAGAAAATTCGGACTTCCTTCAAAAGACTGTTGTCGCAGCTATTTGAATTTGCATAAGGAGGATTCAGTTTTCCACCTTCTCTATGAATTTCCTACCCTGGCTGTTAAGAGATATGGAATCCTGGGTAAACATATACTGGATAACCTCTTAGACATATCTGAGGTCAGATTGAATGATCGTTAAGATAACTGACGGCTGATGTATAACATTAATAATGAAATCTAGGCTATGCTACGCTGTGATCATTGTATAATTCGACAAAAGTTCAAGAGCTTAAAAACAACATTATCCGGCGGATATCAACCATTAAAAACTTGATTGAGAATTTTGATAAAATATTGTGAGTTTGCCAAACCATAACATACCATTATCTCTGAGATGGTTTAAAAAATAATAGGTTTTCATAAAAAAGTTTTGCGAAAATCAAAGCAAAATAAAATTTTTGGGTTTTTGCATATAACATTAAGGGTTTTTTGCTTAACAATGGTTTGTAAAACTATATTGAGTTTTTTGCATACGGCCGTTAATAAATAGAAAATCAAAATAACAATTATTATTTCAAAACTTAAAATAAAAAATATTATTATAATTATAAAAAATTTTTATAATTACAAAAAGTTTCTATTAGTCGATTAAACTTACTTAAAATCATCCGATTCCTTAATGAGTTCACCATTACGACTCCACAGATATGTGTATGGCATATTGGTTGATAGCTCAAAACATAAATCTATTGTCTCTCCTTCCCAGTGTTCTGTTTCATTCTGTAGGGGTTGTATAATTTCACATAAGGTTTTCGAGGGTTGTAGTATTTCGGGTGCGGGTAGAAATGTTACCACAGTTGAACTAACTATGGGCTCATGTTCGTGACCTTCGATAACACAGGTATAAATACCCTCATCATCACTGGTAACATTATCTACAAATAAAAATGCTTCTTCTTGCAGCAAATCGATTTGTACTCTTTCACTGGCTTGCAGTTCCAAGCCATTGTGGTAGAATTTACACGATGGTACAGAAGAACCTCTAAAGCCCGCCGCTAAAGCCATGCGACCACCAATGGCCGTCGAAGGACCCATTATACGCCTATACAGATAGCCATTTCGTTTTGAGGAGGAAGCACGCACACTTCTGGCTGAGGGAGATTTTGAATAGCGTGAACTACTGATAACATCGAGACGTGCGGTAGCCTCTATTCGACCATAGTCATTTTCCAACGTTATGCGATAGAGACCAGCATCTTCAAAGGTCACCTCTTCAATTTCCAAAGAACGTAAATCATTCACTTCTTTGATTGCAATGCGAGTAGCGGGCGTTACAATAATGCCATCTTTATCCCAAGTTGACCAAGGCATAGGATGACCGGCAATGGCACATTGGAAGCAAACGCTGTCTCCTTCTTCCACAACACGACTATTCGGAATGGCTAAAAATTTCGGTGCTGAAATGGCATGACTGCCATCGATCATACTGCGCCCACTACTGCTACGAGGCTCGCTAATATCAATTATGGAATTACGATAAGATAAACGACATGAAGGCGAAAAACTTCTAATAGGCGTAGAACGTGGAGTCGACAAGGGTGTAGAGGTAGCCGATAAGAAACCGGAGGGACGCGATAATTGTTTATTTAACATGTTTTCTTTCTCTTCAGGAACGTCGACAATTATACAGGCGGACGAGAGAGTTCGTCCTATATTATTTTTGGCTATACATGTATATTCTCCCTCGTCCTCGGGATATACACGTGGTATTCTAAGTTTGGCTTTAATGCCGTCATAGGTCATCTCATAATCTTTGCCACTGGGTAGTACACGACCATCCTTTTCCCAAATGATAACGGGTTCGGGCAGACCCTCAACATGAGCTTCTAAAGTAATGGCATCGCCGTCGCAGCAACGTAGATTGCGTAAGGGGCGTATGAAACGTGGCAGAGTTTCAATATTTCTAAAACGAAGAGATACATCATTGAATAAGTTATAAATAAACTTATTTTATTTAAAAACATAAAATTATTCGAAAATAATTATATCCCTTTATCTGGCCATGTAACACTAATGTCACATACCCTAAAATTTGCTGTATATTGCTGTGTTTTATAAATTTTAGTACTTTAGGCGTTGTGACATAACTAGTGCAAACCGTGCACAATAAAAAACAAGTAAAATATAACGGGACAAAATTATTATCACATATTTTTCTGTGCCAAAATTTTGTTGCTGAAAATAATTTCAAACTATAACAAGCGTTTAAGTTTTTAGTGCAAAAGTCAGATTCGCGATATACATATTATTTTCTTGGTTAATAGTAAATGCGTAAGTATATAATAAAGTGATTTTTATAAAATACAACTGAAAGCAAACCATATTCAACTTGTATTTGGTTAATTTCTGTTTGTAACATTTATGTCACATTGCCCAGTAATATGCCTTTTTTTTGTTGGCTAGATGCAAATATGTCATTGACGAATGCAAAAATTTTAGAAATTCTTGAGGAAAGTGAAGATGGACTTGATTTTGACGATGATAGTGTGGCTGATCCTGAATATTGTGTAGATGTAGAAGACTCAATTTTCGAAGACGTTGCTCATGATCCTGATTATTTAGTAGACGTACAAGACTCCGTTTTCGAATATGTGACTCCATATTCAGAATCTCCAACTTCAGTCGCTTTACCAAAACAAGCAGCAGAAAGTAGGCAATACCAAAAAAAAGCGTTATGAGAATATTCTTTGGAAAAAGAAAAACCTAGTTCTGAACGAGAAACAACTACAATTCAAATTCAATTGAATCTGATTTACAAAAAAATTCAAAGGACCGGGTCAACATGCTCCACCACCAGCTGTGCGTCAAGACCAGGTTGGTCATTGGCCAGTATGGGCCGAAAAGAGAATACGGTGCAAAATGCCAAGGCGTATTACAAACTTTGTGCGAAAACTGTGGTGTTGCATTGTGCTTTAACACAAATAATAACTGCTTCCGTGCATTTCATCTATCATAAAATATTAAATACTTTTCAGGCAATGTAACATTTCTGTAACAAACCAGTTTTTTTAAAATTTACAAGTAAAAAATTTTTTTAAAAAATTTTTGACTAAATATGTTTTTTTATTTTAGTAATAGAAATCGAAAAATAACTATTTGCATTTAAAATGTCATGTTGCCCGATAAAGGGATATACCCCCATATTCAGCAAATTAAAAATAAGTTTGAAATGTATTTTATCTGAAAATTTTCAAACAAAATTTTCTTAAAATAAAATTTTCAATTGATTCTTCAAGCTCGAGGTCTTTATAAATATTTGTTGATTTATTTATTATTCAATATTTCGCTACTCCTTTGTGTAGCATCTTCAGGAAAGAAATTGTGTGTTTTTACAAAATTTTATATATTAAAATAAATTTCAAATACATTTTACATTTTTAAAAGATTAAGGCCCGTATTCAAAAAAAATATTTTAGGTTTATTAAAGGCTTATTTGACAGATGTTGTAGAGAAATTTGTCAAATAAGCCTTCAATAAACCTAAAAGATTTTTTATGAATACGGCTCTAAGGCTGTAGAAAGTAACGAGAAAATTGTTTATAAATTTTAAATATTTTAAACTACCATATAAATTGAAAATTTTACAAAAAAAATTCATAAGGTGTCCTTAAGCAACTAATACACGGCATGTTTTTCTTTACATCTGACTTGATAAATTTCCCACTGCTTAATACGGTCATGTTGTGTGTTAGCATTAAACATTGCTTATGTAAAAACCATGTGCCATGTCATCTGATAATACATAAATATTTTAATTAGAGTGTGTTCTATTTTGTTGTTGTATTGCCACAATGACATAATATGTCAAAAATTTCCATAAGCAATACAATACTTTACGATACGACAGTTAATATTCTTGTGAAAACAGCAATTTTTTAAATCGAAAATTTAAAAATAATTATATTCTTGCATACATACATATCGACCCCTGTGCGCGAAATTAACGTATGTTACGTTTTTTTTAGAAATCGCCTTTTTTATGCAAATTGGTTTTACATCCATTAATCCATCTGTTGATAAAATATTATAGCGATAACTGTTTTAGTTATGGAGATAACACTGTGTACTTTTTATCGTATGTAACAGTGTTTTTAACGTTTTTATTTATTTAAAAGTAATAAAAACGCTCTCCTGTAAAATTTTGTTTTTGTAACATACGATAATTTCGCGCGCAGGGGCGATATGTATGTATCACCCCTTTCTAACTAGGCAAGTCACTTGTTCAAGTTAGTTTTTTATTTTCTTTTATTTTTCTTTGAACTTGCTTTCATGTTCAGACTCAGCAACTGACTTGCCCAAGTTTCGTTCTCTTTTACTTATTATACTCTTCACACAGTGAAAAAGGGTATATATAGGTTTGTCATTCCGTTTGAAATTTCTACAATTATCAATTATCTACACATACATACAAACGTGGTATACTGGTTAGAGTGAGCCAAAAAATTTTTTTTATTTTATATTTTATTCAAATTTTTATTGTTTTATTTTTAATTTTTCTTTTAATTTATTTTTTTTAAGCACATAAGTAAACTAAATGTATAATATTACAATGGGATGTTTTTATATATGTATGTTTTGTATGTACGTATTTCATATGAGATAAATGGTGACATAAACAATTGTTGTTGCATGACAACACGTTGTGAAGGGTTTATAAGATTCGGCATGGCCGAATATAGCACTCTTGTTTGTTTTTATTACTCTTTTGTTTTTGGTTTCTCAACAAAAACTTGCTCGTACTTGCCGAGTACAGGCAAGTGTGTACTCAAAAATGAGCAAGTTTCTTCCTCTTAACCCGACCTTACCCCTTTTGCCTATAAACACAACACTTGCGCAAGTCACTTGCGCAAGTGACTTGCCTAGTCTGAAAGCCGTGTATACATCGATGGCTTGATATAAAAAGAGTGTATCTCGATTTTTCGAAATCGCCTTTTTACCGTTTCATTGTTATTAACTGACAAACATTAAAAATTTAGTGAGCTATAGTTAAAAATTATGGATTTATAGCCAGGTATAAAAGTCCTCAGCATTTCATTATTTAAATTTTCTTTTTATTTTTTTTCTTCTGTAAACTAACAAAAAATCGAGATACGCCTTTTTTATATTAAACCATCGATATGTACAGATATGCACATACATATGTATATAAGATATAGTAAGGTCTGTAGACTTACCCATGTCGGATTGATCCTTTCTCCATTGAATTTTGTTTAAGAATATCTAAAAATAATTTCAAAAAATAAAAAAAAATTTGTGTTAAGTAAAAGAAAAAATAAAACAGTTTAAAAAATCAAGGAAACGAAAGCATTTAATTTAAATCTACCTATACTGCCGTGCTTATGAAAAGGCAGTAAACTGTAAAAATTTATATACCTAGAGATTTTATGGTTAGAAAACGTTATTACTTTCAAATATTTGACAAAGTTTTAACACTGCTATTACACTGAAGCAATATATTAAGTATTTTATAATTTACGAGTAATAGAATTTTTAAAGGAATGTATTGGCATTTAAATTACAGAAGAAAATTAAGAAAGCAATATAAATTTAATTACCTTTTTCATAAGCACAGCAGCTTATATGGCAATATTGGTTTTTTAAGACACTCTATTTAATACTTCTCTACTATGTTGGCAATAACATGTATAAAATACAAATTTAGCAAATTTCTCAACCATCATTATAAAAAACTTAATAATTTGGCAGCACTTTTGAACGTTATTATACAACTATTATCGTACAACGTTTTACAACCAAGTCAATTTTTTTTTACCATCCCTAATAGATAAAGGCTTCTTTCAGATTTTCGTAGTTTTTTTTTGTTTATATTCTTTAGAAGTTGGGAATAATGGTTGTTATTCAAATAGATTTAGAACCTGGTTTCCGTAAAGCAGATATTAATAGTTTACCCATAATAAAGAATGAAACAATATTTTCATTCATAGCAAAAGTATCAGCCGCAGCAGCGTCGCCAAAAAGTCTAGCAAGGTAATTAAACATTTTTAGTTGCAAATGTTGAACTAATTTAAATCCGGGATTGTAGGCAGGCAAAGGACTCTGATTTAATGGTAGACTATGTCCAATTACGCAGAGTAGCTGAAATAACAGACCTTAAGGCCATGGTGTTTTCAGCTAAAGCAGCTCTGGCAGCATCAACAGATACACACATACGCGTCAGTTTAAAAGTGGATACGAAAAAAGAAGATATACTGGAAAGCACGTGCGGTAAATGTTCGAAAGAAGGTAAGGATCTTTTTTTTTCATTCAAATAGATATTTCAACTAACAAATATTGCTTATGTCAGAATCATGTTGCCACATATTGGCGTTTGTGTTCTGGTTGCATCGTATAAGCAGCACAGAGACTCCCGTGGTACACGACTTTTGGGGTCATGAAACAGAGTCGCTCATTGACGAAGGACGAACGGAACCCATACGAATACGAGATTTCTTTGCCTGCGATGAATTACGAATAGAAGGAGACCTTGAAGCTGAGGCCATGACAGATCTAGAAGGTGCTGCGTTTTTAGAGCATGTTTTAGATGAAATGGAAACTACAGGACTTAGAGATACAACATTATATCGTCACTGTCGTGGTGTTTTAGAAGAATTTGAACCTCTTTACATACATCATACGTTATTGGATGCCTCCAATATAGGTGTTAAAGATCCCTCGACTTTTAATCAACATATGGAAAATCAAGCCAAACAGGGGTTATTCGACCGGCTAGCAGAAATATCCAAAGTAAACTACAAAAGTTCTCTTTGGTTAGAGGCACAATATATGCGCTTGCGCTGTTCGCTAATACATCGCATAGCTTCCCGCAAAGATTCTGTCGAGGATGAACAGATTTTGGACTCGTTATTCTGCAAAGACCGCGACTTAAATATAGAGGAAAAGCAACAGTTGAAACAACATAAGCGTTTCATACTCAAACAAACTGAAAAATTGGAAAATAAAACCTATCACGAATGTGGTCTTTTGCTAAGCGAAAGTTATCCCTATATATGTGCTGCTCCCGATGGCATAACCGATGATCATATTGTAGAAATAAAGGCGCCCAAAACAGACGAAGAATTTGAAAAGTATTTAGAGGGCCGTGAAACCATAGCACCTAAATACATGGCCCAGATACAAATACAAATGTATATGGCTAATGTTACCAAAGCTTTGTACTGTGTTCTTAGTCCCACCTTCGACACGAATGGTGCTTTGCATTATGTTTGGGTTCAAGCAGACATGGAATTTGTGGCAAGTCTTTTGGGAGCAGCGGAAGATTTTTGGAGAGAAGTGGCGTTTCCACGTTTAGCAAAAATCTATTTCGAAAATTCATAATAAAGTCCTAGGTTGAGTTCCTGTAGTGTTCTAATTCTATCATCGAATTATCATTTGTTTCGTTCTATGTGTTGGTTGGTTTGTTTGCCAAAGGTATTTTGTTTACTAGATTGTTTGCGTTTTATATCGAATTTTGTATAAACAAAAGCAATCTAGTTAAGTTCAGTAAAAAACCTTTTGAGTAAACAAACAAACATTTAATTTTATGAAAATAAAACTCATCATCATACAAAATTTCGTTATTTTTTTAATTCTTTGTGTCAAGAAAATCTAAATCTTTATAGTTTCAGATTTAAAAAATGTTTGGTGGGTATAAACACCAAATAAATAGTGTGGTAGTATATTCTTCTTGTCATTCTGCTTGTAACACTACCAAGAATTCATTTTAGACCCAGTAAAGTATATATTTTCTAGGTTCTGGTTTTATTTTAGGACGATCTTGCTATGTCTTGATATGTCCAATGAATTATGTTCTCTTCGTAAAAATCTATTTTCTATACATTTCTATCTCACGGAAAGTTACGATGCATTATAAATAAACGGTAAGACGCATTCATTGCTTATGCGACAGACTTTGTCCGCTGATTTGTAACATCACGATAAAAATCTACTAATTGAACCATAAAATATTAGAATTAGTGTTTTAGCTTGCATTTTCGAAACCAGCTACGATTTCATCATCAGCATTCCACTCGGCTAATATCGAAAAAAAAATTTCAATATTCTTCAATGTTTACAACTTAATTTACAAGTATTTTTAAAAGTTAAATATTAAAAAATGGACATAAGCCAGAACAAAATAATCCTGCTAATATAATAAATGTGAATGTTTGTTACTCAATCACGCAAAAACGGCTGAACGGAACTAAATGAAATATGGCGCACAAATAAAAAACATCCTAGATTAACACATAGGCTAAACATTATCGCAATATTTAAGCGAATTCGCGGAAATATGCAAATAATAATTTTGTGGGTTGTGCAAAGTTTTCGAGTGTATAAATTTACATTTCAATAGTCTCTTTTACTTACCTTTGGCAAAAATTTGTAACGATATTACTGCCTTAGTTTCGCCATTACAGTTTGTAGCTATAACTGAGTAAGTTCCGGTAAAATCTAATTTGGCACAAGGAATTTCCAAACGATATTCTGGGCCTTCACCAATGCGTCGAAAATGAGGAGCGTCTTTGTAATATTCCGGCTAAAAATAAAAAAAGTTTATTTAAGTATTACAAAATTTAAAAAAAAATTGTTGCAGTAAGATTTACCGAATATTTATTAAAATTAAAAAATCTCAATGTTAATTTTTATTTTTTTTTGCCGTAAAAAATGGCAATAAACTTCCAAATTATAAACTGTTAAATCGATTTACATGAAACAAATTAAAATTGACACGAGTTATAATGCTCTGCTCGGCCTTGCCTGATAATACCCTTCACCATCACATACATTGGCATAATGATCATATTGTATCGTTGCCTAGATTTCATGCATATTTAGTGTTATATGCAATTTTGCTATATTATTTTATTATTATTTTCACATACTAATGGGTTTCAGGACGTCATCCTAAATTTTAACTTTTTCATCCTTTACTGTATTCTTCTGGTCAAGCTTTTTAATTTTAATAATGCCAATATTGTGAGGGTTTAAGGTGGCATAAATGTAATTACTATATTTGATCCCTATATCTGTCATTTAATTTCAAGCGCCATCTAGAATTTTAACCTTTTCATAGTTTACTATATTCTACTGATCAAGCCTTTTCGTTTGATACCAATATTGAGGGGATTAAAGTTAATTACTAGATTTTACCCGCATATAATGGATTTTAATTTTTTTATAGAGGGCCAATTCAAAGTGGTTGCATATCAGTCGTATTTGTACTATTTCATATTATTTTATGCATGCTTAAAATTTTTGTTAGTAATTTCCATACAAAAAAAATAATATGACTTTACACATTTGTTTCCTATGTATAAGAAATTGTTTATGTTATACTTTTAACCATACTGTCTCTCAGAGAGAACTTCTTCGCTTCTCACCTCTCTGAGAGAATATTTTCTTCTTTCCTGTATACATACAATTTTTAACAGCGTCATCTCTTTGTCTTCTTTCTTGTATTAAATACATAATTTGTTAACAAAAGGTGTTCAAAGTCACTAGTCATATTAATATGAATTATATGACATAGTACAATATGAGAGTCTACTTTGAATTGGCCCAGAGTATTATATTCTTACAGTTATGCAGTTAACAGTTAAGCCCTTTTTTAAAATATACATATCGCTTCTCTCTGTTGTCCAGAATCTACAAAAAATCGGTTTTTATTTGTAAATTGTAGAAAAAACATCGTTGACAATTTTTCTCACCAGTAGTTTTTCAAACTACGGCTTGTATTTAGGTATCTTTACCATGTCTAAATATCAATTGGTAGCTTTAGTAACGTGATATGAATATTTAAAAAATATATATTTTTAAAAACTATTTCTGCCTATAACTTTGCCGATTTGTCCAAAATTTGTTACGAACAGCCATAAAGGCATATCATAACTACAATTAGTAACAAACATTTCTATAAATTAAAATAAAACTGAAAAACGTTGATTTTTAGAAAAAAAAATTGGGAGAAAACAGAAGCAGATATGTTTTTCTTTGCTCAAAAATGTTGTTTAAATGTGCAGTATACATACATACATTATATAATTTTACTATTATACCCTTCACACAGTGAAAAAGTATATATAGGTTTGTCATTCCGTGTGAAATTTCTACAATTTTCATTTCCGACCCCATAAAGTATATAATTTCTAAAAGCTTATGAATAGGGGAGTCGATTAAGCTCTGTCAGTCTGTCCGTCTGTCTGTGTATGTTGAAATCGACTTTTGGAAGCCCCCCGACATCGCTTGGACCCGGGTGAGGTATTAAAATATTAGGGAGTAGATCGGTATTGAAAATCAGAAACATCGGTACATAAACAACTGAGATATGAGCAAAAAACCCACGACCACCTCGATTTTTTTTCACAAAAACAACATACAACAGCAACATATGTACATACATACATATAAACGTGTATACTGGCTAGAGTAAACGTGGCATCGAATGAATCCCAGCTGAACCAAAAAAAAATTTTTTTTTAATTATTTTTTTTATTTTTTATTTAATATATTATTTATATTTTTTTTATTTTTTTTTTAATTTCTTATAAATATTTTAATTATTTTTTTAATTTTTTTTTAAATTTTTTTAAAAATTTTTTTTTTTTTTTTTTATTTTTTTTTTAACATACATACGTAAATTTGTAATTTTACAATAGGATGTTTTTATATATGTATGTTTTTATATGTATGTACGTATTTTATATGGGATGAATGGTGATACAAACTACTGTTATTGTATGACTACACGTTGTGAAGGGTATATAAGATTCGGCACGCCCGAATATAGCGCTCTTACTTGTTTTTATATAGGGTACCCCTGTAAACTAGTCAGTAGTGTCCGTTTGCCAGTCTGGGGGTTGCGAGTTCGATTCATGGTTTTTTTGCACTATAACGGGCTTAAGGTCGTCGTTAATTAGCTCGGTTAATTAAATTATAATAAAATTTAAAAAAAATAAATATCGTTTCAAACTGCACAAGTTCTATTTATGAAATTTTACAGGAAGCATAAAAATCGTTTTCACATTTTTTGTTTTTATTGTTATTTAAATTTGTAAATGAAAATCTTTTGACAAATGTATAATTTCATAAAGTAACATTATAGACTTAGAATTTTTTCGAACTCTTTTGCATAAAATTAAAAATAATAAATGTTTTCGATCTTTTTTATTTATATCAACATTTGTTTTTTATATTGAGCTTGAGATCAATTGAATTTTTTTTTGTATATTTCAAATCAAGGCATATTTATTCATCAGGTACTCTTGATTCGTCAGCTGATTATTATTATTTTTCAACACTTATTTTAAGTTTCAGCTGTCAAAATACATAAATAAAAAACAATTTTCTCTCTCTTCTAATTTATTTTAAATGTCAAACTGCACATATAAAAAATATAAACAAAAAATTCTCTCCGAACTGCAATTACCTGATGAATAAATATGCATTGATTTTAAATATTGACAAAAATAATTTTCCCATCTTGTTTGAAAAATTTTGTTTATAAATAATTGTCACATTGTTAATTGCTCTTAATTGTTTATACTTCCCTGAAGAAGCTACCCAATGTGGTAACGAAATATGGAAAAATAAAATCAAAATTATTTTTTATAAAAAAAGTGATCTCAAGCTCAATATAAACAATATAACAACTATTGATATAGAATTAAAAGAAAAAGTTATTATTATAACGACATAAGATTTCTTGTTTTATTGTAGAAGTTACTATAAATAAAAAAATGAAATAATTTAATTATTATCTTGTAGTTTACATGTGAGGTAAAAGCCGCGATGTGTATTTTAAGTTGTCCTATCCTACTGCAGTAAAATCTTAATTTCATAAAAATTGGACTTGAGCAGTTTGCATGCTAAGCTTACGATATTTGTATGTATGAAAGTACATACGTGTATATTTAATAAAAAAAATTGGTTCATCAGAAATCCCATATTTAAAAACTTATCAAAGTATAATTTTTATAACTTATTAACTTGAAAAGTAGTTAAACATCAGCATATAATATAAAATGGACTTAAACCACTTTCATAGAAAATGGCTCAGTCGTAAGTTTAAACTAATGTTATTAAACTTTCAATATTTTTTTAATTAAAAAAATAATTAGGCATTTAACATTTTTAGTATATACTCGTAGTTAGTAACCATAAAAATATTTATGTATATATGATCACTTAAACTATAAACAATTTGTATCTACGTTCAATGCCATTTTTATATTTATTTAAAAGGAAAATTAAAACTTTTTTTTTCGTTAAAAAAATAAAAATGTTTTTATTTATTGTCTATTATTTTTGAAAACATATTTTGTTATTTCCTCTTTAATACCTCTTTATACGTCATTTATGTATGTACTTATAATTATTGTTTTTATGAGAAACCACTCTCCCCTTTAATCCCTCTTCCATTAAACAACCATTTGTATCAGTTGGTTATATTTAATACGAATATTTTGTGTTTTTGTTGCATGCGTGCCTCGTATTGTATTGATCTTATATGGCGTTAAAAAAATAATATAAAATAAATTAACTGTTATAAAAACATATTTAATGAATCATTTATTGCAATTTGCAACAAAAATATAAAAATAAGTAACAACGCCACAAAAGCACTACGAGTAAACCAGTCATGCTCAACTCAGATTGTTTAAAATGTCTAACAATGTGGTGTCCTTATAATATGTCAAAATTAAAACTATTTATTTGCGTTTATTTTTTACGGCACATACATATGTATGTACTTACTAAACTGTCTAAGTAATAGATTTTGCATATATACATACATTTGTACCCATATGTATATGTATGTGCATAGCGCATATTTTGTATTTTTTGTATTTTGTATAATCTACATTTTGATCCGAATTACATTTTTCTTTGGTCATAATTTAAAAGTTGTTTATAGCCTTCACCTGCAGTGCCAAGGGTATATATAGCTTTATCATTCCGTTTATAATTTTCTCAATATTCACTTCCGACCCCAAATAGAACATATGTGCCCTTAATTATGAAAGTGGTCTAAGTCAGACAAAAAAAAATAAAATGAGATTATCACTTCATCCACACCATATTACTTCAAACTAAATTAGTTCAATGTGATTTTCATAATGTTGTCAAAAATGAAACATTAATGAATGCTTGTTATTTCAACGTTAAATGAAATACATTTAATGCCATATTCATAAAATATATTTAAGGTTTATTAAAGGCTTATTTAACAGATGTTGTACAGAAATTTGTCAAATAAGCCTTTTATAAACCTGAAATATGTTTTATGAATACTTCAGTTAGTGTTTATTATGAAAACGGTCTAAGTCTACAGTTTTTAAAAATTGGGTTTAATAGTTTTTTTAAAATTTGGTGATGACAGCAATGGCAACGACTGCAACAGGTGTTTTTGTGAACTTATACAAATAGGACCGTTATACATATTGGGCCAATTCAAAGTTGCATATCAGTCATATTTGTACTATTTCATATTATTTTATGCACGCATAAAATTTTTGTTAGTAATTTCCATACAAAAAAAATAATAAGACTTTACACATTTGTTTCCTATGTATAAGAAATTGTTTATGTTATACTTTTAACCATACTGTCTCTCAGAGAGAATTTCTTCGCTTCTCACCTCTCAGAGAGAATATTTTCCATTTTCTTCTTTCCTGTATACATACAATTTTTAACAGCGTCATCTCTTTGTCTTCTTTCTTGTATTAATACATAATTTGTTAACAAAAGGTGTTCAAAGTCACTAGTCATATTAATATGAATTATATGACAAAGTACAATATGAGAGTCTACTTTGAATTGGCCCATTATGTTACACATGTTTTTATTATATGAAGTTCTCTTGGTTTTAATTCGATTGTGCATTTATGCATTTTAGATCTTTCAATGGTGTAATTACATCAGGTGATAGCGTAAAGGAAAGCATTTTTTGTTTCTCTTTTTATACCCTTCACCTGTGGTGCACATGGGTATATATAGCTTTGTCATTCCGTTTGTAATTTCTACAATTTTTATTTCCGACCCCATAAAGTATATATTTTCTGAAAGCGTATGAATAGGGGAGTCATTAAGCCCTGAACGTCTGTCCGTGTGTTGATTGAAATCAACTTTTAGAAGCAACTATATGTTCCTCAGATCTGTGTATGGTATCAATCCCTTGGAAATATCCGGAAATGAGTCGCTATTAAAATTCAGCACAATCGCCCTATAACTTTCTGAGATATGAGCAAAAAACCACGACCACCTCGTTTTTTTTTTAATTACAACAACAACATACATATTACTGGCATTGAATCTCAGCTGAACCAAAAAAAATTTTTTTTATTTTATATATTATATATATTTTTATTATTTTTTTTAAATTTTTTTTTTTAATTTTTTTTAATTGTTTTTTTTTTTGTTTGTTTTTAATATTTTTTTTTTTTGTATTTTTTTTTTTTTAACACAGGTAAACTCAATTTATAATTTTACATAGTTTTTTATATGTATGTTTTTTACATGTATGTACGTATTTTATATGAGAGGAATGTTGTTACAAACAATTGTTATTGCATGACTACACGTTGTGAAGGGTATATAAGATTCGGCACGGCCGAATATAGCACTATTACTTGTTTTATATATGGAGTTTGACAATTCTTGGGACACAAAAAAATAATCAGCTGGGCTAGCACCGTCAACTGTATAAGTGTACCTTGGTTCTTTCGAAGTGATGTTTGCAAAATTTTCAACAATAACACCAACGCGAATTCATACAAGTGAAATTACCAGACCAGCTGATGGGGAAGCATTTTGTCGAAATTTGTTGAATTCACCTTGATTTCATTCATAAATGCAGGGATGGAAAATTACAAATATATATGAGAATATGCGTGCCGCTTAAGAAGACCAAGGGTTTTAGCGAATATGTTTCATCAGTTTAAAAAAAAAAAATTGGAAGTGGTGCAAAGCGAATTACATTTTAAAGACTTCTAAATTAATTGTTTAAAAGCAATAATTCTAAATGACTGCCTAAATGCGAAGCAATTTGTCATAAATGATGTGCTTAAAAATGAATGCAACATCATGCAAAATATCTTATACAATACATGTAAACAAACAAAATTAACTCATTTAACAGCGGATGCTTTTCACCATATATGCATGAGTTCTGTGCACTTGATAAAATATAGTGCAGTTCATTAAAATATTCAAGTAAACACGTGATCTCCAATAACATAATAATGTTAAAATCATCAGTGTTTTCACCTAAATTTAATCACTTCGTCACCAATTGAACCCCTGCAAATTCACTTTTTTATACCCTTCACACAGTGAAAAAGGGTATATATAGGTTTGTCATTCCGTGTGAAATTTCTACAATTTTCATTTCCGACCCCATAAAGTATATATTTTCTGAAAGCTTATGAATAGAGGAGTCGATTAAGCCCTGACCGTCTGTCCGTCTGACCGTCTGTCCGTCTGACCGTCTGTCCGTGTGTATGTTGAAATCAACTTTTTGAAGCCCCCCGACATAGGTTGGACCCGGGTAAGGTATTAAAATATCAGAAATATTCGGGAGTAGATCGGTATTGAAAATCAGAAACATCGGTACATAAACAACTGAGATATGAGCAAAAACCCACGACCACCTCGATTTTCTTTTCATAAAAACAACATTACAACAACAACATACATACATACAAACGTGTATACTGGTTAGAGAAAACGTGGCATCGAATCCCAGCTGAGGCAAAAAAATTTTTTTTTAAATTTTTTTAAAATTTTTTTTTTTAATTTTTTTTTTATTTTTTATTTAATATATTATATATATTTTTATTATTATTTTTTTTTATTTTTTTTTTTTAATTTTTTTTTTATTTTTTTGTTGTTTTATATATATTATATATGTATATAATAATTTTTTTTTTTTAATTTTTTTTTTAAATTTTTTTTTTTTTTATTTTATTTTTTTTTTTTTTTTTTTTTTTTTTTTTTTTTTAAAATAAATACGTGAATTTACTGTTATTGCATGACTACACGTTGTGAAGGGTATATAAGATTCGGCACGGCCGAATATAGCGCTTTTACTTGTTTTTCATAGATTTTTTTTTGCTGGGTATTGTTGCTAGTGAAATTTGGCCAGACCATCACAGAGAATCTGATGCGAAAACAAGTGATTCGCTTGACCACATGTTATAATACCTGTTAAAACTATTTAGAAAGAATTAGTTGCCTTATAGTCCCAAACTTGCACCGTCCGACTAGTATTTGCTTTAAGATGCTTCACCTAAGAATAGGGTATCCGAAATTGGCTTGATTTATTCCTGGTTTTAAGGCGCAAAGCAGTTCTTTTGGCGCAAAAACCAAATGCTGCCAGAAGGATGGAAAAATATCATGGCTAACAATGGCCAATACTTTGAATAAATTTATATTGTACAAATGTTAAAAAAAAAAAAATTGTTTAAAAAAATCCCGCTTTTTTAAGTAATACACCCAATACGTATGCACATATATGTATGTATGTATGTATAATCTTCAAATACTGTCGTTAAATATTTTTTTATACATACCTTTTAAAAAAGTATGCTTTTGTATGAATATGGTTAAAACACGTCATTCAATTGGTAATTCAATACAGATTAAATTTAATTTTTTTAAACTTTTAGGTGCCTTTTTAAGATTAACAAAGCATGTAAATGTTATTTTTGTTTGTATTTTTTTTGCAAATTATTTAACTCTTATTTTGTAAAAAAGTATACTAAATATAAGTATATTATAAAACACTTTGTACGTGGATAATTTTATTTTTATTTTTTTTCAGTTAAATTGTTTGTTGATTTAATTTAATTTATTGTTTTATCAAAAAAAGAACTACACGCACAACTATTAAAAATATTTTAAATTTTGCCCGTTTACCGTTATTGTTTAAACAAAACTAAATTTTGTAAATATTTTTTAAACCTTTTTATAATTTTTATAACGCCTATTGACGTTTTCATACAATACAGAAGTTATGGTTGTACTAACTAGCCCACTTGAGAATTTTTCTTATTTATTTTAATACATATTTATGTACATACATACATACTTATGTAGTACCTACATAATAATACATATATTTTTATATTTTCATAATATTTTTGTTTTTTTTTTCTTTCAAATTTATTTGCATATTTTGCGATAAATTAATAGAAATAACTGTTGTTTATTGTAATAAAAATGAAAAGGTGTTGTACATATATTTTGAACTTGACTTTGAATTGTTTTCTTTAACTATTTTAACATTTTTTCCATGTACTCGTACTCGGTACCACTTGTTTAAACGTTTTTAAAACAACTGACATTTTTTTGTTCCACTAAAATGATATTTACTAGCCAGTCTGTGCACAACTGTGCACATTGTTTTGTATATAAGCTTGG
The DNA here is from genome assembly GCA_941918925.1 of Phyto melanocephala. NCBI lineage: Eukaryota > Metazoa > Arthropoda > Insecta > Diptera > Rhinophoridae > Phyto > Phyto melanocephala. Next base: position 109,648,274 of record OW799237.1, read on the forward strand.
GGATCAGTGATAGTAATTTGAGCTTGCAGAGAAGAACAAACCAATTTTTTTATTCTAAACCAACATTTTTTTATTTCTCCTTTCTTTATTTATATCGACATTGTTTTTGCATATATTTTTTTACATAAAACTACCAAAGCCCGGACATCATTACTGGTACTAACTTATTTAAAAAGGTTTTTCAAAATGGGTGGTTCAATATTGACAACTGTAGTGGTTATGTCATTATTTATACCCTTCACAAGACAGTGTAGAAGGGTATATATAGGTTTGTCATTCCGTGTGATATTTCTACAATATTCATTTCCGACCCCATAAAGTATATATTTTCTGAAAGCTTATGAATAGGGGAGTCGATTAAGCATTATCACTTTGTCCGTTTGTACGTGTGTATGTTGAAATCTATTTTTTGAAACCACCCCACCTTGCCAAGACCCGTTTAAGTTATCAAAATATCTGAAATATTTTGGAGCAGATTGGTATTGGAAATCAGCATAATCTCCTCATATCTGAGATATGAGCAAATAAACATGACTGCCTCTGTTGTTTCGCTAATTTTTACCACAAAAATTAAACATATCCAGCCCTAGGATAATTTATAGACATAGTTGTTACTATTTATAAATTTGGTATGCCTCTGGAGATATATATATATTCCCTTCGATCCTATAAGGAGCATAGGGCCTCAAAGGGCCTCTGGAGATACTCATGAAAATTTGTGGACAAATTGGTCACTAATCGGCAAAGTTATAGGCAAAAATTATATAAAAAATATATATTTTTTGAATATATAAAATTTTTTTAAACTCTTAAATAATTTTTGAACACGTTTAAGATACCTAATTAAAAACCGTAATTTAAAAAATAATTTCTAAGAAAATCTAACAAATCGGTTTGAAACCAACTGAGATATTAGTACCAAAGTACAACTGCTTCGATGTTTTTCCTAAAACTTACAAATGAAAATAGATAGTTTTCAGTTTTTATACAACCAAGAGCCAATATGGGAATCAAATAAAAGAACTTGGGTATTAAAATATAGTTAGTAATGAAAAGAAAAAAATTCAAGATGGCGTCTTAGATTAAATGCCGAATATATGAGTAAAATATAGTAGTTACGACTTTGTCCCATTTAACCCCCACAATATTAGTAATAAAAAAAAATCGCTCCACCAGTACAATGTAGTAAACTATAAAAAAGTGCTAAATCCAAGATGGCGTCTGAAACAAAATAGCGAAACGAATTTTTTTAACCCTAACAATATGGGTATCAAATGAAAGGGCTTGACTGGTAGAATACAGTTAACTATGTACAAATCCAAAATCACTGATAGCGTCGGAAATAATAAAGAAAATAGCGTATTGACTGAAATCTAAAATCTGTATAAGTGTACCCAGCTAATACCAAATCATCGTGACTAAATACATATGTAAGTAAGCAGCAGGAGCAATCAAACAAACTTTATTATCCATATTGGTGTAGCGCGGTGTTCCACATTTGTTAGATGAATATAGGCAACGGCGTAATGAAAAATTTTAAGCAACTTGTAAAAAAAAAAATAAGGTTTTGCCCCCCAGGAAAAATTTTTATTTATGCCAATAAATATATGGTAACCGATATGATAAACAATCAATATTAATTAATCTACAAAATTATTACTTTTTTTAATTTAGAATTAATAAAATGCTGAATGAAATTCAGCACTAATTCCACTAACATAAAGAGTGGCGCTCTTCTTTAAACCTAAAGAAATTGGTATAAAACTTTACTTTTCGCCTATAAAATACACAGCTCAAATATGATTGTTTTCAAGCTAAAAGCTATCGTTTAAAGCTGTTTCTGCATAGCAAAATTAATAATTTTGTTAAAGGTCAGTATGCAGTTCTGGCTGAATTGCAGGTTTCCATAAGAAGTATGTGTAAAAACAATATTAAGTCTGACAAATTTGTAGGCAACGTTCGTTTGCTAGTATGCAGCTGAAAAAAAGCGTGAACGGAACTTTAGATATTTTTTATCTAATGCAGGGACACTGTTCTTGCACTTAGCGGATACTTAATAAAAAAATCGACTAGAAAATTAGTTTATTTTTCAAAATCTTTTTTCTAATACAATTATCGCAATATAAAATATTCGATTTATAATTATTTTAATATTTGTTAATTTCTATCTCTACTAATTAACAAATTTAAATAAATATAATGATGACTTTATGTAAAAAACCTTCTACAAAACTCTCTACAAATAATCGTGTGTTTTGTGCTTTCGGTTAATTGTATTTTTATTTTCTTGGGAACCAAATTATGGACAAGCCTGTTAAAACGCTGCAACATTGTCATAAAAATAAAATACAATTTCGTGATTCATAGCTTTCGCACAAAAGTTGCAAGTACAAGTTTACTTTATATAGTTGTTCCATCCATGATTAAAAGAGATTGATCATGTTAAATGAAAATTACGCTCAACACTATTTTGCGTTTAAAAAATACTTAAACTTAAACTTTTGCTTAGAAAAACTAGTTCAAGGTTTTTGGTTTTCCTCATAAACAAACAAAAAAAAAAATAACAAAAATATTGTTGTATGTTCCAAAATTTCTTCAAAACTAAAAATAAATGTGCTCCAATTAAAATTATCGACAACGGATCATTGAATAAATATTGAGATAAAACTAATTTAATTAATGTTTATAACGGGTATTGATTTAAGAGGATTTTGGAAGTATTTAAGCTGTTAAACGTTTGCCAGAAATTCTAATTAATAAATTATTTGTGCTCTGATTAATTTTTCATTTTATTATAAACAGTGCTATATTCGACCGTGCCGAATCTTATATACCCTTCACAACGTGTAGTCATGCAATAACAAATGTTTGTATGACCGTTCATCTCATATGAAATACGTACATACATGTAACAAACATGTTTTTAAAAAAATTAAAAAAAATATATATTAAAAACAAAAAAAAAAAAAACAATAAAAAAATTTAAAAAAAAATATATAAAAAAAATGAAAATATAAATATTATATAAAATAAAAAAATTTTTGTTTGGCTCAGCTGGGATTCGTTGCCATTTTTACTCTAACCAGTATATATGCATGTTGTTGTTTTAATTGTGAAAAAAAAACGATGTGGTCGTGGTTTTTTGCTCATATCTCAGAAAGTTATAGGGCGATTGTGCTGAATTTCAATAGCGATTCATTTCCGGATATTTCCAAGGGATTGATACCATACACAGATCTGAGGAATATATAGATGCTTCTAAAAGTTGATTTCAACCAACACACGGACAGACGGTCAGGGCTTAATCCTCTATTCATAAGCATTCAGAAAATATATACTTTATGGGGTCGGAAATGAAAATTGTAGAAATTACAAACGGAATGACAAAGCTATATATACCCTTGCGTACCACAGGTGAAGGGTATAAAGAGATTTACGAAAAATAAATGATATTTAAAAAGCTGTGATTGGTATGAAAATAATAAATAGGTCTACTATAACTAAGGCTTTAAAAAAAGTTTATTACATAACAAAACGGGCGTCCCTGTATGTAAATATGCGACCGGTCGCGAGCTATCAACTGATAACTCAATATAAAAGAATGATAAAAAATAAAATTTTTCTCCCAATTTAACCACATTTCCTTATCCCCGGTGGCTATTAGGCTTCATAATTTCTTTTTTTAATCCATAACAATACAATTGAATATTTCTCTTGTCAGCCCTATTCTTGAGTATGGTTCATTAACAGCATTAAATCTGTGCAAAAACAGTTCCTGCTATTGTGTCTTCGTGGCTTACAGTGGAATTCGTTAAACCTGCCGCCTTTTACTAGTAGACTTGCACTAGTGAAGCTGCCAACTTTAAAAAGTCAAAGAACAATGCTAAATGTTACGTTTGTTCTAAATTTAATAAAAGGATGTATATGCTCTGATTTTCTATTAGCGAATATCTTTTTTATACCCTTCACCTGTGGTGCACAAGGGTATATATAGCTTTGTCATTCCGTTTGTAATTTCTACAATTTTCATTTCCGACCCCATAAAGTATATATTTTCTGAAAGCTTATGAATAGAGGAGTCGATTAAGCCCTGACCGTCTGTCCGTCTGACCGTCTGCCCGTCTGTCCGTGTGTTGGTTGAAATCAACTTTTAGAAGCAACTATATGTTCCTCAGATCTGTATATGGTATCAATCTCTTGGAAATATCCAGGAATAAATCGCTATTGAAATTCAGCACAATCGCCCCATAACTTTCTGAGATATGAGCAAAAAACCACGACCACCTCGTTTTTTACAACAACAACATACTTATATACATACATGCAAAAAACATGCCAAAAAAAAAAATTACAAAAAAAAAATATATTAAAAATAAAAAAAAATAATTAAAAAAAATTACAAAAAAAAATTTAAAAAAATTACAAAAAAAATTTTAAAAAATTTTTTAAAAATTTTTGTAAAAAAATTTAAAATAAAATATAAATAATATCTTAAATAAAATAAGATAACATTTTTTTGGCTCAGCTGGGATTCGATGCCACATTTAGTCTAACATGTACGTATGCACGTATTTTATATGGGATGAATGGTGATACAAACAATTGTTATTGCATGACTACACGTTGTGAAGGGTATATAAGATTCGGCACGGCCGAATATAGCACTGTTACTTGTTAATGTACCATGTCGTTCTACACGTTATTTTCGTCGGCTATCAGTCAAAGTTTTCAGAACGAATTATGCCAACTTCGATCCGTTTTTGAGGATTTGTACCGAGTTCAATAAACTTTATAAACATATTGATTTTTCCTAAAATGTTAATATTGTAAAATGTAAAATTATTTTGTTTTTGAATAACCTTAACTTATTAAACAATTTGTATGTACTGCTTTATAGTCTGTAAGGATCTACAATCTATAGACTTAAATAAATAAATAAATAAATTCTGGACTGTTTATTGCATTACGGAGAGAATAATTTTTACTAAAGTTTGACAATTAAATATTATGGGAGAAGAGAGAAAATGTATGAATTTTTGACATCTGGAAAGGAACAGCTTATGATCAGCTGTTCAATTTAAACTAGCTAATGGAGTGTTTTCTGTGTTTTTCTAAAAAATTTGCATTTTTTAATTTGATTGTTTTTTAGTTGACATTTACTGTACAACATATTCACAAGTGTCGCAATTTTTTCCAATTTCACAAAAACCAATGTAAACTTTTATTGGATTTTTTTTAGATATCGTGATTTGGTTCTGGAATAATCGGTTGGTTTTAAATTAAAAGATAACTGTTTCGATAAAATAATTGGACCTTTATTATTCAACATGAATAGCATGTGGTGTAGGTTTATGTTAACCCATTATATCGGGCTCTACTCGGATGTGATGTTTACTAAAAGGTTTTTATAACAGGACGGCGCTATATGACATAAAGCTTGTCAAACACTCGATTTACTTAAGAAAACATTTTGCAAACGCCTTATTTATTTATTTTGCATGCAATTTAGCACTACTTATGTGACTACTTATGGTTATGTCAAGTATTATGCAAGAAAATTAGCAACCAGACTTGAGAAAATGTTTGATTATTATAATAATAGAAACAATTCTCGTTTTTTATGATTTAAAGTTAAAAAGAAACTTACATTTAAGAAATCTCTAAGCCAAACCACTTCTGGCTTGGGATCGCCGACAACTTCACAGAATATAATGACTGTATCCCCTTCGTAGGCCTCACTTGAACGTGGCTTAACAACAAACAAAGGTTCTTTGGAGTAGCTGAGAAAAAAAGAAGAATATCAGTTATAATAATTTTGTAATTGTTATAAAAAATATAGCAAATTGCTTAATAATATCAAACAAACTTTACTTATTCTAAACTTTATTGATATTGTTTTAATTAGAAACGTAACTCTATAATCACGCCATATTTTTTTATTTATATTTGAGAATGTAATATGCATAAATAAAGGACATTGGCGTAACTGGACCATTCTGGGGGTACACTAAAGAATTTACATTTTTTTTTATTAAAATTTGTACATATGAAATGAACTCAGTTTAAAATTAACACCACAATTTTCTGAAATCTTATAACTAGTGGAGTCAATTGAGCAGTGTCCGTCTTTCCATGTGTTAGTTGAAATCAACTTTTAAGAGCCACTACAAGTGGTATTGATCTTTATGAAGTATCAATCATTTAAAAATAAGCGGAAATAAATTGGTATTAAAATCTAGCAAAATCGTCCCATAAATTAAAAAAATATGAACAAAAAAATACGACCGTCTCTGTTTTTTATATATATTATTCCCATTATAATTAAAATTTTTTAGCCATAATATATTTTTGTTCACACGTTTACTACTACAATACACCTCTAAAGATATTCAGTAACTAATCGGCAAAGTTGAAGGCAAAAATTATTTGGAAAAATATTTTTTTCAAATATATTAAGTCTCCCAGTCTTTTTTGGAAACGATAAAGAAACCAAATTAAAAGCAGTAGTCTCAAAAATTATATTTTAGAAAAATTAACAAATCGGGTTAAAGCTAATACTATGTTCACAAGGACAGACAAATTTTATGTATGCTATCTCATTCAAGGTTTGCACTTTTTAGGACATATAGCACTGCACAAAATACATCATACAAATCAAGTTTCCTTTGGTTTTGTTTTCTTTATGCTACCCTCCAATCCCAATCTTGCTTCTACAAACATGTTTCGCGAATCTGCCTGGCTCATTTTTAACCTCGCTGCGAACCGTGAACTTACTATAATCTCCATTTTTGATAACAAATTAAAGAATTTTTTAAACTATAAAAAAATTTAAATCAATTATGGTATTAAAAACAAAATGGCGGATCACATGAGAGTGTTTGACTAGTAAAATACATTTAACTATATAAAAATTCTAAATCAAAGGAGTCTGAAATAATAAAGCAAAATGGAGTACAAGATTAATTCTGAAATCTAGGCTACGCTACGATGTGGTCATTATATGTGCTTTATGGTAAAAGGTATTATCAGATTCGGCTTGACGGAATAAAGGACACTTGTTTTTTTTTTTTACATTAAAACTGTCTTGAAATTATACTGAGCTGCTGAACGCTTTTCTATTTAGTACCAAATTTTAATTATTAATTGGGTTCATTAATGTCAAGCCATTTCCCATTGTACTGGTTGTATCCATCATATTTATATTTTAAATCTCATGTAAAAAATATATCCCGACGTTTATTATTTTTAACCATTCTATGGTTTCTCGAATAAACGTGTGCGACTAAGGGCCGTTAACAATAAAAAAAAATTAACCTACAGTTAACACTAAATACAAAATTTAAACCTTGGTTAGCCAAAACCCATTACCACAAAGATCAGTTATCTTATAACTTTTAGATTATTTTGCCAAATTTCAGTTAAATTTAATCGAGTACTATTTGGCGTTTAAGTTCTTAACTGGAAGAAAATATTTGATGTTTGAATATAAATATATTATATTTTTGATATTTTTAAACAATTGAAAGATGCCTCTACGATTCAAAAGATTTACACATTTGTATAATTTATATAAAGTAAATATTTCTTATTGTATGCAAAGAAAATATAACCACTGAAGTCGAATGGATCATTTTAATTTACCTGATGCAGAGTTTTTCATGAGATTTAAGAATTGTTAAATTTATTGGAAAAATTATTTCAAAATACATTTAATTTTTAATAAATTTATTAGCAGATGGGTGCACATTAAGAATTTATATTTATGTATACATTTCTTCTTCTTTTTGAAATTCATTCATAATAATTTATATTTAAAACTTCAGTTTAAGCTTACTGAAAGTTAGTAAACTTTTACGTTAAATCTATTTAGCTGAATATTATGCTAATAGGCCTAAGAATCACTAATCAACTCTTTGTGGACACACTTCGTTAGTACAGAAAACTAATTAAATAAATATTAAGTGCTAATATTTAAACTTACATATTTATATGCAAATCAACATTTTAAAATTGACACAAAAACAGCGGGAGTTTAATTCATAACCCAAATGCTTTTATCCTAACATTCCCTGATTAATAACCCAAATGCTTTCATCCTAACATTTCCTGATTACATTACAAGCATTTTCAAAATTTTTAACACTTTATACCCAAAAAAAGAAGAAATACTTACGGCATATCATTTGTCCATATAACAGGAACACTTTTCGTTATTTGTGCATCCATATCATCCTCTTCCAAGGGTTCAACACAAACACGACACATACTTTCTTGTTTGCCCACAGCATTGGAAGCCACACATGTATAAATGCCAGCATCACGTATAGTCGTTTCCGAAATGATGAGTTCAACAAAACCATTGGCATCCAAGGAGGCAGCCAATCTGCGGCTGGGACGTAATTTAACGCCATTGCGATGCCATGAAACACCCACGGCAGGGTAAGCTTCAACTTTGGCAGATAAACGTAATTCTTGACCTTCTTGCACAATGTAGAGAGGATCGAGAGGCATGTAGAAATCGGGTGATATATATGCTCTTATGCCCTTATCCACCACCAAGGAGCAGTGACAAGATACCGAGCCCAATTCATTTTTGGCTGTACAGGTATAGACACCGCTATCATTCAGTTGGGCACTGGCCAGTTCCAAAGTATAAAATTGATTTTCTTCAGTAATCAGACAACGTCTACTGGATTGCAAAAGTTCATCATCTTTGTACCAAGTGATTTCGGGCATAGGATGAGCCACCACTTGACAGGTTAAACGTACGGGGTAGGTCACCTGTACACGTCTATCTCGCAGACGCATGGTGAATATAGGCAAAGTATCACTTATGGCGGAGAGGTTATCCTGGCGCACAATTTCTTTGAGACGATTATCGGCCTCGTATAGTTTCGGATCGGAGACCACCTGCAGACGAGCAAATGTTGAAACTCTACCTTTTGAATTGGTGGCCTCACACGTATAACGACCAGCATCGGTTTCTAAAACTTGTTTAATAGTTAAAGTGCAGGTAGAACCGATTTTTCGGGTTTTAACACGTTCACTTTCCATATTACTAGTTATGCTAAGACCATCTTTGTACCAAACAATATCAGGGCGGGGATTACCACGTACCACCGCTTCCAAAACAAATTCTTTATTTAACAAGGCCTTAATCTGGCCTGGTAAAATTACCGTAAATTCTAGTAGGCACTCCACACCACCCACCTGCAACGGTGCTGATGTTTGAACCGAAGGGCCCCAACCATAGCGATTTTTGGGCGTTACACGGAAATGATACTCCACATTCGGTTTGAGATTAAAAGCATCAAAGGAGTTTATAGGCGTAAGACCAAGTTCTTTCCAAATGGCACCTCCATCATGGCCAACCACCCAAGCATCTACTCGATAGGCAATGACCGGAGCAGAGTTGTTAGTAGGCGGTTTACCCCACGACAAACTTATGTGCGTTGGACCCGAATCAATAAGCAAAGGTTCTGTTGATATAGCAGACGGTGGATCTAATAAATCAAACAAAGTTTAGTTGATACCCTCATGGTTCCAGTTAATTAAAGAAACTTAATACTAATTTATTTAACTTATAAAGTCAAGGAAATAAAACTCTTTCGATTTTTTTTTTCTTTTCCCCGGAGAAACATTTTTATTTTATTTTTATATGTATGTATGTTTGTATATAATAATTATTTATTTTCAGTATGCAAGTGTGTTATACGTATGTAAATGTAAAGCTGGATTAGAGTTACATAATCCATTTTGGAAATAAATAAAAAAATAAATCAATTAAATTAAATTAAATAAAAATATAAACAAAATTTAAAAATCACGTTTATAATACAATCGTGAGCTAAATGAAAAACTAAATACTAATTCTGTGACAATGGAAAACAAAATTAAATACAAATGTTGTTTTTATTAATTTTCATCACTATTGTTGTTGCTGTCGTCATCATAATAAACTCAAATTGAGATTTTTCAATCCAGGGTTAAACCTGTGCGCTATAACAAAGTTGATTTATTTTTAATTTGGGAAAACTTTTAACTAAATTTATTTTAAGGTCCTATCTGAAATAAGAGTAATTAAATTAAAACTAAGCATTAGCATTTTTAAATATTTACCGAGGTTAGACAAACTCGAACAAATATTATATGACAAAGGGAAAAATATTTCTATTTGTCAAAGGTTTTCGTATGACGAACAATGACATAGACTTGGTAGGTTTTATACGATACACACTTACATACATACATACATATGTACACAAGAACATAAATAATAAAAATGTATAATAATTTTCTATTTATAGAAAGAGTTTAAGTAAACTTTGTAAACATAGAAAAACAATTTTCATAAATTTTGTATTTACAGAACAACGACTTAATATTTTTTTATACACATTTTCAAAATAATCGCAATCGAAATATCAAAATCATATATAGACATTTCCATGAATATGTCAACCACGACTATAAAAATAAAAACTCTTCAAAGTTTTTCAATGTAAGTTTATTGATAAAAAAAAAAACACTAAAATTTTACTATGCGCAGGTATAAAGAGCTTGTTTAATTATTTTAAGAGCAACAATAAGAGTTTAATCCGATTATCTCTTTGACTTATTTTAAAGAATTGCATTCAACTATTTTTTTTAGCGACTAAATTGTAAAAATAAACTGTAATTGTAAATATTTCTTAAAATTTAGGTAACAACAACAATTAACAAGATCTATAAGAAACAAGTAACAGTGCTATATTCGGCCGTGCCGAATCTTATATACCCTTCACAACGTGTAGTCATGCAATAACAATTGTTTGTATCACCATTCATCCCATATAAAATACGTGCATACGTACATGTTAGAATAAATGTGGCATCGAATCCCAGCTGAGCCAAAAAAATTTTATTTTATTTTATTTAATATATTATTTATATTTTATTATTTTTTTTTATATTTTTTTTAAATTTTTTTAAATTTATTTTTAAATTTTTTTTAAATTTTTTTTTTTGTAGTTTTTTTTTTATTATTTTTTTCATATTTTTAATATTTTTTTTTTTGTAATTTTTTTGTTTGGTATGTTTTTTACATGTATGTATGTATGTATGTATGTATGTTGTTGTTGTAATTGTGAAAAAAACGAGGTGGTCGTGGTTTTTTGCTCATATCTCAGAAAGTTATGGGGCGATTGTGCTGAATTTCAATAGCGATTCATTCCTGGATATTTCCAAGAGATTGATACCATATACAGATCTGAGGAACATATAGTTGCTTCTAAAAGTTGATTTCAACCAACACACGGACAGACGGGCAGACGGACAGACGGTCAGGGCTTAATCGACTCCCCTATTCATAAGCTTTCAGAAAATATATACTTTATGGGGTCGGAAATGAAAATTGTAGAAATTACAAACGGAATGACAAAGCTATATATACCCTTGTGCACCACAGGTGAAGGGTATAAAAAGAAAATATGGAATGCAATTCGCGGTATTATTTTTGATTTCCCTTGGATGATATTTTAATGTCACATACGTAGTGCAAAAACATTATTTGTCTCCGTGATTCGTATTTGAACAATCACAAGTGCGCCTAATTTAGAATTGAACTTTTTTCTTCACATAAAATAAATTTTATTACCTAAGAATACTTTTAGAGAAAAATCTGTCAAGTACGATATGTCACGAACGATATTAAATTGAATTTAAAAATTGTTTTGAATTAAGTAGGATGGATTTTAAATGAAAAATATTTGGTTTAGTGTTAGAAATAAAAAAAAATAAAAAATACCTCCCAAGGTTCGCAGATTTTTTCATATTTTCATATATACCTCAAAATCATTTCTGTGTTATGTCACGTACGATATATTTTTATTTTTCTGGATATTTTAGACAACAATGCTTCGAATATAATTAATTTTTTTTAATAAAGTACCCTTCGAATAGAACATAAAGATCTAATTTTGTTTCAGTTACTCTTACTTTTTCAAAAATTACTCCACTTTATAGGAGTACAAATGTCACGTACAATGACATGGAAATGCCCATATGATCAAACACAGCTATCAAACATGAAAGAAACAATCATAGTTCAATAAAACCAGGTAGTATTTTTAGCACAGCTTGTGAATTAAGCAATCAAATTGTTGATTCCATATTTAATTATCAGTTTTAATTTCATATTCTTCTTCGTTTTTCATTAAACGTTAATTTTAATTTTGGTCTATTATTTTCAAATGGCTTTTATTAAACAAAAGTTGGCAATATGCTTGAAACTCGTTGCAGCTTTTTGTGTATCTTCTTCGCTCATTTTGTGTAATTCCGACGTCTTATTTTTAAATTTATAAGTATAAAAACAAAATTTTAACTCATTTTTTTAATATGCATGTGTTATTTAAAAAAATTTTGTTTATAAAAAAATAAAAAAAAACATTTCAAAACTTGAACTTATAGTTCACATCATTGAAATTTGTAATTAAAAAAAAAATCGACAAATCATTTCGTACGCGGAATAAAAACGAAATATTTTTTGAAAATATATTTTTCGATAAACTTAATTTATGAAAATTGTTTGTAAGTTCTCTATTTAGAAAAAATTTAAGCATAAACAAAGATATACATACATATATACACATTTAATAATAACTTTGAAGCTTACCTTTGAAATATGAAACATCGGGATAACTTTCTAGTGCTAGACCCCAACGTGGAGCCGACGGAGTTTCAGAACGTGCTCTTGGCATTACCTAAATTGGGATTTTTTTTTTGACATTTAATACATAAATGAATTAATAAGCTCAAATTATTTAAAAATTAATGTAAAATCAAATAAAATTGTAGTAATAAGAAATTATAAATAAAAAAATTTCTGCACAAAAAATAATCTTTCGGTTCTGTGTGCGTTTTTTAAATTATATTATAATGGCAAGTATGTACTAAGCTTTAAGCAAGCTTTAAATAGCTGAAGCTGTACTTAATCTTTCTTTTTGGGAGTTTTAATCTAAAAAAAGCAAAAGGAAATAAAGCAAAAATAATTTAATATAAAAAATTTTAACTAAAAACTTTAAACATGGATGAAAACAGCACAAAGTTATATCAAGTTGAACGGACTGAGGCAAAAGAGACTGACATTGAAATTAAGAATACATAAAAACTAAACCTTATAAAACGAACTGTACATCAACTCTTTGCACTTACCTCAACTGTAACGAATATTCGGTCAGTGCCATTATTATTGCGTGCAACCACAAAATAGGTGCCGGAATCTGATATTTGTGATTTTTGTACAGTGAATCTAGTATAATCATCTGAGACTTCTTTACTAACACGATCAGATTTGGTAATATCTTTGGTGCCCTTCATGAAAGTCACTACAAATAAAAAGTTATAAAGTGTGAAAATGGATTAATTGCAAAAAAATTCAACACTTACATCTGGGCTTGGGATCCCCAGCAATTCTAAAGGAGATTGAGAAGGGATCACCAACTGCAATCTTCATTTCAGTTTCTGGTCTTGAGAGGAACAAGGGTGGACGCTCATCTTTAGAAGCACCCACGGCTACATCAACATTTGCATGTGATTCAATGCGCCCGAAGGCATTTTGAGCTCTACAGGTGTAGGTGCCTTCGTTTTCGGCCTGGGCATTCATTATGGCCAAAGTGTAAACGCCATGTTCGTAAAAGGTCTTAACATTTGGTTGACCAGTCAAGGATTGGCGATCACGGAACCATTGAACGTCAATTGGCGTATGAGTTTGCATGAACTCGGCCGAAATGGCAATTGTGCCGCCATTACAAACCGTTTGATTTCCCAAGGGTGACACAAAATGTGGCTTATTAGGATCACGATGGAAGAAGCCCATAGTCTTCTCCAAAGCAAAACGTTCACGTCCCTTAAAGTCGACTTGATGTGTAATCTTATTTTCGGCCGCCTCATTACGAGCCACACAAGCATAAAGACCTGAATCTTTTTCAGTTGGATTATTTACAATCAATTTTGAATAACCGTCCGGTTGATCAATTTGCACATATTTCTCGCCTGGCATAATCAAGTCCGTTCCCTTCATCCACTGTATTTCAGGTCGTGGTTTACCACGCACACGGCAATCCAAAACCAACTCATTCTCATTGATAGAATAAGAGTCTGTATTAAGAAAACATTTTTAATAATCATTCCTTAAAATTCACTTTATATAAGTACACACAATATATATAATTAAAAAAAAAAAAAGAAACAGTGGACATAAACCACAACAACATTCAAACATTCAAATGTCCTGTAATGATGTGATCAAATGCCCTGTAGAAAAAATATTAATGGTGATAAAAAATATATTTTACTTTTTTTTATAATCGCACACAGCGGTTTCAATCAATGTCTTCAAACTACAGGTTGGATTAAAAGCTATTCAAAAGAATTTAATCTTTTTTGCTGTCTGAACTTGAGTACATATCGTTTAATCGAACCGATAGTTTTGAGAATATTTAATACATTTCAATCGGTTCCATAATATTCATGGAAATATAATCAAGTTTGAAAGTTCTTTATATCCAAACATAAATCATATATACGCGCCTACTACTTATATCTCATATAAATACCTTTAATAGATTGCACAAATATTGCAGGCTGTGGTGCATCCTCATAATGTTTATAAATACGCAAATAGCTTTGACAAGAACTTTCTCCATAATCATTCGAAGCATGGCAAGTGTAACAACCGCTATCTTTTTCTTGTGACCCAGAAATTTCTAGTATTGCTTCACCATTATGAAATATGGTCAGAAAGCGATTGTCCTTCGGTAATGGTTTATTGTCCTTTAACCACTCAATGCTAGTACAGCCATCGTAGACAACACAACAAGATAAACGAATATTTGAACATTCAGTAACAGTACGATCGTGTAAAAGGCTAGTGAATAAGGGTTTTCGTTGTGCGTTGTAATTTTGCAAATTGGACGAGCGCACTGCAGTCAAAGAATCATTTTGAACCGTTTTCGCACGTTTCGATATTGTTTCCTCTTTAACAAACCCATTTGATTCTGTATCAGCTGCTAAAGTCATTAGTTTCTTTAGATCGGCTATCTTTATCACCTTTGTTATGGATTCAATGCGTTCATTCATTTCGGCAAAGCATGAGAAAGTTCCACAGTCCGATGGTATTGGATTTCGAATAATAAGCTTGCGTATACCTCCGATTTCTTCGATGGCACGATATCGATTATTGGATATAGTGTGATCGTCGCGAATCCATGTAACGCAAGGTCGACCAAGAACACAACACGATAGTATAATTTCACAACGTTTAGAATCGAAAGTAGCTAGAAATATTTATTACCATTATATATGTAGTTTGCTTTATCTTCACTTAAAAAATAAAAATAAAAAAACAAAAGCCTTGTCTGTATCGACAACATGATTTCACTTCCGCTGAGTCCACTCAGTTATAAATGATAATCAAATGAACCGAACAGACAATCAGTCAGCGAGCCGAAGCAGTAGAGGATCAGCTTTACAGAGTTAAGCGCGCATTAAACTCTGTACTCATATATACAAGGATTTGCGTTCGTCTTACCTGTTATGGGACTCGAGAAACTAGATGGTAATTCTGACTTCGTACTATCGTAGACGGTGAGTTCACATCCGGATTCAATGCAATTTCGATTATTTCGCACAATACACTTGTATTCTCCAGTGTCGTCTGGTCGAGCATCATAGATTTCCAAGCTCAATGCTCCATTGATGTTGTAGATCTTGTGACGTGAATCCTTTGTAACACGTTCATCGCCACGTAACCAATAAACATCTTCAATGAAACCAGTCACGTAACATATTAACTGAGCCTTTGTGCCAGAAGCAATAGTCATGGGTTTCATGGGAGTTTCAACATTAAGTTTAAATTTGGCATCTCTTGAACGCAATTTTTGTTCTTGCTTTTCATAGTTGTCATTACCTTCATTTTTGGTCTTTTCTAATATTTGTTCTTCCTGCTGTTCGTTGTATGTTTTATATGCTCTCCTTTCTGTAATCTTTTTCATATAATCAGAGATATCCACAAATTTGCTTATTTTCATCTGGCCACTCTCACTTTCAGCATAACATGTGTAAAGGCCTGTATCGTTCTTGATCGGATTTTGTATGATTAACTGTCTAACACCGTCTTGCAGGTCCACGTATTTGTATTTGTTGTCTTCCCCTTGCAACAAGGTATTGTCTTTTTGCCAGTAAATATTGGGCTTAGGATTTCCTGATACTTTACACTCCAAAGTAATATGATTTTCATGAGAATGATATGCATCTAAAGTTGAAATGAAATTGAAGTGATTAAACATAGAAACAAAAATTATAATGAAGTTAGCAGGCAATTGAATGCTGTTGCTCAAATGACTGAAAGTATGTAAAAAAGAAAGCTTTGTATGGACATACATAAAAACGTACCTGAACATTACGCTAGAAGGACAGATCAAATAACACATCAGACTATTTACAACGATCGTACTTAGAACACTTGCACACTTACCTTTAATGCCAACTGTAAATGTAGGGGCTTGTAATTCTTCTTTGTCCGTACTATATACAAACAAAGTGCAAGAGGAAACAATTTCATTTTCGGAACCCTTTACCCTTAATGTGTATTCACCACTTTGCTCTTCGGTAACACCAATCAAATTCAGCCAAGCAATTCCATCTTGCATCGACAATTTACTCTTTGGTCCAAATGCTATGGGATTTTCATTGTGGAACCAGCGGGCGGTAGGATCGGGACCATCAATATTAACCATCCATTTAACATTGCTGCCTTCCTTAACGGTGCGATTTGAGAGGAAGTTTCTGAAGTAGATGCGTTTTCTTAGATCCGGAGGTGCTGCTACCTCACGTCTTCTGCCACCACCTTCTTCATCATCGTCTTGCTTCTTCTTGCGTTTCTTCTCCTTCTCTTCTTCGGTTTCCTGTGTTGGTGGTAGTGCAGGTGGCCTGTCACGGGAAGGTGACACTGGCCTCCTACGTCTCGGCTGCACAGTAACCATGTGTGTTATTTCTGCCTTTCCTTCACGATTCTCAGCTTGACATACGTATTTACCACTGTCAGCCGGTACTGGATCCATTATAAATAATTCTATAGTACCATCATCATGTTCAATTTGCTGATATTTTTCGCTGGGTTCTATTTTAACACCATCCTTCACCCAAGTTATGGTGGGTGTGGGCAAGCCGCGCACATGACAATCCAATTGGACTTCATTAATTTTTCCATGGTAGGTATCCTTAATATTGCGTGTAAAGGTAGGTGGAACATCTCCTGTACCAGGATCAGAATAAACCTCAAGTCTACAAAATGTCGAAGCTTCGCCTGTTTCATCTCTAGCCCAGCATTTATATTCACCAGAATCCTCTTGAGCTGCTGATGTAATTTCCAAGACACATAGACCTTCCATATAGCGACCACGAATCTTTTGACTATTCTGAATTTGTTCATCATTTTTAAACCATTTAACTTGTGGCTCTTTGGCCTCCAAGAAACACGATATTTTCACTTTTGATCCTTCGGCTACCACACGATCCCTTACGGCAGTAGCAAAGTGAATGCCAATAACCTTCTCACGTTTTTTAAGACTACCAGTCTCAGAACCTGTGTCGGTAGCGTAAGCAGAAGCTGAGGATGCTTCAGTTTCTTCATCATCCTTTTTCGGTTTGCGTACACGTTTCTTTCCTTTGCTGCCCTCATCCCCTTCAGATTCTGGTGCATCAGTCTTTGTAGCTTCTTTAGGCTTCTCTGCCTCAACATGCTTGGGCTTTAGTAGACTCTTATCCGCATGGAAAACCCCATGTATATTGTCGGCTATATGATTTTCCTTTCCTTTAAACATCACGATATGAACAGTTTCCGCCTTTCCAGCACAAGTCTCTGCCCTTACTATATATTTTCCACTATCCTTGTCATTTGGACTATCTATTACCAACTCACAATTGCCATCGGGGTGCTGGAGTATATGAAATCTTCCTCCATTTTCAATTTCAATATTATCCTTGAGCCACTGAACTTGTGGGGTTGGAACACCACGAATACCAGTCTCCAAAATTAATTCATTCGAATTCAAATGATAAGTGTCTATTTAATAAAATTAAACAAAAAATAATAAATTTTTAAAACAATTGCATAATGCATTTCTTTTGTTTGCATCTATGTGCTGTTACACAATACGACATACATAAATAACAGTCTACAATTTTTCTCATCACTCTTTTATTTTGTTTTTCTTATGCTCACCTTTAACAGGACGCACAAATACGGGTTCAATATCGTCTGAAACATTTGGAGTGTAGACATGTAATTGACACGATGAAGTTATTTTGCTGAATTCATTCTGTGCCGTTAAAGTATAAATGCCAGAATCTTCGGGCTGACAATTCAAGAATTCCAAACATGCAAGACCTTCACGGTTCATATTACGTATACGCGGGCCATAGGTAACATTCTGATCATCTTTTGTCCACTTCATTGTGGGATTTGGACCATTTACCACCGACTGTAACTTTACTTTGGAGCCAACCATCACATAGCGATTCGATAAATATGTAGAGAAATACAATTGTTGCTTGGGAGAGGGGTCTGGCATTCGGCTTCGTCTCTCATATGTAACATCAACTTCATCGTCCTTCTTTTTGGATTTCGGTGGTCTTCCAGCCTTATCGCCGCCAGCACCAGCTCCTCCCTTCTTACTGCCCGTATCCGAGTCACTCATAATGCTGGATAAAATACTAGATCTTCTGGATTGATGAACATCAACAACAACAGAATGTGATGTTTGTTGGCTGCCTAATTTATTTTGTGCAACGCAAGTATATTTACCACTATCATTCGCTGTGGGCTTGTTGATGATTAGCTCGCAAATACCATCTAAATGTTCAATTTGCACAATGCGATCATCAAGTACAACAGGTATTTGGTCTTTTAACCAAGTAACTACTGGTCGCGGATTGCCACGTATCTTAGTGTCGAGAATTAAATCGTTTTGAGAAGAGTGATAAACATCTGAGAAGATACAGTAAGTAGATAAAAATTCAAATTGAAAGTGATCTGAATATGTCATACTATTTTTGGCAACACACAAATAAATTTTCAACAACAATAACATCGAACGTTACACACAAATACTATCGAAATCACAAACACAAACACTTTCGAAAAGATCAAACGATCTTGTTGCTTTGTTTTCTTTAAATGTCAAGATTGATCGATCGATCAATTTATCAGTTGATTAAGTGTTTAAACATCGCCAATTTTGTTTAAGTATAGGTATATGTTTATGTGTTAATAGTTTTTTTTTCGATTTAATTACAATTATAGAATTTTTAAAAATACCTCTCAGTGGTAGTGCGAAAATGGGTTCATGCTCATCGCCTTCAGTTTGCGCAGAATATACCTTGAAATAGCAAGATGTTTCTATCTCACTAAATTCGTTTTTGGCAACACATTTGTAGACACCAGAAGTTTCCGAATTGACATTTATTAGTTCAATTATAGCCTTATCGGCGTCTGTATGATTCTTTATTTTATCACCATAGGTGACCCACTTGTCGTCCTTCATCCATCTGCATGCTGGATCAGGACCAATTATAGTGACAACTAATTTCACTGTGGTACCTTCCAAAGCCATTCGATCACGTAGTTGTGTGGCAAATTTCAATTTTTGTCTATCAGAAACAATAGTTTCTGGAGAAGCTCTTGATCCTCTTGATCTTACTTCCACCACAGCCTGAGCTCGTTTCATATCCGATTCGCCTTTCGATTTTAGAGCCTCTTCCATAGCTTTCTTGGCTGTCAGTTCCTTATCCTTTTGGATACGATCTCTAGCATGGAATATTCCTTGAACATGATAGTGAAGATTTTTGGCCACTTCGACTGTGTGATTGATTTGAGCTTCCCCACTAGAGTTGATGGCTTTGCATGTGTACATTCCACTATCTCTATTATTAGGCTTATAGATCAAGAGCTTGTAAACACCGTGAGCTTCCTCAAGTTTGGTGAACTTAACATTTGGCTTTACTTCAAATGCACCTCTCCACCAAGTTATTACTGGCCTAGGAACACCATGAACATGGACTTCAATTGTCAATTCATCGTCACGTAAATGATAGTATTCTGAAAATTACCAAAGGTACCAATCAGTAGTGTGTGTATATAGTTTTTTTTTATTTTTGGAACTGTTATTGCTATAAACATACCTCTTACTAATCTGAAAGATGGTGGTGCCGGTTGGTCCTTGAAAACTTCATAAATCGTAACATAGCACGAAGAAGTTACTTCATCATTCATGTTCGCAATAACACACGAATATTCGCCAGAGTCCAAAATGGTCGTATTTACTATTTCTAAGGCTAAAATATTATTGTTATTGATTATACGATGAGTATTATCTCTTTCGAGTTGTCGGCCATCCTTGAACCATTTCACCGAAAGTTCAGGACCGCCAACAGCACAAGCCAATCGCACGTTATTTCCGGCTTCGACAGTGCGATCAGACAAAAATACAACAAAGTGTGGCAGACGTCTCTGGTCACGTAAACGTTGCCATTCTTCATCACGTTGCTTTTCACTTTTTCGCACAGCCAAGCTATATTTCCGCATTTGCAGCATAAATTCCTCGCCTTCCTCTGCGGCGATCTTTTTCCACCGCTCTTCATCATCTGGATCAGGTCGTGTAAATCCTTCTGATGCATTGCTACTACGTCTTGTTTCGGCTGGCAAATCTCCAACTTCGTCCATTTCCTCGTTTTCGTCTTCGTTTTCATCATATCTAGACTCATCATCATATCTGGACTCATCATAACGAGAGCTTCCTTCATCAAATTCAGTTCCCTCATCGCCTTCACCTTCTTCTTCCCCTTCTTCAGCTTCTTCAGCAGCCTCAGCTTCTTCTTGAGCACGTCTTTCGGCCTCCTCCCGTTCCCGTTGTTCCTGCTCAGCTTTTAAGCGTTTTTGCCGTTCCTCGAATGTCTCTACCGGTTTCTTGGCAGCTGCCTTAGCTGCTTCTTCCTCAGCAGCCTTAGCAGCAGCCTTGGCTTGCTCTTCCATTTGTAAAGCCAATTTGCTTTTTTTTGGTGGCGGCTTTGGTCCTGGTCCAGCTGGTTGCTGCTGTTTTTCTTCAAACATTTTTTTACTAGCTTTTTGACCACCGCCCATTTCCAGTTTTAATGTCAATTTTGGACTGGGAGATTTTTCCTTCTTTTCCTTCTTTTTGGCAGCTCCTTTCTTTTTGCCCTTTTTAACGGGTTCGTCGGTCTCGTCCATATCAACACTTTCTTCACGAAATTCATCTTGCTCTGCAGTCTCACCAACCTGTCCTTCAGTACTAACATCCTTTTCGGCTGACCTGCGGGGTGTACGTCCTTTTCTGCTACCCTTAGCTTTTTTCTTGGGCTTTACTACCTCCTCTATGATTTCTTCTTCTTCTTCTTCGTACTCCTCGTATTCTTCAACTACGTAGATAACCTCAACATTAGAAACATCCATTACAGCAGCACGATCGATAACAGAGAGATCAGAGGTTATGTAACGCACAGGTTTTTGTGCTTCTAATGGTTCTGAAATATCCATAACTAATGCGCGATCAAACACTGCTGTGTTGCATGTTAGAAGCGTTTTTAAGTCCCTGCCTAACTCGAAGGGAGTTTTTTCCTTTTCCTCTCTCTTTAGAAAGGGAGTTATACTACGCCATGTTGAGGGAGTGGCACTGCGTCTTGTCATATATAAGGTGAAAGGAGTTTGAGAACGTCCACGAATTGGTGTAGCACTGCGTCCACGCAAACTACCTGGAGTAGGTGATTTTAATTTGCGTTTCTTTTGGGCTGGAACTTGCAACGTATCTTGAACAGGTGCTGCCTCAGGTTCCTCTGAGGCACGAGCATCACCTGCATTGGTTTCCCCTTCAGTTTCACCCATTTTATTAGGTAGACACTCTTTAAATAAAGGATTTATAGGTCACACAACTAAAAATTAATAAATATATCGGAAACTTGATCGATTTTTTCTTTACTTATTATTCCGTTTTCGTTTCGGTTATTATTAAACACAATTCGTTAAATTTGAAATAAAAAATATAATATTTCTTAAGGACGTGATCGGCGATCGGTCCGTTCGTAGCGACGTATTTATTTCGACTGTTCCGAACGAACTGAAACAACCGTACGTTTCGAAAATTAAATTTCGAATGATCTGCGAAGCGGTTAGTCGATTTTTGTTCTAATTGCAATAGTTGCCAAGAATCTATAATTAATTTATTGTCATGGACTCGGCAACGATTTATCAAACTTTATTTTTTTTACGTGAAGGTAAATTTTATTGTTATTTACAATTAAAAATATTTTCAAAATGAAACGCAATCAAATGTAAATCTTACTCAACAGAAATATCACATCAGTCGGAAAAACTTAAAAAATGAACTTGACCTTAAAAACATATAAAGAAAAAAAACAACAAATTTTATAATTATATAAAAGTATTTGCCTACCTGTTTTGGACCTACGTGAACTAAGAACAATTAAAATATTTTACTTAATGATTTTAGTATTTTGTATTTACAAGTGTGTTAATAATTAAAAAATCAAAAAAATAAATAAAATAAGGCAATCAAAATGTTTTTCTGGCAAGAAAGCATGGTTAGTAATTTCCTATTTATTTTAAAATAATTAAATAAAACTATTAATAGCATTTAAGAAAATATACACTTATCAATCTTTAATCAGTAATACATGTATTTTAGATACCCTATGCCAACTATAAATAATAATAAATGCATACAAAATATTCCACCGATAAGTTTATTCTAAATGTTCATTCAAGTATTAGAACGTAGGGCATCATCATTAGAATTGAATTTGAGAAACAAAATTAAATAAACAATTAATCGATTAACATACCTCTGATATTACGAGTAAATATTGGTGGTGTGCCAAATTTATTTGTAGGTATATCATACAGTGTCACAAGGCAACTAGTTTCCACTTCACCATTTCTATTAGCAGCAACACATCTGTATACTGCTGCATCTTGCAAATCTGCTGATAGTATTTCTAAGCAATATAAACCATCCTTTTGGGTGATTTTGAATTTAGAACTGTTTTCAATGGCAGCATTTTCTTTAAACCAGCACACTTCTAAGTCGTTGCCTGATATGCCGCATGTCAATTTAATATCACTTCCTACTGATGAATTGCGGTTGGTAAGTTTAATGTCTACACCAGGCATACGTTTAGCATTTCGTTGTTCTCTAAGATCCTTATATTCATTTGATTTTTTGGATTTGTCAGCCTTTGCCTGAATACTAGACGTTCCTACGTTTTCTATAGCTGTTTTATATTCCTTTAAAGCATTTTTTGTTTCGGTTTCTAGTTTCGTATGTTCCAAATTCTCGGCCTTAATCTTAGATATTGCGGTACTCTTTTCAATGGTCTCTACAACTTTTTCTTCAGGTTCTTTCGTTTCGTTTTCTTCCAATAATTTGTTAACACACTCAGATATTTCTTCGGCTTCCAGTTGCTTGTCTTCTAACTTTTTCTTAGAGAAGCTCACATCCTTTTCCTCCAACTGTCTTGTTTTATCTTCTAGGTTATTTTCTTCTAACTTGATAGCATTAACGTCAGATATTCCAGCCTTTCTTATAGCTTCTTTGTCGTCATTTTCTTTAGCGCGTTTTGCTTCTGTCTTTAGTGTTTTCTGTTCGATCTTCTCAGATTTTTTATCCTTTTCTTTAGTTGCTATAATATCCTTTTCTTCATCCTTTTTCGTTTCAGACTCAAGGTTCTCTCCTTTTACTGTATCGGCCTCAACTTCAGTTATTTCAGACTTTTTCTTAGCTACCTTAATGCCATCTTCTTTAGTTTTTTCTACGACAGCTTCTGATTCATTTTCTTCTAACGTCTTGACTTTTTTCTCGGTTATTTTAGGTTTTTTCTTAGTGGTCTTTGTGTCGATTTTTTCAGCGTTCTTCTCTTCCAACTTCTCGGTCTTAAGATCTTTTTCTTCAGCCTTCTTCATTTGAGTATCCAGTTTCTCATCTTTTAACTTCTCGGTCTTAATATCAGATAGCTCGACCTTCTCTGTTGAAGCATCTTTTGCTTCAGCCTTTTTTGTTTTAGACTCTAGTTTATTGTCCTTCAATAAACTAGAGTCTAATTTATCGTCAGGTACACTTTCTTTCGCCTTCTTCGCTTCAACTTCAAGATTATTTTCTTCTTGCTTTTCGGCCTTTATCTTTGATACTTCAGCCATTTTTTTATCAGCCTTAAGGATATTTTCTTTATCTGTGTCAGCCTCTAGCTTATACTCATCTATATTTTTCGGTTTCTCCTTAGGTTTCGTTTTTTCGGTTTCTTTGGTGATTTTCTCTTCTACCATTTCGACTATAGTATCGGATGTCTCTGCTTTATGTTTAGTGGATGTCATATCTTTTACTTCAGCTTTTTTCGTTTCAGCCTCAAATCTTTCTTTTTTTAAGTTCTCATCCTTAACTTTAGATAACTCGGTAATATATTTTTCTGTACCCTTTTCCACTTCAACTTCTGGTGCGTTCTCTGTTTCGTCTTCTATGATTTTTTTTTCGGCCTTTACTTTTGATACCTGAACTTGCTCTTCCGCCTTACTTACGTCAGCTTCTTCATTCTTTCCTATGAATTTCTCGATATTTATCTTTTCTTTATCTGTCTTAATATATTTTTCTTTATCCTCTTCAATTGTAGTATCTTTTTTCTTTTCCTCTAGCTTTTCGTCCTTAACTTCCAGGTTCTCCACGTTTATTTCAGATAACTCAGTCTTTTCTTTAGTGGACAACAAATCTTGTTCTTTAGCCTTCATCAGCTCGTTCTCTACTTCCCTTTCTTCAAACCTTTCAGCATTAACCTGGGATATCTCAGCACTTTCTTTAGCTGCCTTAATATCTTTTTCTATAGCCTTTTTCATTTCAGTATCTAGTTTTTTCTCTTCTAAGTTCTCGATCTCAATCTCGGATAATTCGGCTTTCTCCTTAACTGCCTTAACTTCCTTTTCTTCAACCTTCTTTGCCTCACCCTGCAGCTTTCTCTTTTCTAACTTCTCGGCCTTAATTTCCGATATATCGGCCTTTTCTTTAGTGGCCATAACATTTTTTTCTTTAGCCTTCGTCATGTTGACCTCGAATTCTTTCTCTTCGAACTTTTCGGCATTAACCTGGGATATCTCAGCATTTTCTTTGGCTGCATTAATGTCTTTCTCTTCAGCCTTTTTCACATCAGTATCTAGTTTTTTCTCTTCTAAGTTCTTGATCTCAACCTCAGATAATTCGGCTTTCTCCTTAATTGCCTTAACTTCCTTTTCTTCAACCTTCTTTGCCTCACCCTGCAGCTTTTTCTTTTCTAACCTCTCGGCCTTAATTTCCGATATATCGGCCTTTTCTTTGGTGTTCATAACATTTTTTTCTTCAGCCTTCTTCATGTTGACCTCGAATTCTTTCTCTTCGAACTTTTCGGCATTAAGCTGGGATATCTCAGCACTTTCTTTGGCTGCCTTAAAATCTTTTTCTTTAGCCTTTTTCACATCAGTATCTAGTTTTTTCTCTTCTAAGTTCTTGATCTCAACCTCAGATAATTCGGCTTTCTCCTTAATTGCCTTAACTTCCTTTTCTTCAACCTTCTTTGCCTCACCCTGCAGCTTTTTCTTTTCTAACCTCTCGGCCTTAATCTCAGATATCTCGGCCTTTTCTTTGGTGGCCATAACATTTTTTTCTTCAGCCTTCATCATGTTGACCTCGAATTCTTTCTCTTCGAATTTTTCGGCGTTAAGCTGGGATATCTCAGCACTTTCTTTAGCTGCCTTAATATCTTTTTCTATAGCATTTTTCACTACAGTATCTAGTTTTTTCTCTTCTAAGTTCTTGATCTCAATCTCAGATAATTCGGCTTTCTCCTTAACTGGCTTAACTTCCTTTTCTTCAACCTTCTTTGCCTCACCCTGCAGCATTTTCTCTTCTAAACTCTCGGCCTTAATCTCAGATATCTTGGCCTTTTCTTTGGTGGACATAATATTTTTTTCTTCAGCCTTCATCATCTTGACCTCGAATTCTTTCTCTTCGAACTTTTCGGCATTAAGCTGGGATATCTCAGCATTTCCTTTAGCTGCATTAATGTCTTTCTCTTCAGCCTTTTTTACTTCAGTATCTAGTTTTTTCTGTTCTATTTTCTCGACCTTAATCTCAGATACTTCGGCTTTCTCCTTAGCTGCCTTAACTTCATTTTCTTCAACCTTCTTTGCCTCACCCTGTAGCTTTTTCTCTTCTAACCCCTCGGCCTTAATCTCAGATATCTCGGCCTTTTCTTTGGTAGCTATAACATTTTTTTCTTCAGCCTTCATCATGTTGGCCTCGAATTCTTTCTTTTCGAACTTTTCGGCGTTAAGCTGGGATATCTCAGCACTTTCTTTAGCTGCCTTAATATCTTTTTCCATAGCCTTTTTCACTTCAGTATCTAGTTTTTTCTCTTCAAAGTTCTTGATCTCAATCTCAGATAATTCGGCTTTCTCCTTAACTGTCTTAACTTCCTTTTCTTCAACCTTCTTTGCCTCACCCTGCAGCTTTTTGTTTTCTAACCTTTCCGCCTTAATTTCCGATATATCGGCCTTTTCTTTGGTGGTCATAACATTTTTTTCTTCAGCCTTCATCATCTTGACCTCGAATTCTTTCTCTTCGAACTTTTCGGCATTAAGCTGGGATATCTCAGCATTTTCTTTAGCTGCCTTAATATCTTTTTCCATAGCCTTTTTCACTATATCGGCCTTTTCTTTGGTGGTCATAACATTTTTTTCTTCAGCCTTCATCATCTTGACCTCGAATTCTTTCTCTTCGAACTTTTCGGCATTAAGCTGGGATATCTCAGCATTTTCTTTAGCTGCCTTTATATCTTTTTCTATAGCCTTTTTCACTTCAGTATCTAGTTTTTTCTCTTCTAAGTTCTTGATCTCAATCTCAGATAATTCGGCTTTCTCCTTAACTGCCTTAACTTCCTTTTCTTCAACCTTCTTTGCCTCACCCTGCAGATTTTTCTTTTCTAACCTCTCGGCCTTAATCTCAGATATCTCGGCCTTTTCTTTGGTGGAAATAACATTTTTTTCTTCAGCCTTCGTCATCTTGACCTCGAATTCTTTCCGTTCGAACTTTTCAACATTTAGCTGAGATATCTCAGCACTTTCTTTTGCCGCCTTAATATCTTTTTCTATAGCCTTTTTCACTACAGTATCTAGTTTTTTCTCTTCCAAGTTCTTGATCTCAATCTCAGATAATTCGGCTTTCTCCTTAACTGCCTTTACTTCCTTTTCTTCAACCTTCTTTGCCTCACCCTGCAGCTTTTTCTTTTCTAACCCCTCGGACTTAATCTCAGATATCTCGGCCTTTTCTTTGGTAGCCATAACATTTTTTTCTTCAGCCTTCGTCATCTTGACCTCGAATTGCTTTTCTTCGAACTTTTCGGCATTAAGCTGGGATATCTCAGCACTTTCTTTTGCTGCCTTAATATCTTTTTCTATAGCCTTTTTCACTTCAGTATCTAGTTTTTTCTCTTCTAAGTTCTTGATCTCAATCTCAGATAATTCGGCTTTCTCCTTAACTGGCTTAACTTCCTTTTCTTCAACCTTCTTTGCCTCACCCTGCAGCTTTTTCTCTTCTAACCTCTCGGCCTTAATCTCAGATATCTCGGCCTTTTCTTTGGTAGCTATAACATTTTTTTCTTCAGCCTTCATAATGTTGGCCTCGAATTCTTTCTCTTCGAACTTTTCGGCGTTAAGCTGGGATATCTCAGCACTTTCTTTAGCTGCCTTTATATCTTTTTCCACAGCCTTTTTCACTTCAGTATCTAGTTTTTTCTCTTCAAAGTTCTTGATCTCAATCTCAGATAATTCGGCTTTCTCCTTAACTGCCTTAACTTCCTTTTCTTCAACCTTCTTTGCCTCACCCTGCAGCTTTTTCTTTTCTAACCTTTCGGCCTTAATTTCCGATATATCGGCCTTTTCTTTGGTGGTCATAACATTTTTTTCTTCAGCCTTCATCATCTTGACCTCGAATTCTTTCTCTTCGAACTTTTCGGCATTAAGCTGGGATATCTCAGCATTTTCTTTAGCTGCCTTTATATCTTTTTCTATAGCCTTTTTCACTTCAGTATCTAGTTTTTTCTCTTCTAAGTTCTTGATCTCAATCTCAGATAATTCGGCTTTCTCCTTAACTGGCTTAACTTCCTTTTCTTCAACCTTCTTTGCCTCACCCTGCAGCTTTTTCTCTTCTAACCTTTCGGCCTTAATCTCAGATATCTCGGCCTTTTCTTTGGTGGATATAACATTTTCTTCTTCAGCCTTCATCATGTTGACCTCGAATTTTTTCTCTTCGAACTTTTCGGCATTAAGCTGGGATATCTCAGCATTTCCTTTAGCTGCCTTAATGTCTTTCCCTTCAGCCTTTTTTACTTCAATATCTAGTTTTTTCTCTTCTAACTTCTCGACCCTAATCTCAGATACTTCGGCTTTCTCCTTAACTGCCTTAACTTCATTTTCTTCAACCTTCTTCGTCTCACCCTGCAGCGTTTTCTCTTCTAACCTCTCGGCCTTGATTTCTGATATCTCGGCCCTCTCTTTAGTGGCCATAACATTTTTGTCTTCAGCTTTCATCCTGTTTGCCTCCAGTTCTTTTTCTTCGAGTTTTTCAGCAATAACCTGGAATATCTTAGCATTTTCTTTCCTTGTCTTAATGTCTTTTTCCTCAGCCTTTTGCACTTCAGTATCCAGGTTCTTCTCTTTTAACTTATCCACATTAATCTCAGATATCTCGGCCTTCTCCTTATCTGCCCTAACTTCCTTTTCTTCAGCCTTTTTCGCCTCAGCCTGCAGCTTTTGCTCCTTTAATATCTCCGCTTTAACCTCTGATATCTCGGTCTTTTCCTTAGTAGCCATAACATTGTTTTCTTCAGCTTTCATCACCTCGGACTCGAGATCATTCTCTTCGAACTTCTCATCATTAATCTGGGATATTTTAGCAGTTTCTTTAGTTAGCTTAATGTCTGTTTCTTTAAGTTTTTTAACTTCAGTATCTAGTTTCTTCTCTTCTAATTTCTCGGCCTTGATCTCATATATTTCGACTTTTTTCTTAGCTGTCTTAAATTCCATTTCTTCAACCTTCTTCGCGTCAGACTGTAAGTTTTTCTCTTCTAACCTCTCGGCCATCTCTTTAGTGGCTATAACTTTTTTTTCTTCAATTTGACTTACCTCGGCCTTTAGTTCTTTTTCTTCGAACTTTTCGGCATTAACCTGTGATATCTCAGCATTTTCTTTAACTGCATTAATATCCCTTTCACTTGCTTTTTCTACTTTAGCGTCCATTTTTTTCTCCTCTATATTCTCAGCCTTTACATCGGATATCTCGGCCTTCTCTTGACTACATTTTTCCGCTTCGGCTATAAATATATTTTCTTCCAACTTCTCGACTTTAATCTCAGAAATCTCATCCTTCTGTATAGTGGCAATAACATTATCTTTTTGTTTAGCTTGTTTCATTTCAGCATCAAGACTCTTTTCTTCTATTTTCTCATCCTTGATCTCAGATACCTCAGCCTTATATTTAGTAGATATGACATTTTCTTCTTCAGCCTTCTTCATTTTAGGTTCTGGTTCTATTATTTCAAAGTTTTCGATCTTCTCCTCCAACATTTCATCGTCTTTTCTTTCTTCATTACTGTATATTTCTTTAGCAGCTTTCGTTTCATTACAACGTTCCTTTTCGTCCAATTCTTCGTCCATCGATATTTCAACATTCTCTTTAATTGGTTCTTTTTTCTCTGACTTCCGCTGTTTGATTTCAAGATTATTTTCTCCTTCTTTTGGCTCGGCTACTTCAACTGCAGATATATCTTTTACTTTGCCTACAACTTTGGATATTGACTCGCACAAATTTAATATATTTTCATATACCTTCAGCGTTTTAATATTATTTGCAGAGTTTTCAATTGAATCGTACTGTTTTAAAGAAATACGTTTTACATTCTCAAGATCTAAATTAAAATCTGGGGTCGTAATTTCAAGCATATCATCAAATAAAACAAAAATATCCATTAAATTTTTCTGCATTTCAATCATATGAACTGATGACTTTTCAATGTCTTTCACCATTTTAAGTCTATCAGCTATATTTTGCATGTTCAAAAGTTTTGTGGTTAAATCTGTAAATTTTAATTGCCAAGGTTTATTTGTTACTGATTCTATTTGGGCATTTGCAGATGTGACCTTTTCGTTCACTTTTTTTTGGTACTCAGCATTAATGGATTCTATTAAATCAAAGTTATTTTCAAAAATTGAGTCAATAACGTTTTCAATTGCTTCAATCAAATTATCATTATATGTGTGTACTATGTGTTCTCTGAGTTGAAGAATACATTTATGTTTTTGTTCGTTATCTGGGCACTCTAACGCATGTTGTAAATCTTGTGTAAGATCTTGTAGATCAATAGTTTTAACAGTTAATTCTAAAGCGATTGCAACTGTTTCCTTTACAGTGTTTTGCAAAAATAATTGCTCTGTTTTAATTGCTTCGAAAAGTTGATCCATCGTTTCATTCATATTTTCTATTTCCAATAATATTTCAAATGAATTATTCAGTTCATTTTGATTTAGTTTTCTAATTAACTGATCAAGTTTGGTGCAATTCAAAGCATTAGGCTTTATTGCGCATACTTTATCTGTCACTTCCTTTAATTGACATAAGGCATCCTTGAGGGTCATAAAGGAGCTTGATAATGAATCCATATTTCCTGGATTCTGAAGGTAAATACTATTTGCTTCCGAAATAATTTGATTAAGGCTATGTGAAACCCTTTGCAATATGTTTGATTTCTTAGGTTCACATTCAATGTATTTTACAATTTTAGATATGTTAGGCTTAATAGCTTCGACAATGTCATAAAGTACAGATTTGTGCAATTTGTCGTTATTGTTTATAATATTTAAAACAATTTTATTAAGATTTTGTAAAATATCATGTGTAACTTTATCAGAGACCTCATTACGCATTGCATAATTTATGAGTTCTTTGGTTTTAAATAGAGGCAGGAATAAACGATCTTCCAAAGCAGTACGATTGTCCTCTTTAACAGCCGATTGTAACTCCTTTAAGTTCTCTTCAACTGACTTTGTAAAGTCTAAAGCTCTCTGTTGAACGTCTTTAGTTGATAAAGTTTGAATACATTGATGTGTACTATCAATAAGTTCAAGGACTTGCTTTATAAACGGTGCTAATGGTTTTTCTGATTTCATATCGACTTGCAAATCGCTGTTCTTTTTCTCACACTTTCTTTGAAGAGAATCTAATTCAGATTCTTTGTCATTTACTGAATCTAATTCGGAAACTTTAGATGCATGCCTCAATTCAAACTGATCATCATATATTTCTGTTTCTGTAGATGATGAATTTTCTGGTGTTGGAGTTTTATGTTCTTCTTTAATAACTTTTTTTCTTTTTTCCATATTTTCCATTAAAGAATTTAGTAGATTTGGTAACATTTCAATAGCTCTCTCTTTTTCTACCACATATTCCATTTTGGATTGAAGTTTATTTTCTACCTCAATCAAAGCATTTTCCAATTTTTCGACTGTCTCTTTATTTTCTTGCATAAAAGCATGAACTAAAGCATTATTCTGAGTAAGTCCTTCTTGTATCTCTGTTAAGAAAAATTGTGCTGAATTGACATGTCTCAAAAGCACTTCCATTTGTTGTTTATTCACTCCTTCTTTATCCGAATCAAGAATTGTTTTAATTTCCATTAACTCGGGGGTAAGATAATCAATTTCTTGCAATAACTCAATAATTCTTAAATTGCCTTCATTGTTTTCAATAAAATCATAAATAGAAACTAATGTATTTTGGGTTTTCAAAAGAACAGGCAGTATCTCACTGTTGGCTTTTTCGCTTACATCGTTAAGCACTCTAAATGCAGTCATAAGTTGAGTTTGTAATTGGACCATTACACTCGATGAAGTTTCTATATCGAGTTTATTTAATCTGCTTATAACATCAACTGTCTCCATCAGATTTCTAAGCGGTTGTATAATGGTATCAACATTTTGTTGGGTACTTGCTTGCGAGCAAGCCACTATAAATTCTGAAAACGCCAATACTATTTTCTCTTTCATTTCCATAGCCAATTGAAGCTCTAACGAAGGCATGGCTTGAAGCAAATCCTCAAATGTTTTCTCTATATCTTCAAGACCTGTTTCCAAATCTGTTGATTCATAGGTGTGCACTAAACATTCTTTAAGTTTGAACATGGTTTTGGCTACTTTCGTTTCGTTTTGAAGTAAATCCTCCGTTTTTTCATCCGTTTTCAATATACTAGTTTCCAAATTTTGTAAATCGCTTTTAAGTTCCTTCATTATAACTTCCAAGCTAGTAACTTCAATGTCTTGTATATTTTTTGTGTTAATTATACACTTTTCAATTTGCTTAATACCTCCAGCTACACAATCCTTTAACTTTAATGTCTTAACTTCTACTTCATGTGTCTGTGCACGTTCACAGTGAGCAACTGTGGGCACCATCTGATTTTCGGCATATGTTGTGATATTAGAAACATTTAAGGATGATAAATCTTCAATATTTTCAAATACCTGGACATCGAAATTTTCGCAATATTTTAGTAGGTTGAAAAGAATTTCGGACTTTTCTTTAATCGCCTTGAACTCAGGACAATTCTCCAGAGCACTATATGCTTGATATTGTTTTACTTTTACAATTGCTTCTTTAATACTTAGTAAAGGCTTTGCCCAGGTTTTTAAATTTTCTAAACTAATTTTATCGGAAAGATTTGAAATTTGAGATAGTAACTCATTTTCCTCCACACGAATGACCGCCTCTTCCAATGTCATTAAAGGTTGAATAAATTCTTTAAGATGGGAAAATGTTTGGGTATCGGCCAATGACTCTAAAGTCTCCAAGGCTTGATTTTCATGCACTGCCAGCACATAAGGGCGCAAACTTTGCAATACTTCCGCAACTGACATGCTGACTGAAGATACTGAATTCATTGCTCCCACCTGTTCTAGTTCTTGAGTATAGAATACTTTCACACCTTCTACCAATTCTTTCAAGGGCTGAGCCAAAGTTTTCAGCTCAGAAATTTCATCTCCGCTCAAATCCTTCACATCGACATTGTCCATATACTCCTGTATCTGTAGGACACAGTTTTGTAAACTACAAACGGCCTCGGCCATTGTGCAAGGATCTGTACATTCAGAAGACGAATGAACTACATCTAGTATATGGGGTTGTACTGTTTGCTCTAAACATTGTTTAAAGTCTTGCATTTTGTTGACAGTTGCTTTTATCTGTTCGGCCGCCTCGATTTGTAGTGACGCCATGTCATAGTCATTACAATGAGCTAATACGGTGGCAATGCTATTTTTCAACTGGCCTAATAATTCATCCACTTGAAATTTTTTCTCTTCGAATGATTTTAAAGGTCCAGATGTCAGTTCTTCTGCAATTTCTTTAGGCATTGAAGCTCTGTCACTATCGAGAGGCAAGGATTCAGCAGCGGATTTCAAGGCTGATATATCTTCTAAAGTCGACAAATCTTCCACCGTTGGTTCGGAAATAAACTTGGGTAATATGTTTTCTAATACAACCAAAATTTTGTTAAATGACTCCATAACTGGTGTACTAGTTGCACAGTTATCATCAATTCGATCTATAACAGCTTTTAGCTCCTGCAAGTCACTGCGACAATTGGTATGGAAGATTTTCAAAAATTCATTTTTGTTCTTGGCAACTAATAACTTCTCAAAGGAGTCGTTTAAACTCTCAGTTGTTTTAGCAGTACTTCTCAGTATATTCATGGATGACACTAAGGACAGTTTATCTTTTTCTATTGTATCCTTATTCTTAATGGTATTGATAAGTTGGTCGTAGGGCTTAGCTAAAGCAGTAAACTGCAGTATAAGTTCGCTGCTTAAAAATTTACTATTTTGTAATTCTTTGATATTGTCATACAACCTCTCGATACGATTTAAATGTTCCTCTAATTCAATTTTAATTTCCATTTCTTGCCTCATTGACAAGAAAAGGTTGCTATCCTTTGAAGCTTGTTCTTCATCGAGTGTAATTTCGTTCTGTATGTTGTTAAGCTCTTTTTTTTCAATATCAATTTCTATGCTTTTAATAAGAATTTTCATTTTCTCCAATGTTTCTTCTATGTCAGAATTTTGTTTTGTTGTCGCAAGTTGCAGTACATCCTGACTCACCTGAATTTTTTCACTTAAGCTGTGCAAGGGGTCCACAAGGTCAGCCAAAGAATCTGAAATTGATTTTTGCTCAATTTGTCGCATGCAGTAGTTTAGTTCATCTATTGGCTTCTTTATATTCTCTAATACTGTTAAATGGTACTTATCGATATCTTTGTCGATAACTTGACTGATAAGAGATGAAGTTTCTTCTCTAAGTTTTGATAATCTCACAGACACACTATCTGGCAAACGAGCAGTGATATGATCTATATTTGACTCAAGGTGTAGCACAGCTTGAGCCAAGGATTGTAAGAGTTTTTTGAGATCATCTGTGTCCAGAAGTTGATCATCTGTTATCTGGCCAGCTAATACATCTTGACTTAACTGAGCCAAACCGTTTTGAATTTCTTGTAATGGTGGGACCATTGATTCAACTGTACTGACCGTTAGTTTTCCAGCATCTATGTTGTGCGAAGGTTGTTGCTGAATAATTTCTAGGCCTTTATTGATTTCAAAAAGGGGTGGTGAAATAATATCCAAAATTGCCATATTTACTTTCTGTTCTACACTATCGGTGCCCGTCATTGAACTGACTTTATTTTCGATTTTAGCAACTGCAGCTTGTAGTTCATTAATGGGTTCTACTAAGTTTAACATTATTTTCTCATGTACATTTTTGTAGATATCTTCATCAGTTTCCTCAAGAGTTAATTCATTTTCGACCTTTTCCAAAGCCGTCTGAATTTTTATGACCGGGTCACAAATTATTTTCACTGATTCTGAAAATTTAGGTAAATTCGTTTCTACTATTTTAGCAAAAGGCAAAGGTTCTGGAATATCTTGCAGTTTAGCAACAGTTTCGGTAAAATGTTTTGTGGCTTCGATTTCTTGGGCCTCTTGCAACAAAGCCTGAGATTTAATAGTATCTTTGGTAATTTCTAATCCCTGTTTTATATCGTCGACTGTAAGTTGTAAGTTCGTTTTTAAATTTTCGTTTTCGAATAATTTTGAAATGGTTTTTACTTCCTCCAAGGCCTTTATTAAGTGATCCGCAATGCTGTCTACAATACAAACACTGGTTCTTTGGATTAATGTAGTGCCGGTTTCATCAATTTCTACACATTTTTCAATTACTTGCAAAGCTATATGCAGACTACGTATATCGTCGTTCATGGTTTCGAACAAGGCATCTAAAGGAGTTTCACCCGAATAAACTTTCAGCTTACTTTGTATCTGACCAATTGGCTCTATAACATTTTTTATTATAGCTATACTTTGGTCGGCTGAAGATGGAGTCATTAGCAAAGCTGATTGATTGATTACCTCAGATTCTACAGCATTTAAATGACCGTCTAAAATTTTCAAAAGTTTTGCCAGTGGTAGCAAAGATTTTAAATTTCTTTCTATGTCAGCTTCATTGCTGACAATCTTAAAGGGTATATCAGAAGAAACCTTTAAACCATCACCAACAGCTCCAGAAATATCTTGCAGTTGAGCTTCGTTTTCTGTAGTCTTTGAAGATTCGCTATCAGTTTGTTTCTTGCCCTTTTTGCGGACGGGAGCCTGTATGGATTCACATAGGGATTCATTTTCAATAGATTCCATTTTCGACATTTGCGCACTGGCATATGTTTGTAATTCGGAAGTATTTTCATCCACACTGCCATCGGAAGTTTTAGAAAGGCTAAAGAATTCGTCGTTTTCTGCAGGTTTAGATTTTTTTCTTTTCCTAGTGGGAGCTGTTAATGACAATTCTTCCTCCATTTTCTCAAATGAGGCTCTAGCATAGTCTCTTGTTTGTTTATCGAGCTCCTCCTCATCCTTCAAAGACGAACCATGTATAGTTACTTCATTTATAGAGATATCATCCAGGCCGGCTTCTGTGCGTAAGTCTTCTTCGTGAGAAAAGTATTCCGGAGAAATGTCTATAACTACAGCTTCCATAAGTAGTTTTCCCGATTGTGAGGTTTCTTTGACAAAACGCAAGGGAGGTAACTCGACAATATTATGTTCAGTAACGTGTTCCGAAATTTGATCGGCATACATTTCAACAATTTTCAATGCTTCTTCCTCTGTTAGGTCAGGAGTTTCATATAAAGAAACGGAAACTTCTTTACCATCAAATGAAAATGAAACATCACCCTTGTCGGTAATGGTTATGTCTCCCTGAGGAGTTTCATACAACTGAGATGTGTGTTCTTCTTGTATAGTAGATAGTGAAAAGTTACGCTGCAATTCATTTTGCTGCTGTGTTTCTTGTTTCGAATAGTCATCTTCAAATCCTAGCAAAGCAGCTGAACTAGCAACAACTCCCATACAATTACGCGCCTCACATGTATAAGTGCCCAAACAGCATGTACCGTCCTGTCCGGATATGATTTTATGAATATCACCCGGTTTTAATTCCACGCCATCTTTATACCACTTTAGCACGGGTTGAGGAACACCAATCACTTTACATTCCAAGTTAACAGCTCCTTCTTCGGTGAGTACTGCTCTTAGGCACTCGAGAAATCGTGGTTTCTTATAGTGTCTAGGAATTTGAAGCTTCAGAAAACAAGATGTAACAGTTGTTCCAAAATCATTTACAGCTACACATTTCCATTCAGCCTGGTCGATGAACTCCACACATCTTATATCTAAGTGGCAACTATTTTCTTCGCCACGATAGTGGTTATAGCGCTCGTTCGTCTGAATAGGCAACTCATCCCGAAACCACGATAGTAAAGGATCAGGAGTAGCCTCAACTTTAACAGTAAATTGAAACGGTTCATTGATTTTAGTTTCTTGAGATTTAAGTCCCATTAAAAACTTTGGTGGTTGCGACATTGATGCAGCAAACGTAAGGCGTTCTTCGTCATTCAATTGATTCTGTATATCTTCGACAGTCAATACAGCAATGCTGCTTGTTTCACCCATACAATTTTTGGCTATACAACAGTATGTGCCCAACGAATTGGTGCCAGTCAGTTGATACACATCACCTGGTTTGAGCTCTTGGCCATCTTTGAACCACTTTAATTGAGGTGTAGGAAATCCGACAACTTTACACTCAAACGATACTAAACCTTCTTCTGTCAAAATAGCTCTTAGACTTTCCATGAAACGAGGTTTGCGATAATTTTTAGGTACTGAAAAAATTTTATTATTTAAAAAAATTTTATCATCAATATTTCCATGCGATACTAACTTTCCATATCGACTACGCAAGTTGAGATACCCACACAACTTTCTTCGTTTGTAACAACACATTTCCATTCCCCCTCATCACATGCCTCCGATGGTTTAACCTCAATCATATACACACCCAAACCGTCCTCAATATATTTATATCTATCTTCAGAGTCAACACGCCCATTTTTATTATACCATACTACACTCTGGGGCCATGGTGGTACAGCCACTGAAAGAGAAGAACAAAAATTTATTTGTATTCTGATAATTCAAATGAAATCACATAAATTCTTAATTTTTTTCGTTTGTTTTTATCATTACTTTCGTAATCTCCTCTCTTATAATTGTTATCTTGTTATTTTGTTGTTTTTGGTGAGAAAATACAATAAGTACAATACAATGATCAGGTTGACCTGCCTCACTATGTATGTTCGGTATTTCAAGCATTCAAATCAGTTCAAGTTTATGTCTCTTTATAAATTTTTTCTTTACTAAATGCCGGCATTTATTTTGCAGCCACAATGACGCGTGATTTTTCATCAAAAGTTGGCCAAATGCCAAATCACATCAAATCAAATTAAAAACAAAAGAAAAAGGAATCAACAACACCAACAAATTAATGTGCTGTTTACAGTCAACTTTTAGACGAGCGAAAATTTTGCATGTGTTTTATTGTTGTAACAAAAACAAAATGCATTTGAAATACAGAATACATTGTAAACAGCACCGAAGAAATACATTGTAAACATTACATAAAACACTTCCCACTTAACACACTTCCCACTCGCTCATTCACTCACCTTGGCATCCGAGTATAAATGTATCCCCAATGCGAACACTCGTATTTTTCAGTTCACTTGTAAAAATTGGCGGGGGAGCCGCGTTAGTCACACTACAAAAGAAACAGAAATTATGTACGAAGAATATACAAGAGAAAAACATTAAAAGAGCATTACCTATCAGCAGGTTTTAAGGAACCCTCTCTACTGCCACGGCCAACAACATGCAATTTGGAACTTGAATAAGTTTTTCCCACACAGTTGACTGCTTCACAGGTGTAGGTGCCCAATGATGTGGGATCATCAGCATTGGCTGTTAGGGCAAACACATCACCGGCCTTTATCTCCTTGGAATCCTTAAACCAACGCAGCTGAGGTGTAGGAACACCCACTACTTTACATTCCAGCGACACTGTACCCTGTTGGGTTAAAATAGCTCTTAATTCTTCTAAAAATTCGGGAGCCTTGTAGGCTTTTGGTACGATAACGCTTAAATTTGAAATGCATGAATTACGGCCACTAAAATTTTCAGCCATAACCATCCACTGACCGCCATCTTCTAATATCACAGGGCTTATTTCGAGGTAATAGAAAGTTCCTTCATGGATCTCTTTAATGCGATCATTCTCGCATATACGCCGATCGTTGCGAAACCAGGTAAGCTATTATATTTCAAATTGATTAGATAAAATTAAGCAGAATTGATCAATGCAAGAATATTGTACCTTAACATCAGTGGAACTACGTATTTCAATTATGAGTCTGGTACTGGAACCAACTCTTACTTGCAAATCAATTAATCGTCTTAAAAATATTGGTGGATCATCGCCCGTCGATCTATCCTCAACTATAAGCTGCACGTCCTTTCGTATGACATCATTGCCTTTTGTTTTAGCAAAAAGTGTATAATGACCAGCATCTTCGCGCTGTACATGCTCAACCGCCAATTGAACTGCATTACTGGTCTTTGTTATGCGAAAACGATCCGAATTATAAATTGGAATTTCACCGCGACTCCTGCCGACGACAGTAAAAAAAAAGAGAAAAATAATAAACGTTAGAAAATATAGTACTCTATTGATACACACATTTAACAACATTTTTATAGAAAGAAAACTTTTTATCTATTTAAAGAAATCTATACAAATAAATACAAATTTAATATTTTATTATTACTTTTTACAACCTTCACCTGTGTTCCAAGCCTATATATAGCTTTGTCATTCCGTTTGTAATTTATACAATATTTGTAGAGAATTTTTCAACTGTTTTCAATTCATATTGTAAATAAAATACATACATATACATACATACATACATACATACATACATACATACATACATACATATCTGTACATACATGCAGTATGTATCAGTGATCCGCTTTGAGTCGTTTTTTCAATATTCATAGTGAGTCATAAAAATTTGAGTATAAGTGCGTATAAATCATTTAAATTTAACTGAGCTGACGTACGCATACCCATAACAACGTTGATTTATAAGTACAACTCACAATGAACATAAGTACTACGTCGTACTTATATTTATAGCGTTCCATATTTATATGATTTGCAAGACTACTCACGTTGATTTATATTTTTAAGAAACTACTTATCTTCATAGAATGATGCAAATTGATTCGACAACAAGCAC
Source organism: Phyto melanocephala (assembly GCA_941918925.1). NCBI lineage: Eukaryota > Metazoa > Arthropoda > Insecta > Diptera > Rhinophoridae > Phyto > Phyto melanocephala. The sequence goes on from OW799237.1 coordinate 109,688,153, forward strand.
ATTAAAATCTCTCATTTGTATGAAGAATAAACAATGTTGCCTGGTTGGAGAGTGCAAGATATATTTTGGCCGCCAGAAAATTTGCAATTTTACAATGTGTAATATACAATTTTTGCAAGTATCACTATTTAATTTTTTTAAAAAAAATATGGCCTTTAGGCTAAGTTTTGGTTGGCTTCTATAATAAGAGGTAAACAATAACAGTTATTTTGTGTTTTTTATTTTCATGTTCAACTTTTTGCAGCAAATAAAAAAACTGCGCTTTTAGGTGCTCACTTAAATTTTAAAGATAATACGCAAAAACAAAATCTTTTAAACCGACATCAAAGCAAGCACTTTATTTTTGCTTGTTGTTTTTTTGTTGTTTTTGTTAAATTTAAATTGTCTATTTTTTTAACAATCCACAATTATTATGGTGAATGCCAAATTGTTATCTGGCAAGCCTAGTTAAAACACACAACTTCATAATGACTACGCGAGTCATACGTGCTTTTGATCGTCTTTTTATCTTGCGTGAACGACAATATCAATCAACTGAGTCATACGTGTTGCTTAATATGAGTATATACTATAAGTACCTTCAATTTAAAAGTGCGTATAAGTAGTGAAGACTTTTCAATAGAATGCTTATAAATCAACGAAAAAATTAATAATGATTCAAGTTGACTTACTTCACCAGTATCCGTTGTAGATCTCTGGTATTTATGTGTATTACGTTTGCCTAATGATAACATAGGTCTACATACATACAAACATTTTGCTGGCCTAAAGATGAAAGCCGATTTTAAGTTTATTTGCAACGTTCTCTATTTGCTATTAACCGTTATCGTTAAATGGTCTACTGTCTATACAACTTGTGACATACATAAGTGTATTGTTACATAATTTTGTGTAATCTTATATTTCGGTAATTGTTATCTATTTGTTATGGTTGAATTTAATTTATTTTATTTATAAAAAATATTGAAAAAAATATATGTTTATACATTTTTAGAATACTAGAGACCTGGGGCCGAATTACGGCATTCGATCACGATCAAAATTTTACTCGAACGATCGAGTTCGCTGTGCTTTAGGTATAGAGATTTTAATAAGAATTTTACAATTTCGATCACGTTCGAATGTAATCCGTAATTCGGCCCCTGAACCGGTTTCACACGATACATTTATAAATATTATTTCCTATATCAGTGAAATCGATCGAGTTGTTCTTAAGTGCTCCTCCTACATACATGTCGCAATTGCATATAAAAAAGATATAAAGAAATATTCGAAACATTAAGCCCATTTTTTTATTTATTTATTTATATTTTTTATTTTTTTGTCATACAAACCTTATACTGGTAATTACAAATGCACATAAAAATAATTAATTTTCAAGTAATACTCTTGAATACATGCAGCAGTTGTATTTTATATGTGTAAAAGAAATACTCCATTTGAATAGTAGATGTCACGAATAGATTCTTTAATTTTTGTTATACGAACCATGCCGTGCCAGTTATAAATACAACAAAAAAACAATCAGCGAAATCCATCAAATCGTTATCAAGTTATGCTCTTCCATACAGGCGGAAATTACATAACAAATTCTTTTCGTATTGGAGATATCATGCATAATTAAAATTTTTTTTTTCTATATAAACGTTGAGCTGGCAACAAACATTCACCCGAATTCTATTTGATGTCACCAACATCGCCGTCAATTTTGAAACAAAATCATTTCAATACAATGTCAATGCCAATTTGTAATTTCCGTACCGTTTTAAGAAGTTGTTGCCTGTTTATCGATTGATAATTTAAATTTTTCCATTTTTTATAATTTTTTACTCTACTTCTTTTATTTGATATTTTTGTTTAAACACAACACTAAAAATAACAAGGACAGAATCAAAGTCAATTAAAGCTATCATCAACGTCACATTTTTTACGGAATACTAAACACGGTAATAAGTATTGACATCGGGAATACGAATTTACAACAACTGATAAAAAATGACGTTGATGAAGCCAACTAGAGTAGGTGTGATTATATTAATGACATCCATCGAGACATCGAGTTTAAAATGATACTTTAAAAGATATGCGGCCACGCCCACTTTTATATATTTTCCCTGTACAAACCTGGTCTTGGTTATAAACTATTACCTATAATTAGCCAATATTTCGAACTAAACCTTATCTAACAAATAAAAAAAAGTACAACAGATAAAGAATCAGTGAAATCGGCCAAGCTTTTCTCAAATTATTCTCTTACATTCATGCGGCAAGTATGTTATGTATATATATATATTTACGGCTAAATTAATGTGCATTTTAAATTTCCCAAAAAAAATATAATTTTTTATTACACAGTGTAACAGCGTTTTTTGTGGGCATAAAATTTTAAATTAAATCTTTGAAGGATATGGAGGAATAATACATTTTAAGTGAGCACATTTTTGTTATAAAAAAATTTCTTGTATTCTTTTTCCTTTAAGTACTGCAAAAACGTCAAAGATTAGAATATTAAAAACTGAGTTGGCAGTTTTACTACATTTGTTTTGTAGATTTTAATGGCCATATAGAATTTTAATGTGCATTAAAAAACGTTGATTTCTTATTACACGGTGGTATAAATCTACTTATAGTGAACATGTAAATAGTGATATGATAAAATAAATAGTTTATTATAAAAAAATAATGGCAAACATTTGATTATTGTTTTAATTTGTAATAAATAATACAGTTTTTAAGGGTTGAAAACATTTTATTATATAAAAAGAAAATAAACAAAACTTTGTGGTCAGTACTATTTTCAACCATCAAGCGTATAAGTAACAAAAATGTAATTTCGAAAACTAACATTACTCATACGTCAGAGTATTTATTAGCTTGTGCTTTTTCATTTTAAATAACGAATTAAGTTTATTATTAAAAAATATGAAAATAAGATAAAAATTTTAAATTTGTTTTTGTTTTAAATATATTTTTAAGAATGGAAATTTTGTTCGCATTTAGATAAACAGGCAGTTTGTCTATTCCTACGTTTAAAGCAATTTTTAATCAAACGAAGATCAATGTAGGGCATTTTTTGTTTGTAGTTTTTTATTATTAAAAGCAAAATTAAATATTTAAGGCTACGGGCATTAGATTTGTCGCTGCATTCTTTGATGTTCTTGAACTACAGGCAACCGATTCTTTTAAACATGCAAAGAGTGAATTCTTATAAATATAATAATTATCTCTATATATAAAAATAAGTTGCATTGTGTTAGTAATTGATGTTCTCTGGAATGCGTGAACCGATTTGACGTGAGTGACGTCAGTACCAAGGTTTTTATGTATAAACGGTCTCTGAATGTATATTGGTTCATGAGTTATAGCCATTTTAGGCGTAGCACCTCTCATATAAAGGAAATATACTTTATGTCATAATTTAGGAACTAAAATAGATATCAGCTTCTAATTTTGTACGAGTAATTTTAACAATAAGTGCCTTATTTTGGCAAAATATATCTGGGATAGGATCAAGGGGAAAGAAACCCCCCTTTCAAAGAAAAAATATATTTTGCTATATTTTGAAATCTGTAACAACTACCGTATTCAAACTTCGCGTCCTCCACTCGGAGATTAAAATTTGTATTTTTTCTAAAAAATTGGTAGAATAGGCTCAGGGGGAGAGAGACTCCCCATACAAGTAAATTAAATTATTTAATATATATCAAAAACCGTAACAGCTACAGCATTCAAACTTTGTAAAAGGCACTAGAAAAATAAGTGCCTTATTTAAACAAAAAACTAGGTAGGGTCAGAGTAGGGGAAGAGGAAACCACCATTCACGGAAAATACTTTATCTCTTCTCTATATATATATAAAAATAAGCTGCATTGTGTTAGTAATTGATGTTCTCTGGAATGCGTGAACCGATTTCTAATGAAAGGCGACGTCAATACCAAGGTTTTTATGCATAAACGGTCTCTGAATGTGTATTGGTTCATGAGTTATAGCCATTTTAGTGAAGACTGCATTCATTTCGAAGCATGTATTTTGAAAATATTTCAGTTAATATTTTGAACAACTGACTTGCTATTAAAAGGTTGATGGCTTATGTAATTGAAGCTACTATTTTAACAGGAAAATTAAAAGGCGAAGATGTATTCATTCCACGCATCCCAATGATTACGTCTGATAAGCCATTTGAATTTAAACGACTTCAGTTTCCTGTTCGCCTTGCGTTTGCGGTTACCATTAATAAGGCGCAAGGAATTTGTGTAGTGGATTTAGAGTATCCACGGACAGTTGTATGTAGCCTGTTCGCGCGTTGGCAAGCCACCGGTTTTGTATATTTATTTACACCGAAAATGGAAAAACAACAAATGTTTTTTACCACAGAGCATTACAATAAAAGCAAATTATCCCTGATTTTAATGAATTCGAATTGGTTTTTTTATTTTCTTTTTTGCACTACGAAGTGTGCAGGGGGTTCGCTAGTATTTTTTATAAAATAAACATTATTTCTTCATGTTATTGCAAAGTTTTTTAATAAGCAGGATTCCGTGCTTTAATTTTGTCCGATATTGTTTGTTTTTTAGTGTGTACAATAGGGATACAACTTTTTTACAATTTTTATATTGTGATTTTGATTATAATCAGATAACTTTATTAAGAAATGTAAATAAAATTTTGAAAAAATAAAAAATTTTGAAAAAAAAATAAAAAAAAATCTTAAAGGGCTTTCAAGCCTTATTAAGGTTGTACCCCTAGTGTCCAAACAAGAAACGGCCATCTAGATTCTAACTATTAGTTCAAACAAAATGAAATAACATCAAACTGTTCATATTTTGTAGATTTAGTTAAGGCTAAACTCTCAAAAATTTTTACCCGAACAATCTTTGCTGCATACATTACAACAACAAGCTATATTTATGTATTAGTTTTAATTACCTTTTCCTATATATTGATGAAGATGATGACAGTGCGTCGTGGCAGTTTTTATGATCGTTGCATTTACAACACTTTGAACAACCGTTGCCCATTTTGTATGTATTTTCGTTTATTTTTTATTTTTATTATTATTATTATATTATTATGAATTTTTAAAAAACTTTCCACTTTTAATAAACCATTTTTTTTTTTAAATTTTTTGTTTTTTGGTAATGAAAATTATTTGTTCATTACGTATTTGGAATGGGGATAATAAATGTCATCGACACATTAAACTATTAGAGCATTCGTCATGTGTTAATTTTGTATTAATGCTTTAAGATATATTTACAATATGTATTATATATTCAAATGATATTATTAATTGAAATTGACAATTATATACACAGTTTACAACATTTCTCAAAATTTATTGTACAAAAAAATAATTTCAAAAATATTAGATCCCAACGTCAAAAGCAGACATTCAACAAAAACAAAAATAAATAAAATAATTAAACCTGCAGTTCCATTAAGAGTTATTTTTTTTTTTCTTAAACTTTAATTTGCCAAAAAATGTAAGTTTTTAATTGTTAGCAATTAAATTAACACACTATAATTATTTTTCTTTTTTGCTTAACAAAGACTTTTTCGTGAAGGCTATGTTCGTGTTAAAATATAATAAAATAGCCCATATAATGTTTTTATTGAAAGGACCATGTATGCCATAATTTATTATTTATTATTATTATTATTCGGTTTTGCTTGATAACAAGGATCCAGGATTTTAAGCACTTTGCCGACAAAATTAAAGTCATGGCCTGGGCCATTCAATAGCATCTCATATTTTCCAATAATATTTTGCAGAGTAAAAGCTGAAGTGCATATAAATCTTTTTAGAGACAAAACTTAATTTTATATCGGAATTTAAAAATACCTTCATAGATAGGGGCTCAAAATATCTTAGAATTTTGACAGCCAAAAAACACTTGCCACTCTTATTTAGGTTTGGATGTAAGAGTCTGCCAATCAGAGCTGTCTGTAATATTTGTAAGCCGTCGCCGCATCTGATATCCGTTAAAAAAAATCTGTTATCAAAAATTAAGCTAAAGCGGCTATTTAAATTCAATATATCACATTTTAATATATTATGAAGGGTCGTTCACACAGTCAAATATTTTTTTTTATTATTTTACAACATTTGAGTTTAGAACACCTTGTGAATACAATAACTGTTGTTTCACTTATCATTGAATGGTTATTTGTAATTTTAAATAGCTTCAAATATAATGTTATTTTTGTATAGACATCATACCTTGTGTCATATTAATTTTGTAAATCATACTATTTTTAAAGCACAATCATATTAAAGTTTTCATAAGAAGCAAACATTAAATGATAAAACTCAAACAAATGCTTGGTTATCGTGACGAAATAAATGTTAACACATATGGGTCAATTTAAAAAAAAGCAATTTTTGTGTCCCCGCACTTTACACTACTATTTTAGGTTAAAAAAAAAAAAAACAAAAAAAATAAAAAATTTGAGAGTGATCAGCGAGGAATATGTAACAAAAAACGTAATTCTCAAATTTGTATGTTTGCTTTTTTGTTTATTCAGAATGGTGTTTTGTTTCTCCCTCGGACACCTTCCATACAAAAGCATGTGTCCCCCATTAGAATTTTTAGTAAACAAAATTAAATAAAATCAAAAAAAAAGTAAATATGCAACATTTAATGACAGTTTTTGAATTATTGAGTTTCTTTCTTGTGTTTTCATTTGTTATAGTCGTCAAAACTAAATTAGTGCGAATTTGGTGTTGCAAAGAAAGGTTGTCCCCACAATTTGCATTGAGCGTCACTTTTTTTATAATTCAAGTAAAATTACTAGTTTTCAATTAGCATTTAAATAAAGTAAATAACCTAAGGAAAGTACAAACCTTAACTATTACAAAAGTGAAAAAGCGAAAAAAAATCTTTGTAAAAAAGTGTGCATTTGCGTAGTTTTTGTGAACACCATGGTAAGGGTGCGATAAAATTTCATGAGCGTCACGCTAATTTTTTTAAAAGTGAATATATTAAATGTAAACAATTGAAGTTGACAGTCATTGTTTACATGGTTTCATCTCATTTTTTTATAATTTGTGAGTTTGAGAAATAAATTGCCTACGAAAAAAAACCAGAATAGCATCACTTTTGATATATATTGCTTCATAGCTTAAAATGCTTAATTATGATTTTATTTTTTAATTTTTAAGAGTAAAACAACAAAATTAATGAAAGAGCACAAAGATGTCGAGAGAAAATAAAGCTCGATAAAGCGCGTAATGACGAATATAAAAGAAAGAAGAAAGAAAGATATAATCGTGGTATATTTGAGTTTAATAGTGCTTTTGCAACTTAAACCTCTGGGGGACCGGAAATTTATGCAACTGCCACAAACTTATTTCGAAAGTGGTAAAAATTAATGAGAATAAAAAAAAACAAAGCCGCTTGTCATTTCATGAAGTTTATACAGATTCAGAATAAGAGTTCGAATGAAAATTTATAAATTAAATTAAGTTAAGTTAAGTTATTGTTTTGCGTCAAATATTTACATACGTGTCTAAGTTTCTTCAAGAATTACTTCTTTTTTCCATTTTTGTTAAAGACATCAAAGAATATGTATATGTTTAGTTTTTGAAAATTTTGTTTTTTGAAAATTTTTTGTTTTTTTTTCATCTTAGAATTTTAAAATAACTAGTCACTTTTAAAAAAAATTAAAAATCAGGGTAAGTCGTGATTTTGTGTTTATAATCGAAAAGGTGATTTTCGCAAAAGTCAATCTTGAGAAACAAAAGAACATCGTAGTAAGCTTGAATTTCAAATATTTTTGCATTTTTGGTGTGTGACGCTCAAGATAGAAATCATAGAAAACCTAAAAAAATTCAAAAAATATCGATCTTTTGAGAGCCTAAAAGTACCACCGGAATCTTCATCAATTTCTACATAAATTGGCCACTCTTACCGGCGAATTGAAAAAACTTTAAAAATAAACAAAAAAAACTCGATGTGTACGTTTTTTTTTAAATTGACCCATATCTTAAATAACTATTACTTATTTTCGATAAGCAAATATTGTTATTGGGAATATAATTTAAACGCCGTGATCATGTCGTAACCATGATTTTTCTTTGGGTGTATGCAGATATTTAAAGGTTTTGTAGTCGGTCTCACAATTCAATTCTTAGAAGGAAAAAAAGTAGAATTAAAATTTTAAAAACCTATAGCGCTTTTGACGTTCACTATCTCTTTTGAGAATTGCTGTATATTTTATATAATTAGCCAAATCTTTGTGCTACATGAGCTATTTTAATTAGTGTTATTCATTATAAACAATTGAAAATTTTATGTACATTTTTATCAAAACAATATTAATTTAGGCATGTTTTCTTTTAATTTAGTTTTATAAAATTTCACTACCGACTTCAACTTAAACACAAATGTTTATTTAGTAAAAGCAGACAACTATTAAATAGAACGTTGTTGTTTTTTTTTTCTTTTTTTCTTTTTAAGTTATAAACATAAATAAAAATGCCAAACACTTCGTATGATTTATTTTCAGCTTTTAGTTTTCTATTTTTTTTTTTTTAACTTATTTTTGCAATTTAGTTATTTTTAAAAATTTTTTCATCTCGTAGAAAACTACAAGAGATTTTCCACACATCTAACAACAAGATTTTATTTATATTTCGGTTGTTTTCTTCTTTCACAGACTCTACCACTAATAATTTGTTGTTTTCCTTTGCTTCACATTTTATTGTTTTATTTTAATTTTAAATGTATTTCCTCTTTTTTTTAACAAATTGTACAAAATACTGAAAATTTAACAACGTCGTTTTTCTTCTATTTTCAAAAAAAAAAGAAAAAAAATTACGTTTAATTTTCACATTTAAAGAGACAAAAAGTTTATTATGTAATAAAAATAACAAAAAACAAAAATATATACATTTATAAAAATTACACGTTTTTTAAATTTTATTATTAATATAAACTAAATACAATGCTGTAAAATTTTTTATTTTTAGAACAGACAGGCCAAGACAGTGAAACGGACAGATCGACATTGAGCAACAAAATAATTTTTACTCACTGCCCTCTTGACCCATATTGAAATTTTATTAATTATATTATACATACAAACATATGTTTTTTATAAACGATTTAAATTTTCACTTTATAAAATGAAAAAAAAAAAACAGACACACACACGCAAAAACATTAAAAATACTAATAAATTTTGAAAATTATTATTGAATATAGTTTTAAATTTAAATAATTTTAATTCTTTTTTTTTAACACACTTTTTTTCACTTTTTTATTTTAATGTAATGTTTTTCTATTTATTTTATATCACACTATTATTTTTTGTTTTATTATTTTAATATTTTTTTTTTTTTTTTATGTTATTCATGTTAATAGCCTGTGTTCGTGAACAAGAAATTTCACAATTTTTTCAACAACTCATTTTTTTTTTGCATTATTATTATTTTTTTAAATTATAATTCGAATTATTTCAATTTTTCACGGACAACGGTTAGTTCTTGAGTAGGCGATTGTCAAATTAAAACTGTTGTCGTAAATTGTTGCTCGATTATCTGAGCACCCACTAAAACTAGAGAACAGTATTAACTATTTTTTCATACTGTACGTTTTCTAATTTTCTTAAAAATTCTCTTGGCGCAGATAATTTTAATTCAAAGTTTATGCGCATTTTACATAAATTTTCTCAATTTTAGAGTAATTTCGTCAAATTGTTTGTAGAATCTTTATACTTTGAAAAATTTATTACTTCTAATTCTAAACAAAATGTCCGTTGTGTGTCCAATGTTTTGTTTAGGTTTTTAATTTGTTTTTTTTTTCAAATTATGTACATATGTACTATATAATAAGGTTAAGTGTATTTTCATTAATACGTTTGTTACTATCAGGGCTCACAAGAGACCAATGAACTATTGTTTAATTTACAACGTTTGTAATTTTATGGGCCTTGTTATATGCAAAGAAAAAATATGGTTGTGATAACCATAATCGAAGAGCAACATACTATAATTGAATTGTATGATTATCGTTAAAACATATTATGGTTACCAGTTATGATTATTATGTTTAATTAAAGTATCATTCAATAATCATATACATATATGACTACAATTGATATCGACAATCTTTGCTTTTTTACAACATACACATATTGATTGTACTTACCAATTTGATTGCAATTTTTGTATCAATATTTTTTTGCATTTTCTAGTTTATTTGTAAATTTTCTTTAATTTTTAAAAATTCTTGTTAAATTTTTTAACATCTCAAATTTATTCAGCAAGAAGAAGAACAGTTGAAATCAAAATATTATTAAAAAAAAATCATAGCTTGATTAATTTGTAATCATACTGTTGTTCCACCTTTTATTTAATGATTATTTTGAAATTTTTAATGCTATTGAATATACTGTTATTTTTGTCAAATTATTTTTTTTTTAATCATACTATTTTTAAATGAGAACCATTTTGAAATTTTTACGAAATGTCAACATTAAATGATACTGTTCACAATCCTTGTTCACTTTTGTTTGCCACTGTTAAATTCCTTAATTTTTGCCTATCAATTTTTGTTAACCGCTACGCAGCGGCAGTAATATTTTAAAACTCTAACAATCAACATAAAACAGTGCACAAGTGAATAACAAAAACATCAAATATAGAGAACAAAGTGAACACAAGTAACAAAATTAGTGACAAAATTATAAACGTATAAATTATTAATAAAACCTAATTGTAAAACAACCAAAAAGTGAATAAAATAAAACTAAATAAGATTTAATTAAAACTAAAATTAAAATAAATAAAAAGAGTTTTATTTATACAAAAACAAAAGAACCAGACCCACAAACACACAACAACAAACATTTGGTCACTTCGAACCAGATATAGTGAAAATTAAAAAACTTAAAATAACAAACAATAGTGCTAAAAAACAATACAAACAATTACATACATTTATAAAACCATTAAATATAAATTGCAATAGTGATAATATTAAAATATAAAAATTTACAAAAACAATTACAATAGTGATAACATACATATATGTACATATGTACATAAATTTGCAAAAACAATTACCTACAATAGTTTAAAAAGTGTTACAACATCAACAAAATCATCATCATCCAAATCAAAATCATTTACGGTAACGGCTTGTAAATTCTTTGGCACAACAACAAAAATCCACAAGGTACAACAAGCAAGACCCAAAAAAGAAAAAAAGACCCAACAACAACAACAGTAAGTACAAAATTATAATTTAATATACAACAAAAAATACATCTAAAAATTCTGCCGCAAACAACAAGACAGAATTGCAAAAAATAAAAAAGGGTTACCATCGACACATATTTTTAATTTACCGGGGAAAAATAAAATACCCTCAAAATACAATTAATTAATAAATTAATTATAATTTTCGACACTTATTGTTGTAAAATCGCTAGCAGGGACTTTTTAAAAAATTTTGACCCTATTATTTTGATTTTTTTGACCCAAAAATGGCATGCGAAAAATTTGTAAATTGTACAAATGATCTTCTAGAGTTTGAAAGCGTTTACATCGAAAACGCGTCCGAAGACAACGTACATGGTCTAGAAGTACTGCGTGTTGAACTCGATTCAATATGGGCACAAGTCAAAAGATCCTATGAAGAGTGTAGGGACAAAAAACAAGATACCGCTGAAAAACCAATAGATAAAATTAAACTTCGTGAACGCTATCACACAGCTCTTAAAGCATACAAACATTGTTTGGAAATAATTAACTCGAATATTCAGATACTATTGACCCTAAATAGTGATCAAAATAAACAAGAGCGAATTTCAACGGTTAATTCTGAGTCGATAGAAAATAATGATATTTCGTTTGTTAGACTACCACCATGTGACACAGATATATTTTTTGGAGATTTTGTAACATGGCCAACTTTCCGTGACCTTTTTTCAGCGCTATATATAAAAAATACTCGTCTTAGCAAAATTGAGAAATTGCTTCATTTGATACAAAAGACAGGAGGAAATGCTAGAAAAATTGTTTCAAATGCCCCATTAACCAATGAAGGTTTCGACATAGCCTGGAAAAATCTCGTCGATCAATACGAGAACAATCGGGTTCAAGTCAATGAACAATTAAAGATTTTGTTTGATCTTCCGAACGTTAGCGAAGAATCAGGCCAATCTATTCAACTATTACAACGGACAGTTAATGGATGTATTCAGGCGTTAAATGCCCTAGGTGTAGGAACTGACACTTGGGACCCTATTCTAGTATACATGTGCTCAAAAAAGCTCCCCCGAACTCTTTTAAAAGAATTTGAAAATTCTCTCCAGGAAATTACAAAAGTTCCAACATGGGAACAATTTAACACATTTCTAACACACAATTCTAAGACTTTAGAGTCAATAGCGGCCATTACACATTCAACTAGCAAGCCTTACTCACAAAAAAAGGAAAATACCAAATCATTGGCTAAACAAAATCGTATAAACACTTTTCATACTCATACGACCCATATAGAAAATGGGTCAAAAGATAAAAAACAATTTTCATCAGCCAGGGTACAGAAAAATGACACAAATCAAAAATGCCAACATTGTAAAGAGTGTCACCATCTGCGATCATGCCCAAAATTTTTAGAACAAAATGTGAGTGATAGAATTCACATTGTAAGAGTCACTAACTCATGTTATAATTGTCTCTCTATAGACCACAGTGTCAGGGAATGTAAAAGCAGATTTAATTGCAGATTATGTAATCAAAGACACAATACTTTATTACATAAGGGTTCAGAAGCCCAATTTACAAATCAAAATTATGTTGCAATTCGTCCCAGTACAAGCTCCGCAGCACGAATCAACAATATACAGTCCACACCCACATCAACTTCCAATAATTCTATCCCGAATATTACATCCTTGACCCTACAAGAGAATAAACAACTTCGTCAATCTCCCACCGAGCGAGAAACATTGTTATTCACTGCTATTGTGCACATAGAAATAAGAGGCGAAAGATTTCAGGCAAGAGCAATCATCGACCCTGGATCTCAGTCAACCTTCATATCGGACAAATTGAAAAACCGATTAAATCTACCCACTAAACGAAATTTAGTTCATGTAACAGGTTTGAATCAGAACATTTCCGAAACTTCAAACAAAGCCTGTTTATTTAACCTTTGCTCAAGGGTAGATAAAAACTTTAAATTAGAAGTATGGGCTCCCGTACTAAAGACCCTACCATCTAATTTACCACCACAAACCTTAGATTTGCAACATTTCAATGAGACTGCTAAATTAGAACTTGCAGATCCTCAATTCAATAAAAGTAGACCCATCGACCTGCTAATAGGCCTCGATTTAGGCCCCTCAATCTATTGCATGGAAACACCGATGCGGTCTATTGGCTCCCTTTTGGCACAAAAAACAGTATTTGGCTGGATTGTGGGGGGACCAATTTCTACACCATCAAATACGAAATCAACGATTTCATTGCTTAACACATCGTCCCTTGACCACATGCTCACACGCTTTTGGGAGGTGGAGGAAACCCCAAAACAAATTTTGAGGTCAGATGAGGACACATTTTGCGAAAACAATTTCAAATCGACAACACGTAGAAACAACTCAGGAAGGTATATAGTTACCCTACCCTTTAAAAACGGCAAAGAGATAGGTATCTCTAGAAATATTGCCATGGCACAGTTTATGAGAATGGAGCGCATACTCACACAGAAACCCGACCTCAAAAAACAGTACGATGAGGTCATCTTAGAATATTTAGAGTTGGGACACATGAAAAAGATCTCCCCCTCGGATATAAATAAGGCACCCAATTATTATCTGCCGCATCACGCAATAATAAAACCAGAAAGGCTGACAACGAAACTTAGAGTAGTTTTCAACGCCTCTTGCCCGACGTCAAATAAGAATAGTCTTAATGACATTTTATACCCAGGACCCATCCTTCAGCAAGATCTTGTTCTTCTGATATTAAAGTGGAGATTCTATCGTTTTGTTTACAACGCCGATGTAACAAAAATGTATCGTCAAATACTTATTGACCCAACTCAAACCCCCTACCAACGAATATTGTTTCGTAAATCTCCAAGTGATCCTATTGAGGATTATGAACTCCTAACTGTAACGTTTGGAGTTAATTGCGCACCATTTCTGGCCATAAGGACACTGCTTCAATTAGCCGAAGATGTCAAAACAACACACCCTCTCGCATCAACCATTTTACAACAAAATATGTATGTGGATGATGTTTTAGCTGGAGGACACACTTTGAACGATGCCATAAAATCTAAAAATGAACTAATAGCCGTCTTAAAATCTGCAGGATTTGAGCTGATGAAATGGACGTCAAATGATCCACAAGTAATTCAGGATTTACCAATTGAAAACCTCTTACCGCTCGATTGGCTAAATTTGTCAGAAAACGCCGGAACAAAGACTCTTGGGATAAAATGGAAAATTTCGTCAGACTGCTTTACATTCACTGCACCAGAAATCGAATTCAAAGAAATCTACACCAAAAGAGAAGTTTTATCTACTATTGCAAAATTCTTTGACCCTTGTGGATGGATAGCACCAGTAATTGTAGACGCGAAATTAATCATGCAAGAGATTTGGTTAGATAAAATCAACTGGGATGATATATTAAAGCCCATAGTTTGTCTTAAATGGAAAAAATTTGTAAAAAATTGTTCTGCCATCAATACCTTAAAAATTCCTCGTTGGATTCAATATACCCCAGATTGTCAAGTAGAAATTCACGGGTTTAGTGACGCGTCAGAAAAAGCATATTCTGCGACTCTTTACGTCCGAATACAATCTGAAGACTCAACCATATACACATTTCTACTGGCTTCAAAAACACGCGTAGCTCCCATAAAACAGATTTCATTACCCCGTTTAGAGCTTTGTGGATCCGTCTTGCTGGCAAACCTTGCATCAGCAACCTTACCAAATCTTCCATATAGAAAAATCAACACATACTATTGGACTGATTCAACTATTGTGTTGGCCTGGCTAAAGAAACCACCTTGCACTTGGAATACCTTTGTCGGGAACCGTGTTTCTAAAATAGTAGATAAAATTGGAAACCAAAATTGGCAACATATTGACTCCAAAGAAAACCCAGCAGATATCGCCAGCCGAGGTTGCACTCCACAAGAGTTGGAAACTCACAATTTATGGTGGTTTGGACCATCCTGGCTTAAATTACCAAAAAATCTATGGCCTTCTCAGATTAAACCCGAAGAAACAAAAATAGAAGGAAAATCAGTAAAAACGTTTACAACCACGACATATGAAGATCCCTTAAATCGATTCTCAAACCTATCACGCGCTTACAGGGTACTCGCGTATGCGTTGCGATTTTGGAGAAATACAGGCCGTAATAGAACTCATCTTCGAATATCGTCGCCAGAAATAACAAAAGACGAAATGGAATCAGTTAAAAATCGTCTTATTGTCTTAACTCAACGAACTTACTTTCCCGAAGAGCATAGGCTTTTAAAAGCAAAACAAAACATCAACTCTAAAAGCAGTATCTTGTCGTTAAACCCCTTTATAGATCAAAATGATATTATTCGAGCTAATGGTCGACTAGTTCAATCACCAGCATTGACTTACAACGAACGTCACCCAATATTGCTGCCTCATAGTTCCAAACTGTCACGTTTAATAGTTGAATTTACACATAAAATTACCATACACGCCGGTAATCAACTTATGACTCGAATCATCCGCACAGAATATTGGATATTTAAACTAAAACATTTAATAAAAAGCGTAATTCATCATTGCAAATCTTGTGTCCTATACAAAAAACATGCCCAAACCCAAATTATGGCGTCATTACCACCCGAACGTACAAATTTATCTAGACCATTTGCTACTACTGGCATAGATTACGCAGGACCCTTTGACATAAGAAACTTCACCGGAAGAGCCTGTCTTATCACAAAAGGATACGTCTGCATTTTTGTATGCTTCGCTACCAAAGCCATACATTTGGAAGCAGCAAGCGACCTATCGACCCAATCATTCTTAGCAGCCTGCTCACGTTTAATTGGAAGGCGTGGATGTCCAGCTCTCATTTACTCAGACAATAGGAAAAACTTCGTCGGAGCAGCAGAACTAATTAAAAAAAATCGTCTAGAATTTATTAAAACTCTTCAAAACAGATTAATTCAACAGTATAGTCATCAAAATATTGAGTGGAAACTCATCCCTCCTGGAGCCCCACACATGGGCGGACTTTGGAAAGCCGGTGTGAAGTCTTTCAAAACTCACTTGAAAAAATTAATGCCGAATATGAAATTTACTTTCAAAGAGCTGTCTACAATTTTAACTCGAATAGAATCATGCCTTAACTCTAGACCCTTAAGTCCTGCTAGCGATGACCCAAACGATCTTAACCCATTGACCCCTGGACATTTCCTTATTGGTTCTTCATTATTGACCAAAGCCGAACCTGATGCAAGCAGTGAAAATCGGACTCTCATCAACCGCTGGAAACGTTTAAAGGTCATTCACCACTTATTTTGCCAAAGACGGAAATACGAGTACCTAACCGACGCACACCGCAGATATAAATGGAAGACTCACAACAACAGCCAAAAAACCAACGACCTGGTAGTCATCAAATACAACAATTTACTGCCTTGGTATATACTTCGTTGGACCAATGACTAAGCTGCACTAATTTACACCGACTCATGGGGGCCGGAATGTTCACAATCCTTGTTCACTTTTGTTTGCCACTGTTAAATTCCTTAATTTTTGCCTATCAATTTTTGTTAACCGCTACGCAGCGGCAGTAATATTTTAAAACTCTAACAATCAACATAAAACAGTGCACAAGTGAATAACAAAAACATCAAATATAGAGAACAAAGTGAACACAAGTAACAAAATTAGTGACAAAATTATAAACGTATAAATTATTAATAAAACCTAATTGTAAAACAACCAAAAAGTGAATAAAATAAAACTAAATAAGATTTAATTAAAACTAAAATTAAAATAAATAAAAAGAGTTTTATTTATACAAAAACAAAAGAACCAGACCCACAAACACACAACAACAAACAGATACAATTCAAACAAACGCTTTATTATCGTGACAAAATATATGATGAAATGAAACAAAAATAATTATTACTTGTTTTCGACAACCAAATATTGTTATCGAAACTATAATATGACCGTCGTGATCATGTCGTAACCATGGTTTTTCTCTGCGTGTATGAGCGATGGCCTGATCGAAATATTTTCCATTTGGTATAATAATTCACATTCGATAAAGAATAGCTCTTTTGCAAATTCATAATAAATAGTATGTTGCTATAAGAAGTCACTAGAGCGATTTGTTCGAAAACTAGGTAAAATAAATTTATATTTTTCTTAAACACAATCGAAAGCAAAATTCTCTGTTAGACGAAAAAAAAATTCGAAAGCATTCTGGCTTATAAACGAATTAAACATTTGATGTTGAATAGCCAACGAAAAATTCGATAGTCAGCGAAGGTCTTCATCTTATCGTGTTTTATTGTAGTACAACGAAAGGGTACACTTTTTGTTGGTAATTAAAAAAAAAAGATCATAAAACTACATATTGTCAGCTTAACTTGTAGCAGGCTACATATAAGTAATTTAAATATCCTTCATCTTACTACATTTTTTAAGGCAGGCCAGGCATATTCATAAGGTACATATATGCATCCCGGCAACAAACACAAAAATTAAAAAACTCAAACATTTTGTTGTTTTGATGTCACACAAACTTTTCATTTTTCTTCTTTCATTTTGATCATTTTTAAAAAACTTCAATGTAAAAATTGTATATTGTCCTTTTAGAAATTTTTAAAATGTTGTAAGCCAACTGAAACTGCAAATTACTTATCGTAGACAAAAAATAAAAAAAAAATAATTTTCACGAATGCAAACACTTTATTAGAAGAAGCTTGGCACTACTTGTACGAGTTCCTTATTAATATGCCTTATTGCAATAGAAAAGATATTTTAACCAACTGCTTGCAAAAATTTTTATTTTATAGTGCTGTCGGATGAGAAACTATGAAACTAAGGGGTATCTTAGTAAGTGCATTCTTTATTTTAAATAAAAACATGTACTTTTTGCAATAGTTGTAATGTTCCGATTAAGTATGGAATTAAATAACCATAAATGGTCCCCATTACATTTCATTATATTTTCTACGACTTTTTCACAGAGATTTGGGTTATGGAATCATTTTCGGTTTATTCGCATAAGCCCGAGATTTCACAAAACCCCAAAGTAAAATTCGCACGGCGTTAAATTGGAGAATCCCGGTGGCAAGTTGACATTAGAATTTCTTGAGATAGTTTCATGTGCGATGTTCCAGGTGTCACCGCCTTGCTAAAACAACATGTCGTCCAGATTTCTGCCGTCCAGTTTAACCCACAAGAACTCCGTTGGCGTGTTCCTACAATGTAATTCTTCAAAAAAGTAAGGCCCAATCACGCCGAATGACCAAAATTCACACAATTTTTTTACTTTCTGGATAACAGAGAGGAGAGCTATATAAGTATATCAAAAAAGAGGGCTTGAGAAGCCAAATAAAATACACTATAAAAAACTTAAATTTATGATGACCGACACTACAAAATGGCGTACAAAAAGTTATACATGTGTCAAATCTAGTAATAAAAAATGTACCCACTTTAACCCCCTCAATATTGTTAGCAAACGAAAGGGCTCAACCAGTAAAATACAGTAAGCTATGAAAAATTTTAAATCTGAAATCTAGGCTAAGCTTCAATGTAGTCACTTTATCTATGTACATGATTTTAAAGGGTATTATCAGATTCGGTATAGCCGAATATAGCACTCTTACTTGTTTTGATTAAAATTTCTCAAATATATTAATCAGTTCAGTTGAACCTAGATTATTCGACCAGTTCGTGATCGGTCCCAGTACGGAAACGTGATATGAAAGCACTAAAAATTATTAATATATTTAATTTGTTTAAACAAAATATGTGAATGTAAATATATTACGTAAGTACGTACGTAAGTCGTAAGTCGACCAACCAGCAATTCTTCTCCTTGTAAAGGAAGGCAAATAAGATTTTATAGAAGAAGTGACTGCCAAAACTAAACAACAGGACAGCAAGTCACAGAACAACAACGGAATGTAAAGTTTATTAAAGCCTTAACTCCACTTTTGAATTACGGACAAATAGCAGACTTAAACATTATTTACCTCAAAATTATTTGTAACTAGGATTATCCGTTTGAATTCCGGCATTACAATGATTTAATTATTATAGCTTATGTCGACTTAGACGGTTTTCCCCTTTGGTACAGAAATTTTACAACATATTATTAAAAGACAACTTCAAAAGTATTCTGTCAGGCTTGTCTCACATTCCGATTGAAATAATATTTCTTTCCTTTCAAGCATATCTTTTTTAGATTCCATTTTGTATTATGAGATTTATAATTGCACTACATTTTGGGGTTTTTTAGGATGCCACTCAAAGTACTCTAAATGCTTTTTATCGCAAATAATGTTATTGGAAATGTCTGGATGGATGACATCGTATTTATTTATATCCAATTAAAAACGACAACCCTTTTCAAAATACATAAATAACAATAATCGTGAATACTAATTCTGTATGCCAGCACAAGTCTTGTGCTTTTTTATCTGCCCATATTTAGATCTTAGTTATTATTTTTTTAAACTCCCCACTAAGTCCATGCCTGATTTTCTTATAACATTATAGTGTGAATTATAAGTCAACGTTATCTATTGAATAAAAATAAAAAAAAAAAAAAACGTAAGTACATATCGTCGGCTTAATATGCAAACCTGCTAAATCCAATTTTGATGCCTTGTGGTACAGAAAGTTACACCTAGTCGACCAGCATGTAGTTTCTCTTTAATTTAAGTCTTGAAGTGTGTAAAATGTTGATAAGAAAAACTGCTAAATCCTCTCATAGAAAAATGTTTGTAAGAAAAACTGCTAAATCCAGTACATTATATAAATATTATTAAAAAAGTTGTATTTAGATATTTTTATACCCTTCACACAGTGAAAATGGGTATATATAGGTTTGTCATTCCGTGTAAAATTTCTACAATTTTCATTTCCGACCCCATAAAGTATATATTTTCTGAAAGCTTATGAATAGGGGAGTCGATTAAGCTCTGTCCGTCTGACCGTCTGTCCGTGTGTATGTTGAAATCAACTTTTTGAAGCCCCCCGATATCGCTTGGACCCGGGTGAGGTATTAAAATATCAGAAATATTCGGGAGTAGAACGGTATTAAAAATCAGAAACATCGGTACATAAACAACTGAGATATGAGCAAAAACCCACGACCACCTCGATTTTGTATTCACAAAAACAACATTACAACAACAACATACATACATACAAACGTGTATACTGGTTAGAGAAAACGTGGCATCGAATCCCAGCTGAGCCAAAACATTTTTTTTTAATTTTTTTATAATTTTTTTTTTATTTTTTATTTAATATATTATTTATATTTTTATTATTTTTTTTATTTTTTTTTTTAATTTTTTTTTTTATTTTTGTTTTATATATATTACATATATAATAATTTTTTTTTAAATTTTTTTTTTATTTATTTTTTTTTTTTTTTTGTTTTTTTAACATACATACGTGAATTTATAATTTTACAATGGGATGTTTTTATATATGTATGTTTTTATATGTATGTACGTATTTCATATGGGATGAATGGTGTCACAAACTACTGTTATTGCATGACTACACGTTGTGAAGGGTATATAAGATTATATAGCGCTCTTACTTGTTTTAGCTTTAAATTGTTTTACAAGTTAATCCGCTATACATGAACTTTGCTAGGCTTTGTAAAAGAGGAGTCCTACCACCTAAACTGGATGAGTCTGCGCATCATTATGTAAAATAAGCAGTTCACCAAATTGTTTTCACAATTAAGCTATGCTTCAACGATCGCTTTCATCATTCTAATGCAAAAACAAAATCCGTTTACAGTTACCTCGCTACCATCTTAATTAAAATAAATATAGTCTGATAGATACGTTCTAATACGAGCGACTTTCTATTAGATCGAAAACTAAAATTTCGCACGTTTTAACAAAGATTCGAAAATTAGCCCCCCCTGTGCTTTGACTACAAAATAAATTGATAACCCACTTAGTATGTTCATACATATACACAAACATAGACTATGCATTTTGTACTTCCGTGTGCTATAAACTTAAAATACCTAGTATCGCTGTGTGGAACATATTCAAATAAAACCAGCAAAGAAGCACTGACCCAATTTAATTCTTAAATTTAGAAAAGCTTAACCAAAAATAATAAATAAAATTCAACACTTGAAGTATAATAAATCAACTTAGGCAGTGCGTTTTATCATATTTATATTTATAAATAGAGCACCAGGCTCTAGTTAAAAGAAAAATGTAATAAAAAAATATTTGAAAATATAAAACTTAAACTATACCCTAAAGGGTTAATACATCATATGCAAAATTTAAACTGACTCAGTATTTGTTGGCAGAGTTTCAATTCATAAATTTTAAAAAATTCGTCTGTACGATACTTTTCTTTTGTAATATTTTAACAAAAACTAAAAATTTTAATTCAAACAAAGATGTACTTCGTCATCGATCTTAATATAAATTTAAGGTCTTTTTTTTCATATTATTTGAGTTGTGCATGATAAAAAACTATTTCTAATTAGGATTCCTAATACTATTGTCTGGAAAGATGAATTGTATGAAATATCAAAGAGTAATTAATTTTATGTGAAACAAAAATTATTTACGGTTTAATAATAGTATGTAAATAAGACAGTATCGCCTAAAAGGCAAAAATAAAAAGATCGCCAAACACAACCGAATAAAAAGTATTGTTGCAAGGCAGTTTCGAAAACAAATTATTATTTTTTTTCTTGCCGAACGTAGGGGCCGCCAAAATACATTTTTCGTTATACCTTTAGCATTTACAAACGGAACAGCAGAACTATTGTATTTAAAAAAATTTTTAAGTTTTGTTTAGTCAAAGTAGGAGTTGCTATTTTTTAAATATGCCACGTTTACTCTAATCAGTATACCAAGTTTGTATGTATGTATGTTGGTTTTGTTGTTGTGAACAAAACGAGGTGGTCGTGGTGACTCTCGAGTTTAAAAAAAATGTGGCCCATGCGTTGTTCATCGGTGACAGCCATGGCAGATTTTGTACTACATGAAAGAAACGCTCTGTGTTTTAAGAATGCCATGGATAAGCTGTGAAAATAATCAATTTATGTTGTACCTTGTGCTAACATGGTAATTCGTTTTTTTTTTCTTTTAAAAATTGAAATGGTGGTCTTGCGTATGGTTTCCGTGGTAGTGACAAGCACGGCGGCACAATCAATAAAAATTTGGTAAAATTGATAATTTCAAAAGAAATAATCGAATAAGGGTCAATGACATTTGAATTAAAAAAACGGCTCGTCGAGATAAAAGCTTCGATATATCATACTATGAGATCCGACTGAAAATACTGAACATATGACGAAAAATTTTAAACGGCAACCCCTAAGTTCGACATGATTATTTCAAAAGAAATTATCGGAATGCGGCTAATGACTATTGAAGAAAAAAGGGTTCGTCGAGACAAAACAATCGATATATCATACTTTAATATGACTCTAAATACCGATTATATGACTAAAAATTTAAAAAAGCAACCACTACGTTCGACAAAAAAACCAAAAAAATTTTTTTAAATAATTCTGCCGGAATTATTGTAAAACATCCGCTGCAAAAGTTGAAAATGAAATGAAATTTTTTGTGAGCTTAAATTTTCTGATATTGGGGTGTTCATTGGGGTTGTAGCAATTAAGACCTGGTGAGTAAATAGTACAATGGAATATTTGAGGTCAATGACTATTGGCGCAAAACATTGGCCTTCTGCCTAGCAACAGTACTTCTATTCGTTGATCATCGTTGAACTTTTTTTTTTTTTTTTTTTGAGGTACACCCTAATGTACACACATATTTAAGTAGATATTTATATGTATGCATGCATGTGTATTATATATATCCAGAAATAAACAGTACTGTAAAATTCAAAGTTTTTTGTACAGTAGAAGATATTGTGATACCATACTTAAATATAATACACAACAACTTTTCGTTTCACAGTAAGAGAATTGACCCAAAGTTTTTTATTCCGGTAGAGGAGATGACCCACAAAAATTTTATAAGACACATCTGTAAAGACCGGTTTGGTAAAGAATCTGCTAATACCAGTAGAACAGAAAAACGACAATTCAGTGAAGAACATTTCAGCCATCTATAAATTTACTCAGCTTTTAGCATGCACAAAAACTCGGACTCTTGCTGACTTTGTGCCGGCACTTAGCCCCACAGTCATAAAAGATCAAACTAACCCATAAGTTTAAAGTAAATGACTGCAAAGTCGTTTGTTCACTAACTGATTTTCGGAGTGCGCGGAAGAGATTTATTATTTTGGTCAAAAAATCATCCTTAACAACAAAAAACATTTTTGAAAGAATGACTATATTCAAAAATAGATAGACCGACTTTTTTGCCAGCATGATTATTTTAATTTACTGTGTATTTCTCTTGAGTATGTATGGCTTTATATGCGGTTTAGTGGATGGTCTCTGATATCATATTTATTTGAATTCTAAAATTCAAAAAATGTATCCATAAAATCGAAAAATACCGATTTCCGGGATTTAGAACCTCAAAAAATCATAGAATTTTATACGTCTTGTAACACATCGCACAGGGTCGGTTCTCTGCAGGCGATCAACTCAAACTTTTTCATATTTACCTTTTTGCAAGAAAACAATGTTATAGTGTTAGTCTTTCCATGATAACTTGCCTACCGATATTGAACAAAAATGAGAAAGCAGTTTTATATTAGTCATGCGTGATCTGTCAAATAAAAGTATACTGATAATCAAACCTCATAATGAATCATCCGATTTAATTAAATATTATAAAAAGTCTTTCTTCCTCTACTGAAGATTTGTAAATTTTGAGTTAACACTCTTTAGAGGAAACGCTTCTTCATACAGTAGATTAAATTTTTCGAAAAAAATGTTTTAAAAATGGCTTTATATCTGAACTTTAGCTGCGCAAAAAAGGTATATAGTTCTTTGTGTATATGTATGTAGAAAATTTTAACAAAAAAATTTTCTCTGAAATTCAATTATCTGATAATAAATATGCCTTCGAAAGTACATTGTAATTAAGCACATACGATATATACTTTTCTTTTCACAAGCACTTGGAATGAAGGCTACCGTCTACCTCCCTATTCTGAGATTTGTTTCACAATAAAAATTATTATATTTTATTTTGTCGTTACATTGTTTTTCTTGATATGCCGAACCTCGGTCGATTAAGGGTTGAGAACTACTCCATGAGAAAAAGCCGCGAGAGCAGCTGGGTCACTAGCCTCAGACCGAAATTGGATTATTGACATAACAATATGGTCAAGCATTGTCATAATACCATTAAGTCACAATTTCCCAAAAATTTTAAAATTAATGAAATGTATGTATATTGTATTGTTTATTGTATTTTTTTTTCCTTTTTAAAATTTTTAAAAATTATGACTTACATAGACACCTTGTAAAATCACCAAATATGTATGAATTTTAATTTTGTTTTTAACTTACCATTCAAATTCTAGAGGTAAAATATCAGCATCATTTTCTTCTGTATCGATTTTGACAAAAAATGTTGCTCTTTCGTTTGGCATACATCGTATTAATGAACTCGAATTTTCGCTAAAGGATATTTTTGGGGGCTTATGATTAGTTTGTGGGCCATCACCTCCCAGAGAAAAACATCGGGAATCTAAAATAAAATTAAAATAAATTGATTAGTTATTTAATTTAACTAACATACTCCAACACACATATTAATTACAATGCTTTAAAGAATTATTCTTTGTTGAATGAAACTGTAAATCATTTGTTCAATTCACAACCTCGTATTGTGTTTTGTATCGTCTATTTAACTACAGTTTTAGTATGTTTACTTGTTTTCTGTTGTATCGGTATATGCATGTATTGTGAAATGTCAAATAATATTAAATGTCAGCTTAATAAAAATCAGGAATGGTAAAGCTTATCAAATCTTACTTCAGCAGAGCTACGAAAAATATTTTAAAACAATTGTTTACTAAATTTTACCACAGATAAAAAACAACAAAACATTTAAAATAAAAATTCCTCAGATATTTATTATTTTGGAAGCAAAAAAATACTACAAAAATTATTTCTTGATTCTTCAAAAAAAAAATCATTTTCCATCTCTGTATAAGTCCAAAACAAAATGTTAAAAACCTGTGAAATAAAATTGTATTGTTATACAAAATGTTTCAATGGAAACTAACAACAAGCATACAATATTATAAACACATACAAAAACACAACACTAGGGTTGCGAATTGAATTATTTATATTATTTCCAATTCATTTATTTTACATTCAATGTATTTTAGTCTTGCGAAAATACAATTTTTTAAACATAATGATTTTGAACTACCTAATCTTCAGCGTAAATTTGAAACCACCCAGACGAGCTATTTATTTATTTCTTTTGCCGAAGATAAGCGCCAAACTCATCGGAGTTTTATGTACCTAAAAAAGCCGGTAGTCATGATGACTGTAGCCTTTGTCTTCGTTTTATAAACATTAAATATGTATGTATATTTTAGGTTAAAATGGTGCTCACGTCAACAAGAGTAAATTTACGCAATTTCGCAAGAGTAACTCGAACATATTGAAGGCAATGTTTTTTTATTGAAAACTTTCTCTGCATCATTTTTAAAGACTATATAAAGGACATATGCCGTCAGTGACAAATTCTAAAATGTCATCATAAAAATGTAAAGACATCGTTATATTTGTGTACAACGTAATATACTCTAAGTTATTTAAACAAGATTATAACAAGATGTTTTGTAAAAATATTTGGCACATGTTTTCAAAACAAAGCTGTTTTTTTTTTTTTGTTATAGGAACCGCCTGCCTATTATTATATTTTAGGTGACTTTTATGCAACGTTGCCAATTTAGCCCTTTTTAGGCTAAATTTAGCCTTTTTGTAATCCTGTTTAGCCGGAAAAAATTTAACTTAGCAGTTACTCTTTTCAGCCTTTTTTAATTTTTAAGCCTTTTTTACCGTTTTAGCTATTTTAGATACATTTAAAAATAAAGGTAAATAAGGTAAAGATGCAGAAACCGAGCTTTTTTAAGTCTTTTTCTTTGCTTCTAAATTACATTTATAAACGTTTGGAAGTAGTTACTGTGAAATTTTTGTAATTTTTGAATTTATGCGTATGGTTTCGATACGTGTTTAAAAAAGCTGTTTGTGTTTATTTGAATATAACGGATTTTAATTTTAAAGTGACATTTAATAGAAGTCGTAACCAACAAAACTCGCAAAATAAAATATCACTAGAGTTTTTAAACTCTTTTATCAAAGGAATAGGTAATTATACAAATTCACCATGTAACTCTTAAAAATACTTATTAAAAAAATTATATTTACTATATGTATGTATATGTTTATAACTTTATTTAAACTAACCAAATTACCACAAAAATATAATTGTATTAAATTGTATTTAAATAATTAAATACTTCTATTTTGTTTCCCATGCTTCATTTAAAACTCTTTAAATTTATATTAGTGTTGCGGATTATTTAGTTTTTTTGATGGTGACATTTTTAATATTTTAATTACATTTTTAAGACATTTTTAGATCGCATGATTTTCACGAAAAAACCGTTTGCCCAGTAAAAAGTCCATGATTAACTATATATTTGCTCAATTCACAAGCTTTCGTAGTTGTGTTGTGTACATCGTAGAAGTTGTACACATTTCATTGGTAATTTCTACATTATTTTTGTATACAACACTTACAACAACTTAACCTATATTAATAGAATGTCGTAAAAATACATCATAGCTGGATCACCCGTTTTCCTTTAATATGAAGAAGTGAATAAATTTCTAAACTAAAAACTAACTTTTTTTTACAGACATTTTTAATTCAATTGCAGAATTGTGAAAGATAATTTTTATTTAAGCGAAATTTAGATAAACTTAAATTGAAATTTGGAGTACAGAAAAAAATATCGCTTGAGTTACTTTTTAATCATTGATTTTATCTCATAATTTTCTTTAAACCGGTTTTTTCCGGTTTATTTGAGAAACTGGTATTTATACCCTTCACACGGGAGTGTAAAAGGTTACATACAAAAGTTTGTAATTTCTACAATATTTATTTGCGACCCTTTAATATGTATATTGTCAATCCTTATAGGTAGAGGAATTGATTAAGCTTAGTCCATATGTTCGTGTGTATGCTAAAATCAACTTTTTGAAGCCCTCACATATACTTCAGCTTATCAGATATGCTTTCGCAAATTTTGCTATTGCTATCAGTTATGTAGGCACACAGCAAAGCTAAGATAGAAGCGAAAAAACACGAATCCGCTATTTTTTTACCCAAACAAAGCTAAATTTTGAAGCTCCTATGGAACTTCTTGAAACCTTTGATTAGTATATACAGTGGCGTGCAGAAATGAGTACATAATTCATTTCTTTACTTTTCTGAACGATAAAATGAGCAATAACAAAGAATATAAAAACAATTTTTTTTTTATTTATTCTGCGTTCCAGGCTGAATAAAACAACCAAAAATTCAAAACAAAAAGCAACAAATTCATAGTGATAAAAAACCATAACAAAAATAACTCGCATGTACTCAATTTTGCACTTTTCAATAAAGTTGTTAGTGGAGAACTTTTTTAGTACTTGGTCCATAACCCTTTACTTTTTAGTACCATATTAATACGCTTTGGCATGCTTTCAACCAGTTCCTGTTTTATTTCTTTTGGGATATTCTCTACTCTAGCTGTACTCGTGTCCACAGCTCTTCTAGGTTTGATGGAGCTGATTGGTACAACCCCAGCCGTCTTCCCACGATTGACCATAAATTCTCAATCGGGTTGAGGTCGGGGCTTTGGACTGGCCAATTCATCAGTTGAAAATTTTGCTCACTCAGCCATTTTTTCACTATTTTCGCCGTATGTTTTGGGTCACCATCCTGCTGAAAAACGACTTCTTTTTCAGGATAGGCACTTTTGTCAACGAACTCGGGAAGATGACTCTGCAAAATGGTACGGTATTCTTCCTTCTTCATTATACCTTCAATTCTGTGTAATGGCCCAATATGCCACCAAGTGAAGCATCCCCAAACCATGATGTTCCCACCACCATGCTTCACAGTTTGCTTGACGTGGTGGCGTTGAATAGTATCACCAGGGCGACGCCAGCAGTACTGCTTACCGTCCGATTTGAAACGATTAAATTTTGATTCATCTGACCAAATAACTCGTTTCCAGTCATTTACCGTCCAATTTGTATGGTCTCTTGCAAATTTCATTTGCGCCTTTTGGTTCTTTTCGGACAATGCTGGTTTAATTTTCTTAACGGCTGTGGAGCGCTCGTCGTGCAGTCCATTCACTAACGTGCTTATTTTTGGCAACAAAAGTATTTTTCGGTGTTATGGTCTTGTTCTGCCTTATTTCTGCTATCATAAGACGTGCATCTGCGTCCGTCAAAAGTTTGCGGCGGCCTCTGGTTTGCTTTTTGGGAGCAGTATGTCGTCTTTTTTGAACGCGTATGACCACAGATTGACTAATATTTAGCTACTTGGCTATTTCCCGAGATGAAGCACCATTATTAGTTAAGGAAACTACATTGTTTTCCACATAACTTTTTCATTTTTTTAAATATTGAATATTATTGCGGTACACTTGATATGACACTTTTATTATTACTAATCACACGATTTTACGCATAAATTTGCATTACTGGTATTATACATAAGAAAACAATTCAAAACTAACGGTAAAACCCGTTTCTATTAAAAAGTGCAAAATTGAGTACATGCGAGTTATTTTTGTTATGGTTTTTTATCTCTATGAATTTGTTGCTTTTTGTTTTGAATTTTTGGTTGTTTTATTCAGACTGGAACGCAGAATAAATAAAAAAAAATTTTTTTATTTTCTTTGTTATTGCTCATTTTATCGTTCAGAAAAGTAAAGAAATGAATTATGTACTCATTTCTGCACGCCACTGTATGTATATATTTACATATGTACCTTTGGGTTAATTATCGATAAAGATTTTGGCAAAAAATTTCAACTAAAAGTACAGATTACTAATATCCAAAATAAGTTTTGGTCACACTTGCACTTTTTTGATAAGTAACAAGATTATCATAAAAATTAGTAAGATATAATCATAATATAATTTTCTGTGGATCCTTATAGATAGATACGTGTGTTCTTGATGATATCTACAAACTGAGTAAATATATAAACAACTTTTGTATTAACATTTTTGAAACTCTTTAGAAATTACTCTCTTTTTTAAATCCTCAAAGTGCTTGCAGTGTGTATTTTGCTTCTATACCCCATAAAGTACATATGTATATATTTTTTGAAAACTATGAATAGAGGAGAGGGCTTGGTTAGCAGAATATAATACACTTATTAAGAGTTTAAATCCATGATGGTCTCCACTCCAAAATGGCGTACAATAAATTTATATATGGGTTAAATCTATTTATAATTATTTAATGGTTAAATTTTAAGTCCTTCAATAATGGTATTAAATGAAAGGGTTCATGTGAACCGGTTTCATGTAAAAAATAACCAAAAA
Source organism: Phyto melanocephala (assembly GCA_941918925.1). Classification (NCBI taxonomy): domain Eukaryota; kingdom Metazoa; phylum Arthropoda; class Insecta; order Diptera; family Rhinophoridae; genus Phyto; species Phyto melanocephala. The sequence goes on from OW799237.1 coordinate 109,717,929, forward strand.
CAGATTTTTTAAAAAATTGTGGTTTTTGAACCATTTGAAAACCGGTTTCTCTTGCATGTCGAATATTTTATTATTCTATTTTAAACGTTTCTTTTTGAATTATTATCCCACTATATATTTAAAATATTAATATTAAAAAAATTCATTTTAATAAACAACTAAATATAAAAACCAATTATATTTTCTTTTTAAAATTTATAATCTAGCATAAACTTCCGATAATCTGATAACTTAAATTTAAAATAAAATGTCGGTGTTTAATACTATATGTATGTACAAATATAAATATTTGGTTCTCCACTGGAATGTCTGACGTTTCAATATTCCGTCTGCTATTCATAAAAAAAAAATATATAAAAAATATATTGTCTATGCATGTACATTTTGTTGGCACATCAGCTAGAATTAGGATCAAAAATTAAATGTACGTACTATACACTGAACGAAAAAGCTTTGATGACAATATATATGTGTGCGCATTCAGTTTTGTACATATAATCATACATATATGCATACGAAGTATGTATATGCAAACATAGACAAATAAATGTGTACACGAATGTGTAAATAAAACCCATAGACATATATTTTTTTGTTCTCCTAAATTTCGGTCCATCATATAGTTCAAAAGTGGAATGAACTTTTAATGTTAAAAATACACCAAAATATTTATGTAAATGCACATATTCGAAAATGCTAATATGCTTATGCGCTTGCATAATATTTTTTTAATGATCATAATAGATATGTACATATGTAATTATCTAAATGATGATCTTATAAGGAAACGTTCTTCCATAAATAAATATTTAACAGAAAACATATTTTTTCTGTTAAAACATACATACATACATACATACCAGGGAATGACAACGATTACAACTTCGGATATACATTGAGTATTATTAGCAAAACATGTATAAGTGCGTACGGTTACAGCTAAAAAAATTACTCTATCCGTACATACTCGTTTGATGTTCGGCATAAGTATATACAAGTAACCGAAATCTAAGTATTTTTCGCATAAATACTCTATATTGTACACAGTACAACAAATTGGACTTAAGTACTTAAGTGTTATCGATTATCCGTAAAAAAAAAGCGAGTAAAATGAGTAACCGTTTTTACAATTCAAGCGAGAGCATCAAGTAGAAATTTTGCATGCGTTTTGATTTAGTAAAAATGCACTTGCTTGGGTTATGAAAACAGCACAACCATTATGGTACAAACGCACACACACATACACATTATTGTTATACATTTATATGTTGTTTTTTTATGATCGTTTGTGTGTATACGGCTTAGCAGCCGTAGTTGCTAGCAGGGATGCCACAAAAAATATTATTCCTAACAAATTTGTCAAAAAATGCACTAAAATCTACCAAAAACTTCTATTTTTGCACATAATTTTTCTAAATACTAACATTTATATTTAAAAAATAAAAACAATAATCAAATGGTAGTAAATGAATATAATTTACCAATTAATATATTAATAATTTATATATATTATTTAATTAGTATTTGAAAATATCCAAAATACAGTTTGGTTTACATCAATATTTAAAGAAAAGTGTTACTAAGCAAAAGTATATGCCAGTACTTTGGTACTTTATTCGAATCATAATTAATTTCCTATATAAGTATTGGAATATATGTCCTGACCTAACTTTTATTTAGAATATATGGCTTAAGATATTAAAATTTAAGGCATTTCTACATATTTCCTTACAGCGTTTGTTTTCTTTATTTTGTTAAATATTTTCATTGACATTAAAAGTTATCTACTATAAATTCATGTGTCAAGTTTATATGATAAACTATTTAACATGTAACTATTATAAAAAAATAAGACGCTTAAATGGAAATATGATTTTTAATTAAAATGTTTATTGGCGAATTATTTTAACTTTGTGTTTTACCACTAAAAATATTGTTCTACAAAAACTTAAACATAACAAAGCAAACAAATGCACAAAATTAAAAAAATTTATACCATAAAAATATCCAGTTTAATTAAACTGGCATCCCTGGTTGCTAGATGAATTATGGACAGAGACATTTTTTTTATGATTTTTAATTTAGGGGTTGATGAAACAACGACATGCGTTATTTTTTTAGCAATGCCCAGCGAGCATGTGGGATTTATTTTAAATTTATAAAAAAGAAAAAAATCTTATATTAAGATATATTTATTAGTTTTAACAGATATATTTGTTGTTTATTGTTTTTCTTATTAACTTTTTTTTAGATATTTTAAGTCCGTCAAGAAAAAATTATATGGTTTTTGTTTGTTTTTCTTAATTAATTTTCCAAAAAACAAAAACAGAATATCGTTTTTTTCTGCGGGAAAATACTAATCAGATAATAGCATTATGTTTATTTACTTATAAATAACTATTTAGTGGTTGATTAAAACCTTTTAAAATTGATTTGTCTCGTTATACAGCTTAAAATATTAGCTTAGAATGTATAACACGGCATAATACTTTAATATTTGTGTTCTTGTTTGCTGGGTATCAGGTATTTTACAGAAATAATTACACTCTCTTTGTTTTGTTCCTATCCAGCGTTGTCAACTTTGGCTTTATGCAATATTATTTGTGCTTTTTAAAATTTTTGTCGCGCAAAAAATTTGAGTCAGTGCTCGATATGATTTCTCAAATTCTTTAGTGCATTCTTTTTCTTATCGAAGTAAAAATACTAAATTCAAATAAAGAACAATTTTTGCAAGGTAAATTTCTTACGAAACAACGCAACAAAAATGATAAGAATTAATAATAGACAATGCTTTTGTTATAAAGATCCTTAGCTTACATTTAAAAAACTGTATAAATAGATTATATATTTTATATTATTATTAGTTATAATTTAAAGATATATGTTTTTATAAAAGTAAAGAAAAGAATAATGATATGCATAAAACCAAAAGCTGTAATTATTTTTAAAGTAGCGATTATATGACCAACTGTGAAGTTAAAGTTACAACTTTAACTTAAAATTTATTATTATTATAATAATTTTAGGCCTAAAGGTTCTAATAACGAAATTTATAATTTTATAAAATAAATAAAATCGAAAATTCAAAATTTTAAACTTTACGCATATTCTTAAAAATCAAACGTTTTTTCCTGTTTTGATGTTTTATGAATCTTAAAGTTGACAACACTTGTGATGTAATAGAACCTCTCACTTCACGATGAGAGGTAGATTTTTATACATAAAAAGCAGGGATGGAAAGGTTAATATCTGACTTTGAATACAATTTATGGTAATAATTATTCATACTCTCAAATCTCACTGTGTGAACACAAATTCGATTTCAAAATAAAGTTTTGAAAATGTTTCAATGAATGTTCCATTATGTGGTCCAGAACATAAAAACATTTACAGGTTTTTTCTGGCATTAATTTATTTGGGTCAGATAGGCTGTCATCACTACCTGTATAAGAGCACCCTTCTTAACGATGGATTTTCCTTGGAAATTTGTGTTTTTTTTTCAATAATTAAGGTCAAAATTCTTACAGATTTTTTCCTAACAAAAAGCAATGTAAATACATACGTAATTATATAAATAGTAAATCAAAATAAAAAATACATTGTTAAATACATATCTATTGCCAGTAACAATTCAACTAAATTTTCACTTTTATTTTCTTTAAGTTTTAATTATCTTTTTCTGCTTTTATATCAAAATAATTTTTTTTAAGTTGATAAGCCATACAAATTTCAGGTATAACAGTTGCGTTTCTTAATACTAAAAATAAATAATAAATATTAGTAGATTTATTTTTATTTAAAGAAAACATTTTATTATTATGTGTTAGCTCGTTGCTTATTAAAATAATAAGCAATATAAATTATGTTATATATATTTACTATACAAATAGTTCCAGCCCTGACCAATTTTCTTTTTGTTTGATAAAAAAATGAAAGAGCAGAATAAAGCACTTTTACTTGTTTTTTACTTGTTTTTTTTGTTCAAAAGTACTTATAAGTATGTCGCAATACTTATAAGTATTTTGCCAATACTTATAAGTATTTTGCTAATACTTATAAGCATTTTGCCAATACTTATAAGTAATTTGTTTTCGCACATGTATATCCGAATAATACGTATGTATAGAGAGTATTTTTGAAAATAAGTAATAAATATACTCGTAACCGTAGCAATTCATGCATGTACGAGTAGCTATTTTCTGTGATAAATGCATGGTTATACTTATAACCGAAAAAGATAAGTAAATATTCGAGTTATTTTTTTTTCGGATAACCGAAGTCAGACTCTGATACATACATATATATTTGTATATTCTACATTCAATTGAAAAAAGTTTATTTTTTTAAAATAGCCGGCATATTTCAAAATTAATTTTGCATATGTATGTATGTGCAAACTAGTAGTGACATAAACTAATTAGGGCTGTTTAATGAAAAATAAATCAAATTGCTTTATTCGTCCATGCCAAATTTTAAATACTTTTCACCATCATGAACGTATCTTATTTTTTCAAGAAAAAAATATATACGCATTTTTGTTTCGGATGCGATTTTTGTATTTTGCATTTTTTATAATTTGTACTAGGAGTTGTCAGAACCGGTTTTCAAATAATTAAAAAACAGGTTTTTCCAAATAATTCGAAAAACAAGTTTTTTTTATATTTTACGTTTTTTTTTAAATCGGTTTTTTAACTTTATCGGTTTTCGAATTAATAGATAAACCGGTTTTTATGTCTCCAATTATTTAAAAATACCGAATAGGTTGGTTCGCTTACAAATATTTCAAATTTTTAAACTATCTTTAGAAATTACTATTGTCTCTTATACACTCGATAATTACGCAACTTTAACTTAATAGTGTGTGCAGAGTGTTTATTTTTTTATCCCATAAAGTATATATTTATTGACAGCTTAAAAAGAGAATAGCCGAATGAGTAATGTCCGTTCGTTGGTTAAAATCAACTTTAAATACTTTTTAACTAGCACAATTTAATACACTTATAAAAAATGTTAAATCCATGATGGACGTCACTACAAAATGACGTACAATTAATTTATATATGGGCAAGCCCTTCAATCAAGCCCTTTAATATTGGTATGTATTAAATGTAAGGTCTTGCCCAATAGAATACAGTAAACTATGAAAAAGTCTAAAGTCCGAGATGGCGTCTGAAATAAAATTGCGGATAATTTTTTTTTCTCTATCACTTCAATAGGGGAATCAAAAGAAAGGAACAGTAAACTATGTAAAAATTCAAAATTTAAGATGGCATTAAAATGTCGTATAATGATAAATCTAAAATCTAGGCTATGCTAGGATGAGATCATTTTACCTTTGTACATGATAGTGAAAGGTATTATTAGATTCAGCACGGCCGAATACACCACTCCTACTTGTTGAAAGTTATACTTTTATTGCCATATTCATAAAAAAATATTTTAAGTTTATAGAAGGCTTACTTGACAAACTTCTGTACAACATCTGTCAAATAAGCCTTTACTAAACTAAAAATATTTTTCATAATAAAGGACGTAAGTGTATAACAAAGTTTTTTTTATAAATTTATATTATGCCTGATTTAAATCTTCCCATTTCAGTATATTGTTTTAATTTTTTCGAGCTAATGATCACTTTTTTATATAAAAATTATTATTATTTTATTCCGATATATCGCTACCACATTAGGTAGCTTCTTCAGGGAAAGTTTTTACAATTTATAACAATTAACAATTAAAATATTAAAATTGTTCAAAAACAAATTTTTTTTAAATTTAAATTTAAACAAACATTTTCCCGCCTTTTCTAAAAAATTTGTTTTTGAACAATTTTAATATTTTAATTGTTAATTGTTATAAATTGTAAAAACTTTCCCTGAAGAAGCTACCTAATGTGGTAGCGAAATATCGGAATAAAATAATAATAAAAAAGTGATCTTTAGCTTGAAAGAATTAAAACAATATATTAATATAAAAAGATCGAAGAAATTTACATAATACTTTCCATTTTGGAATAAAAAAATTATTTAATAAAATTTTTGTTTATTTTTTTAATTTTTATATTGATAAAAACATAAAAACCTGGTTTTTCTAACCGGTTTTACGTGCCAAAAAGCAATCCGGTTTTTTTAACATTGAGATTTTTTGAATTATTCAAAAATCGTTGTTTTATATGCCAAATATTTTATTGCTCCAACTGCACTCTTCTAGGTGAAGTTCTTTTATTTGATATCAATATTGTGGGTTGAATAGGACAAAGCCATAATTCGTACTATGTTCGACTCATATTTCTGCCATTTTAAATAAGCCATATTTGATTTTAACTTTTTTTATAATTTACTGCATTCTACTGCTGTTCGCTTGATACCATAATTCAGGGGGTTGAGGGGATATATTTGTATATATAATATGTAACCCTTACATTTTATGACAGCGATCATCATGGATTTTATATGTTTTATAGTGTATTATATGTTTCTATTAAAGCCCTTTCATTCAACATCGATATTGACCCTCTCGGTTGTCGGAAACACAATAAAGTTGTAGTTATATGCCTATATCTCAGTTAGTTTAAAACCGATTTGCTAGTTTTTCTCAGCAATAATCTTTGAGACTGCAGCTTGCAATTTATACAGACCTGTGAAACATGTGGAGGCTTCTAAAAGTTGATTTTAACCAACACACGTATAGACGTGCATTGCTCAATCGCCTCTCCTATTAGTATGCTTTTAGAAAATAGATTCTTAATGGGACCAACCGAAAATTAATATTTCATAAATTGCAACACAAACGGAATGACAAATCTATATACTGTCTTAACACCACATGTAAAGGGTATACAAATAGAGGCAGTCGTGTTTTTTTGTGTTTATTGGGCGAATTTCAATAGCGATTTATTACCGAATGTTTTTAGCATTTTATAACACAAACAGGTTTGTGGGAGCTTCTTAAAGTTGGTTTCAGCCAACACATGGACAAACGGACAAATAGATATTGATCAATCGACTCCTCTATTTAGAAGCTTTCAGGGAATATATTCAGTTAAAAGATTATATATGTGAAGGTTTGCATTAAAACGTAGCATCTCCTCCAGTGGCTTATAAACTTTTTATTTTGGCAATAGTTATTTTTCACGCAGCTAGTTTTTATTAAAACTTGTTTACTTATATTTTTTTCTAAATTTCATAAAGAATTTATAAGTTTTAATTTTATATACTCAATCGAGAATTACTACTTAAAATAGCACAGGGTATCCCAAAATTTAGGCAACATTTAAATATTAGTCATGCGTTGTATATCCGAAATGGTCTGTTAATTTAATTTTTGTTTTATTAAATAATTATTGTATTAAATTACACGTAGTCGATGCTCGACTGTAAATAGAAAACAAAGTTGTTTTTTCAAGTGTATTTTTTTTAACATTACATGAATGGAAAAGCACAACGGTGAAATGACCTTCATGGGTTGGCTGGCACGTACGCACTCTTTTTCGAAATTTTTAATGACCTTTTAGTATAAATGTGTTTGTTGTTGTAACAGCAAAACTTTTTCAAATATTGATCAATAATGAAAACGTGCTATTTTTCGTGTAGTACTCCACCATTACTACTACTACTACTACTACTATGTCAGCTATGAAAATTGTTTCCTTGTTTAGCTGTTAGTTAAAAGCTTTACTGGACAAATGGCGGCAAAGTTAAATATTGCGTACATTTTGCGACACCCTGTATTCTTACATAATAGAACATATTTACTCTCTAAATATTAAAGCATTCAACAAACCTGCTGCATTTTCAGTTGTGGTCGTTTCAACCTTTACCGCATTACACACTTCACTTACTGAAGCATTTGCCAAAGAAGAAGAAGAAGATTTTAAAGGATTTTTATTCGAATTCTCCATAGGTAACAATTTGCATACAAATATAACACAACATTAACAAATTCAACGAACTCAACGAACTCAATTACACAAAAACACTTTCGAATTTTTAACTTTTAATATTTATAATTATTATTCTTATTATTAGGATTTTGCTTTTATTTTTATTTATTTTAGTGGACGTTAGTGAAATTTTGTTAAATATTTTCAATACTTTTTTTCACAAAACACAAAACACAATTGATTCAAATTAAGAGAATAATTTGCTTTAAAAATACTGCATTAAAAAAAATAAATAAATATTTTAAATTTAATATTTTGTTTTTTAGGTATAAGTATGTACATATGTATGTGCATATTATACATACGATTGTATGGAAGTATGTTTGAGTTTATAAATATATTTAGATTTTAAGAAAAAAATATTAAGAGCAAGACCAGAAGTTAATGAATATAAAACTACACCATTTCCAAGCCCATAAATGAAGTGAAATTAAATCGAATTTTCTATAATCAAATGCTGTTATTTCCATATCAAACTAGGTTCTTGAAAAAACTTTTAACTTAATATATTTAAACTATTTATTAGGAAAATTATAAGGATTGATAGTGCACAATGTTTCTGTTATTATACCCGGTGGCGTATTTTCATTTTGTCATTCTGTTTGTAACACATCGAAATATTCATTTTAGACCCCATAAATTATATATTTTCTGAGTCGAGGTTTCATTTAATGACAATCTAACTATATCCGTCCGTCTGTTGAAAGCACGATAGAGCTCGAACCGAAAAAGCTAGGGAGCTCAAATTTTGCCAGAATATTTCTTATACAGAAGGTATTGAAAATGGGCTAAATCGGAATATTAGGAAGAGAGTTATAGCTCGTAATGCCAGAGTAGGTCGAAAAAACCTTGTCCTTCTAACATCGAATAAAATGCAATTGTGTACAAACACATTAACGTAAACCACGAAATTTTGTATGTATATTTCCTGAGTAAAAAGAAATATTTTTCCCTGAAAATTGCTTAAAATAGTGCATTAGGAAAGGAGTTATAGATCAAAATGTACGAAAATTTATACCGCACAGTGTATTTTTTTGGTGTATTCAAAATTAAAAACGTAATAAAACTGTTAAAATTAGATTTATGATTCTGAAATTTTGCAAACATTAGTTTTTGATTAAAGGCTTTGCAGTGTTGGGAAATCAATGTGACACGCACACTTCTACGCCCACCTCCCATATAACGCTTTATCTCAAATTCATATAATTTCTCTATGAATAAAAATTTTGGAAGAATAAAGGACTCTATATTGAAATATCTGAGTTGAATTTATTAGCAGAAACTACTTCGACACGCCTACTATAACGCCCACTTTTCACTTAATCTACTGTTAATGAAATTTAAAAGCTCATAAAGGTACATGATAAAATTTTGTACATATAGCTTTCTAGTCAATGTCATTGTTATGCCAGAAAATGAAGGTGACATGCCCACTTTAACGCCTACTTTCCATATAAAGCTTTATCTTAAATTCATATAACTTCTCTATGGACAAAGATTTTGGAAGAATAAAGGACTCTATATTGAAATATCTAAGTTGTATTTATTAGCAGAAACTATATTGACACGCCTACTTTAACGCCCACTTTCAATAAAAGACTAAATTTACAATAATAATTTAGTAATAATAATAATTTAGCATATCGAGTATAAAGAGATTATTCCATAGCGATTACAGATAATAAAAAAATAATAAATTTTGTGCTAAAAAGTACATCAAAATGGTGGTGGGTATAAAAGATTTTGCACAGCCGAATATAGTGCTCTTACTTGTTTTTGTTATGTTTAGACCGATATCTAAAAGCTGTCAATTTGTCTGTAAAATATTGATTATATTGGCAAATGTGAAGTTGACTTTGTATACTGTTTGAAAATTTATTATTTAAAATAAAATTTGTTTTAAATTTATCCTCCTTATAGTAGCGATGGGATCTTATTAGATTTTTATATTAAAACTTATAACTTTACAAAAGAAACAGAATCAAAAGTAAACAATTTTCAACTCAGTGATTTTTCATGAAAATTACGAATTTTTTAGTGGGTTTAGGTGCTTTTTGAAATTTCAAAATCGACAACGCTGTATCGAATGCTTTCTTAAAGCCGATAAAAATCATATATAAAGGAGAATCACATTTAGTAGATCACAAAACTATCATACGCAAACTGCTAATATGAGCAATACAGGATTTCTGTGATAGCAGTATAATTTTCTGGAAGAACAACTTTAGATATTCTGCTTTGACTTTAGTATGACACCAAAAAATGTATGCCCTTTCTTCAAATTAAAAAAAAAATTAAAATTTTATTCGTATGGAAAATGTTTGTGTTAAATTTTCTTTAATAGAAAATTGATTAGTAAAACTTTTCATATACAATTTTGTTTCAAATTTCTATAAATAATTTCCTGATAAATTGGCCATTAATGATAAATTTGGGAAAATTTGTTTATTCATTGAATTTTCGTGTAAATACTGTATAGAGAAATCTCTTTTTTAAATAAAATTTCTAATCAATATTTCGATTTATTTAAAATAAAAAAACATTTTCATTTACAGAAAACTATTAATTAATTGTTTTGCTTGCAGAAAATTTCAATTAAATTCTAATATCTATACAGAAGTTTAAATAAAATCGTCAAGTTTTTATTCCTGTTCAAAATATTTTAGCACAAGAGCACACAGTGATTGAAATGGTGTTGATACAACGTCTTAATACTACACTCGTAAAAAAACACGCACACCGAAAATTTAATTTTTAAAAAACACAAACGAAACACTGACTAATCTACACACACGCACACACTTACTCAGTCAGTCAGTCTTCGAATACCAAAGAAAATTCTGTATGTTTTTCTATATTTTCCTTAAATTTTTCTCTATTTATTTTTTTATTATTTTTTTTTTTGTCAAATGTACTTGAGTGTGGTGAATGTTAATTTTCAGTTGGATTATAATTTGATTTTTTTTTTTTAATTTTCCATTTTTTTTTTCTTTAGGATTTTATTTTCGGTTTTTGATAATTCTAAAAATTGCACTTTTTCGCCGATTATTACGAAACCATTTTTTTGGGGACATTTTAGTTTAAAAATATTTATAATTTATTTCTTTTTTTTAAGTATAAAAAGCAGATTATTGTTATAAAAATAATCATCGAAACACTAAGGGGATTTCAAATATTTTTAAATTATTTTTTAGGCGTTTTTTTTTCTGATTTTTTTACCATTAAACACTTTTTGTTCAACAAATACACTTCTTTACAAGTATTTTCAGAATTTTATTTTGGGTTAATCGTTAAATCGTACGCGCTCATCCAGTCGTTAGTACCTGGATCCTCGATAGTTTTCCTCAGACTGACTAAGTGAGCATATACAGTTTTCTTTTGGCCGGTGAAAATAATGCGAGTAATTTATTTTCTATTTACAGTCCCCTCCCTCATTGAAATTTATAAAAAAAAATCACAACTTTCTTTCGTGTGTTCGGTAAAAATTTAACAAGTAAATTTTTGTGAGTGCTAGAGTCCAGTTGAGTATGTGTGTGTGTGTGGATGTCTAAAATATATTTATTCTTAATTTTTGTTAAGAGTGTGATGATAATCTTCATTTAGCAAGTGTTCTTTTCTTTAATTTTATGCCGAATAAAATATATGTAAAATAAAATAAAAACAACAACAGAGAATAGTGTACACTGTACAGTGACACAACACATCTAATTTTAATGTGCGTATGTGAGCCAGTGAGTGCGTGTGCATGCACGGTTAAACTTTTGCTAGTTTCCGGGATTTATCAACTACATGCCAAGCAATGTTGCCAGGTTAAGGGGGTTTGCCCCAGATTTTGGGTGTTTTTTTCTTTTTTAAAGGCGAATTTAGCGATTCAAATTCTTTAGGGAAAATTTTAGGGGACTTTTTAAGGGTTTTTACTATTTAACAATATTTTTACAACTAATGAATTTAAAAGATTTTCCTATTTAAGTTGATACATTTCAGAGTTAAAGGAATTAGCAAAAAATTATTATCTAAGGTTATTCCTTATTTAAATGAATCTGTTGAGAGGTTAATGTGTTCAAAAATATTCTAAGAAATTAAATAGATGTTTCAACTGTTGACAGCGTTTCAAGTGTGAAGCATTCATCGATACCAATAATAAGTTTGTAAAAAACTGTGTACAAGAAATATTTTTTTTATACCCTTCACCTGTGGTGCCCTGACCGTCTGTCCGTCTGTCCGTCTGCTCGTCTGTCCGTGTGTTGGTTGAAATCAACTTTTAGAAGCAACTATATGTTCCTCAGATCTGTATATGGTATCAATCTCTTGGAAATATCCAGGAATGAATCGCCCCATAACTTTCTGAGATATGAGCAAAAAACCACGACCACCTCGTTTTTTTTCACAATTACAACAACAACATACATACATAGATACATGTAAAAAACATACCAAACAAAAAAAATTACAAAAAAAAAAAAATATTAAAAATAAGAAAAAAATTTTTCTAAAAAAATTTTTTTAAAAAATTTAAAAAAAATATAAAAAAAAATAATAAAATAAAAATAATATATTAAATAAAATAAAATAAAATTTTTTTGGCTCAGCTGGGATTCGATGCCACATTTATTCTAACGTGTACGTATGCACGTATTTTATATGGGATGAATGGTAATACAAACAATTGTTATTGCATGACTACACGTTGTGAAGGGTATATAAGATTCGGCACGGCCGAATATAGCACTGTTACTTGTTTTTAAATATAATGGCATAGTCAGCAACTTAGAATGCAAAATAGAAAAAAGCGAAATTACAATGTTTTATTTAGTTTGATGTTACTAGAAAGTAAGTAAGATAGACTTAAATGCATGCAAACGCATGCACTTCACCTCAATGTATATTAATAGAAAAATTCGGAACTCCCAAAAAGAATGTTATTACAATGGAATCTCCCATTAGGGCCACTCCTTTCGAATGGACTTTGTTTGGCGGTTCCGGTAATATCATATAAGAAAAGCATTGCAACGCTCCCTCTTAAACGGACATTCTCATGAACAATAGTAAATTCCCCTGGACAAAAAATAAGAAACATTAATTATTATTTTAATAATTTATATATGTAGTTTTCTTTTGATCGAGCAATTCCTTGTACGAATACATGTCAGCGGTCTCTTCGATGTCCGCTTAATAGAGATTCTAATGTATTTCCACGAAAATATTATATTAAGAAATATATAAAAAATATACAGAGTAATATTTCTTGGAATCCGGTAATGTAAGGATATTATTACATATCATATCTTTTAGGGGAAATATTAAAAATTACCTGGCAACACTGACATTGCAGACACCGACTGGGTTACATATTTTTAATTAATATTGGATTCGATGTGTGTTATTTTCACGACGTTTCATGCACATAAAAATCAGAAATTTGCACCGAACAAATCTGTCAAAAAACAGGTAGGCCGTGCAGAATCTGATAATAGTCTTCAGCATAATGTACATAAATACTCGTATAATGATTATGTCGTAGAGTAGCCTAGATTTTTAGATTTATTGTTATACGTGGTTTTTCTTTTCGTTTTTGATTTTGAATTTATCCAATGCTAACCGTATTCTGCTAGTCAGGCATTTTCCAACAGATTTTATACCCTTCATCTATGGTGACAGTATATAAATCTTTTTCATTCTGTTTAAAATTTCTAGAATATTAATTTCCGACCCCATAAAGTAAATTTTTTTTTTTAGTCAATTAAGCGATGGAGATATTCGGGAATGAATCGCTATTGAAAACCAGCACAATCGCCCAATAACATGCTGAGATATAAGCAAATAAACACGATTGCCTATTTGTATCATATTTTTACCATAAAAATTAACATTTTTCTGTCTTCGGAAAATTTATTGACACGTTTGTTACTATTTATAAATAACATACACCTCCAAGGCTATTCTTAAAAAAATTTGAACAAAGCTATCACCACACAGCAAAGTTATAGGCAACAGTTATTTGAAAAAATATATCAAGGACTTAAAGCTTCTAATGAATTTTTAGATAGGCTAGTGCCGCCAAATTACGAGCTGTCAACTCGAAAATTATTGCAGAGAAAAACCAAAAAAATCGATTTGCAAATAACTGAGATATAAGCACTAAAGTGGAAATGATAAATTTTCAAACGAAAATCTATTTTTTCTGCTTTAAGACAACCGAGAGACTCAATGTTGGTGTCAATCGAAGGGGTTTGACTACAAGAATGCCTTAAAATATTAAAACAATTTAAATCTTAGATAGCATCTGAAACAAAATGATGGATATACGGGTTAAATATAGTTTTTACAAATTTTCTCCAACAACATTGGCATTAAATAAGAGGGATTGACAGTACAATCTATACAGTGTATAAAAAATGCAAAATCTTAGATGTCGCTGGAAACAAAATGTCAGTTAATTTGTTTTTCTTAACCCTTTCTTTCTACTTATAAACCTTTTCATTCTGAAAATCAAATTTATATATAAAATGGCGTCTGAAACAAATTATCGGATAATTTGTTTTTATTAACACCATCAATATGAGTATCAATTTTAGCAGTTTTACTAGTAGAATATAGTAAATCGTAAACAAATTTAAATGCAAGATGACGATCTAAATAAAATTGCCAACAACATTGAACTTTAAATCTAGGCTACGCTTAGATGGGATCATTATTGGAAATTTCAAACACCTTGTGGAGAGTGGAGGGTATATAAAAGTCGGCACGGCCTAATATAACATTATTACTTGTTTTCTCTCTCTCTCTCTCTCTCTCTCTCTCTCTCTCTCTCTCTTAATACGATTTTCTCAATATTTTCAAGAAAAGCAACATTTCTTAACAAAATCCACCAAACTTTTCAAAACTTCGTCCATTAAAAAGGTACTGCATTTTAATAATAAATTATAAAAAAAAAACTAAAAACACGCTTTAATACCAAATTGAATTGAAAGGTAATATATAATTTTTAAGTACATTTGAAGAGTTCCTTCTACAGCAATTGAAGTCTAGCAATTTATTTTTTTTTTAATAATTTGAAGTGGTATAAAGAAATACTATTTAATTGGCTTCATTCGGTTACGAAAAGTTTTTAATATTTTTTACCGGACTTTACTGGATCGTTTAAGTTTTATATAGAATTGCGTGCCAACAAAGAAAATCCGAAATGTTCAGTAAAAAATAGTAAATACTTTTGAGTAAACAAACAATTGAATGGTAAAAAAATCGATTAAGTAGTCAAAATTAATATTTACATACTTAGCTCGGCTACTACTATTACAAGCATTACATTGTATATTAAAAGACTCTCAATCGGCTAAGGTGAAATGGCTAAAAAGGAAAATTTGTTTGTACGAGTGTAGTTTTGCTTACTTTTATAATAAAAAAATTGTATTGTAGCTGGAATTAATTTAATCACATTTCAGTCAATTGGTAAAAATATTTAGTTTCAATTTTATAACAAAAAAAAACACTTGATTTTTGGTAAAAAAAAAATTAAACGACAACATTTAAAATGTTTATTCTAAATGGGGGAGTAGACGTTTTTAGTTCTTGTAAAAACAATTGATTTTTGAACAAAAAAATTATTAAATGGAGGTGAATTAATGGAATACTTACTTCATCTATAAGGTGATAAGATTAGATTTATTTGTTGTTCTACTGAAATAAAGCTATGTACATATGTATGTATGTAAGCTTCAATAAAAAATAAAACCACATATTAAAAATTTGATTTTTTTCAAAAAAATTAAATAAAAAATAATTTAAATTGAAAAAAAATTTTAAATCTCTTAAGAGGTTTTTAACATTTTTGTTCGAAATGAGTTTGCGCACTTAATTAAGCAATTACGTACAGTATAATTTTTGTTAATTTCTTTTATGCATTGATCGTAAACATTTAATTGTTTATTTGTAAAAAACGAAATATGTATGAATGTATGTTTGTTTGTATGTATGCATGTACATACATATGTATATATTTAAAAATAAAAATTATTTATATGAATACATTTGAATACCAAAATAAGAGATACACAGAGAAAATAAACATATTGTACAAAAAAAAACACTTAAGACGCTCACATAAACATAATTACACTATATTAAGTTATACCCTTTTTTAATTACACGCTAAATATATGTCTACATATTTATATTTTATTATTATTGTTCGTAATCTTATTAATTCGGTAGACGATATTGCTCTCAAAAAAAAAAACAAAAAGACACAGCACGTTAAGAAGAGACCTTTGATATTTAAAAAAGCATTTTAGGGAAAATGTGAAAATTGAAAACAGACAAATTGTATAGGCTATCAATCATTAGACATATACAAATTTGCTGTTTATAAATTTTTTTTTTTTTTCACTACAAAAGCCCATTTAATATAAGACTGCAAACTAATATATTGCACAGTAAACTATTGTATGTTATAAAAAAGAATAAATTGAAAATAAATCAGAATACCTAACAAGTTCTTTTAAATTAAGAGTTACGGAAGTTATTGCACATTTATTCTATTTTCTTTTGGTTATGGTCATCATTTATCAGAGGTGTTGAAAAGGCACTATATTTTACACTGAGTAAAAATGCGAATTAAATCTAGATTTTCCCGATGGTTTAGTAAAAGGAGAAAACCAAGCCAACGAAAAACGTCCAAAAACAGACTGTATTGACTTAAGGCTGGATTTTTTGGCCCATCGGGCCTCCTCCTTTTTAAGTTGTTCAATGCCCTAAAATGATAAAAATGCAAAATATTAGAATATACGTTTTTTTTTTTTTGCTTTCAAAGTCACACATACCGTTTGATCATTGAGTATGGCAGTTAATTGAGTGGCCAACATTATAATTGTAAATATGGCAAACATTAGTGCCTCAAATGTAAGAAAAAGCAACAGAAAAATAGTGGCTGGAGGTGAGTAAGGTGAGCATTGACGCCATTCATTACGTACGCATTCGGCAAAAGAGGTAAGTACCAAAAATATGGCATGTACAGATATAGATGCTATATAAAACTAAAAAAAACACAAATTAAAATATATTTTATTTTTGTATTTGACTAACAGTGCCAAATTCTATTTAAAACTTTTTTGTAAAATTTAATGAAAATACACATACATTTATATATTATTGTTTTTACTACCATTTTTTATTATTTATTAAAATTTTTTTTTTTTTGTGATTTTTTAGAAATCGTGTGATAAACTCCTATTTATCTTACGATATTAAACATGATAGTCTAAGCAAAAAAAAAATAAATAAATAAATAAATCCTGCTAGAACAAATAGAGCACATATTTAATAAAAGTACAAAAAATATTTAATAAATTTGCTGACATAAAAATGTACGCCAACTAACCAAACACCTTGAAATTTAATTGCTTCCGATCAAGGCACCTTTAAAAATATGATGTTTATATTATAAAACAACAAATACAAACAAAATAAAGTAATTAAATTCAAACCAAGCAGATGATTATGATAAAAAGCACAACAAACAAGAAAAAAAAATTTTTTTCGTTATTAAATTTAATTGTATGAAACTTAATAACTAAGATTATACTTTAAATATAAAATAAGCCAGACTATAATTTAAAAGTTCAATACATCGCACTTGATCGATAAGAAGGTATTAACTCGAAATGAAAAAATGTTCACTTTTTGCGAATAATCAACAGCATTTATTTACTATAAAAATTTCACCTTATTCCGTCTACTCTTTCTTCTAAAAAAACGTAACGATTTTTTTAAGTTTACAAAGCTTAAAAAAAAGCAACATTAATTTTAATTTTAAAGACATTCTTTTGAGTTTAGTCTTTAATTAAAAAATTATCAACTTATTTCTTTTTAATTTTTATTATTTTTTGACTTTAATTTAAAAAAGTGTGTCTTTTTTATATAACTGTTTAAACTAAAAAGTGTAAAATCTAAAATAGCGTCTAAAACAAAATGGCGCGAAATTTTTTTTTTCAACCCACCCATCAATATGGATACCAAATTAAAGGGCTCGACTATCAGAACACAGTTAACTATGTAAAATGGTCTACGATGTGGTCATAATACCCATGTACATTATGGTGAATGTTATTATCAGATTCGGCACAGTACGTTTTCTTTTAATTTGTTACTTTGTAATTCATTGTAAAAACTACGCAAAAAAAAATAATAATTTTAACTTTTTGGCTTTTTTATTACAAAATTAAATAAATAAATAAATAAATATTTTTTTAAATACAATGTATTAGGTATTCAAATTTAAATAACTTTAGTTTCAAATAGAATTACTGGGTAACCCCCCTGGTTAATATCTGAGTGTTGGTTTCTACTTTCTTCTCTTAAGATTTGGGTTTTCTCATAGTCGTGACTATGTCGACTACAAGTTGTAACACATATATTTTGTTTTTATATAAAGGACCAGTGTTTATTGTATTCGGTATTATTTTTATTTAATAAAATTAATTTAAATTTTACTGTAATGTCAATAAATGGGCTTTTCGGAAATGCATGACTGCATTAAAGGTTTGATAAACTATACTTAATTGCTTTGTTTAAGATGAAAAACAATTTTATGCTAAAACTTAAAATTTCTGCAATCAACTTGTATGAGTTTATCACACTTTGTAAAGAAAAGTTTGCCAATACTCATATTCAAAAAACACTGTTTAATTTATTATTGAAATCGTTTCAAAAACATTTTAAAACTTACCGTGAATAATACGAAATATTTTTGATTATTCTCGCCCACACAGTTATTTACCCATGGACAATGATGATCCATTTTGCGTATACAACGCTGACATACTGAACAATGGTGGGCTCTTTCGGGTTTTATGCTACAGCACTTAGGACACTTAAATATCATTTGTCCCTCTCTATAGCCCATTTGTTCAATCATTTCTTTGGTAGCATTTCCGCGCGGCACAGCACCCTGTAAATTAAAAGCAAAATAAAAAGCCGTTTTACTGGCATCTATTGATAAATTTACCGGATCTGATAACATAGTACGAATGTGTGAGGCAAAAGCTAGGAATGCTAAAATTTGAAAAATTATTGTATTTATTGTACTAAAAACTGGATGTGGACTGGGCAATAGAATAACGCGCATTACAACAAACTCCGCAAATAAAATTAATAGCCAGGTTAGGACAGCACAAAATATACCACAAATGTCTTTAACACACCAAGCACGTCCAGCGCAACAACGATTATGTGGATCGCCATTTGACATTCCGTGCATGGGGGCATACATAATGCCTTTTCTTAAGTGACCTTTATTTAAAATAATAATAATAATTAATAATTATTAAAAAATTGGAAAAAATGGTTAATAATTCCCACTGGATCAAATCAAAACAAAAAATTTTACTGAACAGCTGTTAAGTAATACAAAAACAGGGCTGTTTCATAAGTCGCAAAACCGAGTGTTGAAAAAGGTTGCCAAGACTTTTTGTGGAATTAATGGAAAATTTTTAAGAATTTATTTATTCAATTCCAAAGAGTAATATAAGCCAAATAGGCAAAAAAAAAAAATATTACATAGTAATAAAAACCTAAGTATAATATACAAAAATATAAAAATTTAAGTAAACATTCATAATTATAGAAATAATTATGTTGCTTCTGACATCCTTGTATTCATGGTATATATTGACATTACGACTTTCGGTATTGAATAAAAGTAATCAAAACTTTTAATAATAGCTTATGTCAAATAGACATTTTTTAATGTATTTATAAAAATGTTGTTTGCTTCTGACATCCTTGTATTCATGGTATATATTGACATTACGACTTTCGGTATTGAATAAAAGTAATCAAAACTTTTAATAATAGCTTATGTCAAATAGACATTTTTTAATGTATTTATAAAAATGTTGTTTGCACTATATATATATAATTCAGTCGTGATTCAGCTCTGGTCGGGTCAAGAGCTCGCGAGTCATTGCCATTATCTCTTAAGGGCAATCAGGCCATCGCGTTCAGCTCCGACTTCCTATATGAACGTCGACTTACGGATACTAAACCTGTGTGGAATACCCTGGCTCTATGGCTTTAAAACCTTGCCATTAAAATTAAAAACTAATAATAATATATATAATTATATGAAAAAAATATGTTTTTGAAATATTTGTATAAAAAAGAGTTTTAATATGGAGCGCATTTGAACGGAATTTGCTCACAATTTAGTGTTGAAGTAAAAAAGTAAATTTTTAATGTATGATATGTAATATATTATGTAAAATACATTACTATATACTTTAAAAAATGTTTAAAGCTTTCCTTAGGCCTTTTATAATTATGTTATATATTATAATTTGCCTTCGTGGCTTTTAATTACTGAATTAAATTAATAAATTTAATGATTTATTTATTAAATTCAAAGTAATATAAAAAAAGCCTTTCCTTAGGCCGAAAAATTTGCGTTGCTTTTCAATGTCACTTTTGACTTCTAAATATAAACTTCACATAGTTATAGGTTTTAAGCGTTCTCGTTGTTTAGTCATTAATCTTGCCCATATAGCTACATGTATTACAAATAAGAAATAATGAAACAAATATTTATTATTTTAGTAACTGTTCTTAGGTTTTTAAAAATTATTTGACCAATATTTAATTTTAAGTCAACGCTGCACCTTCCACTCAAAGTGAATAGTTTTTCCAATTTATATTAATTACTATAAAACATTTTGTCTTAAAACTTTTAAAGGATTTTTGCATTAATAACTGGGAATATTGGAACTTATATATCTTTTAAGTGTAATTTTATTTGCACAAATCGTTGTTTGTAAATCAGTTTTCTTATTGGAATTTTCACTATTAAGATTATTTATTTGTTGTAGATTTTTCTTGTGTGAATCATAAGCATGCTGAGTAAAAGGTCTAGTAACCTATAAGTAAACCCTGAACTTATTTTAAAAAAGATTTGATAAAATAAAACTGTTGTTTTAGACAAATATTTGCTTTTTAAGTATTTAAGTTTTATTTTTGTATACAAAAATAGTAAAATTTAGTTTTTATTATGATTTATCCTTTTTGTTCTAACAACTAAAGCAATTCTTGTGTTTAACAACATTAAATCAAGTACAATAATCAAATAACTAGTTTATTTTAAGCTGGAGTCAATTTAGCCGTTGGTTCTATCATTGCTATTAAGCCAGCAATTGACGAAATAGTCCCCAAAATACCGATTGTTCGTGGTGTCAGTTTGGTGTAGCCTAATGCGGTTAATGGGATAAAGAAATCACAGACATTCTTAACAGTATCGACAAATACATCTTTGTGACTTAAAGCTAAGCTGTACGAGTGCGAAGCCAAGAGGGAGAAATCCTTTGGAGAATTAATACGTACTGGAATAGAACGAGAGATGCCACTTTTAACACTGGCTTTGTGTAAATCGATCAAACGAAAAATTTCATAAATATCACGACATAAATTCATGATAATCGATAGTAACCAATATTTATTTGCATATTTTCCCCATTTCTTTGCATTGATGCTCTTAAAGAGTCCTGTACGAGCTAACCATAAAAAATGGTCGGCAAACAGAAACAAAGCCTGTGAAATTTTACTAAAAGTAAGGGTAACACGTATAGCCAAATCTGGATAATGAATAGTGCGCAAGCTGGCATGGAAAACATCCAAACATTTGCCAAAACGTAATACTAATAAAAAGAAATTTTGTTACAAGTCGCCAGAACCAATAAAATATCATACTTACATTTACGGAATGTACTTAATATATACTCCAATGACTTAAAATCTTCAACCATTCCAGGACGCGCATCCGCCGACTCTAAAGAGTCCCACAATGCTCGTGAGGCGTATTGTATCAGCCTATTTTAACAATAATACATTCATTATTTCCATAGTATATGAAGAGAGAATTAACATACCGGGCTAGTTTATCCCTTCCCGCAGCTTGATTGTTAAGCTGCAGCCACTTGTCCACGTTCATTATTTCGGACTTTTTTTTGTGTAAATTTTCTGTTAAAATTACTTAAACACTGGTCTGGGAATACATTTAATTAGTATCTACGCTCCAACTATAATTTTTAATATCGAAAGTACAAGGTACAAAAAGATAAACAAACAAAATTCTTTTATATATAATCAAAAAGAAAACAAAGATTAGAAACAGCGTTGTCAACAAAAACTTTGAAAAGCACATAAAGTATAACAAAAGGGATTATTAAAAAAGCATAATTGTTGTATTCACAAGGTGTGCTATTATTCCATATTGTCATAATTTCTCAAAATGTTAAAAACGGATAAAAATTTTGACAATAAATAAAAAAATATTTTTATATAATTTTAATTTAATAGCATAGCTTATTATGAATTTGACAAATATTTAAAATTTATAATATTGTTTTTAATATCTTTTTATTGCGCCTAAGTCAAGCTCAACTTCTGGACTTATATTTAAATGTGTCAAATTCTCAATTATAATATTAATAAGCATGTATAAATTTATATCAAAGATAAATAATAAAGAAAAAGGATTATAACATGAAACCTAGGCAAAACTACTATGTTCTCAATATGTATATATTTACATATATCAATTGATAGAAAAAATGCTGCAAATTGACGCGTGTCAATATATTTTATTTTTTTTTTTTTTCATTATTGATTTTCATTTTAATTAATTCTTTTACAAAAAGTCTTTAATTATTCCAATAAAATTTTATGTGTCTTATAATTGACACGAAATATAATTCGCTATAACTATTTCTAAATGGTTACTGGATTAAAAAAGTTTATAAGCTGATAACCTGCCATACAAGAAACATTGTATAATATCAATCATTATGTTCTTAAATAAAAGAATTAAAAAATATATATTTTCAACTTCATAACATTGTAATAAGTAACTCTTAATTTTACCCTTCCGAAAATTGTTTTCAAATTAAAAAAATTCGTAATATATTTTCGCAGAAGAAAGAGTAAAGCGCAAAAATTAAACATAATATACATTGAAGCACTGAGCACTTTATCAAATATTTTCCGTGACAAAAATTTTAAAAAGTAATAAGTGACAGCGCTGAGCTAAAAGAAATTTTTTTAAAAATTTGACGCTGGCAATGACAAGTATATCTTACAAAGAATCTGTTTTTACGAATTCCTTTGATTTACCTTCTTTTCGTTGACGCGTGTCAACTCTGATTCGTAAACACTTCTCAAAAGTGTTACCAGCTTCTTTAACTTAAGAACAAATTTTATGAATCTTTTTAGACGAAATTTATTTTAAAATTATAACAAGAAGAAAACTTACTATGAGAGCTATGATAATTTACAAACATTTTTACAACAATTAACATTATATCAACTTAGAAGTAATTAAAAATTTTGAAACAAGCACTAAAGTGGTTTTTTGCAGCAAATTTCTAGTTATTTAAAAATGTTACGATCTGCAGCTATCATTAAATGAGAGCGTTAGTTTCCATGTCAATGAATTAAACATTTTACAATCAAAGTTTCTATCTATAAGATAATATATAATAGGTACATTGTGTATTTTATGCAATCTTTTTATGCATTTTTGCAGCCTTTTGGGACCAGACTTGACAAACATATTTCATAATTGGACATATACACTGTTTGTAAATAATCACATTATTCTTTATATTAAGTCTAGATCTTAGGAAAATTAAGGATTTTGGGTACGGCCAGACCTAATTGCCTTCTCAGAAATGTAATAAACATGCTGGATAAAAGTTTTTTGTCAATGATTACTCCCTATTATAAAATTTCTTACATTAATGGGATAAATGTCCTGTTATGCATAAACATCAAGTAGGAATAAGTTTTTGAGGTTTTAAGAATGGAAACATAATCGCTTGAGTTATATCATCATTGACGGGTTAATTTATACATAATTATTTTATATTCAAAAGCTGTTGTGCAGCTCACTTCGGTCCATTATATTGATTCCTTTGTAATGCGTAAATAGAATAGAAATATAATTGAAATATAAAGTAGTCAATTCAATTGAAAATTTGTATGAAAGGTTTGTTGTTCCGTTTCTTTCTGTTCTGTTTTGGACTAATCCATGAAAAATAGAATTCAACATAAAGTGACAGCCATTGAGCCATTTTATTTCCTTATACATTTTGACGAAAAAAATATAAATATGTTTCTGCATGGTTCATATTCATTATCAGGTGGTGTTGACAACGCAGCTGATCTACTTTTTTTATTTGCATAAATGATGGTTGAGTTGTCAAATATTATTTATGTTTACATAGATTACTCTTTCCCGCGCAAAAAAAACACAAACAAAAACCATGTAGTTTTTGACACATCGACAGTCGAAAGCAACAATAAAAAACCGTGTTGTTTTTTTAATGTTGTATTTGTTGTAGAATTAAGACCACTACCTGATAATTAAATTCGCCTTGGCTTAGTTAATACATTTGTATTGTTTTACTTTACAGCTGCCAGTATAGTTAAAACATAGTGCGTTCTCTTTTTACAATATATCATTGTATTTTTACGTTCTCAGCGTAAAAATCTATTTTCTGTAGACTTTTACCCGACAGAAAGTTATAAAATATTTAATAAAAAAGTAATACGTTTTGCTTATGTGACATATTTTGTCAGCTGATATTTAACATCGCAATACAAATCTACTAACTGAACCGTAAAATATTTTTGCGATTGTAATGTTTTGCTTTTTTAAGTTAAATCTAATTGTGGTCTCGGCAACACTGTTTGTGTGGCTAAATTTTATCGTGCAGAAAACAGGGAATTATTTAAACCACTTTTTTTTGGAAATTACTTTTTAGGTATTTTTGAATAAAATCAAGTCGAATGGCGGTAAGAATCTTTAAAAGTTAACTCAATATTTGTGAATATTAAATAATAATCAAATTCATATAAAATAGCCACAACAAAAAGGAAAACAAGGCACCAAAGGGGCCAAACAAATCGTAGAAGAAAACAAGGGAACATTAAGTTTTTATCGTAACATGGCTTTAGGAAGTGCTTCTGCCTCTCTTTTAATTAATTTTATATTTTTTGAAATAAGCAAGGTCACTGTGGTAAGAAAAACATTTTTTTGTGAAGAAAAAACGAATTTAGTTTCTTATAGATTATGAGCGTTTTGGCATTGTTGACCTTGGGGGCTGCATATCAATTTATGTTTTTTATGTCGAAACCAAAATATACAGAAACGGGAGCTCTGATTGATTCCGGCAACGATTTAAATATGGAAGGAGGCATTGCAGAGTAAGTTTGAAACCCATACATGAAATTAAATTTGATTTAAATATAATTTTTCAGAAACGTTAAAGACTTGATTATATTGACGTCCGGAACTATGCTGTTAGTTTTAATCTCCAATTATTTTTGGTTTTTATTGTTGTTGGCGCCTTTTAGAGCTTTGTGGATGCTATGGGGCAGTGTTATTAAACCCTGGCTGGACCAGAAGAATATCCAAGAAGAACCTGATGTTAATGAGAAAAAACAGCGTAAAATGGAACGTAAAATGCGACGCATGAGATGAAATTCTTTAAGTTAGCTGTATTAAAGGCCTTGTTAAAGAATTTATAATACATTGCTTTATAAGAACTCCATACATGGTGTCGTGTTAAAAATTTGTATCTTTAAGGAAGGAGGCTTTTTATTAAATTTTCATAACTGTTTACCTACTTATGCTAACTTCTAAGTCACTAGCAGCAATAAACTGTGAAGTTTTTTTTTTATTTTTTTTTTTATTTTACAATAAAGTTTTTTCCGATATTTTTTTTATGAAAATAAACAAAACAATTTGGATTTTAACCTAGAATAAAATAACTAAACTGCAGTTTAAGAAAATTGTTCAGGATTTAAACCAGCTTTTTTCATTTCAACAGCTATAGAAAACAGATAATCATAGCATTCGGCCCTAAAATAAAAGATATATGTTTTGTTTTTATACATGGGAGTCTTTTTTTTAATAGTCATCTGAATAATTTATTTGCATGCCTTTAAAAAATTTTTAAATTATAATTATGCACTTACATGGTTTTTGCCTTTTCCCACGTTGCACCCCAAACATAAACTCCATGACGTCTCACCAATACGGCCGAACATTGAGGATATTTCATCATTGCTGCATACATAGAGTCGGCCAAATCTCGTTCGTGTGGGGTATTTTCAATAATGGGCACTATTAGTTTTTCATCATAACGCAAATAACGTTTCAAATTATCGTCAAATATACCCTTGATCATTTCCAAGTGTGTGCAACAAAATTGTTCGCCTGGCCACAACAAAGTAGCCATAACAGCATGATTAGAATGTGTATGAATTACTGCGCCTGCATCACGATGGCGATATGCCAGCATAAATAATGGTGTACATTGACTTTTTGACAAACTTTAATTTGATGAAATTCAGATTTAATTATATACAATAATATATTGCAAAAATAAAAACCTACTGCTTGTAATCGGGAGGTATTTGTATATCTTTACCCTCTTCATCCTGAACAAACAAATCCTCGGCTAAAATGCGTTCCTTTTGTACGCCACTGGGGGCTATGTAAATTTCATTGCTAAAAATTTAAGAATATTTGTAACTGCATACTACCTAAATTAACCTTTATAAATGATATACATATATCTTTGCATTTATCTTTAACTGCGTTATTCACAAAAATTATTTACGGTTTATCAAAGATTATTTGACAGATTTTGTACAGAAAAATAAGTCTTCAATAAACCTAAAATATTTTTTTTATGAATATAAATTTTATAATTATGTTTATACTTCAATTTCATAGAAATGCCACCTCCAGTGCCGGTAACCCATCCCAAATGATAAAATTGTTGACACAAAGCTGGTATCAGCTTGCGTGGATGCTCCTATTATAAAAAAATCACATAATACCAATATAATTAAAAAAAACGACAAATTAAATTTACCAAAGGTAAGCTGTCGTAGATAGAAGACATCTTTACTTTCAGTCACAAACTATTAGTTTGTGCTTTCAGTAATAAACTGCTGACCAAATTACTGATAAGAAAAATAGATTATTCATGTTAACAATGAAAAAAATAGTAAACAAAGGCGGATTTATAAGGTGCTGTCAAGGCATATTTATTCATCAGGTACTCTTGATTCGCCAGCTGATTTTTTTTTAAACACTTATTTTAAATTTCAGCTGTCAAAATGCTTAAATAAAAAAAACAATTTTCTCTCTTTTCTAATTTATTTCAAATGTCAAACTTCATATATAAAAAATATAAACAAAAAATTCTCTCCGAACTGCAATTACCTGATGAATAAATATGCCTTGGGTGCTGTTTTGCGGCTTAATTTAACCGTACTTACATATAGAAATTTAATTTTGGAAACGAACGTTGAATGTCTTGCGCAAGAGACTTGCGCAAGTCTTGTGTTTATAGATAAAAGGGGTAAGGTCGGGATAAGAGGAAAAAAAAAACATTCTCATAAATGAGTACACACTTGCCTGTACGAGTAAGTTTTATTGAGAAACCAAAAACAAAAAAAAGAAATGTCAAAAAATTAAAAACAAGCAAGAGTGCTATATTCGGCCGTGCCGAATCTTATATACCCTTCACAACGTGTAGTCATGCAACAATTGTTTATATCACCATTTATCTCATATGAAATACGTACATACATATAAAAAACATACATATATAAAAACATCCCATTGTAATATTATAAATTGAGTTTGTATTGAGTATGTGTTTAAAAAAAAAAATATATTAAGAAAAAAATTAAAAATAAAACTAAAAATATAAATAATATATAAAATAAAAAAAAAATGTTGGCTCACTCTAACTAGTATACCACGTTTGTATGTATGTGTTGTGTGCTGTGGTTGTGAAAAACAACGAGGTGGCCGTGGTTTTTTGCTCATATCTCAGTAGTTTATGTACAGATTTTTCTGATTTTCAATACCGAGAAATTTCACACGGATTGACAAACCTATATATACCCTTTTTCATTGTGTGAAGGGTATAATAAGTAAAAGAGAAGGAAACTTGGGCAAGTTAATTGCTGAGTCTGAACGTGAAAGCAAGTTCAAAGGAAAATAAAAGAAAATAAAAAACTAACTTGCGCAAGAGACTTGCCTAGTCAGAAAGGGGACTTATAGATGTAAAGATTAGGCTATGTACATTTTACTCATTTGATTAGGTAGATTACAAGGTGAACAACAAATACAACATTAAAAAAACAACATAGTTTTTTATTGTTGCTTTAGTTTGCCGACTTGTGAAAAACTACATGCAAGGCGAATTTATTTATCAGGTGGTGGTAATTCTACAACAAATACAACATTAAAAAAACAACATGGTTTTTTATTGTTGCTTTCGACTGTCGATGTGTTAAAAACTACATGGTTTTTGTTTGTGTTTTTTTACGCGGGAAGGAGCAATCTATGTAAACATAAATAATATTTGACAATTCAATCATCATTTTTGCAAATAAAAAAGTAGATCAGCTGCGTTGTCAACACCACCTGATAAATAAATTCGCCTCGACTACATGGTTTTTGTTTCTGTTTTTGCGCGTTCATTTATTCAAATAAAAAATTAGATCAGCTGTGTTGTCAAGACCACCTGATAATAAATTCGCTTTGGTAGATCACAGAATTCAAACCAAGGCATGTTAAATAACAGGTAACCGCAGTTCAAAAATAAAATTTTTGTTTATATTTTTATTTATTTATTTATTCAAAGTAATATTAAGCCTCCTTAGGCCAATTAAAATACATCACATAGTTAAATCCTGAAAACAATTAGCTGACGAAACTAGAATACCTGATAAATAAATATGCCTTGTAACACTTAATTTACACCATGATATAAAAGATTACGACGTTTTTTTTGTGATCGAGAAGGGCAGAGAAAAAAGTGTAGTAGAAAAACATCACTTTTTCTGTGTTTAAAGATGGTTTTTTGTATTACTCTTTACAGTCATTTAATAGAAAAATATTTTGCATTACAAATATTTATATATATATATATATATATATATATATATATATATATATAAATAATATAGAATAAAAAAAAATCATAAAAAAATATTCTCGTATAAATAAAGAGTTTTTTGTAGATTCTTTAAAAATAAATCAAAAAAACATCCAACATTCAAATCATCGTCTGAATAGGATGTAACGCATAGTATGATTTCGTACTTACTTCTTTAAAAAATAACACGCATGTGGCCGAGTACATTACCATTTACTACTATATTTACAACTGAGGGGATATTTTACTTTTTGTGTCTTCTTTTAGCAAATTTTTGCAAAAAGAAATACCAATTAGATTTTTCATCATTGTATATAGTTTTTCTTGTATGGTAAAACAATAACCGGTAACTTTTAATTATATTTTATAAGTCACAAATTGAATAGTATTGGAAAAAAATAGTGATTAAAAAGTGTGTAATTTTTGCAAAAAGTCTTTCGAAAACAGTAAAACAAAAATTCAAAACGTATCAATAAAAACACGGTAAACTTTAAATCAATTATTATTAAAGTTATAAAAAAAAAACAATTGCAAGATTTTAGGAAAAAATAATTGTATATTAATATACAATTGTTTTGTGTTAATGCCACTTCATATAAAACTTAAGAAATATTGATTTTTTATGCCTATGTTAATATATTTTTAAGTGAAAATAACGGGAATATACATTACTCAAATTTGGAAAGTCATTGGCTTATTACTTTATAAAGCAATTTTTTTCTGTAAATAAAATAAAATTGATTTCACTATAATTAAAACGTAAAAAAACTAGAATTATTTTTTGTATATACATGCATACATACATATGTGTAGTTGATTGATTTTTTAATCCATTTTTTGTGCCTTTTGTTTTTGCATATTTTACGTACTTTTTCTTTATGACGTGTTAAAGGTATGTTCACATTAGTCAAATATTAGACAATATAGACGTTGCCACTTAAATGTTTAAAAAATGTCTGCCAACAAAAAATATTGTTTTTGTGAAGTGGTTTTAGTCTAGTTTACCAACGCACCTCTAAATTGAAAAAAAATTACATATGTAGGTTGATTGAAAATAAAAAAAAAATAAAAAATTAAAAGTGGTAACATTCTTGGAAGCTCTTAGTTTTCGAGTTATGAACCCTGAAATTTTCATATATTATACATAATTAATTAAGTTTTTTAATATATATGATTAATATGGTATCATTTGAAAGCTTTCAAATAGATCTTACAGAATATATATATAAAAAATTAAAAATAATCCATTAAGAGGGGATAAAGTAACGAAAATACTAAAGTTTTTACTAAACATAAAAACAATTTTTTATTTTTTATGTATATCAATATTTATTTGTAAATAAAATATGTACAACTAATAACTATTAAAAAAGTAAAAAAATATATTTTAATTAAATTCAACAATCTTTAGATGGCGAAGCCGCTGTTTTAGTACTCGTATCTTATTTATTTTTTACAATTTTGTAAAAACTGTATCAAGGCGAATCCATATATATCAATCCACCTTGAACTGTATTGTATTAATTCTGAAATATCTTTTCAAAGCTTTCAAATGATACCAATATTGCCCATATATGTATGTTCAAAGATGTAGTGCAAAATCGCAAATATTAGTATGTACAGTATTGGACAAAACTAAACCACATACTCCTGCTTATTAAGAAACTTTTCAATAACATAAAAAATGCATATTTTATAAAAAAAATATATGAGAAAGAATTCACTACTTACATGTTAAAAACAGAGGGAAAAAATCTTTTGCTTGTAGTAAAAAAATTGTTATTGTTATTTATGCAAGAAAATCCGAAAAAACGACAAAACTAATGCACGTAACCTTGAATATTTCTTATTGTTGCTAATGATAAAAGACTACTTACAAAAAAATGCCCTTTTTTTAAACATCAAATCAAGTGCGTATTGAGAAAATTTCAATTTAATTTTTAGTTTCCGTTTTTTAACCATTTATTTGAAAAAAAAAATAAAATTGAATTCGCATCGAATTTTAAGAGAGAAAATAACTATAATTTTTAATCTTTTTTTTATTTTTATACCCTTCTCACAGTGAAAAAGGGTATATATAGGTTGTCATTCCGTGTGAAATTTCTACAATTTTCATTTCCGACCCCATAAAGTATATATTTTCTGAAAGCTTGTGAATAAGGGAGTCGATTAAGCTCTGTACGTCTGACCGTCTGTCCGTGTGTATGTTGAAATAAACTTTTTGAAGCCCCCCGACATCCCTTGGACCCGGGTGAGTTATTAAAATATCAGAAATATTCGGGAGTAGATCGGTATTGAAAATCAGAAACATCGGTACATAAACAACTGAGATATGAGCAAAAACCCACGACCACCTCGATTTTTTTTTTTCACAAAAACAACATTACAACAACAACATACATACATACATATAGAGAAAACGTGGTATCGAAACCCAGCTGAGCCAAAAAAAAATTTTTTTATATTTTTTTTTTAATTTTTTTTTTTTTTAATTAATATATGTTTTATATTTTTATTATTTTTTGTTTGTTTTACATTTATTATATATGTATATAAAAATTATTCTTTTAAATTTTTTTTTTAAATTTTTTTTAAAATTTTTTTTTTAAATTTTTTTTTTATATATTTTTTTTTTATTTTTTTTTAACATAAATACTTAACTTTATAATTTTACAATGGGATGCTTTCATATATGTATGTTTTTTATATGTTTGTACGTATTTCATATGGGATGAATGGTGATACAAACTACTGTTATTGCATGACTACACGTTGTGAAGGGTATATAAGATTCGGCACGGCCGAATATAGCGCACATACTTGTTTTTAATAAAATTCTTAACTAAAAAGTTTTTGTTTATTTTTTTCTTTAAAAATCTTTCCGCTGAGTTTTATTTCTTTTTTAATATGTAGTTCGGTTCGATGAAATGTAACCTTAATGTACTAAAATAAAGAGTAACCATCCGGGGTTAAACTGAAGACGTTTTTCGTGAGTTACCTCACCAAGTGGCACGAAATAAATATTCAGTACATTTTAAAGAAAAAAAAAATGTTAGTAACTGTCAATCCGTAACATTAATTGCAAAAACATTTGACATAAATCACAGTGTGATATTAAGCCGTTTTCGTTCTTCGGCTACTTTTGCTGCAGAACCAAAAGTCCACAAAAAACCAGCTAACGAGGTGTGCAGGCTATAATACTTTTCATGTCATTATCAATTATTGCATCACAATTATCATTAAATGTTACTTCCAGAATAATTCAAAAAGAAAGAAACACACAAGAAAGAAATTAATATATTAAAAAAATACAATAAATTGCAATTACAAAATTAATTATTGACTTTAAGTTGTTTGCCAAACAAAAAACTTTATAATTTTGCTTTTTAAAATCATCTTTTTCATTAGTTATTGTTAAAACAGCTGATTGTTTAATAATTAACCCAAGGCATATTTATTCATCAGGTAATCTTGATTCGTCAGCTGATTATTTTTTCAACACTTATTTTAAATTTAAGCTGTCAAAATGCATAAATAAAAATCAATTTTCTCTCTTCTAATTTATTTCAAAAGTCAAACTTCATATATAAAAAATATAAACAAAAAATTCTCTCCGAACTGCAATTACCTGATGAATAAATATGCCTTAAATTAACCAAATGTACACGAAAAAAGGTCTAAGCTATTTCTTGCATTAAAAAAAAAACTATATTTTTTTCTCTCAAAATTACTCTTATTAATCCAATCCATGAGCAGGGAAGACTTAAGCATTATTTGCTTAATTATGAAAAATTACTGTTAAAGTAAATTCGAAACTATCAACATTTTTGTTGCATGATCTTTTTTTTTAACTAAGGAAAGTGTTTTAATCGAACATAAATGTTCAACTAAACAAAACAACTTTAATGACAACAAAATAAACTTAAAAATTAGTTACCACAATTACGAATGTTAGACTAAAGATGCAGTATCAACATTTTCTGTGAAAATACACTCGCAGATAATGTTTAAAATGTCATACGATTTTAGTTTTTTAACAATGTAATAAAAAAAATTGATAAGACAAAAAAAAAATCGAATGAATCAATCATATGATAATATGTTAACCTACAAAAAGTAAAAAAATAAC
Source organism: Phyto melanocephala (assembly GCA_941918925.1). Taxonomy (NCBI): domain Eukaryota; kingdom Metazoa; phylum Arthropoda; class Insecta; order Diptera; family Rhinophoridae; genus Phyto; species Phyto melanocephala. The sequence continues at coordinate 109,751,005 of OW799237.1, forward strand.
GTATATTTTATTTGACATACATTCATACATATAAACACGAAGAGAAATCGTTATATTTAGTTTATTTGTTTAAAATCAACCTTTAATATCAGGGATGGAAAAATGGGTCCAGTTAACTTTCTGCAGCACTTTTTACATAAGAAATTATAATTAATTTGCCTTTAGTAAATATATGTATGTTTTAAATGTTAAAATCAAGTAAGACTGATATATTCGGACGTGCTGATTCTTATTAACCCTTCACCATCCGTGGTTTACCTAGATTTCAGATTTAATGTTTACGTCATTTTATTAATAATTTACTGTATTCTACAAGTCAAGCTCATTTTTTTGGAGTTAAGAAAGCAATATCCGCAATTATGTATAGGACAACTTACTGAACTTTGCAAACTTCGAAACGAAATACATAAAAAAAATATTTTCTTAGATAATTTTTGTCCAACATTTTTTTGCAAATAGCCCTAGAGGCATAAATTAAGAAAGATGTTAAAAAAAACATCTAAGAACAAACAAGTAGGAGCTCTATATTCGTCCGTGCCGAATCTTATATACCCTTTACAACGTGTAGTCATGCAATAACAGTAGTTTGTATCACCATTCATCCCATATGAAATACGTACATACATACAAATAAAAAACATACATATATAAAAACATCCCATTGTAAAATTATAAATTTACGTATGTATGTACATATGTTAAAAAAAAAATTTAAAAAAAAATTAAAAACAAAAATTTTAAAAAAATAATTAAAATATATATAATAAATATAAAAAAAAATAATAAAAATATATATAATAAATAAAAAAAAAATAAAAAAAAAAAAATAAATAAAAAAAAAATAATAAAAAATAATATTAAATAAAAAATAAAAAAAAATAAAAAATAAAAAAAAATAAAAAAAAAATAAAAAAAAATAAAAAAAAAATAAAAAAAAAATTAAAAAAAAATAAAAAAAATTTAAAAAAAATAAAAAAAAAAATTTTGGCTCAGCTGGGATTCGATGCCACGTTTTCTCTAACCAGTATACACGTTTGTATGTATGTATGTTGTTGTTGTAATGTTGTTTTTGTGAAACAAAAAATCGAGGTGGTCGTGGGTTTTTGCTCATATCTCTGCTGTTTATGTAGCGATGCTTCTGATTTTCAATACTGATCTACTCCCGAATATTTCTGATATTTTAATTCCTCACCCGGGTCCAAGCGATGTCGGGGGCTTTAAAAAGTTGATTTCAACATACACAAGGATAGACGTCAGACGGACAGACTGACAGAGCTTAATCGACTCCCCTATTCATAAGCTTTCAGAAAATATATACTTAATGGGGTCGGAAATGAAAATTGTAGAAATTTCACACGGAATGACAAACCTTCAAACCTTTTTCACTGTGTGAATGGTATAAAAATATAATTTTTTTTTAAATCTAGAGAAGAAAACACAGGCAACAGTATTTATTGATACAATATACAGGTCTGTGCAAATGGAATGACAAAGATATTTTTTCATATGAACGGTAATATTACCGTGTCATTAGAGATCAGGTCTCTAACTCTCAAAAAAAAGTAAAAAAGGTAAAAATATACAAAAAAATATTTAGAGTAAAAAGAACCCGAAGTTTTAATTGGTAATCATGTGAAAATGTAATTCACTTTGAACTACTTCATTTTTTTTTGCTGGGTAAATACGTACATACATATGTATATACAAATATACATATGTGGAAAATTTTTTAAACGCACTTCCTGTTCGAAAGCACAAGTTTTAATAATTTTTGCAAATTGTTAAACATAATTGACAAAATAATTTTTGTGTCTACAAAATTTAAGTAAAATTTGTTTATATATAAATATTTAATTTTTTAAAAAAAATTTAAATTTCCAAAAGAATTTTCTTTTTTATAAAATTTAATAAAGACTGAAAACTTAAAATGTTGATGCTGCATTTTGGTACTATTTATAAACCTCAATTTTCCATCCTTGTATATTATTAATCACAAACATTAATATGCTTACACACATATTCGAGAGAGCAAAATATTATCATCACCACTACTACCAAATATTTTGAAAGAATTCCACAATTTCACCGGCTTTAATATTTTTTTGCTTAAAATAAAAAAATATACAAGTAAAATCATCCGATGAACCCAACAACACTATTCGTTATTTTTTTATTGCCTCCAATTTACTACTTAATTACTAACACAATTATTATTTAATAAGGTTGCAAAATGAAAAATAACTTTTTTTCTACATGCAAATTTTAATAATTTCTTTTTATACTTTAAATGCCCATTAAGAATTTAAGTTTTTTACTCACATGTCTTGTTTAAGTGCCAAAAAGGAATCTTTGATAAATATGCATAATAATGAGCAAGAGATCGCTTTAAAAGTTTATTGAAAAAGTGAGAGTTGTATTGAAAAAAAAGCCCCATTTAATTAAGGTTTTATGCATTTTACACTCAGCTTGTATAATCGCGTTGTGTAAACAAAAGAAATCGTACGACTATGTAGAAAATATGTATGAACTTAAATATGTATGTACATTTATGTATATGTTTGTATCGTAGTAGTTTAAATATGTATGTATGTGTTGTAAATTTTTCTTAATTTATGCAAGATTTAAAAAAAAATAATTTTTAAATTTTCGCGGCAGAGCATGTATTGAAATAGAGATTTTATTAAAAATACGTCTATACAGAGGGCAAATTACGTCATTCGAGGACGTTGTAATTTTTACACTAAAAGCACAATAAACTCAAACGTTCGAGACATCGTTCGAATGCCGAAATTTTAACCCAGGAGAAACTAGTTTAGTATGAAACAAATAACAGTGCTATATTCTGCCGTGCCGAATCTTATAAACCCTTCACAACGTGTAGTCATGAAATAACAATTGTTTGTATTACCATTCATCTTATATGTAATACGTACATAAGTACATGTAAAAAACATACAAAAAAAAAATATATTAAAAATAAAAAAAAAATAAAAAAAAATTAAAAAAAAAATTTTAAAAAATTTTTTAAAAAAATTAAAAAAAAATATAAAAAAAAATAAAATATAAATAATATATTAAATAAAATAAAATTTTTTTGGCTCAGCTGGAATTCGATGCCACGTTTACTCTAACCAGTATATATGTATGTATGTTGTTGTTGTAATTGTGAAAAAAAAACAAGGTGGTCGTAGTTTTTTGCTCATATCTCAGAAAGTTATGGGGCGATTGGGATGAATTTCAATAGCGATTCATTCCTGGATATTTTCAAGAGATTGATACCATATACAGATCTGAGGCACATTTAGTTGCTTCTAAAAGTTGATTTCAACCAACACACGGGCAGACGGACAGACGGTCAGGGCTTAATCGACTCCTCTATTCATAAGCTTTCAGAAAATATATACTTTATTGGGTCGGAAATTGTAGAAATTACAAACGGAATGACAAAGCTATATATACCCTTGTGCACCACAGGTGAAGGGTATAATAAAAAAAGATTAAAAATTATAATTATTTTTCTCTCTTAAAATTCGCATTGTCTATTAAGATACAACATTTATGTTTCTTTTACTTAGACAGTATAGCAAAACTTTATTTTAAATAGAGAATTTATTGAATATATTATCTATAACTTGCCAAAATTTGTTTATAAAAATAAAACCTACAAAAAGTCTATACTCGAAAACACTTTCTACTCTCTGGCAAAGCCTTGTTAAATAAAAAGTTTATAAACTGGCCTCAGAATAAACAAACATTTTGTTGAGAAAGAAATCCAACCATATTTGTATGTATGTATGTACATATATGTTTACAATCACAGACATGAACTCGCATAATGTCTATTATCCAGAAATCTCCGTAAAATTTCTTCGTTTATTTTTTTATATTTTTATTTCAACTTACGACTACAATGCGCTTGTAAATACGACAATAGTCAGTTCAGTTTTCATTTTACTCGTCTAAGGTGTAGATCGAAGTCACCACCTGCCAAGTAAACAATTGTTGATTTACATTCCTACGTGGGTTTAAATTGTGCGAACTTTTCTTTTTTGTTTTTTAATTAATTATACAAATAAAAAAATTAAACTTTGTACATTTGTGATTTCGGGCTTATAAATTTTTTTTTTAAACGACGAAAATATTCATTGTTTATTTGAAAATTAGTGAGTAAATGAGTTTTACTTTTTTTTTTTTTTTGGGTATTTCAACAGGTTTTAATATTATATACCCACTTGACCATGATCTGAATATTTCCAGCAGGAAATATGTCAATATTTATCGAAGACTACCAGATAACAAGCTCATAAAGCAAAACTAATACTCAGTTTGTGGCAGTAGATCTTAAAATGTTTGTTAAAGGGCTTTTACATGATGATTGTTCACCATGTTTGCCCAACACGACTTTCTTTACGTTTGTTGATGATCGAGTGAGAGTTGAAAGCGGCGTAGTAAAAAATATATGTTTTGTGTTTTATTTTGTGATTTTTCGAATTTTCTTTTACACTCATTTGGCTCATTTAGATTTTAAGTAAAATGTAAAACAAACTTGAGCTGTTGCAGACAAAAAGTCATCGTTTGAACGTCAATGATTTTGTTTTTTTCGACACTTATCCATATTACTAATATCAACCACGAATTTTCATTTCCGCAACAATAGTATATTTGATTTATAATGACCCGAATTTAACTCAGCCATAAAAATTCTACAACTACGGTCTGCATTTACATTAAACAAGTTTTTTATTACATAAAATATTATTTCTTTTTTGAATTGTGAGCAAGAGAAAGAACGAAGGAATAAAAATCTGCTTTTACTTACTTGCATATACTTACTTAAAATTCATTTTGTTTTGTCTCTCGTAATTTCAAATGTGACGTAAGGTGCGTATATGAATAATAAAAATTTTCCGTGTAAACGTAAGCAAATTTAAAGAAGAAAAAGAAAAATTTCTGAAAGAAAACTTTCAATATAAATCAGAAATTAGTGATTAAGAGCGTTAACCACTCAAGCTGCACCTTGACATTATTCAATGTGCTTTTCTAAATAATAGTTATGCATAGAAACATTTTTACAATTATTTTTTTTTTTATTATCCAGAATGTTTCGATGTTACGAACGTTAACTTTTTTTAAATCTAATTTTTTTTTTGGCTCTTCACAAAATCTCAAAACTAAGGTCAAGTGGGTGTATATATGTATGTATTAACATACATGTGTGTTTGGATATGTATATACATACATATGTATACTAGATAGTAGTTAAAAGCCAGTTTTTTTAATCTACTTTTTATTTTTACGAAAACTTTTGTTGTTTTTAAATTATTATGTAAAAAAATTTATTGTAAAAAAAAACAGAGAAACACAGCCTATTTACCGTTAACTTATTACTCAACGTATTTATTTTTAAGAAAAGCTTTCCAAATTGAGTATTCATATTCAAAATAAACTTTTTTTAAATATTGTTTTTTTTTCGTTATAGTAATTAATTGCCAAAATTGTTTATTATTCCTAGAGCAAAAAGTGAAAAGAAATATCATTAAAGGAAAATGTCAGCAAAGGCTATTTTAGAAGCCACCGGCAAGGATATATTAAATCGTCACTTAAACGCTAACGGTGCCGGCGTAGAAACATGTCGTTTTGCAACAGTTAATGTGAAAACTGACTGGTCTAAATTGGCTGCTGAACAACCCTGGTTATTAAATACGGTAAGTTAGTTTTTGTATAATTTTAATTCCATACAAAAATTTAATTGAAAATTTCAGCAAATGGCGGTTCTATCTATTATTTAAATATTTACAAGCATTGAACTTGATTTAGCTAGCTATTTGCTGTTATTTATTTCTATTTATTTTTCTTTTTTATATTACACACATTTTTTAATTTAGTGTTAATGACACAGAAAACTATGTATTTTGTGACGTTAATAGTTTAGATTATTCCCTGTTTTAGCGCAATAATTATACAATTTTGTTTTTGCACTCATATAATTTATGGAATGGAATATTACAATATCTTTGGCAATAACGCAAAATTGCATATGTCTATTTTTTAAACAGTTTTTCAGGAAAGCACTTTTAAATTTTTAGGCTGCTTTTTAAATTTAATAAATAAATAAAATACATTATAGTTTACTTTAAAATAAAGACTATTATATTAATTCCGCGCTGTTTAAATTAAAAGAATATCGGTTTTCATATTATTACCCAGCAAAAAAATCTATGACAAAGAAGTGATTTTGCAGGGGTTCAACTGATGATGAAGTACTTTAATTTAGGTGAAAACACTAGTGATTTTAACATTAGCGTGTCATTGGCGATCATGTGTTTACATGAATATTTTAATGAACTGCACTCCATTTGGTGACAAGTATCGGATATTTCATGTGTTAAATTTGTTTGTTTACATGAATTCTTTAAGATATTTTGCATGATGTTGCATTCATTTTTAAGCACATCATTTATGACAAATTATTTTGCAGTTAAGAAGTCATTTAGAATTAATGCTTTTACACAATTGATTTAGAAGTCTTGTAAATGTAATTCGCTTTGCACTACTTTCAATTTTTTTTGCTGGGTAGTTAAATTATAAGTTAAAAAAAATAATTCCAAATGATTTGATAGTAACTTTCTTTAAAACTGTCAAAAATATCCCTGAGCTTGGTATTAAATTGCAAAATTATAATAGTGTTAGCTATGTCAACTTAAGCAGTTATTTCTTTTTGCCATAGATATATTGTGTCGGAAATGCCTTTTTGTGTTTATTAATATTTATTTTGTAATATGAACTTTACTATGAAAAATATTTTAAGTATGTTATATTTTAAAAAAATAAAATTTTAATTAATTCTAGAAATTATCGCAAATATTGCGTGCATTATTATAAAATTAAAAATGTTGCCGCGAATTTATATTAAAGGTATTCACGTCACCAGTTTTACACCTGTCATTATGCGATATTTCGTAAATTAACGGTTGTTGATCTGAGCAGTATTTGTAACAACAAGTAAGAGTGCCATATTCGGCCGTGCTGAATCTTCTTTTTCTACCCTTCACAACGTGTAGTCATGCAATAACAGTAGTTTGTATCACCATCCCATATGAAAAACATACATACATATAAAAACATATATTGGGTGTCCCAACTAGAACGCAATTTTTAAATTTTAAATAAAACACAGATATTTAAAAAAAAAATCGTGAAACTTTATTATATCGAAAAATAGACAGAATGAGGTTATGTATGAAACAATATATCGTGCAGATGGCCGCCGCGGCTTTGCTGGCACACACTCGATCTTTTAATGAAATTTTCAATAACCTTTTTGCATAAATGCTTCGGTATTTCATTAATGCAGCGTCCAATTTCCTCTTTTAAGGCTTGAGTCGTCGTCGGCTTATTCGCGTAAACCATCGACTTCAAAAAACCACAAAGAAAAAATCTAAAGGTGTTAAATCACACGATCTGGGCGGCCAATTCTGGTCTCCAAAACGCGAAATAACACGACCGGGAAATGACTGATGCAGCAATTGAATTGTTTCTCTGGCTGTATGACATGTGGTGCCATCTTGTTGAAACCACATGCCCTCCACATTCATTTCTTCAATTCTAGGCAAGAAAAAAACTGGTTATCATTTCACGATACCGAACACCATTGACTGTTTGCGCATGACCTGCCTCATTTTCATAAAAAAAAGGTCCAATGATTCCTTCAGCCCAAAAACCACACCACACAGTGACACGTTGAGGATGCATTTGCTTCTCTTGAATCACTCGAGGATTTTCCTTACCCCAAATGCGAAAATTCTGACTATTGACGAAGCCATCAAGATGGAAATGGGATGATCGCAATTTGCGAACTGTAGCCGCAAAACTTTCACCATTTTGGTAAAACAATTTCACAATGAGAATGCGTTGTTCATTCGTGTAGCGCTCCTTTTTTACTAACCTCGTACCTTCTACTAGCAAACAATAACAATTGTTCAAATGTCAAACAATGACACTTCGAATGGCGCCAAATTTAAAAATTGTGTTCTAGTTGGGACACCCCATGTATGTAAAAAAAAAAAACAAAAAATAAAAAAAAAATTTTAAAAAAATATTAAAAAAAAATAATTAAAATATAAATAATATATAAAATAAAAAATAAATAAAAAAAATATAAATAATATATAAAATAAAAAATAAAAAATAAATAAAAAAAATATAAAAAATAAATAAAAAAAATATAAAAAAATAAAAAATAAAAAAAAATATATAAAAAAATAAAAAAAAATTTATTTGGCACACGTTTACTCTAACCAGTATACACGTTTGTATGTATGTATGTTGTTGTAATGTTGTTTTTGTGAAAAAAAAAAATCGAGGTGGTCGTGGGTTTTTGCTCATATCTCAGTTGTTTATGTACCGATGTTTCTGATTTTCAATACCGATCTACTCTGATATTTTAATACCTCACCCGGGTCCAGGCGATATCGGGGGGCTTCAAAAAGTTAATTTCAACATACATACGGACAGACTGACAGAGCTTAATCGACTCCCCTATTCATAAGCTTTCAGAAAATATATACTTTATGGGGTCGGAAATGAAAATTGTAGAAATTTTACACGGAACGAGAAAAAATACATATACCCTTTTTCACTGTGTGAAGGGTACAGCCACGCAGACGTCTAATTCATACTTAATATTAAAAATCTGCAAAATCGTCATATATATGAGAGACACAAAAAAAAAACACTGCATCTGTTTTATACTTAAGTCCAGCACAAGATGTTTGACATATGGGCATTTCCATGAATATGTCAAGCACGACTGTATAAATATAAGAAATAAGAAAATATAGAGTCCAAATAGCGGTATTTTTTTGATTTCCCTTGGATGTTATTTTAATGTCACGTACGTAGTGCAAAGACATTATTTGTCTCCGTCGTTCGTATATGAACAGTCGCAAGAGCACCTAATTTAGAATTTAACTTTTTTCTTAACATAATATACATTTTATTACCTAAGAATACTATTAGAGAAAAATCTGTCACGTACGATATGTCACGAACGATATTAAATTGAATTTATTATAAAATCATTTAAAGATTGTTTTCAATTAAGTATGATGAATTTTAAAAGAAAAATACAAATTACACCATATTTTAGTTTAATGATGACGATTGTTTAAGTAATTGGCTGTGATATTTTTATTATATTTTTACATTTTTTAATTTATTAAGTTTGTGTTTTGTGTCTTGTCCACTTTATACTCACTTGTGATATTTAAAAAAATGTTAAATTAAAAAGATTAATGATTTTAATAAATGAATCCCTGAAGAAGTTGGAAAATACCAACGAAACGTCGGATTATAAAATGAAATAAATAATCTTTTATTTTATTTTAAAATAATGAAACGTATGACCTTGAAAGCCCGAATTCAGGAAATTTATTGGAAAAATACTTTGTTTAGTGTAAAAAATAAAAAAAATAAAAATACCACCCAAGATTCGCAGATTTTTTCATATTTCCATATATACCTCAAAATCACTTCTGTTTTATGTCACGTACGATATATTCTTATTTTTCTAGATATTTTAGACAGCAATGATTCGAATATAATTAATTTTTTTTTAAATAATGTACCCTTCGAATGGAAAACAAAGATCTAATTTTGTTTCAGTTACTCTTACTTTTGCAAAAATTACTCCACTTTATAGGATTACAAATGTCACGTACATGACATGACATGGAAATGCCCATATACGAGTACAAATATAATACATAGTAGAAATCATAAGATTAAATAAACCTTGTGGCATAATAATAATCCATAATTAATGTATAATTGATTTCTATAATTTGTTTTTGATTTGTTAGATAAGATTTCAATAACTTGTATTCATTTACTCGTATTCCATACATACTTATATAATTTTTGTATTAACAACTGTGTATATTATCTTTTTTATTTTTTTATTTTTGAACAATTTTGAAAACCTACGTCCTTATTCATAACAAGAGGCTATATGCTAACTAACAAGCTGCTAACTTCTTTATGTGTAAGTTCACACGCACTAAGTATCTTGTTATGAATAACGCCTCTAGATCTAGATAATAGTCGCTCACAAATTTTTGCCCTTAAATTTTACCATGATTATAATTAAAGTATAAAAATATTATTTAATAATTTTTTAAATATAAAAACAATCGAATTAAAAATAATAATCAATTACAAGTACATAGAAACGATAAAACGAAACTAGCCAAGTTTGAGACGAACATTTTTACATGCTAATAGAAAATGGCCATTCAAAAAATCCGTAAAGCCTAAAAGATGGAAAAAGGATATTTTATTTGAAGCAAAAACAAAATAAGTAACAGAATAAAGTATTATTTACGAAGAGAAAACTTATAATGGATTATCAAGCTGAATTCAAACAATAATGTTATAATTCTTGTTGTGCAAATAAGTATATTGAATATATTAAACAACATTTATAATCATTTTATGCAAGTCTAATTACATAAAAATTAAAAAAATAAACATAAAAAGTATGATGGAACAAAATGCGACATGTCGCATGTGACAGTGATTAGCATTGAATAAAAAATTAAAACTACCTAATATTTTTGAATAAAATAAATTACATAATTGAGACAAATCAATGCATAACAATTGAAAATTATTCGCATTAAAATATTTCTTCAGCTTACGCTAAAATCAGTGTTTGATTTGTGTACTTTGAAAGCGACTGTCTTGGTTTTCTGTAATTTGCCAAAATCAAACTTTTCTCAAGAGCTATTAGTTTCGCGTTTTAAATATTTTTTTCACTTTGCGTAAGAATGTCGCGTTCGACATTGAAGAAATGCCTATATGCTGTTGAAATCTAATAGAGTACAGGTATCCAACCACCCTATTGAATATTAACCTTAGTCTCTTTACAACATGTCCAAAGGTACATGGGTACACTTCTAAGCCATTAAAAATAGAAATTAATATCAAAAGGTTGCAATAAATTTAAACTGTATATTTATGTTAATAATAACTTATTATAATCGCTATTAAAAGGTAGATGGCTTTTAATAAAGGTATTCACGTCATCAATCTTAGAGTTGTGAAATTACGTTTTTTTTACCATTTTTTTTTTTTTACAAATGTTTAATGATAAGAAACAGTATCGATTTCTAACTTGAGAACACTATTAAAATATTATTGATGTAAATAAGGTGTAATTATATAAAGTGAAAAGAATTTTTCTATAGATTTTTTTAAGAAGTTTGACAATTGTAAATTATAGAAGAAGAGAGTAAATATATAAAATTTAAACATATCGCAGAGAACATAAATTGAAGGTAGGTAAGTAAGGCCGGTGTGAAGTAACCCTCACCCAGAGACCAATACGGTCCATTGTGACGCCTTAAAAATAATAATATAGATCAGAATTAGAATACGAATAGAAGAGAATGAAAGGAAGAAAGAAGACAGAAAAAAGGTGAAGAAGTGGATAACAAACTAAAGCCAAAAAAAGCCAAGACCCTACAATCGACCTATTCCCAGCCCCAAGTCACGAAGCCAGGTCATACCCATTACGAATCCTATCATATTCTCGAGTCCGCAGCTCGAGACATCCCCTAATTCGCCAAGAAAATTGAAATTTGTAAAAGAAATTACGTGTATTTTGCACTTTCTTATGAAGTAGTATGAATATCAAAATCTTTTATTTTTGTGGGCAGAACTTTTATAAATAAGAGCTAAGAACTTTATCTACGTAATAAAAGTTATATCAGTCAGTAATACCAGTAATATAACCGATCAAATGACCGTCACTGTTCTTATAACACATGTATTTAACATTTCTGTGTATTTATTATACCCTTCACACAGTGAAAAAGGGTATATATAGGTTTGTCATTCCGTGTGAAATTTCTACAATTTTGATTTCCGACCCCATAAAGTATATATTTTCTGAAAGCTTATGAATAGGGGAGTCGATTAAGCCCTGTCAGTCTGTCCGTCTGACCGTCTGTCCGTGTGTATGTTGAAATCAACTTTTTGAAGCCCCCGAACATCGCTTGGACTCGGGTGAGGTATTAAAATAACAGAAATATTCGGGAGTAGATCGGTATTGAAACATCGGTAAATAAACAACTGAGATATGAACAAAAACCCACGACCACCTCGATTTTTTTTTCACAAAAACAACATTACAACAACAACATACATACATACAAACGTGTATACTGGTTAAAGAAAACGTGGCATCGAATCCCAGCTGAGCCCAAAAAATTTTTTTATTATTTTTTTTTTTATATTTTTTTTAAATTTTTTTTTTATTTTTTTTTTATTTTTTATTTAATATATTATTTATATTTTTATTATTATTTTTTTTAATTTTTTTTTTTTTTAATTTTTTTTTGTTTTATATTTATTATATATATTTTAATTATTTTTAAAATTTTTTTTTTAAATTTTTTTTTTAAATTTTTTTTTTAAATTTTTTTTTTTAAATTTTTTTTTAAATTTTTTTTTTAAATTTTTTTTAACATACATACGTAAATTTATAATTTTACAATGGGATGTTTTTATATATGTATGTTTTTATATGTATGTACGTATATCATATGGAATGGTGATACAAACTACTGTTATTGCATGACTACACGTTGTGAAGGGTATATAAGATTCGGCACGGCCGAATATAGCGCTCTTACTTGTTTGTTCTATTATTATTTTGCACGATTAAGTTTACTTTTAATAATTTTGCATATGTTTCCAAGTTTATGTGAATTTAATTCAATAAAGTTAAATACAAATATATTACAAGTACTTTAGATGTCTATACTATATTGTAATTGCTCCATTGAATTTCTAATTGTTATAACACAATTTATATTTAAGATAATTGCAATCGTGTCTGTTCTTTATTCCGAGTGGAATCAAATTGTTCAAAATTGTCATTGCATTGTTTTTGTTTATAACAACTATAATTGGCTATTTGATATAAATTTTGAAATTTGTATAAGATCGTTTAATAATTGTGAGTATGCATTCCAAAGTAAATTAAAAACAAAAGAACAATAATAGTTCTGATTCCGTACTCAACATTAGAAAAAGCTTTATTTAAAAAAGGGACAAAGTTTTATCTGGCAAACAATTTACAGACAAAGTTCATCAACAGCGAAAATACGAAATAGTGTAAATTAAAGATTGTTGATGTCATCACAATTTAAATTAAATATTAAGAGAACGAAAGCGACAGGCTAATTGTCGTGCCTGTTGACTTTTTTAAATATTTAAATTGTCGACAAAACCAACGTTTATCTTTGTCTAAAAAATATCTGTTGCGTATACCTCAATATTTACGCACTAAGTTAGAGGTATTGCAAAAGTGCAAATCAAGTGCAGAACAAGTAAGAGTGCTATATTCGGCCATGCCGAATCCTATATACCCTTCACAACGTGTAGTCACGCAATCACAATAGTTTGTATCACCATTCATCTCATATGAAATGCGTAAATACATATAAAAAACATACATATAAAAAAACATCCCATTGTAAAATTATAAATTTACGTATGTGTGTTAAAAAAATATAAAAAATTAAAACAAAATAAACAATTTAAAAAAAATTTAAAAAAAATAATAATAATATAAAAAATACTAAATAAAAAATAAAAAAAAATTAAAATAAAAATAAAAAAAAAATTAAAAAAAAATTAAAAAAATTAAAAAAATTAAAAAAAACAAGTAAAAGCGCTATATTCGGCCGTGCCGAATCTTATATACCCTTCACAACGTGTAGTCATGCAATAACAGTAAATTCACGTATGTATGTTAAAAAAAACAAAAAAAAAAATAAAAAATAAAAAAATAATTTAAAAAAAAAAAATTTAAAAAAAAAATTAAAAAAAAAAAAATTATTATATACATATATAATACATATATATAAAACAAAAAAAAAATAAAAAAAAAATTAAAAAAAAAAAAATAAAAAAAAATAATAATAAAAATATATATAATATATTAAATAAAAAATAAAAAAAAAATAAAAAAAAAATTAAAAAAAAAAAATTTAAAAAAAAATTTTTTTGCCTCAGCTGGGATTCGATGCCACGTTTTCTCTAACCAGTATACACGTTTGTATGTATGTATGTTGTTGTTGTAATGTTGTTTTTATGAAAAGAAAATCGAGGTGGTCGTGGGTTTTTGCTCATATCTCAGTTGTTTATGTACCGATGTTTCTGATTTTCAATACCGATCTACTCCCGAATATTTCTGATATTTTAATACCTTACCCGGGTCCAACCTATGTCGGGGGGCTTCAAAAAGTTGATTTCAACATACACACGGACAGACGGTCAGACGGACAGACGGTCAGGGCTTAATCGACTCCTCTATTCATAAGCTTTCAGAAAATATATACTTTATGGGGTCGGAAATGAAAATTGTAGAAATTTCACACGGAATGACAAACCTATATATACCCTTTTTCACTGTGTGAAGGGTATAATAATAAAAAAATATAAATAATATATATAAAAAAAACCAAATACATTTTTTTTGGGCTCAGCTGGGGTTTGATGCCACGTTTACTCTAACCAGTACCACGTTTGTATGTATGTTTTTTTGTGTTTAAAAAAAACGAGGTGGCCGTGGGTTTTTGCTCATATCTCAGTTGTTTATGTACCGATGTTTCTGAATTTCAATACGGATCTACTCCCGAATATTTCTGATATTTTAATACCTCACCCGGTCCAGGCGATGTCGGGGGGCTTCAAAAAGTTGATTTCAACATACACACGGACAGACTGACAGAGCTTAATCGACTCCCCTATTCATAAGCTTTCAGAAAATATATACTTTATGGGGTCGGAAATGAAAATTGTAGAAATTTCACACGGAACGACAAACCTATATATACCCTTTTTCACTGTGTGAAAGGTATAAAAACCGGTAACGTGAATACCCTTATTGTTTTTTTTTTGTGTTAACAGTTGTTTTTTATATGTTGTATCTGCGTAATTTTTTCTGACTACAAAAGTTTTTGTCGGAATTGAATTTTTTTTTGTTCCCAAACTGGTGTCCATTTTTGTGCTTTAAGGAAAATTATTTTTGTTTATTCTAACAAACTTTACCCAGAAAGTATAGGATCGCACCTAATACGTAAACAGGTGTTTAATTCTATTAATCGAGTGTTATACTGCTCTATTTTAATATTTAACTTTAAACTCAATTTGTGTTATAAATAACGCTATTAATAATAACAATTTCGAAATTTCCTATAAATCAATTATTGCTAAAGTTACTTGCTATAGACTGATAATAATATCAAAATCGTGATTTATTGTTGCAGTAAAATTTGATAAAACAAGACATTTTTTATATAATAAACGTTATGTGCATACATATGTATGTATGTATGAATGCAATACCTACACTGATGGTCATACAATTAAATTGCTTATGCGATTGTGTGTTGTTGTAAAAGAAAAAATACATAAAAACAAGTAAGAATGCTATATTCGGCCATGCCGAATCCTATATACCCTTCACAACGTATGGTCATGCAATAACAAGTTTATCGCCATTCATCTCATTATTATGAAAGTCGTACATACATAAATACATACATACATATGTATGTATTTGTTTCATTATCTTTATAACGACTTTATCCTCTTAAAAATATTGTAAAAAAAATATGAATTGAGTGAAATTTCTACAATATTCATTTCCGACCCCATAAAGTACATATTTTATGAAAGCTTATGAACAGGTTAGATAATTGAGCATGTCCGTGTGTGTATGCCTAGAACCCTGTGTTGCATCAAAATATCAGAAATATTCGGAAGCAGTTCTATATTAAAAAACTGCACAATCGCCCCATACTTTGTAAGATATAAGCAAACAAACACGACTACCTTGTTTTTGTCATTAAAATCAGATATGCTTTCGAGAATTTCACTATTTTAAATCAGTTTCGTAGGCACATTACGAGCTGAGAAACGTAAAACATATTTATTATGCACCTGTTGGAATGAAGTGCTGTTTATTGACATATTCACATAAACACATGCTTTCCAATGACACTTTATTGTTAAAATCATGCTTGTTTTACTTAAATTTGCCCAATTTCTTTCGCTTTTCTTTATTTTTGCTGGATTAGAATGGAGTGCAGATCATTAATATATTCATATAAACACATGATCTTCATTAGCACGCCAATAATAAAATCATAAGTGTTGTATTTTGTATTTATTAGTTAATTTGATTTCCTAATACAACAAAATTACTTCGTCATCTTTTTTTTTTTTTTTTTGCCGGGTAACAAAGCTTTCTTTGGTTGATTGTTTGTTTTTTTTTTTCAACAGAATTACTAAATCAAAATTATTTAAAAAAAAAAACATACATGCATACATTTGTACATAATTTTGCAGATAGAAATCTAGCAAATTAAAAGTCAAGGTGAAGTGTGCTAGTTCGTGCACAACAACTAGAAACACTTGTGTGTTGTTGACCAGCGAGAGAGCAGTAATTATTAAAAGGTGTTTTTATGTGTTGTTTGATATGATATGCCTCAAACATGGACAGTAAGCCACATTATAAAATATATTTTTTTTCACTATATTTAAGTGTGTTCATATTTCTATTTTTATTTTTATTTACTTTAATATTAACTGACGCACAGTGGCTCATTTCGCTAAAATATTAATGCGGCCAACATTTTACAACTTGAAATAGAGTTGGTATTTTTTTTAATATAATTGTTAACTTTTTGCTTACAAGGGTTTGAAAATTACTTTTTTAATGTGTGTGTGTATATCCTTCAGCAGCATTAATAAGCAATCATAGTTAAATGAGTTTAGAATTGTTTTTGAAACCAATAGCAAAAGGTAACAGTCAAATTTTTATTTCCGATGCCATAAAGTATATATTTTTTGAAAACTTATGAATAGGGGAGTCAATTAAGCGCTATCCGTCTGTCCTTCCGTCCGTGTGTATGTTGAAATCAACTTTTTGAAGCCCCCAGACATTTTCAAGACCCGTGTAAGGTACCAAAATATCAGAAATATTCGGGAGCAGATCGGTAATCAGAAAAATCGATCCAAGGTTAAATGGCGAATATATGAGTCAAATAGAGCAGTTACGGCTTTGTCCCCTTTAGCCCCCACAATATTGGTATCAAATAAAAGGGCTTGACCAGTACAATGTAGTAAATTATTAAAAAAATGTAAAATCTAAGATGGCGTCTGAAACAAAATGACGGCTCAAATTTTTTTAACCCCAACAATATGGGTATTAAATAAAAGGGCTTGATTAGTAGAATACAGTTAAATATGTAAAAATGCAAAATCAAAGAATGCGTCGCAAATAATAAAGAATATGGTGTATTACATGAAATAATCTAAATCTTAAATCTAGGCTTAGCTTCGATGTGGTCATTATACCTATGTACATGATGGTGAAGGGTATTATCAGCTTCGGCACGACTGAATAAATTCTATTACTTGTTTACTATGTACATTAAGCTTAAATATTGTTCGTATATTTGAGGCACATAAACTAAACTTAAGTTTAGTGAAGAGCAAATGTTGATTATAGACTGTGTATTAAGCAATTATTATTAGAAACAAATCAGGTGATTTGTAATTTAATATTTAATCTATAACACAAATCTTACTATCTATTGCATTTATTATTAGATTTTTTTCTGAATAAAATTTTGTTTCTTAATTAAGTTTTACCTACATTTAAATATTTCTCGTTCTTAATTTATTTTTTTTTTGTTGCAGCCTTTGGTAGTAAAACCCGATCAACTAATAAAGAGACGTGGTAAGTTGGGTTTGGTTGGGGTCAAAAAGAATTTTAAGGAAGTAAAACAATGGATTGGTGAACGAATAGACAAGGATCAAGCAATTGGCAATGCTGTAGGAAAATTAAGAAACTTTATTATCGAACCATTTGTGGCACATACAGATGTAAGTCGGCTGGGTAATTTTTATTTAAATACAACAGTAAATGTTGTTCTTTTTTTACTTTTCGTTTCGTTTCGTGTTAGGCTGAAGAAATGTATGTTTGTATTTATTCTCATCGTTCTGCCGATACCATTCTATTCTATCATCAAGGTGGCGTTGATATAGGTGATGTTGATGCTAAGGCTTTAAAATTGGATATACCAGTTAACAGTGATGCAACTCTGGAAGACATTAATGCCAAGCTATTGTCCAAAGTACCGGCTAACAAAAAGGAACGCATCGCTAACTTTATTTTTGCTCTGTACAAAACTTTTGCCGATTTATATTTTACTTATTTGGAAATAAATCCTTTGGTGGTGACCGATGATAGCATGTATATATTGGATTTGGCGGCTAAGCTGGATTCAACCGCCGATTTTATATGTCGTCCCAAATGGGGTGAAATTGATTATCCACCACCTTTTGGTCGTGATGCTTATCCCGAAGAAGCCTTAATTGCCGATTTGGATGCCAAGAGCGGTGCTTCTTTAAAAGTAAATAGAAAAATATTTATTTGATTGTTTGGGTTTCAGCTGGATAATATGCATTTAACAACTGGTCCTTATGTCAGATCATCACAATTTTTAAAAAAGTTTAAAATGTTATTAACCAAATGGGAATTCAAAGTAAAAACAAAAAAACTATACAAAACTTTCTTAAAACCCTAACTAACATTTTTTTTCCTTTTATTTTTTTTTTTATTTTTTTCTAATTCCCTTTACCGCTAAAAGTGAATAAGGGTAACCCAAAAATATAATCTTTTATATTAAAGAGTTTTCTAAACTATTATAATTATTTTTGAGAAAGGTTTTTGTAATTGTGTCTTATTTTGAATTCTCATTTGGTTATTCAGAATTTAAAAATAAAAACATTTTTAAAATTTTCAAAGATTTGGGTGAAATGCATATAAGCCAGCCTAAACCTTACAACAAAATTAATATTATTAAAAAGTTATAGGAGCAAACGACGAATATTTTTAATTTCTTAATGTTTTTTTTTAATTTATATTTTCTTTTAGTTAACTATTCTTAATAGAAATGGCAGAATTTGGACTATGGTTGCTGGTGGCGGTGCTAGTGTTATTTACTCAGATACCATTTGCGATTTAGGCGGTGCATCCGAATTGGCCAATTATGGCGAGTACAGCGGTGCTCCTTCTGAACAACAAACCTACGAATATGCTAAAACAATTTTAAATCTCATGACCTCATCACCCAAACATCCCGAGGGCAAAATTTTAATTACTGGTGGTGGTATTGCCAATTTTACCAATGTTGCAGCCACATTCCGGGGAATTATAACAGCCCTACGGGAATTTCAACCAAAATTGGTTGATCACAATGTATCCATTTTTGTGCGTCGTGCTGGGCCCAATTATCAAGAGGGTTTACGCAAGATGCGCGAATTTGGCAGTTCATTGGGTATTCCTTTGCATGTATTCGGGCCCGAAACACATATGACAGCTATTTGTGGCATGGCATTGGGTAAACGCCCCATACCACAAACGGCCAGTGCTGAATTTTCCACAGCCAACTTTTTATTGCCCGGTGGCCAAAATGCCCAGCCCGAGTTGAGGACCCTAACTGGAGATACTGGTAATGGTAAGTTATATGTTAAATACATGATTGCAATTATTTAGTTTTTTACATATTAAATTTTTATTTAGCTAAAAGGGAAAAAGATTTTATTTAAGTTCAATTTTAAGCATTCGAAAATCTGTTAGCAAAACTAATTTTATAAAAAATGTTGACTTTGGTAGGCGGGCAGCTTATGGCGAGAACGGCTCTATTGGGTCCTTCAAAATTGTGCTTTGATTCTCGAAAATTAAGGGTCTCCATGTTTGGAAGAAAGAAAGGAAATCAATTCATGTGTAGACAAATATTTGGAAGATTACTATTAGGCTTGTATTCATAAAAAAATAAAATGTTTTTGAAATCTATTTTAAGAAAAATTTCTATGACAAATTCAATTTTCAAATTTTATGAATATAGCGGTTAGTGTTTTAAAACAAAACGATAGAATCAATGGGACCAAATTTTTGTATGCCAATTAAAAAACTTTTAAAGTAACAAACTATGTATGTTAGCTCATTACTCTTTATAGATTAAGCAGATCTCTTGTTACATTGTCGAAATCCGCTTCTACGAGTATTGTTTCAATATTTTTAATTTCTATGCAAAATACATAATAACCATTCGTAGTAAATATGCACCGAAATAAATTATGCCTTATATAAACTAAAAATTATGTGCATTGTACGAAATATATCGCGATTACGCGCCACGAAAGGATGGTTTAATATAAACGATATCTTAATATTTACAAAAATATAATTTTGTTTTACAAAATAAGTTTTTATTTCTTATGAAAAATACTTTTTAATAAGTAAATATGATTGTGAAATATGCACAATGCTTTGGAATTTATAGTTAACAATTTAATAATAACTTTTTTTTTTGAAAATGTTATAAAAAAAAGTGTAGCTTCGGCTGTGTGGCACGTAGCGCCGTCCTGTTGAAACCAAATGTTGCCAATATCCTTCTCTTCAATTTTTGTGAAAAAAAATTCGTTTAACATGGCCCGATAACGATCTCCATTGACTGTAACGGCCACTCCTTGCTCATTTTCGAAGAAAAATGGCCCAATTATGCCTCTGGACCAAAATCCGCACCAAACAGTGACTCGTATCGACTTTTCAATGTATGCGTGCGGGTTTTCTGCGCCCTAAATGCGACAATTTTGCTTGCTCACATATCCGTCATGAGCTTCATCTGAAAATATGATTTTTTTTTGGCAAAATTGGCATCTTCTGTAAGTCGATCGCAGGCCCACTTAGCGAACGTATTCACAACCATATTCGTTCAGCGGAAGGATAAAACTAATTACCTGTCAAATCAGACATGAGCTAAGTGTTACCATTCACGAAATAAGCACTAGTTGAAAAAAAAACGTTAGATGGCGGACCCTTTACTACTTACTAATATTTTATTGCGTTACTTAACAAAAACTCAACGTAATTATTTAATATAAAAAATGTAGATTTTGAAAAATAAATTTTTTAGTTTTAAAAACTTAAACCGCAAATATAGATGTTTTTACTCTTGGCAGTTAATAACCCTTGAAGATCTTGTTAATGGTGTAAACGATGTTAAAATACTAATATTTACAACCAACACTAAATAAACAAAATGTATTGAATCATACTTCACTATGCTGTGATTAAAAAACAATACAAAAAGCTGTAGTTAACACATGAGTTAAGTTTACAAGAACAATACCAGTTATGCAAATATTATCTGAATAAAGCTCATTAATTAAAAAAATACAGAGTGGGCCAGAAAAAATGTATACTTGTATTAAGTTAAATAAAACTTAAACTGTCCAATATAAAAAATCTCAAAAATTTTTTAATATTTTTTAATATTGTTAAATTTAATTTTAAATTTATCCACTATTTCCGGAAATTCTTCCATTAAAGTTTTTATGATTGCTTCTGTTACTTTTTTTACGTCGTGGTGCACTAACGCTTAAAATCGGACATACCCTAGGACACCTTTTTTTTACAGGCCGATGATCTGGACAGTTGTGTGAATTTGCCTCTCGTGGTACAAAATTTACATTATTTCAAAACCACTTTTTTAATAGTCTTTTCCATAGTTTTATGATGCCAAATCAGGCCAGAAAACTGAAGGCACTGTGTGCAGTTTTAAGAGAGGTAAAGTCAATACACTTATTTTATTGTGATTGATGTCACAAATGATTGGGTCGCATACAAAGTTGAAAAAAACCTGCATCCATCACATAACTGGTGTATTTCTTTTTTATAAAGTTTTACCTTTGTTCTTTTGTTCTTTTCCTTTAAAGTTCTTAATCGCATTGCGATCTGAAACTTTCTGAACTTTATGCGACTTCAACCCAGCATTAGCTTTGGCTCTGTGCACAAAAGAATCGGAGCAATTAACTTAACGAGCTGCTTTTCAGATAGAAGCGTTCGATGCTCTTCACAAGAATTGTTCGACTTCTTTTGCCTAACCAATATCGGTTTTTCTTCCTGATCCAGGTTTTTTTTTAAATATTTTATGTCTTTCCCTTACGGTTTAATGGCTTTTTAAACAGTGTCGATGAACCTTCAAATTGTTTGCAATTTTTTTTAAGTCCATATTGGATTTTCTTGAAAAGTCTTAATTAATTTTTCACGTGCTATTTTAATAAAAGTTGAGAATTATTTAAGGAGCTAATAAACGGCATTTTTTTTACATCTGACTTGTCAAATT
Organism: Phyto melanocephala; assembly: GCA_941918925.1. Taxonomy (NCBI): domain Eukaryota; kingdom Metazoa; phylum Arthropoda; class Insecta; order Diptera; family Rhinophoridae; genus Phyto; species Phyto melanocephala. The sequence continues at coordinate 109,773,279 of OW799237.1, forward strand.
CTTCACTGCTAATACAAACATGTCGTGTGTTACCTTTAAAACATGACTTCTGTAAAAAAAAACATGTGTTGAGACATCTGGCAAAATTTTAGTAAGAGTGCACTCTATTTTCTTCTGTCAAAACATGAGACATCAGTCGTTGGCAGAAATCTCTGCTGCTGAAAAGCAGTCAGCGTAAAAGTACAATTTTGACAGACATGTAGATTTACATATGTCTCACAAATTTTAAAGTCAGATGTAAAAAACATGCCGTGTATTATAGCCTTTATTTAGAAAAGATATGACATATTTTTAAAAGTTAACGCGATTAAAATAATAGTTTGTTTGACCAGTGATAAGTTTAGTTGGGAATAGTGTATATATCCTCTTTATCCACTTTAGCACCCACAAAAAAAAAAAAAGACTGTGAAAATGATAGCATTTTAAAATTAGTTTAAAGCAAGTATTTACGTAAAACACTTTTTTAAATATTTTGCTATACTCTCCACCAATTTTTCAATTACTTCATTTGGAACACCCTCTGACTCACTCTTTAGTAAAGAAGCTGCACACGCCATACTTCCTAAAATATTAAAATTAATTGTAAACATTTAAGAATAGTGAAATATTAATTCGATAAAAGTCGCGTGGAAACAAGATACGATTTCATCATTGGCACTCTGTATCGCAAATAATTTACGAAAATAAATTAAGTCCAGAATAACTGATTAACAATACCATTTAAATGAAAAGTTCGAATAAAAATAAATTTGTAGTAAAAACTATTTTTAATAATTGAATATCTTATTTAAAATTGGGATCCACATTCTGAATTTTAATTTCGTTTAAAAGTTTGTTTTAAGCTAATTGCAGCTTTAATCGAACAATGGACCACAAATACATTTGTCCAGTTTATGTAATAAGAAATCTTTTTCCCTCTATTATGTTCTTAAATTCATAATTTCTTTTTTAAATATACACTCATATGTATTAACAATAGACTTTTAAAACATTTATTTCAATCTCTTTCGTCTATTTCGATTTTAAATTTGTCTTTATATCCATCCTCTTTTTATTTTTAATTGAAATTATATTTATGATTCGTTAACTGTATTTACCTTCACTAATAACCCATATAATCCATTAACCATTTTCGTTGTAAAATTAAAATTGTATACTATGTATTTGAACTTTATTGTAATCGTAATGTATTGTTCTGTTTTGCATTTCTTCAACAACACTACCACCACCATACATCACCACCACTATCACCATTTTCCACCAATGTCCGTCCACGAATCTGTACCTGTACAACACTCTATTGCTATCATTCAAAAACTCTCACCTGTATGTGCAATCCTTGAATATTAAAATGTTGGTACCTCTTATTCCATTACATTCCTAATTGTGTTTGACTGATTGATTGATTGATTGATTAAATTAAATTCTTACCATATCCATGTATCTCCTACGTAAAATGATTTGTTGTGTCGTTCGCCTCCCTACTGCCTGCCAAATTTTAAATAAAAAAATCCAATTGAAAAATTTGCATTCATTTTGTGTGGTAAATTCACAAAAAAAATCGAAATCACAACACTCTTAAAACTATAAAAAAAAACAAAAAAACAAAAAAAAAAGTTTTAGGCTCACCACAAAAATCGATTAAACTACCACCTATCTCGGCAGATAAATTTAAAACCGGCGATGTACTCGATAGTGTGGTCAATGCAACAACACGTAAATTCTTTACGAAAAAAACAAAAGCCATCGTCTGGGGCATGCAACAGAGAGCCGTACAATCGATGTTGGACTTTGATTTTATTTGCACGTAAGTATAAATTCAAAATTAAGAAAACGTTAGACTACAATCAAAAGTTTCAAAACGTAAAAATTTCTTTTGGCACAGCAAAGCAACCCAAGTTTTGTTTTTCCGCTAAAACTTTTCCAATTTCTTTTTCCTTAAGACCCTAAATTGCCTTATACAAAATTGGCCTATCAAAATGTATCCTTTCTCCTTTATAGCCATTTCTAATCTAATTTTGTTTTTGTTTTTTATTTTAGCCGTGAAGAACCTTCAGTTGTAGCAATGGTTTATCCGTTTACCGGCGACCATAAGCAAAAATTCTACTGGGGTCACAAAGAAATCCTTATTCCTGTTTATAAGAAAATGTCCGATGCCATCAATAAACACAAAGACGTTGATGTAATGGTCAATTTTGCCTCTCTACGATCGGCTTACGAATCGACCATTGAAGTTTTAGAATATCCACAAATACGAACGGTAGCAATTATAGCGGAGGGAATTCCAGAAAATATGACACGCAAAATGATTGTGGCAGCCAATAAGAAGGGCGTAGCCATTATTGGTCCAGCCACTGTAGGTGGAGTTAAGCCAGGCTGTTTCAAAATTGGCAATACTGGTGGTATGTTGGATAATATATTACATTCAAAACTTTACAGGCCTGGCAGTGTTGCATATGTATCAAGATCTGGTGGCATGTCTAACGAATTGAATAACATTATTTCAAAAGCAACTGATGGTGTTTTAGAGGGCATAGCCATTGGTGGTGATCGGTATCCTGGGTCCACGTTTATGGATCACATTTTGCGTTACCAAGCCGATCCTGATGCAAAGCTTATTGTGCTATTGGGTGAAGTAGGTGGCACCGAAGAGTATGAAGTGTGTTCTGCTCTCACAGATGGTCGTATCTCAAAACCTTTGGTAGCCTGGTGTATAGGCACCTGTGCCAGTATGTTTACCTCCGAAGTACAATTTGGTCATGCCGGTTCATGTGCCAATTCCGATAGAGAAACAGCTTCGGCCAAAAATAAGGCTTTACGTGATGCTGGCGCTTATGTACCAGATTCATTTGATTCTCTGGGTGATTTAATTCAACAGGTTTATGCGGAGCTGGTTAAAACAGGTCGCATTGTGCCAAGTGAAGAAGTGCCACCACCTACAGTGCCCATGGACTATGCTTGGGCCCGTGAATTAGGTCTTATTCGTAAGCCAGCATCTTTTATGACTTCAATTTGTGACGAAAGAGGCCAAGAATTGATATATGCCGGTATGCCCATCAGTGAAGTTCTAAACAAGGATGTTGGTATCGGTGGTGTTATTTCATTGTTGTGGTTCCAACGTTGTTTGCCCCCCTACGTCTGCAAATTCTTCGAGATGTGTCTAATGGTTACAGCAGATCATGGTCCAGCTGTGTCAGGTGCCCATAATACGATTGTCTGTGCACGTGCCGGTAAAGATTTGGTATCATCAGTGGTCAGTGGTTTGCTTACAATTGTAAGTACAAAATTTAAAAATTTGGTGAATGTGGTTTGTTTTTAAATTTTTTTTTCTAGGGTGATCGATTTGGTGGTGCATTGGATGGCGCGGCTCGCCAATTTTCCGAAGCTTATGATTCGAATTTACATCCGATGGAATTTGTTAATCAAATGCGTAAAAATGGTCAATTAATTATGGGTATTGGTCATCGTGTCAAGTCTATCAATAATCCTGATGTGCGTGTTAAAATTATTAAGGAATTTGTTTTGGACAATTTCCCTGCGTGTCCATTACTCAAATATGCTTTAGAGGTTGAGAAGATAACAACCAGTAAGAAACCAAATTTGATATTGAACGTTGACGGTGTTATAGCTACCAGTTTTGTGGATATGTTACGCAATTGCGGTTCATTTACAAGGTAAGTTTTAATATACGAAACAAATTTACATTTTTATTGTAATGCCTCTGTTTCTTTTTTTTTTCTCTTGAAATTTCAGTGAGGAAGCTCAGGAATACATAAACATTGGGGCCATTAACTCTCTATTTGTATTGGGTCGTAGTATAGGTTTCATTGGTCATTTTATGGATCAGAAACGTTTGAAACAAGGCCTTTACCGTCATCCTTGGGATGATATTTCCTACGTTATGCCTGAGCAATTTAATTAAATTTTTATATAGATAAAATCCTCACAAAAAACTCATTAGTTACAGTTCAGTTTTGTTTCGTTGTCCTGTATGTGAAGGCTTTTTTCTTAATGGTAGAAAACAACATCACATGCAAAATTATTAAAAATAGTTGTATCTCCTCATTGATATATTGTTCTTCTAATCATAATATCTTCATTCTTATTATGTAAAATTCATTTCCTTTAAAAATACCTAATTGTTTATTTTTTTTATTTTATATACTTACATACTGGCATTTATTTTTTCACTTAGTTCTTATTTTAATAATTTGTTTTTTTTTTCCTTTTGATACTTAATTTGTTAAATATATAACAATTTTATAACACAATTGAAACATATTGTAATTCAACAACATTCTATATGTAATTAAAGAAAAGTTATTTATTGTACACTCAAGAAATTTGTTAATAAACTTACACTAATTGTCAACAAACTGCACTCAAAAATAAAAAAATAAATGTTTTTTTGCAAAAAGTGTTTCAAATGCACAAAGTTTAATAATGTTAATATAAGTATATTAAGATATATTCTAATATGCTAAATTAAAATAAAAAAATATGTTTGGATAAATTATTTTAAATAAATTATAAAAACAATAAAATAAAAAAACGGAAAGAATAAAAAATAATATTTAAATAAAACGTGTTTTATTGTAACAAAATAAATGTACAAGATAAAATTACCGGAACTAAAACAGTCGCCAAATACGGATAAAAAAATCACAACAAAAAAGCATTCGCTTAATAAAGTAAATTGCATAGAATGGGCAACTAGAACATCAGAACATCGTATTATTTGTTCCACAGGAAAAGGACATTTTTACGGAAAGAAATATCGATCAATATGCAAATTTCAATTATTCATTCTTGCGCTATGAGCTTAAAATCACTGTTTTTTTTAATAATTGTAGCGTCATCTGTTGGAAAAAATAAACATTTGAAAGAGATGTTAACACTTTTGAGAGTAAAAACACTCTTAAACGCAACAACGGAACAATACCGTAGGGGAATGAATAATTTTAAATTTAGCTGCGGAAAGGAATGAAAAATAAGATCCATTAAGTTTAGTAGAAAATGACTCAAGTTAATAAAAACAACGTTGTTTTTGACACATCGGCAAAATTAAGCGAAAATAAAAAACATGTTTTTTAATCTTGTATAATTACCATCATCTGGTTATCAATTCTCGTTTTATGAAACTATGAAATGAAAAGTTTTTGTGTATAATATCATATGGTGCCACCATACCCTTTGCTATACAAAAATTTTTTCATTTCACAGTTTCACAGAACGAGAATTGAGCCCCTGATATTGCATTTATCTTGGTATAGGGTTAGTAAAATAGAGCGTTACACAATAAAACAGCGTGTCTTCATAATGCAAACCAAGGCGAATTAATTATCAGGTGAACTTATTAAGCCAGCTGTTTATCAGCTGAGCGCTCTTTTTAATATTGAATTGTCAAATTTTGTTTGTGTGTTTATGTGTGCTTCTACTTTTTTATTGTTTACATTTGTGGGCGTCATTAATTGAAAAATTTTAAAAATTGTGAAAAATTGTGCAAATTCTCTTAAAAATTGTTAAAAAAGAGATGAATTCGCCTTGATGCAAACTATTTCTATATTGCGTCCATAGAAATTGCGACGTGTAGTTGCCATATGTAGCAATTTATTGCGCAATCATTGCTTTTACCCCTTTCTCATTGGGCAAGTCACTTGCTCAAGTTAGTTTTTTATTTTCTTTTATTTTTCTTTGAACTTGCTTTCATGTTCAGACTCAGCAACTGACTTGCCCAAGTTTCGTTCTCTTTTACTTATTATACTCTTCACAGAGTGAAAAAGGGTATATATAGGTTTGTCATTCCGTTTGAAATTTCTACAATTATCAATTATCTACACATACATACAAACGTGGTATACTGGTTAGAGTGAGCCAAAAATTTTTTTTTATTTAATATTTTATTAAAATTTTTATTGTTTTATTTTTAATTTTTCTTTTAATTTATTTTTTTTAAGCACATAAGTAAACTTAATGTATAATATTACAATGGGATGTTTTTATATATGTATGTTTTGTATGTACGTATTTCATATGAGATAAATGGTGACATAAACAATTGTTGTTGCATGACAACACGTTGTTAAGGGTAAAAAAGATTCGGCATGGCCGAATATAGCACTCTTGTTTGTTTTTATTACTCTTTTGTTTTTGGTTTCTCAACAAAACTTGCTCGTACTTGCCGAGTACAGGCAAGTGTGTACTCAAAAATGAGCAAGTTTCTTCCTCTTAACCCGACCTTACCCCTTTTGCCTATAAACACAACACTTGCGCAAGTCACTTGCGCAAGTGACTTGCCTAGTCTGAAAGCCGTGTTTGCTGATTGCTTGAGCAATTATTGCCGCAATAATCTGTCAAAATAATATAATTTTCTTTGAATTTTTTATTTATTTATTTTTTTTATAGAAAATAGAAAAAAATTAAAATAATTTTACCTGATAATAATAATTATAATAGTTGAAATAATATATTTAATTACTTGTTCGTGTTTGCCACCCAATGAAATCAGCTATACTTCAACAATAAAAGGATGTTATTCTGTCGAAGTTTTTGCTTATTCTTAGCAATAAAAATTGCAACGTGGAGACCCAGCGTAATTCATTGTATTTAATTTTAGAGATTTAATATGGAAATATAAGTTCGGTAGACTTAGCCCGTTTTTAGGAAAATTTGGTATTAAATTTATTTTCGTTGTGACATCCCTGATTGAAAATGTAAATAAAGTCAGCTGATTTTTCTGGTTAAATTTCAAAAGAGATAACACTATTGTGTTAATTGCTTAGTTCTCCGAAAGAGTGAAAGAGTACGATTATTAAATAAAAGCTCTCAACTTTTCATAAGGGCTACCAGACTTTCTATACATCTATTGCAAAACGGGAAATATGTATACAATTTAATTTTAACCATGATATCTATTTTCTAATAACTATCTATTTTAATATCAAGTACAAAGCATATTAATTCATCAAGTAACCGCAGTTCAAAAATAAAATTGTTGTTTATATTTTTTATACCCTTCACACATTCCGTGTAAAATTTCGACAATTTTAATTTTCGATTTGTCAGTCTGTCCGTATGTCCATGTATGTTGAAATTAACTTGAAGCCCTCCCCCAACATCGCCTGGACCCGCGTGAGGTATTAAAAAATCAGAAATATTTGGGAGTAGATCGGTATTGAAAATCAAAATCGGTACATAAACATGAACAACGGAGATATGAGGATAAAACTACGACCACCTCGATATTTTCACAACAACAACATACATACATTTACATTCTGTTTCTTTATGGACTTATTTTTGCCAGCTGTGAAATGTCCACTGATTAGGAAATTAAATATATGTTTATTTATATGACATCTTGATGAAAAACATATTAGCCATACATATATAGTTGAGTTGAATTTGCTTAATGCTGTTATATGGTTTGCATTATTTTAAATCGCCAATGAACACCGATTTGAATCAATGCATTTGATTTTAACTGAGTTTACATATGTTTCTGAATTAAACATATATATTATTTTCGATATATTTACTCAGTTTAAATTTAGAAAAATTTTTAATTCAGAACCGTTGGGTTGTGTTATGTCAAAATGTGTCCCTGGTATTTTGGAGATTTTTATTATATTAATTACGGTCATTGGTAACTCTCGATAAAAGAGTGTTTTTGATATAGACGTAAAAAATTGACTATTATTACGGTAAAAAGATTATTTGTTTAAAGAAAACAGAGAACATTATGCAAAATAAACTGCAAATAAAATATTGTGATCGTGTTATAAAAAAAATAAAAACAATTGATAATTACTAAATTAATTGCAAAATATCTAACAACAGTCAACAAGGAAAAAACGATAGCAGGCAAAAGAATTAAAATATTAAAAAGGAAGAACAAAAATATAATCAGGCATTGATTATCACAACTACAACACACACCAAACAAAAGGCAAAACAGACAGTCCGCAACAAGGAAAGCAAAGACAAAAAGGAAGTAAGGAGACGGCTACAATTTGCAAAATTTTTAGTTTGATTTTTTTTTGGCCTTTAATTTTGGCAAACATAACTAAAACCATATAGCGTTACCTTGACGCGTTGTGGATTGAATAGTGTAAAGAAATTTTGGAATAAGTTATTGGTTTTAATTAAAGTATATAAAATGCATTATTATCAACGCTTATGGTTGTCGGTGCTAGTTTTAGCGATATTGTCGACTAGCATGTGCGGTTTTGCAAATGAACACGATGTTTTGGAAAACGACAAATTGAAACACGAAGCCAATTTGGATAACCAGGCAACTGTATCGCTTAAAGAAATGACAGAGCCGGAATTGACAGACGATTTGTCAATTGAATTATATCGAAGTATTAGCTTTGAACCGCCACAATTGAATTTTGGCATCTGGTCAGTAGGTACGCTGCGTTCACACACCGTTACACTGATCAATCACAATCGAAATCGTAGTGTTTACTTAAGTTCTGTTTCGGGCAGGACGCCAGCATTTTCGAGTAGTTTTTTTGAAGCGAAAATGGTGCCACCCAATGGAAATACCACATTTAATGTGGTATTCTTACCCAGAGAGAAAGGTGCAATAAGTACCAGCTTAAATATACACACATCATTTGGAAAACTTCGACTATTTGTTCGTGGCGTAGGTCAGGAGTGTCCGTATCGGCTCAAGCCTTTGGTGGGCATAAGGGCTCCATTGAACGCTACTCTTATGCCTGAAATACACATGTATAATCCACACCAGACGGCGCTGCAAATTTTAGAGGTGAGTTTTCTTGAAAAAAAAATACACGTATTTTTGAATAATATATGATTTCATTGCAAAAACATATTATAACAGGGGATTAATTCTCGTTCTGTGATTAAAATTAAATGAAAAATTTTTGTATAGCAAAAGATATGATGGCTCCATGTGATGTGATGTGACACACAAATTTTCATTCCACAATTTCACAGAACGAGAATTGAGCCCAAGGTCGCATAAAATTCGGTAATACTAGATCATATACTTGTAGAGGATCTAATTCCTATTTAATACATTTTGCAGTCCACTTTTACTTGTCATTGCAAAACAATAACTAGAAAACAAGTATTAGTAACTTCTTTTACTCCCAACGATATAATTTTCTGTATTGCTTTGTATAAATAAATATATTTGGATTTAGTTCCTATACTTGTGGAAGTAACGATATGTATCTCTAAATAGAATAAAAAATTAGCAAAATTCAAATAACTTTAAAATTGTCTTAAAAAAAAAAACAAATCATGTATGTACCTACCTATTAAAAAAAGAAAACTTTTTCAAATATTTGTTATATTCCTTATTTTTATCAATTAATTTGAGGTGAACATTTTCTATTTATAAGAATCTAAGAAACATTTTCTATAAATAAAATAAATCCACCTATTTCTTAAATATCTAAAACAAAAAGATGTGTTACAGTAAGAATTTTGAATTTAATAATAAAAAAATATATTTTTTTAATTATATTTTTTAAAAGAGAAACTTCTTTCTTAAATTTAATAATTTTATTCGTGTGAACAGTTAAAAAAAAATATATAAGTTTGTATGTATATGATTGAGTTTCAGGAACAGATTCTTGTTACCAATTAAGTCTTTTTTTCATAAAGCTCAATGTTGTAGGCATACTTTTTTCTCTTTTGCATAATTTTGAAACAAAATATTTTCTCAAAATAATTTTTATTAATTTACTTAATTATTCGGGATATGCTCCCAACTAATTTTTCAATATTTTATTTGGTTGTTGGGTTTAAGCTGGTCCATATGCATTTCACTGGTGCTTATGCCAGATCATCAGTAGAAAGAATAAAATACTTTTATAAGGAAAAAATGTTGGTTGGGTTTTTGAGGAAGTTTTTTTTATAGTTTTTCGTTTTATTTTTGAATTCTTATTTTGTTAATAAGAATTTTGAAATAAAACTTATAACATTTTAAAACTTTTTCAAGAATTTGGGTAAAAGGTCTACTGATGATCTGTCATAAGCACCAGTGAAATGCATATGGACCAGCTTAAACCCAACAACCAAATAAAATATTGAAAAATTAGTTGGGAGCATATCCCAAATAATTAAGTAAATTAATAAAAATTATTTTGAGAAAATATTTTGTTTCAAAATTATGCAAAAGAGAAAAAAGTATGCCTACAACATTGAGCTTTATGAAAAAAAGACTTAATTGGTAACAAGAATCTGTTACTGAAACTCAATCATATACATACAAACAGCTTAAACCCAACAACCAAATAAAATATTGAATAATTTTTATTTGTGCAAATAACAGAAAACAAATTTTTTTCAAAAGAAAATAGCAACAAAAATTGCAAAGTAAAATTTAAACGCGAAAATGAAAAAAATTAATTCAATTTAATTATATTTTTTTACATAAAAATAATTTTTTTTTTCTTTAGATAGAACACCTAACTATATCTATGTACACCTATAAAAAAATTGTAAAAAATCGAAATAAAAATGTAAAAAATTAAATATATATTTTTTTTTTATTAATTTTGATGATGGTTCATATAGTCATCTATCTTGAATACAAGTTACCACTTTTTAGAATTTCTGTCTGTTTACCTCAACTAAATAGTCTTAACGACTTTTGAATGAATTTTGATAAAATTTGATTTAGATATATGTACATTGATACCTGTTTTAACATAATTATAGTATACTTTTCATTGCAAAGTAACGCACTATTTCCAAAATAAATAAAAAAAAACAAATATAAATTACGTTAATTTTATCCCCAGCAAAAAAAGTTATGAAAAGGAAATAGTGAATGCTTGAGTTTAACCCATGATAAAGTGGTTCAGTTTAGGTGAAACATGCATGATTTTAACAGTAACGTGTCATTGGAGAGCATTTGTTTATATGAATATATTAATAAAATTCACTTCATTCTAATAAGTTCATAGAGTGCATGGAAAGGCATACTTCATGCCTCCATTTGCACTATGAATTAAAAGTCATGAAAAATGTTATTCACATTAAACTTGTGCAAAATAATTTTGCTGGGATTAATTAAAATATTATTTTCGGTTTGATATTCTCGTATTTAATAAATTAAATAAAATAAAATAATTAGCTGATAATAAAAGCATGCACGGACATAACAAAAAGAGGAATACAAAGTAATAAACACATTAAATATAATGGGCCAATTCAAAGTAGACTCTCATATTGTACTATGTCATATAATTCATATTAATATGACTAGTGACTTTGAACACCTTTTGTTAACAAATTATGTATTTAATACAAGAAAGAAGACAAAGAGATGACGCTGTTAAAAATTGTATGTATACAGGAAAGAAGAAAATAGAAAATATTCTCTCTGAGAGGTGAGAAGCGGAGAAATTCTCTCTGACAGACAGTATGGTCAAAAGTATAACATAAACAACTTCTTTTACATAGGAAACAAATGTGTAAAGTCATATTATTTTTTTTGTATGGAAATTACTCACAAAAATTTTATGCACGCATAAAATAATATGAAATAGTACAAATATGACTGATATGCAACCACTTTGAATTGGCCCAATGTATTTGCGAATATCACAATTTTTTGGGACCGATTTGCGGCCCGGAACCGCCAATTATAAAATTATGATAACATTATCTTCCTTTTTAAGAAAACAAATTTCCAGTAGTTTATTTTTTTAATTTAAGTAGAAAATAAATATCTAATATCAAATAAACCAACTGATATATTTTACAAAAAAAAAAAATAACATTCCATTGATCAGTAAATAATCAGTAAATCTATTTCATATTAATAAGCTGTGTAAATATTTTATTGCGGCTTAAACCATGTATGTATGTGTATATATATTTTTTTTTAATTATTTTAAATGCGTGTTAACAGAACTATGCTGGGGATGTATTTGACGGATTGGAGAGGGATTAGCAATTATGTACATAGTTGTTTATGTGCAGTAAATATTATGTTTAAAAATTGTAGAAATATCGTTCGTAAGTATTGTATTTATTACTCACACCACTATCTCTCTTGACCTTCAGAATATGTTTAGATATTCAGTTGTTTTTCTCACCAATTTTTTTAAGTCAATATTAATGCTAGTGTCTTATTTAGTTTTAAGAGATGTGCGCGTGAACGTTTTTTAAACTTCCATTAGGCATGCTCACGTAAAAATGGTATTTCTCTTTCTTACAAATGCATGCAGGTTGTTTGTTAAAAAAATATTATTTTTTTTTACAAAATCTTTCGAGATAATTTCATTATAGGTAATTAAAGGTAATTTAACTCTTTGTATTGGTAAAGAATTTATTTTTATCGTATCAAAATGTTTACTAAACATACGCCCATGTTTCGATAAGCGCATTTCTTACAATAAAGTTGATTTGTGGTTTACAAATGCGGTTTTTAATCACAAGCATTCTCTTAAGATAATTGGTGTATTAGCAGAACAAAAAATGTACTGTTCTACATTATATTTGTGACCAATTTTAATTAAAACAAGCAAGAGAGTTATATTCGGTCGTGACGAATCTTATATACCCTTCACAAGGTGTAGTCATGCAAACACGATTGTTTGTATCACCATTCATCTCATATAAAATACGTACATATGTACATATAAAAACATCCCATTGATAAATTATAAATAGAGTTTACGTATGTATGTAAAAAAAAAATAATGAAAAAGTAAAAAAATATAAAAAAAAAATATAAAAAAATAAAATAAAATAAAAAAAAATTAAAAAAAATAATAAAAATATAAATATGTAATATATAAAATAAAAAAAAAAAGATTTTTTTTTTGGCTCAGCTGGGATTCGATGCCACGTTTACTCTAACCAATATACCACGTTTGTATGTATGTATGCAGTTGTTGTTATTGTGGAAAAAACAAGGTGGTCGTGGTGTTTTCCTCATATCTCGGTTGTTTATGTACCGATTTTTCTGATTTTCAATAACGATCTGCTTCTGAATATATCCAATATTTTAATATGGACGCTGGTCCAGGCGATGTCGGGGGGCTTTAAAAAGTTGAATTCAACATACACACGGACAGATTATCAGGGCTTATTCGACTCCTCTATTCATAAGCTTTCAGAAAATATATACTTTATGGGGTCGGAAATGAAAATTGTAAAAATTACAAACGGAATGAAAAAGCTATATATACCCTTACACTCACTGTGAAGGGTATAAATATAAAATATAAAAACGTGTGAACTGCAGTGTAGACAATTAAATTACAAGCATTTAAGATTAGTTAGTCCGATATTAAATGAGGGCAATGTATTTTCGACACCACTCGGCTTATATCTGATTAATATAATATTTATTAATTTTTAATTTTTTTTTATTCATTTTGCTTGCAATTTAACTTAAATGTTTTAGGCGGTATATTAATTTATTAAAATTTATTTAAGTCAAAATAATAGATTTACAATAAAATTAAAATGAATATAAATTTATATTATAAAAATTAAAATGTTTTTAACTCAAAAGTTTTTTATACACACATACATACATATATGATAGAATTTAAAAAAATTCGTATGGGCCAACCTATATAAACATATTTTTGTCTAATTAAGTACATTTCAGACAGACTTAAAATTATTATTATTTTTTTTTTTGTTTTTTCCCAAAAGAAAACAAAAGAAAACAAACAACTCTGTTCAAATAAATTTTGTTTTAAAATAGTTATTTATATTTCATGATACAGGAAAATGTATTGTACTGTTCAATATAAATATTTAAAAATATATGTATGTATATAGTGATATAATAAAGTATAAACTTATTTTTAACTTTTGTGTATAGGTAAAAGGTAAAACAATAAAAAGATGAATAATAACAAGTGTTTTTTAAAGTCAAACAAATATTTCTAATGTTTATCAGAATCTCATAAATATCTTGAAAGATCGGCGCTAGGCGAACAGGCGTAATTTTTCGTAAAATTGCGTATCCATTTTTTGAAACTGTGCCTATTAAGTGTACGACTTTGTATTTAAAAAAATTTTAAGAAAATTAAGTTATAGATATAGATACTTACTCAAAGATTAATGCTTTTTCATTATGAAGCTTATTTGATTTTGGATAGCAAAAATGTCTAATTTTTTTTTTTTTGGAAACAAAAAACACAAAACAGCTGTGTGTATTGATACTTTCTGATAGAAGACATTTTGCTAGCAGAGTCATATCTAAAGGCGTAATTTATCGTAAGAAAACGTTTTTAATTTATAAAGTTGTTTCTATGGTACACGCGACTATTTGTCTGGCAATATTTAGCAAAATTAATGCCGTTTTCTGGAAAAAATTTTGCTGATTTCTGTTGTTGACGATAAAATTTTCTTCCTGGGGAAAAAAGAAATTTCTTCTGTTACAGTTGTTGCTGAATTGACAATATTTGGCCTAGTTGTTTTCGGCCCCAATTGTTGTGTTAATATTTTGTTGTTGTTGTAACAGCTCGGCTGTCGAAAAAATAATAATTTAATAAATAATTATTAAATAAATGATTAAATAAAATGTACTGTCTCATATGGTCTTTAAAGGCATGCAGGGCTCCGGTTTAGAGTTCCTGGAGCAATTCGCTTACGATATTAGTTAATTAAGCTGCTTCAACCGGCTCTCAGCTATGCTTAGGTTTATCGGGTTTGCCTTGGGAGTTGCCTTTCATTATCCGAAAATGTCGTTAGATGTACATTCAGGACCATTACGCTTGAGAGAGAGATTTTCAACTCAGCAACAGCTGTATAGAACGATTTTTTTTGTAGAATAGGATACTTGCTTATACATAGGTATAATGACCACATCGTGGCTTAGCTTAGATGTCATGTTATACGCTATTCTGGCGCTGAAAAATCTTAATTTTTGTGGTAAAAATAAGGGGAAAAACAAAGGCAGTCGTGTTTATTAGCTTACTAGCCAAACCCGGCGCGCGTTGCTACGCCCCTTCATGAATTTTAATCGCATTCTAAATTTTAATCGAATATCAAGTGCAAGGCTAAAAACTATAACTTTTTCTTTATGAGCGTGGCACTGCCCACTTTTTTAATTACGAAACTGTATAGTCATGACAGCTCAATAAGTGTGCAAAGTTTCAGAAAAATCGGTCCAGTGTAAGTACCTCAAAATGATAACTTTTTTTGTGGGCGTGGCACTGCCCACTTTTCTAAATACGAAACTGTATAGTCATAACAACTCAATATGTGTGCAAAGTTTCAAAAAAATCGGTCCAGTGCAAGTACCTCAAAATGATCCCTTTTTTTAATGGGCGTGGCACTGCCCACTTTTCTAATGACGAAAGTGTAAAGTCATGACAGCTCAGTATGTTTGCAAAGTTTCAGAAAATTTGGTCCAGTGCAAGTAGCTAAAACTGATAACTAATTTTTTATGGGCGTGGCCCCGCCCACTTTTTTAATCACAAAATTATAAAGTCATGACAGCTCAATATGTGTGCAAAGTTTCAGAAAAAACGGTCCAGTTCAAGTACCTCAAAATTAAAACTTTTTTAGGGGCGTGGCCCTGCCCACTTTTCTTATCACGAAATTATTTAGTCATGACAGCTCGATATGTGTGCAAAGTTTCAGAAAAATCGGTCAAGTGCAAGTAGCTAAAACTGATAACTCATTTTTTATGGGCGTAGCCCCGCCCACTTTTTTCCACCCATAAACACTCCCTGGTATGTGTACAACAACTTACCAAAGTTTGAGCCCGATCGGTTTTACAGTTTCGGAGTCTATAGCTAACACACACACACACACACACACACACACACAGAGTTTCACTTTTATATATATAGATTACTAGCCAAACCCGGCGCGCGTTGCTACGCCCCTTAATGAATCGAAATGCGTTCTGAATTTTAGTTGAATATCAAGTGCCTAAAACCTAAAAATTATAATTTTTTTTATGGGCGTGGCCCTGCCCACTTTTCTAATCACGAAATTGTAAAGTCATAACAGCTCAATATGTGTGCAAAGTTTCAGAATATTCGGTTTAGTGCAAGTACCTCAAAATGATACCTTTTTTTTATGGGCGTGGCACTGCCCACTTTTCTAATCAAGAGATTATTTAGTCATGACAGCTCGATATGTGTGCAAAGTTTTAGAAAAATCGGTCCAGTGCAAGTACCTCAAAATTAAAACATTTTTTTATGGGCGTGGCCCTGCCCACTTTTCTAATCACGAAATTATATGGTTATGACAGCTTAGTATGTGTGCAAGGTTTCAGAAAAATCGGTCCAGTGCAATTACCTCAAAGTTAAAGTTTTTTAGGGGCGTGGCCCCGCCCACTTTTCTTATCACGATATTATTAAGTCATGACAGCTCGATATGTGTGCAAAGTTTCAGAAAAATCGGTCAAGTGCAAGTAGCTAAAACTAATAACTAATTTTTATGGGCGTGGCCCCGCCCACTTTTTTCCACCCATAAACACTCCCTGGTATGTGTCCAACAACTTGCCAAAGTTTGAGTCCGATTCACACAGAGATTCACTTTTATATATATAGATATCTAAGAACGTAATAGATTGATTGTACTGATTTCAATAGAGATTTTTTTCCTGAAAATAACGAAATTTAAAATTTCTTATTAGAATCTCTATATCTAAAGCACAGCTAACTCAATCGTTCAAGTAAAATTTCGATCGTGATCGAATGCCCTAATTTGGCCCCAGATCTGAGTAGCATGTGGGGCTTCTAAAAGTTGATTTGAATCATCACACAGACTGACGGACATACGGTTATTATATCCTTCACCTGTGGTGCACAAGGGTATATATAGCTTTGTCATTCCGTTTGTAATTTCTACAATTTTCATTTCCGACCCCATAAAGTATATATTTTCTGAAAGCTTATGAAAAGAGGAGTCGATTAAGCCCTGACCGTCTGTCCGTCTATCCGTCTGCCCGTCTGTCCGTGTGTTGGTTGAAATCAACTTTTAGAAGCAACTACATGTTCCTCAGATCTGTATATGGTATCAATCTCTTGGAAATATCCAGGAATGAATCGCTATTGAAATTCAGCACAATCGCCCCATAACTTTCTGAGATATGAGCAAAAAACCACGACCACCTCGTTTTTTTTCACAATTACAACAACAACATACATACATAAATACATGTAAAAAACATACCAAACAAAAAAAAATTAAAAAAAAAAAATATTAAAAATAAGAAAAAAATAATAAAAAAAAACTACAAAAAAAAGTTTTAAAAAAATTAAAAAAAAAATTTTTAAAAATTTTTTAAAAATTTTTCTAAAAAAAAATTTTTAAAAAAATTTAAAAAAAAAATAAAAAAAATAATAAAATATAAATAATATATTAAATAAAATAAAATAAAATTTTTTTGGCTCAGCTGGGATTCGATGCCACATTTATTCTAACGTGTACGTATGCACGTATTTTATATGGGATGAATGGTGATACAAACAATTGTTATTGCATGACTACACGTTTTGAAGGGTATATAAGATTCGGCATGGCCGAATATAGCACTGTTACTTGTTTTTCAATCGACTTTACTTTTTTTTACATTTATATTTAGAAACAATGGGTGTGACCCCGAACTCAAACATAAAAACAGGGTAATTTTTTTATGTTTTGTCTCATGTTTTTAATAAAAAAAAAAAAAAATAGTTAATTAAACCCTGTTTATAAAAAACCACAAACATTTTATTAAATTATTCTTTTAACATTTATAGGTTTACAGCAGTGGTGGCCAATTTCAATTAGAACTGCCTAGTGGTGATTCAGAGGCACCAAAAGGCCTGTGGGAAATACCACCCTTAACGACTAAACCTGTGATACGTATACGATTTCAAGGTTACACCAGTGGAAACTATTCGGCCTATATACGAATTAAAATTTCCGAAACAAACGAATCTAGTAATAATACTTCGAGCTGCGACTCAGGCGGCGAAAAGGCCAAGGATTCGGTAGTGCAGGAACAGATTTTAGTCATACCGGTTGAATTTGAAATATTACCACAATATGGTGTGTATGCAGTCAATCCACTACTGGAATTTGGTCACATAGCCGTAGACGAAGAGAGTGGTTTAAAAGTCTATAAGAAAAAACTTTTCCTAAGACATTCAAAAAGTCAGTTGGAAGTAAAGGATTTAGAATTTGAATCCATTACACAAATAAGTGGAGTGCGTTTCGACAACCATAGTGTTATAATGCTTCATCCATTTGAAGTGGAAGAGGTTGCGGTGCGTTTAAATGATAAACTGGAGTTGAAGTTTAAAGATAAAACAGCGCATACATATCACAGTGTAGAGCTAATAATAAGAGCCGATATATTTAAAGGCAATTTACATTACGACGCTAATAAAACATTATTTTTAATACCCACACATAAAAGCAATAATCTACCAGACGATGATGAAGGCGGAAGACTATTAAAGCTGCGCAATGATTTTCAAATCCCAATGGCCATTTATAATGTCACCACACAACACAATGATAACAATGATACTTATAAGCTTAGCTTGCACTTAAAATCATTTAAAACGACGGGCGTGGTTTTAAGACCAGGACATACTTTTGACCTATTAGTGGCTTCTAGTTTATGTAAGCACCAACAACAGCAACAACAAGATCTCAAAGATCTTATAAATTATAAGACTGCCATTTATGTTTATACGAATATAACAAATTTCGAAATACCCATTATCATAACTTCTGGACGTTTATTTGTGACCACACAAACCACACCAATATGGCGTTTTAATACATCTGTTTATACCAAAGAATTAGATTTAGGCTCCGTACCCATACGTGAAACGTCAAATAAAGGTTATATTATATTTCAAAATCGTAATTCCATACCAGTTAAACTCGATATAATTGATATTCAAAAGCCCCAAGGCATCTTTTATCACGTGTTCTTTCTGGGCAATTTACGAGCGGCCTACCTTAACGAAACTAACAACTATACGGTCGATTTGGAAAAAGTTAACTATAAGTTTAGTTCAACATTAGTGGAAGGCGGAATTGCGGTCTACACTGTGAATTTGCAGCCATACATCGCCGAACATAATTCGGCATATTTAAAAATACAAACGCAGTATGAAAATATAACAATACACATTCAAATTACCACAGCACTGGGTAGACTGGAAGTGGATCAGGAGAAATTACATTTTCCTAATTGTTTTCCGGTAAGTTGATTGTTTACGATAATTTATTGCTAAATCTGTTAGTTACGAATAATAAAATTTGTAGGGTAAATTATGTTCTTCTGAATTGAGTATACGTTCGACATTAAAGCAGCCCATACATATAAAGTACATTAATTTTACCGATTCTGGCTTGAGATTTGAAGACAAAAATGCTTTGGGTTCAAAAATCGAACCACAATCTGTAACCACTGTGGGTCGAATATACTTTCGCCCCTCCGATTTGTGCGGCTCTCGGTGTTACGTACAACAACAAAACGATGAATCCGCCACCTTTCCTAGTTCGGTAGTGGCAAACATTCTTAATATACCCAATTTTGATGAAGTCGAACTAAGACGTCGCACCGAACTTTATAGACATTTTAAATACTATTTTCAAAATATAGACTTTACGATGACAACCAAAGAAATGAAAAATTTTCAATTGAATCTCATGATAGAACTAGAATGGCCTCAGCTGGTCAGTGGACGTCAAATGTTGCCCGTAATTGAAGTCAATAAAACGCACATATTTGATGTTAAAGTTTCGAATCCTTCAGATAGTCCTATTCTTATTGATTATACATTGGCCGATCCGACTTTGGCGAAAGAAACACATATCTCTTTACCACTAGAAGTGGTGGTCGTAACTCCCAGTTGTTATCTAACTGATAAGGCTGTGTTTTCTTTAATCAATCCGCCACCTAACAATCCTATACTTATACCAGGACTATCAAGCGTCACAATACCTATAAGATTTCAAGCCGACTACGTTGGTACAATTTGCACGCTACTACACATACGCAACAATTTAACACTGTATGAGGGCGTTTGGATTAGTGCTAAAACCGTACAATCGCAGTTTCGTTTAGGAAACCGTAAGCCGGGCTCACGAACCCCGTTACTCTTCGAAATAACAGAAACGCATTTGGCATCAGCTTGTCCGCCGAGAGATGAGAGAATAACAATTGATGCCACAGAAAAACAAGTACAATCACAGGTGAGTATTTCTTTCGTAATTTATGTTAATTTTACAGCTGTTGCAGATTGCCAGCCTAATTAAGTTTCTTTCTGGAAATAAAAAGTGTTTCTTTGAGAACATCTTAAATGATGATGCACATTTTAACCCTTAAAAACTAGGAAGTTCCAAATAGTACAGACTTTATTTATAATTATACCCACCACAAATGAAAGGTTTTGTGGTATATTAATTTTGTCATTCTGTTCGCACTACATCAAAATATTCGTTAAAAGTCACATAAAGTGATATTTTCTGGTAACGTCCGTCTGTCCGTCCGTCATAATAGAGCTCAAAAGTTAGTCGTTTAAAATTTATTTAAAATATTTTAATTGATTTTACAACCATTTTTTATACCCTTCACAGCTACGTAACCTTGTGGTGATAAGGGTAAAGAATGACCTGCTCAACAATATTTATTTTCGACTCCATAAAGTATATATTTTCTGAAAGCTTATGAGTAAGCAGAGGGTTGATTGATCGATATCCGTCTTTCCGTATCTTGCTTCAAATCTACTTATAGAAGCTCCGACATGTTGCAGAAACCTGTACTGTTTATTTTTTTCTTTAATATTACCTCATATTTTTCCCCTTTAACCCCTATAATTTTGGTACCAAAGGAATAGGTTTAACCATGATGGCGTTCAAAACAAAATGGAACACAATTTTTTGTCTTAGCTCCATTAATATCGGTATCGAATAAAAGAGCTTAAAATTCATTGGTCACAGGTAGAAAGGCCATTACTCAAATAATTGAAACTTTAAAGAATAAGGCAGAAACGTAATAGAAACTTTTTTATTTTATTGTAATATTTTTTGTCAAATTGCTTGTACAATTGTTATGTTTAATACTAATGCTTTTAATTTTTGTTTCAAGTTGTATTAGTGTGAAATTCATTGGAATCACTGCAAAACCTCATATCGTAAAACAATACGAGTTAGGGTCTTTCAACATGTGACCAACGATATTTAAAATTTATTTTCTAGGTCCATTCGTTTAGAAGATATGCGGGGTACCCTTTTTTCTAAACATTGAAATTATAAATATTTTCTTTTTATTGGATCTGCATAAATATTGTAAGTGCTCGAATTTCTAGCTTTAAAGCTAAAGCGGTTTCCTTTGAGAATTATTGAATTAGTCACGCTACTTTTTATTTTAAAATAAAGAACAAAAACACATTTTATATATTTTTCTCAATATTGCAGGTTATTTCACGACGGGTGTTTACGGCACGCAACTCTGGTGAGTTACCGATTAGAATAGATGGCTTTTGGATTGGTGATCAGCCGTGTCAGGGTTACGGTTTTAAAGTATCGGATTGTTCCAGTTTCGAATTAAAGGCAAATTCTTCGAAAAAAATCGAAATTTCTTTTCAACCCGATTTTACGTTAACACGTATTACTAGGCCACTAACGCTCAAAACCAATCTAACTTATGACGTTAGCTATACATTGGTGGCTCAGTTGCCGTCAAAGGGTTTAGGGCAATGTGATTTTTTGCTTTCCCGACCACCATGGGAGGAGAAAATACGGAATGCTTCTATTATAATGCTGTTAATTACCTTTGTATTGGTACTAATAGCAGTGCATATTGACTATGGCAATATTATATATAACCAGGCGGCCTTATATGAAGCCCGTGATAAGGGAACGGTGCATCCAACATTTAATTTGCGTAATATAGCCATGCGTTCTTCGGCGCCTCAAGTCAATAATGAGAGTGTAGCGATTGCGGAAACAAGCTGTAAGAGTAAAATTAAAATTCTGTCTAGTGAAAAGAGTGAAAACTCTAGTACTATTTTAAACTTAAGAAAACGTAATGCCAAGAATTCAAAATTATTAAATGGTGAGGCGAAATCGTCATTGGCTGCAGCACGTACGGGCATGACATTAGCTGAAATGGTTAGCTGGACATTTGGCACAAAATCTTCCAAAAAATCTGCATCAAATAATAACAAAAATGCCAAAGCAATAGATTCAGGAAACACAAATGTTAATACAGCCGCATTAGTGACAAATGATTTGAAATTAGCAAAATCAAAGTACTCGGAAAAATCGTTAATTGATAAAATGGATGGTGACATGAAAAAGGCCCAAGTGCACAAAAAACCTAAAGTTTCTGATAGAGTTCAAAACAAAAATCCAGACAAAAACGAGGCAGAAGAATTAAAACTGAAAAGAGACGATAATTTTGAATTGGAATTGAAAAAGGAGAAAAATTCACCTAAACTGCAAATAAAATCGAACACCGCCTTGGAATCATCTGCATCAAAAGATAATCGGGAGCAAAGAAAATCTTTAGATTTGTCTAATTCGGCTAATACAGATATTGAAGCCAAATCAGAGGATAAAAATCAAAATTCTCCTAAAGAAACAACAAATGGTAGGAAAATTGGAAAAACACCGGGCAGAGAGAGACGTAAGCAATCAGCGCAATACATTTCACCAGCTATCGCTGATGCAACAAGTTCTTCCTGTTCGTCTTCGACTTCATCTTCATGCTCTTCTAGCCACAATGCAGCAACGGCTAAGCGCAATGAACGTAAAACGAAAGTAAAAGCTTCAAATTCTTTGAAATTTATAAATAATTCAAGCGTCGCAAATGTTTTACCATCGTCTTCTTCGGCCTCTTCATCGCCAACATCAAAGTCGGCACCTAATATTTTGAAAACTAAAAGCACAAAATCACATGTGGATATTTTAACGCCTTGGGAATGTGGCAGTCATGCCACTTTTAGCGATGTTTTACAAAAATCTCCACAACAACCAACTACTTCTACTGATCTCATGCAACAAGGATCTTTATTTGATCTTACGTCTCATTCCCCGAATGGTGTGGACAATTTTGAAATAACAGCTGCCTTAACACCAAAACGTCCCAAAAATCCTGCTACAGATTTGGGACCTATTGGCTCGAGAAAATCACCCTCATCCACACCAGTCTGGGAGCCCATACAAAGTGCCATAACAATGCAACTACCACGGCCATTGAATACTATCTCAACCGCAACTTCGTCAAAGTCGTCCTCATCATCTTGCTACTATCCAATGAATTCGAATTTTGTCTATAACGAATTAACCTCGCTCTCTTCACCTACTCTGCAGCAACAACAACAAGATATTCACGCTCAATTACTAGTATTACAAAGGCAACTTTTAGAGCAACAAAACTTGCAACAACAGCAACAACAATTTTTGAATTCGAATTCTTTAAACAATAACTGGTCGAATATTTCCTCACCCCTATGGGGTCCTATCTTAGGCAATGGAACAACCAATAACACTAACAACAATAGTACTACTACATCATCTCTATTTAACCAGTCTCTGGCACAAAATTCAGCTTGGAGTTTAACGCCAAATACTTCGTCTGCTTCAACAAGCGGCTTGGTTCGCCCACCTCCGGGTTTGGAACAAAATTTTCCTCTTAATAGCAATTTGGCTACTGTGACTTCTTCGGCTCCACTGACTTCATCTTTCAACAACAACACTATGGCTACTTCGACAAACGGTCAAACTCAAACAGCTACTGATAATGATAACATGCCCATGTTTAATTTATTTGGTGGTTTAAGCTCTATTTGGAATGATAACTGGAAACAGTCAACCAATCAGCATCAACCACCAGAAAAGCCTCAATGAATATTTAAAAGGGTATGTAAAAGATACTTTTTAAAAGATAATTATTTATTTATTGTTAAAAAAAATAATTTAATAAAAAATTATATTGACGATGAAACTGGTAGGTAAGTAAGTAAGTAAGCTTTATCCCAATACCAGCCGAGTGAAATACATTCTCACAACCAGCTACCGTTTTATTATCATTTTTTCATCATGCATTTTTATTATTACATTTTTATTATACCCTTCACCTGTGGTGCACAAGGGTATATATAGCTTTGTCATTCCGTTTGTAATTTCTACAATTTTCATTTCCGACCCCATAAAGTATATATTTTCTGAAAGCTTATGAATAGAGGAGTCGATTAAGCCCTGACCGTCTGTCCGTCTGTCCGTCTATCCGTCTGTCCGTCTGTCCGTCTGCCCGTCTGTCCGTGTGTTGGTTGAAATCAACTTTTAGAAGCAACTATATGTTCCTCAGATCTGTATATAGTATCAATCTCTTGGAAATATTCAGGAATGAATCGCTATTGAAATTCAGCACAATCGCCCCATAACTTTCTGAGATATAAGCAAAAAACCACGACCACCTCGCTTTTTTTCACAATTACAACAACAACATACATACATAAATATATGTAAAAACCATACAAAAAAAGAAGAAATTACAAAAAGAAAAAATATTAAAAATAAGAAAAAAATAATAAAAAAAACTACAAAAAAAAATTTTAAAAAAATTTAAAAAAAAATTTAAAAAAATTTTTTAAAAATTTTTCTAAAAAAATTTTTTAAAAAAATTTAAAAAAAATATAAAAAAAAATAATAAAATATAAATAATATATTAAATAAAATAAAATAAAATTTTTTTGGCTCAGCTGGGATTCGATGCCACATTTATTCTAACGGGTACGTATGCACGTATTTTATATGGGATGAACAACAATTGTTATTGCATGACTACACGTTGTGAAGGGTATATAAGATTCGGCACGGCCGAATATAGCACTGTTACTTGTTTAACTTACATTTAACTTACATATATTTAAATTTTATTCAGGCGAGAGTTCATTTTAGTTAGTTAGTTAGCTTTTGAATTATTTTAACATACATTTTTTATTGTTATTATTGTTAATAACTAACGGAAAGTTGTAATAATGGCCCTTAATATAACAACAAAAATTTTGATTGAGATAAATGAAAAGATAATCTGAAAAATTATATTTTAACACGACCCTAGCCGATTGAAATGCATTTTTTATGTCTAAATAAGAAAAACATTTTCTAAAATTAATAAATACATCTTCTTTACTTATAGCAGTATCAAAAACACGCAGTTGTTTAAAGTTATTAAAAATAATTTTTAAAGACAAATAAAAATAAATGAACTCGAGCCAGAAATAAATATATATTGCCTTTAACCCTACATTGCCACAAGCATGTAATTACTTGCAAGTAGCGTAAACGTATTACTAACGTCAGTCGGGAGAAATTTCAAAGAAAACAACAATTTTTTGAGTTATTACACAGCACTGTGCTAGTTAATTTTTAAAAAGTCGTCAACTTCTTAAACTTTAAATAATTTTTAAATAAATGTCGCTACTTCAATTATTAACTAAGTATTGGCAAGAAGTCACTATTGAAAGTTACACTTTAACACTTTAAAAAACGTTATTTAGCTGACTTAAAGAACATCCCGTTGTTTACTATTTGCTATTTTCATAAAAATCTGACTAATCATTTTCAAGTTATGCTGAAATATATCTGCATAACCGCCTTGTTTTGGACGAAATATTAGGCATGCCCATAAAAAAAATTGAGACCGATAGAAAAAAACTGAAAACGGATTTGAATTTAGTTTGACGCGCTATATATCTGTGGCTTGGAGCTAAAAGGGCCAATGTCACTTTTTTGCGTTTTTGAGTTAATCATTGCATTAGATTTGTTTTCTTGCTCTTTTTCATTATGGTAAAACAGCTAAAGTCATACTTAACCCAGAACAGCTTCATAAATAAAATGCTGGTTAATGTCACTATGAAAGCATATATAAAAGTTTAAGTTCAATTCAAATTTTATCAAAAGTAAATATTTTGACATTGGTCCTTTTAGCAACAAGCCACAGATATATTATATTATAGTCTACGGGCAAGAAGACCAGTGGTGTTATTTACCACAATTGTATCAAAAACTAGTAAAGTGTTAGTGTATTGACTTCTTTCACTTGCACTTGCATGTGGCAACGTAGGGCAAGGCATTAAAGTTCGTATAACTTTCATCACCATCAGCCTAATGGTTAAAAAAAAACTTATAAAAGGTAAAAAATAACAAAAACTATTAACGTAAATAAAAAATTTTCTGGTGGTGGCAAAAGCATTAAAAAACCTTTTCTTTGAAACCTTAAACTGAAATAATTTTATACCCATCAAAAAAAACCATGGCAACAAAGGGATTTTGCAGGAATTCAACTAATGATGAAGTAATTAAATTTAGTTGAAAATACTAAGATTTTAACAGCGTGCCATAATTGGAGATCATGTGTTTACATGAATATATTATTGAACTGCAGCACTCTATTCTAATAAGTGCATAATGGCAGATGTATATTTGGCGAAAGGCAACCGATGTTTTATGAGTTAATTTTTTTGTTTGTTTACAAACATTGTCAAAGATATTTTGGAGGATGTTGCATTCATTTATGACAAATTATTTCGCATTTAAGGGAGTCATTCCGAATAAATGATTTTCCACTTTTGATTAGAAGTCTTGAAAATGTAATTCTTTTTGTAATACTTCCATGTGTACTGTCATAGTGAGTGAGAACAACATTTATCACATACTCACATGTTAGCGGAATGCGTGAAAGATGTTGAAAATGGAAAACAAATATTTGAATTTGCAACATCTTTCATCTGTCATAATATTTATTTCCAAGTGTTTGTGCGAATAAAAACTAAAATAAAATGGAATTTATATTAATTATAAATGGCCCACAAGGGCTCGACTAATTATTAAATAAATAAATAAAATAAATTAATAAAAAATAAATTGGATAAATTTGTCCTTGCAGATCAAATTTTCTTTTTTGCAATATGCAGATTTCGTTAAAACTTTGCTCAAGGATGAAGATGAAATTTTATTTTATGCAACATATTTCAAGTCCGATATGGTATACATACATACATACATACATATATTTTTCGGCGCTTTTATTTGTTTTCTTCTAGTGAAGACACTAAAAAATCAAGTGTAAAAAGGCTATTTAACTTGAGCATTTGTTCACCTCATGAATTTATTTCACTTCACAAAAGATTTTCTTTTCCAAAGTTAACATAAATATTTGTGCAAAAAACAAATACAAACAGCTTCACTTTGAGTGTCGTTGTCGTGTTATATTGTCGAAAACATAAGGTTGCCATTTATAATTCACTATTTAAAAATTTACGCGGTGAATTTGCTGAATTTTTTAACTATTAACAATATTTTACAGTTTTGAATTATTTTTTTATTTCTTTACAGATATCCGATTTGCAAAAAATTTTAATGGATCGCTTAACCGTTTTTAGTGACGCACATACTTTTAAAAAATCTCATCCAGCTTCCGGTTGCCGCTTTTTTTTTTTTAAATAAATTTCTTTTCTTTTCTTAAATTGTTAACAAATAATAAAATCCTAATTTTTTTTTATTCCTTCCCATCACTAATGATTTAGAATTGACTTAATTTTTGTTTTTCATAACATTGTCCTTTTTTGTTAATTAATTTTAAAATTTTACATTTTTCCTAAGTTTTTTTTTTATTATTTACCACAAATACTTAATATTCATAAAATATTAAGGATTCGATAAGATTTAAAGTATAAATACCAAAAAAAAAAAAAAATATATGAAAAAGCTAATACTTATAATAAAATAATTAAATTTTAAGTAAACAAAAATACCCAATTAATAGCAGACATGTTAAAAAAACAAACGCTTTGAATTCTACACACATTTTCTTTTGACATTTTTATTTTAAATTTTACACCCAAAGAGATACAAAAC
The DNA here is from genome assembly GCA_941918925.1 of Phyto melanocephala. Taxonomy (NCBI): domain Eukaryota; kingdom Metazoa; phylum Arthropoda; class Insecta; order Diptera; family Rhinophoridae; genus Phyto; species Phyto melanocephala. The sequence goes on from OW799237.1 coordinate 109,801,122, forward strand.
TGCAATAAATCAAACTTTAACAACCCACATGTTTATATTATTTTTTTTTTACAAAAGTTTTTAAAACAAAATTTTGTTTTTATTTGAAATTGTTTTTGAATATGGCGGCATATATTTAGAAAATCAAATTTAATTAACAATTTTGCTTACAATTTATAAATGTGACTCACATTAATTTCTTTTTTTTTTTCTTGGTACAAAATCCTTCTAATTATTGTTTCTCATTTATTTATTGATTTTGTTCAACTTACTCTGTATTTTTTTTTATTATTTCTTATATTTTATATTAAACCACAAATCATTGATGTTTAATATTGAACAGAAAACTATTTTTATTTTTCAAAGTTATTATTTTTATATATGTAAATACATACATATAAATAGATTTAATAAAAAAAAACAAAATTATTTCTTATTTTTTTTTTTCAATTTATAACGTTTTATTTTTTATTTGCTATTGTTTCCTTTTTCTTCATACATAAAAACAAAAAGCCTTTGGCTTTGATTCAACTTATTATTTTATATTAAAAAGAATAATATTTTATTATAAATTGTAAAAAAATACTTTTTTATTTTTGATTAATTATTACTTCTAAAATTTACAAAATTAAAAAAAAAAGATAACGTAAAACTAAAATAAATGAAAGAACAAAATATAATAATAAAAAATAAACATTTAATTGTGAAATAAAAGAAGCAAAAGCAAAGAAAAACCTATAAAAGGTTAAAAAAATAATCATAAAAGTTGTTGATTTTAATTTAACTACTTTTCCTTATAGGTAATAATGCCCTTTTCTATTAGATCAGGAATTTCTACAGCCAACCAAGGAGCCAACTAGAAAAAAAGAAAAAAATATTTGATTAATAAAAGGAGAGCGTAAACTAAAACTTAATCGGAAATTTATCGATAATAAAAGAATCCTTCTTAAGTTGTAAAGATATCCCAAAATTTTGACATTTTATAAAAACGAGTTATTTCTTTTATTTACTTGCGTCGTTTTTGCTTCAAAATTTTGAAATTATATGTTTTTTGTAAAATCGTAAAAAATTTCAGTATTTCATTCATAGTTGTGTCTTAAATTCTTTTCGTCTCAATAAAATTAACTTTGCTTCTAATGTTTTTAACTTTAACAGGTTTGCTGATTTAAGAGTCAACCCGATTTCAGTACAATCAAATTTCTTTTTTAGTATTGTAAAACAACTGTTTTGAGCAAGTTATATTCTAGCTTGGTTTTGAGTTAAGTTCATTTAGAATAAGGGAAAGTGAACAAATTTCCCCGGGAGAAATTATTTAGAAAAGGGGAACAGGGAATAAGGAAACAATTTCCAGGGAATTGTTATTTAGAATTGGGGTGTATAGCATTTTCAACTGCAAATATTAATGTGCTGTTTTTACAAACCGATTGAGTGATTGTCCTAGACGATTTATGTGTAATTTGTTTTTGTTACAATAACAAAATACACATAAATCGTCCAAGACAATCACTCGATCGGCTTGTAAAAACAGCACATAAGTTTGGCAGAAAAGTCGTGTGAAAATTAAAAAAAAAAAAAAAAAACGAAACAAATAAATGTTTCAATGCGAACAAACCGAGAAATCTTGCTATTTTTCCAGAATATTAAAGTTGACATACACACCTGGGGGCAAATTACGGCATTCAAACGTGATCGAAATTTTATACTTAAACCACAGCGAACTCAATCGTTCGAGTAAATTTTCGATCGTGATCGAATGCCGTAATTTGGCCCCTGATCAAAATAATAGTTACTATAGTTGTCTATTTTTTAGGCCATGAATTTTTATCCCTGTTGCAACTTCAGCTTACAACACTTTCTTAATATTTTAGAAATGTGTCTGGCAACACAAAAAACAGCCAAGCAAAAACAAATATTAAATACCGTTATAAAAAATAATTTTAATATTCAAAACAAGGCAGATTAATAAGGTACTCGTATCCAATGAGCTGATTGTTTTTAATATATGAATATACAATTTATCATTATTTATTTATTTATTTTTATTATACAATAAATAATTCGCAGTTTCACATGGTTTAAACGTTTTAAAAATTAAAATAAACCGATAATAAAAAGTTCTTACATTGAAGTCTAATAAAAATTTATAAAATTAAAGCAAAAACCAAGAAAAAGTTCTGTGACATATACAGAAATTTTTACAAAAACAAAATGCGGGTATTTTTTAATTGTTGTGTTTGTTGCCGCGATGCATATACCGTATAAATATATCTTGATTCGAAAGTAAACAATTTGTTTGATCACAATATTTATGCGTGCAATTTAAGCACAAATTCATAATTAACCCTTTCCACTCCAAGCTTTTTTTCTTGTTATTCCACCAGCTCCACACTAAAATTGCGTTTTTTTTTTAATTGTCCGCAAAAAGAAGTATTATACTATGTCGAGTGCTACTCGATAGTGGAGCTGGTGGAACAAAATCAATGTCGAGTGACACTAGACATCGGAGTGGAAGGGGTTAAATTTTTTTTTTTTTAACAATTCTAATATTTTAATTGTTATTTGTTGAAAATTGGTAAAACTTTCCCTGAAGAAGCTACCCAATGTGGTAGCGAAATATCGGAAAATAAAATTAAAACTATTTTTTATAAAAGAAAGTGATCTCAAGCTCAATACAAAAAACAACTGTTTATTTAAAAATGTTATTTAATCCCCTCAGAGGAACCGGTACGATATGTAAGAAAGGCAAATAATTTTTCAAATTAATGATTTTAAAGTATCAGGTTTTCAATTAACAGTGATACAATATAAACATAAAAAACAAATTCTTTAATACGATATATTTTTTTTAAATTTATTTATTAAAACTTATTAATTTTATCAATATCGTTAACAGAGTTATGAGAATTTACATATACTATTACAACAATTAACATCTGATTAATTAAATAAAGAAACTACTAATATCAAAGATTTAAGGAAAAGTTGTTCATAAACTTTATCGCATTAAAACTTTTTTATTAAAAAAAATGATATGCAAATAATTATGAATCGATAAATTTATATTGTTTATTAATTACACTTGCTTCTACTTCTTCAATATTGTTTTAAATTTGGCAGGGTATTATGTATTTAGAATATTTGGGTTTAAACAAACAATGAGATTAAATCTACTACACTTGTAATCAACTTTTTAAAAATAAGCTATTAAATCAGGCTACCCGTTAACGGTAAAAATTTGTTTTCTTCTTCAATTTGTTTTGCAAACACGTCTTTTTTCTAACGAATACAAAATTTCTTTAAATATAATAAAATTTATAATCAAACACACATTAACAATTAAAAACCTGCAATTATACATAATCAGTCAGAAATATTGTTTGAAAAAAATCTTATATCAGCTGCTATTTTTTATCCTAAAATCATTTCCCATAATAAAGTAAGCACGCGGTTCGCTATGATGCATAACGCCGATATTGTCTAAATACCAACAGAGCAAAAAAAATGATGCAATAGTGATGGAAAAACAGTTTGTTTACTTCTGTTGTTGTAGTAGACAGGGTTTATGGATGTTCTCATAGTTTATTAGGAACACAATATATTTCATTGACCAAAAGAATCTTATATTTCAAAAAATCAAAAAGTACATGTTTTAAGACACTAAATTACTTACCCCCAAGGCCATGGCATGTGCAATGCCAAATTTAGGTACATTTCTGGCCCACAACGGCTTAAAGTGGTCGGTAAGACAAATTTTGCCACCACGATACATTTTGGCTGTCTTACCATCCAATTCGGGCAGTGCTATTTCTGGTGCTGTAGCCGGATAAGTAACAGGTATCTAAAGGCAAATAAAAATGTAAATAAAAAAAAAACACAATTTAATGTAAATAACACTAACATCAAACTCTACGTCGAATTCGTATTTGAGTAAATTGTGCATGTACCAGCACTTGCCGAACCACTTGGTACCTTCCTTATTGGATTCCAAACGGAACCAATCAGTGCCAGATTCTTTGTTATTTTGTACATACTTGGGAAAAAAAAGGTAAATATAAAAAAAACATTTTTAATTTGGGCTTTGTAAAAATTTACCTTAATTAAAGCCTGATATTCCTCTTTTAGACGTTGCACCCATATGTCTTTATCTCTAGGACTAGCACGGGTCTGTAACAAAGGCAAACTGCTTAAAGTTTTTTTCGTACACTCATCTACCATTATAACTGGTTTGGCTTTTTGCAAAATTATTTAAACAGTCAATATTTCCACAATAATAAAAATCTTTTAAGTTAAAGACTACAAAATAATGCACTTGATGACACGTAAATATTGCAGAGTTGTTCGCCGCACTTAATGCCACTTATATGCAACCCTGCAAATAAAGTGTTTACTACCAATAATAGTGATGCCATTTTTAAAACCAGCAAATTGGCGAGGTATGTTCAGAATAAAGGAAGTAGAAATTAACAGGAAAAGGAAATTATTTAAAAAATCTTTTTATTTCCATATACAATTTGTTGAAACATAATAACTAGAATTAATATTTAAAGGTCCAATAATAAGAAATATGTTTTATGAATAGAAAACGAAAATTTATAAAGAAAAAATTAATGTTTTTATATTCTAAAGTAAAGGATTTGTGTAAATAAATAATTTTTTGAAAAATATTGTATTTAAAAATTCAAAAAATTACCTGTTAATGAATATAGTAAAGGATCTATCAATGAAGTTATTTATAGGAAACATATTTTATATAAAAAAAATTAAGGAAATTTTTTTATGTATGAATGTATGTATGTGTGTTTGTATGTATTTGTATGTGTATGTATGTTCGTTAGGGTTATAACCAAACTCTTCGCATAGTACCATAAGGTGGGGAATGATTTTTTTAATGTAAAACATTATCTTGGGCTATTTTACAAAAAGAAAAAACTTCACGTATCAAATGAGTTTTCTAAATTATAAAAATAAAAATTTTTAACATGTTATATTATTTAATTCCACATCATTATTTAACTTCATACGAAATGGTTTAATCTATTATTTAAAAAACAACAATAAATTTGTTGTTTTGGAACAAAAACAGTTTTTATTTTATGTTTTAAGTATGTGTATATGGTTTCTAATTTATAATATTTTTTTATTCAATGTTTAAGAAAGTATTTCTTGTTGTTTTTGCACCTAGTTAATGATTGGTTTTAAAGTGGAAAATGGTCTTTATGCAGCTTTGTTTTTGTTTTCCATTTTATACGCCATCTCATGGCATATAAATACAAATTTGAAACTTCATCGCTCATGGTCATAGCTGCCAGATAAAATAGGGGTAAAATCGTCTAATTTAGGGGAAAAAAAATCGTCAAAATCGTCAAATGGTTAACGCAAATCGTCATAAAAACGTCAAAATAAAGAAACGCATTTTTCAAAACAAAACATTTTTTATTTAATGCATAACAAAACAAATTTTTTAAATCTAGAGAGACCAGTGGTTTTATTGGACCCTTTTAAGTTAAGAACATGACAATAAAAATAATACAATTTAGAATTAATTTCGAAAAATAAATATTAATATATATGTATATAAATACAAAAATAATTAATAATTAATAATAATAAATTGGCTGCATCTTTTTGGACTATTTGACAAATAATTATAATCATTTCTTGCTAAAGTTTCTACCGATTAAGATAGCTTTAGACAAGCGTAAGACAAGCACAATGCCAAAATAAACTACATTGTATCGCTTTTTAGCCCATAAACTTATTTCTGGATCTGCAAACCAGTCTTCCTTAATTTTCCTCTTCTTTTTGGTTTCCTGTGAAAAACACCATTAAAATTTCATTTTAGCTTCTACAAAGTTTTGATAAAAATGGTTAAAATTTCTACTTACAGAGGAAGAGCTGCTACAATTTTCATCATCTTGATTTTCTATTGAAAATATAATGTTTGATTTTTAAGGTTTTAATATATAATTAAAAAGAACTTACCATTTTTTTAAGTATTTAGCATATTAATTTGTCACTTGTTTTTAAATAAATTTACTTAAAAAATTAAAATTGTTTTAAAGGCTTTTCCAAATTTATATTTGTTCGTCTTGTAGGTATCAATTGATAAAATGTGGCATATACTATGTTAAAAATGTAGAAAGTGGAAAAGTTATCCACACAAACACATTAAATAATGATAGATTTATCTCTTTCACTCTGTTCTCTTATTAATAACATAAAAAACCGTTACAAATTATCTTTATTTAGTTTAAGGTTGATATAAAAGTAATGAAAAAAGTTGCAAGCTTCAATTATTGAAAATCGTCAGGAACATAACATAAATCGTCAAATCGTCAACATGTAATTTTTAGCACTTAAAATCGTCAAAATGACGATAAATCGTCAAATCTGGCAGCTATGCTCATGGTTGATGATCTTTTTTAACCAGCGGTCTCCACGTAGCAATATTTTCTACCGCAATTGTCAAATTTGATTGCGTCCATAGAGATTGCAACGTGTAGACCACAAATTGCGCAATCATTGCTTTGCTGATTGCTTAGGCAATTATTGCCGCAATAAGCTGTCAAAATAGTTTAATTTTCTTTGAAATTTTTGTTTCTCTTTGCAGAAACAAAGGAAAATTAAAATAATTTTACCTGATAATAATTTAGAGTGAGGTATTCCAAAAAAATCTCATAAAAGTTAAAACAAAAATATAAAATTTTATAAATAAATTAGTTGTGTCGTGTTCTTCACCCAATGAATATAACATACTTTAGCAATTAAGTGCCGTTATTCTGCCGAAGTATTTGCTTATGCTTAGCAATGAAAATTGCTACGTGGAGACCCAGCGTAATGCTAGCAAAAAAGTTAAATCGTATTCCTTCATAGTTCTCATAGCCTATTTGACTTTATTATGCCAATTTTGATATTCCTAATGTACATATTAGGGTTAAAGTGTTTTTCTAAACATACTTATGCACGTATGTAGATAATTTTTCGTAAAAAACATATATTTTTTTATAAGCAAGAATTTTCTATAAAAACTGAAACCATAAAGCTTTTTCTTCAAATATGTATGTATGTATGTATATCGAATTTATTTTTTCATTTAATACCAGTGCAGTAAATAGTTTTAAAAGAGACATTTTAAAATTTTCCATTTATATCAAAGCTATACAATTTTTTTTATATGCAAATAAATAATTTGTTAAAAGGTTTCTGTATTTATAATTTAAGGTACTTACAAGGCATATAAATTCATCAGGTAAATTCAGGTTGGAGAGAAATTTTTTGTTTATACTTTTTATGTATGCAGTTTGACATTTGGAATAAATGAGAGAGGAGAGAAAATTGTTTTTTATCTATAGACTTTGACAGCTGAAACTTAAAATAAATAAAGAAAAAAACTATCAGCTGACGAAACAAGACTACCTAATGAATAAATGTGCCTTGGTTACGTTGTTACATTTTTTGGAAAGAAATATTTTAATTTTTTTAAAAACAAAGAACTTTGCTTAAAACAAAGAGAACATAAATAAATTCTCTATAAACTGAAAACTATTTTGCTTAACGAAATTTTTCTGTAAATAAAGAATTTCTCAAAAAAGTTCTATAGGGCATTCCATGCTAAAAAAAAAATATATTTCAATTTGACAAGTTAATATGATGTTTACATACAGACTGCTCGATTTGAAATGAAAGACATAGTAGTCAATTTGGTTTGACATGGTGCATTGGTATGGTGGTTTAAACTTTTAGCTTCCTTCACCCCGGAGAGAGATAAAACACTGTTTTGTCAACGTTTTAGTTTTGCCATCGGAGCGTAAAAAATCTTTCGTGGTAAATATTTAGAAACAGTCAACTTCAACAATCAAAATAACCGCAAACATTGGCATTGTTTTGAATATCTTTTCCATCTGAATCAGATACCCTCTAACTCTCAAAAAATTAAAAAAAAAAACACATAAAAACGTAGACGGAAAATCTTCAAAAGTTATGAAATTGTACACGATGAGACCAATAGACCTCTGGGAGAGCATTGCAAATTGTTTGATAAAAACATAGAACTCCATAAGCAGCTCACACACAAACGTATAAATATTTATGTGTATGTTTACTACTGCATGTATGAATGTGTTTGTATATGTATTTTGCAATGCTCAGCTAGATCCAACCGAAAAGCAGTTAAAATAAAACAAGAAATTATAAAAAAAAAATACTAAAAAGAAAAACCATTGCACTGTTGGAAATCCACAAGAAATGGTAGCAGTAGCGTCACCACACACCAACATCGTATCCAATTTTCTTGTTGTTCTTGTTTTGCCATTTGAGTCGTGTTATTTTCTACATATATCAGACATACGATATACAACTCTCATCTCGCCGAGGATCGACCACAGAAAATCGTAGAACTCAGCAGGTTAAAAGTCAGCAGGAGTTTTCATAATATTTTGGTTTATTACTCCTGTTTCTGCAAGCAGAACAAATTTGTCAAATCCAAACCGCGTCTTTGCTAGAGCAACAAAACCCCGGGGTGCTTGTCTAAATAGTCACTCAACATCTTTTAACGAAATTGAGTTGTTACGCTTTACACTAAAGAATTGTCTTTTTGTTTTTTTTCTTCTTTCTTGTCGATGTGTAGGTAATTGCTTGACGTTACATTTGAGGAGTTTCCTTTTTCATTAATTTGCTCTGGCAATGTTTGTTGTTGTTGTTGCTTCCTACATGTGTATATGCATGCATTTTCATAAGCATTGGTGTAGGTGTTGTATTTGTCAACACGAACTAACTGTGTCCTCTTGAAAACACAACTCAATTGTAACATATCAAAAACAAAAAAAAAAATATATTTTTTTTCTCCTTTCATGTTGGTTTTTTTGTTCAACATTTTTATACCTTTTTAATGGCTTGTTATTGAAATTATTATACAAATATTGCTGATAGTATGTTGGATATCTGTGTATCTATTTATGCGTTGTTTGACCCATCCATTGTTATTTCTCTATTGTTTCTTTAAACAATTTGAAATTACAAAATTTGAAGCTGACAGTTATTATGTGCTAATACGAGCATATTTTGGCTTTGTTTTGTTCATAATTTAAGCCAAATTGACACTATGATGTCTTTTAATATGTGAAACTGAGTTTTGAAATAGGCTTTCGAAATTATCACTTTGATGATAAAATTTTAATGACGGAGGCAATTTTTTTTTTTTTTTAGTAATACAGATGTAATAAATGGGCAGAATTTAATTTAAAAATGTTTTATACAATACGATTATGATTTGCCTTTCAAGTCAATTATTATACATGATATACCCTTTCACTACTATTGGCGGTGCACTACACCATAAACATAAAAACAAATATTTTCTAAACATGTCAGGTAAAACAAGTAAAAGCACTATATTCGGTTGTGTCGATTTTTTGATACCCACCACAAGTTTTGTGTAGCACTTGTATAGCACAAAATTTTTTTATTTTATTATTAACAATACGGCCTTATTCATAACAAAAACTTAGCCACTGTTTATACACTACGTACAACGAGCTGCTAACTAGAATGCCGATTAAGCTTAGAAGCTCGTTGTCAAAAATAAATAAAAATAAATTAAAAAATTAAACGAACAATATATTTTTCGTGCACAAAAATTTTTAATTCTTTTCTTTATAAAATTTTTTTGACACAGAACAGCTGTTCTTCACAAGTCGGCCAACGCTTGGCAGCTCATTAACAAGAGTTTAGCAAATCGTTAGCCAGAGTTTGGCATTTGTGTTATGAATAAACTTTACGCTAACTTTATGCCAACTTTTCGTTATGAATAAGGCCGTTATGGAATAAGCTCTTAATACTAAAATATGAAATACTTTCTTTGTGTAACTTCGATTTGCTATGGATTTATTTTCTTGAATTTAGTCTTACAATGAAACCTTAAGTATTTCTTTATTAGAAATGCTACCACTGCATCTTTTTTACTAAAATGTTGTATTTTTACGGCAACTGAAGAGTTTAATATGGTACCCAGAGGTAGTTAGATAATTGTATTAGCTTTGAGTGGGCATGGCACCTCCTACTTTTGAAATTATATAATTAATGTTTGAATTCAACTCAGATAATAATCCATTACAAACTTCTTTTTTTCTTAGAAAATTTTTGTCCATATAAAAATAATATGAATTTAATAGAAAGCGCTATATGGGAGTTGGAAGTTAAAGTGTGCTTCTCACCTTTATTTTCTGCCATTATAATATAATTTACCAAAAAGCTATATATGCGAAATACATATAATTCTGTCGGTTTTATGAGATTTTAAATCTCGTTAACAGTAAATTATGTGAGAAGTGGGCGTTAAAGTAGGCATGTCAATGTAATATCTGCTGATAAAATCATCTCAGATATTTCAACAATGATAGTTTTATTCTTTTAAATCTTTTTCCATAGATAAATTATATGAATTTAAAATTAAGCGTTATAAGGGATGTGGGCGTAACAGTAGGCGTGCCAACTTAATTTTTTTGAATCATAGTTATATTGACGTGAAAGGTATATATGCGAAATTTCATCATTATAAATACACCTGTTGGTTTTATAAGATTTTAAATTTCAGTAACAGTAGAATATGTGAAAAGTGGGCGTTTAAATAGTCGTGTTTGCTTCAACTTGGATGTAACAATGTAGAGTCCATTAATCTTCCAAAATTTTTGTCCATAGATAAATTATATGAATTTAAAATAAAGAGTTGTTTGGGAGCTGGGGTTGTCATGCCACCTTAATTATTCGTTTTTACAAATATATATTAATCAAAAAACAAGGTTTGCAAAACTTAAGAACCGGGGAAATTTATATATATATATTTTTTTTTAATCATGAAATATACTTTCGAAATTTTATCGATGTGCGTTGTGGCGCTTGAACCTACTATTGGATATTCTTTCATTTTCATTATTAAGTGTTCAAAAAACATTAAATATACACAGAAAAAATTATAGCTTAAAATTTTTTAAATAAAAGATTAATTGATTTATTTTTTAAATGTGAATTATATTTTTAATTAATTTAAATAACTTTTTTTAACTGATATTTAATTATTAGTTGTAAAAAATGTATTGAAAAATAAAATTGAAAAAAATATTTATTGTCAAAATTTAATTTTCAAAAATAAGTTTAACAAAATTTTTAATAATCATATAAACACGGGAGGTGAATATTAAAGTATTAGTGGCCAATCAGCAGATTGAAGTTCAAGTAAGTTCATGCATAGCAAAAAAAATTACTCTGTTATTTATTTAATAGAGAGGGTGAACTTTATTGCAGATGGGACTTAAGTCAATATGCCTTGCAGCCCAATACATTCTGTTAGAGTCGAAACTTAATTGGTTAGTTATGACTTAAATTTCTTCCCACGGTTTGATCAAGATTTTTAACAGTAAAATTTCGTTGTGCCTAGGTAGAGGAAAATATGACTCTTGGTTGTGCCACTAGTTTATAATATGTTATATTATAAACATAAATAAAAATACAAGTACATCTTTATTTAAAAAAATATATATATAAAAAATGCATCTATTTTCTTTTCGAGTACTTTTATTTAAAGTAGGTTAAGTTATTTAAAGTAGTGATACAATAAATACTTTATTTAAATTAATCCCAAAATTTAATTATAGATGTGATTAAATGAATTAAAATAATTTTTAAAATTATATACATTTAATTCATTTGTTTAATACTGTTTTAATTAATATTTTTTGCAATATTTTTCAATTAAAATTATTAGTTTTCATTTAATTAATAGTATCATCTTCATGATTGAAGCAAAATTTTAATTTAAACGATTAATTTTGTAATTGAAATTCATTTTTATATTTTCTGTGCACGACCAGTTTTTGTAACCACCATTTATTAAATCTACGAAACATTAGTAGGTTAATATGTTTAGCAATTGAGATTATATTAATTTTATAAAATGATCGACAACAAAGTTATTACATACAATTTAAACCTCAAAAAATTCCCAAAACAATTTTTAATAAAATCCCCTTTTCCAGCAGTAATTTCATTTAAAATCATAGAAATTTTTTGAAAATTTTTACAATATAAATTTATTCAAAGTATTGGCCATTGTAAGCTATGACCTCTTCCAAATTTTTTTTTGGTAACATATAGATTCCGCGCCAAAAGAACTGCTTATCTTTTGAAGCCAAAAACGAACATTTCGCCACGCGTTATGATAATGGAATATACATTAAAGGTTTTATTTAATTTAATCCGAAATTGCAGTTATTGTCGTTACTAAATTAATTAAAACCATTTTTAAAAATTAATAGAAATTTTATTTAATTTCTTAGTTAAATTTTAATGGATGTTTTTCGCAATATTTTTTAATTTGAAAATATTAATTTAATTAATAGTATTATATTGATGATTGAAGCGAAATCAAATAAAATTTTAATTAATTATATGAATTTCGTAATTGCAATTCTTATTTATTATTTTCTGTGTAACTAAACTCTTCCACTATTATTTAAATTTTTTTTTTTTAAATTTTTTTTTAAATTTTTTTTTCTTCCACGCAAAATTGAATTCCCTTTGCAATTACTATAATTGCAATTAAGACGTACACAGAAAATAATCAATATGAATTTAAATTACGAAATTAATATTATTAATTAAAAATTGTATTTAATTTTGTTCCAATCATCAAAATAATATGATTAATTAAATAAAAATAAAAATAAATATTTTTAATTGAAAATATATTGCAAAAATATCATTTTAAATAGTAACACAAAATTAATTAAAATTTCTAGAATTTTAAAATTGATTTTAATTAATTTAATCTCGCCTATAATTAAAATTCATTAACATAAATTATTTATTGTATCAATAATATAAATTATTGGAACTGTTTTAAATAAAAGAAGAACCCAAAGAGAAAATAGCTATATTTTTATACATTTATTTTTAACATATACGTATGTTATATTGATATATCAATAAATAGGTACATACATTTTGAATATAATAAATATAAGAAAAATAGAAAGCACAAGAATGAATCTAATATAAAACATTAAGGAATTTGTGGTATAACCAACCATCATATTTTAAAATGTAAAGTAGTGGACACAAGGAAATTTTGCCTCTTGACCAAACAGGGGGATGGTACTCAAATAATTATCTACATATTAAAATAAGAATCCAACAGAATATATCGGGCTGCAAGGATTATTGCCTTTAGACACATCAGCAAAACATCAAGCTCTCTATTCTATTTATTAGGAAGAAAGGCTGTTCTTTAGCTGTGTATGAACTTATTAGAACTTCAGTCTGCTACTCGGTCTCCATTGTTTTTAATATTAACCTCCCTGTGTTACATGATAATTCAAAATTTAAACAAATATTTCCTTCAAAATCAAATCTTGCAAAAAGCTAATTTTTTAATTTTTCAATTTTTTTCAACTGACAGTTTTTCGAAAAAGTTTAATATTAATTAAAAAAAATTATTTAAATAAATTGAAAATGTAATTCAAATTTTAAAATAAATCAACAATTAGTCAATTAATATAAAAATTGTAAGCAAAAATTTTTTCTGCGTACGTATAAATATAGTTTATGTTTGCTTTTACTTTATGATTAGTTTCCATTAAAACACCTTAAACATCCTTTACAGATTTTAAGAAAACCCTCTTGCCAGGCTCTTAAATGTTATAAAATTGTGAAAACCATAGACAATTGCGCCGTTTGAAGGAATTTTCAAGGGCAGTGCTTAGATAAATGTTACTCGTACAAATTTTAACTCAAAACTAAATCAGAGCAAATACTAAAAACTACTGTTAAACAAATAAGAATGATTGACAAAAAGGGTTCGGCTCTATAATAAATGTTATGAGCATGTTAACAGCGAAAGTTGAGAAGACTATTGGAGACAATTTTCATGATAGTAAAATTTTTTTATGAATACAGTTAGTAACGAAGTAAAGTAACGAATTATAAATCAAGTCACATTCATAAGCTATATCATCAGCATCCCGGCAACAAACACAACAATTAAAAAACACATGCAATTTTTTTTGTATATACACAGTAAGAAAAATGATGTTCTACATTCAAGAATTAGTTAGTTTTCTTTTTTAGTTTTAATGAAACGTATCGCTAAGAAAATGGCAAAGGGTAAGAAGTGAAGATACTGTTCTATACAACGTTTAAACCAAGTTACGAATTCTTGAAGCAAGCGCATCTTTTGATTAAATCAATCTTATTTATACATGAATTAATCTTATTTTAAGCTTACGTCAAGTACGGTACGGGCATTCATCCAGCTAATAATTCTTAATATTAAACTTTTTTCGGCTTAACTATTTCTTAAATTAAGAAATTCGTTATTCAAGAATTTTGTACTCGGTTTAAGAAAATCCGTACTTACCGTACTTCTGACACCGCTACGGATTGATTTAAGTATGGATTACTTGATTTGTTTTTTGAGTGTACGCCTGTAGATGTCACACAACTTGTTTCTATTTTCTTTAATTTTGATAAGTTTTTAAAGACTTCAATGTCAAAATTTTATATTCTTGTTTTGGAAAATTTTTAAACGTTTTAAATCAACTCAAACTGCAAGTTATTTATGGTAGAAAAAAAAACTAAAAAAAATTAATTTTGACGGATGCAGACACGTCGTTAAAAAAAAACAAGTAAGAGTGCTATATTCGGCCGTGCCGAATCTTATATACCCTTCACAACGTGTAGTCATGCACTAACAGCAGTTTGTATCACCATTCATCTCATATGAAATACGTACACATATATAAAAACAAAATTTACGTATGTATGTTGAAAAAAAATAAAAAAAAAATTTAAAAAAAAATAATTTAAATATAAATAATAAATATAAAACAAAAAAAAAATAAAAAAAATTAAAAAAAAATAATAATAAAAATATAAATAATATATTTAATAAAAAAAAAAAAAAAAAATAAAAAAATAAAAAAATTTTTTTTGGCTCAGCTGGGATTCGATGCCACGTTTACTCTAACCAGTATACACGTTTGTATGTATGTATGTTGTTGTTGTAATATTGTTTTTGTGAAAAAAAAAATCGAGGTGGTCGTGGGTTTTTGCTTATATCTGAGTTGTTTATGTACCGATATTTCTGATTTTACCGATCTACTCCCAAATATTTCTGAAATATTAATTCCTCACCCGGGTCCAGGCGATATCGGGGGGCTTCAAAAAGTTGATTTCAACATACACACGGTCAGACGGACAGACTGACAGAGCTTAATCGACTCCCCTATTCATTAGCTTTCAGAAAATAATTACTTTATGGGGTCGGAAATGAAAATTGTAGAAATTTCACACGGAATGACAAACCTATAAATGTATACCCTTTTTCACTGTGTGAAGGGTATAAAAATTGGTACTGGTCAGTTGATTGGATGGGGGTACCTTATTAATATACACGCAAAGAAAAAATATGGTTGTGGTAACCATAATCGAAGAGCATCATACTATGATTGTCGCTGGCTGCGACTTCAGCTTTGTAAAGGGGCGAATTTAACGACACCAAAAATTAGGCACAAAATATTTAAAATAAAATGGTGCGTTTATTTCTACAAAAAATATACAAATTAAATAGAATTTACAGTAACTATATAAAAAACAACTTACCGCAGTGCTTTTCCTTTACAAACTAACTTTACTTATTTAACATTTTGTTGGACAACCTTTGTATATGTTTGTGTATAACACATTAAAAACAACGGTACCAACTTGACGAAACAATGCACTGCAGTAAGTTTAACATTAAAAAGAACAACAACTTGTACATAAGTATCACAAGAATTTTGGTAAATAAGACAAAATAAGAAACATTAAGGAGGCTCACATGATGCTAAACAAATTCAATAAAATAATTATGTTCAAATAATTAAATTAAATAAATAGAATTAAAATAATAAACTTAAATAAATACAATTAAATATTTATAAGCCATTTGGCGACATTCCCACCCCCGTGGATCGGCGACGATTCACTACTCAAAATCTAAAACAGCAAGCTTGGAAATAGGACGCTTGAGAACTCCACTATTTGTTTGGACATCAGCTCTTCTTATAACTTTATCAGTTCCGGGATACAGTTGAATAACTCTTCCCCTTCTCCAATCTCTTCTTGAAACTGCTGGATCACATATTAAAACAAGATCACCGACTGTTATAGGTTTTGTATATTCACACCATTTAGAGCGTCTGGTAAGTGTGGGCAAATATTCAATAATCCACCTTTTCCAAAAATGATCGCGTAATTGACGGGCAATGCGCCACTGTTTCTTCATGACTAGAGGCTTAAAAATGTCTGTCCCTTCTGGGGTTTGAGCCGTGTTTGCTGAACCCAACAAAAAATGATTAGGCGTTAATGGCTCTTCGTCTTCATGGCTAACCGGCAAATGAGTTAACGGACGGGAATTTAAAATATTTTCGGCTTCAATTAAAAAACTTTGTAGCGTGTGTTCCTTAGGCGCGACTTCCTTCAATGTCACTCTTAGTATTCGTTTGACGCACTGAACCATACGCTCCCATACTCCACCTTCTGCAGGATTGTGAGGACAATTAAACTCCCATGTAATACCTTTAGCTGACATTTCATCTTGAATTCTAACCACGTCAAAAACTTCTTCGAATCTTTTAGCTTCCTGGTTAACTCCCACAAAATTCTTTCCATTGTCGCTACGCATCTTCAATGGTGTGCCACGACGGTTAATAAAATTTCGTATGGCTAAGATACATGCGTCAGTAGAAAGATCAAAAGCCACTTCTAAGTGAACTGCTCTAATTGTTAAGCACGTGAAGAGAGCTACCCATCGTTTCTCGTGACGTCGACCAATTGTTATGTTAATTGGGCCAAAGTAGTCCACACCAGTAAATGTAAACGGACGAACATATGGGGTTAACCTGTCACTTGGTAGCGATCCCATAAGTGGAGGTGCTGGAGCAGCACGACGCAATTTACATGTGCAGCACTTTTGAATAGTTTTTCGTAGCAGGCTGCGTAAACGAAGTACCCAAATTTTTCTTCGTATTTCACCAATAGTAGCTTCAAAGTTTTGATGTTTCATTTTGTTGTGTACATGGGCAACAAACAGTTGTGTTAAACGATGAGAGGGCGACAAAATAACAGGCCGCTTGGCATCAAGGGGTAACCAACTGGCAGCATCAATACGACCACTTACCCTAAGCACATTGTTTTCATCAAAATATGGCGTAAGTGAGTACAAATCGTTATCTCTTTTCAGGGTATTTCCAGATTTTAAAATTTGTATTTCATTGACGAAGCTTTGCTCTTGTGAAAGGCGATACAAAACAGTTTCTGCAACTTTTAACTCCTCTGCAGACAAACAAGCTGTACTACTGACATTCACTCTTTTTCGGCAGCAGTTTGTAAATCTCAGTACCCAAGCCATCGTTCTATTTAGCCTGAGAAATGAAGAAAAACGATTAAAATCAATAATTAAAGTTGTACTAACCAGTAAAGTAAATTTTGGTCGCAATTCTTCTTCGCATGTAAAGATAGTTGTAGTAGCGTTAGGTTTTGGCCAATCAGCTTCATATGTATATAGAAATTGTGGTCCTTGAAACCAGCGATTTCGTTTTGAAAGGTAAGACTTGCTTTTAATTCTTGTAGTTTCATCAGCAACATTGAGGTTAGTAGGCAACCACCTCCAATCATTAGGCCGTGTAGAATCTAATATTTCTGTTATTCTGTGGGCAACAAAAGGCTTATATCTTCTGCTCTCAGAATTAATCCAATTAATGACGGTCGTAGAATCACTCCAACATATTCGACGAGACACACAAAACTCATGCTCTTTTAGTATGGTGCACATTAATCGAGTTCCAAGAACGGCAGCTTGTAATTCTAAACGAGGAATTGTCATTGATTTCAATGGGGCACATTTTGTTTTAGAAGAAATAAATGACACTCCAATACTTCCATCGGTTGTAATATATCGCCAATAAGCAACAGCACCAAATGCTTCTTCACTAGCATCGACAAAAATATGTAGCTCCAAATCACACGGCAAGCCGGTCCCGAAATAATATCGTGGTATTTTTACATTGGTAACATTATTCAGTTCATGGCGCCAATTACTCCACATACTTTCAAGTGGTTCAGGCAGTTTTTCATCCCAAAGAATACCGTGTCTCCACACCTCTCTCAATAACAATTTGGCAGTTATCATAAAATGGCACAAAAAACCAATTGGATCAAAAACAGACATTACAACACATAACAACTCACGCTTTGTGGGACACCTGTCTTCTTTAGCAACAATAATTTGGTGAAACATTTCTTTTATGTCGCCACATACAGCAACGGAACCAACTCTAAAATTAAATAATACTGATGGCAATGGCTTATATTGTTGAGGGCCTTTTAACAGTTTCGAATTTAATGAAACACCTTCCACTTTAGCGGCTGCATCAAACACTAAACGTATTTTATTTGGTTTGTTAGGGTTAACAACACCGAAATGAGGTAAGTACCAAGTTCTTCTGTTTGAAGTTTTAAGCTCATCCACTGGCAATTTTCTCGCGTAGTTCTTTTCTAAATACTCATTTATTATTTTCTTATAAGACATACAAAAATCTGAATCCTTTTTCATTTTACGTTCAATAGCAAAAAATCGATTAAGGGCCATGGAATAACTATCCGGCAGGACTACATTATCGCTACACCACAGTAGTCTGGATTGAAATCTTCCGGCAACCCTCATTGTTGAATTTTTTAAAATCTCTCTAGCTCTCAAATCATCATTAGACTCTATAATCGGTAGAGGCTTCACACCAAAATTTTCAGTCTCAAAATAACTTACCACCAAGTTATCTAAATTATCTGGCTGTGTTGTCAGTAAGCATGCATGAGCTCCAGAGTTACCTCCTTTAACGTTTCCGAAAACAACCCATCCTAATGGCGTATTGGCAGCATATGGGCCAGCATCGTCCAAAGGCACTATTTCATCAGGTAACCCTAAATGGCAGTGATCCAAACCAATTAGTATCTTTGGGGCAACATATTCATAGGGGGTGACAGGAATCCCATGCTTTTTAACTAAATCCGCATTAAAACTTTGGCTTGGCAGTTTTAAATTCGAAACACCATACACATTTTTTAGGGCATACCTTCTGTTTTTGTTTACACCGCTTACATGAAGATCCACCACTTCTGCGGTTTCCTGTGCTGATTTACCGCCATACCAACTTAAATTCAACCGACTTTGTCTCCCATGCAGTCCAAGTTGTCTTACTAAACAACTATCTATCATAGTAACCGATGACCCTTCATCTAAGAGAGCGTTGGTTTCTATAGCACAATTTGGCCCATAGAGTACAACTGGTAACACACGAAATAACACGCCATTATTTTTATTGCAACTTGAAACACAATTTAATATTTGTTTAACAGTAGAACAATTTTCAGTTTCACCAATATTACTCGACACACTAGGCTGAACTTCATGCAACAATTTATTATGTGTTCTTCGGCAGTTTTCTATTTGACAGAGCTTACGACGCCTACAATCTTTGCTGGTATGACCAATACCCAGACATGAAAAACATAACTTTAAACGCTTTACCTCACTCCATCTATTTGGCACACTCAATTTTAAAAATTTGTCACAATTAAAAACTTTATGTTGCTCAAGACAAAAATGACATTTAATTTTATCACCTTTATTATCTGCTGTATGCAAAACAATTTTTCTTTTTGAATCACAATTAGGGCGACTGACGATTAAATTTGTTGATTGTATACTTCTTACCAAATTTGCAATTCGCTGCAGCCAAGTACTAAAATCCAACACAGTGGGCCACTGTTGTAAAGTCGAAGCAAATTGAGCCCAATCTAAACGTTTACTCATTGGGAGCTTTTGAACTAATTCTTCCATAAGAGTAGGATTAGATAAATGTTGCCGGCCATTTGCTGTTTCTAAAAACGCTGCTAAATTTCTTACCTTAATTGAGTACGGTATAAGTTTTTCAACTGCATTTTCTCCTATAGGCTGAATTTCCTTAATTTGTTGCAGATGGCATCGAATTAGTACATCTGGGCGACCATACTGAAGTTTAAGCTGTTCAATAGCTGTTGGCACATTGTTCGGATGAATGAGCAACGACTTTACACATTCTCTAGCTTCACCCTTTAAAGCTTTCTGTAATCTTAAACAGTTCTCAAAATTATTGTAACAATACGAGGCAGTAGAATGTTCAAAGGCAGAGAAAAACATAGGCCAGTCTTCAGGTGTACCATAAAATTCAGGCAAATCATAAATTTTACGTTGCGTTTGCATGGGCAGAGCGCTAGCTTGAATATTAATAGGCTGAGTCATCAACATCTGCTGTTGGCCTTGGTAACTTGGTACACTAGAATATGGCGTTGGGTTACGAGGTTCAATTGTATCACCTATGTTGTAATTGTTACCACTTGCAACTGGTGTTGTACTTACTGAGGTGGCTGGCATATTTTGCTCCAAATTCACCATGTTTGTATTTTCAGCAGCTTTCAATGCTCTTTGTGCGTTTACCAATTGTGCTTGCAAATTTTCTATTTGGCGTTGAAGACATTCCATATCGGTACTTACGTTGGTTTGAAATGTAGTTTGCGACGATTGAAAATTGACACTAGGGCCAGGCACCAAAGGCGGCAGATTTTGTTGCACTTCACTGACTGCATTAAATATATTTTGCGGTGGTAAAGCAGTAGTTGTTTCTGTAGTAGCACCGGCGACAGCTTTTGTTGTTGTTGGTACACATTGAGCAACTTGTTGTGAAGTAATTTTTGTTCCAACCGACGCAGAACCATTGTTATCTTGACTTGCTGAAGTCTGTAAGCGCGTACTTTTTCTTGAGGGAGAGCGTTGCATCGTGATCAAAGAGTTTTATAAATATTAATTTGTAGGTGCAAAGTACAAACACTTTTGTTATTTATTTATTCAGAGGAACCACAAAATTCGTTTTACACTATCGACAACAAATAATTTTTTAAAGTTACTTTTTTCTCGGCATACGTTGAGACACACTGTAACAAACGATCAGGAGTTGACCTTCAAAATATAACTCCTTTTACACAAATTGTTCCAAATAAATCCGTTCCGGCAAACAATGCGAAATAAAATTTGTCGCTGGCTGCGACTTCAGCTTTGTAAAGGGGCGAATTTAACGACACCAAAAATTAGGCACAAAATATTTAAAATAAAATGGTGCGTTTATTTCTACAAAAAATATACAAATTAAATAGAATTTACAGTAACTATATAAAAAACAACTTACCGCAGTGCTTTTCCTTTACAAACTAACTTTACTTATTTAACATTTTGTTGGACAACCTTTGTATATGTTTGTGTATAACACATTAAAAACAACGGTACCAACTTGACGAAACAATGCACTGCAGTAAGTTTAACATTAAAAAGAACAACAACTTGTACATAAGTATCACAAGAATTTTGGTAAATAAGACAAAATAAGAAACATTAAGGAGGCTCACATGATGCTAAACAAATTCAATAAAATAATTATGTTCAAATAATTAAATTAAATAAATAGAATTAAAATAATAAACTTAAATAAATACAATTAAATATTTATAAGCCATTTGGCGACAATGATTGAATTGTATGATTATGGTTAAAAATAATAATGGTTACCAGTTATCATTGTTATGTTTAATTTAAGTATCATTCGATAATCATATATATGATTACAATTGAAATCGACAATATTTGCTTTTTTACGGCAAATTATTGTCTTTTGCTGTAACATACACATGTTGATTGTACTTACTAATTTAATTGTAATTTTTATACCAATTCTTTAATTTTTCAAAATTTTTGTTCATTTTTTTGGCATCTCAAACTTTTCAAATAATAAAAATTTATTTAGCAAGAAGAAGAACAGTTAAAATCAAATTATTATTAAAAAAAAGTACAGCTTGATTAATTTGTAATCATGCTGTTATCTCACTTATTATTTAATGATTATTTTTAATTTATAATGCTTTTTAATATCATGTTATTTTTGTCAAATTAATTTTTTTAAATCATACTATTTTTAATGATAACCATTTTGAAATTTTTATGAAAAGTAAACATTAGATGATACCATTAAAACAAATACTTGATTATCGTTACAAAATATATGATGAAATGAAACAAAACTAACTATTGCTTGTTTTCGACAACCAAATATTGTTTTAGAAAAAATAATATGACCGTCGTGATCATGTCGTAACCATGGTTTTTCTTTGCGTGTACCTTGTTACAAATTTTAGTTTCTTTGACCCTTTTTAATAATATTTAATTGATCAAATAATATAAAATAGAACCAAACAATTTTTTATTATTGAATAGACCTTAATCTTATAAAAAAATTATTACAAATACATACCTTGTTATAAATAAATAAAATATTTTCCGTCTAAATGTTTTTTCATAAGCAAAATTTCCTTATTCAAATTTTTAAAACAAAGAAATTTTTCGAAAGTAAAAATGTATTTATTGCTGTTCTATTTAAACAAAAAATTAGATCACATTCAAGCTGTTTTTGTGTTACCGGGAAAAAAACAAATTATTTATGCAGTATTTTTGTTAAAAACTAACAACATACAAATAGTTTTCTTTCAGAGCTCATAAAACAAATCTAAAAACTAAAAATAATAATAATAGTAGTTAAAACAATACGGTTATAACAAAAAACTTGATCTACTTTCATGATATAGTTTTGGTCCTTACACGGCATGACAAATTCCGCGAACATAACGCACACAAAACTTTAGCGATCCATTACAAATTTTCAATAAAAACGACACTAAAACACAAAACAAAAATTAGTTCAAAAAAATGCTTCACATTTTTAATATAATTGTCCTTCCGCGAGGTCGACGAAAACAAAAAAGTCATAAAAAGAAAAATCTAGTCTCAATAACTAGAACTGGAACAGCAATAAAAACTAAACAAGAACACGGTCGTAAAACTATAAAATGAAAAATTGCCAGTAACAAAAAACTGATCTAATTTCATAATACAACGAGAGCAGAATATCTTATATCTTTTTTGCAGGACACAGAATACAAAAAATATATAAACAACAGTTTTGAAATAAAGAATTTCTACTAATTTTCTGCGAGCGTTTTGTGTAATTTTATGAGCAAACGGTTTTTAAATGAACCAATAAAAATTGTCACCTTTTTCAAGGTACTTATGTACCTACGACTAGCTTACATACATCTTGCTCTAAACAAAAAACTGTTCTAATTTTTAGAAAAAAATTTCCTCAAAAAAAAAAAAAAAAGAACAATGCAAATCATTGTAACAACAAACTGCCCTACAAAATTAAGACAAGGTCGTTTGTTGTTTCCTAGTAGATATGATCGTATATTTTCAAATGTTGTAGTAAATATTTTTCATATTATTTTTTCTTTAAAAATGACCTGCATTGAAGTGATAATTAGTGCGCGATTATTACTTTGCAATATTTAGGTTTTTAGTGCACAAGAAAATCGCGATGGCAAGCCTACACAACAACAAAAATATGAGCGTGTGTTTTGTTGATCATTAAAAAAACAAACAAAAAAGAGAAAAAATTGTTCCATTTTAAAAGAGCAGCATTTTTACCAAAAACAAACAAAAAAGTGCTCTGAAAAAAAACTTGTAAACAATAGCAACAAATAATTAGATGATACACATACAAAGTCGTTTTTTTTTTGTCCAATAATCGCTACTTATTTATGGGCATGTCGCCTGAATTGCGTTGAGGTTTGAAGGAGATGATTGTGTTTTTTCACTTCCTTTTTTCGTTTAAAAGGTGTGTATGTGTGTGTGTGTGTATTTTAGCTTAGTAAATAAACAGTTTTAATTTTTTGTGTGATCTTTTTATGAACCAATAAAAGAAATAGTGAAATTCATTATCGTTATGGCCGACAATATGATGTACCTACTTTTTAAAGGTTTTGTGCGGGGAATTCTTGTTAACGTTTTTTTTTAAATTAAAGTTAAAATGAATCGTTAATTAAATAATAAAAAAATCTACCAACTGGGCCAAAAAAATAAATGTGAGTTTTAGGGCCATTATTACAACTTTTGTTTAAGGCAGGATTTTGTCGGACCGATAAATGGCCTTGCATTATAAATCCTTCATTTATTATTTTTTTATTCATTAAATATTATTATTATTAATAATAATAATAATAAAAAATGGAAGTTGTAATAATGCGAAGGTATTTATCGGGCACAAAAAATCCCACCTTTCACTAGAAGCAAGTTGTAATAATGGCCCTTAATATCACAATTAGTACCTATTATCTATATATATATATATGTATAAATGAGTGTAAACTTTGATGTCACCACTAACTGCACGCAGTTAGTTGAACCGCGAATCGATTTCAACTATAAAGGCAGAATAAGTCGTTACTTTCTGTTCCGAATCAGCTGACTTCATTCTGTTAAATAGAAAATGTGTACAAGTCGTTAGTTGTTCTGTTACTTTCCGTGCCGTTGCGGACGAACCTGTAGAAAATAGAATTCAACGTGAAGTGACGGACATTAAGAGAGAAACAGCTGATATTTAGGTGTCATTATTTTAAAGGTGGCTGCAACATAGAGACTCTGTTTGCTTATAGATGAAATCTGACACAAAAAAATTTTTTTTTATGGATGGACTTTGACGAGAAAAATAAACAAAAAATATAATAAGCTTGTGTTTGTAAATTAAGGCAGATGATTTTTTACAGAAGAAGTAACTACAAAAATTAAACAACAGAACGGTACGTCACAGAACGACAACAGAAAGTAAAGACTAATGAAGCCTTAAGAGTACGTTGGAGATGGTCTGTAGATGGTTTATGTCAGCGGTCACCAACTATTTTCATTTGGAGTCCGTTTTTTAAAATATCACGACCGTCGCGGTCCGGAAGGTAATAAACTGAACTATTTAAAAAATATCATATCAATGAACAAATAAAACGAATGGGTTTCGGTGCATTATTTTGTTTAATACATAATAAACAAATGCTTTGAATAAAAACGAAGTAGGTAATTACTAAGGGTGTTTACAATATTAATGAGATAAATTACATTTTTTGTCTTGGTCTATCCGTCTGAAGTTCGAAGTAAAGCTTGTGCAGGCTATTCTCATTAAATCTTGGCGATGTTCTTCGGCAAGTCTGTTTCGGAATTTATTTTTAATGAAGTTCATCTTAGAAAATGCTGCTTCATAAAAAATATGTTGACCCAAACAAAGTGAGAAGTTTTAAGGCAAATTGCTTTAATGCTAAGTATTAATTACAATAAACAAATTTTATCCAAAACTCTTGACAAGAAACTACCTGTTTTTGGTGTTTTAAAATTATATTTTCTTGGAAATCGATCATATCGATCTGGAGAGAAGCTTTTATTAATCAACACAGCCTGTTCGACGAGTGTATGTTTGAGATTTTGTTGCATCTCACTGATGACAAATATATTACTTATGAAATTTTTTGTGTTATCGTTACCAAATTATCTTTTTTTTTTTTGCATAGGTTTTCCTATTACTTGTTAGTTGACGGATCATCACTAAAGGCTGATGTCAAGACGAAAATATTTCTCATGAATTTGTTACATAATGTAAAATATTTTGTATTGTTAACACAACGTCGGAATAAAATAGGTCAACGGTCTGGATTCGATCCGCGATCCGCCAGTTGGTGAGCCCTGGTTTATGTAATGCTTGCACGAAATCGGGCCAGTGGTTCCGGAGATATGGCATTTAGATTTTACTTTATATTCCCATACAAATATCAACATAATGCCCTCCATTTAGTAACCACACATGTAAATTTTTTTTGCCACTTGGAAAGTTAACAAACCATGTATCTTAATGTCTAATGTCTACAATGACATTCTGTCTTTCAAATTGAAACTGGAAAGGGGTGAGTGATATCGTTATATACAATGAATACAATGAAAAAAATTGTTGGGACCAGAAAAATGGTTCTACAATTTAAATGAATATTAATAGTTTTAATTGTGAAAAATATTGTAAAAAATATCATTTAAAATAGTGATCAAAAATTTATTAAGATAGGTAAATTTTATATGTATAGGATAGGATAGGATATTTTTAAAGTAAAGTGTTGTCAACCCAAAAAAATCAATTCGACATCGACAGTTTAGGATTAGTAAAAATGGAGCGTTACACAACAGAACAACGTGCCGTAGTACGAAAATTTCATAAAAATATATGGCCGGAAGTGTTTTAACTTCGTCAACTGTGAAGAAACAACTGAAAAATGCATTTGATGTTTAATAACCCATTCAAAAAAAAAAAAAAAAAAAAAACACTACATTATTAAAAAAATTTACTTAAATGACTTTTCAAAACCGCCATGCAGATGTCTAGTAAATATAACCTGGAGCTCAATTCTCGTTCTGTGAAAAAATTAAATGAAAAGTTTTTATACAGCAAAAGGTATAAAGTCCTTGTTGAAGTAATCGCGGAATTTTCAAGAGAGCAGTAAAAAATCGATTCTTGCTTGCAATGAAAACCGGAAGCGGTGCTAGTTTTGAGGTTGCTGCAAGTACCGAATTTTTATGTTTTAAACAACTAAAAAGCATTTTTTTAGGTCTATTTAGCACAGCATTTATTTTGATTCATAATTTCGCTCCGAACACTTGTAAACTTTTAAGTATTTATATTTTCATGTAATACTAGTTAACCCGGTGCCCTTCGCTACACCCAGTAGGAAATTTTTATTGTTTTATTTATATTTATATGTAATTGTTTTTTATATGTAAGTATGTTTAATTTATATTTTATAATTGAAAGCGATTTTTTAATGAAGCTTATTGATTGATTGAAGTAAATCATTTTATTCTGGCTTAAGTACATATTCTTATTACTAAACTTTCTAAAACATGACAAGTTATTCGGATATTAGTCGAGTGAAATGCATTTTTGAAATCAGCTACGATTTCATCAAGTTACAGAGTACAAAGCGTAGAATGCTTTGACACAAAAAGTAGGTTTACTTTATACTTTTTTAAGCGTCATTAGCGGCGAGAGAACAATTTAACTTAGTTTGACGACAGGGATGAAGGAAAGGGTTATAAAATGAGTAGAATGAGTTGACGCGAGAACGGGTGGTGGACTTTTAGCTTAAGATATTAGAAAATTTTCTTTAAGCAAGTAGGCCTCAAGAACGTGGAATTATTTACTACCGCTTATTTGACAAATTTATATCAAAACAAGTAACAGTGCTATATTCGGCCGTGCCGAATCTTATATACCCTTCACAACGTGTAGTCATGCAATAACAATTGTTTGTATCACCATTCATCCCATATAAAATACGTGCATACGTACACGTTAGAATAAATGTGGCATCGAATCCCAGCTGAGCCAACAAAATTTTATTTTATTTTATTTAATATATAATTTATATTTTATTATTTTTTTTTATATTTTTTTAAATTTTTTTAAAAAATTTTTTTAGAAAATTTTTAAAAAATTTTTTTAAAATTTTTTTTTAAATTTTTTTACAATTTTTTTTTTTAGTTTTTTTTATTATTTTTTTCTTATTTTTATTATTTTATTTTTTTTTAAATTTTTTTTGTTTGGTATGTTTTTTACATGTATCTATGTATGTATGTTGTTGTTGTAATTGTGAAAAAAACGAGGTGGTCGTGGTTTTTTGCTCATATCTCAGAAAGTTATGGGGCGATTGTGCTGAATTTCAATAGCGATTCATTCCTGGATATTTCCAAGAGATTGATACCATATACAGATCTGAGGAACATACAGTTGCTTCTAAAAGTTGATTTCAACCAACACACGGACAGACGGGCAGACGGATAGACGGACAGACGGTCAGGGCTTAATCGACTCCTCTATTCATAAGCTTTCAGAAAATATATACTTTATGGGGTCGGAAATGAAAATTGTAGAAATTACAAACGGAATGACAAAGCTATATATACCCTTGTCCACCACAGGTGAAGGGTATAATGACATAGACATAAAATTTTTATTTGCATTTTTAGCTCCTCAAAAAAATATTAAAAATATGGATACGTCTTCAATTGCTTTGTTAATTTAATAAATATATTTTTATACCCTTCACACAGTGAAAAAAGGTATATAAAGGTTTGTCATTCCGTGTGAAATTTCTACAATTTTCATTTCCGACCCCATAAAGAATATATTTTCTGAAAGCTAATGAGTAGGGGAGTAGGTTAAGCTTCGTCAGTTTGTCAGTATGTCCGTCTGTTTGTATGTTGAAATCAACTTTTTGATGCCCCTTGACATCGCCTGCACCCACGTGAAGTATTAAAATATTGGAAATATTCGGGAGCAGATCGGTATTGAAAATCAGATATATCGGCACATAAACAACTGAGATACGGGCAAAAAATCACGACCACCTCGTTTTTTTTCACAACAACAACATATATACGTGGTATACTGGTTAGAGTGAACGTGGCATCGAATCCTAGCTAAACCAAAAACAATTTTTTTTAGTTTATATATTATTTATATTTTTATTGTTATTTTTCTATATTTTTTTTTTAAATTTTTTAAATATTTTTTTTTATTTGTTTTTTAATTTTTTATAAATATATTTTTTTATATTTTTATTTTTATATATTTTTTTATTTGTTTTTTTAATTTTTTATACAAATTTTTTATATTTTAAATTTTTTAAATTTTTTTTTAACACACGTAAATTTATAATTTTACAATGGGATGTTTTTATATATGTATGTTTTTTATATGCATGTACGTATTTCATATGATATTAATGGTGAAACAAACAATTGTTATTGCATGACTACACGTTGTGAAGTGTATATAAGATTCGGCACGCCCGAATATAGCACTCTTACTTGTTTAAGTTAGGCTTGGATACATGTTCCGTACCCAAAAACAGGTATAAACATTTTCTTTGTGAGCTCTAAGAGCGGGAAGTTCCCTGAAATAATCCTTATGCCTGGGTAAAGGACTTTGTAAATTAATATTTTTAAGGTGTATTTTTGATTTAGAAAATATTTACAAATATGTACTACAATGCAGAAGGTATGAAACTTGATCTTTAGGTAAATAATCTGTTTTTATAATTTAAAATTCATTTTAAGGAAAAAGTCATAAAACAGATTTTCCGAATAAGTATCGCTATTTTTTATCATTTTATTATTTTAATCTTTACAATATTTTTTTGTGAGCCCGAAAATATTACCTGCAGATAAATATTGCCTTCTAAATAGCGCATTGTAAATATCTTTATTGTATTGAGTCTAATATTCTGTTAAAATTTTCGCATATTGATGTAATTAATGAAAATCGCCAATAACTGTCAGGTAGGTTTTAACAATTTAACACTAATACTACTTAGTGTACAAAAAGCTGAAGGAAATACCTTAAAATTATAAAACGTATAATTAATAACATTTTGTGTTGAAGTTTATGATATTTTGTCTTGGATTATTTTTCCACAAAACGTATTAACTAAAAAATATGAACAAAGAATTTAAGTTTAAAACTTGAATTATAACCCGTACGTAGGTTTGTATTTAACAAAACCATTAAATTTCAGGTAAAATTATTAATATTTTTGTAAGTACGTAGAATCCTTCTTATAAAATAAATGTGAATGTTTGTTTGTTTGTTTGGATCTCTGTTACCCAATCATGCAAAAACAGCTGTAGGGTACTAAATGAAATTTGTCACACAGATATATAACATCCTAGATTAACACCTTGCCTTGCACCCCGATAAATACATAGACGAAGTCACGGGCATTTGCTTGCAGTTAAATAAAAAAACTTTAGTTAATAACACTGAACAACATGGCGTTTTTTACTTTTACTACATCATAAAATTCATGTTAATATTGTTAGTTTTTTTATACTTATATTTGTACCTTTTGTTTAATTTTTTTACTAAGAATGTTAAAATTTCAAGCAAATGATTTGTTCTCCAATTACCTTTCGAAAGAAAAGACTGTATATTAATTTAAAATATATCCTCAATATCCAGATCTAATAAAAATCTGTTGGCAAGTGTTGGAAAAACAAATTCAACTTTTAATACGTTGATGTGTTGATAACTTTATGTTTTTCTATTTAAATGTTCAATTTTACACCTACAAAAACAACAATCAGTTTGGTTTTCTTTAGAGTATTTTGGTTGTCAAAGAACATTATCGTCTGTTCGACAATAATAAAAATGTTTTATAAATATACTAATTGCAAGATTTCCTTTTGGTGTTGCATTTTAAAATCAATAATTGGGCATAATCTGTCCTTTTTGTAAATCGTTGATTGTCGGTCAAAACAAGTTACTCAAATATTTGATTATTTTCAAACATCTTGCGCTAATAAAAAATACGATGGAGAAAATAGTGTGTAAGTGGAATCTTATACTTATATTGATAGGCAGGTCTATTACTTGAGTAGGTGAGATGCAAAACTCGTTGGTTACATTTTAAAAAAAAATTTAGAAGCGCACATAATCAAGGTGCTGCTGGCGAAATGGAGCAATTTAGGGGATCGATTTTGACCCTAAAATAACATGACATTCTTAGTTAAATATTTGACATTTGAAAAATCGAAAATTGAGGGAATATAAAAGAATAATGAATTAAAGTTTGAAGCGAAAAGAGTTTTTTTTAATTTTGTAACGAACGAGTTTTGCATCTCACCTACTCACTTGTAACGCAGTTTACACTTACATTTTACAACCGATTTTAAACAAAATTATATATATACCATTTGAAAGGAATGTGCATAATTTCAATTCTTTTAAATTTGAAAGGAATGTGCATAATTTCAATTCTTTTAAAATTGGTTCAGTATTAAAAGAGTTATAAGTGATTAAAATTGCGAAAATCCTTTAAATATAACTTGGTATTACATCCGTAAATTTTTATGCCCTTCACAGGGAGTGTAAGGGTATATATAGGTTTGTCATACCGTGCGAAATTTTTACAATATTCATTTTGGACCCCATATTTTTTGAAAGGTTATGAATAAGGGATATCGCATTGTCCGTCTGTCCGTGTGTATGTTAAAATCGGCAAGACTCATGTTAGGTTTCAAAATATCGGAAATATTCAGTAGCAGATCATAATCGCCTCTTAACTTTCTGAAATATGAGCAAATAAACACGACTGCCTTTGTTTTTCGCTTATTTTTATCAAAAAAATTAAAAAAAGTTTTTAAATCAAAAAATTAAAAATTACAACTGATTCAATGTTTTTCCTAAAATTTAAAAACGGAAATCGATAGCTTTTAGTTTCTATACAACCGAGAGAGCCAATATGAGGATAAAAAAAAATCCAAGATGGCGTCCTAGATGAAGTGGCGAATATAACGAGCCAAATATAGTAGTTACGGCTCACATATTGGTATCAAACAAAAAGGCTTGGTTAGTGCAATGTAGTAAACTATTAAAAAAGTGTAAAATCTAATTAATCTTTAATCTATCTGAAACAAAATGCCGGAAAAAAATTTTTTAACCCCAACAATATGGGCATGAAATAAAAGGGCTTGACTAGTAGAATATATAACTACGTAAAAACTCGAAATCGATGATAGCGTCGAAAATAATAAAGAAAATGATGTATTACATGAAATCTAAGATCTAGTCTTAGCTATGAGTATTATCAGATTCGGCACGGCCTAATATAGCGCTCTTACTTGCTTTTTGTATTCTGTTGCATTTCATTGTGGACAGTCGTTGACTAACAAATATACATAAAAGTGAATTATAAAGTGTAAAGTGTTTAACCATCAAAATTGTAGGTTAAATCTGAAGAAGAAGCACACACTAGCTTGAATAAGCAATTTGGTGAGATTAATAATTTAAATACTCTTCTGTGTTTCAAATATGACTTAATATATTTTTTTTGTTTAAGTTCCAGCAAATGACTCCAATTTGTTTTTCCAGATTTTCCGTAGTAGAAAAATTAGCAACGAAGAAATGGTTTTGTATTGGAGCAAATGTTCCCAATACAGATTTAAGCAAATAAAGGAGTCAACATGTACCTCCTAAATTTTGACCTAAACCTTCTGGATAAACATTGGTAAGTTAGCAATTTTTAGGCTTTAAGCAGGTAGTGTAAATATATATTTTTTAATTTTTTTTTTGCTTCCCGATTAATATTAATTTTTGTATTAAATATCCACAAGCTAAAGACATGAAAACGAAATCGTTATCTGATGTAAATATAATTTTACATATTCTTCAAGTGAAAGTATCTAATGCTTCAATATCAAAAATGTAACAAGAGTTAGTATCTATTAAAATTATTTATATTTAAATATGTTTTATTTCTTTATAATCTAAATTATTTTTTTTTATTTTTTTTAGTTTATATTTTATTTCATTATAATGAACAAATAAAATTATATTTTTAAAATAAATTATATTCCAAACAAAATTTTACTTACTTTTAGCAGGGGATATAAATATAACATATATAATTTAATATACAATATAACAACGATACAACTTTTATTCAAATCAAACTATATTTTAATTAAAACCTGCTTAGAGTTTAAAAAATTATTAGTTTGAACAAAATTTTAATGAAATTGTTTTTTTAACAAATAAGATAATCAAAATAACCATATTTTTTTTTCAACAAAAATTTTTATCAATCTGACAAACAAGTTTGTTAGAAATTAAAAATTTATTTAATTAATTTTTGCGTCAATATGATATTTTTTTATCAACTATTTCTTGCAAAAAAATTATAAACAAAAAATGTTTTTATTCAGTGTGACAAAAATTTGTATTAAATATTTTTTAAGTAAAATAATTGATAAACCAATTAAAATTGGTTTAATCAGTATCGCAAAGTTTTTTATAAGCGACTAGACGAGGACCGTTGCTGGCCCTAAGCAAACATTAGTGTTGTATTACCACACGATTTAAATTGAGTTTTTAACGAAGTTTACGGTCTTTAAATAAAAATCCATGCAATACCTATCATACAGTTTTTTTTTACAGAATAACTTACATATCGTGTAGATATGGGCTCAATCAGAAAAGATACGCAAGTTTTTAAGGCAAATTTGGAAATTATATTTATTTATTTATTTATTGAATTATTTATTATTTTTGAATGCAAAATATCGAAATTTTTATAATTTTGATATTAAATCAATAATAACATAGGTTTTTTTTGTAAATATCTTCGAAACTACATAACCGATTTAAGAGTTTGATATCTCGATTTAAAAAACGACTTTCAAAAAAAAAAAAAAATAAATAAAAAAATCAAACAAAATAAATATATGTACATGTCATTGGTGGTTCCAAAAAAAGACAAAGTTTCCAAAGAAGTACTTAGTTTGGCAAGCTATATGCATGTGCGCAGAAAGAAGCAGTAAATTTATTACTACTGGGACTATCAACACTGATATTTACATCAAGGAGTGCTTGCAGAAGAGGTTGCTTCCATTCATACGAAAACACAATAAGTCAACATATTTTTGGCCCGACCTAGCGTCGTGTCATTATAGTAAATCTGCAGCAGAGTGGTATGAAACAAATAATATAGTGGTAGTGCCAAAAGAAGCAAATCCACCTAATTGTCCAGAACTAAGGCCCATCGAACGTTACTGGGCTTTAGTCAAAAGAGTGCTGAAGGATACAAAACAAGTTGCTAATACTACTAAAATTTTTTCCCAGAAATGGTCTTATTCCAGCAATAAAGTTACTAAGGATACCATCAAAACCCTCATGGTCTCAATTCCGGAAAAGGTGAAACAGTTCATCAAAAAAAGCTGAATTTTTACAAAAAGCATTAATATTTTAATTTACTGTTATTTTATTGTTAAACCACGCTATTTTCATTGAAATGGATTAATTCGTTTCAAAGTTATTGCGTTTTATTCGTGTTAGGGTTTTATCGATCTCATTCTTTACATAACCGATTTAAAAATTTTCATATCTCGATTTGAAAACCATGACATGACGGCTTTCAAAAAAAAAATAAAACAAAAAAAATATGGTGGTGCAATATGAAAATTGGATTTTGCCACGCCCCTCCGCCCACAGACTGAAAATCAAAAATCAAACTTCACAGTGTCACCAGCCTAAATATTCTGAAGATTCCCTGAAAATTTCATCAAAATCAGCCCAGCCCTTTTGGAGTCTATACATTACATACATACACTCATCATATAGAAGAAGAAGATAGATAGATAATGTAAAAATTTTTTGTTTGAATCTTTGAATTTTGTGATCATACCTCGTTTTTATTTCTTTCTTTGTACATTCGATATTAAAAATTATTGAGGGAGCTATGATTGAATATAACGAATTTATAGGCAAATAAAAAAGCTGCAACTCATATCGTTAATTTAAATTTTATTTAGTTTTTACCTACTCCTACTCCTTCCTAAGCTGCGTTAAACATTTAAAAAATTAGCGAAGTCGATGCTGCCGTTCTAAAGTAATAAGATTACCAATGAACGACATTTGATTTTTATTTATATACAATAGATTTTATTTTACATTGGCTAAAGTAATAATAATGAATAATGAATCTAAGTCCTCTTATTCTTTAAAACACAGGTTAGTGAAATCTGCAAATATATAAATGATTTATTTTTTTTTAATAATTTAAAAAAATTCATTCATCATCAAAATTATTTCTAAATTAAAAAAAAAAAACTTAAACAACTTGATAGCATACTTCTAAATCTAAATCGTTTTGTAATAATTATTAAATTATTTAAAGTATGTGTGTATGTTTTCTTGCTTTTTTTGTTGCCTAAACAGCAATAATTTCTATTACAGCCTATTTAACCGTAAAAAGGATTAAAATTGCTTGTATATTTATCCTAGTCTTATTTTAAGTTAAAAATATCATTTAATGAGCCTACAAAACATACCGCCCATAATTTTGACCATAAATAAATATTCCTTTACTTAGAACGCATTAAAATTCAAGAGAAAAATTGCGAAGAACTTTGTGAGAATTGTAATGAATTTTATCTTTCATTGTGACCATAGAAAAGGCCAAAGAGAGCGCAATGTGTAGCAATGAAAATGACAAATAAGCATATAAAACAATGTTATTTCATATTAAAAAAAATAAAATAAAAACGTTGAAAATAATATTTAAAACTGATAATACCTCTATTGTAACTACAAATATTGTTGAGTAAACCAAGGACTTTCCATTTAAAAGTAAATAGTTGATGAACGTTTGTCTTTGGTTGACCGGTTGGGTTGGCCTGATTAAATGGTCAAATTAAAGGAACATGTTAAACCAGTTAAATACAAACAAATGTACATATACACACACACAAGCACAACAATTACAAAAATTGTTTTCATTTTAATGTTTTTAATAATCAGACAGTTAAATAGAGTTCAGTTGACACACCATTACTTATACACATTCATACAAACCTACAGTGAAATATAGGGACATGCATACATAAGTAAGTGTCCGGCCATAAATGGCTAAACTGATATTATTGTTGTACTTAGATGTTTGTTATATGAATAGATGTGTGTATGTGGAAAAGAGTAGATTTTTGAAAAACCAAAAATATGAAACTCATCCCTGTAGATAACGCGACTAGTTCAATCCAAACTAGGACTAATCCAAAAGTTACCTAAATGTATAAAGGATACATGCTCGATTTAACATGTCGATGTCCTTGGGCTGGACCATATAACTCACTCGATGGAGCACCTTGACGACAATTATACACCTCTTGACAACAACATATATAATCGTTAAAATACGAACACTTGCCCTTCAACTACAAAATCTTGTTTAAAAATGATATGGTTCATGGCTACATTATATAGGACCATGTTGTCCACGTAGTCCAGTAATATCTGCAGGGATAGTTAAATAATTACTGTATTCGCAAGGTGTCCTAAATTCAAATGTTCTAAAATAATAACATACAAAAGTATGACTGTTGTGAACGACCCTTCATAAATAAGATTGATATATTGAATTTAAATCGCCAATTTTGCTAAAGTTTTAATAACAGATCTTTTTAACGGTTATCAGAGGAGGCGGCTTACAATTATTACAGACGCCTCGACCTAGCAGATTCTTAACCAATCGCCGCAGGTATCTGAATAGTTATGACAGCTCAATAAACATGTCATACACAGTAGTATTATTTTAATACAGTTTTTACTTGAGCAGCAACAGAAATTTTTTAACAATTGTGAAATCCTAGAACATTATGACATATTAGGACACCTCGTGAATACAGTAAATGTGTATTTAGTTTTAAAATAACTGAACTAAAGTGATGGAGAAAACTATAGCAGTATTTAATTTTCTGAACCACAAAATCGAAATAAATATATAAATCGCGAATGCCTTTTTTGTATAAAGTGTTTAACACTTTATACGTCTTGGTATTTTCTTACAAATCGCATCTAAACTTCTAATATGAAATGGTTTAGTAAATTTCATTAAGATGCCTAATTTTATAAAATTCATATTAAAATTGTTGTAATATTTTTGTAAGTTTCAATAGATTTTCTAAAAATAGGTAATTTTTGGCAATTTGTTTTAAAATTTGTTGTTTTAAGAAAATGTTTGATAAATTTATATTTATATATCCTTTCGCGGAAAAAAGTCAATATGCAGTGATATTTTGAAATTTTACACTAAATGGTACAATCAAATCGAAAAGAATTTCCGATCTAACTGGTAGTTTTTTTTATATCCGTCTCAAACTCAGTACTTGTATGTTTTACCGAACCAACTTAATTTAAACCTAAGAATTTCAAAACGAATATTATTTTATTATGTGAGCTAACGTTTTTCTTTTTATTTTTTATTTAAAGTAGGATATTTCAGCTTACTAAAATTGAAAAAATAAACTCTGCAGAGGCTTTAGTTTTTTTTTTATTTTTTTATTTTTATGAACATATAACAAAAATTCCTTTTTATACCCTTCACACAGTGAAAAAGGGTATATATAGGTTTGTCATTCCGTGTAAAATTTCTACAATTTTAATTTCCGACCCCATAAGGTATATATTTTCTGAAAGCTTATGAATAGGGGAGTCGATTAAGCTCTGTCGGTCTGTCAGTCTGTCCGTGTGTATGTTGAAATCAACTTTTTGAAGCCCCCCGAAATCGCTTGGACCCGGGTGAGGTATTAAAATATCAGAAATATTCGGAAGTAGATTGGTATTGAAAATCAGAAACATCGGTACATAAACAACTGAGATATGAGCAAAAATCCACGACCACCACGATTCTTTTCTTCAAAAATAAACAACATTACAACAACAACATACATATATACATACAAAAGAGTATACTGGTTAGAGTAAACGTGGCATCGAATCCCAACTGAGCCAAAAAAAATTGTTTTATTATTTTTATATTTTTTTTTTATTTTTTTTTATTTTTTATTTGTTTTATGTTTATTATTTATATATATTTTTTTTTTTAATTTTTTTTTAATATTTTTAAAAAATTTTTTTTTTATTTTTTATTTTTAACAAACATACATAAATTTTTAATTTTACAATGGGATGTTTTTATATATGTATGTTTTTTATATGTATGTACCTATTTCATATAGGATGAATGGTGATACAAACTACTGTTATTAAATGACTACACATTGTGAAGGGTATATAAGATTCGGCATGGCCGAATATAGCACTCTTACAAGTTTCTCCAAACATTTGGACTTGCAATTTTAGCCATACTTTCTCACAGTTTGAAATCACTACTAATTGTCTCATATCTGTTTTTACATTTTTAATCAATTTCAAGTGCCACCAGGTGCCACCTCTCAATTTGTTGCATTACACAGTAGAACATTTTTCAGCTGATTGATTCGCGACTCAATTCTGATACGGCTCTTTTGTTTAACATAACTCCAGAACCACTACTCGGATTTAGCTTAAACAAATTTAGAAAAATCAAGAATTACAATTACTTTCATCTGTTTATATAAAGTTTTGCTACATAAGCAACAGTTTCGCAGTTATAAATAAATGTATGAAGAAAAAAAATATTTTTTGCCTTAAAAAAATTATTTATTTTTTAATTCATAAAAAATCCAAAACGGTAAAAAAGTGTCAAGTCCTATTACTTTCACATAAAGTCGCATAACCTATGAAGAAAATGAGACATAAATCATGAAAATCGATGAACGCGTTTCGCTTTTATTCACAACTAGCCAAACCCGGCGCGCGTTGCTACGCCCCTTAATGAATCGAAATGCATTCTGAATTTAATTGAATATCAAGCGCAAAAACCTAAAAATTATAATTTTTTTACGGGCGTGGCCCTGCCCACTTTTCTAATCACAAAATTGTAAAGTCATAACAGCTCAATATGTGTGCAAAGTTTCAGAATAATCGGTCCAGTGCAAGTACCTCAAAATGATATCTTTTTTTTATGGGCGTGGCACTGCCCACTTTTCTAATAACGAAATTATTTAGTCATGACAGCTCGATATGTGTGCAAAGTTTCAGAAAAATCGGTCCAGTGTAAGTACCTCAAAATGATACCTTTTTTTATGGGCGTGGCACTGCCCACTTTCCTAAATACGAAACTGTATAGTCATAACAACTCAATATGTGTGCAAAGTTTCAGAAAAATCGGTCCAGTGCAAGTACCCCAAAATGATACCTATTTTTTAATGGGCGTGGCACTGCCCACTTTTCTAATGACGAAAGTGTAAAGTCATGACAGCTCAATATTTTCGCAAAGTTTCAGAAAATTCGGTCCAGTGCAAGTAGCTAAAACTGATAACTAATTTT
Source organism: Phyto melanocephala (assembly GCA_941918925.1). Taxonomy (NCBI): domain Eukaryota; kingdom Metazoa; phylum Arthropoda; class Insecta; order Diptera; family Rhinophoridae; genus Phyto; species Phyto melanocephala. The sequence goes on from OW799237.1 coordinate 109,839,896, forward strand.
TTATGGGCGTGGCCCCGCCCACTTTTTCAATCACGAAATTATAAAGCCATGACAGCTTAATATGTGTGCAAAGTTTCAGAAAAATCGGTCCAGTGCAAGTACCTCAGAAATAAAACTTTTTTAGGGGCGTGGCCCCGCCCACTTTTCTTACCACGAAATTATTTAGTCATGACAGCTCGATATGTGTGCAAAGTTTCAGAAAAATCGGTCAAGTGCAAGTAGCTAAAACTGATAACTAATTTTTTATGGGCGTGGCTCCGCCCACTTTTTTTCACCCATAAACACTCCCTGGTATGTGTACAACAACTTACCCAAGTTTGAGCCCGATCGGTTTTACAGTTTCGGAGTCTATAGCTAACACACACACACACACACACACACACACACACACACAGAGTTTCACTTTTATATATATAGATTAAGTTAAGGTATGAATTTAAAAAATTTGATCGAGATATACACAAAATTCTTTGGAAAAAACATTAATGACTTTTTTTATGATTCTCAGAATTAAAAAAAAATTAATAAACAAAAGGTTATTTGGGTGGACAATTAGAAGGAAAAAACGAAAGTGCACTTTTTAATTATTTGGGTTTTTCCGTTAGTAACCTGCATGTTTTTTTTACAGAAATTGCACCCACATTTATGAGTGCTCATGTTTTGGAATGTTTCGAAATATGCTCCCATTCCTAAGTACCTGTCAGTAAAATATTGAAAAATACGTAGTATTTATAGGTGTCATTGGTCGATTTTTGTCATTCAACAAGTGCCGACGAACGCGAAAAGTACAAGCGATTTTTCTCAGGTTTTTTTAATTATAACTGAAACTAGGGCCCAAGAGCTTTCGACAATGGAAAGTTTTTCTATTTCACATGGGGTTTTATGCTCGAAGCTTCTGGAGTTTGACCTACACTTTACAAAATTCTGATTCATGGGAAAGATATAATTGAAAAGTGTTTTTTCCTGTAGGCTTACTATCCGAAGAAGCTCAGGAAAGTCGTAATAAAGACAATAAAAATATATCGCCTTAGACACTTCAGAAAATGCAGTCGAATTATCGAAGATATTATATACCGACTGATGGTAACATCAGATCCCATGATCTCACATTTGACTCCTTCATTTAGCCAGAAAAAGCATAGTGTTATAAGCGACGAAGTTAATGCTCTTTTAGAATAATAAATTAAAAATAGATTTTAAATAAATATCAAATTAAAATTTAAAAAAATCATTTAATTTTATTTGTTAGTTAGGGCTTTTTACATTGTATGTAGGTAACGATATACACTTCTCTAATTTTCTTTATTTTGATTACTTTTGTGTATTACCATATAAATAAAACTACATTTGTGATGAAATCAGGACATTTTTTGACAAATATATTTTTTTCCTCACCTCCATACAAAAATCCCCAGTGGGCCGCTTTGTAACGACAATGAAAACAAGAGTCGGTAGCAGTGTTGCCGTTTTCACTGCGATCGCAGTTTTTCACTGCGATTTGCCCGTTGTCACTGCGTAACTGCGTTTTTTTTAATATCACTGCGTTTTTCAGTTTTTGTTAGTTTTCCTCTTTTTTTGATCAACAACGCCTTAACATGATTTACCTCAAACGTGTTTAACACGTAAGTCTGTAATGGCTATAACAAAACGAGATAAGATTGTCACCCTGTTAAAAATATAGCAGCTAGATGGCAACATTTTCTGCTGTTACGTTACGTTGAAGTTGACTGATTAGGTCTTGAATTAAAATGTCAAAAATCCCGTTAGAAAAACATAAACAAACTATTTCGTGAAAAAAATATTTGATTTTCAGTCCATTTAATTAATTTTTATATTGTTTCGAAATGATTGGGTAAGTTGGCGTTTAAAATAACTAGAAAATATTACATAATATTTATTTATAGCAGCCAAGAGAAAACCAACAAGAAGACAAATGCAAAGAAAAGGAAACTCCCGTCAACAACACAATGGCAGAATAAAATTAACTAAAAAAAAAATTAAAAAACAATTAATTCTTAAAAAAGGGCAAAAATGTGTTAAAAAAGTGAAAAAAAATTCCTTTTTTTTGTCCAAACGAAAACGAAATTTTTTTTATTTCTCGTCACTGCGCTTCACTGCGTTTTTTTGTCGATTTCACTGCGAAAAAAAGTTGGTCGGCGGCAACACTGGTCGGTAGGCGCTTTATGGCGTTATCATTACGATGTGACTAGAAATCAAAAATTTAATTGAGGTTTTTTGTTTCATAATATTTAAATTGATTTTAGAAAAAATCAAAATTTTTAAAATATTTTATAAAATTGTCTACAATATATTTTTTTTAATTTAAAAATATTTAAAAAATTTAAGGTAAAAAAAAAATTTTTTAATTTTATAATAATTTCTAAAAATCTTAATTTTAGTTTCACTAAAAACAAAATCTGTTTTAGCGCAGGTACTTATACATACATACATAAATACATACATACATACAAACATTTAAACACTTTCGTTGTCGCAACCGTATTCACGATCTTTAGCCAAACAAGAGCTGCGACAACGAACACAATCAAAAAGGGTATACAATGACTAAGTAGTTTACTATGTGTAGAGTTAACTGGGACATTTACATATTTCCAACCAAAAACTACAAAGACAGACAAGGGCTTACAAAACTCACATTAACTGGAAGGACCAATACAATTTTGACAAATACAATAGAGTACACCTTCACCGCTAAACAAAAACAAATGGATGGCAATGGATGCAAAGAATAGGTAAAGGGATCAACAAATACCTCGCTGTTAATCCCTTTCTCATAAGCAGCGCTATTATTAGTTAATTTACATTTTGTTGCAATTTTGTTTTGTTGTTTCGTTTTTGTTTCACATCACAACAATTGAGTAAGATTTTATTGCAGCATCTTGAACAATCGATTACAATAACAAAGATTGAATATATTACGAAGGACATGACATGTCATGAAGAATTTCAAGAATTTATTGGTAACAATTCACTTTAATTCTTCACTAAGAAAATAAGCGAACAAATTGCTGAAAAACGACCGACCACAACACATTTTCGCTGTCTGTTTTGTCACTTTCAGTCATTTTGGAATTCTTTGTCTGCCATAGAACAATGGCAGTTTGCTCTAATTTTTCTGATACTTATTTGTTTTCTTAACGTAATCGGTTTGTGTATTCTCGTTTCTCTTTGATACTGGCTGACTGGCAGGGATTTATTTATTGACTTTTATGACAGGATCTATTAAAATTGTCATTGACTCGTTTGGGTTTGTCAGCATTTAATACAAAGCATTGAAATAGATGCTATAATCTTAAACTCTAAACTACATACATACATACATAAACATATTGTAATTATTATGTTTGTTTTTATATTTTTGCTTTAATTTTACGTTAATCCCTTAAATTAACTGTCCAGATTATTGGCATTGCATGCAGGCTTAAAACAGTAAGAGTACCTTGTTATATATCGTCAACTAAAATGTTAATCGACGTATCGTCAAAATGTAAAAAATAGTTTTTTATTTAAAGAACAATAAACTTTAATGCTAATTACTTATACATATTGCAAGTGTTGTAAGTTTTAAGTTGAAAGCATTTCCGAAACCAGCTGAGATTGCATTAATAAACTTGAAAACTCTTTTGAAAAAGTAAAATGCGTTCCTCGTTATTTTTCAAGGTAATATTTTCTTATATAAGCAACAGAGAAAAGTCAAAATAATTTTCAGACACAGAAAAGCACTTGGTACCATATTATTTGCATTTCTTCTTTGAATTTATATTTTTGCTTTTTGGTTATTTTACATTTTAGGTGACTATAAGTATTTGCAAATCTTTCACCTTAGGGTTTCCAAAAACACACATACACACACCTTTAAAGTAGGCGTGATAAGTATGTTTAAGCAAAACCTGGTTGAGATTTCGCATAACTGGTACATGACTAAAGTTACAAAACAATATCACATAATAACCGGATTAAACATAACATTTGGTAAGGATTTTTGTTAAAACCTCATTTCAAATAGAAGAAAAAAAAAGTTCAAAATTCCCTTTTAGTCTGAACTTTAGATTTTAAGTGAGATACGTGGCCAATTAAGCCCATTTCACGCTTCACAACAACACAAAAGTCAAACTTTAGTAGGTCGATAGATTCCCACATTTTTGTTTTTTAAATCAAAAAGTTAGTTATTGAATTGACGCCTTTACTTGGAAAAGTTAGTCAATACAAATTATACTTTTTTTGTTTAACGGTGGTTGTATGCCAAGTAAATTAATAAAATTATAAAATAATGAGTTGAAAGTACTAGAAAACAGTTCTTCACTACTTACAATTTGGCATCTAAGCCAGGGAAGGAAAATGGCTTTTATGATTTTGTACCAAGTATGAAAACTAAATGTACTTTTTAGGCCATGACAGTACCATTTTTTTAATATTTATTAATAAAAACATAAACTTAACAAAAATGCAAAAATTCAGAAGTATACAATAAAAAAACAGAAACTTAACAAAAATGTGTATAAAAATCCAGTATAAAATAAAAAGTATTAAACATTACAATCATAGGTACATACCTACAGATCGGGTATTTACTAAGAATCAGTGAAAATCTATAAGTCTTCACTTTGTTAATGATATGCTCTGCTGCTGTTGTCTAAATTAATTTTACTTATACCCTAAGTGTCTTAAACAAAATGAGAATTATAAAAAGTTATGTATTTGAATGACTTCTTAGAAATATTTACTAAATACTTACGTATCACATTATAAATCAAGTCATTACTAAAATACTTCTTAGTAAGACAGACAGACGATATGTAATAGTCATTAAAAAATATGTTGTTTAGTAAGAGCAAGTCATAACCTATATTTTGCTGGGAAGGTATTCGTATCCAATCAGTTCACTTTTTTTATAAATAATTTATCAGTAGTACAAAGATTTTCTTTAATAATTTGTCGGCATCTGACGAACTTATTTTTTTATATATATTAACTTGGCCAATATTTAAGTTTTGTTGTGTTTGTGCAGTTTTACAAAACCGATTAAATATTTACTAAATATATTAAAACAAATTTGCAATAATTGTTACATAAAAGTCAAGGCATATTTATTCATCAGGTAATTGCAGTTCGGAGAGAATTTTTTGTTTATATTTTTTATGTATGAAGTTTGGCATTTGAAATAAATTAGAAAAGAGAGAAAATTGTTTTTTATTTATGCATTTTGACAGCTGAAATTTAAAATAAGTGTTGAAAAAAATAATCAGCTGGCGAATCAAGGGTACCTGATGAATAAATATGCCTTGCATGAAAGTGTTCAATAAAGAAGAAACTCTCAAAAGAGAGTAAAAATTGGGATACAAAAAAATAATATAAATTTTGTCTAGTTATAATTTTAACTTGTAAGAATTTTTCAATCAGCTGTTTTGTGTTTATATTTACAAAAACATTTTTCTAAGTGTTAAAAATAACAACAATTTCGAAAAAAAAAATTATAAGTTGTAAGTTTATGTGGATTTTTAAAAGGATAAAATATTAATACGTATTAAATTGGACATAATATAGATAACTGGCAGCCATTATATGTTTTAACCACATCTAATTCATACAATTCAATCATAGTAAGTTGCTCTTTGATCATGATTACCACAACCATGTTTTTTCTTTGCGTGTAAATTTTATTTAATGTACAAAGTTGTGCTTGGAAAATTATTTTTAATAAAGTTATTCTTGTTTGTATTCAGAGTAATTTACATTCAGTTTAATTTAAATTAATCAACGTATTAAATATTAAAAAAAAAATTACTAGTTTCTAAAAAAAAACCTTGTAATTGAAAGTCATAATGTTTACTGGTATAAATTGCTGTTTCATTTTTTCTCTCTTCTATAATCAATTAATATGCATGTTATTTTCAAACAAAAAGTTCGACTTTTTTTCAAAAATATTTTTTTTGTCGACAGCAATTATTTAAAGATCCTTTGGTTTTACTTTTTTTATACAGAAAAAAAATAAATATGAATTCCAATTACGAAATTTATACTATTAATTAAAAATTAATTAAATAATTTAAATTTTATTTAATTTTGCTCCAATTATGAAAATGAGACTTCTTATTAAATGAAAATTAATATTTTTAGTTGGAATTATAATGCGAAAAATATCAATTAAAACAGTATTAAAAAATTAATTAAAATTCCTAGAATTTTTAAAAATGATTTTAATTAATTTCACCACACCTACAAAGTCTTTTTTTTATTATGTGAATATTTACTTACTAGTTTTTGTATTTGCCCATTGAGCATTTTTTTTAAAGTATTAATCTCCCTATTTCCTTCAAAATGAATTCTTGATAAAAAAAATTAATTTTTTCAATTTTATGTTTCAATATACTTTTTTCAACTGATAGAAATCTCTAAGTTTTCTTAAAAATTTTATATCAATTAAAAAAGTTTAAATTAAAAATATAATTCAAATTTGAGATTTAATCAATTAGTCAATGAAATAAAAAATTTTAAGCAATAATTTTTTCTGTGTGCAATAAAAATGTTTTCTAAATTTCATTGTTTTTAAAACCATCAAAACTTTACTTTAACAAATTATTTGTATTAAGTTTTAAAATGTAAATGATTAATTCCTGAACCAAATAGGTATTAGCTCATTATAAACCTATATGGATCATTTTCTTTAAAACATAGATACATATGTATGTAATTTTAAAGCATAAAAATATGTTGTAGTAAATAAGTAAAAAAAATGCTCAGGCACTGACACTAACACTGCTAAAATTATATTGCCATAAAAAAAGCCAACTAATGTGAGTAAAGCCAGCATCTAATAAAATAGAAATGAGTAAAAACAATGAACGTGATAAATGGTCGGGGGAAGTGTAATAATTTAATTTAGCATTAGGACAACAAAAAACAACACTATACCAGCAGATGTGTTGAACTAAAACTTACTGAAAATGTATAATAATGGCTGCTTTGGTTTAAAAGTGTTTAAACATTCATTTTCGTTGTAAATTTATATATTAACATACACATGTACATATACTCCATAAACAGATTCAATATGTGTAGATACAGAAATGGAGAATATATCCCCATCCAACTACACAAATACCACACCCTTAATGGTTTAATGCTGTGATGATAAATATACAATTATTAGACTTTGTTGTTTTGTTCTCCTATTTTTTACTTTTATTTTTTTGGAGTATAACTCTATCTTGTTTACTCCTTCAAGCGTAATGCCGTTACTTGTATTGTAATGGGGTTTTTTTCTGGGGAAAGAGAGAAAGAGTAAAAAAAAGTTTAATGGTTATTATTGTGTATGCGTTGTGCTAAAGACCATGAATATGAAATTAACTTGTTTGTGTGTACAAGTGGTCCATATTGTATTTACCGTTATTATAACTCAATTATTAAGAGAAAATATCAATATGATTGCTATTGTTTTGTAATGTTGGTGTTATTAGCTTTTTTTCACAGTGTGTTTACCTGTGATAAAGCTACCTAATGCTGTGATAAAAATATAAAAAATGTGTACCTATGTGATCAGTAGTAGTAGTAGTATGTGAATATGTAAGTACATACCTATTAAGGCAATTTTTGCCTTCTTAATGTGGTAATATATTTTTTTAATATGTACTTTTAACGAATCATAAAGAGATTTCCTGAAATATATAACAAAAAGATTTCTTTTACACCAAGTAGGCACATACATACTAGCGTGAGGTTTTTTTAACCATTGTTTTGACATCGTAATCGTTGTCATTGCCACATTATCATCTTCGTTTAGTACAAAATAATTGAGAAACAGCAGTTTTGGTAGCAGAAACTAATATGTATTAGCTGTAATGACAGAATAAGGGAGTAAATTTGTAATAGAGAAATTTGTGAAAATAACCACCCAAAGGTCATTCAAATTTACACATAATTTCATGCACACAAGAGAGTTTCTAAAGAAGAGAAAATAAAGTCATAACAAATTTGTATACTTCTCTAAATACCACTAATCGTTGTTGCTCATTGGTTGTTTTTATTATATCCCATCTGCACATGCAAAGGCATGAAATTTCTCGTTAAAGAGCACGCCTTTAACTTCTTGTCTATCCTCTCACTTCGTTGTGTTCGGTATATAAGCATCCTGTGGTAGTTAAAAAAGACACAGTTGAGCTATATCTTTACAACAAGTAACAATATTTTAGTTTGTCTAAAATTAAAATAACAAAAAAAAAAAAAAAAAATAATAATAATAAATTTAATAATTTATAAAATTAAACAAACTAAAGATAACTTTTTCGTTATATTAAATTAAAGAACAAAAAAGAAATAAACACAGAACGTATTACTAAATAATAAATATAAAATTTTTTTAAAAGTTATAATAAATCAGTACAGAACATTCAATATGCAAGGATATAGATCGTACACCCTGGAAAACCATCAAAACATGCATCACGATTCAAGCGATCAAAAGCCGTTAGTAGTGGATTTAATGACTGGCCAATATGGAAAACCACAAACTCCACCACCCTCTCCTACTGGTAAGTTTCCTTAATTAAAAATAAAACTGATAAAAATATTAATAAAAGATTTCTTATGATGCCGTTTTTGTTTTTGCAAAATAATATTCCTTTTCTGCCATTTCCTTCTCAATCATAGAAATAAATATTGAACCCATTGAAATTTGATATTAAATAAATTCTATTAAAACCGAATTCACATTTTTTTCGGTTTAACCAACCTTGTGAAAAAAAATTTAAGTTTTCTAAAAAAATAACTTGAATAATTATGTAAAACAAGTGGAACTTAAAGACATAACCCCATATCATACAAAATTTTCTTAAAAAAGATATCATATCAAGATTTGTTTTTATAAATTAAAGTCTTGATTCTTTTAATAATTATAAATAATTTAGATATTGTTAGAAATTTGTGCAATTTCAAAAAAATTTTAAGGACAACACGGTGTTTGTTATTTATTATAAACTTAATAATATTGGAAGCGGCGAAACTAAAATATTTTGTTAGTTGTAGAAAACGGCATTATAGTTTTTATGGCAGACATTCTCTTATTCTAATCCTTGTTTATTTATATTTTTAGAATGTTTATCCAGTCCGGATAATTCATTGAATGGCAGTCGCAATAATTCCTGTGAAATTCCTGCCGATCCTTCAGTACGTCGTTATCGTACTGCTTTTACACGAGATCAATTGGCGCGTCTGGAAAAGGAATTCTATAAAGAAAACTATGTCTCCAGACCACGCCGCTGTGAATTAGCTGCCCAATTGGGTTTGCCAGAATCCACCATTAAAGTGTGGTTCCAAAACCGTCGCATGAAAGATAAGCGACAACGCATTGCCGTCGCCTGGCCTTATGCTGCTGTTTACTCAGATCCCGCTTTCGCCGCTTCCATTTTGCAAGCAGCTGCCAATAGTGTGGGTATGCCCTATCCACCTTATCCTGCTGCTGCTGGTAATCCAATGCTGGCCACCGGCATGCCTTCCATACCTGTACATGGGCACAATCCCTACGGACAATACCGCTACAATCCCTATCACATTCCACAACGTCCCCAGCCAGCTGCCCATCATTTAGCCCATGCCATGCCACCACACATGTCCGCCAATCCAATGGCAGCTGCTGCCGCCGCTGCTGCTTATCCCTCAATGCTGAGTGCCATGCCTCCAGCCGCCTATGTTACTAAAACCCAAACACCTCCCTTGGACTTACAATCGTCATCTTCGCCTAACTCCTCTACCCTGTCACTGAGTCCCGCCGGTTCGGACCATACTAAAGTTTTTGATCGCAGTCTAAGTCCCCTAAGAAACAGTATAACACAGCCCATTAATTTACCTTTACAACATCAACAGCAACAACAACATTCCCAACATGAAACTTTATCCTCCTCATTACATTTTTCGGTGAGCAACGCTTCCTCCACAAACTCAGACTTAATAATGCCAACAATCACCACCACCACCACTTCCAATGCAAATAAACGGCCTGCCTCATCAATATCTCCTTTACCAACGCAAACCGGCTTACCAGCCGAACCCAAACCTAAACTATTCAAGCCCTACAAGACTGAAGCTTAAAAGGAGATTAATTGTGTCTAAAAAGACTAGCTGTTGATATAAAACTTACCAAAACTTTTCAATGTGATTGTGGTGCTAAAATTTAAGAAGAAAAAAAAAAACAAACAAACATAAAATACACTAAAGTTAATCGTACAAAAAGACAAATATTTTTTTTTATTTTTTAATTTATAATTGTTATTACTTGTATATGTATTTGTATAAATTATTTTAATTAGATTTTAATAGAAAAAAAATTTTTATATTTTTTAAGATTCGCAAATAATCAAAATTTTAAATTAATAAAAACAAAACAAATGAAAAGAAAAATATGTATGTATTTTGCTATTATTTCTTTGAAATGATACAAGGCCAAAAAACTTTTTCAAATCCTTGGCCTATACGGAAGGGAATACCGGATTGCTCCAACATTCGCTTATTTAAGCAGAAGTTAAAAATGATATTCTTTGTTTGCTTCAAAGTAATTAGCATTTCAAATAATAGGATTATATAATTAGGGAAGCCAGCCCTCTCAATATTTTGTATTTATTTATTTACAATTTATTGTTAAAAACCCTGCGCTTAAATTTGTTTTTAACACAAAAAACTATAATTGATGCCTGTCAAAGTTTTTTTTTGAGAAATTTTGCTCATTACTTTCAATAAATATGTGTATTTATTGGCATAAGTTTATGTCTCTACCTGCATTTAGCAGAAACCTTTTAAAATCGCCATCATAAAACAATAAATATCCACTAATCTTTAATACATACAAACATTAGCAAAAATCAAATAAAAAAAAAGAAATTTTTAAAATAATTATGACAAAACGCATGTATGTATGTATGTGTATGCACAAAGCCGATTACCGCCGCACAGTAGAATGTTTTGTAAGATGGTAACCAAAAATCTAAAATTTTAATATAAATAATTCAAAAGGTATAATGGGTTTGCGGTAACTTTTGTAAAATATAAATTCAAAAATTAATTATTAAAACATTAGATTGCTTCGTCCTTTCTAAAGTGTTACTCTGAAGGCATACTTAGTAATCTCTAAATTGAAATATAAGAATATAAAGTTTATACACGCAAAGTAAAAATGTTTTATCATTTATTTCGTCACGATAATCAAACATTTTATCATTTACTGTTTGCTTTTTATGAAAACTTCGATATGGTTGTCCATTCAAAATAGTATGATTTACAATATTTTTATGACAACAATAGTATGATGTCTCTACAAAAATATTATTATAATCGATGCCATTTAAAATAACAAATAGCCATTAAATGATAAGTGTAACAATAGTATGATTACAAAGCAATTATGTTGTGGCATGTTTTAATCATAATTTGTTTTCAACTGTTCTCTTCTTAAAAAAATTTTTAATTATTAAAAAGTTTGACATGTAAAGAAAAATATACAAAAATTTAAGAAAAATATTAATTAAAGCGATAAATTGTAAAAAAAAAAAATATAGAAAAAGTTGTATTTAAAAAAGTGAGTACAATAAATGAAAAAAATTAATTTATTTGCTATAAACACATTTGTTTCTTTTTGATCCCAGCAAAAAAAAAAATACCTGCAAAAGAAATAGTGAATGCATGGGTTCAACCCATGATGAAGTGGTTCAATTAAGATGAAACATGTATGATTTTAACATTAATGTGCCATTGGAGAGCATGTGTTTTTATGAATATATTTATAAAATGCTCTTCATTCTAATAAGTGCATACAGTGAATGCATAGTGGATGAAAAGAAACCCATGTTTCATGAGTTAATAATGTTTGTTTACATGAATTATTTAAGACTTTTTGCATGCATTTGCATGTATGTACATATGTTGAAGCATATCATTAAAAGTTAACTATTTTGGATTTGAAAAAGGCATGTTTCATGTATCCTCTTGCATTTAAGAATAAGAACTCATGACAAATATTATTCACATTGAACTAGTGCGAAATTTTTTTCTGGGCTCCTACAAACAGTATAGGGCCGATGTAAGTTCCATCCAATATTCTGTATCTACTGCTCGATGTTCAATTGCGACACAATTAAAGTTAACTTGCACATTCTAATTCTTATTTGGCATTTCCAGCTTGCGTTAGTCGGCCTGTATAGCGTCTGCTCTGTGGGTTACATTCTAAATACTGTTTGTTTATGTCGCCTGATAATTTCGCCAAGTGCGAAAGATCCAGAAGCATTTGTGTTTATGTAATTCATGTTGGATCAGTTCACTTCTGACGACAGGCGTATGTTGGAGATTTTTATGTGCAAATAAACCCGAAGAATCTTGCTTTAACATATATTTTTGCTGAAATAAAATGTGTTTTATTTTTAGTGATAGTGGGATAATTGCATGATACTTTAATTAAACATAATAATGATAACGTACAACCATTATATGTTTTAATCACAATCATATAATTCAATACTATGTATGTTGCTCAATCTTGTTATCAAAATCTTGGATTTTCTTTGCGTGTAACTGATTTTTCCCATTTGAGTACAAATATTAAAAATTTTAAATAATTGTGAATTGCCCTCTTCACAGTAAAAGAATTTTAAAAAAAAATTTAAATTATGGCTTTTGAGTTTCTTTATTAAAAAACTCGCACTGTGCTACTGTGCGCTGGCTTGGCACGTGCTAATCACTGCCTGAAAGTACGCTTACCTTATACGGTGAACATTAAAATTTTTGTAAAAATATTCAGAAAAAATTAATACAACTTTTAAATTGGCCTTCGTTTAATTATATACAAAAAACAAGTAAGTGTGTTATATTCATCTGTGCCGAATCTGCTAATATGTACCATCATGATAGATAGTTATAATGACCACATTATTGCCGACGCCATCTTTGATTTTTAATCTTTACATAGTTAATCGTATTCTGCTAGTCAAGCTCTTTCATTTAATACCCATATTGATGCGATTAAAAAAATATTCTCCATTTTATTTCAGACGCCATTTTGGATTTTTCACTTTTTTACATTTTACTGTATTCTACTGCTTAAGCCCTTCATGTGATAGCTACATTTTGAGGGTTGAAGAGGCCAAAGTCGTAATTACTATATCTGGCCATTATATCCGCCATATTATTTAGAACTCCATCTGGAACTTTAACCTTTTTATAGTTTACTGTATTCTCCTAGTCAAGCCCCTTTATTTGATATGATTTTAATAATGGGGTTTGAAGGCGATTAATTTTCAAATATTGGATTTGACCAATATAAATGTAAATTTATTTTATTTTATTTATTTTGTAGTGGCGGCCATCATGAATTTTTCATAGATTAAATATCCATATTGATGCTGTCGATTGACTAGGAGCTGAAAAATTTGATTTTTGTTTGTAAACTTGAAAATCATTGAAGCAGTGATATTTTGAGGCCTATATCTCAGTTAGTTTCAATTCGATTTGTTAGGTTTTCTCAAAAATTATTTTCAAGACCACGCCTTGCAATTTGGTGTCACTACAGCGCAAAAAAATTTTTGAGGAGCTTAAAAACTTTATGTTAAAAAAATACTATGTATTTTTTCAGATAATTCCTGCCTATAACTTGCCGATTAGTGATAGATTTGTCGAAATTTTTTTACGAGGAATATTGTATATGTAAATAGTAACAACCGTGTCTATAAATTATATTAGTTCCGAAAAATTTTTAATGTAATGGTTAAAATATGAAAAAAAAAAAGGCGGTCGTGTTTATTTACTCATATCTCAGAAAGTTATAAGGCGATTGTGCTGAGTTTAAATAGCAATTTATTCTTAAATAAGTATTTCCAAAACATTGATACTACAAAATTGTCTGTAAAATATGTGCGGCTTTCATAAAGTTGATTCAACCAACAGACGGACAGACGGAAATAGCCGGCCGATTCCCCTATTAATAAGCTTTAAGAAATTATATTCTTTATGGGGTCAGAAATTACAAATGCAATGATAATGATAATGGGTAAAAAAAACAGTACCTTTTCATGCTTCTCTTTCATTTTCGAACTCAACTTGGATTATTGTGTCTAACTTTAGAAATATATGTTTAAAGAAAATGCAAAATACATACTTAAAGTACCATAAAAATTAGAAAAGAGTATTTTTTTGTCACTTCATATCATCTTCAATATCACATTGGATCAATTTCTAAATTAAATTAATTTCTAAATTTAAGAAAATTCAAAAAATTAAAACAGCTTTATAAGAGGTTTATGAACCAATTATAAGCCTTTAATAATTGTTATGAATAAGGCAGTTATTATTTTGGAGGCAAAAAAAGTACAAAAAAAAAACATATTTTTTGATTCTGCAAAAAATGTTACTTTTCCATCCCTGTATGAATCGAATACAGCACTTTAAAAACATATGAAATTGCATTGTTATACAAAATGTTTCAATAGAAATTTCCAACACTAGCGGCTAAGAGACACAGATTTCTGGGCGAACATATACTGGACTCTCTGCGATATCTGAAGTTGGACTGAATTATCTACTGAGATACCTCATGGCCACGGGGTGGATCTAGTACCCTTAATTTTGGATTTATTCTGGGATACATTAGAACTGAGGAGTGATGTGGTCTTGCCAAAACGGAGTCATACAGACTTCACTTGACTGTTTGCGTGCAGTGAACTACCACGTTAACCAACCAACCAACAACAAGCACAAACACATATACAAATAATAACAATAGTACAATACAACTAGTGTCGTGAAATGATTTAATACCCTTTCAAGTTGTTTTATATCATTTTAAATTTAAAAGCAGGTAAAGGGATACTGATTTTACCCGTTTTTACCCCCATAAAATAAGAATTTTCTAAAATCTGCTCTTAGTGGATCTATAGTTCAGACAAGGAACCCTATGTCCAAATATGTCACAGCTTTTTCTGTTTGGGCTGTGCAATGATGAATCAGTTAGTCAATCACTCACCCAGGTTACTCTTCTAGATATACAAGAAATCGACTTGCATATTAATATATAAGATGGAATAGATTTTAACTAAAACATTTTCAATACATTTCTACAATTACTTTATTCTTTTAAAGTTGTTAATCAATTCTTAATTTATAGACAATTTTTGCTAAGCACTTCTCTATACTGTAGTTACCTTTGAAAATCGCCTAATTGACACTACCGATATTTAGTTACGATCACTACTGCACACTCGTATTCTTTTCATAACTCCACTAGTTGTAGCTCTATTCTTGTGTTAGGAATGATTTAAACAATTATTTATTTGTTTGTAGGCCAGACCCCTCCTGTTGTGTGTTGCTTGCATTCTTCAATGTCAATCGAAAATAGTTTGATGCCAAAATCAAGGTTAATAACTTTAGATTTGAAATAATTTTGCAACAAATTATTGTTTTTTTTTTTTTGTTTTTAGTATGACACGCGTTGATAACAAAATGTGAAATGCCATTAAAAAGAAAGTGTGCCCAAACTCCACATGGTTATTTGTGATGTACTGAATGAGAATTCTCCCCAGGATATGACCTTCAAGTGATTAGTAATTAATTTTCTTTTAAATTAGAGTTAGAAATGTCCTTTCATATTTGTCCATAGATTTATTAATGTGATTTTGTTTTTAATTTTGTCTTGTGTGTGTGTGTGTGTTTTTTTCTCTTTTTGTTTTTGCCACCAAAGGTGCTCACATCTGTTGTTATTGGTTATGATGACTGTAAAGTCATTATAATAAATATTAAATTAACAATGACACAAACAAATGTTTGTACCTATGCATATTCGTAAACATATTATTAGATTTTTAACAAGTCAAAATGTGAACAAGGCAATTCGTATAACAAAAAGGGTGTGTGTGTGTGTGTTTGTGTGTCCTGTGGGGTGTTATTTGACTACAATAAGAGAAGGCAAATTTACATTTAATTAGCAAACACAATCAAAAAACAACATGTGCCATCAATTTGTGTAATATGTAGTTGTTTTGGTTTATCTATTTTTTATCTGTGTAGTTTAAGTATGGCATTTCAAAATCCTTATCAATTGTTTTCACAAAGTACCGTAAAAAGGGATTACCATTACTGTTGTTGTGTTGTAATTTATCCCTTTTTTTAAACAAACTTTTTAAAAGTATTAGTATTAGTTTTGCTATTCGCCCTGGATGGTAAGAACAAATAAAAAAAGTTCATTGTCAGCACCAACATGGCATTGTAAGATATTTGCCTCGAACCAGAAGGCCACGCTTAATTCGCTCTGCGAAAAAGATTGAACGTGTAGAGCAAAGTGTTAACAAAAGACCAAAAACATAAATCAAAACCTGCAGATTGCAGGCATCGTCAAAATTTTAAATTCAACAGTTGATCAGAAATGAAATCAACTTTAATATACAACTGATTATGAGTTGCGAAACTCATTTCCATTTGAATGGCTTTGTTAGTACGCAGAACTATAGTTTCTGGGGTTCTAAAAATTCAAGAGGTATTTGCTAACGCCAATTGCACCCCATTAGGTGTAGAGTACGGTGTGGCATTACATCTCAAAATATCATTAGGCCTGACATTTTCGAAAATAAAACTTGACTTGCTGTAACCGCAAATGGAGAACGGTACCGGTTTGTGAGAGAACATTTTTTGTGCCCTACTGTGGGCCTGATCTGAGATATAGTTTTAGCAGGATAAAGCCACTGCCCGAGATTCAATAGCCATTTTCATAAAAAATTTTAAAGAGCGAACAATTTCCAGAATTTCGGCACGACTACTTTTTTAGGGCTTATTTAAAAGAGTCACCTCCGGTTCTTATAAAAAGTAAAATATTTTTCGTTCGTTATTTTCAAATAAAAACAATAACAAATTTTAAAAAAATTTTGTTTCCTCAATAAATTTACGAACGTAATTAATTTTATTTTTTATAAGAACAGGAGGTTAGTATATGTCAACAAGCCGTAGGCAATCCTTGAACTCAAAGCCAATATTGCTTCAGAAATTAAAGTGTTATAGCCACAAATTTTTATACCCTTCACACAGTGAAAAAGGGTATATATAGGTTTGTCATTCCGTGTGAAATTTCTACAATTTTCATTTCCGACCCCATAAAGTATATATTTTCTGAAAGCTTATGAATAGGGGAGTCGATTAAGCTCTGTCAGTCTGTCCGTCTGTCCGTCTGACCGTCTGTCCGTGTGTATGTTGAAATCAACTTTTTGAAGCCCCCCGACATAGGTTGGACCCGGGTAAGGTATTAAAATATCAGAAATATTCGGGAGTAGATCGGTATTGAAAATCAGAAACATCGGTACATAAACAACTGAGATATGAGCAAAAACCCACGACCACCTCGATTTTTTTTCCACAAAAACAACATTACAACAACAACATACATACATACAAACGTGTATACTGGTTAGAGAAAACGAGGCATCGAATCCCAGCTGAGCCAAAAAAATTTTTTTTTAAGTTTTTTTTTAAATTTTTTTTTTAATTTTTTTTTTATTTTTTTTTTATTTTTTTATTTAATATATTATTTATATTTTTATTATTTTTTTTTTAATTTTTTTTTTATTTTTTTTTTATATACATAATAATTTTTTTTTAAATTTTTTTTAAAATTTTTTTTTTAAATTTTTTAAAAATTTTTTTTTTTTTTTGTTGTTTTAACATACATACGTGAGTTTTTAATTTTACAATGGGACGTTTTTATATATGTATGTTTTTATATGTATGTACGTATTTCATATGGGATGAATGGTGACACAAACCACTGTTATTGCATGACTACACGTTGTGAAGGGTATATAAGATTCGGCACGGCCGAATATAGCGCTCTTACTTGTTAAACATGTTATGGAAATTGCTCTTAAACGAGATAATCATTGCAAAGTTACAAACGGGGTCATTTAAGTGATATTATTCTTATTATGGAAAAATTCCATTTTATGTATTTTATTTAAAATTTTTAATATATATGTATAAAAAAAGAGATATTGAATGTTTAAAGCCCATAATGACTTTCGGCCCACCCTGTACGTTCTCAATAAATTTCTTAGATTAAAAACAGATTTACATTAACTCTGTAAGGATTCTCAGTTGAAATCTCTGTAAACAAGAAAGAAATTCACATACAAACAAACAAAAATCTGTTGTTAATAGAAGTAATCTCAGCTAAAAATCCCTCATATTTAACAAATTAATAGCAAACAAACAATTACGCATAATTTTCCAATTAACAGACTGTTGTCTGACTGCTGCAAACACCCCTTGATAATTGAAACACTTATAATCCCTTATGATTAATAATAGACCTAGAAAACCTGTAACCCTGTACAACAACAACAACTGTAAATTTCCAACATCATTTCCTTGATAATGTGAAGTAAATCTAAAAAAGCTTAGCACCAACAACAAGGAAAAAAATGAATAAATAAAAACACATGTTAACCGTAAAAAATAACAACAACAAGCCAATTTAACTCCCCACTGTTCACACCTTCACCAACACCAACAATAACAACCCGAATAAACAAGTTTGGTATCGAAATAAACGGTTTATCTTATTTTTGCTTTTTTTTATATTTTATTTTATTAATCATTTTTTCAAAATTGTTTTCATATTGTCAAAATATGGTGAGAGAGTGTAAAAAGGTATAAATAAAATTATAGCGAAAAAATGTACTCATCTTCTACATCTTTTCCCAAGAGATATCAAAACAACCACCATGTTTCTAGGATGTTTACGTTCACAACCGAAAGTCTTCATCATTTCACTTCAAACCCTTATTTCAAGTTAAAAAAAACACAGTTTTTTTTTTTGTTCTGGTACTGGTATCCTTATTATTAAGTAATAAAATTATACCACTTGTCTAAAAAGCAGAAAATAAACAATTTTTTATAATACTTAAAGTTGTCAAAACATATTTTTGATAACTTGACAATAAACTGAGAGCTGGGCTGTTCAACCAGCTTTTTTATGAAATTGAAAAATGTACAGAACAATTGTTTATAATAAATATAAGTATGTTTAAATATAGAATTTTTTAGATTTTTCAAGAATGTTGTAACATTGGCGCAACGAGACCATTCTGAATTTTAAGACAATAAATAAGGTTTCTAGATTACTTTTTATAAATTAAAAATTAAACGAAATTATAGTATTTTCTATAAAACTACAAATTTTTTTTAATAACAAATTAATTTTTTTTAAATAAACAAATTATAAAAAATTTGCTATAATCATATATTGATTGAACATTTTATAAAACTTAAAATTATTTTTTTAAATTCTTTTTTTTTTTTTTAAATAAACAAATTATTAAAAATTTGCTATAATCATATATTGATTGAACATTTTATAA
This sequence comes from Phyto melanocephala, assembly GCA_941918925.1. Lineage (NCBI taxonomy): Eukaryota > Metazoa > Arthropoda > Insecta > Diptera > Rhinophoridae > Phyto > Phyto melanocephala. The sequence goes on from OW799237.1 coordinate 109,859,287, forward strand.
AAATTAAAAATTTTTTTTTAAATTCTTATAAAAATAAAAATTCTTTCAACAGAAATTTTATAAAAAAAATTTTATATGTACATATTAGAATTTATTATAATTACCCAGCAAAAACTAGGTAATGACTTGCTCTCACTAAACAACATACTTTTTAATGACTTACAAATCGTTCGTCTAACTAAGAAGTGTTTTAGTAATGACTAGATTTATAATGCACCCAAAAAATAATAGTCCAACGACATCAGCTCTGCGGCTGATAATGCAATCTTCAAAAACAGTGCGCAAAACATCGAGTGTGTTGAAACCAAATGTTGCCAATATCCTCCTCTTCAATTTTTGTGAACAAAAAGTCGTTCACCATGGCCCGATAACGATCGCCATTGACTGTAACGGCCACTCCTTGCTCATTTTCGAAGAAAAATGCCTCTGGACCAAAATCTCCACAAAACAGTGACTCTTATCAGCTTTTCAATGTATGCGTGTGGGTTTTCTGTGCCCCAAATGCCACAATTTTTCTTGTTTACAATCCACCAAGATCAAAATGAGCTTCATCTGAAAAGATGATTTTTTTTGGCAAAATCGTCCAAAATAATGTCTCAATATTTCCCAGCATTGTTCAAGCGTATATACAACCATATTCGTTCAGCGGAAGGATAAAATTAATTATCTGTCAAATCAGACATGAGCTAAGTGTTACCATTCACGAAATAAGCACTAGTTGGAAAAAAAACGTTAGATGGCGGACCCATACTAAGAGTTTAAGTAAAAGTTTTGCCAAAGCAGTTCATAAGCAAACTGATGACTGATTTTCACTGATTTTTGAATTCGAAAAATACTTATCGCAGAATAATCAAACCGAATTTTTGTCTTTTAAAGAATCGAACGACCATATCATTAATGTGTTATTTAGGTTATAAAATCAAGTACTTATATAAGTCCCTATTTATAAGAGAGCGTTATAAGTACTTACTTGGGTCCCTATTTTGAGTTCCCATTTGTAAGCGAGCGTGGTATAATATAATAATGGGTATAGAGATGTCAAATTGTAAGTAGTGAAGAACTGTTTTATAGTACTTTCAACTAATTATTTTGTAATGTGTTATTTTGCTGGGATTTTATAAAATAAAAAACAAGTAAGATTGCTATATTCGGCCGTGCCGAATCATATATACCCTTCACACGTATAGTCATGCAATAACAATTGTTTGTATCACCATTCATCTCATATGAAATACGTACATACATATAAAAACATCCCATTGTAAAGTTATAAATTTACGTATGTGTGTTAAAAAAAATATAAAAAAATTAAAAAAAAAATTAAATAAAATAAAACCAAAAAAATAAAAACATTAAAAAATAAAATAAATAAAAAAATAACAAATATAAAATAAAAATTAAAAATTAAATTAAAAAAAACCAAAAAAAAAAATATTAAAAAAAATAATAAATATGAAAAAAAAATTAAAAAAAAATTAAAAAATAATAATAAAAATATAAATAATATATAAAATAAAAAACAAATAAAAAAAATTGTTTTTTGGGCTCAGCCGGGGTTTGATGCTACGTTTACTCTAACCAGTATACCACGTCTGTATGTATGTATGTTGTTGTTGTATGTTGTTTTTGCTCATATCTCAGTTGTTTATGTACCGATGTTTCTGATTTTCAATACCGATCTACTCCCGAATATTTCTGATATTTAAATACCTCACCCGGGTCCAGATGATGTCGGGGGGCTTCAAAAATTTGATTTCAACAGACGGACAGACTGACAGAGATTAATCGACTCCGCTATTCATAAGTTTTCAGAAAATATATACTTTATGGGGTCGGAAATGAAAATTGTAGAAATTTCACACGGAATGACAAACTTTTATATACACTTTTTCACTGTGCGAAGGGTATAAAAATAATTAAAATTTTATAAAACAAGAAAATATAGGCATTCTGTCAAAAATGTTCTATAAAAAATGTAATTATTAAAATAAAAATTTTGAATTTTATTATTCTTATTTTTTTTTTTTAAATATTATGTAAACTTTTTCGATCTTTTTTTAATACTATGTTGTTTTTAATTTTATTTATTTTAAATGTAAACAAAAAATTTTCCCGCTTTTTTATAAAAAAATTTGTTTTTAAACAATTTTAATATTTTAATTGTTATAAATTGTAAAAACTTTCCTTGAACAAGCTTCCCAATGTGGTAGCGAAATATCGGAATAAAATAATAATAATTTTTATATAAAAAAGTGATCTTATTTTTTTTTTATTATTATTATTATTTTATTAATCATTTTATTTTTCAATTAATTGAATTCGGTTACTGATTTGTTTCTTTTTTTCATATATTCTTACCACAACGAGTTAGATCGAAATTTACCAAAAGCAACCTAATTTCTTTTGTTTATTATTATCTTTCTATTATCACTAGTTTTGTCCTGCTGAATTCAATTAACTTAAAAACCTGGATGATATTACCATCCAAAACGCAATCACCGATCAAACAGTGCTGAGAATAAAGTCGTAACTGCTTTGAAAAATGCATTTCGCTCGGCTAGTGCCGGCAAAACATTATTTTTTAAAGATTATTATCTCATTATCACGATTAAAAAATTCTTTGCAGAAATTAGAATTTTTGGAAATAAACTCATCCTGAATAAACATTTGAAAATTACCTATAATAAAAAATTTAGAAGAAAATATAAAAATTAATTCAAATTTTTTAAAAATTTTTTTTTTATAAAAATTAAATTTTGTATAAAAAGAAAACCAACATTTTTATGCAACAAACTAAAATTAGAGTAGTAGTACGTTCTACGGTCGATCCATTCGACTGTGATCTAGTTGTAGATGTTACTATACTTTTTTTGTTTAATTATAAAATACACAAAAAACACTCTGCAAGACAAATTTATATAGACAATGTTGACTCAAAATTTTTTTTAATCTTGTTACACACATATGTTTTGCGCATGAATTAGTAGCAACTTTAAAAGCTTATAACTCCTGAACCAATTTAAATAAAATTAAGATTGTGCTCTTCTGCAGGTAAATTCTTTTTAAATTGTATATTTATTATCAAAATCAGTATAATGCGAGCGTAAACTGCGTGACAAAAAATTTACTTGTCCATTAATATATAAGGTGAGAAAATTGTCGAAAATTTAAGTTTAAGTAAAAACTTTTTGTATATAAAGAGAAAACTTAAATTAAAATTTCTATAAAAGTAAAATATAGAGAATATTTTTATTAAATGAAAACTCCAGAAAATTGTATACAATAGAAAATTCGACGCAAACAAGTTACCAAAAATTTTCTATTTAAGTAAATTTAAGAGAAAATAAAAAATAAGAAAATTTATTTTTTTAAATAAAAATAAAAAATAAAAAAACGGCAACGCTGGTTGGCAACTCCTGAATTAAAAAAAAAAAACCAACACAGTAGCAAATAATTGTATCATCAACTGTGTTATAATGTTATTTTCCTCGCTGTTGTTGTTCTTTTTACTGCAGATGCTACTTTTCTCCCCTTCCTACTTAACACTCAATTAGTTGGTTGTATAAAGTCAAACTTTTATTTGAAGTATGCAAACCCCTTTTCACTATTATGGCTGTTTTTAAAAGTTTATTCTTTTATGTTTGTATGCGCATATTTTACAAGTGTTGTTTTGTTTTTCATGCGTAATATTGTTGTAATGCTTTAATTTTGTTGTTAGTGTTATCATGAAACAAATTACAATAAAAAAAACATACACACAAGTGTAATAGAGTACGAGTGGTTGTGTGTGCGTGTGCATTTTTTGGGATTGAAAACAAAATCATTGTTGATAATTTTTTAAGGATTATATAATGACTGTTGGGAAAAAAAAATTACAAACATATTAGGATTAAAAACACATTCTTTTTTTGTAACAAAAACACATGTGTTTAAACAGGAGGGATGAGAGGGAGTATGTCAGATAAATAAAATCTAAAGTCGATAAAAAAAATTTATACGTATAAGAAAATATTGAAGCTGTTTTACATCAACTTTAAGTTATTTCGTTGTCTTTTTTCATAATTGTATGTAAGTATGTATTTATGTATGTATATATTTATGCCTTTCTCCTGTGGTACCAAGAGTATCTACTGACTTGTCATTCCGTTTCTACACTATTACTTTCCGAGCTCATTAAGTATATATTTTCAGAAAGATTATGAGCAATGTCCATCTATTCAAGTTTTGGTTAAAATCAACCAACAATTAATACCACATACTGCACAGATCTGTGTGCGGTATCAAATATCCGATAATGAGTCGGTATTAAAATCCAGGGGCCGAATTACGGCATTCGATATCGATCGAAAATTCAATCGAACGTTAAAGTTTTTCTTACATTTTGTATTGTATTTGTATTATTAGAAATAAGAATTCTCTCATTTTCGATTGCTTTCGAATGCCGTATTTCGTCCCCAGCACAGTCTCCCCATAGCATTTTGTGATATGTGCAAAAAAACTGGACTGTCTATGATTTTTTTTTTTAATTCTTTCTAATAAAAATCAAAATTTTTTAGGCCTAGGATAATTTATTGACACATGTGCTACCATTTGTAGACATGATATGCGCTGGGAGATATTTTAAAAAAAGGTTGAACAAATTGGCCAAGTTACAGGCAAAAATATGTTATTAAATATATATTTTGTAAATATATTAGGTTTCAAAAGCTCATAATTAACTTTTGGACATGTTTTTGATACCAAAATATAAGCCGTAGTGTTCAAAATTATCGCATGAAAAAAATAACAATTTAGGATTATCTGATGCACTAAAAAAAATATTGAATTCATTATGGCCGCCAAGTAATTAAAAATGTACCCACTTCAACCACCTCAATATTTTGATCAAATGAAAGGGCTTGACCATTAGAATACAGTAAACTATGAAAAAGTTAAATTTCAAAATGGCGCCCTGAACAAAATGAAGGATAATTTTTTTCATAGCCCCGTCAATATGGGAAGGCGCTTGAGCGGTAAAATACAGCTAACAATGTAAAAATTCAAAAACAAAAAGGTTGTTTGAAATGATAAAGCAAAATGGCGTAATATTAAATCTAAAATCTAGCTACTATATCTATGTACATGATGGTAGAGGGTATTATCAGACTTTGCAAGGCTAAATAAAGTTCTCTTATTCTTTTTTTAATTTATAGGTATTAAGCCTAATAAAATCTGTGGCAAAAAGGAATAACTGCTTAAGTCGACTTAAGCTAAAATTGAGATAATCACACCATAACATTACTGAAATTTAAAACTACACAAAGGCGAGTTGTCAACTATTTTGCAGAACTTTACGAAAAGTTTTAGTATAAAAACTTAATGCGTATATTTTTCAACGAACAATAGGTATCATTTGAAATAGTAACTTGTTTTAACTTGTAATTTAACTTAATATACGAAAACCAATATGATCTTTAATATATAAATTTAAAAAAAATCAACTAAAAAATTTAAAAGTAAAAAAAATTTAAAAACAGACATAAGCAGTTTTTCCTTATTGTCACAAAAATTATTTCAATTGATTTTCACAAAGCATCCCTTTTTCAGATTTTATTATTATCCAATGTAACTCTCTCTATAATTTTCTAATTAATATACCGTATATAAATGGTACGAATATATGTATGTGTGTATGTATGTAGGCATGTTATCTCAAAATCGTTTCTCATTAATATGTTAAATATTAAAAAAAAACCTCTTTCGGTATAATTAAAAATTAGATGCTCTGTAGTTTAATTAGCACAATATTAAATGGGAAAATCGGCATAAACCATTTATATTTCAATCAATTGTTTGATTGTTGTGATCAATGATTTCATTAACAAATAAAACAGTCATAGGTATATTAGTATAAGCATAATGAAATCATATAAAAAATATTTGTTACAACAACAAAAATACTGACATTTCTGTTCATCCTAAAGAAAAAAAAAACTAAAACAAAAGCATGTATGTATGTCTGTGTATGCATTTGCTGTTGTAAAAAAAATTAATTTTATAGCTCGATGTGAGAGATGATGAGTAGCAACATTAAAGCAACAACACTTTAACGATTTGTTAACAAAACTATTTTTTTGTTTGTTTATTTATTCTTCTAACCAACCATAAATGTTTGTCTTTCAATATTTAATTTTTTTTCTTTATGACCGCAATCATTATGACAAATAGTGGGTAATATGAGTTTTATAAAACATTTGTAACATTAAAGATATTGATTAAAGCCCTTTTTATATTTATTTATATGTTTTTAATATTTACATATATTTTATTTTTTAGAAAATGTTGATGCCGATCCTTGTTAAACTGTGAATCAGAGAAAATTTATACTTGAACCTGTTCAATAAGAAAATTCTCTAAAATTCGTAATTTTTTTCCAATATTAAACAACTTCATTAAACCCTGAAATATTGGCAATATTTACCTTTGCTTGGGGTTTGAAATTGTTCACAGCAATTGATTGAATTTTTCTCATTTCTCTCTCCTTTCTGAACAATCACAATTGATCTATTGGTCTCTGGGTAGAGCAGCCGTTATTATGTGGATTATCAAAATATTGGCTGCAGTTATTAAATTTTATTTTATCTAAGGCACGTTACTGCAAACATTAATCAATTAGCTGCCACGATCATTCAACTTAATTAAATTTAATTTTTTTCCCTGCAGCTAAATCAAGTCCTTAGTCCTCGCTAAGAAACCAATAATTTGGGATGAGCATAAGGACAATATTCAAAAAGCTATCGACGAGTAATGTCACATAAATATATTCGAACGAGTCATCAAAGCCATGGCAGCCATTTTAATTTCTATAGTGCGTTATTTTTTATTAAAAATTCTTTTTCTATTATTCTTTCTGGTCACCGTTTACCTGTATTATGGTTTTAAATTTTTTTTTATTTTGAGGCCTGCTTTTGGAAAATTTTACTATTTAAAAGATTTATTATTGAAAGAGAGTTTTGTAATAATTATTTTTTAATAAATTTATTTTTTACAAACTGAAATAAATTCTACATTGAAATAAATTATACAGCCCAATTCTAAATAACAATTCCCTGCGAATTTTTTCCCTGTTCCCCTATTCTGAATGATTTCTCCCCGGGAATTTTTTCCTTTTCCCTTATTCTCAATGAGCTTCGATATTGGGAAACTCTTCCTCGGGAAAAAAGTAGGAATTACGAATGACAATTAAAGGGAGAATGTGATAATAAATGTTGGGAACAATTCCGCCAACAAATTGTAGAGGAATTGTGCAAAAAAAATGTAATGTTATGAAAAATTTAATAAATATCGTTATTTAATAGATCAAAACAACAAACAAGAAACTATAAAAGGTTCTTTTAAACACAATGCAATGACCCATCCTTTGGACATCTCTAAGGAGTCAGAAGCCAAGGTTTAAGAAGGTAATCTGCGTCTTCTTGTAAAAAAACATTGATTATCTTCTGTTGTCATTCAGAACCTTACCAAGGAGCCAATAATTGCTGCCGCTTTCAAGATATTCTTTCTCAAAATAAGATCGCAATTTACTGGAGTTGCAAATAAAAGAGTCGTGGTATGCACCAGGATGGGAGGCATCGACGTACTGAATTTTTAGCTCATGATCACAAACCTGTTAAAATTTTATAAAACATTAAAAAAAAATTAAATTAAGTATTAATTCTTGCCAGCATTACGTTTAAACTGTAGTACCCCTTTCTGTTGTAGTGCAAGTGCTTATTATTAGAGGGAGCTATAATGCGGACATGTGGACGGGACCACGCAACCTGTAACGCTGGGAATGCAATGTTTTACATACATTGATAACGCAATTTTTCGTTTTGCCTCCTCCGTTTTGCAGTATGTAATCCACCTTGGGCATAGATAGATGCTCTTCAAATATGTTTAAGACTGCATTGGGCCAAAGACACGTTGCAATCTTTCCCTATACCCGCTTTAATTTCATAATTTAAATTAAATGTTTAATTTTCACACAAATTTTTAGCAAATGTCCATTTAAAAAAAACAGCTGTAACAAAATGGCTGACCTCGAATATTCTCTCTCCCTTTTTATTCTTCTTCCCCTCTGTTTAGAACTTGAGGATTTTATTCACAGGAAAATTTATTCTCCGGGAACTTATTTACCTGGGAATATTTAGAATTGGGCTGATAGAAGTTTTGTTAAAATTGAAAAAATTATTTTTTTAAAGAATTTTATTTTTTTTTAACAAAAATAACATTTAACTCCTCCACACATAAGCTTTAAATATCCAAATCTCACCCACCCTCGTAAACGAAATGTGCCTTAAAAGGGGTACAAAGTTTTTATTCCACATCATCTATAAGACGTTACCATAAATTCCCTACTTTCACAACAACAAATCCCTTATTTATAGAAAACTTTAAAATTCAATGCAACTTTAAGGAACGTCTTCAACAAATACAATATTGCATCAATGCAGAATAGCTACGATTCGTTGTTACTGCGAGCGTTTAGAAAATTGTGTCAAGCCCTACATTCATTACATTCACAGAGATGCCTGCCTAGCAGCTCTTGTGAATGGAGCGGTTAGAAGAAATGGCTACAAGATTTACGAAAACTGTAAAAGGATTTAAGATTTTTTACAACAGTTGATTCTGTTAATAGTAAATTAGCACCTCAGTGAAAGAAAAAACAAGAAAAAACTAAACAAAACTTTTTTATAATGATGACGTTTATCCATACATGACTGATGCGACTTTTGAGGCGTAAAATATTCGTGCTCCTAAATATTTATGAACAAGTTTATTCGATGTATTCTCCTGTTAATATAAAATGTTCAAATTGTACAGGGTGCTTTTTCTAAAGAGAGAAAGTTATTAAACTATTAGTTGGTTATAAAATCTTGCAACCTTTTTGGCTCAGTTTAATTGGTCTTCTTTTTATTACAAGGAGACCTCGGTGGTCCAATACGTCACACTTTAAGAAAATATGAAACGAAATATAAAGAAAAATTAATTCAAGAAATATTTTAAGAAAATAATAATGATTATCGTAACAACAACCAATCTCCTTAGACTCAGATGATGATGGACATGACTTCATCATACTTTTTGGAGAATTACATCAGTATCTTTACTGGTGGGTTATTTAGGGACGAGAGGGCATTTACTCGTGTATAGTCGACGATTTAAATAATTGTTTTACTAAATGAAACATCATTAAGCAAAAATCGTATTTCTTAAAATAGTTAAGTCAATTAGCCATTAACTTTTTGAGATTATTTTGTGGGGGGTAACGTAAAGTCATTGGCTTATGTGAACAAAGCACAACTTTTAACCCAGCCATAACACTTACATGTCCGAGTAGCTTTTTCTTTTAAATGCTAAAGACCTTTGAGAAAAATCACCCTATATTCACATTTGTTTATATTTTTGTATTCAAAAGTCTATTATCTTTATTTTATTTCATATAAACATTTATTTTTCTCCTTCTTTCTTTAATTTTTTTCTTTCTTTCTTTCTTTTAGGCGTCCCAAAAAATATTAAAGAGATTTTATGGGAATTGTAAAAATATATAATTTTTTTTCTTTTGTAGCAAAATAATATTGTTGTTTCTCGTACTCCCTTGTGATTCTTTAGATTTTTTGATTAAAATTTTTATGATTTTATTACTGATGAGCAGTATATACTTATAGACACATTTGTTGTGTTTTCACATGTAAACGATGGCAGTTGAATGATAAAATGATTATGATACAGAAGTTTATTTTATGCTTACACGCACACACATATGTATGTATGTAAGTGAATGTGTATGGGTATGATACGTATTATATATTATTTATGATATATAATAAATTGTCGGCATTTTCAATCCTTTTTCTTGTACCCTAAAGGTATATTGATTAAAATATCCATTATGGAGCATTAAATGTTTGTTTAACGGTAGGAGACTTGTAATATGTTTAAATTAAAAAATACCACTAAGAAATTTATGACCGGTCAAGCCCGAACATATTATGTTCTACACCTTAGCATAAAATAATTTGAGCTTAATCTTTATTGCAATTCAAACTTGAGACATTAGTCAGCCAAAGAATGATTTTTTTCATAGTGTTTTTGCTTTTGATTGTTTAGATGGTTTCCGGTAGTGGACTTTAGAAGGTATTTAGAGGCAATGACGGCCCCAGTTGAACCGAGCTAAAAATTTTTAAAAGTTATTATTATACAAACTTAAAATTGTTTAAAATATAATGAAGGTTATTTGTTGTACTCCTTTTTGCCAGCTTTCAATAATAAAGGAATTTATTTTTTTCGTTGCAGTGAGTTTTGCCTTGATTTCAATATTTAAAACGGTTTTATAAGACTAGGGTAGGAGTGTCGCAAGCACATTTCATCTTAATATAAAACATATTTCCGTTGAATTTGTATTGAATACGAATAGTTCTAAGCCATTTATTAATGTTAAAGATCAATTCACGATTAATATTGAAGGCGGTGCTAGTTAAGATACGACTGAAGTAGTCATGTACACCAAAGTTCATTAAAATAAAATTTTCTGTAAGAAATCGAGAATTTATCGGACATTTTGTATTAATCAAAATTTTTTTTAAATTTGCTGCAAACAGAATCTTCTATCTTCTTCTTCTATATACACGGCTGGACTGATTTTGATGAAATTTTCAGGGAATCGTCAGAATATTTAGGCGGGTGACACTGTGGAGTCTGATTTTTGATTTTCAGTCTGCGGGCGGAGGGGCGTGGCAAAATATAATTTTCATACTGCACCACCAATGACATGTACAAATATTTATTTCGTTTGCTTTTTTTTATGAAAGCCGTTTTCATGTTTTTCAAAACGAGATATCAAACTCTTAAATCGGTTATGTAGTTCCGAAGATATTTACAAAAAACCTATGTTAATAATGATCCAATATCAAAATTTTAAAACTTTCGAAATGTTGCATTCAAAATCCGAGTTTTCGGTTTATTTACAAAAAATGTTTACAGCTCAATGAGCAAATTCAATTGAAACTGCCCGGCAAATTAATCAAATACAAATCGATCGACACAGTAATGGATGACGAACAAGCCGTTAATTATCCATCAAAAACTTTTCACCAAATTTAATCGAGGCAACAATCATCGGTGGCAGATTCAAAGGCGAAGACGTACTTATTCCACGAATTCCGATGATTTCCAACGATTTTCCATTCCAATTCAAGCGGCTCCAATTCCCTTTGCGTCTTGCCTTTTCTATAACCATCAACCAAGCACAAAGCAAATCATTGACTATTGTTTGCTTAATTTTGAAAAATTCATGTTTTTCATACGGCCAGTTGTATGTGGCTAGCTCCCGAGTTGGCAAGCCAAAAAATTTATATATTTTTACACTAAATAAAAACGTTGTCTCTCCGCTGGCATTAAGATGAAGTAATAAATAAATATAATTTTCAATTTGCCTCAAATTCATGCGTTTCTTTTTAGATTGAGCCCATACCTACACCATATGCAAGTTATTCTGTAAAAAAAAACTTTATGATAGCTATTCCGTGAATTTTTATTTGAAGCCCGTAAATTTCGTTAAAAGCCCAATTTAAATCGTGTGGTAACACGGACATCAGAATTTAAATTAAAATGAGTTCAACATAAAAATATTTTTGGAGCCAGCAATGCAGACCGGGTACAACTAGTACATGAATAAAATATTTCTTAACAATGTTTTTTGGGACCTTTCAACAAACCTCCGTCTGTATTAAGTGATATTAATAAGACTTTAACTGACGTACAACACTTAAATAACGTTTTATTTATTTATTTATTTAGGTTAATGGATTCAAGATCCTTACAGACTTTTAGACAGTACAAATAGTTACATACTTTCAGTTATTCAAGTTAAGAATTATTTTAGACTTTACAATATTAAAATTAAAAGAAAAATCAACATATTGATAAAATTTATTAAATTCAGTACAAATTCTTAAAAACGGATTATAGTTGGCATAATTTCTTCTGAAAAATTTGACAGATAGTGGATAAAAATAACGTGTAGAACGAGATGGTACATTAAAAGAGATATTGGAAATCAAAAAATCAGAGCATACATTTCCCTTTATTAAGTTGAGAACAAACGTGACATTTAGCATCGTTCTTCGACTTTTTAGCGTTGACAGCTTTATAAGAGCAAGTCTACTTGTGTAAGGCTGCATGTTTAATGGATTCCAGTTTAGTCCTCGAAGACAAAATAACAGGAATTGTTTTTGTACAGATTCAATGCTATTGTTGTAAACATTATACGTTGGATCCCAAATTATTGAACCATACTCAAGAATAGGCCTGACCAGGGAAGTATATAATTGTTTCGTTATGTATGGGTCCTTAAACCCCTTCGACCAGCGTTTTATAAATCCAAGTACTTTGCGGGCAAAGTTGCCAAATTTTTAAACAAATATTTTCAAATAAATTAAAAAAAAAAGTTCTAATTGTAGATAACTTTTATGACTTACTTCGAACATTTTCACAATCTTAAGGGTAATATTTTATAAAATATTTATAAACAATATTAGCAGCTACTTAAATACACTCATATACATATAAACAAAGGAATGTGTGTATGATTTTATGGATATGTACATACTCGTATATGTGTGTGTATATTGTATAAGTAATAATGTATCGATGAATGAAATGTTTTGAAAAGCATACAATTTATCACACGTACAACACTAACACAAACATCGGCCGCATTTTAAGCGTAAAATACAGCAGCAAAATATTAAATATATTTCGATATACATCCATACATATATTTCAAATACACTCTCACAATAATATTTCTAAGATATAATCTCTTACTGGATAAAACGAAATATTATTGCGTGACAACAATAACAAAAACTTAATATGTACAACTATAGAAATGCTTATAAAAGCGTTACTAATCAACAACAATTATGAGAATACATATGAATATAATCGGAATCTAATGTGATTTCGTATAAAATTGGCAAAACAACAGAAGCAGTAGCAACGACAACAGCAACAACATAAATACAAGACAAAAGGACAGTCGATAGAAGGATGTAACTAATATGAATGTTTATTAACAGGCAAATATATAATAAAGAAACAACAATGAGGAATAATTTGTCGATGATGTCACACACTCACACACATACATATCGAATTTATGTTTGTGTGTTTATATAGAAAAATCTTTTAATATGCATACGATTAAATTTGTTCATTTTATTGTGATATTTTCCCAACTGATGTCGACAATGATGATGATAACAAATTTCCATAACATGCCAATTAATTTGATTTCTATCAACACAATAAACAACATGCACAGACGAGCGTCCAACCAAAGTACGAGAATGGCATATAACTCACAAATACGCACACATATGTACATACCAGAGAACGCCATATTCATAAATTTTGTCAAATAAATCATACTTGAAAATTCTTAATCACATTTTAGTGCACTGAACAAAAACCCACTGCTCCCCCAAGGCATATTAATTCATCAGGTAGTTGCAGTTCGGAGAGAATTTTTTTGTTTATATTTTTTTATTGATAAAGTTTGACATTTAAAATAAATGAGAGAGAAGAGAATATTGTTTTTTATCTAAAGACTTCAACAGCTGTAATTTAAAATAAGTGAAGACAAAAAATAATCAGCTGACGAAACAAGACTACCTGATGAATAAATGTGCCCTGCTGCTCCACATAATGAGCAGTATGCTGTCGAAAAGTTCTTTTACTCTTTATCTAGTTGTTTGAATGAAATGTGAAGAAACTTATTTTGTTCTCTCTCTTACTTTAATAATAAAGGGTGATCTTTTTGCTATTTGTTTATTTTAGTTTAAAGAACACATTCGAGTCATGCGGCAATTCCTAAATTGCTTAGTTAGGCTTGCCATTTAACCACGAATAGACTAATAAACGAACGACGTTGTAAATATATTTATTAAAAAAAATTTATGGTCGTTATAATCGACTCACCACACAGGCTATTCTAATTCTTTTGCTGCTGTATCGGCCAGTGTCAATAAAAATCGCGATATATCAATTCGTTGCCGTTGTCAACAATTGGACTTGTGTTATTCGGCCACCTGAAAGATTTCTCGTAAGGACCTTAGTATGAAATCATACAAAATACAGCTGCTTTAAGAACTGGATTAGCATTCATTTTTTTTTTAAATTGTCTTCAGTAACGAAGTTCATTCTAAGGTCAAAAGCTGCCAAGGCACTCTGAAATATGAACTTTTTGGTGCAGCTTGTGGACCGACGGCATCATTGGACCGTACTTCTTCAAGAACAATGAAAAACGAAACGTAACTGTCAATGAAGCAAGTTACCGCGCGTAATTACCGACTTTTATTTTTCCCGAAATTGAAGAATTAAACTTGGTTAACATTTGGTTTAAATAAGACTGTGCCACATGCCACACGGCCCATGATATCATGAAGCTATTTAGAGGCAAGTTTTGTGAGTCCATTTTGGAGCACTCCATTGGCCGCGGAGATGAAAAGAGAAAAAAAACATTTTACTAAAATTAATGAAGAACCTAATACTTTTACATGTATGTGAACAACTTTATTGTTCCGATTACTATCATGAATGTGAGTGGATTTGATTAATTTGAATTTTTGTTCACTTGAACACTGCCAGTCTCTGATACATATTTACTTTGATACAGGCAGCACAAATTTGTTTTTAAGGGTGGTTGCTGGACTGACTACTGGTCTTTGTCTTATCATCAGAATTTATTTATTGTCTGTCATGTTTGCATGTTAAACTGTTTATTAAACTGGGGTTGTTTGCCGGGCGGTGGTCTATATTTGAAGCGAGAGACCATATGAATGAGAATTACAATTAATTGACTTGAAAATATTTGGACAAGTTACCAAAAAAAATTATTTTCCATCCATAGATGACCGATCGACCATTTTTGTGATAAATATAACGATTAAATGATAATTGAGTATGAATATTTTTTTAGGAAACAGGGTGAGCTCTAGAATAGTGTTTTATTTTCTTTTGCTAGAAGAGAAAGTTTTTTAAAGTTTTTATATAAATGTAATAAATTTACGAAAATTATGAGATATTTAGTCTAATCAAAAAATAGTTTAAAAAAATGTCAAAAATTTCGTACATCGCTTGTACATAGGGCTCAACATCAGTTGACCTAAATAGTTACTTGATTTTATCGAATATCGTGACAAGATTAAGAAGATTTCACGGTCTAGGCGTTCTGGTTAAAAAACAGAAAAAGTCTAAGCTTGTTTGTTTGTTTGTTTTTTTGGTGTAATAGTTTGTGACTAATTTCGTACGTATGTATATTAAAAAGGTCTGCCATCTGATTTGCATCGTTTTTATTTTCAAACCAATTTATCAAGGTATTGATGCTCTCACTAATTTCGAGAAGTTCACTTTTGGTCCTTGAATACTGAACTCATCATTATCATTATCGGACGAGTCATGGTTACCTTCGAAAATTCGGTCCTTATTCCAAATTTCAGTATCATTGATGCTGATATCAATAATTGAATTTCTAGAAGAGTATCGTTGTATACACTAAATACTTATTTGCTGTAATCTGGTTAGGGAGCGGCATGTCGTCTTGACTATCATACATATCATCCCACTTTATGAAAAAAGTTTGTCAAAACAATGTACAAATACATTAAAACAATTAATTTGATCGAAATTGTCAGTTAGGTATATTAAGATATTTATATAGTTAATTCTGTGAATGACTTAACAATTAAGCCGGTGGTATTTTAGCTTAAACATTTTTGTAATTAACACTTATTATTGGAACACCCTCTCGCTTTGTCTGTTTTTCTTTTCTTTCTTTAACCTATAAACAAAGATAAATGACCAGTGATTTATATTAAATTTTGTTATTCCGTTAAAATGGCAAAATGTTTGGCTTTATTATTGGCCATCTATACGTATGTTTGACTGTTTAGCCGTTTAACTTTTTGGCTGGTGGGTTATTTTGTTGTCCTCAATAAAAATCTAATAAAGTAATTCGATAAAGTTGTTTGTTTGTTTGTTGGTTGGTTCGTTCGTTCTTTCGTTTATTTAACGTTGATGCATGTCGACAGTTAATAAAATTGAAGGCAGCTCTTAATGAAAATAAAATGATTTCAGCCATCACTTGTGTGGTTTATTTAGCTTAAAAAAAATGTAAAATATGTATTAGAAGCGCAGCAGGGCACAGTAGGATTGATTACAAAATATGTATGACAAATAAACGGGTATAAACTTTTGATTAGAACAGGGGCCAATTCGATTAAGTGCGAAAAAAAAGAATTTCTCCTAAAACTTGTTTTCAATTAAAATTTCCATCACTTAAGCTTTTCAAAAATGATTTAAACCATTCTGTGAGTATACAGTGTGAGTTATTAAAATACGGCTGTTTTCAGCTCAAATTAAACGATAATGTTTAATAAACAATTTTTAATTTTAAGGTTATTTTTAACCACTATGCCACTATCATGGCCCTATACACCGTTTTCTATTCCCCCCTTTTACAGTTGCACCACCCAAACTGCACAGCGCATGAGCGCAAAATAAAACGCTAAACAGGAAACGAACAAAAATGGAGTTTTAGCATTTCAAATACTTTTTAGTATACCAATGCACACAAACAACACAAATACTTTAAAAACTAACGTGTAAGTGTGTGTGTGTGTGTGTGATATATGGTATTTGTAGTAAAATAAAAAAAAATAAGAAAGGAAAATAAAATAAAATACAATTTGTATACTTATCGACCGACCGTAAGAACGAACTGCGGCGGAACAACCATTGTTTGGTGATGAATTTCGCGTTAAATCTATTTATCGTGGAATTGGTTTAAAAAATAGCTAAAATAGTATTAAGAAAAAAACTAAGAAAAACTAAAGTTTTATGGTACTACGTTCGTTATTTTTTACTTGTTGTTTGTTGTTTTCCTTGCAGACTATTGTGGTTCCCTACACGCGCTACAGACCATCATATACCCATCTATTTGCAATTTTATTTTACCAGGTTTTTTTTTTAATTTATAAATATGTATGTGTGTATTTTTGTTGCTTTTTTTTATTTTTTTTTTTTAGTTTTTGTATTTTTTTAGAGTTTAAAAGAAAATTGAAAATTTTTATTGCGGTTTGACTTTGATGCTGCAGAGGGAATTGCAAATGTCAGAGAATAATGTATAGAATAGAAATGTGCATACAATAATAATTTTGTTAAACATTTACTATGCCAATGGGATGACCTTTTTTGTCTTAAAAAAACATGAAAACATTTTAACTTTTGTGACCAACATTGTAAAAAATACATTTTCGTTTACAAAAACGAAATAAAGTGCAACAGCAACAACAACAAACTACAAAATACTTTAAAAGATACATATACTTACCAGAGATTGGCATTGTTAAAATGAGCAAATATTTATATTAATCAAGTTCACTTAAAGTGCCCTGGCGACAATAAATTTAACAATTCGGAAATGGTTTGTTGTGATGTCGTTAATTTTCCACTACACATACGCATGTTCAACTCTAATTAATGAAAACCGACATAAATTTTGATATTTTCATTTGATGAGTTTTTATTTGATCGTCTTCAGTTGTAGTTGACAAAAACAATCTAAGTTTTGTGTTTGTCGTGATGGTAAAGTCTACGGATGAAGAAAAAAATTTTCATTTTTATTGAACAATACCAAAGCTTGCCAGGTTTATGGAAAAGATTTTCGTGTATAAAAGAGTTCATTTTTTGTACCAACCTTACATCCAGAGTTAATTTTTCATATTTTGTTTCTTCCTTTTCTACAAAACTGCGACGACATACTTGCAAACAAATACAACGAATTAAAAATTTAAATGCTGATTGACGAGGTTATGTGTAGATCGCCGATAAAAAAGAAAAAACGACTCAAAAAAATATGCAAACACTTGAGGGCTTATTTGATGATCTCCAGGACACTTTTGATTTGATTTTTTCTTAACACTGAAGTGTTTCAGAAAACCATTAAATACAGTTTTCATTGACAATTTTTCTAACTCAGTCCTATACGCGTTTCGGGAATGGCAGCCTTAGTGCCGAAATCTGGCACCTGTGTTTTTTTATGTAGACAATATACGTACTCATGTCGGCCAAGAAATGGAATTGAATCGTAAACATGTTCGTACAATTATTTTTTACAACTTTCGACGTGGATTAAATCAGCAACAGTGCATCAATTAACTAAGTTCGATTTTTAGCGATAAAGCACAATCAAAGACCACTGCTTATCGATTTTTTATTATCGTCGCCCAAGATCGGTTGTTGTTCTGGAAAATATTGATGCTGTGCGTTAAAAAATAGTATAGCAAGATCGTCATGTAACTTATCGTAAGATTGAGGCATTTTTTTGTAAAAAAGATTTGTCCGTGTTGGATCCCTCATCGCGTCAATTGGTAGCAAGTAATGCTCAAAATACGATCGCGGTGCTTCAAAACATGTGTATGAAATCCTGACAGATAACGAATCTTAGACCTACACTTGTCAGACCTACGTAAACAGCATTCGATTGAATGTTGACCAAGTTGTCCAATTTAGGCGTAAATAAACTTTTCGGCAGCCTTTTGCTCATTTTGTTGAACATTGAGTTTTTTGTTCAATTTTGTTTAAACACACAAAGGGTGTCAAAATTTGAAGTATCAATGGTCAATGGTGGCACTTGCCACACATCAAAAGAACAAATGATCTTTTGAAAGAAAATTTCGAAAATCGGCATTGGCATAATTTCTCATAGAGGACAAGTTAATTGGCCACCAAGATAGTGCGATTTGACATCTTTAAACTATAATTTGTGGTTTTTTTTAAATCGATAGTATACAACAATTATCACAAAATAGTTGAGGATTTTAAAAAATATTATCGAGCAGATATTAACCACTGAACACGGTTTATTGAAAAACGTGATTAAGAATTTTGGTAAAATATTGCGAGCCTGCCAAGCCAGAACCTTATATTTGTAATAAACTGAAATAATTTTTTTATATCCAATAAAAATTCTTTTATATTAAAATTAAAAGTATAACACAAATTACGACACCCCTTATAAAGTGATGATTGCATTTTGGAGAGATTGTTTATAATTTTTTTTATATGAAGTTTGATAATTGGAAATTATAATAGAAGAGAGAATATTATGAAATTTTAATATTTCGTAAGAAACAGCTGATGTTCAGCTGATCAATTGTAACTACCTAATTAAGTGTACTTTGCATGAGTTGTGAATATGCCGCTCTCTGCTACTTACATGCAAATGCACATACATAAACACATACTTATTTAAACTAATGATTTAGTAATTTTGGTAGTGACTTGTAGCGTTAATTGGTGTCATAAATTTTGGAAATGTGCGAGTATTACAATTGTTGTTGAGGTTTCATTGCATGCTCGGATTCTAAAAAATGATATCACTATTGTTTTCTTCTTATTATTTTTTTTTTTTGCTTTAAAAAAGTACCCAATATTTAGTTTCGCATGCTCTCAGCACAGAGACCTTTTTTTTAAATAGAGTCTTTGCATTCAAATGCGCGAAATTTCATGTTGTTCTAATATGTGTTCAACTCTCTAAACCTACTTAGCGTGTATAAACAGAAACGATTATTTAGTTTTTCCATTTTTTCCGTTGTTTTTTTTTATTCTTTATGTTTTTTTCTTCAAATTTCACTAAACAGTTTTAAAAAAACGTTGTAAAAAATGTTTGTTAAAACAATGACTTGTCAAAAAACTGCCTCGATTCTTCTAGTTCTAGTTTCACCAGAGTTAGTTTACAAGAGCGATTTCCTAGAATGGTTTTTATAAAAAGATGACCTTGTTAATATCTGTTTTATTATTTTAAATTTTTGTCTCTGCCTTACAATTCGGCCATAAAGAAATTGACTCACAGTGGGTTTATAAAAGGAATTCTTAAAAAATTAGTTTCTTTTTTTTTTGTTTTCGTAAAATGGTCTCCTTAAAAAATCTTCTAGTTTTTTCCCTCTAATCTCAATGTTAGTGTAGGCAGGCCTGTGGAAAAAGTGCCTTAGAAAATTAATATTTAGTTGACATTTTTAACATGTTTTTTAGAGTAACTAATGTGTTTTAGTCTTTTATAGTCCTTTTGCTGTTTTTTGTTTATCTTTGCATTTTTTATAATCGATTTGTATAAAAATTCGTTCTAAGAAAATCGGTAAAAAAAAAAGAAAGAAAAAAAATTTAATCTATGTTTTGGAAAAAGGGTTTAAGTCATTACCTTGTTGGCAAGCAGATGAATTGAATTCGTGAACCCTTTACTGATATAGAATCTGAGAATTTCTCTTAATTTAATGGTTTGACTTTTTGGTTTTCAAGGTTGGCAGCGGGAAAAGTTTGTAATGTGATGTTTCTTTTTTTTTTTAATTATAATATTTAGAGAAAAAAGTTTAATTTTTAACTGTGTTCTACTGGTCAAGCCATTTTATTTTATACCCATATTGATGGGGTTAAGAATTTTGAACCAATTAAGTACTAATTGCTCAATCAATTAATTGATTTTTGTATGGCATGTTAAACCTAAGACCTTAATCGCTTTAACTTATTAATTGCGTAATCAAGGTGTATGTCTCAATGTAGAATAGCCCTATTTTGTGTACTTTATTATTTAATAATGAAAAATAACAATTTACAAAAAAGTTTTTTCAAAGTAACTTAAATTTATGGTTTAATTTGTCATATTCTTTTAAACTATTTGAATGCATTTTCTTTAAATAAAGCAAAGAATAATGAAAAAATTTACTATTTAAAAAATAAAATATTGTAATAGGAAATAAATTTATTTAAAAAATTTTTTTTTTAATTTTTATTTTATTTTAATAAGAATATTCTTATAAACGAAATTATTTTACTATTTGTTAACCCATTTAAATCCAAACAAATTCTGCACGGATAAATTTGGAAATTACTTAATATATTTATTTTAGCAATTTACCAAAACACAAAAATAAAAAAATAAAAAATTTTCAGGATATCTAAGCGGTGCACAGAGGAGTATTTGACCTGAAAAGCTGGCCAAAAAGGCAAAACTAAATTTTAAGAAATATTAAAAACTAAGTACGCAGCTTGACAGACAACAATATTTTACATTATATTGTAAATTTTTAAGAATTTTAGTCGTGATTTGTAGCTCTGAGACGCTGCTAAAGTCGGAAAAGTGAAGAAAATTATATGAGATGTGTTGTGATGAGATAATGTTTTTTTCGGTTTCTGGATGTTTTTATGATATATTTTTTGCAGCTAAACAAATAAAGGTTTTACAATGACTTTTGTTTTTCGCTGAAAGGTTTGATCATAGGATTTTCAAATAAGAAAAAAAAATTAAAATATGTTGAATATTCACGTTGAAACAATTCGTTCAAAAGCTGAAAACAAAAACAAATATACACTTTTTTTGAAAAAACAGAAAATAAAGAGGTTTTTGAAAGTGAGGTTAGCATCTCTACGAATTATGTTTGGTACCACAATAAAATCTGGAATCTCTAATTTTAGAAACAAAAAAAAAGTTTGCGGAAGTTTGCGCCATTATTTTTGACGATTTTTTTAAATTTTCACATTTCTTCTATTTTTGCTCATCAGGCACTTTTTCTTATACATTTATATCGTCATAAACTTTTATGTATTTTGAATTATTGACTTCAACTGTTATTCACATCACTTTTAACACTTCATAATGTTAATACCCGCCTATAATTATAAAATTGAAAATTTTTTTATTATCGATAATAGTTATAAGTGAATGTCCCACGCATCCCCATAAAGGATATTTTTATATACCTGCTCTACAAAACATTATATGTGAAAAAAAATATATACCGTACCTAATAAGAATAATTATTAAAAGCATTTATCACAAAAATAAGTTTACAAAAAATAAATACAGGACATAAAAAATACATGGGCACCCAGGTATCAGGCTACCATCCAATTGTCAGAAGAAGCTGCCGAGGCCAGAAATAAGTACTTACGATAATATCGTACGAATTATCGAGGAAATTAAGCAGAAGCGATACAAATCAAGATGTCTTGAATAGGTTATTTCTGAAAGTGGCCATTTTATAAGCTGCAGTACGCAAAGAGAACGATTAATTAAAAAAATCTTTTTCATCAGAAACCATCACACTTCTTCTTCCTGACACCGATGATGCAGCTAATAAGGATATACATACGATATTAAGGAATTTTTATTAGTTTAACTTTTCCGTATATTAAGTATTAAATAATATAAAATAAATATAATAAAGCCTTTTTTCATAAAAACAATACTGCTTCATAAGAGCCTTGCAATTTTCAACATTTTTTAATTAAACCGTAAATCATAATATGTATGCATGTACATACAGTCTGTTAAGAATGAGTTTAAACCTTTAAAATCAACATTTGTTAATTGAGTTTTACTATTTATACCGACTTTTATTCCTTAGGAATGTGGCTTTTGGAAAAATCTTAAAAATTAAAATTTTTGGTTCTTAAATTTTTTTTATTGCTTTTTGAAAACAAAAAATTTTACGAATTTTGCAGGAAAATTTTTTTTTTCGCCATTACATTTTTAATAACTCCGAAATAGTAATAGATAGAAAAGAAATGTGTTTGGTAAGTTTAAGCAAAATTTTCCGGTGCATCTTCTGATCCTCCTGCTATTAAAATCGGAGAATCAGTTTTCAAGTTATGACAAAATATATTAGGCAACCCAACGATTTAGAGAGTGAAATATGCCACGCCTTTAACAGAAACAGAAAACAGATTAAGGGCATTAAAAACAATATAGTCCACATTCTTTTATTTCTATCAGAGACAAAAAAATTTTTTTTGCGCAGTGTACTTTTGTTGCGCAGTGTAATTTTTTCAAAATCTGCCACTAGATTTCTTATATCATACTACACCTAAAACTATCAAAAAACTAGAACTTTTAATTCAAAAAACACGTTTAATAATTTTGGCCAGCTTTTCAGGCCAAATACTCCTCTGTGCGGTGTATACAAATCGGCGAAAATGGCGACTTATGAGTGAAGTTTTGTAAAGCAAGATTTATTAATGCAAAGCCGTTTTCTTGCATTTCTTTTAACGACCACGGCTTCTGTTGTGATAATGTGATAACACAACGTACTCGCTTTATAAGCTTTTCAGGAACGTGATCAGCGCTGTCTTTGAAGACGAATGGCAAGCAGAGTGTCTTTTGGTTGACTGTTTCAGAACCTAGCTCCAGATCGACGAAATTGCAATTAATCCATGGCGTTTTCGTTAGAAAATACGTTTAAGCCTCATGTATTTGATATTGTCATGTTAACTATTGACATGTAACAGCTCCACCACCATTTTTTCCAATGGATGCCGATATAGATATAGATTGATTCATTTCGAATACTGCTAAATTATTTATTTTACAATTTGTTAATATAAAGCTTATGAATAGTATTTATAAATATCTAGCTAGTTCTTAAAAATATTTTACGTAAACTCAGAATTATTTAGAATTATTTAAAATTAACTACACACATAAATAATTAATAATTCTTATACATATTTCTTACAAAATTCTGACGTGTTATTCTTCGAATTGGTTCCAGTGACCACTTCAACAACTTAACATCAAGAGCGGTATAGAGATTTAAAAAAAGACTGAGCATGTTATTAAACAATAATTTAAGACGCTTAAATTAATAATATTTTACATCAAACAACCCTCAGACATCTCATCCGGAAATAACAAAGTGACAAAACATTTGCCCAATTACTTCCTAAAACGCAAGCATCTGAAACATTCTCAAAATCGAATTGAAACAATAAAACAAAAAATAAAAATAAATTTCCATGATGTATTTAAAAATGATTTAGTGTTTTATAATAAACAGCATAAAGATCGAACGAACAAAAGATAAAAAACCGATTTTAAGTGTTTTGTTGTTTCTTTGTTTTTTTCTCTCTTTTGAATGTAAAACAATTTCAATGGGAATGGGAATGGGGAGTTCCCGTCAATAGCTACTTAAGAGGCAATTAGCAGTGCCAAATAGGCGGCGGTTTCTATAAAACAAGACACCAACCACAGAAACTGAACATGCATCAACATTAAATCGTTTAGAATCTGCATGGCTGCCCCATTTACAACATGATGGAAATGCAACATTCTCAATGGGTCGTTTTAATTGTTTGGTTAATTGAAAGACATACCAAACAAACTGTTAAGTGTCGACAATTATGTCATTTTGACGTCACTTTGATCTTGTTTCCTCTTCTTCCTACAATGAATCTTCTGCTTTTGAGAGCCCAGTATCTGGCTGCTGTTGGTGGTTGTTGAAGTGTTTGAAGTTGCAACATGTTTTTTTTTTTCTTTTCTAAGTGTTTTTTTTTTTTAAACTTCCCAACTATTTTAACATCAATTTAAGCGCCTTTTAGGAAAAAAAAGGAATCTTTGTCGGAAGGATGTTGAAGAATATTGTCTATTTATTAAACACTACAATTAGTATGATGATTTAAAATTAGAAATGTTTTATTCAAAATAGCAGACGTAAGTTTTTGTTAATTGCTTTAGTGGGTACAAATAAATAAAGTAGACCATTTTCTAGCTGCTGTTAATAATAAAAAATAAAGTGACTTCATAAATGATTATTATTCATTCACTCATGTTGTTTATTTTAAAGAATGGCACGCACAAAATCTGGACGCATAGAAATTAACAATATTTGAAGGATAAAGCTAAAACATGTATGAGGAGTCTATATATTAAGACATTTTATTTGGTTTTTATATGAGTCTGTCATTCAGTTTGTAATTTCTACAATATTAATTTGCCACCTAATAGAGTATATATATTTTGAATCCTTGTAGATAGAGCAATGGATTTAGCTAAGTGTGTCTCTCCGTTTACGAGCTGAGATATGAGCGAAAGAACACAATTGCCCCTGTTTTTTTACCCAAACAAAGTAAAATTTTGCACCTCCTATGGAAATTTTTTTAACCCCAAAAATATGGGCATCAACTAAAAGGGCTCCCCTCGATATTGATATTAAAAAAAAATCATGGGCAGTAGAATAAAGTGAGCTGTGAAAAAGCTTAAGTCCAAGATGGCGTCGTAAAGAAAATAACGGAGATATGGGTCATAGTATATAGTAATTACAGCTTTGTACCCTTAAACCCCCAAAATACTAATATAAATTGAAGGAATACAGTAAATTATGGAAAAGAGTAAAATACAAGATGGCGTCCGAGATAAAATGGCGTATAATTTTTTTCTTAACCCCATCATTATGGGTATTAAATGAAAAGGCTTTACTAGTAGAAAAGGGATAACTATGTAAAATCTCAAAGATGACGTCGGAAATAATGTGGTCTTACTACCTATGATAGCGATAGTGAAGGGTATTACCAGATTCGGCACGGTCGAATATAACTCTCGTGTTTTATAGTTTGTTAGTTTTATTTGCATTATTAGGTACACAGGGTTAGGTGATGTGTAGAATAGAACATGATTGGCATAAACATGCGTAATCTTTTATAGGAATTTTTCTCTAAATATTTTGGATAAATGTGGATGAGTTTCCTTGATGCAGCATTAAATTACCTACTTTGGGTGTGACTGACGGCTTTGGCTTGAAAAAAAGTGTTTAATTAAGCACACTATTAAGCGGAAAATTGATTACAAACGAAACAAGAGAGTACACATAATAACGGTAAGTCTCATGCATTAATTGAGTTGTTCAAAAACTCAATCTGTCCGTCTGTCAGTCGGTCCGTGTGTATGTCAAAATCATTTTTTTAAGCCGCCAGACATTTTCAAGGTCCGTGTAAGGTACCAAAATATCAGAAATAATAGGTAGCAGATCGATATTGAAAATTAACTTTATAAAGAACTGAGATACGATAAAAAACCTAGACCGCCTCGTCTTTTCACACCAATACAAACTGGATGAACGTAAAAAAATTTAATTTAACATCATGTCACGATATCGAACACCATTAACAATCACTGAGTTTACACACCGCACTCAACAGTGACACATTGTGGTTGAAATTGTTTTTCGGCTATTCTTAACTTCGAAAAAAAGTGCAGCAAGATTGATCTATCATTTGGCACTTATTTGGTTAAAACTTGTAATTTGAAGAATTAAACTTTATTTTCTCTTCTCTTATCTCATTATGTTAAAATAAGACACAGATGAATTGTATGATTTTCAATGAATAAAACATTAATCGAAAAAATAATTCATTGCCATTTTAAATTAAATATGATTTTCGGTATATGGTCAATTTTAATTAAATTTTTTATTATGTTTTGCAGCAATGGATACCGTATGCCAGTGATAAAGTAGTTATTTATTTTCTTTTTTCAACTAGCCAAATGCCTATATACGAGTATATTACTCTAATAAATCATTTGTGGTACAGTTCATCCATATTATGGAAATTCAATTGTGGTGCAATGAAATGAACAACGTTATTCGGAATAAATTAGCAAGCGCTGTTTAGGTGTCAGGTAAATACTAAACAAGTAACGGTTGCCAATTGTGAGCAGTATTGCCAACTTAAAGTTCTATAGCTCTGGAATAAACGTATTTTTTCTTAATGATCACCAAGGTATATTTATATGGTAAGCACAATGCCAAATTCTAAGGAATTCGCACACATGTTTGAATGTCAAACTATATTTGAAAAATAATTAATAGTTTTTTATATAGAATTTTCCTTTAAAAAATGGTAGCAATAAACTATGAGTCAGGCTCTTAAGTTTGCCTTGTTAAAGTTTGTCCTCTTTAAACAGTAGCTAGTTTTAGCGACAATTTGCATCAGTTAAAGAAGAAAATTCAAACTAATTATCATTTTTTTATATATAAACAACTTCAAATGCGGCAACTATCTTTGAAAAATAATTTACGATCCATGGGTTTCTTAAACCTTTTGTTATGAATTCGAATCAAATTAATTTCTAATCCATAGTATTTCAATTTATATATATTTTACATAAACTCAACAATTAAATAGAACTGTCGTGCTAAGCACAGGTTCAAGGTGCTATTTTTTTTTAAATTCACTTCAAACGATCATATGTTATCAGTCTCCCAACAACGTTACTTTTCATGCGAATCATAAATATTTTTGCCTGTATGGGTTTGACTGATCGTGCCGATCATTTACTTAAGAATCTTAGCATATCAAACAAAATTTAACTCCTTCATGCAAATTACAAAAATTTTTAAGTCTTTTTTCTTCTTCTAAAATTTACATGTGTACATGTGAACAGCAGCATCAGCAGCAATTTGTTAATGGTTGTAATTTTACCAAAACAAAAAATATATGCATAAAATGATAAACGGAAAAAAGTGTATAAAAACACAAGAGACCAGTGCTACTTTTAGAGTTTTGGTTAAAAAAAAAGAGGAAAAAAAAATCACAAAAAAAGGAAAGAAACGAACACTAAAACATGAAAACCTGTGAAACCGACAAAATTCCAACAATCATTAATTTCTAATGTACGCGCCCAATTGACCTTCTAATTTTACACGACTTTTTATGGTTCATTGAAAAGAAACAACAACAACAACAACAAAAATACACACACTCACATATACTCACTAACCGATGCCTAATGACTGTAATGGAATTTTCTACAGTTCTTTATAAATATCACATAGTCTTTCCTTTTGAAACATCTTTTATAATTATGTCCACTAAAATGTTCACACTTAGTTGCCAAAATGATGTGCATACAAATTTATATTACTTGTAGGCAGCGTTGCCAGATGTGAGGATTTATTTTTATTTCAACATAATCACTGTAATCAGAAGGTGTCCTAACATGTCATATTGTCTTAAAAAAATTGTTGTTGATTTTCAAGTAAAATTGTCTTAAAATATTACTTCTGTTTATTGTTCTGTTTGTTGTGTTGCCATAACTATTCAGATACCTGAGGCGATCGATTAAGGATCTGTTAAGCCGAATATTTGTAAGCCGGCTCCTCCGACATCCGTAAAAAAATCTTTTATCAAAAATCGGCAATTTTAATTTAATATACACACTTAGTTATGAGGGGTCATACCCTTCACCTGTAGTGCACAAGGGTATATATATATAGCTTTGCATTCAACAATTTTCATTTCCGACCCCATAAAATATATATTTTCTGAAAGCTTATGAATAGAGGAGTCAATTTAGCCCTGGCCGTCTGTCCGTGTGTTCGTTGAAATTAACTTTTAGAATCAATTATATGTTCCTCAGATCTGTGTATGGTATCAATCTCTTGAAAATATCCGGGAATGAATCGCTAATGACATTCAGCACAATCGTCCTATAACTTTCTGCGATATGAGCAAAAAACCACGACCACCTCGTTTTTTTCACAATTACAACAACAACATACATACATATATACTGGTTAGAGTAAACGTTGCATCGAATCCCAGCTGATTTGTTTTAATTTTTTTTTTTAATTTTTTTTTTAATTTTTTTTTGTAATTTTTTTATTGTTTTTTTTTGTTTTTAATACATTTTTTTTATTTTTTTTTTTTGGAAACATACATACGTAAACTCAATTTGTAATTCGGCAATGGAATGTTTTTTATACATGTACATGAATGTACGTATTTCATATGAGATGAATGGTGATACAAACAATTGTTATTGTATGACTACACGTTGTGAAGGGTATATAAGATTCGGTACGGCCGAATATAGCACTCTTACTTGTTTTGTTTTTATTTTAGAACATTTGAATTTGAGATACCTGGTGAATACAGTAAATGTAATTACCAATTGTAAATGCTCCGGGGGTTGCGGTTTGATTCCAAACACTATTGCACTACAACAGGAAAATACTTTTTAATAAAATTAGAATATAATTTGTAATTGTATTGTAAGAGAAGAAAGAAATTTCTTATAATTGTTAAACAGGTCAAAGATCAAACACAGTAATATCGTCTTATACAACAGCACGCTCCAACCAAATGACACGATGTTAATTGTATATAAAACAAAAACTTTTCAGAGAATTATTTTAATTTTTTTTATTATGATACAATTATGTGTGAAACAAAATATCTGTAAATTACTGGCCAAGGCTTTGGCGGCATATACTAGGCGCACAATTGGGACGAACGACGAATTTTTCGTCGCGAATATTCGTCATCAAAAATAAAACACATTTGTGTACATGAGATTGCATACAATTGTGGCGTCAGTCGAAGTTCGCTATACGCGGCGAACTCTGCATTAGATTTATTTCTATTTCTTACGCCGGCGAACGACAAACAAATAGATACAAAGTGACCATTTTTTATTAAATTTGGGTTTACTTCTCAACTTTTTAAGAAAATTTAGTCAGTTTTTACTTTAATAATTGTTTTATTTTACATTTCAAAATATTTAAAATAAATGTAAAAAAGTTAAGTACAAAAATTAGTTTTTATTTGCGTTTTTGCAAATGTTTAAGTTTATTAAGTGATTTTTTTTTCATATGGTCACACTATTAGCTGTTATACACAAAGAAAATTTTTATTATTGTTTAATGCACGTACCCACGACATTCTTTGCAAACGTTTGCTTATACGTAAAAAAGCTTTTACTATGTTATTGTGCTTCAAACGACGAATTTAGACAGCGAATTTTTACCGACGAATTTGTCGTGTTGGGCGAAACTCGTCGTTTGTCCCAATTGTTTGACGAGCAATACTTCTATCCAATAGTTCATATATTCCATGACACTGAAATGTAATTGAGATTCCATGTCGCTTATGAGCCGAATTATCTCTTTATGACGTACACTTTTTGTTTTAAATATCCCCAAAGAAAGAAGTCCAAAGATGCCAAATCACATGATCGTGACGGCCAATTAACACTGCCACGACGTGATATAACACTGCCATTGAATTTCTTGCACGAAACAGCCATTGTTTCGTTGGCTGTGTGGCAAGTGACATTATCCTATTGGAACCACATAACTTCTTGGTTCATATCCTCAAACCATAACGAACACCATTCACTGTAACTGCTTGGCCGACCTCGTTTTCGAAGAAGTTCGGCACAGGCAAGCGGAGATTGAGGATCACAAGCAAGCACACATTAAGTCTGGATGGTATGGGGAAAATCAGAATAACAAAGATGTGGCGATTACAAAGAAATGTGCAATGATGAAAGTCGACAAACACCAGTCACGGTAATTATTAAGCCTTATATGTCCAATTATATAACTATTTAAATTTTAAAACTATAATGCTTTTATTTTCCTTAAATTCTTATAAATCCCACTGTTTATGTTTTGCTTTTGTCAAGTGCTAGGCTGATGTGACGTACATGCTCAGAACGAAAAAATTCTTACAGTCGCCATGCGTAATCTTGTTTTAATCATTATTGGATATTTGTGGTATTTTATTGGAATTCACTAGATCATTTGTCGGTAAAAATAAAAATAATTCGACAACATTGCCAGTGACTACAACGAAGAGAGAGTATGCGTGTTTAATACTGGAAAAGAAATGTCCCTTTTTTGTTATTGCCAAACCGCGAATATTATCACGTGTATGCACATCTATACTATGTATTTTTGTATGTATAAATTTTAAAGAAACATTAAAAGGTAGTTTTTGCGTTACGCCTTCTACCAGGAATTATAAAATATTTTATGATCACTTTTAATTGTATTATTTACCTTTAGCTCAAACATTTCGACCTGATGTTAATAAACCTTAATAAAATACTAAACGTTTTTTGTAAACGCTTACCTATATTCTTGTCGTTGTTGTTGCTTATTTTCCTTTGTTCATTATTGACAATTTTACATATTACAGATGCATTTTCTTACAACAAATGCAAAATTTTAATCACTGAGGTTTTTATAACTTCTAACATGAAAATATTTAATTTTATGACACCGAGTGTCTACACTCGTATGTTACAACTATTGAAGCATTCATGTCTTCTTTAAAAAAGTTGTTTGTTAGAATTTCTTCAAGATTATTTTTGAATAAAATGTTAAAACAATTTTGGTTTTTTATAAAGAGATTTTTGAGGACCACAGTTTGGAGAATTTTTTTCGTTTAATTGATAGTGGCAAGAGAAGGAACATAAATATTTTTTGTCTAAAAAAGTGTTAAGTGTTTCGGGCCCTTTTTTTTGTCGTAGTTCAGCTCAGATCGGATCAAGAGCTCGCCCGTCATTGCCATTATCGTTTAATGGCAATCAGGTCGTCCCTTTTTATCTGACTTCGAGAGTTTTACGTCTCACACTCGCGTGGTTAATTTTGTGGCTTCGCATAAATGTGCTTTGGATACAGTTTCCAGACTATTCTACAGTTAATCGCGTGCTTTTTTTTAATTGTAGGAGTGCCAAATGAGGAGTTCCATAAAACTCATTGTGATTATTGTTCAGATATCTTCGACTTTTTAAATAATGGTACATGTCAACTTGCGGTGCTTGAACCAACGTTTTGTAACTAGAGGAGAACCATATTATTTTATTTTATTTTTTGTTCAAGTGCCTTCGACTTCCTATACAGAAGTATAGGTCGCTCCACGGAGAAGGAACCAACATAAATACTCTGGCTTTTTGGTTATGTCCCTCTGCCAATAAATTTTAAAATTAAAAAAAAAAAGTGTTTTGGGGAGAAAAAACATAAATATAACATCAGTAATGACAAGATTCGAATTTGTACGCAGACATTTTAGCGCTAAAAATCGTATAAATTATTTAAATTTTAAAATCGCTCAATACTCATTATGGTAGTTTTTAAGATTTTTGTTATAATGTAAACAAAGATACCAAATGGAGGGAAAACTTTATGATAATAGAATAGAAAATGTTTGTTTTTACATGATTTTTTAATATAATAAGGTACGGTCTACAGCTTAATCTATTACAATTCTACACTTCTGTTTCTTTCTGCGAAGTCAAACTTTATTTATGAAACTTTTACAATCATTGTATTTTCTTTTCGTCTGCTGTTTTGCCATTTTTCCAAATCCTCTTTGACTTCCTAATAGTTTTAATTAATTCTAAGAAAGTGTTAATACCCTTAAACTCATAATTGACACAAATTTCTAAGCCCTAAACAAATCAATTGCCAGGCATTTGTATCAATTTCAAATTTTCTAAACAAAAAAAAAATTGGCGCATACGCCGAGAAATGCAATTGGCATGCAGAGAAAAGGATTTAAATTAAAAGGATTAAAGCTGTGCTCGTTTGGCAGCAGACCATACACCAAAAACAATACGAGTACCGAAAATTCTTTAACAAACAAAAGCGTACAATTTGAAAATGCATCTACAAGTAGCTAAACAATATTAAGAATCCTATCATCCTTTTACGACAAACAGAATATGCAGTGTCATCCACAGCAACAAAAGAGTTTGCGAAAGCAAAATAAAGAATAAAAATCACACCCATTAACCAACCCCTTTTAGTGATGAGGACCGCACGACAATGGGTTGGACAAATATGCAAATGTTTTCTATAATTTAACATATAATGAGATTTTTAAAAGCGATCATAAGTAAAACAACAAAAAGGATTAAATTTGAACGTAAAGATCACAGTAGGCATGATAAATGACCTGTTCACTACTCATTTACCTAAATACAAATGTGTGTATGTATGTATGTGTAGTCACCTATACATATTTCCTGCAAACAAACATTCATGCACGTACACATGCAAACACACACATGCATGCTTGCCTACAAGGAAACACATAGGAGAGAGCGTTATTAATCGTTTAAGCCTTTCGTTTACATGACTTTTAAATCTCAAACAAAACGAAAGGATTAAATAAAATTATTTTGCTTCTTTTGTAGCGAAACAAGAAGAAAAGGAAAAGAGGTTTGTTTTGTTTTAGCGATAATAACGGGTTAATTTTTTCTTTCGCATGTTATTAAGCTGCATATGTTAATAAGATTATCCGCGATTAACTTAGTTTAAACTCTATACAAGACCAAACTCAGTATGCACGTACTAGCATGAGCGTCTATCTATATGTATGCATGTAGTCAAAAAGTCAATTTTTAGTCGTCTTAACTATCTTAATTGACTTAAAGTTAATTTGAAAAAAAAAAAACAAAATTGCCTTACTACTACTTCTCAATGATTGTTTGTTTGTTTGTTTGTTTATTTGTTTTGAGAATTCAAACGATTAAATCGGCCTTATCTGAAGCAGTCTGTCCTACAACTTAAGACAAAACTATTTTGTGTTAAATGCACATTTAGAATGCAGAAAATGCAGAGCGAAATAGAAAGAGTTTATTTTAAATTCGTCAGTTATAGATAAATGCAAATAGAAAGGAGGGTGGGTGTTTACTTAGGGATTGTATTCAAATATTTATAAATGTATGAGTTTAAAAATTTCAAAAATTACTAATAAAACAGGTACATTGTCGTGGTAACATTTGCGAAGAAAACATAGGTGGAGGCTTAACTAATTTATTGTCAAAAAAAAAAAATCAAAAATAAATTACTGCAAATATCTATGTTGATTTTTGGCTAAAAAGGTTGAAGACAAAATTCTATAAATTAAAGGTCTAATTCAAATTAAAAAATTTAAACAGATTTATAAGAGTTTGATAAATATAATTTTCAAAGAAAAATGGTTCCATAAGTCCTTTATAAACTTAAATAATTTGTATACCCGCCACCAAAAAAAAATGGTGGGGATATATTCAATTTGTCATTCCGATTGTAACACATCGAAATATTCATTTAGGACCCCATAAAGTATATATTTTCTAAGTTAGGGTTTGGTTTTATGATGATCTAGCTATATCAGTCCGTCTGTCTGTCCGTCCGTCTGTTGAAAGCACGATAGAGCTCGAACCGAAAAAGCTAGGGGACTCAAATTTTGCCAGAATATTTCTTATATACAAGGTCTGTTTGGTATTGGAAACGTAATGCACGAGTAGGTAAGAAAAACATGTCCTTCCAACATTGAATAAAATGCAATTGTGCCCAAACGCATTTACGCAGAGCCATGAAATTTCGAATGGATATTTTCTGATTAAATTTATGCATTATGAAAGAAGTTTTAGATCGAAATGTACGAAAATTTACACCGCACAGTCTATTTTTTGTTATATTCAAAATTTAAAATCTAATAAAACCGCCAAAATAGATGTATGATTCTGAAATTTTGCAAAAATTGCTTTTTGGTCAAAGGCTTTGTACTAACGCAAATAGTTGTGACACTCCCACTTTTACTCTATATTTAAATATCTAAGATGTATTTATTAGCAGAAACTACTTTGACACGCCTACCATAACGCCCACAACGTAATCTACTGTTACTACAATTTTAAAGCTCATAAAACCGACAGCATTAGAAGTATGCTGATGAAATTTCGCACCAATATTTTTCTAGTCTATGTCATTGTTATGTTAGAAAATAAATCTGATATGCCTACTTTTACGCCCACCTCCCATACAACGTTTTATCTCAAATTCATATAATTTCTCTATGAATAAAGATTTTGAAATAATAAAGACCTACAATGAAATATCTTAGTTGTATTCATTAGCAGAAACAACTTCGACACGCCTACTATAACGCCCACTTTTCACGTTATCAACTGTTAATAAAATTTAAAAGCTCATAAAACCGACAAAATTAGAGGTATGACGATGAAATTTGCTACAGATATCCTTCTAGTCAAAATCACTGTTTTGCCAGAAAATTAAGGTGATACGCCCACTTTAACGCTTACCTCCCATATAACGCTTTATCTTAAATTCATATAATTTCTTTATAGACTAAGTTGTTGGAAGATGAAGAAAGACTATATTGAAATACCTAAATTGTATTTATTAGCAAAAATTATATTGCCACGCCTTCTTTAACGCCCACTTCGATTGAAAGACTAAATTTATGAAAATATCGCATATCGCAGTTATACAAAGAAAGTGATACATATTATAGTATAAAGAGATTCTTCCATAGCTAATTGTTAATAACAAAAAAATAAATTTTGTGCTATAAAAGTACACAAAATTGGTGGTGGGTATCAAAAATTCGGCCCAGTCGAATATAGTGCTCTTGTAATAAGGCAATAAGAATTTATTAAATATTTTATTATTAAATGAGAACTAAGCAAACGCTTTTATAAAAAAACTTTTTTGAATTTTGTTTTATAAAAAAAAAGTTTTTTTTTAATTTTAAAATTCCCATGGAAATAAAAAATACATACAACTTTGGCTAAAAGTCACCATTGAATATACCAATTTAATAACCTTTTCATTAAAATACTATTTCTTATTTATTCATTTTTTCAGATTAAGATTAAGTTAAATTTGTTTGCACTAACTACGGAAAATAATTTCACTTAAATTACCACCGTTTTACAGCTGCGCAATATTGGACTCCTTTTAGAGCATTTCCCATAACAACTTTTAATATTTATGAATGTAGAACTCAAATTTCTGCAACAATATTGGCCTTGTCTCGAGCTTGTTCACATATACTCGCTTCTTCAAATAACCTCAAAGCAAATTGGCATTAACGAATAGCAATACAACTGCTGTAATCTTATAAATTCGCCTTAAAAATGTTAAATTTTTTAAAGGGGTCATTCACAAAAATGCATATTATTCCCTAGAGCTAGTTGGCCTAACGACAAAAATTTATTAAATATTTTAGGAATTCTTCCGGTTAAATTTTTGCTCCACAAACAAATACCTTTTATTGCCTCAATTAATGCTTTTCACAATATTTGACTTTATCTAATTTTTTTACTCAAGAATCTACTTTTTTCAAAGAAGAAAAAAAGCATTACAATTAAATAGTTGTCATTATGTGTGCATCATCATAAAAATAAAAAAAAAAACAAAATGTTTATTGTGTAGTCTGTAGGTAATATTTTGTGAAGGGAATTCAAATGTTGAACAAAATGTTGAAAAAAAAAACAACAGACAATTTTGTCTACCTATTTTTGTTAATGATTAATTAAGAAATAAATTATTTAAAAAAAATTAATTTTAAAACTTAATTTTAGATGCAAGATGCTTGGCACCCTCTCAAATGTTGAAGATTCTTCGAAACACAATATTTAATTACCTTCCTTTACGCCATCAGATCTATGGCGACATTCTTGAGTGTTTTTTTTTTTTTTTGTCACCAAGTTTTTGATATTTTACCTGTTACAGTTTATTATGTTTTTAAGTTTAAAAAAATATTTTTCGAGAAAATAATTTAGATATAGACACTGGCCTTTTTTTAATTACTCTTAAAGAGATTATGAATGACTTCAACGAACTTTAACGAACACCTGAGGGAAGTTAACAATATACGAGAATGATCATAATTTTTACTTGAACGTACGAGTTGTATATGCTTTTGGTTAAGAGAAATTCTTATAAGATATAAGAATTCTGGTTTCAAACAAATTTCGAGAAAATTAATCAAAATTAAATCTTTGATTCTAGTTGAACATTTTTGCGTCACACTGTACTGTACAACCGAAAACAGTTGTGCCAAATTAGCCATTTTAGGCCACATATTGTATGTTTTTAGTTAAGCAAAACACGAACAAATATTTTAATCCGAAACTAAATAAACGCAGATCTAGTTCTAGTACCCTTCTTCTGTAGTGTCAGGGGCAAAATATACCCCTATATTATATAGCTTTTTCACCCATAAAGCATATCGTTGTTGTTCTAACAAATTTGATAATGTGTTTTTTACTAAATATTAGCCTTAAAAATTGTACTAGTATTCAGTAGTCTAAGTAATTCAGAGATGTCGGGGTTATCCTTCACCCATTTTTTATCCAAAAAAAGTCTTCAAAGTCCTGTTAAAATTTCGTTATCAGGATAGTACAATAGGTTGCCCCTCGGGGCATGTTATCTTGGCGAAGTGTTCACGACTTGGTGTTATTGATAGTCCGGGGTGTATAGGAATTACCAGCACCTCTGGCTGGGACAAAAAGAGGTTAGATAGACTCAGATGCCGATGGAGCGCATGAGTTGAGTGAATGTGGTCGAGGGGCTGCATGTATAACTGCACAATGAGGACATGGATAGTGACATCAGCATCTAAACTGATGGGGCATAGAATAATTATAGTCCTCGAACTTTAAAACGTTAAGGAGTCTCAGATCGCGGTAGTCTAAGGATCACAGGTAGGCACACATTTAGTGTAATTGCTATAGAGTACATCAGGGTAACAAAGATGCTGGCGATTACAAAGGACTGTGCGATTAGGATTGTCGACAATCACCAGTCGAAAATGTGAATTCGTTATCTAGTATATAGACTAAATCACCTGTAGTAACGCGGATTTCATTGTTAGCCATGAAAGACGATGTTAGCCATGAAATCACGGATAGCAAAGATTGTCATGAAGGGACTAGAAATAGTAGTGGTGTGCTTAGATATTCTATTCTCCCAACACACACATATATAGTACAATAGGTTTATTTCAATAAACTCAACGTCAAAAACCCCTTAGGAAGGCACCTTGTCTAGAATAATTGTGAAGGAGTTTGTCCGACTTTAAGAATTACAGAACCTACTAGACAGAGATGTGATTCCTAAATCTATTACAAATTATTGATTTTTTAATAAAAAAATCGGTATTGCGATATCTTTCTTTCCTCCTTTTTATTCTATTTAAACATTTATGATGCTGCATTCTTGTGTATTCAATAGCCAGTTTTACTTTCTTCTAAATTTGCTCTTTTAATGTCCTTTACTTCTTTAACGCATATTTTAGGTAAATGCGTATGAATAAGAAGTGGTAGTATTAAAAGAATTATACATTATGACTTCATAATGTTATTGTTATATTATAACAACAACAAAATTAACTTATAGAAACAAAAACAAAACTCACTAAAAAAGAGACATCCTTTTTCTTAAGTTGGTAAATAGACGGAAGAGAAACAAACAAACAAACAAACAAAAAACACAGACACACACACAAGTCATAAATTTGTGAAACAATAATGAACCAACAATACGCAATTTATATTTTTACAACTCCTTTCTTTCCAGACAGCGTTTTTTACAACCACTTTTTAAATGCTTGTAACGGGTTACTTGGGATGGCACCCACACAAAAGCGATTGTCTGTCCATTCATTCGTATTGTTGGGTTTGCACACAAAAAGGAAAAATATTAGAGAAGAAAACATTTTTAGCAGTTTCCAATGTAACATTAGACAAACTCATATAACTGGTTGTGTAACCCTTATGTAATACCCTTGCTTTACAGCAACAACACTATCATCAGCAGCGGTAGTAATAAACGATGCACAACGGAAGGACATATTAACATGCATATGTTGAAATATCCTTTAAAAGGATAAGTTAATGTTTGATGAGGTTTTAAGTTGTTGTTGTTGACTAGTGATTATTTTTTTTTGTTTATAGAAAATGATTTACCTGACTTCTTCCTTCACAATTTGTGTAAATTTATGACTTAATCATTTTAGTTTCTGTTTTTTCTTGTTTTCTCCTATTTTTTATAAAGAAAACTTTAGCGGGATTTTTTTTTTCTTTAACCGGTTACGCTTCTAATGATGAAGAGGTAAATTGTGTAAGGGTTTCATGTGCAAACGAGTAAATGAAAGAGTTTCTGCGAAAGGATAGTAAACCTTTCTCTTGAAGGCATTATTAAAAAAAGTCATAGACAAACTCTTAGAATTCGCTAAAAAATAAGATAAAATTTTGCGTAAGTTCGTGTAAGACTGCGTAAAAAATCCTCAAGGTTTATTGCTCTTGTCTTATTATTTTTTTTAGAAAAATATTAACAATTATTGATTTTTTTAAAAACTTCTTGGAATTTTTTTAAAATAAGAAGAAACAAAAATTTCCGTACCCTCGTAATTATTAACAAAGGAGTAACGATGATAGATTGGCTATAAGTCAATTGAGTGTATACACAGATTTAAAAAAAATATATTAACTGGTCATATTTAAACGCAAGATAACGTAGTTTAAAGGTTTAAGATTTAATTGTAATTTAAAGGATTTTTTAAAAATTTTTCTTTACTTGATGCGTGGCAGTACCGTGTAATTTAATAGCACTTTACTTTGTGTATTATCGGGTGTACTTTTAAAAAGGCTTAATTCACAAAGATCATGTAAATGTAGTTTTAAACAAATTAAAGCAATTTAAAAGCATTAAACAGCTACGAGTTACATTTTCATTGGAAACGAGAAACGATGGCATAATTTTTGAATACCTTAAACCTTTTAGTGATTTAAAAATGACTTTAAATCTTGGGCAATAGAAGAACATAAAATGCCAAAATACTGCTGTCGGTAAGGGTGTCGCCCAAGACCCCGAAAACCTCAATGTAGTAGCGTTTTCAACAACCCTTAAATTTCACGAATCACTACATAGCGAATTTTGATATAACAACTTAACTTTCACTAGGTAAAATTAAGTTTATTCAGAAGCTGAAACCAGCAGACCATGGAAAGCGCCGGCAATTCGTTTAGTGAGTAATGGAGCAAAGTGTAGTCGAAAAAACACATCTTCTGCTATGAAGTGCATTACCATCTCAATGACTTTAGGAATACACAAAATTGCTGAATTGCAGGCTCAGAAAATCTTTGTGGTATCCATAAAAAAGCAAAAACAGCAACAATAAGCAATTGTCTGGTGGGGATTTTGTTCAGGCGGCATGATTGGTCCTTCGTTTTTTGAAAAAGAGACATAAATTGCAGGGACTGTGAACTGCATTCGTTACAACAATATGGCATTGAAGTTGTTGTAGCCTCAGCTGGACTGCATGGATCTGTTCGCCAAGTGCCAAACAGCGTATAACACAATCCATGTATTGCAGCAACAATTTCCAAAATAAATTATTTTTATTCTGATGTGAACTGGCCAACAGCGTCATGTGATTTAATACCATGCGATTTTTTTCTTAAGGGTTTTGTGAAATCTCGGGTTGATGAGAATAAACCAAAAACAATTCTTTAGCTAAAATACGAGATCCAAAACATTACCGGTGAGATACAGGCACTGTCACGAAAAATTTAAAAAAAAAGAGCAATAGCCTGTCATCGGAATCGTGGAGTCATTAAACGGATATTTTATTTTATTCTTAATCGTATCATCTCTGCTTAACTATTCAGTAAAAAGAATATCTGGAAGAGTACGTGTATTAAACGCCATTCTTATTTAAACACCTTTTACTATAGGGTGGCCCAAATCTTGAGAAATCAAAATTAATAAGATATGTTTTGTTGTTGTTCTTTTATATGCATCTTTGGTATTTATAATTGAATATTAAATCGGTTTTCTTTGTCCCGAGACGTCCAATGTTTCGCTCTAATAGCCATTGATAATTGATCTTAAGCTGAAAAATAACAAAATATTAATATGAGGGTCAAACAAACTAGATATTGTTTTTATTTCTAAAAACATTAGCTGTTTAATAAACCGATAATAATCAGCCATCTTTATTATTTCAAATATATGTACATATTTTTTCTGTATTCAAAAACTTTTTAAATAAATATTTTAAAACCTTTGTCATGCAATTGAAAAAAAAAAATTATGAAAAATTTTATCCATCAAACAAATACTGAAATATTGTTACAAAATTAATTATAAAACAAAATGAAAACAAGAAAGAGCGATGGTCATATAATGACCAAAATTATTTAGAAAATCGATAATTTGAACTTTTACATTAAAAAAATTCGCTGATATCTTTATCGGTTGACCCCTTAAATCCAGATTTTCTGTAAATGTTGCCAAAAAAAAAATATTTAATATATTCGTAAGAAACATTGCAAGGACTTTCATAGAGCTACAAAATTTAACTTTGTTTGGATAAAAGACAATGTGTACTTTCGCTAATATCTCAGCTCGCAATATGCCCACATAACTAATTTTCAATAGCAAAATTCTCGAAAGCATATCTGATAAACTAATACCATATAAAAGTCTAAAGTATACGTGGGGGGCCTTGAAAACTTGATTTCAACATATACATAGACAAATGGACTTGGCTAAATCATATTTATAAGGATTCAGAATATCTAAAACGAATGTTGTAGAAATTGCAAAAGGAATGACAAACTTATGTACCCTTTTACACTCTCGTGTGAAGTCTTTAATAACTATAACTTGTTTGTTGATAACTAAATACTAGCATAGGTAAAATAGAACTGTATGACTGTCGTAATCAAGCCGTAACCTTGGGTTTTCTCTGCGTGTACAATGAATAACAGCAACAACAAAACAAGTAACAGTGCTATATTCGGCCATGCCGAATCTTATATACCCTTCACAACGTGTAGTCATGCAATAACAATTGTTTGTATCACCATTCATCTCATATCAAATACGTACATATGTACACGTTAGAATAAATGTGGCATCGAATCCCAGCTGAGCCAAAAAAATTTATTTTATTTTATTTAATATATTATTTATATTTTGTTATTATTTTTTTTATATTTTTTTAAAAAATTTTTAAAAAATTTTTTTTTAAAAATATTTAAAAAAAATTTAAAAAATTTTTTTTAAATTATTTAAAAATTTTTTTTTTGTAATTTTTTTTATTATTTTTTTTTATTTTTAATATTTTTTGTTTTTGTAATTTCTTCTTTTTTTGTATGGTTTTTACATATATTTATGTATGTATGTTGTTGTTGTAATTGTGTAAAAAAACGAGGTGGTCGTGGTTTTTTGCTCATATCTCAGAAAGTTATGGGGCGATTGTGCTGAATTTCAATAGCAATTAATTCCTGAATATTTCCAAGAGATTGATACCATATAGAGATCTGAGGAACATATAGTTGCTTCTAAAAGTTGATTTCAACCAACACACGGACAGACGGGCAGACGGACAGACGGTCAGGGCTTAATCGACTCCTCTATTCATAAGCTTTCAGAAAATATATACTTTATGGGGTCGGAAATGAAAATTGTAGAAATTACAAACGGAATGACAAAGCTATATATACCCTTGTGCACCACAGGTGAAGGGTATAAAAACAACAACTGTTTTAGAAAAGAGTAAAAATGTAGTATTTTATTTGTAGACATTTTATGATATGTGAGATCATATTGTGATAATTTAAAATTCTTTTGTGATCGTTTTATATCATATTATGATTATATGTAAATATTCAATTACCACTTGTGGTTATAGTATGATTATTGCATGATACTTTAATCAAATTAAAAAATAATAACTTGCAATTATTATATATTTTAACTTTAAACGTACAATCAAATCATACCATGTTGCTCTCAAATTATTATCACCTCAAACATGTTCTTATTCGCGTGTGGCACTTTATAAATTGAGCATGTGTACCAAAAATATCACACATAGGTACATAAATATTTATCTAACCCTACTTAATTACTGTAACGATTAAACTGTTCAAGATTTTTTAAACAATTTTAAAGTCATGAGGTCAAATAAATTAACAAACATACACATAAACTGCATATGCCATTAAAGCCCTCAAATGCTACAAAAAATTCTCACCTCAAACGGAAACCACAAATGGCTTGGTCTCAATCGTTTACACCATGTGCAACTAAACAACAGTTAGGAACATGTTTAAGAGCACATAGTGATTGAAAGACACACACAACAATTAATTATTTAATTTAGAGTAAAACAAAAATGATTAAGAATTAAATCAATAATAAAATAGACAATAAAGTGTTTAATGTATCGTAAATTAAAATCAAACCAGTCAATTTAAACAACAAGAATACTGTTATTCTCTTAGTTGAAAGAATCAAACACAAACTCTTTGACATACACACGTACATACATATGTACATATATATGTACATGCATATGCGTACATACACAAAAAAATTTATTTTCAAATCTATGCATCCACTCATTCTCATACTCAATAATGTTCACAGTTATTTTCCCCTCTTTTGTTTTTAGATCTAAATGACTAAATGAGTTGTAAGGCCATGTAATTGAAAAGGATTTTATCGATTTTCCTTGTTACTGTTGTTGTTTTTAATAGGGTGTTGTTTAACGGTGTATAATCTAAACGCACTGTGTGTGTTAATCTTCGATATAGATAGAAATAATTGAACATTTTGCGAGGGTGTATTCACGCGTATACGACAAGTATGAGAATGATGCTATTGTTTATATATTGTTTATTGGTTAAATGACATTAATTGCTTTCTTTTACCCTCTAACCGAAAAAGGCAACAATGATGAATTCTAAATATAATCGGACAGGCTAATTTTTATTGTACCGACGACACAAATAAATTTTAATTTTTTATGTGCGGTTTTTGTATTTTAATTGTAGGGCAATTTATTAGGAATCATGCAGTTTAAATGTTTTTTTTTTTATTGAAATTTATTAAGAAAAAAATTTCAATAAATAATTTATTTATAATTTATTATAGATAAATTTCGATTTTTAATAATTTCGCACGTTATAGAAATATTTTTATAAAATGTTTGATAAAATACAATTGACATAACTAGACCTGTGTTGGGGGGGTTAAGTCTACAGACAGCCCTTTAAAGAAACGACACTAATAAAGTAAGTTGGTACATAATATTTTACATATTTAAAATGAAATTCTTGCTACAATGATCTGTGTTAAAAAAATATATTTTTATTTCGGGCGCCATCTTCGGATTGTATTCTTTTCAAGGTGTAATTTAGTAAAATTGTCCTAAAGCTAAAAAAACATTTTCGTTTGTAAATGTTTTGAAACGTAACAAGGAAATTACATTACCTTTATCTCAGCCAGTATCAAACCATGAAATGATGCCTATATGTTGCCACAATAACTATTAAAAGTCGACTGATTTGTCGAAAGTGAATGACCATAACTGTATTTCATTATGGACGATTTTTGCTGTTTCGCTTTATCACTTTGCTACCATACACGGATATACGTACGCTTCAAGAAATTAATTCTAACTCAGCTACCCTATTAATAAATCTTATCCCCCGTCCGCACGAGCGATTGCTTATATCTTAATATAAGGTCCACACGTTAATATCTTTTGTTGGTAAGCGAATTTGCCAAACATATTGCTCGTGTGGTTCTGGGGTTAAGTAAGTATATAATGGGTGGGTCAGTAAGAATGCACTTATTAAATATTATTGTAATTTCTTTGTGTTAAGTGGCAACTCTGAAATCTTGTAACTGTGACATATGTTTCTTCCGATAATTAAATATGGAGCGGTTTGCAAAAGAACAATGATTACAAATATTTGGAAAGTTATACTGAGACGGCTCGCAAACTTCGAAGTATTTTTAGTCGAGAAGGTGCACCTAATGTGTCAACCATTCGAAGAATGATCAACAAATTTAAGAAACTTAGTTGGTTATGGACAGTAAGACTCCTGTATCTTCGGTCGGTATCTTGAAAATATTGCTGTAGTAAACGAGAGTATTATCCAAAACCCAAAAAAAAAAACATCAATTCGGCATTGTTCCCAACAACTTTAAATTTCACGAAGCATTACGCAGCGAATTTTTATAAAATTTTTTTTACAAT
Source organism: Phyto melanocephala (assembly GCA_941918925.1). Taxonomy (NCBI): domain Eukaryota; kingdom Metazoa; phylum Arthropoda; class Insecta; order Diptera; family Rhinophoridae; genus Phyto; species Phyto melanocephala. The sequence continues at coordinate 109,903,786 of OW799237.1, forward strand.
TCATTTAATGGGTAATGGAGTAAAATTGAGTCAATGCCAATTTTCAAGCACTTTTCCTTCTAATGGCTTTATAAAAATTGTCGAATTTAGAACCCAAAAAAACTTCATAAAAATGCATCTACAAGAAGCAACTCCCTGGTGCATTCTTTCTGGGAAAACCCTTACTTTTGGGGCTCAAATTAATATTGTATAACGTAACTGCCGTATTCATAAATAATATTTTAGGTTTATTGAAGGCTTATTTGACAGATGTTGTACAGAAATTTGTCAAATAAGCCTTAAATAAACCTTAAATATTTTTTATGAACAGAGCAGTATTTATACCTTTATACCTATCTTGTTTTTGTTAGCATACATAGTATGACAATGTGAAACTAAAGACACCTTGTGAATTAGCCAACTATTATTCGAAAATTCAATCAAAGCTATACCTACTTTTATCTACACGGAATACTTATTTGAATAAAACCATTATTCTTAATACATAAAACCTACCCACATTCTTTAATACCTACTCTCAATTTAATATTTCCATAATTTTTATTAGTGTATTAAATATAAATTTATACACTTTAAATCTTTATTTGCTATAAAGTATTTTGCTGCTCTTGGCAATAGCAACCATATAATCATTTACTAACTTAATATGAAAATTATTATATTTTAAGCATTTTTAATGAATTTATCATAACAGACAAAACACACACACTCCTTACATATCCATGCATCTACTTACATTCATACATATACATACATATCAATGATTGTATGTAAATATAACACAAATAAAGAGCAGATGAAATATAATAAACGAAAACGATTGTGGAAACGAAGAAAAAATATATAACATTTTTAGTAGTAATAATAAAAATAGCAACAAAAACGTTACGACTATTATTAAGCTTTTCATGACATGTCTGTTTGAAAAAAAAAACACAACACAAACTCAAAAAAGAAAGTATGGCTGACTTAAAAAGAAAAAAAAAAAAAGAAAAAACACATCCCTCTACACACTCACGCATATGTTGAATAAGAAAAAACTCCATCTCATTACGGTACTAAGATAAAAATTAAATATGAGAGCATAACGAATTCAAAAAGACTCATAAATTAGTGTTGGAATTTACGGTAAAATGTACCTAATTTAGAACAACTTATATAATAGTACTTCAGGATATGTTATGGTACAATTTTTATAATCTTAAATTAAGAAGTACATCTTACTTATAAATCATAATAGATTACAACCTTTATTAAAACATAAGCTATAGTTTATATCGATAACCACGCAGACTTAGTCGTATGCACACTAGTACCGATGTAATATACATTTTGTCAATACAATTGCTCATTTATGACAATTATTAAAAATTTTAAAAAGTTTTTCATTTCAAACTTTTTGGAAATTATGACACCAGACACTTAGGAATACTGAAATACTTACATATTTATATTATTTTTAATACAAGAAATTTAGATAAACCTATTTTTTTGTATAATTTTCTACATTCGATATAAGTTCCTATTACAATTATTTAAAACCACATGTTAATGTATTGTTAGCTCTGCTCATGTTATTTGTTATGACGGGAATTTTGGAGAAATATTTATTCGTTTGGTCAATTTGTTTCATTGAAGCAAACGATACAATCTTAAATGTTTCAAATAACAACGATGCCATAAATGTCACATGCTCGACTTTATAATTATTAGGGACGTACCTACAAAAAATTATAAATAGTATATACATACATATTTAAAAAAAAAATTTAAGTCATTATATGTATGCTGTTAAAGGTTAAATTAAAAACGACAATAATTATAATTATTGATTCTTAAGCCACAATGCATTCTATTAGTTTTATATAAACAATACAGTTTTTAAATATATAAATAAAAACAGTTTTTGAAAATTGTGAATTTACAATTTGAGCTAAGCTGGATGCAAATAAGATATAATCTTGAAAATATGATTTTTCTGCAATGAATTTAATAAACTAATTATATGTTTTCGTTTATGTACCTATATTGATACAGTATTTTTGTAATTCTTAATTAAAAAAAAAAATTAATTAATCCCTTGATGCAAAAATACACAGTAAAGTGAAATTATCGCTAAAAATTACAAAAACGGCTAAATACTTAGGTATTCGTCGAAACTGTTTTTTCTTAAGATTATAGCTTTAACTAATAGTAGGTAAACTGGTATTGTATACGAAATAAAATTGATATTTTTTCTATTTCCTCCCAACTCTGGTATTTAAATGAGAAAAAATAAATCAAGGAAAATAACCTAACAGTGAGAGTTCAAAAATTCATGCATGTTAACAATAAGAGAGACTACATCTGATTGGTTATTTTCAATGAAGTGGTAAATTCTTTAACAAAGAAAGAGAGGGAGAATATTTATAGCACTACTTTATATTTGAGAGGAATAAGTTTTTATAATACAGTGGCAGAGACCACACCCAGATGTTGGAAATATATTGTTTTTGTTTATCACCATTAAGCTTTTCTTCATTATTTTTATCAAAATTAGTGTTGCCATATTAGAATTTTTAATGCCAGATATAAGTTTTTTTTTAATATACATTATATTAACTATGCAAATTACGTATAGAAGTTATATGCTTATTTTTAAAATCAGTACCACAACCAAAACTATATTTTAGTTGTACTATCATAAAAAAGTGTTGTTAAACGAAAAGAAAAAAATAAAACATATTTGGATATACATATATGTAAGAACAAACGTTTTTCTTATTGTAGCATAAATCACTTAAATATATTTTGGAAATAATTAAATGATAGGTATCTCGAAGTGCTGAAAAATATAATATAGCGAATGGAAGGACGCGGTAATATCTAAATAAAATTTAACACAAATAAATTAACTTTTAAAATTTATTTTCTGGTAACACTGAAAGTTCAATATCACTGCTATATGAACACTACTTATACCTCTATAACATCAAATAATATGAATTTAATCGTTTAAAACACCAAAGAAAAAATTCTATGTGTATAAAGAAATAAACTCACACAATAAACTTTTTTTGTTTTTGTTTCAGCTCTGCGGCCTCATTTAATAAATGACTAGTTATTATCTGCATTAAAAGCTGTTTATAACAATCATACCCCTGCAAAAAAAATATAATACAATATCATCGGTAGCAGCAGGATTAAGGCAATAAAAACAATGATTTCATAAAAGGAGCGCCAACTAAACCAAATTTATTTTCAAAATTTTCTACTACATGTATTCGTACAAAAATAATGTTTATGTACATAAATAAGTTTGTATGGATGTATATAAAATAGTAAAGTATATAAATATAAAGCAACACTTATTAATCTCTACCAAATTTATGGGTTTCTATGGGTTTATCCACACGTACTACACGTTCGGCAACATTTAAATAAGCCTCATATTCAACGGTCTCAGGTGTTGTATCATAATGATAGTGACCACCCCAATTGGTGGTGGAAAATGAATGAAAGTGTTGTAAACGTAAATCTAAATCCTAAAAAGACAAACAACAAAAAAATATATAATGAAAATTAAATTGTAAAGAAGCTCTAGCGTTAAAAGTAATAAGAAATTTTAATTTATTGTATTATACACAAGAATTATAGTGATTAAACACTGGTTTATTATTAAATTAAGAAAATGTTCCTGCATATGTTTGTATTTGATAAATTTTCGATTTTTAAAATAATTTGATATTTTTTTAATTTTTGATAAACTTTTGTATTAATTGCATTTTATGGGATCATTAAATTTCGTTGTTACACTCGATATACCTACTTGATGATTTAAAAAGTCACGAGTTTTCTTGTAGGCAAGAACGGCAGAGAAAAAAAGAGAAGTAGAAAAAACATTTTTCTGTTTTTAAAGATTTTTCTGTGTGTTTTTCGTTACTCACTTGCGTTTTCTTATTATGATTTTTTCTTTTTTAAAGTGATAAGTGATTTTTAAAAGAAACAAAAAGCGGCATATTTATTGTACTAAAGTTTAACTTAAATTTAATGAATGCATTATTTGTTTGCCATTTACCCAAGTACGCGTAAAACTTACTGCTAAAGTGGTGGTTCAAGCGTGGCATTCAGCCATATGGGCATAAAAAGTAAATTTCCGGATTCAATGCGACAGTTTTACTAATTTAAGCTGAATAAATTTTAATTCAAAAAATCATCAAAGAAAGTCTGTTGCTATAGTCTCGCATGTGCAAACGTTAGTTAAGACGATATCAAGCTAAACAGCTATACAACTACAAATGTTGTTGGCTGCAATCGTTGCCGTGTAATCAGCTAACTAATTATATTGAAGACGACAGCAGCCTGATAATAATATGTAGTAACATTAATCAGCGATAACTGATAGCAGGCTATAGCCGATAAACTTTAAGATAATTTAATTTTTAATTTCGTTATTTTGGTATATAAAACTATAAAAAGATATTTTTTTTAAATAGAACTAATAAAATTAAAAAAGTAACCATTGCTTCTGATTTAATTTTAAATTTTACATTCTAAAATGAAAAATAAATCACCATTTATTCGGTCATATTTTTAATTTACGAATTACGTAAATTAAATAATTTAAGATGTAGGAAAAACAAGGTAAATATTAAGTCGCATTTTATAACTTTGTTTTTTTTTTCAATAACTTTTTGCTAACCCTTTCTTGTGTACAACAAATTGTTAATATTTTATAAACTATAATTTCATTTATATATCAATTTAAAAAAATTTGTCTAATACATATACATACATATTATAATACATATATTATAAATAAAATATTTACCAAAAAAATATTTATTTAGTTTTAAAAAATTCAAGTTTTAAGAAAACGGTTACTTACATTCTCATGTGTTATTAGCGTGCCCACAGCATTTAATGTAGCTGGCATTTCGAAAAACTTTAACCATTGATTCAATTCATGCTCTGAGTTAATGGGAGTTTTACTAAAATCACGCATTACATGCTGAAATACTTTACCGCGCTTGATAAGAAATAAACCACCCATGCCTAAAATTAATTTGGATATGTAAATCGAAATATGTTCCAATACAAAAATACATTTGGATCACATTATTACTTACCCACACATTTATCTTGATATTTCAGCAACAAACCTTTACGAATACACTCTATAAAATTTAATTTTCCGGTGCGCTTTTTACACGTAATTTTTATTACTTTACCCGGTTCGCCACGACACAGAAACAGATTAAGCAAAAGGGCACAGCGAGGTTCACTATCAGGCACGGGCTCAAGCACACATGCCTCTTCTTTTCCAGATATTTTGGCCGTATAACTACCATTGTTGAGTTTACCATCAGCTGATATGCTCATATTGTAAATACCTTCACAGTTGGTGTTGCGCAGCGGATATGGGCCGGCACCAGCACCAAGTGCCAAAATTTTCCCCTCGCCCATACATTTCTGGCATAACTCTTTAATATTGTACAGTTTTTCACGCTGAACTAAGGGCAAGAGATACGGAGGGCCACCCGCTTCCAAAAGAGTTGGTGTGCCACACAAACCTAGAGAGAGAAATAAAAAAAATAAATGCTCTTTCTAATAATCTATTTTTAAAAAAAAACTTGCCAGTATCCATAAGATCATAAGGAGAAGCCGTTAAATCAGGACAAGATGTAACTTCGACCATAACATCTTCAAAGTTGTTTTGCAGACTAAACTGTATGACTAAAAGAATATAAACAGATAATGTTATCATTTTAGCAAAAGCTTATCTTAACATTTGTGTGCAATAACATAATGTGTAAGGAGCTTTTAACAAAAAGCATACATACATTTAATTGATGACAGAGATGGACAAAGCATGTCTATAAAAATTTTTCAAAAATTGTGTTTTTATGAGCTAACAAAATCAATAGAATATAATGAGTAATAATGATAGTTTTGTCAACAATTTTGGCAAATCTTTTTAGTTAATTTAAATTAATACTTTTGACTTTTGTTAACAGGGACAAAATTCTACAAGATACGATTTTTATTCAGTAGCACATTTCAGTAGGATTGTGGATAAACGCATAAGGATACAAAAACACTATCTGACAGATAATATAAATATTTGGTGCAAATATTGTGTGCCAAAATACTGTTACTGCCGCTACGATCTGATTATATATGTCCATATGTTTTTTTTGTACAATTAACTAAAATTCGAAATAATACTCAGAAAGTGTGAAAATTTTCATTTAACATTTTTCAAAATAATTTAGGTAATTATTCGGGATATGCTTCCAACTAATCTTTCAATACTTTATTTGGTTGTTAGGTTTAAGCCCTGCTTATACCAGATCGTCAGTAGACCTTTTATCCAAATTATTGAAAAGTTTAAAATGTTAACCCAGCAATTAAATAAAATATTTTTTCAAAATTTCAAAATGTTTTAAAATATTTTTATAATTGTATCAATTTTTAGAGTAATCAATAGAAATTTCTTTTATTTGAACAAAGTTAAATTTATTCATCAGGTGGTCTATATTTATCAGCTGTTTTTTTTTTGTCTTTATTTAAAAGTCTATAGATAAAAAACAATTCTCTCCTTTTCCTTTTTTTATATGTCAAAATTCATATCCAAACAACATGACATGATTGAACTTTAATAAATTATTAAATATGGAGTATGCATACCCAGCAAAAAAGAAAAAAAATGAAGTAGTGCAAAATTAATTACATTTTTAAGACTTCTAAATCAATAGTGCAAAAGCACTCATTCCTACTCATTCATGTTATAAATGATGTGCTTCAAAATTAATGATTAAACAATTCATGCAAACAAACAAAATCAACTCATTAAATATCGCTTGCTTTTCACCAAATGTGTATGACACTTATTAGAACGGAGTGCAGTTCGTTAATATATTCATGTAAACACATGTTCTTTCATGACACGCCAATTTAAAATCATTTGTGTGTTCACCTGAGTTAAATCACTTTATCATCAGTTGAACTCACTAAAAATCACTTTGTTGTCATCTTGTTTTTTTGCTGGGTATACATATGTATTTGATTTTTACGTATTATTGTATTTTCACTGCACCGACAAGCATTTGATAAATATTGCCGCGTAAAGTATTGGAATTTATAAAAAACCTTATTCATAAAAATTGTCAGAAAATAAAATTTTCATAGAAAAAAAAAACTTTATAAGTCTTTGAAATTCTTATAAATAAGGCAGTTCACCTATTGACAACTTCTTGGGTACTTGGGTAGTGGTGTATTTGTGCCAGTTATCTACTTCTACTGTATGTACATACATATGTATACACATTTTCAACATTTTATTTAATTTGTAAACAAATTATTTTTGTTTTGTAAATAATTCTATGTAGTAAGCTAGTATGTATGTACATATGTATAGGTATGCAAACAAAAAACTTACGATGCACTATCTATATTATGTATAATAAATGGAATAAATAACTTTAAATTGTAAATCAACTTGAATATTTGTTTTTATAATTTTTATTTACACTCCACTCCACTAGTATAAAAAACTTTGTATTAAAAAATTTACAAATATTTTTAAAATTCTCTCTTTATATGTAGATAACTTTTACTTAATTATGTACATTTCACTTAAAAAAATTTGCATCGGTTTTACATTTTACCGAATACTCTCTTAAACGAATTTGCGATTAAACAAACTGCTGCATAATTTTTAATTTCTGATTTTTTGTTTTGTTATTAAAAAAGTTGCTGTGCGCATTTTTTAAACATTAAAAACAGTACTTGTTTTAGCAAAGGGTCCTGACATTATATATATCTGTCGTTCGTTAAGCGGGAAATCACTCTAATTAAATCCACTTAATCATACCGACCACATCTTCATACTTTATAAAACTGATTTTATATAAAAATTATAATTATATTATATATAAACGTTCGATAATTTTTATGAATAAGGCCTTTAACGTATTTACATTTAAATATTTTTTGTCCGTATTTGCATACCACAATACTGTTAACAACATTAATAAAAGCAGCTGATTAATACTCACCTTCTTTTACTTCGTGCAAAGGTGGCTGAAATAAAAGTTTCTCTTCGAATAACAAATCTTTTGTATTTAATGCATTCGTTGCTGCCATGATAATTTATTTCTGTTAAACTTTGCACTTATTTACTTTTAATGTCACCTTTTTAACCCTGTATTTCCACACTTTCGCTTGTAACGCAATACGTCTTTTTTGTACTGTTGCGGCCGATGGAATGTTATTGACTATCATATAGACAACAAAACTCGTAGTTTTTTTGTTTTTAATCAAGGTGTTTTTATTCATGAATAAGTTCTCTTACTAGGCCAGCTGATAAATATCTGTGTATATTGACGTTGTCAAATTCTATTTATAAAAAATAATTCACAATGTAACGACGTTGTCAAATTCATAGTTAAAAAATTAAAAGAAAAAATTCTATATTTAGTGATATCACCTTTTAAATTTATAGATCTATTTAGAGATGGTACCGTTAATGCGATCAATTGTGCTTGATCACGGATGGTTGTCATTGATTGCTTTAATAACGTGAGTTAATAAGGGTATTGAGGCATGTTTTTTTTTCTATTTTTCTAAAAGTAACAATCATTTTAACACAACGTCATTTTTATTTACGTCTGAGCCAAAATTTTTACTCAAATATTTATTTCTTTAAATAATCTTTTAATCTAAATTCCTGAAAAACTTTTGGACATTTTTGTAGCAAATAATTCTTAGGCAAAGTTTCAAGAAATGAGTTATTTATTAAAAAACTCAACTACCTAATTCTGTTCTGTAGTTCAATTAATCATAGTTTGAGTAATTTTGTTATGTAAAAATCAAAATATATCAATCATTTTTTTCCTGTACGGTCTAGTATACATTCAAATCTACATACATACACAAAATTCTAATCACCGAATTAATATTATTAATTATAATTTTATATCATTTTGTTGCAATTACCGAAATAATACTATTAATTAAATGATAATTAATATTTTAAGTTCAAAATATATTGAGAAATAAAAGGAATTTTAATAATTACTAATTTAATAACATTTTCATTTAAGTTAGTCACTGTTATAACTAAAAATTTTATTTTTTTATTGTAAATTTTTATTAAATCAACACTAAGAATTTATGTTCCAAAAAAAGGCTTACAAATTTGAAAAATTACATTAATAACATATTCCATTTGATTTTTATACAGGTAAATACAAATATATCGTCTAAATTTCTTGATCTTTTGTAATTGATTATATTTGATTTTTATTTAAAATGGTTTTTTCAATTTGTAATTGTTTTGAATTTGTTTTTTGTTAATATAATTTGTATACATATTTACCCTGAAGAAGCTACCCATTGTTTGGTAGCGAAATATTGGTTAATATACAATTTTTTTTATAAAAAAAACAAAAAAGTGATCTCAAGCTTAAATAAAAATCAAATATACTTAGTAAATACAAATATTTATAAAAACTTAATAAAAATAAATAAACAGCAGAGTATAAATATGTATGTACTATATATTTTATATATGTATGTATATTAGTACGTATGTACATACACATATGACTATTCTACAATTAGATATTTAAAGTTGATTTAACTATCTTCCCGCTTCGTTTCCAAAAAGAATCGGTGGCATCCATGATCTAGAATTTTTAGCAATGATGGATGTAAAATAATTTTAGTTTTTATCTACCTTTTAAAATAATAATGCTGCGTGATGTATCGGACTTCAGTAAATATTGACCTTTAACACATCTTCACTAACTCTGAAAATATTTATTATATTGGAAACATAATACATTTTTTATCGATATCTCCATATGCACTTACTAAAGATCCATCTTGCAGATACACCATTTTCTTTTCCATATTCAACGCCATGTCTAAGATGCTTACAAGCATAGTTTTATCAAATTTAGCATATGAAATTAAATCTTGATAAAAATATATTTTTGATGATTGGCATAAAAACGACTTATTTTTCGAAAATATTTAATGCTGACTAAAAAAAATAAATAAATTCAAAAGCTAACTTGATTTTAATAATTCAACATTTTAGAAAATTTTTTTATAACAGAGTTTAGCACTTGCTTTTCTAAAAATATTACACAATTGTTTAAAATTTATTTTTGCAAAATAAAATATTTAATAAATAATTTGAATTTGCTTACTTGTTTTCTCGTGAGTATGAGTTCTCATATTTGTTTTACTCATGTGATCAAACATATGCTTAAAGAAATAAATCTGTCGCCACGTATAGGGAATTTCGACCGATCCCATAATTGTATGCATTCTCATATACACAAATGTAAAAGAATTCGTCGTTCATCCCAGTTGTGCGCCTAGTATGAAAGAAAAAGTACTACTGTGCATTAGTAATTGTTTCGTTCCCAAACGTGAATGATGTCAATAAAAAGATCCTCACGATCCCATCTCTAGTTTTAACTGTCAATCAACCACTTGTTATTACGGCAGGTTTAATTTTTTATTTGTGTTATTCTACATTTTAAATGATTCTGTTATTTTTGTGCTTGTTTTATTTTTTTTATTTAACAGTACAAACATAAGTTCATACTTTATTATCTTGAATTAATTAAACAAACTAAGTATATAAGATTGATTAGAAAAATAATTTTAATAGTTTAAAATGAAATATTATTTTGTTACTAATACCTCAATTAGCCTAAAAATTTGTTGTACTTGTTAGTGTTAATTAATGGTTCTTGACACTTGTTACGTTAAAAAAAATCAATTTCCACTTTTAATTCAAACGACTGATAAGAAAAACGAAACAACAACAATGATCATTAAAAAATTTGGTGTTTTTGTAAATATGTACATACATACATATTATAATGTGACCGTAAGGAAGACTAAAGTTGCCAGACGGTGTTGCTGAAATTTAGGTTTTTTTTAGAATAATTTTCAATATATTTTATGAGCAATTTTAAGTTATTTATTTTTCTTTTATTCTGCCGTAAAAAAATATTTAAAAGTTAAAGAGCTATATTTCACTTTTTCTAGATTATTAGAAAAAATCCTATTCAAAAGTATTTATTTTGTAATAAAAACGTATATATGATGTACATATACGTTAATTACATATAAAAAATGTGGTTTATTTTTCGCAAATTATTCATAGAAAAATTTCATAAAATTTTTCATTTGTAGAGAGTATTTGCTAAATATTATTTAAATATCTAATCTTAAGTTTTAATGAAAATTTCGTTTTGGAAATTTTGAGAAGTACATGAAACTCTTCACTGTATTGCAAAAACCATTTTTTAGAATATATGCATAAATTAAGTGTTAACAATTGCATTGTATTTATTATATAGTAATATATTTTAATAGCTTTTTTATATAAATCAAGGAATAATTTTTTATTCATTACATATCTTTCAATTTAAAAATAAAGACTTAAACTTTTGACAATTAGAATTATGTAAACAAAAAAAATATATCGATTCGTAAAGCTAGTAAAAATAAATAAAAAAATTAAGCTTTGCTACCCCAGAAAAAAATTTGTAGCTATGTCAATGCTTAAGTAACTAAATTTATTTACTTTATATATCTCTTACAAATTATAATCAGCTTCAAAAGTTAAATAGATACATATAAATAACAAATTTTATGTAAAAATTCCGTTTTTTAATTTGGTTTTAAATAGACTCCTTTCAGATTAGGCAAGTCTCTTGTGCAAGAGACTTGCCCAAATCTTTTCTTTATTGTTAAAAGTGGTAGGATCGAATTAAGAGGAAGAAAATTACTCCTATTTAACTACACATTTGCCTGTACTCGGCAAGTACAAGCAAGTTTTTGATTGAGAAACCAAAAACAAATAAGAAATGTCAAAAAAATTAAAGAAATAAAGAAAAGCGAAACGAAACTTGGGCAAGTTCAAAAGAAAATAAAAAACTAACTTGCCTAATCAGAAAAGGGACATATAAAAGTTTATTATAAGTAAAGGGGACGTACATGATGGTATAGTGTATAACTATATATAAAAAGTTTTTATCTTTACAACATATTCGAAACGCCCTGTTAAAAGAAATTCACCATACTTATTCAACAAATACCAACAGGAAAAAAATCAAAATAAGAATCAGCTGCTTGGGTAAAAAATAGGTAAAACAAAAGAATTCCATAATATTAAAAATAAAAAAACTCATAAATATTAATATAAGAAAACAATTACCAAATTTACATTACTATACAACATCGTGAAGTTTTAATATTTTTGTTCTGCAATGTAAAGAAGAAAAACACACATAAACTTTAATAAATTGGTCAATAACAAAAATTTTAAGATTCCAATTAAAAATAGAGATAAGAGTCCCTCAATTAACTACACACTATCAAAATGTTGTCTTATATTAAACGTAAATTATCAGAATCAGACTCGACAGCAAACAACTCAAACGCTCAGGCCCAATTAGTTTGTAAAATTTCACAAATGTCATTGGGTGAATCTAGTGGTGGCGACGAAACGGTTGCTATAGGCGAAGATGCCTTATTGCATGAACTGGGCTATAAGAATGCTAACGATTTACAGGAAACTATTTATGGTACGAATTTATTATGAAAAGTTTATTTTAATAAATTATAACTAGAAAAATATTTTTGTATTTCAGACTGCTTAAGAACAATTAGAGATCCAGAAAAACCAGCCACCTTGGAAGATTTAAATGTCATATATGAGGACGGCATATTTGTAATGCCACCCACAAAATCAAATGTTTCAGTGGTAAGTCATACATTACTGATAATTCAACTATAGTACGTACATACATATTCTATTTCAATAAAAACGGGAAACATTTCTTGATCATTTTGTTCTAAACATTAAATTTTTAGAACAACTTGGTTTAACTTTTATAATTAGGTAGTTTTCGAAATTTTGTATAAATAATAAAAAGGTGGAAGTAGTAACAAATTATACATATGTATATCTAGGAATTTTTTAATGCATATCTTTTGTTTTCTAGGTTCGTATAGAATTTAATCCCACGGTACCTCATTGTTCTTTGGCAACCTTAATTGGTCTTTGTATACGCATCAAAGTTGAAAGAAGCCTGCCTCACAATATTAAAATAGATATTTATATTAAAAAAGGCGCTCACAACACAGAAGAAGAAAGTAAGTAAAAATTACTATAGTTCCACAAAATTAACATGGAATAAAATTTAATATCCATCTAATTTTTCCTAGTCAACAAGCAAATTAATGATAAAGAACGAATAGCTGCCGCTATGGAAAATCCCAATCTAAGAGAACTTGTCGAAAATTGCATAAGAGATGAAGAGTGATGGTAAAAAACTAAATTTTAAGTTTAAGAAATGACAGATTGTGAACATAATTTTGTATGTAAAATGTTTTATCTATTGTTAAAATATCAAAAACAAATGCAAACAGAATAATTGATATTAAAATTATTAATCAAGTTTTGAGCGTGTGCACAATTTTTTTAGGGAAATAATTTTGATTTAAATAAAAACTGTGTGGTTTGCGTGTGAAGAAATATGTCGTTCAAATATGGCTGTTTAAATAAATGTTAATGAATGGACAGTTTTGTTTAGAAATAATGAAATCTCCAATTAAGTGAAATCAAATCGTAGGAAATTATAAATATTTAATTAAAGCAACAATGCTATGATATGGCAGTTATCTTTAAAAACCTGTGATAATTAAGAGATAAAATGTGTCGTCAAATGATTAAAAGTATTAACAATATTATATTGATTGTTTGTATATTGTGTTTGTTAGGCATTTAGAGGTTTTGAATACCCAGCAAAAAAATCTATGACAAAAAAGTGGATTTACAGGGGTTCAACTGATGACGAAGTGATTAAATTTAGGTGAAAACACTAATGATTTTAACATTAGCGTGTCATTGGAGATCATGTGTTTACATGAATATTTTAATGAACTGCACTCCATTCTAATAAGTGCATGAAACTCATGCATATTTGGTGACAAGTATCGGATATTTCAAGTGTTAAAATTGTTTGTTTACATGAATTCTTTAAGATATTTTGCATGATGTTGCATTAATTTTTAAGCACATCATTTATGACAAATTATTTTGCAGTTAAGAAGTCATTTAGAATTAATGCTTTTACACAACTGATTCAGAAGTCTTGTAAATGTAATTCGCTTTGCACTACTTCCATTTTTTTTGCTGGGTTGTTTTGTTTCAAATTACATAACTTTGCGCATGTGTATGTAGCAACTTTGATCACTTATAACTTCTCAAATAATTAACAAATTTATACGGTATTTTTTTTTTTTTTTTGTATTTAAATTGTAATTAATGTAAGTTTACATATCGTCGGTCTCATGTAGAAAGGCCCTAACTCAAATAATTATAATTTTACAGGATAAGGTAAAAACGTAACAGACACTGTATTATTGTAATGTAATTTCTTCTGTAAAATCGCTTGTAAAACTGTTATTCTCAAATAATTAACAAATTTATACGGTATTTTATTTTTTTTTTGTATTTAAATTGTAATCAATGTAAGTTTACATATCGTCGGTCTCATGTAGAAAGGCCCTAACTCAAATAATTATAATTTTACAGGAGAAGGTAAAAACGTAACAGACACTGTATTATTGTAATGTAATTTCTTCTGTAAAATCGCTTGTAAAACTGTTATTTTTGATACTATTGCGTTTAATTTTTGTGTCGAGGTGTATTTGTGTGAAATGTATTGAAATTACTAAAAAAACCTCAATTTCGTAAAAAGTACGAGTTAGGGTCTTTCTACATGAGACCAACGATATGTATATTTTACATTATTATAAATTACTAATTTCAGTATAGTTCGTCTCTTTCCACATAGAAATTTTAACGAAATTTTTATTCTATAATTTAATTGTAAAAGGTGTCTTATTTTACAAACTTATATATACTTATGATTTAGACAGGATAGTGTCACTTATCACACATTAAGAGAACCAAGGGAAATTTTGAAAGAAAAATTAGAAGATATCATTATTTCTAGAAGAGAGTAAGTAAATTGGCCACCAAGATTTTGCGATTTGACACCTTTAGTAAAAAAAAAGTAAAGTAATATGTAAATATTGTATAATGTAATTTACAAAAACTTTTTTTGTATAAAAACATTTTCATAAACTTTAAAATTATTATTATTATTTAAAATTATTTAGGTTTTTTATATAAAGTTTGACATTTGAAATAAATAAAAAAAGATAGAGAACTATTTTTTATCTATCTAATAATTTGAGAGTTGATTTGTTTATAAACTGACTTATTTATACAGTTGTATGAATACTATGAAATTGTTGAATGTTCATGTTTTTTTCTCCCTTTAGTGAACAGGTGAAAAAAGCTTATCTACTTTGTTTGTCCTGAACAAAATTAACCAACTAACAAATATTAACGATAATGACCAACTCAAAATTTAAAATTTAGCAAAAAACGCTAATTTCTAAGAAACTGTTTTAAAATCACAAAGTTATCATTATTGCTACCCAGTTTTTATTTGGAACGCCGTTGCCACTTCAATGTCAATGCATTGACGTGTATGTTTGTTGTTTTTTATTTATAGGCATTGTTTTTGTTGCTTTTAGCTAACCGCTGTTTTTTTTGCCATGGATGCTTTTAAACAAAAAATTGCGAGCTAAAAATATTTCCAAAAATATCGTCATCATACAAATAATATACACATAAGAACGTCTAGGGGAATAAGGTGAGAAAATTATAATTCAAGTAAGTAATATTTACATAAACAAATGCGAACAAACAATTTAAAAGAAAAATTGAAAATTAAATAAAAAGAAAAAGTTAAAATAAAACTCATCCGTACTCAGCGAAAGGGAAAGGAAAGTACAAGTATAAATTCACACACAAACTCAGAAGCATATAGGAATTGGAAATACCCACGTAAACACAGAAACCAACGCAGTCAGTTGATCTGCAAGTTTGGTAATAGACTCATAATTAAAGAAAAGTTAAAGGATGGGTGTTATATGGGCTAAATTTCGGGTAAGCAAATGAAATAAACAACTATGTCAAGAAATATTGTACAATTCTTAAATTTTTAGAAGGAAAAATCCACCCAAGAGGTTTTAGAAGCCCTTCAAGAAAAGATCGACACGTTAGAGACTTATACTGTCCACACCCAGGAACAAAAGAAACGAATTGTGGGCAATTTATTGGCCTTATCAATAGGCGTATACGTTATAGCTTTTGTGATCTTCTATTTTATCTATTTTCCACCCACATGGCATGAAAGATTTCTATATTTTATACCATTGCTGCTTTTTCCCATAATGTAAGTATCGTACGAGTATATAAAGAGAAACTTAAGGTGGTTTAAAATTTGCAAATTAAAAAAAAAAAATGTAAGGAAAAAACTTTGAACCTGAATTACAAGAATGTGTACTAATATATTTTGTGTGCATATTTAATATAAAGCTTTAATATTGTATGTAGTTCTTTTCTTTAATATGTTTGTGTAATTTAGTAGATAAGCTATAGTTAATTCAAGTGGAACGGCAAGGGCGGTCATCAGCAACTTTAACATACGTTTCATAAATATATGCAATGATTAAAAAATTGTACTTTAAATTTTATATATTTCTATTTTGAAAGGCACGTACTGTGGGATGGTCTTTATGATTATCCTGGTTTTGTTGCACTTTCCACCAAAATAAGAAATATATTTATAGAAGTTTTTTTTATTCTGTATTTAATGGCACAAAATATTATTTAAGAAGTAAATATTTAGGTGGCTAAACATTTATAATTTTTTTAACCCGATATTGATAAAGAATGTATAAAGTTTTTCAAATAATAGCTAAATTTAAGAAGTAAACAATTTTAAGCTGGGGCAAATTACGGCATTTAAACGTGATCGAAATTTAAAAATTCTTTTTAGATTCTCGATACCAAGAGCACAGCAAACTCGATCGTTTAAGTAAAATTTCAATCGTGATCGAATGCCGTAATTTGCCAACTTTTATTTTTTTAACGGTTTTAACTATGTAGTTAACTCCAACTGAGTTTTTTTTTAGGCGGCAAGCTATACAAAGGATCGAAATGTTTAATTTCATATATACAAATTTAAGGCAGAATGATCTTCCGATTTGCTATTACCATCTAATGTATTACTACAAATCATTTTTTACTTTTAAATGTATTTATTTATTTAAAGTTTGACCATTGTTCAAGCAACCTGAGGCTAAAATTTAACTGCTTTATTTTTTCCTAAATTCCTAATTTTTGTTTAAAAAACACTTTATTAATTTTTTTATAAAATAAATTTTTCTAAACGGCTTAAATATGTATATTTATATATTTGTTCTATTTTCAGTATTATATTGCTACGTTATCTATTCACCTGGTATTTTCAAAGAAAATTAAATAAAAACTCGAAAAAACTAACGGCTCTTAGGTCAGAAAAGAAGAAGATTCTCGAACAGGTAATGGATAAGGAAACTTACAAAGTAGCAGTAAATCTTTTAGCACGTTTTGCCGACAAACCCAGTAAAACCGCGCTTGGTAATATATAAGAAAAACAAATTTTGAAGTTCTTTTATATAATTCTACTTTAACTTTTGTTACAGCTTTAAGCTCATCAACGCCCAGTAAATTAAATCAAGCACAACATAACCGCTCTATATCCACAACAAATTTAAATCAAAGATCTACACAACTGGTTTCAAGTTTGACTCCCTCACAACGTAACGCACCCTCGAATTATTTGGGCTCTACACATTTAACGCCTCAAATTACCACATCATCTCCCACAACCGCTCTTCAGTCACACACTAATAATGATCAGCAATTGCGGCGTCGTACCCCTTTTCCTATAGTCAACCAACAGGACAAGGGAGTATTTGATCGTATTGTTGATGTACTTATTGGGGATGGGCCACAGGATCGTTTTGCTATGATTTGTAAAGAGTGTTATGCTCATAATGGTATTAAAACAGAATTTGTTTTTTTCGCATACATATTTTTAATTTCTGCACTTTCTTTTTTAGGCATGGCCTTAAAGGAGGACTTCGAGTATACTACATTTAGATGTGCATTTTGTAATGCTTTAAATCCTGCTCGAAAATCTCGACCAGTTGCTCCGCGTTTGTCAGTGATGCCTGCGGACAAAGCATCAGCTAGCAGTGAATCTTCTAACTCAGAAGACGAAAAAGATGATTCTGGTAAGACTTTATTTAAACGTAACTCCGGGGGCATGTTACACACACTTTGGTATTATTGCCAGCTCAGGGTATAGGGGTGTTATTAATACTTCTGACTGCATCGAACTAACACTTAGATGGGCTAAGTCTAGTCAGAGATAAATCAAGGCTGACTAGAGAGAAAGCAAATAACGTTATTCAATCACGATCGCAATTTTAATCTAACGTTCGAGTTCGCTGTGCTTTTCATACATTGATTCTAATAAGAATATTAAAATTTAGATCATGATCGAAATTTGGCTCGACCAATTTGAGTTCGCTGTAAAATAGTTTGTACAGTCAATTCCCGATAATTCGTAATCGCAAGGGACCGGCCATTTCTTACGAATTATAGGGGTTTTCAATTTAGCGGGGTTTCGATTTAACAGGGTTAAAATAAAATTAATATGAATTAACGGGGTTTTTTAATTTTTTTACTAAAACGATAAAAATAAACATAAAAAACAATTGTTAAAAAGATTTTTTTTCTTAACTTAAAATACATAATGTACATGTATTTACATTATCTAAAATTAATTTAAAAAAAAATTAGTGATTTTGATTTGCTTCAGACTTTTCTCACGGAGGTTGGTTGTCCAATGTATTTTCTATTTTTATTAAGGAGTTAAAAATTTCTTCGTCCACAGTATGATTGGAGACATAAAATTAATTTATTAATTGCCAATTTTGCATCTTTATTCGTCATTAAGGGAACTTCGTTGTTTTTCATCATCGTCGTCGTCATCACTTCTTATATTGTTAGCTTTTAGCATTCTTTCCATGTTTCTGTTGTTTTTATTACGAATTATAAGTGGTAGTTAGCAAACAATTTAGAGGTAAAGATTTTATTTGAAAGAAGATTTTATTTGAAAAAAAAAATAATACGAATTAGCGAGGGTACCAAAATGTATGGAAATTTTACGAATTAACGAGATTTTTTCTAGGGACCGACAGTTTATTACGAATTATCGGGAATTACGATTTATCGGGGTACGAATTATCGGGATTTGACTGTATATAGATTTTAATAAGAATTTTCATATTTCGATCACGAATGGCGTAATTTGCCCCCTACAAACAATTGGTTTTCATTTTTAAGTGTCTATTTAACCATAATATTAAAAAGTGTAAGGCACATCCAAATCACGCAAAGAACCGTTGTAAAAATTTATTTTCTGCTTAAAATGACAATTTTATCAAAGGGAAACAAGTCATATTAAATTTATAAAAAAAAACTTGCCAAAATTTGCTCTTGCATTTTTTTGTAACACTGCAGCAGTCAGGTTCTCAAAAGCTTTCCCATTTTTGATTAAAAAATGTATTATTATTTATTTAACAACGAAAACGGATATGGTGTGTCGTTACCATCATCACCACGTCTCTAAACTTAATTACAAAATCAAAGAGATTGATTTTTTACACATATTGGGCATTTTGAATCAACTTGACTTGTGTTAGGGTGTCAAGTGGCAGAATGTGAATTTGCATAATAAGCATGTCTTTCACTTGCCAGTATATGGATTATTTTGTATCTAAATTAATTTGAACTCCATTTTAATAAATGACACAAAAGGTGCTGTTACCCTCTCTGTATACGAAAATAGCTCCTGTTGATCAGACACTTTCCAGAGACGTCGATTGCCGTGTAGAAGATTGGTTCGGAGGATTCTATTAACCTCACCTCTTCATAATCCAACCGGCCGTCATCCCGCAAACCCGACACGTCTTGCATTACTTTACTGTAGTTTTTGTATTGTAGTAGTAATTTTAGTTTGAGAAAAAGTGATGTTAAAATTATAATGTTTTTAAAACAACAAGTTTAGCTATCGGTCAACTAATACTTCTGGTTTCGGTGCGAATATCGGCAACGTGAATATGGCCGTCAGTGTCAGTGTTTATGCAAACTTGCAAGGTTCCTTAAAAAAAAAAAAAAAATAAAAAATGAAAAATTGGTGAATCAAAACTTTTATTTTACGATATTCATTTACTATACCAACCGAGTTTTCGTAAATCGTTGGCTCTGTTCCTATCAATAAATGTCCAAGTGTTAAGGCAACACAATTCCCCTGGATTGTCTGGCATAAGGGATAAAGGGCGAGAATTCAAATACGCCTTTATTTTAGGCAAAATCAGTGATAATTCTTTGAAAGTTTTGAATTCTGCTTCCCTTTCAAATGTTACCGATATGAGGAGCCCCGGCTGGTATAAATCATATAATAAGCAATCGCACGCAAAGCTCTATTAAGGTATTCGGCCTTATTGTCATTGGCGTTGTCGTGTCGTTTTTGTGTCGAAAACGACAGAAAAACGACAAGGTCTCATTCATTTTACATTGTCGTAAATATTACACGGTACCAAAAAATACGACAACGCCACTGACAATAAGGCTGATTAAAAAAAAAACACCCAAAATATCCTTCAATTTCGAATACAAGGAGGCATGAGCTTTTACCTCCGGCCCTTTCACATCAGTGTTTAAACTTTCAATGCTGTGTGTACTGAATACCAATAATTTTTCTCCTGACTCAACCTTGAAGGGCTGTACCATTAGAGTTCACTAGGGTGAGTGAATCTACTACTGTTTAAATTGGTAGGATTGTCATCAAAACGTTTATATTCTTCGTTTTGTGATTTTTAGTAGTTTTTAGACACAATAAAACCTATTTATAGCAACAGTTGTCGAACAACAAGTCGTGGTTTGCAACCACGCCAAGACAATCATTGAATTTGTTCATATTTATTTTGAAAAAGTCATGTGAAAATTTAACAAGTCATATGTAAAATACATGGCGTCTGAAAGCATTTTAAATTATAAAACTTTTTATAGATTATTTAAGTAAATTTTTTATTTTTTTTAGGAAGTGTTCATATATTCTTATAATTATAATTAAATTGTCAATTTACCTTAAACTTTTAAGAAATTATAGATCTTTTTCCCTTAAAATTTCGCTCCCAGCTACAAAATTGTGTCTACATTAATTTTCTTTGCAGAAGATGACTCGTTAGACGCGAATCTGAACGAAAATATAAAACCATTTTCTTTATCAAGCAATTTTGACAATCTCGATCTGAATAGTGAGAAAGCTGCTGTAGCAGAAACTTTAATAACTTCTTCAGAAGTAGATGAAGAAAAACACGAATCCACAAAAACACAACCACAAAGTTGTGAACTGAGCGAAGAGAGAATGGAGGTCACAGATTTTAAAACGGCTAAAGCGTCATTAGATGCATTAATTAAACAACTAGAAAAGTCTGATTCTGCCATAGAGGATACAACAATGAGTCCAGAATAACCTAAATAAATGAAATTAAATGAAATGAATGAAATGCACATGCAACAATAAAACACAATGAATATACATAGTATGCATGCACACATAAATACACAAAATGTTGAATTTAAAAAATAGTACTTTTTTTATTTCTTCTTTCAACTTTTATTTTTAGTTTTGCCACGTTTTCTATACATTTTGGTTTTTATAATTTATTTAAATCAATATATCATTTTGTAAAGAAATTAGGCAATTTATTTGATATTTCTTTGCGCAAATTAATTTATTAACACTTAGCTTGTTTAACACAACTGAAGAGAATTAATTCCCAAAACTAATGCTTTTATTTAAATAGCAATTATTTTTCTAGTTTTGTCATAAATTGTAATTAAATTTAAATTATAAAATTTAATAAACAAAAAATTTAAAAAAAAAACGAAAAGTATTTACTTATTCAAAGTCCTACCCAAAAATGGGGTTTAAAAAAAAATATATTAAAAAAATATTAGCAATACACACCATTTAAGGATCAAAAGTCAAAACAAAATAAACGTGATAATATTCTTTAATTGTTATTGTTGTGGACACCAGCATGCATACATACATGCATATGTACGTTGCAAAGAATGCTTACCAAATCTAAATATAAATAAAACCTTAGCAAGTTGCTAACCGCCTCTTTGTAAATTTACAAAATCTTTAAAATGAATTATATGAATTTATATACATACATGTAACCAAGCGTGCTATAATACCTGTCTGTCTAATATTTATTTACTTTTTGTTTTGTTTTGCATATTAAGAGCTTAAAATGTTACAAATACAAATACAACTATGATTATGAATTTGTTAATTTTTTTCCGAACCATTGATCAAGGCTAGATTCAAGACTTGATTCAAAGCCATCAAGCTGCAACACAAGACTTACACAGCTACAGCCAGCCAGAGTGTATAACTAATTCTAACAATAATATGATTTCCATTCCATAATAAAGTAATATACAAAAGAAACGCCTTTTTGTAGGTGACAATGGTCAGAGATTCGAAATGATTGATTGTTTTCAACTTGTGCCAAATAGTTCATTTTAGTGATCGGTCATTTTAGTTCATAGTTATCTTCTTTTAATTTTGAACTTTGCGTTCAAAAAAATAAAACAAAATTTAAAGAAAAATTCAGAAAATTAAGAAGTGCTTTCAATATCACGGAAATACCAATTTTTAATAAATAAACGATTAGTAAATTCTATGGCAGTACTTTATTTATTTATTTAAAGTTTGGTAACCTAGCCTCTAGGCCAAAATCGGTTACAAACTTCTACTTTATTGTCTACTCTATTGTCAGAAAAAACGTAAAAAAACAAAACAAGTAAGAGCGCTATATTCGGCCGTGCCGAATCGTAAAAACCATTCACAACGTGTAGTCATGCAATAACGATTGTTTGTATCTTCATTCAACTCATATTAAATCCCATTGTAAAATTATAAATTGAGTTTTTGTATGTGTTAAAAAAAAAAATAAAAAAAAATTAAAATATAAAAAATAAAAAAAACATTTTTGGCTCAGCTGGGATTCGATGCCACGTTTACTCTGACCAGTATACCACGTTTGTATGTATGTATGTTGTTGTTCTAAAAAAACGAGGTGGTCGTGGTTTTTTTCTCTTATCTCAGTTGCTTATGTACCGATTTTTCTGATCTGCTCCCGAATATTTCTGATATTTTAATACCTCACACGGGTCCAGGTTATGTTCGGGGGCTTCAAAAAGTTGATTTCAACATACACACGGACAGACGGACATACTGATAGTGCTCAATTGACTCTCCTATTCATACGCTTTCAGAAAATATTTACTTTATGGGGTCGGAAATGAAAGTTGTTGAAATTTTACATGGAATGACAAACCTATATACTTTTTTCACTTTTGTGTGATAAAGAAACGTACCACTAGTTTAATTCGAATATAAGTATGTACATTCATATGTATGGGTTATTTTGTTGTATAGTTAAAAAATTCAAAAAGAGCTAAATTGAACTAACAGCCTACTTGAACTAAAATATTGAACTAGGTCATTTAGTTCAATTAACAGAATCGTTCAATTGAACTAGGTCAGGTCGTTCATGAATTACACAACTCTAATGTACTCGTATTTAAGTTTAATAAGGAAATATCTGAAATTTAATTTTTTTTACGTAATATACAGGCATGTCACAGAGAAGTGAAATTTGAATTTGTTTTTTACTTTTTTGAAAAACTAAAACCAAGTCCTATTCATTGAATGAATGGGCCTTGACTAAAACGAAATTTAAAACCACTTGTATCATCACAAGTGAAATTAATATAGACTCCAATTTTACATTTTTTAGTTTTTAATTTATATGATTGATCAGGGCTAAAACTTGATCTTTGTGCATTCGTGGAGTAAGTCAAAGATGTAAAAATTATAGAAAAAAAAAAAAAAAAAATTAAAAAAATTCTGAAAGTTATGTATCTGAAGAATTGAGAAGCTTGTGGCATATTTAAATAAATAATTTACTGTAACATCAATGCAAAGTGAGTTCTATATAACTCAGAGCTAATCGAATGATTTTTTAGAAACGGTGTAACGGGCATCTGAGAAATGGAAAGGATACACCTTTAGAAAGGTTACTCTTGAAACCTGTCGTACAAAAATTATCTTATATATGAGCCAGGAAACCAAAGTAAACATGATAGCTCGTAACGTTAGCCTAATCGTGCTCACTACTTCCTCCAAAAAACAGCGTTAAACTAATAAATTTCGAGAACCTTCAGGATCTTCTAATATTATTATATAAAATAATAATAATACAGAACATAATCTACTCTACAGGTATTCCAAATATGGCGGTTTAATGTTGAGAGTATGTAGACGTTTTTAAAGAAACTATTCAGATTAAAATTTAAAAGAAAAGTAATAAAATTGCAGATGGTGTTTTGAAAAAATTTTCCATTTTATTAAAGTTTTTGATACAGTTTTTTTTAGTAAAATCTTTATGAGTAAAAAAAAAAATAATTCTTTTAAATTCTGTAATCTGTTATTGACATGTAACGACGGCGTTTAGCAAGTAGATGTTCTAATGTATTCGCGTTTTGTACATTAAAATTTCATGCTTAATTTGTAGAATAAAGTTGTGTGTGGTTTTTCTTAATTTTATTTTAAAACTATTTCAGAAATATTGAAAAGTAAACAAATGAAAAAAAAACTCGTCACCTCCTGTTTTCATCAGCGGCGTCAGCCTAACAATGTTTGTGGATTATGGTGAATGAATTAAGCATAGTGTAATGTAACTTGTGCTTAAGTCAGAGATGGAGGCTATCAGGGAGTTAAATAAAAACTTACACGATGATCTGAAATTGTAAATTTCGATTTTTTACTTAAAAATGATCGATTTTTAGTCTATTGGAGGGGGCTCAGATAACTTTTATGACAAACAGCAATAATTTTTTGCACACAATTCCTCCAGATTTTATATCTCTTATAAGTAAAGTTTTTCAAAACGGAACTGTAGTCTATTCAAGTGTGAATTTATTTTTCGACTTTCAATTTTCTTTTTTTTTTACACTACTAAAGGGTGATTTTTTTAGCTATTATCTTTTTGGCAACACTAGTTTAAACAGCTGACGCACGTTTCGTGTTTTGTTTCACTGTCAAACATCTTCAGTTTGGTCTATAATTTAACCATGAATCGTCTTACAAACGAACAACGCTTGCAAATAATTGAATTTTATTATCAAAATGCGTGCTCTGTAAAGAAAATTCATCGCGCGCTTCTTATCGAAAAATGGTGTTCAGTGACGAAGCTCATTTTTGGCTCAATGGGTACGTTAATAAGCAGAATTGTCGATTTTGGAGTGAAGATCAGCCAGAAGCTGATGGCATCATTGGACCATACTTCTTTAAAGATGATGCGAATCGTAACGTAACTGTGAATGGTGAGCGCTACCGTGAGATGATATCCACGATTTTTTTGCCCATAATGCAAGAGCTTGACTTGCATGACATGTGGTTTCAACAAGACGGTGCCACACGGCCCGCTTAACAATGGACTTATTGAGAGGCAAGTTCGGTGAACATTTTATTTCACGTTCGGGACCGGTCAATTGACCACCTAGATCGTGCGATTTAACGCCATTAGACTATTTTTTGAGGGGTTATGTTAAAGCTCATGTCTATGCACACATGCCTGCTTCAATTGACGCATTGGAAGACAACATTGAAAGATTCATTCATGAGATATAGGCCGAAATGTAATGGAAAGAGTATGCCAAAATTGGACTAAGCGGATGGACCATTTGAGGCGCAGTCAAGGTCAACATTTGCATGAAATAATCTTCAAACATTAAATTATATGTACTATCGATTCAAATAAATATTTCATGAATTTTTCTGAATTTTATGTGTTTTTTTTTTAAACTTTCCTATAGCTCTTAAAAAATCACGCTTTATAATCGGTAAAATTAATACCCTTTTTTATAAATTATTAATCATACGCTCCTGTTAATTTTGTTCATCTAATAGCAAACATTACCAAATTTGACCACAATTTTTGTTGGTACACAACACTGACCGCAACGACACGACCACGACTCTAGCACCAGGTCTAATTCATGATTGTGCAAAAAAACATGATTTGTTGATAAACAACTAAGTCTTTTTGTTGTTGTTGTTGTAGTGATAGTGGTTGTATAGCAGAATTGAAGGATTGCTGTTTTTTGCTGTTGTTGTAGCAAATTTTAATATAAAAGCAACAAATAAAAGAAGAATTTTATGCCAAAGAATTTACTTAGCACATTAGTGTTAGTACCCTACCTACCCTAATATGGAATTAATACCCTAAAATACACCAAAAAAAAAACAATTATTTTTTTTTATTCAATAAAAAAAGGAGGAAAAAAAATAAAATTTTATTAAAATATTCCAACACTAATACCCTTATTCTGAATTTTGTAATAAAATTAAATTTTAGGTGTATTAAATTCATTGATTCGTCTTGATTAAAACTGTAACAAAAATGTATGAAACTGAAAATTCAAAATTTTTATATAAGAATTGACATTTAAGTCAAATATATTAAAATTTTTGTTACCGTTATTTGACAACATCTACAACATCTGTCAAATAAGCCTTTAAAAAACCTAAAATATTTTTTATGAATACGGCAGTAAGAATGTAATCATAAACAATACAGTACAATTTTTATTTTTTTTTTTTTTTTTGGAAATTATGACAATACGCCACATAGGACTTCTGGCGAATACACCTAAAGAAACAACAATTTGTAGAAACAAAACCAATATTTAAGTACATATGTACATATTTATGTAGAAAATAAATTAAATGTTGGCAATTATTTGAAAATATTGTGGTCCCTTTTAAGGGCTAGTGAAAACATTGATTTATTTCGTCGCATTTCTTCTTAAACCACGTAGGCGCCATTTTTGTCCAAATTTACTTTAATGGTTTTAATGGTAGAAAATAACATTTTCAACCCGATTTCATTCTCATCTTAACAACTTTTTTTTAAAAATAGGCGTTTCGAAAACATCGTAATTGCCAAACAAAATGACATTTTCATGCAAAACAGAATGGTTTTTACTTACCCATCAATTTTTTCTTTTCGATATAAAAAAATCTGGAAAGTTTCATTTCAATCGGAGCATTTTTTGCCTGGCATCCGGCTCTCAAAGTCCTCTACTTCGGTAAATCTTTCTTTGCCTACATAAATGCTAAATGCTATAAATGCTACAACCAGAAAACAGAAAATCAACTTTATTGCCAATCGAATGGTTCGGTTCTTGTAATCTTACTTTTCTTTTGTGTTAATAAAATTTCTACTGCAAGAATCATAAAATCTTTGTACTAACGATATACATATTTATATTCCAAAATGAAATTCTATAGACACAACTGTAAAATTATACTACAACAACTGAACTAAGCGATTGGCAACGATTGTGGGTGGTACTCAGAATCGATACTGTTTTCTCTGAGTACGTTAGCTTAAACCTTATAGTTAATAGAAAAAACGCCAGAGTTCATCCGTCCTTTTACAAGGTTTACTCTTTAGAACATATTTTTTTCCAAGATTTAAAAAAAAATATTTAATTTTATCAATCAGTTAGACCTGGAATAAAAATAGCTGATCCGGAAGTGATGGATGCAAATTGTTTGCTTTATATATAAACATGTCATGTTCTACAAATTAAATTTTGAATTAATTAATTTGTTTTGTCTTCCCGTAGTAGAAATATGTTGATCTCAATATAACTTTGCCTTTACTTTACAAAAGCTCCATTGGCATTTAAGTAAAACCAAAAACCATCTCAAATCAACTCAAAAAATTGATATTTTTATATCCGGTCGCAACAGCATAATGTTAAAATTTTTTTAATTCGCTTTGATCTCATTGATTAATGCAGGAATGGAAAATTAGATTTTCATTTCGATATTAAGCAAATAACTTAAATGTACTTTTTTGATAATAAATGCACTACATTTATGTATATTTGTTGTTTTTACACCCTTTATAATAATAGGTTTTACAATTATACTATATCCTTTTTAAATAAAATTTTATTAAACTAAACATGTTATAACAACTTTTCCATCCCTGATGTATGAACTCGTTTTGACAGAAAACATCTCCCAAAAAGTTGCTTTGTCATATTAATTCGCCGTTGCATATACCTGTATGAATATGCCTTGTGGTAGGTATCAAGGCGAATTCATCTTGAAAATCGAAAAAAGCTTTAAACATTTACAAAGTTGTTTTTTAATTAAATTCGTCAGGATCGCATTTTTAAGGTTATCAGATTGCTTTTGATTTGATTGCTTTTTTCTTGAAAAGATCAAAGATCATTCTTCTTGATCTATAAGTCGGGAGACTAACTGCCGTATTCATAAAAAATATTTTAAGTTCATTAAAGGCTTATTTAACAGTTGTTGTAGAGAAATGTGTCAAATAAGCCTTAAATAAACCTAAAATATTTTTTATGAACAGGGCAGTATATCAACTTTAAAAAAATTTAAAACAAATATATGCTAAAGGCGGTGTCTTCTGTATACATACATACAACATGTGTTGCAATTAATGTACTGAAGAGAACCTTTAACCAAAAAAGAATTTATTAAAATGTAACATCTCGGCTACATGTTTGAAATCATTATTAAATATTGACACCTTAAACGATTGAAGCAAATGATTTTTTTTTATTATTAAAGCCATTTAGGGAACCTTTTATCCCAACAACACCTAGTCAAATATTACATTCATGTTGCCAATATATCTGCGTTCGTTTTAGCCATTTATTTATTGCTACACAAAATTTAACGTTCATTATGAACGAACGTTCCTACGCTGATGGGTGTGGGTGGGCCACCACACTCCCGATACAAACAAATAAAAACAACAACAAACAAAGGGAGACATGAGATCATGTAACCCAACATACTGAAAAAACAGATTTAAGTTGGACAAAAAGAAAAAATAAAATAAAACTGAAAAATGAAATTGTGATGATTGTGGCAGGTTCGAGCTCAAGACGATTTATGCAAATTACTTGCAGTTAGACATACCGGCAGACGGACTGCACAACATGTAACTAGTAGTTAAAATGTGACAAATGTTAATGACAATTAATTGTCATGTCACTACACAAACACATGTACATACATGGAAAACACACAAGAAATTAAAAAAGTGTTAAAAATAACATAAAAGTGACTCATTCAGATTTACGTTAGACAGGCAAACACTTACATGAACTGAAAAGTGTTAAAATTGACAGTTATGCTTCTGGTGCAGTAGAAGTTTCTTTTCTCACATGAGCTGAGATCATAAACATTTTGAAATAATGGCCTAATAAAATAAGTAACTTAATTGTTAATAAAAGATTTGTAGTTTGTTTATAAAGTCTTTTTAAATAAATAATATTCGATTCTAAAATCGTTAAACTGTCAATTATAACAAACTGTTTAAGCAAATAGTTGCAGTTTAATGAGTCAATAATTAACGATTGAGAGAGTCAAAGCTTTATTAAATAAAATAAGGTAGTGTTGCCAAAGTAATGCCAACAAGTATACAAATATTAATTAAATAATTTTTGTTTAAGAAATAAAAAACTTTAATTTTATGGAGAATTTTGCATACGTGCCTATTGTGTGTTCCTCATTGTAAATCATTCTGAAGAAAAAAAAAATTCACATACATATTTTTATTGAAAGCCTAAAAAAACTTTTAGCATTTCTTGATAATAAAAAAAGGTTTTCAAATATATCATCTAGTGAAAAAATTTTTTTCTATAAAATAAGTTGTAAAATTTTTTATTTGTAATTTATTTTTTTTAACTATAAAATTGATTGGCAGGCAGAGATACGTAACCTAAAAGCTGGGTTTTATGGTTTTCGCCAGTGAAAAACGTTGGTTTAGGCACCGTAAGCCGACCTATACCATTTACAGTGTGATATTAATTAATATTAATATTAATTAAGTCGATTAAGCTCTGTCAGTCTGTCCGTCTGTCCGTGTGTATGTTGAAATCAACTTTTTAAAGCCCCCCGATATCGCATGGACCCGGGTGAGGTATTAAAATATCAGAAATATTCGGGAGTAGATCGGCTCATAAACAACTGAGATATGAGCAAAAACCCACGACCACCTCGATTTTTTTTTCACAAAAACAACATTACAACAACAACATACACACATACAAACGTGTATACTGGTTAGAGAAAACGTGGCATCGAATCCCAGCTGAGCCAAAAACAATTTTTTTTTATTTTTTTTTAATTTTTTTTTTAATTTTTTTAATATTTTTTTTTATTTTTTTATTTAATATATTATTTATATTTTTATTATTAGTTTTTTTTTAATTTTTTTTTATTTTTTTTAATAACGAACAATACTTAATTGACTCCCCTATTCATAAGCTTTCAGAAATATATATTTTATACTAAATTTTTTGGGTCGCAGAGAGTAGAAATTTCACACGGAATGACAAACCTATATATACCCTTACACTCACTATGAAGGGTATAAAAATCACGCGACTTATTGTAGAATAGTGTGGAATCTCTAACCACAGGACAGTTTCGCGAGCTCTATTTTCTTATTTAATTTTTATTTTTTTTTATGTTTTTAATTTATTTTATTTTTTTTTATATTTTTTATTTATTTTTTTTTAACATATATACAAATCAATTTATAATTTTACAATTCAATTATAGACATGCTGAAATTGATCAAAATTATTTTTAAAAATTATGGAAGTTTTAATTAATTTTTTATACTGTTTTAATTAATATTTTTTTCAATGTTTCTTCAATTAAGATTATTAATTTGCATTACATTAATGGTATTATTTTTATTAATTAATATTATTAATTTCATAATTGAAATTCATATTCATATGAGATGAATGGTGATACAAATATATCGCACTCTTACTTGTTAAATACTGATATTATTTTTAAATCACTAAATGATTTTTTGTTTACTTTATGAAAACTTATTTCTATAAAAAAATATCTTATTTCTATAAAAAAAAAATAAAAGTACTGTCAGGACAGCGGGAAACTATTTAAAAATTTATAAAATTTTTTAAGTTTTTGGCACCCCAGACAAAATTTGTAAATACGCCAATGAATGGCATTTTACTGTAACTTTGACGAATTATCTCATTTTACTGGGCAACAAATCATTTGATATTAAATTAAATTGTGACAATGAAAACATTAAAAAAATATGGCCTTTTCTGCATTAAACAAGAATAAATAATTATTACTTGCATATTGATTAATTAGAATAAACAAAAGAAAGAAAGAAATTATTTTAATTAAATTGATTAAAACCATAAAATATTTGCATATAAATGTGGTTGATTGGCCATAATCAGACAAATAACGGTAAAAAATAATGCATAAATAATATGGTTGCAGTTTGAGAAAATAAAATCCAAGGCATATCCATAAGGTACTCGTATCCAATCAGCTGACTGTTTTTTTTTTATATACATTTTAAAAGGCATATTCATACAGGTATATGCAACGGCGGATTGATACAACAAAGCAAATTTTTAGGGGATTTTTTCTTTCAAGACCAGTTGGTATAACAAGGGTGGAAAAGTTGTTTTTATATGTTTAGTTCAATAAAATTTTATTAAAAAAAGGATATGTGCTTGTGAAGCACATTATAAATGGCGCAAGAACAACAAATATACATAAATTTGATAAATTTATTATCATAAAAAGCACAATTAAGATAAATGTTTAATTCGGAATCCAAAATCTAATTTTCCATTTCTGCACTAATAAATAGAATAAAGGAAAATTCAACAAATTTAGACATTGTATTTCCCCATCATCATGTGCTGATAATTTCACCTGTATGAATTCGCCTTGAGCGTTACCAACTTTTTTTAAAAGTCATGCCTGCAGTTGTCAAACTTAATTTTTTGAATTTAATTATACAAGAAATAATTCGCAATTTCACTTGGTTTAAAACATTAAAAATACAAAATCGTGAATAAAAAGTTTTCGCTTTAAAGTTTTTTAAAAGTTAATCAAATTTAAGAAGAAAATAAAAAAAATTGTTTGACATATGCTGGCATATATACAAAAACAAAATACATGTGTTTCTTATTGTTGTGTTTGTTGCCGCGATGCATATACCTTATGGATATGCCTTGATAAAATCTAACACAAAAATGTATACGGTGCCGTCATGAAAACACTAACATAATATATTTATTTTACCCTTTAAATTGAATTGATTTTTACTTCACTTGTTCTGTAAATTATTTTATTTTTATTTTACGTCAATCTCCGTTAAAGAAACAACATTAAACGTATGAACGTAGAACGGTTGTGTGTTTCTTTTATTTTCACACATCTTTACAAATACGAGTTATAAACAAAAAAATTTATATATGTATATATATTAGGGATGTAAATGAATAAGGGAAAACGTAAAATGTAAATGTGAAAAAGATATCGAAGGAACTTAAAGAGAATAAAAAAAATAATGCGTCGTATATCACATACTTCTTATGATATAATAAATTTCAGGCAGAACTACATGTTGCAATTTACAATTAAAAATTTTTTCCGAATTGGCCCTATAATTAAGAATCATACAAATTTTCCCGTATTTTCTCCTTTCGAGTACCTTTTTTGTCCCTTAAAAGGTTACTCGAAATTTCATATAAACAATTATCCACATTCTATAAGGCGACAATAATAAACAATTCGAATTCTATTGTATAATAAAGGAAATTTTTTTTGTTAAAAAGTAGCAAAAAGAGGGACAATTTTTATGGCTTCTAAATAAATATGGGAAAAAAGTATCGAAATCCTAATTTCGAACATTATATATGTTTATTAGTTTGGAAGTTACGTAGGGTATCAAAATATGGCTTTTACTTTAGGGGTTGAACATTCACAGAAAAAATAAATATGAATTTTAAAAACATACATATATAAAAACATCCCATTGTAAAATTAAAAATTTAAGTAAGTATGTAAAAAAAAAATAAAAAAAAAATAAAAAAAAATATTTAAAAAAAAATTAAAAAAAAATAATTAAAATATAAATAATAAATATATAAGAAAAAAAAAACATAAAAAAAATTAAAAAAAAAATTAAAAAAAAAAATAATAAAAATATAAA
The DNA here is from genome assembly GCA_941918925.1 of Phyto melanocephala. Lineage (NCBI taxonomy): Eukaryota > Metazoa > Arthropoda > Insecta > Diptera > Rhinophoridae > Phyto > Phyto melanocephala. The sequence goes on from OW799237.1 coordinate 109,936,978, forward strand.
TAATACATTAAATAAAAAATAAAAAAAAATTAAAAAAAAAAATATAAAAAATTTTTTTTTTGGCTCAGCTGGGATTCGATGCCACCCCAGCCTGCAAAATTGTCCGACATCTGTAAGATGTCTGTAAGAAATGTCGGCAAACAAGTAAGAATTCTGTACGAATTCTGTCAGACTTCTGATCGCCAAATATATAAAGTGGTTGACACGAATTCTGACAGACATGTACCGACGTGTCTGATAGAAATCTGACAGAAATCTGATAGAAAAAGCAGGGGAAATTCCGATTTATTATACGACATTCGTATGGATTTCTAACAGATTTCTGAAAGTTTATCGGATGTAATTCTAACCGATTAATCGTACAGATTTCTTAAAGAAATCTGAAATATTTAATAAAATAAAACTCAGTTTTATGTAATATTGTTTATACTTATTTGATTTATAACTTAATTATATATATTCATATACATTGTTTTTAAATATTTTAAACTAATTTGAAAATCCAAAAACGCATATTTTTTAACATTTTTCCGAAAAGCCTGACGTGACACTTTTTTTATATATATTGTTCATTGATCACAAAACAATCACTTACTATTTTACTTTTAAACTTTTTTAACAAACCAATTAGTTAATTTTTTTAATATCACCTATTTTGTTGCACTTTATGACTTAAATAAACAATTTGTAAAACATACAAAATCAAGATTACAAAATTTGTAAAGGCAAAAATTCCGTTTTAATTTGTAAAGAAAAAAAAAACAAAAAATCATAAACAAAAGGAATGAAAACAACTTAGACATTTCTGTACGAAATCAGTCAGAAATCTATCAGACATGTCGGTAAACAAACAAGTAAGAGTGCTATATTCGGCCATGCCGAATCTTATATACCCTTCACAACGTGTAGTCATGCAATAACAGTTGCTTGTATCACCATTCATCTCATATGAAATACGTACACGTATGTATGTAAAAAAAACGAAAAAAAAAAAATTTAAAAAAAATTAAAAAAAAAAATTAAAAAAAAAAGTTATTGTATATATAATATACATATATAAAACAAAAAAAAAATAAAAAAAATTAAAAAAAATAATAATAAAAATATAAATAATATATTAAATAAAAAATAAAAAAAAAAATTTTTTAAAAAATTAAAAAAAATTTTTTTTTGGCTCAGTTGGGATTCGATGCCACGTTTTCTCTAACCAGTATACACGTTTGTATGTATGTATGTTGTTGTTGTAATGTTGTTTTTGTGAAAAAAAATCGAGGTGGTCGTGGGTTTTTGCTCATATCTCAGTTGTTTATGTACCGATGTTTCTGATTTTCAATACCGATCTACTCCCGAATATTTCTGATATTTAAATACCTTACCCGGGTCCAACCTATGTCGGGGGGCTTCAAAAAGTTGATTTCAACATACACACGGACAGACGGTCAGACGGACAGACTGACAGACTGACAGGGCTTAATCGACTCCTCTATTCATAAGCTTTCAGAAAATATATACTTTATGGGGTCGGAAATGAAAATTGTAGAAATTTCACACGGAATGAGAAACCTATATATACCCTTTTTCACTGTGTGAAGGGTATAAAAAGAAAAAAATCCCTTCGACATATCCGTACGAAATCAGCCAGAAATCTATCAGACGTGTCGTACATTAAATTTCCCAGACATGTCTTACAGAAATCTGTACGAAATGTCCGTAAAAAAAGTCAGATATTTGTAAGACTTGTCTGATTCAGACATTGTCAGGCTGGGACGTTTACTCTAACCAGTATACACGTTTGTATGTATGTATGTATGTTGTTGTTGTAATGTTGTTTTTGTGAAAAAAAAATCGAGGTGGTCGTGGTTTTTTGCTCATATCTCAGTTGTTTATGTACCGATGTTTCTGATTTTCAATACCGATCTACTCCCGAATATTTCTGATATTTTAATACCTCACCCGGGTCCAAGCTATGTGTGAAGGGTATAAAAGTATTAAATATATTATATATATTAATTAAATATTTACTCAATTAAAATGTTAATACAACTAATGGATTAACAATTTCTTTTATTTGCAATTATATTATTTTTTCCTCCTTTTTATGTAATTGCTATCAGTGTCTTTATATGCTTTAATGGTACTATCGCTATTAAATTCTTATTCTTGTTATAAATAAATTGAAGTTTAATACATATTCATATGTTTGATTTAATTGTTCAAAAACAAAAAACTTGTCTATCTTATAACCGGAAGTCTCATTGCATTTGACAGCAGAGATTTACAGTTGGCGAAATATACATAAATATAATAAAAAGTTTCAAAAATTTTTTATGTAACAGAAATACTTTTAAAAATTCTTTTTTCTGCCTGAATTTTAGTTACAAGTTGATTTCTACATGGAAAAATAATCCTGTACAAGTTTTATTTTTGTATTTAAACAAATTGCAAAAAGATTTAAAAAAACTTCCAATCATGGTTGGGATTTACAAAATATTCTGTTCATATGTCTTTTCGGCTACATACTAGCAAATGAAAATTTGCGATACTTCTTATGACGATTTTATGACATTATTTTCATTTAGACTTAAGTTCATATAAATTTCTTAACTTAGAAGATTTTTTTTCAATTAATTGTACGCCATTTTGTAGTAGCGGCCGTCTTGGATTTTCAATTTATTTATATTGTCTTATATATTTCTTCAAGCTTTTCTTTTTGATACCCATGTCGTTCTTCTCTGTTGTCCAGAAACTGAGAAAAATCGATTGTAATCTACTTCAAAAATAAGCTGATAAACACAGAAAAAAATATTTATTAAATCTTTTTAATCAGTTGACTTTTTGTATTATTTTTAAATTCTAATTATAATTTTAATTGATTTTAAACATTTTCAAAAAACATAGAGATTTCTGTCAGTTGAAAAAAATAAATAAAAAGTAAATAATGTTATTTTAAATGACATTTTTTGAAAATATGATTTCGAAGAATAACTTTAATATAATTGTTATCCAAGGAGCAGAATAATACAAAAATAATGGCGAATTCACATGTTAATGTTCTGGTAAGTGCACACATATAACAAATATGTTTTGTTTTCAATAAAATAAAGGGTTTCAGTTTCACTTAAGATTTGTCCAATGCCAATATTTCTTGCATCCTGGCATATTCCTCAAGATTATCATTTTATTAAGTAATTCGGTTGATTTTCTTCACTCTGCCTAATCAAGCCTTTTTATCGGTGAATATTCCATTATGTCTAGGTGGTTCATGCTATCAATTATTTTCGGAAATCCGGTGTTTGATATGGTATAGTATGTGTGCTTGTGGGAACCCTTCATCTTATACTAAATTATTATTATATAAGTAATGAAAAAAATATATGTAGATTCATATGTACATATACATACATAAATGTATGCTTGAACTAAATATTAAAAAAAAAATTGTTTTTTTTTTTGGCAATTTTATTTAAAATATTTTTAATAATTTATATCATTGATACAATAAATGCTTTAATTTTATAAATCCCATAATTCAATTATTGGCGTGATTAAATTAATTAAAATAATTTTGAAAAATTATTTATTTATTTATTTTATTTATTTATTTATTTATTTAATAGGTTATTTTCTGTACAACAAGACTTTATCTTATATTTATAGTACAGAAACGGAATGCGTTAAACATAAAAAAAAACAAAAACATTTGCAATTATTCAATTCGAATTAAAAGTTAATAAAAGAAAATAAATTAAACATATAGTTAAAGAGAAAAAAAAAATAATAATATAATTATGAGAATTTTAATTAATTTTTTTAATACTATTTTAATTAATATAAAGGGTCCGCCATCTAACTTTTTTTTTCAACTAGTGCTTATTTCGTGAATGGTAACACTTAGGTCATGTCTGATTTGACAGATAATTAGTTTTATCCTTCCGCTGAACGAATATGGTTGTGTATACGCTTGAACAACGCTGGGAAAGTGGACCTGCGATCGACTTACAGAAGATGCCGATTTTGCCAAAAAAAACATCTTTTCAGATGAAGCTCATTTTAATCTTGGCGGGTATGTAAACAAGCAAAATTGTTGCATTCGGGGCATAGAAAACCCGCACGCATACATTGAAAAGCCGATACACCCAAAACGAGTCACTGTTTGGTGTGGATTTTGGTCCAGACGCATAATTTGCCCATTTTTCTTTGAAAATGAGCAAGGAGTAGCCGTAGTCAATGGCGATCGTTATCGGGTCATGTTGAACGAATTTTTGTTCACAAAAATTCAAGAGAAGGATATTGGCAACATTTGGTTTCAACAGGACGGCGCTACTTGCCACACAATCGAAGCTACACTTTTTTTAGCATTTAAAAAAAAAAGTTATTTGGCGGACCATTTATTATCTCCTAAGATATACATATGTCTGTATTTCTTGATAAATTATTAGAGTGTATATTTGTTGTACTCACAAATGATTGCGTAATTAAAATGGATATCACTTGTTGATTCATTCCTTGAAAATGTCAAACACATTAAGAAATTTTTCGTTCTGGCAGGATTTGCTTAAAACCAGCCCGTATTTAAAATGTCTTTATTTTCTGACGTTTTTCTCAAATACTCTTTTTTCATACAAATTTAACACAAACCTGTTCCTGTTTTAGTCTACGAGTACAACTAAAATGACCGTTAAACAAAAGACTTAAGAAATATACTTACATTTATATAAAACAATTAAATAAAATAAATGAATTAATTATTACATCATGTAACTATAATAGCTAAATCAATAATAACAATATTGATAAATAATGTAACAACAAGAACAAAAATTACAATTTACCAACAAATCAACGAAAGTTGCTGTTAAAAACATTGACGTTATGAGTCCATTGCCAATGCAAGTTTTTTTTTATTAGTGTTTTTGTTGTTGCCAGCTACCAGCTTTATAAGTAGTTGTTATATATTTTAATCATATATTTAGCACTTAAAACATACAAACAACTAAAGAAAAATTTAAATGTACTAAATAGCAAGAAAAATGCATGTAGGTTGAAAGGTGGGGGTCTTTACACTCTTAAGTCTTTAAATATATTTGTGTGTGTGTTTTTTTCTAAATACTACAAAATATTTTTAAACAAGAAAACAAAAGCATTAAAAGAATAAATAAAAACAAAATCAACTAGATATCATGTTATTAGATCAATAGAAAAATGCGATCAGTCTTTTAAAATGTTTAAGAAATACTTTAAAAAAAATGTACAATAAAATTAAAATACAAAAAGTAAAAAAAAAAAACAGAGTATTACTTTTACAACAATAAACTGAATTAGCTGACTGACTGACTGACTGCAATTGCAAATAAAATATGGCAACAACAATAAAAATTTAAAAATCTTGCGGTTTTCAAATTGCATTTTATTGTAATTTTAATGGAGGAGTGTGAGAGAGAGAGAGAAAGAGCGAGAAAACTCAAATCAGGCTGCCCTGGTAATAAAAGGTGTTTGTTCTAATCTTATTTACGCTCTAAAAAAAAATTAGAAACAAAAAACAAAAACACATAATATTATTTTATACCACATATTGTTAGAAAAAAAAACACATTTCGCTTTCGATTTTATTTTTGCTCTGCATTTTGGAGTATATAAATATGCTAGAGCATTTAAGAACTAACCACAGTCTACTTACAATACTTACACCAATTGGAAGTTTATTTTACATAACTATTTGAAATATAGTTCAATTGGTAGAATTTTATTAATTCTTTTTAGTTTATTTCTCATATTTGCAAGAAAAAAAAAATATGTTTACAAAGTTGGTGAGTATTTGCAAAAACCAACGATATTTATAAGCAGCTCTCTTCAAAGGATTATCATTTAAAGGATTTAATTTTGTTTCATTGCTATTTTTAAGGCCTTATTATCATTGGTGGCTTTGGCGTGGGCTAAGCCTCAACATTCTGCTGCCCAATATCCAGCTGGTGTAAATCCTCAGGACTGTCCTGGTTTTCCTATCTGTGATAATGCCCGTTTGCATAATCCCAACAAATGGCAACAGCCAGCCTGGCAACCACAACCTCAATGGGGTGCACCCCAGCCTCAGTGGGGCGCCCCACAACCCTCTTGGCAGCCACAACCTCAATGGGGTGCTCCAGCCCCTGCTCCAGGCGGTGACAAATATCCAGCTGGTGTTAATCCACACTCCTGTCCCAACTATCCCTTCTGTGATGTTAATGCTGGTGGTGCTGCTGCTCCTGCTCCTCCCCTACCCGGCTGGACTGAGCGTCAATATCCCGCCGGTGTTAGTCCTCATACCTGCCCAAATTTCCCCTACTGCACTTAATGCCAGCACTAAAAATGATTCTTGAATTTAGCATCCAAGTCTTCCTTATTTTTCACTACAACTATCGCTTTCTCTCCTCTCTCTCCTCTCTCTCTCTTTCTACGTTTTTCATTCATCTCAGCTTAAGTAACTGTGTGCTGCTTTTCGTTGCTTCACCTTAACTTTCATCTCTTAATTTTTCGTCTAGATTTTTAATTTTCTTTAAGTTTACAATAAAATCTCAAAAAAGCAACTCAATTTGTAAATAAACACAAAAAGAACATTAAAATAAAACAATTTTAGAAAATCTAAGTAAACAAATTGTAAGTTAATTAAAAACAAATTACTGATTGTTGTTGGTATAATAAAGGCCACGAATTCTTAGAAAAAATTTTAGGGATTATTAAAGAACTAAAATATATTATGACTTTTTTATTTAAGAAAGATAAAAACAAACATTTAAAAGTAATGCAATGATTCGTTGCTAAATTCATCGTCATCATTAATATGGCATCGTCAGAGATGTGCCTCGCACTAGTAGAACACGTTAAATTCGCACTGCGGAAAATATTGAACGTATACAGTAAGAGTTAAGGAATCGCTAAAAGCATCTAGTCATTCCCATATAAGGTGCAATTGGTTTATATTCTTAAACTCGCTAGATCATTATCAACGTCTAAGTTTTGCAGTTAAATTTGAACAGTTGGACAGAAATAAAATCAAATTGATTGAAAACCTGTTTATTAGTGATGAAGCTCATTTGTATTTTTTTTTGCTGTAACCGTAAATGGAATGCGTTATCGGTTTATGATAGAATATTTATGGGATGTGGTTTCAGGAGGAAGGGATCACTGCCTACACTGCCCGAGATGCAATCAAATTTTTAGAGAACAAATAATTTCCATGAATTCAGGAATCAATTGATCATGTCGTTCACCAGTCTTGCCAGCACTCGACTATTTTCTTTGGTGTTATTTGATGGAGCGAGTAAGGCCAACATTGTAGCAGAAATTCAAGCACTAATCTTACAAAAAAAAGATGTTATCGAAAATGCTTTAAAAAGAGCTAATTAATGCGAAGTTTAAAACGGGGGTAACATAAGTGACATTATTTTCCATACTTATTTTTTTTGTATCTTTTATAATTCACTGGTTGATTCATGGCATGTCATCATGTACATACATACCTTCTTGCTGTGTGTGGTCATGTTCATGCAATGTACAGTAATTAAACAAAAAACCTTCTCATTATACACAACCATACATGAATAAGCTCAAAAATATAACATATACAACAATAAGCCACACTTTCTTTACCACACATCCATCCATTCCTACTCATGAATAAGCCAAAACAAAATATTACAACACCAATAAAGACATTTTTTATTCTATGTGTGTATCAACACCGCCTGGCTTTGTTGTTGTTTTTTAAATAGAATTTTGTTGTGCAATCCCAATAAAAAAATAGAGGAATACACAGTTTTTTGCTCTTATCTCAGTCGATTATAGGTCGAAATTGCTGATTTATAATAGCAAACTTCTTGGAAACTCTTTCAATATATTAATGATACACATGAGTTCGTGTGATATATGGAGAGTTCAAAAAGTTGATTTCAACGCTCACACGGACGGACAGACGGACATAGCTAAATCGACTTTTCAATCTATAAGAATTCAGAATATATTTACTCTCGTGTGAAGAGTACAATAAAAAGGTATATAAAGGAAAATGTTATTATATTTTGAAACCCATGATGACTCTTGGCCCATCTTTTATATACAATTCTCCAAGTTTTGGATAAAAAATTATTTCTTGTATATACAAGGTGGTGCAAAATTAATCATCCTATTGTAAGATGTAATAGCTTTCGCAAAAGGCGATTTACGCTAATCATATTTGATATTTGTGAACTAGACAGCAGCAAAATATAAACAGACACACAATGGAGCGTTATACTCCGCAAGAGTGTGAAATAATTGTGTAGATTTTTTAAACCAATAATCGGTGGGAGGTTTTAGCTCAGCGTGAATTTCGTCGCAGATTTTCTAATCGCGTCGAGCCAACTGTCGAGTATGCCGCTTAGCTGCTCGATCCAAATTGACTGAAAACACAACAGATCTTTCAGGACTTTGGCGGCACCGGACTGATCGTTCTATCGAGAATATCGTGGATGTTGTTGCTGAAACAAAGAAACATCAACTAGACGACGTGTCATGCAATTTAAAGTCACCAGGCGGACTAAACAGCGAATTTTAATAAAAGACTTACAAATGTTTCCATATAAAGTGCAAACAGTTAATTAGTTAATGCCTGATGTCCATCAGTCGTGTGTGAATTACTGTAGAGCAATCCTCAATCACAACAACGAAGATGACGATTTTGAGTCAAAAAATCATCATGAGCTACGAGGCGCATTTAACCATCTCAGAATTCTTTCTTTGGGGCTACTTAAAGTCGCGGGTTTATGCCAACAAGCCCAGGCAATAGCAGCCCTTAAGAAGAATTTTCGACAGTAATGCGAACAATTATCACCAGAAATATTGAGGAAAGTTATGCATAATGCGATAAAATTGATATAAATGTGTACCAACACTGGCGAAAGCCACTAGGCTGATGTTATATTTTTTTTTTTTTTCAATTAACGGAAAAAATTGTACAAAACTAAGTAAAGATTTCCACCACTCAAAATAATTTTTTGTTATTAAGTAAAAAAGTTATTCAAAAATTAAATTGCGTGATTAATTTTGCGCCACCTTGCAGCACTTACTGTACTGAGAGCGGTGACGGGTATAACAAAAGATTAAAAATAAATAAATTATTATAATTTCTTCCAATTAAGACGATATCTGAACAATGACAATTATAGTATTGTCAACATTAAGTATTATCAAGCATTTAGGCACAATGGCATATTATCATCAAACAGTTATTAAGTATTTGTTATTAACTTGTTAAACAAAATAAGTAAACAAATTTCAATTATTTATAAATATCTGCTTAAGCTTTCAATATGTCAAAACCCATATTTTAATTTCTTTTCACTAGAAAAAAAACATTTAAACAAACATTTTTTAAAATGTATTTTGTATATACATATATGTATGTATGTGTGTGTGTCTGTCTATCTCATTCTAATAATTACACACCCACTTGTGTGTTTAAAACATTGAGTAAAGGAACCTTAATTGAAACACAAAAATAAAATGCGGAACCTGACATCAACTGATCACAAAGTTGTCCGGTATTGGTTGCATTAATATTGAAGCAACAACAATTGTTGTTGTTGGCTATGCTGTTGTATTGTTAGACATTGGAAAAGTGAAAGTTGTTTAACGATTTTGTGCGCAAGAAAAGAACTTGATATTAAAACATTCCTAATGTTCTGGCTACAAACTGGATTCTCGGTTTGAAGGTCAAGTCCAATCATTTGATTCTTTGGCCAGCAAAGGAATTTATTTTAACACATACGTACATTATTATTATTTACAGTGTTTTTGTGATTTTTTTTTTTAAATTTTTTCAAAAAGCATTTTTTTGCTCTAATCATGAGATTTTTTTTTTTTTTAATTTTAGTTGTAAGCAATTAGTGTTCCATTGAGTTGACTTACTTGCAGTTATGATCTTGCTGATCTAGTTTATTGATTCTACCATATTTTACGTTGCGATATTTTTAAAATTTTATTGCCGGAAACCATGATTTTTATGAAAATTTATGTTAGCAATTAAGTTCTTGGCAATTTGTTACAAAAAAGTTAAATTAAAAAAAAAAAAAAACTGTTATATGTATTAACTTTGTTTAATGTTAAAATTGAAAATTTATAAGCGTGATTTATAATGGTTGAGCGTATAAAAGGGTGTGGAGTTGTGGTTGTTACGTTTCGTTTTGCTGCATTTTTAATGGGTGGCATAAGAGGTTGGTTAGAACAAGTATTAAAATTATTAAATAGACTAAATATTAAGTCATTTATTTAATTTGAATTTGAAATAAATCTAGATTTAAGTGTGGGTTACAGAATCACAAATACAAAATGAAAAATGTAAATTATTTTAATGCAACAACTATGAAAAATGTGATTATGGATTTTAAGAAATTCAACTAGTAATTATGTGAAAAACCGAGCAAAAAAAACATATTTTTTAAATAAATAAATTGCTTAAGCAGCTAATACACGGCATGTTTTATACATCTAACACTCAACCGCCCCTGACTGTTTTCTGCACAGAGAAAACAGATTGGTTGTGGCAACCGAATTTGTTGCCAATCGAATTCATTCGGTTCCACGTACTAATTCTCAATTTGTTTATAATAACTAAAAATTTTCTTTCTTAGCATTGTAAAAAACTGTATTTATTTCCAAATATATGATTGATGCAACTGAAATAAAATATTTAATGAGTGTTACCAAAAGAATAATTAGTCATCATTATCAGTTCTTCATTTGACCCAGGTAAATAAAAGAAAAGAACACATTTTTTTAAATTATTTTTTAATATTTTTATTTAATAATAAAAAAAACTTATTATACAAATATGTAAATACATACATATCTACATACACATACACATGTACATATGAATACATTTAACTTCCTCTATAAAACTAAAAATAGGAAATATTATTTTGATCTTCGTTTTGGTCGTGGTTTTTATGTATATTGAGTGAATTCAAAGCATTTTGCATCCCAGGTGCAGCACCACTAAGTATGTTATTATGTATCTTGCAAATTCTCGCCTTTTTAAATTCATTTTATGTTTCTTCGGTTTCTTACCTTCATCAAAAAGTTTTTTAGCTTGCAGATTTCATTTTGTATCACATAATAATATTAAACATGTTTTTTATATTAATTTTTTTTTAAAATTTGTTTCTCAATAAAATTTGTATATTAATTTTGGTTTTGATTTATTTATATTTTTCACAATTGTCAGAAAAATCAGTTGTGTTTGAGAGATAGTATTTTTATTTAATTTTTATAACAAATAATTATCACATATAACAGTTTTTCGTTTGTAAACACCGAATGTGGCTTAACTGTAAGTATTTGCTTACTGTAATCGATTTGTAATAATACAAGTAACTAATAATTACTTGCGATAACTAAAATTGCATTTTTGTTTGAAATAAAACATTGCCATAAAGGATTTTTTATTACATGGATTAATATTTAGTTGTGAACCCTAATTCAGATGATTAAATTCGGTTGAGATAAAAGTGATTTAAATAAAAATCTTATTAATAAGGCTATTTAGTTGGAAGAACTAATATAAATGTTCTGAGCAATAAACTTCTAACACTGTTATGATTTTTCGTGTGGTATCAGAGATTTCTGCTAACAGCTGATGTCAGGTAAAAAACATACCGTGTATTAGCTGCTTTAATAAACATACACAGAGAAAACAGTATCGGTTGTGAGTACCACAATTGTTGAGAATCGCATAGTTTGGTTGTGATTGTAGAATTTTACGGTTATATCTACAGAATTTAATTTCTGGCAATAGAAATTTTATAATCACAATTGAAAAGTTCAATTGCAAGAACTAAACCATTCGATTGGTAATGAATATGAGGTTTTATTTTCGACCCCATAAAGTATATATTTTCTGAAAGCTTATGAAAAGGGGAGTCGATTAAGCTCTGTCAGTCTGTCCATCTGTAAGTGTGAATATTGTAATCAACTTTTTGAAGCTCTCCGACATCGCTTGGACCCGGATGAGGTATTAAAATATCAGAAATATTTGGGAGTATATCAGTATTGAAAATCAGAAAAATCGGTACATAAACAACTGAGATATGAGGAAAAAACCACGACCACCTTGTTTTTTTTTTCACAACAACAACATACAAACATACAAACGTGGTATACTGGTCAGAGTAAATGTCACATCGAATCCCAGCAGAGCAAAAAAATTTTTTTTTATATATTTTTTTAATTTTTTTTATATTTATTTAATTTTTATTTTATATATTATTTATATTTTTATTTTATATTTTTTTTTATTTTGTTTTTGTTTTTTTTAATTTTTTTTTAATTTTGTTTTTATTTATTTTTTATTTAATAATTTTTTTTTTCTTTGATTTTTTTTTTATTTTTTTTAAATTTTTTCTTTTATTTTTTTTAACATACATACGTAAATTTATAATTTTACAGTGGGATGTTTTTATATACGTATGGTTTTTATATGTATGTACGTATTTCTTACGAGATCAATGGTGATTCAAACAATTGTTATTGCATGACTACACATCGTGAAGGGTATATAAGATTCGGCACGGTCGAATTCTTTAAATTCGACAAATGTTTAGTATTCTAAAGACAGCCATTATTTTTTTACAAGATGTATTGAGGTATGGAATCCAAAAAGCAGTGTTGCGAATCATTGTAAATTGGGTGTAAATTGTTGTTACAATTGCAGAATAATATAGTCCAGTCGATCTTTAAGATGATTGTGGTATTGCAGTACTAAAATAGTACGTATCGTAGGACTACGTTTATTTTTGACATGGAATGTAGATTCAGTGCCTTAAATAAGCTAAGCAATCGCCTTATGCTTTAGATCGGCAAAAAGTAAGCATGTCCGTCTAATTACAATTATATTTTATTACTCAATAATTTGATCTTGTTAAAATTTCATTAATATTTTTATTTTGAGAAAAAAAAAAATTAGCAAATTAATTTAATTAACAATTGTTTTTTTTTAAATAATTTTTTTATTTAAATTCGTTATTGCAAATACAAATTTACAAGTGAAATATATTATACTATTTACAGTTAATTTCGATTTAATGAAATGACAACAATTAGAATTTCAAAACTTAACAACTTAAATAAAATAAAAAGGACAATTAACTTAACAACTATGAATTAACTATTGCCATCCAGATGATGACCAGTCTTTATGCATATCCATACCATGATGCTCTTCATGATGTACATGCACGGGCACATGAACTTCTTTATAGACGGGTACATGCACTTTTTTGATGACAGGTACGTGCACCTCCTTTACAACGGGAACTTCTTTGATAATTTCCTTGTAAACGGGAACCTCTTTAATAATTTCCTTGTAAATTGGCACCTTCTTGACGTGGTGATGATGAATGGTGTGTATTTTATATGGCACGTGAATTGTATGATGTTCACTAAGTTTTGAGGAAAGAAAGAAAAAAAAAATAAAGAAAAACAATCCAGAAAAAAAGTTGGAAATAAATATTATAAACAATTACTGTTGGTGTTTGTGAGTATGCGTTAAAATTAATTTACAAGGTGTTTGCCAGATGATAGTGTTCCAGCTAATTATATTTATGTTGATTAAATATGCATTAAAGCATTAATGAAAGTGAAAACTGTTTTTATTTTTATACGTAATATTTTCATTTATTAAACTGTTTGCAAAAGTCTAGTCTTTATAATTAAGCGGTATTGACATTAGACAAATTTGTTTGCTTATTTCCCGAGGCCAATAACTGTAATTAAATATTCTGTGTAATTATCTATCTACTTATACTAAGTACGTGTGTGTATATGTGTGTGTGTGTGTATAAAATGCCTACAAATTGTATTTGCTTCAATTGCGGCAGTTTGTTTTTACAATGTGACAACTTTGAGATGACGTTTTACGACTTGTATGTGCCAACGACCAGCCAGTCAGTTACTCATTCATGCAACCAACGCACCAACATTCATTTGTTTAAAACTGATGTTAAGTTCGTTGTTGCTACTGTCATTTTTTTTCTAATTACTTAATGCTGTCAACAACGATTATTTAGTCATATTTAGTTTAGAAATTCCATTCAAGTGTTAAAGGGTACGACAGACAGGTTAGTTAAAGTTTCTGTTTATTATATTGAAATAATCTGTGTTGTATAGAAAGTAAGACAAGGGGAAATATGATCTTGTTAATCGTAAAATTTTGCATGTAAAATAAAAAGGTTTATTGTAAAAAATGTACATCTAATGTTAAACATTGCAAAATGTCAAACTGTTTTAATTGAGGCAATGAAAACTAAACCAAATGGTATGATAAGACATCAATCACTTTTAACTTAAGCTCTCATTAGACAATTTTTTTCCTAATGAAGGGTATCTGTAATTCGTTGTAATTAGGTTTTTACGTTAACAAATAGTTTTTGTGAAATACATTTGTTTGCGTTGCAGCACATGTAGTTTCTTACGGAACTTCATTTTAATTATATACACATGCATGTATACAAACAAAAGCAAATGACAATAACAATTAAAAACAATACAAATTGAATTACACAATGGCATGAAATGCTACAAAACGCAACAACAATTTTAATGGAAATTTACAAAAAAAAAAAAAAAAATAGTTTGTAGGTAGTAGTCAGTTTAACAACTAGAAGAAAACTTAATTAAAATGCAAGATCTTAAGAAAATTAAAAAAGAAAAAAATAGAAAAATAAGAACCTGGAGTAAATGGGAAAATTTTGAAATTATCTGCATTAAACATATAAGAAATACTTTTAATAAGTTTAATAGATATAAATACTTTTTTGTCAATATGTTTCCATAAAACAATTTGCATTGAGAATTTTAAAAGTTTCAACCATGGTGCAACTGTATAAGGTAATTGCATTTCGGAGAGAATTCTTTATATAATATTTTTATATATGAAGTTCGACAATTGGAATTTAAAGAGAAAAATATGAAATTTTGAAATTGAAAAGTCATAGCTGATCAACAGTTGTTCAATTGAAACTAGCTTATTAAGTCGTGAATACAATAACTTGCCTCAAATGCTAAAAAATGAAAATAGAATTTCTATTTTTAAAAGACTTCTTAAACAACACATTTTGCAACATATAAATGAAATTTTTTTCTAATGATCTCTTCTATAAACCGATCTCATAATTTAAATTAATTTCTTGTTTATATGTACATATTTTTATACCCTTCACCTGTGGTGCACAAGGGTATATATAGCTTTGTCATTCCGTTTGTAATTTCTACAATTTTCATTTCCGACCCCATAAAGTATATATTTTCTGAAAGCTTATGAATAGAGGAGTCGATTAAGCCCTGACCGTCTGTCCGTCTGCCCGTCTGTCCGTGTGTTGGTTGAAATCAACTTTCAGAAGCAACTATATGTTGCTCAGATCTGTATATGGTATCAATCTCTTGGAAATATCCAGGAATGAATCGCTATTGAAATTCAGCACAATCGCCCCATAACTTTCTGAGATATGAGCAAAAAACCACGACCACCTCGTTTTTTTTCACAATTACAACAACAACATACATACATAGATACATGTAAAAAACATACCAAACAAAAAAAATGACAAAAAAAAAAATTTTAAAAATAAGAAAAAAATAATAAAAAAAAATTTTAAAAAATTTAAAAAAAATGTAAAAAAATTTTTTAAAAATTTTTCAAAAAAAATTTTTTTAAAAAATTTAAAAAAAATATAAAAAAATATAAATAATATATTAATATATTAAATAAAATAAAATTTTTTTGGCTCAGCTGGGATTCGATGCCACATTTATTCTAACGTGTACATATGCACGTATTTTATATGGGATGAATGGTGATACAAACAATTGTTATTGCATGACTACACGTTGTGAAGGGTATATAAGATTCGGCACGGCCGAATATAGCACTGTTACTTGTTTTTTCTCTTTTTGTAACATATAAATTTTAAGAAACTATATTTTTTCCAACTCGTCTCAACAATTCTTTTTAGGAGCTGAGACAAACTATTATAACTGAATTATTTGTCAATAAAATTTGTATTAATAAAAAAGAGTGAAACCCGGTATTTGAAAATGTTGTTAATAAATTAAAACTTGGTTTTGCAGATCATTATAAATTATTTGCTTGCTTTAGAGATCCCATGTGATTGGTGTTATATTGTCATCATAACTTAAAGTATTCTCTAAAATGTCAGCATGAAAAGACTAACACTGCAACAACTTTTCTGATCTATTCAATTGTAAATGGTGGTTCAATTTTAAGGTCCGATGTTGAATGTAAACTGCACCTAAACGTCAAGTTTTTTGTCTGCATTTCATTTGACATTTCTCAATTTCAGACTAACTCAATTTGAATCATGGAAAGATACACAATCGAGCAACGCGTTAAAGTTATTCAGGCTTATTATGAAAATGGGCGTTCAAATGAAAATGCATTTCGTGCACTTCGTGATTCGTTTGGTCAACATAATCGTTCAAATTCTTCCAAAATCGGGAGAATTGTGAAAAATATTTAAATTTCTGCAAAACAGGTCTGTATGAAATGTAAAAACAACTGTGATTGCCCTCTTGGTTCGTAGAATGGAAAACATTGCTGTGTTTCACGATAGTATGGCAAAAGAGCAGTCAACCTCGACTCATCATCGTGCCCAACAATTGAAAATAGGAATATAGTATAAAAAAGTCATTGAAAATTTGGTCCATCGGATGGTGGTGTGCCGCCGAGGTCGCGGTGGCCATTTGGCAGATATTTTGTTCCATACATAATTGAAGCATACAAATATTATCATTAAAAAAAATAAATGATAATAATTTCCTAAATAATTTGTGTTTTGTTCAAAATCAACATCGGCCCTTAAAATTTAACCACCCTTTATTAAGTAACTCAAATATTCTGCGAACATTTCTTGAGCATTTTTTGCAAAATATATTAAACCTTCATTGACCTTTCGAACCCATTAATACCTATGACTATGGTGTAGGTTATAATAAGATAATAAATAAAAAGAATTTTAAATCTGTAAGGGAGATTAGGGGTGATACCCATAACCAATTGATTCAACGACAAACATATTGTCTTGGACTCTTGTATTAAAAAATTTTGTAAAAAAAAATTTTGTATTAAAAATTTTTTAAGCCTAAAATAATCTTTTCAAAAAATTTGCGCTTTGATTGAAGTAAATCGGATGTTCAAAAGCAGATTCGGTACTTCTATCATCTATAAAATAAATCTTAAAAGTTTGGCCTGGTCCAAAATTGTTGAAAATACTCATTAATTATGTAGATTTATAAAAACTTCAGCTCTAATGAGGTCATAAACTATAGACAATTATCGATATACTTCCTATATTATGAAAATAATTGCCACCATCTTAGCTAAGACTCGATGGTATATTAAGAGATCGATAAAATAGACTTAATAACATCCTGCCTTACATATCCACCTTCTTGTAGTTCAGATCAGTAGATTTTTGTTGTTTTACTTTATAGTTCTAAAATGTGTGTGTTTGTTTAGGCCATGACAGACTATCAGATTTAGTAGTTCGATATGTCAAAAATTTTATTTATGTTTAGAAAGTGTGATAGTGTGCACATGTATGACAGATTTCTTGACAAGTGTGTCCGATTTGATAATCTTTTAAAAAATTTTTAAAAAATAAAAGTTTCTGAGCGATCAGAGTTGTTTTTTGTAAGCAAGTGTGACAGTGTGGCATCCAATCATACATTTTGTTGCGATTGTCTTATGTAGGACAGAAACCTATCATAATTTTTTATTCACAAAGTATTGTCTCTTTTAACAATTCGTACAATTAATGACGTTCTCTTGATACAAAAAAGAATATTTTCTGTAAATTTCTACCTCACGAAAAGTTACGATACATTTTTAATAAACAGTAACACGTTTTATTTATGCGACAGATACAAATCTACTAAGTGAACCATTAGCTTTGAATATTTTTAATCTTAATACCACTTCAACTGATTCACATGATTCACATTTATCAAAAAAAAAAAAAATTTTAAAAAATGTAACAGAAAAAATCATATAATCAAGTTTTTAAAGAGCATTTGTGAATCAAAAAAGAATAATTGTTGACTTAAAGAAATTGCCATCCAATATTAATTTTTGATATTATGCCAAAAGATATTCTAGATTGTTTTTTTGAATATTTTTTATAAAATGTTAATTCTTTGAAACCTAGTTTAGTGACATTTGGTAAAACGCCTTAAGTCCAAAAATTGCAGTTTGAATTTTTGTCCAGTTTTATTAAATTTTTCCCATTTGTTTGCTTTCAATAACTTAAGTCTAGCATAATTGCTGCCAATCATAACTAAATGTTTTTTAGGCAATAATTCAAAAAATTCCTATTTTGTTTGGTAAGTATTAAATAACAAATGCAATTTTTAAATTAAGACCATTTTGCCTAACTTCAAAGAGTTTTTACATCGAGCATTTTATAAATAATTATTCTTTTATGTTGTTTTATCTAGTTTATTTTACTCTTTTTTTCTAATAAATTTGAGTATCATTGTTTTGAATTCAACCTACTGTAGTCAATATGTATGTGTGTGTGATTACATGTATTTCTTTCTCTGATTGAATGTGAACAAAAAAACCAACAAAATGAAATAAAAACCAATGATAGCAAAAAAAGAAAGGAAATTTTAATACATACATACATACTTACATACAAAAGTATATTATAAAGGATATATCAAAGTAAAAGTTATATTTTCGCACTATTTGTGCATTATTGAATATTATTAAAATATGTACATGTAAATAGTTTTTGTTTTTCTTGTTATTTTTCCTGTATTTTTGTTCACACTGTTTAAAATAATTGTGGTTTCATTGTGTTGTTTCTGTTGTAAAAAGAAACAATTTACCGGTATTTTTTTTTTAATAAAATAAAACAAACAAAGCCTTTAAGTAAAACATTTTACTTGATTTTTGTGGTGGAAAAATAAATATGATTTGAAAATTTTTGTTTTATTGGTTGTTGGGTTTAAGCTGGTCTATATACATTTCATTGGTGCTTGTGCCAGATCATCAGTTGACCAGTGAAATGCATACAGACCAGCTTAAAAACTCAACAATCAATAAAACAAATATTTTGAAAACTATTGGGAAAATATCCTTAATAATTAGTAAATTGAATATGATTTGTTTATAAATAGTGAGAAAATTATAAGAATTTAGTTTAAAAATAACTTACTGTTTGTGACCAAAGGAGCCAGGAGAGGGTGCGGCATATGATAAAGCTAACATAGCGGCCAGGAGGATCTGAAAAGTTTAATAAGATACAGTTGAATAATTAAAAAAAAAATTCATTTCTATTATATATTTTTATAAACGAACATAGGCGGTAAGAAGTTAAAAAAAATCCCTTTTTATGCTCTTCACCTGTGGTGCCAAGCTTTGTCATTTCGTTTGTAATTTTTATAATATTAATTTTCCCAAAAAGTATATATTTTTTGAAAGCTTATGGTCCATCTGTCCGTGTGTTCGTTGAAATCAGCACAGATCAATGTGTAGTATTAATCTTTTGCAAATATCCCGAAATCCTGTAAAATCGCTTTATAACTTTCTGAGAAATGAGAAAATAAACACGACGTCAGCTGTTTTTCCCCCATAAAAATCAACCACCTAGAACAATTTATAGGCACGTTTTCTACTATTTCTAGATATGATATGATTTGGGGATAGTTGTAAAAAATTTTATACAAATCGGTCATTACCCGACAAAGTTATAGGCGAAAAATTTTTTTATTTGATTTTTTTTTAAATCAATTAATTAAAGCTGCTATTTAATTTATGGACTTGTTAGATAGACCATAATAAAAGACAATATCTAAAAACAGATTACTTAGAAACTCTAACAAATCGCTATGAAACTAACTGAGATATAAGCACAACAATAAAAATGCTTTGGTGTTTTTCATAAAATTTTTAAACGAAAACCAAATTTTTTCAGCTTCTAGTGAAGAAAGGGAAGCTAAGATAGGTATTGACTAGGAAAAATATATTACATTATAAAAAAAATTTAAAATCCATGATGACCGCTACTACAAAATGACACACTGTTATTTTATTTATGGGTCAAAACCAGTAATTTAAATGTACCTACTTCTCTCAATCTTGGTGTCAAATAAAAGGACTCAATCCAAAGAATATATTAAGCTATGAAAAAATTCAATATGGCGTCCGAAATTAAGTGGCGATTCTATGAGTCGAATAAAGTAATTGAGGCTTTGCACCCTTCAACCCCCGTAATATTGGTATCAAATGAAAGAGCTTGACCAGCAGAATACAATAAATTATAAACCCTTCAAAACAAGGCGAATAATTTTTTTCTCAACTTATTAATATGGGTATCAATTGAAAGACCTTAACTAGTAGAATACAGCTAAATATGTTAAAATTCAAAATTAAAGATGGTGTCAGAAATAATAAGCAAATGGCACGTATCATTAGATCAGAAATACAGGCTAAGCTTTGATGTGGTTACTATACCTATGTATTTGATGGTAAAGGGTATCAACAGACTCGGTACAACCAAATATAGCATTCTTACCTACTATAGATTTTAGTTTGTTGTTTCATAAACATAAAATTTTTTTTAATATTTTCTTTGGTTTAAAAAATAGTGGAAATTATTACTAACGGACCGAATTTTAAAATTTTGTGTTAAATAATGGAAACTGTTACAAAGTAATTAAGCAAAATTGACTCTAGTTAGTTTTTTCGTAATCTCTCTGAAACTTAATTTTTTCATAAATGAGAAAATTTAAAATAAAATGAATTTTAAATTCTCAGAATTGTAATTAAATAAATATTGTAATAAAAAAAATTTTCAAATATAAAAATATATTAAAATTTAAGAATAACATTAGACCCAGTTTAATGTGCATTTTGTCTGGACAATACCAACATACAGTTGATTACGGACTACACAAAAATAAATATGACATTGAACTGATGGTTGAAAGAAAAAATTATAACAGAAAAGTTATATAAAGAAAAGAACTTTAGTAGCAAATTTCCTACTTACTCACCTTGAGTAGAAAATAAGTATGAATACAATAACTATTTTATTATCAAATTCTATATCTTGGTAAGTTGTGAGTTAAACAGATGACATTTACAACCAAACACCGATCAGAAAGAACACCATCTAAATTCATTCCCCTCGGCTGTTCTCGGCAAAAACTACTTTTTCAGTGTATTTTTTCATTTCATTTCAAAATTTAAAATATTTTAGATTTATT
The DNA here is from genome assembly GCA_941918925.1 of Phyto melanocephala. Classification (NCBI taxonomy): domain Eukaryota; kingdom Metazoa; phylum Arthropoda; class Insecta; order Diptera; family Rhinophoridae; genus Phyto; species Phyto melanocephala. Next base: position 109,958,278 of record OW799237.1, read on the forward strand.
TATTTCGCATGATTTAAAGCAAAATTAAATTTTATTTGAAATAATTTTAAAACTCATATGTCAAGTTCACAATGCTTTTATTTGTTGTTGCCAAGTAAATTCCCCAAAGAGTTTGTAGTTGCAAACCTTACAAACTAGCAATTTATCGAATGTCGACTATCAAATAAAAAGATTTAAAAGTTTGTCGTTAGTTGGTAAACAAAAAGTTTAACTACGTTATATACATAAGTAGCAGAGCTGTAAGAGAATGATTCCTTTATGAATATTCCAGGTAATTAGTTTTGATCTTGAATTTGTTAAAAATATCAATTGAATTAAAATGTGAACGCATTTATTATGAGTTAGAAGTTCTTGAATGCATTTAGTCATCTGAAAAGCAAGTTTTCCTTTTCTCTCTAATTCTGTACAAAAGAAAGAGATTCGATTTGTTACGTCTTTCATTATTTTAAATATGACGTTAGGCTCGTGTATAAAAATAAGACTTAATGCAACAAAAAATGTTTCAATATAAACACAAAAGCAAGTTAAAAGCAGATAAAAATAAATCATTTGAAAGGAAAATGGTTTAACGTAAACACAGACTATGCTTAGTGTGTCAATGGATGTTTTGAATATTAAAAACATAAGAAAAATAAAAAAAATAAAAAAATAACTGTAAAGAATATTGCAGTTTATTATTCAAAGTAAACAATTAAAATATTTTTTCTTAAATAAAATCGGATTCACTCATATTTTAATTCAATTGTTATTTTATGACAAACGAAAGCTTTTAAAGTTTGTTAATTTATGGTGAATTGAAACACTAATTTGTATCATTAGTTTACATCTCTGATATGTAGCATTACAGATCAAGTCTTAAATAATTTTGAATTAAAAATGTTTCTGTGACCTGTTGCTTATATTTATTAACCTAAATAAAAGCCTCAAAAAGGTGTTCACCATAACAAGTAACAATGAACTACAAATTTTTATATTACAGGTTTAGTGTGAACTCTGCTGTTTTATTATTTGTTAATCTAATTTGGTTTGTATGCAGGCACATCTCTAAAACATATTTCCAAATTATTTCGCTCATAAATATGTAAACTTAATGGAATTTTTTAATGTCCAAGAAGTGCATATGTTTAATAAATTAGGTTGAAATTAAATTTAAGAAATGGTGCACTTTTTACAGAAATAATTAATTTTGGTTTTTATTTCTTGAACATACCACATTTTAACGCATTCATTTCTACAGTGCCAGCCAAGATAGTACAACCAGTTCGAATTATATTTTAATAAGCAGAACAAATGAATGTCGAAAACATTTAAAAATTTTGTTTTCTCTAAGACTGTGGATAGTTTTTTTAAAATTTCACAACTGTCTGTTAGTTATAACTGTTCATTTTTCAACCGTAATATTAAACAATAAACAAATTGAGGAACGAAATGTAATGGATTTTAAGCTTATCTTTGAAATATTTACTAAAGTTTTGGGTTAAAATTGAAACGAAACTTATTCAAAAGTTAGTTTCTATGGTAAATGGTGTTCCGAAATAAGAAAATTACTCAACTGTTCCAATAGAATGTTCTTAAATGCTTTAAAATAAGAACAAATAATTTTGAAGGTTTTAGTTAAAACATGCAAAAAGTATTCTTTTGTACCAACTACGAGAAAAGAAAAAGCTTGAATTAACCAACTAGTGCGAAAATCATATACTAAAAAAAAGCAATCTCAGCAATCGAGTGCAGTGTGGAAGTACTTTCTTTTAAGTGACCACACGATTATCTTTTGAAAAAATTATTGGTTGATTCATCGTGAGGTTTTTCAATAGGGTTTTTTGGCAGATCACGCATGGCTCACATCAAACTTCTTTGTCACTTTTGTTCACTATTGCTTGACAAGTCATAATGGAAAAACTCACATCAGAACAGCGCCTCCAAATTGTGCAGCAGTACGATGAAAAACGGCGTTCTGTACGAAATGTTTTTTGTGCGGTGCAGGTAACTTACGGTAAGCATATTCGATCTACCACTATTTCCAATACCAATCGCAAATTTGAGTCCCAGTTGTTTACAGTTAATGGTTACTATGATCACACCATGTTATCGGAGTTTGTGTTTTCTGAAATTCCAGCTTATGGTCTCAGTGAGCTCTGCTTTCAACAAGACGGTGTTATGAGCCATTTAGTGAGTGAAACATTGGTAAAAACTTAATTTCATTTCTTGCTGTGACGTAGGTCGTGCGATATCATATATATGGACTATTCTTTTGGGGTATATAATGATAATATATGATTAGTACTTTAAAAGCTAATATTACTCGAGTTATTCGCAAGATAGCAGTTGTTATGCTCGAACCAGTCGCAAAAATTTAACCTTTCGAGTGGACCACCTTTGACATGGTCATGGCCAACATCTACATGATCTCATCTTCAAATAGAAATTGCCATAAATTGTTCTTTTAACCGATAATACAAATTTCAATTTTACTTTCAAATTTATGTGCTTTATTTTATATATTATAAATAAAGACTCACGATGAATCACCCGATGAATGCTAATTGACTACTCCAAAATTAGAGGAATAACAGATGCACAGATAAATCGACAAATTTTTATTGAAAGCATTCCATTTTTTGCCCTTAATCCACCTAATAACGAATTCAAGCCACAGTATATAGTAAACAGTATAAAACAAGATTAAGATTTGGACAAGTTGTAGTATAATAGCATGAAGGTGTTTTTCAAATTAAAGGTTAGGTCACATACATTATATTAAAAGAACTATGAACACAACAGTATATGTACGTATGTAAAAATCCTAAAAAAGGTTATGCTACCATAAACATTCGATTTAAGGCGGATGATGTGGGTCTTTCAACAATACAATGACCTCAAACACACCAGTTTAATAGGTAACAAGTATTTCAGAAACAACTTAATCAATGTGGTGGTGTAACCTGTACAGTTGTAGGATGTGAACCCCATAGAAAATTTAAAATCAGACGTAAAGAAGGGTACTCTAGGGTATGCACTATGAAATCAACAATTAAATAAAATATGGAATTCCATTTCAGTAGCAAGGTCTCAAAAAGTTTTTTGAGAAAGCATTGTGCAACCGTAGTTGGTAATATAGAATATGAGAAAAAGTTATACAAATTTATTTTTATATTATTAAAAATATAAAAAAATGAAATATTTTAATTTTACTAAAAACATTTGAAGAATAAGATATTACTTTTTAGGAAACTTATTATTTTTAAACATTTATTTTGTAGATTTTTCATTAAATAAACACATTTGTTTTTATAATTATAGTTCTTAATCATTTTCTTTTTAATTTTAAAATTTTTTATTGTTATAATTTTTTTTTATATATTGCAAGATGTACATAAATAGATTTACTAAATTTTTTAAGTTGGTGCTTTTTTTTTTGACTGAAGCTGTACAAATATATTATTACAATAACAATTCCTAAAAAGTATGCATCTTAAGTCTTTTAATTTTTTTAATTTCACTAATAGCAATAAAAATGTAAAAAATGCCTTAACTTAAGAGAGAAGAGAATTCATCTACATGTATGCATGTATGCATATACTTAATACAATAGTATGTGTTAAAAAAAAATGGTGCCATTTTTGGCAACAGTCCAATGTGTCTTAAATTTTACTCTTTATGAAAGTAGAAGAAAATACGTTTCCTTTCTAAGTCTTTACATTATGATAGTTGCCAGATGAGATGGGAAAAAAATCATCAATTGACTTCAATCAAAAAACCACAAAACCTTCAAAATGTTTTTTAAACCGTCAAATCAAAAAAAAAAAAAACACTTTTCCTTTACACCTATACTTTTATAAGGATTGTGAAAAAAACTGTGCATATGGAGTATTTTAAGGGTGGTGTATATAGTCAACGATCTAGAGTACAAAAGAGAATTTCTGTCGGTCCTCTCGTTTGGCTCAAAAATACTTAATGGATTTTACAAAAATTTATTACAGAGGTTCATTGATCCTTGGGTTAACACATAAAATAATCTTGATAAATGACTAACTTTTAAAGCTTTTTAAAGTAATAAATATTTTTTAACAATAAATTAAATAAAAAAATAATAAAATTATCCCTTGATGAAAAAAAAAGAAAAAAAATAATAAATAAAAAACAAAACATTTTTTCATTAATCGCTTATTATATAGATATAGAGTGTTTTTGTGAAAGGTATCGAACTGTTAGAGGGATAACTGTAAAACTATCTGTTACACAATAATGAAGGCTATGTTAGGCTTTTTTAGTTATACTGTGGCAAAGCACCATTCAAAGACTTACAAGAGAACAACATTTAAAAATCTTGTAAAATTTATTTCTAAAACTCACAGCTTGTCAAGCTTATGATGCACAAAATTTTATGTCCGAACAGTTAACATGCAATACTACAAATCAACACTAAAAACCACATTTGTTTTCTTAGGTAATATTTGTCCATATTGAGCCCATACTGTGAAAGTCATCACCGTTGTAGACGCGAATATAAAAGAGGACTCGAATTTATCAATACGACGCCTGTCTTAGCAACTCGGTATTGTTATTCGTGATTTTCTTATTCCTCATGTCATTGCAAATCATTAAGAGAAGATATTTTATACATTGCGTGAAACCATAAATTTTTTAAACCAAACTTTTGGTAACCGATGTATCTAAAGAATTAAACCACCTCGTTAAAGTGATTTGTCATCTTAGGACCTCTTTCTGTGGGGGGTATATCAAGTATCTGCTCTATGCTGATAAACTAGTAATGAATGATCATTTAGAAACCAATATTCATTATAATTTGATTAAATAAGACCGGGTATGCTCAAAAGAGTCATGAAATTTTTTACTATCAGGATGGCTTTCATAAGATGCAAACGCGGAGGTCATATGCCAAAATATTATTTTGAAATTTTAAATTCAAAAACTTTGATTTATTATTACTTTATTAAATTTGTTATGTTTTATTATTAAGAAAAAATTCTATACCTATAAAATTACACTCTTTATATCGCTGGTCAAAGGAAGAAAGGCCCTAACTCATATTTTTTACGAAATCGGGTTTCTCAGTGATTCCAATATGTTTTACACAAATTCATCTCGAGACAAAAATTTTATGCAATACTATCATAAATAACAGTTTTACAATCAATTTTACAAAAAAAAGAACATTATGGGATACAGTTTCTAATAAAAAATAAATAAATAAATGGTGGTTCAGTTTCTATTACTTATTTGTCTTGTCCTGTAAAGTTAAAATTATTTTTGAAAGGGTCTTTCTACCTACATATATTTATATTTATTTATTTATTTATATTGTAATTAACTGGTGCCATTTTTGGCAACAGTCCAATGTGTCTTAAATTTTACTCTTTATGAAAGTAGAAGAAAATACGTTTCCTTTCTAAGTCTTTACATTATGATAGTTGCCAGATGAGATGGGAAAAAAATCATCAATTGACTTCAATCAAAAAACCACAAAACCTTCAAAATGTTTTTTAAACCGTCAAATCAAAAAAAAAAAAACACTTTTCCTTTACACCTATACTTTTATAAGGATTGTGAAAAAAACTGTGCATATGGAGTATTTTAAGGGTGGTGTATATAGTCAACGATCTAGAGTACAAAAGAGAATTTCTGTCGGTCCTCTCGTTTGGCTCAAAAATACTTAATGGATTTTACAAAAATTTATTACAGAGGTTCATTGATCCTTGGGTTAACACATAAAATAATCTTGATAAATGACTAACTTTTAAAGCTTTTTAAAGTAATAAATATTTTTTAACAATAAATTAAATAAAAAAATAATAAAATTATCCCTTGATGAAAAAAAAAGAAAAAAAATAATAAATAAAAAACAAAACATTTTTTCATTAATCGCTTATTATATAGATATAGAGTGTTTTTGTGAAAGGTATCGAACTGTTAGAGGGATAACTGTAAAACTATCTGTTACACAATAATGAAGGCTATGTTAGGCTTTTTTAGTTATACTGTGGCAAAGCACCATTCAAAGACTTACAAGAGAACAACATTTAAAAATCTTGTAAAATTTATTTCTAAAACTCACAGCTTGTCAAGCTTATGATGCACAAAATTTTATGTCCGAACAGTTAACATGCAATACTACAAATCAACACTAAAAACCACATTTGTTTTCTTAGGTAATATTTGTCCATATTGAGCCCATACTGTGAAAGTCATCACCGTTGTAGACGCGAATATAAAAGAGGACTCGAATTTATCAATACGACGCCTGTCTTAGCAACTCGGTATTGTTATTCGTGATTTTCTTATTCCTCATGTCATTGCAAATCATTAAGAGAAGATATTTTATACATTGCGTGAAACCATAAATTTTTTAAACCAAACTTTTGGTAACCGATGTATCTAAAGAATTAAACCACCTCGTTAAAGTGATTTGTCATCTTAGGACCTCTTTCTGTGGGGGGTATATCAAGTATCTGCTCTATGCTGATAAACTAGTAATGAATGATCATTTAGAAACCAATATTCATTATAATTTGATTAAATAAGACCGGGTATGCTCAAAAGAGTCATGAAATTTTTTACTATCAGGATGGCTTTCATAAGATGCAAACGCGGAGGTCATATGCCAAAATATTATTTTGAAATTTTAAATTCAAAAACTTTGATTTATTATTACTTTATTAAATTTGTTATGTTTTATTATTAAGAAAAAATTCTATACCTATAAAATTACACTCTTTATATCGCTGGTCAAAGGAAGAAAGGCCCTAACTCATATTTTTTACGAAATCGGGTTTCTCAGTGATTCCAATATATTTTACACAAATTCATCTCGAGACAAAAATTTTATGCAATACTATCATAAATAACAGTTTTACAATCAATTTTACAAAAAAAAGAACATTATGGGATACAGTTTCTAATAAAAAATAAATAAATAAATGGTGGTTCAGTTTCTATTACTTATTTGTCTTGTCCTGTAAAGTTAAAATTATTTTTGAAAGGGTCTTTCTACCTACATATATTTATATTTATTTATTTATTTATATTGTAATTAACTTAATACTTTTTTATTTATTAAAAATTTAAAAAGAAATGCAATAGTTTACTTTTAAGCACTTCTATGTCATGAAATAGCCTCCTAAAACGCTTTTGACAGTTTATTTCCTGTTTTCTGTATTCCGAGTGCAATTAAAACACATGGAATGGCCATTGTAGTATTAGTGTTTAGAACAACAATGATATGGCAATTCCAAGTGATTTAATTTTGCTCGGAATATAGAACACAAGCGTATATTATATAGCGTTATATTGAGATTAATCTAACTAAAAATTATTTTTTCATTTGCAACAAATATGAATGACGGACACTTCTTCTCAGTAATTCTGATGTATTTCCCAAGTTTACTAATTTTAGTTTACATAAGTCTGATTTCAAATCTTGTCTTTCACATTCATTAACAATATACGAATATTTATTTAAAATATGGTACTCATTTTACTTGTTATAGTAGTAATGCGTAGATGCAAAAAATAAAGTTTTTAAAATGTATTATTTTTAATATACAAATGTTGCGAAATATTGATTTCGAAAAACCGTCAAGTTTTAAGCAAAAAATCGTCAAATCTCTAACAGACTATTTTTTGGACTAAAAGCCGTCAAATCTGGCAACTACTGTGTAGCCAAATGCATATACCGAGTGCATGTAAACAAAGTATGGGTCCTAAGTCTTTAATACGAAGAGAAAAAAAGTTTGCTTCTTAAGTCTTTCAATATAATAATGACTGATTTGTTGTTTGTTTACAAATATTTATGCTTTACACCTCAAAGGTTTGTTACAACTTTTTTAATTTTTTATATATTTGATTTAAAATATGGACAATTATTACAGAGAAAATTATTTATCAAATATATTTTTGTAAATAAAAGCAATGTTTTGTATATTAATTCGTTTACAAAAAAAAAAAAAAAAATAGTAAATAAATTCTGTTTCTACTATGAATAGATTTTAAATAACAATTTTTTTAAGTTTATATTGATTTTGATATTCGACATATATTTTCACTTATTTCTCTGCAATCACTTTAACAAATGAAGTTATTTTCTTTAAATTGCTGTTGGTCTAGAAATATTATTTAATCTTAATGGAATTGCAAAAATTGCAAAAGACATGTACTACTACTATACGTTATTCTCAGAACGTTCTATGGAATCAAACAGTATTCAACAATATTTTTTTTTTATTCAGACACTATAATCTGTTTTGTGCCTTTAAATTATATCCCATAGTAGTAAAAATGTCACTATAAAATATTATTTTTTTTCTTTTTTTTTTACACCCTTATTCAAAATCATTTTTGTTTTTTCTTATTAAAAATTTAATTTTAAAAACACTCACGAATACTTTAAAGACGGCCATATTTAAATAACTGGTGGTTGTTAATATTGCGGTGTTGTCCCTTTAAATTTAACAACTATTTAGGTGTTTTAGAAAATCAAATTTTTTTTGTAATAAATTTAAAACAAAACGCTTAGTTAAAATTAAGTTTTTTAATACACAATGCCAAAATTAAAACTGATAACTTAACATGGTTTGCAGATCGTTTTTATATATAAAGACCATTGCTGGAAAATAAAAAAAAAAAAAATTGTAAATAAAAAAGACATAAAAAAATAAACAAAATAAACTGAGACCACAAAGTGAGTGTATGGAGTATTAAACTCCACAACGCAACAGAAGCTTCGTCAATGCTTATTAACAACATCATAACAACAACAAGAGCTACAACATATAAAATAAATGAGTCAAGAAAAGCACAATAAACCGATAGACAGACAAATAAATGTTTAATACAGCTTTAGAGCAAAGCAATGTTAACAGACATACCGGCAACTTAACACTTACATCAAGAGGGGTTGATTTTCCTGTGTCTGTAGTTGAATGCAGTCAAAAATTAACAAAATAGACAAGCAAAAATATAACAAGTAACAGTGCTATATTCGGCCGTGCCGAATCTTATATACCCTTCACAACGTGTAGTCATGCAATAACAATTGTTTGTATCACCATTCATCCCATATAAAATACGTGCATACGTACACGTTAGAATAAATGTGGCATCGAATCCCAGCTGAGCCAAAAAAATTTTATTTTATTTTATTTAATATATTATTTATATTTTATTATTTTTTTTATATTTTTTTTAAATTTTTTTTAAATTTTTTTAAAAAATTTTTTTAGAAAAATTTTTAAAAATTTTTTTAAAATTTTTTTTTAAAATTTTTTTTTTGTAGTTTTTTTTATTATTTTTTTCTTATTTTTAATATTTTTTTTTTTTGTAATTTTTTTTTGTTTGGTATGTTTTTTACATGTATGTATGTATGTATGTTGTTGTTGTAATTGTGAAAAAAAACGAGGTGGTCGTGGTTTTTTGCTCATATCTCAGAAAGTTATGGGGCGATTGTGCTGAATTTCAATAGCGATTCATTCCTGGATATTTCCAAGAGATTGATACCATATACAGATCTGAGGAACATATAGTTGCTTCTAAAAGTTGATTTCAACCAACACACGGACAGACGGGCAGACGGACAGACGGACAGACGGATAGACGGACAGACGGACAGACGGTCAGGGCTTAATCTACTCCTCTATTCATAAGCTTTCAGAAAATATATACTTTATGGGGTCGGAAATGAAAATTGTAGAAATTACAAACGGAATGACAAAGCTATATATACCCTTGTGCACCACAGGTGAAGGGTATAAAAAGACACATTAAAGATGGCATTACTAATATATGTACACTTATTAAGTTATGTTTTTTTGCATAAAGAGACGCTTAAAGCTGAAAAAGAAATAATAAAAAAAAACTAGTTGCCAATAATTAAAACATGCATGCAATTGCGTGTCTTTAATATTTTTGTTATTTAGAAAAATTTGGCGATGGTTGTAATGAGTTACACATACAGCGGGAAACAAGACATTTTTGAAAATGAAAAAAAAAAAAATTAAAATTATTTAAATTTTATAGTTTGTTTAAATAGCAATATACCCGACACTTGGTTAGTATTGTTCATATTATTTATTTAATAATTTATTTATTTTCAAAAAATACTAAATTATTTTTCGTTAAATTTACAAAAACTTGTTTCTGTAATTAATTTTATTTAGAAAAATTAAAAGTTCTGTGAGGACATACCAGGAAACTATTTTGTTCATTTTCAGTTTATTGTTTACCATTTAATTTCAGAAAAATATTTCTTAGCTTCCCTGTTATCATCAGAGGTCAATGCTTTTTTCTTAATTTTCTTAATTTTAGATTCTGAATGCCAGCGAATACAAAAATTTCTTAAAAAATAAGAAAAGTATTTTTTTGACCTTCTCTTACATATTTAAAATTTAGGGTTGAAAAGGAGGGGTATAAAAGCCCAAACCCATGACAGGTATGCACTTATGCCCAGTTGGCTTCAATTATTATAATTAATGTCTATTTGTCCCTCATATCATATTTAATTTCAAAGTGTATCCTTAGACTCTAATTTTAATTTGATAAACGTTTTTAGATTGATAAACGTAAAAAATGCAAAAAGTACTATAAAAATGGGAAAAATAACATTTGGGGTCACTCATATCATTTGCAATATCAAATTAGATCGATAGTGCCTAATTTAAAAATTCTAGATTAATAAAAAATTTGAAAATTATTTTTCAATCGCCTAATTCATTTTCAATCTCAATATGGAGCAATAGTCTTTAATATCAAAATTTTAGCTTCATAAGCTTAGAAAATACACAAAGTACCTTAAAAATAGAAAAGGTAACTTTTTGAGCCAACCAAATCATTTTTTATTTCAACTCGGATCAGTGGCCCCTAATTACAAAATACACAAAATATGGCAAAAATACAAAAAGTACCATAAACGTGGAAAAAAGTACCTCTCGGTCAGTCATAAAATCTCTTAATTTCAATTCGGATATATAGCCTCTGATAACAAATTTCATATTTATAATTTAGAAAATAAAAAAAAGTATTATAAAAATTAAGAAAAGTACCTTTATGTAGCCCATATTATTATTGTAAATCTGAACTTGGATAAACAGTTCCTAATTTAAAAATTCTAAATTCATAGAATTGGAAAATTCAAAAAGTACAAAAAAAAAATTAGAAAATATCTTTTGTATAAGTCATATAATTTTGAATATAAATTCGGATTAATAGCTCTTATTTACGAAATTCTAATTCATAAATTTAGAAAATTAAAAAAACTACAATAAAAAATGGAGAAAGGTACCTTGTATACAGCCCATATCGTTTTCAATCTCAACTGGGAGCAATAGTCCCTAATTTTTAAATTCTAGATTTGTAAAATAAGAAAATAAAATTGAAGAACTATCAGAATGGGGAACAGTACCTTTTGGCTTGCTCATAACATCTCAATTTGAACCAATAGGCCAACATTAAAATTCTAGCTTCATAAGCTTAGAAATTACAAAAGAATATAATACAAATAACAAGTGCTTTTTGGGTCCTCCATATTAACTTTACCACTTGCACAATAAGAAATTATTTCATAAAGAGACAATTGTTGTATTCACAAATAGTGATAAATCTCGTATTGTTATATTGCCATAATTTTCAAATGATTTTGAAATAAAACAGAAGTACTGCATTGGTAATGGTAAATTTAAAATTTTTTTTATTGTAAAAAATCATGGCATTACAATATTATAACGGCTTGTGAATTAACGAAATACGTTTATTGAAAATTTGCCATAAAAAGGATTTTTTTAAAACTTTATTGCTTAACGGAAATTTAATAAACATTTGCTATAAATAAAGACAGAGTTTTTTAAAATGATTAATTGAAAATTTTTTTTCCAAAAATTATTTATTTAAATTATTTGCATTCATTTATTTTTTGTGTTCAGTTTTTTTTTTATTTTTAAAATTGTGCAATGAACTATTTTAAAGTTGTGATTTTGAATTCAAACGTATGAAAAAAAATGTTTGTCAAAATTCTTACTAACATATGGATTTTCTGTTTTTATTTTAAAAATCTGCTCGTTAACTATTTTGCTACATTTGCATAAAAAAACTGATTAGTTGTCATTGGAATTTGTCTACAGAGTAGATTAAACAGGCTGATAATCTGAACACTCACACTTGGATCCATGATTAATCCCTTTGTAATAAGGTCAGGTTAGCTTGAACAGAGTAACTATTTTTAAGGGTAATATTTTTGGTAATTAAGTATAAAAGGTTTAAGGTCTTTGGCGGTTTGTATAAATAAATTTTTGCCAGCTCTATTTTTTAGTTATAAATACTTTTATTAAAAAAATTGATTTTTGAGTAATTGTTTTACAATATCAAAAAAAAAAAACAAGAAACGCAGTAAGATATAAAAAATTTTTTTTTTTTAAAAAATTAAATTATACCATTAAGTGTGAAAAATAAAAGTTATGACTTCCCTGTACTGACTTCCATTACTTTTTCAATTAAATTTGTACATGCTTTTTTTGTAATCCGTAATACTCCAAACGACTAACAGAGAAATTCCAGGGTCATCCATACTATTTATAGGTTTATTTGAGCAGTGTAAACTTATTAGGACATTTTTAATTTAACTCGAACACTAAATCTACTTAGGTTTTGTTCTACTTGTTTTTGGTGCCAATAATAATAATGCTGACAGAGATCCGCCGTCTGGATATAAAGCTTATTTATCTGCATTGCATAATTTACAAGGGCATATCTTTAAAATAGCATGAATGATGCTTCGACATTATATCGAAATTGTACACTTTGCTCAATAAATAACTGAGTGAATTTCTGTTGTATCCCAACGATTTTTTTGTCGCTTTGTCGCTTTGTCGCTCTTTCGCTTTGTCGCTTTATCGCTTTGTCGCTCTGTCGCTTTGTCGCTCTGTCGCTTTGTTGCTCTGTCGCTCTGTCGCTTTGTCGCTTTGTCGCTCTGTCGCTTTGTCGCTTTATCGCTCTGTCGCTTTGTCGCTCTGTCGCTTTATCGCTCTGTCGCTTTGTCGGTCTGTCGCTCTGTCGCTTTGTCGCTTTATCGCTCTGTCGCTTTGTCGCTCTGTCGCTTTATCGCTCTGTCGCTTTGTCGCTTTGTCGCTTTATCGCTCTGTCGCTTTGTCGCTTTGTCGCTCTGTCGCTTTGTCGCTTTATCGCTTTGTCGCTTTGTCGCTCTGTCGCTTTGTCGCTTTGTCGCTTTGTCGCTTTGTCGCTCTGTCGCTTTGTCGCTCTGTCGCTTTGTCGCTCTGTCGCTTTGTCGCTTTGTTGCTCTGTCGCTTTGTCGCTTTATCGCTTTGTCGCTCTGTCGCTTTATCGCTTTATCGCTTTGTCGCTTTGTCGCTTTGTTGCTCTGTCGCTTTGTCGCTCTGTCGCTTTTTCGCTCTGTCGCTTTATCGCTTTGTCGCTCTGTCGCTTTGTCGCTTTATCGCTTTGTCGCTTTGTCGCTCTGTCGCTTTGTCGCTTTATCGCTTTGTCGCTCTGTCGCTTTGTCGCTCTGTCGCTTTGTTGCTCTGTCGCTCTGTCGCTCTGTCGCTTTGTTGCTCTGTCGCTCTGTCGCTTTGTCGCTTTGTCGCTTTGTCGCTCTGTCGCTTTGTCGCTTTATCGCTTTGTCGCTCTGTCGCTTTGTTGCTCTGTCGCTTTGTTGCTCTGTCGCTTTGTCGCTCTGTCGCTTTATCGCTTTGTCGCTTTGTCGCTTTGTTGCTCTGTCGCTCTGTCGCTTTTTCGCTCTGTCGCTTTATCGCTTTGTCGCTCTGTCGCTTTATCGCTCCGTCGCTTTGTTGCTCTGTCGCTTTGTCGCTCTGTCGCTTTGTCGCTCTGTCGCTTTATCGCTTTGTCGCTCTGTCGCTTTGTCGCTCTGTCGCTTTGTCGCTTTGTTGCTCTGTCGCTTTGTCGCTTTATCGCTTTGTCGCTTTGTCGCTTTGTCGCTTTGTCGCTTTGTCGCTCTGTCGCTTTGTCGCTCTGTCGCTTTGTCGCTTTGTTGCTCTGTCGCTTTGTCGCTTTATCGCTTTGTCGCTCTGTCGCTTTATCGCTTTATCGCTTTGTCGCTTTGTCGCTTTGTTGCTCTGTCGCTTTGTCGCTCTGTCGCTTTTTCGCTCTGTCGCTTTATCGCTTTGTCGCTCTGTCGCTTTGTCGCTTTATCGCTTTGTCGCTTTGTCGCTCTGTCGCTTTGTCGCTTTATCGCTTTGTCGCTCTGTCGCTTTGTCGCTCTGTCGCTTTGTTGCTCTGTCGCTCTGTCGCTCTGTCGCTTTGTCGCTCTGTCGCTTTGTCGCTTTATCGCTTTGTCGCTCTGTCGCTTTGTTGCTCTGTCGCTTTGTTGCTCTGTCGCTTTGTCGCTCTGTCGCTTTATCGCTTTGTCGCTTTGTCGCTTTGTTGCTCTGTCGCTCTGTCGCTTTTTCGCTCTGTCGCTTTATCGCTTTGTCGCTCTGTCGCTTTATCGCTCCGTCGCTTTGTTGCTCTGTCGCTTTGTCGCTCTGTCGCTTTGTCGCTCTGTCGCTTTATCGCTTTGTCGCTCTGTCGCTTTGTCGCTCTGTCGCTTTGTCGCTTTGTTGCTCTGTCGCTTTGTCGCTTTATCGCTTTGTCGCTTTGTCGCTTTGTCGCTCTGTCGCTTTGTCGCTCTGTCGCTTTGTCGCTCTGTCGCTTTGTCGCTTTTTCGCTCTGTCGCTTTGTCGCTTTTTCGCTCTGTCGCTTTGTTGCTCTGTCGCTTTGTCGCTTTGTCGCTTTATCGCTTTGTCGCTTTATCGCTTTGTCGCTCTGTCGCTTTGTCGCTCTGTCGCTCTGTCGCTTTGTCGTTTTGTCGCTTTGTCGCTTTGTCGCTCTGTCGCTTTGTCCTTTGTCGCTCTGTCGCTTTTTCGTTTTGTCGCTCTGTCGCTTTGTTGGCTCTTTCGCTTTGTCGCTCTGTCGCTCTTTCGCTTTGTCCAACCAACATTTCATAATTAGTGAATGAAAAGGAGATTAAAGGTATTGAACGAACAGTTTTTGGCTTTTTGGTGATTCCAAAAACGAAAGTTCCGATAGCAATAAATCCATTTTTCCAAAAAGTTGAAAAAACACCAGAAATTGAATGGATTTTGGATTTACCATCACTCTGTCAGATCAAAATTTTGAAAAAGTATCACATTTAAGAGTAATCTACAAAATAAAAATCGCTTAAATACCAATTTTTAGGAAAAAAAAGGTAACTCCATGTGTTTTAAGGAAATATCAGGTAATTCCATAATATCTTAAAGAAAAACACTAGGAGATTGATCGTTGATGTAAACAATAATTGAAACTAGAATTGTATCATTAACATACAACAAAATTAACTGAATTCCTTTATTTTTAACAGCAAACAAAAAACTAAAAAATTGAAAATTTTCGATTTTCAAATCAATACGCAATTCATTACTTTTTCTGATAACAATTTAAAATTAATTTTAAATATATATTTATATTTAATAAATATATTATTTTTATATATATTTATTTTTTTTATTTTTAACTTTTAAATAATGTTTTTTTTAAAATAAGACGATGAAAAGTTGCCTTAACTCCATAAAATATAATAATAAATTCAATCAATGAAATTTTTAGGAAAAACCAGGTAACTCCATTTTTAGGTAAAAATCAGGTAACTGACCTTGATTTTCGCTTCTGACGGGTAAAAACCTTTTTACTGCAACCCAAAATGTTCAACAGGATGTAAAATTATGTTTTCTTTTTGATGCGCACACATTAGAATATGAATTCAAAAAAAAAACTAGTGAAATATGTCGAAAACTTTAAATGCGTTTTTCTCGAGTTTTAAAAAAATAGAGTTACCTTGTTTTTCCTTGCGACCACAGAAATATAAAAAACAGAATATTTTTTTTTTGTATTTTTTTTATACAGGTTTAATAAATTATATTATTGATATAATAAATGCTTTAATATTATAAAACCCAAATCTCAAATAAAGACATGATTAAATTAATTAAAATCATTTTTGAAAATTTTAATTAATTTTTTAATACTGTTTTAATTGATATTTTTTTCAATATTTTTTCAATTAAAACTATTAATTTTCATTTAATTAATAGTATCATTTTGATGATTGGAGCAAAATTAAACAAGTTTTTAATTAATAATATTAAGTTCGTAATTAAAATCCATATTTATTTTTTTCTGTGTAAGCATAAAAAATTAAAATTAAAAAAATAAAATTGTAAGTTTTAATAATCGTGAGTACTCATACTCATGTTTGATAATTTAATAAGAATCGAATAACTTCTCTAAGAGTTATAGCTTTTTTTACGAAAAAGGATATATGACAGGACCTAGAGGCCTTGCGTCAATCACAATAAAAATTTTCTCACAAGTACGGGATGTGGTGCCCCGCTGGACTAGTCAGAAGTGTGCAGATCTGCTAGTTTGGGGTTGCTGGTTCGATTCCCGCCAGAGACTCTGGACTGGTCTGCTTCTCTTTCTCTTCTATTCTACATTTTTTATTCTTATTCTATTGTTCTCTTTATTTCTATATTAAGGCGTCACAATGGACCATAATAGTCTCCGGGTGGGGGTAACTTTGCACCAGCCTTAACTACCTACCTACGAGATGAAAATGATCTTCGGATTTTTTAAACTTTCTGTGCAACTTGTAGCCAAAATTACCATATATGGGCAATAGACGTGTCGTTTGTCCGATTTAAAAAAAAAAAAAAAGAATTTTTCTTAATTAAAGTATTTTATTGTAGTGTACCAAATTTCAAAACTCTGGGATCACTCCTTTTATTTTTGTCCATTCACTCTATGGGATCAAAGCACCATGAGTCATAATCATGTTGTAACCAATGATTTTCTTTGCGTGTAAAGTATTTAGATTTGAAGCTACTTGTGGTAAAAACACTAGTTAGCCAACAGAACTTGAAATTCTGTTTTGTAGAGTTTGCACCAAAAATAATTTCTTTAATAAAAAAGCTCACAACACACTTTAAATAACCTATAACATAAGTAACAAAAATTGCTTTTTATTATTACTTTTTTTAAGAATATTTTAAACAGCATGTTTGTGGTTTCCCTGGAAACAAGTAATAAATAAAAAACCACATGGCAAACCACAAGGGTTGCTTCATATTTGTATTGGAGGGCAATTCGATGGCAGTAATCAGCCAACCGTCAAACCATCCATTTACTAATAAATACATTCATACAAAATATACAAACGTATTTTAATTAAGCCAACAAGCAATTAACATTATATTTTTTTTGTATTAACTTTAAACAAACAAAATCTGAAAGATTTGACTTTTGGATATTAAAAAATAAATGTCTTAATCAAAATAAGTTTTTGCTTACACTTACACTGTATTTGAACTACATACAGTGTCTAGCATTTTGATGATGTCTATTTGAGTACAACAACTACAATGTTTGTATAAAAAACAGCATAAAGTTCAGCTGGATCTTAGCAAAAACAAAAAATTTTTTTCTTTTGGTTTTAATAAGTATATATGTACGTAAGTATGTATGCATTTACATATACATATATAAAGTATATAAATATCTGAGTGTGTATGTATGTTTTTATCTTAATGTTTATGTTTTTACGTTTTTAAAAAAAGGTCAATTGTGTCACATAAAATTGTAAAATTTAATTTAATTATTGAATTTCATTATACTTGTGCCATTTATTTTTTTGTTGTACTACAAGTTATTCATCATATTAAACGTTTTTGTTTTTGCTTTTATATTCGACAATAAACGTGAAAAAAATGATTTTCTTGGTCTAAGAAATCTTAGGAAATTAATTACTTAAATTAATAATTATGATTCATATTATCAATGTTTAAGGAAGGAAGGAACGCAAGTGCTCAATTTATACTTTCGTAACAGTAAATATATTTTTCCTATTTGTATCTATTTCTTATTTAGCTTTAAACTTATTAAAATTTTCTATTAAAATCGTTTAAATTTTTTATTTGATAGACTGATAGGTATTATATAATGAAAATTATCTTCAAAACTACTAGTATCTTGTTACCTAATCGCTGTCTATAACTGACTATTACTTTCAGTTTTTGTGAAAATGCACACATTTTCTATTTGCAATTTCCGTTAGTAAAAGGTTTTCCCATAAGGGTGATATGATTTAAAAAAAAAACACACACTTATTGTTAAGGAAGTTCAAAAGTTTTTTGTTTACTGTAAAGTACAATCAATACAATTAAGTTCTAAATAAAACGTCATTCAAATGGCCTCCACGACTTTTTCTACAGGATTGATTTCGATGAACACAATTTTCGAGTACTTTTTCCACTAAATCAAGTTGTATGTCATGAATGACATGTTCAACATTTACTTGTTAAGCTTGAAGAGAGTCTGGTTTATTTCGAAAGACCAACAATGACTTCAAATAACCCCACAAGAAGTAGTCTAATGGTGTGAAATCACAACTCCTTGGAGGCCATTCAATATCACAATTTCTTGAAATAATCGAATCTCCAAACTTTTCTCACTATAATTAAATTTTTGCATTTCCTGTAGCACGTAGCCCCGTCTTGTTGGAAGCAAATGTTGTCAAAAATAACTTCTTCCAATGTCGGCCATAAAAAGTTGGTTATCATCGATCTATACCGCTCTCCATTGATAGTAACGGTGTTACCGATTATTCCACCAGACCAAAAACCACACCAAACTGTCAATTTAGGTGAATGTAATGGTTTTTAATGAATTATTTGAGGATTTTCTTTGTACCAGAATCGACAGTTTTGTTTATAATTATCTTCCACCGAAGGCCATAAAATGGCAAAAGCACACAAAAAGTTGCAATTGGATAACGATTATTTTTATAATAACACTAAATAATTTTTAAACGTTGTTCTTGCGTATATCTTTTTATGATAAAATTGTAAACACTACTGAATACAATGAAAAACAAATGACAGATCATGACATATTCCAAATGGCCAAAATGTCACTTCAAAATCATATCATCCCTATTGGAAAACCTTTTATTTATTACGAGATGGTGTCAATGTTGTGTATTATTTGTCTATCCTGCATGCAGCTTAAAGAGTGTCTGCTTTTACTTTTAAACTAGTTTATAATGAACTAAATTTAAAGAAACACACTGTATTTTATCCTCAAGAATGACAGAAAGTAGGAGAATCTAATGCTTATTATTTCCAGTTAAGAAACGTATATTGTCTCCAATCATTATTCAGAATTAATTATTTCTAACTCTTGTACTTTATAATGGCAGTTAAAAATGCCATCTGTGTGCATGCGAATAAAATTTAAATTTTGAAATTTTTCGGTCATGTCGAATCTGTTAATACCTTTCACCATTGTACATATATGCAATGACCATTTCCAGCGTAACCTAGATTTTGGACTTACTAATTTACTGCATTTTGCTTTATTACTACCAACGCCATCTTTGATTTTGTATTTTTACATGGTGAACTGTATTATACTACTCAAGACACTTGATAACAGTATTATTGGAGTTGCGAAAAAATGTTCCTTTATGTTGTTGCGGACGGCATCTTGGATTAAAGGCTTTAACATAATTTGCTGCCCTATTGTGGTAAAGTGCTTTCATTTAATACCAGTATGGAGTCCTTTATTCTTCCAAAATCTTTATTTATAGAGAAATTATATAAATTTTATATAAAGCGTTATAGGGGAGGTAGGCGTATTACCTTAATATTTTGTAACGAATATTGAAAAAATATCACATGGAATTACAATTCTGCGTATACCCTTGCATTCTCTGTGAAGTGTATAAAAAACGAAGGTCGAGAAGACAGCAAGATTAAACATAACTGAAAGAGAGACTTTAAAGTTGCGCAAAACTGGATCGATGTCGTTTATAAAGCGTAGTTGCGCAGGCTCTATGTCAGAAATTATTTTTTAAAATCAATACCGGAAATTTGTAAGCTAATAAAGTCAAAACTTAAGTCACTCCATCGACATTGTTGTGTTTTATAAAAAAATAATTCTAGTTATGCCGCTCGAAACCCCCAATATAGTACATAAATATGTATGAATATAAATACACAGAAAAAAATAAATATGAATCTTAATTACCAAATTAATATTATAAATTAAATTTTTATTTGATTTTGCTCCAATCATCGAAATGATGCTATTAATTAAATGAAAATTAATAGTTTAATTGAAAAAATTTTTTGTAAAATATCAATTAACAATGTATTAAAAAATTTATTGAAAATTCTGTAATTTTTAAATATTATTTTAATTAATCCAATCTTGTCTATAATCGAAATTTTTGTATTAATCTATATAAAATATTTACCATAACAATTAAAACTCTTTCAAATAAAAGATGAAAGATGTATACATTTTATTTATTTGGTTTTAGAATTAAAACATACATTTACTTATATTTACATACATACATATATTTTGTATAAAAATTATTTAATTACATTAGTGGTAAAGAAACTAGCAATAATAAAAATATTACTTAAATATGTTTGTAAGTACATATGGAGGTATTATTGGCGTTATCCAATGACGAAACTTCACTATGAATTGGTGTTAACGGCCTAGAAAAAAAGTAAAAAGGGGTTTATTGAAGAATGAGAACATATTTTTAACTGCTTACCAATTTGCAAAAGAGGTCTTTTGCAGAAAATAAACTAAATATAAAGGCATGTTTGGGATACATTTAGTCATTGTATTTGATTATCATTGACATGCGACAGACTACAGAAAAATTTTATATAATGATATTTCATACGGTTTTAATGGCCAACCTACGTCACACAGTGAGACAACGCCGGCATTAAATACAAGGAGTAATTGCAGAGTTCTGAAAATTTGCACAGGTTACTTTTGAGACAATTCCAGTTAAAAAAAAAAAAATTAAGAAAATTCGCCCACTTTTACGCCCACCTCCCATACAATCGAAATTTGTAAAATGCCGTATTGTCCGTAATACTTAAGGGATAACTTTAAATTTTGGTATACTTGAATGTTATATTGTTACAAACATTATCGGAATAAAGTTTTGGACTTTGGCCCACTTTTACCCCCACCCCCATACAACCTCAACATAAAAAGTGCCATATTTTCTAAAATATTTTAGGTACAATCTTCAAATTTGATATTATTATTATTTATATAATTTAAAATGTTTCATGCAAAAATTACAATAACACGCCCACTCTTACACCCACTTCCCATTAAAATGCAATAAAAAAGAACAATTTTTTTCATTCTATCAATAATTTTTTAATATCATCATGGAATTCTAATTTTTTCAATATCTTTATTGCTATCGATCCAAATATCAGAAATTGCACTATAAAAAATTATTGAATTATCCATGACCTTGTAAACTTTTTTTAACACTTTATATAAACTTGTATAAACTTGCACTCTCAAATATGTAGATTGTGAATTAAACATATACATAATTGCAATTACCGTTTGTTGATCAATAATATTTAAAACAACAACAGTGTAATATTTTTTCACAGTTTGTTTTTAAAAAGTTTGTGAGCACAATATAAAATATCAAACAAACAATTAAAAAAAAAAAAATTTAAAATTTGTAAACATGCTATTGCATGCTAACATATGTACATACGTATAGCGACAAAATGTGCACGTTGCGTATTTTTTGTAGTTTTTTGTATGTTTAAAGTACTTTTGCAAACTTTTGCTATATGTCCTCTACTTTAAATGAAAGCTGAGACTTCAATCTTTCATTTGATATAAGTCTGCACCTAGGGCGAGGGGCTGCTCTATATTTCCTAGTCCATTGAAAATGCAAAATGTTAAATTTTTACACCACAATTCTGTTGTAAAGAAATTTTTTTTGTGTTTCTTTTTTTAAATTTCTTTTTTTATCTACTCATTCTACAACAACTAAATTAATTAAAAAAATTCTTTAAGGTTATATTTATTATGTATTTTTTTATTGATAAGCTTTTGAATATTACATATTGAACCAACATATTTCAAGCGCGTTAGCATACCTCAACTTTGACTTGCTCTAGACCAAAAAGTAATGAAGTTATGAATCTCAAATTTCAGGGAATTGTTACTCATATATCTGTTAATATACTGTGAAAACTATTTTTTGCCGCTGTTACTTTAGAGCTGTCTCACTGTGCGTCATCGTCGTTATTATATCCTCAAATGATTTATGCAAACTATCCTTTGTAGTCTCCAATATGTGGTACGGATCACCATCCTCTAGGAACCAAAATTTTATTAAATTAAAAATGCGCTTCGTCGAACAAATATCGTTTCTGCTTTATATTTTTAAAAATATATGATTTAATTTTATTATTTTATCCTTTTGATTTATTTCTCTGACATTTTTAACGTAGGTTCCTATGCAATTTTTTTTTAATTACACAATTTGATTTGTTTTTCAATCAAACTCAAAACTTATTAATAAATTTTATTAAATGAGTTAAAAATATTATTAAAACTTTTCAATAAATCAGTTATAAATTTGATTGAACATTTTTGAATAAAAATTTTTTCTGTGTAAGTTCTTAAAGAATCGAAGTTATACAAAGAAAGTGATACAAATCTTAGTATAAAGAGATTATTCCATAGCGATTACTGTTAATAAAAAAATAATAAATTTTGTGCTGTAAAAGTACACAAAATTGGTGGTGGGTATCAAAAATTCGGCACAGCCGAATAAAGTGCTCTTACTTGTTTTCTATCGTATGTGTGTAGATATTACACAGAAAAAATTACTGCTTAAATTTTTTTAATTAATTGACTAATTGATTTATTCATAAAGTTGGATTATTTTTTTTAATTAATTTAAACAATTTTTTTATTGATATACAATTTTTTCAAAAAACTTAGAGATTTCTGTCAGTTGAAAAAAGTATATTGAAAAATAAAATAGGAAAAATTTATTTTTTTTGTCAAGAATTCTTTTTGAATCAAAGTCTTAATATAATTTGAAGGAAAGTCTTAATATAATTTTGGTTAATAAGGTGGGTAATATTAAAATAAATGGTGGTTTAGCAGATAAAAATTCTACTAAGTACATATTCAAAGAAAACGGAACAGAACTTTATTGCAGATGGGACTAAAGTCAATATTTCTTGCAGCCCGGTAAATTCTGTTGGATTCTAACCTTAAATGTAAGTAATTATTTATTTGAG
The DNA here is from genome assembly GCA_941918925.1 of Phyto melanocephala. Taxonomy (NCBI): domain Eukaryota; kingdom Metazoa; phylum Arthropoda; class Insecta; order Diptera; family Rhinophoridae; genus Phyto; species Phyto melanocephala. The sequence continues at coordinate 109,981,434 of OW799237.1, forward strand.
TTTCTTCCCTTCGTTTGATAAAAATTTCTTTGTGCTTAGGTCTAGGATGCACCTCCTTTATGTTTGATAATATGATATATGGTTATGCCACCAGTTCCTAAATGTGTTATATTGTATTATGCTTTGTATTTTTCGTATACTTTTAATATATGCAGTGTAATTCAAAATGTATGTACCTATATATTGATGTACGTTAAAAATAAATATGTATCTAAAAAAAATATGTCTATTTTTTCCGGATTATTTTTTTAAACAGGTTCAATTATTTTTTATTATTGATACAGTTAATACATTATTTAAATTAATCCCAAATTCCAATTACAGGAGTGATTAAATTAATTAAAATTATTTTTAAATATTAAATTATATATTAATTAATTTTTTAATACTGTTTTAATTGATATTTTTCACATTATATTTGCAATTAAAAATATTAATTTTCATTTAATTAATAGTATCATTTTGATGATTGGAGCAAAATCAAATAATATTTTAATTAATAGTATTAATTTTGTAATTGAAATTCATATTTATTTTTTTCTGTGTAATGTTCTGGTAGGAACATAGATTTCCGTTGTTCTCGGTTATGTCTTGTTGTGTGCAAATCTAATCTGGGACTAATGAATACCCTCCGTGGCCTATCAGGAACTGTGTAAGGTAGTTATTACGTTCTCGATGCGACCTATTAAGCCAACTGCCTATGTTTCAAATGAGCTTGTATGTTCATCTTCTATTTAGACAATTTTTTGGTGTGCATGAATGTATGAACGAATGTATGTACGAATGTGCATGTAAATACCTTATAATCACAATTTGAAACAATTAAATAATAATTTGATTAATTATAGATTGAATTATTTCAATAAAGTAAAAGATAGCAAAACAAAGTCATACAAACAAATATTTTTACAATAATTACTGCTTTTAACCAACTGTTACATATATGTAAGTACATAAATACACACAAATTTCAAACAAATAAATGAAACAAATTTGTTGTAAAAAAAATTATATTTTTACAAAAATATGAAAAAACACACACAAACATTGTACTGTATTTGAGGCCAACAGCATATAGTGCAACACATTTATATCAAACACACTACTAACCCAAATGCTAAAAAAAATAATGTTTAATTTTTCTTTAAACTTTTTTGTGAACGACTGGCTGATTTCGCATAGATTTCCTGAAACCAACATTCGTATGTGTGTGTACTTATTAACAAAGCAGCAAGCCGGCTTATGTATGTACGAGTATGGGTTCAGTGTGCAGCCACTTGCATTTAGTTTAATTTTTGTTAAACTTTAAATACAATTGTAACATTTTCAATTGTGATGCAATGAATTTAATAATTTAAACTGTAAAATTTTCAATCACGTAACAAAATGTTTACAACAACTAAAAAAAAAAAATAAAACGATCAAAATTTTTAAGATTTTTAGGATTTTTTGGGTTTCTCAAATAGATCTTAAACAATTTCAGTAGCATTTAAGAGAAAAATGCTGTTTTGTTTTTATTTGTATTTCTTTGTTGTTGTGAAAACACGCCAAAAATATTGTATAATTCAAGTGGTACAATAGCAAGTTAGTAGTAGATAGCGCATATCAAAACAAGTTGCGTGTTTTATGCAACAACAAGGAGAAAAAAAAATCAAGAAAATTCTGCAATAACACTACTGACCAACTGAACAAAAACAATAAGAAAAACACTTTAGACTGTGGTAATACGAAACCGGACTGGGAGGATTTCAAAAGATGGTGTCAATGATATTTGAATTATGTCATACTTGAGTCTATGTAGTAAAGCAGGGATGGCAACCCTGATTCTTTTACAAGTTTTCAATGGAGTAATAGGACTTTTATCAATAAACAAATAAAATGTGTTTGAAACGAATATTTAAAAAAATTTTGATAAAAATTTTCAAATAAATACGTTTTAAACTCATTTTAAATTTTATGAATATGGGGGTTAGAGTTTTTAAAAAAATATATTATGATTTTCATAATTAAAATAAACTAAATATTTGAAGAGAAAAACTTACAGAAATATAGCAGTATTTTGAAATATTTTGTTTAACTTAAAAAAAATCGGATGTCTACCAGCTTCCATCTATCCGTCTGACTGTATTTCTGTAAACTAAGAATTTTTTGCTCAAAATCGTAAGTACTAGATTGATTTTTAATTTAAATGTACTACTAGAAATATTGAAATAAGGCCCATAAAAAGTTTTATAAACTTTATAAAATTCGTCGAACTTTGTTAGATAATCGTCTTATCCGGACTATTTTTCAACAAGCCTATCGAGAAGTATCGAATTTCTATAGATAACACAGAAAAAATTACTGCTTAAATTTTTTAAATTAATTGACTAATTGATTTATTCTTAAATTTGGATTATATTTTTAATTACTTTAAACAATTTTTTTTATTGATATAAAATTTTTTCAAAAAACTTAGAGATTTCTGTCAGTTGAAAAAAGTATATTGAAAAATAAAATATGAAAAATTTATTTTTTTTGTTAAGAATTCTTTTTGAATCAAAGTCTTAATATAATTTGAAGGAAAGTCTTAATATAATTTTGGTTAATAAGGTGGGTAATATTAAAATAAATGGTGGTTTAGCAGATTAAAATTCTACTAAGTACATATTCAAAGAAAACGGAACAGAACTTAATTGCAGATGGGACTAAAGTCAATATTTCTTGCAGCCCGGTAAATTCTGTTGGATTCTAACCTTAAATGTAAGTAATTATTTGAGTTCCTTCCATTCGTTTGATAAAATTTATAATGAGTAAAATTTCTTTGTGCTTAGGTCTAGGATGCACCTCCTTAATTTTTGATAATATGATATATGGTTATGCCACCAGTTCCTAAATGTGTTATATTGTATTATGCTTTGTATTTTTCGTATACTTTTAATATATGCAGTGTAATTCAAAATGTATTTACCTATTTATTGATGTATGTTAAAAATAAATATCTAAAAAAAACATGTCTATTTTTTCCGGATTCTTCTTTTAAACAGGTTCAATAATTTATATTATTGATACAGTTAATACATTATTTAAATTAATCCCAAATTCCAATTACAGGAGTGATTAAATTAATTAAAATTATTTTTAAATATTAAATTATATATAAATTAATTTTTTAATGCTGTTTTAATTGATATTTTTCACAACATATTTTCAATTAAAAATATTAATTTTCATTTTGATGATTGGAGCAAAATCTAATAATATTTTAATTAATAGTATTAATTTTGTAACTGAAATTCATATTTATTTTTTTCTGTGTAACTTCAATATAAAATTTTTTTTTGTTAGTTTTTATTAATATATATAAAATGTTTGCAAAAAAATATTATTAAAAATTGATCTGGGTAAATATCCTTTTTTTCTCCCCCGAATTCACGCTTTAATATTAAGGAGGTAAGTTTGTATATCCTATATCACATCTACACAATATATTTGTTCTTAAATTATTAGCTCAGAATAATAATCAGCCTATAATTGTGCCACTTTGGCTGATATTGAGTTCTCGCCTCTCAACTGTTTTGGGTTATATTGGCTTTGAGGGCCACTGGCTTATTCGCATGAGCTTGCAGCTTAAGGAAACCTCTCAAGAAAAAGTCTAACGGGTTCAAATTCGATCTTAGTGGTTAATTTACATCACATCACGTCAGATGATTGTTCTCGCAAAACACTCGTTCAAAATGTCAAATGTGACGTGAGCTATGTGGCACATAGAGCAGTCCAGTTAAAACTACAAGTCTGTGGTCTCAATATCATCCAATTTAGATAAATATAAATTTGTAATTCTCGTGGATGGCGAAGGTCTGGCCATTATTCTTCTCAAAGAAATATGTACCGATTCAAACCAAACATTAAGATCTCGAAATACATTGGATCAGTGATGGAAAATTTAAAACTATGTACTATTTTCAGTACTTTTTCATATTAAAAATACCACGGTTCCCCCCACGTAAATTTTTTTTCCTCTTATTTTTCCTAATTTGTTTAGAAATTTTGCGATGCTATTTTTTTTTAAACATTGACAATATTGCCCAAATAAAATTGAATGAATGAATTAGTTTTTTAAATTGGTCTATTTTTGTTTTCTATTTTAAAGTTTATTTTTCAATAAAAATATGTTTGGAAAAAAGTACTCTTTTGCTTGGTGGTCAGTACCATTTCAATTTTTTAATTTTCCTTCACTGCATTGGATGTTCATAGATCTCTTATAGATTGGTATCATCTTAAATTCTGCAAAAAATGGATCTCGCTAAAAGCGATAACAATGCCTGAAAACGCACACAATTTGGTAAAATAAGTATATAATTAATAAAATAATATAATAAACTTGTAAGACCCTATTAGAAGACCAGTTACGTTAAGTTGGTAGTGGGCTACTTTTTTTAGATCTTTGAAAGTTTAGCAAAAATACGTTATACAGTACAAACCAAGGCATAGTCATACAGGTTTATGCAACGGCAGATTGATACAACACAGCAACTTTTAAGGGGATGTTTTCTATCAAGCCTGATTCGTATATCAGGGTTGGAAAGGTTGTTATGATATGTGTATTTTAATAAAATTTTATTTAAAAAATGATATATATTGGAAAATACATTATAAATTGAGCAAACGCAACAAATTTGCATAATTTTGTCAAATTTATTACTAAAGAACTACACTTAAGTTAATTTTTTAATACCGAAATCAAAATCTCATTTTCTATCCCTGCATTAAAAAATTAAATCAAGACAAATTCAGCAAATTTTGACATTATGCTTCCCTATCAGCTGGGCTGATAATTTCACCTGTATGAATTCGCCTTGGTAAAAACATTTTACAGTAAAATAGACAGACCGACGGACATAGGTAAATAAATTAAAAATTTAAAAAGTCTTATATGGGCTAGTAATAAATATTACAGTCAAACCTAACGCTAATGTTAAGGTAAAAAACTTAAACAAGAACTTTGTGTAATGAACAGTTATACTCACTGATGTTTTTTTTTAATAAAACTCACTAAATTAAAATAAAAATTATTGTAAAATCGCTATATTGACCAGAATATAACTAAAATGGCAATACTTATCAAAAATTACAAAAGCAAAGAAAAATACAACAACAGTTGTACTGCAGCCAACTTCAATACCTAACACTCTCAATTCAAATCGAATTTTTTAATTCCGTTTCCGCTGCGGTATTTTGGTTTGCGTCACACAAATTATTTGGGTATGCACGTTTAACAGCTAAAAAAACGCTTGCCATTCTTGTTTAGGTTTGACTGTTAGTTATTATCAATAATTTAAAAAACTAATAAAACACCTTAAATTGCACAGTTTTTTTTGAGTTCAATCAGAATATTTCGGTTCATATTATTCAAAAAGAAAGAGGCTTAACTTGGAGGTATTCACAAGAAATAGAGCTTTTTAATTACTGCTACACACAACTCCATGCCTGGTTAGATATTAAAATACTGACATTTGATATAGCAAGTAGTAGACCAGTTAGTTTCATGCAAATAAACACATTTTCATATTATTACTTGTTTCTTATTTCATTTTTACTACACTTCAAGCAATCCAGGAAAAGAGCAAAAGTCTATACTTGTTACCATTAACTTCATTTAAAACACTTCAAATTTACCAAATTTTACAACATAATAACGGTAATGTTTTAGACAGGATTTCAGGTTTTTATATTTTTTTCTGGTTTTCTACGACAAGGAAGTTTAAACCAATCAATTGACCGACCGCTTAAAAACAAATATGACTTTCATAAATAGTCTTTGAATTTTTCATTTATCTTTTACTTTTATTCAAATTCCCTGTAAATGTTTTATGTATTCATTCATCATTTTATACTCTTGGGGAGGTGGATGAGGCAAAATGAAAGAGTATATTAAGAGTGTGTTTGAATTATTAATAATTTAAACATTGTGCCAAGATCTGGAAAAGCGGGCAAAATGTTACCATTTTAAAATAATATTAATTCAGTTTTTCACAGAGCACAGTGGGTTTTGACTACAAAATCAGGAAAAATTAGTTTTTTCTGAATTTAAAGAGATATTAATAGATTAGCGAATAGGACAATAAACTAGTTTAGATAGAAATCTTAAATTTATTACTAAATCAAACATTTGAATTGCAATACATGATTTTCGAAGTTTAACAAGTAAAAGCATTCCTTTAGGTTGTGCCGAATTTTTGATACCCGCTTGCCACTATTTTTTTAGGTTTGGCTGTCAGTTAGTTACTGAGACAACTGCGGTCGTGTAGTTGTCAAGGCGTTAAAATGATCATCCTTATATAAACATGTGCGTTTTAATTTAAACGGATTGTAGTCGTTAGCCTGCTGTCCTCTATGCATTTAATGCATAAATGACCCAGTTTTCTTTTTCTAACATTTTAAGAAGTGCATATTTTTCGTTAAATACTAACTATCTCGTAGTTAGGCGTATATTTTCTAGTGCCTGACAAATCACTTTTATTATCGGAAACGGTAAACTGAGAATCAATTAATTAGCAACACTTATCTCTGGTGCAGCTTCCTTGAATGAGAAAATTCTTTTCTTATATTTATGTAGGAAGTTACAATGTGTTTTACAAGCAAGTAACACAAAATATGAAGGTTGGATTAGATTTGCTTAAAATGGCTGATAATCTTAAAGACCATAACACTTGGCTCCATTACTGATCTCTTTAAAATACCAAAATAAACCCGACGCACGAAGAATCGGGTATACTTTCCTAAAATCAACATGAGATATACTAACCAGATCGTAGAGAAGAATTTCCTCCAGATGCAGAGCACCTGTCAGAGTCCTGACAGAGCTGGGCAACCATCTTCTTATCATGACAACTACTGCAGAAGTTATTCTCCCAAGACACAGTGTTCAATTAAAGCACCAACAGGATCACTAAATTGAAAACGACAAAGTCGGACAAGGGCTCTCGATTAACGTCGGCCATTATAGGCCACGTCGGTGTTGCTATTCTGCTAGTAGCAGTCTACGCAGACCATTTAGTCTAAGCTCAACAGTGGAATGTCTCGCCATCTCATTAAGAATTGTCTGGTATTTCTAAATGGATGATGAATAAACACCCGCAAGCGACTTCATAGCAGCTTGACTCTCAACAAATATACAAATTAGGATATAATCCAAGTTTACCCTGTAGTATCTCAGCCAGTTTACTGCCCCTTTAATAGCCGATACTTCAGCCTATAGAACACTTTAGTAATCCAATAGCCTAAAGCCACCGCCAACTCCCTTCCCTGATTTCGATCCGTTAGTATAAGCATCTAAAGGACACCCTCTTATCCAAGTCGAGTCTATCCGGTGATTGGTATAGACCAAAGAACTCAAAGAAGGGGTAGGGGTGCAACAGTTTATATATCGGAAATCCAATCCATTATAGCCGCATATGCGCTTTTCATACATTAATTGCGCGTACTCTAATCGTTTTATTCAGGGCCGCTTGCTTAGCTATCAGAAGAGCAGGTAGCCAGTTCAACATGTCAAGATACAAAAAAGGAGATAAATATATCCAATAATATATCAGCATTAAAAATATTATCGATATCTATCGATGTTTTCTGAAAAATATAGGCATTTCGATAATTCGAAATTGTTTGCCAACCCTAACACGAGCATATTTTTTAAATAACAAATTTCTGTTTTTTGTTCGAATTACTTGTTTGATCACTCGGTAGAATTTCCAACCTCCTCTTAACTGTATCCACTGTACTGCTACTAACGTTTTTATAAATTATTTTTAACTCGATCTGGTCGAAGTTCTATATTAAGGTAAAACAACATCAACTTAGATCAGAAATCGTATGATCTTTTGTTGGTTAAGGACAGTATTAAAATGAGATATTGATTAAGCTGGAACTCACTTAAATCAAGATCTCATTACAACACTGTCCTTAACAACCAAATAAATTTTTTATACAAGCTTTTCTGTTTTAAAAACCTAAATTTCAAGTGCTTGTTACAATTATGCAACCATCTAACAAAAACATTGATATGTTTAAAGGCCGTTACAGTAATGCGACAGATTACGTAGCAGCAGAGAGCCCGAAACAAACATTTTACCTTACTGACTTAGTGACCAAATGACAGGCTAAAATCCATAAAAAAAACTCATCAAGCTTAGAGATGGCAATCTAAAGTTTATATTGCTGGCAATCATCTAAATTTTGTTTAACCATTTGACTATTGTAACAACAATAACTAGATGGAGGGTGTGTCGGGTTAAATGTTTAAATAATAAAATAAAATATGAAAAAACTCATCATCCTAAAATTTTTTAATTAGTGAGTAAATTTGCAAATTATTTAGCAATAAAGTTGTAATTAATTAAATAAAGCAAAAGTTAATGTTGAAACAAAAAGTTACGATTAAAACCAAAGTGACACACTTAAAAATGTGGCAACAACTAGTAATAGAATGTGTCAAAATACTAAATAATAATGATAGGTTTCTTTGTTAAATGATATTTTTATTTTTTTTTTTATTGTAAGTGATTGCGTGTCACTTTATTTGTTAAATGATTAAAAGAAAATTAAAAAATGTTTTTTTTTTTATTAATTCAATTACAATATTGCAATTTTTATGCATGGCTTAGTTTGAGTGTCTAAACAAACAAACAAATCAATGTATACAAACACACATACATGCATACTTAATATAAATATAGACGTGACAGCATTTTGCTTAACTTACAACCACAAATGTATTTTAGATCAGTGATAACAACATCATTATTATTTAAGCTTGACTTATTTACGACATTTTCCGTATTTACTAACAACAGAATTCTCTTTTCATCGTATTTTTGACAAACTCTCTTTTTCGACTCTCTTTGCGGCTTAATTTTATTGTTTTGATAGTCAAACAAACAAAAGATGGTTTTATTGTTACAATTAAAAACAAAAAATAAATAAAAACTAAAATAAATACCGAAAACTCTTCTCTCTTCAAGGTCACTCAAGTCAATGACAATAATCAGTGAAGCGAACATGTAGCTGCTGCAGCCACAAACAACAAAATTTACTCCATATATGAATTTATGTTGTTTTATATGGACGTGATTCTTTGTTAAAATATGTAACAGGTTGCATAATGTTGTGTTAAACAAGTAGCAACAAAAACAGCAACATCTATCTACCATTCACTTGTTAATAGTATGAACTATGCATGTGTATGTGATGTGATGTTCACTCACTAGCATTTGTATGCGTGTGTTAATTTTATTTAGTTTATATTTAATCAAAATTATTTATTTGGGTCAAGGTCAATAATCCCGATTAAATATAATTGGTACTTAAAAAATGCACTAAAAAAATATTTATTTTCAATGTATGTATCTTTTGTTTGTTAAATGAAAACAATTGCAAACAAGACTTAAGACGCATGCTTAAGATTCCTATTTAGCAAAAAAGTTGTTGACCAACAACAACAACACTAATAAAGCAAACAATTGGCCTGTAAAGAATTAAAATATTTATTTTTATGTTAATTTGAATAAATTTTATTTTTGTTTTATGTTTTGTAGCATTTTAATTGATAATATTAAAAACACACACATTCATATGAATTACAACAGCTTTTTATGTTAGTTTTGTAATTGTAATTTCTTTAATAAAAATGCTTGCCATCATTATTTCAGGTATTTGAACAAAACATTTAAGAACTATTTAAGAAAAAAAAAACTATTGAATTTTATTGTTTTTCAGTTAAGTGACCTTTTGAAAGTGCATGGTGTTGCCTATCTAAGCCTTGTAATCATTTTAATTTTTATTTTTTAATTAAAGAATGTAAATGTTATAACGTTTAATCAGTTCTATGCTGCAATAATTATAAAACCTTTTAGTCTTTTGTATACAACAACAACAATAAAAAAGTTTCAAAGTTTTATTAAATCTGTGGATACAAAGTGAAGGCCAATATTTTGTATCCCTTAGCTAAAGTTCACAAAGTTCATGAACACAATTGTAAAAAGGGATTTAACATGTTAAAAATTAATAAAGATTAAAAATGTAATTGTTTCGTTATAAAGTTTTACCGTAATAATTGCAATTTAATAACTTTAAAAAAATAACCCATTAAGTTTTCTTATGAGAAGCGTTCTCTTTTGTTGATAGGCAAACAATTTATTTCAATATTTGTTTCATAACTACACACAGAGTAGGCCAAAAGTCAACAAACAAACCTTGTGTATAAGAAATATTCTGGCATAGTTTTAGCCCCCTAGCTTTTTAGGTTCGACCTCTATCGTGCTTTAAACAGACGGATAGACGTACAGAAATATCTAGATCATCATAAAATTAAACCCCGATGCAGAAAATATATATTTTATGGGGTCTTAAATGGATATTTCGATGTGTTACACGCAAAGAAAAACCATGGTTACGACATGATCACGACGGTCATATTATAGTTTCTATAACAATATTTGGTTGTCGAAAACAAGTAATAGCTATTTTTGTTTTATTTCATCATATATTTTGTCACGATAATCAAGCATTTATTTGAATTGTATCATTTAATGTTTACTTTTCGTAAAAATTTCAAAATGTCTATCATTTAAAAATAGTATGATTTAAAAAAATTAATTTGACAAAAATAACATGATATTCAAGAGCATTAAAAATTAAAAATAATCATTAAATTATAAGTGAGACAACAGTATGATAACAAATCAATCAAGCTATGATTTTTTTAATAATAACTTGATTTCAACTGTTCTTCTTCTCCTGCTGCTCCTGCTGAATAAATTTTTATTATTTTAAAAGTTTGAGATGTCAAAAAAAGGAACAAAAATTTTGAAAAATTAAAGAAAATTTAAAAATAAACGAGAAAGTGTAAAAAAATATTGCTTTAAAAATTGCAATTAAATTGGTAAGTACAATCAGTATGTGTATGTTACAGCAAAAGACAATTATTTGCCGTAAAAAAGCAAAGATTGTCGATATCAATTGTAGTCATATATATGATTATTGCTTGATACTTTAATTAAACATAATAATGATAACTGATAACCATTATATGCTTTAACGATAATCATACAATTCAATCATAGTATGATGCTCTTCGATTATGATTACCACAACCATATTTTTTCTTTGCGTGTACAAACGGAATGATAAAATGAACATATCCCCACTATTTTTTTGGTGGCGGGTATAAAAAAAAATTAATTAAAAAAAAACAAGACTGTTTTTAGGAGCAGAAATGGTATTCGAATAACGAGCTTGTTATACCCTTCACACAGTGAACAAGGGTATATATAGGTTTGTCTTTCCGTGTGGAATTTCTAAAATTTTCATTTTCGACCCCAAAAAGTATATTTATTTTCTGAAAGCTTATGAATAGGGGAAATATTCGGGAGCAGATCGATATTAAAAATCAGAAAAATAGGTACATAAGCAACTGAGATATGAGAAAAAAAAACACGACCATATCGTTTTTTTTTCACAACAAAAACATTACAACAACAACATACATACAAACCTGGTATACTGGGTAAATAATACGTGGCATCACATTCCAGCTGAGTCAGAAACAAATTTTTTTTTATTTTTTATTTCATATATCCCAATAAGCATAAATTTTTTGTGAATCCCAATGTTGGAATTCCAGTGTGAATCCAAGCTTGAATTACATTTCAAGTCCATCCTCTTTCCAGTCTGTTTGAAGTTTGTTAAAAAACAACAAAAAATTTGTTTGAAGCATATAGCCAAATTATTGTCGGCGGTGGTAATGATGATTTCATAATTAATATTTTTACAAGAGGAAATGGGATAAAAAATGTGGCAGAAAATGCTTTGAAAATTATTGTTAAAATAATGTTATAACACTATGTAAATACTGTTGTAACATTGCTTGAATAACACTGAAATTCCATGCTTAAATTCAACGGTGAAAACAGGTTCGGTTCGACTTAAATTCTACTGCAATTCCATGCTTGAATTCAAGTATAAAAACAGGTTCGGTTCAACTTGAATCACACTGTTATTCAAGGCTGTAATTATACTGTAAAGGTACTGTTTTTTTCGACTGTAATTCAATGGTTAATTTTGCTGGATTCGCTATTGAATTCAACTGTGTTTCAACTGTAATTCAACACTGGAAATTGGAAATTGTGACTGAATTTCAAATGTAATTCCACTTGAATTCAAGCCAAAATGCTTATTGGGATTATTAAAATTTTTATTATTTTTTTTTAAGTTTTTTATGTATTTTTTTAAAGTTTTTTTTTTAATTTTTTTTTAAACATACATACGTTAACTCAATTTATAATATTACAATGGGATGTTTTTATATATGTATGTTATTTAATGTATATTATTTATATGTATGTATGTATTTTATATTAATGGGATGAATGGTAATACAATTGTTATTGCATGACTACACGTTGTGAAGGGTATATAAGATTCGGCACGGCCAAATATATCGCACTCTTACTTGTGTTATTTCTTTTGCTTTTATTTACATCACTAAGTAAAACACAATTAATTTCACATTTTTTCATTAATTCATTAATAATTCTTTATTTTACGAATTAATTAATTTAATGTATGCAATTTTAGCTCATCATGTTAACACCATTTGTTGCCTGTTTTCTCATATTTTTCACATCATTTGACTGCAAGAAACGTAATAAATAAAAAGAAAAATAAGATTTAACCTTATTGTATACTAGAGTGGTTCGCCGTCCATAAAAAAAATGTGCCAGTCACCCCCTAGGATTAAGGATTATGTAAAAGCAATTCCAGAAATATTTTTTTTATTTTTTTCCACGCCTACAAATACCGCATTTTTAGTATTTTGATCACTGTGTCGCCATTTTTAATCCAATCACAACATTTTTTATATCGGTGTTCATGGCTCTGTGAGGGCTACATTTCTGTGTGTAATAGTTTTTTTTTTAGAAAAGTAATAAATTGTTTCAACGCAAAAGTTGCATTAAAATAACACGGCTTTATTTTCGTTCAAATATATTCAGTCAAAAGCTAATTTTTTTAATGTCATAACAAGAATTTGACATGGCAAAATATACAAATATATAAACGAAATATGTTAGTATGATTTGATAACACATATCACAATCCTTATGTTTTGTCAGAGATAATGGAAATACCTTCTTTATTTCCGCCAAGTTTACTAATATTCATTACAGAAAGAACACTTATTCAGAATTCTCTGTTTCTCATAAAAGAAATATTTAAAAAAATGTTATATTTTTGTTATAAAGATATTTATGAAAAAACAAGAGGTGGTCTACTTAAAGTCATAACAACAAACAATTATTCATTTAATGCAAAGTTCATTTGGTTTTGAACTCTTTTGCATTTTATTTATCAAATTTAAAACAAATGTACTAAAGGTGTGACTTTATTATTAAGATTTGGAAATTGCTTTAGTAACATTTCTGTTATGGCAGCTTATGATTAGATCATGTTTTAGATATTAAAACTGAAAAAAACTATCTATTGAAATTCAAAATTTATTAAAGAAAAACGAAATAAACTATAAAAAAGTGTAGGTGAAATTTATGCAACACTTTCAAAGTAAGTTAATAATACTTGTACTATTTGCTTACAATTTATGTAGATAATACGAGCTTGGAAATATTAAGAGTATGTTTACTGGAAAATAAAAAAAAAGAGTGCAACTATGTATGCATGCATGCATACACAGAAAAAAATATTCCTTAAATTTGTTTAATTATTTGAATTTTTGAATTGTTTTTAAATTTTAATTAAAATTTTATTTATTTTAACTAATTTTTTTAATTGATATAAAATAGTTTCAAAAAACATTGAGATTTCTGTCAGTTGAAAAACTAAAAAAATTTATTTTTAATAACATTTTTGTTAAATTTGCTTTCGAATGATAAATTTAATATTTGTTATTCAAGGAGCAGAATAATAAAAAATAGTGGACAATCTACAAGAGATAGTTCTGGTAGGTGCACACATATAATAAATATATGTATCTTGTTTTAAATATAATAAATTGTTTCAGTTTCATTCTAGATGTGTCCAAAGCCAATATTTCTTGTATTCTGGTATATTGCTCAAGATTCTCATTTTAATAGGTAAGTCAGCAGTAGTTTACACTCTGATGAAGCTTTTTGACCGGTAAATATTCCATTATGTATGGTTATTGATGCTACCAATTATTTTCAGAAATCAGGCGTTTGACATGGCATAGTACTTGTGGAACCGTACATCTTATATTAAATTATTAGTATATAAGTAATGAAATGTAATTAAAATTTAAGTTAAAAAAAAAATATTTAAAAAATGAATTTATTTCTTTTTGGGTAATTTTACGTAAAAAAGTTTTTATAATATAAATTACTGATACAATAAATTCTTTAATAATATAAATCGCAAATTTCAATGATAGGCATGATTCAATTATTTAAAATCATTTTTAAAAACTAGGAAAATTTTAATTAATTTTTTAATACTGTTTTAATTAATATTATTTGAAAAATTTTTTCAATTACAACTATTGATTTTTATTTAATTAATAGTATCATTTTGATGATTGGAGCAATATTAAACATTTTTTTAATTAATAGTATTAATTTTGTAATTGAAATTCATATTTATTTTTTTTTTGTGTATGTGTACACACAAAGTTATTAACTGCTGGTAATAATAATTTTTATTTACTATTGGCATGATTTTATCTAACGGGTATTTCATTAAGCGCTACCTGTCTTTAAATTTTAATGAAATAAAATGTGTGTGAGATATCGAAACTTTATTCGTTTGAAAGATCTATCGATTCTTTTATAAAGGGTGTCTCAGTCAGAGTGCCCTTATTCATTTTAAAATAAAACATGTATTTTTTGAGAAAGTTGTTAATTTTTTATTAGATGTCAAGAAGATATGTTCCCATTAAATATGGAAAAAAATATTTGTCAAATAGTCATATGGCTCTAATCACAGGCCATTACTTTATTCATTAAATTTTTTAAGACTTTTTCACAGATATGTGGCTGCACCTCACCGTTGACGCGTTAGATTGCCTATTTGAGCTCAGTAATTGATTTTGCTTTATTCGCACAAAATTTAGAAAACCAAAGAAATAATCTCACGACGCAAAATTGCAAGATTGTGGTTTTCCATTTGACATCAGAATTTCTGGAGATAATTTGTTCTAAAAATCGTTGCTGCACGACATGTCGTTCAGATCCTTGCTGGAAGTTGAGGCCATAAGAACTTCGTTTTCTTGTTCCTGTAACGTAACGTATTCATGTAACGTATGCCTTTGTCATTGCAATTTTGACCATATCTTTAAAAAAGTAAGGCAGACAGTTGACAGCTTGAGGATTTGCTGAGCCTTAAATTAGACAATTTTGTGTATTCATGAAGTCGTACAGATGGAAATGGGCTTCACTGGAGATATAACTTTTTTCGAACGCGTTGCCGGAGCTTTCCATGATCTGCCGATGTGAGTTCTAAATTTTATATGTATAAAGATGGAGGTCTTTTATCAAAATTCGCTGAATAGTGCTTGATAAAATGTTAAATTGTTAAGAATAAGGCCGAATTGATGTTCTCGGGTTTTTGGCGACACTCCCGTTTACAACAGTTTTTAAGAGACCGACAATCACCACTTTTCGAACTGTTGACATATTAGATGCAACTTCTCTTCAGAAAATTCTTTGTTTGCAATTTGAGATTATGATAATCTCACGTGGATATAATATAAACAGTGTATCAATTCTCGTTCTATAAAAATATGAAATGTATATCTTCCTACAGAAAAAGATGTAAAGGCAATATATGTTATGACACTCAAAAACTTCAAATCACAGAGAACTATAAAATGACGCCCACTTCGCCTCACATCTATGAACAAATGCAGAATGTCAAGCGTTTCATGAACTATTTGGCAAGTTGCGACGTCGTAATAAAAACCACATGTCTTTGGTGTACAAATCATTCATTTGTTTAATTGGGATAGTCTGACCAACATTGTTTTCAAAGAATTATAGACCAATGACGCCGTCAACTCCAAATCCACACCAAACAGTGACTTTTATTTGGGTTGCAATGGACGCGTGAATTGGTATTATTCCACAATTGACAATTTTATTTTTTGACATGACCATTTATCCAGATGTGGGTCTCATAGCTGAAGATGATTTTTTTGGTCCAACGTTGAATAACAAAAAGGATAAAAGAATTTTATAAATTCCAGCTGCTGTTGAACTTTATATCCGTTCAGAATTCTGTGGTTTTCATGGGCAACCGCGTATCTTAATTTTATTCGATTTTGAGTTAATAATGCCATATTGCTTGGTTTTAAACGGCCTTTACTTGGTTTTAAAAATTTCTGAAATAAGATGCACCCATTCCGATTATTTCAACGGCATAACAACGTAACTTCTATATATATTTAAAAATCGTTCAGCACTAACACGGTTTTGTAGCTCTCCTGAAAAATTTGATTTTAAAACTTACGTGGTTGCCCATGAAAACTACAGAATTATTTGGCAAAATAAGCTTAATAGAAAGACCCTATTGGAAGATCCTTTGCATTTGTGCAAAATGATATAATTTTCTTTGAAAGTCTTCATGTTTAACAAGTGCATTAAGTTGTAATATTTAAATAAATTATTTATTTTTTTCAAAGATTAAAAAAATTTGTGTGCACAAATCATGATCATTTGTTCAATTTCCTAACTAACATACGAGACATTTCAATGAGAAATAGTATATATTGACATGGTTGATTTATTCATATTTTTTAAAAGTAAAACATAATGTTTTCATATGAACAACTTATAAGTTTAAAAATCGTTTCATGTCTGAGTAAATGACAAAGTATGAAAAACGTGACAGATTTTAAAGGTTAACTAAGGCTTTTGAATATATTTTGAGAAAGGAAGCAGACGTTTTAGTAGTTAGCACCTAATTTTCTCTCTCTAGTTCTTTAGTTTTAGAAGTCTACATTTTAACATCAGCAATAGCTTTCGAGATCTGGCAAAACGAATTGTTTGCAAAATAAAACAAATAAACAAACCTAATTCTTCAGGGTGGACAAAAAGTCACAATTGAGTGTAAATATTGATTAACTTTTGTATTTTTTTATTAATTAATTTTAATGTGAATAATTTTTTTTTTTTTTTTTGGCTTAAGTTCATTTATTCTTTCATTTAATTTTATAATTCAAATTTAATTAAATTGTAACCATTTTTAGGAATATTCTTTCTAAAATTATTTCCGATATTAGCCAAGCGGAATGCATTTTCGAAATCAGCTACGATTTCATCATCAGCACTCTTTATCGATATACTCATATGTAATTTGAAATTCCTTTTTATGTTACAATTCAATGAAATTTGAATTAGTGAATCTTAGTATTAATTTTTAAATTTCATGAATTTTTACTTCACCTTTCAAATTTCTTTCATTTCTTTCTTTCATTAAGGAAAGTCTTATTATATAATTTAAAATGACAATTCTTTGTACAACATGTTCATATTCTTTTATACCATAGACAGACGGCAGCGTTAATTTGCATTAAAAGTCTTAATTCAAATTAACTTATGAATTATCCCCATTCCAATGTGTATTAGATTTCACGTAAATGCACTAATTCATGTTGAATTTATACTGCATTTAGCAATTTCAATATGGCAACACGGTCGGCAATCAATCAAAAATTTAAAATTAAAATAGATTCGATATGCTGAACTTTTTTACATATTTTTTGGAATGCCTTTCTGTTTAGGTGTAAGTTTTCCTTAATACTGGTATCGTCCATCGTTAGCACGTCACTCTCCCAAAAAGTGCTGTTACGGTCCTTTAAAAAAATACCATATACCCACATATGAATTATAACCTCCATGAAAAGATACCATTAAACCTACGAATTTCCACAATTCCCTTTCTCTTGTTTCAGAGTGTCCTTCTGCCATCCCAACTTGTAGCAACATGTTCAGATTTGTGATTGCTAGTGCATTTACAATTTTTACTGAATGCAAAAACTGTCGTCTGTCACAGCAAAATTTTAATTTGCATTAGTGAGATTCTAATGGGGTTTCGTTTTTAATATTTTCTTATAATTAAAACCTTTTAACTCTTTAAAAACTAAATCGATTTTAATAAGATCCAGATACTGCAACAAAATTCCTTTCAAAATGTGTAAGCTAGATCCACACTTGATAACGATAAGTTCTATGTGTAACGGAGGGCATTATAACTTTGATATATTTCTTACCATTTCTCAATGTGAGTTACAAATTTTTTTTAATGTATAATGAGATCTACATTTCATACATACTTAATCAATTTCTGTCTTTCCAGACAAGTTATTGGGTAGATTTAGTTTAAGCATTTGTACCTGCATTTAACTTTTGATTTCTTTTTGCTTTTATTAAACATTTTTTTTCGCAAATTTTTTTTCTACTCTGTGCTCGTTGTCTTGACAAATTCATTTGGTATTCATTTAACATTTTGCGAAAAAATGTATTATTTTTTGTTTGTGTTTCATTGATGAATATCAAATGTAGATCGATCAATTCTTATGCAATTTTCCTCAACTTGTGTCTACTTACACTCTTCTGTAGCAGTGGCCAAAAATCATAAACAAGAAATGCGTGATTCCAACTAGCAGTAACAGTATTTCAATTTGATGAATTATTTGTGTGTTTTTTTTAAACATCTACATTGTAGTTCGTTTGTTTTCTTTTCCTTCTTTAAACTCAACAATTGTTTTGTGGGTAAATAGTGCGAAATTTTTATTAATTGTAATGCTATGGCATACGTTGTTATAACGGATTTAAAAAAACAAATACATAAATTAATGAATATTTTGTTGCAAAAATGTGTTGCTTATTCACCTTGAGTTTTGCATACTTCTGCTGATTAGTTGGGTTTCAATTAGGCCATGTTTACGTAAAGCAAATATTTAATGATGTATTCCATCTAACCTGTTAAATTTATTAATTACTAAACCACTAAATTGATTTCAGTTGAATTCGAAGATGTCTAAATTAAAAAAAAATTAACTATAAATCCTTTTTTAGGTATTTGTTCTGACTATATTTGGGGTAAGGCAAATCCCACGATTTCAAATAAATATTTACCAAATGTGAGCGCATCTTAATCTTATATAGTTTCTTATTTATAAAAAAATAGGAATTAATCTGAATCTATTATAGAGGATTATTGATCTAAGTTTTTGTTTGTTGATAGAACAAGGAAATTAAATGCATATAATACGGAATGATTAATAACTAAGATTTGCATAAAGGTAGAACAACTTTAAAAATGTTAAGACTTCCATAACAAAACAAACAAAATTAACGGAATATAAGTACCCAGCAAAAACTAAGTAATGACTTACTCTTACTAAACAACATACATTTTGATGACTATTACATATCGTTTGACTGACTTAAAAGTGTTTTAGAAGTGACTTGATTTATAATCTGATACATATTTATCTTACATTTTATAGGTATGCCAAAGACATTTGGTATTTTTATTTCTGCTTTGTTAACTACTAAATGCATTAAAACCCGTGTAAAAGTCAGAAAATGAACTCTGAGGTAATTTGCAAAATAAAATGTTAGCGCTTTCTAACGTGTTCTGAGTAATGCCAAGCGCCTTCTAATTACAAATAGTTGACATCGCTGCTTATTTGATAACCAATTTATAAGCGAGCGTGTTAATAAGTACTTGACTCCAATAACATCGCCGTGTTAAAATAATGGGTATAAATGACAAATTATAACTATAGTTACTTTAGTAAAGTACATTTAACTCTTTATTTTGTAATAAGAGTTTTTGCTGGGTAATTTAACATATTTTTTTTTTGGTGCTACAAAGACAATGACTTTTATGTTGACTTTAATCTCAAATACTTTATTGAGCGAAAATGCCTAAGCGTGGACCTAAAGTCACCATGGCGTATACAAATTAAACTATTTAAACTATTTCGGTTAAAATATTTGTATGCCCTTTACATGAGATTGTAAAAGGCTACATATAAGTTTGTTATTCCGTTTGTAATTTTTATCCCCCATACCTAAACAAGAGTGTTGAGCGTCAATCGTTGGAGTTTTACATGTGTTTTGTTTTTGTTACAATAACAAAATACATGCAAAATTGCAACGCTTGACGCTCAACGCTCTTGTTTAGGTATGGGCCTATAGTATTCTGCTGTCAACCCATTAAGTATATAATTTCTGTATCTTTATAGATATAGAAGTCACCTGTCCACCTGTCCGTCCGTGTAAGCGTTGAAATCAATTTCTTGAAGCCCCCATTTATTCCACGGACTCGTTTGTAGAATCAATTTACCATTAATGCTTTCGAGAGTGTTGCTATTAAAAAACAGCTCTTTTGATAAATTATCGGCGGTGATATGAGCAAAAAAACACTTATGCCTGTGTTTACAATTTTTTGAAATTTTCGCATCTCCCAAATAACTTCATGACCCGTTTGTTGAATGTTACTATAATATATACATATAAAAATATGAATGAAAAATATTGGTTCAATCGGTTCATTGCCGGCAAAGGTATAGGCAAAGATATAGGTCCACTTTTGATTGTGTTTGCAACGACAAAACTTGATTAAAAAATAACAACAGCAAAAGCAAGCTGTGGCTGATAGATATTTAGTTATATGTGACCTTCTCCGAGAAAAGGGATCTAGTGTGTCGAAAAACGGGTTTGGTTAAGAGTGGATTCTGGTACTTAAAAGGGTGTAGAATAAGATGAATTGAATTAGATTTCTGGTAAAAATTTGTTTAAGATCATAAAAGCGTTCAGCGTTCATTCACTGTCATCACATTATCAACAAGGTTGTATGTACAGTCGAACTTCCCTATAATGAACTTCTATATAATGAAGTTCTTCTTATTATGAACTTAAATCAAGAACACAGCTTTTTCTCTCCACTTTCAATGTATTTTGATCTCCGTATAATAAATTTCCATACAGTGAATATTTCTTTACTATAAACAAAATTTTGGAAACAAAAATACATTTTACGTGTGTTTTTGTCTTCATATAATGAACTATTTTTAGCAGCTTTTATTTACACAAAAACAAAAATTATTAAGAAAATAAGTAATATTTTTGCGATTCCAAAAATATGAAAATAAAAACAAAAAAGGTAATGATTTGCCTTTTAATATCAGTTGACTGAGTTCAGTGAACGAAAATGGCGCACCGGAGTAAAATTTCTCTTTTAAAAAAATGTTTTAGTAATTAATAAAGTTGAAGAAGGGACATCAAAGAAAAAATATATATTCCGTCCGATGAAGATATTCTAAACAGTGGTTTAGAAAGTCGTGGATTACATCAGATTTTATTAGATGACGATGAAGAGAAATTGGGTGGTGAAGTAATGGCAAATATTGATGGACAGCAACGTTCCGACAAATGTATTTAAATGTCTTAGTGTAATTGAAGCTTTTATTGATAAATAAAATGGAAAAATATAGTTCAAACAAAAATACATGATTATTTTAAATATATAAAAAAAAGAAACAAAAAGAAATATTTCTGTATAATGAAGTTTCTATATAGTGAAATAATTGTCTGTCCCCGTCAAGATTCACTATAGGAAAGTTCGACTGTATATGAATGAAATGCCGATATATAGTGCTGTAATTGGTTTTCATTTATTGTTTTTTTTATTACTCTTCTAAAAGATTTTATCATTTGAAATAAGTTCTTTTGTCAAAGGCCACAGATTATTTTGTAATTTAAAAAGTCCATAATTAAAAAAAAATCATGTTTATTTAACCTCTTGTCGCAAATACTTAAAGCTACCATGCTACAGGTAATAGCCGCGGTTAATCTTGCTTACGAATTTTAATATTAATGAAAAAATAAAACATTTTTTTTGCAGGCCTGTCTTATTTATGTTTTATATTCTTGAATACATTAATTTAGTTATTTACATTTACCTTAAGATATAAATAAATATTGTTATTTCTAACCCCATATTTTAATCATTATCAAAAATCATAAAACTTAAGTAGACGCCTTTAGTATTTTATTTTTCTAAGAATTACAGTAAATTGCCAGATAAACAAATGATTTATATTTAATATTTTATGTGGATAAAACAAAAAGAAACTAAAACTCGAAATTAGGCAAAATGAAAACGATTAACATCGTGTATAAAATACATATTTTGTTAATCATTGCAAAGAAGCAAATAAGTCAAAAGAACATGTTTAATAAATAATGGGTTTAATATTCGTTTCTTTATACTTACTTAAGTAAAGAGTAGAAGTATAAAATATATGGTTTTTAAAACACAAATCAAAACGTAATCGTTATTAAACTTTTGTTATAAAAGTAATATGACTAATAACAATAAATACGATATATTCGTTTTATTCGGCTGTGCCAAATGTTAAATACTCTCGATCAATTTCGGTACTTTTATGGTATAAAATGTATAATTTTGTTAATTACTGTAATCGGGGTAAATAATCTTTACACTAAAATATGTATAATTTTCTCTGTTTTAGTTTGAATATCTATTAAAGTGGGTTTGTTTAGTCTTTCTTCAACTATAATTCATTTCTATTAATATGTAGTTGTTTTGCTTATCGTGCTTGAGATAATTTTTTATACCCGCCACCAAAAAAATGGTGGGGGGGAGGGGGTTAATTAATTTTGTCGTTCCGTTTTTAACACATCGAAATATCTACTTTAGACCCCATAAAGTATATATATTCTGAATCGGGGTTTCATTTTATGACGATCTATCTATAACCGTCCGTCTGTTAGTCTTTCCGTCTGTTATAAGCACGATAGAGGTCGCACCTAAAAAGCTAGGGGGCTCAAATTTTGCCAGAATATTTCTTATACACAAGGGCTATACAAATGGGCTAAATCGGAATATAAGGAAGAGACTTATAGCTCGTAACACAAGAGTAGGTCAAGAAACCGTGTCCTTCCAACATCGAATAAAATGAAATTGTGTCCAAACGTACACATGAAACTTCGAATATATATTTCCTGAGTAAAAACAATGTTTTTTCCCGAAAATCTATGCAGAAAGGAGTTATAGATCAATATGTACGAAAATTTATACCGCACAGTGTATTTTCCGGTATATTTGAAAACAAAAACGTCATAAAAGCAACAAAATTGGATGTACGATTCAGAAATTTTGCAAACATGGCTTTTTTGTCAAGGGCTTTGTTTTAACGGGAAATACATGTGACACGCCCACTTTTACGCCCACCTCCCATATAACGTTTTCCCTCAAATTTATATAACTTCTCTATAAAAAAAGATTTTGGAAAAATAAAGGACTATATTGAAATATCTAAGTTGTATTTATTAGCAGAAACAACTTCGACATGCCTACTACAACGCCCACTTTTCAAGTTATCTATTGTAATTTAAAAGCTCCTAAAACCGACAAAATTAGAGGTATGATGATCAAATTTGCTACGTATATCCTTCTAATCAATGTAGTTGTTGTGACAAAAAGTTTAGGTGACACGCCCACTACGCCTACCTCCCATATAACGGTTTATCTTAAATTCATACAATTTCTCTATGGACAAAGTTTTTGAAAGAATAAAGGACTATATTTAAATATCTCAGTTCTATTTATTAGCAGAAACTATATTGAAACGCCTACTTTAACGCCCACTTTCATTGAAAGACTAAATTTACGAAAACGTTTTACTAGCATATCGAAGTTATACAAAGAAAGTGATACATATCTTAGTATGAAGAGATTATTCCATAGCGATTACTGTTAATAAAAAAATAATACATTTTGTGCTATAAAAGTACACAAAATGAGTGGTGGGTATGAAAGATTTGGCACAGCCAAATATAGTGCTCTTACTTGCTTATGTATTAAAATAATTTTATTTTGTTTCAATATTTCGCTACCACATTGGGTAGCTTCTTCAGGGAAATATGAAAATTATTTATAATTATATATTTATTGGAAAAAAATAAAATTATTTTTATACATTAAAAGAAGATATCAAGCTTGATATATAAAACAACTATTGATATAAATAAAAAATATCGAAGACATTTACTTAATATTTTTATTTTTTTCAGATTTTATAAATAACACCTGGAGAATAAATAATGGAGGGATTTGTAACTAAAAAATAAACCATAAAAATAGAATTATCTTATTTAAATCCATTAAATCCAGATTTTAAGGTCAGAATTTCGCCCTTTGATCCAATTATTGGCTGTTTAGTTCAGTTCACCACTTTAAGAGATTTGCTACGGACCAGTAGACCACATTTTTTTCGCACTACAGATAATATTGAATGTATAGATTAAAGTGGTAACGGAATACCAGAAGGCGTATGTCGCTACCGCTCATTTAAAAAACAATTACTTTTATTCCCATATAAGATGCAATTAGTGCAATAATTAAATCCTGCAGATCATCGGCACCATATAAATTTTGCAGTAAAATTTCAACAGTTGACAAGAAATAAAATTAATTTTATTAAATGGCAGAACTGTAGATTCATCAGCACCATGTACACTCCATTAGATGGTGTGGGCCTTAGAAATGAAAATATCATTAGGCCTTACTTCTTCAAAAATTAAGATGGAAGTGCTGTAAATGAAGAACGGTATCGGTTAATGATAAAAACAAATTACATCCTGCTCTTAAAAACAAACATAATATTTGTCTCAGCTTGATAGAGCCACTGCCCACACTGCCCGAGACAAAATGGAACTAATCAGAAACTCAGAAATTAACTGATCAACACATTTGCCGGATTTGTTAGAATCCAACTATTTTCTTTGGGGTTATTTGAATAAGCTAAAATATATAAACAGAAATTCGAGATTATTCTTAAGCTCAATGCCAGAAATTCAAGAACTACAACCACAAACTTTGAAAGATGTTATGAAAAATGCTCTAAAATGAGTACATTATTGAAAACCTGAATACGGAGCTCATTTAAGTGCCATTATTTGTAAGACTTAATGTAAAAAAATCCATTTTATCATCTGTGAAAAAAATATATTAATAAAAAAGTTATAAAATTTTTAAAACCTCTGGTGACTTTTTGTTCACTTTAGCCGTTTAACGGCCGTTTTGTTTTGGACATGCGAAAAACTCCACAATAATTCTGTCTTTGCATACACAAAAATCCATAATTATTTACACATTGGTAAAAAAAAAAAAACAAAATTCTCCTTATATTTGCAGTTAAGCTTGTACTTTTATTAAAACAAACAACAATTTTTAACAATAAATTCTAAAGAAAACACTCCTTTTGGTAACAATGCAACCTAAGATATAAAAAAAAAATTAAATAAATTAATTCCGTTATTAAATTTGAAAAAAAATCAACTCAGCTTTCAAGCATGTGAAAAATGTATATAACCAGTGCATGCCTTAATCACATTAAATTAAAAATTATTTACTAGATTTAGTTGATTTAGATTAAAACTCAAGAACTCATATGTGTCTTTCTTAAACACCCTGCAGTTCACAAATATTGACACACGTAAGGTATGCATCAGTGCTGCCAGGAACAATAATGAGAAAAGGCTTCAATAAAAACTAAACAAGTAAGAGTGCTATATTCGGCCGTACCGAATCTGGTAATATCCTTCAGCATTCATTTGATGCCAATATTACCGGGGTTAAAGGGGGCAAAGCTGTAGGTAGTTACTTTATTTTGCCCAAGTACGCACCACTTTATTTAGGACGATATTTTGGATTTAAATTTTCTTCTTCATCCTTCACTTCTGTCTGTTCAACCAACCATTCGGTGTATTGACGAGGCTTGAAATGGTCAGTAGGCTTCAGCCCTTGAAGTAATTGTTTCTTGGAAGCGTGTTAATTCAAATCTTTATTCAAAATTCGCATCAGTGATGTTTGGGAGAATTTCATTTGCTGAAAACGACAACGAATCGAAGTTGTCCGTTCTTCGGCCATACTATCACAAACAACAGCAATGTTTTTCACAGAACGAACTGGACAAGCATGCATAGACATTTTCACATTTCCTACTAATACGGTTTGCTAAAAATTACGCACAATTCTCCATGATGACATTTGGTCGATTATGCTGAGCAAAAAAATCACGAAGTGCTCGAAAGACATTTAATTTTGAACGCCCATCTTTGTAAAGGGATTTAAAAATCTTAACGCGCTGCTCAATTGTGTACTACTTCATGGTTGAATTAGTCAAACAATGAAAAAAAGAATAAAACTTGACGTTAAGGTGTTCTCAATTAACATCTTGAGTTATGGTTGGACCACTCTTTATAATCTTTTAGAAAATATAAAAAGGGTAAGTTTATATTTAAAAATACAATAAAGCAAAAACTGTTTAAAATTTTCAAAAAAATTTTTTTTTGTTATGAAGTACAATTGCTCCGGTTAGAAGTGTAATATTATTTAATTCATATGGCTGACGCGGCTGGCCTCATAGTACCCCATACGATCGGACCACTTTTCGAGTGTATGGGGTTGTATCTCGGCAATGACATTACGAATGTTGCCCTTCAAATGCTTAATTGTCTCTTATTTTGGTGTAATAGGTGTCTCCAATGGTTGCGCCTTCCACATTTTCAAAGAAATATTAGGCAATGAAGCCTTCGCTCCAAACAGTCCCTTGTAATAGATGCATTGGCTTCTGTAGGACCACGTTTGGGTTTTTTGAGCCGCCTCAAATAAGCCAATTTTTTTACTAATGTACCCACTAAGATGATAATGAGCTTCATCCAAAAAAAATTATTCTTTTGTACGACATTTTCAGGCAATTTCCGACAAATCGTCTTTGTGTTGGAAAAAAATTTCCAATTAATCCCAACGTTGCTGAAGCGTAAATTAATTCATTTCGTTCAGCGGAGATAATATACTGAATTTTGTGAGAGAATAGAATGACATAAGTATTGCCAGATTCAAAATAATCGCTGGTTTAAATTTAACCCGGTAAATGGCCCACCCTTTAATTTATGGGATCGGAAATGAATATTGTAGAAATTTCAAAAAAGGGAATGACGCTTGCCACACAAGAACTACCAATTCCCCTTTTTAAAATAATTTTCTACTGCACATTATTCATATGATATCACGAAACAACCAGGCTGTTGTAAAAAAATAATAAATCAAAGGCTTTTCTAAGCGTCACTAACACAAATTGCTAATTAACGAAGCTGCGCAATATACACTCTTCTTTTTCTCTTATTCGTGAATTAAGCTAATTTAATGGTTACACAAATTTTGCATCTTCTGTGATTCATTCATTAGAAAGTATTGTATATTATTGGTGACGGTAGTAGTCTAAATTCCCGCGTTTCTTGACATTCGAAAAACTAAAAAAATTTAGCAGCACTAATTTTGGTCAACATATAATGGCCGTGTACGAGTACTATCAAATTATTACTAAATTTCTGCTCTTCTTTATTATTACAATTTTACAATACGTTAAACTGTATTTTATAGCCAAAACCAAGCCACATTAAATCATCAGGTAGTCTTGTTTAGTCAGCTGATAATTTTTTTCTTCACTAATTTTAAATTTCAGCTGCCAAAGTCTATAGATAAAAAACAATTTTCTCTGCTCTCGCATTTATTTCAAACGTCAAACTTCATATAAAAAAAATATAAGCAAAAACTTTTCTCCGAACTGCAGTTACCTGATGAATTAATATGCCTTGGTCAAACCCATTAAATATCACAAGCTCTTACAATGTTTACATGTGATTCCAGATTTAAACTTTATCGAAATTAATGTGCTTTTAATTGTCTAATTAAGTTATTTTATAAAATAAAAATATAATCATTAAAACTATTTAAGTATTAAAAGGTTATTTACAAAAAGGCTAGAAAATTGACATTAAACTAAAACGCATTTTTTTGAAGCTAAATCTAACCTAATGTATTGTAACTTTAAATAAACTTGCGATCATGCACGCTCAAGAGAAACAATTTTCTAACCACTTACACTCTTTTAATTTTTGTTTCAAGTTCACGGGAAAATATATTAGAAACAGAGAACGAATAAAGAAACAGAAAATTTAAAAATTGGCAACACAGTTTCTGTGACAGCTCGTTCGTAATAACAGTTGATGCAGTTTAAAATGTTTGAATATATATTTAATAATAAAATGTTTAAGCAGACATGATTTTAGGTGAATAAATCTACTCTTTATTGTACAAAAATAAATATGTTTTAAAATACATCAAACTGTTTATCCGAACACATTCATAACAGGATAGAAAGAAGGAGGAAATTTCTATAATGTTATGAATGTATTTCAATTTGTATTAAATTACATAACTTTTTATGTTTAGTGAAATCCGTATTACAAATTTCTTCCGAATTGGCCCTATAATTAGGAATTATACGTATTTTCCCGTATTTTCACCATTTTGATACCTTTTTTGTCCCTTCAAAAATGTCCTAATATTTCATCTAAATTATTAATTGTCCATATGGACAATTATTATTATCGCCTAATAGAATATTCTATTAGGCGATAAAAATGATCAAACAGAAAAGTACAAAATTACAGCGTGTACCGTTTTTTCCCTTTAGGGGTCGAGTATTCGAAATTTCGAATGGCCAGACACCTCTCAGCTAATTTTCTGAGCAAATTCAATACCTTTTTATGTCAATATGTATCATTTTTAGTTTAGCTGATAAAAGGTAACAGATTATACCCGATTTCACCCTTTTTATTATTAGTAGAAAAATAGTAATTAATAAAATAAAAAGTGTTGCTGTTGGTTTCGATCTTACTCGTTGTGGTAAGAAAAAAGGAAAAAATTAAACAAATTAGTTACTGAATTCAAATTACTTAAAAACCTGGGAGTTAAAAAGATGATATTTACAACAAACACGTAATCACCGATCAAAGAGTGCTGATGATGAAATCGTAGCTGGTTTCGAAAATGCATTCCATTCGGCTAGTGTCGGTAAAAACAAACTTTTCCAGATTATTCTTTCATTATCACATTATTAAAAAATTCTTTGTAAAGAAAAGAATGTTTAAAAATTTAACTCAAGCCTTTTTAAAAAAGTTGAATATTAGTTTTAATGTTAAAAGTTCGACAATAAATAATAACTATTAATTAATTTTTTTCTTTAATTTCTATAAATCCCTTCTTAGTAGAGCTATACACCATGTCTTTATTTTTTCTGCGTTAGGCTGTTTGCCTACCTTTGACAATATCGTGGCAACATCAAAACTGTTGGGTTGGTATTGCTTTTAATGAATTTATGAAATAGACTTAAAATATTTATATCAGCGAAAGACATCTACGCAAAAGAAAAAATGCAATAATTATTTAATGAACATTAATTGTTGAAAAAAACCTAGAAACAAACAACAAAGTTAGAAAAACAACAATATTGTATTAAAGAAAAGAACATTATAACAACAATAAACCAACAGAACTTTAAAATATTTAATTCCCATTATTTTTATTTTTTTTTTTTAATTAAATTTAATTAAATTATTGCTTATTTAGAACCGATTTTGTAGGGAAGATGATATTACGGAATCACTTGCAATTCGGCATTTGTATGATTTTTATTTACGATGAGAAGCAATAACTACCTTTCTTTGGTTACTTTAATGCATCAATGAAAACGGAATTAAATTGCTCATCTTAATGTATTATACTTTTAGAAACTTTAATACTAAAACAAGTAGTGTATTGCTTCTTCTTATTATTCTTATTGGTTCTTAACATATTTTTGTTTCTGCGATGTGACATTTATGTTACAAAGTTTTATATCCACCCACCAAAAAAAAAAAATGGTGTTTACTTTGTAACTTCGTTTGTGAGATGAACATATTTATTTTTTACATCCCATATATTTTGTCTGGCTCATTGTATTGTTACGGGACGATCTAGGCAGTCTCTCAGTAGTCTGTTTGTGGAAAGCTGGATAAAGCTTAAACAAAAACATTTCGTAGGATAAAATATTTTGTCAGAATATTTTTTGTACATCAGATATCATAAGTATTGAAAATAAGCTTTAAACATTAGGAAGAAACTTGTACTTTTTAATGCAAGAATAGTTAATGGAATGCAATATCACATAATCGCAATGAAATTTCTTTTACACTCCTACTTTATGTCTTGAGATTCCTTTAAAATACAGTGGTTTTGTTTTGATACTAAATATACTTAAGAAAATAAATCAAAAGCAAGTCCGTATATATTTGGTATCAAAAGATTGTTCCACAGTAATTATAGTTATTATCAAAATAATAGATTTGTTGGTAAGTTTAAAAGATGGTGGTATATATCAAAATAAGCAGTTTGAATATTTTATTAGTTTATCTCAACTTTTTCTACTCAAAAACAAAAACTGCAGTTTCGGACTTAAGACCCCTTATTCTTACTTAAAAAATATTTGCAAAATGTTAATTTTATCCGTTTTACAATTGCATCGAATGTTGCTGTGCTAAGAAGCACTTTGACGCAAAGTTTTTAAATTCCCCAAACACCAGAAGCTTTTAAACTTTTGGTTTGGCCCACACACGATCTTGTTTTTTTTATTGCTGTGGAATTACGTCGTAAATCTTGCGTTAATATTTTCGTCGTTGAACGGGATTTTTCTAAAACCGAATTTGGTTTGATAACGTTGCGGGATACAACCAACGAAAACGAGTCGTTAAAATATGTTCCTAAATTCCTTAAATAAATTCTTAACAACAGGCAGTAGAAGATGGTAAGGAGTGTGGTTGTGGATTCCTTAAATTCGCCTACAGACTGGGCTACATAAAGTTTTACTGGCATTGCTCCGTGATCATTCATAGTTTATTTTCGTCGCTGTATTATAATATTCGTGGGTTTCCATTTTTTAGCGACCCGGGATACCGCTGAGCAAGACCTTAAAAAATACATAAAACAAAATTTCTCATTTTAGATTAATGCATTCCTTTAAATTTGAACTTATTCTTTAAAAAAGACAACAAAAGCAAACAATAATTAAAAGTTAATTATTGCAATCTCATGGTTATTACTTGTTTTTTTTTTCGAAGCAGTGTTTGAGTGAGAGTTTTCCAGGTGTTTGTTAATAATACAGATGGTGTTGGAAAAGCCTAAATTGCCAGAGAATAAAGTACTTCATTGGCAGAGATGAGTAAAAAAATATCGAAAAGATTTACTCACACGTAATTAATTTCATAGTACCAGTTTACAGTTTAAACAAAATCTGAACTTTGACAATTTACAAATGAAATAAAATAAAACAACACATAAGCAGGGTACATTTGAACATGTGTACTTCTAAACATGAACATGTACACATTCTAAACAATAAAACAAAGCTGTATGTGTCTGTAGTTAATTTCAGTTAATACAAGCATGTAGTTAGAAAAAACAATTGCATAGACTAATCTAATGAATAAAATTCCGTTGGATGGTTGAGTGAATGAGTGAATGAATTACAGAGTTTGTCGGTGTCGGTGGGTTGTTTTAGATTTTTGAATTTTCTATTACAACTAACTCTTTCAAGCTGATGACAATGATCATGGTGTTTGTCTATTGTCAATTTTTTTTATATTTTTATTTCATTATCTTGTTTGTTAGAGATTCGTTAAAGTTTGGTTATTTATAATCATTATTGTTGTAGTTGTTCTGTTACTATTGTTTCACCTGAGCAAAAATTTATTGTAAATAATAAAAAATACTAAATAAAATATGTAATGTATTTCCCCTTCTTGTTGCTTCTAGGTAATAAAATAAATTCAAACAGTGTTCCAAAGTGGAAAACCAAATTTAGAAAATATTCATGTTTTTGAAATAATTTACTCTGGATTTTTGTTGATTAAGCTGGTTAGTTAGTTATAAACACCAGAGTAAGAATAAAATTCCACATGGAAAATGAAAAAATTTTAAATAAATACAAATTTGAAATTGTTTGGACAATATCGTTCTTACTACAGTTTTTTTTTTATTTAAAAAAGCTTTTTATTGCACAAATAAAAAATATCTTGCTCCACATACTTTAAATTTTCTATGAATATGGGGGTTGATGATTAACAAAGGCTTTAAAACTAAAAGAAAATTGTGACATATGAACGCGGTTGTAATTTTATCCTTTAAACATTCCCATCTCCTTGATCCAAACTGTCTATCTGTAAGGCATGTCATTCATAAATCTATGTTGAGCTCTGTATGAGGACATTTTTTATACATGATCTGTCCCACATAATCTTTAAGCTTTTACAAATTTTTTAACAGTTGTGTCTTTGATGTTGTCATCAATATATCAGGACAAATTTTTTCTCAAAATACCCTTAGTTTTTCCTTGTCAATGCTCATGTTTCACAGCTGTACGCTAATTTCGGTTGCCCATTTGTTTTGTTTTGTTCAACCTTATCTTCAGAGATCGTGGTATTAGTTTACAATTTAATAGGTTAAGCTGCGCGCGTAGAAAACTTCTTGAGAAAATTGTTTGCGATCTAAAGGTTAAGATAAGCAATTAAAAAAGAAATGTTGTAGATATCGTATCACCTTGTCTGAGGTAATGTCAGCAGTAAGGTTGTTCTGTAATGCAACTTAGCAAGAAGGCTTGAGTTAGGTAAAGGTGGTCGAACGACTGCATTGCACACTCATAGCGGATGTCTCCATATACAATGTGGGCATAGATAGTGACATAAGTAATTTTACTGATAAGGTATTGGAGAGTCCTTAACCTTGAACTTTATGAGGTAAGGGAGACACAAACTTTAAGTGTGAATGTTATGAAAGGCCTCAGTCGAATGAAAATGCAGGCAATTATAAATTGGCAATGCGAAAATCGTTTTCTAGTCCAGGTAAAGGCCTTAAGTGGCGCGCGGATCATACTTTTTCTGTTTATCGGTGATAATGATTTGACTACGCCTACGACAATATTGTGTCTAGAAAAAAATCTATTATTAAAGAGGAAAGATCCGAGAAATTAAAATTTGTTGTTCAATAAAAAAAAACATCGAAAACATAATTGACGTACATCCAAGCCATTGACAACGATTTAATATATAAAAACTAAATCAATTGTATTTTGAGGAATGAAAGATATTTTTTTTTTTTGCTTTAGAAAAGGTTTTAAAATATTTAGCATCCCAGGTGTGACTGGTACAACTTTTTTCTTTTGCACACTTTATTCACCCGATTTTAATCCGGTTTAAAATTTAAAAGAAATATTCAATTAAAAGAAAAATTTGGAAATTGGTTGGAATATGGGAATTCAAATGTATATTCTATCTATTCATTTAAAGCAAGAACAATTTTGCACTAGTTCAATGTGAATAAAATTTTTCATGACTTCTTATTCATAAGTGCATGAGAAGGCTTGAAGAATGGCTTCTCCAAATCCTAAATAGTTAACCTTTAATGATATGCTTCCAAATACATGCAAATGCATGCACAATATCTTTAACAATTAAAATCATGCATGTTTCACCTAAATTGAACCACTTCATCATGGATTGAACTCATGCATTCACTATTTCTTTTGCATGAAATTTTTTTTTTTGCTTGATAAATGAGGAAATTTTGGATCATTTTGTTCCAATATTGTTTCAACATTGTATAAACATTTGTTTATATAAATTTGTTAAATTAAGTAATCAGTTAATTTCACAACAAAAT
The DNA here is from genome assembly GCA_941918925.1 of Phyto melanocephala. Lineage (NCBI taxonomy): Eukaryota > Metazoa > Arthropoda > Insecta > Diptera > Rhinophoridae > Phyto > Phyto melanocephala. The sequence continues at coordinate 110,015,073 of OW799237.1, forward strand.
TAAAATCTTACATCAAGTTACCAATTTTACTAAAAATGGCTTATTATACATTTTTAACATTAAAATAAATTAAAGAAGAAACAACAATGTAACAATGTTTTTTAATGCACATCAATTGGACATTATTAAGCTTTATCTAAAAAACTTTTACGAAAATCGCTTGTTTGTATAACAAAATTTTGGAAATGGAAATTTTTTAAATAGAAATCACTTTAAAAATAGTGTTAATCGTAAATTTACAACAAAAAAGATTCTTAATACTAATTAAAATAAAAAATCGTTCATCATAAACTCAAATCGTGCCACTGTGATGTGGAGTTGTAGACACTGGATAACAAAAGAAAAAATTAACTCAATCTGTATATGCTGCTGTCGATGATATTGCTAGATGACGATAATCATCATCAACGTTATAATGATGATGTTAAAAAACGGAATAAAAATAAAATATTATAATTTTAAAAAAAGAAGAATAATTTCATTTGAATTTTTAACTCAAAAGGGAACACACACTCACAATACAACTAAATCATTATTCAGAATTTTTTTTAATACTATTTTTATCATCATCGACATCAGAGTTAGTTTATTTATTATTTTTATTTCACCAAAGTTATTCTCAATTTAAACGGTTGAGTGTGAACACTCGCAACGATTTTTGGTTCGCACGCAAATTTTGAAGATTAACCCGATTTACGGAAGATACTAAAAATATAAATAAATTATAAAAAAAAAACACAAAAAATACATTTCTAACACACTAAAAAAAGTACGAATAATTTCATATCACAAATTTGAAAATAAAAAGAAAGCAGTTTCTTTCAGCTTTCTGTTAATAAAAAAAATCAAAGTTAAATATAAGAAAAAAAGAAGTAAGAATTAAACATTTTGTTATAAAGAATATAACAAAACAAAGAAAATAAAAAAAAAGAATCATAAATGAATAATAAAACAAAATATAGAACACGTGAAATCAAAAGGAAGTAGAAAATTTGCTAATTGCAAAAAATAACAATAACAACAAAACAAAACCATTAATAGTAATTTCCGTTACAATTTGTCACAAACAAATTTTAGTTCTAGTGTGAAAACGAAAAATATCTAGTGTCTTCAACCAGAGTTTATATCTTTTAAGATCGTTGCCCTATTTTATTTTTTACTGAAGAATTAACGAAGCAAAAATGTATTATAATTAATGTGCGTGTGTTTTTCGATTTCCTTAATTATTTTAGATCAAAAAAATTAAAAAAAAATCAAGTAGAAATTTTAGTAAACAAAAGATTTATTAACGCAGAAGAAACAATTAAAATTGTGTTTTGTAAAAATTTTGTCTAATATTTTTTCTAATAAGTTATATAAATAGTTTTTATATGAGTAGTTAAATATAATTAAAAATTATTAAAATTGCTATTTCTGTATAAAAAAAATTACACTGCTCTTTGCAATGACCATTAACTTTTGTTGGCCTAAACTTTTAAGTCGTTTCTAATGATCTTTGTGGCGTCGAATGCGAAACTGAACTCTTTTAATGATGGCTTTAAATTTAGGGATATACCGTTATGACAAATATTAAAGTAGTTCCAGGACACATATTAACATAAGTTGTGAACGATTTAAAAAAAACGAAATTCAGCATAAATTTATTTTTTTAACTATTCTTAAGTTTTTCCAGTATTTGCAGAGAAATCGTAAAAGTTTTACCAAGAAATAATGTCCTGCTATACAAAATGTTAAAAATTTATGGCCCATAGTAATAGTCAAACAGTACAGTCGAATATTTGTAAAAACACCTTTAAGTAAAAAACCTGTTTTATTTTGATTGCAAATATGTATATTTAAAATTAAAGTATGTCTCAAGTTGAATCGACTTTAACTGGGTGTTGAAAAATTTTCATATAATCTTTAATAAAATATAAACAAGTGGCATCACTAAACAGCTAAAATTAAAAATTAAAAAAGACAAATAAGAGCGCTTTATTCGGCCGTGCTGAATTTTATAATACAGTTCACATACCTTCACATACATACATACATATAGCTTAGCCTATATTTTAGATTTCATGTTATATTTATTATTTCCGATACCATCTTTTTTTTATCTCTTTGTATCTTTACATAGTTAACTGTAGTCAAGCCCTTTCATTTGATGCCCATATTGTTGGGGTTAAAAAAAAAATTTGATTTAGACGCCATCTTGGATTTTACACTTTTTTAATAGTTTGCTACTGCTGGTCAAGCCATTTTATTTGATAGCAATATTGGGGGGGTTAAAAAGATGCCATCTTAGGTTTTTTCTCTTTATAGCTAACTATATTTTAATACTCAAGACCTTTGGCTTTCTCGGTTGTATAGAAACTCGATTTCCATTTATAAGTTTTGGGAAAAACACCGATGCAGTTGTACTTTGCAGCTTATATCTCAGTTTATTGCAAACCAACTTAGAAGTAGTTTCTGAAGTAACGGCTTAAAATTTGGTATCTTAAGCGTGTTCAAAATTTATTTAGGAGTTTAAAAAATTTTAAAATATTTCAAAAAAAAAATATAACTTTTCAAATAATTTTGCTGAATAACTTTGCCAAATAATGACCAATTTGTCGAAAACTTTTCATGAATATCTCCAGAGTCAGACCAAATATACAAATAGTAACAACCGTGTCTATAAAATATCCTAGAGCAGAAAAATTTTAACAAAAAAATTTTGTTTTAAATAAGCGAATAACAGAGGCAGCATGTTTATTTGCTCATATCTCAGAAAGTTATGGGGCGATTATGCTGATTCCCAATACCGATCTGCTCCCGAATATTCAGTCGGGAACTTCAAAAAATTTATTTCAACATACATACGGATACAGACAGACGGACAGACGAATAATGCTTAATCGATTTCCCTATTCATAAACTTTCAGAAAAATATACGTTATGGAGTCGGAAATGAATGGGCAGTAACGTACTCCGTAATCTTAATATACTTAGAGTGTAAGTTAAACTATAGCCCTTACTTCATCGAGCTTGGTTAGTACGGCTCAGGAAATTGAAAAAGATATCTTTCCCACCGCAACACATGGACAGACGGACATTGCTCAATCGACTCCCTATTCATAAGCTATTGTATCAATTATAAAAATGGAATGACAAATCTATATATACCCCTGACAGGTCAAATATTTTCAGGTTGTTTCTTTTTGTGTCAACGTAAAATTCAGGCAGAAGTGTTTTTATTAAGATCGATATTTTAAAATTCCAGAGATATTTTTTAAAAGGTTGCCTGTTTGGCGAAACAAGAATTTCATGGAATTAAGCCTTTATATTTTCTTTAATTAATGCAAGATTTTTCTAAATAAAATAAGTGTTAGAATTAAAAATTAAATTATATTAAAAAAAATCAAACAAAAAATTAACAAGTAAGAGCGCTATTTTCGGCCGTGCCGAATCTTACATACCCTTCACAACGTGTAGTCAATATCAGTAGTTTGTATCACCATTCATCCCATATGAAATACGTACATACATATAAAAAACATACATACATATATATATAAACATCCCATTGTAAAATTATAAATTGAGTTTACGTATGTATGTTAAAAAAACAAAAATAAAAAAAAAAATAAAAAAAAATTAACAAAAAAATTATTAAAATATAAATAATAAATATAAAACGAAAAAAAAATAAAAAAAAAAATTAAAAAAAAATTTTTTGGCTCAGCTGGGATTCGATTGTATGTATGTTGTTGTTGTAATGTCGAGGTGGTCGTGGGTTTTTGCTCATATCTCAGTTGTTTATGTACCGATGTTTCTGATTTTCAATACCGATCTACTCCCGAATATTTCTGATATTTTAATGTCGGGGGGCTTCAAAAGTTTGATTTCAACATACACACGGACAGACGGACAGACTGACAGATATTAATCGACTCCATTATACACGTTTGTATGTATGTTTGTTGTTGTTGTAATGTTGTTTTTATGAAAAAAAAATCGAGGTGGTCGTGGGTTTTTGCTCATATCTCAGTTGTTTATGTACCGATGTTTCTGATTTTCAATACCGATCTACTCCCGAATATTTCTGATATTTTAATACCTCACCAACCTATGTCGGGGGGCTTCAAAAAGTTGATTTCAACATACACACGGACAGACGGTCAGACGTACAGACTGACAGAGCTTAATCGACTCCCCTATTCATAAGCTTTCAGAAAATATATACTTTATGGGGTCGGAATTGAAAATTGTAGAAATTTCACACGGAATGACAAACCTATATATACCCTTTTTCACTGCATGAAGGGTATAAAAATTGTATGCCATGTCTTGTATACATGACTGCAATTGGGGTATTCGCTACTTTGTGTATACTTTAATATCATATTGTCATAATGTCATATTTATATTTTTTTATTTTAAAATGATTTAATACATTGTTGCCAAGGGTGGATACACGGGGAAAAATTTTGTCAATATAGCAATTTTGTGAATATCTCGAGTATAGGGAAAAAAAGTCAACAAATTTACATTCAAATAAGAAAATATTATCTACATATCGTCGTTCGTAAATTATTGTGTTCTATGTAACATATAAAACCTATACATATATAAAACACAATAACTTACGAACGACGATATGTATTTCTTAAAACAAAGAATAATAATAAAATCTTTCCGAAAAGAACTTTACATTGCAACATTGGTATCCTTAATGCAAGAACATCGTTATATTACACTTTAATATACGACTGTAAATATCAAAGCTATAAAAAGGCAACTCCTATTTTCGGCTAAAAAAACTATTTTTAAATTGCCTGCCAATAATACTTTTTATTCATACGATGGGACAATATTATAAACAATTTTGCAATTATTTCTCCTATTTAAATTTCAGTGGTTGAAATTCGACTAGTGTAGACTTTGAAAAATGTATAAATGGTACGAATTAACTAAAATAAGTATATGAGATATAACTTTGCTATCTCTGCCCTAAATAATAAAGCTCCATCCATCGCAATTTTCTTCTATGCTTTTTCTAATATTATTTGTTTTTAAACTCGTTGCTTTGTTTCATTAAAAAAAAAAAATGAAATCTGCACTTTGAAAATTTAACGCCTATAACTCATAAATCATTAGTAATGACATTTATGAAAATCATTAGAAAAGAGATAAGAAAATGCGCTGAACCAGTTGTTTTCATTTAAACCTTCTTTTTATATATAATTCAAATGTACGTGTGTATATCACTGAACTCCTTCCTAACGGCTGGACCGATTCGAATGAATTTTTTATATTCGCTTGGGTGGTGCCCTGAATGGTTTGAATTTACAAAATATCCCAAAAGATGGAGCTGCAGGACTACGTCTGTTGGGTCCGCTAGTTTATTATAAATTTTCAAAACATGTACTTGTCCACATTATGTAATATTTGCTGCATAACTTTGCTTCTTGATTAGAAAGGGAAAATATAATGGAAAATGGTAAAATGTTTTGTGTACATTCAATTCTTTTTTGTTTTTCTCATTTGCTAAGAAGTTTATGTGAAGGTATAAAAAAAATAATATAAAATAAAAGTTTCGTAAACCGAGTCTCACTTTGTGGACACGAATGCAGTTTCAAAATAGATATTGAAAAACAAAATTTGCAACAAATGTTTCATAAAATGGGCGGGCACTTAAATAGTTCATTAGGCTTCTTTTTAAAAATTGGCTGATAAATATACAATTTGAAAGAAATTCCGTCATATTTTCAGTTTAAAATCAACACAATCTTAAGTCGAAATTGTATATTTGAAAACACTAGAAAAAAAAATTAATTCATGACATCAGTTTTGCAGTAATAAAATATTTTACAAAATAAGTAATTAAAACTCTATTTGAATAATTAAAACCAAAAACAAAGGAGATATTTAATTCTAAACTTGTAACGTCATCAAATATGTTTGTTACATTGGCGGAATTGTTTTAAATCGAAATTTACGGCTTGATGAACAAGTCTTTTATAAGGGTGGGGGTTTAAGCTAAAATTTAACTTATTGTTACAAACGTTTTGTTTTTTTTTTATTTATATTATTTTTTTATTATTATAAATTCTTTGGTTTTTTTTTGGCAACAAAACATTTTAATTAAATCCATTTTTTATATATATTTTATTATATTTTTATTGTAGTAATGTCATTTTAAAGCTAAATATTCAGAAATCTATTATTATGTTATAAAACGATAAATCATTTTTAACCTCAATCATATAATCCCGTGTTAAAATTTCAAAGACAAAACAGAAGCACTTTAAACTGTTCGACATGGTATTCATTTGTAGATTTTTTTTTTTTTGAAATTTAACGTACAAACATACATACATACATACATACATACATACAAACATATGAATGTAAAAATGTAGCTGTTTGTGTAAATGTTTTATTTTTGTATTTTAATTTTATTGTCTAGTTACATTGACTGATGTACAGTGTTTCTCAACATGGGAGTGAAAACAAATTTTATTTTTTTCTCCAAAAACACATGGTAACTTTTTAAGAAATTTTATATTTTGAAAAAAAATTTTGCCAAACCTGTTTATAAAGGGTGGTTAAATTTTAAGGGCCGATGTTGAATGTGAACCACACCTAAACGTCAAATTTTTTCTTTGCATTTCATTTGACATTTCTCAATTTCAGACCAACTCAATTTAAACCATGGAAAGATACACAATCGAGCAACGCGCTAAAGTTATTCAGGCTTCTTATGAAAATGGACATTCAAATCAAAATGCATATCGTGCACTTCGTGATTTTTTCGGTTAAAAATAATTTTCAGTGATAAGGCACATTTTCACCTCAGTGGATTCATCAATAAGCAGAATTGCCGCATTTGGGCGAATGATAATCCAAGAGTGACTGTCGAAAAACTAATGCACCCGTAAAGAGTTACTGCTTGGTGCGGTTTATGGGCTGGCGGCATCATCGGGCCGTATTTTTTCCAAAATGAGGCCTGTCAGGCAGTTTCTGTGAATGGTGTTCGCTATCGTGAGATGATTACGATCTTTTTATGGCCCAAATTAGAAGATATGGATGTAGACGATATGTGGCTGCAACAGGACAGTGTCATTTGCCACACAGCTAACGAAATAATGGCTCTTTTGTGCGACAAATTCAATGGCCGTGTTATCTCACGTAATGGCGTGAGATAACTGGCCGCCAAGATCATGTGATTTGACACCGTTGGGCTTCTTTCTTTGGGATTATTTGAAAGAAAAGGTGTACGTCGATAAGCCAGCAACAATTCAAGAGCTAATCGATGTGATAATTCGGCACATTAACGGCATAGAACCAATTATGCCTCAGCGTCTTTTAAAATTTTGACCATCGGATAGAGGTGTGCTGCCGAGGTCGCGGCATCCATTTGGCCGATGTTTTGTTCCATATATAATTGAACCATGCCAATATTATCATAATAAAATAAGAAGAAATAACAATGATTTCCTAAACAATGTGTGTTTTGTTCAAAATCAACATCGCCCCTTGAAATTTAACCACCCTTTACTCTAACTATAATGTATATGCTATATTTTGTAAGAAATTGTAAGATATTTTCTCGCAAATAAAAGTACCCTATAAGTTAACCTACGTATCAAGGTAGGTTGGGTTAGGTTAAACAGGCCAATAATCAGTCATGGACACTTTGTAATACCTGATACATGGGATGCTGCTAGTATCTCTAGTATCTAGTAAGATATACGTGCTAGAACATAAAGAAACCTTTTCCCCAGATGCAAAGCTTTTAGTTCCGCCAGAGCTAAGCAATAACAGAGAAAATGTTGTACAGTCTTATATAAAATGAAAAGGCTTGGCCAGTAGCATATAGTAAAATTAAATAGAGTCACATTCCAAGATGGCGTACGAAAGAGTTAAAATCCAAGATGGCGCACAAAATAAAATGACGGTTTATGGGTTAATTTCGGCTTTGCATTCTTCACCACTACAATATTTGTTTCCAATGAAAAGGGCACCCTTTTCATATATTGTTTCAAAATATCTGTTTATAGGAATATGTTATGTTAAAAACTAAAAATAAAATTTTAAAGTTTTTCAACAATATGTATTAGGAACTTCCGCGAACCTCCTCAACATTTGAGTACCCTTTGCTTAGGGTGTAAATATAAAATTGATAAAGATATAAATATTTTTATTTCCGGGATGGATCTTTTCGTAAAACAAATATTTTAAAACACGAATTAAGATTAAGTTATCAACTTACTGGTGTCTGTTATGTTTATTCGGTTGTTTTTTACAACTTACCTGCTTGGCTGAATAAGTTATTGACGGTTTTTTTTTCTTTGTTAGCAACTTAGTATTAGATGAAAAAAAAAAAAAGCAAAACAAACCCTGCAATTTTTAATTGATATTCCGAGATTTAAAACAACAATTTACAAAAGCTTAAAGCAGAACGCAAAAAAGAAGAGAAGAGATGGACTATTAAACTTATTTGTTTTTTTTTTTTTCATTTTATTTCAAGAATTTGAGTTTATTTTTAATTTTAAGTCAAAATCACTCGAGCATTTCTTTTAAAAAGTTATTCGCAGTATTTTGCTTTAGATTCTTTCTTTTAATATTTGTTTTCTTTCCCAGTGTTTTTTCTATACTTAAACACTTACAACACCATCACATCGTAAAGAAATTAAGTATTTTATTTATTTCATTTCAAAGTTATAACTTTTATTTGTTTGTAAGTTTATTTGTATACATTAATCTTTCTATTTATTTATTTTTTTTCGTAAACTTCTTTAGAGGTGAAAAGTCGTTAAAAGTTATTTTCTGAGTTTAGTCTAAATTGGCGGAAGTGTGTAAACGGATTTGCCAAATAAAAAATCTCAAAATATTCAAAACTTTTAACAAACCAGAAAAAAAGAACAACAAAATTGTATCATTTTTAAGTTACGTTTCATGGACAACGGTTGGTGATTTTATAAAGAAAAAGAACATAAATTTAGTACTGAAACATTTATTAAAGTTATTAAAATAAATAAATAAATAAAATAAGCAAGAGAAAAATAATAAATTCATCTACTGCATTTGTTAATCAATTTAATTTAAAAAATTATTACAAATAATTCTATAAATATGATACGTTGGAAATCCATTTATTATAAACAAATATGGACTTTAATCAGTTTTTGGTGTTTAATACGAAGGACTTGCACCCTTACAGTGGATAATCAATTGGTATCAGCTAGAAATGGTAAGTTTTTCTATATAGATATTTTTTTTAATTTATCGAGTAAATGCATAATTAGAATTACTTTAAAATTTTTGTACAAGTTTTGTATTTTAAGAGAAAAAAAATGTTTCAAAATTGTCATATTTTACAAATACGAACTAACTGATTTCACTCGGAATACAGAGCAGGGGCAATTATGGAAAATTAGAAGAAAAAACAAATTTAATTCAAAAATAGAAAAAATATATGTATTTATAACATTAATTTAAATTTTGCAAAAGAAAATTCTTAAAATTTGTTTTCGATACATTAAAGTCTAGCAAATGGTTGTTATTTGAGTCGTTTTTTCGACATTCATAGTGAGCCACTATGAATTTATACTTGCGTATAAATCATTGAAATTTAACAAAGCTGACGAACGCATACCCACATAACGTCGATTTATAAGTATAACACACAATGAAAATAAGTACTAAGTCGTACTTATATTTATATGATTTTGTAGTCTTACTCTCGTTTCATATTTTTAAGAAACTACTTATCTTCATAGAATGAAGCAAGTTGACTCAACAACAAAAACATAAACAGCTCTCGTTTGTATGAAGAATAAACAATGTTGCCAGGTCGGAGGGTGCAGCAAATTAAAAAATTGCGTTTTTAGGTGCTCACTTAAATTTTAAAGATAATACGCCAAAACAAAATCTCTTAAACAGACATCAAAGCAAGCACTTTATTTTTGCTTGTTGTTTTTGTATTATTTTGTTAAATTTAAATTGTCTATTTTTTTCAACAATCCACAATTATTATGGTAAATGCCAAATTGTCATCTGGCAAGCCTAGTTAAAACACACAACTTCATAATGACTACGCGAGTCATACGTGCTTTTGGTCGTCGTTTTATTTTGCATGAACGACAATAGCAATCAACTTAGCCATACGTGTTGCTAAATATGATTACTATAAGTACCTTCAATTTAAAAGTGCGTATAAGTAGTGAAGACTTTTCAATAAGTATGAATGCGTATAAATCAACGAAGAAATTAATAATGATTCAAGTTGACTTACTTCATTAGTATTCGTTGCAGATCTCTGGTGTAAACGAACAAAAAACAAATTTCTATAACAAAGCGAGAATCTAATTGGTACACAAAATAAAAGTTTTTCCAAAAGATTTGACTGAATCTTAAGTCTTTTCTCCAAAGATATCATACTCATAAACAACGGGATTCATAAGTTGGTAGCGGATAAAATATAATTTAAAGGAAGTAAAGCAAAACGAATAAATTGCTTTTAAAGTTTCTTGATACGCGAAATATGATTACCGCAATGAGGACTGCAAATTAAAGCACCATATTTCAGTTTCGATCTCACAAATAAGGTGTACAATATTTTAAGAATATATGGATCCGAAAATTCAGAACAATTTCTTTTTTTATAAATGCTAAAGTCAAATATATTTTAGGAGTTAATTTATCTAAATGAGACTTAAAAGTAAATTTTGAATCAAACAATATACCCAAATCATGGGTTACGAGAGCGTGAAAAAGTAATATGTAAACATTTATTAAAATTTAGTTTCAATTGATTATATATATATCAATTATTATATTGATTATTTTAATTATCTAGGTTACTTTGTAATTTTCTTACATCAGCAAGACAGCCTATTTTCAAAAAAACCTTTAAATCATCAGCATATAGTAAGAATTTAGAGTATTGGAAACATTGAAATATATGCGATTAATAAAAAGATTAAACAATAGAGGACCTAATACACTACCCTGAGGAACTCCAGATATTTTAGTATATGTGTATCAATTTAAGCAATGCAGGTCCTATTTTCAAGATAGGACGACAGCCACTTCAGAAAGAATGAGTGAATACCTAAAGGCTATAATACATGGCATGTGTTTTACATCCGACTTCAAAATTTGTGAGACATATGTAAATCTACATGTCTGTCAAAATTGTACTTTTACGCTGACTGCTTTGCAGCAGCAGAAATTTCTGCCAACGACTGATGTCACATGTTTTGACAGAAGAAAATAGAGCACACTCTAATTAAAATTTTGTCAGATGTCTCAAGACATGTTTTTTTACAGAAGTAATGTTTAAAAGGTAACACACGACATGTTTGTATAAGCAGTGAAGAATTTTACAATTCAGATGTGTAAAAAACATGCCGTGAATTAGCTCCTTAAAAAAACATTTTTTTTTATAAAATAAAACGGGAAATTTTATCAAATGCTTTTGATAAATCAGTATATACATAAGGTATCAACTTGGAGTCTTAATTCGAAATGCGACAAGCAAAATTAAGTGAAAACAGTGAGATTAGAAACTGTAGATTTGTTATTACGGAAACCATGTTGCTGAGGGATTATAAGTGATTTTGTATGAAAATATAATATATTAAATACTGCATATTCAAAAAATTTGGAGATTGTTGATCATTTATAAATACATCTATAATTAGAAACATCATTACGATTACAAGATTTATAAATATGAGAAATATACGCTGATTTCCAATGGTCAGCAAATATACCCTCCGTTACTCGATGTCAATTTTTGACCAGCTTTAATTCTTTTGAACTGGTTTATATGATCACACAGTGACAGAAAATATTAATATGTGCGTTGCCGTACTTAAAACCAAAACATTTTATTGTAAAACATACGTTTATTCTACGTGCTATGTCCGTCTGTCAGTCTGTTCGTGGATAACATTATTACGGTCAAACTGCTTATTTAAATTAAAAAATATTTGTTCAAACTTTTTACAGTTTTAATACGCAGTTTAGTATTAAAGAGATACTAAACCAAATAAGTAGAAAATACGTTACAGAATATTTTTTTTTATTTGTTTAAATCACATTTAAAACAAATAGCTGTTGAGTTTATAAATTTTTTAAAACAGTTCAGGGAAAAAAACCATTTAAATAATTTTAAACGAATATTTTTCGTTAAGGACTGTGAGGTCTAAATGAATTTTATTATTAAATATTTTAATACAAAATTTCAATATCTATAATACTCAAAGTACTTAAAACCTGCATAATAATTTAGATTCAATAAAAATTTAAAAATTTAATGGTTTTGCAAAATATATGAAGACCTCAAATTGTAAATGAAAACGGATAAATAAAATAATTAAGATTCGCTGTTTTAATTAATTTCCAATTAATAAACAACAGCAACAAAAGGAAATAAAGAACATTGGTTCTTGTTACTTTTGCACTAATAAAGTGGTCATTTGACCTGATATGGTGCATAAACATATAAAATGTGTAAATAAAGTAAAAAGCAGAAGCCGAGCCATATAGAATTCATCATACGTCATTTGGTACCGTTCTCAACTAACGTTGACGTGACGACGGACAAGGTTGGCACAGTCAAAATCAAAGTAAAACGTCAGCTGATATTTCTAAAACTACATAACGTACGTTAAAACCTGATTAACTTCAGTACTTTGCATTAACGGTGACGGTAATATAACGAATGGGACAAAGGGTATATGTAAACCTATAAATAAACTCAGCTGTCAGTTTAAAATGGCAACGTATGACGTTTGACGGGTTCTATATGTCTCAGAATTATTTAATGCTGATAAGACACCAATTAAAATTAATTTGAAATTTAAATGAAGGGGTCAAGCTTTAGGCATTTTATTTTTAAATTTAAAAGGAATAAATTGTGATGTTTCATTTGACCATCCCTATTAACTTATTTATTTAAGATTTCTTAGAAAATTTTAATTATCTTCAATATATTAGTTCTTAGAATTTATAACTTTTTTAAATTTTATGCACCACCACGACCCTGTAAACACAAAATTTTAACTATTCCAAAAAAAAGCAAGAAAAAAAAACAATTTTAGTTTCTCGATGTTGTATTTACAAAATTCCTACACCAGTACACCAGTATTATTAATACAAATAAATGAATTTGGTTTTGTAAAGTTTGTTTACTATAAGCCCGTACTGCTACAATATTGGCTGCTAGTGCAGTGTTTATATCTGTGGCTTGGAGCTAAAAGGGCCAATGTCAAAATATTGACTTTTGAGAATATTGGAATTGAACTTTAACTTTTATAGGTGCTTTCATAGTGACATTGGCCAGTATTTTTTTATTTATGAAGCTGTTCTGGGTTAAGTATGACTTTAGCTGTTTTACCATAATGAAATAGAGCAAGAAAACAAATCTAATGCAATGATTAACTCAAAATAGCAAAAAAGTAACATTGGACCTTTTAGCTTCAAGCCACAGATATACTATATACATACATTGGTAATGCGGTGTGGTAACTTAATTACAAAACTTCAAAACCTAAGAACGCTATAGACAAATTAACCCAAAAAGAAATGAAGAGTTTACTAATATTTCAGCTCGCTTTTTGGCATCAATGTAAGATCAACCATGGTGATATGGACGTGTTCACAGTTGTACCTACAAGGAAAATGAGAAATTTGTTTAATAAAGACTTCAACCACACATAAAAGCATATATAGACGTGATCTTGTTATTCCGAGACAATAGCAAATGGTGCCACATCATTCTTTATTTTTAGTTTATTAACAACAGTTCAATGTTATAAATATATATTTAAAATTTTGTGACAGTATTAAAAATTTTCATTTGGCGTTAGCACTTCATTATCATAACGACATTGTAAATGTGGTAAAAAGTATGTTGTATCGATGTTGACAATACCCTTATCCACATCGGGACAGTGTCGTATTGATAGTTTTTTTCTGACAGGGCAGGTTAAAAAAGTAATTAAGAAACAACTTAATTTTATTCAATTTTATTAACGACTTCATTGGAAAACTTAACACCCATTTTTATAATAAATTTAAATATTTGTCAAAGATTAATAAAACAAATTAAGTATTTAAATCTTGAAAACATTAAGTGGAATTATAAAACTTAAATTGGTTTGAAACACTGATATAATTGACGATCCGTTTATTCACGTGTAAACAACCAACGCAACCAATGATACGCTAATACTTCAATCATGCATGTTTCACGCAAAAATAACCTGTTTATCATCAGTTTATTGATTCATGCATTTACTACTTTTTTGTCATGTTTTTTTATTTTATTTTTTTACTGAAATAGAGTTGTCTTAAAGCTTATGCACAGTGCACTTGCTCAACTCTGCCTAATGAGCTGCTAAACTTTTGATAAAGAGCTGCTAAACATTTTCTAACATGTTGAAAACAGCTGTTCGTATTTAATATTTTTGTATATTTCTTTTTAATTTACTTGTAATAATTTAATATGATTATTTTGGGGAAAACCTAGACCAGGCGTAGCTACATCACTGTATCCTTGAAAAAAAAAACTCTACTACTTTTTTACTCAATGCTGCTCAATATTATTTTTGGTAGACGATACTATTCAATATTTTCAACGGTTTTTAAATTAAACTACGTATAAGACGGTGTTTTAAAACTTTTTTTATTGCTTTGGTATACATCAAAAAGTGAATTAAGTAACTTTTTTTTATAGAGTAAGCAAAACTTAAAACCAAAAACTTAACACAAAATAACACGGTACAACAATTTAAAACTTTTCCAAATTATGGAGTTCAGGCAATTGATTCTGTAGAGGAGACAAAAAAATATATGTACGTGTGTCGGTGTCTTGAAAGATTACATTAGAATTTTATTTTAGAGACGCTTAAGTTTCCCAGCTTTGGCCTGTTCTTGCAGCACATCGGTATATGAAACTATGTTTTCTTTACATCTGAGGTGCAGGGTATGTTCAGCAACATTGTAGCAAATGTTATGGCAAATATTTTTTTATAACATGTTAACCCTCTTACTCCCTCGTAACGGCAGTTTGTTACTTTATTCTAACAAATCGTAAAAAACACCCCGAAAAAAGGGAAGCGCTTGTTGCATAAATGTTGGCCATAAAATTTTACTATAAGTGTCGAAGCACAGTAGAATCCAAAACTTAACACAAACACCAAAAACCAAATAAATTCCAAATTAAGGATCAATTTAAATATTGTTCACTTACAATGCGAGACAAATATGTGTAAGTGCTTGTCGGCATAACATCGGGATCAGTGAGTGTAGCGATTGATTTTCTATAAACGAATTTAGGTACATCAGGTCAAAAAAAAAACTTAATTTTAAATTTATCTGTCCAAACTACATGATTTTAATCATCAAAATATAAAATTTGGAAATAAAATCATGTAACAAACACTTACACATATTTGTCTCGCACTGTATGTAGGTCATCCCATCTCTGACGAGAAAGTTTGACAATCAAAAATTGTATTTTTTGCTGGTAATTAAGTTTTTATTATTAATTTGCTTATGGCGGTTGATTTAATTTTAAAGGCCTTCACACAGGGTTGCACTATTAAACAAAATTTTATTTTAAGGGGGCTAGACATACATCAAGCATACTCAGCAACAGTGATTGAAACTTTTTTTTCAACAATTCTCGCTAAATGAGGATCAAAAAACTATAGAAAAAAATTTCCTGAAAACTTTGTTACATACAATTACGAAATAGATGACATGAGAAACGTCAAGCTTCATAGAAAATGGTACAATTTTTATTTTGATTTTACGTGTATAGAGTTTAAGTTTCACTAACAAAAAGTAGAGCTTTATTGGAACAAAATTGTTTGGTTATCAAAAATCGCTAAATTTTCCGCGAATAACTAAAACGTATTTATACCCGCTAAACCGGTTTTAAACTCGCTAGATTTGACGGTAAAATAGCTAAATTCCCAACACATTAAAAAACAAAACAAACATTTTTTACAAATCCTGCTAAAGTAACTAATTCAAAGTATTGAGTATCTTATAAAATCAACTACTCAATACTCGGTACCTAATTGCCCAATATTTTGCCAGTTCTAATTAATATATTCCCTATCTAATTGAAAATTTTTTGAGAAAATTTTAAAAACAATACAATTTTAATAATTTCATTTAACTTAAAAACAATACGTTGTTTTTATGACCTCACTGGTTTCATAACTACTCAGTGGACAAATATACGCATAAATTAGAAATGATTATACAACAAATTTGTGTAAAAAAATTTAAAAAATTCAAATTTTAATTCAAATGAAAAATTCTGTAATACGACCTTTGCAAAAGTTCATGCATAAAAATTACTTTTGTTTTTAATTTATTAAAAATGTCAACTTGAATAAATTTCTACAAAATTTTTTAATAATGACAAAATCATAACAATTGTTTTAAATTTAATGTAGCAAAGACTAAAAGGAAAAGTAAAAAGACAATTGTTATGTTAATTTTAATTATTTTTTTAAATATAAAATATCAACAAAAAAAAAATTTCACTGTGTCAACAAAAATTAATTTTTTTATTTGAAATTTTAACATAAATATTTATATTGAAATATTAAGCTTTTTGTATTTGACTTTTAAAACAGGATCAATAAATTTTAGTTCTTACTGAGCTACTTATCCAGGTACATACATTTATGTGCCATTAGAGAAATATTACACGCAAAGAAAAAATATGGTTGTGGTAACCATAATCGAAGAGCAACATACTATGATTGAATTGTATGATTATGTTTAAAATAATAATGGTTACCAGATATCATTATTATGTTTAATTTAAGCATCATTCAATAATCATATACATGGCTACAATTGAAATCGAAAATTTTTGTTTTTTACCGGCAAATGATTGTCTTTTGCTGTAACATACACATATTGATTGTACTTACCAATTTAATTGCAATTTTTTTGCCAATTTTTTTTAACATTTTCACGTTTATTTTTAAATTTTCTTTAATTTTTCAAAATTTTTGTTCCATTTTTTGACATCTCAAACTTTTAAAATAATAACAAGTAAGAGCACTATATTCGGCTGTGCCGAATCTTTGATACCCACCACCAATTTTGTGTACATTTAAAGCACAATATTTATTATTTTGTTAATCGCTATGGAATAATCTCTTTATAATAAAATATGTATCACTTTCTTTGTAGAGTGTGATTAAATTTTAAGGGCCCATGTTGAAGGTGAACTACACCTAGTATTTAAACTTGTTTTCTGCATTTCACTTGACATTTCTCAATTTCAAACTTACTCAATTTGATCCGTGGAAAGATACGCAAATGAGCAACGCTTTAAAGTTATTCAGGTTTTTTATAAAAATGGGCGTTCAAATCAAAATGCATTTTGTGCACTTCATAATTCTTTTGATCGACATAATCGTTCAAATTCGTCCACAATCAGGAGAATTGTAAAAAATATATAAATTTCTGCAAAAAACGTCTGTATAAAATGTTAGAAAATCTGTGAATGCCTTCTTAGTTCGTTGAATGGGAACCACTGCTGGTTTTTGCGATAGTGTGGCAAAAGAGCAGTCAACCTCGCCTCATCATCATGCCCAACAATTGAGCATCAACATTGTCATTGAAAATTTGGACCATCAGATAGAGGAGTGGCGCCAAGGATGGGGGGCCATTTGGCCGATATTTTGCTAAATACATAATTGAACCATACAAATATTATCATTATTAAAAGAAATGATAATAATTTCTTAAATAATTTGTGTTTTATTTAAAATCAACATCGGCCCCTAAAATGTAACCATCCTTTATAACTTCGATATGCTACTAAAATGCTTTTGTAAACGTATTCTTTCAATGAAAGTGGGCATTAAAGTAGGCGTGTCAATAAAGTTTCTGCTAATAAATACAACTTAGATTTCTCAATATGGTCCTTTATTTTCCCAAGAACTTTGTCAATAGAGAAATTATATGAATTTTAGTTAAAACGTTATATGGGAGGTAGGCGTTAAAGTGGGCGTGGCACCTCAATTTTCTGGCGCAGTAATGACAATACCGAGGGGGATATACGTAGCAAATTTGATCATTATACATCTTTTTTTGGCGGTTTTATGAGCTTTTAAATTACACTAACGGTTTATAACGTGAAAAGTGGGCGTTATAGTAGGCGTGTCAAAGTTATTTTTGCGAATGAGTACAACTTAGGTGGTTCAATATAGCCCTTTATTATTTCAAAACCTTTATTAATAGAGAAATTATATGAATTTTAGGTAAAACGTTATATGGGAGGTGGGCGTAAAAGTGGGCGTGACACCTTAATTTTCCGGCACAGTAATGACAATGCCTAGGGGGATATACGTAGCAAATTTTATCATCATACCTCTAGTTTTTGCGGTTTTATAAGCTTTTAAATTTCATTAACGGTAGATAACGTGAAAAGTGGGCGTTATAGTAGGCGTGTCAAAGTTATTTTTGCGAATGAGTACAACTTAGGAGTTTCAATATAGCCCTTTATAATTCCAAAATCTTTATTAATAGAGAAATTATATGAATTTTGAATAAAACGTTATATGGGAGGTGGGCGTAAAAGTGGGCGTGGCATATTGATTTTCCGTTACAGAAAAGCCCCTTACCAAAAAGCAAAGTGTGCAAAATTTCAGAGTCGTACATCGAATTTTGTGGCTTTTATGACGTTTTTGTTTTCAAATATACCGAAAAGTACACTGTGCGGTATAAATTTTCGTACATTTTGATCGATAACTCCTCTCCTAATGAATAGATTTAGATAATTTTCAAGGAAAAATATTGTTTTTACTCAGGAAATATATATTCGAAGTTTCATGAGTCTACGTTAATGCGTTTGGACACAATTCCATTTTATTCGATGTTTGAAGGACACGGTTTTTTCGACCTACTCTTGCTTTTCGAGCTATAACTCTGTTCTCTGCTTTCAACAGACGGACAGACGGACAGACATAGCTAGATCGTCATCAAATCAAACCCTGATTCAGAATATATATACTTTATGGGGTCTAAAATGGATATTTCGATGTGTTACAAACGGAATGACAAAATGAATATACCCCCACCATTTTTTTGGTGGCGGGTATAACACCATTTTTTTGGTGGCGGGTATAAAAATTTATTCAGCAAGAAGAAGAACACTTGAAATCAAGTTATTATTAAAAAAATCATAGCTTGATAAATTTGTAATCATACTGTTGTCTCACTTATTATTTAATGATTATTTTTAATTTTTAATGCTCTTGAATATAATGTTATTTTTGTCAAATTAATTTTTTTAAATCATACTATTTTTAAATGATTACCATTTTGAAATTTTTACGAAAAGTAATCATTAAATGATACAATTCAAGCAAATGCTTGATTATCATGACAAAATATATGATGAAATGAAACAAAAATAACTATTACTTGTTTTCGACAACCAAATATTGTTTTAGAAAAAATAAAATGACCGTCGTGATCATGCCGTAACCATGGTTTTTCTTTGCGTGTAGACGAAAAATAGCCGTGTTCACTAAATGTATTAACTTTTGCCCTAATAAATAAATATTAATTTCATTTAAAACTCTCATAATTTACACAAATTTCAATATAAATCCATTGTTGTAGGTTTTGACTTTATTTGGTGTAAGAAAATTCGCAAAACATTGAATAAATATTTACCAAAAATATTGGTTAAGCTTGTTTGGGCAAATATTAACCAAGTGTAAAGCAAAATCTTTACTTACCTAGTAAGGTAGCAAGTAATATTGGAGATATACATAAACTAATTGCTTTTCGACCGAATAACAGAATATTTTTGTTTGAGTTGTCTCAAAAATCATCACAAATGTATTAACAAAAAAAAAAGGCAATCAAATAAGTAGTCACCAATAAAGCTGAAATATAGCTATATACTCTTTTACTGTTGCGATACAAAAAAAAAATATAAAAATTGTAATATTGTTCATATTGTAATATTTATAAAGTTAATTTAAAGCTAAAAACTACTTTACTGTTTAAAAAAATTTATAAAATGTATTTACGAAGGTTATTACCAACTGGCCATTACTCTGTATTTTAAAATAATGAAGTTAGTAATGACCCCTTATTACTATGTAATGTATGAAATAATGACAACCTATTACACAATATAAACTTGCAGCGAGAAAGCAACTTTTTATGTTCTGCAATAAGTAGTGTTTTTTCTTTAACTGACCTAAATTTAATCACCTAATAACACTGTATGTATGTATACTATTGTACTCGATGTTTTTGCTACAAATTAACGTTTCTTTATTTTATTGTCGCTTTTTGTTTTGATTTTCTACTTTGTTTGAAAACACAAACACTAACAAAGCTGTAGAGAATAACTTTACGAGTAATAATTTTTTTATTTTAGTGGGAGTAATGTTTTGTTATTCTTGTTTCGTTATTTATGTTTACACTAAAATATAGTGATTGGATATAGAGTGAAAAAGAACATATAACTTTTAGAAAACTTTACGCAGCTCTTTGGTATGTAAGTGTGAATTACAAGCAGTTCGTTCTAACCGTCATGCCCCAGAAATTTTCGCTTTTGTACTTGTAGTGTTTTGTGGTGGAATTGGCGAAGTTGATCTTGTCTAATGTTGTTTATCAGAGATGGACAACTAAAATACAAATAAACTAAAGTAAACAAAAAAAACTTTCAGCTTTACATGGCAACTAAAATTTGTTTTAAAAAAAATTTTGCTTGAATAATACAAAAATATGACGACAATAAATAAAATTTTTACAATTTAAAATATACTAAATTAAAAATATTTTAAATTAAAATTAAATTAATTTTTATACAAACTTTTAATGCTTTAAAGACAATATTTATTTATTTATTTCTGGCTTGAGTTGATTTATTTTTAATTCTTCTATACGAAAAAATTAAATTTTTCAATTTGTGATAATGAAGAATATAATGAATATGAAGAACATGAATGATAAGAATAATCTGACAAAAGTAGTTTTATCCTGACAGCAACCAACTGGAATTCATTTTCGAAACCAGCTACGGTTTCATCATCAGCACTCTTTGATCGGAATGTTAAGTATTAAATAAGTTCATTTATTTATTTAAGTTCATTTTCCTACTAATAAACTTGCTAAAACATTTTTAAATTTAATTATAAACATTTAAGAATATTTAAAAATTATTCACATTTAAGCCGAGTGGAATAATTTTTTAATATTTCTAAATCTTTACAATTTAATTAAAAAATGTTTCAGTAAGTTTAT
The DNA here is from genome assembly GCA_941918925.1 of Phyto melanocephala. NCBI lineage: Eukaryota > Metazoa > Arthropoda > Insecta > Diptera > Rhinophoridae > Phyto > Phyto melanocephala. The sequence continues at coordinate 110,036,358 of OW799237.1, forward strand.
TAGTAGGAAAATGAACTTAAGGCAGATGATCAAATGATCCTACTAATATAATAAATGTGAATGTTTGTATGTTTGGATTTTTGTTACTCAATCACGCAAAAACGGCTGAACGGAACGAAATGAAATTCGGCACATAGATAGATAACAACCTAGATTAACATATAGGCTACTTTTTATCACGATAATAACGCGAAGTCATTGGCAAATTCATCAGCACACATCCTAAACAGGTTGTTTATGTTGTAAATATTTTTATTTTTGTTGTTAATACTAAGTCTAGCTTTTACCACGATAACTACGCAGACGAAGTCGCGGGCACAAGCTCAAATTCAAAACAAAAAGTTCGAATAAATATTATTTTATAAATAAAAAAATATTTTAATATTAAAATTTCCCATTCCTGATGTTAATTGAATTTTTTGCTGTTGGCTATTTTCTACATCTCCAATTTTTTTATGTAGTTACAGATATAAATTAACTTTTTAACTTGCTTTTATTTCAATTGCCACGGTCTTTCAGATTTTAAACACAGTTTTACAAAATTACTTGCAACTACAGATTGTACTAATGTACCCCAAAAAGGTAATTACATGTTAAAAACTTTAGTGATTCTCACTGGGAAGTGTTATTGGAAAATCTTATGTTTACAAGTTAAGGTGTATACATTTAACACATCTTAAGAAGGTTAGCAAATTATGCTTTCAAATGCGTTACCGTTGCTTGAATTAACAAAACAAGGTCTAACATTAAAAATAAAACATCTTCAAAGTTTTAAAGAAGAAAATTTTAAATTGAAGCCCATAAATAAAGAATTTACTAATGTAATTGTTAAAAGTAGTAATTATTTTAAGTTGTTTTACTTTTTGGTTTTAAAGTTTAAATGAAGTAAATTTTTTTTCAAAAATACACTTTTACCATTTTTTTAAAACTTTTAAAATAGATTTTTTTTTGTACAATTTAAAACTTCTTCATGTATTTTCAAATTTTTTTTAAAAATTTTTTATGCACAACATTGAAGATCAATCGCTCACATACATATTGAGTATGAGCATAAAAATATTTACTTTATGCAGAGGGATACCAAAGCCGACTAATAGTTACTCAAATCCGTTTTAGTCCGCCCACTGGTATCAAACGATCTTTTCACAGAGACTCGTATCGTTTGCTCCATAGTCTTAAGACTAGTGATTGTCAAATTTTCTGGTCAAGGAGTTTTCTATTACACGAAACCGAAATATTGTTTAACTACAACATCAATGTCTATTATCTGAGTGTCACTAAGTCAACAACTTAACGACAATGCTAAAGCTTGAAAACATTCCTATTGAGCTTTTTTACACAATTTTCTTTTTTTATTCTAATTTGTTAAGATGTTTTATTTAAAATAAGTTTGTTATAATTCTGTATTCAAAAGGTGTCCTAACATGTCATATTACACTGTGGAACAAATTCAGGTTAGCAAAAGTTAGGTCGATTTTGAGAGTGAGGGGTGAAAATAGAGGCTAAATTAAAAGACCCGTATCGCGGCGCTTGTTTATGTTACTTAGAATTTTTTTTTAATCGACCTTCAACCTTTTTTATGCTTTTTGAAAATATTTTCCACAAAACTAAGTCTTTTTTGCTTTCTGTTTAATCTATAATATGCTTATAAGTTTCTTCAATAAATTTCATTTGAAAAGATAACAATCACTTGCGTTTTCCAGCTTAATATTGATTTACTTCTCATTTTTTATGTACCAATTTTGTTCAGTGTTGGTTGAAAATCAGTAAAGGTTGAAGGTCGATTAAAAAAAATTCAAATTAACATAAACAAACGCCGCGATACGGGTCTTCTAATTTTGCCTCTCAGAATCGACTTAACTTTTGCTAACCTGAATTTGTTCCACAGTGTTATCATAATGTTCTAGGATTTAACAATAATTTAAAAAAAATGTTGTTGCTGTCCTTAAATAATATTTATGTGTATGGTATGTTTATTGTATTGTCATAACTATTCAGATGACTGCAGCGATCGGCTAATAATCTGATAAGCCGAGCCGTCTGTAATATTTTTCAGTCGACGCCTCCGATATTCGTTCAAGAGATTTGTTATCAAAAATTTTGAAAAATCGACAATTAAAATCTTACATATTTATTGCACTTTGTTATGAAGGGTCGTTCACAACAGTCATATTTTGTATGTTTTTATTTTAGAACTTTTGAATTTAGGACACCTTATGCATGAGTACAGTAAATATGCTTTGTTAAATGTGTTAATTAATAAATTTTTGTGTACTGTAATACACTTCTGTACTATAAATAGAAGACTATGTCTTATTGTACAGGAAAAAAAAAAATAAAATTAATAAAATATGTCAGACTCAATATATAAAAAATTATTGTAGTGATTTGTCAAACTTCAAACATTAAACCAAGTTTTGAACTTGATGACTCTCTGGAATAAAACAATAATACAACTTTTCCTCTAAAAGACAGCAGGAAAGAATGAAAATTAATAAATCAAAAATGTAAAAAAAATGTTTTCCATCAATAATTTTAAACAATCAAACCTTAAAGACTTACTTACTTACTTACTTGTAATCTACCACTTAAATAAAACATTCAACCTACCAAATTGCATAAGCATTGACATTTTATTACAACTATTTAAGCGAAACGATTTTCCAAATTGGCCTCTTTTATAAAAGGCATTACATAATTTCCTTAAGCTAACGAGCAATTTAAACACTTTTAATTTCTTTTAATAACAAACATTTACCCAACATTCATCTTTATTTGTTGCAGATTGTTTTGAACGTGTTGCATTGGAGGCAATGATACCGTTCGAAAAGACTTTCAAAACGGAAGACACGAACTCGTTGCGCATGTGCAAAGAAAAGTGTTTGCAAGAGGGTGACAAATGTCAATCGATGTCATTTGGGTAAGTTATATACTTATTGCAATTACTAAGCATTTGTTGAGCGATTACAAAATCTATTTCAATAGTGTGCATCGACGTGGAAATGGTACTTGTCAATTGTCTAAGGAAAAATATAAAGTTGGTTCACGTCCAAATGGCGTAATCTTTGATCCAGATTTTGATTTGTATGCCAGAAAAACAAACTGTTTTGATTTAACGAATAATAATGTGCCAGATCATTCTGATCACTTACAGCAGGCTAATGGTTATGGCTCAGTCTTGGCACCACCCACCTCACCCGTGTTATTACCCAGTAGGCCCTCTGATGGAACACCTATTTTTCTAGTACAATCTACGCCTTCAGTAACGACAACTCTGCAAGACGAGACTACACGTTATGTCTCCCCTACTACTGGATATGAAGCTCCAACTACTATTTTTACACAACATCCCCCCACCACTTATGAGCCGAGTACTCAAAATGTTTCGCCCACCACAGCCAAAAATGGTGATCGTTTGTATTTTTCCCAAGAGATGAATCCTCTGTATAAATATCCCACCTTATATGAACCGAATTATCCGGCACCTAATCAGGAAGTTTATATACCAGGAGGTTATGCAGCTAATGCCCAAGAGGTGGAAGATCGTTATCGTCCTACATCTTATGATGGCAATGTGCGACCTTTACCACCCACCAATTACCATGGCCCTCCCAAACCGATTTTTGGTTTGGGTTATGGTAACGGTTACAGCTATAGCCAGCCTGAATCATACAATCCCACCACTATGAGACCTCAAGATTCTGGCTACTCTTCTAATTCCCAAAGACCTACAAACACAAACAGAGATAATATAAGACCCTTGGGTTATGATAATGAGAATAGAGATCCTAATAGACTTCCCAGCTATGACAATGCTAACAGAGATAGAGACCCTTTAAGGCCTGCTGGTTATGATAATACTACACCATCCTCGTATTATTATCTCAGGCCTGAAGATAGACCAAACAATAGGCCTAATAATGACTTTAATTCTCAATCCCCTTATGGCCCTAGACCCAGCAGTGAACAGAACCCCCCGCCTCCCTATGAACCTAGACCCGAAAATTCGAATAGCTCTCCCCCTCCTCCTTATGGGCCTCCTAGACCCCCACCACAACAGCCGGGTGGTAATTTTATGGATTTTACAAATAGACCTGATGCCCCCTACGGCACATCTAGACCTTCTACCTACGGTTTTAATAATGGTAGTAGTTTTGATAATAATATGCGACGTAATGGTACTGCTACATCTAGGCCTGGTGGCTATAATGATGATAAACATATCAATACCTACTTTAATCCAAATGATTATATAGTGGGCAATAAAAGTAAGTCAAATAAAGTTAATATATTTCTATAACATAATTGAATGAATGTTTTAAACTTTTAGAACGTCCCGGTTCTTATGAAGGAAGTGAACGTCCGGATTTTAATCGGCAGCCAATGATGGGTAAGAATATTAAAGTTAAAGTCACATAATAACTTTAAATTTTAAGAAGCTTTAAGCTGTATTAAAAATAAGCTTAATAATTGTTACGCTTTTTTATTTGTTTACAACTTTTGGTATGCGAAAAATGCTTCAAAAGCACTGCAGTATAATAAGCTTTAAGCAATAAAAACATAAACATTAAATATTAAGGTTTTTGGTGCAATAGTAAACGCTTTCAATATGTGATAAAAAAAAAGCTATAAAATTACAGATGCCTTCAATAAACAAAATTTTTAAAGCTGAAAACTTGATGCATTTAAAAATTATTATCATACACTGCGTATCACAATTATAAATGGACGATTGATGTAGGCCTTATCGACATTTGAGACAAAATATTCACAATAAAAACATAAATTTTAACTATTTAGATAAAAAAAATGTAATAAAACAACTTCAAAGTAATTGATTAAAACATTTAACAAGGGCCCGTGTTTAGTTTATGAATATTTAAAAAGTTAATGTTTCATAACTACACGCGCATTAAGAAAATTACAAAAAGAAACTCGTACATAAATGAAAAGCATAAACAACTTATGCATTGGCGTAGCTATAAATTTTTCTGGGGGTGGTAAAAGCTTTAAAATATTTTTTTTATTAAAATCTTAAATTGAGTTAATTTTATATTTATAATAAATTTAAAAGGTTAACTTTTTAAAATTCATGTACAATTCTTGGGGAGAAATGTTACACCCCAGAATAGTCCAGTTACATGAATGAATTTAAATTAATACTCGTTAGAACGTGTCTTAATAAAAAATTATCTCAGAGGCATTTAACCTTGTAATGAATCAATCAATTGTTAATACTCTAAGTTTGACTAAAAGTCTAAAAAACTCCATTGTACATGCCACTAGATATTTGAGGTTAAGTATCAAAGAAATCAATTTTTGTAAAACAATAGAGATGCCGATGCCAACGAAATTTTTCTTAACTAATATTTTATAAGCTTAATTATACTTTACACCTGTGCTGCCAAGGGTATATATAGCTTTGCGATTCAGTTTGTAATTTCTTTTGTACTAATTTCATTTTCAAACCCCATAAAGTATATATTTTTTGAAAGCTTTTGAATAAAAGAATCGTTCGAGTAATGTCTCTCTCTTCGTTTGTTCGTGTGCTGGTTGAAATCAACTTTTAGGAGCTCACACATGTTGTAGTATCAATCTTTTGAAAATATTTGGGAACAAATCTCTATTGAAATCCAGCGTAAACGCCCCATAACTTGCTGAGATATGAGCAAATAAACAAAATATAAATTTTCTGTCTGTATAATTTATAGACGCCTATGTTACTATTTATGGGTATGATATACCCAGGGTTATTTGTTTCAATTATGGACAAATTGGTTACTAATCGGCAAAGATATAGGCAAAAATAATTTAGAAAAAAAAAAAACTTATTTTTTTGATTATTAAGCTAATAAAGCTCCTAATTAGACATACTACTGACAGCAAATTATAAGCTGTAGTCGCATAAACTATTGCTGAGAAAAAATAACGAAACTGACTGAGATATAAGCACCATATTACCACTGCTTTGACATTTTTCCTAAAATTTACAAACGAAAATCAAGTTTTTCAGATTCTTGACAATGAAGTAGGTCGCCTTTGGTATCAAATGAAAGGACTTGACTAGCAAAATAAAATAATACATTAAAGAAAGTTTCTTATTTACTACAAAATGGCGTAAAATTCTTTATATAATTATTTTTCTTTATATATGGATCAAATCTAGTATTCAAAAATGTGTACAGTAAATTATAAACAAGTTCAAATTTAAGATGGTGAATATATGGGTCAAATATAGTAATTAGGGCTTTGTCCAATTCAACCTCCTCAATATTGATATTAAATGAAAAGGCTAGACCAGAAGAATGCAGTAAACTTTGAAAAATAGGAAAATCTAAGTTGGCGTCTGAAACAAAACTGATAATATTTATTTTTATTAACCTCATCAATATGGGTATTAAATGAAAGGGTTTGACTATTAGAATACAGTTAACTACGTAAAAATTCAAAAACCAAGAAAGCGTTAGGCGTTAGGGGTAATAAAGTATAATGGCGTATAACATTAAATCTAGTGTATGATACAAAATACTAATGATGTCTATTAACGTGATAGTGAAGGATATTATCAGATACAGCACGGCCGAATATAGAACTCTTACATATTTTAGAAACAGCACGAAGAGTGTAAAACGCTTAGCCGTATGTTTTTGTTCTGACAGTCTTTAAATTGTATTCCAATAGTTATTTAAGGTCAATTTTAGTATATGCCTCATCATTTATAAGATGGCTGTTGTTTAGTTGTAAAATATATTTAGAAATTGTACTCCCTGATAATGCAAAAGAATTTAATAAAATACATTTAGCGGACCATATTTTATGCTGAATTTGCTGATTTTCCAACGCGAACCCATACCATTTCAATCCTATCTGACGAAGAGGCCTACACAGCTAGAGCCTTAAGAATATTATTTTTTTTCTGGTAAAAACACAAATCATTTATATAACCTCCATGGCCATGCAAACATTGATGATGACTCCATTGGCGGTAATAATAATCAAATGCTAATGGAGTAAGATAAATTGAGTATGTCTGAACACTTATTTTAATTGCTCAATCAACACTAAATTGAAACAATTAAAAATATCTGTCTGAACAGGGTGTTAAGAATCCATACATGACAGTCCAAGCCTTCCTCAGGTCATCTCAAGCACCCCTAGAATTTTATTTTTTACACTCGATTTTATATATGTATTTAGTTAATCTATTATTCTGATTTAAGTTCATTTTTATAAATTTTTTTAAATTCAAATTATTAAAACTAAAGTATTCAAGAACGTTGAAGATTTAGGTTAGATGAGTAGCTCGACGTAAGCGAGTTCAAGCAGAAAGCATAGGACTCATTGTGAAGCGCTAATAGTATGAAGAATAACCCTGTCGACTAACAATATGATAATCTGGTGAAACCATCCAGTACTATTGAAAAAGCCACAATGTTACCCAAAGAGACATCTGAGAGACCGCTCAGATCTGGAAAAAAACTTAAGCCTGAGTTCTTAAAGAGCTGAGCTAACGCACAGCTCCTTATTTTCCTCGTCGAGAAACCTTCTGCAATAAAAAAGGAGCAGATCAATGCCCACAGAAAACTGCCCAATCAGGCAATGCCCAGTAAGAGCTCCTACTAAAAGTAATAACTCTTTCTTTTCAAGTTTCATTAGAAACTTCTTCCTATCCATTGCATTTGGTGTAAATTTTCTCCCATCTGAGTGTCATTTCTTTTGACATTAACTTGTGAATATTGCTTTAAAATGCCATAAGAGGCATCTTAATGTCCTCTGACATCATTAGAACATCTAACATGGAACCATTTCTCGCGCATGCATTAAATATTTCATTTTGACTAATGCCTGAATGCCCTGGAATCCACATGAGCCTAACCTGATGTTGGCCCAGTAATGCCGAGGATTTAATACACTTTTACATAGATTTTGTTTTTATTGTGAAGGAATAAAGGGCTTTAATCTCAGCCATGATGTTCTAGGGTTTTGTGTATAAAACTCGACTGTAAATCTCTCCAGACTAGAGGCTCATGTCTTAATCTTTAGATTAAGTTTTTTTTTACCAATCAAATCACTATCTTAGAAGTTACTCGTACAATAAATTTTGTTCTCTTGTGGTCATTAAGTTTATGTGGCAAAAATCATAATCACTCATTGTTCACTATATGCTCAAACGGAATTGAGTCTGCAAAAGCCAACAGTAATTTAATATTATCTTAGTTGTTGGTTTAATTTTCTTTTGTTCTTTTATTTTCCTCATTTGTAATTTGACCATAGCTAAGGTTAGGATGTGTTTGAATAGATAATTAATTTCAACCTAAAAGTGACCGATAAGCTAAAGGGATGCTCATCTTATCTTTAATTTTTAACGTAGTTTTTATGAATTAAAGATTTTTTGCTCTATATGACGAAGAATAATGACAACTAAATTGCAATTTTTGCTTTTTGCGGCGAAATTTTAACTCTTAAAGTTAAAGTTTTACTGCCATATGCATAAAAATTATTATTAGATTTAGATTAATAGAGGGTTTTTTAAGCCGATTTTCTATAGAAATTTGATTTATAAACCATCAATAAAGCTTTGATAATTTTGATGTGTACGTCAGTATATACTTAGTATTATAATATTTTTAAACTACCAAAAATATTTAAATTTTTTTCTATTAAATGACGTACGGTTCACACCAGCCATCGATATGTTCGAACAAAGAACAATTTTTTGTGCGCACATGAACCGCTGTTGTCGATGTTTTGTTCTTGTTCAAACAGCGTTGTCAGAACATTTGTTTAAAAACGATGTCGATGTTATACGTTTTCTTCACATCAAAGAACATGAAAAAATTTTTGACAGTTGCTTTGCCGACGTTTGGTTTTTGTCTGAACAAATCGATGGCTCGTGTAGACGTAAAGAAAAAACTAATTAAATATGCTTCGTTGTCACCTTGTAATACCGGAAAATATTTTAACGTCACTTTATTGCTCACGTTAGCCAAAGTTAACTTTTACGTAGATTAAATTTGCAGACAAGTTATAATAATGACCCTTAGTCTTCTAAATTAAAACTATACAAACTGACAACAGAAGAGATTCTCGCCACCAAATTCTACGACTTATTTTAAATCTTTCTGAAAAGTCCCTTAATTTGTATGGAATATTAAAAACTAATTTTAGCTCTTCCATAAACGAGCACTCCTTTATATTTAAATTGTTTAGTAAAAATTGCCATACATATTTATAACAATTATAATTTTTAATAAAAATTTGTTTTTAGAGTTTTTACTTTTCATAGAATTTGTTTATTTTCCTTTTACAATCCCAATACACCTTGAAATCTTAAAGAAAATCTAAATCAGAAACTCGTCATTCTGAAATATCCGCATCAATCAAACAACAAAACAACATCAATATTTTTAAAGCCAAACATCATACATCAAAATTTTGACTACCATTCAAAGAGTAACTACTATTAATTGTGCAACAATTCGACATTGTTGCAACATAACTACTAAGTACACATAAGTAATATTTTTTTGCTTTTTGATTTATTAACAATTTAAATATGTATTAAATTATCGTTTTTATATCAAGAAAAAACAAACAAAAACTTAGAATGGAAGATTTTAACAGAAAGAATAAAATACAAGAAGAATACGTAGGAGAGATAAACAATCTTACAAGAATCATACATCAAGGTGGCATCAACAGAACTCAACTTGTAATTTTTTTTGTTTAGCATTTCCGTTTTAAATACTTTTGTATTAGTATACATGCATGTATGTTTATATGTAAAACAGCATGTTACTACATTTACATGTACAACTCTATTGCAACCAACTAAATACTAGCAACGTCCATGTAAAGGTTATGTTTAGAAGAAACCACAAAAAAATAATAACAAAAAAAAACATTGAATCTCTTTGGGTAATGATGGCTTTGGCCGTTACAAAAGTTGTGTATTTAATTGTACAAAATGTACAAAAACAAAATAAATTAACATACAATTAACAAGGCAATGTGTTTAAGAAGCAAAAATAATATTGCGTAAGTTAAGAATTACGAGGTTTTGTTCATAGAAAAGAAACATTTCTGCCAAAACCCAAAGTCAAAATTAATACAACTACAAACACTTGTCATCAAAAGAACATGGAAAGATGAAATTTATATAAATCTAACTTGTTGACATAAAATGTTAACATTGATTAAGAACTTGGTGTATTAATTCCACAAAAAAATTATTTCAGATTTATGTCATTTTAAAGCCAATCGAATTTAGAAAGACCGACGGACAGATGAAAATTCTACAAACTGGTATTTTGAGTTTTTTAAGACAATCGAATTAAGGAAGACCAATATACAGATAAAAATTTTACAAAGTGATATTCTGTGTTTTCTAGATTGTTGGCAAACATTTTCATGTACAGACAGCGCTTTTACAATTATATTGTACCCTTAACCTGTAGTGCCAAGGATATATGTATGTGTATACCTTTGACATTCTATTTGTAATTTCTTTAAAATTCATTTCCGACCCCATAAAATATATATTTTCGGAAAGCTTATTCGATAGAGCACAGTCCGTCTGTCCGTGTGTTGGTTGAAGGTAACTTTTGGAATTCCTCACATTTTGCACAAACCTGTATGTAGTATTAATTTATTGCAAATAGCCGGAAATAAATGGCTGAGATATAAGCAAAAAAGCTTAACTACTTTTGTTTTCCTATAAAAATCGATATTTTTTAACACAAGTATAATTTATTGACATGTTTGCTACTATTAGTAAACATGATATATCCTAGGGCAATTTTAAAAAAATTTTAGACAAGTAGGTCACTAATCGGCAAAGTTATAGACAAAAATTATTTTTTAAAAAATATATTTTTTGAATTCAATCAAGTCTCAATTTAATTTTTAGACACGTTAAAGACACCCTGGTCTCGAAAACTATTTCTGCGAAAAATTGACAAATCAGTTAGAAGCTTACTGAAATATAAGCACAAAAATACAACTTCTTCAACGGTCTTCTTAAAATTTACAAATGAAAATCGATTTTGTTTAGCCGCTGAACAACAGGGAGGAGCGATATGGGTATCAAAAGAAAGGGCTTGACTAGCAAAATATAAGTATATACATAAATATATAAAATATAAATAAATAGTTCAGCTGCTGTAGAAAGAATTTTTTCACTGCTTAGTTTGATAAAAAGCAAATTTAGAAATGAGCTTGAGTTCCAAACAATTAACAATGTTATGCAAAAGAATTAGTTGTTCTCAACATGGTATGAATTTAAAATTTGTCGATTTCTAAAAAAATCGCTTTATATATATTTTTTGTTTGCATTAAGATATGAAAAAAAATAAAAAAAAAACAAATTTAATAAACTCAAAATAATTTTTTTTGTTTCCTCATTTGGTAACATTTTTAAGATAATTTGGTTGTAAATTTTTTTTTTTTGGTTGTGGCAACGCTGATCAGAATAGTCTTTCAATATTCGTAAATGATTACAATTTAATTTAATAAATGCTTTAGGAAGTTTAATAATAGAAAGTTGAACTTAAGCCAAAATAAAAACGATAATTTTAAGAATTAATATAAATTAATTTTTTTTTCTAAAATATTTTAAAATTCTGCATAGATGTGTAAGTTGTTTGTAGAACTGTTAGTGTGTTTTGCGGAATTTTTAAGAATTAAATTAAAATCAAGTTTAATTTTCTTTACAAAAACAAAATTAATATTTTTCTTCTATCTAAACCAAAAATAACTTAAAAACAAATTTGTTTAATCTTTTTTCTTGAAAAAGAATATTTGTTTAAGCCATGAAGAGCATTGACCTTTTTGAGGAAACGGAAATACAAAGTATTTTTTCGCTTAGTTATTCGTACAATTGAAAGAAATACAAGTGGGAAAAAGCAAATTAATGATTTTTCTTCTTGTAAACTTGAAGTTAACTGATTGTTAAACTAATTTGTAGAATTTTTCAACTTAAAGTTGAACTTTTTTTGATGACTTTTTAATGGTTCCAAGTCATGATTTTATTCTTAAGTTTTTATGGGTTTGGGAAACATTTTAATTATAAATGTGCATGTGTTGTGGTAAGTTCTAATGATTATGTCACTCTTTTTTATTAGCGAATAATAAACGTATTTTAATAATTATAGAGTTGCGGATGTTAAACTTGAGTTCATTGTTATTTATATCTTCGTTTGCATTGTTGTCATCATTTTTTTTTTTGTTAATTTTAAGTTTAGCAATATTTTTAGCATAATTTAAAATAATGTTTAACATCAGCAAAGTAAGTAAGTTAGTGTTCTATATCAATAATTATATTAACAAGAAAATTTCGCTTGAATATTATAAATAATTATTTCAGTTTAAGTTCTTTTTTAATATTTGAATATAAATATTGTTTTTAATTATTTATCTCAATATTTCGCTACTCCGTTGTGTAGCATCATCAGGAAGTAAAATAAATGTTTAGATTTAAAAAATTTTTTTTTTGAGAGAATATAAATTTGAATTAACCAAGGCATATCCATAAAGTATAAGCAATGCGGCAACAAACACAACAATAAAAAAGACATGTATTTTGTTTTTGTTTATATGCCGGCATATCGTCGTTCACAAGTTATTGTGTTCTATGTGACACATAAAACATATACCTATAGAACACAATAATTTGAGAACGACGATATGTCAAACAATTTTTTTTTATTTTCTTCTTAAATTTGAATAACTTTTAAAAAACTTTAAAGCGAAAACTTTTTATTCACGGTTTTGTATTTTTTAAAACGTTTTAAACCAACTGAAACTGCGAATTATTTATTGTATAATTAAATTATAAAAATTAAGTTTGACAAATGCAGGCATGACTTTTAAAAAAAGTTGGTAACGCTCAAGGCGAATTCATACAGGTGAAATTATAAGCGCATGGTGATGGGGAAACACAATGTCTAAATTTGTTGATTTCTTCCTGATTCCGTTTATTAATGCAGGAACGGAAAATAAGATTTTGGATTCCGAATTAAACATTTAACTTAAATGTGCTTTTTATGATAATAAATTTTCCAAATTTATGTATATTTGTTGTTTTTGCACCATTTATAATGTCCTTCACAAGCATATATCCTTTTTTTAATAAAATTTTATTGAATTAAACATATAAAAACAACTTTTCCATCTCTGTTATACAAATTGGCCTTGACAGAAAAAATCCCCTAAAAAGTTGCTTTGTTGTATCAATTCGCCGTTGCATATACCTGTATGAATATGCCTTGGTAACGCTTATAAAATGTATATAAAAAAAAAACAGTCAGCTGATTGGATACGAGTACCTTATGGATATGCCTTAGAATTAACAAACTTTTGAAAAAATTTCACATATAAATTTCAATATTTTGTCATTAAAAAAAAATGTATACAAAGTATTAACTCAAAAATTCACAAACAGTTTAACAATATTACATAAGAAAATCTGTGTGCATATACTTTTTATAATGAATATCTGTAATTCTGAGCAATATTATCAGTGTCTGCCTTATAGTTGACTCTAACATAAATAATAATAATAAAATATAAAGAAAAAAGGTCAAAAAACAAAATAATTTATATAAATAAAGTTTTGCTTAATAGTTATAGATACAATAGTTTTTTTTTTATTTTTTGTTGCCACAATTATTTCAACCAAATAAGTATCAGCCATTTTATTTCGGTCGCCATCTTGTATTTAAGCTTTATTATAGTTAACTGTATTTTCGAGTTGGTTAAGGTGGGTACGTTTTTAATTAATAAATTTTACCCATATATAAATTAATTAAAATTAAATAAATTAATTTAAATTAAATCCAAAACAAAAAATTATTTAAAATTTTATGTTGCTATTCAAGCGCTTTCATTTAATAACCAAGTCAACACAACCGATTGTCTAGAAGCGGAAAAAACTCGATTTACGTTTGTACATTTTAGGCAAAACACCAAAGAAGTTGTATTTTTGTGCTCATATCTCAGTTAGTTTCAAACCAATTTGTTAGTTTTTCTCAGCAGTAATTTTTAAAACTACGGTTAGTAATTAGTATCGTTAGCATGTATAAACTTTAATTAGAAGCTTTAGTCACTGAAGAAACTAAACTGAAGGAAATTATGAAGATAAATATTTTAAAAAATTATTTTTGCCAATGACTTTGCCAATTAGTGATCGATTTGTCCAAAAATTTTCACGAATGGCTGTAGAGGCATGCAGTAGTAAGCATATCTAGAAATTATCCCAGAACTGGCAATTGAGATTTTTATGGTAAAAATAAGTTAAAAAGCAGAGGCGGTGATGTTGATTTGCACATACTTATATTATAATTTCAATAGCAATGTATTTACAAATATTTGCAAAAAATTGACAAGATATACAGATCTGGCCAACATGTGATGGCTTCTAAAAGATTTCAACCAACATCCTGACAGAGGAACAGACAGGTAGTAGTACAAAATATATGCTTAATGGGATCGAAAAAATATTGTATATAAGGAATATTGTGAATAAGGAAGCAATTTATATATACTCTTACTACCACAGGAGAAGAGTATAATTAAAGGGTCCGCCAAATAACTTCTTTTTTTTTTTTAAATGCTATAAAAAAAACTACTGTTCTTCGACTGTGTGGCACGTAGCGCCGTTCTGTTGAAACCAAATGTTGCCAATATCCTTCTCTTCAATTTTTGTGAACGAAAATTCGTTCAACATGGCCCGATAACGATCGCCATTGACTCGGCCTTTCCTTGCTCATTTTCGAAGAAAAATGGCCCAATTATGCCTCTGCACCGAAATCCGCACCAAACAGTGACTCGTTTGGGGTGTATCGGCTTTTCAATGTATGCGTGCGGGTTTTCTGTGCCCCAAATGCGACAATTTTGATTGTTTACATACCCGCCAAGATCAAAATGAGCTTCATCTGAAAAGATGATTTTTTTGGAAAAATCGGCATCTTCTGTAAGTCGATCGCAGGCCCACTTAGCGAAGCGAAAACGTATTTGATGGTCAGTTGGCTTCAACCATATTCGTTCAGCGGAAGGATAAAACTAATTATCTTTCAAATTAAACATGAACTAAGTGTTACCATTCACGAAATAAGCACTAGTTAAAAAAAAAAGGTTAGATGGCGGACCCTTTATATAGTACCCATATCTAAGCAAAAGTTGCACAATTAAGTTCTTATATGTCAGTGTTTAGAAAGACGGGCTTTTCTGAGATAATTTTTTTTATTAAAATTTTTTATATGACGTTTGACAATTAGAAATTATGAGAAAAGTTGAAAAAATATATATGAAATTTTGACATTTGGAAAGGAGCAGCTGACAAATTAAAACTAGCTAGTTAAGTGTAACATAAAATATTCATACAGATAACCACGTCGAAACTGCTGATCGGGAAGCATAATGTCAAAAATTTCTTTAATTCGCCTGAACTTGGTTTATTTATGCAGGGGTGGAAAATGAGAACTTCGTTTTGGTGCTGAATAATTAACTTAAGTATACTTGTTAAAAAGCAAATATATGTACTTATTTTAATTATATTTGTTGTTTTTACATCCTCTGTCATAGGTTTTACTAATAAATTTAATTTGTTTTTTTTTAATTGAATAAGTCATAACAACTTTTACATCCCTGGTATAGGAATTCGCCTTGACAGAAAACATCCTCCAAAAAGTTGCTTTGCTGTATCAATTTGCCGTTGCATATACCTATATGAATATTTCTTGAAGTGTACCCTGGTTAAGTTCATTTTATTTAATTTTAATTAATTCACTTGTATTTGGACCACCTTGTATAAAATGTTCGAACTTAGCCTTCTATAACATTCTTATTTGTTATAATTTTTAATGCCCAATTTGGGTAGGGAAATCAATCATTTTTTTTTGCTTCTCTAATTTGCATCATGTTTAATTTTAATTATTTATTTGATGTTTTTTTCCGACCACAATGTTTATAACCATTTTAATTGTTAATATTTTTTATTTGATTTAGAATAACAAAACCAACAATAAGTAAATGAAAAATTGCATTAATTTATTTACTAGTTGTACATTTGCACAATCATCTGCTGAACCTATATTTTCGCTCTATTTGTCAGCATGTCATGCGAATTTTTATGTTCTACATCTTTCTAACCGTTTGTCTGCACCTATTGAGCATTCGAAGAATGATGAGCATTCATTAAATTATAACATGATAAACTAAAATCATTGTTTAGTTAACAAATTGCAATTCTAAATGCACATACTCATAGTGCGTTAACTAAGAATTTTATTTGAAATTAAATAAAACAAATGTAAATTAAACATTGTTTAAAAGATATGCAATCATGCCTTAAATATGGGTTCCATCATATGATTTATTTTCTTTTAACATAAGCCTGTTCATAGGGATCTTTCTGTATTTTATATTTAAAAACCTTTGATATAATTAATGTATTTTCCATTTTTGGGTACTCGAAAGCTCGCGAAGTTATTCTTTTCCAAATCCGATTAACATATTTTTATTTTTCATTCCACTTATTGCAGAAACTTTTTACCTTAATTTTATTCGCTGATTTAGTAAATCACATTAATGTTCTTAAATTTCTAATTTTTCTTTTAAAGTTAAAGACTTTATGCTCTTTTGTGTGCATATTCAAGAACATTTCATGTTAAAGTTTTATTTAAACAAATATTATGGAGTTCTAGCTGAATGTGAGCACCGACTTAAACGTGTATGTAAGAAATTTTAATTGACAGCTGAAGACAATTTAAAATCATACCCATGGGGAAACACCCAAATTGTTATTCAGTTAAATTAGAATATATCCATTACCCCGTTTATTTAGATTTAACACTGTGTGGATGATATCCTTTAAAAGAAATCCAAAAGAAGCTGTTCATATTTTAGAGTAGCCAATGGAAGAATAAAAGTGTTTATATTTTGTGTTGTTCATATATTAGAGTATTTTATTTATTCATATTATAACGAGTGCACTGTATGTATAAATATATTTATACGCATGATTTCACGCCTTAAATTAACAAACAACAGCAACGATTGAGCAAGTGTAAATAAAAGACAGATTTAGAACATTTAGACATCTTATTTATGCTTACAGTTGGATATCTTTACTTCTGCGAAGGATTTATAAGATTAGGCACAGCTAAACATAGCGTTTTTAATTGATTTTATTTTAGAAACTCTCTTCAAAATAAGGCCTACCTTAAGGCATATTTATTCATCAGCTAAGTAGTCTTCATTTATCAAATGAATATTTTTATACCCTTCACACAGTGAAAAAGGTATATAGGTTTGCCATCCCGTGTGAAATTTCTACAACTTTCATTTCCGACCCCATAAAGTATATTTATTTTCTGAAAGCTTATTAATAGGTGAGTCGATTAAGCTCTGTCAGTCTGCCCGTCTGTCCATGTGTATTTTGAACTTTTTTATGCCCCCGACATCGCCTGGACCCGCTTAAAGCATTAAAATATTGGAAATATTCGGGAGCAGATCGGTATTGAAAATCAGAAAAAAAAAAATTTTTTTTTTTAATTTTTTATTTTATATATTCTTTATATTTTTATTGTTTTTTTAATTTTTTTTTATTTTTTTTAATTTTTTTTTTATTTTTTTTTTATATTTTTTTTTAATTTTTTTATATATTTTTTCCTTTTTTTACATTTTTTATTGTTAAAGTTCATGGATAAAAAAAAAATTCTACCTTTCCTCTAATTTATTTCAAATGGCAAACCTTAAATGTATAAATCAGAGGTTTAAACAGCAAACTGTTTTCCAAACTATGATTACCTAATGAAAAAATACTGGTATGCCTTGGCTCACTCCGGGAGAGCAGTTTATAAACTCCCAAACAAAATGCATTACTAATTAGATTTGTATATATGAATATCCTTTTGCCCCTATGCAGAATTTGAAAAGTTTTTTTTTCAATTTGCAGTGAATCTTGTATCGACAACAATTACACTTAAGTTGGACTTAAATGGATTTTCAAAAAATAGGACTCAATTATCAATGAAATGAAAAGTTTTTGTACAGCAAAAGGTATGGTGGCACCATAGGACATGACACACAAAAACTTTTCATCTCACAGTTTCACAAAATTTACTTAACGAAACTTAAGCCCCTGAAAGCAATAATGATATGCCCATAAACATAAATTTATTAAAAATATGAGAGGACATGAACATGATGAAAATGTCATTTGATAAGGATGAAAGAAAAATAAAGATATAAATATTATGCTTCCCATATTCTAATTTCATTATATTGTAACATAAATAGTAGTTTCAAAATTTATATGTGTGTATCGATAAAAAAAAGAAGATGATGGAATCATAGCTGCTTTCTAAAATGCATTCCATTCGACTAATATCGAAACAATTTATTAATATTCATAAATGTTTACAATTTAATTTTAAAATGTTTTAGAATATAAACTTTAGCCAGAATAAAATAAGTTACTATAAATTTAAATAAAAAGTTCGAATAAAAACTGATTTAAGTTTACGTGTACTGGCCTTGTTATAATAACCAAAAATTTCACACCCATACGTTATTAAAATTCTGCCAAATACTGCATTTCTATCAAAGTAATATGACAATATATTATTCAAATTTAAAGTAATTCACCCCCATTTATATATAATATGCTGTAAATGTTACTATAAAATTATTATTTATTTATTAGGTGATAATTTATTTAACTTCTCACATTCAGAAGCTTTAAAATCATATAAACATTTTATCATTTACGCTTACTTATGCGTAAAACATAATCATTTTTTTTTTTTTTCACTACTACATTTTTGGGTCTACAGACGAAAATAAACGTATGTTTTGTGTGTCTAATACTAGTAGCAATATTTGTAGTAAGCCTCATTAACTGTTATAAATTTCCTGTGTTGCATTAAGACATTAAACAAAACAAAACAAAAAATGGCAAACTAAATTTAAAAAGAAAAAAAATGATGACTTTGAAAGCAAAGAAAAAAAAAACATTTAGTACTAAAGCATTAGTAGGGAAACAAGTCAGACGCTTTAAAGAAATATAAACACAAACAATGAAGTTGTGTTTATGTTTTTTTTTTTTTAAATAAAGCTAAAAACATCTTATAAGATGTTAAACACAAACAACGTGGTCAGTTAAGGAAAATGTGTTTGTATGAAACAAAAGACTTAAGACACAAACTTACATTCAGTTGTATGCTTTTCTTAGCAAAACGCATGTAGCTAAAGTCTTTAGAGGCAAGGATTCTTAAGAGTATTAAAGATATTTTATTGCTTTTAATAGTGTTGTTTCTATTTCAAAGAACAATAACAACAGAAATAAAAGCTTTTTTCTATTTCAAAAAGAGATGAGCTGAGCCTAACATACAAATAATAAACATCATTAAAAGTGTTAATGATATTGCTCGCTAGCTAAAAAAAAAACATAATGATGATTATAATGATGAGGTTTTAACATGATTTTTCTTATTTTTTCCACCCACTAAACGCTTAAACAAAGCTTTTTGTTTATGAAAATATAAAACCATGTTGGCGATGAGTTAAAACGTTCAGTAGCGCGTTGTATGGAAAACAGAGTCATTAGAATCATAAAAACGACTAATACGCCAAACTAAATCATAGAGCTTAATGCTGGGAAAAGTGCAATACAATTTTGTTATAATTCTTAAAATACTAAAATAAGGATAACATGTTCATTACAGTGAAACTGAAAACATAATTTTCGTAATTGCAAAAACAAATATTTAACACAAACATGCAATCCATGAAATAAGTGCAATTAAACAAAAATTATAACAATGTAATGTTCCAGTAACCCCGTTTACTTATTAAAGAGATGCTACAAATAAGCAGGCAATTGCTCATTTTTAAATAAAGAAATCATAGATTAGCAAAAAAAAATATAAAATTAAATAGAAAATAAGACTAACAGGTACCAAACTTGATGTCATTTATTTAAACAATTCAGTGATTTTATAATGAATTATGTGTGATGTTTTACAAAAAAATTGAAAAAAAACATCAAAAACCTAAAAGTTATGAAAAATACTAAAACCTAGACCAAATTCAAATTCAGCGGCAACTAAGTATTTAGAACTTTGCGTGTTTTTCATTCACTATTGACCGCGTGTGACATCAAGTGTTTAATTTATTTGACATTCAAATTAAAAATATAAAATAAAACAAAGGAATTTTTACTTTTGGATTCAAATTAAGCGTATTTTTTTATTATTTGGATGTTTAAGTCCCATAAATTGTGAGCAAGCTTACGTAATTGTGAAAAATTCATTAACAAATTATGAGTTACCATAAAATCATCATCGCGACATAAATATGAATACACAAACAAATTTATTAAATTTATTTTCATTTTCACTTTGTCAATTTTTAGTTGGATGTACACACATACATTTGTACATATTGTTCTCCCATTTTCTAATTGCCATTTGCCACAATATTAAATGATTCAGTTGGATGGTATTTATATTTGAATATTTTGCTTTCTGAACGTCGATTGTTTAGGAAAAAAAAAATAAACGCAAATTTAGTAGTGATATTTTGCTTTTAAAAGAGTGAACACAGTACGGTAGTCTTGTTTTTTTATTTAATTAGTTTTAAGGTGATTTTAAAACGATGTGGTTGTATGTAGAAAGAATTCTATGGTTGGTTTTATTGATTACTTGCAACATTTTCTGTTTCACCGATGCCAAACATTCAACGCAAGGCATTAGCAGTACAATAATTATTGTTGAGGATGCAAAAGGTAAAATTACAATTATTTGGCAACAATTGTAACAATTTAAGAGATTTTGAACACAATCAAAATTTTTTAAATAAACCGTGTTTCTCGTTAATAAAATTATCTTAGAACAACACTTCAACCAAATATTTTCGTTGAAAAAATTATTCATAATTTTTTTTTATAAATTTTGTCTGCAAAATATCTCTAAAGAAGATAGATAACTTATTGGAAATTTTCTATAAAAATTAACATTTTCTTAAAAAAAAGTGTATCGAAAATTTTCCAAATATTTTTTTATTGCATTTAAAATTTTTTTTTTAATTTTTTTAACACAAACTTATAAACAGAATTTTTAAAAAATTTTAAAAGATAACTTTTTTAAAAAAATAAATTTAATAAAAAAAAAAATTAAAGAATTTCCGTCAAAAAATGATTTTATAAAAAATTTCAACTTTTCAAAAATTTCCTTAAAAAATCATTATTTTTTTTAATTTTCTATATGCGTTTAGTTTATTACTAGCTGAATCTGGACCGATTTGCTGTTTCCCATATTCCAAAATAGCGCCTGGTCAAGAAAACCAATTCTCAATTTGAAAGTAAATCCAATAAACTGTTAATACCAACTTTTAAATTAAATTGATACACTCTCTCTCTCTCTCTCTTTCTGTTTTGTTTTTATAACACAAATACAAACAATTGCTTTACCAAGCCATATTCCCAATATCCCGGCAACAAACACAACAATTAAAAAATACATGCGTTTTGTTTTAATACTCTTCATAGGACTGTGTAAAAGGGTTTGTCATTCCGTGTGAAATTTCTACAACATTAATTTCCAACCCTATAAAGTATATATTTTCTGAAAACTTATGAAAAGAGGAGTTGATTGAGCCCTATCCGTCTGTCCGCGTGTATGTTGAAATCAAATTTTTGAAGTCCCCCAACGTTGGCAAGACCCGTTTAATGTATCAAAATATCAGAAATATTTGGGAGCAGATTGGTATTGAAAATCAGCATAATCGCCTTATAACTATCTGAGATATAAGCAAATAAACACGACTGCCTTATTTCTTCAACAAAAATTTAAGCTTTTCAGCCCTAGGATAATTTATAGACACGGTTGTTACTTTTTATAAATTAAATATGCCTCTGATACTCATGAAAAATTTTGGACAAATTGGTCACTAATCGGACAAGTTAAAGGCAAGAATTATTTAAAAAAATTATATTTTTTTTAAATATAACAAATTTTTTCAAACTCTTAAATAATTTTTGAACACGCTTGAGATATCAAATTTTATACCGTCATCTCAGAAACTATTTCTAAAAAAATTAACAAATCGGTTTGAAAACAACTGAGATATTTCTGTGGCTTGGAGCTAAAAGGGCCAGTGTCACTTTTTAGCTCTTTTGAGTTAATCATTGCAATAGATTTGTTTTACTGCTATATTTCATTATGGTAAAATAGCTTAAGTCATCCTTAACCCAGAACAGCTTCATAAATAAAATGCTGGCCAATGTCACTATGAAAGCATCTATAAAAGTTAAAGTTCAATTCATATTTTCTCAAAAGTAAATATTTTGACATTGGCCTTTTTAACTCCAAGCCACAGATTTATAACCACCAAAGTACAGCTGGTTCGGTGTGTTTCCTAAAATTTACAAACGAAAATAGAAAATAGGCACTTTGTCTCCTTTTAGTATCGAAAAAAATTACTCGATCAGTACAGTGTAGTAAACTAAAAAAAAGTGAAAATGGCGTCTGAAACAAAATGGCAAAAAAACGATATGGGTATCAAATGAAAGTAGATGTCACACAATTTTTGTTTTCTTTAATTTTTATAACCTTGTAAAAACTGAAATGTAAATCTTTATATTCTCGTTTTGGAAATGTTTTAAACGTTTCGAACCAACTACAACTATAAATTATTTATCGTAGACAAAAAATAAATAAAATAGTTTTGGCAGATACAGACACATTATTGAAAAAAAACTTGGCACTACTTGTGAATCCTTAAATAAAACAATCAGCTTATTGGATACGAGTACCTTTTTAATATACTTTGCGCTTTATAAAAGCAATTTGTCTGAATTTTTTTTTTTTTTTTTTTTTTTTTTTGTATTATTAAACACATTTGCGCATGTGTGAGAACCAATTTTAAAATGATTAAGAGTTTACAGGAAATTCCATTTTTTTTTTTTTTTAATCTGTTGTATACTAAGAAATAAATCAGAACAAACCTATTCACACTATTCTAGCCAAAACTTATACTTGATTCAACAAATTGTTAATTTTTTAATGACGTTAGAATTTAAGTTGGTTCCTTTTTGTTCTAAAGCTCATAGCAAGAGAGGGATAAATGTAAACATATTAAAATTTTGTTCACTTTAGGCTTCCGATAAAACATTTTTTTTAAGATTTTCAAATTTTTTTATTCAAGCACACAAACAACAAGAGCTTAAAAGAAAATATTATATAATTATTTTTTTAATGAATGTATTATATCACTTTTATGATAAGGAAAGTTGCAAATTTTCTTATATCGATTTAAGTTGTTATTTCAAAAGCCTGTAAACATGCACATAATTGAATACATACATAACCAAAAGTATGTTAAAATTATACAAAAACAAAAAATTTTAAAATCAGCAAATCATTAAGTTATATTTTTATATAATAAACCTTGAACTTTCAACCTCAAAAAAAAATCTAAGAATAACAAAAATTTTCTTTAAAGTAAATTATTTTCAAATTAAGAAAAAACAAAGCGTTTGTTGTTGAATTTCCATAAAAACCACATTTAAATAAATCAACAATAAAAATACACATGAAAGCGTCGAGTAGTTGTTGTTTAAGAGTCTAAAATAGCTGAAAATTGGTTGCACATATTCCACATACTCTTACCATTCATGGGCTAATGCGTGCATAATTAATGATAAACTTTTAATTATTTAAATACATAAACATAAGATTTTTACTACATACATACATATGTACGTATGTATGTACATTGTACATAAGAATGTGTTTCTATTTTATTTTATTCGTTTTTTTTTGCAATTATTTTGCTGGTGTGTAGCATGTTTTCGACGTGTATTGGCTGGTAAACGTATTGCACCTCATTGGGTGCGACGCACAATAGCGTGTGAACGCGTCGAAGAATGTATGCGTGAATGTGGTCGTGAAAAACGTTTCAGCTGTGAAGGTTTCAATTATCGACTGGATCCTTCGGGCCATGGACAGGGAGATTGCGAGTTAATAGAAATACCGCTTGCCCAAATCGATTTATACTCCAGTCCCAATAGAAGAGATTCAAATCTGTTGAGACATCCAGACTATGATTACTATGAGAGAGATCGTAATGCACCGCCCAGTTGTAGGTATAACATGTGTAAAGAATGTAGCACAAAATTGCCGTTACCACCACTGGCACTTCCACCGCAACCACCTCGCTACAATAAGCCGAGTCAGGGTTGGAATGAAAAGCCATATAGCGATGAACGTTATCCCAATATACCCTCTGCACCTAGCAGTAGTGGCAGTTATTTTGGAAGACCCTCTTCCTCATCTATAGAACATTATGATTCGAGTCCCTCAGGGCCACCACCTCCACCGCCTATTCTGAGCTCATCCTCCTATGAATCACATGCTAGACCTCCTTATTCCTATGAACATCATAGTGGTTCTTATGAATTTTCCTCACATGGATCGAATTTTTACGACCATTCTCCGCCTAGTAGTTATGGTGGCAGTAGTACTGGTTTGGGCCCGATCGATCGTTTTGATGTCTCTCATGGAGATCGCTACAGACCCAGTCATCCCTCGAGATGGGAAAGTATACCCAGTAGCTCAGGCTATGATAGTTCTAAACATGAACGTTATCGTCCTCCATATCGTCCAGGACCAGAATATACACCCTATAGACCCTCTAGTCCAGATTCTTATCGTGTTGGACCACCGCCGCCTTCACACAACTATTTGGACAAAGACCATGCGCCAACGTCTTTGTATAAAAAAAATAGTGGGAAATTTGTACCCTATTTAATTGGCACCGACAATGAGTGGGGTTCATATGGTGGTTCCTATGGAGGCAATCATAACAAGCAAACTGCTTATTGGGGCTTAGCCGATAGTCATTATAAGCACCGAGACCCAGTAAATTTTGATTATTCCAACTTGGGTCCATCACATAGTGAAAGTTTAAGGGGCGAACCGCCCCATGAAAGTAATGCAGTTGTATCCTATACCGGCTCTAAATATGGTTCCCATGGAAAATATGATGGTTTCCGTGACCGGCATGATTATCGTCATCAGTGGACTCGCAGACCAGGACCAGATGGTATACATAATATTATAGACTTTTAAATTTGTTTTAAACCGCTAAAATTGTTTATTGAATTTTAAAGAGTGTTCAGCAAAAACTTCGGAAGGTTTTCGACTACACAAAAAGATTGTAAAACACATGTATAGCGCACCTTCGGTTACCGAGTGTGAACGTCTTTGTTCAGGTCAAGATGCTTTTATATGTCACACCTACAGCTATCGCTATTCGTCAGGTAGCCGTGATAATTGTATGCTCTGCGATCGCCCCATAAACCACTTGGATTATTATGTAGATATAGAACCCGACCGGGATTATGATATTTACTCTATGGCTGATGACTTAAAAGTATGCCGGAACCCTTCACACAGCGATAGTCCTGGCAGAGGCGGTACTACAGCTTTAGCTGATCCAAGAAGTACTCGTAAGTTTGGTAAATACGTAAAAGTTAAAAGCCTTTTTTCATCTTAATGATATTCTCAGAATGCTTTTTCCGTGCCATCGATGCTACCCGATTTTTTAAGTCTATTGTTAGGGACTCTTTGACCGTTAGGTCGGTGGGAGAATGTGAAATGGAGTGTATTAAATCCACCAAATTCACTTGTCGAGCTTTTGCCTTTCGCTATGGCCAGCAACGTCACGCTAGTGTTATAGACAATTGCCAGTTAAGTGATTGGCCTGTAAGGGATATGGACAAAGAGAGACATTTGATATTGGACAATGTATTTGATATCTTTGAGAGAGCCAGCTATGGTCATGGCTGTGAGATACAACCAATTGTAGACGAAAAGCATAAAAAATGTAAGAGAATTATAAGAATTTCAACGAGAGCTCCGAATTATTTATTAAAATATTTCAGCAGTGTGTTATTTGGGTTATGGCTCACCTGCCAAACTTTTGCCGCCAGCGATTAAAAAGATTATAACCGTACCTTCCGAGGTAGAGTGTAAAAAGGAATGCATACGTCTTAGGGAAACCACTGCCTTTAAATGCTATGCCTTTAGCTATGGGTAAGGGATTAAAATATTAAATATCTAGAAAACTCTTACAATTCTCTTCTTTAGTTCCCGCAAAGGCACTTTCAACTGTGAGATGTCTGATTGTGATCAAACCGAATTAAAATTAAATGTACATTATACTCATACCGACGATAGAGATTTTTGGCTTTTTGCTTGGAATCCATTTGATTATACATGTCGGGATAAGGTTAATACTATTGGTGGTTCAAGGGTTAATAATAACCGGCGAATGGATATTTTTAGAGAACCGGGTAAAAAAGATAATTGGTTTTGGTTTTTGCCCAAATAATTAATAATATTTCTTCTATACATACATATGTTTGTATATGCATGCATACATATTTTTCTATTCAAAATAGGAGATGTAGCCTGGCGTCATTATTCGGTATCTGGTAAACCTTGTCGCCGTAGCAGCCCTTGTGAAAAGAATCTTATAACAGGTTTCTATTCTTGTGAAACAGAGGGTGGCGAAATAGGATCTTGGGATTACTGTTGTAAAGTTGATCATCCTTGCGGCTATTCTAAGGGTTTCGATTATCCTTGGTGAGTATTTGTAGCACTTTCATTTTTGTTTTAATTATAAAAAATTACTTTTTTTCGGTTTTAATTTTAAAAATACAACTTATCACAACAGAAATTTCTTTTCCTCGTTCCCTTAGGTGTTTTGTGGGAGATGAACCCGATCAATGGCGTAAATGCAGCGATCGCTATTATCCCGGCAATCATACTCTCACCCATTCCGGCTTTAGTGCGAAACCATTAAAACCGTCCGACAAACATAAACCAGCCGATAGTTTTACTTCGGCCTCTACCTCGGACGAATTTCAAAAACCACCCCGTCCGGGTGGTTTGCAGAGTTTAAGTGATTTTACTGCCGCCCGTCTGTGGCCCGTGACCTATTTGTATAGCGAGGGACCACCGAATTCAACAGAATTTAGTAATTTTGTCGATTGTAATAAGGAAACATGCTAAAGCAAATTTTAATAAATAATTCTATTAAATATTTTATGTTTTAGTTTCAACAAGAAAACTTTTTTTTTTTAAATTAAGTTGTAATAAATAGATTAACTGTTTTATTTTTTCTAGGCTCTAACAGAATTGTGATTAAAAAAAATCAAAGTTATTGATAAACATAAAGAGATTTTAATTGGTTTGGTTTAATTTAAAGAATTGTACGAAAACATTTTCATTATATCTATGTATGTATGTAATTTATGCTGACCTTAAAAATAAGCTAAAAATTTAATTATAAATGTAATAAAATCGCTATAATGTAATACTAAGACGGAGAATAAAAAAATATCTAGAAATTATTAATGTATTTATTATCTGTAGGTACTTACAATAAGATAATAAAAATATCTGTGTCTTTAGAATTTTTTTTAAATTTTGACGCCGGTATGTATTTAGTCGATGATTTAGAATATAAAATATCACAGTTTTTCCTGAACTCAATTGGTTCAAAAGCTGCTAAAGGAATTTTGATAAAATTTAGCAACGGATTTTTTTATCAATATGTAATATCTGATTTATGACTTTCAAAATGTTACTAGAAGTTTGATAAAAAATAAATGTACATACACGACAGAAGAAGGAATACAACAAAATAAAGTGCACTAACGACAATAAACTATTAACTTGAACTTAAAACAATAAACTATTAACTTGCACTAACAACAATAAACTATTAACTTGCACTAATAACAATATTAGAATTAATCTTTAAATTAACGTTGTCAACTCGGTGATTTTAGCACTGTTTTTGCGCTTTTTGAAAATGTCAGTGCTTGGTGCGATTTTTTTTTTAATTTTAATACTAAGGTTTATTATTATCAAAACTAATATATTTATTGATTGTTAAATGCTATTAAGTTGAAAGTATAGAAAATATATCAAGACTATTAATTAGGAAAATGATAAGTATTGATGGTACACAATGTTTTTTGTTATTATTGTTTTAAAGTAGCAACCATTTTTGTATTATATATTTTACATTATTCATTGCAATTTAATTTTTTGATATACTGTACGGTGTATCAGACATAAAGTACGTCCTTTTAATAAAATTATATTTTCACGAGAACTTATTATGTAAAGTTTAAGGGCCATATTCATAAAAAATATTTTAGGTTTATTGAAGGCTTATTTGACAAATTTCTCTACAACATCTGTCAAATAAGCCTTTAATAAACCTAAAATAATTTCTATGAATATGGCCCTAAGTCAATATAAAAAACTACATTTGAATATTAAACGTACTTTTCACTTTGTAAGGAGATGCATTAAAAAACGTTAAAGGAAATTGATATGCAAAAACTTTTCATTTTACAGTTTTACAGAGCAACAATTGACAAATTGAGAGTATCATGATATTTGGCTAGATAATAAAATAAAACTATTTTTGAATTTATCTGCTCCTTATGCTCCAAATAGTAGTGATGGGAACTTATTGTATTTTTATATGGAAATTTATAATTTTATGAAATAATTAGAATCAAAAGTTATAAATTTTGAAATCAACGATTTTTTATTAAAATTATTTTCCCTTTTTTCTGGGTTTAGGTATTTTAAAAAGTTTTCTTAAATCTTTTTCACATGAATTTAAATTACCCAACAAAAAATGCAAAGTGAATTATATTTTCGGGACTTCCTAATCAACAGTGCAAAAGTATTCATTCTAAATGACTCCCAAAATGCTAAACAATTTGTCATAAATGATGTGCTTAAAAATGAATAAAAAATTATACTAAATGTCATTAAATTAATAAGTTTATGTAAACAAAGAACATTAACAAATGAAACATCGAATTATTTTCACCTTATTTGTATGAGTTTTACTAAGCACCCTTTATAATGGAGTGCAGTTCATTAATATATGTAATCATGTAAACACGTGATCTCCAGTGACATTCTAATGTTAAAATCATAAGTTTTTTCACCTAAATTAAATCACTTTGTCAGTAGTTGAACACCTGCAAAATCGATTCTTTGTGTCAGTTTTTTTGCTGGTTAGGTAACAATATTTTTATTTATTTAATAAATGAATGTTTTCGATGTATTGAGAAATTTTTTCAAAAATTATAAAAACTTTCCCTGAAGAAGCTACCCAATGTGGTAGCGAAATATCGGAAAATAAAATTAAAACTATTTTTTATAAAAGAAAGTGATCTCAAGCTCAATACATAAAACAACTGCTTATAAATATTTTTATTTTGTTTTTTTTTTTTAGTGAAAAAAAAGTGTAGAGTTAGTAGATTCATATCAGCGTTGTCAACTTTAAAATTTCAAAAAGCACCTAAACCCCTAAAAAAGCGCGTAATTTTCATAAAAAATCACTGAGTTTAAAATGTGTACAAATTTAACTTTACATTTGCTAATATAATCATTACTTAAAAAAATTAAAGCTTTTAGATGCCAGTTGCCCCCTAAAATAAATTATTTTACAAATGGCAATAAGACTGGAGTTTTGATTGATATCGATAATCGAAATGCAAGTCTAAAGATATTCTGTTCTTTATATTATTAGGCCAAAACATCCAAATGTACTATCAATGCAAATATTAACCTTATCAGGGTGTCAATTTGTGCTCTAAAAAATTTTAAAATGAAAAGTATTTGCATATTAATTTCTCTTTTTTTATTTTCACCAAGGTTTGATCAACTTGAAACTTTACTTACAAAATAAATTCTCGTAACAATTTCATTTTATAAAAAGTAGGTGGTTTATGTCTCATAAACCATACAGGATATCAACAAACCAGTATCGGAAATAAGTTTCAATTAATAATAAACAAGCAAAACACTCAAATAACAGAAACATTGTATACTATCAATCCTTATAATCTTCTTAATTATTAGTTTTAGTATCATAAGCTGAAAGTATTATCAACATAATATCATTTTACAATGAGTAAATATTTTTTAGCTTTGTTAAGATACAAAATACGTAAGGGTAATTAAAGATATTTACCCTTACAAAAATTGTTTTCATTTAAAAAAATTATTTTCAAATTTAGTATTTGGTGTCACCGAAATAAAAATAAAAGCACTAAAACTTAAAAAAAAAATCACCAAGCACTAACTCGCAATTTTTTCGCTTCCAAAATGTTAAAAATCACCAAAAACGGTGATAAAATCACCGAGTTGACAACGCTGATTCATATCGTTTTACTTCACAATTTTCTGTATAGTTAAAATTTGTTTCGTAAAAAGTTGTGATCAACCCGTTCGTTTTATCGGGAGACCCCTAAAAAAAATGTATTAGCAAAAGCAGACATGTTATTAAACATCTGTCTTATTATGGTTATTGTGAATGATTTACAATTTTCATTCACGTTATAAGAAAATAATCCATGTAGTCTGTAATTTTGAGGTGTTTATTAGTTGCTTGTATATATTTAAAATTATGAATAAAAAATTTGTAACAACTCTTTTAACTGTGGGCGCTGCAGGCTTGGGTTCCTATTACTATGGTAGTTATCAGGAAAGGCAGAGAATTTTGCAAAATATACCACTTTATGAGCAGCAACAAATTGAACTATTGCGTAAGGTTAATTATTGTCAAGGAAATAATTGGAGCTAGTTTTATAAAATATTTTCGTCTTTATTTACAGCATTCTCAAAAACCCGGATTTCCTTTGTTTCAATCCGTATCTGCTGCTGTACCAGCACCTGTGGAAGATATCAATCTAACTGCTACCCCTATGCGGGTATCTCAAATAATGAAGTATGGTTTCCCAAGTCTGGACTCAGTGCGTTCTTATTCCGACTTTGTGTTAAGCTATGATAGGAGAAATCGTGTACCTTACTGGGTGTTTGAACATTTAACATCTCAATCTATTGCTAAAAACGACGCCGTTGATAGATCCAAATGTGAATTTAAACCGGACGAAAGCATACACCCCTATTTCCAGTCACAAAATTCCGATTATCGCCGCTCCGGCTTTGATCGTGGTCATATGGCAGCTGCGGGTAATCACAAAAAACATCAAAAACATTGTGAGGACACTTTCTATTTAACAAATATGGCTCCACAAGTGGGCCAAGGTTTTAATCGTGACTCTTGGGAACGTTTAGAATATTACGTACGCAAACTAACACAATCATATAGCAATGTTTATGTTTGCACGGGACCTTTGTATTTGCCCCGCAAAGAAGAGGATGGCAAAAAATATGTAAAGTACCAAGTAATCGGTAACAATAATGTTGCTGTTCCCACACATTTTTTCAAAGTTGTTGTCGCTGAAACTGCCGACAATAATTTAGAAATGGAAGCTTATGTTATGCCAAATCAAGCAATTAATGATGACACACCCTTACAGGTATTCCAAGTTCCACCGGAATCGATTGAAAGAGCAGCGGGTCTTTTATTCTTCGATAAGATCAATAAAAAACAGTTAACTAAGATTAATGGTAAAAAAGTTTAGGTTTCACACTCTCCCAAACACATAAGTTTAATAAAAATTAGTAAAAATTGCTTACACATTTTATTTAATATTTTGTAAGCAACACTTAATACAAAAAGCCTTTAAGACAAAAATTTTAATTGTAAATCATTCATAAAGATAGACTGCATGCGAATTTCATGCTTGTACATAACAGTCATTTCTATTAACCTTAAGTGCAATTTAAAAAAAAATTATAAACCGTGTGTTATGCATTATTAATTTGTTTCATATCAAAATAAACAAAATCATATTTTTAAGCAAATTTTATTTTTTTATTTGATCTTTTGTTTTTTATGCCTTGATCTTTCAAAAAGCGTAACATACACAAATGTTTAATACAAGTGTTTTATATTGTTTAAATTATAATGAAACAATGGGGAAAAATAAAATTAATGAAAGGATTCTTGAAAAAATTGAGTGTTAAATGTAATTGTTATTAAAAAAGCTAGTTGTAAATAAACTTTTTTAGATAAACTAAATTAATAATTTAATTTATGCATTTTTGAAATAGTTGTGATCAATCTAATAATCACCACCTTGATTTTTAGAACGTACATCATCTATTTTCAAGATCATCTTAACCAATTGGGTTGCCAACAAAATTTGTTGTTTCTTGGAATTAAGAGATTCAACAACGTTGTGGATTTTCATGTTTGATTCTCCAGTCAACATGCAATCAACACCTAGACTGGGGCAATTTTCAGCAACTTGACGAGCCTTCAATTCAGACAAGGTTTCAATAGGATGCAAACCACTGTTTTCGGCCAAAGCTAATGGAATATTTTCCAAAGCAACAGCGAAAGAGCGGAAGGCATACTGTTCTAAGGTAGAAAGTTGATCGGCTTCCTTGGCAACGGCCAAAGAACAACTGATTTCGGAAGCCCCACCTCCATAAACAATGCGAGAATCCTAAAAGTGAGAGATGAAAAAACTAAAGTAGTCGTAATTTTTTTTTTTAATTTAATGTAAAATTTCTAACGTTTTGTTAACCATTAATGCAAGAGTAAAACAGTGCAAAAATATTGTGGGAAAAAACTAAGAGAACGCACCTTAATTAATGAACGAACAACACACAAAGCATCATGAATGGAACGTTTTGCCTCGGCAGCAATCATTTGATTACCGCCACGCAAGAAAATAGTAACAGCCTTAGAGTTCTTGCATTCTTCGATGACCAGCATATTGTCCTTAGAGGTACCAAAAGCTGATATGGTAAAAGAAATATGAATAAATCTATTTGTTGCAAAACCTATCTTATACTTACAAACTTCTCTAACAAGACCTGCATGTCCTAATTTTTCAGGAGTCAATTCCTCAAAACGAGGTACAATTCTACCACCAGTAGCAATGGCTATCAATTCAATCTCAGGACCACCCACCCAACGTACAGCAGGCAATTCGTGCTGCAACAGCAAGTGATTAGCCTCATCATCAAAGCCCCACTGGCAAATAGCTAAAGTGGCACCAGCATCCTTGACTTTCTTAACCATTTCAATAAATTTCTCTTGTTCGTATTCACGTAATGCTTTATAATCTTCAGCGGATGTAACATCCAACTTATGCTTGGTCTTGGGCTTTGGTGGTTCAAAGGGACAGGTAAGTATGGCTAATTTTACATCACGCAATGTTTTAGGCATTTGAGCATGACTCATGGTTTTATCAACAACAACACCCTTGACCAACATAGAATCTTCCATGCGACCGCCAACCTTTGTTTGGATTTTAATCAATTCAAAATTTACATCTTTCTTTTCAATATCAGCGACATTCAAGACGGCATCCACGGCCATCTCGGCCATTTGACGATGACACTTGTTAACAATCTTCGAACCCAAAGTTGTCATAGCGATTTGAACAAGGGGTTCTTTATTGTTCGGGTCAATGGGAAAGGGTTCGGCAATAGCATCTAATTGCTTAACAGCACACTGAGCGGCCAATTCAAAACCATCGGCAATACGTATAGGATGGATGCCACGATCGATGAGACCCTCAGCTTGTTCGAGCAAAGCCCCGGCCAAGACTACAACACCAGTGGTACCATCACCAATTTCATCGTCTTGTGACTGCGAAAGTTGAACCATTAATTTACCAATTTCATGTTCAACATCCATCATTTCCATAATAGTAGCACCATCATTGGTAACTGTTACATCACCATCGGGGCTGACCATAATCTTGTCCAAGCCCTTGGGACCCAGGGAAGTTTTTATTGTGGAGGCGATTTGGCGAGCAGCCATAATGTGGGTCTGAAATTGATAAAAGCAATTATAAAACAGGGAAGTAAGTTTAACTACAAATTTTAAAGAACCAATTATATATTATAAATTTTTGGGTACCTATTAGTCATATTTTTTTTATAAAATTTTTATTCAACAGCTTCGGCAAATATTAGAGTACAGTTATTATTAGAGTAGTGTGATTTTTATGTTTATACAATTTTTAAATAAGAAATACGAAGATATCCTTACAAAGTTTATTAGATATTTTGGAGAATATAAAAGGAATAAAGTATTAATGGGTCAGTTGTGGATGACAACAATAATTGTCTCAACTAAACGCAATATATTTTCCAAATTAATTTAACAACTGTTACTTATCAGGTGAGTACGTGTCAGTCTATCAGGCAGAAATGCTTGGTTTGCTGAACGCGTTGGACCACCTGTTGGAATGTCGAATGTATGGGAAGAGAATTCTTATTGCACTTGACAACCAGTCGGTTATAAAACGTATGCAGCGGATAGATGTGAACTTCTCTTTGGTGCTTGAGTGTGTTCTAAAGCTCAATAATTGTGCCTCTACAAATGAGGTAACGCTGATGTGGGTTAAGGGACACGTGGGCATAGCTGGGAATGAGGCTGCTGACGAACTTGCGAAGAAGGGGTCTGAGGCTGCATTCTGCGGACCGGAACCCAGAACTGCTCTGGGTAATGGGTTAGTGCGGGCGAGGATCTTTCAATGGGTGAACTCTATAAACTTGCGAAGGTGGATGGAGGGAACCGCATGTAGACAGGCCCGTATGGTGCTCAGAGAGCCACTTGGCAGGGGTGCAGTGAAGATACTCGGTTTTAATCGGAGTATGATGAGCTGGATCACTGCGTTGATTACAGGACATGGTAACTTCAAATACCATCTGAAGAGGATGCGGATCGTGGATGATGATATTTGTAGAATGTGCCTGGAGGATGCCGAGACGGCAGCGCATGTAGTATGAGTGTCCGGCGTTGGCGAGCGGAAGATTAAGGATCACAGGCAAGCACACTTTAAGTGTGAGTGCGTTGGGGGACCTTAGTCTGAGGGAGATGCTGGCGATTACAAAGGACTGTGCGATGAGGATTGTCGACAATCACCAGTCGGCAGTGTGAAATCGTTTTCCTAGTCCAGAGCAAACGCCGGTTGTGGCGCGGGACTCAGTGATTGAAGGTATACTGATCGGTAGACACGAAATCACTGAGGAGCGAAGGGGGTCGAAAAGGGACCCGTGATAGTAGTGGTCTGCTTCGATATTCCCCCTACATGTGTATATATACTTATCAGGTGCCATCTCCAATACGATTATTAGCAATTTAACTGAGGTTAGATTTTTTACCTATATCAACCCTTTAGTTTAAAAGTGCACATATAGTATTTTTACTACCAATTTATCAACTTCTACTCCTTAATTAAAATAATTCCTATCCCACGACAGGTTGACAATAGATCTGCAACCAGATTTTAAATGGGCAAGAGATTTTCAAACCAGCGAAAGCTACAAAATACAAAAATTTACTTTAAATGATAGCAGAACTCTGACAACTTTATTTTTGTTAATTAAAATTAAAGACGGAAGTTTTTATTTAAACGCCATCTGTTTTTCTCTTTGATTTACAGTGAAATTGCAATGACTTGTTTGCGACTGACTCATTCATGTAAAATGCGTCTTTAACCTCATTTTTTTTTTTGATTTTTGTTTTAAGACAAACCAACAAAAAAAATTTAACATAATTATTCACTAATCAACAATTTTTAACAACATAGTCTTGTAACCTGATTTAAAAACTTGAGAAATTCTTTCAATGATAACAGTAATCACTTGAAAAAAAAACATCTGTAAAATTTAGTCAATATAAAGCCGGTTAAAAGTTTATACGATATCAATAACTTGGGAATTTCAAATAGATCTTTAGCATTGAAATATGTTTTCAGAAGTTTCTGTAATATTCTTGTACCTTTATGGCATCCGTGCCTGTGATACGTTTTTGTTTATCTTGTTCCCGTAAAATGATAAAAGGTCTACCGTATTCATCAAAGGCAAAGGTTCCCGGAAAGCCGCTCATTGTGTTTTAATTAATTATTATTTTTATTCACACGGATTGCTTTGGATTTATTTAACTATTAAATCTTTAATTAATATCTCTTGCTACTATTTGCAGACACTACGAAAACTAAAGTAAAGAAGATTTGATGAAAACGCCCGACAAATTAATTGTCAAAACGATGACAAATAGAATTTTTACAAGGTGACCTTACAAGCATAGCTGTCAAATTAGAAGTACGCACAACGTCAAATTCCACATACAGAACATTAACGCCCGATTCAGACGATGATTAAAAACCGTTTAAGTGTTAATTTTAATATATATTGTTTGTATTGGGGTGTTTGCCTGAAATTCTATCGCGACGATTTTTCTGCCAGCTTTAAGGTCAAAATGTAACTAAATCAGGTTTTCTAAATATATGAAAAAACTTTTTACTAAAAAAATTTCAACACAATTTTTAATAATTTAGGGATTCACAGTAGTGTCATAAAATCATATGTCCTATAATAATAGCATGAAAAATTAGAACTATTGTGAACAACCCCTCATAATTAAGTGTGCTATTTTGAATTTAAATCAGCTGATGTAAAACAATTATAATATTAAATATTTTCTTTCATAATGCCAATAACAAGTGAAATAAAACAAAATAATAGCCAGTTTGTGCGAAAATTATATTTTAGATGTTGTAATGGCAGACTCAAGTAAACAAATCACAAATATATAAAATTTTAATTGATAAACAAAACACAGTAGAGTCCTTAGCTGATCTTATTTGACGCCGCCAGTGATCTGTTATCAAAACTTAGCAACTGCGCTTAGATTTGGATGTCGACCCGATAAAATTTTACAATGAACGGCGACGGCTTACAAAAACTATTGCGGCTTGGCTTAGCCGTTTAGCACAGGTCTCTGCTTATTAAATACGACAGCACAATAAACATAGCGTACAAAGTTCTATTATTATAAGACACTTTTTGTATGAAAAGCAACAACAACATTTTTAAACCATTGTAAAATTTTAGGACAATATGACATGATAAGACACCTTGTGAATCACCCAAATATTTATACAACACATGGCCACCATTATACCACAGACTATCTGTGATTATACTTAGCGGAGACTATGAAATTATCTGAATAAATAACATGTGACGGCAAAATATTTGCCGCTATAAATGCCTCGTGCTAAGTAATAATAAAATTAAAAAAAATACGCATATATGTATTCAAATATGATAACTATCATTTGACAGAGTTGATTTAATTTATTGCTAATAATAATACTTGGGATATAACAAATCGCTAAAAACCCACATGTTATACCAAACCAAAATTCAAGTTTGAAGTATAACTAAATAGGCGTAGTAATGTCATGATTTTCTGTAGTGGAAATACCTTTATATGCATACAATCTATCAAAAATTATACTTACCTTCTGAAGTAGGCGTTCAATCAATAATTACGACAATTTCTTTAAAGCAATAATTAATTTATATATACATATTTAAATTTATAATTTATTTGTAATCAAGGTGAATTGACTTCCAATACACATTAACTGTATTAAAGATGTCCTAGCATGTCATATTGTCAAATTGTTTTAAGATTTCACAATAGTTTAAATAAATTGTTGCTGTCTTTCAAGTAAAAACTGTCCTAAAATAAAACTACTGTGTATGGTACGTTTTATTTATTTTTTAATCATATTGGAACTGGGCACAAATCGTTACTTTAGTCAATTTTTGTCAACAATCTAAATTATTTTTTGCCGATTTGTAACCGATTTGTGCCCAACTTTATATGATTGCACAATAATATCATAACTATTCAGATACCTACTGGCTAAGAATCTGCTAAGCCGAGCCGTCTACAATATATGTAAGCCACCGCCTCCGATGTCCTTTAAAAAAATCTGTTATAAAGCAAAATCAGCCATTCAAATTTGATATATCACACTTTGTTATGAAGAGTCCTTCACCATAGTCAATTTTCTTTTATGTTATTAGTTTAGAACATATGAATTTAGGACACCTTGTAAATCCAGTAATTGTTTTCAATGTTATAACATTTTTTTGGGCGCATATTATTTTTGTTTGACGTATGGTCTTTTCGTTTGCTACTGTTGATTTTAAAATAAACAGTTAACTTCTCTGTCTTTATAATGTGTTAGTGTGTGTTTTAATTGTTTTGTGAAAAGAATGGAAAAAACAGAAAGAAAATAAAAATAAAAGGTAAATACACTTGGCAAAAACAAAAACACCATAAAAACACTTCACACACATCAAATATACACAAGCAAAGAGGAATACGTAAAAAAAAATATATATATATATATATACCTATGTACATATTTATTTTTTCGCCTGTATGTTTTTTCTACGATTTTTCTTCCATATTTTTCTTTTCGGTTATGTATTGAAGAATAATTTTCACTGGTTTCCGTACGGCATTTTTCACTATCCAGCTGAAAATAAGCAACAAAATAAACACGAGTAGTTTTTAGACACCAAAAGTAGCAGCTCAAATAATAAAAACAGCCAAAATAGTTTAGTGTGTGTTTTTTTTTATTAATTTACTTATTCTGTAAAGTACCATTAAAAAAATAAAAAAAAAACAGGAGGGCATAATACGAAATACATAATCATCATAAGCCAGGCATCCAGTCAGTCAAAACCGTAAAGTGGTAACATTTTTCTTTGGATTTTTTCTTGTGTTTGGCTGAATTTGATTTAGAGAGGTCGGGTCTTTTTTGTTGGTCCATGATATAAAAATGTCTGAGTACCACCGTTTAACGGATCAAAAATATTCTGAAGCTGAATATCTCTTCCAGGTGAGTAGTCCCTTTTATATTTATAAAATTTTCCGAAAATATGTGTATAACTTTTTATTACTCTTCTTTTTAATTTGTTGTTTCTTTTTTTTTTTTTTGGGCTTTTATATTCTCTTGTGTGTATGGTGTTTTTCTTTTTGTGGCCGATACTAAAATTGTCGGATTATATACTTAAATGTGGAAATAAAAACAACAATAACAACAAATTGTCTGTAATGTAAATAAAAGACAATCGAAATGGCCAAATCCGATGAAGAGTTTAATGTGGATTTATGTACTACGCCACCAACGCACACAGAATTAGAACTGGCGTTAATGGACAATGACTTGGAGCCTAGTATATATTCCTGGAAATTAGTCAAACGCAGAAGACCCCGCCGCCGTTATACTGTTTCACATGGAGGTGGTGGCGGAGTTGGTTCCAATGGCCAAACTGCGCTGTCTATATGTACAAATGGCGGTGGTTGTGGGGGTGCAGGTAGTGGGGGCCTGCCACCGGCACCACCCTCCACGCCCACCTCACTAACACCCACTAATATTAGTCT
Source organism: Phyto melanocephala (assembly GCA_941918925.1). Taxonomy (NCBI): domain Eukaryota; kingdom Metazoa; phylum Arthropoda; class Insecta; order Diptera; family Rhinophoridae; genus Phyto; species Phyto melanocephala. The sequence continues at coordinate 110,075,589 of OW799237.1, forward strand.
CTCATCGTCCCTACCCAATTCCGGCGTTAGTGGTGGCGTTGTCACCGACGAAGAGCAACAACGTCTCGATAGCCTTCTTTACATTCTCGACTATGCACCCAAGTACAAAAAGAAATTGAAGGAACAGCAACGTACTGATGCTGAATTAGCAGAACTTTTTAATGTTGTCTCCATAAACGTCTCCAATGGTACATCATCATCATCGTCCACTTCAAAAACTAAACCTCCGTTCTCTGGCCATGGAGTCTCTTCAACGTCACGCAACATTCGTAAACACGATGCAAAACCTATAAAATTCTTCAAACTAAATCAGAACTTGAATGATTCATTTTGGAAACGCGATGAAGAGGACTCTGTTTCGGCTCCTGAATACGATACGGAAGAAGAAGATACCCGCTTTCATCGTTTGGGCCGTATTAAGCGCTCTGTACGGTTTTCGCTAACTAAACGGGAACAGCGCTTTGCCCGCTTTGAACATGCCGAACGTATGGAGGCCATGGTTGATATTTTTGATGAAGCCATGAATTTTAATGAAACTTAAATAGTTTCATTCAATGTGTTTATAACTTATAGGGGAATTTCGTTTACGACGACTTGGAGTTATTCTTCTGATTTTGATTGTGCAAATTAGTGTAGAGGTAATAACTTTTCCTTTATACCACAAATTTCATATCGAATTGTGAATTTGGAAAAAAGGTCTTTGGGTTAAATACACTGTTAATTTGTTTATAATTCTAGACTAAAAATTAAAAAAGATTTTGAAAATAAATTTAAAGTTATGACATGCGAATATTTACGCTTAAACCATATTTAGTGTTGTGTTGCCACACATATTTAAAATTCACTAAACCCTAAATACTTTTGATTACAATGCCGTAAATTGTACAATAAAATCTTTTGCGACAGTACATATTTTATATTATTATTATTATACGTGTTCTGTCTTCAACAATAACAAAAAAATAGAATATTAAAGTTGCACAAATTAAATTTAAATAAATTGATACATACTTTTCAAAATGTTCGGAATTGTTTGAAATTAAAATTAACTTTGTAAAAAAACATAGAAAATTCAATTAAAAAAATTTATTGACTGTCTTTACCTGAACTATTTAAAATTTAAAAAATTCAAGCATTTCAGAATTTTAAATTTGTGTTTTTTTTATTGATTTAATAATTTGTTTAAATTGTTTTTAATGCATTTTATATAAAAAAAATTCATGTTCTATTAGAATAAACTATTATAGGTGGAACTTATTTCGTTTTTTTTCTAGCAAAGTTTATAAACAAACCTTTACTGAAATCACATTTCCAACTCTATTGTCTCGTAATATAACAATAACCAGTAAGTTATAAATATATAATGAAAATATATGAAACTATTAAAAATATATTAAATAATACCCTAAGGGTTATACTTTTTAAAAATGGGTCTCAATGTGATGAAGAATGAATTTCTGTGTAATTTTAAATTATTATTTTTACTTCGGTTTAGTATATACTATTTAGTAATTTCATAATGAATTAAGTTTTAATTTTTCCTTTGTTTATTATTTTTATTATAATTATTATGTACTTTTATTTGTAATTTGTATTACAAATGTGTATTAAAAAAAAGAACAACCAGTCGCCATCAAACAAAAAATAATTAAAAACTTAAACTCAGACTTAATAAATTAAAACTCAGATTTATTTAACTAAAAAATAAAAACGTAGTGTAAAATCTACCTTTTTTACTTGTCCGTAATTCGATTCGAAATGCAGATTTTTCGAATTTAAATGCTTAACACATTGTAATTCAAAAATGTTTTCTTTTTCGAATCGAACTACAGAGTAAATCCTGACAACCGTAATTATAATTTAGTTAACTGTAAAATTATTAATTTTGACAACAAACAATTATAAAGTTTTGTTCATGTGTATAAGAAATGTTGCATCTTTTTTTTATTGTTTTACAAAAATTCTTTTAATAAACATTTTTTTTCCTTTTTTTAAGTTTCAATATGATCATTATTTGAATTTAGTAAAATAAATAAATTTGTTTGTACCTATAACTTAATTGAAACCATACACATGCACACAAATAAAGATTAAATTCTTAAATAGTATTCCAATATATTAACGATATGTTAATTTTTTTATTTTAGTTTTTAAATAAATTGATAGAACGACGTACATACGTTCAAAAATTCTTATAAAAATAGTTCCAACTCTTTGAATGTATTGTATAATGTAATAAAAATTAAATAAAAAATAAATAAATAAATAAAAAAAATAATTTTAAAAAATTAAAAAATATTTTATTATTTATTTAATCATTTGAATCATGGAAATTCCAATAAACAAAATTGTTTAATTGATCCAACTTAATTTTTTTTAAGGTAGTTTTAGACAAGATGTATAATTTTATAAATGCTATATACAAAATGTATTTCATTGATCACTAATAGGAAAATTATAACTAATTTCTACCCAACCTCTGATCGATTAAAGTTTTACAATAAATTGAAAATTTTGTGTTAATATATATGGTTCGTTCAACAGCTATATTTTACTAACTCAGTTCTCTTAAGTTTTGGTTAAAAAATTTGTATTTTACTATTTTGGAAAGATAAAAATTTGGTATGAAAAGATAGGTCCATGTATTGTAACGTGCATCTCAAAAAATAAGGTTTTTTTTTAAATAATAGTCGAGTAAAATTTTTTTAAAACTATCTAAAATTGTAGAACATATTCACATTATGCCTTTTAACAAAAAAAAAAAAAAAATAATAATAATAAAATTCAGCAATAATAAAAAAAAATTACCATATTATATTATGTAGCGTGCGTCACGATTTGAGTTCCTCCAAATTGCATTAAAAAGCTTTGCAATTGTTATTTTGTTTTTTTTTTACCCACACTTTTTGCTTAGTTTTTTCATTAATTAATTATATCTGAAATTCATGTGATATTTAAAAAATTCTAACCTTAGATAAGCGGCCAAGTAAAAATATACAAAAAAAGTCAGCAAAAAATATTTATAATTTTGTTTTTTTTTTAGTTTTTAATTTTAATGGCAAGGTTTTAAAACCATAGAGCCAGGGTATCCCACACAGGTTCAGAATCCGTAAGTCGACCTATACCTTCATATAGGAAGTCGGAGCTGAACGCGAATATTCTTTTCTTTAAAAGTTTTGCAAAGGTTAATTAAGACTTCGGGTGACTGTACAGTTAACCGACGCCACGCAATTAACCAATGCGAGAGTGAGACGTGAAACTCTCGAAGACGGATGAAAAGGACGGCCTGATTGCCCTTAAGAGATAATGGCAATGACGCGCGAGCTCTTGACCCGACCAGAGCTGAATCACGACGTAATAATTTTATGCTTTCAACCTTAATATGTATATCTTTAACTATAGGAGGTAACCTATACACATTTAAGAATTATTTTAAAAGATATTTTAAACAAGTGATTTAATGTAAAACCGTTTCTAAGTTCCCATGAAAAAAACATTTTTGGCGTTTTTTTTTTAAATTGTATACTTGAGGTGAGGAACTATGGAGCAAAGCTCACTTACTCCCACTTTAAACAGGAGGTCGTGTAACTCTAAAGCAAATCAGGTACATCTCTTACCATGTAAAATAAAAAAAAAAAAAAACATTTCTGGAACAAAAATGTAACTCTCCAATTCATAAAAATTAAAGCAGTTATTTAAAAAATCTATTTTATAAGCCCATTTATAAACCTTTAATATTTTTTAGAATAAGGCAGAAAAAAAAACTTTTTTTATTTTCAAGCGTTTTCTATGAATAAAGAATTTTTTAAAATGAATCTATCATGTAAAAATGTAAAAAGGTTGATGTCAGGTGATGTTACGAAGCCAACTGATTGTTTTTTGCACGGCACAATGCCTAAGTTTGTTTACATTTAAATTAATTTTTAATGTGCGTTAGTAAAAAATTTTTTTGGTAAAATTTGTGAAAAAAAATTATAAAAATATTAATATTTCTGCAATACCTTAGGTAAAATACAAGTTATAATTAGAATAAAGAACATCTTCTATGTTTTTAAATCAGAAAATGTAAAATGCCCGTTGTGTTTTTCCTAGTGGTTTAAAGTTGTGAAAAATGTTTTAAAGAAACACAAATGTGTGATCTAAACTTGCAGCAATTTATGTAATAAATTTAAAATACTTATTTATTTTAAAATTTTTTTGAGTAAATTCTAAAAATACAATTTTATTCAAAAGTGAAAAAACCAGTTGCTCTTTTTGTGCTTTAACATTCTCCGGGCCTTTTTGTATTTGTTTTAGGGATGTTGTGACCTGATACTGTTATAAAAATAGTGATAAAAAAGGTGAGTACAATTAACATTTCTAATAGCAACAAATAATAATTTGCATTTGTAGTCATAGTATGATTATTGAATGATCCTTTAATTTAACATAATTACGATAACTTGCAACCATTATATGTTTTCATCACAATCATAGTATGTTGCTCTTTGATTATGATTACCACAACCAAATCTTTTTCTTTTCGTGCGGGCAACGATGTTTTAATAATGAAAAACATTGCCTTCTTCGGTTATTTTACAAAAAAAAAAAAAAAAACAATGCACCGAATTAATTTTAAAAATTAATACAAAATTATTTTTAATAAGTTTTTTAAATCGTATTATAACAAGTTATTTAATTTCAAATACAGTGGTTATAATATTAGGGAAAAAACCAACAATATAAAAGCATCCTTTAATAAATTCTGTAGGATAAATATTTTAAATACGTGTAGATTTGCAGAATGCGAAATTATCCTGCACAGATTTTATTGCCCGTTCTGCACAAATACTACTCCTTTGCTGATTTTTGATTAATAAATATTATTTTATTCAATGTTTAAGAAAGCATTTCTTGGCGTTTTTAAATCTTGCTAATAATAACTGGTTTAAAATTTGAAAGTTATCTTTATGCAGTTTTGTTTTCCATTTTATTTCAATAAATTATTTTAATAAATTCTCTAACAAATGCAAATTTTAAACTTCATCGCTGATGGTGCGTGAACTTTTGCAATGCTAGCGAAAAAGTAAAAGGATAAATGGTGAATGATTTTGTTCCTTAACCCCATCAATATGGGTATAAAATGAAAGGGATTGTTAAGTATAATATAGTAGCTAACTACGTAAGAACTCAAAATTAAAGATGGCGTTCGAAGTTATTAAGCAAAATGGCATATAAAACTAAAAATGATATCTAGGCTATGTTATGGTGTGGTCATTACACCAATATACATACATACATATATGGCACTCATGTTGTTTATAATTTAGTAATTGAAAGACTTTAAAATTTTGTTTTTTTTTCTACCTTTTGTACGAATATGTGAAAGTTTTATTTAAACTTTTATTAAAAGACTTTTCGAACTTCGCTTTCTATCAAAGTTTTTTTCGAACAACAAATATTGATATTTTAGTTGCATGAACAATTTTATATTGAACAAAACTTTGCTTTCGATGGTTTTTTAGTCACAGCTGATAGAAATAAGTTGATGTGAATTTAAATTAATAGAGTTCACAATAGCGCAAATTTTTGTAAAATATACGATTATTTCTTTCAAAGGCCTGAAAACAACAAAACCTGAGTAGTATGAAAAACTACTGTTTTTTCAACAATAAAGTCGCTGCTACGATTCCATTACTCTTGCAATTAAAAGAAACTTTATTTTCATCATCTCTGGCGCGACATGATTCCCCACATACGAATAGTTCGGCCCCAATCCCTGTTATTTATGTTACAGATTTTTCACTTATTTAAAATTACGATTATAGTGGAGGTTTTTATTACGATCACGAAATCCGCAATAAGGTTGAATGTCGATGGAAATATTTGCCCAAAACTTCACGACTAACACCTTTCTTTTTGAAATCGGTTAAATATGTAGAAAATAAAAAAAAAACGAACAGATAATTTAAACGTATAGTTTTTTTTATTTATTTATTTTAGATAAATTTAGATTTGCAAACATTTCTGTATTGCGTTACTTAATAGAGCGCGCTCGAAGTCTATGAGAAAATTTAGTTCTTAACAGCAATCACAATTTTTAATTAAAAGCCTAAATAAGTTTTTCAAAAACAATTTAACAAACAAGCACCTATTTATAATACAATTTCTGTTTGGTACCATACATTATAATAATATCAGAATAAATACTGGTTTCAGAACTATTAGACTAGAGCTATGCGCTACATTCAAAATTAAACGAAAAGGGTGTAAAACATAACAAAAATTACATACAACTTATCACCTAAAAATGTATATTCTAGTCACAAAAATCGGTAACAAATATCATATGTTTAGTTACTTTCAAGACGTCCCTTGAAGAAATTTTCACTCAAATTTTCTTCCAATTTAACAGGATCGGTGACAGGCATACGACAGACTTTATCATGACATATATAAACTGTCGGTTGGTCATTAATCATTTTGAATTTTTTCTGTACACGTTGATTGTAGGCCTGTTCGGGTTCTTGAGGATTGACATGAACTATAATCATGCCGGGTATATAGTATTTACGGCAAATATCTACGAATTTCTTTGTAGTTGCGGAATCTGGTCCAACAACCGCTACTACATCGAGACCGTTTTCATGTAACATTAATGCGGATAACATTTTGGGAAGAGCGTAACCAAAAGGATGCTGATCGGCAAAGAATTCGAATAGTTTAGAGGCGCGTTGAGCGTAACTGTCCTCATCAAAGTAATGTGAGAGCAGAATAAGATTACGAGCAGCAACGCTATTACCACACGGTTCAGCCCCGTCATGATCTGCAAAATATAAAAAATATTTTGTTGAGAAAATTTAAAAAAATCTAAGTTAAAAAAAAATAAACTAAACAAAAAGAAACTACAACACATTGATATCCAAAAACAAGTAAGAGTGCTATATTCGGACGTGCCGAATCTTATATACCCTTCACAACGTGCAGCCATGCAATAACAGTAGTTTGTACCACCATTCATCTCGTATGAAATACGTACATATATATATATATATAAAACACATACATATATAACAAGTAATAGCGCTATATTCGGCCGTGCCGAATCTTATATACCCTTCACAACGTGTAGTTATGCAATACCAGTAGTTTGTATCACCATTCATCTCATATGAAAAACTTACATACATATATAAAAACATCCCATTGTAAAATTATAAATTTACGTAAGTATGTATGTATGTTAAAAAAAAATTAAAAAAAAAATAATTAATATAAATAATAAATATAAAACAAAAAAAAAAAAATAAAAAAAAATATAAAAAAAATAACAATAAAAATATAAATAATATATAAAATAAAAAAAATTAAAAAAAAAATTAAAAAAAAAAAAAAAATTAAAAAAAAAAATAGTTTGGCTCAGCTGGGATTCGATGCCATGCTTACTCTAAGCAGTATACACGTTTGTATGTATGTATGTTGTTGTTGTAATGTTGTTTTTGTGAAAAAAAAATCGAGGTGGTCGTGGGTTTTTGCTCATATCTCATACCGATCTACTCCCGAATATTGCTGATATTTTAATACCTCACCCGGGTCCAAGCGATGTCGGGGGGCTTCAAAAGTTGATTTTAACATACACACGAACATAAGGACAGACTGACAGAGCTTACTCAACTCCCCTATTCATAAGCTTTCAGAAAGTATATACTTTATGGGGTCGGAAATGAAAATTGTAGAAATTTCACACGGAATGACAAACCTATATACATACATATACCATTTTTCACTGTTTTTATTTTTTTTTAAATATATGTAAAAATGTTTTTTTGTAAATTTTTTAAATTCATATTTTTAAATTAACTCACCATCCTTTAAACGCACCACCACATTGGAAGCATTAGCTTTCGAATAAAAATAGGCCCCATGTATTGAATCCCAAAATAAATTATCCTGAATTTCTTGTAATTCCTTGGCCCACTGCAAAGCAAAGGGATCCAAAGAGGCCTTGTAATAATCCAACAAACCTTTAATTAAAAAGGCATAATCATCTAAAAATCCATCTATATGTTCGGCCCTAAAAAAACGTAAATTATTAAATTATTATTAAGCCAAGAAAGAAAAACTATAAACGAACATACTCTAAATTCTCCTGCAAGGTACTATCATTAGTAGACACACCATAGCAAGACCTTCTTAACAATTTCGTTTCTTTGTCAAACAAATTATCATGCATAAATTTGACCAATTTTACTGCGGCAGCCATGTATTCGGGCCGTTTGCCATCACTACAATTGGCCAGCTTACAAAGACCGGTTAGCACGAGACCATTCCAAGAACATATGATTTTTGTATCCAAATGTGGTCTAGGACGCTGTTTTCTTATGTCATTTAAAATATTATTAGTAGTTTTTAAAATTTCCTTCACTTGCTTTTCCTCCAGCGAAAACTTTTCACAGGTTTTTTTAAGCGATTCTCTAACAACTAAAATATTTTTCGCATTTAAATGACCATGAGGATCACTGGCCGGGTCGACATTACCCAAAGGCTTGACAGCATAATGATGACAATATAGTTCAAAAATTTTATTAACATCCATTTTAATGTCAAGATATTTATCTACATTTTCTTTGATGGCTTTTTCGATTTCCTTATAGGTCCAAGCATAAAAAGCACCCTCCACTTTTTTAGAATCCCCTGCCTTGGGCAAAGAATCTGCATCTTCGCCAGCATAAAAACCACCCGAAGGATGTTGTAAATCTGTAGTTATATAGCGAAAAATACCATCTGCATATTCGCGAAACATGTCATCTCTGGTTAACTTGTAGGCATTAGCATAAGCGGACAATAATTGACCCTGATCGTAGAGCATCTTTTCAAAATGTGGTATATGCCATTTACGATCCACTGAATAACGGGCAAAACCACCAAACACATGATCATGTATGCCACCTCGTCCAATATGATGTAAAGTCTGTACAGCCATATCCAAAATATCCGCATTTTTAGTTACAATATAAGCATGAAATAGAAAATTTAGCCTAGAGACTTCGGGAAATTTAGGATGGCTGCCAAAGCCACCATATTCGCTATCATAACGTTGCGTAAATATTCTAAGAGCTTCTTGCAGTTTAGCATCAGCACTTCCCGGTTCGAAAACTACTTCAGTGGACTTTTCACTAAGAGATTTTTGGATAGCAGTGATCACTTGTAGTCCAGTAGTTTTTAAATCTTCTTCGTTGGCTGCCCATTTGGAAGAAATAGTTTTCAGGACCGTTTTGAAGGAGGGCATACCCCATCTAAAGAAATTAAACATGCAATGTTCCTAATTAATGTTGAAATTTAAAAGTTATTATGATGAAATTTTGCAATTAGAAATTATATTCCTTCAAATCCTTATATAATGTTAGGATGATCTCGATATGTTCGTTCGTCTGTATGTCTTTGAAAAGAAAAATCTAGCTTAAACGAAAAAACCTTACGTGAGAAATGTTAAGATGCTAAAAATGCTTTTTGTCGCGAGAGTAGGTCACGTTAGTGTGACTGTTTAGCATCAAGTATAATGCCTAAACGCACTGACATTAACTAATCCATTGATCATATTTTTTTAAACGACAAACATTTGCATTTAATGTTAATGGTATTTAATACTTGACAATGACGGTTATTTTTATAAGGTCGGATTTAGAGAACAAAACAGAATTGTGTTTCCACAATCTAAATTTTATAAACTCAAATTATTAAAATTTTTAGAACATTTTTAACATCTTTCAATAGTCAATTTCTTGTGATGAAACGAATAGCATGCATAACAATTGTTAGAAGTGAATTCTAGTTGGACTCTCATAGAAGAAATGAGTCAATGAGCCAACTTTTAAAAGCTTATTTATATTTTAATAATAACATTTTTGGTAAAATTTTTAAATTTCTATAAAATTTTGATTTTTAGAAAAATCATTATTTTTATATACGAAAATCTTGATCAACAACTTACCGATCGTGTGGTGGAAAGTAGGTACCCGAAGTTATGGGTGCCAAATCCGGTGTTAACCATACACTCATGGGCCAACCGCCACTACCGTTCATCATCAAGACAAACTGCATATATATGCGATCAATATCTGGTCTCTCCTCACGATCCACCTTAATGTTGACAAAATTTTGATTCATAATGGCGGCCACCTCTTCATCTTCAAAAGATTCATGTTCCATGACGTGGCACCAGTGACAAGTGGAATAGCCCACTGATAGAAAAATTAATTTATTTTCACTTTTCGCCTTTGAGATGGCCTCATCGCCCCATGGGTACCAATCGACCGGATTATGGGCATGCTGCAGTAGATAAGGTGATCTTTCATGGGCCAAACGATTGGTAAATTTTGGTGCTGCAGTTTCTGGTAGTAAATTGTCGGTAGCACCATCACTCCCAGTAGACATGGTTCGTAAATGATTTAGACGTGGTAGTAAACTATGATAAACAAAAGACGCCTTATAACTAATTTACCAACACCTCAAAAAACAAGTAACAGTGCTATATTCGGCCGTGCCGAATCTTATATACCCTTCACAACGTGTAGTCATGCAATAACAATTGTTTGTATCACCATTCATCTCATATCAAATACGTACATATGTATATACTGGTTAGAATAAATGTGGCATCGAATCCCAGCTGAGCCAAAAAAATTTTATTTTATATAATATATTATTTATATTTTGTTATTATTTTTTTTTTATATTTTTTTTAAAATTTTTTAAAATTTTTTTTAAAATTATTTTAAAATTTTTTTTCTGTAATTTTTTTTATTATTTTTTTTTTATTTTTAATATTTTTTCTTTTTGTAATTTTTTCTTTTTTTGTATGGTTTTTACATGTATTTATGTATGTATGTTGTTGTTGTAATTGTGTAAAAAAACGAGGTGGTCGTGGTTTTTTGCTCATATCTCAGAAAGTTATTGGGCGATTCTGCTGAATTTCAATAGCGATTCATTCCTGAATATTTCCAAGAGATTGATACCATATACAGATCTGAGGAACATATAGTTGCTTCTAAAAGTTGATTTCAACCAACACACGGACAGACGGGCAGACGGACAGACGGACAGACGGTCAGGGCTTAATCGACTCCTCTATTCATAAGCTTTCAGAAAATATATACTTTATGGGGTCGGAAATGAAAATTGTAGAAATTACAAACGGAATGACAAAGCTATATATACCCTTGTGCACCACAGGTGAAGGGTATAAAAATATATATATATATAAAAGTACAGAAAATTTAAAAATAAAAAAATATTAAATGGAAAATATGGCGGTAACGCATAGTTTTCGAGTTATAGACCTCTAAAGTTTTCATATTCATATGCAATGTGCGATTTATACTTTATTTCTAAACGTGTGTTGTCTGTGTATTTGATTTTTTTCAATTAACAATTACAAGTAATTGTAATTGACATTTTTCAATTACAATTACATTTTATTGTAATTGAGTTAAGTCCTTACTTTCAATTACAATTACTTGTAATTGTAATTTAGACTACCTCAATTTCAAATTACATGTAATTGTAATTGAAATGTAATTGAGATCCCCCAGGTCTGATCTGCAGAGACGTAATTTGGAGGGGAAGTTTTAGTGCGTGAAACCAGTGTTCCTTTTATTATAAAGGAGAAAATCATTGTGCTCTTCCGAGACCATCTATGCAGATAAAGTTTAGTTGATGTAACTGACGTTGACGTCCTTTGGTCCGACTATGCAGGCAACTTTAGTTATCGAATCCAGTGTTGGTTATACCATAGAGGAGAAAATCGTCGAGTGTCGCCGAAGGTCTATTTGACAAATCTGGTTTGGTTATACCATAGAGGAGAACATATTTGATCTCGGCCAAAGGGAAATGTATATGTTTACCTAGTGCACTTCCGTAAAATTTTTGTAAAATGCTTTAAACACTGTTTCGACACCTGAAGAATTAAAAATTTTTAAATAAATTTTACATATCAAGAAAGATCCATTCAATCGCCTTCTAATGATATCAATACTGGTCATAGTGGAAAAGGATTCATTCTAAATTCATCCAACATGATAATAATATCTTAAACAATTCAGGTCAGTAAACATCATTAACTCATGAAACATCAGTATTTTTCACCTAATATGCAAAAAATTTATGTGCTTATTGGAATCAAATGCAGTTCATTAAAAAATAACTTCTACGTCATATTTTTGTGCTGGGTAGTAGGTATATATGAAAACTTTACAGGCCCATGACTCAAAAACTAATCGCTGGCGACACTTTTTTAAATAATACTTTATTCTTACTTTCCAATGTTCTGTTCGTTATATATTTATTATTTTTTTTTTGGAGTTGTATTGGTTTTCTAAATCTGTTTCAAAAACGAAATTTTAAAAGCATTCAAATAATGTGATTACAAGTAAATTGTATGCAATATTTTGATGCATGTTAAGCTGAATGCAATGATATTTGTTATGTTTGTTAGATTGTGCTTACGTAATTTGAGCCAGTGACTTGCTGCGTTTTAGTGCAACACAGTTTGATGCAGTAGCTGATGAAGGTGTTGTTGAAGAAGCGACTGATGTACTTACAAGACAGCGAGGTGTTGAGCTCGTTATACCCTGTTGTTGAGCTGTAATTAATAATAAACTAACACTATTGCTGCTTAAGTTCTGAGCACTAGTTGTTGTGACACCCTTAGTGGCCGTATTTTGTGAGGTTTGACGAACTAAACTAGTAGATCGAGATATATTTTTAAACATATCAAAGCTTGTGCAAAGACCTCTTTTAACGCGAGATCTGTATCGCTCACGCTCTCTTCAGATCTTGGATGGGAGTGGGGACCACACAAAAAACGGTTTTTGGACGAGGAATTAAATGTGAAAATCTTTTATAATTTAAACGTGAATTTTCGTTTAAATTACATAGATTTATCCTTTCTACCTGCAAATACCACCTGGGTGTGTCGTCTGTCCACCACCCTTAGATAATTACACAAATATTGTCTTAGTCTAGTTTATTTTTGTTATTATTGTACCAAGTTGTTTTAGCTATTGTTAGTTATTTTATTATCGCTTGGAAACTAATCACACACGTTTTCTTCGTTTTTTTATTTGTTAACAAAAATCTATCCCAATTTGATAACAAAAAAATTTTCCGTCGCCTCACTTTTATAATTTTCTATAACAAAATTATTAACTACTGAAGTGATTTGCTACTTGTTTTATTATTTTGCTTTTTGTTTTGTTAATTTGTTCGTAATGTGTGTGTATTTTTTAACGATTCTTTTTGTAGTTCAATTACGTCATGACGTAACTGTTGCGGGTATGATAACCCAACACACAAAATGGACAGTGTTAAATATGTATATAAGGCTCTATCTACACGTGCTACTTTTATTTATTATCATATACAGTGGCCGACAAAAGTCTACGTACGACCACAATTTTTGACATTTTAGAAGTCTAAAAACGTTAAATGAAAAACTAATGATGCATTTTTGTTCCAAATTCAATTTTATTAATATAAAGTTGACAAAAGTCTACATACGACAAACAAGCAATTGTTACTGTTGTTGAATACTAACTGAAAAGTGCCGTTATTTATTTTTTACTTCTGTTATTGCGTTGAAGGATTGATTTATATTCTTTTTAGTAGTGAATTAGAGTGAATAAGTTAATATTAAAACGGATTAATAGCTTGTCGCAAAGAAATTTCAATTGAAGTAAGAAATTTAGTTGTAAGTACAGAAATGAAAAAAACAATTATTTGGTGAAATATCAAAGCTATTAAATTTAAGTAAATCTACTGTTCAAACAATATTTAGCAATTATAAAAGCACTGGTACTTTTGAAAGTAAGCTGCGTAGTGGTCATCAAAAGAAACTCACTCGAAGAGACGTTAGCTTTATTTTAAAAGAAGTTTACAAACAGCCTAAGGTTAATGCTTCAAAATTGGCCGAAAAGCTAGCTAAAAGATCAGAGATAATTGTACATCCACGAACCATACAAAGAAACTTAAATAATAATGGTTACCACAGCAGAACTACTAGAAAAAAACCCATAATAAATGAAAAAAATCGTAAACTTCGATTGGAGTGTGCTAAAAGCATATTGAAAAGGGATTTGATTTCTGGAAACGAGTTTTGTTCACTGACGAATCCAAATATAACATATTTGGAAGTGATGGGAGAGATAAAGTTTGATGAAAAATAAATACAGCGTTGGATCCTAAAAACTTAGTTAGTACAGTTAAACACGGCGGAAGTAGTTTAATGGTTTGGGGTGCTGTGGCTGCTTCTGGAGTAGGAAACCTGATTTTGTTGAGGGTAATATGGATCGGTATCAATTCAAATCTATTTTAGAACAAAATTTGAAACAATCGGTTGATAATTTAAGTCTTGGTGAAAGTTGGATATTCCAACAAGACAACGATCCGCAGTATACGGCGTTAATTGTCAAAGATTGGTTGCTGTACCATGCTCCACGACTTTAGACTTCTAAAATGTCAAAAATTGTGGTCGTACGTAGACTTTTGTCGGTCACTGTATGTACAATGGTACTTCATTATCATGCAAAATTTTTTTTATATTTTTAACCGGTCAATGGTGACGCAAATTTGACTTTGATCAGTCTCACGCACCAAGTTTTTAACTGAAGATTTTTCGAAACGTCTTACTAATTAACTTATACTCTTTAACAATAAAACAAAAATATTTAATCAATTTAATTAAGTTCTTTTATTTCAATATTAAAATTCACTAAATATTCAAATTTGAGCATTATTAAAAATATAAATAAATAGTTATATTTTTTTATTAAGAAAACAATGAGAAATCTTATATTTCTAAAGAGAAAATTATGTTTTTAAGTCTTTCGACACTCGAAACATTTACAAAATAAACAAAAATTGGTATCCTTCCCAATAATCTTTGATAATTTTACTTACATACATACGAGGAGACACACGCTCTTACGCACCGGGATAGTAAAAAAATTCACAAGGTGTGCTCACTAAGCAATTTCGATATGAACAAATGGTAGTGAACGTGCAAAACGGCAGGTAATCTATATACAACCAAAAACAACAGAGAATAAAGTAATTTGAATTTTTTAAGAAACGCGGTCTCACAGGCCATAAGGTTACCATTGGCGAAATAAATGAAAATAGTTTCAACAAGTAATGCGACAAATATATACAGAATAAATTTAATACGAAAAATTGTTTTGGGTGTAAAAAACTAATTCAAATGCAGTAAATACTGAATTTTTAATTTTTTTCTTAATGAAATAGATAATTTTCAATAAATGTTTCAGTTTTAATTTTGACTTTTTAAAAATAAATAATTTTTTTAATTTCTTCATAATTTTTTCACGCACTGTATTTAAATAAATATCAACACAGCCACTAAGCAAGTCACTTGTCACGGTCTCATGGACGACAAAATTAAAGAGCATAAAAATAAAAGAGGTGGGGCTTACAAACAATTGTTTGATCAAATGGGCACCTACATATCATTTAAATCAAAGTTAACAGTATTGAGTAACTACTTTATAGTAAGTATTGAGTAGCAAAACAGGGAAATTACTCGCACTCAGTACTTTGCCAGCACAAATATTCAAATCGATGCAGATAAAATTTTAAGTTCGGTCCTGTAGTTTCTAAGAAAATTGGTTTTAAATATGTATTATAAAAATGCAATTAATTTTTATTTAAAGGACGACTTTTGATAAATTCTTCATTAATGTAAATTTTGCGATGAAATACGTTTAAAATACTTCTTTGGTTTTAGAAGTTTGAAATTATATATATATTTTTTTTTTAAACATTAAAATAGGTTACATTTATAATTAACTAATAGAATTTCGAACTAGGAACATTTACCCATGTCTACCAATATATCAATGTTCAATAAAAAACGCAATTTTTCATTTAATTTGTTAATTTGATGTTTTATTTTATAAAATCTAATTTAATTAGTAAATACATACATAGATACATATATATTTTTATATATTTATTTCTGTTTATTTATATTGATTAAATTATGTTATCAAATATTTCGTTTATATTAAAAGCTAAATTTAAATACACATACAAATATGAAATACAAAGATTTTGAAAATTGAAAAGGACATAACCTTAAAAGAAATTAACTGGCTTAAAACGAGATTGTTACGAGTAAAAATTATTAATTACTATACTATATAACACATAAAAATGAAAGAAATAGTTGGCAACTCTATCACTCCTGCTGAGAATGATTGAATCTTAAGAAAATAGATATGAGAAGAGACTCAAATTAATTTTAAGGACAATTTGATAAGAGAAGATAAATTAATAAAAATCATATTTTAAATCACAAAGCATTGCAAAAACAAATAAACAAACAATTAATTTAACCAAAGAAGCACACGCAATTTTAGACTAAAATTTCTGTTTTTCTATATATTAAAAAAAGAAATAGTTTAACTAGCTGTTTGTAGAACACGTTCATTAAAAGTAAGCGGCAGACAATTTTTGATGTGTTTTACTAGTATAACAAAAACAAATTACGTTCACATTTACAAACAGAATTTTTTTTCTCGCTTAAAGGAATGTTTTCTACAAACAACTTGTAAAACCGTAAAATTTTTTTTAATGTTCTCAAGAAATTCTTTTTAAAATAAATAATACATAAGCGCTCGTTATTTTCATAAAGGAAATATTATTTAACTCAAAAGTGTTTTTATTAGACTTTTTTCTTTAACAAGAATATAAAAATTAAAGAAAAAGCACCATATTTCTATATCAAATATTAAATATATAGTTCAAACATAAATATAAGAAAAAAAAAATCTGTGCGTTTTTCTTAAGCTTTTTCAACACTTTGAATTATGCATATCTCTCTTTAAAGTCACTATATTATTAATCTCTCTTGATACTCTCAATTTTGGTCATGAAAGTAAGGAAATTATTTAGAGATTTCAAAGGTTAATTAAAAAATACTAAAAAAAACTAACTGTTCTTTATTAGACTTATCGATAGAATTAAATAATTATTTTTTTTTATTTTCGTATGTTGTATCACACTTGTTTATACAGATGTATATTAGTTGAATTAAGTATTATTGCGCTTGCGCTCTATCTCTCTTGCTCAACAATCACTTTGTATTAATGTATCACTGAGAGCATTAATGATCTCCTCTCCCATTTTGATTTTATCAGCTATATCACGAGCATCGGTTATTAGTTTGGCTTTCATATTGATGAAATACTCAAAATCGGCAAACTCGTCTGAGCTTAAGTTCTTCTCCAGCAAGCTGACCACACTAATGCCACGTCGATCAATGTTTTCCTTAAGACGTTTAGCTTCTGTTAATTGTTCCAATAAACGTTCGCGTTTATTTACAAGAGATTTCTATAAAGAAAAGTTACAAGGTAAGAGAACATTAATTGATTTGATTAAACTAAAGGCAACTTTGTATTTATACCTTTTCTGAATTATTTTCATCAATTGTTGTTAAATTATTTTCTGCTCGGGCGAGCCGTTCTGACAGCGATAACAACAAACCGGTTATATGACCAATGTCTGCAATATAGGTGCGACACTTGGAGGCCTCTATCGGTCTAACCTTATCGTTTAGTTTATTCAATAAACAATTACCCAGCTCATCGTTAATGGCAGATTCTTCGTCTAAGCAAGATTGTTCTTTAGTTAAGATGCGTACTTTATTATTTAAATTTTTAATTAAGTCATCCTGCAAGAGCAAAGAAAAAAATAAATAAAAAATATTATTAAAACCATTACTTTTTTTAAGTTTTAGCAACATGCTAAACTTACCACTTTATTCTTTAAAATATCACATTGTTCTGGCGTTTGTTCTATCTCGCTCAACTTCAATTCCACCGTTATCTTTTCACTTGAATCCTGATCTTCCTTAGTTCTATTACTTTTAGTTAGCGTTGAGGTGCCCACATCACGTTTGCTGGGCCTTAAAGGTACATTGGGATTATAAAGATTACTGACATAATCGGCCACTGTTTTAGAACCGGGAGGACATAGAATATATATGAGGGCATCGTTGGGTGGCAACATACTGGCCAATTCTTTAGACATTTTCTCACAATCATCTTCTATAGGCAGGCGTTGGCGAGGTTGTAGTGTTGTGCGAGTTGGTGTATCTGTTTCCTTGGTATTTGTGACTTCCAGCGATAGACTCTTTAGTTCATTGTCGGCTATGTCATCGGTTTGTGAGGCAGTTTCCACTGTACTGGAATTAATTCTCAAAATAATTTCGCTACGTTGTACTAGCTTTAAACTATCGATAGTAGAATCTAGCTGAGATAATATACTACTACCATCCGTATTCTGTTCTTGTTTTTGTTCGTTTTCTTCTAAAATCTTTGGTGATTTTGAATTGCAGGTATTTGTGTTGGTGGCGGTATTAGAATGTGCAATTAAGTCTTCTTCTACGGCAAGTGCTGGTGGTGTAGTTGTAGGTACCGGTGATGGATATTCATCTAGTGCATCGGAAAAAGATTTTTCCTTATCGATATTCTCCGATTCGTGGCTTTTTGGTATATCAATCACATGGGCCTGTGAGGTTTTGTTAGTAATACTTTGGGGTGACATTTGGGTGACGTAACCTCCCATAAATGTATTATCCGCTATATGAGCTGACATTAACTGAGATTGCAATTGTGTTATCTTTTCGATATTCTCTCTTAACGACTCTTGTCTGGTTACCGATTTCTTATTATTACTGTTGTTAATGTTGTTGGCAAACGTAGTATTTACTAATTCGGCTCTAAATATTGAATGATTACTATTATTAGCCGATTCCGCATTAGTGCTACTGCTCATATTGCTACTGTTATTAAGTCTCTCCTCATGACTGTTACAACTTTCCGACAAAGAGCTCAACGAAGATAGTGATGAATTGTTATTATTTTCCTTTAAATGGCTTGCATCTATTAGAGTTGGTTCTTCTATGGTTGTTTCCAAATTATTTAGAGGTTTCTTAAAATCTAACGAGGACTGGGTCATATACTTCGTAGGACTTTGAGCTATAGTTGTGGGAACATTGGTATCGAACGACTGAGATCGTGTAAAGTTTGTGGACATATTGTTAAATGTATTAAGTACTGGTGTTGAGTAACGCTGTTGTTGGGCTTGCTGTTGGCCATATGAAGCGTAACCTTGTTGTGAAGTTGGAGAAATTGTTGAGATATTATTGTTGGAGCCATAGCGTAACGAGGGTGTCGAGTTTAAACAGCTGTTGGACGATGGCTGCAGTTTAGCGCCTAACGGTAATACATCTGGCAAATTGCTGGGCAATTTTGGTGTTTGGGCTAAAATATCGTACGAGGTTTTAGTTGTTGCCACCAAATCTTCATTGGAGTGTAATGTCATTTTATAGCTGCCATGATCGGGATCCGAATTGGTCTGCTTCTCCAGACTCTGTCGTGGTAAATACGATGCCTTGGAATTACATCTGTAAATATAACAAGAATGGAAATAAGTTGATTATTATAGAGTTCATTGACTTTTAAATAATGAATAAAAATAAAAACATTTTGGCAATATTACTTCACTAAATTGCATTCGATTACACAGAACAAGCAAAAAACAGCAAAACTAAATAAAATTTGGCACACAGCTAGATAACAACCTAGATTAACACATAGGCTACATTTCATTCCGATAACTACGAACGACGAAGTTGCGGGCACACTCTAGTATTAAAAACTTATCTAGATATGGGCTTTGCGTTTGTTAAATTATCACTATAGGTATTCAAGTCACCGATTTAACTCTTGCGAAAATGTGAAATTGTGTAAATATACTATTACTGACGTAAGCAACGTTTTTAACGAAAAGTTGTTTAACAATCACGGAACGAAGACAACAGGCAAATCAATTGTGAAGCTTCAGATTTTTTAGGTACTAAAAACGCTGACGAGTTGAGCTTACCTTATGTGTAGCTTAATATTTTCGCGATAGTACAGAAGTAAAAGTTGTTCCGTTTGGAAAAAACTACATTTCCGCAAGACCAAAACCGGTGACGTGCATATTTTAATTATGAATATTTTATTTTTCTCAACCTGTTGTGCATTAAGAATTTGTAAAGATTTATCGCGAAAAATGCTAACAATATTAAATCATCGATTGCAGTTAGGCCTTTTTGAAAATGCAACACGAGGGCAAAATTCTCCATCTGAAAAAATGTTGCTGAACCCTTTAATATCGTGAGATGAGCTGGATAATGTTGATTGTAGGACATGGAAACTTCAAACATCATTTGAGGAGGATTCAAATCGAGGATGATGATATATGTGTGTAGAAAATGTTTGCTATGGGGGGCCGCAGTCTAAAAAAAGTACGATGAGAATTTTCGACAATCAACAGTAGGCAATTGTTTTCTAGTCTAGAGTAAAAGTCGGTTCTGGCGCGAGACTTAGTGAAGAAAGGGACACCGATAGGTAATCACGAAATAACTGGTGACCGAAGGAGGAGGAAAAGGGACCTGGGATAATAGTAGTCTGCTGCGATATTTACACTGCCGGTCAAAATAACAGCACAAGTTACAAATATGTTCTTATAAGAGGAACAAATTAATATTAAAGATAGCTGTTCTTTAATAGTTGGCAAAAACAAATTAGTATATAAATCATGTTCTCTCAGAGCGTGTTAGTTTTCATAAAATTTTATTACTTGTCTTTTAAGTATGGTCGATTATTTGTCAACATAATAGCACCAGTAAGCTTATCATTAATATATTCCTTTAAATTTTGCAACAAAAGGAATGAAGAATGAAGGTTTGTGCAATGGCGCGCAAAAAACACTACGATAAAAACGCGACCTAATTATTTTAAGGTGAGTCTAGAAAAAAAAAAGTAAATTGATTACAATGTATTAAGAAATGAGGCTAGAGTGAAAGAACACGGCAAAAAACTTATTATGTATGTCACTTTTAATGTTAAAGCGTTTGGCAAAAATCATCCTTTTATGCTAGCTACGGAATTTAAAAAAGTCATTGGATATACCGGCAAATGTGGAAATTATATGTCGTAGACTGCGATCAAGCAATATCAACGCCTGCAGTTAACGGACAGCACCACTTCTATTATCTAAGCATGTGGTCAAATGCTTGTCATGCAAAAGCATATGTAATTTGACCACTTGAAAAATTAAGGAACATTCTATGGATATGTGAATCGACAACAGTGTTTTTTTTAATAAAAAAAAGGTTCTAGATCTTTTCTTCGAAGACCACCTAATCACGAATTCAAACCTTAGTTTAGATCGTAAAACATATTGCTTGCAGTACAATGGCATTGGATAGTTTTTCATATCAAGGTGTGGGTCCCATATATTATGCTAAAACAACTGTGGACGCAGCCGTATATGTAAAAACCTAGAACGTTTTATGTTACCATAAGCCGTCAATAAAATGCCGATGATGTGGGCCTTTCAATTAGACAATTCACACCAACAAAACGGCAAACAAGTGGTTTATTGATAACCTAATTAATGTGATGACGTGATCTGCAGAGCCGACGGATTTGAACATCTAAAAGCAGATGTACAAGTACAGAAGGCCTTTGGAAAGTTTTAAATAAAATTTAAAATTCCATTCCTGTAGAAAGCTGTCAAAACTCAATGAATTCGGCGGTAAAATGTTGGGCGGCCGTAATTGCAAACAAAGGGCATGCAACAAAGTAAAAAAAAAATACTTTTATATCTATTTAGCTTTGCTTAATTTTTTTAAGAACCACAGATTACGTAAAAAAAAATAACTGGAGAGCCGATTAATTTTTCAAGTGTTCCAATGAATTAATTGACGTTTTTAAGCTAGTATAAAAAAAATAAGTATTGTTTTCCATCATAATAAACTACATACATACATAT
Source organism: Phyto melanocephala (assembly GCA_941918925.1). Taxonomy (NCBI): domain Eukaryota; kingdom Metazoa; phylum Arthropoda; class Insecta; order Diptera; family Rhinophoridae; genus Phyto; species Phyto melanocephala. The sequence continues at coordinate 110,097,468 of OW799237.1, forward strand.
GTACATCACGAGATTTTTATTACGTTTTGGGTAAAATCAAAATAACATTTTTCAAGTTGTAAATAGATAAGCTAAAACATTTAAGTTGGTGTTATTATTATGACCGCAACTGTATATATGTATACAACGATGTCGCTTAAATACGGGATTGCCTTAAAAATACCGTAAACCATCAATTAAAACAGTACGTTTATTTATACCCTTCACACAGTGAAAAAGGGTATAAATATATAGGTTTGTCATTCCGTGTGAAATTTCTACAATTTTCATTTCCGACCCCATAAAGTATATATTTTCTGAAAGCTTATGAATAGGCTCTGTCAGTCTGTATGTTGAAATCAACTTTTTGAAGCCCCCCGATATCGCATGGACCCGGGATGGTTTTAAAATATCAGAGTATCGGGAGTAGATCGGTATTGAAAATCAGAAACATCGGTTCATAAACAGCTGAGATATGAGCAAACACCTACGACCACCTCGATTTTTTTCACAAAAACGACATTACAACAACAACATACATACATACAAACGTGTATACTGGTTAGAGAAAACGTGGCATCTAATCCCAGCTGAGCAAAAAAAAAAAAAAAATTTGTATGTTTTTTTTTAATTTTTTTTTATTTTTTATTTAATATATTATTTATATTTTTATTATTTTTTTTTTTAAATTTTTTATTATTTTGTTGTTTGTTTTATATTTATTATGTATATTTTAATTATTTAAAAAAAAAAAATTTTTTTTAATTTTTAAAAATTTTTTTTTTGTGTTTTTTAAAAAAAAATTTTTTTTTTGTGTTTTTTAAAAAAAAATTTTTAAATTTTTTTTTTTTAAATTTTTTTTTTGTGTTTTTTTTTTAACATACATACGTAAATTTATAATTTTACAATGGGATGTTCTTATATATGTATATTTTTTATATGTATGTACGTAGTTCATATGGGGAATGGTGATACAAACTACTGTTATTGCATGACTACACGTTGTGAAGGGTATATAAGATTCGGCATGGCCGAATATAGCGCTCTTACTAGTTTTTTTTATTTACTGAACTAAATGTATATGCTGCCAGATTGTCATAATAATTTAATTAATTTTAAGCGCTAACTAGTAGCGAGCAAGAGGTTAAGGTTCATTAGCTCAAATAGTACGTGAGTAAATGTTTGATGTTTGCAAAAATAACAAACTACAATAAGCTACAACAAAGATTTAAAGTAAACCTACATACGTAACAGCAAAAACAATAATAATGAATAAACACTATTACAACTGTGTATGCATGTAAGTATATGCGAGTGTTACAGTTTCGATGTTTTGTGCAACGTGAGGTTAACAATGTCAGATTGAAAACAAAAAAAAAACAGTCATTATGATTACATTACATTGTTTTAATTTTATTTGCAATTTAATTTTTTCATTCGTTAAAAAGACAACGTTAAATGTTGTATTAAATGATTGACAAAAATAAAAAATAATAAAAATGTGTATTATCTGTATTACTAAACATAGACAAGAGTTTTTGCCAAGGCACTCCTCTTTCGCTGGCTTTTCTGTAGGTAGGTATGATGTATTATTTTATTTTAATAGTTTTAATATGTCAAAGTTGTAAAAACTGTAATGTTTTAAATGTGCTCACGTATCAAACGGCACAAACATTTCGAAACAAAATTATTTTGATTACCTATACTCGTATGTACATACACAATATATTTTTTAAGAAAACTAATAAAGCTTAAAAGCGCTAAGACTTTCTTTCGTCTTCAATGAATAATTAATCTATGGATTACATACAAATTATTAAACGTTGAAGACATCATTGTTATAGCAACTGTTATTTCTGCTGTTGCTACTTAAAGCGGCACCACCACCAACACTACAAATCAAATGGTCTGTTACTGCTGCTTGTCATTGAATGCTATCGGCTGCAATAGTGTTTGAACTTTTTCCATCACCGTTATTATCATCATCATCATGGGCCACACTTTATCACGCACCTGCCTGCACCTGTCGTACAAGCAAATTTGTTTTATTGTCTTTTTTTTTTCTTCTTCTCGTAAAAAATTAGTTTTCTTTTAGACTACTGCTACTTAGCTTCAGATGTATTGAAAGAGCTTAAACGTTTCGGATATTGAAATCGAAAGTAAAGTTCAATCGACGCAAATTACAATTAACGAAAAAAAAAATTATAAAAAATCACTTCACTACTTGTACTCGTACTATTAAAACAACACTGTTGACGACGGCAACTATCGCTACTGTCTGCCTGACGTGAGTTATTCGATTTTAGTTTTTTTTTCTTAACTAGTTTCACTAGTTTTGTAATATTATTATCAACACATTACAGTGCTGAATATACAAACATACAAGTATGTATGTATTATCAAATAGCTGGATCGATTGATTGTCTGTTATTTTGGTCTCTCATAAAGCATACCACATACATACATACATACATATACATACATACATGTATGCATATAATATAAATATATTATTTACATTTTAGCCGTTATACGAGTAATAATGTATTTTGAATGCATTTAAATTGTTTTATTGAGTTTTTTTTTTTGTTTGCTTGTTTTCAAATACACTGTAAATAATTTAAGTAACTGCCGCCTGCCTGCTCTACTAACATACAATTTAGTTTAAATTCTGTACACACTACGTATGTAAGTAGGTATTTAAAAGAAAACACTTAGTAGGTAGGTATAGGTACGAATTAAATTAATTTTATTTGTTTTATTTAAAACAAAAAAAAAATGCCTTAAACGAAAGTGAAACTGTTGAATTTATGTTGATTACTAAATGAAACAACTGTCTCGTCTATGGTTTTTAAAGTAGATTTGTGTAGTACACGCTCTGGGAATCTGTCTGTACAATGTTCATGTGACAAAATTTGTGTGCATACAATAGCGAATATTATTATAGCATAAACGTGATGATGCTTAGCATTTTGCTACAGGGTGTCGTATTTGTGATATACATACATATGTATATTGCAAATTGTACTTCAGTTTATATTACTTAATTATCGTATTGTACCTACATACAATTGAAATTTCTTCTTAAATTGTATACCTACATCAAAAAGAAATTGCATAAAATTCTAAAAAAAACGAAATTTTAAATTGCCATCTTTCAAATTATTAAAACTAAACTTTAGCTGTCAAAGTTCATACATACAAAACAAATCTGTCTCTCTCTCTCCTTTCTCATTAATTTCAAATGTAAAACTTCATATATAAAAAATATAAACAAAGAAATTCTCTCCGAACTGAGTTTACCTGATGCCTTAAGTTGTATGTCGTACATAGGCGTTTCTCGACCATTCTGGAAGGTGCAATGCCCACAGAATTGTATTTGCCCACCAGCCAAGGAATTATTTTTCTCCCCAAAATTAAAAAAAATTTACTATTTACATTTAATATACTACACATACCCAGAAAAATATTGTTGTAAGAAATTCTCTTCAACATATAAAGAGTTATTTTTCTTGTATTAATATTATCAGCTTGTTATTGATAAATTCTTTTACAAAATTTTGTTAAACAACATAAGTATCTCATACGTTTTTGAGGTGTTGCATTGGATAAATACAGGTATGGGAAATAAAATTGTTTGTCGAAAAAAAAAAAATTTTAAACTAAATTTTAACAAACTGTCTGAAAAATTTTGTTTTATCAATTTGCAAATAAGCAATTCAATAATATTTAAAAACAAGTAAGAGCGCTATTTTCGGCCGTGCCGAATCTTATATACCCTTCACAACGTGTAGTCATGCAATAACAGTAGTTTGTATCACCATTCATCTCATATGAAATACGTACATATATATATAAAAACATCACCTTGTAAAATTATAAATTTACTATGTATGTTAAAAAATAAAAAAAAATGAAAAAAAAATTTAAAAAAAAATAATTAAAATATATATAATAAATATGAAACAAAAAAAATAAAAAAAAAATTAAAAAAAAATTAAAAAAAAAGAATAAAAAAAAATAATAAAAATAAAAATAATATATTAAATAAAAAATAAAAAAAAAATATATAAAATTTTTTTTTTTTGGCTCACGCTTTCTCTAACCAGTATACACGTTTGTATGTATGTATGTATGTCGTTGTTGTAATGTTGTTTTGTGAATAAAAAATCGAGGTGGTCGTGGGTTTTTGCTCATATCTCAGTTGTTTATGTACCGATGTTTCTGATTTTCAATACCGATCTACTCTCGAATATTTCTGATATTTTAATACCTCACTCGAGTCCAAGCGATATCGGGGGCTTCAAAAAGTTGATTTCAACATACACACGGACAGACGGACTGACTGACAGAGCTTAATCGACTCCCCTATTCATAAGTTTTCAGAAAATATATACTTTATGGGGTCGGAATAAAATTATAGAAATTTCACACGGAATGACAAACCTATATATACCCTTTTTCACTGTGTAAAGGGTATAAAAATATCTTAAATTTTGTTACACATTTAACAATCATTACCCTCTAGCTAAATATTAAACAAGGTTCGCTTTTAACAGTCCTATAACTACTCAGCAAAAGAAGACATGCAAAAGAAATAGTGAATGCATGAGTTCAACCTTTGATAAAGTGGTTTAATTTAGGTGAAACATTTTAACATTTTAACATTAACGAGACACTGGAGAGCATGTGTTTATGTGAATATACATATTAACAAAATTCACTTCATTCTAATGAAACCTATGTTTCATGAGTTAATAATGTTTGTTTACATGAAATGCTTAAGAATTTTTAAATGCATTTGCATGTCATTTGAAGCACAACATTAAAAGGCTACCTATTTTGGACTTAGAGAAGACATTCTTCATGCCTCCTCCTGCGATTATGAATTAAAAGTCATGAATAATGATATTCACATTGAACTTGTGGAAAAGATTTTTGCTGGGTAGTTGTAACGAAACTGTGGCATTGACTAAAAAATAAACAAACTCACCATCGTAAAATTGAAGAGTACTTTGTTTTTCAAACATATGTAAATGTTATTAATATCAGCGTTTAAAACTATATACAAATTAACTAGTTGGGGTCCGATGACAACCTAATGTTAAAATCGATAGTTTAATATATGAAAAAAGGACAGATATGGAACTCGTCTTAAACTAGAAGAAACTAGTATATTTATAACCACATAATAGTTACTTTATCTGCAGGGATATTATCTTTTTTAAATTTTAAATATGTTTGTATATGCAATTGCTTTATATGTGCCATTTTTATGTATTCTTTAATTTGAAAATAAAATTTGATTTAACACACTGTATTTTCATTTAAAAAATTTATTTTAAGGCATTAGGCAAGTGCATCGTTTTTTAAAAAATTTTTGTGTAACGCATTTAGGTTGCATTTTTGGTGTAGTCTCTTTTTAAAAATATAAATACTAGCTGAGGCTGAGGAACGTGTCGCTGGCCCCAATAAACATTTTAGATTTTGCTACATGCTCTTATGTTTTTATTAATCATTTGGCCTAATTGAGTTTATATGTATGTACGCAAAAATTTTTTAACATAAAAGAATACTGCAATTTTCGAATTATTTTTTTTTTAATTAAAATATATCATCTTTTCAATAAGATTGAATTGTTCAATAAACCTAAAATGTAGACGACATACTTAAATTCGCAAGATTACATGGTAAAAAAAAATCAGGTATTTACATAATATTCTGAGAAAAAATTGTTTTTCGCACGAAATGCGTATTTTTTTAAAGCCTACTGTAAAGGATGGACCATCTGTCGGCTTAAATATGAAGCAGCTGTTATTTCCAATTTTGGCAATACTTATGTCATTCTATTCTGTCACAAAATTCAGTATATTACCTCCGCTGAACGAAATGAATCGATTCAAGCTTGAGCAACGTTGGATGAAGCACATTTTCATCTTGTTGAGTACTTCAATAAGCAAAATTGTCATATTTGGGGCTCAGAAACCCCAAACGTGGCCTAACATAAGCCAATGCACCCATTACGAATGACTGTTTGGTGCGGCTTGTGGAGCGGAGGCATCATTGGACCATATTTCTTTAAAAATGAGGACGACGCAACTCATACACATAGCTGCCAGATAAAATTGGAGTAAAATCGTCTAATTTGGGGAAAAAAATCGTCAAAATCGTCAAATGGCTTACGCAAATCGTCATAAAAACGTCAAAATAATGAAACGCATTTTTTAAAACAAAACATTTTTTACATATTTAATGCATAACATAACAAACTTTTTAAATCTAAAGAGATAAATGGTTTTATTAGACCCCTTTAAGTTTAGAACATGACAATAAATATAATACAATTTAGAATTAATTTCGAAAAATAAATATTAATATTTATATATAAATACAAAAAATAATAAATACTGAATTGGCTGCATCTAATTCAGACTAATTGACAAATAATTATAATCATTTCTTTCTAAAGTTTCTACCGATTAAGGTAGCTTTAGACAAGCGTAAGACGAGCGCAATGCCAAAATAAACTACATCGTTTCGCTTTTCAGCCCATAAACTTATTTTTGGATCCGCAAACCAGCCTTCCTTAATTTTCTTCTTCTTGTTGGTTACTGAAAAACACCATTAAAATTTAATTTTTGCTACTACAAAGTTTTGTATAAAAAATGGATGAAATTTCTACTTACAGAGGAAGAGCTGCTACAATTTTCATCATCTTCGTTTTCTATTGAAAATATAATATAAACATTTAAATATAATTAAAACCTTAAGAATCAAATGTTTTAATGTATAATTAAAAAGAACTTACCATTTTTTTGAAAAGTATTTAAGCATATTAATTTGTCACTTGTTTTTAAATAAATTTACTTAAAAAATTAAAATTGTTTTAAGCGCGTTTCCAAATTTATATTTGTTCGTGTTTTAGGTATCAGTTGATGAAATGTGTCATATACTATGTTAAAAAAGGAACAAAGTGGAAAAATTATTCACACAAACACATTAAATAATGATAGATTTATCTCTTTCACTCTGTTCTATTATTAAAAACATAAAAAACCATTACAAATTATTTTTATTTAGTTTAAGGTTGATCTAAAAGTAATGAAAAATGTTGCAAGTATGAATTCTTGAAAATCGTCAAAAACATAACATAAATCGTCAAATCGTCAACGTGTAATTTTAGCACGTAAAATCGTCAAAATGACGATAAATCGTCAAATCTGGCAGCTATGCTCATACAGTCAATGAAGACACCTACCGCACCATGATAACCGATTTATTTCTATCTCTCTTCATGGTATCGATGTGAACGATGTTTGGTTTTAACAGAATGGCGAAACCTGCCACACATCTCTTGTCACAATCGATGTATTACGTACAACCTTTGATAGCCGTTTAATTTGTCGAAATAATGATGTCAGTTGGCCGCCAAGAAGCTGCGTTGGACTATTTTCTGTGGGGCACCGTTTAAGACAAGTGTTAAGCAGACAAACCAGCGACAATTCTTGATGCCACTGCCGAAATACATTCCAATACACTCGAAAATTGGTCCGATCGAATGGGATGCTGTGAGGCCAGCCGCTTCTGTCATATGAATAAAAAAATATTTCATTTCTAACCGGAACAATTGTACCTCACAACAAGAACATAAATTTGGAAAAATTGTAAATCGTTTTTGCTTTATTGCATTTTTAAATTTAAACTTTTAAATGTAAATGACAGGCTTAAGCATAGAGTATTTCTAGTTTTCTTCTCTGCAAACCTTTTGCGAAGTAAGGGAAAAATGAATGTACTTGCAACTGGTTAATTTGTACGGTTTTTTTTTATTAATAAATTCACTACCGCGTCAAAGTAATACTTTTTTCGAAGCGCAAATAAGCGTTTTTCCATTTTAAAATTTAATATTAGTGCTTTAAAAACTCGTTTTTTTACTGGGCACACATTTTGTCCTAAAGCAATAAGAAACTGACAATATGTATATCAATCGATAATAAAATTTTACAAGAACACATCATTCTTTCAAAAGAAAAGTCGTAATATCGAATTGAATGTTTTACAGAGTAATTTTGTATTCTACCATTTATGTCTTAATAGTACTTAAGTGTGAATTTATGTAACAAATAATTCAAATAAACAAAACAAATATGTACAACTTTCCCAATTTCTTTGTACCCCCACATAATTACAATAATTTTTTGTTGTTGTCATAATATATAACAAAATTCCCTTTACCATTATGTATTGATTAGTATGCAATGCATACTAAGCTTTGAAACTTTACAGCAAATGCTGTTAATATTCAATAAGCACAACAAAATGTAATTTGAGTGAACACCACACACATGTACATACATATTTGTTTATGTTAATTGCGGTTTGTACGTTTGACGTTCGTCGTTGCTCATGCTCTCTTGTTTTGATCACAAATATTGTGATGTTATAATTAATCATTTTGTTATTATGTATGTATTATTGTGTTATGATAGCCGGCCAAATTTTTCTATGTAATTTTGAAGATTTAACGAAATAAACAATAAATAATGCTAACAGTAAACACAATAATAATTAATAAAAATATTAAAAATTTATAAAATAGTAAAAATTACCGGGCAAAAAGTACCTACGTGGACATGGCAAAAAAGAAATATGTATGTATGTACTTATAATTCTGTGGCTTGGAGCTAAAAGGGCCAATGTTAAAATATTTACTTTTGAGAAAATTGGAATTGAACTTTAACTTTTATAGGTGCTTTCATAGTGACATTGGCCAGAATTTTATTTATGAAGCTGTTCTGGGTTAAGTATGACTTTAGCTGCAATAATTAACTCAAAAGAGCAAAAAAGTGACATCGGCCCTTTTAGCTCCAAGCCACAGAATTATATGCGGCAGACATATGAGAGGCGTAATACAACATATGTATGTATTTTTAATTTTAAATAACAAAAATGGCTTAAATATGATAAGTTGTAAAAATTAGAATATTTGGGGAATTCAAATGGTTGTTATAAAGTCATATGTTTTACTATAATAGCACGAAATAATATGACTGCTGTGAACAACCCCTCATAATTTAGTGTGCTATTTTAAATTTGAGTCAGATGTTTTAAAAGAAGCAGTTATAAATATGTTTTTAAATTAAAAAATGTCAAAAACGAGTGAAAAAACGAAACTAATAACCGGTTTGTGCGAAAATTATTGTAATTGTAATGGCTGGCTCAAGTAGCTATAAACATAATTGCATCTGTTTAAATTTAAATGACACTTTTTGTAGGTGATGAAGAACAAGCTAATAAAATGTTTTAAATAAGCATTGCTAGTTTGCTTACTTATTGCAGAAGCGTCCAACTTGGGGTTCCAAAATCTGATAAGTGACAGCTAAGCGTGTTAAAAAAGATTTACGATAAAAGATTTAATCAGATGGTTCGGAATCGACCGGAAGAATTTGTGTATATATTGGATTTAATAAAAGACGATGATGTATTTAACACAAGTCCAAAAACGGCATACATACATATTTTTAAACGCCTGTATTTAAAATTTTTACTAATTTAAAAGTTATAAAAATGTAATTAAGTGCGATGTTTTAAAACTGTGAAAAATGTTAAGGCATACTAACAAACTTATTGCTCACATATATCATATATCAATGACAACGGCGTGTGAATATTATCGCCGGTTCAAAAAAAGAGTTTCAGCCGTTCGGCTCGGATTTACATATATTTAAAAGTCCTGACAAAACATAAGCATAGAACAAAAAGTCTTAAAATTTTAGGACTTTTTTTCTTAGAAGTACAACAAAAAAACTTTTTTAAACTAGTATAAAATATTAGCACATTATGACAATATGACTTGATAGAATACCGTTTGAATCTTCCAATTGTTTTTATAATGCCAAAAGTATTTACAATAGCAGATTTACCGAGTAAACATGATTATTGATTACAAATAGATTAAATGAAAGTCATGTAAAATAGTTTTTCGACTGAACGTACTTTTTAAAGATTTAACGAAATGAGAGGTGTGTATGTATACAAATATCAAAGGTAGAAAGGCTGTAACTCAACTAATTGTAACTTTACATGGGAAGACAAAAACGTAATAGAAACTGAAATTTTTTTGTCGAGTTGTATTTGTGTGAAATGTTTTGGAATGACTGAAAAATTCAGTATCGTAAAAAAATACAAGTTAGGGCTTTTCTACTTGAGACCATCGATATGTTTTTAAAATTTTACTAAAACGATCAAACATAAGTGGAACATAACGAATTTTTCCATACAAAAAGGCATTTAAAACTCGTTGTAGAAACTAGTCGTGAGATAGAATAATGTTTTTGGATAATTGTTTTTAGAACACTTACATACATTTTAAATTATAAAACAAATTTAACATTTAAATGACAGTAGGTACTTAAAGTTTTTGCTGAAGACTTGCTTATGGGCATTGTTTCCTTTGATAGCGATTTAGCTGTTTTATAATTAAAAAGATAAATTAGATTTCTGACATATCGTCATAGTAATAGACAGATTTACACTTTAATTTTCCATAATTTCTAGCTTTTATTTTCCTACTAGAAAAGCCCGGCGCGCGTTGCTACGGCCCTTAATGAATAAAAATGCATTCTAAATTTAAACTGAATATCAAGTGCAAACAGCTAAAAATTATAATTTATTTCTTATGGGCGTGGCCCTGCCCACTTTTCTAATCATGAAATTATATAGTCATGACAGCTCAATATGTGTGTGCAAAGCTTCAGAAAAATCGATCTAGTGCAAGTAGCCAAAAATGATAACTTATTTCTTATGGGCATAGCACTGCCCACTTTTCTAATCACGAAATTGTAAAGTCATGACAGCTCAATATGTGTGCAAAGTTTCAGAAAAATCGTTTCAGTGCAAATATCTCTAAATAATAATCTTTTTTTTATGGGCGTGGCACTGCCCACTTTTCTAATCACTAAATTGTAAAGTCATGACAGCTCAATATGTGTGCAAAGTTTTTGAAAAATCTGTCCAGTGAAAGTATCTCAAAATTATAAATTTTTTTTATGAGCGTGGCCCTGCCCACTTTTCTAATCTTGAAATTATAAAGTCATGACAGCTCAATATATGTGAAAAGTTTCAAGAAAATTGGTCCAGTGCAAGTACCACAAAATTATAATTTTTTCTAACACGAAATTATACAGTCATGACAGGTCAATATGTGTGCAAAGTTTCAGAAAAATCGGTCAAGTACAAGTAGTTAAAAATGATAACAAATTTTTTGGGCGTGGCCCCGCCCACTTTTTGCCACCCATAAACACTCCCTGGAATGTGTACAACAACTTGCCCAAGTTTGAGTCCGATCGGTTTTACAGTTTCGGAGTCTATAACTAACGCACACACACACAAACACACACACAGAGTTTCACTTTTATATATATAGATAGATAGATGAGAAACTTAACGAAGTTGTATTTTCTAAGTTTTTTGCTAATTTGTTTTATATTGACGAAAAATATTAAATATCTTTTAAAACATAATGAAAGTCAACACATAAACAAATAAACATTTAAAAATTGAGTCCTATTCGTTAAGTTTGTATTTTTTAATTAAACCATTTTTTGATATTTTAACATTACTCTTTTCATGAAATTTTACATGACTTTTTCACAGAGATGTGGCATTGGACCGATTAAGCATTAGATCTCGGATTTAAAAAAATATTTCAAAGTTGTCACTTGCATAGAAAAAAACACTAAATTTTAAGATTGAGTTCTAAGCGAGACAACCTTTTTTTGTTTTACATTTTTATTTAATTTTTTTTTTACGTTAACGAAACCTATTAATTTTCAAACCAAAAAATAATTAATTATAGTTTTGCGTAAAAATTATTTGCTTTAGTGAATTTTTCTAATTTTTACAATTAATCAAATTTTAGTTTTTTTTTATTAAAAATGACTGTTATCTAATACATATGTACGTACGTATGTATGTAAGTATGTTGGTATTTGAGGGCGTAATTGAATAACGTATTAAAATATGTACATACCCACTAACATAAACTTTACAACTTTTTATAAACTAGTTTGAAAGAGCATTTCACATTTTATTTAAAATTGTTAACAAAAATAAACATATGTATGTACATACAAACAAGAAATTAAATAATAAAAATGATAAAACCTATTAAACCATATAACCAAATGTGACTAATTTAAAAACTGAACTTGATTTTGCTTTAATGATTCAAAAAAAAAAAAAATATCTAAATAAAGGAAAATGCTAAATGAGAAAAAAAGTAACGGTATTATTTCAATAAAATCATTTATACATAATAATGATGTTATAAACAAACGACAAAAAAAAACAAAACAAAAATCCAAATAAAAATGGTGACACATACAAACAAACAAACATAGAGAATAATTTGCATAAAATCAATTTAATTTTTTTTATTAATTTTTTGTTTGAAAATCTTCTATCTGCTCTATTATAAATATTATATCATATACATACATACATACCTACATACATACATACTTATATAAATGCCTACAAATGTATGCATGTATGACTATTTATAAGTATGCATGAATGTATGTTTATGTAAAAGTAGTTTGTGGATATGAATACTATCTTTTTTCAAACAGAAAACAATAACAATTAAATATCATTATGATAATGCACTACCAATGGAAATGTCCATATACATACATACATACATAGTAAAAGAAAAATGGCCAGAGGGCAAATAAATACACTAACATATTGTAATAATGAAGTTAATTTATTTGTCTTCCGAATCAAATACTTTGTATATCTACTATATGTACCAACATACATATGTACATACTTCATGCATATTTGTATTATAATGCCGGTAGATGTATAAAAAAAAGAAAACAAAATAATACACATTTTTTTATTTTTTTACAAATATTTTTTACATAAAACAACAATGTAGGCACATACGCATATTTGTTTAAACATGTATGTATGAATGTATGTATGCTAATTATGTTTGTTTGAACTTCCGTTATAATATCTGACTACACTACCAGAAATTATTAGGGAAATTTCAAATAAGTAAGTTTAAAAGTGTACTTTAAATTCGATATTCAATTTAGGTCATAACTGTTATAAACAATATTTAAAGAAATCCTGAAATAAGATTTACCATAATTTATCAAGAATTTTTATAAACTGGGGCTGAATTACGGCTTTTGATATCGATAGAAATTTTACTCGAACAATCGCGTTCACTGTGCTTTAGCTATAGAGATTCTAATAAGAATTTTTGAATTTCGATCACTTTGGAATGCCGTAATTTGCCCCCTGATCTCTAAACAACAGTTACAAATAATATTCATTGTGATCTTTGATAACTATTATATACATATTATTTTGTCCTTCTATGATCGTTACAAAATTTTTTGGTCTCACGGAAGGGGGTTACATGAACTTTTTAAAATTGTTCTTAGTTAATACGTAGAAGCTACAGTATAGTTCTTATACCTATTGGTTATAAAAAAATCTTAAAAAAACTTTTCTGTTATTACAGGGCCTTGCACATTAATCAAGTAAGACTGCTATATTCGGCCGTACCGAATCTGAGAATACCCTACACCATCATATACATACATAGGTATGCGCAGATTTTAAAATTCATGTTTTACTCCATTTTCTATTTCCGATGCCATCTTACGAATTTTTACATAGTTCATAGTCAAGTTTGACTAGTCAAGCTTTTTAATTTGATACCAAAATTGATGGGGATTAAAAAAAAATCCGCCATTTTGTTGTAGACGCCATCTTGATTACATACTGGTTAAGCCCTTTTATTTGATACCGATATTGTGGGCGTTGAAAGGGACAAAGCCGTCATTAATATATTTGACTCATATATTCGCCATTTACTCTAGGAAGCCATCTTAGATTTTTACTTTTTCCAAATTGACTGTATTTAACTGGTTAAGCCTACCATTTAATACTAATATTCGGGTCATCCATGGGATACCTTTTTAAATACCAGATATGACCCACCACCATTTATTGACCACCATTTTGTAGTAGCAGCCATCATGGATTTTAATTCTTTTTATATTGTATTATTTTGCTCTAGTCAAGTTCTTTTATTAGATTGGCTGTTTCGGTTGTATAGAAACCAAAAAAATTGATTTTCGCTTAAAAATTTTAGTAAAACACTGTAGATTTTGCATTATAGTGCTTATATCTGAGACATTTTCAAACCGGTTTGTCGGTTTTTTTCTCAGAAATAAGTTCTGAAACCACGGCTTATAATTTGGTGTCTTCAGCGTGTCCAAAAATTATTTAGGAGCATGAAAAATTTGATATATTTAAAAAAAAAATAATTTTTTTCAGGAATTTTATGCCTATAACTTGGTCGATTAGTGACTGCTTTGTACAAAATTTTTGACGAGTATCTCTGAAGGTATAAAATATCTATAAATAGTCAAAACCATGTCTAGAAATTATTTAAGAGTTGAAAAGTTTACATTTTTGTAAAAAAAGGGGAAAAAACAGAGGCATTTGTGTTTGTTTGCTCATATCTCAGAAAGTTAAGAGGCGATCGAGCTGAAACCGCTCAGTTTTAGAAAATTGCTGATATTTTTTTGTCCTATGATACACATAGGTCTATGGAATGTCGTGGGGCTTTAAAAAACTGAACAAACTGTCACACGGACATTAGTCAATCGACTCCCCTTTCAGAAAATATATACTTTATGGGTTTGGAAATTAATATTGTAGAAATTTAACACGAAATGACAATTTTATATCTGTGGCTTGGAGCTAAAAGGGCCAATGCCAAAATATTTACTTTTGAGAAAATTGTAATTGAATTTTAACTTTTAAAGGTGCTTTCATAGTGACATTGGCCAGCATTTTATTTATGAAGCTGTTCTGGGTTAAGTATGACTAATGCAATGATTAACTAAAAAGAGCAAAAAAGTGACATTGGCCCTTTTAGCTCCAAGCCACAGATATATACTCTCTGCGAAGGGTACGAAAATATAACTATTGCAGATCCCTTCATATAATTTTTGGAGGTAATAATTTTTGCAAAGTCAACCAATATCGTACTTTAAACAGTGGTAAGAACGGTTTGTTATATTTTGACATTTTCATTTTAAATGTTACCAAATGGTAATTCAGAGCCTGCTTACTCATGCCGGACTCATCTAAGAGATACAAAATATCATTAAAAATAGTATTTTTTGTTAAGGCATGTTAACATTAGGCAAATATTCAACGAAATAGAAGTAACCACAAAGTGTATAAAAAAAATAAAAAATAAATTTCTGTTATTTTAAAAATTTTATTGATTTAATAAAATTTTCATATCAATCCCTTGTTATATATTTTGACGATATTTGGTGTAATGAAAATCACATTATATTAAATAATTATTTACCAAAAATAGTGGTCACGCTTTTTTTTAGCAAATAGCTGGCAAGTATGACGTAGCTTTAGAAATTATTTTTCATTTAAATCTTAGCCAAAACGTTATATTCGAAACATGTTTATTATCAAAACAAACCATAATAACAGTAAATAAATATTTAGCAAAATTACGCTTATTTACGCAAATATTTGTTAAATGCGAACATAACTCTATGAAGGTAAAACAGTGCGTAATCTATTAAAATAAAGAAAAAATTTTCTTCGAATTTGCATGTTACATATACTGTTTTGTAAAAATGTGTTGTTTAGACTAGTATTATTGCAAAATTTTGTATAAATCATAAAAAAAGTAAAAAATAAAACGAAATGTAATAAAAAATTGCCATTGGCAGGTTGTTAGTTCAATTACTAACAAATCGCTAACGCCATTAAGACGCCAAACAAAAATACATTTGTACGTTGTATGTAAAAGCCTGAACATATTTTTAGTTTCTAACAAAATATGTATGTATGTATATCCATGTGGACTCTTAACAAAACAACTCAAGTCGAGATAAGAAAATTTTCAAGTTTGTTTATCATAGAAGTAAAATTTTCACGACAATTTGTTTGCCATATTCTGCGTATTTCTATGTTTAATAATTTAAAATATAATTTGTATAAAAAGGGTAATGTCTTTATAACATAATTTTTGAACTTCTTTTGTTTTTGTGTTTTTCTGAAAAATCTAAAAATTTAATCAAAACTTTATAGTCTATTTCGAGTAATAGAACAAAATATATTATGTCAAAAACATCAAATAATTGTTTTTTTTTGACTAGTATTGTATTTTTTGAAATAAGTTGTTTTGTCATAAGTTCATACATACATACATAAAATTTGTAAGTGAATAATACAGTAGCAGTTTCTCCAGCCAACAAACAAATGAATGGTATGCTGTTCAACTGGCTGGTTGGTTGAATGTCGGCTGCAGCCGCTGTAATCACTTGCATTCTTCACCAAATAATTTTAAATATGATGGAGATGATGATTTCTATTGTATAAAATCTACATCATAGGCCAGTTTTATTGTTCATTATGACGCTCATGATAATGATGATTCAGTCCATATGTTTTTTATATTTTTATGCATTTATGTTTCTATGCATAATAGATGCGACAACAACAACAACAAAAATATTTTTAAAATGTAATACCGTCCAAACGATAGTAAAAGTATTTAAATCATTATTTCGAAACACTTTATACATAAGTAAGAGATTCTTAACCACTGGCTAGCGGCACTTTTGACTGACTCGAAATGCTAAAAGTACGCCGCCAAATTTTGATAAACATATAATTATGTTAGAAGTATCCCTATTATCTACATGTAATTAATCCTTTAATTGAATTACATCTCATTAGTGGATACATCAGTATTCGTGGGGGTGGTTTTATCACCTCTACTGCGGAATATGACTGTTGAAAAACTTCTCAGTAGACTGGACATGGTGGGCATACATACGATAGTGAGACCGATAATTACTAACGCGTCTGCCGTTTGTTGGCCGAAGTCCACCCAAGTAACATTGAAGCGGAAGTTGAATGTGGTTCAGAAGATTGGTTGCATTGTTATATGTGGTGCAATGTGTACCACGCAGACACAAGCAATGGAGGCAGTGTTGGTATTGAGTGCTTGGATAGTGATATCAGTAATTTTACTGATTTTACTCTCAAAGACGGAAGAGCAGGACCCAAGGTTTAATCAATTGAGTTGAACCTGTCCTGCTTCTTAAGCCGAAGAATACGTGTCCGTATACCAGGCGGATATGCTGGGATTGATGCAGGCGTTGGAAAACCTGCTGGAAGACCGAGTACATGGGAAAGGGATTATCATTGAACTTGATAACCATTCTGTGCGGCAGACGAGCTTCCGAGGAGAGGAGCTATTGCGGTTTGTGCGGACCGGAACCTAGAGTTGCTCTAGGGGATGAGCAAGTGCGGGCAAGAGTAATACAATAGGTGGAATCATCGAATCTGAAAAGGTGGATGATGATAATCACATGTAGACACGCACTTATGGTGCTCAGAGAGCCCCTTAACAGGTATGCAGTTGGGTACTCGGAAACTGCTCTGCACACAACATAGTAAATATCATCTGCTCAAGATTAGAATTGTGGAGGATGATGATTTTAGAATGTAATTACCACATGAAGTATGCGAATGTCCGGCAATGGCTGGCAGCAGACTTAGTTACATCGGCAAACACACATTAGATATATGTAAGTGCTATGGGGAAAAGTGGTCTGAGGTAACTGCTGGCGATTACAAAGGACGCTGTGATGAGGATTATAAATAATCATTAGTTTACAACTTGAGTCATAATAGTCTAGAGTTAACTCCTGTCGCGGAACGAGACTCAGTTAGTCCGCTGATACCTCCTCGGTATCCTTGTAAACACTGAGGAACGAAGGGGGTCGAAAGGGGAAACGTTTATGGAAGAGGTCTGCTTCGGGTTCCCCCTTAAATGTATATATATATACCCTTAATTACACTACAGTTATTTTTGTAGTTTGTATTATTTAATTTCTCTCACATTTAAAATAATTAAAAATGTTAAAAATCGCTGCACTAGATAGACAACATAAATAAAAATAAAAAAAAAAACAAATAATAGACATAATATAAAAAAAACTTGTATAATAAATGTTTATTTAGAAAAAATGTAAAAGAAAAAAGTTGTAAACGAATTTAAAATGCTTATAGTTTGGAAAATTTTTATAACAAAAAAAAATGTATCCAAAACTTTCTGTGAAGAGTATGTTGTATAATTTTTAAAAAGAGAATCATTAAACTAGAACTTATAGGGAAATTTATCTTTGGTTTCAAATTAATGGAAAATTTGATATTAACATGAAATTTATCGAAAATTTTGAATACTGTCGAATGTGCTACTTTTGAAAAATTCTTTACGGTAACTCTAATTGGGAGGATAAAAAAACACCATAATAAAAAAAAAGAGACAGAAAACAAATGGAGAACAACTTGTCAACAACTTGAAGTTGCCATATCATTATCTCAAGTTCATTTATTTACCAACAATGGTGCAAAATTTATAAATAAATGACAAAAAAAAATGTCATTTAACATTAATTTTTTGTGGCAATTGGCTGCTGAATATCATATTATAAAGTTGGGTATAAGTCAGCCATAAAACTAATAACACCCCCTTTCTTTTAGTTTTGAATTAAATAAAATAAACTAAAAACATTTTGAACTTGTGAAAACAGCAGGGGTATCTACATACATACTTTCCAAGTCTTTTAAATAACAACAATACAGTGAATTTTTAAAAACTAAATATGCATATACATACATACATATATATATTTGTTTGTGTTTTTTTGTTTTTGTAATATGACAATACGACGCAAAACAAATAAAAACTTAAATGACATGTGTAACAAGAAGCAGGTTTTTATGTGCATACATATGCACTTTTGGGAATGTAATATTAGAATAACATCTGCCACTTAAGCAGAATTATCGACCATAATCATTTTTCATTCTTAATTCAAGACAGATGCTTTTTTTTCTCTCTAACATTCAGTTTTCCTTTTAAGAGTGTGTTTGTTCGTATCAATATGATACGTGCCTTAATGTGGAGTATTTTACTTAAATAAATTAAAGCTGAATAAGATTTTTAAGATCGTATCCACTACACTGTAGCCGTAATTAATTGTATGTAGGTCAACAAAAAAAAAAAAAAAAACAATAGATCGATTAATTCGCTTTCTAAAGGCCTTGTGATGCTCTCGTCATCTAATAATTCTTCTCTGTAATCTGATGTAAAGCAATGGGTATGGGAGTTTAAAAATTCAATTAGAAACTAACAAAATATTTTTCATTCATATATAGTTATAAACTACATATTTATAAATGATTTCTGTGTATGAAACTAAAATCAGATGTCTGAAATGGGGGGACGAACAGCTTTTAAAGTACTCTATTATAAATATTCTTTTGTGCGCACTACTAGCACTAATTGTGTAAATACATTTTACCATTAAGGCACGTTTTACTTCAATATTAATTAAAATGAAACCAGAAGTTGCAGATAATGATTTTTAAAAGGATTTTGTGTTGTCTTCAACAAACTCAAGCATTTAAAGCTTTCTTAGAGTAACAAAGCCCTCTCTACAAATATATCTTTTATGTTAGGGCATGATAATTTTACCTCAAAATTTTTAAGTTTTATCGTCAGCCATCATGTTTTGTTTTAGATTTTTTTAGCTCTGTTTTTATCTTGTTCTTGTTAACATGTTATACTGAAACCCTCATTATGAAATTAAAAAAAAAAAAAAAAAATTATAACAAGAGAACCTGGTGTTGGTTTAATTTTTTACAGTCAAAACACATAAAATGATTTACAAAAAGTGATGACATGAAAAATAACTTGACCAGCAGCAATTAAATGCAAATTATTTGTGGCTTAAAGGCTTTTAACAATGTTTAAAAGTGTTTAACAGAATGGAATACTAACGAAAATTTCACTACATTTTATGTTGATGGTTTTTAATATTTTCTCTATGTTTATATTTTTGTTTTTTTTTTCGCACTCGTATCAAACATCAGACTTTCATTTCAAATCAAATCACTTAGAGCCAAAGCACGATTAAAACATTTTAAAATCATTTGATGTTTTCATATCAGATTCCTGTATGTTTGGCTGTATTGTATTTATTATGAATGTACGAGTACTTTCAAAATTAATGTAAAACAATTGTTTTATGTGAGTGCTGTGCTGTTTTCATATACAATTTTGTTTAAAACTTTCTTTCAAATCACCATATTGAATTTAAAAACAAAAAACACATCGTTTATATTTTAATAAACAGAAAACAACTGTTAATATTTAGTCAAAAATCACACACCCTTTAGTATCATAATAACGGTAATGTCTCAAAACAAAAAATAATTTTTGATGCATTTTTATTTTTTACACTGACTACTCTGTAGCGTGAACGCAGTGAGAAAGCCTTATAATATGAACAAATTTGTCGGTTATCCAAATCGTTTTGATAAAAAAGGGGAATTCCCGTTAATGATTGCACAGGTTTAGCTTAGTGCGCGCTGCTGATTTAACATGATCTTATCTATAGTTTTTCGTGAAAAATGTCACAAAAACTACCAAAATTCTAAAGTTAAACTTCTTGTGGTTGGAAAAGCAAAATATCCTCGCTCTTTTAGAAATTTTAAATCTCCTGTGGACTACAATTGCTCCAAATCGTAATGGATGACAGCTGTCATTTTTGAAAATTGGTTTAACTATTAATGGACGCTATTGGCCATTTTAATTTAACTTGGCAACGTCTTGAAAAGAAAACAATAGCAAAATGCTGGCTGAAGATTTTTAGTTCTTTAGGAGATGAAGAAGACTGTGAAGAGGATATCCCGTTAGCTATTTTGCGCGAAAGAATTTGTTCAGCAATTGAAATTTAAAAATTAAAAGATAATCCCAAAGGTAACACATTTTTTAAAATAAATTTTAACGTACTTTTTTTTCTTTACATAACAATCCAAAACACAAAAGAATATATGAATTTGAGTTAAAATACATGTCTAATTTATTTGGAAACTTAAAAGAGTTACACCTTCGTCAACATGAACAACTTCGCAAACACGCTTGGTTTTAATAGTTCACGTTACCGCGAGTCTACTGTATTTAGTTAAAAAGTGTAAAATGCCATTTCCCCTATAATTAATTAATAAATCAAAAAATGCAAGTGTCATTTTGAGGAAATAAATAAATATATTACATTGACTGAAATAAAACGGCAATAATTGTGTTTTAAGTAATTTATTTTTAAATGCATCTGGCAACTTTCAATATCATTGTAAAATGGCGCAATTGTAATAGTAAATGTGTAGGAATAACATTCTGAATATTTAAAAGCAAAAAAAGGGCTGCCAGATGATTTGCAATAATTTAATGAAGTGCTGAAAAAAGAAGTAAACATTGCGTTATGACCAACATTTTCAAAAATTATCTTAAATGACCTAAATACATATGTAAATATGAATGTTTATACAAATGTATAAATGTGATAAAAAAAAAGCAATAAAACAATAAATAAACAAACAAACTCCTATAAATATTCAAATAAGTACATGTATTTTGTGCCAGAATAAGGAAACATGTGGTAAATTTTTATTATAACATCAAATTTGGAAAAAAACCTCAATTAGCTATAACAAAAATTACATTAGTTTGTGCTGTCTTTGCCAGTCCTGGTTGGTGGTGGCTCAACATGAATAGCAAATGATGTCATCTGTTTTATACTACATAAAACAAGAGGGACATTATATAAACAATACAAACTAAGAAATTGCGGAATAAATGACCTGATTTGAATTAAAAAAAGCAAAGATAAATATAAACTACAAATCATGTGTCAAATACTTGTCACACATACATAAATATCGATATACATATTTATTAGAACAATGACTTTACAAATGACAGTTGTTAAATTTGTTGATTTATTTTTTAGTTGAAGTGCATGCAAAATAAAATAATATTAAATAAAATTTTATTATAATATAAAATAAAAAACAGGCGTTGCGGTCCATGCATAAAGCGCTCATGTGTAACGCTTTGGCATTTTTACGTAAACTTGAACTTCGTGGCTTTTGGGGTTTTGCTTTTGACGGTTGTTGTCTCACAAGCTGTTTGCGTTTTGCAGCAAAAAATACACTTTGGAATGCAAAAATGCACTAATAATAAAAGAAAAATAAAAAGAACTTAATAATTTTGAAAGGGAAACAAAGGAAATCAAATACCTGAAATTAAAACTGCTACTGAAAGGGGGAACTTAACACCTGTTAAGTATAAGAAATTGCTTGAAAAAAAATGTATTTTTGTATGTGCAGGCAAATAAAACAGACTTAAGAATAGTTATAAATTCCTCTCTCTCAAAAGCAAAAATAAAAGATATTAAATTTAACGATTCATACAAAATTTTGTTTTACAAAACATTTCGCAAAATATCTAAATTCTTTTTGATTTTATACTTAATAGATGTGTGACGTTTTTCACAATAATAATAATTTTACGTTTTTGATGTTTATGTATTACAAATCGTTGGCAATAAACGAAACTATTTATAAATATGATGACATTTATTTGTGTTAATATTTACCCTACGTCAAAAGTAGTAGGTAACATCATTTAAGTCAGTCGTTATGCTATTTTTTTTTAGAAATAACAGTATATGTATAATAGAAAACCGTCAAAATTATAAAAACAATCAAGTTTGTTATTCTTTAAAATGATGAAATTAATTTTGTAACTTAATTAAT
Source organism: Phyto melanocephala (assembly GCA_941918925.1). NCBI lineage: Eukaryota > Metazoa > Arthropoda > Insecta > Diptera > Rhinophoridae > Phyto > Phyto melanocephala. The sequence goes on from OW799237.1 coordinate 110,120,190, forward strand.
TCTTTAATACTCTATCCCGTGTTTTCGGTTAATTTTACTTTAATGCAAAATAAAAAGTATGGTAACACTGTAAAGTTATTTTCTACTCAAAGAGTGTCAATAAGGGTACTTACAAAGGGTAGTGCAAACGATGCAAATGATTGAAAAAATTGCACTATTTTTCCCAATTTTTTTTTTTTTTAATAAACTTCAATGCAAAAACTTTGAATTCTCGGTTTTTTATTTTTAAAAACGTTTTAAACAAACTGAAACTGCAAATTATTTATTGTAAAATAAAAATAATAAAATTAAGTTTGACAGATGCAGACATATTATTAAAAGAGAGTTAGTAAGTCTGATGAATTGTATAAAAAAAAAATAAGCCTATAGGATACTTGAACCTTATTAATCTGCCTTGAAATGAATTAACAAAATTTTAGTGAAAAACCTTCAAGAGTTCAGTAAGAAGTTGCCAGATTTTTTTTGTCGGTAACTCGGACAACATCGGCTGAATTGAATATGTATTTCGAATTAAAAATAGAAGCTCACGATCTATCGTAATATGCACAGAAAATTTGTTCTATGTAAATTTGCACAGGTTTAATTGTGAGTACCCTTAATATTAGCTGTTTTATGATGGCAGAAATTTTTAGGGTTTCTTGAGTTTAAGTTGGCATATAAAAATCATGGGAATATATGTATGTATGTGTAAATATGTACATGTTAAATTTTGAATTTAAAAAATTTTGAAAATTTTTTTATTAAAAATATTATGTAAAACTAAAAAATACCTCAATTGATTGAAACAATAAAAAACTTTAGGCATATTGCTATTTTAAATTTTTTTTTTTTTCTTAAATTGCATTTGTTTTTCGTTGCTACAACTATTTAGTTTATGTTTTTGTTTTCAAATTATTAGACACAAAATACTTTGCACATATTTATGTACATATTATCACTTAAATTGAATTATCATTATTTTATTGCTGTTATTGTAGTTTTCATTAGATGAATTGTAACGCCGCGGCGCGCCACTGGGAGCCTTTTTTATTTCTATTGTAATTATTTTTGTTTTTGATCCATTAATTGTAGTTACAATAAAATTTTCTTCTTAATATTTATTAAAAAAATTTGTTGCGATATTGTTTATTAAAAATACCGAAAATACCGCTTGAGCTGATCAACGAATTTTGATAATTTACACGCGATCAACGACGCGACTGCGGCATCAATGCACAAAATGAAAAACAACTGTTGAATATCCAACAAAATAAAATAATTTGCGTGAAAATTATACATATATGTTTTGGTGTGCCTTTTATTTTCACGATTTTTATAAAATTTACTCTCTGGGTGATGTGCTTTTTTGTTGTTGTTTAAATTTATTGACTCTGCTATGTGGTTGGTGGTCAATGTTAATATATTTCTGTGTTTTTGCAATCAACTTATATTATTTTAGGAAAGAGATTAAATACTTCTACATATAATCTTAATGGGCAATTGATTAATGTCAAATTTTATTAGAACTAAAACTAATTAAGTAGACTTGCTAATTTGTATACCCTACATTTACCTTAAAATTATACTCGATCTTTAAATTCGATTGATCTTTATATTTGATATGACCGTTTTGTATGTGGAAAATACTTGCTTGTTGAAATTACTAAAGAAGAAAACATTGGAAAATATATTTAAAACTTCTGACCTAAGATAAAAATTTATGTTTATTGTAATTCATTTTGAAACATCCAAAGAGATTATACAAATAGGCTTTCAATACATAATATTGACAATTTCAACAGAAAATGTTACACAGAAAAAATTATTGTTTAAATACGTTTAATTCAAATAATTTAACTATTTACAAATTTAAATAATATTTTTAATTTATTTAATACATTTTATTGATTTGTTTTAAATTTATGTAAAAAACTGTCACTTTAAAAACAAATTTAAAAGAAAGAAAATACAAATTTAAAAAATAATAAAATTTGTATCGAAAACAAATTTTTGTGAAGAAAGTTTTTAAAACTGGAATTCATTGGACTGCCATAAAAGAACAAAATATTGGAAAACCTATGAATCAGAGAAAGAATGATTTGTTAAGTACCTGCGTACATATGTATTTGTGTAGATATGTGTACGAAAGAGCAGGACGATGTCAAGGTGGCCCTGTTAAATGTTTGAAAGAAACTTGGTTAACTCGGTGGCAATGCATCAACATAATGTTATTTATTGTATGTCTTTGAAAACCTCCTTTTTGAGGTTACTGGTGAAAAAAAACTTTTTTTTGACTAGAATTGGACTTGTGGTTTTAGCTTGACGATGCTGTTGTATTGGCTTTTTAGAAAATAACTTCTTAATACGTCAAATACTGACCTTTTTAATAACCTGATCCACCTTAACTCAAAAAGCTTTTTTTTAGGGTATAAATTAAAGCTTTCGACGTTATTGCAGATATTCCTCTTGTCAAAATTTGTTGTGTCCTAAATGCCTAAGTAGTGGTAAATAGTTTATAAATACCAATTATTTCCTCGTAGTATATCTATACGCCAAGGTCTAACTATCCGATTCAAACAATAAAAAAAGTAAAAATTTAATTTAAGAAACATAAAAGAAAATATGTTTGTTAAAAAATAAATACTCACTGCTCTGTTTTCCGAATAGAATACAGTTGTTCGAAATTGGTAATGCAGTCACGAATTCGAACAATTTGATTTTACTCAGAATACGTAATGGCCACAAATATATACATCAATTTAATGAATTTTTTAACAACTTAAATCTTTTATATATTTGATGTGATAAAAACTTTATTAAAATTAATCCGAAGTTTCACTTATAGACGTAACTAAATTAATTAAAATAATATTTAAAATTTATATAAATTTTAATAAATTTTTTTTAATGATATTTTTTTCGCAATTTTTTTTTCAATTAATTAATAGTATCATTTTGATGGTTGGAACAAAATTAAATAAAATTTTAATTATTAAAATTAATTTCGTAACTGAAATTCATTTTTATTTTTTTCTGTGTAAACGAAGTTTATGTAAAATACTTCCAATGTTTTTTATTTTTAAATAAACATTTTTAAAAATATTACTTTTTACAATTTACCGTTAAAAAAGTTTCATTTGTTTTACAAATATATTTAAAACAAAAAAAAATATATAAAATAAAAACGATTGATCTTGGAACTAAAAATATCTGTGTTTAAAAGTATACTAGTTAAGCTTTAAATAATTGACAACACTTCATAACTCCTCCCATTACAAATGGCGTCAACCAATCTAAAATCTAGTAAAACAATAACTAACGGTATATTTTTAACTTTGGAACGATAACTTAATGGTTGCCAGACTGACTGATTTGTAAACAAGTCAAAAAATCTTTTTTTAATAAAAATTGTCTACATATTTTTTATTTTTGTTTTTAAAAGTTATTGAACTTAAAAAAATAAAAACAATTAATTGTGTTGTTTTAATGCCATTCATTTAAGATAAAATATTTCAAGTTAATTAATTATTAATAAATCAAATGTACATAAATGTATATTTTTGGGCAAACCAAATCATTAAGCCTAAACACGCAAAATTTTTGATATTTAGGTTTTGTAAAAAAAAAATCATTGAAAAGACACATAAATTAAACCTCTTAATTGAAGAATATTATAAAAAAATAAAATATACGGATTAGTGATGGCAAATTCTCCTACCTTTTATTACTCAATACTTTTTATTTGGGTAATCGTTACTTATCAATTTTAACGGATTTTTTAAATTGAAAAGCAAAGTATAAATAATATGCCTGTATAAAGTGTTTTATTAAAAATTATGTAAAACTACGAAAGTTAAATAATTCGAAAAAAAAACAATAAATTTATAATTTTAATTTAAAGACGCCTTAAAAGTTTATTTGGTTTTATCGACAACTTTTTACAAAAGGTTAGTTTTATTTGACAGGTTTGCAAACACATACACCTTTAGAAGTGTATTTTTAGTGGCTGACAAGTCATGTACATACATATTTCTTATAACTAAAAAATTATTTTAGTTTACAGCTTACGAAGGCAATTCATAGAATATAATTTAAAATTACATTGGGTCAATTCACAAGAAGTAGTATTATCGTATTGTCATAATTTTCTAAAAATTTCAAAGAATTGAATTGATATTGTATGTCAAATAATTAAAAAAAAAAAATGACAATACGACAGATGGACACTCTGTGAATTCACCAAATATGAAGATAAAAAAAAATTGTGTAGCGCTTTTTAAAAATATTTTTATAAGTGCGTACCTATGTCCTATTCATTTGTTTGTATATCGAATGCAAGTGCCCGGCTAGCTCAGTCGGTAGAGCATGAGACTCTTAATCTCAGGGTCGTGGGTTCGAGCCCCACGTTGGGCGAACAACTTTATTTTATTTTTGTTTAAAATATTAAATATCTTTCAAACAGCAATTCTAATTTAAAAATATTTTTTAAACATACATACACACCGTTCTTTAGTATTATTATTATTTTTTTTTTTGGTATGGAATGTACCACGTTCATTTAGACTACATTCATTTAGACTAGATCATTTTTCATAATGTCAATAATACACTTCACTTGTGCAAGATAACAACCAGCATATAGTAAATGTATTAAAAATAGCTTTGTTGTATGTTTTTTATTTTTAGTATTTTTTTTTTAAAGAAAAAAAAAATACATGTTAGACAAATCTTCAAGATCATTTTGATTTATGCTCTACTTGAAAACCATTTATGTATGTTTGTTTGGACATGTATGTATTGTATGTAGTAAAGAGCAGCAAATACCTCCAAAAAATACTGTCAGAAGATTCAACAGTTAATTCAGATCAAGAGTATGATCATTTCTGTTCTTTTATTTTTTAAGTGCCACATTGGGCTGCGGATACCCACGCACCACCACTATTTTTACATGTTCTTCGGTTGTTTGACGATCCATACTCGTAAATGGCAAATCTTTCACTAAATGGATAACCATTTAAATAAAATTGTCTGCTCATGTTGGAACTCTAAAGTCACTCAATCTGCGTTGCTTTTGGCTAATAAATTTAAAGTGACAGTCAAGGTAGTTTGAAAAGGTAGTCCTACACAATCATTCTTGTGGTTTAAATTGTTTGTTTGTCTACAATACGCAGTTGCAATTGGTTTAAAACGTTTTAAGATTTTTTCAAATCAAATCTCGTTCGTTGGTCATCACCTTTATTAAAAACGGTTGCACCGATTTCGCTATTTTTTTTAAATGCTTATCGTAAACAAACTTAAATTTTTACGTAAAGAAAAATTTACCACACCCACTTTTTTGATTTATCTAAAATCCGAGAACAGCTAAACCAATTTATTTAATTTGTTTGAAGCTCAGGAATGGTTCTTACGGATATTTTTGTCTGTTCTTGTGCTGCATATCGAGAGTGCTGTTATACCTAGTCTTCAAAAATCGTGTCGGATATTTAAAAACCATGCACAGTTGAGCTTAAAATGAACTGAAAAAGACCAATGGGCGTGGCACCTTCAAATAAATTTTATGAGATATCTAGAAAACTATTGCATCTATATAATTAAAACTTTGTGTAATTAACTTATACCTCATTTGTCTTATTCCTACCGAAAATTTATAGAATCGGAGAAGGGAAAGTGATAAGTGACTCACTCTACCCCTCATATAAAAAATTTATTTTATGACATTTCAGAAACTACAAATGCTAAAGTTTTTAACTCTGGTATTATATATTTTAATGCAGTGTTTGCAATTTATTCATATAAATGTATAGGGTCAAATGAGGGGGCGTATCACCTTCCATACAAGTAAAATATATTTAATGTCATATCTGTAGGTCTATAATTGTTATAGGACTTCAATTTAGTGTAATTGGCTACGATTTTCGTTTACTTTTTTCGGCTCAAAGTAAATAGGGTCAGAGCAGAGGATGTAGTGCTCCCCCTTATACCAAAAACCTAATTTGATGTCATTTCTAGAAAGCTATAATCTCTATTTGGTTTAAACTTAGTACAAGCCGTTTGATAACAATTCCTTTTTAGAACCTAAAATGGAAAGGATCGGGAATGGGGGAGTGATACCCTCATGCGAATAAAATACTACAAATGATGGCAGATAATATTAAAATCTCCTAACGAATACATTGCAATATATCTTCTATTAAATGGGCCAGTAAAGCGGTCTGGGTTCTGCTAGTTATAAATAAACAAACAAAAAATAGAAAAAGTAAAATTTTCACTTTGTTTTTTAAAAAATTATTAAAAATGAGAAAAAAATTGTTTGACATTTGCCGGCAAATATACAAAAACAAATCGCCTGTTTTTTGAATTATTGTATTTGCTGCCACAATGCGCATATCTTGTAAAACTTGGTGTCAAAGCTTTTATTGACAGAAATGCCAGGTTCGAAAAAAAAATTTTAATTTTACATAAAAATAATGTAGCAGTCCAACTACGTCATCTAACGGGGTATTGTGGGCAAGGCATAATCTTTATTTTATCATTCTTAGTAGTGTTTAATACATACTCAGTTTTATAGTGCAAAAACAATATTTTTACAGCGCATTTGTTTTAGTTAATGAATGTGCTTGTGCATAGCTTTAGTATCTAAATACAAATTGAAAATCTTATAATACTATAAAAGGAAAAAAAAAACAAGTAAAAGCGCTATATTCGGCCGTGCCGAATCTTATATACCCTTCACAACGTGTAGTCATGCAATAACAGTAAATTCACGTATGTATGTTAAAAAAAAACAAAAAAAAAAAATAAAAAAAAAATTTAAAAAAAAAATTTAAAAAAAAATTATTATATACATATATAATATATATAAAACAAAAAAAAAAATAAAAAAAAAATTAAAAAAAAAAAAATAAAAAAAAATAATAATAAAAATATATATAATATATTAAATAAAAAATAAAAAAAAAATTAAAAAAAAAAATTTTAAAAAAATTTAAAAAAAAATTTTTTTGCCTCAGCTGGGATTCGATGCCACGTTTTCTCTAACCAGTATACACGTTTGTATGTATGTATGTTGTTGTTGTAATGTTGTTTTTATGAAAAGAAAATCGAGGTGGTCGTGGGTTTTTGCTCATATCTCAGTTGTTTATGTACCGATGTTTCTGATTTTCAATACCGATCTACTCCCGAATATTTCTGATATTTTAATACCTTACCCGGGTCCAACCTATGTCGGGGGGCTTCAAAAAGTTGATTTCAACATACACACGGACAGACGGTCAGACGGACAGACGGTCAGGGCTTAATCGACTCCTCTATTCATAAGCTTTCAGAAAATATATACTTTATGGGGTCGGAAATGAAAATTGTAGAAATTTCACACGGAATGACAAACCTATATATACCCTTTTTCACTGTGTGAAGGGTATAATAAAACATTTTTTAGACAATAATTTTCAAAATTGTACAAAATATACCTTGACTTTAATTTCACCTTTTATATGTTGAACGTAAGTATGTATGTATGTATAAATATATGAAATCACATACATACATAAATGCATACATACATACTTACATTCATACGTATGTCAACAAACTTGTTAGTTGAAAATTCAATTCAACGAACATTTTAATAATGGGTGGAGTATGTATGTATATTAGGCATTTTAAAAATATTAAAATTTTTTAAAAATATCTGGTTGTTCAACGTCTAGACTCACTTCGTAAGGTTAAAACAAAAACTTATTTAGTTTTCTAACACAGACATTTAGATGAAATACATATTTTTTAATAAAAAAAAAATTATCTTTGTTTAATTTGCCAACACTTTATAGGCGTTACTTTGCACTGATAACTGAATGACTGACAAACTTTGTTTTTGTTTTAATGACAGACCAAATCAACATTCGTGTCTTTGTGATCATCAATCAATGACTTCTTTAGATGTTGTACGTACAAATAAAAATTATTTAATGCAAAAGCGTAAAATATGCAAATTTATTAAACTTAAAAAAAAAAACATTAAACTACAACGCAAAAATATTGCAAAAAAACTGCCAATAACGAATAGTTAGCAACAGAATTTAGAGTAGTGTACGCAAGACGTCTCAATACGTAAAAGGTAAACGTGATTCTATTGCAAGTACGGCAAAAACGGTAGTGTTGGTTTTTGTATTTCAAAATTCTACAATTGTATTTGCACATATATGTAGTACAGGTTTTTGAAAATCGGTACCAAGGCAATGGTGAACAAGATTTTTTTGTTTCGAAAATGTCGTTTTGAATGAAGTTTTGCTTTACTAATTTAATTTAAAACAAGTATTTTAAAAAATGTATAAGTACAATAACACCCTTCACTATCAAGTGAGCATTGTAGATTAGTTTAGCTTAGATTTCATGTTTTATGCCTTTATTTCGGACGCCATATTTTATTTTGAATTTTTACATAGTTAACTGTAGCTACTAGTCAAGCACATTTATCTTATACGCACATTGAGGAGTTAAAAAAAATATCCGCCATCTTGAATCTTAACTTTTTCAGTGTTTAAAGTATTCCACTAGGCAAATCTTTTCGTTTGATGCCAATATTGAGCGAATTAAAGTGGGTGCATTTTAAATGAATTGTACGCCATTTTGTAGTGCCGGTTGTCTTAAATTTTAACTTTTTTTTATAGGGTTTTATATTTCGCTACTCATTATATTCTTCTCAGTTGTCCAAAAGTTGAAAAAATTAGATTTTCGTTTGTAAATTTTAGGAAAAATACCAAAGAATTTGTATTTTTGTGCTTATATCTCAGTTAGTTTCAAACCGATTTGTCAGTTTTTTTCTCGGCAATAATTTTTGAGGCTACGGTTTGTATTCTGGTGTCTTCAGCATGTTCAAAAATAATGAAGGAGCTTTAATAATTTGATATAATAATCAAAATTGTTTTTGCCTATAACTTTATCGAACTTATCTAAAACTTTTTAAGAATATCTCAAGAGGCATATCATATCTATAAAAAGTAACAAACGTTTTAATAAATTAACCTGGGCCTGAAAATGCTGCTTTTTGTGGTAAAAACATGGGAAAAAAACAAAGGCAGTCTTGTTTGTTTGCTTATATCTCAGAAACTTATAAAGCGATCGAGCTGGATTTCAATAGCGATTCATTCCCGAATATTTGCAACAGATTGGCACCATACACAGATCTGAGTAACATGTGGGGGCTTCTAAAAGTTGATTTCAACCAACACACGGAAAGAGACAGAGAGATGGACATGGCTCAATCGACTTTGTGGGGTTCGAAATCAATATTGTAATAATTACAAACGGAATGACAAAGCTAAATATACCCTTGGCAGCACAGGTGAAGCGTATAAAAATATACAGCTGAAGAACACCGATTGCTCACCAAAATTTATGGTGAATGTGTTAAATCGATTTTAACATGCAAGAGGTGCTTTGCACGGTTCAGAGTTAATTTTGACACGGAAGGCAAAAATTGCCCTGCCAGTTAAAAAAAGTTTGAAAACCCAGAATTTAATTCAAAATGGCTATCAATCTCATCAAAGAATTAAAAATTCGTTAATAGCTACTCAAGCAGCAATTTCAAAACATTTGTGAGCAACAGGATTCATCAAAAAGAGGGAAAATTGGGTACCATATGAATTTAAGCCGAGGGAACTTAAAAGACGACCTTTGAGGTCCCGAATGCTGCTTGAACGCTATAAAAGAAAATTATTTTTGCACCGAATCATTACTTGTAATAATAAATGTATCCATTAAGATAACCCAAAGCCAAGACAACCAGCTGAATTGTTATCAAAGCCAAATATTTCTAAGTTTATGTTCAGTATGTGGCGGAACTAAAAGGGTTTTATATATTATGAGCTGCCGAAATCTAGCCAAACCAAAATAAGGAACCTGTACCGAATGCAACTGATTTGGTTTAAGTAAGAATTGACCGAACTACTCTCAGAATATAAAACCCAAATATTCCAGCATGACATGTTCCAATATCTCTTTAAACCTATTAAAAAAGAAGTTCACGACTACTACATTTTGTTTCGTTCGATCCAAAACGCTTTCTTTCTCGGGGATATGCTTCACTTCAAAACAGACTATCCGAAATTGATTTAATTTCTTTTTAGCCTCAAACGATCAGCAGTTCTCTTGGTGCGGAATCTTAAAGTTGACACAAAGATCGGAAAAAGTTAAAGCTTGCAAGCACTTATACTTTGAATAAGTTTACATTGTACAAATATTTCAAACTAAAAATTTTAAAAATCCATAATTTTTAAGATTTACATTTCTTTGATTTAAATTTATTTAAATTAAATTTTGTACCGTTTTCAGTTTAGTTATTATTGTAGTTCTACAACAGTCGATTACAACAGTTGGCTTCGTTCCTGGTCTAAATTTTAAATTAAATTACGACCAATACTTCGAATAAGAGGTTTTCATGAACAGACAGATGTGAACGTATTCTAGAGATTATAAACCAATTTGTATTCTTTAAGTTTAACGTAACAGTTTCTATGAAAATACATGTATGTTTAAAAAAGTACCAACTAAAGGGAAATATTTTAGTACCTTTTTATCATGTCTGATCTTTTATTTTCATGGTTGCAATTTACGTTTTCGATTTCTTACTGCCGCTTTCGTTATGCCTGCCCGCTTTAATGCTAGTGTGCATTAAAGCTTTCAATCATTCTTCAATATATTCAAGGTCATTTTAATATCGTTGCAACTGGGAATATGTGTGTGTATGAATGCTAAATTTATTTATTGCATTTTACACTATAAATTTAATGGCAACTGTTCGTTAGCCATGGCAAAACTCTAGCACAAATGAAATGTAATGAAAATATCATAACGAAGTTAAGAAATGCAGCAAAATAACAAAGAAAAACAACATCGTCATCGTCATCGTCATCATCATTATGATTGTTAAGTGCTTTGATGGTGTTGATGATAATGATGATGAAAACTTATAATTTATACCAAAGATCTTTTGTAGCTCTATCTTTATAGTCAACATGATAATGATCGTCATGGGTTTTCTTTTGAGGTTTTTGTCTTATTGCATGCACATTGTGTCTTTCTTTCAGTTGCAAATTTGCCTGCTCCAATGTGCTCAAATAGTAATAAAAAGAAAAAAATAATGTGCATCATGGTGTCATTACCATTTTTAAAGGGTTTCAAGCCAGCTAAAGTCAGCATTGTCTGTGTAATAATATTGTAATAATAAAAATCAACAACAGCAACAATGTAAATATTGCTAACAGACAGACGGACATATGAATGGATGGTTGGTTGGTTGTTTGGACAGACATATGTACATACAACGTTTCTGTTAACATGGAAGTCATATCATTAGTGGTTTAAAGTGAAGACTCACATGCTGCACGCACACCCAGTTCGATTCCATTTCATATACTAAGAAGTTGTTTTCTTTCTTTTCGTAAATAAGAGACTACAAAAATCATTTTATGCCTCCATACACACAATGTTTTCCATACACCGTTTTTTCTTTCATTTGCAAAGTAGCTACATATGTATGAATGTATGTGTGTACATGTGCATGCGGCTGGAGTGGTAGCCAAACCCAACAATATCAAACAACCAGCCTTATGCGTCATTTCCTACGGGAATCGATTTAAATGTTCGTGAGGTTTCTTTGTTTCGAATCTGAACAATAGTAGTTTGTATTGAATTGCCAACAATTGTTTATTTTCCTAAAACGTAATTTTAATTTTATTGTTGTTGTTGTTGTGTTTTTTTTTCATCAAAACAAAATCTATAATTTGTTGCAGCCATTATTGTAAGAAAATTGATTGTAGAAATTAAATTCTAATCCCTTCTTTATCTTTAGTCTTCTTGCTGTGTTAGAGATTTAAAATTCTCCATCTTTTTGCAAATAACAATAGACAAAAGGTTGGTGACCTTAGACAACAGGGTTGCCAACTTTAACTTAAAAAGAATTTTAAGAAATGTTTATACGCTTAACGGATAACGTCCGTAATTGCTTAGCTTCCGAGTGAACTTGCTGAAGATCAATTGTTCCGAAACAATGTCAAATTTGGTAAAATAATGTGCGAATTTTGTTGTTGGAAACAATTCCTTAAAAATCACTTTTATCCAAAGCAACCCTAATTTGCGCTTTCCATGGACGGTAAGAACAGAGTTTTTAGTTTAATTTAACATTAATATCAAATTGTTCTCAGGGACTTTTAGTTGGTTGATTATCGTGGTACTTTTGGAGTGGAGTCAATGTGATACCTTTTTGACAAGCCACATCACTCGCCAGATTTTGGTATATCTTAGAATCAGTCTAAGAAGAAGGAGTAAGAAAGGGTAGATTCATCTCGGAGCTGTGAGGTATCTCAGCAGATCATTAAGTCAGGACTTAGATATCTCAGAAAGGTTATCAAGTATATGTTTGCCTAGGATTCTGTGTGTCTTGCCAGTCAGGTCTTTTCAAAATCCATACAGCTGTGACAATGGTCGGTCAAAGAAAGTCTGAGTCGTCTTGCATGTTTCCCTTACATCCGGTGACCTGTGTAACATCCAAGATCATACGATTTATCACCGTTTAACTATGTTTTGCGGTTCTCTGGTCTAAGACGATAAGTACCAGACGATTAACTTCTTCAAAGACAACATTAGCCACGCTATCATTCGACGTCTCCAAGTTTCAGATACAAGACGCAGGCGCTAGGCGCTAGCTAGATGCACAATGGCTAGATGCTTTAATAGCCGTAAGACCGAAGTAAGGCAAGAAAAGAAGGAAGAATGTATTTTTGAAGTGACGTCCATAATGCACTGTAGTAACAAAAATTATCTCAATAATTAAATTAAACGTTAGACTAGAAGCTCTAAGCATAGAGTTTAATAATGTCAGAATAAGACTAGGAAATTGATAACTGATTCACAATGCGTACTGTACATATGAAGTGATTAAACAGCTTTTAAAAATGAGGTGGTTTTTTAAAATGAGGACAAGACGAAGTTGCCGGACTGTCAGGCGACAAGTTTTTAAATTGAGACAAGCAGTGTAAGATTGTAAGATATGTTGGTAGGAAAAGGGGGTGCCGAAACACGCACACTTGGAGATCCACATTTTCTTTGAAAAAACAAGAAAAACAGAAAGAATTAGGACAAGTATTAAAGTATTAGAAATAAGTTGAACTAAAGAAAGAAATAATGTAGAAGAAATGAACGGAAAAACTTGCGAAAACCAGTCCTTTCAAGCCTTATCCATCATTTCTATCCCTTCCTCATCCTACATTAATTCCGAGTGTCACGATTCCTAATCCGATACTGATCCTAGCCCTTACTGAACAATGACCCGTTATAACTCCAATAGTGGCCCAAAGCATAGCCTATTTAATCCAGGAGTACCATAGAGTACTATGACTCGTTATAACCCCAATAGTGGCCTAAAGCATAGCCTATTTAGATCCAGGAGTACCATAGAGACTGCTGAGTTTACATTTGGCCCTAAAACTCTCGACACTCTTCAATATCTACTGTTCCTTCATGAAATATCAGTCCTGTCTGACATCCACGCTTTGATTCAGCCAAAATAGTTGCACATAGATAACTTTACTATACCCTCTTTATATGCCGACCCTAGTGCCGATCCTTCGCGCGAAATATTGTTGGCAATATCGTTGCCAAAAACTCCACAGTGCACTGGTATTTAACAGAATCTGACCTTGAAGAAGTCTATAATTTGACCAAGAGGACTCCTGGAGTTCCTAACCACCCAAGATTTGACATAATGTCCTTTTAAGGCTATGAAAGCTGCCTGAATATCTACGTAAAAAGTAAACTCTATACTCTTGGGAATATGTTTCATTATGAGATCCGTTGCCCTATACTAGATGGCTAGTATCTCCGCTTGGAATACACTACAATCATCAGAAAGTCTATAAGACCTCCTGATGTTTTCAAAAGTCAAATTGACTGCATTTCTAAGTATTTTACAATACTACTGGTTAAAAAAATATGTGACTTCAAGATCGAATCTATAAATGGAACAGGGATAAATACTACGATCCAGCCGTCAATCAGTCACAATCAAATATAATTTTCTTTAAAGTTTCTTTCGAAAATGTTCTCGATGTACATATCTTAGAAATGTATTTGTAAAAAAAATCAACCATAACAAAGAAATAAAGACATAATTTTATGTAAAAAAATATGAGGGAGAATTAGGTAAATTAAGGACCAGCAGTGTCACAGATCATTTGCATAATGTTATCTACGATTAAGTGTTTAAGAATTTTTAAAGATAATTATTTAACTACTGTGAGAACAACACTGTTAAGATCTCTCACGACTTACAAAATGGAATATTTTTGAAATAATTTTATTAAAATGCCTTTTTGTTTTAGAAAATATACGATAAAGCAAACATTTTCCCAGATAAATTTTAAACTCTGGCTTAAAGGTGAAATAACAAAAACTCGCCGCTATAATTAAATAATATATTTGGTCTAGAAAAGTTGAAAATATAGAGTTTTCTTATTCTAATTATATGCGGATGTGTTAAACATATTTGTTAAAGGTTTTCAGCATCATCAGCTACTAGTTTTATTCATTTTAATTACGGAAGTTTCCAACCCAATATCAAACACTAGATTTATTTTGTTATTGTTTTTTTTAAAGAAATTTTTAAAATATTCTCTAGACAATAAGTAGTTGTAGTAGAACGAGGCCTATTAGCATGATATTTGTGTTTTTTTTGTTTGTTTGTTTTTGAAGCATGTTGGTGGGAACGCACGCATATGTATGTATGTATGTCTGTAAATGTTTATATTTAATTTATTTAATTTTCTTAAATTTTAAACTTCTTTTGTTACGTTTAAGTAGAGTTTATGTTGAGCATATGAAAAACGTATTACATATTTACTCACGCGATCATTATCTCTTATTTTCTGTATTTAAAACCAAATTATTTCGTATGAATGACTTTTTGTGACCCAGAAAATCAGTCAGTTTTGTATTAAACAAAACAAAAAAAAGAAAACATAAAAATTGTTTTAAAACTAAATTATATTGTTTTAAACTTTTGGTTTCTTTTTAAATAAATGTGAATCTAATAACAGCGAAATTTACAAATTTGTGTAACTTGTTTTCCTTTTGTTGAGACAAGAAAAAAATTGTTTATAATAATTTAAAGCTTGGCCAGAGTATGAAATTGTATTAAATAAAAAAATTTACATTAATTTATATATAAAAAAAAAAGAAAACAATCACAAAAATTTTAGGAAAAACAAGATAACAACCCTAAGTTATTAAATAAGTTTTGTTTTTTTTAAGAAAATTGTTTTAAATACATATTTGTTTGGCTGAAAAAAAAAATGTTTTTTTTTTTTAATTTTAACTTAAAATTCATTATGTTGGAACTTTAAATAAAATAATTTTTTCATATACAAAATTTCACTTTTCAACTATTTAACATACGTAAAATTGCCACTAAGATCATAAATACCTAAAAAATACAACCATGATGTTTTAGGACAGTGATGCACAAGTAAAACTATTCAACAGCTTGCTATCACAAGAATTATCGTTTTCCTTCATTAATCTTTGTTGAACAAAATTTTAATATTGTATCATGATAACAGCAAAAATAGTACCAAAATACACAATAATTGTACCAAAATACAGATTAATCACATTAACAAAAAAAAAAGCAGAAACAAGATTAATAAGAACTAAACAGGGACCTTAGCTTCTGTCTTGGATGTTTAAAAAATATTTTTAAAGAAATATTAATCATTTAAGATAGTAAAAATTAGGTTGTTTTAAGGTTGTCATTGTCAATTTTATTATGAAAAATACATTTAATTTTTTCATGAGAAATTTAAAATTTACTTCAGCCAGACTAAAATGAAATAATAAAATTGTACCAAAAAAACTACTGAGTGCATCAGGGTACCACAATAGCTTCGAAATTTGGTACAATTGTACCACAAATTCCAACTATGGTTGAAACACCATATTGAAGGAAGGAAGAAATATTTGAAGAATATTTGCTACCAAATTCGTATTTAGGATATAAATTCGAAACGTTAAGAAAAAATAATAAAGAAAGAAATATAATATCTTCTGAAAAAGAAGACACAATCACAAAAATATGTTTACGTTTTTTAAAATCACTTGAAAATGTACTAAAATATCGGCTTCCCAAAAATATTTTGATATTAAAAAAAATTTCAACATTTTCAAAAGATAATACTCTTAAACAAATTAAGGCACCTATTACTTGTCTCTTAGAAGATCTACATATATAACTGAACAAATCTGGCATACCAATATGGATACTACGGAGTTCTGGATTCAAGTAAACTTATTTAGAAATTCAATACACTTAATTGTTTCACTTATTGTCCAAAACTCGAAATACAACTCTTGAAATATGTTCAGTGAGAAGAAACTTCTATAGGTGGCATTTCTAATGTCAAACAAATAAAAATAGAAAAAACAAAATTAAGAAAATGGAAAATGTTTGATGAAAATTTAAAAAAAAAATGTTTAAATAAATTCAAATACATACATATAAGCATATAAATGTAATTGTAAATATATTTTATGAACAGGAAAAAAACTGAAGAGAAGGTATTATTTGATGTGGTATTAATACATCGTATTTTTACAGCTATCAAATGCTAATGGAGTACGATAAATTGAGTATGTGTGAACACCTATTTTAATTGCTCAATCAACACTTAATTGAAACAAGGGTATAAAACTAAATAAGGTTTGTTGCTATAACATCAATATATCGGACGATGTTTTGATTAAAATTGGTTCATCTGAAAAATACCAAAAAGAATTGGTATGTGAAGAAAATTATATGATTGAACTTGTTAACCTTCTTACCACATTTGAGTAATTGTTGACACTATTTTTTGTGTAAATATAATATTAACAAAATTGAATTTAATTGAACAAAATACGTATATAAATAGTGCAAAATTTTGCCACTTTTCTTTTTGAACTGTAGAACCTTTTAGCACTTTTTTCCGAGGTTTTGCACTTTTTCTCTGTCATCTTATGGCAACACTGCCTAGCTATCATCTTTAAGCACAAGCTCTTAAAAATTCAATTGCACAGAAAACAAGTAAGAGCGCTATATTCGGCCGTGCCGAATCTTATATACCATTCACAACGTGTAGTCATGCAATAACAAATGTTTGTATCACCATTCATCTCATATAAATAACGTATGTTGATTTTAACATAGACAAGGTCAGACGGACAGAGCTTAATCGACTCTCCTATTTATAAGCTTTAAGAAAATATATAATTTATGGGGCCGGGAATAAAAATTTTAGAAATTTTAAGAGTTTTATATACATAATAGCCTTCACCATCATGTATATAGGTATACTGACCACATCGTCTTTATTTCATACTTAATGTTATACGTCATTATGCTTTATTTAATTTTGAAATTTAATAGAATTAACTTAATGTATTCTACTATTTAGTTAAGCCCTTTCATTTGATACCCATATTAATGGGGTTAAAAAATATTATCCGCCATTTTGTTTTGGACGTAATCTTAGATTTTACACTTTTTCATAGTTTACTGTATTCTACCGGTCAAACACCTTTTTTGGACGTAATCTTAGATTTTACACTTTTTCATAGTTTACTGTATTCTACCGGTCAAACACCTTTACGATGGGGTTGGAGGGGACGAATTCAAAATTTAACCCATATTTTCGTCATGTGATTTAGTACGCCATCTTGAATTTTAATTTTTTCAAAGTTTTCTATATTCTACTGGTACAACTCTGTCATTTGATATCCATATCGCAGGGGTTAAAGGAGACAAACTCGTATTTACTATATTTGACTTTTCCATTGTTTGCCGTATTCTTTCAATATTAATGGGGTTGTAGGGGTTGTACATTTGTTAAAAAAAAAAGATTTTACATGAGTGTACTATATTCCGCAAATCACTCCCTTTCACTTGATACCCATAGCGAGCCTCTCGGCAGTCTAGAAGCTGAAAAAAACGATTTTCGTTTGTAAATTGAAGAACAGATTAGCAAAGCAGTTGTATTTCGTTGCTTATATCTCAGTTAGTTTAAAACCAGTTTGATCATTTTAATAATTTTGGAGACTACAGTTTGCAATTTTGTGTCTTTAGGGTGTCTAAAAATCAATTCGGAACTTGATATATTTAAAAAATATTTATTTTCTCATATAATTTTCTGCCTATAACTCTGCCGATTAGTAACCGATTTGTACATAGTTTTTAATGAATAGTCCTTTAAAAAATACTTAATAAAAAATGTGTCTATAAGTTATACTAGGGCCGAAAAATGTTAATTTTAATGGGAAAAACAGAGGCAGCCGTATTTATTTGATTATACCTCAGAAAGTTATGGGGCGATTGTGTTGGATTTCAATAGCGATTTATTCCTGGATATTTGCAAAAGATTGTTACCATGTACAGAACTATGCAACATGTGGGGGCTTCTAAAACTTAATTTAAACCAACACACAAAAATAAACGCAAATTGCTCAATCAACTCCCCTAGTCATAAGCTTTCAGAAAATATATACTTTATGGCTTTATTTGTTCGGTAATAAATATTGTGGAAATTACAAACGGAATGACAAAACTATAACCTTTACACTACAAATATAGGGCATAAAAAACGATTATTAAATTATTTGCATTTTGGGGGACCCCACAACAACAGTTTTCTTTTTAAAATGTCAAAAAATTACTCAAACTCTATTTATTAGCACAATTAACAATTTTAAGCATTTGTCATTGCAAATTTGCATTGTGTATGCCTTGTTAGTGTTTAGTAAAAATATGCTCTACTATTTCGCAAATGCACTGATGCAAGACCTTTTGCACAAGATTGTGAATTGGGTTAATATTTCAATAAGTATTTATTGCTGTTTGTGTCACACATTTTATATTGTTTAAAATTAAACAAATAAAAAACTCTTTATATATTATTCTTTCTGATTATCTCCGAGTCACATGTGGTGTACGATTGATTCATACTATGTGTCTTTTAGAAATTTGCATTTTATGTTAATTTTAGTTTTTTAGTTTAATTAAAATTCCCACGCTTCACAAACATTCTTATAACAGACTTGTAAAGACTTTCTAAAATTATAGACTTTTTAGAGATAAAGATAACAACAACACATTTAACAAATCACTCAGTCAGTCGTCTAGCACTATTTAATTTAGTTATCAAACTTGAAAATAAAAGACTTCATGCACAGCAATAAATTAAAGAATTTAAGAACAATCAAGGTGATGACTAAAAATTATTTTATTTTAAATTTGTATAGTTTTGCATTCTTCAATAAGTAATCCAAAAAGTTCACGTAACAGACATGATTTCTGCCAACATATGACATTGAAGACGATGATAATGATTTTGAACCGTCAGATTCAGATGAATATATTCCTGATAGCGATTTCCCATCGAGCGATTCTGACGATGATGAAGATACAGACGACTCTAATGCTCTTTTAGAAAATGCGGAAACTTCTAGTGAGGAGGGAGATATTGTCCAAAGAAATGTCTGGAGATCGGTTAGTGGAAGCTCTCTAAAAACCTTTCTATTCACAGACTTCGTTGCTTCACCAGTAATAAGCGATATGAACTCCAATTCCATAAAGCCAGCAGATGTTTTCAAAGTTATGGTTACGGAAGAAGTTTACGAGCTTATAGTGGAGAAAACAAACTTGAATGCCAATAAAAAAATTCAAGCTTCTCGTATGACTCGCAACTCTCGCATGAAGGATTGGCAACCCACGAATGTTTCCGAAATAAAACAGTTTCTGGGACTTGTAATGTACATGGGAATTGTAAAGCTTCCTTCCATCCACCTATATTAGAGCAAGGATAATTTTTACAAAAATTTTTTTGTGCCAAATACTATGGCAAGGAACAGATTTCAGCTATTGCTAAAATTCATTAATTTTTCTGATGAAACCGGGGTAAATAACCGCTTGCATAAAGTAAGCCAATTATTAGAAATAATGGAACGGAATTTTACTGCAGCGAGAAAACCTGCTGAGATGTTGGTGGTAGATGAAAGTATGATTCCGTGGCGTGGTAGACGTCAATTCCGGCAATATAACCAACGCCTGGCATTTCTCATAGTACGCAAATAGTTCCTTTTTTACTTATTGAATTTGAAGTTCCTTTTTTTATTATATGCAAGCTAAAAGTAAAATTATATATTATTTTCTTATTTTATTTTTAAATTTTGAATTATTGAAGTTGTTAAGTTGTAAAAAAATTATAACTTTTTGTTCCTTTCTAATTCATGTAAAATAAAAGATACAGTGAAAATCTTCAAAACTAAAAAAAAATGCTTTCTTCTGGGTGCCATAATATAATACTTATTCGTATTACTGTAGTGCCGCAGAAAATAAATTGAATTTAATTCACAAGTAACTGTGCACCGCCGGCAGTACACATGGCACTCTAATAAAAGTAAAGTGTGTACCGCCGGCGGTGCACACGGCACTCAACGTGTTAACAAAAATAACAATAATTATAAACTTTTTTATATATAACGGTACATTTTTTATTTATATAATTACAACATGGTGGACATAAAATTTTTGCTTAAAAAGAAAAATGGCAAAAGTTTATGGTTTATGGCAAAACAGCCAAATACCAAATACTTATACGAGTACAAAGAAGAAGAAGAAAAAAAAACGATCATAAATAATTTGTGATCTGAATTTTAAAATCAGTAAAAATTCTTTTTTTTTCCCTCTGTATGACCACATTTTCGGTTATTACAGAATGTCTTGGTGAAGAGTTCTTTTTGTTCTGTTGGCTAAACTTTTTGCTTTTTGTTTGTTTCAGTTTTTTGTCTTTTAATGAAAAAAAAACTAAAAATTATTGACGTTACCACCAGTTGGCTACCAAAAAAGTTTGATATTCTTTAAGCGATAAAAAAACATGCTTTTCATAAATATTCCTGCTTTTCCCTGAAATTTGTTTACATATACCCGCACATTTATAGGAGAATGTAATTTATTGATGTATTGCTGTTTAAAACGGTTAATGATATACATAAGTGACATACTTTTTAAATGAAATTACCAACGATATTTATTTAAATACCTTAAAAGGAACGATAATAACAAGAGCAATAATCAGAGGTGCACGCATGAGAGATGATTATTTTCCTATCACACTTAACTCATTTGTGATCGTGATTAGACAAAAAATTAATAAAGAGGGAGTGAAGTGAGTAGGCATTCGTAAGAAAAATAAAATATCATATAAATAAGCGTAATTAGAAGGCTAGCGTGTTTGTCAAACGTGAACGTGGATTAAAGATTTCTTATGTTAGTAAGCGTACGTGATTACAAGTCGAAGAACACTCACGGGAACATCTCTGGTAATAACTTAACAATAACGAAACAAAAACACTAGAGTACTCTTTTAGTAATAAGAAAGAGCATTCAAGGGGACATAGGCCTATAGTCGTAGTCAAAGACTAAAGTCGGTTTTTTTTTTTTTTGAAAAACGACTTTAAATAAAACTCCAGTTTTTAAGTAGTAGTGCAAACCGACTTTAACTGAGTGCCACCTCAAATGTAGAAACATTTTCATACAATCTACAATGAAATATAGGGTACGTTCGTAAATGCAACAGTTGCGCATCATAGTAAAAGTAAAACGTTCATTAATACAACTTTTGGCAGCACTTTTAAGCGTCAAAAGTTATTTTTTGCAAACAGTTGGCAGTGCTGCCGCAAATTTCTGCAAATATGGCAACAGTTAAGTTTCTGATGCAATAGTGATTGAGTATACATACAATGGAGACATAAGTAGCATTAAACAACAATTAATTCTTTAAATTAAATTCGTTTATATTTTTAGTTTTTTACTATATTTTATTATTATTATATTTTTATTTTTTTATGAATCAACCTTCTTTTAACTTTTAGTTTATTTCTTATAATCAGATATAATAATCTTGTTCCTAATTATTATTTTTTATTATAATTTAAGAAATGTTTTCGCTTTAACATCAACATTTTCAATAATATTTGCTATTACTATTTTGGATAACATTTTATATTTTTTGCAGAACGTTCCAAAAAGCAAACTCTGCGTAGTAGTTAAGCAGCTGCAATGCATCTGCAACAGCTGATCGCGCATCAGCAACTACATTTGGCATTACTGCCGCAGTGATGCACAAATTTGCAGCATTTACGAACGTACCCATAAACAAGTGGCACCTCTAAACAGCTGATATTGAAAATTAAAAAAAAAAAACTGGCAAAACAATAACAGTAACCGGAAAACTTAAGAAGTGTTTGTGGAAAAAAATGTTAAAGATAAAATTAACAAATAAGAGTGCTATATTTGGCCATGCCGAATCTGATAATAACTTTACCATCATGTACATAGGTATAATCCTACAACGTAGCTTAACCTTTATTTCATGTTATACGCAATTTTTCCTTATTATTTTCGACGCCATCCTCGATTTAAAATTTTTACGTAGTTATCTGTATTTTATTACTTAGCCAAGCCCTTTCGTTTGATACCCATATTAATGGGAGTAAAAAAAATTTTCCGCCATTTTGTTTTAGACGCCATCTTGGATTTAAAATTTTTTAATATTTTACTGTATTCTACTGGTCAAGCCCTTTCATTTGATACCAATATTGAGGGGATTCAAGAAGTTACATTTTAAAATACAAGATTTGACTCAAATAAAAATTTATTGCCCGCCATTTTGTAGTGGCGGCCAACATGAATTTTAATTTTTTTATAGTGCTTCTATTGCGATAGTCAAGTCCTTTCAGATGATATCAATATTGACTCTTTCGGTTGTCTAGAAGCTGAAAAAAATTGATTTTCGTTTTTGCCTATAACTTTACCGATTAAAGCACGTTTAATCCAAAATTTTTCAATATTATTTCTAGAGGCATATTTTATCTACAAATAGTAGCAATGGTATCTATAACATTTTGTATGGATGAAACATTTTAATTTTGATGGTAAAAATGTGGGAAAAAACAGAGGCAGTCGTGGTTTTTTGCTCATATCTCAGAAAGTTATGGGGCGATTATGCTGAATTTTAATAGCGATTCATTCCCGCATATTTCCAAAAGATTGATACCATACATGGATCTGAGAAGCATATGGTTGCTTCTAAAAGTTGATTTCAACCAACACACGGACATGGCTTAATCGACTCCCCTAGTCATAAGCTTTCAGAAAATATGTTACTTTATGGGGTCGAAAATAAAAATTGTAGAAATTACAAACGTAATGACAAAGCTATATAAACCCTTGTGCACCACAAGTGAAGGGTATAAAAATGATAACTTTAGAAACTTTAGGGTATTGTCAAATTTATTTGGCATTTACAAATATACAAACAAATGTTAATACGACTCAGCATACAATAATTAAACGAAATTCAACATATTGTGTATACACAAAAATTGTATGCTAACTCATATGCTGAAATATCATTTGTTGGCGTATGTTGAATTAAAAAAGTTTGGTACTTTCAGCATATCGTGTAAACGACCAACATATTCAATATGCTAACAGAGATATTTGCTGTTATTTTGAAGCACATTAATATTAGCATACATATGCTGATTCAACATACCGTCTAGACTGAGTTTTAAAGTTCACTTTTTTTGAGACTATGATTATGAGCCATATTCGTTTTTTTCTTTGTAATGTAGTGCTTTTTAATGTACAGGACTGGGAGTACTGTATTATTGTGAAATGTTTATTTTTGAAATTGGATTTGTATTCCTTTTTTTAAAGTTTAAATAGGAAGAAGCATAATAGAAAAGAAATGACACAATTCGCATTATTATTAAATTTTCATATATAAACTAAATTGTATATCCAACATACTAATGTTATCATGTCTTTGTCTTTGGTACTGTAAATGACTTCATACAACATTTGAAAGAGTTCCGTTAAAAATTAGCACTTTTTTGTTCATTTTATGACTAAACAATTATGTCATATTATTTATTTTTCTCTTTATTGACTATTTAGACGTGCTTGTAAAATTTCTATATTTAATGATTTTTATTTTGTGTATTTACTTATAGTCAGATTAAAAATGTCTGGCTGACCACATTTTTTAATTAGCAATTTTCCTTTTTTATTTGCAGGTATTAGCTAAATATTTGAATTTTGTTTGCAATATTTTTTTAATTTATTAAAAACTAAAAATAACAATCTGGTTTAGTACTTATAGCTGTGTGTTTAAATATGTACATATGCATATAGTTAATGACATGAGCAATGTATTATAAACAAGTAAATTTTAATTATAGAATTTCTTGCTATTGAAACTTTACAAACTTTCGATAACTAAACCTTGTGGAAAAAAATAAAAGTAAATACTTTGTAGCGCTAATTTAACCTTTTTTCAGAATAAAATAAGAGTATGAAAAATTGCAAATATTAATATTAATTATATCTAATTTCATTTCAAAATGTTTTATTTTGAAGGATTTTTTGATAAAATTAATATAAAGTTAAACTGAATAGAATTTAATATGTGCAATAATAAGAAAAAATTTTACCTTTTAATTAAATTTAAGGTAATTAATTATAATTCTGTTGCTGTTAATAAATTATTTTTAATTTGCATAAAAATTAGATTTACAACAATTAGGTTTTATTATCACTTTAATTCTTTGAAATACAATAACTTATACAACAACCATACAATTAATGTTGTTTTAAAAGTATCGCCGAAAGGTATACGTTTAAAGTTTGAAATGAAAAAAAAAAATTTTTTTTTGGCCAAAAACTTAAGTAATTTCTAAATATTAAAAAAAAAAATTCTTATGAGAAATTTTTTTCTATTCTAAATTCCAATTTATAAATTGCTTAAAGCTAAATAATAATATAAGATAGAAAATAAAAATGTGATTAATGTTTTCATTTTACCTTAAGAAATTAATTCTGATACAAGATCATTAACAGAAAAAAATTCTTAAAATTTTAATGACAACTTAAGCCAAATGCCTTTTTTTTATAAAAAACTAAATTGAAGTCAATTTTACTTCATTGGAAAAGAAATAAAAATTTTTCAAATTTATATTTTTTCTTTATATTAACATTTATATTATTTAAAAATAAAACTTTACAACAATAAAAACAATTTTTGTTTTAGAAAAATCCTATTTATAAAAATTAAAATGTTTGTAAGTAAATATGAGATGACCTTAAGAAAAAAAAAAAAAATTTTGCTTTAAAATTAATTTTCAATGATATTTAAATTATGTTTAAATATTTGTTATTGTTTAAAGAATTTCAAGACCGCCCTGCTTAAATATTTCTATAAACAAACAATAACAATCACTCACTCTCACTGCTGGCTAGATACTAATTGTACCGTTATAAATCACGATCATTGATTGAAAATAGTGTTATTGACATCAATTAGCACTTTTAAGTGGTTTTCTAAAGCAAGCAATTTATAAATATGTACATATGTATGTGTGTATATTTAAAATGTTTAGCAATTTTTTGTCGAAATTAAAGTGTACGCCTATATGGTTTTTATTTTGCTTAAATTTGGGAATAATTGATTTAATTGGCCCGTTCTCAACTCAGTAATTGTTTTTTTTTTTTTTTTTTACTATAAACATAATTATGTATGTGTGTGTGTATGTATGTATTTTAAATATGAAGAAAAACAATACATTTTGAAAAAATCAATCACTAGTGTATTCATATTGATGTATTCATTTGATCTGTCTTAATAGAAATAAATAAAAATATTTAAAACTAGCCAAGCCCAGCACGCGTTGCCACGCCCCTTAATGAATAAAAATGCATTCTGAATTTGAATTCAACATCAAGAGCAACAAGCTAAAAATTATAACTTTTTTATGGGCGTGGCCCTGCCTACTTTTCTAATCACGAAATTTTAAATATGTGTGCAAAGTTTCAGAAAAATCGGTCCAGTGCAAGTACCTCAATATTATAACTTTTTTATGGGCGTAGCGCCGCCCACTTTTTACCACCCATAAACACTCTCGGAATGTGTACAACAACTTTCCAAAGTTTGACTCCGATCGGCTTTACGGTTTCGGAGTCTATAGCTAACACAGACAGACAGAGTTTCACTTTTATAAATATAGATTTCGCAAAAAGAAATATAAATTTAAATTTAAAAATTTTTTTAAATTTATTTTATGTCCAAAGTAGTATGTTACAACAAGAACTGTTATATTGAATGCTATTGCGTTTAATTTTTGTGTCGAGGTGTATTTGTGTAAAATGTGTGGAATTACTGAAAACCTCAATTTCGTAAAAAGTACGAGTTAGGGCCTTTCTACTTGTGACCATCGATATATACATACGTTTGTCCTTTCACTTGTAATTTCTTCAATATTCATTTGCGACCCCATAAAGGGTATATATTCTGAATTCTTATAAATGGAGATCTCAAATTAGTGATGTCCGTCTGTCCATCCGTGCAAGCGTTGAAATCAAATTTTTCAAGTCCCCATATAGACTATGATCTCTTATGTGATATTAATTCATCACATATGCTTTTAAGAATTTTGGTATTTAAAATCAGGAATTTCCACTCACTAGTAGCTGAGATAGGAACAAAAACCATGTATACCTCTGTTTTTTTTATTGAGATTGCACCAAAAAAATTTAATTTAAAAACAACAGCAAAAGCAGGAGGTAGGTATGTGTGCATGTAGATATATATATAATGGTAAAAAATGTATGGACTTTTATTGTAGCTGAGATCTTTTTATACTTATTCACGAATGTATGTAATGCGTATGTATATAGGTATGTACCTATATAATGACATACCATAAATTACCAGTAGCATAGATTGTAGTCCTTAAAAATATTTTAGGTTTTTTAAGGGCTTTTTTAAAACTTGCAGAAATTTGTCAAATAAACCTTTAAAAACATTAAATATTTTCTATAAATACGACAGTTAATTTCTATGTTTTCTCTTTAATTATGTAATTCTCCATGCCAACATTTCTCTAGGTGTATAAATCTATATCTGAATTTTTATTTGATCACTTATTTTTCTTTGTTTGATAATTGTAAATAAAATAATTAAAATAAAATTTATGAAAACATTAAATACTTTGTTTGGATTTTTTACTACAACAATTAGATCTTTTTATTGAAGATATTTGGAAATTATTGACCTTGATTTTAATATTCATAAGTACCTACATAAGTATGTATGCATGTTCATAATTATATTGATTGAAAATACAGTTTCAATTTTATTATAAACACGAAAGAATGTGCAATACAAAAATGTGCAAATATTTTCTAGACAATGGGTTCATATGGGAACCCTTTTTCGTGTTACAAGTTTAATAATTTAAAATAAACAATTTAATGTCAAAACAATAGTAAAAATTGGAGTTTACGTGTTTGGCATGCAATATTGTTTTTTTTTAAAGCTCACAAAAAATGTTTTATTGAAATAAATTTAAAAAATAAAATGTCATAGCAACGTTAAAGTGTATAGCCTTAGTATTAAATTTGTTATCATTTGTTTAACAATGTTCTTTACCCATACATACACTGGGGCTAAATAATAGATGGCTGCCAGTTGTTTTTTATTTATGTATATCAACGGTAGTTCATGTCTTAGAGTAATTTACTTTTGGGTTAAATTTTTTGTTCTTTTCATTCGTAAATGAGGGTTAATAAACTCTTACCACAGCTTAAATTATCTACATACACACATACATACTTATTTTGTTGTTGTGTTTTAATTGCCTTAAGGTAGAATATTTAAAATTTGTTGTTAAACAATTTAATAATGTACAATTACTGTATCGTTAAGTAGCTATGTAATGTTCAATGTTTGTGCCAAGATTAAGATAAAAAAACGAGAACTAAAAAAAATGGAAAAACGAAAATAAAAATTTATTTTTTTTTTTAAATGGAAAAGTGTTTAAGTAGGTCGTTTTAATTTAGTGTTTCAGGAACACAATATACATAAATAATTTCGCTTACAATATCCTTAGTACGTATTTCTACATATTTGTTGCTTTTACTTACGTCATAAGTAATACTTAATATGGAACTTTAATTTTATGAAAAAGGTATGATTAAGTGTTCTATTTATTTGGAGTGTGTGACTGCCACCGCCAATTTATTTAGAAAACTGTGACTGTTTATTAAATAAATGGATTCTTGTTTAATGAGCATATGTTTTATTAATTAAAATAACAATGTTCGTACGTATTCTTAAGTACTTAGATAATGTTATTATTAAGTGATAATTCATATAACTGTGTGAAGTGGGGCGGGCGTTATTTATTTAAGTATGTACATATTTTTTAAATAGACAAAGTTCTAGTTTAGTTTTACTTATGTTGTTTACTGTTGTTAGGTATCATTTTCTTTTCCGGCGTAGCTTTTTATTAGAATTTATGGGAAGTAATTTCTTTAAGTGGACCGAAGGATTTGATAAAATACTACAGAATTTTTAAACATTAAAAGTTAATATTGCAGCCCTACATTGCTTTTTTCAGATATTGAACATCTGTTTCATTTCTGTGGATCAATCTTTTCGATGTTGTGTTGTCATAATATTTGACTTCTGACAAAAAAAGAAGGTTTTTTAATATAAAAGAAAGAGACGAAACATAAAAATATCAACAACAAAAAAAGAAAATTCACTACCTTTTCCTAAATCTATAAATGCCCACCAAAATTTTTTTTTTAATTTTGTAAGCAGTGCGGACATCATTCGCTTACCTTATTGCATACGTGGAACTGCTAAAATTGTTTGCATACAAAATCACAACAAAGTATGTTTTTTGTACTGCTTATAATTTTAGCAGTTGAAAACTAGTAACTAGTAATTTATAGTAATTCAATAGCAATTTTTTGATTTTTCTCCCTTACTTGCTGCATGATTAAGCTGTTCTTGGTAGGGATAAAATAAGCGCTTAATAATTGCAAAAAAGATACAGTAAACTCGCAGAAACGCGAACTTATTTTTACCAAGGGTGTTCACGTTTTCGATTTTGTTCACGTTTTAGATTGCATTTTTTCTATAACATATTTTAGTCTCTTTTATTTTTTTATTTAATTTAAAATAAAGTATGTACGTTATTTTCACCCATGAGACATGTTTTGATTCAATTTTTTGTAAGCTTGTGCCATATTTTAATGTACTACATACTAATTACTTATTAGTACTTATTTCTAAATTATTTATTGAATTCATCCAAAATAGAGGTTTAGCATGGTGTATTATTAACGCATTGTAAATTTGAATCTTTATTGTTTCTTTTTGAACAAATCGTCGATTTGGCGACATTATACTTTTTCGACAAACCAGTTACAGATGAACCTTTTCTTGAAGATTTAACACTTTTGGTTTTTTATTAGACATATTTTTAATAAAAATATTTTAAGAGATCACTTGTTTATATTATTAATATACAGTAGACTCGCGGTATCGTGAACTATTAAAAACCGAGCGTGTTCACGTTTGCGAAGTTGTTCATGTTGTCAAAGGTGTAACTCTTTTAAATTTCCAAACAAATTAGACATGTGATTTAAATCAAATTCATTTATTTTTTGGTATTTCGGATTGTTATGTACATATTTACATATGTTTTGTTAAGAAAAAATAAGTACGTTAAAATTAATTAAAAAAATTTGTTTTTTTTCTTCAAAAATGGAAGCTGTCATCCATTACAATTTGGAGTAATTGTATTCCAGGAGATTCAAAATTTCTAAAAGAGCAAGGATTTTTTGCCTTTCCAATCACAAGGAGTTTAATTTTAGAATTTTGGTAGTTTTTGTGACATTTTTCGCGAAAAACTTTAGATTAGATCATACTAAATCAGCAGCGCGCACTAAACTAAACCTGTGCAATCATTTACGTGGATACCCCTTTTTATGAAAACGATTTGGATAACCGACAAATTTGTTCACGTTATAAGGCTTTCTCACTGTGTTCACGCTACAGAGTAGTCAGTGTAAAAAAAAAATGATGTTCATCTTATCCGGTGTTCACGTAAGGCCGAGTTTTTGTTACCGCGAGTCTACTGTACCTATATGTATAGTCAGCACAGAGAGATGCTGCCAGTAGAACTGCCGCATTAATACTAAAGTTACCTATCATGCAACAAAAGTTGTTTACAACAAACAAACTACAAAATTATTCTGCGGGGAATCCCAAAAATTTTAAATGAGCTTACAAAATTTAATTTTAACGTTCGCTAAAAAGTTCACGTTTAAGAGCCTTCAGCCTTTGTTCACGTTTTAGAGTAGTCAATGTAATAAAATAAAAATGTTCATGTTTTTGGGTAGTTCATGTTACTGTACTTACAAAATGGAATATCACATACAAAAATTATGATTTATAGAAGCTTTAAGCCTTTTAATTTTTATTCCCTTCACCTGTTATGGCAAGGGTATATATAGCTTTATAAATTATACAATATTATTTTTCCGACAACATAAAGTATATATTTTCTGAAAGCTTATGAATAGGGGAGTCCTATTAGCAAATGTACGTTTGTCCGTTTGACGGTATATCCATGTGTTGGTTGATCTCAACTTTTAGAAGCAACCACAGGTCTTTATGAGGCATCAATCTATTCGTAGCAAATATTGGGGAATGAGTTGCGATTGAAATCCAGCATCTTTAGTTTCTGAGATATAAGCAAATAAGCAAATAAAAAAAAAAAAAAAAAAAAAAAAAACACGACTGCTTCTTTATATATTTTAACTACAGAAATTATTATTTTTTAACCATAGAATAATTAAGAGATTTGCACATAAGAATATTCGTAAAAAATTTTGTACAACTCGTCACTAACCTCAAAGTTATAGGCAAAAATGATTTTGAAAATTGAATAGACGTATATTTTTTTAATATATCAATTTTCTCAAGCTTTTAAATAATTTTTGTAACAAACAAATTACAAGCCGTAGCCTTAAAAATTATTCCTGAGAAAAACTAGCAAATCGGTTTAAAAATAACTGAGATATAATGACCAAAATATAACTTTTTCGGTGTTTTTCTTAAAAATTTTTAAACGAAAACCGATTTTCGTCAGCTTCTAGACAATCGATAGAGTCAATATGGGTATCAAATACGAAGGCTGACTAGCTGTCGGAAATAATAACATTTAATCATAGGTGCCCAAAAATGTTTTCAAGCCGTATCGATGAGTACAGTGGCACAAAAAAGTAAGCGCCCAGATTTAAAAAAATTGATAATAATGCAGTTCACACTGAATTTGATATTCTTTTAATGAAACGAAGAGTAAAGATTTCGATTTAAATTTAAACACAAAATCAAAGAACATAAAAATAAATGAAATGGGTCTTATGATTTAATGGAAACCTATGATTTAACATGAAATATATGTAGGCTACGTTACAATGTGATCATTATATCTATGTGCATTATAGAGAAGTTTATTATCAAATTCGGTACTCTAAAAAAATAATCGGCCGGGCTTGCGACTTATTATTTGATATGACTTATTTATGTGACATATTTTGTTAGCTGATGCCTAACAGTACGATAAAAATTTAGTAATTCTATATTAAGTATTTATTATAAGTTTAAGCTTGTGGGGAAGAAGAGCCTCAAACAAAATATATAAATTGATTGTTTTATGGCTGCCAAAACTATTACTTATTAAAACAAAAAAAAAAACATTTTAGGTCTGTTGGGAAATAATTTCCCTCTTGATTCACGATTGCTTAAAATATAAGTTTTTTTTTGTGTTACACACTGTGTCTCTCAACAGAAACAGTTACTTATATTTAAAGGTAAAGGAGCTTGTAAAATGTTTTTCAATTTTAAGAGAATACATTTAAGCCAGAATAGAAGATTTACATTTAAATTAAAAATTAAAACAATAAAAAAAAAAATTAATTAATACGGATTTAAAATAATTTAAAATAAATAAAAACATAGAAAAAGCAAATTAAAATATTGCCAATGCAAAGTTAAATTAAATGCCATTTTAGTTTGAAGGACATCAAAAATATTAGAAATGATTTTAAATTTATTAAATTAATGCTTCAATTTCTTTGAATATAATCGTGCATTTGTGCTTTAAATGTGCACAACTAGTTTGTTAATTAAGTTTTCTATAACTAAACCATAATATTATTTAAATTAAATAAATTATATGAATACGATTAATTGTTGCACGTACATTAGTTACATAAAAACCAAGCAGTCTGTTGTTATAGCATATCGGTATGTATGTAAGTAAAGAGCGTATTAAAGAACAGATTAAATATATATTTTTTTAAAACAAAAAAAAAAATATTATAAAATTTCCTTAATAATAAACTTTTTGTTGTATTGTAAGTATACAAGTGCATATTCAATCTGTCTTTATCAGTCTGTTTTTCTTTTGTTTAAAAATTTTTTTTAATCATTTATGTTTTTTATTTATTTATTTTTTGCAATATTCATAATTATTACTACGTAGTTTTTTTAATTTTTTTTGTACTTATTGTTGTTGTTGTAGTTGCTTTTATATTGAGGGTATTGTGTTATATATTATATATTTTAATTAAGTATTAATTTCCTTAAAGTTACAAAACAACAGCAAAACATGAAAATGTAATGAAATAAAGCCGTTACCATGGTCGTAACTAGGCCATTTTGGGAGTGAAATAAGCCCAATCTGCCCAGAATTTAAAACAAAAAATAACTATTTACATTTACAAGAAAAAAATTTTTAGTTTTTGCCACCCCCAGTAAAAAATTGTAGCTACGCCAATGGCTGTTAGAAAGAAAAATAAAATTACAATTTAATTGATAATAAATACAAAGTACTATCATAGTCATATTACAATAATAATAAAAAATAAAAAAAAATATAAGAGTTAAAAGAAAAGCGGGTTAAAAACATTTAAAGCGACGATTCTTCAGCTAAATTGCCTTCGATATTTTTAGTTTATATCAATAATTGTTGTATAATTTTATTGGAACAAAATAAAATAAATATTATATTTAAAAAACTGATTTCAAGCTTGTAAAATAGAACGACTAACGACTGAAATAAATTTTCAAATTATTTTAAAGGGTGGATAAATTTTAAGGGCCGATGTTGAATGTGAACCACACCTAAACGTCAAGTTTTTTTCTGCATTTCATTTGTCATTCCTAAATTTTAGACTAACTCAATTCGAACGATGGAAAGATACACAATCGAGCAACGCATTAAAGTTATCCAGGAAAATGGGCGTTCAAATCAAAATGCATTTCGTGCACTTCGTGATTCTTTTGGTCAACATAAACGTTCAAATTCGTTCACAATCGGGAGAATTGTGAAAAATATTTACATTTTAGCAAAACAGGTCTGTATAAAATGTGAAAACATCCGTGAATGCCTTCTTAGTTCGTTGAACACAAAACATTGCTGCTTCTTGCGACAGTGTGGCAAAAGAACAGTCAACCTCGACTCATCGTCGTGCCCAACAATTGAACATCAACATTGTCATTGAAAATTTGTACCATCGGATGGAGGTGAGCCGTCGAGGTCGCCGCGGCCATTTGGCCAATATTTTGTTCCATACATAATTAAGCCATACCAATATTATTATAAAAAAAAGAAATGATAATTTTCTTAAATAATTTTTGTTTTCTTTAAAATCAGCATCGACCCTTAAAATTTAACCACCCCATGCATATAAGCAATGAAATTTAAGACATTTTAACTGTAACCATAGCTGTTAAGTAATGATTAGTAATCGTAATGATTATTAATTTGAGAGCACTCATTTTTTTAAGTAAAGTAATGATAAATTACCATTATTTTCAGTTTTGCATGATTACTAATTGATTACGATTACAAATAATCAAAAGATAATAAAGATTATTTGAAATTACTATATCTACACAGAAAAAAATATCCCTTAAATTTGTTTAATTAATTGACTTTTTGATTTGTTTTAAAATTCTTATTATATTTTTCATTAACTGAATCAATTTTTTTAATTGATATTAAATATTTTCAAAAAATAAAGAGATTTCTGTCAGTTGAATAAAATAAATAAAAAATGTTATTTTAAATGAAATTTTTTGAAATTTGAATTTCTTAGAATAAATTTAATATAATTATTATTCAAGGAGCAGAATAATAAAACATAGTAGACAATCTGCATGAAAAAGTTCTGGTAAGTGAAAGTATATAAAAATATGTTCAGTTTTTAATATAATAAATGGTTTCAGTTTCATTGTAGATGTGCCCAAATCCAATAATTATTGTATCCCCTTATATTCCTCAGAATTCTCATTTTAGTAGGTAAGTTTGTTGAATTTCTTCACTCTGTCTGATCAAGCCTTTTTACCGGTTAATATTCTTTATATCTAGGTTGTTGATGCTACCAGTTATTTTTGGATCTCCGGCTTTCGATATGGTGTAGTATGTCTACTTATGGAACCCTACTTCTTATGCTAAATTATTTTTATATAAATAATGAAATGTAAAAACATAGATTCATATGTACCAAATATATATATTTTTTAATTTTTTTCTAAACAGGTTAAATAATTTTTGTTATTGATATAATAAATAATTTTATTATATAATTACCAAATTTCAATTATAGACACGATTAAATTAATTAAAATCATTTTGGGAAAAAATGGAAATTTTAATTAATTTTTTAATACTGTTTTAATTGATATTTTTCTCAACATTTGTTCAATTAAAACTATTAATTTTCATTTAATTAATAGTATCATTTTGATGATTGGAGCAAAATTAAACAATTTTTTAATTATAAATATTAATTTCGTAATTGAAGTTCATATTTATTTTTTTCTGTGTAAGTAATAAAAAAAATAAAAAAATCAAAGTTAATCAAACAAATAATCCGACTACTCTAAAAGATTACTTTTAATTATTTCTGATTATTTTAAAAGAAAAACAAATGATTTTATTCACAATTTAGTGACGTAAATTTTTAAGATAATTATTTTGTTTAATTAGTGCTGAACTTTTGATTTTATTCACAATTAACTGCTTACCCTTTACTTAGCAAATTGTGATATGGATACAACACTCTCCCATTTGCATTTTATGATTTCCGTCCATTAATTGTGAATAAAATAAAAATTTCACTACCAATTTTAATAAAATATGGTTAAATTCGCAATGAAAAATATGATTTTTTGTCGCTTTTAGTCTTTTACGATATTATGCTAAAAATATTAATTTACAAAAAAAAATCAAGATCGTCAAGCATTTTAGGCTGTCATAAGTTCCTATGTCCATACAATTTGAATTACGTAAACCGAAATGCAGTGTCTTGTACTTGAAAAAGTCAGATTTGGCAGAGTTTTGCTTTTGTAATTGTTGAAAAGTAATGCCATTTTTTGCTATTCATATGTCAATCTAGAGATTTAAGCTCTTTTTATATTTAAGACGAACAATAAGTTCATTACAAAGAAGATCGTCCTAAAATTAAAATTAATTTTGTTAAGAATGTTTTAAATTACATATATGAGCTAGACAAATATTTACCTTTAGTTTTAGTTTGATTTTATGTAAATTTTTGAAGAACGAAAGTTTTAAATTTTTTTTATTAAAAATATTTTTTTTTAGTAAAACTGTGAATATCTTTGCATCTGGAGCGCAGATTAAAAATAATGTAAACATTTTTTAACAGAATTTTATTGTAGAAATTTGAATTTGGATAAAACGTCTTCAAGTTATGCTAATATATGTTATGCATTATCTTCGTTTTAAACATAACGGAATATCTCGAAATGAAGCGCTAACTTGAAAAAAAAAAACGAAGTGCAGTTTCATGTTCAGCATCTCAAATAACCTAAGCATCGACTGTCAGGTTTACGGCAACAAAAAGTTTACCGCAATGTTTGAAGTAATTTAAAATTATAAGAGGTAATTGTTTCAAGTGTTTTTATTACTTTTTTGCGTTTTATTTTATATATATATATATATATATATATATATATATATATATATATGATATATAGTAATTTTAAATAATCCTTATAAAAATAAAGGTAATTTTGATTATTTGTAATCGTTTTCAATTAGTAATCAGAAATTTTTAATTAGGAAATAATTTAATCATTACGATTCTTTTTAAAAATAAATGTAGTTGATTTATAATCGTAATCCCATTTTACCAGCTATGGTTTATATTAAGTTTTAGGATAGATTTATCACCAATAATAATTAAAAATTGTCATATAACCGATTACGCGGGTTCAGCAACGTTACATGTTTATATCAGCGTTGCCAAAACTTTAAAATAAAAGTTATCTTAAATTAATTTATTTAAATTTTTATATTTTAGTAATACGAATATATTTTGTTTCTTTAAATTAATTTATTGTAAATTCTATGTACCTGTTAAGAAAAATTCGATTAAAATAGGTTTTGATTTTTTTTTTTTTGTTAAAAGATAACAGTCGAAAAATATTTTATTAAGAGAGAAATTATTTAAATCTTGAAAAATTTTTCTATATTTTTTTTAAACACTTTTTTTTATAAATTTATGTTTTTGTATTTTCTGTATATTAACCCACCTTCCTAAGACACCTGTGATAAATTATCTATTTGAATAAATGTCTCAAAAAATTTTCAATCTATAGGTGAAAAATTGCTACAAAATTCTTTTCATATTTATAATAAATTCCCATTTCTATTATGCAAAAGCTATAAGTTTAAAATGTTTCATTAAGGCTTATATGCAAAAAAAAAAAATAATAATAATAATAAAATGTAGGTACAGTTGACTCGTGGTAATAAACACACAGCCTTACGTGAACACCGGATAACATGAACATCATTTTTTTTACACTGACTACTCTGCAGCGTGAACACAGTGAGAAAGTCTTATAACGTGAACAAATTTGTCAGTTATCCAAATCGTTTTCATAAAAAGGGGTATTCCCGTAAATAATTGCTCAGGCTTATTATAGTGCGCAATGCTGGTTTAGCATTATCTAATCTATTATTATTATTATCTAATCTAAAAAATTTCACAAAAACTGCCAAAATTCTAAAGTCTAGCATCTTGTGATTGGAAAGGCAAAAAATTCTCGTTCTTTTAAAAATGTTGAATCTTCCGTGGACTACAATTGCTCCAAATCGTAATGGATGACAGCTGCCATTTTTAAAAATTGGCTTAATCATTAAAGGACGCTATTGGCTATTTAAATTCAACTTGGCAACGTTTTGAAAAGAAAACAATAGAAATATGCTGGCCGAAATTTTTAGCTCTTTAGGAGATGAAGAAGACTGTGAAGAGGAATTTGTTCAGCAATTAAAATTTAAAAATTAAAAGATAATCCTAAAGGTAGCACATTTTTAAATTAATTGTAACGTACTTTTTTTCTTCTTTACATAACAATCCAAAACACAGAAGAATATATGAATTTGAGTTAAAATACATGTCTAATTTATTTGGAAATTTTAAAGAGTTACACCTTCGTCAACGTCAACAACTTCGCAAACGTGAACACGCTCGGTTTTTAATAGTTCACGTTACCGCAAGTCTACTGTACTTACTTCAAACTTATTTTAGAAATATTATGTATAAAAAATTTTAATTAAAATACCTACATTTCAAACTCATTTAAAATTTTATGAATATGGGGATAAATGTTTACTGGCAAAAATATTATTTATGTAAGTAGTACCTACATACATGCATTCATACAAATGTATGTAATTTCCTTTAATTATTGCCATTTTGTGATAACATGCAAAATTATAGTTTAATCATTACAATTTCATTTTATTTATCTACTACATATTTACCTTCTAATACGAAATTTCCCACCGAACACCATTTTTAATTGATGTACGGTATCCACAATCAAGAAATCCAACTTGACAAAAACTATACACACTTCACTCACGCGCACACACACACAAACAGTTACAGTATAATGTTGTTGCTGTTTTTTTGTTTGTTTTGTTTTTTACTTGGTATTTATAACAGATGTTGTTGTTGGTTTTTGCAGTAGTTAATATTAAAGGCAAACAGCGACAAACATTCGAAAAACTAGTTTTGGGGCCATTTAAAAATAAAATCAACAACAATTTCACTTTAATCGCAATGAAAACAAAACGAACATTGCTCTTTATTTTGTTTTTAGTTAAAAAATAAAAGGTTTTTGTTGTTTTTGTTTGTAAAAAGATGATGCTGTTTCTTCGTTTTTCCTTTAAATATTATTTTGTTTGGTTGTGTTTTTTTTTTTTTGTAAAGATTTCCCTGCTTTGAATGTAATTTCAAAGATGTCAACTTATTTTCATTGTTATTTTGTTGGGTTGTTTATTATTATTTTTTCTTTTTAGGAATTTCCGTGTTTTTATTTTCCTTAAATTTGTTTTTATTTTTTTTTTCGATTTCTTGGCCTAAATATTGTTTATTTGTAACAACATTCAATGAAATAAGTACATATTTGCTTCAATTAGTTATTTATTGTTTTTTAAGACATATTGTTAAGGTCTCTAAATACGTACGTACATACAATCTACATACATCTGTACATAGTTACTACAGTACAACGTTGTTATGTATCATTAGTTACGTTCTTTAAGCATATTTTATAAATGAAATGAATAATTGACACGCTAGTTTAACACTTTGTTTGTATTGTTTTTTTTTTTAAATTGCTGTTGCTAACGTTACTTTAGCTTGAAAGCCGCTTTAAAATAAATACTTTAGCAATTTTTTTTTTACGAATTTCACAACTGTTTTAATAAAAAAACAAATGAAGTCAGCTTTTTCATTCTATAATTTATTAAATTAACACACAAATTTTAATTTTTTATTTTTAATAATTCTTTTTAATTTTTTAAAAATTTTTAGACTTTTTGTTTCGTAGGTAGCTATTCTCTTTTTCAGTTATTATTATTTTTGAAATTTACAAAACCAAAGTATAAAATATACGATGAAATATTATACACGGCGCATCTATTTTCATCAAGCGTCTTAACCGTTCGTTAGTTGTTACTCTTCTGAAAACCAGTTGTTCGTCAAAGAAATCCATATGCCTCTCCAGTTTGGCTATGAGACTTTGGCATATGGTTTTCTGTTTTATTTTTTTAATGTAGTTGTAGTGTTGTTGTTCGCGGCATGTAGTAAACATTTTAAACATTATAATAACGTACATATTTGATATTTTTATTGTTAACATTACATATAATTAATATATAACCCTAAAGAGTGAGAGAGAGTGAGAGTGACAAAGAGCCAGCAAGTAAAATCTTATATTAAAATATTTTCTTATATAAAAAACTCAGATACTTGGTTAAAATCAAGGTGTATGAAGCGGGGTACTACATAGCTCAGCTGATTATATAAAAAAGTAAAGAACAAAATATTCTCTCTGGTAACATCATGTTATAAAAAAATACTCCGTAGTTAAAACTCAGCAGATACTTTTATATTGTAAATAAATCTTTGAGATACGGTTTGTTTAATGTATTTACAAACTAAAGGTAAATGTCTTGGCTATGTATCTAAAAAATAGTGAAGGTCTTTGCTAAGAAGTTGGTAAAGCGAAACAAATGTATTAAATAGATAACAGTTGAGTTTGTTCAGAAAAAACTTAATAAACCCTTAAAGCAAACTACACTTTTGTGTATAAATTCTCAGCAAACCCATTGTATTACTTAAATGAGCATACTCTTAGGAAGGTTTTATGCTGCGTAATAAATATTGAAAAGTTTGTAAAATGTCGCCGGAGAGATAAAAAAAATCAATATTTAAAAATAATATAAAATTAAATGTTAATGAAAATAATTTTCCACCACGACTGTTACACATACACACAACTACTGCCGTACATAAAAATGTTTTGACGTATTTTTAAAAATCCTTAAATAATCAAAAACATCGGGCGCAGAATGATTCCTTTTACGCATTCGCATTCTTCGTTTGTAATACAGTTTTATTTCCGTCATGGATACCCTTTTTTTATATAAAAGAGATTTTTTTTAATCAACTCAAAAATTTAAATTTAAAGTAAAAATTAAAGAAAACAAAAAACAGCTTTAAGAAACAGATTAAGAAAACAGTATGAAAATTTTTAGAAAATATTTTCATATTTTGAATAAAATTTTGTTATGATTTCTATGTCCATTCCTCGGGTGGCAACAATGAATTCCTGTATCTCATATATTCATGAAATTGAACCTAAATAAAAATATAGTTTAATAAAGAAAGAAGAAAAAATTCAGAAATATCGGGTGAGGTTTGTTAGCAATAGGCTTTTTGTTGACAGATGACGCATGACTCATATCAAACTGCTTTTCTATTTTTGTTCAGTCATCATGAAGCTATAAACACAATCAAAGGCTACCGACCATCGACTACCGACTACAAAAGTAGCTGGCTACAAAAATTCTTTTAACGACTACCGACCACTAAAATGTAAACAAATGAACAGATGATTATTATTTTTCACTGGTGCCACTATAATAGTTTTTCGCGTTTTTAATAGCGATATTTAATGTATTGCGTTTTTAAAACCATCATTTCATGCATTTATTGTATTGGCAGCACTAATCTTCTCATAAGCACGCATGTATTCTATTTTTGACATCTTGTAGTCGATGGTCGGTGGACTTGATTGTGTTTATAGCATGAAAGACTTACTTTTTCGTAAAAATTCTGGCATTTCTGGCTTAATGGATACGTTAGTAAAAAAAATTATCGTATTTGGGTTGATAAGCAATCCGAAGAGTACCAAGAGCTACCATTATAACCAGTAAAAATAATGGTATGTTGTGGTTTATTGGCTGGTGGAATTATAGTCCATATTAATTTAAAAAATTAGCCAAATCAGAATGCAATCGTTATCGCACCATGTTAATGGACTATGTGCTTTCTGAAATTCAAGCGCATGGCTATGGTGAGCTTTAGCTTTAACAAGACAGTGCTACGAGCCATACAGCGCGTGAAACAATGGACTTGTTGAGAAACCATTTTTGTTTTAATTTTACGTTTTGCTGAGGTAAATTGGTCACCTAGATCGTGCGATATCACACCTTTGGACTAATTTCTTTGGGGATATGCAAAGCCGAGCGATACAAGTAGCTATGATCGAACGATTCGCCCAAAAATGTGACTTTCCGAATGAACCACTTTAGACGTAGTTGTGGCCAACATTTACAGGATATCATTTTAAAATAGTAAATGCCATAAATTATTCTTTTAACGGATGATACAAATTTTAAGTTCATTCTCAAATTGTTGTGTTTTGTTTTACATTATAAATCAAATGTCACGATGAATTACCCGTCATACGATATGTCATATTCTAATTTTATTGGATTGTAACATAAGTAGTTTTAAATTACATAAGTATGAGTCAGTATACTGATGATTGTTAAGTAGTTTACCATTTCATTTTAAAATGTGTAGAAATTTTAATAATTTTAGAAAATGGGCTTCATTTAGTCAAAATAAATAATTAACCATAAAAAAAAATAAAAAATTTATAAAGTGAAAATTGGTTTTATTTTTAAAAAAATTGAAAAGTAAAACCATGAGTAATAAATATGGTAACATTGTATCAATCAGGGTTGTAAGATCGTTTAACCAAACGTGGCGATATTAAAACTTGTTCGCCGTCCTAATTTTCGATTTGGCGACATGGCGATGAATTTGTTTTGAGAACCGTTAAGTTAATTAAATTCAATACGAAAAAATAATAATTTTATTTTGGCATTCTTATGTATGCGTAAAAACTCGTGGCTCATTTAGATGGTGTGCGTGTGTAAAGAACATTTTAGTTTATCGTCTTTTCTTATGCAAATTGTTAATTTAGCATCCTACCATAAATGTTCATATGTATACATATATGTATAAGGTAATTTTTTCTTGCCGTAATACATAATGAAAAATTTATAACTAAAAATCCTTAAACACTGAAATTTTTAAAAATGCATTGCGACATTGAACATTTTATATGAAAGAAATTTATAGAATATTTACTATTAAAATATTTACTATTTGTTCGAAACTCTCCTATGGAAAGGAAAATTATTAAAAACTTTGCTATAAAAATAAATTTATTTAAAATTTCCTGCCAAAAAGGTTATTATTTTCTTAATACAAAAACTTTATTTTAGAGTTCTTTAAATTTATTAAAAATATATTTTTATACACAAAATATATTATTTAAAAATGTCAATTTGTTACAAAAAAAAATTTTTTTTTTTTTTTTGGAAATTTCTAATAATTTTTTAAAATTGTTCGGCAAATGAAAAACAATAGAAAATATATTTTAAAAAGTAAATTTTGTTTAAAAAATTTCTACAAAAAAGTTTTTTGTTGAAACATTGTTGAAAAATTTACTAAAACAGGAAATTTGTATAAAAATTAAAAAAATTCCAGAAAGGAAATTTATAAAAAAATTCCAAACAGGAAATTTATAAAAAACTTCAAAAAAAAATTAAAAAAAAATTTCTTATAGGAATTTTATAAAAAATTTCTTAAAACTAAATTTATATTTCCTAAAATAAAAATTTTATAAAAATTACCTAAGATGGGAAATTTAGAAAAAAATTCCTACAATAGTTAATTTTTTTAATTTCCTAAAACAGAACTTTATAAAAAAAATTTATAAAACATGAAAATTACATAAGAAATTTCTCAAAAGTAGGGAAGTAGGGGAAAAATAAAATAGAAAATTTATAAAAATTACCTAAGATGGGAAATTTCCTAAAATAGTTGTTAAATTAGTTTGTTAAATTTCCTAAAAAGGAACTTTATAAAAAAAATTTATAAAATATGAAATTTACATAAAAATATTTTAAAAATTTCCTTAAATAGAAAATTTTTAAAAATTTCCTTAAGTAGAAAATTTTTAAAAATTTCCTAAAATATAAATTTTTAAAAATTTCCCTAAAAAAATTATAAAAATTTAAGAAAAAAGGAAATTTTCTAAAATAGAAAATAATAAATTTCTTTAAATAAAATATTAATAAAAATTACCTAAGATAGGAAATTCAGAAAAAAAAAAATCTAAAATAGGTAATTTTTTTTAATTTTCCTAAAAAAGAAAATTTATAAAAATTTCCTAAAAAAAATTATAAAAAAATTTATAAAATAGAAAATTTATAAAAAAAAAATAATTCTTTAAAGTAGGAAGGTTGAAAAAAAAAAAAAAATAAGAAAATAAAAAAATAAAAAAATTATAAAAATTTCCCAAAATAGAAAATCTTGAAAATATTTCCTAAATACGGAATAAACATACATATACATATATGTATGTATATAATATAGAAAATCATAGAAAATTTCCTTAAAAAAGATATTGTATAAAAAAATCCAAAATAGGAAATTTATATAAAAAAATCCTATCCCTGCTGTATCTTTTTAAATTTTCCAACGGGTCACATATTCTAGTTAAACTTTGAAAACATTTTTAAAATCATAGAAAAGGCTGCTCCATAGATTTATTTAAAAACTCCCATACTTTGGCTAAAGATATTTCACACCTTTTTGCTTAGACGTTTTTTCATTTAATTTTATGTGCTAAATGGTCGATAACAAGACCAGCATTTGCAACAAAGTTTTAATAGATATTTTTTTTGTTATTTTAACATTTTGTTTTTAATGTGTGTGTGTTTGTTAATTTGCTTTGAAATGTAATAGAATTAAACTTTAAACAGATCTTACTAACGCATAGTGTTAAGTGGTTTTAAACAAAGGCAGCAATGACTCTGTGGGGAACAACTACACTACTTCAAGTATTTATCATATAGATTTGAGGCACATAGATACATGAAAATGACCTCTGACTTTTCAACTTAAAACTGTTGCTTAAACATTATCTGAAATTAGAGTCGAAATAAAATGTGTTGATTGCAAAATAAGAACTCTAAACTTGTGTGTGTGTGTTTAAAA
This sequence comes from Phyto melanocephala, assembly GCA_941918925.1. NCBI lineage: Eukaryota > Metazoa > Arthropoda > Insecta > Diptera > Rhinophoridae > Phyto > Phyto melanocephala. The sequence continues at coordinate 110,164,078 of OW799237.1, forward strand.
TAGTGCAAGTAATTTTGCAAAAATTTTAAGTTTAAAAACAAAATTCTGTAACAAAACTGTGGGTGACATTGAGGATTTTTTTTTTGTTAACTTTTGCTTTTAGCTGAGTTTTAACTTTGTCAGCATTTTTTTCTAACTTGATAAAGACCATATACTATTACCGCCGATAATTTGTATAATTTATGTAACTGACAGTTTTAAACATTACGTTGACGTTTCTATTATTTCCATAGCCGTTTTGTATAGAGCTTAATTTGTTTAATATTTAAGTGTGTGTGTGTGTGTTTTTGTTACTTTTAGCCCCTTTTGTTAAAATATGGAGTTTAAATTTTTGATCTTTTTAAAGTAATTTACGAGACATGCCAAATAAATGAATGAATAAATGATGGAAGGAATGCATTACATCAGCAGCAGGCAAATGAAATAAAATATTCACTCATAGAGCAACGAAACAATAGTTTTTGGTAAAATGAAAACAATGGTCAATTCAAATTAAAGTTAAAGTTTTTTTTCTAAGTATTTTTAAAAGAGTATTGAGTATTTTTTTGTTGGTTTCTTTGTAACAAAATGATTTATTTTGTTGGTACGACAAAAAAAAAAGGTTAAACACTTTGTGGGTGTGTTTTTGTCATTTCAGTTTTTGTTGTTTTTTTTTCTACTACTAATGAAAAGGACAATTTTCAATTTAGGCTTGGTTTTTTTCTATTAAAGATTTTCTTTTCAATTTTCATTTGTTTATGGTTACTGTTTGTTGTTGGGGTTAAACCAATCTCAACTTAACCTAATTAGGAATCTAAACGTCATTAGGAAAAAATATATTATTTATTTAAATTTTCATTTGATTTAAAATAAAATTCATATAAAAGTTCTGCATAAATATTAATTTACGATGCCTACAGTTGAAGTAAGAAACTAGTGATTGAGAAAATTTCGTATTTTAAACATTGAAATTTGTATCATTTTTTATCAAAATGTAATTTTGAAAACGAGCCTACAAGTTTGATGGACATTTTTTAAATTCGAACTTGGACATTTTAAAAAACATTAAGAAAAGTTAAGGTATCGGGTTATTCATGAAAAGACTCACAATACAAAAGTGTCTTAAAATTGTTCAGCTGTAAATATTACGAAAATCAGCGTTCTGTGAGAAATATTTTTCGTGCGATTCGAGAACTTACGGTGTTTATAATCAACTTTCTTTCTGGTTCAATGGATACCTTAATTAACATAATTGCCGTATTTGGGCATAAGCAACCCGAAGAGTAACAAGAACTACCATTAAATATATCCTTTGAAACAGTGGTATGGTGTCTATATCTCATCGAAAATTAGGCAAATTAGAATGTTACCTTCAATGATAAATAACGGTTACCATGGTAACAGACTATGTGCTTCCTGAAATTCAAGTGAATGGTCTCGGTGAGCTCTGGTTTCAACAAGACGGCGCTACGAGCCATACAGCGCGTGAAACAATGGACTTGTTAAAAAAGCATTTTGGTGAGAACCTTATTTCATGTTTTGCTGTGTTAATTTAGCAACCTAGAGAATGCGTTATCACAGCTTTGGAAAAAGTATATTAACTCCGAGGTCTTCAGGAATAAGCCAGCTACGATTGGCGCTTTGGAAGCCAACATTGCTCGTGTTATTTGCGAGATACCAGTCCAAATGGACCACCTCAGACAACATTTACATGAGATCATTTGTTTGCAAATGCCATTATTTGTTAGTTTAATCAAAAATACAAATTTTAAGTTTACTTTTAAATTAATGTGTTTTATTTAATATTATAAATTAAACCTCACGATTAATCATCCATACTTGCTAGGATTCCGAAATAATATGATTTTCACTATGTTCGAAAGTTCGAACTTAAGTTCGAAAAAGAAACTGAACTTAAAAAATATTACTTTAAGCTTAAAATTTAGAAATAGTATAATTTTTTTTTTTTAAATTTGAGTTTTCAAACATTTTTATTCCTTTCAATAATCAAAAAAAATTAAAAATATATATTTTTGCTTGGTACATATATTAAGGATTGAAATAAGTAACAGTTTAGATAAATTTATGTTTTATTGGTGGTGTGATAATGTAATGCCGAATAAAATAAATTCTTGAAAAAGCTACGACTAGTATTGTGTATAAGTATCATCAATTTACCTCACTATTCAATGAAAATTAAAACGGAATTTTTTCTTCAACTTATTTTTATGTTTTTTCTTATTAATGAAGTTTATAAAACTTGACTTTTCAATATATATATATATTTTTCTAACATCAATATCACAAGTTCAAATTTGATTTTCAGCTCTGGATGGCGCTTGAAACAATTTTTTAAGTTTTAATAAAATTAAAAAAAAAACATTTTTTCGCAATTTCAAATAACATTTTTTTAATAATCGAAAATTCAAACATGAAATACATATTAAAAATAAAACAACTAAAAAAAGATATAAATATTTTAAATTAAGAAAATCAATATATTTTACCATGTTCAAAATTAAATTAATTTCGAAAATTATTAAATAAAATTTTTAAAATCTAAATATTGTAGAAAATTTTTGATGATTTTTTAATTATTTTAATTTAAATAAATTTCTGTTAACTTAACGACACAATTAAAAATTTTATATTGTTTCACAAAAGTATTTTAATCTCTTTCAATATATAAAATTCTCGTGTCGCGGTGTTTGTGATTAAACTCATCCGAAATGGCTTAAACGATTTTCATGAAATTTTGTGTTCACATCGGATAGGTCTGAGAATCGGTCAACATCTATTTTTCATACCCCTCAACGCCACGCCTTTTTTCACGGACCCTCAGTTAGGCCAAACTGCTGGACTGATCTGCTTGAAATTTTTACATAATATAACTAAGACTCTGGTATGATTCATAGGTTAATTTTTTTTACCACGCCCACTTTAGCGCCCACTTTTTTAATTATGTACATGCATCGATATAGTTTTAAGTATTTTTCTTCAAATTGTACACAATTTATAAATAGTTCAGCCAATGCAGAATTAAACGTTTAAGAATCGGTCAACATCTATTTTTCAGACTCCTCAATATTTAGGGTGACTCACTCCAAGAGACTATTTATGCCTCCTTAAATAACGTAACGACTTCGATGAAGTTTTAAACTAAGACAGATCTGCGTACCGTAGAACACATATGACTTACGTTGTCTTTAAATGTGCTCAGAGCAAGTTTTATTTAACTAAAAAAATATTTCCTAGAGACAATTTATATGGTAAAACAACGTTTGCCGGGTCAGCTAAGTAGTAATTGAAAAAATTGATTTTATACTTAAATTTTTTATCTAAATTTCAACTTGTGCTATTGTTTTACCCTCCACTATTTCAATTGCCATTTTGTTAAACATTTCTTGAAGTTTAACTTTGTTATAGAAATTTAGCAGAAACAAAAAAAAAAAAAAATAAATAAAAAGATTGTATTTATATTTTCAAAAAGCATTCGAGTGTTAACAATTAGAAGTGGCAACACTTTGACCCACGTGCATGAGAACAGCGATCAGGCAATAATGGATGTGAGTTGTTAATACACACACACACATACCTATACACACCCAGATTAGAGAAGAAAAAAAAATAGACTATAACGGCACACGCCTGATGTGTTGCAAGTTACTGCTGTTGTATTTTTGTTGTTGGAAGTTTGATGCCTGCTGTTGTTGCTGTTTAAGCTTTTGCTATGTAGTTACAATTTAACTTTAGCTTGGCCTGCCTAAACACGCTCAACAGAAACTATCTTGGCCAATATATCTTGTCTCAAAAGCTTATACAGCTCTAAATATTTCACCCAATTCACCCATTTGATACATTGAATTGAAAATGACAAAAAAAAAAAAAACTGTTGGCCTGAGTTTGTCTGCCAAAGTATCGAATCTGTCGTCTATTGGCAGGCTAACTGGCTGGCAGATTTACCTTATGTTCGTACAAGTAAAGTCTTTAATGCGACAAGTCTTGTGTTTAATTTAATTTACTGAAAAAAAACCTTTTTTTTAAGGAAGAAAACCATAAAACACAAAATTATAGTTTTTAGGAGTTTGTTCGAGATTTGAAAATGAAGTTGACGCTGTTGATTTAAGAAGCGGTATGAGAGTACAACGAGTGAGCTTAAGTGTAGAAGTTGCATCATAAATCGTGCCACAAAGGTCGTTTGCGGGTGTCACTTTTGCAATTTTCTTATATTACATGCAAACAAGCAAAAAATAGATGAAAAACAAACTAAACTAAAATAAAAAAAAAAACTCATGAACAGGCACTTCTCTTTTGTGATACGATACGAGAACGTTGAAGGCAAACAAAGTTTTAGAAAACGTGGCTGTTAGATTTACCCCCCCTCCGTTTTGAGTTTTCCTAAGTGTTTATGGCCATTACTAATTTTGAAAGTTTCCAAATATGCATTTGAAAAAATTAAAAAGAAATAACTATCGCTAAAAGAAAAATATATTTTAAAGTAAAAAACGGTTCATTAAGTCGAAACTAATAAATGAGGTCAAATGTTTGTGTGACTTCTAGTCATGAGGATTTTTTCGTGGGGAGTTTTAAAATATAGAAGGAATTGTTAAGTGGCATTACCAGGTCTGGGAGACTAAGACTTACTTTTAAAAAGCTAAAAATAAGAACGAAATAATTTTTTTTAAAAATAATCCTTTCAAAGGATTGACAACAGCGTTCTTAAGACCCCCATCTTTTTGCTTCAAATGTGAAACGTGAAAATGGTATTGAAATAAAAAATAATCAATTTTTGACTACAATGAACCATCAACATTGGAGAGTAATGTCTGCAGAAGAAAAAAAAAAATTAGGTTGCCAAAACTGTAATGATGGTCAGAATTTCGCCCTCTGAAGCAATGATTCGTTGCTTAGTTCACCGTTATCATCAAAATATCTTACGTAATATCATGTAAGAGATTTGCCTTGAATCGGTACACCACGTTTAATTTGCACGGTGGAAAATATTGAATGTGTTAGAGCAAAGTTTTAACGAAACACCAGAAATATCTACCAGAAGGCTCAGCTAGAAATGGTTCACAAGTCACTTTGGCGCATTGTTAAAAAAGATTTACTGCTATTTCCAAGAATTGAAGCTCGTACATCATTGGCAACGCTTAAATTTTGAAGTTAAATTTTAACAGTTGGCCAGAAATAAAATCAACTTTATTGAAAATCTGATAATGAGTGATTAAGCTTATTTTCATTTGAAAAGTAAAATGCAAGAGTCATTCATCAACGCAAATTGCACCCCATTAAATCTGAAAATATCATTTATCCTTAATTCTTCGAAAATGAATATGGCAGTGCTGTAACCATAAATAGAGAGCAGTACCGGCTTATAAAATATTTTTTTTACATCCTTCTCTTGAAAACGGCCCTAAGATGCGGTTTCAGTATAATGGAGCCACTGCCTTTGGAACTTTTAGGTAAATTTTTTAAAGAGCTAATAATTTATAGAAATTCGAAAAATAATTGACCAGCGTATTCGCTAGATTTGTCAGCACTGGACTATTTCCTTTGGGGTTATTTAAAGGGGCTAGTATATGCGAGTAAGCCGAGAGTCCTTGAACTCAAGGAAAACATTGTTGCAGAAGTTCGAATGCTACAGTCATAAAATTATGGAAAATGCTCTAAAACGAGCCCATCAATTGAAAAATTATTTAATTTCGAAACCCACGGTGACTTTTTGTGCATCCTGTATAATGTCACATACATGTGACACACAAAATAAGGTAAATATCACCAAAGCTACTTTAGTCTAAAGGCGGCGCTCGTATGTGTCCCACATTGTACCAGAGGCTATAAAGAACAAAAAAAATATTTTTACGCTAAATTATAACTAGAAACATTTTAATTGAAATGTCACACATATGTATGTGTGACATGAATTTCAGCGAAGACTTTCTAGTCACAAATATATGTGACCTTGGGTGGCAAACGTGATGAGTTCTCTCCTTAAAGAATTCATAGTAAAAATAAAGCGTAAAGTGACTTTAGAACAAGGATAAGCATTTGATTTTAAGTACTTAATGTCCCCAAAATTCCTTTTAATGCTGACATTAAGAAACTTCCATGATACACAGCATTTTTAACATTATCTACGAGTATTTTAAATTGTCAATTCATGCCGAACAATAGTTACAATATCTATTGCACACATTTTTACACACAAAAGAAAAAAAAGAGAGCGAAATAAAAATAAATACGATCAATTAAGTGGGAGTGGACTAGTCGCCATACATCAACTTTGACAACAATTGACAACATGACAAAATGACAGCATGCCTTAAAGTTAATTTCATTTCACTTATTCAAAGCAAAAGAGTGAAAAAATAAGAGTAGATTTAAATGCAACTCGATTGCAACCAGATTGTGTGTTACACAGCCTGCCAGTACCAAACTAACAGAAATGTTTAAGCCATGATGAAATAAACAAGCGTATTGAATTACAATAAACATTTTTTGAAAAACTTATGCCTCTATTATTCTTACAAATTCATAGACTAGTTTAGGCAATATAAATTAACGAAATTACCAGCAATTAATTAAATGCAAAAATATTTTTATTTTGAGCACTTACCTTGATTTTTGATTAGCATTATTGGAGTTGCTACTGTTAATGCAGTGCTGTGGTTGCACATTTGGCATTCTGGGCATTAGTGGTGGTGGCGGTGGCGAAGATTTAAAGTTTTGCATTTGTAAGGGAGAACTAGGGCTGGTTGGTGAATGTCGCACGTTTAGATTATTGATTAGGCTGACGTTTTCCTGTATGGCTGGTATTGACGACGAAGAAGCAGTGGTTGCTAAATTGTGAGGCCGTTTACGTGTGGACGATGATATAAGAGTGGCTCTAGTAAGTTCAGCTTGAACCTTTGTGCTATTTAACTGATTGAGAGATGCGGCCGAAGGTCTGGAAACTTGTAATAGTTCAATGCTGCTGGGCTTTCGGGGTACTAAAGGTGGTGGTCCTTTAAATGACACATTAACGCTGTCATTTGAGGGTGATCTATGGAAGAAGTTTGATTTTCTTAGAGAAGCTCCAGCAAAACTATTGCGCCTATTGGGCGATGTAGACTTGGCCATAATTTCTAAGCTGCTATCTAATGTTGGCTGACGTTGCAAAATTTCTGGCGGTGGTGGGGGCAAAGGTTCATCTGGTATGATGGTTTCTGTTTCCAGGCCTGGCGGAGGTGGTGGTAATTCAGGAGAAGGCACTCTTAAGTTGGGATTTTTGGGTGGCCTTTCTGGTACCCAGCCATCGTGTATGTTTACTGGCATTATGGGTAGACCAGTTTGATAAGAACGCGGTGAATGTGGCTGATAAGAATGATGGCCGTGTTGGCTGCTATGGTAATGATAGCTGTGGCTCATTATACCCAAATGCTGATGCGGTGGTGCCGTTGTCAAATTTTGATGCTGATGAGGATGCAATTGTTGGTGTGTTAAAGCTGCGGCCTGCTGCAGCAAAACTTTGTCTCTTATGGCCGCATAATCTGCTGCCGAAGAAGTTCGCCTTGGCGGCATAGAAGATCTACCTCTGGGTGGTGGAGGTGGTGGTGGCATGCCACAGTCATTAAAAGAGAATTTTTCCGAGTTGGATATATTTTTGATGGATTGTGACTGCATTTTTTCTTGAGGAGCCGAAATAAATTTATCCCTTAGCTCGGCATAATCTGAAGCCGAAGAAGATCTTCTTAGCAGTGTAGGCATCATAGAACGTGACCTTGGCGGTGGAGGTGGTGGTGCTGGCGACGGAGGTTTATTGGGTATACTATTGAAATTGCGTGAGCTGTAGGTATTTTTATCCTCCGACAAAGGTCTCTGTCCGGTGGTGGTATTATAATTACTGGGCAGAGAATTCCTAAGTAAAACAGTTTGTACACCCTCCTTGGCTGGATTTTGCAAGGATGTAGGTCTTATGGTGGCTTGTTGCTGCTGCTGCTGTTGATACGATTTGGGTGATAGATTATCCAAAGAGTGGGCATGACTTTGATTTTTTTGCTGTTGTTGTCTCTCGAAATAGGATTGTACAGCATTTTTTTGAAAAGCTTTTAAAGCTGGATTTGGCACACGATGGGTTTTATTGGGATCCAAGTAGGTATACTTTTGGGGCTGCTGTTGATCATTGGTTCTTTCAAAATCATTGATTAAAGCAGCCACCGATTGCCAACTGGGCTGGGGATAGTTGGGGGAGCCCAATTTTGGTTGATGCAAATTACTATGGCTACCCGTCACCGAAGGACTGGAGGCTGTGGATGACGAAGTGGAGCTGGAAATGGACGAAGCTGTTGGCTGCATAGTTTTTGGTGACTTTTGCAAGCCTGTACTATATTGAGGCTTTGGATGATGAACAAAGTGCGAGGTATTGCTATGTACAGGCTCCGCATAGGTACTGACCGGAAACAAGCGATGATTGTTGCGATATGGATGTTTTATATCCGATAAAGAATCCAGAGAAGCTGAAACCGATTTATGACCAGCCATGCTCAAGGAACTGCTTTGACATGGCAATCTATGAGATCGGCTGGCATTATTTGTTTGCGTTTGGGACTCAGCGAGGTTGTTTGAGTTCTTAATAGTAGTATCTTTACAGCCATTTAGATTTAGGTTGGGTTTTGGTGCCGGCACCGGTGGAGGATGCGCCGAAATTGTTACCACTGCTTCGCTATTTGAAATTGTGCCCGAAATATTGGATTTTTGAGACGAGACATCACAGTTGGAGTTTGTAGTCGGAGAAGAAATTTTCTCGGTCAAAGATTTTGACAATTCAGGCGTAGTATTGTGATGATTGTGTTGATGACGATACAGCGTATGAGAAGTTTGGTGTGTGGGTGGATAACTAGGACTATGTCTATGACTGGGGGTGAGAGTATTGCTAGATGGAGATGATTGTGAACTGGCTGATATGTGATGGGGAGAGTGGGAGGATGTTATACAAGATAGCTGCTGTTGAGATTGTTCTTCTGTTGTGCATAAAATACTCTCACTTTGATGGCGTTTGGGAGTTAAGACACGGGAACTATGCACAATCAACTGAGAAGTGGAAACTAGTTGAAATGAAAAAGAGAAAGAGAGAGAGAGAGAAAAAAACGTTTAAAATACTGCCAATTTTGTGAATGTTTCCTACACTTCACTCACCTGATTCGGAAATTGCTGAGAAGCCTGTAGCATGACTTATTTCGGATACATCGCTCATAGAACCCAACCACTTCAAAGTTTCCGTTGATGATGTACTCTCGGAACTATTGTTATGTTGCTGCTGATGTTTCTGTTGCGTGCAGCTGCCCAGCTCACTTAAATCTCGGCCACTAGAAAGTAGAGATGTTGGTGATGTCGCCACTGAGTTTGAAGCCAACGAAGACAAATCATTTTGGGACCAGTGATGCGACGATGTCTGACGTGATAATAATTCACTCTCCTGACGTAATCTTAGTGAAGATATAAAGAGAAATGAAAACAATTATAAAGTGACATGTAAAAACAAAATAATTTTGCGTTTTAAAAATCACGCTACAATTCTTAAGGGAACTAAAGCTTAAACTTCGCTTAAGCGCTAACTAACTAACCAGTTGCTTGTTTCCAGCATACAACTAAACAACTGGTATTATTGTTGTTGGCCAATTTTATTCTTTTCAAATTCAATGAAACTTTTTGATTGTTTCTTTTTTTTTAGCCAAAAGCACCATCACTTCTAAACGCTCTACTCAACACGGCAAAGTAGTTGGTTTTTTGTACTCTTGTATGGAATATAAACAATAATTTAAGAGCTTTTTCTTTTTGTTCTGTTTGTTTGATGTTGTTGAAGGTCAACTCTATCAAATGTGTTTATTCGTTCAAGTATTGAAAAATTTAATAGAGTTTGAGGGCATAGATGTGTATGTATGGGCAATACACTTATTGAATTAATTAATAATATGCTCATAACTATTTGATACTTAATCTGATACTCATTAGATACAAGAACATACGAGTATAGAATACGACTAAGAATTTATAATGGCATCTATGCTATTGTTGATGTTGTAATTAAGTATAATTGCAAATAAAAAAAGGGTTAAATTAAATAAAAATAAAAGGAACTGGGCGAGACAATTGCTTTTGGTTTATTTTTCATGGTTGAGTAATTTTGAAAGTGATCATAAAGGAGCATTATATTTTTGTTTTATATCTGTGGCAATAAGGAAAAACTACTTATGTCTGATGTTGTGGTTTTTCAGAGAAGTACTTTTAAATCGTTATGTTGTCTTTTAAAACTCTGCAAAAGAATCAAAAAATTTTCTTAAGGGTATTTTTAAGTTGCGAATTTGCAATTTTAGTAGACTTAAGCAGTTATTACTTTAAGTCTTTTAAGAATTTTTTATAAAAATTCTTTAAATATGTTTTTTATTGATTATTTTTTAAAGTGGAGAATTTATTAAATATCTATTACACAGGATTAATTGAAAAAGTTCTAAACATTTTTTTAAATTTATAAAATAAAATAAATTTATTAAAAAATATATTAAGAATTATCTTCAAATACAAAATTTATTGAAGTGGTTTTTTTAATTTTATTTACTTACTACCAAGATATCCGCAACTTCGAAAGCGCAGTTCTTCTCAGCAAAATAACACAATACAAAATAATGAGCTGAAAGTACTAGAAAAGAGTTCTTTACTTCTTACAATTTGGCATCTAAACCCATTATTTTAACACGGCGATGTCATTGGAGGCAAGTACTTACCACCCTGGCTTATAAATAGGGACTCAAATAAGTACTTTTAACGCTCGCTTATTAATAGGGACTCGTATAAGTAAAGGGTAGTTAAATTTTAAGGGCCGATGTTGATTTTGAATAAAACACAAATTATTTAGGAAATTATTGTCATTTATTTATTTTTATTATTTTTATTATGATAATATTGGTATGGTTTAATTATGTATGGAAAAAAAATATTGGCCAAATGGCCGACGCGTTTTCGGCGGCACACCTCCATCCGATGGTTCAAATTTTCAATGACAATGTTGATGTTCAATTGTTGGGCATGATGATGAGTCAAGGTTGACTGTTCTTTTGCCAGACTATCGCGAAAAACATCAATGGTTCCCATTCAGCGAACTAAGAAGGCATTCCCGGATGTTTTCATATATCACACAGACCTGTTTTGCTGAAATTTAAATATTTTTCACAATTCTCCCGATTGTGAACAAATTTGAGCGATTATGTTGACCAAAAGAATCACGAAATGCATTTTGGATTGAACGCCATAACTTTTATGCGTTGCTCGATTGTGTATCTTTCCATGGTTTAAATTGAGTTAGGGCCGTTAACAATAAAAAAATTAACCTACAGTTAACACTAAACACAAAATTTAAACCTTGGTTAGCCAAAACCCATTAACACAAAGTTCAGTTATCTTATAGTTTTTAGATTATTTTGCCAAATTTCAGTTAAATTTAACCGAGCACTATTTGGTGTTTAAGTTCTTAGCTGGAAGAAAATATTTGATGTTTAAATTTAAATAAATTATATTTTTGCTATTTTTTTAACAATTGAAAGATGCCTCTACGATTGAAAAGATTTACACATTTGTATAATTTATATAAAGTAAATATTTCTTATGGTATGGAAAGAAAATATATAACCACAGAAGTCAAATGGATCATTTTAATTTACCTGATGCAGAGTTTTTCATGAGATATCGTTTATCTAAGAGAATTGTAAAATTTATAGCAAAAATTATTTCAAAATACATTCAATTTTTAATAAATTTATTAGCAGATGGGTGCACATTAACGGCCCTATTCATAACAAAAAGTTAGCCACAGTTTATACACTACGTACAACGAGCTGCTAACTAGAATGCCGATTAAGCTTGGCAGCTCGTTAGCACAGAGTTTATTCATAAGAAACTTTTATCTGTCTGCCAACTTTTCATAAATCAACTCTGAAATTGCATGATACCCCTAAAATATGCAACCATTTTTTGTTTATAATCCCTAATTTTGACGTTTTTGTGTTTCCATCGATACTAACAATTTTTAAAATTGAAAAATAAATTAAAAAATAAACGAACAATATAATTTTTATTAAAATGGAAAAGCAACGCAAACGATCTGTAAATTGGGAACAGGATGAAAAGGTAGGTAAAAAATATTGGTAATGTAAAACAACAACACATAAAAGCTGTCTTTCACAAGTTGGCAAACGTTTGGCAGCTCGTTAACAAGAGTTTAGCCAGAGTTTGGCATGAGTGTTATGAATAAACTTAATGCTAACTTTATGCCAACTTTTTGTTATGAATAAGGCCGTAAGAATTTATATTTATGTATACATTTCTTCTTCTTTTTGAAATTCATTCATAATAATTCATAACTACAAGTTAACTAACTCTTGCCTATTGTTAACGAACATTTTTAATTTATAGTTAAAACTTCAGTTTAAGTTAACTGAAAGTTAGTAAACTCTTACGTTAAATTAATTTAACTGAATGTTATGTTAATAAGCCTTAGTCTGAAATTGAGAAATGTCATATGAAATGCAGAAAAAACTTGACGTTTAGGTGTGGTTAACATTACACATCGGCCCTTAAAATTTAACCACCCTTTACTTATTACGGTCGCTTATAAATAGCGACTAAAATAAGTACTTACTTTTATAGCAATAAATAAGTACTTGATTTTAATAACCTAAATAACCCATTAATATTATGGTCTTACAGAAGTCGTTCGGTTCTTTTAAGGACGAAAATTGTATGAGATTATTCTGCGATACGTTAATTAAAAATTTAAGAGCCAGTGAATCAATAAGTTATCACTTTGTTAATAAAATGCTTTGACGCTGTTGTCAAAATCATTATTACTTATACCCTACGCGTGTTAAACTAAATGAGAATTTTAAAAATTAAGTAATGTAATGAATGGATTCTAGTTAATTTCGCAATAATAAATTGTATTGTGTGTGTATCTAAGCAAATGTCTGAAAATAATAACTTACGTATCACATTATATTACCAAGTCATTACTAAAATACTTCTTAGTAAGTCAGAAGATATGTTATCGTCATTGAAAAGTATGTTGTTTAGTGAGAGCAAGTCATTACCTAGTTTTTGCTGGGTAATTATAAGAAGTTTTAAAAACAGTGAACATTTATTAATACAGTGCAACCTCGCTTAACGCAACTATAGAAATTTTGGCCGTTGCGATAACCGAGTCTCAATTTTTTAGGGCGCAAATTCTCTTTTATGGTTTAATATGGCTTGATAAACCATTTGTACAAATATTTGTACATTTGTATAAGCTCATATTGTAACACGCTTACCTGGGGCCGAATTACGGCATTCGATCATGATCGAAATTTTACTCGAACGATCGAGTTCGCTGTGCTTTAGGTATAGAGATTCTAATAAGAATTTGACAATTTCGATCACGTTCTAATGCTGTAATTCGGCCCCTGGTCTAAATTCAGCATTTGAAACGAATTTTTTTTAATTCTGGAAATTGTGGATTTGTGCACTTTATATTTATCGCAAATCACTTTTACAGATATGCCCCTTTCAAGCTTATTACGAATATCACTTTTTTGTTTAATTGAAAGTTTTACAAATTTTGTAATCACCGGCATTTTATTCAATGTAAAATTTTATTCAATTGGGTGATTCACAAGGTGTCTTATCATGTCATATTGTTCTAAAATTTTACAATAATTAAAAAATGTTGTTGTTGCTTTTCAAACAAAAAGTGTCTTATAATAATAGAACTTTGTACGCTATGTTTATTGTGCTGTCGTATTTAATAAGCAGAGAATTGTGCTAAACGGCTAAGCCAAGCCGCAACAGTTTTTGTAAGCCGTCGCCGTTCATTGTATAATTTTATCGGGCCGACATCCAAATTTAAGCGCAGTTGCTAATTTTTGATAACAAATCACTGATGGCGTCAAATAAGATCGGCTAAGGACTCTGCTGTTTTTGTTTATCAAACAAAATTTAATTTATTTGTTATTTATTTACTTGAGTCTGCCATTACAACATCTAAAATGTACTTTTCGCACAAACTGGCTATTATTTTGTTTTTTTTTACTTGTTTTTGGCATTATGAAAGAAAATATTTATTTTTATAATTGTTTTACATCAGCTGATTTAAATTCAAAATAGCACACTTAATTATGAGGGGTTGTTCACAATAGTCTGAATTTTTCATGCTATTATTATAGGACATATGATTTTATGACACTACTGTGAATCCCCCAATTGTAAATAAAACAACCTTTCACAAAAAGAGATTCTTTAAACTGAGTACATAGATACATATCTACAAAAAACCAAGTGCAACACGCACATTTCAGTATTCTTTGAATAGCGGTAAATCTAAAGCTAAAAAATCTAAATAAAAGATATGTAAATAAAAATGGCATATTGATCATTTTGAGAGAAAAGTTGCGTAACTGATTTTTTTTTAAAGTTGCGTTAACTGAGTCAGCAATGTAAACAATTTACAATTTGCGTTAAGCGAGGTGGCACTGTATTTTCAAAAAAATAGTTTGTTAAACAATTTATCATTTTTTTTTTCGCAAAACAAAACAATGTATTTAAACTGTTTTAATAATATAATAAACTTGTAGAAAAATTTTTGTAGGAATTTTTTTATTGCAAATCTGTAAACTGAAGATTTTATACACCTAAATTAGATCTCAAACACTATCTATAAATAAAATTAATTATTTTATTATTATTACACTTACAGGACCAACTGGTTTTCAGTTGTCTTCTCTTGCTAAGAAATATTTCGAAATTTTCACATGTAATCAATGTTATCAAATGCCAGTCATTTGTTATTATTGACGCTGTTTTAGTCATATTAGACTTTTTTTTTTTGCTTTTTCTTTTTATATGACAATCCTGCTAAACTACTTGTTGGCTGTTTCGTTTTTTTTCTATCTCTTCTAAATATAAATAAGGTTTTCTGAAAATTGTTTGTTGTGGCCACATGCATTAGGAATTAATAGAAGAGGAAAAGCAAACTAGTTGTGCACATTCTTTGGCAAAGATAGACTGACTAGCTATGCATTGTTGTACTCGTCTGAGTTTGTTTAGTACTTGCAACTAATGTTGTATAAATAGAATATATAGTGGCAATGTCGGTGACATTCATAACTGATTTCATGTTTTGCCATAAATATGAACTCGTACAATTTCATGTCACTTAAACTATTAGCAATCGACCAGGCATATAACCAGCTTCTAATAATGTTTACACTAACTTTACGATACATACATACATACATACATACATACATACATACATACATACATATATACATACATACGTATTTACTACAACCAAGTAGTAGAGTCAATGTATGCAACTCGTTTACTTGGATGATTGCATATTTTTAGCATGTGTTTTACATTTTAATTTATACCATTTAAGACGTATCACACTACAACAAAAATAACAAATTTGCTTTAGTGTTTTGAAACTATCGTTGCAGATACGGTATCTGTATCAAATTAATTTGAAAGGTATTTTTAGTGTGAATATTTCAAGTCCATTTTATGCTAAATATATTTATAGTGCGACTATAAATGGCTGCACATAGCTCAGCTGTTTAATGTTTATACCCTTCACCTCTTGTGCCAAGGGTATATATAGTTTTGTCATTGCTTTTGGAATTTTTACAATATTCATAACCGACCCCGTAAAGTGTATATTTTGTGAAGGCTGGGGTGTTGATGTCCTTCTGTCCGTGTGTTGGTTGTAATCAGCTTTTAGAAGCCCCCACATGTTGCACAGATATGCATGTGGTGTTAAGCTTTTCGAAATATTCGGAAATAAAATAAATATTTTAAAACTCAGCACCATCGAGATATAAGCAAAAAAAAAAAAAAAAAAACACGACTGCCTCTATTTTTTCTCAAAACTTACTTTATCACAAAAACCAACATTTGTCAGCGCTGGACTAATTTATAGACACGTTTGTAGATATTTTTATAAATACTTACGGCCTTATTCATAACAAAAAGTTGGCATAAAGTTTATTCATAACACACATGCCAAACTCTGGCTAACGATTTGCTTAACTCTTGTTAACGAGCTGCCAAGCGTTTGCCGATTTGTGAAAAACAGCCAAAAACATTTATAAAGAAAAGAATAAAAATTGTTGTGCACGAAAAATATATTGTTCGTTTATTTTTTTAATTTATTTTTAAATTTTAAAAATTGTTAGTATGGATGGACAAACAATAAATGTCAAAATCAGTGATGATATACAAAAAATGGTTGCATTCTTGAGGAGTATCATGCAATTTCAGAGTTGATTTATGAAAAGTTGGCAGACGGATAAAAGTTTGTTATGAATAAACTCTGTGCCAACGAGCTGCCAAGCTTAATCGGCATTCTAGCTAACTTTTTGTTTTGAATAAAGCCGTTAAAATTTTCAAATCACTAATTAATTTTTAGACGCTATAAAGACACCAAATTACAAGCCGTTTTATTAAAAATTATTACGGAGAAAAACTTATAAATCGGTTCGAAATCAACTGAGATATAAGCACAAAAATGCAGCTACTTCAGTCAGTATTTGTCCTAAAAATTACAAACAAAAATAAATATATTGTTTTCAGCTTCTAGATTACCTTAAGGATCAATAAAGGTATTAAATAAAGGACATGACTAAAAAAATATAATAGACTGTAAATAATTTCAAATTCATAATGGCCGCCACTACAAATTGGCGTACAATAAACTTATACATATTTAAAAATGTTCCCCCTTAAATTTTCTCAACAATGGTATCAAATTATAAGGATTGGATCAGTAGAACAAAGTAAACTATGAAAAAATTGAAAATCCAAGATGGCGTCCTAAATAAAAAGACGGATATATTGGCCAAATATTGTAATTACGGATTTATCTCCTTTCAACGCCCACAAAATTAAATACAGTAGTCAGAATACGGTAAAACTATGAAAAAATATAAAATCCAAGATGGCGTCTCAAAAAAAAAATCACTGATAATTATTTTTTTAACCCCACTAATATGGGTATCAAATGAAAGGGCTTGACTAGTACAATACGGTTAACTATGTAAATTTATAAAATCCAAGATGGCGTTGAAAATAATAAAGCATAATGGTGTATAATATTGAATATTAAATCTAGGCTACGCTACGAATTAATAATTAAACTAATGTACATTATGGTGAAGTGTATTATTAGATACGACACGACTGAACTATCAATCTTACTTGTTTAATTTAATTTTCTATTTTGTACTTAGCCTTGCCAATTAAATTTATAAACTAAAAATAGTTTTCGCTACAAGTTATCTCAAAGTCATATTAGTTCACACAAAAAGTGCATTAACTGCGGTCTCCAGGCAGCAGTATTTTCTGCTGCAATCTATTGCGTTATTATTGCTCTGCTGACTGCTTAAGATATGATTACCGCAATTGGCTTTTGAAATCGTTTTAATTTCTTTTAAGTTTTTGTTTTTCGCAGCAAAAAAGAAGGGAAATTAAAATAATTTTAAACAAAATAATTGGCGAATTCACACGGTATCATATATTTTGTATTGTCATAAAATCATAATTTTTTTTTATTTTAAAAAGATTTAAAAATTTTACAATAAATTACAATAAATACTTTTTATTTAGTTAAATTTTTTTTGCAAATAATGACATTATGACAATACGACACTTTGGACTTCTTGTGAATACGCCAAAGATTTTAAAGTGAGAAAGCTCCAAAAAAAACTATTAAAGTTAAAACAGAAACATTAGAATGAATAAATAAATTACTTGTGTCACAAAACGAAATTCTACCTGTAGACTCAGCGTTAATAGTAAAAACTACTGCAATTGTTTAAGTACAGGGTGGCACACAAAAAAACTATCTATTTAACATACAGAATCTCTTGTCTAAAAACATTGCCTGGCAAATAACGTTCATTGAGCGGGTTATCGCACATTAACACAAGGCGAGATAGTGCTGCAAACAAATCTAAACAAGGGTGGCAAGCGTTGTGAATTTTTTATTTAGCGCTAACGCTGAAGTGACAAACCTAGACAAGAGCCTCAACGTTGTGTCATAAACATTAATGTTTATTTATTTTGTTTTATAAATCCTGCTAAATTACAACAAGAAATTAAAATATAATCGCTAGATTGACCGACAAATAATTTATAAAAGAAAACAATAGTAAATGTTTTGCAGCCAACTTCACTATCTAATACTCTGTCAAAATCGGATTGCGAAGTCGCTTATTGAAGCCGCTCTATTTCGATTTGTTTTATATAAATTGTTTGGGTATGCCAACTTTAGACAACTAACAAATGCTTGCCGCATTTGTTTAGGTTCAGCTGTTAATTATCACTCGTTGTCACTGCGTTTGTTTCTCACGTGTTAAGTACATGAGCATTATCTAGGCTCCAAATTCAACTTTTTTGGTGTATTCACGAAGCCCTTCAGATGGAAAAGCGCTTAATGGGAAAAGATGAATTTTTCTTAAAAGAAATTGGCACTTTGCTACGTGGTCTGCTGATTTGAGCTCCTAAGTAAGCTGAATTTTACGTGCATTAAGGTGGAGGTCTTTTGTCAAAAATCTCCGCGTATTGCTTCGCGAAATTTGAGGTTGTTAAGAACGATGCCGACTTGATGTTGTCGGCAACAATTGTTTAAAATAACAATGTTTTTAAGAAACGGACCGGCTCGTTGATACATAATCTTAAAATTTTTTTGTTCATCCTTCGAATGGTTGACACATCTAGACTGAACTTCCAAATTTTTGTAATAAGTTTTCATAATTATAATCCGTTGTTCTCTCGTAAAACGCTTCATTTTTAATAATCGTCATAAACGTCTAGTTTCAGAGTTACCACAAAGAAGAAGTTTCACTTAATTTTAAAATAAAGTGAATTCTTACTGAGACAAGTTTAACAATTATTTATGACTCAAATTGAATGGGATGTTTTTCAGTTTTCTTCAAAGGAAACATATTGCGCTTAATAATACAATCGGCTTGAAATGGTATAGTTAAACAAAATGGTATGGATATTAAACGATTTGACGTCTTTAATGTATTTTCTCTCAAGGTACGTTTTATACGAACGATCCGAAGACTTTGGAGGACATGAAAGACAAAATTATCTGACAGTTGTCGAGATACTGTGCCAGGTTATTAGAAAAGCGAGCCCCAGCGAGTCGCGGAGCAAAATTATATCAAAATCATCTTCAAACATAAATGTAAATTTTTTGGGTTTTTAAATTGTTTCTTGTGCAGTTTTAGTTCAGTTTAAAAAATCTGCATTGGGAATTGTTAAAATTCTTCGATAAGAATATGTATAAAAAATATTTAGCTTAAGATCCTTTCATTGAAATGAATGTTTGAAACAATTTTTTAAATTATTAAAAAGTCATATAAATATTGCTATTAAGAAAACATACCGATCTAGCATTGGGGTTGCCGATGTTGAATCCGAACTGGAGACATAACTGTGATAGCCTTCCGATTGGGCATACGATGATTGTTTCTGATGATGATACAAGACGGGATTATCATAAAAAGAATTGGATCTCATGGTGTATTCCTCCAAACCCGCTTTAGTTAAACCACACTGATCGCCAATATCATCCTGTAAAAAAAAAAACAAAAATAAAAAAAACATTTAAAAATAACATTCAACATTTAACGTGCCACAAATAATCTTCTTTAATGTTTTCAAGTGAAAAAAAAAGAGTTAAACAGTTTTGTTTGTTGTTACAAAACATTTACGCATAAATTGTGGAAAACTAATGTAAAATAACAAATTTAAGGTGCCTCTAACACTGGCTGCTCTTTGGCTCTATCTAAATTGTTGCAAGTTTGTAAATTGCCTCTTACACGTACACGTAGAAGCGAACTGAACGAAAAACTGCGTGTTCTAATTTTTGTGGCAACCAACAGTCAACAACAGATATACAGCAAACAATTAACTGTTTTATGTTACGAGTTTATATGTGGCAACTTGCTAAGTAGTTGTACAAATATATATGAGCAGCATTAAATAAAAAGCGAAATAAGAAACACATACTCGGTAACAAAAAGTTATTGTTTTTGTTGTTGTTGCCTGTTGCCGTTAGAAAATAAATTATTGCGGATTCTTTATGTTGCTTGCAACAAAATGCGTAAATTTTCATTTTTCTTTGCAATTCTGTTTGTTGTTGTTCCTTTTCTCTCTAACGATCTCATTGTTTCGATAACATTTTGATAAAATAGAGCCATGTTTTTCTTCTTCATTACAGTCTCTTCTATAAATTTTATAAAACTACCAGGGCAACGTGTAATAAAATTGTGTTTTTAAAGAAAACAAATTCAAATGAGAAAGTCTTGAATCTTTTATATGGAGAAATTTTTGTTTCAGATTAAGAGACAATGATATCATTGTTGAAATATTGTTTAATGCCACAGTTTGTGGCAGCATTTTTTATGCTGCAAGCACATATCGAATTGTCCTCTACTGGATCTTAATGATAATTGAGACAAATATTTAGAAGAAATAAGATGTAAGACAAAATGCCATTAAAGAGATTCTTAACTACAACTAAATTAATTACATTTTGTTTTAAAAAAACAATTCAGACATTTTGAAAAAAAAATGTTCGTCACAATAAAAAATATCTTAAAAATGTATTAAAAAATACAAAATTCATATAGCAGTGTTATATTCGGCCTTGCAGAATCTGATAACACCTTTCACCATAATGTAAATTTAGTATAATTGTAGCGTAACCTAGATTTCAAATATAGTATTATACGGCATTTTGTTTTATTATTTTCATTTAAGTCTTTGATTTTGAATTTTAAATAGTTTATTGTATTCTACTAGTCAAACCCATTCATAATTAATAGGGTTAAAAAAAATTATACGCCATTTTTCTTACGATGCCATCTTGGATTTTAACTTTTTTAGAGTTGACTGTATTCTACTAGTCAAGCCATTTCATTTGATGAAGTTTGATGGGTTTAAGGACAAATTTAGCCGCCATTTTGCTTAGGGCGCCATCTTGGATTTTAACTTTTTATACCCGCCACCAAAAAAATGGTGGGGGTATATTCATTTTGTCATTCCGTTTGTAACACATCGAAATATCCATTTTAGACCCCATAAAGTATATATATTCTGAATCAGGGTTTGATTTGATGACGATCTAGCTATGTCTGTCCGTCTGTCGAAAGCACGATAGAGGTCGCACCGAAAAAGCTAGGGGGCTCAGAATCTTTCTTATAGACAAGGTTTGTTTGGTATTGAAAATGGGCTATATCGGAATATTAGGAAGAGAGTTATAGCTCGTAAAGCAAGAGTAGGTCGAAAAAACCGTGTCCTTCGCACATCGAATAAAATGGAATTGTGTGCAAACGCATTAACGTAGACTCATGAAACTTCGAATATATATTTCCTGAGTAAAAACAATATTTTTCCCCGAAAATTATCTAAATCTATGCATTAGGAGAGGAGTTATCGATTAAAATGTACGAAAATTTATACCGCACAGTGTATTTTTCGGTATTTTTAAAAACAAAAACGTCATAAAAGCAACAAAATTGGATGTACGACTCTGAAATTTTGCACACTTTGCTTTTTGGTGAGAGACTTTTCTGTAACAGAAAATCAATGTGCCACGCCCACTTTTACGCCCACCTCCCATATAACGTTTTACCTAAAACGCCCACTTTTCACGTTATTTACCGTTAATGAAATTTAAAAGCTCATAAAACCGCCAAAATTAGAGGTATGATGATAAAATTTGCTACGTATATCCCTTTGGGCAGTGTCATTACTGTGCCAAAAAATTAAGTTGCCACGCCCACTTTTACGCCCACCTCCCATATAACATTTTACCTAAAATTCATATAATTTCTCTATTAATCAAGATTTTGGAATAATAAAGGACTATATTGAAACACCTAAGTTGTACTCATTAGCAAGAACAACTTTGACACGCCTACTATAACGCCCACTTTTCACGTTATCTACCGTTAATGAAATTTAAAAGCTCATAAAACCGCCAAAATTAGAGGTATGATGATCAAATTTGGTACGTATATCCTTCTAGGCAATTTCATTACTGTGCCAGAAAATTAAGGTGCCACGCATACTTTTACGCCCACCTCCCATATAAGGTGTTACCTAAAACTCATATAATTCTTCTATTAATAAAGATTTTGGAATAATAAAGGACTATATTGGAATATCTAAGTAGTACTCATTAGCAAAAACAACTTTGACACGCCTACTATAACGCCCACTTTTCACGTTATCTACCGTAAATGAAATTTAAAAGCTCATAAAACCGATGAAATTAGAGGTATGATGATGAGATTTGCTACATATATCCTTCTAATCAATGTTATTGTTGTAGAAAAAGTTTAATTGACACGCCCACTTTAACGCCTACTTTTTGGGAAAATAAAGGGCTATATTGAAATATCTAAGTTGCAGAAACTTTATTGACACTCCTACTTTAACGCCCAATTTTACTAAAAGACTACATTGACAAAAGCATTTTAGTAGCATATCGATGTTATAAAGGGTGGTTAAATTTTAAGGGCGTTGCTCATTTGCGTATCTTTCCACGGATCAAATTGAGTAAGTTTGAGATTGAGAAATGTCAAATGAAATGCAGAAAACAAATTTAAAGACTAGGTGTAGTTCACCTTCAACATGGTCCCTTTAAATTTAACCACCCTCTACAAAGTGATACATATTTTATTATAAAGAGATTATTCCATAGCGATTAACAAAATAATAAATATTGTGCTTTAAATGTACACAAAATTGGTGGTGGGTATAAAAGATTCGGCACAGCCGAATATAGTGCTCTTACTTGTTCATAATTGACTGCATGCTACCAGTCTAGGCCTTATATTTGATAACAATAATGTTAGGCCTTATATTTGATAACAATAGGTTAAAGCCGTAATTACTTTATTCGACTCATTTATCCTCCATTTCATTTCGGACGCCATCTTGGATTTAAATTTTTTTTCATAATTTATTGTTTTCTACATTTCATTCGATGAAATTTGATTTGTTTGTGGACAAAATTAGCCGCCATTTTGCTTAGGGCGCCATATTGGATTTTAAATTTTTTAGAGTTGACTGTATTGTACTAGTCTAGCCCTTATATTCGATAACAGTAAAGTGGAGGTTGAATGGACTAAAGCCTTAATTACCATTGAGTTAATTTCGGACGCCATCTTGAATTCTAACTTTTTGATAGCTTACTGTATTCTACTGATCAAGCCCTTCATTGCTGAGATACCGACCAAAATGCTGGAGAAGTATTCCATAATAACAGCTCTTGGATGGACCACCACGGGTATCGTTTATATGAAATTATATTTAAAAGGTAAATGAAAGTCAATAATTCGTCGCCCCAAATGTGCTAAATGTTACACAAAACTAAAACAAAAGAAATTCTCATTACTTATATACGAAGCATTTAATTATTTCAATGTATTCTAAGACACAAAGAAAATTCGTATGTAGTTGTCAGCGGTTCCAGAGTTTAACTGGGACGTAAAAATGCTAACCAAATTAACCGATATATTGATGCATTATTTTAGTCTAATTTTAGACCCTTAAAGTAAGGACCCATCCCCACACGGCCCTTAATAACGACCACTCCTGTAAATCTTATTAAGTCTCATAAGGCGGTTATTAATCGCGTAAAGACAGACAGATATCTTTTTACCAAATTCTGTGATAATTAATCTATTGCTTTTCAATAATGACAACTTCTAAATTATTTGTATACCCTTGACCTGTGCATAAGATAACTTTAAAGTTTCTTAAAAAAGGTAAATTTTAGAAAAATCTTCATATTTTTAACAAAGTTATTTAAAGAGATTTTATCATTATTATTATAATAATCGTCTTATCTCTAGTTTTTATTTTTTTTATTTTTGGTTTTCCTGAAAAATTTTATAATTTGACTTAATATGTTTTCCAAAAACTCCACAGTTATAATTTCGTTTATTTTAATTTTTGTTTTCAATTTCCCTATTCAAATCACTATAATTTTCTGAAACAAAGTTTTTTTTTTAATTGTAAGAAAATACAGACTGTAGCTCGATAACAAAAGCAACTATAGATTATCAATTAAACAAGAGCAGTATTTTTTTCCTCATTTACTTTTTTTTTTATAACAAATAACAATTCAAGAGCATCTTAAATTTCTTTAGAAAAAATTCAACAAACTTTTATTTATCAATTTTGTTAATTTTCCTTACTGCCTTTGGAATACCAAAGCTAAAGCAGACAGATCTGGTAGAGATGCCTACAAATGGTCATTAATTTAAAATTAGCAAAGAAAGAAAATTTAAAAAAGCTTTTGAAAGACAATACTACATTAACAACAATAGAGCCATCATCTGTAATCACAACAAGAAAATTATAGAGTTTAAATTCAATAGAAAAAATAAATGTAAAAAAAAGAAAATAGATAAAACAGAATGGCAAAGTAATGAACAGGGCTGGGATTTTATTTCATTAAAAAAAAAGTTAAAATATGCGCCTATATTTTTTGATGCGCTTTCAAAACTGAACAAAATGTGTTCAAAATAAAAATATGGCAGACACTGTGTGCGAAAGTTTAAATTTCACGAAATGGACCTTTAAAGTAGTAATCTCACCTCCACAATCTAGTTCAAGCGATTTGGCACCGTTCGCTTATTTTAAAAACACCGAAACAGTTGTATTTTGGTGCTTATATCTCAGTTAGTTTCAAACCGATTTGTTAGTGTTTCCCTAGAATAATTAATCGGGCGCGACTTGCAATTTGGTGTCACTAGGGTGTCCAACAATTATTTAGAAGCTTGGAAACTTGATATGTTTAAAAAATATATATATTTTACCAAACAAGATTTGCCTATAACTTTGGTGATAATTCTAAATTTTTTTTAAGTAGCGCTAGAGACATATCATATCTATTCATAGTATTAATAGTGTCTACAAATAATGCTAGGGCTAATACTTTTTAATTTTTATGCTAAAAATAAGGCGACAGGCAGAGACGACAGAGTCAATCGTGTTTATTTGCTCATATCTCAGAAAATTTTGTGGCGATTGTATGACGTATTGCAATAGCAATTTACATAATTGTCCTAATCTCGTATTTATAAATTGCAGATGGAATGACAAAGCTATATATGTATACCACTGGCATCAAATGAGAAGGTAGTAAATAAATAAATAATTAAAAAAAAATCTACAACAATTTTTTTTAATTAAACAAATGATAAAAATTTATTTATTAAATTTAAAATTGCTGTCTTTAAACATAAAAAAAATTAAAAAAAAAAAATTGCAAACAAAGATTTGTATTTTAAAAAGTCTTTGTAATCTATTCATTATGATTTGTTTGTTTGTTTTTACTGTGGTGCCTTAATCAGATTAATAATTATAGTAATAAAAAACTTCTTTACTTGTAGCAATGAAAAGAAAAATGACTTCAGTCCGACTGTCATACAATCAGTCAAGCATACTTCCCGAAAGTATTTTGTGGCGCCATGGATTTTTTGTTAGCAAAAGCGATAAAAATGAGAGTGGACTGCAACATGTTCCTTTAAGGCAAATGGACGAACAAGTATAAACAATAACAAGTAAGAACGCTATATTCGGCTATGCTGAATCTTATATACCCTTCTCACAGTAGTGACCATAATTGTTAATTACATGGTGAACTTGTGAGCGAAACTTTTTTAGGAAATCGAAAATTTGCACTTTTAATTGACATTTTTTTACGATAGTTTTGTCAGTAATTTACCCATTAAACCAAGATTTTCTGTAAATGTTGCCAAAGATATATAACAAGCATTGGAAGAAGTTGCATATCAGCTGCAAGTTTTGAGTTTGGGTTAAAACAGAGGCAATCGTGTTCTTCCACTCATATCTCAGTTTGTAATAAGTCAACGTAACTGCATGCAAAGAAAAACCATGCTTGCGACATGATCACGACGGTCATATTATGGTTTCTATAACAATATTTGTTTATCGAAAACTTGTATTAGTAAGCAAAAATTGCCCATTTTATTTGCAGTTATAATATGATTATTGAATACTTTAATTGAACATATATGTTTTCACAACAATCATAAAATCCAATCATAGTATGCAGCTCTTCGATTATGATTACCATAACCATGTTTTTCTTTGCGTGTGATTTTTAATTGCCTATGTTCGGAAAAGGTATTGGGCGTGAAGACGTTCAATTACTTTTTGAATTAAAAAAGTTGATTTTAACATACACACGGTCAGACGGATTGTGCTAAATCAATTCCTCTGTCTATAAGGAATCGGAATATTTATACTAATATTGTTGAAATTACAAACGAAATGACCAACTTATATTACACTCTCATGTAAAGGGTATAACAACAATAATAACAACAAAAATAGTAAATAACATGGACAATAAAGTTTGCAACTATTCACTACTTTAGCTAGAAGAAGTTAAAACAAATAAAATAACTTCCAGACAAGTAATCAAACGACAACCAACGCATCTGTTTATTAAGTTTTAAATATTTAAAATGTTGCATGTACTTTGCAAATGCATTTATTTTGTTTAAATTCATTCAAACAAGATGGTGAGTAAAAAGTCCACTTATTAACGGGTTTCAGTATTAACTGCACATGGCATTGCAATATAGCAGCAAATGCCATTAAACGCATACATTTCGGTTATGAACTGTTTTAATTGTTTGTTTTAAAATTGCACTTAATGTTGAACCCTGCTAATGTTGTATTCTTACGCAAACAAAAGTGCTCTCTAGTAATGATTCTGTAACATTTTGGCGAACTGCATTTAACAAGTTAAATGGACATTAAGCTTGAAGTGTTGGTTAAGGGGTGCCCAGTGCCATAGGGGACTTTGACGCCAACGTTTTAGTTTATCTTTGTTTTTTAATATTTTTCTTTGATTTTTTTTAATACTATAATAATTGTATTTATTAAGCAGCAACCCCTACAAATAACATTAAATAAAGTTAAGAGTTGTTTGTTTTTTGTTTTTTTCTTTGTAACCAAAGGGGGCTTGGTTTCTTTTTACACATAAATCGCAATGTCTATAGCTACAGTCTAAAATAGTAAAAATTGTTAAAGATTTTAATTTTTAATCGCATTATAACAAATACAGCCATGGCTGATGAAAAAAATGATCAGATATTAAAATTATTGTTAAAAAAAAATAATTATAATTTTGTCTTAACTACTACTCTACCTAGAGTTAATGACAAAAAACTATTATTGAAATATTGTAAGTAAGAGCGCCGAGTATGATATTCAGCGTTGTCAACTTTAAAATTTCAAAAAGCACCATAACCCAGGAAAAAACGCGTCATTCTCAAAAAAAAGCACTAAATTTATAATTTGTAAATTATTTTTTTATTTATTTAATAAAATTATACATTTATATAAATTTCTTTATAAATAAATAAATGTATATAAATAATGTATATAAATAATAAATGTATATCAGAATAAATAACAAAAAAATTTACAAAAATCAAACAACGAATATCTTTTAGTCAGTCAGTACAGATTTACATAGATACATATATTTATATGTAAATAAAAATAAACAAAAACATTGGAAAAAAGAACAAAAATATTTAATTATTAAAGTAATTATCAATTCACAATATATCACAGGAGTGATGCATTGTAAGAAATTTATTTCAACATTTAGAAAAAATTACGACAGGATTAATTTTTCCATACCTGATGCATTTATACGACGTTTTATAAACATATTTGAATTTGTTGTACAAAATATTAAAGAAATTATTCACCAAATAAGTACAACTATTATTTAATATTTAAATATTTTTACATTACATATTAGAATATTTACTTCATCAGCTATTTGGTAGGTTTCGCAACAGGAATTTTCCCGTTTAAGCCCATTTTTAATGTGAAGTAAGGAATTAACTGAATTTAAAGACATTCGGTTCCGAATTTTAGATTTAAACACATTCATGGGAGCGACAAAAGTTTAACGTTTAAGTTTAATGCTTCAAAGGGATTTAAGTTAACTGCATCTTTGTACGATTTAACTTCAATCCAAAAATCGACTGGATTCAATATTTTGCCATTGGTAACGGTAAAATATCTTCTTTTGTATGTGATAAAACATTTCTAACATTAATTATGTTAATTTTACTCAAAACTTCAAGGTTTCCTGGTAAAATTTTTAAACATTTAAAGTTGTGGGACGCAAAAAGTTTGCTTTAAGGTTTAATCATTTATAAGATGATCTCAAAAGAAAGAGGGATTTCTTTTATTCACATTCACCTCAAATGCATATATGTATAAAGTTAGACATTTTGAAACAAAAACTTTCTGGGCAATCAATTATCTTATAAATAATTAAATTTTTAGTGTAATATTATTTTCTTGCCGAGTTGCATGTAATTGTACTATAAGTTACATTTTGGCACTATGTATAGGTATATAAATTTACACTTACAAAAAATTTTTTTCAATTAATTAATTTGAATTTTAGTGTTTGGTGTCACCGAAATAAAAAGAAAATCACTAAAAACTAAAAAAAAAATCACCAAGCACTGACTCACAATTTTTTCGCTTCCAAAATGTTAAAAATCACCAAAAACGGTGATAAAATCACCAAGTTGACAACGCTGATGATATTGTTTATACCCACCACCAGTGGCGTTGATAGACATGTAGGGTAGCTAATAAGACCCACTCACTAAAATTATCGACTTTATTCTCTAAAATAAAAGAATTGGAATTTTATTTCGTTATCACTTTGCTCTATATGTTCAATAATTTCCACAGGGCGAATTAAACATGGTCTACCGGTTCGAGGCAATACTCTTACATTACCATGTTGTGATAAAATTTTCGCAATTTCCGGTTTCCGAATAATTCAAAAAACCATAATTTTGTAAAAACCGGTTTTCGGTTTTTTACACGTAAAACCGGTTCGAATAACCGGTTTTTTATTTTATGTCTGCTAATATGAAAATAAAAAAAAAAATTTTATTTTATTTTTTATTCAAAATTGTGAATAATTTAAAAATATCTGTCTTTAAAATTTAAATTAATAAAATAAACGATATAACTTTAATATCGACAAGCAAGAGTGCTATCTATGTATGTATATTCGACCGAATATAATAATACCCTTCACCATTCAGATTTTAGACTTCATGTTGCACGCTATTACTTTTACTGGTTTACATAGTTAAATGTATTCTACTGATCAAGCCCTTTAATTATTTACCAATTTTGTGGGGGTTGAAGGGGACTAAACCGTAATAACTATGTTTGACCCATATATCCGCGATTTTATGTAAGATATCTTTTTGGATTTTAGGTTTTTTACAGTTTACTGTATTCTACTACTGATCAAGCCCTTTCATTTGATATCAACATTGAAGGGGTTGAAGGAGGTATATTTTTTAATATTGTATTAAGTTTTTCGCATATTGTAAGCTATTTTGTAGTGGCGACCATCATCGATTTTAAATTTTTTTTAATTGTATTATGTTCTAATAGGAAAGCCCTTATATATCTAATACCAAAAGCAACTCTATCGATTTGTATACAAAAAAATTGATTTTCGTTTATAAATTTTAGGAAAAATACCGAATTAGTTGTGTTTTGGTGCTTATATCTCAGTAAGTTTCAAAACAATTGTAAGTTTTTTATATAAATATTTTTTGGGTCTACAGTTTGCAATTCGGTGTCACTAGAGTGTCAAAAAATTATTTAGGGCTTGTGAAGCTTGTTATATTTAAAAAACATATATATTTTACAAAATAGTTTTTGCCTATAACTTTGCCGATTAAGGACCGATTTTTACGAATATCTCTATGGACACATAAGATTTATAAATAGCAATAAATGTGTCGTTAAATAACTCTAGGGCTGAACATTTTTATTTTGGTTGTAAAAAACAGAGGGAATGTTGCATTGCAGTATGAAGTTACAATTCTTTCTAAAGGCAACCCTTAGAATTTTGATAATGTATTCTGATCCTAACGCAATGCGATTGTTGTCGATACTAATTTGGGAACAATATATATTGTCATTGCATTTAGAAAGAATTGTAATTTCATACTGCAATGCAACATTGTGTTTATGAAAACACCCACACTCTGCACACATTGTGAAGAAAAAGTAGCGCAGTTCTTGAGTGTGTTAGAGACGAAAATAATGTTTAAACAGAATTTGTAAAATTTTAATAAAAAGTTGTTTATATGGACATGGACAAATGTATTTCAACGAAGCAAACTATTCGATATTGTCAAATAATGCGAGAAATAAAAAAAGGTTTCCAAAATAATTCCAAAGCCAACAAATTTAAAAAGCCGGTTAAAAAATATATAAAAATTTCGGTTTTTCGAATTAATTAGAAACCGGTTTTGACAACTTTAGACATTGAACTAAGCAACGAATCAGTTGTTCAGAGGGCACGTTAAAATACCGAAGATATATGCTCATTGCGGTTAAAAAATTTATCGCTGATTTAAATAATCAAATTATATTATTGTGGTTGTGAATCTCTTCATGATTCATTGTCCAGGTGTAAATTATATAAACGAAAAACTTTTTAGATTTTTAAGCTCCATGGTGGCAGTCCTGCTCAATTCTCAGAAAATTGTCGGGCGATTATGCTGATTTCTAATACTGATCTGCTCCTGAATACTTCTGATATTTTGATACCCGTGTCTTCTTGGTTTAAAAAAGATGATTTCAACATACACACGGACAGACGGAAAATGCTTAATTTCAAACGGAATGACAAAGCTATTACACTGTCGTATGAAGGGCATAAAAATCCTGTTAGATTGTTTTTTTTTAACCTTAAAACCTTCAGAAGTTTATGCTTTTAATTAAACAACGTTTAACTGGAAGACAACGAAAAAACTGTTTAACATTTTTAATTTTTCCTTCAAACAGCGCTGGTAGAATGCTGATTTTAATTGTAACATTCAATGGCAGCAAGAAAGAAAATTTTCAACTTTATAAAAAAAATGTTTCTTAGAGCATAAGGGGAACACAGTTGAACAAAAAATTGACCAAATAAACTACATGAACAGAATAAACAATGATAATGATGATGGTGATGATCGTTGTTATAGTTGTTGCAAAATTTCTCAAGTCCTCTTTAGTGGCTGACTTCTGTTTGCTCAGTGCCATGCATGTACAATATTTAGTATAAGAAGTAGTATTTTCACTGACTTTGCCTGGATATCTACTGCTTAACAACAATACTTTGACTCTGACATGTCTCTAAGAGATGTTGATGATCTTGAGGCAACAAAACAGTTCAATAGAGGAGAAAGTTTTTATTATTATTATTATTTTCTTTGTTATTGTTCTAAATTTAAAGATGAAGCTCATCAATATTTACAACAGCAACAAAATAAATAAATAAAAATTCATACAATAGCCAGTAGTTGAGGTTGTAACATCTGCTGCTGCTGATGCTTTTATTTTGTGGCAGACACTTTTTGTTGCTGGCGGCGAACATGAAGTTGATGTGATGTTTTTTTTCGTGTGCGTGTGTGTGTTTGCGGTTTTGCAAAGCTAAAACATGTTGGCACATTGTGCAAATGCTTTGTTAAGGATCATTAAGCATGAAATGCTGTTGAATATGATGATTGTGTTGTCTCTGACTAAAGTTTCAAAATAAATAATCGTGCTTTAAATGGTGGAGGCGAATCATAAAGGCCCTTTAGATATTTTTGAAGTTTCAGTTATTTTAATACAGAATTTTGTTCAAATTCTTTTTTTGTAACGAATTTCTTTTTTTTATAATGGGTGCATAACCATTGGCGTAACTTGACCATTCTAGGGGTTAAATGCCCCTCAAATTTGTTTCTAAAAGATTTTGAAAATATGAATTTTTTTAAAAAAAATTCCCCAGTTTAAGAATTTCCACCTCCCTAATCACCAGGCAACATCTCCTTAAATGCGAGGAGCATCACCTTCAAAATCACGTCTCTACTAGGCGTCCTATATCTTATCGCCAGCTACCAGTTAGATATGAATTAAGGAGGAAACAGTCGGAAGTCGGCCAACTATTCTAACTAGTGGGGAATGGAAACATCGGCAGGCAGTTAATTGATATGGTACAGGATGCGAACGAGGCATATCTAGGACACATAGTACTAGGTGGTATAACTGCACACATAACGGATTCTCAGAGAATACTTTTTAGAGAGACCAGAGCTATTCTTTCCCAATTACGCTCAGCAATATCCAGAATATTAAAAAGCTATCTCTATCTATCGATTGGATGTTGAGAAACACATGTCGAACTAAGATAAAAATGTTATTTTTTTCTCTCTTTCTCTTCTCTCTTTTACATACATGTGTGATTTAATAGGGGCTTCAAAAACAAAAGCGTTCGGTTCTTCACATTATTAGTTTGTCCCAACAGCTGAAATTGTTCTACCACTTTTACAATTGCTGGTCGAGGATAAAGCTTCTGCAGTGAATTTTAATAATTTTAGTGCTCTGTTGAAGCGCATTAAAAATGTCTTTTTTATACCCTTCACACAGTGAAAAAGGGTATATATAGGTTTGTCATTCCGTGTGAAATTTCTACAATTTTGATGTCGATTAAGCCCTGTCCGTCTGTCCGTGTGTATGTTGAAATCAACTTTTTGAAGCCCCCCGACATCGCTTGGACTCGGGTGAGGTATTAAAATATCATAAATATTCGGGAGTAGATCGGTATTGTAAATCAGAAACATCGGTACATAAACAACTGAGATATGAGCAAAAATCCACGACCACCTCGATTTTTTTTCACAAAAACAACATTACAACAACAACATACATACATACAGACGTGTATACTGGTTAGAGAAAACGTGGCATCGAATCCCAGCTGAGCCAAAAAAAAATTTTTTTTTTAAATTTTTTTTTATTATTTTTTTTTATTTTTTTATTTAATATATTATTTATATTTTTATTATTATTTTTTTTTTTTAATATTTTTTTTTATTTTTTTTGTTTTATATTTGTTATATATATTTTAATTATTTTTTAAATTTTTTTTTTTTTTAATTTAAAACAAAATTTTTTTTTAATTTTTTTTTAAATTTTTTTTGAATTTTTTTTTTTTAACATACATACGTAAATTTATAATTTAACAATGGGATGTTTTTATATATGTATGTTTTTTATATGTATGTACGTATATCATATGGAATGGTGATACAAACTACTGTTATTGCATGACTACACGTTGTGAAGGGTATATAAGATTCGGCACGGCCGAATATAGCGCTCTTACTTGTTATTCATGGCGTAGTTTGTGCTTGTCATCTGTCATGTAGTTACAGGATGAGTCATGACAATAAAATAACAGGCTATAAAGATGAAACCTATTATTGTAACATCCTGGGTGCCCCGGTGTACTAGTCAGTAGTGTGCTGGTATGCTAGTCTGGCGGTTGCGTGTTCGATTCCCGCCCGCCAGGGACTCTAGACTGGTCTGCTTCTCTTTCTCTTCTATTTAGGCATCACAAATGGATTAATGTAATGAACCCAAGTGAGCTGCACAACAGCTGCCTATTCTATCTTCCTACCATTGTAACACCCTGTATTTAGAAGAATTGTGAATTATTCTGAACAGCCTATGTGTTGCTCTTTTATTGGCAAATGGTATGATTAACTTAATAGTTGTAATAAAGGGCTTTTAAAATTATTGAAATGTATTCATGGCACAAATTTTTAGTTGGCAGCCAGAAGCTAAGCAAAGATGTTTATTTAATTCGTTTTGTTTTTTTTTTTTTTTTGGTTAAAACACGATTTAGTTTGTTACAAAAAGTTTCTCCGGAAAAACTAAAGCAAATTGTAAATTTTGAATATTTCAACATAATGTTTTATAACCAGCTTAGACCGTTTATAAGCTCAGCTTTACGTACATATTTTTTTAAACACAACATCAATGGCGCGACTAGTTGACTAGAGTGTGATTTAAGTCAATTTAAATTTCCATTTACACGACTTAATTTGACAATAAAATGTATAATGTGGCACGCAAATCTTGAGCGTTTGACGACTGTTGCTGTTGGAAATGCTTCCATTTAATGCTGTTTTCATCTTTTTGTTTCCTCTTCTTCTCAACCGTTTGCTTTTTGTAAATTTAAGTGGCTGAAACATGTTGACATACAGTTTGATTTGATTTGAAATTTTCCCGTAACAAAATATGGCGTGAGTCATGAAGTTGTTTTTTGTTGTTTTTTTAATTCAGTTGTTTGATGTTTTGAAAGGATCAACAGGCCTCATTGGCTTTTAAATTTTGAATTCAAGCCATAATAAAATGCAACATTTTTTTTTTTAAATATTAACAACAACAAAAAAACTAATGGCATTGAAATGTTTGTTATGGTTTAATTTAATTTGTTTCTTTTTTTAGTTTCTTGTGTTTTATTTTGTTGTTGTAGTTTTGCATTTCTTTTTATGTCGGACACGTTTGCTCGAGTTTTCTCGTATTTGCATACATTTTTTTTAAATTTTTTCTTTTCTAGTTTATTGCAAATTTTTATTGAATTGGATATTTTAGCATGCAGATTTTTTCCAAGTTTTTTTTTCATTTATTTATTTTGAACTGTATTTGACCGTTACTGGAGGAAATCTGAGCTGCCAAATGAATGTCACGATCAAACCCGTAATGTTTCATTATAGTTTTCATGATTTGCATTTGTTGTAATTGTTGTTGGTTCATGTGCATGTTTGTTGCAAATTAAATAAAAGAATTTCAAATGAAAACAAATAAATTAATATGTTTTCGTTGAGAAAAACTGGCCAGCGTAAAGGGCTAAAGAAAAGCGAATGAAATAATAGAATTTAATAAGATTCCTTTAGTTACACAATTACAGTCAAGTAACGAGGGCAGAAAGCGTTGTTCTAAAGCAGCTAATGCACGGTATGTTTTTTATATCTGACTTTTAAAATTCCCCACTGCTAAAGACGTACCTGTCGTGTATTAGCATTAAAATATTACTTCTGTCAAACACATGTGCTAAGTCATCTGTCAACATTTCAATTAGAGCGCGCTCTAATTTGTTTTGTTGGCAGAAATTTCTGATGCCAGAACACTGTAAGGGGCGGTTGAGTGTTAAACAACAATTTTGACAGACATAAACGATTGCATATGGCTACCAATTTACCAAGTCAGATGTCAAATAAATGTCGTGCGTTTGATGCTTAAGCCAGCGTTTACACATACCACCATCAAATGAAAAACTAAAAACACTCACAATTTTTTACTAATACACCCACATTTTTCGGAATGGCAGCTCCAGTGGCAGCTAATTTTGTATGCAAGTAAAAATTTGACACTTGCATGCCACCAAACGACAGAACGATAAACAATATTACTCTGTTGAAAATTAAATGCAAATTTTCTGGATCATTTCAAAATTGTAATTACAATTTTAACTTGTCAAATGTATTATAATATAGTTTTTTAAAAGCTCATTAAAAAAAACAGGTTTGATAGTTATTGAGCAGTAATATTATTAAAACAACTGTTAACTGCTTTCCCAAAAATAAGATCCCACATAACCTGACAATTATTCAAACAAGGTTCATGTCAATTGTCAAACAATACGATCGTGGTGCTTTAAAACATTTGGATGACATCGTGACAGGTGACGAATCGTGGATGTACGCGTATTAGCACAAAAGTGAACAGCTGTCGACTGTATGAGTCTTCCAGGCAAAACCCTACAAAAGTTTTTCAAAATGGATCTTTCAAAGGCACCTCAAACGGAATGGAAAAAGTGCTTAGAAAATTCGTTCACACATATGCAAAAGTGTATTGATCTTCATGAAGAATTTTCTGAAGATCAATAAAGCCATTTTCGGTGATTTTTTTTTAAATTTCGTTACATATTAAAAAAAAAAAAATTAAACAAAAAAAAAATTCTGTTAAAAATTACTAGTTTTTAAACAATAACCAGCAACACATTGATTTATTCAAAAAAATCTCCCACTCCAGCAACACGAAAAAATAAACACCAAAAAGTAGCCATTTCTTCGAAGATGTAGAAGATACTTGTACAGAAAATAAAAGAAAAACAAAAAACAATAAAAATTATAAACAATGTTGCAAAAGAATTTCAATAATTGCGTTTGACTTTTATGGTCTTCTTTTATTGTTATTGTTGTTGCTGTAGTCTCTACGCAATGACCTTCACAAAAAGCCAACATGATTCGAGTTTAAATCTGGAAACACAGAAACAAGAAAGAAAACAAAACTGTTGTTGCAAAGAGAAACTGAAACAAAAGTTTTGTTTGTTGCTGTCAATGTAGCAGCCTACAACTAACACATGACAACGACAACAAAGCAGAGGTTTAAATGAATGAGGATGCATCGTACAAAATTCTACAAGTAATAAAAGAAAACACAATGGACCTGTTTAACTTTTAAAGCGTCACTAGTTAGCAGCGATTCTTAAACTGAGAAATAGAAATTGTTGCAAATTTCCTATAAAATTTAAATTTATCAAAAAATGTTTATGAAACTAAAATTATTAAACCTTTAAATCATTTTTATTTTGGCTCAAGTTCATTTATTATATTATTTTATTTTCTAAAACATTTTCTAAAATAAATTAAATTGTAATTATTTTAAGAATATTTAAAAATTATTCCGATGTTAGCCGAGTGAAATGCTAATTTCAAATTATGTACATATAAGTATACCGATAAGGAGTGCTGATGATGAAATCTTAGCTGCTTTCGAAAATGCATTCCACTCGGCCTTATATTCAGGTATTTAGTAAATTATCGAATATTAGGAAAATTCGGGGGCGTGGCATTCGGATACGGTAAAATACACAAGACTAATTCGGAGGGTCTTGCATTCTGCTCAAACAACACTTGTCTGGGAAACATGTATCAGCACAGTTTCGAGTCACACTTTAAATGGTGTCGGTAGCTGCTCCCCCCATTCTTCAACTCTTTCAACTTTTTCTCATTTTGGCCATAAAAATTTGGTTATCATGGATCTGTACCGCTCTCAATTGACAGTAACGGTGTTATCAGCTTTATTTCGAAAGAAGTACGGATCGATGATTTCACCAGACCAAAAACCACACCAAACTGACAATTAAGGTATTGTAATGGTAAAAGTTATTGGTTTCTTGAAATAAACCAGACTCTCTTCAAGCTTTACAAATTAATATTGAACGTGCCATTCATGACATAGGACTTAATTTAGTGCTCGAAAATTGGGTTCATCTAATTCGTTCCTGCAGAAGAAGTCGTGGCGGCGTTAAATGACGTTTTATTTAGAACTTAATTGTGTCGATTGTACTTCACATTAAATAAAAAAACTTTTGAATTTCCTTAACAGTAAGTGTGTTATTGGAAAATCTTTTGTATATATACATATTTGATATCATATTGATATGATTTCATATCAATTTTAAAGACGATCTGCTAAAATTCATCTAAATTTTGAATAAAAAATAAACTAAATGAAATTTGTGTGTGTGTTTTTTTCTGATATTCTTATATTAGTAAAAACATAAAATAAAAAACCGGTTTGAATAACCGGTTTTTTTTTGTAAAAAAATGAAACCGGTTTTTTGAAAATTGAGGGTTTTCGTAATATTCGGAAACCGCTTTTCTTATATGCCGAATGTCTTGCAAAATATACAACAAATGACCTGAAGTAACTATTTTGCACCTTAATGTCTTAAAAATAGCTTTTAAGGTATTTTGCACGTCTTAAGCCTGCAGCATCTGCTTTATTTTGCTTAAGTTTAACTCTTTTTCTTTTACTCTTTTTTTCTTTATTTTTTTTTTTTTTATTATTCCGCTGCTTCTTGAAATATGTTTTTCCATTGGTTTTGGAATACCAACAGTTTTTTTCTTCTTTACAATCGCTTTTTATTTTATTTTTTTCAGCTGCCTGTTACCAGCATTTTGTGGTTTTTATTATTGTCTATACCGGCCTCTAATAGAGTTTATCGCCATTGAAAATAAAGAACATAATAAAGAAGACAAGCTTTATAAAACAGAAAAACATAAACTAAAACATTTTTTGCGGTTTTTTTTTGTGTTAAGGAACTCTTAAGTATTTTAGAGTTTATGTTGGCATTTATATTATTGTGGCTGTTGGTTATTGCCTCATATTGCATGCTGGATGCTTGAAAATAAAAACAGATTATTTTCATCCTTTTTTTAACTCTTTAACACAATTAATCCTACATGATGTATGTCTTAAGTTGAGTTTTGTTTTGTGTTTTATGTCAGTTTGAGTTTTATTAAACTTAAGATTAATACAAGTTTATCTTTGAGATTTTTTTTAAAGTATTTTTGTAAATAGGAACACGGCAAAATTTAAGATAAATTGACTTTAGACAAAATTAGGGAAAGCAGAATCCCGAATTGTAACTTTATGAATTCTAATTTTAAGGTATTAATACTACGCAAGTCTAAGAGACTAAATGAAGAATTTTTGATGAATGTAGACTGGAAAATCGCTTTAAATTGAGGTGAAAAAAAGTAAGTCATAATGTGTCTACACCGCTCACTAATAACTGTATTGATCTGAAAATACATATGTAAGGAATTATGGACCAATATTTCACCGACACATTAGGTGCACCTAACTAAGCGATTTATTTTTTAATATATTAGTGTTTCGATAATGTCTTAAGGTTTGTCTTCGGAGGCAAACCCTATACCAAAACCACAGAAAATTCGATGTTCGAGTAAAATTACTAAAGCGTTCGTATGTTGCGATTTGCTCCCTGTTTAATGAAACAGATACTTAAACAAAATTTGATTATGTCCAATGCCCGATAAGTGTGCCGAACTAAGCCATGGCCTCTAGAATAAACTTATACAATTTATGATAAAATGTCAAAACAAATTTACCTCAAAACAATCGAGAACTATTTAAATAAATGTCACAGATAACAATGCTCTCAATTTAAAGTTACCCGCGTCTAAAAAAAAATTGCCATCATAGTAGTATTCTAAAATTACAACCAAAATGAAAAGCAGATCAGAAGATATTTTGAAATAGCTACGGCTAAATCTCTCTATTCATTTTGGCCAGTCACCCCTTTCAATTATTTAAGTCAAGTTTTTTAAGTTCATACTATTTGCTTTATCGGTGACTGGAAATCTATAAGACAGAATTTAGAATTAAATAACACGTACGACTTTTTTATGCATATTATCGCTAACAAACGCATGACTCTTATTTTATTAGTATACTGCATGCCTCTTAACTCTAGTGTAGTTTCTTTCTTTGTGTAGTATAAAGGAATACCCTTCACCATCACATGTGTTATGGCATGGTGTACCTCAGTTTGTTACTCTGTAACATCAAGAAACAACAATATATAAATCAAACAAGTTATACGCTTATGAAATTAATTCAAGTCGATTTAGCAATGACTGCCTGTGGAAAACATTTTCACGTCCATTATACAAAGCCAAAGTTATTGAAAATTACTCAACATGTTTTACAATTTGCCCACGCAGCTTGGTATTAGAAATCAGTGAAAACGGTTTAATAGAAAACAAATTTATTGAACATAATGTGAAAAGAAGCATTTTTAAATATTAAAAAAAAATTAGTTAAGCCAGAACACATTAAAAAAAATCTAGTCTTTAACAACAAATTCGTCAACAAAGTGATCAATGAATTTTTATAAAATTCACGCAGAACTATTATTATTAAGTTGATGCAGTAGTTTCCGCTAATATTATTAGTTTCTTCTTTCGCGATGATAGAGTTACCAGACTTGGCAATCGTATGATTATTAAATCTCTGTAGAAAAACGAAAGCCATATTTCTTTTCATCTATATAAAGGATATAGTTTTAGTTTTCAGCTCCATGTAACCTCTTACTTCTCTATTAAATCTTTTAGGTGTTGGCCTACTCAGTTACAGAGTATGGGTCATCTAAAAGTATGTTTGTCACCTCACCGACAGCATTTTTTCTTCTTTCTGACGTGTTCTTACATCGCCCAAATTTTAAGTTCATTTTTGAACTTTCGAAAGGCATTAGCATTTTCCAAGGTATTGGTATTCAAAAATGATCCTATTTTGGATCATTTGTCGGTTTCTTTTTTTTTTTGCGATTATGCCGAGATGAACTGGTATCCACATTACCTCTAGATGTTCACAATTTGCATGTGAGCTTATTTAACTCAGGCATTTGAAGACACTCCGAGATTCAATTCTTTTGTTCAGCGCATTTTCGTTATCAATCCTCTTCATTCCTCTGATGCCTCTGTAATTGTAATCTCAGCCTGTAAAACAATGTGATGATAAGCAATCGTATTTTGAACACATTAGCAAATAATGAAACTCTTTTTCACTCAAACAAAATGAACATATTCAATGGTGCACTACTTCTGTCATGCAAGGCAAACATGAATTCTACAAGTTCGCACAGACTAGATGGTCAACGGAGTGTGTTACTTGCGAAATAGCAAGACAGGCTTGGCAGTCGATGGACTACAATCGAATAAGGGCACTGATACTACTCTTTCATTTCTAACTGAACATTGTGACTTGGGAGTGAAAGCTAGGAAATTAAATTATTCTTTCAAATACTGCTGTAGAAGTTGTCACGACAAGGAGAATTTTAAGACGGTGGCCAGGCTTTAGCAGGGATATAAAGCAAAATCTAGGAAAAAAGCATTTTCGCTATATAGCGAGTGTATCACATATTGATGTTAGGAGCAGGAGCTTTAGATTATGAAACCATTATTTTCTGGTTGGTTGGTTAGTTGGTTATAATGATAGTTCATTACGCACTTGTCTGTATGACACATTTTCGACAAGACCACATCATTCGCCAGACTGGGTGTCTTTTAAAATAAGGCGGAAAAGGAGGGGTGGTGTTTACTAGACGCACCCCGTAGCCATGAGGTATCTCAACAGATTATTCACCCTGACCTTGAATATTGTTATCCAGTATATGTTTGCATATTATTCTGTGTTTCTTGGCAGCCATGGCAGTACATTAGGAGAGAAGATGGACCACCTATTCCTTATTCTCCAAATCCAGACAGCTTCGACCGTTACACTTTAGATAGTGGAGAGATAGAGAGTGGATGTACATGCGACACTCTATGCATCATAAAAGGACCAACTTTGAATCGAAGTGTGTTCAGACTGTCCAACATAACCTAAAGAACGTAGCGAAGGCACGATGTTTACTGGTACAATTTTCCATTTTAACTAAATTTTTATTTTAGGAGAAGGGACCAATCCTACTAACATTAGTTAAAATCGGTCCTAATAAAATTGACTTCATGGAATTGATTTGTAAGGTTCAGATATTTTTTTTTAAATAAAACTCAACAGAAAAAGCTGGACATTAACGCAAATGCGTCATATACGGTGAGAGAACCGTTATATCATTTATATAAGCTCTACTGCCAGAAAAAATCTGGTCGGTCTAGTGCCTTATGTCGTAGTCACAGTAAAAATTTTAAAACAAATATTGTTATATTTTATATGATTTTGTGTAGGGTTGGGCTTGACTGACCATTACTTTCTTACTTATTTTATTACTGTCTTAATCTCCAATAGCATGTCCAAGTACCTGTGTCCTAATTAAAGTATTCTGTATGTAATACGAACGAGTACATTCAATAGTAAACATGAAGGGGACCTTTTTTTAAAACTCCGCTCTTATTAAACCCTTTGTGGTGGTTAAAAAGGAGACAAATCACTTTGTTTATGCACATGACTTTAATATTAAAAAATTAAAAGGGAACAGAAGTTAAAACAAAAAAATACCAGGGAGATAAAAGAATATGTTAAAGAAGTTGCTTTAAAAGTTTGGAATTAAAGAAAAAAAATAATAATTTTAACTTCGTGCATTATTACGGGGTCAAGGATAATGCGGCCACATTTAAGCCTGATGTCATGTACAGTGCCACACTAGAATTTTCTTTAATACTTTAAGTATTTTAACTTTAAAATACTTACTAGCAGAGTCGCAATGTTTTATTTCTTTTTTTTTAGATTGTTCTTATTTATTTAGCAGATAGTCAAGGTGATGTTAATTGTGAATATGCATATGAATATGTCTCTCACTAAAGTTATGTTGCAAAGCAAATAAAAATTTTTTTTATTATTTTTATTTTTATTTCAATAAGACGAGTTTAAGGTTATTGTTCAAATCTTTGGCTTTTTTTATGTTGTTTTCATTGAAATGCAAGTGACAGATTACATGATAGTATTTCAAGGAATTATTTTTATTTTTTGCTTACTTTTATATTAAACTTGTGAATGTCAACTATTCTGAAAGATGCCAGCCAGCCAGCATATTTCTTTTTATTGTTCATTCCTTTTAGTATTTCGTGTAATTTTAAATTAGCATGAAATTGATATAGTGTATAGAGCTTGTAATGCTTCAATCAAACTAAATCGATTCGTAAGAATAAAGGTTGGCTAGCTGAATAGCAATGGCAAAAACAAAAAAAAGCTTAGGAAGTCTTAAAAACTCTCAAAGGCATGTCTTTAATGTTTATTTAAGAAGATTAAAAAGGATATAGGGTTTCCTTCTAAACATGTTGGCAAACAAATCCTTTTAATTTTCACACTCATTAGGTAGGAGAAGATGCTGTAGTTTAAATGGGTAACGTGATTAAGTGACGAACATATAATGGCTGTTGGATTGTATCATATCGAAACCCTATCGGGTATTCCTGAATTACCTGAATTTTACGTGAATAAGTTCAAGTGAAAAATAAAAAATCCCCTTATCGTGAATGATTGTTCCTCTGGAAATTTAAGTTAGAGCGCCAAATGTTGTAACATAACGAAATACTGCGAGATATTTTCGTTCTTGTCAAAACGCTTTATTACTCTTACCCCCCGACCAATATGTTTCGCAATTATTGCCACAGCAGTTGTCTAATTCGATTGCCAACACAAGATATTACGTGTGTGGACTGCTTGAATATGTGTCAGAAACATGTTTAGCAACAAATGTTATAATACATTGCTGAGCAATAATCTTTTAACACAAGCTGTCAACTGCAAAGAAATAATATGTAACAACACTAATGTAGAATAAAACGCCGCAAAAAGAAGGGGAATAAATTTTAAAATTAAGTTTTTAAATATATTTCAATACTCCTATATAATGGCCAAAGAATCGTTTAATTTTAGTGGCTTTGGTGAAATCTATTTTCATATATTTTTTGTAAAATTTTCGATTACAGAAAAATGTCCAGCAAAATTTTCAATTTTATGCTTTAAGATATTTATGTACGTGTTCACCATCTAGAGATTGGTAGGAAGGTAGGTCCATTGTGACGCCTTAATAGAGAGAGGAATAGAATAAGAATAGAAGAGAAAGAGAAGCAGACAATTCCAAAATCTCCGGCGGGAATCGAACCCGCAACCATAGCTGCCAGATTTGACGATTTATCGTCATTTTGACGATTTTACGTGCTAAAATTAAGTGTTGACGATTTGACGATTTATGCTATGTTTTTGACGATTTTCAAGAATTCAAGTTTGCAACATTTTTCATTACTTTTAAATCAACCTTAAACTAAATAAAAATAATTTGTAACGGTTTTTTATGTTATTAATAATAGAACAGAGTGAAAGAGATATATCGATCATTATTTAATGTGTTTGTGTGGGTAATTTTTCCACTTTTTACATTTTTAACATAGTATATGCCACATATTATCAACTGATACCTACAACTCGAACAAATATAAATTTGGAAATGCGTTTAAAACAATTTTAGTTTTTTAAGTAAATTTATTTAAATTATTTAAGTGACAAATTAATATGCTTTAATACTTCAAAAAAATGGTAAGTTCTTTTTAATTATACATTAAAACCTTAAAAATCAAACATTATATTTTCAATAGAAAACCAAGATGATGAAAATTCTAGCAGCTCTTCCTCTGTAAGTAGAAATTTCATCCATTTTTTATACAAAACTTTGTAGTAGCTAAAATGAAATTTTAATGGTGTTTTTCACAGGTAACCAACAAGAAGAAGAAAATTAAGGAAGACTGGTTTGCAGATCCAGAAATAAATTTATGGGCTAAAAAGCGAAACGATGTAGTTTATTTTGGCGTTGTGCTCGTCTTACGCTTGCCTAAAGCTACCTTAATCGGTAGAAGCTTTTGAAAAAAATGATTATAATTATTTGTAAATTAGTCTGAATTAGATGCAGCCAATTCATTATTTATAATTTTTTGTATTT
This sequence comes from Phyto melanocephala, assembly GCA_941918925.1. Taxonomy (NCBI): domain Eukaryota; kingdom Metazoa; phylum Arthropoda; class Insecta; order Diptera; family Rhinophoridae; genus Phyto; species Phyto melanocephala. The sequence goes on from OW799237.1 coordinate 110,208,329, forward strand.
ATATACATATTAATATTTATTTTTCGAAATTAATTCTAAATTGTATTATGTTTATTGTCATGTTCTTAACTTAAAAGGGTCTAATAAAACCATTGATCTCTCTGGATTTAAAAAGTTTGTTATGTTATGCATTAAATAAAAAATGTTTTGTTTTGAAAAATGCGTTTTTTTATTTTGACGTTTTTACGACGATTTGAGTAAACTATTTGACGATTTTGACGATTTTTTCTCCCAAATTAGACGATTTTGCCCCTATTTTATCTGGCAGCTATGCCCGCAACCCCAAACAACTGACTTGTCCTTTACTGACTAGTCCACAGGGGCACTCGTGGTCAAGGGGTAAAGCCTTGTCAAAATTAGATTTTACAATTACAAAGCTTTGCGGTCACGGTATTTTATTTTGCTTCATATGTATTGTATGGATATGAGAATTCATGACCGCTAAAAAACGTTTTTCGCTGTTGTTTCATTTTGGCTGTCAATGTCAAGATTAGCTTCAAAGTGATTTACAGTGGGCAAACTTACGTTTTAAGTTTGAACTACCGGTTTTTTTTTGTTTTTGAAAAATAGAATGCCATTTAGTTAAAGGCAGAAAAGTAGTTTCATGTTTGATTTTATTGGATGTATGTGATAATGGCTACATGTATTACAAAGGAATTAATAAATAAATAATAGCATACAATTTTGATTAATTTTTAAATTTTAATTAAAATTTAATTTGTATGGAAACTTTTCACCAAAAGAAAGCCTTTCAGTCAAGTTTGTGTGTTAATTTATAAAGCGAATGTGAATCTTTAATGAACAAAACAAACCGTGTATGTTCGCGTCCAAAGCGTTCAGCTGTAAACATCACAGCTGTTGCCTACACTGTGCGCAAAACATTTATCAACATCGAATTGTTACACTTTTTAGAGGAGATTTTTTGGTTGAATGGATGGGGTGCCTATAGGCATGTCGTGGCGGCCATAAAAAAATTATGATTATGATTAACGAAATACCAGATGATTTGTGTTGTAAACGGCAAAGAGTTATTACACTCCCAAAATGCAATTGATTTAATCTGTATTGTTGAATAATTCTTATACAAAAAGGAAAGTGTTGATGGAATTAGTTTACTTGCGTCAATCCTGACGAACAATTTGCGATATAAATCTTCACTTTAAGGGAAATAAAAATTTACTATGAGAATAGGGGTAATTGTGTTCAATATGGTTGTCCTCAAAAATGATATGGTTATGAAAAATATTACGACAAAAATAATATATTTGTAAGCATTGAAATAACCGCATAATTTTAGGTGGGTGCAACAAAAGTAATGTTAGAAAGCATAAGGTTTTCAAAGCTATTTATAATACAGGGTGGCGTAGAATGAGCTTAAATTGTTTACACACTTTGTAATTATTATTTTCGCTTTGTTTTTTTAATATTTTATGAAGAATTGGATAATTTAATACAAACGAGTCCACAATCAAACAACCAAAGCAATTGCATTTTATTTGTCAATTCAACAATCCATTTTATTGACCTAGGATACATATCGTCGTTATTTTAATATGTGAATTGCACCCTTAACATCAACAATAAACCATTTGATTGAAAGTTTTCATCAATATGGATCTGTAAGAATCCTTCCTAGTGCCGAAGGACCACCTAACGTGCACACTGCTCAAAGTGTAAAATGTGTACGGGATAGCGTACATCATGAACGAATTCAGAATAGATAAAATTGTTTTGGGACTGATTCAAGTTTATGAATTTACACATCATATTGGTGATCCCAAATTACCGATCCATGTTCCAGTAAAGGTGTTGCCAATGATGTGAATGAATTTTTTGTCACATAAGGATCATTAAATTCCCAACGCCCAACGCTTTCTGAAACTTACGCCGTTAGTTTCATTTACTGTCATTATTACATGTGATTTGAAATTAATTTTTACATCAAAGAGAATTCCATGATCCAGAAACCAGTCAACAACATTTAATTTAGAGCCATTAAGAGAGTAAACATTTAAAAACGGTGAATATCTGCGGTAAGTCATAAATTTGCATTTTGTTAAATTCAATTCCATAAGATTTGCCGTACACCAATTAAAGAAATTATTCAAATCAGTTTGGAGATATGATGTCGTCGTCATTTCTAATTCATGAATAAAGTTTAACATCATCAGTAAAAATTAAAATATTGCTTTATTGAATGGATTTTGAAAGATCATTTAGTATAAGCAATAAAAATAACATGGGGCCGAGATGACTTCCCTGTGGAACTCCGGAAGTTACTTCAATATGTGTTGACATACAGTCATTATAAAAAACACATTGGGCCAATTCAAAGTGGTTGCATATCAGTAATATTTGTACTATTTTATATTATTTTATGCATGCATAAAATTTTTGTTAGTAATTTCCATACAAAAAAAATAATATGACTTTACACATTTGTTTCCTATGTATAAGAAATTGTTTATGTTATACTTTTAACCATACTGTCTCTCAGAGAGAATTTCTTCGCTTCTCACCTCTCAGAGAGAATATTTTCTATTTTCTTCTTTCCTGTATACATACAATTTTTAACAGCGTCATCTCTTTGTCTTCTTTCTTGTATTAAATCCATAATTTGTTAACAAAAGGTGTTCAAAGTCACTAGTCATATTAATATGAATTATATGATATAGTACAATATGAGAGTCTACTTTGAATTGGCCCATTGTCTCTGATCCTTTAAAAATGAACTAATCCATTTGAAAAGGTTAACCGGAAATCCTAGGTTTTCGAGCTTTACTAGCAATAAGACATCGAAAGTTTTACTAAAGTCAGTATAGACTACATCGGTTTGATAACCATTACAAAATCATGTATTGATGAAGGACTTCCATTCCGTTAGATTTGTGAATGTATGTAAATATTTTATAATTATGATGCATTATTTTATGCTCAGATGAGATCATGTTCAAGTGGGATAATAATACTTAAAATGTCTAAGGTTTTTGCAACCATTCAGCTTTCCACAATTTATTCTATAGCATCTCCATTCAGCATATTAAAAGTATGTCATTTGATTTTGCTAATAAAATTGCGTTCGATATAATTCTTTTGGATTTCTTATTTATTATGATTATGATCTCATAAGATAAACATTTTTTCATTTTGCTTGTAATGTAAAATACCCTAAAGAATTTTTAAACAAAAAGAAATAAATCAAATGTGTTGCGGTATTATTTTTCTTTTGCTTTTTTGGCAAAACAATCACAAATTTTAACTACAAAAATTCTTACAAAGTTGCCACAATAAGTGAATGGTCTAACACAACTTAGAAGGCAACAAAAGAAAAGGGAAAAATGAAAAAAAAAATGAAAAATAATAATGACAAGCCGACCCGCAGCGATAATTGGCAAGACATAAATTTGTTTTAAAAGTCATGTTCGAAAAATAAACGAAAGAATAAAGCGAAATGAGAAACAAACTAGATGCGGGTCTTACGAGTAAAATAAAGCAAATATGTAGATGAAAACCAATCTATATGCCAGTTAAATGTCAATTGGCAAATGCAAAAGTAGCCATGATAATTATTTTGTTAAAAAGTTTTTTAAATACATAAACAGATTTAAATATTTAAATCTACCTCGTTGGTTGGTTGTAAATCTAGATTGTTTTATCTGAATTTAAACATGTCTTAACAAGCATTTATCTACTATGTCTAGTATTTTTTTTTTTTTAAATAAGTTAACAATAAATAACTCGTTGAGCTTTCGCCTTAAGATAATTTTTTATTAATTCTTTATTCCACGTATTTTTTGATTTTTGTTTTGTTTTTTTATTAAATGTAATTCTTATTATAAATAATTTTTGTTTAGAGACTGGGTCAATTGCTTGATAATGGCAGCTAGGCAATTGTTAAAATGTTGTTGGAAGGTGCTTGATTTGTTGTTGGCTTATCTGCAAGTCTTTCTACGTGTGCTAACTTGACTTAACACAATTCGGTCATCAAAATAAAGCCAAAACTATTGATCGTGCTAAATTATCATTATTTGCTGTATGTTTATACATACATACTCGTACATATTGTACAAGTTGCCTAAGGGATTCATCTTAAGAGAAATACAGAAACAGAAAAAAAGCACCAGAAATTAATTTTTTTATTAATAAATTTTACACTTAACAAGAACTTCTGAACAAGAAAGATGTCTTTGATATAAATTTACCAAAAATGTGTACTAGTTTATTAACTAAATTAAAAAAATCTGAACATTGTTTCCATGTGCCTAACTTCAACAACTTCGATACCACGTTTACTCTAACCAGTATACCACGTTTGTATGTATGTATGTATGCATGTATGTTTGTATGTGTTGTATTTTGTTGTAAAAAAAAAAAACGAGGTGGTCGTGGTTTTTTGCTCATATCTCAGTTGTTTATGTACCGATTTTTCTGATTTTCAATACCAATCTGCTTCCGAATATTTTCAACAATTGAATACTTCACGCGGCACCAGGCAATGTCGGGGGGCTTCAAAAAGTTGATTTCAACATACACACGGACAGACTGTCAGAGCTTAATCGACTCCCCTATTCATAAGCTTTCAGAAAATATATAATTTATGGGGTCGGAAGAGAAAATTTTAGAAATTACAAATGGAATATATACCACAGGTACCACAGGTGAAGGGTATAACAATAAAGTTTATCTTACAAGGAGGTTGTAATAACAAAACATATTTAAAGACCACACAGTTAGGGGACTTAAATAAGTAATGGTGGTAGAGGAACTACATCACACACTCATAGCGGATGGATTCATGCAACATGAGGGCATGAATTATCATTATAATCTTTACTTATGGGCCATAGAATTCTAGAAATCGTACTTAAAGAGATCGCGGTAAGCTGAGGATCACAAGCAGGTACATCTTAAGTGTGAATTCTATTAGAGACCTCAGTCTAACGATTAAACTGGCGATGGACGATGGACTGTACGATTGGGATTGACCGCAATATAAAATCTAGTCCAGAAAAATATATGAAGTGGCCCGTGGCTCAGTGACGAAATGGTTGCCAAGTGGTAGTCACTGCGGAGCGAAGATGGTCGAAAAGGGATCCGAAATAGTAGTGATCAATATATAAATAACTCAATGTTCATCGTAAGAAATTTTAAATAGGTGGATAATGTTTATTTCACTCATTCTTCAGTGATTCTATATAAATTAATATAATAAGGGTCTAGTGTGGGACAATATTTTGAAATATCCATACAAATACTTACCCTAACCCTAACCTCACTTTTTTTCTGTATTGCCAACAGATTTATAGTATTCGGAATTGTCATTGCAGTGAACACAGAACAATGATGACTATAAACTTGCCTCCTATGATGGTGTAGAGTATAAAAAAAATCGAACGTCCCTTTATAATTGTATTTACAAACATATTTATATGCTCCATAAAATAACTTTTTGTTAAAGATTTCCCATCCGTTTTATAATTTTTTTTTGTTGCAATTTATAACCAAACACTCACTGCCTGTCACATTTATCCTTAATAATTTCTTAACAAAAATAAATTAAATTTTTTTTATGCATTTAGTTGTTAAATTGAACACTTTAACACATATTCATGTTAATTTAACATGAAAAAAAAAAGAGAAAATAAAACTGAATTGACTGACAAGGCCATAAAATCATAATTTCATAGCCTTCTGTTAACATTTCTTAATTATGAGCGGAGAAAGAAAAACACATGTAATAAATCCATAAATATCGATATTTAATGGTTAACGAATGCCAAATTAAAGCTTAATAATTCTTTATTAAAAAATTTCACTTTCATTACAAGATGCATACGAAAAGAAAAGAAAAAAAAACACTTTGAAGATAACAACGCGTTGCATCGCTTTATTAAAAATGAATTTAAAGTATTTCGAAACAAAATAAACACTTTTAAATTGCAATCAAGGTTTTTAAGATGACTTGAACAAACACACAAACAAAAGAAAATAACGTTGGATTTGTTTAACCAAGAGCATTTTTTTTTATATTTTAAAATTAAGAATTCATTTAAATTGCGTTAACTTACATATATGTAAGTCTTTGAGCTGAATGATGCAATCGAATATAGACATGCAACTTAATAAAGCTGTGTAAGAAAATACAAGAATGAAATTTAATTAAACATAAACAAAAAAAAATATTGAGCCGTGCCGAATCTGAAAATACCCTTCATCATCATAAAATACATGGGTATAAAGAGCACATTACAGCGTATCCTAGATTTTAGATTATGTTTTATCATTTCCAATGCCATATTTGATTTAAATTTTTTAGTTCATTGTATTTTTTGCTTGTACAGCAGTGCTAAAAATTTCATGGAAAATAATAGTAGGCGTGGCACCTTTATTAAAAAAAAAAAAAACATTTTAAGAGATATCTAGAAAACGTTAACATGTAAAATCTTTAAATTGTGTGTGCTTTAACTCAATCTTATTTGATTTGTTATAGTTGGCTCTCTCTAGGGTTGCCCCGGTAGACTAGTCAGTAGTGATCTCGTCTGCTAGTTTTGGCGTTGCTGGTTCGATTCCCACCAAAGACTCTGGACTGGTCAGCTTCTCTTCTCTTTCTATTCTATTCATATGGAGCGCACAACATGCCAATTGCGCATAAGTGTATACCTGTCGTGGGTTTGGGCCTTTAGTGCCCCTCCTTTTCAACGTAACTTAACCTATAGTTTGCTCTAGTCAAAAATTGATACGATCGGAGCGGGGGAAGTAATACCATCTATGCGAAAACAAACTCATTTTTTAACATATTTTGGGAACTATAAATGTTGAATTTTTATTTTGGTACGAGTATTAACTTTTTAAAGAAATTTAACAATTCATAAAAAAAATTGGATAGAATCGAATGACGGGGCGGGCATCTCCTATACAGAGAACATATAATTAAAGCCATTTGTGTGGAATTGTGATTATTAAAATAATGTATAATGGGCTGCGATATGAGTTTGCTTTTTCGACAGGAGCAGCGCAGGAGACGTTATAATCCGCGTTCCCAAAATTACATTTAATTTCTTTTCTGAAAATCTGTAATCACTATATGGCTTAAGCTGAGTACGAACTACTTTTGATAACAATTTTCGAATCATAACTAAAAGTGGTAATGATCGGAAAAGGGGGATTTAAACCCCCATAGGAATGTTGCGACCAGCAATGCAGTCCGGGTGCATTCGGTAAAGACAACTGGAATTCTTCTCTACGATGCTAAATCAAAATGGCCTATATTTTTACACCCTTACTTAATATTTATATTCAAGAATTATTACGTGATTAACTCCAACGTCACGCAATCTGTGTTTCTATTGGCTAAAAAAAATCAAAGTGCCAAATCGATTTTGACTGCAAGATTGGCAACTGTCACATAATGTATAATCTTCTCAAGTTATTTAACATTTTAAAAATTAAAGAAAGAAACTTGGCAACCACAAACATCATCTAAAGGAAAATTGTGAGCAAGGCGTAATATTTTTCTCATCTTGTTTCAGTTTTCCTAAAATTCTTCTTTATATTTGATAAAATTTAATCAATATTGCCAACATACTGTGTTCGCAAATTTCGTACTGCAGCTCTCAAAATTTATTTGTTTTTTAAAACATTGTTAAAAATAAAACCACAATTTTTTTTACCGATCCTTTAAACGGTAATTTTGAGTTGGCAACACTTAGGCCTACAAATTACTGTTAATATAAAGTCAATTTTCATTTCTGACTTCCTGCATCTGTGCATTAATATTTAAAGCAGATCCTTATCACCTCAGATGGTCTCAATGTAATACTACATAATAGTAAGACTGAATTGCGTTTAAAGTTAAAAACGTCGCAGGTCTATTTACATACCGCACACAATACACAATAACGTCGCAACTGAAAATTTTTCAATATTGAATTGTTTCCATAAATTGATTCGCAATACACATATTTCTTCTCATCACCATCTTTTTTGACTGGAAAAATACCGTTATATCTGTTTTTATTGTTAACTGCATTGCGTCTGCACGATCAACATCGTCTTGCTTCTTCTGAAAGTTTGAGAGTTTTGACTTGTAACATTATTGTTTTAGTGTGCGATATACTACTTTTTAAATTATTTTACAACTCTATTAAAAACATTTTCAATTTAAAACTTCTGTGGGACTTTTTGTATTTTAATCTCTACATTTAGGGCTATAAATTCTAATCATCAATCTAAATCCATAATTAAAAATTATTTTCTTTTGTTCAATAAGTTAATATCGTAAACATTTTAAATATTTTAAAAATTCTTTTGTTTTTTTTTCATTCTTTCTTTATTTTTTTTTGTTCCTACAATTAAAAAGAATTAGGTTAAAACATTTTCAACAATTTAGTGTTTTCAATATTTATACTGAAATACACATTTGTTTTTATTATTGTTTTTATCATATTTAGTGTGTTGTCATGTAACCGTTATCATTTTGATTACATCTGTCATTTGTTAATAACCCTACAAATTATAAGTTTCTATGTAATCAGAAATTTAAGATTCAAACAACGTTGGTTAATTTAAAAAAAAGAAGAAGAAGATAAAAAAAACGGTCACATGGAAAGACAGTTAAATATTGTTATAAAATCATCATATTAATCATCATTACTATGGTGTAACTGCAGCGACACTCAGATACAAAAAAAAATTGGTAATAGTAAAAATTACAGTTAAGGCTAAAAAAATAGCAGAGATTTGTTTGAAAGAAGTTTAACAAATTGTCTTTTTACGGTTCGCAAACAATTTATGAGCAGTCGGTTTAAGGTTTTTATTTCCTATATGTTTCTAAGGAGTGTTTATTAATTTCCCTGTTCTACTTTCACTTTATTGTTCCTAAGTATGCTAGAAAGTATTAAGTTTATAAAAAATAAAATATGTTATTTGCTATAGCCCTACTACACTCATTATTGTAGTTTAATTACAGTCTTAAGAATTGTGGCTATACCTGAAAGACTCCCCAGTATTTGAGAGAATTGCTTTAGGCATTTTCACCATAAATTTGTACAAATATTTTTTTCTAATTCTTAAGAACACGAAAAGCCAGTTCGACTCAAAGCTATTTTGGTAATAGAATTTGATTTTTTCTACATGAAGCGTAAGAAAAATCTTTTTTGAACTTAAAAAACAAAAACAATTAAAAAATTCAAAAAAAAAATGTTATCAAAAAAAATTTTTTAATTATTTTTGTGAAACAATATTTCGAATTTAGGTTTAAATTTTTAAACATAAGTATAAATTGATGTTATATAAAATTAAATTTGATTTTTTCGCATCAAATATAATTTCGAATACTGATAGCCTAGTTGTCTTAAAAAATTTAAACTTATTATACCCTTCACACAGTGAAAAAGGGTATATATAGGTTTGTCATTCCGTGTGAAATTTCTACAATTTTCATTTCCGACCCCATAAAGTATATATTTTCTGAAAGCTTATGAATAGAGGAGTCGATTAAGCCCTGACCGTCTGTCCGTCTGTCCGTGTGTATGTTGAAATCAACTTTTTGAAGCCCCCCGACATAGGTTGGACCCGGGTAAGGTATTAAAATATCAGAAATATTCGGGAGTAGATCGGTATTGAAAATCAGAAACATCGGTACATAAACAACTGAGATATGAGCAAAAACCCACGACCACCTCGATTTTCTTTTCATAAAAACAACATTACAACAACAACATACATACATACAAACGTGTATACTGGTTAGAGAAAACGTGGCATCGAATCCCAGCTGAGGCAAAAAAATTTTTTTTTAAATTTTTTTAAAATTTTTTTTTTTTAATTTTTTTTTTATTTTTTTTTTATTTTTTATTTAATATATTATTTATATTTTTATTATTATTTTTTTTTATTTTTTTTTTTTTAATTTTTTTTTTATTTTTTTTTTGTTTTATATATATTATATATGTATATAATAATTTTTTTTTTTTTAATTTTTTTTTAAAATTTTTTTTTTTTAATTTTTTTTTTATTTTTTATTTTTTTTTGTTTTTTTTAACATACATACGTGAATTTACTGTTATTGCATGACTACACGTTGTGAAGGGTATATAAGATTCGGCACGGCCGAATATAGCGCTTTTACTTGTTTTTTTTTCACTTTTATGCAAAAAAAACCAAAATGTTACTTTTGGCGTATAAAAAAAAATTTCGAACTCAATTTCGAATTTTCGAACATAAGCTTAAAATTTAAGATTTTTAATATACAACGTAAATGGAAGTAAATAAAATGTAAAAAATTATTTTCAGACTTAGAAAACTGAATAAAACCCTAATTATAACAATTAAAAATAATATCTAAATCACGTTCTGAAATTATTGAATTTTATTTTACTTATGTACATATGTATGTAGTTGAGTTGTTTAAGTTTAAATTTTCGTTAATAAGTTAGAACTATACGCAACTGATTTCTGTTTTTGAATGATTCATAATAAAATTAATTGTGATTTATTTACATCAAAACATAATTTTTGAACACTGACAACTTTGTTGTCTTGAAGAATTTCAACTTAATTTTTGAATTTTATACAAACAAACATAGAATTTAAATTTGGTGTATAAAAACAGAATTTCGAATATAATTTCGAATTTTCGAACATAAGATAAAAATGAAAATTTTTAATATATTATGTAAATGGAGGTAAATAATAAGTATAAAATTTTTTTCAAGCATAGAAATCTCAATAAAACCTTAATTTTTAATAATAAAAAACAGTAGTTAAATTATGTTTTTCAGTTATGTAATTTTTCTATTAAATAGTTAAGTTATTTTTCAAAATAATTGTTTAAACTATTTTTTACCTTAAAATTTTCAAATCTATGTACATTTTTGTTTAAGAGAAATTAATGTTAACATCAAGTACTTGAAGTATTTTCATAAAACTTATGGATTTGACATTTGGTATCAGAAAAATAATTAATCATGCATAAGTTCGAAACATCGAACTGCCTAAACATAAAATTTTTTACTCGCTGTTGATTAAAAGTTAGTGCCGTTATGTTCTCTAATAATTATAAATTTCGAACATTAAAAAAAGTTATTACGAACAAGAGATTTATTTTCTAATTTATTAATGGAGTCCATTCGAAAATCACTACCATGACTTTTTTAATACAAATAATTAAAGGAACCCGTGTACAATAAATTTTAGAAATCTAACAATATTTGAGGTGTAGGTACTAGTTTTTAAGTCACAACTATTAATGTATTCATTTGCCTGAATTATTAATCGATAAAATGAGCTAAAGCTGTAAACATGAATGCATTTAAAATGCTTTATGCATTTTAAAAATTTTTAAACGCTCATAACCACACATGCACACTCGATATTTATGAGTACGAGCAAGCGCTCTTACCAATATTTAAGCATTTTTTTTGTATTTAATTTTATAAACCGGCACTTGGAAAAATTTGACCCAGTTTCAAAGGTTTTTGTTAGTGTGTGTGCGAGTGTGTTTTTAATGCTTCTTCTTTCTCTTGACCATAAATGCTGGTTGGAAAAAAGAGTAACCAACTAAAAAAAGTAACCTCAAAGAATAATAATGAAAATGTACAAAAAATAAGATTTAATGAATATAATCAAAATAATAATAATTTATAAGTTAAATATATTTCCGCGTCAAGTACTTGTTAACTGGAGATGGTGAGAAAGTGAAAATTTTCTTAAAAACAAAAACTCTTTGAAGAAAAAGTAAAAAAATAAATTTGTATCTTTTCTTGTGAAGGCGGTCACGGTTTTCTAATTTTGCTTTAGCACAAACTAATTGGCCATAAAATTGTAAAAATTTGTGTGTGTCATTTGTTAAAAATTATTACAATTCTTTTAGCAAGTTCAAATATATAGTTTGCAAATGTTTCAATATTTCAAAGTTTTTTTTTGTCTTGGACGAAATGTTTCCTCGCTTTTTGCAGATGACATGTTACGGTTGAATTTATGTGGTTTTCTAATTGGATTTGCTAAAAAAAAACAATCGTATTACATATGTTTGCTGGGTAATTAGTCTGCCAGATTTAAAATAAAGGGGTAAAGGGAATGATGTGTCCGGACATTGTTGTGACAAATGTTAATATTTAACAACAATTAAAACAATCTATGACGAAAGTTTTATTTAAATAAAATTTAATAAAAACCTATTGCAGCCTTAATCAAACATTTTTACAGTTTGTGTAATGGGTGGTAATTATTTCATAAGACACACAGAAAAAAAAAATTATAAAAATATTTAAACAACATTTTTAAGCAAATGTTTTCTTTAAATTAATTTCACCTCCACAAATATTTCTATTGTTTCCATTAAATGTTTTGTTTGATTTTTGCCCTAAATTAAATTGTATTGAAAACTAATTTGTTTAAAAAAATCGGGTTTTTTATTAAAAAAATTAAGTGTCAGGTTGTAATGCAAATAAAATTTAAATTTTTTTCTGTACATAGTGGTTAACATCATTTTTTTAAAACGCGTAATAATGACTTGCTTGTAATGACCTTAGTAGCTACTTATTTATGTTATAGATTTGTCTTCACTTAAACCTGGTCGGGTCAAGAGCTTTAGCACCATTGGTATTATCGTTTAAGGCAATTAGGCTGTCTCGTTCTCTTGTGATTAATTGTGTGGAGTCGCGTGATTGTGCTATGATACGGTTCCGAAACTGTTCTACACGCGGTTGCTTTTTAATTAGATTAACTGGAGGAGTAGCAACTAGACTCTATTTATTTGGAACTAGAGGAAGTACCATTTAACTCTGTTTTATTTATTGATTAAGTGTCTCCAACTTTCTACGCAGAGGAATATGTCGTAAGAGTGATATGTGACCAACTTACAAAGCCTAAACCAACTTGTGTTATTCTAACAATTATATACCCTTCACAAAGTGTAGTCATGCAATAACAATTGTTTGTATCACCATTTATCTCATATAAAATACGTACATACATATATAAAAAACATACATGCATAAACACATCCCATTGTAAAATTATAAATTTACGTATGTGTGTTAAAAAAATATATAAAAAAAATTTTAAAAAATAAAATACAAAATTTAAAAAAAAAATACAAAATTTAAAAAAAAAAATAAATAAATCACAAAAAATTGAACAAAAAATAATAAAAATATAAAAAATATATATAAGAAAAAATTTTAAAAAATAAAAAAATTAAAAAAAAATATTAAAAAAATAATAAAAATATAAATAATATATATATATTAAAAAGAAAATAATTTTTTTTGGGCTCAGCTGCGGTTCGATGCCACGTTTACTCTAACCAGTATACTACGTTTCTATGTATGTATGTATGTTGTTGTTGTATGTTGTTTTTGTGTTAAAAAAAACGAGGTGGCCGTGGGTTTTTGCTTATATCTCAGTTGTTTATGTACCGATGTTTCTGATTTTCAATACGGATCTACTCCCGAATATTTCTGATATTTTAATACCTTACCCGGGTCCAGGTGATGTCGGGGGGCTTCAAAAAGTTGATTTCAACATACACACGGACAGACTGTCAGACAGATAGACTGACAGAGCTTAATCGACTCCCCTATTCATAAGCTTTTAGAAAATATATACATTATATATATATATAAATATATATATGTATAATGAAAATTGTAGAAATTTCACACGGAATGAGAAACCTATATATACCCTTTTTCACTGTGTGAAGGGTATAAAAATATATTTATAACATTGCTTTAAGTATTTTTTTTTAAGTTTTTGCTACAAGTTTGCTTTTCGTTTGCATTTAGTGACAGCTTTTTAAATGAAGGATGACTTATTATGTTTGCTTTCCTTAAAAAAAAAAAAAAAAAAACAAGTAAGAGTGCTATATTCGGCCGTGCCGAATCTTGCACATAGAAATAATCCCACATCGTAGCGTAACCTATATTTCATGTTATACGCCATTTTTCCTTATTATTTCCGACGCCATCCTTGATTTTAAGTTTTTAAATAGTTAACTGTATTTTATTAGTCAAGCCCTTTAATTTTATACCCATATTGATGGGGCTAAAAAAAATTTATCTGCAATTTTGTTTTAGACGCCATCTTTGATTTTACATTTTTTAATAATTTACTGTATTCTACTGGTCAAGAAGTAACATTTTAAAATTCCAGATTTGCCACATATATAAATTTATTGTTCGCCATTTTGTAGTGGCGGCCAACATGAATTTTAATTTTTTATAGTGCTAATATGGCGCTAGTCAAGTCCTTTCAGATTATACCAATATTGACTCTTTCGGTTGTCTAGAAGCTAAAAAAAATTAATTTTCGTTTGTAAATTTTTGGATTATATATTAAAAAAAAATTTTTTTGCCTATAACTTTACCGATTAGAACACGCTTTATCCAAAATTTTTCACGAATATCTCTAGAGGCAAAGGTACCTATAAATTATTCTATGGCTGAAAAATTTTAATTTTGGTGGTACAAATATGAAAAAAAAATAGATGCAGTCGTGTTTATTTGCTCATATCATGTCATGGAAAATTTTATAAAAAAAGTAATGGCCTATCATAAAACCCGATAAGGGCCTTCCGACGGATTTATATAACTCCGTAGATAATCGGAACACGTCTTTTTTACAATCCCATAAAAAAAATCACATATGTCTCAGAAAATGCATGTTTTTGTTTTAAAATGAAAAAAGTGAATTCTAATTAAGACAGCCTTTAAACGTTTTTTCGAGAACTACTGGATCGATATATTCAATGCTTATGTTGAGAGCAGTAAGTGGTCCGGGTTCAGCTAAACTTTAGTACAAGAAAGAAGTACATAAAAAGAAAGAATAAAGATGAAAAATCAGCCTGTGAAAAACAGTCCTAATAAGACCCTCAGCCATAACACTCAACTACCATAATAAATCCGATACTCTCAAGTTAAGACTACGAGAGATCACTAAATCCACTTAACTCTTTGGTTCTGTAATCACTGGTAGTGGCAGACAACTTGCACATCGTCGCCATCTCTTTCTTATCCTAAAACATTCAATTCTTATCCTAAAAAATTATTGTTATTTTAAAAATTTAAGATACATTCTGAATCGATGTTTTTTTTTTCTAATCGAAAATTTTTCATTAAAACTTTTTATGAAATTTCTACAAATCAAAAATCTCTGTAAGATGCCATACTTTTATTGCAACTACAAGCATAATTGTGTTTTTTTCCTATCACTCACTTTTATAATCTCTTCAAGATTCTTTGTTGTTCTTTGGCTTGTTTAGCATTTAAAAAATAACTCAAAGCATATTTTTCCGATTGGCTTGAATAAATTATCGTGACTTCAAGTAGATTTAAAATTCACATTTAATTGTGAATTCATAAAAGTGAACAATGGAGTATGGAAATGTGTAGTTTGTTCTGGCAGGAATTTCATAACATTTTACATGCAAAAGATATTAAAATATTTTATCTGTTAAGTAAAAAAAAAATTAACTTTAATAGTTTAAAGCTAATAAGCATATGACAGGAAAACATACAGGCATACAGTGACTGCACAGATACAATAGAAAATGAATGTAAATATTTTTTCAGGGGAAACTTACATTAAGAGGAAAATAGGTGTTATTAAAACGTTTGCATGTTTTAAAGGTAAAAGTGTTGAGAATCGAACTCGGAACTCTTAGCAAGTTAAAAGTTCTGCCAGTTAAAAATATTCTAAAATTGAGCTACTCTTTGATATGGAAAATTTGTAACCTAATAGTTTTAACAAAATGTATATATACAGTTTAAGATAAAAGGGGTAATTCACCTCCAAATTTTTTCGTTTAGGAAAATGTTAAATAAATAAAAAAAAATGTTTGCTAATATTTAAGACACTTAAAAATAATAAAAATTTCATTTATAAATAAATAAAGTATTGTTAACTAATACAGAAGAAAAAATAAGAAAAAAAAACACAAAATTTAACAGAAAATGTCTACATATAGTGTGGCAACTCCCTACATCAAGTAGGAAATAAAGAACAAAAAGAGAAAAAACAACCGTTGATTTTAATTTTAATAGTTTTACGGCCCTTTTCACAATCTGTGATTATATTAATTTAACAGGAACATTAAAAAACCGGTTATATGCTAACCGTACTTTGTGAAATTCAATTTTGCCTAACTTACGGTTAAAGTTCATGTTAAATTATAATCCCACTTTGTGAAAGGGGCCGTTAAAAGCACTAAACTTATTTAAGTGTTTAAAGTAAAGCGAAAGAAGACAATTCTTGCGTATGAAGCTTAAAACTGGCAAGTAATAAAGAAATACAGATCTCCATTAAAAATATATTGATTTATTTGCGAAAGGAAGGCAAGTCTTATGGAGAAACTCCAAAATAGCAATATGAAGAAAAAAAAAGCAGCGAAAATAAATTACAAACTGGCAGGTCTAAGAACCTTTCAAGATGCGATATTGGTGGTGGCAGTGTTATGGTTTTAGGAGGCCGTGGCATAAATTGGAGTGGGTCGATTAGTTCTTGTTAAAGGCAATGTGGATGGCAATCCATATAAAAACATATTGGAACATAATCTGCAGACATCTGTTAATAGCTTAGGCCTTGGTTATCAGTGAGTTTTCCAACAAGACAACGACTCGAAGCATACCGCTCACGTTGTTCGCGACTGGTTTCTCTATTATGCTCAAAGGCAATTTCATTATCCACCCAAATCACCTGAATTAATACCGATTGAGCAGTGATTAGAGAAGTCTGTCCGAAACTATTACATTAGCAGTGCGCTCTTCTTAATTGCAGTTAATTCTATGCCTTGTCATCTTCAAGCAGTAATTGATGACTGGGGCGGTTCAACTAAATGTTAAGAGCGATTTATATTTTTAAACCCTTCACACGACAGTGTAAATATTTTCTTAAAATTGGTACCAGATAAAAGGGCGTTACCAGTATAATGTAGTAAACTATTAAAAAAAGTGTAAAATCCAAGATGGCGTCTGAAACAAAATGGCAGAAAATTTTTTTTTAACCCCAACAATATGGATATCAAATAGAAGGGCTTGACTAGTAGAATACATTTAACTATGAAAAAATTAAAAATCAAAGATGGCGTCGGAAATGATAAAGAAAATGGCGGATTACATGAAATTCAAAATCTAGGCTTAGGTTCGATGTGGTGTTTATACTTAAGTACATGACGGTGAAGGGTATTATCAAATTCAGCACAGCCGAATTTAGCACTCTTACTTGTTTTTTATAAAAAAGAACTTTAGCTTTCGTTTAATTTTGTTATTTATTCAGACTTTTTTTCTATGAATATTTTTTTGTTACAATTATTTTAAATGAATTAGTTTTTTATTTTTTAAATAAATTTTCCTTAAATATTAGAAAAAAATTAATTTTGTTAAATTTCATTACAATTTTTCTAAACGTTTCAAATTTGTGGGTGTAATCATACTTTTTTCTTTGACTGTAGTGTGTGTGGATGTAAATATTGAAATTGTTATTTATCAAACTCTTATATTACACAAATGAAAAACATTTTATTACGATTCTCTTGCACTGCAATTTTTTCTAAGTATGTGCCCTCTTATTAATAATTCTTAAAATAGAATAGCATGCCTTTACTCGTATGATGACTTAAAAACTGACTTAATATGCTAAATTTATTTAATACCATACAAATTGTAATTATAGACTGCTTTATGGACGCCAAACAGACCATAGAAATCACACAGAAGACAACCTACAAAGAAGCTCTTTGAAGTTAATAATTTACTAGGAAAGACGCAGTCACATACTGGAGGATGCAAAGAACATTGTCAGTATTTTCTACATAATAAGGGTTAATTGTTCCACCACCAACTATTAACTCATCTGCCAACTAATTATTTCATATTCTTTAACAGCAGTAGTAGAACAGTGGTCACTAGAAATTAAATAAAAATAATAAAAAAAAAACTTTAACATGACTCTCTTACATACCGAACTGCATTCATGAGCCTGGTTTAACAGTGACTTTAAAAGATCTTGAACCTGACTGGCAGCATGTTAAAGCCATGCGCCGCGTACTCATTCTTTGTAATTAATTTAAAACTGTTAGCGTTACGCTTGGCAAAACAACAAAGCGTGAAAACTTTTAAAGAAAACATTAAAGAATTTCAGCTCAATGTATTTCAACAGCAAGAAAATAAGGGGTTTTCTGTTTGTGGGATGGCGCGAGTTGTTTTCTCAATTCAATTCGGTATGTTGGGAATTCCATATTTTGTATGAAATTTTCGAACTGCGGCCGCCAATATTTCGTTATTTTTGAAATATTATTCAATAACGAAGGCAAGTTATTCTCTTGTGTAAAACTCCATTTTTACTAACCCTACACGCAAAAAAAAAATATGGTTGTGGTAACCATAATCGAAGAGCAACATACTATGATTGAATTGTATGATTATGTTTAAAATAATAATGGTTACCAGTTATCATTATTATGTTTAATTTAAGCATCATTCAATAATCATATACATGGCTACAATTGAAATCGACAATTTTTGCTTTTTTACGGCAAATGATTGTCTTTTGCTGTAACATACACATATTGATTGTACTTACCAATTTAATTGCAATTTTTTTGGCAATTTTTTTTAACATTTTCACGTTTATTTTTAAATTTTCTTTAATTTTTCAAAATTTTTGTTCCCTTTTTTGACATCTTAAACTTTTAAAATAATAAAAATTTATTCAGCAAGAAGAAGAACACTTGAAATCAAATTATTATTAAAAAAAAATCATAGCTTGATTATTGTGTTGTCTCAATTATTATTTAATGATTATTTTTAATTTTTAATGATTTTGAATAAAATGTTATTTTTGTCAAATTAATTTTTTTAAATCATACTATTTTTAAATGATAACCATTTTGAAATTTTTACGAAAAGTAATCATCAAATGATACAATTCAAACAAATGCTTGATTTTCGTGACAAAATATTTGATGAAATGAAACAAAAATAACTATTACTTGTTTTCGACAACCAAATATTGTTTTAGAAAAAATAGTATGACCGTCGTGATCATGCCGTAACCATGGTTTTTCTTTGCGTGTAAAGTGTCAACCAAGAAATTGCTTTTTTGGGGCTGCGAACACTTTACTGAACAAATGGCGGCAAATTTAAATCTTGCGTTCATTTTGGGATATTCTTTATTTTACTAAAAATGCCCAGCGCAATTTCAAACATTTTCGACTTCAAGAATTCCATCTTAGAGATCTTTAATCAATGATATTTTACGTAGACCTAAAGAAAAAAATCTAAAGGTGGTTAAGTTCTAAGATCTCGGTAGTCAATTGTAAAAGCCTCTTCAGAAAATTTTTTACGCAAAAATGGAAACGATTTTTTACTTGTGTGCAACAAAGCCTTTTCTTGTTGAAAATTAATATCGTTTACAACAATATCTTCCAGTTCTCGCCATACATGTCGTTTGCGGAACGCCCAATTCCGATAACCGATAACCGAAATGGACACACCTGAATTTTCCTCAACACCAAGTAAATCACCAGCAATATTTTCAGGTATTTTTGAGCGACGTGCACGAGCTTGATTCTTCACATTACTAGCATGTCCTAACAGCTCAAATTTCCCCACCAGTTCCACAATTGCTAGAAGGTCAAATTTGTAAAGTTATCAAGGACATACAGCAGCAAATGTCAAAAGTAATGATAGAAAATTTTATGAATATAATTGGTTTCAGCCATCATAGCCACGATGGCCATTTGGCTGACATTGTTTTTCATTATAAAAATCATACTATCCTCTTAGAAATTCAGTAAACATGCAAAGATTTTGCTTTTTTTTTTATTTCTTTCTTGATTTACTGTTAGTATGGTGCCTCGATGTACTAGTGAGTAGCGTGCTGATCTGCTTGTCGTGGGGTTGCGGGTTTGATTTTCGCTACAGATTTTGGTTTGGTCTGTTTCCCTTTCATTTATATTCATTCTATTCAGGTTTCACCAAGGGATCAATACGATAGACCCAAGTGAGCTGCACAACAGCCGCCTGTTCTACCTAACCTACTGTTTGAGTTTAAAAAAAAAATTTGCCCTAAAATTTGTATCTCACATAATCAAGAGAATCGCTTAATTTTTCCCCAGAATTCCCATATGTAAAACTCTAAAAGAAAACTAACCTCAAACAACTACTATCAGCACCTCTATGTACATAGTTTTGAAATAACACGGCAGGTATTCCAGACGGACAGATAGACAATTGAAAAAATTCTTTATCTAAATGGCGGGAATATTCTCATCTTGCAACTACTGACTTTAATTGAAAAAAAGAAAATTCCTTTGAACTTTTCATTTGTTACGGCTGCAATAACATACAAACACATATAAAACACATGTACATAAGACCGTACCAGATAAAAAGTTCGCGCAAGGTGGTTTATTTTTATTATTAAGTATTATTTTTTATTAAATATTATTACTTTTATTAATAATAATAATAAAAAATTTAAATTGTAATAATGCAAAACTATTAAGCGGGTACAAAAAATCCCACCTTTAACTAACGCCAAGTTGTAATAATGGCCATTAGAAATTTACGATACTGAAAAATAAAAAACTTACAATAAATTTTTTCGCTTTATATTGTGTTTTAAAAAAATACAAACTTTTGGACAAAAATTTCATTTAGAGAAAAATTACGGTATATTTTTTGATTTTTGAACTTAAGCATAAGTAGTTTCAAAAATATTTTATTAATTATGGGTTTCAGTAAATTCTGTTTTTACGGAAATTAAAAAATTATTTTTTTTTTAAATTTTAAAAATATTTGTCTCTATAGATTTTTAAAAAAAAACTATCAAAAATTGATTAGCTGCCTTACTGTGCCCCATTGTAAATACAATTTAGTTTCTATTTCACATCATTCAACTTCATAATGATGTTTGTTCTTCTGCATTCTATGGCGATTCTAAAACTCTTTTTCTCAATACTTTTTTGCTCGTACCACTACCTAGAATTTTATATCCGTTTCAGCGTTTTTGTTTTTTTTTATTTCGCTTAACAAAACAACACAAAAAATTTTCCGAGTAGAAAAAAAAAAATTAAAACTGAATAAAAAATTCTTTAACAAATATTTTACTTTTAAATGGGAATTCTTTTAAACATTTTTCTTTTGGCTTTTTACTTGTATCACAATTAATTTTCTTTTTCATCTCTGCTTAAATATATTTCCTTGGATCAAAGTTACAAATGCCGCTTTGGTGTTCTCACCACAACATTGGCTTACATACATACATGTGGCATCTCTATTTCTAATGACGCTTTAATTTCTTTAAGGTTAGTTTGGCATACAAGCGAGGTTATGTTGAAGTCGTTGTTGTTGTTGTGGTTTTTGTTGTTGTTTGGTAAACTGGTAATTATTTAATTTTTATAGCAAATTAACAAAAACAACCGTTTTACGATAAATGAAATGTAATAAATACTTGAGGTAATTTTTGCCAATTAGTTAAATGCATTTTGTGTATTAAAAAAAAAGAACGTTTTAACTAGGAAATAAATTTAATTAACACACATTAGTGTATGTATTTAGATGGAAGATTCTTTTGCTTTTGCAGTTAAAAGTTGTATTTTAAAGCAAAATGTAATTAATAATGACATAAGGTAATAAACACTAAAATAGGAATAATATTTAGATTTTAGTTATAAATTTAATTGCACTTCTTTAGATGTTTGTTGAAAAAAAACCGTTCGTTTGTTTTAATAGTTTTTAAAGATGCTTAAATGGTTTTTTATATTGTTAGCGATTTACGACAAAAAAAAAAGACTAAATTTCAAAATTGAAGAAAATAAAAAACTAGTAAGAAAATTCGACCATGTCTAATTTTATAACACCCTTCACCATCATGGATAATGACATCGTAGCGTGGAGAGATTTAAGATTTAATGTTATACGCCTTTTTTCGTTCTGCCAGCTTTGAGATCGTTTATGGAGTAAATTTTTAAAGAACAGGAGAGGAATTACGGCATTCGATATCGATCGAAATGTCAATCGAACGTGAAAGTTTTTCTTACATTTTGTATTGTATAGATATTCTAATAAGAATCCTCTCATTTTCAATCAATATCGAATGCCGTAATTCGGCTCCAGAAGTTTTGTACCCGTAAGCGTTTTAAAATTTATTAATAAATTTCAAACAATACACACGCAATTAAAACGCGAGCTTGTGTTTAAAAGTGCGTTGGAAATTGAAAAAGTTATTAAATGTTTTAGTAAAACAAAATGACAAAAATATAAGTTTAAGCGATTCTAGTCAGAAATAATTTCTAGACCATTTTTTAACTCCACATCATCAGTATCCCTTTAGAGTGACCAGCAATAAACGAAAATCATTTTTATTTTATTGTTTTTTCAAAACGTCTTTTCATTGATTGCAATTATTTTTTTTGTAAGTTTCTTGCCTTGACAATGTTAAAAGTTATAAAGGATTCGGTAGTCCAACCGTAATGCACGATATTCATTGTGAGTCACAACTTCACGTCAAGTTTCGAAATTTTTGTTGTTTCAATTCAACCATGAAGACTTTTACGAAAATTAACTTTCAAATCGTAATGCATTCGTGACTATTTTGGTCAACATAATGGGACAAATTGGGAATTGTGCAAAAATTTCAGCAAACCGGGCTAGTAGGGAATGTAAAAACACCTGTTTGTGTTCGCCCAGTTCGTTCTGTGGAAAACATTGCAGTTGTTGGCGATAGTATGGCAGAACAGCTGTTAACCACGACACGTCGTCGTTCTCAACAATTAAACATCTTACGAACATCACACAAATTTTTACTAAAAATTTAATTCACACGCCTACAAGATTCAATTGACTTAAGAACTGAAGCCTACTGACCACTTCAAGCGTCGTTTATATGTTGAATGGTTGGTTGAATAGACAGAAGTAAATGGTGACTTTACAAAGAAAACCATCTTTAGCGAGGAGGCACATTTTCATCGCAGTGGATTCGTTAACAAGCAGAATTGCAGCATTCAATCCACAAAGAATGACTGTTTGGTGCGGTTTATGGGCTGACAGACAGCGTCGTCGTGCCGTACTTCTTAAAAATGAGGTAGGCCAAGCAGTTACCGTGAATGATAACATACTTCTTGTAGCCAGAAATGAAGGATATGAACCAGGGGCTTAATTCTCGTTCTGTGAAACTGTGAAATGAAAAAATGTTTGTATAGCAAAGGGTATGGTGACACCATATGATATGACATACAAAAACTTTTCATTTCATAATTTCATAGAACGAGAATTGATACCCTGGACGATATGTGGTTTCGACAGTTTGGTGCCACTTGTCACACAACCAACGGCTCTTTGAGCAAGAAATTCAATGGCCGTATTATCTCAGGTCATGGAGATGGGTATTGGCCGCCACGATCAAGTGGTTTGACACCGTTGGACTTCTTTCTTTGGAAGAATAATTAAAGAGCTTAATGATGAGATTATTCGGCATATTAACAACATTGAACCACAATTATGTCTCAGTGTCATTTAAAATATGGACCATCAGATAGAAGTAGGCCACTGTAGCCGTGGCTAGCATTTGGCCGATATTTTGTTTTACACATAACTGTTATACATCCTTCTGTCATAATAAAAAAATGTAAGATAATTCTCGAAAAACGTTTGGTTTTTTTACATATTACATCGTTCGTTTTGGTTGCACCTCCCTGTATTTCCTTGTTTGCTTTTTACTTTTTCGAATATAGTTTAATTTTATTAGTTTTTTTTTAATTTCTAATATAGTTTAAAGCCGTTGCTGTTAGAAATTAATTATAAAAATCTAAAGGGACTTTCAAATGAACACAAATATACAAACGTTTTATTTGGAAGTTAAACAAAAAGATTAAAAATTATTCTCAAAAAATTTTGTTGTTGCCAAATTAATATTCATATACAAACACTCAAAATAATTCTGCCCTATTCTAGAAAATTTCACTTCTAAAAAATAGTTTCATTAGGAATTTACAGAATCATTTTTAAGGGGTTTAATTTAATAGAATTTAAATAAAATTCAATCTAAATTCCATGCATGTAACAACATTTGAGTATGTGTTAGTTGTGAGAACAGGCATGGGCCAGCCTTTTATAATAATTCATTAGTAAAACTAACATATGAATAATATTTGTATAACATTTAAAAAAAAAAACTAGATTTTTATAAAATTAAAAAAACAAAAATCAAAGAAGACTTGGGTAACAATTTTTAGTTCATTAACCTAAAACTTCTATTGAAGACAAACATACAATAGCAAAATTTAAGCAAAAAAGACAAGTTTAATATGATATAAGTGATTTTATATTCGTTTTTAGCATTTATAACGTTTATTAATAAAAAAATAAGAAACAAAAAAAATATTTTTATGACTAGAATTAATTATACGCCAGTCCAATATTCAAAATGATTCGAATAATGTTTTTATTATTTTAGAAGCCATAATAAAAACAAAATAATTTTTGTAAACAATAAAGCCAACAAGTAGAAGAAAGAAGACAAGTATGATTGCTATATTCGGCCTAGCCAAATCTGAAAATACCCTTCACTATCATGTAGGCTAGATTTAATGGCATACATTATTGTGGTTTATAATTTTAAACGGCACCTTCGATTTTCTACAAGTCAAACCCTCCTTTTGATGCCCAAATTGTAGAGGTTCAAGGGGGCAAAATCGTATAATTGCATAACTAAGATAATTGGGTGCAATTTGAATTTTTTTTTTAAATTTAAAAAAATTATCTATTTAAATTTCTGATACATATAAAATTAACTCAGTTGAAACATTTTTATGTTTTTGAATATACATAGGAGTCGGCAATTAGGTTGTAATTATCCAAATTGAGATTTAATACTTTATAGAAGGACAAAAAAACTTTTTTTATTAAAACCTCAACACGAGAGTGTAAAATGGTATACAAAGTTTTTCATTTCTACAATATTAGTAATAAAAAATATATCGATGGTCACAAGTAAAAATGCCAATCAAACCTGGGGGCTAATTCTCGCATTCGTGATCGAAATAAAACTCGTATCGAAATTAATTTCGATAGCGTACAATTTTCTAATGATGTTACTCGCTACGAAACGAATCGAGTTTTTAGTTCAGTGTTGTAAAGAACTTGTTTTTTTTGCATGTTTTTTGAAACTAAAAAAAATTAAAGCCTATAAAAATTTTATGTACATAGGGGAGGGATTTATTGGTATTTTTATTGCATTTCGATACCCATATTAAGTGTTTCTAACTCCTTTCTTCGCATTTGCAACTCTATTTCTTTAATTTGTTTGTCTAAGTATTGCTCCTCTTCCTTAATTTGTAGGCTTTTCTTTTTCATTTCAATTAACTGAATATTCAGTTCGAT
Organism: Phyto melanocephala; assembly: GCA_941918925.1. NCBI lineage: Eukaryota > Metazoa > Arthropoda > Insecta > Diptera > Rhinophoridae > Phyto > Phyto melanocephala. Next base: position 110,233,714 of record OW799237.1, read on the forward strand.
ATTCTTTTGTTTTAATTCGAGGTCTTGTTTTTTTTATTTCTATAAGGGAATTTAATCTTTTAGCATCTCCTTCTGGTAGTTCTCTGTAGTCATCATATTTTTTTTTTTTTTAGCAAAGTAGTTTTTGTTTCCCTTTACGCTATTTTTTATGTCTCCGTATATTATTCTTTTTTCTGGCACTGATTCTTCTAAATCATCATCTTCTATACATGAGGAGTGGTTACTGTCCGAGACTAAAGACGAAGAAGTGCATGGCAAGTCATTATTGTGATCTTCAGGTGTTATTACACTTAATTAATCACCTAAAAGTTTAAGGTTTGACTTTGGCTCTGTTTGTGTTTTTAAGACTGATCCAAAGCTTTGCGCAGTCTTCAGACCCTAAACAGCGACTTCTATGCCAGCAGCAGCCAAGATTTGTTCCTCTACTTGAGTGAGAGTTTTGTGTTCATACGCGGCTATCTGCTCCAAAAGTTGGTTGGCTTTTTGCCAAATCTGTGTGCTTTGCCAAAAAATCCCCAAAGATCTCTTTTTGAGAATAATTTATTTTTGTTAACTTTGACCTAAATATAACAATTTACTTTAAAAAAAAATTTCATAAATTTTTAACTTACATTTTCTTTTCTGTTCACTTTTATACTTTAAAACGTTAACTCGAATGCTTTTTTGCTAACGAGTTTATACTCGCAAGGTTTCATACGAAATATAGCTCGTTATCAAATGCCATCATTAGAAATTTCGTTAGTCGATATTCGATATCGAATGAGAGAATCCCAAAAGTAAGAAAACTTGCACGTTCGAATATAATTTCGCCTCCTGGTGTTACCATACAAAAAATTTTCGTTAGAACGATCTTAAAACCTTTTTTGTTTTGGTTTTAAGTAGATTTTATGAAATACAACCTTGTTTTCGCTGTACTAAATTTAGTACTAAAACGTTAAAATTATTAAAAATAGTTGATAGTGTTAGATGGCGCTGAATAAAAAAAATTGTTTAACAAATAAAATAAAACAAATAAAACAAAAGCAATAGATGCAGCAACAACAACATCAAAAGAAAAATTATCTTCATAATTTTCAACCCTTTTTCAGCTATTTATTTACAGAGAATAAAATAATTTCTATTTTGGAGCGCATTGTCAAAAATTTCTTAGTTTTCCATACAGACAAAAACAGCTGATATGGAGTGTGTAAAAGAAATATTTTAACTTAAGCTTAAAAAAATAATTCAAGAAATATACTTATTTCTACGAGAAAACCCCTGAATTAACTAAAATTTGTAGAGTGAACGCAAAATCAGCTGTTGGTGGTTTTAATGTTAAAACCAGGATTTAACTTTAAGTGTGAAAACACTCCTACAGAAAATCTTGTTTCAACAATTTTTTGGAAAAAAAATCCCACTAAAAGTTTAGATTATCGTTTAGCTAAAATAGCTAGGGGCCGCTAATACATGCTTTTTTATAAAAGGTGGTTTAAGTTTATGGGCCAATTTTAAATGTGAAGTTTTTTTCTGCATTTCGTTTGACATTTCTCAATGTCAGACTAACTCAATTTGAACCATGGAAAGATACATAATCGAGCAAAGTGTTAAAGTTATTCAGGCTTATTTTGAAAATGGACGTTCAAATCATAATGCATCTCATGCACTTCGCGATTTTTTTGGTCAACATAATCGTTGAAATTCGTACACAATCGGGAGAATTGTGAAAAATATTTAAATTTCAGCAAAACATCTGTGAATGCCTTCTTAGTTCGTTGAAGGAAAAACATTGCTGGTTTTCGCGACTGTGTGGCAAAAGAGCAGTCAACCTCGACTCATCATCATGCCCAACAATTGAACATCAACATTGTCATTGAAAATTTGGACCATCGGATGGAGGTGTGCCGCCGAGGTAGCTGTGGCCATTTGGCCAATATTTTGTTCCATTCATAATTAAACCATACCAATATTATCATAACAAAAATAATTAAAATAAATAAATGACAATAATTTCCTAAATAATTTGTGTTTTATTCAAAATTAACATCGGCCCTTAAAATTTAACCATCCTTTATATAAAGATGATGGTTAAAACTTTGTGAAGGGTATAGCCGAACATAGCGCTGTTACTTGTTTTTATAGTAAACTAGCCAAGCCCGGCGCGCGTTGCTACGCCTCTTAATGAATAAAAATTCATTCTGAATTTTAGTTGAATATCAAGTGCAAGAAGCTAAAAATTATAAATTTTTTGTATGGGTGTGGCACTGCCTACTTTTCTTATCACGAAATTGTTTAGTCATGAGAGCTCAATATGTTTGCAAAGTTTCAGAAAAATCGGTTCAGTCCAAGTACGTCAAAATTATAACTTTTTTATGCGCGTAACCTCACCCACTTTTTACAACCCATAAACAACAACTTGCCAAAGTTTGAGTCCGATCGGCTTTACGGTTTCGGAGTCTGATTGTATGAATCTAAATTTAGAAACTAAGAACCCCTGATCTTGGCTGACATAGAAAATGATAGAGGAACTCGGAAAGACTTAATTTAAATTATTAAATAAATTAATAAACTGTAAGTAAATAATAATTCAAAAAGAGCACCCTTAATTTTTCTTAATAAAACTAACTTATTTAATAAATTAAAAAAAGAACTTTAATATTGACTAAATATTAAGAACTTTGCTGGCAAAGTGGCGGCCATATTGGTAGTTTGTAATAAAATTTGAAAGTATGGCTGTTGCAGTATATAACAAGAATACAAATAGATAAAATGATATTAAAAACAAAATTGAAAAAAAAAAAAAAAAATAGAAACCAAAAGCCAAGAGGTTAAAGTTTAATGTCGGCCATTTGGTAGAGTGTTAAAGATCGCTTTAAAAATGGTGTTTATAAATAAAACCTTCTAATAGGTTGTAATTTTGTGTGTTTGGGGCACACACAAAATATTAAATAATCTGCTGTAAATAGCCAAAACTATCGGGTAATTGGGTGGTTATTTACAACAGATTATAAATTATAATTTCTCCAAAAGAGTAATTATAATTTGGGTTTGGGAAGAGAAATAAATAAGAGATTATTTATTTAATTTAAACTTAATATTTATTATATATTTGTACATACGTGTATTTATACAAATAAATGGTTGTTAAATAAATTGTAGGTATTAATCGAGATGGGTGTTGACTTCTTCAAAGATAAAAGATAAGTGAGTTTTCAATTTTATAAAAATAATATAAAGACTTGATTTCCAAAAAACTTTAAACTTTACATAAACCCGATTGGAACGATTTATGTTAAGTCCAATAATGGTAAGTATAACAAAGGTAAGTATAAAAAAAGGGTAAGTATAAAAGCAGTAAGTATAAAAAAGGTAAGTATAAAATTCAGTTTAAATACAATTCAAATTTGTTTTAGGATAAATAATAAAATATAATAAGTCCAATAGCAAGATTGGACATAGGTATTTCTTTTTTTTTATCTCTAGAAACATTTTAATTTTGTTTTAAATTACTGTATCATTTTGAATGATTGCTTGATTTCTTGCACATTAAACCGTTAAATTTTTTATTTATTTATTTTTTTTTTATTATTTTACAGTTAGAAGAACCATAATTGTTGAGTGTTTTAATCCAATTTGAAATTTTGCCTTTCGAAAATTGTATAAAAATAATTTATTGCTTAAAATGTATTTCTTTAAACTGTGCATTTGAAATGTATTTTAAAAAAACGATTTGTATGTATGTTGCGTGTTCAGTGTCCATCATTGTGTTACAAAAGTTTTTTATTTTATTTTGATTTTTTATGCAAAATTGTTTTTTTTTTCAAAGTATTATTGATCTCTTGCTGAGTTTTGTTCTTTTAATTTTTTTTTTGTCAATTCAAAAATTGTTGTTTGTTTTTATTGTTTTCCTTCTTTCTCTCAAAATCCATGTCATTTAACGGTATTTATTTTGAGACAATTTTTGTGGGGATTTAGCTGACTAAAGTCATGCCACAGACACAATGACACAGTCTCCAAAAATGTGTTTTTGTGTTTTCGTGATTTTCATTGAGATTTTTTTCTTCTTTAAACACATTTTTTTAAGTCCTACAGATTCACGATCTGATGGGCTGCTGTTTATCGATGACTAATGTTAAATGTATCTGTAAAATCATTTGAAGTTTTGTAATTCTTTTCCTTCTTTGTTTTTTTCTTAGCAACTTTGGGCAATCTTAAGACAAAAACAAAAACTACATACCAGCATGACTAATAAGAGAATATTGAAACAGAAAAAAAAATTTAAACTTCTTTTTTTGTTTTTGGTGGATAGAAAATATGGCGACACAGAAAGAATTTTTAGGTTTTTAAGGTTTGAGAAAATTCAGTGATAATTTTTTCAGCATAATGAAGGCTTATCTTGACAGATCTCTAGTCGGTATACGCTTAAGAGAGCTTCTTGAAAATTGCAATTCTTGTCCCCGACACCAAATTAGGGTTTCTGGATTGTCACCGACACTCTCAGCATTGCTTTGATAATGACTTTAGAACGGCATGTTTGACATCTCCAAAAGCTCCAGTCTCCATGAATTGCTTATAAAATATATTCACAGTTAACGAGTTTAAAACAATATTCCGACCACATTTTGTATAAAATTTTCGAACTGCGTCCGCCAAAAAATATTGTTCAATAATGAGGGCACGTTATTCTATTGTGTAACGCCCCATTTTTACTAACCATTAACTGTAAGCTGTCGAATTGTTTTTCTTTTGCTTGCCAACATTCTACTGCACAAATGGCGGCAAATTTAAGCCTTGCGTTAATTTTGGGAGACCCTTTATTTAAAATTTTTTTTATCATTTTGACAAGATCACAGCACATACCCAATTTGTCGTCTCATAGATAGGCGTAGAATATCTCAGCAGATCGTTTAGTCTCAGAGGGGTTATCCAGTATATGTTTGCCAAGTATTCTGTATCTCCTGGCAGCCAGGGAAGGACATTCGCAAATAAGGTGGAAAACCAATTTCTCGTTATACAAATCCATACAGGTGAGACATTGGTCGTTCAAGGAAATGCCGACTCGGCTTGCATATCTTCCTAACACTCAGTGACTCAGTCAATACCTACAGAAGCTTCAACTCGTAAGTTACGATGTGTGCCTGATATCAGAAGAGGCCCCTAAGCGTGGCAACTGTACATGTTTCAAGTTCATGCTACCTCTTCTAGACTTTTCTTAGAGTGTCTGGAGATTAAATATTAATATTCGAGATTGCGTCTTCATCTCCCCTTCTAGCTTATTCATTCACTCATTAACATACTTGCCCTTAAGTGCATGGACCCAAGCTGGAGCAACTTCAGACAGCTGAATAAGACTTGGCAATTCTTTTCTGTATTGACGGACTCATTTAAACGTGCTGGTGTATGACCTGAGTGATAAGGGTGCTGCCAGACTGTTGGCAAAAATACCAATATTCCCATGAATACACTTGTTCAGTATCCTACATGCCTCCCAGTTAGTTCAGCCTAAAATACACAACATTCATCCGGAAGAGATCTCTATTTTTAGTTTGCCAGAGAAGACATCGGATCCAACCATACAACCCATCTTTAAACCGTCCATATACATCCTGCTGTCGAAGCTTCATTCAAGGTCAGCTCTATCTATAGGCGTTACTTCACCATAAGTGTTTTTGAATGGAATTTTAAAAACTCAATTATTTAAATTTACTTTAATATGCATAAAAATTTTAACAAGTTTAAGATTATGAAGAAGAACAAATTTTAACCTTTGCCCCCCAGAAAATTTTTTGATTACGACAATGGCCCTATCCCACTCACTCCTGAAGGGAATTAGACTTTTAAATGACCTGTCCAAATCCATATAGGGCGTATTTAGGTAAAGCTTTCGTTAAAACTTTTAGCATTAAAACAAGCACAGCAAATTTTTTTTCTCTAAATTACGAAATTCATGGAGAAACAATTGCAGTAAAAACAAAACTAAGCGACAAGAGAGTTTTTGAATAAATCGCACTTTAGTAAATTTTTTTAATTAAAATTTAGAAAATCCTTGATATCGAACAACGATAATTTATGAAAAATTTTCTTTCAATAAAAAAATTAATTCAAAAAACTTGTGAAAGTTTCATATTTTCTTACTTTGTGGAGGCCCTACCGACAATATTCTAATTTTTAATACCTAAATACATACGAATGTATGTATGTATGTAAGTATGCATGTATGTTAGTATTAATACTGATTTTCTATATGTTAATGTTTTGTTAACAAACCGTAAACCACAAAAACCAAAATCAACTTTAACTCGCGCTTGTTTACTGAAATCAAAAGACAAGAAAAATAATTTATAAAAAAAAATTAATGTAGATTTTATTCAAATGTTGATTTTTTTCTGAATAAAACAAGAATTAAACAAAAAAAAAAAAAAAAAGTAAAAGTGTAACTGCTCTTCAAATCAAATGTCTTGAAGAAAGGCAAGAAGATTGAAATAAACGTTTATTGAAGATGCCATTTTTTATCTTTATATTCCTTTTGCGTTTCGTTTGTTTCTTTTATTTATTTATTTATTTAGTTTTTTAGTTAAGAAGGGTAAAGGCCAAATAGTGCTCTATAAGATTTTTGGTTAAAAACCTGATTTGATTTTTTGTCGATGTGTATGTGTATGGTTTTTTAAAGAATACCACAATATTCAGTCTTTTATGCTTTAAGAAAAATACAGAAACAAAGAAAACAGGGAATATTTTGAAGACTTCAACCAACTAGAAAAAAATCACTAAAGGGAAAATTAACTTACATATTTAACAATTGAATGTGCCGACTCCTTAATACCCTCTACAAAATATATTACATATCGATGGTGACAGGTAGAAAGGCCCTAAATCGTATTTTTTTACAAAACTGAGTTTTTCAGTGATTTTTAATACATTTCCTACAAATACACCTCGGCACAAAAATTTAACGCAATCAAAAATTTTACACAAAAGAAAACAATTCGATAATACAGTTTCTTTTACATTTTTATCTTCTTCTGTAAAGTTAAAATTATTTAAGTTAGAGGCTTTCTATTTGTGAACAACGATATATAGAATTATTTTACAAAAATGTTTAACAAAATTTATTTGTTTAACAAAATTTATTTGTTAAACATTTTCATTCAAAAAATTATCAAATATCTTTTATCAAGTAAGTAACCCACGAGCGATTGCTTATGATTTAATATGAGCAATAATGCCGGCAGAATAACGAAGTTAAATTGCCAATGTTCAAGCTTATATCTCGAGGTGGTGAATTGTTCTGTAATTGAAAATTTTGCATAAAATATATTTAAAAAAATTTCATTAAAGCCACTAAACTTAAACGATTGTTTGGCCATTATTTATATATTTAAATAATTAAATTTAAATTAAATTTTCTTTCTTTTTTTCAACAATTTTCATTTCCGACCCCATAATGTATATATTTTCTGAAAGCTTATGAATAAGGGAGTCGATTAAGTTCTGTCAGTAGAAATCAACTTTTTGAAGCCCCCCGACATCGCCTGGACCCGGGTGAGGTAATAAATATCAGAAATAAAGTAAATCGGTATTGAAAATCAGAAACATCGGTACATAAACAACTGAGATACGAGCAAAAAACCACGACCACGTCGTTTTCTTCCCACAACAACATACATACATACAAACGTGGTGTACTGGTTAGAGTAAACGTGGCATCAAATCCCAAAAAAATTTTTTGTTATTTATTTTATATATTATTTATATTTTTTTTAATTTTTTTTATATTTTTTTAATTTTTTTTTAATTTTTATTTATTATTTATATTTTTATTATTTTTTTTTAATTTTTTTTATATCTTTTTATTTTTTTTATAGTTTTTTATAAATTTTTTTTTTTTTTTTATTTTATATTTATTATTTATATTTTTATTATTTTTTTTTAATTTTTTTTATTTTTTTTTTAATTTTTTTTTTATTTTTTATTTTTTTTTTTATTTTTTTTTTACACATACGTAAACTCAATTTATAATTTTGCAATGGGATGTTTTTATATATGTATGTTTTTCATATGTATGTACGTATTTCATATGAGATGAATGGTGATACAAACTACTGTTATTGCATGACTACACGTTGCGAAGGGTATATAAGATTCGGCACGGCCGAATATAGCACTCTTACTTGATTTAAGAAATATTTGCACACTTTTAATATATTTATACATAGTTTCTAAGTAGTTAAAGAGACAATTTTTATAATACATTCAAATGTGCCTGTTATGCATTCAAGTCTTCGTAAATTCCCCTCTTTGATCAGCAGTCATTAACAAACTAAATATTATAGCACACATTTAAATACAGAATATTTGTACGAGTTGGTATAGATAGTAGTGATACATTGATGACCCAAAACTTATACAAATCAACTTAAATTAATATTGAATATAATACGAACAGAAGGTTGCATTAACATATTAAAGTGAAAATTATTTGAAAATTATTGACTCACAAATCGATGAGAAAAACCACAATTTGCTTTAAATTAAGTTGATATTTTTGTTAAAAAAAAGAGAAATTAAAAAATAATCACATGGCCTATTATTGCAGATGTTCTATCAACAAAAATTTGTATGAAAAACTCTTTTAAAAAGAGAACTTATGGAACATTTTCTGTGAATAGAAAATATTTTAAAAATAGAAAATTTATTAAGCGATTTTTGGCAAAAGAAAATTAAAAGAAAATAAAATTTTATATTCGTTTTCTATACAAGCAAAGTTAATAAAAAGGGTGGCCCAACCATAATGCACGATGTTAACTGTGGGTCTCTAACGTCAAGTTTTTTGCCCAACTTAATTTGACATTTCTTTGTTTCAGTGTTTCACAAATTCAACGATGGAGAAATACACAATTGAACAACGCGATAGTTTAAGACTTTTTCGAAAATGGTCGTTGAAATTAAAATGCATTTTGTGTACTACGAAGAAACTCATTTTTAGCAACGAGGCAACTCAGGTGATTCAGTAACAAGCGGAATTGTTGCATTTGGGCGAATAAAAATCCACTAGTGATTGTTGAAAAGCCGTTGCATCCACAAAGCTTGTTTGTTTGGTGCTGTTTGTGGGCTGGAAGCGTCATCGGGCCGTATTTGTTTAAAAATAAGGTCGGCCAAGCAGTTACCGTGCATGATAACGGACTTCTTGTGGCTAGCAATTGAGGATATAGACCTGGACGATACGTGGTTCAAACAAGATAGTGCCACTTGCCACACAGCCAACGAAATAATGGCTCTTTTGCGCGGGGAATTTAATGGCCGTTTTATTTCACGTCGTGGTGATGTTAATTGGCCACCACGACCATATTATTTGACACCGTTGGACTTTTTTCTTTGAGGATGTTTAAAAGAAAAAGTGAACGTAAATAAGCCAAGAAAAATTTAAAGGCTTAAGGATGAGATAATAGATAGAAGTATGCCACCGAAGCCGTGGCTAGCTTTTGGCCGATATTTTGTTTCACACATAATTTTCATAGAGCCTTCTATCATTATAAAAATATTAAGATAATTCTGAAATGCTCTTTTCAATTCCGCTCGATTAAAAAAATAAAAAAAAATAAAAATTTATAGAAGTATTTAATGAAAGAATATATAACAGAAAACAAAATACTTGAAATTTTTGAAAAATTATGACAAACGATATTTATCATTTAAAAGATGAGACATTTTTTGCACTAACCTGTATTGAACCTGCCACTGAAGCTGAAGAGAAGCTCATGTTGCTGCTGGATTCTTGAGTTAGCGATAAACGTTTGCTGTTGCGATGCATTAATTCAGTAAAATTATTGTTGTTACAATTGTTGTGGCTGTTATTATTATTAATATTGTTATTGTTGCTGAAATGATTTTCCTTAAATGGTTTTGTTGTAGAATTTACAGATTTTCTAGAATCCATTAAACAACTACTATTATTACTGCTATTGTGATTATTAATTATTTGATCATGATGATGATCAGTATTATTATTGTTATTAAGTTTTGCTAATTGTTGCGGAACAATATGTGGTTTTACAGTCACTGTAGAAGATGGTGATAATGCAGTAGTTTGAGAGACTTTTGGTAATGCAGGCGATAATGATAATGAAACCGATGATACTGAAGATGCTGATGCAGCAGTTGTTGAGGATAATGATGATGTTGGGGTTGGTGTTGTTGTGGATGGTGATGGTAATGCTGATGATGTTGATAAATTTGATTTTGTGGTGTTAAACAAAGTTGTGGATATTTTTGTTGTTATTTGTTTTTGTAAATTTAAAGTGTCATTTGTGTTGTTTGCAACCGAACAATTATTATTTATGTTATTATTATTGTGGTTGTTAAGACAACTTGTGGTTGTTGTAGTTGTTGCTGCTGCTGCTATAGTTGTGGCCGTTGTGGTTGTGGAAGAGTTCAGATTGTTCATAATTGTTGGCGTTGCACCACTGTGTTGGGCTGTGACAGTAGCTGACATGACCGGATGTAGGCAAAATTGATAACGATTACTAGAGTGGTTGTTGTTGCTGTTATTATTGTTTTCTTTATGTTTTTGATGATTTCGCATGTTTTTATTAATGCTTTTTTTTGTATTATTTTTACGCCATTCTTTTTTTACATTTACGTAGATGTTTATTAAAAATTTTCACGTTTTTTTTTATTTTATTTTTATTTTTTTTTCTTAAATTTTATGTTAAAAACTTTTTCATGTTTCGTTTTATAAAATGAAATGACATTTTAATTTTTTTACATTTACCTTGTTTATCTTCAACACTATTTATTTCTTTCAAAACCTTAAAATTACGTGAACAATTTAAAAAAAAAATTTTACACTTTTTTCTTCAATATACATATGTATGTATGTAAGTTGTTGCTTCTTTTTGGCTTTGCACAATTTGCTTTTTTTTTAGAACTTGTGCGTGATCCAAATAATTTGTTTTGCCATCATTATGATTAATTGTAACGTGGAGCTGTACCTGTAATGAAAGATGTTTTTTCTTAAATTAAGACAATTTATTAATGAATTAAGTGCTAAAAGTTTAATATCAAATTAATTTCGTTTTTTTACATCTTAAGGTTAAAAGATTAATGAACCAATTTAATCACTTTTTAAGCAAATATATCGTTTTTTAAATATTTGGCTTAAGTTTACTGCCCAATTAAACACGTTAAAATTTTCAACAGTTTAACTTTAAAATTCTGTTATTTAATTTGTCAAACAATAAAAGAATTTGTGAACAAGAAAAACAAATAAATTTAAAAGAATGTTGTGTCTGACCTAACCGACTAAATTTTTTTTATATCTTTTACCATTAAAGTGTGTCTCCGTAAGATTGCAATCTTTAAATTTAGTGTCATCTTTTTGTGCAAGTGGCAACTCTCAAATTATATTAATTCCGATTCAAGGCATTTTTATTTATCAGGTTATCGCAATTCGGATAGAATTTTCGTGTTTATGTTTTTAATTTATAAAGTTTGATATTTAAAATAATGAAAAAAGAGAGAGAATTGGTTTTTAGTTATAGATATTGAAAGCTAAAGTTTAAAATGAGTGAAGAAAAAAATAATCAGCTGGCGAATCAAGACTACCTGATGAATAAATATGACCTGATTTTGATTATTAAAAATGGAGAGCTTTACGTAAGAACAACGCGTTATAATTGTGAAAACTTATTACAAAAATTTGGAAAGTTAATCGCGAGCTTCGAAGAAATTTTGGTCGAGAAAGTGCACCAAATGTGTCAACTATTCAAAAAGTGGTCAAAAATTAAAAAAAAATTGAGTCGGTTATGAACAGTAACGTACCGATCCGTCTCTTGAAAACATTGCATTGTGTCGCCGATAACACAAAAACGGCATCGTTCTTAATATCTTGAAATTTCACACATCACTTTGCAGCGAATTGCGACAAAAGACTTCCACCATCATGCATACAAAATTCAGCTTATTCAGGAGCTAAAACCATGAAAATCGAAGGCAATTTGTTGAAAGGGTAATAGAGAAAAGCGAAGTCAAGGCCAAGATTTCAAAAAGAGAGGTCTTCTCCGATGAAACGCATTTTTATCTGAATATAATAGAAGTTTTGTGAAATCTTAGGCTTATGCGAATAAGCCAGAAGTAAGTCCTTAACTGAAATTCAAGCTACATCTCTGTGAAGAAGTCTTTTCATGAAAATATTAAAGGCTTGTTTTTTAGGATGTTGGACTCATTTGACAGATATCTTATTCCTTACTGAATCGGAATATGTTTTCTTTACAATCCAATAAAAAAATCACAAATATCATAAAAAATAAGTGTTTTAATTTAAGAGTGCTTAAGTGCATAAAAAAATTGTGCGGAAATTTTGTAGTAATTCACTTTAGACAGTCAAGGTCTTAAAGTAATTATTTGGTGTAGCCATATGACATTTAGGAGTTTGCAAAAAGTACACAGTATACAGCTCAGTAGTATGTAAAAAGTATGCAATGTCTAGTCTGCTGAAAGCTCTGGAGCAATGAGAATGACACAAACTGTTTCATTTGCTATAATTTTGTAACTTCCCCCATAAGGAAACAGTCAATAAAGAGACCTGAGACATCTATAAACTATAAAAACTCAAAATAGGGGATTCGCGGGGGATACTTATTAACTCGTAAAGTTGTAAAATCCATAATAAGTATGACATCATATAGTCATGTTATTGCCAAAAGCACTGATTTTAAAGGTTAAGTTCTAATATTAAAATTCTTATATTTAAAAATGGCATTAAATTATTATAATATTTGTAAAAGCTATTGCAAACGAGTTTTCAACAACTTCGTACCAATACCTTAATTTAATAATAATAAACAGTGGCAACACTTATTACTTACAGAAAGAAAAAAACGGTAAAACTCTATTGTGAATGAAGTTTGTTTATTTTAAATTACACCAAATAATGGTACAATAAAACCATCATACCAATACACCAACTCATTGCGAATTAGAAAATTAATTTTAACAGACAAAAAATGTTATAATGTGATTAAATTTAACAATGAAAACTAAACGTATCTTCCACTAATATTTTAATTTTATATTTAGAACACACCATTAGTGACGTAGTACTCAGATAGTCTTATAATTATTTTAAAATCAACACTTTTTATGTTATTAGTTTTGTTGTTTAAATAGTTTTTGATTAAATACATATTTTTTTAAATATTTTATGTAATTACTTACTAACACACTGCCATGTTGATTTTGAATCGCAATAATGACAAGAAAAACCCTTAATTTTATTTGCTTTAACTAATCTTTATTAAGAATAATATTTAAAACAAATTTTATCGAAATGTTTGTGTAAATTGTTGAGTACAAAAGGTAAGTTCAAGTGAAACAATAGACAAAAATATTTATACTTTAATTATTTCTTTATTTTATCTGTCATTATTTTTACTTTTTTTTTTTTTTTTTGTTTGTTTACTTTTTTAAATATACTGTATAAAGTTATTATTTAAAAACTGGCACATTTTAAAGATAATAAGAAAATATTGTATTTGTTGTGAAAAAATATTGTCAAGTGTAGAGTTTTTAGGGCAGAAGTTCCCGGGATAATATTCTTCGCTTTATAGAGAATTTGTGGAACGTTTTACTATTGCAAAATATGTTAACTATAAATCAAAACAAGCTTAAATACTTTTAATTTATCTTTTTTGTCAAAAATTTATGGTATATAAATACATACAGTGCGGACTAAAAGTCTTCATGGGGCTTAAAAACTTAATAACTTTTTTGTTCAAGAATTATTTATACAGGCAACCTGGTCGCAATAGGTTATCGGAAAGCTAATGTCAAAATTTTTTGATTTCGCCTTGTTTTCATTTATTTTAGCAGGGCTGGGAAATGAGATTTTCATTTCAATATTAAAGAACTAATTTCAGTGTACTTTTTTGATAACAAATGTACTAGTTTTATTTATATTTGTCGTTTTTATACCCTATATAATGGGTTCACTAATATATAAAAATTTTTAATCAAATTTGTAAAATTAAACTAGTTATAACAACTTTCCCATCCCTGATATACAAGTTCACTTTGACAGAAAACTTCTACTAAAAAGTTGCTTCATTGCAGCAATTCGCCGTTGCGTATATGCCTTGTTTACTTATATATATTTTTTTATTTTTGTTTTCTTTTCCAGATTATGTAAAGAACACCTGGTGAATAAAAAAATAATGGAGAGATTAACAGCTTAATAATGAACTATAACAATGAAATTGTATTATTTTAATCAGCGATAAATTATTTTAATGCAAAGAGTTTATCGCCGTTATTTTAAAGTCACATTTTCGCCCTCTAATGAAATAATTCGTTGCTCAGTTCATCGTCAGCACTAACATGGAACCGTAAGAAATTTGCCTCTAACCAGTAGACAGCGTTTAATTTGCACTGCGGAAAATATTGAACGTGTAGAGCAACATCTAGAAACATCTACCAGAAGGCGTTCTGCTCAGCTAGGAATTGATCGTATAACACTACGGAGCTTTTAAAAAAATGTACTATTATCTTTATACGAGAGCAGTTGGTGGAAGAATTAAAACCCGCAGATAATTGAAAACGTCCAAATTTTTCAGTTCAATTTCATAAATTGGTCAGATGTAAAATCTATTTTATTTAAAATCTGATTATGAGCTATGAAGCAAATTTTTATTTGAATGACTTTGTTAGTAAGCACAAGTAAAGGTTCTGTGGTGCTAAAAGTTCAAGAGCCATTTAACAACGCCAATCGCACCCCAGTGTGGTGTGGCATTATATCTGAAAATATCATTGGGCCTTACTTGTTAAAAATTTAAAATAGAAGTGCTGGAACCGTTTATTAGGACCAGAATCGATTTATTATTGAACTTTTTCGAAGTTCTGCTCTTAAACCACAGCTGAGATGTGGTTTCAGGATGATGGAGCCACTGCCCGTAACACAATTACACTTTTAACTCAAATTTTTGGAGAGTGAATAATTTTCAGAAATTTGGAAATTAATTGGTCTGCGCGTTCGCTGGATTTCTCAACACCCGACTATTTCCTTTTCATTTTGTATATTTTGTAATTTGTAAAAAAATATGTAAACAAAAAAGTTATTTAAGTTTAAAACATGTGAAGTTTATTCTTTATATTATAAAAATTTAAAAATTTCCTGTTTATTGAAAATTTATAGTAATTTCCTTGTTTAAAATAAGAAATCAGAACGGCAGTGTTGAAACACTGGTTTCAAATTTTAAAGGATTCGAACTTTTGGGACTTCTATGTTTCGAGCATCATTGTATTTCTTTTGAACATATACGACAACAATTTTTTTTATTACAAAATATTTAAACATATTTTTGTTCTTGTTTTTTTTTTCAATCTCTACTTATCATTTTCTCAATTAAAAAAAATTGTTGGACTTGCAAAAAAAAATTAAAAATGTTTTGATAATTTGTTGTTCAACAATAGTTTGCATTTTTTATTTTAATACCGATTTTAGCTAAAATTATCTGGCAGCTCTCGCGTTAGTGATTTTTAATTTATAATGTTTATAACTTTCATTATACTCAATTTAACATAAACTGTTTTCTTTCTGCAATATTTTCCAATACAAAGTTTAGCTCATGGTTGTTAAAAGGGTGCATCCCATATTATTATAAAAACTTTTAATAAACTCTTTACTAATGATACTCGTTTAAAATTTAGCTTATACAAATTTTTAAAAAATATCCTCGGTCCCTCAGTAAGTACACTACTTAGACTTCCAGACTGGGGATTGAGATTTCGATTTCAAGAAGCAAATTTTCTTTGTTACTCCGTTCGGTTAAAAAAAATTGTAGTTATTTTTGAAAAAAAAAATTTTATAAGCAAATTTCGATAAAGGCCTTATTTAAGGTTGAATACTTTTTCCACAGAAATTGTTTTAAAATTTTACAGAAAAAGAATATTTCAAATCAAAAATATCGCAAAGTTCTTTCTTTTCATAGAAATCTATAAGTTTTCTCTTACAAAACTGGACAAAAAAATTATGATATCTTCTGTGGATTTAATCTATTTTTTCTATTTTTTTTTTCTTCTTACTCGGTTTTTTCGATATAAACTTTAACCATTTCTCCAGATAAATTAACATTTATAAACCAATTTATTTTATTGAAAGTTTTCATAAATTTCTAATTAAACATTTTTCTGTATTTATAGAAAACCTTTTGATAATTTTTTTCGACTATTATTTTTGTTATTTGTTCAAAAAAAAATTATAAAAAAATATTTAGAATAATTTTTATTTTACGATTAAACAAATATTTTACTATATATTTTATATATTTTCAATAAATTCTCCATAAAATCTGTATAACATAAAATACTGCTCTGAATTGATTATCACAAGTTGCTTTTAAATGTTCCCCAATTTAGGAATTTAAATAAAAACCGGGAAATTAACAAACCCCTATTGCATATGAAAAACATTTGTGGACGTTGCTATTTGTCGTTGTTATTGGTTTTTTATATATTTGCAAAGCAAATAAATGGTTGATAGCGAAAATCCCCAAACAGTGGTTCTTAAATAATAATGAAATACAAGTGAGTAGAGTGACGGAAGAAATTTTCACAATCAGAACAATGCGTGTGGCAGCTCCCTCTGTGCATCTGGAGAAACCTGATTTATTTTTATTTTTTTTTTATATAATAATGTCCTTTGATAATTATGCTTACAGACAATGGAAGAACAATAAATCAACATAGAAAACAAAATTATTGAACAATTTAACATTTAATAATATTCGTATTTAAAGAAAAATCAACAAACTTATATGACTTTTTAAATTCATTGCACATCTTTCTAAATGGATCAGCATTCGCATAATTTGACCTGAAGTATTCAATAGACAGGAAATCAGGATAACGAGTTGGGCAAGGGAAAATTATAATTAATATCACCATTAATTAAATTCAATAAAAATGTCACATTCAACATAGTTCGTCGGCCCTTAAGAGTAAGTAGGCAGCTTAATTAATGCAAGAAGGCTTTTATATGATAGATGATGCCGATTATCTCTAAATCTTGTCAGATTATTTGCTTATAAGTGTACGTAGTCAGCCAAAAATTTTTCGTATAAGGAGTAGTTGAAATTGCACCTTTCATACACCGTAGGATTTATTATTGCATATGTATCTGGGAAACTAAAAAATGTGAGAGTCTTATAAGTCGGTATAAATTTGTATGCTTAAGTGTTGCAAGCTTTCCTAGCATAAAGCATATTTGAGTGAGTGACAACGTACGTGTTTAGACGAAACGTGATAGAATAGACTACACTGAGTCCATAGGTGGGGGAGAATATTTCAGCTCTGGCGGAAACAATCGGAAAAGTTCGTGACCAATTAATAGCCGTAAGAAATATCTGGTCTCTGATATTAAAGAACTTGTTGAATTTTAAACCATGATATTGGCTTAAGGGCTTACAACATCCCACCAATAAAACTTTCATTAGCTAAAGGCTCTTCTTGAAGCGCCTACTTAGTGCTTACCTGCTTCCAAGAGCGCTTGTGTATTAAGGCATGATTTTTATATGCGGTGTCCCATTTCCTAGGTCTCAATAATGCAAATAAAATAATAAGCGCTAATTTTATCCCTGTCAGAAGCAGCTAAATTATGCCTTTCCTATTAGCACTGCTGAAAAAGGCAGCAGCAAGTAAAACATAAAACCGGCATAACGTAACCGTCAACGGCGGACGCACCTTTATCATGATAATAGACTTTACGTTGTGTGAAATTAAATACCGTGATGCCAGTGACATCCGGCATAACGGCAAACAATAATTTTCTTGAGAAACCACTTCGTGTGATATTAAAATTCTAAATTATTTTCATTAGCATCAAGACTTTTGATTCTTGAACAATAAGCCAATTTGTAATTCAAGATTTGGAAGCTAGAATTCGGGAGATAATTGCAATAGCGAGCAACATTTTAATGAAATTGTCCTTAAAAAGTAAATGTCAGAGATTGTTTTTCAGGTCATAATAACAATTTCGACATCGAGTTTTGCTTAAAGTATTTTATTTATTAATTTTATTTAACTTTAAAATACACTTAATAAAACTGTATTTTTAATCAATTAAAATCTTTGGGTCATCCTTTACCCTACAGAGTACAAATATTTCCATGTGCTACAAGCAGAATAATAATCTTAATTGATCACTAACTGTTTTCTAAGGTGAATGTAAAGGTAGGTTAGGTTGAAAAAGAAAGGGGTATTAAAAGCCCACATCCATGGCAGGTATACACGTATACCCGATTGACATTCTGTGCGCTCTAAAGGAATGAAAAATTCCTTTAAAGAACCATTATCTCAAACTCAGCTAATGTTTGGAATAAGTCAAGAATACAGCCACTTAATCGGAATTCCTCAGGTATTTCCATGTTCCGCATAGTGTCCACTTTAATACTCTCGCCCAAACACAGGATATTGACAAAAGTAGTTTTCCAAAGTTTTATCCTAATTATTCGCATATTGTGCATGTCATTCCATCCAACAGTCCCATGAAAGCTAGATGATTTCTTAACTGTGTGTGACCTGTTATTTCACTAGTAATTTTATTCGAAGGATTTTAAAATCTCCTTCGATTTCTTAAAGTTTGGTTTACCCCATAGCATGTTGCCACCTTTCCGACAGCAGTATTTTGCCACTTTCTAGCGCCCTAATTTTAATTTAATTTTTAAAACTTCGAAAGGGTTTAAATATCTCCAAGGTGATGATATTTAAAAATTATCCCATTTTCCATAATTTCTCGGCATCTTTGTTTCCGATTATGCCGTGATAGCCTGGTATTCGTATTCTCTCTAGATGTTCACAATTCGCTTGCAAGTTTATCTGTTTCTTGCTCTGTACGACATTCCGCGATTCGAGTTTTTCATTTATTAGGGCCTTGATAACTGTTGGGCTTTCCGCAAAGATACGAATCTGGACTTTGTTATCAGTCTCTTTAAACCATTTAATGCCTTCCGTAGTTGTCATAATTCCAGTCTGGAAAATAGTATTGTGATCTGGTAGCGGGAAGTAAATCCCACAGCTTCGACTGTCATATTAACCCACAGCCTTATAAGGGTAACCCAAAAATTTTGTAAGAAAAAAATATTTTACACTGAACGAAAAATCTTTTCACCCCTTTTTTAAGCATAAAACAGGCTTGAAATAGGGCTAAATTTGTTTAAAAGGAAAGCGCAGAAATATAAAATTATTGTATTTCGTTTAGGAATTTTGAAGATAAAACCATTAAAGGTGTTACCAACACATACCTGTGGGAATTGGTGGCACTCGACGCTTAACGAGAAGTGGCCACTCTTTTTAGCAACTCTTTCTGCTTTGACACGGACGAGTTTTGACATAATTGTAACGTACAAAATGTCTTCGGAATTGTGACGAGGCCGCGAACATTTTTACGACAAGGGACAGAATAGGTTTGGACGACAAAGCACAAAGACGTTACTTTAATTTAAGACAATAAATGTTTAATTCACTAAAATTAAACTAAACGTGTGTTTCATTTTATAAACCTACATACCTATAACTCATATGCCCATCAAACAATCATAGCCCACCATTATGCAATCACTATGTAGTAATATGTCGTTGTAAAGCCTAAATTTTCCATGTTTAAACTAAGTAGTAGTAGTGGCATTTAACAAACCAACAAACACTTGAAAATGAAGCCTGAGAAAAAAAACATAAATAAAATATTTTATACTTTTTAGTTTTAATATTTATTATGTCATATTTAAAATAAAAAGGTTGAAAAACCATAGACAAAGGTCAGGTTATTTGACAAGATTTAAACTTTTAGCAGTACACACACACACATTTCCTTTAACTGTCTAGTTTTGTTGTGTCTTTTTGTTTATCACTAGTGTGACACACAATTCTAAATTCCCAGCCAATTGAATTTTTTTACAAAAACAAAAAAAAAATGTTTACGTACTTTAACAGCCATTAAATACAGGAAATAGCCTCCAAAAACTAAGAAACCTATCACAATTTGTGTTTTTTTTTCTTTTTTTTCTTAATAATTTTTATGAGTGAGTGTTTTAAATATTGTAGCAACAACAAGTTGTTGTTTGCAACAAGTTTCACATAATTTTCAGACACATAGTTATAAAGTGTTGCTGCTGTTGTAGCTTAATGCATGAGGGTTTTATACACTGACTTCTGTTTCTTTCTTTTTTTTTTTTTTGGTGTCTTTATGAAAAAAAAGTTTAAAAAACGTACCTGATTTAATTTTTGAATACGCCTAAATACTTTTTTTGTGTACTTGTTCGTATTCATAGCAAATGAAGACTTCATATGTGAGGCCTTAAGCTTTATTCAAGCATGAAGACGTATGCCGTTAAAAAAAATTAAAACTTAAACTAAATTGTTTTCGTACACACCTTTTGGGAACTGAAACAGCAAGAAAGAAAAAAAAAATATCGCATAAATTTGCTAATAAATTCGTTATGAACAGCAACAACTACTTTATTGCAAAATAAAATAAAAAAAGTTTTAATTTTAACTTGCATGTGAATTAAATTAAGAGCCAGGCGAATATTCGGTTTAAAATTCGGTTATAAAAAAAAATATTAAAAGTTCATTGTTCCTGCATTTATTGCCTAAAAATACAGGAAAACTTTTAACCAACACCAAGGACCTAAACAAATAGTTGCAAACTTGTTAAGCCAGAGAGTGTTTAAGTAGAGAGCAATTATGAGTCATTGTTATAGTAAAACGATAAAAGATATTTAAAGCATTGTTTGCTAAAATAATTTTAATTTATTTAAGCTACGTTTGCATTTTTGAATATTTACCCAAATAAGCGTAACTATTTTTGGTAAAAAAAAATATTAGGGAGATCGAGTATTCGACTTTTTTCAAAAACCGGGTTTCGGATAAAGTTGATATTTAAAAAAAGAGGTTTTCGGTTAATCTTTTAGAAAATAACTGGTTTTATTCGAATAAACAATAACACAAAAATCAAATTTTTTGTTGAAATAAAAAGTTTATTTAAATAAAATCAAAACATTCCCCAAAGGTGAAGAAAGAAAACAATATACTGCAGTCATGACAGAAATTTTTAAAGAATTTCTTATTTTTTCAAAGCATATCGTCGACAGTTTAACGTCATAATTTCGCCCTCTAAAGTAATAATTCATTACTTAGTCACATCGTCACCACCATCATGGCAAAATAAGGGATTTGCTTCGAATCGGTAGACAACGTTTAATTGAACGTGTAAAGTAATGTACCCAGCAAAAAAATTTTCCCCTAATTCAAGGTGAAAAACATTTATCATGACTTCTTATTCATAAGTGCAAGAGGAGGCATAATGAATGCCTTCTCCAAATCAAAAATAGTTAGCCTTTAATTCAATGCTTCAAAAGACATGCATATGCATGCAAAACATCTTAAACAATTCATGCAAACAAACATAATTAACTCATACAACATGGGCTTATCTGTTATGAATGCGTTCTATGTACTACTTTAATGAAGCGAATTTTATTAATATCATTTTGAATTTTTGGGAAAATTTTCGAAGAGTGATTAGAATCCAAAAATTTAGAAATTAATAAGCCAATGCGATCGCCAGATTTGTCAGCATTCGACTACTTTCCTTGGGGTTTTTTGAAGGTTCGAGTATAAGTGAACAGGCCGTATACAATTCTTAAACTCAAGTCCAATATGGTTGCAAAAATTCGAGCGTTACAAGTTTTGAAAGATGTTTTAGAAAATGCTGTAAAACAAGCCCATAATTGCGAGGCTGAAAACAGTGGTCATTTAAGTGACATTATTAAGTCCCATCCTATACAAAAGTTCTTGGAATGTTTAAGCGAAATTGGATAACTTTCATTCATGTATGCATGTAGGTTGGAATGTATGTATATACTTACATACATGTTAAACGGGCACAGGCGTGAGTGACATAAATCTCGGAAAAATATTTCTATAAATGTACAGGGTGTCCGCCGGTATACTACTTTGTTTTGCCGCCATTTTGGTAAACATTAGTCTTGACAGTTCATACTTGGCAGTCGTGAAGTAGAGACTTCGCAAATTCATTATAGAAGAACATTCGGTAAACCAACGTGTTTTAATCGTTAAAGCATTTTATTAAAATCAGACATCGATTACTGTGACGATGAGAGAGTTACGTGAAATTTTTAAGAGAAACGACGTGCCAACAACGACTTGCACTATTTATCGTTAGTAAACGATTTCGAAGAAAGAGGGACTGTAGCTGACAGCTCCAAGCAACGTACTGCAAGATCGACTGAAAACGTTACTGCTGTTCAAGAAAGTGTTCAAAACAATCCATCAATCTCAATTCGACGCCGTGCTCAGGAGCTTGATCTTCAAAGAACAACTTTGGCCACAATTTTGCACAAAGATTTGCATTTGGTTTTATTTCAGATTCAGTTGGCACAAGAGCTTCTTTCAGAAGACCATTTACATATGCATATGCCGTACATATGCCAATAGTATGTTACAGCTCGGCCATGACAACTTCGATTTTCATGAAAAAATCATAATGAGTGAGGAGGCACATTTTCATTTGAAAAGATGTGTGAATAAACTGGGCAATGGAAAACCTTTAAATTATTCATCAGTCACCTTTGCATTCATTAAAAGTGGCAGCCTGGTGTGCAATTTGGTCAGGAGGAATCATTGGACCTTACTTCTTTGAAACTGAAAACGGCGTAATGGTAACTGCCAATGGGAAGCGATATCGTGATATGATTGAAAACTTTTTAACGCCACAACTGCATGCTGTGGGCTTGACTAACATGTGGTTTCCACAAGACGGTACCACATCGCATACAGCCAGGATTACAATGAAATTACGGCGAGTAGTATACCTTCCCGGCTAACACCCTGCATGTACATATGTATGTATGTATGAAAATAATTTTTTTAAATAAAATATTATTAAATAAAATGCTTAATGAAATAAAACAAAATTTTTTAAAAATTTCCCAAAAAAAATTATACTTCGGTTCTTCTAAATAAATTATTCGGTTTGTTTTATTTTTTTGCCTGCTACACTTTTCCCCCCACCAACTAAATGAATTATGGTTATTGTCATTTTTTAGTTACAAGCATATAATTTAGTTTGTTTTTGTTGCCTTTTCATTCAGCTCATTTTGATTTGATTTGTTTTGGTGTGAATATGCATGCATTCATCAATATGTTGCCAACCATACGTATGTGTATGAAAAAGTCTTTTTGTATTTTTCTTAGATTTGCTAGGTAGGTCGCTAACAAACTCAACAACATTGTTATTTGATATTTAATTTAACAATATATTTTTTTCTTAAGTTTAAAGTTTTTTTAATTTCCGCAGCCCACACTGCCAGAAAAAGAGTTACGAGCATGCATGCATGCATGTAAGTTTTTAAGTGTGAATATAAGAAGATTCATTATTTACGAGTATTTTAGTTGGTAAGTCAATTAATTAATTTTTTTTTATTTCTTTTACCTTCACTCGTCTGTCACGTGAGAATTATGCGAATTCATTTGACAATAAACTATAAAAACAAAAATAATGTAAAAACTGAAAACAGAAGAAAAAAACACTTGTTTGTATCCGCATTTGCTAGAAAAGTTGAATCTTTTTTTTCCTGAAATCAGCACAAACAATTAGTTCTTATGAAATGTTATTGTATCATTTTGTATTTTTTTGATTTTTATTTTAAACTTGTATTTCTTCTTTGTTTTCTTGCTTTTAAAGTTGCTAACATTTGTTGTTGCTTTAAATTTACAAACTTTTTTAATTACTTTAACAGAAAAAAAATAATAACGCAGCTCATTTGTGCACTTGAACTTTGTCAATAAAGGGTGTTTTTTAAGGGGGTTAATTGTCAGAACCGGCAACTCTATTGGCGATTGTGCTTAGTTTGGTTTATAAATAATTAATTTAATGCGAGATTTGTATTACAAATTTGCGCAATTTTTTATTAGAAATCGTATTCGGGAATTTTATCCTACAAAATTTTTGCTTTATTTTGTTTGTTGTTGAAATTTCTTTGACTAAAGGGGCTTGTTTGGAGATAGGCCAAATGACCGCATTTAAAGTAAGAAAAATCATACTCAAAAATTCACTGTTTGCAGCGCTTAGTGGCACTGTATAGTATTTGCTTCTTCATCATTCTATAGAAGTGAGCCTGAACCCTAGTTAGATAAATGTTTTTTTAAAAATTCTTTTACCACAAGCTATACAGATTTATTTCTTGTACTTTAATATGTTATTTCTATACAAAGTTATTGTATACCTTTAAAAAAAACACCCTGTATTTTCAAGCTAAGCAGTCAGTAATAACAACTTTAAGAAATTTAGTCAATTTCCGCTTCTCTATTGAGGGTCTCGTTTTTTTTCTCTATTTTGTTTCATGTTAAAGTTTGTGGTATTTTCCTGTAGGCATATATTTTAGTTTTTTACAAATGCGTTGAGATAAATGTATGCGTTTCTAATGATAATTATAAGGTATAAGGCAAAATAGTCTGACACCCACCTTGAAGTATAGTGACAGGCATATCAGCTCTTTTTTAATCGATAAGAGATGACCGCCTTTAAGTCTGTTTGGCCTTGTAAGCAATTCAATAAAATTTGATTTGCATAATTTTTGTTTATCCAAAAACTAAGTCTACTAAATTCTTTACGATTTAACCTTTAAAAATTCTTTTAGGATTGTCTTCCTAAATGTAATGGTTGGTCAATTGGGTAGGGTGTGCTCTGCAACAAAGCAGTAAGGCTGAAAGAATAGCTCACTTGGATCTTTCTTGGGTCCCATTGTGTTACCGTATGCACCATCGCATCGTACGTGGGGCATTATTACTCAGTCATCTTGCCCTATTAATGCAGGACACCTGTTGAACGACATATTTTGTCGTTAAATATTCGTAGAAATGCCAGACATTGATAGAGATGTTCAGTAGTCTACTCTTTGTTATGGCTTTTTTTTTGCAAAAGTCATTATGAAACA
The DNA here is from genome assembly GCA_941918925.1 of Phyto melanocephala. Taxonomy (NCBI): domain Eukaryota; kingdom Metazoa; phylum Arthropoda; class Insecta; order Diptera; family Rhinophoridae; genus Phyto; species Phyto melanocephala. The sequence goes on from OW799237.1 coordinate 110,258,697, forward strand.
CACTTTACTTTTTTCGCATGAGTTCCTAGAGGTCTACACAGAGAAAAGAGTATCGGTTGTGAGTAGCGCAATTGTTGCCAATCGCATAAGTTAGTTGTGATAGTATAATTTTGCGGTTATAAGTATCTACAGAATTTCGTTTCGGAATATAAACATGCAGTCAGCACTAATAAATTATGTTTCTTGCAATAGAAATTTTATCATCACAAATGAAAAGTTCTATTGCAGGAACTGAAACATTCGATTGGCAATTAATTTGATTTTCTGTGTTTCTGTGTGGGTGTATTAATAACCGCAATAAGGTTTCTTAGATGGATTCTATGGATTCTTATGGATTCTATCGTTATTGGACCAGATTTTTCTAGTTTCTTTCTTTTGGGTACTACTTTCTTCCATCTCCCTGTCGCAATCTACTAAAGTTCGTACGAGATCAGCGAAATAACAAACCTTACGCTCGGTCTCCATATAGCAATTTTTATTATTAAGCCAAAGCAAACACATCGGCAGAATAACGCGACTTTATTGCTAAAGTATGTCTATTTTCATTGGCTGGAGAACACGACATAAGTGATTTATTTATAAAATTTAATATTTTTGTTTAAATTTTTTTTTGGTCTTTTTAAAATATCTCACTCCAAATTATTATTATCGGGTAAAATTATTTTAATTTTTCTTTGTTTCTTCAAAGATAAACAAAAAATTCAAAGAAAGTGAAACGATTTTGACAGATCATTGCGGCAATAATTACTCAAGCAATCAGAAAAGCAATGATTGCGCAATAAATTGCTACATATCGATGCCTTACTTCCTCAACCTCGTATTTTAAAAAATACGGTTTTGACTTTTTCATATCAAACGATTGTTTTATGCTTTAACTAAAAAAGATTAGTATATTAATACTACTAATATACATAAATACAATCAATTCCTTAATAATTGCATTTAAACTTTTAACCAAACACCGAAGTATAAAAAGATGAACCGTTTTTTTTCTCTCCTAAAAAATTTTAGTTTTTAAGATACGAGGTTGAGGAAGTAAGGAATCGATATGGCAATTTGCGGTCTACATGTTACAATTCATATAAAAGCTATTAAATTTTACAATTGCGGCAATAGTTATTGCTACGTGGAGGCCCCGGGTTAAAAAGAAGTCAACTGGATTCGCTTTCTCTTACTAATGTCAAACTTTGCATAAAAAATATTTAATGCTAAAAGTTTGAAATTGATAAAAAAAAAAGCAAAAAACAATCAGCTGATCTCTTACATACGAATACCTTGTTAAATACACCCTGGTTATGAACAGTAATTTTTACTAATGCTGTGTAACAAACTGACTACATACAAACAAAAATAGAGATAAAATCGTTATAGATCGCGATGGACCTCAAAATGGCTAAAAAAAAGTAAAAAACGATAACATTTGTTTTGCAGCCAATTTGAATATCCAACGTTCTGTCCAAATCGGATTTTCAAATTGCAAAACGTTGCTGTCGCACAAGGCAATTCATAAGATATATGCATTGCGGCAACAAACACAACAATTAAAAAACACTTGCATTTTGTTTTTGTATAAAGATGTCTGCATATGTCACACATTTTTAAAGTTTTTTTCTTTAATTTCAATAATTTTTAAGAAACTTCAATCCAAAATCTTTCTATTCTCGAGTTTTTATTTTTTTTAAACGTTTTAATCAAACAGAAATTGCAAATTATTTATTGTGGAATAAAAATAAAAAAACAATTATGTTTGACAGATGCAGACATATAATTGAAAAATGGTTGGTAAGTCTGATAACACTGCTCTGCAAAAAATAATTTTTTGTCTTCCCATTTAATAAAACTATGTGGACTATATGGATTTTGACGCGCTGAACTCAAATCCGTTGTCGGTTTTTTTCCATCAGATCGGGATTTTTTTTTATGGGCGTGGCAAATTTTTCCCCCTAAATAAGTCAGGTACGGAGACTGACTTCCCTCTAACTCGAGAACCACTCATCCAATTTTCAAAAATAAAAAACCAAAAAATGTGTAACAAAATTGTATTTATTTTAGTGGAATAATTTTTCTCTATCTCTTATGGTTTTGAAGTTATTTAGAAATTAATGGAGAAAAAAAATTTTTTCGAGCAAAATTCGTAATATTTTTTAATTTAAAAATGGAATTAAAAAAAATATAAAGCAAATATTCAACATTTTAAACTTTTTTCTTAGAGCTACTTGTCTTGGAAATAAAAAAAAGCCATAAACCATAAAAATCGGTTAAAAAATGTGGATTTTATTGTCAATTTACCGCAGGTACCCAATATTGACCAAATATGTGTAATGCAGCAAACAAGGTCAGAGTGGGCGCACTAAAGCGCCTTGTAGCATCAATGAATGGCAACTTTTTACTTCTATCTATTTTCGTACAACAAAAACAAATACAAGCACAAAAATTTGCCAGATTGTAATTTTGTAGCAACGTCTCGCTTAAAGCACCCACCCTGTCGTCACCCGTAGATAACTTCAAATTACAATAAAAAATCAAAATATTTACAGACTATTTTATTTAAAATAACACAAAATTATTGTTAATAATTATTAATTTTTATTTAGGAGACATTGTTCAAATAAAAAAGTAGCTTAAGCTGTTCATGCTCTTTCTTCCACATCATTCAATTTCGTTCTAAAGACCTCGTCCTTCATCAGCTGTCGTATTTGTGCACCTACAAATATGCCTTCTTTTACTGTAGCATCTCTGATTCTAGGAAATTCGCTCTTAATGTGTAGAAAGCCTTCACCGTCCTTGTTCATTGCTTTAACAAAATTTTTCATTAGGCCTAGCTTTATATGAAGAGAAGAGTTTGTTCCTTTTGTTTTAAAGGCTCTTCTGCTACATTTTTTTCTCCTGGAATAAAATTTACTCTTTTCGGTCAAATTTTAACATTGTAGTGTTTTTCTTTCGCGTGGCTATCCCATTCACATAAGAAGCAATACAACTTAGTATATCCACTTTGCAATCCATTTAACATTGCTACGACTGTAAAATCTGCAGATTCCATGAGTAATGTGAATATTTAATTTTTGTAGTTCATCTTCATGCTACAATAGTTTTCTTCTTTTATATTTCTTGCATACGCGAGTGGGACCGATGGAAATTTGTTGCCATTGTGAAGTAAAACGGCTTTCAAACTTGTCTTGGAGGAATTAATAACAAGCCGTCAATCCTCAGATTTATGACTGAAACACAGTTGTCGCAAAAGTCCATCAGCATTATCGCAAAATATCAAACCTTCCTCTTTGCTGAAATAACTCAAAAAAGGTTGTTCTTTATTTCGAAAGTAAGAGACGTTAACGTCCGTTTGCACCAAACTCCATTCTTTTCATTGGGATTCAAGAAGCTCAGACTTGGTTTCTTTAAAGCCCTAATTTACAAACTAAGTTATTCATATCAGTTTAATTCGGAAAATAAGGTGTATTCGTTGGACTTCCAAATGAATGCGAAGAAACACCCATGCTGGCGTAAGTGGATTCAGTTGCTGCAGAGCGCATCTTCATCGCCTGTAGGAGGCAATGGAGGTACAAATTTACTTGTAAATTGGAAAACTGGTCGTTTGACACATACAGTATTTGGATATGTAACTTTATTTTTTGTTTTTTTCGTAAACCCACGTGTTTTAGTATGGCAAAAGTAGCAATCATTTCGATGATTTTGTGGTTCACTCCAAATCGCTGGCTTCATAAACGGCAAAGACTTATGACTTCCTTTTAACCAACCTCTTAAAGACTTACCACAGCTACTAAAACATATTTTCGGCAGCCAATTTTTAGCTCTATCATCGATAGGAAACCCAAAATAACGGCAATAAGCATCTTTTAGCCTGGAAGATATTGTCTCCCGTTGAGTACTTAAAGTTAGATCGCCACATACGTAACAAAATAAATTTGGAGATTTGTTACAAATCCTTGACATTTTGTTATATGAAAGCGTTTGTGGATTCTTTAATTGCTTTATTTCTTTACACAATAACAAAGTACACTATAAGATCTATTTACTGTTGCAGATTTTAACCGCACGATATTCAAATTAAAAGTGACTTACTTATTGCCCATTAGCTTCTATATGTACAATAAATACCAGAATCTACCCTAATGTTCTTAATTTGAAATTACAGGTAATTGAAAAATACTGTTATAAATATTAATAAATTAAAATAATAAATATTAATTCCAAGAACTTTTTATGTAAAATACCGTTGTATTTTAGTTCCATTACCTGCTCACCTAACGAAATGTTACATATATCATATGCAAGGCTGGTTGCATTACAATATTGGGTACCTGCGGTAAATTAACAATAAAATCTACATTTTTTAACCGATTTTTATGGTTTATGGTTTATTTTTTATTTCCAAGATAAGTAGCTCTCAGAAAAAAGCTTAAAATGTTGAATATTTGCCTTAAATTTTTTTTAATTCCATTTTTAATTTGAAAAATATTACGAATTTTGCACGAAAAAAAAGTTTTTCCTCCATTAATTTCTAAATAACTCCAAAACGATAAGAGATAGAGAAAAATTGTATTCCACTAAAATAAATACAATTTTGTTACACATTTTTCGGTGCTTTAGCTTTGAAAATCGGATGACGGGTTCTCGAGTTAGGAGGAAATATGTGTCCGTACCTGACTAATTTAGGGGGGGAAATTTGCCACGCCCATAAAAAAAAATCCCGATCTGATGGAAAAAAACCGACAACGGATTTGAGTTTAGCGCATCAATATCCATATAGTCCACATAGTTTTATTAAATGGAGGATTTTGCTGCAGAGCAGTGTAATTTGTTTATAAGAAAAATCAATCAGCTGACTGGATGCGAGTACCTTATTAATCTGCCTTACTGCCACATTATTTCATTTTGTTTTATACAAATTGTATAGGCATTAGAACTCATGACAAATAAAAAACACTTGCCGCCCTTGTTTAGATTAAGCTGAAGAAGAATATATTAAAGTTTGCCTGATAGGTTTCTATGCTTAATGGCAAAGAGTATTCTTTAATAGAGCTTCGTCGACCACAAATTGTTTTTTTTTTCAACAAATCTTCAGTGTCATCATAAATCTGTTATTGAGTTTGGAATGTTTTCGTTAACAAAAGCAATTTTCAATTATAATTTTGAACAAATCATAAAAACATCACTATTTGTCTTTGGGTTTTGTTTCATATTCAACTCACTCATAATTACTTGGACATAAAATATTTCAATATTTTTTTTAAACATTTTTTTGTGTGAATAATTAAAAAAACATTATCTCTAAGGTCAGTACTAAATAATTAACAAATCAACGTAAGATATTACAAGAGTTTTAATAATGCAAACTAAAGCCAAGTTAAATTTACAAGAAAAAAAGTAAGAATGCTGTTTAAAGCTGTGACGAATTTCAAATACCCTCTGCCATCATTAATATTATTATTTTTTTTTTTTTTTGATAATTACATGTTAGAGGTTATGGATAAATTTGGCAGCCAAAATAGTGAGCTGTCAAAAATTAAGCAACGAATTTTAATTCTGAAAGTTTGCAATTCTGTAGGTGGGACTTAAACTATACTAAAGGCATAATTAGTTTGTACGTTCTGTACGGTTATGAATCAGCTGTTTTGTTTTTGTTCAATTGAAAACCTGTATGTGTGGTTTGTTGTTCCTTTTTCGTTCCGTTCTGTTGCGGACAAATCTGTAGAAAATAGAATTCAACTTTGAGTGACGTGAGAGAGAAACAGCTGATATTAAGGTGCTTTCATTTTAAAGGTGGCTGCATCAGAGAGACTCTTTGTTTATAGATGAAATCTGACGCTACAAATTTCTTGTTTCATGTAAAAAATATAATCAGCTCGTTTTTGTAAGTTTACCTTGTAAATTAAGGCAGATAAGTTTTTTCAGAAGAAGTAACTACAAAAAATAAAACAACAGAGTGGCTTGTTAAAGACCGACAACTGAAAGTAAAGACTACTGAAGTCTTAGGTAGGTAGGTAGGTAAGGCTGGTGCAAAGTTACCCTCACCCTGCGACCATTATGGTCAATTGTGACGCCTTAATATAGAAATAAGGAGAAGAATAGAATAAGAATAGAAATAGTGAGAATAGAAGAGAAAGAGAAGCAGACCAGTCCAGAGTCTCTGGCGGGAACCGAACCCGCAAACCCCAAACTACTGACTAGTCCACCGGGGCACCCCACTTATTGCAATTTAACTCTATTGGTAGTTAAATTCCAATAAGTCCTATTCAATGTTGTTGTCGAAAAGGTAGAAAAAAAGAAAATTAACACTAAGTTCAAGTTGTTTGCAGATAAAAAACATCAAGTGTTCTTTGTCTCTCAAGTGTATGCCATCTCGGCATTCCAACGATCGGTCTCTAAAATTATTTCTGACACTTCAAAAACACTTGGAATACCAAATACTTGTAAAGTTTCTCAGGCTGAAACTCAAAAAATAATTATTATCTCGGTAGCCCCTGGGCACAACAAGACATTAGTTTTTTAGCTAAAGGGTGGGCCATTTAAAATTTAAAATTTCAACTATCGATTACTTTCATTAATTAATTACATTAATTTTTATTTCAGGTTTGACATTTAGAAAATAGTACGCTATACGCTCGAACAAAATTGGCAAATATTAAAAACTTAGTTCAAAAATAATAAGTCTTTAACCCAAACTGTAAGAAATTTACGTGGAAAATTTTCGAGAAGACACTGATCTTTAAATAGTTCAGTTTGTGAAGCAACTTTATGAAAATGGATCGTTATTGGATGAAGAATCCGTGTACGTTCTAATGCAGTGCGTTCATTCCAAAACTTTGCTGCTGTGGGTGAGAATGCAAAGAACATCCACTAACATCAACGCGTCATCGTTCTCAGAAACTGAACATTTCTCGCACTTCTTTGTTTCCAAAAATGCAATATAATAACATGGACGACACTTGGTTTCAACAAGACGGGGCCTCTTGTTATACAGGCTACATACCATTGATATTTTATCCACTGTTTTTGAAAATCGAATAATCAGTTCAAATTGTGATGTCCTTTTCGCCTTTGGATTATTTTCTGTGTGGAGCCATTAAAGATAAATGTTACGCAAGCCATCCAGAGACAATTGTAGCGTTGAAACATGAAATCGAAGTTGCCATTGAAGGGATTCAAGCCGAAACAACTGAAAATGTACTAAAAAATTGGATTAATCGGATTCGGTACTGCCGAGACAGTCGTAATAGTCATGTGAATGATTTTGTATTCCATTCTTAAATGACAAAGTTTAACTTTTCCAATAAAACCAGAAATTTAAAAAATTAATCTCCTTTTTTTGTAGCAGATTAAAATTTTAAACGGTTCACCCTGTCAAAGGCTACATTCTGCTGCTTTTAATCCCTCGCACAGTTAAATTGACATTAAGTGATATTGGTATGAATATCTCATTGGTCATAACAATAAAATGTCTTCATAAATGTGAAGGACGAGACCTTGAAACACTACCTTTGTAATTGTCCTGCGTTTGGGCGTATAAGACACGAAACTTTTGACATGGATACTATTCCGAATTAAGAATGCCTAAGGAACTCGAACTGAAAATCCATAAGGAATCACATTGAGGGGACTGGGTTCCTGAATTAGTTGATTTTTATGTAGAAAATAGGATTATGTTTTTCTATTAGGGAAATTTTGTTTTTACATAGAGCGCACAACATTCCAATTGGGCATACGTGTATACCTGTCATGCGTTTAGGCTTTTAGTGCCCCTTTTTTTCAACCAAACCTAACCTAAATGTGGATGATTCGAAAGCTCTACAGGATGTCAACAGCGAACTTAGATTGAACAAAATTGTAAACTGAAAGTTGAAGATAATGACGTAAATTCCACAACTTGGCTTTCATCAGCGATATGCCAAATAAAAACTTCAATTCCGAAAAAGTAAAGGCAGTTTTCCCTACAATGACAGCTAAGAGAAGAATATTTATGGGCTTGAAAAATAGTTCCGTTCAACATTTGATTTGGGCAGGTTACCGAGCAACCTTATATTGTGGCCTTCCGGCCTACTGTTTATTTACGTACATATGTACACATGCACATACATAAAGGTTATGTATGTAAACAAATTTGTAAATATTGCCACCTAATTCATTAGCAGCTTATAAAGGTTAACTGTCGAGTGAATTCTATTTTTTTTTCTGTTTCTTTATTTACAAATAAATTTAGGAATTTTTGTCTCATATAATACATTTTTGTTAAATACCTTTTCTATTGTATTTTCTTTTTTTTTTTGCCTTTTGCTAAAATGATAAATTTATTTGTTTAAGAATATAAAACTAAATCCGGGGAATTTGATAAGATATAAACAGAACAACTTTTAACTTAAATAATCTTTATGTCTTTAAATTTTAATTATTATAAGATTTTTTTCTTTTACGTTTTATTCAGCTTGTATCTGAAACTTTATTAAGGAATTTTTTCTATTTGCACAAAGATGAAACACTAAACGTGGTGAATTTGAGGGAGGAGAAAAGGTGATAGAAAATATAAAGCAGAACTACAAAACAATTGTATAAATAAGAAAATAAAACGACAAGGTCGTAGTTGTAGTAGTAGTCAGTCGTTTAACTAATACATAAAAGAAATAAAATGATCATAAATAAAATGACACTTCAGTTTGGAAATGAGTGGAAATATGTAGCAGGAGTTCCCAAAGTATTGCTAACAAATATGTTTTATTTTGTTAATTTAAAACTTTAAAAAATTTTAAGAAAAACAAAATTTTGCCATGAGCGCTTTTTCTTATGCTCTTATTTTTGGTCAATCACTCTCTGAATATTGTTACCATATTTTCATTGAAATTTCATACATTTTATAAATAACCCAATATGTTTTCATTGTTGAGGAAATAAAACAATAAAATGAGGATATTTAACGTTACTTTAGTCAATTTAGTTATAGGCCGTGTTCCCCCACAACAGTGCTTTAGCAGACTCAATTCTGTTATAGCGTAATGGCGACCGCTAAGGGCCATTATTACTGACTTTCAACACATTTGAATGCCCTGTATAAGGAGGAGCTTTGGTTTCAACATGTCATTTAGCGAGTGCTGCATATTTATTATTGATTTATTTCCCCATAAATAGAAAACCAATATTATGCGATTTAGTTTCACCGGACTATCCTTTTATGGGCATGCGAAGTTTCTGATCTAAGCTGACAAATTACGGACGATTGACTTCTTAGAAGATAAAACTCGCCTAATTATAACTGACATACAGTCTACCAGTGATCGAAAACTGGATGTCCCGAAGGAAAACGCTTTAAGCTAGCCGAGGTCGAAAATGTCGAAAATCATATTCGAATAATAACGTCGTTAATAAAATAAAGTGAAATTCATTTGTTTAATTAAGATTAATACTTCCTAGTTAGCTAAAGCTAAGGTGACGTAAAAACTTTTGTTTAACTTTCGAACTTGGTAACAGGATCGCTGTAAAGCCGCTGTACAAAAAGATTTGTTAAAGTAAAAATTGCGGAAATAAATGCGTCCCATATTATTTTACAATGATTTCGAACTGCTTTAAAAATTTTTTAAGGTTCTGTCAATCGCATTTTAAAAGACAACATCAGAATTTCATTTCAGCGGAGTTAAAGTCTCCCTCCCTTTGCCTGTTTGTGCGGCATATCGGCATATAAAACTATGTTTTGTTTACATCTGAGGTGTAGGGTATGTTCAGTAACATTTTAGAAAATATTAAGGCAAATATTTTCGAGGGAAAAGATCAGCAAAGGCGGAAGTGTACATTGCGTATTGACCTTTAAATTGATCATTTACGCACTTATAAATTCCAATTTTCAATAAGCTTGTGAGTACCAAGTAGCGCTTGTTTAGAGCCCCTTAGCACCTCCTTTACCAACGACATTTCTTCAGCTTGGTAAGGAAATATAATAAATAAGAGTTAATAACAATTGGCCAATAAATTGCCATATAGAACAAATATTTCTATTGCAAAATCTGTGGTTCAAGTAAATAAACTCACGTTTAAAAGTGTGTATTTATATGTGTGTATATACACACGTGTGTGTGTGTAAACCATTTATTCAAATTAGTCAATGAATCACAGACATTTCAATTTCGCCACAACGCCACAAAATTGCAAATAAGCAAATAAGTTTGCTTTAAGGTGGGGAATAAAATTTCAATAGAGTAAGAATTAGTTTTTTTATGCAAAAATAAACCTGAACTCAACACAGAACTTTAGTTTAGAGATATAAATCTCGCAAACACTTTAATTTGTTGCTTTTTTCTCTGCCCAAACGATTTTTTGTTTTGTGTAAACAAAAAGAAAAATAAAATTCTGAATAAATAATTAATTCACTTTTTTTTAAATAAAACTAAACCTGTTGTTACTATTACTGGTGATTTGGCAGAGTCGTGATCGTAGTTTTTCTTTTTGTTGTCTTTGGCGAACAAATATTTGTTTTTGTATATTTATATACAATTACTATTAATTACTCTCATATGTGCGTTCACTGTAAAGGGTCAATGTTATGTAAATAACGCAATTTATTTGGTAAAAAAAAAAACAAAGAAAATGTATTTTATTTAATCAAAACAGGCTTAAAACACACATACATACGTCAACATGTGCTGCTGACTACATACAAACATACTTGCACTTGACGTCTTGTCTAACCCTACGTTGCCACAGGCAAGTATTTACTTGCAAGTAGTGTATACGTATTACTAACGAAAATCAGGAGAAATGCCAAAAAAAACACAAACATTTTTTGAGTGGCTACACAGCACAGTGCAAGTTCATTTTTAAAATGTCGTCAACAAATAAACTTCAAACAAATTTAAAACAAATGGCGCTGCTTCAATTAGTAATTAAGTGTTGTCAATAGCCACTATTGAACGTTACCTTTAGACATGTAACTTTTTAATATAATTTTTTTTTTATTAAATATTGATATTTATATTAAAACTTACATTTTAAATGAATATTTATATTTTTTTCTTAATATTCTTCATATACATATATACATATTTATTAAAAAAATTAGCTGAATTATTAACCACAATTGTATGATATATTGTTGAGTTAACAAAAAACTCAGTATTAGACAACACTGTTTTTCGGCTTGTCACTTTACTTGCCGTAACTGTAAAAATTTTACTTGCTTAACAATTTCTTCGCAAGCTGAGTCGCAGGTTGCCAAAGTGTAGTTGTGTTAGTAAAAAAGTGTTAGTGTATTGGTTTTTTTTCACTTGCACTTGCATGTGGCAACGGTAGGTAAACTTACTCTGCCTCTTTTCAGCTGCTCCAGCAACTAAAACAAGGTGTTAAAAAATGTGCTGTCGAGTGTATGAAAGTTTATAAAAACGAAAAAAAAAAACGTTATAAATATATGTACGTGTTAGTATATGTAGTTGTGTGCTTATAAATAAATTCAATATAAAAAAATACCAACTCTTGACAGTTTGTTAACATTACGCACTCTAATAAATTGATATGAATTTTTGTTGTTGTTGTTGTTGTTGTTGTTGTTGTTGTAAAATACCAAAACTCAAAAGTCATTGTGAAGAAAGAAAAAAATCAAAATACCACAAATCTAATAAAATAAATAAATTATTGAAAGAAAAAAAATAAATAAATGAAAAATTAAACCACAATATAGTTTTGTTACGCGTTTTTGTAACTTGACTGGAACTGCAAACAAACTCTGCATTAATTACCACCTTTCTGCATTCCATAGATTTAAGAAAACCGATAGCAAGAGATACAACAACAGCAACAAAGCACAGCAAAATAACAGCCAAGCAATCAGAAAAGCACGCCCAATATGCCCACATTACTACATAGTAAGACGGGACGGACGGACGGACACATAAATTTAACCAAACAAATATTTCAGGCAGTAATTAAAGGAATTAAAACATTTTACTAAATGTAGTGTACAAATGAATTTATTTAAGATATTTTTGCTGCATTCACAATAAATCCCAAGTGTTGTATTGTCATAACTGCCCAAAAATTTTAGAATTCATAAAAATTATTGTATTCTTTATTGTAAAAATATTAAGTCTTTTGAAAACTTTAAAAAATGTTTTTATGACAATAGGAGACCTTGTGAATTCACCAATTGTAAATAGAGAAGTCAATGAAAATTTTATTAACGAAATGTTCTACAAATACAAAAATTAAGGACAAATCATTTTTTAATAGAATAGAAATATAAAGAATGGAAAATTGCCACTAATCAAATATGTACATATTCATTACTCATAATAAAATTTTAGTAGAGTTAGAATATTTTTATAAAAAACATTGAAATCAGCACAAAACTTTATTTTAAAGTTAAAACCCCCGAAATCACTTAAATGTTTTTCTTTGCTCTGCTTAACAATTTTCGTTTTTAAAAATTTCAAAAAAATAAAATTTAATTCTAAATAAAACATTCCATAAAGCTTAGCAAAAATGTATTGATTAAGACTGTTATTCATATTTCATGCAAACTGTTCTCAAACTCCATATGAAAAAATTCCTAAGTAATACCTACTTATTGAATAATGTTGCTCAGCACTTTGTTTATAACGTAAAACACATATGAAATGTTTCTGTAAACATTTAAGCAACATTTTATTTTGTATAAAATAATATGAACAACAGTTATTTCGTACGAAGTTCAAGGCAAGAGCTGATCAATTTTTTTTGTTTGAATTATAATTATTTTTGTATGTCAAATTCTTCGTATGAGACAACTAAATTTGCTCAACATATTTTACAAATTGAAACGGCTTTAAATTAAAAAATTATTTTTGTATGTCAGATTCATGGTGCGAAATAACTAAAATTGCTTAACATATTTCACAAATTGAAACAGAATACTAAGTATGCTTTAAACAAAAATAAACCATAATTGCTGATCGCAACATGTTGCTAAGGCTATTAAAGAAAAACAATTCAACTAAATATATTTCTTATAGGCGTTACGACTGGTACTCTGTAAAAAGGGGGCAATTTTTCCTGTACATGCATCTTGTTTTTGTTCTTTTTAATCGCTAAGAAATTTTCTATTGTTGCTTGAATGTTTCTGACAACATTTGGCATACAAAACAATAATTTTTAAATCGAGTTTTTTATAGAAAATGATTTTTGATTTCATACGAAATAACTGTTCATATTATTTCAGTCTAAATAAAGTGCTGTTTTAATGTTGACGTTAACAGCATTTTATATGCTTTTCGCAACATTATTAGAACACTGTTTAAACAACTTTGTTTCATAAGAATTTCATACTAATTTTTAATACAAAGTTTGTAAATTATTAAAAGAAAATATGTTTTAATAAATTATAATTTTTGAAATTCAAAATTGCTTTGCAAAAATTTATTTTTTACAGAATATTGTGTGAACTTATATGTATCGCGGACAACATGTAAGATGTTACTGGCAACATACTTATATTCTAACGGCCGGTAAGTACCCTGCTTAAATTCATAAAAAAATATATGTGGCAATATTAGGTATTTCACATGAAGAATATTTTATAGCAGAATGTATTATTTATGCATTTTCTTTTATAAAAAAACTGTTGATTATATTTTTTAACACTTGAAATAAAATGTTGCTTAAATGTTGAGAGAAACATTTTCAATGTTTTAATAATTGTTAACATAGTACTGCTAAAAATTGTAATAAACGGCATGTTTTTTACATCTGACTTGTCAAACTGTCCACTGCTTATACGAACATGTCGTGTGTTACCTTTAAACCATTACTTCTGTAAAAAAAACATGTGTTGAGACATCTGACAAAATTTTAAATAGAGCGCGCTTTTTTTTCTTCTGCCAAAACATGTGACATCAGCCGTTGGCAGAAAACTCTGCTGCTGAAAAGCAGTCAGCGTAAAAGTAAAATTTTGACAGACATGTAGATTTACATATGTCTCACAAATTTTAAAGTCAGATGTAAAAAACAATTTTCCATAAGCTTTTCGTGTGAATTTTTTTAGAGCCTACTACTCTGTTTCAATTTGTGATATTTGCTGAGCAACAAGAATTCGACACAAATACAAAAATAATTTTTAGTCGATCAAAAAAAAAAAAAAAGAAATTGATCAGCTCTTTCTTTGAATGTTGTTCATGTTATTTCTTGTAAAATCAAATGTTGCTTGAATGTTGACAGAAACATTTCATATGTGTTTTACGTTATAAACAAAGTACCTACTAGCCAACATTATTCAATAAGTATTTCTACGAATTTTTTAAGGAGTTTTATACGCAGTTTGCATGAGATATTGAACAGAATAATAAAAAAATTAAATAGATATGCATATGAAAATTCTCAAATTAAAAGTTTAGTTTTGCTCAGCAAAATAGATCTGATTTTCTATTTAAACCAAACCTTTTCAAAAAAAATTTTCTGTAATAATATTCCATTAAAAAAATTTTGTATGCAAATGAATATAAATAAATTAAAATATTTAGATTTCTGTTTTAACTTAATAATTTAAACATTTGAATCACTACTTTTTTAAAAATCTGCATTTTGGTATATTTTATTTATGAAATTTAGCAACTTTAACGTAACCGATACATACAATTTGGTTAATTTTACTATATAAACCAAGTCAGTCAATGACGACAAATGCAAAAAAGAGAAAAAAAATTAACAACAATAATGACAAAAAGTTGGCAAAATTACCATAAAACAGTTATAGCCACATGACTCGATTAATGCATTAAAAACACTACCATTATTTGTCGTCTTACTGCAGCATTTGGACTTTGATAGCCCAGGTTTTATACAGTGTTTGTAACTAATAAAAAATACAAATTTGTTTTCATGGCTTGACTAATGGCCAGACATACTACAACTACTGGCCTGATATCAATCCGTTAATTTAGTTCAAAACCAAAATAACACATAAAACAAAATTTAAATAAAAAAAAATATTGATTGTTAACAAACTTAAAAAAGAGAAGCAGAAAAAGAAACACATAATGAAGAAAAAATGTCAAGATATTGTATAGAAATCGTAATTCAAAAACAGAAAAAGAGAAAAAAAAGTTAAAAGTTGAAAATAAAAAAAAAAAAATATTTCAAAAACCAACTATGTATTAAATGACGCATACTTTTGCCTTAAATCATTATTAATAACAGCAACAGTACAAAAAATATAACAAATTAAATAAGCAGCATAATAACAATAATATTTAAAATACAGTTTTTTTTTTAAATCAAATACCAACCACCAGCTTAAAATTTTGTTTATTTGCTTCATTTTGTGGTTATAGTAGATAGATAGGAATTTGAATTATATGATAAAAAAAATATTGGCCAACAAATTTTCTTTTAAATTAAATGATTTATTGAATTGTTATTATGAATGACGATTTTTTAAAACAGTTCATATTTAAGATATATGTATGACGTGAAATGAATTGATTTATTAATGACGCACTTCATATGTGCATAACGCATACTGTACGTGTATTTCAACTTTTAATATGCAATAGATACCCCAGATAGATAAAATTTAAGTCAATAACTCGGGGTATAGTATAATAATTATTTTTCGCTAGGTATTGCAGTTTAGATTATGTATTACACACAGATCTATAAATATTTTGTTTAGCTTAAAATATCACTTCAATTATTTAATTTGCAGCAACATGTTGCCAAGGTATTCGTTTAAATAAAATCCTTAAACACAATTTTTACTAACATATTTGCTTCAATAACATATTGCAGAGGCTAAAAAGTCGGTACCCTTGTTTGAATTTCTTAAATATGTTGAGTTATATGAGTTATTTCACACTTAAGATTTGAGATACAAAATTAAGTTTTGAAATACGGAAAGAAAAAAAATTTCAGCTTTTGTTTATAAAAACGTTTAAATGTCTTTCGCATTATTAAAAAAAAGTACTGCCAAATGAGGTTCTTTGTTGTGAAGTACAATTGTTCTGGTTAGTAATGAAATATTGTTTTATTCACAGCTGTCCTCACAGTACCCCATTCCATCAAACCAATTTTTGAGCACATTTTGAGTGTATGGGGTTGTATCTTGGCAATGACATCACGAATGTTGGTCTTTAAATGCTCAATTATCTGTAGTTTGTCTGCATAACACTTTTTTTTAAAGGCACTCCACAAAAAATAGTTCAACGGTGTCAAATCGCAGCTTCTTGGCGGTCAATTGACATCACCATTTCGGATAATTAAACAAAAAAGCAATAAATCGACTGTGACATGAGATGTTTGGCCTGTTGCACCATCCTGTTGAAACCAAACATCGTTCACATCAATACCATAAAGAGCGGGCATAATAAAATCGGTTATCATATTGCGATAGGTGTCACCATTGACCGTAATGGATGCGCCGTCCTCATTCTCAAAGAAATATCAGCCAACATTGCCTCCTTTCCACAAGCCACACAAGCATTGGCTTCTGTCCCCAAATACGGCAATATTCCTTATTAACGTAACCACCAAGATGAACATGATCTTTATTTAAAGTTTTTTGGTACGGCACTTTTGTGCAATTTCCGCCCAATTGTCTTTGTTTTTGGAAATAAATGTCCCATAAATCCGAATGTTGCTCAAGCGTAAATCGATTCATTTCGCTCAGCGGAGAAAATGTACTGAATTTAGAAACAGAATAGAATGACAAAAGTTTGAAAATAGCGCTGGTTTAAATTTAAGATGGCTTACCCTTTATTATTTCATATGAAATAAAATGTTGCTTGAATGTTGTCAGAAACATTTCATATGTTTCAAATGTTATAACATTGCTTAGGCAATAATTTTTCAAAAATATTTTATAATTTCTTCAAAAAAGTTGAAGAGAGCAGTTCGCATGAAATGTTGAGCTGAGTATCAGGCAAGAGCAATAGTTATTATCTCCTTTAGGAATTTGGCATGCAACAAGTGGTATATGAAGTTTGTGTTAATTTTTAAAAACAATTTAAAACAAAAGTTTTAAATTCGGACAAACAAGAAAAAATAGATGATCGGCCAATGTTTTAAATTTCAACGGAAACAATGAACGTTTCTATTATTTCCTTTTTTTTTTTTTTGTAAAGAAAATTGTTTTAATTATGTTTCTTTTTATAAGCAAATCGCCGCATTATCAACTTTGTTGAACAAATATTTTATAATAGATTATACTTTTTGTATAGAATTTGAGAGTATTTCGCAATATATATTGACAACAAACTTAAAATTAAAACCATTTTTTATATAACATTTTAAAAATAATGATTAGTAACATATAAATAATATATTTCACACTTTGGAGCAAAATGTTGCTAGAATGTTGCCAGACACATTTAAACAGAGTATCACTTGTCAACATCGTTTTATAAGTTTTTCAAAATGCATAATTTTTGTGTGCGTCGGGTTCGACAACAGTTCTTAATAAATATATAAAAATATGACAATCTAGAACGATTTACAAGAATCCTTGAAGTTGCAATTTATTTTACAACTAAAAAAAGTGGCACAAGAAGCCTAATTGTTTGTGAAATTGTATGAAAATTTGGGGAAAAATAAAATTTCGAATTTATTAATTTAAATTAAATTTAAATTAACTTTATTAACAAAGTTAGTGTTAATTATATCAACCAGCCCATTCAAAACTCGTTCTACGTTGAATGTACTTATTGACTTAAAATTCCAATAACTTTGACCAAACAATATTACGAACAATTTTCGGAAGAAAATCCTATTATTAAATTGGACTAAATCAGGTTCCAAGATCTAATGATAACAACTTTAAGGGCTGGATTTTTTGTGAAATCTGATGATATTTCAACTTGAGCCCCCAAGGGACAAGTGTTAATATTTGTTGATTGCGTTTATTACATTTCTCTTAATTAACTGTATATTGTTGTTGTATGTTGGGTTTTTCTTTTAAGTTCATTATAATAATTAATTAATGTATAAGCATAACACATTTCTTTCTTTAATTTAAAATTTCTGTTCAATAATTTATACATGTTTAGTTCTCATGTTGGATTTTGAAAACAGTTTTTTCTAGCTGCCAGAGATATTTCGTTAGATACAACTTGGTTAGCATGAATATGTCATTGTACTCTAACCTAAACCTTAAAGACAACAAGAACGTAAAAAAAGGAAGTTTGAAAACATAAAAATAGACTGCCACAAACTCTGTTTTGTGTATGCAACCAAATCGACACATACAGTACAACACAACACCACAGCACACTCGAAAAAGTGGAAAGAAACATTTTTAAGAAGAAAACTAGTAATGGGTGTCTTTCTTAACAAAACAAAAATAAAAATAAAGTTCTTTAAGTTCATTTCACATTTTGTAGAAATTGTAGAGTGTACAATACAATTTTAAAGTTTTTCCTATAAAAAGCACATGTATTTAAAGAAAAAAACAAAATTGTTTAAGTATAAGTTGCAGCTTGGCCGGGTATTGGCAATGTTGGACTGACTGGTCTATTATTGCAAAGAAACAGCCACAATACTGCTCTAGACTTTTGTACGAGTGTATACGATTAACTTTGCCAGCACCACCATTACCACTACAAGCATCATCCAATCTATCTCTATTACTTACTAACACAATGATGAAACAAAAATGTTTAAAAAGCAGCTTGAGGCAAACTTGTTTACCCAGGGATTGTCAAGTTGAAGCGGTTTTTAAGCTACGTTTGTAAGTCTGTTTCTATATTTGTCTGTCCGTCCGGTTGTCTGTCTGTTAGTTTGTCTATTGGTAGTAACAATCCGGTTTTTAAGTTTATAAACATGTATCTAGTCACTGCGTTTTTTTTTTGCTTCTTGAGTCTTTCAATTTTTAAATTTTTTTTTTGATTTCGTTATAAATAAAAAGAACCCAGTGTAAGTTTGTTGCTGGCTCCATTCCTTAAAATATAGATTCGCATGACTTTGTTGTTGTTGTTGTTGTTTTTGCTGTGGTAAGATACAATTTTTATTAAGTTTTTTCTTTCTACAATATCAGCTCATTGTTAGAGTTTAAAGTAGATACTAAAAACAGCAATAACAACAACAATAGCAACAACAACAACAACAAAGTTGTACAATTTAAGTCTTGAGAAATTGGAGGAGTAGAAAATAGCAATACCAGCAACAACATTTAACAATGTTCAGAGCAGATGTTAATGGAGTAAAAGATGAGGATGATGATCATGACTTGGCAAAAGCTAAGAGTTACTTTACTTGCCTGGCTGCTGGTTGGTTCGTACAATCGTTACTTGATGTTGAGGAGCTGGCAGAAGTAGTAATGCTGCATATAGGTATGCATGTATGTATGTACGTATGTCTAAACTATACATACCAACAAACTAACTTAAAAGTTGCATGCATATGTAAATAATAAACAGAGTTGTAATCATTGAACCCTAATGAGCTAAAGAATTTTTGCTAAAAAGCCACTACGTATGTTAATTTTTTATTTATTTATTTATTTCTTTTTGTGTATGTATTTTTCTTTTCTGCTGGAAATTAAAAGAATTTTTAAGGAGTTTTTCTTAAAGTTTCTCATAAGTAAGATTTTAATATTCTTGTTTAGGAATATTTTTATCTATCGAGACATGTCAATAAATCTTTGGCGAAAATAATACGAAGATGGATAATTTTGCATTAAATTAAGTGTTTTTTTTTAATATTTTGCTACAGTTTAACGAGCAGTATTTTAAGAGGATATTTTGCATGAAAATAAATAATTAAAGCCTTAGAAATATTTTGATAACAAGTTTGATACGAAACACTGGTAAAGTTTATATTTTGAACATATATAAAGTAAAAAGTAAATGCCTTAAGGACCATTATTACAACTAAGCGTTAGGTTAGGTTAGGTTGAAAAGGAGGGGCACTAAAAGCCCAAACCCACGACAGGTATACACTTATGCCCAATTGGCATGTTGTGCTCTCAATATGAATAGAATAGCTAGAATAGAAAGAGAATAGAAGAGAAAGAGAAGCAGACCAGTATTCTGTTTCAATTTGTTAAATATGTTGAGCAACATTAGTTATTTCACACGAGGAATTTGAAGTACAAAAATAACTTTTAAATCGAGCAAACCAAAATAAAAATATTTATACGAAATAAAATGTTGCTTGTATGTTGCCGAAACATTTTACATGATTTAAACGTTTTAAACAGAACCCAGTTAAGGCAACATTATTCTATACCCAGCAAAAAAAGAATGCATGAGTTCAACCCATGATGAAGTGGTTCAATTTAGGTGAAACATGAATGATTTTAACGTTAGTGCGTCATTGGAGAGCATGTGTTATATGAATATATTAATAAAAGTCACTTTATTATAATAAGTGCAGAGAACGCATGTAGATGAAAAGAAGTTCATGTTTCATAAGTTAATAATCTTTGTTTACATGAAATGTTTAAGAATTTTTGCATGCCTCCTCTTTCACTTATGAATTAGAAATGTTGTTGGGTTATTAAACTTTAATACACTTTACCTGTGGTGCCAAGGGTATATATAGCTTTGTCATTCCGTTTGTAATTTCATTTCCGATCCCATAAAGTATTTACATTATCTGAAAGCTTATAACAGGGGAGTCGATTGAGCAATTTCAGTCTGTCCACCTGTCTGTGTATTGGTTGAAATCAGCTTTTTGAAAATTTCCGGAAATCAATCGCAATTTAAATTCATCACTATCGCCCCATAACCTTTACAAATAAACACAACTACCTCTTTTTTACCACAACATTTTTCAGTCCTATTATGACAACCTCCAGAGATATTCGTGAAATATTTTGAACAAATAGTTTGCTAACGGGCAAAGTTACAGGCAAATCTCTTATATTAAATATGCCAAGTTAGTAAAGCTCCTAAACAATTTTTGAACACGCTAAAAACACCAAAATAGTCATAGTCTTAACAATTCTTTCTGAGTGAAACTGGCAATTCGATTGGATACTAACCGAGATGTAAGGACAGTTTCCAAACGAAAATTGGTTTTTTTTTAGCCTCTGGACAACAGAGAGAACCGGCATGGGTATTAAAACAAGAAATTTGATTGGTGATAAAGAGTTCACTATAAAAAAATTTGCAGCCACAACAAAATGGCGTATAATAAATTTATACATGGATCAAATCTAGTATTTGAAAATTTACCCCATCAATCTTCTCGATATTGGTATCAAATGAAAGGGATTAGTAAAATACACTAAATTATGAAGAAGTTACAATTCAAGATGGCGTCCGAAATAAAATGGCAAATATATGGGTCAAATCTAAGGCTTTTTTTAAGGCTTTGTCGATCCACAATTTTGGTATCAAATGAAAAGACTTACAGTAGACTATGAAATGATTAAAATCCAAGATGACGTCCTAAACAAAATGGCGGATAAATATTTTTTTTAACTCCAACAATATGGTTATCATATAAAAGAGCTTGACTAGTAGAAGACTGCTTATTATGTAAAATTTCAAAATTAAAGATGGTGTCGGTATCAACAAAGAAAAATAGCGTCAAACATTTAATCTGAAGTCTAGGCTCAGTTACGATGTGGTCACTATACTTATGTACATGATGGGTATTATCAGGCACGGCAAAATATAGCACTCTTACTTGTTGTATATTTCTATATTTCTATATATATTTCAAAGTCAGGTTTTATTTAAAAGCCTCGTTTATGCTATTTCAAATGGAATACGAAATTTTTTAAATATTTGTCGGTACAATAGTACGATAACTCAAATCCAGGTTGTTCAATTTCCAATGACTCTGCATTACAGGGTCAACTGAATTTGAACTGTGGCGCTTCTTACGCTGATTTTCCGTTGTGACTTATTGGCATGGATATACAATACTTGCAGTAAACAAAAGCTTTTTCTTTAAGTTTGAAAAGCTAAGCTTTTTAAAGGTTTACTTTGACGAATACCTGTAAAGATCTTGGTATATCTAGTGCATTTTCAATTTACGGCCGTTGACTTATTATGCATCGAACCGGTAGTCTCCAAATTTTACCTCAAACGCTGGAGAATCTTCTGTAAAATGGATGTAATGCGCACAATGTTAGCATGCAACTTTTAAAATTCTGAAAATAATTATCAACAGGTAAATCCAGGGAATACTGTACCAGCCTTCAAATTTAGGAATATATGCAATATTTGCTGAAAATTATTTTCAATGGATGTTGGCAAATTGTAAATTTTTTATTTGTTTCCTACTTTTTAAACCAGAAACTACTTTAGTTTAACAATCTTAACCCACCCACATTTGTTTTGTTAAACTTCATATTTCAATTTAAATGAAATGATTTCTTTAAAGCGTTATTAATTAGTTTATTTAAAAAATTCAAACCAATTGTTGCTATTTCCTGTTTTTAATTTCGATTAATTTATTTTTTGTTTTTAAATTAAAAAATTACGAACAAGTCTTTATGCAAAGAAAATTTTAAGTTGTGACCAACTGCTGGATTGGTGTACCGGTCGTACTAACTAGCGCTATTAAAAATGAGCACGGAAAACATTTATCTAAAATAGTTTATCCCAAATGTCCATCAGCTATTTGGTGTTTGTTATATAATTTTAAAAACGTTTTGTACAAGTTTGATTGAGATATCAAACTGCCGCAATGCCATGAATTCGAATGACCAGATGAACCAGAAAAACCACAATAGAAACACCTTATAAAAGACTAATTAGTTAAATGAAATAAAATAATCAAGTTAAATAAAATATAGTGCAGTGACAGTGTGATGATAAATAAATGTTTGCAATTACCTTAAGACGTGACATTTGAACATGTTAAACAAAGGAATATAGTAAATGAAATAGAAGAAAAAAGTAATAAAACAAAATAAATGCCTTAAATGGTTTTAATTAAAAAAAATAAAAATAAAAAAAATAATGTAAACAGCACAACACAAATACAAATTGAGCAAACGTCAAGTGAATTAAAAATAATATTGACTTTAACAAAATAGGCACAACACTGCCAAAAGCAATAATTAATTAACTTTTTCAATGTTCATTAAAAATTAAAAATATTTTTTTTTCTTAAAATTCAAATATTTTTTTAAATTTTAAATAATAAAAAATTATATGCTTTAAAAAATGGAATACTTACATTTGCCATACCCATGAGATCATACATTTATTTAGTTGCTACAATTTGTTGCACATATGCTGGTTTAAATATCCTTCACCTGTTGTGCCAAGGGTATTATAGCTTTGTCAATTCTTTTGTAGTTACTACAAAATATTTATTTTTAACCTCGGAAGGTGTATACATTCTGAAAGCTTATGAAGTGAATTGAGTAATATCCGTCTGTCCGTGTATCCGTGTGCTGGTTGAAATCAAATTTTAAAAGCTTTCACATTTTGTACAGATCTGTATAGTATCAATGTTTTTGGGATAAGTCGCTATCGAAATTCAGCACAATCTTCCAATAACTTTCTGAGATATGAGCAAATAAACACCACAGCCATAAAACTTACAAATTTCAGCCCTAGAACAATTTATAGACAGATATGATATTATTTATAGATATAATACGCCATTAAAAAATTTTAGTAAAATCGGTTGCTAATCAGCAAAGGTAAAGACGAAAACAATTCAGAAAAATATATTTAATTAAAATATATAAAGTTACTAAAGCTCCTAATTTACGTCTAGAAAAGCCAGTGCCACCAAGCTACAAAGAGTAGTCTCGAAAATCGCTAAAAAAATACTGATAAATCGGTTGGAAACTAACCGAGATATAAACACCAAAACATACAACTGCTTCGGTGTTTATACTAAAATTTTCAAAAGAAAATCGATATTTTACAGCTTCGAGACACTCTAGAGATGCGATATAGAGCCAAAGAAAAGTACTTGGCTACTAAAATAAAATACACTCTAAGAAAATATAAAATCCGTGATGGCCGCCACAAAAAATTGGCGTAAACAAAATGTATATATGGGTTAAATCTAGTAATTAAAAATGTACCCCCTTAAACACTCTCGGTATCAAATGAAGAGATTGACCAGTAAAATGCATTTAAATATGGAAAAAGGTAAAATCCAAGATGGCGTCCGAAACAAAATGGCAAATATTTTTTATTTCTTAGCCCCATCAATATTGGTTTAAAATGCAAGGGCTTGACTAATAAAATACAGTCATCTATGTAAACAGTCAAATCAAAGATGGCTGCGAAAATAAAGCAAAATTGAGTATAAAAATAAATCTTAAATCTAGGTTAAGCTAGGAGGTGGTCACTATTTCAATGTACCATTTGGTGAAAGGTATTATTAAATTCTGCACGGCCGAATATATTATTTTTATTTGATTTTTTTTTTTTGTTTGACAAGATTTTATAAATAAACCATCTACATACACAATGCGAATTTTACATTTTATTTTTAGCAGTGATTGACGAAACAAACTGTACATTTTTACATAAAAAACAAAAAACAAAAAACTTTAAATTTAGTCTTTCAACTAAAATAAACATGTTGAAAGTAAAATTATAATGTAAATAGAAAACAGATGGCTTTACAGATTTGATTTGAAAATAAATAAAATCTTTTAAAGAAAGTTCCCAACAACAAAAAAATTAATAGTAAAATATTTTTGTAACAATAATTTATTTGAATCATAACAACTTAAGATATTTAAAATTTTTTTTTGGCAACATGTTGCTGACAACATTTATTAGAAAGTTCTAATTGGTAGTATAATATTTTTATATTAAATATTAATTTATTGATCGTAATTTAATAATGATACTCGTTTTAAAATCGTGAGAAAACGTTTAACATATACATCTGTGGGCTTTTAACAAAACAACATAAATCGATATGAGAAAATGTTTAGCTTTCTTAATCATAAAAGTAGGATCTTCAAGACGATTTGTTTCTTTGTCTTTATACGCTAAATACTTTTAGGAAAAACTTGTGTTTAAAGGAGTTTACTGTAGTAATTATCTTTTTAACTCATAGTTCTTTTTGTTTCTTCCTAAACAAATTTTAAATTTATCTATAAGTGATAGAGCACAATATTTTTTAAACCGCTTCTTGCTACAAGTTATAGATAAATGATATTACCACAAAAAGAGTCGACTTTAAGAAAAAGAGGACAACATTTGAGAGGAACTTTTGCTTTGTAGCAAAGCAATATAATAAACAATGAATTTTGCCATTTTTTATCATATTTTCTTACAAGTTCCTTGGATTTAAAAAGTCTGCAAAATCGGAGATACGAAAGAAGTTTTACTTTTTTAATTCATAAAATTTCAATTCAGTATAGATAAGAAAGTTAAAAAAAAAACTAAGCAAAACTCGCAACGTATCTGCAGCTTCGATAACGCAGCTCTTACTATTTATTGATTACTAAATTACTAAATGATTTTTGTTAAATTTATTAAAACTTGTTTCTCGGATCAAGAGTTACTAATAACAAAATTCTAGCTTGGTAAAATAGAAAATACAAAAAGTATAAAAACAATTTAAAAAGAAGTACCTTTTTGGTCACCAACAACATTTTCAATTTGTACCATAAAAATAAAAATACGTAGAAGTACTTTTTCTGTGGCCCAATATATTTTCAATTTCAACTTGTATCAATAGTCCTTAATTTCAAAAATCTAGATTTATAAACGTAGAAAATACAAAAAGTACCAAAAAAAAAAAAAAAAAACTACCTCTTTGGTCGTCCAACAATTTTCAGTCTCACTTCGGATCAATAGTTTTTTATTTAAAAGTTCTGACTCTGCAAACGTAGAAAATTCAAAAAAGTACCTTTTGGCTCGTCCATAAAATTTTCAGTCTGATCAATAGTTTCGAATTTAAAAATTCTAGCTTCTTAAATGTAGAAACTACAAAAGGTTTTATAAAATTACTAAAAAGTACTTTATGGGGTTTTCCATATCAATGTAAATAGAAATTCCAAGTTTAAAATTTTTCAATAGTAATTCAACAATAAAATATTTTAATATACATACATGATTAGGAGTGAATAAATATAGTCCTTTTTGTATCAAAATAAAAGTACCAAAAAGTTTTCCCGTATTTTTCTTCTTCTACCCCATTATAAATGTACTTTTTAATATCCCTGTTACAAATTTATTTGAATTGGTCTAGTAACTAGGAATCCTATATATTTTACCGTTTTTCTTCACTTTTGGGTATTTTTTTTTGTTCCCATAAAAGTTTTCAAAAATTCCACTTAAATAATTGACAATAATAATAATGAGATATTGTCAAATAAAAAAAAAATTCTTTTAAGGTACCAAAAAGAGTGACAACTTTTGCCCCTTGCTGGAGACCTATTAAATAATTTTTATAATACAATTTAAATTTGTTTAGGCGCTTGAAAGTTATTAGGGTACCAAAAAGTACCTAAATATAGGTTTTGCCCCTTAGTGGTTGAAATTTCAGAAAAGAGCCAGACTAATTTTCGAAGCATATTACAAAATCTTTTTAATTTAATCTAAATAACTTTTGTCCCCTTAAAGTTCGAATTTCCAAAAATCCCTTTTAAGAGAATCTCTTCATCAGAAGAGGAACTTACAGTTCACATTTAAATTTTGTGTTAGAACTGAGCGATGATGA
Organism: Phyto melanocephala; assembly: GCA_941918925.1. Taxonomy (NCBI): domain Eukaryota; kingdom Metazoa; phylum Arthropoda; class Insecta; order Diptera; family Rhinophoridae; genus Phyto; species Phyto melanocephala. The sequence goes on from OW799237.1 coordinate 110,285,259, forward strand.
AGCATTCAGTCAGTCACGTTACTCTTTCATTTATAAATAGATTTCAGTAAAATCGATGCACTATTAAGTTAAGACTTCTTATATTTTTTCTGTAATACGTGGTAGATCCATTTATCAATTATATTTCCATTTTATGGGTAAATATAAATTATACCAACATTCGCTATATTTTTAGTGACATAAGGCCTCCATTACTTAAAAAGTTCAAAAATTTAACTGCCTCTGAGCCAGCCAAGGTCGCTATATCCTGAAAATTATGATTAAATAAAACTGCCAACGAACTGCCCATCGATTAAAGACAAAATCATGGCACTCAAAAGCATTTGTCTGTGTCTCTACAGGTCTTTTGTTGTAAAGGTTACGTGACATTAAAATTTAATATTTATCATGAGAGTTGAATATTTTTATACAATCGAACAGTATTTTGGAAGTCAATAAGTTAAAATTGACGTTGGTGTATGATAATCTCAGTTTTTTATTTTTAAATTAGTAACCAAGATTTTTATTGCGGTGTCGTATAATTATTTGACCTAATTATTGACATAAATTTACAAAACTGGAATTTAATTAAATGTAAAATAAAAACAAAAAACAAAGTACGAAACATAGATTACCAACTAGATATGGATGTACCTTGTCAGGTGCATAAATCTGCTGTAAAAGTTACCCTAAATCTAAGAATGTATTAGACGTACATAGAACTTAGTAGATATAAATAAAAATTTTAATTTAAAAGTGTTTGGTGCAAAAATAGCCGGCATTGCTATACACAATCGCACTGAAAATTTTATAAACACATTTAACCGTTACTATTCTTAAATTTGAGTAAAAATATTTAAGGTATGTCGGTATATTGCATTCACAAATTCATTTATATTAAATTTGTTGCTCAACAGCAAATTTTGTTTTATCTTTTTGTTTTTTTTTTTTTAAATTGTTGTAAATTTTATTACTTTTTCAATATCAAAAAAGCAACTTTGTTCAAGCTTCAACTTCGTACACCAACAAATTTATGATCGAAAAAATATAATTTATATTTCTTTTTGTTTTGTTTTGTGGAAATTTTTACATATTTTGGGAAATAAAATTCGTTAAAAGTATTAAAAAAAAATCTATAAAATAAAAATATGTGATTGTGAAAAAAGTTTTATTTTATTGTAAATTTGAAGACAAGGTTTTGTAATTTTTCTTTCATTGACATCTCTTGCGAGCACAAGTGTGTTGAATTCACGTTGCACTTGTATGTAATATGAATGCATGCATGTAACTGCATCCATACATTGTTATGTAAGAAGTGAGAAGATATAAAAATTTGACAAGTTTTAGATTTATGTTTGGATATCTCCCCAAAGGGAAATTAATTTCAGAAAAGAACAATTTTATTAAAAAAAAATTTATTATAAATAATTTAGATACTAAATTAATTGGGATATGCTTCCATATTTGTTTAATAATATTTATTAAGGAAAATTAAATAAATAAAAATGAAAAAAAATATGACACAAAAGTAAACATTAAAAAGAATAACAACAGAAAAAGGCTTTAATAGTTAATTTCGTAAATATAAAAACTCATTTGATTTCCGAATTCTATTTCTTTACAGCTGATATCACTGGTCTGCAACAAAAATTGGTCCCTGAACGTAAATATGTGGAATATAGTGGTCTCAACTTGCTAAATTTAAATCCGCTTACAGTTTACGCGTACCAGATTTTTTTATGGACATGGCAAATATTTTTCCCTCAAACAGGGTGACCACGCTTGCTTATTTTAATATAAATCCTTAACGATTTTGATAACGCTTCGATTTTAACAATTGAAACACACCAAAAGATGCGGTATAAAATTACCTTTAGGTTGACCTAACATATTTCTTTTTTTTAATTTTCAACTGTCTTGGAGTTATTTAAAAATTGGTGGGGAAAAAAATATTTTTAAAGAAAAAATTATTGTTTTTTGTCTTCAAAAACTTGAAAAAAAAAACTTAAAACTTTATATTTTTTGTCCTTATTTGGCAAGCTAGGTATGCTGGGAACAAAAAAAAAAGCCATAAATGAAGACAATTGATGCACAAATGCTGATTTTATTCACAATTAAGTGCATTTTATAGGCAACATACCTACTTGAATTTTGCGGTTCAGGTACAAAAGTTCAACATATGGGCATTACCATAAATATGTCAACCATGACTGTAAAAATAAAAACTCTTAAAAGGTTTTTTTTTTTTTTTTACGACTTAATTGTAAAAATAAATTGCAATTGTAAATATTTCTTAATAATAAGGTAACAACAACAATTAACAAGATCCATAAGAAAAAAATAAAAATAATATTTAATAAGAAAAAATAATATTTAAAGTCCAATTAGCGGTATTTTTTTTCCTTGGATGTTATTTTAATGTCACGTACGTAGTGCAAAAACATTATTTGTCTCTGTCATTCGTATTTGAACAGTCGCAAGAGCACCTAATTTAGAATTTAACTTTTTTTCTTAACATAATATAAATTTTATTACCTAAGAATACTATTACAGAAAAATCTGTCACGTACGATATGTCACGAACGATATGAAATTGAATTTATTATAAAATCATTTAAAGATTGTTTTCAATTAAGTATGAAAAATATTTGGTTTAGTGTAAGAAATTAAAAAAAGAAAAAATACCTTCCAAGTTCAGCAGATTTTTTCATATTTCCATATACATATACCTCAAAATCACTTCTGTCTTATGTCACGTACGATGTATTCTTATTTTTCTGGATATTTTAGACAACAATGATTTGAATATAATTAATTTTTTTTTAAATAAAGTACCCTTCGAATGAAACATAAAGATCTAATTATACCCTTCACACAGTGAAAAAGGGTATATATAGGTTTGTCATTCCGTGTGAAATTTCTACAATTTTCGTTTCCGACCCCATAAAGTATATATTTTCTGAAAGCTTATGAATAGGGGAGTCGATTAAGCCCTGTCAGTCTGTCCGTCTGACCGTCTGTCCGTGTGTATGTTGAAATCAACTTTTTGAAGCCCCCCGACATAGGTTGGACCCGGGTAAGGTATTAAAATATCAGAAATATTCGGGAGTAGATCGGTATTGAAAATCAGAAACATCGGTACATAAACAACTGAGATATGAGCAAAAACCCACGACCACCTCGATTTTTTTTCACAAAAACAACATTACAACAACAACATACATACATACAAACGTGTATACTGGTTAGAGAAAACGTGGCATCGAATCCCAGCTGAGCCAAAAAAATTTTTTTTTTATTTTTTTAAAATTTTTTTTTAAATTTTTTTTCATTTTTTTTTTTATTTTTTATTTAATATATTATTTATATTTTTATTATTATTTTTTTTTAAATTTTTTTTTTAATTTTTTTTTTTATTTTTTTTTTGTTTTATATATATTATATACATAATAATTTTTTTAATTTATTTTTTAAATTTTTTTTTTTAAATTTTTTAAAATTTTTTTTTTTTAATTTTTTTTTAAATTTTTTTTTTTTTTTTTGTTTTTTTAACATACATGCGTGAATTTATAATTTTACAATGGGACGTTTTTATATATGTATTTTTTTATATGTATGTACGTATTTCATATGGGATGAATGGTGACACAAACCACTGTTATTGCATGACTTCACGTTGTGAAGGGTATATAAGATTCGGCATGGCCGAATATAGCGCTCTTACTTGTTTTGTTTCAGTTACTCTTACTTTTGAAAAAATTACTCCACTTTATAGGAGTACAAATGTCACGTACAATGACATGGAAATGCCCATATTTATATTGCACAATTTCTTTGGACCAAATTAATTAAAATATGTATATGTATTAATTTCTTCCCAGAAAATCTTGGTACGGTGTCTGATGAGCATGAAGAAATATTCCACCAAAAAACATTGAACAGATTACCAGGCTTTAAATTAAAACTTATAATACAAATATTCAAAACAATAGCATGTAGAATTCGGCTGTTTTAAAATTTTGTTTTAAAAAAGTGAAAATTCTAAAATTTTGGAATTTTTTTTTAAATTAAAAATAAATAAAAATTGTGAACATTATAATCATTCGGCATACAAGTTTTGATGCTGGTAACATTGCATACAAATACTGTTAATATTTTTAAAAAAATTTACTAAATATAAAATGAAATTTTTTGTTTAGTTAAATGTTTTTTTTTTCATTTTCAAGTTCAAACTAAGTGAAGCATGACACTTGAGTTAAAGCCATAAAAGAGGCCCTTATAATAGCAATAACTAAACAAATGCCATGGAATTCGAAGTTACAAAACTAAATTTAAATAAATAAAATAGGTACAAAAATAAAACATAAAAACTTACATGTGAGTTTATAACAAGTAAGAGTACTATATTCGGCTGTGCCGAATCTTTTATACCCACCACCAATTTTATGTACATTTAAAGCACAATATTTATTATTTTGTTAATCGCTATAGAATAATCTCTTTATAATAAAATATGTATCACTTTTTTTGTAGAGGGTGGTTAAATTTTAAGGGCCCATGTTGAAGGTGAACCACATCTAAACTTCAACTTTTTTCCTGTATTTCATTTGACATTCTCAATCTCAGACTAACTCAATTTAAACCGTGGAAAGATACGCAATCGAGCAACGCTTTTAAATATTATAGATTTTTATGAAAATGGGCGTTCAAATCAAAATGCATTTTGTGCACTTCGTGATTCTTTTGGTCAACATAATCGTTCGAATTCGTCCACAATCGTGAGAATTGTAAAAAATATTTAAATGTCTGCAAAGCAGGTCTGTATGAAATGTGAAAACATCTGTGAATGCCATCTTAGTTCGTTGAATGGGAAACATTGCTGTTTTTCACGATAACGTGCCAAAAGAGCAAGCAACCTCGACTCATCATCGTGCCCAACAATCGAGCATCAACAGTGTCATTGAAAATTTGGACTATCGGATCGTGGTGTGCCGCCTAGGTTGGGGGGCCATTTGGCCGATATTTTGTTCCATAGATAATTGAAGCATACAAATATTATCATTATAAAAATAAATGATAATAATTTCATAATAATTTTATTCAAAATCAACATAGTCCCTTAAAATTAAACCACCCATTATAACTTCGATATGCTAGTAAAATTTTTTCGAAAATTTAGTCTTTTAATGAAAGTGGCCGTTAAAATACGCGTGTCAATAAAGTTTCTGCTAATAAACATAACTTAGATATTTCAATATAGTCCTTTAGTATTCCAAAATCTTTATTCATAGAGAATTTACATGAATTTAAGAGGAAGAAAGTGAATTTAAGGTTAAATTTTAAGGGCCACAGGGTGATTTAAAATATGCATTCTCTGCATTTTTCTAAAACGGGAAATTTATTAGTAAGATTTTGATTTTTAAACTTCTATAACATTTTGCTTTTAAAAGATTTTTAAACGAAATAAGTTTTGTATAATTTTAAAATTTGTTAGCCATTAGTACATGAAAATAAATTGTTTATAATGTTTAGAGACAATTTTTTTTTTGACTTTGGTCAAAATTTTCCTAAATTCCCATTTTTAATAGAGCATAACTTCAGGAGAACATAAGCATAAGTTGTTAGCATGCCATCTAGTAGTTGCTAGTAGAGTCATCTATCTTATCATCTTTATCTTATATTTAGCTACAGTACAATAAATTGCGCAGTGTAAGATGAATAAATGCTAATATATATGACTAATATATTTTTATAAAAATTTAAGGAAAAAAGTGTGCGTGGCACATCTATTTTCCGTTATAACGAAGACTTTGACCAAAAAGCCATGTTTGCAAAATTTCAGAATCGTACATATATACACTGTGCGGTATATATTTTCGTACATTTTTATCTATAACTCTTTTCCTAATTCATAGATTTAAGCGATTTTCAGGGAAAAATATTCTTTTGACTCGATAAATATATATTCGAAGTTTCATGAACGTTTATGCGTCTGGACACAATTCAAAACTGAAAGTGGGCATTATAGTAGGCGTGTCAAAGTTGTTTTTGCTAATGAGTACAACTTAGGTGTTTCAATATAGTCCTTTATTATTCCAAAATCTTTATTAATAGAGAAATTATATGAATTTTAGGTAAAACGTTATATGGGAGGTGGGCGTAAAAGTGGGCGTGGCACCTTAATTTTTTGGCATAGTAATGAAATTGCATAGGGGGATAGACGTAGCAAAATTTATCATCATACCTCTAATTTTAGCGGTTTTATGAGCTTTTTAATTTCATTAACGGTAGATAACGTGAAAAGTGGGCGCTATAGTAGGCGTGTCAAAGTTATTTTTGCGAATGAGTACAACTGAGGTGTTTTAATATAGGCCTTTATTATTCCAAAATCTTTATTAGTAGAGAAATTATATGAATTTTAGTTAAAACGTTATATGGGAGGTGGGCGTAAAAGTAGGCGTGGCACATTGATTTGCCGTTACAAGAAAGCGTGTCACCAAAAACTAAAGTGTGCAAAATTTCAGAGTTGTACATCCAATTTTGTTGCTTTTATGACGTTTTTGTTTTTAAATATACCAAAAAATACACTGTGCGGTATAAATTTTCGTACGTTTTGATCGATTACTCCTCCCCTAATGCATAGATTGAGACAATTTTCGGGGGAAAATATTGTCTTTACCCAGGAAATATACATTCGAAGTTTCATGAGTCTACGTTAAGGCGTTTGGACACAATTCCATTTTATTCGATGTTCGAAGGACACGGTTTTTTTGACCTACTCTTGCTTTTCGAGCTATAACTCTCTTCCTAATATTCCGATTTAGCCCATTTTCAATACCAAACAAACCTTGTCTATAAGAAAGATTCTGGCAAAATTTGAGCCCCCTAGCTTTTTCGGTGCGACCTCTATCGTGCTTTCAACAGACGGACAGACGGACAGACGGACAGACGGACAGACGGACGGACATAGCTAGATCGTCATAAAATCATACCACGATTCAGAATATATATACTTTATGGGGTCTAAAATGGATATTTCGATGTGTTACAAACGGAATGACAAAATGAATATACCCCCACCATTTTTTTGGTGGCGGGTATAAAAATTATCCAATTTGAAGATATACAGTTTAAAGTGATTTCTAAACACTATTCGTTAAACGTGGTAATAAACTAAACACTTTAAAACACCTTTAAATTTATTACGATGGTTTAATATTTGTAGGTATTCTTTTAAGGCACAAACTGCCTTATTTTTAAAAATTCTCTTTTTAAGAAACACTTGTAGGTACTAGGTATAAAATGTTGAATTTTTTTTTTTAATTTTACTGTAGGTATTAATGAACTTGTTTAATAAAGAATAATTTTGTTTTATTTTATTTATTTTATCAAATTTATTTATTTACATCATCTTTGTGATAATTTGTGATTATGTTTTTTTTTTCAACTTAAAATTCACTTTATTATTCATAATACAAATATTTTTGATATATTTTTATTTTTATCTGTTGTTGTGTTTGTTTAGCTATTGCAGTTTTATTGCAAGAGTTTTTTGTTGTTTTCGTTGTATTATCTTTCACAATTCTTTTTTATACATATTTTTACTTCATGTTTATTTTTTTTATAAAAAAAAATTTAAGTTAAATAACACACGCGATACATTTTTTTCTTCTGTAAAATTATAATTTAATTTAAAACCGAATTTCCGTACTTAAGACACAATACAATGCAAACAGAAAAATGCCCGAATTTTTCATTATTAAAGAATTTGCAATTGCACATGTGTTTTTTTGAAAATAAAAAATATCAAACAGTCAAGATATGTACATAAAATAATCAAATTATATTAAAAATGCAGATGATAGTTAAAAAACTTGCTGACTGACTATTGTTCACTCACACACACACACACTTGCTTACAGGCGTTAACTGAATATTAAAAAAAATCAACGTTTTGTTAATGTTGTTGTTTTTGTTTTTAAAATTGTATTTTCGTTGAAGCGCACTAATTTTATACAATTTCTAAACCAAACTGCATAAGATCATTATTTAAACTGAACGTAAAAATGTCAGACATTGAGGAAAAAACCTTTTTCTTTTGCTTGACGTGTTCACAAAGTCTCGGCATTCTCTCTATTTCTCTATATCGATATATATCTCATTTAGTATCTATACAACTTGCTCTTTTTGGGTTAATGATACTCTTTAACATTTTTAAGGTAAGCAAAAGAAATTTATATTCTCACCTTAAAGACAAAAAACCATGTGTTTCTTGTATCTTTTTTGACTTATACTTTAGTTCTGTAAAAGCGGTAGATACTTGTGCACACCCATGCACATAGCTGCCAGATAAAATTGGAGTAAAATCGTCTAATTTGGGGGAAAAAATCGTCAAAATCGTCAAATAGTTTACGCAAATCGTCATAAAAACGTCAAAATAAAGAAACGCATTTTTTAAAACAAAACATTTCTTTTTTATTGCATAACATAACAAACTTTTTAAATCTAAAGAGATAAATGGTTTTATTAGACCCTTTTAAGTTAAGAACATGACAATAAATATAAACAATTTAGAATTAATTTCGAAAAATAAATATTAATATAAAAATACAAAAAATAATAAATAATAATAATAATAAATTGGCTGCATCTTTTTAGACTATTTGAAAAATAACTATAATCATTTCTTGCTAAAGTTTCCACCGATTAATGTAGCTTTAGACAAGCGTAAGACGAGTACAACGCCAAAATAAACTACATCGTTTCGCTTTTCAGCCCATAAACTTATTTTTGGATCTGCAAACCAGTCTTCCTTAATTTTCTTTTTCTTGTTGGTTACCTGTGAAAAACACCATTAACATTTAATTTTTGCTACTACAAAGTTTTGTATAAAAAATAGCTGACATTTCTACTTACAGAAGAAGAGCTGCTACATTTTTCAACATCTTGGTTTTCTATTGAAAATATAATGTAAACATTAAAATATAATTAAAACCTTTTTAAATTTTTTTAAGAATTTAAGCATATTAACTTGTCACTTACTTTTAAATAAATTTATTTTAAACCTTAAAATTGTTTTAAACGCGTTTCCAAATTTATATTTGTTCGTGTTGTAGGTATCAGTTGATAAAATGTGGCATATACTATGTTAAAAAGGGAACAAAGTGGAAAAATTATCCACACAAAAACATTAAATAATGACAGATTTATCTCTTTCACTCTTTTCTATTATTAATAACATAAAAAACCGTTACAAATTATTTTTACTTAGTTTAAGGTTGATGTAGAAGTAATGAAAAATGTTGCAAGCTTGAATTCTTGAAAATCGTCAAAAACATAACATAAATCGTCAAATCGTCAACATGTAATTTTAGCACGTAAAATCGTCAAAATGACGATAAATCGTCAAATCTGGCAGCTATGCCCATGCATGCACAAAGCGAAACACACAAATGAATGCAACAGATAGGTGCTGTAGTGTTGCCAGATTATACACAAAATGGCAATTTTTAAGCTCTATATAACTTATATATTAATGGAAAACTTTGGATTATTTTCTTTTTTTTTATAAACTTGACTTTTTTTCGCTAATTTTTTGAAAAAAATTTGTAATCTTAACTAAATTTTAAAAATTTTCTTTTTGAAAAAATTTAATTTGATCAACTTTATAGAATATTCTGTAAAAATTATGTTTAATAGAAAATTTCAATAAATTTGTTCATATAAAAAAAGTCTAAATAATTTATATATTCAGTTCTTATAAAATGAAAGAGATTTTACATTATAAATTTTATATTTTTAAACATAATACTACATTTACACCTAAGCGAAATCTAGTAGATTTTAAAATCTAAACCGTTTATACCACCGTTTTTTGACATTTTGCAAGATTTCGTTTTCAAAACAATATATTTATTTACAAGGTGGTCCGAGAGGCTCACTATGCTCTACTTCTCCAAAATTCAAACTCCGTATAAAAAAAATGTAAACAGTAAAGTACTTGTGCAACTGCAACCACCTTATATATTATGATTGAATTTTTCTGTGTGCAGCGTAGTATATTTTAGTACAATTTAATAAAAACCACAGTTGCATCACGAAGTAGTACAAGATTTTAAGTAGATTTTGCCAAAATCTAGTGGCGAAGTAGATTTCATTTTGTATGGGAAATCTGGTAGATTTCGCTCAAAATCCCTTAAGTACTAAATTTTGTATAGATGTAAATGTAGTATAAGGTGAGTTCCAAAACGTCAGTTGCAAAGTTATTTGATGATACTTTGTTAATATATGCTTTAAAATGTAACTGTGTTGTTTTTAATTTTCTGTAGTGTAGTGACCCACAACGAGACGTAAGCTTAATTGTTTTTTATAAAATTTTAATATTATTAGAATTACAATTACTCATATCAAATAAAAAAAAAACTATTACAATTATAGTTTCGAAAATATGGCAACCTTGTTCACCAAACAGGCATATATACACAAATATCTCTTTTGGAAAAGAACCAGTGCCAGCAGTGTTGCCATAAGATGATAGAGAAAAAGTACAAAGCCTCGGAAAAAAAGTGCAAAATGTTCTACAGTTCAAAAAGAAAAGTGCTAAAATTTTGCAATATAAAAATTAAGTATATTTCTTAATATAATAATTTGCAACATATTTATATACATATTTTGTTTAATTAAATTCACTTTTATTACTATTATATTTACACAGAAAAATGTCAACAATTACTCAAATGTGGTAAGAAGGTTAAAAAGTTCAATAATATAATTTTCTTCATGTACCAATTCTTTTGGTATTTTTCAGATGAACCAATTTTAATCAAAACATCGTCCGATATATTGATGTTATAGCAACAAACCTTATTTAGTTTTATACCCTGTTCAGACAGATATTTTTAATTGTTTCAATTAAGTGTTGATTGAGCAATTAAAATAGGTTTTCACACATACTCAATTTATCGTACTCCATTAGCATTTGATAGCTGTAAAAATACGATGTATTAATACCACATCAAATAATGCCTTCTCTTCAGTTTTTTCCTGTTCATAAAATATATTTACAATTATATTTGTATTCTTATATGTATGTATTTGAATTTATTTAAACATTAAGGCGCGTCTGTAAACATAGTATTACGCTTTTCCTTATACGTATGACGGAACATAAAAGTTGTGTGTTCATTTTTGTTCTAAGTTTGCTTTTTATTAAGCCTATTAAACTAAATAAACGCTCCACTTCCGCATTTGAAAATGGTAAAACCAAAAGAGACACCACAAAATCCGACAATTCCTTAAAAGGATTTTCATTAATTGAATTTCTAAATTGGTTTACTTGAATCCAGAACTCCGTTGTATCCATATTGGTATGACAGATTTGCTTAGTTATATAGCTCCACTGATTTTGGATTATCATTTTTTTATATTAAAATTCATATTTTTTAAGATACAAGTAATAGGTGCCTTTATTTGTTTAAGGGTATTATCTACTGAAAATGTAAATTTTTTTTTTTAATATCAAAATATTTTTGGGAAGCCGACGTTTTAGTACATTTTCAAGCGATTTTAAAACATGTAAACATATTTTTCTGATTGTGTCTTCTTCTTCAGAAGATATTATGTTTTTTTCTTTATTCTTTTTGAATAATGTTTTGAATTCATATCAAATATTCTTCAAATATTTCTTTCTCATCTCCCAAAATTATGTCCATCAGCTTTATATATATTTAACCAGCTATAACCTTTACAAGAAAATAAATTATCATCTAATATTTACATATAAAAAATAATTGATTGCATTTAAATTTTATATGAAAAAAGTGCAAAAATGCCGGATTATTATTAAAAAGTGCTAAACTAGCACTAAGCACTTTTTTGAAAATCATTAAAAGTGCTAAAATGGCAAGTCTGCCACTGTTTATCTTTTATTTGGTAAAATTTTTAATTTCTCACCTTCAGTTTTTCTCTTTCTTATTACTCTTAAATATACGCGTAAGAGTTCAGTTTAGTTTTTTCTTTGGTTTATTTTGCTTTTCTTATTTATTTTTATTTCGTTACATACGAAACGTGTATGTGTGTTTATTGGTGTTATCTGGCTTAGAATACAAATAAATGTAAACAGGTAAGAAACAATTTAAAGTGATACCATGTTAGTGAAGTTTAAGGGATTACCTAAAGGGTTTTGAATAAGGGCGTATAGATTTTAACAGTATGTGGCGGCCATATTATTTTATCGGAGTTGTTGTTTGTTATTTAGTCACTGGTGAAAAATCACTTTAGTAAGTTATACGATTAAGCAGAAATGAGTGAACTTTATTATTAAAGTGAGTGTTTGAGTGCACTTGCAAAGACGTAAATCTATGCCTAAAATTCACAGTTAATCAATTACCTACAAATCAATATAATCCAGGTCATAGCCAACTTTATCCCTGTATATAAGATGAGTCACTAAAAATAACGACGCTGGTAATTTTAACAATATTATACCCCATTTATAGTTCTTAAAACCATTAAATAATTCGGTAACAACTCACACACAATATGCTTTATTTCATTTTTTTAAAGCATTGACCTGCTCCTTTTGGAAAACCCTTTGCAAGGTTACTCGTTTACGGCGAAAAACAAATGACTGTGAACAGCAGGTAGCGATCTTATTATCGTATTTTGGAAAGGGTTTTTTCATATTTATGCACATGCAAGTTATTCAGTAAAAAAATTTAACCATGTAACAAGTTTTCTTTGAGTGGTAAATTGGTGTAGCCTTTCCATTCTGTGTTCTATACATTTTCAATTTATAGGAAATTTTTGGTAAATGTTATTTGTATAGAAAATGCTTTCCTAAACTCGATATATGCTATAACCTTTATATCAAATTTGTATTTTTTAAGATTTTTTTTAACAAATTCCATATTGAAATCTCATCATCTTCAGGTTTGTTTTACATCTACATAAATACTTTTTGATAAATTTGTAATTTATAGACATTTTGTAATTTTTATAATTTTTCTGGTTATAATCATAATATGCACACTTGGACACTAGTCATAAAATGGACACGTATTGATCTGAAATGTCCAATTAAAAAATAAATAAACGTCATAATGGATTGATTTGTACAAAAAATTTATGAACTTTATATGAGAATAACAGTAAATATATTTTTTTTAGTGACATACGATCCATTCCCAGCTTAGCAGTACGTATTCTGGTAGATGTTTCTGGTGTTTAGTCAAAACTTTGCTCTACAAGTTTATTATTTTTAGCAATGCGAACTAAATGCGGTCTACCGGCTCGAGGCAATCTCTTATGGTGCAATGTAGGTGATGACGATTAATAAAGTAACGAACTACACTGATTTTAATAATGAAATTCAAATATTCTTGTTCTTAGTTCAGTTGGGAATTTCTAATTTTATAATCTTAAAAAGTATATATAAACCATGGTGTAATTACATAAGGTGATAGCGTAAGGGAGAGTATTTTTGGTCCCTCTTTTTTTATATATAGAGTTTGACAATTCTTGGCACTTAAATATCTTTTTTTTTATATGGAGTTTGACAAACATTGGCACACAAAAAAATAATCAGTTGGGCTGCCACTGCCACCTGTATAAAAGTATCTTAATATAAACAAAAAATTTATTAAATTGAAAACCTCCATGGTGACTTTTGATCTATGCATATACACACATATGTGGAGGCATATTGTAATTATATAATGTGAATGCGTTTCAGAAAAAATTAAAAAAAAATTTTCTTTTATGAAATTTGACAAATTTAATTATAAGAGAAGAGAGAAAATGTATGAAAGTTTGACATTTTAAAATAAACAACTGATGATCAGCTGAACAACTGAAGATACCTAATTATATGTAACCTGTATGCGATTCGGCCCAATGGCAACCCTATATCAGCTAAACATGCATAAAATAACAATTAATTAATTATTGCAAAAAAAAAAAAAAATAATAAACAATAATAAATAAATAAACGTAAAAAACACATTGATTATTATATGAACCTCAAACAGACTAACAACAATTGCAGATAATCAAAAGCAAATTTAATTAAAACTCAAAGACAACACATTCGTAAAAACAAAAACCATCAAATCGAATCAACAAAGTAGATCTTCAAAAAACTGCCACTACTAACACAGTACACCACCACCACACCGTCATCATAAAAAAACTTTATTATTATCATTATGATACACATTGTTGTGACAAATTGCTAAAGCACTTTAATTAAAAACAAGTAAGAGTACTATATTCGGCTGTGCCGAATCTTTTATACCCACCACCAATTTTATGTACATTTAAAGCACAATATTTATTATTTTGTTAATCGCTATAGAATAATCTCTTTATAATAAAATATGTATCACTTTTTTTGTAGAGGGTGGTTAAATTTTAAGGGCCCATGTTGAAGGTGAACCACATCTAAACTTCAACTTTTTTCCTGTATTTCATTTGACATTCTCAATCTCAGACTAACTCAATTTAAACCGTGGAAAGATACGCAATCGAGCAACGCTTTTAAATATTATAGATTTTTATGAAAATGGGCGTTCAAATCAAAATGCATTTTGTGCACTTCGTGATTCTTTTGGTCAACATAATCGTTCGAATTCGTCCACAATCGTGAGAATTGTAAAAAATATTTAAATGTCTGCAAAGCAGGTCTGTATGAAATGTGAAAACATCTGTGAATGCCATCTTAGTTCGTTGAATGGGAAACATTGCTGTTTTTCACGATAACGTGCCAAAAGAGCAAGCAACCTCGACTCATCATCGTGCCCAACAATCGAGCATCAACAGTGTCATTGAAAATTTGGACTATCGGATCGTGGTGTGCCGCCTAGGTTGGGGGGCCATTTGGCCGATATTTTGTTCCATAGATAATTGAAGCATACAAATATTATCATTATAAAAATAAATGATAATAATTTCATAATAATTTTATTCAAAATCAACATAGTCCCTTAAAATTAAACCACCCATTATAACTTCGATATGCTAGTAAAATTTTTTCGAAAATTTAGTCTTTTAATGAAAGTGGCCGTTAAAATACGCGTGTCAATAAAGTTTCTGCTAATAAACATAACTTAGATATTTCAATATAGTCCTTTAGTATTCCAAAATCTTTATTCATAGAGAATTTACATGAATTTAAGAGGAAGAAAGTGAATTTAAGGTTAAATTTTAAGGGCCACAGGGTGATTTAAAATATGCATTCTCTGCATTTTTCTAAAACGGGAAATTTATTAGTAAGATTTTGATTTTTAAACTTCTATAACATTTTGCTTTTAAAAGATTTTTAAACGAAATAAGTTTTGTATAATTTTAAAATTTGTTAGCCATTAGTACATGAAAATAAATTGTTTATAATGTTTAGAGACAATTTTTTTTTTGACTTTGGTCAAAATTTTCCTAAATTCCCATTTTTAATAGAGCATAACTTCAGGAGAACATAAGCATAAGTTGTTAGCATGCCATCTAGTAGTTGCTAGTAGAGTCATCTATCTTATCATCTTTATCTTATATTTAGCTACAGTACAATAAATTGCGCAGTGTAAGATGAATAAATGCTAATATATATGACTAATATATTTTTATAAAAATTTAAGGAAAAAAGTGTGCGTGGCACATCTATTTTCCGTTATAACGAAGACTTTGACCAAAAAGCCATGTTTGCAAAATTTCAGAATCGTACATATATACACTGTGCGGTATATATTTTCGTACATTTTTATCTATAACTCTTTTCCTAATTCATAGATTTAAGCGATTTTCAGGGAAAAATATTCTTTTGACTCGATAAATATATATTCGAAGTTTCATGAACGTTTATGCGTCTGGACACAATTCAAAACTGAAAGTGGGCATTATAGTAGGCGTGTCAAAGTTGTTTTTGCTAATGAGTACAACTTAGGTGTTTCAATATAGTCCTTTATTATTCCAAAATCTTTATTAATAGAGAAATTATATGAATTTTAGGTAAAACGTTATATGGGAGGTGGGCGTAAAAGTGGGCGTGGCACCTTAATTTTTTGGCATAGTAATGAAATTGCATAGGGGGATAGACGTAGCAAAATTTATCATCATACCTCTAATTTTAGCGGTTTTATGAGCTTTTTAATTTCATTAACGGTAGATAACGTGAAAAGTGGGCGCTATAGTAGGCGTGTCAAAGTTATTTTTGCGAATGAGTACAACTGAGGTGTTTTAATATAGGCCTTTATTATTCCAAAATCTTTATTAGTAGAGAAATTATATGAATTTTAGTTAAAACGTTATATGGGAGGTGGGCGTAAAAGTAGGCGTGGCACATTGATTTGCCGTTACAAGAAAGCGTGTCACCAAAAACTAAAGTGTGCAAAATTTCAGAGTTGTACATCCAATTTTGTTGCTTTTATGACGTTTTTGTTTTTAAATATACCAAAAAATACACTGTGCGGTATAAATTTTCGTACGTTTTGATCGATTACTCCTCCCCTAATGCATAGATTGAGACAATATTGTCTTTACCCAGGAAATATACATTCGAAGTTTCATGAGTCTACGTTAAGGCGTTTGGACACAATTCCATTTTATTCGATGTTCGAAGGACACGGTTTTTTTGACCTACTCTTGCTTTTCGAGCTATAACTCTCTTCCTAATATTCCGATTTAGCCCATTTTCAATACCAAACAAACCTTGTCTATAAGAAAGATTCTGGCAAAATTTGAGCCCCCTAGCTTTTTCGGTGCGACCTCTATCGTGCTTTCAACAGACGGACAGACGGACAGACGGACAGACGGACAGACGGACGGACATAGCTAGATCGTCATAAAATCATACCACGATTCAGAATATATATACTTTATGGGGTCTAAAATGGATATTTCGATGTGTTACAAACGGAATGACAAAATGAATATACCCCCACCATTTTTTTGGTGGCGGGTATAAAAAATGAAGACAAAGTTAGGCAAATTAAAATCATTAAAGTTTAATGATTTTTATCTTTTTTTGTTTTGCTTTTTTAAGTACCTATCGTACTTAGATACATACATATTTATATACTTATGTATGTAGTATGTGTTTGGTTTTATTTTCCATTTTATTATTGATTTTAGGGCCTGCCTTTTTAATTGTTTTTGTTTTAAATTTTATTTCCTTCATCCAATTGCTTTTTCTTTCAAAATAAGAAACGTATACAACACTATGGTTCAATAACAACAATAACAAATGTTGTCGACAATGACAATGTCGACTCACAACATTGCTAAATGTTGTTGATGTACATATACTTGATGATAGACGTCAAGTACCTATTTGAAGATGTATAAGAATTTTTTTTTTTAATTTCAATCAAAATGTTTTAAAAAATCTTTAGGAATGAAAAATTATCACAAGTAAATTTAAAATTATTGTAATATTAAACAAATTGAAAAAAAAATATTTTTTTATATAAACCGAAGATTATCTACAGAAATTTTTATTAAAGAAATACTTTAAAAAATTATCGGTACATTAAAAAAATTTTGCAAGGTGTTTTAAGTTCGAATTGACATAATATCATAATTATTAAAAAAAACATTAAAAAGGTTTAAATATTTTGTTTATACAATAAATTTTATTAATTTTAAAATTTTTAAGAAATTATGGGATTATGGACTTCTTTTAAATACAGCAAATACATGCATATGCATTTCTAAAAGTTACAGCCAAACCTAAACAAAATATGTAGCGTTGAATGTTAATATTTTGCATGTATTTTGTTATTGTAATAAAAACAAAACACATACAACACTCCAACGCTTGAGGCTCAACGCTTTTTTTAGGTTTTGCTGTTAATTTTCACTAATAGCCTCTGCTAGCAATAATTTTCGATAAAAAGTATATTTATAGAAGTTTTTTATTACACAAAAGTATATTGAACATTTTTTTTTAACCGAAAATTTATCGACAATGTTCTTTAAAACAAATGCTTATAAAAAATTTTCTATAAAAGTAAAATTTATCCAAAATTTTCTATAAAAGTAAAATTTATCCAAAATTTTCTATAAAAGTAAAATTTATCCAAAATTTTCTATGATAAAAAAATGTATCGAAATTTTTCTATTAAATAAAAATTTATCGAAAATTTTCAATAAAAAAATTTATCGAATATCTTTTATAAAACAAATGTTTATAATAAATTTTCTTTAAAAGAAAAAATTATGGAAAAATTTTTTTTATAAAAAAATTTATCGAATATTTTCTATAAAACGATTGCTTATAAAAAATTTTCTTTTAAGAGAAAATTTATAGAAAATTTTCTATGATAATAAAATAATCGAAAATTTTCTATTAAACGAAAAATTTTAATGAAAGAAAATATATCGAAAATTAAAAATTTTTATACATATATAAATGAAAAATTTATCCAATTTTTTTTAAACAAAAAGTTATCAAAAACTTTGTATAAAAAATTATCGAAAATTTTTTATAAAAAAATTTTTATCAAAAATATTTTATAAATCGAAGTTATTGAAATTTTTTTTCTTGACAAAAAAAAATTATTTTTCTTAAAAATTATCGAAAATTTTTAAATTAAAAATATTTATCCGAAATGTTTTATAAAAAATTGTTCAATAATTTTCTATAAAAAGAAAATTTATTGAAAATTTTTAATTAAAAGAAAATTTTTTGTAAACTTTTTACAATAACGTAAATTATTAATGAAAATAAAATTAATCGGAAAATTTTAATAAAATTAATTTATCGAAAATTTTCGTTTTCTACAAATAATGAAATAAAATAAAACTTTTGAAAAATTTATATTTTTTATTGCTAGAAATTAATTTCTAACAACTCCACTAAAATTTTGAAAAAAAAAGAAAATTTATTGAAAATATTTTATGAAAGTAAGAATTATCAAAAAATATTTTTAAATTTAAAACTATCCAACCAACATTTTTGTATTTTTGTAAAGATTTTGTAATATTTAATTTCATAATAAAAAAATTTATCGATATATTTTTTTATATAATAGTTTTTTAAGCTTAAGGTCCTTTTAATAATAAAAAATCTTTTTGTTTTGTTTTATATTATTTGATCAATATTTTGCTACTTCTTTGTGTAGCATCATCAGGATACAAGTTTTTATTATATTTTAGTTTTTTGTTGGATTTGTGTCTTGATATTTGTTATTTAAAAAAAAAGCTTAAAAACTATTTATTTATTATTATTATTTATTTCATATATTTTTATAAAAAATATTTATCAAAAGTGTTTTTGCACAAAAATGTTTAAATAAAATTAAAAAAAAAATATTTAAAAATATTTAAAAATAAAAAAATATCGAAAATTTTTTTATAAAAATTAAATTTTTTCGAAAATGTTGGATAAAAAAAATTATTATATTTTTTTTTAAATCAAAATTTATTAATAATATTAAAAAAAAATATCAATTATTTTTTTTATAAAATAAAACTAAATGAAAATCGTATAAGAAATATTTTTTCGAAAAATTAAATTTCATGCTATTCTCGTCGTTAGACATATATTTTGTTTAATAGTAATAGAGAAAGGGAAGGTTTTGGTACTACTGTTTCTTAATCTTATAGTTTGGTTTGGCTAATATTATTATTTTACCTCTTCTTTTCAATATGTAGTATTGTTTTTGTTTAATTGTATTTTTCTTTAAATATGATTTTTGTTTCTTTTCGTTTTCGTTTGTAATCATCATTATCGTCATCGCCACCACCATATCAACATGGTCATATTTGTGTAAATTAAAACAGAATTGTTTTTTGTAAAAGCACTAAACAAAACTTGAACTGAAATTTGAAAATTTGGAAAGGAAAACTGGTATTTAACAAATGCCCTGCCAATTCATAAAGAACAAACAAGTTTTGCTCTTTTAACTGAAAGAGGAATTTTTTTCAACGATTTGGTGATTTTGCATGGTTCTCTTTAAATATAAAAATTTTCTTTGTGGTTTATTCTCATTTTCATGGTAGAAAAAATTAATTATTTATTTTTACCTGGTGTCAACCTGTTGCTTTGTTTTTGAGTTCTCATTCTCTCTCAAGTTAATATTAAGGGATACAGGTCGGCAAGTGTTGTCGAATGAATTTTCCACTTTTTTGTTGTAACAAAATTTTCGAAAAATTTTTATTATTTCTTTTAACAAAAAGTATTGTATATATTATTCTGTCTTAATTAAAATTTATTTTTTTACACATTATTTTTTTTTTATTCAAATTTGTAGTAAATTCACATTTTTAAAATAAATATTTATAGAAAATTTTCTATAAAGAATTTTTAAGAAATTTATGGATAAATTTTTCTATTTCTTAAAAGATTCTGGTATTTTTTTTACGAGTAAACCACAAATGGCTCATTAATAACATTTGCAAAAAAAAAAACGTGATATGAACTGTTGTAATAACCATATAAATTCTAAAATATCCTTCAGTTAATGCTCTTGCAACTGGTAACACCATTATGAAGGCCTATTCCAATTTTAATTAATCTAAGTCTTAAAAAATAAAATGTTTATATTTAAAATGTAAAGTTGACACCGCGTAATGGTAGAAATAGTACATACGTGTCGTTTATTCTCCAAGTCTCACTATCGTTTGTGTTGCAACCAAATTGTAACAGAGAGTAAGTTAGTGAAGTTGGCTGTAAAACAATTGTTATTTTTACCCTTCACCTGTGGTGCCAAGGGTTTATATATCCTAGTTTTGTCGTTTAATTTTAAATATGTACAATATTCACTTCCGATTAAATAATATATAAATTTTCTAAAAGCTTATGACTTGGGGAGGCGATTAACAAATGTCCCTCAGTCCGTGTGTTATTTGAAATCAACTTTAGGAAACTCTCATATGTTCCACAGATCTGAATGTGATATCAATGTTTCGATATTATCCGGGAATAAATCGCTACTGCAAGTTAGCACAATCGCCTATAACTTTCTGAGATATGAGGAAATAAACACAACTTCCTCTATTTGTGTCTTATATTTTTATCAAAAAAATCAAAATTTTTCAGCCCTAGAATAGCGTATGGACAGTTTTTCTACTATAGATACTGTAGATATTATATGCCTCTAAGGCTATTCATAAATTTATGCAAAAATCAGTCACAAATCGCCCGAGTTAAAGACAAAAAACTGTTTTTAATTAATTTTTTTTAATATATCAAGTTACTTACTTTTTTTTTGGATATCCTTAAGACACCAAAGTACAAGCTGTAGTCCCAAAAATTATTGCTAAAAAAAACTGACAAATCGGTTTGAAACTAACTGAGATACAAGCACAAAAATACAACTACTTCAGTGTTTTCTTTTAAAGTTTACAA
Organism: Phyto melanocephala; assembly: GCA_941918925.1. NCBI lineage: Eukaryota > Metazoa > Arthropoda > Insecta > Diptera > Rhinophoridae > Phyto > Phyto melanocephala. The sequence goes on from OW799237.1 coordinate 110,306,575, forward strand.
ACGATTTTTTCCAACTTCTTCGCAACAGGTAGGAGCAATATTGGTAGCAAAAGAATGGTAACTACTATAAACAAAGTCAAAATCCAATAAATGAATACATATATCGGTCAAATCTAGTATTTAAAAATGTATCATCCCCTTTAACCTCCACAATATTGGTATTAAATGAAAGGGATTGGCCACTAGAATATAGTAAACTACGAAAAAGTATAAAATTCAAGATGGCGTCCGAAACAAAATAGCGGACTATTTTTTTTTGTCCTGTCAATATGGGTATGAAGTGAGAGCGATTAACTATATAAATACAGTTAACTATATAAAAGTTCAAAATTAACAATGGGGGCGAAAACAACGTATAAAATTTAATTTAAAATCTAGGCTACGACGCTACGATGTGATAATTATACTTATGTAAATGATGGCGAAGCGTATTATCAGATTCAACACTGCCGAATAAAGCCCTTTTCCTTGTGTTTAACAACGTTGATGCTCTTATTTAAGAATGGCATTTTACTGTTAAAGCAAAAAGCTAGATTACGTTACGTTTGACGCTCTGATTTACATGGGTTTGGCTGGTAGTTTAAAAGATAACGTTTACTTTTTATCTCTTTAACTCAAACTCGATTTTCTATAAATAGTTTTATGACACATTAAGTTACGATACAAATTAGATAAACGACAACATATGTTATTTATGATCCATAACAGCACGATACGAATGTAAAGTGTAAAGTAAGAATCTACTTTCTCTTAGTTTTGTACATCACAAAAAGTTGCGATACAATTTAGATAAACAAGAACACGTTTTATTTATGACAAATTTCGCCAGTTGACCCTTAACAGCATGACATAAATCTACTAATTTGACCATAACTGATAATCCGCAAGACGGATACTTTCATTCATACAAGTAATAGTGGTGTTAACCTTTGACCGTCGATACATACATATCGTTGGTCACAAGTAGAAAGGCTCTAACTCAAATGATTGTAACTCTACAGAATAAAGTAAAAACTAAATAGAAAGTGTATTATTATAATATAAATTCTTCTGTAAAATTCTTTGTAAGAAACTTATTTTTGTTGCTATTGCGTTTAATTTTTGTGTCGGGTAAATTAGTGTGAAATAAAGGGTCCGCCATCTAACGTTTTTTTTCAACTAGTGCTTATTTCTTGAATGGTAACACTTAGCTCATATCTGATTTGACAGATAATTAGTTTTATCCTTCCGCTGAACGAATATAGTAGTGTATACGCTTGAACAATGCTGGGAAATATTGCGACATTACTTTGGCCAATTTTGCCAAAAAAAAATCATCTTTTCAGATGAAGCTCATTTTGATCTTGGCGGGTATGTAAACAAGCAAAATTGTCGCATTTGGGGTACAGAAAACCCGCACGCATACATTGAAAAGCCGATACACCCAAAACGAGTCACTGTTTGGTGCGGATTTTGGTCCAGAGGCATAACTGGGCCATTTTTCTTCGATAATGAGCAAGGAGTGGCCGTAGTCAATGGCGATCGTTATCGGGCCATGTTGAAGGAATTTTTGTTCACAAAAATTGAAGAGGAGGATATTGGCAACATTTGGTTTCAACGGGACGGCGCTACGTGCCACACAGCCGAAGTTACACTTTTTTTAATAGCATTTTCAAAAAAAAAAGTTATTTGACGGACCCTTTATATTGGCATCACTGAAATCTTATATTCGTAAAAATACGAGTTAGGGGCTTTCCACTTGTAACCATCGATATGTTAAATCTTTTATTATAAAAATTGTTTCCAGTATTTGGAAAGCTCTCTTGATGATTTGTATTTTTTTAACAAGTTTTTTTTTATTTTTTAGTTTTTGATATATTTTTTAATTTTTAAAATTTCGATTTTTAATTCTTATTTTTTTTTAATTCGGTATGAAATTTTTTTTTAAATTTTGAATTCAAAACGGCTGATATACAAATCTTAAATTATTTTGGCCCAATTTTGTTTAATAACTCAAAATTTTGACACAATAAAATTTTTTTAATCGTAAAATGTTATTAAATTAATGTGTTAACGTAATGGCGAAAAGTAGATTTATTCGCAACGGAAATTTTTTTATTAAGTACAATCAGAATCAAAATGAGAATTGTGTAACTTTAGCACAAAAGAGGCAACCATAAAAACGAGCACCACTATTTTCTGTGATAGCCTTCTTTGAAAGATCTTGGTTGTTTTGAAACAAGATAGTTTTGCCAATTATTGGTAAATATTGTTAAAATTTTTTTCGAAAATCGTGTTTTATATCCATCACCTGTGGTGCCAAGGGTATATTTATATAGCTTTGTCATTCCATTTGTAATGTGTACAATATTCTTTTAATGGGGTCCAAAAAGTATAAATTTTCTGAAAGCTTATGACTAGGGGAATCAATTAAAAAATGTCTGTTTGTCCGTGTCTTGTTTGAAATGAACTTTTAGAAGCCCTCACATGTTGCACAGATCTGTATGTATTATCAATGATTTTAAAATATCCGGGAATGAATTACTTTTGAAATCCAGTACAATTGCCTCATAACATTCGGAGATATAAGCAAATAAACAAGACTGCCTCAGTTTTTTCTCATATGTTTACCATAAAAGTCAAGATTTTTTAGCCCTAGAATTATTTTTAGACACGTTTGCTGTTATCCATAGATATAATATGCCTATAGGGCTATTCTTGAAAAAGCGTGAAAAATCCGTCTCTGATCCGCACAGTTATAGGCAAAAATATTTGTTAAAAATGTATATTTTTTTAGATGTATAAAGTTGCTTAAGATCCTAATAAATTTTCAAACACGCCAAAGACACAAAAATATAAGCCATCATCTCGAAAATTATTTCTGAGAAAAACTGACAAATCAGTTGGAAACTAACTGAGATATAAGTTACAAAATTGAATTATATGCTTCTGTGTTTTTTTTAAATTCAGTTTCAGGACAACGGAGAGGTGCGATATGGGTATCAAAACAAAGGGGCTTGACTAGCAAAATGTAGGACACAATAAAAAAAAAATTAAGTTCACGATGGCTCCCTTTACAAAATGGCGTACATTAAATTTATTTATGGGTCAAATCTAGTAATTCAAAATGTACCCAATTCAACCCCTCAATATTGGTATCAAATGAAAGGACTTGACCACTCAAATACAGTAAATTATGAAATAGTTAAAATCAATAATAGAGCCCTAAACAAAATTTGCTTATAATATAATGACAGACGCGTGCCAAGTAAAAAACAACTAACTAAATATGTTAAATAAATAATAAAGCAAAATGGCGTATAATATTAAAGTTGATAAATAGGCCATGCTATGATGTGGTCGCTGTACCTATGTACATGATGGTGAAGGGTATTTTTAGAATCAGCACAGCCGAATATATCGTTTTTGCTAGTTTACTTCGGGAATATTACCATGAGTTATATTTGCAATAATCTGTTCAGTGTTCAGTCAAGTTTGCCTTATTTAAAGTAAGGAAAATTCAAAAGTGATTTGACATCCACAAAGTTTTACTTATTGATGTGCCTTAGGGACACTTTTTTAAAAATGAGATTAGCAAGACAGTAACCATAATTGGCGAGAAGTTTAAAGTTATGATTAACATTTATTTCTGTACCTATTGTTTACTCATGTTGTTAAATAAAACCCACTAAATAGAATTAAAAATAAGTATAAAATCGTTAAAATGATCTGAAAATACCTAAAATGCCATTATTTTTAAAATATTACAAAATAGACAATAATTGTTGTTTTGCAGCCAACTTCACTACCTAATGCTAATGCTTAAATCGGAATTTCCAATTGCGAAGCATTGCCGGCGTGTTATTTGGGTTTGCATTATACAAATTGCAGGGGCATAGCGTTTTTGCAGTTAAAAAACGCTTGCTTGTTAAGGTTTACCTGCTAATAACTGCTTGCTATTCCCAGTTAATTATTAAAATTCTAAATAAAGTATCTCACACTCAAAATGAAATTTGCTGCAAGAAAAATTATTCAATGTAAATGTAAACTTATTTCGCATGGCTAAAATGGCAAAAACGTATCAGAAAAATTTAATTAAATACCGCTTTTTATGATTTAGCAAATTTAAAATAACTTGTATTTTTTCAGTATAAAATTCAATCGCGATATCGGCAACACTGATAACTACTGCTTTTTATACCCTTCACCTGTGGTGCACAAGGGTATATGTATATACATAGCTTTGTCATCCCGTTTGTAATTTCTAAAATTTTATTTAATTTCCGAGCCCATAAAGTATATATTTTCTGAAAGCTTATGAATAGAGGAGTCGATTAAGCCCTGACCGTCTGTCCGTGTGTTGGTTGAAATCAACTTTTGGAAGCAACTATATGTTCCTCAGATTTGTGTATGGTATCAATCTCTTGGAAATATCCGGAAATGAATTGAAATTCAACGCAATCGCCCGATAACTTTCTGAGATATGAGCAAAAAACCACGACCACCTCGTTTTTTTTCACAATTACAACAACAACATACATATATACTGGTTAGAGTAAACGTAGCATCGAATCCCAGCTGAGCCAAAAAAATATTTTTTATGTATTATTTATATTTTTATTAATTTTTTTTATATATTTTTTTAATTATTTTAAAAAAATTTTTTTCAAAATTTTTTTAATTTTTTTTTCAAAATTTTTTTAAATTTTTTTTTAAATTTTTTTTCGTAATTTTTTTTATTGTTTTTTTTTTGTTTTTAATATATTTTTTTTAAATTTTTTTTTAGAAACACATACGTAAACTCAATTTATAATTTTGCAATGGGATGTTTTTATATATGTATGTTTTTTATATGTATGTACGTATTTCATATGAGATGAATGGCAATACAAACAATTGTTATTGCATGACTACACGTTATGAAGGGTATATAAGATTCGGCACGGCCGAATATAGCACTGTTACTTGTTTCTATTCTATAGGAAAAGAAATTTAATTTTCATTAAGTCCCTTTTCCTTATGAATATCTTCTTTAAATAGAACGCGTACCTCAAAAATATTTTATTTTTCAAAATATTAAACTGAATGACAACAATGTTTTCTTAATTGACTCCAGTGGTGGTCAGTCACAACACTAGCAACCCCATTGTTTGTTGTTTTTTTTTTCGGTACAAGTACCTGTTTAAAATTTTTATTTTATTTTTATTTTCAAATAAAATTAGTCTATTGTTTTAAAATGTGTTTTTAAAAATATGTGATACATATCTTTATAAATGTATGTGTGTGTACATATTTCGGTGGACATATTGAAATTTGGCCTGCTGTTTAGCTAAGTAAGTGTTGAAAAAAGGGAGTTGTTTATGTGTGTAAGTGTGTATGTTTGTATATGCGTTTTCATCAATTTCCATTCAATATATAAAACCATTTAAAAAACTAATATATTCTTCTTGGTTATAAAACGACAAATTTAAAGTCAAGGTTATACAAATGAATATGAAAGTACTATTATTTGTTAAAAATTAGTTAGAGCTATTAAATGACAATTAAAAAGAGATATTTTTATCAAGAAAATCTCTTCAAAAATTGGAAATTCTTAAAACTATTACTTACATATACATATTTTTTTATTGTAAATACTCAATTGTATGCTGCTAAATAAATATTAATAAAATTTTAACCTCAAAAATATTTGCAACCTTAAAACACAACTCTATTCATATTTATTTATTTTTTTCTTTCATATTTTGGACAATACATTCTCTTTAAACAAATGACCGTTAAGATTTCATTCTGTTCGCTTAATTTAAAATATTTTTTGAATTTAATTTTAATGTGTTTTTTTTTAACAAAAGTCTGTTGTGTCAATAGTTCTTAAATAAAAATGAATTGATTAATTTTATTTTGTAACCGTGTTTACGGTTACAGGCATTAAGAACGAATAATAATTCAACGACTTGCATATGTGTGTGTGTGTGTTCAAATGTTGCCAAAATTATAATGAAATATTTTTATTTCGATAAAAGAGTTTTCTTGGGTTATTTTAAACGGCAAATTTTAGTTATACGAGTATGCAAATAATTGATTAAAAAAAATAAATTTTTGTATAAATTTGTTCAAAACTTTTTCATTTTGCTAGCGATATGATATACTTAGTACTTAACACTCGTTGTTCGAAATTTCTTAAGACTGTGTTACACAGTAGGGGTTTTTCGAAAAAATTAAAATGTAAAAGGGCAAATACCTTATTTACAATCAATAAAAATTTAATACATTTTATATTTAGTTTAAACTAAAATGAACAATAACATTAATTAGTGTTTGGTGAATATGTGCACATAAATACATGTATTTAACTTTAAATTAGTAAATAATAAAATTCAAAATAAAACGACATTTAAATAATGTAATAAACCCCATTTATTTTGAAAATTCGATCATACTTTCGATTCACTTGTTTTTTTTTCTCTTATTATTTGTTACAGATTGACTGATTGATTCATTATCGCACACACGAAACGCTAAAAGTGAGATGTTTCAATTTAGTAAGAAGGTATTTTTGGAAATTCGAACTTTAAGGGGGTAAAAACGGTTACCTTTTAGGTATATGCTGAATTAAAAATGTACTCATTAACTTGAAGAGGTATTGCAATAAGTTGATAGATGTTTAGGTAACTTTTTTGAGTTTTCAAAAACGATCAAAAACTATATTTTTATACTTTTTTACTGTCCTTCCAAACCCTTCCTAAACATAGGAAAATAGTTTCAACTGCGTTAATTACTTCACAAAAGAATATAAATAGAATTTCAGCATATTTTTTTAGGTAAAATTTTTTGTGGTACTTTTTGTTGAACAATTTTTTCTTATAAAGGGTGGACCATTTAAAAGTTTAAATGTAAAAATGCCATAAAATGAAAACGTTTAAAGATTTTGCCAAAATTTTTTTTTGGTTGTGAAGTACATTTGTTCCGGTAAGAAATAAAATATTATTTCATTTATATGGCTGCCGCGGCTGGCCTTATACCATTTTTTTTCGAAAGTATGGGCTTGTATTTCGGCAAAGGCCTCTAAATGCTCAATTATCTCTGGTTTGTCTGCATAACACTTGCCTTTTGCGACGCGCCACAGAAAATAAATCAAAGCTTCTTGGCGGCCAATTGACATCACCATTTTGGCAAATTAAACCGCCATCAAACGTTTTACGCAATAAATCGATTGTGACATAAGATGTATGGCAAGTTGCACCATCCTGTTGAAACCAAACATCGTTCACATCAATACCATGAATAGCGGGCATAATGAAATTGATTATCATGGTGTGATAGGTGTCCCCATTGACCGTAATGGTCGCGTCGTCCTCATTTTCAAAGAAATATGGACCAATAATGCCTCCGCACCAAACAGTCACTCGTAATGGGTGCATTTACTTCTGCAACAGCACGGTTTTCTGAACCCCAAATACGGCAATTTTGCCTTTTAACGTACCCACCAAGATGAAAATAAGCTTGATCCGAAAAGATGACTTTTTTGTACGACATTTTCGTGAAATTTGCAACCAATTAATTGCCTTTGTTTTAGAAGTAAATTTCCAATAAAACCCGATCCCAATCCACGCGTAAAACGATTTATTACGTTCAGCGGAGATATTTTGAATTTTATGACAGAATGGAATGGCATAAGTATTGCCAGATTCGAAATAATTGATGGTTTAAACATTAACCAATAGATGGCCCACCCTTTATTATGTAATAGGACATGATTTGAATATTATTATTACCTAATAGAATATGGAAAATTTTTAAGACGAAATTTCTGAAACTTTATTGTGGGACAAAAAATGTACTCAAATGAGGAAAATATGAATAATTCCTAATTACCTATATAACTTCCAAACACATAAATATTGGAATAAAAACTTTAAGTGTTTAGTTACTTCGCGAAAAAATATATATAAGATTTCGCCATTTTTTTTTTAATTCACACGTACAAGGAGAGGTAAAAATTGTTCCTGTTCTTGGTACTTTTTGAAAAAAAATTTTTTCTTATATTGTATTATGCAATAGGACATGACTTGATAGAAAAGAATCAGGTCTATTATTAACCCGTTATGTCCTACTGTTGCCATATGGCAACACTCTCTGTATCAGTTGTTACTCAGCTTTTCCTAAGCATAGGTAACGGTTATTATGAAATTAGCGAATATTTGAGAATGTTTATATAATGTTTTTACTATTTTAGGTAAAAGAAAGTCAATTTCGTTTAAAGCGTCTTGTTTATAAGCTGTATTTTGGAAGTGCAAAAAAATAAGTTGTAAAATTTTATAAAAATGGATTTCATGAAAAATTAATTGCCAATATTTTTCAAAACTTGTTGTATAATTTTTTAAGTTATTTGATTAATTAATTTTGTAAGAAGTGTATCTTTGTTTTTGCGTAAAAATTATATATATTAAATGTTGATATCATATGTATATTTAATTTTTTTCATACACGTTGCCATGTGGCAACGGCAGGCGTTATATGGTGTTTCATATTTGCATAGTGAATAAATAAATTAATTAATTAATTTTTTGAAATATGTTTAGAATTTAACAGATAGTTAACATTTTCTGATGCCTTAGACTTCCTGGAACCGTTGATAATGAAACCAAAAATAAAGTTACAAAGATTTTTGTTGAACCACCTGAAAATGATGGCTATATAAGCGGTGAAGACGACGCTTCAAAAGAAGAAGGCGGTATCCCAGACAACATTTTTCCTTCTCTGCTGAAATCGAATTACGAAATAATCTTTTGAAACTGGACAGCGATAAGAATCTAGTTAAGACATAGATGATCTGCACAATTCGGTTGCAAATTCTACGGTAAGTGTCAATTCTCAACAGAAAGAATGATGGTATAGATCATCCCGTAATACTAATTATTGAAAAACGACGTTGCGCCGGAGAAACTTGCAAAACCATTGGTCGAAAAGCCTGTAAAAAGTGCGACATTGGCAGATATTCAGAGATATAATAATCGTCAATCCTCAATCTCCAGGCCGCAGTGGACGATCATAATGAGCGTTGAGGCTCATTTTCACCTCAGAGGGTACGTGAACAACTATTGCTTCTGGGGCACTGAAAATCCACATGGAGCCATTGCACCTGCTCAAAGTGTCTGCATGGTGCACTGTTCATGCTGGAGGAGTCAAAGGGCCGAGTTTTTTCTGCCGCAATTCAAAAAATTAGGACTGGAGGATATGTGGTTCCAAAAGGACGTAGCAACGTCACACACTTGGCGAGCCACAACCGATATTCTGAAGGCGGTGTTTACGTGAATAAGCCCGAAACTCTGGAAGCCCTTAAGGACAACATGAGAGCTAAAATCTATCGCCCGAAGTTCTCGCCAAAGTGATGAAAATTGACCTAAAAAGCGCCCATTTGGTCGATATAATCTTCGCGACTTGACCTATGAAAGTCTAAAGGTTCAAATAAACACAATCAAAAAAAAAAAATCGAAATTTTTCAAACCACATCGGATAATTTGTATTGTATTGTTTGTTTTTTAATAAAATATATCAACAAAAAATTATTTCATTATTATATTTTGTAAGTTGAGATAGTTCCTGGCGTTGCCATATGGCAACAGTCTTTCCTGGCTCCAGCAGGACCAGGACAAAAAAAATAATTATGACGAAAAGATCTTTTCATGAGTGTGATTGGAATTTGATAATTTTTTTTTTTAATTTGTGCAATAAATTATTCTCGGACATAATGGGTTAAGATGAAATTTTCAAAGAACTTTTAGGAGAACATATTAAGTACCCAGAAGGGGGAAATATGGAAAAATATATAAAATTCCTAATTACTGGTTCAATTTTGATAATCTTTGTATTAGGTAATTCATCAGACATAAAAAACTGAGTAACGAATAATAACGAAGTAAAAAGGGGAATGCAGCTTTGTACTTTTTCAATCATGTCTACTTAAATAATTTTTTTAATATGGCTAATCCAAAAATATACTTTTTCCCATTAACATTTTGTATTTTCTAAATTTATGAATCTAAAATTTGGAAATCAGGGACTTTTTTGACCCAAAACTTAATTTTTCGCATTTCTATGGTACTTTTTGTTAGTGACTTTTGATAAAAAAAAATTTGTTCTTTCATATATATCGTTGATTGATATTAATTTACAATCGGAAGAGTGTCAGAACGTGGGAAAATAAAATGAGAGTAATTAGCCTTAAGCTTCGTACACACGGTTGTCAGATCGTACAATATTGTGTGAAAAATTGGTAGCAAATACCTTACAACCGTGTGAACTGGCAATGTTTGCATAACAATGTTGGCAGAAAAGTCATTGTCATACCATTGATAGACGGCAACCTGACAACAATATTGTCAGATATATTGCAATCGTCTGAACAACTTTCATCGTTATTGTCAGACCATTGAAATATGTTGTCAGATAATTTTATATTGGCAGATGTACAAGTTTTGTGCATATGACAATGGCGTCATTGTCATACAAGTTAGTGATGTCAGATGTATAAAATGTTGCTTTTAGTATTGTTGAATAGAATGTTGTTTTTAGGAATTTTCTTGTACTTTCTATTTTATTTATACATAAAAACAATTAAGAACGTTATATTCGACCATGACTAATCTACTATATATGTCACCAGCACTCGCTTGAATAATGCAGATATTAACTTTATCATAATTTACAAAGAAAAGTTGATAGCAAAAATATACATACATATGTTTGTAGTATATGCATAAATATATATAAACACTATAATCATAGACGTCTATACATACATATACAAACTACATAATCTCGGACTTCTATACGTTCATACATACTTGCATATACGAAATAATACATGCTAACTAAATATGCCTTTTCATTTGATACCAATATTGTAGAGAGTAAAATTTTAATTATCAAAATATAATTATATTTATTGATTTATAGCGTAATCTATTTTACTATTCAAGCCCTTTTATTTAATACCCATATTAATTTACAAATATGTAATTCGCCCTTTTGTATTGGACGCCATCTTAAATAAAGAATTTTTGTTAAGCCTACTGTATTTTACAGGTCAAGCCCTTTCATTTGATACCACTATTGATGGCGGTAAGTTTTTAATTACAAAAATCATCTTATGTATACAAATTTGTTCGATATTTTGTCATGGCGTCCATCTTGATTTTTATAGGTTATACATGATATTCTGTATTCTACTTGTCAGTTCCTTTAATTTGATCCCAATATTGCAGGGGGTAAATTAGATAAATTTTTAATAACTAAAATTCACTCATTATACAAATTTGTTCGCCATTCTGTCATGACGGCCATCTTGAATTTGAAACTTTTTCATAATTTTTTTACATAAATTGTATACTAGGAAAAATTTAGGAGATTTTTTTAAAAACGTGGGAATTTTAAGTATGTATCTTCATATGGCATCACTGCAAAACGCTCTTTCAATGCAACAGCTGTTGTGCAAAAAAAAATTGTTAATTTTCTTGAGGGTGTGAAGATAAATTCGTCAGTTAAATACGTCCCACATCAATGTTAACTACATTCCACACTCTGTTAAGTAAGTTAAATTTTAAAAATTAAGATTTTTTTGATAAATAAACAAAAAAACTCACTTTTTTTAATAATAATTTATAAAAAACAAATTAATTAAGTAAAATTAATAAAAAAAATTTAGAAAAATGTACGTTATGTTTGAATTTATAGACTATGAATATGCTCATTTTGAGGCGTCCAGGCGGGCCATTTCGGACATACCTGAATGGGGTTGTGACATATCGGGTAAAAGCCCTTGCCGAGTAGAATACAAAACTGGAACGGGTATATTAAGTTCTTTCTCAGGAGCGGCGCTACAGGGGGTGGAAATATACAAAAATGTCCTACTTGTATTACAAATATTCTAAGTGATATGCGGGCCATTTCCGACATACCTGAATGGGGTTGTGACATATCGGGTGAAAGCCCCGGCTGAGTAAATTACAAAACTGAATTGGGTATATTAGGTTATTTCTCAGGAGCGGCGCTACAGGGGGTGCAAATATATGAAAATATCATACTTGTATTACAAATATTCTAAGTGTTATGCGGGCCATTTTGGACATACCTGAATGGGGTTGTGACATATCTGGTGAAAGCCCCTGACCAGTAGATTACAAAACTGAAACGGGTATATTAAGTTCTTTCTCAGGAGCGGCACAACAGGGGATGGAAATTATATAAAATTTGCTACTTGTATTAAAAATATTATGCGTGCCATTTTGGACATACCTGAATCGTGTTGTGCAATATCAGATAAAAGCCCTCGAGGAGTAAATTACGAAAAAAAACGGGCATATTAAGTCTACTCTAAGGAGAGGACCTACAGGGGGTGGAATAGGTTAAAATGACCCTTTAGTATTAAAATATTCTAAGTGATATGCGGGCCATTTCCGACATACCTGAATGGGGTTGTGACATATCGGGTGAAAGCTCTTGATGAGTAGATTACAAAACTAAAGCGGGTATATTCAGTTCTTTCTCAGGAGCGGAGCTACAGGGGGTGGAATATGTTAAAATGCCCCTTTAGTATTAAAATATTCTAAGTGATATGCGGGCCATTTCCGACATACCTGAATGGGGTTGTGACATATCGGGTGAAAGCTATTAATGAGTAGATTACAAAACTGAAACGGGTATATTAAGTTCTTTCTCAGGAGCGGCGCTGCAGGGGATGAAAATATACGAAAAGTCCTACTTGTATTAAAAATATTCTAAGTGATATGCGGGCCATTTTGGACATACCTGAATCGGGTTGTGACATACCGGATGAAAGCTCTTGAGGAGTAGATTACAAAACTAAATTGGGTATATTCAGTTCTTTATCAGGAGCGGAGCTACAGGGGGTGGAATATGTTAAAATGCCCCTTTAGTATTAAAATATTCTAAGTGATATGCGGGCCATTTTGGACATACCTGAATGGGGTTGTGACATATCGGGTGAAAGCTCTTGATGAGTAGATTACAAAACTAAAGCGGGTATATTCAGTTCTTTCTCAGGAGCGGAGCTACAGGGGGTGGAATATGTTAAAATGCCCCTTTAGTATTAAAATATTCTAAGTGATATGCGGGCCATTTCCGACATACCTGAATGGGGTTGTGACATATCGGGAGAAAGCTCTTGATGAGTAGATTACAAAACTAAAGCGGGTATATTCAGTTCTTTCTCAGGAGCGGAGCTACAGGGGGTGGAATATGTTAAAATGCCCCTTTAGTATTAAAATATTATAAGTGATATGCGGGCCATTTCCGACATACCTGAATGGGGTTGTGACATATCGGGTGAAAGCTCATGATGAGTAGATTACTAAACTAAAGCGGGTATATACAGTTCTTTCTCAGGAGCGGAGCTACAGGGGGTGGAATATGTTTAAATGCCCCTTTAGTATTAAAATATTCTAAGTGATATGCGGGCCATTTCCGACATACCTGAATGGGGTTGTGACATATCGGATGAAAGCTCTTGATGAGTAGATTACAAAAATAAAGCGGGTATATTCAGTTCTTTCTCAGGAGCGGAGCTACAGGGGGTGGAATATGTTAAAATGCACCTTTAGTATTAAAATATTCTAAGTGATATGCGGGCCATTTCCGACATACCTGAATGGGGTTGTGACATATCGGGTGAAAGCTCTTGATGAGTAGATTACAAAACTAAAGCAGGTATATTCAGTTCTTTCTCAGGAGCGGAGCTACAGGGGGTGGAATATGTTAAAATGCCACTTTAGTATTAAAATATTCTAAGTGATATGCGGGCCATTTCCAACATACCTGAATGGGGTTGTGACATATCGGGTGAAAGCTATTAATGAGTAGATTACAAAACTGAAACGGGTATATTAAGTTATTTCTCAGGAGTGGCGCTGCAGGGGATGAAAATATACGCCGCAGCGCCGCTCCTGAGAAAGAACTTAATATACCCGTTTCAGTTTTGTAATCTACTCATTAATAGCTTTCACCCGATATGTCACAACCCCATTCAGGTATGTCGGAAATGGCCCGCATATCACTTAGAATATTTTAATACTAAAGGGGCATTTAAACATATTCCACCCCCTGTAGCTCCGCTCCTGAGAAAGAACTGTATATACCCGCTTTAGTTTAGTAATCTACTCATCAAGAGCTTTCACCCGATATGTCACAACCCCATTCAGGTATGTCGGAAATGGCCCGCATATCACTTATAATATTTTAATACTAAAGGGGCATTTTAACATATTCCACCCCCTGTAGCTCCGCTCCTGAGAAAGAACTGAATATACCCGCTTTAGTTTTGTAATCTACTCATCGAGAGCTTTCACCCGATATGTCACAACCCCATTCAGGTATGTCGGAAATGGCCCGCATATCCCTTAGAATATTTTAATACTAAAGGGGCATTTTAACATATTCCACCCCCTGTAGCTCCGCTCCTGAGAAAGAACTGAATATACCCGCTTTAGTTTTGTAATCTACTCATCAAGAGCTTTCACCCGATATGTCACAACCCCATTCAGGTATGTCCAAAATGGCCCGCATATCACTTAGAATATTTTAATACTAAAGGGGCATTTTAACATATTCCACCTCCTGTAGCTCCGCTCCTGAGAAAGAACTGAATATACCCGCTTTAGTTTTGTAATCTACTCCTCAAGAGCTTTCATCCGGTATGTCACAACCCCATTCAGGTATGTCGGAAATGGCCCGCATATCACTTAGAATATATTAATACTAAAGGGGCATTTTAACATATTCCACCCCCTGTAGCTCCGCTCCTGAGAAAGAACTGAATATACCCGCTTTAGTTTAGTAATCTACTCATCAAGAGCTTTCACCCGATATATCACAACCCCATTCAGGTATGTCGGATATGGCCCGCATATCACTTAGAATATTTTAATACTAAAGGGGCATTTTAACATATTCCACCCCCTGTAGCTCCGCTCCTGAGAAAGAACTGAATATACCCGCTTTAGTTTTGTAATCTACTCATCAAAAGCTTTCACCTGATATGTCACAAACCCATTCAGGTATGTCGGAAATGGCCCGCATATCACTTAGAATATTTTAATACTAAAGGGTAATTTTAACATATTCCACCCCCTGTAGCTCCGCTCCTGAGAAAAAACTGAATATACCCGCTTTAGTTTTGTAATCTACTCATCAAGAGCTTTCACCCGATATGTCACAACCCCATTCAGGTATGTCCAAAATGGCCCGCATATCACTTAGAATATTTTAATACTAAAGGGGCATTTTAACATATTCCACCCCCTGTAGCTCCGCTCCTGAGAAAGAACTGAATATACCCGCTTTAGTTTTGTAATCTACTCATCAAGAGCTTTCACCCGATATGTCACAACCCCATTCAGGTATGTCCAAAATGGCCCGCATATCACTTAGAATATTTTAATACTAAAGGGGCATTTTAACATATTCCACCTCCTGTAGCTCCGCTCCTGAGAAAGAACTGAATACACCCAATTTAGTTTTGTAATCTACTCCTCAAGAGCTTTCATTCGGTATGTCACAACCCCATTCAGGTATGTCGGAAATGGCCCGCATATCACTTAGAATATATTAATACTAAAGGGGCTTTTTAACATATTCCACCCCCTGTAGTTCCGCTCCTGAGAAAGAACTGAATATACCCGCTTTAGTTTAGTAATCTACTCGTCAAGAGCTTTCACCCGATATATCACAACCCCATTCAGGTATGTCCAAAATGGCCCGCATATCACTTAGAATATATTAATACTAAAGGGGCATTTTAACATATTCCACCTCCTGTAGCTCCGCTCCTGAGAAAGAACTGAATATACCCAATTTAGTTTTGTAATCTACTCCTCAAGGGCTTTCATCCGGTATGTCACAACCCCATTCAGGTATGTCGGAAATGGCCCGCATATCACTTAGAATATATTAATACTAAAGGGGCATTTTAACATATTCCACCCCCTGTAGCTCCGCTCCTGAGAAAGAACTGAATATACCCGCTTTAGTTTTGTAATCTACTCATCAAGAGCTTTCACCCGATATGTCACAACCCCATTCAGGTATGTCCAAAATGGCCCGCATATCACTTAGAATATATTAATACTAAAGGGGCATTTTAACATATTCCACCCCCTGTAGCTCCGCTCCTGAGAAAGAACTGACTATACCCAATTTAGTTTTGTAATCTACTCCTCAAGAGCTTTCATCCGGTATGTCACAACCCCATTCAGGTATGTCGGAAATGGCCCGCATATCACTTAGAATATATTAATACTAAAGGGGCATTTTGACATATTCCACCCCCTGTAGCTCCGCTCCTGAGAAAGAACTGAATATACCCGCTTTAGTTTAGTAATCTACTCATCAAGAGCTTTCACCCGATATATCACAACCCCATTCAGGTATGTCGGAAATGGCCCGCATATCACTTAGAATATTTTAATACTAAAGGGGCATTTTAACATATTCCACCCCCTGTAGCTCCGCTCCTGAGAAAGAACTGAATATACCCGCTTTAGTTTTGTAATCTACTCATCAAGAGCTTTCTCCCGATATGTCACAACCGCATTCAGGTATGTCGGAAATGGCCCGCATATCACTTAGAATATATTAATACTAAAGGGGCATTTTAACATATTCCACCCCCTGTAGCTCCGCTCCTGAGAAAGAACTGAATATACCCGCTTTAGTTTAAAAATCTACTCATCAAGAGCTTTCACCCGATATATCACAACCCCATTCAGGTATGTCGGAAATGGCCCGCATATCACTTAGAATATTTTAATACTAAAGGGGCATTTTAACATATTCCACCCCCTGTAGCTCCGCTCCTGAGAAAGAACTGAATATACCCGCTTTAGCTTTGTAATCTACTCATCAAGAGCTTTCACCCGATATGTCACAACCCCATTCAGGTATGTCGGAAATGGCCCGCATATCACTTAGAATATTTTAATACTAAAGGGTCATTTTAACCTATTCCACCCCCTGTAGGTCCTCTCCTTAGAGTAGACTTAATATGCCCGTTTTTTTTCGTAATTTACTCCTCGAGGGCTTTCATCTGATATTGCACAACACGATTCAGGTATGTCCAAAATGGCACGCATAATATTTTTAATACAAGTAGCAAATTTTATATAATTTCCATCCCCTGTTGTGCCGCTCCTGAGAAAGAACTTAATATACCCGTTTCAGTTTTGTAATCTACTGGTCAGGGGCTTTCACCAGATATGTCACAACCCCATTCAGGTATGTCCAAAATGGCCCGCATAACACTTAGAATATTTGTAATACAAGTATGATATTTTCATATATTTGCACCCCCTGTAGCGCCGCTCCTGAGAAAGAACCTAATATACCCAATTCAGTTTTGTAATTTACTCAGCCGGGGCTTTCACCCGATATGTCACAACCCCATTCAGGTATGTCGGAAATGGCCCGCATATCACTTAGAATATATTAATACTAAAGGGGCATTTTAACATATTCCACCCCCTGTAGCTCCGCTCCTGAGAAAGAACTGAATATACCCGCTTTAGTTTAGTAATCTACTCATCAAGAGCTTTCACCAGATATATCACAACCCCATTCAGGTATGTCCAAAATGGCCCGCATATCAATTAGAATATTTTAATACTAAAGGGGCATTTTAACATATTCCACCCCCTGTAGCTCCGCTCCTGAGAAAGAACTGAATATACCCAATTTAGTTTTGTAATCTACTCCTCAAGAGCTTTCATCCGGTATGTCACAACCCCATTCAGGTATGTCGGAAATGGCCCGCATATCACTTAGAATATATTAATACTAAAGGGGCATTTTAACATATTCCACCCCCTGTAGCTCCGCTCCTGAGAAAGAACTGAATATACCCGCTTTAGTTTAGTAATCTACTCATCAAGAGCTTTCACCCGATATATCACAACCCCATTCAGGTATGTCGGAAATGGCCCGCATATCACTTAGAATATTTTAATACTAAAGGGGCATTTTAACATATTCCACCCCCTGTAGCTCCGCTCCTGAGAAAGAACTGAATATACCCGCTTTAGTTTTGTAATCTACTCATCAAGAGCTTTCACCCGATATGTCACAACCCCATTCAGGTATGTCGGAAATGGCCCGCATATCACTTAGAATATTTTAATACTAAAGGGTCATTTTAACCTATTCCACCCCCTGTAGGTCCTCTCCTTAGAGTAGACTTAATATGCCCGTTTTTTTTCGTAATTTACTCCTCGAGGGCTTTCATCTGATATTGCACAACACTATTCAGGTATGTCCAAAATGGCACGCATAATATTTTTAATACAAGTAGGACTTTTCGTATATTTTCATCCCCTGCAGCGCTGCTCCTGAGAAAGAACTTAATACACCCGTTTCAGTTTTGTAATCTACTCGTCAAGGGCTTTCACCAGATATGTCACAACCCCATTCAGGTATGTCCAAAATGGCCCGCATAACACTTAGAATATTTGTAATACAAGTATGATATTTTCATATATTTGCACCCCCTGTAGCGCCGCTCCTGAGAGAGAACCTAATATATCCGATTCAGTTTTGTAATCTACTCAGCCGGGGCTTTCATCCGATATGTCACAACCCTATTCAGGTATGTCCGAAATGGCCCGCATATCACTTACAATATTTGTAATACAAGTAGGACATTTTTGTATATTTCAACCCCCTGTAGCGCCGCTCCTGAGAAAGAACTTAATATACCCGTTTCAGTTTTGTATTCTACTCGGCAAGGGCTTTTACCCGATATGTCACAACCCCATTCAGGTATGTCCGAAATGGCCCGCCTGGACGCCTCAAAATGAGCATATTCATAGTCTATAAATTCAAACATAACGTACTATTTTCTAATTTTTTTTTATTAATTTTACTTAATTAATTTGTTTTTTATAAATTATTATTATAAAAAGTGAGTTTTTTTGTTTATTTATCGAAAAAATCTTAATTTTTAAAATTTAACTTACTTAACAGAGTGTGGAATGTAGTTAACATTGATGTGGGACGTATTTAACTGACGAATTTATCTTCACACCCTCAATTTTCTTGCGTGTTTCTTGTTTCAGTTTAGATTTGTGTCAATAAGTGGAGAACAAAATGAAAATAATAAAAATTATTGTAAATATGAAGAGGACAGTACAGAGTATTCCATTTTTAAATTTGTGAAAGCTTTTCTAGATCCCCAGACGCTATCGGAATCTACGATTGTAAAAAAAACATGACCAAAGCAATTTCTGACAACAGATATGCCAATTTTTTTTATACCGTCGTCTGACAACCGTCTAAACTTACAATTTTTTGTCGGACAACATCGTCAGATAATGTTATTGTCAGAACAACATCTGCCAATGAAATTGTAAGCTTTTCTGACAAAAGTCTTACAACCGTCAGAACTGACAATTTACCTTATGGAAGCAATTCTTCATTGTCATTCCATTGTTAGCATATGTTTAGGTGTAGCAATTAAGTAAAATCTGACAACCGTCTGTACAGAGCTTAACTTCCGTCAATATAATTAAGGGCCGAGTTTTTAGGCGGGGCTTCGAAAACTCAATTCTGCTTAATAATTGTCTTTCGATGAGAATTTGGCTTCATACACAAACAGTTTAAAAGAAGACGCCGAAATATTGTAGCTAAAATAAACTGTCAACATCTAGCTGCCCTTAATAAAAATCCTCTTTGAGGTAAAAATACTTTTAGGTGCCATACCAAAGACCATGCAAAATTACCATCGTCTTACGCTTAATGCTGTTATTAAGATACGGATGTAACTTATATAAGGCGCCCCGGTAGACAAGTCACTAGTGTGCTGGGGGTTGCAGGTTTGATTCCCACCAGAGACTCTGGACTGGTCTGCTTCCTTTTCTCTTCTATTCTATTTCTATTCTAACTATTCTATTCATATGGAGCGCACAACATGCCAATTGGGCATAATACCTGTCGTGGGTTTGGGCTTTTAGTGTCCCTCTTTTTAACCTAACCTAAGTCTAAATGAATAAGTATCCCTGGCGTCATTGGTATTGTTTCCCAAGGGTAATCAGGGACTAAATTTTCGCATAAGTACGGATTTTTTTTAAATTTGTGAGTTTTCTCTGCTTTTGGTTTATGATTCCTAATAAGAATATTCTCATTTTTGCACGTAATCGAATGAGAGAATTTGGGGTCTATCTTGTGTTTGGCTTTTTTCATCGAGTGTGGCACACACTTAGCTTGTCATATTAAAGCATATACGATCGGTCGGTTTTTGCTTATCCACCATTTAGGGGCTTGAAAGAATCACTTGTGAGTTTTACCATAACCAAGTGGCAATATACTTTTAAGCAGCCATTAATTATAACCGAAAATTACCGTTCGTCTCACACGTACGTCCACAGTGAATCATTGCAAGATATTTGAAAAATCCCATCAACATTTTTTTACTGTTTTAAACAGTGCTGACTTCACTCGTTTACCGTATGGCATACAAAAAAATGTTAAAATTGTTTGTACTGTAAAAAAAGAGACTAATTTATTTCAATTTTAATTTTTTTTATATTTTTCACTGACTTGCTGCTTCCGTTTTTAGCAGTGTGTAAAGGAAAAGCGTATTGAGGATAATATTCTATAAAAAACGCTTCTTGAATCACTTACTTAGTGCTTACCTTCTTCAAGATTCTTTTGTAGAAGGCATGATTTTTATATGCGCTTATTTCACCCCTACCAGAAGCAGCTTAATCGTGCTGAAGAAAAAAATATGATTGAAATAAATTTGTCTCCCTTTTTAACTGCTAAACTTATAAGCAGTGCAGAAGGTAGTTACAATTAATGAATAAAGTCAGCACAATTTAGAAAATTCATAAGAAAATTTTGGTGGGAACTGACAGGAAACATTCCTGCCTAGTGCAATAACACCTACAACCTGATACTGTTGTTTTATTTTTATTTTTCCTTGTGACCAACTGATGCAATTTTATGATGATTCATAAAATCTTAAGTGTTCGTTCGCTCATTTAGTTGTGTTGCGATTCAGACGGATGAGGACTGTAAAATAAATTTCAAATTTGCCTCTACATATTTATGTACGTATTTCTGTATGTAAATATTTTTTTTTGCGCTACAGCTTGAAAGGAACGTGTTCCACATTTTTAATTTCCATGTTCACTTTTTATTACTATTTGTTTTATTATACAATAATAATTTTAATTTTTTTTCTTTTTTTTTTCAATAAAACAAATACTAGTGTTAACGACATACATATACAACGAGTGCGACGTATGTTCAGACTGTTACAAGTGACAGTTTTGTTAAAAATAGAAAAGCAAAATGCATTTTTTTTTTAATTGTACAATAAATATTTTGGTATTATTTATTTAGCGATATTGTGAAAAAAATCAAATAATTTCGAGAAAATTTAAAAAATATGGTGGTTTATTTGATTTATAGTTTTATGCACTACTGCTCCATTTTTACGAATTTAAAAAAAAAAAGTTTTGATTTGGAAACGTGGGCGTTTTTATTGTCTGTCTAGTTTGTTTGCTTTTCTTTTCTATTGTACATATGTGCATGTGTGTGTTTGTATGTGTGCTTAAAGCGGAGGAAAAAAATTTTACATTTTAAAACTTCTCTGTAATTCCGAAATTATTAAAATTTTAATACATTTTTTTGATAGTTGTTGTTGTTGCTTGTCCAAAACAGTATACATATACCGGTAATACTGCGTGTGTGTCTACTAAGGAGCTGCGTAAAATGTTCTTAAAGTGAAGTGTTCTATTTCACACTACTTTCAATCACAATTTCAGTGTTTGGCTAGGCGCACAACAGCGACGAATAACTAATTTTGGCTAATACCCCTAACAGACATATGGTTTACTACATTTATACCATGTACATGTTCATGGTATATAAACCATCACTAATCTAGTTTGTTCAATTGTATGTATATCACATTTATACGAGTTACGTTTTGTTGCATATAAACTAATCATAAACCGATTTGTGCAATGGTTTAATTGTAGTTTAGGTTGATACACATGTAGAATACCATACTAATATCGTATACAAACCCTATGTCTGCCAGCGAATTCGTCGGTAAAAATTCGCTGTGCAATTCGTCATATGAAGCACAATAACGTCGAAAAAGTAACATCTATTATAAAGGTGAGGGTACAACCATAATGCACGATGTAAATTGTGAGTCCCACTTTAACGTCAAGTATTTTTTTACTCCACTTAATTTGTATTTTTTTGTTTAATTGTTTGAGAAATTCAATCATAAATGGGTACATAGTTAAGCAGCGCCTTAAGATTTTTGAAACCTTTGGAAAAAATGGCGTTCAAATCAAAATGCTGAAAAAATAAAGTCATTTTTATTGACGAGGCACACTTTCACCTTAATACACAAACAGAATTGCTACATTAGGGCAAATGACAATCCACGAGTGATTATTGAAAACTCGATGCATTAACAAAGTGTTTGGTGCGTTTAATGAGCTGGCGGCGCCATCGGGACGTACTTTTGCAAAAATAAGGTCGGCAAAGCAGTTAACGTGAAAAATGTTTGCTATCACGCGATAATAACAGACTTTTTCTAGTCAGAAATTGGGGATATGGACCTGAACGAAATGTAATTCCAAGAAGATGGTGCTACACAGCCCACGAAACAATGACTCTTTTGTGCGAGAAACTCAATAGACGTATTATCGATGTTAATGTGCCGCGACGATCCACACATCCATTTGTTCATACAATGTTTGGCAAAAAATATAAGGAGTGCTCATAGAATGTTGAAATTTGGAACAGAGCCTTTGGTTAGCTTAATTAAGAAAGATATAAAGTTTCATCAAAATTGGCCACGCCCTCTACCCACCGCCCATAGAACCCAAAAATTATTTTTGGTCCAAAGTTTTTAAAATTTAGCACAGAGCCTTTATTATCTCAATTAAAGCCCACCACTGACCGCCCATATAACCCATATTATATTTTTTCCCACAACTTTTTGTCTCTTTACCGAAACTAATTAAATGAAAATTAAAAATTAAACTAAAATTTCATGAATTTGGAGACAAATTTTATGATTTTATGAAAGATTATTTATTATTTAAACTTTTTTTTATAGAACAAATTTTTATCTATCATATCTTTTATAATTTATAATTTTATAATTCTTTTTTTAAATACGCAGAAAAGGCGATATTTAAAAAAAAATCACTATTTAAATCAGAGCAATAAACTACAAACACTATAGAAGTGCGTAAACAGTTTTCAATGTTTTGGACCAAAATTTACATCTGGCTTTATTTCATTATTTCAAAGACAAATAAACGGTTTTTTGGGATACAATTTATGGATTCTTCATACTGAATCAATTTTTTACAAAACTGCATCATTACATTTTTAAGTTTTATGTGTCGAAAAATATTACTTATTGCACAAAAAAGCCCACTGTGCGATCGTGTGATTTATCATTATTGGATTTTTTCTTTGGGAATATTAAAAAGAAAAATTTGCTTTAATAAGCCAAAAACATTTCAAGAACGAAATTATTAATTATTATTAAAATTATCAATTATATCTTAGTGGCATTAAAAATTTGGACTATTGGATAGAAGTATGCCATCGAAACCGTGGCGAGCATATGGTCGAAATTTTATTTCACACATAATTTTCATAGATCTATGATAATAGAAAATATCCTGGAAATTTTTCGTTGTATTTAAAATCAATTAATTATTTAAAAATGTTAAAATAAATAATAAATTAATTAACAGTGTTACTAATAAATTACATTTAAGACAGCTTAACGAGAAAATACTTTTTTATAACTCATCTCATTACAGAACATGGGAAGCCTACTCTCAAAACATTCAAATATATTTTGAATGTTCTACTTTATTTTTGTTCTGATTCAGCTTCATTTTATTCAAACGTCGTCAAACTATATTTTTAGTGTAAATCAAAACACATACATATTTTTGCAAGTATGAATTTAATAATGATTGAGTAATACACTCACAATTTTAAATTTAATGCGATTGATTGTAAGTAATTTTTCTAACGCTTGTGTAGTTCTTTAGTGTCTACTTGCAAATAAGTATTCCTATAATTGTATTTGTTGTTGTTTGAAATATCATTGTATTAAAACTTGATTATATTAATTTTACATTAAGATTTTTTGAAAAAAAAAACAAAATAAGTAGGCACAGTGCAATAAAAACTAAAAATAAAAAATACAAAAAAAATTTTTTAAAAAATCTAAAGTTTAATTACTAAGTATAAAATTAAAGTTAATTTAAAATTTCTGTGAAACAAAACTCTACTTAAAATTTTTCTTTTCAAAAATTAAAGAAAAATTTTGCTGCAATTTAAAATTCTGTTAAATATTTAAAGACTTTCGCATACATTAATGATTTGTTAAAAAGATAATTTATTAAAAAAATATCTTAGAGAGAGTATTGATTTCAATTTATATTTCTTCAAATAGAGAATGTTTTGAAAGTTTTCAGATTTCAGATTAGATAAATAATTAGGCCCACTGTAAAACTACGAAATAGTATGTTTCTGTTTGTGCAAACGAGAATTTTGCTATTTGTCTAATTGAATTTGGACAGATACGAATGTGTCTTTGGTGTGTTTGCCAGAGACTGATGACGGCTTTCAAATGGCAAGTATTCCGTCCGTCCGTCTGTCTAACTGTCTTTGCACTTTAAAAACTTTTTTGGTAAAAATAACTTGTTTTCTTTTTTTCAGCATTTGTTTGTATTTTACTACAAAAATTAACAACAAAAAAACGCAATGGCACATGCTGACATACTGTTCATTCAGTTGACTGTTTGCCAGTATGTCGGACAAATAAACGAAAATCGTGTTTATCATTACACTCACTTGCGTTTTTTTTTCTAAATATTTTAAAGGGGGTAATATGTAAGTGAATTTTAGATTTAATTTTTAGTTCTATTCTTTTTAAGCCAATGACAATACTACTTTAGCAGTCACCACCTTTAAAAAAATTACAGTAGTGTCATATCGTTTGTAATACATTGTAGTATTCTTCTAAGACTCAGCAAAATCCTTATATAATTTTTGAACAATACAGCAATGTCCGTCAGCCCGTAAGGGTTGAGATCTTTTATCAGAACCCGGACCGCTTTACTGGCCCCAAAAATGTATTTTCATTGTATTTATTAGAAGATAGTTTTTAATATTATCTGCCACCATTTTTTAGATATGCAATAATTATTATAAACTAGCGGACCCGGCGAACTTTGCCTCGCCCCAATTCAATTGCATTTCAATTGCTTGTAATGCCTTTACAAGAATGCGTGATTTAACAATTCACAAAACTCGTATAAATTGCAGCAAGAACAATAGCACACTTACTGTAGAAAGTTACAATGCCAAAACGACACCTGTCAGATTGCGCAAAGTCTAAGTCAACGTATAACGCCATCTATCGGATTTTGGCTGTGAACTTTTTATTTTTTCATTTGAAAAGCCATTAAGGAATAATTTCACACAAAATTTCATATAAAAACTCGATTTTTCCGACTTTTCCGGAGGGATTTTCCGTTGAACCTTCTTCACGAAAATACGAACAACTGACAAAAAATGTTATAAAAATTGGACCAGCCGTTTTCATTTTATGAATTACTATAAATTTTTTACACCATTTTTATATATGTATATAGATAGTATTTTCTTCGTATGAGGGCATCACTTTCCCTTCATCGATCCTTACCATTTTTGGTTTTAGTTAGAAAATTGTTATCAAAAGTTTCTCATACTAATTTTAAGCTAAATAGAGATTACAGTTTAACAGAAATGTTATTCAATGTTTTGTTTGTATTCACAATGTCCTTTTCACTGATATATTGGATTGTACGCTCGAAAAAGTAAACTAATATTGTGGCTAATTGCACAGAGTTTCAAGCCTATAATTCTCATTCTGCAAATGTTCCATTAAATATATTTTCTTTGGATAAGAGGTACCACGTCACCTATTTTGTCCCATCTAGTTATTGGAATGAATTGTAAAATTTTTTTAAAAATGTTTATTACCAGGATTGAAAACTCTAACATTTGTTGTCATGCAATGAATTTTTTTTATTGTGTGGGGTATCACTTTCCCTGTTCCGATCGTATGTGAGTTGATAGTAAAACACACAAAGTTTTAAGATTATATATGCAATACTTTTTTTTGATATCTCATAAATGTATGTATTTTTTTTATATTGAAGATACCACGCCTATTCTCCTTTTCCCACTCATTTTTATCTGAACTATGCAAGCTGTTTTTATAATACTCAACAATAAGTCCGAAGGCGCTAGGTATAAGAGTATTTTAGATATGCGGCAAATACTTCCGATTTTGTATGGGAGGTAGTGCCGCACCCACATAAACTTTTGAGGCAAAATTTCCGTAAGAAACATTCTTGAGCTTTACAAATTATAAAACAAATAAAACAAATCGATCCAGCCTTTCTCTCATTTTATATATAATAAAAAAGTAGGCGTGTTAAAAATTTCTTTCGGTTTAAAACCTTTCGGTCTTAACCCAACGGTTAAGACAAACATTAAAAAAAAGTTCGAATTAGGTGCAGTCGTTCCTGAGTGATGCGATTACCAACGAACGACATTTAAATTTTATTTATATACTTAGATTATTAATACATTGTAATGAGCAGTACTCAATGATAAAATTAATCCAAGATGGCGTCCTCAACAAAATGCTCATAATTTTATCCTTAACCCCATCAAGATGGATATCAAATAAAAGAGCTTGAAAGTATACAATCTAAGATGAAGTCCAAAACAAAATAACATATATATCTAAAAATATGTATACAGTTTTATGCTATACAATATTGTTGTTGGGTATACAAAATTCGGCTTTACCAACTATAGCGCTCATGCTTAGGTTACATACAAGATCCATTTTACGTACGTTAAGTACGTTTTAAAGTTATCAAAAGTTATCGAAAGTTTTCTATAAAAAAGAGTTTCCCAAAACGGGGTTGACTGATATTTTTCTGTTATTAAAGAAAGAATTCTTTTCAATAATGTTTTCATCTATGGAAAATGTATTAATTATTTCCTTTTAAATATAACTTTTATCAGCTAATTATTTTTTTCGAAAAATATTTACAAATGGTGAACTTTTGAAATGCATTCCTATAAACACAAACTGTTCGATAATTTTAGACATTTAAAAATTTAACTTTAAACTGTGACCAATTTCTAGATTAGCGTTTAACGTTCGCACACTTTAATGCAGAGTACATGAGAGTGAGTGTGTTTTGACAGTATAAAATCATTAGACAAATATTTTAAATAATAAAAAAAAATATATTTTTTTTTTATAAAAATGGTCATTAGAGTAGCGTGTGAACATTAAATTGTTGTTACTGGTAAAGTGTTAGACGTAAGTTTTTTTCGCTTGTTTTCACTCATATTCGTAACCATCCAAAAACGAAAACACTTCTCTGGCTACCGTGTGTGCGTAAGTATGTGAAATTCATTAGAAGATTTGGAGGAATATGGATGGATGGTTAAAAGCCAAGAAAAAAAAAGATAATCTTCACCACTACAAATCAAAGCGAACCAAAAATGTTTCAACTTAAACACAGCTTGTCAATTTGGTATGTGTGTGTGAGTGAATGTTTTTATTTTTCTTTTTTCGGTTGCTTTTTTTTTATTATTTTGTTAACTTCTCCGACAAGTTTGTCTCTAAAATTGTCATAAAAAATATTTTGGTGTTGTTTTTTTTTTTTTTAATTTAATAGATGTTTGCTGGATGCACAGTGATGGAGAAATGAAAATTTTACATCTAAAAATAAGTATAATAAAACTATAATAATCTATAGATTCGTCAATTTTTTTTACAAATTTAAGAAAGTTTACAAAACGAGGAAAATTTATGATTTAGACGTAGAAAATATGTGATTTAAACTGGCCACTTGCCACCAGTGATCGGCTTTGAGTCGTTTTTTTAATATCCATAGTGAGTCATAAAATTTGAGTATAAGTGCGTATAAATCATTTACGCATACCCACAACAACGTTGATTTATAAGTACAACACTTAATGAACATACAAAAGTACTACGTCGTACTTATATTTATAGCTTCCCATATTTATATGGTTTGCAAAACTACTCACGTTGATTTATATTTTTAAGAAACTACTTATCTTCATAGAATGATGCAAGCTGACTCAACAACAAAAACATAAACAGCTTTCATTTGTATGAAGAATAAACAATGTTGCCAGATCGGAGAGCGCAGCAAATTAAAAAACTGTGTTCTTAGGTGCTCACTTAAATTTGAAAAATAATTCGCAAAAACAAAATCTCTTAAACAGACATCAAAGCAAGCACTTTATTTTTGCTTGTTGTTTTTGTATTATTTTGTTAAATTTAAATTGCCTATTTTTTTAACAATCCGCAAATATTATGGTGAATGCCAAATTGTTATCTGGCAAGCCTAGTTAAAACACACAACTTCATAATGAATACGCGAGTCATACGTGCTTTTGGTCGTCTTTTTATTTTGCATGAACGACATGAACTAAGTCATACGTGTTGATTAATATGAGTACTGTAAGTACCTTTCATTTAAAAGTGCATATAAGTAGTGAAGACTTTTCAATACGTATGAATGCGTATAAATCAATGAAATAATGATTTAAGTTGACTTACTTCATTAGTATTCGTTGCAGATCTCTGCTTGCCACACATCAGCAGAAACAATGGATCTTTTGAAAGACAAGTTCAAAAATCGATTTTGGTGATTTGGCCACCTATATCGTGCGATTTGACACTTTTGAACTATTTTTTTAAGGAGTTTTTTCGTACGAAAGTGTACTGCAATAAGCCCATAACAGTTTAAGAGCTTAAAAACAACATTATCGAGCAGTTTATTTATAAACGCGATTGAGAATTTTGGTTTAAGATTGACCGAAACCTATTTGCAATACAAAAACTGAAATAAAAGATTTTTAATGTCGCAAAAAACGTTTTTTTAATAAAATTCAAAAGATTACTCAAATTTTGACACCCTTTATTTTCTACAAGTTTATTTTTACATTTTCTACAAATTGTAAGCTTTTTCGTAATAAAAAAAAAAATATTTATATTTTTTCTAATAATGGCCAGCAGCTCAATTGAGTCCAAACAAAATATTGGTGTCAAACAAAATATGTCTCGTTGTTTTGTTGCCATAAAACAAATTTTTTCTATAAAAATCTTGGAGTCATACTTGAAAACTCTATAAAGTAAGGGAACTGCTGTGCTACAAAAGAGAGAGAGAGAGAGAGACAGGGAGTAGGTAAGATATCGTCAAAATCATGCTAGAAACAAAATTGGGTCAAACGATGAATTTCGTTCAACACGATGAATTCGTCTTTAACATTAAAATTCGTCTTTAAAAAGTAAAATGGCCATTTGAACATTAACGGCGTTATGCATAATAGCAAACCGTGTGATAACTAACAAGCTGTTAACTTATTTTTATAGAAAACTGTCCATTAGGGAAAGATAGCAGCTCTTTAGTTATCAAACAGTTTGTTATTATGCATAACGCCGTATGAGTATTCGTTGTAAGGAAGATCGAGTTTCAGTCAATATATGTACATAAATCTAAAATTTATTAAAAATTTTCTTTAAAGCAAATCTATAAAAACATTTATAAATCGTGTATCAGAAGAAACTGTGTTTTTTAATACAATAAAATCATATCAAAATCTTACTATAAATTTAAATTTGATACCTAGTTTCCTAAAATTAATTAAATTAATTCAGACCCACTGTGCTTGTGGTACCCAGTGTAAATTGATAAGTTTATAGTAAATACTTTCATGATTCCGCGAAATGCGTTTGCTTCTTGTTTTTTTTTTCTGTGTTTGTTATTAAATTTGTTTATTTCAAATTATTTTTTTGAACTTTGTATTGTTGTGTGTCTTCTTGTCATTTTAATATATGACAGATTAGTGTAATATGTTGTCATCGTTTGTAATTTATAGTTTTAAATAAACAAGTTAGTACAATCAGTTGCCTGGCCACCATCTAAGTTTAATGTTATGGAGCAAGTTTTTCTTCTTTATTGTTTCACAAAATAATTTTTATCAGAGTTTTGTAAGCGAAAGTGGTACAACATCCATCCTTAAACACATGCATACATCTTAATTTAGATTAAAGAAATTGATGTAATTGGTTGTAATTACAAAAAAAAAATAATAATAATAGAATATGTTATGGGATGGGAATTTAAGGAAAAATATCGTATATGTAATTTAAAAATTAGTTATAATTTATTAAAAGAGCAATTAATAAAAATTAGAAAAACTTGAAACGTGTTAATGTTTGAGAAATGTGTACAGTACAGGGTGCGCCGAAAGTCACCGTAGCGTTTTAACTTTAACTTTTTTGTTTATATTGTTTTTATTATTATAAACAAAGAACCAGAATTAACGAAATTTATTATTACAATCAGCGATCAATTATTTAAACGCAAAGATCATTTCGATCATATCATCGACATTTAAACGTTTTATTAAATAAATTTAATTATTTATTAATTTTTAATACTGATTTGCATTTGTAGATGTCTGGTTTTTATCAATTATAAAATTACGTTCTTTCAAGCTCTCTTTTAAACAACGTAACTTAGAAAATATAAAAACAAACAAATGTCTCTGTTGGATGATTTGGTAAGCTTGGCCAACGTTTGATTGCGGTTGAAGAGTAAAATCACACAACCTTGCTGACCAAACTAAGTTACTTTTGCAAGAGATGTAAATTAGTTTATAATTGATCTGTATAGCACGCCTTCCTTCGGAAGCATGTTTTTCGTTATATTTTGGTATTTACACTCGGATGTTAAATTGTATTTTTTTTCTTGTTGGGTGATACGCACAAACATACACAGATTGTGTTACAAGTATATTAAGGCAGAGGCACATTCACATATCCTTCGCCAGTTATTTAACAGGGTTACTTATAAACTTTGTCCAATTCGGAACGTCATCCTCAACGCAAAGTACTAAAGTTGTGCGACATTCAACTTTTACCTTTTTTTTTTATTTACAAATTTATTATGTTATTCTTTTCCGTTGTCACTTTAATATTAATTTAAAACGGCTAAAGATTCTATATGCCTCGACCTTTTATAAACTCACTTCCATCACTCTTAAAGAAAATTTTCATTATTTTCAGTTCAGAGCTCAAGCAATACTGGTTGTAGGGTATATTGAGATGCTATTAGATATTTTTAAAAAGAAAAAGAAATAATTAAAAAAACAAAACAAAAAAGAATTGGTTACACAAATGTATTACAGTGAAGACTATGAAATATTATTGTCCTAAGAAATCTTATAGAACAATATATGGGGCACAAAGTGCTATAATTCTTTATTCAAACTGGGGGCCAACTACGGCATTTTAATGCTATAAAAATTTTATGAATCCTTGTTAGAATCTCTATTCCAAAAGCAACTTATCAACCCGTACAATCAAATAAAACTTATTAATAGAAAAACTGTTAATAATAAATTTTAAAATTCTTAAATAAAAAATTCCAATACCAGCGTAATTTTTTATAGTGAAACAACCTAACCTTTTCATTTTTTTTTTATGTCATAATATACCAGAAATATAAAAACTTGAGGAATTTTCTCCTAAAAAGTTTACCATATGCCATATGCTCCTGTGCTAACCTTAGCAAGAATGTACACAAAACCGTACCAGGAAAAAAATTTTCCATATACGTTACAAGGCAATTTTGAAAAAAATTTTTGCGCCAAACGTAGGTATCGCCTTATTAAGTGTGATATAACGATGTTTTTGTTTCGAGGGGCAAAAATATTATATGTTCAAAACTATACGAAGCACTTTTTCTATTTTTTTGTTTTTAAGGTGGTATGGCTTAATTAACATACGTATGTACGTATATCACACATGCACTTACTTACATACATCTATAATGTTTGTATTTACATATGTATTCTATATATCCACATACATACATATGCATGTATGTATGTATGAGCTGCTAAAATAAAAAAATACCGTTAACCTTTTTTTTTTTTTTTTTGCAATAAAATAAATTTAAACATATTGCAAAATTGAAAGAAAAAAAAATTTAATTGGCACAATATCAATTTTCACATCCTTATGAAAAATGGCAACTGGAAGAAATCCAATATTCAAAGGCCACACATCATGAGGCCATTGAACATCCTTGTTATGTTTTGTTTTTTTAGCCAGTGCTTGCTACCAAATTGCAATAATAACAAAGGAAGCAATAAAAAAAAGAAACTGTAAAAACGAAGAAGCTCAAGTTCAAAAAGTCAATTTCTGGTTTTATACACCACTGCCGTCACCATGTACTAATGGCAGGCAACATCGTGCCTTTCCATAATGGTGACAACAGTTGATGTTGATCATAACAAACATTGGGTCAATATTAACACCAACCATTGCAGGGAGCATCATTTATATACATAAATCCACACACACTAAGTGATTGTGGGCCATAAGAGTGCTGGCTGTTGTTTATTATTAATTAGTTTAAACAAGCAACTAAAAAACAATTCATCTATACAAAAATATTTACCGGTATGTATGAATTTTATTTATATTGAGGAGTTTTTGTTACAACAATAACAGAGTTGTAAAGGTATTTAGTTATGAAATTCTATGATGACTTCTTTGTTAAAAGTTCACACTTGTTATTGTTTGCACTATCGGTTTTGCGATTCAGGGGCTAAATTCTTGTTCTGTGAAACTGTGATATGATAAAGTTTTTGTATAGCAAAGGGTATGGTGACACCATATGATATTACACACAAAAACTTTTCATTTCATAGTTTCATAGAACGAGAATTGATACCCAGTAATTACTTTTTAACGATATTCGACAACTGTTACATTTAGGTAGCATCTTTGCCATTAAAAGTGTCTAAATAAATTCACCACTAACATCCCTCACACAGGTAGTCACGCCATAACCGAGTCTTAAACATGTGATGTTTGAGTCGGGTATAAAGTTTAACTTTTTGATGATAAAATAAACAACAACAACAAAATTATTGTCGTTTAGATAATAATAACAACTGTCGTTAAAATATGTTACTGAATACCGAAATCGATTAAATTGTTATTAACTTTTTCAAAGATACGATTATCGTATAAAAAAGTTAGTGAATACCAGTGCGATAAAACTGTTGTTAACTTTTTTTTAACGATACGATTATTGTTGAAATAAGTTAATAAATCGCACTGAATAATAAAATTTTATTATTGAAATCAGCGAAAAAATATTTTAAGGCAAAGAACATATCGTCGATATTTTATTGAAGGAATTTTAACTTATAAAGCAATGATTCGTTGCTTAATTCATAGTCATAACCAACATAGACCCGTAAGAGATTGCTTTCGAACAAGTAGAATACGTTTAATTCACACTGCGGAAAATATTGAACGTGTAGAGGAAAGTGTTAACGAAACACTAGAACCAGAAGGCGCTCTGCTCAGCTAGGAAGTGCTCGTACGTCAATACGTGCTTATCATCGGCAAATTCTAAATTTTCCAGTTAAATTTCAACAGATGGCAAGAAATGAATATGATTTTGAGTGATGAATCTTATTTTCATTAGAAAGGCTTTATTAATGCATAGTACATTTTGGGGTTAGGAAAATTTAAGAGCCATTCATCAACATCAGTTTCACCTCATTATATGTATAATATGGTATGGCATTACATCTAAAAATATGATTAGGGCTTACTTCTTCCAAAATTAAAATGGAAGAGCGGTATTAGTTTATGATAAATCATTTTTTACGTCCTGCTCTTAAAAACAAATCTGAGAAGTGGTTTCATTAAAAAAAACTTTATTATACTTCCCGAGGCAGTATAAATCTAGTTTTAAATCCAATTTTTACAGAGCGAATAATTTACAAATATTTGGAAACTATTTGCCCAGCGTGTTCGCAAGATTTGTCAGCACCCGAATATTTTCTTTGGGGTTACTTAAAGGATAAAGTATATGTGAACAAGCCGGGAATAATCATTGAACTTAAAGCCAGCATTGTTGCAGAAAACTAAGCGATACAAAGCCACAAATTTTTAAAGATGTTATGGAAAATGCTGTAAATATTTTTTTCCATACTTAGAGTAAAAAAATTCATTTTGTATTTTTTTTTTTGAAAAAAAAAAATAATAAAAAATATATAAACGAAAAAGTCCTGTATGAAGTAATATATTATTTTTTACAATTTTATTGTGCAACTTTTTCTTTAAAACTAATATTTTCATTTATTATTTATTTATTATCACATCACACACTTAATCACCATTCAAATAGTGCTGATGGTTGAAACTATAGCTGGTTTTAAAAATGCATTTCAATGATCAGAAATAAAGAAAATTTAAAAAATGAATTCAAGTCTGAATAAAATTTAAATATACATAATTTAAAAAGTTTATATTTTATTAATTTAAAATTCTTGTTAAATTGTCTTGTAATTAAAAATTATTCAATAAATTCTGTAAAAAAAATAAAAAAATAATAAATATTTATGTATCAAAATATTTGTTAAAAATTTAAAAAAAAAAACAAATCATTCATTTACAAACTGTTTATTTGTTCGATGTTCATTTCAGATTGTTGTTACTGCAGTTGTAATTTTTAATGTCTCTTTGCTGTTGTAGTAGTGGTAGCAGTTGCAGTTGTTATAAATAAATATTATCGAACCGGAATCTTGTAAAACAATTTCAAAAATTTTTCTTTTCAATTCTTTGTCAGTTAGTTTTAAGCATAAAGTGTGTGTTTTGTGTGGCCACCTAATTTAAAACGATTACAACAACATAAATAGTTGTATTATGTGGGTTGTATGTCACCTATGGCGTCCAGACTTTTGTAAAGTATGAAATTAACTGTATATGTGTGCACCCTGCAGATATTATTGGACTACGTGCACCAGTGTAGCTGAAGTAAGCTAGTAACAGCATGATCCTTTGTAATAATGTCCATGGAGCATGTCATTTTGAAATAAGAGTTTTTAGTTGAGCAACGGGTGTTCGACGTTCTTTTACTAAATCTAGTAAGGCACAGTGAAGTTTTTTAAAAACTACGCTACAATGCAATTATGGGTTATATGGTACCTATAGTCCTATTATATCGTATTGTTAAATTGGCCATGTTGTAGTCGTTTATTGAATATACTTGTATTGGCGTGTATAAACTAGTCGCGTGTCTGCAGGGTATTGGCGGCAAGTCTATATTATAATATAGGTATGTACGTATTTACATACATATGTAGGTATATAAGTAGTTTAAATCTAAAACGCAAACATGTTTTTGATTAGCTTTGTTGCGGGTGGTTTCTAGTCCTAATGTTGTCGTTTAGTTTGTTCTTTTTTTTGCTCGTTGGTGTCTTATTTTTTTTTTGTGAGAATGGTTGTTGGGTGGTGATTGATTTTTTTTTTGGTGTCCTGTGCTTGAATTTTTGGGATGATTTGTGTTTGTTTTGATGATCTTGATGTTATAGTTGTGAGGAATGTGATGTTTGTTTAGTTTTTATATATTTTTTTTGTATTTTTTAAATTGCTTGAGGGTATTTGGTTTTCTTTTGCGTGTGAAATTCTGGCGTTTGTTTTGTTGAATGGTTTAGAAGTGTGCAGACTGAAATTTGACAGTAAAAGCTTTTTGTAGGAATAGTTGTATTAAATAGTAGTTATGGTATTACCAGGTGAAAAATATCTGTTAAGGTTGGTGATGAAGTAGGAGAACAATTATATTTCTCAGTATTTTTTTTTTGTATACATTAGTTTAATGGTTAAGGCGAGGCGGGGGAAGAAAAATGGACTTTGAACTCTACAGATTTATTTGTGTTGCGGAACAATACTGTTTCTTTTTATAACATCACCGGTATAATTTTTTTTTAACGATTTTTGTTAGTGTTAACAGAATTGATAATAAATGATGAATTTGGATTTTTTTTTAAAAACGTTATAACATTAGTGGTTGAATATGAAGTTTGATATCAGTCGGATAACATTTGTTTTATTTTAAATTAAAATTTGAAAGGGAGAAGTGAAACTTTGCTGTTTGAATAGAAAAGTGAAAGATAATTATTAATTAGAATATTATTTTTATTTGTGTGAATAAGTGTATTTAAAATAAGGAAAAGAAATATGTAAGTTTCAGTTGGAGAAGAAAAATATGATATTATTGCATATGAGTGTAAATTAATTAATGGTAAATGTTTTTGAAATAGAGTTGTAAAATTGCAAGGAAAAGGAAGTGGAAATTGCTGTAGCCAGGAAAACTTATTGCATCAGCGTTCTTGGTTTTGACAGTGGTATCTAGAACTGGGTAGAAAACGTACTTGGAAAGGTATGCATAGTGTGAGCGGTAAACGGAAATGAATTTATGATTTAAAGAAAGGGGAAAAAAAAAGGTAACGATAATTTATTTTATTTTTGATTTTTTTGATGGCAGTTCCATTGAGGATACCGGCCAGGGTGAAAAAAAATTGGCTGGTAACAATTGCGGAAACAGAGTTCTAGTATCTCCACGAAAGCTCATTGTATTATTTGTGCAGACTAGTAATTAGTCAAGTTTTAAACCGGGAAATATTGTCCCAAAGCTTTTGTGTAAAGTAGAATAAAAACCCCGGTGGAAAATTTGGGATCATAACATCGAATTATACATAAGATTAATTATTTTTTTTTATTTTTTTTATTACTTAAGTTCTCACTTGAAATTGTAGGAAAAATTAGAGAATCGTTTTTGTTAGTATATTTAGTGTGTGTAGTTGTATAAAAGAAAAGAAAGAACAAAGGGTCAGACTAGGTATTATAAATAATTTGTTCGGTGTTTTTGAGTGTGTCATAAAAGTTAGTACCTCAGAGAGCTCTTTAAGGGAAGTCTATATACGTTTTTTTTTTGTTTTGTACATTTGAGACTGAAAAGTGTAGTAAGTCTATTTTATTTTGCAAAATCTGGTCTTTCCTTTCCCATAGAACTTATCGTTAGAGTGTAAAGTTTTATTGTTTTTATTTTTTTTTTATATATATATAATACGTTTTTTTTTTATTGTGTAAATTTTCTACATTTAGTTTAGTAATTTATTAATATTCACTTTCAATTAAAATTTAATAATAAATTTTTTTTTGAGAAAATAGAATAGGAAAAATAAACGGAAAATAAAGTAAGGCAAATAGATTCGAATAAAAGGAAATTAGCATAGCAGTTAAGAGTGTAAGAGTTATTTATTCATCTACTTATATTATAAACGGAAGTAGAGGAAACGGAAGTGATAGGGATTTTTGTAAATTAAGTTAGTTGCTTTTTTTTTATTAATAGTAGAAATGTTAGAGATAAGTTTTTTTTTGTAAATTTATTTTATTCTTTATTTTTAATAATTTGTAGTATTTGTATTTATAGTATAAATAAATGTGATAATTATTTGTAACGTTATTATGGAAAAATGTGAGTAGATCATTTACGAGGGAAATGTTGATATAGGTGGTGAGTTGAATGACGGATAGTGGGGTCCGTAAGCAAATTCGGTGCGGATGCATTACGGCCATGGAAGGGTAATGGGCGATTGGAGGTTACCATCTGCCTCCCTATTCAGAAGTGGTTCCCTTTAACAGGTAGTATTTATTTTTTTTTGTATCTCATTTTTTTTATGTCGAGCCTCGGCCAACAAAGGGTTGAGAACTACTCCCAGAGAACGAGCCGCGAGAGCCAGCAGGGTAGGGTATTTGAAGGCCGACCAAACGGTTCGTAACATAAAATGGCGCCCAATATTAAAGAAAAAAATGAATTTTTGAACTAAAATAATTATTAGTGTATTATATCTAAACACTTGGAAATAGAATACTAGTTTTTTTTTTCAATAGCCCTACGTGTAGTTTCGCTTATATAGTTTTACTAAAGTCAGAAAAATATGTCGTAACCGTTTTGAAAGTTTATTCAAAAGTCCGTTGTGCGAATAAATTTTGAATTTAGTACTCTATAAGGGAAATTATACGCCTGATTCAAATGATAATAGGGTAAAGTCTTAGATAATGGAATATTTATTCTAATAGCGGGCCCTAAATTCTATCTAGATTTACATAGATAGTTTCTGTTGGATGTTTTGTTTGTGGAGCAGTCGCAAGATGGCGTGATAGCCGCTCCAGCATAGTCTTTGAGGTCCGAAGTGTCAGGCAATATTGCATACTGGCCTCCAGGAATCACCGAGCTAGGGTAATACTGGAGTACAAATGAAATTGTGAATTATATACATATATATGTATATATAAATATATATACACATGTATATATTTTTTTTAGTAATAATGTCTTGGAACGATTGGAATAGCTCTTAATGAGAATCAAATTAAATTAACCGTCAAACCACCACTCGTCAACATTCCCTTATATGAAAAAATTAATTGTTTTGATTAAAATAAGGTATATTAGCAAACAATTGTGTTGTCTTCATATAGTTTTATTTTTTTTTGTGAACGAATTTTTTTTTTTTGATAAATTAATTTAAGTTAATTATAGAAATTTTTTTTTTGTAATTGTAGTAGATGTGTTTATTTGTTAATAAGTAGTTTTTTTTTTTTTGTCATATTATTATTTTAATAAGTTATATGTTATATATTTATATGTAGATGTATTCTATAAATTGTTAATTTTAGTGATTCAAAGTTTTTTTATATAATTGTTTTTATTTGTATTATTGGTGCAGTAATTGTAAAAATCTACGAGGTCAGTCAGTTAACTAATAGGAAATATTTTTTTTTTTTTTTTTTGTGATGAGTAAGGAGCATAAAATTCAAACTAGAACTAGAAAGAGAACAGTAGAACAAACAGCTTTGAATAATTCAGTAGTGGTTAGGCCGAAACAGGTAAAATACTCACAAGAAAAGTCAATGATGGCTTCTAATAATGATAATATCCGGGATTTATCCGGTACAATCAACACCAGGTTGACACAAGCTGCTACTGCGCCGAGTGCTACAGGAAATACTGGGCAGGATCCATCAACTAGCGCTTCCAATATCGCAGCTAATTCAGAGGTCAGAGTGTCGGTACCTGAAGAGTCATCGTTAGTGCAGGGAGCATTAGAGGAGAGTATCAAGAAAATAGTACAAGGCGAAACAGACGATATTAGAAAATCTATGGAAGAATTAACAAGAATTATAAAAGAAATGTCAATGAGATCTCGATCTGGGGAATCTATTAATTCAAACCCATCCGCAAATAATACAAATGATTATAATACGACCAATATGTTGCTCCAAGGTAATAGAATAAATAACCAAAACTCCACTCTGCGATTAGCTGATAATTCAGATTTTCACATACCACCAAGAAACAATCCCAATGTATTGCCGATAGCAAATGTGCCAAACAATGAGGGTACTGCGTATACCGATCAGTTAGGATATAATAGAGTAGCATCAGGTCGAAACGCTGTGTCTGGAAATGGAAATAATGAAAATATACAGAGAATTAATATTCGTATTGATAAGTGGGGATTAGTGTTCGATGGTAATAATACACATTTAAGTGTTGAAGACTTCATTTTTAGGATAGAGCATCTGCAAACTTATTATGAGATAAGTTGGGACGAAATTCTACGAGATTTTCACCTGTTGGTCACTGGAGCTGCGAAAGATTGGTATTGGTTACTAATACGCACTCATGGTATCATGACGTGGCCAACATTAAGGTGTGAATTATCGAATCAATATCGAACTAATATTTCAAACTTTGAAATCATGCGGGATTTAGTGGAGCGAAAACAACAGTCAAACGAATCCTTGGATTCCTTTTTTCACACTATGTGTAAATTACGCTCAAGGCTTGTACAGCCTATCCCAGAGTTTGATATGGTTAAAATATTAAAGAGAAATGTTAAGGAAAGTATAGCTCGAATTGTATACCCCATTACCGTATCATCTGTAGAACAGTTAAGAATGGAATGTCTGGAAGCAGAGCGCAATTTTCCGAGAAGGGACGTTCGAAATATACCACCAAACCGTTCATTCAGAAATGTAAATGAAGTGGGCTTTGAGACCCAGGAAGAAGATGATGAGTGCTACGAAGAAATGGCAGCAATGAATATGATACAGCCTAAACAATCACTAAAATGTTGGAACTGTAAGGCAACAGGACATGGTTTCCGCGACTGTGATGCCAATGAAAGGACACTGTTTTGCTACAGGTGCGGCAAGCCGAATGTGATAGCGCCAAAATGTCCTGACTGTAAACAGGGAAACGTTATGAGGGACGTGGGAATAAGTGGGGGCCAACGTCCAGCAATGGAAAAACATTAAATGGAAATCCCCCTTTGGAAGAGGCAGAAAGTCACGGTATATCAAACTACATGCCAAGAATTAAACACCTGGTACCAGTGGATATAAGAAGGAAATTTTACAACCAGATAAGAGCGGAAATATTTAATGAGGATAACGTTCGCAGGCCTTTGTCGAGACGTATATTAAGAATTAGGGAATTATTTAAGGCAAAACGTGATAGGAAAAGAGGTATTGTAGAATCGTTGAATAGAGCTGGAAATAAGGATAATAGAGTTTTTATAGATGTAGAAATAGAGGGTAAATTGATGTCTGGATTATTAGATAGTGGGGCCTCAGTTAGTTTATTAGGAAAGGATTGTAGGGAAATTGTCGAGGAGTTAGATTTGAAAATCATACCTATATTCTCCAATGTGAAAACCGCTACTGGTCAACACCATAGAATATTAGGTAAAATAAACGTAACCATAAAGTACAAAGATAAGAAGAATGATATTCTACTATATCTTTGTCCTGACTTGGAACAGTCTTTATATTTGGGAATAGATTTTTGGCGTTCATTTGGTTTAGCTCCGGAAGTAGTTGGGGTAGGTGAATTAGAGTTAAGTAAGGCAATAGAGGATTTTGTTTATGATGGAAGTGAACACAGGTTAGAGCCACATGATTTACCAGAGGATCAGAAACGAAGATTGGAGGAGGTTATAGGTAAATTCGATACTTTTGAGAACAAAGGATTAGGTAGGACTAGTTTGGAGAAGCATAGTATCAGGTTAATAGACGGCGCAGAACCGGTTAAGGATAGGTATTACCCGATTTCTCCGGCAGTTCAGGATATTACCTACAAGGAAATCGATACTATGTTGGCATTGAATGTTATAGAGTTAAGTGAGAGTGCATGGAGTAATCGTACAACAGTCGTAAGAAAACCGGATAAAAATAGGTTCTGTCTCGACGCTAGAAAGCTGAATAAATTAACGGTTAAGGATGCATACCCGCTACAAAACATCGATGGTATTTTGAGCCGAATTGATGAGACATACTATATTAGTAGTGTCGATCTGAAGTACGCCTTTTGGCAGATCGAACTAGACGAAGAAAGTAGGCCATATACTGCGTTCACGGTAGCTGGTAGACCCTTATACCAATTTCGGGTCATGCCATTTGGGTTGTGCAACGCAGCCCAACGATTATGCAGATTGATGGATAAGGTGATTCCGCAACGGCTAAAGGATAATGTGTTTACCTACCTGGATGACCTTTTAATAATATCTAACGATTTTGAGAAACACTTGGCTCTATTGGAAGACGTAGCCGAATGCCTAAAAATGGCAAATTTAACCATAGGTCTTAAAAAGTCTAAGTTTTGTTTTCAACAGCTTAAATATTTAGGATTTATAGTGGGAGCTGGAATGCTTAAAACTGATCCGGACAAAATAAAGGCCATAAGGGAGATACCTATCCCAAAATCTGTTAGGGAAGTGCGTAGCTTCTTGGGAACCGCTGGCTGGTATCGCCGGTTCATAAAGAATTTCTCAGCTATTTCCGCTCCATTAACCGATACTTTAAGGAAGACAACGACGAAATTTAAAATGGGCAATGAGGCAATTAATTCATTTGAAAATTTAAAGAGAGCGTTAACTTCAGCACCAGTTCTGCGTCACGCTGATTTTACGAAGAGATTTTATATACAATGTGACGCTTGTGAATACGGTATTGGAGCAGTATTGTATCAAATAAGTGGAGAAAGTGATGAACATCCAATTGCGTTTTACTCGCAAAAGTTGAACACGGCTCAGAGAAAGTATAGCGTAACAGAAAAAGAATGCTTGGCTGCTGTTATGGCTGTTAAAAAATTCCGTCAGTATGTGGAAATGATGCCATTTACTATCGTCACCGATCACGCTAGTCTCAAGTGGCTAATGTCGATGAAAGACCTCTCGGGAAGATTAGCGAGATGGTCTCTGCAATTGCAGGCTTTCGACTTTGACATACAACATAGGAAAGGATCAGAAAACATCGTAGCCGATATGTTATCCCGAGTATCGAATGATATTACAGTGAGCGAAGTTAATGTAGCCGATTATCTTGGTTTTGAGACAACCGAATTTGAAAGCCCGGAATATTTAGAAATGGTGGAGCAGATCCAAAAAAATGCCGAAAGGTTGCCAGAGTTAAAAGTAGAAAATGGTCTTATTTACAAAAAGACAAGTTTTGATCAACTTGATGAACATCCATGGAAGTTGTGGATCCCAGCACTAATAACACAACCGGTTATAGAAAAAGCACATTCAACTTTAACTACTGCCCATGGCGGCATAGCTAAGACTCTTGAGAGAATTAAACGTTATTTCTATTGGCCGAAAATGGTAATACAGGTGAAAAACTTTGTAGCTAATTGTCAAGTATGTAAGGAAATAAAGCCATGCAATTCGAATCTTCGACCTGAAATTGGCGAAAGGGTGATAACAGAGAGGCCCTTTCAGAAGTTATATATCGACTTCATGGGCAAATATCCTCGGTCAAAAAAGGGCAACTGTTATATTTTTATCGTTGTTGATCATTTTTCGAAGTTTACGTTTTTGAAAGCTATGAAAGAGGCCACTACTAGTAATGTGATTGATTTCCTGGTGAAGGAAATATTCCATAAATTTGGTGTCCCCGAGGTGATACATAGTGATAACGGGAGCCAATTTATTGCAAAAAGTTTTGAAAACTTAATGCAATTGTACAAAATTAGACACATGAAAACGGCCGTTTATTCACCACAGAGTAATGCAAGTGAAAGGGTTAACCAATCAGTATTGTCGGCAATACGCGCATATTTGGATAAAGACCATCGAGAA
The DNA here is from genome assembly GCA_941918925.1 of Phyto melanocephala. Classification (NCBI taxonomy): domain Eukaryota; kingdom Metazoa; phylum Arthropoda; class Insecta; order Diptera; family Rhinophoridae; genus Phyto; species Phyto melanocephala. Next base: position 110,349,745 of record OW799237.1, read on the forward strand.
TGGGATTTATATCTTTCCGAAATCGAGTGTGCATTACGAACATCTGTTCATACTGCCACCGGCGTTACACCCTTTTTTGCTCTTTTCGGTTATCATATGTATACCAGCGGTGCCGACTATAAATTAGGTAGAAAATTAGGATCGTTAACTGACCATGAGATAGTACAATTGGATAGAAATGATAAAATGCGAATTACGCGAGAGAAGATAATGGAGAGTATGGAAAAGGCCTATGAGGCAAGTGCAAGGAGGTATAATAGAGGGGCACGTGTGACTAAATTTGTGCCCGGACAGGAGGTATATCGAAGGAACAATGTTTTGAGTAACTTTAGCAGGAATATAAATTCTAAGTTTTGCCGGAAATTTTTGAAAAGTAGGGTGGTTAGACCTATCGGTAATAACCTTTACGAGCTGGAGACATTAAATGGCAAGCCTTTGGGTATATATCACGCAAAGGATATAAGGGCTTAGATAGAGTGCATTGAATGTAATTTTGTTTTGTTGTGCGTGGGAATATTTTCGATTAAAGTTTTTTGTTGTTGTTGTCATGTTGTTATAGTGAAAGTATGTATAACATACCTGAACTTTCCAGGAATTGTTTTAAAAGTATAATCGTAGCATGTTAACGAATGTACAAGTATATGTCCATTAGAGAGTTGAATTTAGATGGTTGATTGTAGATCCAAATGGCGATATGAAAGGGTGGCACACTGAAAATTAAAATGATGGTTGAACAAAGTAATAGTTTTTATTTATGAGAATTTTTCTTTTACTTCCCGTAAGGACAGGTTTGACACAGTCCATTAAAATTCATTTACCGGGGGTGGTGCTGCCAGATGTAGTCCAATGTACGAATCTACAATGTCGGAATGAGGATAAATTTAGATAATGTATAGAGTAGAAACGACTTAACGTGTAGATGTTTACTTACCGTATGAATATACGATTTTTTTTGGTAATTACAAGATAAGTGATATTGTGGTAGAATTGAACGTAAGACAGGGCAAATTCATAATTCTTACCAGGGTTTTGTGGATGTAGATTAATACCGGCGTAGTGCACTACGGTATGACCCGGCTTGTGAGACATCAGGGCGTGGGAGTTCCCCACGTTGGGCGAATTTTATAGGTGTAACCCGCACACCGTTCCCTCTGTCTATTGTCGCGAAAACGGAGTTTTGTTGCGGGTGGTTTCTAGTCCTAATGTTGTCGTTTAGTTTGTTCTTTTTTTTGCTCGTTGGTGTCTTATTTTTTTTTTGTGAGAATGGTTGTTGGGTGGTGATTGATTTTTTTTTTGGTGTCCTGTGCTTGAATTTTTGGGATGATTTGTGTTTGTTTTGATGATCTTGATGTTATAGTTGTGAGGAATGTGATGTTTGTTTAGTTTTTATATATTTTTTTTGTATTTTTTAAATTGCTTGAGGGTATTTGGTTTTCTTTTGCGTGTGAAATTCTGGCGTTTGTTTTGTTGAATGGTTTAGAAGTGTGCAGACTGAAATTTGACAGTAAAAGCTTTTTGTAGGAATAGTTGTATTAAATAGTAGTTATGGTATTACCAGGTGAAAAATATCTGTTAAGGTTGGTGATGAAGTAGGAGAACAATTATATTTCTCAGTATTTTTTTTTTGTATACATTAGTTTAATGGTTAAGGCGAGGCGGGGGAAGAAAAATGGACTTTGAACTCTACAGATTTATTTGTGTTGCGGAACAATACTGTTTCTTTTTATAACATCACCGGTATAATTTTTTTTTAACGATTTTTGTTAGTGTTAACAGAATTGATAATAAATGATGAATTTGGATTTTTTTTTAAAAACGTTATAACATTAGTGGTTGAATATGAAGTTTGATATCAGTCGGATAACATTTGTTTTATTTTAAATTAAAATTTGAAAGGGAGAAGTGAAACTTTGCTGTTTGAATAGAAAAGTGAAAGATAATTATTAATTAGAATATTATTTTTATTTGTGTGAATAAGTGTATTTAAAATAAGGAAAAGAAATATGTAAGTTTCAGTTGGAGAAGAAAAATATGATATTATTGCATATGAGTGTAAATTAATTAATGGTAAATGTTTTTGAAATAGAGTTGTAAAATTGCAAGGAAAAGGAAGTGGAAATTGCTGTAGCCAGGAAAACTTATTGCATCAGCGTTCTTGGTTTTGACAGTGGTATCTAGAACTGGGTAGAAAACGTACTTGGAAAGGTATGCATAGTGTGAGCGGTAAACGGAAATGAATTTATGATTTAAAGAAAGGGGAGAAAAAAAGGTAACGATAATTTATTTTATTTTTGATTTTTTTGATGGCAGTTCCATTGAGGATACCGGCCAGGGTGAAAAAAAATTGGCTGGTAACAATTGCGGAAACAGAGTTCTAGTATCTCCACGAAAGCTCATTGTATTATTTGTGCAGACTAGTAATTAGTCAAGTTTTAAACCGGGAAATATTGTCCCAAAGCTTTTGTGTAAAGTAGAATAAAAACCCCGGTGGAAAATTTGGGATCATAACATCGAATTATACATAAGATTAATTATTTTTTTTTATTTTTTTTATTACTTAAGTTCTCACTTGAAATTGTAGGAAAAATTAGAGAATCGTTTTTGTTAGTATATTTAGTGTGTGTAGTTGTATAAAAGAAAAGAAAGAACAAAGGGTCAGACTAGGTATTATAAATAATTTGTTCGGTGTTTTTGAGTGTGTCATAAAAGTTAGTACCTCAGAGAGCTCTTTAAGGGAAGTCTATATACGTTTTTTTTTTGTTTTGTACATTTGAGACTGAAAAGTGTAGTAAGTCTATTTTATTTTGCAAAATCTGGTCTTTCCTTTCCCATAGAACTTATCGTTAGAGTGTAAAGTTTTATTGTTTTTATTTTTTTTTTATATATATATAATACGTTTTTTTTTTATTGTGTAAATTTTCTACATTTAGTTTAGTAATTTATTAATATTCACTTTCAATTAAAATTTAATAATAAATTTTTTTTTGAGAAAATAGAATAGGAAAAATAAACGGAAAATAAAGTAAGGCAAATAGATTCGAATAAAAGGAAATTAGCATAGCAGTTAAGAGTGTAAGAGTTATTTATTCATCTACTTATATTATAAACGGAAGTAGAGGAAACGGAAGTGATAGGGATTTTTGTAAATTAAGTTAGTTGCTTTTTTTTTATTAATAGTAGAAATGTTAGAGATAAGTTTTTTTTTGTAAATTTATTTTATTCTTTATTTTTAATAATTTGTAGTATTTGTATTTATAGTATAAATAAATGTGATAATTATTTGTAACGTTATTATGGAAAAATGTGAGTAGATCATTTACGAGGGAAATGTTGATATAGGTGGTGAGTTGAATGACGGATAGTGGGGTCCGTAAGCAAATTCGGTGCGGATGCATTACGGCCATGGAAGGGTAATGGGCGATTGGAGGTTACCATCTGCCTCCCTATTCAGAAGTGGTTCCCTTTAACAGGTAGTATTTATTTTTTTTTGTATCTCATTTTTTTTATGTCGAGCCTCGGCCAACAAAGGGTTGAGAACTACTCCCAGAGAACGAGCCGCGAGAGCCAGCAGGGTAGGGTATTTGAAGGCCGACCAAACGGTTCGTAACAGCTTTTTATTTCTTACTTTTATTTCAATATTTTTCTTTGTTCAAATTTTTATTGTAAATTTTCATCATTTTTATTAGTAAAAGAAACGTCTAACAAAATAAATATGCAAGTTAAACACAATTTTCAAATGTAAGAAAATGTTTAAATAGCCACTGCTGCTGACATCATCCAGCCAGCAGTTATTCCACACACCTTTTCTAGGTGTTGTTGAGCAAAAAATAAAAATAAGCATTCGTACGCATTTGTAAACGATTGTTTTATTTTTGCACCCTACAGCTAGTGGGTACGGAGCTAAAATTTGTTTATTGATGTTTTCTTATAAAAACTCTCATTTATTACCTTATTAAAAAAAAATCGTATCTTAAATAGGTATATTGAAATGTTTAAACCAAACGTAGGGTAATCTATGGTCCTATATAATATCTATACTTTTAGAACCTTTTTTGTTAGTGTTTAATTAAATAAAAAAGAATTATCAGTTACTGCCTATAATGTGATCATTGTCAAATGTCCAGGTAGTCATTTGTTTGTTGTGGCAAAACTTTTACAAGTTTTGTAGACATAAAAACTGAAAAATTTAACGACATCCACAAAAAAAATATGTGTACCCTGCCAGCAAATTACAGTTTAATTTCAAATGGAAGTGACTTAAAAACCACTACTCCGATCCAACTAATAAAGTTGGAACGCGCGTCTTAAACTTATTTGTGTAACTACCTTGCCATATGAAAACACCTTGATCGTTTCTTCATAAGTCTTAAAATCGTTAACGCGTTAAAGCATATTATGTACCTTGACTTTAACAGTTCTTTTTTTTTACAAAAAAACATTAATTTCGGATTTCGATTTTATTAAATTGGATTGCAAATTTAACTATAGAAAAAGTCACTTTTAGCTAAAAATCTTCATAGCATAATAAAATTATAGAAACACAGCACGTTTACTGCATACAAAGTAATGCTTTTTGATAATTCAAAAACAAATTATGTTTGCACTATATAGAAATATAATGCCATGTTAACATGGCGATATAAATCTCGTGGTTCGCTTTCTGAATCTCGAATGCGAACCCTGCCGTTCAGACGATAGTTCTTGTTTCACTTTAACATTTTTATTTTTTTAATTATTTAACGCGGCTTTTTGTTTTTTCTGAGGTTTATTGAAGTCCTTCTTTTACACTTTAAAATACGTTTCACTATTTATCGTTTTTCCATTTTAATTTAAATATATGTATATGTTAAACATATATTTTTTATTTCCATAATGATTTTTATTTTAATTTTTTACACACAATATTTTTTTTCTTTGTTTATGATAACATATTCAACGATTTTCATCTCATTTCGTTACTATTATGTCTAGTTTTGAATAGAAATTGTTTGAAGGGCATATGTATGTTTGTACAATATGTTGGCCAACAAATCCTGGAAATAGTTTATAATCATGATGAAATGAAATACATCTTGTTTATAACAAACTTTCTTCCTTAAATAAGCATATGTGCCAGATAAAACGATCACTTAACAAAAAACACTAATTATTAATCGCTTTAATTTAAAACATCAGGGGCCGAATTACAGCATTCGAACGTGATCGAAATTGTTAAATTCTTATTAGAATCTCTATACCTAAAGCACAGCGAACTCGATCGTTCGAGTAAAATTTCGATCGTGATCGAATGCCGTAATTCGGCCCCAGATTTTTTGTTTTTACAGAAACCGAAAAAGTCGTACGTACTTCAGTTAAAAAAAAATTTCGTTAATTTTTTTAATGAAATTGTTTAAATACTAATTCAAAGGTGGATTGATATCCATAACTAATATGTGTTGCTCTATTGTGAATGCTTGTATATTGTACTGGCAATACTGTAATTATTATTTTTCTTGCTTATCTTCTAAAAAGTGAATATTTTGTGTCGTGTGGTGGGTTATTGGACAATAATTTCTTGCACCGGGTCAATTTTTCGCACTTGTCTAATTATTATTATAGTAGTTATTAAACATAGCATTTATTTTTATTAACTAATTTACTAGATAACAATTTAAAATTGTTTTTGATACGGTGCACTGCTTATAGAAATGGCTCAAAGTAAATTAAGCGATTTGGCTGGTAAATTCGGCAAGGGTGGACCACCCGGATTGACCACTGGTTTAAAATTGTTGGCTGGTTTGGGAGCTCTTGCCTATGGTGTTAATCAATCTCTATACACCGGTACGTAACTATACAAAAGCTTTCCAAAATTATAAAACATAACCTCAAAACTCACGGTTAAATTGTCATTGTCGGAATATTTCATAATTAAAACGTGATATTTAAATAAGTTTTAAACATTATCAATTTAGAGTAGTACATATTTTAATTAATAATAAAATTCTTTTCAATGTATGATTAGTTTTTAATTTTATTTAACTTTAAAAACTCAACATAAGTTGCATAACTTTAAGAATTATTCATGCTGTACTCTAACATAGTTATCATATTGTTGTTTTTGTAGTACCTACATCAACTGCAATATATTTTTACGTTTAAACTTTTTGTAATAGTTGGTTTATTTTCTTTATTTTTGCAAATAATAACACTGGAAATATGTTATAAAACAAAGATCATCATACCTTTATTATCAAACTTATTTTGATAATAAAGGTGTAGGTTCAATTTGCAAACTTCACTGTTATAAGTACTACCTACTGTAAATTAAACTAACTAAAATGTAATTATCTAACAATATGTTTCTCTTTACAGTTGATGGCGGTCATCGTGCTATTATCTTCAGCAGAATCGGTGGTATTCAAAGTGATATATTTTCCGAAGGTTTACATTTCCGCATTCCATGGTTTCAATATCCCATCATCTACGACATTCGTTCTCGTCCCCGTAAAATTTCCTCGCCAACGGGTTCCAAGGATTTGCAAATGATAAACATTTCATTGCGTGTTTTGTCCCGACCAGACTCGATGCGTTTGCCTTCCGTACACCGTAATTTAGGTGTTGATTATGATGAGAAAGTTTTGCCCTCAATTTGCAATGAAGTTCTTAAGAGTGTGGTGGCCAAATTCAATGCCTCACAATTAATTACCCAACGTGCTCAAGTAAGTCCTTAAAATTTTTAGCTATTTTTATTTTAAAATAATATATATACAAATTTGTAGGTTTCACTCTTAATTCGCAAAGAATTAGTTGAACGTGCCCGTGATTTTAATATTATTTTGGATGATGTTTCTTTAACTGAATTGAGCTTCGGCAAGGAATATACTGCTGCTGTTGAAGCCAAACAAGTGGCCCAACAGGAGGCTCAACGTGCTGTATTCTTTGTTGAACGTGCCAAGCAAGAAAAACAACAGAAAATTGTACAAGCTGAGGGTGAAGCTGAGGCAGCAAAAATGATATCCTTTTCTAAACCACTGATGAATATTTTTTTCAGAGATGTTCTGCATGTCCTAATTCAAAGAATATATTTCTGGAAACCAATAGAATATTTCTTAAATTTAAAAAACTTATTACTTGTAGAGCTTTTTCGAAAAAACGAGAATATTTTCGAAATAGTCTTTACAAGATGTTTCTGTAATTAAAAAACAAACGTTTCCAGAAATATATTTTCAGGGCAAAAATCATTTCTTTTATTATAAATTCCATATTTGGTTTTCCATAACTGTTATGTTTACTTGGGTCTTGCAGTCAAACAGAATCCAGCTTACTTGAAATTGCGTAAATTACGCGCTGCTCAAAGCATAGCTAGAACTGTAAGTTTAAAACAAAATATTCTTCATTCAAACAATTAACTTAATGTTTAATATTTTCTAACTTGCATACAGATTGCCAGCTCACAGAACAAGGTCTACCTGTCGGCCGACAGCTTAATGTTAAACATCCAAGATTCCGGCTTCGATGATATGACTGAAAAAGTCTACAAAAGTAAATAAACTTTTCTTAACATCTCTTAAGTAAAAAAAAAAAACAAATCAACTAATAATAAAAACACCATGTGTTACAAAATTAACAAAAAATACTGTTTTAAGAAAACACACAAAATATTATAAAAATTAAAATTCGGCTTTTATCAGCATTTTCCTTTTTATGTATTAACAAAAAAAAAAAATAATTAATGAAATATGAAAATATTTTCTTACTATTTGTTGTTTCTCTTTTTGATATTTCTTTTTTTGAAAATGTTCCAATATTTAGCTGCCGATGTGGATAAATTTCAAATACGTTATTAAAAAACAGAATTTTCAGATTAAAATCGTTTTACAAAACAACAATTTCATATTCTTTAGTTTTTAATTTTGTTAATTTTTCTTGCTAAATATTTTTTTTACTTTATTATACATTCATCCATACTTAAGTAACTATCCTTTTCTTTAAAGGATGCAAATTCTTTAGATTTTAAGTTTACAATTGGATAAAAACACTTAATTTTAGGTGGTTATGTAACACTTATTAAAGAGAGTTATTAAATGCTTTAGCAATTTTATTGATAATTGAATAGCTTTTATTATTTTAAATTCACAGATGTGTATATAAATTTGTGTGATTTTGCATTTCATGAATTTATTTTTAACTGTTTTCTCTTAAATTTGTTAAAAATAAATCCGCATAAAACTAAGACACATCCCTTGCATAAAACAAAATGATATATTTTTTATTGTTTAAACTAAATAAAATATTTCTGTTTATTAAATTTTGTTTCAATTTGTTTCTGTCTGGCAATTAAAAGAATGTTTTTATTATTTCTCCAACATTTTACAGTTGGCGAGAGTTGGTTTGGTGGTCCCTCAAAAGCATTAGAACAAAGCAAGAATTTCACGGAAAAATCAATTGGAAATCTTGCTCATCACACAGCCAATCGTATGATTTAAGTGTATAAAACTAAAGAGGATTTTGTCAGTGTCATGTTGCCTTAAAGATTTCAAGAAATGTAGCATTTCTTCGTATTTCGACAAAAAGCTAAACAATTTTTTTATATGTATAGTGTGAATAATTACGAAACTTGTTTTAATAAACTACAGAAAATCAGCGATTTAGCCTACCACAAGTGAAGTTTATATAAAAATATAATGTAAGTGTTTAAAATTTATAAAATTTTTTATTTCATCCAAAATTTGCAAATGTTTGTTCTCGATAAAGGCATACACGTCGTTTTTTTTTTCTCCTAAACCTTTTGCTTTTTTCACCACCTTTAAGCTAGTGTAAAAATTGGGTGAACAATTTATTCTTTTCAGGCTTAAAAGTAACCTGTGATATAATTTGGCAAATTCAATTTAGTGTTTGAGTTAAAATTGTTCACATTATGTTATCTGATTTTGGGATTTTTATTCTATATCCCTTTTTTGGAAAATAAATTTTTAATTATTAGTTGTCATTAAAAGAGTTATCTGTAAAAAAAAAAACAATGTCTTAAACATTATCAAATACACTTCCTCACATGCTTTCTTAGAAATAATTGTTAAATTATAACAATTATTAGTTGGTTTTGGCGGTTAATTGGTTAAATACTAATGGCGCTGGCACCATTTTTATAATTGGTGGTTTTTAGAGAAGGATAATTTCAAAATGAGAACGCTGTTCTCTGTTACAGCTGTTTTGACAGTTCTCGGTTGTTCATTGGTTTAGAAATTTATCATGAATACGGGTTTTTCACGATGAGTTTTGAAAATAAAACTTTTCCAATTTTGTTTTGAAGAATCTTCAAGAAATCATTAACGTTCAATTATAAATTTTTTCCTGCAACAGCTCATGTTTGTTATACAATGTAAATTTTATTATTAAATCTAAATGAGTTAAAAATAAATAAAAAAGAAAAATAATGAAAAACACAAAACTTGTATTTTTACTACCCCGCTTTCAATTCTTACCCGATCATCAACAAACTAAAGTCGTGTTTGGCAAATATGGTGCCCACTCGACGTGTGAAAGGCCTTTAACATCAGAACAGCATTAGCAAAAAGATTTAATTTAAAATCAAAATCAGTTTCCTCGTTTATATGATTAAAGTCCCAGAAGGGCTTCTCTGTAGTTCTATTTGAAGGAAAACGTTATCGAATTATAGTGTTTTATGCAATCAAATTCGAAAAGTTTTACTTTCGAATCGAATTAGGGAATAACCCCACTGGTCCATGCAGAAACATTTAAGCATTTGGAAGCAAATATTCGACGTGGTAATGCCGAAATACAGTGTACAAATTAGACTTCCAGGTAACGCCATAGACGCAATAACCGTCAAATGATCGAAATCATATTTAAACATTAATTCCATAATATTTTCTGATAAACAAAAGACAATTAAATTGATATTAAAAAAATTCTCTTTTATTTTAATTTAAATAAAGGGTGTTTTTTTAAGCCCGATAGAACTTGAAATTGTAAAAAATAACACAAAAAATTAAATTGTAATCAAAATTTTTTTTTTATTCGAAAGATCAATACGTGACATTAACATTTGAAAATGATTTCGGGCATATGGGCACCGCGGCTGTTCTTGACGAAGCGCATTCTGGACGTCCGTTGTTTTATCGCAAAATTGTGTTCAGCGATGAGGCGCATTTTTGGCTTAACGGGTTTGTTAATAAGCAAAATTGCCGCATATGGAGCGAGACCAATCCACAAGAGACCCTACAGACTCCATTACATCCAGAAAAATGCACCGTTTTGTGCGGTTTTTACGCTGGTGGCATCATCGGACCTTATTTCTTCAAAAATGAGGCCGGAGCTCTCGTTACGGTCAATGGAGATCGTTACCGCACCATGATCAATGATTTTTTGTTTGAAAATATGGATGACATTGATCCGGAGGAGATGTGGTTTCAACAGGATGGCGCTACGTGCCATACGGCGAACGCAACCATCGACTTATTGAAATCAAAATTTGGCGATAAGTTGATTTCGAGAAATGGACCTGTCAATTGGCCTCCAAGTTCGTGCGATTTGACACCTCTCGATTATTTCCTGTGGGGCTACGTGAAGTCACTGGTTTATGCTGATAAACCAGCAACAATTGACGCCTTGGAGGCCAGCATTGTTCGTGTTATTCGTGACATACGGCCAGCAGTGCTCGAAAAAGTGGCCCAAAATTGGACGTCCAGAATGCGCTTCGTCAAGAACAGCCGAAATCATTTTCAAATGTTAATGTCACGTATTGATCTTTCGAATAAAAAAAAATTTTAATTACAATTTAATTTTTTGTGTTATTTTTTACAATTTCAAGTTCTATCGGGCTTAAAAAAACACCCTCTATTTCCACCTCTGTAAAAAAAATACCCTTTACTAGCATCCATCAACCAAATAAATTTTACAGTTATTTAGTTCACAAACCCCCGTCGTATTTTGTATCATCTATTTACATACAGTTTTGATTTGTACACCTGTAAACACAATTTCTGATTAACAGAGCTAACTTAACAAGATACACGCACTGTAGGATTCCCTTTAGTATTGCAATGTCAAACTTCATACAAAAAATTTAAAAGCTGAATTCTTAGTTTTTTATATAGAGTTTGATTTTCCAAAAAAACCGAAAACGATCAGCCGATTATGTGTAGTATTGTTAATCAAACAGTCGCAATTCAACTCTGGTCTGGTCAAGAGTTCGCGCGTCGTGGTCGTTATCGTTGTCGAATAAAGACAATGAGGCCGTACCTTTTTATCTGACTTTGAGAGTTTTGCGTCTCACTCTCGAATTGGTTAATTGCGTGGCGTCGGTTAGCGGTACAGTTACCCGGAGTCTCAATTAACCTCTGCGAAACTTTTAAAAAAATAATATTTTTGGCGTTCACCTTTGACTTCCTGAACTGAACAAGTTTTTAAAATCTTACTTATACAGAGTTACATATAGTGTTGCAAAAGAAGAGGAAATTTGTAGCAAGTTAAATAAATCCACAAAACATTGGAATGGCGAAAAAAAAAACACACAAACATTGTTTTGAATTTTCATTTTCCATCCCTTAATGGAAACTACCTACAACAAACATAGAACGAGTCATGACTCAGCTCTGGTCGGGTCAAGAGCTAGCGCGTTTTTGTCATTATCGTTTAATGGCAATCAGGTTGTCCCTTTTTATCTGACTTCAAGAGTTTTGCGTCTGACTCTCGTGTGGTTAACTGTGTGGCGTCCCGTAACTGTGCTTTGGATACAGTTTCCAGACTATTCTACAATTAACCGCGTGCTTTTATTAAAACTCAATTAACTTTTGACTGGAGGAGTACCAATTAAACTCAATTTACAAGTGACTGGAGGAGTTCCATAAAACTCAGCAGTAATTATTGTTCAGATGTCTCCGACTTCCTATACAATGGTATATGTAGGTCGACTTGCGGTGATGAATCAAAGTTTTGTAACTTAAGGAGAACCATATTACTTTTTTTTGATTTGATTTTTGATTTATTGTTACAATGTCTCCGACTTCCTATACAGAGGTATAGGTCATTCCACGGGGAAGGAACCAACGGGAATACCCTGGCTTTTTGGTTATGTACCTCTGCCATTAAATTTAAAAAAAGAAACATAGAAAACTGATATCTTTTTAACATTTTTCACAAACATTTATTTTTTTTTTTTTTTAATAGATGTATTTAAATTTGTATCTTATTTTCATAAATTTATGTGATTAAAAACTATTCATATGCTAAAAATAAAGTGCAAAATTTATTTTGCACGTGGTATGAATGTATGTATGAATGTAGTACAATTAATTTTATTATGTGTGTGTAATTTAAAAATACAGTAAAAATGTTCATAAGAGTATAAATTTATACTTTAATTAAGTGGGTAGATTCGATAATACTTTAAAAATATTGTATGTTATTTTTATTTTATGTACAGTACCGTGAAATTTAATAGCAGTGCTTGCCATATTTTAACAATTTATTTTAATTTTTTTTTTTTATATTTTTCTAATTTTTTGTTTGTTATTTTTTAATCTCTAACTAGGGTATACTTTAAGGCAAAGTAAAAATAAATTCTTACACATTTTATTTTGATATATTTTATTTCTATATAAAAGTCGAAAAAAAAGAAAATCTGTGAAAAAAAAAAATTGTTGTGAGATCTTATAAGAAATTATATATAATTGACGGTGACTTTTAATGGCATGTTTTACAATTCTCTTTTAAAGCTGCTACTATTTTTGACTGGACTTTACTAGATTGTTTACGTTTTATATGGAAATTTGTGTAAACGAATGCAATCCAGTAAATTTCAGTAAAAAATAGTCAATACTTTTGAGTAAACGAACGAACATATTATTAATTTTGATTCAATAAAGACGAGGTGTTGGAGGCTAAAAACAATTCGTCATCAAAAAGTTAATTTCGAAAAATATGTCACATATTTTATTTTCACTGTTAGAGCTCGATATCAACGAATAAAGTGAAAAAACATTCTTCGTATTTTTATTTTTTTTTTCAATAACCCTTTAAACAGTAAGTTAAAAATATTCACTGCCATTAAATTGCTCGGTACTGTATAGCGACTTATGAAGCTCAAATTGGTCATTTAATTATATATTTTTATAAAATTTTATGTGTTTATTTAACGTATTTTGTTTTTAATTTTTAACATCTGTTCACTAACAAAAAACCATGTCGTTAAACAAATTACAATTAATTAAAATTTAATGTTAGCGATTGTAAAATATAATTAAAATAAAAACTTTAAACAATTTTAAAAACCTTTTTAAATAATTTTTTGTTTTTGAACAGGCAAATCATTAAAGCATTTTACCATCAGCACTTTGAAAACCTTAATCCCAAATATGGATCTTTGTGTAAAATAATTTTTTAAGAGTTAATTTTTGATCTGTTTTTTAGTCAGTGCATGATGAGGCTTCCTTGCTGTCTCATTAAACAAAAACCGTTTTAAGTTAATTTTTTATATAAAAATAATTTTCGTAACTCGACACCGACCTGCAGATAATTGAATAAAAGAAATAAAACATTAGTTTTTGTATTCCGCTTTATACGAGGATTGCCTTTTATATTTTGGGATTGGGCAATCTCAGTACTGCAATCTGGCAACTGGCATTCCTATAGTAAAGTATGAAATTTTTGATATAATGTATGTATGTACGTACTCAAAACGTTTTGACGTGTGAACATTTTCGTTTTATTATTTTTTTACAACTTTCGACATGAATAAGATTAACAACAATGCATCGATTAACTCAATTAAATTTTTTTTTTACAATGAAGCACCAACTAGGGCAATCTTTATCCTGGTGCTTACTGGCTTACTGAATTCAATCGTGACCGTAGTTCGCTCAACGACGAAGTTCGTAAAGGTCCTTCAAAATCATTTGTGGTCTGAAAAATCATTTTTACTGCAAGATCGTCATATCGTGATGTTGAGGCAACCTTAAATATTAGTGGGACCAGCACACATTCAATATTGCATGAATATTTTGTTGTAAAAGAGATGTGTTCGTGTTGGATCCCACTTCATTTAAAAATCCCTCAGAAAAAGGCTTGTGTCAATTGATTGCAAGAAATGCTCAAAAAATACGATTGCGGCGTTCCAAAACATGTGAATGACTTCGTGACAGGTTATGAATCATGGATCTGTTAGTATGAGTCCGAAAGTTACTATTCACTTCGATTGTATGGGTCTTCTTAGACGAGCAAAACTCAACAAAAGTCATTCAAAATGCATGTTTTGGAGGTACCTCAATCGCAATGGAAAAACAGCTTCGAAGATTAGTTCACACGTATGCGAAAGTGTACTGATATTCATGGAGAATATTTTGAAAAGCTATAAAGCCATTTTTGATGAATTGTTTTCGACTAATTTGTTGTCTCTTAATCCCGAAGTATAAAAAGCAACCCTCGTAATTAAACAAATAAAAAATGGTGAAATGCTCTATCTATAATCTAATACTAATACAAGTATGTTTGTTAAATTAACGTATGCATGTTTGTATGCATGTTTGTATGTATGTAATATTTCTTATCAATTCCATTAAAAATAGAGAGTCCATTTTATAGCGTTTTCTCTAAAGGGAGAGGCAGTAGCATGGCATAATAAGATTGTAATGCATTTATTTGTAATAAAAATATCAGGCAGTTGTTGGTTTACTATCATCACTTGAAGAAGCAGGCCTTTCAGTTCGTGGACTTGATTCCGGTGCCGCGTTACGGTCACGATAACGTCTCAGCGTAGAGGTGGATGATGATGGAGCCGATGTGCTTAAAGTATAATTTGAAGGCAAGACAACATTCAGCAAATCTCCAGCCATCATACTGCGACCACTAACAGCACGGCCTGGTAAAACGGGATTATTCGCCAAAGTCGTTGCCGATACCGATACCGATGAAGACGAAGATGAGTTGGAGCTTGATGCGACCACACCATTTGTAGCTGAAAGACTAGCAGCGGCTGTGGGAGAAGAATTTTTTGATGTCGGAGAACCATTAGTGGTATTAGCAAACGATTCAGTAATGGCCGCTAGTGGAGGTCATAAATTCGTAGTCTGCACCAGTCCACGTTCCAAATTGAAGCAATCCAAGACGGCCGCACCCACCGAACTGCGACGGGCCACCATTGAGTTGACAATGGTCCATTTGTTGAGACGTATATCATAACGTTCTACTGAATTCAAAGAAGAAGAACCATCATTGCCGCCTAAAGCATAGAGAACGCCTTCTACTTCCACCACTTCGTGGGTGGAGCGGCGTGAGTGCATGGCAGCTATGGGTTCCCAACTGTTGCGTCTTATATTAAAACGTTCACCACTGGACATACACATGGTGCCGTCGTTGCCACCAATACAGTAGAGATAACCATCGCAAGAGGCTACACCACAGCTACTGCGTCTAGCCGTCATACTGGGCACCGAATACCATCTACCCACTCTGGGATCGAAGCGTTCCACACTCGACTGGTAGTTTGTTGAGTCGAAGCCACCCAAAGAATAAATGCAATTTTCCAGCACCGCCAAACGGCAGTAGCGTCTGCGGGTGCTCATAGTCGGGCAAGAACTCCACACAGATGTCAGCGGATCATAACGTTCGGTGCTGCTTAAACAAGAAGCACCATCGTAACCACCACACACATAAATCAAGCCATCGAATGCACAAATACCCAAGCAGGAACGCTTCGTACCCATGGGTGTTATGTAAGACCATTTATTATTCAATGGATTGTAACACTCGGCCGTCGACAAATCATTAACGCCATCATAGCCCCCCACCACATACAGAGACTTATGCAAAGCCGTTACGCCTGATCTTGAACGTCGCCACAGCATAGGCGCTATGCTAGACCAGGTATTCGTTCTGGGATTATACACCTCACACTCGTTGTGTATGGCAAAGAGACTGCCGCCGCCCACTGCAAAAACATAAGGTTTCATGCCATCCGGTCGTCTTTCCATAGTACGTTGGCTGCTCATTAAACTTCGCTGCTCCGGCAGCAAATGATACTTCATGGCCTCGAGTAGCAATTCTTTACACTGAGAATCATCTCTTATCAATGGCTCTGTCTCCACAATAGTCATTAGGAAGTCACGACTCACTAGCGGCAATCGTACATGACTCATTAGTTCGGCTATGTGATTTTTTCTCTCGGCCAAATCATGTTTAATCCAATTTAAAACAGCATGAAACACCTTCTCTTCGGAGCATATGTTCAACAGATTATTTGATGTTAAGTCTTTGACCTAAAAGGGAAAATACGTATTTTAAATGAAAGAGAAAGGGAAGCGCTTATTTTATTATATTTTATTTATGTTTTTTTTTTTTTTATTAAAAAAATATTTTTATGGTTGTCGACTTCGCTAAAGATAACGAAAATTTGATTAAATTTCTACCCCCAATTCATCAGTAAAATTTTTAGAATTTTCAAATGTTCGAAACTTATTTTTTATTGGGTGCATAACTTAAAAAATGAGGAATTTTCACTGCCAAATGCATAAAAGTTATCAAAAGTTTATAAAGGGTTTATTAAACTGATTTTCTGTGGAAATTTGATTTATAAACTTTTAATAAAACTTTGATAATTTTTATGAATTGGCAGTTTATTTTTATTTTAAGTTTAATGTTCAATAGAAATTTATGAAAAATTGTTTCCAATTTTTCTGGCAACATATTGATTTAGCACCGTTAGAACTGCTTATCTTTTATGGCCAAGAACGAATCGAGCCAATTTCGAATACCCTGTTTTAAAGCGAAGCTAATCTCATAGAGAGCGTTCTGCATTGATTGAAATAAATAGTATTCGGATAGGGCAATGTCTGAACTATAATTAAGGTGAGGCAAAACTTTCCAGTTTTAACTTTTTTTAAAATAGTTTTAAACAGGTATTGAAATATTACGGTTTGATTTTTGGCCGCATTTCGGACATGGAAAATCGTCTTTAAAGCTTTTTGCTTCAATTCGTATGGTAGCCTGTGTAGCTCTTTTCGGACGAGTATCTGCCAATGATTTGTAAGCTCTTATTGATTTTGAAAAAAATCGTCATAAGGCATGTCCTTCAACTCATGGTCTTAAAACTTGTTTGGCTGTCTTGACCGATCTTTGTCTGCCGTATTAAAAACATTATTTCGAAATTCGAATCGCACAAAATATATCTCGCATGTTAAAACCGATGAAACATATTCACCACAAGCTTCGGCGACCATTCAGTGTGCTTAATTGAATTTCTTTTTTTTAATTAAAAAAGTAAAGTAGAGCTTGACGTTGGTAAAAAATTCGGGGAAAACCCTTTTGTCATAATGCTTAACCACTAACTTAATCACTAAGTGAGAATAAAAGGGTGCCCCGGTGGACTAGCCAGTAGTGTGGTGGTCTGCTGGGGGTTGCGTGTTCGATTCCCGCCAGAGACTCAAGACTGGTCTGCTTCTCTTTCTATTCTTACTATTCTATTCATATGGAGCGTACAACATGCCAATTGAAATTTTGAAATTAAAAAGCAATCTTATCTTAAATAGAAGATTTAATATACAAATTGGAAATTCCTAAAAGTTTTTGACCAAGTCGAAATAACAAACGGAATTTGTATTATGGTTTTATTAGCAGAAATTGATTCCTTAAGAGCGCACAACATGCCATTAGGGCATACGTGTATACCTGTCATGGGTTTTGGCTTCAAATGTCCCTCTTTTTCAACCTAACCTAAAGCTACGTTCACATTTGGCATATATTTATTCAAATAAAGCATGACTATTATTTTTTATTATTAAATTTTATGTGGGTTTTTTAGACTTAATATTGCCAAAATTTATAACAGTCGATTGATATTGGCATTTACTTATTACGGAAGAAATTAAGACATTTTAGTGATTACGTCTATTTCATCAAATATTTTTCGAACGTGAACCATAAAAGCAACATCGCATTAAACTTCGCGAAAGAAACATATTTGATTAAATGAGCGTTCGACAAATGTGGTAACTTTTTTTTATAAATATTTAAAATTTACCCAACGTTAATTGTATCAATCGCCATTTTCTTTTTAGTTGAGCTCATTTCATTTTTCTACAGTTTATCAAATCATTTATATTACAGCTTGCTGGTCTTCAGTGAACTAAACCAGAAAAAATAATAGACAACGATTAACGCAATGCAACCAGAAAATATTTAAATAATATGATTTTTTTAAAGCTTGAATGCAACCAGAAACGCAACCATAAACATAACTACACTCTATGCAACCAACAACAAAAATTGTCTGCTGGCAGAAACAAGTTGCCAAGTTTGTATTTACCTACCATAAGTTTTTATAAATTAATTAAAAAAAAAAACAAGTAAAAGTGCTATATTCGGCCGTGCCGAATCTTATATACCCTTCACAACGTGTAGTCATGCAATAACATTTGTTTCATTGTTCATTATCTTTATAATGACTTTATCCGCTTAAAAACATCCCATTGTAAAATTATAGATTAAGGGCCGTATTCATAAAAAATATTTTAGGTTTCTCAAATGCTTATTTGACATATGTTGTAGATAAATTTGTCAAATAAGCCTTCAATAAACCTAAAATATTTTTTATGAATACAGCAGTTAGTTTATGTATGTATGAAATAAAATAAAAAAAATAATAAAAAAAAAAATTTAAAAAAAAAATAAAAATAAAATAAAATAAAAAAAAATTTAAAAAAATACAAATTTTTTGGTCTTAACTGAGATTTAAACCTACGTTCATCCAGTTTGTATTGGTGTGAAAAAAAACGAGATGATCGTGGTTTTCTCATCATATCTCAGTTGTTTATAGAGCGATTTTTCTGATTTTCGATACCGACCTGCCTACAAATATTTCTGATATTTTAATACCTTACACGGGTCTTGCAAATTTCTGGGGGCTTCAAACAGTTGATTTCAACATACACACGGACAGACGTGCAGTCTTAATTGACTGCTCTTGTATAAGTTTTCAGAAAATATATACTTTATGGGGTCGGAAATGAAATTTGTAGAAATTTCACACGGAATGACAAACCTATTTAATCCCTTATACTCACTGATAATGGTATAAAAATAATAATTGGAATAAAAAGTAAGAGCTGCGCTAAGAATGTAGCAGGTATGTTGCTTACCGATATCTAAAAATATTTCGCTAAATTTGTCTAATAATAGATTTAACAATTTTATTTTTATTTATAATTTTTAAATAAAATCTCTGCTTGTGAAATCTCTTCGATTTTACTTACTTCTTCGAATGGCAGCAATAAAAACTCTTCGGTTCCGACGACTTGTTGGAAATTTTGTAAAGCATACTTATGGGATCTAGTATGTAATTCTTTGCAAGAATGGGCATCTAATTAAAACAGCAAAATAAAATATTTTCATTAAATAAAAGTGTTAAACAAATTCCTTTCAACCACAAATTACCAGCAAAACTTCTAATGCCCAAACAATTTGATGGATGCAATTGACGCAATAAGAATTTACAGCAGGCTTCGCGTACCGAATGCATTTGCAAAAGACTTGATGCTGGCAGCAATACTTGAACATTCTGTTCGGTTATAGTTATTTCACCCGTATAAATGTAGTCAATTAAATCCTTAACCGCTATTATATCAATGTCATGTAGTCGTACAATACCCTGTGTACGTTCTAGCATGTCATCTAAAGGAAAATGGAAATGAAAAAAACAACAACAATTGAAGTAACATTTGAAATATGAAGGTGCCATTGTACTTAAATATGGCGACTGTTGAGCTAAAGATAAACGTTAAAAGAATGATGATACTTACCATTGAACATGGCATAGAAATAGGGTGATACTGAGGCTAAAACTACCTTGTGGGCATGTAGGG
This sequence comes from Phyto melanocephala, assembly GCA_941918925.1. NCBI lineage: Eukaryota > Metazoa > Arthropoda > Insecta > Diptera > Rhinophoridae > Phyto > Phyto melanocephala. Next base: position 110,369,598 of record OW799237.1, read on the forward strand.
TTTCACCGCCCACCTCCAAAGACACATCGCACAACTGAAACAGGAAATAAAGCAAACGAGTCAACATCAAACACAAATGTAAAATATAATTGTGATTAATTTTGTACAATATTTTTTTTTGCGTGTTTTGCAATACCCATCCCATTATAATTTAAGGGATGATGTGTTTGTTTTTGTTTTTTTTTTTTAATAAATAGTGGTATTATTAAGTATGCATTTTGTAAAAAAATGTTTTTAGTTTTATTTGCACCCTTCACCATTTATTGCGAATGGTAATAAAGAGGTTGTGCTTAGTACGTTCGCCATCTAGCAATTGTTTTTTTGGAATGCCAATGTAGTCAAATTTTCCGTGTAGTTTAGTTTTCTTATAATATTAACGTGGTATAAAATAGTATAAGTATTGAACGATTAAAGGAAATTATTATGTCACATATGTATGTGACATAGTTCGACAAATACGTATAAAACTAAAAAAAAACATAAAATTAAAGACTTATACGTATCAGTCAAATATTGTACCACATACAAAAAAACATAAATTTGTTTAAAATACTTTTTTATTAAAGTGTCACACTCGTGTGTGACAGCTTCAGCGAAAGTTTTGATGCCACATATGAGGAGCCGCTGAAAAAAAGGTGCTTTTTCGTTCATTTCAAATTTTTGGGAAATCGATAATTATTTTTTTTCGCCCCTTTAAAAAACTGCAAGAACATGAAAATGCTTACAAGATTTTTACTTATCTACAGATGCATCTAACTGTCGTAAGTCACCCGATTAAATGTTAAGGATGTTTGATATAATTCCATTTTTATTTCGGAAAAAGCACCTTTTGCAAAAAAGAAAGCAAAAAAGCACCTTTTGTTAGGAATAAAGTAAAAACACTTTTCTTTAAAAAAAAAGTAAAAAAGCACGTTTTGATAATAGAAGGAAAAGGTACATTTTGTAATGCGAATACACATATATGACGATAAAATTTTGACTGAATGTGGTTAAACCTGATCTAATAAAAAAATAATAAAAAATGTTAAGCTAAGTACGGAAGAAAATAAAATTATATGAAAAGAAGTGCGTACCACATACTACAAGTTTTCAAGATTTTATAAAATAATTAAAAAAAATTGAATTTTGAAACTTTTTGCTAAAAATAAAACTCAATATCGAATGAAATTTTTATTTTAACAAAAGTGAAACGACAGTATGCAGTGTAAAGGGTGGTACAAACATGCACGATGTTAATTGTATGGATCACACCTTAACGTCAAGTTTTTCACCCAATTTAATGTGAAATTTTTTTTGTTTCAAGCTTAACCATGAAGAGGTAAACAATTGAGCAGCGCGTTAAGACTGTTGAAGCCTTTTACAAAAATGTGCGTTCAAATCAAAATGCTTTTCGTGAACTTCGAGAGGCACATTTTCAGCTCAGTGAAATCGTTAACAAGCAGAACTGCCGTATTTTGGGCAAATGAGAATCCACAAGTGATTACTCTAAAGCCGATGAATCTACAAAGAGTGAGTGTTTGGTGCGGTTTATAGGCTGGCGGCATTATCTGGCCGTACTTGTTCGTAAATGAGGTTGGCCAAGTAGTTCACTAAATAATGTTAGCTATCGCGGGACGATAACAGACTTCTGGTGGCCAAAAATTAAGAATATCGATCTGAATGATATGTGGTTTCAAGGATAGTGCCACTTGCCATTTAGCACGGAAAATTCAGTGGCCGTGTTATCGTACATCAAGACAGTGTTAATTGGGCGCTACGATCATATAATTTAATATCGTTGGACTTCTGTTTCTGGGGATATTTAAAAACAAAAGTTTACGTCAATAACCCAAGAACAATTTAAAGGCTAAAGATTGATAAAATAATACGCATTAACGACATTAAACCTCAATTATGTTTCAGTGTTATTAAAAATATGGACCATCGGATAGAAGTATGCCACCGAAGCCGTGGCGAGCATATGACCAATATTTTATTTCACACCTAATTGTTATATTTAGATCCTTCTATCATTATAAAAATATTATTATAATTCTCTGAAAAATTTTTGTTTTATTTACTTACAATTAATATGGTGCGTTTTTGTTAAACGACCCGTTAGATTGAAGCTTTAAATTGTACTGAAATTTCGTTTGTGTGTGTGCATGAGCAACAATATTTCTTCGAGTATTTTTGTGGAGAAGAAAGCCAAATATTCATATATTTTGTTGAATAATTCATGTTTAAAAATTCTTGTTCATATTCAGAAAATTTAACAAAAACATACAATTCAAAAACTTTAGCAGCATGCTGGTGAAACGTTCATTTTTTACGTTTCTAGTTGGCTGAGTGAATTTTAAACAAATTTATATTGTTCTGAACACATCTTCAACTTCAAACGAAAAATTTACAATTAAACACATATTTTATTGTTGTTTTTGTATTTTACTTTTCTCATCTACCTCTTTTATTATAAAGTGATACATGCGAGTGTTAGCTGTCTCTCTGTAACCTTCATCACCTTCATTGTAAATATGTTTTATTTTTTATTGCGTTGAATTTTATGTTTGAGATAGAGCAACTAAAAAAGAAATAATTTTACAAATTCAAAGTATGTATTATAATTGTAAAGTGAGGGTTGAGTTTTTTGTTCTTTTGATCATTGTCAATCTCTGGTATAGATTATAGAATAATAAAAATGAGTATTTAACCCCTTAACTGCTATTTAAATTAATTAAAATATTTGTTTATTTAGAACAACTTGAGACTAGGGTTCAGGGTTTTAAAATATTATTTTCAGAATCATTAAGTTTAAATATAAATACAGTTACAGGGGGCTAAAGTAGATTATCTTATTGATTTTTTTTAATTAACTGAGCTTTCGAATACATTTCTAAATAATTATGCGCCTTATGTCGTCGTTTATTTCATTTAAACTGAACATATTTTGTTTTGTTTTATGTTTAAAAAACATTGTTGAAATTGTTAAATATGTTTCAACACTATGAGAAAAAATACTCGAAAATAGCTTAAGGCAATTTTATATAAAAACCAAAACATCTGGCAACACATCACATTATAAAGTACTTTAGTACATTTGCCTACCAATGCTTATATTCTAAATGAATGAAATGAAATTAAAGCGCTTAAGGCTTAAAAATCTAGTTGACTTTTTTGTTCGCTCTAAAAGCAAACCATTCAAATAGAACATTCCATTGCCATAATGGTTTAAACAAACAGCAAAATGAAAGCTCCTACTCACAATCTGTCTCCCTGTGAGATTTGTTCTAATGGGATTATGTTTTTAGGTTTTTTCTAACACTTTTTTTTCTGTTTTACTTCCATGTCTAACTTCTAGCTTTCCGTATGCAACCCAATGCATAAAGGTGTTAAATTTGTTAAATTTTTTTTGAAAACCTAAACTGTAATATCACTTGTATTCGTCTATAAACAGTTCATTCAATACTTAGTCTATGTACTTGTAGACATGGCCAAGGGGTTAGCAAGCAAATGCCAACCAGCACACAAGTCAATAAACTCTACAATTGAGTGTGTTCTATCGTTCGTACATATGTGACGTGATGTTACATACTACGAAGAACCTCTTGAATAGTCATAGAACAATTTAATAAAAAAGAAAATAATAATAAATGTATTTACTCCTATGCGGCACTCTGTCTGGCACGTCTTAGACTTAATGTTCGAGTATTATTTTTTATAGACCGTTTTGTTATAGATTAGAAGTACATTTTTTTTGCTACGTTTCTTGCTACACGAGAGAGAGACAGAGAGAGAGAGAGAGCATTTTTAGGGTTTCTTAAGTGCCAAAACAAGATAAGTGTTAACTTACAGTTTAAACCTAAAAAAAATATAATTATTTTTATCAAATTTGTTTCAATACAAGTATTTACCTGCGAGTTTGTACGCATTTGATTTATAGCTGCAAACGATGCCACACAATGTCCTGGATTTTGATGATGGGCCTGCGGTAGTACTTCTTCGTTTGGTCCCGGTGGGCTAAGATCGCTGGGTGTTTGTGTGGAATTGTTGCTGGTGGTAGTGACATCTTCACTGTTGGCAGAACTATCGGTGGAACTGAAAATGTTTTTTTAAAAATTTCAATCAAAATGTTTAACTTTTGGGATTTATTACAAGTTAAAGAGACCTCCCCCTTTAAGTTCTAGCAAAAAGTTTCAATTTTAATAAAACAAAGAAACTATCAACTGCTGGCAAATGTCCTTTTAAAGGGTGATTTTTAAGAAGGTATAGAATTTTGAAAAGGAATAAAACAAAGATGAATTTTTTTTAAATTGACATGAAGTGAACTTTATTCGATAGATTATCCTTTGGCATTATAATTTAAATATGACTTCTGGCATATGACCGCCATGGCTAGCTCGGACGTTGTCTAATCTGGAGGTAACATTTTCAAAAACTTGTTCCAATATTTGTGGCCGTATATCGGCAACAACGCGGCGAATGTTGTTCTCCAAGTAGTGAATCCAAGGAAGAATCCGCAGAAGACGTTAGCGGCAAAGGGGCGAAGTCTAAAACCTAAAATATTTTTTATGAATATGACAGTAAGTTTTCATGCATATTCATACAGGTATATGCAACGGCAAACTGATTCAACAAAGCAAGTTTTTTGGGGATGCTTTTTGTCAAAAATTTTAATTCGCTTAAAAAAATGTAAACAAACAAACCAAAAGTGCTTGTGAAAAATAAAGAGAATTTTTATAAAAATTTGCAAACAAATATTTAAAATCACAAATTAATTTGGTCATTGTGTAAGACTTTTTCTGAGTATTTTTTAAATAAATAAAAAAAAACTCAATCGGGAAGTGTGTAACAAAATTCCGCAGTACTCATTCTGCCCGGACTAGAAAAATTCACTCGAACATTATAGGTTAGGTTAGGTTAGGTTAGGTTGAAAAGGAGTGGTATAAAAGCCCAAACCCATGACAGGTATGCACTTATGCCCCGTTGGCATGTTGTGCGCTCCATGTGGAAAACGGAATTCCCAAACAAAAAACCATAAACATAATTTGCCATAAATGACGGACTAGTCCAAGAACCCAGTCCCCTCAATGTAACGCCTTATGGATCTCCAGTTCGAGTTCCCCAGGTATTCTAAGTTCGGCATAGTATCCACTGTAAAGTTTTCGCGCCTAATATGCCCAAACTGCTCCACAGAATAAATGGTAGCAGAAACCTTAAAGAAAAACATGTTAAGCCAGAAACAAAAAAAGGTAGAGGGACGCTTGTTTAACGATGCCACATTCAAGATGAAAGATACACAAAGGCCGGACAAAAAAAGTCGTTAAAACCAATGTATATTGCATTGTGTATTAATTTAAAACCTAGATACTCGCCATACAGGTAATAATAGAGCTGATGCACTTGCAAAAACCGGTACCACCTTAGATTCGGTTGAATCCAGTTGTGCTTTGGGTATTCCCTTATCGAAGGGTAAGCAGCTGATCTCGCATCGATTCTATTTGGATGCCAAGGAAAGATGGGTGAGAGAACCCACTTGCTTGGAAACCAGAAAGATTTGTTCTGACATGGATGCGCATAGGACGCAATATGCGGTGAATATGCCCCGAATCCACCTAAGTAACCTCATAGCGGTCATTATCGGACACTGGCCTATAGGTACACATGCGAACGACTTCTGCAGAAGTTACGACAACGAGGAAGAGGAGGAGACAACTGAACATCTTCCATATAATTGTCCTGCATTCGGGCACCTGAGACACCAGATTCTAGGTCAGCGAATACTTGAAAGTAAAACTTTTATTTTTGCAGGTGATCTGGGAAAGATCCACACCTTTACAAACAGGACAGGATGGCTGAGGAACGATGGCCAGAGGATGTAGACGAACGGGCGTTGATGCCTACGGTATCATAACGGGACCCTTGGAGGACCCAAGTGAGCTATGCCTTCGGGCGGCTGGCGAATCTAACCTAACCTACTTGTCATACATCTTATATAACTACAGATAAACAGCACTTATAACTCAAGGACGGCTAGACCGATTTTTATAATATTTGATTATATATGAATCGAATAGCAGAGTAATATGGAAAAATGATTTACAGTAGATTCTAAGAGAACAGGATCAACAAAAGACTAGAGCGTGAAAAAACATTTTTTTCGCTATCTACTTTCAATATAGTATAAAGTACCAAAAAGTTAAAAATTGGCTACCAATAAGTAACTGTAACTGTTTAAATCTTAACGGAGTAGCATTTTAGATTTATTTTACCAAAGAAATACAATTATTTGATTTAAAAATATACTTTTGTTAAAAAAAATTAAAGGAAATTTTTAATTTTTAATCAAAAATATAAACAAATTTTGACAGTAGCGTTTCTCATCAGCTGGACAGATTATTTTACCTGTGTGGATTCGCCTTGAGCTATAACTTCCTGAAAATTTGTCCAATTTAATTGAAAATTCGATTGGAAATAATTTTCAATTTAAGCTTATGCCGACTTAAGCAGTTCTACCTTAAATATTAACTGCCTTATTCATAAAGATTTTTAAAGATTTATAAAGGGCTTTTAGGACTGATTTTCTATGAAAATTTACGGCCAATGCATAAAAAATAGTTATTTTATGGTTATAGTTAGGGTGATCGATTATTCGACTTTTTTAAGAAACCGGTTTTCAAATAGTTTGAAATTTAAAAAAAACCGGTTGCTATTTTGAAAATTAAGAAAAAAACCGGTTAACCGGTTCGAATATTTAAAATATAATATTAAAAGAAAAAATTAAAAAATATTGTTCAAAAAGATTTTAATAAAAATTTTATCTAAATATGAAATTTTTACAGTTTATATACGTTTGGCTGCACAATTACGCAATAACTGACATGAATGCAGTTGACTTATTTGGTTTTAATTAGTTGAATTTAAGGACAAAAGGTATTCTACAACTAAAATAAATATATACAATAAATTAATACATAAATAAAAAAGACTTTTTATAAGGCTGTTATAAATTTTTGTATCTCCTTCTGTACATTTTTTAAATGTTAAATAGATCTTTTAAACTAATATGCACTAACGTATTTTGTTTGAAATGACTTCTCTAATTTGAAATACATTTTAAAGGCAAGAGAGAAAATTTTTAAAATTTTATTTTTAAAATTCATTCTTATACCCCTGACAGACAGACATACAAATATAGTCATAAACAAGTTGGTTCGATGGTTTAATTGAAATTTAAGTGTCCAGACATTCAATGCCATTAATTAAAATTAGGATCTGGAAAGAGGGATTATTGGTTTTTCTTTACTGTAACTACACTTTTTACCTAAAATTGATCGATCAGTTAAGTTTATGCTTCAATTACCTTTAACTTTTAACGATAGGTTTATATCATATAAAAAAATAATATTAAAGATCAATTATTTTTCTTATTTTACAACTAAATTTCTTACAATATTATGGAAGACTATTTAGTATTTTTTATTTTCTAATTTTTGGAAACTTTTCGCGTACTAAATATACTATGGTATGATTGGTTACAAAGATACATATATGAAAATAAACTTAAAAATATAAAAAAACCGGCTTTTTCGGATAAAAAAACCGGTGTATTCGATATTCGAAAAATCAACATTTAGAAAAAACCGCCAGCAAAAAGAGGAAAAAACCGCCAGCAAAAAGAGGAAAAAACCGGGTTTTCCACCGGTTTTAAAACCGAGTCGATCACCCTAGTTATAGTGTACAACAGTTATTAAACGCTTTTTGTGTTATAAACCACTAATAGAATTTGTATAATACTTTTACAGTTATTAAGAGTTTGTAGTGACTTTATTTCCACGTGTGGCAACTCTTCTTATATTTAGTTGTCATTTAATTGTTAGTGGTGCTTATAACTACTATAAGACTTACCCGGGTATCAAATAAAGGTAACATTTTTTATAAAATTAAAGCACAAAAAGAACGTCGAAAAAATAAAAAGTATATAACTTTGGTATATGATAAAGTTTGAGCAAAAATTATAATCCAAACATTAATTATTAAACTATTTTGTTAATAACGATAAGAAAAGTATTCGGGTTACAAGTTTGTTTACGTTTTTCTTACATCACTATTATATGTTTTTAGTTTTGTTTAGTTTAAAATATGATAAAATTATTATTATTTTTTTTTTATAAATTGCACTAAACTTCGTCGAATTGTGTTATTTCAATTACTTTTTCTTAAATTTTTTCACAAAATTTCTTTAAAAAGAATTATTTAACGCAACCTATACATGAAATGTCGTCTTATTTTTGGTTTAAAGAAGGGTAAATCAACAATAAAATTTTTGATTTTAAAATGGTTTATAAAAGGTTTATAAGTCTATTAATGGCTTATGAATGCAACAATAGTCAATTTTGCTACGACTTATAAGGCTTTTATAAGTTTTTATGCATATGGCCGTTAATTTATGAACCTCTTAGAAAGCTGTTTGATTTTTAATGAATTAAAACCATAATTTATTTACAATTTTCGCAACGCTGAGACTTTTAATCAAGTTTATTGTGTTATTATTACTTGTAACTTCAATGTGGATTCCATTATCCTTATTCACTTCATTATTTTCCTTTCCTGGCAATGCATTACATCATTTCCGCTTTTTGTTTCATTAAAACGTAGTAGGGTGAGTTCTCCAGTAGTCGGCACTTTAACTTTTTTTTCATTTTTAAACTGATGCTCTTATGAGTGAGGACATGATATTGGGTTGTTAATGGATTTTTGTTGCTAAGTGATTGGTATAGTTTTAGACTCAATTAACTATTTTTAAAAATGTTTTTATTTATTTTGAGTAATTTTCGTTTTTTCTAAAATGTACCATTTTTGCCAATAGTCGGCACCCGTTTGCCTAATTTCGGCACTTTTTTACCCAATTGTCGGCATTGCATTTTTACTAAGGAAAGAATAGGATCTTACAAGGATTCAAGTTGTTTTTTTATTCAAAAAGTAAGCCATTTGAAATATTGTATGTTTAATATGTTAATAAACATATAAAGAAGCAATTTAGAGCGCTATTTTTGGCTGTGAAGAATTTTATATACCCTTCACACAGTTTGTACCATCATATATACATATGTACATAATAATCTGAACTTTTAATTTACATTTTTTCTAAAAATGTCTTTGTCGTTAATTGACTCTTAAACCAAGATTTTCAACTTACGTTGCCAAAGGTACGTATACGTAACAAACGCTTTAAGAAGTTACCTAGGACCTGCAAAATTTGGGTAAAATTGTTTAAAAATTGTGTTATTTCAGCTCGTAATGTGCTCACATAACTGATTTTCAATAGCAAATTTCTAGAAAGCATATATGATAAATTTGTACCATAGAAGTGGATTCAAAAAATTTGATGTCAACATACATACAGACAAACGGACTTAGCTAAATCAATTCCTGTATCTATAAGGATTCAGAATATATATACTTTAAAGTGCCGAAAATTTATATTAAATAAATTACAAAAGGAATGACAAACTGTGTAAACCGTTATATGGTTGAGGTCATTATAATCTATGAGCAACATACTACGATAAAACATACAATGATTGCAAGTAATAATTATAAGTTAAATGAAAGTATCATGTAATAATCATGTTGGGATCGGAAATAATAATTAAATAATCCCATATAATCATAAATTTATAATATAATTTTATATGATCATAATATGATACAACAAAATATTTGAAATTTATTATAATGTGATGTTACACAATCATTAAGTAAGCCTTCGTGATCATTAAATATTCACATACAATAATATCATAATTCTACATAGTCATCATATGACTAAAAATTAAGTAAAAACTTAAACATGATTAGAAATAAAATGAAAATTTTCTAAATTGGGATCAAATTCTTAATTCTTAAACTACTAATATCACAATTTTAAGGTAAAGTTGTTCATAAAAAACCTCGTATCAACTTATAAGATATAAAAAAATTTAAATTAATCATTATAATGTGTCTTTTAAACAAAAGACGCTCAAGTTGTTCAGCAAATTTCTTATTAACTCAAAATTTGACATTCTGCAGTTTTGATTAAAGGACAGAGTCAGTTCGCTTGTCAATGGGTTAAACATTTTTAAGTATTCAGTTTCTATGTAGAAGAGAAGTGGAATATCTAAAAGGTAGATGTTTATTATTTTTATTATATATCTTGAATAATTCGCAATTTTCAGTCTATTTTGACCAGACTTGATAATCATAGGTGATAATCTTTATATTAAGTTTAGATCTTCGGTTAATTAAGGGATATAAGGCACGGCTACACTTAATTGCCTTTTCACAAATGTAATTAACGTAATAAAAGTTTGTTTCAAGGATAACTCCTAAATATTTAATTTCGTCCTTAAATAGGATAATTATTCTCCTAGCCGATAAACATCTAGTAGGAAAGCGTTTTCGTGATTTGTTGATGGAAATATAATAGCTTGAGTTTTATTTTCACTGACTTATTTACGGGCTAATCTGAGATAATTTTCAATTCTTCTAATTATCGCAATTGAGACAACTAAAGGCGCTATCATTCGCGTAAAAACTTGCTTGTTTTCAGTCTGCTAAAACTTTAAGTGGACTTAAGACTAAATTTTTCGCGGGGATTTTAAAAATTGAACGATCTCCTGTTCGTCTTTGGATCGTATGCGTTAAACCTTCTCTAAATTTAAGATTCATGGCGTATTATCCAATGATTTTGTCTGTTTCTGCAGAAACTTTAAGAGGACTTGCGACTGGTTTTTTTAAGAATTAAACTATCTATAATTTCGGTTGTCACCTTCTTTTCTAATGAATCTTAAAAAATAACTTTATTTTGCTATATCCAGACAAATAAAAATGCTGCCGACTTCAGAATTCTATATTCCCAATACTCGGTAGTCCGTAAGATACTCAATATAAATTGTGCCGACTATTAGGTAAACTTATTTTAAACTCATTTTCTTTATAACTATTGTAAAGAGAGGTGAGTATTAAACAATTTTCTATAATTTGAGCTTAATATGCGAAAACATAAATTTTCCTAAAGTCGGCATTATATGCCGACTATTAAAAATCTTAAAAATTATTGTTCCTAATGTCGGCAGCCATCAAAATAAGCCAAAAAATTATTTTTTATAAAAATTTTCATATCTGAAGCAATATTTAAATAAACCTTTACCTTTAAAACCCACTTTAGTAAAAAATTAATTAAAATTACATGCTTAAATACTTGTTTAAGTTGGCGCTATCACTAACAAATTTTTAAAAAAACAGGCTCTACCGCACGTGTTGAGAGATAGTCACAGAACGAGGTCAAAAATAGGTTGAAATACTCATCTCAATCAAATGTAAAAATTACATAAAGCAAAATGAGTGTATTTTTAACTAAATCTACATCTTACTTTTATATAAAATTATTGTTATTCTTATTTATTTAACTTTAAAGTCAAAAATGCCGACTATTGGTGCATGCCGAACTTAGGAGAACTCACCCTATATTCATAAAACCGTTTTCATGTTGTGCGTAAATATTTGTATGTACATATCAATTGACCTCATTTTCAAATATTTTGTATTTATTACACAAATATGAATATAAAAGATACAAACCAAATTGCATAGATACACACACACATACATGTGTACAGTTAAAGAAAAAACAAAACATTTCAATCTTTTGGGGGAATCGATCAGCTTGACATACATTTTTTACTCAAATTTCATCCCCAAATGATTTTCTAACGACACATTGAATTTGTAATAAAATCACAACAGTAAAGAAACTTAAGAACTGTTTCTTCCCTTTTAAACAACTGCAATAACATTTGTGTTTTATGTATGTACGTCTGTGCGTGTGCGTGTATATGGCTTTAATGTCTAATTTCAATTAATGATGACATCAAGACGCCAAAGTGTCGGACAACTAAGTAGACAGTCAACTTGCTACCTTCCTCTTAATACTTAGTTAATGGCCACGATTGTTCAATGAACAGCAACATCCACAGAAAGGAAATAATGTTTTTGGGTTTTAACAAAAAAAAAAAAAAAACAATCAAAATGTCTGGAAAAGAAAACTGTTAAAGCCCTACAAACAATTTATATACGAAAAGCCACTAAAGCATCAGAAGAAATTTAGATGAAATTCATCGTTACCAAAAGATTTTACTATTTCGTTTCTTCTTTAGCAGTGTAAAATATGATGTGATTTCTTATTGGACGGCAGCTGTTCCAGTCGAGCAAAAGTTAAACACAGCCATGTTTAGGTGGAGAGGGTAGAGCAGATATAAGTTTGTCAGGATTGTGGTGGTAAATAATATTTAGAAAAGTGGTAATTTCTGTCTTGATAATAAATTATTTTTGTTATATTTGAAAATAATGACTAAAGACTTAAACAGCTTTAGTCGTCCGATCTGTCAGAAAAATTAAAAAAAAAAAGTATGACACGTGACAGGTTTAATAATTTATATGCAATCAGAGATGAATTTTGTAAAGCATCTGACAAGAAAACAAAATTGTTTGGTTTATTTATTTAACGCCTTCACCGCAAATGCCGTTTTCGTAAATATAACGTCAGGTGCCAACATAAACTTAGGCATTTTTACGATAAATTTTTAAACAGTTATTTTAGCAAAGAGCTGGCTTTTTAGGCCACTCTTCACAAATAAACTTATTTTGTTTTTTTTTAGCAAGCGACATGACTTAGTTGAGATGTTTTTCTTTTCCGTTGACGGAATTGATTCAAAGTAGTGAAAACTGTCTCTAGTTTTGTCGCCAAATGGCTTATAAATATTTAATTTTATTTATTTAATTTTATTTATTTTATTTAATTATTTGAACCTTATTATTTTATTAAATTTGTTTAGCATCATGTGAGCCTCCTTAATGTTTCTTATTTTGTCTTATTTACCAAAATTCTTGTGATACTTATGTAAAAGTTGTTGTTAAACTTACTGCAGTGCATTGTTTCGTCAAGTTGGTACCGTTGTTTTTAATGTGTTATACACAAATATTTACAAAGGTTGTCCAACAAAATATTAAATAAGTAAAGTTAGTTTGTAAAGGAAAAGCACTGCGGTAAGTTGTTTTTATATAGTTACTGTAAATTCTAATTAATTTTGGATATTTTTTGTAGAAATAAACGCACCATTTTATTTTAAATATTTTGTGCCTAATTTTTGGTGTCGTTAAATTCGCCCCTTTACAAAGCTGAAGTCGCAGCCAGCGACAAGTTTCGAAGCGAGCATCAATGTTTTTAGGTTCACCAACTAAGTGTTCAATAGACTTTTCTCTAAATTTAAGTTTTTTGTTCGAAGAATTATTTTGGTTCACATTTCACTGTCAGAACTTTCATCATCACTATCATCTAACAAATATTCATGTTCATCAGCAGAAAAAATGTTATTTAAAAACAAATACTATTTAATTAAATCAAATTAAATTTTTATTGTAAATTGGGGAATTCCCAATTAATAAAATTGACCGGTTTTTTTTTTTTTTTTTAAAAGCTCTTTTTCCCTGTGCGAAAATGAAATAATAAAGTTAATTCAATAAGCCATATCAAAATCATATTCAATATAATCGTTAAGTTCTTGCTACAAGTTATCTCGTGGTTGGCCTGTTGAGTAAGGTTTGCTACTGCGAAATATCTCGTAGTTGGCAGTGAATGCGTTAAAAGACAGACATCAACAAAGCAAACAATAATCATGAATATTACCAAAAATATATAAGTCTAATAGATAAAACATATAGTGTGGCGCCACACATTAGATTGTGATTTGTTTTTTAAGTGAGAAGGTTAGGTTAGATTAAAAGGAGGGGCACTAAAAGCCCAAACCCACGACAGGTATACACTTATGCCCAATTGGAATGTTGTGCGCTCAATATGAATAGAATAGCTAGAATAGAAAGAAAACAGAAGAGATAGAGAAGCAGACCGATCCAGAGTCTCTGGCGGGAAACGAACTTGCAATCCCCAAACTAGCAGACAAGCACTCTACTGACTAGTCGACCGGGGCACCCCGGTGAATAAATCGTACGATTGGGTGGGATAGAGAATTCATCCCTTAAACATATAGTAGATAAAAAATAGTGACTATTTTGTCACTATATAGTAAACAAAATAAAACTTAAACTTTTAAATTGCTATCGGGGATATAAATGCTGATGTATGTATGTGTGTGACTGTGTACATAAAAGATAAATACAAATAAAAACAAATAAGACAGTTATACTCGGCTATGCCGAATCTGATAATACCATTCACCAAATTGTACTTAAGTAGGTATAAGGAACACATTGTAGCTTATACTAGATTTAAGATTTCATGTCGTACGCCATTTTCTTTATTATTTCCGACGCCATCTTTGATTTTTAATTTTATAATAGTTAATTGTCTATTAATTTTATACTTTTATTGATGGGGCTAAAATAAAAAATTTCCCATTTTGTTTCAGACGCCATTTTAGATTTTACACTTCTTCCATAGTTAAATGTATTCTACTGATCAAGCGCTTTCATTTAAAAATATTGGAGGTTTAAAAGGGGATAAAGTCGTAACTACTATATTTGGCTTATATTAACGCCATATAATTTATGACGCCATCTTGAATTTTGAAACAATCATAGTTGACTGTATTTTACTAGTCAAGACCTTGCATTTGATACCCATACTGACTCTCTCAGTGGTTTAGAAATTGAAAAAATTTTGATTTTCTTTTGTAAATTTTAGAAAAACCAGCGAAGCAATTGTATTTTTGGTGCTTATATCTCAGTTAGTTTCGATTTGTTAATTTTTCTCAAAAATAATTTCAAAAACCACGGCTGATAATTTGATGTCTTTAACGTGGCCAAAAATTATTTACGAGCTTGAAAAAATTTGACACATTAAATACGAAAAAAATAAAAAATTTCTAAATATATTTCCCTATAATTTTTTCCAAAATTCTTCACGAATATCTCCCGAGGCATATCATATCTATAAAAAGTCATAAGTCTGCTTATAAATAATGCCGGAACAAAAAAACTTGAATTTATGTGGTAAAAAAGCGGAAAAAACAGAGACAGTCATGCTTATTTGCTTATATCTCAGAAAGTTGCCAGACGATTATGCTGATTTTTAATACCGCTTTGCTCCCAAATATTTCTTATATTATAATATGACACAAGGGTCTAAATAGCTGATGTCAGGGGGCCTCAATAAACTGATTTCAACATACACACGAACAGACAAACACAGCTCAACCAACTTTGCTATTCACAAGCTCTCAAAAAATATATATGTACTACATGGGGTCGGAAATTAATATTGTTGAAATTTCACACGGCATGACAAACTTACATATATACTCTCCGTGAAGGGTAGAATAATAATGTGTGTGCGTTCGTGTGTGAAATGTATGTTAACAACAGCATAAACCATAACAAAAAATGATACGTACTAACAACAAAATCAACGAAAACCCGGTTAAACCAACCCTTGTTTGAAAATAAAACGAAAAAAAAAAATAGGACATGAAAATAAAAATTTTGGGGGATTTATTATCACACGCACATAATCACTCATACTGCCACATTATTCGTCATACATTCTTACAAACAATGTCAATTAAGTTGATAAAAATAAATACGTGGGGATTTAATTTGTTTGCTGTAGATTTTGTTTATACAGTCAAACTTCACTATAACGAATTCTATAACTCGTTAAGGGTTTCCTTACATTTTCGTCTCCCTATAACGATATTATAGCGTATTTTGTCTGCTTTTGATATCGTAAATAATCTCCCTATGACGATTTGTTTGTTCAATTATACAACTATAGGTATTAACTATATTAGTGGTGTTTACAGGAAGAAAAAAGTTAAAACAAAATGTTGTTAAGAAAATACATAGTATGCAGACGTTTAAGAAGTTAAAGTTTAAAGCCATTTTACTAGGTTTTTTAACCATATTTTACATCCGTTGTAACTAACGATCGTCGATTCGATGGCAAATTTTTCTTTATTTTTTTTTATAAATTAAAATAATTTTTTCTTTACAAAATCGATCTTCTTGGACTTTGTAATCAATTACATATATATAAAAACTGCTCATAGTAGAGACAACTCAGCAACTAATGCTATACAAAATGTAAGCGTGAGCGACGCATGGAATAGGAAGAAAAGAGGTAATAAGAGAGATGTGCTCGAAGAATCGATGTACGTTCGTACTCTAGGCTTAACATTTATAATGTCATATTCACAACAAAGAGCCCTGCGGATGAACAAATGCTACAAAGTGTTCTGCATGGAAAAAACATAAATTACAAATACAGTACTTACATGCGTGTATTTATTTTTTCAATTTTACATACTACATATTAAGTCATTGGCGTAGCCACAAAATTTTTCGGGGGGTGGCAAAAATTGTTCTCTATGGTGTGTAGGGGGGGGGGGGGGGGGGGGGGAATATTGAATTGCAAAATTTAAAATCAAGCTAATTTTATGTATATATTAAGCGTATAAAAGTTATTGTATTTTTTTTTTTAATTATTGGGGCGTGTTGGCATTGCATCTGACGCTGATGAAATACAAACAGAGCTGTAAAATTTATATTACGATTATTAATCAATTAGATTACATTTTCAAAGGAATAGTATTGATTACATAATTCTTATTTGAACTATTCCTGATTGTTAATTAATTATGATTACAAATAATCCAAAGGTAATCAAGATTATTTAGGATTACGAGAAAATAATCAAAAAAAAATCAAAAGTAATCCAAAAAATAATTGACTACTTTCAAGGAATATTTTTGATTATTTTTTACAATTTTTGAATTTACATCATTTTATATATACATTTAATTTTGAAAAATTTGCATTTACAACGTTGAAAAAATTCTGAAGAAATAAAACAAAATTAAATCAATAACAAAACAATCAATAACAATTTTATTACTTCCTAAATCAACAAAAAAGGGAAAAATACGTGAAAAAATAATAAAGAGAATCAAATACATATAATTCCCAAAAAAAAGTTTTATAATTAGATATATTTACAATTGGCCTTCATTACAACTAATTTTTCGAAAGAAAAATCAGACAATGATTGCCGCCTCGGACTTTTGACGATCCCGGCAAAAAAAAACAGTCATTCAACTGGAGCTGAAGACGTTAAGGGCGTGTTAAAAAAAATAAATGCATCCCTTAGTAAATCATATTTTTGCTTTAAAATACATATAAAAGAAATTAAGAAGAATGCAGAATTGTGAAAAATGCAATCAGGTTATCAATTATCAAATCGACAATAATAATAACAAAATCTGAAAGAAACAACAACTAATTAAATAATGGTAGAATTTTATGTAGAAAAATGTATTTGTGGCAGTATTGCCATAACTTCGCCAAATACAAAATAAATAATCAAAAATAATCGAAAATAATCCTTGAAAGTAGTCGAATTATTTTTTGATTACTTCTTATTTTTTGATTACTTTCTCGTAATTTTTATTAATCTTGATTATTTTTGGATGATCTGTAATCGTAATCAATTAGTAATCGTGCGAATCTGAAAATAATAGTAATATAATCATTACTTTAACTTTAAAAAAAAAATCTAATAACTAATTATTACGATTAGTAATCATTACTTAACAGCTATGATTATAACTTTAGTTCAATCTACCATGTTGAATGAATTTGCCTAAAATTTAAAGCTGAGTTTATATTGAAGCCAAGTCGTAATAATGGAAAACTGTTTGTCCGTCCGACATATTTTCTCAACATTTAGCTAATGCCGAGTTGTATTAATGGCTCCAAAACAAACAAAAATAGCAACTTTTTTTCAAAGCATTTAGTCATACTATAACTCCACTACGTTATTGAGAAGCTCGACTGTATTGTAAAAAACGAAAGTGTATGTGCTATGCGTATTTGGGTTAAACCTTTTATTGCTAAATAATAAATAATAATTTCTATAATTTTGTTTTTCAATAAATTTCATACGTTTCGACCGCTGTTTGAAACAATTTCGGTCAAACGGAAAAGACAAAATTGTTATTGGACTTTTCGCACTCTTACAAACACAAATTTGAACGGTTCGTATACTTTATTAGTTTCAATATCAAATCACTCATACCACCCGTGATGAATTTAATATAGAGTGCATTTTAAGAGCCTGTAATATGCATGAAAACTATGAAAATATGCACTAAAAATTAGAAGAAAATACACTTAAATTTTGTTTAAATAAATAAAAAGATAACAAATCTACACTTCTAATGAAAAAAAAATAAATTAAATTATACAAAATTATTTCTGTACGTACGTATTATAATTTTGAAAAATTTTATGGCGCTGTATAAAGCGCCCCATACACGTTTCAATTCAATTGTCAATTGATTCTTTCAATTAAATTGATGCTTAGTCACACACTTCATAAACTGAATTGAAAACCACAAACAAATTTTGACAGCCGATCAAGATATTTAAACAACAGATACAGAACAATCGAATTGAAAAAAAAAATTACTAGCCAAATTGAAAAAATTAAAATCTTTTGATTTTTCTTCTACCAACTCGACAACAACTGCCAAATTGCCAGAACCATACACGCCTTGATTTGCATAACAACCGACTCAGTTACCAATTGGATTGAAAAGTGTATGGCGTGTTTAAAGTTGGCTGTACACAAAATATTCGTTTATTTTTTAACTACGTCGTAGTGTTTTTCGTTCTGTATTACCCTACATTTACACATGAAAGTACTTTTACGTAATTTCTCTGTACGTATTATAAATAAAAATTTCAATGAAATATAACACTTTCATGGAAATTTCGTGTTCGTTGACAAAGGAGAGTGAAACTACATTTAAAAAATGTCGTCGAAGCGTAGAGTCGGAATTATTGCTATACATTCACATTGATTAGCTATTCTTTCCCATATGTTTTACTATCATAAGTTTTACCAAAAAAATTTTATACACAAATTTAAATGGACCCCTATGGCTTAAGTATGAAATTATTACAATTTTTACAACTATTCAAATAACAACAACAAATTCTTCATTCATTTCTATTTGTAAATTTGTCGTTGTTGTTGTTGTTGTTTTATATACAGTAGTGATCCAACCATAATGCCCAATGTTAATTGTGAGGCACATCTTAACGTCAAGATTTTTTTTCAACTTAATTTTAGATTTCTTTGTTTTAGTGTTTGACAAATTCAACCATGTAGAAGTACACCATTGAGCAGTGCGTTAAAATTGTTCAAGCCTTCTACAAAAATGGACGTTCAAATCAAAATGCATATCATGCAGTTCGTAATTTTTTGGTCAACATAAACGACTTAATGTGTCCACAATCGGCACAATTGTAAAAATTACATTTCAGCTGATCGGGTCTGAGGGAAATATGAAAATATCCGTGAATGCTGGCCCAGTTCGTTCTGCGGAAAACATTGATGTTGTTTGCGATAGTATGGCAGAAGAGCCGTCAACCTGGTCTCCAGAATTGCTGCTAACAAAAAAATCTGCAAAATCTATATGAAACTGACTAAGATATAGACAGCAAAACAACTATCGATCTCTGATATTTTAACACCACCGAAAAATGTTCAACATCGAGATAACTGATAGATTTGTTTCTTCAATGTTTATATGCAAACAATAAACTTTGAGGTGATTTTTAAAGAATGACCTAAGAACGATATACATGAAATGAAATTACACCATTAAAAAATCAGGTTTTTTAAGCGTTTTCCGCAGTTGTTAACTAAATCCTTAGAATTCTCTTACCGCATTTCAAGCGAACAGTGTTTTTAAAAATTTAAATATTAACATGTCCCGCATGTCACATATTTTCCTTATGCCCTTATTTTCATTGCTACTACATGTGTTGGAAATCACATAATTAATCAATACTTACAGATTTGATTTAACTGGTAGAAACATCATTATGCGTATTTATAAACGTTTGATACTACACAATCAGTTTGTATGTGTGGGTTAGTTGAATGTAAAAAAAATCCCTGTTGTTAAAACATTTAAATGCTGGTGTCTGCTGTACGGCTCCGCTTCTTCTAATCAGTCTTTAAAATATGAACGAAACCAAAATCTGCAATTACATTTAGAGAGAGAAAAAAAAACAAAATTAATAAAATTAAATTTTATTAAATTACATTTTAACGATGGTGGTGACCTTAAAGTGGTCACACAATGTTTGCGTGTGGAAATCTTAAATTTTAAACACATTAATATTCATTGGGGGAGGTTAAAATTATGCAAAAAAAAAAATTATAAAAAAAAAAATAAAAAAATTGTCTTAATTGTGCTCTTCTAAGAGGCGAAAAAAAAACGATAAATTATTAGCACACCCTTTTCCTCTTGTTCCATCGAAACTTAGAGTTTTTCAAGATGAACATCCAACAAATTATGTGTAGGATTTTAAGCGATTCTTATTTATACAATATTTCTTAATTAAAAAATATTACATTTTCAAAAACTTTCTACATTTTGTGATTAAAATCTTTTTTCACTTTTTAAAAATATGATATTTTTTAGTTTTATCTTAAAAGTTTACATGTAGTCCTTGATAGATAATCGAATAGAATAAATAATTATATTTAATATTATTCTAATAGCACTGCCCAAAAGTCAATGTAAGCCATTTTAAATTGTTGTTTAAACTCGGGTGATACTAATATAGTCTTATTTTTATACCCTTCACACAGTGAAAAAGGGTATACATATATAGGTTTGTCATTCCGTGTGAAATTTCTACAATTTTCATTTCCGATCCCATAAAGTATATATTTTCTGAAGGCTTATGAATAGGGGAGTCGATTAAGCTCTGTCAGTCTGTCCGTGTGTATGTTGAAATCAACTTTTTTGAGCCCCCCGAAATCGCTTGGACGCAGGTGAGGTATCACATATCAGGGAGTATATCGGTATTAAAAATCAGAAACATCGGTACATAAACAACTGAGATATGAGCAAAAACTCACGACCACCTCGATTTTTTTTTCACAAAAACAACATTACAACAACAACATACATAAGTACATACAAACGTGTATATTGGTTAGAGTTAACGTGGCATCGAATCCCAGCTAAGACAAAAAAAAATTTTTTTATATTTTTTTTATTTTTTATTTAATATATTATTTATATTTTTATTATTATTTTTTTTAATTTTTTTTATATTTTTTTTTTTTGTTTTATATTTATTATTTATATTTTAATTATTATTTTTAAATTTTTTTTTTATTTTTTACTTAATAATTATTTATATTTTTATTATTTTTTTTTTAAATTTTTTTTTATATTTTTTTTTTTGTTTTATATTTATTATTTATATTTTAATTATTATTTTGAAATTTTTTTTTTAAATTTTTCTTTTTATTATTTTTTTTTTTAATATATTATTTATATTTTTATTATTATTTTTTTAAAATTTTTTTTATATTTTTTTTGTTTTATATTTATTATTTATATATTAATTATTATTTTGAATTTTTTTTTTTATTTTTTACTTAATAATTATTTATATTTTTATTATTATTTTTTTTTAAATTTTTTTTATATTTTTTTTTTGTTTTATATTTATTATTTATATTTTTATTATTATTTTTTTAAAATTTTTTTTTTATTTTTTACTTAATAATTATTTATATTTTTACTATTATTTTTTTTTAAATTTTTTTTTATATTTTTTTTTTTGTTTTATATTTATTATTTATTTTATTTATATAATTATTATTTTAAAAATTTTTTTAATATTTTTTTTTTTATTTTTTTTTATTTTTTATTTAATATATTATTTATATTTTTATTATATTTATTATTTATATTTTAATTATTATTTTGAAAATTTTTTTTTAAATTTTTTATTTATTTTTTTTTTTTTTTTATTTATTTTTTTTAACATACATACGTAAATTTATAATTTTGCAATGGAATGTTTTTATATATGTATGTTTTATATATGTATGTGCGTATTTCATATGAATGGTGATACAAACTACTGTTATTGCATGACTACACGTTGTGAAGGGTATATAAGATTCGGCACGGCCGAATATAGCACTCTTACTTGTTTAGTCTATTTCTTATGCATTAAACATTTTCTTTGGATGGTTGAATGAGCGTAATATGTTAAGTAATATACAGCTAAAATACTAAGTGATATACAACGCCACACATTATTTCATTTATTTTGTACCGTATTCCATCAGGTGGCTCTCTGGTATGGTGGACTCCAATAATGCGCAAATATTTTGTAGATCAGGCTTCAAAGATCGGCATGCATTGAAATTACAGGTACTTTATGAACTAGTCCTTTAAAATACGGCACTGAATACTATATTGCATCTCGTTTCCATTGACCTTCATATTATGGCCATATTTGCAAGTAGCACAATAAGGTTTAATTCATCTGGATGTAGGAGATCGAGAACATATGGCCTTGAGAGGATTCTAGATGAGCTGCCTTCGATCTAGAACCAACGTAATGATTTAGATTTTGACAGGGTGTCAAAATTTAAATTCCCACTAGAAGCGAGGGGTGATCTTGTAGGGAGCTTCGACACCAGTTTCTAAAATAGACTGTGGGAATGGATCTGGCGGCTTTTTTAGCGAACTAGAGATAATGCTCTCTTTCCGTCATCTAGATGAATGTAGCTTTTGTTTGACTGAAATATTCGCTATTGGAAGGAATGTAGGATACAGAATGGCAAAAAACTTACAGAAATATTATAATACGCAAAGAAAAACCATGGTTACGACATGATCACGACGGTCATATTAATTTTACTAAAACAATATTTGGTTGTCGTAACAAGTAATAGTTATTTTTGTTTCATTTCATCATATATTTTGTCACGACAATCAAGCATTTGTTTGAATTGTATCATTTAATGATAACTTTTCGTAAAAATTTAAAAATGGTTATCATTTAAAAATAGTATGATTAAAAAAAAAAATAATATGTCAACAGACAACAGTATGATTACAAATCAATCAAGCTATGATTTTCTTTAATAATAATTTGATTTCAATTGTTCTTCTTCTTGCTGAATAAATTTTTATTATTTTAAAAGTTTGAAATGTCAAAAAAAGGAATAAAAATTTTGAAAAATTAAAGAAAATTTAAAAATAAACGAGAAAATGTAAAAAAAATATTGGTAAAAAATTGCAATTAAATTGGTATGTTCCAGCAAAAGACAATAATTTGCCGTAAAAAAGCAAAGATTGACGATTTCAGCTATAGTCATATATATGATTATTAAATGATATTTTAATTAAACATAATAATGATAACTGGTTTTAACGATAATCATACAATTCAATCATAGTATGTTGCTCTTCGATTATAGTTACCACAACCATATTTTTTCTTTGCCTGCAGGCGGCACTCTTGTTAGTCAGGTCATACACAAAAACGTCTATATTAGTCGGTTAATGCACGAAATAGTTGTCAAGGCTTGGTCAATTGACCAACGTTGCTCTAATTTGTGTGTCTGCGCATAGAGGTCACTATGGTAACGAGGGGGCGGAAGAACCAGCAAGAAGGCGATCTGCTTTAGGTATCACCAACGTAAATGCAGTTTCAATCCCGTTGAAGACTATCAAAATCAAGATCTCCAAACACGTTCTTGAAAAATCCAAGAACAGAGTGGCCAAGTTTACGTGGCCTTCTATTAACAGCAGGCGCACATGGCAGCTTGCAAATCGAGGTCGGAAAAATATATCGAAATATTCGGGAATGAATCACTATCATATGATACATTAACTCTGACAAGTGGCTTCATTTGATATTCTACCTCCTTCATGCTCCTTTTAAAATATAAAAATTAAACTTTAAAAACGTTATTCCTTAAATATCGAATAGAATAATACAAGATACGCATATTTTAGCACTTAGAAGAAAATTAGTAAAATTTAAATTTAGAATGGGTTAGATTGTCCTTTGACAGTCAGGCGGCGCTCAAAGCCTTGAAGGGACATTTTGTCAAATCTAGGCTAGTTGAGAAGTGTAGGAGGGCACTCGATAGGATCATGAACCTCTTCGATATCAGACTGTGTTGGGTACCAGGGCACAATAAAATCGTCGGCAATAAAATTGCTGACGAACTTGAGGTGGATCGGCACTTGTTTCGACGAGCGAAGAGGACATGGTGAGGCCTTCGTTAGGGTACTATTTTGGGCGTATCAGGGCGTGGGTATCTGACAGGACCAAGTTTCAAGTTTGGTCTCCGAGTGTAGATGTATGAGGCAGATACTGCTTTCTGCATCCCCCTTTCCTACCTACCTACCTACCTAGATTGTCCTACCCGTCCCAATAGAATTGCTCTGCAACAATTAGTAAAATTTAATGAGGAACACCATTCTTAACGATTAATCACCAGACTACTACTAAATGTCACAAATGTGGAACTCGGGGAAAACCGAAAAATTTCATCAGAATTTCGGGAAGAAAAACTCTATTAAATACCATCCCCAGCTACAGCCACCTTCTATTCCCACCATTCTATTCACTAGTGTGCAACATATTAAATCAATTTAAGTGCATGCATAAATTAAAAAAAAAAAAAAAAATTTTTGAAATCAAATTCAACACGCAACAATTCAAGTACATCGTTACACGCAATGAAGGTTTTATTTAAATGCTCCTTTATATAGGGTGTCCGAAGATTTAAATTTAGTTTTTTGGTGAATTTTTTTTTTTATTAGATCTACCGTTAGAATCTTAGTAAAAGTTCTGCATAAATAATTTTATATTTTGTGGTTAAGGGTATAATAATATCGGTCTTTACCGACTACAACTTTCTTACTTGTTTTTGTGTTTTACTTAATTAACTAATACTTTAAGGCTGGCGAAAGTTTAAAAATAAAAAGCAAAAGGTTACAACCACCTTCAATATCCATATTCTTAGTGATATTGTTTGGCTTCCTTCCTGCTAATAACGACTAACTTCTAAATGGGTAGAAATAATTAGTAAAACCATTATTAACTATACAAATGTTTAGTTGTAAATTAGAACTGTGAAAAGGTACTGCATGCAGACATCTGTACATGCAAACAAACAAGTATTGTTTTGTTTTTTGATATATTTAGTTCCAACAAAAAAAACACCCCTTAATTGGGGGCACTTTTTTTCTTTTATTGCATTATTTTTTACGCAAAATTAAAGTTTCACATGTTTACATGTCATTACTACTTTTGACAAAAACAAAAGAGTACCACATGAAAGTTTTCTCACAAATTAAATTAAAGTAGAAAAGTATCTTTTAGGTACTTACTATTGGAATAAGTTTTTATTACAACAGAAAGTGCCGCATTATACTTTATAGTAGAGGGCGCTGTTAAGTTGTCGAACAAACTTTCAACTTTTCTGTATTTTTAATTATTTAAGTGTCGTGAAGTTTTTATTGCTGATTGTATTGCTATTATTATTGAATGTTAGTGAAACTAAAAAGTATCACAAACTGATGATTTATTGACAGCGACTGGTTAACAAACCCACGCTACTGTTCTAGGGGGTGGGTGTGGGTCTGCAGCTCCTTTTAAAATATTTCCAAAATAAATATATAAAATCGTGTGTAAAAAATAAGGTTCTCTTCTAGATATGATCTAAAGAGGCCTAATCCCCCAAAACATATGTACCTCTAGCACTTATATTATATAAAAGTGTTGTATTGCTTTTTAAAAAAAAAGTTTTTAAATTTTGAAAATTATGACAAAATGAGAATACGACACTTAGGACACCTTGTGAATTCACAAAAAGTTCCTCTTTACCTGTGGTTCCAAGGTCTTTGTCATTTTGTTTGTAATTCCTACAATATAAATTTTTGAAAGCTTATGAGTAACGGAGTTGATTGAACAATGTCCGTCTGTACGTTCTCTTCATGCGTTGATTGAAATCAAATTCTAAAAGCCCCCACACATATTACTCAGACCCGTAGGTTGTATTTTTGGAAATTAATTGCAAAATCGTCCCATAACTTTCTTAGATATGAGCAAACAAATACGACTGCTTATATTATTTCCACATTTTTAAAACAAAAATTAAAATTTTTCAGCCCTACGGTAATTTACAGACACGTTTGTTTCTATTTATAGACATGTTATGCTCCTGGAAATATTCGACGTTATCCAGTATATGTTTGTCTAGATACAGATACAGAATCTTTTGCCAGACAAGACATTTGCAAAGAAGATGGTAAATTAATTCCTTATTCACCAAAGCTGGACAGTTGCGACAATAGACGTTTGAGAAAAGTCAGAGTGGGCTTGCATGTTTCACTAACATCCAGAAACTCGTCAATGCCGCCAGCAACCTCAATATATTCTTGCGATGTACCCCTTGTATACTACTACTAAGGTGTAGAAGTATTACTACCACTTCTGATTAAAGCATATAAGAAACTTGGACCTCACACATAAAGAGGAAAGGAAGATTCAGATGCCGATGGAGTGCATGAGTCAAGAGAATGTGGTCAAAATGCGCTACCTCGTAAGCTCATGGTGGATGGATTCATGCACAACATCATGGATAATGACATTCGTATAGTCACTAATGGGACATATAAAAATCTTGGACCTCGTACTCAAAAAGCTAAGGGAGACACAGATCGCGGTAGACTAAGGATCCCAAGTAGGCACTCATTAAGTGTAAATGCTTTTGGGGTCCTCAGTCAAATGATGATACTAGCGGTAACGCAGGACTGAGCAATTAGAATAATCGATAATCACTAGTCAGCAAAATATGAAATCGTTTTCTAGTCTAGAGCAAATGCCTATAATGACGCGGGACACACTGAAGGTATGGATGCCGATAAGTATCCATTTACTTACAGGTAAACAAAGGGGATCATCGAAAAGGAACCCGAAATAGTAGTGGTCTGTTTCGATATTCCCCCAATATACATATGTACGTATTTAGTCTATGTCACCCGTCATCGGCGTTTTTAAGAAAGTATCTGAAAATCTTGAATTTTTTTATTCCCCAATGGGATAGCAACTGCATTTGCGTTGGATATTTGCAAAACAGATCCTCTCCTGTTATAGTGGTCAGAGTCCCAGACTAAAACAACGTCAGTCAGTTGTTTAACTCCTAAAACCTCTTTCTTCCAATAACCGACTCATTTAGACGTTGTGATGTATGACCTGAGTGACAAGAGTGCCGACTAACTGTGGACAAAAATCTAAATAGATCATGGCGTCGAAACTAAATTTATATAAGAGGTGACTTAATCAGAAGATTGGTTCAAGATCGAAGGCAGCCTGGCCATAATTCCCGCATGGCTTTCGTTTTCGATCTCCAACATCCGGATTTAGTAAGTCTTACTGAACTATTTTCTGGCAAATGTGGTTGTGCATACGCTTGAACAACGCTGAGAAATATTTTGGCCGATTTTGGCAAAAAAAATCATCTTTTCAGATGAAGCTCATTTTGATCTTGGCGGGTATGTAAACAAGCAAAATTGTCGCATTTGGGGCGCAGAAGCCCGCACGCATACATTGAAAAGCCGATACACCCAAAACGGGTCATTTTTCTTCGATAATGAGCAGGGAGTGGCCGTAGTCAATGGCGATCGTTATCGGGCCATGTTGAACGAATTTTTGTTCACAAAAATTGAAGAGAAGGATATTGGCAACATTTGGTTTTAACAGGACGGCGCTACGTGCCACACAGCCGAAGCTACTCTTCTTTTTATAGCATTTTCCAAAAAAAAAGTTATTTGGCAGACCCTTTATCTTGCACTCTTTGCAAGTAATCTACAACATATTTGCACCTCATTGCAGTCCACCACAGAACAAACTACAGCCATCACATCCACTAACCATGTTGTGGTTGAGTCCTCTTTTTACACCGAATATCTTATGAGACGTGTAGTAGGCTAGATTAGCCTCCTTCACATTGTGTTGGATGTTCAGTTTCCATGAAAATTTCACGTCCAGGATAATATTCAGATATTTCGTCTTGTTCGATAGAGGAAATATTCTAAAATAAAATATTCTAAATCCTTATAAAGTAGCCCAAAAAGTATTTATATATTTTCTGATTCTTATAAATAAATAGAGTACGTCTGTCTGTCTGTCCGTGGGAGTATTGAAATTAACTTTTTGAAGTCCCCACATACCCCATTGACTTGTGTGTATGTATGAATTTAAATGGCTTCGAAAATTTTTTATTCAAAGTCAGTAACTTCGACCCAATAAGTTTACAATAATGTACTCTTGCTGGCATGCCATCATGTTGTGTGTGATCTTATGCCAGCGACATACAGTGAATAAATAAAAATTTTTTTTTCTGCATTAAGGCTAACGACCTTTTATTAATAAAGTATAATTTTGTATTATTTTCTAAAAGAAAAATGCACGTTTAGAGCGCTGCATGTTCTTTTTTTATAATTTGCTCTTAGTTATGTCAAAAATTATTGCACTTTTTGCCAGAGTCCTGATTATATGTTTCTTTACTTATTTTAAAAAGGAGTAAAATCGTTGACACAGTAATAATTAAAAACGAAAATTTTAATAAAAATTGATTAAATATGGACATTATAGCATCACTCATATGCGCTGATACGTACTTTTATCATAATTTGTGTTGTTTTCTCCACAGGTTGCACTCTCACAGGGCAACATTTTTTCGAGAAAAGAAAACTTTATGGACTCAATAGTCTAATGGAAAAAATAACGTATATGAATAATATTCCAAAATATTCATGTGCATATGTTCTTTACTACATGAAATTGAACACTTGTGCTTCTTGAACTTTAGTTGTAACTATTTATACTTAAATATTATTAATGACCTTAATATACCTTAAAAAAAACAAACTCCATTAAATAATAAATAAAAATCAATAAATTGAAAAGAAATTTTGTGGACTGGGCATGAAGTATAAATAAACATAGAAAATTGATTTATTTCTTGTCATTAATCTGCACAAAATGTAACAACAAAATATTATATTTAAATTTAATAAAATTTCTGTTAAAGTCACATATAATGGGTTTGTTTGTCTATTTTATCTTAACAAAAGCCATACATACAATGTACACACATAAATAAGTGATAATTTTAACCCAGTTTTATTTTAAATAAGCATGACATAAAAAAATAAAACATACAAATACAAACAACAATAACAACAGCAGCAAGTTCTATTTAATTTAATTATATTTGCAGCAACAACAAAACAAGTATTTAAATTTAGTTTTTAAACTCTATTGCTGGCGTTTTATTAACCCAAAAGTCACGTTTTTAATCTGATGAATACTTACTATTCCGTAGTTATTTTATTTCTTCTTACAAACATACATGCGAGATACAATACTTACTATGCAGTAGTAAGAACATTAAGTCTGTTAAGGGTGTCCCACAACTCATATACATTTTAAATTTGCATGTCATTTGTGCGGTAAAGACTTATCAAGTGTATTTACGATGTAAATTTGTGGTTATGTTAAACGTCAAACTTAAAAGAAGAAACGCTATTAATATTAATGCTGTTAGTAATATGCCTTTCACACGAGAGTGTTAGAGCTTGTCATTCGGTTTGTAATATTTACAGTATTCATTTGCGACTCCATAAAGTGTATATCAAGGCATATTTATATGGTATATGCATAGCGGCAACAGACACTACAATTAAAAATCACATGCATTTTGTTTTTGTATAATGCCGGCATATGTCACACAATTTTTTTATTTTCTTCTTTAATTTTAATAATTTTTAAAAAAAACTTTGAAGCAAAATCTTTTTATTCACGGTTTTGTATTTTTTTAAATATTCTTAACCAACTGAAACTGCAAATTATTTGTTATAGAATAAAAATAAAAAATTAAGTTTGACAGAAGCAAACATATTTAAAAAAAAATAGTTGGCAACGCTGATAAATTGTATAAAAAAAAACAGTCAGCTGATTGGGTATGAGAGTTCCTTATTAATCCACCTTGATATATATAAGTTCTTATACTTAATGGTGGCTAGAGCAGTACCCATGTTCTGTTACTTTAGTGAGAACTTCTCGCATCGAAAATTCATAAAACAAAATATCCCACCGTTTCTCGAATTGTAAGAAAAAAGTGTATCTGTAACTTATGACGAAAAATGCCAATTATGATTACGTTGTTACGTTAGAGCTATCAAAAATTATACTTAATTATAAGAAGAAGCAGAAGAAGAAGAAGAAAAAAATAATGAACTTAAAAAGTGCGGAAATAATAATTCATATAAAATTTAGAAAAAAAGTGTTTAAAAAAGTGTTCCTCCAAACTGTCCTCTGGCAAATTCTAAATTTTTTAACTAAAGTTCTTTTTGTTGTTTTGGAACCGGTATATTTTTTTTTAACGATAACAAATTTATGATATTAATATTCATACATACATATATATGTATGTATTAATAATAAAAAAAAAAACATTTAGGGCTATTCAAAAAAAATATTTTAGGTTTATTGAAGGCTTATTTGACAAATTTCTCTAAAACATCTGTCAAAAAAAACTTTGATAAACCTAAAATATTTTTTATAAATACGGCCCTTAAACTTTAGCTTTTCCATGTTTTTGTCACTAATTTTTAACTTTTTATATTTTTTGGCTTAAAGTTTTTGCAATCTCGCGGTCTTTTTGTTTGTGACTTATTTTGACAGTTTAAAGTGATAAATTCTTTTCTAAAAACTTTACAGAAACACTTTTTTTATGACTTACGAGTATTTTGCTTACGTGACAGGTTTTTTTCACATGAATAGTTACAGAAACAGTACAGTGGGAAAAAACAGCTGTTTGTCTCGATTTATTGTTTTTCTGTACCAATTTATATTTTTCAAGTGAAAAGTTTCTCGTAGCGAGAGTTACAGAACATGGGCACAGGAA
Source organism: Phyto melanocephala (assembly GCA_941918925.1). NCBI lineage: Eukaryota > Metazoa > Arthropoda > Insecta > Diptera > Rhinophoridae > Phyto > Phyto melanocephala. The sequence continues at coordinate 110,400,451 of OW799237.1, forward strand.
AAACATAGTGATAATACGAAAAATAATAACAAACAAAGAAAAAAGGGTTGCCGTTGCTAAATTTCGATATTAAAAAAGGAAAGAAATTAGTTACCGAATTTAAATAACTTAAAATCCTGGGAATCAAGTAGATGGTATTAACATCCAACACGTAACCATCGATCAAAAGAGTGCTGATGGTGAAATCGTAGCTGATATAGAAAATGCATTCCCTCGACTTGTGTCGGCAAAGCATAATTTTCAAATTATTCTTCCATTTATCACAATAAAAAAAATATTTTTTGTAATAATAAGAATGTCAAAAAAAATATTAACTCGAGCTAAAATAAAATTTAAATATTAGTTAGTAGTCAATTTAGCTATGTCAGTCCATCCATATGTCTCTTAAAGCGTTGAAATCAATTTTTTGAAGTTCCACATATCCCACAGCTCCGTATGTGGCAGCAATTTGTTAGAAATGCTTTTAAAAGCTTTGCTGTTTAAAATCAGCATTAGCGGCTGAGATATGAGCAAAAAAGCATGTATGCCTTATTTTTTGACTAAGCAAAGTCCTTTTTTGCAGCTCAAAAACAACTTCTTGAACCGTTTGTTGAATATTACCGTATGAAAAATATTGGTTCAATCGGTCCATTACCGGCAAAGATATTTGCAAAAATATCATTTTTTATTGAGATTGCAACAACAAAATTTTATTTAAACAACAAAAACAAAATTAAGCGGTCGCTGTTACAGATATAATCATTTACATGTAATCACTATGTATGTACATGATGGGACAAATTGAGTGGGTTTTTAGTATAGTTGTTATATTTTTTAGGCTTCTAAATGTGTATGTATGAATGTTATGCAGACTTCATACCTTTCGATAATCCGTAAACGTTTTACGTTTTTATACATTTTTACATAATAAAAAGTCACGGTATATACCCCTGCAGATAACGCGACTAGTCCATACACGCATGTAAAATATACTTTGTATTGGACTAGGACTAATCCAAAGATCACCCAAATGTATGGAGAAAACATGGTCGATTTAACTTACGATATCCTAGGACTGGACCATATAACCCATCGGAGTAGTCTCAAAACTACTCTTTGTCACTACTCGATGAAGCACCTACACGACCATTATACACGTTTTGAGAATAATATATCTGTGGCTTGGAGCTAAAAGGGCCATTGTCAAAATATTTACTTTGATAAAATTGGATTAAGTTTAACTTTTATAGGTGCTATCATAGTGACATTGGACAGCATTTTATTTATGAAGCTGTTCTGGGTTAAGTATGACTTTAGCTGTTTTACAATAATGAAATAGAGCAAGAAAACAAATCTAATGCAATGATTAACTCAAAATAGCAAAAAAGTGACATTGGCCCTTTTAGCTCCAAGCCACAGATATGTAATCGTTAAAACACGAACACTTGTCGTTCAACTACAATCTCTTATTTAAAAATGATATGGTCCATGACTGCATAACATAGGGCCATGTTGTAAGTAGTCAATTTAGCTAAAATGGACCACGTAGTCCAATATTATCTGTAGGACGGTGACTTGCATTATTTTTGTGACAGGTTTTATCAACTGATACGTAACCGGCAGATACTACCGACCATAATATATCAAGTATTGACATTAGATACCAACCCAATGCATATTTATTTATTAAGTAGTCTTGATTCGTTGGCTGATTATTTTTTTTCTTACTTATTTAAAAATTTTGCTGTCAAAGTGCTTACATAAAAAAAAATAATTCTCACTTATATCCTTTTTTTTCTAATGTCAAATTTTATACATAAAAAATGTAAACAACAAAACTGTCTTCGGTTACCTGGTGATTATATATGCCTTGATACCAGCAAAAAAGAACAATTTTGACAGTTAACCGTTTATAATATAAAAAAATATTTCCCCGCCTTTTTACAAAATAGTTTTTTCAAATTGTAATTGTTTTGAATTTATTTTTTGCTTAATATAATTTGTATACATATTTACCCTGAAGAAGCTACCCATTGTTTGGTAGCGAAATATTGATTTCTAATAAATAATTTTTTATAAAAAAATTAAAAATTAAGAACTACATTAACTTAGTTAACATGGAAAACCTACATAAACAGTCTATTATACACTTTCACATTAGAGTATGAGATTTAAACATGCCTACCCATAATTCAGTAATCAATTTTCTCTCCTTGTAGACTGGGTAAAGTGTCAAACAAACAGCTGTTTGAAAAAGATAACTCAAAACAAACAAAAAAGTTAATTTAAAGCAAACAAAAAATCAAAGTAAATTTTTATTACTTTTTTTACCGAACTTTTCCCCAAATAGTAAACACAAGTAGTAACAGACCTAATGTCTCAACTAAAAGCTACATCTTAAAAGGAAAACTCTGTATTTGTGCCAATTTGGTAGCACCCTTTGATTTTATTTAAATAATATGGTGTGTTTACACTACTGTAGTCATTGTTAAGGTTGTTATTGCTACACGGAGTAGAATTCAGAACTAGTATCTAAATGTTATACAATTCGAACAAGATAAAAAGATGTGGTGCAGAGGTTCCCAACACTAAAACAATTATTTTAAAATTTTTTTATATACAGAGTTTGTAGAAGTGTTGCTTTGAAGGGAAGAATTTATTGAACATTTGGATTTTATTATTTTCCTCATCTCAGAATACAAGCTTGGACATGTGCATACGTATATAAAACAATTTCTTATAGATCCTAATTTCACCTATCAAATGACATTTTTTTTATTCAATATGTATTACGAGCATGAATGAATGAATGAATGTTGAATAAAAAAAAAGTCTTTTCTAATAAAAGAAAACTTAACCAATATTCTTAATAAAAATTCATTTATTTAGTTAAAATTTTTGCAATTATTTTATTGTTAAAAAATCTTCGAAACGTTAAAATCAAACATTTGTTCATTTATTGCAAGAAAATGTGTTTTTTAAAAATATATTTGAAAAATTGGTAATTTTGGTCATGTTTTTGAAAAAACGTTTTTTACAAATCGGCTTTCGTTTGACGCCATGCTTGGAAGCTCTGTTGAGGTAGTTATCTGTATTCTTTATTTATTTATATTTTTTACTCTTTCATTTACTACTTTTAATTTATACCATTTTCCCATTTTTTACACTTCATTTGTAATGGCCTGGTCTATTTCCATGCATTCATTTACAGTTTTAAAGTACTTGCATACATTTTCATAAACATTGTTACAGTGGTGGCGTACATAAGCGAAACAAAGAAAGAAATTACTGAGAGAACTAAATGTAGTTAAACTGAACTTTATTGCAAATTGAATATGATTGTCTGTTAGTTGTTATATTTCAACAAACTTAAGTGATTGAAATTCGACATTAGTTCTTGAAATAAAATTGTTCTTAATTTATTTACTGGGTGTATGTGCTCAAAGTTACTTTTTATGCTTTTAGCTTTTGCAATACTAAACCGAATACATTCATTTTATCTCTCCACGCTCTTTATGGTTTTAATCCTGCCAGATCTCACACTTATTGCTTATGGATCAAAATTTGCCTAAAACATGGTACAACCTTTACTTGAAGTCTTTTAGATATTTTTATTCTGCTTCTCTATACTTACGGTCCACACCAGCCATCGATTTGTTCGAACAACTAACAATTTTTTATGCGCACGTGAATTAGCCTGGTGTGGACCGCTGTTGTCGATGTTTTGTTCTTGTTCAAACAGCGTTGTCAGAACATTTATTCGAATAACGATATCTGATATGAAAAGGCATTTTGAATATGAAAGAAAGAGACGGCACATAAAAATAGCAACAAAATATACTTTAGACAATTTCTCCCTATCAAAGAACATGAAAAATTGTTTGACAGTTGCTTTGTCGACGTTATGATCTTGCCTGAACAAATCGATGGCTCGTTTACACGTAAAGATACTAACGCCGTTTTATTTTCAGCAAAAAGTGTTGCCATATTTCTGCCCTTGCTTTTTAAAATGGCGTTTGTAGAAGATCAAAATAATTTTTCATTTGGTAACATATTAAAGATATTTTAAGGGTGCCCCGGTGGACTAGTCAGTAGAGTACTGGTATGCTAATTTTTGAGCTGCGGTTTCGATTCCCGCCAGAGACTATGGACTGGTCTGCTTCTCTTTCTTTTCTATTCTAACTATTCTTTTCATATGGAGCGCACAACATGCCAATTGGGCATAAGTGTAAACCTGTTTGGGTTTGCTCTTTTAGTGCGCCTCCTTTTCAACCTAACCTAACCTAAAGATATTTTAAATATAAACATCTGTCAAATAAGCCTTTAATAAACCCAAAATATTTCTTATGAATATGGCAATAAAATTTTTGAAGTTTTGACATAATGATATTTTGAAGTTCCACAGAATATCAAAGGAATTTTGAAAATGCTTGTTTTCACCATTAACCAAGTCTTTTCAATATCTCTAATATAATACTATAAGAAACTTTTTCTGATCCAAAAGTCAATTGTGCGGAAGAAGAGCAGAAAATAGAGCAGTATTTTCCCCTGAAAAGTGAATGACAAGTCACAACTTTTATTGCATATTTTTAATCGTTTGTCGGTAACGTGTTGAAAATTTTAAGTTTGTATTTGACAGATAGAACTTTTCTAAAAATTCGTTCTTCGTCGATTGAAACAAATATAAGTCAAACGAGGCAAGGTCTGGACCAAGGCATATTTATTCATCAGGTAATCGCAATTCTGTGAGAATTTTTTCATTTATGTTTTTTATATATAAAGTTTGACATTTGAAATAAATGAGAGAAGAGAGAAAATTTTTTTTATCCATCGACTTTGACAGCTGCAGAAAAAATAATCAGCTGAAGAAATTAAGAATACCTGATGAATAAATTTGCCTGTGTCTGCACGCAAAGAAAAAACATGGTTGTGGTAACCATAATCGAGGAGCAACATACTATGATTGAATTGTATGATTATGGTTAAAAATAATTATTGTTACCAGTTATCATTATTATGTTTAATTTAAGCATCATTCAATAATCATTTATATGACTACAATTGAAATCGACAATCTTTGCTTTTTTACGGCAAATTATTGTCTTTTGCTGTAACATACACATATTTATTATACTTACCAATTTAATTGCAATTTTTTACCAATATTTTTTTACATTTTCTTGTTTATTTTTAAAATTTCTTTATTTTTTCAAAATTTTTGTTCCTTTTTTTGACATCTCAAACTTTTAAAATAATAAAAATTTATTCAGCAAGAAGAAGAACAATTGAAATCAAATTATTATTTAAAAAAATCATAGCTTGATTATTTTGTAATCATACTGTTGTCTCACTTATTATTTAATGATTATTTTTAATTTTTAATGATTTTGAATATAATGTTATTTTTGTCAAATTAATTTTTATACATCATACTATTTTTAAATGATAACCATTTTGAAATTTTTACGAAAAGTAATCATTAAATGACACAATTCAAATAAATGCTTGATTATCGTGACAAAATATATGATGAAATGAAACAAAAATAACTATTACTTGTTTTCGACAACCAAATATTGTTTTAGAAAAAATAATATGACCGTCGTGATCATGTCGTAACCATGGTTTTTCTTTGCGTGTGGACTATAAGGAGGGTGAGGCAAAACATTTTAAATCCTTCTTTTTTACATGAATTTTAACAGGTATTGCAATATGTGACCATCAATTGTTATCATCAAAGAAATCAATTGTGTTTGGTAAAGGTACCCTTTGACAGCCAGATTTCTGCAACTCATAATTTATTGCACCCTATTTGATCCTAGCAAACACAGCACATTTACGCCATGGATATTTGGCTTTTGTGTCAATAGGTTCCGACTTTCAAAGCAAGTGATAATTTGATGCAAAAATGATTTTCTTTTTAAGCATTCGAACAGCATTTCGCACATGTGACATCGCCTTTTAACATCACTCGACTTCAATTCCTATGGCACATAATTCCCCTGCTTTTGGATTAATTCTGCTGCTCACAAATATTTCAAAATTACTGCTTAAGTAGCTTCCAATGAATTTGAAAGCTTTTATTAACTTTGACAACAATATTTATGAAAAAATGGCTTAAATTCTTGGTCTGCAAGAATTCAGGCTGCCGTGAACGATATTTGTTTTCGTATCGAAATCATCATATTCTAACCTCACAAACCATCTCTAGCACATTGAAACCGATAGATCACAGTTACCATAAGCTTCAGTGAGCAATAGGTGATCTTAAGCGGCACTTTTTCTCAAATTAAAAATGTAAAGCAAGACTTCTCGCGTTTAATCATTTGTTAACAAAAAATGCTACATTTTTGAAGCAAAAAAAAAAAAATTTGTTCTTTAAACTAGAATGTTTAATAACTAAGTGAGAATAAATGACTGATAAAGACCGCATAAAATATAGACCATCTATTGTAAATCCTGCACCAATATAAATTTTTTTTTTGTTGTTTCTTTAAAGTCTTGCTAATTTTTTGCTCATCACTGTTTATAATCTGCATTTATGTACATTTAAGTACAACTAACTTTCGCTTTAATTCTACCTCGTTACTTTGTACATGACAAAAAACCAACAAAAAAAATCTTAACAACAATAGCAACAATGTGACCACCACCAAGCGGAATATGCATAAAAAAACTTTGGACTATATTACACTACCACAGAAGCATCTATACAACTAAATGCAAACACAAAACACAAATGCATACATATTCATAAAGTATTGCACTAAAAACATAACGTTGTCGTTTTAACTAAAGTGTCATTGTAACTATGTACAACTTTTATTACAATTGTTTACATTTTTTTTTTGTTGTTCTCTTGTTTTCTATTTTTAATTATTAAAGCTTTGTGTTTAATATTATACAAAAAAGGGGCATTGTGTGGCTGTTATTATTGTTAAATATTTGGCCATATGACAAAATTGAAAATTTATTTATTTTATTTTTATACCCTTCACACAGTGAAAAAGGGTATATATAGGTTTGTCATTCCGTGTGAAATTTCTACAATTTTCATTTCCGACACCATAAAGTATATATTTTCTGAAAGCTTATGAATAGGGCAGTCGATTAAGCTCTGTCAGTCTGTCCGTCTGACCGTCTGTCCGTGTGTATGTTGAAATCAACTTTTTGAAGCCCCCCGATATCGCTTGGACCCGGGTGAGGAATTAAAATATCAGAAATATTCGGGAGTAGAACGGTATTGAAAATCAGAAACATCGGTACATAAACAACTGAGATATGAGCAAAAACCCACGACCACCTTGAGCCAAAAAAAATTTTTTTTTTATATTTTTTTTAAATTTTTTTTTATTTTTTTTTTTTATTTTTTATTTAATATATTATTTATATTTTTATTATTTTTTATTAAATTTTTTTTAAATTTTTTTTTTTTTTTGTTTTATATTTATTATATATATTTTAATTATTTTTTTAAAATTTTTTTTTTAATTTTTTTTTAATTTTTTTTTTAAATTTTTTTTTTTATTTTTCTTTAAACATACATACCTAAATTTATAATTTTACAATGAGATGTTTTATATATGTATGTTTTTTATATGTATGTACGTATTTTATATGGGACGAATGGTGATACAAACTACTGTTATTGCATGACTACACGTTGTGAAGGGTATATAAGATTCGGCACGGCCGAATATAGCGCTCTTACTTGTTTATTTTTTATTTGTTGTTTGCTTAAATGTTGAGAGTTAATTTCAGCAGTTTGGTTTCCCTCAAGAAAAATAGATTGAAAATGTAACATTGGTTCTTGTTTTATTTAACACAATTTGCAAAAAATGTTTTTCGTAATAAAAATAACTTTTTTATAACTTTTTATAAAAAAGTTTTGAAGTTAAAATGACGAAGTTTGTATGTTTTTCTGTAACCTCAATATGGGAGTAAAATTAAAGATTTTGACCAGTAGAATACAATAAATCTAAAAAAAAAAAATACAGAACCAAGATGGCGTCTGAAATAGAATGATATCCCAACATGTTGATGAAGGATATTTAAGATTCCGAATGACCTAATATAGTATTCTTGTTTAATTTACAAAAGCTTTTAAAAACACAACTTGGGTGAATTTTCTAAATAAACGTGTTTATAGTATGACTGGAAAAAATAAGGCATTATGTCTCTCGGTGGGAGCTAGGTTTTGATTTTTGAACCAAAATTTCTTAGTCAAGTTTTCTTAGTATTTATTGTAGATAACGTTTTTGCTGTACGCCTACTTACAAAAAGAATTGACACACCCATTGCAATAATCGTTAGGAATTAAAAATAACTAATTTAATATTTTATAAATTTCGGCCTGGTAGGTTTAGCTTACATGGTCTTGTTTGACCGACTATAACGCTTTCACATATGTACAAACATACATACATACATATTTTATGATACACCAGCATGTTAGAAGTTAGCTAATTTAAGTAAAAGTTTTAAAGTTAAAAGCGCAGTGAAACCAGCATACGGTACTAAATACATTTGTCATTTACATACATTTGTCATTTACATTCATTAATTTGTATGTGGCATGTTTTAATGTTTACTACATATGACTACATTTATTTTTTATTATTTAATGTAGTTTTTTTTCTTTTATTTTAATTAAATTTTGTCTCTAATTTCTCTACAAAAGTAGTGAAGGTATTCACGTCAATAAATGCAGCCTGAAAACACGTTTTGTTTAATTTTTTACATGAGGAGCATTCTTTAACTAAAGTATGTTTTACAATACAAAGTAATAAAATTTATAAGAGTACAAGTTTCTCTTATATTGTGCAAAATATTTTTACGTCGGAATTATTTTTTTATTTCTTCTGTCTTTTAGTTTTGCGTTATTCTAAAGGCTGACTTTTACATACAAATTGCGAAACTTGGTACTTTTTAGGGTAATAATATGTTTTTCTTAAAGATTGACATTTTAATTAATCACAGCTTATTCACCGCATTTACGCAGTTTTTTAGAGGTATTCTAAAGAGCATATTTGGTTAAAACGTATGAAACCAACAAAAACAAACGCGAATACCTGTAATGAAAAATAGAAAAATTTTGATTGTCATAAAATAAATATATTTCCCACTAATAATGACTATCAATTTGTCCACTCACCATTATTTTGCACTCGTATTAAATAATAGAATTGTAAATTTGTATAAAAAAATCGCACTAAAAAGATGGCTACAAAGTGTCTTGCATGAGTGCTGATAGGGTTTTTTTCTAAAAGTATTGTATGTGTGTCTGTATGTATGTATGTAATATTTGTATGTAAGTAAAATATATTTGCATGAGATGATGTTGACTTTAGGAAATGATTGAATGAATAAATGATTTGCAGTGGTTTAACTCACAACCCTTTTTAAAGCGATTTGCATCGTTTACTAAGACAGCATTGGTTTATTTATTTAAGAACGTGTTCAATTCACATCCTCTTTGTAAAGTTGTATCGGAACTATGTTTGTTTGTTTGTTTGTTTGTATGTTTGTTTGTTTGTTTACAGTAATACAAAAACATATAGTGTCTTTTCAATTAAAATTAAAACCTGGTTTTAACACTATTAACAGTTGCTTTTGCGTTCACACTACAAGTATAATTGAATCAAGTTTTAGCACACAGCAGTGTAATAATGTTATGAAAAATAAAATGAATTTCTCGCAAAAATAAATTAATTTTTGTAAGTTCTTTTTAATATCTATATATAAAAGTGAAACTCTGTGTGTGTGTGAGTGTTAGCTATAGACTCTGAAACTGTAAAACCGATCGGACTCAAACTTTGGCAAGTTGTTGTACACATTCCAGGGAGTGTTTATTGGTGGTAAAAAGTGGACGGGGTCACGCCCATAAAAAATTAGTTATCATTTTAAGCTACTTGCACATGACCGATTTTTCTGAAACTTTGCACACATATTGATCTGTCATGACTATACAGTTTCGTGATAAGAAAAGTGGGCAGAGCCACGCCCAATAAAAAAAGTTATAATTTTTAGCTTTCTGCACTTGATATTCAATTAAAATTCAAAATGCATTTTTATTTGTTAAGGGGCGTAGCAACGCGCGCCGGGCTTTTCTAGTTATACCCTTCACCTGTGGTGCACAAGGGTATACATAGCTTTGTCATTCCGTTTGTAATTTCTACATTTTTCATTTCCGACCCCATAAAGGATGTATTTTCTGAAAGCTTATGAATAGAGGAGTCGATAAAGCCCTGACCGTCTGTCCGTCTGTCCGTGTGTTGGTTGAAATCAACTTTTAGAAGCAACTATATGTTCCTTAGATCTGTGTATGGTATCAATCTTTTGGAAATATCCGGGAATGAATCGCTATTGAAATTCAGCACTATCGCCCGATATCTTTCTAAGATATGAGCAAAAAACCACGACCACCTCGTTTTTTTGACAATTACAACAACAACATGCATATATACTGGTTAGAGTAAACGTGGCATCGAATCCCAGCTGAGCCAAAAAAATTTTTTTTTAAATATATATTATTTATATTTTTTTTAATATATTTATTTTTAATTTTTCTTAAGAAACTTTTTAAAAAAATTTTTTTTAAATTTTTTTTTGTTGTTTTTTTAATACTGTGAGCGTCAAAATAAAGTGTACAAAAACTTTTTCTACAATAAAGTATTTTTTTAGTCTTTTAAGATATGACTAAATTTATCATTCTAGGGTTTTTAATATTAGTATACTAATCTCTAGTTAGCTATAGAAAGACAATGAGAAATTTCTTACAAATACATAAATGATGGAGCAAAAACAAATTCGAATCCATATATTACGCGTCAAAATAAAGTGTACATGTTGCATATGCATCATTTCAGCGGTGTGCTACTGTAAAAGAATATCGTTATATTTGGTTGTTTTCTTTATTTTAGCATTCTAATGAAAGGTTTTTATTGTTTTATGTAAATTAATTGTGATCTGCAGAGTAAGATCTCCTCGTGTGAAGTAAATTTTAATTTTTTTGGAATGGGAAAACAAACTTCTAGTGATATTAGAGAATTAGTAATAAAACTTCGGAATGAAGGAAAAACTTTCAGAGAAATTGGCTCTATTATAAACAGAAGCCACAATACTGCAAAAAAAAATTATTGATAAAAACGAAAAATACGGCAAAATAGAAAATCGTCCAGGGTCGGGCCGGCGAAAACTTTTAAAGGAGGCTGAAATAAGATCCATAGTGCGCGATGTAAAAAAGAATCCTTTTAAAAGTGCCGTTAAAATATCAGAGGAAGTTTCGGCAACATCAGAAACTACCGTAAGTGCCAGTACAATACGACGATCATTACACGAAAACGGGTAACATGGTCGATTCCCACGAAAGAAACCACTAATATTACCAGCTAATTAAAAAAGACGCCTAGAATACGCCAAAAAGTATGAAAATAAAGATGTTTCATTCTGGAATAATGTGCATTTTACTGATGAAAGTAAATTTGAGGTGTTTGGCCAGAAAAATCCAGTTAAAGTATGGAGAACAAAAAACAATGATTATGCTGACCAAAATTTAATAACCACGGTTAAGCATGGAGGGGGTTCGGTGATGGTGTGGGAATGTATGGCGGCAAACGGAGTAGGGAATTTGGTTTTTATTGAAAGTACAATGAATAAGATGGACTACCTGAACATTTTGCAAAACAACGTGCCATTCAGTATGGAGAAATTGGGGTTGGAAGGATCTTGGATTTTTCAACAGGACAACGACCCCAAACATACATCCCATATAGTAAAAGAATGGCTTCTGTACCGCTCTCCCAAAACATTGGATCATCCTCCACAATCACCGGGCTTAAATCCAATTGAACATTTGTGAGAGCATTTGGACCGCCAACTCCGAAAAAGGACAATTAGCGATAAGAATATGCTGAAATCCGTTATAATGGAGGAATGGCAGAAAATTTCATCCGATATAACTAAAAAATTAGTAGAATCGATACCCAGAAGACTAAATTCTGTAATTAAGGCAAAAGCAAAATCAACTAAATACTAAATCGATTTTATTTTCATTTAAAAACAGTTTGTACACTTTTTTTGACGCGTAAAAAATGAATTATTTTTTATTTTTGTTGTAAATTTTTTGTTGTTGTTAATATTTTTGCTGTTTTGTTTAGAATAAGGTAGAGAACTAAATCCTGATTTAAAAGTACCTAAATGTAAAACTTTATCGTAAATGAAAATACTGATATAAAAACAATGTTTTAAAAAATATTTGTGTACACTTTTTTTTGACGCTCACAGTATATTTTTTTTATTTTTTTTTTAGAAACATACATACGTAAACTCAATTTATAATTTTACAATAGTTTTTTATATGTATGTTTTTTACATGTATGTACGTATTTTATATGACATGAATGGTGATACAAACAATTGTTATTGCATGACTACACGTTGTGATGGGTATATAAGATTCGGCACGGCCGAATATAGCACTGTTACTTGTTTTTATTATAATATTTATTTAAAACAGTATATACAGCTTTTTTTTTTTGTATGAAAAACTTAAGCATTTTTACAATGTGCTCTAAAGGAGAAATTATTTTATTTTCTGTTAATGAATATTTGAAAAAAATGGAGTTCCTTTTTTCCATAACTTTTATTTTATTTGTTTGATTTAACTTGTGAAACTATTTTTTTATTGAGCCCCATCTAACATTATCAGCAATTTTAATCTTTATAACTTGGTAGCACTTAATTAAAAACACCAAAAACAAAGTTGTATTTCATAAGATCTACTTTAACAATATCAAAAAATTTATTAAGATGGTTTTAGCTATATTATTTTGTTAGGTAAAAAAAGATTTTAGTAATTGATTTAAACATTGAAACCAAATTTTATATTAAACTCTTAAGTTTGAAAGTTTGAAATATAAAGGTTATGTTGAAAAAAGGTGCATTAAGAACCTGTGCCCAATTGGCATTTGGTGCGTTCTAAAGGAACGAAAAAAATTTCCACAGAACTATAATTCCGAACTCAGATAATATGTTGACTAGGTCAATAGCCCCATCCTTTCAATGTAATTCCTTAGGGATTTTCAATTTGAACTCCTTAGGTATTCAAAGTCCGCCCAAACGCAGATTATTAGCAAATCATCAACTTCTTTAACAACATTAAACAGCTGATAAGTTACAACTTTTAAAGATTTTTAATATTTTGTTTTTTTTAATTATAAATAAATTTTTAAATTGTCCAGTTTTTTTTTTAATCAAGGTGAACTTTTTCACTGTCCAGTTATTTACCTTTTGGTATCTGGCAACCCTACGAGGGGGTAATTTAATCGGAACATGTATTTTTTATAATCCAATTAAAAATGTTCAACTATCTCAAAAAAATATGTATTTTTATTTAAATATATAAAAATTTGCACTCTTACTGAAACACCCTTTGTAAATCCATCAAAAGATTAGTGGCCAAGCAAGGAAATCATTTAAGCTATAGCGTGCACAAAGGGAAAACTTTACTACATGTTAATCTAAACGCGAACAAAATTTTAATTCTTATAATATATTGAAAACAACAACAAAAAATTAAAATTTGTTTTTGTTTGCAATATAATTGTAAGAAGGACAATTTCGTTAGCAATTAGATAAACATTCAGAAATAGTTATATTCGTACATTAAAGTATAATGATTTTAATATGTAACCAAAGCATTAGAAATCAATTTGTAAACCAATCTTCGTTTTGCATTTCTTCAATAGTCATATCATTTTAAGTCAAAAAAAAAATGTCGGTGCTATTTAATTGCACGGCATGGTCTTTAACTAACGTACTCATGAATTTAGTTTTTTTTTTAAACATCAAAATGGTATCTCTCTCTTCAGTAAATAGACATACAGGTAAAAGTAAAAAACTGTAACAATAATTAAAATGTTTTAATGTGATCAAACCCACTTTTGCTAACATAAAGTGCAGCTGGATTATTTAGCCCAAGTAACTGTAGATTCATTCAAGCATTTATTTATACTTGTTCAAAGTACTGCTTTGTTTTTCCTTAGACGTTTTACGTGATTCGTAACAGTTGCCGCTATTTTGTTTGTTTTATACCAAGACGAACGCATATCCATAGCTGCCAGATTTGACGATTTATCGTCATTTTGACGATTTTACGTGCTAAAATTAAGTGTTGACGATTTGACGATTTATGCTATGTTTTTGACGATTTTCAAGAATTCAAGTTTGCAAAATTTTTCATTACTTTTATATTAACCTTAAACTAAATAAAAATAATTTGTAACGGTTTTTTATGTTATTAATAATAGAACAGAGTGAAAGAGATACATCGATCATAATTTAATGTGTTTGTGTGGGTAATTTTTCCACTCTGTACATTTTTAACATAGTATATCGATGCCTTACTTCCTCAACCTCGTATCTTAAAAAATACGGTTTTGACTTTTTCATATAAAACGACTGTTTTGTGCTTTAACTAAAAAAGATTAGTTTATTATTACTACTAATATACATAAATACAATCAATTCTTTAATAATTGCATTTAAACTTTTAACCAAACGTCGAAGTATTAACAGATGTACCGTTTTTTTTTTTTCTCTCCTGAAAAATTTTATTTTTTAAGATACGAGGTTGAGGAAGTAAGACATCGATATGCTACATATTATCAACTGATACCTACAACACACACAAATATAAATTTGGAAATGCGTTTAAAACAATTTTAGTTTTTTAAGTAAATTTATTTAAATTATTTAAGTGACAAATTAATATGCTTAAATACTTAAAAAAAATGGTAAGTTCTTTTTAATTATACATTAAAACCTTAAAAATCAAACATTATATTTTCAATAGAAAACCAAGATGATGAAAAATCTAGCAGCTCTTCCTCTGTAAGTAGAAATTTCATCCATTTTTTATACAAAACTTTGTAGTAGCTAAAATGAAATTTTAATGGTGTTTTTCACAGGTAACGAACAAGAAGAGGAAAATTAAGGAAGACTGGTTTGCAGATTCAGAAATAAGTTTATGGGCTAAAAAGCGAAACGACGTAGTTTATTTTGGCGTTGTGCTCGTCTAACGCTTGCCTAAAGTTACCTTAATCGGTAGAAGCTTTAGAAAGAAATGATTATAATTATTTGTCAATTAGTCTGAATTAGATGCAGCCAATTCATTATTTATTATTTTTTGTATTTATATACATATTAATATTTATTTTTCGAAATTAATTCTAAATTGTATTATATTTATCGTCATGTTCTTAACTTAAAAGGGTCTAATAAAACCATTGATCTCTCTGGATTTAAAAAGGTTGTTATGTTATGTATTAAATAAAAAATGTTTTGTTTTGAAAAATGCGTTTTTTTATTTTGACGTTTTTATGACGATTCGAGTAAACTATTTGACGATTTTGACGATTTTTTTTCCCAAATTAGACGATTTTGCCCCTATTTTATCTGGCAGCTATGCGCATATCATGGAAATCTTAAACATTTTGTAATGTGATAATTGCTGCTTATATCACTCGTTGTTATTAGTTTCTCTTTTTAATTTATATGTTTGTATGTATGTATGTATGTACATACGTGTGTTGAACATATTTTTTCTGTTTGAGATGATGTGATGACAATGGTTGCAAGTTGTTATAATACTAAGATTTCAAGGTTGTTTTTTTTCATAATTTTTTAATTAAATCAAAAATGTTTTGCTTGTACACTGATATAAAAACAAAAACATTTAAAAAATTATAAGAAAAAAATCGTAAATACATACATACTCGTACAAAAATCATCATCAAAGATTGCATCATAATGTTTGCGGTTACAATTGATTTTAATATTTTTCTTTTCAAACCTAATGATATTCAACAGAAAACACTATGCTAATGTTGTTTAATCATTGCTACCTTTGAACTAGGCAAAATTTTTCATGGCCCAGTAATCGAAATGTCGTTACCTTTTAAGATGAAAGATATTTAAATTTCCTTGTCACGCCTTAAAATACAGCTGATTTAGTTGTTTGTAGATTTCGACGCCATTTTTAGCCTAACGCATAATGTTATAACTAGTAAACGTAAATTAGTATTTTGTAAGCTTCAGTTAAATACCCTTAATAGTAGCTTCCTATTGCATATTTTAAGGGAAAGATCCAAGAAATCAGAAGTGATATCGATAATTTTACCTTTTGTATACCCTTTAACTGTGGTGTCAAGGGTATATTCAGCTTTGTCATTCCGTTTCTAATTTCTAAAATATTCATTTTTGAGCGAAAGTATTTATTTTCTGAGAGCTTATGACTAGGGGAGTCGATTGAGCAATGTCATTATGTCTTTCCGTTCGTCCGTCTGTCTGTGTATTAGTTTAAATCAACTTTAAGAACCCCCCGCATGTTGCACAGATCTAAATGTAGTGTCTATCTTTTGGAAATATTCAGAAATAAATCACTATTGAAATCCAGCACAGTCATAACTTTCTGAGATATAAACAAATTAACACGACTGGCTCCATAATATACAACATTTTTTATATATAATTAATATGCACATACATATGGTACTGCTTATAGATATGATATGCTTCTAGAGCTATCTGTGAAAAAAATTGGAAAAAGCGGTCACTAATCGGCAAAGTTATAGGCAAAATTTATATGAAAAAATATATATTTTTTTAAATATATCAAATTCCCAACGCTTCTAATTAATTTTTTGATACGCTTAAGACGCAAAATTCCAAGCCATAATCTTTGAACTAATTTCTGAGGAACAACTTACACATCGCTTGAAAACTTATTGAGATATAGGCACCAAAATATAACTGCTTCGGTGATTTTCCTACAATTTCCAAACGAAAATTGATTTTTTTTTCAGCTTCTATACAACCGAGAGCGTCGACATGGGAACCAGATGAAAGAATTTAACAAGCAGAATGTAATATAAAAAAATTTAAATGTCATAATGGCCGCCACTACTAAATGGCTTACTAAAAATGTATATATGAGTCAAATCTAGTATTAAAAATTCTAACCCCCCCAACCTTCTCAATTTTGACATGAATTGAAAGGACTTGACGAGTAGAATACAGTAAACTATGAAAACGTTAAAGTCCAAGATGGCGTCCCAAATAAAACAAAGGATATATAGGTTAAATATAGTACTGGTATTTTAATGAAAACGTTTGAGCAGTAGATTACAGTAAACTATGAAAATTGTAAAATTCAAGATGGCATCTAAAACAAGGTGGTGGATAATTATTTTCTTAACCCCATCAATATGGGTATCAAAAGAAAGGGCTTGCCTAGAAAAATACAGTTCACTAAGTAAAAATTAAATTTAAATTTAAAAGCGTATAGCATTTTATAAGAAACGTTATAAGGCAACGTTGCGATCGGTCTTTAAATGGCGACATAATTCATAAAAAACTAAATGGGTTGAATTTTGGTTGTGGATAATAGTTAAAATTTTAAGAACTAAAACTGTGTAATAACAAAATTTCAACATTTCCGTAAAAAATTTTAAAATTTTTCGGTAACAAATTTCCAACATGTTTCTGTAACAAATTTTCAACATTTTCTTTAACAAATGTTATAATTTGTATTTTAAATTTTTTTCCATTAAAATTTTCAATAGAAAATTCGAATCTTTTTACATTTTCTACATTTTATTAAATTCTCTATCAAAAATGTTGCTTCAAAACTAAATATTCATTGAGAAAAAATATTAAAAATTTATTTTTTTTAGTTTTTTAAGACCACTTGCCTACAAGGATAATTGTAATGTTCGTTTGTTTTTTTTACAGCTAAATCCTTTCAAGAAACAATTGGTATAGAAAATACAACAACGAAAAATATGCAGTAAAAGCAACAATAGTGGTTATGAACTGTATTTAAAATTTAGGCTAAAACTACTTGACAAAAAACAAACAAAAAAAATACGAAAATTCAAAAGAATAACCGCAATTTCAATGACAGCTCGTGTACAAAACTATCTGCACAGCTACACCTACACTTAATCCGAAATACAAATTAGAAAGAATCTATTGTGTATTTGAAAACTAAATAATAAAACAAAAAAATATATATTTTTGTTTGTACGTACGATCGAATAGAATCTTACTTAAGCAGCTAATACACGCTATGTTTTAACAACTGACTTGTTAAAGTTGTGACTCATATGTAGTTCTGTATTTCTGCTAAAATTGCTACTTTTCAACCGCAGCTGAATTTTTTTTCAGCAGCAGAGATTTCTGTCAACAGCTGATGTCAGTTGGCTTGTCAGAACAAAATAGAGCTTGGTTTAATTAAAATATTTTCAGATGACTTAGCACATGTGTTTAACAGAAACAATATTTTAATGTTAACACACGACATGTACGTATGTTAGCAGTGAGAAATTTGGCAAGTCAAATGTAAAAAACATACCGTGTATTTGCAGCTTAAACATGGCATGGAAACAAGAATCTGTGTGTTGTTGACATAGTGTGTGGTTGAACAAACAACCAAAATAAATTTTTTTTTAATTTATAATTTTTAACACATTTGGATATATTTAACGACAAGAGTGTGAATTACACAAAATCTAAACACATGTCAATATGTGATTAAAAAAACTGTGCAACCGTTTAAGAACTTTGTGGGCTCGTAGAAATGTGTGAATTAGCAAAGATAAAGTTCATATTGACAGTTAATGCAGAAATTAAACTTTTTATTTATATTCTAGTATTTAAAAAAATTGCTAGTAGCACATTAACCATTTAGCAACAATTTTTATTTAAAACATTATCCTATCGTTTAAATATTTTATTTTATATTACTCGTTTGTATTTATAAATACATACTGTCAGCTAAATTAATAAAATAAATTTAAAAACCTTTTGCAATAACTTTACTCTTTGATTAGAAAACCTTACAGCTTCGTCAACATTTTTCTACATCTTTAAAGGATGTTCCGTTCTCATTCTATTCCACTCAACAACATTCAATTATTTTCCTTAAAAAAAACAACAGTAAATAGGGCAACAAATGTAAACACTGTCAAAATAAATATAATCATTAGTGTGTGTGTATGTGTACAAAAATTTGTAAAAAAAAGGGTTCGGCATTAAATTGCATGATATTAGTAGCCAGTTGACATCAGAATTTCTTAAGATAATTTTTTCCGGAAATCGTATATGCAATAAATGGATTGTTAAATGTGCGCTGTGGCAAGTGACGCCATCTTGCTAACCACATGTCGTCCAGATCCATGACTATCTGCTAAGGCCACAAGATCTCCGTTATCATGTTCCAGTAATTTAAAGTAATGCCGTTCGCAGTCGCCTGACCCAAATCTGTACCAGATAGTTTCTCGCTGTAGCTGCATTTGTTTCTCATAGATTTCATTAGGATTGTCTGAGCAGCAAATTCGACAATTTTGTGTATTCACGAAATCATTCTATGGTAATTGGCCTTCATAGGAGAAGATGATTTTTTTTGCAAAAAATTTGCATTATTTTTACTTTTCACTATTACCCATTGAACGAGTTGTCGCCATTTTCCATGGTCTACTGATTTGAGATCAGAAGTAATCTAAATTTTGCACTCTCGAAGGGTGAGATATTTTGTGAAAATTCGCTGCGCAGTGAGTGCTTCGAGAAAGTTATTGAGTAATATGTCGAATTGATGTTTTTGGTGACACTTTTGTAAAATTTTTTCAAAACCCCGATCATAACTTTGACGCATAGTAACCTTTCTGCCTATATACGTCCCAGTTTCTTCAACTTTGTTGACCACTCTTTGAATGGTTGCCACACTAGGGGCACTTTCTCGACTAAAATATTTTTCCAAGTTTTCGCACGGTCTCAGCATAATTTTTCAACATTTTTAAAAGATTTTCATAATTATAACTCGTTTTTCTTTTGTATATCGCTTCATTTTTAATAATCGGAATAAACATGTGTGACATCTGGCAAATCTCAGAGTTCCCCCTTGCATAAGAAAATATGACACCAAATTTAAAAACTGCATTCTTACTGAGACAGCCTTTACTTAAACAATTAAAATCCTCTTTTAGCTAAATATTTAAAAATTTGTTTTAAATAAACTTTATTTGTTCAGACCTTGCCTCGTGCGGCTACTATTTGTTTCGATCGCTGCAGAACCATATCTCTAGGACAGCATTTACTTCAAACCAGGGTATCCGAAATGGGCTTGAATCGTTCTTGGTCCCAAAAGATGAGCAGTTCTTTTAGCGCAGAATTCATATGTTGCAAGAGAGATACGAATAGGTCATAGTTAACAATGGTCAATACTTTTAATAAATTTATTTTGCATAAATGTTGCAAAATAAAAGTTAATCACTTGCAACATTTGTTATTCACCTAATAGGTCCTAAAAAATACTATAAAATCGTTGGAAAAGTTACTGAAATATAGTCAAGGTCCATAAATTTCATAGTCCAAAAATTTTAAAATATTAATCCATGATTTCCCATCTTCGATAAATATAAACAATTTCCACAAACATTAACTTCCAAAAAAATAGCACATAATTTTCGGCTTAAACTTTTTAAGTTCAGTCACATAATGACTAAAAATTTTGGAATGATTATTGTTGTTATTTTAATCTGTCAACCCAAGTATTTCCTAATTAGCTCAATTTAAGAAAATAATTATAATACATAATTATTGGGGATATGCTCCCAATTAATCTTGCAAAAAAAATTTTGGTTGGATTTTTGAGGAAGATTTTTAACGTTTTTTTTTTTTTTGTTGATGAAAATTTAAAAATAAAGCCTATAACATTTTAAACATTTT
Source organism: Phyto melanocephala (assembly GCA_941918925.1). Classification (NCBI taxonomy): domain Eukaryota; kingdom Metazoa; phylum Arthropoda; class Insecta; order Diptera; family Rhinophoridae; genus Phyto; species Phyto melanocephala. The sequence continues at coordinate 110,421,217 of OW799237.1, forward strand.
CAAGAATTGATCTTGCATAAGCCCCAGTCATATGTAGGTAGCCAATTTTTCTTAAGTCGACATTAGGTAATATTGAGATAATCAAATCATTGCAATCGCGGAATTCAAAATTACGCTCGGTTAATTTTTCCACAATTTTTGACAACTTTACAGTTAGTTATAGCATAAAAACTTTTTGTGTATATTTCAAATAATAATTTTTTCAACTTTCTAGAATACCAAGATTAAATTAAATTATTTATCAATGGCCACGTTTTTTAACCCACACAAATTAAAACAGGTAAAATAAATATTTAAATATTAATTAAAACATTCTTCCTTTATTAACCCCTTTTATGATAATACTGGAACACTAAAATGCCGATAGTTTATTAATGCCCATTTCATGCAATAACTCATACGTATGAATTTCAAAACAAGTTCGTACATGTGTGTAGAACTAATAATGGGTCGTCAACCTGTACGAGCAAGTGGTTGTTTGTTTTTGTTTCAAGTTAATGTCAACTTATGCGAAAAAAAAATAACAACATAATCATCAACAATTTACTCGTACACATTTGCATTGAATTCCTTTAAACGAAACACACACTACTCACGTACATACTTATACACGAAATTGGAAAAGAGCAACAAAACTGCAGTTAGGCATGGAGCAGCAATAAACAAACAAACAAAATAGTGCTCTATTTACATTTTTACATTGAGAGCACACACATAGGCAAAAGATTATTTATTGAGAGCACATCTTTAGAATAACGGTAAAACACCACCCTTTAAAAATATGTGACTACAAACACAAGGGATGTTTACAAAGTTTTCATTAATTTTTCACTTGCACTTCCGGCATTTTGCTCTTCATGTTTTAATTAAATTTAATTTTAAAATGTACATATTTTATATATGAAAAACTATTGTTGAAATTTTTTTGTTGTATATAAATATATATACACATGTTTGGTAGAAAAAAATCCTGAAAACAAGATTTATATATAAGATTTTTAACAAAACAAAAAAACTCTAAAAAAAAACACTTTTAAACAAACGTCTTAATTAAAATATTATTTATATAGTTATTTAAATATTCGTTGTATACAAAGCCTTAAATTCGTACAGTTTTATTTTAGTTTTATTTTTATTATTAAAATTTAATTACTTTGTTGGTAGGTATACCGGTATTTCCAAATGTTTATTTTCTATACATGTAGGTATTTCTATTTCAATTTGTTTGTGTTTATTTTTATTTATAACTCTTTTTTAAACAACATGTAGTCACTACCGCCGCCAAGAAGCAACTGATTCTTTTATTGCATGAATATTAGGTATTAACCCAGGCAGCACTTTTCTTTAAACATTAACTGCTCTGCTCTCGCAAGTGTTTGTTCAACTCCAATGTGGCCAGAGAGAGTTATGTGCTAGATATTAACGAATGTTTTTTTCCATATTTATTTAACTGATTTTATTTAAAGGCACGTGAATTTGGCTATAAAATAAAGAAAAGCTATCACTACCCAAATACCCTTAACTACAGTTTTATACACACATTTGACAAATAAAACGATGTGGCAATGAAATATGAAAAAAAGCTTTTAACGAAAGCTTTGCATTATTAAAATAAACGTTAATATGAAATAAAAGTTCATGTTGATATTTATGGGTAAAATATTTTTGGATAGAAAATATTTAATTAAAAAAATATTATATTAAATATTAACTGCCATCCATTAAAAAATATTTTTAGTTTATTTAAGGCTTGTTTGACGAATTTCTGTACTGCATCTGACTTTAAAAAACATAAAATATTTTTTATGAATACGGCAGTAAATATTTTTATAATCAAGCTTTTTTATTAAATCAAAATTTCTTCGAAAAATACTGACAAATAGAAGAATTTTCATAAAATTTTATTTCTACATATTTGGAGAGATATTTCATTTAAATAAGTTTAATACAACAAAAAAATTTTTAAATATTTTTTTTAATTTTTATTTTTTAATTGTTATTTTCTTTTTTGAGTTAAATTATATATTCATACATTCTAAAAGTCCATTACTTAATTTATAAGATTTTTAATTTTGTTCTATTGGATGGCAAATAAAGATAAATAAATAAAACTTTTGGCAAATTTCATTAAAAGAAACTTTCAATAAAAAAAAATTTCGCAAAATCTTTGAAACTTCTACATAGACAAAAAAATATTTAAAATTTTTAATAGACAAAACAAAATTATTAAATATTTTTTTTATAAAATTTAACCAAAAACTTTCTAAAAACAAACAAAAATATTTTGTTTTTATATTTTTGTTGATTTTTCTATTTTTAGGAACTTCTATTAAATATTTTGTTTAAGTAAACATTATCCAAAATTTCCTAACATACGTATTAGTGATGGCACTTTTGTACTTTTTTTGGTACTATTTTAGGCTGCAAAAGTACAATGTCACAACAATTTTTCCTATAACTTTATCGACTAGAGCCCGCTTTATCCATGCTATATTCGGCCGTGCCGAATCTTATATACCCTTCACAACGTGTAGTCATGCAATAACAATTGTTTGTATCACCATTCATCTCATATGAAATACGTACATACATATACAAAACAAAAATTACAAAAAAAAAAATTAAAAAAATGTATTAAAACAAAAAAAAACAATAAGAAAAAAATTTTTAAAAAAATTAAAAAAAAAATAAAACAAAAAAAAAATATTAAAAATAATATATAAAATAAAAAAATAAAATAAAAATTTTTTTTTTGACTCAGATGGAATTCGATGCCACGTTTACTCTACCCAGTATGTATGTATGTTGTTGTTGTAATTGTGAAAAAAACGAGGTGATCGTGGTTTTTTTTTTGCTCATATCTCAGAAAGTTATGGGGCGATTGTGCTGAATTTCAATAGCGATTCATTCCCGGATATTTCCAAAAGATTGATACTATACACAGATCTAAGGAACATATAGTTGCTTCTAAAAGTTGATTTCAACCAACACACGGACAGATGGTCAGGGCTTAATCGACTCCTCTATTCATAAGCTTTCAGTTGCTTTATTGGGTCGGAAATGAAAATTGTAGAAATTACAAACGGAATGAGAAAGCTATATATGTATACCTTTGTGCACCACAGGTGAAGGGTATAAAAAGTTAATTATTTTGATGACTTCAAACAAATTTCGCAATTAGAAATTGTATTGTGTGTGTATCTAAGCAAATGTTTGAAAAAAAAAAAGTACTAATGTATCATATTGCAAAATCAAGTCATTACTAAAACACTTCTTAGTAATACAAACGATATGTAATAGTCATTAAAAAATATGTTGTTTAGTAAGAGCAAATCATTGCCTAGTTTTTGCGCTAAGCAGCTAAAGTGGATATATACTGATTGTAAAGGTTTATGTGACTTTTGAAATTAAGGAAACCAGGAATTATTAATCATAAATAACAAAATGCTTTTATGAGAGTTTTGTGTCCTTTTGTGTTGTATTATATGTCGGCTTCATAATAATGAAATATTTATTGGAGTGGGCCTTTAAAAAAATACCGAAATATTTGCAATTTGAATGTTGATAAAAAGTAATTTTGTTTTAAAAATGTTTACAAATATGTGATGGAATGGTTCTTCTTAAATACCCCATTTATCCTTAACAAAAATGCTGAACATTTTAATCATTTTGATTCAAATAGGATAATTATTCATTATTAACCAACAAAATTATGTAAAAAAGAACTTATTAATTTGCTAATTAGTTATTACAAGTTATTTAATTTTACTTTTTGTTTTGTTTACTTCAGAGTCCAACCTGTATTTTTAAATGCACAAGCCTTTCATACGAAAAATGTTAGGTGGGTCAAAAATTAATTTAAAATTAATTTCGTAGTGTAACTAACTTACAAAACATTTAACTTTTTCCAAAAAGACTGATAAGCTTAAAACATATACTCGAAAAACATTTCTGTCATAGCATGAGGAAATGTATGAGTAGAAGCATATTTTAATTTCTGCAAAAACCTTTCTTTTCTTTGCCCTTAAATTGTGAACATCATATTCAATTTACCTTAAATTATCCAACATTTAGGCCGTATGTCGTCTATTTATGAGAAAAAAAAAAACAAGTAAAAACGCTGTATGCGGCTGTGAAGAATCTTATATACCCTTCACACAATATGTACCATTAGGTAATGACCAAAATTGACAATAATTACATGGTGCAACCGTGAACAAAACTTTTTTAGAAAATCGATAATTTGAAATTTAAATTGATATTTTTTTTAGCCCACATTTTTGTCGGTAATTGATCCATTGAACCAAAATTTTCTCTAAATATTGCCAAAGATACATGTTTTACATCTGTGGCAATAAGGAAAAACTGCTTTTGTCTGTTTTTATAGTTTTACAGGAAAACACTTTAAATTTTTGAGTTGATTTTTAAAAATTTATAGCCTCTAAAATAAAAACTATTGTTGTATTATGCGCTTGACAAATTAAAGAGCATATTCATAGTTTATTTACCTTAATTGTAAGTTAAAAAAAAAGTTATTATTCCAAGTGAAAAAAATGGCTAATACGTTTTTACGCTATAACTTCCTGTAAAGTTGTCCTAAATAGTTGAAAATTTCCCGGAGGGTGGGTTCTTTCAAATTCTGAGATTGCAATTTTTGTGATTATCTCAATTTTAGTATATCTCGACTTAAACAGTTTTTCCTTTTTGGCACAGATATATACGTAACAAACGTTTCAAGTAGTTCCATAGTAGCTGCAACTGACCGCTGACTTTGTTTGTTAAAAAAAAACGGAGGCAATCATGTTCTATCGCTCTTTTTTTAGTGCCCACATAACTAATTTTCAATAGCAAAATTCTCGATAAATTGATGTCATATAAGAGTCAGAAGTATATATGGGGGCTTCAAAATGTTGTTTTCAACACACACACGGACAGATGGTCAATCCCTCTATCCATTAGGATTCAGAATACACACATATACTTTACAAGGCCTAAAGCCAATATTGTTGGAAATTACAAACGGAATGATAAACTTGTACATACCCGTTTTACCCTCGCGTATGAAGCGTAGCAGCACACAACTAAGTATGTATGTTCGTATGTATGTTCACCTTTACAAGCGAAAATTACCATAATTCTTGGCCATGCAGCAGAATAAAAAACGCACAAAGCTAATTAGATTTGCAACTCTTTGTTTTAAGTTTCAACATAAGTCTTTGTGTCTTTTTTTATTCACTTCTCGCCGTTTTAGTTCATTTTCTATCTTTTGCACTTTTTATTGTTTTTACTCACTTTGATTCTGAAACACCTTCTGGAAGAGAAGAAATCTACTCGTTCGTAGTATGTGACCTGTTTCAAAGTTAAATGCTGCTGATACTAATGTTGCTGCGTAGATTCAATTAGATTCTTTATTATTCACGCTTTGTTAGTGTTGGAAAACAAAGAAGCCGAATGCAATAAACCAAAAATTTACGTTTAACATATTTTATGAAAAGTAATGGCTTTTCACCTTTAGTTTTGTTGTTGTTAAGTTGTCACTTTTTCATTTCATTTGTGCTGTATAAAGTGGGTGTTTTTTTAAGAGGCATAGATATTTTTTTCTTTAATAAAACAACAAAATAAATGGAATGACTAATATTTTGTCTTCATGAACTCACAAAGCCATATGGCATATGGCCTCCGCAACTGTACTTTATGAACGCCAATTTTGCACCGGTTTTTTTTCGTCAATAGTGCATGGAATGTTGGCTTCTAAGTTATCAATGGTTGCTGGTTAATCAATATAGACCTGAGATTTAACGTACCTCACAAAAAGTGGCCCAAAGGTATGAAATCACATGAAGAAGTTGGCCGATTCTCAGTTCAATTTCTTGAGATAATTCGGTCATCAAAATTAATGGCTTTATGCGCTGTATGTCATGCGGCGTCTTCTAGTTGCGGCCAATTATCCTTCAAACAATTTGTAATGGCATGAGGAATAAAAAAATCGCAAATCATTTGCCAGTAATATTGGCACCGGTTTCGAATTCGAAGACAAATAAGCAGATGAAGGCACGTCAAACGCACCAATCAGTGATTAAGGATGTAATAGAATCATTAGGATTGTGCTTTCTCCAAAACCCATTATTCTGCTTGTTTATATACCCGTTTAGCCAGAAATATGCCCAATTTTGGAAGATGATTTGTCGAAAAGAATCTGGTTAAACTTTAGGTTGATTCTCAACCCATTTACCGAACACAGGACGCAATTAATAGTGCGCTGGCTTAAATGATTGCATAAGCTAGTTTATATACCCGTTAAGCCAGAAATATGCCTCATCGCGAAAGATGATTTGTGGATAAGAATCTGGTTCAAATTCCGGTTGATTCTCCGTCCATTTACCGAACACAGGAGGCAATTAATGGTGCGCTGGCTACATCAGCTAGATTTTATATAGATGTGGGCAAAGATTTGTCTTAACAAATTTTCGTAGTTGTGAACGGACAGAGACCGAGTGGCTGAGAAGGTCTTCGAATCGATAAATTCGATTCCTTTGTCACACTCGCATATTTTGGAAATAAATTTCCACTATTTGTAAACGTTGTTCTGTTTTAAGTATTTTCGTGATGATTTGCCAAAGTATACGGAAAATATGTCCAACAAACTTCGTTAGTATAACAGCTAGTTTTACGGTTATCCCTATCAGAAACTCTATACATCTAAAGAAAACACCCTGTACATAATCATAGTTTATTTGAATAAACTTTGAGTTAAATAAAATATTTAATTTCTGACATATTGCCAAGATTGGGTTAAATTTAGGATTACGAAAGAATTTAAAACCTTGAAAATATTTGGCAATTAAAACCTTTAATGGAAAAAAATTTTAATGAATTCTACATTAAAAAAACAGCTTTTGGTAAAATTGTTGCTACATTTTCATTTTCTAAAAACTTTTCGATAATAAATGATAAGTTTCTTACTGCATGCAGAGTCACCGTTAAACTTTCTTTTAACTTTTATAGATTTTGAAATGTTTTGTTTAAGAGAGAATATTCCAAATAATTCTCATTCCCTTTTCTACCCTTCACCGGTGGTGTCAAGGGCACTTGTATACATAAAATAAAAAAAATTATTATCGACCCCATAAAATAAATACATTTTTTGAAAGTTTATGACTAAGGGTCTCGATTGATCAGTGTTTATCTGTCCATCTGATTTAGTTGAAATCAACTTCTAGATTCACCCACATGTTGCAAAGATCTGTACCATTTCTTTAATATTTGAAAATGAATTGCTATTGAAATCCAGTACAATCACCTCATAACTTACTGAGATATGAGCAAATAAACGCTTTTGCCTCATATGTTTTTTTCCAAATTTTCCCCATTACAATCAACATGTTTCAGTCCTGAGATATATTCCATATACTCTTTTTTACATATTAGAGAAATTCGTAAAAAAATTTGGGCTAATCGCCAAAGTTATAGGCAAAAATTATTTTGAAAATTATATAGTTTTTAAGTCTATCGAGTATCTCAACCTTTTAAATAATTTTTGGATACGCTATAAGCAATAGACCGTAGTATCGAAAATTATTCCCGAGAAATAATTTTAAACTAACTGAGATACAAGCACCAAAATACAACTGCTTCAAAGTTTTTCCTAAAATTTAAAAACGAAAATCAATCTTTTTCAGTTTCTAGAAAATCTATAGGGTCAATATGGGTATCGAAAACAAGGACTTAACTAGCAACATATAATACACTATGAAAAATATTAAAATCCATGATGGCAGCCACTACAAAATGGCGTACAATAAATTAATATTTGGGTCAAATCTATTAAATAAAAAAATACACACTTCAAACGCGTAAATATTGATATTGAATGAAAGAGCTTGACCAGTAGAGCATATTTAACTATGAAAAAGTTAAAATCCAAGATGGCGGCCTAAACAAAAGGGCAGATAATTTGTTTTCTCGTTCCTATCCATATGAGTATCAAGGGCTTGACTAATAGAATACTGTTAACTATGCAAAAATCTAAAATAAAAGATGGCGTTGGAAATAGTAAAGCAAAATGGCGTTTAACATTAAATATTAAATCTAGGCTACTCTACGACCTACATGATGGTGAAAGACATTATCAGATTCGCGACCGCCGAATATAGCCTGCTAACTTGCCTTTCAAAAATATTTCATATTCCAAGGCGTAGGGCGACTTTTTTCACGCTCCATATAAGATGGTACGCTCTAGTGTTTATGCAATCTGTATTGAAAAAAAGGGAATATCCTTTTCCACGACAACAACCCACAATAAGTCAATTCACGGTCATACATGGGAGACTGTGAACACGTTTCCTCATTTAAAACTAACCTCACCTTAGTTGCCGGCTGCAACGCACTTCTTACTTAATAAAGTTCTAATTTTTTATTTTACAATTCTTAGGAATTTAACAAATATAAATCCTTCATGTTAATCATTTCATTATTAAGAAATCCATTGTATGTTAAAGTAAAAAAATAAAAAATTTACTAAAGGTGTAATTGATAACATCATCTGCTTAAAGTTGGCAGAAAAACCAAACAAAGAAATATATATTCGACACCTGAACCCGCGTTGTCATGGCAAGACAGTGACCAATGAGTGATGTAATTAGAAAACTCTCATCAACATAGGCGTAACATGAACGAACATAAGTGGTCTATAAATGACGTTAATAATAAAAATAAATATTTTTTATAAGAAAAGGCTGAGAGGTAGAAGCAAAAAAAAAATAAAAGAAAATGTTTAAATGGTTTAAGGTGTTTGTAAGTGGTATCTTCTAATTGTTGACAAATGTAATATTTATACCCTTCACCTGTGGTGCACAAGGGTATTTATAGCTTTGTCATTTCGTTTGTAATTTCTGCAATTTTCATTTCCGACCCCATAAAGTATATATTTTCTGAAAGCTTGTGAATAGAGGAGTCGATTAAGCCCTGACCATCTGTCCGTCTGTCCGTGTGTTGGTTGAAATCAACTTTTAGAAGCAACTATATGTTCCTTAGATCTGTGTATGGTATCAATCTCACGACCACCTCGTTTTTTTTCACAATTACAACAACATGCATATATACTGGTTAGAGTAAAAGTGGCATTGAATTCCAGCTGAACCAAAAAAATTTTATTTTTTAATTTAATATATTATTTATATTTTATTTTTTTTAATATTTTAAAAATTTTTAAAAATTTTTTTTTAATTTTTTTTTTTAATTTTTTTTGTAATTTTTTTATTATTTTTTTTTATTTTTAATATATTTTTTTTTGTAATTTTTGTTTTTCTGGTATGTTTTTTACATGTATGTACGTATTTTATATGAGATGAATGGTGATACAAACAATTGTTATTGCATGACTACACGTTGTGAAGGGTATATAAGATTCGGCACGGCCGAATATAGCACTGTTACTTGTTTTTTATTGGCGTTGCTTCAAATTACTTAGCACACAACATACTGTAATGCCTTGCAGCAACTTAAAGTTCAACATGAACCCGACTTTTGTAAAAAAATTAAAAAACAAAAAATTCTTGTCACAAACAATTCAATCTAGTGGAAAAAAAACATTTTTTAAAAATTTTTTCTCGTTAATTGTTTTAATTTTTAATTTTAATTTAAATAATAAAAATTAGTTAAACATTTAAATATTAAATTGTATATATTAATTTAAATATTAATTTAAAATTTCATCGTTGATAAATCTGCGCATGATTGCTGAACATTCAGCAAACCTAAAATTATTGTTGTTGATGTTTGCTGTTGCATTTAAAAATTCATTCAGTATTTTTGTGTACGTAGTATGTGTGTGTGTGAGTGTGCGTTGACAATAGACAAAAAAATATCCAACAGGTAGGTATTTTAATTCTACAACATGGCACAAAATTATCAATATCCCCATAAAGGACTCATACATGCACACATACATACATACATAAAGGCAAGCTTTTTTTTTATCCTTCAGCTGTAATGCTCGGGGTATGTAGCTTTGTCATTCCATTTGTAATTTCTACAATGTTAGCGCTCGACCCCATAAAGTATATATTTTCTGAAAGCTTATGACTAGAGGAGTTGATTGAGAAACGTCCGTCTGTCCATGTATTAGTTTAAATCAACTTTTACAAGCCCCCACATACTCTGTAGATCTGTATGTTGTTTCAATATTTTTGAAATACTCGGAAATGAATTATTATTAAAAACCAGCATAATCACTTTATAACTTTTGGAGATATAAGCAAATAAACACAACTATCTCTTTTCTTCAACTTCACAACACAAAACTTAAAGTTTTTCAGCCAACAGATTATATAGAGACACTTTATTGCTAATTTTAAATATAATATATCTCTTGGGCAACTCAAACAAATTTTGAACAACCCGGTCACTAACCGGCAAAGTTATAAGCAAAAATTATTTGAAAAGTATATAGTTTTTTAAATATATCATTTTCCTAAAGCTTATAATCAAGTTTTGGAAAAAAATTATAAGCCGTAGCCTTGAAAATTATTCCAGAGAAAAACTTACAAATCTGTTAAAAACTAACTGAGATATAAGCACAAAACTACAACTATTTTACTACAAACGAACTACAAACGAAAATCGAGTTTTTCAGATTCTAGACAACCGAATTAGTTAATATGGATATCACATGACAAGGCTTGACTAGCAATTGATAATGCAGGCTAAAAAATTTAAATCAAAAAGTGGCCGGCAATACAAAATGGCGGACAATAGATTTATTTAGGGAAGAAATCTGGTAAATTAATAAATTTACCCAATTAAACCTCCTCAATATTGGCATCAAATGAAAGATCTTGACTTGTAAAGTAGTGTACTAAAAAAAAAGTTATAATTCAAGATGGCGTCCAAAAAAAAGGGCTGATATTTAGGTCAAATATAGTAACCACGGATTTGTTCCCTTTAACTCCTTCATTATTGGTGTCAAATGAAACGGCTTTACTAGTAGAATATAGTAAACTATGAAAAAGTAAAAAAGCGAAACATCTAAGATGGCGTCCAAAACAAAATGACGGATAATTATTTTCCTTAACCCCATCAATATGGGTATCAAATGAAAGGGCTTGACTAGTAGAATAGTAGGTAACTGTGTAACAATTCAAAATCAAATATGGCGTCGGCAATAATAAAGCAATAACATTTAACCAGAAATCTATCTACGCAACAATGAGGCAATTATATTTATGTACATGCTGGTGAAGGGTATTATCCGGTTCGCCATGGCCGAATTTAACACTCTTACTTGTTTAAACTTCATTGACTTTGAATTTTCTTTTTATAACATTGCAAATATTTTGTATTTTAGTATGTGTGCATGTGTGTGCGAGTGTGTTAGTGCGAATATACAAATATTTTTCGGTTATAAAAACGCTTGTTGTCTTACGAAATTCAAACAGTTAAAATCAATCTTTTCATCCTTTACAACGTGTATACCATCCATTGTTTCGATCGGTGTGCACTAGAGTCAAACCAGAATAAAAATAATTATCAGTTACATTTTGTTTTAACAAAATGTGGTGGTGTATTTAACACTTAATATAGATTTTGAAATTAAGAAAAAAAATAAAATAAAAAAGATTGTATCCATTAAATTTTTAATGGATAATTAAAAAAAATGAATTACATAAAAAGTTTGCGTAATTTTGGAACAATTTATCTATGGATATTCGTAATAGAAGGTAAAATTAAAGAAAATATTTTATTTATTTAGTTTTTTGACATTAAAGTGCAACTAGTTGTTCGCAAAAAAGTTATAAACATTTAGATTATCTTTAATTATTGAAATTATGGTTTAATTTTTAATAGAAAAAAATGTATAAAAAGTTTTCCTTAAATTTTCATTTATAAAAAAGATTTCGGTAAATTGAAAATGTATTTAAAAAAATCCAATACATAAATATGTAGATATTTTTTTATAATTTTCGACGATTTAACAAACAATTTTCAAAAATAAAATTTTTAAAACAACCTCTTCTCTTCTCTTCGTAAGCATGTAGGATTAGGTTATGTTAGGTTGAAAAAGAGGGGCACTAAGAAGCCCAAGCCCACAGGTATACCCGTATGCTCAATTGACATGCTGTGCGTAAGCCTATAAGTTCTGAATCGAAAGCTAGCACATCGAAGGTTAATACGCAAAGGAACTTTTTGCAAAAACTTTAATTGCACATGTGACATATGTATAACCGGGGGTTTAGATCAATATAAACGAATCGGTCTTTTGACAAAATTATTGTTATTAAATTTTGTACAATAATTTTGCAAGAAGGCAAAAAAGTAACAAGTAGGAGTTAGAACTGATTTTTTTGTTCCGGTTATTTCTCTTAACGTATTTTACGTAGAGGGGTAGCAAGTAAAGCGTAATAAATGTTTAGGCAACACATTAATTTCCATATCTCGACTTACATAGAATTTTCTGTTAAAATTTCAGAGATATTTAATAAAAGTACACCAAAGATTATGTATTTTTAACTGCACTGCCCGCATTGAACAATAAAAATAGCTCTTAAGGCACAAAAAAAAAGATGTCAACACATCTACACATTTATGGTCTTATAAAGGGTCCGCCATCTAACGTTTTTTCCCAACTAGTGCTTATTTGGTGAATGGTAACACTTAGCTCATGTCTGATTTGACAGATAATTACTTTTATTCTTCCGCTAAACGAATATGGTTGTCTATAAGCTTGAACAACGCTGGGAAATATTGTGACATTACTTTGGCCGATTTTGCAAAAAAAAATCATCTTTTCAGATGAAGCTCATTTTGATCTTGGCGGGTATGTAAACAAGCAAAATTGTCGCATTTGGGGTAAAGAAACCTGCACGCATACATTGAAAATCTGATACACCCAAAACGAGTCACTGTTTGGTGCGGATTTTGGTCCAGAGGCATAATTGAGCCATTTTTCTTCGATAATGAGCAAGAAGTGGCCGTAGTCAATGGCGATCGTTATCGGGCCATGTTGAACGAATATTTGTTCACAAAAATTGAAGAGGAGGATATTGGCAACATTTGGTTTCAACAGGACGGCGCTACGTGCCACACAGCCGAAGCTGCACTTGTTTCTTTATAGCATTTTCAAAAAAAAAAAGTTATTTGGCGGACCCTTTAGTTAATTTTGCACATTTTATTAGGTGAAAACACTTACGATTTTATCAATAGCTTTTAAATAATCTACTCATATTATTAAACTACACTCCAGTTCAATAAAGAACTCATGCATATTTGGTTCGATAGAAGTGGTGTTTCATGTATCAATGTTTGTGTACATGAATTGTAAACGCTATTTTACATGATTTTGAACTCATTTTGTATCACGTCATTTATCAAAAATTATTTTGCATTTAGGAAGACACATAGAATGAATACCTTAACACTATTAATTTAGAAAATGTGATTCACTTGACACTGCTTTCAAATTGTTTTTGCTTTACTCAATTAAAAATTGCATATTCTTTACATCACGTATACGTCTATATGGTCATTAAAGAGTTAATATTAATCATACGTTTAATGGGCTACTTAAAGCCTATACAACACGAAATGTAAAATGCCCCATGCACATGTGGGTCTGACGTCACTAAAATGTTCAGCACTATGGTAACATTTTTTGAAATAGTCGTTGTACCTGCATGCGGTAAGATTTTGATATTACCCAAAATGTATTTTAGTCCAAATACGCAAATGAAACACATGTGGCCGAAGTGGATACATTTATGTTTTATGATGAGGTCAAAATTACGTCACAGTTACATGCATATGTGACTTTTGACATTTCGTGTATGTTTATGCCTTTGTCATTCCGCTTGTAAGTTCTATAACATTAATTTGTTCATAAAAATACAAATTTTCTGAAAGTTTATGACTAGGGTAGTCGATTGAGCAATGTCCGTTTCTCTTTACGTCTGTTCGTGTGTTGGTTGAAATCAACTTGAGGAAGCCCCCACATGTTGTAAAGATCTGTATGTGGTATCAATCTTTTGTAAATATGCAGAAATGAACCTCGATTGAAATTTAGCATAATCGCCCCCATAACTTTCTGAGATATGAGCATGTTAACACGACTGTCTCTATTTTTTTCCAGATTTTTTCAATCAAAATCAAAATTTTGCGGCATTAGGATAATTTATAAACACGTTTTCCACCATTTGTATATGTGATATATCTTAAGGGCTAGTCTATCTAATAGGCAAAGTTATAGATAAGAATTTCTTAAAAAATATATATTTTTATACAGCTTACTGTGTAAAACTTAAAAATCAAAAATAGCGCCTGAAATAATAAAGCAAAATGGCGGAATGGAAATCTGAAATCCAGGCTAAGCTACAATGAGGTTACTATAAACGGTGGTGAAAAATATTATCAGATTCGAAACGCCCTAGTATAGCATTTTTACTTGTTACAGTTAAAGCTAGTGATATTAGGGAAACCTATCGCAAGTTAAATATATCTATTAACTTAAATTCGCTACTTTGTGCGCAAAGCATTAATTACGTTTGTCCAAATGTTGTTTCCCTAATAGCATTGCACACATTTTCATCTATCATGTCATTAGTTTGTTTGCGACACCTTGTTTTGAGCAACAGAGTTTATTCTATTTTTAATTTCGTTTTCTGATCGTTCTTTTAAATCTTTACAATTTCGGTCCTCAGAGGATTTTCCCATATGAATTTTCATTACAAACTAATTTAAACGGCAGAATTACGAACTTCAAAAGGTTAAGCTTTTTTTAACGAATTATAATAATTCAAAAGGTTATTTTTTTAGGTATTTACTGACAAACAAGTTTTCGCGTATATGTAATAAAAGGTTTAAAATTTCTTTAAACAATATAATTACGTAATGGAGCAAGGAAAAAACTATTTATAAAGTCAGTACTAAAGATGAGTTCCTATATTTGCTCATCACCTGAACATTTTTACCCAATTTCAATCAATATTTCCCAAATAGCAAAACTAGTTAACAAAAAAAAATCTTTATGCATAATATTTGAATATACAGCTATGGAATTGCATAGTACTACATACAATGTATTTACATTACTTTTATAGCAAAAAAAAAGCATTAAATTGAATAAAAAAGAAAATTATAACAATTATAGGTAATGAAGTATTTTATCTTTGTTACTTTAACACCTAAAATTATGCTTTAGTATTGTTACAACTATTACTCGTGAGCATTCAAAAACAATACACCGTTGTGTTTTTGTTTTGTTTTTTTAAGTAATACTTGTATGCATAGCTGCCAGATAAAATAGGGGCAAAATCGTCTAATTTGGGGAAAAAAATCGTCAAAATCGTCAAATAGTTTACTCAAATCGTCATAAAAACGTCAAAATAAAAAAACGCATTTTTCAAAACAAAACATTTTTTTATTTAATGCATAACATAACAAACTTTTTAAATCCAGAGAGATCAATGGTTTTATTAGACCCCTTTAAGTTAAGAACATGACAATAAATATAATACAATTTAGAATTAATTTCGAAAAATAAATATTAATATATAAATACAAAAAATAATAAATAATGAATTGGCTGCATCTAATTCAGACTAATTGACAAATAATTATAATCATTTCTTTCTAAAGTTTCTACCGATTAAGGTAGCTTTAGGCAAGCGTTAGACGAGCACAACGCCAAAATTAACTACATCGTTTCGCTTTTTAGCCCATAAATTTATTTCTGGATCTGCAAACCAGTCTTCCTTAATTTTCTTCTTCTTGTTGGTTACCTGTGAAAAAACACCATTAAAATTTGATTTTAGTTACTACAAAGTTTTGTATAAAAAATGGATAAAATTTCTACTAGAATTTGCTAGAATTTTCATCATCTTGGTTTTCTATTGAAAATATAATGTTTGATTTTTAAGGTTTTAATGTATAATTAAAAAGAACTTACCATTTTTTTGAAGTATTTAAGCATATTAATTTGTCACTTAAATAATTTAAATAAATTTACTTTAAAAAACTAAAATTGTTTTAAAAGCATTTCCAAATTTACATATATTTGTTCGTGTTGTAGGTATCAGTTGATAATATGTGGCATATACTATGTCAAAATGTACAAAGTGGAAAAATTAACCACACAAACACATTAAATAATGATCAATGTATCTCTTTCACTCTGTTCTATTATTAATAACATAAAAACCGTTACAAATTATTTTTATTTATATTAGGGTTGATATAAAAGTAATGAAAAATGTTGCAAACTTCAATTCTTGAAAATCGTCAAAAACATAGCATAAATCGTCAAATCGTCAACACTTAATTTTAGCACGTAAAATCGTCAAAATGACGATAAATCGTCAAATCTGGCAGCTATGCTTGTATGTGTACTTATGAGAGCAAAAACTCACTCATGCATTAAAGAAGCCTTATTCGAAAAAAATTTAGTTACAAATAAAATTTAAATTTTAGTTTTTGCTCTATGCTTCTTATCATGTTCTCATAAATTTTATCTTAATTGACAATCGTTTAAAGACAATTAATTATGAGTTTTTTCACTAAATTTTCTATTTTTTTTTTTTTTTTGTAAAATTTTCATGTATGCTTGTGCAAAAAATAACATAATGTACATATCGTTGGTCACAAGTAGAAAGGCCCTGTTTTAAATAATTGTAATATAACAGTAATGGTTCAGTTAGTAGTTTTTCATCATTTTGTTACGAATCAGTTGACAAAACCTGTCGTATAAGCAATGCGTGTTAGTGTTTATTAAAAATGTAGCGTAACTTTCCGTGAGGTGGAAATCTATAGAAAATAGGTTTTTACATATAGAACGTGATAACTGGACATATTGTTAAAAGAGAAAAAGAGACAAAACAACATTTTAACTAACGAACACACACATTTTAACGATAGTGAGAGCTGTAAAGAAAAACAATACAAATCTACTCACTGAATCATAAAAGGCAAAAACGTTATAGAAACTGTATTATCGAAATGTAATTTTTTTGTAAAAATGCTTCTAAAACTATCGTTTTTTATTCCATTGCGTTAAATTATTCTGACGAGGTGTATTTAGAGATATTCTACTAGTGACCATCGATATGCATGTTAGACCGTACCGGAAAAAATTTCTCCGAACACCTTTGAATATAAAGTATTTTGCAAAGCAAAAAAAATGCCGCTTTTTTAAATTTACGTTACTTATATCTTTGATATTTTCAGTAATTTTTTTTTCGTCTAGAAGGGACCAATTTTTGCTCTGGGCTCTAGTAATCTCAATAAAAAGTTAAAAGGGCACCCCTACGATTGGCAACAAAAAAGATTTAAAAAAATTAAACCCAGCATCAAGCTACATTTATTCGTCAGGTAGTCTTGTATCGTCAGCTGATTATTTTTTTCTTCACTTATTTAAAATTTTAGCTCTCAAAGTCCATAGAAAAAAAAAACAATTTTCTCTGCTCTCTCATTTATTTCAAATGTCAAACTTCATATATAAAAACATAAACAAAAAATTTCTCTCCGAACTGCAATTACCTGATGAATTAATATGCCTTGACCCAGTATTAACACATGAAAGCAAATGCCTGAAATTCGCAATACACTCACGCTTCTTCACTAACACATTCACATTTTTTTTTAATTTCCACTCAGATTTCAACTATATTTAAAAAAAAAGTAATTTTTTGACGTTTTCAAGAAGGTAAAGTGACAAATAGTAAACACTGGTGCCTACTAATAAGACTTATACGAATCTACAGGGTTGTGGTGAAATAATAATTATAAATAGAACTTATTTTTGTATAGATGAAAAGATTTATATTATTTGTTCTTCAAATACACATAAAGAATACAATTGATGTCTTTTTAAAACAATAATTTTATCAAAAATTAACAAACAAAAATAATTACTTTCAACTGTTGCGTTTTAAATTTGTGTATAAAATTTTCTTGGTAACTCTAAAAGTAGTAAAAAAAATGGGGGAAAACTAAGCTCATCAAAGTACAATGTATAGCAATAACTGCTACTCTACACTTCGACGACATTTTAAAAATGTAGTTTCAATTTCCTGTGAAAACGAACAAGGAATTTTCATGAAATTGGACTATTTTATTTATAAAATAAAAAAAAAATACTTTCTTAGCAAAAGTTTTTTTTTATAGAAACTGAGTTAGGACCGACTGTAAATGCCGGAGGTATAATAAAAAACGTATATAGCGGGCCCTATGTTGGGCAAATAAATTTATATTGCTTTGAAAAAATACTTCATATCGTCGTTGCTGCAACAAATTCAGTTTTGTGTTTTTTACTGAATTTTCAGGAGATCAAAAAAAGCATTTTATTTTGTTACTTTACAGTATTAAACCTACGCATATTGACTATTGTGGATAATATGGTGGATAAATGTACGACCAATAAGCCTTAAAAATAGAGCAATAACAAAATTTTTTTAAATTGTCACGTAACCGATTACGTCAGAGCAGCGACGATATGTTTTTGCTTGTAAAGTGGTACGCTCTAATATATGTATGTGCATTTGTTATTGTATTTATATAAACAAAACTAGAAATATATGTATGTACACACATACATATGTATGTATCGATTGTCACAAGTAGAAAGGCCCTAACTCGTATTGTTTACGAAATTTATTTTTTTCAATAATTCCAATACATTTCACACAAATACACCTCGATACAAAAATATAATGCAGAAGTATCAAAAATAAAATTTTTGCAAGTAATTTAATAAAATAATTTACATTATGATAATGCAGTGTCTTTTGCGTTTTTGCCTTCTCCTGTAAAGTTACAATTATTTGAGTTAAGGCATTTCTACTTTTGACCAACGGTATGTAACACATACAGATAATGTAATTATAACATAACAAAAAAAAAAGAAACAATTTTATATGAAAAGCGTACTTTTTTAAATGATAATTTTAAACAGCATCATTTTAAATTAACTCACTATTACTGCCACAAATTAAAATATTTAAATTATGTTAAGGGATTTTTTTTATTTTTTTGTAATGGCGTTATCAATGTGTGTGATTATTTTGTTTTTTCTCCTATCGTATTTTAATAGTATTAGATGTGTGTGCTTGTGCAGAACTGTATCATAGAGATACAACAGGTGATGCTGTCGGTCCAGTTTTGATAATGAAACCGTATACGTATCAAATATTTGATGACTACGCGGATGAGTTGTTAAATAAACGTAATGCGGTTGCAACACCATTGTGGCAGACATGGAACAAACGTCTCTTCAATAAACATTTGCCATTAACAGCCGCAGCAACTACAACAAACTTCGATAGAACGATGCTTAATAATGGAAATTCTATGACATCAAAAGAAATTACTTTTGAAAATTTAAATGATTTTGATAGTTATCAAACAAAAAAGGCAATTTGGCCAGGAAAACAACAGCATCAACATGTAAATGTCAATGCCAAAGATTACAATGAAATAAATCAACAAAAACAACGTCATAGTTTGCAACAATCAATGATGGGTTATAATGCTGCTGTTGCAGGAGATGATAGTGTAAATGGTGGTTTTGCAACAAATATCCGTTACGAACAAAATGCCATACAACCAATACCAATTATTATGGCCAATCTATATAAAACTAAAGATGCAGCAAGGACAAAAAAGTCTAAAACTTCCTTCAATGATGACAATACTTTCTTTAATGATAATAAAGACGAAAACAAAGGGACAAATCGAGCAAACGATGTTAAAGAAAATTTATTTCCGTTAAACGTCGACAACACCTTTGCAAATGTATTCGATAATCTCGATGAAGTTAGTGACGATGAAACTGCTGCTATTAATGATGTAAATGATGGTGGTATTGCTAACAGCTACGGAAACGGAAATGAAATTTTAAATAATGCTGACAATAACCAACTAAATACTAATTACATGACAATGGCTGAAAGTTTCAACGATGTCCCTGATAGGGAACATCTTCATGACAAACAACAACATTATACACGCACGAACGGAAATCTCTTGATACGAAAAGTTGGCGGCAACAAACCATCTAAGAAACGTGCAAAGCCATCAATTGGTCACACCCCATTTTTGCCAGCAGTTAGTGGAGGTAATTTTTTCAAAGTCAATTAAACTATAAATATTTATCTGCGTAGTAGTTGAATAGGGTAATCGTAATCAATCGGTTGATTTTTGTTTATACCATTTAACTGTGGTGTCAAGTCCTTTTTTGTCAAACTTTATTTTTATACCCATAACTTAAAACATGGTGGGGATATATTCATTTTGTCATTCCATTTGTAACACATCGAAATATCCATTTTAGACCCCATAAAGTATATATATTCCTAATCGGGGTTTCATTTTTTGATGATGTAGCTAATTCCGTCCGTCTGTTGGAAGCACGATAGAGGTCGGACCGAAAAAGCTAGAGGGCTCAATTTTTGCCAGAATATTTCTAATACAAAAGGTTTAGTTGGTATTGAAAATGGGCTAAATCGAAATATTAAAGCAATATTTCAACGCGAATCCAATCAATCAATTAACCGTGGCAATCTTTGTTAAATCTTTTTAAAAAGGAAAAATCAATTTCTTTACTTTATACTTCTCTTTCTCTCTTTATTTTTTAGGAGCCATGACAAACTTGGGTAAATTTTTTCGTGATCTCTCTAAGAACGTACACGTTAGCGAACAATACCAATGGAATTCCGAAGAGCAAAAGTTGCTCGAAGGTGATCCCAATTTTAGCAACATCCATCATCATATTTCAAAACCAAATGCAGCAACGGATCAACAAACCGCCGAATGGATTAAGACCATACGTTTCTATAGGCCTTCACAAAAAATACGTTCATTGGTAGCCATGAATCCGCACGGTCAATGGGATCACAGTTCCCAATTTATAGATCCCAACTATATGTGGGTGGGATTGGGAAAATGACACGTTATCTCGAAAACGAAACATGATGAAATTAATGACGCTTTGAAAAAAAATTAATTAAACGTACAATTTACTTTTGTTTGTTTTTGTAATTAAACAACGAATGCAATCCATGTCATTTAATATACATTCATAAACAAGTATGTATGTGTGTACTCGTATATAATCGTATGTTAACAGTTAACTTAATATTAAAAGAAAAAAAAACGAAGAAAAATCCTCAACTCTCTTCAGGTCTTGTGCTGTTTTGTGTGGTCGAATTTAAAAATAAGTGTAGTTCACAAAAATATAAAAAAAATAAGTAATAAATTGTTTAGATGAGCATGAAACATGTAAATACAAATTGTGTTTTAAATTTTCCCCTACCCGGGGTCTTCACGTAGCAATTGTAAAATTTGATTGGTTCATATAAACTGCGACATGTAGACCGCAAAATGCCCTATATAGCAATAGATTGCGCAATAATTTCTTTGCTGATTACTTAAGCAGTTAAGTATTGCCGCAATGAGAAGTCAAATTCGTTTAATTTTCTTTGAATTTTCTGTTGGTTGTTGGTTATTTACGAATATGGATCGTTAAAAACCGAAAAAAAATTAGTTTAAACTTACTACATCCATAAGTGGTAGTTCAAACATGAATGAATTTTTTGTCTGTGCTTTGGGTAATGATAGGGAGCTTTGGTGATGCTATTATACTAAAATAATTTAAATTTAAAATGATTTGTTCAAGTTAATTCTAGTTATTCCTTAAGCAAAACATACACGTTTCAATTCAATTGTCAATTGATTCTTTCAATTGAATTGATGCTTAGTCCCACACTTCATAAACTGAATCGAAAACTACAAACAAATTTTGACAGCTGATCAAGATATTTAAACCCACACAGAACAATCGTATTGAAAGACTTACTATCCAACTTGAAAAAATCAAAATCTTTTGATTTTTCTTCAACCAACTTGACAACAACTGCCAAACTAATCTAATCTAAACTAAATAATTAACAGAGCCATACACGCCTTGATTCGGATAACAATCGTCTAATTACTAAATACTTGGAGTGAAAAGTGTATGGGGTGCTTTAACGGAAAAGATAAAAATTACCTGGCAGCACTGATTCCGCATTTCGGCAAGAGTATAACCGGTTATTAGTGTTATTCCAATATATATTTTGCTTAATTATCTATTCCTTCCGCAATTGCGGAATTAATACCTATTTAAAATTATTATTTCCGTTGGTGCGGTATATATTTTTCCATTTTTGCATTCAAATATTTTGTTTTTTACAAACAACCGACACAATAACAACACACAATTAATAAAAACAGGGATGTTAAATCTACTTCGCTTATAGGTGTACACTTATACAGGTGGCGGTGACAGACCAGCTGATTATTTTTTTTGTGCCAATGATTGTCAGACTCAATATATAAAATTGATATATTATGAGCTTTCAGTGCCAAGAATTGTCAAACTTCATATAAAAAAAAAGAGAGACAGAGATTGCTCTCCTTTACGCTATCACCTTATGTAATTACACCATGGCTTTTACCGCTGAAATAAGCCCGGTCGCGACCAGAGAACCAAGCCGAAGTGAAATGATCGGCGGCGGCGGCGCAGTCTTTTTTGGTCGGCGGCGGCGGCTTTTAATAGATAGTAACGGCGGCGGCTTAAATTCGGCTTAAATTTGAATTTTTTTATTTTGTTTTAGTAGAGTAAGAGCTAGTTTACGTGAAGAGACATGTCCCAGCGACTCTGCTTGCGTTAGCTTGTATTTTCTTTTGGTGTCCCTTCTAAAATCTTCTTGCGTTTACATAAAGGGATTTTGTTGCAGGAACAATGCGACTTTTTGACGTTAAATTAACAAATTTTTTTTATCCCTTCATTCGTAAGAAGGGCTGCCATACATATACAATTTATGATTTGTCAACAGTAGCAGTGGCAATACAAGTATTTAAAAAACAAAATTAAATAAATTTCAAGAAATATAATAACTGATCTTCCGAAAGAAGAAATTATTGAAGAAATTTGAAAATAAACATAGAAATATTATTTTATTTATTATAAATATTAATATCTTTTCGTTTTAAAAATTTTACACAAGCTGACAAACAGAAAAAATATTGAACATATAGAAAATAACTACTGTGAATAAGAATTTACATTGAAACTAAAAAACCCTATTTTCTAACAAAATTGTTGACCTAACTGAACTGGCTGTTGAAGCGTTAGATCTAGATGATGCTGAAAATATAGAAAACATTTTTAATTTGCTAGAATGCTAAGAAGAAGTCTGGCAACACCGGTCATACATAACATGAAAAGAATACAAGAGAAATGTCAAATTTGTCCCCTCAAATTCAAAAACGTGCGACAATTGCTACCTCGTACTCAACGCCGCACCCCTCACCAACAAATTCGTGTCGCAGGGGACATGTAACACGTAAACACGCTCTAACAATAACTGAGGGGTTTTCCGTGATTTGATTTGAAAATTTTTCGAATTTGTATCTTAATACATTGTAATTCGGAAATGTTTTCATTCGTATCGTATTACATAGTAGCCCTTCTGCTAATACAAATTTTTAATTAAAATTTTTCTTTTTTCAAGATGTATTAAAAATTTCTGTAATACAACTTGCAATAGCTACAGGATTTTTATATTTTGTAAACACTTTAAACTAAGAACGTCAAGGGCTTCAAAAAGTATTTTTTAACCAACACGCGCACATCGCTCAATCGACTTCACTATTCATAACTTTTAGAAAATATATACTTTAAGGGGTCGCAAATGAATACCATAGAAATTGTTAACGAAATGACACTATTTGAAACCACAGGGAAAGATTATACATATTATAGATGAACTGTGAATAAAGTCCCTGTGTTGTTTAGAAGTAGGCTAAAAAATATTTTATTTTTTTAATAGTTTTATTTAAAATAAGTAATAGTGCTATATTCGGCCATTCCGAATCATCATCATGTACATACATAGGTATAGTGACCAAATCGTAGCTCAGCCTACATACATTTCAGGTATTACGATTTTGTTCATGATTTTATCCGAAGCCATCTGAATTTTTTACATAGTTAACTGTATTTTACTACTCAAGCCCGTTCATTTGATACCAATATTGTGGGGGTTTAAAGGGACAAAGCTGTTATTAATATATTTGACCTATATATCCGTCGTTTTTTTTACTTTATGGGGTCGGAAATGAATATTGTAGAAAGTACAAATAAAATGAAAAAACTATATTTACTTTGTGCACCACAGGTAAAGGGTATAAATAACTGTGTATCTTCTATATACATAAATATTTTTTTTTTTTTTAAATAAATAAATAAGAACAATTTTTACTTAATTGTGGCTTGTAACGGATACCGGATACATCTAGTTTAATATATGTGGCAGCACTATTGGATTACGTCTTACTATCCAATTACGTTTATGAAATGACATTGATGTGGCAATAATTGCCTTTGCATTTTTCCTTTTTTCCTAAATAATTTTTTTTACTGACTTGAACTTATATCACGTGGAGTGTAAAAATCTTTGTATAATTAATAAGTTAACTTTATTGGAATTAAATAAAAAATCTTGAAATAAAAAATAACAAAAACCAAATTGTTATATTGGTGACCCCGACGTGATTCCACAATAAAGTTAACTATTAATTTTTACCTAAGATTTTCGCGAAAAAAATGGCAGACGACGATAATCAAGAAGGCTCCAACAATGCCCCTCAAAATGGCGTACATCAGCCCAACGACCTCAACTTAGATGCAGTTTCAGCTGTTCGTTTAACTCCGCCTAGTATGAATGCCACAAACATCGACTCGTACTTCATGTCGCTGGAATTTTGGTTTGCCGCGTCTGGCATACAACGCGATCAGCTTAAGTTCAATATTACAATGGCACAAGTTCCGCCACAAAAACTAAGTGAACTACGCTCAATAATCGACGCAACACCAGCGCAAAATAAATACGATTACATAAAGTGCAAGTTGTTGGAGCACTTTGCAGATAGTCAGCAACGGCGTTTACAACGTGTTTTGTCTGAAATGCCGCTTGGCGACATGAAGCCATCACAGCTTTTGTACGAAATGAGACGGGTCGCCGGGACGGCATTAAGCGAAAATATTCTGATCGACTTGTGGGCTGCACGATTGCCACCACATGCTCAAGCTGCTGTGATCGCGTCTAAGGTCGACATCGCTGACAAAACGACTATTGCTGATGCAATTGTTGAATCGCTGGGCCTACGCAACATAAACGAAGTGAAAAGGGAACACATAACCTCAAAAAACCCAGTGTCAATGCCGACAGTAAGCGAGTTCGACTCCATACATCAACAATTAGCACAACTAACACACATGATGCAAAATTTCGCGCCGCACAAAACAAGTCGCGCCAGATCACGATCTCGCAGTAAAGTCTACGACAAAAATACAAATGGCGCAACAACAACAACAATATGCTGGTATCATCGTACCTACGGCACTAAAGCTCGTACTTGTCGAAAGCCATGTGAGTTTACATGGAGCCCCGACAACAACAAAAACAACAAACAGCAATGACTAGCCCCTGCTAAAGCATCAAAAATCGGTGAATTTTCTGGTGCATCTAAATCATACCGCCTACAGGTTACAGACAATGACACACAAATTCGTTATCTGATCGATTCCGGCGCCGATGTATCGGTGGTTCCGAAATCAACTCAAGCTACAAAATTACGTCCAACGCAGATGCAGCTTTTCGCTGCAAACGGCACACCAATTAAAGTTTATGGCGAAGCGTTAATCAAAGTGAATCTTGGCCTCAGACGTGAGTTTTTATGGACTTTTGTAATCGCAGACATAAGGTCCCACATTATCGGAGCCGATTTTTTAAGTCACTTTGATTTGCTCATCGACCTTAAACGTAAAAGGTTAATTGACAATTTGACACAACTCAACTCAATTGGCACACTCAAACAAAGTAAAACGTCGTCAATAAAAGTTTTACAGTCTTCGACTCCGTTTGTAAAAATCCTCAGAGATTTTCCAAATATTGCACGGCTCGTACAACAGGGGACACCTGTACAATCATCCGTCGTTCATCACATCGAAACAACAGGGTTTCCGGTTTTTTCTCGCCCAAGACGTTTATCACCTGAAAAGTTAACCGCCGCTCGTGCGGAATTTGAAAATTTAATTAAGCTTGGTATATGCCGGCCTTCAAATAGTTGCTGGTCTAGTCCGCTGCACATGGTAAAAAAGCCTGATGGCACTTGGCGACCATGCGGCGACTATAGGGCTCTTAATGCGGTAACTGTACCAGATCGCTACCCGCTACCTTATTTACAGGATTTCACAACAGTATTGCATGGAAAAACCATATTTTCAAAAATCGACCTGCAAAAAGCATTTCATCAAGTGCCGGTACACCCTGATGACATTCCAAAGACGGCTATTACGACGCCGTTCGGCTTATTCGAGTTTGTATACATGACATTTGGTCTTCGAAATGCGGCCCAAACTTTTCAACGCCTAGCACATGATGTTTTCAGAGGACTCGATTTTGTGTTTCCATATATGGACGACCTATGCATTGCATCATCGTCTTCAGACGAACACAGAATTCATTTAAAACAAGTTTTTGAACGCTTGCAGCACCATCATCTGGCAATA
Organism: Phyto melanocephala; assembly: GCA_941918925.1. NCBI lineage: Eukaryota > Metazoa > Arthropoda > Insecta > Diptera > Rhinophoridae > Phyto > Phyto melanocephala. The sequence goes on from OW799237.1 coordinate 110,447,816, forward strand.
AATTTAGCAAAGTGTGAGTTTGGGAAATCCGAAATATCGTTTTTAGGGCACAAAGTAACGGCTCAAGGAATACAACCATTACCTGAGCGCGTGGAAGCCATTGAAAATTACAAAAGACCATCACAGGCAAACGAGCTGAAAAGATTCATCGCTATTATTAATTTTTACCGACGGTTTATACCGCAAGCTATCGTAGCACAAGCGCCACTTTTGGCAATGATACCGGGTAACGTCAAAAACGATCGAACGAAGCTGACATGGTGTGATAAAACTAACGCCGCATTCGAGGAATGTAAAAAACAGCTAGCCAATGCTACGTTGCTAGCACATCCGGCACGTGACGCCGAAATTTCTCTCTGGGTCGACGCCTCTGATACTGCCGCCGGTGCCGCATTACATCAAATTGTCAATGGACATATTCAGCCGCTAGGATTTTTTTCAAAAAAATTTGATAAGACACAGCTTCGTTATAGCACTTATGATCGCGAGCTCACTGCTATGTACTTAGCAGTTACACATTTTAAATACATGATGGAAGGTCGCGTTTGCCATATATACACGGACCATAAGCCAATCACGTACGCTTTTCGCCAAAGACTGGAAAAAGCAAACAATCGACAAGCTAGGCAGCTAGATTTTATTGGTCAGATTACAACTGACATTAGACACATCTCAGGAAAGGAAAACGTCACGGCGGACTTGCTTTCAAGAATCTCAATAGTTACAACAACTCCAATAATTGATTTTGAAGACCTAGCCCGAGCACAAAAATCCGACGAAGAGCTTAAGGCTATCCTTCAAGGTAAATCACCTTATAAAATCCAACTGAAATATTTTGCTATTCCAGGAAGTGAAAGCCAGCTGTACTGTGACTATTCGACTGGGCGATTGCGACCGTTTATAACATCTCCATTGCGAAAGACATTTCTACAAGCAACGCATAATATGTCACATCCTGGTACACGAACAACGGCCAAGTTGATGACGAGCAGATTCGTTTGGCCAAACATTCGAAAGGATAGCATCGATTTTGCCCGTAGCTGTATACAATGTCAGCGAGCAAAAATTATTCGCCACACAAAAACACCACTACAACGATATAAATTGGTGGACAATCGTTTTTCGCACTTAAACATTGACATAGTTGGACCTTTTCCACCTAGCGATGGTTATTGTTACTGCTTGACTATAATAGACAGATTTAGTCGTTGGCCAGAGGCAATACCCATAGTGGATACAACAGCACCGACAGTAGCTCAAGCGCTAATATCAGGTTGGATAGCGCGTTTTGGCATTCCAGCAAATATCACATGTGATCAAGGAAGACAATTTGAATCACACCTTTTCAACGAGCTGACACGATACCTTGGTATTAAACATTTTCGAACTACTTCATACCACCCTCAGGCCAACGGTCTTATTGAAAGATGGCATAGAACACTAAAAGCAGCAATTTTGTGTCACGACCAAAAACGATGGACAAAATTCTTGCCGCTTATTTTACTCGGCCTAAGAACCACATACAAGGAAGACATAAAGGCTTCTCCGGCTGAGTTGGTTCTGGGTACAACGCTACGAATTCCAGCGGAATTTTTTGGACCACAAACTGAAATGAAAACCGAAACTGAAGTCCTAAACGATTTGCGAGAGGCCATGCAAAACATCCAACCTCGTCAAACCGCTTGGCATGGAGAAAAAGAAACGTTTAAACATCCAGACCTGAATACGTGTACGCACGTATTTTTACGTAACGATTCAATTCGACCGTATTTGTCACTTCCATATGACGAACCGTATCACGTCGTGCATAGAAACGAAAAATTTTTTAAAATCAAAACAAACAACAAAGAGGTTAATGTATCAATCGACAGGCTCAAGCCAGCATACCTTACTAACGTACCAGAACCGCAGGAGAATGGTTTTGGTCCACAAGAACCAACCAGGACACAACCAACAGGTGAGTTTCCACAAACCACTGAAACACAATCTTCAAAAGGGTACAACCAAGAAACAACAACACAACCAACAAAAGAAAGTACAATAAAAGCCACTGGTAAAACTGCAGATCCTATATCGACGTCAACCACTCGCTCTGGTCGCCCCGTAAGACTTCCAGTAAGGTTCTTATAAGCTCGGTTGAGTCTAGCCGGGGAGTACTGTGGCAGCACTATTGGATTACGTCTTACTATCCAATTACGTTTATGAAATGACATTGATGTGGCAATAATTGCCTTTGCATTTTTCCATTTTTCCTAAATAATTTTTTTTACTGACTTGAACTTATATCACGTGGAGTGTAAAAATCTTTGTATAATTAATAAGTTAACTTTATTGGAATTAAATAAAAAATCTTGAAATAAAAAATAACAAAAACCAAATTGTTATATATATCTAGTTTCTTACCCTTTTAAAATTACAGATTTAGAATTTAAGCACAATTGGAATAATTGAAATTTATTTTAAACGTGTTTATTTGAAGCTATCCGAATTATTTTCAGCATTCTGTGCCACCGATTGTTGTAACAACTTTAGCAATGCTTTTTGCATTAGAGTGCTTTCTTTTTAATTGTTGATAATGTAATACGTCGTTTGGTATTTTCAATGTTTCTTCAGAATGACTTTTAGAGTCTAAGAAAGATTCATTATTTCTTTTTGAAATAATCAGCTTAAGATTTCTGTATGTTTTTTAATTGCTTCACTTTTCAATACGCTTCACTTTGTTTCTATGAAGTAACAGTTCAACTTATTTTTATAATTTCAAAAACTAACGGCACTGTTTTTTTGTAATTAAGGGAATTTCAAAAGCAAGTTCGCATCAAGTTCTAAAAGTATGAGTGCATTAGTAAAAAAGTGTGAGTGTATTGAAACTTGATACACAAAACTTGATCGCGTAACCCCTGTGTAAAAGAAAAAACATTGGTACATAAATTGTTTTCTGCGGCGCAGTCGAGTAATTCGGCGGCTTTGTTTGAGCCGGCTCAGCTTTTAACTCGATATAAGTCGGCGGCGGCGCGACTTTAAGAAATCACTCGGCGGCGGCTAGCCGCCGATTTTGAGCCGATCGGCTTGTTTCTCTGGTCGCGACAAATAAATATGGCACTTTGTTTTCCATATGCATATTCAGCCTTCCGTTAGTGGCGTTGTTTTTTATATTGTCGTAAATATAACACGGAACCAAAAAATACAACAACATTTACAAGATTTATATCATTTATTTTATATATATATAACGTATCTACATTTTTTAATTTGTAAACTAATATATTTATATATGTATACGTATATTGGCGATTATATATCGTGAGAATCATACATATTTGGAAAAAAAATACTTATTAATTTTTGGCCACATGTTATACAAAATAATTAAAAGATTACGCTGAAAACTGTAATATGAAATTGAAAAAAAAAAAATTCTTTTGCAATATAAAAAAGTAATTTTTTCAATATTTATAAAATTTTTAATTAATTTTAATTTATTGTTGGAGGCATTTTGCTGTTGTAGGTATAAGAAGGGCTAGACGTGGTGGGTAATAGACGTTGTTGCATATCACGGTTGACACAAATCTGTTTGTACAGCGAATAAATAGCATTCCAAATAGTGCATTGAATGGCTGAATCACAGAAGAAAACAAATAAACAAAAATAATATTATATTTAAATGTTAATTTAAATATCGATGGTCACAGGTAGAAAGGCCCAAAATTGTATTTTCAGTGATTACATTTCACACAATTAAATCTCAACACAAAAATTTAATGCAATAGTATCAACAATAACAGTTTTACAAACAATTTTAAAAAAGAAATTACGTTATGATAACACAGTTTCTATTACGTGTTTTTTTCCTTCTCCTGTACAATTATTTGAGTTAGGGCCTTTCTACCCATGACCAATACAAAATATATATCGCCACATAAAACGCATAGCGACCTGACTAATTACATTCCAATCCATCTCCAAATCGATTACGGATAACAAATTACGATATATTTTTTTCAAAATGCATGAACGCGCCTAAAAAGTAGCAATTAAATTAATTATTATTTTTTTTTATTTATTTGCATTGAAAACCATAGTTTTCTTTTTTTTAACATGTTTTATATATTTTTATTTCTATTGTAAAATTATTAAAATATTTATTAAGTCGTTTTGCATTTTAGGTGACGATTTATACGTTTTTATGTGTGTAGTATAAAATTGTATAAACAATTGTTTTTTTAACTATTGGGAAAACCCACAAAAAGGGATTAATTTCATGGCATTTCATAATAATTATACACACATAACTACATACATATGTATGTACATTAATTCGATACGATCGTTATGACTCACCCAAACTAAGACCAGCCATTATTAAAGAAAATATCACAGAATCTATTGGAATACTAGTAGCTATAGATACATAAATCATGTAAATGAAATTCATGACATTAAAGAATATAAAGATGTATGCATTTATCAGCCATGGTGTCAATAGTAAATGTCTTTCCTACAAAAGATAAAAGGATTAATTGGTTGACATAAAAAACAGATAAAGATAATTAAAGATAAAAAAGAAATTACACCATTTCAAACTGCATATAATATATGTACATGTAATCACAAATTTTATTTTTCAATAATTCACAGAGCTATTATAGGTAAACTGGCAAGCTCAGGATCCAAATTCTAGAATTTTAACGCAAATTAAATTTTACTCGAACGTGAGAAAGTGATACGAATTTCGAACTTTAAATCGATCGAAATTATATTCAAAAGTACGAAATTTCTTCGCTTTACAATACAATTGAAACTCAATTTTTTTTTTTAATTTCTTAAAAAAAAAAATAATTGGACTGTCGGAATTGGCAATCGAATTTTAAGATAATAATATTTATCTGATTTACTTTTTTGATATATCAGATGACTTATAGTATAATCGAAATAATTCGCAATAAATTCGAGAATATCACTGTTAAGAATTTAATTAAAATATTTAAAAATTTATTTATATCATATAAAGAAATTACATATAAAAGTTTAAGCACTTGATTAAGCGAATGGTGCTTAGAATAATTATTTTAACATTAAAATAAATATTCTTAAAAGGCAAGTCATATTTATTCATCAGCCGATGGCCAATTCTTGTTCTGTCAAACTGTGTAATAATGTACAGCCAAAGGTATAGTGACACCATATGGTATGATACGGGAGTACTTTTTTATCGGTTGATTATTCCTATTTGTTTTTTATTTTTTTAACTATAGCTATCAAACTCCATAGATAGGAAATAGCTACCTGTATTATCTCGTTATATACAGAAATCGTAAAAAAATCTCTGCACGATTATCTGATAAACAAATATGCCTTGATAAAAAGAAAACTTATAGGTTTGTATCTATATATACAAGTTTATACATACATTCATTCATACATATATATAACAACATACATACATATTTCAAAATGTTAGGAAGATTAGAAATGGTGCCAATTTTAAGATAAAATATACCAACCTTAACAGTGCCCACAATCAGCATCGCCGAAGAAAATACATTTGCCAGGCTTATAGTTAGATATACACACAATGCAATTATAACGGCTGTGTTTAGAAAAAAAAAGTAATTATAGTATATAACAGTAAAAAACTAATCAGGGTGTTATTCTCCTTCTGTGGAACTGAAATTGTTTTTGATTAACGTATTATATGGTGCAATACCTTTGACAGTACAAAAACTCATTTCAGTTTTACAGATCGAAAATTGACCACCACCAGAGTCTCAATTCTTGTTTTGTAAAATGAAAAATTTATGTATGGTAAAATCTATGGCGGCAACTATGATGACACATAAAAAGTTTTCATTACAGTTTTACAGAACGCGAATAGAGTCTAAGTTGTGTGATGTACATTATCCGTTTTCAATTCGAATCGTTTTGACACGATGTGATATCTTTTGATCAATTTTGAATTTTTGTTTTTACCTCTTATTTTACCATAATATTTAGATTTTAAATTTCACAGCCTTTTCTGCATTCCAAGTGAAATTTAATTGTTGGAAATTGTTATAACTAACACCTCAAATGGTAATTTCGCCCAATTTAATTTCAATCGTTTACAGAACAGGGGATAATCACTAAAAACTTTTCGGATTTAATTTTAACCAAACAGATAAGGAAAATAATTTGTACATCACATTTTTTTAAACGATTTTAAAAGGTTTCATCACATATGTATGTGTTAAATTCCATTGTTTATGTTGTAGACACAACTTACCCGTACGTATTCCTACATTATTATTAGGGTCATTCATTTGTTCTTCAATCATCTTGACGACCTCATCCAGACGTGTAAAAGCCACAATCAAAATGATAGTGGAAAAGACGCCTCCAATCAAATTGAACCAACCGACAACCACACCAACGGTGGATAAACGTACACCACAAAGATGATTCATTCTTTCTTACTATTGTATAAGTCTGATAATTACCTCGACTATCAACGAAAACAGTAATTACATTTTTTATTCCAAACGCAATTAACAGATATATGTATGTACCTTAAAATTAACAACTGCTGCGTAGTCTCTTTCGTGGTCCTGTTGCACCGATTTGTTTTAAAATGACAATTGTCGAACAAAGAAAAACATTATCAGGGTGGTTTAACAAGATGGTGTTAATAGCATAGCGATTATATTTCTTATCTAGTAAATACTGATACATTTAAAAAGGTATACGCGTTAGAGAATTTAACTATATTTACTCTCACATGACAATGTCAAACATCAAAAACTATTTGAGGTTTATTTATTTATTTATTTATTTCATAATATAAAGCCTTCATCTCCAAAATAACAATATTACATAGTAATAAAACCTGAGATTCAAAATTATTATATTATATTAAAAAAGATAAGAAATAATGAATTAAATAAGCATACAATAGTTCTTACCATAATAATTATTATAGTAGATTAAGGGCTCCCAAACCATAAAAATCTAATCACAATTAAAATCTAATATTAAAATTAAAAGAAGGTCCGATCCAGTAACAATACACATAAACTACACCCATAAGACAAAAATCTTATTAGGATAAAGAATCAAAGTAATGATGCAAAAGTTTTAACCGAAAAACATTGTTGGAATGCGAAAAGATACGCAATGAAGCAGGTAATACATTCCACCATCGCGCAACCCTGACTACATATGCCTTCTCAAACAAAGACGAGTAAATTCTGGGTATAAAAATTTGAGGGTTCCTTGTAGATCGCGTAAATACAAACTTTTTTATATAGAGTTTGTCTTTGATAATAAAAAGCAAAAACGAACAGTTAATGAGTTACAACTGTTTTGTTAAATATATCCTCTTATGAATAATACAACCAGGATACACTTAATTTAAAAGCTATCCAGCCATGGTACAATCATCAGGTAGTCTTACTAACCCAGCTGATTTTTTTTTCTCTACCTTAAGGTTTAGTTAAAATGTCAAATTTTGTTTATGTATGTGTATATAGTGTGTATTTATATATTCTACCACCAAAAAAACACAACAAATTTGCTTTTTGACATTTCAGTTATGGTGTAATTATATAAGATGATAGCGTAAAGGAGAGCAATTTTTGGCTCTTTTTTTTATATGGAGTTTAACAAACATTGGCTCACAAAAAATAATCAGCTGGGCTGGCACCACCACCGGTATAAGTGTTCCCTGATTTCAGTCGTCATTTTCCACCAATAAAATGCATGTAGAATTTTGTTGTTGCAGAACTGAGGCTACCTGATGATTGTAACATGTATCCAGCCAACGAAATTGTCCCACATCTGTCAGATGTCTTAGAAATCTCTACAAACAAATAAGAATTCTATACGAATTCTGTCAGACTTGAAACAAATTCTAACAGACATGATTATGATTTTTTTCCTACGTATCTGATAGAAATTTGAATAGAAGAAGTAAAGGAATTCCTGATCTAAATTGAAAAGAATATCCAAAAAATTTATTAAAAAAGCAAATCTCAATTTTTTGTAGTTTTTTATTTAATAATTTAATTTTACATAATTATACATAGTGATTGTTTTGCAAATATAACATTATTATATAAAAGATTTTTTTACAATATTTACTTTTTCTTAAAATTTAAATATTTATTCATTTTTCTATTGTTAATTTAATGCTTACTATTTTTTAAATTAATATTATTTACATTTAATTTTAATTTTCAGGCTATAAGTTAAATATGATAATGACAGAATATCTAGGGAAATTTAGTTATCTGATACTAGCTGAGTGGAATGCATTTTCGAAACCAGCTAGGGTCATTACCCTTTTGATCGGAGTTTATTTTTTACTTTTAGTTCAATTGCTTAATTTAATTTTTTGTAACTAATTAATAAAATTTACCATTTAATTATATTCTTTTTAAAATTTTTATCTTATTATTATGTGAAAATTATTTTTACTTACTCTCAAGAACTTAGTATATAAATTTTAGTGTAACTGTGATGCTACTACTACTATCTTGTAAAGGCACTTTAACATCTATATACATACAGTGCTGCCAGTCAAAATTTTTTGTACACTTAATATTGATTAATAGTGCGTTTCCACTATTATTTATTTAATATAACACAAGGCGAATTTATTTATCAGGTGGTGTTGACAACGCAGCTGATATACTTTTGTATTTGCAAAAATGATGACTGCATTGTCAAATATTATTTATGTTTACATAGATTACTCCTTCGCGCGCAAAAAAACACAAACAAAAACCATGTAGTTTTTGACACATCGATGTCGAAAGCAACAATAAAAAACTATGTTGTTTTTTTAATGTTGTATTTGTTGTAGAATTACCACCACCTGATAAATAAATTCGCCTTGATATAACATTATGTAATGAAATTATGAATTTTCTGTGTTACATCGGGTAGGGTATCCCAACATGAGCGTAGAATTTAAATTTGCCTCCGTATTATTATTACAAGTTGTATAGTGATTTTTTTGACAGTTATTACGTACAGGCCACGGGTTTTCAGAATACTTATGCCAAAGTATTTAAACAAACAACTACTGCCGATTACGAGGCAAATAAATAAATAGTGAGGCGTTGCTTTTTTATATTCTGGCTTTTATTGAATATTAAGTACCACCAATTTGCCTTGTTCGGTACAAAAAGAATAATTGCACTTATTTCAATCATAAATTTGTCGTTGATTGCGGGAACAGCTTGGAGTGAAATTTCAATATCTCAAAACCTAATTATTCCAAAAATTATGAGCTTCATTTTTAAAGTTGATTTAATTTTTGACCTCCCGTTGAAATTTGACTGCAAAATTTAAACGTTGCCGGTAATCGGCGAGTCTTAATTATTGTACCAATTGCACCTCATATGGAAATAACAGTAAATCTTTTTTTCAATGCACCGTAGTGACGTGCAATCCTTAACTAGCTGAGCAAAATGCCTACTGGTACATATTACTGGTGTTGCATTAGCTTTTACTCCAGAGGGTAAATTCTGAAGTTAAAATGTCGACGATATGATGTTTGTGTTAATATAATTTATTGCTGATTTTAATAATAAAATTCTGTATATTATTGTAACTCTTTGTTGAGTTGTGAATCATTCCATTAATTATTCTCCAGGCGTTTCTTATATAATCTGAAAAATTGTGCAATTACATAAGATGATAACATTTAAATATGCAGAACTTTTTGCTTTAAATTTCACATATTAATATTAATTTCATCTATTTTGCAGAAATTAAAGTCAATTTTAAAAAATAATAAAATCTAAAATATATAAATACAATTTTGTTTACATTTTAAAAATAATATTATTTTTTATGGAATCGTTAAGAATATGTATTACATGTGTTCTTTATAAAATATATTGCAATCTCTAACTTAAATTATAAATAAATACATAGCAGCACAATTTAATTTAATTAATTATTTAAGCTTATAAACAAATTTACATATAAATATGTATATAACTTCTAAACAAATAGTTTTAATTATTTAGTTTTCCAGTTTGTTCTAGTTCGCTATAACTGGGTGGTTTGTCCAGATCTTTGTCCGAAAATGTGGTCTCACCCGTTTCCACACATGTGTATACACCCGTTTCTACAGCTGTATCTATTCCTGTATTTAAACCTGTACGTTCAACTGCATTTTCATTATCCCGTATATCCTTGTACAGGTTATAGATGGAACGAAATATTAAATATTGTAAACCTAAAACATTAATCAAAAAATATTAAAATGGAAAATTTATTTAAATCTTGTAAAAACTAAAAAAAAAAATTTTTTAGAACTTGTCGTGTTAATAACCGATAAAAAATACATAAAATACTAATGAGGTTTCTATTAGGGACTTGACAACTTTCAGCTTCACTATGCATCATGGCAAATTAATTCATCAGGTAGTAATGATTCGTCAGCTAATTATTTTTTTTCTTTCTTCACTTATTTTTAACTTCAGATGTCATAATCTATAGATCAACGGTCTAATTCATACAAATTAAAAAAGATTAAAGGTTAAATTTCCATGGAAAACAGCTTTATAAACCCTTTATAAACCTCTAATAATTTTTATGAAGGATAATTTTTTAATTTTTTTGAAGTATTTCTTTTAAGAAGATATTTTGCTAATGCTATTTCTTGTTATAAAGAGTTTTCAACAAAATTTCTCTTTTTGGTAAATTCTCGAAAAATTTCTTCTTTACGAATAGAATCTTTTTATAAAAATCTGTTTTCCTGAGGGAAATAGAAAATTTTCTTTTTTTATTAATATCACAAGTAGGCCCTAACTCGTATTTTTACGAAATTGAGTTTTTCAGCGATTCGAAAAAATTTAATACAACTGCATTAAGAAATAACAGTTTTAGAAGCAATTTTACAAAAGAATTTTCATATTGGTAATACAATTTCTACACCCAGAATTTTTTATTTAGTGTCTATTGATCCGGGTTTTACTGAAAATGTTATGGGTGACCAAAAGGGTACTTTTTATGTTTTTGAATACATATACATGCATAGAATTCTAAAATTAGGTTCTATTATTCCAAATTGATTTAAAAACTGTAGATATGAACAAAACGTTACTTTTCATATTTTTATAGTTATTTTTGGCCTTTTCTTAATTTATGTATCAAAAATTTGGAAACTAAAATGTATTGATCTTGGCTAATATAGAGATATTAGCAAAACAACTTTTTATAAATTAACGAAAAATTATTCAGTCAAAAAACTTGAGTGCTATCGATGTAGCGGATATGTTGATAGTTTTTTTTTTATAAATGTCCTGTTTATAAACGAATTTTTTTAAATCTTGTATACATGTATTTTTTACGTTATATAGAAAACGTTTGTTGTATTTTTTTAATTTTGTTACAAACCGTTTACCTTTTTTATATATATCTTGAAATTTTTTTTTTTTTTTTAATTATTTTTGTGAAAAAATTTCATAAAAATTTACATGCTTTTAAGAAAATCTATACAACTTCTTCTTTAATTTCAATAATTTTTTGTAAAAATTTTGCTTTGTTTTTCAATTAAAAAAAAATAAATTTTTAACTCTCAACTATTTAACTTTCTATCAGAAAATCTCCATTAACATTTTGAAACTTACTCAATATAAATAGTCCTAATGTTAACCCCAGCAGTACATTTGCGAATGACATCCCAGTTACAAGACCCCCAATGGTACCAACAATCAACCGGAATATATGACAAATAATGCCAGCAATAGAACAATAAATCCAGGGTTTCATTAAATTATGACGTCTCTACAAAATCGAAAAAACAATTTAAACTTTTAAAGCTAAATATTTTTAATCCTGTACTTACTTTTAAAATACCCACGATTAAAAAGGCAGAAATAATGACGGCAACAACACAAATTGCCAAAAGTATATAAAGTAAAGTAACGGATGTGGAATATACGGCATCATTTTCTTTCTTGTCTGCAGATAAAATGTTTGTATGTATTTATGTACTTCAACAGTTGGTTTTACATTTTGAGTGATTAAAAGAAATAAATTTCATAAAATATTTACCTTTTTCCGTTAAAGTGCTAAAATCACATAATACTACTATTATATGGATAAAAGTTATGGTAAAGCCGAAAATATTCACACCACCTATAGCGACACCCAACGTAGAACGACTTAGGCACTTCATTTTTTTATTTTGTTTATAATAAATACTAAAAACTACCGCTTAGTTTTCTTTCTACACAAAATTTTTTAACAAAGTTCTTTCTGCCTTCAGTTGAACACTAAATTAAAAGACATTTTCGCCATAAATAGGAGTAATGACGACGACTACAAGTGAAAAACTAAAAACAAAAAATACGTTTTACATCTGCGTACTAAAAAACAGAGGCATTATGAATGGAATTGATATTACTTTATCACGAATACAAAAAACTGAGTACCTACAAAGGAATGTTTACTACTAAAGAGAATGAATATATGTAGCTGTTAACTGCCGTATTGAATCAAAATATTTGAGGTTTATTAAAAGCTTATTTGATAGATGTTGAAGAGAAATTTGTGAAATAACCCTTCAGTATTTTTTTTTTGATTACGGCAGCAAATTAATCTATATATACAAAAGTGAAACTCTGTGTGTGTGTGTTCGCTATAGACTCCGAAACCGTAAGGCCGATCGGACTCAAACTTTGGCAAGTTGTTGTGCACATTCCAGGGAGTGTTTATGGGTAGTAAAAAGTGGGCAGTGCCACGCCCCTAAAAATAAGTAATCATTCTTAGCTACTTGCACTTGATCGATTTTTCTGAAACTTCACACATATTGAGCTGTCATGACTATACTATTTCGTGGTTAGAAAAGTGGGCAGTGCCACGTCCATAAAAAAGTTATAATTTTTAGCTTCTTGCACTTGATATTCAATTAAAATTTAGAATGAATTTTTATTCATTAAGGGGCGTAGCAATGCGCACCGGGCTTGGCTGGTAAATAAATACATTCCAGTTTTATGTTTAATGCATTATACCGTACCGGAAAAGAAGTTCGCCATACACCTTGGCACATGCATACATATATTAAGTATTTTTGCAAGGCAATTAATAAAAAAAATTGTTCCGTATATAGGGTTACATAAAAATGTATGCATACATACCTTACTATTTCTTCTTAACTTATTATACCCTTCACACAGTGAACAAGTAAGAGCGCTATATTCGGCCGTGCCGAATCTTATATACCCTTCACAACGTGAATTCATGCAATAACAGTGGTTTGTGTCACCATTCATCCCATATGAAATACGTACATACATATAAAAACATACATATGTATATAAAAACGTCCCATTGGAAAAATATAAATTCACGTATGAATGTTAAAAAAAAACAAAAAAAAAAAAATTTTAAAAAAAATTTAAAAAAAAAAAATTAAAAAAAAAAAAAAATTTAAAAAAAAAAATTTTTAAAAAAATTATTATGTATATAATATATACAAAACAAACAAAAAAATAAAAAAAAAATTAAAAAAAAAAAAAATTTAAAAAAAAAATAATAATAAAAATATAAATAATATATTAAATAAAAAATAAAAAAAAAATAAAAAAAAAAATTTAAAAAAAAATTAAAAAAAAAAATTTTTTGGCTCAGCTGGAATTCGATGCCACGTTTTCTCTAACCAGTATACACGTTTGTATGTATGTTGTTGTTGTAATGTTGCTTTTGTGAAAAAAAAATCGAGGTGATCGTGGGTTTTTGCTCATATCTCAGTTGTTTATGTACCGATGTTTCTGATTTTCAATAGCGATCTACTCCCGAATATTTCTGATATTTTAATACCTCACCCGAGTCCAAGCAATGTCGGGGGGCTTCAAAAAGTTGATTTCAACATACACACGGACAGACGGTCAGACGGACAGACTGACAGCGCTTAATCGACTCCCCTATTCATAAGCTTTCAGAAAATATATACTTTATGGGGTCGGAAATCAAAATTGTAGAAATTTCACACGGAATGACAAACCTATATATACCCTTTTCCACTGTGTGAAGGGTATAAAAAGGCTTTATATAGGTTTGCCATTCCGTGTGAAATTTCTACAATTTTCTTTTCCGATCCCATAAAGTATATATTTTCTGAAAGCTAATGAATAGGGGAGTCGATTAAGCTCTATCCATCTGTCCGTGTGTATATTGAAACTTTTTGAAGCTAACCGGTATTGAAAATTAGAAAAATCGGTACATAAACAACTTAGATATATATATTTTTGTTAATTTTTTTATATAATACGTAAACTCAATTTATAATTTTACAATGGGATGTTTTTATATAAGTATGTATGTTTTTTATATGTATGTACGTATTTCATATGGGATTAATGGTGATAAAAACTACTGTTATTGCATGACTACACGTTGTGAAGGGTATATAAGATTCAGCACGGCCGAATATACCACTCGTGCTTGTTTTTTTTTATCTATTATCATTTATTTTTCGTTTTTTTATAATTTTAATTTATCAAATATTTTCCCTTATTTTTGTTTACTTTTGTTTATTGCCTTATTCGATGCATTCATTACACTGGTTTTAACCGTTAAATTTAAATAGTAGCTGCCTTAACTATAATTTTTTTTTTGTGAAAATTTGATTTACAAACCTTTAATAAGCTGTTTTAATTTTTATGAATTAGACTGAAGCACATTGATCAAAAATCTGGTTTTTTTTCAGACAAAAAGTAATTTTCTTTCGCATTTTTTTTTTGTTATAATAAGATTAAATAAAAACACTTCAAATCAATAGAATATTTATTTCTTTTTTTCATTTATCGTTATTTAATAATAATGTGTATAGCGACAAATACAAAACTTTTCAATATTATTGAAGAACTCAATGTGAGCATGACATTTAAGGTGTTTGGACAAACAGTGTTTTAGAAATTAAGAAAAATAAATTGTATTAACAATTAAATAGATAATCAAGTTTAATGCAACTGTTTATAATATGATTTCAAAAATATTAAAAAAAAAGATAGACAAAAAAGAATTTAAATATTCAAAATTATTTTTTTACAAATTATTTTTCTTAAAAATTATCCGAACATTTCCGTTGCGAAACAAAAATTCAAAAAGTCTATAGCATGGTATTTTATTTTAGTATTTGGTACAACTAATTCCAATTTTTCAAAAGAAACATTAAAATTTTGAATATTTTAAATTTGGATGCAAAATGATTCCAAAGAGATGGCCAACAAATTTCTTTTAACTTTCGTTATTTAAACAAATTTTGAAAAAAAAATTTTCTGAAGATTACATTAAATATATATGAGATAAAATACGACTTCTTTGTAGTAAGTTGAGGCAGATGTGGTGAGAAGGCTACACTTGTTTAAAATTTTTTAGGTCCCAAAATGGAATTTTACATCTGAAAAAATGTTTTAAACATATTAAGTACAAATATAAGTTCCAAGCTCGTCTGAGGCTGGTCGGCCACAATTGCCATATTCAGAAATGGTAATTCTTTCACAATGTAAGCAAAATGTGACAGATTTATTAATTTCTGCGCCACGTACTTTAGCGCCCAACAAGGGATAAAAGGGACTAGTTGCTGTCTTAAAATAATAATTAATTAACAATATAATTTTGTCTAGAAAAGTTGGATTTTTGAACAATGTGTGAAGGTATGTATGTATTTAAATAAGTTATTAATATTGTAGTAGTCGATAAGGGAATGAACAAAATTTTTTTGCTTTTATTGGCCATTAATTTTAATTTTGTAGGCTTTAAACAGAGTTGTATTTTAGTTGTCAAATTTTCGCTTTAATTACTTCCAAAATTACCGCTATTGCTCGATACTCAGTATCCAATTAACTTATGTATGCCTTGCCAGCCTTAGTAACTTGTGATAAAAAACTTTTCTGATTTCCATGCATTTATATTCCGAAGTGTGCGGCTCACTTTTTTTCCTTGTAAGGTGGTATGCTCTAATGTTAATAGTTATATGCTGTTGCATATAAAATAATCAGACATTTATGAACCTTTTCGGCTGGATTTGGCTACCTTTCCATAAGGGAAAACCTTATGGTTCATCACTGCAGATGGCTGCATTATCTATTACTACGCTTATACGAGTACATAGTCTTATCGCAATAAAAAAATATATATTGCAATTATAAAACTCACCGTTTATACGCACAGAATGCTCACATAAAATTTTTTACTTTTCAATGCTGCCGGATGAGAAAATGCAAATACGACTACTTTTTGCTTTAGTTTTAAACATTTTTGATTTTATTTTCAATTCGTATTCAATATAATAATTTGTATCAACTAAACCTTTTTTCGTTTTCTGTGTAATATTTACATATGTACGAATTAATAGTTTTTTTTTTATATTAACGAAGAAAAAAGTGGCAAACTTTATAAAACAAAATTTTGTATATCAAGATTTCTTTTCGTCAACACGTAAGTTTTGAAATAAAAACTATCTTTCCGACCGTTTATACGCAAACATATGGGGTCTTATTTTGAAATTAATTGTGTTTTGTGAATTGTTATATTTTTTAATCCACTTCTTCTTTAAATAAAGAATATAAATTTGAAAATTTTACAGAAATTAAATATTTTTTTTTTTCTATTTATTTAGTACATATTAAAAAATTTCTATTTTTTTCAGTTTTGAAAACAAGAAGTTAAACAATTGTATGTCACCTCTAGACCATTGATAAATAAATGGTGTTGCAGTAGGTGTTAATTAGCTCCTTGTCTGTAATAACATGCATTCATTAAAGTTTGAACAATAAGTGGTGGTTTTAGTGAAACTGGAAATACATACACACCTACACACACACACACATACAAACTTTTGTCATACACGCATGTAAGTAAATATTCAGCTGATGATGTCATTATTAAAAAAAGCATAATAAAATACAATTTGATATTTATTTTTTGTATTGATAACTTACATATGTATATGCGTGTCCTTGAGACACACGTTGTCGTTTTGGTATTGAATATTGACATTTATCATGAGATAAATCCATCACGTGTGGAAGCACAGTTTTTTATAAACTCGTCGGTCAATTCTTGGTCTCTGGAATTGCGATATAAAAAGTTTTTGCATATCATATGATGTCACCATATCTTGAACTGTAAAAACAATCATTTTACAGTTTTCAAAGCACAGTGCTGCGTTCTCATATTACGATGTGACAAAAAAATATAGAAGCAGTAATTGAAGACTTTTAAAATTTGGTTTGTTAATATATAAAAACCCAAGTTGAAACAAGAACACACCTACCTCAGATATGCGACATTAATATAATTTCTGATACTGGCTATAAGTTATAGTTTGTTATAAGTACGTACATATGTATTAAACTAAAAAAATTTATGTAGGGATTTTTGATCTAGCCATACTTTCTTTACCGTTAAAATGATATAACTGAAAAAAGTACACTTTTCTGTTGCAACAAGCTAAATTAATAAGTTATGCCCGTCTGTCATTCTGACCCGCTAACTATCCATTTCACAGCGAGTTGTTCCCACAGAACCAATGGAAAAGAATGAAGAGACATTGTCAATTGCTATCAAAAAAGAAAACTTTAAAATGTTGATATTATGCAATTTATTGGTATGTTTTAACATAATTTTCCATACAGATTTTTTTTTTGTCAGTTATGCTAATTTTGTCGTCAACATACATATCGAACAGGTTAGACCAAAATATGACCGCGAAAATAGCTTAACACACGAAAAAAAATTTAAGAGAATTTTTTTATTTTTTTTTCAATTTCGTTTTTCCACTCAAAAAAAATTTTGCGTAAATTTCGAAGTAATAGTTGTCCACAAAATTAAAATTTAATGTCAAATTTTTCAGTTAAAATCTTACATTTTTTAAAGTCAGTTAAGTAATTTTTGCAGTCATACATAAGGTGGGTGTCGTATACGTTAAAATTTCATAGCTTGTATTTCTGTAACTATTATTACTTTCGATTCAATATTTTAACAGACGAGAGGCTAAAGAACAATCCTGCATCAAATAGTCTATTTCGAAAAATAAGCCAGTTAAGTTACTTTCGCTTTTAAAACTCCATAAGTGACAGCGCATAGAGAAAGGGACCTAAGGGTAAAAAAAACAATTTTCACTTTTTTTTTTTAAAGTGGACAACATCTGAGCATCGAACGAGAGTGTTCCCTCTCAGAGATATGCGCGTTTTATAAAAGTGAAGTCGACGATTCTAAGCGCAAATAGAAAGGGACCTAACGGTAAAATTTATTTATTTTAATTTTTTCCCCTACTAAATTAACAAAATAACTTAATTTTACGAAACTACAAAAAATTTAGTTTGTTCCTTGTGAACAATTTAAAAAAATTTAAAAATCGTTTAATCTTTAAAATGGCTCTCCTGAACAAAACCTGTTTTTACCCTTAGGTCCCTTTCTCTCTGCGCTGTCACATATGTAAATAAAGCTAAATTCACATTTGGCAAATATTTGCTTAAATAAATTTTTTTGAAATTAAGAGTTTTCCGCACAAACTTTTTTTCTCTCTCAAATAGAAGGATACCAAACTACATAGTAAAAATTTGTCCGGAAAAACAATTTGTTTGATAAAAAACATGAGTGAATAAAACTTTATTTTAACACAAAAATTTTTTGAAAAGATTTTTAAAATAAAGACATTTATTCAAAAATTAACGTTGCCCCTGGTAACTGTTTTGTACTTTACATCTTTCTTATCTTGACCCTAATAAAACTTTTTACGAATTTAATTGAAAACAGTTAAGTTCTAAATTTAGATTACGAATTCAGAGTACTTTGCCATAAAGACTACTTTTTATTTATAGACTAAGGGCCATATTCATAAAAAATATTTTAGGTTTATTGAAGGCTTATTTGACAGATGTTGTAGAGAAATTTGTCAAATAAGCCTTTTATAAACCTTAATATTTTTTATGAATACGGCAATAAATATTTAGAAATTTAGAAATTGTTATTATGGAAGACTTTTTGCATACAATTTCAAAAATTACCTAATTAGATGGTGGGTGATCTAGTCTTTCAAACGTTGTCGAAGTTTTCATTAAATTTAATATGTTTTCCTAGTTAACGTTGGACGTCAACGATGTCCGTGATATAATTTTTTTTTTTTGATTTTAATGTTTAAAAAATCTAAATTCTTTACAATAGTAAAATGAAAAATGTGTGAGTTATTTCGACTTATTTATGGAATTTTGACAACTTTATAAAATAAGTCAGTCAGTCAGTCAGTCACTTCTGGCAACAACTACTTATAAGACAGATTTTTGTCAGCTGATCCATAACAATATGATGCAAATTTATTAATATGATCAAAAGGATCCGATTTTTTTTTTTAATTTTTATTTTAATAACAAGCAAAATTTCGTAATTGAAAATTTAAATGACATTACAAAGATTATATAAGTTTTTTATGAATATACATACATAGATAAATATTAAGTTTAAATAAATTTTTAATTTTAATATAATCTTACCTTAATTAAAGATGTTTTTGATTTTGTTTATTAAGAATAATATTTATTTTAATAGATAAATACAAAGTAGGTAATTGCTAATAAATATTTGAACGCATAGATAATAAAATATATGAAATCCTTACAAAAATATTCTATTTAAAAAAAAACTAATAATTCCAACAACAGTCTACCGTCTAATAAATTTTATTATTGGCACTTTTAAATGATAAATAATTTATTGTCCGTTTCATAAATCTTTAATTACAAATGTAAAACTTTATAGCAAGGCGAATTCATACAGGTGAAATTATCAGCCCAGCTGATGGGGAGACTTTATGTCAACGTTGGTTGAATTTGCCTTATTAATGCAGGGAAGGGAAATGTGAGTTTAATTTCTGTATTAAACAATTAACTTACGTGTACTTTTTTGATAATAAATATGCTAAGTTTATGTATATTTGTTGCTTTTGCGTCATTAATAATGTGTTTCAAACAATTATATCCTTTTTTTAATCAAATTTTATTATATTTAATATGTAAAAACAACTTTTCCATCCCTGATATACGAATTGGCCTTGACATAAAACATCTCATGAAAAGTTGCTTTGTTGTTTCAATTCGCCGTTGCATATACCTAATGGATATGCCTTGCTTTATAGTGAATAAAATAAATTTTCTTTTTATGACTTTTGTTTGAGTACGAATGCGTGGGATAGACGATGTTAAATAAAAAATTAAAAGTGTTCGATACAAGGCGAATTCAATTATCAGGTGGTGGTAATTCTACAACAAATACAACATTAAAAAAGCAACATGGTTTTTTATTGTTACTTTCATTTGCCGAAGTGTCAAAAACTACATGGTTTTTGTTTGTGTTTTTTTAAACATTTGCTTGGGAAAAAGTAATCTATGTAAACATATATAATAATTGACAACTCAGCCAGCATTTATGCAAAGAAAAAAATAGAACAACTGCGTTGTCAACACCACAATTAAATTTGCCTTGGTTCGATATTTGTATCGCTCGATATCTAGCACACGTATAATGCTTTGACATCAAGCATATGACTGTGTATATCGCCCTCTAAAAAGCCATCATTAATAATCTTATTAAAAAATAGAAATTTATAAGTATAAAATATTTGATCTGATGAGATCTTTTTTTACAACACACACAGTTAGTTGTATTTGTTTTACAATTAATTTAATAAATCAAAATAAGTCGATAATTAGAGAGAAACAATTAGATAATCCTGATTTTTTTTTGCGAATTTAATAAAAAGAGTAAATATTTATATGTAGTTGTGTCACGGTTAAATAAATATATAAAATTTAATTGTACATTTCGGCAGATTTTTCCAATTCTCCATAGCTTGGTGGATTCTGTGGAAAATTATTTAAACCTCTTTGCTCCTGGGCATTGGCGGCATCTCGTATATCCGTATAGAGGGTATAAATTGGATAAAATATTAAGAATTGTAAACCTATGAATTAAAAAAAATATTTTTTTTTACAATATAATAAATGTCCTTTATATATTAAAAATTAACTACAAATTTAAAATTCGTAAAACATTTATGATAAAAATTGTATACATTTACACCCTAATTATGAACATTATTACTCGTTACTAAATTTGTTACAAATTTTAAATTTTTTCTCTGAAAGTCACACCTCTACACCGATAAACAAAAACAATAACAGCAAGCAAAAGGGTTGCTGTTGGTAAAATTCAATCAAACTCGTTGTGGTAGAAAAAAGAAAAACATTAAACAAATTAGTTGCCGAATTCAATAGATGATATTCACATCCAATACGTAATCACCATTCAAAGGGTGCCGATAATGAAATCGTAGCTGGTTTCAAAAATGCATTTCACTCGGCTAGTGTCGGCAAAACATACTTTTTCAGATTATTCCTTCATTATTACAATTAAAAATTCTTTTTAAAAAAAATTTTGAAAATTAACTCGAGCTTCCTTAAAAAAGTTTAGTTTAAACGCAAAAGTTCGACAATTAAACAAAAATTAAAAAATTAAGCGCTTCAAAGTCAGCATTCGCTGTATTATTACCAAAATAATGATTTACAGAGAACAGTTTATGAAAACTTAATCTCCAGATTACGCTTAATGCGTACCATACATGGCGTCCACATGCCCGAAATAATTTTAAATGTTAATTCTAAATTTCTACGTATTCGGTTTTTTCATTTACCGTCACTTAATCTTGTTTATAATTAATGGCGCAACTCGGAGTATATTTCTTGTTTTTATAGAAAAAATTGTGGAAACATTTTCATTGTATAGAAAATGTTTTTTTATTTTTAATATTTGATATATTTTTAAAATTTCAATATTTTTTTTGAGTTTAGTGTTATAGAAAAATTAAATTGTCTGCAAAATTAATACAATATTTGATTTTGTCGCCATTTCTGCAGTAAAAAAAAAAACAATTTGACAGCTGACAGTTTATGGTAAGATAAAATGGAGCATTACACTATAGAACAATATTATTGAACGATATTTAAAAAATAATAAAAGCCACAATTCGATATCTTTAGTGAGTCTACGGGCTTCTTGAAATTTGCAATTCTTGTCCATGACGCCTAACATATAGACATTTGATCGGCTCGTTTTGGACGACTAGAGTGGTTGGTCTTCCTGAATTTTTCAATTAATCTCTTCATATTTTGAAAATATTATTCAATAGTAAAGACACGTTGTTCTATAATGTGAGGGTTCATTTTTAGTAAACCCAAATTGTCATCTGTAGAATTATTTTTTTAGGGTTGCCAACACTTCACAAATAGCGACAAACTTAAATCTTGCCTTTATTTTGGGATACCTTTCATATAGAAAAAGTACAAAAAATTCACTATTAAGAGACATTTTTCTAAAAAAGCAAATCGTTAATAAAAAAATTAAATTATACATAAAAAATTTTTTGTGTATAAAATGTCCACTTTTACTTATTAAATTGTTAATAGAAGCTACCCAGCAAAAAAATTGGAGATAGTGTATTAAATTTTGAGGACTTTTAAGTAAATAGTGCAAAAAGTTCTTAATGCATATTAGGTGAAAAGAAACCGAGTTTTCATGAGTTAATGATATTTGTTCCTATAAATTTTTTAAAAATATTTTGTTTGATTAAAGCACATCATTTATGACAAATTAGTTTATGGTCTTAAAAATGTACATAATTTATTTTCACTACTTCGAAATTTTTTTCAGGTTAATAATGACTTACCCAAAACTAAACAGCCAACTATAAGAGCAGCCAGGACAGCTCCAACAGACATTATACCGGATGTCAAACCGACAGTAACTGTTATTATTACACGTAAGCCATAAAGGCCCATACTAACAATGGCACTAAAAATCCATGGTTTTATGTATGCATGGCGTTCCTGAATTGCAAAAAAAAAACATTATGGAAAAACTATTAACAAATTTTCCCAAATATCTCACCTTAATTATGCCCACCACCAATAACACCGATGTAATGAGTGAAACAATACAAATAATCAAAAGTATGTAGAGTAGTGTAATGGATGTGGTTAAAATTTCAACGTTTTCATCTTTGTCTACGAGAGAAAAGATAACAACAGGTAGTACTTTTTGTTTTGATTAACTTAACGTAAAACAAATTAAACATTTACCCTCTTCTGGTAAACTGCTGATGTCAGATAATATGGTTAATATGTAGATGATGCCGACTGTAAAACCGAAAATATTTAAGGCGCCTATAACGACCCCCAACGTAGAACGACTTAGACACTTCATTTTATTTAAAGGGGGTATATTAAATTGTTTTTCTTTAACTTTTTATGTATTTTTTATATTGTTTAAGTACTTTGACTTTAAAGTGTCAAGTAATGACTAAATACTGTCGGAAAATTTTAATGAATACCAACTGGATTAATAGTCGAAAGAGCAATGCGTATGACTTCTGCGTAGTAAAATGGAGACATTATTCCTACTGTTTTGCAAAAAAATAGAGCATGTAGTTACGTATATACATAAATTCATACACTTCATCGGGTTAGCGCCCCAACAACAACTATCCCACCCTCTTACGCACATTTGATTTTTCTTTTCTATTTTCCTATTGCACGCAAATTCGTTTTTGTTTTGGTTTCGCAATCATAATGGGCATCTCTTTTACAAAACATTAAAGCATGACAGAAAGACTGTTATATATTATTTGCTACTTTGCCGCTTATTTTGCGTCATCAGATTAGCTTGTTTTGACTATCACGGTTACCATTTTTTTGTGTAGGAACTTTATGGAAAAACTTCAATAGCAGCAATAATCGAGTGCTTTCCTAAGCAGAGACGCGAACTACACTGAGGTGTTAATGCTAGCTTGTCAATGGTTCAAAGAGTGGTTGGACAAGTTACAAACCCCGCAGGAGACGAAAATAAAAAAAAAACATCTTTTTAATATGCTTAGAAAGGAAATGAGCTTAAATTTTGCTAGAACGGATATGACGTGGTCTTTTCTGATGAAAAGAAATTTAATTTAAAAGAGACCGATGGATAGAATAATTATTATTTTCATTGCCTACTAACGTAAGGAGGAGCATTATTTAAACTGCGAAAGCGGCATTTTTAGCACTATAATGTTCCAATCCACATAGCCCGATCCGTCAAATCACAGCCAGAAAGTTGACGTCCATTCGCCCGTTCTAAAATCAATGATAATGTATGGAGATGGTTGTCAAAGAAAGTGTTTGAGTCTGGAAAATAATAAAACACAAAAACAGCATTAATCGAAGGCATCAAACACTCTTCCACTCCATTATTTCATTGAATTATTTTGTAGGATTTTACAAGTAAATTCCCAATGGCATTTACGAATTGATTTCAAGCAAAGGTGGTGTCACGCATTACTCATTATCCTTAATTCTGTTTAAAATATAATGTGTATTTATTAAAAAAAAATGTAAAATAAAGCACATAAATTTAAAAGTGAACTTAAAAATTTTATTATCGATCGATTACATGCACCGGAAATTTTCTCGAATAGCACGAGAAACATTTCTCACAGAAAGCTGTTTTTCGAAATACAGCTAAACAATTTGGAGACGGTATTGTGGTATTGTTTTTTAAAATTAAAATATGTATTTTAAAGTAAATTTTTAATAATAAATAATTTTATTCTTGCCTTTTAACAATAAATAAATATCAATAATAAAGGAAATACAAATAAAAACACACGACACAGGATCAAGTCATATTGTGTTTTCTAATACTTAAGTTCCAACACTAATAATGTTTTAGCTTGTTATTTATTTTATTTTGTACTAGAAAAGCCCGGCGCGCTTTGCTACGCCCCTTAATGAATCAAAATGCATTCTGAATTTTAATCGAATATCAAGTGCAAAAACCTAAAAATTATATATTTTTAAATGGGCGTGGCACTGCCCTAATCACGAAACTAAATAGTCATGACAGCTCAATATGTGTGCAAAAGTTTCAGAAGAATCGGTCCAGTGCAAGTACCCCAAAATTAGAATTTTTTATGGGCGTGGCCCGGCCCACTTTTCTAATCACGAAATCGTAAAGTCATAACAGCTCAATACGTGTGCAAAGTTTCAGAAAAATCGGTCCAGTGCAAGTACCTCAAAATGATACCTTTTTTTTATAGGCGTGGCACTGCCCACTTTTCTAATTACGAAATTATAAGGTCATGACAGCTCAATATGTGTGCAAAGTTTCAGAAAAATCGGTCCAGTGCAAGTACCTCAAAATTAAATTTGTTTTATGGGCGTGACCCCGCCCACTTTTCTAATAACGAAATTTTTTTGTCATGACAGCTCGATATGTGTGCAAGGTTTCAGAAAAATCGGTCAAGTGCAAGTAGCTTAAAGTGATAACTAATTATTTATGGGCGTGGCCCCGCCCACTTTTTTCCACCCACAAACACTCCCTGGTATGTGTACAACAACTTACCAAAGTTTCAGTCCGATCGGTTTTACAGTTTCGGAGTCTATAGCTAACACACACACACACACAGAGTTTCACTTTTATATATATAGATAGGTATTATTGAAGCTGACTTTTTTAAATAAAGAGTTCAAACTAGTTATAAAGTAAGTTTACTTGGTAATATTATAATAATGTAAAAATAAATACAAAATTATTTTCATTAGATAAAAGATTAAAAACAAAATCTTTTTCCTCTGAAATGTTTCATTATTTTAAGTGTAATTTTTTAAAGATTATCAAAATATCGATTTTTCTTAAAAAAGTTATGTGGCAGCCCTTGAAAAAAGTCTAAATAATTCTCTGAGAGAATACATGATCATTGTCAGGAATGGGAATTTCAGTGCTATCGTAAATTTTCAATACTTTTCACAAGGTTAATAAATAGTTCGAATTGAACTGCAGGTTGTCATAAAAAATATATAAGAACAACAAAATTTGAAATTTTTAAGAAACTTTCCGTTTACCAGTATGCAACTGAAAAGGAATTTGTGCGAAATTTTTAAGACATTTTAAATATTTATGCAGAAACTTAAAAATCGTACCTGAACTTCAGTTAGTATTGTATATTGAACTTTAAAAACTAAAAACCTTGTTCCTTAGTCATTATTTTTCTAATATGTATAACAAAGTTGTTGTGTTTTAAAACAGCTCTTTTTTACTATTTTGTAATCTTTGCTTTTTAGGACACACTTTTTTTTAATAAAAATCTTTAAAAACCATTTGCTAAAAAATAAAATCAACATTATTCCATTATTATTATCGGTCTCCCATGCCTGCCAGCACAGTGGCTTAATTCCTGCAAATAATCATAAGTTTATATATTACGCTTTTTCCGTTTCCTCTTTTACTACATAATTAAATAACTTTGCTAAACAATTTTTTTAAAAACATAAAAGCCATGTCCCTTGCTCCCTTCACCAATGTGCAGTCTGTTAAAATAAGTGTGTGTTAGAATTTTTACTAAAAAACGATTTTTTATTTGCCTCTAATGAAGCTAATTTTAAAAAGTAAAGCTGATTATGTTTTATTATTATTTTTGAAAATTTGTTTAATAATTGAAAATTAAAACATTATTAATGCAACACATATTTCCATTCATGTCTTAAATAAGAGGAAAGAATAACACACTGTCTTTTGAGAGAGTTTGCAATTGTTTTTACCTTTTACATGCATATGTTTTAGGGATATCAATTCGATTTTACATCTGGTGGAAAACCGGTTTTTTTGCTATTTCAGCTGCGGTTTTTTTTAAATTGTTGATTTTTCGGAAGTCGAACCAACCTGTTTTTTTTTTGCTAATTGGTTAACAATTGGTTACATATATAACCAATAGTGTACTAGTATATTTAATACTGAAAAACTTGCAGATGAAGAAGTTAATATAACGATATGGGGCTTTCTTACAAAATAAAATAAATAAATCGTTTACTAACCGACGAAGTTGTAGGCAAAAAAAAAAATTCGAAAAATATATATTTTGTTTAAATATATCAATTTATTGAAGCTCCTAATTAATTTTTGGACATGCTTAATACACCGGAATACAAGCCGTAGCCTTAAAAATTATTACCAAGAAAAACTGACAAGTCGGTTTAAAATTAAATTAATTTTTGCAGCTTCCGCACAACAGAGCTGAACGATATAGATACCAAAAGAAAGGGCTTGACTAGCACAATATTAAAGAATATAAAAAAATAAAATCTTAGATGGCCGCCAAGCGTACAATTAATTTATATATGTGCCAAATCTAGTAATTAAAAATGTACCTACTTCAAACCGCTAAATATAAGTATCAAACAAAAGGATAGAATACAGTAAACCATGGAAAAGTTTAAGTCCAAGATGGCGTCTGAAGCGATAAAATCGCGGAAATTTTTGTTGTCCCATCAATATGGGCATCTATCCAATGAAAGAGCTCGACTAGTAGAATAGAAAAATTCAAAATCAAATATGGCATCCGAAATAATAAAGAAAATGGCGTATAATAGAAAATCTGATATTAATATTAACTATGATGTGGGAATTATACCTATGTACGTTATGGTAAAGGGTATAAGATTCGGCACAGCCGTGATTTGTTAAGGTTACCTTATTGATTGTAATCACTAGGAAAAAACATATTTCCCACTAAAAGCGTAAATGCAAATAAAAGTATACAAAATATTTGGCTATTTTTTTACGTCTACAAAAAAATTTACATTCTGTATGATATTATATGAATTTAAATGAAAACGTTATATTAATTTTTAAAGTTTTTTTCGTTAAACAAAATAAGTTTAAAACATACACATTTTGTGGTATAAATAATTTAACAGAAAAATACCGGGTAACCAGTTTTTTTTATCAATTTCAAAAAAGCAAACTGTTTCTTAATTTCGAACTATTCGAAAACCGGTTTTTGAAAAAGTCGAATATTCGATCACCCTTATATGTATGTATGTAATGCATACCACATTGCATTTATGTTTATCAATAGCAAAATTACAAATCAGTTCATATTTTATTGCAAATGAAATAGTTTGCATCAACTCAATCAACGGCGTGTGTATTTTTAACGCATACAAGTTCAATGTCTTGTTCAATTGCATCAGCATTTTTATTTCATAATACCAACAATTATTACAAGTTCTTAAAATGAAAACACTGTTTGGAATACGTTCCAATATTGCAGCCACTGCAGTTGGTGCTATATACCTGCTTATCTCACTCAATACCTGCATAAAAGGAATAAATACTTATAAAGAATTTCGCTCTGAGGATCATGTTCCACATGGGTCGCTGTTAATAGATACCGAAACAAGTGAGTACGCACTGGTATGATAAAGACTTTTGAAAATGATAACAAACTTAAAAAAAATATAGGTTCCTATAAAACAGCTAAAATTTATATGTACGTTTTAATAAAATTCTGTTATCTTTTGCAAATAATCGAATGAGAAAATTTGGCCTCAGAAACGTTAAATATATTTAAGGTCAGTTTTGTGAGTTTTAATGTTTACTGCAAAATATTATATTGTTTATGTTTATAAAAAAAAAAACAAAGCATTTTAAACAGAAAGTGATATTTTATATTTAAGTATGTACATATGTATGTAGGCATACATTTGTGAATGTATAGTATTTATTACTGGCAACGCAACAAGCAAGGCGAATTTATTTATCAGGTGGTGTTGACAACGCAGCTGATCTACTTTTTTATATGCAAAAATGATGATTGCATTGTCAAATATTATTTATGTTTACATAGATTACTCCTTCCCGCGCAAAAAAACACAATCAAAAACCAAGTAGTTTTTGACACATCGACAGTCGAAAGCAACAATAAAAAACCATGTTGTTTTTTTAATGTTGTATTTGTTGTAGAATTACCACCACCTGATAAATAAATTCGCCTTGGCAACAAGTTTAAAAAATAAATAAATAAAAGCGCTGTTTGGCCAAGCCGGACCCTATATACCCTGCATTATCATGTACAGGGATATGTCAAAATGATCTCTAGACATGTTCATTTTGTTCAATCGCTCTTTTATTTTTATATGAACAAAATTTAAAAAAAAAAGAAATTTGTAATGGATTATCTAAGATGAATTGAAACGTTGATTATATAATTTGAAAAGTAGGACGTGCCATGCCCACACAAAGCTAATTTTATTAAAAAGAGTCAGTAGTATAAGACTAAATTTAAGGAATAACATTAAAATTTTATATTTTGAAATAATTCTTTCTTAATTTTAGCCTTTTTCCACATATTTACGTTGGCACTTAGTGTAAGCTGTTTGCTATCATCGATGCTGTTAATTTTAGGCGTTATAGAAGTAAGCATACATACACATTGTTAATGTAGATTTTTTTGATACATGAAGCATTTTTGTATTATTTAACTTAATTTTTTTTTTTGTTTTCTATCACATTCCTACCAGAAACGTCATTCAATATTGAAACCCTGGCTAATAGTGAATTTTGTTTTAGAAGCTATTTTAACGAGTTTTGTCTTATATTTATTATATGTGCTGATTCAAGTTTTCCATAGTACTTGGATGAATATATGCGGCCTACTTTTAGCAATATTTGTTAATGCTATTGCAGTGGGTAAGTATAGCTGGCGTATTTATACAAAAATATTTTTGGTTTATTGAAGGCTTATTTGACAAATTTCTCTTCAACATCTGTCCATCTATTCTAGTTTTTAACAATTTCTGAAATCTGTTTGTTTTTATTTTTTATTTAAAGTTTTTCACGACTATATTTGGAATGGCGTATACTGTTTGTACCAGACCTTTCGAAGGGATTCCAGACGCCTATATCGGCTTTTAGACAATGAAGATAATGAAGCCGTACAAATAGTTTAATCAAAATAAATGTTTTAATAATAATAAATCTACAATAATATACATATGTAAGTATAAGTATACTTACATACAATATACATATAAAAATACTTATATTTGTATAAATAAAAATTGATTTTTGGAAGCAGTTGAGCCCTGTTTATTTCAATATTTGAACTTTCGAAAACTACAATAGAGCAAAGCATTTATTATTTATTTATTTCTGCTTTCATGGAAGCATTACTTTAATAGATGCATTTGTATCACACGAGCAAAGTTTCGAACGGTCCGCACGATATTGATTTATTTTAAGTACGAAATTTTAAAATTAATTTGTAAAAATCGTATTACTGATACACAGTGATAGAATAATGTATGGTACAAGCTGCGCATTTAAACGAAACTTATTTTATTACGTAAAAACAAAATGTTTATTTATTTTATAAACTTATAACAGCTTTAAAACTATTATACATATTTCAGAAATAATAATCCTTCTTTTTTTCCTGAGCTTGAGATCACTTTGTTTTTTTATACAAATTTTTTAAAAACAACCAATATTTCGCTACCGAACAATGGATACCTTCTTCAGGATCAAAACTTAAATAGATTTTCTTTACTGTTAAGACAACGCTGCTTTAAGGTCACTTTCGACCGAAATCGTGTGTTTTCGGACTCTTCGGTATTATTACTTCCACAAATGCTCAATGGGATTTTGGTCTGGAGACTGCGGAGGATGAGGCAAGACATGAGCTCATTTATACGTAAAACATATCTTCATGTCGTAAGCTGAATGTTTTGGGTCATAATTGTGTTGGAATGTTAATGAGCCAGGTAGATTTTTCTACATTTTTATTGACATTTTCCTTTAAGAAGTTAAGATAAACAGTTTTGTCCATTATTACATCAATAAACAAGAGTTCCTCAACGCCCGCAATAGACATACAGCCCCAATCCATAACACAACTGCCGCTGTACTTTACTGTTGGTGTAAGATTTTATTGATATGCAGTGATTGACTTTCGCCATACGCTGGAATGCCAATCTGGTTACAAAAAAAAATAAACCTGCTCTCATCTGAGAATAACGCTTAATTTTAATGGCTGACTTTCACTTTGCGTAAGCCATTTGATTCTTTCCATTGATAGCAGATATCAGTGGTTTTCTTTTAGCTTAATAAAAGTTGTAACCAGTTTCATACAACAATCTCCGGACAGTTTTAGAATACGGATAGAATTACATATTGTTAGGCAGCGTGTGCCTATACTTAAGTCTATCACTGTATGTACACACATGAATTCATACATATAAAGTAAATTTTTGTACTAGCTCAAGGCATATTTATTCATCAGGTACTCTTGATTCGCCAGCTGATTATTTTTTTCAACACTTATTTTAAATTTCAGCTGTCAAAATGCATAAATAAAAAACTATTTTCTCTCTTCTAATTTATTTCAAATGTCAAACTTCATACATAAAAAATATAAACAAAAAAATTCTGTCCGAACTGCAATTACCTGATGAATAAATATGCCTTGTACTAGTTTTTGCATTCTTAAACCCTCTTTCCTTTATTATTTAATTTAAACGTTTTCTTCTGCGGTCAAATTATTCAGCCTTATTGCGTTGGCATGTGAAAAATTAGACGTTTTATGATAGTTATACCGTTAGAGTCGATAACGCCAAAAAATACAACTCTGCATATAAATCTACTACAAATTTATAAGCAAGGCGAATTCACTATCAGGTGATGTTAAGAAGCAAGGCGAATTTATACAGGTGAAATTATCGGCCCAGCTGATAGGGAACACTACTCTCAAACTCCATGTATAACAAATTATAGCTTGTTTTTTATAAGTGGTATTTGACAGAGAACATCACGGCGAATTCGCCGTTGCATATACCTGTATGAATATGCCTTGTGCAGGATGTTATCACCTAATAGTGAATTCGCCTTGTTTCTACGTGTGTATGGCGTTAACGCTTCTGAAATGTGTTAAAAACTGTTAGTATTTTTTTACGACAAAATTAAAAATCAAAATTTAAAAAATGGAAAACAAATTTAGTCCTCTAACCATATACATAAGCTACATATATTTATTTAAAAATGTCTTGTAATTTATTTAAAATAATTTTAGGATACAAATTAATACCACAAAACAGTATGAGAGACTTGTTGGATTGATGGAAGAAAATCCGCATTTGGCTACAGGTTTTATCAAATGCTTACAGAAATTAAACGTCAAGGATGAGTGGAACAAGCTCGCAGTCACAATTAACGTTTTCGGTCCTACTACTCGAACTGGCGAATGATGGAAAAAGGTATGGGAGGACTAAAAATTCAAATTAAAAAAAAAAAACGTATCCATAAGAGAGCAGAATGTGGCGCCACAGGTGGGGGACCCTTTAAGAAATTTGTTTTGTCACCTACTGATGAAGCAGCTGCCAACTATTACAATTGAATTGAAGTCCTGTCATTTGGAAGAGAAAAGATGTTTCTTTGTTTTCGTAGTTGCCTTCGCTTAAAAGCCAGTTTTCTGTTGATGTCCCCTTTCTCATCTTCAGAAGATGAAAAAAAAGAAACACTTAACATTTTAATTTCTCTTTATTTAAAAAATATTTTAATTTGTTTTTTACCGCGTCAAACAGCTATTTTCTTTACATTTTTTTAACAGGGTGTTATATAATGTTTAATAATTTTGCAGCATCATATGATAATTATGCTATTACAAAAAGGTACTCGGGTGGTGTTTTTTTTTTCGCCCGGTACCAGGGTACACTTATACAGGTGGCGGTGCCAGCCCAGCTGATTATTTTTTTGTGTGCCACTGTTTGTCAAACTCCATATATAAAAGAGATTTCAGTGCCAAGAATTGTCAAACTCCTTATTTTAAAAAAGACAGACAAAAAATTATCTCCCTTTAAGCTATCACTTTATGTAATTACACCATGGACGGTACAAAAAATATATAAAAACGTCATCGACTGTGCGAGCTGTCGTTTTACGCCAACGCCTTACACATTAAAGCTGATTATTTGAGGCATTATTTATATCAAGGCGAATTTAATTATACGGAGGTGGTAATTCTACAAATACAACATGTTTTTTTATTGTTGCTTTCGTCTGCCTCTTTGTCAAAAACTATATAGTTTTTGTTTGTTTTTTTTTCGCGGGAAAAAGTAATCTTATGAAAATATAAATAATATTTGACAACTCAACCATCATTTATGCGAATAAAAAAGTAGATCAGGGCCGAATTATGGCATTCGATCACGATCGAAAGTTTACTCGAATGATCGAGTTCGCTGTGCTTTAGGTATAGAGATTCTAATAAGAATTTTACAATTTCGATCACGTTCGAATGCCGCAATTCGGCCCCAGAATTTCACCACTTAATGTACTGCAATGTAAATAAAATTTTGTGTTGATAAAAAAAGTGCATGAGAAAAATAGTGGCAATCTAAGTGTTGCCGTTTTTTGTATAATTATCGCACAAAAACATATGAGACCCTTTTGATCACCAATAAAAAGTAAAAATTAATTAATAAAAGCAAAAATTGTGCTATAAAAGTACACAAAATTGGTGGTGGGTATCAAAAATTCACACAACCAAATACAGTGCTCTTACTTGTTACTAAAATAAATGCAATTATAAAAAAAAAACGATAAAACGTATTCAAATAATTTCCAATTTTGTATCTAAGTTTGTACATGAAGTTACCAAATTACTAGAATAGGAATATAGTTGTCAAAACTGGTCTATTTATATTTCTTCAATTTTCACACTATTTGATAAGTCCGTCTCGAACACACTCGAGCAGGGGTTCAATTCTCGTTCTGTGAAACTGTGAAATGAAAAAGTTTTTGCATAGCAAAGAGTATGGTGGCATCATATGATATTAAACACAAAAACTTTTTATTTCATATTACGAGAATTGATACCCTGTACACTTTTCATTCACAGTGTGTACAGAGGATATTTTGTTTTTATACTCCATTAAGTAGGTATATATTTGAAAGCCTCTGTCTGTTAAAACCAATGTAAAAAAACAACGACCTAAAGATAATAGTTTTAATATAATAGATACTTTTCATTTTATAAATTGATTTCAATTTTTAATTCTTCTCAGTTTTGCATAAAAAATAAACTAAATAAAATGTGTTTTTTTTACTTATGTACTTACACATCAATCATATGTATGTGTTTTCTGTATGTACATATGTTTTTATATACATACATATTTATTTTTTTGTTGTTATTTAATTAATAAAAATGTTTTATTTTTCTCACAGTCACAATTTAATTTAATTTGCGCAAACACATCCCAGCAAAAAAAAAATGGAAGTAGTGCAAAGCGAATTACATTTTAAAGATTTTTAAATTAATTGTGTAAAAGCATTCATTCTAAAT
This sequence comes from Phyto melanocephala, assembly GCA_941918925.1. NCBI lineage: Eukaryota > Metazoa > Arthropoda > Insecta > Diptera > Rhinophoridae > Phyto > Phyto melanocephala. Next base: position 110,482,017 of record OW799237.1, read on the forward strand.
GACTCCCTAAATGCGAAGCAATTTGTCATAAATAATGTGCTTAAAAATGAATGCAACATCATGCAAAATATTTTATACATTTCATGTACACAAACAAAATTAACTCATGTGACAGCGGTTGCTTTTCACCATAAATGAATGAGTTCTGTGCACTTGTTTAAATAGAGTGCAATTGATTAAAATATTCATGCAAAAATGATCTCCAATGACACGCTAATTTTAAAATCATTTTTACCTAAATTTATTCAGTTCGTCACCACTTTTTTGTCAAAGATTTATTTGCTGGGATGTCAAACGTCTTGATCCCCTTTCAATTTGGTTAAGTACCACTGCCAATCAAATTCAGAATTTTGAAAAAAATTTACATAAATTTCTTTTTTTTTTTATCAAATATAAACAAACGTTTCGCACGAAATTAATTTTTTGCAGATCCATATGAAGCAATTTGGTAAGCATTTGTGTTTAATTCATTTGACTTGTTACATTAAAAAGTTTTTTAATTGTATTCCAATCGGAAAATGTTTGACAATTTTAGCTGTAAGCCATAAAGGTACGACATTTAACGGAAAATCATGATAATGGCGTAATCTTCATTTATATCATTCTGGATTTATAAGATATTACCCATATTATGGTTATCCACTCAACTCAGTTTGGTTGTGTGAGAGTCAACCCAACTTATGCACAACCAAACTCATTTTAGGTATTGTGATACTAACCTGTTTTTAGTTGAGTTTCACAACGTTTCATCGTTTTTGTCGACCAAATTTTTTAAAAGTTGAAAACGGTAATGCCACGAAAAAAATAGATATACAACTGAATAGTCAACTGTAAGTTGAGTTGAGAATGGCAATGTCAATTTGCCAAAGACAACCAAACTGTTACAAAAGTGGAGAACCGCAATAGGGGCAATAATTTTACATTTTAAGAGTAATTTAGAACACATTCTATTGCACTACTGAATAAAAGTCAATAAAAATTAAATTTCGCTTTGCACAATTTAAAAATTTTTTTTGTTGTGTAAAGTACATTACATATGTATGAATACGGCAGTATGTATAGATGTATGTGTTTAATTTTTTCAATATACAATTTCTTAGAATCGGTTTCTGGATGATGTCATGTTATAACGACCGGATAGATTAATAAATAAACAAACAAAAGAAATTATTACGAATTTAGTAAAATGTGCAAGTAAGGATTTTTGTAGGAATTTTTTTTTTAATTAAACAATTTCAGCATTATGTGTGTACATATATAAAATTTTTTATATAAAATTAAAACTGTACTGAGGCTCATTTTTCATACTATGAAACGAAAACTTTTTGTGTCATACGATACCTTTTACTACACAAAATGTTTTCATTTCTCAGTTTCATTAATGTTTAAATACTTTTCGGTTGCATTTTTCTCTAGTTATACCCTTCACCTTTGGTGTCAAGGGTATATATAGAATTGTCGTTCCGTTTGTAATTTCTGCAATATTAATTTCCGATCCCATAAAGTATATATTTTCTAAAAGCTTAAAGCTTCTTTTGTTTATGACAAATAAAACATATAAGTTACTGTTTCAATGAATGTTTAGATTATATGACCACCACTGAATGGACATATAATTGAAATATAATTGAAAATACTATTTTAAATTTTATTTCGATTACTTTTCTTCACTACCATTTTTTAAACACAATGTTAAAAAGGTTGTACTCAAATATTTGTTTATTTAAATTAAATAAAGTATTACAAATTTTTTTACGAAATTTACAGTCAAATATATTTATGCGTTACGTATTCAGACCGTTTAAAGTAGTATTACTTTACGATTTTTGTGGCAATTCACTATAATAATTGTACAGTGGTGGAGCATTAGCTTGGCCGATCTGTTCAGGCATTTCATTATTTTTACGACGAATATCCTGATATAAAGTGTAAATGGCCCATAATATTAGAGCTTGTAAGCCTAAAAAAGAAACATAAAATAAATGCATTGAGATGTTTATAAAAAAAAAAAATTAAAATGTTAAAATACCAATTACAACGACACCAATGAAAAATGCTAGAAATAGCATGCCTGTAGGTTGTCCTTGTACAAGACCAATTATAAGCATTAGGACGACTCTAAGACATTCGCATGCAAAGCCAAGGCCACTAAGGATCAACCAAGGCAGCATCAGCTTATGACGTCTCTGCAAAGAAGGAAACGTCTTTAAAGTCTAAAAAAAACATAATTGGTTTAATAAGAATTCTTTATTACCTTGACAATACCCATTATAAGAACACCACTTATTATGCCCATAACCAAACATCCGGCCAATAACGAACTCAAAAGTATAGTGCTTGTAGCTGAAAAAATATTTTTAAAAAAATTTATCGTTTTATTTGTGGATTTTTTTTCATATGTATATCGAAGCTGGTGGGAATCGCTGTTAATGACTTTTACAAAATTGTACAGTTTGGGCAACTAGCTGGCACACCACCTGTACAGTATACGTTATTTAAGTTTATTAAAAAATTATAAATAATTTTATTCTATATTTTGCCTTAAAGATATAATTACTTTGCCATGATTAACACAAAACAAAATTTAAAATAAAACAAATCAGTAGGCCATTTTTCACTTTTCCTTAGTAGCCAAAATGTTTTAAATTATCACAAAAAAAATCTAGTACAAATTTCCCGGAAATGGTTGACGAACCAGTTATCGACATCTCTTCTTTTCTATCTTTTTCTCTACTCTTTTCCAACGCTAATAATATATTTTTCTTTATCACTTACAAAGGGATCAATATGATGGACCAATATAGGCTGCCTGTCCTACATACCTAACCTATACAGGATGAGCGAAAAGTAACCATGGGTTTTATTTTTTTTTTATTTAAATTTATTCCTTTTAACAATAAAAAAAAAATAAATTCAACAGTGTCTATTGGCCCACCCTGTATTTATATTGTATCAATATTTAAAGCTACATACTTGTTTTTGATGACATAAAAAAATATGAAAAATCGTTATCAGTCATACTCTACGATTTTTTTATTCCACGCTTATTAACCTAATTGTTTAAAAATCTTTGAATGCTTAACAAATTTTCTTTAATTTTAAAATTTTTGTACAAAAAGTATTTTTTTTTTAAGATTATTAAATTAATTTAGATAAATATGGAACCTACGTGTGCGTTATGCACTCTAAATAAAATACGTCACAACTCAAAATTCTTAATTTTCAGGAGACTCAAAATAAAAAACAAACATTTTTTTTTTCAATCAAAAAAGATAGCGATTAAAAAGAAATGTTTGGAGAAATAAGAGTTGGGTATTATGAATCAATTTATGGAAAGAAGCCAATTTTGGAAAAGTTTGACTTTAGACTTTATTGCATTTAGGGCCATTATTACAACATGCCGTTATTAAAGGTAGGATTTTTTGTGTCCAATAAATAGCTTTGCATTATTACAACCTCCATTTTTTATTGTTATTATTAATAAATGTTATTATATAATGGATAAAAAAAATAATAAATGAAAGCTTTATAATGCAAGTCCATTTATCGGTCCAAGAAAATCCTGCCTTTAACTAACGGCAAGTTGTAATATTGGCCCTTGGTGTTAAGTACTTCGGTTAAAAATACAGTTTTTAAAATAAAAAGAAAACAAATTTCTTTAAGGCAATAAACATACTCTTAAGATCTCTTCAAATAGTAAAGATATATATTTACGTCATTAATTTTTTTATTTTTAGTCCAGTAAAATATCGACATAGACTGTAGTAGTGTCGTTTTGTACAGTAAAAGAGCACCTATGGCTAAACAAATTATGGACAAGAATTTCGAATTTAACTCGGATCATTATATAAAAAGTTTTCAATTTTCTTTTTATTTATAAACATCAAAAAAACCTTTGTTTTGAATTCGCAGTGAAATTAAATAGTTCGGAATTATAAATCTGGTGTTGTTGTTTATAACAATTTCGTCCCATTTCATTTCAGTCGGAATTCAGAATTCATAAAATTAAAAACATATTAATAGCTTTTAATTTACAAAAATTTTTAACAAATTTCTAATGGTGATCATTTGTTAAACTAAAAATGTATATATATCAAATTTATCAGAAGAATTCTTAAAAAAAAAAAAATAAAATAAAAAAATGGATTGAAGACTTTTAGAATTTAATTTTGAAACTATAACTGAAGATTATATTTAAAATTTGTTTATCTTTTAATAAATATCTACTTAAATAACTTTTTGATCGTCCTGTATACCATCAAGCATTAAATATCAATTGAAATAATATAGCGATGTCATCATAAAACTAAAAAAAACGGTTAAGAGTTATTTAAGTATTATTTAACGTTAATACATCAGATTTTTTATTAACGGTTAATAACACAAAAAGTGTTGAATAACTAGTTTAAAGATAACACCTAAACTAAAATATTTTTATAATTTATGTCGTAAGTTAATAAATACACATCGAATTTTAAAATTTCTCTTTGAGAAATCGCTGTTATAGGTAGTAATTTCTTCTTAAATAGCAAATCTATTATAGTTTTCTTATGAACGAGTTAAAATATTTTCTAAAAAAAATTTCTGCATAAAATTTATTACAAAATTTTAACACTCTACAATGCATTTATGTTGTATATACACACGTGGACAAAAGTCGTCGTTGCATTACTCCTTTTGCGATTGGAGGACCACCGCGTCCAGATAACAAATAGAATACACAATTTAAAAATTGACAAAGAATTTTTAACACATTAATTATACATACAAATATTAATAAAAAAGGTTTATAGGTCTACGAATTGTTACTTAAAAAAATTCAGATTTAATTTCGGTTGGGCAAAAGTTTTAAAAGTTTTTATGGTCACCACATCCTGAAAGTTTATCACGCGTTGGGTAATTTTTGTGGCAAAGCAAATTGATGATCATTTTTGTTCATGTGAGAACATAAATATGCGGTATAGTCTTGTCTATGTAGGCTGCTAGTTAAATGCTGTTCAACGTACGCAGTAAAGGGCAGTATATTGCATTTGAAATGGTAGGTACAAATTCTTATTACAATTTCAAAATCAGAAGCAAATAAAACTCTATGTTTCGAAATAAAATTTCGAATTCGTCTCAGATTTCATTCATTAATTTTTTTAAATATGATTCTCTAATATTTCACACAATGTTAAATTTACAAATTTTTTTAAACATCCATCGAGCCAACTTTATTGAAAAGCGTTTTACACATGTACCTATACATAAATATATACTTATTTTTATACAACTTACCATCGACATCCTTTTCTTTGTCAGAATTTATATGTTGTATCTCTTGAATCACTTGCACCAAAAAAATGGAAACAACAACAGAAATTAAAATATTTAAGCTGCCAATAATGACACCAAGCGTGGAACGACTACAACATTTCATTTTTCTATTTGTTTAATTTATATCTGTACTTTTTTTTTCTCCGATTTAAACAAAAATATATTTTGTGTCAACAAGAAACCCGCTTACCGCCGTTGCATATACCTGTATGAATATGCCTTGGCGTATTTATGTAGGTATAGACAACGGCGAATTCAGGGTACACGTATTATATTTATATTTATACCATGGGCGAATTGATACAAAAAAGCAACAATTTAGTGGATACCAGTGATGGTATATGAGAATTTCATGCTTTTGACAAAATTTTAGCTAGAAAGTGCCTAAATATATTAAAAAGTGCCATAACATATATATACACATGTCTATTTAAAAAAATTAAATCCATATAATAATATTATATGGATTATTATATTTATGGATCAGTTTTTTTATAAATACAAAAAAAAAAAAAAATAATAAGATTCAGACCAAGGCATATCCATAAGGTACATATATGCATCGCGGCAACAAACACAACAATAAAAAACACATGTATTTTGTTTTTGTATATATGCCGGCATATGCCACACAATTTTTTATTTTCTTCTTTAATTTATATAATTTTTAAAAAACTTTGAAGCGAAAACTTTTTATTCATGCTTTTGTATTTTTTAAAGCGTTTTTAACCAACTGAAATTGCGAATTTTTTATTGTATAATAAAATTAAAAAAATTAAGTTTGACAACTGCAGGCAAGACTTTTAATAAAGTTGGTAACGCTCAAGGCGAATTCATACAGGTAAAATTATCAGCACATGATGATGGGGAAACACAATGTCTAAATTTGTTGAATTCTCCTTGATTCTATTTATTAATGCAGGAATAGAAAAATAGATTTTGGATTCGGAATTAAACATTTAACTTAATTGTGCTTTTTACGATAATAGATTTACCAAATTTATGTATATTTGTTGTTCTCGCACTATTTATAATGTGCTTCACCAGCACATATCCTTTTTTTTAATAAAATTTTATTGAATTAAACATATAAAAACCACCTTTCCATCCTTATTATACAAACTGGTCTTGAAAGAAAAAATCCCCTAAAAATTTGCTTTGTTATATCAATTAGTAAGGCTTATAATATGTATATAAAAAAACAGTCAGCTGATTGGGTACGAGTACCTTATGGATATGCCTTGATTCAGACTTTATAATAAAATTTTTGACAGACAAATTAAATATTAATATTATTATTTATTAACTACATACATACATATGTATGCATATAATATGTAATGTTTTTTTTTTATTGAGCGTGCCATGGTGCCATTAAACAACTAACGATTGTGCCACTTTTACCAACAGTGGTGGATACTATTTGTCAAGGCCAATTCGTATATCAGGGATGGAAAAGTTGTTATGATATATTTAATTTATTAAAATTTTATTAAAAACTAGGATATATACTTTTGAAATCCATTATAAATGCTTGAAGAGCAACCAATACAGATAAATTTGGCTTATTTATTTTAAAAAAAAATACCCTTAAGTTGATTGTTTAATACCGAATCCAAAGTTTGACATTGATAAGAGACAGCGAATTTTTCGAATTCGCCGATAGGTGGACCTTGTTAAGTGTACCCTCATTAATATGCAAAAAAAGATCAGTGTGGGATATTAGCTATTTTTACATTATATTAAATGAGAATTTAGAGAAATCCAGCGATTTTTCCTGACCAAAAATTTCTTTATATAAGTACATCATTAATTTTTTTAATTTTTTATTAGGTGGAAATCAAATAGCGGAAAAGTTTAGGCACTAGTAAAGTCCATGAGTATTATTAAAACAAAAATTAATGCCAGTAGGAGTGCTTAGCACTAAAAGTAAATAATTTTACAGATACATGTATGTATATTTTTAAGAATTGGTAAAGTTGATTTATTTGATGGAACAGCCGGAAACTGTGTGAAGACATTGCCGTTATTAGAAGAAAAAAAAAATTAAACTGATATGCGATATACGATAAAACAAAAAATATGTTCCTCTATTTTCAATTATTTTATATTTTAACATACTTTTAGAGAATATATGTTATATATTTTTATTTGCAGTTTTTATTTTGAACACATAAATAACGGGATAGGTAAGTCAAAGTTTTAACTGATTAATTGCAAATAAATTTTTAACATCAGATATAATCATTGTAAAATAAAAAATAATAAAAATAATAAGAAGTCAAAAGTGATATTACTTTTAAATTCAAAAAAATAAAACTTAAAAATAACAAGTAAGAGCACTATATTCGGCTGTGCCGAATCTTTTATACCCACCACCAATTTTGTGTACATTTAAAGCACAATATTTATTATTTTGTTACTCATTATGGAATAATCTTTTTATAATAAAATATGTATCACTTTCTTTGTAGAGGGTGGTTAAATTTTAAGGGCCCATGTTGAAGGTGAACTACAGCCAGTCTTTAAATTAGTTTTCTGCATTTCATTTGACATTTCTCAATCTCAAACTTACTCAATTTTATCCGTGGAAAGATACGCAAATGATCAACGCTTTAAAGTTATTTAGGTTTTTTATGAAAATGGGCGTTCAATTCAAAATGCATTTTGTGCACTTCGTAATTCTTTTGATCAACATAATCATTCAAATTCATCCACAATCAGGAAAATTGTAAAAAATATTTAAATTTCTGCAAAACAGGTCTGTATAAAATGTTAGAAAATCTGTGAATGCTTTCTTAGTTCGTTGAATGGGAACCATTGCTGTTTTTTGCGTTAGTGTGGCAAAAGAGCAGTCAACCTCGACTCATCATCGTGCCCAACAATTGAGCATCAACATTGTCATTGAAAATTTGGACCATCAGATAGAGGAGTGGGGCCAAAAGAAATAATAAATAAAAGAAATAATAATAATTTCCTAAATAATTTGTTTTTTATTTAAATTCAACATCGGCCCTTAAAATTTAACCACCCTTTATAACTTCGATATGCTACTAAAATGCTTTTGTAAATGTAGTCTTTCAATGAAAGTGGGCGTTAAAGTAGGCGTGTCAATAAAGTTTCTGCTAATAAATACAACTTAGATATTTCAATATAGTTCTTTATTTTCCCAAAAACTTTATCAATAGAGAAATTACATGAATTTAAGAAAACCCGTTATATGGGAGGTAGGCGTTATAGTGGGCGTGTCACCTAAACTTTTTGGCACAACAACTACATTGACTAGAAGGATATATGTAGTAAATTTCCTCATCATACCTCTAATTTTGTCGGTTTTATGAGCTTTAACATTTCATTAACGGTAGATAACGTGAAAAGTGGGCGTTATAGTAGGCGTGTCAAAGTTATTTTTGCGAATGAATACATTTTAGATGTTTCAATATAGCCTTTTATTATTCCAAAATCTTTTTTAATAGAGAAATTATATGAATTTTAGGTAAAACGTTATATGGGAGGTGGGCGTAAAAGTGGGCGTGGCATTTTAATTTTTTGGCACAATAATGACATTGCCTAGGGGGATATACGTAGCAAATTTGATCATCATACCTCTAATTTTGGCGGTTTTATGAGCTTTTAAATTTCATTAACGGTAGATAACGTGAAAAGGGGGCGTTATAGTAGGCGTGTCAAAGTTATTTTTGCGAATGAGTACATTTAAGATGTTTCAATATAGCACTTTATTATTCCAAAATCTTTATTAATAGAGAAATTATCTGAATTTTAGGTAAAACGTTATATGGGAGGTGGGCGTAAAAGTGGGCGTGGCACATTGATTTTCCGTTACAAAAAAGCGTCTCACCAAAAAGCAAAGTGTGCAAAATTTCAGAGTCGTACATCAAATTTTGTTGCTTTTATGACGTTTTTGTTTTTAAATATACCGAAAAATACACTGTGCGGTATAAATTTTCGTACATTTTGATCGATAACTCCTTTCCTAATGATTAGATTTAGGTAATTTTAGGTGAGAAATATTGTTTTGACTCGAGAAATATATATTCGAAGTTTCATGACTGTACGTTAATCCGTTTGGACACAATACCATTTTATTCGATGTTCGTAGGACACGGTTTTTTCGACCTACTCTTGCATTCCGAGCTATAACTCACTTCCTAATATTCCGATATAGCCCATTTTCAATACCAAACAAACCTTGTCTATAAGAAAGATTCTGGCAAAATTTGAGCCTCCTAGCTTTTTCGGTGCGACCTCTATCGTGCTTTCAACAGACGGACAGACGGATGGACATAGCTAGATCGTCATCAAATCAAACCCTGATTCAGAATATATATACTTTATGGGGTCTAAAATGGATATTTCGATGTGTTACAAACGGAATGACAAAATGAATATACCCCCACCATTTTTTTGGTGGCGGGTATAAAAAAATTTGATTCATAATATATAACCAAGGAATATTAATTCATCAGGTAATTGCAGTTCGAAAAGATTTTTTTTGTGTATTTTTATATATATATATATATATATATATGAGGTTTGACATTTGAAATAAATGACAGAGGAGAGAAAACTGTTTGTGATCTATAGACTTTGACAGCTAAAATTGAAAATAAGTGAAGAAAAAAATTATCAGCTGACGAAACAGGACTACCTGATGAATAAATATGTCTTGATATATAACCTTGAGTTAGAAAATACTAATTAAAGCAATATTTGATACTAAACATAGTTTTTATTTTTCATATTTAATCATGATTAGACGAACAGAGTTAAGAAGAAAATTAAACTGAAAATTTCTACAAAGAGAAAACTAGTTGAAATCTTTTTACTATCGATTGATAAATTGATCAAGGGATATACTAGAAATGTGTCTGTCCATCGTTATTTTGGACCTGCATGCATTTGTTTGGCATTTAAAATTAATCAGTAATTCAATATCAATCTATACGTTCATTCAAGGTACACTTACATATACCAGGTGGCGGTGCCAGCCCAGCTGACTATTTTTTTGTGTTCTGGAGTATGTCAAACTACATATTTAAAAAAACGATTTCAATTCCGGAAATTGTCAAACTCCATGCATAAAAAAGAGAGACAAAAATTGCTCTCCTTTACGCTATCACCTTATGTAATTACACCATGCGTTCATTCACATTTTTATTATATTAAATTTTTTATAAATTTGTAAAAAATGAGTATTATTATGTATGTAAAATATAATTATAAGTATATGTGTGTGTATGTCAAAATTTTTCAACACATTTAAATGCAAAACTTATTTTTAAATTTAAGAATTATTCGAAACTATTTTTTAATAACAATTTTGAATCTGATAACTGACTTGTAGATCTGCGTTAGCTGCTTCGTTTTGGTTCATATTTTCCTTGCGTATACGCACATATAAGTTGCAAATAACGAAGAATATAACAATTTGAAGAACTAGATTTGGAGATAGAAATAAGTATACATCAAAATATTTTTCTTTATAAAAAACAATTAAAATTTTAAAGACGTTTTAGTTCGTATCGTACAAGTTAATACTATACTATAGGTGATCAACATTACGCCTTCATTCGTGACATCAGTTCCTACAGTAGCACTAAAGAATACTAAGCAACTAAAAATGATACCAATTAAATATATGATCAGCCATGGTAGCAACAAATTGTGGCGTCTCTGTAAATATTAGAAATTATTTTGTCAGTTTTGTTTTAAGACTATCTAAGGAAGTTACATACATACCTTGATTATACCAATTACTAGAAGCCCTGATATGAGGGCTATTGTAAAACATATTACCATTATAAGAATTATTCTCGTTGACGCTAAAAGAATTTAATTAATAAAATTAGTGACATTTAATTATATGCATGTAAATTAGGGTGGGGCGATTTGAACATCTTAATGGGCGCTTCGCGTTTCTGATTCTTGGGATTTTACTGAGCAAAAAAATTCAATAGACCAAATGTCTACGGTGAAAATCGAGCTTCCAGATTTTGACTTTAAGTTTTTACTCAGACTTTATTTTTTTTTGGAAAATTTGCAAATTTTCTTGGGCTCATATTTCGTAAACTATTTAAAATTTTAACAGTAAAGTTGTAGCTATTGTCTCGGGCTGTTTAAAAATGACTTTGTGCACTTTGTGCTTCATTTCGTTCATTCGTGGAGTATGCTTACAAATTTTTGAACTAAAATAAATTTGTAAAATGTGTGTACCTGAAGATTGGCAGAAGCATTGGCAAATTCAAGTAAAAAATTAACAATAACAATAATGCAAAATAAGGATAACACTAAAGCTCATTAAAAGATTAAAAAAAAATAAATAATGGTTACACTTTTTGAAGTATAATACTTGAAACCTTTCATACAAAGATTATCTTTTGAATGAGCAAAACAACTTCACCATAGTAAAGATGAAAGCTCGAAATGTTGACTGAGCCGTTCAGTTACTCCCATAGCTTCCTCCAAAAAGCAGCGTCAAAACACCTAAGTTCGAGAGCATTAAGAATCTCTAGAATTTTATCTTCTATATACCACTTATTTACTATGGAAATGATCCAAGGAGAGGATGGAGATGATCCTGATGATGTCATGGAATCTGATTATGACAACTACAAAATGTAAAAAAAACACAAGTTGTTTTTAATAAATTGTTATTGAAAAACAAGTTATAGTGCTGTATTCGGCTGTACCACATCTTAATATACCCTTTAGAAAATTGTAGATGCGAAACTATAGGCATTTGCATGCATACAAGTTGTTTGTGAAACAGATTTTGGCTTGATAAATCTTTGCCGTTGTTGATATATGGCAGTTCATCATATACTTCTTGTTGTGTGTGATCATGTTCGTGCAACCTACAGTAATCAAACAAAAAACTTAGCATTCGCATACATTCTTACACACGAGTAAGCATAACAAATATAACAAACAAAAAGGAACAACAAAAAACGCACACATTTTTTATTATCATGTGCAATACCACTTGGTCTTGTTGTTATTATGTATAATAGAATTATGTTTTTTTTTCATATTTCAGCCGCTAATGCGTTAAAATCGCTGATTTTCATTACCAAAATTTTCGAAAGTATTTCCAATAAATTGATACTACCTACTAGTCCGTGAGATATTTAAAGACTTCAAAAAGTTGATTTCAACGCTTCAACGGACGGACATTACTAAATCAGCTTTTCTATCTATTTGGATTTAGAAAAAATATACTTAATAGGGTCGGAAATGAATACTGTAGAAATTGCAAACCAAATGACAAACTTATTATATCCTTTTACACTCTCGTGTAAAGGATATAAATACAAATAGCTTATAAGTTTTTCTTAAAATTAAAAAAAAAACAAAGCAGAAGGAGAATATTGCGACTTTCCTTACTTCAAAGGTGGTTTTTGGGTATTTGTATATGAAAAAGATTTTATCTTGTTAGATTAAAATATATCTCAATATCTCTATTAATCAAACAGTAATTTAAGTTAAATTAAAGTTAAGTTAATAAATTAAAACTCTTATTTTCATCTGAAATGATGATTTTAAAAATATTTTTTTTTTTTTTTAAATTTTCGCATTATTTTAACATAATAATGAAAATAGTTTTGACTTAACTAAATTATTACTTTAGAGCGTTGTACAAGTTACGTTGTACAGTTAATAAAATCAAATCTTACTGAAGTTTTTATTTATTTTTGATTTAGAACTGGCTTATAATTTTAAGATAGTTTAATTTTAAAAAATTAAAAAAAAATTATTGTCATTAATCATTAATATGGCAAAACTTAAAAAACATATTTGCAATAAAATTGATTAATTTTTGGTTTTCTTATAAAATTTCGAAACTATGTTGATTTTTGTTAAATTAAAATATTTACATTAAATATTTATTTACATTTTATATAAACTTGTAAGATTAGGATATATGTAGAAATATCGGTCATCTAATCCAGATTTTTAAATAATTTCTTATATCTTAGCAATAATCCTTAAACATGTATGTTCAATCTAAACAAAAACATTTCTTTAATCTCTTTAAGCTTATTTTGAGTAAATGAAATTTTTATATATTGCCTTTTTCTGCAGTATATTTAGTACATATTTATAACATGTCGAAAATATTTACATGAAAAAAAAATTGTAACTAATGATACAAATAAGCATCATTAGATTTTTTCACGGCCAAATAGTTGACATTATGAATTTAATCTCAAATATAATTATAAAAGTGGTATGTTTTTAATAGATGTTTCCTTCTCTTTAGGTTAAGTTACAATTAAAAAATTATTTTTAACTTACCACCGGGCTTCACTGATTTACTGATATCCTGTTCACTTTGGATTTGTACTAAGAATACACCCATTAGAATAAAAATTCCCATACTGGCCACCATATACAGTGAACCAACGATGATGCCCAAGGAGTAACGACTACTGCAGTTCATTTTTTGTTGTTTGTAATTTTGTTTAAAACTCTTAAAAACAATTAAATCTTTAAAATATTTAAAGACTCTAAAATACTAAACAAAATTTATTGAAGTTCAAAATTCAACTGACCATTTAAATAGAACTATCTTTAAATTAATCTACAAACAGTAAACAAAAAACACAAAAAACAAAAAAACAAGTAAGAGCACTATATTCGGCTGTGCCGAATTTTCGATACCCACCACCAATTTTATGTACTTTTATAGCACAAAATTTATTATTTTGTTTTAACCAGTAATCGCTATGGAATAATATTTTTATACTAAAACATGTATCACTTTCTTTGAATAACTTCGATATGCTAGTAAAATGTTTTCGTAAATTTAGTCTTTTAATAAAAGTAGGCGTTAAAGTAGGTGTGTCAATATAGTTTTTGCTAATAAATACAACTTAGATATTTCAATAAAGTTCTTTAATCTACCGAAACCTTTGAGAAATTGTATGAATTTAATTTAAAGCGTTAGATGAAAGGTAGGCGTTTAAGTGGGCGTGGCACCTACATTTTCTGATATTACAACTACATTGACTTAAAAGCTATATGTGCGAAATTTCATTATCATACCTCTGATTCTGTCGGTTTTATGACCTTTTACATTTCATTGACAGTGATTTTTAAAAAGTGGGCGTTAAAGTAGGCGTGTCAATATAGTTTTTTAATAAATTCTACTTGCATATTTCAATATAGCCCTTTATTCTTCTAAAAACTTTGTCTAACGAGAAATTATCCATAGAGAAATTATATGAATTTAAGAAAAATCGTTATATGAGAGCGGGCGTAAAAGTTGGCGTTCCGTTTGTAGAAATTTTTTGACTAAAAAGCAATGTTTGCAAAACTTCAGAATCATACATCAATTTTTGTCAGTTTTTTTTACGTTATTAATTTTAAATATCCCGCAAAAGACATTGGACAAATATTCTTTTTACTCAGGAAACATACATTCAAAATTTCATAGCTCTACTTCAATGCGTTTAGACACAATCGCATTTTATTCGATGTTGAAAAGACATTGCTTTTTTGACCTACTCTTGCATTACGACCTATGTATACCTCTCTTTCTAATATTCCGACTTAGCCCATATTCAATATTAATCAAATCTTGTGTATTAGAAATATTTGGCAAAATTTGAGCCCCCAACTTTTTCGGTTAAAGTTCTATCATGCTTTTAACAGACGGACAGACGGATGGACATAGCTAGATCGTGTTGAAATGTAGCCAGGACTTAGAAAAGATATACTTTATGGGGTCTAAAATGGATATTTCGATGTGTTACAAACGGAATGACAAAATGAATGTAGCCTCACCATTTTTTTTGTTGGAGGGTATAAAATACAAAAAACAAACAAAAAACGGGAGAACAATTTTTTATACATCGTACATATTTATAAACAAAGAAATAAAACATGTAAATATGTGTATTATTAATACTGATAGTAAGTGATCAAGCGATATAAAACTAAACCTAAAATACTTACTGTATTCAAAAGGTGTCCTAAATTCAAATGTTCTAAAATAACAAGATAAAAAAATATGACTGTTGTGAATGACCCTTCGTAACTAAGTGTGATATATTCAATTTAAATTGCCGATTTTGTTAAATTTTTGATAACATATTTTTTAACATACTTATGTATGTTAGAGGCGGGTTACAAATAATAATTTATTGCAGACATACTCTTAGCCGATCGCCGCAGGTATCTGAATAGTTATGACAACACAATAAACATACCATACACAGTTGTATTATATTAGGACAGTTTTTATTTAAAAACCACAAGAATTTTTTAAACTTTTGTGAAATCTTAGAACATTATGACAATATGTCATGTTAGTACACCTTGAGAATACAGTTATTATGTGCTAGTATTTATGCTCATACACACAGTTTCAACAACACAAAACTCGCATATTTTTTTTTAACGCAAAAGATTAGCGCGATTTATTTAAAAATTAAAATGGTTCATGTTGACAGATGAACGTGGAAAAAACATCTCTTATATAAATAATTCTGCGACACAAAAATGCGAGCAGAGCATTAACACAAAAATCAAATAAATATAAAAAATATGTATACCATCTGATAGAGCATTTAGAATGAATAAGTAAAGCAACAAAAATCTTTATTTATTCACTTGTTTTTCATCGCTATAATAATTAATCTGATTATTTTATTTTAGCAGCACTCTTAAGAGCATATTACAACAAATAAGAGTACTAATCGAATCTGATATTTCCCTTCATCATCATTGTATATACAGGCAAAAAAAAAAAAAGATATTGTTGTGGTAACCATAATCGAAGAGCAACATACTATGATTGTATGGTTGTGGTTAACAAATATCATGACTACCAGATACCATTATTATGTTTAATTAAAGTATCATTCAATAATCATATGTATATATGACAACAATTGAAATTGACAATCTTTGCTTTTTTACGGCAAATTATTGTTTTTTGCTGTAACATACACATATTGATTGTACTTACCAATTTAATTGCAATTTTTTTATCAATTATTTTTTTACATTTTCTCGTTTATTTTTAAATTTTCTTTAATTTTTCAAAATTTTTGTTAATTTTTTTGACATCTCAAACTTTTAAAATATTAACAATTTATTCAGCAAGAAGAACAGTTGAAATCAAATTATTGTTAAAAGAATCATAGCTTGATTGCTTTGTGATCATACTGTAGTCTGATGATTATTTGTAATTTAAAATGCTTTTGAATATAATGTTATTTTTGTCGCATTAATTTTCTTAAATCATACTATTTTTAAATGATAACCATTTTGAAATTTTTACGAAAAGTAAACATTAAATTATACAATTCAAACAAATGCTTGATTATCGTGACAAAATATATGATGAAATAAAACAAAAGTAACTATTTCTAGTTTTTGACAACCAAATATTGTTTTAGAGATTATAATATGACCGTCGTGATCATGTCGTAACCATTGTTTTTGTTTGCGTTTAGGTATAATAATTTACACCACTTTGTTTTACTGTTTCCGTCGCCAACTACGATTTTCAATTTTTACATAGAATACAGTTATATTCTACTAGTCAAGCCCTTTTCTTCAATACCAATATTGTGGGGGTTAAAGGGTTGCCCCTGTAATTTACCCTTTATTTGAGTCATATATCAGCCATTTTAGGTTTTATCTTTTTCATTCATTCTACTTGTCAAGCTCTTTAATTTTTTTGAAGTAGTTGAAGGTGGTACATTTTGAGATGCCAGATATTACCCATATACAAATTTATTAAACGCCATTTTATAGCAGCAGCCATCGTGGATTTTAAATTTGTTTATAGTGTATTATATTCTGCTAGTCAAGTTTAATACCCATGTCGGTTGTCCAGATGCTGAAAACATCGAATTTTGTTTGTAAAATGTTTTAAAAGACCGAAGTAGTTGTATTTTTGTGCTAATATCTCAGTTAGTTTCAAACCGATCTATTAGCTTTCTCAGGAATAATTTCCGAGTCTATGGCTTATTATTTAGTGTCTGAAGTGAACAGTTTGAGAAACTTGATATATTTGAAAAATATATATATGTACATAGTTTTCAAAATAATTTTGCCTACAACTTTGCCGGCTAGTGACCGATTTGTTTAATCTTTGCTTAAATTATCGCTTAGGGCATATATTATATACAAATAGTACCAACAACTTTGTGTTAAAAAATATATATTTTTGTGGTAAAAATACGGGAAAAAACAAAGGGAAAAAACAAAAAAAATCAAAACCACATACAGATCTGTGCAACATGTGGGGTCTTCTAAACTTTGATTTCAACCAACACACGTACAGATGGTCATTGCTCAATTGACACTCATATTCAAAGGCTTTCAGAAAGTATATACTTTATGGGATCGGAAATGCATATTATAGAAATTACAAACGGAATGACAGTGCCCACTCATAGTACGGTAACCCTCGCCACTCTTCTCGTCACTGTACAAAGCTTAGCGTATAAACAGCTGATTTTCATGAAATGTTCCAGTGCCTATTGACTAAAATTCAAACGCATAATCAAGACTGCCAACTTGAATTCTCGTACGAGTTGGAATTTTTGGAGTACAAGCAGCGGGGTTCTCCGTAATTCGATGCCAAACTAAAAATGCTTAAATTTGAGTGCTTAATACATTGTTATTCGAAAATGTCTTCTTTCGATTCGAATTACAGAGCAACCCCTCAGTATTTATTTAAGTTACATATTTTTAATTTTAACGATATACATTTTTTTTTTACAATTATTTGTATAATTAAAATAGGAAAGATGTAAAAAATTAAACAGCAAATTATTTCAGTATTGAATTTGTTATAAATCTACGCACTGCCCTCACATCAGTCAAGACGCCGGGATATTTACGACGAGCACAGCCATAACCACCCGATATTATACCACAAAATTGTCCATTTATAATACCGGGGCCTCCTGAATCACCTATACAAGAATCTTTACGGCCTGGTGTGGAAGCACAGAACATTGTTTTTGTCAAGTTAATGCGATTGCGATACATGTACGCACACGTGTTTTTTTCAAGCACCTGTACTGTAGCCGTGCGCAACTGGTTGGACATTTTAACAGCTGTTTCATTCACTTTTCCCCAGCCGTATATTTGTACTTCAGCGAATGGGCGCCAATAGGTTTTACACAAACCAATTGGTTGTATATTGGAACTATTAACGGGAGAATATAATTTCAATACCGCCACATCCAAACCCCTTTCGGCATCAACGTAACGTTTAGGGATCATGATTTTCTTAACTTTGGATCTTACACCCATCTGAAAGCTGTGAGTAACTCCAGCTACAACTGTAAAAGTTTCAATTTTTTTATTCGCAATACAATGGGCTGCAGTCACAACAAACTTCGGTGCTACTAAAGTACCGCCACAGCGAAGAATATCCAATTCCAGGAGTCGCACTAAATATGGTACTTCTTTAATTGTGGTAAGTTTGCCGCCCACAATATGTGACTGGATTTGGGGAAAAACAAAACGAACTTGTAAAAGAACCAAGTAGAAAATTTTTAATTCTTTTAGAATTTTTTTTATTTTAATCATTTTAAGGTAAAAATTTTCGAAAGCTGTCAACAACTTTTCACTCTTACGTGTCAAAATAAACTGTTACTAATACTTGAATAATATCTTTTAATCAATGTTAGAAATCTATAATTCTAAAAACGTTTCTAAAGAAAATGAAACATTTGTCTAAACGTTTGCTTATCAATTCATCAAGAGTCTTTTGTGTTTTTCCTTATGCATTAATAAATTTCTTTATAAATTAATTAATTGGCACAAGTAAATACTAAGTTTTTCTTTTGTAGATATTAATTCTATAGTTTTCTTATAATGCTTATTTAAGTAGAGTTATCTTTTAACAGCTTGCCCACCATAACTTGTGGTACAAGTACATATTTATACCCTTCACCTGTGGTGCACAAGGGTATATGTATATACATAGCTTTGTCATTCCGTTTGTAATTTCTACAATTTTCATTTCCGACCCCATAAAGTATATATTTTCTGAAAGCTTATTAATAGAGGAGTCGATTAAGACCTGACCGTCTGTCCGTGTGTTGGTTGAAATCAACTTTTAGGAGCAACTATATGTTCCTCAGATCTGTGTATGGTATCAATCTCTTGGAAATATACAGGAATGAATCGCTATTGAAATTTAGCACAATCGCCCGATAACTTTCTGAGATATGAGTAAAAAACCACGACCACCTCGTTTTTTTTCACAATTACAACAACAACATGCATATATACTGGTTAGAGTATACGTGGCATCGAATCCCAGCTGAACCAAAAATTTTTGTTTTATTTGATTTTATATATTATTTATATTTTTATTTTTTTTTTTATATATTTTTTGTTAATTTTTTTTTTAAATTTAAAAAAAAAATTTTTTTTTTTAATTTTTTTTATTATTTTTTTTTATTTTTAATATATTTTTTTGTAATTTTTTTTTGTTGTTTTTTTTTGGTTTTTTTTTAGCATACATACATACTTACGTAAATTTATAATTCTGCAATGGGATGTTTTGTATATGTATGTACGTATTTTATATGAGATGAATGGTGATACAAACAATTGTAATGCATGACTACACGTCGTGAAGGGTATATAAGATTCGGCACGGCCGAATATAGCACTGTTACTTGTTAGTTTATGATATTGTCCCGTTTTCACAGCGAACGATTATATTAATTTAACAAGAATAATTATAAACCGATAGATAGTTTGTTTTTATGCATAACGCCGTTAAAGTTTAAAGAAAATTTTGACGTAACGTAATTTTTTATACTAATAAGTAGCTAAATATGTTGCAGAATTCAGTCACGAATTGGAATCTATTTTATTTTCAAAACATTTTTTCTTATGCTCTTGTTTTAAGAGATTAATTTTCTCAACAATGTCACCAATATTATTCTGTGGTTTTGGCGCAACGAAGATAAGAAAAAACAAGTAACAGTGCTATATTCGGCCGTGCCGAATCTTATATACCCTTCACAACGTGTAGTCATGCAATTACAATTGTTTGTATCACCATTTATCTCATATAAAATACGTACATATGTATATACTGGTTAGACTAAATGTGGCATCGAATCCCAGCTGAGCCAAAAAAATTGTATCTTATTTTATTTAAGATATTATTTATACTTTATTATTTTTTTTAAATTTTTTGAACAAATTTTTTTACAAAATTTTTTAAAAAATTTTTTAAAATTTTTTTTTAAATTTTTTTAAAATTTTTTTTTTGTAATTTTTTTTTTATTTTTAATATATTTTTTTTTTTGTAATTTTTTTTTTGGCATGTTTTTTGCATGTATGTATATAAGTATGTTGTTGTTGTAATTGTGTAAAAAAACGAGGTGGTCGTGGTTTTTTGCTCATATCCCAGAAAGTTATGGGGCGATTGTGCTGAATTTCAATAGCGATTCATTCCTGGATATTTCCAAGAGATTGATACCATATACAGATCTGAGGAACATATAGTTGCTTCTAAAAGTTGATTTCAACCAACACACGGACAGACGGGCAGACGGACAGACGGTCAGGGCTTAATCGACTCCTCTATTCATAAGCTTTCAGAAAATATATACTTTATGGGGTCGGAAATGAAAATTGTAGAAATTACAAACGGAATGACAAAGCTATATATACCCTTGTGCACCACAGGTGAAGGGTATAAAAAATATTAAACAATATTATTAGAATATTTTATGTAACTGAAGTCGATTAAATTATGGACTGTTTTTTTTGATGACTTTGTCGACGCAATTCTGTTTGAATATTATGAATATTAGATTTGTGGCATCTTCAACGTTCTTATAAAAGTCTAATCACACTCATACCCCGGTTTGCGTCGTTTCGAATTTGCGTTTGTTTTAAATTTCTGTGATTTTGATGTTGCGTCGTTTTTGCTTCGATTTGCGCCGTTAATTTGAAAATGAAAGCCAAAATAGAAAAAGGGGATTTCCCGTCTAATGTAATTTTGTATGTGAAAGTTGTTTTCAAGTTTGTCTTCCTTGGTAGTTTCAAATTACATTTGATAAAGTGGATATTTTAAAGCGTTTTAAATCAGGGAAGAAAACTGTCGATATTGGAAGAAACCTGGGATTAGGCCCTTCTACAATAAAAAACATTTCTTCCAGAGACGCTGATAGACTTTTACTTTTTAATTTATGTTCTATGAATTTCTTATTTTTAATTTTAATATTTTTTTTTATATTTCGTAAGTGTTTTTCATGAACTGTTATTTTTTTATTTTAATAAAAACTATTATTACAAAAATATTAATACAAAATTTTTATTTTCTATTAAAAACAATTTTTTAACTAAAATTATGGTATCGGAACGAATTAAATGAAAATTAATACAAATGTATGGAAAACTGTGATTCGGTTTGCATCGTTTCAGTTTGCGTCTGGTTTTTACGGTCCCAGTTGGCGACGCAAACTGGGGTATGAGTGTATTTTAAAATTATACCTCATTTTGATGTAATTTTTTTTATTAAAATAAAAACTGAGTATTGCTATTGGGGTTATTTATTAGAAAAAAAAATGTATAATAAAAAATTAACAAATTCTCTATTTATTAAAGAACGCTCTCGTGTATAGATTATAAATTTAAATACCCAAAGCGTAAATAGTGAGGGCTGTATATCAGTGAAAAATAATAAAAAAAATGTATGCACATGCATCTGACTTAAGTAGAGGATGTCTTTTTCATTTTAAAATAAAAACACGTATTTTTTTAAATAGTTATGATTTATTTTTTTCATTGTATTGTCAAGAAGACGAATTCCGATTAAGTATGGAATAAAATAAACGTCGAATGGCCCCCACAGCTCAGATGACAAACCATTACTCATTTCATAAAAATTTCCATGACTTTTTGAAAGAAATGTGGCTGTTTCTCAATGTTTTATTCGCATAAACCCGAGATTTCACAAAACCCCGCTAAAAAAGTTTCGGACGGCATTAAGTCGCATAAACTTCGTGGCCAGTTAACAACAGAGTTTGGTGAGCTAATTTGTTCTCGTTTCTGTAATAACGGATTGACAAAATAAATATACCCGCAACTTTTTTTAGTGGTGGGTATAAAAAAACGAATTGCCGACGGTATCCATGCTCTGCTAGTTTCAGCTTCTAAGTAAGTTGAGATCTACTCTGATTCGCATAATTTGTAGTTGCTAAGAACGATGCCGAATTAATGTTTTTGAGTTTTCGGTGACAATCGATTTTACAAGAGCAATGTTTTTAAGAGACCGACAGCTACGTTGACGCACAAAAGTCTTACTGCCCATTACCAAGTTTTTAAAATTGTTTTTTTCTCTCCTCGAATGGTCTATCATTTTCAAAGTTTGCGATTGGTCTCGGAATAATTTTTCCATAATTTTTTTTTAACAAGTTTTCACAATTATAACGCTTTGTGCTTTTGTGAAGCGCTTAATTTTCAATAATCGGAAAAAACATTTGTGAAAGCTGCCAGATTTTACAGCTGCCACTTGCACAAATAAGTTATTATAGCCAACGTTTAAGGGACTAAAGGTGAATTCACCCATTTGTTCAACAAATTTTTTTCCGGAGAATAACATTTTTTACTGAGAGTTTTCTGCAGAACGATTCAACCATTAAGGAAAATTTGTCCGAAAAAACAAAGCTGCCATATAATATAAAAATGCAAACAGTTGTACAAAGTGGCAGCACCGCTAGCAAACTATGTAAATAAATACAAACGTAAATTATTTCGGATAGACTAATTTATGGGAAAAATTTTCCACGCCCATAAAAAAAATCCCGATCTGATGGAAAAAAACCGACAACGGATTTGAGTTTAGCGCATCAAAATCCATATAGTCCACTTAGTTTTAATTAACGGGAGGACAAAAAATGATTTTTTGTCGAGCAGTGTAATGTGTTATGGTTAATTACTATGGTTATTTATATGGCAAATTACACAACGCCACAGAGGAGTATTTGGCCTGAAAATCTGGCCAACATTATTAAACGTGTTTTTTGAATTAAAAGTTCTAGTTTTTTGATAGTTTTAGGTGTAGTATGATATAAGAAATCTAGTGGCAGATTTTGAAAAAATTACACTGCGCAACAAAAGTACACTGCTCAAAAAAATTTTTTTTGGTCTCTCCTAGAAATAAAAGTATATGGACTATGTGGATTTTGATGCCCTTAATTCTAATCTGTTTTCCTTTTTTCTCTAGTATGTAAGGATTTGATTTTAAAGGCGTGGCATATTTCACTCCCTAAATCGTTTGGTTGCCTAATATATTTTGTCATAACTTGTAAACGGGTTCTTCGATTTTAATAGCACATTTAATATATTTAATATTTAATAGCACACATTTTGTTTCTATCTATTACTATTTCGGAGTTATTAAAAATTTAATGGCGAAAAAAAATATTTTTCCTGCAAAATTCGTCAAAATTTTGGTTTTTAAAAATGCAATAAAAAAAATTTCAAGAACCAAAAAGTTTAAATTTTTAAGATTTTTCCAAAAGTCACATTCCTAAGGAATAAAAGTCGGTATAAATAGTAAAACTAAATTAACAAATGTTGATTTTAAAGGTTTAAACTCATTCTTAATAGACTGTATGCACATGCATACATATTATGATTTACGGTATAATTCTTAAAAAAATTTTGAAAATTGTAAGGCTCTTATGAAACAGTGTTTTTTTTTTTATGAAAAAAGGCTTTATTATATTTATTTTATATTATTTAATACTTAATATATGGACAAGTTAAGCTAATAAAAATTCCTTAATGATTGTCATGTCGTATGTACATATATCCTTATTAGCTGCATCAACGGTGTCAGGAAGAAGAAGTGTGATGGTTTCTGATGAAAAAGCTTTTTTTATTAATCTGTTCTCTTTGCATACTGCAGCTTATAAAAGGGTCACTGCTCAGAAATAACCTATTCAAGACATCTCGATTTGTATCGCTGCTGCTGAATTTCCTCGAATAATTCGTACGATATAATTAATTAAATAATTAAATAATTTAAAAAAATCGTCAAAAATAATGGCGCAAACTTGCGCAAACTTTTTTTCTTGTTTCTAAAATTAGAGATTTCAAATTTTATTGCGATATCAAACATAATTCGTAGAGATGCTAACCTCACTTTCAAAAACCTCTTCTTTTTCCTTTTTTGCAAAAAAAAGCGTATAATTTTTTTTGTTTTTAACTTTTGAACGAATTGTTTCAACATGAATATTCAACACATTTGAAATTTTTTTTCTTTTTTAAATAACTTATGCAGCAAGAAAAAAAATTACTGTTAAACCTTTATTCGTTTGGCCACAAAAAAAAAATATCATATAAACATCCAGAAGCCGACAAAAACATTTAAATCTCATATAATTTTCATCACTTTTCTGACTTTAGCAGGGTCTCACAGCTACAAATCACAACTAAAAGTCTTCAAGATTTACAATATAATGTAAAATATTGTTGTTTGTCGAGCTGCGTACTAGTTCTTAAAATTTCTTAAAATTCAGTTTTGCCTTTTTGGCCAGCTTTTTAGGTCAAATACTCCTCTGTGCAACGTTTCTAATTTGGCTCGCCGAGAGATTTCTTGTGACATAAAAAACCTGAGAGAACAAAGAGTTTTTAATTTTAAAAAGTCATTTTAATTTTCAACTTTCATGAAAACGAATAAAGTCTTTCAAGTCATTTGCAAATGTAAATTAAAAAAACTATGTATGTAATATTTGTTCAAATAAGGTTTTTGGTATTATTTATTTTTATTTTAAGCACAAAATCACTTAAAAGTATGCTTAATCTGCTGTCTTCCAAGTAAGTTTCGTATTGAAGTTCTTATAAATTTACGCACCTTCCAGACATTAGTATAGAAGCCCGGATTAGAACAGTCATTACCAAACGATATCACACCACAAAAATGCCCGTTAATCATAGCGGGACCTCCTGAATCACCTACGCAAGCGCCTGCCCGACATGGTGCAGCAGCACAGAATATTGTATTGGACAAGTTGTTGAGTTTACCATACATATACAAACATGTGTCTTTTTCAATCACTTGCACTGTTGCCATTCTCAGCTGATTGGAAGAATTGGTAGCAGCTGCATGCACTTTACCCCAGCCGTATATCTTAACATCAGAGCCCGGATTCCACCTGGTTCTGCACAATCTAATTGGTTGTATATGTAAACCAAAAACTGGAGAATGTAGTTTTAACACTGCCACATCCCAGCCTGTTTTATAATGGATGTAATCTCTGGGTATCACGATTCTCTCAACTTTAGATCTAATGCCCGCTTGAAAGCTATAAGTAACTCCAGCTACTATAGCATAGTTTTCAGCTTCCATGTATGCAACACAATGGGCTGCAGTCACAACAATTTTTGGTGCTACTAAAATGCCCCCACAGACAAATTTATCATTTTCCAGAAGTCGCACTAAAAAGGGTACCTCTTCAATACTGGTAAGGGTACCGCCCACAATGCGAGACTGAATTTCAGAACTAACAAATCGAATTTCTAAAATTATGAAGTGACAGAGTATTAAAATTTTAAAAGAATTTTTCAATTTAATCATTTGAAAATAGAAATTCCTAGAAGTTGTGATCAACTTTCAATTTTTACTCTCTAATGGTTACTGCTGTTAAAGCAGGTATTTATACCTTTTTTAAGACAATATAATAATGTTTTCAATAGATGTCTAATAAAAACAAAACACTTGTTAGAATATTCATGAATTTACAAAAAAATTTCTTTTCTATTATATTCTTTTATAAACTTTCATAATTAATTTAATTGTTAATATTATTCAAAACCTTTCAATAAATACACACTGTTTTAAAGTTTTCTCTATTATACCCATCACCAAATATATTGTGGGGGTATATTCATTTCGTCATTACGATTTAGCTACGTTCGTCTGTCTGTCCGTCTGTTAAAAGTATGATTGAGCTTGAACCGAAAAAGTTAGGGGGCTCAAATATTGCCAGAATACTTCTTATAACAGGTTTGTTTAGTATTGAAAATGCGCTAAATCGGAATATTAGGAACAGAGTTATAACTCGTAATGCAAGAGTATGTCAAAAAACTATTTTGACACGTCTAATTCAACGCCCACTTTCATGGCAAGACTAAAATTACGCAAATATTTAAATAGCATATCAAAGTTATGCAAAGAAAGTGCTACATATTTTAGTATAAAGGGATTATTCCATAGCGATTACTGGTTGAAACAAAATAATAAATTTTGTGCTATAAAAGTACATCAAATTGGTGGTGGATATAAAAAATTCGGCACAGCCGATATAGTACGCTTACTAGTTTAAGTTTCCCAGCAAAAACTTTCATTACGATGGTATAAAAAATTATGGTAATATTAAAGTGCCATTATGCAACAGTAAGCAAATTTAATGGTAGTATAAGCTGTTCGCAATGCGTGACAAGATTAAAGAAAAAAAAAAAATTGTATAAAAAACTAAGAGGACGACTGTGCAAAACTTTTGTTGATTAATCATTTCAAGACAAAAGTTTTCGAGAGTTATAGACAAGTTTTACTTAAACGCTTACTAATACTAAAGTTAGTTTTTAATTAGTGTTAAATATATAAAAAAGAAGCAAAACACTTGTTTAAATAGTTAAAAACTTTTAACAAAAGCTCTTCAAAGTTCGACCTAATAAAACTTTTATTTACTTTTAAATTATGTTTTAACGCTTCACCATTATTTGAACGACATGCATGAATCATGCACAATGTGTGATCTTAAATACATTAATTATATATTTTCATGGTCTCGATAAAATATTAAATAAATTAATTCATATCCTACTCCAGAAGACACATCCATATCTAAACTACGAAACAGAAATTAATCAAATTCGTTCAAACCCTGCAACATTATCCAAACTGGTTTGATATTGAAAATTGCTTAGAAAGTAATAGAAAATACGATTTACCTAAAACGGTATTAAGTTTGCCCAATTACCAAAAAGATTTCCATTTTCATTGGACTTTATCTAGAAATTTTGTTCAGTAAACAAGTGGTGAATGTGTGCAGGGTGCTCACGATTCGTTTCAAATGTATAGCAAGCTATTTTTGTTAGTTAACAATTTGTATAACATTTGTGCACGTGCTAGCAAATAAGCAAGAAATTTATATCTTTTCAATTCAGAAAACATGTTGTTAACTATTTTCATTATTTATAAAAAACTTATTTTCAATCAACGATGCTGCCAAGATTATATCGTAGTCTTTCTTCTTAGACAACACGTAAGCTCCGACAACTATTTTTTTTTAGAAAATTAAAAAATATGGGTTGTAAAACACTTTTTTTTACAAAACATGACTGTGTGACTCTCTGAAGTATGTGGGAAAATTTTTTGAAAAAATTTGTTACAAGAAATTGTACTCAAATTTGTCGCAGACGTATTTTTGCAATTTCTCTTTAACACATTTTTTTTATACCCTCCACCTGTGGTGCGCAAGGGTATATATAGCTTTGTCATTTCGTGTAAAATTTCTACAATTTTGATTTCCGACCCCATATATATTTTCTGAAAGCTTATAAATAGAGGAGTCTGTCCATGAGTTAGTTTATATCAACTTTAGAAGCTACCATATGTCCCTCAGATCTGTGTATGGTATCAATCTTTTGTAAATATCCAGGAATGAATCGGTATTAAAATTCAGCACAATCGCCATAAAAATTTCTGAGATATGAGCAAATAAACACGACTGCCTCTGTTTTTTCCCATATTCTTACCACCAAAATTAAAAATTTTCAGCCATAGAATAATTTTTAGGTTCCGTTGCTACTATTTGTAGATATAATATGCCTCTAGAGATATTCGTGAAAAATTTTAGATAAATCGGGCTCTAATCGGTAAAGTTATAGGCAAAAATTTTTTTGGGAAAATATATATTCCAAAAATTTACAAACTAAAATCAATTGTTTTCGGCTTCAAGACAACCGAGAGAGTCAATATTGGTATCATCTAAAAAGCACTATAAAACAATTTAATTTCATGTTGGCAACCACAACAAAATGGCGGACAATAAATTTATATATGGGTCAAATCTGGTATATTCTAGAACCGCCTCAATATTGGTATCAAATGAATGGGCTTGACTAGTAGAATACAGTAAATTATTAAAAAATGTAAAATCCAAAATGGCGTCTAAAACAAAATGTCGGATCCAATTTTTTTAAACTCCAACAATATGGGAATCAAATTAAAGAGCTTGACTAGTAGAATACAGTAAATGATTAAAAAAATATAAAATACAAAATGGCGGATCGAATTTTTGTACCCCATCAATATGGGTATCAAATTAAAGGGCTTGACTAGTAGAATACAGTTAACTACGTAAAAATTCAAAACCGAGGATGACATCGGTAATAATAATTAAAAATGGCGTATAACATGAAATATAGGTTAAGCTACGTTGTGGGATTATACCTATGTACATGATGGTGAAGGGTATTATGAAATTCGTTACGGCCGAATATAGTACTCTTACTTGTTCTCTTCTATACTTGTCATGCAGATTGATATTTTATGGAATTTAAAAATTAGGAAATAACTTATATAACATTGCAACAAATAAGATGTGAAAAGCAAATTAATTTTTGTGTTTTTTAAAAAGATAAGCAATTTGCTTCTTAAAATGGGTTTTATTTTGCTTTTATATATATAAATAAAAAATACAAAATTGTCATTGAAAATTTGTACCATAGGATGGTGGTGTGCCGCCGAGATTGCGGCGTTGAACGGAAAACATGGCTGTTTTTCGCGATAGTGTGGCACAAGAGCAGTCAACCTCGACTTATCGTGCCCAACAATTAAACATCAACATTGTCATTGAAAATGTGGACCATCGGATGGTGGTGTGGCACCGAGGTGGCCGATATTTATTCCCATACATAATTGCACCATACGAATATTATCATAATAATAAAAAGAAATGACAATAATTTTATTCAAAACCAACATCGGCCCTTAAAATTTAACCACCCTTTATATTTATAGTCTTTGATTTGACTATTTAATAGAACACAGTAAACTATGAAAAAAAATTCAAAATCATGTATGGCGTTCGAAATAATAAAGCATTATAGTGTATAATACTAAATTTGAATTCTAAACTAACCTAAGATGTCGTCATTATACCTTTGCACATGACTGTGAAGGGTATTATCAAATTCGGCATGGCTGAATACAGCATTCATACTTGTTAAGTTTACCATTTGAAATGAAAGGAACGACAATTTCTACAATACTGTCTGTCACTTAGTAATCAACTAAATATAATTATGATAAATATGTGTGCCACAAAACTTCATCATCATCAACATGTCCTTTAGAAAATGTATTAAAGAATTTCAAAATTTGTTTAACATTATATTTCTCAAACGTATAAATTCTGTTAAATTTAGTTTAGAAACTAACGTGTCCTAAATGTTTGTTTTGCTTTTCTTATAAATCTACGCATAGCCCACACATTAGTATAGATACCCGGAAACTTAAAATTAGTACAGCCGTTATTAATCGATATCACACCACAAAATTCTCCATTTATAATTGCCGGACCTCCTGAGTCACCGTCACAGGCATTTAAGCGATTTGTTGCGGCAGCACAAAACATTGTTTTCGTCAAGATGATGTGATTGCGATATCTGTCTGAACATGTAGATTTGTCAACCACTTGAACTGTTGCCGTTCTTAGCTGGCTGGAAGCATAGTTAGAACTTTCATTCATTTTTCCCCATCCGTATATCTGAACGTCGGTGCCCGGCGTCCACTCAGTACTACACAAGCGAATTTTTTGTATATTTGTACCACGCAGCGGAACAGCTAATTTTAAAACTGCTATATCTATGAATAATTTCTGGTAAGCTTCGGGATACATGACATCCTCAACATTAGATCTTACGCCCATTTCATAGTTATGAGTAACCCCAGCTACTATAGTGAAATTTCCAACTGCTTTGCGTTCAACACAATGGGCTGCAGTTACAACAAGTCGTACTGTTATTAAAGTGCCGCCACAGTGAATTTTATTATTATAGAGCAGACGCACTATAAAGTTCGCCTCATTAATGGTGGTAAGGTAGCCGTTCACAATGCGTGACTGAATATCAGGAAAAACCGCAGGAGCTTTTAAAAGAACCAAATGACAGACTATGAAGAGTTTAAAGAACTTTTCTAATCTAATCATTTTGAGATACAATTTTTTTTCGAGTTATCAACAACTTTAACTTGTTAGGAGCAGTTGTAGTTAATAAATGATGTGATCACTGCTATTTATACTAAATTTGAAACAATGTTATATGCATGTCTAGTACATTTCTAATAAAGCACCTATTCAAATATTATCCTATTAATAGGTGCCGCATAAAAATGTTTTTGTAATAAAACCGTTCTAAAAATAAGTGCTTATTTTGTATAGCGTTATAAAGGGTGTTTTTTTTTAACCTGTTAGAGATTACGAAACGATTTACTGGTTAATAAGCTGTCATACTGCGCCTACTTTTTGTATGATTTCCTAGAACTTTATACAATATCGGCTTTACACAATAATCGAAAAGCTTTTCATAATGCCATCCATATATTGATAAGAAAAGTGGTGTTATGACTAAAAATACTTATTGAATTATTTTTAGAACATTATTAAAATGTTATTTTATTTATTTTGTTTTAAAAAAATTTTTAAAAGCAAAAAAAAAACACCTGCTTAAATGTTAGCTTATAAACAATGCACATTGGGAAAAAATTCAACTTTTCTCTTCAAAATTATTTTTGTTAAATAAATTAAATTATTTTGCTAATATATCAGTTTTAATTAATATAAAAATACTTTATCGAATATAAACCTCTATTAAAGCTGAAGGAATTTCAAGTGTGATAATAAATATTAAACATATTATTTAAATTATAAAAACACCTTGAGCTGGAATAATTTTAGTTAATATTTAAATTAAAAGAAAATATGTATTGACTCATTCATGAGTAAAAAGTATATGTGACCTGCTCCACGAAAAGGGACCTCTGCACCGAAAAAAGTTTTTTTTTACTTTTTGAGTGATTCTTATAGGAAAAAAACGCTCTTTCGAATGCCGCAAAGTTTCTATGTCTTTTAGTTTTTTTACAAATCACCCGTAAAGATGAACATAATTAATGAAAAAATTTTAAAATGTGATATAAACAGATAATATATGTGACCTCTACGTTAATTATGATTTATTTTAACCTGAAACTAATTAAATAATAGATAAATTAAATAATAATAAATAATAGATTCAATTCTATCGGCTTAAATCCAAAACAAGCGCGTTAAATCCAATGAAGCGCGTTTTTTAAACGCGTTTTTCTTAATAACTTCTTTTCGGCGCAGTGGTCCCTTTTCATGGAGCAGGTCACATATATTCATATTAAAAAAAAAGAAATATTAAAACACATACTTAAGAGTAAAAGAAATGAAACAAGAACAATCGTCTAAACACCGAGGTTCGCAATCGTGATTTAGAGAGCGAACCCAGTGCTTAATATCACCGTATGAACATGGCTTCAGTCGTTTAAATTTTTCTTTTGACAAAACATTCAAATTAACTCAATTCAAATTGACAGTTGTTCGAACAATCTTATTTCTCTCTCCCAACTTTATGTCTACACGAGCCATCGATTTGTTCAGATTGGAACAAAACGTTGGCGAAGCAACTGTCAATTAATTGTTCATGTTCTTTGAATTGGAGAAAACTTATAAAGTGTATTTTGTTGTTATTTTTATATGTCGTCTCTTTCTTTCATATTCAAAATGCCTTTTCATTGCAGACATCGTTATTCGAACAAGAACAAAACATCGACAACAGCGGTCCACACCAGGCACAAAAAATGTTTCGTTGTTCGAACAAATTGATGCCTGGTGTGGACCGTACGTAAAAAGATAGACGTCAAACTACGTGAAAAAAATGTTCCGAAAAAAAAATTGTAGGAAACACATGGGGGCATCCAGCTTTATTTAACATAGTGGTCTTTAGCACAAAAAAGGTATTAGATCACTTTGTTAAGTTAAAAGTAAAAATCTAGACTTGCTCGAATGTACGTTTGCATGTAAGTAGAAATTTTAAATTTTAAAGATTTAGATTTTTTTTTAAACCTTAAAACATAATTAACATTATGTTTTTATACCCTTCACACAGTGAAAAAAGGGTATATATAGGATTGTCATTACGTGTGAAATTTCTACAATTTTTATTTCCGACCCCATAAAGTATATATTTTCTGAGAGCTTATGAATAGAGGAGTCGATTAAGCCCTGTCAGTCCGTCTGTCCGTGTGTATGTTGAAATCAACTTTTTGAAGCACCGCGACATTGCTCGGACCCGGGTGAGGTATTAAAATATCAAAAATATTTGGGAGTAGATCGGTATTAAAAATCAGAAACATTGGTACATAAACAACTGAGATATGAGCAAAAACCCACGGCCATCTCGATTTTCTTTTCACAAAAACAACATACATACATACAAACGTGTATACTGCTTAGAGAAAACGTGGCATTAAATCCCAGCTGTGGCAAAAAAAATTTTTTTTTTATATTTTTTATATTTTTTTTAATTTTTTTTATTTAATATTTATTTATATTTTTATTATTGTTTTTTAAATATTTTTTTTATTTTTTGTTTGTTTTATATTTATTATACATAATTTATTTATTTGTTTTTTTAAATTTTTTTTTATTTTTTTTAAATTTTTTTTTAACATACATACGTAAATTTATAATTTTACAATGGATGCTTTTATATATGTATGTTTTTTATATGTATGTACGTATTTCATATGGGATGAAAGGTGATACAAACTACTGTTATTGCATGACTATATGTTGTGAAGGGTATATAAGATTCGGTACGGCCGAATATAGCGCTCTTACTTGTTCTAGCTTGTTCAGTTTTTAGATGACGAATTTAAAGAGGTTCACCACATAGACTTTCTTAAATATTTTCCAGATTTAGTTCATCCGCAAATGTTGAACATTATATTAATCCGTTTTATAATTTGAAATTTATAATAATATTTTAAAAAATTTCGAACCTTTACTGTATTGTAACTAAAAATGTGTGAATTATTTTCACTTATTTATAAAATAAATACCGATATAATTGTTTGCCTCTTAGTTTAAAATCAGAAGCATACAAATTTGGTTTCATAAATGTAAAATTTCTAGTTGTTTTTTAAGGATTTGGAATCAACGTGAATTAGTTTCGTAATACACATATTACAAATGTAAGATTTTTTTTTAAACTGAAATAAAGAGTTTTCTTTCGACGATTGCAGATTTTAAACGAAAATTTCTGGCATCACTGCTTGAAGCAAATATTTAAAGAATAATATTCTAAAGACTACTAACTCGTTTCGGATTTTGGTTTCGTGCGGGACAGAGTCGGACATTTTAGTATACCCTTAACCTGTGGTGGCAACAATTTAAAGAAGTGTTGTGTTTGTCTCTATACACATTAATAATGCATAACGGTATACATATAAGAAATAAATAAATATTCTATTAACTTTAGGTGCTTTTAATCACATTATAATATGAAAAATGCTAAAGGGAAAAATAAAAAGCCCGAAAAAATGAATTTTTGACCAATGTGCAATAGTTTCTGAAAATTTGAAGTTCGGCCTAGAAACATTTTATTTACATAGATTATTTTCAAACGCTTCACCATTGTTTGAAGCTCGTGTGCCTAAATAAATGTTTACATTTAAAGTAGATTTATCTATTTGTTGTGTGTTAAAAAAATACT
The DNA here is from genome assembly GCA_941918925.1 of Phyto melanocephala. NCBI lineage: Eukaryota > Metazoa > Arthropoda > Insecta > Diptera > Rhinophoridae > Phyto > Phyto melanocephala. Next base: position 110,516,166 of record OW799237.1, read on the forward strand.
CATGTTCAAAATACGAAATATCGTATATTGAAGGGCCATTGCAGGAGTCAAACGAATGGGGACAACATTTATATTATTCTGTTGTTAAGCTGCCTTAAGTGACAAGAAAAATAAATTGAAAAATATTAAAATTGTTCGCCTGCCGTATCAATTGGCTCTACCCTAGTAATTTGGCGTTGTTTATTTTTTTTTGTTATTGAAATGGAACTTTACTTTAATGCGTTTGTTTACACTTGATATGCGTATTGAGTATAACATGCTTATCTCCATCGTCAAAAATCGCCACCATCAAAATTTGATTACTTTTTAACAAAAAAAAAAAAAACGCTTAATTTGTATATATAAAATAATTATTTGTTAGTTTTTATTTTTTATTCATTAAACTCATTGAATAATAGAAAATATTTATATAAAAATTAAAAAAGAAAATATTTTTAGGAATTGTTAAAACTAAAATGCTATTGCTGAATTCACAAGGACACGTGTCGTGTTGTCATAATATCATAATTTTAAAAAATTTTCAAAAGGTTTAAAAATTTTACAATGAACATTTCAATCATATCAACAATTTTTGGGACATTATGACAGTACGACACATAGGATTTCTTGTGAATATACCTCTTAAACACATGTGTCAATGTAGTAGTTAATTGAAATTTGAATTCAAATCTTGGTAATAAAAAACACACTTCTTGCAGGGCGTAAACTTCGACTTAAACCGTTCTATTTGTTTCTGTCGGTTTTATGAGCTTTTAAATTTTATTAGTACAAGTTTATATCACATGTGATATGTGGGCGTTATAGAAGGGGTGTAAAAGTGATTTCTGATAAGTGTGCTTATCACCTTAATTTTCCGCTATTCTAATAATACTGAAGAAGTTTTATTTGCCAAATTTCAGCATCGTACATCTAAGTTTGTCGATTTTATAACGTTTAAAATATTAAATGGACTAAAAAAGACATTGTGCGAGGTAAATTTTCGTACATATTGATCTCTAACTTCTTTTGTAATTTACGGATTTGTGCCATTTTAGGGGAAACATATTTTTTAATCAATAATTTTGTTTGTGAAATTTTCTCACTATACGTTGATGCGTTTCGACGGAATCGCATTTTATTTAATGTCCGAAAGACATTTCTTTATGGCCTACTCTTGCATTGGAAGTTATTCAACTCTTTTCTTTTATTACCGATTAAGCCCATTTTTTATTCCAAACCTTTCTGATGCACCAGAAATATACTGACAAAATTTCATCCCCTAGTTTTTTTCCGTTCGAGCTCTATCGTGCTTTCAACAGACAGACAAATAGACAGACGGACGTACATAACTAAATCATCTTAAAATGAAACCGAATTAAAAATTTTTATTATTTGTGGAGTCTAAAATGAGTATTTTGATGTGTTATAAACGGAATGACAATATGAATAAATCCCCACACTATTTTTTTGGGGGTGGCTTTAAAAAGGGGCTGAACGTAGTATACAATTTCTAAAATAACATTTTTACCACCCATCTTATTTATCAAAACTTAACAAAGGCTTCTTATAAAGTGTTTATAAAATCGATTTTCTATGGAGATTTGATCTGCTAACACTGAGTAAACATTTAAAAATTGCTAATAATAAAAACAAATGCATATGAACACATAAGCGAATATATTTTTTTTATTAAAAAATTTTAAAAATCATTATAAATGTATTAAGTACACAGTGATACAAAAAAGAATAAAAAGCAAATTACCTGGGAAGTGATAACATTTTTCTGTTAGGTGTTGTCGTTTATAACCTGAAACGGTTTTTGGAATTTATAAAAGCCGTCTAAAATCTTGAGTTACGATAAAACTGGATTTTCGATTATTTATGATTATATGATAAGCCATTAACTAATGTTGCTTTGACTCTTTTCAGATTAGGCAAGTCTCTTGCGCAAGAGACTTGCGCAAATCTTGTGTTTATAGGGGTAAGGTCGGGTTAAGAGGAAGAAAATTGGTCATATTTGAGTACACACTTGCCTGTACTCGGCAATTACAAGCAAGTTTTTGATTTAGCAAACAAAAACAAATAAGAAATGTCAAATAAATTAAAAAAAAATAAAAATAAGGAAAAGAAAACGAAGCTTGGGCAAGTTATTTGCTGTGTCTGCACTTGCGCAAAAAACACACAAAAAAGTTGTATTTTGAAGGCAAAATGGACAAGATTTATTCGGGCAACTATACAAGATAGCCCGAAACGGATTGCAGATTTAAAAAAATACGTGGTCGAAAACCTAAGGTGGCATTTTTAACTCAAAATTGACAAAATAGCGTATGGAACACTTAAAATCCCATTTGAGAGGCCTCAACTCCGCTCCGCTAAAATTGGTTGCTATACAATAAAGTTACTTACTTAGAGGTGAAAAGCTGTTTTTTTAAAAGCAACTTAAGAAAGGTTTTTGGCAAAAGTTTTTTCATATTATACTCGATAACACGTAGCAGTAAAACAGTGGCATTTCTCAGGTGTTTTTTTCTCTGTCGCACAGTGTTATTTATTAGAATGTAGTACAAATCATTTATAATTCACATTTTAAGAGTGAAAGTTGTTAAAGTTAAAGTTTCTTAAATTTATATCTAAAAATAATGAAATTTAAAAAGTTCTTAAAAGTATTAACGATTTGCCATTTAGTTATTTTAGAGGTATCTTTGGTTTTTCCCGAAATTCAGCCACGCATTGTGGGCGGCTCACGTACCAATATTAAAGAGGCACCCTTTTTAGTGCGTCTGCTGTATAATAAGGAATTTTTCTGTGGTGGCACTTTAATAGCACCGCAATTTGTGGTGACTGCAGCCCATTGTCTTGAACACAAGCAAGTTGAAAATTTCACTGTTGTAGCTGGAGTTACTCATAACTATCAAACGGGCGTAAGATCTAATGTTGAGGATGTCATGTATCCCGAAGATTACGTTAAGTTGGTTATGGATATAGCAGTTTTGAAATTAGTTATTCCACTTCGTGGTAAAAATATACAACCAACTTGTTTGTGTAATATTGACTGGATGCCCGGCACCGACGTACAAATATACGGATGGGGTGTAATTAATGAAGGTTCTGCACACCCTTCTCATCAGCTACGAATGGCAACAGTGCAAGTGGTTGAAGTGTTAACATGTTTGTACACATATCGAGATTACAATATCTTGACAAATAAAATGTTTTGTTCTTCTTCCACAAGTCGCTCAAATTTCTGTGTCGGTGACTCAGGAGGTCCGGCAATTATACGTGGACAATTTTGTGGTGTGATATCGTTCAATAATGGCTGCAATAATTTTAAGTTTCCTGGTATCTACACAAATGTGTTGGCTGTGCGTGGATTTATAAAAAGTGCCGTAGAAGCGTTACATGCTTCGAATACCGCAAACTTTACTCATTTTTAATTTGGTTTTTACATTAATAAAAAAGTAATGCTATTAAGTTTAATGATATTTACAAATTGTTTTTAAAGTCTTTAATATATATCCTAGAGAACACATGTTCTTAACATTTTTAACATTTCCAACTCAAACTATTGTTCGCTTTAATTTTTTTAATAAAAAAGGAAAAGTGCTATATTCGGCCGTGCCGAATCTTATAATACCCCTCACCCTCATATTCATAGGTTTAATGATGACATCGGTATTTTTCTTGATTATTGTCGAATCAAAGATGGTGATTTTAAAGTTAAATGTCAAGCCCTTTTATTTAAACCTTTGACTGTCACTATATAATATTTTTTTATGGCGTACGTCCACAGTAATAATCTAGTAAAAATTACACATGTGCATCACATGTGATACACGGAGCAATATTTAAACTTTTTATACCTCCTTTCAAAAAAAAAAATGTTGTGGCGGTTTCTTTATTTTGTCATTCCGTTTGTAACACATTAAAATATTCATTTTGGAACGATTTAGCAATGTTCATCAGACTGTTAAAAGCTCGAACCGAAAAAGTTAGGGAATCAAATTTTTTCCAGAATATTTCTAATACATAAGGTTTGTTTCGCATTTAAAATTGGCTAAATCGGTATATCAGGAAAGGAGTTATAGCTTGTAATCCAAGAGTAGGTCATAAAAACCAGGTCCATCCAACATCGAATAAAATGCAATAGTGCCTAAACGCATTAACGTAGAGTCATGTACATTTCCTGGGTAAAAAACAGCTTTTCCTAAAAGTGGCTCTAATCTGTACATTACGAAAGGAGTTATAAATCATAGTGAACGAAAATTTATACTGTTCAGTGTTTTTTTTTTTGTTATATTCAAAATTTAAAACGTAAAAACTCACAAAATTAGATGTATAATTCTAAAAAAATTTATCTTTGATCAAAAGTCTTGCAATAATGGAAAAATAAATGTGACACGCCCACCTCCCATATAACGCTTTATCTCAAATTAATATAATTTCTCTATGAATGAAGATTTTGGAAGAATAAAGGAACCTTTATTATTATATTATTTTGAATTTATAAACAAAAACTACTTTGACACGCCTACTTTATCGCCCACTTCTCACAATCTACTGATTATGAGATTTAAAAGCTCTTAAAATCGACAAAATTGCGTGATGATCAAATTTTCCATATACATTTATCTTTCTGGCCAGTATTATTACAATGCGCAAAAAAGGGGGTCACACGCCCACTTTAATGCCCACCTCCCTTGTTACGTGTTGCCTTCAATTAATATAGTTTCTCTATGGAAAAAAATTGTGGAGTGAACAAAGGTCTTTCAGTTAAAATATCTTAGTTAAGATAAATATCAGAAGTTACTGTGACACGCCTACTTTTTGCATAAAAGTGACAGAATTAGATGTGTGACAATGAAATTTCGCATATATACCTTTCTGGTATATATCAAAATTAATATATTTATAGTTGCAGATAATGAAGGTGACACGTCAATTTTAACGCGCACCTTCTATGTAACGCTTTATATTAAATTCATATAATTTCTCTACGGACAAACTTTGGAAGAATAAAGGCAGCTATATTGAAATATCTAAGTTCATTAGCAGAAATTACTTTGACACACCTACTTTAACGCCCACTTCTTAAAATTATATGGATTAGATAACGAAACTTCGCATGTATAGTTTTCTGGTAACTTTAATTATAATGCCAGAAATTAAAGGTGAGTAGCGCACTTTAACGCCCACCTCCCATATAAATAATGCTTAATCTCAAATTCATATTATTTCTATATGGACAAACATTTTTCCAGGAAAATTAAATCTGTAATGGATTATATTATATTTACAAGTTGTATTCAAACATTAATTATAATGGGTTATTCAAGTAGAGATACTTTTTTCAATAGCCTTTTTTCGACAGATCGCGTGTGAGTCATGTCATGCTGCCATGTTATTTTTGTTTAGCATTGTTTGGCATTTTTTAATGGAAAGACTTACGCCTAAACAACGTTTACAAATCGTTCAACGAAAATTCACGTTCTCTGAGGAATATGTTTCGTGCACTTCGCTCAACTTATGGTGAACATAATCGGCCTACTGAGCGTTCTATTCGCAGCACCATCATCCATTTTGAGACCCAACATTTATTATTGGATAATATTCGACTGAATAGACCACGTCAAGCACGCTTAAAGATGATGCCAGTGCGAACGTAACCGTCATTGGCGACCGTTATCATGCCATGATAACCTTCTATTGGATGCCTGAAATTGAAGCTCGTGATCTCGGCGACATTTGGTTTCAGCAAGACGGCGTTCCTACACATCGCATCAATCAATGGATTTATTGATTTGGTGAGCGCATAATTTCACGTTTTGGGCAGGTCGATTGGCCCATTTTGGTGTGATATCACATAATTAGACTTTTTCCTGTGGGGATATGTAAGGTCAAAAGTTTATGCGGACAAGCTCCGCTTCGATTCAAGCCTTGAAGGAAAACATCACGCGTATCATTCGCCAGTTACCAGCGCACAACATGCTAACTGGGCATAAGTGTATACCTGTCATGGGTTTGGGCTTTTAGTGCCCCTCCTTTTCAACCTAACTACCTAACCTACCAGTCGAAATACTCGAACAAGTCATAAAAAATTGGACTCAACGGATGGACCATCTGCGACGTAACAACGGTCAGCATTTGATAGACATAATCTTCAAAAAATAAATGCTAAAGAATATTCTTTCAAACGATAATAAACATTACCTCAAAATGGACCACGCTTTATAACCTTGAAACTATGAGGTGGCATGCCCACACAAAGCCAATATTATTTTTAACTACCTCTTGGTAACCAATTATACTTAGTTATCAGTTTCCCTAAAAATACAACATTGTTGAAGAAAAAGAGTCAGTAGTATGTTTTTTAATGCAGAAATTCTTAATGTTTCGTTGTAAGACAAAATAAAATAAATTAATAGCAAATTGAAGTACCACAAAAAAAGTAAAACATAAAGTGCTCTTACTTGTTTTCTAAATGTTTATTTCTTTCGAATGTCAAATAAACTAGTTTTTAGTGTCAGACTGGATTAGGAAAGTGTGTTGACTTAAGCCTTAACTTAAAAAAATCGAATAGAAACGAAACACTTGTTTAAATATTTATTTTTATTAATCAAATAGTTTCTGGAAATTCCAAATTAAACTTTAAAGTTCAACCTTAATTCTGAGAATTTCAAGAAAACTCTTTTCAAAAGCTTCACCATTATTAGAAGCACATGTGTCTAAATTTATTGTTTACATACAAAGTGGATTAATCTATTATAGTCTATTGTCTGTTTAAAAAAGATACCCGTGTTCAAAATATGAAATAGAATGTACTTAAGTTCATCCAAAAACATGGGGCCAAATCGCAACATTAGATCGCTATCGTAATTTTACCCAAACGTTCGTGTTTGCTGTGTTTTTGGTATAGGGATTCGAATAAGAATTTAAAAAAAAAAGTGAATACCAGTAATAGTTCAAAATATAAAATCACTTGTTTACGAGTGCTGCAGCCCAGAACTATCAAATGATTTTCAATACAATTAAAAAAGCAATGCTAATAAAGAAATTTTACTAGACTTTTTTGCCACTTAATAATCACTTTTATATTGGTTATCAATATTTAATTTTATAATTTAAATTTAAACATATTTAATTACTTAAAAAGATTTAAAATTTTTGTTAAACACTCATTTTTGATGCCAACAAATCGTTGGCTTTCTCTTCATGCTCGGAACTTGTCTTAGCTATTGATTTCTCTTTTATAGATTTAAAGCGAAGTTTGATGAACAAAGTAAAAATAGGATACAATACCGTGATTTGTACACCTTATAGAAACGAAATTAAAATAAATAATTTAACTCTCGATTAAAGTTAGCGAACTTACCTATTGCATATAAAAAATCTTCGAAATAAATTCCCACAAAAACATCCCATAAAACTATAAAGCACAGGACAGCCAACTCCAGAGAGGAGAGTATGAAAAATGGAGCCATTAACAAATGACGTTGCTGGATTAAAATATGTAAATAAACATAAATTATTGTATAGTTATAAAAGAAAAATGAAGTCTTAATTAAGTCTTACTTTGAAAACTCCCCGTATCATTAAACCCGCTAAAATGGCCATAATAAATTTAAATCCAACAACGGCGAAACTAAAGATGATGTCATAACTAGCGGAATTTTCATCTGCATTAAATAAAAAACAAAAACAGAAAATAATTATCAATTTAACTAAAGTTATATGTACATTGAATTGTTCTTACCACTTTCCACAGACTCAAACTTTCTAATCGCTCTGAATAGAGGTTCCACGGAAAACAGTGTATAATACAAGATGTGTAAAACGCCAATGATGCAAACATTTTTAGAATGTGTATCCATTGTGGTGTTTAAGGATGAAAAACAGTCGTCTCCTTTAACAAAAATTACTTTTCTTATGCAGTATTGCATAAGTTTATGAATTTTAATAAATCTATTGAAACAAATGTTGTCGTTTATATAGAAAAAATTCTAACAATATTCAGTGCACGATGTCTGTTCTCACTATCAAATAATAAGATCTGTTAAAACAGTGGGACAAAGTACAAAGGAAATATTAAATCTACCTTAATCACAAGTTGTTTGATTTGCTTTTAATAAACATTATTGCAATACTTTGTACAAACAGCATATGCTTGTTTATACGAAGGAGATATAAAGAAACTTCTTGTAAATATGTATAAGGGTTGGGTATAAAGTAAATAAAAAGCGGTTTTTTAATAATTCGAAAAACTCCAATTTTTCAAATACCAATTTTCAGGTTTTTACACCGAAGTAGATGTATTTTAGTGCTTACATCTCAGATTGTCTGGTTCATTTACTTTGTTATAGGACGATTGTTCTGGATTTCAAAATGATTCACTCCAGAATATTTTCAAACGATTTATACCACATACAGGCTTGTGCAATATTTTTGGGCTTCTAAAAGTTGATTTCAACCAACACGACGAAGTCTGGAGTGTGTTGGAGGTGAAAGTAATTTCTAAAGATAGTTTAAAAAATTGTAATACAAAAGTTGCTCATGTCGAATAATTCCAGACATAAAAACCAGTTTGTAAAATAATTCAAAAATCAACAAATTTAGAAAAACCGGAAACAACTCTAGTTGCGTAAAAACTATCGATATACCGAAACTGTAATATTTAGCTGTAATACAAATGAAGTGTGTTTGTCTTTTTTCAAATCACTATGGAAAGACTTACTACACCAGTACAGCGTTTACAAATCGTGAAAATTTTGATTCTATAATTCGCGCTCTATGGAGCACTTCGGCGAAGATAATATGCAATCCTGCGGATCGATCATATTTACTATTTTGCATAATATTAACAAAAATCGAGTTCATACTGAGCGTAAATAAAAAGTCATCAAAATTTTAGACGCGAATAAGATAGAGAAGTAAAATTTATCGATCCAACGGCGCGCCGTTCTCAGCAACTTGGTCTCTGCTGAAATCTTTATGAAAATGATTTTGTGCTATATCCATTAAAGATCTAATTGGTACAAAATTAAAGGCAACAGAACATCAATGGCGTCGTCTGTTTGGTGAATGGTTTGAGAATGAAATGGAAGTTAAACCAGATTTTTATCATCAAATCCTCTTCAGCGATGAGGCTTAATGGGTATTTAAGCAAGCAGAATTGTCATCTTTGGAAAGAGAAAAATTCTTATGAGACTCCACTAGATCTTCAAGAAATCTTTGTTTAGCACAGTTTAAATTGAAGCCCTCGAAATTTAAACATTTGTCTTTGAATCGGAAATTGGAGTCGATCGCTTCAGGCGTTTTTTTATTACTCCTCATGTTGTTGAAAATGATTTGGAAAATAAATAATTCCACAAAGACTACGAGACATTTGAACATATTTAGTAACCACATCGTTTGGTTACCGAATTATTTTAAAACATAGAGCTGCGAATTGATCACATCGTTTGTGGGATTTAGCACCTTTAGACATTTTGGTAGGGGTACATCAAGTTACTGGCGACGCTTGCTGAAAGCTTATCTTCTAGAGAGGATCACATTGATGAGAAAAGAAATTATCGTGGCGTTCATGAAATTGGAACTGAAAGTGAAAAAAAAAACTTTTTAAAGAGTGATTAAATTAAGATTAATTTGTTCGGAAACGGTTCTAAAAAGCATTTAAGCACCCAAGAAATCCATGCAAGATTTACAAAAAACTAAAAAAAAAAAAAAAATAGTTAAGCATGTTTATTGTGGGAGATCTATTATTTTGATCAGGTTTGTATTTGTCAGTAAGATACTTTCTATACGTTGGAGTTTGTTTTAAAATTTGATTAGGTTGTGCGACCAATTCCAACGACAGCAAATGACCAATAAACTCAGTTGTAGAATAAATCTCAAAACCTAGGGCAATGTGAAATTAACAAAAAATCCTAGGTGTCGTATCATCTTAATTCATAATATCTCGTAATGTCATAAATTTTAAATTAATTTTGGGTGCCCCAGTGGGTTCGTAAGTAGTGAACTAGTCTGCTAGTCTGGGGGTTGCAGGTTCGATTCCCGCCAGAGACTCGTGTCATAACAACGGGCAAATGGTCTTTGTTGTTACTCAGCTCGGTTAATTATTACAATATAATTTGTAATTGTATTGTAATAAAAATAAATAAATAAATAAAATTAATTGAAGATATTTTATTGTTTAAGTAAAATTTTTGAAAATTTTGAAAAATTATAATATTAAATAACACTGGACACTAAGGACACCTTTTGAATTAAGCAATAGTTGTTGTATTTAGTTTAAATATAATTCAAAGTAAATATATTTTTTAATTTTTCGTTTTTGCTCCACAGTTCTTTAATTGTATATGGCACTTGAATTGCGTTGCATATTGTGGAAGAGCCAGTTGAGAATCGTTTTTTGTTAAGTCGGCCTATCATAGCAGTACACAGTGAGGGTATTTAATTACACTCTTAATTTTTCATAAATATTATTTACATTTTGTTATTGTAAATATTTGAATGTATTTCATAAATCCACCAACAAGAATAGTGAACATTTTTAATTTCATAATATGTCACACCCAGCAAATTATTTATCTTCTCAAAAGAGTTGCCAATTAAAAAATTTATTAAATAAATTGAATAATGTTTTATTTACATATTTCAAAACAAATACAGTAGACTCGCGGTAAGAAAAACTCTGCCTTACGTGAACACCGGATAAGATGAACATATTTTTTTTGCATTGACTACTCTGTAGCGTGAACACAGTGAGAAAGCCTTATAACGTGAACAAATTTGTCGGTTATGCAAATCGTTTTCATGAAAATGAGTATCCCCGTAAATGATTGCACAGGTTTAGTTTAGTTCGCGCTGCTGATTTAGCATTATCTAATCTAAAGTTTTTCGTGAAAAATGTCACAAAAATCTTCTGTGGACTACAATTGCTCCAAATCGTAATGGATGACAGCTGCTATTTTTGAAAATTGGTTTAACTATTAATGGACGCTATTGGCTATTTAAATTCAACTCGGCAACGTCTTAAAAAGAAAACAATAGCAAAATTCTGGTTGAAAATTTTTAGCTCTTTCGGCGATGAAGAAGACTTTGAAGAGGATATCCCGTTAGCTTTTTTGAGAGAAAGAATTTGTTCAGCAATTAAAATTTGAAACTTAAAAGATAATCCAAAAAAAGGTAACACATTTTTTTATTAGTTTTAACGTACTTTTTTTCTTAACAAAACATATGTTCATAACAATCCGAAATACAAAAAATATATATGAATTTGAGTTAAATCACATGTCTAAATTATTTAAAAATTTTAAAGAGTTACACCTTCATTAACATGAACAACTTCGCAAACGTGAACACGCTTGGTTTTTAATAGTTCACATTACCGCGAGTCTACTGTACTTGTCTCTACAATATACATACAAAATTATTGCTAAAAACCGTTTAATTAATGGTTTTATACCCACTAACAGAAAAATGGTGTGGGGGTATATTGATTTCGTCATTTCGTTTGTAACACATCGAAATCTTTATTTTAGACTACTGAGTTCTGGTTTCTTTTTAGGTTGATCTAGCTATGTCCGTCCGTCTGTTGAAAGCACGATAGAGCTCGAACCAAAAAAGCTATTGGGCCTAAAATTTTACAGAATATTTCTTGTACACAATGGGCTAAATCGTTATATTAAGAAGAGAGTTATAGCTCTTAATACAAGTAGGTCAAAAAAGCCAGATCCTTCCAACGAATAAAATGCAATTGTGTCGAAAGACATTGACGTTGAAAAGAGTTATAGATTAAAATGTAAAAAATTTTTACCTCAAAAAGTCTTTTTCGGTATATTTAAAACGTAATAAAACTGACAAAATTAAATTTACGATTCTGAAATTTTGCAAGTACGGCTTTTTGACCAAAAGATTTGTAATAATGGTAAATTAGGGTGACACGTCCACTTTAGCATTCATCTCCTATATAACGCTTTATCTCAAATTCATATAATTTCTCTAAGGACAACGATTTTGGAAGAATAATAGATTCTATATTGAAATATCTAAAATAAATTTATTAGGAGAAACTACATTGACACGCCCACTTTTCACTTTATGTGCTCTTAGTAATATATATAAAAGCTCATAAAACCGACAGAATTAGATGTATGATGATGAAATTTTTCATCTCGTCAATATAAGTATAATTAAAAACAAGTAAGAGCGCTATATTCGGCCATGCCGAATCTTATATACCCTTCACAACGTGTAGTCATGCAATAACAGTAGTTTGTATCACCATTCCCCATATGAAATACGTACATACATATAAAAAACATACATATAAAAAACAGACATCCCATTGCAAAATTATAGATTTACGTAGGTATGTATGTTAAAAAAAAATAAAATAAAAAAAAATAAAAAAAAATTAAAAAAAAAATTAATATATTATATATAATAAATATAAAACAAAAAAAAAATAAAAAAATTAAAAAAAAAAAAATAAAAAAAATTTTAAAAAAAAATTCAAAAAAAAATTTAAAAAAAAAATTGAAAAAAAAAATTTTTTTAAAAATAATTAAAATAAATATAATAAATATAAAACAAAAAAAAAAAAATAAAAAAAAATTAAAAAAAATAATAAAAATATAAATAATATATTAAAAAAAAATTAAAAAAAAAATTTAAAAAAAAAATTAAAAAAAAAATTAAAAAAAAATTAAAAAAAAAAATAAAAAAAAATAAAAAACAAATTTTTTTTGCCTCAGCTGGGATTCGATGCCACGTTTTCTCTAACCAGTATACACGTTTGTATGTATGTATGTTGTTGTTGTAATGTTGTTTTTGTGAAAAAAAACCGAGGTGGTCGTGGGTTTTTGCTCATATCTCAGTTGTTTATAAACAGATGTTTCTGATTTTCAATACCGAATATTTCTGATATTTTAATATCTCACCCGGGTCCAAGCGATGTCAGGGGGTTTATTTCAACATACACACGGACAGACGGACAGACTGACAGAGCTTAATCGACTCCCCTATTCATAAGCTTTCAGAAAATATATACTTTATGGGGTCGGAAATAAAAATTGTAGAAATTTCACACGAAATGACAAACCTATATATACCCCTTTTCACTGTGTGAAGGGTATAAAAATTAAGGTAACACGAAAATTTAACGCCCACCTTTAATAAAATGCTATATTTTAAATTCATATGATTTATCTATTGAAAAAGTTATTATATTTTGTAATTTTCTATCAGAAAATACAAAAAGGTTAATAGAGGGTTGTTAAGAAATAAATGCGTGTGTGTGTGTGTATATGAAAAAAATATTTTTATTAACTTAAACAACATTACATATGACTTTAATGATAATTAAAATTTAAAGTCTTTCTATATGACGAGTAATAAATTTACGCACCGCCCTCACATTTGTATAGACACCGGGATACAGATGACGAGCACAACCTTTACTAAATGATATCACACCACAAAATTGACCATTTATGATAGCAGGACCTCCTGAATCACCGTCACAGGCAGCTTTGCGTCCCGGTATGGAAGTACAGAACATTTTATTTTTTCTAATTTTAATGATATTGCGATACAAGTACGCACATGCTTTTCTCTTAAACAATTGCACTGTTGCCGTTCTCATTTGGCTGGAAGCACTCTTGCCACTTTCATTTACTTTACCCCAGCCATATATTTGTACATTATCACGCCAACTCCAAGTCGTATTACACAAAGCAATTGGTTGTATATGTAAACCACTAACTGGAGAACGTAATTTTAACACCGCCACATCAATCACCAGCTGGACATAATTTTTGGGAAACATAATATCATCCACCTTAGATCTTTCACCCGTCTCATTGCTATAAGTTACACCAGCGATGATAGTAAAACTTTCAAAGTGTTTGCGACGTGTGTGTTTGCAGTCACTACATATTTTGGTGTCACTAAAGTGCCGCCACAACAAAACATTTCTTCATATAGCAGTCGTACTAAAAAGGGTGCCTCTTTAATGGTGGCACGGGAGCCACCCACAATGCGTGACTTAATTTGAGGCATAACTAAAGAAACTTTTAATAAAATCAATTGGCAAATTATCCATACTTTAAGACACTCTTGTGTGTTATTCATTTAAAAAAAAAAAAAAAAATTTCGACAGTTATGAACAGCTTTTCCTTTTCACTTTTAAATTATAAATAAATTATAATTAATCTTTGGTTTAATCGTGTTAAATGCATTAAAAAAAAATATATAAAAACAGTTGTTATATATTTACTTATTAAATTGTGTTTTTTTAAATAATTATTGTTCTTAAACAATTCTTTTATATTTATTTAGACGCATTTTACCAAGAGCTGAAGTTAGAAAGCTGTTAAATATATTAACTTATTATTTTTTTAATATAAATACACTTGAACCTATAATTTACCGGTAAGCAACAGAAATTATTTAAACTTAAGGTATTTTTTGTAATAGAAATTATATTTCTTATTATACCCTTCACACAGTGAACAAGTAAGAGCACTATATTCGGCTGTGCCGAATCTTTTATACCCACCACCAATTTTGTGTACATTTAAAGCACAATATTTATTATTTTGTTAATCGCTATTGAATAATATCTTTATAATAAAATATGTATCACTTTCTTTGTAGAGGGTGGTTAAATTTTTTAGGGCCCATGTTGAAGGTGAACTACACCTAGTCTTTAAATTTGTTTTCTGCATTTCACTTGACATTTCTCAATCTCAAACTTACTCAATTTGATCTGTAGAAAGATACGCAAATGAGCAACTGTTTAAAGTTATTCAGGTTTTTTTTATGAAAATGGGTGTTTAAATGCACTTCGTAATTTTTTTGATCAACATAATCATTCAAATTCATCCACAATCGGGAAAATTGTAAAAAATATTTAAATTTCTGCAAAACAGTTCTGTATAAAATGTTAGAAAATCTGTGAATGCCTTCTTATTTCGTTGAATAGGAAGCATGGTTGTTTTTTTCGATAGTGTGGCAAAAGAGCAGTCAACCTCGACTCATCATCGTGCCCAACAATTGAGCATCAACATTGTCATTGAAAATTTGGACCATCAGATAGAGGAGTGGCGCCAAGGATGGGGGGGGCATTTGGCCGATATTTTGTTAAATACATAATTGAACCGTACAAATATTATCATTACAAAAAGAAATAATAATAATTTCCTAAATAATTTGAATAATTCAACATCAGCCCTTAAAATTTAACCACCCTTTATAACTTCGATATGCTACTAAAAGGCTTTTGTAAATGTAGTCTTTTAATGAACGTGGGCGTTATAGTAGGCGTGTTAAAGTTATTTTTACGAATGAGTACATTTTAGATGTTTCAATATAGCCTTTTATTATTCCAAAATCTTTATTAATAGAGAAATTATATGAATTTTAGGTAAAACGTTATATGGGAGGTGGGCGTAAAAGTGGGCGTGGCACCTTAATTTTTTTGTACAATAATGACACTGCCTAGGGGATATACGTAGCAAATTTGATCATCATACCTCTAATTTTGTCGGTTTTATGAGCTTTTAAATTTCATTAACGGTTGATAACGTGAAAAGTGGGCGTTATAGTAGGCGTGTCAAAGTTATTTTTGCGAATGAGTACATTTTAGATGTTTAAATATAGCCCTTTATAATTCCAAAATCTTTATTAATAGAGAAATTATATCAATTTTAGGTAAAACGTTATATGGGAGGTGGGCGTAAAAGTGGGCGTGGCACCTTAATTTTTTTGTACAATAATGACACTGCCTAGGGGGATATACGTAGCAAATTTGATCATCATACCTCTAATTTTGGCGGTTTTATGAGCTTTTAAATTTCATTAACGGTAGATAACGTGAAAAGTGGGCGTTATAGTAGGCGTGTCAAAGTTATTTTTGCGAATGAGTACATTTTAGATGTTTCAATATAGCCCTTTATAATTCCAAAATCTTTATTAATAGAGAAATTATATCAATTTTAGGTAAAACGTTATATGGGAGGTGGGCGTAAAAGTGGGCGTGGCACATTGATTTTCCGTTAAAAAAAAGCCTTTCACCAAAAAGCAAAGTGTGCAAAATTTCAGAGTCGTACATCCAATTTTGTTGGTTTTATGACGTTTTTGTTTTTAAATATACCGAAAAATACACTGTGCGGTATAAATTTTCGTACATTTTGATCGATAACTCCTTTCCTAATGATTAGATTTAGGTAATTTTTGGTGAGAGATATTGCTTTGACTCGAGAAATATATATTCGAAGTTTCATGACTGTACGTTAATCCATTTGGACACAATACCATTTTATTCGATGTTCGTAGGACACGGTTTTTTCGACCTACTCTTGCATTCCGAGCTATAACTCACTTCCTAATATTCCGATATAGCCCATTTTCAATACCAAACAAACCTTGTCTATAAGAAAGATTCTGGCAAAATTTGAGCCTCCTAGCTTTTTCGGTGCGACCTCTATCGTGCTTTCAACAGACGGACAGACGGACAGACGGACAGACGGACAGACGGACGGACATAGCTAGATCGTCATCAAATCAAACCCTGATTCAGAATATATATACTTTATGGGGTCTAAAATGGATATTTCGATGTGTTACAAACGGAATGACAAAATGAATATACCCCCACCATTTTTTTGGTGGCGGGTATAAAAAGGGTATATATAGGTTTGTCATTCCGTGTGAAATTTCTACAATTTTCATTTCCGACCCCATAAAGTATATATTTTCTGAAAGCTTATGAATAGGGAAGTCGATTAAGCTCTGTCAGTCTGTCCGTCTGTCCGTCTGTCCGTCTGACCGTCTGTCCGTGTGTATGTTGAAATCAACTTTTTGAAGCCCCCCGACATCACTCGGACCCGGGTGAGGTATTAAAATATCAGAAATATTCAGGAGTATATCGCTATTGAAAATCAGAAACATCGGTACATAAACAACTGAGATATGAGCAAAAACCCACGACCACCTCGATTTTTTTTTCACAAAAACAACATTACAACAACAACATACATACATACAAACTTGTATATTGGCTAAAGTAAACGTGGGATCGAATCCCAGCTGAGCCAAAAAAAAAATTTTTTTATATTTAAAAAATTTTTTTTTTAATTTTTTTTTTAATTTTTTTTTTATTTTTTTTTTATTTTTTATTTAATATATTATTTATATTTTTATTATTTTTTTTTTTAATTTTTTTTTTTTATTTTTTTTTTGTTTTATATTAATTTTATATATTTTAATTACTTTTTTAAAATTTTTTTTTTTAAATTTTTTTTTTAATTTTTTTTAAAATTTTTTTTTTAAATTTTTTTTTTTTAAATTTTTTTTTATTTTTTTTTTTAACATACATACGTAAATTTATAATTTTACAATGGGATGTTTTTTATATATGTATATTTTTTATATGTATGTACGTATTTCATATGAGATGAATGGTGATACAAACTACTGTTATTGCATGACTACACGTTGTGAAGGGTATATAAGATTCGGCACGGCCGAATATAGCGCTCTTACTTGTTTTTTATTAATTTTCTCAATATTTCGCTACTCCGTTCTGTAGCATCATCCTGAAATTGTTGTTTTGATTTTTACAATATTTTGGTGTGAAAAAATAATTATATTTGAAATAGCAAACTTTTTGAAAGAAATTTAACATATACATTTCAATATTTTGTCATATGAAAATATGTGTAAAAAAGTATCACCATACAAATTCGAAATAGTACCTTTTTGATCGCCCATAATATATTCAATCACTTCGAACCTCGGATCAATAGCCTTTAAATTAAAAATTATAGTTTCTCATATGTAGAAAGTACTAAAAAAAAGCTATAGAAATATGGAAAAGTACCTTTTGTGTAAAAAATTAAAATAGGACCTTTTCGATCGGCCATAACAGTTTTAGTCTCTTTCCTCTGATTAACAGTCTCTAATTTCAAAATTCTTGCTTCACAAATGTATGAAGTACAAAAAAAAACCATAAAAATTCGAAAAAGTACACTGTGTCGCCCCTAATTTTCTAAATAAATTAAAAAAAAATCTACCATAAAAATTCCTAAAAGTACCTTTTCGGTTGCCTATAACATTTTCACTACCACCTTGAATCAACAGCCATTAATTTTAAAAATTATAACTTCCTTAACGTAAAAAATACAAAAAGTACCATAAAAATTGCAAAAAGTACCTTTTCAGTCGCCCATAACAATTTAAGTCTCAGATTAAAAGTCTCTAATTTAAAAAATCCAACTCTACAAATGTTTGAAGTACAAAACACACCATAAAAATTCGAAAAAGTACCCTTTGTGTCGCCAAATATATTTTCAATTTCAACGTGGATGAATAGCCCCTAATTTTCTCTATCTAGATTCGTGAACTTAGAAAATACAAAAACTACCATAAAAATTCCAAAAAAGTACGTTTTCGGTAACCCATAAGATTTTAAGTCCCACCTCAGATCAATAGTCGCTAATTTCAAAAATCTAGCTTCATAAATATGGCAAAGACAAAAAATAGTAAAAATGAAAAAATGCCTATATCATTTCCACTGTTAACTTGGATCAGAAATGCTTAATTTTAAAATTCTTAAATTCATATTTTAGGTTTATTGAAGGCTTATTTGGCAAATTTCTCTACAACATCTGTCAAAAAAGCCTTTAATAAATCTAAAATATTTTTTATGAATACGGCCCATAAACTTTAAAAATAACAAGTAAGAGTGCTATATTCGGCCGTGCCGAATCTTATATACCCTTCACAACGTGTAGTCATGCAATAACAGTAGTTTGTATCACCATTCATATGAAATACGCAAATACATATATATAAAAACATCCCATTGTAAAATTATAAATTTACGTATGTATGTTAAAAAAAAAAATTAAAAATATAAAAAAAAAATTAAAAAAAAATTAAAATATAAATAATAAATATAAAACAAAAAAATTATAAAAAATATATAAAATTAAAAATAAAAAAAAAAAATAAAAACTTTAAAAAAAAATATAAAAATAAAATTTTTTTTTGGCTCAGCTGGGATTTGATGCCACGTTTACTCTAACCAGTATACACGTTTGTATGTATGTATGTTGTTATTGTAATGTTGTTTTTGTGAAAAAAAAATCGAGGTGGTCGTGGTTTTTTTGCTCATATCTCAGTTGTTTATGTACCGCTATTTCTGATTTTCAATACCGATCTACTCCCGAATATTTCTGATATTTTAATAACCGGGTCCAAGCGATTTCGGGGGGCTTCAAAAAGTTGATTTCAACATACACATCGACAGACGGACAGACTGAATGAGCTTAATCGACTCCCCTATTCATAAGCTTTCAGAAAATATATACTTTATGGGTTCGGATATGAAAATTTTAGAAATTTCACACGGAATGACAAACCTATATATACCCTTTTTTTCACAGGTGAAGGGTATAAAAAGTACCGTTTTTCTCCATATCAATACACAGTAGGTAATTTTCACTACCATTTTGGGAAAAATTAATTTCAGCTAAGTTTTGGACCGATATGGCTGAAATTTGGATTTTAGAGTTTTTCATGAGCACATACAGCAGGGTGTTTTTGATTCTTTTAATAGTGAACATTTATAGGGTTGCCACGATATAAAAAAAATAAAAAAACTAAATATCTCGAAAACGAAGTGATAGATTTTTTTAAAATTCGGCACGATGAGAATACGCAAGGGAGATAACAAAATCGTGTATAAGCCATATCGACTAAATCTGCTTAGAAAATCAGTTATTTTTCCGTGGGCCTTGTGCTACCTTAACGATAATTTTTTACAAAAAGTTTGCACCTTTTGCTTAAACGAAGCCAACTCTTGTTTGAA
Source organism: Phyto melanocephala (assembly GCA_941918925.1). NCBI lineage: Eukaryota > Metazoa > Arthropoda > Insecta > Diptera > Rhinophoridae > Phyto > Phyto melanocephala. The sequence goes on from OW799237.1 coordinate 110,536,015, forward strand.
AACATTATTTAAATCAATTTAAATTATAATAAAATTGTAAATAGCATAATTTTTTTTGTTTTAATTCTCTTCACAAATCCAAAAATTTATATCCAAACATTGAGCTGAGGCTGTCAGAAAGAAAATGTTATAAACCAAAAACCGAAACAAAAAATAAAAAACATAAATCCAAATTCTTCTCTAAACACTTTTTATCAAGGAAGAACACGGCAGTCCACGACATTCGCAAAGCCTTTGCGAAGTTTATATTTATGGAAAATGTCATTTATTTGAGGTTAAGCTAGAATTACACGTTTTTTTTTAACAAAAGCAAAAACGTCTATCAAAATATTTTGGTTTCTTATAATTACGTAATATCCCCTCTAGTCATCATATTGTTACGTTTATACCTTTTATAAACGTTGGTTTACTTCCTTTAAATAAACCTTCAGTTCTTTTATCGCAATAAAAAACGGTTGAAATTAGTTATAAAATTAAGAGCACTTTATTTAAATACACTCATTGTTTTTATATCACTTTACTTATTACACTTATGGTTATACACTTTTATTATCAAACTCACTTTGATACACACTTTACAAGCTCTATTGTAATACTGATCATGTTAGCTGTGTTGTTCGGCTATTTACACTGTTGCCATTTCAGATATTTTCTCGTCAAATCTAGCGATTTTTAATAATTTTTTGCTGGAAAAAATATGATTTAGCTATTAGCGGGAAATCTAGCGATTTTTGCGATGTTAGTTTTTAACGTGTTTTAAATACATTTGTTGTATACATTCTTAAAGAGTAGCTACCAATTCATTTGTAAGGCGAATGCTATTTTCAATACACTTTTTAATACAGATTATGGCATCTGAAAGGCAAAAACCACGTACATACATTAAAATTCAAAAACCAATTTTATCTTGCAAAATTTATAGCTCGAAAAATTTGAGTTCTGAGTTTGTGAATTATACAACAAAAAAAAACTATTTAAAAATTGCTTGAAAGAAATTAGAAATATTGCAAAAAAAAAAACTTATAAAATCAAAAACTTGTGCATGGTTAAGCCATTAAAAGTTTAAGTCCTGGGTAATGCAAGATTAAAAAGACAATACAAAATGATATTGATGCAGGTGCTCCTTGTCTGCAAAATTGTACAAACACAAGTCATCTGCATCGGTCAAAGGTTTATATTGGAAAAAAATTAAATTAAAAGAAGGCTTCATTTATATCTCAACATACGTGAATTAATTTAATTGATCACCTGAGTGATTTATGTAAAAAAAGATTTCGATGGAACGATTGAAAACCGTATTCATAGAACCAAATGCTTAGCGATAAATAAAAATGTTTTAGTGACCCATCTCTTAATGGAAGTTAGAAACGATGTATCAGGTTCTAAATATAGTGTATTAGGAAATAAATCAATAGACGTTGGTGTCATCAAGTACATAAACTTAAAATAAACATTCTTTTTGATATTGGTATTTTAATAATTATTTTCAGTACTGAAAAACAACAAATTGTGTTAACATTTCTAAGCTTGGCTGAAGTGGCCGATGCGACAGCTTCAATTACGATATATTTAAATCAACACTAAAGAAACTAGATTATAATTTTACATGTGGAATTTCCTTCTGTCATTAAATAAGAAAAACTTAGCGATAAAACGCTAAAATGGACAAACATTTGGCTATTTTTTTGTAATTTATGCCAGAATTTGCAAAAAAAATAAATAATTAGCGATTTATCGCTAAAATTTTGATAATTTTTTATTTTTAGCTATTTTCTAGCTATTTTTCTACTTATTTTAGCGATATTCTATGGGAAAAAGTTGGCAACAGTGGCTATTTATAGTAGCATAGTGGTGTTCGGTAACATTCGACAAAGTTCTCGTATGTACATTCTAGTACATTCGAAAACCGTTACATTTAAATTAAGACGTTAAGTAATAGACAGGAATAATAGAAGTGCCTAAAAGTATGCTACACATAATAACAAACATCATGTTTGAACAACCAGCGAAATAAACTAATACAAATAAAACTACAGTTACTTAAACTACTACAACTAAAATAAATTATAATGTAAAAATAAATCTGTAACAATATTATGAACGATTTCATTCTTTTTGTTTAATAACTGATAAAAGAACGTTTTAATTTATAATAAATTTTCACTTTTTATGCTGCTCTGAGCACGTTGCTTGCAAATGTCAACTTTGACTGCAGTTGATATGCTTTGATATGTTATTAATCTAATGTCATTAACAGAAACATTATTACTGTTAGAGAAAAAAACTATTTTTGGCCAAGGTTTCGGGTCAAATTACTCTCATTGCAATGTACAAAATCCAATTTTAAAATATTGAAAAATCTATTTAACAATAAAATATTTTAATAGACATTCAATTATGTGAATAAATTAATATTTATCTGCTTAAAAATAAACATGTTCTAGAAAGTACCAAATCATTTTCCCGAATTTTCTCCTTTCTACCCCATTATGAATGTGTCTCAAGTTTTGCTAAATTACGGAATTTTGAATGTATGTCTGGTGAAACCCTTATTACAAAATATATTTGAATTGTACGATTTTCTTATGTGATTTTTTGAAACCGGTTATAACCGGTTGATATTCTTTACACCTAAAGAAAAATAAGACATGATCACGACGGTCGTATTATAATATTTATAAAAATATTTGGTTGCCGATAACGAATTATATTCTTTTTATTTATTTCATCATATTTTTTATCACGATAATCAAACGTTTCTTTGAATTTGACCATTAAATGTTTACTCTTCGTTAAAATTCCAACATGATTGACGTTTTAAAATAGTATGATGAAAATAAAAACTATTATTACAAAAACAACATCATATTCAAAAGGCTTTTAAGTTACAAATTATCATTTAATAAACAACAGTATGCCCACAAACCAAACGAGCTATAATTTTTTTTAATTATAATATTATCTCACAAAATTTTTTAAAAAGTTAGATTAAATTTAAACATAAACAAGAAAATGTAAAAAAATAATAAAAATTTAATTAAAATGGTAAGTACACGCAAAGAAAAAAAACATGATTATTGATATTGAAATCATAATCAAAGAGCAACATATCATACCTTAATAAAACATAATAATGATGGCTGTCAAACATCATATGTTTTAACCACAATCATAATATGTCGCTTTTAGATTATGTTTACCACAACCATTTTTTTTGCGTGCACTTGCTCGCTTGTAATTGGAAAAATAAAAAATGCAATGCAAAATATTTTTTTTATTAAATCTTATATTTTTGTACAAAATTTTACTTTTTTTTTAACAAAAAAAAAAATTAATAAGAAAACTCGAAGGTGTGTAAAAAAATGCAAAAAAATCTTCAAAACAGAAAACGTGATGTTTTTTTAATACTCTTTCTCTCCTTTCCTGCTCGTCAACAAAAAGAAAAAAGAACGTCATGACGTTCTAAATCGAGTGTAACACACTCAAATCTTTCACAAGAATTTCGATTTGTGTGTGTTATCTTTTGCAGCGAGGCTTGCCTTAAAATTGTTTATATACTTTTTTAATTACAAAATTATAAAACAATTAATGTTTTTCATTATCTGTTATTTTTCTTCGCATTTCTCTTTTAAAGCATTATTATGGAGCAGAAACTTGTCACCCATACCCCGTTTTAGTATCACACAAAACAGCTGACAACATTTAAATTAAAATGCAACGCAATTACTTTTTTTTTTTTTTTTTGCAATAATAACAACACGTAGTACTCATTTAACTAAAGTACAGATGACCCTTCTTTAACAAGGTAGAATTGTATAATTTGATTAAAGCAATTATATATTAATCTTTTGCTAACAAACTTTTCGATAATATAATCAAATATTTGTGAAACAAATTTTATAAATATATTATCTCATGTCATTTATTATCTGCTGCTTAATATATTTAAAATCGAATGTAGGTTTAGTTGATAATTATTTGTGTTATTATTTTTTTTTAAATGTATGCAAAGATCATTTGTAGCGCCACAAAAGTTCTTTAAGATTAATGAAAAAAAAAAACTGAAGGCCATTATTTTAAATTAAAAAAAATTAATTAAATTATTTAAAAATATAATAAGGATTTAAAAACAAATCAAAAAGTCAATTAATTTTAAAATGTTAAACAATATATTTTGATAAACGAAATTTGCTTTTTGGTTATCGATTAGTTACATTATCGTACAGAGTGTCATCTCTCAACTAGTGTTTTTTGATATGCAAATAGCGTAGTATGAAATTTGAAATACAGAAAACGTGTGAGATATAAAATCTGTAGAACACGCTGATGCGAAAACGCGTGGTGTGGTCTTTCAACTTAAATTCCATATCACGGGCAAACAAGGGGAATCTTTGCATGCTAAAGAACACAAAAAAAAAAGTGTCATTAGCGTCACATGAATAGGAAAACAATTCTCATTCTTTAAAAAGATTTTGTATACTCAAAGAAATATATATACAAACACTTTTTATATCACAGTTTCACACACACTAAGAATTTACAATTTTGTATTTGGAAGAGAGTAAGATAATGTTATAAGAGGGTTACCTGTTCATACTTTAGGTGCAAATTAAAAATCATTGAGTTCCATACAAATCATTATACAAACGCCTTTGAACGATCGAACCAGCATGAAGACTTTAAGATCAAATTTTTTTTGCTGCAGCTGCAGATTGTATAAAATCGGACTACTAATCGCAATTGCATATATAATACCAAATCTATTTATAATTGCTTGTTTTTTCGGAAGTGACTGTAAGTATTTACACAAAAATGCTATCTAAAAAAGAATAGACAATCTTAATAGTTCTCTTATCGCAGATGACATCTACACACTGCCATTTATGTGTGCTCTAACTGTACTAACATCAATGCTACTGATCAAGGGTTTAATAGAAGTGAGAAGAGCGTATAAGATAATTAGACTTTTTACGAGTGACGTTGTCGATAATTGCTAATAATGAATGCTAGCTTGTTGTCATATTTTTATTGTTGTCGACAACTAATCGACACGACAACGACACTATTATTTAGGTTTATTGGTTTTATATAATTTATTAAACAATTTCATTTCTAGGAACGTCACAAACTTTTGCTACCCTGGCTGTCCAATATTACAGTTTTGATATTATTTAATATCATTTTTGTAATTGTACAGTTTGGCGCACTCAATACGAAACAATCATTTTATGTGGAATTTGCACTCTTCGTTGGTTTAGGTGAGTGTTTATTTACATTTTACAAAGCTTAAGTCAAATTACTGAAGCATTTAAATAATTATTAAAAAAAAAAAACAATTTACTATTTTTAATTAAGAAAATTATTTGTTCCATTCACAACCTCGTCTTGTATTTTGTGTCGTCTATTAATGCTATAAACACAACCAAGTCCACCGACCATCGACTACAAGATGTCAAAAATAGAATACATGCGTGCTTATGAGAATAATTATTTTAGCCGCTACACGACTACCGACTACACGGCTACTTTTGTAGCCCGTAGCCAACTTAGGCTAATTTCTATTTTTCTTGGCTACAAAAAACAGATTAGTGCTGCCAATACAATAAATGCATGAAATGGTGGTTTTAAAAACGCAATACATTAAATATCGCTATTAAAAACGCGAAAAACTATTATAGTGGCACCATTAAAAAAAAAATAATCATCTGTTCATTATGTGTTTATTTTTTGTAGTTAGTGGTCGGTAGTCGTTAAAAGAATTAAGTAGTTGGCGACTTGGCTATTTTTATAGCCAGCTTCTTTTGTAGTCGGTAGTCGATGGTCGGTAGCCTTTGATTGTGTTTATAGCTTAAGTTTTATGTTCCAAAAAAATTAACAAAAGTTATTTTTCAATTCCGAATTTTCCACCCCTGTAAGAACTTTGTTATAAAACATACAAAATAAAATTGTATGTAAATAATTTCATTCTGGCTTAAGTTCATTCATTATCTTATTATTAAAATTCCTAATTTACTATTAATAAATTGTAACATAAATAGCAGTTTCAAATCACATATTGTTGGTCACGGGTAAAAAGGCTCTAACTCAAATACTTACAGATGAAGAAAAAAAAAAACGTAATAAAAACTATATTATCATTATGTAACTGCTTTTATAAAATTTCTTGTAAAACTCTTATTTTTTATACTATTGCAAAGAAATTTTTATCAAGTTGTATTTGTGTGAAATGTATTGAAATCACAGAAAAATTAAATTTCGTGAAAAATACGAGTTAGGACAAGTTAGTGTGACCATCGATATGAGTATACCAATAGATATTGCTGATGATGACATCTTATAGGGCCCATACACAACACCATAACAATTGTGCAATCAAGTGACTGTGCCAGCTGATTGACCGTGTATGAGGTTGTGGTGTGATTGTACCAGCTGATGGTGCTTTATCAAAAATAGTTTGATATTTCTCTGATTGTACCAGCATGATTTAGTCGTGTGTGGCAAAATTAGCTCATAAAAGTTAAATCGTCAAGTCATAAACAGCAAAAAAATAAATATAAATGCCAATTCATAGCCATTTCTTTATCCAAACACGTTTTTCTTTGCTCCAATTCGTTTGTTGCTCCTTATATCTTATGGTGTTGTGTATGGGCCCTATTAGCTGGCTTCGAAAATTCATTAAATTGCACTAAATTTAAATAAATAGTTCGAATAAATATTAGTTTATATTTACTTTATTGGTTTGCAAATTTTTTTTAATGGAAATTAAAACTATAAAAATATTGAATTTACTAATAGTACAATACAAGGTGTTTGTCAATTGAAGAGTTATAAATTTTTCTGTTCATAGACGTTTTTTAATGAATTAAAAATTTTTTCTTATTTTATTTTAAAATGTTAAAACATTTTTTGATAAATTATCGGTTTTAAAAAAATTCTTCGAGATAAAGTAACAATATGTAAGTATGTATGTAAGTGTACAGACGATATAATAATAATTTTAAATTTATAGAAGATTTGTGATAAAAAGCTGCGTAAAATATTCTAAAAGTTATATGTTCTATTTCACACTACTTTCAATCATTATATTTCAGTGTAAACATAAATAACAAAACATTACTCTCACGGGGGGAGTACATACAATGTTGTATTCGCAAATTCCTTATCATTTTCTATTCCTACATTTGTAAACATTCACACAAATAATAATATAGGGTACACTTGTTCATGTAGCGGTGTCAGCTGACTATTTTTTTGAATCACAAGGAAGAGATTTCAGTCTAAAGGTTGTCAAACTATATGTATATAAAAAAGAGACCAAATATTTTTTTTCGTCTGCGCTATCGCCTTATGTGATTACACCTTGGGCACAGGAGTTAAAAATTTTCAAATTAAAATTCCTGTGGCTGAGCACCAAAGAATGTTTAAAAAAAGAGAATTCAAGAAAATTTTTTAAGCTAAAATTTGAACGTGTAACACCTATGTTGGCCAACAGGCGAAAAGTTTTTTTCTACATCTTTGCTAGTTAAAGAAATGATTAATCATAGCAGAAACATCGAGTACAATAAAACACAGAGAAAAACAAATAAAACAGCAGTGTTACTAAATAATTATATTGAGGAAATTTTTAAAAGAAAACACTTTCCCGTAAGCGATGTTTTTAATATATGTATGTGACCTTCTCCGAGAAAAGAGACCTAGTGTGTCGAAAAACGGGTTTGTACCTAAGAGTGGATTCTGGTACCTAAAAGGGTGTAGAATAAAATAAAATTAGTTAGATTTCTGATGAAACATTTATTTACCCCATAAAAACGTACAAAACGAACACTGGTAGCGGCTTAAAAATCAAGTATCGAGATCATAACAAACAAAGCATCAACAATAGAAAAGTTATTTTCACACTAAAAGCGAAAAAAATACGTCACCAAAGTTGGCACCCAATCATAACTTACCATACCAAATCGCATCTTCCAACTGAAGTTGTGTTCACAGTGATAATGCGTTATGAAATTTTACATGCGTTTTTCTCAAAACTTGATTTTAACACACTAGGCCCCTTTTCTCGGAGAAGGCCACATATGTATGTGAACTCATTTCATTACAAACATCATAAGGTTAAGTTTTTGTGCAAGTTTTTCTTTGGTCTAGGTCTACTATTGTTTCAAAACATTCAAACATATGGTGAATGTTCTAGTTCAGTTTTAATGTTCTATTTTATTTTTATTTTCATTCAGCTTTTTTTTAATCCAACGTTGTTTTTTAAGTTCTTTTTTCTATTCTTCAATATATTGATGGCAAAGCAAAACAAGTGCAAGTACATAGACTATTTTTAATTTAATGAAATTGCTTGTAAGCAGTTTTCATGTGCTTGCGCAGCTCTTTAATAAATATTTAAATTTTATGCCTTTTATTAGTAACGTTTTTTTAATGGGACTGTGCCCGATGGTCTAGCTACATTATAGTTAAATATAAAAATTTTAAGTGATACAAATAAATTTTCAATAATCTATTTAAAAACTTAAAAAATTGTATATTTTTTTACTAGTTAGCTCTTCCATAAATACTCTACTTCGTGGAAAATTTTTTAAAATTCTTTTACTAAATATGTTTTTGTTTAATTTCGTTACTTTTGTTGTTGTTTTTATGATTCCAGAACTACAAATATTATGTTGGTACATCATCTACAGTCTTCTTAAGGCGGGCTATCAGAAGAATAAGCGATTCAATAGCGGAATTGGAGCAATTTCAAAGATTGTTCACGCCCAGGACAAGGATAATTATAAGGTCAACATTATTGCTAACGAACACGTGGCTGGTGACAGGCAAATTATTACCGTTTAAAATCGTGTACAAACAAGTACAACTTTACCTCCAACAACAACAGCAAAAACTTATGTACTTTAGTTTGAGAATTGTAAAATATTTTAAAACAAAAAAGATATACTACATATTAACAAAATAAATATTTTTCGTAATATTGAATGATTATTTAAACGTAAAGAAGTTTGCATGCTCTTAAATCTTCATATCAAATGAATGAGTAGGAAACAAATATAAATGTACAAATATTAAGTGATAGACAACAATACACTTGAAACAATTTCCATAAAAACACAAAGAATTTGACGGGTGTTTTTATGGGCAGACAATGTTTAATTGCAAAAAAAAAAAAAAAAAAACAGAACAACGTTTTTAATATCCATGTCATTCATTGGCTTTATTAATTTTATGGCATTAATATTTTAACATGATTTCTGGTATGTGGCTGCCGCGGCTAGCACATAGAAGTTTAATTGTCACACACCCTTTGCAGTAAATCTATTTGTATTGCGGCAATAACGCATCGAATACATGCTATTAAGTTCTTAATCGTTTTTGGTTTATCTGTTATAGACTATAGCTTAAATTAGACGTGACATAACCATACAAAATATCTGTAAGAAACAGCAGTTTGAACCAAACTTATGGGCAACAATGAATGCATGTGCTTATAGGTGTTTGTCGCCATAACCACAGAAACCAATTGAATTTTGGTTTCTTATGGCTATCCCATTATGGTTATATCACGTGTAATTTAAGCTTTAAGGCTTTATATATCCTTAGAGAAAATAATCTAAAAACAACAAATCACATGAATGAAGTCGCCAGTTTACAGGTAAATATCTAAAAATTTTCAATCATCAAATGTTTCTTTTAGTAAATACATTCTAAAACCTTGCTGAGAAAAACTGACAAGTCGGATAGAAACTAACTGAGATATAAGCCCAAAAACACAACTACTTCGGTGTTTTTTATAAAACTTACAAACAAAAATAGATTCTTTTTAGCTTCTAGAAAACAGAAAAGAACGATATGGGTATCGAAAAAAGGCTTGACTAGCAGAACATAATGCACTTTAAACAAGTAACAGTGCTATATTCGGCCGTGCCGAATCTTATATACCCTTCACAACGTGTAGTCATGCAATAACAATTGTTTGTATCACCATTCATCTCATATAAAATACGTACATACATGTAAAAAACATACCAAAAAAAAAATTACAAAAAAAATATATTAAAAATAACAAAAAATAATAAAAAAAAAAATAAAAAAAAAAAAATAAAAAAAAATTTTTTGAAATTTTTTTTTAAAAAAATTAAAAAAAAAATATATAAAAAAATAATAAAATATAAATAATATATTAAATAAAATTTATTTGGCTCAGCTGGAATTCGATGCCACGTTTTCTTTAACCAGTATGTATGTAGGTGGTCGTGGTTTTTTGCTCATATCTCAGAAAGTTAAGGGGTGATTGTGCTAAATTTCAATAGCGATTCATTCCTGGATATTTCCAAGAGATTGATACCATATAGAGATCTGAGGAACATATAGTTGCTTCTAAAAGTTGATTTCAACCAACACACGGACAGATGGACAGACGGTCAGCGCTTAATCGACTCCTCTATTCATAAGCTTTCAGAAAATATATACTTTATGGGGTCGGAAATTAAAATTGTAGAAATTACAAACGGAATGACAAAGCTATATATACCCTTGTGCACCACAGGTGAAGGGTATACAAATTTTAATTCATGATGGCCGCCAGTAGGAAGTGGTGTATAATAAATTTATATAGAGTTCAAATCTAGAACTTACAAAAATGTAAAAATTAAAATTAAATGCAAAATGGCATATAACATTATATCTGAAATCTAGGCTAAGCTACGATTTGGTCACTATACCTGTGCACATGACGGAAGAGGGTATTATAAGATTTGGCATGGACGAATATAGCATTCTTACTTGTTTATATGAAGTTTGACATTGTTATAAGACATTGCTATAAGGGCGTATTTGCGGATGCGTGTATGTGCCTTGTTTAATGTCATATTTCATTATACATAATTGGTGTATTCGCAAGTAGCTCTATGTGTCGTATTGTCATAAGGTCATAATTTCTCAAAAATGTAAAAATGAATACGAAGTATTGTATTGTTTATTGTAAAAATATTAAACATTTTTTTAAAATTTTCAAAAAATATGTTATGAAGACAATATGACAGCACTACTTTTGAACTCACCAAATATAGTTTTACTTGTTGCGTAAACAATTCATTAAAGCAAAAACTCTGTGCACGCAAGGTTAAGGTCATGTAAGACTCTAAAAAAGGTCGTTCGAAAAGTTATCTGCAAAGCACATTGTAACAAAACTTATAGTCAAAAGCAACACTTGTTAGAGCCAAACACTTAAAAAACCTTCTACGTTTTCTGTTTCGCGTGTCCTGTATAAAGTTTATTTAAATATATTTTTACCACCAACTTAACTTTTAGTAGTAGTTTTCTCTTACAACAAGTAGTACATTAAACCTAAAAAAAGATTTTTTTTCGGAATTAAAAGAACAGTAACGAGTTAGAAAGAGAGAGAGAGAGAGGGACACTAACATGAAAACACTGACAATAAAATATTTTTGTTTACATTTGAAATTGTATAAAATTGGTGTATGGATTGGTGTCGCGTATATTTGTTTTAATTTATTGATTATTTGGTCAATACTGAGAAATGGTGGTAAGTAGAAATAATATTATTATTATTATTGATTTAGGCCAAATAAGCAGCACCTAAAAGTATGCTTAAAATTTATTAGTACTTATATTACGGTTATACATACACTTATGTAAATAACTATAGGTACACACATACATTTATTGTAATAATTATGAGTTCTTATTATATGTAGAAATTATAGGAAAATTTTTGCAAAAATGGATTTTATATTTTCATAATAATGAGTAAAATTTTGTAGGAAGGAAAATGTATTCAAATTCACTTTTATTCCAGTACTTATTCGATGTCGTTTTCGTGTTTAATGCAACATCAATTTGTCGTTTGTTTCAGATATTAGAGGTGTACGTTTTGTTTTATGCAATTTGACGCAAAATAGGCCACGTCATCACAAGTTTGCTAAACAATACCAAATTGGTGTTTATTCATGTCGAAGTTATAACGATGTAATAGTATTAATTAAAAGAATATTTGTAAGTTACACGCTATAAGTAAATAATCAGGTTTGATGTGCAAAATGATCAAGTAACATAATAAAATTCATCACAACGCACATTGAGGCCAATGGCAGTCAAAAAAAATTCGACTCAATGAAAACTAAAAGAATTCGCTAAAGTACACCTATTATCCGGCATGTTTTTTTATATTTGTCTTGTTAAATATCCCACTGTCAGGTGTAAGTTTGTCTGACAAAATTTCAATTACAATTTAATCTGACAAGCCATATGACATCAGCTGTTGGCAGAAAAATAAAATTAACAGTCTTTGACAGACATGTATATATATAAGTTAAAAATTTGGCCCGTTACACCAGTCAGTAGTGTGCTGGTCTACTAATCTCGGGGTTGCGGGTTTGATTGCCGCCAGAGACTCTGGACCAGTTTGCTTCTCTTATTCTTCCTTTCTATTCTATGCAGTTATCACAAATGGATCAAGCTGCCTGCCTGTTCTACCTGATCTACAAATTTTACATATTAAATGTAAAAAACATGTCGTGTATTAGCTGCTTTATGTTATGTTGAATTCAACATATTTTTTTATTGGAATACAAATGAAATTCGTTTTTTAAATTTAATTTGTAGAACATGCCATATTCATATAATGCAATCAATTTGTATTTGAAGTTTTATGGATTAATAAAATTCAATATTTTTTAAATATTTGAAAAAATTTACTCTATTTAGTAAAGCTTTTAAGGGGACAGATAAACCCCGGCCTTTCATATTAATTAAAAAAAAACTGTTGGAATAAAAAGTTCTTTATGTTTTTTTTTCTTCTTTCGATCAGCGATCGAAGCACAAATAATTTTGAAAAATGTCAATGTGATTTCTTAAAGCAATCAGCTGTAAGTAAGAAGGTTTTCCAAAATATTCTATAAGACGTTAATTAAGGAGAACATTTTTGGATTATTCACTAATAATGGGAATTTTATTTTTTATATAAAATAAACAATTTAAATGAATTTTTTCTATATTCTTAACTTCTATTTTTATTTTATAAAAAATAAACAAGATTTAAAACAAAATTTATTTTATTTTTAGATGAGGAATACGCTATGATTTTACTTTGTTCATTTACTGTAATGACTTCAACTATTTTAATTTATGGTTTAGTGCAAGTGAGTAGCTGCAATAATAAATTAAAAAAATATTGATTTTTTATATAAACTAAGTATTAAGTGTATGTGGTATGTAATTTTAAACGTTATTTGCGTTGTTGGAAAAAATAAGCAGATTAAATTTTTTAGAATATTATAAACTGTTTTAATATTTCAACTATGTAAATATAATTGGGTGATTCACAAGGTGTCTTATCATGTCATATTGTCCTATTGTCCTAAAATTTTACAATGGCTTAAAAATTTTGTTGTTGCTTTTCAAACAAAAAGTTATAATAATAGAACTTTGTACGCTATGTTTATTGTGCTGTCGTATTTAATAAGCAGAGACCTGTGCTAAACGGCAAAGCCGCCTAAGCCAAGCCGCAACAGTTTTTGTAAGCTGTCGCCGTTCATTGTATAATTTTATCGGGCCGACATCCAAATTTGAGCGCAGTTGCTAATTTTTGATAACAAATCACTGGTGGCGTCAAATAAGATCGGCTAAGGACTCTGCTGTTTTTATCAAACAAAATTTAATTTATTTGTTATTTATTTACTTGAGTTTGCCATTACAACATCTAAAATGTACTTTTCGCACAAACTGGCTATTATTTTGTTTTTTTACTTGTTTATTTATTTTTATAATTGTTTTACATCAGCTGATTTAAATTCAAAATAGCACACTTAATTATGAGGGGTTGTTCACAATAGTCTTAATTTTTCATGCTATTATTATAGGACATATGACTTTATGACACTACTGTGAATCCCCCAAGTTTGTATTAAAAAAAACTACACGAAAAAAATCTCTTCATTTTACAATTTAAACTTTACACTTTATGATTCTTATTCCATTCACAGGAACGTCACACTTTGCTATTGCCCTGGCTGTCGAACGTTGCTGTCCTAATATTGTTTAATATTCTTGCGGTCATTGCTCAGTTTGAGGAAGCCAATCGGCTTGTGACTAAAGTATCTTTTTATTTGGCATTCGGTTTCTTTATGGCTTTGGGTAAGTTTGTGTCTGCCTTTGAAAATATCTAATAAGAAATACTTGTATTTATGAAATTTTGTTTTTTTCTAGAACTGCAAGTATTAAGTTGGTATGCAATTTTCACACTGCTAAGAGTGGGTCACCGTAAAACTTTTAGAGTCATGGAGCAGGTACCGCAAAAGCCTGCTATAAAGAATGTTGAGAATAAGGACACGTTCAAGATATATTTGGTGGAAAATGAAGAAGTGAATGCAAGAGGCACAGTTTAGTTATAAATTGGAATTTGTGTTTTTGGTTTAGAATTTACACACGTTTGTAGAACAGTTAACGGAAAGGTTGTGTCAAAACTCTAATAAATATAATCAATAATTTATGTGTAGCTGAAACATGGCATTAATGAACTGGTAATTAAAACACATCTGGTAAACACAGATGGTAATTCTCATTATGCTATTATTATGCACTTTTTAAGCCCTTCGCCTGTGTTACCAAGGTTGCATATAGTCCTCATAAAGTATATATTTTGCGGGGGCTTGTGAAAAGGGAAGTCGATTATGCAATTTTCGTTTGCCCGTGTGTTGGTTAAAATCAACTTTAAGAAGGTCCCACATGTTGCACAGACCTGTGTGCAGTATCAATATTTAAAAGAAAACATTCGAAAATATATTGCTATTAAAATCCAGCGTAATCGCCTTATAAGTTTCTGAGATATGAGTAACTAATCACGATCGTCTCTTGTTTTTTCCATATTTTTACCACCAAAATTAAATTCAGCCCTTGCATAATTGATATACACGTTTGTTATCATTAATAGATATAATAGCAAAAACGGTCACTAATCGTCAAAGTTATACGCAAATATTTTTCGTAAAAATATAAATTTTAATATATCAAGTTTCTTAAGCTTCTTAATCATTTTTGGACACCACTTTAGTGACAACAACATTAAAATATGAAGTTTGGTCTACTATACAATGTGTTCATTTATCCCTTGTATATGAAGGTGAAGGGTATTATCAGATTCGGATCTCTTAGCGATCTTTCTATATAATTTTGTTAAAACCAGTTTTGCGAACTCTTATAACTTACCCTTAAGTTTATTAATTTATTATAAATAGCTGAGATATAAATACAATAAAGCGAAAAAAAACTTGACTATCAAGTTGTACACACTTCACCTGAGCTGGCGAGGGTTTCATTCCATTTCTCAGTTACCACAATATGAAATTGCGACCCCATAAAGTATATATTTTTTAAGATCTTATGAATTGGTAAGTCGATTGAGCAATGCCAGATTAACGGTTTGAATGTCTGTCCGTCCACCTGTGTCTGTCAAAAGTTAAATGTTTAAAGACCACGTATTTTGCGAAAAACCGCTTATCTCTTTGTTACTTTGTATTCTACTATCGCATATAAACCAGAGTTGCCGTAATAATGTTAAAAGCCATGGCTTTAAAATTATATTAAAAAAGTATTCAATATTTTACAAATTACATGAAAAACCATTCTTTGTTGTTGGTAAGCTAAAACGAGGGTATTTAAAATTTATTAATTTTTTATATTAAAGCAGTACCAATATATTTTTAAATAAAAATAATAAAAAAAAATCCGTCATATTATTCGATCTTTTTTTATTTGCATTTATTAAACGCTCATATCTCATATCACATACAAGATAAAAATCTTTTTAATAACAGTATGTATGTGATATTATAGCGATACAATTAATTAGCGATGGCAGTTACAATATATATTTAAAAAAAAAAAAAATTTATAAACAAATAAAATCTTCCTTATTTTCTCGCTCTTATTAAGAATAATATAATACAATTTTTTTTCCATTTAATCTATTTTTATTTGATTTTTTTTAAATTGAATTTTTTTATTTGATTTTCCGCTGATTATTTCTTTCGAAAAAAGAAAAAAAAAACATAATAAGAATAATATAAATGAATGTAAAGAGGAATATTAGAAAAAGTCATCAAAAACAGGATATGTGCTTTTTTGTTTCTGCCTCCTTCCTCTCTATATATTTTGCTTTAAGTTTCATAAGTTAGCAGAGTGTCATGACATAATTGCATGCCATAAAGTCATCGTGAAAATGGCAGCCATTTCTTATGGTGTTTTTACATATGGAGTTCGACAACAGTGCGCACAAAATATGGAACAAAACACTATTATTTGGAACAAAACAGGACTATTTTCAATGATACTAATTGTACATAGTTCTCTAAATTGTTCGTTTTATATATTACTATGAATAAAAATGCATTCTGATTTTTAATTGAATATCAAGTGCAAAAAGCTAAAAATGATTACCTTTTTAATGGGCGTGGCACTGCCCACTTTTCTAATCACGAAGTTGTATAGTCATGACAACTCAATATGTGTGCAAAGTTTCACGAAAATCGGTCTAGAGCAAATACCTCAAAATTATAACTTTTTTTATGGGCGTGGCCCTGCCCACTTTTCTAATCACGAAATTATATAGTCATGACAGCTCAATATGTGTGTGAAAAGTTTCAGACAAATCGATCTAGTGCAAGGAGCTAAAAACTATCACTTATTTCTAATGGGCGTGGCACTGCCCACTTTTCTAATCACAAAATTATTTAGTCATGACAGCTCAATATGTGTGCGAAGTTTCAAGAAAATCGGTCCAGTGCAAGTACCTCAAAATCATAACTTTTTTTTATGGGCGTGGCCCTGCCCACTTTTTTAATCACGAAATTATAAAGTCATGACAGCTCAATATGTGTGCAAGGTTTCAGAAAAATCGGTCCAGTACAAGTAACTCAAAATTAAAACTTTTTTAGGGGCGTGGCCCCGCCCACGTTTCTTATCACGAAATTATTTAGTCATGAGAGCTCGATATGTGTGCAAAATTTCAGTAAAATCGGTCATGTGCAAGTAGCTTAAAATGATAACTAATTTTTTATAGGCGTGGCTCCGCCCACTTTCTTCCACCCATAACCACTCCCTGGTATGTGTACAAAAACTTGCCAAAGTTTGAGTCCGATCGGTTTTACAGTTTCGGAGTCTATAGCTAACACACACACACACACACAGAGTTTCACTTTTATATATATAGAAGATTTTTGCAATACCTTGTTGGTAGATAAGTAAATTAAGACAAGTGATACTTAAAACAAATAGAATATTTGATCTTTTTAATTCAGAAAATGCACAATGCCTGTTGTGTTTTTCCTAATGGTTTTAATATGTGAAAAATGTTAAAAAGTATTAATTTGTTATATAAAAGAGAATAAATTTATGTTATTTATAAATTAAAAATACTTATTTATTTTATAAATTTTCTTGTAAACTTATAAAAAATAAAATTTTAAATAAAATGAAACAACATTAACATTGTCCTGATCTTTTTGTGACTGTTGTAGGGATGTTGTCACTTAAGGTGACTTCGCCTTAATTCAGATTCTACCAAAATTTAAAAAAAATAGTGAAAACAAACTAACCATGCTACTAAGTTATACTTACATTAAAAAATCTCCCAGTTGTGCCAAAATGGCATCCCTTAACAGAAGCTTAAAATAAAAGGTTCACTTATTTTTACATGTCCGAAATTGAACATACATTTTTTGGTTTAAGTTTGTAAAAAAAAATAAATCTGATGTTGGTAGGCGTTTGCAATCTGTTAAAAAAATATTAAAAACTTAAAATCAATAAGATTTGTATGCCTTTTCTTAAATTTCTAAATCTTGTTACTTTTCTTCTATACGTATTATATATCGATTTAGTAAAAGTGCTTCTGTAATAGTTCAGTATAATGTTTGACTTAACATTGTTGTTTTCATATATGGACAAGTCATTTTCGAATACTGCTTACAACGACAAAATATGGGAATACCGGCTAAATACATATTTATTCAACAACATCAGTTGCAATTTTACAGCGTTCGCTAAACGCTGTGTTTAAATAATATTGACACTGATATTGAATAAAATTCTTCGAAATTTTACTATGAAACCTGTAATTTGCGGTCATAGTTTAAATAGAATTGTAATTTTTATAGGAATCGTTTATTTAACACAAACGATTATCTGTTCAAGCGTCTTAATCGTTAATCTGATCAATTATAAAGAGGTTAAATCGAGGGCTAACGATAAGGGATTACCATACGATGAGGATAGAGAATTTGGTAAGATATTATAGGTTTAAGTCACAATTTTCGAAAAAACAGGGATTTTCTTGAAAATCCTATACAACGTTCAAAACATAACTAAAAAAATTTAATGTCACACAAAACCGTAAAATGTGTTACATCAAATTTCTATATCAGTGTATCTCAGTAGAACGTTGGCGTGCAGAACCTATTTGGTAGTGTCACAAGAATGATAAAAACAAGATTATGCATTCCGACTGTAAACAATTTTTTTGTTTCCCCCATGTACGTCACATCAGTCTAGCACCTAACAAAAACAAAACATAAACAGTAAGATTTATATAAATTTTGAGGATAATGAAAGCATTATAGTTTTAGAATTAAAGTATATTATTGAACATATTACGACTTATATGGTAATTTATCGTTTTTAAGTTCATTTAAAAATAATCACTTTTTTTTTGTTGTTTTTTAATTTTTTTGTTTGATATTTATTATTTTTTATTTTAGCAAGTTATTCAGTTTTTTAAATTTTTTACTCGTAATATCAATCACTTGTTCGCTGGTGAGACGTCACAAATAGGAGAGAGGATTTTTTTAAAATTACAAAAACATGAGCAATGCGTAATCTTGTTTTTATCATTCTTGTTAGTGTGTTATACATGTACAGTTCAAAAGAAAGAGCGAACTTGAGTAATATTATTGTGCTAGTGTTGCCAATGGGGAATTTCGCATCATTGACTTCTAAGTAACACATTTAGTATAATACAATATGTGATGAAGAGACGCACAGGAATTCAGAGACTATTTATGTTTAAGGCTTGATGAAATCAAAAATAATTTCAATAATAATAAAAAAATACAGTTTAAAAATTTGCCGAGAATAACTTAAATCAAAATTAAACATATATTTTCGTCTCCTACATTCAGCAAAAAAATTTTTTTTCGAATCTACCTTGTAACAATTCTTTATGTTCGGTGGTGTACGTCGAAATTTTTTTTTTCTTGTAAGACGATACGGTCTAATGTACATACTAGGGTGATCGATTATTCGACTTTTTTAAGAAACCGGTTTTCAAATAGTTTGAAATTTAGAATTAAAAAAAACCGTTTGATATTTTGAACATTAAGAAAAAACCAGCTAACCGGTTCGAATATATAAAATATAATTCCCAAAAAAAAAAAAAAAAATAAGTAAAAAATATTGTAAAAAAAGATTTTAATAAAAATTTTATCTAAATATGAAGTTTTTACAGTTTATATACGTTTGGCTGCACAATGTGTGCTAATACTAATTAGAGAACATATTCATTTTCATATATTTAGCTAAATTATAAGTTAATAAAATATTATTATTCCAAATGATACTGTTCTCTGAAAAAATATAGGAAATAAGTTTTTATGCTATAGCTTCCTGTTAATTTGTCGAAAATAGTTGAAAATTCGCCGCAGGGTAGTTTAAAATTTCGGGATAGCAACGATGTCCCTCTCTCAATTTTAGCTTAAGTCGGCTTAAACAATTTTTCCTTTTTGTCACAGATATGAATTAAGATATATGGATCGCTATCGATTTTATTGGATTTATAGTTTTTAAAGTATTAAGATATTTTGCGATATAATCGCCATACTGCATGATAAACGTTTAATAAATATTGTAATACTGGAGAATAAATGAAAAATGTATAACGACAATAAAAAATTGATAAATTTTTTTTATTTTCTTTTTGTTTAGTTTCCGCTTTAATTATTTCGATTTCTTTAAGTTTGAGTTTCTTTCTAACCTCTCCATTACTGATATGGGGTGCCATTAAGGTGAGTATTTACCACATGTCAAAATGAAATACCAAATTCAAATAAAACTTAAATATTTTCAGGAAAAACATTTATTCTTTATGCCCTGGTTGTACAATAGCTTTTTCTGCATCATTGTCAACTGTGTCTATTTATTTGTAATCGTTTTGAAAAACCTATACGATTTTGATAAACTAACTGCTAAAGTGGACAATTTCGTTTTAATTGCAATAATGATGACATTTGGTACGATCAACTCAAATGACTTTGACTAGCCCAACAATTTAAAATCTATTTGCGATAATTTGGTTTTACTTTCAGGTTTAATTGTACAAGTATTTTTTTATAAAATTGTCTACAAACTATATAAAATTATAGTAACCGAATGTCAAATGGAATTCCTGGAAAATGCTAGTACGATTGTTATAATTTACGACGAGCCCATAGAAGCAAAAAATGAGAGGTAGTGGGAGCTGGAGAAAATAACGCAATTCAAGATTTTAATAGAAAGTAAAAGAAAATATTAAACTGTCAAAGGTAGTTTAATAAAATAGCCGTATACAATTGACTATTTTTTTTTATATGTATTGCCTGCAGCTGTCAAACTTTTATTTATTATTTTTATTATTTTTCTATATTAATTAAAGGCACTTGAAGTTGATTTTAAATTATATTATGGGGGTTTTTTTCTTCTTGTAAACAAATTTTATCTTTTAGAATGCACATTAAGGCGGGTCGAAAAAAAGTTTTGTCAGTCACCCCATAGAATGAAAGACATTACAATGAAGTTACAAAAACAGGAAAAAAATTTTTTTTGCCACGCCCCAAAATACAGCACTTTTTGTTTTATATTTACAGCACGGCTATTTAAAGTCCGATCTCATCATGTCGCATATCGTTGTTCATGGCTTGACTATGGCTTTATTTTTACCCTGAGTGACTTTTTAATCTAATGTCAAATTAAAGATGTCAAAAAAATGATTAGAGCACAGGATATTCTGTACAAAAAGTGCAATAATTTTTGCAATTAAAATGTTTTTGACGTTATTACTCAATCACGCAAAAGATTATTAATGTTGTACTGCTGCAACTCGATAAAGCTAAATATCTATCGCTATTATATATACATATATATAGTATTTTTGCTATTTTATATATCCTTTAAATATATTTATTTAAATATATTTATATTTATTTAGCTTTAGCGAGTTACAGAATAAGGCTGCTAATCTACATTCATATGAATAATTGAATATGTTTGTACTCCAGTAAACACTTTACTCAAGTGTTAATTTTCTTTTAAATAGTGTGTTTTAATAAATAATATCAATATTTTAATGAAAAAAAAAAAAACAAACAATTAGAAAACACATCAATTAAACATACTAACTGTGGCCAAATACGACCATTTTAACCCCTACACGCCAATATAGAAAAACTAAAGTTATTCGTGTTTTTTTTCGTGTTTCCAATATTTATTATAAAGAGATTAATAAACATTAAAAAATAATTTTTTTGTATGGAATTTTATTAATTCATTGACGAAGATATACATGTCTTGGGAAGGGCGAACCATTATCCTTAACACAGTATAGAAATAAAAGATGTGTGCAAATATGATTAGACACGTTTCACGACCGGACGTATTACCGTAGCTTACAGACTAATGTAAATAAAACTCGGCGCACAATTGGGACGAACGACGAATTTCGCCCAACACGATGAAATCGTCGCTAAAAATTCGCTGTGTAAATTCGTCGTGTGAAACACAATAACGAGGAAAAAGTAACATATTTTATAGTTGATAAAATTGTTTATTGTTTGTGCAAAGAAAGAACAAAAAAAAAATAATCAAAGAATTTAAACTTTTGTGAAACTCAACAAAATAATATGTGTAGTTTCTGTCATAGTAAAAACTTTTTTTTAAGTAAACGTTTGCAAAGAATGTCGTGGGTACGTGCAGTAAAAAATAATAAAAATGTTGTTTTTGTATAACAGCTAATAGTGTGACCATATGAAAAAAAGATCGCTTAATAAACATAAACATTTGCAAAAACACAAATAATAAAAAATTTTTGTACTTAACTTTTTTATATTTGTTTTAAATGTTTTAAAATAAAAAATAAAACAATTATTAGAGTAAAAACTAACTTTATTTTCTTAAAAAGTTGAGAAGTAAAACAAAACATAATAAAAAATGGTCACCTTGTACCAATTTGTTCGTCGTTCGCCGGCGTAAGAAATAGAAATAAATATATTGCAGAGTTCGCCGCGTAAAGCGAATTTCGACTGACGCCACAATTGTATGCATTCTCATATACACAAATGTGTTTTATTTTTGATGAAGAGTATTCGCGAAGAAAAATTCGTCGTTCGTCCCAATTGTGCGCCTAGCATAATAGTTGTAGTGCAACGAACTTCAATATCTAATGGTTAAATTAGACGTGACATAACCGTAACCATACAAAAGAGCTGTTTGAACCAAACTTATGGGCAACGAGAACTGAAGGAACCAATTGAATTTTGGTTTCTTATGGCTATGGCAATATGGTTATGTCACGTTTAATTTAAGTTTAACGCTTTGGCTAAATTAGATTTACCAACTGCAAACACTTAGAGCAATGTCCCACTCTATATATAAAAATATGAATTCGCTTTCAAATATTTTTTTTTATATCAAGTTTGATATTGATGTGATATAGCGAAATCACTCGAATTCGCCGATGAGTGGACCCTTACTTAGAGCGTAACAGTAGTGGCGAATTCGACTGTATTTGAGATCTTATGAGAATATTAAACTTCATATAAAAAATATTTAAAGGCGAAATGATTATACCGAGTTTGATATTCTCATGTTGGGTAAACACGTTTCATAGTTCGTAGTCATGCTTGTGGTTTCATTTCTTATTGCATTTAAGGTCTCACATATATCAAAATATTTTGATATATTTTGGTTGCGTAGTGTTAATCGTTGTGTATTGTTTTCAGTTTATTGACGGCAACAAAAAAGTTAAAAAAGCTGAAGAAAAAAGAAAATGGCGATTGATAAAATGAACGATCAGTAAAGAAAATTGCAATAGTTGTAGAACGCTGATTTTATCAAATGTGTTTCGCTCGCGATATTTAATGCAAATGCAAAATACAGAACTGATGTTGCGTTTATGGTTTAGTTATTGGTTGCAATGTGAGTATCGAAATATGCAACATAAAAGATAAACTCTTTAGTAAACCGATTGGAAAGTATATAACTACAATCATATTAAAACCAAAAGAGATCAGCGGATGCGTTACGATTTCTTTGTGTTTGCCTGTGCCCAGTGCAAAATCGCCGGTATTTCGGTTTGCTTCAAAAAAATTTTATGAGCAATAGCGCTTGCAGCTTTTGTTAAGGTTTAACAAAATTGCATTTAATCAGGTGACTGCACTTGGGAAAACATTTGTGACTCACTTTTTTTCAAATACAGAATGTTATATTGTCATAAATTGAGATTTATTTTTTATATGTAGAGTTGACAATCGCACAAATTCGCCTTATCATCCCGCTAATCAATTGAAGTCACCTTATCAGATGCACCTTGGGTTTCACTGTTAGAATTTTTTACACAAGATTTTATATACATTTTTCTAAGAGGACTGCTATGCTTTTCATTTAAAAATAAATACATATGCGAGTAAATAAGCTAAAAAGCAATTCTTCGGAGGACGTATTTCTATTTTAAAATCAAAATCTATTGAATTCGTTATTGGTCGTAAATACTTGTGGAGGTATATTAAACTTAATTTTGATAAATTGAACATCGCCACCTCTATTCTGGTTCAAGTTTCATCAGGACAGACAGATGGACGGCCGGTGTTGAAAATTAATTTTCCTCACATAAATCAGCAGCAACGCATATTATTACCATTAATACCAGTGCTAGTGGAGGGTATAATATAAAATAAATATTAATTGATTTGGTCAATAAAAAAAAACCCATTTTACACAAATCTAAACAAATAATTTACGCGTGTGCCAAATGTAACATACAACATACTCATGTCTACCACAACATACAGATGTATGCGTCTTTAAGGTGTAACTACCTGCCTGGCTTAACTTTTAAATTATTGACGATCAATCAAACTAATTTGAATTTGTTGTATTATTTTAAGGTATTTACCATTTGGCGGCGCCATTTATGATTAAGGCCTATAAACCATGAACAGATTTTAAAAATATAAAATAAAAATCATAAATGAAAAATGTTTTAAGTGATAAAAGAATATTAACAGCACACCTGTGCATTAAGGCAGTTTCATAACGGCTTTAAATGATGTATTTGAAGAGTAAAATATTTAAGACGAAAAGAAGAAAAAAAAAACAGAAAAACCTGTATACTCAGCAGTGCCGAATTTTATGTACCCATCGTGGATGTTAGCATTTTTTGATATGTAAAATAGATCTATGAAAGAAACATACTGGTTCGAAATAATTCTAAAATATTTGTTAATATTGAAATATATAAATTAAGGAGTACGCGCTCAATGGAATGAATCCACAAAAGTGAACATCTCATCTATATTTTCGGCAACGTCTGTTCGTTAAATATCGCTTATACATGTATTTCTTTCGTTATTATGGAGATTTGAATATTCAATGAAAAATCAAAAAATAATGAAATAAATTTTATTTAACTCATACCCCAGTTTGCGTCTCTAACTGGGACCAGAAAAACGAGACGCAAACTGAAACGACGCAAACCGAATCGCAGTTTTCCATGCATTTGTATTAATTTTATATAATTTGTTCCGATACCCATAATTTTATTTAAAATATTGTTTTTTCAATAGAAAATACAAACTTTGTATTAATATTTTTGTAATAATAGTTTTTAATAAAATAAAAAAATAACAGTTCAGGAAAAACACTTACAAAATATAACAAAAATATTAAGAATAAAATTAAAAATAATAAATTCATAGAACACAAATTAAAACGTAAAAGTCTATCAGCGTTTTTGGAACAAATGTTTTTTTTTTTTATTGTAGAAGGGGCTTATTCCTGGTTTCTTCCAATATCGACAGTCTTCTCCCCTGATTTAAAACGCTTTAAAATATCCAGTGTTTGTTCTAAGTTTATTTGCTTTCTTTTTTGACTCATTGTTGAAAAATATTTAGGTTAAACTTTACTTCAAATGTAATTTAAAATACCAACGGAGGAAAACTCGAAGACAACTTTCAAATACAAATTTACATTAGACTAGGAGGAGAAATCCCCTTTTTCTACTTTGGCTTTGTACAAGCATTTTCAAATTAACGGCACAAATTGAAGCACTAACAACGCAACTCCGAAGCCATGAGACGCCAACAGAAGCAACATCGTAATCACGGAAATTTTAAAAAGACGCAACTTCGAAATGACGCAAACCGGGGTATGAGTGTATTTGTTTGTTCTAAGAAGAATATATTTTTATGTTACGATTTCATTCATATTATCTCGTTCTAGATCTATTAGGAAAATTGACAGACAGACAGACAGACGAAAGGACATAGATTACATACAGAAATATAAACATTTATTTTAAATGAAGTCTTATATAAATATATATCGTTGTGACAAACTTAATATACCCTGCCATTTCCTTTTTTTTATACCCACCACCAAAAAAATGGTGGGGGTATATTCATTTTGTCATTCCGTTTGTAACACATCGAAATATCCATTTTAGACCCCATAAAGTATATATATTCTGAATCAGGGTTTGATTTGATGACGATCTAGCTATGTCCGTCCGTCTGTCCGTCTGTCCGTATGTCCGTCTGTCCGTCTGTCCGTCTGTTGAAAGCACGATAGAGGTCGCACCGAACAAGCTAGGGGGCTCAAATTTTGCCAGAATCTTTCTTATAGACAAGGTTTGTTTGGTATTGAAAATGGGCTAAATCGGAATATTAGGAAGAGAGTTATAGCTCGAAAAGCAAGAGTAGGTCGAAAAAACCGTGTCCTTCGAACATCGAATAAAATGGAATTGTGCCCAAACGCATTAACGTAGACTCATGAAACTTCGAATATATATTTCCTGAGTAAAAACAATATTTTACCCCGAAAATTGTCTAAATCTATGCATTAAAAGAGGAGTTATCGATCAAAATGTACGAAAATTTATACCGCACAGTGTATTTTTCGGTATATTTAAAAACAAAAACGTCATAAAAGCAACAAAATTGGATGTACGACTCTGAAATCTTGCACACTCTGTTTTTTAGGGAGTGGCTTTTCTGTAACGGAAAATCAATGTGCCACGCCCACTTTTACGCCCACCTCCCATATAACGTTTTAACTAAAATTCATATAATTTCTCTATTAATAAAGATTTTGGAATAATAAAGGGCTATATTGAAACACCTAAGTTGTACTCATTCGCAAAAACAACTTTGACACGCCTACTATAACGCCCACTTTTCACGCTACCTACCGTTAATGAAATTTAAAAGCTCATAAAACCGCCAAAATTAGAGGTATGATGATCAAATTTGCTACGTAAATCCCCCTAGGCAATGTCATTACTGTTCCAGAAAATTAAGGTGCCACGCCCACTTTTACGCCCACCTCCCATATAACGTTTTACCTAAAATTCATATGATTTCTCTATTAATAAAGATTTTGAAATAAGAAAGGGCTGTATTGAAACACCTAAGTTGGACTCATTCGCAAAAATAACTTTGACACGCCTACTATAACGCCCACTTTTCATGTTATCTACCGTTAATGAAATTTAAAAGCTCATAAAACCGCCAAAATTAGAAGTATGATGATAAAATTTGCTACGTAAATCCCCCTAGGCAATGTCATTACTGTGCCAGAAAATTAAGGTGCCACGCCCACTTTTACGCCCACCTCCCATATAACGTTTTACCTAAAATTCATATAATTTCTCTATTAATAAAGATTTTGGAATAATAAAGGGCTATATTGAAACACCTAAGTTGTACTCATTCGCAAAAATAACTTTGACACGCCTACTATAACGCGCACTTTTCACGTTATCTACCGTTAATGAAATTTAAAAGCTCATAAAACCGCAAAAATTAGAGATATGATGATTAAATTTGCTACGTATATCCTTCTAATCAATGTTATTGTTGCGCCAAAAAGTTTAGGTGACAGGCCCACTTTAACGCCTACCTCCCATATAACGGTTTACCTTAAATTCATGTAATTTCTCTATTGACAAAGTTTTTGGGAAAATAAAGGACTATATTGAAATATCTAAGTTGTATTTATTAGCAGAATCTTTATTGACACGCCTACTCTAGCCCCCACTTTTACTAAAAGACTACATTTACAAATGCATTTTAGTAGCATATCGAAGTTATAAAGGGTGGTTAAATTTTAAGGACCGATGTTGATTTTAAATAAAACACAAATTATTTAGGATATTATTATTATTTCTTTTTGTAATTATAATATTTGTATGGTTCAATTATGTATTTAACAAAATATTGGCCAAATTACCAATAACCAAACACCAAACAAAGTTGCATTGAGTTTTATTAAGTGTAACAACAACAAAAACATTATATTTTAATAACGCCAATAAATATTTGATGTATTTATTGCGGTCATCGAAACCTTTGATTCTATGGAAAATTTTTTTATACTTTTCGCCCTGAGTGTCAAGGGTGTAGATATGCATATGTATGTATGTATGTGTGTAAGTATGTGTGGATGCATAGCCATAAATATATAAAAATTGTAACTTATATAATATATGAAGCGAACAAAGAAAAGAAAAAAACAAAATGAATAGTCGTTGTTAGTCGAGTATTCTCTTGATGCACCGTCAGGTTTAAATCCATAGTTGCCTTACGTATCCAATTTTAGTGTCCGATATATTTGGAACAAGTTTTTTAACATTAGCAAAACCATCCGATCAAAGGTTCAGATATAAACAATAAAGAGGGACATTTAATTTAAAAAGTGATATCAAGAAAGTTATTTTAAAGTGTGTCTCAACATTTGTTGGCAACCCTAAAAAACAATTCAACAGCTGACAGTTTAGGGTTAGTACATATGGAGCGTTACACGATAGAATAACGTATCTTCAGTATTAACAAATATTTCAAAAATTTTTATTGAAAATTTGATTTTGAATGTCTGTGTTTATAAGCAGAACTATAGATTCTGGGGCTCTGAAAATCTAAGACCTAATCATCAACGCCTATGAACGCTATAAGGTATACGGTATGGTGGGCATTGCATTTAAAAATATCGTTGAGATTTACTTCCTCGAAAATTAAGACAAAAGTGCTGTTACCCTAAATAGCGAGCGGTTTCGGTTTATTATTGAACAGTTTTTACGTCCTGCTCTTGAAAACAGTCATGAGTAGTGGTTTCTGTAGAATGGATCCACTGCCAATACTCTCGGAGACATACGGCTGTTTTGCAGTCAAGTTTTTTGACAACGAATAATTTTCGCCAGATTAGTCAGCACCCGACTATTCCCTTTGGGGTTGTTTGAAGGATCAAATTATGTGAACAAGCCCTAGACAAACCTTAAACTAACGGCCAACATTTTTGCAGAAATTCGAGAGCTACAGCCACACATTTTGGAAGATATTAAGAAAAATTTTTTTACACAAACCCATGGATGCGAAGCTGAAAACGGAAATCATTTAAGTGGTTATATTTTCCAAGCTTACAGCAAAAAAAATTTCTATTTTCCTATTTTGGAATCTAAAAACTAAACAAAAAAGTTATTACATTTTCAAATCCCATGGTGACTTTAGGCCTATCCTGTATATATATGTCGTACCCTAACCTAACCTAACATAACGAGGCTACCATCTGT
The DNA here is from genome assembly GCA_941918925.1 of Phyto melanocephala. Lineage (NCBI taxonomy): Eukaryota > Metazoa > Arthropoda > Insecta > Diptera > Rhinophoridae > Phyto > Phyto melanocephala. Next base: position 110,564,894 of record OW799237.1, read on the forward strand.
GGTTGTCTAGGAATAAAACATCTCTGTGTTATTCCTATGATTGTGTAGTGCCGCGTATCCTTGATATGTGATGTGGTAGCTTCATATAACAATTAATTTGAATTAATTTTTTAGGCAGGTTTTTTATCATGTCATATTAATGTCTTGAATAAAAAATAAAACTCTTCTAGAAATCTCCTTGCTAAGTGTTTTGTTCAGTAACAATTTAAATTCAGTGTAAAATAAAAATTACAATTTTTCACTTAAGCTCTAGTTTAGACGTTCTGTTATTAAAACAAAAACATTAAAACATACATAAAAACATTAAAATAAAACAAACACCTGCTTTAATTTACATTATTGATTAATACTTAAAACTATTTAACTGCTGCCATTCAACAATATTATTACGTTTTTCATTCGCAAATGATTATTTTGTTTTAACAATTTTAAAATACAAACTTGATGGATTTGTTCATAATTATTTATAATGGCGATGATGATGATGATGATCATGTTTTTTTTTATTAATTTTGGTAAATTAGTATAAAGATTTAAAAACGTTTCTTTCTTCAAAATTAATTAGTAATTTGTCATTGATCTGCGAGATACGAATAAAATGATATTTCATTTTAACGCCCATATACCATGGAATACTATTTCTGTTTTATATAAATGGTTTTAACCGCAAAAATTATCATCATTACCATCTATAATTTGATTTATTTCTATGTATGCATGCATGTATGTATGTATGTATTGTACAATGTATATTGTGGATACCTAAATGCATCTATACAGGTGTTGGAGATTGTCTTTAGCACTAAAATGCTTACAAGTGTAAATTTATCCATAACAGTTAATCAATCAAATATCAACGTACACACATATGAAACACGAGGGTGGTCTTGAAAGTTAAAGTTGTCTATCTTATAATTGCAAAAATCTCCTCTAAAATGAATTTTTTTTAAGTTTATTAACATTTGCAATATATTTGAGATTGTATTTTTAATTTATATAAAATTAAGATATTTAATTTTTTATTTTTGTTGAACTTTTTTGTTTTTTTTTTTAATTTTTAATCAGGCTTGAGTTCATATTTAATATTCTTTATTCTTACAAAGAATTTTTTTTTTATAAATTGTGATAAATGAAAGAATAAATATTGAAAAATTATATTTTTACCGACACTAGCCGAGTGGAATGCATTTTCGGTGGTTACATGTTGGTTGTAAATATCATCTATTTAATTCACGGGACTTAAGTTAATTGAATTCGGTAACTAATTTTTAGTTTTTCTTTTTTCATATATTTTACCACAATGAGTTAGATTAAATTTTTAACCAAACAGCAACCCTTTTACTTTTGTTTGTTATTATCTTTCATTTATATCACTATTTATATCAATAAAGAATATTAAATATGAACTCAAGCCTGATTAAAAATTAAAAAAAAAAAAAAAATTAGTTTAAAATTAACAAAATTAATAAATTTATAAAAAATGCGAAAAAATTTCCCTTCATAAGGCAATTTAACGATAAAATTTGGATTATAGATTTATTCAAAGTAATTGTCATTGTTAGCTATGGCGATTTCCAGTATTTCAGGCAACATATAGATTTCTCGTCAAAGAACAGCTTAAGGCCAGGAAGGAATCATGCCAATATCGGATATCTTGTTCTGAAGTGAAGCATATATCAGCGAGAGTGTTTTGCATCAATCGAAACAAATAGTAATCGGATAGGGCAAGGTATGTACTACAAGCCGGGCGAGGCAACACTTTCTAATCACTTCTTTATAACTAGTGGAATATTAAGGCTTATATCTTGCCACATATTCTATGCAATTGTTGGTCAATGCTCGCTTAAACGAAATGCGTTTGCTACAGGTTCCTTGTCTGTCTGACCAGACTTCAGCAGTTCATAATAGATGACCCTTTCGATCCCACCAAATACAGATATACATACATAAAATTTCTCACGCTTCTGGTTTCATAATAGATCCATTTTTAATCGCAGGTAAATATTCGGTAAAAAAAAATATTTTCTTCTGTAGCGTTCCAGCAGCATTTGAGATTTGCAAAATCATCTTTTATGGGATCTCAGCTTCAATTCGTATGGTACTCAATTTAACTGCTGCTTTTTTAATAATTATTTTGCTCGCAAACGTTTGGAAATTGCAGCCTGAGTAGCTTCTAATGAGTTTGCAAATTCTTGTTAAGTTGGAAAACAATCTGATTATTATTTTTAAACCTTTTTGGCTGTCCTGAACGATTTTGTGGCAAAATCAACCGCACAAATTTGAAGATATTTAAAGAGCATAATGTTTGCTTTCTGGGATTTTTTATTAAATAAGTAAAGCAAGATTCCCTCGTATGATGAGACGCTTTGTTGGCATCAAATTCGAAATTTTCGAAACCAAAAAACTTTGTTATTAACACTATTATGTTTAACAAGTAACAGTGCTATATTCGACTGTGCCGATTCAAATAGGACTCTCCACCTTCATGTATATTGGTATAATTACCACAGCGTAGCGTTGTGTAGATTTAATATTTTACACGTTTTTCTATTTTATTGTATTTCACTGGTGATGCCCTTTTATTTGGTACCAGTATTTTAGGGGTAGCATGAGAAAAAGCCGTAATTATTTTTGACCTATATAGGACGCCATCTTAGATTTCAACTTTTTCATAGTTTGCTGTTTTGTACTCGTCAATACCTTTCATTTAATACCAATTGGGGATACATTTTTAACTACCGAATTCGACCATTATGTTTATAAATTTTTTACGCAATTTTGTAGTGATGGTCTAGTCCAGCGCTTTCGTTTGACACTAATATGTGGAAAGTTTATTTTTGATTCCCGTGTGTCCGCCAAGAAGGTATATAACTTTGTTTTGCCGCCATTTTGGTAAACATTAGTCTTCACAGTTCATATTTGGCAGTCGTGAAGTAGAGACGTGGCAAATTTATTGTGAAAAATATTCGGTTAACCGATGTGTTTTAATTGTTAAAACATTTGATCAAAATCAATTATCGATTACTGTGACGATGAGAAAGTTACCTGAAATTTTTGGGAGAAACAACATGCCAACAAGGCGCACTATTTTTCGTGTAGTGAATGATTTCAAACTAAGTGGGACTGAAGCTGATAGGCCGAATCATGGACCACAACGTACTGCAAGATCTGAAAACATTACTGCTGTTCAAGAAAGTTTTCAAAACAATCCATTAATCTTAATTCGGCGCCGTGCTCAGGAGCTTGCTCTTCAAAGAACAACTTTTGTCACAATAGTGCACAAAGATTTACATTTGTTTCCATTTAAGATTCGGTACTTATTATATCGCGGAATGACAAACCTACTCTCTGTGAAGGGTATAAAAATGTATGTTAACATTTTATTTTGCAGAATAATTACGATAAATATTTGTTTTACAATATGGTAAGGATAAATTCTTGAATTGAGAATTTACTATAAACTATTAATTAAAAAACACGAACAATTTTATGTTATAGACAACTTCTGTTAAAAGTGCCATGTTTTTCTTAGCATTCGCTAAGCGCCCACTGTAAGCAGTTGTGCACAGTCTGTCAGACAACCCTCCGTACTAAGTTCGACCCATAATAAACAGCACAAATTTCTTTATTGTATTTTTGAATTTTTTAAGTTTTACTGTTGGTTTGTTTTTTTATACACAAATGTATGTGTCTGTCTATAAATATTTTATAATTTTACTACTTAGTAAAATCTTACAAGGTTAAATTTAATATTAAAGACTATCATTATTAATAAGAATACATAACACCAATAATAATAATAATTATAAAGAAATAAAAAAAAGGGAAAGATATATACGATTTTGGGTTATATTAAGCAAAACACATTTAACCATAAAATGAGATTTTAAAAATAAATATATAGTTTTTTTTAAATTTTAAATCAAAATATATTTAACGATAAATTGAAAATTTAATACCTAAAATATTTTTATAATCAATTGGATTCCTGTTGCTATTAAATCGAAGGGCAATTAAAATCAATTAGAAAAAAGCGGTAGTCAAAATTAATTAATGGTTTAAGGAAAACTATTTTTTTGTTTTTATTTTTGTTAAATATAAAATGATTTAAGGTTTTTAAAACTTATAAAACTAATTAGACATTTATTGGAGTTTAATGTTAAGATATTAAATCTCATTATCTTTATGTTAGATTATCGTTAACATTTTTTTTTGTGAAAACTGTGGGTACATTGTATCCAGAGAACGGCCTGTTCATAGAGTTCAATGAGTAATTCATGTAAAAAAGTGTTTGTAAGTTTAACAGAAACAAGTTATTGAATTAAATGAGAGGTATGCCAAACAATAGAGTAACTTTATTTTGAAAACTAAATCATGGTAAAATTATCAGGTAGCCTTAGTTCTGCAACAACAAAATTCTACATGCATTTTGTTGTTGGAAAATGACGACTGAAATGTCAAAAAGCAAATGTGTGTGCGTGTTTTTTTGGTGGTAGAATATATATATACACGATATATATACATACATAAACAAAATTTGACATTTTAGAAAAAAAAAAATCAGCTGTTTTAGTAAGGCTACCTGATGATTGTACTATGAACTAAATGTTATTTAAAAGTTCTCTCTGTATGTAGACATCTTTTACATAGAGATATTAACATTACGTGTTAATCAATTAATTTGGTTGCACTGTTAGCTCTCAGTGTGCTTCAAAGTGAAAACAGTGAAGTCAAATTTGATTGTGCACATATTCAAACCGTTATTTTATTCCACGTATTAAAAGTATATTTAAACGTTTTAATAAAATATTACAAATACTAAACTTAGCTATACATTTCGTCAGTAAGTATGTTGTCTTAATAAGTTTTAAATTTTCATTAAAGTTTCTATTAAAAATTCGCCAATCGGCAAATGTGGAATTACTGGAGTTGTGTATTGCGGAATTCAAGTCAACAGTACCAACTTACTAATTTTAATTTTTAGTTTCTTACTTTAAATATTAAGCAATGCCAAACAAGGGATCAATTAGAAAATGGAAACCACAAAAATTGAAGCTATTCGTGAAATTAGTAAGAAAAAATTCAAAGGTTATAACAATAGCCTCTAAAACTCCTCACAACAAACTTAACCAATCTCATGGTAATACTACTAAGGTGAAAGTCAGTTTTTTACAAATAAATTTATGCAAAAATGTCCTTAAAATGGAGTCTATTTATGTGAGTCTTACTCTGAGCCACACGTACTTCTTTTAGATGGACATTACAGTCATGCAATGAACACTTCACTTAATAAAAATGCATAACACCAAGAGAGATATCGCTACTTCCAAACAAAACCGACTATTTTCACTGCGTGAATTCAATCAAAGACCCAAATTAAAAAATAAAAAAAAATTGTTTTTTTGTTATTTAGAATGCTGGTATTGTGGAATACTATTCCACATTACCCATCTGTTGGGCTCCATATTACTTACCCTGTCATTTTTAAAATGACAACTTTTGAGGTGCCTCTTATTTTTCATGTATAAGATGCCATCCGAAACAAAACAGGCGGACATATTCCTTTTTACCAACATACATTTTCAATATGGTTGTCATGTGAAAGTGATTTAAAAGAAACAATGAACAATTAAAATTCAAGATGGCGTCTAAAGTAGAAAAAAAGAATAAAATTGTTTTAAGCAACACAATTTTGTTATAAATGGAATAGAGTACATCATGGAAAAAGTGGTAAAACTCAAAGCAAAATCATCTATCTTACTACTTTCTTTTTATTGCATTGATTGATCTTGATAAACAAATTTTTTTTGCTCATTTGAACAAAGTCAATCTCTGATTGTTACGTTATCGAAGACATTGAGAAAGTGTGTTCAAATGTATTAAAAACTCCTAAAATTGCAATATGAAATAATTATTTGAAACTTTTACCTCAACGATATCGAAATCGTGTATATCGCATATATTGTGCACACATTTAGAAATGTCTCTATTGAGTACATTTAACTGTCTGTATATTTCTTAGGGTCAAATCATGTTTATAATTAAATCTGTTCCTCTGTTAAGTTTTAAGAGAAATTAAGAAAAGTTAAATGGTAAATCATTGAAAGTGCTTTTGTCTCTTAAACTAAAAACTTTTTACTAATTTTTATATTTTTTCAACCTGGTCTGTATATAAAATTCAAACACGTTTGCTCAAATATCTACACTGTGAATTAGCTGATATGTTGTGCTTAGCAGAGGTACACAGAGAAAACAGAAAACATTATATGTTGTAACCACAATCATACAAATCAATCATAGTATGTTGCTCATAGATTATGATTACTACAACCATGTTTTTTCTTTACGTGTATAGGATTTCATTTCGGAATATAAATTTGTTGTCAGCAATAAGAAGGTTTCGATTGCAGGCGCAGAACCAATCGATTGGCAATAAATTTTACTGTCTGTTTTCTAGGTGCAAGTATGTATGCGCAACAAAGAACTTTTAATCGTCAGAAAGAAAATATTTCAGTTGGTTTTTGACATCACCAAAACGAGAATTTTTTTTGCAATCACTGATTTGTTTAGCCGACTGTGTAATTAGTGGCCCCATATTGATGAATTTGTATAGCATTAATGTCAACATTGGCTAATTATGGCTACAAAAATTGGTCTAATAGGAGAAAGATTTTATTGTGACGGCCTTTTGTTAGTCATTTGTCTGACTGTCAACCGCACTATTTAGTCGCTTTCTTTGAATATAATGGTCAAGAACTATTTTGGAGTTTCTTTATGCCTTAATTTTGTTTGTTTACATAAACTCATAATTTGAAATGAGTCTTATCATGGTATAAGAAAACCAGGTAAACTCGTGCCTATAATAAAAAAAAAACTTCTAAAACAACAGGCACTTTATTTTTGTACAAATCGCTAAACTATTATCACTTATTTATATTTTTCTTTAACGTATGCTAGGGATGGAAATTTAAAATTCTTCGCGGTAACATTTTTTTAATGAATATTTAATTAAAAGTGGTGAAAAATTATTTTTTAAACTAAAATTTTTCAAATTCTGAATATATGAACAGATTAGTTAATTAAAGTAGGATCGAATGATCTTTTTTCATTCCTCTCTTTTTTATTCTTTCTACATTTCCTTAGCATTTGCTTTTGCACACACACTCTCATACATATAAAATTTTATATTTCAATGCTTTTTTCAAATTGTAGACAATATTTTTATTCTTTATTATTAAAAAAATCTTTTTCCGTTATTGTGCACTATGTTACACAATATTTTAAATTTTATGGCAAATGGCTTCTGTCCATATGTAAACAAAAAATAAACAGAAATTCTGACAGCTTGATTCTTAACAGCTGACAACCAGTTGTGCTAACGAGTCTACCTGGTCTTATTGCACCTTATTGAGCCTTATAACAAAAGATGATTTTGCGGAAAAATGTTTTCAATTTGTTTTTCTAAAAAAAGTTTTAAATTGAATTTTGTTGCTCATGAGCAGAGCCTTCCATGAATTAAAATTCTCAAGTTTGTATTTAATAAATGTATATAAAAAATTTTATTAAAAACCTAAAATTGTTCTACCCTGTACTAGAAAATTTAAATTGATGTATTTATGAAATACCCATAAAAGTGTAATAACCCAAAAACTTAAGCATTAATGTTTAAAATAATTAAACTCTTTTTAAAGGGCGTCTCAAATGAAACGCATTTTAAAATTAAAGCACGTATTTTTGAGACAGTTGTGAATTTTTAATTTGATTAATTGGATTGTAACGAAATTTTCAATGAATTTTTCAAAGAGATGTAGCTGCATCTAACCGACAACTCATTAGATCTTGAATATGGGTTCATTAATTGTTTCTGGTTCATTTGCACGAGGTTTTAAAAAACCAAAAAAAAAATCGGCCTCATCATCAAAAATGAAAACCCCAATCACGCCGCCTGACAAAAATCCCCATCAAACAGTTGCTCATTGTGGGTGCACTTGTTTCACGTGGATTGCGTGAGGATTTTCTGAGCCACAAATTCGACAATTTTGTTTATTCTCAAAGCCACTCAAATAAAAATGCGCCTCATCGAAGAATCTGTTCTTTTTCGAAAACTGACATTGTTTTCACTTTGATCCATTACCCATTTAACGAATTGCCGGCGCTTGCCATAGTCTGCTGATTTGAGCTCCTGATTAAGGTTAATTTTATATGCACGAAGGCGAAGGGTCTTTTATAAAAAATTCGCTAAGAAAAATTTGAAGCTGTTGAGAACGATGTCGAACTAATGCTTCTGGGCTTTCGGCAACACTCATTTACATCTGCAACATTTTTAAGAGACTGATCGAAACGTTGTCAAGAGTCTTACAACATATAACCAAATCAGTTTCTTTAAATTTTTTTATCACTTGGAATAGTTGACACATTAGGTGCACTTTTAAAGTTTGCAAACGGTCTCAGCATAACTTTCCAAATTTTAAAAAATAAATTTTAACAATTTAAAGGCGTTGTTTTTTCGTAAAGCTCTCTATTTTTATTAATCGCCAAATTTGAGAGATATTTAAATCATAAAAAAATAGAAAAATTACGCTGAATTCAAAAAGTGAGTTCTTGCTGAGACACCCTTAAGAAAATTTATTGATAGCAAATCTCAATGTATTCCACGTACGTAACCCCTACCATTATCGTTAAACGAATTTAGCAAAATAGTCCAAACACCTTGAAAGTGTCTTATATGCATATGTACGTATGTATGAGTTTATAAACATGCTGTTTGTCTGCATTTGATATTTACTGTCACGTCATGGTTTAAAAATATTTGAAAGGGTTTATGTTGTGTTGTTTATTCATGCTGTTCGTAAAGGATGTCAAGCTTAAATGCAATTTATCTCATTGTCAGGCCAAAGATTATAAAAATAATTTCCTCAAACAAGGGACCAGTTTAATGAACAAGGAAAACCTGTTGATCGTATAGCGAAAAGAAACTATTACAAGACAAAGTCACAGGCTAAACCAATCAAAATTGCAACTATGTGTAGAGTTATGTGCACACACACACACATACTTAAATGTTGTTACCACACCAAGTGGCAAGAGCAACATTATTTTGTGATTTTTTTTCTTATTTCTGTCTTTGCAGGTTTAATGCTTTTAATATAAAATATAAAATTTACAAATCGACCATGTAACTAACCATCATGCCATACACAGGTGGCAAGAGCGCAGCCACAAAAAAAAAAGAAAAGGAGTTGGGCTGAATAACTGATATTGATGCTATTGTTGTCAGTGATGTCTTCTTCGCCAGTAACAGAGATTTTCGTTTTTGAAATCTATTGTTTGATTCTCTTTCTCTATGGAAAATTTCCTCAACAAAAACATAGACAATTTTTGTTAGATTTTAAAAGCCATCATCAATATTGATTAGAGTTACAAAATGAAAAATATTCGCACATACTTAATGCCACAACAAAAAAAAAAAAAAAAACAAAAAAAGAAACGACCACGTTCAACAGTTGTCGCTGCATATAATAAGGAAATCAAAAGTTATGCAATCGAATATTTTAGCATTTGAATGTTAAACAAGATGAAAATAAACCAACAAATGAATAAATGAGCGAATGAGCGAATAATATAATTTCAATAAAAAATGCCTCAATATAATGCTTAATTTAAAACACCTCTAAGTCATAAAAGTTAATCATGACTTTTTGATGTGACCTGTGGGATAAATGACGAAAACAAAAAAATAATCATAAAAAAGATTGACGACAAACCGTAAAATTAGTATTTTGATTAAATGAGTGGGAAATGTTAATGGAACCATTAAACATGAGCGGAAGCAAATCAATAAAATTCAGTAGGGCAATAGGCAACATTTGCCTGAATACCCTAAAGTAAGTTAACGAAGTCAATTGAAGGCAAACCTCAATTAGGGCAGATAAAAGTATTTTTGGATTAATTGTAGAGAAAATTTTTCTGAAATTTTCTTTTAAAAAATTAACAGTTTAAAGAATAATCACTGGAGTCAAATTCTTGACACCCTAGATTATAAAAATTTTGTCATCAACATTCTCAATTTTTCAAAGTGATAATTTTTTTAAAATTAAACAAGAAGTTATTAATGAAGAATGATGCAATTTTACACACGATAGTGGATTTTAGTCCACCTAGTAAATCAAGGTAACGATCAGCTATAAAAAGTTTTGAAAGAACAGATATCTCCATAGAACACCAAGAATATCATGAATTTTTGCCAGCTATTTGGACTTTGAAATGTAAAAAAGCACCCGGCAGGGACAATATGGCTCTGGAGTTGCTGAAAATATCATGAAAATATCATCAAATATAAGCGCGTTACTTCTACTCCTAAGCATGTGTGCATTTTGGATCGACGGTCAATTATGCACATTCATCAAAAAAGGTAACATTTACAAGCTACCGAAAAAAGTTGGCCTCACCAAAACTGAAAGAGGTTAACGTTGTTAATTATGATATATAAAGTCAAAAATAACATTCAAACGCAAGACTAAGTTCATAGTTTTGTGACAAACTTAGAAGAGAAAAGAAAACTTTTCGACCTGCAAGATCATGCGTTGGCCACGCCAGTAGTGATTATAATCAGTTAAATGTCGTACAACTCTATATCATGCATTTCTGGACTTTGAGAAGGCCTTTGATACCCTGTCACATGTAGCAGTGTTTTTGGCACTAAGGTTTAAAGATGTTCCAAATAAAACTTACACATCTAATAAAAATCCTATATTCCGATGCTAACTACCGTGTGCTACATCAAAACCAGCTCGGTGTTTCTGTGGCTAATAAGAAGGATAACACATAGTTGTGTGCTATTGCCACTATTATCCAACATCGTCTTGGACACTACAATGGCTACAGCGACTCAGCCAAACAAAGGAATTCGTAGTAGTTTAGAGGATCTCTACAGTAGTTTAGAAGATCTAAACGAGAAAGATAATTTCACCGGCATGCAAGAGAAGCTATGCATGTTTGATTGGATGGCTGCTTAGGTGGGTTTACAAAAACTCCCTTTAGACAAAAACAGTGCAGTACTGGCACTATAATTATAATTAGAATCTTCAACAGGCTGCGAAACATGGAACGCCGCACCAAGGGATGAGGAATGTTGCTACTATCCCGTCATTTCTTATATATTATTATAATATTATATAACAACGAAGCGCTCTGGGCACTTGTTAATGGCGATAGATGGAATAAGCCCTAAGAAAATCACCCAACGATATTGCCAGACTTGACTTAGACTGGAACCCTTAAGGCCAAATACATGTTGAAGGACCAGCACCTAGAAGGAGGCAATTTCAGAAGGAAATAAGGTCGACTGGACGCAGTTGGAATAACTTTGTGATGGTCCTATGTTCCTTATAGGGTTTTCACGAATAAGTATATGTAAATTTTTACAAAAGTAAAGCATGAATTTCTTTCGTAACGCAAAATTTTTAACTAATCGCCATGTGTACCCTGGGATTGCATTATGCTTTAGGTTTCTTTCGAAATATTTAGCAAGATTACTTGTATCAACTCTAAAACCTTGTAGTACATCCAAATCTTTTAAAAACATCTTTATTAAACTCTTTTTTCACGATACCACCAAGTCGTAAGATTTTTCGAACAAAAAGCGAAAATTCGGAAATTGTTGCATCCTTAGCACACTAGCAGAATAACAGGTCGCAGAGAGATGAAAACTCATTTATTTCGCATGGGACTCTCGGATGAAAAGACTTGTAGAGCATACAAGGAAGAGAATGAGACTTGGAAACACAACCTTTATCAATGTTCTGCAAAATTCGATAACTTTAACGAGGACAACATGCCGAATTTGGAAAACCTAAGGAATTTTAAATTAAAAATCCCTCGGAAATTACATTGAAAGAACTGAGTTCTTGACCTAGTAGAACTATGAGTGGAATTTAGGATTATGGTTTAAGTAATGAGTATACGCTTAGCAACACTGGCTTGTTTAAAGTACAATTTTTGTTAAGAAACTAAAAAAATTCATCGGACTTTGCAAATTAAGTTTTATCGACTGTTTACATTTAACTTGACTTTTTGACACGTCATAGCACAAAGTATTTTTGTAGGAATTGGGCTTTATCAACATTTTCGTAATTTATCTGTAATAAAGCAAATACACTCATTACAGGGTGGGCCAAAATCCACCCCATGGGGTTAACATTTTTTTATATTTTATTTATTGTTAAAAACAAAAAATTATATTAAGAAAACCATAGTGACTACTACCCTCCCCTTTATATTTCTAATTTCTTTTTTTTTGCGGAATTTACTGTCAAATTTAAATTTTTTTAATAAATTTAAGCGTTTTGTTTTTCAAAGCTTAAAGAAATTTTTTAATTTCAATTGTTATGGCAACAAGAAACTTGACTTATGATTTTTTGGTAACAATTAAACACTCAACATTAAAACAAACATACAAATGACAATTAATTTGTCATTTGCCAAGTATTCGAAACCATAATTATGGGTTTGCCGAAAAACAAACCGTATTCAGCGACACATAAAATTTCCTTTAAATGTCGTCAGGCAGAACCAAAGCAAAATATTTATGGACACTTTTTTTGTTGTCAAAATTGTTGCTGTAACTTAAATGGAAATGCAAGTGCAAAAAAAATTTTAAAACTTCCTGGTTAAGTACACACACACACCAAAAAATTTTAATGGATTTAAAGGAAATGAAGTCAGTAACTGATTGACATACTACTGCAATAATATTTCTAAAAGCGAGTGTAAAAGTAGTGTGTCAGTTGTATACAATAATTAGCGTCTACCGTTGAGTAAACAAACAGCAGCGTCGTCATTTTCATCGTTTGTACTACTAACATACATAAATCCCTTCATCCAAATTAACACGCCAATGTGAAGTGTTCCGATTAATATTTCAAGTGTTTTGTGTCTTCCTTGTAATGTTGTTTACTATATTGTATTTGATAAGACTTTACACTTATACCCCGATCTACGTCGCACCGATTTGAGTTTATTCGAATTATGTCGATAAAAAATTAGTTTTGGCTTCGAACTGCGTCGATAGTGTTTCAATTAGCGTCGTTTTTTAATTCACGCTTACAAGAGCGTTTTCTATTATGTTTCTGGTATTTCACATTTTTTAAAAGGGGATTTACATGTAAATATTAAGCTTTTAGTTAAAAGGTGTCCGTTTACATTAGTGAGGTCAAGTGGACAGTAAACTTCTGTTTTATAAAATATATAGAAAATAGTCAAAAATGAAAACAAATTTCTTTTGAACAAAAGTTGGACTTTTTAAAACGTTTTAAACTTGGAGTTTCAAGAATAATTTATAATTGCGCTTAAGAGTTATGAAAAATCTGCAGGCCAGACAAGTTACAAAAAATAAAAGTCCATTGAATGTTAAAATGAAGTTCCTTATATTTATTGGGTCAATTGGAAATTCTGAATAAAGCTCTATCGATATCCAATGAGTTAAAGGATAATGCTCCAACAACAAGTGGTCAAAAACTAGCAGAAATTGAAACATAATATCGCATTGAAAGTAGAAGCCGGTTGTGCAGATATTCCAGCAGCCAATAACTTGAAAATGCCTAATTGAAGAAGGCAGCTTCTCTCCCAGGCAACTTCTTCATGTTGATGAAATGGAACTATTTTGAAAGAGACTTACAATAAGAACACTCAATTCGAAGTTTGAAAAATCATGCCCAGGACTTAAGGTCAGTAAAGAGCGAAATGTTGAAGACGACTTTATGTTTCAGCTTCTACTTGTTTCCAAGAATCGCTACGAATACCCCAGAGGGGCTCAAATAAAAAAAGCCTGCATAACATCAACTTTTTTTAAAGACTTGATAGAAAACAGTTTCTGAATTTTCTATGAATATTTCACATGAATTTCTAAAACATCTTGTTGACATTTAATTGGTACATTAATATGTCACGCATATTTGTAACAGACATTAAAATAAAATAAATTAACTATTGAAATCAATTGCAGTTAAAGATAGCAACTTGCATTAATGTCTGGCCGCTAGCCATCTAACAGAGTGAGCTAATTCAAATTAAGCATGTCTGCGAAGATATGATGACATGCCCAATTGCAGCATACAGCGCACATGTTTGAATTAAAACAAAATGTTAGGAATGTTGCCAAGTGTAACGAAGATTTGTTATTTTTTTTTGTTTACTAACTTGGCACGAACACAAGTCAAATAAATATTTAAACGTTATTTGCTTGAGTAGTATAATTTTAATAAACATTTCATTAGTGACTAACCAACTAAAAGACTACATCATTAACTGACTGCTCAATCATCAAGCAACCACTCTTTGATTATTCAACATAATGACAATTTGTTGCAATATGCAAACAAATCCAACAGCCATCTGTTTAGTTCATTTAACACAGAAACATAAGCAGAAGACAGACAAGCGCACCGACGCGTCGGACGGACAGATGAGGAAGAAGAAGAAGAAAAAAAGAAGATTCATTCAACTTATTTTAGGCTCATTAACAAAACTATCGATTAGTCTAATCATCACTTTTAAATGATACAGGTTTGATAATTGTGCAGGTTATCGTTAATGATTATTATTAAGAGTATTGAACATCATTAATGAAAGAAAGTTTTTTATTAATTCAAATAATATTTAGTTTAATGCACTGTTGTTTATCGTTTAGAGAGAAAAAGAGGTCAAAAAGTGTGCGTTGTCAAGGTCATAGTTTTAAGATTATTGCTTCAAAATAAAAGTTCATTCTGAATGAGTGACGGGGTCAAATATTTAAATGTGTTTAATATCGCTCTATAATACATACTGGCCATCATACCATGTTGACACAGACAGCAAAATTCGAATTTCGCTCTCTCATTTAAGGTTCGCAATGATGTTTCAACCAACATGTTTCGCTCTAAAAAATTCCGAAAGCGAACCATCTTGGTTCATTTTGAATCTAGCTGCGAAAAAATTTTCTATGATCTCCCATTTTAATAAAAACTTATCGTTAATTGATCAGAACTAGTTGTTAAAAACGCATAAGCAAAAAAAAAAAAAAAAAAAAAAAATTAATGAGTGCAAAAATATAAGGATATTTTTTAACAAATAAAAATTATATAAATGCGTATTTATTAGGGTGATCAACTCGGTTTAACAACCGGTGAAAAACCCGGTTTTTTACTTTTTCAGCCGGCGGTTTTTTTCAAATGTTGATTTTTCGAATGTCGAATATACCGGTTCTTATCCACAAAAGCCGGTTTTTCTCCATTATTTAAGTTAATGTTCATATGTCTTTGTAAAAAATCGGACTTAAAAATTTTGAACAAACTAGTTAATCCATATATATGTATGTATGTATATCTGTCTGTCAGGATTATAAGTAACAAGTTTAAAAATAAAATTGTAAAAAAAACTAAGATTTTCTCCCTTTAAATTGAATTTCAAATAAAGGAAATCATTTTAAATAAAATGCATTAGTGCATATTGATTTGAAAGAAATATTAAACATTTAAACTATGTACAGGAGGAGATACAAAAATGAATAACAGCCGTATAAAAAGTCTTATTTATGTGTTAATTTATTGTATTTAAATATTAATGAGTACTTTTATCCTTAAAATCAACTAACTAAAACCAAATTAGTCAACGTATTCCGTCAGTTATTGTGTATAGAAATTGTGCAGCCAAACGTATGTAACCTGCAAAAAGTTCATATTTAGATATCATTTTTTTTTCAATATTTTTTAATTTTTTCATTAAGGAAATATAATTTATATATTCGAACGTTTAACCGGGTTTTTCGCAACTTCTGAAAAAAGTAACCGGTTTTTTTTCAAATTCTAAATTTCAAAACCCGGTTTCTTAAAAAAAACAAATAATCAATCACCCTGGTATATATGTATATTAAACTAAAAATTAAAAAAAAAAGAAATAGTGAAACATATTTTAAAGTGCAGAAGAAATGAAACAAGAACAATCGTTGGAACATCAAGGTTCGAAATCGTCATTCGGAGTATGAACCTAGTAGTTTATCTTAGCGGGTAATACGCAATTAATTCATAAAAACATTAAACCTTCTAGATTATATTCACCCGTACAGTGTGTACAGAAGAAACCTTCTTCGCTATAGGCGCTAGTATGACAAAGGACTTTGACTTATCGATCCAATGACGTTTTCGTCAGCTCTGTATTCGGTGAATGGGCTAAAAATCTACTGAAAGTTTAACCAGATTTTTGTCGTCAAATTATCTCAGCGATGAGGCTTATTTTCGGCTTAATTGGTGCGTAAAAAAACCGAGACTCCATTACATCCCAAGTAGAATATGAATTTGTAGAAAAATGTTATTTGTTATAAAAAAAAGACAAATTTGGAAATAAATGCTATGATTCCCAAATTCTAATTTCATTAAATTCCAACATAAATAATTATTTCAAATCGCATATGAGTATAGGGATAAAGAGTGCTGGTGATGATATCGTAGCTGGTTTCTAAAATGCATTCCACTCGACTAACATCGGAATAATTTTGAAAAAAATCCTAAAATTTTTACAATTTAATTTTACTTAGGAAATGTTTAGGAATAAAAATAATATAATAAATGAACTTGAGCCAGAATGAAATTGATTTGCAATAATATTACATCTGAAATTTAGGCTAAGCTACGATGTGGTCACTATAACTACTTACATATATAAATTATAGTGATTTAGCTCGGCCAAATATAGCATTCCTACATACTTTAGTGTAAAATCGGTCAATTTTAAAAGGGCTTTTATACATACGTATATATATATATATATTCCTTTTTCTTCTAAATTAGCGGGCTTGGGTACGATAGTAAAAGACATATCCCTAAAACGCATCCCAAAATGGCGTTCGAAACAAAAAAGTATACTAGACATTGCTTTGGTGGTCACAGAACGAATTATTTACATATTTACGAAATCTACGCTGCGCCAAGCGATTTTATTTAAATATTTTTAAAATAAATAAAAACTCAACGTTTTTGCATTGTTCTGCATTTTTGTCTTCGTTTTCTTCAAACGTTTACTATATATTTTTTTTTAATTTTGAAATGCTCGATATGTATGTATGTAACATACATTTATAGAAATATACATGTATATAAACTATGGACAATGAAAACATTTTTAAATCACATTGAATTTTTAATTTAAAATTACGAAAAAAAAACATTTCAAAAATACACTGAATTTTAAATTTAAATAAAAAAAAAAACGTTAAATCTTCTTAATATCTATAATTTAGCGTTTTTTGTGGCATTTATGAATGACTATGTTGGGTAGCATGCCTTAGTAACAAATGTTATCCACCCATGTTGTAATAATTATTTTCTTTAAATGTAGGAGCATTTAAGACATTTCAAAAATATCAAGTATGCATTTAAATGAAACAAACACACTTTATTTTAGGCCGGAACCAGCATTGTGAAAATATATAGAAATGATGGGTCATAATTATACATATCGATGGTCAATGGAAGAGAGACCCTAGTGATGCATTTTATTTATAGAAATTTCACAAAAATACGTCTGGACACAAAAATTTCACGAAATACTTTTAAAACTAAGAGTTTTACAAGCATTTTTACAAAATAAGTTACATAATGATAACACCGTTTCTATTACGTTTTATGCTTTCTCCTGTAAAGGTACAATTATTTAAGTTAGGGCCTTTCTACCTGTGACCATCGATATAACTAACACATTGTAATACAAAGTTCATCAACAACAATGTGTCAAAATGGCCCAACCTGCATAACTTTTAAATATTTCTAATTATAAGTTTATAAAAATATTTGTCTACTTTTTAAAATTTATTTTTATGATTGAATTTTTTTTTTTTTTTGTGAAACGTCTGGAATATGTTGAAAAAGTGAAACATTTATTAACATGTACAACATCTGTAAAATTGTATACGCCTTGAATTACATCGTTGGGCTTTGTATTGATTTACAAGCAATACGTGTTAAAATTATTTCAACAGGTGGATAACTTTAGCCCACTGTATCTGCTTGCAAAACTAATGTTATTCTTTGGCAATCTACATACATATCGACCCCTGTGCGCGAAATTATCGTATGATGCGTTTTTTTAGAAATCGACTTTTTTATGCAAATTGGTTCTACATCCATTAATCCATCTGCTGATAAAATATTATAGCGATGGAGATAACACTGTGTACATTGTGTACATGTATGTAGCAGTGTTTTTTACGTTTTTATACCCCTCACCTGTGGTGCACAAGGGCTTTGTCATTCCGTTTGTAATTTCTACAATTTTCATTTCATCTGAAAGCTTATGAATAGAGCAGTTGATTAAGCCCTGACCGTCTGTCCGTGCGTTGGTTGAAATCAACTTTTAGAAGCAACTTTCTGTTCCTCAGATCTTAGTTTGGTATTAATCTTTTGGAAATATCCGGGAATGAATCGCTATTGAAATTCAGCATAATCGTCCCATAACTTTCTGAGATATGAGCAAATAAACACGACTGCTTCTGTTTTTTCCCATATTTTTACTACCAAAATTAAAATTTTTCAGCCATAGAATAATTTATAGGTACCTCTGCTACTATTTATAGATATAATATGCCTTAAAAAAAAATTCATGAAAAATTTTGGATAAAGCGGGCTCTAATCGGTAAAGTTATAGGTAAAGTTTTTTATAAATATATATTCCAAACATTTACAAACGAAATTAATTTTTTTTTCAAACTTCTAGACAACAGAGAGAGTTAATATTGGTACCTTATGAACGGACTAGACTAGCGCAATATAAAGGCTTTAAAGAAATTAAAATTCATGTTGGCCACTACAAAATGGCGGACAATAAATTTATATATGGGTCAAATCTGGTGTTTTAAAATGTAACTTCTTGAACCCCCTCAATATTGGTATCAAATGAAAGGGCTTGACCAGTAGAATACAGTAAATAATTGAAAAATCTAAACAAAATGGCGGAACAAAATTTTTTAAAACATACTTTCATTAATGTCAATAATAGTTTAAATCATGTCTATTAAAATATTTTCTTCATAAATATTTAAACATCCCAGCAAAAACTAGGTAATGACTTGCTGACGAAACAACATACTTTTCCATGACTATTACATATCGTCTGTCTAACTGAGAAGTATTTTAGTAATGACATGATTTATAATGTGATACGTTAGTACTTATTTCCACATATTTACTTAGATACGCACACAATACAATTTCTCATTGCGAAATCGGCTAGAATCCATTCATAAGCATAACTTTTTATAATTCTCATTTAGTTTAACATGCTTAGGGTATAAGTAGTGATGATTTTGACAACAGCGGCAAATCAATTCAGGGTCTTATCAGAAATGGCAGTGTAGTTATTGGTGGTGATTTGAATGCTAGACACCCGTATTGGGGGATACTATTATGAATGCGAGTGGACGTAATCTTCGTGAATTTCTACTCATGTGTACTGATCTGGACATTCGGAGGACTGAGGGACCGACTAGGGTAAATGCGGGGATATCGTCCTTCATCGATATTTTTATGACGTCTGTGGACATTATGCCAACGACGGAGGATGGGCTTAGGACACTGGATTACGAATCGGATCACAGGGCTATCCAGATGGTATTTTTTGCTTCTGACTGTGTGATACGTGAGCGACCGACACGGTACGACTATGATCGGATGAATGTACGTAGATTTAGGAGTATTTTGTCAGGGAATCTTTCTGAGTGTGGGTTACCAATTGACCGTAATGTCTCTGAGGGCGAAATTGACGACTGTATTAAGGCAATGAACATGGGCTTTTTAGATGCTATGAATAGGTCGATACCTAGGGTACCAGCTGGTGGAAAGGGTTTGCGCAAACTTCCACCGGATATAATTAACCTTATTGGACAGAAAAAAAGACTTAGGCGTTGTCTGCGTAGATGTGAGGATCCGGGCAGGTGCAATATATTGAGGGCGGAGATACGTAACTTTGATAGAATAATACAGGGTGCAATTTCAATTTTTGAACGTGATTCATTTACAAAATTTCTTAGCGATATTCGTGTTGATAATAAGACATATGGAAAGGTAAAATCTGCTGCTGGACTAAATGTCCGCCGTGAAATTCGGAATTTAATAGGTCCTGAGGGAACGACAGTTTCGGATGACTCTGGAAAGGCGAATCTGCTGGCGAGCGAACTTTTGCAAGTGACTCTGCCTGGCCGGGATGCGAACACCGGCGCTTTTTCTATGACGGTTAGGGAGATGGTGTCGACACTGCGCGGGACAATACCATTGACTACATTTGGGGAGGGACTTACTGCAGACATGGGAACTGCTGGACTTGATGGACTGGGATTTGTTAGTGCCACGACTGTGGGGGGCGCGTTGAAAAGAAGATCTAATAAGCGATCTTGTGGGGTAGATGGTGTACCGGACTTTGTACTTAAAAAGACTGATACCTTGACATGGGGATTCTTGTCAGTTTTGATTAACCATTGCCTTAACATAGGTTACTTTCCTAAGGCATGGAAGGAGGCCTTGGTAATACCTATTCTAAAGCCAGGGTCTGACCCTGGACAGAGTCAGGGATATAGGCCGATTTCTTTGCTATCGGCATTTGGTAAATTGTTGGAGTATTTCATACTGGCGAGGATTAATGACAGGATTCTTGACGGGAATGTATTAAGAGACTTTCAGTTTGGATTTAGGAGCGAGCTTTCTACATCGCACGCGTTGATGGTGTTTTCAGACTACGTTGCTAAGGGTCTGAACAGAAGATGCCCGACAATTGCTGTGAGCTTGGACTTTTCTAAAGCCTTCGACACTGTTTGGCAGGATGGAATAGTATATAAACTCATGAACAAGGGATTCGAAACGGACGTTAGCCGTATGGTGGCCAGTTTTCTGCGTGATCGTACTTACAGGGTTAGAGTAGGAGACGTTTTATCGAATAAGGGAACCATTTCCGCTGGCGTTCCACAGGGCTCATTACTTGGCCCTGTGCTTTACAATATTTTTGTGGCTGATATACCACAACCACCTGATGGTGTTTTGATTTTAATTTACGCGGATGACATTCTAATTGCCGCTTCAGGCGCTAGTGCTAGGGTTATTAACAATAGACTTAATGGGTACCTATGTACACTTTCGGACTATTTTTCTAAATGGAGACTTAATTTGAACCTACAGAAGACTGTGGCAGTGATGATAAAAGGGAGGCGTAAATATATTTACCCTAACTGTAGGAAGTATATACCTTGTTTAATGATAGGGAACGAAATGATAGGAATCTCTGATAGGATGAAGTATTTGGGGGTTACTTTTCACGAGAATTTTGAATTCTATCGACACATTGACAATAAATTGGTTGGGGCGAAGAGAATTTTTTGTGCGTATCAAGGCATATTGAAGCGTAGAGGTGGTCTCGATAGGAGAATACGCCTTCTCTTGTATCGTCAGGTAATTCGACCTATCATCTCCTATGCTTTTCCATCTTGGTTTGGAATTTCTTCCTCCCAAATGGAGAGGCTTAGAAGATGGGAGAGGGGTGTTTTAGTTAGTTGTCTGGGCCTAAGATCTCGGTTGGGGGCGGATGGGACTGTACGTAGACCATCGTGTATGTCGGTTTATAGGAGTATAAACTTTAGTAGAATAGATGTTTGCATGATTGAGATGGCAATAAAGTTTTTAGAGAGTGCACGTTCCTTGGGGAACAGTATTGTCAGGGAATGCTTTGATAGAATAGATTCTATTGAAATTGTCCAAATGAATAGATATTTGTCCCCGGTGGACCTTTTAACCCTTAGAGCAGCTGGTTTCCTTTATGAGGGTGCAGATCTCATGTTCTATCATAGGAGAATTCGCACGCTAGATATAAGTGACTCTGTGTATAACACTGCTCAGTAGACTATTGCCTTTTCCATTGTGTATATTTCCTTCTATCCTTAGCATAAGTTATCTTTAAGTAGTTTGTAAGCTTTTTAACTTAAGTTATATAAATAAGTTCTAGTTCATAAGTTTTTATAATATGAGAGAATCCCCTTTTTGATCCCTTTTTTGGGGAATTTAAAGCAAGAGCCAAGTAAATTAATGTAAGAATGAAGTAGCTAAGCTATAATATATGTGTAATAGTAAAGTCCTTGAAAAATATGTTAGTATGTAAGGAAAACAGTAGAAATGTATTAGCTTTCTAGATTAAGAAACTAAATTTTATGTAATGAATTTAATGGGAATTAATAAAATATCAATATCAATATATACAACAGCGGCAAAGCATTTCATTACCAAAGTGATGATTTATAGATTTTCATTGATTTTTAAATTTCAAATTAACGTATCGCAGAATAATCAAACCGAGTTTCTGTTCTTAAAAGAACCGAAAGACTTTTGTAAGTCCATAATATTAATGGAATATTTAGGTTATACAAATCGAGTACTTATTTATTGCTATAAAAGTAAGTACTTTTATGTCCCTATTTCTAAGCGGCCGTAATAAGTACTTATACGAGTCCCTATTTGCTAGCGAGGGTGGTAAGCAGCGTTGCCGTTTTGGTTACTTTTAACCAAAATTGTTTTTTTTTTCTGATGTGTACTTTTTTTGATTTTGGTTACTTTTCGCTAAAATTTTAATATGTATATACATTATGTATTTTAAATACTATTTTTTAAATCGCGCTTTAAAATATGTATGTTTCACATTGCAATAAAGTAGCAAGTATCCAAGAAAGCCTATCAAGCTTGCAAAAACATAAGATTAAAAAAGATATTAATCAGTTTTATATTGAACTTTTAAAAGAAATTCTGAAACGCTTCGATTTTTCAAGAAAAGATTTTTAAAATCTTCAGATAATCTTGAATAAGTTTTAAGTAGTTCAGAGATAAGTTTGGAATCTTTGTTATTATCATTCCCAAATTTAACAATTTAAAAAATTGTATCCTAATGGAAACTATTAAGATTTTCAAATATTATTTTAGACAGTGATACAAGTATCGTTGAGTTTTGGGATAAAGTGTCCAAACATAAAAATGTAATGAAAGAAAAGTGTTTCGAAGAACTTATTTATTTTGTTCAAAATTTAATGTCTTTAGTTCAGCTGCTGCAGAAAGAATTTTCTCACTGCTTAGTGTGATAAAAAGCAAATTTAGAAATAAGCTTGAGTTCCAAACAGTTAACAATGTTATGCAATCAAAAGAATTTTGCATAAATCAAAATGATTCCCATTATGTCTGGTCTGCTAAAAATTTGTTTTAAAAACTTCTTAAATTTTGTTTTTTCTCAACATAGTATGCATTTTAAATTTGTCGATCTCTAAAAAAATCGCTTTATATATATTTTAAATTCTATTTGGTTTTTTGCATTCAAATATGAAATAAAAGAAAAACAAATTTAATATTATCAAAAAATTTTTAATCTTGGTTATTTTTTTTTCCTCATTTAGTTACATTTTTAAGAAAATTTGGTGGTAAAATTTTTTTTTTTTTTTGGTTGTGGCAACGCTGGTGGTAAGTACTTGCTCCCATGAAATCAGCGTGTTAAAATAATGGGTTTCGATGGCAAATTGTATGTAGTGAAGAACTGTTTTTAATACATTCAACTATTTATTTTGTAATGAGAGTTTTTGCTGGGATAATAAACATGAAATTTATATATTAATATGTGAGAGCTAAAAGTGGCTATTAAGCGTTTTATTGTATACTTTTTGTGTTCTTTTAACCCTTCACCAGTATTGCCAAGATTATGTAAATCTTTGGTAAACTTTGCTATAGTCATTTTCGAACCCATAAAGTTCATATTCGCTGTAGAGTTGAACATTATTCATCTGGTCATGTGATGGTATATATCAACTTTTAGCAGCAGCTACATATTTCATATTACCAAAACTTAGCTACATTTATGTATAGTGAGCTTAAAGTTATTTATATTTAACTAATTTGACTAAATTGACTTTATTTAAAATAACTGATAAAAGTTTTTGTGAAATATTTTTATAATATTCTTTTTAAAATATGTAAATATGGAAATTAATATAATTTATTTTTGGAAATAATTCATACATGCACCTTTAGTTATTTATGTTTTTCACTTCACTTTTTTAACTTTACTGACTTCGAGCAAAAATTATAAACCTTCTACAAAAACAAACAAGTAAAAATATCGTTTAAAGTTTCTTTTTTTCAGAGCAAAATAAAGAAAAACACTTTTGCATTACTTTGTAGATAGCTTATAGTAAGTTGATAAAAATTAACTTAAAGTGCGTTATTTTCGCAGTCGACTACTCCATTGAAAGTAGGGTAATGACTCCAAAAATGTTTAAAAAAATTGTATTGATGTTTTTGATGATGAACTAAGAAAACCAATTTTGAATTAATTAACTAACATATAAAAAATAAATTAAAAAACAAGTATGAGTGCTATATTCGGCCGTGCCGAATCTTATATACCCTTCACAACGTGTAGTCATGCAATAACAATTGTTTGTATCACCATTCATCTCATATAAAATACGTACAACATGTAAAAAACATACATATAAAAAACATCCCATTGTAAAATTATAAATTTACGTATATATGTATGTTTAAAAAAAAATATTAAAAAAAAATTTTAAAAAAATTAAAAAAAAAAACAAAAAATTTAAAAAAAAATAAAAAAAAAAATTGAAAAAATAAATAAAAAAATATAAAAATAAAAAAAATTAAAAATACAAATAATAAATATAAAATAAAAAATAAAAAAAAATTAATTAAAAAGATTTTTTTTTGGCTCAGCTACACGCAAAGAAAAACCATGGTTCGACATGGTCACGACGGTCATATTATTTTTTCTAAAACAATATTTGGTTGTCGAAAACAAGTAATAGTTATTTTTGTTTCATTTCATCATGTATTTTGTCACGATAATCAAGCATTTGTTTGAATTGTATCATTTAATGATAACTTTTCGTAAAAATTTCAAAATGGTTATCGTTTAAAAATAGTATGATATAAAAAAATTTATTTGACAAAAATAACATTATATTCAAAATCATTAAAAATTAAAAATAATCATTAAATAATAAGTGAGAAAACAGTATGATTACAAAATAATCAAGCTATGATTTTTTTAATGATAATTTGATTTCAATTCTTCTTCTTCTTGCTGAATAAATTTTTATTATTTTAAAAGTTTGAGATGTCAAAAAAAGGAACAAAAATTTTGAAAAATTAAAGAAAATTTAAAAAAATATTGGTAAAAAATTGCAAATAAATTGGTGAGTACAAGCAATATGTGTATGTTACAGCAAAAGACAATAATTTGCCGTAAAAAAGCAAAGATTGTCGATTTCAATTGTAGTCTATATGATAACTGGTAACCATTATTATTTTAAACATAATCATACAATTCAGTCATAGTATGTTGCTCTTCGATTATGGTTACCACAACCATGTTTTTTCTTTGCGTGTAGGTTTCGATGCCACATTTTCTCTAACCAGTATACCACGTTTGTATGTATTGTATGTTGTTGTTGTAAAAAAGAGGTGCTCGTAATTTTTTGCTCATATCCCAGTTGTCTATGTACCGATGTTTCCGATCTACTCCCGAATATTTCTGATATTTTAATATCTCACCCGGCTCCAGGCGATGTCGGGAGGCTTCAGAAATTTGATCAGACGGACAGACTGACCGAGCTCAATCGACTACCCTATTCATAAGCTTTCAGAAAATATATACTTTATGGGGTCGGATATGAAATTTGTAGAAATTTCACACGGATAGACAAACCTATATATCTGTGGTTTGGAGCTTAAACAGCCAATGTCAAAATATTTACTTTTGAGAAAATTGGAATTGAACTTTCACTTTTATATGTGCTTTCATAGTGAAATTGGCCAGCATTTTATTTATGAAGCTGTTCTGGGTTAAGTATGACTTTAGCTTGTTTACCATAATGAAATAGAGCAAGAAAAATCTAATGCAATAATTAACTCAAAAGAGCAAAAAAGTGACATTGGCCCTTTTAGCTCCAAGCCACAGATAAACCCTTTTTCACTGTGTGAAGGGTATAAAAAAAACTGCAAAGCAATTAAAAAAACTTATCTACTATACCTTATAACGGCAAGATTTGTTTTAAAAATAAGTCTTTTGCATATTATTACAACGCACACCCTATTTCGTTTTTTCAGTTTGATTTTGGAATGGTTTCATTAAACCTTTTATTTATACACTATGAGTGTATAATACTGACTGATAAATGATTAATAAATTAAAGTTTATATTATCATTTCCGACATTGCGTGCATTTCCTGAGATATCGTTACAGTCGTTTAAGTTGTTTAAAATATAAACCATGAAATTTTAATATTTTATTATTATGATAAGTAGATATGCAGATCTTTTAAAGACCATTCAAATGATACTCTATTTAAATAGGTTCTGTGCTTCGCTACACACACCGGCCATTTTCAATAATAAACGACAACATTTTTCTTTGAAATAAACGGTTTTTTGTTTTAATAATATCTGCCAGTGACTTTTTATATTTAATTTATTAGAACGATTGTTTTTAACCTTAAAGTGGAATTTCGTTCATAAGTTTTAAAGCTTAAAACTAAAATTCAAAAATATTTTTAATAGATAACCGAATTCTAATATCAGTTCACTGTATTTGTGTTATCTTTATTTAATGAACAAGAAGCCTTCACATAATTTTGTTATAAATAATATTACTCCAACTCTTTTAATTTGACCGTGACTAAAATCGTCTATAATCGTTTCCAGTTGCTGCTGCATGCCCTTAATAGAGCGGTTAATTCTTCTGATGCTTGCCAAAGAATTTGAAAAAATTCAAAAATCAAAATTCATTTAGACCCATTGTTACTTACAACTTGCCTTTGAAGTTCGTGTTAGTGAGATAAAATTGCATAACGTGGGCAATTAGGTGAACTTAAAAGCAAATCAGTTGAAAAATATTAAGCCGCTTACATTGAACCTTATTTAAATAAAATTTTTTTAAGAAATAATTGATTTATTTCGAACAATTTTCAATATGGCTTAATTTAAATTTTTGTTAGAACAAAATTGAACTGAGTTGTCACATCATACAAGGTGTTATTTTACTTACTTACTCTAGAATAATATTTAATTATTTTTCTTATTCCATCAATTGTTTGCTAAGTACAGGGTGGGCCAAAAGTCACCAAAGTTTTACCAACTGTTGAAATTCGCCTGCAAAATTTAACCGTTGCGGGTTTATTTTACCAATTACACCTTAGACGGGAATAACAGTAAATTTTTGTTAATGCGCAGAAGTGACGTACAAGCCGTTTTTAGCTGAGCATAAGGCCTTCTGGTAGATGTTTTGGTGTTTTGCTTTGCTTCACAATTTCAATATTTTCCGCAGTGCGAATTAAACGTGATGTACCAGTTCTAGACAAATATCTTGCGGTGCGATGTTAGTGGTGATAATGAACTAAACAATTAATCATTGCTTCTGAGGTCGAAATTCTAAAGTTAAAATGTCGACGATACGTTTCTTGCGTTATATAAATATTTATATTAATGGCTTTTGATAAATATTTATATTAATGGCTTTACCCACCTTCCTAACCCCTTGATTCCTAACTACTATTGCTGATGAATATTTAGATGCATTTTACAGGATTTTTAATAGTGTTGGCCATAAATTCGAGCCTGCAAATGGCCAAAATGAGACTTAAGGCGACCTGGAAGAGCATTGCCTTTGTACAATACGTGTTTTATTTCACGAGCATTTTTTTATTAACCACCTCTTCAATTTGCAACAATGAAGATTTATGAATCAAGCCTCCTTATTGAGCTTCAGTTACAGTAATAATGTTATTCTGAACGTCAAAGAAAAAAAGCATGATTACAATAACCACACCCCCACCCGCCGCTAATTTTATCATCGTAGGAGTATTTATATATCCCTTGTCTTCCCCCTTTTATCACCAATATTTTGACGGCTACTTATCGGCATCCTTTGCTTCACTAAGTCCTGCGCCACAACAGGCAATTTTTCTGGACTAGAAAACTATTTCACATTGTGGACTAGTGATTAAAGATAATCCTAGTAGCACAGTCTTTCACAGTCGCTAGCCTCCGCGTTTGCTTCAAGCCTCCTGAGCATTCACACAAAGTCTAGGATACTCCATCAGTAAAAATACTAATTTTACTTTCCATGCTCTCTTTATGTATATGACGCATCCGCTCAATTACCATCACTTGACTCATTCGCTTTAGCGGTATCTGAGTTTCTTATGACCCCTCGATAAAAATACTGATATTCACTGTCCATGCCTGCATTGTGTATGGATTCATCCGCTATGAACGTGCGAAGTAGCTTCTCAAACACCTTTACTTGACGCTCTATCAGCACCGGAATCTCTCTAACCTTTTAATATACGAAGTCTAAAATTCTAAAATTACTCGTCAGTAAAGCTATTTATGGAACTTTTCATGTCCTAGTTGTGCATGGAACCCTAGGCTATGAGCGTCGGATGCAGCCTCATATACTCTTTATGTTCGAGATCCAGAATTCTCCTGTGCCACTCTTAGAAGGTTTGGTGAGAATTAATAAAGAATTATATTGCAAGAGAAAAAAATCTTGAATAATCCCCGTTCCTGAAAATTAATTATTACGTTCCATTTGTTATCTAGTATATTTTGTAACTGTTTGCTTTAGAAATATCAAAACTAAATTTAACCCTCTCCTAATAGTAATATATAGTTTGCGGCACCCTGTATATCATGCGCATCAGATTCAATACGGCCGAATATAGCACTTTTACTTGATTTTCTTTTTTAAGAAGCCAAATTGAAAATTTACGTTCCATGTATGTAAGAAGCTGTGTAAAACAACAACTATAAAAAAAACCCATCATAATTACCGACCTAAATTATTCACATTTATATTATTTTGATCAACCTCTCTGGGCGTTGAAGTTTACGATCATCATGCAGATTTGTAACGTGCTTAGCCGTCAGTTAACTCTCTGGTCTGCAGCCAGCAGATACAACTCTTTCCCATTATTGTTGTTGTTTTCATTTTTTTTTCTTTTGTAAGTATGCAACAGTTGCAATTTATGATGTTGATTTTTTTTGTAGGTTTTACGATCAAACATGGCAGTTGTTTAACTACGAGTAACTACCAGTTAAGTGTGTGTAAACCCGGTCATATGCGTAAAGGTTTGCAACTGTTGTTGACCATTCATTGTCAGTTGAATCCCACTACATTAAACAAACATAATAATGATGAGCGTTATAATTATGACTTTGCCAATAGAGATGATGATCAAAGTTGTCATAATGATCATTATTCGTATGCATAGTCGTGCAAACATCCATCACAATGGGCATACATACATTACCTTTCCTCTTGCTCTTGCATTGGCAATTTCTTCCTTCTGCCATAATTTGTCTTGTTTAAGTGATTTTGTTTTTTCGTTTCAGTCACTTGTAATTTGTTTGCCCGTGAAGGCCGTACGTGCAATTTCATGTGACGCAATAAACAGCGTGCATTCATACACACATGCACATGTGTTATGGTGGTACCTGATTTTCGTGTAGCTTTTGTTGTTTTGTTTAATGTATTTACATGTCATTATTTAATCAGAAGAAACATTGTACTCAACACCAACTGGCCAAAAAGCACCATCGCAAAGTAGTGGCAAAAATTGTTAACAAATTAAAGATATTTTAGCACAAATTTGTGCAAAAACGTTTATTCGAATTTTATGCTCTAATTTCGAAAAAAAAAAAAAAATAAATTTACATTTATAAAGTAATAGTATTAAGTAGTTGATATTATCGAATCAAGACAAGGTAACTACTGGAAATTTTCACAAATTGATTGTAAGTGGGTTTGTTTCATAATATTTTTTGGTTTTTAAATTTCAATGGAATGCATAATGTACGAGACTGTTCATTTAAACATTTCAAAATTAAAACTGAAACTAAAGAGTTTCAATATGGGCCTGTAGATGTCAAATTCGAAAAAGCAAGCTGTGTGTGAGTTATTAAACTTCTAGCAAAATTGCTGTGCAAAAAAGTCCTGATCCACACTATGGAATATTTGTTGCAAAACTTCTTTAAATTCCTTATTGAAATCGTATTTTTGTTCACACAGTGAGACTCTTTTCTTAAAACTCTTTTTTCATACTTTTATCTAGCAAACTTCTTAGCGAATGAGAAGAACAAAAAACAATTGCATGTACATGAAACATTGTACTCTTTCGTTTTTCCTCATTCATCAACAAACTTAAAAGTTTTGCAACAAATGTTTCATAATGTGGATGCCGGCTGTTTAAGTCAATGGCAATAACTTTATGTATTAAGAAAAAGGTTCTAAAAATTCAACTAAAATAGGGGCAATTTTTTTAAAATATTCATTAATAAAAATTTGCAACAAACATCTACTGATATAGATAATATTGAGTAGAAAATGAAATTATCCAGGTTTTCTTGTAAGAGTGCTTTATTCAGCCCTGCCGAATTTGATTTCCTTAACTATATCAACTCAATAAAAAAAATCAAGTTTTTCCAAGCAATAATATAAGATTTCAAAACGGAAGGATGAAAAAAGCGTTATTTTCCAGTAAATAATTAAATGCATCAATACTTTCTTTACGATTTGGAGATTTGTAAGGAAGAAATTTAGAAACACTTTATCCGTTAGATAATTTACACACTGTAATAGGCTTTTAAAAACGCGTATTTTGTGCTAAGAATTAATGCTTTAAAACGAGAACTCGTAATACAAATTTCATGCCTCTCGTAAGGTAGTTTGTAAATGAAATTTTGACCTTTTCTCTTTAAAATTATGCTTGGTCCGAAGCCCTAACTTTTTATTAGGATGTATAATGACCTCAAAGTAGCGTACGCAATTTTATTTTATTGTTTTTGACGAAATCTTTAATTTTGAATTTTTACATATTTAACTGTATTCTACTGGTCAAGCCCTTTCATTTGATATCCATATTATTGGGGCTAAGAAGAAAAATGTTAACCCATCAAACCCCATCTTGAATTTTACACTTTTTTATAATTTACTGTATTCTACCGGTTAAGACGTTTAATACCAATAATGTGGAGCTTATAGGGGTTAAATCTGTAATTACTATCTTCAAACCATAAATCCGCCATTTTATTTAGAACGCAACCTTGGATTTTGACCTTTTTGTACCTACTGTATTCTACTGGTCAAGCATATTTATCTGATAATAAAATACGAGTGGCTTGAAGGGGATGTCAATTTAATTACTAGATTTGACCCATATATAAATTTATTGTACGCCATTTTGTGGTGGCCGCCATCATGAATTTTTACATTGAAAAAAGTGTGTTATGTTCTGCTTTTCATGGCCTAGAATTTGATATTGATCCACACGGAAGAGGTGTGTAGAAGCTGGAAAATTTGATTTTCGTTTGTAATTTTTAGAAGAAAAAAACACCGAAGCAGTCATGTGTTGATGCTTATATCTCAGTTAGATTCAAACCAATATCTTCGTTTTTTCTTAGAATAATTTTGAAGACTATGAATGCAATTATGTGTAACTAGCGTGTCCAAAAATTAATTAAAAGCTTAAGGAACTTGATATATTTAAAAAAAAGTATAACAAATTTGTCTAAATAATTTTTGTCTATAACTTTGCTGGTTAGTTGCGGGTTAGTCTAAATTTTTTCACGAAGGCATTTCATATTTAAAAAAAATCCATAAAATATTTCAAGGATGTAAAATTAAGTTTGTAACAAATTGGGGAAAAGCAGAGTCAGTCATGTTTATTTGCTCATATCTTAGAATGTTATGGGGTCAATGGACTGGTTTTCAATAGCGATTTATTGCCAAGTATTTCCAAAAGATTTGTATCACACACACATCTGTGAAACATGTGGGGACTAACAAAAGTTTATCTTAACCAACAACTGACAACATATGGTTGCTTCTAGAAGTTTATTTCAAAACACACGGACAGACGGACATGACCTAATCGACTCCCCTTTTCATAAGGTTTCAGAAAGTACCTAGAGAAAAGAATATCGGTTGTGAGTAAAGCTTAGTTGTAATTGTAAAATTTCACAGTCGTATCTACAGACTTTCGTTTCGGAATAAATGAAAATATATAGTCAGCACTAAGAAATTATGATCCTTGCAATTGCAATTTTATAACCAAAAAGAAAAGTTAGATTGCAGGAACAGAATCATTTGATTGGCGATGAATTTGATTGTCTATTTTCTGGGTCTATATAATTTACAAGGTCGGAAATGAAATTGAAAATGAAATGATAAAGCTGTAAATACCCTTGCCAACTGTGGTGAAGGGTATAATACAATTCATCAAAATTGGTCTATAGGAAATTGATTATTAAATCAAAAAAAGATATGATTTATTGCAAGTTACATTACTACTGAATAAAATTGCATAATAAAATTTTGTAATGCGTTTTCGTTTCATATGTATGTTAGATGTGGCAGCTTACAAAAACTAATTTCTCCATTCGGTAAGAAAATAAGAAAAAGCCAAATTAAATATAAAACGTTCACACTGGGGTGTCACTCTTACGAGCAGCAAGTGGATATAGAGATTCCACAAACAGCACCTGCAGTAGTCAAGCAGCATCTCGACGGCTTTCTACCATTGATTGTATCATTTGTGCATGCCTCACATATTTTTCAAATATTTTTTATATTTTTTATTTTCATTTTTCTTTAGACATTTCGTGAAGACTCTGTTTGTGAGTTTTTAGATTCATCCATAAATGTTATTTAATCAGAAATGTTCACATAACTTTTACTTCGTAAGTGCTTACAACAAGAACTGGTTGATTGGCCATTGAAAGTGATTGTGGAAAAAAGATGCTGCTGATTCCAGCTGCCAAAAAAAATCAAGCATAAACAATTGTAATACCTGATGTTGTTGTTTTTCTTTTCACAATCTCTATAATTGGCTCTTCAATTGGATGCAACATTACGAGCCAACTATGGTCAAATGTTGCAAGACATAAATGTGGCTTTAAAATTATTCCTACATACTCGTACGCGTATGAAAATACTACTTTACACGTTTTTTAATGTTTTATACAAAACAACAACAGCAACAATAATAATAAAAAAAATTTACCAAAACATACATACATACATGCATACATAAGTGTATTAAAATGAAACTTCATTGTAGTTATTGAACCCGATATTGCTATAAATGGTTTTGTTTTTTGTTTTTATTAATACAACAACAACAACAAAACTAACTGACCAAGTATTATTAAATAGAGCAAATTCACTTTCTGGCTGTGTGTATTTAACAACAAGCAACAAGCAACAATAACCAACAACTAACCATCATTATTACTGGCGTAATATTGATGCTCGACTGACCCAATTTTGTTTCTTCATTTTTTTGCGTTCCGTTCGTTTTTATTTTATTAAATAATTTTAATTTTAGTTTTTTTTTCTTGCTGTATCATTATTGTGTAATAAAACCCAGTTGGAAATTTAATATTTTTTTTTAAACTATCGTTTGTGTAATTATAGCGAGGAAAATTTCCATAATTGCAGAAAGTTTGTGCAAATTGTTTGTTGTGTAGATGATTGTATAGACATATTAGTATTAGGTTAAAAAGGAGGTAGTATTAAAAAAAATTAAATTTTATGGAAAAAACGTTCGGAAATTATTTTAGTAAGAAGGTTTTGTTGAACAGTTTAAATTAATATATCGTATTATTTTAAATTTAATTTTTATAGTTTCGTACTTGTTAAAAACTTTACTGGTTAAAATATTTTTGTATATTCTAGTTTGTTTTGTAAAAACTTTTAGAATATTTTTATTGATTTTTTCATTCTTATTTTGCATTCTAAAATAAATATATAATTTTTATGTAAATAAATTAAGATAATTTAAATTATCAAAGATACCAAAGTAAGCAAACAACATTCTAAGGAATGTTTAAAAAATCTTGGTTTTATAAAATACTAGCTAATACCCGGTGTGCTTCGCCACCCCCATCGTAATGAAATAAAAATTTTATAGTTCAAAAATATATTTATCTTTCATTATTATACTAAATCAACCATTTCTTAATCAAATAATCATATAGACGTCAAAGCTTCTCGTGCAAAATTTGGGTACTCTAACTATTATCGCTTCCCACATATACGAATTTTTGTATTTAATTCATATGACATTCATATGAAAATTTGGGTACTCTAACTGTTATCGCTTCCCGAATATACGAATTTTAGTATTCAATTGCTATGATAGCTGCCACGCCCACTATTTCTAATGTACCCATTTTTTCCAGAAATGTTTATTTGGATGTCAAAGTTGCTCTTGAAAAATTTTAGTACACTAATCGATATCGTTTTCCAAATATACGAAATTTAGTATTTAATTCATGTGGCCACGCCTACTATTGAAAGTCCGCCCATTTTTTACCCAAATGTTTGTGTGGATGTCAAAGTTTACCGTACTTAGTTTGAAGACTCTAGCTGCATTAACTTTCGTGATATATAATATTTAATACTTGTTCTTTAATAGGGCGTGGCACCTCGCCCACTTACAACTTCAAACCAAAGTATAGCCTATAGTTCCTTCCAGACATACAAAAAGATTCTGTGAAAATTTCAAGGAAATTGGTTTAGTCGTTTAACCGTCTATAAAGCACAAACAAACATACAAACACACATTGATTTTTATAGATATAAAATGTGAAATTTAAAAAAAAAATTCAATAGAATGTTGTCAATAAATTTTTGAAAAATTTTAATTTATTTTATTAATACTTTTACACTGTTTTTATCATACAGCGTGGTCCAACCAAAACGCACGATGTTAATTGTTTGCGTCTTGATTTAAAATAAAAAATTTGATTCTGACTGAGACACCCTTTACTTTATTTTCTAATATAATTTGTATAATTTCAATAAAATGCAAGTTATTTATTTAATTGATTTTAAATTTATTAAAACTATTTGCAAAAAATAAAAAAAAAAAAATTTGCTGAGATAAAAATTGTTGGCGAAATTAATTTCCAAATGGGTTGTTTATAGAAATGTACCATCATAATTGAATGTTTATAAATATGTATGTACGTCCTTGTTTCGAAATCATCATGAAGTATGTTGGCACTTTAACATTTTACCTCTGGCAATAAAAAAAAACAATTTAGAAAATACCAAGAGTTAATTTCAAGAAATTACCATTAATGTCTCAAAAGTAAAGAGGGTCTTAATTGCAAACATTAAATAAATTCGCCCTGATTGACATCAAAAATGTTTGCTAACGTAACGAATTAGGGAGTCGTTATCAAAAATGCGATTTGATAACATATCGCTATACCGAAACCAAAGCATTAAGACCGTTACATATTAATAACAGTATCATAATTAAAATAAACAATCTTAAAAATCCTAAAAAAAACAATTTTTTTAAATGTTTTAACAAAATACCTAAAACAATTAAATACAATCCACTTTACATCTTAATTAAATATAATATTTAACGAAAACTAATTAAGTATTAGTAATACTCACATACAAAAAGCAATTACATACTTTTTAAAAGATCATAAATTTTATTTAGCAAAAATGTGAACAAACAAAAAAAGAATAATTAATCAATTAAATCAGCATAAAATTATACGCACTTTAAAAGTTGCAACCAAACAGCAATTTTTGTGGAAAATAAAATCCTAAATTGCTCAATATATTTTTTTATATTAAATTTATAGTTTTTAAAACATTAAATTGAAATGTACTCAGCTGTACGCTTTGTTTAATGCATCAATTTTTTTTTCACAGAAAAAATTATTGCTT
The DNA here is from genome assembly GCA_941918925.1 of Phyto melanocephala. Classification (NCBI taxonomy): domain Eukaryota; kingdom Metazoa; phylum Arthropoda; class Insecta; order Diptera; family Rhinophoridae; genus Phyto; species Phyto melanocephala. The sequence continues at coordinate 110,600,706 of OW799237.1, forward strand.
AATATTTTTAAATTAATTGACTAATTGATTAGTTCTAAAATTTGAATTATATTTGAAAGTAATTTAAATAATTAAATTTTTTCAAGAAACTTAGAGATTGAAAAGAGTATAAATTAAAAATAAAATAAAATTGAAAAAATTTATTTTTAGGCCGCCATCTGGGATTTCACTGTTCAATGACCATGTCAGATAAAACTTTTGCTTCGCGTTGCGTTTAAAACTTGCTTTGACATTTAAGATAAAATATCGAGGTGGTCGTGGGTTTTTGCTCATATCCCAGTTGTTTATGTACCGATGTTTCTGATTTTCAATACCGATCTACTCCCAAATATTTATGATATTTTAATAACTCACCCGGGTCCAAGCGATGTCGGGGGCTTCAAAAAGTTTATTTCAACATACACACGGACAGACGGACAGACTGACTCCCCTATTCATAAGCTTTCAGAAAATATATACTTTTTGCATAATTTAAAAGGTTTAGTCGTAGACAAATTCCCGTGAATATTTTGAAAAATACTCCTAAATTCGACCCCCACTTAGGGCTCCTAAGACCTTACGTATCAATAATCCGATTAAAAATCTTGATTTGTAAGTGTTTGACTTAAAATTAAATTCATTCATTAATACATCGCTGACATTTGCGACGACACATATTAAAACTCAAAAGTATAAAAGTGGCGTTAGAGGGCTTTAGCGGTATAAAAACAATTTTGGTTTGCATAACGGTATTATTTCCTAACCTTAATGTGAATAACAAATAAGTGTCCCTTGATAAGTGCCCATCCACTTAATCATCTTAAAATCCTACTTCACTTTAATTTTATTTTACTTCACCAGTAATTGCAACATCATGCATATCATACATACATACATATGCATGTACTTACATACATACATACTGAAACCATAAAAAAGGGCTGCTTCATACATACTTGTGTGTACTAATTCTCTCAAGTACAGGTTCAAAAACTGTACCATCATTATCATCATAAACATTGTTATTTACTCTCAAGGTCGTTTAGTTGTAAATCCAAAGGGAAGGGCTGCAGCAGGCTATCTATCTATCTATATATATAAAAGTGAAACTCTGTGTGTGTGTGTGTGTGTGTGTGTGTGTGTGTGTGTGTGTGTGTGTGTGTGTGTTAGCTATAGACTCTGAAACTGCAAAACCGATCGGGCTCAAACTTTGGTAAGTTGTTGTACACATACCGGGGAGTGTTTATGGATGAAAAAAAGTGGGCGGGGCCACGCCCATAAAAAATTAGTTATCAGTTTTAGCTACTTGCACTTGACCGATTTTTCTGAAACTTTGCACACATATCGAGCTGTCATGACTAAATAATTTCGTGATAAGAAAAGTGGGCGGGGCCACGCCCCTAAAAAAGTTTTAATTTTGAGGTACTTGCACTGGCCCGATTTTTCTGAAACTTTGCACTCATATTAAGCTGTCGTGACATTATAATTTTGTGATAAAAAAAGTGGGCGGGGCCACGCCCATAAAAAAAGGCTATAATTTTGAGGTACTTGCACCAGACTGATTTTTCTAAAACTTTGCACACATATTGAGCTGTCATGACTAAATAATTTCGTGATTAGAAAAGTGGGCAGTGCCACGCCCATGAAAAAAAGGTATTATTTTGAAGTACTTTCACAGGACCGATAATTCTGAAACTTTGCACACATATTGAGCTGTTATGACTTTACAATTTCGTGATAACAAAAGTGGGCAGGGCCACGCCCATAAAAACAATTTTAATTTTGAGGTACTTGCGCTGGTCCGATTTTTCTGAAACTTTGCACACATATTGAGCTGTTATGACTTTACAATTTCGTGACTAGAAAGGTGGGCAATGCCACGCCCATAAAAAAATTATAATTTTTAGGTTTTTTCACTTGATATTCAATTAAAATTCAGAATGCATTTCGATTCATTAAGGGGCGTAGCAACGCGCGCCGGGTTTGGCTAGTTAAAAATAAACAAAAACCACACGTTATATAATTAAACTCAAATTGTTACAAGTTTTTTTAATTAAGACTTTTAACTTCTTTTTTTTTTGTTTTTTGTTTTTGTAGGTCAGATTTTAAATTACATTTAGGAATTTGAAGCGAAAATTAAAAAATAGACTTTTAATTCAGGACCCCATTTTAATATGATCTAGCAACAGTGGTGGCCTTATAAAAATAATTAGAAATGACTTTGAAGCATATACTTATATTTGTAAATATATTAAAAAAAAATAGTTTAACAATGTTCAAACTAATAACTTAACATATGAAAGTGACAAATGAGCAAGGCCCCTTTCGCATTAGGCAACTATAATTGCGCAATTCTTGTGTTTGTTGGTGTGAGAGGAAAGGTCGGTGCGAAGGGGAAAGAATTGCCGAGATTTGAGTACAGACTTGCTTGTACTTGGCAAATCTGCTTCTGCTGTCATTCTTGTCTTGGAATATTTATTTGTTTTTGACATTGTCTTTTATTTCTTCTTCGGTGTGTTGTGTAATTTTGTGTGTGTGAAAATTTTATTTGTTTATAAGTGAATCAAATATTTAAAAATGATGAGAAATTGGAAGAAACTGGAAGAAATTGAGCAACCAAGTTGCTCAATGTGAACATAAAAGCAAGTTCAAAAGAAAATAAATAAAAATTAAAATTATACTTGCGCAATTATAGTTGCCTAATGCGAAAGGGGCCTAAGTACCTTATTAATCTAGCTTGCAGAAAACTTAACTTATTTGTAAGTTTTGAGAGTATATTAAGCCAGCTTTTGCATAATATAGTTATGCTTCAAGCCCTTCAAGTTTTGTTATTCATTCCTTTTTATTATCAGTTTTTGTTGTTGCTTTCAAACATCAGTCTGATAATAAGATTTTTTTAATTATGGACATTATGGCATCACTTATGTATATGGGCTGCTATGCCATGTGTTCTTGTAAACAATTTTAATATACGCATTCTAAAAGGGTAACAAATTTTTTTTTTTTCAACAAAAGAAAACACCTCCCGATACTCAAGGTAATGGGTATCCACTATGAACAACATTTTATTTATTTGCAAGGGCAACAAGCCCTACCCACATGAATTTGCTTAAGGGCAAAAGGGTGTTAAACTGAGCAGAAAAATAAATAAATTGAAAATGTATCAAACAAATTATCACAGCTCTAACAAATTTTCCAACAAAATAAACAATTAAACATGATGATTATGTGTGTTGATGGTAATAAATCAACGAATAAATTAACAATTATGTAAATTTATACATCATTATAAAACTTAATTAACATGTTATAAATAAATATACTTATGTATATTCTTCACCACAGCCAACTGTCAGTATTAATAACGAAATTTATAATTAATTATACATCATTAGGTTGTTATTGTTGTTGTTTATCTACCCTTCTTGTTGTATTGTTTTCTGTTTGTTTAGAAAACTAACCTGCCTCAAGCAATTCTTTTTATGATTTAATACTTTTGTGAATTTCCCACCTGTTCTCCATTCGTGTCATGTAAAGCAGAGATGGAAAATTAGAATTTTTTGCTGTAACGGAAATGTTTTTAAATTATTCATTTTCATGTTGTTAATTAGTATAAAAAGTATGACAATTTTTTAAGATCATTTAGATGTTTCAACTTCTTTTAAAAAAATTTTTTTTGGTTATTTACATTTGATCGAAAGACGTAAATAACATTTTTTTAAGGAACTTTTGCGCTTGCACTTAGGACTTTTAGAAATTATTCTTAATTGTAGGAGTGTGAAATTTTGCTGGAACATGTATTTTGATACGGTGCATATAATCAATAAAAAAGGCGATTTTGGTTTTTTCTTTGTAATTTAAGGCTTTATTTAAAACATTTGTACGATATGACGATATGTATGTATGTATGTTGTTATGGTTTTTCCAAAGTACGCAAAATGCATTTCACAATTTCTGGGAAAGAATAGAGTCAACATTTGAAGGATCGCCGCGAATAACGTTGCAAATGACAAAATAATAATTTTTCAGGAGAGCAAAAAAATGTTTGATTAACTCTTTTTTTACTTTTTTTTTAGTTTATCAAAAATTATTAAAAAATAAAATAAATAATGCACAAAATCAAGAAATTCAGTTTCAAATAACATATTAATTAACTGTTTTTATTTTTGTAGTGGAAAAACGTTTCATATCCAAAATTTTTTTTTTGTTATGTATGATTTTTCACTATTTCTAAACCTTTTATTTTTATTGTCTTTCCAATTTTCGACAAATACTTTTCATTTTGTACCTCTGTTACACTTATCAATCACTTTCGACAATTCCGTTCGTAGCATTTTTCCACTGACTGACTCATTGTAATTGCGTTTTGACGGTAATAAAATGCATAATTTTGATGTTTTGGTGTTTGAACAAATGTAAGAGAGTAATTTTAACGGTAATCTGCAAAAAAAGAGGTTTTGCAAAATTTGTCTTACAACGTTATTCGCGGCTTTGCTTCATTTATAAACCGATTTAAAATAAAATAATAAGTTTTTAATAACGTTTCGAAAACATTTGCATGGAAAAAATATATTGCTACTTATTACTGAATAACTCCTAAACACCTAAAAATTATAAAAAAAACGTTGTTAAGCTGACTTGAAGACAATCTTATTGTTAACAATTTGCTGGTATTTTCATCAAAATCGGACTAATCATTTTCAAGTAATGATGAAAAGTATCAACATAACCGCCTTGGCTTGGGGCGAAATATAAGGCATGCCGATAAAAAAATCTGAGATCGATAGAAGAGAACGGATTTGAATTTAGCGCGTCAAAATCTCTATATTCCACATATATTTATTCAAAGGCGATTTTTGCTGCAGACCAGTGTTATATTTTACATTTGTGTTGGTTGTGAAAAATGTTAGTTTGTTTTCTAAATTGATTTAATTTTAAATTAAGTTAGGCATATGCATAACAGTGTCTTTACAATTTAGAAAATTATAAATATTAAATTTAGTTTGATTTAAAAATAAGCGAGACGAACATATTCGTCTGTTACGACTCTTAAATACCCTTCACAAATAATAGTACAAAACCACAAGAATTTCGTTTGTTGTTGCTGAAACATGTATTCTGCATGCCGCTACAAGACATTGACAACCATCATGTTAACTGTTTTGTATGTTTTTATACAATTCTACAATTTTCATTTCCGACCCCATAAAGTATATATTTTCTGAAAGCTTATGAATAGGGGAGTCGATTAAGCTCTGTCAGTCTGTCCGTCTGACCGTCTGTTCGTGTGTATGTTGAAATCAACTTTTTGAAGCACCGCGACATTGCTCGGACCCTGGTAAGGTATTAAAATATCAGAAATATTCGGGAGTAGATCGGTATTGAAAATCAGAAACATCGGTAAATAAACAACTGAGATATGAGCAAAAACCCACGACCACTCCGATTTTTTATTCACAAAAACAACATACATACATACAACCGTGTATACTGGTTAGAGATATTTTTTTTTTATTTTTTATTTAATATATTATTTATATTTTTATTATAATTTTTTTTGTTTTATATTTATTATATATATTTAAATTATTTTTTTTTAAATTTTTTTTTTAATTTTTTTTTAATTATTTTTTAATTTTTTTCTTTAACATACATACGTAAATTTATAATTTTACAATGGGATGTTTTTTAAATATGTATGTTTTTTATATGTATATACGTATTTCATATGGGATGAATGGTGATACAAACTACTGTTATTGCATGACTACACGTTGTGAAGGGTATATAAGATTCGGCACTGCCGAATATAGCGCTCTTACTTGTTGTTTGTTTTTTTGTTTTATTTTTATTGCTGTATGATTTTCTTTATGCATTAAAAATACACAGGAAGGTGTGAAATGTTAGTTTGTCATTTCATTTGTAATTCTTTTACACTATTCATATTCAACCCCATAAAAATATATTTTTAATTTTTAATAGATTGAGAAGTCGATTTAGCTACGTCCGGCTGTCCATTCGTATGAGCGTTGAAATCAACTTTTTGAAACCCTCATATATCTCATGGACTTGTATGTAGTATAAGTCTTTAAGAAATACTTTCCAAGAAATTGGTATTGAAAATCAGTGATATGAGATATGAGAAAAAAACACGCATGTCTCTGTTTTTTATTGAGATTGCAACAACGAAATTCCAATACAAAGAGAACAATAACAAATGCAGGCGATATTGTACATTTTGGTTAAAATGGAAAAATTGTTGTTGTATTTGGTATGCTTATTCTTTTGTAGGAATGTATGTAATGCGAAGTTTTTCGTTTGTTCACTGTACGTTGCACGAACGTGATCACATACCATTAATCGACAATAACAAAGATTTAGCAGATGTAGATTGTTTACACTTTTGTGAACGGTGTTTTAAGATTTGGCACAGCTGATTATCGCGCTCTTATTTGTTTTTAATAGCATTGATACTACATACAAGCATGTAAAACATATTAAGGCTTTAAAAAGTAAATTTCAACCAATACACTTGCCTATGCTTTGTGGAAATAACATGGTAATTTTACTTATGTTTATGATGGGGAAAGGTATGATCAAATTCGGCGTGGCCGATTATAGCATTCTTAGCTAAAAAACAAATTCTTACTTTCGCAAATAATGTCTGAATTTCTTTATTATAACGAAGTATGGTCTTTGAGAGAGTGTCTTAACATAAGAGCTTTTTATGCCAGCCATGCCGTATCCCTGCTTAAACATTCATGCTAGTGTTCGTCCATGGTACACGGAGTTATTGTGTGTCTTGTTTTAATTTATTATTTTCGAAGAGTGCTATGATGCATCCGATTTTCGTTGGAATTGTTGTTAAAGACTTCAAGTGTTTTTAAATTAAAAAAAACAAGTAAGAGCACTATATTCGGCTGTGCCGAATCTTTTATACCCACCACCAATTTTGTGTGCATTTAAAGTACATTATTTATTATTTTGTTAATCACTATGGAATAATCTCTTTAAAATAAAATATGTATTACTTTCTTTATAGAGGGTGGTTAATATTTAGGGGCCCCTGTTGAAGGTGAACCACACATAAGCAACAAGTTTTTTTTTGCATTTCATTTGACATTTCTCAATCTTAGACTAACTTAATTTGAACAGTGGAAAGATACCTAAATGAGCAACGCGCTAAAGTTATTCAGGTTTAATTATTTATTTTATTTGATCTATTTTTTTAAATTTTCATATTTAAATATCCAATTTTTGTATTTAAATTCTCAATATTTCGCAACTCCTTCGTGTAGCATTTTCAGGAAAATTCATTATTATTAATTATTAATTAATTAATTAATTAATTATTATTAATTAATTATTTGTAAATTAATTTTCAGGTTTAATATTCAGGTTTTTTTATGAAAATGGGCGTTCAAAACAAAATGCATTTTATGCACTTCGTAATTCTTTTGATCAACATAATCCTGCCTTCTTAGTTCGTTGAATGGGAACCACTGCTGGTTTTTGCGATAGTGTGGCAAAAGAGCAGCCAACATCGCCTCATCATCATGCCCAGCAATTTAGCATCAACATTGTCATTGAAAATTTGGACCATCAGATACTTCGATATGCTACAAAAATGCTTTTGTAAATGTAGTCTTTCAATGAAAGTGGGCGTTAAAGTAGGCGTGTCAATAAAGAGTCTGCTAATAAATACAACTTAGATATTCCAATATAGTCCTTTATTTTCCAATAAACTTTGTCAATAGAGAAATTACATGAATTTAAGATAAACCGTTATATGGGAGGTAGGCGTTAAAGTGGAAGTGTCACCTTAACTTTTTGGCACAACAATTACATTGATTAGAAGGATATACGTAGCAAATTTGATCATCAAACCTCTAAATTTGGCGGTTTTATGAGCTTTTAAATTTCATTAACGGTAAATAACGTGAAAAGTGGGCGTTATAGTAGGCGTGTCAAAGTTGTATTTGCGAATGAGTACAACTTAGATGTTTCAATATAGCCGTTTATAATTCCAAAATTTTTATTAATAGAGAAATTATATGAATTTTAGGTAAAGCGTTATATGGGAGGTGGGCGTAAAAGTGGGCGTGGCCCCTTAATTTTCTGGCACAGTAATGACATTGCCTAGGGGGCTACACGTAGCAAATTTGATCATCATACCTCTAATTTTGGTGGTTTTATGAACTTTTAAATTTCATTAACGGTAGATAACGTGAAAAGTGGGCGTTATAGTAGGCGTGTCAAAGTTGTTTTTGCGAATGAGTACAGCTTAAATTTTTCAATATAACCCTTTATTATTCCAAAATTTTTATTAATAGAGAAATTATATGAATTTTAGGTAAAGCGTTATATGGGAGGTGGGCGAAAAAGTGGGCGTGGCACCTTAATTTTCTGGCACAGTAATGACATTGCCTAGGGGGATATACCTAGCAAATTTGATCATCATATCTCTAATATTGGTGGTTTTATGAGCTTTTAAATTTCATTAACGGTGGATAACGTAATAAGTGGACGTTATAGTAGGCGTGTCAAAGTTATTTTTGCGAATGAGTACAACTTAGGTGTTTCAATATAGCCCTTTATTATTCCAAAATCTTTATTAATAGAGAAATTATATGAATTTTAGGTAAAGCGTTATATGGGAGGTGGGCGTAAAAGTGGGCGTGGCACCTTAATTTTCTGGCACAGTAATGACATTGCCTAGGGGGATATACCTAGCGAATTTGATCATCATATCTCTAATATTGGTGGTTTTATGAGCTTTTAAATTTCATTAACAGTGGATAACGTAAAAAGTGGGCGTTATAGTAGGCGTGTCAAAGTTATTTTTGCGAATGAGTACAACTTAGGTGTTTCAATATAGCCCTTTATTATTCCAAAATCTTTATTAATAGAGAAATTATATGAATTTTAGCTAAAACGTTATATGGGAGGTGGGCGTAAAAGTGGGCGTGGCATATTGATTTTCCGTTACAAAAAAGCGGCTCACCAAAAAGCAAAGTGTGCAAAATTTCAGAGTCGTACATCTAATTTTGTTGCTTTTATGACGTTTTTGTTTTTAAATATACCGAAAAATACACTGTGCGGTATAAATTTTCGTACATTTTGATCGATAACTCCTCTCCTAATGCATAGATTTAGATAATTTTCGGGGAATAATATTGTTTTTACTCAGGAAATATATATTCGGAGTTTCATGAGTCTACGTTAAGGCGTTTGGACACAATTCCATTTTATTCGATGTTCGTAGGACACGGTTTTTTCGACCTACTCTTGCTTTTCGAGCTATAACTCTCTTCCTAATATTCCGATTTAGCCCATTGTCTATAAGAAAGATTCTGGCAAAATTTGAGCCCCCTAGCTATTTCGGTGCGACCTCTATCGTGCTTTCAACAGACGGACAGACTGACAGACGGACAGACGGACGGACATAGCTAGATCGTCATCAAATCAAACCCTGATTCAGAATATATATACTTTATGGGGTCTAAAATGGATATTTCGATTTGTTACAAACGGAATGACAAAATGAATATACCCCCACCATTTTTTTGGTGGCGGGTATAAAAATATTAATAAATAATTAATTTGAAAAAAGCAAAAATGTGTTTTGATTACCGTCAGCACTCGGACTCAGAGCTATAATTCGACAGTGGTCTTACCACGGGGCTTAGTTTCCCATCTGATCTAAAGGTAAATGAGAAAAACTAAAATACAAATGAATTTTATGACGACAAATTTGGGGAAAGCGCAGAATTTACACATTCAACTACATTGTAAAATAAGAAAATTCTTGTTAGAATTTATTTATTAAAAATACAGAAAACTTTTATATGAGAATTTGGAACCTGATTCAAGCATGAAACCGATCATCAAAATGGAATTTTTATCTATTTAAGTTCAGATTCAAAGAGCAAACATGTGACATATTATGACATAAAAACGCGATCGTAATTTTGGAACTCTTATTAGAATCCTTATAACAAATTCAAATTAGAACGTTCGAATCAAATTACGATCGTGTTTGTATGTCGAAATTTGGCTCCAGATCTCATAACATCCACCATTCGATTTTGAAGGAAATTGAGTTACGGATGGTGGGTAAGTAAGAATTCAATACAACTGAATTTGTTTCTTGTTTTGTTGTTGTAAATGTCAACAATATTTTTTTTGTCGCTTTTAATACTGTTTCTTAAAGTCATTTAATTGTATCACGTAGCATTTTAACGGTCATCATGACATCGTTTTATGTAGTTTTAGTTAAAAATGTAGAATTGATTTTGCTCTTCTTCTTCTTGCGTTTGAATTATATTCAATTTAAAGTTTATTTAAATCTACTTACATTGTGGCACTGTGGGCTTGAAAAAAATGTGTTTTTTTTTTATTGATGTTTGTTAGTTAGGGTTTTAGTGGCAACCATTAATAGATCTTTAAGCTATTTAAATCGAAATCAAGGTTTTCTTTATTCTGCCATTATTAACGTTTTTATAGTTTTTATTTAATTGTTTTTAATTTGCTTGATTTATTATTTTTTCTTCTTGGAATGCATGAGTTTTGATTTATGCGAGTTGTTTAAACAAAATAATTTTTTATTATCAAAATGCTATTCACTAAATTTAATTAATAATTATGATTTGGTTGCATTGATTCTTATCTTATTGTAAATCATTTAAAAAATAAATGTGTTTTTTATAGCAATTAATTAAAGTTTTAATATATTAAGACAGAAATAGAATTGAATTAAAACGCAGTTGGAATTACAGGCTGGGCTAATTAAAGTTTTAAAGTTGAATCGGCTATAGAAATAGTACTGATTACATTTTAAAATTTATGGTTTTATTGAAGAGGCTGAATTTTGTGACTTAAGAATGGAAGACAATATCATTTAATATGACTATCACGACTGATTCAATCATCCAATTTTTCAGAAGTGTGAGAAATCTTCGGTTTCTGAGAACGATGCCGAGTTAAAGTTGATCGATGTCCGTGCACATTCTCAGCCATAGCAGCGATGTTTTCTAACAAACTTACTGGACGAGAAGGTACAGGGGTTGCTTTGTTCAATAATGATCCATTTTGATGAACTCGCTTCACAAATTGATGAACAAACTAAACTGAAGACCGATCTCTTCTCGAAAATTTTGAACACAAATTTCTTACAGTTTATGCTAAAGACTCACTACTTTGGAAGTTGATTTTGAATATTTTCTAATTATTTGAGCCTGTGCCTGTACAAATGTCAAACAGAAACATGAAAACAAAAATAAAAAATTAATGTTATTCTACCTTTTAAAGTCAAAATACTCGGTAGTTCAAATATAAAATTTAAAATGGCTTACGATACATATGCGCTCCTTCAAAAAATAAAAAAAACAAATTGTCGGGTGATGATAAATCTGGCCAACACGCTGGCCATTTGATTTCTGAATTTCAGGAAATTATTTACAATCAAAAATTTTCACTTTAAAGTTTTATTATGTCTCGAGCAGTGGCTATATCCTGCTGAAACCACACCTCAAGTCTGTTTTCAAAGGCAGGACGTAACAAATTATGTTTTGTCGTAAACCTTTACCTCTCTCCATATACGGGTACATCACTACTGTCTTCATTTTCGAAAGAAAGATGCTACACCTAATGGGAGAAATTGGTGTTGATGAATGGCTCCTGGATTTTCAGAACCCCAGAACCTACAGTTATGCTTATTGACAGTCATTTAAATGAAAACAACACCCATAATCAGATTTTCACAAAAGTTGATTTCATCTTGGACCAACTTTTGGAATTTAACTGCAAAATTTTGACTTTGCGATGATCTGCGAGTTTTAATTTTTGCTGGAATAACAGTAATTTTTAAAATGCGACTACGTGACGTACCAGCGATTTCTTGCTGAGCAGAAACCCATCTGATAGATGTTGCTGGTGTTGCCTTAACACGTTTGCTCTACACTTTCAATATTTTCCGCAGTGCAAATTGAATGTGGTGTACCGGTCCGGGGCAAATACTCTTTCGGTGACATGTAAGTGCTGGTAAACTAAGCAACGAATCATTGCCTACGATTGGCATGTTGTACGCTCCATATGAATAGAAAAGAAAGAGATCAGTCCAGAGTCTCTGGCGGGAATCGAACCTGCAACCCCCAAACTAGCAGATAAGCACACTATTAACTAGTCCACCGGGGTACTCTATTTGTTATTTATATAATCTAAAGAAAAAATAAATAAAAAAAATATATAAGCGAAAAAAGTTATTTAATTTTTAAACCAAATCGTGGCTTTTGGTCCACCCTGTATGTGAACAAACCCGAGAAATTCCTCAAAATCAAAGCCAAAATTTTTGCAGAAATTCAAGTGCCACAGTCACAAATTTTAAAAGATTTTATAGAAAATGCTCTTAAACAAAATCGTTATTGCGAAGCTGAAAATGGGGGTTATTTAAGTGACATTATTTCCCATACTTAGTGTGTAAAATTTCCATTTTGTATATTTTTTAATCTGAGAAATATATATACATAAACGAAAAAGTGGAGACTTTTACCCCACCCTGTATTATATTTTTGCTATATTTGGTGTAAGACAATTCCCAGGACAATAAAATAATAGTTTTTGCTTATAGTCGTTACACTTATTTATGCAAATATTTGGCTAATGTGAACGTTGCTTTAGAATTCTTTTAAGGTTCTTTCAGAATTCAAACCAGCCGATTTTAAGCTTTTAACGAAAATATTTACAATAAAATTTTTGTTTGTAATTTTTTTGAAGAAGATTATTGAAAATTTTTGTCAATAAAAATTTTATTTTAAAATTTTTCTTTTACAAAAAAACCTGCTGAGGCTGCATTCGAACGTGATCGAAATTTGAAAATTCTTTTTAGAATCTCTATACCTAAAGCACAGCGTACTCGATCGTTCGAGTAAAATTTTGATCGATATCGAATGCCGTAATTCGGCCCAGCAGGTTTTTTTGTAAAAGAAAAATTTTTAAATAAAGTTTTTGTCGACAAAAATTTCCGATAATCTGTTAAATATTCACCCTTCAACTAGCAGTATACTAGCATTGAAAGAAGTGTTAGACTTATTTTTTTTTTAATTTTTGATACAAGTTTTTAAGTAAAATTTAAGACAATTTATTTTTTTTTTTCAAATAACATCGATAGCTTCTTTTTTTAAATTTTCGATGAATTGTTTTTTCTTAAATATTTTTAATATTTTGTTAGTTGTAGAGAACATTTACATTATGTTTTCAATAAGTATTTTTTTATAAAATTTTTCGGGTTTTTTTTTCGAATTTTTTATAATTTTTAATTCCAAAATAGTGTTATATTTTTAAATAATTTTTACACTAAAAATACACTTTACACTTGAATACAATAAAAGAAAATCCTACCTGTTCAATATTCAAAGTGAAATTAGTTCAATGGGAATTGCCATAGCATTTTTGTTATAGACAACAACAACACTGCAATGACAACTCAGAGCAATTTAATTAATATGTTTATAAAAGGTTCTTGACAGTTTCATGTTTTTTACGTTCTCTTTTAAAAATGTTTTTAATAAATAATATTTCTTAACCCAGCAAAAAAAGACATGCGAGAGAAATAGTGAATGTACGAGTTCAACCCATGATGAAGTGCTTAAATTTAGGTAAAACATGCATGATTTTAACATCAATGTGTCATTGGAGAGCATGTGTTTATATGAATAGCATATTAATGAAATTCACTTTATTCCAATAAGTGCCTAGAACGCATGCGTAATATACTTACATATGAAAAGAAACCCATGCTTCATGAGTTGATAATCTTTGTTTACATGAATTGTTTAAGATGTTTTGCATGCATTTGCATGTACATATGTGTCTTGAAGCTCATCATTAAAGGCTAACTGTTTTGGATTTCGAGAAGGCATTTTTCATGCCTTCTCCTGCACTTATGAATTAAGCAGTCATGAAAACTATTATGCATATTGAACTAATGCAACATTTTTTTGATGTAAAGTTAAAACTACATAAAATATTTAAAATTGGGGAAAATAAATCTTCTTCAGATATGAACTTTAATTCAATTTTGTTTGTTGCCAGAGAAGAGAGTTGAGACAGTGGTAAAACGAAGTTGACTGAAGCCTAGAGGAAATGCGTAGAAGAAAACCAACTCTACACAGCAAGCAGCTCTTCGGTTTTTAATTTTTTTTAACTCAAGATTTTTGCTTTAACAATTGTTTCAGTTAAAAACTGTGTGTTTAAGCGTTATTTCATAGAGCGGAATCCCCCCAACAATACTAACACATGCACATATGTTTAAGCTAAGTTGTATGTATGTGTGTTTGGCAGATCGTTTCTGTGTTATGATTATTGTTTTTTTTTTGTAACAACTCCCCATATTTTGTGTATAGTGTTGTAAATTTATGTTTACTTTTGACTACTCAGTACTTTTTTGGGTACTCAATACTAATCCTTTTTGATAAAATAATTATTTTTGATTGTAAAAAGTATAATAAAATTTTAATATTAATTAATCCCAGCAACTATTTAAAGTGCCAATTGTCTGTCTTTTAAATGATTTTTCCCTAAATTCTTATTAAAAGGGCGTGTCTGCGACTTCCACCTGCTTAGTTATCGGTATAAGACTTTCAATTTGAATCTGAAATATTAATCCCTTCAAGCAGCCTTTAAAACGATCTTAGTGCTCCTGTTTCATACCGCACAGTAAGAAAAAGTCTTGTGGAAGTTGATCTTGTGAGTCGTAGTCTTCAAAAAGTATCTTTTTTTCAGCAAACGGAATTTACTTAAAAGATTACAGTCTTACACTATATATAAGTCAAATATAGTTCTTATGAATGTACTACCGTTCAACCTCCTTAATATTGGTATTAAATAAAAAGACTTGTGCAGTAGCATACACTAAACTATGAAGAAGTGTAAAATCCAGAATGGCTTCCGAAACAAATCGGCAGATAATTATTTTTCTTAAACCCATCAATACGGATATCGAAAGAAAGAGCCTGGTGGGTCAGTTAAAATTTTTAAATTTAAATCGGCTATAAAAAAGTACTATTTTTTTAAATTTCTGATTTTATTTAAAAAGGTTAACTTTGTCATCTAACAGTGGAAGACAAAATCATTCATATGACTACCACGACTGCAACGGCAGTACCCCATCCAATCAAACCAATTTTTTAAATTTTTCTCAAAGAAGTGTGAGAAATGTTCAGTTCCTGAAAACGATGACGAGCTGATATCGATGGATGTTCAGGCACATTCTCAGCCACAGCAGCAATGTTTTCGATTGAATCAAATTTAGCACTCTTACTTCTTATTATTGTTTTTGATAATTTTTTTTTATTAAAAATTATATGAAGTAGCTTTCTGGCATACCTAAAAAATCATTAAACATTTTATTTCTTTTAGGACGAGTTATAATATAAAAAACTTATTACCTGCTTGCAAATTACACTGTATTAAAAAATCGTAAGATCCGACGTAAACATCAAAGAAACAACGATAAATGTAAAAAGGAGCAGCCCCTAAATTCGACCAAAACATATTGTTTTAAATTAAATTGAAAAAGAATTTTATTCGAAGGATGATAACGTTTGTTTTTTATCTTAAAAGGTGATACAATTAAATGTACATGTATACTTATTTTGCACGTTGATGAAAAATATTAAATATTTAGCAAAACCGAATAAAATATCTCCCCGAAAGAGCTGAGCAGTTTAAAGCACAAAACAAATACAAAGTGATTCAGAATTAAATAGTTGATATTGTGCACTAAATACCCAGTTGATAATATGCACTAAATACCCATATACCCAATACTATTACAGCACAAGTCTACTGTTGACTGCATGTTAGTCAAATGTAATTTTGAGTTGTGATTTTATTGTTTTTATGCTCTTTTCTGTGTGTGTGTGTGTGTGTGTTTATTAATATTTATATGGTGTTTGTTTTGTAGCCAAATGTTTTTCGTTGTTAACGTTTTACAGTTCGGTTTGTTTTCATTCAATTAGCCACGACTTTATTCGCACTGCAGTTTAAGACGCTGTTAACGCCAACGTTCGCAGTCGACGACATTTTTAAAGTTTTTTACGTTGATGGCTCTGGTGATGATGATATTTTTCCAAAATATAAATAGATCCGCTATGGAGAAATGTAAGTAGTTATATTAAAAGACCTCAACAGAGGCAGACAATTAGTGGTGCTAAATAAAGTTTAACGCCTTTTAAAGCGGTAACAGGGGGAGTTTTAAGAATGAGATCCCTAAATTTATTGGTGGGTGCTAAATGCATTTAATAGAAAAAAAAATATTTTTGTTAAACAAATGTAATAAATGAAAAATACTAAAAATAATATTAATAAAATGAAAACAAAATAAAATATTTAACATTTTGAGACAAAAGTGTTTTGAAAATATTTAAACAAATAAAAAAAAAATAAAATGACAAAAAAAAAGTGAAAAACTTTAACTTAAAGAGGAAATAAAAACAGAATTTATAAATTATTAAAAATGCATAAAATAACTGACAAAATAGAAGAAACTTACAAAAATGGATATCAAGTTTTTGCATGTGCATGTTTGGCGGGAAATGTTTCAAGTGCTTAAATAATTCATTAAATTATTTAAACATAACGCAAATGGAATAAAGCAACAAATCGAGGATTATCTAAATATGCATACATTGAAAAAGGAAAATCTTTAAACATATTTAAACAAAATCTACACAAGTATTTAAAAATTTCAATTCTTCAGGTTCTGTTTAAAATTAACTTTTAAAATATACAACATAAGATGTGCTTCGACAAGTGTGCATTTTTTTATTAAAATTCTTGAAACAGATACTTAATCATTAATTAATTAATCAATTAATCACATTGCCAATTAAAGAGACAATTAAACTTACATTTTCGAACTATCTTTCTGTTATTATCCGTATCTAAATAAGGAAATTTTGATAAAAATTAAATTTTAATTAAATAAAGACAAAATATGCAATTGACATTCTTATTCATCAAATGTGTGTTAAAATACATAATTTTGTTACTTTGAAACTGTATTAAAATGTTTATAAATAATTGATATTTAAAACCAAGAAGCCTCGTGAAATCGATGTTTAAAAAAATTTAAAACGTTGGTAAACATGTGTCTAAACATCAAAGAGAATTTAAAATTAAAAATATGTTTCACATAAAAATGTTTAAATATACTTTTCATTTTAAATATTGAAAATTTATATTCCATTTGAAAATAATGTGTTTATGTACATATATGTGATAGTGACTTCCTATACACCTCCCTTCCCTCCTTGAAAAACAAATTAAAGGGAAAATTTTATTTTTTTCCTTAATTTTGCTTATTCACTCATTAATTCATTTACAATCGATATTATGCCTTCGATCCAGGGTGGTTAGATTTATATTGACCATTTTCGCTAAATTCAATGTTAAAAATCGTCAAAATCGCCAAATCTTATTTTCCCTAGTTTATGACAAAGAAATATATATTTTTGCAACTTTAAAGAATATTTTTTATAAATCCTAAAAAATATGTAAATTCAATTCAAATTCAAAAATGTTATCTCTAAAAGTCGCAATAAAAAAATCGCCATAATAAAGGGTGGTTAAATTTTAAGGGTCGATGTTGATTTTGAATAAAACGCAAACCATTTTGGAAATTATTGTCATTTCTTTTTATTATGATAATATTGGTATGGTTCATTTATGTATGTATGGAACAAAATATCGGCCAAATGTCCGCCGCGATTTCGGCGGCACACCTCCATTCGATGGTCCAAATTTTCAGTGACACAATATCGTGAAAAACATTAATGTTTTTCGTTCAACGAATTAAGAAGTTAATGATGTTTTCACATTTCATACAGACCTGTTTTAAATATTTTTCACAATTCTCCGGATTGTGGACGAGTTTGAAAGATTATGTTGACCAAAAAATCACGAAGTGCACGAAATGCATTGAATAACTTTAACGCGGTGCTCGATTGTGTATCTTTTCATGGTTCAAGGTTGGTTGGTTATCGTGGTAGTTCGCTGCACGCCAACAGTCAAGTAGAGTCTATATGACTCCGTGTTGACAGGACCACATCACTCGTCAGCTTTTAATGTATCTCAGAATAAATCCAAGAGTAAGGGTACTAGATCCACCCCGTGGCCGTGAGGTATCTCAGTAGATAATTCAGTCCAACTTCAGATATCGCAGAGAGGCCATCGAGTACATGTTCGCCCAGAAATCTGTGTCTTTTAGCCGCCAGTGCAGGACATTCGCAGAGAAGGTGGAAAACCGATTCCTCCTTCTCTCTTTCCAGACAGCTGCGACAATGGTCGTTCGATGGAAGTCCGAGTCGACTTGCGTGTTTGCCTAACATCCAGTGACCCTTTCATGGTTCAAACTGAGTTAGTCTGAAATTGAGAAATGTCAAATGAAATGCAGAAAAAACTTGACGTTTAGGTGTGGTTCACATTCAACATCGGCCCTTAAAAAATAACCACCCTTTATATCGCCCCTCTCTGTTGTCCACAAACTAAAAGAAATCGATTTTCGTTTTTAAATACTGGGAAAACACCTAAGCATTTGTAATTGTTTGCTTACATCTCAGTTAGTTTTTTATAAATTTTGTCAGTTTTTCTGCGCAACTGTTTTCGAAACTTCAGTTTATATTTTGGTGTCTTCTTTAGAAACTTGATATATTAAGAAAAATATATTTTTTTTAAAATACTAATTTTGTCTATAACTTTGCTGAATTGTTTAGAAATTTTTTACGAATAGCCCTTGAGGCATATTATATCGTACTCGTTGGCGTATAACTCAGAAAGTTATATGCAAACTATGCTGGTTTTACATAGCGACTTCTTCCCGGATATTTTCTAAAGATTGACACCACATTCAGGTGGGTTACTCCGTAATTCTATTCGAAAGAAAACATTTTCGAATTACAATGTATTAAGCATACAGATTCGAAAAATTCTAGTTTCGAATCGAGTTATGGAGTAAGCCCCCAGAACAATATGTGTTGTATTTATCAATTATACGGACATTTGGACATTGCTCAATCGATTCCCCTTGTCATAATATTTTAAAACATTTATATATTTTATGGGGTCGGAAATGAGTTTTGTAGAAATAACAAGCGGAATGAACATGCTTTATACCCTTGACAGCACAAATGAAGCGCATAAAAAACGTTTATATAAAATCGAAAATAAAGACAATAACAAGAGAGAAATTTTTTAAAGGATTTATATAAGAGCATTTTCATATATTGCAAAAAATATTCTATTAAATTGAATTAAATTATAAACTACCAGTATAAATATATTTTATTCTCTGTTTAGTGTTGTCCTAAACGACATCTAGAAACACTGAGATAACGGCTGTTTCTGATATTAAACAAAATTTGGTTTATAAAATGTCGATAGAACTGTGCACTGCATTGTACACATAAATAAATAATTGAATTTAATACATTCCTTTTCTAAAGACAAAGTACTATGACAAATTTCTATTTTTACAAGAGTTTTATTTTTATTAATTTTTCTTAATTTTGCTATTTTTCTTGTGATTGGGTAAATATTTCATTTTGGCTCTAAATTGCATAACAAATATTTGTATAAAAAACACCTCTTAAAGTGTACTCAACTTTCATATTCATAATTGATTTTTTAGTTTATCGAGGATTTACTTGTGTGACAATTTTATTCAATAAAAAAAAATTATCATGGAATTGGTGCTAAACATTTAGGTGAATCTTAAGTTTTATAGAATTGTACCCTCAATTCTCTCTCAATTCCGGGATTTTTTTGGTGTTCTAACTGGATACTTTGTTTTGAGAGTTTACGCCAGGAGATAAAATCTACCTCTCAATTACATCTGCAGAATTTGTCGTAACGAGGAGGAGGTTGTGCAATACCCAATCCCGAGCTTTGGCGGGACTTAGAGCCCTACATTTGGGGTAAACTTTTTTCATCTAAGCTGATGTTAAGAGAGTATGCTCGTGTCTGGTTAGTTTTAGATTGTATGACCGGTTTTTCTTCGGGTGCAGTAGGGTCTAACTACACACGACATCCCATGTATAACGTATCAGTCATGGATCAAAGTGTGATGGTATTTAAAATTAGCAGATTAGTTGACGATCGCCATACGAAGTTATTGATTTTAATTCATTTTTCTACTTCATGACGTAATTGATGTTTGAACCAGTGCGTCTGAAGGGTATACAATGAAAAATTACATTTCTACTCTATTGACTAGTGCAGAAAATGTGAAGATGGTGCAGTATTTTCTCAGCCAATGCCACGATTAGAATAACCTTCAAGAGTTTAAAAGTAAGCGGATGTTTTATTACTTTCTGCAAGCATATCTACTCTATACCCTTCACCTGTGGCTTTGTCATTCCGTTTGTCACCACTACGAAATTCATTTTCGATTTTAATCTATTTACTAGAAAACTGCGTAAGATATTCTCAAAGTTATGTGTTCTATTTCACAATACTTCCAATATATGCGTTGCAATAAGGAATAACTACTTATGTCTGTATTATATAGTTTTTCAGGAAAGCGTTTTTTAATTCTTAAGGTGATTTTTAAAAATTGATTCCTTTTAAAATAAAACTATTATATGAATTCTGTGCTATACAAATCAAAGAGCGTATTCATTTTCGTATGTTTAGCTGAGTTATAAGTTGCACTAAGTTGTTATTCCACATGATATTAAGTATTGAATGCAAATATTATAGGCAGTAAGTTTTTACGCTTTAACTTCCTATTAAGTCGCCAAAATAGTTGAAAATTTACCTGGGGGTAGTTTTGAATTATGAAATTGCAATGATGTGTTTATCTAAGTTTTAGCTTATGTCGACTTAAGCAGTTTTTTCTTTTTGGCACAGATATTTCAGTAATATTAATAACAAAACTGAAATTACTCGAAAAGTTAGTGTTTTCAAACAAGGTAGAAAATTTAAATCAAAAAGCGACATATAAATAAAGAAACAGTAAATCAAGACACAAAAAACAACATCGAGTACAAAAGAACACATACAAAAAAATGTAAAAAATATTACACAAAAGTCTTACTAAATAACTACTTTTAGGACAGTTTTAAAAGAAAACACTTACTTTTAAGCGATTTGTGTGCATTTTACAATGAAATAGTAATATATAAATAATACCCACACAATTTTAAAGTTTATAAGATTGTTTTTTGCTTATTCTTGTGCAGCTCTTTGTATACAAGAAATCTGTGTAACAGAGACCTGTTTCATTATTAATCAAACGGCATAATCTTGCATTTTCCAAAATTAATATTTAGCTAGCAATCAACAGTAATAAAATGAATGATGCTATTGCATTATTTATATCATCGAGACTCGTGTTAATATATGTATGCATGTCACTGCATGTCACAGAAGCAATGAATCACAAAAATTGTTTTGAATACTTCTCAAATAATCATTTTCCACATTTCTTATTACTTCTGAAATTTTTATGTCTAATTTTCTAAAAACACTTTTCAATTGCTATTTATTTTAATTAAAAAAAGTGTACAGAGGCACGTCACCATGCTTTTGTGAGTGATTTGAATACTATACAAAACAATCAAACAACAGTATGAATTTCTTTTGTTTATTTTTGCTAGCAGCACTTATTAAACAAGAGTAAGCTAGCGACAGTCAGTTGTAAGAGAGCTAACAGTGCAAGTAATATTAAACATATTGATGAAAAAAAAAACAATACAAAAGCATTATAAATGTGAGTGGTGAGGGAAAGAATCTACTCATACACTTCTCTGCTGTGTATACAGAGTGTATTTTTTTGCACAAATTTTTATTTTTTCTAAACATAATTCTGCAGGTATAGACATTAAATGTTTCCTTATTTCAAACAATAAATTTTACAAAAATTCTCATCATATATTAGGGTACACTTTTTCTCTTTCACTTTTAAATCTCTTTCACAAAATTTGCTTAAAACAGTGTTTGTATTAAACCCTTGTGTTTTGCTTAACATTGAATGTGAATTGCTTTTTAACTTCACAGTTACAAATTAAATACCAACATTATGAATTTATAAGTAAATTTTAATAAAAAAATTATATTTTGTCAGCGATAGCTATTATCACTAAAAGAAATATATTCAGCAGCACATAATATAAAAGCATGGTGGCGTTTTATTGGTTTTTTTTTTTACCTGGAGCGCATCTGCACTGAAATGGATCAGCTGTTTATTTTTGGCATATGAGAAGCAATGCAAAAGTTTACTAAACTTTAACGGAACGTAGTTGTAACGTAGCATTCTGCATAAAATAGAATTTTCTAACGCTGTTGCGTGACGATTGCAAGCCAGTGATAGGCTGCTTGTTTGTTTTATGATTTAAGGGCAAGGCAAACAAAATAAGGTGAAATGAAGTAAGATGATTAAAAAGCATTCTAAATCCATTGAAATTTCAATTAATTAAACACAAGATGGTTCGAAAAATATTTTTAGAAATCTTTATGCTGTTTTGTTTCAAAAATCAGAATATGCAAATATGACCATAAAAACCAGAAAATTAACTTTTTGTCCATCTCTATAATTTTTATACCCTTCACACAGTGAAAAAGGGTATATATAGGTTTGTCATTCCGTGTGAAATTTCTACAATTTTCATTTCCGACCCCATAAAGTATATATTTTCTGAAAGCTTATGAATAAGGGAGTCGATTGAGCTCTGTCAGTCTGTCCGTCTGACCGTCTGTCCGTGTGTATGTTGAAATCAACTTTTTGAAGCCCCCCGACATAGGTTGGACCCGGGTAAGGTATTAAAATATCAGAAATATTCGGGAGTAGATTGGTATTGAAAATCAGAAACATCGGTACATAAACAACTGAGATATGAGCAAAAACCCACGACCACCTCGATTTTTTCTTCACAAAAACAACATTACAACAACAACATACATACATACAAACGTGTATACTGGTTAGAGAAAACGTGGCATCGAATCGCAGCTGAGCCAAAAAAAAAATTTTTTTAAAATTTTTTAAAAATTTTTTTTTTATTTTTTATTTAATATATTATTTATATTTTTATTATTTTTTTTAAAATTTTTTTTTTTTAATTTTTTTTTTTGTTTTATTTATATTATATATATAATATTTTTTTTTAATTTTGTTATTAACAGTAAATCGCTTTGTGTAATTTCGATTTGCTATTATTTTTTTTTTTAATTTTTGTTCATACAGAAATAGTATGAATATAAGATAAAGCATTATATGGGAAGTAGCCTTTAAAGCAGGCGTGTCACCTTATTTTTATTTTTTTTTTTGGCATTGCACTTATGTTGACATAATTAAATTTACAAGAAAGCTTTATATGCAAAATTTCACCATCTAATACAAATAATTCTGTCGATTTTATGAGATTTTAAATTTCATTAAGAGTAAACTATATGAAAAGTGAGCGTTAAAGTTGTCAATGTAGTTTCTGCTAATCAATTAAACTTAGTTATTTCAATATACAGTCCTTTATTCTGTTCAAGTTTTTGTCCATTGAGGAATCATATGAATTTAAGATAAATCATTATATGGGAGATGGGCGTTAAAGTGGGCGTGATACCTTCAATTTATGTCATTATAATGACATTGAATAGGATGCTGTGTATTTATCAACATACATCTAATTCTGAAAGTTTTTGGAGATCTTTAATTTAATTTTTTAAATTATGTGAAAAGTAGGCGTGTCAAAGTAGTAGTTTCTGCTGATAAATTTAAATAGATATTTCAATATAGAGTCCTTTATTCTTCTAAAATCTTTGTCCATAGAGAAGTTATATGAATTTGAGGTAAAGTGGGCATGACACCGTACTAACCAGAAAATATATACTTTTTGGGGTCTAAAATAGATATTTCGATGTGTTACAAACGAAAAGATAATATGAATATACCCCCTCACCATTTTTTTTGGTAGTGGGGAAGAAATTGTCGTGAGTGAACATAAAAGCAAGTTTAAAAGAAAATTCTGAAAAAGTTGAGCAATTCAAACTGCGGTGTGTGTCGTTAGTCTTTTGTATTTAATTCAAAGCACGATCTGATAAATTTGTTTGTTTGCTCAATTTAAAAATTATTGTATTTGTATATAAAATTCTTCGCGTAGAACAACTAATGTCGCTCAATATATTTCACAAATTGAAACAGAGTATCAAGTTGATGTCTGGCTTTATAAATATTTTTATTAATAGCAACATGTTGCCAACTAAAGTTTATTAACAATACAAACTAAGAGCAACAAGTTCAGCAACAAAATATTAAATACTATTAGATTAGTGTGTGTGTTTTTTTTTTGCAAACATTAACAAAATTAGCATATAAATTTTATATGCTAATTTGTTGACACAAAACGCATAAATTATTTGCGCGTGCCACCGAAACCGACTATTAAAGATATAAATAATTAAATAAATCAAATCAAATAAAACACACCACATAAATTAAAACTTTATTAGCATTAAATGTATATTTTAAAAATTTGCAAAAAAAAAACTAAATGTTCAACAAAGATGTGATTAAAAACCGAATAACATATTAACACGTCTATTAATTAAATTAATTTAACGTTTTGTTTTGTTTTCTTTCCTTTTCTTTTCAGCTCTTGAGTGCTACTTGTGCTTTCATAGTGAGTTTTGCCTTTGCCCATCCACCCGAGGGCGAGTGGCAAAAGAAACTTGTGTGGAAAGAAGATTGGGTGCCGGTCTGGAAGACGGTGAAAAAAGAAGCCTGGGAAACCAAATGGAAAAAAATCCAGGTTCCGATTTGGAAAGAGGTACAAGTACCAGTGTGGAAAGAAGAAAAGGTGCCCGATTGGAAGGTTATCAAAAAGCCACACATCGAAGAACGAGAAGTACCGGCTTGGAAGGAGGTGAAAGTGCCTGAATGGAAGAAGGTCACCAAGCCTGTGTGGAAGCCAATACAAGTGCCCATATGGAAAGAAATAAAGGTGCCGGTATGGAAGGAGATACAAGTTCCAGTGTGGCGTGAAATTAAAGTGCCCATCTGGAAGGAAATACAAGTGCCGATATGGAAAGAAATCCAGGTGCCAGTGTGGCGTGAAGTTCAGGTGCCCGATTGGAAGAAAATGTTTGTACCTGAATGGGTTAAAATGGGCATACCGGGCGAAAAATATCTGGGCAAAGATCACGAAGGCTGGGAATACAGCAGTCACGATTTGTGGCGCAAAAAATTAATCTGGAAGCCGGTATGGAAGAAAGTCTGGCGTACTGAAAAGAAGCAAGAATGGAAAACCGAAAAAAAACAAGAATGGAAAACTGAAAAAGTGCAAGAATGGAAAATCGAAAAGAAACAAGAATGGAAAACCGAAAAAGTACAAGAATGGAAAGTCGAAAAGAAGCAGGAGTGGAAAACCGAAAAGAAACTAGAATGGAAAGTCGAATGGGTACAGGTGTGGAAGCCAGTCAAGAAACAAATCTGGATTAAGGAGAAGCGAGAAACCTGGGTCGAAGAAAAAATCAAAATCTGGCGCACTGAAAAGAAACAAGTGTGGGCCACCGAAAAGAAGCAGGCCTGGAAAGACGAATGGAAGTCAATGAAGGTACCAGTGTGGAAAGAAGTTAAAGTACAAGAATGGAAAAAGGTGTGGAAGCCAGTATGGGAAAAGGTTTGGGTACCCCACAGTCATGGTTGGGATTAAGCCAAAAAGCTCTCTCTCTCCCTACCCGCCTGCTCCCCACTTTTCCATAGGTAATACTAAGTAAAAAAAAAAAAATTATAGGAAAGAAACGTTTAGTATTATTTTGCAAGAAATAATGCCTTATGGTTTTCACCAAGTACTGAATTTCTCTCTTTTCGCGTCATTTTTTTATACATTCATACATATATTTGTAGAATTAGAAGTACACTTTTTTACATCATTAAGGCAAATTTTGCTATTGTTGTTAACTTTTTTTTATTTTCTGTTAAGAAATAATGGAAATGGATTTGAAAAATAGCCTATAATTTTGATGCGGAAAAAAGCAACAAAATAGTGGGACACAGCCATTAACTGGAATTAATTTGTGTGATTTTATACTTTTCATCTCCTTGAAAGGCGAATTCAAATATCAGGTGGTGGCAATTGTACACAAAATGCAACATTAAAAAAATCACATTGTTTTTTTGTGCTGCTTTAGTTTGCCGATGTGCCAAAAACAACATGGTTTTTGTTTGTGTTTTTTTCACAAAACTTGGGCGGGAAAAAAGCAAACTGTGTAAACATAAATAACTCTTGATAATGCAGTTCACATTTATGCAAAGAAAAAAGTAGATCAGCTGAGATGTCATCTGATAACTGAATTCGCTTTGCTTCTTCTTGGACATCAGATTATTATTTTTTAATTGGAGTCATCCTTATTTACCATGTTTCGACTTTAAACTTAAGTCGTTTTGTTGGGTGCTTTTATAAAAAGTACCAAAACAACTACGACTTAAGAAAATATCCCTTTTTTATGTTGTTAATTGGTATTTTGTAGCAGTTGTTTTAAAATTAATATTTTTATTTAAAAACACTATCACCTTATAACGCAAACATAAAATATATAATTCATCTGTCAGTTTAGAGAACGATGTTTCTATGTGGAAATTCCATTTTATTAAATACAAAAAGTACTTGGTACTTGAAAACTGTGCACACAACTCTAAGCAGAGACACAAAAGGATTTAACAAGGCCAACGTGTTTATCTGTCTTTAAAATATTTTTATGTTTCAAATTATTTAATGTGATGTTGATTATTTAAATCAACAAATTATTATCGGTTCAAGCTGTACCAATACTTTTTGCACTTAGTGTAGGTGTTAAAATGATTTAAATCTAATTGCCTCAAAACTTGTATGTGTATGTATGTGCAAACACACAAGTATATAACAAGTACTTTTCCAACAAACATTTGTTTGATGCAAATGTTAACAAAATGCTAACATCAGTGTCATTGACAAACTAGTTTCTCGAATATTTGGGAAAAATATAATAGATTTCACAATATTGCATTTAAAAATTTATGAAATTTTTTTAAAAAAATTTAAATTTTAATGTTGATGACAATCAAACAAAATTAACACTATTATATTTGTGGAGTCAAATTTTCAATATTTTAAAAATTACAAACCACAACCAAACAAAGTTATTAAGGTTAGTTGACATTTATTGAAGTGATAACTTTTGTGCTCTAATTCGTTGAAAGACGCCGCGTAGTGCAAATTAAGTGTGTGGCAAATTCATCTCTTATGTCTTAACTTGACTAAACAAAAATTTTTTCAAAAGTCCACAGATCAGAAAAAATTAAAAATTTTCTCAATCAATATTTTGTTTAGACTCTTTTTCAATTCCATTTAATATTAGGTTTTAATGTTTTATTTCCACACACCTCAAAATATCTAAACATTTAAGCTCTTAAGCTTGTTATTTCATGTTTTCGTTCATTTTTAGCATTTCATACAAAAATAATTGTAAATTTATTTTAATTTTAAAGTCTTATGTTTATGTTTATGTTCGTTTTTGTTTTTCTTATTTTTTTTTTTTTAATAATTTTAAGTTTGTACAAATTAGTCATTTACTCATATTTTTTAATACAACCGACAAACCAAAAAGTTGTATTAAAAAGAAGAGTTAATTTTAAAAATTTATCAATATACATACATACATACATGCATACATTTATACATACATATTTTGTAAATAAATCATTATACATTAAGACAAAAGAAATTAAAAGTTGTTAAACTATTTTTTTAGTTACATTTTTTGTTTTTGTTAAAAATAAAATATTTTGAAAAAAAAAATTTAAATAAAAAAGAAATTGTGTTTTAATTTAAAGCCAAGCAAAGTTGTTCAGTGGCATTATAAAATGCAACTCTCTAACATTGAACTACAAACATAATTTATGGAAATCTTTCCTAAATTAAATATTGTTTTTTACTTTTTATTTTAAAATCGGCAGGCAGTTTTGGGATTATTACTTAAGTGTTAATTAACTCACAAATGCACTTTTTGTAATTGTAATTGTATTGATATCAGAGTGTAAAATAGAAATAAGAAAATTAAAAAAGGAATATGATTTTGGGCCAATGTCCATCTCTAATGCAATATTAGAATTTAAATTATTTAAGAAAGTTTTAAAACACATTGTGAAACAATGCAACGTCGAATTTTATTTTTTAGAAAAACTGGTCTTTGTAGTATCTTTAATATAAACCAGACACTACAAAAATATGATAGTGGGGTCAAAAGCTATTTTTCATATCCCCCAAAACTATAATAGTAATAGGCTTCTAAATTGAGTAGCTTGGTGGTACAGTAGGGTGAGTACGGGTACCTTCTATACAAAGTAATTATTATTTTTCCTATATCTGCTAAACAAAGAGGCGATATGGGAGCGTGTAAGTGCAAAATTTAAACACAGTAAAACCTTCTCATCCGGACGGATATAGTTTGACCCCTCGTCCGGATTACTGGATCATGCGGACAACAGAAAAAAAATGTTACAAGCCTCAAACTTAGGTTTGTTTAGTTTTTATTATTACACAATTTATTAATTTTATATAAAAAAAATAAATTAAAGAATTCATTTACAAAAAAAAATAAAATATCTAGAAATATGCAAATTAGGTTAGTAAAAAAAAAATTATGGATTGAAATACGAACTAATTTTCTTTTGGATACAATTTTTATTATGCAGTTTTTCTGCTTTGTTTTTAAATTCGTTTAAAAATAACGTTTACTTATCAGTCGCATTTGTTTGCTAGTCCCATAAAATTGCCCTTGCAAACAGATCAATAGCATCTTTATTTGAGACATTATCATGAACTTCCTGAATTTCCTCTAGAGAATTGTCGGAGTATTAATTTTCCTCAATATTTAAAATTACGTACAATAACGAAAAAACAAACAACCAAACACAAAAGAAAGTCATCTCCGGATTACAGAGGTAAAATTTTCAGACTGTCCGAAACATTTAACTGTCCTGAGTACTGGATAGTCCGTATTACGGAGGTTGCATTGAAACATAAAATAAAATTTAAAATGGGGCAACATAAAAACTAAAGATGTGCGCAAGACAAAAAAATGTTTATCATGCACGCTATTTTTTGTTTGTTGCTAAACTTATTACATGAAGCTATTACCAATTTGTATATAACTTCAGAGGTGTGCCAATGTCCAGTATAAACTTTTCTAAAATAACGCTTATTTCTTCAACCTTTAAAAAAATAATTCAAAACTATGCTTAATTGAGGCCAATTAATAATTTATGTCCACTTAAACATCGAAAATCTATTTCTTTTTTCTTTTTCAATATATGTATGTTAATATTAACAAGTAAGAGCGCTATATTCGGCTGTGCCGAATCTGATAATACCCTTTACCATTACATACATAGGCTTAAACATCACATGGTAGCTAAGCCTAGATTTTAGATTTCATGCTATAAGCTAATCTCTTTTTTATTTTCGATGCCATCATTGATTATGAATTTTTTTATAGTTAAATGTATTCCCTTTCATTTTGTTGGAGTTAAAAAAATTGTTCTGCCATTTTGTTTCAGACGCCCTTTTTAATTTTACACTGTTTAATAGCTTATTACATTGGTCAAGCTCTTTTATTTGATTCTTATAGTAAGGGGGTTAAAGGGGACAAAGCCGTAACTATATTTGACTCGTATATTCGCCATTTTATCAAGGACGCCATCTGGGATTTTTGCTTTTCCTAGTTTTATTTTAATACTCAGAAAGTTTTCTTAAAAATTAGCGTGTTAAAAAATTAATTAGGAGTTTGAAAAATTTTAATATATTTAAAAAAAAATAGATAGTTTTGGAATAATTTTTGTCTAAAACTTTGCCGATTAGTGACTAATTTGTGCAAAATATTTCATGAATATCTCCAGAAGCATAGCAAATTTATATATAGAGGCAACCATGTCTATAAATTATCTTAAAACTGGAATTTTTTTTTTTGTATTATGTCTCTTGCATTAAAACCATATCTACGACGTTGTGAATTTTCAGCTGGCTTCAGTTGTTGTGTGAGCTGGACTTTATATGGATGCAGGTGTAGATCCAAATGCAAAATATGCCATAATGTGCCGTAAGACAGTCTTAATTCCTGAAAACGACGAAGAATCGACACATTCGGGTGTTCGGCAACACTTTCACTCACAGCAGCGATATTTTCAGCGGAACGAGCGAAACGATAATGCACAGGCCTTACAACATCTGTAACCGCTCCAGTCTCTTCAAATTTCTTCACAATTGTGCCAATTGATGGCGTAGTTGGACAATTATGTAAACCATAATCTCCTCTTAAAGCACGATATGTGGCTGTGCCAGAATCACCATTTAGTATGTTTTGATAATTTTTATGCGTTGTGTGATAGTTAAGCGATCCATTTTCGTCAATGTCAGACTTTCAACTGAAAAGAAAGAAATTGATTTTACAATTTAGTTTAACAGATGTCGAATTCCAGTCCTATACTTTTACAATCACGAAATGGATAACCCTTTAAGAGAAAAAATAGAGGCAGTTGTGTTTACTTGCTTATATCTCAAAAATTTATAAGGTGATTATGCTGAATTCTGCACCGATCTGCTTCTAAATATTTCTGTTATTTTAATACCTTGCACGAGTCTTGGCGATGATCGAAAAACATACACATGGACAGACGGATAAAAGGATAGTGCTTAATCGACGCCCCTATTCATAAGCTTTCAAAAAATATTTACATTATTAAGTCGGAAGTGAATATTATAGAAATTTCACACGGAATGACAAACCTTTATATAACGGGTGACGGGTATAATAAGAAATGTTTTTTTTTTATTTGGTGCCAGGGGTATACATAGCTTTGTCATTTTTTTTCTAGTTTATGCAATTTTTATTTCCGATCCCATTAAGAATATATTTTCTGAAAGCTTATACAGTTAACTTTATTCATTTGATTTTTTATTGATGAGTTAAGATAAAAAATTCTCCGCCATTTTGTTTAGAACAACACGTTGAATTTTAACCTTTTCATATTTTACTGTATTCTACTTGTCAAGGCCTTTCCTTTGATGCCCATATTGTGGACTTTGAAGGGGTCAAATTCGTAATAACTAAATTTGACCTATATATCTGCCATTTTATATAGAACGCTGTCCTGGATCTATATTTATTTTTGTTTGTTTGTTTGATGTACTCTACTAGTGAAGCTTTTTCATTATACATATTTAGAGAGTTGAATGAGGTGAAATTTGTAATTACTGCATTTGACCCACTTTTATTTTACACCATTTTTTGATGGCGGCCATCATGGACTTAAAATTGTTTTATCGTGTATTGCATCTATCAAGTCAAGCTCTTGCATTTGAGGCCTTAATTGAGTATGTCGGTTATCTAAGAGGTAAAAAAATCGGTTTTTGTTTGTAAATTTCCGATGAAAAATACCGAGGTAGTCATATTTAGATCGTTGTAACTTATTCCGTTCCAAACCGATGTGCTATTACTTCTTTGGAATATATTTAGAGACTATGGCTTGTAATTTGGTGTCAAACAATTAATAAGAAGCTTGATAACTGATACTTATGTTTAAAAACTATATATTATTCCAAATAATTTTTGCCTATCACTCTGCCAATTTGTGACCGATTTGTTTACGAAAGGCTCAAGAGGCATTTTATATATAAATGGCAACAAAGGTTTCAATAATTTTTTTTTTTTTTAATCTGACTTTATGTCTACAGCGTTAAGCTGATTTACATTACCAGACTGTCCTGAGAAAATAAAAGCAATGTCGGTGAATTTTATATAATTCAGGTCCATTGAAAGGGGTACCGAAATGATGGTACTAGTCAAGTTTTTGTTTTTATTTTCATTTTCTATTCTCAATATTCTAGTTGATTGATGGTTTAAAAGAAAATTAAACAAAAACTGATCACGTGGAAAAATTACTTTGAAAAACTCTTGTTCGCGAGCTGTAAAAGTTACCACAGGGTGGGTCAAAAATCAACAAGGGTTTTAAAAGTTTGATAATTTTTTCATTTATATATATATTTTTTTTAAAGATTTTTCGGGATTATTGTTATGTATTTATAACCTGGAGAATCAATTATAAAGAGATTCTTGCCTAAACAAAGAACCAGAATAATAAAATTTTATTATTCAAAACAGCGATCAATTATTTTACCGCAAACAGCAAATTGTCATTTAAACGTTCGAATTTCGCTTTCTGAAGTAATAATTCGTTGCTTTATTTATCGTCATCAACAATATGGCACCGTAATAGATTTGCCTCGAACTGGTAGTCCATAATTAATTCGCACTGCGGAAAATCTATAACGTATAGAGAAAAGTTTTTACGAAACATTAGAAACATCTATCAGAAGCTATTCCCCTCAGCTAGCAATGGCTGGTACATCACTTCCACGCATTAAAAAAAATATATTCCGTTATTCCCATATAAATTATGACTGGTGAAAGGAATTAAAACCCACAGATCATCGGCAACGTCTCAAATTTACAAATAGATTTCAACAGTTGGGCAGCAATGAAATCAACTTTTATTAAAATGTTGTTTTTGAATGATGAAAATTTTTCTTATTTGAATGGCTTTGTTAATAAGCAAAACTGTAGGTCCTGGGGTTCACAAAATCCAAGAGTCATATGCACCCCATTAAGTATGGTACGGCATTACATCTGAAAATATCATTGGGGCTTAAGCTGGAGTTACATACCATGCGTTCTATCCGTTGTTCCTTTTTATGCGTCCATCAAAAAGTAGAATCAGTGTAATTGTATGTGACAAGTTACACGGCAAAACGCAAAGAATGCATAAACGTTTCAACGCAGCAAAGTAGGTTTACTTTCTACTTTTGTATCCGTCGCAGAAAAGGTGAAAAAATGTCAGCTGTTGTTGATAGCCAAGGATGACAAATAATAATTTTTGCCTATGTTATCGATAAATCTGATTGTGTGGTGGATTTATTTTTTCCATTTTTTTGTATTAAAAAATGTTTTTAATAAAAGAAAAAGCATTCGAAATAAAGTTTACAATTACTTTTAAGAAAAACATATGTACATAAAAACTAATTTTAAACACAACTTTTTCATTACCAAAATTTTTATTCTATTTATCGATAACTATTATGTACTGAGTGTCATCTCTGTTTGTTTATTACTAAAAGAAAACAAGTTCAATGGAGGAGATGCTTATTGATGATTGTGTTATTTTTGAACTTTTTGTAGGACAAAATATCATGTACATAAACTAAATGAATTCCATAAATTCCCTTTAAGTGTCAATTTCACTTTCCATTTTGGCAAAATTGTTTTTAGTTAATAAAAATATAAGCACAACAGCTGATTAAAACAAAAAAGTTGATGCATAAAACGCATTGTGTGTAACTTGAATTTAGAAACGTATAAAATGGTGAAAAAGTATAAAACGCAACAACGCATGAACGGATGGTATGTAACTCCAGCTTTACTGCTTCGAAAATAAAGGTTGAAGCTGTGTAACCGTAAATGGAGAGGGGTATCGGTTTATGATAAAATCTTTCATTTATGTTCTCTCGAAAACAAACCAGCGATATGGTTTCAGTAGAATAGAGCCACTGCACACACTTTCCCAGACACAATGCAACTTTAAGTAAAATTTTTTAGGAAAACAAATAACTTCAAGTTATTTGAATTGGCCAGCACGTTTGCCAGATATGTCTGCACCCGACTTTTTTTTTTCTTCAAAGTTATTGGAGCAAGTATAAATATGTGAACAAGCTGGAGACAATTCTTGAAATCAAGGCCAACATACAGCCTAAAAAGAGGCCAGCATTGCGAAGCTGAAAAAGGCGGTCATTTAAGTGATATTATTCTTATCCATACACCATTTTATGTAATATTATATAATCTAAAAGCAAAATTTTTAAAGGAAAAAGTTATTAAATTTTTTAAGCTCCAAGGTGACTTTTGGCCCATCAAGTGTAAGAAAAAAAAATTAACGCCCTAAAAATTTTTTTTATCTGTCAAGGAAAAAATCTCCGCAAACAGTTTCAACTTATTACATAAAAAATTTTTAAAAATAAACAACATTTTAAAGGCACGACAATATTTAACATTTTAACCTGGCAAAATTAAGTTTTAATTTATCTTAAGTCTGTTTTAGAGTTAATTTTTATTTATTCTTTTTTTAAGTAAACAGTGTCTTCTGTAGCATCGAATAAAGACTCGAATTAACATGAAGATGTGACACGGAAGTTAGATAAGAAACAGCTTCAAAAGGCCACTTGCTGTTGGTTTTTGCCACAATCACATTCGCACACTACTTCAATAGCAATAATAACAACAACAAGACATGACTTATTCCAATAAAACTCCTAAAATCACAAATTCACACACACACACACACACACACGTCAAAAAGGCAACAGCACAAAGATCTTCTTCATTAACAAAAATATATTATGTAACAACTGGTAACGAGTTGCAATGTTTTTACAGGAAACCCGCAACTAATAACGGGTTTAAGCCAACTCATTGCAACTTAAAAGAAGAGCCTTCAAAACACTTTAGACCATCTGCCAAAATTTATGCAATTTTAATTTTATACAATAAACAAAACGAAAAAAATAAACTCAATCAAGCCAGCACCAAAAAATCCGATAACAAAAAAGCAAACATTGTATGCATGTGTAAGTGTGTTTTAAATAACTTTTTCTGTGGGTATTTCTTGATCATCATTATCACCGTCTACTTCTTCTTCTTCTCCTTCTTTTGATAATGGTTTAATTCCAAACACATTAAATTATGTGCATGTGTGCATACATATCGGTAAAGGAGTTTTTTTTTTGTTTTTTTTTTTTTTTGCCGCCACTCTTGGCTTTGTGACCGTTTAGCAGTTGGATTTTGTACTACCAACTACAGCAACAAGTAGTTAACATTCAAACTGATAAATATTGTTGAAGTTTATTTTTTTTAATAATAAAAAAAATATACAAGCAAAAAAACAAAAAATAAAAAAAAACTACAAAAATCTCAAGGAAACATTTTGATACATAAAAGCAACAAAAACAAAACTGCAAACAACAAAAATGATGAAAAAAAAGCCCCAATGGCAAATACCATCATCTTTCAATGCAGCTTCAACAATTTTTTAATTTCCTACAAAAACAATACCATCCATCCAGCCAACCATCCATCCATTCATCCGTCCATACATCCAACCAGTGCAGTTTCTATGTGTGTGTTTATGTGAACAAAGAGCTTGTACTGAAGACGAAGGTAAAATGTTGTTGATATTGAGAATGATATTGCACAATTGCTGTTGGTTTGGGAGGATGTTTACAATAAATGATATGAATCTTTAAATGAAGAGAAGGAAACCTAATCAAAGATATAAAAAAATAACAAAAAACAATTTTAATGGCGTTTTATTTTCTAAATAAAAGCGCTACCAGAAATTGTGTTACCCATTTTTAAAAAGTTTCACTTCTTTATGATTTTTTATAAAGGGTGACTCGGTAAGAATGCCCTATTTCATTTTAAAATAAAAACACGTTTTTTTTAAATAATTGTAATTTTTTTATTAAATTGTAAACAATCTAGTTGTAAAGAGGCTGTGATAGATCTCACACACATTGACTAAAAATAAAAAAAAATCACCATTCGCCCATCGCAAAATTGAAGAGAACTTTGTATTTCAAACAAAAACCTTATCACTATCAATTCAAAATATTAGTGAACTGGGGCTTAATTCTCGTTCTGTGGGAATGTAAAATGTACGGTGTAGTATCAGCCATTTAAAAATATTTTGGAATGAATCGCCTTTAAGACGCAGCACGATCTCTTCTTGACTTTCTGAGATATAATCGCCTGCCTCTGTTTTTTCTTATATTATTACAACAAATGTTAATATTTGTGTTAGTTCTACGATAATTTATCAACACTTTTGATACGTGAATATGGCTTCACCATAGAGATAACCACAAAAAAATTTAGAAAAACCTTAATGGTCAAAGTTATAGGAAAAAATTATTTACAACAGGATATTTTTTCTAAATATATCAAGTTTCATAAGCTCTAAATAACTTTTGGACAAGCAAGTAACAATCAATTGCAAATTTCGTACCTTTGAAAATTATTATTGAGAAAACCTCATAAATCGCTTTAAAGATTACCGAGATACAAGCACCAAAATACATCTACTTCAGTGTTATTCCAAAAATTTACAAACGAAAATGAATTTTGTTCAGCTTCTAGCCAACCGATAGAGTCGATTGTGCTGTCCAACCACAGGGCTTTATTTGATGATGACATCCTAAAAAAAATTGCAGATACTTGGGTCAAATAAAGTAATTACCCATTTTCCCCATTCAACCCTTTTAATATTATGTCTATTGGATAAAAAAATGAAAATGAAAAAGTTAAAATCCAAAATGAAGTCCGAAATAAAAGGACGGATGCATGAGTCACATATAGTGCAATACTTACCCCCACAATATTGACATCAAGTGGAAGGGCTTTACCACTCGAATACAGAAAATTATTGAAAAGTGTAAAATTCAAGATGAAGTCCGAAACGAAATGGCTGATAATTTTTTTCTACACCCCGTCAACCTGGTTATCCAATAAAGCAGCTGGACAGGTGAAACAATGTTAACTTTGTTAAAATTCTAAATCTTAAATGTCGTGTTATATTAAATCTGAAATCTAACCAAGACATTACTCTTAAATTGGCTCAATATTTTCAAAAATGTTTTTGAAAATTTTGATTTTTTTT
This sequence comes from Phyto melanocephala, assembly GCA_941918925.1. Taxonomy (NCBI): domain Eukaryota; kingdom Metazoa; phylum Arthropoda; class Insecta; order Diptera; family Rhinophoridae; genus Phyto; species Phyto melanocephala. Next base: position 110,637,475 of record OW799237.1, read on the forward strand.
TTTTTTGTTATAAAAATTCACGCCAAAAATCCAATTTTGTTTATTTTTTCAATAAAATTCAAGCAAAACATGCGATACTTTATTAAAAACTAATGCACAATTTTTAATTTATCTCGCTGCTAAAAGAAACGTAAAGTGTAGTACCACACAGTGCGACAAAAATTTCCATTCCAATATTTTTCTGTTTATTAAAAACACAATAAAGAATTTAAAAATAATTTAAACTATTATTTCATAAATAAGTTAAGCTGATTTTATAATCTAGAAATTCAAGCATTAACAAAGAAATGTAATTAAAGCGCCCTTAATGTCCTTTTTGCTCTTTTTATAAATTTATACACCGCCAACACATTTGTATAGATACCCGGATACAGATTATTAGCACAGCCTCTATTAAACGATATCACACCACAAAATTGTCCATTTATAATTGCCGGTCCACCTGAATCACCATCACAGGCATTTTTATGACCCGTTGTAGAAGCACAGAACATTGTGTCTGTCAAATTAACATGACTACGATACTTGTACAAACATAAAGTTCTCTCAACCGCTTGCACCGTTACCGTTCTCAGTTGGTTAGAAGACTTAACATCAGCTTGATTTAATTTACCCCAGCCATAGATCTGTATATCAGTACCCGGACTCCAAAATGTATTACACAGACTTATTGGTTGTACATGCAAACCATTAACACGAGCAGATAGTTTCAACACAGCTACATCAATAAACAATTTGACGTAATCTTTGGGAAACATAATATGCTCAACATTAGCTCTAACACCCCACTGAAAGGTGTGAGTGGCTCCAGCTACAATAGTGTAATCGTCAATTTTCTTGGTCTCGACACAATGGGCTGCAGTTACAACAAATTGCCGTGATACTAGAGTGCCAGCACAGCAAAATGATTTTTTATACAATATCCGCACTAAAAAAGGTGCCTTTTTAATGGTGGTCAGCTTGCCGCCAACAATGCGTGACTGAATTTGAGATATGCCAGAAGAAACATTAAAAAAAACTAAGTAACAAATTGTTAATAGTTTTAAGAACTTTTTAGATTCAATCATTTTACAAATATTTATTATAATACTGCAGCTTTGAACATCTATCCTGTCACCTTCAAGACGTAAACTTTAAATGTTCAACTATTTTTTCTAAAATGTTTAAAATATTTTTTCTAAAATGTTTAACCCAATTTAGATACACTTGTATGAAGTGAACTTCTTAAGCAAAAAAAAAACATTTGTTTAAATATTTACCCCCATATTTATAAAATTTAAAATGTGTTTGCAATGTTTTTTTGTTTCAAATTTTTCATACAATAGTTTCTTAAAATATATTTCAAATACATTTTGTTTCCTAATGAATTTGAACATTATAGTGTTTTATTTCCTAAAATTATTTTTAATTATAACGAAGCTTGAGTAATTTGTGTTTATGTATTAGAATTTAATTTTTTGCACTTCATTTAATGTTCTTTTTTTTAATAATTGTTTATGTCATACCCTTCACCAGTGGTTGCAAGGGTATATATAGCATTGTCGTTCTGTTTGTAATTTCTCCAATATTTATTTGCGACCCCGTAAATTATATACTTGTTGTAAGCTTATGAAAAAAAAGAAATTAATTGCTATTTAAAACTCTCATGCTTTCTTTATACCTTTCTGAGATATGAGAAAATAAACACGACTATCTCTGTTTTGACACCCTTTACACGAGTGCACACGAATGTGTTAAAGGGGATATATAAGTTTGTCTTTTATGTTTTCTGAATCTTTTTAGATATACATATGTAGAAATTGATAAAGTTAGGTCAGTCTGTCCGTCTATCAGTGTGCATGTTGAAATCAACTTTTTGAAGCCTACACCTATACTTCAGACTCTGTTATGGTATCAAATTATCAGATATGCTTTCTATAATCTTGCTGTTGAAAATCAGTTATGTGGTCAATATGAACTTTGTGATATAAATTCACAAATTGTTGTAGTAACTGATCATGTACCAATAGTTTTTGTTAGCGATGACTTTGATTTATTACCAGCTAAAAACTAACATACAAATATGTACGCATACATATATAGCATTAAAAGCATAGAATTTCAAATAAATAAAAGTCATATTTTTCAGCTCCTGTTGAAAAAGTTCAGATTATCAACTTATGTTGCAGTAAGGAATATATGTACTCTGTTGTTGATCTAGTGCAAAGGTATTTGAATATAACATGATGGTACAAAATGTATGAAGCGTAAATAAAATTCGGCACAGCCAAATATTATTTTGCCACATATTAACATTTGTCAGTTCCAGGACTGGTTGATACTCTTTGAAAAATCGGTTACTAATCGTCAAAGTTATAGTCATTATAAACATCAAGTGAAAGAGCTTTACCAACAGTATACAGTAGGTAGGTAGGTAGGTAGGTAAGGCTGGTGCAAAGTTACCCTCACACCTTCACTCGGAGACCATTACGATCCATTGTGACGCCTTAATAGAGAGAAGAATAGAATAAGAATAGAAATATTTAGGATAGAAGAGAAAGAGAAGCAGACAATTCCAGAGTCTCCGGCAGGAATCGAACCCGCAACCCCGAACAACTGACTTGTCCTTTACTAACTAGTCCACAGGGGCACTCTAACAGTATACAGTAAATCATAAACAAAAATGGCGTATAATATTTAGTCTAAGTGCTAGGCAACGGTACGAAAAGGTCATTATTGGAATTTTGTTTTACCCATTTACTACGTACATCATGGTGATGGGTATATATGATTCGAATATATCACTTTTAGTTGTTTAAATAGAAATTGGCTTAAAACACATGTGGTTTCAAAGTTTAGCTAAAAAAAACCCCAAAAATCCATTTCTAAGACAATTTGTATACCCTACATTACTGCCGGTTATATTGGTGTGTTAGAAATATTTTTGGACCTTACGACTTTATTATTTGATTTATCTTTATCAAATCGTTTATTGTATTGAAATATATTCGGAGTTACATTTGTTATTGCTTGTGCTAAGATTATACATCATCATTCATTCATTCATTTTACATTTTACACTACATATTTATGGCTTCAAATGGATCCCATCCTTCAAAGAGTACCGCGTTACCAGGCACAGTTCTTTCTTATCACCAGCATCTACGCTAGACCGGAGTCCTTCAAAGCATTCACATTTAATGTGTGCCTACCTGTAATTAATAGTCTCTTATGGCCCAGACGCAGTTGAAACCACAATATCACGGACTACTAGTAACACCAAGACGTTGATACTCCGCACAAGTTAACGTGCGTACGGGGTGCAAGTTCTGTTAAAAATAATCTAAGCCTGTAGTCTTCGAAGCAGTTATTGTTAAATAAGTAATGTACCACTAAATAAAGAAGGAAGCTTTTTTCAACTTTTGCATTCCTGATTTTTTTATTAGCTTGTCGTTAAATCCGGACCACTTTGCTGGTCCCCACAAAAAAGTATGTTAGTCCTAGAAATCCTCAATTTGGAATTGGAAGTGAATACAATAAAGTATGAACACCAACTTTAAAAAAATGAAACAGCTTTTAAACTTGAGTTTAAATTGTTGCTCTCTCTACACTGAACCAAAAATTTACCTAAATACGGTAAAAAGGGGTGTAAAACTGAAGAAATGTAGGTTATTATACAACTAACAAAAACGTTATTCAGTTTTACGGGCATTTTTCGTAAAAGTTTAAATTTTAGTAAATTAGTTATAATGAAGAAATTTTTTTAATTTGACTATTTTCATTCGTTATTTAATTAGGTGTAAAAATGATGAATTTTTAGTTACATTTATTAACAAAATAATTAAATTAACTAATGATATTAGTAAATTTTTATTCATATTAAAGAAATTTTATTTAAACTTACTAATAAATGTAATTAATTTAAATATTTTTGCCTTAATATGAAAGAAAATATCTTCAAATATACTAATAAATTTAGTTAATTTGAATAATATATTTTATTTGTATTGAAGAATTGTTATTCATTTTAAATAAATCGTTTTATACAATTCCTAAACCCCAGTAGGAATGAAATAATATGATGAAGTTAACAGTCAATACAGTTTTATATAATTTAAATAGAATGACTCTCCTTAAAAAGGTACATTATTTTTAAACTATAAAAAACTAATATATTGTGCAATGTTATTTAATAACTGATATTTGAAATAATATGCCAGTAAAAATATATTTACAAAAAAAAAAACAACGTAGGTACTAAAAGACAAGATTTATGAGAAAAAAATATATATTTATAAAATTCATATCCATTAATAATTAATACACACATACATACATTAATCATATTTTATATATAATAATACAAATAAAATAAAAATATTTTCTTATGATTATTTATGTATATTTATGTACATATGTATGTAATTATAAAAATAAATATTTACAATACATACAACATTTATAATAAATAATTACATAGTCTTTTGAAATTAAATTATATTTTTGTAATTCAGTTTTAGTCAACAAAACATTTTTAAAAAAAACTTAACAGCATTTAATACTAATAATAATTTATATAACTTATATTCACTATTAGTACGTACATATTTATAAATTTACATATTTAGTAAAACTAAAATTTTTTGCAATTGCTCAATTCATTACATAGATTTTTATTTAGGTTTATAAAACAATAACGAAAAAACAGATAAAAAATTTTGTTGTTTAAAACTACAGCTCTTTTAAATTTGAAATTAAGGAATTTATTTTTGGACTATTATAGTCACTATCTGTAGCAATATTGTAAAAGTGTTTTTGAATAAATGACCAAACTAACAAACTAACTAAATTTTACTAATATAATTCTTCTTCTTAGCTTAACTAAATTTTAACAAATCCGTAGTTAATTTAACTCCGTATTGTGTTCTTGTTGTTCATTTCGAGGAAGTTAAATAACAAAATTTAGTTAAATCAACAAAAAAATTACTTATATTAACTTCATTTAAGCGTGTTAATTTAACTAATTTCGTATGTAGTTTTGATTACAATAAATTACTACTGCTTTTACAAAATTTTTCTTAATTTAACAGATTTTTTTTTGATTTAACACAATTTTTTAACAAATTTTTATTCAAGACAACAGATGTTACGAAAATGGACTTTTAACTAAAAAAGACATAACTTTAATGGAAATAATTATTTAGTTTAAAAAAATTTTGTATAGATTTGAATAAAAATCCAGTTAATATAACTATTTTTGTCGTTAAGGGTTTACTAAATTTTTTCGTTATTATTACCTACGATATTTTTTTCAGTGTATTTTTGTTATTTATTTTTATACCATACAAATAAATCACTCTTTTTACAAAAACAATTGATATCAAAACGCACTACGTTGTTTAAATTCTCTGTTTTGTTGTATGCAGGTGTTAGTAGCAACTTTAAACCCTTATAACTTCTAAACTGATAAGTATTAACTAAACCAATTTTAATAGAATCTTAATTCGTTGTATAATATGAGCGAAATCTTTGTTACAAGAAATTGACTTGCTTTTAATCGACAAGTGTATAGAAATATAGCGGTTAATAATACAACACACAAACAATAGAACAGAAATTGTGTTTACAAATAATTATAAAGCCTTATTGTAATTTACGATACCTAATGTCGTCTAGAATTGTATTCGTAATAATTGACTAATTGGCCAAGTCCAGCTATGCGGACCAACAATATTGTTAATGCAAATTAATAGTTATTTATTGTTATTGCAAATTTACTTTATATTCCTTAATTTATCGTGTTCGCACATGCCTTATAATACAATTCTTACCAACCTTATAATACAATTTTATTATCTCTATGTTAAACTTGATAGCAGGGTTCTTCTTCCAATAGTTTTTGCGTCAATCAAGTTCAGGACGATAGACAGAAAGACAGACAGACATACAGACAAAAATTCTAAAAAGTGCTGTTTTGTATTTGAAATTGTTTTTTATCGAACTATTCCAAAAATATTCAATGCTTATTTATACTTATTACAATCCTCTATTAAACAGTCGGATTGGTAGCTCCAACTAAGTAATGTTAGGACTTTTAACTTTTCTGTCATTACCACAATGAGCTGTACGTTCAACATATCGTAGTGCTACTAAAGTGCCTCCACAGTGAAAATTAATAATTTATCAATATTTGCACTAATAAATGTGCCTTTTTTGTTCTAGTGTGTACACCTTCCGCACTTTCTATGGGTGACTCGATATAAGGCAAATAAAAGAAAGTTTTTGAAAGTTTTGTATAGCTTTATTGACATTTCAGAAATATAAAACTTTTAATTACAAAAGCATTGTAATAATAGTATAATAATAAAAGAATTTTTAACTTTAACAAAACATTTGTTTAAATATTTATTTGTCTGGCTTTAATTTCAAACATATTTTTATACCCTTCACAGAGAGTGTTGGATATGTGTTTGTAGGTTTGTCATTATTGATTTCCGACCCCATAAACTATATATTTTCTGAAAGCCTATAAACAGGAAAGTCTGATAATATCGTTCACCATCATGTACGTAGGTATAATGACCACATATTGGTGGGGTTAAGAAAAAATATTCGCCATTTTGATTTTATACGTTTTCGTAGCTTACTGTATTCTGCAGGTCAAGCCCTTTAATTAAATAACAATATTGCGGGGGGTTGATGGGAACATCTCGGATTTTCTTCATACTTAGCTGTATTTTGCTTGCGGGGCGAACATAACGAATACAACGATTAAAAGAAATGTATCGCTCTAACTGACGAATCATAAACCTACTTCCAATCAAATGAACGACACGACCTTAACGTCGATAGGTCTATAGCTTCTTAAAATTTAATCCGTCTTTTATAGACATTTGTTCGACTCCTTACTTTTAAATTACATTGTGGTTCGTCAAAAATAGAACCAGATTGTTGGCAAAACTGAACTAAAGTAACCGAAATATCTAATTTTAGTCATTTTTTAATTAATGAATAATTAACCACTACATTTATATTTTTCCATCAAATTTTTGTATGTGTGTAGGGTATATACGGTCCAATATACGCGAATACAGCAATCATATTTGTTAGTTAAATATTATAAAACATTTGTACACGTGTTGGCAAACATAATGCAGGACTTAATTGACCTCGATGGTAACAGTTTATTAGCATAATTTAAACAAAAACTGAATATATTTGTGGCCAGACAAAAAATTTTAAATTTTCAACAAACAAAATTTTTATATTTCCGAAACAACTCGTAGAGTGACATTAAGTTCTTTAAAAAATTATTCAAAAGATATATCAGAGTGTTTCGGAGAATATTATTTAAAAAACAATACAACACACTTAAGGAACTTGAGATATTTTTTATCACAAACAATTTTTATTATTCCTTGATATTTGCAACAACCATAAACATAATATGATCATCGTTTTTTGTAAAGGATTTTTTTTTATACCTATAGAGCTACCGATAGGGATAATTGTAAAACTAACTGTCATACTAATAAAATATGTTATACTTTCTTTCAGTATTGCTTAGCAAATCCATGCAAAGACATACTCCAGAACAACGTTAATAAATCGTGGAAATTTTTTTCAAAAATTAGCTCTCTGTTCGCTACACTTATAGAGCACCTTGTCAGGTTAACGGTGAGCATAATCGTTTAGTATGGAAAATATTCATCCAAACCGAACCTATATAGTGCGAAAAAAAGAAACCATCGATGCTGTAGATGCCAACAAAGTTTTTTACTTAAGCCTAAAAAGTCCTGGATAAACTTTATGAGTTTAGTTACTTAAGAGCTGCACAAGCCAAACAAAAAGATCTTACCGGCAATCTCATTTAATTTTAAATCGTGTGTGATTACTCTCTCATTATTAAATTTCTACTGTCTTTAGTTTAACGATAGAAATATTGGACAATAGGATAAAATTGAAATAAAAAAAAAATTGAAACATTGAAATAAAGATAAATTAGAACATTCAAGACATGTTTGAATGTTTTGATAATAGACCCAGACCAAAAAAAAAAAAGCAAAAAAACCTTAATAAATTTATTATAAGAAACTATTTTCTCTTCTAACTGCGCCAAATATAAATATTTCGTAACGTTGTTGATTAATATTTTTACATTTTTTTATGTCTTCTATTGTACTCGATGTTTCGCTATGATTTACTGTCTTTTTATTTCGCTGTTACTTTTTGTTTTAATATTTTACTCTGTTTAAAAGTACAAACACCAACAAAGCTGTAGAGAAAAACTTTTCAAGTAATAATTAATTTACTTTAGAGAAAGAGTAAATTTTTATTATTTATGTTTACACTGAAATTACTATAATTGGAACACATAACTTTTAGAATATTTTACGCAGCTCTTTATTAATAAGTAACGCAATGTCGCAGATCGTGGTTTGTTCGGAAGCTTATAACTTTAAAATGACTGGATATTTTTAATATCTCGTGTTTATTCGTAATTACTGCGTGAAGTTTTAGGAAAAACGAAAATTCAGAAATCCTTACTAGGTGTCCCTAGATAATCGATTTGTTAGCCAATTTATAGAATGAAACGACTTATATTCACAGCTTGGTTAGCTTGGCTATCAGAAAAAAAATATATATTTTGGAACCTGTAGGTGGTTATTTAATATAAAAAAATCTCCATTTTACGAATGAACAAGTTTACTCCAGAACTACTATTTGTATTGGGCCAGCAATTCGGTCTGGATTCAATTATTTTGTAAAATAAAATTTTAATTTCTGTTAATTAATTTAACATTGTTGTTACGCCTATTGGTTATCTTTCCTCCACCGTAATGTAACAATTGTAGCACCATTACATGATACGAACAAACTTGTGTACATAAGTATGAACATATGTATGTATGTGTGTATGTACTTGCATCATTTCGAAAATTATTATAAACAAAATTCGAGTTCAAGTAACAATAAAACACACTAACATATTGCTTCACATACTATATGACTTTGTTATTTGTATCTTGGATGGTTGGTTCATGTGTTTCTTCCTCTTTTTGTTTATTGACAATTTTGTTCGTTCAACATGCAACAAGAAAACAAAAATAACCACTATGTGTGTTGCTTTAATAATTAAATGTTATACAATTAAAATATCTCAATTGAGATACTAGAGCAAAATTTACAATGAAAAAATAAAAAAACAAATATTGCTGCCAACAATAACATTGTGGTTGCCCTTTTTAACAACTACAACAAATACCAAACACAAGACAAAAATAAACAAACAACAAATTAATTATTTATTTGAAACATCAGTAGTAAGTTCATAATGTATGAGAATAAAAAAAAAATCTAAATTTAATTATAATTTAAAATTTCTTTATAGCATACTAGGGATCCGACCCGGTTTCACACGGGTAAAATTTGCTAATGGTTTATAAAGACATTTTTAAATCGACATAATTTCCCAAATATCTTGTTAAATATAAATACTTCCCAAATATCACTGAAAATATTTTTTTGATATTTGGGATACTCAGCTTTATTTTCTTATCGTTTTTTTTTATCAAACCTTGTTCTGTTAATTACAAATGTAACACATAAAGAATCGGGGAAATCGGTCCTGCTGTTTTTAGGTCATCCCTTACAGCCAGACCTAAACAAGAGCGGCAAGCATTTTTTGGCCGTCAAAAACTTTCAAGTTCATACAATGTGTATGAAACAAACCGCGGCGGCAACGCTTTGCAATTGGAGTATCCAATTTCGACAAGCCGGTAGATAAGATAAGATTAAGTATTTTTCTGATGGGAAGGAGTGACGAACATATTGTTTTTTTTTAATAAAGAATACAACAAAAGAAATATCAGCGAAATCCTTTAATTCGCTCTAAGGTTATGCTCTTTCATTTATGCTTAAATTGTAAATCAAATACGTTTTCTTTGTATAAGAGATGCCACGTCTACTTTTCAAAATTTATAAACGTTATCCTGGTGATTACGAATACAACAAAAATAAGGTCAGTGAAATAAGTCGAGCTGTTTTAAAGAGATTATTTTACTGATTTGTGGCCACGCCCACTTTGATAATTTTCCCCCTACAAACCTTCTGTAGGTAATGATGTTTACAACAGAAAAAGAATCAGTGAAATTTTTTAAGCCGTGTTCCAGCTATGAATTTACAAACATGCAGCAATTATATTTTAGATATAAAGAAGAAGATAATCAATTTACATAGCTTTTTGTGGAAAATGTGAAAAGAAGATTTCAAATAAACTAAGCACACAATTAAAATTCATTTCATGAGTAATAAGAAATTTAGTTAAAATATTTGTTAAATCCAAAACCCTATCTAAATGACAAGGAATCAGTAAACACAAGTGAGAGTGCTATATTCAGCCATGCCTTCATCATCATTTACATATCGACGCCTTACTTCCTCAACCTCGTAATTTAAAAAATACGGTTTTGACTTTTTCATATCAAACGATTGTTTCATGCTTTAACTAAAAAAGATTAGTATATTATTACTACTAATATACATAAATACAATCAATTCCTTAATAATTGCATTTAAACTTTTAACCAAACACCGAAATATAAAGAGATGAACCGTTTTTTTTTTCTCTCCTGAAAAATTTTATTTTTTAAGTTGAGGAAGTAAGGCATCGATATGTAAGTATAATAACCACATCCATGAGCAGCCTAGAGTTTAGATATAATCATATACGTCATTTTGCTTTTTATTTTTGATGTCATCTTTCAATTTTTAATTTTTACAATTAATTTTTTATTCAACTAGCCAAGCCTTTTCATCTGATATCAACATTGATGAAGTTAAGAAAAAATATCCGCCATCTTGTTTCATACGCCTTGTTGGATTTAACACTTTTTCATAGTTTACTGTATTTGACTAGTCAAGCTCTTTAATTTGATACTAATATTGGGGAGGCGTTTAATTAATTTGTTACTAAAGGCGCAAAGTCAAATTTACTATATCTGACCCATACATCCACCATTTTATTAAGGATGACATCTTGGACATCAATTTACTAATATTCTACTAGCCAAGCTGATTTAAAATAATAAATAAATAATATTGTGGGGGTGAAATCTAATACCAGATTTTACCCCTACATAAATTTATTGCACGCCATTTTGTAGTGGTGGCCATCATATTCATATTCAAGGCCTTATTTTTTATACCTGGTTGTGTAGAACCGCAAAAAAATGGAATTTCCTTTATAATTTTAGAAAAAACACCGAAGCAGTTGAATTTTGTTGCTTATATTCTTATATGTATTCGTTTCAAATTAATTTTTAATTTTTTCCCAAGAATAATTTCCGATTATGCGATTTGCAATTTTGTGTCTTTAGCAGCTTCAGCAACTTGATATACATATTAAAAAAAAATATATATTTTTCCAAAATTTTTTGCCTATAACTTTGCCGTTTGGTTACCAATTTGTCCACCATTTTTTTCCAAGATTCCTAGAAACATATAAAACGAACAGATAAAAAATGTTAATTTTTTAAAAAAAAAAACAGATGCAGTCATATTTATATTTTAGAATCTTATGGGGCGATTGTATTGGACTTCAAAAGCAACTCATACTAAATTATTTTCAAAGGAGTGCTACTTTTAACAGAAAAGTAATATTCCATTTATAGCTTTTTTTCTTTAACCTCTTTTTTTTTATTATAAACATAAGGCACGTGGATCCCTTGTGCTTCAAGTCCGTCAATTAATATATATATATACAACAGCAAAAATAAAAAATTATTTTTTTTTTTTGGAATTTGTGCTCATATTCTGATTACTTGTAATCATATTTGCGTTAATTTCAAACTATTTTGCATGATAATTTCATTGAACATATTAATTGGAACGTTTAACCATTATATTATTATATTCCAACCACAATTATACAATTCAATCTTATTATGTTGCTTTTAGATTATGATCACCACAACCATGTTTACTCCTTGCCTGTACCAATTGTTCAATACATTTTCGTTTTATATACAATCTTAAGAAAAACAAATTTAAATAATATTTATTACTTTTAAAAATGGTTTTGAAAAAAAAAAATGGTCGATTACACGCAAACACAATATAAATAAAAAGGTCGCTAAAAACAAATTTAAAAAAGAGGCGAAAGTCAAAATCAAAACAAACGAAAAAAATATAATAGACCAAATAATAAATAAATAAATTTAAATTTAAATAATTATTGCAAAATAATAGTTATAATGCATTGCTAAATGAATACATTTAAAAATATGAATCTTAATTTAGTCTTAAAAGCAGAAAGTGATGGTGGTATTGCTACTTGCTAGACGGCCTTTGCTTTGCCACTATAACCCCTACATCAGCTACATTTTATTTTAGTTTATTTACAATTTTTTTAAATTGGATTTCAAGTTTATACCGTGAAGGCGCCAACCGTATGTAGGTAATGATGTTTTCTTTATTAAAAATTAAAAATTGTTTAGACCGTAAGCTTTTTTTCGATAATCTTTAAACCGGTCATTTTGCTTTTTTATATGCCAACAAAAAGGAATTAACAAAATCTTCAAATGACTTAATGTTTTACACAAAAACATTTATTTTTGCAAGAGAAAAAAAAATTGGCGGTAGAAAAATAACAGTTTTAAATAAATTGCCAATAATTACACTGTGCGACAGCTTACCAGGAAAAGTTGTATCTGTCACACAACGTTATACATAGCTCTACGTTTCGCTGGGTTAGCTCTAGGAATCGAGATATATAAATTTTGAAGTTGGTAAGTATTGTATAGAGGATTTTGTAATTTTTTAAGCCTTTTTCATGCATTTTGACATTATAATCGAATATTGTTGTTTTCCAAAGTTATAAATCCCAATGACGCCTACAATAGACAGTAAAGAAAAGTCCTATTCTTAGTTCTTCAAGGGTGGGATTCCGAAAAATCTCTGTTTTAGTTTTTTTTTATTACTTTTTAAGTTTTCTAACAAAACTCAATTTAAGTCATCATTAAAGTGTTTTTTTTTAACTTATTTTTTGAATAGAAGAACAACATTTAAAGGCTAAAGTCAGTGTGTGACTTTTACCTACTTAAAACTCCTCTCATCCACACGGCTTACCCTCATGCTGTACCCATACGTTTTTTTTCTGCTTTTAGTTTCTTACGTTAAAGTGCCGCTTCTTGTTTACATTCTATATCGTGTAAGGATATGTCTTCATGTGGAAAAAAATCAATTATTTTAAATTAGTCAGTTAACTTGGAGGAAACTCCCATTGTATCTTCATTTCCTTCAATGTCAGGATCGTAAATTTTTTGCTAACACCAACAAATTTTAGCCAACAGCGAGTCAAGCCTTTTGCTTTCATATCGGGTTTCCATTGACATGGCCACTTGATGGAAACGCTCGCCAAATTCATCTGACTCTAAAGTTAACTACAAATTCTCTATTGGCACCGTTGGATGATTTACGCAGTTGTATTCTTTCTTCGTATGATCTCGAACAAGCCAGTCATGAGTCTCGTACTGATTTTTCTTAACTAGAGCAATCCACACAAGACACAAGAAATACATGCCACCACTTTTAGATTACAGCTGATAACAAACACCACCGATCACTGGCCCATACCATTTGTCCCAGAGTGTTATCAGACGTCAACATTTTTGGTTTTGTAAACAATTGGCAATTATATACCTTTTTTATAAGCAAGAAATTCGTATATACAATTTATAGATATATTGTCCATAACAGATTTTCACAAACTTTCTACAGAAAACTTAAATTTATTGTTTTTTATTTATTGTATTGTATTGTAGCCACGTATATATGTTATTAGTCCGTTATGCGTAAAAAATCAAAAGATTTAGAAAACAAACTTCTATTTATATCTTTTACATCGGATTTATCAAAATAATTTGACAGAAGATGTCAACAATTTCATGCAGAATCATTAATGAATATCATATAAAACTCACCGATAGGCCATTTTTAATGTCTTTTAGATAACGATCTTAAGTGATCGTTTACGGTTTTTATAAAATCAAATTTACAACCTTTAATCACTTCCATCGCAGCAACAGCAATACTAATGACACACATAAATAAATTTAAGAAAAAAAAATGACAAAATAGGAGTCTAGATTTATAAACCGAACGTGTAGAGTATCCAAAACTAATAAAAGCGAAAATAACATTTTGAATAACAACAACAATAACAACAATTTAATAATTTCTTCAACAACATTAACAACCAAAGCAGTCATAAATTAAACTTTTATAATCTTATAAAAAATTTAGATCGAACAGTTCGATTGATATTAAAACAAATTTGATAGACTTCAATATTTGTACATAAAATTATTTATAATTCAAATGAAATATGTATGTAAATATGTTTTAACATTAATGTTGATGTTAATCTGTAAACTTTATTTTTTTATGATAATTTTTGTTTTATTTTCGTTTTCTTTTATCAAAACAAACAAGTATTTTTCTGTAGCAGTGGCTGGGACAGCGTTACCGTGGGATATTTTCAAAAAGTATCAAAAAAGGGGATTTATACAAAAAAGTGGCTTAAAGAAGGGGATTTTTTTTTTAAATGGCACTATTTTGAAAATCAAAATTAGTACACCAACTCATAGTTTTTTAATGTTTTTTATTCAATTTTTTTTTTAAATTAAGATAGCGTTTAAATAATTATATAAACACATAACAAAAACATTATTTAACAAGTATACAACAAAAATAAACTAAAAATTATTTTAATATTACAGTCGTCGGCATAATTATTTTGACAAATTGTTCTCTTGTCTATTTTTTTTGTTTAAGTGCGTTAGATACCGTTACCTCAGATTTTCTCAAAACAAAGTGCACATTAAGTTGATGTCACCAACAACAACACTGATGTAAAATATTTTGTCTATTATTTTGTGCACTCTCAGACTGCTGATTGTAATCTTAATTGGCAGTGAGTAACTTTCGCTTCGGCATAAGTTCTAATAATTTAAATTGTTCTAATTAATCTTTGTGTCTACTTATAATTTTATAAGTGATTTTGAAATATAGAGAAAACGGCTGAGTTAACTAATATTGTTAGAGCCTCCATAGTAGCAAAGTTCAATGCCGACTTCATGGTAATAGACATAGCTAACGAGTTCAATTTGTCGCGTCAAACTGTTTATTATCAAATAAACAAATTCAAAAGCAACACGTAAAAGCACTATATTCAGCTGTGCCGAATCTTTTATACCCACCACCAATTTTCTGTACTTTTATAGCACAAAATTCATTATTTTGTAACGTGTCCGTTTCAAGGCGCAGTGTTGTGATCCCAGCCAGCTCACGTGCATCACCAGGGTAGGTCCCAACCCACAACAACTGCCCAGAGACAAGCACAATAAATAAAATCTAAAGAAAAAAGGTAAATGTAAAAAATAAAACTCTACCAAAACGCGCACACCTAAAAGAGAGAACTAGGTGATAGTGTTCTCCACCAGCCCACCCAACCTGAGACACTCGTACTCCACTAACACTCCTTACTTTTTAGCGTCTCCCGTAAATCCACACACACACTATTTTATACCACCACTTTTACATCTGCCCTAACTCGATAAAAAGACTCACCACACGAACATGTTTGTTACATAAACACAATTCACATATTTATTACAAATAACTTAGACTAACAATATTTTTTTATCTTAAAACTAATACAAAAGACAATGATCTAATATTATTTATGGTTCTTCCCTTAATACTAATATGTCTCTTAAATTAAAAAAAAATCTAAACTTTTCTTTTCTATAATCCCCTTTGGTTAAACGAACGTACTTAAGTACTGAATGCTATAAAATAAATAACGTCTTCCACTGAATATATAGATATACAAAATTAAACGAATAATACAATTGTATCTTCCTTACTAATCGTTCTCTTACCAAAAAAAATATGTATATAAAAAAAAAAAATATTTATACCAATCTATTTTTGGGACAGATTATTAATGCCTAAAATTTTACAGAACTGACTTAGTATATCGTCATATATAAAAACAAACAAACAACCATAAACATACAAAGTTTTTGCCTCCTTTCTGTATAAAAAAACCTGTAAAGAATTTTCACTTATACCTTTGCTTTACAAAATTTTAGATCCTACACCCTACCTAAAGGAGCTCACTTAGGCGGTCTTGATTCTAATTGTCAATTTTCACGACAACGACACACACAAAAAGGTAAGTAATCGCTTTACACGTTTCTCCTGAAAAAGGATTAGAAAACCTTTATATCTATAAAACAATATAAATCTAATCTATCTTTACACTTTTTCTTTTAGGCACTAACAATTTATCACGGAAGGTATTTCGAAACACAACACATACACACAATAATAAAGAAAACTATGAACACTATATATAATAATAAAAATTAATAAATTATAAAAAAAATCAGAGTATATATATATAAAAAAAATAATCTCTTTTCTTAATATTTAATGACTTTCTAAGGACTTCACCGTTCTTGAACACTGGCGTGACTTTATTATTCAATACTTTTCTCGATTTGCACAAAGTAAGTATGTATATCTCTCTGTACCTTTCACGCTCCTTGGTTTTACCTCTTGCCGATGCCCTTATACCACTTTTTCCTAGCAGATCCGGTCCAGAAAATTAGTAGTTAACAGGTAGCGGTGTCGTAAAAAAAAATTTATCACTATAGCCTATTAAAAATATAAAAATAATAAACATTTCGCCTTTTCCTCCCAATTTTCATAAAATTCTACACTTACTTCCTATCACTTGTTCCACAAAAATAAATAAAATTCTATACACCTGTAGCACCGTGTTTAATTTTTATTTTCTTATATATACAAGATACTAAAAAAAAAATTATCAGCGATCACAACTGCTCACTAATACTTTTCCAATTATAATGGCTACTTTTCTCTACCTATAAAAACCTAAAACTTTCCCAAAGATCTCCATTTTTGATGACCTTTTGCTACATTCTTCCATCTACATTACTACAACTTCCATACGTCAAACTTTTAGCGCTTTAACCAATACATGTACGTCATTCGTGCTATTATTCTGCCCATTAATGAATGAACTTCATGCAAAATTACAACTCATCATATAGTTTTCATGCATACAGTTGGCAACGTAACCATTTTAATAGTAAATTTTTGACATTTATACAGAAGACATTAAACTAAACAGCCACCACATTGCTAAAAAAAATTGACTAAAAAAAAAACACAAATCAAACAAAAATTTGACGAACAAACAACTATTTGGAACCAATACCACAGCCCATACACTACTCAATACCATCCACATAAAAACAAGGAAACAACAACCACCGCAGGAAGCAAGACAACATCAACCAAAAAAAATCAAAGACAAAGCAGAAACAGCAGAACTACCCAAAAGTACAGCCGGAGGCTAATACCAGTAAGGTAGCGACAAATTGAGCTTCAAAGCTCTTGTCCATTACCCACATCAGCCGCAACAAAACTCCGGGGCTACCAAGTCCACGCCGGGAGATTCGGTGTGCGGTAAAAAAAACGCTTGTCTCCTACCTTTTCTCGTACTGAGCTCAACGTGGGGAACTCCCACACCCTGTCGAGTCTCTAGCCGGGCTATGCAGGTATGTCCCTATCAGTCAATTTAATGCAACATCAATCTCCATATCCTTTATCGTTTACAGATGACCCGGTTTATACAAACATTTCATACGCTATACACCCTTTAGTACAATTATCTGAAGCTCACGTAAGTTTCCTCGTAATGCCTAAAAACAATCCCCATATTTGTCTATAGTCTCTGAAAGACATTTGCGGCCTGATATGGAACATTTTACAATTATCACGCTTCACATAAATCATAGACTTCACAATTTTAATACTTAAATATATCGTACGTTTATACACACTACCAACCTTAACCCTATATTGCACACATCCCTCTATTGAGTATTAAACCTTATATCACTATTTATAAATTTAACCCTAATTATCACAAAGAAATAAATACTGAATTGCTCTCTAGATTTTTATGTCCTTAGCGTGATAAATCCCAATAGGTTTTCCTTGTAGAGACTCCAATTCGTACATATTGTTCCCTATTGGCTTTACCACGCGGCATTTGATGTACTTTCGACAAAACTTTGAATTAATGTTTTTCGCAAAATCGGATAGTACAAAGTTTTTTCGGTACACTTCTTGACCTGGCCTGAAACTAACTATTCGTGCCCTTTTATCATACCTGCGGGCACTCTTTTCATATGAGTCTGACAAGTTTCGCTTTATTTTCTCTCTAATAATCGCCATTTTATCATTATGCTCCAAATTCTCAATGTCGTGGTCAGTTAATGATTGCAATTTTCGGGCCAATTTGTAGTCACCCCCATTTGAGTATATGTGATACCCAAAAAGGGCGAAAAACGGCGAAACACCAGTAGCAGAGTGCACAGACGTTCGAAGTGCACATTCTATTTCTGGGAGATATAAATCCCAGTCTCTTTGGTCTTTCTGCAGGTAGGCCCTAATAGCAGCAAGCACGGACTGATTTACTCGTTCGGCTGCGTTTGATTGTGGAGAGTAAATTGCAGTTTTTAAATGAATAATTTTATATGAATTTATCATTTCCTTAAAAAACGAAGAAATAAATTGCTGGCCATTGTCGCTATGAATGACCTCGGGGACTCCAAATTTCTGGAAAACCTCCCTTACTAGAAATTCAACTACATTTTTAGCCGTGGCCTCTTTCATGGCCTTCAGAAAAACAAATTTCGAGAAGTGGTCCATTACAATAAATATATACGCATTGCCCTTTTTCGACCTAGGATACTTTCCCAAGAAATCCACATAAATTTTCTGAAATGGCCTTTCTGTTATGACTTCGTTCCCTATAGTCGGCATTGTGCGTTGATTTACTGCCTTTGTCTCTTTACATGTCTGGCAATTTCTTATATACTGTTGAACTTGAACTGTCATTTTGGGCCAGTAATATAATCTCTTTAGTTTCTCGAGAGTTTTCCTTATCCCCCCATGTGCAGCCGTTGTTCTATTATGGGCATTTTCTATTAATATGTGGGTAATGTCTTGAGGAATCCACAGCTTCCACGCAGATTCACCCACGTTTTCAAGGCTATTAAAAATTACCCTTTTATACAACTTGCCGTCTTCTACGCGTAAATCTGGTACCTTGTCTTGGTTTTCTTTAACATTGTTCACTAATTGTAAGTAATCATCTGACTCAAATGCTGTAGTTTCGAAGTCAAAAAAACTTTCATCTGTTATTTCTCCAACTTCAGGTATCCGAGACAGCATATCCGCTACCACATTTTCCGAACCTTTGCGGTATTCGATCGTAAAATCGTACGCTTGCAACTGCAGTGACCACCGTGCTAAGCGTCCACTTAAATCCTTAAGTGACATTAACCATTTCAAGCTTGCGTGGTCAGTGATAACAGTAAAATTCATCATTTCTACGTAGGGCCTGAAACGCTTTATCGCTGCCACAGCTGCAAGGCACTCCTTCTCTGTCACGGAATAATTTTTCTGGCACGATGTAAATTTCTGCGAGTAAAAAGCTATAGGGTTTTCCTGTCCTTCATCATTTTTTTGAAACAGTACTGCCCCCATTCCACTTTCAGAGGCGTCACACTGTATAAAAAATTGTTTTCTAAAATCTGGGTGTCGTAGTACCGGAGCGGTAGTAAGAGAAGTTTTCAGGGTTTCCAGTGAGGTAATAGCTTCAGGTGTCATTGCAAATTGTTTTCCCTTCTTCAACGTATCTGTCAAGGCTGCTGCAATGGTAGCAAAATCCTTTATGAACCTCCTGTACCATCCAGCAGTCCCTAAGAAACTTCTCACCTCTTTAGGTGTTTTTGGTAATGGAATTTTCTGTATAGCCTTTACTTTTTCAGGATCTGTTCTTAGTATACCTCCCCCTATTATGAAACCTAGATACCTCAATTCCCTAAAGCAAAACATAGATTTCCCCAACCCTATAGTCAAATTTGCCTTAGTCAAACACTCTGCTACCTGTTCTAGTAATCTCAAATGAGATGAAAATTCTTCAGAGATGATAAGTAAGTCGTCCAAATAAATAAACACGTTAGGTTTCAAATTTGATGGTATTACCCTGTCCATTAGACGACACAAACGCTGAGCCGCATTGCATAATCCGAACGGCATCACGCGGAATTGGTACAGCGGTCGACCTGGAACCGTAAAAGCAGTATAAGGTTTTGCTTCCTCTTCCAATTCTATTTGCCAAAAGGCATATTTCAGGTCGACGCTGCTAATATAATGCGTCTGATCTATGCGGCTGAGAATACCGTCGATGTTTTGTAGGGGATACGCATCTTTTACCGTAACCGCATTCAGTTTACGGGCATCCAGACAAAACCTGTTTTTCCCCGGCTTTCTGACGATTGTTATCTTATTGGACCATGGACTGTTGCTCTCTTCTATGACCCTTAATTTCAGCATTTTATCCAGTTCATCATACACTATATTCTGCACTGCTGGTGAAATTGGGTAGTGTTTGTCCTTTATAGGGTTAGTGCCTTTAACTAATTTGATCTCATGTTTTTCTAAATTAGTGCATCCTAAACCATGATCCTCAAAAGTTTGAAATTTTCTGATGACTTCATCTAATCGTTTTTGCTGTTCATCGGTTAATACATGTTTATTCAACTTATGGGGTGTCTGTTCATCGTAAAGTTTACGAGTAACCTCCAGGCTTATATCGGATACTTTAAATATTTCAGGAGCTATTTTGAAAGCCTTCCAAAAATCAATCCCAAGGTAGAGCTCTTGGTCTAAATCAGGGCACAAATAAAAAACTATATCCTGTTTCTCACCCTTATATTCTACCTCTAGCAGACTTTTACCTAAAACTCGACATTTTTGACCTGTCGCCGTCCTAACATTACTAAATAGCTTATCCATTTTTCTATCTAACCACTCAAGTATTTCCCTACAATTTCTACCAATAAGACTTACAGAAGCACCAGAATCTAAAAGTCCCTTAAATTTTCTTCCCTTAATCAGAATTTCGGCATATGGTCTTGGGTCTAGTTTAGAATAACAACGATTCAACGCTTCTGCCACTAAGTTACGATGTCGTTTTCTAATAATAAAGTCATTCCGTAGTTTTTGTATAAATTTATATTTCTTCGAATCTGATTTTAAAACTCTTTTTTCGGTTATATTTCAATTATCTGTTCCAACTTTCTCCTGCTCGCTTTCTAAAGTTTTTGCATTATATGGCTGATTACACGGCAGTTCAACAGCACTATATCCAGAGCAATTATTATTTTCACCAAATATACGATTCCTTGTCTCTTTGTAATTTAGTTCCCTTATTGACAGGGGCAACAAATGTTTTACATCAGAGATAGTAGTTTTGTTTAATATGTTATTTATTGATTCTTCGGGGCAATTTCCTTGGAACGAGCCTCCCCCGTTATGGCAGCGCCCCTCTCCAAGTTTTCCCGGTCCTGAATACATTTCTGGCAATTAGGTGTTATTGTATTTGGTTTCCCGCATTTGTAGCAAAATAATGACCGTTGTTGTGCCAAACATTCTCTAAAAAGGTACCCTTTTTGCTGACAATTCCAACATTTTGGTGGAATATTAATGGCCGCCACTTCACTTAATAAATCTACTTCGTCAATTTCTCCCCCATTCACTACTGCCTCACTAACATACCTATGTGTTCTCACTGGTTGTGCTGGTACGTTACGGGTATCTTTTCGGGAAAAAGTCCTTTCGGCCTCTAAACACTCCATACGCAACTGTTCTACTGAGGAAACAGTCATAGGGTATATTATTCGTGCGATATTGTCCTTAATGTTTCTCTTCGCAATCTTAATCATTTCGCCCTCAGCCACAGGTATTTCTAATTTCGCTCTAAGTAGGTTCAGGCTATGGAAGTAGTCGTCAATTGACTCCCCAGGCATTTGCTTCCTTTCGACAAGCTCCTGCATGAGTTCCCAATTCGACCGAACCGTCCTGTATCGATTTAACAAAGCTAATCGAAGGGTGCCCCAACTGTTGATTACTGTGGTCTGCAGGAGTGCCCAGTACCACTGCTTGACTGGACCAGCGACTAAGAGATGGAAGTCTCTTAAAATCTCCTCCCATGGAATCATATATTGCCTCTGCATATGTTCTAATCTAAATATAAATTCCTCAACCGATATTTGATCTCGACCCCCTTGGTTACCCTTGAATTCTAGCCCAAATTTATCCACTCTTATCTTCCATCCATCAGGACCTTGGCTAGGAGCTGGTGGAGGGAAATCAAACCTCTGGCCCTGCGCAAAATGTACCTGCCGGACACTTGGCTCATTCTGTGCCCTATTTTCGGTATGACTAGTACCAGTTCTATTTCCTAATGACATGGCCCTAACTGCTTGTGACAATTGGTTTATACTATCATATACTCTCCTCATTTCCGTTCCAATTTTCTCATCTATCAACTGATTCATGGATTGATCAATGCAGGCCTTCATCTCTAAAACGCTATCCGTGACCATTGACCTGACCATTGGTGATACATCGCCAACAACAGGGTAATTTTGACCTTGATTTGTTCTAACTTTTGGCGTGGTACCACGCCCTCCTACTGGGACATTTATTGTTGCGGATCTATCTTCAATCTGAGGCGATTTAGAAGCCATTCTGTTAAATTGATTATTTTTCCTGTACTTCTCTTTAACTTGCGGTGACGATCGATTTAAATCAAATGAAGAATTCCTATTTCTGTGTCTTTTTAAACTATCAATCTTTCGTAAGGTTTCCTTCTCTTTGTTAGCCGCTGAGTCTGCCATAAACTGCATACAAGTATTATTTTCACAGACAATTTGTAATTCACGAGTTTAATTATATTATCATACATATATATATAAAAATGCTAGGTTCACCGAGTTGCACTCTAATTATATGTATCCTGCGTTCTAATGCCTCTATTCAAAAAAACTATTAAAAATCATTTAACTCAAGACTACTACAACAAATTAAGACAAAATATATGTAGACTAATAGACATGCAATACTAACAATTAAAACAGGATTTAAATTATATTCTACAACACTTTACTAAATAACACACAACTTTTCTATATTATTTTAATTGACTAACTGCTAAATTGATTTATATAAATAGACGGTACACAATATTAATTTCACATACAAAAATAGTTTTAACAATTAATATCAATAAATAATCAAGTCTAAAAATATACTTATAGTTTCTAACTATTAAACAGACATATAGGTTAACACTTTACTTAATACGTTTAAAATTATTATATATATATATAAATATCAAATTAATTTAACCTTTTACAAACGTTTGTATTTAAGACAAAAAAAACAATAATTCATATTTCGAGTTTCGTGCAGATAACGCAAAAACAATGGTATCATGTGTGTGGTAAAAACCAATTTTCGTTTTATTTATAGGTGCCCCTAAAGGCCTTTTAGATGTGCTTCTTATATCAATCAACTATTCAATAAATGGTACACGTGGGATAATTCATGGACAACCTATTTTATAAATTTATCCGTTACATAACACGCAACTAAATCTGGTTTGGAGCGGGTACGGTATAAAATTCATAAAATTTTCTATTCCCTTTGTCCATTTAACTACACTGTCCTATACGTCTGCGATATCACTGACCTCTAACTACTTATCAGAGCGGCTATCCTCAGATCTCATAGGAATCTTAACGCGGTTCCTGAAAAATTTCCGTGTTCAAAATACTACAGACCTCTGACTCTATAACCAAAGCGGCTATTATGAACACATTCTCCTACTCAATCTATATTCTCTCCTGTATTTACTTTAACTATGGAATACTCTGACTCTCTAATAGGATGTCTCCCTTTATGACTCCTACGCTAAAGTTCTAAAGTATTCCCTGAAATTTACTTTCAACCAAAGATTCGAAATCAATAAACTGTAGGCCGTTAATTATGCACAGCAAAAGCTAACTTTAGATAGTCTTTTACGGTCTATAAGTTTACACTATAGAGTACTACAATAATTAAAGCTTACACTTTTCACTTCTATCTCTGTTTTCCGGTCTATTGACTCTAATAACATTTTCCTAAGTACACCTGGATGACCTGTATACTAATCTAACATTTTGATTGGGCGCCATATTGTAACGTGTCCGTTTCAAGGCGCAGTGTTGTGATCCCAGCCAGCTCACGTGCATCACCAGGGTAGGTCCCAACCCACAACAACTGCCCAGAGACAAGCACAATAAATAAAATCTAAAGAAAAAAGGTAAATGTAAAAAATAAAACTCTACCAAAACGCGCACACCTAAAAGAGAGAACTGGGTGATAGTGTTCTCCACCAGCCCACCCAACCTGAGACACTCGTACTCCACTAACACTCCTTACTTTTTAGCGTCTCCCGTAAATCCACACACACACTATTTTATACCACCACTTTTACATCTGCCCTAACTCGATAAAAAGACTCACCACACGAACATGTTTGTTACATAAACACAATTCACATATTTATTACAAATAACTTAGACTAACAATATTTTTTTATCTTAAAACTAATACAAAAGACAATGATCTAATATTATTTATGGTTCTTCCCTTAATACTAATATGTCTCTTAAATTAAAAAAAAATCTAAACTTTTCTTTTCTATAATCCCCTTTGGTTAAACGAACGTACTTAAGTACTGAATGCTATAAAATAAATAACGTCTTCCACTGAATATATAGATATACAAAATTAAACGAATAATACAATTGTATCTTCCTTACTAATCGTTCTCTTACCAAAAAAAATATGTATATAAAAAAAAAAAATATTTATACCAATCTATTTTTGGGACAGATTATTAATGCCTAAAATTTTACAGAACTGACTTAGTATATCGTCATATATAAAAACAAACAAACAACCATAAACATACAAAGTTTTTGCCTCCTTTCTGTATAAAAAAACCTGTAAAGAATTTTCACTTATACCTTTGCTTTACAAAATTTTAGATCCTACACCCTACCTAAAGGAGCTCACTTAGGCGGTCTTGATTCTAATTGTCAATTTTCACGACAACGACACACACAAAAAGGTAAGTAATCGCTTTACACGTTTCTCCTGAAAAAGGATTAGAAAACCTTTATATCTATAAAACAATATAAATCTAATCTATCTTTACACTTTTTCTTTTAGGCACTAACAATTTATCACGGAAGGTATTTCGAAACACAACACATACACACAATAATAAAGAAAACTATGAACACTATATATAATAATAAAAATTAATAAATTATAAAAAAAATCAGAGTATATATATATAAAAAAAATAATCTCTTTTCTTAATATTTAATGACTTTCTAAGGACTTCACCGTTCTTGAACACTGGCGTGACTTTATTATTCAATACTTTTCTCGATTTGCACAAAGTAAGTATGTATATCTCTCTGTACCTTTCACGCTCCTTGGTTTTACCTCTTGCCGATGCCCTTATACCACTTTTTCCTAGCAGATCCGGTCCAGAAAATTAGTAGTTAACAGGTAGCGGTGTCGTAAAAAAAAATTTATCACTATAGCCTATTAAAAATATAAAAATAATAAACATTTCGCCTTTTCCTCCCAATTTTCATAAAATTCTACACTTACTTCCTATCACTTGTTCCACAAAAATAAATAAAATTCTATACACCTGTAGCACCGTGTTTAATTTTTATTTTCTTATATATACAAGATACTAAAAAAAAAATTATCAGCGATCACAACTGCTCACTAATACTTTTCCAATTATAATGGCTACTTTTCTCTACCTATAAAAACCTAAAACTTTCCCAAAGATCTCCATTTTTGATGACCTTTTGCTACATTCTTCCATCTACATTACTACAACTTCCATACGTCAAACTTTTAGCGCTTTAACCAATACATGTACGTCATTCGTGCTATTATTCTGCCCATTAATGAATGAACTTCATGCAAAATTACAACTCATCATATAGTTTTCATGCATACAGTTGGCAACGTAACCATTTTAATAGTAAATTTTTGACATTTATACAGAAGACATTAAACTAAACAGCCACCACATTGCTAAAAAAAATTGACTAAAAAAAAAACACAAATCAAACAAAAATTTGACGAACAAACAACTATTTGGAACCAATACCACAGCCCATACACTACTCAATACCATCCACATAAAAACAAGGAAACAACAACCACCGCAGGAAGCAAGACAACATCAACCAAAAAAAATCAAAGACAAAGCAGAAACAGCAGAACTACCCAAAAGTACAGCCGGAGGCTAATACCAGTAAGGTAGCGACAAATTGAGCTTCAAAGCTCTTGTCCATTACCCACATCAGCCGCAACAATTTTATTATTAAGAGTAAATCACTATGGAATAATCTCTTTATACTAAAATATGTATCATTTTCTTTGTATAACATCGATATATTAGTAAAATGTTTTCGCGAATTTAGTCTTTCAATGAAAGTGAACGTTAAAGTAGGCGTATCAATATAGTTTCTGCTAATAAATAAAACTCAGATATTTCAATATAGTCTTTTATTCTTCCAAAAACTTTGTCCATAGAGAAATTATATGAATTTGAGTTGAAACGTTTTATGGGAGGTGGGCGTGTCATATTTATTTTCCGTTAGAACAAAGTCTTTGACCAAAAAGCAATTCCTGCATAATTTCAGAATCGTACATCTAATTTTTGTCGGTTTTATTCGGTTTTAAATTTTGAATATACCGAAAAAGACTCTGTATTTTCGTACACTTTGATCTACTTCTTTTTTCCTAATGCATTAGTTTAAGCAAATTTTATGAAAATATTTTTTTATCCCAGGAAATAGGCATTCGAAAGTTCATGGTTCTACGTTAATGCAATTGGACACAATTCCATTTTATTCGATGTTGGAAGGACACGGTTTTTTTACCTACTCTTGTAGTACGAGATATAGGTTAGGTAGAACAGGCAGCAGCTGCTGTGCAGCTCACTTGGGTCCATTATATTGATCCCTTTGTGATACCTGAATAGAAAAGTAAGAATATAATAGAAAGGAAGCAGAAAAGTCCAGAGTCACCGGCGGGAATCGAACCCGCAACCCCCAAACTAGCAGAACAGCACACTGCTGACTAGTCCATTGGGGCACCCTAGTAGTACGAGATATAACTCTCTTCCTAATATTCTAATTTAGCCCATTTTCAATACCAAGCAAACCTTTTGTATAAGAAAGATTCTGGCAAAATTTGATCCCCCTGTCCGACCTCTATCGTGCTTTTAACAGACGGACAGACGAACGAAGGACATAGCTAGATCGTCATAAAATGAAACCCCGATTCAGAATATATATATATACTTTATGGGGTCTTAAATGGATATTTCGTTGTGTTACAAACGAAATGACAAAATGATTATACCCCCCACCATTTCTTTGGTGGTGGGTATAAATACGATGTACAAAATTTACCGCGATTCGGCGCAAAATGCAAAATCACTCTTAGTAAAGACCGAATCATCGTCCAAAAATTTAAAACAGACGTTCAGGTTAAACCTAAGGATGCCTCAGATGAATGTAATAAGTCGTACAGTACTTCAATTAATGAGCCGCTCGAGAGAAGCATGTTATAAAAACAAAACAAACTCAAGCATTTAGCTTTTGCTTAAGAAAGTAAAATTTTTGAGGAAAAGTTCTTTGGACTCCTTTCAATATGATTCATTGAAAAAATAAGATTTATTTAAGACTTCCGCAATCAAATTTCAATAAATCATTTTTAAATTTGAAAAGAAATAAGTGATTTTTTTTCTTGTCACAAACAAAGTGCTGACGACTGTATATTATTAAAACATACATAACGGTTTTAAAATTAAAAAAAAATACCATTTTGTAATACGAATTTTGGAACTAGAAGATAATGTTTTAAAATTCTCTAAATGCTTTTTGGTATTGGCGTGACGATCTCATTGTATGTGTAGCTTGGTTTACTAAAGAGCTGCTTGCAAGATACACTATCTGTTTGTTTTGTTTCTTTATCAAGTTTTAGCCATTTATATTTTCTTTCCCAGTCTTTGCAATATTTTCTAAGCTCTCTTCAAAAATCTGACTGTCCGATATAGAAGTACTACCTTCTTCAGATTCTCTTGAGCTTCTTCACCTGCCACAGTGTTTAATGATAGTTGTTGTGGATGTGAATAAACTTTTAATTAAGAACTATTAGAACAAAAATTTATTTATAAATATCATCAAATCAATTCTTAACTAAAAGATTTATTCTCTTCCTTACAATATGCGTATAAAACCAACATAATTTTTGTGTTAAAGCGAAAAAATAAAAGATGTACGTAAAAGCATTTATCAGCAATCAACTTTTAAAATTTGTTTGAAGCATTGAAATGATCAAACGGTTCATTATTTAAGGTATATGTACAGACATATAAATCTACTATTTTCATATCATTTCGCTATAAGCGAGGCAAATTAACTAAAGTAACCTTACTAGAACAGCTGATCATCAGTAATTGACCTTACAATTGTCAAACTCCATATTGAATTCGCAGCTATAATATACCTTATTGAATGTGTCTTGCGCATAAGAATTTGATACATATACTTACATAAGCCAACCACTCATGCGATGTAAAGGAAGCCATCAAGGCATATTCATACAAGTATATGCAACGGCGAATTTGCTGTGATGTTCTCAGTCAAATACTATTTTCAAAAAAAAAACAATAATAAACAATCATTTTTTATACATGGAGAGTAGAGTTACCCTATCAGCTGGGCGGACAATTTCACCGCCCATATATCAAAACAGTCTTATTTACATATATTAAGAATGGGAATTTTAACTAAAAAAAAAAATACAAATATAATTATCTTTTCATTAAAGTACTACATTTAAGAGCATTTTGTAAAAATACCACAATTTTACTCAAGCATTTGAAAAAGTGGCAAAATGCTACTTTAGTGGCCCTAGCTAGCGGTAACGCAGTGGCTAGAAATATAATCATAATAGTAGACACATTTTGTTTGTTTTGTTTTATTTTTTTTTTTTTTTGGAAACATTACCAAAACATTTATAATTTTATTAACTATCGTAAAATTTCATTAAAAAAGATAAAACAGCAAAATTAAAAACACTTAAACTATTGAAATATTTAAAATAATTATGACAAAAAAAATAAGACTTCAACAATAGATAAATAACGGCATAATAAAATCTGTTTTTTTTTTAACACAACCATTTTTCCCACATGTGACGAATGTTTCATTTTGTTTTGGGTTTAACGTAACATTTTGCTCTTTATGGGTTGCCATTGTAGCCGCCAACTTAAACTTTTGGGGCAGCATACTTAGTTTATCTTAAGTAATGTTATCGATAATATTTTAATCTAATACATTTAAGATATTTGTATTAAAAAAAATTAGTTATCGATAAAGTTTCTTTAGAAATTAAAATTTTCGTTGATATTAACGATAGTAGTCGATAATTTTTTAATTTGCTTTTAACAGTTTAGGTTATAGAAAAAATTTCTAATGAAAATTGAAGTTATTGAAACATTTTCTATAGCACAGACAGTAGTGTGCTAGTCTAGCAGTCTGGGGGCCTGGACCGATTTCCGCCAGAGGCTCTGGCTTACTACACTACAGCAGGCATCTTTTTTACTCGGTCGGTGAATTAAATTATTTTGAATATATGTCGGTAGTTTGTAATTGTTTGGTATAAAAAGTAAATAGATAAAATAATAAAAAATTTCTACAAAAAATTTAATTTTTCGATTAATTTGCCATCGAAAAAGTTTCTGATAGATTTTCTATAGAAAACTAAAGTCGCCCATAAATTTTTTATAGAAAATCAACGAAAAATATTTGAAATAATTAGTCAACTTTCACTATAAAATTAAAGTTATTGATAAACTTTTAATAGCTTATTCAAAATATCGATAAATTTGTAATATTGTTTTAAAGTTATCGATGCATATTTCATACATAAATTAAACATATCTATTCATTTTCAATCCATTATTTAAGTTTTCAATACAATCGCAATAGAAATTATAGTTATTTTTAATAGAAAATTTAAGTTATCGATAAACTGTGTTCATTAAATTTTAGTTATCAATAAAATTTCTATGAAATTTTTAAATTTTAGGTAAATTTTCTATCAAAAATTTTAGTTGTCGTTAAATTTCCTAAATAAAATAAGAGCTATCTATCAATTTCTTTATGGAAATTAAAATTTTCGATATAATTTTTATAGAAAACTAAAATTATTAAAAATCCCTGTACATAAAAATTCTTGTTGTCAATTAAATATTGTCGAAATTTTAAGGCATCTACAAATTTTCTTTCGAATATTAAAGTTTTTGAAGAAACTTCTAAAAAAAATTTAAGCTATCGATAAGTTTTCCACAGAACATTAAAGTTATCGATACCATTTGTACACACAAGTTGAAGTTATTTTAAAATATGTTACAAATAAATAATAAACGTAATAGTTTTCATCAAAAATTATAGTTATCGATTAGATTTCTCTCAGAATTAAAGTTATCGATAATTTTTTTATAAAAAAGAAAAGCTATCGATAAATTTTTTGTTGAAAATTAAAGTTATTAATAATCTTTCTATAGAAAATTAAAGTTTTCAATAAACTTTTTAGAGAAAATTAAAGTTATCGTTAAGCATTCATATTAAAATTTTAGTTATCGATACAGTTTTGTAGGAAATTTAACTAATCGATTTTTTAAATAGAAACTTAAAGTTATTAATAAGCTTTCAAAAATTAAATTTAGTTTGTGACAAATGTTCTCTGGAACAAAAGTTATAAAAGTTATCGATAAGTTGTGAATACACAAGTTAAATAAATCTTAAAATAAATCACATATAAGAAATAAAAGAATAAGAAATAAAATGAAAATCGTTAAAAATTTTATTATCGAAAAATTTTCTCTTAAAATTAAAGTTATCGATAAACATTATACAGAAAATTAAAGCTAACGATAAAATTTCTACATAAAATTAAATATATCGATAAAATTTTTATAAGAAATGCACGCTATCGATAAATTTTCTAAGATATATTATTTACTCAGTCAATCATTTAACGAAAGTTTCCTTTAACCATAATCTTCTTTACCGAGAAATAAAAAAAATTAAGTTAAAAATATAGTTTTTTAAAAGTCGGTTTGGATCTATATTTTCTCGTGTTGTTTTGTTGTTGTTACCACATAATTAAGTGTGTGCAATAAATACATATGAATGTGTAGAAAGATATAAAAACAAGGTCAGTCTGTAAGCTAAAACTGACTAAGTAATAAATTTAGTAAAAAAAGTGGATTTTGTTTAACGCTATAGCAACAACATCATTATTATCATTATCATCTTTATGCCCAACAACTTTGAAACAATATAATTTTATCAAAAAGGAAAAAAAAGAAAAATAAAAAAGAAATAACAATAGCAACAATATGTATGCACTTGTTAGATACTTTTTTAACTCTAAAAACAATTACGCACATAAAACAAGTCAAAAGAAGATATTTTTGTTTACACTAAAATGATAATTATTAGTCTCAGATTTTTATTTCTGTATATCTGTGTGTATGTGTGTGTGTACGTTTGCTTTTAAATAAGGCACGCAATAGTTTAAACCAATAACAAAAACCCCGATGTTAATTTAAAATTCGAAAATACCAACAAATTTTCTACCACTCGTATAACACTTTTCAAAAATATAAATTACATTTTGACAACAATAGCCAGCACGTTATAGACGAATTTACAAGCTTTGTCATCTTAATTACGGCGAAATATATTGTTAAATAATAAAGGAAAAAATTAAATAGTTATAAGAAAATTAAACAAACAAAAAAATACACAGTGTGACCGGATAAACACTGTAAACACTAACAGACGGACCAAGCAATAGACTAACAGATAAACAGGTGAAAATTTGAAGAGAAACACCCGCTGATTTGTAATTTAATTGAATTCATTATAAATCAAAAAAATGTGCGTGACAGTATAATTTTATTTTATATGAATTTTTATACAGTTTTTTTTTTTTTTTAATCAAAAACAGTACAGCTTTCAATGATTTGCAAATTTATGCGCATTTATTTATATTTTGTTCGAAAACAAACTAAAAATTAGCAAAAAAAAAAATACCACATTTGTCACACCTGCGCTACTGTTTATTAACAACGGTGAATTAATTTAAATCAATCATCACTACAAATTGGACACATTTAAAATATACATTTGAGTGCACAATTTAAATGGCTGTTTGAATGACTTACGCAAATCAAAAGACTTAAGACACGTACCTGTTTTATTTTTACTTGCAGCTTAATTTAAGCGAACTTTTCAAATATTTGCAAGTTAGACAAATTTTATGGAAAATCGATTGACAATGTGTCAAGTTAGACATTAAGACAAATTTTTCCCATCACGCATGCACAAAACGTGTAATAAGAGTTTTTGGTTTTTTAAAACTAAATCAAAAGAAACATTTAGATGGACAAGAGGAAATTAATCGCAATCTGTGTATATAAAGCGAAGTTCGCTGACAAAAATATAACTAAAAAATGGACAAGTTAATTTTTTTAAAAATTTGGATGGCAATTTTCCTTAAAACTAAAAAAAAATAAA
This sequence comes from Phyto melanocephala, assembly GCA_941918925.1. Classification (NCBI taxonomy): domain Eukaryota; kingdom Metazoa; phylum Arthropoda; class Insecta; order Diptera; family Rhinophoridae; genus Phyto; species Phyto melanocephala. The sequence continues at coordinate 110,670,153 of OW799237.1, forward strand.
CATGACATCCTACAAGCAAAATAAAGTAATTCTCGGTTTTCTTTTAAGCAATTATTATGAACGTTGTTTAATTCTAAATGTGCATAGTTTAGCTTTTAAAAAATGAATGTGACACTTCCCATATACCCCAGCAAAATTTTATTTTGTACCGGTAAGCAGTAAAAAAAATCATGCCTTCTTATAGCGCAATATTAGAGCGCATTCGAGGGTGCTATAAATGGAAGTCAGAAATTTCTATTAAATATATTTCATTTTTTACAAAATAACTTACTGCAACTTCTCTCGCTTACGAGAATGCAGGAATGTAAGCGAATGATTACCTCTCTTTACTGTAGTTCTTTAAAACACATAAAAGAGACATGATATTACTGCATTACCCATGTGTGAAAATAGCAAATAATTAGAGCATCAAGGAGCCCTACCAAGTGGGACATCTCATATACAAATTATGCCTTCCTGAAGCAGGTTGGGAAAGGAGAGTAAATTTATCTCTCCCTTACAAACCTGCTTCCGGGTATGCAGTAATTTTTGCATTAAATGATATACATATTTTCGAAACTTTAATTGTTTTAGCATTAATGAAAATTCAATTAATGATTTCTTTGTATTTTTAAAGTTTCAAAATTAGTGTTTATTGCTAGCTAATATGGGCAGGGTTTCTGGTTTTATAATAAAAGAGAGTTTTAAAAAAAAATATGTTTAGATATAAGATTGAAATAGATTTGTAATACATATAATAATTCAAAACAAATTTCATATAAATTTATTTTTTATATTTTTTTTCCGATTATAATAGGAGAACATTTTCTAAATGTCGTAATTACTTAAAAATAATGATACGAAGAGAAAAAAGAAAATACTGTTCAAAGCTGTTGAATGATGTAGTTTGCTGTGGAATGTGGAGAATTCTGAGAAGTGACAGTTGTGCTACTAGTCATGATACTGACTTTAATTTTGATATAGATTCTAGAAATAGTTTTTTTGTTTGAAATAATGGATTGAAAAGTGAGGTTTCCATTACAGACCAACCTAAACAAGAGCGGCAGGTATTGCGGAATATTCCGCTAAGCGGTAACGCTGAGGTGGCTAACCTAAACGAGAGCATCAACGTTGTGTAATGAACAGTAATGTTCAACTTTCTTTTATTAAAACTCAATACAAAGAAATAAAATCGCTGGATTAACCTGAAAATAGTTAAAATGGTATAACTTTTTAATAATTACAAAAGTAGAAAAAAAACAACAACAGTTGTACGCCTTGCAAAATTGGATTTTCCAATTGCAAAGTATTGCCGCCATGGTATTTCGGTTTTTTTCATACAAATTGTATGAACATTAGAATTTTTGACAGCCGAAAAAACGCTGCACAAGGGATCCAGGAATGAATTGCTATTGAAATTCAGCATAGTCGTCCCATTAATTTTTGAGATATGAGCGAATAAACACGACTGCCTCTGTTTTTTCCCATATTTGTACCACCAAAATTAAAAATTTTCAGGCATAGAATAATTAATAGGTTCCGTTGCTACTATTTGTAGATATAATATGCCTCTAGAGACATTCGTGAAAAGTTATGGATAAATCAGGCTCCAATCGGTAAAGTTATAGGCAATTTTTTTTTAAATATATATTCCAAAAATTTACAAACGAAAATCAATTCTTCTCAGCTTCTAGACAACCGAGTCAATATTGGTATCATCTGAAAGAACTTAACTAGCGCAATATAAGCACTATAAGAAAATTAAAATTCATTTTGGCCGCCACTACAAAATGGCGGACAATAAATTTATATATGGGTCAAATCTGATGTAACTAAGATGTAACTTCTTGAACCCCCTCAATCAAATCAAATGAAAGGGTTTGACCAGTACAATACAGTAAATTATTTAAAAAAATGTAAAATCCAAGATGTCGTCCAAAACAAAATGGTGAATCTAATTTTTTTAACCCTATCAGTATCAAATTAAAGGACTTGACTAGTAGAATACATTAAACGTATATTTCATGTTATACGCCATTTTTTCTTATTATTCCAATGCCTTTAGACTGCAATACGAAAGAAGTAATAATTACTAAGGCTTAAAATATATTCTTTTATTTATAGCTTTGAAGGTTATTATGTAGTTTATTTAACTTAAAGCCTTAAAATAAAAAAATGTAACGAAGAAATTATGAATAATCCAAATAATGAAAAAAATGAACAAATTATAAAAATTATATAGGTTAAGCTACGATGTGGGATTATACCTATAAACATGATGGTGAAGGGTATTATCAGATTCGGCATGGCCGAATATAGCACTCTTGCTTGTTTGTATTGTATATGTTTCTTTTTCATATTTTCCTAAAAATTTTTTTTATTTGTCCGTAACTTGAGAAAATAAAAATTAAACATAAAAACATCTAATTAAAAACACTAAATTAAAATAAACAATTTAAGCAACTTAAATAAATAAAAACGAGACCAAATAATACATCCCATAAAACCCATGCTAAATAGATTAAAAAGAAGTGAAACTATTATGACAAGTAAAACCACTACATTAAGCTGTGGCAAATTTCATATAGTACCCCCCACCACTTTGTTTAATTCTTAACAAATTTAACAGAAGTAAAGTGTAAGTAAAAATTAATTAGATTTTAGTTTGTAAACTACAATAACTTTCTTGTTTCTTAACGAGAGATAGGCTGTCCTGTTTTACAACCATATTACAATCACACTAATAAATATTAAGAAAATATACATTTAGTTGATGATAACTTCAACGAATACTATTTCGATGTGTTTCAAATGAAATGACACAATTATTTTGCTCCCACCATTGTTTTGTTGTATTACAAAAAAAAAACAAACTAAATAACGGTGAAAATAAAATTATATAACAAGAAAACGCAAAAATAATTAAAAACAACAAAAAACAACATATAAATCTAACATGAACATAATGTAATAAGAAAGTAAAAATAACAACAATGACAACATGTACTCGAAATAAAAAAAATAAAATTTAAGTATTTTTTTTAAACATGCAATATATCCGCTGCTTTATAGTTCTTATAACTTATTGAGTAATCAATGTCTTTTTTTAGTTACTAAATAATATAGTTGGGCCAATCGGTTACTTTAGTTTGTTTTTGCAAACAATCTTTTTCATTTTTTGCACAAACCACAAGGTAATTTAATAAGTGTTCATGAAGAAGAACGACCGAGGCAAAAATGAACTAAAGTAATTTATGAAAATTTGTTTCTCTAATTATTTTATGAGGAAAAATGAAAAATACTGTAAAGACATATCGGAAAACTATTTACACCTTTTTTATTTTATAACTAGAAAAGCCCGGCGAGCGTTGCTACGCTCCTTAATGAATAAAAATGCATTCTGAATTTTAATTGAAGTGCAAAAAGCTAAAAATTTTAATGGGCGTCGCACTGCCCACTTTTCTAATCACAAAACTGTATAGTCAAGACAGCTCAATATGTGTGCACAGTTTCAGAAAAATCGGTCAAGTGCAAGTAGCTATAAATGATACCTAATTTTATATGGGCGTGGCCCCGCCCACTTTTTGCCACCCATAAACACTCCCTGGAATGTGTACAACAACTTGCCAAAGTTTGAATCCGATCGGTTTTACAGTTTCGGAGTCTATAGCTAACACACACACCCACACACACACACAGACAGACAGAGTTTCACTTTTTTATATATAGATTTAAAAATTATGACAAAGAATTTTTCAGAAACCAAATATTTTTTAACATAAAAAATATAAAAAGTACCACAAAAATAAGAAAAACACTTTTTTTGTGTCGCCCAATATCGAAACATAATTAAATAGTCGATAAGCACAAAACCTAGAAAATCCAAAAAAGTATAATAAAAGCACGAAAAATTACCTTTTTGCTTGCCAATATTATTTTCAGTTTCTCCCTGGAACAAAAGTCATTAATTTCAAACACAAAGATCCCAAAAATTTAAAATTAAAGCTTATTGCCTATCTACAACATTTTTAGTCTAACCTCGGATCAATAATGTCTGATTTAAAAAATTTAAATTCATAAACGTAGCAAACACAAAAGGTACCATAAAAATGCGAAAAAGTACCTTTTTTGGTTTTCTGTATCAATGTGCAAATTCCATGTAAAAGATGTTCAGATACCTATTTAACAATAAAATATATTAATAGAATATTTAAATATATTAAAAGACATAATTTAAAGTTAATAATCTACTCTTTTATTTTCATAGAAAAAACATCTGTTCTAAATGGTGCCAAGTTGGCCAACTGTTTTCCCAAATTTCTTCCTTTTTCCTCACTATTTTGAAATTATGTCAAGTTTCACTAAATTGCAAGAAATACAAGAAATTAAAATCGATTGTATAATGTGAACGCAAACTGTACTACAAGAAATCGGCTTGTCTATTAATATATCGTCGGCTAAAGGCCATGACTGACTATCAGATTTAGTCGTTCGATATGTCAAAAATTGTATGTGTGTTCAGAAAGTGTGATAGTGTGGACAAAAAGTGCACATGTGTGACAGATTTTTTGACAAGTGTGTCCGATTTGATAATCTTTTGAAAATTTTCATAAAATAATAGAGTCTGTGCGATCAGAGTTGCTTTTTCTAAGTAAGTATGACAGTGTGGCATCCAATAACACATTTTGTTGCGATTTTTTCATGTAGGACAGAAAACTATCAGATTTTTATTTGGCATAATCGCACGACTTTGTAGGATAGTCAGTCATGGCCTTTAATATGCAAACCTGCTAACTCCTTTCAGCTAAAAATAGTTGGTTTATTTTATGGCATTCTCCATGTATAACTACAATCTAACAATATAAAAAAAAAAAAAAATAAAACAAATTGGAGTTAAAAACAAGGTTAGGTTAGGTTAGGTTAGGTTAGGTTAGGTCAGGTTGAAAATGAGGGGCACTAAAAGCCCAAACCCACGACTGGTACACACTTATGCCCAATTGGCATGTTGTGTGCTCCATATGAATACAATAGTTAGAATATAAAGAGAATAGAAAAGAAAGAGAAGCAGACCAGTTCAGAGTCTCTGGCGGGAATTGAACCCGCAACCCCCAAACCAGCACACTACAGACTAGTCCACTGGGGCACCCGCTAGTCCACCGGGGCACCCGCTAGTCCACCGGGGCACCCGAGCAGTTAATAATAAACACTGAACTAATAATGTACTGGGTTTAGCAGTGTTTCTTACAACAACTTTTATGTGAGAGGACTTAGCAGTTTTTCCTATCAAACCATTTTACACAGTTTAAGACCAAAATTGAAGAAAAATTACATGCTCTACCACACGGCATCAAAATCTCAATTTACTTAAAAAGTGGATTTAGCAGGTTGGCATATTAAGCCGGCGATATAAAAAAATAAAATCCTTGACGTTTAAACATTAAAAGCTTTATATTTAAATTTTTACGAACTTTTTTTATTTTGTATATTAAATTTAAATTCAGGCTATAAGTTCAAATGCGATAACGACAAAAATATCCAGGAAAAGTTAGTCATCCGATACTAGCTGAGTGGAATGCATTTTCGAAACCAGCTACGGTTTCATCATCAGCACTCTCTTGATCAGAACTACAGGTGTTGTGTGTAAATATCAACTATTTAACTCAGTATTGTATTGAAAAAAAAGCTTTGATTTATACAACAACAAGCATGTGAGAATATCACTGTTTTTTTTTTTTAAAATGGTCGTCTATAACTGAGTTTGAGAATAACCCAATGATTAAGGTGATTCTCCAATATTTAAAGAATAAAAGCCGTAAATTAAACAGTTATACAACGTTATAGTAAAGCAATGCAAAAATTAACGAAAAATACACAAAGACCAACAGACTGGCTTGATTGTCCTTGATTCTATTTATGTCTTCACACGCAATTTTTATTGTTGTATAAAGTCAAAAAATTGAGCAGAATAATTGTACGGAAACGTTAATGTTCTTGCTTTTTGTAAGAGGTGATGAACACATAAACAAACAACAAATATATTGAATCAATAATTCTAATTTATTTTCATATCTTTGCTACAATCCAAGTCTTGAATTAAATAAATTTTTTTAATTGCTTTAGATTTAGGAAAAAATATTTTAAGACTAATTAAACAGTTTGATTTCTTATTGTTTAACTCACAACCGTATACTTCTCTTGTCAGGCCTATTCTTGAGTGTGGTTTAATAATTTGGCATCCAACTTACAATTTTTGCATCAATTGCATTGAATCTGTGCAAAAACAGATCCAGTTACTTTGTCTTCATGGCTTACAGTGGAATTCGTTAAACCTGCTGCTTTATACTAGTAGACTTGCACTTGTGAAGCTGCCAACTTTAAAAAGTCAAACAACAATGCTAAATGTTACGTTTGTTCTAAATTTAATAAAAGGATGTATATGCTCTGATTTCCTAGTAGCGAATTTCTTTTTTAACTAACCAACCAATATTATTAGCAATATTTTCAACGGTCAATAACCAACAAGGTCCGTGGGGACATCTTAATTTTAATATGTCAAATATGTACATTATTTTATATATTTTTTTTAATATAGTTATTTTATTGCACACATATTTTCGTGATTTGCTAAATGACCTATGTGGCCGCGGAATATCTGTGTAAATTTATTTCAAACAAAAAAACGCATACAAAAAATCTCAAAAAATCTTCACAACTCTTTTAATGCCTCAGAATTAAATCGATACAAACCCGAATGTAATAAGATGCCGAGGAATGCATGAAATTCTTTTAGCAATAAAGGACTCCATTTCTTGCGTTTTGCTGTTGGATTTGCTGTCTTCCAGGCTGACGCCAATTCATTACTTCTTCTGTTTGTCTCACAAATGAAAATATTTATATGCAATTACATTAGTTATAATAGAAGTGAATATTGATAATGAATCAGAAACAAAGTACGACGAACCATCTTCAGTATTAGCAACAACGTTACCTTGAATACTTTCATCGTCGTCATCGGAGTTCAAATCTTCGGCAACTTCGACATTTATTTCTGCTTCTGCATCTAACGCTTCGTCATCTGAATCGTAATTTGGATCTTCGTTGTCGCCTCCTTCATCAAATTGATCAGTGTCTTCTTCATACTCACCCTGTTCTAAATACCTTCGCAATGTTTCCAAAGCTGCTTCTTTTCCATTTACACTCAGATACTGAAAATGTGTTCGACGATTTAAAATTAAGTCAATATTTTGCCAATCACTTATTTTTTACCGATAATAAAAATAATATATAAAATCAATGTGTTTTTTATATATTTTATTACAATATTTTGTTCACAACTAATTCCAAAAGAATTGATTGTAAAAGCCCGTTATTTTTTGTTTACAATTATTAACTAGAATTGGCCGCTTGAGAATGTATCATCCCTGGTATAATAATAATTAATTATATAACTTAAATTACTATCTTTTGAATTTTGTTCTGCTCATATTCACTTCAAATTTTGCATGCAGAAAAAAATAAGACAAAAATATATAAAAAGTCCCCAGGGACCTTGTTGGTTACACACGTAGAAACAGACTTTAATCTGCTTCATACATCGAAATATATATAAACATGATCTGAAACTTATCTACAATGCTTTGTAACATTCCAAACATAAAAGTCAAGTAATTTAAAAAAAAATCGTCCAAGCTATATAAAAATGCTGCACATTTGAAAACTTGAAAAGTCCCCAGGGACCTTGTCAGTCATCGTGTCATGTACCATCTCGTTCTACGCGTTATTTTTGTCCGCTACAGTCAAAGATTTCAGAACGAAATATGCCAACTTCGATCCGTTTTTAAGGATTTGTACCGAGTTCAATAAACTTTATCAACATATAGATTTTTCATTAAGTGTTTATATTGTAAAATGAAAAATAATTTTATTTGTAAAAAACTTATATTAAACAATTTGTATGTACTGCTTTATAGTCGGTAAGGATCTAGAATCCAAGGACTCAAATAAATAAATAATTTAAAAAAAAATAATAAAAAACTTATAATTGTTTTATTTCAACATCTTTCGCACACAAGAAAAACGATATACACAGATAATATTAGTTTTGTTTGGATTTAGGTTGAAAAAGAGGGGCACTAAAGGCTCAAACCCATGACTGGTAAACACGTATGCCCAATTGACATTTTTATATTTCTGTGCAATTTTCTTGTCATTAAATATATATTTAATTCCTTTGTTTTTATATTAAACATTATATTTTCATGTTTTAAAAAAAGCATTGTAATCTTTTCTTTTCCACAGAAGTTTGTGACCGATTGTAGCCTAAACCAAACTTTTAATAAATAAAAAAAAATTAAATTATTGTTTTAAACATTTTTAAATGAAAATACCACAGCGTTATTTTTACATATAAATTTTTTTTTCAGAGTACAAATCATGGTGTTATGATTAGGTTGTGTGAAGCACATCGTGCAAATGAATAAATATAACAGTTTCGCTGGTGCACACGCACTTTCTTTTAAAACTTAAAATGACTATTTTGCATTAGACTTCTAATATACATACTTAAAATTCATATTGTTTAACAATGAAAAAGCATTTCTGTTGCCCATTTTTCGTTTTGGCTATCTGATTACTAAATTTAAATTTTACTCACCGGCACAATGTTAATCTCAGACGGGCTCAAAAATGCATTCCACATGGCTAAAGCCTACAAAACATACGTTTTTAGATTATTCTTCTTTCATTATAACAATTAAATTTTGTTGCGTAAAAATTTAATTTCTTTAAACTACCAAAGTTATTTGTAGAGTTTTACGGCTATATGCATAAAAAGTAGTTATTTTATGGTTATAGTGTACAATAGTTATTAAACGCTTTTTGTGTTATAAACCACTAATAAGAATTTGTATTTATAAACGTACAATAAACCTTTTATAGTTATTAAATGTTTGTAGTGATTTTATTAGTATGTATGGCAACGCTTTTTATATTTAGTTGTCATTTTATTGTTAGTGGTGCTTATAACTACTATAAGATTTTCCCGGGTATCAAGTAAAGGTAAAATTTTTTATAAAATTAAAGCACAAAAACAACATCGAAAAAATCAAAAGTATATAACTTTGGTATATGAAAAATTTTGAGCAAAAATTATAATACAAATATTAATTATTTACCTATTTTGTTAATAACAATAAGAAAAGTATTCGGGTTAAAAGTTTGTTTACGTTTTTCTTACATCACTATTATAATTTTTTAATTTTATTTAATTTAAAATATGTGAAATTTATTATTTTCTTTTGTATAAATTGCACTTATCTATATGTCGAAATGTGTTAATCTAATCAATTTTAATATTTCAATTACTTTTTCTTACATTTTTTTACAAAATTTCTTGAAAATAATTTTTTAACGCAAATTATGCATGAAATGTCGCCTTATTTTTGGTTTAAAGAAGGGTAAATCAAACAATAAAATTTTTGATTTTATAAATGGTTTATAAAAGGTTTATAAGTCTATTAATGGTTTATGAATGCAACAATAGTGAATTTTGCTTAAAAACGACTTATAAGCCTGTTATAAGTTTTTATACATATGGCCGTTACAATTCAAAATATAGGCCTCTTACTTACATGCCAACAAAAACTAGGTAATGACTCGCTCTTACTGAACAACATACTTTTCAATTACTATTACATATCTTCAATCTAACTAAGAAGTGTTTTAGTAATGACTTGATTTATAATGTGATACGTAAGTACTTATTTTCAGATATTTGCTTAGATACTCACAGAATGCAATTCCTTGTTGCGAATTTTGCTAGAAATCATTCAAATAAATAACTTTTTATAATTCTCATTTAGTTTAAGACACTAAGGGCCATTATTATAACCTACCGATAACTAAAATTCGGATGTTATCGGACAGATAACTAGTTTTTGTTATTTCAACTTTACTTTAACCTAAAAGTGTCCGATAAGTTAAAGGGAAGATTACTCTACCTTTAACTTTTAACGTGAGGTTTAAAATTAAAAGTTACCATATTTTCTACCGTATAAGGGAATTGTTTACTATTTGCTTGTCGTTGCCACTTTGATTTTAAAGAACTAATAAATTTGTTCAGCATTTGCTTTGGTGCTGCCATACTTTAAAATAAATATAATTTATTTTACAGTCAGGTTGTAATAACGAAAAATACTTAATGGTCAGTTTATTGCTCACGTTAACAAAAGTTACCTTTTATTAACATGAACTTTGTCGGCAAGTTGTAATAATGGCCCTTAGAGTATAAGTAAAGCAGTTTATAAGCAAACTGATGACTTGTAAATTTTCACTGATTTTTTAATTTCAAATCGTAACGTATCGCAGAATAGCCAAACCGGATTTTCGCCTTTAAAATAATCGAACGACTTCTGTAAGCCCATATTATTCATGGTTTATTTAAGATATTAAAATCATTTACTTAGGGCAGAATTAATTTGAACGTTCTGTGCTCTTATGAATCAGCTGTTTTGTTTCTGTTCAATTGAAAATCTGTATGTGTGGTTTGTAAGGTGGTTTTCATTCTGTTGCGGACAAATCTGTAGAAAATAGAATTCAAAGTTAAGTGACGGCCATTGAGAGAGAAACAGCTGATATTTGTTTTAAAGGTGGCAGCAACAGAGTTATTCGAGTCCTTATTTATAAACGAGCGTGGTAAGTACTTATTTTATTCCCTATTTGTAAGTGAGCATGGTAAGTACTTTCCTGCAATGACATCAAAATAATGGGCTGAGATGCCAAATTGTAAAGTACTGAAGAACTTTTGTAATGTGTTATTTTTCTGGGTTATTTTACACTTCCAAACAAAATAAACCACAATATTTCCGTAATATAATATTTCTATTTTGAAACAATTCCATTATCAAAGACAACGTCTTTAACATACTTATATTTGAAGTTGTTTGACTCATAACTTATTAATTTTTATTATTTTATTTTGTTTACTTTTAAACAAAACATGTGCTGTGACTCCATCATTACATGTTACACTTTATGACAATTATTAACCTGTTGCATTTTTTGAAGGTCAAACACACACTAACGCATACATTTGTATGCATTTATTTAGATGAGGCAAAAAAGAAAACAAGTTTTTATTACACATTTTTTTTCAAGGGCATTTGTAAAACGTTTTATAAAAAAACATGTTTTAAGAAAAAGAAAAACAAATTATTACACGAAACTAAAATTGTTCTTTATTTATTTTTATTATTAAAAAATATTTAATAAAGTCAAAAAATAAATGTTCTACTTACTGTGAGCATCAAAATAAAGTATACAATTTATGTATGTATGTGTATATGTATGTATGTATGTATGTATGTATGTATGTATGTAAGTATGTATGTATGTATGGACTTATAATAAAATTAGTGTTTGTCTGTATGTTCTTTATAGAATCGTTAACTATGCATTTGATCGTGTCTTTAACAAAGTTGTTGTGCATGAGCCCACAAAAGTTTCCGACAGATGGCGCCAGTGTCATTCTAATGAATTTTATATATTGTTGTGACAATTCATACTCGTTTGCATCGAAATGAAAACCGCGAATAAAATAAGACGTTTCGAGTTGTGGGTGACTTTTAAGTCACAAAATTGTGAAATTTAAGTCCGGCTCACATTTAAAAGACATTTTACATTTTACATTTTATTGTAATTTAAATAAATTTGATTGATTAAATAAATAAATTTGAAGGAAAACCATTGCAGAGGCACACCAAATCTATAAATAGTAATAAACGTGTCAATAAATTATTTAATAACCGGAAAATTTTAATTTCAATAGAAAAAATAAGCAAAAACACATGCAGTCATGTTTACTTGCTCATATCTCTGAAACTTATAAGATGATTCCGCTTATTTCCAATACTGATCTGCTCCCATACATTTCTGATATTTTGATATCTTAAACGAGACTTGGCAATGTCGCGGCGCTTCAAAAAGTTGATTTCAACATACACACAGATAATGCTTAATCGACTACCCAATTTATAAGCTTTCAGAAAATATATGCTTCGTTGGGCCGGAAATGAATATTGTAGAAATTTCACATGGAATGACACTGTCGTGTGAAGGGTACACAAAATTAATTTTTTTAATATATTTTATACTAATTTAACACGTAAAATCAAAGTAAACAGAGGTCGGAATGTTACTTAAAAGTCAATTTTTAATAGTTTGCTTTGCATCCTTTAAACTTAGTTACCATTTCTAACCTTCAAGACATCAATTCAACAAGTTTTTTGGAAATACCAGGTGGAATTTTATACTACAATGTCGCCTTAACGTCATTCTTGCATGAAATATTCCTTTTCTCAAGTTTCTGTCTACATATTCTCACAGAGGCTCTTTCAGATTATAGTTTAGGGGTTGTGATTGATAGTCAAGTGTGTTACGGGTGCGACAGATTAACCATTCCTCCACAATTTTAGATGAATGTCTTGAAATATCTAATTTCCTGCTTAGCACAATTTCTCTATACTAGAAACAGCAATATGTCTCAAAATGCTCAGATATTGTTTTTCATTGTTGATTCGATAAACTCAATACTACCGACCCCCGAAACGACAATTCAAGTCCAGAGCATAACGGAGCCTATTTCATGTTTTACGGTTTTAACAAAGCACTTATTGTTAAATGCTTTATTCGCATTTCGTCATATCTTTCGAGATTTTTGGACACCAAATATCTCATATATGCTCTTATCTAAAAAAAGAATATTTTCCCAAAATATTGAAGTCTGATTTTTTTGGGAACTAAAGCGTTTGATTCGCCAGATATGTTAGCACCTGACAATTTTCTTTGAGCTTATTTGAAGCAGTGAGTATAAACGAACAAGCCTGAGATAATTCTTGAACTCAAAGCCAACACTGCATACAAAGGCAAGTGTTTTAGCTCTAAAATTCAAAATATGATATGGAAAATGCTCTAAACTTACCTAATCATTTCGAAGCTAAAACCGACAGCCATTTAAAAGATATTATTATTCATGCATAGTTTAAAACAATTTCTATTTTGTATATTTTGTAAACTGAAAAACTGATAAAAAAATATATAAAAAAATTATTAAATTTTTAAGCCCCATAGTGACCTTTAGCTCACCCTAAATGTCCCTAATTCATATACTTGTCTAATTTTTAATATAAATGAAAAAAATTACTTAAAAAAGTTTTGTTTTTAATGTTTTGATTATTTAAGTTGGACCCTACTAACTCTTAACTGCCTCTAAATATTCCTTAACAGTTAATGGCTTAGGGCCAATTACAGTGAATATAAATTTTTTAAACAAAATTTTTTCGCTAGCAACCGAGTTTTTACAAATAAATAATAATAACATACTTATAAAAGTTTATATTGTGAATTTATAGCATTCTACAGACTAAATACAGGCCAAAAATACAGCTTAAAGGTTAATGGTGTACGGCTATTTTAATTTAATGGCCTTTATCATATTTTTAACACAAAACCATTGCTCCAAATAATCTAAAAATATTCATATATTAAGACAAACGTCATAATTTATTAAACGCCTCCGTTTTTCACAATATCATTTTAAAAAATACATTAATTAACATAGTTTTTTAAAAATTCCATCATTTTTTTTTTACTTTAAATATCTAAGTGACAAGTTTTCATTTAATATAATTCAACATATTTTCCAAATACATAAAACATTTTAATTTAAATTAATGCAAAATCACATTTATTACCCAATAAACACTATTAAAAAAAACATACAAAAGATTTAAGACACAAACTTATGCTTGTTAAAAACAAACACACACACACTCACATCTATTGCAGCAAAAACATTTACAGCAACAATAATAACAACACAACTGAACGGCGCGCCGTTATAAATAGTAACAGTCATGGTGTTAAATTCGTCACTTTTCCAAATAGTCATAAACCAAAGCAGTTTTTGTGTTTTATTATTTTTTTTTTTAAATTTTAATTTTTTTTGTAAATCTAAACCACAAACTCGTTAAAGAAACTCTTCATTAACAAATTACTCGTAAATTATAAGGTAAATTACAAGAATTGTTTTCAGCAATCATAAAAAACTAAATGCGTTAGCATTGGGGAACGACATAAAAATTAAGCAAAACAACAATGCAATACAAATTACAATATGAATGCCAGAGTAATAGATTTAAAACGGCCAACAACATTAACAATAATCTTTTAATCAAATTAATTGAGCTTGACAAATATTAGCGTAAATGCAAGTTGAGAAAAAGCAACAACAAAAACAATGATAATGCAAAGCGATTTTTTTTTTTCAAAGAACTTCAGCCAAAAATTGTTTTGTGGGGGCAAAAAGAAAAACAAAAAACAATTTGTTAATAAACATTTAACTGAGAGGGTTATAGCGTGTTCCATGGAGATGGGGAAGCAAATAATTTTAAAATTGTTTTAGTCTAAATAATAATAACTGCTGTTTTCTTTAAAAATATTTTAGGATTATTGAAGGCTATTTTGACAAATTATCCTACAACATCTGTAAGAAAATAAAAAAAATTTCCTGATTTGCTTATTATGCCGAGTTATTTAGAATGTCATGCATTCATTAAAATATTCAAAACATGACATTTTATGGAAGTACATGCAAAGGCAAATTGATACGAAAAATCAACTTTTTATAAGACATTTTATGTCATAACTAATTCGTATATCATGGATGGAAAATTTGTAATGATATGTTAAATTAATAAAAAAAAACAGCTGATTTTTTTCTCCCTATTTTTTATTTGTTTTTTTTTTTTTTTTTTTTTAGTAAACATGTCAAAAATATATTTTTGGTATTATATTCTCCTTTTTTTTTTTGTCGAAAAAACTTGTTTCTTTTCTTTAAAAAATATTAAAAATTCTGTATATAATAACTGTTGTGTGATATAGGCTGTGGTGAAAAAAATTCATAATTAAATTGAAAATTTCGATCAAGGATAAATAAATAAAAATAACACAATTAATATTTGTACAAAAATATATTGACTTTAGTTTTTTAAATTATTGCAGTTGTTGTCGTACTCCATACACCTTCTTAGACAATACACCTTGATTCAGTATTTTGGGTATTTCATTAAGAGTGAAGCATTTTGCCTTTTCTTCCAATTTAAAATATTTGAGGGTAAATTTTGTTATTTTCTTATTTATAAAATGAAATATTGACATATGTATGTATGTACTACAAGATCTAGAGTTTTAAAATTACAAAAAGTCAAATATTTAAAAAAAATTTAATACAACTCCTTTTTTCAAGTAAGTAACGGTTTTTAAATAATAAAATGATTTTTCAATGTTCGAAAATTCGAACTTAAGTTCGAAAAATATTTTTAAGTCTTAGAAATCATAAATAAACTAGCACATTTTAGATTAAATTAAAAATTTACAAATTTTCGATTTTAGATTTTCGAACATTGACATTTTTAACAAAATTAGATAAAATTTTTATTTTGTTATACAATTTATATGTTAACAATGGCTAGAATGTAATGTGTGTTAATTTTCAATTTTCGAATATCTCTAAAATTAAGAAACATTTAAAATTTTTCAAGAAACGACGAAGGAATTTTCATTATTGACATTATTAACAACTATAAGTATTATTTTGGTCATACTGTTATTTGTAATAAATTTAAAAAATATTAAAAATTTTTATGTTTTCTTATATCATGTATTCACCCATATTTTCCGATAATTTATTAATAAATTGTACAGATTTTCAATTGAATTTTTTTTTTCCATTTTCTTTTATTAATGGTAGTAGAATTGTATAATTTTGCAGCACATATTTTTTCATATTTAATAATTTGCTAACAATTCATTAACTGCAAATTAATGCTAACTACTATTGTCAGTAATGTTTTGTTTGTCTAACTCTGTCTTTGTAAATACAAATGTTTAAGTGTTGGCAAAAAAAAAAAAATAATAGTAAAACTTTAATAAAGACATGTTTTATTGTTTATAAGCAAATATATACAATAAAATGAACAACAGCACGAAACGCTATTAATGTTACACCATTTCAAAATGAAAAACAAATTTAATAAAAAAAACACCCTTTAGTCCAGAGGAAATTATCATTTTTAATTGAAAACCAATTGTCAGAATTTTAAATAAATGTTTTTATAAAAAATTTTATTAAATTTTTGTTATTGGGTTTTAAAAGGAAATTGTGTTTAAATTTCCATAACTCATGTCACAGAACAAACACAAATACATATTAGACTAATAATAACTTAATCTGTGTTATTGTTAAAAAAATCATTAGAGTTTTTTTTTCAATTTTCTACAAGCAGTAATAAAAAAACAAACTAAAAACCCTGCAAAATAATAAAAAACTTTGTATTAGACGAACAATACGAACGAACGTACAAATGAATGAAAATGCTGATGTGTGCCAGTGTGCTTGTGTATTTTTGTAATAAATTATTACAACATACAACAATTTTATGACTTCCTCAGATGGACCGACGGACACAGCCAACTTAAAAGCCACATTTAAATGTTTAACATTTGCATTTAAAAACATTTTAGTATTTTTTCCTACTACAAACAAATGTTTTTTTTTTATAACAAATAATTACTCTATTATTGAATACTACACAAACGAATGGATATTTAATTGCATGTAAAATGTTTCAAATTATCTGTAAATAATTTAAAAAAAAAACCCACAATATTAACAAAATTTTAATAAATGCATGTTCGCATGTTTGTATGTGTGACTTAAATTTAATAATACTCTGCTTTGGTTTTATTTAACTTTGTATTTTAACGGTATCGAAAGCGACCTCTGTATGTCAATTCAGGAAAGAGTTACTTTTTACTTGGCATTTAAAAAACAAAAAATATCTTTTAACGAATACTTAAACATAAGCAAAAGCTGTAGCTCATGTTGACAAAATTAAAGCTTTTGAAAAAGTTGCACTCTGTTAAAAAAACGAGAGCTTTTCCATTTTTACTACATACATATTCCACTTCTTTACGGCAGTTATTTCTTTTAATGCCGTGTTATCAACTCGGTGATTTTAGCACTGTTTTTAGTGCTTTTTTCAATTTTTGAAGCGGAAAATTTTTAAGTCAGTGTTCGGTGCTTTTTTTTAAGTTTAAGTAATTTTCTTTTTTTTCGGTGGCAACAAATACAAAATTTCAAACTAATTTTTGTAATCGAAAACACTTTTTGTAAGAGTAATTTAAGATAATTATCTTGTATTTTCAATACAAAATAAACCTTTTAAACTGATATTAAGTTAAAAATATTTTTAACTTATTATATTAAGGGCCATTATTACAACTTGACTTTAGTTAAAGGCAGGATTTAATTTAAGTTAGTTTTTTCATAGTTTACTGCACAGAGAAAACAGTATCGGTTGTGAGTACCGCAATTGTTGCCAATCGCATAGTTAAATTGTGATAGTAGAATTTTACGGTCGCATCTACCGAATTTCGTTTCGGAATATAAATATACAGTCAGCACTAATAAATTATGATTCTTGCAATAGAAATTTTATAATCATAAATGAAAAGTACGTTTGTGGGAACTGAACTATTCGATTGGCAATGAATGTGATTTTCTGTTTTCTGGGTGTGTATTATACTGGCAAGGCACTTTCATTTGATATAAATATTGAGGAGGTACGAAGAGACCACAATTTAAAATACTTGATTAGACCCATATAAACATTTATTTTACGCCATTTTATAGCCATCATCGATTTTAAATTCTTTTATATCATATTATACTTTGCTGGGCAACCCCTTTTATTTGGTATCTACAATGACTGTTTCGGTTATACTAAAGCTGAAAAAAAAAATTATTTTCGTTTATAAATTTAGCACAGATCTGTATGTGGTATACACTAGGGATTGTAAGTAGATTATAGAACTAAAATTGGTATATTAAATTCTTTCTCAGGAGTGGAGCTACAGAGAGTGAAATATGTTGCAATGCCCCAAGTACAAATCCATTAAGGTATGTCTGAAATGGCCACTTAGAATATTTTTATTACTAGAAGGGCATTTTAACGTATTTCACCCTCTGTACCTCCGCTACAAACTTTTTAACTTTTGAGCTCAAATTTCGCCTATCCAAATATCTGAAAAGGTGAATCGTTTTGTGGGGTCCAGACGACCAAATTCCGACAATATATGAGATCTGGTCACTCAAGTGTACATACAGGGCCGTCCTAAAGTTGATTTTAACCAACACACAAACAGACGGGTAAACATTACATTATGCAATCGACTACCCTACTCATAAGCATTCAGATAAAATTTACACTTTATTTAGTCGGAAATGAATACAGCAAAAGTTATAAACGGAATGACAAAACTTGGCACACAGGTGAGAGGTATAATAACAGATATGTTTCCTTTGTTTAGGCATAAAAACCGAGTTTAATAGATTCTTCATCCATTGAGAATATCGTATTTTTAGGTTATGCATCAATATCTTAAAACAATTTTTATATCAAACACATATTAAACGACCTTTTCTATTTCGAAAATTGTTCAAAAATAAAAAATTAAAGCAAGATTATTATAAATGTTTTAAGTAAAAGAAAATGTTAAACAATTGTTAACGAAATGATTATTAAAATGTTTTTGAAAATAAAAATTTTATAAGAAATTTTTGTTAACATACCGAAATTAATAATTTCAAATATTTTGAAGATTAAAAACAATATAAAAATTGATATTTTTAGGTCTGCTTTTTAATTATTTTCCGCATTTTTTATATGTTGTTCACAATTATGTATATGCCTATCAAACTTAAATAAAAATAATTTTATTAAAATAAAATAATATTCTTGTATTTACTTTGTATCATAAATATTTTAACGATATTTTAATAAACTGCAAATTACTTTGTCATGCAGACAAACTTTATTACTATTTTATTAATGTTGAATGTTTGATAATCCAACTGCAGAAATAGCAATAATAACAACAGCAACAACAACATCAACATTTAACTATTGTTAGCGATGTTGGCTTAATTTATGTATGTTGCCGGCTTTTGGTGGCATGGTCTTTAATATGTGTATGTACATACAAACTCCTCATATTTATTCATGCTTGTACACTTACATACATGCATCTGGTATGTTATTGTATTGCATATGAGGAATAAGCATGTGTATGTATGTATATGGTCGTAAGTGCATAAAAATGCATATAAAATGCGGTAGTCGCGTGGCATTGCTCTTGGCCATCATATGACCATACGTTAAAAACTCACTCTTACATGTACAAAGATGTTTATGTTGCCTTCGAATAGGTGACCAAATAGAAAATGGAAAAACCGGAAAGGATTTTTCATTTTAATAGTGGAATTAAGCAACAATTTTTCAATTACATAACTGCTCATAAAAATCACACACAAAAAAAAAAATAAACATGACATTGTGCTGCTACAGGTTTTAATTGCGCTCACCAACATCGTTGTCTTCGCCGACAACACTTTTAAATACTCTGCATGTAAAGAAAATTGACGCAGAAAGTGCAATAGACATTTTTGAATTTATTTTGCGTAGTAAAGGGCGTTTTTAATGCATTAAATACATTTTAATTGTGTTAAACAAATTCTGGTTTATGTTACATATCTATAGTTTAGTTCAATGAACTTTGGATAGCAAAAATTAATTCCAAGGCATTTCGGTGGTGTATTTTAGAATCATAGAGTGCATGTAACTTTATAATTTAAATATTACCAAATCAAATTTATTTGGTTTCTAGGAAATATCGTCCAAAAAAACATTTCAAAAGAAAATCCCTTTTTATAAATTTTAAATAATAATCAAAAGGCTTATTTTTAATAATTTATTCTGCCTTAAGTTTCTTTTTATACCCTTCACACAGTGAAAAAGGGTGTATTTAGGTTTGTCATTCCGTGTGAAATTTCTACAATTTTGTTTTCCGACCCCGTAAAGTATACATTTTCTGAAAGCTTATGAATAGGGGAGTCGATTAAGCCCTGTCAGTCTGTCCGTCTGTCAGTCTGTCCGTCTGTCCGTGTGTATGTTGAAATCAACTTTTTGAAGCCCCCCGACATCGCTTGGAACCGGGTGACATATTTAAAAAATTTTTTAAAATTTTTTTTTAAATGTTTTTAAAATTTTTTTCTGTAGTTTTTTTTATTATTTTTTTCTTATTTTTAATATTTTTTTTTTTGTAATTTTTTTTGTTTGGTATGTTTTTTACATGTATCTAAGTATGTATATTGTTGTTGTAATTGTGAAAAAAAACGAGGTGGTCGTGGTTTTTTGCTCATATCTCAGAAAGTTATGGGGCGATTATGCTGAATTTCAATAGCGATTCATTCCTGAATATTTCCAAGAGATTGATACCATATACAGATCTGAGGAACATATAGTTGCTTCTAAAAGTTGATTTCAACCAACACACGGACAGACGGATAGACGGACAGACGGACAGACGGTCAGGGCTTAATCGACTCCTCTATTCATAAGCTTTCAGAAAATATATACTTAATGGGGTCGGAAATGAAAATTGTAGAAATTACAAACGGAATGACAAAGCTAAATATACCCTTGTGCACCACAGGTGAAGGGTATAACAACAACATACATACATACAAACGTGTATACTGGTTAGAGAAAACGTGGCATCGAATCCCAGCTGAGCCAAAAAAAAATGTTTTTTAATTTTTTAAAAAATTTTTTTTTTAATTTTTTTTTTAAATTTTTTTTTTTTATTTTTTATTTAATATATTATTTATATTTTTATTATTTTTTTTTTTAATTTTTTTAAAAATTTTTTTTTTAATTTTTTTTTTAATTTTTTTTTTAAATTTTTTTTAATTTTTTTTTTTCGTTTTTTTAACATACGTACGTGAATTTATAATTTTACAATGGGATGTTTTTATATATGTATGTACGTATTTCATATGGGATGAATGGTGACACAAACTACTGTTATTTAATGACTACACGTTGTGAAGGGTATATAAGATTCGGCACGGCCGAATATAGCGCTCTTACTTGTTTTTTTTATATTTTTTTTTTTTTTAATTTTTTATTTAATATATTATTTATATTTTTATTAATATTTTTTTAAAAAATTTTTTTTTAAATATTTTTTTTGTTTTATATTTATTATATATATATATTAATTATTTAAAAAAATTTTTTTTTTTTAAATTTTTTTTTAAAATTTTTTTTTTTTAATTTTTTTTTTAATTTTTTTAACATACATACGTAAATTTATAATTTTACAATGGGATGTTTTTATATATGTATGTTTTTTATATGTATGTACGTATATCATATGGAATGGTGATACAAACTACTGTTATTGCATGAATACACGTTGTGAAGGGTATATAATATTCGGCACGGCCGAATATAGCGCTCTTACTTGTTTTTTTTTTTTTTTTGTTTTTAACCCTTTTCAAGAGACATTCGTGAAAAATTTGCGACAAACGTGATACTAAACGTCAAAGTTATAGACAAAAACTATTTGAAAAACTATATATTTATTTATATATCAAATTTTCCAAGCTTTTAAAAAATTTTTTAACGCCCTAATTATACAAATTTATAAACCGTGGTCTCAAAAAGAAAATCTGAGAAAAACCAATAAAACGGTGTGAAACTTACTGAGATATATGCATCAAAATACAACTGCTTGGGTGTTTTTTCTAAGGTTTACCAACGAAAATCAATTTTATTTCAGTTTCTATACCACCAAGGGCCCCTGTATAGGTATCAAATAAAGGGTCCGCCTTTATTTGATACTAACTTTTTTTTTTTTTTTAAATATGCTATAAAAAAGTGTAGCTTCGGCTGTGTGGCAGTAGCGCTGTCCTGTTGAAACCAAATGTTCAACATGGCCCGATAACGATCGCCATTGACTACGGCCACTCCTTGCTCGTTTTCGAAAAAAAATTGCCCAATTATGTCTCTGGACCAAAATCCGCACCAAACAGTGACTCGTTTTGGGTGTATCGGCTTTTCAATGTATGCGTGCGGGTTTTCTGTGCCCCAAATGCGACAATTTTGCTTGTTTACGTACCCGCCAAGATCGAAATGAGCTTTATCAGAAAAGATGATTTTTTTTTTGGCAAAATCGGCCAAAGTAATGTCGCAATATTTCCCAGCGTTGTTCAAGTGTATACACAACCACATTCGTTCAGCGGAAGGATAAAACTAATTATCTGTCAAATCAGACATGAGCTAAGTGTTACCATTCACGAAATAAGCACTAATTGAAAAAAAAAAAAAACGTTAGATGGCGGACCCGTACTTGATCATTTGACATACAATTAACTATGAAAAGGTTAATATCCAAGATGGCGTTCTATATTAAATGGCGAAAATATTAGTAATTACAGAATTATATTAATTTCAGACGAAAGGTCTTGACCATGAGAATACAGTAAATTATTTAAAAAATATAAAATCCAAAGATGGCGTCTGAAACAAAATGACGGAAATTCTTTTAACCGTATCAAACGAAAGGGCTTGACTAGTAAAACACAGCTGACTTTGTTACAAATCAAAGATGGGATCGGAAATAATAAAAAAAAATACGTATAACTTAAAATCTGAAATCTAGGCTGAGCTACGGTGTGGCCATTATACCTATAAACATGATAGTGAAGGGTAACCTCCTTCGATTCGGCATAGACAAATATAGCACTCTTACTTGTTTTTTTTTAACAGTTTCTGCCGAAAGTTTTGCAGATAATGAGAATTCATTTAAATTTAAATTTTTAATACAGAAATAACTAAAAATCGTCTCTAAGTACATAGTGAAGGGGTTTTCCACAAGATTAAGTCGATTTTGTTGATTCTGTGGCGGTTATGTTATTCGCCAAATCTGTTGTTGATTATTCGGTCACTGAAGCGAAATTATTATAAGCTGCATGTTTTAAGCGTTGCTCAATCTTCAGCGTTTGGTTGACAGATAAAAATATAGACCCGATAAAAATAATTTTATTGAATGAAATTTACACATTTTGTTACTCGCTATTCAATATAATTTGTGTCTAAATTAGGAAAATATTTTACTAAGCTCAAAAGCCATACACCAACAACTGAGCCCAATGGAATGTTTACCAACACGTGTACAACTGTTTTGCAATATGTTAACTAACAAATATGAATGATGTATTCGAGTCATACATACCCTACATAAACACAAAATTATTTATCAAGCAAATACATACAAATGTCATATATTTAAATCAACTAAGTGCATAACAATAACATTTTGAGTATTTAAATTTGTTTCCTGTATTTTTTCCAGCTCAACCTTAAGTGCTAATTTTGAAAAATTTTTCAAGATTTAAGGTGAACTTCATTAATATTTATTAAGCATTTGGACATGAGTTTATTTTTAATACACAAATTCTTTAAAAAAAAAGTACATTGTTTTAATAATATTCACACCGTTATAAAGTTTTTTGTTTATTTTAAATAAACGTTCTTAATATAGCAGCTTAAATATTACTTAAAACCATTTAAATGTGTTTCCGTAGATCATTGTTATAACAAAAATAAAACAAGTTTGCTTTGCGCAAACAAAACAAAATTGTACATTTTTGAAATATATTTTAAACGCCGTATTTATAAAAAATATTTTTGGTTTATTTGACTAACTACTCTACAATATGTATCAAGCCTTTAAAAAACCTAACCTTTTTTATGAATACGGCAGTAAATACGTTTGTCTAAATTGAGTACAAAAAATATGGGTGATCACATCATTAATAATTAACAAGTGATAAGTAAAAGTTGTTAGCAACTCTCGAAAACTTCCATATCAAAATGACTAAATTAAGAAAAATCTTTAAAGTATTATTAATATGCCACTTGGTTCTTAGTTTACGAGTTTCTTTGGTTTTCCCGCAAATCCAATCACGAATTATAGGCGGAACACCAACAACAATTAGTGAGGCTCCCTTTCTAGTGCGGCTGCTACACAAAGAAATATTTCGGTGTGGCGGCACTTTAATAACATCACGATTTGTAGTGACTGCAGCCCATTGTGTTGTTGATAGCCAGCAAGTTGAAAGTTTTACTATAGTAGCTGGAGTTACATACAGCTATGAGGAGGGCGTAAGATCTAAAATTGATAAGATTGTGTTTCCCCAAGATTACCACCGGTTGGTTATTGATATGGCAGTATTACAATTACATTTTTCAGTTCGTGGTTCACATATAAAACCAATTGGTTTGTGTAATACTGCCTGGAGCGCGGGTGATGATGTACAAGTATACGGTTGGGGTAAAGGAAAACAAACTGCTAAGAATATTTTCAGCCAAGTGAGAACGGCAACAGTGCCAGTGTTTAAAAAAAATCTATGTGCGTACCTGTATCGTAATATCATTGGCATCACAAATACAATGTTTTGTGCCTTTACACCGGGTCACAAAAATGTCTGCATGGGTGATTCCGGTGGTCCCGCTATTATAAACGGGCAATTGTGTGGTGTGATATCGTTTAATAATGGCTGTGCTAGTCATCTGTATCCGGGTGTCTATACTGATGTGTCGGCGCTGCGTGAATTTATAAAAACTGCTGTAATGAGATTAAGTTCTAATTTGAAATCAAATTCTATATGAATTGTAAATGTGTAATGTCTGAAAATTGAATTAAATAAATACTATAACCTTTTTTAAAGCCAAAATATTTTTACAAATAAAAGCGCAACAAAAAAGAAATTAAGAGAAACTCGTTTAACCTGTTTTTTTTCATAATTTAATTGGTTTTAAAAAGTTTAAATTTTTAAATGAACTAAGCAAAGAGTTGTTTAAATTATAAGAAATTAAATAAAAAAACAAGCGCACAACCAGAGGGTTGTCAAAGGATATTTTGGTATTTTTAGTTTTCTTACAATCGTGCCTAAGTTACAAAAACAGAAGTGAAATTAACTTTAAAAAAAACTCTAAATTGCTTACTTCTCTAAAATAAAACAGATAATTTAATAAGTGATTAAAAAATCAATAATTGAAATTAAAAAAAAAATATTTTAACATAAATAAATAATCACCCATATTCTGTTTGTCATCACAAACATCGCTGTCAACTTTGTGACAACATCACTTTAATACAATGTCAATGCTAATTTGGTATTCCCTAACTGTTTTAAGGCGACGTTGATAAACATCGATTAGTAATTGAAATTGTTCCATTTTTTTTAATATTATTTACTCAAATTCTTTTCTCCTAATTTTTGTTCAAAGTTTAACAAGTAAGAGCACTATATTCGGCCGTGCCGAATTTCCGATACCCACACATTTATAGCACAGAATTTATTATTTTGTTAATAACAGTAATCGCTAGCGAATAATCTCTTTTTACTAAAATATATGTATTGCTTTCTTTTTTCATAGATTTATTCCTACAATAAAACCTTAAGTTTTCTACTTTCGAAATGATACTAAATACTTTGCCGAAAAGCTATACACATGCGAAATTTCATCATCTTACACATATAATTCTGTCGGCTATAAGAGCTTTAAAATTTCATTAACATTTTTGAACACTGTGAGAAGTGGGCGTTAAAGAAGGCGACTCAAAGTAGTATCTGATGATAAATTCAACTTAGATATTTCAATATAGAGTCACTTTCAAAATCATTCAAAATCTTTGTCCATAGAGAAATTATATGAATTTATGATGAAGCGTTATATGGAAGGTGGGCGTGTCACCTTAGCGGATATAGCTTAATCAATTGCTCTGTCTATGAAGCTTTAGAAAATAAATATATTTTCTAGGATCTAAAATTAATATTGTAGAAATTACAAACGGAATTACAAACTTATATACAATACACTCTCTAAAGGGAATAAAATTATTACATATTATTATTACATAATTTAACATTTGTTAAATTTTTTGCTTGTTTTATTAAAACTGGTTATTAAAATCTAATTTTGAATTTATTTGCAAAATAAAGTGTGTCAAAACGGGAAGTAAAAACATTCTATGGAAATCGCTTCACGAAAATGATCCAAAGATTTTTGTGGTGAAAAATTGATGAATTAGACGTAGAGGATATGTGGTTTCAATAGGATGGTGGCCAGTGGCACACATCAAGAGAATGGATCTTTTGAAAAATTTGAAAAATCGCATTATAGCAATTGAATAAGCCATGAATTGCAATTTGGCATCTTTAGAATATATTGTGTGGAGTTTTTTTTAAATCGAAAGAGCTTAAGATATATGTATGTTGTTTGGTTTGTTTCAACCATTTTTGCCTAAACGCTTGCAAAAAGAAAAGTACATTTTCGTGAGCTTAATGGTTCATACTAGTTTGTCAAAAACATCAATACGATGTTGTTTTGGTAAAACTGAATGCAAAAAAAAATGTTATCCAGCTAAAACAGAAATCACTGATCCATGCAAAAAAATCAAATTCAAATTCCTGTTATTTGTGAATCTTACTATTGAAAGGAACTCAATACTGGTAAAATGCATTTCAATATTTTGATAAAATGTGGATGCGAAGGAGCTCATCAAAATCCTCTGAGAAGGGCCATGCAGATAAAAGTTTATTAAGTATTTCAATGGTTCCTATTTAAGAGAGTTTCGAGCTACACAAAGAAAAATATTTGTATAGCAAAATCCTGCTCCTTCATCTACAACATACTGCCGTCCAATCTAGTTTGTTTTTGCCAAAGTGTCCACTGAGCTAATTTCTTAAGAAGTTGATTTAGTACGGCAAGAAATTTATGGTTTGTCTCCAACTCTTATGGCGACTACAGTTTTGCTGTTTAGTCAACTTTTATACTTACTATGATAAGCGGTAAAATTTGTACTGTACACTCATCTGTAACTTCTTCTTCTCAAACCCATGGTACAGTATGCCAGTTAGCGGCCATAAAATCCTTTTTCATGGAAAAGACATAATAAGTTCTTGTATTCTCCCTATAGAACAGCTGTCAGGAGTAGTTCAAAAAGCAAAAAATATCGAAGGAAGATTTTAGAGAGGATATTTTCAAAAAGATCTTAAACTTCTTAGAATATATATTTATATATTCTAGATTCCTCGAAGCGATATCTGATTATTTACCATTCACACAGTGAAAAAGGGTGTATTTAGGTTTGTCATTTCGTGTGAAATTTCTACAAGTTTCATTTCCCCATAAAGTATATATTTTCTTAAAGCTTATGAATAGGGCGGTCGATTAAGCTCTGTCAGTCTGTCGTGTGTATGTTGAAATCAACATTTTGAAGCCCCCGACATCGCCTGGACCCGTGTAAAGTATTAAAATATTGGAAATATTCAACAGTAGATCGGTATTGAAAATCAGAAAAATCGGTACATAAACAACTGAGATATGTGCAAAAATCCACGAGCACGTAGATTTTTTTTACAAAAACAACAACAACATGGATACATATGAATGTGGTATACTGGTAAGAGTAAACGTGGATTCGAATACCAGATTAGCCGAAAAAAAATTTTTTTCAAATATATTTTATATTTTTATTTTTTCTTTTTAATGTTTTTTATATTTTTTTTTATATTTTTTTTTATATTTTTTTTATATTTTTTTTATATTTTTATTTTTTGTTTTATTTTTTCATTTCATTTTATTTTTTATTTTTATATTATTTTATTTTTTTAAACATACATACTTAAACTTATTTTATAATTTTACAATGGGATGTTTTTATATATTTATGTTTTTTATATGTATGTACGTATTTCATATGGGGAATGGTGATACAAACTATTGTTATAACATGATTACACGTTGTGAAGGGCATATAATATTCGGCACGGCTGAATATAGCACTCTTTCTATACGTTTATTTCTTGATATGATCTGTCAAATATTGTTTATGTGTTCTCAACACACACACACACATAGGTATTATATATGCTCGTTGCACATTTGTTTACAACTTACTAAACTCTTCTTTTATTACACTCAACTGCTGTTTGATAGTTTTTATCACATTACAACAATGAAAAGCATTGATGTTTTTTGTTAATGTATTCTTACAACTGCCATAATCATATTTTAGTCTTAATTTTTATTCCAAAAAAATCTTTTTTTAAAGACTGTAAAAATATAAATTTATCAAAAATAATCTTTCTGTTCAACACCACGTAACACATTTAATATTAATTTAATACATTATTTCGTGTGTATGTATTGTAATTTAAACATTTCCTTATTGATAAACTTAATTTATGATTAATTTCTTTTACAACACATCATGTGCAGCATAGAGGAGACACATTAAAAGCCATAAACTATAGTATAAAAGTGCGTTTTGTCACACATAGAAAACATGGACTCGCACACAAGCACACACAAGTGGGTTTAAATTATATAATAATAGGAAATCGGACGAAATACATTTTTGAAACGCACTATAAGAAAAAATCAATAAATATACAAAAACAAAAAACAACAACATGTAGAAATAAAAAAAAATGTTTAAAATGAAGGTACGTACACGAGTCAACCTGTTGTTTGTATCTACACATTTGGGGAGGTTCAAACACATAACAATGTTAGCAGAGCCTAAAAGAGATGTCTTGACCAAAAACTCCTGCAAAAACAAAACAGCGAAAACCACACGTAAAATCACTAAAAATGGAAAATGTTTTTGGTGGTGTTGTGTGTAATCAATAATAAGGAAATGCCTTGTTGCCGGTTTGGCTTGTGCAATAATACTCCAATTTAATATGAATTTTTTCCTTTATTTTTCAATTTCTTGTAACTTGCACCAAAAAAGAAAAATCTGTTGTAACAAGAAAACGTAGAAAATGCTCAATGTAAAATATCCTAAGTTTAATGTAGAGACCAAAAGAGGAGCTCTACGTTGCCCAATGGTTACTACCACAGCCAATTTTTTTCTTCTTCTTTGCTTTGTCCATTTTTTTGTTGTGTCTTTATACATTTATTTCTTTCAAATTATTCAAATAGTTTCATTTATCATTAAATGCCATCTCAGAAATAATGCCGCAAATATTGCATAAATGCTTGTGTTACACTTAAGTTTATTTATGTGACCAATGGCCACAAATCTATACATAACTGTGTTACTTGATGTTACTTGGACAAAAAACCACTTTCTTTGGTTGATTAGGTGATAGCCTGGTTTTTAATGTTTTCTATATGCGCACTCACAAGAATGTCAATAGCAAAACCAATGAGTCCACAAGTAAATGTAATTTCATCTTAATCCTCTTACAACCTAAGGCAAGTCAAAGTAGTAAAATTATACTTCCAAAATCATAAAATTCAAATGATGCGTGTTATACAAACTTAAAACTATTTCCGTTTGAAAGCGCCTTCGATATTTGACATTAATACTGACTGACTTATAGCAAATATGGCCACATTTGCACTATCAATGTTTATCAACAACAAAAATGCAATAAAAGAAAATTAAAAATACTTCCTGTTTACTTTATACATGTGTCCACTTTGTCAACTAAATATAATTACCAAAACCCATAGTCAAACACTCAAGCATCGAATACTGCACAAAACACAATAACGAGTCTAGTCATGCGTATCACTGCAAGCGAATGTGTCGCAATATTAAACGAGTTAAACTTACACAATTAAGCTCATACACCAGAGATTCCCAGTTGACCCCCTTTTGTAAATTCCTTTTGTAAATTTGCAATATGAAACTATAGACTAATTCACAACTTTGTGCATTTGTCACTGCAAATTCGTACAATATCAGATGTGTTCTATTTGTGTATACTTTGTTGGTGTAAAATACAAATATACTCCACTATTTTTCAAATGTAATGATGCAAGACCATTTACACAAGATAGTGAATGAAGCTCATTTGATTTAAACATTTTCAATATTAAAGTTTGTTGGTCTTTGTTTCGAAAAAGGACAAAGAATACCTTTAAGACAGGTAAATAATGTATAGTCTGAGCCAACACAAAACGCACGATGTTAATTATAAATAAAACTAAAAGTTTTCAAAGAACTAAAGTAATATTTTTTTATTATGTTTATAACAAAATATCGGCCAAATGCTTCCCACGGTTTCAGTGGCATACTTCTATCCCATGGTCCATATTTTCAATAATGTTGTTGATGTTCAATTATTATTGGAAACAACGACACTATCGTGAGGAACATCAATGTTTTAGGCAGATCGAACTGGGCGAGCAAGAACAGGTCTCAACAGTCTTAACGCGCTACTTAATTGTGTGCCTCTAAATGGTTGAATTTGTTCAACATTTAAATAAAAAAAAAATCAAATTACGTTGAGAAAAAACTTGACGCTAAGGTGTATTCCACAATTAACATTTATTTATTTATTTATTTATTTAATTTAATCAACATAATAATATTTACAGTTGAGCAACAACAACATCATGCATTATTATTTGACCACCCTTTATAAGAATGTATTATAAGCAAGTCCTTGAACACACCAAATCTTAAAATTTAATTTGACAAACAGAAATAAAAATTGTTAATTTAGAATATTTAAATATTTACTTTATACGAGGGTTGACTTTTCTATTTAGGAAAAAATATTTATCATTGGAAATGGTTTTTTTTTTCAAAATATTGTCCATGAAGATCAAAATACTTTTTCTCACGTGTCAATCAATTTTCGAAGCACATTTCAAAGCACATTTTTCATTTCAATAAATGCATTTTGAATGCATCAACCATTTCATAAGATATCGAAAAATGAAACTTCCCTAATTAATCTTAATATTCGGGAATAAAAAGAAGTTATTGGACGCAATGTCAGGACTATATGGCAAACGTTTTTAATGCGCAAAAAGTCCCTTGTCTGCACCGATGTGTGCAAGCTTGTATTGTCGTGATGAAGAATGATCCGTTTTTGGAGAATGGGTTTTGTTATTTCTCCGAAAACTTCTGGCAAACTAATGGTTTTATACCATTCAAAAGTCACCGTTCTACGTTTCACTAATAGAATGATTGGGATAGTTTTAGTGTTTAAAAAAAATCATGCGACCATTTGCTTCAAAGTGCTTTGACCTTGAATGTTTTATGGGGTTTTGCTCTTGTAAGAAGACCTATACAATCGAAGCTTGTTTACTTTCATTCTTATATGCATAAATCCATGATTCGTCACTCGCAATATGATGCACATATTTCGAAGCACCGCGATCATTTTTTTTTTTTGTTGAGAATTTCTTGTGCCCAATAAACAGGAGATCTTTTTTGAGAGATTGTCGACCTATGTTTAATCCAATTTTTACAGCCAAATATTCACGCAATATTGAATTTATGCTGGTTTCACTAACCTACAGCAACATTTCATTTCACCTACAGCAACATTTCATTTCACCTACAGCAACATTGTTTTTCAGAACAACAACCAATTTTGGAGAAGCTTCATGAAACTCGACGTTGAGTACAAAATTAAATCTGGTAAATCATCGATAAACACTAGTCCTTAATGGTGCTTCTCCACCAAATATCAAATTGAGATCGATGTTCTATTATTGATTTAATCTACGTCGAAACTTGTAGAAAGTAATCACATGAAAATGTTCCCGATTTAATCAATTTTTTTGGTCGACATTAATTTTTCAAGTTACTGTAAACAACACAAATAGTGTTTATACATCAAAACGTTTCAAGTAAATATATTGCTGCCAGATTGCCCAATGTCGAAATATAAAAATCAACCCTCGTATACAATATTTATAGAAATTTTAAGGGCGAAATGTTTATATACCCTGCACAACGTCTAGTCATGCAATAACAATTGCTTGTATCACCATTAATCTCATTAATATAAAATACGTACATACATAAATAAATCTATGGCTTAAAGCTAAAAGGGCCAACGTCAAAATATTTACTTTTGAGAAAATTGGAATTGAACTTTAACTTTTATAGATGCTTTCATAGTGACATTGGCCAGCATTTTATTTATGAAGCTGTTCTGGGTTAAGTATGACTTTAGCTGTTTTACCATAATGAACAAGAGCAAGAAAACAAATCTAATGCAATGATTAACTCAAAAGAGCAAAACAGTGACATTGGCCCTTTTAGCTTCAAGCCACAGATATCTTTCAATATTTTTATAATGACTTTAGCGGCTTAAAAGCATCCCATTGTAAAATTATAAATTGACTTTATGTATGTGTGTTTAAAAAAAAAATAATAAAAAATAAAAATTAAAAAAGAAAAAAAAATGAAAATAAAAAAAAAAATTTTGTTTCGTCTTAACTGGGATTCGAACCAACGTTCATCCAGTTTGAATTGGTGTGAAAAGATGAGGTGGTCTAGGTTTTTCCATTATATCTCAGTTGTTTAAAAAGCTACTTTTCTAATTTTCAATACCGATCTGCTCCCAAATATTTCTGATATTTTGGTACCTTACGCGGGTCTTGGAAATGTCAGGGGCTTCAAAAATTTGATTTTAACCTTCACACGGACAGACGAACAATGCTTAATAAACTTTCAGAAAATATGTACTTTATGGGGTCGAAATAAAAATTATAGAAATTTCACACGGAATGACAAACCTTTATTTACACTTACACTCACTGTAAAGGGTACACAAATGTTGGGACTTACTGCTTTACCTACTACTCCTTGTTCCTACTTATGCCACATATATATTTAATCTTTTTAATTTTCTTGTCTTTTCACAAAGACTTAAATAAATACTTGTTATTAATTTTTCTTTATTATTTATTATTTTTTTATTTTCAAGCCAAGTGCATACATAATATTTATGTACATTTTAGGTTGTGATATCTTAGACCACACCATATCTGTTATAGTTTTGTTTTTCTCCAAAGATTACCAAAAATAAAAACAATTATCTAATTATGATTTATTAGCCAAAAGTAGTTAATTTCCGTTTGCAAATACATATGTAGTTGATTTAAGGCAATTTGTAGTTAAACTGAGCAACCACTTTATTTACCACTTACTATTAACGAATAAAGAAAAGTGTTAAATCCTTCCTATTTTCTACAGCATTTAGGTATCGCTAGATATTTGTTTATGGTTTCTTTGACAACAGTAAATTTAAGTTTCCTTAAAAGCATCGAATGCAAGAAACAAAAGACTTAAGACACGTACAGTAGGCACGTTTTGCTCAATTTATTTATCACACAGCGACATGTTTTCGTAAACAACTATTTAAGGATTTATTTCGCAAGCACTAATTTACAAATACCACACAAAAAAATTTATACATAAAAATGTTCATGCATTCTGTTTGTCGTGCTTTAAAAGAAATTTGGATCAAATATGGTCGATTGGAAATTGTCGGGTTTTAAAAAAGTTATGAATTAGAGTTGTTATAAGATTATTAGTGTGAAAAATTAACAGATTATGTAAGAATTCAATTTCTTTTTTGTGTCAAATTAAAAAATGATTTATAATAATTAAATGTAAGCCTTTTTCATGCCTCGTTATTGGAGGAAAAACATGACTTAATATGCAATAGGAGCGGTATATTCAGCTGCAGGGTTTTTTTAATCCCACCACCAATTTCGATTGGTATTTTCATACCATCAGATTTATCATATTAATAAATGTAGTCAGTATTGAATTGTATCCTTGTACTAAAATATGTATTACTTTCTTCGTTTTAGATCCCTTTTCTCTTAATTTCGTTTCCTATAAAGAGTGTCTCAGTAAGAATACACTTTTATATTTTCAAAATCTAGCACGTACTTTTTGTGACAACTGTTGGCATATTTTTATTAGGTTGTAAAGGGAACATATTCCGTTTAAGTATGGAATAAAATATCCATCAAATAACCTCGACGGCTCTAATAACAGGCCATAAATCATGTCATGAAATCTTCCAAAACTTATTCAAAGACATATGGCTGTACCTCACCGATGCATCTTTACTGTTTACGAAAGAAGTAATTACTTTCATACTTTCACCTGTACTTGACTCTGAAGAGGATTTAAATTCGAAAGAGGGAGGATACCTCCCTTTACCCATAAACTTTTTCTGACGATAAAAAATGCATTTGCAAGACAAAAGTTTCAAGCTTTACCAGCCTATGACCACAGCACATATTTCTGTTAAGTTTCATTGGAGCTCTCAATAACTTTTAAGAAGCAATACAAGCTAAAAAAGTGATGTCCGGCTAGATTGACTAAACACCCCTATGTGCGATGATAGGTTGGACTTTGCTCAGGAATTGTTTTAAAATGTAATCACATAAATCCGAAATTTCATAAAACTGCAAAAAAAAATTGTATGCTGATAATCGCATGATCTTGATTGTCACTTGATGTAAGAATTTTTTGAGATAATTTATTCTACAAATCATTGCTGTAATAAATGGATTGTATGATGCGCAATATGGCAGTTGGCGCAGTCTTGTTAAAGCCAAAAGTCACCCGATCCATGCCATCTTGTTGAGGCTACAAGAAGTTTAATGTCATGTTTCTATAACAAAAGCCATTCACAGTTGCTGCAATTTCGACCTGATCTTCATCTTCGAACTTTTCTCATCGCCTTAACAAAATCTGTACGAAAAAATTTCTCGTTGTAAATGCATTTGTTTCTCATGGATTCAATGAGGTCTTCCTGAGCCTGAAAATGCGCTTCATTAGAGAAGATGTCCTTTATTCGAAAAATTAGCATTGACCTCACTTTGCTTTATTACCCATTGAACGAATTCCCCGCGCTTTCCATGGTCCGTTGGATTGAGCTTCTGGATAAGCTGAATTTTGTATGCATGACGGTGGAGGTATTTCGACAAAATTTTCTGTAGTGTATTGTGAAATTTAATGTTTTTGAAACCGACGCTAAATTGTTGTTTTCGGGTTTTCAGCGTCTCTCTCGTTTTTAAATTTGTTAACCCTTCTTGGAATGGCTGACTAGGTGCTCCTTCCCGACTGAAAATTTTTCAATGTTTGCGTGCGATCTCTTTTGTAAATATCTCCATTTTGTTTTACCGAAATAAACATATGTGACAGCAGCCAAATTTCAGAGTTGCCAATTACACAAAAAAATACTTTAAATTTAAAATGTGTATTTCTACAATAGCATTGATACTACCTTCTTTTATTATCACTATTGTGTATTCTTATGAAAAATGAAGAGTATGACTTGGTAGCAAGAAGTTAAAAAAAAATTAAAAAAGCTTTGTAAGGGCGTGACACTTCCTACTTTTAATATAACATAACTAGTAATAAATACATAAATTATATAAGAATTTTAAATACAATACTAAACTAAGGTAAGTGAAAGTGAAAGTGGTTGTAATAGAATATTTATTTTGTATGAACGTGACGCTTACCAGGTTTTTATTATAATATTTTGTTGTTACTGTTGTGTTGTGGTAGACATTGTGTTGCAAAATTCTTCTTAACTGACATATACCTACTAGTCAAATTTTAGTTTATGGTCTTATCAGAATTATAATCCAACAATTTATTTCAGATTTAATATAGAACCACATATTTCCATTAAAATTTAAGGCCTTAAACAATATACTTACATAAAATAGACAAAATAGTCAAATACAAGCTGGATGTTAGAGTAGGCGTATTAAGGTAATATCTGCTCATAAGATCAACTTAGATATTGCAATATAGAGACGTTAATTTTTTTTTGGTATTTCGCTACTTTGCTCAACATATGATTTGACTTTGTCACCACTTCATCATTAACTTCATCAACAGGTTTGCTACTATTTATAAACAGACTTAATATGTCCTTAGAAATGTTCGTATAAAATTTTTGACGAATCGCTCACTGATCGGCAAAGTTATAGACAAAAATTATTTCAAAAACTATTTATTTTTTTCTTTTAGTTAATCAAGTTTTTTTAAATCCTAAATAATTTTTGGCCACGGTAGTAATACCAAATAACAAATCAAAATTTTGGAAATTTATCCATAGAAAAACTAACTAATCGGTTGTAAACTAACTGAGATATAAGCGCCGAAATACAACGGTATCGGGGTTTTCCCTTAAATTTTTGAACGAAAATTGACTTTTTCACCGAGAGAGTCAGTATGGATGCCAACTGAAAGCGCTTGACTAGCAAAATATTATACATTTTTAAAAAAGTTTAAAATCCATGATGGTCGCCACTACAAAATGGCGCACAATAAATCTATATATGGATCAAATCTCGTATTTATAAATATTACCCTCCTTTTGCCCTCTCAATATGTTTAATAGATGAAAGAAGTTGACAGCATACAGTATACTATGAAACAGTTGAGATCCAAGTTGGCGTACTAAGTAAAATGGCGGATATATGGGTCCATATAGTAATTAAGGCTTTGTCCCCTTTAACCCCCACAATGTTGCGATCAAATAAAGAGAATTAACTAGTAGAATTCAGTAAATTTTAAGAAAATGTAAAATCCAAAATGACGTCCATAACAAAATGGCGGATAATTTATTTGTTTAACCCCATCAAAATGGGCTTGAGTAGTAGTATACAGTTAACTATGTAAAAATTCAAAATCAAGACGGCATTTCAAATAATAAAGCCAAATGCGGTATAGCGTTAATCTTGAAATCTAAGCTATGCTACAATAAATTTAAATATCTATATACATACATGATGGTGAAGGATATTATAAAACTCTCACTT
This sequence comes from Phyto melanocephala, assembly GCA_941918925.1. Taxonomy (NCBI): domain Eukaryota; kingdom Metazoa; phylum Arthropoda; class Insecta; order Diptera; family Rhinophoridae; genus Phyto; species Phyto melanocephala. The sequence continues at coordinate 110,706,725 of OW799237.1, forward strand.
TTGTATGAATAAAACTTCATGTTATTGTCTGTATACGTCAGATTACTGTCTAGTTTTATGGTAATATTTTAGTAAATGTTCCTTAGACCATTGGAAAAGTGTATATGTGTTAGTGTTTAAGTGTGCATGCATTGCTATTATCAAGCTATTTCAAGGCCATAGCTAATAAGAATGGTCGTTTAAATCAGTCTTCTTTATAAATAAATATATAACCCTGCTTGTACTTCTTTTAAATTTCCATCCAATTTAAATTATTTTTAATTGTGTGAATAACTATTTTTTTTTACCTTAAAACTAATTAATTAATTTGGGTTTTTTTTATCCAAAAGGTCTATTTCTTAATACGAAGTATAAATGTGTAAGAAAAAATATCGATTAAGAAAAATTTTTGTAATTAAACTTGAATAAAATAATTAAGAAATATGTGTGTTAAATTTTTAAATAACGCTCATTTAGCTTATAAGTTATTGGAAAAACTTGAAAACCTTAGAAACACTCTTGAAATATTTAAAAAAAAAATACTAATAATGTCATTCCACCCTTGTCATAACCTTAACGGACGTTATTGCTACATATCTGTCATAAAGCCGTAATTATAAACTAATATTGAACTATTTACCGTCATTAAACACACATAATAATATTAAAACTTTATGTGAATGTTAATTAAATAATTAGCCATTTAAGTTTTTATAAATAAAGAAATACCTGAAGTGAATTTTTAATTGATACTCTTTTTTTTGTAAATTTGATAAAAAGCCAGAAACCAAAAACAAATTACTAACAATATAGAAGAAAAAAATCAAAATTTTTTTCATATTATTTTTTTTTCAACTAAGGCTTAATGTGCGTTTGTTTGTTAACAATAAAATTAAAATTATAACTGATAACAATTTTATTAAATTAAGTTTGCATGATAGCCACTAATTTGTTGGCAATATATACATACGTGACAGCCTTGTGTGCATTGCCCAAGAATTCCCATAAATGTTCAATTTACACAATTAATAACAAAAAAACAAATTATCGTGTGGTTTATATTATTCATAATTTGCAGATCATGTAGGCAGGCAGGCAGCCAGGTAGAAGAAGTAGTAATAGCGGCATCACTAGTTTTGGCCAAATTTTTATTTAAATTTTGAATGAATGATAGAAATATATGAAAAAAAAAATAATGAAAAATAAACTTGCATCTTTGAAAGATTGTGCAATTTGAAATGTCTTAGTTTAGCTGCCAAATACATGAAACATTTTTGGTTTTAATATAAAAATTATAGTTAAAAGGTGAACTTTGAATGTTATATCTCTATGTGTCAGGGTATTTATCAAATATGATATCATATGCCAAATACATATGAGCGAGCATATGCATGTACGAACTAACTTGTATTAACAAAAAAACAGGTAAGAGTGCTATATTCGGCCGTACCGAATCTGATAAAACTCTTCACCATCATGCATATAGGTTTAATGATTACATCGTAGCTTAGCCTAAATTTTATATTATACGCCATTTGTTTTTATTATTTCCGACACCATCTTTGATTTTAAATTTATCTGTAGTCTACTAGTCAAGGCCTTACATTTGACATCCAAGTTTATGGGGTTAAAAAAAATTTCCGCCATATTTTTTTTTTAAGTTATCTTGGATTTTACACTTTTTAATAATTAACTGTATTCTACTGGTAAACCCTTTCATTTGATAAGATAAGGATTTAAGAGGACGTTATACTATATTTGACCCATATATCCGCCATTTTGACATCCCAACATCTTGTATTTTGACTTTTTTATAGTTTACTGAATTTTACTGGTCAAGCCACATCATTGACTGGGTTCAAGGAGTAACATTTTTAAAAAACCAGATTTGACAATCTATAAATTCATTGTCCACCATTTTATAGAGGATTTAAATTTTTTCTATAGTGTATTATATTGCGCTAGACAATTCCATCATTTTTATACCCATATTGACTCTTTCGATTGTTCAGAAAAACAATCGTTTGTGAATTTTGGGAATATATATTTTTTCAATAAAAATTATTTCTATATCTTCACCGAAAATAGAGGCAGTTGTGTTTATTTGGTCATATCTCAGAAAGTTATGGGGTGATTATATTGGATTTCAACAGGAAATTTTTTCAAGCATTTTGAAACAAAAATTTTATAAAATTATATATGGGCAATTCCATGAAAATGTCAACCACGACTGTAAAAACAAAACCTCTCAATAAAAGTTTAATGATAAAAAAACACTCAAATTTTACTATGCGCAGGTATTTAGAGCTTATTAAATTATTTTAAGAGCAATAATAAGAGTTTTGTCTGATTATCTCTTGATAAAATGTCCAGCCCATTCCAAAGATAGAAAACTTCATACGTTTTCACATTATGACAAGCACTTTATAAATGTCTCTCAAACTGCATATTCATTAAGGGAAAAAGTTAAAACTTAACTAGTTTGTAGTAGGCTAAGGTGACAGTTAAACATAAAGATCTAATTTTTTTCAGTAACTCTTACTTTTGCAAAAACTATTCCACTTTAAAAGAGTACAAATGTCACGTACGATGACATGGAATTGCCCATGTATGCTTTTACATAATTTTCAACTACCAAACCATATTAAAAAAATCTCCCAAAACATAAATATGTATGTATATCACCAAGGCATATTTATTCATCAGGTAATTGCAGTTCGGAGAGAATTTTTTTGTTTATATTTTTTTTTTTTATAAAGTTTGACATTTGAAATAAATTAGAAAAGAGAGAAAACTGTTTTTAATTTATGCATTTTGACAGCTGAAACTTAAAATAAGTGTTGAAAAAAAATAATTAGCTGACGAATCAAGAGTACCTGACGAATAAATATGTCTTGGTATATCACAAACCGATATAACTGTATGCCCAATATCTGACAAATCAGCTAAAATTAGCAGAATAAAAGTTGTGCATACAAATTTGTAAATCTTACCATACAAATTACAATAATAAAACAAAGAGTTTTTATGAGCAATTAAGTTGAAATATACATTATGCTAGGCGCACAAATGGGACTAACGACAAATTTTTTTGTTCGCGAATATTTGTCATCAAAAATATAAAACATTTGTGTATATGAGAATGCATACAATTGTGGCGTCAGTCGAAATTCGCTATACGCGGCGAACTCTGCAATAGATTTATTTCTATTTCTTACGCCGGCTAACGACGAACAAATTGGTACAAGGTGATCGTTTTTTATTATATTTGGTTTTACTTCTCAACTTTTTAAGAAAATAAAGTAAGTTTTGACTGTAATAATTGTTTTATTTCAAAATAAATATGAAAAGGTAACTACACAAATGGTCACACTATTAGCTGTTATACAAAAACAAAATTTTTTTTATTGTTTACTGCACATACCCATGACATTATTTCAAAACGTTTACTTATACGTAAAAAAGTTTTTACTACTTATGACAGAAATTATGTTTATTATTTTGTTGAGGTTCACAAAAATTTTAATTCTTCGATTATTATTTGTTCTTTTGACGAATTCGTCGTGTTGGGCGAAATTCGTCGTTCGTCCCAATTGTGCTCTGAGCATTAAGGCATTAAGTTTTTCATAACGAAAACACGGATTTTAAATTTAATTACTACACTACGCCTAGACAAGACACAGACATTAATATCCAGATGAATATAGCCAAATTTGTATCCATTACTTTGTCGACATCTTGATATTTTGCTAAAAATTTGACGAATTGTTCAGATGCAGTAATACAGTAAGATAGAGTGACACAAGACTAAATTAAATTTTTTTATAAAATGATTTTACTTTATTGTAACAAAATCCAATAGAAATCGAACGACTTATAAATTAGACCAAATATATGTACGTACCTTTAGCGTGTACTTATAAACATTATCCCCGGCTATTCTGAACGGAATTGTTATTGCAGTGTTGTTCTTGTTGTTGTTGTTGTTGCTGTTGTTGTTTATGAATTAATTTTTCGGGTTATACAAATTGTGTGCTACATTTTCGAATGATATAATAATATTTTTTTGACATGCAATCGAAATAAAGTCAATGTGTCTAAGTAAACGAGTGGGGTTCAATTATTGTATTAAATCATTATAAAATTTTGTAACTCATTTAATTCAACTCTCTACCGGAAAATACTATTTACTTCCAACAATTTCAAACTTTAAAGAAGAAGAAGAAGAAGCTCTTCCAAAAAAAGCTTTTTTAACAGTTTGTTTACAAAAATATTTTTGCCGGTAACAACAATACAACTGTATTGTTTTGTTTTGTTTATATTACGAGCACTTCTTTCCGTTAACAGTTCAAGGTTTTTTCACATTAAACTGTAGCAAAACAAACCAGAAAAAAACTGGGGGAGAAGTTATAAAAAAAAGCTTTTCATGCACTTTGGGGCGCATTAAATCTCTTGGAGTCTAAAAAATAATTTTTATATATTTTATATACGATTGTTGTTGTTACTATTATTTACTTAAGAGCTGCTATAGTTGCTGTGATTTTATTATTTCTTTTTTTTGGTGTCTGATGCTTTACTGGTTTACAAGCATTATTACTATTTTTATTATTATTATTATTTTTTTTTTTTTTTTGTTAAATTTGTCTTGAGCATTTCTTTCATTTTCAGGTCTCTTAAGTGTGTGTGGTTAGTTATTTGTTGGTGATGAGGGGTAGTAGTAGTATTTGTTTAATAGCTGACAACAACTTGAGTATTTAACTGGAGTATTTAACAATTATTTAACAGTTTATTCCTCACAGAGGATTGAAATAGTTTAAGGTTTTTCTTAACAGTCTTAATGAAAATATACAAAAGTAATAAATAAAAGATTTAAATCGAAAACGAACTTAAAAAATACTTATTTCTAACGCGGGCGCTAAAATCGTATATCAATTGAAAACAATTCAGTAAAAATTAAGTAAAACACACAAAAAAACTATTAAATGACCCGGGAGCCATGCGGATCCAGCGGAGTCTAGTGGTATGAGATAATAAAAATATATTAAATTAAAAAAACAAAACAAAACAATAAAACTAAAAATTTAACAAATTAAATATGTATTGAAGATTAAAAAAAAAGTGTTAAAAGAAGTGGGTGTTTTTCACCAAAACCATTTAAAAATTTAATTAAAACGGATATAAGTAATAAGATTTTATTTACAATTTTATGCTTGGCCGAATTAGTAATTAAAAAGAAAAATTATTTTGGTTCGATGTTTGTTTGTTTATATTTATTAACACTTTGTTCATCTTGTACATGCTAAAATTTAAGCATTTCATTTAAAGAGTTTCCTTGCCTTTTTATTTAAAGTTAAAGAAACACAATTGTAATAATAAATATTATTAAACACAATTAAATTTATTATTATTTTCGCCTTCCGAAACAAAAGACTTAAGACACACGCATTACATTAGCCTTGAAGTGCTATCAAACAATATAAAAAGACTGAAATAATTTTTCCATTTCTTTTCAATGATTATGAAATATTGTGTTTAATAACTTAACAACAGTAAGCATGTGTGGAAATTATACAAAATGTAGGAAACCAAACATGAAATTAAACGGCGATTACAAAGTGTGAATGTCTAAATTGATGGTAATGACGAATGAATGAACTGTGTGTGTATGTCAGCAGTGTTTATCTTTAAATATGATTGCAAAACAGAAATATCTAGAAAAAAAATGGATTGCGGAAGTAAAGAAGTTTGAGGAAACTAACTAAGATAATTTTTTTTTTTAATTTTGTATTAGTATCAGTAGTATTAAAGTCAATAAAATAATTTTAAAAAAATAAATAAATAAATCAAACTCAATGTAATATATTTTATAAATAAAGGACAACATTTTTACTTCTTTCTAAGAACAGTGAAGATATAGAGAGTGTATACCTTACAATAGTTTAAGTTTGAATTGTAGAGGCTTTCACAAAACATTTTTGTTAAACTCAGAAAACGTAATGTAGTCGAATTGTATTAATTTATTTTTAACAAAAAAAATATTTTATATGCAAATCTGACTAAAGCTTTTGTTAAAAATTCAAAATGAATTTAAAATAAAATATTTTTTTTTATAATTTCTTACTAAATATAATTTTATTAAAAGGGGGATAATTTGAAGGCTTGCCAAAATGGTTTTGTTAAAAAAAAAAAAAAACATTATGAAATATTTAATCAAATTAAACTATTTTTCTTAAAAAATATTTGGTAATTAATGTTTTATATCTGCAATGCATTTTCTTTGGAATGCATTTTCTAAACCAATTACGGTTTCATTATCAGCACCTTTTAATCAGAACTAAATACTAAAGCTGTATGTAAATATCAACTATTTAACTTAATATTTTAATGAAATGTGAAACATAGAATTGTTTGAAGTAATTGATTTCATATATTTTCCTACATCAAAATGCGTCAGAACGAAATTCGGCAACCTCTATTATTTACTGTATTCTCCTTTGTCCCGTCATTACCGCAAGTTAAATGTTTGCCTTTAGCTAAATATGAGGCTAAAGTAATTTCGCTAGTAAATTTGCCTTTTTGTAAAAGGTTGATAACAATATGGCAGATGTTGAACCATGTTGTTCTATGTACACCAAGGCCTGTGTTTTTGTTGTAGTTTTTAGTATAACAGTAAAACTTTTCTATTATTATTTTAATATTTATATTTATTACAATTTTATAATATAACTAGCCGCCCGGTACGTGCTTCGCTACGTATCAAAAATCCATTATAGATTGTTTTAAGGAGAGTAAAACTACGTTTTTACTTTTTTCCTATAGTTATCCCTCTCAAAGATAAATGCTGTTCAAAAAAGTAGAAAAATTCAGTTTTTACCCGTTTTAAACCCTTTAAATTCAAAATTTCCAAAAAGTACCAGACACCTGTCCAATTATTTTAACAGGCTCTTTGGTCCTTTTTGAATTTTTGTGATATTTTTATTAAGCCCGGAGATACTGAGTTACCGATTTAACCCTTTCTAACCCGTAAACCGTTTGACGGATTTTGTGCAAACTTCGCATAAACCATCTACACGACCATAGGAACAAACCCGACAATTTGATCGAATTCGGTTAGACCGTTCGTGAGTTATAAAGTCAAACATTCTTTTTCTACAAAGAATTTTTTTAATAATGTGATAATGAAAGAATAATCTGGAAAGTTATGTTTTACCGACACTAGCCATTTAACTTTCAGGTTTTTTAAGTTAATTGAATTCGGTAACTAATATGTTTCCCTTTTTCATTTTGTCTTACCACAACAATTTAGATCGAAATTTACAGCAACTATTTTTTCTCTTTTATTTATTACTATTTTTCTATTATCACAAGTTTTGTCCTGCTTTAGCCCCCAGTTAAAAATAATAAAATTATTTCTATTTAACAATTTATTAATCTTTTAAAAAAATATTCATTTGAATTTATATTATTTATTTTTTTATTAAAAACAAGATAAAAAATTTTTTATAAATTAATTAAGTTTTTCTTTACCTAAAAGTATATGGAATATTTTCTCAAAAAAATATTTATTATCGTAGGAGAGAATTTTAGTTAAAACAAAAATTTTTTTTAAACAGAAAATTTGTCAAAACTAATAAAAAATTACCAAAACTATATTTAAAAAAAAAATGTAATTCTAAAATAACTTATAACAACACTAATGTAGCATCGCTTGAAGGTTAAATTTTACGTCTTAATTCTGTTGACATTTGAAAAAATTGCTTCTCTCGAGATAAGAAAAATTGTCAAGGCTTCTATAGAAAATAGAATATATTAATGAACTTCCTTAGCTTTAATCTACGAGTTTTGACGACCTTTAGAATGTGAGATTTGAAATCGAATAATAGACCCGTTTCTTTCCTGAAGATGCTACACAAAGGAGTAGCGAAATATTGAATAATAAATAAATCAACAAATATTTATAAAGACCTCGAGCTTAAAAAATCAATTAAAAATTTTATAAAATAAAGGTCAAATAAGAGCAATAAGAATATAATATTAATTTTTAAACTCATTAGGTATATATTTTCGGAAGGCTTATAAATAGTGGAGTCGACTGAATATTGCAACGGGTGCTTTTTCCGAAATAAAAATGGAATTATATCAAACATACTTAACATTTAATCGGGTGACTTACGACAGTTAGATGCATCTGTAGATAAGTAAAAATCTTGTAAGCATTTGCATGTTCTTGCAGTTTTTTAAAGGGGCGAAAAAAATAAATCTCGATTTCCCAAAAATTTGAAATGAGCGAAAAAGCACCTTTTGTTCTGCGGCTCCTCATATATTAAATTTTAATATGAATCATTTTTATTTTGGCTTAACTTTATTCACATGATTTACATTAAAATTTTATATTAACCTTATCATATAATTTTACGATGGGATATTTTTAAACGGATTAAATAATAAAGAATAATAACACTTATATAAGTATCTTATATAAATGAGAAGAAAATTGTGTAAAAATTTAACCACATAATATTGTGATCAAACAGTATACTAGCAAGCAGTTAAATTACAAAAGGCGTCCTAAACAAAATGGTGGATAATTTTATTCCCAACCCCATCAATATGGATCAGCAATATATGATATGGATCAAATGAAAGATCTTGACTAATAAAATACAGTTAAATATGTACAAATATAAAATCAAATATGGCACAATGGCGTATAACATGAAATCTGAAGTCTTGGCTAAACTTCCATGTGATCATTATACCAATGAACATGATAGTGAAAGATATTATCAGATTTGGCACAGCCAAATATAGCACTCTTAATTGTTAACATTAAAATTAATGTTTAAATTAATTTGTTTATTTCATTAATTGATTTAAATTTTACACATTAATTTTTTTTAATTATTTTCAAATTTGAATATATAATAAAATTAATTTTTTTTTTATATTAACAAAAACATAATATAAGAAACCATTTATTCCAACCAGTTTTGTGTGTAAAAACCTGAAAACAGGTTTATTAAAAATTGAGGGTTTTCAAATTATTCGAAAACCGATTTTTCTTAAATTATTAAAAGTTATTAACCCAGATTATAGTTCCGGCTACGAAAACCACATTAAACACCTACATAAATCATTTTCAAAGTCAAAATACCAAATGTGATGTAATAAGTAAAACATGCAAAAAAAATTTAAATTGATCTCAAAAAATGTTACAATCAAAAATAAACAAAAATCCAAAATAAATAGAAAAACGTATGCAACATTAATTGAATAACACGAACAACAATCATTCATTCGTACAGTTACTCATGCATTCACTTATTTCAAATGCACAATCATTTATCATCACAATAACATCATATTTGCAAAATCATTACACATTGAACCAAAAAAAAAAAAAAAAACTCAGACCATACTACACTCTTAACATGCTCCTTCACTTCCCTCCTTAACATCATATTATGTAATCGCAATCCAATACACAACTGTTACTTTTAAAACATGTGTATTTTCGAACATTAAGGTTAAACTGCGGAAAACCATTAAGGAAACAAGTGTTTTTTTTTCTTTAATTTTTGCCACATTTTTAAAAGCAAAATAACAATTCGTTATAGTAATCCTAAAGGAATAGAGCAACTGTATTACAAAAAAACGAAAACGAAAACAAAAACAAAAACAAACTCCCAACAATTAAATATTTGTAACACTTACACTTGTTTGTATTTGTAATCTGCGTCTATCTTCTCTTCCAAATCACATCACAGATTTTATCTCTTGTTGTAAATACTTTCTCTCTCGTTTATTGCTGAAAAAAAAAAAAAAATAAACAAAAAACGTTAAAAACAAATTAGCACTTCCCCTCAAATATCACGATCGGCATATTAAATATTACGACAAAATATTGGTTCCATATAATATTTACTTACGAGTACATATGTAGAGCAAATATTGAAAATAATTTTTATTATACGATTTTACAATAAGGGTATTCACGTCAATAGTTTTAGACTTGTGCACAATTTTTTAGCAATTAGTTAGAGTAGTCATATCAAACAAAACAACTATTTATGCAAATTTTAATCTTAAAATAAATAAAAAATCCATATTCATAATCAATTTTTAAATTAATTAAAGGTTTATTAAAAGAAATTCGTCTTATACTTTAATACCTTAACTTAACTTTATTTTTATGTTAGGTAAAACAAAAAACAGTGCTATATTCGGCCGTGCCGAATCTTATATACCCTTCACAACGTGTAGTCATGCAATAACAATTGTTCGTATCACCATTCATCCCATATAAAATACGTGCATACGTACACGTTAGAATAAATGTGGCATCGAATCCCAGCTGAGCCAAAAAAATTTTATTTTATTTTATTTAATACTAGCCAATCCCGGCGCGCGTTGCTACGCCCCTTCATGAATTTTAATCGCATTCTAAATTTTAATCGAATATGAAGTGCAAGGCTAAAAACTATAACTTTTTCTTTATGAGCCTGGCACTGCCCACTTTTCTAATTACGAAACTATATAGTCATGACAGCTCAATAAGTGTGCAAAGTTTCAGAAAAATCGGTCCAGTGTAAGTACCTCAAAATTATACCTTTTTTTATGGGCGTGGCACTGCCCACTTTTCTAAATACGAAACTGCATAGTCATGACAACTCAATATGTGTGCAAAGTTTCAGAAAAATCGGTCCAGTGCAAGTACCTCAAAATGATACTTTTTTTTTAATGGGCGTGGCACTGCCCACTTTTCTAATTACGAAACTGTATAGTTATGACAGCTCAATAAGTGTGCAAAGTTTCAGAAAATTCCGTCCAGTGAAAGTATCTTAAAATTATAACTTTTTTAATGGGCCTAGCCCTGCCCACTTTTCTAATCACGAAATTATATAGTCATGACAGCTCAATATGTGTGCAAAGTTTCAGAAAAATCGGTCCAGTGCAAGTACCTCGAAATTATACCTTTTTTTATGGGCGTGGCACTGCCCACTTTTCTAAATACGAAACTGTATAGTCATGATAACTCAATATGTGTGCAAAGTTTCAGAAAAAACAGTCCCGTGCAAGTACCTCAAAATGATACCTTTTTTTAATGGGCGTGGCACTGCCCACTTTTCTAATGACGAAAGTGTAAAGTTATGACAGCTCAGTATGTTTGCAAAGTTTCAGAAAGTTCGGTCCAGTGCAAGTAGCTAAAACTGATAATTAATTTTTTATGGGCGTAGCCCCGCCCACTTTTTTAATCACGAAATTATAAAGTCATGACAGCTTAATATGTGTGCAAAGTTTTAAGAAAATCGGTCCAGTGCAAGTACCTCAAAATTTAAACTTGTTTACGGGCGTGGCCCCGCCCACTTTTCTTATCACGAAATTTTTTAGTCATGACAGCTCGATATGTGTGCAAAGTTTCAGAAAAATCGGTCAAGTGCAAGTAGCTAAAACTGATAACTAATTTTTTATGGGCGTGGCCCCGCCCACTTTTTTCACCCATAAACACTCCCTGGTATGTGTACAACAACTTACCAAAGTTTGAGCCCGATCGGTTTTACAGTTTCGGAGTCTATAGCTAACACACACACACACACACACACACACACACACACACACACACACACACACAGAGTTTCACTTTTATATATATAGAAGAAGATATTATTTATATTTTATTATTTTTTTTTATATTTTTTTTAAATTTTTTTAAAAAATTTTTTTAGAAAAATTTTTTTTTAAATTTTTTTAAAATTTTTTTTTTTTAGTTTTTTTTATTATTTTTTTCTTATTTTTAATATTTTTTTTTTTTGTAATTTATTTTGTTTGGTATGTTTTTTACATGTCTGTATGTATGTATGTTGTTGTTGTAATTGTGAAAAAAAACGAGGTGGTCGTGGTTTTTTGCTCATATCTCAGAAAGTTATGGGACGATTGTGCTGAATTTCAATAGCGATTCATTCCTGGATATTTCCAAGAGATTGATACCATATACAGATCTGAGGAACATATAGTTGCTTCTAAAAGTTGATTTCAACCAACACACGGACAGACGGGCAGACGGACAGACGGATAGACGGACAGACGGACAGACGGTCAGGGCTTAATCGACTCCTCTATTCATAAGCTTTCAGAAAATATATACTTTATGGGGTCGGAAATGAAAATTGTAGAAATTACAAACGGAATGACAAAGCTATATATACCCTTGTGCACCACAGGTGAAGGGTATAAAAAGAGGGCCATTATATAAGCCCATACCTATGACAGGTATACGCTTGAGCTTTAAAGAAGTTAAAAAAAAAACCTCGAAGTTCGATTAAATCAAAAACCCAGTTCCTTTAGTGTGATTCCTTAAGGATTTTCAGTTCGACATAAGGCAAGGTTAAAATTTCGTATCTTATACTTCCAAATGTAAGACATTGACAAAGACTGTGTTTCAATAATTCTTCCTCATCCTTAAAAGTCCTGCATGCTATTATATCTGATAGTTTCATGCAAGCTAGGTATTCTCAACTCTCTCTCTCTCTCTCTCTGATCTATTATCACACCTGTTTATATTTTGAGTGTTAAACTTGCCAAAACTTTAAGTTTATTTTTTAACCTCCAAAAGGGTTAAGTATTTTCCCAGGTGATTTTATTTTTAATGTGCTCTGGTAGACGAAAGTAAATATATACTTCTGTTTTGGTTGACATCATAGAAACTCATTCCGGTTTGGTCATTAATCTTCAATCTACCAAAACTATTTTATCCCATTATCCCACATCTAGCATTATGGTGATGTAGATAACGTTCTCATATCTCGGTGGGATTTCTTCATATGTTACATCTATAATATTTATAGTATTTTATTGATGTGGTTCTTATTGTACGACACAGATTAAAGCAGTAACGTCTTTGGATATTTTGAAATGGTTTTGTACTTAATTTCTTCTCTACTATTGCCTACCACACTAGAATCCGTCGTAGCATGTTTGTGTATAGCCAGTGTGTCTTCTTTTTTTTTTTTTTTTTGAGTCTATCGCTTTTCTAGAAAAGACCTAACTTTGATTTTTCTCAGCTCTATTCTCATTATGGTCTTTTCAGGATATTATTCAATCAATTACTACCCTTGCTCCTGTAGCCTGCCCTTAAATATATTTAGAGCTTATCATAACAAATCGCTTATATCCGATAGTATACTTAGTAAGACATTCCGGAGTTACCAAAAATATATTTATATATGTGTGTTGGAAGAATATTGAAGCAGACAACTAATATATTGGATCTTTTTTCCCCCTATCCACTGCCATTATTTTCTCTTAAATTATTTAAAAATCAAAAAAATTAATATAAATGATCTACATACTAGTGCATCAACACTTGAGTAAAATTTAGTACGTATAAGATTTTGAAAAAAATTTCGTTCATTTCTTCTAGATTACAAAATTATTAAATATCGGAAAATTTTACGAAATCCGGCTATTGCCTAGTTCAGGTGTAGTTTTTATCAAAAGTACAATACAAAAATGCCTTTAGATGGTAGCTATTGAGCAGCACTTTGTTGTTAAAATTTTTTTATGTAAAGTTTGATATTTCGAGTCATGGAGTGTAGAGAGCTTTCAACAACACTTTTTAAATACATATTTATATCTTGATGAAGATTATTTCTTTCAAAATGTTGTCAACGGTAAAATTCAATGTAAATATTCTTTGAACTGCTCAGTTGCAAATGCTCTATAGATTAAACAAATTTACCAAAGAAAAATATACGTATTTTAGTTATTACTAAAACTCTTTTTTTTTTGCAAAAGAAATGGGAAACCAAATTAAAACGTATTTTTACAAGACTAAAAAAGATCGATCTGAATACCCTTAATATTTTTCACTTCTTTTATTTAAGAAAAAACGAAATAATAACAATATGAGTTTGGCAATCATCTAAACCGCAACAAGTAAAATATTTAAGCTCTCCAGTATTTACTTTTACTAAAGTAGGTAAAGACTTGATACCAAAAAGCCAAATAAAAAATATTGCACATTATTTTAATTATTATTTAATAACTAGCCAAGCCTGGCGCACATTGCTACGCCCCTTAATGAATAAGAATGCATTCTGAATTTTAATTGAGTATGAATTGCAAAAAGCTAAAAATTTTACCTTTTTTTATGGGCATGGCACTGCCCACTTTTCTAATTATGAAACTGTATAGTCATGACAGCTTAATATGTGTGCAAAGTTTCAGAAAAATCGGTCAAGTGCAAGTAGCTTAAAATTATAACTTGTTTTTTATGGGCGTAACCCCGCCCACTTTTTACCACCCATAAACACTCCCTGGAATGCATACAATAACTTGCCATAGTTTGAGTCCGATCGGTTACAGTTTCGGGGTCTATAGCTAACACACACAGAGACACACACAAACAGAGTTTCACTTTTATATATATACATAGATATAGATTTAAAATCAACACGTTAAAATTTATGTTATCTAATAAATTTTGAAGCTAAACTGGTGAAATTTTGATTTAAAATATTCAAACTGGCAACTCTGGACAAAAAACCAGCCATATGCAGGCTTTTTTTTTCTAACTGAAAAATCATGCAAGGAACAAGTATAATTCCTTCGCATGTATAAAGAATATTATTTTTATATAAATAAATAAATTTATTAATTAATCAATTCAAAAAAGAAATGAAACGTGCTAATGAACCTGTCGTCGCTACTAGTCTTTATAAAATTAACTTACATACAGACATATGTGCATATTTTCGAAAACACAATTAAAAATGCTACACAAAATGATACAAAACGGAAAAAAATTTAAAACATACCTTCAAGGTCATCTTGATGATAAAAAAAATAATAACTTGAGATCGCAGCACACTTTTATTTATTACTTAAGTAAAAGATAAATTTATGTTTATGTTTAAAATTTTATCACCAATGAAATAAATTAAATTTTACGGATTAATATTAAAATTAATATTAAATGACGTCTACGCAAGTTATTGCCGTTTACTATTTTTAAACCAAAGAAATTTAAAAAAAAATTGTGTCATAATAATCAAAACTGTTGACTCATCTAATCAAATTTTAATTTTTTTTTTTTATTTTGTTGTGTTTTGATTTCTTCTTTAGGAATCCACTGACTTCACAGTCTGATTGACCTAGTTTTTATACATTTGTGTATGGTATAAACTAATTTATTTGGAAACAAATAAGAGCACTATGTTTGGCTGTGCCGAATCTTCTATACCTACCACCAGCATAAAATGTATTATTTTGTTATTAACAGTAATCGCTATGGAACTATCCCATTATACTAAAATATGTATCACTTTCTTTGTATAACTTCGATATGCTAGTAAAATGTTTTTGTAAATTTAGGCTTTCAATGAAAGTGGGCGTTAAAGTAGGCGTGTCAATATAGTTTCTGCTAATAAATAGAACTGAGATATTTTAATATAGTCCTTTATTCTTCCAAAAACTTTGTGCATAGAGAAATTATATGAATTTAAGATAAGCCGTTATATAGAAGGTAGGCGTTAACGTTAGGGCGTGTCACCTAAATTTTCTGACATAACAATGACATTGACTAGAAGGATATGTGTAGCAAATTTCATCAACACACCTGTAATTTTGTCGGTTTATGAGCTTTTAAATTTCATTAACAGTGGATAACGTAAAAAGTGGGCGTTGTATTAGGCGTGTCGAAGTTGTTTCTGCTAATAAACAAAACTTATATATTTCAATGTTGTAAAAATTCTTTATTCATAGAGAAATTATATGAATTTGAGATAAAGCGTTAAATGGGAGGTGGGCGTAAAAGTGGGCGTGTCACATTTATTTTATTTTAATACAAATCCTTTGACCAAAAAGCAATGCTTACAAAATTTCAGAATCGTACATCTAATTTTGTCAGTTTTATTAGGTTTTAAATTTTAAATATACCGAAAAAGACTCTGTGAGGTAAAAATTTCGTACATTTTGATCTATAACTCCTTTCCTAATACATAGACTTAAGCAGTTTTCAAGGAAAAAAATTTTTTTTCCTTAGGAAATATATATTTGAAGTTTCATGAGTCTACGTTAATGCATTTGAACACAATTTCATTTTATTCGATGTGGGAAGGAAACGGTTTTTTTTTACCTACTCTTGTATTACGGGCTATAACTCTCTTCCTAATATTCCGATTTAGCCCATTTTCAATACCAAACAAACCTTGTGTATGAAAAATATTCTGGCATAGCTTCTTCGGTCTGAAACCGAGATTCAGAATATATATACTTTATGGGGTCTAAAATGGATATTTCGATGTGTTACAAACAGAATGACAAAATTAATAGACCCACACCCTTTTTTATAAATTTTTTAATACTAGAGTGTCCCGCTTCTTCATTTGCTTAGTTATGGAAATAAAAAGTATTTAGGAGGCAATTGCGAAATCCTAGCGCGAAATATTTTTGCATTCTTGTTAATTACTTCATTATAGAAAGAAAATATATATTTTTTTTAAATTCTTTAAGAAAACATCAATCCATTTTCTTTTTTTTTTTAATAAAACTCTATTTTAAACATTCACCTTATTTACAACACATTTAATTACAAATCCATAGAGTACAACATAGACAACAAATTTATGATTTTTATTGAAATCGATTTTAAAAATAGCATTTTTATGGGAAAACATACAAATCTAACGTTAAAAACTAAAGACTGAAGACACAAACTCTGCTGACATAATGAAGTTTTGAAATATGTATTGAATATTGAATGTTTCTTTTTATTACGAGGGTTATCTTTTATACTCTGAGATTAAGTAAGTCCAGTGCTGCAAACTGGCAACTGACGTTCTTAAAGTAAGTAGTTTCATGTCCTGCCTGTTCAACGATGTCGAAAGAAAACCCAAGCGAAATTTCATTCGTTCAAATACGTTGAAAACAAAAACAAATTTTTAGTTTTTGTTGTCGCTTCACTCGTATGCAAAAGTGTATTGGTTTTTATGAATAATATTTTGAAAAGCACTAAAGCCATTTTAGATTATATTTTACGATTTATTGTCTCCTACGCCAAAAATATACAAGACAACTCTCGTATGTATACATGTATGTGTTTTGAATAAATAATTACCAAGTAATCAACAACAAAAACAACAACATCGAAATATTAAGGTGGGTCATGTATGTATCAAGACTTTCTTATACGAGGGTGGATTATTTATTAATATTTTATTACAAATATGTATTATAAGCCAGAATCTTATTTCCACATTATTATGAAAAAAAAAACAAAAACTATTTTTTGTGAGAAGCTTTAATTAAAAAAAATATATTTTTTAATTTAAGTTCTTTACAAAACGTTTGGCTTTTTTTTCTACACATTTATATTCTGATTTGTGTTGGTTTTTAGGACCAGTGAGGCAACAAAAATCGAAAAACTATTTCCCGCTATTTAGAAAAATTGCACAAATTAGGTGAATTTTTTCACATATTAAAATTTTAACATTTTTAGGCATGTTGAGGTATTTTATAATAGTAAAGGGGTCATTTGTACACACTTTGCAGCCTTTTTACACAAATATTCTTTTTCATGTTGCATATTTTAATACACACACTGCAACCAAGAACTGAACTATAAACGAAACATCAGTTATGTTTGCTTTATTGCAATTTTTTTTATAATTTTTTTAAAATTCACCCTACGCTCATTTTATCAACAACGAAAATTTCCTGGTTGCATAAACAAGTTGCAAAGCGTGTACCTACCATAATGACTACAATGTGAACGTAGTCAGACTACAGACTTAGTTTAAATTTAACAAAAACATATTTTTTATTCTAAAAAATAACAAACAAGGCGTAATATAGTTTTTGGAAATAACTCCATAATCATTTTATTATTGTTGTAAGCATTTGATTTTTTGGGGACTTAGTTCAATCATTGCCATTAAAACTCTCACATCCCAAACAGAACGAATTTTACGCCGAGCTGGGACACAGTACGTGACAACTTGATTCATTTGTTTTAAAAACATTTCTAAAGGAACCTTCTTAATTTACTTTTATTTTGATTTAAAAATTAGTTTTGATGTAGAGATTTATGCGGCTGCTACTCTGCAGTCATTTTACTTCTAATTTGTCTTCTGTATTTCTAATTGACTTTTGTATTTGTCGGAGGGCTTAGAAGCAAGTCGGGCAGCTAGTTTTAAATGATCAATTGCGTTTCCAAAAGCCAGGCGAAAAACTAAGTCCTAATTAAATCAATTTAATTAATTTTATCTTGTTTTCATTTCGTTGTTGCGTCAACCAAAAAACTATACTGGTTTGAGTGCATATGTATGATATGTCACCAATGCATTGACGTACCTAAGACTTCTTTTTTGGTGGTGGCAAAATCTATAAAAAATTTATTTTCTTTAAAATCTTTAACTAAGTTAACATTAAATGTATATAAAATTAAAAAAGTTGATTTTTTAAAATTTTGTATAAACGATTCTGGGGCGCCACCGCACCCCCAATTTATAGACAATTTTTACTTTTACCTACAAAAGTTAAATAAGTGTCTTCGCAATGTTAACAGCTTGTTTTAAGATATTTTTAGTAAGATAAAAGTTAAAAAAATCCTATGATCCGTAGACCATTAGGACGGATCATCGAACGCATTTAAGAGTTAACTTATTTTTTTCTTGTTCTT
This sequence comes from Phyto melanocephala, assembly GCA_941918925.1. Classification (NCBI taxonomy): domain Eukaryota; kingdom Metazoa; phylum Arthropoda; class Insecta; order Diptera; family Rhinophoridae; genus Phyto; species Phyto melanocephala. The sequence goes on from OW799237.1 coordinate 110,725,383, forward strand.
CTAACATACTGAAATACCAATACACTCTTAAAATTTCTACAAAGAATTTCAAAATTTTTTTATCCTATTCTAGGAGTAAATACAGTTATTTCCAATCAAAAAAAATAAATAATTATCTCATTTCAATATATTCTCATTTCAGTTAGCAGCATTTAGTGTCCTACTTTTGGGCACTTTGGTTTATAGCAAAGCTCTACCTGATGCCCAACCACAACTTCAAACAGAAACAGCTCTACAGCAACAAAAGTCTTCACCAAATAAAGTCATATTCGATCAACAAACTTCTCAATCACAAGTGTCAAATTCAGAAGTTGTTCAACAAAGAATCGATGTAGAGGACCTTCATGATCTGCATGAACATCATGAACATCATGAGCATCATCACGAACACAATCCAGGTTATTGGAAAAAGAAAGTAACTTGGAAAGAGGGTTGGAAGAAAGTATGGAAGCCGGCAAAAAAACAAATCTGGCTACCACAATGGAAGCAGATTTGGAAACCCATTTGGGTGCCAGTAAAAGTTCCAGCCTGGAAAGATATACAGGTGCCGGCGTGGAAACAAACCTGGAAGCCGGTTTGGAAAGAAGTGCAGGTGCCAGCTTGGAAGGAAATACAAGTGCCAGATTGGAAAAAAATATGGAAACCAGTTTGGGTGCCGACTCAAGTGCCCGCTTGGAAAGATATACAGGTTCCAGCTTGGAAGCAAATATGGGTGCCAGTTTGGAAGGAAATTCAGGTGCCAGCTTGGAAGGAAATACAAGTGCCGGAATGGAAACAATATTGGACACCAGAATGGATTAAGGTGGGCATACCAGGTGAAAAATATTTGGGCAAGGATCACGAAGGTTGGGAATATACTAGTCATGATTTGTGGAAAAAGAAATTGGTTTGGAAGTCCCACTGGAAGAAGTTGTGGAAGCCGGCCAAGAAACAAATTTGGGTGCCTAGCAAAAAATTGGAATGGAAAGAAGATTGGAAACAAATCTGGAAGCCAGCCAAGAAACAGATATGGGTAGAAAGCAAGAAACTAGAATGGAAAGAAGCCTGGAAACAAATTTGGAAACCAGCCAAGAAACAAATCTGGGTGCCCGACAAGAAACTCGAATGGAAAGAAGCCTGGGTTAAAATCTGGAAACCAGCCAAAAAGCAAATCTGGGTGGAAGATAAAAAACTTGAGTGGAAGGAAGCTTGGAAACAAATATGGGTGCCTGGCTGGAAAGAAGTGTGGGTGCCCGATTGGAAAAAAATTTGGAAACCTGTTATAATATCGGAATGGTTCCCCATCGATGATCATCACGAACACCACGATCACCACATAGAAGAACATGGCCACGACTGGGAACGCAAAGATGTCAAGAACGACAAAGTGGTATGGAAACGTGATGATGTTACAGCTAATAAATCCACTCAACTACAACCGATACATACTGCCGACACTCAAAATAAACCTGCCGATAATATACAAGAAACTAACAAGGCTATCAAGTTTCCAACAGCGTAAACCCTTAGCCAATTTTCCAAATAAATACAAACACTAGCGTTCATAACGCTTAAACAAAAGCCATGGAATTTTTCACAAATATTTTTTCGCCTACAAACCTTGTATGTATTATATAAATATAGCTCTTAAACCTTAACCAGATATTTTCCACTTAATTTCTGCTGTTTATAGTTTAAGTTGTGCTCTTCCACTCTCTCCTACAACTAAAGAAATGCTCTAAGATCTTTTCAATGCTGAATCTACTCCCGTGCCCTCCCTCAAACTTAAATTATTTTATTATTTTATTTTTTAAACTTAATTTATAATTATTAAATAATATTGTAATAAGAATAATATTGTAATAAGAAAGCTAATTTAACATTGATTTAATTAAAGATTTTTAGTTCGTAAGCTGTATATGTCTATTTAAGGTACAAATACTTAGATACTAAAGAGAAGAAAAATAAAATGCAAATTAGTGCAGAAATTAAAATAAATAAAAATAGTTAAGTTTTTCTTTATTATGGAACAATATGGCAAGGTTTGATGATTAAAAGTACATTGTGCAGGAAAACGAAAAAAAAACAAAAGAGAGAAAAAAATCTTCTCTTATAAAATAAGCTCTCCTTATAATGTTTGTTTTTTTTGCTTTTCAACTTAAAACTATTATATAAAATTTATACTTAATAATCATATTCAATAATTTTTGTATTACTCTCTGATTTAGCCCAGCCAGGTGGTTTATTTGGCAGGGGTACCCATTCTTTTTGTACAATGGGAGACCAAACCTTTTTCCATATGGGCACATGAATTATTTTAGGTTTCCAATATTTAACCCAACGCGATTTCCATGACTTTTTCTCCGACCAAAATCCATCCTTGTCGGGATCCAGTGAATCGGTATGTTTGACACTGTAAAAATTTATAAAAAACATTTGAAAATACTTGTGTTTAGGTTTTGGTGTGTTTTGTTTTTTTTTTTTTAAATAACGAATTATGTAGGTTCAAACGAAATTACCGGCTGAGAGAAATCAAAAATCCCACTATGAATTTTTTTTTAGCATCCGTAGTGCGACTCGCTAACTTTTAACGATCCGTGAATCGTTTAATTTGACAACAATTATGCCGTGTTCATTTGGTAATGCGAATCACTAGGTTTACTCTCTGAATCACGTTCCCGATCCTTAGTGTTCATACCATTGTTCTTGTTTAATTTTTTCTACACTTTAAAATGTTTCAATATTCCGTTTGTCTTCATTTTTATAAAAACATGTAAATATATACTTTTAAGTTGTTAAAAGTGTATAGTTATATTTTTGCACACAATTTTTTTTTGGTTTTTTCTTTGTTTTTATTTTTTTACAACTAGTTCAGATAAACTAACGATACTTTTTATCAAAATTGGATATGATATTAAATTATTCGCGGTTGGCAGCAAGATTAAAAATGAAACAAGATGATTCGCCCACAAAATTTTGGCAAAACATGTTGGTTTAAACATGATTCGGGCTCAAAAATTGAAGGAGAAAGCGAACCTTATATTTTGCAGCCCTGATGAACATGTTGTTTGCACTAACAATTATACGATTTACTAAATACTTTTTAACGACAGCCAACAACTGCTACAATCAAGTGGCATCTTTGTGTAAAAATAAATTCACCATCAACAGCCTCACAAAGGGCCATAGCTAAAACTTCAACAAAAAGCTTTAAACTGGGGCATAAAGTTAAAGTTTTTGTCAATAAAATCAAAAAATTAAAATTATTGTTGTGTAAGTAACAATAATAACTGTTGTTAAAATATGTGGCTAAATACCGAAATCGATAAAATTGTTATTAACGTTTCCTAATGATACGATTATCGTTAAAATAAGTTAGTGATTCGTACGACTGTTTGTTACACATACAATGTCCACAGGGGTCCTAATTAAAGTATATTTTTAATGTGCTAAAACTAATTTAATTTTGTATTTTATGCCTTTAATAAAAATAACAAATATTTCCCTGATTTATGAAACACTACTTAATATTAGCCGAAATATTAGAAAGTTAATTTGAAACGATGCACGCAGTCTTAATTGCAGATTGAAATTTGAAAATTCTAATTAAAATCTCTATACCTAAAGCACAGTGAACTCGATCGTTCGAGTAAAATTTCGATCGTGATCGAATGCTGTAATTTGGCCCCTAGGCGAATTGCGTTACTTTGGCAGTGCCACTAAATGAAACCAAAATATTCAAAGCAATAATTATTGCTTTTTCACTAACCTAAACTCTTTTAGTGTAATATTTTTTGCATGACATTAATTTATTAATAATGCCAATGCGACAATTTCGCTTTTTGACGTAGTCTTTTATCCAGAAATAGTCTTCATCACTAAACACTAGAATGGACGAAGTGCTCTATGAAAAAACAAAAATCTCCTGATCTTGTATTAAACGATTGATGATGATTTGCCCAACCTTGCTGAACAGAAACATCAACACAGTTTGTCATTCTCGGCTTTCATATTTATTGGCATATTTATTCACCAGGTAATCGCAGTTCGGAGAGAATTTAAAATAAATGAGAAAAGAGAGTTCAAAATAAGTAAAGAAAAAGATAATCAGCTGACGAAACTACCTAATGAATTAATATGAATGGAAGGAAGCCTGGGTTAAAATTTGGAGACCAGCCAAAAAGCAAGTCCTTTATATATAAAGTTTGACCTTTAAAAAAAATAGAAAATAGAGAAAATTGATTTTTATATATGGTCTTTGTCAGCGAAAGTTTAAAATAAGTGAAGAAAAATATAATCAACTGACGAAACTACCTGATGAATAAATATGACATGTTTCAAACCATAGTTTACTCATGCAGCTAAAAAAAAAAACCCCTATATATGAAACCATTTTTGCGAATTTAGCCGGGAGGTATCAAACCTAGATGTACTTAATAAGTCCTTACTAACCTTAAATCCAATTACATCCGGTAAAAGTAAATTAAATAAAAAACAAAACAAAACAAGTGCCAAAAACAGCAGCTGAGCTTCAAATTGCGTTCAAATTGTCAGCATAAGGCGCAAATGTTTTAAACGACGATGATGAATATGACTAGGTCGCTGAAGAGGAGTATGACAAGAAAGAAAGATAAATATAACAAGTTTATCTCATTTAGCCTTATTGTCAGTGGCGTTGTCGGCACAAACAACAACGACACGACAACGCCACTGACAATAAGACGGAATAATTCTTTTTTGTTGTAATACTTATTAAGATCCCAGCAAAAAAAAATTGGAAGTAGTGCAAAGCGAATTACATTTTAAAGACTTCTAACTTAATTGTGTAAAAGCAATAATTCTAAATGACTCCTTAAATGCGAAGCAATTTGTCATAAATGGTGTGCTTAAAAATGAATGCAACATCATGCAAAATATCTTATACAATTCATGTAAACAAACAAACAAAATTAACTCATGTAACAGCGCATGCTTTTCACCATAAATGCATGAGTTCTGTACACTGTATAAATGCATGAGTTCTGCACTTCTGTGCAGTTTATTAAAATATTCATGATCTCCAATGACACGCTAATGTTAAAATCATTAGTGTTTTTTTTTTACCTAAATTTAATCACTTCATCACCAGTTGAACCCCTGCAAATTCACTTTTTTGACATAGATTTTTTTGCTGGGATTTAAAAAAATATATGCCACTTTTTTTAAAATATTGGTTAAATAAATTCCTGAGTAAACAATAAAATACAATACTTAACAAAAATGCCACAAAAATATGGCACGCTTTAGTTGTCCTTAAAATGATTCACTCCGTCATAAACTTACATTTCAGTTTGACTTGCAGCATAGACCTCAATTAAACTTAAGCAAAATATTCCAATTAAAGTAACATAGAAGCCAAAGCTGAGCTGAAATTATAAAATAGTTTCTTGTTAGTTTAAAAAATTTAAAGCAATCGATTTCGTTTAACTCACTTTCATATTTTTTTTAATAACAATTTGCAAAAATAACAAATATTTTTCACAAAACTTCCTTAATATTTCAAAGTTTCTTTCGTTTTAACTAACATCCACGTCTTTACACTTCAAGGCCTTAGTTTTAACAAATCAAATGAAATAAAAATTTATTACAATTAAATGCCTTTTTTGCAGTTCAATATTCAAATTATTTATTTTTTTATTATATTTAACATCAAATTACTTATGCCTGCAATACGTAAGTACATACAATAAATAACAGTCCCAAAGAAATTCACCTCATTATTTAATAGGAAACTTAAAATTCAACACTCATTTCAGCGACGTTGTTGGAATCGCTTCATAATAAAATGGTTATTTATAAATAAATACATGATATTTATGATTTTTGCAGTGTATTGAAACAATGTTGTTTTGCATACCCATTTCGTTGTGTGCTAAATTACTTGAATTTCATTCAAATCACATCGAGATTTGCAAGTAGCAACTTTGACTCCCTTTACATGCTCTTTTGTCTGTGCTAAACTGTTTTCCATTGTCTATGGGCGTAAACAGAAAAGGCATTAGCTATTTTATTATATAATAAGTAATACAATTTTTTATTTTTCGAAAAATTAAATAATCCGGCAAAAAAGTGCATTCATTAAAAACTATTAAGGATATTCACGTCGCAAGTTTCAATCTTGAAAAATTTCGAAAATGCAGATTTTTTTTCCAAACATAACAAAGGGCCTGTTCGAAAACGCACAACTGCGCTGAACAATATGATGACTTTGCGCTGCCACTTCATATCATATGTTGCTGATGGTTCTTTTTGCTTATTTTATTGTTTGCATTTACGAACGAGCGAACACTGCGCAAAAAGGGAAGAAATAATAATAAATTTAATTTGTAAATTTGATGATACAACATCTGACAAATATTTCACCTTCGAGGTTAAAAATATTTAAAAAGTAAAATAATCAAAAAAAAAAATAATAAAAAATCACATTCTTTATACTTACTACTCATTCGTAGCATCAGTCATTTAAATGATTAGAATTTTTTGTTTATTTGCGCCTAATATGCAGTAGTTTTGCATTTTTTAACAGTTGACAATTGCAGTGTTGATATTGTTTGCATTTTTGAATGTAATGCGCATAATATGCAGTGCAGTGATGCATTTACGAACAGGCCCAATTATAAAGCTCTTCACGGCATCAGTTTTACGCCTGTAAACATGCGAAATCATGTAAATTTATTCCTGTTGACGTGAGCACCATTTCTACGAGAAAAAGTGACAGAGATCAAAGTCGACAGACAATAGCCACGGCAACAGACATTGCTTGGGTACTTGAACCGCCGACAAATTGGTCACTTACTTACGGTAAAAAAAAAGAAATGTAAGTATGAAACGTAATATCTGCGCACAAGGTTAGAGATTGTGCAATAAAAACAAAATATTAGGGAACAATAGGTTAGATCCGGCAGCCGCCCGAAGGCATAGCTCACTTGGGTCCTCCAAGGGTCCCGTTGTGTATTAGGGAACAATAATTTTATGCACAATTTTTTTTGAAAAAAAAAACTTTGCGTTTATGTTTAAAATAAATTCGATCCAATATTCAAGTCATACAAGAGCAATTTTTTTGGTGCTAAGCGCTTAACTCTTCTGCATTTTAAATACTCAAAAAGTCTACAGCTTAGGCTTTTGGATTCATTCGATGAATATTCAGCTGACCAACTCAAAGAAAAAATTTATTTAACTTGCCGATTTTTCTAAATTTTTGCAAAAGATCTTTTAAATTGATTTTGAAGGGGCAAAACTTACAAATATTACAGATGGCTCGGCTTAGCACATTCTTACCCGATCGCCGCAGGTTATGACAGCACAATAAACATACCATGCACAGTAGTACTATTTTAGGACAGTTTTTACTTGAAAAACAACAACAATTTTTTTAAACTATTGTAAAATCCTATAACATAATGACATGTTAGGACACCTTGTAAATACAGTTAAGATAACTACAAAATTCCAAAGCCGCAAATGCAAGCAATACGAGAGTCACTCTGTGTTGAAAGAATAATTTTAACCCTTATTCGCACGTATGTGTCTTGACTGCGATAAATATCGTTATGCTAATTATCGCCTGTAAAAAGTGTAAATCAGACAAAATCTAAGTACAAAAAATTAAGTAAGGAACGTAGCAGCCAAACATAGGACGACTTCCTAAACGAAAGTTGCAATGCATAATTTAAAAAAATGCGTATGCAATGCTAAACATGTCTTAAGTGCATTTAGGCATTTAGGAACGTCGCAGTTGCAGTTCATACATAACATAAATTGCCTCTGCAATATAGTGTTTAATTATTTAAATTATTAGTCTGTGATTTAAATAAAATCTGTCAATTGTAAATAATTTATTGAAAATAAACAAAAAAATACTTTCTCAGCCTTTGCTGCTCAAATGTTTGCATACAAAATAAAAATTATGCTCGATTTTGACAGCTGATACTTATTAAAATGAGTTGCCAAACGATTAGGAACATTGGACGTTGCCAGAAAGTTTACATATGCGTTTACGAAGTGTATACATTGTAAATATGCATTGCTACTTGCGTTTAGAAAGTCGGCCATACATATGAATATACCTTTTCATATTTTTACTTTCTAGCAATTCCAGCCGTAATATCAATGACGCTTATACCATGAATAAGAATTCCCTGTAGGAAGTAGTGAAACTGACGTAATAAATAGTGAAAAAAAGAAAAGTGAATGTAAAGAAAAAGTGTATAATAAATAATATAAAAGATGATCCGCCCTATTGTCAGTTGCGTTGTCGTGTCGTTTTTGTGTCGAAAACGACAGAAATACGACCAGGTCGCAAATAGTACACGGTACCAAAAAATACGACAACGCCACTAACAATCAGGCTGAATAAATTTTGTTTTATTGCACGAGTAATACATATACCCATCAGATTTTACCGGTATGTACGTTAAGTGTGACTAGTTAGCTTTGACCGATATATATGCTAAATAGGACTACTATTTATATTATCTTTTCCTTGTTAAGAGCTGTAGAGTAAGTAGAGCAGAAGCCTTATTCTGTAACTCGCTAAAGCTGAATCTCTATTATTAAAACTCTTAAAAAATATATATGTATATAGATTCTTGGCCAATATATATTTTAGAGTATTAGCGATAGAGATTAAGCTTTAGCGAGTTACAGAATAGGGATGCAGATATATGTTTTACAGTCGAATCACATGTACTCAAAATTTTTAGTCATTTTTTTTTTAACGCCCTTAAGAACCTAATAGAAACACTGTGCAACGTTATAACCGATATATCAGTAACAAATATCAGTCATATAAACGGTCAAATGACCGTCACTGTTCCTGTAGGGCTGTAACAACATTTTTATTGAGAAGAGAAGAACATTTATAACGTAGTTGTTCTAAAAATTAAAATATCATGCTGTAAATTAATAAAGAAAACGAAATTTCAAATAAATTAATACAATGGTAGTTTGGCTTTGTTTAATGTATATATTTTGTAATTTTCAAATTTCCTTATTTTTTCTCTAATATTTCCTATAGTGAAAACTTAATATTAAACAATATAAATGTTGATAAAGTTTTTAGTTATTGTTGTTTTACAAATTATTTAACGTGAATATATAGAAAACATTTTGAGTAGTGAGTAGGTGAGTAAGTAAGTGAGAAGTATAGTGTATATAAAGTAAGTTATTTCTCGTAACAAAAAAAGGATTGCCTTAAATCTAAAAAAATATGTTAAGATTTTAGAATTTTTTTTTTATTTATATATAAATCGTTACTAACAACTAATGTACAAATAATTAAAAATATAATTGGGTGCAATACGAATGAAAAATTACCGTAATAAATTATGTATTTATGTGTAAAAAAATAATTATCATTATGAGTTTGATTTAGTTGTTTTAAATGAAATGCCTTACATTGAAATGTTATTTTGTTTTAAATACTAGTTTTTTATTTCTTTTAGCTATTTAATAATAATTAGTTACAAAAAAAAATTCGTTGATTTTATAGCCCTAAAGATTTTATAAGTATTTATAAAATTAATCGTGCCTGTTCCAAAGGGAATTGAATTGTTCGTTGTTGTTAACAACACTGCAATGTAAATTCAGGGGCCAAATAACGGTATTTGATCACGATCGAAATTTTACTCGAACGATCGAGTTCACTGTGCTTTAGGTATAGAGATTCTAATAAGAATTTTCAAATTTCGATCACGTTCGAATGTCGTAATTTGTCTCCAGAATAATTTAATAATTTAATTTGGAATACAAAAGACACACAAAAAATATTTTTTAAATTAAAAATTTTACACACTTTTTTAAAAACAAATTTTCAACTTACCAACAAAGATTTATAAAACAAATTTTGTTAAAGTTAAAAATTTTGTTAAGTTAAAAATTGATAATGAATAAGTTTGTCATATAAAGATTTAATACAGGGCTAAAAGTGTTTGGGTAATAAGAATTACACAAAATGTATTTATCATTATTATGGTTGTTATTATTAATTTTATGGAGTTTGTATGTTTTATTATTTGTTTTTTTTTTTTTTTTGCATTTTATTATATTTATTATTAAAGAAATCGTTAAATCACTGTCAGTCTTAGAAATTAAATAGTTTTTGTTGTTGATTGAGTAAAGTTAATTTTTATGTGAATTATGTATTTAAGAGTATTGTTTTCTTTACATATAAGATAAGATATATCAAATAAGTTTTTCTTTCGAAGTTGCTATTTTTTTCTTTTTTGTATTTGTGTTAATTTTTTGGCATAAGCTTTACGAATGTCGTATGGAAAAAAAATTAAACAAAGTTAAGACACGAAAATTTTAATATGCTACTCGTATTATTAGCGTACTAAATAAAGCCTACTTAAATTGTAAATATGTATTTCTTAAATAAACGAAAAAGGTATACCTTGGCCGGCTATAATTTTCATTTCTATGTAGTTAATGTAGTTTTGCATAAGTCTGTGCTAATTGTCAAAACAGATTCATTTCAAATCTACTTGACTATTCAAGCGTAGTGAATTACCATGTTAATAATCTTAACCTTGCCTATTCGAAGGACATTAAGTTAATGGGCAAAGTTTTGGGTACACGATTATGTTGTAGTGCCAACTTACAAATAGTACTACACCACAATTGTGTGGTCTGAGGACTATCGGTGCGAAACTTATATATAGTACCCAGGGAACGATGATACAATTCAAAAGAATTCTTATGTTTGGGATTATCAATGACATGCGCAAACCAACCCTCTAGCGGACACACCTTGCACGGTTCACGCTTAAAATCACTACGTTCACTGCCCTTAAACGATTTGGGTGGAAAGTACACTAAAGAATTGGCCCATATCTGCAACCAATAACGTTGCCAAGAGGCTACTGCCGGTTTACGGCCCTCCTTCTGTACAGTTTTACGTCTGACACAACCCTGCAATGAGTTCGCCTCATCTGTGGGTATATTAAGAGTATTGACTTCGAGTAAATGACAAGATATGACATCTGAATTATCGCTGAGATTAATATGTACGCTGCCATTTGGTGTGCCACAATGTGGTGGCTGTTCCAATACCGAATCATCAAGTAGATGTCGTTGTTGCAGCTGTTGACTTAACAAACTATGATCGTGATGATGGGCATCGTAACAAGCACCATTTTGACCGCCTATAGCATCATTGCTTGAAATGTTTGACTTGCCGAAAATGCTGCAAAGATAAGTGAAACATTGAAAATTTTAATATTTTGTAAATAATAAAGATATTCTGTTTTTTTTTAGAAAAAGCTAAGTTTTAATGGGGAAAAAATAAAAACAAATTGATAAAAAGTAGAAAAACTACTGCAAATTAAGTAGTGTTGTTAATTAAAAGGAGGCAGCAAAAATAACCAAAATAATTTCTTTGTTTTAATTGTAACATTTCAAAATTTAAATACAGATTCTTTTATAAACTATTTTTTTTTTTTTTTATTTTTAAATTTAAAGCTTATAATGCAATCCATGAGAAATAAATGCACCCAAAGCGAGCAACTGTCTTGTGCGGATTTTGGTCAGGAAATATAGTAGGGTCTTATTAACCCTACAGTGACTGTGAACGGCATTTTATACAAGAACATGATGACGGAGTTCTTGTCCTCTACTAGACAGCATGGACCTTGACGACATGTGCGTTACCTGCCACACCGCACATTAAACAATTTATTTATTATAGCAACGGTTTTCAGAACAAATTATCTTAAGAAATTTTGATATCAACTGACTACCAAGATCATGTCCACAAAAAACTTTATTTCCAAAAAGCACTTCTTGAATCGCTTACTTTGTGCTTACCTGCTTCCAAGAGCGCTTCTAGAAGACATGATTTTTATATGCGATGTCCCACTTCGTAGATATTTTTTTGCAATTAGGAAGTGCTAATTTTATCTCTACCAGGAGCAGCTTAAGCATGCCTTCTCCTTGCGCACTGCTAAAGAAAAGGTAGCAGTAGGTAAGGGAGAAATACAAAAAAAAATGCTGTTGAAATAAATAAGTCTCCTTTTTTCCACTGCTGAAATAATAATCAGTACAGAAGACATACTTTGTTGCACTTTCGTATGAAAACAATTTAAGTATTTCCGTGGATGCAATACGGTAAGTCTGCACTGCTAACAAAATTCGAGAAAATTTTTGGTGGGTGGCAACTAAGTTTTTTTTTTTTTTTTTTGATTTTGCGAAATCTTGGGTTCATGCGAATAAACCAGAAACAACTCCTGAGCTAAAATCCGATCAAATACAGCCACATCCGTGTGAATAAGTTATGCAAAATAGCATAAAAAGAGTAATGTCCTGTCATCAAAGCAATGAAGGCTATTTGACAGATATTTATTTCATACTTAATTGGAACTTATCTACTTTAAAATCCAATAAAAAAAATCAAATTATCTCAAAAAATACCGTTTTTATTTTTAGATACAAAATTGCATTATTACTAAGCATTCTTACAATTTAATGAAAAAGTTTCAGTTGATAATGGAAAGCAAATTTATTAACATTGAACAAAATGCTACGAAAGTAAAGTACCGCAATATGGGAATAAATCTTTTTTTTAATGACTTATGTAGAAGTGCCACAACCAGTAGAATGTTGATATAGTGCAACTCTTCTCCGTCATTGCCCGGAACCCAGTATCTAGGAGGAAGCATTCTTTACAACTTAGCGAGTGTATAACATATTGTTGTTAGGAGGATAAACTCGTTCCTTTGTGGGACAATTTTTTTTTTTTTTAGATTAGATTATAGAAACGTTTTTCTCTAGGTGGAAGAGGCACAAGCTGCACAAGACATACCATATACCAAGTACCATAAAGAGACCAATTATAGACCCAAGTGTGGTGGTTTTTATACTATCAGCCTGTTCAACCTAACCTTATCTTTTATTTTACAAAAAATATTTGTTATTTATTCTCTTTTTTATTTTATTTATTTGTTCTTTTTTTGCTTAATTTTATATTTTTTAACAAAAAAAAATAATAATAAATAGGAGAGAGCGGTTATAAACAAGAAAAGTGCAGGCAATTTGAGAATAAAAAAACAAACCAAACAATCAAATTTAAATAAAAAAAAAATAAAAAACGAAAAGCATATAGTTACTTGGTGTAAAAGCGCTTGATTCATTTCATAATTTTATGCAAGTAGTTAAACAAAATGTAATTTTGAAAACTAATATCAGATGGCCGAAACTTAAACTCACCGACAATGGCATGGACATAAACGTTTATGTGTTGCAGTAGCACTGACAATAATGCCAGATTTTGTTAGCATTATAAGTGAGCAAGGACACTTTTGTGAAAAATTTCGCGGCAAACTGGTGCTACGAAACCTATATAGATATATAGTAGTTAGATAAAAAAATAAAATTAAAAAAAGTAAGAAAAGCTCATAAATGCACGCGCACGCAGACACAAACAACATTGCAACAGAAAAACATATTATCAGAGAGTTAGAGAGAAAGATTAAAAAAAACAATAACAATAACAACATTTAATAGAGTTAGTTTAAATATTAATAACGATAATACACATTTATAATGAATAAATGATTTTAAGAAAAGTGTTTAACATTTTCACAATGAACACAAAAATAAAACACAGAGAAAGATCCAATAAATGATAGTGATGGTAATGTGGTTGGTTGTTGTTTGGTGATGATGGCAGTAGAAGTAATGAAGTGGCAATTAATATGTTTTTGTGGAAAGAACACAGTTAAAAAGGAATTATAAAAGATATAAAAATGTTTGTTCAATGAAATTGTAAACAAAATGATTCGAAGTTCGAAATATCTGAAAATATTATAACTTACTTGGTGCCCAGACTGCGACATTTACGATGACCGGGTATAAATTTAACAGCCGTTGTGCTGGGTAAACGTACCGAGGCCGAAGTTTTGGCGGGCGATAAATTCAAACAGGCCAATGCAGGTGTAACAGCATCCACATTGAAAGATTCTTTAGAACTACAAGAAGAAGAGCTGGGTACCAAAGGTGAAATCGGTTCTAATTTTAAGGATTTCCTAAAGAAACGAAAAATATATATAAAACAAAGAATTTATTATACAAACTTAAACCACTACTTACTTGTATTGTTCCTCTTCAAATATATTTTGCAATTCTTCTATATACCTAATGGAGGTTAAATACTTTTGTGTCGCCTCTATACATTGTAAATATTTATAATTCGATTCCTGATAATTGGCTATAACTCGTAGTATATTGTTCATGCGTATGCGTCGAGATTCCGGTTCAATTCCATCCTTTTGTGGATAGGCCAAATCGATATATATTAAATCGGTGAGAAATAAACCCAAATAGGGTATACAAGGTAAACGTAAGCTTTCCAAATAGGCTCGTAGATTTTCCCAGTTATTTTGATCGCTAAATATTTCACTTAAGCGTTCGTAGCTTTGTTTATCCTTTTTCGCCAGACATGCCCAGGTCTTCTTAAGGCGATAAATGCTGGCACTCTGCATGGCCGAGATAATGGCAAATAGCGAGTGTAGATTATTAAGTTCGTGTAGTTTTTTGGCAACCTACGTAGAAATGATTAAATTTTTAATAAAAATTATTATATTTGATTTGTTTTGATCTCACTCCCTAATAGTTTAAGGCAAAATTTCGAATTATGATTTTTTTTTATATTTGTACAGAAAAACTTTTATAAGTTTTAATTTTGGAAAAATTTTTGTTTTATATGTTTTAAGTTTTCAATACACTTGTATAGACTTTTTTTTTGTTTTACCGATTGGTTTTATCATTCTTAATTACCTTTATAAAATGCGCCAAAATCTCGGCTCGCTGTTTCGGCTGTTCGCCACTAAGTATCTCCTGCACAATCCAAAAACTAATGTGATTGAAACGCTTAGTAAATGCAACAATATTCGGTGTAATAACGTGTTTATCCTTTTTGGTCCAAGCACAACTGGTCAACTCATCGGGTTGTATGGAAGCAAAGATAGGAAAATCCAATAGGGTCAACTGATTGGCTAATTCATCGGCGGGTATACGTAAAGCACTCAAAATAGTAGAATCTAAGGAGGTCTTGCTGGAAGCATGACCGGGCAAGCTATTCGATTTTAGGGTAGGAGGACCGCATCTATAGCAACAAAAACGTTAACAAAAAATTAAAATTTTAAAAATAAAATCGTTAGTTCAACTTACGCTACTCCATAGTAGTTGCCCGGCGAATCGGGTGATGAAGAAAAGGCATTTAAACAGCCAATAGAATTTTTACGCCTCGTTCCTTTTATATTCAAAGATTTGCTAATGTTTTGCTTGTGCGGCGAATCCGTTTCGAATTGGTAGCTTTGTGTGGATTGTGTGCTGTCTTTGCGCTGACGCACGTACGCTATAGTTGCCGCCCCATTAGCGGTGCCATTAACACTGCTATTGCTGCCACTACTGGAGAAACGTTTCGAATTGCGTAGACCCGCATAAAATCCACTGAAATTATTCTTACTGCCCAACGAAATGTTATCATCATCACAGCGTTGTTTAGAGCGCATACGTTGATGATGGTGACGTCTACACGTTGAGGCAGGCGATTGGCTAACTAAAGGACCACTACCCGTTGAAATATCCGACATGGGTGAAGCTTCCCGGTTGACATTTATGGGACAATCATCCTGTTGACTACTACCGCCACTGCCAAATTCAACATAACGTAAATTATCATTCGATAACTCTCGCGTTATTTCCGAATATCGCATCATGACAATTTTGGTTCCAGTGTTCGATTTGGTTCCTATCCAAATTGACAACACATTTATTTACCGATTATTCACATTGTTTGCTTTTCCTTCAGGTTCCAGCTTGTACCACCCATGTTTTTATTATAATTTTTTTTTTTGTTTCTTTAATTTGTACTTTAATGTACATTTACATTTCCGTGTGTTTTTTTTTTCACATATAAAATGTTGTTGTTTCTTTAATATGGATTAATTAATTTTCTTTCCATGTTTTTTTTATATGTATTATTTTCTTGAAGTTGTTTATATAACTTTTATATCGTTGGTGTTTTCTATAACAAAAGAATGAAAAAAAAAAAAATATTAAAATGTTTTCAATTAAATAATCACATTCCAAGAAATTTTTATATTCTAATGAGTATGGTGGAAATGAATGAATTTTTGTGTATTTAATTTGTGAGTGTAGAAAAGCAACGTCATATGATTTTTATCGACATCATTATGGCCTCTGTAACCTTCACTAATTACACAGAAATTTAAGATCAACCACCAAGCAAAATTTATAATATTCACTCATTCATTTATTTATTATAACAAACAGCACATACATATGTACATAAAGGGTGAGTCAGAAAAAACATCTGAAGGTTCATTGTCACAATGTTTCAAAAGTAATCTTTGACTTTCAGTTTTTATGGGGATAATGATATTCTACTAGTCAAGCCTATCGACCTACATATCCGCCATTTTATTCGGGACGCCAGAATGAATTTTTTATAGTTTACTGTATTCCACTGGTCAAGCCATTTTATTTTTAACCAATATTAAGAGGGTTAAAGTGGGTACATTAATAATTACTACATTTGACCTATATACAAATTTATTGTGCGCCATTTTGTAGTGGCGGTAAGTCAAAACTTTTCATTTATTACCCCTATTGACTCTGTCGGTTGTCTAGAAGCTAAAAAAATCAAAGCCGTGGTATTTTGGTGCTCATATCTCAGTTAGTTTCAAAATGATTTATCAGTTTTTCTCAGGAATAATTTTTGAGACTACGGATTGCAATTTGCTCTACATATTTAGCGTGTCCAAAAGTTTTTTAAAAGCTTTGAAATCTTAATATATTTATAGAAATATATAACAAACAATTTATGCCTATAACTTTGCCGATTAATAAACGAGTTGTTTTTTTATAACAAATATTTCTATAATCATTTTATATATTTATATAAATAGTAACAAACGTTTCTTTACTGAATTATTAATTATTCTTAGGGCTGTTAAACTTTAATTATTTCTATGAAAATATGGCACAAAACAGAGACAGTCAAGTTAGTTTGCTGATATCTTAGGAAGTTCTAGAGCGATTGTGCTATATTTCAATAGCGTTTATTTCCGGATATTTTCAAAAAAACAACATGTGGGGGCTTCTAAAATTTGATTTTAACCAAAACACGGGAAGACGGAAATTACGCAATCGACTTAACTAGTTATAAGCTTTCAGAAAATATATACTTTATGGGATCGGAAATTAATATTGTAGAAATTACAAATAGAAAGACAAAGCGATGTACATACATATGTATACCTTTGGCATTACTGGTAAAGGCTAAAAAATCAATTACAGTGCTGTCTGGATAGAGTGAACCCCCAATGCTTTAAATACCACGTTAGAGTGAACACCAGAATGTTTACATTGACTACTCTGTAGAGTGAACACTCATGAACCTCTATAGAGTGAACATACTTTATGGTGAATTTTTAGGTTTGGCGAAGGAGAAAAACAATGAAAAAGAGTATAAAAACTAAAGAGAACATAAAATAACGGTAAAGTTACTCTCACAAATACGCATTCTATGAAGTGTTAATTTATTTAAGTCTGCACGCATGTTCCATTAAGGTCGTGTCTCAAAGTTAATTTCTGAATACTTGGTGTTATATAAATGTTACATAAAAATGGGTGCGAAAAAAAGAAGCATTTATCCTTTAAACAAAAAAGCGAGATTATAAAAGAAATTTAAAAAGGTGGCAGTGTTATTTCTTTGGCACAGCGTTTCAACCTTGATTTAGTGAACAACCTGGGTATAGTGAAATCGCTCTGCAAAAATGAGTTCACTCTACCCAGACAGCACTGTATAACTAAAGATCATTAAAAAAAAGCATTTAGGTTTATAAAAGGCTTATTTGACAGATATTGTACAAGAATTTGTCAAATAAGCCTTCAAGAAACCTTAAATATTTCGTATGAATACGGCAGTAAAAACAAAAATTTTTATTAAAATACATACATACATATGTAGTTCCCATATGCTACTGTTTTCATATTTTAACTTGTACCTACACACTGTAATACATAATTCAGTAAGTCAAATTAAGACGTTCATTTTTATCACTAAAAGAAATAAACAAAATACATAAATAACTAAAGAAAAATAAACAATTGCGCCAGTCAGAATAAATAAACTACAATAGAATTAATTCAACAAATTGCTAAAATAAAACATAAAAAAACGCTTACGGAAATATGTATGTACATTTAGAAAAAAATTTTAAGACAAATGATTACAAAAACAATAGCAAATAAAAATAAAACTTTTCAGTTGTTTGGTTTGTTTATCACTTAAAAAGGGAAATAGCAAATACCACAAAATAATATTTATGTTTGTACTCGCAAGTATGAATGAACGGATATACGGTACGTAAGTATGTATGTATATATACACATAATTACATACATACATAAATACATATGAATTCGAATGATAGTGGATAAGTTAAGTTAAGAAGCAACAGCTTTAATCAGAGTTCCCAGTTTAGGGGATTTGACGTGGTTGAGGATACAAATTGCGTGTTGGGAATCCGGGAATTTTTGGAGAATAAAACACATTAAACTTGTTTAAAATTAAAACTTTTGAGTGCATTATCCAACAACAAAACTTTTTTATATTTTACTTTGCTGGGCCCAACATTTTTTGCTTTGCATTCATTAGGAAATTAATTTTAATATTATCTGCTAGTATGTTATAAATAGTATTTCATTTGCATAAGGGTATAACTTCCCCTTCTCCGATCCTTGCCATTTTTAGTTCTAACTAGGAAATTATTATCAAAAGTAGCTCGTACTAAGTTTAAACTTAATAAAGATTAAATTTAATCAAAATAATTTTATGAATTGGGGGGGGTTAGGGTTGGTGTGGTGGTTTAGGAGGTGGGGGTGCACCACATTCTCTGCTCTGATTATATACATTTTGCGCTCAAAAAAGAAAACTGTTATCATAACCAATTACATAAAATTTTAAATCCATAACCATTATAATTATGGAGATATGCCTTTATATATATTTTCTTTGTATGAGAGGTACCACGCCCCCTCATTTGATCCTATTTAATTATTGATTATATAATTATTATATGAATTATATAATTTTAAATAATGACTAATACCAGAATTGAAAACTTTGCTTGTTCTAATAAAAAAATTTTTGTATGGGGCAAAACACTTCCCGTGCTCCGATCGTATCGATTTTTGATTGGAATAAGACAACAGTAAAACAGACAAACATTTAGGCATATATAAATATCTCATGAAATGTATTTTCTTTATATTAAAGTTGCCACGCCCATTGTTCTTTTCTAGCTCATTTCAGGCTCAACTGTGCACATTGTTATCCGACACAAATTTTGAAAACTCTAGGTATTACGGTACACTGGATGTGTGGCAAAAGATGTTGATTTTGTACCCACTTTAAATATTACCAAAAAAAATTCGTAAGAGCCATTCTTGAGCTTAAAAGATTATTTAAAAAAATTAGACAAATCGATCCAGCGTGGTCAACTTTACTTTCCGTAAAACTTAAGTTGACAAAGTTGGTGCAGACGTCTTTAGTGATGCAATTACCAACCTAAGACAATTGATTTTAATTTATATAAATTTTTTTACAATAATTTACTTGGTTTATGATTGAATGTATCCTCTACGGTTTACAATTACTTTAAATATGCGATCTTTTCATGTCATTGTAATCCAGTCATTGTAAATGACGCGAATAAGTGACTCTTTGTCCGCCAAACGTTTTCGATTACATACATTTAGATCAGGGGCCGAATTACGGCATTCGAACGTGATCGAAGTTTGAAAATTCTTATTAGAATCTCTATACCTAAAGCACAGCGAACTCGATCGCTCGAGTAAAATTTCGAGCGGTATCAAATGCCGTAATTCGGCCCCAAAAAAATCAGGTAATTCATCATAAAATCTAGCATTTTGCCTTTCACTCTTTTATAGTTCTGGTGTTATGTGTAGGATCATTGTCATGTTTTTAAAACCAAAATATCGATTTAAAAATGGAATTTAATTCTGAAAAATCTGGAAATTAATAAATTTTTGTAGACTTCTCCAGTCACATAATGTCACATAGTAACCCTGCAAAAAAATTTTAAAAGTTCAAAGCGAATAACACTTTAAGGCCTTCTGAAAGAATAGTGCCATAAAATAAAATGTATTATAAATGCCTGCTTCAATTTGAAATAATTTTTCCTAAATAATGTGTCTTAAAACACGTATAAAGTCATACAAAATATCAACACAGTTCACGTTAACAAACATAATTTACTCTTGAAATAATGTTTAAATTATTCCTAACTAATTTGATACCAGTTAATTTATTCTTAGTCGCTTCACTTATACTGTTGCTTTGCGCTTTTTTAATGTTATCTAGCTCAACAAAATCTATGAAATAATTAGCGAAAATCTTATGGGTCTACTCCATTACATAGGATATACAGTATATATTATATGTCATGGTATACTTATGTCATTTATTTTTCAATCGCAAAAATATAAACTTATTTTGAAGGATACTAAATGATTTCTGGGAATTAAAAAAAATTGTTTTGGAGATTTTTGTGGATGACAAATCGAATTTTGAGGATAATGACAAGAAAAAAACTGGGAACCCTGCCTTAACTTAAATAAAGTTTTGAATTTGAATAAAATTTGTTATTAAGATGTATTATTTGTATTGTTATAAATAAAATATATGTCCATATCGTTAGGTTGAATGCAAAACCACATAACAAACGCAATGCTGTGGCATTTTTTTAAAAGGCATATATCTGAATCAATTTTTAGAATAATTTGATTAAAACTTATATTTAAGAATAAAATTATTAATTTGTAAAAAAAATTAACTAATTTTGAATTTTGACTGACGATATGGTAAATAATTCTAACAATTGTTAGTTCTAGTTGCTTTATGACAATTCAAGTAAGTATCGTTAATTGGAATCAAAATGTTTGAATCAATGATTACTCAAGGGTTTTGAAATCTATCATATCATCATCGAATAGTAAAAAAAGCATACTAACATGAAAATATAAAATCGCCATTTTTGCAATGGGTGGTCTATTTTTTTTTATGTTTTGTAGTCATGCATTTTGTTGAAATAGACCGCCGGATCAATTTTGTGATTTTTCACTAGTAAGAACGATTTGCAAGTCAGCAAAATTTGCAAGTTTAGCAAAATTAAAAGACTCTTTAAAATATCGTTGAATAATTAAATTTTTACTGTCGAACAAATAAGAGTGTATTTATAGTTGTACCACCTCGGTGAGCAACATGCCTAGTTTTTATTATGTATAACAAGAGTAAACAAATAAATGGCTTGTCGTAGTAGGTATTTGTGGTAAAATTGTACCAACTTTGGAACAATATTTTTTATTCTTTATTAATCAGTGAGTGTTGAAAGCGTTTTTTACAAGAACCATATTCATGGGCATTACAACCCCCGGAATGGGGGATTGGGCCAGCCACAGAAAAAGATAAAAAAGATATAAGCAATTGCCAACCCCCAGAAACAATTATACATCCTGCTTTCTACTTATATAATACAATATATCTGTGGCTTAGAGCTAAAAGGGCCAATGTCACTTTTTTGCTCTTTTAAGTTAATCATTGCATTAGATTTGTTTTCTTGCTCTATTTTATTATGGTGAAACAGCTAAAGTCATACTTAACCCAGAACAGCTTCATAAATAAAATGCTGGCCAATGTCATTATGAAAGCATCTATAAAAGTTAAAGTTCAATTCCAATTTTCTCAAAAGTAAATATTTTGGCATTGGCACTTTTAGCTCCAAGCCACAGATATAACAATATAATAAATTTGAATGTTTGTATGCTTAGTTGTTTAGATGTTTGTTACTCAATCGCGTAAAAAACGGCTGAACGGAACTAAATGAAGTTCGGCACATAGATAGACAACAACCTGGATTAACACATAGGCTATCTTTTATCACAATAATCAGACGAATGCGCGAAATTATGCGAACATTTTTTTTTTTGTATTTAGTTAGTCGGTTGTTCAAATGTTTCGAGTATCCAAAATTTACACGTACTGGCGAAAAAATTAAATCATCCATGCGCTTACCAAACGTTTCCTTCAATAAATCAATTGTGGCACGAGCTTTGTCGTATGTTTCGCCATTTTGTTAAAACCACACCTCCTGCACATTATGATGAATGAAAAAGTCAGTATTCATGGCTCCATAGCGGTCAGCATTGAATGTATCGTTTTGACCAGCATCGTTTTTTTAATAAGTACAGACCAATGATTCCACCAGCTCATAAAGCACACCAAACAGTCAGGTTTTCTGAATCTGACTGTGTCTCAACATAAACCTGACGATTATCATCACTCCATTTAAACAAAAGTGAGCTTCGATTATTTTGATTGTAAAATGGACGTCGTGCGCGATATGTATTTCGAATAGAACCATGATTTTCAAAAAAAAGAAGAAAAAATAGTATAATTTAGAAGCTTTGTTCATACATCAGTCTATTCATGTTGCAATGCCAAATCAAACAAATGGTTCAGTTAGTAGATTTGTAACGTAATGTAACAATTCAATAGACAAAAGCTGTTGCATAAGCAATGCGCGTTACTGTTTTATTAAAAATGTATTTAAGTAACTTTCCTTGATGTAGAAATCTTAAGAAGATAGATTTTTACGTAGAGAACGTAATTTATGCGATATATTCATAAAGATAACAAGTAAGAGTGCTATATACGGCCATGCCGAATCTTATATACCCTTCACAACGTGTAGTCACGCAATAACAGTAGTTTGTATCACCATTGATCTCATATGAAATACGTACATTCATATAAAAAACATACATATATAAAAACATCCCATTGTAAAATTAAAAATAAACGTATATATGTTAAAAAAAAATAAAAATAAAAAAAAATTTAAAAAAATTTAAAAAAAAAGTTAAAAAAAAAATTAAAAAAAAAATTTTAATTTACTAAATTATTTAGGATATGCTCCCATAATTTTTCAATTATATTTATTTGGTTGTTGGGTTTAAGCTGGTTTATATGCATTTCACTGGTGCTTATGCCAGATCATCAGTAAACCTTCACCCAAATTCTTGAAAAAGTTTAAAATTTTTATAAGTTATATTTTTAAATTCTCATTAACAAAATGAGAATTCAAAAAATAAAACAAAAAACTATAAAAAACTTTTTCAAAAACCCAACCAACAATTTTTCAATTTTAATTTATTTTATTTTTCTAATCCCTTTAGCATTTGGCTAACCGTTGATTAGATTAATTAGATTAGAAAAATAAAATAAATTAAAATTGAAAAATTGTTGGTTGGGTTTTTGAAAAAGTTTTTTATAGTTTTTTTGTTTTATTTTTGAATTCTCATTTTGTTAATGAGAATTTAAAAATATAACTTATAAAAATTTTAAACTTTTTCAAGAATTTGGGTGAAGGTTTACTGATGATCTGGCATAAGCACCAGTGAAATGCATATAAACCAGCTTAAACCCAACAACCAAATAAATATAAAAAAAAATTTTAAAAAAATAATTAAAATATATATAATAAATATAAAACAAAAAAAAAATAAAAAAAAAATAATAATAAAAATATAAATAATATTTTAAATAAAAAATAAAAAAAAAATAAAAAAAAAAATTAAAAAAAATTTTTTTGGCTCAGCTGGGATTCGATGCCACGTTTTCTCTAACCAGTATACACGTTTGTATGTATGTATGTTGTTGTTGTAATGTAGTTTTTGTGAAAAAAAAATCGAGGTGGTCGTGGGTTTTTGCTCATATCTCAGTTGTTTATGTACCGATGTTTCTGAATTTCAATACCGATCTACTCCCGACTATTTCTGATATTTTAATACCTCACCCGGGTCCGAGCGATGTCGGGGGGCTTTAAAAAGTTGATTTCATCATACACACGGACAGACTGACAGGGCTTAATCGACTCCCCTATTCATAAGCTTTCAGAAAATATATACTTTATGAGGTCGGAAATCAAAATTGTAGAAATTTCACATGGAATGACAAACCTATATATACCCTTTTTCACTGTGTGAAGGGTATAAAAAGAGACAACACTACGTTTTTACTAACAAACACACACAAATTAACGATACTGAGAGCTGTAAAGAAAAACATTACAATTCTAATAACTGAACCATAAACATAAATCATTTTACAGCTGACAAAATGATAACTGGCTACCAAAAAGTATTGCCAACTTAAAATCTATACTTCTATAAAAAAAAAAACACCCAGTATAACTGCCTCGGTATTAATTCTGAAATTTACAAACGAAAAGAAATTGTATTAGCTTGCCACAGCTGAGGTTTTTAGTATAAATATAAATAAATACACGGTGGTCGTTAATACAGAATAACGGATTTTATATTTTAAAGCCCATCAATATAGGCATCATATTAAATGTATTGACTAGTAGAAAAAATTAGAATATTGAAAAGTTATAATCCAAGATGACATCTAAAACAAAGTGGAGATTACATGTTCTTTTTTCAAATCTAAAAAGATTAAATGCTAGTTTTCAATTATAAAAGTTTATTTGAACTGAAAAGTACACATTCGTGACCTTTCTTGATAAAATTTCTACTACACAATGATTTGTTTTTTCTTTTTATATTTAAATTTTTAAATGTCAGGTACTGATGTTGTTCTTGTAGTACAGTATTTCGAAAGAGTTTAAAAGAAACACAAAGAGTTTTTCATTCCACATTGAGCAACAACAAAAAAGCAGCATGTTTATCATAACTTCAGGTATTTTAAATAAAATGTCAATCAAAATATACAACACAACAACCTTAAAACCAATTAACGTACGAGGCAATAGAGAAAAAAAAATGAAGGAAAATTGTTGCTGACGTTAATGTCGTTTAGTTGGGAACCGTAGGCGACGCTAATATGTTTTGTTTTACATAATTAAAAGCACAGCATATCAGCTAACACATTTCAAACAACAAACGCTTATGGTGATGGTGATATCAGTTGTGTTATTAGAAAGTAACATAAGACAATTTTGTAGTGAATTTATTATAAAGATAAAAATATAAAGATAAAAGCAGAATATTAATAAAGAGATTATTTGAATTTCTTTTTTTTTTTTTTTTTTGATATGCTGAGAATGTATTACTTAATTATTTATGTAGAGTACATATACTAACTAGGGTGAACGACTCGGTTTTACAACTGGTGGAAAATCCGGCTTTTCTACACTTTTAGATGTCGGGTTTTTACAAATGTTGGCATTTCAAATGGCCGAGTTTTTAGTCCCTAAGTTTATGTTTATTTACTCTTACAACCAAGTGTACCCTAATAACAACAAACATTTTAAAATTAAAAATGGCTTTTTTGTTTTTCGAAATATTCCCCTTGATAATCAATACACTTTTGCATTAGTTCAAACCATTTGTCATCATTTCCTTACACCACTTGACGTGAGCGTTTTTTTGAGCGATTGATAAATTATAATTATAAATTATGGTCATGCAAAATCGAATACATTTAAGTATAAAAATATGCCGCATGACGATCTTGCATTATCAGTTCAAGCGCTGCATCGAAGTTTAATGGCAAAACAACCGATTTTGGACGACCTACACGGAATTCGTCGGCGACGGAACTACGACCACGATTGAAGTCACTATACCAGCGATATACTGTGGTTTTTGATGGTATTTTATCGGCATACAAAGAACTGAGTTTATCGACACATTCTTGTTGAGATAAACCATGTCGAAAGTTGTGAAAAATAGTCCAACTTTCTCTTGAAATTTCCTTTTTTTGTTAAATTGATTTCTGAACTCACTGTACACAAAACAAATGGCATTTGTACATTAAAACGTTATACGTTTATGCTAAAAAAATTTTATTTTATTACGAAATATAAATAGTTCCCCTCGTATATTAAAAAAATGTTTGCTGGGTACATGACAAACAAGTAATTTTGTAGGGGTTCAGAAGTTTAAACAAATTGGTCCATAAGAACCGTTATCAGAAATATATATTTTGTGCAGTAATTATCTTGCCTATAGGTGTAGGCTTTTAATAAAGCCCAATACTCTAAGAGACAAATAATTCGAAATGCCCATTGGTGTAATAGCACTACACTCTAGAAAACGTAATCTTCTTGTGCAGAGTGGCGAGCAATTGCAGAGGACTTCCTCCGCGGTCTCATTATCCATATCGCAAAACCGGCACGTCACTATATTTGACATTGGCAGTTTAACTTAAATAGTATTTGATATTGCACTAACACTCTCAAATCCTTTCTGTGCAGGGAGAGAGGTTCCCTAGGTTTCGCCCTTGAGAGTAACACAGTCTGACGTTGACCCTGAGCTAATATCGCCAGTAGTGGAAGCAAACTCAGCGTCAAGGAGAGCGGATAATTCACCATTAATATATATTATGAATACCACAAAGCGGCTCCGGGATAATAATTAGACGGGTCACCCCACACTTTGTAATGCCAAGGCAGTTGAGGACGCCAATAAATTCCGGCTCTAAAGCCGAGTTGACATCATAAACCATAAGTGCTTTTAAAGTCACTTGGTCATCTGTGAGGATGTAAATGCGAGATTTCCCCACATTTTTTCTCAAAGATTCGTTGGCACTGATACAAATGGCATAAATTTCAGCCTGAAATATCGAAGGGTAATTGCCCACAGGCAGGGCAAGTCCAAGATGGTCGCCACTACAAAATGGCGTACAATTAATTTATATATAAGTTAAATCTAGTAATTTGAATCGTACAAACTTCACCACCCCACCCCCCCCCCCCCCCCCCCTCAATATTGGTATCAAACGAAAGGACTTGGCCAGTAAAATACAGTAAACAATGAAAAAGTTTAAATTCAAAATGGCGCCCGAAGTAAAATGGAGAATATATGGGTAAAAAAAGTAACTACGATTTTGCACCCACCAAGCCCCACAATATGGATATCAAAATAAAAGTCTTGACAAGTAAAATACAGTAAATAATGAAAAGGTAAAAATCCACGATGGCGCCCTAAAGAAAATGATGGAAAGTTTTTTTCTCAAACCCATCAATATGGGTATCAATTGAAAGGGCTTCACAAGTAGAATATAACTAAATATGTAAAAAATTCAAAATCAACTATGGCATTGGAAATATTTAAGCAAAATGACATCTTGCATTAAATCAGATATCTAAGCTAAGCTGCAATGTGGTCACTATACCTACGTGCATGACGGTGAAGGATATTATCAGATTCGGCACGACCGACTATAGCACCTTAACTTGTTTTATTTAAATATAAATTTCACAGAATTTTTTATAATTTAGTGATGTTTTTGTTTTATTTTTTTATAAAGAGAGAGAATGTAAAAAAGATCTTTTTTCAAAAACATTTTCATGATTTTCTAAAATTGACTTAAATCACTTCCCATATGAACTTCTAAAAGAAAGGTTGGTAATTTTTCTTGAATTTGTTAAAAATTACTCTATTGGCTGTGTATATGAATGAATGGAGTGTTAATATATACAATACTGTGCAATTTATTTGCAGAAAATTTATTTTCGAATTTATTGAAATGAATTAATTTTTCTGGGAAAAACAAATTTTTCTCTGGTAAATATTAAGCCACTACTTATTAAATTCATAAAAACAATAAAAGTTGAAAGTACAACGCAATTGTTTTGCTATTTCGCTTTTAATAGATTATTGTTATGTCATCAATAAAAACATCTTAAACTATGTATAGCCATTAGTTACAAAAATTAAAAAAAATATATAAAGGAATTCTGTTTTAAAATTAAGAAAATATTAAAATGCACTGTACTGCATATTGGAAAATTATTTTTATTATTATTTTATGTATCTGCACTTAACGATTAGTGTATTGTAGTATCTGCCACAATTTACATTTTGTTCTCACATTTAGAGGTCTTTTGTTTATTGTTGTTTAATTTTAATTTTCTGATATACATAATATATACATACTGACTACATACATATGTATATACATGCTACATACATAAATACACATATCCATACATACGTACGTAAATATGTACATGTTTGTGTGTATTAAAATCATGCACCATTACTTGTTGTTTATTTTTTCTTAATAAATTTTAAAAAATATATGTATACATATAGTAATCAACAAAATAAAAAAAAGAACATTTGCAAAATACCTTCTTAAGTTGAGAAAATTATAAAGTAAACAAACCGCCTTTTAATATTTTATTCACTAAATACGGGTGATGTGTACTATTCTTCTAGTATTATACAGGGTATTTTTAAGAGGTTGCATTTTCCAATAGGGATTAAACTGACAGTCAGCTGGCTGGTTTGGATTATATATCTAGATCTATATCAGGTCAATTGTATAACTTGGTGTTGTTAAAAAATATATAAAATTCGTCATTTGGAGGTGGTGACAAATTTGCATTTATTCTACAAGTCGAAGTCTTTCATTTGATGCCCATATTAAGGTGATTAATAAAAAATATGTAATAGCCATTTTTTTAATGAATGAATTTGTAAAAATATTTTATCCGCCATTTTTTTCGTACGCCATTTCAATATTAATTGTTTCAGATGTTTTAAAGCAAAATAATTTAAAAACACCCTGTCAGTTGAATTTCGTTGCTTATTTTTCAGTCGTTTTCTAACCGATTTTGCAGTTTTTTTCTCAAAAAACTTGTCTAACTTTGACTGATAATCTGGAACTTCGAGATCTTGGTTTATATTACAAAAAAAATCCATTTTTTTTTGCCTATAGATTTTCGAAATCTTGACTGATTTTTCCAAAGCTTTTTACTCTCTAAAAGCAATACAAATATGTTAAAGTGAATTTCTTAATACCTTAGATGATATGTTGTAAATCGAACATTTTTTTTTAATTAATAAATATACATTTAACAAAAAACCCTATAAATACAAAATTTAAAAAAAATTTTTTTTGAATATTTCGAAAAATTCCCTGAAGGAAACCTGGGGGCAAGTGTCTCCAAGTCACCAGTTTTGTCGACTATTGTGGTGACTTCTTGGCGACATTGTCAACAAAGTGTCTACATTTTTTTTAATTTTCTTTGCTATTTATTGAATTCCAAATATTATGTAAATTTCTTCGATCTTTTTATATTAATATATTGTTTTTATTTATTCGAGCTAAAGATCACTTTTTTTATAAAAATTAGCTCGAATAAATAAAAACAATATTTTAATGAATTCCTTAATTTTTTTTAATAAAACATCATATTTTAACAAAAGTTTCATTAACGACGTCTATTTCAGAAAAGTATCAAAAGTGTAGACTAGAATTACTAAAATGAACTAGTGAATCTATGGTGACAATGTCTACATATGGTCCCAAAAGAACTGCCTACTCAGTAGTACCAGTGTCAGTAGTAGATTTCCAAAGACACGCACATGGTAAATGTCTATAGTAAAAAGCATTGTCGGGGGTATAATAAGTCAGTAGTACTGGTGACAGTGTCAATAGTGAATCAGTACTGATTCACTAGTGACATTTCCTACAGGGTTATTAGTTTAGTGCTGGCTTTTAATCAAATAAAGATCTATAAAACAAACAAAATTGTACTATACATACATACATAGTATATACATATACATATGTATGTATAGTAGAAATAAAGGGTTTTCCAATAGGTACTTGACAACTTTGAATTTAATTTGTGAACGCACTATTTTATTGATAATCTAATTGTTACTTTCCTTTTTTGAGTAAACTAAACATTTTCATTATGGTAAAGTACACGAACATACAACGTATACAAATTACAAAAATGTACTACCGCAACTTTAAGAGCGTCAACTTCGTTATCCTCGCCCTTAATTTTACCCTTCACCTGTGGTGCACAAGGGTATATATAGCTTTGTCATTCCGTTTGTAATTTCTACAATTTTCATTTCCTACCCCATAAAGTATATATTTTCTGAAAGCTTATGAATAGAGGAGTCGATTAAGCCCTGACCGTCTGTCTGTCTGTCCGTCTGTCCGTCTGTCCGTGTGTTGGTTGAAATCAACTTTTAGAAGCAACTATATGTTCCTCAGATCTGTATATGGTATCAATCTCTTGGAAATATCCAGGAATGAATCGCTATTGAAATTCAGCACAATCGCCCCATAACTTTCTGAGATATGAGCAAAAAACCACGACCACCTCGTTTTTTTCACAATTACAACAACAACATACATACATACATACATGTGAAAAACATACCAAACAAAAAAAAATTACAAAAAAAAAAAATATCAAAAATAAGAAAAAAATAATAAAAAAATCTACAAAAAAAAAATTAAAAAAAAAATTTAAAAAAAAAAATTTAAAAAAATTTTTTAAAAATTTTTCTAAAAAAATTTTTTAAAAAAATTTAAAAAAAATATAAAAAAAAATAATAAAATATAAATAATATATTAAATAAAATAAAATAAAATTTTTTTGGCTCAGCTGGGATTCGATGCCACATTTATTCTAACGTGTACGTATGCACGTATTTTATATGGGATGAATGGTGATACAAACAATTGTTATTGCATGACTACACGTTGTGAAGGGTATATAAGATTCGGCACGGCCGAATATAGCACTGTTACTTGTTTTTTTGCTTAACGGGTTCGCCAATAAGCAGAATATGCGTTAATGGTCTGGTGAAAATACACATGTGCTTCATGAGTCACAACACACGTTACAATCGATTTATTGAAGAGTAAGTTTGGTAAGCGTATTATCTCAAGACTCAAGACCCGGTAGACTTTTTTCTTTTGGGCTACGTCAAATCATTGGTCTATGCCAACAAGTCGACGACGTTGGAAGAACTTAAAGCCAATATTGAACGCGTTACAGCCGAAATATGTGACCGAATCATCGAAAATTGGTTTCAACGAATCAACCGCTGATGACCTGCCCGCGGTAGCAATATGAACGAAGTCGAGTTCCATTCATAAATGTTTTGATTGTATTTCAAGTCGATCACACAGTTTTGGAAATATCTGCAATGATTTGCGTTTTATTAAAAAAAAGTTGTCAAGTCCTAATTGGAACACCCGTTATAAATAGTTCAAAGATAGCAAATATATTAAACAAAAAAAAAACATTTATTGTTCATTACACAGCAATTGCTTCCATTTAGTTTTTATAATAAATTAAATTCTATTTTAGTTTTAATTTCTTGCCTTTGTTTCATCATTTCTATTGCATCTTGTTTTCTTTTAATAGTTAATGATACAATGGCTTAAATAAACACCATTAAAAATGATTTAAAAAGAAATAAAAATAGTTATTATAATGCTTTCATGAATTAAATATTTTGTAACACATTTTACATGTGTAAACAGCAGCGATAGTGATAGTTTGATTACAGAAATTGCAATTAAAATTATAACGAAATTTATGTGAAATAGAAAATTTACTCATGATGTAAGGAGTGAGATCGAAAAAAGCTTAACACACATTCGCCTCTTAACTGTTTTTAGAAGTAATATTTAAACTTTTTTTCTATCTTATTAACTTTAAAAAATATGTCAGTTATTATTTTTAATAACAACCATGTTGACTTGTGGGTAACGGCAGAGAAGTACGCGCTAAAATTATTAAAAATTTCCAAATTGGTTCTACAAAAAATTATAGGTCTGCAGTCAAATTGTTTCCAATGTTATTATTTTCCCATTGATAGGAAACCTATTTTGAGAAGAAAAAATATGTCTACATTATATGTATTGGGAAGGCCAAAAAATTTTAAAGCATATTTAAAGTGCTCCAAATATATACATATGTATGTATCTGGTAGAAAAGCAGACCGGTGATCTCAGTACCCGGACTAGCTGATGCAGGTTTGAAAACATACAAAGTCCAATAATTTCCAGACAGAAATACTGCTTAGAAGCCATAAATAGTGCATGGAAATTAAAAGCAAATTTCAAACAAAAGTACTAATATTCGCAGCTTCTGGGCAGTGAAACAAGCCGAGACAAAATTTTCGGCGGCGGCAGCTGAGCAGTTTTTAAGCGGCAGCGGCTACAGCAAATTAAAATCGGCGGCTCAAAATTTCAAAGTGACGTCACTAAAAATTTTTTTAAAAATTCTAATGGTAAAATATTGCTAAATTTTTCATCACTTTTTCGAAGAAAATTTCTTCTTGAGTCGACTGAAGTTGATCAAAACGGCGGCTTTTTTGAGCCGTTTTAATCCGACAAAAACGGCGTCGGCGCGCCGTCGGCTCTGAGCCGGTCGACTGCTTCCGGGTCAAAATATTTATGTTGCTTAGGCTTGAGGAAATGTGAAAAATAAGCCAATAGCATACAAAATTTCCTAAACTTTCTTCGATGTTGCTTGTTTACCGCTAAAAAAAACATATCATGTGTTAATACAGACCTTGAGCTATAAGTAATTGTGGTAAATTGGACTTAAATCCATTTGATCGAGTTTCGGTATTTGGATTATAATGATCCGAACATAAAAACTTTAATATTTATTATACTTATTACAGAAGACATTCAAATGCTTTGGAAATTAGAACCTGTTCTAATGTCAGGGTGATATTAATTTTTATTTAAAAACTTTTATTTCGTGATAATTTTCTGTGTTTGTTTTTCATAAATAGAAACTTACAAAATCTATAAAAAGTATTTTTTCTGTATTTTCCAAATGAAAATCCACTTTTATGTTAATTTTTATAAAAAAAAAATTACAGCAGCGTCTACTGTAGTGTAATACTTAATTAAAAAAATATTTTATAAACTTTTGTTTAAAAAAAATTTTTTTGTTATAATTTAAAACAAATGTAGTTAATAAAATTATTTTAGAAAAATGTCACCTAAAAAAATTTCTTTAAACTCTGTTTTTTAAGAATTTACTATCGATAGGTATTTCATTTTAAGAAATATATTTTCTATCTTTGTTCAAAATAATATGTAAAAAAATAATATATAAATGAAAAATATTACCATTAAAAATAAAAGATTGCAAAAATATTAACATATATTTCACCTGACCTTAAACCATATCATTATCTATGTAGTTATAAATGTACATACATCTATGGCATATTTACTTCAATATTGTCATAACTTAAAAAAACATAATTTTGACTAAAACGGCTTTGATAATTTTGAGACATTTTACTAATAAATAACTCTTAACGAAAGAGTGTCATTAAAAAAATTTAACTTATATTTTATAAGAAGGGGGAATTTATACGAAGGTACCTACCTACATATAACCTTTTTTAAGGTTTTTATAGTATTGAAACGTAAGAAAAGTCGTAATTTTTAAATTTCGCGCTAAATAAGAAATAGCCATTTTTCTCCAAAAGTATTAGACATTTTAAAAAACATTAATCCATCTTAAAGAATTTAATCTGAGGAATTTTTTACCACTCGTTTTTAAAGGTGGAAATTTTGAGTTAATACTCTATTGAAGTAAATAAGCGATAAGTATAAAGAAAATATATGTGCTTTATTTTTTAGATTAATTTATTAATGTAAATAAGTATATATGGCCATAAACGTAAGCACTGTGAACATAAAAACTATAAACAAAATATAGCACAGGACTAAAAGCTCTATTGTGCAGATGACTTTTGTTGATACTTGACCAAAATAAACAATATTAAACAAGTTTCATAGATTATTGTATCATCCCCAATCATCACTAAAATGTTTTCAAACAAATACTATATGTACATAGGTATGTACTTATGTATAAAAATACTACTAATGATAAAAAACAAACAAAAAATACAAATGAATCATTTTAGTTGTTGTTTTTGTATTGTTTGTGCTTGTACTATGTTTCGTAATATGGATTTATAGAAAAACATCCTTTGACATTTCTTTTTGTTTTTGATTTTTCTCCCAAATGGATAATAAAAGGTTGAACAAGTTTTTGATTAACAAGTTTTTTGTATAATTTAAAATCACCAAGCATCTAATGATTGAGTTTTCAATTGTTGTTTATTTTATTTAATTATAGAATATTAAACAACTTAGAATAATAAAAACTTAATCCAATGTTTGCCACTCACCCCTAATTATAATCGGGTTTTGCTTAAAATTACATTTGATATTATTATTTTATATTTCTTTTTTTATCTTTATTGAATGAACTTTGTTTTAATTACACACATCTGTATACACTTTGCTAATTTCACAAATATATTAATTTAAATTCTATGTTATTCTTAATTTTATTTGAATCAACACACACGAAAATTTTTGTTGTACCACTAGTGAAAAAGAAAATGAATTACCGATAATTTCTGTCACTCATTCGCAATGATGGTAGTCCAGCGATTTTTGTTTATTTATTGTTAATGATGAAAGACGGCCGAATATATTTATCAGCGATTTTTTATTAAGAAAAAACTATACAAGTTTACTCTGTTTCCAAGTTGCATTATATATTTAGGAAATTTTCAAATTTGACTGTTTTCATGGAAATTTCGACATGTAAACCGCAAATTTCTATATGTAGTAATTTATTGTGCAATTATTGCTTTGCTGCTTGCTTGAGCAATTAATTATTGACGCAATTAGCTTCAAAATCGTTTAATTTTCTTTAAGTTTCTTCTTTTTCTTTGCAAAAGCAAAGGTAAATTAAATTAATATTACCTGATAATAATAACTGAGAGTGAGATATTCCAGAAAACCATAAAATTTTAAACCAAAATATATAATTTTATAATCAAATTACATGTGTCGTGTTGTCCACTCAAGGAAAATGTACATACTTTAGCAATAAAGAGCCGTTGTTCTGCCGTCGTTTTTGCTTATGCTGAGCAATAAAAATTGCTATGTGGAGACCTAGCGTTACAATGACTAAATTTTATCACGTATAGACACTAATTATTCTTAGCTACCATATCGATGCCTTACTTCCTCAACATCGTATCTTAAAATATACGGGTTCGACTTTTTCATATCAAACGATTGTTTTATGCTTTAACTAAAAAAGATTAGTATATTATTACTACTAATATACATAAATACAATCAATTCCTTAATATTTGCATTTAAACTTTTAACCAAACACCGAAGTATAAAAAGATTAACCGTTTTTTTTTTTTTTGCTCTCCTGAAAAATTTTATTTTTTAAGATTCGAGGTTGAGGAAGTAAGGCATCGATATTATGTGTCTATGTCCTTTTTACTTAAGTATAACGACATTATTTATACTAATCATTAGGCGTTACAAACCAAATTTCCATAGAAAATTAGTCTTATATACCCTTTATAAACCCTTATTTTCTATAAATAAGGCAGGCAGTTAAACTTAGAATTGCCAATAAATAAAAAATCACTTATAGTTTTTGGTTAGTTATTTTATATTTATTTTTGGGATTTATTCTGTGTGTGTGTATATATACATAAATAAATTTAGTTATATATAATTATGTTTCTGCTTCTTTTATATTTAATTTCTTTTTGTATAATTTTTTGTTTCTTATGGTTATTAATCTTTCATTTTCACAGTTAGTATATTTGTATGTGTATACTTTTGTGATCGTGTATATACATATATACTTGTATAATTAGATATATATTTTTTATATTTATATATTTTAAATTTTATTGGTATTATCTGCATAAATAATTATATGTATATGTATATGAATAATATATTATGTATATGTTATATTTTGTCAAACAAGATTTAATTTGTATTTTTGAATAAGCTGTTTCATTTTTTTTTACAGAAAATAACTAAAATATTTTATTAATTTAATTCCTGTTAATAAATGATTTTATTTAAACTTTTGAAATGTAAGGAAAAAAATACGAAACAAAGAACCAATTTTTTTACAATTATTTTTATAAATTCTTTTACCTTTTCTGTTTAGTCTGAGTTTTTTTCAATTTTTTATATATTTTGTTTACACATTTTTTATTTTAGAAATTCTACTATTTAGGCTAAGGTTTTCGTTTTAAAACACCTGTTGATATTGTCTTTGAGCGTTTTTACGCGATTTTAAACAAAATTATTATAAATTTTTTGAAAATTTTAAAAATTTTGACAATAAATATCTTACATAAGTATAAAGTTTTAATTATTGATTTTCTGAAGCAAATTTGTCTGACTCTATGTACATATATTTGGAATAGAAAGTTGTTAATGGTTGCATTTAGTGTTATCAACAAGTCCATATCAATTACATAACTATTTCTAACAAATTTTTGTTTTATTACTGTTTTGTTTTTTTTTTTTCCTTATTACCACGTTTGTGTTTGTTTTCTTACAGTCATTTGGTAAATTAAAATAAAATTTCAATATTCATTTAAAATACGTTTATTTAATTATTTAAAAAAAATACTTTAAAATAATTGTTTTGTAGGATTTTGTGACAGAAATTGAATTACGTTGAAAATTGACGCAGATTATTTTTAATTTTTTTTTTTGTTTTTTTTTTTTTGTATTTTTTCATATATATGTATGTATATATATAAAAAAAATAATTGATTTTGTGTTGATTTTCAAATGTGATATTTTTTTGTATGAATATAATATAAAATACATTCAAAAATGAAATGCTTAAGTTTTATACATAAGGAATATTTAAATTCAGATTAAAGTTTTTATACAATATATATTTATTTATTTCTTTTTTTTCACACATAAATTTGCTTTTTAAATAGAAAAAAATTTATAAAAAAATTTTGTTTTGCGATAAATTTTATTAAAGTTTTTGTTCTTGGTATTTAGTCAGTGTTTTTAGGATTATTTTAATTAATTTTTTATTTTTAAATTTAGTATTAGAAAACAAATAGTATGTATACGTATGTATATGTTTATATACATTATAATTATGTGCTTAAGAAAGGAGTATATAATTATTTTAAGATTAATAGGTTATAATTGAAATTTGGCTTTAGTTATATTTAGTTAACTAATATGTTATTCTTAAGTTTTTTTTTTTAATAAAGTGAGCAATCAATTAAAAATCAAAACATAAAATAAGAAGTAATTTAGGGTTTTTTGTAAAAAAAAAATTGAAAATAAATTATTGAACAAAATTTTTTATTAGATACAACTTTTTTATGCCGTTTTCCTCTATACATACATATATAAATTGTTTTTCATTTATCGGTGTTTGTAATTATATTTTAAATTAAATTTTTTTTATCACTTGATCGTTTCATTAACAAGTGGCATGTTACGTTTGGCTTGATCGTTTGTAATGAATATGAAGTGAAAACGTTCATATCTACAATATCTTATCCGACATAAAAAAGGAAACTAAATTATATTTTATGAGATTTCAATCACAATTTGTTTTTTTTTTTTAGAAAGGTAAATCTGTTCAAAACAAAGCTTTTTTAAATTATAAAAATAATAGGCTCGGATACAGTTTTTGGTGCACGTACAATTATCAGTTGGGAAAAAATTTATTTTTCAGTTTGTTATTTTATTTTAATATTTAAATAGTGTTTAATTAGTTTAATGTTTTTCATTATTATTTTTTTTTTAATCATTTTACTTAAAGTAAAGGAAGAATTGGAGAATATTCAACTTAAGTCTATAGAAAATAATTATAATTAAAGAACTGTTAGTTGTTACGCAAAATTTGACTGTCAGAGAAAAGGAATTAAATTCCCTATTTACAAGTGTTTAACTCAAATGTTAAAATAAATATTTGTTCAAATATAGGGGTTAGATTTTTTGGTTAGAAAAACTTTAATGGTTTTGGGTTATGTGTATCAAGGTGTATTTACTTTACACCTTGTTGTTTATTGAGTTTAGAATTAGCATTGCCAGATGTGTGTGAAAATATCATAAAAAAGAGTATTCTAAAGCTTTTTTTTTCTAAAATCTTTATATAAAATGTACGTTAATATTCAAACATATATTTTCTTTAGGTTTACAAGGTTAATAGAAAATTTTGTATATATTAACACGAGAATTTTTATTCATCAGTTAGTGTTCATTTAATAGCTGATTATTTTTTTCTTTAACTATTTTAAAGTTTTTGCCAAACTGCATAGATAAAAATAATTTTCTATCTTCGTTTATTTGTTTTAGATGCAAACCTCATACACAATATAAAAAATGTTAACAAAAAATTTCTCTTCGAACTGCAGTTACCTGATAAATTACTATGCCTTGAAATTTATTTTGAATATTTTATTTCAAAAATATTTTTTAAATCTTTTCTTTTTAAAGAAAAGTTTACTTATTTACGTAAAGTTTTTTTAATTAATGTTTTGTTAAAAAAGATTCTATTTTTATATAAAGTATGTAATTAATAAATTTTCGTAAAAATCTTTTTCGACTTGTTTTTAAATTCATAGAAAATGACTACTAACTGACTGTTTTCTTTAAACCCAACTCTTGGTAAACATAAAATTTAAATTTTATTTTCGGGAAATTATCCCTTAACAAAAAAATTTCCTGTTTAAAAAAAATTAAAAATAGGAATTAAATCATACTCATAAATGATAATGACAAAAAAATATTATAAAAAATAACTATAATAAAATATTCATTCTGGCAACGCTACGTAAACACAGTTATAAGTTTTGTACAAAAATTAGAAAAAAAAATAATTTTTAAAAAGTATACATAAATACATTAAAAGGTATATTTATGTACATACATACATACAAATGTATATACATAATTTACTCCT
Source organism: Phyto melanocephala (assembly GCA_941918925.1). Classification (NCBI taxonomy): domain Eukaryota; kingdom Metazoa; phylum Arthropoda; class Insecta; order Diptera; family Rhinophoridae; genus Phyto; species Phyto melanocephala. Next base: position 110,764,064 of record OW799237.1, read on the forward strand.
TACTCTTCTTTTGTTTTTTTTCCTCAGTAGGCGCTGCTGAACCGGCAGCAGAAGAGGTTGCTGTTGTTATTGATGTGTTAGCAGTTGTGGTACCGTGTGTTTTTTCAAATATTTTTTTGACTGTAGGCTGCTGGGCTGAAACCTGTGTTATGGGATGATTACCTAAAGCTGGTGTCACAGGTGTATCATCCAAGAATAATGGATTCTTAACTTCCATTTCAGCAGTCTATTTAGGCCACAAACAAGAAATTAATTAAAATAAGAAGAATAAAAAACTAATATTAAAAATACAACATACCGGAGCAAGGCCAGGACATTCGTAGACAGTATAATCGCCTTCTTCGTTTTCGTCATCGCTTTCTACGTAGGACATTTCACAGTTCTCTTCATTGTTTTGGCGATTTTCCATAGCAATTATTTGTTGTTTCTGATGTTGATAATGATACATTTGAGCACTTTGAGCCAATTTACGATCACCAGAAGGTGATATATCTTTATTAGGTCCTGTTACACCATAGGCGGGATATTCTACATCAGCAGCTGCCTTGCTTTTATTGTGGAACCTTAGAAAGGTTTATGAAATAAGTTATTTTTGTTTTTTTTTTTTAATATAAAAAATTAGCAAACTTACGTATACCAGGCTATTCCCAAAACGAATAAGCCCACTGTAGCCGCAGCACTGACACCAGCTATTAAGGCCACTACATACATGCCCATATCACCCTTCATACCCAAATGTTCTCTTAACACCATATGGCCATCGTTAACATCAGTCTGATGATTTTGGTCCACTTTTGGATTCAACTTATCAATTAAGGTGGTAACATCTTGATGTGCAGGTACTAATCCATTATTCTGCTTTACACCAGCTGCTACTGCGGCCGCGGCTGTTTGAGGTTTAATTCTATAAAAGTTTGTGTTACCAACACCATTAGCTGTTGATAAGCCAGCCTGAGCTGGTGATAATATCATAGTCGATCCCACTGTGTTTTTGGCATTATTGTTCTGAACTCCATCTTTATTGTCTATCTCCTCACTGGGCTTATATTCCTCGTATTCTTCGAGAACACGAGAATCTAGATCTTCCTCCTTATCTACCTCCACACCCACTATCTCACCGCCATTCTCATCATCCACCTCTTCCCGTATCACATTATCTTCATTATTTGCTTCTTCTGCATTTTCCCTTCTTTCATCATCCACCTCATAGTAACGTATATCGGTGGGGGAAACGGCAAATTTTATTTTGCCACGTTGATTATCCATACTATTTACAGTGGGATATTTATATGAGAAGTCGGCATTAGAATTATCATATTGGTCATATTGTACATTGGTATTGGGGCTATTCTCATTTTGTTCCTTAAGCTTACTCATATAGTCGTAATCTTCATTATCAGCAGCCATAGCTGCCAACTGTTGTTGGCGATAACGTTCTCTAAGTCGCTCTTCTCGCTGGCGTTGTCGCATCAATTGCAAATTGATTAATTCCAAATGTTGTTCAAATTGCTGCTGTAAACGCCTTCGGGCATTTTCTTCCATTAATTGGGTTAGGAAATCAGAATTCACTTCATAGGAACCTGGTGACTGTTGCAGTGGCCTACGACGAAGTCCTAAAAATAATGAAAATGGCAAATTAAAACACTTAATACAAAGATGTTCTTTCAGAATATTTAAGAATGTATGCAAAACATATCTATACATATACATAAGATTGAGCAGCTGAGATTAAAAACTCGTTCGTTATATAAATTAATAAATGAGATCACAATTGATTTTGAAAGTTGTTATTTTCAAGTTCTCCAAGAGTTTCCGAAATATAGGTTTTTTTTAGTTTTCCTACTGGGTCGTTTGTCAAAACTAATATTGCATTTTCAACAACTTTTAACTTTGTATTTCAATATGCATCCACCAACAACACACATACATATGTAAGTATATAGACATAAAGTTTAGCGTGACACGTAAAAAAAAACATTCAAAAAAATAAATTCGTTGGGGACCGAGTTTAAAAAAAAAATACTATAATAAAGCCAAGCAAAGACTGAGATTGCTTTCTATATACGATAACTGCTATAGCTCCCTGTGCTGAAACCACCAGGTCAACTGCATTTCAAATTTAGGAAAATAGAAAAACGAAAGATGGACTCTGAAATCTTGCAACCTTAAACCATTATTGAAACGAGAAAAGAAAATTAATGACATTATTCCAGATGATGTTGTAACTCTTTCATTACACCACTTTGGGTAAATTTAGAAATACTTATAATAAAGACTTGCAATTTTATGTTACGGTCTTGCATATCTAAATAGTGGTCCAACCCTAATGTACCATGTTAATTGTGAGTCACATCTTAACGTCAAGTTTTTTGCCCAACTCAATTTGATATTTCTTTATTTCAGTGTTTGACAAATTCAACCATGGGCACTATACAATGTGCATGGTAATTTTACAAAAAAAAAATCATCAGCTATGAAGCACAATTTTACCTCAGTGAATTCGTAATCCAGCAGAATTGCCGCATTTAGGTAAATAAGAATTCACGAGCTTGCCACATCAGCGGACCGTACTTTTTCGAAAATAAGGTTGGTTAAGCAGTTACCGTGAATGGTGTTCACTATTGCGAGATGATAACGAATTTCTTGTAGCCAGAAATTGAGAATATGGAGCTAATTGGGCGCCACTATCATGTGATTTTACACCGTCGGACTTCTTTCTTTGGGGATATTTAGGAGAAAAGGTATACTTCAATAAGCCCAGAACAATTTAAGAGCTAAATGATCAGATGATTCAGCACATTATCGACATTGAACCTCAGTTATGTTTCAGTGTAAGTGAAAATATGGACCAACGGAAAAAAGTATGCCTTCGAAGCCGTGGTGAGCATGTTATAGATCCTTCTATCATTATACAAAATATTGAGATAATTTTCTGAAAACTTTTTGTTTTATTTAAATTTAACATCGTGCGTCTTGGTTTGATTACCAATTATTGAACTCGCAATCAAGAACCCATAACATTTAAGAAATAAACCGAAAATTTGGTTAATGAGTAACGAACAAGTTTTGCATCTGAAGTCTAAATGTTTATATTATTTATATTTTTGGAAAATTTTTATGGCGGTATACATACATACTTATATGTATGTATGTTAACTATCTATAATTTATAATCTTTAAAATTTTTGCCTGCCTGTCTTTTTGTTCTATCTATCGTTCTAAATTCAATAGAATCTAAAACTACTGGTAGGGGTTTCATAGAATTCGGAATGGAGATATCATGGTTATCATGTTGGGTGCTTTTTAATATACGATATTTTATCAATTAAAATAATACTAAAAAATATATAAATAAAAATATATCCGTTCGATAAAATACCTATTTTAACTAATGCCAAGTTGTAATAATGGCCCTAAGGGTATTTTGTTTAAAAGTCCCATTATAGTGATTGTTTTATTCATATTTTTAATCGTTAATTTTTTAATTCTATAATAATTTTTTTTTTAATAATTACCAAGTATCTACTAGTTTCATAAATCTATATATATAAAGGTGAAACTCTGTGTGTGTGTGTTAGCTATAGACTCCGAAACTGTAAAACCGATCGGGCTCAAACTTTAATAAGTTGTTGTACACATACCAGGGAGTGTTTATGGGTGAAAAAAAGTGGGCGGAGCCACGCCCATAATAAATTAGTTATCAGTTTTAGCTACTTGCACTTGACCGATTTTTTTGAAACTTTGCACACATATCGAGCTGTCATGACTAAATAATTTCGTGATAAGAAAAGTGGGCGGGGCCACGCCCCTAAAAAAGTTTTAATTTTGAGGTACTTGCACTGGACCGATTTTTCTGAAACTTTGCACACATATTGAGCTGTCATGGCTTTATAATTTCGTGATTGAAAAAGTGGGCGGGGCCACGCCCATAAAAAATTATTTATCAGTTTTAGCTACTTGCACTGGACCGAATTTTCTGAAACTTTGCAAACATACTGAGCTGTCATGACTTTACACTTTCATCATTAGAAAAGTGGGCAGTGCCACGCCCATTAAAAAAAGGTATCATTTTGAGGTACTTGCACTGGACCGATTTTTCTGAAACTTTGCACACATATTGAGTTGTCATGACTATACATTATCGTATTTAGAAAAGTGGGCAGTGCCACGCCCATAAAAAAAGGTATCATTTTGAGGTTCTTACACTGGACCGATTTTTCTGAAACTTTGCACACTTATTGAGCTGTCATGACTATACAGTTTCGTAATTAGAAAAGTGAGCAGTGCAACGCTCATAAAGAAAAAGTTATAGTTTTTAGCCTTGCACTTGATATTCGATTAAAATTTAGAATGCGATTAAAATTCATGAAGGGGCGTAGCAACGCGCGCCGGGATTGGCTAGTTTATTATAAAACTTAAACAAATCAATGAATAACCTATTGATAGAACAACTTTAACAAAGGTTCAACAAAAATTCACTTTTTTTTGCCTTGACGTGTTTTAAGATAATTAAATCAATTCCATAAACTTGAAACGCGTTCATATATGTATGTATGTATGTATGTGTGTATGTATGTAAAACAAGCACAGTTAGGCAGAAAGGATATTATTTATTACTATTTTTGTAATATTTATTTTTAGATCTTACTTGTTTAAATATAAAACTTATCTAATTCGAAAAACATTTAAATATTACTTTTAATATGCATGTGTGTATGTATGTATTCAAAATATAATTTTTACGGTTTTGTCTACGTAAAACTAGGAAAATGTTAGTATCATTAGCACCAAGATGGTCATAACTTAAAAAGATTAAGATTGTTAAAATATGTTTTCATATTGCAAGTTGGTTGGCAAATTTTTTTTTTTTTTTTTTTTTTTGTAAACAATTCTCGTTTTGTGAAACTACAAAATAAAAATTGACTTGACTGCATAAAAAACTTTTCATCTTATAGGTTTACAAAACAAAAATTCTTTTTATACCCTTTACCTGTGGTACACAAGGGTATATGTATATAGCTCGGTCATTTTGCTTGTAATTTCTACAATTTTCATTACCGACCCCATAAAGTACACATTTTTTGAAAGCTTATGAATAGAGGAGTCTATTAAGCCCTGAAGTGTTGTTTGAAATAAACTTTTAAGAGCAACTATATGTTCCTCAGATCTGTGTATGGTATCAATCTTTTGGAAATATTTGGGAATGAATCGCTATTGAAATTCAGCAAAATCGCCCAATAACTTTCTAAGAAATGAGCAAATAAACGCGACTGCCTTTATTTTTTCCCATATTTTTACCACCAAAATTAAAAATTTTCAGCCATAGAATAATTTATAGATACCTTTGCTACTATTTGTAGATATAATATGCCTCTAGAGATATTCGTGCAAGATTTTGGATAAAGCGGGCTCTAATTGGTAAAGTTATAGGCAAATTTTTTTTTTAATATATATTCCAAAAACTTACAAGCGAAAATCAATTTTTTTTTTAGCTTCTAGACAACCGAGAGAGTCAATATTGGTATCATCTGCAAGGACTTAACTAGCACAATATAAGCACTATAAGAAAATTAAATTTCATGTTGGCCGCCACTACAAAATGGCGGACAATAAATTTATATATACAGAATACAGTAAATTATTTAAAAATGTAAAATCGAAGATGGCGTCTAACCCTAAATGGCGGATCAAATTTTTTTAACCCCATCAATATGGGTATCAATTAAAGGGCTTGACTAGCAGAAAACAATTAACTACGTAAAAATTCAAAATCAAGGATGGCGTCGGAAATATAGCACTCTTACTTGTTATTATTTTTCATTAAAATTTTTGCAAATTACTTAAAAATTACAGTTTAAAAAAAAATTATTTATTTGACATTATAAAGTATAAGAAAGTAGTCTATTGCTCTGTTAAAATATTGTACTAAAATTTTGAGTTATGACCCTCTTGTATCAAATAAGCGATACATATTGGTACGTATGCTGGTACTATACAAATATTGATATATTTTTCCTTATAAGGACTAAAATGGACAATACCTATTGATACACATATACACACATATTTATAATAGTATTTGTAGTTACATACATACATATGTATAATAAATATTAGAATATATACACAAATAAGTAAAGAATAGAATGGGAAGCAATAAAAAATTATATACCATACAGGTTTTCGTGACGTAAAAAGAACTAAATGAAAACACAAAGTCCCCTACCATTAGACTGTAACAAGAACAACAACCCCCATAATATTATATTATCTCTTTACCATGATTTACCATGTGGAGGGAGGAAGCACTTGTTTGTTGAGTGGTTTACTACTGAATGCAGCACAGTTCAGACATCTGAATTTGTTTTATTTTCAAAAACTACATATATATGTTACCATATAAAATAATTATATCATATGTAAGTATATTTTTGAAAATTTATAAATAAATATTGAAATTAAATTCCTTTTATAAAATATAATTAATATTTACAGATTTTTACTTTTAATATTTCAAAAAAAAAACATGTAAAACGCTTAAATCTGCTAAAATATTTCATTTCCTACACTTTTTGCACTTTTGTCATTTGCAATAAGCTGAAGAAAAAAAAACATTGTTAAGGCTTGTTAAGATACCTTTTGACCTTTGACCTCTTCTAATATGTATAGCTACTTTTTTCTAAATCGATAATAAATCTGGCATCTTTATTTTCTATTGTACATAAATCACAGCCATTTTTGCTTATGTATCAGAGATGGAATTATAGAACTAAGAAGTGTATTTAAAGTTAACAGCATGCTTTTAGGATTTGTTACAAAAATTATAACATGAGTTTTGACTCAAGGTAAAGGATGCGAAATATAATTGTAATGAAAATTTTTTAATAAATTCTAATAAAATAATAAATAATAAAATTTTTAATAAATTTTCTGTTTGTTAAAAATTTTAAATTTATAGCGTGTTAAGTCTTAGAGAAATTCATTTGTTCGTTTTTCAAGCAAGTAGGATTTTTAATATCTTAAGTGTTTAAAAAAAGTTTACAAATTTTCGTTTGTAAGATGTTGCATTAATTAAGCGCTTATCAAATTTTGAACAAAAAAAAATTGTTGGAAAATGTTTTAAAATTCTTTATTCGGTGAACTTACTTTTTATGAACAATTTAAAAAAAAAATTTTTCTTAAACGAGTAGTAGTGCTATATTCGTGCCGTATTTATATACCCTTTAGAATCACACAGAAAAAAGAGTGTCTAATAAATGCCTAATAAAATAGAACAAAATTAATAAGATTTCTCTATAGTTTTTTTTCAAGAAGGAAGTCTTATTATTTTAATAAGGAAAACCTTTTTGACAAAATCAAGAAGGAAACTTATGGTTATTACTAGGTTTCCTTATTGATTTTTTTAAAAAGGTTTTCTTCTTGATTTTATTAGGCTATCTTTTTGATTTTTTTAAAAAGGTTTTCTTCTTGATTTTATTAGGCTATCTTCTTGATTTTTTTAAATGATACTTCTTGATTTTATTTGATAATTTTATTGACTTTATTTATTTATATATTTACTTAGAAATACATTTAATATAATTAAAAAAATGTTTTATTTTTACTAGTATCTTTCTGGATAAGTATTTTCGGCCATTATTATAATTTTTCGTTAGTTAAAGGCAGAATTTTGTTAGACCGATAAATGGCTTTTTATTATAAAACGTTCATTTATTATATTTTTATCAATTAAATATTATTTTTATTATTATTAATAATAATAGATAAAAATGTCAAAATCCTACCTTTAACTAATGGCAAGTTGTAATTATTGTCCTTAATACATATATTATAATTTTTATAAATACATTTGATATAATAATAGAAGTTAAGTTCTATTACCAGTATTTTTTTTGATAGAGTAACTAAGTCCATTGTTCAGTAAGTAAAAATGGATACTGCTGTCCTTTTACGGTATTTTTAAGAAGGTTGATAAGGCTAGTGCCACATATACATAGAATTTTCTGCTGACATCTGTATACCCGGAACTACTAACTCTGTCAGATATAAATGGTAAATTCTGAATCAATACTTCGGTTAAAATATATATTGTTGATAAAAATTATTTTTTACGTACCATATTTCTCCTCCATTCCCTTAAGCCTGCTTTAAACTTTACAAGCTCCCCAGTATATTTTTGGTCCAATTTATTAAATAATTTTTCAATGTCTTCAATTTCCATTTTTTTCAATATAGTTGTTGATGCAATTCCAAAACTTGAAAGAATGTGGCACGTTTCATCGCACAGTTCCCATGATTTAAAAAGAGGCAAAACTTGTTTGGTCCGCCATTATTATATTACGTACATTCTACGTACACACTTACATATACATATGTTATCTTATTTTATTATATTAAATTAGATGCACTATTTACAATTAGATTTTTTTCATTAACATTAAATTTTATTTTAGTGGACAAATATTTATTTGTTCTTCCGACTTGTTCACTTCCTAACTGTTCACTTTCAACTAAAAGTATAATTTTAATATGTAAAGTGCAAAAAAGTAGAGTTATTAGCGGCGACACATGTACAAACATGCACATATCAAAGTCTTTGCAGCAGAGAAATATTTCAGTAAAAAAACGTGAAATTGTCTCTGTGTTGATTTATATACATAAGTCTGGCAACCTTCGATGGTAAAAGACGTCAAATTATTGTGCAGAAGATTTTTTTCTGAAAAAAATTAATTTCTTTTATATCATCGTTGTTATTAAATAATAAAACGGTTTTAAAATAAAGTTTGAAAGGTGCTTTTTTTATTGGAGTGAAAAAACTATGGCTGGAAACAGACGTAAAAGTTTAAATAATAAAAACAAAACTATTTGTTTGCAATGTAAAACTGAAGTGTTAGCTAATGAAGATGCGTTGCAGTGCGATGTTTGTAATAAAACGCTGCATTCAATATGTACGAAGAAGGATAAAAAGCAAATTGAAAAATTGCTTAATAATGCTTCTCTAGAGTTTACATGTCATTTTTGCCAATCAAGTGAGAGCGCAGGTGTTGTGAGTGAGTTGACTGAAATAAAATCTAAACTTAATCAGCTGGATGATATTGGGGAGTCAATTAAATTTATGTCCTCCCAATATGATACGATTTTAAAAGGTGTTACAAATAATAACAATAAAATTAATAATTTGCAAAAGGAAAACAAATCACTACGTAATGAAGTTAAACAACTAAAATTGAGCATTAAATTTTTAAACGATGTCAGAGTACAAAACGATTGTGTTATTAATGGAGTAAAAGTTAAAGATGAGAAAGCAAAAGCTATTGATGTTGTTTTAAATATTGCTCAGAAAACTGGTGCTGATATATGTGAGGATGAAATTGATGAGGCTTATTTTTTGAATACGAGAGGAAACTCTTCCAATATATCTACTGAACCAAAAAAGAAGTCTATTGTTGTAAAATTTTCAAATAATAAAAGTAAAAGGAAATTTATGACTGAAAAAGCAAAAATGAAAGATATGGATGATTTTAAAAAAGTATATGTCAATGATTTTCTATGCAAGGAGTCCATGGAAGTGTATAATTATGCAAAATCGCTTAAAGAGGTTGGATATAGTTTTGTTTATACTAGAGGAGGAATTATATTTGCAAGAAAGGATTCCAACTCAAGACCATTTCGTATTAAATCAATGGATGATGTGGATCGGGTTTTACTTAACTCTTCTGGTGGTGGTGGTGGTGGTAGAAAAAATGGTTCTGTGGTTCATGTTGAAGCAACTGATGATGAAAGTGATGATGATGATAATGGTAACGTTGATGAAGGTGATATTTAGTCCTTTTTTTTAATATTTATAATTTATAATTTATTTATTTTTTTTCTTGTATAAAATATAAATGCTTTTTTTTTACTATTTTTTTTTTACATAAATTATGAATTCAAAGTATTTTAAAAATTTAAATTCTTATAATTGTTTTATTAATAAATACAATAAAAATTGTTTGAATATTTTATCTGTAAATATTAGGAGTGTTTCTTCAATATCCAAATTTAATAAATTTAAATATGAACTTAGCAAGTTTAAAGAACTTCCTGACATAATTGCTATTCAGGAGACTTGGTTCGACAAGCAATGTATAAATCTATACTCAATTTTCGGTTATGAAGTTGTTAACTGTTGCAGAAAGGATGGATATGGCGGGACTTCTATATTTGTGAAGTCTGTTTTGAATTATAAGATCAAACAAAATTTAAGTAGAGAATTTTTAGATATAATATCAATAGAGTTGTCAGATGTTAAAATAATGAACAAACCTTTAACGATTGTATCAGTTTATCGGTCACAAAAATGCAACGTACTTACACTTCTTGAACAAATTGAGGATCTTCTTAATTTGAATAATGGTGTTCCATGCTTTTTCGTAGGTGATATTAATATTGATATGTTGTGTAATGACAGGGATAAAAATCTTTTAAGTAACCTATTTTCCGAATTTGATATGCATTCTTGCCACAATCTTGTAACAAGGCCTTTAAGTGAAACGTCTATTGACTGCGTTTTTACGAATTTAACTAACCAAGTATATATATATTCTATTGAGAGTAATCTAAGTGATCATAATATGATAAGTTGTTATTTGGATTTGGAATTTACGTTTCAGGATGTAATGATTAAGAAAAAGTATGAAATTGATTACAGCAAATTCAAAAGCTACTTAGATAATAATTTATTAAAAGGTAATTCATCTTGTAATAACTCATCTGACTTGTGTCAAGGCTTAATAAACAATCTTTCAGCAGCTGTTATACATAGTACGAAAATTACTACCAAGCGTTTTAATGATCGTAAAAAACTTACACCATGGATATCTGACAACTTACTTAACTTAATTGCATTTAAGGACAATCTACTAAAGGCACGAAGGAAAAATCGTAGTGATAAATCCATATCGGAACGATTAAAAAGAATTAGCAGAATCATTAGAATAAGCAACAATAAACTAATGAATGATTATTATTCATATAATTTAGAAAATTGTAGTGGAGACCCAAAGAAAACTTGGCAATTTTTGAATAAAGCGCTAGGTAGAAAAATAACTGGAATAAAAAGTGTTGTAAAGCAAGATGGTTGTGTTTTAACAAAAGATAAAGATAAAGTTGAAGCTTTAAATGATTTTTTCGTTGATATTGTTGATAATATGCAAGCCAATATTACGACAAATGCAAGTGATGATATAAACTGTTTCCGTACTTTAATTCCTGAAAGGACAACTTTTGAGCTCAAAAAGGTAAATAGAACCAAAGTTGGGAATATTTTGAATACTCTGGACAATAAAAAAAGTCCGGGTTATGATAATATTACGCCTAGAATGCTTTTAATAAGTGAGAATGTGGTAGTTGATATTTTGACTGAGATTTTCAATAAAATGATTGATGAAGGGAACTATCCTGATGTACTTAAAGTACATAAGGTAATTCCAATACCAAAAGTTACTGGATCTAATAGTATTGAAAGTTTTAGACCAGTTTCTGTCTTGTCAGCTGTGGATAAAATTTTTGAAAAAATTATATGCGAACAATTATCTAATTATCTTGATGATAATAACATTTTATTTCAAAGACAGTATGGTTTTAAAAAAGGAGCAGGAACCGAAGAAGCAGTAGTGAATGTTATTGATTACATATGTGGTGAGCTTGATGCTGGGTTTAGTGGTGTTGCAGGAGTATTTTTTGACTATTCAAAAGCGTTTGATCTCGTAAATCATGACTTTTTGGTTAAAAAGCTTTCTATACTAGGCGTAACAAACACAACCCTGGAAGTATTTCGTCAATATTTGACTAACCGCATGCAATTTGTTCAAATTGGTGGATGTAGCAGCTCTAGGCGTCCAGTCCAATGTGGAGTCCCACAGGGAAGTGTCCTTGGACCATTATTGTTCAAAATTTTTATCAACGATATAAAAAACATACATTTTAATGGAAAACTGTATATGTATGCTGACGATGTTTGTATTTTTTACCGATATAAATACCAACAAGTTTTACAAACTCAAATTGAATATGATGCGGCTATTTTAAGTGAGTTTTCACGATGTAATCGACTTATTTTGAATCCAAATAAAACTAAATTTGTAAGATTTAAACCATACCGATCAAGGAGTGATGGTGAGATGGTGGTTCATATTGGTGGAACGTCAATAGTTGAATCCGAGATGGTTAACTATTTAGGCATTCAATTAAAACATAATTTATTATGGGATGAGCACATAAATTTGTTAAAAACTAAAATTTCATCTGGAATTGGTATTTTATACAAATTTAAAAATAAACTTAATTCTGATGTTAAAATGCTTATATATCAATCACTTATACATTCTCATTTAACTTATCTTCCTATTATTTATGGCTGTAAAGTTAACAGTTCACTAAAGTCCCTTCAATCTGCTCAAAATAAAGCTCTAAAGCTGGTTTTTAATCTTCCGATAAGATTTTCAACGTTAAATTTATTTAAAGAATATGCTAAAAAGGTTCTTCCAGTAAGAGGCTTATATAAACAAAAAGTTTTAACATACGTTTTCAGGAAAATTAGAGGAGGAGATGTCCGTGGTTCCAGGCAGTTTACTCAAAATATTTTACATACTCGAAGAAATACTAGACAAGCTCTAAATCTAAATACTATAAGATGTCGTTTAGAATTAACAAAACAACGCATTGCTTATGTCGGACCAAGTGAGTATAATAAATTGTCAATCAATATTCGTAATATACAAGCTTTATCTACATTCAAAAAATCCATTAAAGATCTTTTACTTCGTAATGTTGAAACACTTCTAGTATAAAATATTATCTTATTACTATTTTATTTTATTTTTTATTTTTTATTTTTCTTCTTCTCTTTTTTCTTTTCCCTAAGTCTAAATTTATTGTATATATGCATTGTAAATTTTAAAATTATATTTTATAAATCTTCTATATGTAATATAGACAGAGTTGCCTTTTAGCCTCTACAAAGCCTTAATGGCGCTGAGGCGTTAAACTTATTATTGTATAAATATTATATTGAATAAAAAAGATAATAAAAAAAAAAAAAAAAAAAATATGTATATGAAATAACAAGCCAACTAATATAATGAAGAAGATGTCCTTATTAAAAAAATTAAAAAGACAATTTATACATGATCATATAGGAAGCTAATGAAATTAATAAGAAATACCTTTTTGAAAAAATCAATTAGGTAGCCTAATGAAATCAATAAGAAATGCATTTTTTTTACATTTTAGAAGAAACCCTAATAGAATCAAACAGTTTTTCTCTATGGATTCTTTTTTTGTGGTATAAATAACGGAAATTAAGTTAAAAAAAAGGGTGAATAACAAGTTTTCTTCTTGATTTTATTTGTTTTCCTTCTTGATAAAATTTAAAAGATTTACCACATGAAAATAATAAGAAATCTCTTAAGAAAAATCTTCACTTCTTTCTGCTGGGATACCCCCTATCCTAAAAACGTTTCATAGAGAAAATCTTGTTGATTCTACTAGGCAGTTTTGGCTCTGTGCATGTACATAGATAGGAAATTTGAGTGTATGAAGCTAATAGACACTTTCAATATTCACACTCGAAGACCCGAGGTGTCTATTGTGTTTCTCTTAGATAAAACAAGTAAAAAAAATTCGGAGAAAATCAGGTATAAAAAATAGTGTAAATTAAAGATAGTAGAATGTAGCAGGAATGAAATGAATAACATGCGAAAAGCAGTCCTATTAAGCCTTTATTGTCAATATACTAATAACTTTACTCCATAAAATGATATTCTCTAGTTTGCACTTTGAGACACCTAACCTATAATCTACCGTTTCTATCTATAGCTCATCGTCATGCATCCTGCAGTAATCCAGAGTGCCACAATTTCATCTACTTATCCTAGCCTATACTGAACAATATCCGGTTTTTACCCCAATATTGGCCCTCAGATATAGCCTATTTAGGTCCAGGAGTACCGTAAAGTCCGCCGCGTTCGCATTGACCACAAACCTTCAAACTCTGCAGCTTCTGCTGTTCCTCCATGCCATTTATTTTTAATTTAGTATTAAATGAGAAAAACCCTTATGAAAACATTTCTTTAAGCAATTTGAGAGAAATTTGACAAGCAGAAATAAAAAAGCGGAGGGAAAGAGCAGCTTGTCTTCTTCAAGTGTGAAGCCCACAGGGTTGTTGTTTAATTAAAATTTGAATTCTTAAATATTTAGCGCAATTTTTTCAAGTTTGAAAAAACCCAATTCTTTGTAAAATAATGTAATACTAATTTTGAAGAGAACTCTACAGAATGCAAAAGGATTCTTTTTCTACAGTTTAGCATTTAAAAAATCGGTAATTTGAATAAAGTTTATTTTTTTATTAAAAACTTGGTGTTTTTATAAATATCGTATTTGTTTCGTTAATTTAGTTGTTGAGTTATTTTTTAAATTTAATTAAAAAACAGAAGGTAAGATAAGTTTGAACATAAAAATAACTTTTTATAAAACAAAAAGTAGCGCCATTTATTTTTTAATTCGTTTAAAACGGTAATTTTTGCTGGTAGCTTGTATGTTAAAGACATTTTTAAAAAGGAACTTAAATAGTGCTGCGAATCTACTCAAAAAATTTTTTTTTCCGATTTTTCGTTAGTAATACGAATACAGTACTTGCAAGGAAATACTTGCTTGTGGCAACGTAGGGTGACTATAATTCAAATTAAGAAAAACTGTGTTATATATGTATGTATAACATTAATAGAAGATAATAATACTTAATTATCCATCTCTGGCATATTAAAAATATTATTTTACTTGCAAAAATGACTATATCTGTTGAGCTACACACTCACACAAAACGAATGGATGAGTGTATGAATATGTATACATAACTGTGTTAATATTTGTATGTACTTACATATAAACTTTAAAATTGGAAACAGTTAAAAGCGGAAGTCGTCTAAATGTCGACAACAAATCGTTGGCACGTTGTCTGTTTGTTGTTTTACTTGCTTTTCTTGCTGTGTGTACGTATGCATGTATTTAGTATTAGTATATTATTTGCTAGCAAATTTAACAGAATTTTATCTTTTTGTTTTACGATGACAACTACCAGAGAGTTGAAAAGGAGAAATACGTTGACACTATAGTATATGTATGTATAAACATCTGTATGTATGTATATTATAACACATACACTTACAAATAAGTAGTCATGTAAACACATATTTTAAACGAATTACACATTTAGTTAGTTTTTTTTTATGAAAACCTAATGCAAAAACAAACACACGTAAATACGTACACCTTTAAGGGAACATTTGTTTGCAGTTCTTTTTCCTACATCCCAGCAAAAAACTTAAAGTAATTTTAAGTGAATTACATTTTTAGGGTATCAAATTTCGTTCTGTGAAACTGTGAAATGAAAAGCTTTGATATAACACACAAAAACTTTTCATCATTCACTGAACGAGAATTTAGTCCCTGGACTTCTAAATCCATAGTACAAAAGGCTTTATTCTAAATGCCTCTCTTAATGTGAAATAATATATCTTGAATGATGTGCTTCAAAATGATTGCAGAATATTTTAAAAATTCATGTATACAAACAACATTAACTCAAAAGTTTTTGTACAGCAAAAGGTATGGTGGCACCATATGATATGACACACAACAACTTTTCATTTCACAGAACGAGAATTAAGCCCATGGTCTACAACAACACACTTATGTTCAAATTGTTAGTGTTTTCATATAAACGTAAACACTTCATCATTAGTTGAACCCCTGAAAAATCATCACTACGTCATTTTTTTTTGCTGGGATACAATGAAAAAAAAAACGAAGAAAGAAACCATAAAATGAGTGAAAAAATAGGTTGTTGCATAAAAAACATATAATCGCATATATAAAGAAATGGAACTGAAAAGAAATAAATTAAAAATTGTGTTTCTATTTTATTTAAATACTAAATACAATTACCCGGAATGAAAAATAAATTGGTTGAATTTAAAACTTTGTATAAATAAAGTATTTAAGAACATTAATGATAAGGGAATTTAATTGAAAAATATATTATTAATTTTATTTAAATAAAGAATTCTCCATTAGTTTAATAAATTAAGTTATTATTAAAATGAGTAGTAGTAAAATTTATTCAAAGGAATACTTTTAAATATATAAATATTAAATAAATATTTACTATATAAGTATAAATACCTTTTAAACAAAATGGCGCATAATTTGTTTTTCATAACCCCATCAATATGGATATTTAATAAAAGAGATTGACAATTAGTATTCTAATAGTACCTATATATAGTATTCAGTAAACGGTAAACAAATTTAAAATCCAAGACGTCGTCTGAATAAAATGACGGATAACATACATAAGTACTTTTTCTAGCCATTCAATATGGTTATAAGAGAAAACTTGCTTAGTAAAATACAGTACTTTAATAATGAATTTAAAATCGAATACAGAGTTTTTTAAGATTTGGATGGTTACTATTACTAACAACAACTGTTTGACCTACTGTTTTTACTTTAACCATCTTTTTGGTTCTTAACCAAAACATATTATAACAAGTAACAGTGCTATATTCGGCCGTGCCGAATCTTATATACCCTTCACAACGTGTAGTCATGCAATAACAATTGTTTGTATCACCATTCATCTCATATAGAATACGTGCATACGTACACGTTAGAATAAATGTGGCATCGGATCCCAGCTGAGCCAAAAAAATTTTATTTTATTTTATTATATATATTTTTTATATTTTATTATTTTTGTTTTATATTTTTTTTAAATTTTTTTAAAAAATTTTTTTAAAAAAATTTTAAAAAAATTTTTTTAAATTTTATTTACAATTTTTTTTTAAATTTTTTTTTGTAGTTTTTTTTATTATTTTTTTCTTATTTTTAATATTTTTTTTTTTTGTAATTTTTTTTGTTTGGTATGTTTTTTACATGTATGTATGTATGTTGTTGTTGTAATTGTGAAAAAAAACGAGGTGGTCGTGGTTTTTTGCTCATATCTCAGAAAGTTATGGGTCGATTGTGCTGAATTTCAATAGCGATTCATTCCTGGATATTTCCAAGAGATTGATACCATATACAGATCTGAGGAACATATAGTTGCTTCTAAAAGTTGATTTCAACCAACACACGGACAGAAGGGGAGACGGATAGACGGACAGACGGACAGACGGTCAGGGCTTAATCGACTCCTCTATTCATAAGCTTTCAGAAAATATACACTTTATGGGGTCGGAAATGAAAATTGTAGAAATTACAAACGGAATGACAAAGCTATATATACCCTTGTGCACCACAGGTGAAGGGTATAAAAAGTATGGTAATGCTGGATCCCATTTCGAATTTTCACATACCTAAGTATATACATGATGGTGAAAGATTTTACGTTTAATTTTAACATAAAATATTGAACCGAATATATAAATTTTATCATTCTGCACTTTTTCTCTATATAAATTTTAACTGCTTAAAAACTTATTAAAGTTATTACTCAACGTGTTAAATAATGACTTGTACAATCTCTGGACATGTAAAAAACTTGTTCAGCATGCGTGATTTTTTAAGAGCTATAGGAAAGTTTAAACAAAAACACATAAAATTCAGAAAAATGCATGAAATCTTTATTTGAATCGATAGTACGGTCCATATAATTTAATGTTTGAAGATTATTTCATGCAAATTTTGACCGTGGTATACTCTTTCCAACATTTCGGCCGGTATCTCATGAATAAATGCATCAATGTTGTATTCCAATGCGTCAATTGAAGCGGGCATGTGTGTATAGCCCCCCAAAAAATAGTCTAAAGGCGTTAAATCGCACGATCTAGGCGGCCAATTGACCGGTCCCGAACGTTCACCGAACTCGTCTCTCAATAAGTCCATTGTTAAGCGTGCTGTGTGGCATGTGACACCGTCTTGCTGAAACCACATGTCATGCTCTTGCATTTTGGGCAAATAAAGTTGGATATCATCTCACGGTAGCGCTCACCATTCACAGTTACGTTACGATTCGCATCATCTTTGAAGAAACCGCACCAAACTGTGACTTTTTCTGGATGCATTGGTAGCTCTTGCAATGCTTCTGGCTGATCTTCACTCCAAAATCGACAATTCTGCTTATTAACGTACCCATTGAGCCAAAAATTAGCTTTGTCGCTGAGCACAATTTTTCGATAAGAAGCGCGACATGAACTTCTTTAACAGAGCACGCATTTTGATAATAAAATTCATGGTTAAATTATAGACCAAACTGAAGATGTTTGACAGTGAAACAAAACACGAAACGTGCGTCAGCTGTTTAAACCAGTGTTGCCAAATGATAATAGCTAAAAAATCACCCTTTATATAAATGCTTCTTATTTTTCACATTAATTATTATATTTACAACAATTTTTTCATTTGCAATACGTATACCGCCACACATACCGGAGATTCGCATATTGCATATAATTCGTTCTGAAATTATTTGCTTACACACAGATTTTTTTATTAAACTACATTGAATTCCCGTATCAACAAAAGCTCCTAGTGTTATATCATTTGTTTTTACTTCAACTTTAAAAACATCATCGCTGTAACAAAACATATTTCGTACTGTAGAATTCTGTTTACATTCGATTTCGTTTTTCGCATAAACTTTATTACATTTTGCACAACGGAGACGTTTCTGAGGTTTCGAGCAATTTGTAGATATGTGACATTACAATTATAACACTTAAACTCATTTCCTTATTTAGCTTAAGTTTTCTTTTTATTATTATTAGAGTCTTTATATTCAACACAATCAATAGCTTTATTTTTAGTATCAATAGTTTTAATCACCCGTTTATCTGACATATTTATCTCATATTCGCATATCATCTCACGTAATTGCTAAACCGAGTCAATTTTCAACGCGGCAATAGCGATTTAAATTTTACGATTTTGAAGTCCCTCTCTTATGTATTAAACAACTGCTTTTTCACTCAACCTATACCGTTTACCTAATGCACATATTCGAAAACGATAAAAGAATTTAAAGAGAATCTAATCATAAACGAGCAGCGCCTTTTATCCTGCTGTAGACAGCAAGAAGCAAACACTTGTCTTCCCATTGATAAGCTCGTATCGCGCTTTCTACTCTATCTACAAATTGTTCAACTGATAATGATGTTTCGTTCGTTAGATCAAATTCCGGAATTGTTTCCGCAATTTCTCGCACAGAATGATTAGCAAAAGAACGTGAACTTGTAGCTGTATTAGTAGTTTCACTTATAACGTTTTGACGTTGCAAATTAATTGCTTGTTGCCGATTTGGTGTCGCGCTTTGTTGACAATCCATCTGCGTTCATCCAGCATTCTCTTCATCTCATCTTTCTGCCGTTGCAGATTAATGATATTGTCGTTGGTTTGAGTATTTCGTGTATGGTTCAAATATTCTTTATTTTGGCAACAGATTGTTGAATTTGTTTCCTCAAGACATTTTAGCATATAATTCTATCGCTCTAATGAACTTTTGAATTTCGTTGATAGCAGAATATGTGAGAAGTGGGCGTTAAGGTAGGCGTGTCAAAGTAATTTCTGCTAATGAAGTTCACAATATTGAGTCCTTTATTCTTTCCAAATCTTTGTTCATAGAGAAATTATACGAATTTTAAATAAAGTGTTATATGAGCGGAAATTTTAAATGGTACATCGAATTTGTCAGTTAAATTTTAAACATACCGAAAAAGACACTGTGCGGTATAAATTTTTATATATTTTGATCTATAACTCCTTTCGTAATGTATACATATATTTGAGAAATTTTTAGGAAGACATATTTTTTTACTCAGCAAATATGCTGGCGAAATTTAATAGCTCTACGTGAACACAACCACATTTTATTCGAGCTCTACCTTGCTTTCAAGGTTTGGACAGACATAGATAGATCGTTATAAAATGAAACCCCGATTCAGAATATATATATACTTTATGGGTTCTAAAATGGATATTTCGATGTGTTACAAGCAGAATGATAAAATGAATATACTCCCACACCATTCTTTTTCAGTGGTGGGTATAAAAACAACAAAACATCCTCTAAGCGGAAGTTAAAATTGTTCTACTCACTCTCACTGTTTACAAAACGCATTACTTTTTTACATGTTATTTGCTTTCGTATAATTTGTATCATAAACAGTTGTATAATGTGAGCGTAAACTGTAGTACATACAAGGATATTAATATATGAGATTTGTATTACGATAATCACAGGCAGACAAGGCTTTAAAGTCTTTTGCCAACCCCAGAAAATTTTGTAGCAACGCCAATGATACAGACAGAACTGGGTTGAACTTGTTTTAAATGTGCAGGGTATTTTAATAACCAAATATTCAATAAATCGAAAATTTGGCAATTTTTTAATGAAAAGAAAATTTGTTATAAATTCCTTTAAGTACATAACTTAAATTAAAAAGTTGTTGCAAATAGAAATAATTTCTACTACTTATTGAAAAATCTATCAAATGGGTTTATCAAAAAATGCAAAATGTTAACCTTTTTAATCATATCCCAGCAAAAAAATGTTGCACTAGTTCAATGCGAATAAAATTTTTTATGACTTCTAATTCATAAGTGCAAATGGAGGCATGAAGAATGCCTTCTCCAAATACAAATAGTTAGCCTTTAGTGATGTGCTTCAAAATATAGCAAATGCATGCAAAAACTCCTGAATAATTCACGTAAACAGACATTATTAACCTATAAAACATTGGTTTCTTTTCATCTACTGTTTGTTTTGCATACTCCAACGAGTTATTACGTATAAAAAATGTTTTCCGTCCCTGTTAAACTTGAACTTAGCTTAAATGTACTCGTAATTTACTATGGGAACAAATACATGGTTTTTAATGCTTCGTATGGAGGGGGGTGGTTGTGGTAGTTCACAAATTCCAATTAAAAATACATACAGTAAGTCGTTGTAGTTATTTTTGTATAAAACAAAACAAAAAAAAAACAAAATAGATAAAGCCAAACGGATATTTAGTATACATATGTATGTATGTAAGTATGTAGTTTTATTTTTAACTTACCTGGGTAAATTGACATTTCGCATTGACCCAGAATAGTAAGCAATACGCTAATGGCTACAAGTGTTTTTAAATGAATATCGCCCACTACTGCTGCTGGTGCAAACATATTGTTGTTGGTGTTTAACACTTTTATGGCGAAATTAATTGCGTTATATGCAAATTGAAATAAGTTATATTATTATTTTTCTAGTTTAGTGTGTGTTAGTTTTCGGTATTATTATTTTTCGTTTTTTTTTTAAGAGAATTCTAATGAGTTTCCTTTATCTTCCAAGGAACCATATGGCCGGTCATTGTTGTGCAGTAGTGAAGCCTTTTACATTTACAGTCTAATGTTTCCTCCTATTTGTTCGTTCGAAATATTGATTTATTTTATTATGTTTAAAAGTTTTAAAAAACAACTAGTTTTTGTTAAAATTTTAAGTTTTATCTACAATATGTCTGCAAAAGAAAAATTCAATATGGAGTCGCCTATAAATTTTAATATATCCTATTCTGCTGCTTAGTTGGCAAAATTTTCTTATGATGGTTTCTTTTTTTAATTGTATGACTTTTTTTTATCAACTTTAATATTTAATGAGCTTTCCTGTTTTTTTATTTATTTTTTTATTAAGAGTTTTTCATGATGGTTAGTCGAGCGTTGTATAATTGGATTGTTTTAAGTTCGTTTTTCGATACGTTGCCGTTCAATGTTCCCGTTATACTGACTTCGTCTTTACAAATTTTCTAAACCACGGTTCGTGATATTTGTGACGCAAAATGTTACAACACCTCCGCATTCTGTTAACTTGGAGAGGTCTTCTATTCGTGCCTTATTATGCTCCCTTTTTTACTTAGTGTATACACAATTCATATCCACATATGTATGTATATAGTTTAGTTTCCTGGCGCAGCCGCAATGTATGCCTTAAGTTTAGTCAAAGAACAACACGAAAATTTGTGGTAAGGAACTGATGGTAGTTTCGTCTTACTGGCGCAACAATTTGCAGAAAATCAAAATCAGTTAAAGAAAATATTTGCTACAAAAACAAAATTTTCATTCCGAACTATATTCTCTTTTTGTCATAAACTCTCTATGAGTCTGCGTGTTTGTGCGTGTGTGTGTGTCGCCCGTATTGTGGTACATGAACTGAATATTATTTTTAGAACGATTTTTTTAAGGATAATAACATATTTTCATCAATGAATTTATTGTGTTTTCTTTTATTTCGTTAAACGCTTATGCGCATTTTATAATACCCTGGAATAACTCAATGAATGTTTTGTGGTTTTGCTATTGTGTAAGGTATGTAAATTAAATACAAAGGAAACAAAAACAATTACACAAAATCAAATTTAATATTTTAAAAATTTGCACAATGGGGTATTTTCCAAAAAAAAAAAAAAAAATATGCACAAAGTAAAGTTATGCAATATAATAAAACAAAACCCATTAAGCAAAATTCGTCATTAAATTAAAAGTGTTAAATAAAATTGTTATTCTTAATTTATTTTCCCAATTAATAAACTATTGTAGTAGCAACAAACATGACAAAAGGTAGTAACTTTATGATCTTTTTTACGACATTTTACAAGGCACATTCGCAAGGAAGTCTCGCCCTAACAGCTGTTCGGAAATCATAATGTCAACAAATTTTAAGTTCGCCTTGATATTATTTCTTTGTGCAGGTTTAATTTTTTTGTTTTAGGTATTTACATTTTTTTTTTAACTATGTATATCCTTTTTTGAATCAAATAGTGTTAACATAAACTAATTAAAAGCACTTTTCAATCCCTGGTATATGAGTTTACTTTAACGAAAAATATCTACGAAAAATTTGCTTAGTTACAACAATATTGTATTAACATTTGAAAATTACTTCCGGCATGTGACCGTCAAGTCTGTGTTTGGCAGCGCATTCTGATCGTCTAATTTAATAGTTCTTTTTCGAGCATTTCTGTCAGTATATAACGAATAACACGAAGAATTTTAAACTTCAATGCGTCAATTGTTACTGGTTTATCAGCATAAAAAATGACTTCATGTGATCCTACCAAAAGTTTTGGAGAGGTTTGAATGAAGTGAAAGAGCTTAATTTTTCGAAATCAACTTATTACCAAATTTTGAGTTCCCCATTTACATGTTGTTTTAATTTTTTTGAGCTAAAGATCAATTTTTTATATAAAAATTATAATTATTTTATTCCGATATTTCCCTACCACATTGGGTAGCTTCTTCAGGGAAAGTTTTTACAATTTATAACAATTAACAATTAAAATATTCTAATTGTTATAATTCATATATGTGTATCTTGTAACTTTTAATTGCAGCTGTAAGTATGCATTATTGTTTGATTGCAAAGATTAAAGTTATTGTTTCATATAATTTTTTTACCAGACTTTACCCTGAATTAAGTCGAACAAACCTATTATATGTTATTGCACCGGTGACTGTTTCTATATTGTTACGCTTATACCCTTTAAAAACGTTAGCTTATTTCTTTTAAATACCCCTTGAGTTCTTTTATTGCAATCAAAAACAGTTGAAATTAGTTATAAAATTAAGAGCACTTTATTTACTTAAACACACTCAGATATTGTTTTTATATCACTTTACTTATTGTTATACACCTTTATTGTCAAACTCACTTTGACACACACTTAACAAGCTCTACTGTAATACTGATCATGTTAGCTATGTTGTTCGGCTATATATAGTATGTACACACAAGTACATTCGAAAACCGTTACATTTAAATTAAGACGTTAAGTAATATACAGGAATAATTAAAGTGCCTTAAAGTATGCTGCACATAATAACTCACATTATGTTCGAACAACCAGCGAAATAAACTAATACAAATAATACTACAGTAACTTAAACTACTACAACTTAAATAAATTATAATCTAAATTAAGCTATTTAAAAATAAATCTGTAACAATATGTATCATTCTTTCTTTTGTACCTACCTCGTCAGCAAACAAAAAAGACATGATTTAAAGACATGACCATGGTACAATTGTACCATGGACATGACTTACTGATATCATCTAAAGCGTATGAAAGTACCAAGGTACACTTATACGGGTAGTGATGCCAGTCCGGCTAAGTATTATTTTGCATCCCATCACATGACAAACCTCATATATAAAAAAATTATTTCTGTCCAATAATTTGTCAAAGAAGACCAATTTTTGTCTCTCTCTTTTTATAAAGAGTTTGACAAACATTGGCACACAAAAAATAATCACCTAGGCTGGCACCGTCACCTATATAAGTGTACCCTGGTAATACGGACTTACTTACGTACTCAAGATTGCAAAACATAGTATGTCCTTTTTTTAATTTAAAAAGCATAACAAAAAGTTTTTACGGCGCAAGTGAGCCGGCGGCTTTTAAATTAGTAGATACAGTGGTGTTAACTTTGAGTTACATATTTTATAATCTCATATAATTCAGTTATATTTATAAAACAATGTTAATGGGACTTTTAGTTAATAATATTAGTAAAGAATAAACACAAAAATAATTATCTCTTAATTATAAGTTCATGTAATTGTATAAAAGCTTATAAAAGAACTACTGCAGAATTGACAGTCTTCGATTCTATATACCAAGTTTCTTGCATAAAATATTATCTTTCTTTCTAAATGTGTGCGAGAGAATTTTTTTTTTGTGTAAACGAAAAAACATGCTTAAAAAAGGAAAAGAATTTTTATAATTTATTTTTATCTTTTTATTTTCCAGCAATTTAATTTAAACAAATTCTTATTTAAAGAAAAATTATTTTTTTGTATTAATTCTTCATTTACATAACCGAGCCTATAAGGCCATATATGGTTAACAAAATCTACGTATTATAAAAAAAAATATATTTCTATATGGACAATAAATAATATGTATTATTTATGGTATATCAAGAGTCAATAAATTAAATTTCCATAGAAAATAAGTTTTTTAAACCATTTTTTAATTTTTATTAATTATTATCAATAAGGCAGTAATTATTTCAGAAAATTAGAATATATAAGTAAGTTTTTATTATTGTTATGGAACTCTGTATTTTCGTACAGTGTACATCTCAGGATGAAAATATGCAGCGGCGTGGCTCTGAAAAATCTACAGACTGCGATTAGCCGCTGATTCCAAGTTAATCGGCGTTGGATTCTCTGGACTGGTGATTAATACAAAGAAAAAAAATACAGAGAAAACAATACCTTTTTATATAAAATTATACAAAAATGGCTGCATTAAAAGGTAAACAAATAAACATAATTAAATCTAAGAAGTTTAATAAATATTCTAAATTTATTTTCATAATGGAAAACTCTTACCCGGCTGAATATAAAAGCGTAAGTTTGTATTGTGAACTCATAGTGAAGTTTTAGGAATGCTAAGCGTTTTACAAGTTAATAATGATAAATTTTTTTAGTTTATTAATTTGTGCATTTATGACATGCCTTGGTATGACCTTCCTTATTTTGGCTTGTGCTGTGCCTCAACCAAAAATTTTCTATCCATTCTTTGTACTGCTATTTTACATCTTATCCGTCTTACCAATGCTGATAGCCAAAAGGCTGAGTCCTGGCGTTGAGATAAATCCAAAAATAGAATTTGCACTGTTTCTAACGGCTGGTATGGTATTGTGTGCTTTTGCTTTGCCTATAGTATTGGCTCACAGTGGGGTGGTAAGTATGCTACTACTGTAGCTCTCATCATTTTTACTTGACCGCTTCATATTACGCATTTACTATTTACAAAACACCTATTTCAGATTACTTGGTTAGCTTGTTCATTAACATTATTCAGTAATATTATCAATTATTTAACTATATTTGGTTATGCCATGAAAGAGAATGAATTTGATGCTCCGTATGGCGGCATGTTCTAATTGATCAGCAGGTGGCGAAGGTGCACATATAGTAATGATTTCATGATTGTGACGGCTATTTTTAAAGCCGATTGGCACCATTGTAAATTTCGATGGTAATTTAAACAAAA
The DNA here is from genome assembly GCA_941918925.1 of Phyto melanocephala. Classification (NCBI taxonomy): domain Eukaryota; kingdom Metazoa; phylum Arthropoda; class Insecta; order Diptera; family Rhinophoridae; genus Phyto; species Phyto melanocephala. The sequence goes on from OW799237.1 coordinate 110,790,139, forward strand.
TTATACACATTAACAATAATACATCCACTAGTAGAAAAGAGTATTGACATAATTATCAAAGCATAATAAGAATTACGCAGATTTTTATATAGAAAATAAAAAATCATCAATAAAGCAAAATTAAAACATTAATCTTAAATACAAACAAAATTCTAATCTCATAGGTGTAAGGACAAACAATAAAAATAACCTAAAATGAAAATTTCACAAAAATAATGGTATTTATTCTTTTTTTTAAGTTGTAAAACGATTTAATATTATTTGTAATACAATGTAATTATGGTACTTTAAAAAAAACCCCAAAAGAGATAACACTAAATGAAAAAAGCACCCAACTTTGAAAAATGGAATATTTTTGGATTATTATATATCGTTGGTCACAAGGTACTACTAACGCTCGAATAATCACATAAAAAGCCCACCTAGGCTAGTATGTAATACAGTTTAAATGGTTTAAGAAGGCTTTAGATGATATTGAGCTAATTAATAAAAACCAAGACACAAAAATTGCTTTAAATATTAATTTTAACAATTTACTTAATAATAATTTTTAAATAATATTTATTTAGTTGTTGGGTTTAAGCTGGTTTATATGAATTTCACTGGTGCTTATGCCAGATCACCAGTAAACCTTATTTTTAAATTCTCATTAACAAAATAACAATTCAAAAATAGAGCAAATAACTATAAAAAAACTTTTTCAAAAACCCAACCAACAATTTTTCAGTTCCCATATAAACATTTAGTGCTAACAATAGGTTCGTTCGAGTACTTTTACTGCACTTTGTAGTAAATGAGTAATTATTTAGTAAATTGAAAATTTTACTCTCAAAAAGAGAATTTGTTCAAAAAAGTACTCGAACAGACATTTGTAAAAATTCGTAAGATTGAAGCAACAGCTGATGGCAAATAAATAAAGTTTAATGGGAACTATGTACATACATACATATGTGCAAATATGTATTTAAGTATGTATACCTGCGCCAGATTCAGGCAGTTCCATTCTTTCGTCTGTAGACATTGTTAACTAACTTTATTTTACAAACAATTTAAATTTAATAATATTTTGCACTTTTGTTTGGATTTTCCTTTTTTTAAATATTTTTTTCACAAATTGTATACTTTTTGTTTGCTTACGTTTGTTTGTTTACCTTTTGAATCATGTTTTTTGGTTTTGCTAAATCTTACAGCAAGAAATTTCTGTTGTAAAAATTTGCAAATACTCAGTCAAGAACTGTCACTTTTCGCTCTCTATTTGTGCTCTCATTTACTACAAATTTGTGTAAACGAACGCAATTTCGTAAAATGCAGTAAAAATTTGTACAAATTCGTACAAATTTGTGAGTTCTCGAACGAACCTAATGTGTTAGCCAAATGTTAAAGGGATTAGAAAAATATAATGAATTAAAATTGAAAAAAATGTTGGTTGATTTTTGAAAAAGTTTTTTATAGTTAATTCTAAGATTTTGGTCCTTTTTTTAGTTGTTTAAAAAGTGATTGTTTTGAAATTTAGGAATATATATATAATATAATATACCTTGTTGAGTTTCTATCACAGAATAATAATAGCCTGTTGTTCCTATAATCTACAAATTAAAGCAGCTAATTTTTCACTGCTACGGTGACTACTATTAATCGTTTTAAATATGTGCTACCAAGTTTTTTTCTAAAAAATTTTAGTTTTATACTTAACAGCTTTTATATATGTATATACGTAAATGTTATGAGAGCGGAATTTTATTTGTAAATATTAAATTATTCTAAATTAAAAAAAAATATTCTAAAGTTATGGAAAATAATGAAAAACCAAAACCAATACAAGAATATAAAAATAGAACTAAAAAAGAAAGTTTAACTTCTTTAAATGTTAAAGCAGACGAAAAAATTAAAAAGTCTTCTTTTACATTAAGGGAGCAAAATAATGGGTAAGTTTGTTGATCTTTAAATAATAATGTCTTTATATGTGTTCTTATTTTTCAACATTTTTAATATATTTAAGCAATGTTCTAACTGTTCATCATACAATTAAGGAAAAAAATAAAATGTTACGTATTGTTTTGAGTGTTTGTTGTTTTGATTTCCGTGGTACGCATATGGTGGCCATTGACAGGAGGTATGTGTTTTTTATATCGTCACCTTAAATGCAAGAGGCGGTAGTAACGGTGTAATATGATTATATTATTTGTAATAGTACATAACATTAAACAACAAGTGAAATTCGCGTAGTTGCTAATTAACACAGCATTTACACATGAAAGTAAATGCCTGATATTCGCAGTACACTACATTATTTGATTTTTTAAAGAAATTAAATAGTATTCAATTTTTATTTGATTTTGTGGTTCAAGGTTTTTATTTCCTTTGTATTTTATGTGACGATATGCTACTGTTTGTACAGGTGACTTATTTTGTTTAATGTTACTATAATAACCCCACAGGGGTTGCATTTTTATTTTCAACTTTTCAACAAAACGCTATTGGCGCCATACGGAATGCGTGAAAAAACCTAATGTAGCCGTTGCTTCTAGGAAGGAGCATAACCAATATATTATAGGCACAAAAGATGGGATTTTAGTTTTATTAAATGTTGGTAAGTTTATTTTTATAAAATGCTAACATTAAAAAATACTATTATGTATATGAATTTCGCTCTATATATTTTAAAGAGTATATTCATTATCGTACATTCAGTTCTAAGTCGAAATAAGTTATTCCAAATAATATTCTTCTTTTAAAAAATAAAAGGGATACGCTATAACTTCCAGTAAAGTTGTCCAAAGTAGTTGAAAATTCGCCCGATGTTAGTTTTGAATTGAAGAATTGCAATGGTGTGATTTTCTAAATTTTAGCTTACGTCGACTTAAGCAGTTATTCCTTTTTGCCATAGATATGTTGGTAAAAACAATTACGTTTATGTATATCTTACATGTAAAAAATTTAATTAAAAAAGCTAAAAGTTTTTGCCAATAACCACTACTCTCACCATATATTTAGGTACATAATCAATTTAAGAAGAATACTAAAATACTCACGAGCAAAAAAAAATCTAAAATGAAAACATAATATTCAAGCTAACAAGCTGCTTTATAGGAAAATTGTCATAAGGGAAAGATAGCAGCTCGTTAGCTAGCGCACAGTTTGTTATTATACATAATGCCATAAATGTTTACGTATGTATATAAAAAAACTGCTCAAAAATTTAATTTTTTAACAGAAAATAATTTTTATTACTTTCTAGAATGCCCTACACTTCTTAAGCAGAGTAGAATTTCCGAGGATACCATCGATGAAATATCATATCCGGGTCAACCTTTAGAGCCCAAAAATTTGGCTCTAATACACACCGGAATGTCTGCGCTTTTAATCGACTTGGATACATTCAACTGTTCTTACCGCTTGGATTTTGATAAAGTTGTCATGTCTTTAAAATTTGCCTCTTTTATACCTAACTCTGAGCATATAGTGACTGCATTTACCAATGACACTCTGCATATATGGTCTGGAGTTTCTTTAGAAGTAGTACGCGTTGTCTACCCTCTTAGACAGAGGGATAAAAAACTACAGTTACAAGAACAAAATGCAGAAACTGCTATACAAGAATTTTCCTTAATCTCTGCTATTGAGCAAGGAACAAAGCAAGCTGAGTGTTTGCCAAACTTTAGCAATAAAAATGCAATGGATGGCGTAATATTATCGCTTGCCTATAAAGTAGATGGCTCTTCATTGTTACTTTCAACTTGGGATAATTATTTAATTTTTTTAAACATTTATACATTTGAAATTAGTCGTTTGTATCGGTTAAAAGATTTCACTTTATTTCAATTAGGTGTATTGGCGAAACCTCATGATTTTTTCATAGTTGGTTTAACAAATCATGAAAAGGTAGTTTTGTTGGATTGTGAAAACGTTGAATATAAATTGATTGTAGATTTGGGACCTTCGCGCTATTTTTCAGTTTCTTTAGATAACAAATATTTAGCTATTTCACAAATGTCAGGTGAATTGAGTATATGGTCTCTATGCCATTTGTTGGCAGTATTGAAAGAACAAAAGAACTGCATGTCTTTACTCAAAACCGCCTTCAAACAAAAGAAACCTTTAAAAATGCCCAACTCTAGTAATGACAAACAATTTCAAGAGGAACTTAAGAAACTGCTAACACCTCAGCGTTTGCAGCAGATATTACAGGAGTATTACTGCTATCCGGCCAAATATCGTGCATTGATTTGGTGTTCTCTACTGAAATTACCCAATAATCGCAAGCAATACCAAGAACTTTTACAAATGGGTCTGCCCAATATAGTTTCTATGCAAGCAAAAATTATACAAATTAAAAATGCTACCTTAAAACGAGCTCTAATCAAATGTTGGTCTTGTCTAGCCCAATGGTGTAAGGTTTTGGCTCACAGTGAAATATTGCCAGATCTTACATTTCCCTTTGTTAAAATGTTTCAACAAAATCCTTTAACGGCCTTTGAAGTGTGCTGCACTTTAATACAGAATCAATTTCAGTTATTTTTCGAGTACCATCCTTTGGAGCCCAGTAACTTGTTGGGTCTTTGTACAAATATTCTACAGCATTTCGATAATGAACTTTACGAATTTTATCAATCTAAACATATTAAAGCTTCCATATTTGCCTGGTCGTTGTTAAAAAATGCATTTTCCGAAGTTTTAGACGAAGACCAATGGCTGCGTTTATGGGACAATGTTATCTCAGCTCCTCCTTACTACCTTTGCTTTGTAGTAGTGGCCTATAATATTTTACAAAAAGATGTTGTTACTAGACTGCCAGATAAAAATGTAACACAGATATTTTTCCAAGAGCAAAATCCAATAGATGTAAATAGGTTAATTGACAAAGCCTTTAAATTGTTAAACAAATGCCCTGCTTCGTTACACCCTCAACGTTATTTTTCACAATTCCAAGCTTTACCTCAAAATGTTTATCCTAAATTTTTTAAATATCCTCAAAAATGTCTAAATAAATACGAAGAAAAGGTCGAAGATTTACAAAAAGTTCACACAGTCTTGGATGCTCGAATGCGTGAGCTTGAATTTGAAGAGCTAAAGTTGTTACAGCAGCTAGAAAACGGGTTACGTCAGGAAGAGCACGCAAAACGAATAAAAGACATTGAGGTTTACTATCAAAACATTCTCAAACGTGAAGAGGAACGTATTAATTGCCAACGCAAAATGCTGCTGCTATATCAAAAAGAAATACGACAGCGTAAAGGTGAAGTGGTGGCTGCTCTTCACGAGTCTTCAAATCGTAACACAATTTTGCAAAAGGAACGTGAATTACATTGTTTAGAAAATTACATAGGAAATGAGGTATGTTTTTGGAGTTGTTAAAAAATTTATTCTATAAAGATTTATATTTTATAGCGCATGCGTAATGATTTAAATTTGATGTGGGCAGAAGAAGAATTACATAATCAAGACATGGAGTTGTTGTCTCAAAAATCTTTACGTCGCACTTCAACGCTGCCCTTAAATTGCAAATATTATGAGAAGATTAAAAAACTATGCCAGGAGCAAGAGTCCTTAAATAATGATCTCAAAATGGTAATTTTTATGATTTTATATACATATTTTAATTTTCATATAAAAAGAAGTCGATGTAGGTTTAACACAGAAGTTTAAGTTAAAAAAGGTTGTAAACTAAAAAATTGTTTTTTTTTTGTTACTTTGAGAAACGGTTCCTTGAAGTGCAATACCCAGAATGGTCTAGTTACGCCAATGTTTGCCACTCTAAAAGTTCATGTTAATATTTTCAATAAAGAAAAAAATTTGACACTAATAAATGTATTTTGAATATAAGGCTTTTTTTTATTTTACAGATAACTTCCTTTCAACTACTAAAAACAACTAATGCAAAATCAAATGCAAGTAGCAATAATTTAGATGATATTGAAAAAACCTTACACCAAATTCAACAAGAATTTCATGAACTCACAACAGAAACAAAAACAACAAAATAAGTTATATAAAAAAATAAAGAAAACACCCATTAAAATTTAAATTAGCAACTAAAGCATTCTTTATTTAAATGTACCATTATCGATTTACTTAAATTGATGTTTTTTTTTTTTCTTGGAATAATTCGTTCACTCTTAAGTTAGTATGCTTTTCCTTTTGGGAAATGACAACATATGAAATATATATTCAAGATTAATTACATATATGTAAGTAAATTCATTAAAATAATATTTGTTTAGTTTTTTCCTTTATTTATTTATTTTTAAGTTTTTTAATTGATTTATTAATGCTTTATTAAGTTATATTTTAGGTTTATATAATTATGTATATAATGTCAAATATTTTCTTATTTATTTAAAGACAAAAAAAAAACAATTTTTCTTAATTGCTATTTTTTTCTGTTAGTAAATGTGTTAGAGAGATAAAGAGGGAATTCATAAAGGGATATATTTTATTATTTGCTATGAACTCGAGAAACTATTTAAGTATTTCTCTACCGAGATCTTTTACAATAAAATCTATTGTAAGTTTAGCGTAAATCGGGATCCTCATCGTTGGCCTTTTTAATTCGCAATAGTATAGTGGTATACCATTGATCCAAACGGGAAATACTGTCATAGTTTTTAACTGCTTCGGTGAAGCCCTCAATGTTCTGTTCCTCCAAGAGTTCACATAAGGTCTTCACTAACTTATACTCTCTGGAATCCTGAAAGGCTGGGTATTGGTTAACATACTTTTCCAAAGCATGTTCACAATTCAAAATATCAACACTTAGATGACACAGGGCAGCCCTAAAGAAATATTCTTTAGCACAGTGCTTAAGCAAGGATGATTCCAACGAGGAGGTGGCCACTTGTTCATAGATATTTACGGCCTTTTCATAATCCTCCAGCTGGGCAGCATATTGAGCCACCTTCAGCATGCATTTATTGGCTGACGACACTGATTCTTCCCCTTTAAAGTAATCTGCGGCCTGTTCATAGTGCTGTATTGCTTTTGCTAATGTATTAGGATCGGCCTCATACATTTCCGCGATACTCTGATGATGTTTGGCAGCCGTAGTAAAACGACCCATATCAGTATAAATATCTATTGATTTTAGCAAACATGAGGTGGCTGTATCTATATCGACTTTTTTATAACAATTTGAGGCATCTACAAAATTAGTGCCAGCATCGTGACGACTTCCAGCTCTTTGATGCAGACTGGCAGCCTCGCAGAAGCATTCACCAGCTTTCACCCAATTTTTAGACATTTTAAACATATTACCTGCACGCGTATAACATTCTATTGCCTCCTCCACCTTATTGGAACCACCAAAGAGAGAACTAAATAAACCCTTTTGTTGGGATAATTTTTTTTCGGCATCTGCCATTAACTGTAAAGCTTTTTGTTCATTATCACCCATATTATGTTTGTTTATAGTTCTTCAACAATAAAGTCAATTTAATCAATTTATTTCAACAATTTTCTAGCGACAAATAAGAGTGATGGAAAATTTTCGTTGCTCTGTAAAAGAATTTTTGCACAATGTAAAGAAAATCAATAATAGGGAACCATTTGAAAAATGGAACATTGCAAATATGACATTTTATGTGTCATGCGTAAAATAATCCAAATTGTTGGGCGAAACAGACTGGAATAACATTTATTTGTTGTTTACTAAACAACAGATATGGTAAAGTGAGTAAGTGTGAATCATACTGTTAATACAAAATACTATCTGTACATTAGGAATATGGTGTAAAATTCTGCGATTATTTTTTTACTTCTCAAATGAGAAAATATTTAACTTTTAGTTATTTCTAAATTTCTAGAAAATTTTTAATATAAAAAGAGGTTTTTGAAATTTGATGAGCTTATAAAAACTTTGAATTAAAATCTTAATGATTTATAAAATTTTTTAAATGTTATAAAAATGGTTTTTGATAAATTAATTTTATTACAAACAATTATCTTTTATTTATTTCCATAAATTTTTAATATATAGATTTTCAGAAAATGTTTGCTTTGTAAAAAATGTGAATAAATTTTCTATTAGTTTCAAACGTAGGACGATTTTTTAAGAAACAGTTTGTAAGAAATACATTATTAAGGCACATAATTTATTTCATCAATTATTATCAAGATAAGATTAGATAATAATAAATATATTACATATATTATTTTAAAAATCCCCATGAATACGTATGTACTTATGAGAACAATAATATGAGTATTTATATTAAAGTTAACACATGGTCTAAATAGTGAAAATGTCTAATACAGTATTAAAATAAGATGTTGGTTAACTTGAAACTTAAGGTGGAAATCGAAAACGAAAACGAAGCAATTTTGAAAGTTCGTTTTAATATTCTAAGAATAAAATTTTTGTTATATATGTACATAAATATTTCTATATTAAAAAGAATTTTATAACAAAAATTACAAAAATTTTATTCATAGAGTATTAAAACGAACTTTCAAAATTGCTTCGTTTTCGTTTTCCATCACATACCTGATTTCTTTTTTGTTTAAAAACTAAATATTTAAAATCAAGATTTTGTTATAAAAATAAAAATCTGCAAAGTATAAATTAAAAAAAGATAAGATAGAAGAAATTTTTTTTTATTCTCTTCTAAATCAACTTTTCAACTTGGAGTATTTAAATTATTGGGTCCACAAGGTACTACTAATTTGGGTATATTCATTACTAAGTGAATGGTTGAGGCAGGTATTTGTATTTGAGCTGGTACTCCCAAACCAGGTAAAGTGGAAGCTGAAATATTAAAAAAACAATAACAAAATCCGTTTGATCTTTAGTTCCGAAATCATGTTACCTAATACCGGTTGCATTGCAGCCGATTTTAATTTTAAATTTTCTATTTCTAAGTGTTTGATTGTTTCTTTTAGTTTATTATTTTCATCTTGTAAATCAGTGTTACGTTGTCGTAGCTCTTTATATTCACTGCGCATTTTATGGCGATAACGTGTAGATGCAGCTCGTCTACGTTCCATGGTATTGTCTTTAGAGGACTTGTGGCCATTTACTTTATTGGTTACGTTTTTACTATTACAAGCTTTATCGGACCAATCGGCCGGCCGTTTTTTACTCGATTGATTTAGAATGGCTTTTAGACGTTCTTTAATGGGCAATTGTGAGGTGGGTGTGAGACTAGCGCTACTGGGTTCGTTTTGGGTGGTTGAATGTGGAGAAGTGGCTGATGAACAGCAGGAAGTAGTTGTAACAGTGCAATCACTGCTGGGTGTAATAAAGGTGGTAGAAAGTTTAGGCAATAATAGAGGTTTCGTTTTATTTAAAGATTTCTTAGTTTGTTTTTGTTGCTGTTGTCGTTGAGTAGCACAGTTATGAACAGAATTTGAAGAGGGATTTGGAAATGTAACAGTTATAATTTGAGGTTGGATAAATTGCATTGACGATGATAAACATGTGATTTCACTGTTTGGATCAGGTTTTTCAGCTATTGGTCTATATTTGGTGGTGAAACTAGGTTCATTTTTGTTATTATTATTAGAAGTCTGAGAAACATCTAAAATATTTGATACACTTTCTACATCTAAATCAACCGGAGTATCAAGTGTTTGTTTGGTTAAATCTTCACCTGCTACTATGCCATCCTCAATGGTCGTATCGAATTGTGGAAAAATTTGCGGCGTATGTAAAGAATTTTCATCATTATCAAAATGTTGTTGGCTACAAGGTGTATGATGAACATTTTGCTCGCAGGCTCTTCGAAAGGTCTCATCAAAAGGATTCACATTTTGTAAATCTTCAAAAAGACCCACTTCTTCACAATTTTTTATGAGTCTAGTAGGTGTAGGTGTTTGATCAGCTTAAATTAAATTAATTAGGTTAATAGATAGTAATAATAAATAATTTAATATGAATGTAACAAGTTTATTCTTATTTAGGTATATTCACAACAACATACCCACAAATATTCCTGATTTTTGGCTGAGATTTAATAACATGCCAGTATCTTTATAAGCGTCATCTTCCTCCTCATTGTGAAAACTCATTTTTTGAGATATATGTATATAATTAGCTATTTGTCCATAATAAATAGCATTTGAGGACAAGTTAGTTTATTATTAAAATGTTAGTATGTTTCAATTTCATATTGTTTCTTTTGTCAATTTGTGTTGTTAAACCACAGCTGTTATAGCATTACAGCTGATCGTTTTAGTCGAGATATGAACCCGAAAAATCATCTGATAAAAATAAATAAATTTACACAGGTTAAATCCTTAAAACATTACTTCAATTCACAATCACCTTTGTAAAGTACTATATTTGTTTACAGTCTTCTTTAACAATTCCCATTTAAAAATTGGCAAAATCTTTTTTAATTTGCTATAAACTACTATTTTAATGAAAAAATATTTGAAAACTAAAATCTCACAAAACAAAACAAAATTTTGATTAATTTTTTATTTATAAAAAGTCGATACAAAATCTTTATATTTCAAATCACAACAACTAGAAAACATATAAAAATATTTTTTTTAAATCGATGTGTTTTTGTTCACTTATTGCCCGACTTTAAAAATGAATTTTTTAAAAATTTAATTTTGGTTCCTTTACGAGTAAAGTTAAAGTAAAGTTAACGAACGATATAGAAAATTTCATTAATCGTCGTTTAGTTTCTTCGACCTCCATAATGGTCTATGTAGTTCTCTTTGAAATACAACGTACTCTTCTTCTTCATTATTCTTTGCGTTTAGTCATATGTTGTTTGTAAAAGTTACTTAAAACTGCAATGAATAGAGGATTAAAAGAATTTTTAAGATAATAATAAATTTGATAAAACTGATTTTCACTTTTTATATTTATTTATTTTTTTTTGATAACGAAAACATTTTTTTAATTACTGATAAAATTAACTTTTTTGTTATTTTTGTAAATTCATATAAATCAAATTAATTTAATTTTAAAACTGATCTATATTACATACATATATAAATATTTTTTAATACAAGTAATATCATTGTATTAAAGAAGAAATTTACATACATATGCATGTATGTGTTTTTAGAAATATTAAAAAAGAATATGTGGATTTCTGGAAAAAACAATTCAAAAACTATGTATAAACTTTAAATTAACTGGAAATAAGTATAAATTAATAAAAAATGCTCTATGTTATAAAGCCGAAGAAGAAAGCGTACATTATTTTTTAGTGAATGCATGATTTTAAAATGGTGTACAGCTTTTTGTTTTTATTGCTAAGTTGTTTAGTGTACAAAAAAAAAACGGTCATATTTAAGTGGATGCAAGATTATTGAATGATGTTTTTCTCTACCTCATTTACTTTCTCCATTTGGTGTATGCTGTGTGGTGAATTGTATCACTTTATTATGCTAAACTCATTGTTATTTAAAGAAGTGAATGCAGTAATGCATGACTCTAATACGTATTTATGTCACTTATAAAGAGTATTTTTTTGCTTATTGGTTTTTCTTTGTAAATTTTTTTAATGTAAAAAAAGATTCGATCAACAAACGAACAACGCTTTAAAATTTAAAATTTTAGTATTAAAATTTGTGCTGTGCAAGAATTATATTTTGTAAATTGCTAAAATTTTATAGTTATCATGATCGACCCACTGAACAGGCTGTTCAAGCTGTTGTGACATAGTTTCACTTTATTAGACATTATTCCACTAACCTGTATGTGACGGGTGTTCAACGATGAGAATATTGCTGTAATATCGGCCAGTTTAAATTGTTGTCAGCAACTGAGAATGAGTACCGTGTGATAATTACCGATTTTGTTACCCAAAATTGAAAGAATTAGCATGTAGTTTGGTTAACAATTAATCTCACGTTTTAGAGCAGTCATGAGCTTCTACCCTATGTTACGTGCCGGTATTTTTCGACTACCAAATACAAAAATAATAAAAGCGAAACATACCCACGCCAAATATTGGGTTAAGGGCGTGAAAGGCGGTTGCCAGCTAGCTCGAGCAAAAAGGTCAGTGGTTCTCAACCCGGGGTATTTGGCACGTGAACATATGACCGTACCCTACACACCTTTAGAGTACGGAAAATTTTTAAACAAAGCTCTTAAAATCTAACAGCGCTGTCGTTATGCAAACGTTGGCATGACCAGGTGGATCGTCATGCCTGGTACTATTGTTTTCCCTCCCGCAATTTGCTCCTATGACAGACCAAGTACCTAAAACATTATGTCTGTCCCAATCCGTGATCACCCGCTTAGTTTACCACACTTACCTTCAACATTCCTCCTCTAATGGAAAAAAATTAAAATTTCATGATGCACTTACAGAGAAAGCTTTATTTTACAATTTCAAAGTGGAAACAAAATTCTCTCTATCACCTTTTATATATATATAAATATTTACATATATATATTTGTATATATAGGAAACAATTAAAATAATGTTAAACCTTTAATTTCTGTTTTTGTTACTAAGTATTTAAATTTTTCTCTGTTATTTTTGTTTATTTACTTAATTTTGGCTTAAAAACTCCACACTTTCTACAACTCACTTCTATTCGCCATATAAAATCCAAGAAAATGAGCAGATGTCACCAAAAAAAATGTCAAGGTTATATCTAGCATAAGGCAATTACAGTTAACTATTTTTATGTTTTAAATTTTATATATAAATTTTTTTTTTTTTTTTAATATAAGTTTACTTTTTTTCTTAAATAAAGAGATTTTAACCAAATTTGATTTGTAATTTGAATAGTCAATCGTTTAATTCAATTTCACATTTTTCTAATATTTTTTTCTGCGATATTCTTTATTTAAATTTTCCTTTTTTTCTTCACACACACAAAATTTTCTTTTTCACTAACGTTTAGTTTTGTTTTCACGAAAAAAAGGCAATAATTTTTCTTTTTAATAGTGCATTTAAACATAGCACATTTATTTTTTTTTTCAAAAATATCACGAATTGGTTTTTTTTTCCCGTCGCGTGCACGCTTGTAACTCGCCTTTTAACCTTTTCGACCTCTCAAAATCAACTCCCAACTTTTAACTTTTCTTAATCTGATTTTTCTTTTCTTCTCTTTCCCTTTCTTTTTCTTTTTGCAAAGTTGCCAGTAGGTGATCTTGCCTACTGGGCCCTTATAACAATTACGCAAAATCAGCAAATCGCTGAAAGGTATCACTTGCAAAATCTTTTTTCTTTTCCATTCCTCTTTCCGCAAAACCGGTTTGAAATGTGTCGTGCTGCTATTGGTCAAACAATTTAACGGTAAACTGAGGTGATGGCAATTGTAAGAGTAGACGTAAGGACAAGAGAGGTGACAAAACTTTCCGTTTGTGATCGTCTATCGAAACTCATATAAAAAAAATTGGTTGCCAACCGTAACAGTTGCATATGTATATGCAAATATGTAAAGTTGTAAAAGAAACGTAGAATTATCGGGCCTTGCCAGAAAATTCGAATGTGTAATTTTGAAAGGCATAGGAGGTTTTTCAAGAAGAAAAAAATTAATAAAAAAAAAAATCCGTAACACCTATTAGACTATTTGTTGTTGGAATACGTCTTCTCGTATGCGAAAACAAACCAGCCACAATTTCAGTCCTTAAAATTTAAGCTCACAGGTGGACCTTCTACGGGAACATTTATTTGAAATAAACTTTTAAAAGTAAATGTCAGACATTTATTTATCTCCCCAAATAATATTTTATTTACTTTTGGATATTTTCTGTGTTTTGTTTTCAATTTTCAAATTCAAAACGGTTAAAAAGTCATTCAATATATGTACATATGTACTAAATTCAAATCATAATCAGATTTACAAACACTTAATAATTTTTGTTTTATTTTTGTTTATACAATACTTCAAAGCTTTTGCTAGACGTCTTGTAAGCTTTTAAAAGTTCTTTAACAACCACCTGCATTAAAATTTGTTCATATCGTTATCTACTCTCTTGTGATGTGTGTATTAAAATTGTTCCCTTTTAGTTGTCATCTAAACACCGAAAGTGAAAAATCTCTCAAAAAATCATAATTTCATTCAGTAAAAATAAAAGTGAACTTGAAAAATATATAGGATGTACTTTTAACATAATAAAAAAATTATTAATAATTTAAGCTTGAATGAAACTATCTAATAGAAAATGAATATTATTATAAAGTGTTAAAAATTAAACAAAATAAACAACTATAACAACGCTACGGAATTCAGCATAAAATAATCAATATTTTATGTAAAGAAATCTAAAAATATAAAAGCTACAAAACCAAATAAAATTTGTTAAGTTTAAAAAGCAAAAAAAAAACAATAAAAAGAAATTAATAAAACAAAATTTTTCTTTTTAATCAATAAAATCAAAAATCTGTAAAATAGCAATACAATACAAGTAAACCTCGTCATTTTCAATTCTTTCTTGTTTTTTTATTCTTCTGGCACTTGTTTCCTTTACTGTGCCATTAAAATCGATAACTATGAAACATAAAAATCCATGCTGAAAAATACAGCAATAAAAGAAGTCAACTGTCAAAGTTCATAAAGTAGAACTCTAAACAACAAAAAATTGTGTGTGTGTGTGTGTGTGTGTGTTAATATTGCAGAAAAAAATAATAAATTAGGATACAGATATCAAAACAAAAACAGACATCAGTAGCAGCAATAATAAAAATAACAACAGCAAACACTACAACCAATAGTAAAATCATCAACAACCCAGCAGCACTTTAAAGTAATAAAAACAAAGTCAATTGCCACTGTGTTCTGAGAGAAGATACCTCTACATACATACATATATGTCATAATATTACAAGTATAAATTTAATTTTCCTGGCTAGATTTTTAGTTATTTGCTATATACTTTTTACTACATACTAAACTCTTAATTAAAATTTGTTTGCATATTCGAGTAAATACTGGCTTAAATCATGTGTATGTGGTGTTTGTGATGTTATTTTAAAATGTACACAATGATTTTTTCTCTCTTTCTTCTTTTTCTCACATCCTAAGTAGTAACTTATTGACAAATAATTATATGAATACATACATATAATTTGGGGTCGTATTTAATAGTTTAATTTGATTGTGTTTAAGAAATCGTGAAAGCCAATTATTTCAATTTACAAGGTTTCAATTAAAATATCAATTTTTACAAGAAATTTAAAATAATACATATGAACATATGCATGTATATATGTATACTTATTACCTATATATTTGTAAGTAAATAACATTGTCAAATATGTTAGTATAATTTAACCCCTTGGGTTTATCAGTTTAAATAAGTAATACGTGCACAAAGTAGGGCAAGTCAGAATATAAACTAAAATAATATGGGTTAATGACGTTATGTCTTGCAAAAAAAAATACGTATACATACATATATATTATAGACTAGCTGACTCCGGTCCGCATTGCTAGCTCTTAAAAATTTTTTGTATTGTGTTTATTAAAAGACTGGTTGATGTATTATATAAACTAACTATCAAAATCAACTTATGTTCTATAAATATTTATGAGAAAAGTTTGCATGTATTCTGCAAAATTATCGAATTTAAAAGGCGACTTCCTTTAATAATTTTTACTTTTTTTCTAAAGTGGATTCCTCTTGTTTACAGTTTTCATATACTATATATCGATGGCCCTAACTGGTATTGTTTAATAAATTAAATTTTTCAGTGATTCCAATACATTTCACACAAATACACCTCGACACAATAATTTAACGCAATAGTACCAAAAATAACAGTTTTACAATAGAAGTTAGATTATGATAATACAATTTCATCGATATATTCATTCGTACATAAAGCAAACTTTAAGATTTTAGTGTCCACCATTTTGGTACGCAATAATTGTCATGATTAGTACTTCATTCGTCAGGTGGTAGGTATCATACCAAAATGTTATTATAGTATCTCGTACTTACTTTTAGCCAAATAGCGATTAAAATTTTTCAGGAATGATATAAAATTTATATTTTTCTATGGCGGGTACTACGCGTCCTGGTTTGATCCTATTAAATTTTCGCCCGAGTGCATGAATTGTCAAATATTTATTAAAATATCTATTACCAAGTAACAAAACTCTAACATTTATAGTTTTAGAAATGCTTACGTGATGCAATGACTTTTTTTCTATGGAGAACATCACTTTTACTGCTGCAATCATATCGATTTTTGAAAAAAATAAGATAAATAACACAGAAATAATGCATATAAAATTTAAAAAATGTAGATTTAATAGTTTTCTAGATATTTTATAAAATGTACTTTCTTTATATTAAAGGTGCCTAGTTCATTGTTTATTTCAACTCATTTCAAGCTAAACTACTTATGCAAGTAATCATTAAAATATCTCACATGCATTTTAAGGACTTCAGATATTACAGTAACCTAAATTTCCGACAAAAACTGTTGGTTTTGTATGAAAGGTACTAACCCTTTTTAAAATTGTAGGAAAAATTTCCTTTATTTATTTAGATTATTTTAAGAAAAAATTTACAAAATTGAATCAGTCATTCTCCGGTGATGCGCTTAGAAACGAACATCATCTTTTTATATAAATATTATATCTTTTTATATAAATACGGATAAATCACAAGGTGTCGTATTATCATAATGTATATATTTTTTTAATTTTAAACAGCCTAAAAATTTAACAATAAACAATGGAATACTTTTTAATAATTTTAAATTTTTTTAAAATATTTTGATTTTATGACAATACAACACTAGACATCTTGTGAATAAGCCAATTGTTTTATTTTAATTAATCTGACAATATTTTAACTAGAGTGTGTTCTATTTTATTATGTCACTTGACATCACCTGTTGGCAGAAATTATGCTGCTAGACAACAGTTAGCGGCGTTTGAGTGCTAAATAAAAATTTTAACAGACATAAAAAATTGCATATGGATACAAATTTACCAAGTCAGATGCAAAAAACATGCTGCTTTAATAGATTTGTATTTTTCGCTTTACAGCTTTAAGTAACATTGAAATTTATGTGTTAGTAGTTTATTTATTTATAAAATTCAAAGTAATATAAAAAAGCCTTTACTTAGGCCAATAACAATATATTACAAAAGCAATGTTCTAAATACTAAATTAAAACAAAGAATTAAAAAATAACAAGATTACAGAGTGTTATCTCTTTTTCTCTTTTAACACTATGTCAGTGTATTACATTTTCAATGTAAAAATCTATTTTCAGTAGACTTTTACCTCACTGCAAGTTACAATTAATATTTTATGAACAGAAAGACGTTTTGTTTATGTGGCAACATTACGATACAAATCTATTAAATGAACCACGGCCTTAAAAACGGCTGTTCTGGCAATCAAACAAATTAAAGAACTTTTTTAAAATAATTAAATTAGTTTAAATATTAACTTTATATTTGTCTAATTTAACGAACTTTATAACAGTTCTTAATATACATACTTGTTTAAATATACCAAAACAAAAGAAATGTTTAATGCTTAGCTCAGTTTATAGTGAAATGATGCTTTTATCTTAATAAAAGTGTACTTTACTTTTAAATAAAAAAAATCGCTATAAATATAAGTAAAAAGAATTTAAAAGCATTGAGTAATAAAAAGTACTAGAAATTGCCAGCACTAGAATCTATTTTTTACTTAAATAAGTAAACTGTCAGCGTATGAGTAATATGTATGTAGCAATTAAAAATTAAGCATAAACTTATGCAGGGGTTTAGCTGATAATTTAGTAATTAGATTTAGACAAGAACACTAATGATTTTAACAATAGAGTGTCACTGGAGATCATGCGTATATATGAACTTCGATCGTAATCTAGTTGTAAATATTTGATTTGTTTTTTTATACCATACACATATAGCACTCACTGTTTTTTGCACACAATTTGCATCAACAATAATGATTCAACATGCATTTCTTGTTACACACATATGGTTTGCGCATGTGTTAGTAGAAATTTTAAATGCTTATAACTCCTAAAATACTATAATCTAATAAGATTAAGATTGTGCTTATCAGCAGAAAAATTCCTTTTTTTTAACAGCATTTATCTTTAAGAGGGATTCCAATAGAAAAAAGGAAAAATTCAATTTTACTCTACTTAAAACAATCTATGATAAATTTTGAACTTTTTCGAAATTTTGGAATTTAGGGGGAAAAGCGAGTAAAATCAGTAATATTGTTTTTTCGAAATGTTAGAATTTAGGGGTAAAATCGGTAAAAATATTGTTTATCCAAATGTTTTAGATTAAGTTTGAAAATAGCAATTAATAAAATATTTTTTTTTTTTTAATAAATGAATTTTATGTTCCAATTCATTTTTTTTTATTATTTCACTTGATACGTAGCGAATCATGTACCGGGCGGCTACTTGTATATATATTTTTTTAATTAAAACCGGTTGTTTAATGTGAATATAAACTGGCTAGAAAAAATCTGTTCCAAAAAGGAAAAACATCTTCAGTCGACATGAGTTAAAATTGAGACAATCACATCATTACAATTCCGGAATTCAAAACTTCCCTCAGGCAAATGTTTAACTATTTTGGACAACTAATATTTAATCACATCATGATGAAAATATCTGTTTCTCTTTTTAAGCAAATTGTTTTCTGTTATCGAAAGTATTAATATTATTACATAAAACATTAATAAAATCAATATTCTTTACAAACGCATTTCTCTTAAACTTCTACAAGAAACTGACTGTCACATTTCTCTTTTATTCTTTTATTTTATGACAACGATATTTTTGTTTTAATATTCAAATGGAAAAAGATTTTCTCTCTAAAATGTGGATGATGGTGATGATGCTGTTCACAAAATGTCGTAGCAGATTTTTGTACATGAAACGAAATTGTTTTTGACAATTTGCCAAAGTTCAATGTGAACATTGTTATGGCCACTTTTCTTACACTGACTAGATCCTATAATTAAGACCTGCTAAAACATAATAGTAAATGTACATTCGTACATATGATGTATGTTTGTTTTGATATTTATACATTTTTCTATAAATACATATAAATTTAGATTTTTTGTTATATATGTACGTATGTATGTATGTATGTATGTATGTATGTATGTATGTATGTATGTATGTATGTATGCAGATTTATAGACTGTTAATCTGCTATTTATGTGACTGACTGACTGACTAACTAACTTGCCAGTCTGTGTTTTTTCTAGTTTGGCCATCAAAAAATGCTGCAATGTCTTGACGCTGTTGTGTCGTTTGTTCTTAATTTTTTATTAAATCTAATATCGAATATAAACGAAATATTCTAATGACGGGGTCATATTAGTCAATAAGTTCTTGTACAAATGCTATTGAAAATCATACATATTTAAATATGTACTTAGCACCTCTGATTTGTATTACCACACGAGTACTTCGTTTGAATGTACGTCTGAGTATTTAAAAACGTTGTCGGCTCATAAAATAAAATATAATTGGATTGTTAAATAGATGCATGAAAAATATAATAAACAACAAATTATATTATTTGATGCACACACTTGTTAATATGTACACTGTAAAAAATTTCTTTACCTCTTTTCTCTTAGTTTTAAAACAAATAAAATTTTCCTAAAATTTTAGATAATGATGTGCAGTGCATGCACAAAACACATAGTACATACTTCTAAAATTAGTACATGCACACATACTTATGTACATACATATGTATGTATATGAAACAAAATAAAGCAACGTGTGTTTGTTTTTGTAAATAAAAAGAGTTGTTGGACAAGAGTATGAATCTAAAATGAAAGGAGTTTAATAATATGAAACTGGAATAACAAATTAAGTGTAATTATTAAATTATTTATTGTTAAGTTGGATTGACATTCAAACTTGAAATTAAATTAATTAATGGCGAATTTTTACCATAATAGATAATTCCATCAGAATTTTATTTATTAATAGGAAATTTCTTGTTATATCTTGCATTTGAAACTTTATAATAAAGGCTTGTATTCTTCTAGAGAGGTATTGTATGCCTAAAGAAAGTAATATGTGTTGATACGAATTGTTTTTGCAGTGATTAATGTATGTGTATGTTAAAATAAAACATAATAAACTCCCGTTTAAAAGACGTTTTGTTGTTTTTTTTCTGTTATAAAGGTTTTGTTGTCTTATTTTTTTTCTGTTGTTGTGAATTTGGTGTTTACAGTTTATTGGATTAACTTTGAAATTAAGGAATATTTTTCTGATCCAATTATTTCAAGGAATAAGAAATACAAATTAATATTAAAAAAAACAAATTGAAATTTAGAAATACAAATTAATATTGAGAAAAAACAAATTGAAATTAAGAAATACAAATTAATATTGAGAAAAAACTTAGTTTTTTATTTTCTCAATTTCAACTTACATATGTGTAGTTTAATAAAAAATGTATTATTTTTTTTTTTCAATTTCTATAAGTTATCCCTAATGAACTAATTAATACACTGAAGACAAACTTATGTGGAAGAACGGTCATCAGCATATGTCTATCTTTGATTTTCCAAAAAATATTTAATATTCTTCGCCCGCCCTTGCATGCAAAAAGTATCAATGTTGTATTCTTTTATTAACAAATAAAAAAAAATATGCTCGACTAAACACACAAAATGTTGTCGTTTACTCGCAGCAAATTGCTCTCATAATTCTCTCAGAATGGCCTAGTTACACCAATGGTATTTTGTATTCGCATTAAACAGCGAAGAAGAAACACATTTAATAAAGTTAGCATTATTTTTGCAATAAAAAATCTTAAAAGTCGAATATAAAGACTCATTCTATACTCGTTATTGGTGTTATATACTACACGAGTTTTAGTATTTGTAAAATGACATTGAAAGTTTAAAAATTTTAATATAACATTTTGTTAAGTGTATTTACAATGGTATGACCGACCACAACAAGTTTTTTCTTTCTTTACTTATTTATTTTTCAAAACAAAAACGTTTTTTTTTTTTAAAACAACTAAACACTCATATGACGTCAATTAATGTTAAAAATTCAATTAATATATAGAAAACAAAATTTCTATAAATAAATGCTGTGTTATGGAAAGGATTAAACAAATTCATTAACACCCTTAAAAGTTAAATATAGGTATTATTAATGAAAAATGTAATGCTTAAGTATTTATATTTTACATATACCAGATACAGTGCAAACACACTCATTAAAAACAATTTTTTTTTTAACTTTTTGATAAAAACTTTTCCAAAAATTAAAAAAGCGTTATACTTTTGCTTTTATACAAATTTTGTTCCATCAAAGGATGTTTTTTATCTTTTGAAAATATTATTTTAACTGATGGACCAAATTTGTTCATAATTTAACAATCCTCATTTTAAATTGCCACAAGTCCTTAAATTGTGTTAACATTTATCTGGAGAAAGGAGTGAAGACCCTAATAAATTCATAATTTAGTTTTTGCAACTGCTTACATTCGTTTAGCAAAGTAACGCTGTAAATCAAAAAAATAATTGAATGAATTGGCATACATTGGTCACGTCATAACTAGAGGACGGCTAGACCGATTTGGCAAATTTTTTTCTAAAAATAATCCTTCAAACTCAAATAAGATTCTTACGGACAGTTTATCTGAAAAGTTAAATTGGGCGTGGCACCTGCCATACAAAACCAACAGATTTTGTGGCATTTCCAGAAATCGACCAGGCTAAATTGTTCTTACAATAATCCTTTCAGCTCAAGTCCGTCTGTTCTCACATATAGCATATGGCGGGTCCTTTGGAAATATTCAGGATTAAAATGCTATTGAAATTTAGCACAATCACCTATAACTTTTAGATATATCAGAACAAATAAACACGACTACCAGTGTTTTATCCAATTCTTTTACCACATAAATTACCTGCTGAAAATACACGAATAACTTATAGACACTGTTGTTACCTTTTATAGATACGTTATGTCTCTAGGTTTCAAATTTAAATGTATGATAAAAAACTTTTTTAAAAATATAAAAAAATATTTTTGCAGTTATGGCACCACTAATCGATCACAGTAAATCCAGTTTTCTCTATAGCAATGGTTAAGGCTAATTGAACGTTAGCTTCATCAGTTTAACGGTTACTTTTGGGCATCAAGGTAACTAGACCATTGTTCTGGGTGAAGCTACATACCCCTTTATTTGAAATACTTTTCTATTTTATTTAAAAAAAAGCTTGTGTAAATAATGAAATGCTGGGGTTGGGTTAAAGTGTAGTTGTAATAACAAAAACTAGTTATTGGTATTCGTAACTCTTATTAATATAAATTTAATCCTGTTTGTTACGGGAAATCTATGTGTGTGCAAAGTTTTATTAAACTCGGTTTAAGAGGTTAAAGCTACAATTTATTAATTGTGCCACAGTTTCCAACCTCTGAATCATATTATCATTTGCAAAGTTTAATACGTGTCACAATTTGATCAGTGGCTGATGAGCGCATAAAGGACAAACATTCATTTTCATATGCAACGATTTATATTTATTCGACCGTATGCAAAAGAAATCCCTAATGTTGATTTAAAATATGTAGACATAAGTTACTTAGTGGTTTAAGGCTAACATGCCTTTGATAAGAAAACGTATTTGAAAACAATATTTTATTTAAACCGACTGTAATTTTAACGAATATATACTTTTTATGCTGGCAATACCATCAACTTCTTTTATCATTTTGTTGTTAGTGGCACAGAAAAACGAATATTAATTCATTCGGGTAGTCGTCTTAAAACAGTTGTTTTTTATTTGTACATAAAATAATTTACTTTAATTGTTGTTGCTTATGTTCCTCCAATCGTGTATAAAATATTTCTTTTAGATTTAGTAAAGCAAAACAAAAAAATAAATTAATTGAAAATAAGCAACAAGACTGTTTTCTAAGTAGCAGAAGGAACAGAAAAAGGAGCTGTTTTTATTTGTTTGGATTTTACTTACATCACTTATACTATGTTTACACACGCGCCTTAATTGTCAATTTATAATATTCTCGCAATTAACGGCCTTTATTGAGCTCAATTTACCATACTAAAAAAGTCTTTTAAATTGAGCAATATATACTTAATTGTTTCACTTATTGTCCACAACTCGAAATACAACTCTTGAGAAGTATGTTCAGTGAGAAGGAAATTCTATAGGTGGCATTTCTAATGTCAAACAAATAAATATACAAAATACAAAAAGAAAATGGAAAATGGTTGATGGAAATTTTAATAATATGTTTAAATAAACTCAAATACATATACATATATATACATATATATACATATATAAAAGTAATAGCAAATATATTTTCTGAACAGGAAAAAACTGAAGAGAAGGCATTATTTGATTTGGTATAAGTACATCGTACTTTTACAGCTATCAAATGCTAATGGAGTAAGATAAATTGAGTATGTGTAAACAGTTATTTTAATTGCTAAATCAACACTAAATTGAAACAAATAAAAATTTCTGTCTGAACAGGGTTTAAAACATCACAACTCACAGAACGTAATTAATTTCACATTTTACATTAATTTATTAATTACATATTGTATTTCTAATTTGTTAATCAAACTATAAATTTATAAAAAAAAAACAAATATCAAGACACTAAACCAACAAAAAACATATATATAATAAAAAAAAACTCGTCTCCTGATGATGCTACACAAAGAGGTAGCGAAATATTAATCAAATACTATAAAATAGAACAAAAATTTTTTTTTTTTAATTATTGAAACGACCCTTAGCTAAAATAAAAACTATTACATCTTATTAATTATTTTTTATTTTACGAATTCTTCAAATTAAATTCAATGTATAAATTTTTAGTTCAACTTGTTAACACCATTTGTTGTTTCTGTTAATATGTTTCACAACAATTGACTGTACAAAACGTGAAAAAAGGAATAAAAAAATAAAACCTGAACTTAATGTTAATGGTATAGCCCTACTTTTAATGTTCTGAAGATAGTTATTGCATATAACATTAAGGATTTTTGCTTAACAATGGTTTGTTAAGCTGTATTAAGTTTTTTTTGCATACGGCCGATTATCTGCATAATTTATTTCCTCCTAACTTTCCTAACACGTACATATATGCATATATAACATTTTTAACAAATTTTTTTTCTTTATATAAATTTTAAGCGAAGCCTGAACAAGTGCTTAAAATTACAAAATGACATGGAGTAACAAATGCTTAATTTCCACCAATGTGTAAACAATTCTTAAAACAACAAATTTTTTAGCCAGAAAGTATTTCTACTTCCAGCTCATCCAACCACCAATCTTATCAGCAGCATACAAAACGGATACAGATAATTAAAATTATAATTCAAACAATTATTAAAAAACACTTATCCAGGTGCGATTTTAAACCATAATATTAAAAAAAAACTATTGTGCTACATTATAAGTTTGTTTACTTTAAACAGCCAACTAAAAATTTATATAATTTCAATATAGTTTTTTCTTTTTCTCAATTTCATTCATTCATATTGAAAAAAAAACACGAAAAATCAGAACTCTTCTGAATAATTTATAGCAAGAGTAAAACAAGGCATTATTAAACGATCATTAAAAATGGCATTTTTTACACATCAACAAGTAACAACATATAAATGGTTAATAACAATCACAGGTAAGTTGAAAAACTTCATAAAAATTAATTTTCTTAATAAATCGAATGAAATAATAAATTAAATGAATATTTTCAACATGATTTTGATCATTATGATGTTCTTGTTTATTTTTAAAATAAACTACTAAAAATATTTGTTCAAAAAAATATCTACATACATATGTATGTATGTATATATTTTTCAAATAAACACACACCAATAACAACCAATAATAATAATAATAACGACAATGATTGTCTCAAGTGGAAAAGTGTGTTTGTCTAAAAATATCTTAACATCAATACCTCGATTTACAATTTTTTGTTAAACTATTTCTGTGGCTTGGAGCAAAATATTGGAGCAAAATATTTACTTTTGAGAAAATTGGAATTGAAGTTTAACTTTTATATATGCTTTCATAGTGACATTGGCCAGCATTTTATTTATGAAGCTGTTCTGGGTTAAGTATGACTTTAGCTGTTTTACCATAATGAAATAGAGCAAGAAAATAAATCTAATGCAATGATTAACTCAAAAGAGCAAAAAAGTGACATTGGCCCTTTTAGCTCCAAGCCACAGATTTATGTGTGTACATTTTCTAATAATTCGTTTTTCACGAAAAATAAAATTAATAGCTTAATTTATTTAAATTTACAAAATTAAATATATCACTTGACAATTGTCTTTACCTCTATTTTATTATAAAATGGTGCAAGCCGAGGCATTGATGTAAAACATATATTTTTTCTTTCATAAAATTATATCTTTTAACACAATGGGATAATTGTATGTATATGTGTTTTAAAAAAAATTTTATATTTTTAACTTAAAAATAAAAATAAAACTATGAAAAAAATTATAGACAGGAAGTTTTACATTGATCATTAGTTTTTATACCCTTCACCTGTGGTGTCAAGGGTATATAAAGCTTTCTCCATCCGTTTGTAAATTCTACAATATTCTTTTGCGACCCCATAAATAATATATTTTGCAGCACATCAGATCCATATCTTTCTTAGATATGAGCAAATAAATACGACTGCCTCTGTTTTTTTCATATTTTTACCATAAAAATCTAAATTTTTTAGCCCTTGTATAATTTATTTCTCGTAAAAAATTTTAGACAAATCGGTCACTAATCATCTAAGTTATAGACAACAAAAATTTTTAAAAATATATATTTTTTTAAATATATCAAGTTACTGCAGCCTCTAATTAATTTTTGGACACGATAAAGACACCAAAATAAAAAAAACTGAAAAATCCGTTTAAAACTAACAGAGATATAAGCACAGAAATAATAATGCTTTGGTGTTTTTCCTAAAATTTACAAACGAAAATCAATTTTTTCCATCTTGTGGGCAACAGAGTGGAGCGATATAAGTATCGGAAAAAATGGCTTGACCAGCCAAATATAATACACTATAAAAAAATTAAAAAAACCATGATGATACCTTTACAAAATGGCGTACAAAAAATTTATATATGGGGCAAATGTAGTAAATAAAAATATACCCACTTCAACCTCCTCAATATTGATATCAAACGAAAGGGCTCTTGATCAGTAGAACGCTGGAAACTATGAAAATGTTAAGATTCAAGATGGCGTCTGAAATAAAATGGCTTAATTACGGCTTTGTCCCTTCAACCCCCACAATATTGGTATCAAATAAAAGGGCTTGACCAGTAGACAGTAAACTATAAAAAAGTTAAAATCCAATATGGCGATCTAAACAAAATGGCAAATAATTTCTCTTCAACCCCAATAATATGGGAATCAAATAAAGGCTAGTAGAATGTAAAAATTCAAAATCAAAAATAATAAAGCAACATACCGTTAAACATTAAATATGAAATCTAGGCTAATGAACGATGTGGTCGCTATATCTATGTATATGATGGTAAAGGGTATTACCAGATTCGGCACGGCCGAATATAACATTCTTACTTGTTATTATTTTTTTTTTTTTATTTACTTATTATTGAAGTATACTTATCGTCAACTTAAATCTAAACCGCCCTTACCAATATAAAAAATCAAAATTATTTTTTTTATAGATTACGACCCATTTAATTAAAAAATTAGAGCTCTTCTAAAAAAATTATTATTTTATTAGCAATTTTTTTGTTAAGCAATTTAAAATTAAAATCATTAATAACCATGTTTAGCGTTTTAATTTAACCTTAAAATTTTATTAGAGGTCGTTTGCATTTAAGGTGACGATATAAGTATGTACATTTCCTCTATATTTTTGAGAATTTTATAAATAGTGCCCCTATTCTTCTTTTAAAACAATACATCACTCACGAAGAAATATTTAAGCTGATCGATCCCTTGTCACTTTTTTGTTTGTTTGCGGTTTTTAGAATTACATCCAAAACACTTAAACTTATGATATGTATGGTGGATTTAGAAGATATGCTATCATCTTGTTTTGTATTATTGTCGTAATTTTTAAATCTTTAAAAACTTTAAAAACATTATTGTTGCTTATTGTAAATTTTTTAAATCATTTTCAAATTTTTAAAAATTAATCTTATGACAACATTGTTTTACAACACATTATACGATATCATATCTTGTGAGTCTACCAATTATTTCATTATACCCTTCTCCTTAGTTGGCAGGGGTGTATTAGCTTTGTCATTCCATTTATATTTTCTAGTATTTTCATTTGCGACCCCATTTTACTTATTAATAGGGAGTTCTTTTAGCAATATCCGTCTGTTCTTGTTATGTTTAAAATCAACTTTTTTAAATATAACATACAACCGTATGTAATATCTACCTTTCAAGAGTATTCAGGAAGAAACACATTTAGAAAATGGGTTCATAATCTGCAAAGATATAGGCAAAATTTAAAAAAAAATACACATATTTAACAAAAATTATTTATATTTATATAAACGATATGCTTAAGGGTTATTCGTATTATGCATTAAACAAATCGATCATAAAATAATTCAAGAATTTAGTTTCTAAAGGTCTAATCCTTTGGACATCATAGTAACACCGAATTGTCAGCTGTAGTCTGAACAATTATTAAAATAAAATGCAAAATCTAGTTTGAAACTAGCTAGATGTAAGCACAATAATATAACAGCCTCGGTATTTTTTCGAAAACCTACAAACTATAAAAGATTTTTTAGCTTTAAGACAACTGAAAGATTTAATCGTTCAATTCATAAACCTCTTATAATGTACTTTTAATAATACTTTTTTATTGGTTATCAGTATGCTTTATATTTATATATTCAAAATTTTTAATGGAATCGATAAATTGGTCTTTGCCATTTACCTTTTAAAAATAACTTCATGTAAAAGTTGCCCGCGTCTCCGGTTCCAATGGTCCATTCGTAAGGTCCAATTTTGCACCACTTTTTCAAGCATTTCAGCCTGTATTTCATGAATAACACAAGCTTCAATCGTGTTTGACTTGTCCACATAGACAAACAACTTCACATAACCACACAAGAAATAGTCGAGAGGCGTCAAATCACACAATCTTGGCTGCCAACTCACAGGGCCATTTCGAGAGATAAACTGCTCACCAAATTCATCCTTCAATATGTCCATTTTTTCACGAGCTGTGTGGCATGTGGCACCGTCTTGTTAAAACCACCAAGTCCAATTCAGCCAATTGGGGCAAAAAACAGGCGTATCATGGCTCGATAACGTTCGCCGTTAACGGTAACGTTTCTTCCACGGTCGTCTATGAAGAAAAATGGTCTGATGATGCCACCAGTCCATAAACCACACCAAACTGTTATTTTTTCGGGATGCATCGGTAACTCTTGTTCGGCATGTGCCTGTTCTTCACCCCAGATGCGACAGTTTTGCTTGTTACGTATCCATTTAGCCAGAAATGAGCCTCATCGCTGAACACAAAGTTTTTCGATAAAACAGTGGATTTCTATCGAGCTGGTGTTAGCCAAATTTTGATAATACATTTCAACAATTTGCAGTCATTGCTCGCTTGTGAGTTTCTCCATGATGAAATGGCAGAGTATACTGAACACTTTTCACTTTCACAGATGTAACTTGGACACAATTACCAACCAGTACTGCCCGAAAAACTAAAGTTCATAAAAAATCACCCTTTATATTAAAAACATACATAAGAAAAATTGTAAACGGCAGCTAATACTAATACTGATGCTGAGCCGAAAAATCATCGTCAGCGACGGGTTAACACAAATGATCAGATGCTCAGCTTTTAGCTTTTCGGCTTAGGGGTCTGAGTGGAATACAGTTTACGGAAAAAATTTAAAATGCAAAATGTTGTCCGAAACAAAATATAACATTTAAAATATTATTTTAAATTAATTTTAAAAAAGGGTATCAAATGAAAGGCTTGACTTGTGAAATAAATTTCGGTAAAATGTTCAATACAATTCCTATTAAATAAAGGATTTTGACTAGTGAAATAAAATACACTCTGAGTGATTCAAAATAGCAGATTATGTGATTATTATTGACTTACTTAAAACAATACTATAGTTATCCCATTGTGTTAATAAAATAATAAAAAATTTTTCATTTCAAATTTATTACAATACAATTAATATATGTATGTATATAAATATTTTCTAGGTATTTTAGAAGTTTTTTTTTTTCATTTTAATTTAACCACATAATTGTATTATTTTTCTTTTTAAATAGATAAATAAAAATCGAATTTTATCATTTAAAAAATCTTTATCAAATTGGTTTAACATCAATTAAATTTATTTTATCTTAATTTTCTAAATTAATGTTTATGTTAATATATTTTTTACTTTTACATTTATTTTAATACATAAATAAAAAATAAATAAATTTGATGTTTTATTGGATTGGCCTAAAACTTTTTTAAGTTCTTTGCGCCTTAACAAAATTTATCCAAGCCGACAATTGCTTTCCATGTAAGTCTTTCACCAATGACAGCCAATCAAAAGGAAACTCCAACGAAAAACTTAATACTTTCCCTAAATCGTTGTGGGGGAAGAAATTAAATGTTTTTCATTGCAAAAGTTCCTTTTGGCTTTTGATTTTGTATCAGTTTTCTATGACATTTTTTTTTAAGTTTTGTAATTAAACAAAAATTAATATTAGTTTACTAACCCCTGTCCACATTTCCTTGTAAATTGTTTAACATTTTGTCAATGTTTTTCTCTTTTGTTTTGTTTTGTTTTATTTTGTTTTTCGTTTTCCATATTAAAACAATATAAACATAAACTAATAATAATAATAATAAAAATTACGATTAATATTTTCTATAATCTTTGTACAAAAAACTCAATTTCTTTCAACGGTACACTTAATACACTGTAAAAAATAAAACATGAAATTTTAAATTGCAGACTACCATATAGATTACAATCAGAAGGATTTCTTTTCAGTTTCATATTTTTAGAAAAGTCTTTTAAGCTCTACTTAAATTATATACATAATTATTGTTCCAATCTATAGTATTCTTTTTTTTTTGTATTGTGACTTGTTGTTTTTATTTTTGAGAATATTTTTACGATTGAATATAGTTATTCATTTTCTTTTTAAATCATTCACACTTGCTAAAGTATTAGTTTATCTTGATTTCGTTTATCTTTCGTTTTTTTTCATTGTTTTTCTTCACTACTTTCTTCTTGTTGCAGCCTTATTTGGAGTAATTTTATTCGTTTGGGTTCCACAAGTATCAGCTGAATGTCAAAGTATGAATATTTTGAAACAATTTTCTTTTTTAGTTCAATTCATATATAATTAATTTCTACCCATTTTATATTGTTTTAAACCTTTTTATATAAAAAAAAAACAATTAAAAATTAAAAAAATGAAATGGTGTACGTTTTATTTTATTAATACATTGATGTAAACCAAAAAAAAGGAAAAAATAATAATAAAACTTTTTTATTTCTATTTAATCCTCCCTATAAGCAAACACAAAAAAACATAATTGATGTGTTTTTTTTCAATTTTCTTTACTTTAAGCTGAATTGAATGATTTAAAAGTTTTTTATTTGCAAATAATATAATTTATTTTAAAAAAATATATATACAACAAAAAGGACCATACATTATTTAAAACATTATATAAATTGCAACTGTTTCAAAACTGGTACAACACAAGCAATTTTAGTTCATGTTTTTTCTTTTTTTTAATTTTCGCTTTCGCTCATTTTTTGTCTAAAGGTTATATACATACTATTGCATTGTATATAAGAGTATATTTACTAGAATTTTGTATAAGTTTAATTAGATTTTATATGGCTGAGAACTAAATCCTTAACTCAATCCGTCGACATAAACGATAAAAATATTACCGAAATACTCGTATTTTATTACACGTTTGCATGCAATTCCGTTAACTCGATATTTAGACATATTGCATATTGAAACACATACACAAACACATATGTAGTTTAGGAGTAATTATTATTCTACTAGTTTTATGATTTCTGTTTCTATATAAATAAATTTAGAACTTAGTTGTAGTTTCTATCAAGGCATATTAATTCATCAGGTAAATAGTTGCAGTTCGGAGAGAATTTTTTTGTTTATATTTTTTATATATAAAGTTTGACATTTGAAATAAATAAGAGAGGAGAGAAATTTGTTTTTCATCTATAGACTTTGCCGGCTGAAATTTAAAAAAAGTGAAAAAAAAATAATTAGCTGACGAAACAAGACTACCTGATGAATAAATGTGCCTTGGTTTCTATATACATACATACAATATATATGTAATTGCTTAAACAATTACAAATAACAAAATATTTTTAATTTAGGTCTAGAAAACAATATTTCTCTTCTTTTTATTATTTTTTTTTTTTTGTTAATTTTTTTTCCTCAATAGCACTTGCTTAGAAGTTGTTGTAGGTACATATACAGACATACTTATGTATATGTGTTAACATTGAAATTTAAGGGATAAAATAAAATGTAAACTTATGTATGTACAGTGAATGAACCAAAGATTTTTTTTATATCTCTTATTGTTTATTTATATTTTCAATATGTGAAGGTGTCTCAGTAAGAATGCACTTTTTAATTTCAAAATGAAAAACACGTATTTTTTGAGATAGTTGTGATTTCTTAGTGGAATGTAAAGAAGACACGTTCCAATCAAGCATAAAATGAAATATCACTCAAATAGCGGCTCTCACGACTCTCATGACAGGCCATTACTCTTTTCATGAACTTTTTCATGACTTTTTCACAGATATAATGCTGTATCTATCAGATGACGCGTTGAGTCTCAAATTTAAGCTCAGAAATTGCTTATGGTGTATTTGCATAAACCAAAGATTTCACAAAACCTAAAAAACAAATCGCACAGCATTATATCGCAAAAAGATTAAGATTATTTATTCTGGTAATCGTTGCTTCAATAAATTTATTATTTAATGAGCGGTAAGGCTGCTGGCGTCATCTGGCTGAAACTACATGTCGCCCAGATCCATGATGTCCAGTTAAGGCCACAAGAACTCTGTTATCCTGTTCCAGTAACGAATGGGCTTCACAGTCAGTGCATTTTTTTTTTCATTTTAAAATAAGCAACGCTCAATCACACCACCTGACCAAAATCCGCACCAAATAGTTGCTCGTTGTGGGTGCATTTGTTTCTCATGGATTGAATGATTTTTTTCTGAGACACCAATTAGATATTTGTATGTATAAACATAGTCATTCGAATGGAAATGTACATTATCGAAGAATACTTTGTTCCAATTATTCATTGATCGAATCACCAGCGCTTTCTATGGTCTGTTAGTTTAAACTCCTGAGTGTGCTGAATTTGCTACGCATGAAGGTGAATGTCTTTTGCCAAAATTAACTGCTTATTTATTCTTTAAATTTGAAGTTGTTGAGAATGTTAATCTGTTTAAAGGCAGCAAAACCTTTAAAATAGGTATTAAGCGGGTTAATTTGTCCAACAAAACCGTATTTTATCAAAGTCTTACTCTTGCCTATATAGAGTTCTTTAATAGCTACTAATGTCTGGAATTGTTCAAGAATCCTTTTGTCAACAGATACATATTTGATATGATAATTATTCAAAAACCTTTTTTTGTCATATACAAAAGTTACATAGTACTTTCGAGCAGAAAAAGAACAATTTTGGCCTAAACCGAGGCAAATTCACATCAGGTGATGTTACAAAGCCAGCTGATTGTTTTTTATTTGTTTTATTTTAAATGACACATGGTCAGAGTTTAAATTAATTTATATGTGCGTTAGTAAAAAAAGTAGTAAAATTTGTGAAAAAATTATAAAAAATATCAATATTTGTCAATTCTTTATTGGTAAATAAGTAAAAAAAAACAAGTAATAATTCAGAAAATGCAAAATGACCGATGTGTTTAAATTTGTGAAAACTATCAAAAATGTTTTAAAAATCACAAATGTGTGATATAAACTATCAGAAATTAATGTAAAAATCAAAAATACTTTAAAAAAATGTGTGTTAATTTATAAAAATAAAATTTTAATTAAAAGTAAAAAAAAATGTTTTTTTGTGTTCTGACATTCTCCGGGCCTTTTAGTGTTTGTTGTAGAGATGTTGTCACCTAATGTGAATTCGCCTTGCCTAGGACATTAAAAAAGACGCGTTAGGTGCTTATTCATGGGGCAAGCTAATAGAGCTATAACGCTGGGTCTCAACGTAGCAATTTTCATTGCTAATATAAGCAAAAACGTCGGCAGAATAACGGCACTTTATTGCTAAAGTGTGTTTATTTTCATTGGGTGGAGAACACGTCACAAGTAATTTATTTATAAAATTTAATATTTTTGTTTTAATTTTTATGGATTTTTTTAAATACCTCACTTTAAATTATTATAAGGTAAAGTTATTTTAATTTTCCTTTGTTTCTGCAAAGAAAAACAAACACTTCGAAGAAAATTAAAAAGATTTTGACAGCTAATTGCAGCAATAATTGCTCAAGCAATCAGCAGAGCAATGATTGCGCAATGCATTGCTACATATAGCAATTTGCGGTCTACACATCGCAATTTCTATGGACGCAATCAAATTTGACAATTGCGGTAATAAATATTGCTACGTGGAGACCCCGGGTAAGAGCATTTGACAACAAAACTCCGCAGGGCCAACAAAAATATTTTTTCTTGTAAAACATTTTATGTGATTAAAAAAAATACATATAATTTTTATAACAAAAAATCTAACTATACCAAAATTTGCTTTTAAATAAATGCTGTAAAAAACAAAACAAAAAAACAATATTTTGAGATTTTAATATTTAAAAAAATTTTGGACTATTTAACAGACAGAGAATTTTTGGCAATCTTTATTTTAAAATTTAATATTATTATAAACATGGCTTTAAATCAGCTGGTTAGTTGCGGGACACCTTAATAAAAATTTTAATTTTCAAAATCAAGATGGCTTAAGGTTTCGTAAAAATTGACCTTTCATCAGAGAATGGAAAAGTTTAGTCATTAGAGTTTATTAACAGGTTATAGAGTATTTAAATAATTTTTCAACATAATGAAAGAATAAAATTATGTATAATGTTGAAGAAAAAAAAATTCTACTTGATAAATAAACAGTATAATAGATTACTTTGAATTATACATGTATGTACATAAGTATGTACTTATATATAGCCTTAGTTTTCTATTGATTTCGTGGCAATCGTTAAGGTTTATGACAAAATTAAAATTTTTCAATAATCTTTCTTTTTTCCGAAACAAGCTATTTTATAATAAATGTAATTTAGCATTTTTATTAAAGCATTTTTTCGCACAGGATTTTAGCTTAGAATTTTATTACACATACAAGTTTTTTATTTCGCTTTAAAACATCCAGTACTTAAACAGAATGATTAATGTTTTTCTTTTTCTTTTCCTTTTTTAATTTTCTTAGTAGACTCAATGCATGATTAACCAAAATTTTAGCTTGTTAACATTTTTAATTTATTAATGGAAAAATGTCAAAGCTTTTTTATGTTGATTATATAGTGAATTTTGTTATTTAAAATATAAAATAATTGCATTTCTTTAAATAAAATATAATTACATTAGACCGATTAACCAAGAAGTTAAGTGTTAAAAAATACTCTTTATCTATTATTATTAAAATATTATTAAAATATTATTAAAAAAATACTCTTTTTGTCGAAAATCTTGCATAAATTTTTATAAAAAAATTTTAACATTTTTTAAACAAAGTTTATAAATTTGTATAGAAAAATGTTGATAAATTTCATAATTTTGCTTTTTTTTTTGTATGATTTTTACTAATTCAAAATATACATACAGGTAGCCCTCATATAGCGCGGTATATATTTTTCTAAAAAATGCCACGTTATAAGAAATCGCGTTGTAGGAGACATTGACTCCATACAAAAATTAGAGTTTGGTTCCAAATCGCAAAATTGATGTTTATATGGTACTCGTATATACTTTACATATTTTTGGTTTTATTTATTTATTTATAAAAACATAATACATATGTATTTCAATTATTATAAGAAATCAAAATAAAAATAAGCCACAACTTTCTACAAAATTAGGCTTCTTCATCACTTAGTATGATTTTAGTCTGTATCGAACGTTTTGTTTCTAGTCGGAGCTGGATCTACTTGCAGATTTAAAAACCCTTTCGACGATTACTGGTTTTAAAACATCTTTTATTGAAGTCTGTATGCTCTTGTTTCGTAAAACCATGAAGATTTCTTCCAAATATTTCTTCTCTATTTTTTTGAGGATCGTTCCTCCAACTGCTTCCACATATTTAAAAGTTTTCTTCTTTTGTGTTTTCTACATTAGAAAGATCATTAGAGTCTTCTCAAATCCATAAATGTATTTCTTCTTTGCTGTAAAGACTTAAAAAGCAAAAATTTTGCAAATGACTTTTAACATTTTAATTACGAGGAAAAAACTGTTTTTACATAAAAATAGTAAATGTTTGACTTCTGAAATTTTATTTACGGGGAAAAATCTTTTTTTAAATAAAAAAAAAATAAATGTTAAGAAAAAAATTGCGTTCTAAGAACATTTTTGCGAAAATAGGGTTGTAGGAGGTAAAAGTACCGCATCATAGTAAAGTTTTCGCGTTTTGTGAACCGCGTTATAAAAATACCGCGTTGTAGGAGGGTTTCCTGTATTTGTAATTAATAGAAAATTTTCGATAAATGATTTTTAATGCAAGATTTTTCGATACATTTTTTTTATTAATGGGAAAAATTTCGATAAATTTTTCATTCATTAATTCTTATAATTTAATTCTTTTATTAATCTCTCTGTTTTTGAATACATATTTTTTATATATAAAATTTTAAATATTTCTGTGTGTATTAGAACGTTTTTGATAACACATTTTTAACACAAAATTTTTCATAAATTTCAAAATATTATAATAATCTTTTCATACAAACATGAACACGGTCTAATGTACTTATATTGTAAATAATTGTTAATATATTTCTATATTTAATATAAAATGTAATTTACCTAAACAAAAACTAATACTAAGTACTTTTCCCTCTTGCCAACAAACAACAAACATCAAACAACATTAATGTGAAATATACTACTGCCAATTGCAAAACAAATGCAGCACGTTCGATATACTGCTATGAATGTGATTCCTGGACTGATGCTAGATGTAAGGATCCCTTTAACTACACTGCATTGCCAAGAGATCAGCCACCATTGATGACATGTAATGGCTGCTGTGTTAAAATGGTGCGACACTCAAAATCACGTAAGTTTTAATATTTCTACTTATTTATACTGATTTTTATAAATTAATAATTTAAAGAACATTAATAACGTGTAATTGTTTTTGTTAAATTTTATTTTTGTTTTTTATTTTTACTTTACGTCTCTGTCAACGAAACAACCAACTTAAACCTAATCTAGCTTATGAAGTTGTTCGACGTATGTGTACGTCACAGTTACAAATAAATTTATTTATGGTCGATCATGTGTGCATGATGGAAAGTTCAGGCAATGGACATATGTGCTTTTGTGAGGAAGATATGTGCAATTCTAGTAAAAATTTATACACTTCATCCAACATACCATATTTAGTAGTCACATTACTAACATTACTAGTAGTGCTAAATACACGTCTATTATATTCAACTTTATCATTATCATCTTCTACATCAGCATTATCTTCTATTACAACTCTGTTATCTTCTGTATTACATAGATAAATTATTAATACACAGTTTTAATTTTAAATTTAAACATAACTCACAAACAGGGATGGAAAAATTTAAATATTGTTCGGTGTTAAATGTTTGTTTAAATAGTACTTTTTTCGGTTTTAAAGTACTAAAAGTTAAATTTTTTAGACTGATTCCGAAAAAACAAGTTAGTTTTTCTAAAAACAAAACGCATAACTGGATCAGATTAAATTATATTGATTAGAATAAATTTTCAAGAATATTATTCCCTCCATAAAAAAAACTTGAAAATTGTTTAAATTTAACAAGAAATTTTGTTGCATATTTAACTGCAACATCAATATTTCTTTCAATACGTATACTAATT
Source organism: Phyto melanocephala (assembly GCA_941918925.1). NCBI lineage: Eukaryota > Metazoa > Arthropoda > Insecta > Diptera > Rhinophoridae > Phyto > Phyto melanocephala. The sequence goes on from OW799237.1 coordinate 110,827,190, forward strand.
ACAAAACATACCTTATGCAAATGTATTTATAGTTTTTTTTTCAACTAATTAGTATGAGAAAAAAACAAACTTTTTAACTAAATTATTAACAATTACATACACATATAAAAAAGTTTACTGCTGTGTAATTAAAAAATTACTTATTGAAAATGTTAAAAAAAATTATTTTTCGCAATACATTTACACACACATTATTTTTTAGTTATAATGTATAAATTACAAATTTTATTTATCTATAGGCAACGTGACTTTTAATTCCATAACATTTTAATAATATTGAAATGATTTTTTTTTTTATTATATAAAGTTATATACTATAAAGTGAAAAAAAAACAAATGTTCGAAATTATCATCAAATTGGTCAGAAAAGTCTTAACATTAACATATTATATAATATTATCAAGAAAAAAATTACAACGAACGTATCAAATTTTCCATCCCTGCTCACAAACATACAAAAAAAAAACATAAATAACTGTTTGCTCTTATTCTATCTCTCTATCTCATACTAATAACATATTTTGTAGAATTTGTAATGCGAAAGACATGTTTGAACGAAACAAACAAAAAACAATTATTAATTTTTTACTATTTATAAATATTTTAAATAATAATTAATATTTTGGTTATGTTTAACTTTTTCTACATTCTACTATAATTTTCAAACTTATTATTGCAGCCATATTTTCTGCTTTAACAAGAAACAATTTGAGTTGAAAAAAAATTATTTTTTTAATATGTAGTTTAATTTAGTTCTGTAGTAAAAAAAATATTTTTCGTATTGAAATTATATAGATTTTATATTTATAATTTCAAATTTGTATTTATTCGAAATTTTATTTATTATGAAAAATTTTATGTGATCTTTTATTTTGATTTAAGTTGATATGTTTATAAGCAACTTCAATACTTCATAGAAACTGCGATATGAAATACAGTCAAATGAATTTAATACAAGTCAAAATATTGTTTTGAAACTGCGTCTAATTTTCAAACAATTTAACTAGTTTATTGCATTATTTCCATTACAAGAAAAATTTTAAATTAAATTTCGAAAGTCTTGGGAAAGTAAAGATTTTATTTTACATACTGTATGTTATAAAACATAAAAAATATACAAATCTCATTAAAGATTGCCCATAACTTTTATAAATAGAAATTTTTACCAAAAATTTTCTTTAAATAATTTCATCAAAAGTTGTCAAACACAATGAATTTTATAGAAAATTTTGTAAAAAAAATTAATGCATATGATAATTAAAAAAATCTTAATTATTTTTAAAAAAATATAACATTTCTACAAACATAAAATATTACAAAATATTTTTATATAAATAGAGATTTTTTTGTCATTTTCTATAAAAAGCCAATATTATTGGGGAAAAAAATCATAATCATCTATCATTGATAAATGATAGAAATTAAAATTTTCTTAAGTAAATTTGTTCTAAAAATTATAAGAAAATATTATTATTATTATAAATACACCGGCATAACATTGATGTAATCTTACATTACTACTATAACAAATGTCTTCGTTTTTGTTTCCGTTACTTTTGTTATCATTGCGCTATACTCTGTTGATTATCTTTATTAATGAAACAACATATTGACATCAGACATATGGTCAATGGAAATCAATTTTATGAATGAATACCATCAATGCAATGAATAACCCTGGTAATTTGATGACATCTTGTCATTAATAAGGTCATTATTCCACATCGATTTGAAGACATAATATCAATGCAATAATATTTGTGTTTAAAGGATTGTTAATTTGTTTAGTAGTTTTGCCATAGAAATGATGATAAAAATACCCAGCAAAACAGACATGCCAAGGAAATAGTGACATGGTTATGATGAAGTGGTTCAATTAAAGTGAAACATGAACGATTTTAACATTAACATTTATATGAAAATATTAAATATTAATATTAAAATTCACTTAATTCCAATAAGTGCATAGAACATATTAGGTAAAAAGAAACCCATGTTTCATGAGCTCATAATGTTTGCAAGTATTTTGAAGCATATCATTTATGACAAACTATATTGGATTTAAGGAGACATAAAAAATCCTGAAAATTTTCATTCACTTTATACTAGTGCAAAATATTTTTGCCGGGTTTGTACATCAATTCAATACTATTTGTTAAAATAAATAAAATTGGTAAAAACAAAAGTCATAAGTAAAAGAATCAAATTGTATTAAGATACAAATTACAAATAATACTCGTATTTAGTATTATTTTTTTTTTTTGATAATTATATGTAAAATGTGGCATCGTATTGATGTCATTAAATATGACAATTATGTGATGACGTATATTATGTTTTAGATTTAGGTCAGTTTTCATCTTATTGATGACTTTTAAATAATTATCACAACTCTAATGTCAGGGCGTCATCAATTTGAAGATGAAGTTTTCTATGAGTGGAAACAAAATTTTGTTTTAGTTTCTATTTCAAACATTTTTTGGAACTATGTATTGATATTAAAACTTTTGTTTGCAAGAGAAATAACAAAATTAGAAAAATTATGCAAAATTGTTAATGTTGAGATTTTTTAAATTGTTCTTTAAATAAAAACAGTATGTAGAACAAGATTTCTAGAACAAACATACCTAAAATTTTTAAATAATCAACAAATTTCTATATTTTCAATAAATAAACAAGTAGAAAAATTTAAAATTATTCACAAATTTCTATAAGGGCATAGACATTGAAACGCAGTTTTAGACTTTTGTTATTAAACATATTGACTAGTATAATTTTTTTGTTATATTTTTGAAAATCATTTTATTTAATTTTTATTTTATTTATAATTTATTTTAATTTTTTATATAAAAATGTTTGTAGTATTCGAAAATAAAACACCAACAAAACTTCTACATAAAGAATTTAAGCGTTGTGCTAGTCCATAACAAAAATACTTTAGATTAAATTTGCAAAAAAATATTAAAGCCTCAAAATTACTAGTAAATTATGTTTTTTAAATTTTATTTGAAAAAAAATATATGTATATGTTAAAAATAAAACTTATTGCATGTAGTTAGTTAAATTGTTAATTTTTTTTCTTTAAAAAGCAAAAAGCATGTATAAAAGTAGAATTTTGATTAAAAAAAAAATAAACAATTATTTTAAATATGTTTACGACTTTTAAGAGTTAATAATTAAAATACACATAAATTTGCTCATTTAAAATACTGGGGTGGTAACTCTGTAATTAAATACAAAATAATAATATACTCCCTTTGAATGTAATTACAGAGTAGCAGTTTATGTTAATACTCATCTTTACACATTCATAGTTAAATAGAATTATCTCTACAATTTTTTGTTTATTTTTGTAACTCTCATTTGTTTTAAATATTTTTTAAAAATTAATTTTAAACAAATAATTAGTTAAAAAACTGTATAATTAATCATATCATTATTTTTCTAATTTCATTAAAACGACTGTATTCTAAAACAAAATGACATTTAAAAGGCAAAACATTATTTATTTCATTAAAAACAAAAACCAATAAAAACTTATTAAAATTACGTAGAAGTAAAGAAAAAATAATGTTTATATTGTTTTAAAAACATATTTAGTTTAAGTAATACACTAAGTTTATATTGAAATTTAAAAATTATTATTGGCAAAAAAAAAATATTTTTAATTTTATAAGTGAAATAAAAGATTTAAAACAATAAACCATATTTTATTATTTAAAAATTATTACATTTTTTTATTTACATATTTTTATCTATATATTTCTTTATCACTGTATTATAGTATTTTTTTTAAACAATAAAAAAACAAATACTGGTATTCGCGTCACTATCTTTTGTCCGTCAAATTTGCAAAAATGCTAATTAATTAAATTAACTACAATATGTAGAAAATAATTTTGCACTAGCTGTTGCTCTTCTGTAAAAAACATACATACATATGTAAGTACATATGGTGTCATTGCAAATATTTTGCAATGACACCATAGAATACATATGTATTCTAAAAATTTATTAACCACTAAAAATTAAAAAAAAAAATTTTTGGATTCAAAACTTCAACTTTAATCAAAATAAGCCCTGTAAAAAATATTTATTAAAAAAAAGAAAAACTGCCGAATTAATAAAAAAATATTTTAGTCTTATTAAAGGCTTATTTGACAGCTGTTGTACAGAAAATAAGCCCTCAATAAACCTAAAATATTTTTCATGAATACGGCAGAAAGTATACGCCCCTTAGTTAATAAAAATGCATTCTGAATTTTAATTGAATATGTAAAAATAATATTTTATTGATTTTAATTTTAATGCAAGTGGGTATACAATATCAATTTTTTGGTGTTCCCACTCTGGAGCATGCGACGTACAGCTGGTCATGTGAAAAGCATGGACTTTACAAATTCAACCCTGCAGCACGCAGAAATTGTCCTTGTGCTTTGTTGATGGTATTAGCGAAGGCAAGGCAAACTGAAAACTGTAGTCGCTTGAAGTTTAAAGACAAATCGGTGGGAACCATTGGAATGCGTGGAAATAGCTGAAAATAATAATTTATTTTTAATGGGGGTAGCACTGCCCACTTTTCTAATTACGAAATTATATAGTCATGACAGCTCAGTATGTGTGCAAAGTTTAAAAAAAATCGGTCAAGTGCAAGAAGCTTAAAATTATAACTTTTTTTGTGGGCGTGGCACTGCCTACTTTTCTTATCACGAAACTGTATAGTTACGACAGCTCAATATGTGTGAAAAGTTTCACAAAAATCGATCTAGTGCAAGTAGCTAAAAATTATAAATTATTTTTATGGGCGTGGCACTGCCCACTTTTTACCACCCATAAACACTCTCTGAAATGTGTACAACAACTTCTCAAAGTTTGAAGACGATCGGCTTTATGGTTTCGGAGTCTATAGCTAACACACACACACCCAGACAGACAGACAGAGTTTCACTATATACATACATATATATATATAGATTTATTTTTAGAAATAGTGCTCATGTCAGCTACTGAAAATTTAATTATTATCACACTTTTGCAAGATAAAGTGGTGACGTTAATACCTTTATTATTTAAACTTGCGATATGCAAAACACTTCTTTACAACAAAACATAAAATATACATGTGTACATATTTTATAAAAATTTTTAAAAGTTGCTGTGTTTTTTTTTTCTTATAATTTTTATTATATGACTTTCTATTACTTTTTTCACTTCTAAAATAATTTTTTTCCTTAAGGGAATTTCCCTTTTTATATAATTTTCTGTAAGTGTTCAGTTGGGTACTTGTTTTATTTACACCTTTTACTAAGATTTTGATCGAATTTGGAATATACAAACATTCACACATACATATACTACTAATACTTTAAGCTGCAGATATTTTATTTTCGGAACTTTGTAATGTTTAAAATTTTATAAATACTCATAGGTAATTTAAAAAATAAATATGTACATATATACACCAGAGCTGCAAAAAAAATATTAGTCCAATTCACAATCTTGTGTATTTGCCATTGCAAATTTGCACCATTTCTATTTGTGTATACTTTGTTAGTGTAAAGTAAAAATATACTCTACTATTTTGCAAATGCACTGATGCAAGACCGTTTGCACAAGATTGTGAATTACGCTATTGCTTTTTTTACTGAAGCCGCTAATCATTCAGGCAATGCATTGTGATTTTTCAAATTTATTAAAATTTTTGCTTAAAATTTTAATTACTTTAAAGTATAACTAAATTCATTAGAATTAGAAATTCTTAAAAGCATTTAATTATACTAAAAAAGAAAATTTTATTTATTTATCCTTATTATGGTATAATAAGTATATTATGGTATACTTAATTCCCCTTCTTTCCAAATGTCTAACTTCATATACAAAACATATGAATTCGCTTCGAGTTAGACCCTTTCTACTTGTGATCAACGATCTACCTTTTCATGATAATGATAATTGTTGGCCAATTTTCTAAAGGGCCTTTCATCAAGCGCTTGCTGACTTTAAATTTAAATATTGTAAAACAAAGGGTGTGTGAGATAGCATTGACATTTTTCATTCGTTTGAAAGACCTATTGATGACATTATGTATGAAATATAACATCGTGCTAATGTTTGCCTAGACTTTGCTGGATGTGGCGCATCCAAAATGTCAGATTGCATGTATTATGTTAACTATGAGGGCCGTTGTGGTGTCATACAATAACTAATAACATCTGATTATTTAAATAAAGAAATTACTAATATCACAATTTTAAGGAAAAGTTATTCAGAAAAAAAACTCGTATCAACTTATAAGAAAATTACCTAAAAATATAAATATAGATGTATGCATGTTAGCTATAATAGTTTTTTAATTAGTATTATATGTACGTATGTATGTATGAATGTCTCATTAAACAATTTACTGAAAATCTAAACCAAATTACAATATTTTATTTGCATTTTTTAAATTATTAATATCACTTTATTTCACTTGTTATATATGTATGTACATACATACATATATGTATGTATGTGTACTCGTACATTAGATTTTATTTATGAGAAAAATTACTTTTATTTGCACTATATTAACATTGTTTTAAATATTTCGTACTAAAACAAATTTATAACAAACAAACAAAATTGCACTTTGCACTGTGAGAAAAAGTAATGTTTGGTTCTCATGTTGCATGTTGATTCTTTAATTAAAATAGAACAAATAAAAGAATAATAATAGCACACTTTCCTAGTTCAATAAAAATAAGAAAAAAAAGAGTAAAACAAATAAAATAGTTTTATTTTATTTCCTAGTAGATGTTTCTAGGCATGTCGTCATTTTCAAAAACTCAACAAATCATGAAATTTTTACAATTTTAAATATACAAAATTTTGGCTGTATGAGTACCCTTAAGTAATGAAAAGTTGAAAAAATATAAAAATCGATGTTAGAAAAACTGTGTTTTAAAGCAACAACATTTCTTTTTAAAGTTGTTTTAAACGTTAGTTTTCTTTGGGTATAAGCACTTCATCGACATTTGTCTGTACTTTTCGTTAGCGAAAATGCCTCAAAATCTCTGTAAAGAGAATCTGAAGTTTTTTCTTGATTTTCTTTTTTTTGTTTTTATGATAATAATTTAACAATATTTAAAAATTCTTAGATAATTTTACTTATGGTGTTTTTTTTTCTAATACATATATTTGTCCTAAAATAAATCCTCATTAAATTATAATTTATTAAGCAAAATCGTAGACACTGAAGCCTACTACAACTATTTTACCTTAAATGAAGATAACAAGAAGTGTCCCGTACATCTTTGAATATAAAGTATTTTTGCAAGGCAATTTTAAAATATATTTTTTTTGCCTAACGTAGGAGATATTTACAGTTGGATTTTAAAGTGTGATTTATTGATTTCTGTATCTCAATAAGAGATACAATTTCCAAATTGTTGTACCAAAAAAGTATGTAAATAAAACTATAGAAAGGTGTACTTTTTTTTTCTTTTTTTGTAACGGTCTAGTATACATATACATACAGAGAGGGCCAAAAGTCACCATGAGATTTATTTTTTTTATTGTTAAAATTAATAAATTAAGTTTTATTAAGATTTGTTAAACTGATATATTTTTTAAACTGACTCAAGTTCATTTTTTTAAATTTCTAATTTTTATATGAAGAAATTAAATTCTTTATTTGTGATAATGAAAGAATAAACTTGAAAAATTAAGTTTTTATCCTGACACCAAAAGAGTGGAATGCATTTTCGAAACCAGCTACGGTTTCATCATCAGCATAATTGGATATAAAAATTAGAAATTAAAAAAAATGAACTTGAGCCAGCTTAAAAACATAATGTAGTCTATAATTTTAATAAATAAAATATAACAATGAAATAAAAACAATTTTCTATTAGAAAATAAAAGTTTTATTTAAACTATTCAATAACAGAAAATTTTGGGAAATTTTATGCTTTTAATTATTTAACCAATTTGGGTTTATTAAAAATTTTTTATAATTTTTTTTAAAAATTTTGTATAAATTTCCGTTAAATAAAAATTGTCGATAGCTTTAATTTTGAAAATTTCATACAATTAGTAAATTTAAAGAAATTTTTCTAAAGGTATAAAATATATTGAAAAAAATCTATTCTTAAAAAATTGAATTTTGGAAATCCTCCTTTCGGTCCTGGTTTAAAGATAATAAATAGCGAATATATTCTTCCAAGTTAAGGGACGCCTCCTAATGTTACTAGTTTTAAAAATGTAAATAGCTTGTGTGATTTTTTTCGATACAAATCTATTTATGTTTTAAGTTTTATTAAATTCGGTTTAAACGTTTTTGAGAGTCAGAAATTTTCCTTAACACCCTCCTAAATAGTAATAGTTTTCAAAAGTACATAGCCTATGTTGTTTTCTAGACACAGACCTATTAATAATTTAAATTTTAATCAAAATCGGTGTAAACGTTTCGAAAAGGCAGAAATTCAGAGGTACACAGAATAAGTGTACCAAAGTTTATTGCGGTCGTTTAAGCAGTTTAGCTGCTTATAAGATGCGATCAAACAAATAAAATATACAAAATTTGATAATCTGGGGCTAATTTTTCGTTCTGTGGAAAGGGTATGGTGGCACCATATGATATAACACACAGAAACTTTTCATTTCACAGTTTCATAGATCGAGAAATGATACCTAGGCAACCATTTTATTTTTTGTTAAATTGGCAATACGTTCTTACAACACAAAGAAAACATTTCTTTGATTTTTTTAAATTATTTTTAATCTAAAATATGTTCTATTTTAGAACACTTAGGGATTTGTCGGACCGATAAATGGCTTTGCATTATAAAGCCTTCATTTATTATTTTTTTATCTATTAAATAATAATAATAACAATAAAAAATGGAGGTTGTAATAATGCAAAGCTATTTATCGGACACAAAAAATCGTGTCATTAATTAACATATTTTCATTAAAACTTTTAAACATTGTGTAAGCAAATCAATTGCTTAATTCACAACCTGTCATAGGGGTCGTGGGTTGTATATTGAAGAAAAACGGCAATATTAATTACTTTTTCAGCTATTCTGTATTTATACGATATTCTATAAACAAAGGTGAAATTATTGTAAGTGTTGTACAAAAAATAAATTAAGAAATTATCAACAAAATGTGTATTGAGAAAATATGTTTTTGTTGTATTGGCGCGAAGAAAAAAAAACAAATAATTAATTTAAGACGTGACTGCCGTCCATAATGCATTAATTAAAATTAATTCTGCATAGTTAAATAAATCAAAATTGATGCTAAGTTGTTTGCTAAACCCAAATTTACTTTGGAAATTTTGGTTTTTATCATTCTTTTATTTTCAATATTTTTATTGTTAATTGTTCAAACAGCTGCTTGTTTGACAATTTACCAAACCTACACGAAGACAAAGTCTGAGAAGTTTGATGCAAGAAGGAGAATATTTTTCTCTTAAAATCCATCTCTTTGCTCAATGGTGAAATACGGAAACGCTTTTCATATTTGATTGGAATCCAATATTCAGTACCAATAAAACATAACAAGGGAGTTATGAATTAAACAAATACTGTTACTTATTTCTCTATTGAATTTTGTACACACATACAAGATATTGTGCCTATATTTATAGAATGTGCTGTAAATACATCAAAGATGAAAGTTTTTCCACGACCGTCAGTTTCCTTTAAAGTTGCCAGTTTTTAAAATTTGTTCCAAATTTGTTTTAACCGGTTTGGGTTATTTTTAAGGTCGGGGTTCGGCGTCGAATTATTCGGCAATTTGAAAATTTTTTATTTTATGATGAGTATGAAACTTAAACGTTTATTACCGATAAATTTAAATGTAGTTAATGTGCCGAATTATCTCATCCTTTAGTTCTTGAATTATTTTTGGCTTATTGACGTGCACTTTTTCTTTTAAATATCCCCTAAGAAAGAAGTCAACGGTGTCAAATCACACAATTGTGGCGGCAAATTAACAACGACACGACGTGAGATAACACGGCCACTGAATTTCTTGATATACATAAATAGTCATATCCTTAATTTCTGGCGAACACCATTCACGGTAACTACTTGGCCGATCTCATTTTTGAAGAAGTACGGCTGACCTCATTTTAAAGTTCTGTCTGTTCAACCAACCATTCGGCGTATTGACAACGCTTGAAATGATCAGTAGGCTTCAGCTCTTGAGTCAATTGAACCTTGTCTATTTTAATAATCTTAAAGTTCTGCTCATTTGTGTACCTTTCCATGGTTGAATTTGTCAAACACTTAAATAAATAATTGTCAAATTAAGTTTTGCAAAAAACTTGACATTAAATTGTGACTCACAATTAACATCGTGCATTATAGTTGGACTACCCTTTATAAGAACAAATTTATCAAATATTTTTATTTAATGAGAATACCTCTCTTAAATCACTCCTGACATTCAATATTCGTTCTGTGAAACTGTGAAATGCCATCGCACCTTTAACATTAATAAATAAATTGATCCCCTGGAGTAGGAGTTTTAGAGAAGAGGTTTACAAAAGTCTTTTTTTAGTTTTGCATGAATATAAAATAGAAATTATTCTTACAAAACGTCTGTTACTTTATACATGCTTGTTTACGTACCGGCCATAACCGCTAAAATAACGTAACCCATAAAAAACAAATTTTACAGGAGTTTTTTTAAACTTTTGTTCCAGTTTGTTCAGGATTTTTTAATGAAAATTTAAATGTAGATAAGTTTTGCCTCAATTTTCTTTATAGATTTTTTTGTCTAACAGGTTAGAATAAAATGTGGCCCCGAACATAACGTAACACAAAGAAAAAAAATTATATTAGAAATTTGTTAATTTTGATTTCTAATGCTACATTACAAAGTCACATTCAACACCTAATTTAATAACCTCATCCAATTATGTTGTGAGTTACAAAAGTAATAAAAATTTAAGGTCGAACTTTTCAGTTTAACTGCAGTCAAACCAAACCTTGAAACGTTTTCATTTGAATTTCCTTAAGAACAATTAGAAAATCATTTAATACAAATATAAGAGGTGTATTATTGTCAGTTAATTTGTATAAAATATTTGGATAAGTTTTGATAGTAGAAAGGTTTTCTTTAATTTGATTTTTTCCGTAACTATGTCGTAACCATGAGTTTTTATTGCCGTTATTTTTTTTATTTTATTAACGCAATATTTTGTTCATATGGGCAACAAAATTTTAATTTGAGGCCATATTTAGCGAGATTGGTCGAAAAGAGTGTGCATCACTGGGTGTTGCTTACGTTTAAATTGAATTTCTTGTATTTGGTATTTTTTTTTTTTAACAGATAAGGTGTTAAAGGCTTGAAATTCAATTTCGAAAAATATGTCAGTTACGTTATTTTCTATGCTCAATATGCTTCTACGCCTAATATTCGTAAATAACATAACATATTGTACTTAAACTAATATTGTACTTAATTTAATACAAAAATACAACTCAAATAATAATGTTCATTTGACTACTTTCTGTAACAATTTAAAAAGAAAATATATTTCCTGTTTTTCTTTTTTTGTGCAATATTATGCAATTGTATTTTTTGATTAAAAAAAATGCGAAAAGTAAAAACTTTTAACGAAAAAAAAAACACTAAAAACATCAGAATAAGTTGAAACGCCACACGGTTTTGTAATATTTTTATTTGCAAATAACACGAACGTACATGTAAATGTAGTATGTATTTATTTTTTAAAATCTATTTTAATACTAATCCTTTTTTTAGAGATACTCATGCAGCCTTGTATTTAATAAATTGTAAAAAATTCAAACAACACTACTATTTTCAATAAATCTCTACAGTCATATTTGTTAATTAAAATATCTTTAAACAACATATTTTTTTATTCCTTTAAAAAATCGTCCGTCATAACATATATTTGTAGTATCAGTATATTTAATAGTAGAAAACATTTCTGAAATACTAACAATAAAAAGCATAAATGTAAATTTTTACTAAACGCGTTAGTAGAAGTGAACAAAAGTAAAGTAAACACGAAATATAATATAAAAAAGTTTAGGCCTAATTAGGTACAGAGAGAGTATAAAGAAACCTTAATATTTTTAAGGATAGTGTCGTAACAGAAAACCATACATTCCTCACAATCTAAAAAGCACTAGGACTTCATAACAATGAAGCTACAAATCAACAATAAGTAAAACTTTAAATAATAAAGTTATAAGCTAAATGTAAAAGGCTAATTAATGATTTAAATTATTTTTTTAATTTTTGTTTTAATATTATTTTATTTATTTTTTTTTTTGTAAAATATAAATTAAACACTAACTTCTATAAAAAACGCTTTTAGTTTTAAGGATTTTTTAAATTCCTAAAATCAAACACCCAAAATATTCACCCTAACACATTCTAACCTCACTTTATTCGTCATTGCATGTTTTCACGACAAGACACATCTTTTTCATTTTTGGCTAAAAAACTACATTTTTCTAACAATATTTCATTCGCCTATGTGTTGTTATTATGTGTTTTTTTTTTGTTTTGTACAAAAACAATTAACAGAAAAGAAAATAGTACGCCAAGCTTATACATAAAAAAGAAATAAAAATTATTATTATAATTCGCCGTTAAAATCATTCAAAGTGGCACTGCGTTTTGTTTGTTCCGCTCCCAAATGCACACTGGCTTTAAATTTCAATTGAGTTCAAATAAAAATCTGCAAAATGTAATACCACTTGAAGACGATTTAAAAGAATTTCTTTCGATTGTTTTTCAACCGAAATTAAAAAAAAAAAGAATCCAATGAAAGAAATTCCAAAAAACAAAGTGCTTTTTCACATACGATACCAGTGGTCTGATACAAATTTTTTCATCATGTACCACCAAATCGCACCAAAATGACAACCAAACAAATTAAACAATCTAACACCCAATAAACAACCTAATCAATCGAATTGTAAACAAAAGCTTAAGCATTCAACTATGAAAAAGCTCTAAATTTAAGATCGATCGAAAAATAAAAAATCAAATAAAAAAACAAATAATAAAATAATAAAAATGTAATTAAAATATTTAAAAATGAATTTAACAAATAATTGTTTTTTATGTGTTAAACGTAAACAACATAATTTGTTAAAATCATTTTTAAATACTGAAACTTGAAAAGCTGCAAAGAAAATACACACCAGAAAAAAAATGTACCACAAAGAAAGTCTACAAAAACAACTAAATTTTAAGGCTTTGAAAACGGCAGTGTCGCTTTAAGCTTTAACTCTCTCAATAAGCTTAAACATAATAAGCTTTACTTAAACATTTCTTAAAAGCTTTTTAAGCATACTTTAACAAATACAGAAAAGAAATATATGTTACCAACTCTTAACAGCAGCATTTCAACAGTTAATAAATCTCTTAACCAAAAAAGGACAGCTATTATCATGAATTACATCACCACAAAAATAATATATCTCCTTAGCTTTAAGTATCTACTATCTACTTAAATTAAAATTAAGTAAAAAGCTTTTTTTTTAACTTTAACATTAAATGTAAAAATAATATAAAATAATAAATTAAAATTTTTGTAATCTTAACTAACATATAAAAAGCTTTTATAAAATTTTATTGTTTTTTTATTAATATATATATTTACATACATATATATGTACATATATATAATTATTACGTATTGTAATTATTTTATATTATATAATCCATATTATTTTTATATATTTAAAAGAATTAAGTTGTTTAAATGTATAAACAAAAAATGTTTATCATTTAAAAAACTTAAAATTGGCTTTTTTAATAAATTTATTTTAAAAATGTATAAATATTTCTTAAATATACAAACTTTTAATGTTTGAAAGCTTTATAGAACATCTTATTCAAACTAATTTAAATCGAGAACGAAATATTTCTTATTAAAGCTTGAAAAACTTGTAAGCTTATACAAAATTATAAAAAACAAATAACAAACAATAAAAATCAGAAAAATATTAAGCTTAATTATTTTTTTGCTATTAAATATTAAAAAATTTTAAACATTACTTTTTATTTATCAGGTACTCTTGATTCGTCAGATGATTATTTTTTTTTCTTCATTAATTTTCAACTTCAGCTGTCAAGGTTCATAGATAAAAAATAATTATCGTTCTCCTATGATTTATTTTAAATGTCAAACTTTACGTATAAAAAAAAATAAACAAAACTTCAATTACCTGGGGCTCAATACTCGTTCTGTGAAACTGTGAAATGAAAAAGTTTTTGCATAGCAAAGGGTATGGTGCCACCATATGATATTACACACAAAAACTTTTCATTTCATAGTTTCATAGAACGAGAATTGATACCCTGATGAATAAATATGTTTTACGAGTCGTAATTCAACTCTGGTCGGGTCAAGAACTTGAGCGTCATTGTCATTATCGTTGTCGAATGAGGACAATCAAGCCTTCCTTTTCATTTTGGCTTCGAGATTTTTGCGTCTCACGCTCGCATTGGTTAATTGTGTGGCGTCGCTTAACTGTACCGATTTATAGTTACCCGAAGCCTCAATTGACCACATGCAAAACAATATAAGAAAATAATTTAAACATTGGTGGGTGAGCACCAAACAAAACTCTCTGAATATAAATTTGAATTCGGGAATTACATCTTCCTATACGAAGCTAAAGGTCAATTGGCAGTTACTGATGGTGGCCCTTTAGGCAATTGCCGTTATTTTGATGGCGTTATAGCCTATGGTTCGACAAGATAAATCTTCCATCCCTAACGCTAGCCTTGGGGGTACAAAGTAACTCCAAACTTGGAAAACAAAATATGCTTTAGGTTTCATGTAAAAAAAAATATTTTTATTGTTTCCAAATTTGAATTTCTGATTAGCAAACAGAGGGTTTGTGCACAGATTGTGGTTTTTGCACAAAATGAACTATATTGTTGACAAAACGAACTTAAGTAACCAATTGACCCAACTCTATTAGAAATACTGAAAATTTATTTTGCTGGGAAATCTTGTATTTCATTTTTGAAGTACTAAAAAGGTTTAAGCCAACAACTTAAACTAATTTCATAATAATACATAATAAAAGTGTAATTTTTACTTTTTAATTGCTTAAAGAGTAAAATTTATTTTATTTATAAAAACAGTGGAAACTCTCTTGAGCGGACACGGAAGGGATTATTGAAATCTGTCCGTACAAGGGGGGTTGTCCGGTCAAGAGAATGCAATGCTCTTGTTATGGGACGTTGCCGGGACCGGCCAATAGTGTCCTTTCAAATGGGATGTCGGCTCAAGGCAAGTGTCCTTAATGGGAGATTTCACTGCATACATATGTATAAGTGTTTTTTCTCGAGACTCTAAAAGGCCCTAAGCTGCTTTCAAAAATAACTTTTATAATTATGGAAGAATCATCAGCCAATCAAAATCTTGTATGCATAAACTCTACAGGAAACCTGAGGTCAACTACACTTTTTATGCTTTGAAAAAATAAACAGAAAATATACGAAAATTTGTCAATAAAATTATTAGAAATGAAAAACTGAAGCTTACTTTAACATTTAATAATAATTTTTTAATTTAAAGAAGTAAAAAGTACCAAATATGAAGATAAGAAATACTAAAATGAACTGGTGAATACCTGATTCAAGGCATATTCATACAGGTATATGCAACAGCGAATTGATGCAACAAAGCAACTTTTCAGGGCATATTTTTTGTCAAGGCCAATTCGTATATCAGATAGATAAAAAAATATTAAAAGAAAAACACATATAAATTGTGCAAAACCAACAAATAAACATAAATTTGGTACATTTATTATCAAAATAGAACATTCAAGTTGATTGTATAATGCCGAAAAAAACCCTTATTTACCATCCCTGAATTTCAAAATTAAGTCCAGACGAATTCAAAAAATTTTGACAAAATGCTTCCTGGTAAAATGCTGGGCTAGTAATTTCATCTGTATGAATTCGCCTTGATCTGGTTTTAATGTCCCCATAAGAACTACCTAGTGAGTAGTTCTAACGTCACTAATGGATTTTCAATGATAAGCACATGTTAAATGTCCATTGCAAAGAACATTGTCTGGGGTATAATTGGCCAGTAGTACTGGCGACAGAATCAACAGTGAATCAGTTCTATTTCACTTTAGACATTGCTTGCAGGGAATTTATATTAAAAATAATGTACACATATCTACACACTGATATTAACATTAATACGATTAATACGATTCTTCTTCAGATTTCTTGAGCGAAAGTAATTTCAACTAATAAGGATGTGCAGAAAACATTTCGTTGTATTTTATCACTGAACGTGAACCTTTTCGTGCAGTGACGTCAGCTAAATTAACCTTCACCGAAGCAGCTGTAAATTTAATTTTAAAAATATTTTATTTCCTAACAGTGAAATGGAAATTGCCATCATATAAAACATTTTATGGGATTTTTTTTTTACCAATTTAGAGTTTTTCTTGCCATTTAACAATTGGGGTTTCTGGAGCCTTGGTTAAAATTGTTTTTTAACTCGTTTTTACCAAACCTTTAGATCCTATTTTTTCAAATTTGCTATTCAGTTAAATTATTAAGGGCAGTTTTATTTTCATCTTAAAGACACTACTACTATACTAATATGACTAAAAACAATGTTTACATCATTTTATTAACTTGAGCCGAAACAAATATATTTGACGGATAAGAAAGATTTCATAATATTATTGCAAAAATAAACACATGTTTAATTTTTTTTATTGAATTTTCTGTAAATTTATAATGCTGTAGATATTTTTTCTTGTTTGATTATATCTTTTTTTTTTTAATTTGTTCGATCAACTTTAAAGAAAGCTAAGCAGTGTTTGTTTGTAATAAAAATATTAGTTACTAAGAACTTAGTTTTATTAGATTTTATTTAAAAGTTTAGGCATGCAAATTTTATTAAAAAAAATTATTTTATTGCAAACAATTAAACGAAAAAAATATACAAATATTAGCTCAAAATATGAAAAAAAAAATTAAAATTAGCATTTACGGAATCTAACGCAAAACTTTGTGTTGCCTCTATATACATTTGTCCAAAGTTTAGCAAAGTACAACACAATAAATAAATAACTTTCTTTTTTTGTTAAACACTAATTTTACTTAAAAAAGTTTTTTTTTTATTTTTTTTTTAATTGAAATAAAAGAATTTTCGTTTGTATCTTTAAATTAATCTGTTGAAAGTCTTATTATTTATTTATTTTTTATTAAAATTAATGTAAATGTGCTCCAGTTCAATATTAATTTTATTAATTAATAAGATATTTAGTATAATATAAAATCTTTAAATTATTTTATTGAGTTAAATTAAAGAAAAAGTGTTATTATAAATCCAAAACCACAAAGAAATTTTTTGTAAAAAAAGGCAGGCAAATAAATTTTGTTATAAATATAAATTGAGAGAAAATACTTAAAGTTTCAAGCTTTTTAAAATAAAGAGAAAAATAAATAATTTTAAAAAATTTATTACACTAATTATTGTTAAAATATGATTAAAAAAAATCATAATTATCGAGTATAAAGAAATATATAAAAAATAAAAAATATTTTGGAAAATAAACAAAAAATAAAACATTTGTTTTTAAATATAAAAGCATTATATCAAGAAAACGTAAGTATGTATTTTTTTAATATAATATGTATGTTTATTGTTCGTTTAATATAAAAAGATATTATTACTTTACAGGAAAAAGAAGAAACTAAATAAAATTTGAAACAATAATTATTAATTAATTAATAATTAATTAATAATAATTTAATTATTTATTTTATTTGACCTCTTTTTTTGAATTGAATTGAATTTAAGTTAATTTGTTAATTAATTTTTCTGAAGATGATACACGAAGGAGTAGCGAAATATTGAGAAAGAAAATAAAATATTGTTTAATTTGTGTTGCTTTTTATAAAAAAAAAATAAAAACTGTTGTATGACCTTAAGCTTGCATAATTAAATATAAAAATTTGAAATTTGAAACAATAAAATGAGTAAGAGCTTTTTTATGTAGCTATAAATCCGTTATTTTCAGTTAAAGCCCACTAAATTTTTAAAAATGTGATTTCAAAAAAAAAATCTAGATAAGCCCTTTTATGTTGAATTTATTGATTTGTAAACGATTGTGCATTCAACACGACTACAAAACAAATTTTTTACGAGTTTTAGACAAATAACTGTTTTCAAAATTCTGTTCGTTGCAAATAATTATTACTTTTTTTTTACAAATACTTAACTCACCGCTAATATTTCAGGTTATATACAGAGATGGTGGTGAGATTTAAAACTTTTATAATGTAGTCAATGCTGCCACCATGCGTTGAAGCATATTATAATTTCGTATCTAACTGGTGAATTTACAAGGTATTTTTCTAAAATTTCACAATGAATAGAAAATATTATAGGTTTGTTCGACGTAAATCCGGGTAAAGTCCGATAAAATGAGAGTAAAAAAAAATTCTCTCAGAAAACCATAAATTTACCAAAATTTGCTGGAACGCAAAAAACCAAATTTCAAGCCCGAAAAAAACGTCAAAATTGTACAGCTGTTGCTTAGAGGTCCAGGTTGATATGCTCCCAGCCGGCTTACCGCCGTCGACGAATTATTTTGTTCGGATGAACCGCACCAGGCATCATTCTGATTTGCCTCATTTTGAAGAAATATGGATAAATTTTTCCACCGGGCTATATACACCATATTTTTAATGGATGGTCAATTTTGTTTATTAACTAATCCATTGAGCCAAAAATGTGCTTTCACCAAGGCGAATTCAATATCAGGTGATATCATCCCTGCAACAAACACAAAAAGGCCAAGAGAATGTCAAAACACAAAAAAACTAATTTTTTTACTTTTAATTAAAATTTTATTTGTATAAATTTACGCGAAAATTTAAAAAAAAAAATAAGTATTTTTAATTTATTACATAAATTTGTGCCAGTTTATATCACATATTTGTGTTTTATATCACATTTTTCACAATTTTCACAACTTTAAATCACTAGGAAACACAACGGAAATTTTGCATTTTCTGAATTAAAAACATTACAAATGTTGTTTATTCAAATTATAAAATGTGTTTTACTTATTTTCCAATAAGTTATTGCACAAATATTAGTATTTTCAAAATTTTTTCCCATAAATTTTACCACTTTTATACAAATTTTCAATTAAATGTAAACAAACTTTGACATTGTGCCGTAAAAATAAAACGAGCAAAAAACAATCAGCTGGCTTCTTAACATCACCTAATATTGAATTCGCCTTGGCACTAAACAAAATTTCACGATAAAAAACAAATATGACAAATCATTTCGATATGAGCCATGCGTGATCTGTCAAACAAAAGCCTACTGAAATCAAACCTTACATTGAATCTACCAATATTTAATCAAGTGGCTCTAATTTTAAAAATAATTCAATTTTTGTTTTTAAACTGTATTTAGTTACTTAAAGTCAACAATGTATATAAATGAAATAAGTGGAAAATATAACTATTGACTCATATTCAACACGGACATATCAGCACTGGAGTCGGCTATGTGATATGAAGTGTCTTCGACAACATCCAAGTCATCATCACAATACATTTTGCGCATTCGATCTTTGTAACTGAAAATAAATAATTTGTAATTTTATAAATATATTATACAAAAATAATTATTAAATAAGACGTAAAACTCCTTCTAGTACAATCTTGATTTTCCGTTATAGTTGGGATCGGATGCAATATGGTTAATAATTTTTTTCAGTTGAGCACCAATTTTTAACAGTATCAAACATTTTTTATATTAATTATTTAATAAATATTGTTGTATGTAACAAAATTTTTAAACTTTTGCCCATATTTGAATGTGAATGATTGTTTAATGTTCACAGTTACCCGAAACACAGAAAATTGAGACTTTACCGTGTATAAAATATTCAACGTACACCTCACTGTCTGGATTATTTTCTTGATTGCGGCATTTTTCTAATTTCTTTTCAATGGCTTTCACTTTATCTCTTGGAGGGATTTCATACTGTTTAACCATCAAACGAATTTCTATTTAACAAATTTGTCAATAAATAATAAAAATAAGAAATTTAATAACCAACATACTGCGGATAGCTTCAATTAATGCAGGTAACTTTTCGATGGCACCATTTAATAAATTGTCTGTCACATAGCTATCGAGATTTTCCTGTTCACGGCCAGCTGCATGTAAAATGGCAGCCAAAGCAATCTGAGAAGGTGCATACAAAAGGCAGGTATCAGTAAAAAAAGTTTTCTCTAAAAAACTATCAATATGAGGACGCAAACGTTCAGGATTAGTCATATTGCTGCGAGTCTGCAAATATATAGAAAACATTTTACTGACTTCCAAATAATGAATTAGTTTTATAACCTTTATGTCTATCAAAAATCCCTCAATGGGACGATAGGGATTATGAACAGTTAAATAGTAATTGAGATGTTGCATTAGCAACAATTCATTAGATAATATAATGTCCATAGCTTTGTTGCGATCACCCTTAATGTTGCTGACGAACTGGCCAATGGATACATTAAATTCCTCTACCTTGCAAGCCAAATAAACCACTGTCGCTCTAAGACATAAAATAAAAATGTTTAAATATTTCCAATACCCTTTTCACTATTAGTACAACTTACAAAATTTCCTTTGGATGGTAGTCCATAATTGAATTGTGTAAATAGAACCGTTTAAAGTAATGAAATGCAGTGCCTACGACACACTTTGGCATCATTGGCTCAAAACGACGGCAAAAATCGTTTAAATAAATCTCATACTGTTTATGCAGCAAACGTTCTTCTTCCGCATCCAAAAAATACTCTAAACGTTGTTGATCCTACCAAAACAAAAATTTATTAAAAACTATTATTTTCTTAACTTAATTAAAAAGAACATTCCCCTACATCCATATCATGGCCATGAATTTCTATGAATTTTTGATTTCTCTTTTGCCGCAATTCATTTAATTTATCCACGCTGCTAAAAGTCCAAAATTTTTTTTGAGAACTTAAGGGATACATGTTGACAGCAATAAATGTTTAATAAATAATGGAATTTTTATTTAAATTTGCAAATGCACAGTGCACAATTTTGCACAATCTTTAGTTTGTTTACACTTATTTTAAATACATAGTTAAGCTGGCTGCAGTTGCTACCAAATAGAGTTGCCAACTTTAAAATTTCAAACAGCACAAATGTCGAAGCCATGGTATATACTGGCCGAAACAAAGTTTGAAAATACAATAAAAAATTAATATATGGGTTATTTAAAATTTATGCGATATGTTTGTTTTTATGACAATATATTTTATTAATTTTCCAGTTCTAGTGAAGATAACTGGATATTTTTTAAAAACTTCGTTAAGGCACATACATACCTTTGAACATGATTGGCGATCATAACTTTACAACAAAAAACACTGTGCGTCGAAAATTGTTATACATTATGATCTATAGCTCCTTTGGTAATGTATGGATTTGAAAAATTTTTAAGAAAACATATACTTTTTACTCAAGAAATATATAGGGGTACATTTATAGCTTTGCCTTTCGTTTGTAATTTCTACAATATTCACTTTCAACCCCATAAAGTACTAATTTTCTGAAATCTTATAACTAGGGGAGTCGTTAAGCTATGCCTATATATTCGTCTGTCCATCTATCCGTGTGTTGTTACTCAGATCTGTATGTGGTATCAATCTTTTAGAAATATACGGGAATGAATTGCTATTGAAATCCAGTACGATCTCCCCATAATTTTCTAAGATATGAGTAAATTAACACCACTGCTAGGTTAATTTATAGAGACATTTGTTACCATTTATGGTACGACATACTTCTAGAGATATTCTTTAAAAAATTTGAAAAAATCGACTACTAACCGGCAAAGTTATAGGCAAAAATAATAAAAAGTAGTTTTATTGTATTGAGCTTGACATCACTTTTTGTAAAAACAAATTGTCTTAATTTTATTTTTCAATATTTCACTACCTCATTGGGTAGCTTCTTCAGGTAAATTATAAACAATTAACCATGTGAAATTATTTGATTGTATATTTTAAATGTTTACAAAAATAATTTTCCCGCCTATTTTTAAAAAATTTGTTAACAAATAATTTTCTCATTGTTAATTGTTCATAATTGTGGCAGCAAAATATTAGAAAATAAAATTAAAACTATTTTTTATAAAAAAAAGTGATCTAAAGCTAAATACATAAAACAACTATTGATATAAATAAAAAAAGATTGAAAATTTGATACAAAACAACATTTGTTGACTGTAATTTTTCACATTTATTTTAAATTAATATAGAGGTATTCTAAAAGAAGAAAACAAAAAATTATCCCAATATTTGGTAACTAGACTGAAGTTAGCAACACTGGCTCTAAGAGAAATTAATTTTGAATATTTGCGTAGCTCTTTCTCTTAAAAAACAAAAAGCAGAAGAAAAAGCAATTAAGTTTTAGTTTGTTTTTTCTTGTGTGCAAAAAAATAAATAAATTATAAAATAGTATTAAAATATCATATTTTTCATTAATTAAAAAAAATTACGCACATAATTTTAATTTAATTGACATAGTAGATCAATTGTTTTTATCTATCATATAGGGTGTGTAATTAATTTCTAAAGATTATTTTAGTTTATACAACTCCGAAAATTTTTTGTGTTGTCATTATGCGAACGAACCATCGTCTTCGTAATGTATATTGTCCGCCATTACACACAGTGAAAAACGTGTCCCTGTGAAAAACTCGTGTCGTTGCACAATAAATTAAAGATTTTAACGCAAACATCATAGAAAATTTAATGAATTTTGTGAAAATCATTGCAATTTAATGTTCTGCATAAAATTTTTACTTTGGAAAATGAAATTTTAAGTGATTTAAATAGAAAATTGAATGTGAAAAAAGTATGAATTAATTTGAGAACAATCGATTTTTTTGATGAAAATTTTTTTTTCTGTCGTTCGTTGTCTTTTAGGTAGATGAAAAAAAAAACGATTGAAATCGTGAAATAAATAATGGCCCTCTCTTTCTGGCCTTAAGCTAGAAATGGAAGGAATAGAAAGAGTAGAAAATAGAGTTAATTTGTATTAAAAAGAAGAAGCATGAGTAGTGAAAGAAGCAGAAATGCGCGCGTCTTTAAATAAAAATGTGTGATTGTGTTTGTAAAAAGAAAAAAAGAATTTTCGGAGTGAAACAAAAGCGAAAAAAGTATATGTACCTTAAGTCTATTTCTTCTGAAGAGAGAAGAGTATCGGTGAATGTTTTAAAAATTCGGTGTTAGAATGAGATGTGTATTTGTGTTGATACGTTTTCTCTTTTTTTAACGAAGTTATTAGCTCGGTCGTCGCCATTACGGCGTAGAACAACCACGCTATCTGCGAAAAAAGCTAAACATCTAGGAAATATTTTGTTAAAACATTGTTAATCTTTAATTAAAAATTGTTCAAAAAGTAATTTAAAAACATTACTTAAGTTGTAAAATGTTTTTTTATTCGTACATGCTTCTAAAAGAAATTAAATTAAACATATTACGTTGTTTTTTTAAAGCAAAAAATTACCAAGAAAATCCGTAAATTCGCCGTAAAATAATGTTTGGGTCATTTCGCCTCAATTGAGTTTTTGTTTACTTCTTATTGAAAAAAAATTGCATTGCTTATTGTAAATAAGAGTTGTGGAGAGAAGTATCGAAAATAATTTAAATGAAATTAAACATAATTTAAAAATATTATATTTCCAATTGTGATTATATTAATCGTGACGTTATCTGTAATTTATCTCTATTTGCTGTTGCTCAATTAATTTTTTTTTTACAGTTTTTATACTTAACAAGTCTGAACAAATTTTGTTTATGTGAATTTTTCAATGTGTGTTTTTTTACTTTTGACAGATAACGCAGCAGATTGTCATTAAAAGGAAATAAACAAAGTGAATTCGCTTAAAATTTTGATTAATGGAATAAAATTCGTTGCTCAAAAATATTTAATAAAACAAAACAAATGAACGGAGAAATTAAAGCAGAGTATTAAACAAGAAATAACAATTTACAAAAATTTTTGTTATGCAAAATAAAAAATAAACAGTGAATGAAAAATAACAAAAGTATAAATTAGAAGGAATTAAGTGAAGTGTAGAAAAACATATAAGTAAGACAAACTACTGAATCATGTTTTTAACAAAGAATGCAGTTTAATGTTGCAAAAAACCAACTGCCGATGCTGTTGCTGTTCTCAGTTTAAATTGAAAATATGAAATGTATACAAATGCTATTGTTTATGATTGTAATTATGCAAATTTATTTAAGTTTTTCAATTTCAATTTGAACAATGTCGTCGTCTCATAGCCCACACGATTTGTTATTGTTGCTTCCATTGCAAAAAAGTAGTAGTTGTAATTGTCAATACAAATCAATTAAGAGTTATAATTATTATAACCATAATAATAAAAATATTGGCTATAATTATTATAATAACGTAAACGAAGACAAAAAGAACAACAATAAACCACAAAACATATTGTTGTGGATCCTGGTGTTACCACTGCTAATCTCTACAACACCTCCAAAAACGAAATATTCACAACAAAATAATCAAAATCATTCAAAACAAATAAAAACTTCATCGTTTGCTGTAAACAAAATAAACATTAAAACGACGACGACGAGAAGTATAAACGTCCAACAAAAAAAGAGCATAAAGCTCCTATTAAGAACCTTAACGGGTTCCCTAGTAGTACAGATCATTTTGAGAAATCTTAAGAATTTTCAAATAATACTGTTACTTCTACTACTGAATATCGTCGTTCCTTTAAACCTTTTTAAGGTTCTACACAGCCTACATAAAATTGTTTTAGTAGTATACCAATCAACCTCTAACTCACAGTGTAGTTTACGTATTTCCTCCGCGACTTCATCCGCACCATTAACTACTACAGAAACATTACTACAAAAGAGGAGCAGCAGTGCTGCTCAAATTTTATCAGAACCAGAGGAGGCTTTTAAATCTAGATTGCTGTTCAGAACTATTGAAAAAACATCTTTAGCTCCCAGCAACTTGTCCACAGAAGGCTTTTGTCCATCCACACCACATATATTATTAATACTTAACAATTTTGTTACGAGGATATCCCACTTAATTGCTTAAATCCCTAGTATCCCTATCAAGGAAAAAAATAGTTCTTGTGTACTATATTTTTGTTTACATATATATAAAAAGCCAAATTTAGTTTTAAAAAAAACAGCAGAATCATAATGTCGAAACTATCATTTAGGGCTCGTGCCCTTGATCCCTCCAAACAAATGCCAATTTATTTGGCCGAGGAGCTGCCTGATTTGCCAGAGTATTCGGCCATCAATCGAGCTGTACCACAGATGCCCAGTGGTATGGAAAAAGAGGAAGAGTCGGTGAGTTTTTTTTACCATACAATTTTTTTAGTGTTTATTGTTAAAATTGATCGGGTAGTTCCTTTTCAACTGTAAAAATTGCATACAATTACTCTCTTATCTTAACTTTCAAAAAAAAAAATATCGCAAAATCCTCTCCAAATTGCAATTGCCTTAGTTAGTTATACCATGTCATAAATCATACTCTAAATTCAATCTAAGTAGTGTAACTAAATGGGTATAACTACCTATATATGTACATTAAAAATACTATTCTGTTAAAAATTCAAATTTAAAAGTTATTTAGTTTAATTGTATTAGATATTCCGCGAAAAAAAGAATAATTATAGGAATTTAACACTTAAAAAAAAAAAATATATACTTATTGGGGATAAAAATTTTTCCTCGTTTTGGTAAATTTTTTAAATAAAATTTTTCTTATAATTATACTATAAGACATAAATTAATTTCCTTTATATGGATTATTATTTACGTAACATTTACGAAATCTTTAATGAGGACAAACAAATTATCCAAAAGGGGAAAATATATGTAATTCTTAATCAGAGGCAAAGCGGAAAGTAATTTTAATAGGGTTTTCACTAGACGTTCAAAAATAAATAAATAGTTTAGAAAAAGTAGAAACGCATTCATAACGGGGTAGAATTACAAAACTTCGGGAAAGCGAATAAGTGTTAGCCAAAATTTCCTTTTTTAAATTTGTATGGTACCTTTTTGTATATTCAAAGTATTTTAAGCTAAAATTTTGATAATACATATGGATCATTGATCTATGGGCGATTGAAAATGTGTTCTTTCTGATTTTTAAAAAGCTTTTTATTTACTAGAATTCTGATTATAGCAAATATTAATTAGAGTTTTGACTGAAAATGAGCAAATAGGTACACGTCACGTCGTTATGGGGTACTTTTTTCATGTTTATGGTACCTTTTTGTATTGTCTATGTTTATGAAGCAATAATAATAAAAGCTATTCAAAAGTACTTTTCTCGTTTTTATGGTCCTTTTTAAACCTAGGATTTTAAAATCAGATTTTTTATTTAAGTTTATATTAAAAAATTTTAAAAGCTTATAAATAGGGGAGTCGATAAAGCATTATCAGTTTGTTCGTGTGTGTTTAGAAATCAACTTTTTGAGTCCCCCGACAACACTAAGACCCGCGTAAGGTATTAAAATATTGGAAATATTCAAGAGCAGATCGGTTTGCAAATAAGCATAATCCCCCTATAACTTTCTGATATATGAGCAAATAAACACGACTGCCTCTCTTTTTCGGTTATTTTTATTACAAAAGTTAAAATTTTCCAGCTCTAGGATTATTTATAGACAGATTTTACAGATTTGGTATACCTTAAGATACTATATTATACGTCGTAATTTCAGAAATTATTTTTAACAAAAACTAACAAATCGGTTAGAAACCAACTGAGATATAAGCACTCGAAAATCTATATTTTTAGTTTATATTAAATTATTGGTGCCAATATGATTATCAAATGAAAGTTCCTGAGTGTTAAAATATAGTTAGCTAATAAAAGATAAAAATCCAGGATGACGTCCTATATTAAATGGCGAATATATGAGTCAAATATATGTTATAGTTACGGTTTTGTTCCCTTTAACCCCCATAATATTGGTATCAAATAAAATGGGTTGAACAGTCAAATTTAGTAAACTAATAAAAAAGTGTAAAATTCTAGGCGGCGTTTAAAAAAAAAAAATGACGGAACAAATTTTTTTTAACTCTTACAATATGGGTATCAAATGAAATGGCTTGACTAGTAGAATACAGTTAACTATCAAAAAGTATCCAAAATCAAAGATGGTGTCGAAAATAAAGGAAATTACATGAAATCTAAAATATAGTCTAAGCTCCCATATACATACATATTCCTATGTATATGACGGTGAAGGGTATTATCAGATTCGGCACATCTGAATATTGAGCTCTTACTTGTTTTTGTTTATTTTGTTTTTTTTTTTCATATTTTTACATTTTGAAATTTAAAATAAATTACAGATGATAAAAATGAATTTTCATCTATTAGCTTTGACAGCTGAACTTAAAATAAGTAAAAAAATAAATAATCAATTCACGAAACAAGACTACCTCATGAACAAATATGCCTTAGCACTTAATTTAAGTTGAGTTTAATAATAATAGAAAAGGACAGAATGGTTGTTTATGGTAATTCTTGCATTTTCTGAGACTATGAACTCATAATTTAGAAACTAAAAAGCATTGTTCTTGGCCATGGTATAAGATGATAGGAGGTATAAGCAATAATTAATTTAAATTATTAAATGAATGTATAAAATGAGGACTTGGAAATAGTTCGTTTCATCTCATCGGTTAAAACTACAATCTTCTAATTATTAAAATGATGATGACCCCCCTTTTTGGATACTCTACAATTCTCCCTGTCAAATTGCAAACTATTTTTTACGTGCATTATTCTACTGAATTCTCTAATTGGTTTTTATTACTGAAAAGTTTGAGTATTCCAAATTTTGCTTATTTATTTTTGCCGGGAGCTGTTGCAATTTTTCATACTTCTTATATTCGGAAATTACGGCAGTTTTTTTTTATTAAGAATATTAAAAATTTTACAAGTCAAGATCATTTGAAAAAATCTAATTTTGATTTTAAAAATGCGGAAGTCGTTTTGAAAAATTGAAACAGAGAAAATAAATAAGGTAATTTCAATTGACCAGCTGATTATCAGCTGTTCTTTTCAAAATTTTTAAACTTCATAAATTTGTTCTCTTCTATCAAAATTCTGAATTGAAAAAATTCATATAAAAAAACCTTTATTAAAAAAAGGCTGCCCGAAATGCAATCATCTTAGAAGATCGAATTTAAAGTTAAAAGCTATGCATTCAATTGAGTTCAAAATATTTTTTATAAACAATACTTTTTTTTTGTTGTAACGTAGTTTAATAAATTTAATTTAATAATAAATTTTTGTTAATTTGCAAATTATTTATTATCATTTTATTTTTTTTCTCTCAAGGAACATCATTTGCAAAGAGCAATTTGTACGGGTCTTATTATACCAACGCCGGAAGTCTATACCACCGAACAAGATTTCTATGACAGAAATTATCCACCCAATTATCGTATGCCTCGACAATTGATACACATGCAACGTAAGTTGATATTTATAGTACAATAATTTGTTATAATAATTTTTGTGATTGTTTTGCAATTTAGCGCTTGGTTTGGAACAAGATGTACCCGAATATGATATGGATAGTGAAGATGAGTTGTGGATAAGTCAGCAACGAAAACGTCTTGATCTAACACCATTAAAATTTGAACAAATGATGGATCGCTTAGAAAAGAGTTCGGGCCAAACAGTGGTTACGCTCAATGAGGCAAAAGCTCTGCTCAAACAGGATGACGAGGTCAGCATAGCCGTGTATGACTATTGGCTAAATAAACGCCTAAAAACGGTAAACAACTCGACTCCAAATCTTTATAGTTTTTGTTTTATATTTTAAAAATGTAAAGAAAATATTTAAAATTTCGTAATTTTTCAAATTATCGAAAAACTCACAGCAACATCCACTGATACTGTCAGTAAAAACCGAGAATCGACCAGGAGCCTCATCAAATAATCCGTACTTAGCTTTCCGTAGACGCACTGAAAAAATGCAAACGCGAAAGAATCGTAAAAATGATGAGACATCCTATGAGAAAATGCTCAAGTTGAGGTAAATATAAACACAAATTCATACATATACTCCATATGTATTGTGTTGAGAAACATTGAAAGAATTTTATTTAATGAAAAATTTCTAAAAGGCGGGATTTACAAAGAGCCACAACGGTCTTAGAAATGGTTAAGAGACGTGAAAAAACCAAGCGTGAACAAGTGCATTTGTCGATAGAAATCTTTGAGAAGCGTGTTCAACTTAAAGACTTTAGCGGAGCGTTACTGTCAGAGTTCAGTGCTACACTTAAAAATGCTAGGTTTGTATATACACAATTGCTGTTTTAAAAGAAACGTGTGTATTTCTTTATTATATTTTACAGGCCTGCCTTTGCCCCATTGTATGCTAATCAATACTCGCATCATTCGTCCCCTTCGGGAGCTACTCCCATTGCTGTGGTACCAAGTGTGGCATCTTCAGCTGGAGGCTTAAACAATATAATGGGTACGACAAATTTGCTAACACCAGCTTCAGCAGGTAATGTAACAATTGTAGGTGGTCATTTGTATTCATCAGCATCATCGTTCCTGAATTCAGCGAATCTTGCTATGGGTATAGAACACCTTTAAAATTCAAAAATTTTCATTAAAGAACTACCTACATACATACATCACTAAAACAGAAATACAATCGTAAAACCTTTCGACTTTATGGAATAAAAAAAAACATTAATTTGGTTAATATGCTCAAGAAATGTTTTATTAATTCAAAACAGATGGTTAACAAGTACATGAGTACCTACATAAACATATATTTTTTATTATCAGTATTTGATCACATCACAAATGTAAGTACATGTAGAAAAACTTTTTTTTTAACAGCACCAAAAGATTTTCATGATTTATTTGAAAAGGCATTCTAATAGATTAGCACAAACAAGAGCGTGAGCGTTAATCTTTGTAGTTTTACATGAATTTTCTTTTTGTTACAATAACTAAAAACGGTGTTCATGCGTTTGTAAAAATCATGTTGTGCTAAAAATTATTGTTAAGTAAATTCTAGCGCAACGTTCACTAAAGATCGCTTATAATTGAGAAGTTGGTATTTACACATAAAAAGCTGAAACAGCAACTAATTAACTTGCACATGGTCTCTTGATATGAATAAATTAACATTCCCTAATCATTCTTCAATCCAGAATTTCAATAAATGAGATCGAACATTATTTTAAAACGACAATATGCCTATTTAATTAATTTATGTAAATACTTAAGTGCTGTTTTGTAACGTTTTGGTGTAAAAATTACAAACTGAGTGATACAGGTACAGAGAAAAAATGTCAAAAGTCCTATTAATAAATTGTCTTTTATATATTAATGGTATTGCATTGAATTGTAAAAATATAAAGTAATAAACGAAGTATACAAATGGCTTCCTTACATTCGAAATCATAAAGCTTTTTTCAACATGTTTTGTTGAATGTCATTATATCGACACTATAAGAAGCTATAAACAATAAATTGTACCAAAATAATAATTTCAATTTATTTATTTTAAAAGCAAATGTTACTGTATTGTATAAAGATTCAAATATTCGAAATATGTCGAGTATTGTCATTAAAAATTAGTAGTTTTATTTCATAAAGTTAAATGGTTATACGATTTGTATATGTATTGCAGTAAATAACTGTATGTACTTTATTAATGTAATATTCAATTTGTTTTGATATTTTTTTCTTAGATGGATTAAATGCAGGTAGTCGTAAAGAAAAACGACAGTATAAGAAACGCAAGCATAAAGTACCGCGTGATAAGCAACAGCAACAACATTTACAACAGCAACAACAGTATTTAGCTGGCATTGGTGTTATGCCAACGTCAGTATCAGCGGGAGCTGTTTTAGGTGGAAGTATTGCTAGTTGTGTCGGTACTACAACGCATTCACATCTGCCGCACCATTTACATCACCTGCATCGTCAAAGTTCGTCACCAGCGCCAAATGAATCAAACATCGAAACCGAGGAAGAAGATTTAGCGCACAAAATCGGTTCGGAGAGCGAAGAGGAGGCTCCATTTGCATTTAGAAGAAAGCAAGGCTGCGATTATTTAAGGGTAAGAACAAAATTGAGTTGCAAAATACATACAAGAAAATGTACAATCGATGTACGTCTTTGTATTTTAAATATGTAGATATTTTTTTTTAATTTTTAGAAAACTTGAAGAAATATAATTATATAATAAATTCTTTAAAAATTTTATACAAAAAAATGGTTGTAAATCTAGGGGGGGGGGGGGGGGGGGGTGGGAATTAATAACTTTAAAGCAAAATCATCGGATGTTTGTTTAATTGTAAATAGGAGTTTATGTCATTAATAATGGAAAACAATATCAGCCAAATGGCCCTCACGGGTAAGCTATCGAGACATTTCTATTTTCATGAAATTTTCCCATTAGCTATATGTACATTTTCGGCTGTATGTCTTCGATACTTTGACGAATTCTATTTTCTAGCAATTGTGGAAAATGTTAACTTTTGGGACAAGTCAGTCATGTGAAAAGTCGATCTTATGCACGTTGCTCAAAAGCAACAAAAGTGTATAGCTGTTGTAGACCATAGTGTTGAGGAAAATACAGGTTTGTCCATTTATCGGCGATCTATGCAATTGGGCATACTAACAAGTTTTTCTATCGCTATTTGGCGCAAAAATTTTTCTGTCCATGTAATTTTTCGAAGAGGCGATCACAATTGGACTTTAAGATCTTGTGATATGACACCATTCGAATTTTTTCGTTTTGAAGAGATTAAGGTCCTGTACGCGAAGTCTATGATTTATCTTAAAATACTCTTTTTTTTTATTATATACATATTAAAATTTAGTTTATAGTCATAATTATTTGTCACTTCCCTTAGTGAGGTAATTGTTTAGGTAAAAATTATTTGCCTATTTTACATATTCAGATATGTAATGATGGAAATTGACGTTAAAAACTAATCGATCAAAATTGAAGAATTATGTGACAACTCTTTTTTTATATGTTTTCTTAGTTCGTTTTCTAAAAGTGTTTACAATGTCAGTTAAAAGAATACCATCAATACAATTATATTATTATTTTTTTTTTCTTTTTGTTAAATTTATGTTACAGTCGTAAATTTCTCAACATAAAAAATTGCCCATATGCCCGAAATCATTTTCAAATGCTAATGTCACGTATTGATCTTTCGAATAAAAAAAAAATTTTGATTACAATTTAATTTTTTGTGTTATTTTTTACAATTTCAAATTCTATCGGGCTTAAAAAAACACCCTTTATAATAGTACATAGTGCATTCAAAAAAAAAAAAAAAAGAACAGCCATTGACATTATAACAACTTTAAATAACTCTAAAAATAAAATTAAGCTGGTTTTATTATTCTGACCGATGAATTTTTTATAACAATTTTTAAATTGACGTTTTTAAGCTTGTGTAATAAAGTATTTCTTTGTATGATCTACATAGTGTGTACATCACAAGAATTTTTATTGCGTTGAGTGAAGTAGAACCATAATTTTGCAAGAAAAATAAAAAAAGATATACATAGATAAAAACAGTTCTTAAATTAATTCATTAGTCCTGTTTATTTGTACTCAGAAGCATTATTCTGTAATTCGTTAAACTTAATCACGATTGCTAAAACTCAACAAAATATATTTAAAGAATTTTATACCCCGAGTGTCCAAGTAAATAAATGTAGAGATTTTTGGCTAAATAAGACTGCAGGAGTGATATTTAATCACTTATTGAGTAATTGTTTGTAGAGTATTCTTGAAAGATTTATTTATTAAAAAAAACAATTTTTTTTGGAACTTGATAAATTTTCTATGTTATTTAATCGATATGTTTATTCGAATAATAACGTAACGATGCGAACTTTTATGTGCTCGGTGGTTGGACCTTCTCAGTAAATCAGTTTCGGCATTTAAATTCAGGGTGAGCTGGGTGGGGACCAAATTTAACAAAAAGGAACGCAATATTTTTTACATAATATTTTAAAAAATGTTATATGTATTTCTTAATTTTTAAAAATCTATTTTGTAATTTTTGTTATAACATTGTTGTTATTATTGCTCTTTTTTTTGTACAATTCTTATATTATACTTTATTATTCAGAATATATCTTTTGTAAAATATTTCTATTTGACTAAGAATATGCTTTTCATATTGTTTTAAATACAATAAATAAATAAATAAAAAATTGCTTTGTTTTTAATTTTAATAATTTCGTTTAAAATTACTTTAACAAAGTTTGGGTTTAAAATATTGGATAATAGTTTAAGTTACTTAATTTTTTATTAAAATAGTAAATAAAAAAAAATGAAAATATTTATGAAAATATTTAAGATTTTTCTTTATTCACATTTTTTAGACGAGAACACATGCTGGCAATTGGCCTTGGGAACCTAAAGAGGATTACGGCTTTGGGGACTCCAAATATCGTTACACACTCACCTCTATCAGGCATCCAAGGTTCGTTTGTTGGTGCTGTTGATTGATATATAGTTTTATTTGTTTTTTTTTAACAATTTGTTGCGTTTACTTCTGTTTAGACCTCGTTGTATTGGTTTTGCTCGTAGACGCATGGGTCGTGGTGGGCGTGTGCTGCTCGATCGTGTAGCAACGAATTTCGATGAATTCTGGTCCCAGCTCGATTACACAATCCTAGAGACAAAAACACCCGATACCACAACCTCTGATTTAACAACGATTGATAAGGATACAACAAAACCCGCCTCACCACCTACAGTTGTTGATCTTGTGACAATGGCAAGTGCTGGAGCACTGTCAGCGTCAACAACAACTGTGAATAATACAAATACACCCGCCATAACAATTAAGAAAGAAATCGCAGATGTCATAGATCACATTCACGCCAACGCCGAAGGAAGCCGAAAAGCGCAAGGAGAATTATCGAACAAAAATGAGGTAGATGAAGATTTGATAGATGGTTCGGGTGAATGTGATTATGAATATTCAGGGGATGAAAATGATTTGGAAGACGAATTTGGTTTGCAGATACAACGGGATCAATGTTATCACTCGTGTGTATCGATGGCCAGAAAACGTCGACGTCGCCGAAGGCAACAACTGCAACAATTGGAGAATTCAAGACGTAGTAAAATCAATCCATTAATACAACAAAAAAGTATGGAAATGGTTAAACGCAAATTGTTGTACAAGTTGTCGCAATCTTGTGCGATGGCCGAGGATGGTGGTCCAAGTGAACGTGT
Organism: Phyto melanocephala; assembly: GCA_941918925.1. NCBI lineage: Eukaryota > Metazoa > Arthropoda > Insecta > Diptera > Rhinophoridae > Phyto > Phyto melanocephala. The sequence continues at coordinate 110,861,554 of OW799237.1, forward strand.
TAATAATTTACTAAGCCATTCACCAGCAGCCACCGCCAACACTACCCGCAGCACAGAAATAAAACTAGAAAAGGTTAATGGTTTGAATAAAGGGGGGGATTCAGCTTTAAATACATCCAGCAGTTGGCCTAATCATCGTTGTACATCTGCCGCTTTTGTAGATAAGAACAAATTTAATAATAACGATTCCTCATTTATATCCTCCTTTTCATCCACATCGACGTTCGCACATGCAAGTGCAGCTGTAGTTGGTAACAACAATAACAACAATAGTAGTAGTAACGTTAATAAAAACATTAATTATGGTAGAAGTAGTAGTTGTAGCTTAAGTGAAAAAACTAATGTGATAAAAACCGAAATGCACGATTTAGAGCATGATGAAACAAACATTATGCGTTCGTGTGCTGTTCCAACTGGAGAAGCAGTTACCAGGTTCATAAAACAAGAACTTCTGGAGTCAGCAGAGTCAGCCTCAATATGTTTGGCCGACGATTCAAATGAACCGTTGAGTAGTATACAGAAATTGAACACTACTTTGGCAACCGATATAATGGAAGACGAAGAAAATGTTAATTTGGCTCAATTAAGTAATCTGATTAAGATTAAGAAAGAGGTGGGTGATGAAGCTGACAGTAAAGACCTGTTGAGAAGAGGTACCAGACATTTGCTAACGACGTCATCAAGGCAGGAAAGTGACGATGATGGCCATGATGTGTCCTGTTTCAATCAAATGGCCGATGTTATTAGAGTGAAAAATATGAAAAAGCACAAATCGACACCTAGCCCTAGTGGGGCCTTAAAAGGTGTAAATATTTTAATAGAAGATATGGCGCATGTCGACGACGACGAATTGTCTATGCTGGGAGGTTTATCGCCCACTTCTTCGCAACGCTTAGAAATTTGCAACGAACTTTTATCTGAAATACGTAAAGACTGGTTACATTTTAGACCAAAGACGCCTACAGAAACGGAAAAAGAGCAGGACAGCTATTGGGGTCAGAGTATGGACTACAAGTTAAGCTCTCCACTAGTAGAATGGTCACAAAACACTCCTATAGCTGTAGAAATGGTTCAAGAAACATTAGAAAGCAAAACACACAAATCATCATTGTGGAAAGAGGATTCGGACAATGCCAACTCAGCATTTATAACTTCAGCCTTTAAGTACGAAGATTTAGAAGCCGACACTCAACTGTTACAAAACTCATATTTACCGGAAATATCGCGAGGCAGTAGTAAAAGTCCAGAAACAAATAATAGTGCAGCTTGTTTGGATCTTAATTTCAGCGGTGATTCGTTAAATGATATTAATCTTCTTGGTGATGGTGACGACGCTGACATGTTAGATAATATTCTGCAAGAAGTTCAAATTGATGATATTAAGACCTTGAATCAGGCCACGAACTTTTGGAACGGCATATTGGATGGCGAAAATGTTGACGCCGAGGTCGATGGAGATGTCGAAGTTGCAGCTGGGCTGCTTGAAAGTATTGATGATACGAAAAAAGGTGGTAAAGCAGTTGCTGACAAAAAAGTTTCCAAAATAAAAGGCGGCAAGAAATCGTGTGCCCTTTTAGCTCCCGTAGGTAGTTCCACTTTTAATTGTTCCCACATTCAGAAAGAAGTTATTAGAGACGAAACCTTCTTCAAGAAAGAAGAACCTAAAAAAGAGTCAGAATATATAACAGAAGATGTTACGATAAAATCGGAACCTATGGATGTGACTGAAACAAAATCGGACTTAGTTACTAGTGTAGGTAATAAAAGAACAACAAAAGTGCAACCGCAGTTGACTCCAATGGCTCCGTTGATAATGGCTTCTTCCGTTAGCACACTTAACTTGAATTCTCAGCGGGAAGTAATGCGGCCACAACAACAACAGCAGCAGCAACAACATAACACTATGCCAATGATTATTACACAAACGTTGCAGCAGCATCAAACCAAAACACAACAATCCCAACAACAACAACAGCAGCATCAACATTTGGTTACTCATTCCACTCCAGTACAAGTAATTGGAAATACGATGACATTGAATCAAAATCAACAAATTCAGTTGCAATCAACATCTAATCATCCAACAACTACAAATTCTTTACAACATCATCAGCAGCAACCACAACAGCTTACCACGATTCAGGTTTTACAACAGCCTACTACACAACAAATTCGGAATGTTACAGTACAACAACTACATCAGTTGCAGTTGCAACAACAGCAACAACGTAAATTGCAATTGCAACAGCAACAACAAAAACTGCTATTGCAACGAGATTTGGTGAATACCACAAATGCTTCAGTTATCGCCCAATACGTCCCAACATCATCTACCAACACATCAACAACAATAATGCGACAACCCACTCTTACACCCATTGGAGCATCATCTTTGAATAATGCTGGTGGTCAAATGATCTATACAACTTCATCGGGTGATGTGATTGCGGCTGGTTCACAAAAGATCTATTTGCAAAAAGCCCCCGTTTCGGTTACATCTGGCACTCAAGGTGTTAATATTATAAATACAAGTAGTGGTCAGCAGTTAACAGTGCAAAATATAGCCGGTGTTCAACACATAAGTTCGGCAGCTGGCGGCAACGGTTCAACAACAACAGGACCCTTAATTGTTACGACATCAGCACGCAATGCAGTCCAACAATTGACTCAACAACAGCAGCAACAACTAGCAGGTCAAACGACACAACAAATTGTCTGGCGTCAAATTGGTTCGACAAATGTTACGACCACACCTGCCGGCATGTTGACAGGCACCGCAAGTGCGGACGGTTCAATTGCTGGTACTGGTAATAAAATTGTTTGGACCAGTCGACCAGCACAAAAGAGGCAGCTAAATGGTCCCGAAAGTACAGGTATGTCAAAAACCTTTTTATTTTGTTTGTTAGTTATAACGCTCATAATATGCGACCATACGGCAAACAGCGGTATCTGAACAGCATGAGCTACATAATGCGTAGAGTTTCCATTATAACTTATGCTGTCTGTATGAATTAAAATTATCAAAGGTTAATAGAGGATTTTTTAAACTGATTTTCTATGAAAATATATAAACTAATAGATATTTGATAGTTTTTATGCATACGACAGTTAAACTTAAAATATTAAATTTTCTAATTATAATGAAAACCGACGACATGAACCTTATATGATACTAGCATATTTATTCGCTAGTTTGATAGCGCGGTTCTTACAATTTATTACTCAAGTTCTATTTTTATTTACTACAACAACAACATACATCACATACATACTACAAACGTGTTATACTGGTCAAAGTGAACTTGACATCGAATCCCAGCTGAGCCAAAAAAAAAATTTTATATATATTTTTTTTGTTTTTATTTTTTTGTTTATTTTTTAATTTTTTTTTTTATTGTTTAATTTTTTATTTTTAAATTTTTTTTATTATTTTTTTTTAACACACATACATAAATCCAATTATATTTTTTTTGTTATTTATTTTTTTTATTTATTTTTTTTTAACACAAACATAAACCCACTTTTTATTTTTTTGTGTTTTTAATTAAATAAATTAATTTTACAATGGGATGTTTTTATATATGTATGTATGTTTCTTATATGTATGTAAGTATTGCATAATAATTATATGAATGGTGATACAAACAATGAAACACTCTTACTTATTTTTTATAGATTTTTTGCGTTTATATCATTAAGGGCCATTTATTACTTGGAATTAGTTAAAATTAGGACGTTAAAATACAGATAATTGGTTTTTCGTTATTAAAACTACGCTTGAACCTATAGCAACTGATAAGGTCAAGATAAGCTATTTTTTTTCTGCTACATGAAACAAAGCAACTATACATACATATGTATAAATAATAAAAAAAAAAAAAAAAAATTGCGGATTTCACCATTATCCTTTTTAGAGCTTTCAAGCTTTATTATTTAAAAAAAAATAATAATAAAACACAAATATTTTTATTGTTTTTGTCAATTAAAAATATAAATAAATCTACATTGTTGTACGTTTGTAAAGAAAAAAATTTTTATATATTTCACAATCATTAGACGTATTCATGTCACCACGTTTAGTCTTGCAAAAATGTACATGCAACAATAACTGTAAATAATAATTTCGCACCAACGTTAACTTTTGCACTAACTTGTTCTTTTTTTAAAATACATTGCACATTGGTCAAAAATCTACATATTTTTTCTGACCAAAATGTAATATTTTTTCTTTTGCATTTTTTTTTATTTAATTCCATCGAATATTTTTAACTTAACATTATGTGTATAGCGACAAACATGAAACCTTGTTTCGCAGGTATTTTTATCATGTAAGCAAAATGAGGCTGCTGTTTTAAAAGACAATAAAAAGTCAAACGCGTCCATCTAAATAGAGGGTTTTAAGCTTAAGCTTAAATAGAGGTTTTTAACATTATTGTTGCTATCTGTCTGCCTTAGATTCTTATATTTGAACTAATTAATATACGCAAAATAATTTAGTATTTTTCATGTAAATAATTTTGGGTATAAATAATTTTGTGTCAAATCTAAGAAATTTCGCATTTGACCATCGTCAAATTGTTGTTTTACTGTTTACTAATTCTAATTTTTAAATATATTTCCCTTTTTTTCATCCATCAAAGATATCAGCAAATTGTTATTAAATCGTAAATTTTCGCAACGAAAGATTGTACAACAACAACCACAGTTATTGCAACAGCAACATCAACAATCACAAGATGATGACTTATCCAGCGTCAATGTAACAATAAGTGGTCAGGAAACTGCAACAACAACAGGTGTAACATATAATACACAACAACAGCAGCAGATTCAAAAACTACCTGGTGGAAAAGTTATAAAAGTGCCCTCCTTTCCTTTACTGGTATCTGAGGTGAATATGCAGCAGCAGCAGCAGCAAATGCAACTACAGCAAAAACATAATACAGCCGCTGCTATAGCAGCTAATCATAATTATAGCTTACAACCTACGGCGGCAATAATAACATCGCAAGCTGCCTCACAACAGGGTAATAAAATATATTTAACCACAAGTTCTAGCGGAGGTGCAGCCACAAATTTTACAATTACAAATGCTTCAGAGTTGCAGACGGCAGCACAAAAACTACAGCAAGCAAATAATACGAATTTGAAATTAAATTTTGTTGCTACAAACCCTCAGCAACAACAGAACTTGCAGCAGCAACAGCAAACACAACAGACTGTAATACTTAATAAGGCTACAATGCAGCAACAACAACTCTTGCCACAACAACTGTTACAGCAGACAAGTAAATTGAAAAGAGAACGAATATTAAATATAATAGGTGCCGCACAAGTGGATGCCACAAACGTAAACAGTGCGGGCGGTGTAGCCACTTCGGTTGGTTCCAGTTCCAGTGACAACAACAAAAGGGTATTATATACGAGCTTGCTGAATGTCAAGCCGTTGCAAAAGAATAATGCTGGCCAAATGCAGGTACAAATTGGTCCACAAGGTATGACGCACGCTGTTTTACGTAGTCGCATTGCCAACAATCAAGCTATTTTTGCCAATATGCGAACACTACCTGTAGCAACCGTTTCAGCGGCTAGTAGTAATAGTCACAATAACATAGCTTCAACAGGAACTGGCACGACAACAACTACACTGCAAGTTATTTCACAGTCAAATATCATCACCAACACAACAACCGCAAACGCGCTTAATACAATTAGTACCAATAACAGCAACAATGGTAATAGTGATGCCAATTTGCATATGCAACAGCAGCAGCAACAACAACAGCACATTTCTTCATCGCTAGGAGGAGGAGATTTAAATTCATCAACTACTTCACTTACAACTCACAGTCATTCTGCTTGCGATTTAAAATCTGCCAACAATATTCTGAATATGGAAAATGCATCTTCAATGGTCAGTAGTAGCTTAAATAGCAGTGCAACAACAGTAAATAGCAGCTCTTCAAATTGTTCTTCCGCCAACAGCAACAGCAATACAACGACATTATCAGCTAACTTAAATAGTATACAACAAACGACAAACAACAACGCCAATAGCACCACCACATCGACAATTAATAGGTGAGACGAGGCGAGATAACTACCTTTTAGGGTCTTCAAAACAATGGATATTCAACAAATAATCAATGTAAATATCAAAGATATGACTAAAAATTGGTTAAAACTCAAGAATAAGTGTCGTCGCCCAAGCGATAATGATGACGATGATAACAACAATCATAACAAAAATAAGAATATTGCAAATGTAAAGCAATTGTTTGCTGGTGTTTGAACTATTTGAGAGACAATAAACTACTACAGTAACAGCATCAACAATAATAACTCTTTTTTTTGAATACCATTCCACATGAATACAATTTTTATTTATTTCTAAAGAAAAAATGAAAAAAAAAAAAAACAAAAATAGTAATTTATATGAAAACAGCCTCATAACCACCAGCAGTTTTAGTATAACAATGTCTTATGCTGGAAGAATCAATGTTAAACAAAAATAAATCAAATTGCAGAAAGCGCTGTGAATAAATTAGGAAACGGCTTGCTTTTCATTTTTGTTTGTTTTTGTTTTTTCTTTTAAAACTTTGTTAATTACAAAAACACTCACTCAAATAAAACGCTTTTTTTTATTTATTTATTATAAAATAATATTGTAATTATCATGAAATAGCAGTTAACAAACCTATTAATAAAATAATAAAACTAATAATGAAAACAAAAATTAAATTTCCATTAACAATCAAATAAATACGAGAGTAAGGGGAGAATTGGCGATTTTTTCCGCAGTCATTTTCTTATTGTGTAATTTAAAGTTTGCAATATTCAGTTGAATGGTAATTTTCTTACAAAGGCTTAAAAAAATGATTGACAAAAACTTTAAAACTAATAGTTTTTAACTTATTTCCGTTATGTCTCTAATCATGCGCTTGTCACAAGATAAACTTTTTAGGGCAAGTTAGAAATATGACTTTATAATGCTATAATTAATGCTGCACTTTATATAAGTTTTGAAAACAACAAGACCTGTACTAGCTTTAAGCCATTTCAAATCTAATAATTTAGTCAAAATATTTGACATATGCAAATGTTTATTTTTTTTCTATTTAAAAAATATATTTATTCAAAAATTAATTAAATGAAAAAGAAATAATTTTTGTTAAAGATCGAAAATCACTTGCTCTCAATAACAAAGTTATAAACTCTGTTTTTTTTTTTTGGATTTTATCTATCACTGCTTACTCAATTACAAACAAAAAACAACAACAAAATTTAATGAATAGTTCTTATGAAACAAGATTTGTGTTAGTAATGTTTGATGAAAACAAAACTTTAGTACGTAAACAAAAAACAAATTAGATTTTCTTTGTAACTTTTAAGTTTTATAATTTAAATGTTAAAATGGAAATTTGAAAACACTACAAATATAATAACAATTCTATATAAATATATAATACAAATACAAACAAACAAACAAACAAGAAAAAAAACTTAAAGAAACTTACAATTATGCTTAATTAAATAAAATGTATAAATTTATAATAATAATAGTTTTAAAATAATATTGATAATAATTATATATGAAGTAAAAATTAACTTAAAAACGAAACTTTCCTACTCTTCATCTTTTCATATAAAAAACAAACTTCTCTTTAAATGTTAAAAGGAAAAAAAAAACTAAACAAATATGAATAAACCATTTTTTATAAACATATTGTTAAAATATTGCAAAAGATCTTATTTTCAAGGTCTTACTCTTTTTTTTATTTCTTTATACTAAATATTATTTTATTATTTTATACTTTTTTTTTATTATTATATTTTTATTACTATGTATTTTGTGCTTAAAAAAGTAATAAAGTTAATTAATTCCATTTATTGACAGAGTAAAGTGCAGAATATTGCATGGAAAAAAGCTTTAAAAACAATAGCTTTTCCGGATAAGAGAATTTATGTATGTAAAGATTTTTCTCTTTTCTTACCTACTTTCGTTTTACGCCTTCGATTCGATTTTTTAAGTTTTTTTTTTTATTTCATTTAATTTGAGCAGAAAAAAATCTCAAAATAATAACTTACTTTTTATTAAATACATATATAGTAATAAATCTTATGATTATTAATGTAAATAGCTAGTTTTAATATAAAATTAATAAAAAAAACAACAATTAAGTTTAATTTTACAATTAAAAAAGATAAAAGTATGTATTAAACAATAAAAAAAACAGATACAAACATTAAAAAACTGATATAAAACACAATTAAAAACAACCTTTTTTATTATTATTTTGTTTTTATTTATTTTTTTTTTTTGCCAAAATAATTTCAGACAAACTGTTTATTAAGATTTAAATTTTCTTTTATTTCAAAATAATTTTTATACAAAAATTAACATTTCGATTATTTTGGGGACACACGATACTTTTGTTTTTCTTATGGGTCGATTATGGATAGCAACTGAACCTCAGTTACGTTGCCAGTTGCCAAAAAAGGGATTACAGATTGCAACTGGCAACTACCAGCTGTCAGTTTTATATGAAAATTTATCAACCGAGAACTTGTATTTGCCAGCTGGTAACGCAGCTGACGTTCGGTTGCTATCCGTAATCGACCCATTAATCATCTGTTATGAATTTCACAATTTTAAAATATCCGTATGAAATTTTGTTCACATATACATAATTATTCGTATTGTAAATTCCATGTGAATAAAATGACCTACTAGGTGAATTATTTTCCTTACGAATTGTCAAAATATTTCTTATGCAAGCTATTGAAAAAAGTATGGATTTTTTTTAAGCAATCAAAGACAAGTCATGTTTTCGGAGCTTTAAATTTCGTACATTTTTACAAAGCTTTTTTATTCATGATACCAATTGTTCACAAGTTCGAAAATTCCATGTGGACTTATCATGTATGTTCTGACATCTAAAATGGCATGCGATTTGAAAATCGCTAAACTTTTTTCTGCATGTTCTGTAGTTTACGCGTTTTGCTGGTGATTTGCTATTTTTTTAATATAAGTTGCGAGTTAAAGTCACAAAAGTTCTTGCGATTGTTAACTACAGAACACGAATGATGCTATTTCAATCAATTTGTTTTTGTAGTTCTATTGTTCTTTTACAGACGCAATTCGATTTGATTATTAACTTTCGCGATTGCATATCGTCGTTGTTCTAAAAAATTCAATTATTAGGTTTTTTCTACTAAGTTTTTAGGAGAGCAAAAAAATAATTTTATTTTGTAACTACGCAGTATTACACTTACACATAGACATAATCGTTTATTTTTTAGCTAATCAAGATATCCTTAAACGGTTTGGCGAATAGATGTATGACCATTAAAGGTTTAAAATTGTGTAATAAAAAAATTTCAAAAATTGTCACAACTGATCACGTTGCATAACTCTAGTTCACAGTTGTGATATTAAATCGCAAGTAATAACGAGGTCAGTGCATTAATGTATTTTCGTTAAATTGCGTTCAAATTTTGGTAAACGAAGGAGATTTAAATTTTATTCGAACGTGCGAGTACAGGGATTTTATACTTGTAGTATAAAGATTCTTGCAAGAATTATTTTATACGAAATTGAATATAGATAGGGGCCCAAGTAACGATATTAGATATCAATCGAAACTGAGAGAATTTTTCTGCAAGTTCGATTGAAATTTCTATCAATGTCGAATGTCGTAATTCGGCCTCAGAAATATGGACCCTCAACTAAAAGAAGACTCGAAATTTAGCAACAGAAAACTATCAAACATGGGTCATATTCTTGGATTAGAATAAACATACCAAAAGCACAGATAACTAAGAATTAAGCCTCACAATTTTATAAAGGATCAAATCTTTTATCAATTCAGTTAGTTTTATTCGCAACAACAATAAATAGTGGATGGCGAATATAATTCGCATTTTCCATTCCTTTGTATGAGGGTCAGAATAAGTTCAAATTGATGGAGGTTTTTTAGCTGTCAGCAAATTCGGTATACGTTTTTTAGAAATTCTCAATTTCATGTTTTTTTTTTATTTTTTTGGGCTTTAGATTTTTTTTGCTGAGTTTTTTTTTTGGTGTTCAGTAGTCTTCTTAAAAAAATACCTCCAGTTGTGTATGTATTTTTCCTGTTAGATCAAACGGTACTCCTCTAGTCAAGTTATCTCATTATATTTTCCGCTTAACATTCATACACGCCTGTGTTCTGTATTCCGAGTGAAATTAAATCACTCAAAATTACCATTGAAGTCTTATTGTTTAAAACAACAATTTCGTTGCAATTCCGAGTGATATAATTTTGTCCGGAATGAAGATCACAGGCGATATATTTTTCAAAATTCGACATCCAAATTAATTCTTATAGGCCCACAGCCATTTTTTCTTCCAAAAAACATAAAACTAACACATAAGCTTCAAGCCAACACACGCTTATAAAAAACAGTAACACAAACGTTATACTAAAACAATACAAAATTGAGACATTGTAGTCTTGATTCGTCAGCTGATTATTTTTCTCTTCACTTTTTTTTTTAACTTTAGCTGTCAAAGTCCATAGATAAAAAACAATTCTATCTCTTCTCTCATTTATTTAAAATTCCAATTTTGATATATATAAAAAATTAAAAATGGAAAAATAGAAGAAAAAAATTGTCTCCGAACAGCCATTACCTGATGAATAAATATGCCTTGATGTTTACAAAAGAAAAAAGTATAAATGCTTTCATTGCCAGGGTACTTATAAAAGCCCAGTTGACAATTTTTTTGTGTTCTGGAGTATGTCAAACTACATATTAAAAAAATGATTTCAACTCCGGAAATTGTCAAACTTCATATATAAAAAAGAGAGCCGAAAAACGCTCTCCTTTACTCTATCACCTTATGTAATTACACCATTCTCATTGCTGATATTGTGTTTATGAAGAGACTGTTTTTGTAGTTTGACGAATAACCCACGTAAATGCCCCTCTAAAAGAGCATATTTTTTCCTGATTAGTCCTCGTCCATTTTGTGTGGCAAATCTTTTTTAAAAATCTCTTCTAAAATTGCATTAAAAACTTTTATTGATTTATACTTTTATATAGCAAACTTCTTAGCGAAGGAGTAGAACAACAAAGAATAGAATGTACATAAAGGATTTTACCCATTTTTTCCATTCCTCTATCAGCATCAAACCTTAAAGTTTTGCGACTAATGTTTCAAAATGTGGACAACAACCATCGAGATTATCGTGAACAGCCCAAAAAATAAATTTGTAGTAAAAGGTATTAAAAAGACGTGTTAATCGGTATATAGTGACATTTCTAAAATTGTATTTAGAATGAATATTTTTGCACTATTGATTTAGAGTCCTGAAAATGTAATTAACTTTGTACTACTTCAAAATTTTTTTGCTGCAATCAAAAACTTATGTCATTTTTACTTTAACTTTAATATGTACATAAATACTACTATATTGTTTTTGAAACAATTTTAAGTGTAATGCTGTTTTAGGTATAATTTTCAAAATAAATAGCTGCTTATAAAATGTAAGTAAATAATTTTTTAACTTAAATTGAACGTTAAAAAATTCCTAAGAAAAGCATTAACACAATAAAAAGACTTCAAAATCAATATGAACAGTTTTTAAATTTAAATTCTTTTAAAGTTGGATCTTATACCAAGTTCACTTTGTTAATGTTGATAAAATCATATAACATATGACCAGTCGTGAACAACAACTGATTTACAAAATATAAGTTCTATTGCGGTTTGTTTAAAGGTTTACGGCCTGTTTAACGATGTCGAAAGAAAACCCAAGCGAAATTTCATTCGTACAAATACGTCGAGAACAAAAACAAATTTTTAGTTTTAGTTGTTGTTTTCAATACATTTGTACGAATGAAATTTCGCTTAGGTTTTCTTTCGACATCGTTGAACAGGCAGTTAATTCTTAGGCAAAAAGTGCTTAAAGGAGTATTGCTGCAACATATATGAATTTGATGTAGAGTATGAATAAATACAAAAGCATACTTTGAGGGTGAACAAAACAAAAAACCGTTTCCTACATTTCAATGTTGTCAAATTAAAAATTGTATAAAAATTAAAATTTTAAATTGAGGCTTAGATCTTCATTTAAATTTGTGATTAATAAAAGTTAAATATAAATAATATAAATGAATATAAAAATGTTCCAAACAAAATTTCTTTTTAAAAATTTGCAGTAAAATAAAATCTAAAGCAAAAACAACAATATACAATATCGAATAAATGATTATAGGTATATGATTAACATTTTATTTAATGGAATACAAAATTACGAAATATTATTGCTATTTGCACAAAAGGTCATAAGAGTCGTATTGTCATAATGTCATAATTTCCCAAAAATTTAAAAATGAGTGAAAACTTTTGTTTTGTTTGTGGTAAAATGTTTAAGTCTTTTTATGTTTTTGAAAAACTAAAACATTATGACAATACAACACTCAGGACACCTTGTTTATTTACCAAATTTAAACAAAAATAATAATACATTCTATGTGCTAAGCTTATGACGTCGACATATATATGTATGTAAGCACCCAAAATTCAATATCGAAATTTTAAAAAAATATTTAAAAATATTATGTGCACTTATAAACAGCTTTCAGTTTTTTATTATTACATTGTTATTAAAAACAATTTAATATATTATTTAAAAAGTTTTATTATTTGAAAAAAAAAAAATTAAATAAAATTTGTAATTAATAATAAAGAAAATAGTAAATAATAATATATAGTATAAGTCAACAAATACATTTTACGCTTATAGACATAAAAGTTATTTAGAAAACATACATTTGTACATATACATACATATAAATATAATTTATTTTTAAATAAAAAATTTATGTTAAAAATAAAAATAATTATTTTTTGTTTAGTTTTGAAATAATTTTAAATTATTATTAATTTTCGTAAACAAAGGAAAAGAGCAGAGAAAATTTTCTCCTGCATATTTTGTATTTTTCAAATTTTAAGTTGACTTTATTTTGAAACTTATAATTATTTAATAGCATTCATTCTGAGAAAAATTATTAAAGTCATTACAACGATTTTGTAAGGGTTAACAAACTAATTTAACTTAACTTAACTGTTCCTTGTTCCAATTTCAGTGTAACAAAAATATGGTTTTTATTAAAACAAAATCTGTAGAAATTTTAAAAAGCGTACAGTTTTAAAATAGGGTTTTTTAACATTTAAATACTTGTCAATTTCTTTTTTTTTTTAATTATTTACCTAATTTTCCATTATTTTTACAAATCTATCCTCTTAAAGGTAAAGAAGAAAGTTTAATTTAAATTTTAGCTTCCTTAGATTTCCGTTCTAATAATTTAGTGTGAAATTTGATTTCAAAATAAACGAGCAATTAGTATTTTTTAAACTTAAAATTTTTTTGCTTTAAAATACTTTTGACTTTTATAAAAATATTTAAGCTAATGTCGATTTTTTTCTGTAACGATATGTATGTTGTTTCTTTTCTTATAATAAAAAAAAGGAATTTTTCGTATTGCTCAATTACTTCGATATTGTATAACTCAAGATTCGCATATTTAAAACCGTGCATACATTCGTATTTGCCATTTTTTATTCAACTCGATAAAAATTAAAATTTTTCTTATGTTTCAGTATCAAAAGACTTGTTAAAAATTACTATACATATAATTCTTGCATAGTTGTAAAGGTTGTCATAAAGCATTTAAAGCTGTTTAACGTAAAACTATGTTTTTTAAGTTATGTTAGTATTGAAATAAATGACCAATGTGTGTAAACAAAATTGATACCATTGAATTATAAGTTTGGTACCAACAAAATGAAAAATATGACGATGAATCATATAAAAATTTGAGTCTGAACTTTAAATTTTTACCACAAAACTATTTTTAATGAAAAATTGTGCAATTAAAGAGCTTTTTAGCAAACCCTTAATGATATGATGTACTTCAGTATTGAATTTACAAACATTAAGTATATTCATGTTTATGTACAAGCTGCATGTCCTTTTATGTAGGAATCACAATAGACATTCAGTTTAAGAAAAATTTGTGTAGCAATTTTTTACTTTACAAATTAAAGCACTATAATTGTTGCTTTTAATCCATTAAATATGTAACTTTACTTATGGCATTTGTCCTGGTTCTGTAACAGCCAGGCTATTGGCTATTGCACAAGGCAAAGGCGTACTGTAAATGGATAACATATGATATTCTATACTTAAAATAAAATTATAAAAATATGTCTATATGTGAAATATTTTTTAAACTCTGATGGATGGCATACAAATTCTGTTGAAATACAAAACATAACTATTTAGAATTATTGTTTGTCTGTCTTTCGGAATTCTGTTGGCTCAAAAACTCGAAAATGGGTTTTAATAAAATTTAATATGGAGATACATTGATATCTGCGTGCATATAAACTACTTTTTTTGCGATATTATATCTCATTTTTAACAGAAAAATAAATATAAAACGAATGGTATTTGAATGGTTGGTAAGAAACGAATGCATTTATTGGCATGACAGAAAGAATAATATAAATTGCACTAAGAACAATAAATTATTAATTTTTACTAGCAAAGATATTAAGATCTTTTTTTAAATTCATACAATAAAAAAATATTAATGCAATGCGGACCGGGTTCAACTAGTTTAAAATGTGTTAAAAATGCACTCAACATATACCTTCATCAGAAAGACCAGCAAATAAAATGACTAGCTTAACCTAAATAAAAGTAAAAAAAAACATTTTCAATATTTATTTTAATATAATTAAAATCTTGTCAATATATTTTGAAAACACATCATAACGATAATACGGGTAAATATTTTCTTATAAATTATTTAAAACTGATCTAAATCTAAAAGACAAAATCTTAAAGTCCATTTATTAAAAACAAACAAAATTAATAATTTGAAAATACAAAAAAAATAAATTACAAGTGCTTCTCCAAATGATTTTCCAAATAATCACATTAAAATTGTATAAAAAATAGAACTGACAATTACTAAACTAAATAAACACATTTAAATGTTAACAAAAACAATATATTTTGTAAACCCACAAAAGTTCCAACGACTTTACATTAAAAAAACTAAATAGAATCATAAAAATCTTACCAAAAGTATTAAAAACAATTGAATGTGTAATATAACTTAAAAAGTAAATAAATACATTTTTATCTGTGTGTGTGTATATTAATTAAAAATTCTTTTCTAATAAATTACAAAAAATATTAAATAATAAAAAAAAAAAATAACAAATAAAACTACTATTCAAAAATATATGCATGTGTAATTTCTTGAAAGCAAATTAAAAATAAACACATTAACTTTTAAAATTTTTTTAAAAAATTTACTAAAACTCTCTTTGTGAATTACATAATGCATAAAAATAATTATTTAATTAATATACATTAACATTTATATAAATATGTTTATTAAATCTTAAGAAAATATGTTGTATAATATAAGATGAAAAAAAAATTAAACGACTTATTTATTCCATAAGCAGCTAATTGCAAATAAAAACTAATTATTAATATGTATTTAATATAAACAAAAAATAAAAACAAAAAAAGATTTTAACCTTAAACAAATAAAATTTATATCTATTATTAATTGCATGCATTATGAAAACAAGTAAAATGAAAAATTAAATATTAAATATAAATCGATAAAAACTAATAAATGTTCAATATGTATGATATATAACAAATAAAAACAAAAACTAACTAATTATTATATAAAACCACATATACCAAATGTGTATATATAAATGAAAATTGCAAGGAAAATTAAATAAAGAAATAAATAAAAAAAAAATAAATAAGTAAATAACTAATAAAAAGTTACACGCTGTTTGAATGTTATGAAGTTGTTGGCAACATTGATATTTATAGTTTATTGTTCCCAGAACAGTCTAATGTTAACATGCTCAGAGCGTGTCGCAGCTAAATATTTATCTTACTATCTTAGACACTAACCTAATTCACAGTTACTTGGTTATTAGATTCGCAAAACTTTAAATTATAACAATAGCGTTTTCTTGTAGTTGAGACAGTTACCAGTTGTTGGTATCAGTGATGTTAATTATTATAAATTTAAAATCATATTAATTATTATTTATTTAATAAATCTTCTCTTAATCAATATTATTAAAGGCCATGACTGACTATCCTACAAAGTCGTGCGATTATGTCAAATAAAAATCTGATAGTTTTCTGTCCTACATGAAAAAATCGCAACAAAATGTGTTACTGGATGCAACACTGTCATACTTGCTTAGAAAAAGCAACTCTGATCGCACAGAAACTATTATTTTATGAAAATTTCCAAAAGATTATCAAATGGAACACACATGTCAAAAAATCTGTCACACATGTGCACTTTGTGTCCACACTATCACACTTTCTGAACACACATACAATTTTTGACATATCGAACGACTAAATCTGATAGTCAGTCATGGCCTTAACAGAGTAATGAGAATTTACAAACAAACGTCTAATTCATTGAATAATGAAACTATTAATATCACAGTTTTAAGAAAAAGCTGTTCATAAAAAGCCTTGTATCAATTTAGAGAAAAAATCACTAAAATAAGTGCTTAACAAAACACACTCAGCGGTTGTTCAACAAATGTTGTATTATTTCTAAATTTGATTTTATACGGTTTTCATTAAACGACAGAGTTCCTCTATCAATGAATTAAACATTTTGAAATTAAAGTTTCTATGTTGAAGATAAGTGAATTATTTAAAATAGGTTGTGTATTATTTTAAATATTATTTTATTATTTTAATCCTGTCGGAAACTTAGGAAATCGATAATTTGAACTTCTAATTGACAGTATTTCTTTTAAATTTTTCGCCGATATCTGTGTCAGTAATTGACCCATTAAGTCAAGATTTTCTGTTAATGTTGCTAAAAGTACATACTTTATACATACGTAATAAACGTTGCAAGAAGTTAGATTGGTGCTGCAATATCTGACGTTTTAATGGTAAAAAACAGAAGAAATCGTGTTCTTTCGCTCATATCTTAGCTTTTAATATATCCACATAACTGAATTTTAAAAGAAAAGTTTTCGAAAGCATATTTGATAAATAAAAAACGTATAAGAGTTTGAATTATATGTGGCTTTAAAAAGTTAATTTCAACATAAGCACAAACAGACGGACTTATCTAAACCAATTCTTCTATCTATAAAAATTCAGAATATATATCTATACGTATAGGGTATAAAATAAATATTGTAGCAATTACAAATAAGGTGTTACACTCTCGTGTGAAGGGTATACAAAAATTGCAGCCGTTCTTAAGGGATGCTAACCAACAAACGATATTTGATTTTTATTTAAAATTCCTCATTTCTAAAATATCTAGATAAGTTTATATTTATACGAATGGCACGTTCATCATACTTTCGGATAAAGGTATGGTATGGATATATGCAAAAAGTCAGTATTTTGAAATATTATAACGTCTTTATACCCTTCACCTGTGGTGCACAAGGGTATATATAGCTTTGTCATTCCGTTTTGTAATTTCTACAATTTTCATTTCCGACCCCATAAAGTCTATATTTTCTGAAAGCTTATGAATAGAGGAGTCGATTAAGCCCTGACCGTCTGTCCGTCTATCCGTCTGTCCGTCTGCCCGTCTGTCCGTGTGTTGGTTGAAATCAACTTTTAGAAGCAACTATATGTTCCTCAGATCTGTATATGGTATCAATCTCTTGGAAATATCCAGGAATGAATCGCTATTGAAATTCACCACAATCGCCCCATAACTTTCTGAGATATGAGCAAAAAACCACGACCACATCGTTTTTTTTCACAATTACAACAACAACATACATACATACATACATACATACATACATACATACATATATGTAAAAAACATACCAAACAAAAAAAATTACAAAAAAAAAAATATTAAAAATAAGAAAAAAATAATAAAAATAACTGAAAAAAAAATTAAAAAAAAAATGTAAAAAAATTTTTTTAAAATTTTTCTAAAAAACGTACCATATCTTGTTAAATTTCTTTTGAAAATTTTTAAAAGTTTTTAGAATCTCAGGAAAATATATACACCCCAATTCTAAATATTCCCAGGGAATTGAATTCCCCGGGAATTCATTTTTCCCGCGAATAAAATTCCCCTATTCTAAACAGTCGGGGAAGGGAATAACAAGGGAGAGAGAATTTTACATTTTCGAAGTCAGCTGTTTGCTTTTGCTGTTTTGTTTTGACAAAATATTTGCTAATCATTTTTAGCGTAAAAAGTGAATGTTTGTAAATAATAAAAAAAAATTGTTAAAAGTAAACAGAAATGTTAGTGTAGCGTTGATAATAATAATAATAGCTGAAGCAGAAAACTCTGAAGCACAAGAATAAGCAAAAGGTAGAAAGGAAAATGCTAAGTGACGCCAGCAACGACTTGAGTTGCCGCACACTTTGTAAATTTTACCTTTGGAAAGTTAGAAAAATATTACAGAGTAAATAAACCGGCGTTCAAATATCTGTTTGACGTGTTAAGGTATTCAGCCCAAACGTAAGTCCTTTGCAATTTCTCCAATCGTGAAATTAAGTGCGACTTTCCGCTTCTTTGCTGAAGGTTTGTACCAAACGGGTATTGGTAAAGATTACGGTGTGTCTGTGGCTCAGTGAAGTGTTAGCAAAGTTCTGGCAGAAGTTATTAATATATAAGGAACATTTACGCCCAATGTAAATAACTTTCTGCAGAACTGAAGTGCAAAAACGGAAAGTTGTGTTAGCTCTTTATGTGAAGTATGGCATTCCAAACGTTATTGGATGTGTTGACGGAACTCAAAACAATAAAGGTCTGTGATCATGAGCTGAGGATTCAGTACGTTGATGCCTCACATCCCGGAGCGTGTCACGATTCGTTTATTTGGAATTCTTGCGAATTGCGTGCTCACGTTAAGCAAGAATACCTTAGAGGTGGCAGCAATTATTGGCTTCTTGGTAAAGTTTTGAATGATAACAGACAATTCATAAATTAAACATGCATTTTTTCTAGGAGGCTTATAGATGCCCACAGGATGAGTCTGATGAAATAAAATTCAGTGTTGAAATGTCGTTGAACGCATTAATGGTGTTTTAAAAAATATATGGAGGTGCATTCTTGGTGCTAGACAGCTGCACTACGCTCCAAAAAAGGCTGCTAAAATAACAAAATTTTGCTGTGCGTTGCATAATATCTGCATTCATTTTAAATGCAATGCTGAAGTAAGCGATGTAGAAAACTTAGATTATTTGAGCGCTCAGGATAATGATGTGGTATCCTTAGACTCACCACAATATTTATCCATTGCCCAAAATATTAGAAAATATAATAGAAAAATATTAGAAAAAATATTGCGAATAATCTCTAATAAATTTCTGTAATAAAGCCGTTTCTTATATATGTATGTAGTATATACATTTTTTAAATAAATATAACATTTTCTTATTGCTCTTATTTGACCTTTATTTTATAAAATTTTTTAATTGATTTTTCAAGCTCGAGGTCTTTATAAATATTTGTTGACTTATTTATTATTACACAAAGGAGTAGTGAAATATTGAATAATAAATAAATCAACAAATATTTATAAAGACCTCGAGCTGGAAAAATCAATTAAAAAATATAACGTTTTATTAAAAAAATTTAAAAACTTAAAAAGTTAAAAAAAAAAAGATAAATAAAAATTAAAATTATCTTAAAACTAAAAAAAAATCATTATTCTGCTTCCTGTTTGTTGTTTTTATCCTAAAAGTAACAATAAATTACAATATTTATCACAATTTTTATAAACAAATATTAAATACTTACATTTTTGTCACAACTCCCTTTGAATTTGTTGGCGGATTTTTTCCCAAAAATTGTTATTACATTCTCCCTTTAATTACCTTTCGTAATACCTACTTTTTTCCCAGGGAACAATTTCCCAATTTCGAAGTTCATTTAGAATAAGGGAAAAGGGAAAGGGAACAAATTTCCCCGGGAGAAATTATTTAGAATAGGGGAACAGGGAATAGGGAAAAAATTCCCAGGGAATTGTTATTTAGAATTGGGGTGATAATTTAATGGATTAATTTTATAATTTTATGTGTTTGATTATTTTTTATTTCATTATTAAGTAGTACACTTACATATGTATATCCACTTATAATTGAAGATTAAAATATGGTCTGCAAAGTTTATTAAACAGTGCTTTGAATTAATTAATTATACGAATAAATTTTTTGCACTAAAAATTGTGATATTAATTTAAAAAAATGTTCGAAAGATATAACTAACTTTTCGATAGAATTCATTAATCTGAACTCCGAAAATTGTGATAAATATATCACCAAAAATGCTTGTCCGGAATTTAGGCAGAGTTGTGGCATATGCTAAGGCAAAGTTATAACTTTTTCAGGTTGTTGGCTAAAATAAGACAAATTGATTACCAGGATAAGCTACAAATAAAGGGCGACATCTGCATGTCATATTATAAGAATTAATGTTGAATGTTGTTATAAAGTGGCTGAAGTGTTGCAGGGTTGACAATTCAAACACAATATCGATACATCGCCTTAAATGACTACAAATTAGCTTGTTATGTATTTGCCCACATAACTGATTTTCAATAATATGTGATAAATTGATATCATATAAGAGTCTGAAGTATGCGTGAAGGCTTAAAAAAAGTGATTTCAACATACACACGGCCAAATGGATTTTGTTAAATCAATTCCTCTCTCTATAAGGATTCAGAATATATCAACTTAATAGGGTTACAAATAAATATTGCAGAAATTAAAACGGAATGACAGACTTATCTCGTGTGAAGGGTAAAAAAATATTTTTGTTTGTGCAAACACAACGAGATCTTTAATATAAATAAATATTTTCACACCATTGCCACTTTGTAAATAATTACTCAAAAACAGTATAAAAGGTGGACTCAGCCAACTGTTTCGAACAAAATTTTTGTTCGAATAAAATGTTTTTGATTGAGCGCGTTTTTTGTAGATCTATTGACTTACTCGACCATCTTATGTAGTTACAGCGTAAAACCGTTAATACTGTAAAACCCATTATTGTGCATTTCCTTTTAGTTCAGTTTGTCGTTTGAATCTACGAAATATGTGGTTCTAAATGTCAAAATGTTTTTTTTTGGTTTCTTTAACACTTTTTAACTTTTTATTTATCGCAGCAAAATGGTGGCTTGTTCAATGTTTAAACTTTAATGATAACACTTTTAAGCACTATCATACACTGTTGCCTCTGCCTAACGTCTGTCTGTCTGTCTATCTTATAACCTCTTTGCTAGTTGAGATAAAAATAATAATGACGATGAAGATGATGATGCTAATGATAATTTGACTGGAATAGTTTAATGGTTAAAGCAGCAGTACTGGTAGTGGCAGTCAGAGTAGAGTAGATAATGCTTGTATCCGTATGCTACATACATACTATCATTGTTTGCACAGGTATTCATTTAAATTTATGTGTACATACTTACATACAAACATATCTACATATCTGTATTTCTTGCACTTATTTTTTTGGGAGTAGCTGTGGAACGTTTATACGTACTTTTGTTTGGCTGGCTTAGCTGACTACATCGCTAGATTGCTGGCTGAATGGTGAACAAACATCAACATCACGCTTTTCCAATTAAAGTTGCAACAGAAGTAAAACAACAAAAAAGAAAATGAATTCGAAAAAAATAATGAAAATCTATGTTTTTTGTATGTAGAGAGACACGCAATAATTTTCGCACAATTAACTTCATTTGTAAATTTACACACAAACTCACGTGCACACACAAATACCATTTGGATTTGTAAACATTTTTATATGAAAATGAAAATTGTATAAAAATCAGCAAAGACTAAGAATGACTAAATTGATGAAATATTTAAGATAAAAAATGAATTTTTAAATAAATAAAATTAAATAGACATTTTTCGTAAACAACAATTAAATTCAATTTTAAATGTTGTAGTTTATTTATCCCCTCTACAGAAAAACAATGAAAACCTAAAACAAATTTATCATAAAAAATCGATCAAACTTTTACCAACTGTTAATTGAATATTTGTTGCAATTTCAATATTTATTTTGGTTTGAATTGTCTCAAAGACAACCACAACAAGAACAAAATCCTTTGGTAAAAAATGTCATGAAAAAGAGTTTGTAAAAAAAAAATAATAATTGACAGAAAGATATACATTCATACATGCAAACAAACATACATGCATATGTCCATACTTAAATATTTATTAGTTGAGCCCGGTCTGCATTTCTGGCCTCAACAATATTTTTGTATTCCCATTTTGGGATAAATTCTTATGTCGTTGTTAGTGCAAATTAATAGTTTATTAATGTTAGTGCAATTTGTTTTTCTATTCCTCCTTCTGTTATATCCATACATATGAATTTTTTCTTTGCCAACCTTCTAGTACCATTTCATTTGTGTTTTTTTAATATTATATTAAAAACGATATGTTATCTCACTATAAAGAAATACCCTATATGTTAACGCAGGTATCAAGGTATGTATGTAGCTCCACATAAAATTTTATCAAAATCAATCCTTGTTTAACTAAATGAGGTTAGAAAGTCAGATAGAAAGACAGACAGACATATATAAATTCTTAAGAGTGGAGTTTTGACTATTAATGCTGCCTTAATGCATTCTTATTATAAGTATATGTAGAAATAATTCTTTGTATAGAGTGTTTTTTAGAGGTATAGAACTTCTGATAGCTAGCTGTCATACTAATAAGTTTAATAGCCTTTTTTTCGGTTTACTTTGGCAAATGATCATGCTAAGACTTACACCAGAACAACGTTTACAAATCGCAGAAATTTATTTTTAAAATTCGAACTATGTTCTATGTCTATCTGAGCAGATAATACGCAATACTTTGGATGGATTCATTACAACATTGACATTATCCATCCAAATCGAACTCGTGCCGTGCACATACCACGCACCGCTGTGGACGCGGGTATAACAGAGGACTCGAATTTATCGATCAAACGTCTGTCTCAGCAACTCCGTCTCTTGTTTCGTGAGGTTATTGCAAATCACTTGGAGAAGAAATGGTTCCAACAAGATGGCACAACATGCCATCACGTGAAACTATCACTTTGTTGGGCCAAACGTTTGGTAACCGAATTATCTCATGAAATAGACCTGTGTATTAGCTACCTCGTTTGTGTGATTTGACACTTTGGCCTACTTTTTGTGGGGTAAATCAAATCTCTGCTCGATGCTGATAAACTAAAACGATTGATCATTTGAAATCTAACATTCAACGAACTTTTGATGAATTGAAACCGGGTAAGCTCGAAAAAGTGGTGAAAAATTGGTCCACCAAGATGGCGTTCATAAGGAACAGTCGCCATGGTCATTTAAAAGAAATTATTTTTAATATTAAACTTGCAACGATTGATGCTACGAAATTTGTGAGCTAGTTAAGCTAAAATATTGGTCATTCCATTGAATTCCCATTATTTATTTTTAAGAAAATTCTGCTTTATTTTTAAAAAAGTTCTGTTTTATTTCAAATAAGTATTGTTGACCTCTTTTGTTGTTTATATATTTTGTTGTAGATTTTTGTTTTGTTAAAAAATTCTATCCTCTAAAGAAACACACTATACATTCAGTGAGACTAAAAATATACAGACGGTTAAATAAAATTGCATGCAAAAATGTTTAATATGTTTGTATTAAAGTGACAATGGTTTGTATGGGAAAAAATATATGAAAGAAGTTTTAAGGGGTGCGAGATTAAAAATTAAAGATGAATATTTAAGTCAAATCTGATGTTGAAAATTTTAGTTAAAAAAAGAAACTAGTAAGATCGTTTAATTAATACAAATATTGTGGGAGTCAAAGGGAACAAAGCCGTAACTACTATATTCGACTCATATATTCGCCATTTAATATAGGACGCCATTTTGAATTTTTTTTCTTTTCTTAGCTAACTATATTTTAATACTCAGGAACTTTCATCTGATCCTCATATTGGCTCTAATAGGTTTTAACTAAAAAAAATAGATTTTCGAGTGTAAATTTTAGGAAAACACCGAAGCAGTTGTACTCAGTTGGTTTCAAACCGATTTCAAAAACTTGATGTTGAAATACACACGGACAGACTGACAATACTGAATCGACTTCCCTATTCATAAGCTTTCAGAAAATATATACTTTATGGGGTCGGAAATAAATATTGCAGAAATTTCACACGGAATGACAAACCTATGCATAAAAAAAAATCGGATGTAACGGTAATGTATTTACATACATATCTACTCGTAAATGTAAGTAGTATACACGTTAGAAAGAAAGAAAGTATTTTATTTCACCAGTTTTAATAGTTCTTTTTTAGTTTTTAAACTTTAAACATTAATGAAGAGTGTGAAAGCAATATGTAACAAAGGTAAAAAATACAAAACTTTCGTAAGGCTTTACGTAGCTTGTATTTTATGACATAAAATAAAGTAAGACTTATGTATGAAATAATAATTGTTTTATTATTTAAGACAAGAATTTGCCGTATCTGTTATTTGTTTTTTCTTACGGTATTTGCCACATATTTGCGCTTTTAAGATTTGATTTGAACCAACACGCGGACAAACGGATATCAGTTAATCGAAATCCCTATTCATAAAGTTTTAGAAAAAAATATACCATATGTAGTCGAAAATGAATAATGTAAGAATTGCAAATAAAATGATTATACTTATCCTTGCCATCTTAGGTCAAGACTATACAAAATAATTGACTAATAACTGTTTCCTTTTCGCCATACCGTATTAATAAGCGCCTACAAAATATCTCTCTGTAAAAGGACTCTATCTCTTACAAACGCTCAGCATATTCTTGTAATAGAGAGTTTTCTACAAATTCTTAATTTTATGTATGTATTTCATTAGACAGTACCGGATAAAAAAGTTCTCCGCACATCTTCAAATAAAAAGCATTTTAAACATATAGTTTTTTGCCGAACATAGGGGTCCTTTTAATCGGATCATAAAGTGTGATATATACATATTTTTTCAATATTTAAATTTTAATCAGGCTTGAGTTCATATTAACATTCTTTATTTTTACAAAGAATGCTTTAATTGTGATAAATGAAAGAATAATCTGAAAAATTATATTTTTACCGACACTAGCCGAGTGGAATGCATTTTTGAAACCAGCAACGATTTCATCATCATCACTGTTTGATCGGTGGTTACATGTTGGTTGTAAATATCATCTACATATTTAACTCCCAGGACTTAAGTTAATTGAATTCGGTAACTACTTTAGTTTTTCCTTTTTCATATATTTTTACCACAATGATTAAGATTGAAATTTTTTTTACCAAACAGCAACCCTTTTACTTTTGTTTGTTATTATTATTATTTTTTCTCGAATGGTGAAGAGCATTATCAGATTCGACACAGACGAATAGCATTCTTTCTTGTTTAAATTATTTGCGATTTATTTTATTAAAAGTTTTCGGCACTTAAGTGATTTTTCAATAAAAAGGTTCTAAATTTACAAACAAATTTTTTTAATATTTTCGAATAATAATAGACATTTGTATGTATTTGCCTTTTTTAGAAAATATTTGACATGTCTTTTATATGACATATGGACATTTCCATGAATAAAATACTCTTGAAAGTTTTTCAATATAAGTTTATTGATAAAAAAAAACACTACAAATTTTACTACGTGCAGGTACTAAGAGCTTATTAAATTATTTTAAGAGCAATAATAAGAGTTTAATCTGATTATTTCTTTGACTTATTTTAAAGAACTGCAATCAACTACACATTTTTATTTAGCGACCAAATTGTAAAAATAAATTGCAATTGTAAATATGCTTTAAAATTAAGGTAACAACAACAATTAAAAAAGATCCAGAAGAAAAAAGAAAATATAGAGTCCAATTAGCGGTATTTTTTTTTTTTTTTTTATTTCCCTTGGATGTTATTTTAATGTCACGTACGTAGTACAAAAACATAACTTGTCTCCGTTATTCGTATTTAAACAGTCGCAAGAGCACCTAATTTAGAATTTAACTTTTTTTCTTAACATAATATTAATTTTATTACCTATGAATACTATTAGAGAAAAATCTGTCGCATACGATGTGGCACGAACGATATTAAATTGAATTTATTATAAAATGATTTAAAGATTGTTTTCAATTAAGTATGATGGATTTTGGAAGAAAAATATTTGGTTTAGTGTAAGAAATTAAAAAAAGAAAAACTAGCTCCCAAGATTCGCAGATTTTTTCATTTTTCCATATATACCTCAAAATCACTTCTGTTTTATGTCACGTACGATTTATTCTTGTTTTTCTGGATATTTTGGACAACAGTGATTCGAATATAATTATTTTTTTTAAAATAAAGTCCCTTTGAATGGAACATAAAGATCTAATTTTGTTTCAGTTACTGTTACTTTTGCAACAAATACTGCAAATGTCACGTACGATGACATGGAAATGCCCATATGTGTATGACACATTATTGGAGAGAAACGTTAATTGTATTTTAAATTGCCATTAAGACATACATATTAATACTTTTGTGTGCAATTTAATGATAAAAACTAACACCCTAATCGCTTTAATTAATTTCACATCAAAATTTCTAACAAAATAAGCAACAATTGATGTTCCCAAAGAAAAACAAAAACAGCGTTTAATTTTAAAGGTGTTTGAAAATACATTTGTAACTATCACTTAGTTAACAAATAGCGTTTCATATTTTTGACTTTTGGCTGAAGATGGAAACTTTGCAGCAACCCACTCAAGTAAAGATTATCACAATAACGATAAAGGCGATCTCATAGTGCAACCAGCAACAACATCTAATACAAAATTTGCTATCACCTGTTAATACAATAGAAAAAAATTGGAAAATATAAACATTCTTTAAAGAGGGTTTTACAGCGTTTCTAACTAAGACGATGCATTTATTTTTGAATATTTTTTTTACTTATTTGCTTTCTCATCGCCAACTATCTTTTAAAGCATTTTTTTTCTTTGTAAATTTTCTACTGCCATGACCGACAAAATGTCTAATAATGAAAACTTTTATTTAAGGTTAAAGTTTAAATTCAATACGAATACGGGGCAAAAAGAAAAAAAAAGAACAAATAAATAACAACACGAGAAAAATTACTGTGTACAACATTAGACATTTATTGATATTTGGTGGATTCACAAGTTATGCTATAGTCATATTATCATTATGTTGTAACTTTATGCGACAATTAAAGTATATGTATGTTGTAAAATTATATGATCAAATATACTTATGTCACGTTTATTGAATTGGCATTACTGAATAGAAACATGGGCCAAATGGCTTAACCGTCCTAACGCCACAGATATAATTCAGAAAGATTCTACAAGCAAAGAAAAACCATGGTGACGACATGATCACGACGGTCATATTATAGTTTCTAAAACAATATTTGGTTGTCGAAAACAAGTAATAGTTATTTTTGTTTCATTTCATCATATATTTTGTTACGATAATCAAGTATTTGTTTGAATTGTATCATTTACTTTTCGTAAAAATTTCAAAATGGTTATCATTTAAAAATAGTATGATTTAAAAGAAATAATCCGACAAAAATAATATTATATTCAAAAGCATTAAAAATTACAAATAATCATTAAATAATAGGTGAGACAACAGTATAATTACAAATTTATCAAGCTGTGATTTTTTTAATAATAATTTGATTTCAACTGTTCTTCTTCTTGCTGAATAAGTTTTTATTATTTTAAAAGTTTGATGTCAAAAAAATAACAAACAAAATTTTGAAAAATTAAAGAAAATTTAAAAAGAAACGATAAAGTGTAAAAAAATATTGATATAAAAATTGCAATTAAATACAATCAATATGTGTATGTTACAGCGAAAGACAATAATTTGCCGTAAAAAAGCAAAGATTGTCGACTTCAATTGTAGTCATATTTATGATTATTGAATAATGCTTAAATTAAACATAATAATGATGACTGGTAACCATTATATGTTTTAACCATAATCATAAAATTCAATCATAGTATGTTGCTCTTCGATTATGGTTACCACAACCATGTTTTTTGTCTGCGTGTAAAAAAAATAAGTAAAAAGCCTTACATTATTTCATGAGTCATTGCCTCCGTCGAAAATGGTTGGAGTCTCTGCCAAATATATTTCTTTGTTTATATTTATTTTTATAAAAAAAGATACGAAATCTTTTCTACAACGTTTAAAATGATTTAGATTTAATTTGGCATGTTTTGTTTAAGAACGATAGAACTTAGAATGGGTTAACTCAAACAAATTGTCATACTGTGATAACTTTTTTAAGTTTTTGTGTCAAATTGTAATAAATATGTAGATTGACGCTTGAACAATGCTCCGAAATTATCTAAATTAACTTTAAAAATTAGTCTTCGATGATTTATCGGAAAATTTTTTACGACGATGAGGCTCATTTTTGGCTAAACTGGTTTGATTATTAATATACAACGTTCATAAAAATGCAACATTTGGCGCGGTTCACACTCTGATGTTATTATTGAATCTGATTTCTACAGAAAAGAAAATTGCATTACCCCCGACCACACGAGCGATTGATTATGTCTTAATATAAGCCAGCGGAATAACAACGTCAAATTGCCAATGTTCAAGCTCTATATCTCTATAGGTGGTGAACACGTACATAAATATCTTAAAACATAAAATTAAAAATTTTACTGAAGATTGTTCTATAATTAAAAATTTTACACAAAATATATGAAAATAAATTTCACAAAAGCCACTAGATTCAAACGATTCTTTTGCCGTAATGAATTTAAATATTTTTAAAAACTAAAATTTTTATACCCTTCACACAGTGAAAAAGGGTATATGTATATAGGTTTGTCATTCCGTTTGTAATTTCTACAATTTTCATTTCCCATAACCCCATAAAGTATATATTTTCTGAAAGCTTATGAATAGAGGAGTCGATTAAGCCCTGACCGTCTGTCCGTCTGCCCATCTGTCCGTGAGTTGGTTGAAATCAACTTTTAGAAGCAACTATATGTTCCTCAGATCTGTATATGGTATCAGTCTCTTGGAAATGAATCGCTATTGAAATTCAGCACAATCGCCCCATAACTTTCTGAGATATGAGCAAAAAACCACGACCACATCGTTTTTTTTCACAATTACAACAACAACCTACATACATACTGGTTAAAGTAAACGTGGCATTGAATTCCAGCTGAGCCAAAAAAATTTTATTTTATTTAATATATTATTTATATTTTATTATTTTTTTTATTTTTATTATTTTTTTATATTTTATTATTTTTTTATATTTTTTTTTAAATTTTTTTTGTAATTTTTTTTATTATTATTTTTTTATTTTTAATATATTTTTTTTTGTAATTTTTTTTTTGGTATTATTTTTACATGTATGTACGTATTTTATATGAGATGAATGGTAATACAAACAATTGTTATTGCATGACTACACGTTGTGAAGGGTATATAAGATTCGGGACGGCCGAATATAGCACTGTTACTTGTTTATATTTACAATGTTTATTTTAATATTTTGTTTTCTTTTTTACTGCGGCGTTCTTTCATACATTAGTGTTGTTTTTACATTTTTTACAATTGAATTTGACAGCTTGTCATTATTGCTCAGCAATGTATTAAAACATACGTTTATTGTGTTAGCAATAGAATTTGATAGTTACTGTGGTAATAATTGGCAAAAATATTGCTCGTGTGGTGGGGAGGGGTTACGGTCAATGAAAATCGCTACCGCAACATGATCAATGATATTTTGTGTAAAAATGTTGGTGACATTGATCCAGGAGAGATTGTGTGTGAGATGTGGTTTTAATTTGTTGAGACCATAATTTGGCGATAAGCTAATTTCGAGAAATCCACTTGGTTATTGGCCTCCAACGTCGACATGTCTGTAGAGGTAACTGAAGTCACTAGGTTATGCTGATAAACCCGTAAAAATGTTAGCCTTGGAGGCCACTATTTTTATTTGTATTATTTTAGCCAGCAATACTCAAAAAAGTAGCCCGAAATTTAACTTCATAATGCGCTTCGTCAAGACCAGCTGCGTTGTCTATATATCCGAAATTCATATGTCAATACCATGGATTGATCTTTTAAATTAAATAATTATTTCGATTAAAATTTACTTTTCCATGTTAAATATTTACGACAATGTCAAGTTCTATCGGACTTGAAAAAACACCCATTAGAATACATTCAGTTAAGTGGTGGGTGTTTCATAACTGTGGTATTTTTTCATATTTTCATTTAAAAGCATTTGAATTTACGACGCCTTGTGAATCTACCAAATAATATACATTTATTTACTTGTAGCAATAAAAACAACTACAACATTATATTTGTGCATTAAGTAGTAAATAGTATATTAGTTTGAGAATTTTCCTTCGTTTTTCCTTTATTGCTGTCTGTTGTAGTCCAGTAAATTTACATAAATTTGTTTATTTAAGTTGTTCGTTTATTTGTTTGTCTGTTAGATTGTTGTTTTAAATTTAACATAATTGATTTGTACCCTAAACACCAGATTGTTTTATTTGATTATTTTTTTTTAATACATGATGTTATTCAAAGATCTTGTTGGTTTTTTTCTAAGACGCTTTTTTGTTGTTGGCATTAAGAATTTGTAATTTGAGAAAAATCCGCAGAAAACTTTAGGCACGCGAATGTTTTAAAATCGCTTTTTAAGCGCAAACTGAGTTTGAATTGCTGTTATAAGGTCATCTAAATGTTTAAGTATTTTTAACTATTTTTTGACTGAATATTGTATCAGATATATTTTTTAACTTCTTAGAAAATATTATAAATTCATCAGCTTTGAGACAACTAATACACTTAATGTTATTATTAAGTAAAAGGACATGATTAGTGTAACATATTAAGTACACCTTGAAAAAATAATTAATTCAAGATGGCGTCCAAAACAACAAATTGTAGATTTCATACTTTTTAAACCGACCTCAACATGGATATCAAGTAAACGGGGTTGATTAACGAAATAAATTACACCTTGACTGAAATCTAAATTAAAAATGATAGTACGAACATAAAAGGATCAAAATGGAGTAATAAAAAAAAAAAATTCAAATGTCACATAACCGATTACGTTAGATCAACGGCAATATTTACTAAGGTTTGTTTTTAGTCTGATAAAGTCTGATTAGATAAGGTCATATATATTTGGAATTTTAACAAACTTGCATGTAGTTGAAGGATATATTAGATTCAGTAAGGCCGAAATAGCACTCCTAAATACTTGCTATAAGACATCTTTGTGGGACTTCAGTCTTACAAAGATGCTGGCTATTAAGAAGAACTGTGCGATTAGAATTGTCGGCAATTAACTGAGAAGCAGATAGGGATGCTATTAAGCCACTGGGGAGTTAGAAGGCCGAAAAGGGATCAGAAATAGTAGCGGTCCGTTTAAAAAATTTCCCCATTATATATATATAATTATGTAGTACCAAAATTCAACAAATTCCTGGTGGTTTCTAGATGGTTAATATCCTAGAATACCTAACACTTATTAGTTATAAATTTTTGACATTTCTAAATTTCACCCCAAATGCAATTAAAACTTTTTGTTTAACTTTACTCTTTAATTACATTTTATATATGAATTTTAATTATCAATTCGTTCTGAGTTTCAATTAAACTAACATTTTGTACAAACTAAATGAGTCCTTAGCTTATAATTAACTAATTAATATTGATTAGTTTATAAATACATACATACAAACATACATAAATATGTAAGTACATACATACATAAATACATATTCAAGTATGTTCATCTATAACGTATATTTATTTGTATGTTTGTATATTCTAATTACTTTACTAACTAAATAAGTTACTAACTTAAATAAATTGATAATTGTAAATGCAGGTATACAAAGCATGTACGTGTAAATTTATACTAAATAGTCAACTAGTCAAGTATCACGTATAATTAACAGAGCTATAAATTAAATACATGCCGACAAGTGGCATTTAATCAGTTTAAAATATCAATCAATTTACAATCATACCACAGAAATCTGAAGTTACCAATAGGCACATGATATAAATCGTAAAGACACACATTGACAGACAGTCAAAGCCATACACACACATACATATACAAATTAATAGACTAAACAATGCTTTCAACTCTAATTGACTATAATAGTGTATTGAATTTGAATATGCTTTTTGTATAGAGTATAATTAAGGGTTTCAACGAATTTTTTAATGACCTACTTAATAGCTTGGAATCGTATTGTTTTTGAATATATTTTGAAACTCTGCAGACAAATAAGTAGCAGTTAAGGTGCTCCTTTATCTTAAATTTAATTAGATAGCCACTTTGTTTTGTATATTAAGAAAATATTACAAAAAAAAGGTGTTGAATCTCCTTTTTCAATGCTTGACTGGAAGTTAGATTGTTGATATAAACTTTTGACTTCCATTACCTGCTAGTTATATTACATAATCTAGCGTATCAATTCTGACGGCGAACCAAGTCCATTTTCAGCACTTACTTCTAATGTTTAATATCCGTGTAATTCCATTTGATTAAGTTTATTAGTAAAAATGCTATGATAAAACAAGGAAGAGTGCTATATTCGGCCATGCCGAATCTTATATACCCTTCACAACGTGTAGTCATGCAATAACAGTGGTTTGTATCACCATTCATCTCATATGAAATACGTACATACATATAAAAACATAAAACATATAAAATTAAAAATTAACGTATGTATGTTAAATAAAAATAAAAAAAAAATTAAAAAAAAATTTAAAAAAAAATTAAAAAAAAAAAAATTTTAAAAAAAAAATTTAAAAAAAAAATTAAAAAAAAAATAAAAAAAAAAATTATAAAAAAAAATAATTAAAATATAAATAATAAACTTAAAACAAAAAAAAAATAAAAAAAAAAATAATAATAAAAATATAAATAATATGTTAAAAAAAATAAAAAAAAAATTTAAAAAAAAAATTAAAAAATCTTAAAAAAATTTTTTTTTTGGCTCAGCTGGGATTCGATCCCACGTTTGCTCTAACCAGTATACACGTTTGTATGTATGTATATTGTTGTTGTAATGTTGTTTTTGTGAAAAAAAATCGAGGTGGTCGTGGGTTTTTGCTCATATCTCAGTTGTTTATGAACCGTTGTTTCTGATTTTCAATACCGATCTACTCCCTCACCCGGGTCCAAGCGATTTAGGGGGGCTTCAAAAAGTTGATTTCAATATACACACGGACAGACGGACAGACTGACAGAGCTTAATCGACTCCTCTATTCATAAGCTTTCAGAAAATATATACTTTATGGGGTCGGAAATGAAAATTGTAGAAATTTCACACGGAATGACAAACCTATATATACCCTTTTTCACTGTGTGAAGGGTATAATACAAATATGGAAAGCTAGAGGTCATGACTTTTTATACTTGACTGTTTTTTCAAGTTCTTGGAACCACATTTGATTTCCAATTTCTTTTAAATAATTGCTTTTCTATTTTCTCTACCGCACCACACA
The DNA here is from genome assembly GCA_941918925.1 of Phyto melanocephala. NCBI lineage: Eukaryota > Metazoa > Arthropoda > Insecta > Diptera > Rhinophoridae > Phyto > Phyto melanocephala. Next base: position 110,895,203 of record OW799237.1, read on the forward strand.
GCTATGCTTGTGTCAAAGGCATCCCCCTAAGTCCTGCCACTATTATGCTATTTGTCTTTAAAACCATTTTTCGTAGTGTTACAAACGAAACGATTGAACTCAATTTTATTTTATTTAAAGAATGGACACAGAATATTATTGTTGTAATAAAGAGTAGCGCATTGATTAAGCGCACAACATGCCAATGGGGCATACGTGTATACCTGTTATGAGCTTGGGCTTTTAGTGCACCTCTTTTTCAACCTGAGCTAACCTAATAAAGAGTGTAATATATAAAAAACACAAATACTCCGCAGTATGGTTTAAATGTGTTTTAAAATAATTATTGTCATTGCAACTCTGTTACCAATACTTATAAACAATTATTACTGATTGCAAAATTTTTGATACATGTTGAAAGAGCGGTAGCATAACGATAAGGAGGCGAAATTGGTTCATACAAAATTGGTAGGCCAGACACAAACTTTGGTATAAAACACTTCATGCGATCGTTTTTGAGTGGATGTTTTGCTTGTAATTTGTTTTTATTACAATAACAAAACACATGGACAATTTTAACTTAAAGCCAACGTTTGGATTCTAAATTTCGTTTTTAAAAATTTTTTTAATTTTTTTTAATTTATTCTTTTATTTGTATATTTCATTTATAGAAAATGCTTCATCAATTTTTAATTAATCACTGAAGGTCCTAATTTTGGTATTAAAATAATACCCATTTTAAGCGAACCATTAAAATGTTATTGAATTTCCAATTTCTGGTTAAAAATGATGTCAACATATCGATTAGCTTTAATTTGATTTCTATACATTTTTACATATGGAAAAGGATACTTGAAAATAAAACTATACATTCACACACACACACATACAACAAACAAACATTGTACAATAAATATGCTAAAAACAAATAAAAGCAAATATTTATGTACTTTTTTTCACTAAATAATAAAAACCACAAAAACCTCCACAATATGGTCGATCATTTTGGTCGGCATATTTGTTGGACAATGGACGACAAAAGAACAAGAACAAGAACAAGAAAAATGTGACATTTTACTTTAGAGTTGTTCTTATTTTTGCGGGTATTGATTATGTATGTTGCATGCATGTACCTTAAACAAACGTTTAGACAACATCTACTCATGCACGCATGAAGGCAAGACAGAAAAAAAGACTGTGTGATTTGTAATAATGTCCTTCAGATTAGTGCTTTTTCTGCTGTAAGATTGTCATGGTTTGAGTTTTTTTCTTCTTGTTTCTTTTTATTATAGATTATTGTGGTCGTTTTTGTATAAAAACTTTTTTAATTTTTGTTCTTTTTATATAAAACATTTTGTAAACTGGAATCTTAAGCCCCTTGATTAGTCTTCTGCAAACTTATTCCTATTTTTAAGGGCGGTCAAATTATCTATAACACACATCCTTTTCATTTAATCCTTGACTTTTGAACAAACATTTTTGTGTTTGTTTAACTATTTATATTGGTTTAAGTCGTGTGTGCTGCTGCCTCATTGTTGTACAACAACTGACAACAATTGACAGGAAGAGTGTCTTAAATGTGTTGTGAAATGAAAAACTTGTATTGAATGGAATTGTTTTGAAAAAAGTTTACATATTATTCCACTTAAGTCCAAATAACTAACCATGTCATCCAACCACTCATTCAGCCAATCGTTCATTCATTCACTTCTATTCAAATAGTTCATTTAATTTTTGGTTGTAATATTGAAGTGAAATGGGTTTTATTGCGTTTATTGTTTGTTTAGTGAAATCAACTAATTATGGGTTGTTAAATGGCAGCCATTTAGTAGTGGTTTGATTAAAAATTTTATCATACACATGATATACACATACATATACACCTAAGTATGTGCGCATGTTTATAAACGAGGACCAATATTAAAGGTATTTTTAGAATTAATTCCAGATATGGAATATTGAGCTTTAGCAGCTTCAGCAAACTTTATTGTGAAAGAAACTTTTTTTAAATAAAAAGCCTTAGAAATTTTTCTACAACGTTTCCATGATCACAGGGTAAATGTGATGATAATTTTTCAAGGTTTTGTGGTTATACTAGGTTAGTGAAAAAGTAGAAACAATTTCAAATACTTTTGACGAACATATTTATGCTTAATCGCAGGATAAACTGTGTCTGCCAACGTCATGTTATTACTTTTCAAAACACCTGATTGGTGATGACAATCAGAAACTTACTCTTACATTAATTCCGTGGTTTGTGGTCAATCATGCAAATTGCTTAAACTGCAGCACCTTTATTTTGTAAAACATGTCACTATAAAAAAGGTTTCCAATAATTTTTTTGATAAATATTTTTTTCGAAAAATTGCTACAATAACGTAGATTTTCCGATATACACTAATAAAAGTAAGAAGGTAAAAATAAAGGCGAACTGGATTCACAATTCTTCTGAGTGTGCCTTCGTAACCTCTACACTATCATTCATATTCAAAATACGACATTAAAACTTACGCACATACATATCTAGTATGTGCATTCATTCATTTGTGTGTCAGCACATGTGTAATTGTAGATAGTTGTATTTTTAAACAAATATAATGCGGTGAGTAAATATATTTTTTAATCCACCACCAAAAAAATGGTGTGAGGGGTATATTCATTTTGTCATTCCATTTGTAACACATCGAAATATTAATTTTAGACACCATTAGGTATACATTTTCTGAGTTCTGGTTTTATTTTAGGATGATTAAGTTATGCCCATCCGTCTATTCGTTCGTCAGCCTTTTAAAAGCACAAAAAGAAAAAACTAGGGGAATGAAATTTTGCCACAATATTTTCTATATATTGAAAATGTTTGATATTTAAAACGGGCTTAATTGGTGTATTAGAAACAGAGTTATAGCTTAAAATGCATTACTAGGTCATACAAAATGTCTTTCTAACATCGAAATAAAATGAAATTGCGTCTGATGAAGTAGAGTGATAAAATTTCGCAGGAATATTTTTTAAATTAAAAAAAAACATGTTTCCTCAAAAATTTTTCAAATCCGTTCATTACGAAAAGAGTTACTTGGACAAACCCACTTTAAGTTCTACCTCTCACAGATGCCATATTCTATTATTCAAAATCTATAATAGAACCGACAGAATCAGATTTACAATTCTGAAATTTTTTGTTTAATATTATTGTAATAACGGTAAATGAAGGTAACACTCTCTTTAACGCCCTCCTCCGATATAAAGAATTTTTCTTAATTCATATAATTTCTCTATGGACAAAGATTTTTAAATAAAACGGGACTCTATATTGCAATATCTAAGTTGAATTCATTAGAAGAAATTATTTTGACACACCTTTTTTAATGCCTATTTCTTTAATATTGTCTTAAAAATAATTAGACAATATGAATCCTATTGTAGAAACACTTTAAGTTCCATTTTGGAAATAACAAGTAACAGTGCTATATTAAGCCGTGCCGAATCTTATATACCCTTCACAGCGTGTAGTCATGCAGTAACAATTGTTTGTATCACCATTCATCTCATATAGAATACGTGCATACGTACACGTTAGAATAAATGTGGCATCGGATCCCAGCTGAGCCAAAAAATTTTTATTTTATTTTATTTAATATATTATTTATATTTTATTATTTTTTTTAAATTTTTTTAAAAAATTTTTTTAAATTTTTTTTACAATTTTTTTTTTAATTTTTTTTTGTAGTTTTTTTTATTATTTTTTTCTTATTTTTAATATTTTTTTTGTAATTTTTTTTGTTTGGTATGTTTTTTACATGTATGCATGTATGTATGTTGTTGTTGTAATTTTGAAAAAAAACGAGGTGGTCGTGGTTTTTTGCTCATATCTCAGAAAGTTATGGGGCGATTGTGCTGAATTTCAATAGCGATTCATTCCTGGATATTTCCAAGAGATTGATACCATATACAGATCTGAGGAACATATAGTTGCTTCTAAAAGTTGATTTCAACCAACACACGGACAGACGGGCAGACGGACAGACGGTCAGGGCTTAATCGGCTCCTCTATTCATAAGCTTTCAGAAAATATATACTTTATGGGGTCGGAAATGAAAATTGTAGAAATTACAAACGGAATGACAAAGCTATATATACCCTTGTGCACCACAGGTGAAGGGTATAAAAACGAGAAAAAGAACTAATAAAGGGTGTCAAAATTTATGGTCTCATTTTAATATTTATAAAAAAGAGATTTTTTTTAAATATTAAATATATTTTTATTTCAGTTTATTACAAAAAGATTCCGGTTAAAGATTAAAAATTATGTCCGGCAAGTGACACCCCTACCGGTTCGGCAGGCTCTTTTATCAATATTCTCAATGACGTTTTTCAATAAACAGTTGTCAGTGGTAAAAATATCTGCACTATAATATTGATGTTAAGCCCTTAAGCGGTTGTGAGATTTAAAAAAACCTCTCAAAAAGTAGTCTTAAAGTGTCCGTATCGCATGATTTTGGTGAAAAATTCACTTGTCATCGTTGAGAAATAATGCGATTCCTGAACTTTTTTTTCACATATACTCTATGTTTAAATCAAAAAAGCTTTGGATTATCTCCCTATAGCGATTTCCATTAAAACTTAAACAAAGAATGTGAAACAGATTTTAGTGTTAAGAGATTATTCTGCAGTGATTATAAAGGGTGATTTTTTATGAATTATTTTATATTAAAATTTCATCATGGAGAAACTCACAAACGAGCAACGACTGCAAATCGTTGAAATTTATTATCAAAATTCGTGCTTTGTGAGAAATGTCCATCGATGGAAATCCACTGTTTTATCGAAAAATTTAGTTCAGCGATGAGGCTCATTTCTGGCTAAATGGATACAAGCAAATTCATCCTTATGTGAAGTCGTTGGTCTATGTGGACAAGTCAAAAACGATTGAAGCTTGTGTTATTCATGAAATACAGGCCAAAATGCTCGAAAAAGTGGTGCCAAATTGGACCTTACGAATGGAAAATTTGAACCGGAGCCGCGGGCAACATTTACATGAAGTTATTTTTAAAAGGTAAATGGAAAGGACCAATTTATCGATTCTAATAACAATTTTTTAATATATGATGCAAGTTGGAGTATTTTATTAGATTTGTAAAAAAACTACGCTTAAAAAATCACGCTTTAGTTGTTAATCTTGGGACGTGAAAGTATGCACTACAAAAAATTGGTGGAGGCTATTTGAAATTCAGCACAGCCGGTACAGTGCTCTTAATTGTTATTTAAGTATTACTATATAATAATTGTGTTTGTAGGTTCATAAAAATTTAATGCAAAAGAAAAGGTTCAAAAAAACCATTTAATATCGTATATAATATGATATATGCGATATAAATGACGACAACACATTGTGGTATCATGTTTCATTGTCAATTGAATTCAGATAATTGAACATTTAAATGGATATTCAATTGACTGTTTATTTGTATGTTTTTCTGTTTATATGTACATATACATATGCACATGTACATATTGTGTTTATTATTTGCAGGTAAATATATTGCTTGAAATACCAGTTTATTGAAATCGGTCTTATTTTACTCTACACCACAAACACAGGTAAAAAAAGCATTTAGAAAAATTATCGAATATCCGACTTTAAAAATATTTATCGATAATTCCTTAGTCGATTTAACAGTTCCGACCGTCCGGCTAGTTGTGTATACAAACATATAATGCTTATAAACAAAAAGCAATCACAATTTTACAGACTCGATTTTGAGTATGAACACATAAAAGCAAGCTTATACTATTCAAAATCGGCATGCATTGGGATTGTGAGTGGATTGCGAGGCACTGAACACAATGTTTAACTCATTTCCATTTTCCTTTATATTATTTTGGAGATCGACAATATATAGAAATGCGGAAATTTTGGCCAGGCTTCTTTTGACCTTGAACAAACGTTCTGATTATGACAGGGCACTTAAAATTATAATTTCTACAAAAGTGCGTAGAATAGGAGTGACCTTAAAGAGAGCTTCGACACCAGGATGTATATGAATGGTTCCAGGATGAGGTATAGGGTTGGATCTGGAGTCTTCTCTAGTAAGCTAGGTATAGAGCTCTTTTCCTGCCTTCCGGATGAATGCAGCGTAATATTCAATATCTGAAATATTCAATATCTGGGTGGTATGTAGGATACGGAATGATAAGAATACTCCCGGAAATATCGCTTTTTTTGCCAAAAGTCAGGCGACACTTTTGTCACTCAGGTCATGCGTCACTACATTTAAATTAGTCGGTCAATGCAGGAAAGAGTTGCCAAGCTTTGGTCAATTGACTGACGTTGCTCTAGTCTAGGTCCCTGCACATAGGGGCCACTTTGGTAGTGAGCAGGCGAATGAGCTTGACAAAAGGGGATCTGCTTTAGATATATTTAATGCAAATGCAGTTACAATCCCGTTGGGAATTATTTAAAGCGAAATCTCTAGACTCTTTCTCGAAAAAGCCGAGAACAGGAGGCGTACAGGAGGAGAAAACTGGAAGTTAGAAGTAACTAGATGTTAGAGAAACATGCAAGCCAAGTTTAATGACCACTGTCACAGCTATCGGGGTTTGCATAATGAGATATCGGTATTCCGCCTTCTTTGCGAATGTCCTGCACTGGCTGTCACGAGACACATAATCTTAGGCAACCATATTATTAATAACCTCTCTGAGATATCTGAGCTCAGACTTAATGATCTGTTAAGATATTTCACGACTAAGTGGTGGATTCGATTATATCATAAAGGCCTGATATCCCTATTATCTCCAGGTGTTTACAGTTTGCATAGGAGTTTATATCTTACTTGCACTGTGGGACATTTTGAGTTTCTACTTTTTCGTTACTCAAGGTCTTGATAACTGCTTAACTGTCTGTGAAAATAAGATTGGAAGGTTCATTTTCAGTTCCCTTTAACCATTTAAAACCGTTCGTTATTGCCATTATTTAAGCGTGAAAAACAGTATTGTGATCTGGAAGGCGAAAGTATTTACTTCCATTTTAGTGGGGTCACCAATTTTTGGTCCGTGTGTACAAATATACCAATTTTGGAAACCTTGGGTAATCCTCACTCTAATTACTTTATATTATTTCCTCTCTTCTGGAATTCTAGTGCTGCCGTTGGGATTTTATCATATGTTACATTTGTGATTTTTCTCAAGAGCAGGAATCAATTATTCTTTGTAATCTGGTTGCCTCTTTGTATATATTGGTAATCATCGACCCATAGCGCTCGCCGTTGACGGTGATGGCCTGGCTAACATCGTTTTCAAGGAATGAATCGAAAATTCCGCCACCTAAAATTTTCTGCCAAACAGTGACTATTTCGTAATGCATTGAAAGCTCTTGGATCTCATGTGCATTGGTAAGGTTCCATATTCAATAATTATGTTTGTTGACATACCCATTCATTACAATGATCTGCTCTAGGGTCCATTTAGAGAACACACGTCGTTTACCTGCAATTCAGGTACAGTCCCATGTCACGTCTGCCTCTGATTCTCATGCATACTCTCGCGGACAACGGCAACGTTTTGGGCAGATCTTTCGTTTCATCGTAGTTACTGAACCAGTGAACTTAAATTTATCCTCCACACTGCAAATATTCCTCTCGATAGGATGATTATGGTGACCGTACAAATTTTATCTGTTATTCCTTATACCCGTTCATGGTGGTTCAACAAATTTAACTTCAACATTTGGTTGCTATCAACAGTCAAAATTTGAAAATCCTTATTAAATGATCCATCAGAAAACTTTTGTTAAACTAAATAATTTTCTAATTATTTTTTCTAAATATACCCACGTTAGTAGCACTCATTTTTTACATATAAACCAAATATAAATATATTTCATATACGGGTCAATAGGTCCATATTCCATCTGTCACTTGACTTAACAATTAGCAAAACTATCAACAATTTTAAGAGAAAACATAATAAATTGAGTTGATAATTTCATCAAAACCATATATTTATTGAAAATAATATACAATGACAACTACTACATTTTCGAGTACGTAAAAACTATCAAATTACCGACATGGCCAAACGACTTTAACCAAATCACAACAAAGCAGCAGCAGACTTAACAACAATAACAACTACTAACATACATAACACCTTAATGTGAATGATACATTCATACATACTTACATATCCACATACTCACATACATATGTATGTGTGTATGAAAATTCGTATGTGACTATGCAAGTAAAAATGTATGAAAATGCCCACCATCTCATATAAATGTTTATTATTAAGATTCGTCTAAGTACAATGCAACATGACACCTTAACATGACAACAAAATGTGCTCCCGTAAGTGTGTGTAAAGAGTTGTAAAGTTTTTTGAAAATTGCAAGTTACAGATGCAGCAACATTTACAACGAATTGAATAAACGAGCGAAATGAGATAAAATTATTGGCATGAAAACCAAAACCAACAAAATAACGGGGGAAACAAATTAAACGAATGCAAAAAACTACATTGTAACAAATCGACGTTGTTGTTGACGACGTTATTGCCAGCAAATGCCAACATCCATACGAAATAAAAGAACACACAACTGCCAAACTTAATAACAATAAATGCTGCAGATCTCCATTGAAACTGTACTCCAGCAACAATAAGCGTTCATACTTAACGAAAAAGAGACTTGTACTCCAATAACTTTTATTTTGTTGTTGCAATTTTTTGCAGGATAATGGCAATTTGTGCAGTTGCATACACACACAGAAATTAAAATCAAAACGAATTGGGTGAACTTCTCACTTCATGAAATGCCCCTCAGCCACTTCTTTTGCCATATCAAAATCAAATCGCTTTTTTAACTGGCTTTTGAGACCATTTTTTCAGTAAAATTTCGTTTTCGAAATATTTTTGTTGTTGTTTATTTTTTTTTTTTGATTTTTTTTTAAACGATCTAACACCTTTAAGCCATAATATGGTTGCAACGTTCATTTAAGTGCCACAAAAGTGTTAAACTAACAACAAGTATGCTTTTTTGTCGTAATCTACAATAATAACAACAACAAGAAGAGCAACAATAACAACATAAATACAACTCTAATAGATGACAATACTAGACAGCACGCAATATTCTAAACAAAAAAGATATTCGAACTTAAGGGTTTTCCAATAGTGGCGACTTGTTGGCGAAATGGGTAAAAATATATTAACGAAATTCTTATTTTGGTTTAAGAAGGCCATGCATGAAATTATCTATTGAATATGATAACGTTTAAATGTCAGCCTTGTCTTTGCACGGGGGCATGGCTGGGAGAGATCATATTTTAAATGTCTATGCCTCAGAGATCAGGTAATGGCCTTGTAGGTCTATGTCTCTATGTCCACAAACATTTTAACAGGTGTGAATCTTACAATTTTCGCAGTAAGTTCTAGGCAATAAAGAATTTCCATTGTGACGTTATGCTGTAACCACATGGCATGCAGGCCCATATAAAAATGTGTTTTGTTTTTAGCCAGACAAATTTGATTTTTATTAATCTATAATATTTTTCGTCGACCGTAATGACCTACCTAACGTAGTTTTCGAAAAAGTACGGATGCCTTCGGTCGCAAACGCTAGACAAACTTATAGTTGGTGTCATCCAAGTAAACTTAAGCAACTTGTTTTTAATTATCTCTTCAAATTGCTTGTGTATTTTCCTACAAAAATTCTGTTCTAGCAACTCCTGTTCGAAGATATACAAAACTAAACGGCAACACTTGCTGAAATAAGCTTGCCTTGTCTTAACAATATGTTCGTTAACCTAGACATCTAACTTAAGCTTAAATATAATTTTTCAGCGAAAATATGTGTCTTCTTTTAAAACTTTTAGAAGACTATTCAAAAAACAAATACTAAGTTTGAATTTTTTTGGAAAAAATTTTCTATAATATGGACGATGACTAAGAGATAATTTTTATATAGAAAATTTGTTAGGCGAACGAACAATTAGAAAAAGATTTTTATTTATTAATATTTGTTTTTTTTTATTCAGTGTCATTTTTATTTTTTGCAAGTGGAAACTCTGAAATTTGACAGCTGTCACATATACTTGTTTCGATTATTGTGATAACTTATTACAAAAGTCTGAAAAGTTATGCTGAAACCGCTCGCATACTTCAAAGAAATTTCAGTCGAAAGCGTTTAGCTAATGTGTCAGCCATTTGAAGAATGGTCAAACAATTTATAGATACTGAGTCAGTTATGGACAGAAAGACTCTTGTGCGTCAAAGTACCGGTCGGTATCTTAAAACATTGTTGTTGTGAACGAGAGTGTCGTCGGAAACCCTAAAATATCAATTCGGCATCGTTGTCAACAACTTCAAATTTCTCGAAGCACTACACAGTGATTTTTGATAAAAGATCTCCCCTTTATGCATAAAAAATTCAGCTTACTCAGAACCTTAAACTAACAGACAATGACAAGGGGCTGCATTTCGTTCAATGGGTAGTTGTCAATGTCAGTTTTTAGATAAAATGGCTTTGTGAATACACAAAAATCTCGAATTGTCTGGTCCGGATTTTGGTCAGGCGGCGTGATTGGGCTTTGAGCTTTTGAAAATGAGGCCGAAATTGCAGTGACTGTGAACGGCATTCGTTACAGGAACATGAAAACGAAGTTCTTGTGGCATAAACTGGATGGTATGGATCTGATCGACAAAACGGTGCCACCTGCCACAGAGCACATGAAACAAATCATTAAGTGCAGCAACGATTTCAAGAAAAAATTATCTCAAGTAATTTTGATGTCAACTGGTCACCAAGACCATGCGAATTAATGCCGTATGATTTTTTTGTGGGATTTGTGAAATCACAGGATTATGCGAAAAAACCAGAAACAATTTCTGAGTTTAGATTTGAGATCGAAAAAGTCATCTCAGTGAAAAAGACATGGCAAACTTAATGTATCGGAGCCGGTGGGGCGATTTGATGGATTTTTTCATTTAAAACTTGATAAAAACATGTCTTCTTTTCAATCTTATAAAAACAGCAGAACTATCTTAAAAAGGACGTGTTTTTATATAAAAATGAAAAAGTGAATTTTTACTCAGACACCCTTAAATTTAAAATTATTATATCTTTAATTGTACATAAACATATATATTTTATTTGAAATATTGTTACTCGTTAATAGCCCTGATGATGTCTTTCAATTAGAGTTGGGACAATCGGTTACTTTCAACCTTGTTCATTTTTAACACAAACCACAATGCAATTTAATAGGGGTTCGTGCAAAGAACGAACGAGACTGTTGGAAAAAAATGAACTAAAGTATTGATTTCGGTCCAACTCTACATTCAATAGATGAAAAAATATAAAGAAAATAAAATTATTTCTTAAAAAACCAGACCTCAAGATTGATTATTTTTAGATAAAAAATGTATAAATTTAAAATTTATTCTCCAATTGCCAAAAATTAATGAATGAATTTATCAAAATCATTTATTTATCACAAATGGTAACCCTAAATGATTTTATGTATGTATTTGTGTTTGTTTTAGCACACTGCTCATGCTCAAGCCGTTAGTGTTTAAATTGTAAATTGAATTTAGTTTAAAGGAGTGAAATTCAGTGTTTTGTACCATTTGCTCAGTATAATTTTCAATTGTTGGTTGCTGTATGATGATTGGACTTTTTTTTTTTACTGAATCACGTAACGAGCAAATTTCGTTTTAAAAACAATTTATTTGTTTGTTTATTCGTTTATTTAGCGAAGTGGGCTGATTTCCTTTTAGCTCTGCTAAAGTTGTTAGATTGAAGGTAGTTTTTTCTTTTTGCTGGCTGATTTGTTTTGTTGTTATTTAACAGTCAATATACAAAAATGCTTGTTATGGCTGCCGTTTTCTCATCAACACTAGTGTAGTAGACGTCATCAGCTTTAGCTTCATCGTCATCAACAGCATCATCATTGTCGTTAAGAGTAACAGCAGCAGAAATGGTTTCATTATTATGGCTGGTTACAACTGTTGTTAGCGTTTTATTTTTATTTACTTAATTTTTTTTTTTTTTGGAAAATTTGTAGCTTTTTTGTTGTTGTTTTCCTTATTTTCGGTAATTGAATTTAGAGTTTGTTAAGTGTAAATTGTTAAAAAGCCTGGTGTAGATTTAAACTCATGCTGCACTAAACTAACAAAAAGTGAAGAAAAAAATTTTAAGCATTTGAAATCTTAAACGTATCTATTGAACTATCTGTTGTTATAACATGACTTTACTTCCAAGTTTGTTAACTTTATACACGTTGTATTTATGCATTAAGGCTGCTGTTAGTTAGTTGTCCATTTGTTTGTTGTTGTTGTTTTTTTTCTAGTTGCTGCTGTCAGCCTCACGAGTAATTTTTTCTTATGGCTATTGGCTTGTTATTCTTGAATTTCTTGTGATTTTTTTTCAGCATATTTTGGGTGTTAATTATTTAACGGCCATGTGTAAATTGAAATTTTAACAATATATATCTCTGCGACTCGTTAATTTATTGCACGCGTTAAAACTAAAATCGTTAACGTTTATTTTATTTTCAGTTTCTATTTATTTATTTATTTTTATTTCTTGTTGATTTTCAATTAATTCTCAATTTAGCAAGTGCGTCTTGGTAACACTGCAGCAGCATTCTGCATTTCAAATCAGTTTTCAATGTGTGTGTTTCTATTTGTTGCTGCTCAAATATTTGTTAAATATTCAATCAATCAATTTTCAAGATTCTTTTTTGCTATAAATATTTTACTTACGATATTAATCGTGAACATAAAATCTCCGATAAATTGAAAAGATAAAATAGTTTGCTCAACTTGCACTCAGTTATTTGTAATTTTGCTTTAAAGTGATGTGAAAAAAAATTCAACAATTAATTAATACAAGAATAATATGCGAAAAACAACAAGGCAGACTATGAGATATTTTTCGAATAAATTCGGTGTGAAAATTTTGTAAATTAACGAGAGAATACTTCGTCGAACTAGAGCTGAGTTTTATAAAAAGTAGGTACAGAACTGGTAAAATTTGGGAAAGAAAGGCCATAATCAAGTATCAGTCGGTAATGTCCTTCATGCTAAACCTAAATTTCGCATCCGCCTTTCTTTTTATACCCTTCACACAGTGAAAAAGGGTATATATAGGTTTGTCATTCCGTGTGAAAATTCTACAATTTTCATTTCCGACCCCATAAAGTATATATTTTCTGAAAGCTTATGAATAGGGGAGTCGATTAAGCTCTGTCAGTATGTCAGTCTGTCCGTGTGTATGTTGAAATCAACTTTTTGAAGCCCCCCGACATCGCCTGGAATCGGGTGAGGTATTAAAATATCATATTCGGGAGTAGATCGGTATTGAAAATCAGAAACATCGGTACATTAGCAACTGAGATATGAGCAAAAACCCACAGCCACCTCGTTTTTTTTTTAACACAAATACAACATACAACAACAACATACATATATACAGACGTGGTATACTGGATAGAGTAAATGTGGCATCGAACCCCAGCTGAGCCCAAAAAATTTTTTTGTTTTATTTTTTATTTTATATATTATTTATATTTTTATTATTTTTTTAATTTTTTTATTTTTTTTTATTTGTTTTTCTATTTTTTTCTTATTTTTTTAATTAATTTTTTTGTAATTTTTTTTATTTTATATTTATTATTTATATTTTTTTTTATATCTCTTTTTTTTTGTTTTTTTTTTGGAATTTCTTTTTTATTGTTTTTAATATTTTTTTTTAACACACATACATACGTAAATTTATTATTTTCCAATGGGATGTTTTTATATATGTTTTTTATAAGTATGTACGTATTTCATATGGGATGAATGGTGATACAAACTACTGTTATTGCATGACTACACGTTGTGAAGGGTATATAAGATTTGGCACGGCCGAATATAGCACTGTTACTTGCTTATAAGTGTGTACGTATTTCATATGTATACAAACTATTGTTATTGCGTGAATACACGTTGTGAAGGGTATATAAGATTCGGCACGGACGAATATAGCACTCTTACTTGTTAGAAACTGAATTAAAAATAATTTTAATAACACAAAAAAGAACTCCTTATGTATTGAAAATATATGATACCTCAACTTTGAACACCCTTTACAAAAGAATATGCTACAACTAAATTTAGAATCATATTTTAATTATCCAGTTTTAATTGATGCAAGATATTTACAAACAATCATCATTTACAGAATCACAGCAAATGTAATAAAATAGTCAAATCAAAAGATTTCTCCTAAAATCTATTGATATAAAGTTAAAAGCAAAAAAATTTAATGTATGAACTAATAACAGTCTATGTACATATGAACAAGCTTATGTGTACTTGTGTATATGTGCTTACAAAATACACAGACAGCAATTAAAAGGTAAAAGAACAGGTTTTATTAAAAAAAAAAAAAATAGGGCCGAGATAAAAACGAATTGAAAAGAAAATGGACAATAGTTAGACATTGCAGATACATTTTATTATGTACGTATGTATGTATGTATGTATGTGTATGAAAATATAAACGTAAGTACTATGTATGTGAATATGTAGATATATTCCACTGATTGTGTATTTTGCAGTTGTAGATATAATTTTTAAATGCTTAATCAAAATGTTGATTACTGCAGATGCTATAAAAACTAAAGAACAAACATCTCGGACAAAGGGCGTAGATAGAAGGGAAATAAATTTAATTTAATTAAGTGTTAATAGGTATTTAACTTTTAAAAATTTAGACATGCCCGATGATTTGCGGGTTTTAATTTTAACACCAATTATACCTTATATTGAAATAACAGTAAATCGTTTTTACGTTGTTTGGTAGCTGTTTCTAGTGTTTTGTTAACACGTTGCTCTACACGTTCAATATTTTCTTTGCTTAGTTGTAATGAAAGCTATTGAATTTTTAAGCCTTACGGTGACTTTTGGCCCATCCTGTTTAAATTATTGATTTAATTATACCCTTCACAAAAAGTCAAAAAGGATATATATTTGTAGGTAGGGTTTTCCGTGTGAAATTTCTACAGTTATTATTTCCTTATAAATAGGGGAGTCGATTAAGCGATGTCAGTCTGTCCATGTGTATGTTAAAAAAAACTTTTTGAAGCCCCCCGACATCGCCCGCGTGCGGTATTGAAATATTAGAAATATTCGAGAGCAGATCGGTGTTGAAAATCGGAAAAATCGTTACATAAACAACTGAGATATAAGGACAAAACCACGACCACCTCGTTTTTTTCACAACAAACAACACATACATACAAGTGGTATACTGTTCAGAGTGAACGTTGCATCGAATCCCAGCTGAGCCAAACAATTTTTTTTATATATCTATTTTTTTTTTATTTTTTATATTTATATATTAATTTTTTTAATAAATTTTTTTTTAATTTTTTTTTACATAAACTCAATTTATAATTTTACAATTCATATTCATATTAATGAGATGAAAGTTGATACAAACAATTGTTATTGCATGACTACACGTTGTGAAGGGTATATAAGATTCGGCACTGACGAATATAGCACTCTTACTTGTTAAAGTCTAATTTCAATACGCATTTGCGTTATTTATTTTTAAATTAAGATTAAAATTGCCTTTTTGTTGTTATTATTGTTATATCATTTTCTAAGTTCTAAATTCAGGCCCTTGTGTCGGAAGTGAACAAGTTTTTTGCTACGCATCTGCTGTTTTATCCAATACGAAAGACAATTATTGCAAACTGATGCTTCATGGCTCTCTTATCACTTTGTACTAAGTAGAAGGTAGAAATTTTATCAGACACACATTAAAAAACATAGTGGTATTTACAATCGTACATACAGCCTAGAAATAAGAAATATGTATAAGAATGTGTGAACTAAAGCCAGTAGATTTATTAGATAGTGTCAAAAGGAATAGATGATTTTATAAAGTACTTTCTGAGGTAATTACAAGAACTTAAAAATGTATTAAAGATATTTACTAGATCTATTGACAGAATGTTAACTTCCAATTACTGTTTTTTATATCGTTTGAATAATTTAAATTTAAGAAAAGTTCTAAATATATTTATTTTAACATATTTAATATTTTCAATAAAATATAAATATTTTACACCAAATAAGGAAAAACAAAATTTTTTAAATTTAAAAATTAAATTTTTTAATAAGTTGCTAAATAAAAATGAAAACAAAGTTTAAGTATAGTTGGTAAATGTTCAAAAATTAAAAAAATTCGATTCCTAGCGACATATTTTAAATAATTATTTTGCACAAAGAAAGTAGAGAAACAAATTTAAATCAGAAAAGAAATTCGTAAATAAAGTAAATGACTGAACTCATTTCAATTCGTAAGCTCCAATGTCGTAGAGTTGCACTTAATTAACAAATTCATACTATATAGTACAAGAAGAGATGAGCGCTAAACATAACCTCAACTGACACTAACGTAAACACATACAAACTTACTATATTACACACTAGACCAAATTAGATTAAGGGTAGTCGTATCAGAAGGAAGCAACATTTTAGGATTATGTATGAGTTAAAATGAAAAGTTGAAGCACATTAGCACATATTAATTAAAGTTTACTATCTGTTAAAAGATAGAGCTTGCTATAAATCGTTATCTTCGTTAGAATTTAATAACATCGGCGTATATTTGCCAAGCACCTGACATTTTCGCACAAAAGGCCGTTAATTTTGTGCCATATTTTATGTTTTAGCTGATGATAAAATGCTTTTCTGCTATTTAAAAGAATTTTTCAATATTTTAATAAATTCTATTGCTAATTGAATTTCCTTAAGTGTATGCGTACAAACATCATTATATAATTGAAGAAAAACAAATACTCGTTCCTGCTATGTAATAACAACTATGATAATGATTGTTATGATGACGAACAAGACAATGATCATCTTTTAACAATAAAAAAATTAAAGGAAAAAGAAGAGTAAATAACATTGCACTCATATACTATTTACCACAGTACGAAAGGAAGTGGAAAAGAATTCGTTATGGGAAATGTGAAAAAACAGGAATTAATAACAGCAAGAGAGTAAGTAAGTGCAAGACAGAGATAGTTAAAAGAACTAAAGTCTCTGATGAGGCAAAACGAAAACACTATATAAAATGCTGGCTCCCTTTTTGTGTGTGTGCACATGCAAAGGAATATTAATGAGTATTTGTAGTTGTGTTGTTGAATTTTTGTTATATTTATCTCTCTATTTGTGAGGTCATCTCTTTCTAGCGTTAGTTGGAGAAAACATCCGTATCAGGAAAAAAAATTTAATAAAAATAATGTAGTCAAACATGTTGTGTATTTACTAAAAAGCACACCCATTCAACGTCGACGTTCGGCGTTATCGTATACGTTGGCGTTCGGTATATTTTAAATACGTTGCGGGCTTTTATTATTTGCGCTCTTCAGTTACCTAACGCGTTCTGAGTTGTTATAACCGTAAAGCGGTTATACTGCGCGTCTGTGTTGCTTTGTTTTTTGGTTATTGCTGTTGTAGTTGTTGCGTTTTATTGCTTACACCGTAACCGCATTAGCTCAACGTACCGTATATACTTATAAACATACTAAAACAAAACAGATTTGCTGTTAAACTGCAAATTGATTTAATGTTGTTGTTGCTGTTTGCGTAGTAATCATGCATGCGTAATTTTTTAACTATTTGTTTTAGTGCATTTTTTTGTTGAGATTTTGCGAAAAAAAAAAAACAAAATTAAATTAAATTGGTGTTAATAGCTTTAGATCATTGAATTGGAATTGCTGTTGTGTGTGGCTTAAATAAGCAATAAAAACTAAAAAGCTAACAAATCAATGAATTTTAATCGCTCTTATTGCCATCAGTCATTATTGAAATAACGGCTTATTTCTAATTGACCGTATTGAATAGACGTCAAATGCCAAACACAATGTTGGCAAAAACTTACCGACGGCTTTTGCGCAAGTAAACTTATTTTCTAAGCGTTTTAGAAAATATGGTGAAAAACTTAATACAATTTAATAATTTTAATAAAATAAATAGCTTTCAAAGTGTTTAATTTTTGTGCAATTATAATACATACTACATGCCATAACATGCACCCGGACTTTAGTCTGGTGTTGCAAAAGTGTGCTTCAAATTTAAGTTTAAAGCATAAACAACCAATTTTGTGTAGTGCGATCGTTAACGGTAAAAATATGTCCGCTTCCGCGGCCGAAATGTCAAATAATTCTGCAGATGATAATGAAGACTTAGTACGCATAGTAAGCGATGAGGATGATGATGTCGAGGGGGAGGATAACATTATCTTTCCACATCTTACAGTAGATCGGAAGGAGGAAGACAATATAAGTTTGTGCAGTGAGCTTTCAGTGGGCAAAGAAAATGCTGGCGATGAGCGTCAAGACAGCATAGAGGATGAGGAAGTCTTGGATATAAGTGATACACATTCAAACTCTTCCACAGAAGAAATGCAGCATTCACCCACATTGCCCGCCCAAGAAACTGGCCTGAATCCTTTTGCCTTGGCCAACACTTTAAGATTTCCTGTGCCTTTTGGCTTTCAAACAAATGCTACGACAGCAACGGCAAATATTTCTCCCTTTCAAGAGGAGTTTTTAAGGAAATCACATCTTTATGCCGAAGAATTGATGAAACATCAAATGCAATTGATGGCTGCCGCACGGGCCAGTGCCTTTACATTGCGCTCCAATGCAATACCTCAACTACATCATAACGCACATCAAATAAACGCGGCTCCCAATCTAGTGCATCATCTAAATCCTTTAGCTAAAATAGGGCAATTAAGTGCGGCAGCAGCGGCCGCTGTATCAGCGGCAGCTCAACACAATCATAAACCTTTAAATCATGCACAACATCCCCATCACATGCCGCTGCATCCTCACCAGTACTCTCTAAATAATGACGCTCTGGCTAAATTAACAGATCTAAGTAAACACCATTCTCCCGCCACACCAAGCTACGCCAATAACCCCTCTACCCAACATATGATGTCTACGCTCAATCAATTGCAGACCCAAATGCAGGCTCATTTACCGGGTCTACTACATGACAACAATGACAATCTCCACGAAAGAGCTTTAAAATTTAGCATAGATAATATACTTAAGGCGGATTTTGGACGTTCAAATAGTCTCGATTCGCCACCGCAACTAAAGAAAACAAGTGGCCAACATAAATTACACACCCACAGGCAAAAGCTCAATATCACTACATCATCTTCCTCCTCGTCTGCGGCTACAAATAACGTTCTAACCGATTCATTGGAACGTTCAGCACAAACCTTAGTCCACAATATTTCACCTTCGACCCAGACATTTTCCTCTTCATTAGCCACCATTTGTACGAATAGCAATGATTCTAATAGTACTGCTGTAAGCAGTAGCTATAGCAGTGCCAATGGAGCCCCAGACCTAATTAAGTCATCACCTTCCCAAACACCCACCCTATCACCGGGATTTTCAACGACGACGGAAAATAGTACCAAAAACTTTAATTCATCGTCGTCTAGCAAAGCAGAAGAGAATACAACAACATTGGCTACATCGACATCAGCAACGGGCACGGGGAATGGTCCTATAGTATGGCCAGCCTGGGTTTATTGCACACGTTACAGTGATCGTCCTAGTTCGGGTAAGTTTTGATCAAATTGTTCTTTCTTGTTTCTAAAATATCTAAGAGACAGACATTGGTAAAATCTATTAAAGATGTTGGAAAATTTTTTTTTAAGATTTCTTTTGCCGTCGGCTTTAACGAAGTCTAATTTATTTAACCGATTGGTAAGCAATTTAATTAGAGGAGTAAAATGTTTTTGGAGTCAATAACAAAATTGTGATCAAACTTTATTTAATTTGATTTTATACTAAAATTTGGATAATTTTTTTCTTAAAACTGCTGTTTTAAATGTATAATAGTTCTTTTGTTTTTAAATTTTTTGTTTTTGTTTTAATAATTAATTAATTCTTTGAAGACTAAGATTTCGTGGGGTTTTTCTTCATTTTAATATTTAATAAAATTCAATATAAGAAACATAAAAACTTAAGGACAATATTAAAGAGATTTTATAGAAAGAAAAAATTTTATATTTTAATTATTGACAACAAGATGAAGACAATAATAAGTTTTTTGCAAATGCTGAATTATAATTGAAGTGATGACGATGTCGATTTAATATAACGATGACGTCGTCGACGTCGATAGCGACGTTTATAACAGAAATGAAAAGCCTGTTTAACGAAGTCGAATGAATGTGTTCTTTCGCATTTTAAGCAAAAAAAAAAAACTGATTTAAGTTCAGCTATCTACACTTTATGCGAACGATAACTTGGAATACGATACGAAAGAAAATGTAAGCATTTTCATACAAAATTTAATTTATCTATGACGAATGTACGGTCAGCAAAGCGAACGTAAATGTCAAAATCAGTCACTTGTTCTTTTCCTTTCGAGTGGTCAAACTATTTTGCAAAAAACAATTATTAAAACATTGTAACATTCTGCTTTAATTAAAATTTAATTTTGTTACTATTTTTAAAATGAAATTAATACTTTTCGTCACTATTTCGTAATAATATCTGTTTTTTACATCCATTATTTTTAAACAAACAAAACACATACACTCGGCATCGTTAAACAGGCTGTAATATTTATTTTATAGTAAATTTGTATCGTGCTCTTATGTATAAGGTGACAAAATCTGCCACATACAAAACATGTTTCTTTTTATTTAATATGCATCGTAACTTTCTGCAACGTAAACATCTATATAGAATAAATTTTTACAAATTCATCGAAACTGAGTATGGTATAAAATGACATGAATCTATAACTTGTTTTCGTTTCTAACAAACAATGTTGCCCTTTTATTGTGAAACACTTTTCAAAGGTCGCCTGCAGAAATATCGGAATAAAATAAAATTTTGTATATAAAAAAACTGATCTCAAGCTTAATAAATAAAACAGCCAATTGATGAAAAATATCGAATGCTTTTACATAATATTTGATATGACGATTTTAAAACTTTGACATGATTTAGATTCGTTTAGCTGTTTGCCTGAAATTAAGACCTTTGATAAGCAGTGGTTATTTTTATATCCTTCACCTGTGGCGCCAAAGGTATACATAGCTTTGTCACTCCGCTTGTAATATTAATATTCACATACTTTCTGAAAGCTTGTGAATAGGGAAGTCGTTTAAGCAATGTCCGTTTGTCCAAGTCTTGAAGTGAACTTTTAGAAGCCACACATGTTGAACAGACCTATATGTGTTACCAGTTATTTAAAAATATTCGTGTATGAATCGCAATTGATATTAGCAAACAAATGCGACTCCTGCGGTTTTTTCTACATATTTTTCCCAAAAAAAAACTAAAAATTTTTAGCCCTAGAATAACTTATCGACACGTTTGTTACTTTACTTATAAATAAAATGGGATATTGGTAATAATTTGTTGACAAATCGTTCACTATTCGGCAATGTTATAGTCAAAAATTATGTGGAATAATTTATATTTGTTTTTAATATATTAGGTTTAATGACGTTTTTAAATCTGTCATTTTTGCTAAAATAATAAGTCAGTTATTGTTTATGTTTGTAATCATATTCGTTGTGTCAACCGAAACTTTCCAATAAAATTATTTAGTTGTTATTTTTGAAATGTTTGTTTTTGATCATATAAATTTCATTACAAGAATCATAATTAACTCTAAAAAGTATTTAAAATAAAGAGCCTACTAATTCACAGACCCATAGTAACACACACATAAAATTTCATAAACATCGGTCCAGGCGTTTAATAGAAGTTCAGTAACATACACATGTACAGACCAGAGTCTGACTTCGGTTATCCGAAAAAAAAATAACTCGAATATTTACTTATCTTTTTCGGTTATAAGTATAACCATGCATTTATCACAGAAAATAGCTACTCGTACATGCATGAAATGCTACGGTTACGAGTATATTTATTACTTATTTTCAAAAATACTCTCTATACATACGTATTATTCGGATATACATGTGCGAAAACAAATTACTTATAAGTATTGGCAAAATACTTATAAGTATTGGCAAAATACTTATAAGTATTGGCAAAATACTTATAAGTATTGCGACATACTTATAAGTACTTTTGAACAAAAAAAAACAAGTAAAAGTGCTTTATTCTGCTCTTTCATTTTTTATCAAACAAAAAGAAAATTGGTCAGGGCTGGAACTATTTGTATAGTAAATATATATAACATAATTTATATTGCTTATTAATTTAAATAAGCAACGAGCTAACACATAATAATAAAATGTTTTCTTTAAATAAAAATAAATCTACTTATATTTATTATTTATTTTTAGTATTAAGAAACGCAACTGTTATACCTGAAATTTGTATGGCTTATCAACTTAAAAAAAATTATTTTGATATAAAAGCAGAAAGACATAAGTAAAAATTAAAGAAAATAAAAGTGAAAATTTAGTTGAATTGATACTGACAAGAGATATTTAACAATGTATTTTTTATTTTGATTTACTATTTATATAATTACGTATGTATTTACATTGCTTTTTGTTAGGAAAAAATCTGTAAGAATTTTGACCTTAATTATTGAAAAAAAAAACACAAATTTCCAAGGAAAACCCATCATTAAGAAGGGTGCTCTTATACAGGTAGTGATGACAGCCTATCTGACCCAAATAAATTAATGCCAGAAAGAACCTGTAAATGTTTTTATGTTCTGGACCACATAATGGAACATTCATTGAAACATTTTTAAAACTTTATTTTGAAGTCGAATTTGTGTTCACACAGTGAGATTTGAGAGTATGAATAATTATTACCATAAATTGTATTCAAAGTCAGATATTAACCTTTCCATCCCTGCTTTTTATGTATAAAAATCTACTTCTCATCGTGAAGTGAGAGGTTCTATTACATCACAAGTGTTGTCAACTTTAAGATTCAAAAAACATCAAAACAGGAAAAAAGTTTGATTTTTAAGAATATGCGTAAAGTTTAAAATTTTGAATTTTCGATTTTATTTATTTTATAAAATTATAAATTTCGTTATTAGAACCTTTAGGCCTAAAATAGGTTTCCATAAAATATCATTAATAATAATAATAAATTTTAAGTTAAAGTTGTAACTTTAACTTCACAGTTGGTCATATAATCGCTACTTTAAAAATAATTACAGCTTTTCATGCATATCATTATTCTTTTCTTTAGTTTTATAAAAAGTTATGTTTGTTTAACCATAGAAGATATCAGAAACATATATATTTAAATTATAACTAATAATAATATAAAATATATAATCTATTTATACAGTTTTTTAAATGTAAGCTAAGGATCTTTATAACAAGAGCATTGTCTATTATTAATTCTTATCATTTTTGTTGCGTTGTTTCGTAAGAAATTTACCTTGCAAAAATTGTTCTTTATTTGAATTTAGTATTTTTACTTCGATAAGAAAAAGAATGCACTAAAGAATTTGAGAAATCACATCGAGCACTGACTCAAACTTTTTGCGCGACAAAAATTTTAAAAAGCACAAATAATATTGCATAAAGCCAAAGTTGACAACGCTGGATAGGAACACAACAAAGAGAGTGTAATTATTTCTGTAAAATACCTGATACCCAGCAAACAAGAACACAAATATTAAAGTATTATGCCGTGTTATACATTCTAAGCTAATATTTTAAGCTGTATAACGAGACAAATCAATTTTAAAAGGTTTTAATCAACCACTAAATAGTTATTTATAAGTAAATAAACATAATGCTATTATCTGATTATTATTTTCCCGCAGAAAAAAACGATATTCTGTTTTTGTTTTTTGGAAAAACAAACAAAAACCATATAATTTTTTCTTGACGGACTTAAAATATCTAAAAAAAGTTAATAAGAAAAACAATAAACAACAAATATATCTGTTAAAACTAATAAATATATCTTAATATAAGATTTTTTTCTTTTTTATACATTTAAAATAAATCCCACATGCTCGCTGGGCATTGCTAAAAAAATAACGCATGTCGTTGTTTCATCAACCCCTAAATTAAAAATCATAAAAAAATGTCTCTGTCCATAATTCATCTAGCAACCAGGGATGCCAGTTTAATTAAACTGGATATTTTTATGGTATAAATTTTTTTAATTTTGTGAATTTGTTTGCTTTGTTATGTTTAAGTTTTTGTAGAACAATATTTTTAGTGGTAAAACACAAAGTTCAAATAATTCGCCAATAAACATTTTAATTAAAAATCATATTTCCATTTAAGCGTCTTTTTTTTATAATAGTTACATGTTAAATAGTTTATCATATAAACTTGAAACATGAATTTATAGTCGATAACTTTAAATGTCAATGAAAATATTTAACAAAATAAAGAAAACAAACGCTGTAAGGAAATATGTAGAAATGCCTTAAATTTTAATATCTTAAGCCATATATTCTAAATAAAAGTTAGGTCAGGACATATATTCCAATACTTATATAGGAAATTAATTATGATTCGAATAAATTACCAAAGTACTGGCATATACTTTTGCTTAGTAACACTTTTCTTTAAATATTGATGTAAACAAAACTGTATTTTGGATATTTTCAAATACTAATTAAATAATATATATAAATTATTAATATATTAATTGGTAAATTATATTCATTTACTACCATTTGATTATTGTTTTTATTTTTTAAATATAAATGTTAGTATTTAGAAAAATTATGTGCAAAAATTGAAGTTTTTGGTAGATTTTAGTGCATTTTTTGACAAATTTGTTAGGAATAATAGTTTTTGTGGCATCCCTGCTAGCAACTACGGCTGCTAAGCCGTATACACACAAACGATCATAAAAAAACAACAAATAAATGTATAACAATAATGTTTATGTATGTGTGCGTTTGTACCATAATGGTTGTGCTGTTTTCATAACCCAAGCAAGTGCATTTTTACTAAATCAAAACGCATGCAAAATTTCTACTTGATGCTCTCGCTTGAATTGTAAAAACGGTTACTCATTTTACTCGCTTTTTTTTACGGATAATCGATAACACTTAAGTATTTAAGTCCAATTTGTTGTACTGTGTACAATATAGAGTATTTATGCGAAAAATACTTAGATTTCGGTTACTTGTATATACTTATGCCGAACATCAAACGAGTATGTACGGATAGAATAATTTTTTTAGCTGTAACCGTACGCACTTATACATGTTTTGCTAATAATACTCAATGTATATCCGAAGTTGTAATCGTTGTCATTCCCTGGTACAGACGATTTATTTACGTACTAGATGACCCGGTCCGTGTTGCTGGCCCTAAGCAAACATTAGTGTTGTATTACCACACGATTTAAATTGAGCTTTTCACGAAATTTACGGCCTTTAAATAAAAATCCATTGAGTACCTATCATAAAGTTTTTTTTTACAGAATAACTGACATATGGTGTAGGTATGGGCTCAATCTAAAAAAACGCAAGTATTTAAGGCAAATTGGAAATTATATTTATTTATTACTTCATCTTATGGCCAGCGGAGAGACAATGCTTTTTGTTTTTTTAATTGGTGTAAAAACGTATAAATTGTTTGGCGTGCCATCCCGAGAGTAAGCCACATATAACTGGCCGTGTGAAACATATGAATTGGCTTTGATGGTAGTAGCAAAGGCAAGACGGAAGGGAAGGGAATTGGAGCCGCTTGAATCAGAGTGGTAAATCGTTAGAAATTATCGGAATTCGTCTAATAAGTACGTCTTCGCCTTTGAATCTGCCACCGATGATTGTTGCCTCGATTAAATTTGGTGAACAGTTTTGATGGTCAATCTGGTTCCGTTGCATAATAGTTTCAATTGAATTTGCTCATTGAGCTGTAAATATTTTTTGTAAATAAACCGAAAACTCGGATTTTTGAATGCAACATTTCGATAGTTTTAAAATTTTGATATTGGATTATTTTTAACATTTGTAAATATTTTCGGAAATACATAACCGATGTAAGAGTTTGATATCTCGTTTTGAAAAACATGAGAACGGCTTTCAAAATTAAATAAAAAGAGTAAACAAAATAAATATATGTATATGTTATTGGTGGTGCAATATGAAAAATTGATTTTGCCACGCCCCTCCGCCCGCAGATCGAAAATCAAAAATCAGACTTCACAGTGTCACCCGCCTTAATATTTTAAAGATTGCCTGAAAATTTCATCAAAATCGGCCCAGCCGTTTTGGAGTCCATACGTTACATACATACATACATCCTATTATATATATATATTTACTAGCTTATACCCGGTGTGCTTCGCCACCCCCATTGTAATGAAATAAAAATTTTATAGTTCAAAAATATATTTATTTTGCAAGTGCCACGCCTACTGTTACTAAATCAACCATTTCTTATTCAAATAATCATATAGACGTCAAAGTGTCTTTTGCAAAATTTGGGTACTCTAACTATTATCGCTTCCCAGATATACGAATTTTTGTATTTAATTCATATGACAGGTGCCACGCCCACTATTACTAAAGCATCCATTTCTTATCAAAATAGTCATATAGATGTCAAAGCTTCTCGTGCAAAATTTGGGTACTCTAACTGTTATCGCTTCCCGAATATACGAATTGTAGTATTCAATTGCCCACTATTTCTAATGTACCCATTTTTTCCAGAAATGTTTATTTGGGTGTCAAAGTTGCTCTTGCAAAATTTTAGTACTCTAATCGATATCGTTTTCCCAAATATACGAAATTTAGTATTTAATTCATGTGGCCACGCCTACTATTGAAAGTTCGCCCATTTTTTACCGAAATGTTCGTGTGGATGTCAAAGTTTACCGTACTTAATTTGAAGACTCTAGCTGCATTAACTTTCGTGATATATAATATTTAATACTTATTCTTTAATAGGGCGTGGCACCCCGCCCACTTACAATTTCAAACCAAAGTATAGCATATAGTTCCTTCCAGACATACAGAAAGATTCTGTGAATTCAAGGAAATCGGTCCAGCCGTTTAACCGTCTATAAAGCACAAACAAACATACAAACACACATTGATTTTTATATATATAGATAGAAGATATAGATGTACATTTATTAATGACTTACTGTAAAAAGCACGTATCTTGATTTTTACTGGAATTGCGTTTTTAGCGCTTTCTGGTAGTCCACATTTTATGTCGACTATTTTGCAAAATACCAGATTTACAGCTACATAAAAAGATCTGACTCATTTAAATTTTTAAAATTTTACTTAGGTTTTTCCTTGTCGTGTAAAGTAACAGATAATTCAGATACACCTAATTTATGTTAAGCCATCGTTGTACACATATGTATGTACATATATAGATGGGGTAGCATTTATTATTTATTTATTTATATAAATTTTTTTTGGTTTTAATAAATTAAATAAAAAAAAACTTATGTATTCTATGAATTAAACGAAAAATCTTAAAAATTAAACATATAGCGCAATTAGAATAAAATTAAATAGATACAATTTGCGTAAACTAATTAGCAAAAAATTAAAAAAATGTTTTAAAAAATTTTAGGTCCAATATTTAACAAAAGGGTTTATGAGTGCATAACATAATGCTAACTACGCTAAACGTAACAATTAAAAACAACCGCAATCGAAACTAAATTGTTAATGATAGCAAAATAATTTAAAACAACGACAAGAATGACGACGACCACACATTATTTTTAACGATTTTTGTCCATCCAACAACTGATGGCCCAAAATATAAAATTACATTCATTTTATGGTTAACAAAATGCCATTTTACTTATATAATTTTTTTTCTATTTTAGTATAATTGCTAAGAAAACATTCGTTGTGTTATTAAAAATTAATTTTAGATATTCTTAACCTATAATTATAAACAGAATGAATGTTTGCAAGAACAAGCAAAAGCAAATAAAACAAAGAAAATTAAGCAAAACACACAAATATTAACCACATAAACACTTTTTTCTTTAGCAACTAAAATAACATTTTGTTAAAACAATACAAAAAAGCCAACAAACAACGAATGACATTTTTGTAACCCCTAATTATTTACATATATCGATCAAAAGTCTGATGATCTCTACAAAATGATGCGACAATCCCTAAAAACTGAGACTATAGACATGCTCAACAATGCTTAACCCTTGAGAAACCACAAACAATTGTAAGACCATAATTTTAAATTAACAAATATGGCGTAGTTTTTTTTTTGCTCTCTTTCTTTTTTTAATCGGAAATTGTTTTTTAATTTGCTGCTAGATTTGGTTGTTATTACAATTATGTATGTATGTATGTATGTATGTATGTATGTATGTATGTATGTATGTATGTATGTATGTATGTATGTATGTATGTATGTATGTATGTATGTTTTTTTTTTTTTTTTTTTTTTTTTTTTTTTTTATTAACGAGGTGAAATCATCGAAAGACCCTGGTACTCAGGTCAACCAGGAGTGCGTGACTTTAACACGCTAAAACACCTCGGTACACTAGCCCAAAATCCCTGCGGAACTACCACAAAGCTATACATCGCAGGGGGGGGAAGGTACAACACCCAAACTATAACATCCTATTACGGATTTTCTCAACCCTACGAAGTTCAGTGAGAACCAATCTAGCATATTCACATACATACTCCCAACTGCGTGCAGAGGACAACATAATTTCCACTATATTACTGTGATCAACACTACGGCCTATCATCCCCTCAAGGTGTATTCTCTCCCTATCAAAACGCGAGCACGAAAAGAATACATGTTCAGCATTCTCCTCGACATTACCATCACAACTCGGACAGAATGGAGAAGTATCATGACCAAATCTGTATAAGTAAGACCGAAAACAACCGTGTCCACTAAGCAACTGCGTAACATAGAAGTCCAGATCCCCATGTGTTCGCCCGAGCCATGGGACTAAGTCAGGAATAAGAGAAAACGTCCATCTACCCTTCTCTGATAAGGACCATCGCCGCTGCCACTCAGCAATCGTTTCAATATCTGAGAAGCCTCTGATCTGAAGATCAATTGGCATCATTCCTGCAATCACCAATGCTGCATCATCTGATACAGTCCGGAAAGCACAAATAACTCGCAAAGCAGCCAATCTATATACTGGGCTTATAATTCCCCTATAGGTCTTCAACCCAAGAGCCCGAGACCAAATAGGTGATGCATACATAATCACACTCTTAACTACTCCAGCCAGAAGTTTCCGACGTAAGTACTTTGGGCCCCTCGTATTTGGCATTATACGAGACAGAGCAGTATATGTTCTCGAAGACTTCTCAGCAACATATAGCAGATGATCCTTAAAAGATAAACGACAATCTATCATAACCCCAAGATATTTAAGCGAAGGTTTCGTCTCAATACAACATGATCCCACATTCAATTTCACAGACTCCATTGACCTACGGCTGGATATCAAAATCGCCTCTGTCTTTTGGTCAGCGAGCCCCAAATTAACAGATTCCAACCAGGAGCGCACAATTCCTATGCTTGCATTAGCAATGGTCGTAATCTCCACTAACTCCCTAGCGACACATATCAGGGCTATGTCATCGGCAAAACCGACAATCTTAGCCCCATCGGGAAGAGACACACGGAGTATGCCATCATACATCACATTCCACAACAACGGTCCGAGAACCGAACCCTGTGGGACCCCACCTGTGATATTATGCTGTCGCATGCCCTTGTCGGTTTCGTACAGCAGGATTCTGTCACGGAAGTAATCCTTCACTATAGCCAACAAGTACTCAGGAATCGCTAAACGCGTGAGAGAATTCACTATAACCTCCCAGTTCGCCGAGTTAAATGCATTCCTGACGTCGAGCGTTACCACTACGCAATACTCCTTTGTGCCATTCCTCCATCGTTTGCCCTCAATCGCCGCAGTGGCCGTATGAACCACTACGTTCAAAGCATCCACAGTCGATCTTGCCTTTCTAAAACCAAATTGATTATCAGATAGACCTCCTACGCACTCAACATATTCCTCTAGTCTCCTACAAACTATGCTTTCCAACAGCTTCCCAAACGTATCAATCATACAGAGTGGTCGGTAGGAGGAAGGATCCTCCTGAGGTTTTCCCTGTTTCAATAACAAAACTAGCTTTTGCCTTTTCCACATACTCGGAAATTTACCATGGCGTAAACACGAATTGATCAAATGGATAACCTGAACAGGGCAATACTTGAAAGTCTCCCTTACTACCGCATTCGGTATGCCATCCAAGCCAGGGGTTTTCCCGTCCCTAAATTTGCTCATGGCAGCTTCAACCTCAACTGTCGTGACAAGCGGAAAGTCAAATACCACATGAACAGTATCAGTCTGCCAAGATGTCACACCTTGGTAAGGAAATAAGTGATCCACTATGCGCCTAAGTACTTCAGCATCCTTAGGTGGTGGAGGATTTAGACACTTTAGCCTTTTTGTTACCAGCTTATAAGCCAGACCCCATGGGTCGTTTTCAACCTCTTCACACATCCGTATGAAACATGCCCTCTTACTCCCACTGATCGCCATTTTCAAGGATTTGCGGATGCGCCTATATTGGTCACGGTGCTCGTCATTCCCCGGCCTACCTCGGCTTCTAGTATACCGTCGTCTAGCCCGGATACATTCCGACCGTAGTTGAGAAATTTCCCCGTTCCACCAATATACCGGCCGCTTGTTCGCACTCATCCTCCTTTTAATCATAGACGTATCGCATGCCTCCGATACCCTACTTATGAGTTGCGCAGCCATTGTTTCAGGCTGCCCTTGCAACCTCATATTTTCCACCACTACCCCAAATAATTCCCTATCAAGGCTATCTGTTTTCCATCCCGAAATTCGTTCCGGGTGTATAATCATTGCATCCTGGCGCAATTCCTCCCTAATATCAATCAATATAGCATTATGATCGCTATGTGTGTATATCCCGGGCATGCTCCATCCTACCCTTCCCATAATATCAGCGCTAGCAAAGGCAACATCAATAATTGACCCCGCTTCGCCTCTTGAGAAAGTGTGCTCAGCTCCGTTGTTTAACAGAATCACATTAAGTGTAGAAAATGACTCCACTAGTATCCGACCCCTAGAATTTGTGTATGGGCAGCCCCATTCTATCGCCCACGCATTGAAGTCGCCGGCAATAACCACGGGACCTCTTGAGCATGCATCAGAAACGATATTGTGAACAATTCGTTCAAACTCCAATAAGGAATATCTCGGGGGAACGTAGCAGCTATAGAAGCAAATCCCATGCACAATAGCCCGAGTAAAACCAGTAAACTGTAAGGCAGGATCTCGCAGCCCCAATTCACTGATTAACCATATCGCCGAC
This sequence comes from Phyto melanocephala, assembly GCA_941918925.1. Classification (NCBI taxonomy): domain Eukaryota; kingdom Metazoa; phylum Arthropoda; class Insecta; order Diptera; family Rhinophoridae; genus Phyto; species Phyto melanocephala. Next base: position 110,926,539 of record OW799237.1, read on the forward strand.
GTCTTGGTAATGTCCGATAACCAATTAACCGAGTCCCGGCATCGATACGGTTCACTTAAGAGTGCTAAGTCTATATTCATCTCCCGAACACTCTGTTTCAGCAGATCCTGTGCCGCCTGACAGTGATTCAGATTTAGTTGTAAGACTCTCATCCTCGATGTCTAAGGCGTTCGATCGCTTTCTTGTAAAACGGACAGACAAAACAGCCAGTTACATGATCACTCTTTACCCTAGGGTTTACACAACTACACAGCACACATGATGGTCGGTTATTACACACCCCAATCCTGTGACCAGATACGCCACACTGTAGGCATTTGTCAGCGTAATCATTCTGACTTTTGCACCTACTCGCAGTATGACCAAAGTCCAAACATTTGTAGCACCTAATTGGTGCCATTTTCCCTCGTATCCTACATATCACCCATCCAATACGTATCTTAGCGGTCTCAATAAGGTAGCCCGCCAACTCAGAACTCAGACCAATAGTGGCAGTCTGTGTTCCCCTATACGATTTCCTCAAAGACTTAATCACAGACGGTTTCAACGCACTAAATTTATCGGAAACTTCCAAAAGAGAATGTAATACCTCGTCTTTCGTCGTAACCTCATCTATATCCCTAATCTCCAAGAGCACCTCATGCGTCAAGGCACGTACCTCAGCCGTCTCGCCCAGCACACCCTCGACAGCTGTCTTAAAATCGGCCGTACTATTATGTAGGGGTTTATTTAACTCGAAGAGCAATTCACCCCTACCTGTCTTCCTAATGTTTCTAACACTCTGGCCAAGTTCACTTAACCTTGGGTCACTCTTAACCTGCTTCAAAATATCCGCATAAGATCTTTCCCCACAATTTCTGACAACCAATGCGTCCGGTCTCATTGGTTTCCTTCTTCTATGCGCTCTCGGCTGTACCTTCCTCCATTCCGATCCCTTATCCGTCACTGAGAGTCCCTCAGTATCGGCACAAGGATTAGTTCCCTCCGTATCGGCACGAGGCTTAGTTCCCTCAATATTGGCACGAGGCTTACTTCCCTCAGAATCCGCACGAGGCTTAGTGCCTAGAATCTCTACCCCACTATTAATGACCTGTTCATTCATAGTGGACTTTTTCCTCTTCTTCCTGTTCCCCTTGGGACTCTGAGTAATTGGTCCCCTTTTAGACGATTGGGTTGGAAGAAGTGTCAACCGAGGTTGCTCCGTCTGGGCTTCCTTATCAACCATTTGAGCCTTTGGTGCACTATCTTCCGTACCAATCACCTCACACGTAGCCTGCATATACAATGCCTGGATTTCCCGTGTGATCGTCTGAATATCCCTATGGATATTGCTTCTTGCCTTTATAAACTGCAGAAGCTTTTCTATCCTATCACCAAGTTTTCTCATCACTTGGGTTTTACCACTCTGAGCCACTTCCGTAAGTGGCGTGCTCTTATCAGCATCAGAAGTAGAAAGTTTCCGTGGTGGTGATCTTACCATCACAGAGCTTCTCCTAAATGGGTCCGAAGCCCCTACACCCTCACTTTCACCTCTTCCACACTTCCTGCTACTCTTTCCATCTTCATTATTATTTTCAATCATTGCTATTTGTCCAAACTCAAAGCCGCTATCTCCAACCGATGTACAGTCGCGTTTACAACCCCATGGTTATCTATGCAAGCAGGGAGGCCATGCGAGGGTTGACATGAGATTCTTATGGAACCCCAAGCCAGAGCCAGGTCCGCGTTAGTCGGGAATTATCATCCGAGCCTGTACCACCAACTTAATGGCGACGTTCTTCGAGCGCACTTTGAGACTGCCAAGTTTTAATAGGAGGAGGCGGTTGTAGCATTAGCCTAGAAGCCGTTTCTGAGCAGTGTCACCTCCACATACTAAGGTTCTAGAATACTACAGACCGTCGGCCCAGGGTTCAACAAATCCATACCATGTTCCAGAAATGCCATAATTAAGATCGTACTGGACTTGATCTTAATGCCTTTCGGCGGGTTACATACACAGCGGACCCACTGGTGTGAGCAAACAGGTCCCATAGCCGCGAAACAAAAAATTTCACAAGCCTCTGTGCTTTAACCGGGGAATCCACAAAGGCATCCCACCTCCATCTGCACCTCTTTCAAGGGCATCCCCGGTGGATACCAAGCCAAACGGCGGCATCCAATTGCAGTTCACCATCGAGCCCTTGTATTAATTCACAGTATGCTCTCAGAATCTGCCGCTCTTGGTCGGGGACTGCTTATTCTTCGCAGCTGACCCGTAGGTCGTTCAGTTATCCGCCACCTACTGACCCCGATAGTAGCCTGAGCTCAGCCCTATCATGTATCATGTATGTATGTATGTATGTATGTATGTATGTATGTATGTATGTATGTATGTATGTATGTATGTATGTATGTATGTATGTATGTATGTATGTATGTATGTATGTGTGTACACATTTTAGCCCGCATTAGTCTGGATTATATTTTTCAATTTCTTTGGAAGTTTTAAATTAATATTCAATTACTTCAAACAATAATAAATTCATAATTGTATTTAGTTACTTAATCACACACACCATCTTTCATTTCATGCTTTTCGTTCACTTCATTCAGCCATTGAGTTACAGATATTTTGTTGTTTTATTTGTATTCCCCATCGTGTTATAAAGCATAAACAAATTATTTAGTGCCAACATTGTTGTTGTTGTTGTTGTTTAAAGAGAGTATGGAATGGAGCATAAAGCGGTTTACAACAAGCCCACTTTACATTTGCAACAGGCAAATGGTGAATACAAGTACATAAGTATTTACACACATGCATACATTCATATTTATTAACAACAGCAACAATGACAATAACTTTAACACATAATAGGCGTAAATATTCTATCCCAGCGGTAAAAAGCAGGGGTTAGTAGGCCTTAGAAAAGGCCTTATTTAAACTCATTTAGCGCCCACAAGGACTCCTGCTCCCATTACATACTTATTTATTTTCTACTCGCTTTGGGATATAGAGGAAGTGCTTTCGCGTTCTCTTCTAAAATCGGCGCTTCTAGATTCCTTCCGATGAAGGACTCTTTGTAACCCTTTGTGTAAAGACCTGCTTAAAGGATAAGTGATTTTTAAATTGCATAAAAGTTTTTGCTTTTTACAATTATTAAACGTTTTATAAATTTTTTTGTAACTGTTTTAAGTTCAACACTGTTAAACTCACTTTAAAGAAGCTTGAAACGCAACTAAATGAAATGTTGCATTTTGTTATACCTTTTTATTTTATCTGGTTTTAGTAAAGGGTTTTAAATTTTTTTGTTGTCGCTAAGAATAGAAAAGTAAACAAAAATACACACAAGAATGTACACCTTCCTTTCCTTCTAAATAGTTAGAGTGACTATCGCATCTTTAGAAGGGAGTTCAGAAGCCTTCTAAAAGGGTGTTAAGAGCAGGCAGGGTAGAATGAAATTTAAAATCTATAAGAAAGTGTAAAATCAGCTTTCAGAAGGCCTGAAATGTAAAGTCCAGTTGACTTTAACCGTTGTGATGTTTTATACATTATTATTTATATTGTCCCTGTATACATGCATACATACATAAGTACATACTTGTTGTATAGTAAGGATTTAATTAAAGATTTCGTTTATTAACAGTTTGTTAAAAAAGTTTTAAGACAGTTGAGGAAAATTATAAAATTAATTTAAAAAAAAATGTCATTTTTAATTTCTAGAAATAGTTGTGTCAAATCTAATTTTTACTTATAGAAACTTTCGACTAATTTTTTCTATATATAATAAATCATCAATTAAAAAAATTATTTCAATTAATTATTTTTTTAATAATCTAATTTTTTGAACTTTTTTGTTCAAGACTAATGTTATTTTGGCTTTCAACTTAATTTACTTGGAAAAAATAAATTTTTTTTATTTGTGATACATGAATGAAAATCTGAAAAAGTTAATTTTTTGCCGACACTAGCCGAGTGGAATGCATTCTCCCAACTAGCGAGGGTTTAACTGTCAGCATTATTTCATCGGTAATTAATTGTTGGATGTGAATATCTTCTGTTTATACTTCCCGGTTTTCAGGTATTAGAATCCGATAATAAAGAAAACGGTTTTCTCTGTTTGTTGCTCTTTTTGAAATTATCACTAGCTTTGTCCTGCTCTAGCCATTAGTTTAATGGTGATGGGAACATTTTAATAGCTTTTTAAACTTAATGTTACAGCATTTTCATTAAATTGTATTTCAATAGAGAATTTCCCAAACTTCACTTTTCAAATACAATTATTTTTAAAATCTATTTAAATTTAAAATTTTCATTATACTTTCTATTTTATTAAGATTTTTTTTTTTTTTTTGATAAATATTAATTTTATACAAATTTTTTTATAAAAATTCTCTTTCCCCACAACATTTTTGGTGAATTCTGTTTTAAAAATAATTTGAAATAAATTTTATTTCAACTAAAATTTTAATAATTTTTAAAAGAAAATTTTTAATAAATTTTCCTATAGCAAAGAATTTTTCATAATTCGACTTTTCTAAAGAAATTTTGAATTCTTTTATAGATTTTTTGTAAAGATCCTTTAACCTCTTTTAACCTCTATTTGCAAAGAATTTTTGTAGGTCTACATGTTTTTTACTGAAATTGAGGTAGATTAGTCTGCAGTGTGCTAGTCTGTCAATCTAAAGGTTGACGATTTGATTCCCTACGGAGATTTTTGATCGTCACGCTACAACAGGCAAATGGTCCTTCGTTACCCTGATCGATTAATCAAATTGTAATAAAAGTTGTAACTGTTTTGTAATAAAAAATAACTATTTTTTTCGGAAAATTTTTTAATAAATTTTTATGTTTAATTTTTAAATAAATCATTTTTGAAATCTTATATTTTTTTTATAAAATAGCTCAATACATTCTCTTTAAATACAATTGTTTAAGGTTTTAAAAGAAATTTTTCGGTATATGCAATTTTTACGACAAATTTCAATAAATTCTTATTTTGCAATGGGATTTTAATAATCGCTTTTTTATATAAAATTTTTATGAATTTCCTTTTGTCACAGAGCTTTGTGTGGCCATCATGTCATATTGTGATAATTTAAAAAAATTTTAAAAGATTTTTTTTTTAAGTATTCGTATCAACTAGTTTTCAGTCTACTTTTCTTTAATAGAGAATTTTTGCATAAATTCTAAGTCATTAGTTCGCCATTTTTATATACTTTACCTGGTGCCAAGTGTATATAAGTACAGCTTTGTCATTCCGTTTTTATTTTTTACAATATTCTATTCAGATCCCATAAGGTATTGACTAGCAGAACATAATACACTATAAAAAGATATGAAATCCATTTTGGCCACCACTAAAAATGGCATATAAGAAAAATTATATATGGACCGTCTCAATATTTTTTTAAAATGCGAGATCTGGACCAGTAGAACACAGTAATCTACGAAAAAGTTAAAATCGAAGATAGAACCTTAAACAAAATGGCTGTTAATTTTTTCTTAACCTCATCTATATGGGTATTGACTAGCAGACTGCTAACTTTGCAAAAATTTAAGTTCAAAGATGGCATCGGAAATAATATTACAATGTGGCGTATAACATTATATCGAAAATCTAGGCCAAGCTACAATGAGGTCACTATGCCTACATATTATGTACATGATGGTAAAGGGTATTATGAGATTAGACAAGGCCGAATATAGGATTCTTAGTTATTTATTGTTGTAAGGTTATTCAAATTAGCTCCAGTTATTAATTATATGCAAAAGCTTATATCTGTGGCTTTCATGGGCAACCACGTATGTCTTAAAATCAAATTTTTCAGGAGAGCTACAAAACCGTGTTAGTGCTGAACGATTTTTAAATATTTAAATAGAAGTTACGTTGTTATGCCATTAAAATAATCGGAATGGGTTCATCTTATTTGAGAAAGTTTTAAAACCAAGTAAAGGCCGTTTAAAACCAAGCAATATGGCATTATTAACACTAAATCTTATAAAACGAACATACGCGGTTGCCCATGAAAACCACAGATATATTGTTTTTATCCATTTTTATAGTTTTTTTTGAATAGATTTATGGAAAAGGTGTCGTAAATTTCCGATTTGTAGGAAATTTTAAAATAAACCTTTTTTAAAAGGTTTAGAAGAAACTCGATTCTTGCTTTCAAAGAAAACCGGGCTCGCTGCAAGTTTTGAGGTTGCTGCAACAACCAAATATTTATTTTTATACAACTAAAAATTATTTCTATAGGTCTTTTTAGCACAACATTTATTTTGATTCACAGTTTTGTTCAGTAAATTTGTAAAATTTTAAGTTTCTTTCGCTTTTTATACCCTTCACACAGTGAAAAAGGGTATATATAGGTTTGTCATTCCGTGTGAAATTTCTACAATTTTCATTTCCGACCCCATAAAGTATATATTTTCTGAAAGCTCTGTCAGTCTGTCCGTCTGTCCGTCTGACCGTCTGTCCGTGTGTATGTTGAAATCAACTTTTTGAAGCCCCCCGACATAGGTTGGACCCGGGTAAGGTATTAAAATATCAGAAATATTCGGGAGTAGATCAGTATTGAAAATCAGAAACATCGGTACATAATCAACTGAGATATGAGCAAAAACCCACGACCACCTCGATTTTTTTTTCACAAAAACAACATTACAACAACAACATACATACATACAAACGTGTATACTGGTTAGAGAAAACGTGACATCGAAACCCAGCTGAGCCAAACAAATTTTTTTTTTAATTTTTTTTTTATTTTTTTTTTTTATTTTTTATTTAATATATTATTTATATTTTTATTATTTTTTTTTAAATTTTTTTTTTAAATTTTTTTTTAAATTTTTTTTTAAATTTTTTTTAAAATTTTTTTTTAAAATTTTTTTTTTGTTTTTTTAACATACATACTTGAATTTATAATTTTACAATGGGACGTTTTTATATATGTTTGTTTTTATATGTATGTACGTATTTCATATGGGATGAATGGTGACACAAACCACTGTTATTGCATGACTACACGTTGTGAAGGGTATATAAGATTCGGCACGGCCGAATATAGCGCTCTTACTTGTTTTACCTACTCTTGCATTACGAGCTATAATGCTCTTCCTAATATACCGATTTAGCGAATTCTCAATACCAAACAAACTTTGCGTATTTCAGTTCGAGCTCTACATATATATTCAACAGACGGACAGACGGACGGACATAGCTAGATAGTACTAAAATGATACCAGGACTCAGAAAATATATATTTTATGGGGTCCTAAATAGATATTTCGATGTTTTGCAAACGGAATGACAAAATGTACATACCGCTACACCATTTTTTGGTGGTGGGTATAAAAATGTTGCAATGTTGTTGTTGTTGCTGAGTACGTAATGGATAAAAATTTCGTGTCGCAAAAATCGAGGTGTACAAGGCAGCGAGTTTGTGCAAGGATCGAGTTGCTACAGTATCTGTAATGTATTTACATACTTAAAATAATTTTCAATACATTATTCTAATTATGTATATCATAGATATTCCCATACGAAATGTATGCATGCATGTGTGTATGTGCATATATGAGTCAAAAAACTGACTTGAGCTACTGTATATGTGTAAATACATTCATATATTTTACTCGGAAATAAGATGAACGTTAAAAATATAAAATTTGTAATTTTTCATCTTTCAAAATTCGATGTGTAAAAAAACACACACACACATACAAACTTATAAATGTGCACAAAGTAACGACCGATAGTACCATTATAATAGAAAAAGGTTTTAACAAATGATGACGAACGACTGACTACTTCCACTTTGGGGGAATATTTGTGTGTGTGTGTGCAGCTACAACAATAATGATAAAGTTGATGATGGTTTTCTTGTTTTCTTTCAGGGATTTTTTGAGGGTGGTTGTTAAAATTGTTATAAATTTTTTTCTTTTTTTTTTGGTTTAGTTATAGAACATTTATTATGGTTGTAAAATGTGTATGAAAAATGGTTGAATTATGATTGTGGTAAATTAAAATCAAACAAACCCAAAGAACGGAAAGTGAAAAGAATGCGTAAGAGGAAACATAAACAAACATACATAATTAGTTTGGGAAGAGCTAAAAGTATTTAAAAAATAATGGAGTGTTTTGTTTGAAGAGACATCATTAAGCCACTTTTTATGTATAAAGACGTAGTAGTTTGACAAATATAGGGGGAAGTTTTTAAATTATTATTTAACTTTGTTGCTAACTTTGATTTAAATGAACATTTTTGAAAAGTTTTTTTTTTAACTAAAGAAAATTGTGCAACACTAGCGAGGGAACACAGTTAATATATTTGTGTATAAAATAGGCTTTCAGTGTGTTAAAAAGAAATATTTATTTGAGACCTAATAAAGTATGTATTAATTTCAACATTAAAAATGTCCGTCTGTCTGAGGGCACTATTCTCACGCCCAAACAATTACTCCAAATTAAATAAGGTTTATCAAAATTATTTAGACACATATTTTCCTGACGCGGTTGTATTTATATTAAAAATTAACTAAATTAGGCAAATAAAGAAAAAGAAAATAAAATAAACATAAATAAAAACGAATAAAAGAAATTTATTGGTTTTCTTGTGAAAATCTTTACAAAAAAGGTGTTATAATTTATAAGTTGATGGCAGTTCGGAGAGAAGTTTTGCATATTTTTTTTTATATTAGGAGTTTGACATACGTATACATACTTTATAGTGACAGTTATTTTAATGTGTAGAGTTGTTATACATTTTAGAAATAGAAAATAATCATCTGGGGCAAATTATGACTTTCGAATGCTTTCGAATGTTATTTTAAAATTCTTGTTAGAATCTTTATACCAAAAATATAGAAAACTCTAACGTTCAAGTAAAATTATAACCGTGTTCGTCTGGTCTTTTAACACTAAGTTATAAAGGCTAAGATTATGTACTAAGGGGTACTACATCAAAGTTGTTTTTTGATTACTTAGATTTATTTGAAAATCTTAATTAATTCTGATTACATTTTTTTTTAGTGTTAACTCTTTTTATTTAAGTATTTATATACTCATATTTGAAATTTTTATTTAGGCTCTAGTTCATTTAGATAGCGATAAGAACAGATGATTGTGTTTGTGTCACAAGCAATGATTATGATCATTCGTTTATGTTTTGTTTGGCCAATATCAGGGTATATATGTATATATATAGATGTAGGAGGGATACCGAAGCAGACCTCTTCCAAAAACAGGTCCCTTTTTGGTGTCCTTCGATCCTCAGTGATTACAAGGATACCGAAGAAGTATTAATGAGTACCGTTCCTAGACTATTATGATTTCACATTGATTAGACTGATGGTTATCTACAATCCTCGTTACTGCGTACTTCGTAATCGCCAGCATTTGCCCCAGACTAATTTCGCCCATAGCACTCACTTCCAATGTGTGCTTGCAGGTTGTACAAAGTCTGCTTCCAGCCAATGCCGGACACTTGCATACTACATGCACAGCCATCTCAGCAGTCTTAAGGCACATTCTGCTAACATCATGTTTCACAACTTTAATCTTGTGCAGATAATATTTGAAGCTACCATGTCTCGTGACCAGAGCAGTTATCCAGCCTAGAGTTCTCCGACTATATCCAAGTACCCTAACTGCATTACTGCCAAGTGGCCCCCTGAGCACTATACGTGCCTGTCTACACGTGTTTGTCTCCATACACTTCTTAAGGTTTGATGATTTCACCCATTGTAAGACCCTTGCCCACTCCATTGCATTCCCTGGAGCAACTGCAGGTTTTGGTCCACAAAATGCCGTGACAGCTCCTCTCGAAACCTCGTCTACCGCCTTATTCCCGTCTATGCCCACATGTCACTTTACCCACATTAGCGTTACCTCATTCACAAAGGCACAGCTTTTAAGCTTCAGAACACATTTAAACACCAATTTCGAGTCCACGTCCTTACGCTGCACGCATTTAACCATAGATTGATTATCAAGTGCAATGGGAATTCTTTTTCCATATACACGGTCTTCCAGCAGGTGTTCCAATGAATGCAGCAATCACAGTCTCCGCCTGGTATACGGTCACGTACTCTACTAGACTCAGGAAGCAGGACAGGTTAAACTCAATGGTGTAAACCCCTGCCCTTCCGACCATAAGAGAGCTATCAGAAAAAAATTCTGATATCACTAGCCATGCGCTCATCCGCAATGAGTGTATGATGAAGCCTCTCGGCAACTTTCAGCCGTTTCATGCGCTCAATTGGCATTTTAGTCTCCCTTATCTATACAACAATGAAAAATTGTTTGCAACGAGCAAAATAAGTTTAATAGTTCGAAGCAGGTATGAAAAAGGTCTACAGAATGTATTTTTAATTATTGAAAAGATATGCACATGTCTTTATTTTACAAAAATTGTTTTTGCTTGACAAATATTTTGATGTCATTATTGTTTTAAGATAATTTTAGATTTTTAGACTGCAAACCTGGCCCGGATATCAAATTTATAAATATTTCAAAGCACTTGTCTTTTAAATGTATTAAAGTTTCTCGTTTGTTCGTAAAAGTTATTGACTTTATGTAGCCTCGAAAAAAATAAATCAAAGACTTTTAATCGTTCGACCTTAAGGTATTAAAAAATTTTTAATTTTGGGGTAAATTAACTGTCACAGAGAACGGCAAGTCTCCACGAAGCGATTTTTAATGTTAAACACAAAGAAAAAATTTCAAAAAATAACCACAGTTTTCAAAATTTTAATTTTTTACTCATCTGATTTGATTTTATTTTAAATAATTCTTTGACGTTAGTCCTAAAAATCTCATGTCAAAAAACTACAGTTCAAAATTTTGATTGGGCTTTACTTAATTTGATCTTTCTTTCGTTTGGTATCCATAACATAAGTCCAGCGAAATATTTTGTTTGGTGTTAAACAAAAACTGCTGCTTCTGACTTAATACCTTTTTGCATAATCTCAAAGAATCTTAATATTCCTTTGATTTATTAAAAAAAAAATAAATAAATAAAACGATTTAAACAGGTTATTGTGCCAATCATTTCTTAAGTCATTGTGCAATAACTTTTGGTCCATGTGTCACAATTTTTATAGATTAAATTAAATGCTTAAATTGTGACAAAAGGATTTTAATTAACAGAATTGTAGAACATTACTTCTTTCAACGGATAAAACAATTAAACGTTATTTTGCAATTAACTTTTTAATATTTTGTACAGATGAATGTTGCATATTAACTCGTTTGTCTTGGCAGTGATGACGTCTTACAACAGTTTTTTTTTTAATAAATGTCTACCTCTGTGTGTTACACACAGCTGGATGTAAAAATCAAATAACACTAAATTCACACCTTTATTAATTAATCATTTATTTATTTATTTTGAAATCATAGTTAGTTTTTCTATTTTTTTTATCAGTATTTACATATAATACAATAGATGATTTAACGTTTTAATTTGTTATTAAAATGCTAAAATTTAAACATTAATGCCATTTCAATTATGGTTGTTTATTATTGAAATTTATACAATTTTGTCACTACTATAAATAATAACAAAAATGTATTACGAGCACAATTAAATATGAAAATGTAGAAAAATGTCATTTGATAAGAGAAGGAAAAAAGAAAAATTTCAAAATAAGTAAGTAATTTCATTGAATTGTCACATAAATACAATAAATACAATTTCCAATTACATATGAGTGTACCGATAAAGGGTGCTGATGATAAAATCGTGGCTGATTTCAAAAATGCATTTACAATAATATTAAAAAACAAAAATAAAATTTATTATCAAGTTAGCTCGATTTTGAACTAATTTTTGTTTGCTTTAATAACTTTCACTAATAGTGATTAGACATATGGTTGTGTGGAACTGGAAAATAAAAAGTTGTTGCTTGTCACAAGTATCATCAATCTTTTAATTGTGCAAAAACTTTTCACTTCATAGTTTTACAGAACGATAATTGGCCCCTAAATGTTGCAGGATATTGTTTAATTTGTTGGTAATGATCATATTGGAGATCATTTTTTTAATAAAAAAATAAGTTTTTATGTTGCATTCGGCCGTGGCGAATAACCATCATGTACATAGGTATATTTACCACATCGTTGCTTAGCCTATATTTTAGATTTCATGCAATACGCTATTTTGCTTTATTATTTCCGACGCCACCTTTCATTTTAAATTTTTACATATTTAGCTGTATTCTACTAGTCAAGTAATTTTATTTGATACCCATATTAATGGGGTTGAGAAAAAAATTATCCATAATTTTTATTAAAGCGCCATCTTGGATTTTAACTTTTTCATTGTTAACTGTAGTTTACTGGTCAAGCCCTTTCATTTGGTACCATTATTTACATACATTTTTAATTACTAGATTTGACCCATATATAAATTAATTGTACGCCATTTTGTAGTGGCTGCCATCATGAATTTTAAATTTGTTTATAGTGTATTACATTTTGCTAGTCAAGCTCTTTCTTTTCATACACATATGCCTCCACTTTGATGTCCACAAGCTGAAAAAATCGAATTTTGTTTGTAAGTTTTAGGGAAAAAACCGAAGTAGTTGAATATTCATGCCTGTATCTCAGTTATTTTTTTTAGCGACTCATTAGTTTTTCTCAGAAATAATTATCGAGACTACGGCTTGTATTTTGATGTCTTTATCTTGTACAAAAATTAATTAGAAGCTTCAGTAACTTGATATATAAAAATATAATATGATTTAAAAAAAATAGAGGCAGTCGTGTTCATTTGCTCATATCTCAGAAAGTTATGAGATGATTGTTTTGGAATTCAATACCGATTCTCTCCCTGAAATTTGCAAAAGTTCGATATCACATAAAAAACTGTGCAATGTGTGGCGGATTTTAAATTTTGATTCTAATTAACACACAGACAGTCGGATATTAAACAATTGACTCCAGTCGGAAATGAATATTGTAGAAATTACTAACTGAATGACAAAGCTATAACCTTGGCACCACTGGTGAAGAGTATAAAGGGGCTTAAAAAAATTTTAGTCAACTAGTTTTTGTTCTGGGTAATATAACAATTGTTTTGAAAATCTCTTGATTTTATGTGAAATCGTCCAATGTGAAATCTTCCGATGTTTGCGTTAAATGATTGGGAATTAATAATCTCTAAAATAAATATTAATATCATTTATTGTTCGTATTAATATTATTAAATCATCAAAAACAAATTTAATACAATACAAAATTACCCTAAAAAAGTACTATCCCCAAATTAAATTTTTTTATCCCAAAGATTGTTGCATAATCCCCAATTTTGGGAACAAATCCTCAATAGTGCCAAGCAAGGCTTGTCTTATTTGCCGATTTATCAGCATTTGGCCCAATTTTTGCCTTAAAATTATCAAAGTGCCGATTTCTCTGCATTTGCTTCAAAATGTCGATTTTTTTTTAAACTTCAAACACGAATGAATAGTTAAATACAAACAATTGTTTTTTCTATAGATTTTTTCAAATTTATTAATTGAAATCGTTTCAAATATGTATTTACAAGAATATATATTTTTTTTTAAATTATTCGAAAAACGTTTCTTTATCCTAAAGTCCAAAACACAATATTTTTTTGATTTAACTACAAATTACTTGCAAGAAGTTTGGATTTATTGAATTTTGTATTATTTTATGTTTTTAACTTTAGCTAATTCTAAATTGTGTAGCTTTTACTTTTTTTCATTATTATTAAAAATATGTTTTATTGTATTAAAAAAACAATTTTTAATTTGCTGATTTTTGTCGATTTTTTGAAATTAAGGTGCCGATAATGATAATTTTTTTTTAATTTTTCATCTGGCACCCCTGCAGCCAGCCGTATTAACTATACTTTGACTATAGTGCTTTGAATTAAATTTTTAAAAATAATTTTAATTCAAATCAAACAAACATTCATTGTATGAGGAGCCAACACTCAGTGTCTTGTAGTGCAAAGTGAATGTCATTTTAGATTGAAAGTGTTGGTGCCACAAATTGATCACAATTAAATGTTTAGCTGCATTTGATTCCATCCATATTGTAAACAATATAAAAAAAATATAAAAACTAAAAACACTGGTATTATGTAGTTCTTCTACTTAGACTTTAAATAATGCATATATGACCGTCTGTCGGTCTGTCTATGCAATATAATCACAGCGTATTTTTATCGTCATTATTATCTTCTACGTATGAGTACATATTTAATTATAAATCAGCACAAGTATAAAGTACTTGCTTGCATGGACTGAACTTTAAGTATTTTTGCATTAAAAAATAGTACTTTTATCCTGTAAATACTATTTAATATAAAATAATTTTGTCAACACTTAACAGCAAATTTTAATAATTATTCCATTTAAATTAATTTAAATAAATATTCCAGCTATTACTCGTATTTAATTTCTCTTGTAAAAAAGTCAATTGAAGCCCCTTGCTAGCAGGCTGTATTTACGGTGCCTTATTAGTACCATGCCTTAAAGTACCTGAAACAAATTGTATTTTGAAAATCTTTAGTCTTCACTCTTGCTTGCAGTATTCCATAACGTATTTACTTTATAAATGTTGTTGTTATTGTTGTTGTTAATACACATTTTACAATATTGTTATTGCTGTTGTTGCTGTCATTGCTGTTCTCTTTTCTTTTTAATAATTAATGCGAAAATTATATGTTTAGATTGTAGGCTTTTAATTATGATTTCAGATTTACTTTTTTTTTTCTGCCATTGCGATTGCCATTAATATGGCGGCCTTTAAATCATTTATTTTTCTATGCGTTTGGTGTTGTCTTCTTTATGCACTTTAATTTTGTTGTTATTATATACTTGACTCTGTACAATACTAGAAGCAGAATTAATGATTACTTGTTGTAGCAGAGTTTAAAAGAATAAAATTATCTCCTTTAAAAAATTTACAAGAAATTAAAAAAAAATATTTAACAATAATAGTTGTTTTAAATTTATAAAAAAACTAAATACATTCTTGATAAATACAATTTATATTTAATTAAAATTTATTTTTAAAATTTTTTTATGTAAAATTTATGTTGTTAATTAACTTCAAAATAAATAAGATTGTTTTTCAACTTGATATAAAATTATATTTAAAAAATTTTTAAATATCCTTGATGATGATCTACGAAGTAGGTCGAAGAAATATTGGAATAAAATAAATAAAGAAATTTAAAATCTTTTCTTTAAAAATAAAACAACAAAATTGAATTTTTATGACCTAAAGCCAAACAAAAATCTGCAAAAAAAAATCGTTTTATAGAAAGTTTTTTAGAGACACATGAAAATTTCCTATATATTAACTTCTGACACGAGTATATAGTTTTTGACGCGTTCAAATCAAAATACCAGCTGTGAAAAACAAAATCGCTTAAAAAAATTAAAAAAAATTTTTATATAGAATTTTTGTTATAGAATTTTTTTCTATTGACTTTTTGGGAGAGTTTGATATATTACTTACTTAATTAAAAAAAAATTTTAATTATACTTTTTTGTTTAATTATTGATTAATGAAATTTAAGATAAAAAGCAAACTTTTGCTAAATTTTCAATTAATTTTCAGGAAAATTTAAATTTTTATCATTGCATTGTTTTATTGCTCTGACTTCTATTTGCCATAAATCTTGGCTATTTTGTTATTGTTGTTGTTGCTAGTTTTAACATTGCTATTAGCTTGGTGTCTCTATCGATTATTTAGCAATCGATTTTTAGTTTTTTATTTAAAGCACTGAATAACGTCTTTTTTCGAGTTTTTTTTAATATATTTTTTTAAGCTTTAGCTGGTATTTAACAAACTGCTTATTAGTTGTTAAATGTATAAATAATCGTCTATTTGTTGCAATTTGCAAGTAGTGTATTTTGACAAAAATATATGATTTTTCCAAAAATTGTGTTTCTAAAAATAGGTTCGTTCAAATTAGACAAATATTTGCCTAAATAAGCGTTAGTAATATTTTTGTTAAAAACTTATTAATTTTATGCCTTTTTATCTTACACGAATTATTTATTTATTTATTTATTCAGCCAAATTGGAAAATCCTTGACAATATTGTTAATAAATCTTTATTTTCTAAACATAACTTAAAATTATATTCAGATAAAGAAAAATCTAAATTAAAATTTATATTTATTTTATTCAAAATACTTAAACTATGTACAATTGGCTCATTCATTACAAAATTAACTCTATGAGCAGATATATAAAATAAATCATTAAATCTTAAAGACTTAAATGGCACACGAAAATATATTAAATTAAACAGATATTCGCAATCGATAAAACCATTTATTAATTTAAAAATAAATCTGTGACAATAAGTAAAAACAGCTTATGTCTGTTTCTATAGGTTTTTAGGAAAGCACTCTAGAATTTTCGAGATGATTAACATTAATGGATTCCCTTCAAAATAAAGTCTATTATAGGACCTACGCGCTGTATTGATTAAATAATATATCGGTTTTCGTATATTTAGTACAATAATAATTTATAATAAGTTAATAAAAATATCGTTCGTTGGCAAATAGAGGCAATAAGTTTTTGCAATATAACTTCTTGTAAACTTGTTCCAAATGGTTAAAAAATTCGCTAGAGGGTGTTTTTCAATTGCGAGATTGCAATGGTGTTATCTAAATCTTGCTTACGTTGACTTAATAATTTTTACCACAGAAATTGATTTATAATTTGAAAAAATTATTTTTTTTATTAAAGCTGAAATATTATATTTCGCAGGTTACGTCTATGTTGTCAAACATTTACCTTATGTAAACATACCCTAAAATTTAGCTATTTAAAGTAAATGTGTGCATAAGGAGTTTATAATATCCACCACCATAATTGACAGAGATACAAATAGGTTTGTCACTAGATTTGTATTTTGTATAAAATTTTTTTTTCTACGAAGCCATATAAAGTATCACTCGTTCTAAGTAAACGATTTAGTAATCCAGTGTATGAAATCAAATTTTCGAAGCCCTTAGATAATTTACGGACTTATACGGTGTTAATATGTCAAATATATATAAAATTACTTTAAGATAATGATTTAACTAATATTAGAATTTTTCTTAACATTCTCCTCAGCGAATATTTAAAAATTGATATTTATTACATCATTACTTTGTTATTAACAATCAGCTAAATTGGCTTACCCTACGTTGCCACTAGCAAGTATTTACTTGCTAGTAGTGTATACGTATTACTAAAAGCTATAATACACGGCATGTTTTTTACATCTGACTTTAAAATTTGTGAGACATATGTAAATCAACATGTATGTCAAAATTGTACTTTTACGCTGACTGCTTTGCAGCAGCAGAGTTTTCTGCCAACGGCTAATGTCACATGCTTTGACAGATGAAAATAGAGCGCACTCTAATTAAAATTTTGTCAGATGTCTCGACACATGTTTTTTTACAGAAGTTATGTTTTAAAGGTAATACACGACATGTTTGTATTAGCAGAGAAGAATTTGACAAGTCTGATGTAAAAAACATGCCGTGTATTAGCTCCTTGACAAAAAGTAGGAGAAATGCCAAAAAAAAATACAAAAATTTTTTTAATGGCTACACAGCACAGTGAAAGTTTATTTTTAATATGTCGTCAACAAATAAACTTCAAGTAGATTTAAAATAAATAGCGCTACTTCAATTGTTAACTAAGTGTTGCCAATAGTCACTATTGAACGTTACCTGTAGGCATATAATTTTTTAATATAATTTTTTTAATCAAAAATTGATATTTATTTTAAAACTTACATTTTAAATGAATATTTATAATTTTTCTTAATATTCTTCATATACATACATACTTATAACAGTTTTTTTTGTCTTGTCACTTTACTTGCCTTAAAAAATGAAAATGAAAATTTTACTTGTTTAAAATTTCTTTGTGAGCTGAGTCGCAAGTAGCAAAAGTTTGGTTGGGTTAGTAAAAAAGTGTCAGTGCATTGGTTTTTTTTCACTTGCACTTGCATGCGCAACGTTAGCACACAAAGATAATTTTGTTAGTGCATTATACAATTACAACAACAAATTATATATTTGACGTGATGTGTGTATGTTTTGAAAATAAATTTTTCGTAATTGATGGTAAGCACTTTAAATTCGGTATAGGCGAATATGTTAATCCAACTTTCTTAATTAAAGTGTGAAAAAATTAAAAAACAATCTGAGTTATATTTTTATACCCTTAATCTGTGGTGCACAAGGGTATATATAGCTTTGTCATTCCTTTTGCAATGTCTACAATTTTCATTTCCGACCCCATAAAGTATCTATTTTCTAAAAGATTATGAATAGCGGAGTCGGTTAAGCTCTGACCGTCTGTCCGTATGTCCGTGGGTTGGTTGAAATCAACTTTTAGAAGCAACCATATGTTCCTCAGATCTGTATGTGGTATCAGTCTTTTGGAAATATCCGGGAATGAATTGCTATTGAAATTCAACACTATCGCCCCATAACTTTCTGAGATGTGAGCAACTAAACACTGCCTCTGTTTTTCCCATATTTGTACCACCAAAATTAAACTTTGTCGGCCATAGAATAATTTATAGGTACCTTTGCTACTATTTGTAGATATATAGTATGCCTCTAGAGATATTCGTGATAATTTTTGGATAAAGGGGCTCTAATCGATGAAGTTATATGCAAAAAATTTTTTAAAAATATTTATTCCAAAAATTTACAAAAGAAAATCAAGAGTCAATATTGGTATCATCTGAAAGGACTTGACTAGCGCAATATAAGCACTATAAAAAAATAAAATTCATGTTGGCCGCCACTACAAAAAGGCGGACAATAAATTTATATATGAGTCGAATCTGGTATTTTAAAATGTAACTTCTTGAACACCCTCAATATTGATATCAAATGAAAGGATTTGACCAATAGAATACAGTAAATTATTAAGAAATGTAAATCCAAGATGGCGTCTAAAAAAATGGGGGATCACATTTTTTTAAGCCCATCAATCAGTTAAAGGGTTTGACTAGTAGAATACAGTTAACTTCGTATAAATTCAAAATCAAGGATGGCGTCGGAAATAACAAAGAAAACTGGCGTATAACATGAAATATAGGTTAAGCAACGATGTGGTTATTATACCTTAGTACATGATGGTGAAGGGTATCATCAGATTAGGCACGGCCGAATATAGCACTCTTACTTGTTAAAATTAAATCAAAATCAAATGGCCTAAACTTTCCAAGTGCATCCATTTAATTTTATAATAATAATAATAATAATATACCCGCATTTTTTTTATAAAAAATGCTTATTCTTAAATGTTTGATGGAGAAATTAAAAACCTAAAACAAGAAATAAAATTTGTAAAAATTTGATCTTCAACTTTCACCTCAATTTGTCAATGAAAACTGTGAAAAGAATCATCAAATTTTTTTTATCGATTTTTATTTCTTGTAATTTTGTCAACATTTATTGGGTTTTAAAAAGAAATTACTTAAATGTATTATTAAACTCATTTAAAAGTTTGTTAATTCCGTTAAATGTGTTGAATAGTATCGGGTGTCTCAATTTAAAGTATAAAATTTAATACAGGCATTTTCACACTAAATATATTTTGTTTGATTTTATATTACCTCTGGTAATGATTCATTAAACTGCTTAAAGAGAGAATTTTAGATGCTTTTATTTTACACTGCTTTGTATGCAATTTAACAGTATTGAATGTGTTAAATTTTACTATTCAGGCAGCTGCACAGTGGAGCGAAAAAGTGAAAATAATGGTAATAAATAAAAATGGCGGCTTAAATCTGTGCAAAGGTGTAAAAATGTATTGACTGACTTTTGGGAATACAAGGTGTGTGATACAAGTTACCTGATTTGTAGAAGGAAACGCGCATCCAAAATAGGATTTAATGAACTCTGTTTTGACTTATAATATGATTGTGAAATAATTTTAAAAATTTTAATCGTAGGTCATATATTCAAAGGTTTACAATACAAAAAACTACTTGTTATAATTTTTGTCTGCTGGTTCGTTGCTTAAAAATGTGTAATTCACAACAGATGGCGTAACTTTAAAACACAGTTTTCGTCTTCAACAGCTTACATGTCATTTTGGAGGGCACATATCTTAAAGATTATAGTGTAAACAATAAAGTTTTATTTTTTGCTTTGGTTTACCAAATAAATCATCATTTGCGAAAAGTTTTGATTTGTTTCATAAATAAGACAAATGTTGCTGAAGCACACCGATTTCTTATCGAAGCTAATGGTGAATGCGTTCGGTCGGAATTAATGTGCGAGAAGGTTTTTGCGACACAGGGTTGGCAAATTTCAAGACTAGAATTCGAGGAACTACGTCAATGGGAGCAGTACTATTATTAATTTGGGTTCCATATGAATTGAAGACTAGAGACCTTGAAAGATAATTTTTTATGTTCGGAATGCCGAATCAGTACTTGCGATAAAAAATGGATCAATTACGATAACGCTAAGTGTAAGTCACCGGCCAAATACCTTAGTGGACATTAAAGCCTAATATATATGGCACTAAGGTAATGCTTTATAATTGGGAAGATCAAAAGGGTGCTATCTAAGATGAGTTGCTGATATCGGAACAAAATATTACTGGAAAGCTGTTACGAAAACAACTGATTCGTTTAAAGCAAGCATTGGTCGAAAAATATTGAAATTGTAATATTTCATAATGAAAAATCAAGGTCACATGTTGCAATATCCGTTAAAATATATTTAAAATGAAGTGCTTCAGACCTTGCCTCTCCGACCACTTTTGTTTCGATTGAATTAGAAGGATTTCTTTAGGATAAACTTTATGTCAGAATAGCTTGATTTGTTCTTAAAGGATGAGCTGTTTCTGTTCTAACAATAGTTTATACTTGGAATTAATTTATATTGTACAAACGTTTTAGATATAACGAAAAGAGTAATATTATACAATTTGTACTAACAATATTAAAATACATCTTCGAATGATATTTATTAAAAATGTTTGCTTGCTTCTCTTGCTACTTTAAAACTAAAAGAAGGTTCATATAAAATCCGGGTGTACAAGAGTTGTAATGTTTAACTAATCATTTAAAGCATTTATTTATGAATATTTAAACAGCAAAAAAAAAAAAAAAAATTAAAGAGTTCGAAAGAATAAGTGTGTTTAGGTTAAGCAAATTATTAAAGCCAAAATTAGGTTAGGTTGAAAAGGAAGGGCACTAGAAGCCCAAACCCACGACAGGTATAGACTTATGCCCAAATGAATAGAAAAGTTAGAATAGAAAGAGAATAGAAGAGAAAGAGAAGCAGACCAGTTCAGAGTATCTGGAGGGAATCGCACACACAATCCCCAAACTAGCAGACCAGCACACTACTGACTAGTCTAGTCTACCGGGGCAACTATATAATTGAAATGCTACCATGGTGTCTTGGTGTTTGTGTTGGATTCTATACAAACAATTATAATGCCCAAAAGGTTTATTAAATTTTTATTTTTTATTAAAACAATCAGATACATCCTGAATTACTTTTTGTGTGATTGAGAAAAACAATTACAGTTAAAATCTGTATTAGTGTTGCCTTTTTTTTTTGTTAGCCACTGTTATCTAGGTGTGAATGCTACATGTGTTAAAATTGCCATAAACTTAATGGAAAATTACATTTAAAAAACACACATCTATAATAGTTACTTTTAATAATAAACACATCAAGCCGGCTTAATGTCATTAAAAGTTTTTTTCAATTATTTAATAGCGAATTTTTATTAAACCAAAAATAAAAAAAATAAAAAATTAAACAAACTTGTTTGTGCTTTACGCCCCAACATCTCAATAAATTCACAATTAATCCACAAAACAATATTAAAATTTGTTGTGGAATTTCTTTTTGGAAATCACGCTCCCTCAAATCACCTAATCACATCACACATACACACACACACACACGAACACGCCACGCACATTGACTTATGTATGAGATAGACAAACATAAAAATCAAATAAAATTAAATAGAAATGTTTTAATAAATTAGACGACCACCCAAAAAACAACTGAAGAAAAAAAAAAACACTCACAAAAAAAAAAAAATAACAATAATAATAATAAACTTTTGTACAAAATAGAGAAAAGCCATTAACATGCAAAAGATTTTTATAACTTTATCAGTTAGTTTCAAATAAACGTTAAAAAAGCCAGCGTAAAGTTTTTGGTTTTTGTTGGTGGAATGTAGATGTCAGGTATTTTTTAACTGTCAAAAATGTTAAAAACAAGAGTTTAGTGTGTTTTTGGTTTTTGTTTTGGTTGTTTTTTTTTTGATAATCGTACGTATAAACAAAATTAATTCATTAATCATTGACAGGCAATCATCAACAACAAATTGAAGGAAAACATATTATAATAAATAATCGAAATAAAACAAGAAATAAATATGATTTTATATCTGTTGGTAATAGAGAAGTTTATAGCAGTTCTATTCGTATTATATGTTAAGGGGAGCAGGGGGCTTAATAATAATTTTACAGGCCCGCTTAATTTTCTTTTTTTTTTTGTTTGAATTTTATACCCTACATCACAAGCAATGCTGACATCAGGCATACATAAGTTTGTCATATCGTATGTAACACTAAGAAATTTGTATCTAAGTTCGAACAAAATATACATACTAAGTATATAGTCGTGGTGATTGTGACTTAAAGCTTCATACTGGCTGGGTTCGTTTAGTTGTGGAAAACATTCTCATGACCAAATTATTAATTGGTTTTATATAAAACTCATACAAACATTTCACAGTTTCCGGACGAAGTGTGGTATTAAAAATAAGACAAATTTTTTAAGTTGAAAAAAGTTATACAGCCAATTTGAAGGCTAGTGTAAATGGTGCATTAATGCTAAAATATAATTTCAGTGTTTTTCCTGTTGATAAAATATATTTACAATTATATTTATACATATATATACTTATATGTATGTATTTGAATTTATTAAAAAATTTTTTTAAAATTTTCTTCAAAAATTTTTCATTTTCTTAATTTTTATTTTTTGTATATTTATTTGTTTGACATTAGAAATGCTACCTATAGAATTTTCTTCTCACTGAACATACTTCTCAAGAGTTGTATTTCGAGTTTTAGACAATAAGTGAAACAATTAAGTATATATTGCTCAATTTAAAAATACTTTTTAGTATGGTAAATTGAGCTCAATAAGGCCTTTAATTGCGATAATATTATAAATTGACAATTAAGGCGCCTGTGTGAACATAGTGTAAAGCACTAGTCCAGGATATACTGAACAGTGCCCAACAGATTGTTTTTTGTTTTAAAGTGAGAAAGTCAAACTGTATAAAAAAATTATATGAATTTGCTTTGCAACATTGTTTTTATATGAAGTTTAACATTATTATTAGAAAGTAAGTTCAGTCGAATTCGCCGATGCATATATATGTGTACTTCAAAACTACTCTTTGTCACTACTCGATAGAGCATTTACACGACCATTATACACGTTTTGACCATAGCTGCCAGATTTGACGATTTATCGTCATTTTGACGATTTTACGTGCTAAAATTAAGTGTTGACGATTTGACGATTTATGCTATGTTTTTGACGATTTTCAAGAATTCAAGCTTGCAACATTTTTCATTACTTTTATATCAACCTTAAACTAAATAAAAATAATTTGTAACGGTTTTTTATGTTATTAATAATAGAACAGAGTGAAAGAGATATATCGATCATTATTTAATGTGTTTGTGTATGCGACATATTATCAACTGATACCTACAACACGAACAAATATAAATTTGGAAATGCGTTTTAAACAATTTTAGTTTTTTAAGTAAATTTATTTAAATTATTTAAGTGACAAATTAATATGCTTAAATACTTCAAAAAAATGGTAAGTTCTTTTTAATTATACATTAAAACCTTAAAAATCAAACATTATATTTTCAATAGAAAACCAAGACGATGAAAATTCTAGCAGCTCTTCCTCTGTAAGTAGAAATTTCATCCATTTTTTATACAAAACTTTGTAGTAGCTAAAATGAAATTTTAATGGTGTTTTTCACAGGTAACCAACAAGAAGAAGAAAATTAAGGAAGACTGGTTTGCAGATCCAGAAATAAATTTATGGGCTAAAGAGCGAAACGATGTAGTTTATTTTGGCGTTGTGCTCGTCTAACGCTTGCCTAAAGCTACCTTAATCGGTAGAAGCTTTAGAAAGAAATGATTATAATTATTTGTCAATTAGCCTGAATTAGATGCAGCCAAATCATTATTTATTATTTTTTGTATTTATATACTTATTAATATTTATTTTTCCAAATTAATTCTAAATTTTATTATATTTATTGTCATGTTCTTAACTTAAAAGGGTCTAATAAAACCATTGATCTCTCTGGATTTGAAAAGTTTGTTATGTTATGCATTAAATAAAAAATGTTTTGTTTTGAAAAATGCGTTTTTTTATTTTGACGTTTTTATGACGATTTTAGTAAACGATTTGACGATTTTGACGATTTTTTTCCCCAAATTAGACGATTTTGCCCCTATTTTATCTGGCAGCTATGGTTTTGACAACAATTTATGTAATCGTTAAAACACGAACACATGTCGTTTAACTACAATCTACTTTTTAAAAATGTTATGGCACCATGTTGTAAGCAGTTCACGTAGTCCAATATTATCTGCAGGGTATACTTAAGTTTTAATTTTCACAAGAATTAATGCACCGCGAATATATCGGGTGTCCTAACTAGAATGCAATTTTTAAATTTGGCGCCATTCGAAGTGTCATTGTTTGACATTTGAACAATTGTTATTGTTTGCTAGTAGAAGGTACGAGGTTAGTAAAAATGGAGCGCTACACGAATGAACAACGAATTCTCATTGAGAAATTGTTTTACCAAAATGGTGAAAGTTTTGCGGCTACAGTTCGCAAATTGCGATCAATTTGGGGTCACAATAATGCTCCAAAAGAGTCAACTGTAAAGAGATTAATGGATAAATTTGCCGAAACTAGGTCTGTTAGTGATGTAAAGACAACAACGCGCCTTCGACCAGGTCGATCGACCGAAAATGTCGCAGCTGTACGTGATGATGTCGCTCAAACTCCATCCACCTCAATTCGATACCGAGCTCAGCAAATTGGTGTCTCCAAATCCAATATGCAGCCAGATAACCAGTTTTTTCTTGCCTAGAATTGAAGAAATTAATGTGGAGGGCATGTGGTTTCAACAAGATGGCGCCACATGTCATACAGCCAGAGAAACAATTCAATTGCTGCATCAGTCATTTCCCGGTCGTGTTATTTCGCGTTTTGAAGACCAGAATTGGCCGCCTAGATCGTGTGATTTAACACCTTTAGATTTTTTTCTTTGGGGTTTTTTGAAGTCGATGGTTTACGCGAATAAGCCGACGACGACTCAAGCCTTAAAAGAGGAAATTGGACGCTGCATTAATGAAATACCGCAGCATTTATGCAAAAAGGTCATTGAAAATTTCATTAAAAGATCGCGTGTGTACCAGCAAAGCCGCGGCGGCCATCTGCACGATATATTGTTCCATACATAATTTCACGATTTTTTTTTTAAATATCTGTGTTTTATTTAAAATTTAAAAATTGCGTTCTAGTTGGGACACCCGATAGTTCGTTGAATCGTTAGATGTTGATGACATGTGACTGTGGCCATGTGCAATATCACCTGTTAAATAATTAAATTATTGCATGGGAGATTCTCTGGTCTCGGTGATCAGTATTGTATCTCCAGATCATGTGACCTTAACACCATTGGATTTATGTTTATGGGGCTATTTGTAGTCACATATATATAACAACAATCTCACTACCACAGAAAAAGGCTACATTAAGAAAATATAGCAATTTTTGTGCAAAATGGTGACGAAATTTTCGGGCCAAAAATTAGGCCATTTGCCCTATGTAATCTTATTCCATGTGAATCAATTAATAAATAATAATTTTTAGAAAAACTTTTTTCTATGTAAATGGAATTTTCGTTCCTTTTCGGCCACTCTTTACAAAGAACTTTTACATAAATTTTTTCCCCGGTTAAAAAGTTATGAGTAATACATTTTCTTTTATTAAACAATTTTCAGTGGTTTAGTTGTTCGTGAATGGTATTAAAGATTTGACACAACCGAATATAGCATTTCAAAATGTTTTTATTTTGTTTTATGGTAATATGATAATGATGTTATTAACGATTATGTGCTTAAATCATAAACAAGACTTACTTACAAACAAATTCAGAAATAGATACGAGAAAAAATATATATTAACAAGTCATAAAATACAAAAATTATTTTATATCTTTTGTGGTTTGAAATAGATCCCCTGAATGTTTGTGCATTTGTATCAAACTTGCCAATTAAAATAATATTTTTTGAATAAATAAATAAATTAACTTAAATACTTATATTTGACAGAACTATTAAAGTAAATCTCGAATAAATTAATATACACAAATTGCAATAAAATTAATACCCATTTAATTGGAAAGCTTTTTTTCTTTTTCGCAAATTTGTATCATTTTAATCCAGGTTTAGTTAGTTTTTATGCCCTTCACACAAAAGTGAAAAAGGTATATATATAGGTTTGTCATTCCGTGAGAAATTTTTACAATTTTAATTTCCGACCTTATACAGTATATATTTTCTGACGGGAAGTTAATTGAGTATTGTACGTTTGTCCGTCCGTTCATTCGTGTGTATGTTGAAATTAGTTTTTTAAGCCCCCCGACATGGTTTCCAAATACCAGAAACAAATCAGGAGCAGATTGGCATTAAATATCGTTATATTCGCTCCATAACCTTTTGAGATATGAGCAAATAAATACGGCTGTTTCTGTTTTTTCCTTACTTTTTGCACAAAAATTAAAAATTTTCAGCCAAAGGGTAATTTACAGACACGGTTGTGACTCTTTATAGATTTGGCATACCTCTAGAGATATTACTGAAAAAATTTGGAATTTTGGTACTAATCGGCAAAGTTATAGGCAAAAATTATTTTTAAATAAACTTTATATATTTATTTTAATATTTTAGACCAAATTTTTGAAGCTCGTAAATAATTTTTGGACACGGTAAAAATCCATATTATAAACTGTCATCGTAGGATTAAAACTAACTGAGATATAAGCTCTAAAATCCAACTGTTACGGTGATTTTTTTCTTAAATTTACAAACGAAAATTGATTTTTTCAGTTTCTGTAAAACCAAAAGAGAGCCAATATGGGTATCAAATGAAAGGACTTAACTAGCGAACTACAAAATGGCGGTCAATAAATTTTTAAATGGTTTATATCTGGTATTTTGAAATGTTTCCCCTTGATGCACCACAATATTGGTATTGGTATTGGCATGACCAGTAGAAAACAGTAAGTTATTAAAAAAAAGTGTTAAATACAAGATGGCGTCTGAAACAAAATGGCGGAATTTATTAACCCCATCAATATAGGTATGAAATGAAAGGGTTTGACTCGTAGAATACAGTTGAAAATGTAAAAATTAATATTCAAAGATGGCGTCGGAAAAAATTGAAAATAATTACGTAAAACATGAAATCTGAAATCTAGGCTAAATTACTATGTGGTCCTTATAGCTAAGCATATGATGGTGAAGGGTTGTTTCAGATTCGGCATGGCCGAATATAGCGCTCCTTTTTGTTTATTTTTTCTGTTTAAAGTTTAGTGTTCATAGTTGAATTTACTTCCAATTGAGGAGTTTTTTTCCTGATCCAGCAGTTTTTAGGAATAAGATAAAACTTTGTGAGGACCAATAAAGCGATCCGTGTTACGGTAGAAAGTTTAAAACGAGAGTAAATTTTTGCATACACACATATTATCCTTAACATTAAATTAATTAAAATTCTAAATTTTAACAAACATTTTCTTATCAACTCGGAAATATTAAACTAATATTTTGGTCAAAAATGTTTATTAAAAAAAATAAGAAATTTGTAAAACAAGATTTGAAAAATTTAGAAAAAAATAATTTCATAAATTCTCTACCATTTTTTTTGCAATTTAAATAATAAATAATTTTGTCTAAATTGAAAAAAGAACATCAAAATTATATTCTAACTTCAGCAACCGTGACTGTTGTTGGCTATGGTCGAAGTTAAACCCGCAACTCTTGTGGACTGGCATTCAACTGCTTAGACTAGGGGTATTCACGTGTTACTTATTATTAACAAAATATTAAATTGATTTTTAAAACATTATAATTATTGTTTTGATACACTTATTAAAGTCGACTTTCTTTTATATTTTAGGTAAGTGATTCTATACGTTAAGAAGTTTTTCTCTGCCGTAATTGGTAAGTTGAAAGATACAAAATAGTAATTGCCAACTTTAAGAAGATTAAAAAAGGTTAATGGTTGTAATGCTCGTATCCTAATATAAAAAGTTCTTAAACTATTAACATTCTACAGTGTAGTTTAAAAGAATTTATTTGATATTTTTATTTACTCAAGACGTTGCAGACATGCTTAAATGTAATTTGTCATTATATTTTATCGATTTTTCTATTTCGTACTTGGTAAGGACAAAACAATTAGAAAAAAAAAAAACATTCAAAGGCGATAGCAACGATTTAAAGCCACACTATCAATACAAAAAACCCCAAATTTACATTTATGTGTGTAAACATTTTGCTAAACAACATTATAAATGTAAACACATATTGACAATAGTGTGTGATCACATTGAGTTCAATGATTATTTTTAATTTTTGACTACTTTCTAAAAAAGTTTCTTTACACGTTAATTAACCTATTTTTTCTATACTAAAAGTTACCACTGCCGCTTATAACGTACTTTAAATAATTTACCTTTATTGCATAACATTCGGTAGTAATTTTTCTTTTCATAGGGAAATAAAAAAGAAAAAATAAAAACAATAGTAAGAGCGCAAAAATCACCCTAAAGTGAACGCCCTCTAACAACACCAAATTGACGTGTTATAAATATTACAAGAGAAAATTTTGTTTCGCTCATTCATGTCTTGCCTGCGTTTCCACTCTGTATAATACAACCAACTAAAAGGGTTCATTCAATTGCAACATCAACTTATTTAACACTTTATATTTACCTAAATGCATAAGTATTTTTTGTTACGTGCAAAAGTATAAATGAAAGTAGAAAAACAAATCGTGAAAAGGGAAGTAGAAGAAAAGTTATGTGGATAAAAACTGTACTATTTGTAAAAGTTACAAGAACTTCATGTTTATGACCTAAATGCATCCATAAATATTCTAAACGTCACGTCAAATGATAATCACTTTGGCCAAATTTTGGCATATGTAAAAATAAGTCAAATATGTACGGGAGAGTTCCTAGTCTATGCCGAAACTTATGTACACTTCAGTAAATGGTATGATATAACACGGAGGCAAAAACATCGATATATATTTATGACGTTTTAATAACTGACAGCAAATACCATTGATATTACGAAAAATGGGAAAAGACGTCCGATACGGTCGACAAGAAAATTTGAATGCCCTGCAAAAATACTTTAAATTCGAAGGTGTGTAGCGAATTTATATCCGCTTCTTATGTATCATACATGCAACGCAAAAATTAGAAAAGTTAAAGAGATTGAATGAATGATGAATCATAAAGATAGCAAAACACAACAGCAACAATTTTGTATTTATACCCTTCACACAGTGAAAAAGGGTATATATAGGTTTGTCATTCCGTGTGAAATTTCTACAATTTTCATTTCCGACCCCATAAAGTATATATTTTCTGAAAGCTTATGAATAGAGGAGTCGATTAAGCCCTGACCGTCTGTCCGTCTGTCCGTCTGTCCGTCTGACCGTCTGTCCGTGTGTATGTTGAAATCAACTTTTTGAAGCCCCCCGACATAGGTTGGACCCGGGTAAGGTATTAAAATATCAGAAATATTCGGGAGTAGATCGGTATTGAAAATCAGTAACATCGGTACATAAACAACTGAGATATGAGCAAAAACCCACGACCACCTCGATTTTCTTTTCATAATAACAACATTACAACAACAACATACATACATACAAACGTGTATACTGGTTAGAGAAAACGTGGCATCGAATCCCAGCTGAGGCAAAAAAATTTTTTTTTAAATTTTTTTAAAATTTTTTTTTTTAATTTTTTTTTTATTTTTTTTTATTTTTTATTTAATATATTATATATATTTTTATTATTTTTTTTTATTTTTTTTTTTTTAATTTTTTTTTTATTTTTTTTTTGTTTTATATATATTATATATGTATATAATAATTTTTTTTTTTTTAATTTTTTTTTTAAATTTTTTTTTTTTAAATTTTTTTTTTATTTTTTATTTTTTTTTTGTTTTTTTTAACATACATACGTGAATTTACTGTTATTGCATGACTACACGTTGTGAAGGGTATATAAGATTCGGCACGGCCGAATATAGCGCTTTTACTTGTTTTAGATGTATTTTTCTCAAACATATTGATTAAATGAATTAGTTTAAATTTCGCTCAGCTGATTAGAAACGAAGAACATAAACTGTTCGGCAGCACACAGATATCGTTGTAATGCGTCAAGTGTTTAGTTTCTTGTTGTTATACAATGTGTAATAAAATTGATTTTCGGTTAAAACATTTAGAAACAAGTAAGAGGGCTACATTCGGCCGTGCCGAATCTGATAATACCCTTCATTATCATGTACTTAGGTTTAATGACAACATCGTAGCTTAGCCTAGATTTTAGATTTCATACGCTATTTTCGTTATTATTTCCGACGCCATCTTTGATTTCTATTCTACCAGTCAAAACCTTTCATTTGATACCCGTGTTGTTTGGGTTAAAAAAAAATTCGCTCTGAAATTTGTTTCAGACGTCATCGTGGATTTTACAATTTTTTTAGTTTTCTACATTGTACTGGTCGAGCGCTTTTTTTGATACTAATATTATGGGGGTTATTCGACTCCCCTATTCATAAGTTTTCAGAAAATATATAACTTATGGGGTCTGAAATGAATATTGTAGAAATTTGACTCAGAATGACAAACCTATATGTACCCTTTTATAAAAAAAATTATAAGGAGTACGTCCAAGAAAAACCAATAATAACCAATTCTGAATAAGCAGCACTACAGATTCTGTGTTTTGAAGTCTAAGAGCCATTCATTAGCGCCGTTTGTAGCCCACTAGTTGTGCTGTAACCGTAAATGGAGAGCGGAATCAGTTTATGATAGAATATTTTTAACGTTCTGCTCCTGAAAACAGACCAGATATATGATTTCAGCAGGATAGAGTTAATGCCGAAGATGAAATGGCATTTTTAAGTAAAATTTTTGGGGTGAAAATAATTTTCAGAAATTTGGAAATTCAGAATAACTAGTCAAGGTGTAATCCTAGGGACTATTAGTTTCCGTCGAAAGAAATTTTGATCTAATTTTATTTAACAATTCATTTATAGCACATATGCAAAAAAAATATTTACTTTTTTCAAGTGGGTGCTTTAAATAAGGAATTATGTATGCACCACTGAAAAAACAAAACAGTGCAATTATGACAGTTTACTAATTAAGCAATTCGTTTTTTTCACTAATTGAATTTGTTTTTTGTTGGTGTATATTTTCGCTGTTACAAATGAACTAGTAACAATAGGAAGTATAAAAGCAGATTTAATTGACGAATTACTTTGTTAACAAGCTTAAGTAGAAAATTGATAGTCAACCACCTAACAACCAGTAATGACAGCAGCAAAGTGTATATACCTAAACTGTAATGAAAAAAACTAGCAACAAATTGTTGTTGTTCGTTTTAAAAAAGACAGAAAATAAATTTATGAAGTGACAAAAAATTAATTTCACCTGTTAAGTTATCTAACTTTTTTTCTTTATGTAGTTTTAAAATTATCCAACGACCACGACAGCAACAACAACAACAAAAACTGCATAAACCTTAAATGGTTAAACTAACTCAAGCTCCTTTTTAACAGCACACCATCAGCTTCATCTATCTAAGAAACTAACCAAGTCCGCAGCTATAGTTGCGTACGTACTTGTATATTTATGGATAACAAAGAGGAAACAAAAAGTTACACACACATAAGTAATAATGAATAGTAGTTGATGGTGAGGAAGAAGAAAGAATGAAAATGATAAAGAAAGCTGAGAAAGAGTGTAAACAAACCACAAAAACGAGGGTAAACTTTAAAGTGTTCATTTAATGATTCTTTCTTTTTTGTTCTCTATTTGTAGAATATTTTTAATACAAAACTTTTTAAAATTTGTTTTATACAAACTTTCTTTTTATGAAATTGTTATAAAATGGTTCTATATGCATACTGCACATTAAGTACAGAACGTCGCAAGTCAAAATTTTAAAATAAAAAAATATGTTGATCGTGCAGACGCAAAGCAATTAACATTAAAAAAAATTACATAAAAAAAAGATAGTGATGAGAAAGAAATGTTTGGAGTAGTTAAAAATGTGTAGTGTAAATCATTTCATTGAAAAAAGTAAATTTTAGAAAATTTTGAGTTGTGACGTTATTGTATTTAGATATATAGATTATTTTTGATTTGTATAAAATTTTCTATAAATTTTCAATACATAGAATACTTTTGTTTTTATTTCTTTTGGTAGCAAGGGTATATATCGCTTCGTCATTTCCTTTCTAATTTCGACATTATTAATTTCTGCCCCCATAAAGTAAAAACTTATGAATGGAAGAATCGACTAAGTAATTTTCGTCTATCCTGCTGTTCGTTTGACAGTCTGTCCGTACGAAATCAACTTATATTAGCCAAAATGAATTGCTATTGAAAACCAAGACAATCTCCTCCTAAACTTCATCATATATAATCATAAAAAAGTTTTTGATAAATCGATCACTAATTAGCGAAGTTATAGGCAAAAGTTATTTGGGAAAATATATATTTTTTGAAATACTGTATAACTCCTAGATCAGTTTTGGACACGCTAGTGATACCTCGAATATTATTCCTTAGAGAAGCAAACTAATCGGTTTTAAACTAACTGAGATATAAATACGACTTTTTCTGTGCTTTTGGTAAAATTTACAAAGGAAAATACATATTTCAGCCTTTGGACAACCGAGATGGCCAAATTAGTTCTCAAATAAACAGGCGTGACTAGTAGAATTAAATTCACTATAAAAAATTTTAAATCCATAATGGCGGCCACTACAAAATGGCATACAACAAGTATATACATGGGTCGAATATAGTATTTAAAAATATACCCCTTTCAGCATCCTCAATAATGATATCAAAATAAGGACTTGATCAGCTGAATACTGTTAATAAGTTAAAATTAAAAATGGTGTGCTAAAGAAAATTGCAAATATGAGTCTTATATAGTTATGACGACTTTGTCCCTTTCAAACCGCACAATTTTGGTACCAAATGATTGGTGTTGAAGAGTAGAATGTAAAAATTCAAAATCAAAGATTATAACGAAAATAATAAAGCAAGATTGTGTATAATATTCAATCTAAGATCCAGGTGTCGCAACGATATGGTCATTTTACCTTTTTATATAACGGTAAAGGGTATTCAGTACGACCGAATATAACACTTTTAATTGTTAATTTACAGCTTCAATTGTAAAAGATGTTCGATAAATTATTTAATTAAAAGTAAATGATTTTTTATAGTCTAACTTTGTAAAATTTTCTATAGATTTTCACTTCAAGATGTTTGTAACGAATTTTCCAATGAAAGAGTATTTTTAATTTATGTTTATAGGAAATCTTTGATAAATTTTCTCTCTAAACAAATTTTGCTTTAGCTTTCTAATTTGATAAAATTTTTATAAAAAATTTTCAAAATATATCGACTAAATTTCTTGATCTTTCTATTGATAATATATGATTTTTATTCCAGCTCTACATCACATTTTTTTTTTTTTTTTTTATAAAAAAAAAAAAAAAAAAAAAAAATTTTTAATAATGATTAATATTTCGAAATATTGGGGAAATATTGATCATTATCAAACAATTTTTTTTATAAAAAAACAAAAAAGCGATATCAAGCTTGAATAAATATCATATATCAAGTTTTCATAAAAAAGACTCGCTTAGTTGTATTTTTATTAAAACAATTTTGAAAAAATAATTTATTCATATTTTCAACAAATTTTTGTAGCAGAAAATTTTACATAAATTTTCTTTAAATTTTAATGTAAAGTTTTTAGAAAATTTTCTCTGAATGTAAAATTTTTCACAAATTCTCCATTTCTAGAATGTTTTCCGATTAATTTTTCTTTTACAGAAATTTTTCCTTATAGAACACATTTGCATATTTATATTGTTTGAAAATAAAATTA
Organism: Phyto melanocephala; assembly: GCA_941918925.1. Taxonomy (NCBI): domain Eukaryota; kingdom Metazoa; phylum Arthropoda; class Insecta; order Diptera; family Rhinophoridae; genus Phyto; species Phyto melanocephala. The sequence continues at coordinate 110,960,859 of OW799237.1, forward strand.
TGGTTTTTAAGGAGAGTTTTCCTTTTAACAAAAAAAGTTTTCTGCTAATTCTGTAATTATAAAATTTATTTTACAATTTTTATTCAAAGAACTTTTGCTAACGGTTCTCGTATTGAGACTTAAGCAATTTACTGCCTTCATTTGTTGGCTAATGTGGCTGCAGTTCATGTTGTTGCTACTATTTCTGTTGCTATTGTTGTTGTTCTTGTAATTGTTGTCGCAGTTTTAGATGACCACACTAGGCAGTAATAAAACTGTCACATGCTGCTAAAATGAGACAATATCAATATCATATTTAGTTCATCGTCGTTGTAACCCAAGTTGCCGCAAAAGTATTAGTAAATATTTGCGTCAGCAACCAGCAAACAGTATTATCTCCACATTTGGTGGCATGCGTTAGATATTGTATGCGATGTTATTACTCCTTTCTTCTGTCCACTGCTATGCAATTCAGTTCAGTTTAGATCAGTTTAGCTTAAGTTCAGCTCAAATGTAGTTTATTGCTGAGCTGGTTGAGTTGTATGTACGTGTTACGTGTGCGTTGAAATGTTGAACAAACTTTTTATTCAGATACATATTTGTTTTTTGGAAAATTATCATGATGTTGCAAGTTTACGCTTTTGGCTTTTAGAGAGTCTTAGTTTATTTAGCATTTATTTTTGTTTAGTTTTTTTTTTGCTTTTCACCAACATCTTTTACTATTTTAAGCGATAGTAGTTTCTGAAGAGTTATTAAAATGGTGACATGATCACTTATTTATGGGTGTGCGCACAAGCAATAGCACCCCAAGGATTAAATAGCCATGATAGAGGGATATTAAATATACAAACGTACACATGCATACTTATTTAGGTGCATATGTATTTTATAGAATAAAGCAAAGCCTGTTGGTTTATGCATTTATTTATTCACTGAATGTTTTCGAAGGCTGTAAAAGACAAACAATTGTGTTTGAAAAGGAATTTTAATAAATCAAAACAACTGTCATTAATAACTAACTGACTTACTTCGATTATGGTTTGATTCTTAGGTAATGAATAGAAATATATTTTTTTTAATTTTTCTTGGAGGTTGAGTTATTTGTCTCACAATTTCTTAAGTCGGGTAGATGTATAAGGCCTTCTAAAGTTGAAAGACTTTTATTCAAAAAGAAATGGGATACAACTCTATTATTTTAACAATTTTCACTTGATAACATTAACTTAGCAAGATCGTTGTGCTGGGTTATAGGAGCTATAGTTCCCCTTTTAAATATTTTTCTAATAAAATATGTGAAATATGGGAGAGGCTATAGGGGGCTTAGACCCTTTAGACATGTTTACTTACGCGATTGATTGATAGTATTGGGAAAAGTTATATAGTTTTATGTTTATTGTTTTTAGAATAATTATGTAATATTAAATTTTCAGTTAACATTACTACATTGTTTGGGCAAAGCATATGAATCATAACATTACCATATAAATTGCATCGTGTGGCACAACCTGTTAATAAAACGAAACTGTTTATTCTCTCGTACCCAAAAACACACAACTTTATATAGCGAACCCAAATACGTTACAATCTCGTGCAAAACTGCTTTAAGTAGTCCCAACGGTGTTCGTTTTAGGAACATGATATGTGGCCTCAACTGGACGGCATGAATCTGGGCTTCACGTAGTTTCAGCAAAACGAATCCACCTGCTACACTGCACATAAAAGAATCCATTTTTTGCAGTTACGATTTTCAAACCAAATCTTAAGAAATCCTGGGCTTTAATCTAAGATCCGATCACGTGTCATCAAAGCTGTGGACGTATATTCTATTCTACACTTAATCGCAATAAAACTTCCTTAGAATCCAATAAAAAAATCGCAATAGTCTGTTATGTTTTTATACCCTTCACAGTGAGTGTAAGGGTATATATCGTCGGTCTCATGTAGAAGGGCCCTCGTACTTTTTTCGAAATTGAGTTTTTCAGTGATTTCAATACATTTCACACAAATACACCACGACACAGAAATTGAACGCAATAGTATCAAAAATAACAGTTTTACAAAAGAAATTACGTTTTTACCTTCTCCTCTAAAATTATAATTATTTGAGTTAGAGCCTTTCTACATGAGACCGACGATATATAGGTTTGTCATTCCGTGTGAAATTTTTACACTTAGAGAGTCAATTAAGCACTGTTCGTCTGTCCATCTGTTCGTGTGTGTGTTGAAATCCACTTTTTACAGCCCCCAAACATTTTCAAGGCTCGTGTAAGGTACCAAAATATCAGAAATATTCGGGAGCAACAGGTATTGAAAATCAGAAAAATCGCTTTAGAAACAACTGAGATATGATGAAAAAAACCTAGACCACCTCGGCTTTTCACACCAATACAAACTGGAACGTAAGTCCGAATCCCAGTTAAGACAAAAAATTTTTTTATTTATTTATTTTTTTTATATAATTTTTTTTATATTTTTATTTTTTTTTAACTTACTCAATTTATAATTTTACAGTGGAAAGTGTAGAGGCAGATAAAGTGATTATAAAGATAATGAAGCATATATGTATGTATGTATGCACGTATTAATGAGATATTAATGAGATAAGTGGTGATACATACAAACACTTGTTATTGCATGACTTTACGTTGTGAAGGGTATATAAGTTTCGGCACGGCCGAATATAGTACTCTTACTTTTTTATTTTAAAATGAGAAAGGAAATAGCACTAATGCTAATTACTCTGTTATATACCTATGTACATATGTATGTTGTATATGTTAGAGACGTCTCCAGAATGTCTTTCAATTTCTTTTTCACTTTAAAACATAATTATAATGCACATATGATTGATAGCTGACGTGTTTTCTTCACTCCATAAAGTCTGGATATTTTATAAAATATATTTAATTTTGTGTAAACACACATAATGCTCTAATAACATACTCGTCTCCATGTAGTCTTCGGTTTTTAAAAGTTGGGTGGTCTCCACATAGTCTTTGGCCTTCAGTTAACCTACATGCTCACTGAATATTTCTCTTTGAAATTGTATTTGTTTTTGATTTATTCTGTATCCTTTTTTATATGACCAGATTTTTACTTCCCGATATCTGGGATTTTTTTAAGGGATTAAGTATTCAGTTTAGCATAATTAAAAAATGTGTCAGCAGTAACAAAATATATGTTTTCGAAAGTTGTTGTAAATAAAAAAAACATAAACACGAAAGTAATTCTATATATTTTTTTTAAATTTAAAACCATAATTTTGGAATTTGTTATTTTCTTTTAAAAACTTTAATTTGGCAAATAAAATTTTTTTTTTTAGATCTTTTTAAATTTATAGATATTTTTTCGCATTAAAATTCTATTTATTGAAAGTAATGCGAAATGTTTCAATAACAAACTGTCATTGTAAGTAATCACACCTTAATAGTCAACAATGACAAGGTCTCGACGATTACATGATCAAGTAAGAAGTTTTTTCAAATAAAAAAAAAAAAAAATTATAACTTCAATTACAACTCACAAATAAATATGAACAACAAATAATACCCAATTGAGAGTTTCATACTTAGGCACATACGAATGTCAATGAGTTTTGTCTTAAGAAATTAATATAAAAATCTATGAAAAGTCCAATAAAATATAAAATATGCTGTTGTTGTTGTAATCTATATGGCAAAGAGATTGTATTAAATTAAATTGAAATGGAATTGAATTGTTGTAATACCAGATAACTCTTTGCCCTCCCCAATTCAAAATGCATCATCATTGATTGTACGTACTCTGGTGTTCTTTTCTTACATAGTACTTTCGATCAAGATGAGAGGTGTGCTGTCAAAAAAAGTGAGTTGTTGTTGTGTTTGATTTGACATTGATGACTTTTTGACAACTGTGTAGACATTTCAAATACTCCATGTACATTTATTTCGTGTCTTTTTTTTATTTATTATTTATTTAAAGAAAAAACTTTTAGTTCAGGTCCGTTGTGTGCTTTTGCAGTTGTAGTTTTTGTTTTTAAGCGTTTGATTAAACTAAACAAAGTAAAATCGAAAAAAAAGAAGTAAAAGTGATGCCACCATCAAATGAGCAAAAAGTAAAAATAACGCGTGTATAAAAAAAGAGATCTCTCGTCATCACAATAAGGCAATGTGTGTGGTCAACCATATTTAATATTTTATTTCTTTAACTTGATCCAGTGTTGCCAAGGCTTATTAAACTTAAACTGTTATTTAAACTTAAACTTTTTATTTAAGTTTATATTCCATACTAATGTAAAGTATATTGTGCGTTCCTTTGAAGAAAAGTTTTCCCAAATTAAATTATAAATTATATCCTAGACGCGACTAGTGGAAGAGTCCTTTCAACATTACCACTTAGTAATTTTTGAAAATCCAAAGCCAAAATCCAAGTACAGCATAGTGCCCAAGTTAAAGCTCTCATATCTAAATTATACGCTCCAACACAGGACATTAGTGTTCCACTGTTTAATCCTCTTGTTCGCATAGTCTGCATGTTAGTCTCATTCGAGCTAGATGAGTTCTCAATTCTGTATAAATAGTTAATATTCTTCGTTTTAGAATTTCCGTCGTTCTCCTTAGTTTTTGGATTCTTTATAGACTATTCAAGGTAGAAGATTGGCAGTGAAGGTATAAAATAATGCCTTCTTCTACAAATCGATACAGATGCGACAACGTTCGTACGAGGGAAGTCCGAGTCGTCTAGCTTCTCGTACAAATTTAGATTTTTAATAACTATTTTTCTTTAGAATTTTGAAATATGTCGAGCAGAACAAATATCTGAATATCGCACATATATTACATTGAATATTTTTTTTGTTATGTGAATTATTGCACGTTCGTCGATTCGTCGAGCACATCTCTTACTTATTACTACTTTTCTTCCTATTGAATGCGTCGTTCATGCTTGCATTTTATAAAGTGTTAGCTGCTTTTGCTATGAGCAGTTTTAATATATAAGAGATTACAAAGTTCAATAAGATCGATTTTATAAGAAAATTAATTTATAAATAAGGCGAAAGAAAAAGTCGTTGTCGAATCGACGATCGTTAGTTGCAACAGATGTAAAATATGGTTAGTACTCCAGGACTAAGAAGATAAATTTCCAAGTACATAATTTATGCGACATGCTAAAAAATATCGAAATAAAATATTATCTTCTTTACTTAGAACGACTCAAAGTTTTGAATTGGACCTAAATAACGATGTGCTATTTTATTGCATCATCCGAAATTTAAAGTCGTACTGACATCGGATGTGATATTGGCTCTATTTTGCTGAGAATGATTAACTTACTACAGACAATAATAGAAATATTACAGTTAAAAACAATAAAATAAAATATTAAAAACAATTAAAACAAAACGGCATCACTAAGTCGCACACACAGAAGTTCATACACATCTGAATGTTAGATCATACAAGTATACACCTGAAACAATCTGGCAACTGATAACAAATTATTTATAAAGAGGCTGTAGATAAATGATAGTGTTGAGAATATTTGGAAAAAGTTAAAATAACAAAACGTTACGAATGTTAGAGTTATGATTATTGTTATTGTGACATAAGACAATAACAATAAAATATATTTACGAATTTACATAAGAAATCCATATCATCATTAGCAAATATTAATTGCTTAACTTAAAATGAACAGTTTTGTGTGGTCTCACTGAAATAAATCTTAGCGAATGCGCTACACATATGCTTCTGTCAGTAGGAAATACGAGACATCTTGACATCTCTCTCAGTGATAACATGAAGCACAAACTCTTTGCAAACTAGGGTGATCGACTCGGTTTTTAACCGTGGATAACCCGGTTTTTTACTGTTTCAGCTGGCGGTTTTTTTTCCAAATGTTAATTTTTCGAATGTCGAATACACCGGTTTTTTTACTCACAAAAGCCGGTTTTTTTCAATTTTTAGTTTTATTTTCATTTACCATTGTAACCATACGTACCATACAATATTTATTACTCAAAAAATTAAAAAAAAATCAGATAATTTATTAAATACTCTTTCATTATATTGTAAGAAATTTATTTGTTGTTGCAAAACAAATGTAAAATAAGAAAAATAATTAGGCTTAAATGTTATTTGTTGGAGAGCAGGTATTTTATACGTTGTTGCGCTTATAATTTGCTGTGATAATTAACTGTTCAGTTAAGTTTTTTAATTAAATTATTGTACTTTGCAATAATTTTTGATCTCATTTTCGAATTTAATAATATTTTGCTTCTATGAAATTTAGCGACTTGTACTAAAGAGTACCCTTGGCTTAACTAATATTTTTGATAACATATGACTTGTATACTGAAATAGTTTTGCACACAAGGGGTTATTATTACAACTTGCCTACAAAGTTAATGTTAGTAAAAGGTAAATTTGACTACAGTGAGCAGTGAATTGACTTTTTAATATTCTTCATTATTACAACCTCCTGTAACAAAGTTTTTTTTATTTTAAATAACGACATTTTATAATAAATAATGCCATTGAATTTGTGTCAACTTAAAATACAATTAAACCATAAAAAACTAGTTAATACCTATATCTGTATATCTGTCATGGGTATAAGAAATAATTATATTTTATGTATTCGACCGGTTAACCGGTTTTTTTTTATAAATTTTCAAAAAAGCAACCGGTTTTTTCTTTAATTCTAAATTTCAAACTATTTGAAAACCGGTTTCTTAAAAATGTCGAATTATCGATCACCCTATTGCAAACTCAATGTCTGGTAGGCATGTAGCAAATTTTTACTAAAGATTTGTCATATGGTTACGTGGTGGCAAATATTGTACAAATAATTAATATCACTTTTCATAGGTGTTCTCGGTTCAAAAATGTTCCTCACAAAACGATATTTCTCTCACGTTTTTAAAGGGGTTTGGAAGCGGAGGATGATTATTAGTTATTCAGTATCTAGTTACATATATGAACAAAAACCTATTCAAAACTTCATTTTCTTAAGCAGTTCTGATAAAAAAAATAATTTCGTTTGGTGCAAAAACTTTTTTGCAATTTTGCAAAAAAATAAAAATAAAAATAGAATAATAAAATGGGCCTTCATATCTTTTCATGCTCTTTGCGAATATGCAATTCCATTTGTACTATTTGCAACAATTCTTTTGTCAAATGTCTGGTCTGCGATCTAGTCTATGGTTTAGTGTATAATCTGCTCGATATTTTTAGTGAATTTTCTCTGTATCTTATTTACATTTACATACTTATTTCATACACTTATACCACATGTAGGGTAGTTTCTATACCTGCCCACCTTTTTTTTTACCGTTTTCGTTTTGTTTTTTTTTTAGATAATCAAATATTAAAATAATTTTGTTTTTATTAGAAAAACAACAAAACAAAAAGTAAAAGTGTTAATTTCAACCATAAACTTTAAGTGTTTGTTGGTGTGGGAGCTAGAGTTGGGCTTTTATCTCAATTATCTTTTGGAAATGTTGGTGGTCCAAATACTGGTATTTCATATTGTTATTTTGAGAAGAATAGAGTTTTCTGTTCGAACTATTGGCTATCAGTCAGTACAGTGTCTTCACAACGAACTTGCTGTAGGTTGAGCCAAATCTTAAGAAGTCGAAGTAGATTCAAGAACTGAATAGGCCAACACTTAGGAGATTAAGTAGTGTAGTAACCGGCCATATGAAGCTGAGAACTCATCTATCATGCATTCGCTTTGCAAATGAAACGGCATGTAGAATATGTGTGGAAGAAGGTTAGACTTTTAAACATTATATTTGTTAGTGTCCTTGGTTTTGCTTATTAGACGCGAGAACGTTAATAAGGACATTATGCCGAACTTGGCACACGGAAGGAGCTTGGAAATCCCTAAGGAAATACATTGAACGGACTGTGTTTTTGGCCATATATTTTTGAGATTATGGCAATTTATTAAGGAAATTTCGTGTTCCTAAAATAGATTTGGCCCATTAGTGCCCTTTTTTTCAACCTAACCCAAGCTTACGCTTGAACAATGTTAAGAATTATTGCAAATTTATATCCAAAGTACCGAAACTGTGCGTTTGTAGAAAAAAGTTTTGGCCGAAATGAAATAGCCAACGCGATCGATGTACTTGCTAGTGGACAGACCCTCATCGTACGAAACATACCGAATATAATGCGACTGCTGTGTGCAACTCAATCCAAGAATATCGACTTGCCATCGATCCCTACTCAATATTTCAGGCACCAGCATTATGACATTTTTGCACAAAGATCTCAAATTAAAATCAAATCAAATAGATTTAAAAGTTGCAAGAAAGTTTGCAAAAACGATTATCCACTTCGTAACAGCCTCTTATTAAACACTTTACAAAAGTTCCAATCGGAAACTCGAACTTGGCTAAAAATATTGCATTTTCTTAAAAGGCACATTTTCATCTTGTCGGTTTTATATGTACGTACATGCATGGGGATACCAAAGCAGACCTCCTTCATAAACGGATCTCTTTTCAACTCTCTTAGTTCCTAAATGATTACAAGGATACCGAAGAAGTAATGTGCTACCACAGACGTTTACTATAGACTATCACGACTTCACATTGTGGACTGATGATTATCTACAAACCTCATCTCAGCGTCCTTCGTAATCGCCAGAATTTACCCCAGAGTAATTTCCACCATAGCAGTCTCATCCAACTTGTGCTTGCCGCTGGTACTAAGTGTATTGCCTCTACAACTTTAATCTTGTGCAGATGATATTTGAAGTTACCACGCCCTGTATCCAGAGAAGACATCCAGCCCAGGGTCCTTCGACCATAGCCGAGTAGCTTAACTGCATTCCTGCCAAGAGGCTCGCGGCGGTTATATTAACAAACAAAATTGTCGCATCAGGAAATTGGAAAAACTGTTCGTTGTTCTCGAGAAGCCAACACATTCAGAAAAGTTGACATAATTTTTTTCGCGAAAAAGCTAATAGCATTTTAGTAATCTGCGAGCTCTACGTAGTTCTTTAGTATGTTATCAGCCGTCCTGATGATGTAATAAATAAATTTTTAATTGTTTTTGTAGAAAACATTAAATAAAGTTTTAACAATTTGTCAAGTCAGCCGCGATACCCACGTGAATGAAATGGTATTCCGTTAATAATGGATATTTTTGTTATTTCTAATAAAGGAATGATAACTGAACGGCATCGATCTGGACGATATATGGTTTTAATAAGACGACGCCATCCGTCACACAGTGCCCGAAACAATTCATTTATTGCAGTAACGATTTCCAGAATAAATTATTTAATAAAATTCTGATGTCAACTGGCCACCAAGTTCATGCGATCTAATGCCGTGTGATTTTTTGTTGGTTTTTTAAGATCCGAGATGTTCTGTTATTCGAGCCGTGGAGGCCATTTAACCCTTCCTTCCTGCCTTCTTTACAATCCAATAAAAAATAAAAAGTTAATTCTTACTGAGAGAGCCTTTACATATATTTTTATTTATTTATTTATTGTCTATTGATTATATGTCCTTACAGACTATAGTAAAATACAAATCACCGATATACTATATAAAATGATATTTCTTTATGCAATTTCCCTACTTTCATTAAGGGTCAATAAGGTTGTGGTAGTTATTAAAGTTTTCACATTCACGACCAAAAGGATAATTATTAGCATAGTTGGATCTATAATATTTAAAGTTAAGCAGACGGAAGTTGCGAGTTGGTTTGCTTGGAACATTAAAAGTTATTTTACTTAGGTAAGTAGGCAGGTAGGTAAGGCTCACCCGGAGACCATTACGGTCCATTGTGACGCCTTAATATGGAAATAAAGAGAAGAATAAAGATAAAAATAGTTAGAATAGAAGAGAAAGAGAAGCAGACAAGTTCAGAGTCTTTGGAGGGAATCGAACCCGCTACCCCCAAACTAGCAGACCAGCACACTACTGACTAGTCCACCGGGGCACCCTTACTTAGCAGGAATTCAAAATCGACATAGCCTTGAATTAGGCCCAGCACAAATGAAAAACTCAACATTAAATGAGACAGAGTCTGCTTTCGTATAAAGATAGTAAAAACGAATTCCATCCAAGGCCATGTAGACAAAATGTTAAAAACTTTTTTTGCACGGACTCGTTACTATCAATATGAATATTAAAGTAAGGATCCCATATAATGGATCCGTATGCCAGAATAGGTCGAAGTAGCGATGTATATGATTGTTCCGTATTATAAGGATCTATAAATTCTTTGTACCACCTCTTTATAAATCCAAGAACACAATTTATTTTGTCAACAACTACGAGATATGGTCACGAAAATTTCATTGGTGATCAAGCAAAATACCAAGATCAATAAAGTTCAGAACTTTATCATTTTCATACACATTAATGCAATAAAAAAATCCAATTTCTTAATTCTGAAAAAGGACATGTGTTTACATTTGTTTATATTCAGCTCCATTAGGTTGGATTCAAAGCAAAAAATATTAAACGAAAAATTTCTGACTGAACTAATATCACCTGATGAATAAATATGCCTTAAGTTGACTTGGTATTTGCTCATACACTTATAATTTTTGCAATGATAGGGTAAGACCATTCAATGTTTTGCGAAATTCAATTAAAGTTTTCAATTGTTTTTTTTCCAATTAAGCTTTTTTGAGTAGTAAACGAAATAAAATATTTTTCTCTTTTGCAAATCTGACATAAAACTAGATTATTTTGACAAATATTGTACAGGTGGTATGTATAACGTTTGTAACTAAGAATTAAATACAAGCAACAAACGAAGCTACACACAGTAACTGTCAAACAGGCACATCTTAAGCAACAACAACACAATAACAAAATCTTATTTAAGTGGCAACAACTCATCATAATATTTTGACACTTAAGTGTCATTAACAACAACGTGGTATGATTATAACTTATTTCTTTTTTTTTAAATTTAATTTTCCAATATAATCACATATTGAAAGATTTCATATACTTTTATTTTATTATTTTCCTACAGTGAAAGACTGGATGGAGTGTTTATTAAGTGGAAATTACAATTGCTTTATCAATTTAGAGTGTAGCAGAGCGAAATGGAGTAGTAGTAAGTGAATGAATCGTGTGTGTGATTGGTTTAAATCTCTTAAAATAAGAGCCACACTTTCAACATTCAAGTGCTAAATAAATAATAAATATAAATGAATAATCTTATGCCTCAATTTATCACTTGTTATCATAAAATGCTGTATCATGTTCTCAGCAAATCTTGAAAAGATGATGAGAGATAAATGAAAAAAAAATGTTTCATATTTGTGAGAATATTTTTGTTTTACACATTTGAGTTTCAAAATCATACCGATAAAATAGGAATCCCAAAAAATTATCTCTAATAATTTCTAAAATTATTGAAAATTTTCAAACTCGTCGAACCTAAAAGTTAATTATTTTATTATTGATTTTGGCTGCCTTTAGGTATTACTTAATTATAATAAGAGCAACACTTGATTATTCTCACATTAGTTTCCACATGTATTAAACTACTGCATCTTGATTTCAATCTTCAACTTAGTTGTCATATCTCTGGTCATGATTGATTTTAAGAATGTTTATTGGAAGCTGTTACCAACCAGCAGCATTTTGCCTGATCATTTTGCTGTTGTCTTCCCTTTTATCGTTTTAATATCTTTAAACGCTGTAATCATGCCCCAAACCAGCAAACAGCAACAGTTTACAACACCTACCAGGACTTGACCCTTTGCTCATCAAGAGAAGTGGAGGATGCGGCAAGTATTGTAGATCATTTCATTAATTTCTTCTTCCACCATATTCATTTATTATTGTTGTTGTTGTTGTCGTTGTTGATTTAACCAAAAAAAAAAAAGGTACTGCACGTACTTTTTTAAACATTTAAATTTTGTACACTTTTCAAGTTGCAGCATAACCACATCTGCAGTAATAAAGTGCATGCAGCACAGTGGAACAAGACATTGCGAGAGAGAACGTCCTTAGTATTTAATAAAATTTATTTGTTTCGCTTTTAATTTAGTCAGCCAGTTAGTCTGTTTGTCGTCATTCTAGAGCCAAAGTCATATCATGATATTCATATGCTTTTTTGTGTCTTTGGAAACTTCATTATTATCATTTACTTGCATATCATAATCATGCTCATTTGTATGTGAGAGTTCCCCTTCTTGTATTCCTTTTAAGTCCCTTTTGACAGTGTGCGGTTGTGGCTTTCAGCGCAATTGCTTAAGCTTTATTAAAGACAAGATTTAAACCCTGTACATTTGGTTCTGTACTCGTAGTACTTCAGTTTTTTTTTTTTATTATTGTTTTGCTTCTCGTTTTTTGTTGTTATTGTTGCTGTGGCACTACGATTTGTGTTCTTTTCTGTTCGGTTGTTATGTGTAGTAAAATATTTGTTCCCTGTCAACTTGGGTGGTCTTTTTATTCAGCTTGTTGTTCTCTGTTGCGATTTTCTTTTTTTGTTTGTTTGTTAAAAAACTTTATTTGAAGCCTGCTGCATATGGCACATGCATGCCTGTTTTAACTGCAGCTTAACTAAAGCTTTTCTTTATTGTTGTGTGTTGCAGCCGAAGTGGCAGCAAACATGTAGAGGGTTAAAGTCTCATTCGAACAGAAGAAGAGTTGTAATAATCATTTAAAAAAATATATGTTTGAAAATATGCCAAATCCTGTTTGTTTTCTAGGAATGAAGAATAATTGAAATTATGTACGTTTTGGCTTTTCTTTGGAATGTAGTTTTCTAACAAAATGATTTAATGTTTTTCTGCTGATTTAAACCAATTAAATGGAGACCGACAAAGGTAGAGTCCACTAAGGGTAAATGTTTAATAATTTTGTGAACATATTCAAAACTTAGACAACTATTTAAGCCACTTATCGAAATGTTTCGAACGTTTTAAATTAAGTCAACATTTATCGAAATATTTTGAACTTGATATTGTAATATAACCAAGATAAACGGTGTTGATAGCGGTGAATTTGTTTTTATTCGAAATATAATAATTTGTAAAACAGATAATTCAGCTAGCTGGGTTAAAATACAATCATAATATAAAATTTTTGATTTATTTTGCAGCGAGAGTAACTGGTATGACTTCAAAAGCGGAAATTATCTGTAGCTTACCGGTGTATGCCAGGGACTTCTTATAGTCTCACAAAAAATAATCAAGCAATGTTAAATCACATGACTCGACTAAACAGGATTAAAAAAAGTCTAAATTTATCCTGAATAGGGATAAATAGACAACGTTGCTTCGGGAAAATAACATCATATTATAAAATTATCGTTAACAATAGGTTAAACAATAGTATGATTACAAAGCAATCAAGCTATGATTTTGATTTAATAATAATTTGTTGTTAACGGCTCTTTTTCCTATGGAATATATTTTATTATACCCTTCACGCGACAGTGTAAAAGGGTATATATGAGTTTGTCATTCCGTCTGAAAATATATAAAAATTTATTTTTTGAAAGCTTATAAAAAGTTGAGTCGATTAAGCATTATCCTTCTGTCTGTCCGTCTATATGTTGAAATTATCTTTTTGGCATCGCCAAGACGCGTGTAAGGTATCAAAATATCAAAAATATTCAGGAGCAGATTTGTGTTGGAAATCAGCATGATCGCCCCATAACCGTCTGAGATATGAGCATATAAACACGACTGCCTCTGTTTTTTCGCTTATTAATAACACAAAAATTAAATTTTTCCGGCCCTAGAATTACTTATAGACACGGTAAATTTTAGACAAATTGTTCACTAATCGGCAAAGTTATAGGCAAAAATTATTATAAAATATATATATTTTTTAAATATATCAAAATTTTTAAAAACTTTTAAATTATTTTTGAACACGCTTAAGATGCCAAATTATAAGCCGTAGTCTCGGAAATTATTTCTAAGAAAAACTTACAAATCGCCTTGAAACCAACTGAGATCTAAGCACCAAAGTACAACTGCTTCGGTGTTTTTTCTAAAATTTACAAACGAAAATAGATATTTTTCAGTTTCTATACAACCAAGAGAGCCAATATGGGTATCAAATTAAACGACTTGAATACAGCTATCTATTTAAAAATTCAAAATCAAAGATGACGTCGGAAAAAATAAAGAGGATACCATATCTTAATCTAGGCTTAGCTACGATGTGGTTATTATACCTTAGTACATGATGGTGAAGGGTACTATTAGATCCGCCATGGCCGAATATAGCGTGTATGTGTTTGTGTGAGTGTGTTAGCTATAGACTCCGAAACTTTAAAACCGTTCGGACTCAAACTTCGGCAAGTTGTTGTACACATTCTAGGGAGTGTTTATGGGTGGTACAAAAAGGGCGGGGCCACGCCCAGAAGAAATTAGTTATCAATTTTAGCTACTTGCACTTGACCGATTTTCCTGAAACTTTGCACACATATTGAGCTGTCATGACTATATAATTTCGTGATTAGAAAAGTGGGCGGGGCCACGCCCATAAAAAAAAGTTATAATTTTGAGGTACTTGCACTGGACCGATTTTTCTGAAACTTTGCACACATATTGAGCTGTTATGACTATACAGTTTAGTGATTAGAAAAGTGGGAAGTGCCACGCTTATAAAAAAAAACTTATAATTTTTAGCTTCTTGCACTTGATATTCAATTAAAATTCAGAATACATTTTTATTCATTAAGGGGCGTATCAACGCGCGCCGGGCTTGGCTAGTATAACTAATAACGAAAAATCAATCATTTGCTTTAGAAAATAGCAAAGATTGTCCATTTGATTTGTGGTCATTATAAAATACTAGCATAATACTTTAATTAAACATTGTATGTTGCTGTTAGATTGTGATTATTGCAACCATGTTTTTTCTTCAAGTGTAGCGTGTACGTGTGACACTTGCAAATTCATCAGTTAGCAAAACTCAAAAATTTAGTTTAATGCAATCTTGCTACATTAAATTAAACCTACAAAAATAGTAAATCATGTTTAAGTATTGATACACGATGCGCTATAACGCTATGGTACGATATGACTAAAAGGCTTAATTTGAGAAGAAACTAAAAGGAATCTTAATGATGATTGAAGTTTAAAGTTTTTGTTTTTTTCAACATACAACTTGTAAATTGATATTTTTATTGAAAATTAATCGCCTGGGTATATAACGAGCGTATGCTAGTGCCTAAGTATCATGGGAACTTTATTTTCGAGTATTTGTATTTGATTTTTAAAACTGAAATCGTATTATATAAATTTCAATATTACTTAAGATAAATTATGTTTAATAAGTGAATATTTAGCTGTTCCAGTTCCACAGAGTATTTGATGGCTTTTGTTGATGTTGCTGGTGCTTGTAAAAATATTTCTTTTAGCAACGTCTTTACAGTGGATGATGGTGTTTGTCAAGTTTCATTATTATCTGCCGTTTAGAATTGTTTATTAAAATTTCCATTAGAGTATGACTTATTTTTTTTTATTGTTTTGTGAATTTTTTATTTTTTGTTTCTGTTTTCGTTTTAAATTTTTGTTATTTATTTGATTGCATTAGTTCGATATAACGATCGAATTCAATTAGGAATATAAAATGTTTGTTTTTATTTCATGTGTGTGTGTGTGTTTGTGTATGTGAGAATTTTTAAGCAGCAAACAACCAAGCAATGTGTCATTCATTCAGTCAGTTAGTCAGTCAGTCATATTTATTACCATACCCATACCAATATCAATATTTATTTATGCAATAACAACAATACCTGCATTCGTTTGTTCATTCATACAAATAACCGTCCATTCATTCTTTCATTCATTCACCCATTGAGATCATTGAGTTATGAGCTCATCAATTTGTATGATGATGGATTGTTGTGATGTGGTAGATAAATTAGTTTTAAACATTTTTGTTTATTTTCATAATTAATTTACGTTGGTGTGTTGCTTACAAATAGTACAAAACTCTCTAGTATTCCGTTGATTTCATACGTTTTTTATTCAAACCATTCATTAGTTGAATAAAGAAAGAAACTTTGGTAGTTTTGTGCTAGTTTTTTTTGATTTATTTCTGTTTAACTGGGAAATCTAATAAATTTAAATAGTGAGTGTGCCAATTTTGAATTCTGTAATCTTGTTTCGATTGTTAATTGTTATTTTTTTTTCAAAGAATTATAAAAGTAAATGGAAATTTTTCTTTTAATACACAATTATCACAATGAGGTCTGTTGTGACTCCTGATTATAAAAATATTTATTATGTTGTTGAACTAATTGGAACTGAACTTTAAAATATAATTTTATATTTTAACAAAATTAATATTTCTTAAAAAAATAAGCATTTATTTGATTACAGGGTCTAATGATATTAACACGATTTAAAAATCGATCTGGTGATAGTAAATAGTGTCTTAAAAGCATAATTTCACTCCTAAAAAAATGCTATTTAAAATTGATTTTTCTTTTCATATAAAATACTTAAACTTTTACGATAATTTTCTATTTTTTTGAATGCGTTGAAATACATTGCGAGCCACTACAGGCATTTTCTTGTGAATAGGTAACGATTTCACATTGCATCTGGTGATTGCCAAAAATTCTATTTGTACAGTCCTTTGTTATCACCAACATCTGCGTTATACTGAGGATCCCTATAGCATTGACACTTAATGTGTGTATATCTGTGGTCTTACGTCTAAAGCGATCGGTGTATCCCTTACCTTTTTTTGGGCACGAGGTCCAAAACTATCCAATGTCCCATCATTAAAAATATTCATGTCGCTATTCATACCTTCATTGTGCATGGAAAAATTCGCTGTAAGCGTGAGATGCAACACCTTCACTCGACTCATACACTCCATCGGCAACTAAATCTTCCTTACCTTTCTATGTGCGATGTCTTAGATTTTTCTATGACACAGCCGGAAATGTTTATAATACCTCAATTCCCCCTACACTACACCAAGGCAATTCTGTCTCTTAGGTCAAAGACCATTACTTCTTAATTAGTTGGCCAATGCAAGAAAGAATTCTTCAGGCTGGGTCAACTGACCGACATTGCTCTAGTCAAGTTTAATTTAGTTTGGCTGTTTTGAAAATCTCTAACTCAAATACAGTCGCAAACTCGTTAAGGACTGTCAGAAGCAACAGTTCCAGACACTTTTTTAAGATAGTCATAAACAGGTGGCGTCGACTGGATACATGTAGTCAAGGCTAAGTTTACCTGGCCCTCTCTTGATATAAAGGGCACATCTTAACTTACGAGCTGAGATCGGAAGGGCATCTTGTTGTTGCTGGCAGTATTAACGTTTTACCGGATTTTAAGGAAATATTCAAGTCGACACGGATTTCCGTCAAACAACCATTGTCGCAGCTGTGTAGATGTAGAGAAAGTGAAATCGGGTTTCCACCTTTTTTGCGAATGTCCTGACCTAGCTGCCAAGAGACACAGAATCCTAGACATATATATACTAAGCTAACTTTTATTCAGAATTCGAGGTCAGACTGAACAATCTACTGGTATAACTTAGGGCTACGGGTTGAATCTAGCACCCCATGCACAAATACCCAAGTAACCCAAGCCACAACAACAATCCCCCTCACCATCCCTTAGACATACTTAAAGAGAAACCAAATGTAAACTATCACGACAACTAGCCATGCAGTGGCTGCGTTTTTTGATATGTTCGTTTGTTAAGAATATGTCAATTAAAAACCTTGTACTGGTTTGTAGTTCGTTGTAGCTTGGCCTTAAGCGCGCACATTGACATAAGGCTAAAGGTGTAAAACTCATCCTATATATTAACTCAGGTGTCAAACTACTTGTACACCAAATTTCAATAAATTTCATGATGTTCAGGAAGATAAACAGAAAGACAGGTTGGCAAACATTTTTTGAAGTTGGCGTTTTGTAGCTGAAAACGATTTTAAACACCGTAATCAAAAGTATTACTACGAGTCTACACTTCTTAATTTCATATTTTAATAAATGACTACAAATTAAGATTTTATTTTTTGTTAAAAATTATTAGCAAAGCTACTTTGCAAACTGATCTCGTCTTTCATCGTTTTCAATCAGTTTTTATGTCAAAATCATTTTTTTCATCACATAACTGAATAAGTACCTTTTTTTAATTATTAGTGCATACTTAAGGATTACTCATGTATATAATAGGCGCCTTTAACACACTATTCCATTGCATGGGCTTCCTGTCCTTGGTGATAAGTAACTTAACTGCCATAAAACTAGAAGAAAATACAGAAACTTCAAATTCTACCTACCCTGATTGGAGATTAGGCGATCATATCTGGATGGGATTTTTTACCTGTACAATTGAAGAAATTTTAGGATACTACACGGATAAAACCATAATTGGGTTAGGGCTTGAACTTTTTTCTGTTTGAGGAATAAAGAGGATACATTTTTACCATTCCTTTTTTCAGGTATCTCAAAAAGACTTGAACCTGATCCAAGTACGACCATTAAGAATTGTAGTCTTCTTTTACAACCTAACCTTTCTAATTAAATACACACATCATCAAATAATCTAATGGCTCTTTTAACTTTTTATTTAAATTTGAAACACTTACATATTTTTTTAACCATCATATTAACTATCTAGTAGATATGCAAACAGGTTGACATAGAGTAGACTTTGAACTAAAAAACATTAAGTTCATTGGTTGAACATTTGTCGCATGCATATGTATTTATGTATGCAAAAAATATATTGTTAAAAATGTGGCAGTATATGTGGCAAAGTTATCACTCTACAGGAGAGTACTCCAACTCTTTTATACTTGAAAAGAAGAATTTATCAAAAACTTTTACTCAAAATTTGATTGTACTTTATTTAGTTTTTAGGTTTGGATGTTATTGGAAATTTATCCCGATTATTCACTGCACATATGTATGTATGTATCCTGTACGTATATTTATAAAAAAAAGGTGTACTAATAATAATAAGGGGAAATTTTATTACAGTATAATTTCTTATCCCGATTATTATGCCGACGACGTTGCGCATTGGCTTATAAAATAATTTTTTTAATATTGAGACTTTTTTTTAAAAATTTTCTAAAATAATATAACCCAGCAAAAAAATGTTGCTCTAGTTCAATGTGAATAACATTTTTCATGACTTTTAATTCATAAGTGCAAAAGGAGCCATAAAGAATGCCTTCTCCAACTACAAAATAGTTAGTCTTTAGTGATGTGCTTTAAAATGCATGCAAATGCATGCAAAATATCTTAAATAATTAATGTAAACAAACATTATTAACTCATGAAACATGGGTTTCTTTTCATCGGCTCATTTGTTCATCATTTGTTAATATATTTACATAAACACATGGAATCCAATGACACGTTAATGTTAAAATCATGCATGTTTCACCTAAATTGAACCACTTCATCATGGGTTGAACTCATGCATTCACTATTTCTTGTGCATGTCTTTTTTTGCTTTTTGTAGAAAATCTGTTTTATATCAATAGTTTTTTTTAATGTTGAGCTTGAGATCACTTTTTTTTACAAAAAATAGTTTTAATATTATTTTCAAAAATATATGGGAAAGTATAAACAACTAAGAACAATTAACAATATGAAAACAATTTTCAATATTAAAAACAATTATTGATATAAATAAAAAAGATCGAAAACATTTATGTATTTATTATTTGAAAATCTGTTTTATTAACCTGTGTTCTGAACAAGGCAATAAGCATGGCGTAATTATAAAAGGTGATGGCAATTCGGAGAGGATTTTACGATAGAATTCATTTATATAAAGTCTGACAATAGTAAATTATAGGAGAAGCGAGAGAGAGAATGTATAAAATTTTGACATGTGAAAAGTACCAGCTGATAAATTGAGGCTACCTGGTCTAATATACCTTGGCAATAAGAACATATTTTTTAAGAAAATTTAATGATAATTTGTAAAAGTTTTTTTTTACCAAAATTTTATTTTAACGAAATGTTTCAAGAATTTCATTTATTAGAACTATATTTATCAAAAACTATAAAATAATTGAATATTTTCGTAAAATAGGTAGTTTTTCTAACATTTTCCTTAAACGTATAATTTAATCGAAATTTCCACACAAGTAGAAAATTATCAAAAGTTATCTAAAATTTAATAAAAGTGATGAAGAAGGTGTCCCAAATTCACATAAAAAATATGACTGTGATGAACTATCAAATTTAAATGTCCGATTTTGTAAAAATTTTGTTAAAAGATTTTTTTAACGGATTTCTCAGAGGCGACTTACATATACTCCAGACGTCGCGTCTTTGCAGATTCTCAGCCGTTCACCGCAGGTATCTGATTAGTAATGACAGCACAATAAACATGCTAAACACAGTATTATTATTTTAGGACAGTTTTTACTTGAAAAGCAACAACAACTTTTTAAACTATTGTAAAAGCCTAGAACATTGTGACAATATAAATGCAGTAATTGTATATGTGACCTTCTCCGAGAAAAGGGACCTAGTATGTAAAAATAAGGTTTTGAGAAAAACGCATTTAAAGTTTCATAACGCATTATTACTGTGAACACACCTTCAGTTGGGAGATGCGATTTGGTATGGTTAGTTATGATTGGGTGCCGACTTTGGTGACGTATTTTTTTTCGCTTATTGTGTGACGATACCTTTGATATTGTTGCTGCTCTGTTTGTTATGATATCGATACTTGATTCATAAGCCGCAACCAGTGTTCGTTTTGTACTTTTTTATGGGGTAAATAAATTTTTTTTGCGAAATCTAAGTCATTTCATCTTATTCTACACCCTTTTAGGTACCCATAATCCACTCTTAAGTCCAAACCCGTTTTTCGACACACTAGGTCCCTTTTTTCGGAGAAGGTCACATATAGAGAATTTTTAAAATTGTCTTTTCTACTTTTAGACAAAAACTTAAAAGTATTATAAAAAAAAAAAAATTATTGTATTTAGGTTTAAGTTTATATTTTTAAATTTCATAAGGAAATTCTTTTTCTTTACATAAAGAAATTCACCTGTAATATTGTTTTGTTGGTATATAATTTAACTAAAATGTGTTAATCAATGAAAATTTACAGTTATCTTTTTAAAAAAAATATTTTTAGGCCTATTGACTACCCAATATTACCAGTGTAGGGTCTTCTAAACAATTAATAGCATTAGCAAGAACAAGCCCCCTTTTAAAACTGTCACAAAACAGTAACAAAAACAACAAAACAAAACAATACAAATAAACAGTGGCATATTGAACTAACAAATGTCCAAAAAGACGACATTTTAACTGTTTTCGTTGTAGTTTTATTTGGTTTTTGAAAACATACAATAATAACAACAACCACAACAACAACAAAAAACATAAACAAACAGAACGTTATTTTTTTTATTAGTGAAATTGTTACTGAAGTTGGCACTTGTAGCCACTTGTTGTATTTAACTTTTGTTAAATGTTTTGTTGTTTTGTTGCTACTATTTACAACAAATGCTGATGCTGTTGCTGCTATTATAACTTGAGTTACTTATGTAGTTCATATGTAAGCATGTTAATGGTATTGCTGTTTTTGTGCTAGTAATGACATGAATTGTTGTTATTATTGCTGCATTTTCATTGTTGTTCATTTATTCGCTGAATAGAAAAGCAAATCGTCTCACACAAGATCCTACAGGCAGTAGGTAGAATCTTTGTTAAGTTCTTCCTCTATGGCATATTAAATCAGATGGTGTGTTTGTGTATGTTATGGCTGGTCCAAAGTCAGGTTGTAAAACTTTTTAATAATTTAGAAATTCAAGAACGAATAGCTTTTGTAGCAAATTACGAGAGTAAATATATTAAAATTAATAATGTATAATCGTGAAAAAAAAATTGTTTTATAAAAGGACAATATAGATACTCTTTTAAAGGGATATTTTAAAAGAAGTTTACGTTGGAACCTGAGGGGTTACTCTGTAATTCGATTCGTAAGAACACGGTTTCGAATTACAATGTACAAAGCATAAGAATTCGAAAAAATTTACTTCCAATTGAATTACGGGGTAACCCCTCTGTATTGTAGGGGTGTATGGGTTGATAATTTTTGCACATTGCCATTGCAGACGATAGGACTCCTGGATTATACAACTACTATATGTGCGAAAGATTTAAGTAAATATTTCAAACAGTTTTGTGACTTTAACCCTCTTACTATTCTATATAAAGTTATTTTGTTTAACACTCTTCTGTGTACAAAAAAATTAACAATTTTCAAATATAATGATTGAACTCTTTGACTGCTCTACAATTTATTTATCTTATTGTTGTTACTGTCAGCAAGTTTACTACATTTTTGCTATTTACTTTTTGTTAATATATATTTGTTTTTGTAGTGTTTTTGCTGTTGCCTTTGTTGTAAAAAATGTTACGCATCACTCTGTTAATAATTTTTTTTAATGTCTTTTTAATTTTGCTGTAGTACCTTAAACGAAATTGAACAAAAACCAACAAATTCATGCATGGTTGCATTCGATGGTCGCTGAAGTCAGGTCCAAATGACAGACTTAACTCGAACTGAAGTAAGTGACTGACTAGCAGACTTAAAAACTAACCGAATGAATGGCTGAATAGCAGATGACGAAGTGAATAAAATAGTCAAGATGGTTGTTGATGTTGTTTATACGTTTTAATGTTGTGAAGGATGTGTGTATGTATTTTTGAGCAGGTAATGTGGGTAGAAGTTTATAATTATTTGTCAACGCCATTTGTTAACTGAACCATTGCATTTAGACTTGAACTTAAAACCAAATAAGTACTTACATATTAAAATATAAAATAAAAATTTTAAACATACCCAATGTATGTCAACTGACAGTTTTGATAATGAAAAGATAAGTTTGTTTAAAGGTTTATTCATACAAAATTATTTGCAATTTTTATTTAAATAATAATAGTGTTTATAGTTTGAAAAAAACAAGAAGCTGAAAATCTAAATCCAGCCAGTTCTGGCTAATTATAGTATTTTTTCTTCACAACAGATCTCCGAGCATTATTCCCTACCATTGGCGTAGCTACACATTTTTTATGTGGGTGTCAAAAAGTTAAATTTTTTAGTTTTTTTTTAAGTCTGAGTTTATTTTTTGTGTATATTTAAATTGAATTTTTTTTAAATTCTGGGGAGGGCAGACAATTCAAAAAATACAAAAAGTACCAAAAAATGCGAAAAGTACCTTTTTGGTTTCCCATTTAATTTTTAATATCAAATTGGGTCAATGGTTCTTAATTTCAAAAGTAGCTTCATCTATATCTATATATATAAAAGTGAAACTCTGTGTGTGTGTGTGTGTGTGTGTGTGTTAGCTATAGACTCCGAAACTGTAAAACCGATCGGACTCAAACTTTGGCAAGTTGTTGGACACATACCAGGGAGTGTTTATGTGTGAAAAAAAGTGGGCGGGGCCACGCCCATAAAAATTAGTTATCAGTTTTAACTACTTGCACTTGACCGATTTTTCTGAAACTTTGCACACATATCGATCTGTCATGACTTAATAATTTCGTGATAAGAAAAGTGGGCGGGGCCACGCCCCTAAAAAAGTTTTAATTTTGATTTACTTGCACTGGACCGATTTTTCTGAAACTTTGCACACATACTAAGCTTTCATAACCATATAATTTCGTGATTAGAAAAGTGGGCAGGGCCACGCCCATAAAAAAAGGTTGTAAATTTGAGGTACTTGCACTAGACCGATTTTTCTGAAACCTTGCACACATATCGAGCTGTCATGACTAAATAATTTCGTGATTAGAAAAGTGGGCAGTGCCACGCCCATAAAAAAAAGGTATCATTTTGAGGTACTTGCACTGGACTGATTATCCTGAAACGTTGCACACATATTGAGCTGTTATGACTTTACAATTTCGTGATTAGAAAAGTGGGCAATGCCACGCCCATAAAAAAAATTATAATTTTTAGGTTTTTGCACTTGATATTTAATTAAAATTCAAAATGCATTTCGATTCATTAAGGGGCGTAGCAACGCGCGCCGGGTTTGGCTAGTACATATATAAAAGTGAAATTCTGTGTGTGTCTGTAGTAACCATAAAGCCGATCGAACTCAAACTTTGGCAAATTATTGTACACATTCCAGGGAATGTTTATGGGCGGTAAAAAGTGGGCACACATATTGAGCTGTCAGGACTATACAATTTTGTGTTTAGAAAAGTGGCCAGTGCCACGCCCATAAAAAAAGTTATAATTTTTAGCTTCTTGCACTTGATATTCAATTAAAACTCAGAATGCATTTTTATTCATTAAGGGGCGTAGCAACGCGCGCTGGGCTTGGCTAGTGAACGTATAAAATATAAGAAGTATCACAAAAATTAAAAAAAAAGTACCATAACATTTTTTGATAGCCTACAAGATTTTAAATCTCACCACAGCTTCATAGAAAATACAGAAAGTGAAATTAAAAAAGTACCTTTTTGGTCCCCAATTGAATTTTTAATCTCAATTTGGGTCAATAGTCCCTAAATTAAAAATTCTAGCTTCGTAAACGTAGAAAATACAATAAGTACCACAAAGGTAGAAAAAATTTTATCTTGAATTGGCCATATCATTTTCAATATCAATTTGAATTAGTAGCTCTAATTTTAAATTTTAGATGCGTAAACTAGGAATTTACAAAAAGCACCACAAAAATGCGAAAAAGTACCTCTTGGGTAGTCCCATATCATTTTCAATATCAATTTGAATTAGTAGCTCTAATATTAAACTCTCAATGCATAAATTAGGAAAATACAAAAAGCACCACAAAAATGCGAAAAAGTACCTTTTGGGTAGTCCATATTAATTCCATTATCAACTTGGATCAATAATAACTAATTTCTTAATTATAGATGCATAAAGATGGAAAATACAAAAAGAACCTTCGAATTGCAAATAAGTATCTTTTGGGTCTCCTATATTAATGTAAAATTCTAGGTTTTAAATATTAAAATATCTCTCAACAAATTTTAAGCAGACATTTATTTAAGCGAATAGATGTACTCCTTATTGCAGAAAAAACATACACAATCTTAAAAGTACCAAATTTTTTATGAATGTATTTCACGTTATTTATACTCAATAACGTTATTTTTGTATGTCTAGAGAAAACCCTATTTAAAATTTTATCCGAATTATGAGGAACTTAAGATATATTTGCCCTTTTTTCTGTTAAGGTACCTTTTTAGTCCCCGTTAAAGTATTCAAAAGTTTTATCTTAATAAATGTCTATACACTATAATATCAGTATAATATCATAAAAAATCACAAAAAACCATATGTTTATCTGTTAGGGTACTAAAAGAGTACTAAAACAGCGAAAATAGTTACCGCAATCGCTGGTGTTTAAAGGTAGGAACTAAAAATGAGGGTTGAAAGTTGAATAGGTTGGAAGCTGCTGGTAATATTGGAGGAGAAACAAGTATGAGTACTGACAATTTCCCAGAAAAGTCTTTGTTTTCATTTAAAATTTTCCCCTTTTTGTTCTTCCTCTGATATTCTTTATGTTTGTTTAATAATTTTTATAATTTTGATTTTACAAAAACAAAGCAAATTACCTTGTTGGCCTCTGTATTGAAGCAAAAAACCGAATGGCCAAATGTTTGAGTTTATGATGTACATATTAATATGGTCTTGGTTTGACATTTTCTTAGAAAATAATTTAAAAATTAATTTTAATACAAATCAATCAATTTATTTTAAAATACAATTATAACATTTTGATAAATTTGGTATCAGTTGTTTTTGTTTAAAATTGTATTCAGCGGTTAACCGCAAATAAAAAATCTGTCAAAATTTTAACCACAAAAAATCATCACATGTGTTGTTGAATTTTGATGTTTTTTTCAACAACTTTTTGTTTTTAATCTTAAAAAAAGACAAGTTAAAAAATCAAAACATTAATTAGTATAAAAACATTCAGCTACAGTTTTACAGAAAATTAATAAATTTTGTTGTTAACAAATTTATCGATAAATATTAAAAAAACAAGAAGGGGTAAGGGTTTGACAATACCTTCATGTACATGAGTATAACTAAAGGGTCGTCAAGTTTGTAGTACCAAGCGGTCAATGGATATCGCTACAAGTTGATGATCCAAAGCTTTTTGTGGTAGAAAATTTATGATTAAAATAAAGAGATTATGTGGTTTCCACAGGATGGTGCCATGTGCCACATATTAAGAGAAGCAATAAATCTTTTGTAAGAAATGTTCGAAAATCACAATTTTTCTCGTAGAGAACAAGTGAATTGGCCACCAAGGTCTTGAGATTTGACAGCTTTACACTATTTTTTGCGGACTTTTTTTAAATCAAAAACGTACCGCAATAAGCCTACAACAGTTTAAGAGATATCAACTATTGACAACAGTTTATTGGAAAACGTGATTAAGAATTTGGTAAAAGTGGAAGGGGGCTTTTCTAACTTGATCGACATAATTTTTAATTTTTAACCGGAACTTACTTGTTATAAACTGAAATAAAAATATTTTCAATATCTCAAAAAAAAACTCTTTTCTTTATTAAAATAAAAATGACACCCTTTGAAATTGACACCCTTGACCTCATCGTTGCTCAGCCTTTATTTCAAATTTAGCCATTGAATACATACATATTTAATTGTATTCTACTAGGCATGTCCTGTTTGGACTTTTTAACCCTGGGTTTAAAAATAAATTCTTAAAAATAAAAAATCCTTAAAAAATATTTTAAAAATATTTAACTATAATACCAAATCACAAAAAAAATTTCTTAAAGTAGAAATTTATTAGATAGTAACTAAAGTAGTAACTAAAAGGTGCCCCGGTAGACTAGTCAGTACTGTGCTGATTTGCTAGTCTGGGGGTTGCGGGTTAGAATGCCGCCAGAGACTCTGAACTGGTCTGTTTCTCTTTCTCTTCTTTTCTTTTCTTTCTATTCTATTCAGGTATCACAAAACTTTAATAATTATTATCACCTTATTGGTCTTAATGAAAGTAAAGAAATTGTGAAAAGAAATATTATTTTATATTTAAATCGTTGAATTGTATAGAATATTATTTTATATCGAACCTTAATTTTGTTTTGTTATTTTACATACTTTAGTCTGTAAGGATTTATAATCTTAATAAATAAATAAATAAAAGGAATCAATATAATAAACCCAAGTGAGCTGCGCAACAGCTGCCTATTCAACCTAACCTAACTAAACTAAAGTTTGTAATTAGTTATAAGTAATGAATCAGGAATTGTTTAAAAAAATTAAAAATTTTCTTTAAATAAAAAACGGTAGAAAATGGTGCACAAGCTTAAAAGTTATAAAATAAATCGATATTATATCAAGCATTCATTGATTTTAAATTGAAAATAAACAAAAAAAAAATTGTCCATAAAAATATTTTTTTTTTGCTTTAAACAGACACTTGAGAAATTTTTATAAAATTTTTTACAAATCACAGAATTTTTCTTAAACTCAGAATTTCTGCAACATATTTTGTATATTTTTATTCTCTCCGTTTTTTCAAGTTATACTTGCCGAGGTCACACTGTACGTGATACTGATCATATAAACATATTGATTTTTTGCCACAATCACTCACTCACAGTGTGTATGTCTAGTATGATTTTTGTTGTCTGTGTTAAACCAATTAAAGACGATATTAAATACAATAATTAAATGTTCAGTTAAGCAAAATCCCCTCGAGGTTATAGAATTTAAATTTTTTTTTTCGTTTTCAATCCAATACCACACGCAAATTTATTGGTCAGTTAAGACTTTTGTACAAATGTTTAACTAAAACATTTGAACATAAAACGCAATTTAAGTAATAAAATGATATAATTATAATAATTCAATCAAAAACATTTCATTAAAACAAAGTTAATAAAATAGTGAAATGATGATGATAATCATCATCATCATCATCAAATGTTGTAATATTGATGGAATACAACTACAAATGAACTCATTTATAAACACACAAATAAAATAAAAATATTAATAAAAACGAATGCAAAAGTAATTGTTGTTGTTGTTGTCATTATTTTCGGCATTCTCATGTCTTTTTGTTTATTATTACGTATTTCGTTATTTATTTCAGAGTACATTTATTTTAAATGCAAATTATTTTTGTTGTTGTTGTTGTGTCATTGTGGTTCTTGAGACACCGCAATCTTATAGTTTGCGTTTTGAAACAATTCCAAAACTTTTATATTTATTACTCAATCAATGCAAAATCGATTGTGAGTATTGTTATGAAGAGGAAGTCAATCATGACTAAGTAACTGCAAAAATACTTGTGACGACGACCTTCAGGCAGATGTTTCTTTTAAAATGTTCACTTGAAAAATATTCTTGTGTTTCGTTTTACTAAGGACTTTGTATGTTGTTTTTGCTGTTGTTTTTTTCTCTCAACTCTAGTCATACTTCATCTGTTCTGGGACAATTTTGTTTTTAGAAAAAATAAAGCAAACTCAATACAGCCAGCAATCATTGCAACTGTTGATTGAGCCAATAATTGTACATAAAACATATTGCAGATATTTCACATCTACATTGTTGTTGTTTGTTTTTTTCTTCATTTGATATGTCCTTCTGTCTTTTATTTCCGTAATTGTCCATAAAAATATCAAACATATTTTCATATTTAAATTGCCTTTAAATTATTGTGGCAATATTTTTATTTAGTTCTTTAGTTTGCATTTAGTTAATTGCAGGTGCGTAGAATGGTTAGTTAATACAGTAGGAATGAAAAGTTTTCGTACAATTGTGAAAATCAAAGAATCACTTATATGTATGTGTTATGCATGCATACATATATGTACTTACATATGTTGTTGTTGAGATGTAAGGTTGTCAATAATTAAATGTTGGTTTTTGTGTTAGAAATCAGGGCAACAATAAACTCTTTGAATTAAAAAAAAACGAATTTTAACGATTTTTTTCTTCTTTTTCAGGTAAGTTCATCACTTATTGTCTGTTATTGTTATATTTAAACGAAGTTAGGGTAAGTTAAATTTATTTAATTAAATATAGTGTGTGTCTTTTAGGGGTATTGATTTTTTTAAAATAAAACACAAAAAGTTCAATGGACGGACAGACAATTTTTGTCGCATTTAAATACCAGATTTTATGTAATTTATTAATACGCGTTATTAATACGATCCAGACGCCCCCATTTTGCACCACTTTTCAAGCAAACTCCCATTTCACATGCTGTATGGCATGTTGCATCGCTTTGCTTGAAACATTTCTGCTCCAAGTGATTTGCAATGCCATTAGGGATGTGGAAATCACGAATCACGAGACCGAGTTACTGAGACAGGTGTCGGATTAATTTGGCATGAACCGATCCAAAGTATTCTGTATTACCCTCTCAGATAGACGATTATGCGCACCGTAAACTTAATGAAGTTGTCCATAAGTTTGGCGAACAGAGCGCGAATTAATATAATCAATTTCTACGATTTTTAAACACTGTTCTGTTGTTTGTCTTTGCATAGTGATTTACTAAAGTAAACTTCAATATAAGTCCAAAAGAATACCTTAATATAAAATTTTAAGTTCTAGCACCCAGTTGGCTGAATGTTGTAGACGTTATTGTTTTTGACATTCTTATATTTGTCACTGACGAAACATAACTCTGTCTTTACGAGCTTTTCTATGCAAATTAACATGCATCTTAGATACTGTTACATTTATATTTTTTATAAACGTTGGTTTATTTCCTTTAAATAAACTGGGATTCTTTTATTGCAAATAATAACAATTGAAATTTATGTTATAAAATAGTTGAGGGTTTATATAAACACACTCGAATTTTACACACTTATTGTTATACACTTCTTTTATCAAGCTCAATTTGATATAAACTTAGCGTGATCGACTGTTATACTACTGTAAATTGAATTACTGCAAATTAACTAATGCAATTAAAATGATAATTAAACTAAAGACATTAAAATGTAAATATGTAGCAATACGTTTTAAAAATCAGTAGCGAGAATCTTTTTTGTTTGTATTTTGATATCGATTTTTGCGATTCTCTTATTTAAGGACACTCACTTTCTTAAAAATGTAAACATATTTTTATTAAAATTTTAAACATTTTGTAAACATCCACTATTTGTTTTTTACTGTGAGGCAACAAAAAAGTTTAACTTTTTTTAAATAAAATAAATGAAAAAGAAGTAAGAACACTGTTTGGTATTATATTAGTTAGTTTCTAGCCGCTTTTTCAATTTTGATCAGTAATAATTTTCAAGACAATGGCCCATATTTTGGTGTCTTTAGGATGTCCTAAAACTAATTAGGAGCTTTATTTTTAAAAATTATTTTTGGCTATAATTTTGCCGATTGACCAATGTGTCCAAAATTTGTTACCAATAGCCTTAGAGACGTATTTAAAAATATTAGCAAACGTGTCTATAAATTATCTTAGAACTGATGGTAAAAATATGGAAAAAATAGAGAGGTAATAGGATGATTGTGCTGGATTTCAACAGCTATTCATTGTTGGATGATTGCAAAAGATTGTTACCGCATACAGATCTGTGCCAGATGTAAAGGCTTTTAAAAGTTGATTTCAGCCAACATACGAACAGATGGAAATTCCTTAATCGACTTGCCTAGTATTTAATAAATTGTTACAAAATATATACTTTATTTGCGTAAAAAGGAATATAAAATTAAAAACGAAATGACAAAACTAAATATATCCTTGGCATGACAGGCATAGGGCATAACAAACAATAGGGGACTCGTTTTTACCAAAATTTTAGACAACCTCTAAATTGTTTTCATTTTGAAACCTTATTATTTCTATTGGCATAACTAGACCATTCTGGGGGGGGGGGGGGGGGTAAAATGCCCCCAGATTTTTTTAGAAGAATTTGAAAAAATTAATTATTATACATATAAAATTAACTCGGTTTAAGATTTTGCCCACCCAGAAAAAATATTTAAGCTCTTGCCATCCCCAGCAAAAATTTTAGTTATGTCAATGATTAATTCTTTCTTTATACATACATGTATATATACTTAACTATCGTAATTCAGGTGACCTTTTACTTAAGTTTAAAAGTAAATTTATAGTTCGAGAGGTTTACGAAGTATAAGAGGCATTATGTAAATTTAACGAATACTCCTAGCAAAACGAGAATAGTTAAGGTAACTGACACCTTGTGTCTCTGACACCTTGGACTCTGATTTTTAAGCAGTGGTTTGGCAGATGCAGTTCTGTCGTTTATATTGTATTTTAGAGTGATGCGGCAATATATAGAGTCAATATATAGTGTCATTTTGTTTAGTGCGGCAAAAAAAGGCTCCAAATAAGTTTTCTTTTTCAATCTTACAAGCATTGACTGAAAGTAAACTCGCCAGTCTGCTGTTAATGCTTACCCTAGACTTGTCATCAACCATTTTGTATTATCGCCGTGCAGCCGACTTTAAACACACCTTAAAGACGGCCGATCAAATTCATAAAAATTATAACAACTCTAAAAAAAGTTTTAAATAAAATTTCCATACAAAATCTTAAGCGTTCAATAATATGTATGAATATGGCAGAGCATAGCCAGCGCTTGCTTTAAGAAAATTAATTTCTTTATTGTTGCACTCTAAATTTTTTTTTATATTAAAAAGATCTCAATAACTGAAATAAAAAAATATCTAAATACAGACATAAAGTATAAAAATGATAATAAATTTTATACCATTTAGCACTTGCAACTTGTGTGGCCAAACAATCAATTATTGATCACTTGTTTGCTACCAAATTAAATTGAGCAACAATATGACACAACAAATTAAAACAAAAAAATATATTTACACTAAAATATTAAAACTTTAAATGCATTTTTGCAAACAATAGTTGGTGACTTTGAACAATTCAAAACCATCCATCTTATTGACACCAATATTTTTTTCGCTGCATAAAATTAAACTTTTTCAAATTGTTTTTGCGCTAAACTTCAAACACTTGCTTAAAAATATGAAGAAAAAAAATTTAAAACCGAATTAAATTTAATTGTATTCAATATTTATTTTTTAAGCCCGAGATTTGTTGCTAAAACAGTGATTGTTTGTTTAATCGTTGTTACGTATGAACGTTTATGTATTTGTTTTGATGACAAGTGTCTATTAAAATTGTTTGTTGTTAAATAATAATTGTTGTTATTGTGATTATTGCTGTTGTTATTATTGTTATTTGACGTCTCAATGGAATTAAATTATAAACAGTGAGTGAATAAATGACTGAATTAATGATATAACATCATGATCATGTTATTTATTTATTTTACTTTTCACTTCCATAAGCAGACGTATTCATTTGTTAAGTAAAATACAATTTAGTTATTAAATCGTTTGAAACACACATCACATGGGTTTGGAGTTTGGTAAATAAAAATAAAAATAAAACTAAAAAAAACAGGGTGGGCCAAAATTCACTTATTATAAAATATTAAAAAAATTTATTTCATATTAGAAATGCAAATTTTTTTACATTAAGTATGGAAAACATTGTCACTTACACCAATTTTTAGCTTTGTAATGATGGGCTCGACTTAGAACAATTACCATGACATATCTCAAAATTTGTAATTGTAGCAGTGTTGGCCTTGAGTTCAAGGATTGTCTCGGGCTTGTTTACATATACTCTCTTTTTCAAACAATCTTTGAGAAAATAGCCGGGTGCTAACAAATATGGCAAACGCACTGGTCAATTAATTTGTGAAAATTAGTCGCCCTCTAAAAATTTGATTCAAAAGTGTCATTGTGTTCCGGGCAGTGGCTGTATTCTGCTGCAATCACATCTTAGGTTTGTTTCATAGAGCAGGACATATAAAAAATTTCTATTACAACTGATACCGCTCTCCAGCACTTCCATGTAGACTTTACAATATTTATGTACTTTAGGGAATCACAAACGAATATTGAGGAAATTACTAACCGAATGACAAAATCATTCTACCGAAAATCTTTTCTTAGTGGTATCATATTGCACAAATGGAAATGCTAAATATGTTTGCATACAAAAGCATTTTTTTTAGCAGAAGAAAAATAAGGCGAATATATGTTAAAAGCAATTTTTATATGTCTCCTTTACTTGCGGCTACATTTTTTAGCTGATCGTGATAGGAATGAAATCAGTGCTTAATAATTGCATAATAGAAAACTACAAGCAAAGTATGGTTGTGGTAATCATAACTGAAGGCCAACATACTGTGATTAAATCGTATGGTTGTAGTGAAAACATATAATCGTTGCAAGTTATAATTATCATGTCTAATTAAAGTATCATGCATACAAATAATATGAACAATCTTTGCTCTTTTCAGAGGCAAATTATTGTTTGTTACCGAAAACAAATTATTATTAAAATATAGTAAAGTTTAATTGCTTTGTAATCATACTATTGTTTCACACAACATTTAATGATAATTTTGATTTTTTTAATGTTTTTGAATATTATGAATATAATGTTATTTTTGCGAAGACATTTAAGTGTCTTTTTTAATAATTTTGTAAAAGATACTATTTTACAGGACTATTATATCAAAGTTTTCATGAAAAGTAAAAACTAAATTATAAAAATCAAACAAATGCTTCATTGTCGTGATGAAATGATAAGAAAATAAAAACTACTATTATCGTCTAAATTTTTTTTATCTATACAGATAATAATTTCTTATTTTTCTTGAGCTTGAGATCGCTTTTTGTTTTTTTATAAAAAAAAATTTTATAAATAAAAAAATTTTTTTTTTATTTTTTTAAATAAATTTTTATAAATAAAAAAAAATTTTTTTTGTTTGGTTTCATTTATTGAAAAAAATGTTCTGTTTAAATTAAAAAAAGTACTCTTTCGATAACTAAATATTGTTACAGAGAATATAATAAGATCGTCGTGGTCATGTCGTAACCATGTACTTAGTAGTACATCGCATATAAAAATGCATACCTTCTATTAGCGTTATTGAAAGCAGGTGATCACTAAGTTAACGATTCAAGGAGCTATTTTTGGTTATTAAATTTGTCGGTGGCTTGGCACCTGTGGCAAAGGGTGTAAAAAGTATTATGAAGCAGACATAATTTGATATCATAGCTGTTTAACAAAGTGCAGTTCAGTCGGTTACGTTTTTGACTGTAAACAAATCGTTGTCGTAACTGTTATGGGTTAAAATAAGGTCCAATACCGAAATTTAGTTAACAAAATCATTATTTAGGAGACTTCATTCTTTATACCTAATATATTTTTTTTTGCAAAATTTAATCTTTTTCCGGAACTACGACCATTTTATTTTTGTGAAGAATTTGAAGAACGGCCACTAAAGGCTGAGCATGATAAATAGCTGGTCGCCGGTGACACCGTTGAAAAATAACTCTGTGTTTTGATGTTCGCAGGTGACCTTGAATTTCTTTAGGACCTCCCCCCTTTCTAATGGTGCTCTTAAGACAAAATTGTGGAATGAAAAAATCGGCTCACGAGGTGAAACACAGAGTCATTGTATATGAAAATAATATCGATTAATGTTGTTCAGATATTAAATTAAAAATAAAAGAAATAAATTTCAAATATGTATGTAGCATGTATGTATGTTCAAAGAAGTTGACAAATTCAATAGCGGAACTTACTCTTTGATGCAAACTACCCTTGCAAGTCGTGCAGACCGTGCAAGTCTAGCAAACAATTTAACTTTTGTAAACTACAAAAACAAATTATATTAAATCGCAATTTGCATCACTTGAGCCAATGTGCACAGCGAAAAACCAGTGCAAAGTAATGTCACAAAAATTTGCACAACAGAAACAGATTTAAATCTCAACAAATTCAATTTATCCATGGCATTTTTTACCAAAAAATTGTTGACATTATATTTTTCCTTTGATTTAGGCATTGCATTTTTTTTTTAAATTAATTAACTTTCCTTTCGGAAATTATTAAAACACAGATTCTTACTTATTAATTTATAAAAAGATTTGTTGTTTCTTAAAAAATCAGCTGTTGTCATAAGTTTGCAGCACACATGAAAAATGTACTCACGCTTAGTAGCAAAAAATAGTGCATATTTGCACTAATTGCAAAAATGCTACCAAGAGTGAACGCCGCTAATAATTTTAAGGAGAATCACTGAATATTCTCTATAGTAAGAAAATAGGTAAAAAATTTTTTAAATAAAACAAGAAAATTTATTAAATACCCAACAAATATTTATCGGAAAATTTTCTAAAAAATATTTATTTGTCAAAAATTATCAATTTCTTTTAAAAATATGAAATTTAGCAAAACTTTTCTATAAATCTAAAATTAACATATAAAATATTAAAAAAAATATTTTACTCTTTCTCTGAATTCATTGAACTGCAAAACTACAACACCTGACTGAACCTGACACTAAACCGGCTATTTTTTCCCCATATTAAACAATCTGCGACAAATCTACTTTTAAGTTTAAAATAACATTAACTCAATTTTCAATTTGATTTTTAATGGCTTTAGTTTCGTGTGTATGTCTGATGTTTGTGTTTTCTTCTACCAACCACACTTATAAGTGACAATTTTTTTTGCGAGTCAATTTTTATGAGACCATTAAAATTTGTTGCAATCACTGGCAAAATTTCAAATGCTTGACATGTATTTTTAAGATACATACATGATTTAGATAATTACGTGATTTGAAATTTAATGTATTTTTTTCTTCATTTTTCAGCCTGCTTTGACAAACATTTGGATGGTTAATTTTGTTTCTTTTTTTTGTAACTGCATTTGTCGAATAGTCACATCTAGATTGCTGTGGCATAATTAGTTAAATATGGCTTAAAAATTCTATAAAACGTTATCTCGGGAGCTGTTTAAGTTGTGCTGTTAAAATCTTTTGAAAGCTTAACAAAAAGATCAAATCATTTTTAGAATCATAATTTTCAAGTTGCGTTGTTAAAATTATATATAAAAATGGTTAATTGTGATTGTGACGTTTTTAAATTAAATTCAATGACAAAAGATTCAATTATTTATGAAAAAAGTTCTTAAAAAAATATAAATAGAATTTATGTAAAATTTTTAGTCAAGATTGATTGGAAATATGTAAATGAAATTTAACCTCTCAAATCAAAAGGGCATATGAAAGGGCCAGAAAGTGTTCATACAAAATGTAAAAACTAGAAGACTTCCCTCTAGAGTAGGGCTGCTTTCTCCTACAATTTATCGTTATATATCATATAGAGGCTAGCAAGAAGAATAAGCCATGCAAAGAAAGACAGAAAGAAAGCAACAAATCATTGTAATGAAAAGAAGCCGCCAAAAGAATCGTTTGTCAGTGTAAGCACCTATAAGTCAAGTGTGTGTGTGTGTGTGTGTGTGTAAGTGGCTAAAATCGTAAGGTGGCGTGGAAATGTGGTATCTCTCTGTTCGCCTGTCTATTTGTATGTCACATCATATGATACTACATCATTATGAGTGACAATTGTCATGTCGGTCCAACACAATTAGTAATTGTGTCATTACAACAACAACAACACAAACATGTAATTAAGGATTTTAGTATGAAACAAAAAACGAGTTAATGATTTATCACTTTCATTAGGAGAGCAAAACTGACAATCACAGTGGTAAATGACTAAAATTACTATAATTATTAACGTGTTTTGTTTTTAATTCATTTGTTTTTGTTGCTGCTGCCCAATTTTTTTTTTTTTTTAAATATTAAAAGAAAGATTTTAATCAAAATAATTATCACTCATTACGATCGCATAAAAATTCAATTTTTTACTAGCGTTTTTCCTCTCCTTCTCTGCAGCTTCGTTACGGTTTGAAAATATACAAATTTTTTCTTTTAAATTTATTGTACTTACTGCAGTGTTTCACAACAAAATTCTCAGCCCTTTTTCAAAATATTCAAACTGATAGAAAGAAGAAAAAAAAATACACAAGAAAAAAATCTCGCCAGGCGCCATTTGGGCTTAATTAAGTCATCAACCAGAAGGCAGGCTAATTGGTGATTCTGTTGATTTTTGTTTTGTTGCTGTTGTTGTTGTGTTATGTTTTTATTCTTTAGTTGTTGCTGTTATTTTAGCCCAAGAGTCTTTATTGAACACACAACACAACATATCAGAAAAGGCAACTATAGAAAATAAAACCAAAAGTATCAGAGTCTGTATTAATATCTTACAAAAAAAAAATAAATAAAGAAATCCCAACTATATTTATGTATGAATGCATGTGTATTAGGTAATGAACTTCACTAAATTGTGTCGTTGTGTAGCGCAGCATAATATGAATTTGAATCAATGTCATAAGTTGTCTGTGGCCAAAACGACCGAACGACTGGCCGCCTGGCTGGCTGTCACATCGTATAAGGTGGTCGTCCACATCGTTTATACGGTATATCTATCTGTCTTTCTGTCGGCCGTCTTGTACCATAAATATGTATAATGTTTGTTGATTTTTCGTTCATTTATTTTTTTTTTTGCTAAATTTAATACTCTGCCACGCTAGCGATTTAGGAAATGTCAGAGTTTAGAGGATCTCGTTTAAACCGTTCCAGGGTCCGAAGCAAACCGACAGAATATTATGTACATATATATTTTGTTTAATTTGGATACAAAAAATTAAATTAAAACAAATCATTAATAAAATATAAATAAAATTTAAATTTAATAAACATATAAAACTAACCAAGTTTATGAATTTTCAAGAAATTTTTAAGCTTTTGCTACCCCCAAAAAATAGTTTAAGCTACACCAATGAAGATATACTGTATTTGTATGAAAAACTACAAAATTCAGAGGACTAAAAAATACACCATACATATATTACATGGATTTGACATGGAATTTAGTAATTGCCCATATATGCCTTTTTAAACCCTTCACACAGTGAAAAAGGGTATATAAAGGTTTGTCATTCCGTATGAAATTTCTACAATTTTCATTTGCGACCCCAAAAAGTATATATTTTCTGAAAGCTTATGAATCGATTAAGCTCTATCAGTCTGTCCGTGTGTATTTTGTAATCAATTTTTTGAAGCCCCCCGACATTGCCTGAACTTTGGTAAGATATTTAAATATCAGAAGAGAAGATCGGTATCGAAAATCAGAAACATCGGTACATAAACAACTGAGATATAAGCAAAAACCCACGACCACCTCAATTTTTTTTTTCACAAAAACAACAACAACATACATACATACAAACTTGGTAATGCTGGTTAGAGTAAACGTGGCATCAAATCCCAGCTGAGCCAAAAAAAAAATATTTTGTTTTTTTATTTCTTATTTTATATATGAATTATATTTTTATTATTTTTTTTAATTTTATTTTTTATATTGTTACGTTTATACCTTTTATAAACGTTGGATTATTTCCTTTAAATATACATTGAGTTCTTTTATTGCAGTCAAAAACAGTTGAAATTAGTTATAAAATTAAAAGCACTTCATTTATTGAAATACACTCAGATATTGTTTTTATATCACTTTACTTATTACACTTATGGTTACACACTTTAATTATCAAACTCACTTTGATACACACTTTACAAACTCTATTCTAATACTGATCATGTTAGCTGTGTTGTTCGGCTATTTATAGTAACATAGTGGTGTTCGGTAACATTCGACAAAGTTCTCGTACGTACATTCTAGTACATTCGAAAACCGTTACATTTAAATTAAGACGTTAAATAATATGCACGAATAATAGAAGTGCCTAAAAGTATGCTACACATAATAACAAACATCATGTCCGAACAATCAGCGAAATAAACTAACACAAATAAAACTACAGTAACCTTAACTACTACAACTAAAATAAATTATAATGTAAATTAAGCCACTTAAAAATAAATCTGTCACAATATATATATTTTTTTAAATTATTTTTTTGTTTTATATTTATTATTTATATATTTATTACTTTTTTCATTTTGTTTTTATTATTTTTTTTCTTATTTTATATTTATTATTTATATAGTTATTATTTTTTTTAATTTTTTATTTATATTATTATATTATTTATTATTATTTTTAAAGTTATTATTATTAATTTTTTTCTTAAATTTTTTTTTATCTCTTTTTATGTTTTTTAATTTTTTTTTTTTTTAACACATAAGTAAACTCAATTTGTAATATTACAATGGGATGCTATTATATATGTATATTTTTTATATGTATTGTTACAGATTTATTTTTAAGTAGCTTAATTTACATTATAATTTATTTTAGTTGTAGTAGTTTAAGTTACTGTAGTTTTATTTGTATTAGTTTATTTTGCTGGTTGTTCGAAAATGATGTTTGTTGTTATGTGTAGCATACTTTTAGGCACTTCTATTATTCGTACCTATTACTTAACGTCTTAATTTAAATGTAACGGTTTTCGAATGTACTAGAATGTACATACGAGAACTTTGTCGAATGTTACCGAACAGCACTGTGTTACTATAAATAGCCGAACAACACAGCTAGCGTAATCAGTATTACAATAGAGCTTGTAAAGTGCGTATCAAAGTGAGTTTGATAATAAAAGTGTATAACTATAAGTGTAATAAGTAAAGTGATATAAGAACAATATTTGAGTGTATTTAAATAAATAAAGTGCTCTTAATTTTATAACGAATTTAAAGTGTTATTTTTAATTGCAATAAAAGAACTCAAAAGGTTTATTTAAAGGAAATATTCCAACGTTTATAAAAGGTATAAACGTAACAGTATGTACGTATGAGATGAATTGTGTTACAAACAATTGTTATTGCATGAGTTCACGTTGTGAAGGGTATATAAGATTCGGCACGGTCGAATATAGCACTCTTACTTGTTTGTATTAAAATTAAAAATTTTTATAATTGTTTAATATGTAGCAAACATTTTGAGAAATTTCTATAACTAAGCAAACTAACAAAATTTCATAGGAGGATAACACAAGATAATTTAAACGCGTTAAAATTCTCTTCCAACGGGTTAATTTCATGAAAAAAATCCAAATAAAGAAAAAAAAAATCACCAAACTTAATGCCCCTAATGTTCAAGAATACGTTGAAATGATTTGAGACGTTTCCTAAACTCTCACACAATCAATGAATGGTAGATAATAACATTTAAGCAAACGGAATTTCAAACCTGAGACAAGTCTTCCTTTCACAGCCAACAAATGTAAAAACACAAAGAATCTCTAGTGACTTCTTTGCAATAACAAGCTCTAGCCAGCGAGAATACAGCGAGACCACACGCCGTTGCAAATAAATAAATTAAAAAGGGCGTACATAGGGCAACATTAAAATAAATATACGAAAAATGTTAGGCTTCCAAGTGAACAACAGGGCAGACTCACAATATAAAACACATGTACTCGCATGAAGAATTAATGGATTAATTCTACAAATCCTTTAAGCTCTTTTAACTCTCGATAAAGTTTCTCAATTCTACATGCAAGTGATTTTTGCTTAAAAATACCTAACTGAACTAAGAGACTAAGCTAAATGAAGCAATTGGAATGCTGAACAGAATAATTGTGGAAGATACCTTTGGTTGGCGATGACTCACTTGTTATTTTATTAATTTCACAAATCCAAACAACTCTTTTGCATACCACACCTCAGGGATGGCAAAATTGGTACAATTGTACTTTTAATGGTACAATGGTGCACCAATGGCTTATTAAGTACAATTAAAGAACCTCCCCAGCTTTAGTGATTTTTTATTTCAATTCATAATTGTTGCTGATGTTGAAATATTGAAATCTTACAAAGATTCGAATATCAGCAATAATTTTTAAAAAAACAAGTGTTCATGTTTCCAGAACTTCTAAAAATTGTAAAAGAAATACTATTAGTTTCACTTGCAACAGCAAATACGGAAAGAATCTTTTCGTAACAAAATATAATTAAAAACACAGTGAGATGATGCCATCACTGCTACAATTCTATCAATCTGCTCTCGAATGAGTGACTCACTAAAAATTTTTCAATAATACAAACAAAACCAACTCAACTGAGAGAGAAAGGCCCGAAAACAAGCTCTGGGAATGCTATTCTCTGTACCAGCTAGTCAGTGTGTCAAGTTCTAAAGTAAGTCAAGTTTTTGTTTTCGTTTTTTCTTTTGTTTACTTAGTGTTGCTGCAGTTGTTGTCGATTTGTGCTTCAGAATGATAATATTATAATGTTGTTGTTATTGCTGGCACTTGCGGCGGTGGTAGTGCTGAAAGACCACCAAAGTAGTCGCCATGTATTTGAAGTTACATGCGTTAGTAGGGTGGTCCCTCAAGTTGAAGTCGTTTGTTCAATTGTTTGCTAATTTTTCTAACTTGAAAACTCTGTATGCAGTTTGTATGCATGTTTAAATGCACGTTTAAATGCATGTTCATATGCATGTGTTCTTGTGCTGTTACTTTGAAAAAGCTAAAAAAGCGAAGTTCAATAACTTTGTGGTGTGATTTTTTTGAATATTTGAAAATAATGATAAATTGATGTGAATATGAAAGTTTAAGTGACTTGACTTATTTTATTGTAAATATTTGGTGAATTCACAAGAAGTGCTCACATGTTTATTGTCCAAAGTTATAAATGATTAAAAAAAATTGTCTTTTTAATTGTAAAATTTTTAAATCATTTTAAAAGTTTGAACAAATATGACAAAACGATAAAATGCAAACTATTTGAATTCACTACTAGTGTGTTTAAAATTATTAGGCGATAAATGCGCTCACATTTTAGAGTATTAATTTTAAAATAATGGGGGCTTGACAACAACATTATGTAAATTGGGAACGGAAATTTTTAAATAAAATTACGGAGGTTATTTGTCTGCTATGGTGCCTTTTTCAGTAAAAAAAACTTATGAACAGACTGGAACAGACCTATTCTGGTGCACTCTTAGGTTGTCCATCTATTTAGTACAATTATAATGTCAAGCATGTTCCATAAAAATTGGATGCATTGCAAAATAATTCGAAGTCAACGGGCGATACTGTCCAATAGCTATTTTGTTCTTCCCTTCAAAAGTCTTTAAGAAGCTTTTGTACAATCAAATGATTCAATTTATTAATGAGTATTTATCTAGTTTTTGTCATAACCATACCTGTATTACTGCTCTTGCTGTTAAAAGTAAGTGAAAATATCCGACAGAAGCTTAAAAATGGCACTATATACTTTTTAGTGCTACTTGATCATTCCAAGGCTTTAGGTACTACTGATCATGGTATTCTTCTTGAAAAACTAAAATATTTCTTTCGGTTTGGAGTTACTTCAACCAAATTTATTTCTTCTTACTTCTCGGAACATGTACAATCTATGTTTGGTAAATTTCTCTACCTTAAGTTAAAGG
Organism: Phyto melanocephala; assembly: GCA_941918925.1. Lineage (NCBI taxonomy): Eukaryota > Metazoa > Arthropoda > Insecta > Diptera > Rhinophoridae > Phyto > Phyto melanocephala. The sequence continues at coordinate 111,003,106 of OW799237.1, forward strand.
TGTGCCTCAAGGCTCTGTTCTAGGACCTGTTTTGTTTTCCATTTATGTAAATAATTTGCCTGAACAACTTAACACTTGCAAAATCCATCTGTACGCTGAAGATGTGCCGCTTTATTTTAGTGGCTCGGCTAGAAGTATTTCTTCAGGCATAGCCCCTTTAAATTGTGAATAAAATCAGATTTACCTGTGAGCAACTGCAAATGAGTTCTGTTTAAATTCGAAAAATCTAAGGGCATGTAGAATGGGTATTGTTCCTAATAAATATTTCCGAAGCTTTCGTTATAAATTGTGAAAAGATTGAGATTGTCAACGTAGCAAGGAATTTAGGAATTGCTTTCAAGGACATGGAAGGACTTATTGTTTGGTCAAACTGGGCACTTTGCCGTAAACGGAATTTCACTCCTCGGAAAATAAGAGGTCTGCTCGCCATTACATATTTGATTCTAAATCTTATTCATGGTTTTGAATTATTTGAAAACTGTGATTCAATTAGTAAAAGGTAGTTAAATGTTTTATTCAACAATATTGTCAGATATATCTATACGTCATTATGGAATCTAAGCGCATGGTTTTAATGTTAATTTTGCTTCACCTTCGCAATAGATTTAACCATTCATTTCATTTCGTTTTAAATAACGTAGTGATATGCTGCATAAACTACATAACCGCTACTCACTTACTTAATTAAGGCAAAAAATTTTTTCAATATCCTAATTTTATAAATGTTTGTAGATATTAAGTCAATTAACTAAAAATACTTTGTTCAACGAAATGAGCCGTGTGTTGTGGCTCCGTTTCTATTGGATAGACAAATTTCGATAAAGTAGTTTGGATGAATTATAAGTTAAGTTTAATAACTGCTCTTTTTAATTCAAAAGTTTTAAGTTAGTTGGTGCGGTCGTCTACTTCAATCGCTCTTTTAGTTTAATTGGGCTTCTGCTTCAATTTAATCTTTTTCGTTGAAGTGTATGCCAGATGAGTCGTTAATCTGTAAAGCATTGTAGTTTTTAAATTGCTACATGTAAATACTAAAATTCCCGTGACTTAAACACAGACACACAATTTCATGTAAGAAATAAATGTATAATAAATAAATGAAATATTAGGAAGAGGTGAATCAAAAGACACAAGTGACTTAAAAGACCATATTGGCACAAAAGGCATAAATGACTTAAAAGACCCTAGTGAAAAAAGAATGAGAAATATTGAATTATTTCAACTGCTCAATAAAAAGAGTTGGCGAATTGAACTAGGTCGTTTATGACCGATTCAACTGTAATGGACACATTGCCAATCACTGCGCCAAAAAATAAATATAAAAAACATTCTATTGTTGTGTTTATACCCTTCACACAGTGAAAAAGGGTATATATAGGTTTGTCATTCCGTGTGAAATTTCTACAATTTTCATTTCCGACCCCATAAAGTATATATTTTCTGAAAGCTTATGAATAGGGGAGTCGATTAAGCTCTGTCAGTCTGTCCGTCTGCCCGTGTGTATGTTGAAATCAACTTTTTGAAGCCCCCTGACATAGGTTGGACCCGGGAGAGGTATTAAAATATCAGAAATATTCGGGAGTAGATCGGTATTGAAAATCAGAAACAGCGGTACATAAACAACTGAAATATGAGCAAAAACCCACGACCACCTCGATTTTTTTTTCACAAAAACAACATTACAACAACAACATACATACATATAAACGTGTATACTGGTTAGAGAAAACGTGGCATCGAATCCCAGCTGAGCCAAAAAAATTTTTTTTAATTTTTTTAAAATTTTTTTTTTAATTTTTTTTTTATTTTTTTTTTATTTATTTAATATATTATATATATTTTTATTATTATTTTTTTTTATTTTTTTTTTTTAATTTTTTTTTTATTTTTTTTTTTGTTTTATATATATTATATATGTATATAATAATTTTTTTTTTTTTAATTTTTTTTTTAAGTTTTTTTTTTAAAATTTTTTTTTTATTTTTTATTTTTTTTTGTTTTTTTTTTAACATACATACGTGAATTTACTGTTATTGCATGACTACACGTTGTGAAGGGTATATAAGATTCGGCACGGCCGAATATAGCGCTTTTACTTGTTTTTTATTTAATATATTATTTATATTTTTATTATTTTTTTTTAATTTTTTTTTAATTTTTTTTTAAATTTTTTTAAAATTTTTTTTTTGTTTTTTTAACATACATACGTGAATTTATAATTTTACAATGGGATGTTTTTATATATGTATGTTTTTTATATGTATGTACGTATTTCATATGAGATGAATGGTGATACAAACTACTGTTATTGCATGACTACACGTTGTGAAGGGTATATAAGATTCGGCACGGCTGAATATAGCGCTCTTACTTGTTTTATTTCGTATCCCTTATTCTCCCTCTCTCATGAGTTCTGTCGTGTAATATTTTATTGCGTTGTATTTTTGGTTTTTTTGAACAAAACACGAACAAACCAATGAATGGAATTAAATAAAAGGAGACATTTTGCTGAATTTAATGAAACAAGCAATACATGAATATTTGAAAAATTACTAATGTCAAAGTGAAACTGTAATCTCATTTTTGGTGAAGCGCTCTCAGCAGGTAAATCTTATTGCTTGAACTTTACCGGGTCAGTTAAATCTTGTAAGTATGAAAAACCGAATAAATTCTGGAAAATAATTATCTCTGCAATTTCATGCAAAAGCTTTATTACAGAATAATGGCCAATGATTAAATTGGTTAAAAAAATGTACGAAATTTAAAGAAAGTGTGCCTTAAAATGAGAAAAAACTCTCTTACAATAATATCTTACGACTGCATTCATGACGTATTTTAAAGTCACTTTTAATGAATAATCTTGTTACGCCGGAGTTTTGTTTTTTAATTATTATCGAACTGCGAGAAGGCGGCCTTATTAGGTTTTTCGTGGTCGATGTCACGATTTCTTTTACTGCTATGGTGTTTGATTGAAGTACTGGTATGGCTGATTGTTTACTTTATTGTTCATCTCGAATGTGAGCACCAAATATTGGCCTACAGCGTGAAATGTGGCCAAAGTTTCTTCCAAACATTTTGATAACATTGTTCTTTTGTGTCAACTTGTGGCTAAATCATGTATTTCTTGCCCTGATTATTTTCAGATTCAGTGATTGCATACTAAACCAAAGTTTAAAAATAAGTCGCTAAAACAATATTATCGTTACAGCCTGTTAACAACAGCTCGTTGTAATTTTGATCGTTATTACAAACACCTCATGCCAAATGTGATAATTCTAGAAATTTGTCTTGCTATTGGCATTGACCTCGTCCTAAACGCTCTTGAACTTAATACCCACATAAAATTTTTATACAAAACTTTTATATTCCCTTTAAAACTAAATGACATTTGATTTTAAAACTGTCCATTAATGCCATTACAAATTTTGTTTTAATATCTATCTATACATCTATCTGTCTATCTGCATACATGCATGATCAACCATCACCATCAATGCACATTATGATCATCATAATCATACAAAGTTTACGAGTTTATTTTGCAGACTTTTGGAGGCGTTCGGTTGTATTGTTGTAGTTATAGACGTTTTGCTAATGGGGGACAATAAAGAATTTTGATATTGTGGAAGTGGATGTTTATTATTGTTTTATTAACTGCAGTCAATATAATCTTAAAGTTTCAATTTTCACACCTTCAACTTAGGCTGGGAACATAAAACGTTCTTTCACACAGTGAATCATCATCATCTTCGTCATGGAGAACTTGCCTGAGAATAAGAATTATGGTCAATAAAAATTCTTTAGATATCTAAATACATGCACACACACATACATACTATTAACTACGAGCAGTATTTGTTTAATGTATTTAGTACCTGTTTGAAATATTTATTTTTATTTATTTATTTTGTTTTTTTTTTTAATTCTTTCAATTGTATTTGTGCTGAGCAAAAACTAAGCCAATATCTACATATTCTTTCGCAATAAAACGGGGGAAACATATACAAAAAAAAGTGTCTTCATGTAGAGAGTTTTTTTTTTAGTTGTTTTTGTGCTCTTGTTGCAAATGTTGTACGACATAAATTAACATCTTGGGTGGTCTCGTTTGACGTTGTCAAAATGTGTGGTCTTTATTAATACTTTTCGAACAGTGCGAGCAAAAGTAGCTGGAGAGTAAGAGTTCAAGTAGAACAGAAAATAAGAGCAAGGATAAGTTGAAGATGCCACAAAAGTTTTTGGGGGCACATTTGACTTAGTTGAGATTGATTAAAGAATTGTAGTGAATGTTTTTTTAATATTTGTCTTCTGCACTTGTCACACTCATTCCGCAATTGATCTTTTTGACTCCCCTAATTGTTTACTTAAGTTTAAGTACTGCCTTCCCCGCTTCTTACTTTCGGAATTTTGTGTAGTTTTAGGACTGACTGTAGGCATGTATGACAGAGTATTTCTCAAGTATTTTTTGCAGCAATCGAGTGAAGATTCCTTCAGTTTCACTTGTTTCCTTTTGCTTTGCCGATACGGTATTGGGGTCTATTTTTTGTTCAATATAAATTGCGTGTGCAACATTTCAATTGGATTTGCCATGTGGCTGACTTAAGCAATTGTTCATGTTTATTTTCCAAAAATTATTATTAAAATTATTTCTGGTTGTGAGCACTGTCTCTCCTTTTTATTTATGTATCGCTCAGATATTCCTTAAGCTTTTGATTTTTACCGGCTGTTAATTAAAAGCATGTTTATACTGTTTGTTTTACATTAATAAAAAGCTTTAGTGATTAAGAAAAATAAAAAAAAAGTTCGGCGGTTGAAAGGTGAATTACTTTTATACCATTCACAGTGTACCATTCCGTGTAAAATTTCTAAAATTTTCATTTCCGACCCCATAAAGTATATATTTTCTGAAAGCTTATGAATAGGGGAGTCGTTTAAGCCCTGACCGTCTGTCCGTGTGTATGTTGAAATCAACTTTTTGAAGCCCCCCGACATCGCCTGGACCCGCGTGAGGTATTAAAATATTATAAATATTTGACAGCAGATCGGTATTGAAAATCAGAAAAAGCGGTACATACACAACTGAGATATGAGGAAAAAAACACGACAGCCTCGTTTTTTTCATAACAACAACAACATACATACATACAAACGAATGTGGTATACTGGTTAGAGTAAACGTGGCATCGAATCCCATCTGAGCCAAAAAATTTTTTTTTTAATTTTTTTATATATTTTTATATTTTTTTTAATTTTTTTTTTAATATTTTTATTTTAAGTTTTTTTTATATTTTTGTTTGTTTTTTTTTAAATTTTTTTTTGTATATTTTATTTTATATATTATTTATATTTTTTTTAATATTTTTTTTTAAATATTTTTTAAAATTTTTTTTAATTTTTAAAATTTTTTTTTTTTTAGTATTTCTTTTTTTGAAACATACATACGTAAACTCAATTTATAATTTTACAATGGGATGTTTTTATATATGTATGTATGTTTTTTATATGTATGTACGTATGAGATGAATTGTGTTACAAACAATTGTTATTGCATGACTTCACGTTGTGAAGGGTATATAAGATTCGGCACGGCCGAATATAGCGCTTTTACTTGTTTTCAACTCGGTTAATTAACAACAATTACAATTACAATATAATTTGTTATTGTATTATAATAAAAAAGTTAATAAATTCCAAAAATCTTTAAACGAAAGTCTCCGCTTAAAATATCATGTTTCTGAAATATTTTCCAGAAAAATATTTCATTGAAATTTGTTCACAAAAATTATATTTAGAAATCGACAACAGAATCGAAAATGGTCATTCAGTAAACAATTGATTAAACCAATTAATTTAACAAATATGTTTGTTTTTTTAATTAATATATCAATTGCTTAAACGCCCTTCTAACGACTCGTATCCAGATCAGTCTGGCCCACACACATGGAAATATTTGAACTGAATTACTAATTTAACATAAAGATTTACCAAGAATTTGTAGTGTTTATTAAGAAACAAATATTTAATGAATGTAATTAACAATAGATTAAACTAACAAGATAAAACGATTTCCCTCCACTAACTTAACACACTCGATTTAAAAGACTGGATGTTTTAAATCATGCAAACAAAAAAATAAAAAATAAAAAAATTTATTTAAATTATATTAACGCATAGAAAATTATATTGAGTTATGGCAAACAAAATCAAACTTATTTAAAATTCATTTGTTTCATCAATAATAAATTAAACAAAATACAAAATCAAAGACAGATGAGGCATATGTGTATTGTGAAAGAGCATTGAAGAGAAGAGTTAATTCTATACAAATGTGTGACAAAAATAATTTGAGATAGATTCCAAGATTTAGATAAATATTTTAGTTTGATATTTAGTTAAGCTGTGCATGTATGCATGAACATCGTATGGATCATTTCATATTGAAATTTATTTCTTTCATGGAGTTTGCATTAATTTCAAAATTTGTTATTCCACACGCAATTACACGAACGCGTGTTTAGAGAGGGTTACAGCCAACTACACACATGTTTTTATAGAGAGCTTGATGTATGTGCAAGATAGTATTTTAAGTAAAGAAGTAATCAAAAGAATAAGAAACCAGGCTTTTAAAAGAATTTTAATGTTTTAGCCAAATTAAGTGTTTTTTAATTGAAAATTAATGCAGTTTAAATTGTTAAATCATGTAGACAAAAAGCAAAAAATTTGTATAAATAATGTTAACGCATGGAAATTTATTTTAAATTATGCCAGACAAAATCACAAATGTCAAACTAAAATTTGAATCCACTAACAACCGTTTTTTCGGGCGAAATCTTGAATTTCAACTTCTTTATAAAGGGTCCACCATCTAACGTTATTTTTTTCAACTAGTGCTTATTTCGTGAATGGTAACACTTAGCTCATGTCTGATTTGACAGATTATTAGTTTTATCCTTCCGCTGGAGGAATAAGGTTGAAGCCAAATGACCATCCAATGCGTTAAGTGGGCCAGCGATCGACTTACAGAAGATGCCGATTTTGCCAAAAAAAAATTATATTTTCAGATGAAGCTCATTTTGATCTTGGCGGGTATGTAAACAAGCAAAATTGTCGCATTTGGAGCACAGAAAACCAGCACGCTTACATTGAAAAGCCGATACACCCAAAACGAGTCACTGTTTGGTGCGGATTTTGGTCCAGAGCCATAATTGGGCCATTTTTCTTCGAAAATGAGCAAGGAGTGGCCGTTACAGTCATTGGCGATCGTTATCGGGCCATGTTGAACGTATTTTTGTTCACAAAAATTGAAGAGGAGGATATTGGCAACATTTGGTTTCAACAGGACGGCGCTACGTGGCACACAGCCGAAGCTACACTCGATGTTGTTATAGCATTTTCAAAAACAAAAGTTATTTTTTTACACTTCTAAAGTGTATTATATTCTATTAGTGTAGTAGTTAACCCAGAAGCTAAAAACCAAACGATTTTCGTTGGTATATTTTAGGAAAAAAAACCGAAGCAGTTGTATTTTTCTGCTTATATCTCAGTTAGTTTTTTTTTATCTACCGACTTGTCAGTTTTTGTCAGAAAACGTTTTTAATATTTTTTTTTTTGAGTCTGTAACGTGTTCAAAAACTAATTAGTAGCTTTAGTAACTGTTTTTATTTAAAAAAATATATATTTTTCAAAACTAATTTTGCCTATAACTATGCGGATTAGGGACTTATTAGTTTAAAATTTTTTACAAATAGCCCTAGAGGCATATCACATTTTTAAATATTAAATTATCCTATAGTTTAAAAATACAAATTTTTATAGTAGAAATATATAAAAAAAGAGACACAGTTGGATTTTTTTCTTATATCTCTGAAAGTTATGGGGATATTGTGTTAAACTTCAATAGGGATTCATTGCCGTATTTGTGCAAAGTATTTATACTACATAGAGGTCTCTGCTACATATGCGGCCTTTGCTCAATCTAGTCCCTTGGCCATAAGCTTAAACCAAAGGTGAAGGGTATAATAAAGTTCAAACACACTCTTTATATTTTTCATTCTTAGCTTGATATCAAAAATTATATAAATAGCTGAAATAGCAATTACTTACAGGGAAAAAATCTAAAGCAATAAATTGTATTAGTTTCCCAAATTTTAATAAAAAATTTCGAAATACTGAACGAAGTCTCTGAGTTAATAATTGTATGATACAATCCGAATCAAAAAATCAATAAAATCAGTGTAAAAGTTGCCAAATTATGGATTTTGCGAACATCTCGCATTTTAGCACTTCCTCATTTTAGCACTTCAGGTTGTCTTGTTTAACGTTGTTGTTTTCTTTTATAGTTATTTTTATGGATAATTATCAATTTGTAGGAATAATTTAATTCCTTTACATTTCACTTAATATTGTTTTCGAACTCACTCTTTACATATGCATTTATCGTCCCTTTTTTTGCAACAATTAAGTTATACCCTACACAAATGTTTATGGATAGGAAGGGTATTATGCATTTGTGCTGAAGTAAAGTTGGCAACGCTAACCATTAAGTATGCCTATCGATAGGTTTTAAATCACTTTCTGCAATGTTCGACAGTGTGTCTGTTCAAAGAAACCTTGTAGCATTGATGTATATAAGCAGGTCTGAGGAGAGGCTAAGACACCCTACTTTTCTAGAATTTTTTGTTTTTGAAAAGATCTTATATAATGTATTAGTTAAGTATCTCAAATAGGGGTTGTAGCGTACCACTCACAACAATAGTCTTGCTATATGTAACGAAATAAAATTTGTTAAACATAAGCTTTTGATCCTATGAAGGAACCCTATTGATTTTTATTGTAATTGGTTCATGATTTTAGCTGACCGATCTACATATTCTTGAATAAATTTAAATCATGATCAATTTATTACGAATAATAATAATAAATAATAATATTATTTGACAAAAAACTCTACCAAATTATATGACGGTCGGTCTATAATTAAAAGATCGGACGGAGGTCGCCCAAATCCCCATAAATTGTTGAAAATTATATTCATGTAAAAATATTAATTGCGTTTTCGCAATAAAAATTCTATTGAATAATTGTATATATTTTTATATAAATATTTTGTGGTGTAGGGTAATAACATGTTCGGGCTTAATCGTTTAAAACTCTTTTACTTGTTTCGCTTGCACATGTTGCAGTGTGTTCATGTGGGGATTTAAATTTCATCGTCTGTGAGTTTAAGGGGAGACCCACAACAAAGATTTTAGTTTAAACATGTGTATTTACATACATTTGTGTATGTGTGTGTTGATTTACCAAACACTAATTAACTCATTAACATTTGTTTCTCTTTTTTTTTTTGCTGTAGCTGTTTTTTGTTTCATATGTTGTCAATGAGGGAACAAAAAACCAAAACATAAAGCACTTTGACTTTTAAGGGCTGCAAGTCGGTGACTTTTCTTTAAATTATGTCTTAGTGTTGTGTGAGACTTTTTGTAGCATCTTTAAGAATCGAGGACATTGAAGACAATTTATGTAAAATATTTAAAAAAAATAACTTTGGCATTTGTTCATGCTGTTTGCACTTTTTGCATATCACTTATGCGGTTGTAACTACTGTAGTACATGTGTGGCACAAACTCACACACACACACACGTACACTTTATGAGTTTGTAAACGCTAGAATGTTTTATTACTCTGCTGGTTTTTTTTTGTCCTGACCAGATGTAAAAAATATAGTCATATCAAATTGCTGGTTTTATTGTGGACTTGTGGGATTATTATGAATTAAATTTATCCATTTTAGTTGCAATTTATGTATGTATGTATGTGTTTAGTTGTGTATTGAAGAATTGGGTAAGATTTTAGAAGTGTCATTTTAAATTAATTGAAAAAATTCAGAAAAAAGTACTCATATTTAAGTAATAATTTTCAATAACTCGGCCATCTTTTCCAGTGAGTGATTTAAGATAAAGATTTTTATGAATTAAAGAATTCTAAATTTCCCTAGTCTTAAATTCTGCTATTGCATTATGAGAATGTTGGATCACAATTGAGACTTTCAGAATCGTAATAAAAATTAATTACAAATATTTGTACATTTCATATAACTTGGTGTAGGGCATAATATGGACAACTTTGACCGACTGTAATATTCTTATTTCTATATCTTTTACTTTAATATCGGCTACCAATGTTTTTTATTGCAACAACCCAACCAATTTCCATAGCACGAAGTTGTTAGTCTAACCAATTTAGTTGCACATTGTTTATCTAGAATTTATATCTGCGTTTTTCTAGATTCAAATCTAAAGATAAAATTGTCTGGCGTATTTCAAAATACATATGTATGTGTGTGTGTGTGTGTGTGTATAAATAAATAAATTATATATAAATAATGTGTAATTAAATCTTAGCGGAAAGGTGTAAGAGGAGTGAGATAATTGGTAAGCGAGTGTGTTGCGAGTTGTTGCCATAACTAATAACTCATTTAAGTTGCAACAAACGTATACAACTCTGTTTACAGCAAATAACAATTACTACAAAACATATTCATGTTTTCTTGCTTGTATTATTGTTGTGCTTGTATTTTGCCATTACATCTGAATGGTGGCATTTAGTTTAGTTTAATTTGATTTAATACTTTTATTTTTTTCTTCTTCCATTATTCGTGTGGAAGAGACAATTGTATTAGTTGTTTTGTAGTTTGTAACTATATTTGTTTGCCTTGAGTATTTTGTTTGTGTTGCATGCAACAAACATTGCTATGTTAGCTGGTTTGAATTTGATCAAATCAACAATAATGTTTATGTACAAATTCCTTTTTGTTGTTGTTGTTGTGTCATATAAAGTGTGCACTTTTCCGTTTTTTTTTTTTTTTTTTGCATTTAGTAGTAGAATTTTTCCAAACCATAAAATATGTTCCCAGGAGCAAAATAACTCAATTTTAAAATGGCAAACGACATAAAACAACAAGCAAAATTGACGCTTGATAAAGACAAGCAAGCAAAAAAAAAAGTGGAAAAAAAACAACAGAAATTGTAGCCTACTCCTAAACTGAAGCAACCAACAACTAGCCAGCCGTTGCAATCATTCCATTGTTGTTAATAACGTGCCACACTTAAAACTAATACTAGTTATTCACACATAACAAAGGGTTTTCCAAAAAGGAAAGGCAAAAGCGAAATTATTTTTCTATTTCATAAGTAGTGCATAACATCGTTCCAATGTCTGAAAAGGCACAGATTTGTCTCTGAATAATAGTCCAGTCAAGCTGGAGCAGTGGCCTAAGTTATGTTGGCTTTTGGGGAAGCGACTTCAGAAAGCCTCCTCGAAAAGTTTATTGGGTTCAAACAGCACGATCTTTGTTACCTTCACGATAGATAACCGAACATTTAAATCGTTTATGCAGAATACCAATTGTGGCGTTAACACGTTGGCTCTTCCTACTATAAACATATGTCGTCGACGTCTATGCCATTTCATGCGGCCAGAAAAACAACTCATGTTGTCAGCGGCTTAAAATCCGAGACATTTTTATAGTTTTCCAAAAATGATTTTTTGAATACCCTATTCCAAATGCTTATAATAATTCAGCTCCTGGATCAGTTGGAGCTTGTATAGGGATTTTCGTTAAAAGGGAGACATAAATATATAAATATACGCCAACAATGTAGGTTGAAAGCAACGTATATCCGATGTCATTATTTATGGAATATGACATCGTTTCAAGGTCCGCCGAAAAAGTGCTGGCATGATAGAATACGCTGAACCAAATTTTCCATTACCTGAGAACATAAATTGGTCGAAAAACCAGAAGTTACGCAATCGATGTTAGTCTACAGCTCTTCTTACGTTGTTGGCTTGGCTGACATAGACTATCGATTTAATGTAACCCAACAAAAAGCTTAAAAGCGCGAACGAGCATGAAATTCGCGAGAACCGTTGCAAAAGATAATCCACTCAACGAACTTGATCTTTAACTATTTAATTGTGTGGCAAAGTTGTACCGGCCTGCCAGAACTATATATCGATAAGGTCGTAGTGTCGAGCTGGTTCCAAAATACTTCGATATCATGGACCTGTAGTGATTGCCTTTGGTTGTTGTTGGAGTGAAAATAGTAAAAACCACACCAAAAGGTTAGGTAAAATTGTGCATCACTTCAGGCACTTGTTCAAATGCGAAAATTTAACAAAATCATCGCGCCAGAAGTGAGCTTAATCGATAATTTTCGTAAGGCTATTCAATGCAGTCTTATTAGAACTGGATTTTAATAAAAATGGCGTAATTTTTGAACGCTCTTGAAGAGTATATCACTTCTTTATTAAAATTGAATAGACTGAGGTTGCAAACTGTAACTAAATTGTACAGCCAACTTCACTCCTATTCGAGATAGGTTAAAAACAAGAAGAAAGTACCTACTGAAAAAAACAAAATTGCCAACTTTTTGTGATAAAATCTGCAAATGTCTACACGAATTCTTCAACTGGATCGATTTGCATTATAAATTTTAACTTACTGCTGTACAGTCGAAGGACTAATACCACATTTTCTTTGAATTTATCGTAACGAAAATTTTACGTAAGCGAAAGAGGCACTACGACGTGTTGCTTAGTAGTGTGGTTTAACGCTGCGATTACACAACAGGGACAAAATAACAGTGAATATAATTAACACATGCATTTAAAACAACATGATTGCAACAACAAGGCAATATCGACTGGCCCTAAATGGAGACCCTTTTAAATGCAATATTTGCAATTGAAAGCCGAAACCAACCTATTAAAGCATCAGTCAACTAAAATGCAAGAACAACAAATCTATTATTTTTATAAAATTAAAGCTTAAAAAATAGGAGGGTTGCATGAGAATTAGTAGAACTTTGACACTAATTTTCTTAATTTAAATATTGAATACAAATTGAATAATTTTTTTTTTTAATTTACTGTTTACTGACGCATTTTCACAAATTTTTTGCTTATAAAAAATGTTTCAGCAAATATTCTTCATATTGTCAATAAATTTTCTTCTTACAAATAGTGGTATCCTTCTCCTGCAATGCAGAGGGTATTTATAGCTTTGTCCTTCGGTTTGTTATTTCCACGATATCTATTTCCGATGTCATAAATTGTAAAAGGGAAATTTATTGATTAATGTCTCTACGTGTGCTGTTTAAAATCGATTTGTAGTAGCCCCCACATATTGCATAGACTTCTATGTGGTATCAATCTTTTGGCAGGTATCTAGGAGTGCATCGCTAATCCAATTTATTACAATTGCCCTATAACTTGCTGAGATATAAACAAATAAACACGACGGCCTCTATTTTTGAACATATTTTTTTTGCAAAAATTAACATTTTTTAAACGCATTTCTTAGTTTTTATAAATGTGATATGATGCTTAGAATAGGTAACTATTCGGCAGAGTTATAGGCAAAATTGTTTGAAAAACTATATAAGTATTTTCTACATCTATTAATTATCGTAAGCTCATAAATAATTTTTCAACGCGCTAGTGACATCAAATTGCAAGCCGTAGCTTCGAAAATTATTTAAAAAAAAAAAAATTAAAAAATCAGTTTGAATCTAACTGAGATATAAGCATCAAAAGACAATTGCTTTTTACTAAAATTTACAAACAAAAATCGATTTTTTCAGCTTCAACACAACCAACAGACTCAATATGGGTTTCACAATAAAACAAATTTTTATTCATAATGGCCGCCACTAGAAAATGCCGTCCAAAAAATTTATTTGTGGGTTAAACCCTGGCACCTCAGTGGAAGATCATTAAAATGTACCCCTTTTCCTCTCAATATTGGTATCAAATGAAATGGCTTGAGTTTTGGCTGCATTGAACTGTGCAAAGATTCATAAAAAAAATGGATGGCATTGCAAATGTGGCAAAATGGCGTATAAAATCTAAGCTCAGCTATGATGAAGTTATACCATTATGTACATAATGATGTAGGGTTTTATCAGATTCGGCAGAGCACTTTTATTTGTTTTTAATAAATGTTGTTTTAAAAAAAAATTTTATAGTTTTTTTTCTGTATTAACAAATCTGTGATATTTTTTTAAAATGAAATTGTGCAATTAAGTTGTTAACCCTCGTTGTTATAGAAATTGTCTTGTACTCGTTGTTCATATAGAATCAAAATTTTCTTGCATACATACGATTATTCCAAAACCATATTGAGTGTTTGTAGCGGTGTATGTTGCATGATTGGCTGTGTTGTTGGTTGAATGTTTTAGTGTCATGCCACATAATATGCCATGTTTGGCACATTCGTCAAAACTAACAGCATTTCTGTGTAGCAACAATTGCAACGGAAGCGGCAACAACAACGACAGAACATTTATGCTGCATTTCATTAGTTTTACATCATTCCACACTGCTCACTGCATTGATGTGTTATATTTTTATCAGATTTTTTTTTAATTCTACATTCTGTTGCAGTTCCTTTTTTGTTCAAGTTGTTGTCGCTTTTATTAAAATGTTGTTATTATTGTTGTTGGTGAGTGACTGATCAAAATTAAGGTGTTTGTGGTTCTTGTAAGATGGCGAGCTACTAGTGCATTAAAGTTTTTCTAAACCATTTTATCATGCATCCATCCTTCCATCCATCCAACTGCCAATGCATGCTTCTAAGTGCTGCCTGCCTGCCTGTTTGAATGCCGTGCCATAAATTCATTAAACATAAAGTTGGCGGAGTAGAAAAGGTTTTGAGTTTTTATTATGATAGCGCTCTAACACGGACATTAATGGCCTTAAGGTTTTGATTTCTATGACTTATTTTTCTTAGTCTAGAAAAGACTGCCACTACAAAACAACAACAACAGCAGATTTAATTAATCTTTAATATAGACATGCCTATTAAACACATAATGTGAGTGTATGTAATCATATGTAAGAGTACTAAACATATTTACTTGTGCGGTGGCCGTTGGTACTGGCACTGTGAGGCGTTCGCTGGTTAAATTATAATTATTAACACACACCTAATAATGTTTAGTAAGTGATGATGGTGGTGTGGACTTTAAAATTATTATTATTTTTTTTTCTTTTAAATAAATGATTGGCTGTATTTGAAATTGATTTTTTAAGTTAAGCCTGCGTAATATTGTTTCAGGACAAACTAGTTGTTTCAAAACAAAGAATTTGTTGAACATTGGTGTGAGAATATGGCATTTTGAAAAGACGTTTGAAAGAGATCTAAACCTACAGCTAATATTTTAATTTTCTCATTTAAGTTGCGTTCAATAGAAACAAGTTCTGTATGCACACAAGTATGATAACAAAATTCTGTGGGTTCCAGTCCATTTGGTCCGAAATTTGATGGAAATACGGAAATGAAAGTAAGACAGGAATTTGCCTGTGCTTGTTTCAGTTAAGGGTTGGAAAAGTTAAGCATTAATTGTGAAACAGAATTTTGACAAACCGGCATCTAACAAAACGTCGAATAATTAAGTCATTGCATGTTTTTTTTCTCAAGAATGTAACCATATTTTACTTAAAATATCCTAGATTTTGTAAACAAATCAAACTGGTTTTTTTGTTTTGACTAAAAGAAAAATCGCACAAATAAATCAATAAATAAACAACAAGTATTTATTTAACGCTACTTCCGTCGATTTATTGTAGGACGAGTTTCTTCAGCAGTGATTGTGCAGACGAAATTCTGTTTTAGTGTAAAGACTTGAGAATGACGTAATTTCAGTGTTAAATTATTATTATTGTTATTATTTCTGAGCCTTGCACGGAGCCAGGTGATTCCGCGCAGACTCTCAGTTGCGCTAATGTCTTTAAGTCTGTAATATTAGTAAATGTCCTACCAAGATACTCGGAAAATGAGTTGCTCTTCTACACCATGTTAATTTGGGTCTACCTCTTCCTCTGCTGACTTTTTGTTTATAGGAGAGTACTTGAAAGCAAACTTCATTAGGTGGTTTACGGAGCGTGTGCCTAATCCATCCGAATTTACTTTTACGGATTTCGAGATTAACATCATTTGAATTGATACGCTCCCATGGTGATCCGGCGTTTACAACGTTTAATTGACACATGAATTAAAGCCTACTGACCATACAAGTTAAAAAGAGTTCGTTTAAATGTTCGCAAATGAAAAAAATTTTTAACCTGTACGGCTTTTTTAAATGTGTTAATTGCAGCAGTCGGGAGAGACCATATATCTGTATCAAAATGGTTTTTGATATAATGTACCACTATTTTATGCGTCTATTGAGTTGAAGGGATCAGAGGACCATAGTTTTTGAAAATGACTGTTAATAAGGCCCGATATCGAGAAATGATAGCAGAGTTCTTTCTGCTAATTTAAATAATTCAATAATTTTTCCATAATTCCCTGAAATAACAAATCCTTTCCATTTAATATTCTCTGCAGATAAATATTTAAGATCACGGCTTGGGACAGGCCTAAGAATATTTTACATTAAATAATACAATTTTTTTTTTAATTTTCTGAAACGACAATACGACTTGATAGCACACCTTGTGAATGCACCAAGTATAACTAAAATAACAACAATCTACAAAAAACTGATTTTTCTTTATCATTGCAATTTGTTAAATAGTTTGGGACACCCTTAGAATTTTTTTTTAAATTTCATCACTATATTTTTAATTTTTCTATTTTATAATAATCAGTAAATTCTTTATTTTCGTTTCAGGTAAGTTCGTTTAACTAAGTTGACTTGCTACATCCCCAATAGATTTAAATATTTTGTGGAAACATTGAACAGGTATTTTTTTTAACTTCCCAGCAAAAACTCTCATTTCAGAATAATGAGTTGAATGTACTGAAAAACAGTTCTTCACTACATACAATTTGGCATTTTGGCGATTTCATTGGAGCCAAGTACATACCACGCACGCTTACCAATAGGAACTCAAATAAGTACTTACCACGCTCGCTTACAAATAGGGATTCGTACTTATTACGGTCGCTTATAAATGAAGACCCTTTGAAAGCAATAAATAAGTACTTGATTTGAAATAATCTAAATAACACATTACTATTATAGACTTACAGAAGTCGCTCGGTTCTTCTAAGGACGAAAATTCGGTTTAATTATTCTGCAATACGTTAATTTGAAACTTAAAAATCAGTAAAAATTGATGTCATCACGTTGCCAATAAAATGCTCTGTCGCTGTTGTCAAAAACTGTGTTAAACTAAATGAGAATCATAAAAGATTATATCTGTGGTTTTCAGGGACAATTGCGTATGTCTTAAAATCAAATTTTCAGGAGAGCCATAAAACCGTTTTATATAAAACAACGGTTTAGGTATTGAGTTTTTTAAACTTTTTTTTACCACTCATGTCAATAAAGATCTAAAAATTTTCTTATAAAAATTTCAGACAAATGTCAATTAAAAATTAGATCATAGCAAATACCAAAATAAATAAAGTGGTATGAAGAGTAAAAGTGTGTTCAGATAAAGCAGTGTATGTCAACATAGGTTGTACACAAGTAATTATTTTACTTCTATTAAACTGAAAAATAATCAGAAAATAATTTTCAAATGTGTTCAGAAATAACAAAGTAAATATGTACGTGGTTTTGTGTTTTTCTAAAAAATGAATTACTTTGCCATTAAGCACACGTAAGTCAACATACTGCGTTACAGGTAAACGCTTTTTGAATATATATACACGCAAATAAAAACCATGGTTACGACATGATCACGACGGTCATATTATGGTTTATATAACAATATTTGGTTTAAAAAAAAATTGACAAAAACAACATTATATTCAAAAGCAAAAAAAAATTACAAATAATCATTAAATAATAGGCGAGACAACAGTATGATTACAAATTAATCAAGCTATGACTTTTTAATAATAATTTGATTTAAACTGTTCTTCTTGCTGAATAAATTTTTATTATTTCAAAAGTTTGAGATGTCAAAAAAAGGAACAACAATTTTGAAAAATTAAAATAAATTTAAAAATAAACGTGAAAATGTAAAAAAATATTGGTAAAAAAATTGCAATTAAATTGTTAAGTACAATCAGTATGTGTATGTTACAGCAAAAAACAGTAATTTGACGTAAAAAGCAAAGATTGTCGATTTCAATTGTAGTCATATTTATGATTATTGAATGATACTTTAATTAAACATAATAATAATGACTGGTAACCATTATATGTTTTAACCATAATCATACAATTCAATCATAGTATGATGCTCTTAGATTATGATTACCACAACCATGTTTTTTCTTAGCGTGTAGAAGTTACGTTGTTATACCATTAAAAAACTCGGAATGGGTCCATCTTATTTTAGAAATTTTTACAACCAAGTAAAGGCCGTTTAATATCAAAGAGAATGGCATATCGTCAAAACTTAACATACGCGTGAAAACCATGAAAATCAAAGAGATATTTGAATGGCTTCTAACAAATTTCGCAAAAAGAAATTGTATTGTGTGTGTATCTAAACAAATTTTTAAAAAATAAAATCTTATATATCACATGCCAACTGGGCATAAGAGTATACCTGTCATGGGTTTGGGCTTTTAGTGCCCCTCCTTTTCAACCAAACCTAACCTATTACATTATAAATCAAGTCATACCTTTAACACTTTTTAGTTAGACGGAGGATATGTAATAGTCATTGAAAAGTATGTTTTTTAGTAGGAGCGATTAACTAGTTTTTACTGAGTTTTTGCTTTTCTGAGTCCATCTGGCACAAATAGTAAAATAATTTTCTTCAAAAAAATTTTTAAGAATTTCAATAAGTTTCTTTAAAAAAGTGTATCTCAAAATATCCTTGCAAATTTAAACTTAAAATTACTTAACTTCCACAAAACACTTTATAAATCCCCAATAAATGTTTTATGTACTTGACGAATAAAATAAAGAACGCAACCCCCCTTTAGAAAATATAGAAAATTTATTGTGTTTATTATTTGTTAATTTTTATTATGATAAGGTTAATCTATTAGGAACAATAAAATAACCAAATATTCACATTATCCCTTAGAACAGACACACACACACACACACACAATAAAAAATCTGTAATAAACCCCAAAACAGCCATAATAATAATAATAAAAATATTTTGTTAAGAGAACATAGAAAATCTTGTAACCACCTACACATACACACTCACACTCACATCGAACAATTCCGGCTTCCTTAGTAGCCACAAGAGAGTGTAACAAGCAGATAAGACGGGTGTTAAAAATCAGGCGCACACACACACAGCCACACAGACACCACTACACCCTGTAGTAAACACAAATATTTGTTTAAAAATATTGTGGCATTTAAACCAAACTGTTAAAGAGGGTGGCTTTCAGTTAATATTTCTTCTTGCCACAAGATAAATAAAAACATAAATAGACAAAAAGAAAAACAATTTGTAAAAAATTCCCCCCGTTTTCAAACCCCATATTTGTTAGTTTTTATTGTGGGTACATGTATGCATGTAATAAGTCCTTTGGGACATAGATTGTGTTAATATCCACTTGCAAGTTCGAGTTTGTACGAGTATGTACTTCAGTGTTTGTAGATATTAAGTATTTAAGCCTGTAGCTTAGTGTGTACTACTTGTGGTTTTATTTTACTAGTTGTTTTGTGTGTTTGGCTTTTATTGAATTTTAAATATGTCATGAATATTTGTTTGTGGGTTTTTAAGTGAGTGTGTTTTAATAATCTGGATAATAAATGTAGACATGTATTAACATGGATTTAGACGATAATATGCATACGAAAAAAGGGGGCGGTCGCCAAATAAGTGTGACCAAAATTATTTTATATGATTTATACTTATATTTATATGAATATAAACATTTTACAACACACATATGGATTTTGTCCTTTGGTTACAAGTTTATTCAAGAAGCTGATGTCAGAAGGCAAGTGTTGGCGAATTTGCTTTTGAATATATTTATATTTGAGAATGGCATTATAATCTATACTAAATACATTTTCTAATACAAAACATATTTGAATACACTGTGTAACAAATATCATCTTTTTGTTTTTATAAACATGAAAAGAAAAATTCAATATAATTATTAATCTACACAACAAATGTAATAAACCTGTTTACTCGGTTGTTAGTTTTCTAAACTTTTGTCTTTTTTGTAAGACTTTGAAGAATACAAAATGTAAATAATACGTTGGTATCATCAATTGTAACAAATAATTCTATGTTTTAAATATTATTAAAGTAATGAGTTAAATAATGGGTGATTCATTGCGAGGTTTGATTATTACTCTAAAAAAAAACACAACAACAATTTACATAATTTACTGCTAGTGTCCCGGTGAATGAAGAATTAGTGTGCTGGTCTGCTAGTCTGGGGGTTGCGGGTTCGTTTCCCGCCAGAGACTCTGGACTGGTCTGCTTCTCCTTCTCTTCCATAATATTCTTTCTATTCTGTTCAGGTATCACAATGGGATCAATATAATAGACCCAAGTGAGCTGCACAACAGCTGTCTGTTCTACCTACCTACCTACTAAGTATTTACTGCTTGTAAAGGTAGGCACAGCGACTGATATCTCGCGAACAACATAAGTAATGCTGGCTTTCAAAGTTTCCAATGACCTTCCTACATCGAATTAAATGCGATTGTATCTAAACTTATTGACGTAGATTGATAAAATTTCATAAGTGTATTTCCTGAGTAAAAGGAAACTTTTTTCCCCTGAAAATTTCTGAAATCTATGAATTATAGATCAAAATGTACGAACATTTTTACTGCATTTCAAACGTAATAAAACTGATAAAATTAAATTTAATACTCTGAAACTTTGCAAACATTGCTTTTTGATCAAAACACTGTAATAACGGAAAATTAATGTGACACGCCCACTTCCCATATAACGCTTTACATCAAGTTCATGTAATTTCTCTATTGACAAAGATTTTGGAAGAATACAGGAGTCTATATTAAATTATTTAAGTTGAATTTATCAGCAGAAACTACTTTGACCCGCCTACTTCAACGCCCACTTCTCACATAATTTACGCTTAATGAAATTTAAAAGCTCATAAAACTGACAGAATTAAATGTGTGATAATGAAATTCGCCATATATATCTTTCTGGCAAATTTAATAATGCCAATATAAGTACAATAACAATTAAGGTGACATACCCACTTTAACGCCCACCTCCTATACAACGCTTCATCTTAAATTCATATTATTTTTATATGGAGTAAATTTTTCAAAAAAGAGATGAGTTCGATTCAAACATTAATTATATAATTCAAAAAGTAGGAGGTGACATGCCCACACAATGCTAATCTTATTTTCTAACTACCTCTGGGCATCAAATTATACTCTTCAGTTTTCGTAAAAACAAATCATTGTTGAAAAAAACAGTCAGTAGAATCATATTTCATTGTTTCATTTAAGGAAATAAATTAATAGCAAATCGAAGTTACACAATGAAAATAAAACATATTTTAGTATGAAGAGATTGTTCCATAGCGATTACTTTTTAAACCAAAATAATAAATTTATTGTATAAAAGTACACAAAATTGGTGGTGGGTATCAAAAATTCTTTACAGCCAAATATAGTGCTCTTACACTTGTTCATTTTATTTTAGTTTATGTCGTAAAACTGTGTATAATAGTGTGACACCACCTTAAGTGATTTCTTTTATTTTAAATAAATTTGCTTAAAACTCAATCAGTCATTTAAATTTTCTTGCTTTTAGTGACCGAAATGTACTCTTTTGCAATTTCCATATACTTTTTAAACATTTACCCAAATTGCAGTAATAGTAAATATGTATGAATTTGTAAAATTCAATAAAATGTCCAGGATAAAATTAAAAAACTAGTTTCAATTTCAAGTGTACTCTCATTCGTTGTGTTTTATTTCCCTTCTCACTTTTTTTTTGTAATATTTCTTCTATAGATTTTTTAATTAACAAATTCTAACACGAATACTTTTTCATTCTATAATAAAATTTGATTTGGATTAAAGTAACAACAACAATACCAATTATAAAAAAAACAATACAGATTTCAAAAAGGGATGGAACAAAATCGAATAAAATGCGTATAAAATTGGTGTTGACATGGTGTAAAGTGAACAGACAACAGAACACCAGCAAATTTAACACCAATAATAGCAACAACAGAAAAAACAACAAGAACAAACATGTCATTTAAAATAGAATTTTAATTAAATCCTTGATGTCACAATAATGTCTTCTGTTATAAAATAGACTCAAACAAAATGTATTTACACTTGATTTCCGTTTTGGTAGTCAGTGTGCAGATGTTTAATAGAATTAAATATTCGCAAGAGAATATGCGAATGGGTGTATTGTAAAGTTATTCGACTCTATAGGTAAGAAATTTTGTATAAGAACCTTAGATAACTCTACAAATTGAATTAGAACAGAAACATAGTGTCGTTTAAACCCTTACAACGAACAATGGTTCGAGGCAGCAGACACTTCAACATCAAGGTAACGCACAATTTATATATCTTGGTCGAAAAATGCAATTGGTCAATCGAATTTCAGGAAATTTTTGTCACTTGAAAATCTGTTGCGATATCTCAAAAATAAAAATTTTGTAAACAATGGCAGGAAAAAGCTTGCTTAAACATTTTGTCATAAATAGAATCAAATAATCCGTTTTTTATTTTATTGCTTAACATAACACGCTTAATTTTAAAGTTCTCAAACTGAAAACGTATTTGAATTTAGCGCGTCAAAATCTTTAAAGATATACTACAACGAAAAATCCGAAATCATAATATTACTAGTGCCCCAATGCTGAGACTGAAGCTTCAAGAAGAATGGCAAAATATTTCATCTACAGAGTAAGAAAATTTAGTAAATTCGATGCCAAGAAGGTTACAGGCAGTCATAGACGCCCATGGTGGCCCAACTAAGTATTAATTTTAAAAATTTGTGGTAGTTTTTAATACTTGAAATAAGTTTTTATGTTATCTTGAATATCGTATGTAGACTTTTGTCAACGTATTTTAATTGTTTTTCTTGGATAATTTTTTAAGTTAATTTTGGAAAATATATTTTTTTTTGCTTACATTAATAAAATTGAATTTGGAACAAAACTGCATAATTAGTTTTTTGTTTAATGTTTTTAGACTTCTAAAATATCAAAAATTGTGGTGGTCATACGTAGACTTTTGTCGGCCACTGTATTTTTAGTTTTTTACTATATTTTGTTATTATTATATTATTATTTTAGGAATCAACCTTCTTTTAACTTTTAGTTTATTTCTTATAATCAGAAGTCGTGTCATCTTGTTCCTAATTATTTTTTTTATTATAATTTAAGAAAAAGTTGTCGCTTTTAACAGCAACATTTTCAATAATATTTGCTACTACTATTTTGGATAACATTTAATATTTTTTGCAGAACGTTAAAAAAAGCAAACTCTGCGTATTTGTTAAGCAGCTGCAATGCATCTGCAACAGCTGATCGCGCATTAGCAACTACATTTGGCATTACTGACGCAGTGATGCAAAAATTTGCAGCATTTACGAACGTACCCATTGTTACATTGACACATCCTAATAGTCAATGTATACTTTCGTTGAATCGAGATATTAGTACATTAAATTAAATGATTAGGTTCATTAAATTTTTACCGTTTCTGATTCAATGTTAGTTCTTATAAAATTAATGAAGGAATAATTTAAATTAAAGAAATTGTAGGTTAAACTTTAAATTTTTTATAAAAGTCAATGTATGGCGATTCATTGATTCAACGTACCTGTGTCTAAGGTTAAAATTAGTGCACTATTTCTTTAAAACAGTAAATTTTTTAATTTGCATTTATGTATCTTTTTGGTTTACTGAAGACAAATTGAATTTTTATCGATCAAAAGGCTGGATGTAACAGAGTGAAATGATAAGAACTGTATCGGGTAGCGACGAATATTGATTTTGGACACAACTGCATGTCGCTAATTTTTTAAATAAGCACATATAATGTACTTGCCAAAAGTCTTTTCTGTAAAATATATCCACTTTAATTAACAGTTAAACTACTCAGCTCATTAAAATAATCCTACAAAGTTAAAGTTTCACAAAAATAGGTGTATTTTTGATGACATGTTTTAATGTTAATTTTAATGTTTTTTTAAACTGACATAAAATGCTTTACATTTCCGAAAACTTTGAACATTAATTTAAACAAGTAAGAGTGTTATATTCGGCCGTGCCGAATCTGATAATACCCTTTTCAGCATCATGTACACAGATATAATCCCAAATCGTAGCTTAACCTAGATTTCATGTGATACGCGATTTTTCTTTATTATTTCCAAAGACATCCTTGATTTTGAATTTTTACATTGTTATCTGTATTCTACTAGTCATGCCTCTTCATTGGTACCACACACATTTCTGAAGAACATTTGGTTGCTTCTAAAAGTTGATTTCAACCAACACACGTGCAGACGGACAGATATGGCTTAGTCGACTCCCCTATTCATAAGCTTTCAGAAAATATATACTTTATGGGGTCGGAAATGAAAATTGTAGAAATTACGTGTGTGAAGGGTATACAAATTGATTTAGTAATTTAAAAAATTTTTATTAGAACTAAAAAAACAAATCAAATAGTCAATTTATTTAAAAATTTTAAAAACTTATGTTTTTCTGTGCAATATTAAAATATTAGAAACAAGAAAACATTTCGTTTTCTTAGAAACATCGCTTTTAAATTATTTGCTAATCGATCCATAATCACTGTAAAATCTCTAAAAAAAAAACAACTTGTGGTGTAGGGTACTTGAGCGTCTATAACTTTCTTCCTTTTTTATAGTTTCTTTATGGTTTTTTTTTCATTTTATTTGTGCTAATTACTTAATTAACTCATTTAGTAAAATTAAAGTATTTCGATATCAATTTCTTAAAAAAATTTCTACACAGCGCCGAACTGAAACAACTACAAACAACAGCAATGACACAATAACAATACAAAGTAAAATAATACATGTTGTACAAAAATGTCGTCTGTTAATTTATTTACAATAAGACGTTTGTAACAACATGACTACACGTTGGCTCCCCATCCATCCAAACAACCTTCCATCCATACATTGTAAATAAAATATTTTACTTTTTCATTCTTTAATGAAATGTGAGAATTGCCGAAGGTCGTTGATTTTCTTTTCATTATTTATTTTGTTTTGTTGGAAGACAAGAATTTCGAAAAGTACAAAAAAAAAAAACAGACATTAGTGGGTAACAAGCAGAGCAGAAATAGGCAAAGGCGCTACTGTTTACTACTTAGATATCTTTCTGACAAAAGCTTTGTAAAGGAAATTTTTAACTAGTGATAGGCTTCTATCAAAATGCTTGTTAAGTAAGAAATCTTGATAAAGGAAGACTTTTATATAGGCAAGCTTGAGCTAGCGAGAGGTTTCTTTAGATAAGCTAGAGCTAGCGAGAGGTTTCTTTAGGTAAGCTTGAGCTAGCGAGAGGTTTCTTTAGGTAAGCTTGAGTTAGCGAGAGGTTTCTTTAGGTAAGCTTGAGCTAGCGAGAGGTTTCTTTAGGTAAGCTTGAGCTAGCGAGAGGTTTCTTTAGGTAAGCTTGAGCTAGCGAGAGGTTTCTTTAGGTAAGCTTGAGCTAGCGAGAGGTTTCTTTAGGTAAGCTTGAGCTAGCGAGAGGTTTATATAGGCAAGCTTGAGCTAGCGAGAGGTTTTTTTAGGTAAGCTTGAGCTAGCGAGAGGTTTTTTAGGTAAGCTTGAGCTAGCGAGAGGTTTTTTAGGTAAGCTTGAGCTAGCGAGAGGTTTATATAGGCAAGCTTGAGCTAGCGAGAGGTTTTTTCGGTAAGCTTGAGCTAGCGAGAGGTTTCTTTAGGTAAGCTTGAGCTAGCGAGAGGTTTATATAGGCAAGCTTGAGCTAGCGAGAGGTTTATATAGGCAAGCTTGAGCTAGCGAGAGGTTTCTTTAGGTAAGCTTGAGCTAGCGAGAGGTTTCTTTAGGTAAGCTTGAGCTAGCGAGAGGTTTCTTTAGGTAAGCTTGAGCTAGCGAGAGGTTTCTTTAGGTAAGCTTGAGCTAGCTCTAGAGGAAATATTTATTAGTAACAATATAACTAAACGTGGCTCTTGCAAATAGGAATTCACATTTTAATATGAATTTAAAATACATAATTTAAAATGTCACTGTTGTTGTTTTCCATCCGCTTAGCATACCAAACAGGTGTGCTCATGATGATTCCTAAATTAAAAGTATTTCTACACAAGAATTCACATTAAACTTTATTCATTTTGTCACATGTTTCCTTATTTTTTATAAATTTTAAATATTTAAAAAAAAGACAAAAGAAACTACCGTTTCAAAGGTAGCCAAAAAAAATAGCAGTTAATGAAAGTTGAAAATACAAAAGAAAACCTAAAGCAGAGATCAATGAGTAAACAGACAGACATACAGACATTTATGTGTGTGTGTGTGCGCTCATAGAGGACGATGCTGCTTAAGTGATGTTTTGTGTTTACAAATTAATGTTTTTAGCTTCCGAAACGTCGTTAAAACGATATGATACCACATTCTTAAATTATTTACTAAATAAAAGTATCAATACAACAAAATAATAAAAACAACTACAACAAAAACACACATTAAAAAACATTATGATGATCAGCTGCAACTCATTAATGAGGACATTTAATTTCATTGGCGCCTACATTTGGATCACATTTCAAATGAAACACACTCAAGCAAAAAAAACAAAAAAAATTAACAAACTGGACACAAACAGGAGACGGACCACCATTGCCAGAACAAGTCGAAACAAAGAAAAGGCAATTCAAAACCTTTAAAAAAACAATTTATATAATTTGAGTTTTGTATTGTTGTTATTTCAATAAATGATCATCACACGCATCATTTAGCTAATTGATCGATCGATGGATGGTCCGTCCGTTGGTTTTGTAACGATTTTTTTTTTAATTTAATTTCAAGCTCTTGGCCATAATAACAGAAATAAAAACCCATTTAATTTTTTTTTGTCAGTAAATTAAGGTGATAATAGTTCCAAAAACAAATACACGAAACTTTACAAAATTTAAAAAAAAAGATAAATTTAATAAAACGGTAAATTGTTTAAAGCGGCAATAAGACGTTTTTGTCAGAAACCAGAAATGTTTTTCATCAAGAGAGTTGATTCATTTTTCTTTTGTAGATGTTTAAGTTTTTTTCAATAAATTCAAAATCTTAAACCGTGAAATTAAGGCAATAAACTCCCACAAACTGTCAGATTTTATTATATAAATATTTAAAAAATATTAAATATTAAATATTTATAAAAATATTTTATATATTGAATAAAAAATTATTCCACAGTTTCTTAAAATTATTGGTATGTTTTTTAGGATGAACGAGTTAACATAGATGTTAAGGCATAAATGATTTCTATAGCAAAATTTTTATTAATTATGGCAAGATTTCTATAGAAAAGCTTGAAATTGCAAGATATTTATATTCAAACGATTTGTCTAGTGTGAGATATTCCCAGCAAAAGATCTCATTACAAAATAATGAGTTAAATTCGCTAAAAGCAGTTCCTCACTTCACTACTTCACTTTTTACAGTTTGTCATCAAAACTCATTTACTGTTATTTTACATTACGTGTGAGTGCTACAGGAAAGATGCTGGGGCCTCTGAAGTAAGGATTGTGGACTATCCCCAGTTGGCAGTCGCTAAAGTCCAAAGCGAAAGCGTGTGATCGCATGTGAATTAGTGGAGCTGGGAATATATCTCTAGTATTCTTAAAAGGTATACGTTTGGGGCAGCGGACAGCTTTGGCATTTTAAGCCAACTCTATGTTCCGCATAATTTGCTTTCAACTCAACCCAAGTTAATCCAATGATTTCACGTAATTCTACAGAAAATAATTCAAAGGTGGTTAATCAAAGTGGCCGATTGACTTAATTATTAAGGGAAAATATTAAAAAAAAATATTAGGAAAGTCGAGCATTAGATGCGGTATATGGCATAAAGTAGTTTGATTATCATCACCATCGACCCCCTAATCTATTGGTGGTCTTACCACTGAGTTGAGTTTCTGATAAGGATAACGCTATACAACTCAATCATGACCACAGATGGCATCGTTAACTTAATTAATTCTTGGTTCATGGAGATGCACGTTGCAACAGAGATAGATATCTTTTTGCTACGGGGCATGGATATAACCAAAGACAGAATTGGATTTGCGGTCCGAAAGAAGCCGAACAATTCACTAAGGAACTACTTTTATTGAAAGGCAATAGCACCCAGAGAAATACAAGCATACATGGTTGCCCTATGTCCACACAGAGAAAACAGATTCGTTGTGGAAACCGAATTTGTTGCCAATCGAATTCATTCCGTTCCACGTACTAATTCTCAATTCGTTTATAATAACTGAAAATTTTCTTTCTTAGCATCGTAAAAAAACTGTATTTGTTTCCAAATATATGATTGATGCAACTGAAATAAAATATTTAATTAGTGTTACCAAAAGAATAATTCTTTCATTATCAGTTCTTCATTTGACCCAGGTAAATAAAAGAAAGGAACACATTTTTTTATTTATTTTTAATATTTTTATTTAATAATATAAAAACATATTATACATACATATAAATATCTACATACACATACACATATATATATGAATACATTTAACTTCCTCTATAAAACTAAAAATTTTTCTATTAATAGAAAATATTATTTTGATCTTCGTTTTGGTCGTGGTTTTTATGTATGTATATTGAGTGGATTCAAAGCATTTTGCATCCCCGGTGCAGCACTACTAAGTATGTACATATGTTGTTATGTCTTTTGCAAATTCTGGCATTTTAAAATTCATTTTGCGTTTCTTCGGTTTCTTACCTTCATTGAAAAGTTGTTCAGCTTGCAGATTTCATTTTGTATCACAAAATAATAACTGACATGTTTTTTTTATATTTATTTATTTTAAAAATTTTTTTCTCAAAAATAACCAATTAATTTTGGTCTTGATTTATTTATATTTTTCACAACTGACAGAAAAATCAGTTTTTTTATTTAATTTTTATAACAAATAATTACCACATGTAACAGTTTTTCGTTTGTAAACACCGAATATAGCTTAACTGTAAGTATTTGTTTACTGTAATCGAATTGTAATAATACAAGTAACTAATAATTACTTGCGATAACTAAAATTGAATTTTTGTTTGAAATAAAACATTGGCATAAAGGATTTTTTATTACATGGATTAATATTTAGTTGTGTACCGTAATACAGATGATTAAATTCGGTTAAGATAAGAGTGATTTAAATAAAAATCTTATTAATGAGGCTATTTAGTTGGGAGAACTAATATAAATGTTCTGAACAATAAATTTCTAACACTGTTATGTTTTTTCATTTATAAATGTGTAATATCTGTTCCTTTTACAAATTTTTAATATTTGGAACACTATTTTTATTGTTTTAACCGTTTTCCAACCAATCTTTTTCCTGAGTGCATAGGCCCGTTATGTCCACAAGCATAAGTAATTAAACCATCATTCTCTGTTGCTGTAGTGATGGCAATAACACCCCAGAATCATAAGTGTTTGTCTGACGACCGACTAAGGTCGATAATCAGCCACTAAACCACCTCCGAATTTTTTTTTTCGATTGGGCGTAACCACACCTACCACGTACTTTCAGAAGAAAACTCTCAAATAACCGGTTTAGAAGAAGAGGCTTTATAATTCCAGATAAATCTCTGGACACCATTCCCGAAATTCTCTAAAAAAAAGTCTGTTCTCCTCTACATTCCCAGTTTACTTAGGTCGGATATTATCTAAGGAGACATGCACCCAGCAGGAGGTGTTTGACATGTAGTACTATTTAACCTGTTGAAACAAAAAAAATTTTCATCCTTTATCCTATTTAAATAATTGCTAATCACATCTTTTGCCGTTGATAGAAATATTCTTGCAAACCTAAGGCTAAGGCGCTAAGGCGCTTTTTTGAATTTCTATCACTCTGAAGCAATTTGATCATTAACATGTCCATTAAGCAAACAAATTAGCCTTAACACTTAACAGAGTATTATAAATATGGTACATGGTAATACTCCCGAACTAAAACACGATTTGCGAAATAAATTTAAACAATATTTAAGCTAAAGAAGTTTTTCGCTCACAGCATTGAAACTGGTTAGTATTGGAACTTATAATCAAGACATATTTAACTTATTTTTCACTTTAATAACATTAAATTTAAAAATTCGACTACGTCAAGAACGCATTAATAAATTTGGGATCACCAATTTGAATTCTTTTGATTTTTAAAGTTTGTCGTATTGTTCTCGTTAAAGTTCTCGCGTCTAATATACCCAAACGGAGGATATTGACAAACATATAGTTACAAAGCCTCATCCTTTCATTCGCATACTTTATATGTCATTTCAGCCGCAAATGCCATGCAAGCGAGATGACTCCTTGGCTCTGTGTAACCTTTTATTACACTAGTTTATCCCGTAAGAGTTGCCTTACTTAGTCTCCTTTGGTTTTTCAAGATTTAGGTCACCTTTCCAACAGCAGTTTTTTTTCTACTTTTTGACTTGTTTCTCTATCGCTCAAACTTTAAGTTTATTTTTGAACTTCTGAAAGAGTTTAGTATTCTTCAAGGTGATGGTATTCAAAAATTATCCCATTTCAGATGATTTATCGGCTTCTTCGTTTTCGATTTATCTCACTCTTGAATTGCAGAATATTTAGAGATTCAACTTTTTCCTTTTTCTTGAGTTCATTTGGTAATGAACTAAACTAAACAAATAAATATTTTAAAGACCTTAAAAAAGTGGTCACATTTAAACTTTAGACTTTTACAACAAATGTTTATAATAATGAATATCGATTCCTTAATATTTATAAAAATAACTCCTTCAGTAACATTGTTGCAATAAAAGCTACTTGCTGCGGTAGGTAGATGAGAACGAGTAATGATTGGGAGGTGAAGCAAACTATTTATTGATAATTTATCAAATGCCAACCGAATACATTAAATGCTGCTATTTGAGCAGCAAGATTTGGCATTCATGTAAAAATTAAAAGCTTTTTTCTGCTCCTCCAATTTTCAACATCGTTATTTAAGTTTGAATTGACGATTGTCCAGTACAGATCTTACAGATCAATGATGAACATCAAATCATCATTATTGGCAGTAGAAATTGATGATGACGATGTACTTACTTTATATGGCTGGTGTTTGCAATAGTTTTTGTTGTTGGTTATCTTCTTTCCAAAGTAAAATGTTGTCCAAGTCCAATGCTATTTTAAAGTCAGTCAAAGTTTATTTTGTGTGTGTGGAAGTCAAACGACGTGTGTGGTCCTCCACCAAAAAAAAAAAATTAAATATTAAGATCTGTACACACACTGTACTGAGAGAGCTTGAGCCTATAGAAAGTGATCGCTACAACGAAAAATAAACTTAAAAAAATAACTAAAACACCAACATTGAGACAAACTGCCTCTAGTCATCTCTGTGATCACAGTAGTAGGATCATTCAGAAGAAGTAGTTGTATGTGGTAGTTAAATGTTATAGAAAAAGTTGAGGACGATGTAAGAAACGAGCTTCATACTATGAACAGAGTAATCAATTCAATTCAATGCAAAATAAAGAGTGTGTTGATCGCGTGTTTATTTTATTATTTTTCTCTGAGATTTTTGTTCCCCCTTTGACTCTTTCTGATTCGTCGTCATCATCATCATTATCGGTGCACAAAAGTCAATCATTATTTTAAACGATTTTTATTAAAACAGACAACTCAAACAGTTTTCAATCAGTCGATTTTCAAATACTTCTCCTTTTTCCTTCTTCTTTTTATTATTGTTGTACTTTTGTTGTTCTCATCAGCTACTCATCTTCGAAAGCAGACAATAACAACAACTCTCCATTATAGATTACAAATAAATTATTTTGTACAGAAGTCAATTGTAAATTTTATTAGTTTGTTTTGGTGCTAGACTTAGTGGATCGCCCTCAATGATCTAGGTACGTATCTTGATCAGTAATTGATGAAAATGGTTGTTATTTTTTTGTTGTTGCTTGTTAGTCTTTCATTAGCTGAAATAGAAACAAAATTCATGTATTTTTTTTATTGTTTGTTGACGACCAGCTGCATTAGTTTTTTGTGTCATTCCTAGTTGTATGATTAGGTTAATTTGGCTTTGAACAAAGTGTGTATTAAAAGTTAATGATTATTTTTGGTTTTACTGCTTCAGTTGTTTAAGTTTAGATCAGTGTTCGGAGTTTTTAAACTTGTTAACATTTTTTTGAGGTCAATTAATCGTGGTGACAATTTACCAAACTTTTTATTTTAGTTCTACTGACGTTGATAAAAGAAAATACACAAACCTATGGGAATGAGCTTAAAATTTTCAAAAACCGGTCGTCATATAGACATTTTGTTATTTTTTACACAAGAAAAAAAAAAACAGTTTCGGTTGTGAGTACCAGAATTATTGTCAATTGTAGGTTTAGTTGTGACATGTGGTAGAGTAAACATTGATAAAGTTTATTTCTTTAAAAAAGTAAAGAGGGTGCTGTATACCAAGAGGTACTTCCCTTGCCCTTTGGGATCTAAGGGGTCTGATAAAAGAAAAAGCTGAAATACTTAAAAGAAAAAGCAATTAGTAGAAAGAGGTCAAATCAAAGAAAGTACAAAAAACAAAAAATTCATGTGAAAAACAGTCCCATCAAACCCTCATTATATGTCTTCCAACCACCTGACACCCATGATGAATCCAATGATATTTTTCAGTTACATCCAAGACATCTCTCAATTCATCGTGAAAGCACTTACCTAACCAGGTAACTTTATGGTTCTATAGTTTGGGGAAGTGTGGCTAATATGCTTCACCATTTCTGTTTCTTCCTTATCCTTACATATCCTTTAATAATCAGGAGTGCCACAATGCCATCTAGTGATTATAGCCCTGGATAATGGCCTTCAAACATAGGCTATTTAGGTCCAGAATCACCATAGAGTCCTCCTAGTTTACCCATGGCCAAGGAGCCTTTGACACTCTTCAGTCCTTTCTGTTCCTCCATGCTATATCGGTCCTGTCTGATATCCACGCTGTTATTTGCCCTCTTCATATGTCGACTCTAGTTCCGATCCACCGCGCGCTAGTAAGTCCACAATTTCGTTGCCGACAACTCCACAATTCCCTGGCTTATAATAAAATCTGACGACAGAAGCTCTTCTACATTCCCTAACTAGCCTAAATTTTACAGTGTCCTTTCAAGGCCGTGAGAGCCGCCTGACTGTCTGTTTAAAGAGAAAACTTCCTACCGTTCGGTACATGTTGCATTATGATATGCGTTGCCAACATCTCTGCTTGGACTACACTACAATTTTTGGAAAGTCTGTTCGATCTTCTGATGTTCTCCCCCATTATATAGGCTCCTACAGCTGTGATTATATCCATCTTGGATTAATACGTGAAAACTTCACACCCTAAGACAGTCTGTCAGATCCCAATTAATAATGCCTTAAAGGACTGATCTCTATGATCACATAGTCCATCACATTTCCCTGAAAATAATTTTAATCGTGGATAGTAGTTCCCTTTAAGATCCTAGTGTGTCTGATATTAACTGCCTGTTCAACGATGTCGAAAGAAAACACAAGCGAACTTTCATTCGTACAAATACGTTGAAAACAAAAACAAATTTTTAGTTTTTGTTGTTGTTTTCAATATATTTGTACGAATGAAAGTTCGCTTGTGTTTTCTTTCGACATCGTTGAACAGGCAGTAAGTGTCTACCCATTCTCGACTCACCTAGTCTAATTAAAAAAGTATTACATAATCATCTTTCTATGAAGATTTTTGGTCTTAAATTGGCTAAGTTGCTTATAATCCTTACCTGGTCACATCAAGTATTACAAATTAAATGAAAAATTTTCAAATTTAAAAAAATCACATTTTAATTAAACAAGAATAGGAAAATGGTATTCGCCAACTTGACAGAGAATGATTTAGTTGTCGCTCTTCTAGAGTCGAGTTTAACTCTGGGCACATTATTATTGTTAGGTTGAATTAAGCCAATTCGTATCATGTTTTGGATCAGTGAACATCATGCTTTTGTTGTCGACACGTTTCTTAGAAATAATAAATTTTCACTCATTCACAATTGCTGTTCTTCTTGAATAATAGCTTCTTGAGTTAACAAAAGATATCCTTGTTGGGGAGTAGTGAAGGAACAGCATTTATATCAACCTGTTCTTTCTAGACGAAAAGTAGCCGTCTGTGCTGCAGCTTGTAGGATATTTGTGAAAGGGACTTATTTTAAAAATGATGTTATAATGCTACTTTTTTGATTTCGGTTTTAATTAAAATTATAGTGGGAGCAAATGACTCAGGGCTTTTATTATTTTATAATTTTCTAAATTCTAGTCGTTAATGACAGGTTATAAAACTTTATTTAAAATTATCTATTGTTGCAGATAAAAAATCTTTCCTTTCAGTTGAAGTCATTGTTTTAAATTAACACCTGCTGGATTAATATTAATTCTTAAACAATGTGCTACAGGAAAGTTTAAAAACAAAGTTGTCCAAAAGTTTTGCTCCCTTTTAAACTAATAACCGATTACTAAATTTTCGCCTAGAATCGAAGAGTTTAAAACAATAGTTTTCGCTCCCTGCCTTTTTTATGCATTAAAGAATTGTTTATATAAGAAACACATACATATGTTCATGATATGATATAGAATTCGCAGTCAAGCTTGATAACACAATACCCTACACTTGTTTAGTTAGAAACATGGATAAGAATAAAATAAAGTTTGTGGTAAGAAATTTGAAAATGTTTTAAGTTGTTTGATATCCTTCTAAAAAAAATACAAACATTTTGAATTTTACTTTGAGTATTATTAACATAATGAAAGCTTTAGTTTTCACCATTGAACAGATCTTTTAAATGTCTTTAATTTCATCTGTTACTAGCATCATAAAGAATCTAATTCTGTTAAAAAATCATTTATGTAAAAAGAGGACAGAAAATCCTTTTTTCCAAAAAAAAGTCATTAAATTTTTTTTTTAGTTTTTCATCTGTAGGGTATTCAAAAACTTTTACACCAAAGATATTCCAAAGTCATACACATCATTAAGAATGTTTAAGTTTTTGTTGTTGTTTTATTTGCTAAACAAATGTTTTGATCCATGGAAGATTGATGTTAATAATTTTTGTTTGTTTTTCGAGCCAGAAACTGAATGCCCTTTAATATTCATTTTTATTTTCTTTTAATGTATTCCTGGGGTGCAAAAGGGGCATGGTGTGAACATTGTATGCACATGTGTGTTCTTTACAAGCAATGATCATCAGCTTTTATCAGACAAACTTGCGTTCTGTATGTATGTCTGTCTGTCTGTCTGTCTTTCCGTCTGTCTCTATATTTGTTTTGCAAAATTACACACATCACACGAGTGCAAAACATATAAAATTTGTTTGCGGTACAATGAGATCAAGAATTGAAATACAAACTAAATTAAGGGCATCCTTTTGTATTGATGTTTATATGCAAACGTAGTAACACTGCATATGAAAGCTTATTTTTCTTTTTTTGAAAGAAGAACATTATTACGAGTCGGTTTTGATTGTTGTTTGTCTTTAACGGCAGCTTGTGTCCATTAAGCATGCATTTGTTTTAAGGCGTCATATTTAAAATTCACTTTACCACACACGTTGCCATCGATTGTCTTTATCATTATGCCATGTCTTATTCCATTGTCAATGCAATGACCGAATGACTGACTGCAGCGCTCATTCCCTTTTTAAATGATCTAGAATTGTCCATAGACTTTTTGACTGACATTAAAAACGAAATATGTATTAATTAAATTGATTTTATAGTTCATTTTCTGTATTTATTGTGTTTGTGTAATATGATCTCTTG
Source organism: Phyto melanocephala (assembly GCA_941918925.1). NCBI lineage: Eukaryota > Metazoa > Arthropoda > Insecta > Diptera > Rhinophoridae > Phyto > Phyto melanocephala. Next base: position 111,039,003 of record OW799237.1, read on the forward strand.
TTGTGGTTTTTATCAATGATGATATTGAACATGATCACTTTAAATGCTTTGAAATTCAAATTTATAATTTGTATTTTATTGTATGAGTTTATATGAGTGCGTGTGTGTGTGTGTGTGTGTGTTTAAGCAAGCGATAGCTTTTAAAATATATTTTTTCAAATTTGTTTTTAAACGTTTTTACAGTTTGTCAATAAATTTTATTGACAGTGAAGGAATACAAAATAGCAGTACTGCGCGGCGAATATTCTACAAAGAGCAAGTAGTTTTTAGGTATAGTGAATTGGAAAAGTGATTGACATCCTGTGGGGAAATCCAAATCTGTAGAAAGTAAAAGTCATTCTGAAAGGAAGACTAGACAGGGTAAAAAATCGTTATACAGAGCTGAAACTATGCAGGCTGCTACTAACAAAAGAGCAATACTTGAATGAAAAAATTTAAAATTGCTTTTTTCAATGACCTGCGTTTAATACTCAAGCTTTTATAGGCTTAACAAACTACATTCTTGATTTTTTGATTCATCAGCATAAACTATCAATGTAAACCTTCGGGAACTAGTTTTTCAATCGAGTAGATTCCATATGGTAATTGATACAGAAAATCTTCTATATAATAAGATAGAACGACTATAAGCGCATAACCGTCAGAATTTCGGTTCCATGAATTAATAGCGCGTATTCTAATCGCTTTATTAACAGCGATCGCTTAGCCATTAGTTCCAAAGTTAGCTAATTTAGTATGGCAAAGAGTGCCTTTAAGAATATTGTGCGAAGGGTACAAGAGTAAAGGAAGTAATGTACTTCTTAGCACTTTCTGGAAGAGTCTACTGTATGTGGAATATGTGAGGGCATTCCACCATACCCGAGATCCATACATAAAAATCGATTTTTCAAACATATCAAGTTAGATAGTCTTCCTCGAATTTTTTTGCTTCAATTCTTGCCAATGGCCCTTTAATATGAGTATTTAGCTCTCGATTGAGTATTAAGAAACCAGGATATTTTTGCATCCGAAATCTGTCATAAATATCTCACACTATCCACTAGAACCAGTTTCACTTTCCAAAGTATTTCCTAGTAAAAAAGCACAAGTTAAGTTTTCGTTAAGTTGACACTTCAATTGCTATCGATATGCCATCGATAAAATAAAATAAATGCCACTAATAATAGGAAATAAAATTGAATATCCACTAAGTAAAAATTTATTCGAGGTTATTGTCCATAAATCAGCAATAACTACTACTTCGCCGCAAAAAGGTTTTGTTGTGGATGCCATTGCTTATAAGCCTGATTACGAATGGTATGATATTTGCTGCAGCTTAATAAATATGAGTGAATTTTTTGGCTCTCGCAACTTTCAAAGCTGTCATAATAAAAATTTGAGAATATTTTACTGTAGTATAACGTAAGTTACTCTTCACAAAATTTAAAATATTGTTCTAACTCAATTACACTTGATATATAAAGTTCCACTAGCAACTTTTAGATTAATACCAGATGGTGAACGACTAGTGAGAGAGTTACAAAAAATAATTGTTATCTTACCGATGAAAAATATTACAGATGAAACATGTTACAAGATCCCAACAGAATGTAAGTGCGTTAACTGCAGCATCACCATTATACAAGAGAGGGGGAGAATGGGATGAAATAATTAGGGTAAGAAATACCCAAGATCTTTATACAGACAGATCGAAGAATGATACCCGAAACGGACTCGGTTTATATGGCACATGCTGAAACAGAGGCATTTACTTCCATCATCAGATTACAGTACCGTTTTCCAGGCTGAAATTATGACAGTTGCGGAAAGCATTGAATGGATGAAAGAGACTGATAACGAACACCAATCAGTCATAAGGACCATAATGAATGAAAAAGTTGTATCTCGGAATGTCCTGCAATGTAGTGTGAGTTAAATTCGCATTTGGATTATTAACGTCTAGGAGTAATATGGAAAATACAGACAAATTATCTAAAATGGTATCATTTTTGAATACTTGGAATATGCTAAGCCCTTTCAAATGTTTAAGAAAGAACTTAAAGTTTGGGCGATGGAAAAACACGTTAGAAAGTGGCAAAATATTGCTGTCGGTAAAGTGACCCAAAACTTAAGAAATTGAATGGGATTATGAAACTGAGTTGGGTAACACTTAGGAAGTTAACTAGGTCAGGTCACACAGAGTTAAGATCTCATCGCATAAGACTGTTAAAGGAAACGACATTGTCTATCTTTGTCAATGACCTGCATTTGCGCGTAAATTACAAATCCCTAAGGAATTATATTGAAGGAACTGGGTTCGTTACGTATTCGAAATATTAGATGTGTTTGCAATTTTGATTCTTGTGGGGGAATTTTCATTTATTTTGGGTTCATAACATGCCAATGAAGCATGCATGTATACCTGTAATAAGTTTGAGCTTTTATTACCCCTCTTTCAACCTAACCTATTGTCTGGCAGTTGTGTTTCTTGATCCTTTTTGCATTGTTAAAACATAAAACAATTTTTGTTAAGTTTCCTAAAACTCATTTCAAATCAGCAGCTGTGGCAGAAAATATTTAAAAAATTCAAAAAATAATTTCAATTATCAAAGTTAAAAAAAAAACATCACAACGATGAAGATCAAAATAAGCTTCTCGTTGATATCGATGATATTAAAATTGCAATTTTATGAGAGAATGATAAACTATCCCATAATAATGCACCCTGTATTATTGATTATGATTTAGTCATCTGAATTGATCGTCTGTCGTCTCCTATTGAGCATCGAACCCAAAATAACACAAAAAGAGAACAAACCGTTTGTGATATTTTTTTTTAACTTATGCTTGCTGCTGTTTCAGTTTCAGCTTAGTTGAGTTTAATACAGTTGGCTGAATGTATGTATGTCTGCTAGGTTGCGTTGTTGGTTTGTTAGTCGGCTGGCAGTTCGTTCCTTAGTTCGAAAGTTTTGTATGATCGTTTTAGGTTGTTTACCACCAACCTTGTCAACGGCATCATAATCTAAGACATAATGAGTCCCTAATATAGTCATAAACACGACGGTTATTGATCAACAAATTATTTCGAAATGCCTTTAACTGTTAATGTTAATGTTGTTGGTGGGCCAGCAGAGCTATCGATGATCATCATTGAGAGGGTACCCTCTTACAAGTATTAAACACATCTGTTGGTTTTTTTAAACACGCATGCGCTTCATTATTTGTTTACGAAAGAAATTATCATTAGTAGCATTATATTGATCATGATGATTATGTTTTGTTTCTTTTAATCTCGGTTTATATTTATAAGCTTTTTGCTTAAATTTAGACCTCTCCTCCGCTCGTTCATTTCTTTTGCTTGAACGCTTGATACGGTTTAACATACGGTGGCACTTTGTTTAATGTTGGTCTGCTGGTTTCTTATTTTATTTGTATATTTATTCTTTGGATTTTGGTTTAAAGTCATTTTCTCCTTTCGTTTTCATTATGATCATGAAAGCAAGCAACAGCAGCAGCTAGCAACAACTACAGCAAAAGTTAAACACAAATGTGTAAGCTCATCTCAGCTATTTGGGTGGTCCTCCCTTCTTAAAAGTGAATATACAATTTTGTTGTTCTGTTTTTTTTTCGGTGTTTGGTTTTTGTGATGTTGTTGTCTCTGGTTCAATATGCATGTGGTACCACAAACATATTGCTCCGTTGGATAGTGTGGCCCACCACCACAGTTGGAACGGACAGACATATGACTGGCATAAGTTGTTGTCAGTCAGTGAGGCAGTCGGTCGATGATCGGTCGATTGCTTTAATTCTTCTACATGAGAGAATTTTAGCGTACGCAAAACCTTTGAGGCATTCATCGCATCGTCTTCATTCCTCAAAGTAGCAGTAAAGCCATAAAAACATTTTATATGTTCATTAAGACATCAAAGTTTAAGAACCTACAACTTCTGATATTACAGTACTACGACGGACGGACCGACGAACTGACACACTAACAGATTTCTATATAAGTTGCGATTGCTACCCATATACACATTCATAATGTTGGTAGATGGGAATTTGTTCTTTTCTTCTACTTTTAGACAGATGCAGAAAACAACAACAAACACCGTAAATGAGTATAAAAGAGAAAGATTAGTTAATTGATCGGCGTTTAGGTTTTAATATGGGAAAATAATACGAATATTTTGTGTGTATGTTTTAGGGAAGATTAGCACGTTTTTTATGATCTATATGCCGACATAAATAAATTTTGGATTTTTCCTCTTTGTGTGTTTAGCTGGAAGCACGAGTTTTGTCATCCAAAAATTTTGTGGCGGAGACATGAGGTTAAAAGTGTGTAGGAAACATATTAAGCTTATGAGTGCTATTGATGTTTCGAAACTTTAATTAATTTAAAATATGTATATGTAAACGTAATTTTTGTTTGTTATTGAGGGGGTGATTGGGTTGGTTTTTGACAAAAGAACTGCTACTATTTTAAAGGCACTTAATAAATATTGAGCCAGAAAAAACTTATACATGTTTTCAGTCAAATAAAATTTATACCGTTTAATTCAAAATTACGTTAATTTATTTAAATAGTAGCCAAGACCGGCGCGCGTTGCTACGCCCCTTAATGAATAAAAATGCATTCTGAATTTTAATTGAATATCAAGTGCAAAAGCTGAAAATTATAACTTTTTTTTATGGGCGTGGCCCTGCCCACTTTTCTAATCACAAAATTATAAAATCATGCCAGTTCAATATGTGTGCAAAGTTTCAGAAAAATCGATCTGTGCAAGCAGCTAAAAATGATAACTAATTTTTTATGGGCGTGGCATTGCCCTTTTTGCTAATCACGAAATTGTATAGTCATGAGAGTCCAATATGAGTGCAAAGTTTCAGAAAAATCGATCTAGTGCAAGTAGCTAAAAATGATAACTAACACCCATAAACACTCCCTGGAATGTGTACAACAACTTGCCAAATTTTGAGTCCGATCGGCTTTACGGTTTCGGAGTCTATAGCTAACACTTACACACACAGACAGAGTTTCACTTTTATATATATAGATGTATACAGATTGTACAAATTCATTGAACATCAAAATATTAGCATATTGCTCGGCTTTTATAAGTTTTTACAACTTTTTTCGGAAATCCTTCCATTTAAGATTTTATAGTTGCTCTCGTTTCACTTTTTGGTCAATGTTGTCAACCTTTTTTTTCTGCAATTCCTTTTTATAAGACCCTAATATCTGTCCACAGGCCGAAGTTCTGGATAGTTGGGCCGGTTTGCCTCCCGTGGTACAATGGTGACAATATAATTGGAATACCACTCAAGAGCCTTTTTTCCATAGTGTGGCATGATGCCAAAATGATCTAGAAATATGAAGACACTGCGTGCTCTTTTAAGACAGCAGTTTTTGTTTGCACTTCATAATGTTTGTTTGTGTTTATCATGCCTGATGTCATAAATGATTGACTATTTTGGCATAAATGCCAAAGTATGTTCAGACAAGCACTTGCTTAATTAATTTCTTCTTTTTTTTTATACCCTTCACCTGTGGTGCACAATGGTTTATATAGCTTTGTCATTCCTTTTTTTTGTCAACTTTTAGAAGCAACTATATGTTCCTCAGATCTGTGTATGGTATCAATCATTTGGAAATATCCGAGAATGAATTGCTATTAAAGTTCAGCACAATCGCCCCATAACGACTGCCTCTGTTTTTCCCCCAATTTTTACCACTAAAATTAAACTTTGTCGGCCATAGAATAACTTATAGGTACCTTTGCTACTATTTTTTGATATAAAATGACTCTAGAGATATTCGTGAAAAATTTTGGATAAATCGGGTATCTAATCGGTAAAGTTTAAGGCAAAATTTCTTTTTTAATATGTATTCCAAAAGTTTACAAACGAAAATTAATTCTTTTCAGCTTCTAGACAACCGAGAGAGTCAATTTTGGTATCATCTGCAAGGACTTATAAGCACTATAAAAAAGTTAAAATTCATCTTAGCTGCCACTACAAAATGGCGGACATTTGTATATGGGTCAAATCTGGTATTTTAAAATGTAACTTCTTGAACCCCCTCAATATTGGTATCAAATGAAAGTGCTTGATCATAGAATACAGTAAATTATTAAAAAATGTAAAATCCACGATGGCGTCTAAAACAAAATGGATGATCAAATATTTTAACCCCATCAATTACCCATATTAAAGGGCTTGATTAGTAGAATACAGATAACTACGTAAAAATTCAAAATCAAGGATGACGTCGCAAATAAGAATGAAAAATGGTTCAATCACTTCTTGATTTGTTTTTTGTTAATCATAGAGATAAAGTTTTGCTTTATGATCAGATTTGAAATATAGGTTAAGCTACGATGTGTGATTATATCTACATGATGGTGAAGGGTATTATAAGATTCGGCACGGCCGAATATAGCACTTTTACTTGTTTTATAAATATTTTAACTGTTTTGTCTAAGTCTAGTTTTAAATGAAATTGTATTGAAAAATCTGGGGCCAAATTACGGTATACGAACGTGATCGAAATTTGAAAATTCTTATTAGAATCTCTATACCTAAAGCACAGCGAACTCGATCGTTCGATTAAAATTTCGATCGTTATCGAATGCCGTAATTTGGCCCCTGATTTTTTCTCACACTTTTTTGTTTGAATTTAACGTTTATTTCATTATTTGATCTGAAATTTAATTTTTTCCATGTACAAATGGCATGCCACACAAGAAACTAATTAGGGAATTTTATTTGTTATTTTGTCCGGTATTATTTTTGACCACTATCTCGTCCATCCATCAGCCACATAAATAAATGTTTCATTATCCGTTACACATTAGGTGTAATTTTTATTAAGTTATTAATCTCATTGTAATCTGGAACTTTCTAAAACTTTCTTCAACTTCAACCCAGCATTAGCTTTAACTCTGCACACAAAAAAAGCAGCGTATTTTACCTTACGAGCTGCTTTTCTAACAAGTTTCAGCATAAATATGAAATAATTATTTTGATATTATTAATCTGTCGAAATATGTACATGCAAAATAAGTCACATGTTTGAAAGGGTTGAAGAAATTTATTTTTTTTATTTTATTTTTTAACCTCTTATAAATGTTTTGTTCTTAAAATATTATTCAAAAATATCCTTAACTCGGTATGAGTATTTCTTAACATAAAAGATAAGAAAAACACAAAATTTTCTCTCAGTGCATTAGACATAACTGCGATATGAGAAAAGAAAAAAAAAAACAATTCAGCAACCTCATCGCAATGAATTGTTACAAACTAAATAAGGTGTGAATTGCTTGTAATAAGATCACACTTGACAAATTATTGCGTTATTACTGGATATTGTATTGTTGGTGGTGGTATTGTTGTTGTTGTTGTGGCATTATATGCCATAATTTGAACACAAATAGCAAAACATACAGTTGATTACAGTTGCGGTGGCATAGAAATTGATGCCATTTATTCAATCATTTTCAATTCACACACTAGCAATCAATTCAAGCTCTAAGTTTTATTTCAATATAAATTAATAGAAATATTTTTTTGTTTCTATTTAACTCACATCAGAGTAAGTTAATAAAACGATAACGAGTTACTTAGATTGTCAGATCGGTAGACAGAGAGACAGACAGTTAAACATACCAAGTGACACCAACCAAGACACTTAGGCGATAGATGGATAGAAGAAAGACCTTTAGAGGAGGATATCGATGACAAGTTTTTTAATAAAATTGTTTGTGTCGTCAACTGAAAAAATGCGGTTTTCAATATAAAATTACTTTGAGATAAAATCAATAAAAAAAACAAAATTATTAATTATTTTTCTTTATTTTTATAAGAAATTTCCACATTTGTTTTAGGAAAAACATTGTCTGTATGTCTATATATGCAAATTTCTGTCTTGTTTTTTCTAAATTCAAAAATTCGATTTAACATATTTATGAAACATTTTAACGATTTTTTAACTTGCTTGACCATAATTTGTTCATAATGTGATGTGTTTGATTTTAAAAGTGTGGCCTGCTGGGTGTTTTGATGTTGTCACTTTAAATTAAATTACAGATTACTTTAGGTGTTTGTGTGCTAGGAATTTTGAAACGTGTTTTTGTCTCTTGGACAAACAATTTTGAATATTTAATATTTGATTTGAGTTAAATCATATAAGTGAAATCATAAATTTGTCTACTGGTACTTGAAGATTTTGTATAAATTTTCAATTAAAAAGAATGTCGTTTATGCAGTTTTAATAGACACATTTAGTGGCAAGACCTGATTCGCGTTGTTGTCCTGAGCAAAAAAAAGTATTTGTTGTTGTGGCTCTGTCACGCAATTTGTTTAGTCATTTAAATGTTTGAGTGTGCAAATTTTCGAAACATTAAAATTTTTAAAATTGTTCAAACAAATTTTCACAGCCTTTTGGGAAAGTTATACTGTTTGGGTATATATATGCATACGGGGAATATTAAAGCAGACCAATATTTTGAAACCATTTCAATCTCCTTCGCTCCCTAATGATTGCAAAGCTATCAAGAAGTATCCCTGCCTTCATTGAGTCCCGCGCCACAGCAGGTATTTGCTTTAGAAAACGATATCACTTTGCCTACTGGTGTTGACCGACAATCCTTATCGCATTGGCTATTGTAATCGTCAGCAACTCTTTAAGACTGAGGTCTCTCATAGCACCAAATTTGATGTGTGTTTGACTGTGATCCTCAAACTTCTACATGCTAATACTGGACATTCGCACACTACATGCACTGCTGTTCAGGCACATTCTACATTATCCAGGATCTGCATTCTCTTCAGATGATATTTGAAGTTTCCATGTCCTGTAACCAACGCAGTTATCCAACTAACTGAACACCGATTAAAAACTTTTAAACCCTGAGCCCCTGCCAAGAGGTCTTTTTTCATCTTTGCAGGTTTAAAGAGTTTACACATTGAAAGACCCTTGCCCGCACGAACCCATCACCCAGGGATATTGTGTGTTCTAGTTCACAGAATGTCACCGCAAATTTTCTCTTGCAAGTTCGTCTGTCGCTTTATTTCCAACTATGCCTACTTGTCGCTTAACCCACAACAGCTTCACCTTATTTGTAGAAGTCCACTTATTAAGCTTAAGGGGTTAATTTAATACCAATATTTAGACGCGAAATTTTAAATCTGTCGAAAAAATTTAAAGAATATTTGTTACAGGAAAAATTGAAACGAATATGATATTTGTTCTAACACAATGAACCATATGGGTCTTCGAGTGTGGGTGTTGGAGGCGGCTTTTGCTTCCTGCATCCCCCTTGCCTACCTATGATATTTGTTCTATAGTCTCTACCAGATTGGCATCAATTCACTTTTCTCTACAAAGTCTAACCTCGAAGTAAGTCAGAACTGTAATCACAGAGAAAAGTGTTGCCAATTATCCACCTCCAGTTCTATTCACTTAAAATTTATGTTTTATCTTGATAAGATATTTCTCCCGCAAAGATTGTAATAAACTGTTTTAACTGCACTGGGTTGTATGTATGTAACTTTGTTCATTTCAGAGAACGGTATATTAATATATTTTTGGAATTAATCTTGTTTAACCCTTCATCGTACACATGTTTTTATTTTCACATTCGTAACACATGAGTCTAGGCAGACGCACTCAGTTTTAAATATAATTAATTCGAACAAAAATATTTCTTTTCGAGAGTATCAGCACCGCTACCGCTGAATCCAGAAAACAGGCAATCAAATTCATTATCAAGCGAATGATTCAGTCGAATTTTTCTTTTATGGTTATAAAATTTCTATTATAAGAATTATAATTTCTTAGTGCTGACTACAAATTTATATTCCGTTACGAAATACTTTATGTAAATACAACCTTAAAATTCTACTAGTACAACTAAACTGTTCGATTAGCAACAATTGTAGTACTCACAACCAATACCGTTTTCTCTGTGCGGTCACTACTGGTGTAATCTAAATTAGTCAAATTAAAAATTAAATCAATCACCTAAATAAATTATTGAAAAATTTATTTAACTAAAATCAATTACATAGTTGAGCGAGTGAAAAATTGTTTGAGTACATATATGAATGTTAATCATTCGGTTTTCAATATTGGACACTTTATATACAAAATCTGATCGAGCATTATCCTTTAATAAAAAATCGTTAAAAAAAAATAATGGAACATAAAATTTTTTAAATATTTCTTTTTTCGATCTTTTCTTTTTAAACATTAATTTTGTATTAGTTGAGCTTGAGGTCAATAGGAAAAAGAGGAAAATAGCCGAAAAAATTGCCAGACCAACACATGTGGTATAAATAAATGTAATGTGTGCAGTAAAATATTCGAATAATTTTCCTTTAATACCTTTTCCAGAATTTATAACCAACTAAACTTTGGGGGGCACCCAAAAGTCTCTAACTAAACGTTTCAAACCAAAAAAAGAACTGGCCAGGCCCATGCGTCAGACGAAGGGTTAAAACATTGGCTTAAAATCGTAACAGTAAATTGGACAAAAAGAAAACACTCTACAAAAAAGTGAGCGGTGTTCTGCTGTTTTTGACAACTAAATGAAATCTAAACAGATTTGTTTTGCTTTGAACACATCTTTCATAATTGTGGCAGGAATACACATCAAGAGCTTAAATTTTAAACCTTCTGTATTGAAAAACTTTTTAGGACCGACAGAAATATTTTTATTTCATTCATTAATATTTAATTGTGAAAATTTTGCATTATTTGAGATTTTATGAAAGATAAAGAAGATAGAAATATATCGATAATTAACAGAGTGGTTTCCATTATGAAGCTTCGATTAAAAAAATTGTATTGTTGTTTTTTTATGTTGCTGATTGCGTTATTATGTTCATTATGCTGTTTTCATCTCCTCTCTCTCTCTCACTTTCACTAGATGAAAGATGAACAATTAAATAAAGGGAATTGAGTAGAGAATCATACAAAAATCGTTTTACTGAATTGAATGAAATATTCAAAATGGTTGTGTGCATTTAAACAATTATATTGTAATAAACGATTGTGAGTAGTTTAACTTAATACGCATTTATGCTCATATGAACAATGTTAATCTCTGGTATTTACATACCCATGCACACATTTACGCGTGAGTGTTTTTCCATATGTATGTTTGTGCATAATTGTTCGTATGCTCGCATAGTTTTGCTTAGTTTTCTATTTGAATCGTGTACAAATTTCAATCAACAACTCATTGTCAATCAATTTGATTTGCAATTTTGTACAATTTATTTACAATTTTTTCATTAATTTTTTTTTTCTTTATATTTTGCTTTTTTGTCGTTTTTAATGTTTGTAGTCAATATTTTTGTGCGATCAATTGATCTTGCTGTCAATCATAATTATGCTGGTTTTTTGCTGTTGCTAATGCTGCTGCTATTGTCATTTGACATTTGCGGTGATTTTAAAGACAAGTAAAATTAAACAACAAAACAAGGCAGGGTTATTGTATTTAACAATTGAGTGAGTGAGTTAGTAAGTGAGTGAATAAGCGAATGTATTAAATGATTACACCGTGTACAACAAAACTGTTTAACTTTTGTTTTATTGACTTTCATTCATCTTCAGCAAAGAGACATTAAACCGATGTGTCTAGTTTTCAAACAAAATAATTGCACGTGTTTGTTATTAAAAAATAATAACAATAATTTAAAGATACACACACACACAAACATAAACTTCAACTTATTGAAATGAGTAGGTGTTGTGTAATCAGTTGGATTACAGTACAATTTGCGGCTGTCATTTTTTCTATAAAGAGACACACAAGTATTTTTTGTTTTTTTATTTTTTATTTACCTATGAATTATATTAAAAGTACGTAGTTATTATTTTCTTCTGCTTTGTATAGAAACTAGTTTAAATCCATCCAACCATCGATCGATCTATCTATTCAATGGGCCATATACATTTTAAGTCATTTCTGTGCACTGCATCAGTTAAATAGAATAATGGGTACATAATACATACAGTTGGGCCTGCTTTAGTATGTATGTATATGTAAGATTGTGTTTACATCCAACACTCCTTGATAAATGTCAAACATAATAATCATACATACTAACATTGATTGCACTACACACACATGCATATGTATGTACATGCATGATAGTCTATGCAATATAAAATCGAATTTAAATTGATTTAATTCATACTTATTCACTTGAATGTAATCATACAAATATAGGTATATTAGGGTGGTCCCAATTATGAAATTAATGAAAGTTTCTGTTAATGAAAAAGTGACTTAAAAAATTTCAATTTTATTAACAATGAAACACGTATTAAAAAATATTTTATAGAATTTAAATATATTAAAATACTAGCAGAACGCGTACCGCTTTGCTGGCCCTAACAAGGTTTTTGTATTGTATTTATTTGGATATAGATTTTAATATTATTATCCACCACATCCTCTTCTCCGATCCTTCCCTTTTCGGTTACAATTAGCAAATTGATTTTAAAAGTAGCTCGTGCTAAGTTTAAACCAAATAGAGATTTTATTAAACTGATATCAAATATATTTTTTGGTATGGGGGTGCCATGTCCCCTTCTCTGATTCTACCGAAAAATTAAACTTATACAGCAGCTTATGAAATAAGTAGAGCACACTAAGTTTTGAGATTATAGATGTTATAATTTTGCAAATATGTAATGAAATGTATTTTATATCGAAGGTGCCACGCCTACTGTTGTTTTCATCCTCATTTGAGGTTTAACTATGCAGGTTACAATTATAATACCCCATACTTGTTTGTAAGACTTTAGGTATTACAGTACTCTGGATATGCGGCAAAAACTTTTTATTTTGTATGGGAGTTCCCACGCGAACTTAAAATTATAAAAGAAAAATACCCGTAAGAATCATTCTTTTGAAATATTTTTTTTAACATTAACTAAATCGGTTTCCGTAAAACCTTAAATTGCATTACTACTACTTAGTATTAAAAAAGAAATAGACAAATCGGTTCAGTGGTTCTATGTACCTAATGTGATAGCAAAATATTGAATTATAACAAAATTATTTTCTCATAAAAAACACTGATCTCAAGATCATAAATAACACTGCTTTACAAATTTTTAATTTGGAAAAATACTAAGAACGCCACACGGACGGACTAATATCTGGCGATACATTTTTTCAATATCCGCATTAAAAACATAGCGGAAAAATCTCCACCGCAAAACTAGAACGGTGAGATCTGCCTGTAGAACAGGACCGGGGTATAAAACGTTATTGAGGCTTACGCCACTGGAGGACGGGTTTGAAGCGTTAAATACCACCCTGAGTTTGGTGGTAACACTATCGGGTTTAATCACTGCGTGATGGGGTAAATAAAAACTGGTCATGTGGCGTTCTTGGTATTTTTTGGCTGTAAACCAGTGTAATGATACTATTTTGAATTTTTTTTTTAACTTTTCATTGATAACTATAATAAATAAAAAATCGAAAGAAATTATTCGAGTTAAAAAAATTAAGAAGAATAAAATAGAAAATAAGTTTTCCAAAAATCCAGGCACTCTGGCGCTTTCCATATTTAAATTTAAAATGCTTATCGATCTTATATATTTTGATGAGTCTGACACATAAATCATGGGCTATGTTTAGGAACCGCTGCAGTTTGTGGCTTGTTTGTACAGATCTGAGGCTTGAAAAAAATACTTTCGGGTTTTTAAATCGCTCGTGTAGAAATTTCGTGTTGAAACCTCATGTCGTTGATGTCCATATCATCCCAATTAAGCCAAAAGAAGTTGGTAGTCATTGATTTATAGCTTTCGCCATTGAGCCTGATAGTCTAGCCATCGTCATTCTCAAAAAATGATGAACAAAGACTTTTCGCATGCTTTGTACGATCTTTGTTCTTATGTGGATTGGTATCGTTTCAAAATTTACCATTTAGTTTATTTGCATACCCCTTCATACAGACATATTTCTCATCCAAGAAAATGGGCAAAGCAAGCGGAACCGAACACCCATATTGATCGCTGTATTCGCCCTTGATAATTTGGCAAAGCAAACAGAACGAATGACAGCCAATTTCAACAATATGGCCGCAATTAACTGTTAAAATTTTAGAAATTTCAAATGTTAGTTATTAAATGTAAAGTTTAAGTTTTAGCAAAAAAAAAAAAAAAAAAACGGCAACACTGCTAGATTATAAAAACATACGAGATCATAGGAATATTAAAAATGTATATGTATGTGTTTACGTGTGTGTGTATTTAATTAAGCAGTTAACAGCATGAAAATTGTTACTTATTTGCATTCGTTTTCTCATTCATATCTCAAACGTATTTGCATGTCACTACGTTTAAACTAAAAAGCAAAAAAAATATTCATAATAAATGAAAATCATTACAAAATGCAGAGTTAATAGAAAAATAGAGTAAATTTGTTTTCTTCGCCTCTCAATCATAATAAAGTCTTTGTTTATTATCTTCAATTTTATAAATGAGGAGGTTTTTCGCCAACAGACGCCTAGTATCAATAGCATTAAATAATGTTTATAAATGTGTGTCAAAAATTTTCGTTTATTAGAAAATGATCATTATCACAGTGAACTCACGGTGAATGTTAGAATTTGTTTAATTAAAATGATTGTTTTATATTAAGGTAAGGTTATGTTGAAAATAGGGGCATTAAAATCCCATACCCACGGCAGGCTTACACACAAGTCCAACCGGCATTGCTCTGAAGCAATAAAATCGCCTTAATAAGACAATAATCCCAATTCAGTTAATAATTTGTGTAGGTCAAAAACCCAGTTTCTTTAGGGATCTCGAATTTTAATTCTTTAGGCATTTGAAGTTCGTCATACACCCAAACGCAGTACACTGACAAAGTTAGTGTTCACAAATTGTATCCTCTTCATCGCATGCTCTAAATGTTGTTTCGTTAGACAGTCCCATGCGAGCTTGATGGGTGGTCATCTCCCTGTATATCTTTTTTGATTATACAAGATTTGGGTCACCTTTACGATATCAGTATTTTTCCACTTTTTGACGTGTTCCTCCATCGTCCAAATTTTAAGGTAATTTTGGAAGTGCATTCTCCAAGATGACGGTATTCAAAAATGATTCCATTTTTTATTATTTGTCGGCTTTTACGATTCTGACTTTGCCTTGATGCTCTGGTATCCATATTATCTCGAGACGTTCACAATTCCAATGCGAGTTTATCTCACGCAGGACATTTCGAGAAAAAATTTTATGTTCATTATGATCTTGACAACTGATAGGTTATCCGTAAATATATTTATGTAGGTACCGAGGCTTCATTACCAGTCTAGTTTATACATTTAACGTCTTCCGTAATTGCCGTAATCTCAGCTTAGACAACATTATTGGGACCTGCTAGACGGAAGTAGTCACCTCTGTTTTGGCTTATGTCATATAAACCCAATCCAAGTTGGTCACTGATCTTCGATCTGTCCATTAAAAGATCGATGCTTTAAAAAATTAATAAGTTTGGACGTAGAGAATATGTGGTTTCTCAGGATGATGCCACTTGCACACATTAAGAGAAACAATGGATACTTTGAAGTAAAAGTTCGAAAATCGCATTATTTCACGTAGACGTCAAGTGAATTGACCTCTAAGATCGTTCGATTTGACACCTTTACACAATTTTTTGTGGGTTTTTTTTGTAATCAAATCAAAAGCAGCAACAATCCCTCGATAGTTCAAGAGATTAAAAATTATATTATCGAGCAGATATACACCATTTAAAACAGTTTATTAAAAAACGTGTTTATTTTAGATTGTTCCTCCTTCTCCTTGGCTTTGTCTTGCTGCCGTTTAGTGTTGTTGCATGTTCCAGGATGATGGAACTGCCTTGTGTTGTTGTTATTTGGAAACAGCGCCCCCTTATGATTGCGTAGTGCAGATCATTGCTATGTGGTGTGAAGTCTTACTGTTTACTTATTTCCACTGTAGTGGCGCTTTCTTAACTTCTATAAAATTGATGCTGGTCTTTCTTTGATGATGGTAGAGGGGAAACGTTAGAACTTCAAGTGGCCTTTTTTCCATGTTGGGTTCATTTTCGAGGATAGGGTAAAGAAGACTCTTAATTAAAAACTCGAACAGAATGGAGAAATATATGGAGAAAAATTTATTGTCTCCGCCTGGATTCAAATCACTACACTACGCCACATATAAACAAACGTATTTCTGTTTTTAAAGATTTTATCAAAAATTTTACAATACAAATGCAGAGATAAATAATTATAACATTTTAGGATGGTTAAAATTGACATTGTATTTTTTATATGTAATAAAAATACTGTCAAATTAATCCTTAGATATATTTTAAGGTTATTTCAACAAGAAAAACAACCTAAAGGAAAATGGTAAAAAAAAAATCGATACAGTAGCGAGTAAGCTTTAAATAATGCATTTATATTTTATTTAAATACATTTTGTTTTGAAATTAATACACTTTTCGTTCCACTGTTCTTCAATTAAGTTGTTCTATACATATGTTACACCCGTGTGTTCTCTAGTCACTCTGTCTGTCTGTCTGTCTGTGTAATTCGTTTTTACGTCTTATTTACAATTTTAAAGCCTGCAGCAAATTTTATAGAACGAGCTTAATTGGCTGATCATTTTAGTTACACATTTGCATTTAATAAACGTTTAATAAAGAAATATTGTACAATGACTCATGTGTGTGGTCTTAAAGTTTGTTATGCTTTGTATACAGCCATACATACTACATGCATACATAGTACATATGTATGTACGTAAATATATGAAATATTTCTAGCAAAAAATAATTTATTATTTTTTTTACTTAATGAAACATTATTGTTATTAAATTGTTAAAAAAAACTGTATACACATACAGATGGAAAAACTCTGGGCCCCCTTTTAAACACATTGCGCATATAGAAGAGTGTGAGATTTGTTTAATGTCAAGTTCGTTCGGCAAATGAATGCAGAAACAAAATTGTTTCAGTATTTTAAAAAGTTTTAAACATTAACGGTCCAATTCAAAAAAATTAGAACAGCGTTATAAAAGGTTTTTGACTCAAACTTAAAAATATAATAAATAGAAAATTAGTTTTATAAACTCTACATATTAAGTTGTCTTGATAGTATAATTTTTTAATTTCATAAATCATTTAAGATATCAAGAAACGAGTATAGCCAGCTCCAAGGGATTCTTTTCCCTGGATAAGAAGGACCTCAAAATGTTGATTGATTTTCTGACTGAACACTGCAACCTCAGATACAATTTAAACAAAATCGGTGGGTCGAATATAGTAGGTTTTGCGACTTGGAAGATGAGGCCGCAAAGCATATCCTCAGCAATGGTCCGGAACTCTGCACTAGGAGATAACCTTTTCCATACAGTGGATTCACTACGGCAGCGGGCATTTGAAATACACTGTCGCGTAGGATAATAGGATTTTTTAAAAGCCCATAGATAAGGGCAACATACTGGCTGGGCCAATTATCTACATAAAAAGTCCATTTTTCCTTTAGTTATCCTACAACATTTATACCAATAATGGAACCGACTTAAAAGCGGTTTGTAAATGCACTTTAATCAATAAGTTATCTCTGTCATTAGTAGAGTAAATTGACGCCTTGTAGGATTTTTGTAGCAGACTACTCAACTAACTTTAACGAATTTGTTTATTGAAATTTTATATTCAAACAATTTCATATTCAAAACATTTTTATATTCAAAACTAATATTACATTCATGCTACATATAAATAGCACTCTTTTTTCTCACCGTGTAAACAGTAATACTTTTCCAAGAGCAAAAAAAAAAAAAAAAATTAAAAAAAATGATAAAAGTTCACTTTTCGAAACTCACATGTAAATTTATTTCTTAATTTCCATGCATGAATGATACAGTTCAATTGAATCAATTGAATATCAATTACATTTTCTTTTTTTTTTTTGTTTTCTTTATCTTATTAGTAACATTAAGCTACGAGTATAAAAACAATAATATTAATAATCTTTTGTTTTTGTAAAATCATTATTGAGACAAGGTAGTCAGTAGGCAAACACACAAATAAACGACTTTAAAATTTAAATATTTATATAAAAGCAATAACACAAATGTAAAAGGTTTTTGTATATAATTTCAATTAAGGTGTGAAAATAAAACAATTGTAAAGAGTACAGCAACAAAAACCTTATTAACATGTTTGAATTGCATTGTAATAAGAGTCGTGTAGCATTGTGGTTTTGGGCTTAATTAAATGAAATGCGATAAAGACAATCAATAAAAAAAACAAATCAGACAGTAAGGCTTCTTAATTAAAATATCGTAGACGAAAGATACGAAAATATCAGTCTCTAAATTAAACGCTTTTGAGGATAGAGTTGAGTTAAACTGGTAAATGAACATTTGCTGCGACATCATTACAGTGGGACGAAAGCCATAAAATGATTCAATCTAATAAGTTGTAAAACTAAAACTACAAAAATAAATGGACGTTTAAAAAATTGTATTTAGTTTAAAGAAAATTTTTTTTTAAAAATTTTAATAAAAAAAATTTCACAAATAATTTATTTAAAAACTGGTTTCTCTTGGTAAATTTTGTTAACAAGGAAAAGTAAATTATTTTACAAAATTTACGCAACTTGTTAACAATTTTTGAATTATGGTTTTTGGCAATTTTGTCTTAATTGTTTGTTTATAAAAGTTGTCGCTTTATGACTATGACTAAATGACTAAATAAATAAATATAAAAGTGAAACTCTGTGTGTGTGTTAGCTATAGACTCCGAAACTGTAAAACCGAATGGACTCAAATTTTGGCAAGTTGTTGTACACATTCCAGGGAGTATTTATGGGTGGTAAAAAGTGGGCGGGGCCACGCCCATAAAAAATTAATTATCATTTTTAGCTTCTTCCACTTGACCGATTTTTCTGAAACTTTGCACACATATTGCGCTGTCGTGACTATATAACTTCGTGATTCGAAAAGTGGGCGGGGTCACGCCCATAAAAAAGTCATAGTTTTGAGGTACTTGCACTGGACCGATTTTTCTGAAACTTTGCACACATATTGAGCTGTTATGACTATACAGTTTCGTGATTAGAAAAGTGGACAGTGCCACGCCCATTAAAAAAAGTTATGATATTTAGCTTTTTGCACTTGATATTCAATAAAAATTCAGAATGCATTTTTATGCATTAAGGGGCGTAGCAACGCGCGCCGGGCTTTTCTAGTGACTACATAATATAAAGTGTTGCTTGCCAAATATTTAAATATTTAAAAAATGTAGAATAGCTTTAACAAAAATTTTGGCTTATAGAAATTTTTTTAAATACAGAAAATTTTTGTTTGAAAGACATTTCTCATGAATTTTTGACTTGTAAATGGTCTGCTGTTTTAATTTAATGTCTTTTTTTTGTGCAAGTGGCTACTCTAAAATATTGCAGCTGACACATATATTTATTCCGGTTTTTAAAAATTTAACGTTTTACAAAATGAAATACCCGTTATAATTGTAAAAACTTATTACAACAATTTGGAATGTTACGCTGAAACCGCTCACAAACTTCGAAAAATTTTTAGTCGAGAAAGTGCACATTGTAACAACAACTTAAGCAGTAGTCAAACAATTAAAAAAAAAACTGGGTCAGCTATGGACAGTAAGAGTCCTGCGCATCAATGTACCAGTCGATTTTTTTTTTACATTAATGTTGTAAATAAGAGTTCCGCTGAAAATACAAAAACAATAATTCATTATCGTTCTCAACAACTTCAAGTTTAACGAAGAAGTACGCAGCGAATTTTGACCAAAGACTTTCACCTTCAGACGTAAAAAATTCGGCTTATTCAATTCAAACGTCGTGAATGTCCACAATCATCATATTGGTTGCAGCATCATCTCCGACAACGGGATACGGCTCGAAGGACCATTTTAGGTTCGCCCAAGGCATATGCATACAGGTATATGCAACACAACAAAGCATTTTTTAAGAGAATGTATTCTGTCGCGGCCAATTCGCATATCAGGGATGGAAAACTTGTTATTATATGTTTAATTTAATAATATTTTATTAAAAAAAAGGATATATACGGCCTTGTCATGAAAATCGAAACCATGTGATATTGAAATCGACGAATATTTTCAATTGAATTTTTGTAAAAGTGGACGCAGCTTTTCCTGCTTTCAAAAGTAGTTTAAGTAAAGGAAAGTGGTCTTCAAAGTATGAGGTATATTAAAGAAAATATTTTTATGAACTTTGGATATGGGAGAGGTTTCAAAATTTGATCGATTTCAATTTCACGTGATTTCGATTTCCATGACATGGCCGATAGTTGTGTAATGGTGCAAAAGCAACAAATACACTTTCGTTAATTGTTTAATACCCCAAAAAAAAATCTCTTTCTATCCCAGCATTAATAAATGAAATTAAGGCGAATTAAAAAAATTTTGACAAAACTCTTTCCCATCATCTGGGCAGATAGTTTCACCTCTAAGAATTCACCTTGTACTCGCCGAAACCTTAACATTAAATCTCTTAAGTTTTAAGTTTATTGAAAATTTTCTTTTAAAACTTCCAAACATCATTCAAAAAATTTTGTCTTGTAAAAGATTTTCAATGAAATTTCAAATTTACAACAAAAACAATTACTAATTTAAGATAATATTTAAGTATGTGACATTTTTAAAAGCATTTTAACACATATGCAATAACTTTTTAAATAAAAAAAATTTTGGACTTAAAAAAATATATGAAAATTTTCGGTTTTAAAAAATTTTAAATTTACAAAAAAGCAAATTATTTTCAAATTATAAAATATATATATAAAATATTAATACGTAGAAAATTTTGAATTATTTTTTTTAAATCATTGCAGTTTAAAACAAGTAAGAGCGCTATATTCGGCCGTGCCGAATCTTATATACCCTTCACAACGTGTAGTCATGCAATAACAGTAGTTTGTGTCACCATTCATCCCATATGAAATACGTACATACATATATAAAAACATCCCATTGTAAAATTATAAATTCACGTATGTATGTTAAAAAAACGAAAAATAAAAAAAAAAAATTTAAAAAAAAAATTAAAAAAAAAAAAAAATTTTTAAAAAAAATTTAAAAAAAAAATTATTATATACATATATAATATATATAAAACAAAAAAAAATAAAAAAAAAAATTTAAAAAAAATAAAAAAAATAATAATAAAAATATATATAATATATTAAATAAAAAATAAAAAAAAATAAAAAAAAAATTAAAAAAAAATATTTTAAAAAATTAAAAAAAATTTTTTTTGGCTCAGCTGGGACTCGATGCCACATTTTCTCTAACCAGTATACACGTTTGTATGTATGTATGTTGTTGTTGTAATGTTGTTTTTGTGAAAAAAAAATCGAGGTGGTCGTGGGTTTTTGCTCATATCTCAGTTGTTTATGTACCGATGTTTCTGATTTTCAATACCGATCTACTCCCGAATATTTCTGATATTTTAATACCTTACCCGGGTCCAACCTATGAGGGGGGGCTTCAAAAAGTTGATTTCAACATACACACGGACAGACGGTCAGACGGACAGACTGACAGACTGACAGGGCTTAATCGACTCCCCTATTCATAAGCTTTCAGATGATATATACTTTATGGGGTCGGAAATGAAAATTGTAGAAATTTCACACGGAATGACAAACCTATATATACCCTTTTTCACTGTGTGAAGGGTATAAAAAAAATCAAAGTCTTGTGATCCATAAAAAATCTTGTTAAATTTTGAGAATTTTTTTTATGTAAAATTTTTTTTTTTAATTTGGAAATAAACAACAATTTTATTTATTTTTATCGATTTTAAGATTCATAGAAAACTTTCGATTTACATGAAATTTTTTATACATTTTTCGAGTGTTTTTTTTTGATAATTTTTCGAAAATTTGGTTTAGTTTTTAACAAATTCTTTATTAATGGACAAATTTTACATATAAGGAGAGCACTTCACGTGAAGCGAACAACCAACTAAAATTTACTCAACCGTACTTTTAGTAAGTGCAAAGTGGGTAAGATTTTTTATGTGTTATGGGATCTGCAATAGCTTAGCAGATATATTTTACCTTTTTTATACCCTTCACATGTGGTGTCAAGGGCATATATAGCTTTATCATTCCGTTGGTAATTTCAACAATATTCGTTTGCGTTCCCACAAAGTATATACATATATTCTGAAACTGAATAGAGAAGTCGATTGAGCGATGTCTCAAAACATATTATTTTAACACCAGCTAAACTGAAACCAGTCACAAAACAGTTTGCACCATAAACAATATCTATGCCTGCATGACTCTCTGACTGTTTCATTTGCGCCCGTCTCTATGTGTGTGTATTCAAACCAAACATGGTTATTTATACCTCATTATGGTCATAACTAAAGGTGTTTTTGTCTTCGCCATAAAAAAAAACAATTCAAAATAAAACTTAACAAATCAGACCACACTCTGCATAAAAATAAAAATACATAGAAGAACAAAACCAATATGTAACCTAAAGTTGCCACATTCATAACAACATCCAGACATGTTGCATTAATGCATGCATCATCATCTTGCTACAATGCACTTACATACATATTAATGCGTACACGTATGCATTTCATGCCATCATCGTCATCTGCTTTTAGCTTACAAGTGACATCTTCTTTAAGTCTCAAGAAATAAGTAATAGGATAGCAACAACAGCATCCAGCCACTACATACTCTATTTTCAACACTTTCCACAGCCAATGCACAGTTAGGGTCTCATTGTTACATTTTTTTTTATTTTTTTGCCCCAAGAATGCCTTTAACAATTTATAATATTTTATGTTAATATTTTTGTAAAATTGATTATGGCGAGTAAGGCCTTCTACGGTCATTATTATGTGTTAAGTTTAGTTCAGTTGAAGTAAGTCTGGAGACATTCTGTTGCAACAAACAGACAAGTGCGTCTTTGGCAAATAACTGATACTTGTTAAAGATCCAGTGGTTGTTTTTTTTTTGCTTAACGTCATGTATGCCGATTGTTTTAACATTTTCTTTTTATACCTACTTATAAAATGTTTAATAAAACAAAATGTTTAATTGAGATGTGTTGCATTCAAATTACACTGCTCGACAAAAAATATTTTTTTGTCTTCCCGTTAATTAAAACTATGTGGTCTATATGGATTTTGATGCGCTGAACTCAAATCCGTTGTTGGTTTTTTTCTATCAGATCGGGATTTTTTTTATGGGCGTGGAAATTTTCCTCCCCTAAATTAGTCAGGTACGGAGACATATTTCATCCTAACTCGAGAACCAGTCATCCGATTTTCAAAAATAACACCAAAAGATGTGTCACATAATTGTATGTATTTTAGTTGAATAGCATTTTTTTCTATCTCTTATCGTTTTGGAATTATTCAGAAATTAATGGAAAAATTTTTTTTTTTTCGTGCAAAATTCGTAATATTTTTCAATTTAAAAATAGAATTAAAAAAAGATATAAAGCAAATATTCAACATTTTGCACTATTTTCTAAGACTTACTTATCGTAAAACTAAAGCTTTAAACGATAAAAATCGGTTAAAAAATGTAGATTTTATTGTCAATTTACCGCTGCTACCCAATATTGATCAAATATGTTCAATGTAGGAAACAACGTCAGAGTGGGCGCACTAAAGAGCCTTGTAGCAACAATAAAGGGCAACTATTTACTTCTATCTATTTTCGTACAACAAAAACAAATACAAGCAAAAAAATTTGGCAGATTGTAATTTTGTAGCAACGCCTCGCTTAAAGCACCCACCCTGTCGAATTTACGAATTTTGCAGGAAAAATTTTTTTTTACTTCATTAATTTCTGAATAATTCCAAAACGATAAGAGATGGAGAAAAATTTTATTCGACTTAAATAAATACAAATTTGTTACACATCTTCTGGTGTTATTTTTGAAAATCGGATGACTGGTTCTCGAGTTAGGATGAAATATGTCTCCGTACCTGATTAATTTAGGGGGAAAAATTTCAACGCCCATAAACAAAATCCCGATCTGATGGAAAAACCAACAACGGATTTGAGTTCAGGGCATAAAAATCCATATAGTCTACATTTTTTTTATTTATTTTTTTATTTATTTGATTAAGTCTATGGACATGTATCCTTACAGACTATTATATACAATTTAATTTAAACATATACATACAAAACATTTAATTATTCAAAAACAATATTATATTACGTTTAATAACATTAACATTTACAGAAAAATCGATTAAATGATACATTTCATTAAAATTCTCACATAATTTTCTAAATGGATCAGCACAAAAATAATTTGTGTGGGAAAATGGAAGATACAAAGGTATAAAGTTACGGGTTGTACGACGTGGAATATTAAAATTAATGTTACTCAAAAGAAAATCAGAAATAATATCACCATTTATTAAATTTATCAAAAAAGACACACTAAGCATAGATCTACGGCTTTTCAAAGTAGGCAATTTGATTAAAGCTAGCCTGGTTTCGTATGGCGGTAGGTTCATAAGATAGCCTCCAAAAGATCTTCTTAGACAAAACAGAAGAAATTGTTTCTGCACAGATTCGATACGATCAACATGGACATTACATTTGGGGTCCCAAACAACCGATCCATACTCCAATATTGGCCTTACTAAAGATATATATAACTGTTTAGTAATACCTGGATCGGAAAATTCTTTTGACCATCGTTTTATATACGAAAGCACTCCACGCGCTTTGTTAACTATCATGGTTATATGTTTGCGGAAATCTAATTTATGATCAAGTAAAATACCAAGATCCATAAATTCATCAACCGATTCAAGGTAAATTCCGTTTAACGTATAATTAACTGGAGAATAGCAATTTCGGTAGAAGCACATATATTTGCATTTTTTTATATTTAACTCCATCAGGTTAATTTTGCACCACTTATTGAATCGATCCAAATCTTGTTGTAGGTAAACTTGATCATCAGGTACCTTATAGCTTAGAAAAATTTTTACATCGTCAGCATACAAAAGGATATTACAGAGTCTTATTACAGCTGGTAGATCATTAATAAACATGGTAAAGAAGAGTGGACCTAGGTGACTCCCTTGAGGAACTCCAGAATTAACTTTAATTTTCTTGTACATAGTGTTCTTAAAACATACGTTTTGTGTTCTACCAGAGAGATACGTTTTTATCCAATTGCAAGTACGTTTATGTAAGTTTATGATTGAATTGTTTTGTTTTTTTCCTTTAATATTGTATTTTGTTGTTGTCTTATTTTAATATTGTTATTATTTTTGTAAATTATATTGCAGTTTATTTGATTTTTAATTAACTTTATCACGTTAGATGTTTATCAAACGAAAAAAAAGAATAAATGTATTTTAAAATTTAGTTTTTGTACAATAAAATAAAACAATATATTAATCAAAACGAAAAAATAAACAATTTAAACAGAGCACAATAAAAACACGTATTACTCTCACGAACGTCGGCGTATTCACTTTGTTTTATTTAATGGAGGATTTTGCTGCTGAGCAGTGTTATTAGAGACTTTTAATAGTAGAATCTAGAATTAAGTTAAAATATTTTATAAATAGACTTGTTTTAGCAGAGAAACAACTTTTCACTATCTGTATCAACATTTTTTATTTTATTGAATTTTAAATTTTTGCTCCTATTATGTTACGGATTGGTTATGCACAGCGAGGATTATGATGTTTTCGATTTCTCAGGCAGGTCCAAACCCTTTTCGCTGGCAGCGAATCCGCTCGTAAAAATTACAAGTAAATACAATTACAAAACAAACTTAAACCGACATTCCAAATAAAAATTACCCCATTAACCATATTAGAGACAGGTGTTAGTCCCATAATGCCCACCCAACCTAGTCGCGACAAGATCCGTAATAAATTCTCCAGCGACTCACATACACCATGACTTCTTCCTTCACTTACCTTCACTTTAATTGGTTTTAATATATTTTTTTTTAATAATTTTTTTAAAATACTCGTAGCATCTCATATCTTAATATATCCATTTACACTTGTATTTGTCTGCAGGTTTTAACACAAACACAACAATATAAAACGTAATTAAATAAAATTATAATTTGTCATGACCTAAAGTCTCTATTATGGTCCTGGGCAACCCTTCGCACCATCCTAGCAGTAATGCATATGCAACATGCCAACATTTATTTTTTTTATAGGCCAACACATACGTTTTGTCATGTTTGCTTAATAATTTACAAAAGATAACATTATTTAAGAGTTAATGTTATATTGATTCACTACCCACTAACCACTCTTTAAACATCCCTGTTTTGTCATTCAACACTACAATTTAACCGGACGTGAAAATATCTTTGGAAATAAATTTTAAAGTGTAAATTACACATACACACACACACGCATTAATTTTGGATATCAATGACAGGTTCAAGGTTTTTTTTTTTTAATTTTGGTACTTTTGACACTTGACTGCATGCAGAGACGTAAATACAAAAAAAATTAAAAAATTGCCTTTTAGTCTACACAATTTTCCTTCAAGTCTGTTCAGCTTAAAACTCTTTGCTGAGAGTGTGTAATTGAAATCCTTGATAAAAAAAAATCAAATAAAAAAAAACACAACAAATCGGTGTAGCTTTTTATGCCAACTCAATCTTTTCGTCTATGTCGTCGTCATTGCCATCATCATTGTCATGGGTGAAAAATAGCATGGGGTGGATGGAGATGGCGTGTTAACACGTGTTCAATTGTTGCTAAAAGAAAAATAGCTCGCTCTGTTCTTTTCTTGTTTTTTTACGATTACAAAGAACAGACTTTCTTTAATGTTTTTATTGGTATTGGCATTGTTGTTGTTGTTTTTGTTTTCTTTCTTCCAATATAATTTGTTAAGCTTTAAATCATTGTTGTTGCTTTCTTTTGCATTTAAATTGATTTGTTTAAATTTTTCCAGCGATTAAATTTATTTCCTTTTTATTCACACTTTATCGAATTCGCCTCAATTTACACTTGCTCGAGCAGTGCTGCAACTTGGGCGTTTTTTTTTTTTGTTCAGTCTCATAAACGTTGATAGGAAATTTTTTTAGCCAATTTAATATATCGATGGTTTAATACAAGGCATATCCATAAGGTATATGCAACGGCGAATTGATACAACAAAGCAACTTTTGAGGTGATGTTTTATGTTAAGGCCAATTAGTACATCAGGGATGGAAAAGTTGTTTTGACATATTAAATAAAATAAAATTTGTTTAAAAACAGGATACAAATGTTTGAAATGACGCAAAAGCTACAAATATACATCAATTTAGCACATTTATTATCAAAAAAAGTACACGTAAGTTATTTGTTCAATACTAAATCAAAAATCACATTTTTCTTCCCTGCTTTAATAAGGCAAATTCAACCAATTTTGACAAAAAGTTTCCCCATCAGCTGGGCTGATAATTTCACCTGTATGAAAAAGGCATATCTCGACTTTATTTTTAAAAGAATGAACTGAATTAGAGCTTATTTTGGGGCCTTTTTTCAACTATAGTTCACTAAATTCTTTTTATTAGATGATGTATTTGTAAAAAAAAAATCGCGATTTCATTTAAAATCGAGATATTAAACACTAACTTTAAAACTTCTTTATACTCGTTCATACTCTCGAAGTTCTTTATATAGAAAAGTTCTATTAGATTAATTTTAAATATTTAATTATTTTTTTATTATTTGAAATGTTTTTGTTACGTTCTTCATGTAAATGAAAAGTTAAATTCATAAATTTTTAACTTATAAAAAACTCAAAAATGGCATCACTGCCAACACACATAAACTTCCTTTCAAATTGTTCGTGAGAGTGTTTTAACATGCTGAGAACGTTGTGGGACAGGTACCGTTTTCTGTGTGCTTCATTGAAGAAATTCTCTATTATTGTTGTTGCTGTTTGAAATTTTTGCACGTTTTAATGTTTCCTTTAACTCCAATTTTTACAAAGATTTTACTTTGCCATCGTCTTTTGTACGTTTTTAGATTTGTTTTTGTTGCTGTTTTTGTTTAGGAATTTAATCAAAATTTTTATTTTTCCTGACTGTATTGAGAGATATTTTATAAATACAAATATTGTTCTTGTTGTTGTTGGATAAGAATTTTATTGCCTACAATTTGTTATACTTGTTTTATGTACTATTTTAAAAATTTAACGATTTTTTATCTAAATTTAAGAAAATTTAATTTGAAATTGAATTAATTTTTTGTTTTTTATTTTTTCTTTTCATTTCAGGAAGAAGTAAGTACAGACAAAGATGATCGCAATGAGTATTATTTTATATAAAAACTGGTAAAACTTTTTCTTAAAGTGGGTAAGTTCATATAGATTTTAATAAATATTGGAATTTCGTTCGAGAGCTGATAAATAAGTTTCTCTAACGAGCTATGATGAACCATGTCTTAATTATAAAATTTCAACTTAAATTCGTACAAACATTAACATATGTACGATTAAATTGGAGGTAGCTTTATCTAAAAAAAAAAAAAACAAAAAAAAAATTTTAAACATTTTTATAATTAAGGATATTCACTTTAAACAGTTCATTTTAATTTTAAAATAAAATTTGTTTTTTTAGTTATTAAAAATATTTTGAAAACATTTTTTAATTGTTTATACTTTCCCTGAAGAAACTACCAAATGTGGTAGCGAAATATTGAATTTCATAAATAAAATAATTTTTATAAAAAACTGATCTCAAGCTGAATAAATAAAACAACTATTGATATTAATGAAAAAGATCAAAGACATTGACTTAATATTTAAAAATATTTTTATTTCAATTTATTGGTAATAATTTCCTTTTTATTAAAATTAAAATTATGTCGGTCAAGTGACCCGCCTACTGGCACGGCAGGCTCCTAAACTTTTACCAAAATTCTTCATCACGTTTTCAATAAACTGTTGTCGGTGGTTGATATCTGCACGATAATGTTGTTTTTAAGCTCTTGAACTATTGTGGGAGTATTGCTGTACACTTTCGATTTCCACAAAAAATTCCTTTTTGTTCTGGAAACTGTTGCTGCAATAAATGGATTGTTTCATTGGCGTTGTCTCAGGTGGCGCTGTTTTGCTGAAACCACATGTCTTCCTGAGCTTTGCCGTCCAGTTGATGCCACAAGAACTTCGTTATTATGTTTTAATTCCGTACACAGCCACTGCAATTTCGGCCTCATTTTCAGAAACGTAAGGCCCATTCACGCCACCTGACCAAAATCCGCTTCAACCAGTTGATTGTTGGGGGGAATTTGTATCTTGTTTTTTTGATTCCTCTTTGCTCCATTACCCATTGAACAAATTGCCCGCTGTTTCCAAGGTCTTCTGGCTTTTGAATAAGCTGAATTTTTTACATATGAAGGTGATGGTCTTTAATCAATATTTGCTATGTAGTGCTTTATGAAATTTAAAATTTGTTGAGAACAATGCCGAATTGATATTTTCAGGTTTTCGGCGATACTCTCGCTTCCAAAAGCAACAATTTTAAGAGAACGATCGGCAAGTTGAAGTACAGGAGACAAACTGTCCATACCTAACACAGTTTCTTCGATTTTTTCGACCACTCTTCGAATGGTTGACACACATTAGGAGCACTTACTCGACTAAAAATTCTTCGCAGCTTGCGTGAGGTCTCAGCTTAATTTTGCAACGCATTGTTCTTTTGTAAACGCTTCATTTCCAATATTGTCTTCGACATATCGATGCCTTACTTCCTCAACCTCGTATCTTAAAAAATACAACTTTTCAGGAGAGAAAAAAAAAGGTTCATCTTTTTATACTTCGGTGTTTGGTTAAAAGTTTAAATGCAATTATTAAGGAATTTATTACATTTATGTTTATTAGCAGTAATAACATAAGTTGTTGATATGAAAAAGTCAAACCCGTATTTTTTTATAAGTTACAATGTTGAGGAAGTAAGGCATCGATATGTGACGGTTGTCAAATTTCAGAGTTGCCACTTGCACAAGAAAATTACCCTAAATTTAAAAAGTACATTTTTACGGAGTCACCGTTTATATAGAAATTTTCTTTAACCAAAAAACAAACAAAAAAAAACGAAACCTTTTTCGTAAAACCGCAAATGGTCCATTAAAAGAAACGGGACCACTGCCATTACCACCAACAACCGTTGACAATAAAGAATAATTTGTGTTTTCTCGTTTTAACTTCATAAATCAATGACATGTTAAAACTTAAATGAATTTCTTAAAACTATTTGAAATATTAATTACAAGCTGAAAGCGAAAGCAGTTGTCTTACAGAAAAGACGATGACTGAAAAAAGGAGCTCAAAGCTAGAAAACAATTAAAAACAACTTGTGGTCAGTGCAAAAGATGCTGCTCTAAACTATAAAAACATCATGATATTTCTGCCAACCGAACAAAGATAAACGACAAACAGAAAAATGTGTAACAAAACTAGCATTTTACTAATGACAATTTTGGGTTTTCTGGTTTTGAGTTTAAAAAAAAAATTTCACTTTTCTCATAATAAATGTCTAGGATTGGGAAATATGGTACTAAATGTATGACTGAAGGGCTTTTGTTATTAAATGTTGACATGAAGAGGAGAAGGGTTGTTGGGCGTTTGTGTTTTTCACTACTGAAACTTAATTTCACTTTTGTTTATGAAAATTACAATTCTTTAACCAAAAGAATGCTCGTTAGCAAACACACAAAAACCTCTTAATGTATGGGGGGGGGGGGGAGTGTGTTAAGACGAAACAAATCTACAAGATTTTTTAAATCAACAGATTTTGGGAAAATGTGACAAAAAAAAATATAATTTTCTAAAATAATTGTCATACTGGTATTTGGGAAATTTATTTTCTTAAATATTTTCAGTGGCAATTAAATTGGCAGCATTAACTTTTGCTTAATTGTTTTCAAAACTTTAATAAAGTGTTTATTGTTAAATTGAAGAAAGTTCAGCTCATTTTCAAAATTAAATTAAATTTGTTTGAAAATAAATTTGACTGACATTTGTGGAGGTTTTCTGTAGCCATAGAATCAAGTTGACTGTTTTAATTCCCTTTTGTCTGTTTGACGGGCAGCTAGACTTTCTATTCGTTTGGGCGTTTATAACTAGAACTTTCAGCTAAACAAACAAGTTTTTAATTTTGAACTCCCTCTTCTACTCGTCTATTTTACATCTTAGTTCTTTCTTTTTGCGTTTTCTTCTTTCATTTTTGCAAATTTTCGTTAAATTTTTAAAGTCATTGTAATGATTGTTTTGCTATTCAAATGACTCCGCAATGACTTGCCAAATTGTTAAAACTTTAATTATTTTCACAAATAAATAATTTCGTAAGACGAAAATTACAAACATCAGCCAACCAGCCCAGCCACATTGTACTTAGTCGTAACTGTAATGACTGAAATGTAATAGACACTGGAGAGACGTGTTGTAGACATTAGAGACATTTGAAAACGGAAGTTGACTTTTTAACATTTGAATTAATTGCTGATGTTTATTTTTTTTTTAGCTGCTGCCAATGCTGCTGTATAGCGCTGCCGTTTTGCTACCAACTAAACGACGACCCACCAACCTACCGACCGAAACAGTCAACACATATTTTGATGTGTTTTTTTTTCTTCTTTTTTTTTTCGTTTGTCTTGGCATCATTTAACTAACACTTGTATTACTAGAGTAGATTTATTTATTTAATCGAGTACGTTGATAAATGAATTACAATTAGGGTGGCACTTGTTAGAGGGATAAATTGAAAACAATTTAATTTATTATTATCCTGCACTCCTTTATAATTATGGCTTTAAAGTGGAAAATTAAAGACAAAGAATTTTTTGCCAATTCTTTTTATGTTACGTAGTCTGGGTTTTAGGTCTAGCTACGAGATTTTTTTTCGGTGAATGTCACATTAGTGACAATATTCAACTTTAACTGCAAAAATAACGTAACGCCCAAAAGGATCATTTTGATTAATTTTTCCAGTTTGCTTGAGTGAAATTAATTCTTCAAAATTGTTATTACGGTGTTCTTTTTAATAACAATTTGAATTCACTTGGAAACCAGAACAGAGGGAAGGTATTGTAAATTAACTAGCATTTAAATATGATCAGGTAATAGCTAAGCGGCTTATGCAAAATTATTGGATTAATTTTAATGTTTTTTTGGGGAATATCAAAGCAGACTACTACTATAATGGGTCTCTATTCGACCTCCTTTGCACCCAAGTGCTTTAATAGATACCAATCGGCATCCCTTCCTTCACTGAGTCCCGTGCCACTACAGAAATTTTCTTTGAACTAGAAAACAAATTCACATGGTCGACAATCCTAAACGCACAGTTCCTCGTCGTCGCCAGCATCCTCATTAGACTTAAGTCTCCCATTCAAGCTTAATGTATGTCTACCTGTAATCTATCTTGTGTATCTTGATTTGAGTCTCCTCTTTAAGTACGAGCTTCAATATTTTCCTATTCCCAATTAGTTGATGTTTGTATTCATCCACTCATTGTACACTGATAATCCGCTATGAACGTGCGATGTAGGTTTCCAACCACTTCCATCGACTCATGCGCTTCAATTGTGAGTCTCTTGAACCTATTTATGTACGAGGTCCAGAGTTCTACTAAGCCACTGCTAACAGCGATCTAAGTCTTCCTATTTTCTTCAAGTACGAGGTCAAGGATTCTCTTATGTCCCATTATTAAAGATACTGATGCCACTAACTATGCCTTCATTGTCAATCCGCTAAAATCGTGTGACGAAGTCCCTCAACGAAATTCACTCGACTTATCGGCATTTGGGTTTCCGTTTTAGGAAAAAAGTTCACGATCCTCTTATGCTTCAGGCAGAGGTGTTTTTAACACCATTGTACCCCGTACTAGCAACAACAACAAGGCCTGCAAACTCTTTCAAATGTAACATGCCCCGGGGGAATTGAGAGGATTTAAAAAAAATATACAATCACGATCGACATGGAATTGTTTAAGAAAAAATTATTTAAGTAGAATTTTCAGCGTCTGATCCAAACAAGAGTTTTGAAGAATAAAGGCCCTAAAAGAAAATATTATGTTCTGCATTAATTGTTAATTATTATCATTTCCAACTTTAATATCGTCGTTGCTACAACAAATTCAGTTATGTGTTTTTTATTAAGTTTTCAGGAGAGCAAAACAAACTTTTTATTTTGTTACTTTACAGTTTAAAACTATCGCGTACTGACTATTCTTTATTTTTGAACCAAGCAAGATATCCTTAAACGGTTTCGTGGATAGATGTACGACCAATAATGGTTCAAAATAGAGCAATACATTTTTTTTTGGAAAATTGTCACATAACCGATTTCGCCAGAGCAGCGACGATAGGCTTATTTCACTCTAACGTACTGCTAATTTGCATGAAAACAGATGGGCTGTGCTTAAAGATTCCTACCTAATTTTGTTTTTCATTAAGCTCGTTTCTGTTTACCGCCGACTAGTACCGACGAGTGAACAAGTATGAACACTAACCACAAGTATGATCAAATGTGTTCACAAACATGAACACAGGGTGAACAGCAATAACATTTCAGATTAGTTTGAATATATTAAAATACTTCATATTAAGAACAAACATAAAACAGGATAAAATATTGTGTTTGAAGGAGAACCAGTGTTCGTTAATACTTGAACTGTATCGTTGAAAGCCAAACAGAATTAATTTTGATTACGACATGTATTACTACATGTAAATCATTATTGTGAATTAGATTGTAAAACTATAAAATTATTTTATTGTTAGATGGCTATTCCTTAATAAAACGAATTTTTAATGTATCTACTGACCTCTTGACCTTCGTTAGTCAACCATTAACACACAAGTTAATAGCACCCTAATATTAACTCATTTATTTGTATCATTTATTCATTATGCCACTAAAAAGCTGTAAGGGTAGTTATTAGACGACTTCAGGCTTTCGTTCGCTTTGCGTTGGCTGTAATTTTTTGGCGTGTAATATTTAACTCCTCATAAATCTCTTTTTTGCTTTTACTTGTATAATTTTTGCTATAAAAACCTCCAACTTGTATGCAGTTACAAGTTGGGTAATGAAATTTATTAAGAGGTGGTGGTAATTTAGTGCGTGTTTTTTTCTTTATCATTCTCCTGCCTGACCATGTACATATATAAATGGAAATGAAAAGTACAACTAAAAATGTTTAAATTGATTTCCAGCTGCCTGCTTGCCTTTTTGCTTGACTAGTTGGTTGGTTGGTTGGCTAGTCATTGTGGCGCAATTACGTTTGTTTTATTTGCTTTAAAGAATTTTTATGGTCTTTTATTTTAGCAAATAATTTTCTAATTGTTTCTCATCATCATTTTTTTTTGTTTTTTTTTTTGTTTTATTACAGGTCCCCGAGTTAGAAAACCCAAAGCGCCAAAATCAACAAACTGTTCGGCTGGAGCGGGGGTAGTAGCATCTGCAGCATCAGCGGTTATCGAAAAAGCCAACTCACCCAGTTCATCATCGTCTGCAAATACCAACGAAGATAAACGACCGCGTACAGCATTTAGTGGTTCACAATTAGCAAGACTGAAGGTTAGTACAAATATTGGGCAACTGCTTTATTAGAACCAAAAACTTTTTAATAAATTCTCCACCCAGAGAAGATTTCGTTATCTTGAGAGAATTTTCTTTTAATAGAGAATTTTTAATAAATTTATAAAAAAAATGTTTTGAAAGATTTAAAATTTAAATAAACTTTCATAGAAAAATTTTATATGTAAAAGGTTTTTCAATAATAGTGAGTTAATGTTTGAAATTTTGTCAATAATCAGAAATGCTGGGCGCACAATTAGGACGAACGACGAATTTCGCACAACACGACGAACTCTTCGGTAAAAATTCGTTGTGCAAATTCGTCGTATGAAGCACAACAACGACGAAAAAGTAACATCTTTTATAGTTGATAAAATTGTTTAGTGTTTGTACAAAGATAAAACAAAAATAATCGAAGAATTAAATTTTTTGTGAAACTCAACAAAACAATAAATATAATTTCTGTAATAATAACAACTTGTTTACGTATAAGCAAACGTTTGCAAAGAATGTCGTGGGTACGTGCATTAAACAATAAAAAAAATTTTGTTTGTGTATAACAGCTAATAGTGTGACCATATGAAAAAAAGATCACTTAATAAACTTAAACTATTGCAAAAACACAAATAAAAACAAATTTTTGTACTTAACTTTTTTATACTTATTTTAAATGTTTTAAAATAAAAAATTAAACAATTATTAAAGTAAAAACTAACTTTATTTTCTTAAAAAGTTGAGAAGTAAACCCAAATTTAATAAAAAAAATGGTCACCTTGTATCAATTTGTTCGTCGTTCGCCGGCGTAAGAAATAGAAATAAATCTAATGCAGAGTTCGCCGCGTATAGCGAACTTCAACTCACGCCACAATTGTATGCATTCTCATATACACAAATGTGTTTTATTTTTGATGACGAACATTTGCGGCGAAAAATTCGTCGTTCGTCCCAATTGTGCGCCTAGCATAAGTGTGTGAAATGCTGACAAAATTCTGTAGAAATTGCCCAGCAAAATAACACAGTACAAAATAATTAGTTGAAAGTACTAGAAAACAGTTCTTCACTACTTACAATTTGGCATCTAAATTTATCGCTTACAAGTAAGCGTGTTAAACTAATTGAGAGTTATAAAAAGTTATGTATTTGAATTACTTCTAACAAATTTTACAATGATAAATTGTATTGTTTGTGTTGTGTATCAAATGTCTGAAAATAAGTTCCTACGTATCACATTATAAATCAATTCATTACTAAAGTACTTTTTAGTAAGACAGACGATATGTAATAGCCATTGAAAAGTATGTTGCTTAGTAAGAGCAAGTCATTAACTAGTTTTTGCTGGGTATGTATGCGTTTAAATTATTGACTAGTTTTGCCCGTCGTAATGGTTGCAAAAACTTCGATATTTAAGGAATCCGCATCATAACTCGGGTTAAGTTTAAACAATATCCTGGATTATGTTGCCTTAAAGGCAATCGATTAACTAAAATTTATTATCATAGATCTGCAAATTTATAAAACCCAGTGAAAAAGACGTTATGCATCGTTAAATTACAGAGTATGCCAAAAAGAACATAATTTAAAAGACGCCACTACAATTTGTCTTCGTTTTATAGAATATTTTTTAAAATTGGTTAAACAAAATTTTAGGCCTTTTTTGGTTCGAGAATTTTTGTATTACGTGTTTCTTAAATAATCTTAATTGTAAAGCATTTTATTCTGACTTAAGTTTTTTTTCTTACTCATAAACTTCCAAAACGTTTTTAATTAAAAATAATTTTTATACAATCAAACATATTGAAAAACTATTCCGATATTAGTAGAGTTTAATACATTGCCGAGAACAGCTACTATTTCATCATCAGCACTGTTTATCAGTATAGTCATGAGAAAATTGAATTTGATATTTATGTTTCTAATGAAATTAGAATACGGGAATCATTGCATTTTTTTACATTTTTCTTTCCTCATTCTTAAATGGCATTTTCTATTCATGTCTATATTCTCTCATATTCTTAATACATCTTTGTTTTGGTGTCTTCGGTTGGCAGTATTGAAAGCTTGAATTTCTAAATATCATAAGCAACGTGTTATGTGTGTTTGTTATAATTATAAATAAATTTTTATTCGATCTTTATGTTTAAATTAAATGTAAATCATTTTTTTTCTTGTCTTAAGTTCATTTTTTTACTTATAAACTTATTTAGGCATTTTAAATTAAATGCCTTTTTAATATTCAATATCATTTGATCATGTGTGTTTACGAGCAAAAACAATTAAGAGTGCTATATTCGGCTGTGCCGAATCTTATATACCCTTCACAACGTGTAGTCATGCAATAACAATTGTTTGTATCACCATTCATCTCATTAATATGGATAACGCACATACATACATACATACTTACATACATATATGTTTCATCATCTTCTTAATGATTTTATCCACTTTAAAACATCCCATTGTAAAATTATAAATTGAGTTTATATGTGTATGTATTAAAAAAAATAAAAAAAAAATATGAAAAAATTTGTTTTTGTCTTAATTGACATTCGAACCTACGTTCATCCAGTGGTTTAGGTTTTTTAATCATATCTCAGTTGTTTATAGAGCGATGATTTTCTGATTTTCAATACCAATCTGCTTACGAATATTTCTGATATTTTGGTACCTTACACGGGTCTTGGAAATGTCTGGGTGCTTCAAAAAGCTGATTTCAACATACACACGGACAGACGGACAATGTTTAATTGACTCCCTCTTAATATAATTCCAGACGGAATGACAAACCTACATATATGTATACACTCTTACACTCACTGTAAAGCGTATAAAACCCAAAACTGTATTTTAATAGACAATGCAAAATACTATAGTGGGTTGTGCACTGAACAAATGTTTTAAATGATCTCCAATTAAAAAAAAACACACAATTGAGATTTCCTTTAAAAATAACTAATTACATTTATTTCTCTTTTCTCTCCCTCTCTCTTTATCTTCTTATTGCAGCACGAATTTAATGAAAACCGATATTTAACCGAAAAACGTCGTCAACAATTAAGCTCCGAGTTGGGCTTAAATGAAGCCCAAATAAAAATTTGGTTTCAAAACAAACGTGCCAAATTAAAAAAGTCCAGTGGCGTTAAGAATCCTTTGGCCCTCCAACTAATGGCTCAGGGTCTGTACAATCACTCCACCATACCACTGACGCGTGAGGAAGAAGAACTGCAAGAGTTGCAAGAGCGTGAAAAGAACAACAGCAACAATAACAATAATAACTTGCAACAACAGCAGGCAGCGGGAGCAGTTTCTTCCTAATATTTTCTTAGAGAAAAATATGTTTCTGTACAAAAATATTTAAACATTTTATCACAATCAATTTGTAAATAGACTAAAGTTTTGTAAAAAGTTATGATTGTAAAAAAGTATTAAATTAAATTAAAATACAAGATAATATTTCAAATGCAAGCAATATTAGGATTAAAATAAAAAAGTATTAAATAAATCTGCTCAATGGTGGTAATTGGCGGGCAGCTGTAAAAAATTTATTCAAATAGTTTGAGGCAACTTTTCAAATTTATATTTAAAAGTTTAAACAATTTTTCCACATTTAACTGTAGAACAAATTAATATTAAACAAAGTTGATTAATTTTCTGTACCAGTAGTATTTTAGTTTTATTTTTTTTTTAAACCCATGTGATCAAGTTTGACACCCTGTAGCTCAATGTCATCAGGGTGATTACGGATTCAGTTTTCTGATACTGCAAATGCTTGCCTATACCTGTTTGATAGATGGCTTTTAAATAGACTTTTTAATTTGGTCAATATATAAAACAATTTAAAATGTACAAACTTTAAAAAATAAAGAAAAATAAAAAAAAAAATTAAACTTATTTTTGCAAAAGCAAAAGCAAAACAAACAAATAAATTATTTGAGTTTCTAGTCGTAGTTTAAGTATTTTTTAATTTTTATTTTGATTTTTTTAATTTAAGAACTTTATTAAAATAAAAGTAATTGTTTATATTAGTTATTGAGAAAAAGAATTAAAGATTTAAATAAAAATAAATTAAATTATAAACATAAACATAATGAAAATCTTATTTGTTTTATTTATTCGCAACACCCGGTGTTTATTCATAACCCCCGACCACACAAACTTGGTTCCTTACCAATTGCTCATTCTATAAAGATTAAAGAAGAATTTCCTACAATATCTTAAGTTCTCGACAAAATCAAGTACAAGGAACATACCTGGGTTGTATGTGTTGATTAGAAAATGTTAAATTTTCTCCTGGGCCAACAAAGTGGTTACACAAAATATCCCTGTTTCCTATGCTTATGGGAAAGCCGAGCTTAAGCTGAGCACTAGACAAAAAGAGTCTGGCCTTCTAGGGAGGCTTTGATTCCCGGTAAGCAAAATGTAATTAATGTTCCACTAGTATCCAGAGACCGAATTATATTGCCTCCTTTGCATATAAAACTGGGGTTGATAAACAGTTCGTAAAAGCTCTTAACAAAGATGGCGAATCTGTCAAATACATTGCAAAAGTGTTTCCAAAGTTGAGTAGTGAGAAAATCAAAGGTGGTATTTTTGATGGCCCACAATTTAGGAAGTTGATAGATGATAAAATTTTCATCAACCATATGACAGCTGTCGAGAAATGTGCATGGCAAGAGTTTGTTTGGGTTTAGAGGAATTTTTGTGGGCAATAGGAAATGTGAAGGCTACCTTCAGCACGCTGAACAGTTGCTGATACACTTCCAGCGGCTTGGATGCAACATGGGTATTAAGCTTCACTACCTTCACAGTAATCTAGACTATTTTCCTGAAAATCTCGGTGACCTAGGCGAGGAACAAGGAGAGCGCTTTCACCAGAATATTCGCACTATGAAGGAGATGTATCAGGGGCACTGGAATGAACATATGATGGCTGATTATTGTTGGAGCATTCAAAATAGTACTCATTTAAAATCTCGCTCTAGAAAATCCAAAAAAAGGAAATTTTATTCAGAATAAATATATTTAATAATTTTTTTAAACTTAAAATATTTGCATTTTCAATGAAAAATCCTGTAACTTCATAACTCCAAAACTAGAGCTGCTACATGAAAACGGCACATATTTTTGAAATCAGTGTGGAAAAACCATGCAGATTCATGTAAAAAATCTCATGCAACAGACATGCTGTTTTCCAGTGTAATTATTTGTTGTCTCTAATCTTGGAATATAAAAGCCAACCGCCATAGCACATGTTAATTTGATTCCCTATTTTTGCAAAACAGACAAAATATTTATTTTTTAAAAAAGTGTTGGATAAATTTTATAAAATTCATTAAAAACTTTTGTATTGACTGGCTTCACGGTAAGTAGTCGAAAACGGACCCATGATAGTAGCGGTATGCTTCGATATTTCCCCTACATGTGTATGTATGTACATGGTAAGTACAGTGTTAACAAAGTCGTAGTACCTGTCAAACAGGTACGGAGACAGCTAAAGCGTTAAGGGGGTGGTAAGTTTTAATTAAAATAATTATACAATGTGTTTGCTTAATTTTTGTCAATACTATTACCAATCAAAAGAAGAATATAAATTGGTTTTTTGGTGAATATCCTTTTTTGCTCCCCGCTGGATTCTTGCTCGTTATCAAAGTATAATTTTTTCAAAGCTGTACACAGAATGTATTCGTATAACTTGCAAAACTAAATATTTTTTATCTTTAAAAGAATAATATTCCTTAAGGTTTTAAATCACTTGTGCCACTG
This sequence comes from Phyto melanocephala, assembly GCA_941918925.1. Taxonomy (NCBI): domain Eukaryota; kingdom Metazoa; phylum Arthropoda; class Insecta; order Diptera; family Rhinophoridae; genus Phyto; species Phyto melanocephala. The sequence continues at coordinate 111,079,355 of OW799237.1, forward strand.
CAAGCAAACAACGAAATAAAAGACTTTGATTTATACGACTTTATGTCACAGATGAAAAATTTCAGGTACAAGCAAATATTCTCTGAATTAATAAACCAGAATAAAGATTTACAAACATAAACCAAAGAAGGACAGATCATCATTAATCTCATGCAGTTGAGAGCAAAAAAATTTATAAATAAAAAAAGTAACTTGTCACATGTTTCCTTTAATGTGCAACTTGGAAATGGACATGTTTTGAGATGAATTAATTTTGAAACAAATTTCATTAAAATCTTGACCTTCTTCATCATCGCGCAGTTCTTATTGTCGACATCGTCATCGTCATCGTCGTCCTTAATAAAAGTGTAGGCGTTTTAAGACTTTTTATTTCAGTTTTTGGAATGATCATCCAACAAAGATAGCACACACACACACGCACACACATTCGTATATGGAATGTTTTAAAACACTTTTACTAAAAGACACATTTTGTTTTAAATGACAATTTCATTCATATATTCTTTTGCTTGAATTCAAATTCTGACTGTATAACAGTATGTTTAAGGGGTCATTTAAAATTATAAATAATGGGATTTTTGGAATATTATTATCGCTTGAATGGGAGTATGTATTTCATAAAAACAAATCGTAAATTTTCTACTTAAACTCGATCATTAAGTAGTTGGTTTTATAATAAAGTTGTCACAACACTCACGCATTTGTTTTGTCTCTTAATATTTAGTTGGCGTTGTTGTTAGTGTTGTTTTAAAACAATATTTTTTTTTAAATAAATTTTTTATTCAAACTTTACAAAGAAGCAAAAAAAGGCGAAATTTACATTTCACTCCAATATTGGCACTTACGAACCAACAATTTACAACATCGGAATCTGTGGCTGTATCAGCAGTGATGTCGCAGCGTTTCCGTTGATTGTGTGTGAGTGTGTGTGTGGTGGCTGATCAACAAAGAAACTTGAGATCAAGTTGTAAATCACTACAATACAATTTTTTATTTTCTTTTAAAAAAAAAAAATCACAATTTTTTTATTTCATGTTTTTATACCCTTCACCTGTGGTGCACAAGGGTATATATAGCTTTGTCATTCCGTTTGTAATTTCTACAATTTTCATTTCCGATCCCATAAAGTATATATTTTCTGAAGGCTTATGAATAGAGGAGTCGATTAAGCCCTGACCGTCTGCCCGTCTGTCCGTGTGTTGGTTGAAATCAACTTTTAGAAGCAACTATATGTTCCTCAGATCTGTATATGGTATCAATCTCTTGGAAATATCCAGGAATGAATCGCTATTGAAATTCAGCACAATCGCCCCATAACTTTCTGAGATATGAGCAAAAAACCACGACCACCTCGTTTTTTTCACAATTACAACAACAACATACATACATACATACATACATGTAAAAACCATACCAAACAAAAAAAAATACAAAAAAAAAAAATATTAAAAATAAGAAAAAAATAATAAAAAAACTAAAAAAAAAAAAAATTTTAAAAATATTTAAAAAAAATTTAAAAAAATAAAAAATAATAAAATATAAATAATATATTAAATAAAATAAAATAAAATTTTTTTGGCTCAGCTGGGATTCGATGCCACATTTATTCTAACGTGTACGTATGCACGTATTTTATATGGGATGAATGGTGATACAAACAATTGTTATTGCATGACTACACGTTGTGAAGGGTATATAAGATTCGGCACGGCCGAATATAGCACTGTTACTTGTTTTTATTTCATGTTTTTTCGATTAAGACGTTTTGTGTGGTTTGAGAGAGAGACGAAAAAAACATACTTATATTTATTTAAACAAGTTATTTTTATCTGTTTAAGTTTTTTATTGCCAAAACTGAAAAGAAACTGTTAAAAGTTCCAGAAAATTAATGCAATAAAACGATATCTACTCAAATGACAAATAATTTTACTTTATTATTAAAAATTTCTATGCTGGTTAATAATAGTCGTAACGAATGAGCTGCAACCCAGTTGGCCAAATCTTCGTGGACGATATTTTCTTTATTTTGTCTTCAAAAACGGAGCGTAAGAAAACTTCGTATAACAGTGCGATGACATTGGCTTTAGGCAGTCGCCTACATTAATTTAAAATAACAAAATGATTTTGGCAAAATTTGTTTTAAAATGTCACTAATGATTTGCTACGTATGTCCTACACGACTTTGTAAAGAGCGAGCCAGAAGAAACTAATACTTGTATTAAGTTAAAGAACACTTAAAACTTGAAATATGAAAATTCTAAAAATTAAGTAAATTTATTCAAATATTGTACAAATTCATTTCACATTAAATTATTGGCTATTAGAAATGCTTACACTTTTTCGGAAAATCTTCCCATCAATGATATTATAGTTTCTTCCGTTATCTTTCTGAATGACGTTGTTTACTTACGATTAAAATTTGGCATTTCCTGGGATATGTTTTTCGTATTCTTTAGTCCTTTTTTTACAAGAGTCCAATACCTTTCCACAGGTCGAAGTTCTGGACAGTTGGGTGAATTTCCCTGCCGTAGTACAAAAGTAGTATTATTGTTTGAGTACCATTTAAGGGCCTTTTTTCAATAGTGGCATGATGCCATCATTCAGAGGTCTAAGACACTCTGCGCTGTTTTAAGATAGGTAAAAGCTGTTTTTGTAAACACCCCGTAATATACACTTCTGTGTTAATTTTTCCCGATGTGTCAAATGAAACAAAAGAAACTTCTTGGGAAATTTAGTTTGTCCTTTTTTTGTCCGGCATGATTCCATCATTTATTTGCAAATCTTTGATCCGAAATTATGAAAAGTCTGCTAGTACATAAGCTTCATTACCCACCACACTTCAGATGTATTTTTATACCCGCCATCAAAAAAATGGTTGGGGTATATTCATTTTGTCATTGTCGTTTGTAACATATCGAAATATCCATTTTAGACCCCATAAAGTATATATATTCTGAATCAGGGTTTAATTTTATGACGATCTAGCTATATCCGTCCGTCTTTCCGTCTGCTGAAAGCACGATAGAGGACGGACGGAAAAAGTTAGGGGGGTACAATTTTGCCAGAATATTTTTTATACACAAGGTTTGTATTGAAAATGGGCTAAATCGGATTATAAGAAAAAGAGTTATAGCTCATATTACAGAAGTAGGTCCAAAAATCAATATCCCTCCTACATCGAATAAGCCGCGTATATTTTTTAAACGTAGAGCGAGTATTTCCTGAGTAAAAAAAATACTTTTTCCCGAAAATTGCTTAAATCTGTGAGTAAGGAAAGGAGATATAGATCAAAATATACGAAAATTTACAACGTAAACGTAATAAATCTGATATAATTATATGTACGGAAGATTTAGGTGACACGCCCACTTTAACGCCCACCTCCCATATAGCGCTATATCCCAAGTTCACATAATTTCTCTATGGATAAAGATTTTGGAAGAATAAAGGACTCTATATTGAAATATTTAAGCTAAATTTATCAGTAGAAACTAATTTGGGACGCCTACTTAAACGCCCACTTCTCACATAATTTACTCTTAATGAAACTTAAAAGCTCATAAAATAGACAGAAATATATGTATAATGATGAAATTTTGCATATAAAGCTTTGTGGTAAATTTCGTTATGCCATTGTAAGAACAATTCCAAAAAATTAAAGTTACACGCCCACCTCCCATTAAACGCTTTTTCTTAAATTCATATTATTTTTATATGAAAAAAAAAATTTTTTTAAAAGAGGAGCTTGCAATGGATTACCTGAGTTCAATTAAAACATTAATTATATAATTCAAAAGTAGGAGGTGCCATGCCCACACAAAGCTAATCTAATTTTCAAACTACCTCTGAGTACCAAATTATACTCCTCAGTTTCCATAAAAATACAACATTGTAGTTAAAAAAAAGCCAATAGTATCATTTCTAATGTAAAAATTCCTAATGTTTCATTGAAAGACTAAATTAAATGTTTTGCTATAAAAGTACATCAAATTGGTGGTGGGTATTTAAAATTCGGCACTACCGAATCGTTCAAATGTTGTTATTGTTTTACTAGAGTCTCCGAAATGTCAAATAGTGGGTATGGAGTATGAAACAAGCGTATTTTACCTTCAATGTAGTTTAATAATTTAATTTAGCATGTAACAGTTTATCAATCAGGTAAAGAAAAACTTAAAGTGCAGATCGTCTACATGTGGAATTTTTGAACAAAATGTTTGTAATAATAATATTAATAATGTTTCTTATAACTTATGGCCTCTGGAATTTTGTTTAAGCCATCGTTTAGCTTTGCATTATTCTGATCGTGTTTAATGAGTTGTTCTACCTCTATATGTATCAACATTTTTTAAGACATTTTTTCTTAATCTTTTGTGCTTTCCTGGTAGTAAACATCATAAAATAGGCAACATATCGTTTTCACGCATCTACAAATGAACTGAAATAGCGACATACATCCATACATACATACATCCATGTACATATGTGGCTACACTAGTTTAAGTAGAACTGCGTAAAGAGCTTAAAATGTTAAATGAAATTATCTTTGGCAAATTATTCATTATCATAATGAGACCAATAGACGGACACAAACAGCAACACAAAAGAAACCACACTTCCCTAAATAGATTGGACAGAATGAACACAGAATGTGTCACACTGTGTTAAAGCAAAAAAAAAAAAAATAAATAAATAAAAATTAACAGAACAACTGAAACTGAACAGAAATTTCATATTGTAACGATAATAAATCTTTTAGTCAAAAAGATGGGTCATAAATTTTGAACTTAATAAAGCTTAAGAGTAAGCGCTCGCTTGGTTACTCGTAACTTGCTGGTATTGCTTTTGTTTTAAACCTTACAATATTGGTACATACACATTCACAAGCATGCTTGCATTCTTTTAACTTTTTTTTTGTCGTTGTCGTCATCATCAGTCACATCTTCAGCAGCAGCAGCAGCAACATTATCAGCATCATGTGAAAGAATAGATTGTTAAAGATACTTACTTGTGTTAATAATTAGTTGACTAATAAATTGTTTTCGTTGAGGACAAAAAGATGTTCGTTCATACGTATGTCCAACTACTTACAGCAACAACAACAATTCTTTGTATTTTTATTTAATAATAAACTACAAACAGAAAAACGTCATTGCGTTTAATTTATTTTTGCCTTTTCTTTCATAAATTTTTATAATTTTGTTGTAATTTATTGCAGTTGAAGTGTTGCTGATTTCGTCTAGTTGGAATTTGTGCAAAAAAAAAAAAAAAAAAGAGTTTGCCACAGGAATTCAAGTTTTTGAGCCCTACAATTCAATAATAAATTTATATTTAAATCAAGTAGTATTCAACCTTCTTCCAAGCACAAATATGTGTTAATTGAAATTAATTTATTAATTTATTAATTTTGTCTTCAACAATTTTTTGCTATATTTTTATACCCTTCGCTGTGGTGTCAAGGGTATATATAGGCTTGCGATTGCATGAAGTATATATTTCGTGAAACTTTGCGAATATGGACGTGGATTAAAAGTTGTCTGTTTGTCCGTGTATTAATTTAAATCAACTTTTTGATGTCCTTACAAGTTGCACAGATCTGTAGGTGGTATCAATGATTTTAAAATTTTCCGGAATTGAACACCTTTGGAACTAAGCAAAATTACTTTATATCTTTCTTAGCCATAAACAAACAACAAAATAGGACTGCCTCATTTTTTTCTCGTATATTTTTGCCAAAAAAAAAAAAAAAATTTCAGCTCTCCGATAATATACAAACATTTTGGTTATTATTTACACTTGTACTTGTAAAATCAACAACAAAATATATAAACAACAAAGGGTCAAAAATATTTATATATTTAACAAATTTTTATTATTTATTTTATTAAAACACAATTATAAATTATACTTTTGTTTTGTTAACCAACTGAAGTAACGACTACTATTTGGCCATTGCAATAGGCCAGTATATTTGGTGGGAATTGAACCCAAAACCCTCAGACAATAGTTATTTTGTATGTGTATGCTTTCAAGCTTAACCGATAAATTTGTAAAACCAATAAAAAAATTTGTTAAAATTATCGTTCTTCCAACTCTGGCTAGACGTTTTGTGGGTTAAAACGAAATGTCACGGAACTTGAATCAAGTGCTGTAGTGATAACAAATGAACAGTTTTTAGAATGCAAGCGAGCGTTTTGAGAGAAAACTTTTACATAGGCAAGACTTAAATTTAAAATTTTGGTTGCAACCGTACATGCATACATACATACATATTTCTTTTTATTTAAACTGAAAGTGACTTCTTTTCCTCTTTCCAATTTTGCTTTATCATCTTGATATGTTTTCTTTTTCAATATAATTAATTTGTTTCTTATTTTTTTTTTTTAATAGTTTCACTACTATTTTAGCTGTCATTATTGCACTTTTCTGTTACACAATTTGTTGTTCTCTCGTTTTTGTACAAAACAAAAATTAGGCTGATTGCCTTTTAGTCCATAAAAAAAATTTAATTCATTTTAGGCAACATTTAAACGTTTTATTATTTGCGAATTGTTGTAAACGCATGTAAATTTAAGCTTAATGGCTTTAAATTACAACAACAACTACAATGAAATTCACAAAAAAAAACAACAACAATGAAGACAGTCCAAAGAAAAACGAACACCCACGTTGGAGCTGTTGAATTTTACTTGTACACAAGAATGATTAAATAAAGATTACGCCTTGCGCTTGATTTACCGTTAGATGACGTAGTAATCCCCTCGCAAAGGTTACCAAGTCTGTATCATATGTAAAAGTTATAATTTCTTACAAAAAATTTATGTATTTTGAGATAGTCGGCAGCCCTGTAATTAATTTACTCAGAGAGTTCTAAAAAAAAAGTATTACATCGGTGTTTAATAAACAACGGATTTCGTGTCATATTTTATAATAAATACATATAAATAATATTAACATTATTAAAATTATATAAAAAGCGTTAAAATTTGGTTATTTAAAAGCTGCAAAAAAGAAAACAAAATAAAGTGAAAAGATAGGAAAGAGAGCAAATATGAAATGTGCAGTGGGCAAATTCAAGCAAAGTAACAGCAAAAAAACAAGTGATAAATTATATTAAAACCTAACAAATTGCGCATTTTTAATAAAACCTTTGTATTTTCAAAAAGCTGTATCATTTTACAATTTTCTAAAAGATGAATCTCGAAGAAAGTTTTGGGTAATATTTTGCAAACGAGTGAAGCCTGTAAATGCGGATGAAGAAAAAATTTGTGCTTTACATTTCAAGCAAGAAAATATTGAAAGAAACTTGAAACTTTGAAATGGGTTAGTTAAAACAAAATTAATTCTTGCAGTACATTACTAAGGCATTGTTAATAGAATTTAGCAAAGGGCGTGCAAAAATTTTAAAATCCCATGCAGTTCCGTCTTTAGACACGAAACGAAAACTGCTAATGAAGCTAAAGTTGCAAATGTATATGAAGGACTACGTAAAACTGAAAAGCAAAATGTTATTCCAAATAGTTTTGAAGAAAAATTGGTCGCGGAAAATGATCCAAGGCCAACTGATCTTGAAGAAGATCGCTTCCAAACTTACACCATATTTTTCATATTAAATGGTAACAAATTATTACTTTCAAGCGGATATTTACAAAAGCATTTGTTGGAAGCCAAAGAAATTGAAGCCAGTGAATACGTGAAAAAACTTTTTTTTAGGTGTTGAATGTATTTTAGAATTAGGAAACTAAATGTCAAAATCGCTGAAAATACTTATAAGCGAAAAAGAAAATTTGATAAAATAACAAAATGAAATAAATTATATACACCTAATATAATAGTGAAATATTGTAATAAAAATAATGAAAATATATATGTAAGTTAACACACTCTGTAAATACCAATAACACCAGCACTACATACAACAAATACAACACGCGTAGTCCAATTACTCAAAATACTGCTAACACAGAACTTTACACTTTTAAAGCAACAATAATACATTAGAGTCCAACTAACTAGAATATTCAAGCAAATAACTAAAATTAGTGCATTGTCCACTAAGCACTTATTGAAATACATTTTACAATAAACAAACGTTAAAATTAGTTATAATAAGTAATTGATTATGTTTATAAACCGGAAGCTAACTAAGCACTTATTGAAATAAATTGAGTTAAAATAAGTTTTTATTATTAAAGTTTTTATTATTATCAATTAATTATTAAGTAAGCAAAAAAGTTTATAAAAAGAAAGAATTAAAATAAAGTTGTCAGTTGTAATCAAGTCCGAACAAAAGCCAGCAGTTTTATTCCTATAAACTCATAACTTGTATATATGTAAAAATTTATTTGCTTTCAAAACATTTAGTTAGAAAAATAACAATTTGTCCTGCTGTCATGTTTTTACACAAACATTATTAGTTTTACAGCTGAATTTTATTAGCCAATCAGAACACAGCTTGAGTGACGTCAGAATTCCTACATGCGCAGAAATGTTTTTTTTATGGCTGCGTGATGGCGTAATCTTTATTTAATCATTCTTGCTTGTACGATACAAGTTAAAAGCTCAACCATTTTACTCTCACAGCGAGAAGACAAATATTCTTGCAAAATACGAGTATTAAAGCCGTAATAAATTGAACTAAAAGAAAACAATATGGGTTACGAGGTCCTAGGAATTAGGCTTAACACTTAATTTGGAGAAAAAGAAAACAAGCAAGTAAGAGTGATATATTCGTCCATGACGAACCTAGTAACATCCTTCACCATCAAGAACATACGAATAATGGCATTGTAGCGCAGCCTCGATTTCTTTTTTATTTCCTACGACTTTTTTTATATTTTTTAATAGTTAACTATATTTTACTATTCTAGCCCCTTCATTTGTAATTCGTATTGATGGCACATATTATCCGCCATTACGTTTCGGACAAAATCTTGAATAATCCACTTTTTCATAGTTTACTGTGATCTACTTATCAAGTCCTTTCATTTAATCCAATATTTTGGGGTTTGAAGGGAACAAGTTCGTATTTACTTACCATGCTAACTATATTATAGTTTCCTGTTGTTTACAGGTTAAGCGCTTTCATTTCATACCAATATTAAGGGGGTTGAAGGTGATTCATTTATAAATTCTAGATTTGACCATTTTATATACAATTTCTGCACGCCATTTTGCAGTGGAGGCTAATATGGATTTAAAATTTTTATAATATGTGATATTTTAATTGTCATTTGATATACATATTGAACCTCTGGGTTGTCTAGAAGGTAAAAAACTTGACAATCGTTTTTTAATTCTAGCAGTTGTGTTTTGCTGCTTATATCTCAGTTAATTTCAAACCGACTTGTTAGTTTTTCTCAGGAATAATTTTGAAAGATACTGGTGTCTGAGATATGTCCTTTTATTATAAAGAAGCTTGATATGTTAAAACAAAATATATTTTTTTTAAAATAATTTTTGGCTTATAACTTTGCCGATTAGTAGACTAAATAGCCCTAAAGGTACATATATTATAATTATTAAGAGTAACAGACGTATCTTCATTTTATTTACTACAGTAAATATATGAAAAAAAAAACAGACACACTCGTGTTTATTTGCTCTTAACTCAGATAGTTATAGGGCGATTGTGGTAGATTTCTTACTACATATTTTCAAAAGACTACTGCCATTAACAGGTCTGTGCAAGTTTTGGGGGCTTCTAAAAATAACTTTGAACCAACATGCGGAGATACGGACCTTGCTCCATCGACTTCTTACTCACAAGCTTTTAGAAAATATATACTTTTGATGCCACCCGAAATTGTAATAATATATGTGGCTAATTAATGTTTAAATGTCTGATTTACAAATAGAAACAGTAAGAACATTAATGATTTCTACTTATTTATGGTCTTTCGAACAATTGATGACGTTGCAACCAACCAACAAACAAAGCGATAAACAATGTGCTTAGCGCTAACACTGAAGTAACTAACCTAATAACGAACGTTAACGGTGTGTTTTTAACAGTAATGTAATGTATTGTTTAAAAAAAAACCCTCTTAATAGATCGCTTGCTTGATAGCTAAAATTTCAGAATTTTCTAACAATTATAAAATCAACAACAACAACAACAACATTTATAGCGCGGCCAACTTCACTGTCTAACGCTCTATCAAATTTAGGTTTTCCAACTGCAAAGCGTTTCTGCTGCGCTATTTCGCTATACGCTCTGCCACTACTTATGCTAAAAAATTTTAAAAATTTGTAAATTGAATTTTTATTTTGTTGAACTTTTCTGTTAAACTAATATTTTTAAATTTTTAATTTGGCTTGAGTTCATATTAACATTCTTTATTTTTACAAAGAATCTTTTAATTGTGAAATGAATGAAAGAATAAATCTTGAAAAATTATATTTTTACCGACACTAGCCGAGTGGAATGCATTTTCGAAACCAGCTACGATTTCATCATCAGCACTCTCTGATCGGTGGTTACAATTTGTATTTTATTAATAAAGAAAGCAGGATTAAAATTTAAACGAAAATTTTGCTATAAAAATTATATTCTATAAACAAATTTTATAAAAAATTTAAATTTTTACTCAACAAATAAAAAGTGTCTACAAACTAAAGTTTTTTCCACAAAATTCTTCTGTCGAAAAGAAATTCGTAAACTCTCTCAAACTCTTATTTATTTATTTTTTTATTTTTATTCTATTTAATTCAATAAAATTGAGTTAAACAAATTAAATTAAATCCACTCGACAACATGCATTTGAATTGTCATGTTACAGGATTTATTAAGAGTTTTTGAAAATTGATATGCGTGACTAAATATATTTAAATGCAGACCGTAAAGACGTTGATGGCGATGACAATAATGATGACAACCTCTCCCACTTTCCACAAAAAAAAAAAAAAACAAAAATCGGGTGGTGATGAGGCGCACAAACACACATGTTGACACTTAAATAACAAGAAGTTTAACTACGCTCATGCGTTTATCAAACCAACAGCTGAAAAATCCATAATATTTATTAACAAAAAGAAAAGAAAAAAAGGATAATAGCACATCTGAATGATACAATAAACGGGTTGCGATGAGAGAAAAAACAACAACAACTTTATAACAAAAATGCGTAACGATTTTTATTTTTTGCTTTTTTTTTTTTTTTTGTAACGTAGAATAGATTACATTCGAAAATTAAAAAAACAAAAATACTGAACATGGACAAGGGCAACTTTAACGTTTTCAAAAAGAATGTTGTTGTATCGAAATGATAGAAGCAATGTGTCATGTGACATTTATTTGCAGTTTACATGAACAACAAGCGTTAAATTTATTTGATACTTATTTGAAATTAAAGAATTCTAATTGCCACAATACACATACATACATACACATTTTGTTAAATATTTTTCTTATTAACAAACATTTTAAGGACAGGTTAATATTATCGTAAGCATGCACAAACAAAGCGAACATAAAAAATGAATTTATATTTAAGAATATGTCTAACAAACAAATAGGGTCAAATGTAAAATAAAATTCTTTAGTTTTTAATACCTTTTATTTTTTGGAATTTTCTATTAAATAATTAATAAAAAAAAAGCTCAATTGCTTCTGAAAACTATTCACTCAAAACTAAAGTCGAAAAAAAAATGTTTGCAATTGAATTGGTGTAATTTAAGGTGTAGACACGTACAATGTATGCTGGACGTTATATGTTATTTTACATGTTTTACAATATAATTTGTGGCAACATCAATTAATTCAAACAAGCAAAACAAAAATGATTATGTTACAGTGTTGCCAACTCAACGGTACTCCGAGGGAATATTTAGACAGGGATAAGCTTGATAAAATAAATTTCTGATTGCAACAAAACCCTTAAATATACAGGAAATTAAGCCTTAAACTTCAAATGATCTACTGGTCCTTTGACACTATTGTAAGACCTATAATCACTTGTGCATCAATTGTATGAAGGAGTAAAGGTTGCGTTTCTGCGTATTCTTTGCCTTGTATGAAATGATATCAGTTCCAGTAAAATATGCCCGACAGATGCTCTCGGAGCTCTGCTAGAGCTGCTACCTTTACATTTGTTTGTTATAGGCGATGTAAGTTTTAAGACGTGAAAAGGGACGTTGGAATATATATGAAGATTACAAAAATCTGATTCGTGATTTTATTGAAAAGGTCAGGTCTAATTAACGAGTCAAAATTTTTATCAGATTCAGTGTCAAGAGATATGATATAATTATTGAAAATGAAGAGTCTCAAGAAACCTTTAATCCTAATTCTGGTACTCTGCTTCAAAACAATTGAATGTCGTTACTGGTGTGGGCATTTTTGGGCCATATTTTCAAAGGGCCTGTCAGTGAGTAAATATCTTTCGAAATTTCAGACCTAAACTTATGCCATATCATTATCAGTGCCTATAAGTCTCTAAGAAGCAACTAAAGCAAAGCTCACATATACGTCCTCTCATGTAGCCAAGCGACTTCAAAAACTCTTATGGCTTGTTATTTATGTCAATTTGAGGGACATGCTGGCAATCAAAGTTCCTAACGCATTGAATATTGTGGGGCCTGTCAACTACTAATTGAATCGGAGCATTTTTGTGGTGTACCTCTAGGATTTATGAGGACAATTGTACGCCTTTTGGACGTTAAGTTAGCTTTTCATTGAAGAATGGTTGCGGTGTAGGGTCACGCTAAAAGCTGTTTAAGCCTATCTAAATTCTTACCTACCCCCACGGGGGCATGTTATCTAGGGAAATTGTCCACGCCTTGGTTTTATTATTATACCAGTACATCTGAATGGGGCATAGGAGAATTATGGTCCTCATTCACCAATAAGTTAGGGAGAATCAGGGTAGCATGAGTCGAGTGAATGTGGTCGAGGAGCTGCATGCTACGCATGGTACGACGAATTTATACACAGAGAGTGGAGATTGATATCAGTATCTCTACTAATAGAGCATAGGAGAATTCTGGATCTTGAGGTTTAAGAGGCTATAAAACTCTAATGCCGGTAGGAAGCAAGAGTCGAAGTATCTTTACTGATGGTGCATATAAGAATCCTGGGTCTTGTACTTAAAGAGATCAATGATACTCAGACCGCAGTAGCCTAAAAATCACAGGTAGGCATATATTAAGTGTGAATGCTTGGGGGTATCCAGTCTAACGAAGATACTGACGTTTACGAAGATCTGTGAGATTAAGATTGTCGACAATCACCACTCGGCTTGCCAAGTCAAATTCATCAGCGATCAATATATCCCTTAATATTAAATGTTGCCGATTTGCCACGCCCACTTCTTGCTATATTGAAAATGTTTTTTTTCCTACAAACCACCAACACCTTAAAGATTTCTAATAAAAATAGTTAAGATTGTTTCAGTGGTTTGCGAGTACGCTTATTAGACACAAAAATGTGAAATTTTGTATATATGCATATAGATCACTAAGAAGATATCGGTTTTTGTAAAACTCGAAATTTTAATTATCGCTAATATTATATGTTATATATTTAAAGTAATGTAGAAAGCACATATTACATATTAAACTATGTTTACAATGCAATACAGTAATCACAGCAGCGCTAGAAAATTTTGTATTTTTTTGCAGAATTTTTTTAAGGTCTTCTTACTGAAAAGTGTACAAAAAGGCTTAATTTTCCATCGCTTCTTCTCCTTACAAAATATAAAACAAATTTTACGACCTGTATTATAGTGTAAACTTTATATATATATATATATATATATATATATATATATATTCCCTTCGATCCTATAAGGAGCATAGGGCCTCAACAAACTTCCTCCACTCAGATCTATCAATCGCTATGTTTTTTACTTCGCTCCAGCTTTTACGCATTTTTCTTATCTCGGAGTCGATTTGTCTTCGCCACGTATGAGCTGGTCGCCCTGTTCTACGAGTTCCCTGAGGGTTCAATTCAATAGCATTTCGGGCAATATCGGACGGTTGTTTGCGGAGTGTATGTCCGATCCAATTCCACTTTCTTCTCTGTATTTCTACGCACAGCGGTGCTTGCATTGTTTCGCGCCACAGGTTGATGTTCGATATAGTTCGTGGCCAGAAGATTCGTAGAATTCTTCGAAGACATTTGTTAACGAAAACTTGCAAGGATTTAATGTCTCGGGAGGCAGCGTTCCAAGTTTCGCATCCATATAACAACGTTGATTTTACGTTGGAGTTGAATATATTAATTTTAATACGACGTGATATTGTGGACGATTTCCACACTTTATTGAGCAGACCAAAGTGTAAACTTTGCTTTAATGATATTCATTTCAACTAAATATTCAAATTATTAACTAGTGGTAAAACCTACAAATTGTAAGACATGGAAAAATTACCATAAAAATTCTTTCCCCTTTCCTTTTCTCATTGCTGTCCACCCTAGCGCAGTTTTTATTGCCTCAAACTTTTCCTAACTGGGGAAATTGTGGAAATCCTTTTTTAGATAAACTTTTGTGGAAGTTAATAAAAATATTAGAAAAGTATATTGTGTGTGTGTGGCATGTTGTGTATGTTGCCACTACTCCGAATGGTCTATTAACGTAAGACTACAACTATGCTCATAATAATTCGTACTTTTGCTTACAAACAGTGCAGAAATGTTTAATATTTTCTTTTAAAGTTTGTCAAATATTCATTGACTTTAGTGGAGAACATAAAACATAATACCTAGCGGAATATGGAGAGAAAAATTACAAAAAGCAAAAAATAGAGTGGCGGATATATAAAAATCGCCACTTGGGCGTTATATAGGAAGTGGGCTTTAAAATAGGCATGTCACCTTAATCTTGGCTATTCGAAAAATATTGACCTAAAAGCTAAATTTAAGCATCGTACTTATAAGATTTGTCGGTTCTACTTATGACAGCAGCTGCGCATGTGTTATGCGAATGTCCAGCATTGCCTAGCGGAAGATTGAGGATCATAGGCAGGCACTCATTAAGTATGGATGGAGTGGAGGACTTCATTCTAAAGGAGATGCTGGCAAATACACATGACTGCGCGATGAGGATTTTCGATGATTATTTCCTAAATTAAAGCCAGGTGGCGTTTGGGATTTAGTAATGGAAAGGATGACTAAAAATCTTTGAGGACCGAAGCAGGTCAAAAAGTAACCTACAATTTTAGAGGGCTACTTTGATATATTATTACTATCTCTTTCAACCATGTTACCATATTTTTAACACAGATATTTTTTTTTTAATTTATAATGCAACTAAAGAACAGAAGAAATTCTAACTAAACATTATTAAAAGTTTACGAATCAAATTTCCAAAGTCAGTTAAATATTTAATCTACAAATCGTTAACCATTTTTGTGACTAAGACACAGTCAAACTTCACAGTGACAGGATTTTAAGTTTCTACTTTATATTTATTTAAGTTGTTTTTTTCTTTGGTAACGTTTTTAGGTGAAGTTGCGGTTTATTCTATTTTACACTTTAATGATTTGAGAAAACTTTTCTGCACATGAGTTTTTTATAGGCAGAACTATATCTACTGAGTGTATAGCAATGCTTTACTAGATTATATAAGTTTCTGATGAAAAATATATATATATATTTTAATATAAGCCATCGGTTTGAGAGATGGTATTATTTGATTCCAATTAAACCTCCTGGAAGTTTTCCATAATAAAGAAATCTGACTTAATGTTACTGTACAGATCCACATGCGGAACCCATACTTAGGTGTATCCCTTAGTTGCTTTATAATGAAAATCGGAAACTCAAATCGAATAATATTTTAGATATAAGCAAATCGCCTCAAATGCATGTAAGTTTCATGAACAACTATTAATTTCACGAAAACAAATAAACATTTGTGAAAAGTTGTGTAAAGATAGATTTTTAAGAAAATTAACAAGAAAGTGGACTTTTAAAAATACTTATTTAATGTCTTTGGAAATTTTTGTTGTACCATAAAGGGTGCCAGTATTTCAGCACAACATAATGCTGAGCTTTCCCTATTTCCACTATTTTCATTATTTTCCCATTAACAGATAGATACTCACTCATTCGTACTCATTTACTTTATGTACCCGTAACACGCAGTTATCGCCAGTTCACTCATGGCTGCTACGAAAAAAATAAACTGTTTTTCTTATTGCACGATGAGCGATAAATTGAAAATATGTTTGTACTTATGGCATAATTAACCCTTTTTCTTTTGTATACTCGCTACACCAAAGGCAATATTTTTTTATTTTTTTTTTTATTAAAGTGTATGTGTGATGGCATGAGGAAGTTCGTATAAATAGGCGTGTTAATTTCGTTTCTTTCATTTATGTTTGTTTTACTGGTATTTTTTGTCATTATTAATTGTACAAATAAGTTATTTAGGGGTATTTTACTTATATTGCTGCTGTTGTGGGTGAAACGATCAACAAAAAATAAATAAATTGACAATTAACACGTTTATTCCAAGAAACATTAACAGTAAATTTTTATTAGACATTAAAAAGGGTTAATAATAGAGGTTTCTCTTTTCGGAGTTTAATTAATAAATTGTTTGATTAACTGTATGTTGGATGGAAAATCAATGGTATTGGTAGTGGGGGTGTGTGTTAACATTTAAGTATAGGATTAAAAAAAATATACATTGATAGCAATTATTAGATATTTTAGGGAATATTGAATAAAATAAATTGTAATTTTTATATATTTTATAAAATTGTTATTTAAGAAAAAAAATTGTACACAGCATAAAAAAAATAAATATGAATTTCAATTACGAAATTAATACTAACAATTAAAATTTTATTTGATTTAGCTTCAATCCTCAAAATGGTACTATTAATTAAACAAAAATTAATAATTTTAATTGCAAAAAAATTGTGAAAAATATCAATAAAAACAATAATAAAAAAATTATTGTAATTACTATAATTTTAAAAAAATTATTTAATGGATTTAATCACGCCTGTAGTGAAATTTTGGATTAACTTAAATTAAATATTTATTGTATCAGTAATGTAAATGACTGAACCTGTTTGCAATAAGAGTACCCAAAAAGAAAATAGATGTATTTTTTATATGTTTATTTAAAAAAAAAGTTACATAAGTATATTTTGATTTACATTTATCATATTATAATTATAAGATAAATATGTAAAAAGCATAAGAATGTTTACAAAAAAAAATTTTTTTTTTGACTCAGCTGGGATTCGATGCCACGTTCACTCTGACCAGTATACCACGTATGTATGTATGTATGTGTTGTATGTTGTTGTTGTGAAAAAAACGAGCTGGTCGTGGTTTTTTTCCTCATATCTCAATTGTTTATGTACCGATTTTTCTGATTTTCAATACTGATCTGCTCCCGGATATTTCTGATATTTTAATACCTCACCCGGGTCCAAGTAATGTCGGGTGACTTCAAAAAGCTTCAACATACACACGGACAGACGGATAGACTGACAGAGATTAATCGACTCCCCTATTCATAAGCTTTCATAAAATATATTCTTATTATTAAAATATAAATTCACGGAAATTTCAAAGATTTTTAAAAAAAATTTATATCAAAATGAAAATGTTATTTAAAATAATTAAAAATGTAATTCTAGTTTGGAAATAAATCAAATAGTCATTTATTAAAAAAATTCTAAGAAATCATTTTTTCTGTGCACATTTCCGAAATAATAAAATATTGAATAAATTTTTAATTGATTAAACAACTTATTAAACGATTTTTAAACATGTTAAAATAATTTAAAAAAAAAATAATTTTGACGCTATACGAAAGCTACAATATGCATAGCATATAACATAACATAACCTCTAATTCGTTAGCTTAATTTTTTCTTTAATTCTCAAGTTTTGTTTTAAACAAAAAAATGTTTTGTTTAATTTATTAAAACATGTTTCTATAATAAATTTTATTCAGAAATATGTGGGGACATAGCAGGGAAGTATTAGTTATTTACCTCCATTTTATTTGAAAATTAGTTGCCCTTGCAAACGTTGTGTTGCCTCGAAGGTGGCGGAAGAAGAATCGTTGTTTTTTTTGTCACCTTCCAGTGAATTTCGGTTTTTTCAATTTTCTACGTAAAAATTTGTTTTTGATAAGAATTTTACTATTTTTTACATATGATATTTTCTTTTTTATTTTTGTTTTTTAAAGTGACATAATTCTCCTAGCTGGTTACAAAAATTAAAAACCAATTACTAAAGTTTATTAAATAAATTAAAAATATTATTTTAATTTGTGAATAGTTCAATTATTAAATTAATCAAACGTTTTTAAACAATAATGTTGTCTGGGTACCGACAAAGATATCGGCTTTGGAAAATTCAGATTTCGATCACCCAAATAAGTTTTGGTCATATAAATACTGAAAATCACCATTCAAAATTGTCCAAAAAATATATACAGAAAGTTTATATGTAATCACCTTTGGCGTAATGAAAATTTTTTTCAAAATGAGTGGTTTAATAATAAACTAGTAAGAGTGCCATGCCGAATCTTATATACCCTTCACAACGTGTAGTCATGCAATAACAGTAGTTTGTATCTCATATGAAATACGTACATACATATAAAAAACATACATATATAAAAACTTCCCATTGTAAAATTTAAAATTAACGTATGTATGTTAAAAAAAAAATTTAAAAAAAAATTAAAAAAAAAAATTTAAACAAAAATTTAAAAAAAAATTAAAAAAAAAATAATAAAAATATAAATAATAAATATAAAACAAAAAAAAATAAAAAAAAAATTAAAAAAATATAATAATAATATAAATAATATATTAAATAAAAAATAAAAAAAAAAAAAAAAATTTGTTTGGCTCAGCTGGGATTCGATTCCACGTTTATTTTAACAAATAAATAAATATACAAGTTTGTATGTATGTATGTTGTTGTTGTAATGTTGTTTATGTGAAAAAAGACGGACAGACTGACAGAGCTTAATCGACTCCCCTATTCATAAGGTTTCAGAAAATATATACTTTATGGGGTCGGAAATGAAAATTGTAGAAATTTCACACGAAATGACAAACCTATATATACCTTTTTTCACTGTGTAAAGGGTATGAAAATAATAGAAGAATAATAAAAGAATATTTTTCAATTGCAAACGCATCATGTTTAGTGTATGATTCGCTTTTTAACAAATAACAACATATTTTAAAGCATTTATTCTCTGCTTCAATTTAACCCACTTAAGGACCACCAGTATTGATCTCTTGTATATTGTTGTTAATTTTAGTTAAGAAAAAAATGTGTATCATCTGTTTTCTGCTGTTAAGTTTTAAAAATTTCCTCTGATTGTTGTAACCATATGTCAAAAATATTATTGTTGCTCTTATAAAAAAATATGATATAAAGACATCAACCGAACGCCAGACTACTTAAATGCAATCAATCCCAATCACAAGTACATACATGCCTCCAGAAAGAGCCACCTACGTAATGTATTAAATGGATGTAGATGATTGAACGTGTTAAATTTAAAATCCAAGAAATATCAACACGTGTGGCCTCCCTACAAAAAGAAAATAAAAACAATGCAACCACCACTAATACTACTCTTTCCCATACATGGATGTGCATGAGCACGAATATTGACAAGGTGAGTAAATGTATATTGCGATTGAGTATGATGATAATGAAACGATAAAATGAGCAGTAGTACTTTGTTGTAGACGATGATGAGAATGATGAATATTCATGCCTACGTCATTGTACTTAAGTATGCGCCAATGTCATATTTAAAGTATTACAGACACACACACACACACACATACAATGACAATAAAGGATTGAAAAAATAAACAAATGCTTGTTGTACGAAATTTATACTTCAAATATAATACAGACTTAAAAGTCGCACGATCATTTTTCTGAATTAAAGGAAATCGAGAATATGAACAAGCATAAATGAGTATCAAGAGCACAAGAAAACTGCAGCCTCTTAATTTGACACATCACAAGATCAAGTGTCAGTTGTATGTTGAAAAACACAACAAGAACACAATAGCAATATAAATCTGATGAGATCTGACTGGCAAAGAAGTGAATTGAAATAAAAGTATTAGGGACAGAAAAACAGATGGACAGACGGACGGACGGACGGACGGACAACGATATTAATAATGATACAAAATAATATGAGATACACGCCACATAAGTAGTCACGTACAGCGATTTAACTACAATATAAATAATTTTATTATTAATCCTTCCCCTGTTTATTGTTTAGAGATGCCAGGTGATTAAATTTTTGTTTTTTTTTTTGACAATTTTTAAACATTAAAAAATGTGTATTAAGTGGGAATTTATATAAATTCTCTAGCAATAAATTAAATGTACGTATCTTTAAAATTTATCAAAACAAAAAAGGATATGTCTGTTATTTAATAAAAGCTTAACATTTGATTTCAAATCGATTTTTTTAATTTCGCTTGTCACTCTAAAGGGGAAAAACTTTATCAGAATTAAATTCAATTCGGCCAACAGAAATACAAAAACCTTTAAAAACCTTTTAAATAACAGAAAGCATTTGCGTGACTTTATTATTGAAAAAAAGAAACACGAAAAAAATTCTCCTAATAATTTCCCAAAAGAAAAAAATTAATCTTAAGAAAAGAGAACCACACACACACACACGCACGCATTTAATATTTTAATAAAATAAGCCTGGCTATTGTTGTTATTGTTGTCCTCAATTCTGATTTATGCAAAATGTCAAAAGTGTCATTATGATACAAAATGTCACATTTGTTAATGTCATTGTTGATATTTTCATGTTTTGTTTTTGTTGTTAATGTAGTTGTTGTTCTTTTCATCATAATTCGTTTGTGCTGTTTGTTTTGGTAGTTTTTATTATTGCTTCCTTTCAATACCTTAAAGGTTCTTTCTTATTGCGATTAAAACTGTATGGGAGGTGCGCGAGTGCATTTATGGGTGGTATCGATTTCTTCTTTTCGACAAAACGACCAAATGACAAGAGTAAAAACAAACCTGTCAAAATGTGAGAACTTTTTTTTGTAATAAAAGGAACAACCGATAAACGAATGTTTAATATTTGATAGTTTTAATTAAATTCATATTTTTTGTGTATGATAATTTTGATTGTGATAGCGTTATTAGAATGCGTAATAATTAAGTGGCAAAATGTTTAAAAATACCCTACACTAAGCATGTACAAGACGTAATAAATTAGACCGTATATAAATAACACACGCAGAAAAAAATGAACAAATTTATAAATGCCAACGAAAGAGAATGTAAGAGAATTTTATTATTTTAATTAGCGATCAATTATTTTAACGTAAAGAGCATTTCGACGAAATTTTAACGTCAGAATTTATGACTAACTTATAATCCTATATTTTTAATCATTTTTAAATTATAGAAAACTTTGACATGACTACGACATGACATCTCACACAAGTCGGTGTTTATGAGTTTATTTAATGGACACCAACATTTACTTCCCTTATCATTAGTACTTATCAAAAATCTACTCTACACATGCATGTCTCGCAAAGGATTAATCGTTAGGTACCCATATGCATAAATAAATCTTTTCAAGCACGTACACAAACAATATTTTTATTTTAGTTTCATTTAAGCTAAAATTACTCGGAAGTCTTTTTTTTCAGTTTTTTGTCATTTTTTTTATTGTTTAATTTGTTCTACGTGTGCGGCAGACACGAGGTAATCAAATTGTAAGGCCAGTAGTCAGTGTGTCAGAATTATTATTTGATAATATTTGTGTTTGTTTTTTAAATACTACGAATACTACATTAAAAACTATTTTTTTCCTTAATAAGGGATTATTTATATTAATTCAATTAATTAAAAAATTTAATAAAATTTTCTAAAAACTGGGAATTGTGTCAAAAAAATTTATAAAAAAAGAGAAATATTTTTATAAACTAAAAATCTAACAAAATCGTATATATTTTAAATATAAAGAATATTCCCAGCAATATTCATTTATAAACAGAAAGTTGTTGGCATTTTTTATAAATCGAAAATAAACTTTTAGAAAAATCATATCGAAGAATTAAGATGACTAGTCAAAAATTTCCATAGAACAAGACAATGTTCCTTAAAAGCAACTTATATAAAATTTTGTAATATTAACAAATTTATTGAACATAATTTTTATACGAACAAAAAAATTCCTTTAAAAAAATCCATTAAAAAAAATAATTTTTATTAAATTATACAATTTTAAAAAAATGTTAAGAAAATTTATTAAATTTTCTATAAAATTAAAATCGTCAAAATATTTTTAGGTAAAGGGATATAGATTTGATTTTTGATTTTGTTAAAGTATTTAGTAAAAAAATTTAATAAAAAAAAATTTCAATTTGTCACATATATTTATAAAACATTGGAAAAAACATGCTATATATTAAAAAATATATGCATTTTTTTTTTTTTTTTTTTTTGTATATGTAACTGCATATTTCACACAATTTTTTCTGTAATTCTTTTAATAACTTCAAATTAAATATTTTTTTTTCTCGGTATTTTTTTTTTAAATGAAATATTATTGTTGGCAGAAAACTAAAAAAAAACAAGTAAGAGCACTATATTCGTCTGTGCCGTATCTTTTATACCCACCACCAGTTTTCCGTTCTTTTGTAGCTATGGTTGTTTCCCGAAAATTTTTGTTCCCCGGAAATGCGAGATTTATTTTTTAATATTCCGCAGCAAAACAAATAAAAAGTAAATTTATTTTTAATAAAAAAAAAACTTTTTATTAAAAAGCATAAAATAGTTTATAATGTAAAAGAAACACTTCAAAACTATAAAAATCAATAAAGAAACTTGAACTTAAAATATAAATTGAGTGAAAATATTATTCTCTAGATACGAGATCAAATATGAGCACAAAAAACGAAAATAAAATCAATAGAATTCAATTTCAATATAAACAATATAAACATCTGCTTTTGAATCGTAGCCCCGTTTCCCGGGATCCCGAAAAATCGGAAAGATTAAATAACTCAAATTCCCGGGAAATAACCCAATTTATAGCACAAAATGTATTTGTTTGTTATTAATAGTAATCGCTATGCAATAATCTCTTTATACTAAAATATATTTCACTTTCTTTGTATAACTTCGATATGCTAGTAAAATGCTTTTGTAAATGTAGTCTTTCAATGAAAGTGGGCGTTAAAGTAGGCGTGTTGTAGTTGTTTCTTTTAATGAATGCAACTTAGATAATTCACTATAGTCCTCTATTATTCTAAAATCTTTATTCGTAGAGAAATTATATGAATTTGAAGTAAGACGTTATATGGAAGGTGGGCGTAAAAGTGGCGTGTCACATTTATTTTCCGTTAGAACAAAGCATTTGACCAAAAAGCCATGTGTGCAAAATTTCAAGAGTCGTACATCCAATTTTGTTGCTTTTACGACGTTTTTGTTTTTAAATATACCGAAAAATACACTGTGCGGTATAAATGTTCGTACATTTTTTTCCTTTTCTAATTAATAGATTTAAGCAATTTATTCAGGAAATATATTCGAAGTTTCGATGTTCGAAGAACACGGTTTTTTCGATCTACTCTTGATTTACGAGCTATAACTCTCTTGCTAATACTCCGATTTAGCCCATTATCAATACAAGCCTTGTGTGTAAAAAATATTCTGGCAAAATTTTACACCCCTAGTTTTTTCCGTCCGACCTCTATCGTGCTTTCAACAGACGGATGGACTTAGCTAGATCGTCATAAAATCAAATCAAATCAGAATATACACATATACTTTATTGGGACGAAATGACAAAATGAATATACCCCAACCATTTTTTTGGTGGCGGGTATAAAAATAGTTTAACAGATGCAGAAAAATTAATTAAAAAAAGAAACTTTCCACTACATGTGAATTGTATAAAAAAGCAATCAGCTGTTTCGATGCAAGTGCTTTATTAATTTGCCTTGGAAAAGAAAAATACATTCTTTAATGTTTATCAAAGAAAGCATCAAAAATAAAGAAAAACTAAAACTCATTGGTAATTTTCAATATAGACAAACTTAAATTAATAAAAAATTAAATAAATAAAACTTAAAAATTTTCTATATTAAAGAAGATTTTTAAAAAATATCTATAAATGGAAATTTTAGAACTTTTTTAAATTTTTTCGTATACAAGAAAATTTTTCACAAATGCTCTATATCAAAGGAAATTTATCAAAAATTTTGTATTAATGGAAATTTTCTAGAGTTTTATACTTATAAAAATATTGAATTTTAAATTTTTTCTAAACGGGGAAATTTTCAAAATATTTTCTTTAAAAGGTAATTTAAAAAAATCATATTAAAAATTTTAATTTTTTTTATTAAGACTTAAAATTTTTTCTTTTTTTTAAAATTTAAAATATACTTTGGTTAAACAAACTTAAAAATATTTTAACCAAAAAAAAAAAAAAAATCTAATTAACTTTTTTATGTATATTTAGTTGAAAATTATTAAACAATTTTTCAAAAGTGTTCAAAACTTAAAAAAAAAATTTAAAAAAGTTAAGCATAAGAAACGCTTTTAAAAAATTTCCTACATCAAGGAAAATCTATCAAAAAATTTCTATTATTGGAAGTTTTATTTAAATAAATCTATTCAAATTTTTATACCCGCCACCAAAAAAATGGTGGGGTATATTCATTTTGTCATTCCGTTTGTAACACATCGAAATATCCATTTTAGACCCCATAAAGTATATATATTCTAAATCGTGGTTTGATTTTATGACGATCTAGCTATGTCCGTCCGTCTGTCCGTCTGTCCGTCTGTTGAAAGCACGATAGAGGTCGCACCGAAAAAGCTAGGGGGCTCAAATTTTGCCAGAATCTTTCTTATAGACAAGGTTTGTTTGGTATTGAAAATGGGCTAAATCGGAATATTAGGAAGAGAGTTATAGCTCGAAAAGCAAGAGTAGGTCGAAAAAACCGTGTCCTACGAACATCGAATAAAATGGAATTGTGTCCAAACAAATTAACGTAGACTCAAGAAACTTCGAATATATATTTCCTGAGTATAAACAATATTACTTCCCGAAAATTATCTAAATCTATGCATTAGGAGAGGAGTTATCGATCAAAATGTACGAAAATTTATACCGCACAGTGTATTTTTCGATATATATAAAAACAAAAACGCCATAAAAGCAACAAAATTGGATGTACGACTCTGAAATTTTGCACACCTTGCTTTTTGGGGAGGGGCTTTTTTGTAACGGAAAATCAATATGCCACGCCCACTTTTACGCCCACCTCCCATATAACGTTTTAGCTAAAATTCATATAATTTCTCTATTAATAAAGATTTTGGAATAATAAAGGGCTATATTGAAACACCTAAGTTGTACTCATTCGCAAAAATAACTTTGACACGCCTACTATAACGCCCACTTTTCACGTTATCTACCGTTATTAAAATTTAAAAGCTCATAAAACCACCAAAATTAGAGGTATGATGATCAAATTTGCTACGTATAGCCCCCTAGGCAATGTCATTGCTGTGCCAGAAAATTAAGGGGCCACGCCCACTTTTACGCCCACCTCCCATATAACGCTTTACCTGAAATTCATATAATTTCTCTATTAATAAAAATTTTGGAATAATAAAGGGCTATATTGAAACATCTAAGTTGTACTCATTCGCAAATACAACTTTGACACGCCTACTATAACGCCCACTTTTCACGTTATCTACCGTTAATGAAATTTAAAAGTTCATAAAACCACCAAAATTAGAGGTATGATGATCAAATTTGCTACGTATAGCCCCCTAGGCAATGTCATTGCTGTGCCAGAAAATTAAGGGGCCACGCCCACTTTTACGCCCACCTCCCATATAACGCTTTACCTGAAATTCATATAATTTCTCTATTAATAAAAATTTTGGAATAATAAAGGGCTATATTGAAACATCTAAGTTGTACTCATTCGCAAATAGAACTTTGACACGCCTACTATAACGCTCACTTTTCACGTTATTTACCGTTAATGAAATTTAAAAGCTCATAAAACCGCCAAATTTAGAGGTTTGATGATCAAATTTGCTACGTATATCCTTCTAATCAATGTAATTGTTGTGCCAAAAAGTTTAGGTGACACGTCCACTTTAACGCCTACCTCCCATATAACGGTTTATCTTAAATTCATGTAATTTCTCTATTGACAAAGTTTTTGGGAAAATAAAGGACTATATTGAAATATCTAAGTTGTATTTATTAGCAGACTTTTTATTGACACGCCTACTTTAACGCCCACTTTCATTGAAAGACAACATTTACAAAAGCATTGTAGTAGCATATCGAAGTATCTGATGGTCCAAATTTTCAATGACAATGTTGATGCTCAATTGCCGGGCATGATGATGAGGCGATGTTGACTGCTCTTTTGCCACACTATCGCAAAAACCAGCAGTGGTTCCCATTCAACGAACTAAGAAGGCAGGATTATGTTGATCAAAAGAATTACATAAGAAGTGCATAAAATGCATTTTGTTTTGAACGCCCATTTTCATAAAAAAACCTGAATATTAAACCTGAAAATTAATTTACAAATAATTAATTAATAATAATTAATTAATTAATTAATAATTAATAATAATGAATTTTCCTGAAGATGCTACACGAAGGAGTGGCGAAATATTGAGAATTTAAATACAAAAATTGGATATTTAAATATGAAAATTTAAAAAAAGAGATCAACTAAAATAAATAATTAAATCTGAATAACTTTAACGCGTTGCTCATTTAGGTATCTTTCCACTGTTCAAAATAAGTTAGTCTGAAATTGAGAAATGTCAAATGAAATGCAAAAAAAAAACTTGTTGCTTATGTGTGGTTCACCTTCAACAGGGGCCCCTAAAAATTAACTACCCTCTATAAAGAAAGTAATACATATTTTATTTTAAAGAGATTATTCCATAGTGATTAACAAAATAATAAATAATGTACTATAAATGTACACAAAATTGGTGGTGGGTATAAAAGATTCGGCACAGCCGAATATAGTGCTCTTACTTGTTAATATAGGAAAATTTTTTTTAAAATTTTTTTCAATTAAACTTTTCAAAATTGTTCCAAAATATAAAATAAAAATGATTAAAGTGAAGTTTTAAAACCGTTTTTAAAAAAGGTTATATTTTAATGGGAATTTATCAAAAAAATTTCTAGTAATGGAAATTTTTAAGAATTTAAAAATGTTAAAAATTTTTTTTTTAATTTTCTTTAATAGGGGATAATTTTCTATTAAAAGGAAATTTTTAAAACATTTTCTAGAAACGAAAATTTAAAAAAAATCCCATCAAAATTTTTTGTTTAATTAAAAAATTAAGAAAAAAATTCTTTAATTAAAATCTTTAAACATTTTCTATATAAAAATAATTTTTTTTAATGAAATTTTTTGAAAATTTTCTGTAACAAATATACGCCTAAACAAAATATATTTCTACAATTGTAGAAATTGTATGTAGAGGTATATTCGTTATAAGAGGTTGTGGGTTTAATTCGCTTAAGAGGTTCTTGTCTGTTATACCACTGTATTGGCTGTAGCTACTTAGTCTAGTTAATTAAGTTGGAAAATAATTTGCAAATGCATTAATTAATGTAAAAAGGTAAGCAAACATGTTAAAATTCAATAGAAATTCTCCATCAAAATAATAAAAACAAGTAACAGTGCTATATTCGGCCGTGCCGAATCTTATATACCCTTCACAACGTGTAGTCATGCAATAACAATTGTTTGTATCACCATTCATCCCATATAAAATACGTGCATACGTACACGTTAGAATAAATGTGGCATCGAATCCCAGCAGAGCCAAAAAAATTTTATTTTATTTTATTTAATATATTATTTATATTTTATTATTTTTTTTTATATTTTTTTTAAATTTTTTTAAAAAATTTTTTTTAGAAAAATTTTTAAAAAATTTTTTTAAAATTTTTTTTTAAATTTTTTTAAAATTTTTTTTTTTAGTTTTGTTTTATTATTTTTTTCTTATTTTTAATATTTTTTTTTTTGTAATTTTTTTTGTTTGGTATGTTTTTTACATGTATCTATGTATGTATGTTGTTGTTGTAATTGTGAAAAAAAACGAGGTGGTCGTGGTTTTTTGCTCATATCTCAGAAAGTTATGGGGCGATTGTGCTGAATTTCAATAGCGATTCATTCCTGGATATTTCCAAGAGATTGATACCATGTACAGATCTGAGGAACATATAGTTGCTTCTAAAAGTTGATTTCAACCAACACACGGACAGACGGGCAGACGGACAGACGGACAGACGGATAGACGGACAGACGGTCATGGCTTAATCGACTCCTCTATTCATAAGCTTTCAGAAAATATATACTTTATGGGGTCGGAAATGAAAATTGTAGAAATTACAAACGGAATGACAAAGCTATATATACCCTTGTGCACCACAGGTGAAGGGTATAAAAATTGCTACTTTTATTAGCAGAGGTCATAAGTTTATTAACTAAGGCTGTTTGAGGTGTAGTAATAATGGGTCCGCCATTTAACGTTTTTTTTCATCTAGTGCTTATTTCGCGAATGGTAACACTTAGCTAATGTGTGATTTGACAGATAATTAGTTTTATCCTTCCGCTGAACGAATATGGTTGTGTATACTCTTGAACGACGCTGGGAAATATTGCGACATTACTTTAAAATCATCTTTTCAGCTGAAGCTCATTTTGATCTTGGCGGATATGTAAACAAGAAAAATTGTCGCATTTGGGGCACAGAAAACCCGCAAGCATACATTGAAAAGCCAATACACCCAAAACTAGTCACTGTTTGGTGCGGATTTCGGTCCAGAGGCATAATTGGGCCATTTTTCTTCGAACATGAGGAAGGAGTGGCCGTAGGCAATGGCGAACGTTATCGGACCATATTGAACGATTTTTGGTTCACAAAAATTAAAAATTGAAGAGGAGGACATTGGCAACATATGGTTTCATCAGGCGCTACGTGTTACACAGCCGAAGCTACACTTTTTTATAGCATTAAAAAAAAAAAAACAAGTAACAGTGCTATATTCGGCCGTGCCGAATCTTATATACCCTTCACAACGTGTAGTCATGCAATAACAATTGTTTGTATCTCCATTCATCTCATATAAAATACGTACATACATTTAAAAAAAACAACAAAAAAAAATTACAACAAAAAATATATTAAAAATAAAAAAAAATAATAAAAAAAATTACAAAAAAAATTAAAAAAATTTAAAAAATTTTTTAAAACTTTTTTAAAAAAAATATAAATAATATATTAAATAAAATAAAATTTGTTTGGCTCAGCTGGAATTCGATGCCACGTTTACTTTAACCAGTATGTATGCAGGTTGTTGTTGTAATAGTGTTTAAAAAGCGAGGTGATCGTAGTTTTTTGCTCATATCTCAGAAAGTTATGGGGCGATTGTGCTGAATTTCAATAGCGATTCATTCCTGGATATTTCCAAGAGATTGATACCATATACAGATCTGAGGAACATATAGTTGCTTCTAAAAGTTGATTTCAACCAACACACGGACAGACGGTCAGGGCTTAATGGACTCCTCTATTCATAAGCTTACAGAAAATATATACTTTATGGGGTCGGAAATGAAAATTGTAGAAATTGCAAACGGAAGGACAAAGCTATATATATTTCCTTGTGCACCACAGGTGAAGGGTATAAAAAAAAAATTATTTGGCGGACCCTTTACATGATAATAACAACTTTATACCTCTTCATGTGCACACTGAATAGAGTGACATTTGTTTTATCATAAGTATTTTAGAAATTTCATATACTTACATAAACACATAATTTGTTCAATCAAACGATTATATAATAAATAATTATGTCACACTTAAAGCTGTCGCTTAACAAATATCCCGGTAACCGAAACTTTTTTTCTGTCTGCACAAAAAGCAGATGGTTTCTGAAATGTTTAATATTTTAAAATGTTTTGACAATACAAATAATTCAAAACTTATACACGGTTGCAGCCAAGATTATAACAAATAAACTATGTTTATCGAAAGTCATTACTAACGTCCGCACCTAAATACCTAAGGAATTATGGTTGAATATTTGGTTAATAAGCGACCCTGCAACTAATTTATAAATTGTATAAATCAACTCTTTAATTTAGTTATTTTCTTTAACTAATATGTTAGAAATTTTAAATGTAAAATTTAATATTTTGTTGGAATATTTAAGAGCCTTTTATTCTATCCTTTTTCATCCCCTAATTTCTTTAGACATCTTGATAGACACCTTCACATACATACATACAAACATACATACATACATACATATGCCTTGAGTAGTAGTCATTAAAAGAACTATTCAAAAAGGATTGTTTAAAATTCTTTTACCTTCTCAATGAATTATTATGACAATTAAGATACAAAAACAGAATAGTATTGTGATCGGTTAATTTCCAATATTTGTGGTTGCCATTAATTATAAATTGACATTTTTTATTTTCCGATTATTCTCAACTAATTTGTTATGCCTGGTGAAAAGAATTTTTTTTTTATATTTAAAAAAGTAACATTTGACAAAGTGTTTGCAAATATTCCAGCTAATAATAAATTGTTTTAATAAATATATTATTGATTTTTGATTGATTTCAAATATCATGGGAAAAATGACATCTGTTGTTGAATTGTAATTTCTGTATTGACTTAATGACTTTGAAAAAGTAATGACTGGTATGAGTTTTGAAATAACGGAAAAAAGTATAATTTTATCATAAATTTCATATACACATGCATAACGTTCTATGGAAAATCTGCTAAACTAACTAACAAAAAAACAAGTAAGAGCGCTATATTCGGCCGTGCCGAATCTCATATACCCTTCACAACGTGTAGTCATGCAATAACAATTGTTTGTATCACCATTCATCCCATATGAAATACGTAAAAACATATAAAAAACACACATATATAAAAACATCCCATTGTAAAATTAAAAATTTACGTATGCATGTTAAAAAAAAATAAAAAAAAAAATTTTAAAAAATTTAAAAAAAAAATTTAAAACAAAATTAAAAAAAAAATAATTAATTTAAATAATAAATATAAAACAAAAAAAAAATAAAAAAAAAAATTTAAAAAAAACAAAAAAATTTAAAAAAAATAATAAAAATATAAATAATATATATATTAAATAAAAAATTAAAAAACATTAAAAAAATTTTTTTTTTGGCTCAGCTGGGATTCGATGCCACGTTTTCTCTAACCAGTATACACGTTTGTATGTATGTATGTTGTTGTTGTAATGTTGTTTTTGTGAAAAAAAATCGAGGTGGTCGTGGGTTTTTGTTTATATCTCAGTTGTTTATGTACCGATGTTTCTGATTTTCAATACCGATCTACTCCCGAATATTTCTGATATTTTAATACCTCACGCGATTCTAGGCAATGTCGAAGGCTTCAAAAAGTTGATTTCAACATACAAACGGACAGAATGACAGACTGACAATGTAGAACCAGTTTGCATAAAAAAAGTCGATTTCTAAAAAAACGTCACATACGATATTTTCGCGCACAGGGGTCCATAATAAAAAATAATCTTGAAAACATAATAGACACACATTGTTTTAACGCCCCAAATAAATATTTCATAAAATTTTGAAATTTTTCTTAGTATTTTTAACTGTACAAAACCCAAACTCTTAACAAATCACTCATTATATATATTTTTAAAATTTTCTTACTCTTAAATTAATTGATCAATTAATAATTGATTTCAACCCGAAATCCATTAAAACTAAAAATTATTCAAAATGATTGCGAACACAAGTTTTGAATTACTTTTTTCCTTGTCATATGAGTGCGAGAACAAACAATTATTGACTGTAATTACCACTACAAATGCTTGCTTGTCTGTCTGTCCCGTCAATTTTAACTATTTGACAAATTTGTCTCAATTTAAACCACAATTTGTTTTTAAGTGAAAAAAATAAAGCAACAACAAAGACGTGTAGAAAATCAAATTGTTTGATTTCCTTCCTTCTGCACTTATGCAAAGACTGATTACACTGGCTCTTACACGGGATCATAAAACCTTCTTTAAAATCAGTCATTCAACTAAGCCAATGAGTCAGGCTGAGTGACTAGTGATTGATATTCATTCGACCTGTAAGTATGTTGGCTTGTATGTTTTTGTATCTTTTCTGTTGTGCGTTTAATACTTTACGCCTTTTCTTCGTCTTGATTTTTAAAAGATTCATTCATTATAATTAAATCGATAAAAATCAAAACTTGTTCTTTTTTACTTTTTTTGAGTTTAATTTTATTAATGGATAAATTAGCCAGTGTTTTGTTTTGTTTTTTTTTCTAGATTCTTGCTTTATTTTTGTGACGAAGACTAATTACACGCGTCAATGTGGCGAGGAGTTAAATCTGTCGTTTTCTTATCATTCTCTTAAACACACTACAAACGCTTATGGAAAGAGCAATACGACTGAATGATCTTTTAAATCACTTTAAATAAATATTAAACTTTATAGATTGATTTTGTTTTCAAAACAAACTCAGCAGGCTTATAGAGGCAAGTTATTTTATTTATTGTTTTAAAATATCGTTTTTTATTTACAATTTATATTTAATGCTTCTTAAGATGGGATATTTACCATCGCCACATGTACCCAACACATCGTCGGTGGTCAAATCAAATAGAGCCACACCACCCAAACTTCTAACTCGTGCATAGTTGGCCTTATTGGCTGCAGTAGCTGGCTCTTCGTACGACACCCACATGCCAAATTCTCCATTGTCGTCGGCATCGCGATAGCAGTAAGTACCAAAACGTTTAGTCGGATCTCCTACTTTATACAAGGTGGCATCTTCACCTTTTAACTCCTTATTGCCATGCAGTTTTACACACACCTCCGGCCAACTGAGTAAGCCTTCGGTCTTAGTTAAACTTCCACCAGGCGCAGCACCCCCGGCTGGCAAAGGTGGATAGCCTGTTATACCCGATTCCTTAGTCATAACCCAAGAACGTCCATAGGCTGGTATACCCATTATAAGTTTGTTTGATTCCATGGTATTATTCAACCAATATTGAATTTGATAATCAATATTAAGCGATGGATCACGTTCGTATAACTCATAAATAGAGGCTGTATAATCGGCCACTTTGGGATCTCTTAAGGGAGTTACGTAGTCGAAGGAGGCCAGTGTAACAAAGTCCACTTGTGGCACAATTTGCGGTATATCGATAAACACTAAAAAGAGAGAAATGTAAGTGTTAATTACATTAATACATATTTAAGGAATTCAAGCAACACAAATATAATCTATTATATGTCAATACAATTTTAAAGTGAAATAAAACCTTTTGGTTGTGTTGTAATAGCGAAATTGCCTTTATATCTGAAAGACCTGTGCATGCCATTATATGTAAAGTATGACATGTTAAAAATCAGAGAGTGAAGGAGATAAGAGAGTTAAAATTTGTTGCATCTCTGCTGCATAGAACAATCGAATATTAAAAGTGAAGAGTTGTTATGTTGAATTTTAAGCTTTCGATTCATTGCTGTTTACAAGGATAGACCTAACGCTTCCTAAAACCTCACAAGAAAATATTAAATCGTTTAATCTTGATTGCCTATTCACATCATCACCACAAAATATTACCTTAGCCTCAAGTCGTTAGTGCAGATAAACAAAACAGAACAGTGATGCCAACAATTTGAAAATCTCGATGTAATAAAAAACTATAGAGAAAAGGTTAAAAATGCTCCAACCTTGAAATCTCTTGCTAAAGAAGAAGCAAGGTAGCTCCAGACGCCCTAAAATAGAAGACGAAGGGCAATCCTCGATTAAGCACATAGAGTTGACTTTAAAAGGGCAACCGCATCTGCCGCAAAATTGGGCTATTTAACTCAGCATTTACTTTTGTATTTAATACAATTTTTTCATTTAATGTAACCGAATTAAAAACAAGTGATTTATCAGACCCCTCCATAACAACATGGCAGCCAAAGACTCTTAACATTAACTAGTCCTTGTTGGAAAACTAACTGCTTTATAACTTTTCTGAAAAGCACTCCCAGGTGGTTCCTACATTGCTTTTTTGCGGCATTTCTGATAAACTGTGAATTTTTTGAGTTTTTTGGCTCTGTAGAGTAAATAACGAGATTTGTGACATGCAATAGTGCCAAAAATGCTCAATAAGGTTTGCCATTTCATCATGATTGGACTAACGCTTGTAAATCGTTAAATTTTTGATAATGAAAATGCGCGCAGTTTAAGAAATGTGTTGGGTAAATTATATTCACTTAATGGTTGTCAAAATCGATTCACCCTATAGTCTATTCGAGTTGTTGCTACCAAATTTAGCTCCAGTTTCAATTATCCGTATACGAACAGTGCATGCTGGGAAGAATATTGTTGATGTATTGGCCAGTATTAATGAAGATAATGAAGATCGCGATATGCCAAAACGCAACATTGCAGTGAATGAAGCAAGGTATATTGCTATGATTTTAGACTTGTTTTCCCTAAAATAGATGAATTTTACTTGTTGACTTGTGGTTTCAACAAGACAAACCTATTGAGAGGCAAGTTGAGCAATTAATCTCATGTTTTTGAGCAGTCCATTGGTCACCTAGGTTGTCTGATTCAACTCCCAAGACTATTTTTTGTGGAAATGCTTAAAGACTCTTGCATACAACTACAATCCAGCCAAAACTCCAAATCTGGGAGGCAACATTACAGCTACCATTGATAAATAACCGGAATAAATGCTGAAAAAAATATATCAAAATTGGAGTTCACAGATGGACCATCTACGGCTCAACACAAACAAAAAAAGTTAAAAAATCACCCAATACTTCTCGACAACATTTTGGAAAGACTTTCAGTGTCAATGTTGTGTACTGTAGCGCTATGGAAATTAGCCATAAAAAAACAATTCTACTTAACATCAAAGTATCATATAACCGTGTAATGAAACAAGAAAAGCAATCAGACGAAACAGCTGGCTGTCACGAGCTAGTCATATATTTTTTGAGATTTAAAAACAAATATTTCATATTCAACTAGCGAGGTTTGGAACTCATCATAACAAATTAATTTATAAAAATTTTTATTTAGATCAGTCTTCATCAGGGTATTCCCGCGGAGGACGAGCACATTTCCATATTTTCATATACCCTACACGACTGTTAACAAAACTCGATACAAAGAGTGTAAAAAACTATAATTGTATTCAGTTGTATGCTAAGTCATTAATCATTCTCATTTATAATGAGGTCGCTGTTTTAATGATAAAAAACAACACATAAGTAGCTAAGATTTAAACGGAGTAGTTTTTTGTCTCTTTTTAAGAAATTTTTTCAGAATCGTATGTGTATTTCAAAATGTGAAAAGTACAGTGGGAAATTTTTAAAATTTTAAATTAAATTTTTCCAAAATTTATCTTTTGATCCATAAATTGTTTCACAATACACATTTCGGACAACTTCAAATAATTTTTTTTCTCACCGCTTTCTTTTTTGAATTGGGTAAATGTCGTTATGATTTTTTTTTTTGTTAATTGCATTGCTTTTGCACAATCAACATTTTTTTGCCTCTCCTGACAATTTGAAAATTTTGTGTTGTGACGTTATTGTATTTTGTTTGCGATATAAATTTATTCACACTTTTACATGTATAAACTAAATATAGTTTTTTATACAAAAAATATTACTCAATATATTTTTCTCTCAGTGCACATTAAACACTCTCTGTTACACACATATTTTTCAACTGCCTCTCTGTGTGATGAATACTGACTTGGATTTATTTCTTATTTTTAATATTTTCTTTTCTTAATCAAATAATCTTCCAACACAAATTGTTTTTGCTTCTATTTTTTATAAAAAAAAAAAAAAAAATACCGAAAAAAACTTAAAATGTTTTACTTACGTTCCTCGCTAACATGTGGCAAGACCGTCAAGGTCAACAAGGCATGCAACGAACTCATACTTTGTCTCAACTCCCTAACAAAGCTAACAAACTGTTCACGATGTTCTTCGGCCTTCTCGTCCACAATTTTGCGTCCCTTAAAGAGACCCTTTAATTTATGCCATGCCTTGCGTATGCCCGAATAGACTTCGCGTGGAGGATTTTTAGGAAATTGCCAGGCCAAATCCAGACCATCAAAACCATAAGTGTTGACAAAACTTTGAGCACTATTTATAAATGCATTACGATGGGCAATATTCTCCAAAACCAATAAATATTTGTTTGGCTCTTCTTCGTCGGATTGCAAATCGTGATCGCCACCGACAGATAAGAGCACTTTGAGATGCAGATGTTTGCGCTTAAGAGCAGTAACTGCATGATATAAATCAAAATTTAAGCCACGATCTAAAGGCTTCAACTGGAAGGTATCGGAATTAATGCCAGCATAACCATAAATTAAATAATTGCAAAACTGCATGGCGGGATCAATGTCGGATATTGTTTGTTGTACTTGAAAGATGAGAAAGAAAGTGTTTGATGGAAAAAAAAACAACAATAAAAATTGTATGGAAAATACCTCCTTTTACACGACTGGTATCTAAATAGCACACCATATTTGCTGCTTTTACATGTTGTGGGCCCATAGATTGTAAAAATATTATGGAGAATATCGAAATCAATTTTAACGTTCCCATTGTTACGATCTGTTCGGTTAAGCTTTATTTTTACAACTAAATTTTAGTTTTCCATTTGAAATGAATTATGTTTTTTATGAATTGATATACAAAAAGTATTTTTAATTCCACTGATAAGTTTGTATTTATAAACATTTAGTTTTTTATTTAACATTTGTGTGTGGTTGTATGCTTTATTTTAGCTCGCATTTATTTCATAGAAATCGGATCAGTTGTTATCAGTGGCTTTGAAATGTATTGTGGTTTCTTCTAAGTACGATTACTGATTGTCTTTAATTTTGCTTCTCTCCGTTAATCGCTTAATTGCTTATAATGCGATGATGTCATAAGTCTAATCTCACTCGGAGTATTATCTGCTTTAATGCGTCGCTTAGAGAAAAATAAAATGATTAATTACACTGGTAAACAAAATTTTGCATGTATTTTGTTATTGTTTAAAAGTACGCCTAATAGTGAAAGTTCAAAAGTGTTTGTCTACTGTGAACGTGTATTTCACTTATTTTAAGAACTTTTCTATTTACACTGATTTTAAAGTTTTTGTTATAAAAATTCCTAAGATGTGCAATTACTTTCATAAAAAGTGTTTCATTAGTTTAAGGGTCACCCATCTTCCTGCTACGCTCCTTTTAATTTTGAATTAGTAAAGTGTTACTAAAACTGTTCGTTAGAAACTTGAATTAAATAACGATTACAGTTTACCAGCTATGACATCAAAAGCATGTATAATTATTATCCCTTCGTTTGTAAAAACAAAAATGAAATCGAATGAGCAGTTTTGGAAATTATTTAGAACGCACAAGCATACAATTCCTCTCCATTATATTAAAATGTACAAGCCAAAAGCCCGAAGTTCGTTGCCGCTCCTTTACATCAAATTATTAATTTTTTCGTTATAATAAATAAGTATTTAGAGGCCGCTAAAGCCGAGTGAATTTAAGGAAAACCTTTGAGAGCAATTTACATAAAATTTATCTGAAATTCCTTAACACACTTAAATTAAGTACCAAGTAAAATGCCCAGTATCGGTACATGCGATAATAAATATAAGCGCATTTCTTTGGAGGTGGCACACCCACTGCTAAGTTTTTGTCAAACTTTTTGCACGCCTATGCATACTAAGAGCAAACTAGTTCGAAAAATTTGTGGAAATTTTGGGTGTAATCAATAATTTGATACAAAAACATTAACATTTCCATTGTAAAAATGCTGCCACTCTGACTGCTTGGATCTATTCCATTTCTTGCTAAACTGTGCACACTACTGTTCATGCCTGACTATCCTGACAAAGTCGTGTGATTATGTCAAATGAAAAGTTGCTCTCCTACAGGAGAAAATCGCAATAAAATGTGTAATTGGATGCCACACTGTCATGCTTGCTTAACAAAAATCAACTCTGAGCGCACACAGACTACTATTTTATGAAGTAAATAGACTTAATTTAATTTGGAAATTTTGGGTGTTTTTTGTTTAAATTTTCAAATCTCGAACGGTAACAAAATCACATTTTTTTGCAATTGGATTTTTCTACCCCGTAATCTGCTCTTAAAATATTTCGAAAAAATGTCTGGTAATAAGAAGGTAGTACTACAACATTTTATTTCCTGATATCCTTTTAAATGATTAAAATATTCTGGTGCTAAAGTTCCTCTGAAAACTGCGATTTTTTTTATAGTCAGTTGGCAGCACTCTATTGCACAAATGTTGGATTAAAAATTTTTAAAAACTTATTTTAAATAAAAACAGGGCTCAAATCATCGAGTGTAGCTTCGGCTGTGTGGCACGTAGCGCCGTCCTGTTGAAACCAACTATTGCCAATATCTTCCTCTTAAATTTATGTGAACAAAAATTCGTTCAACATGGCCCGATAACGATCGCCATTGACTGTAACGGCCGCTTGCTCATTTTCGAAGAAAAATGGCCCAATTATGCCTCTGGACCAAAATCCGCACCAAACAGTGATTCGTTTTGGGTGTATCGGCTTTTCAATGTATGCGACAATTTTCTTTGTTTACATACACGCCAAGATCAAAATGAGCTTCATCTGAAAAAAGATGATTTTTTTTGCAAAATCGGAATCTTCTGTAAGTCGATCGCAGGCCCACTTAGCGAAGCGTATACACAATCATATACGTTCAGCGGAAGAATAAAATAATTATGTGTCAAATCAGAAATGAGCTAAGTGTTACCATTCACAAAATAAGCAATAGTTGATAAAAAAAAAGTTTGATGGCGGACCCTTTAGTTATAAACGTTATAACTTCGAATTTATTAGAAATTTTCCTACCTTTTTTCGAAACTTTTTTCCTCTAATAATTTTCATAAAATTCATGTTAATTTTGAAGTTAAAAAATATTTATTTTAAGTTTCAGTAATGCTTATAATTAATTATTTCACTTAAAATCACTCATTTGCTTTTACAAAAGGAGTTAAACAAAAATTTAACAACATAAAAATGATTTAAGTAATTTTTTAATCATTTATACGATTTAATGAAAATGTGTTTTTTTCGTCCTCTTGCTTCATTTCAATTAATTTGTACTTTTACAAATAAAATTTTATTTGAAATACGTGTTATTTAAAACAATAAAACCCCTTAAAATATGCTACATATTGAGAGTATAAAAAACAGAACAACTTATACTATACGAAATTACTCGTATAGATAGACCCGCATAAAATTACACAAAAATATATATTTTCCTAAAAAAAAAAAACAAAAAGAAAAACAAATGCAAATTTCACTAAAAAATACATTAAAACATAACAAAAAAATATCGTTGTGAACAAGAGAAAAAGACAACAAAATTTAACTGCTACAAAACGGTTTTTAAGGGTAGAAAAGCAGAGAAAAAAAAATCGCTGAAAAAATCACGATAAAAAAATAAACAAGTGCTGTAAAAATTTCAAATTAAAAACGTGATCTCGGTGTGAATTGAATTTTGATATTGTGCAAACACAGGCACACCCCACACACACACACTCATCATACACAGCCAGACAATAATTTTTTAATGGGGCCTGGGGTTGTATTGTGCTCTGCAGCAAAGTGGTCTATAAAGATTTAACAGGAAGCTGTAAAAGTATGTATGTATGTATACCACTACATAAATATATAAACATACACTTGCAAATAAAGTAACTGTAACATTAACAGTAAAAAACACATTGGCTTTATAAAAATCTAGCAGAAAAAAACCTCTATAAACTACCAAACTTGGTATTAACACAACAATAACTTAAAGTATGAGGGGGAACGCAAAAAAAAATACGCCGCTACGAGAAGGTTTCAAAGTGAAAAATTGCGCGCCATGTTAAATTGTTTTGGTGTTTATCTCTACATTCGCGTTTAATTTTTTTTTTACTTCAATTTTTGCTGCCCATTAAAAAAAACGGAGCTAAAGATTTTTTGTTTTTTATTTTACTTGAATTTATTGGTGTTGTTGTTGTTGTGTTTACCCCTAGCATTATGCTTTCAACACTCTACTGATGTCTGATGGTCTCAGATATAGTCCTTTATTTTACAAAAAAAAAGTAAAAAAGTGAAAAAGGAAACAACAACAATGTCTAGTAGTTGAAAAAAAAAACATTGCACATTGAGTATAAATCGTTTAGGCGGATGCGGAAGTATGAGGTTTGAAACTTAATTGACGTATAAATAGAGTTTTTCCACTTTTACTCTACTATGTGAAGTTGCAATAAAAAGAGTATTTTGTTTGTTTTTTTAACAAAACAAATTGTTTAGTTAAGAAACATTTTGAAGAAAAACGAATGTTTTAACAAAAAAAAAAATGAAAATTATTTGGTGAGATTTTTTAAATAAAACCACGAGATTTTCTATTTGAGCTGAGCAATAAGAGGGAAATTTATTGATTTAGAATTCTTGAAATAATAGTTGGAAAAAGTGAAAAAATATACAATGTACAAATTTAATTGTTTTATTAAGAATGAAATGAATATACAAACAAAAGATAGAACTTGAAAACATTTTCTTTTATGGCACTTATCTAAATAAAAACAATCGTGCAAAATATATTCTGTACGATTGACTTTTGTAGGGCATTTTGGTGTAGGCATATATTTAATGGTACTGTTTAGCTCATAATAATAACCGGTTTAATTGTGCCAAAATAAACGGTTTAATTATGCCAAAATAACAGGTTAAATTATGCCAAATTAACCGGTTTTTTCGATATTCAACATTTAAAAATATTCGGCTTCGATAAAACTGAAAAAAAACCGATTAAAACCGGTCTAACAATAATCGTTCGATCACCCTACATACAGTTACTATAAATAACACTTAACAAATAAAAACTAAAGAATTCGTATGGTTTACTTATTGAATAAAAGAAAAAATAAATGAGCTATTCATTTTTAAAATACTTTAAGGCCATTCACATTGGTTTTCATCAACAATAATGTCCATGTACATTTATGGGATTCGGGATTTCGGGATTGCAATTCCTATTTAACACCAAAACGAAAAACCCATTTTCCAACTCTGCATAAATTAATTGAAGACAAATTAAACAAATTTTGGCCATATGTCGTTTACTGAGCAATAGTTCTGCTTCAGCGGCACTTTGTTTTAAATTAAAGAAGTAAAGAAAACTTGACGAGCAAAGCGTCATTTGTTTGAACAAAATTTTTAATTTTTTAAACCCAAAAATAGGTAAGTTCAATAATAATAGATATGCATGTACCCTTAAATACGACATACATATAAAGCACCGAAGTTTTAAGTAATACGTTCAATAAATTATGGTAAAATGGCCGGGATTGTATGGACCAAATTAAAGCAATTTTATGGTTATGTTGAAAACAGTATTTTATTAAAATGTTTGCCATTGTTTTTAAAATAAGGGTTTTCGAATAGGTACTTGAAAACTTTGAAGTTAATTTGTGAACACACTATTTCACTGTTCATCTAACTGTTTCCTTTTTTTTTTCAGTAAACTCAACATTTTCATCATGGCAAAGTACACGAACGAACAACGTATGCAAATCATAAAAATGTACTACCGAAATTCGGAGTCGGTGCCCGCAACTTTAAGAGCGTTAACTCCAATTTTCGGTCGTTATTTTTGTCCTTGTAGCAAGTACAAAAACTTGAGTCTACATATTCAATTTCATCGCAAAATCTTCTTCAGTGACGAAGATCATTTTTATACCCTTC
Source organism: Phyto melanocephala (assembly GCA_941918925.1). Taxonomy (NCBI): domain Eukaryota; kingdom Metazoa; phylum Arthropoda; class Insecta; order Diptera; family Rhinophoridae; genus Phyto; species Phyto melanocephala. The sequence continues at coordinate 111,121,203 of OW799237.1, forward strand.
ACACAGTGAAAAAGGGTATATATAGGTTTGTCATTCCGTGTGAAATTTCTACAATTTTCATTTCCGACCACAAAAAGTATATATATTCTGAAAGCTTATGAATAGGGGAGTCGATTAAGCTCTGTCAGTCTGTCCGTCTGTCCATGTGTATGTTGAAATCAACTTTTTGAAGCCCTCCGACATCGCTTGGACTCGGGTGAGGTATTAAAATATCAGAAATATTCGGGAGTAGATTGGTGTTGAAAATCAGAAACATCGGTACATAAACAACTGAGATATGAGCAAAAACCCACGACCACCTCGATTTTTTTTTTCACAAAAACAACATTACAACAACAACATACATACATACAAACGTGTATACTGGTTAGAGAAAACGTGGCATCGAATCCCAGCTGAGCCAAAAAAAAAATTTTTTTATATTTTTTTTTTAAATTTTTTCTTTATTTTTTTTTTTATTTTTTATTTAACATATTATTTATATTATTATTATTTTTTTTTAACTTTTTTTTAAGTATTTTTTTTTTTTTTTGTTTTATATTTATTATATATATTTTAATTATTTTTTAAAAAATTTTTTTTTAAATTTTTTTTAATTTTTTTTAAAATTTTTTTTTAAAATTTTTTTTTTATTTTTTTTTTAACATACATACGTAAATTTATAATTTTACAATGGGATGTTTTTATAAATGTATGTTTTTTATATGTATGTCGTTTATCATATGGAATGGTGATACAAACTACTGTTATTGCATGACTACACGTTGTGAAGGGTATATAAGATTCGGCACGGGCGAATATAGCGCTCTTACTTGTTGGCATAATGGGTTCATCAATAAGGAAAATATGCGTTATTGGTATGGTGAAAATTCACATGTGCTTCATCAATCACCACTTCATCCACAAAAAATAACTGTGCGGTTTGCATACCGACGGGAAACATGGACTTGGACAACATGTCGTTTCAACAGGACGGTGCCAAAAGCCACACACGGCCGAAATGTGTGACCGACTCATCGAAAATTGGGTCTAACGAATCGACCGTGGCCGATGCGCACACGGTGGCCATATGAACGAAGTCGGGTTCCATTCATAAATATTTTGATTGTATTTCAAGTCGATCATAAAGTTTTGAAAATATCTCAAATGTCTTGCGTTTTATTTTAAGAAAAGTTTTCAATTCCTTATTGGAAAACCCTATATAATTAATAATCCAATATACTTAATAACGCTTGAAAGTATATTATCACAAAAATGTAGACAAATACGTGAGAAATTAGGACATATTTAAAACGATACTTATAGTAAATTCTGGGAATCTTATACGGTATATATACAATTATACAGACTTACATATATGTGTAAGTGTCATGTGTAGTAAATTCACCAAGTAAAAATAATGTTATCACTTTGACATCTTCAACATCATGTCTATTCAACACCTACCGTTAAATATGGTTTTGTGCTCGTGATTTAATTATTTAATTGATCCTTTTCCATAATAGATAAACGGCCATAATTCAAACCCTCATTAAAATACAATACAAGTTTTAATAATTAGTAAATAATAAATCTACTCTATTTACAAGCATATTTCTATGAATTTTCCAATTTAATTACCATTTCATTTAAGACTTTGAATATTTTGCATTTCCTTTTTTAAAATAATATAAATTTAATTTAATAAAAAAAAAGAAATGCCAATTATACCATAAAAATAGTTACTAACTACTGTTGCTTTTGTTGGTTTTCTTAAACACCAACTTTTAAATACAACTGACTAGTTAGTTCATTTCAATGCTATTTTTTTTATTTTTTTTTTGAAATAAATTATAAAATTCACAAACACAAACAAACAATGACAACTATAGCAACAATTATGCTCGTGTGTGGTCCATTTAATGAAAATAATTTAATTGCGTGTGCCCATCCGTTTCTTTATCAGCACTTGTGAGTGTGTGTGTGTGTTTGTGTATGTTCATTCGGCTGTCTGTCTGTCTGATTGTGTGTTAATTAGGCTTTAGCAGAAATATTTCGTGTTATTAATGAGTTCTACGACGCTATCATATAAGATCTACTACTCATACTGATCATCATATTATTACCACTAATGCAACAACTAAGAATATCTAAACACTGTTGCTATCAACCATATCAATGATCATTATGATCAAGTTCATAATTGTCTTCTATTTAAACAATTTACTTAGTAACTTTTATTATAACACATGTAATGCGATGGTTATGTTAAAAATGAGAGAAGAACAAATGTGTTCATGTTCAGCAAAGAGTCCAATAGAAAACTTATAAGACATACAAATGGGTAAAATAATCATACATATGTACATATGTATGTATGTGTGTACGTCTGTTTGCAGCTGATCATATGAAAATATGAGCATTTCAATATCAAATTGATATAATTTTGCAGATATTTAAAGGATTTCTTTTACTAAATGTCTTAAACAAAAATTAAATTATTTTTAAAAATAGATTTCAGATATTTTATACCCTTCACCTGTGGGGCCATGGGTATACATAACATTGTGATTCCGTTTATAATTTCTACAATAATAATTTCCCACCCTTTAAAATGTATATAATTTCTGAAAGCTTATGAATAGGTTTATAACTATTAAATGCCCCCTAAAATTTTTGGACAAGGCAAACCCTAACCAACAAAGTTATAAGCGAAAAATAGTTTTAAAAATATAATTTTTTTGAAACATACCCCGTTTCTCAAGCTGCTAAGTAATTTTTGGTCACAAAAAAGTTGTCAAATTTCGAACCGTAGCCACGGAAACTATTTTTAAGAAAAACTAACGAGACGGTTTGAAGCTAACTGAGATATGGGGATCAAAATACAAGTGCTTCGGTGATTTTTCTAAAATTTACAAACGATAATGGATTTTTCTGCTTCTAAATACCGAGAGAGTTAATATGGGTATCAAAGCAAATGCCCTGATAGCAGAATATAATACACTATAAAATGGGCCCTACTACAACATGACGTACAAAAAAATTATGTATGGGTCAAATCTAGTAATTAAAAATTCTGCGAATTCCTTAAAAAAAGGGGCTTGACATGTGGTTTCTGGGCAGGTGCTAGTCTCAGCTAAGCAATGGAATTTTTCGCCATCTTATTTAGGGGTGCCCGGCATTCTATAATTAACAAGGATAATGTTTAAACACCCGCCTTAATAGCAGTCTGACTCTCACTGAAAATACATATATAAGGGAATTATCTGAGTATAAACTGTAGTATCTCAACCAGTTATCTGGCCTTTTGATCACCGATATTTCAGCCTGTAGAATACTACAGTAATCCGGAAAACATTTCTGTCAAAAAAGTGGTTAAAGAATCCCCTGCCTACTGCCCGCCCTCATTACGATCTATCAGTATAAATCTCCAGATGTCGATCCGTTGATTGATACAGATACTCTTCTCTCAGAGAAGGGAGTTGGGGTACAATAGTCTATATATCCCAAAATATATAAAATGCATTCCATTATAGTCGCAGGGCTGTGAGAATACTATTTTCATGCATTAATAGCACGCAGTTTAATCGTCTAATCTCTTCTTTTTTTAAAATAAATTTTTCATTACAATCTCTAAAATTATTTCATAAATTTAAAAAAATTTCTGAATTTGTGAATATTTTATTAATCATGTGTAAATGGGTGGCTTTAAATTTTAAACAGCGGCTATTTCGAAGTTGGCATTATTTATGTAATTTTATTCTGTCACTGAATTCTGTATATTATTTTCGTTCTACGACGTGAATCGATTTACGCATTTATGAACATGAACCGTTTAAATGGGGTACTGTGTTGGTAGCCGCGATAGACATATAAATGAAATAATATTTCGCTTCTAATCGAAACAATTTTAACACAAAACAACAAAATTATTTGGAAAATATTTCAAACCGTTTTATTTACTTCATTTTCAAATTTAAACTTTTTAATGTCCCACCTCATTTTTTAAACAATAATTGTGGCATAAACTACTACATACAACATTAACAAAATGTCATACACCAGTACCTACAACTTTAAGTAGCGATCAAATGTTGAATAATTATTTAAATAAACCAGAGAAATGACCACCACCAACATACCGTTTGCTAGATGGATCGTTATTAACACAGCGCATGCGTTTGAATGAAATGCCACCAACATCACGATCAATTAGAAGGTGTTTTAATAATGACTTTTAATTTATTTTATGGAATGTTTTTCTAACATTTTTATTTTCTTCTTTCTTTCATTATTGTATTAATTTATAACATTTGACATATTTGTTGGTTTGGCTGCTTTAATTAATTTAAAGTAACAATAATTTTTCATAATTACATTTCAGCTGGATTTCATAGGAAAAATGTACAACTGCGGCGCAACACAAAACAAATTCAGGCATAAATTTCAAATAAAAGAAAAAATAAATAAAACCCTTAAGAAAGCCTGTCTAAAATTTAAACTTAATCTCATTTAGTTTGTGTATCTGAAATTGTATTTCACCTTAAAATAGTGTTTCCCAAACACTTGCTCAACCACACATATAATATTTTCACATACTCTCGTATTTAAAAGGTACTTTATTTATTTTTGTAAAATTTTATACATGCCTGAGTTTGAATTCAGTTCTAAACCACTTCTAATTCAGTTTGATTTTAGATCTAGTTTAGTTCCAATAGAGATAGCTGTTAAACTAGCTGTCATACTAATGAAATGTCGAAGATGTTTAAGTTCAGTATACTTTGGCAAATTACTATGTAAAGATTTAAACCACACCAACGTTAACAAATCGTAGAAATTGATTTCCATAATTCGTTCTCTGTTAGCCAAACTTATAGACCACATGGTCAGTTGTCGAGTATGTGCATAATCGTCGATCTAAGAAGGTTATATGTAATACAGATCAATAGATCAATTCGTAAGCATATTTACTCTTTTAAAATTCTTTAAAATTCAAACAAATCGAGCTCGTATCATACGTAAATAAAAAGCAATCGGAGGTGCAGCCACGATTGTAACAGAGGAGTCGAATTTATCAAAATCAGCAAGTTGGTCTCTGCCACTATTTCGAAAGTTTTGAGAAAAGATCTTAGCCTACATCTGTATAAGATTCAATTGGCGCAAAAAATTAATGGATTGAGAATCAACTGGAGGTTGAGTCAGATTTTTATCATCAAATAATGTTTTGCGATGGGGCTCATTTCTGGCTTAACGTGTATAAAAAACAATCCAAGTTGTCATTTCTGGAGTTAACACAGTCCCCACTAGACTCTTAAAACTCCATTACCTCACACGGCGATTTAATGCTGAGTGCGTCATTGGCCAAATTGTATTTGATATCAAAGCGGTGCCAACTTTACTGTGAAAGATTTGCTAAACACAAATGGTTACTGTTTTTTTTTTGCCTCATGTCATTACAAATAATTTGAAAGAGAAATGGTTCCAACAACACGGCGCAACATGCTATATAACGAGTAAAACCATCACTTTAGGGAGCCAAATGTTTGGTGACCGAATCTTTTCAGGAAATGGAAAGAAAGAAATAAATTTCCCGCCTCGTTTACAAAAGTTGATATAAAATATCTGGTCAATGATAATAATCCAACAATGATTGATCATTAAAAGGCCAATACTCGACACATTGCTGACAAAGTAAGACCGAATATGCTAGAAAAACTGGTGCAATATTGGACCAACAAGATGGCGTTCATTAGGCACAGTAACGGAGCTCATACGCCAAAAATTATTTTTAAATAATAAACTTTTGGTCATTTCATTGAAAAAGAAATATCTTAAAAACTCCGATTATAAACATTTTTTAAAGGTTATTTATAAATTGAGCAGCTGACATAAAATTTCCTATAAATATTTTTTATCCATCCAACAAGTCATTGAACCTCGTTAGATAGTCAAACTTAATTTGGGAATCCCTGATAACAGCAATGCATTTTTTTATAACCATTTTAAAAATATTCCAGCTGAATCATGTTTCACTCAGTAGGAGGGAGTTAAAATCATGTTAAATTGTAACTTAATGACCAATAATGACAAGAAATGTCAAAATATTTAAGATTCTTTTACACACAAATAGAACGTTTATTTCAATTCGTTATTTTGTATTGTGTTTTATGAAGTTTTCAAGATTTATGATTAATAAAGATTTTATGAAGTTTGATTTAAATACATACATTTGCCAGGCATCCATTGAAACAATCAGTGACATCACTGAAGGCAAAGAAGTTAATTTAAGTATTTCGAAGTAGTGTTTTATTTTTTAATTTGTTTTTCTCTTTCATAGCCTACACCACCGAGAGTGGTGAAAAGGGGTAAAAAGTAAATTTAAGTTGGTCATATCGTGTGTAACATAAAACAATTTTAATTGACATTTACAAATAATTTTCTATCTGTAAAAAAGCGTTTTGACCTCCGATACTAATAATATTCAGTCAACATTTTTTTTTTTGGTTTTAAAAATTAGCTTAAATGGTGGTAAAAAAACGTTAAGAACAAAATATCTGGCAACGATAAGAGCTATAATATCATGACTGAACGAAGTCCAAAGTCCATTATTCTCGTCTAGATGCGTGTATGTGTTTAAAACATTAATATACAGGGTGGACCAAAAGTCGAGCCTGCGTGTAAAAATTGAATAACTTTTTTGTTTATTATTATTTTTTATTAAATTTTTTTTTTAATTATAATATTATCTTTGTATGACCTAAATTTTAATTATGAAAAATAATGTCAGAGAGATGACCACCATTTTCATCGATGCACATTTGGGCTCTTAAACAGGCGTCTTGCATAACTGCACGCAAGGTTTCAGGCTCTATTGCCCTGATCTCAGCTTCAATGTTGTTCTTTAGCTGCTCTATAGTTTGAGGCTTGTTTACATACACTCGTTCTTTGAGATAACCCCATAGAAAATAATCAGGGGCAGTTAAATCCGGTGAACGTGCTGGCCAATTAAATTCTGATTTTTCGAGATAATTCGGTCGTCAAAAATTTCATTAAAAAGCGTCATTGTGGCACGGGCCGTGTGTGCTGTTGCTCCATCCTGCTGAAACCACTTGTTGGCTGCCTCAGGGCGTACAAAATTATTAAGCATAGCGCGATATCTGTCCCATTCACCGTTACTGTATTGCCAACTTCATCCTCGAAGAACGATTAAAAGTAAAATTCTACCACTTTCGTTCGTTGCTCAGTCGTTAAATTTTGCATGGTGGTGTAACACGAATCGATGAATAAAATCTGAAAAAAAAATAAAAAATATTAATAAACAAAAAAAGTTATTCAATTTTTACACGCAGGCGTGACTTTTGGTCCACCCTGTATAAATTTAATAAAAAAAAATTTAATTATTTATGTATTCCTTCTGAGTTGACCTCTGAATTTACTTTGAGATCCAGTTATAAACAGTTGAAAGATTTTGAAACAGTTAACCGTTAAAAAACATTTTAGTTTTGGAAAAATATTTAAGGCTCAAACAATGTACATACGCCTTTTGATAAGTTGTTATTTATGCAAATTTTTAAACTAGCTTGCAGCTTATAAAAGTTTATAAACGATACAATTTTATTTTCTTAATTTTAATAATTAAATCTATTGCTTTTAAACCCTTAATCTGTTACTGCATACTATTGGGTAAATAAATTAAAAAAGTGGGATCCTGATGGCGTATCTTTCAAACACGTTGTTCGTCCTTAATATCAGGTAGGACATTTTGAAGAGTATATATCTGTCATTTGTTCTCACATAGTTATTGAATATTGTAGTATAAACAATATTTTTTTTTGTTGTTTAATGGTTTCATTGTGCGAGAGATAGTTTTTGTCTTTTGGTAAGGGTGATTTTGACACGAAAAACAAAGATCGAAGAGGCCAGCCAAAAAAGTTTTAAGACAAAAACTTCATTAAAATTGATGTTAAACTCAACAAAATATTGGAATTCATTGGAAGCTTATCAAGCAGCAATTTGAAGAAGATTTTTAGAGGTGATTCCGCAAATCCGCTGTCAAAAAATCATTTTTGCACCGAATTAATATTTCCAATGAAAATTAATCCTTCTCGATAACATGAAGCGTAAATGATCGTGCACCTGGAAAATAATAGACATAAATCTTTGCCAATCAAATGGTTCAGTTTTTGCAATTGAACTATTCATTTGCGGTAATAAAATTTCTATTGCAATTATTACAATTAATATTTCAAAACGAAGTTCTAAAGATACAACCATAGATGTGTAATACCACAAACAAGCAATACGATTAGCAAAAATTATTGTACCGACAGCAAAAACTGTTTTCTGTGTGTTTGTCCAGATATTCATGGCACTGAGGTAGTGCTCTGTGTTTTGTTGGATTAAAAGTGTCCCATCTCTTATTAACAGCTAAAATCTAGACAAAACCTATACTAATCATAATTTATTTATTATACCCTTCACACAGTGAAAAAGGGTATATATAGGTTTGTCATTCCGTGTGAAATTTTTACAATTTTGATTTCCGACCCCATAAAGTATATATTTTCTGAAAGCTTATGAATAGGGGAGTCGATTAAGCCCTGTCAGTCTGTCCGTGTGTATGTTGAAATCAACTTTTTGAAGCCCCCCGACATCGCTTGGACTCGGGTGACGTATTAAAATATCATAAATATTTGGGAGTAGATCGGTATTGAAAATCAGAAACATCGGTACATAAACAACTGAGATATGAGCAAAAACCCACGACCACCTCGATTTTTTTTTCACAAAAACAACATTACAACAACAACATACACACATACAAACGTGTATACTGGTTAGAGAAAACGTGGCATCGAATCTTAGCTGAGGCAAAAAAATTTTTTTTATATTTTTAAAATTTTTTTTTTTATTTTTTTTTTTATTTTTTATTTTTAATCTTTTTTTATATTTTATTTAATATATTATTTATATTTTTGTTATTTATTTTTTAATTTTTTTTTTAAATATTTTTTTTTGTTTTATATTTATTATATATATTTTAATTATTTTTAAAAAAATTTTTTTTTAAACTTTTTTTTAATTTTTTTTTTTTAACATGCATACGTAAATTTATAATTTTACAATGGGATGTTTTCATATATGTATGTTTTTTATATGTATGTACGTATTTCATATGAGATACAAACTACTGTTATTGCATGACTACACGTTGTGAAGGGTATATAAGATTCGGCACGGCCGAATATAGCGCTCTTACTTGTTTGAATTGAAACACTCCCAGATTATGCTGCCAGACATGAAACTCTAATATTTCCTTATGTTGTAATAAATATAATTTCGAAAGAAATTATTAGAAAATTTTGCTTCACCAGCCTTATACGCCAAACTTTGTCCTGTCGAACAGCTATTTCTTTTTGTAAGCTCTCGCTGGGATACTCTTAACCTAAAAACAGGGGCCGAATTACGGCATTCGAACGTGATCGAAATTTGAAAATTCTTATTAGAATCTCTATACCTAAAGCACAGCAAACTCGATCGTTCGAGTAGAATTTCGTTCGATATCGAATGCCGTAATTCGGCTTCAGAATAGCCGAAATTGACTTGATTCGTTTTTTTTTTCTAAAAAGATGAGCAGTTCTTTTGGCGCAGAATCCCTGTGTTGCCAGAAAGATGGGAAAAAGTACACCTGGAAGCTTTTGTATTGCTGTAGTGAATAATAAAATAAATAATATTATTAAGCTATTTGCTTTATTTGGTAATGATACATAATTAGTAAATAACTAGACCTGTAATCAAGATTAACTCTTTTTGAATACGCCGGCTATATCCACCTCGATTTGCTTTACGAACCCTAATTTGTTTGCAGCTTCCTAAAATATATTAAGTAAAAAATGTTTTTATTTATTTTAATAGAAGAAGAATTCAAACATTCTATTTAAAAAATTAGAAATTGTTTCATTACAAAATAAATCTCATTTCGTAATAACTTTGAAGCCACTTCCGAGCGAAATTTGACTTTGTGGTAATATGGTCGTATAATTAAAATTTTTTTTTGGTTAAGGATTTTTCAGTCTTTTTTGAAATCTATATTTGTATTATTTTTTCATTTAATTCATAATTTATATGTATAATTTTTTATGTACGTATGTATGTACATTATTAGTAGAGGGTATTTAGGATTCGCCAACGCCAAAAATGTGTATCGTTCTAAACTATTAATCTTCGTTTAATGAGAAAAATTTTATGGCCCTTTAAAATTAAAGAAAAATAAAAAAGAAAACATAAAGTTGTCAAAAGAAATAAATTTAATTAATATGTTTAAACATGTATAAACATATTAATACAAAAATATATATTTGGATGATTCCCAAAATAAGAATATGTGTGTATGTACATATTTACATATGTATTATTATTTTCAAATAAGTAATACCCGTAATACATTCTATAAACACATCAATTCATCAGCCTTAACAATAAAATGACAAAACTTAAGTGGAGACTAATTAAAAAATTGATTTCAGGAAAAGCTATGACTTCATCAAAAATCCTTATTTTTATAGGAACTCTTAATAAATAATAGAAATATTTTCAATCAGTAAGCTTCTGTGTTAAAAAATTAGTTTTCAATACTTCTTTCAGTACATACATACATATTTATAAACATACATACAAACATACATAAATGCATTTAAATTTCACTTAACTTTAATATTCATTTTACATGTCAGAACAAGTTACAACAGAGGCAAAAACATTAAACACATTTGTACTTTATTATTTGTTTTGTAATTTGCAAAATAAATTTGTAAATTTGCCCAAGAAGGTTTTAATAATGATGATGATAGAAAAAACAACAACAACAACAACAACAGTGCCAACAATTGAAGAAAAGCGTTGAAATTCGCACGCCATCAATTAAAAGCAACACTACGGCTTTAATTTAAAAGCCAAACAACAGCAACAGTAACAACAAAGAACATCAAGAATTAAGAATAAATAATAAACAATAAAAACAAAAACAACAATAATGCAAAATTATAATGAAAGAAAATATTGTATGCAATGCAAAAGTAATAACAACAACAAATGCAACAAGAACAAGAAACGAATGCTAAATAACAGAACAACCACAAGCAATAAAACAAGAACAACAACCACAATAATAGTGCGAAATTTTTAGCAAATATGTGTACGTCCAACACATACAAACATACTTTTAACAATTATAATGAGTAAACAACAATTGCAACTAGAACTACATATCAACTTACTACTGCATTTAATACTCACAAAACACAAAGAGGAAAGGAGTACTTCCCATTAGACTACGGCAAAATTGTGTGATCAAATTAAGGCACCGGAATTAGTGTTCTATTAAGACCATTGGCAGGCATGTCAGGAAAGGGCTGAGCCTTCATTCGCCAAAAATATATTTTTTATACGAGATTTTTTAATATTTTTTATTAGTAAGGCATTTCAAAAGCAGACCTTTTTAGAATTTCTTTTTAAAATTCTTATACTAAAAGCATGTTCGAGTAAAATTTCGATCCTGTTGGAATGCAAGACCTCAGGGTCCAAATTAAGCTATTCAATAAGTTTTGATATTTTACACGTGCGAGTGGGTATTTAGTACAGAGATTGGATGTTCTCTTCCTGCAGTGCATGGTGTTGGTTTCAGAAAAATAGGTTATAAGAGAATAGAGGGAGTGGTATTAGAGAACACTTGAGTAAATTTTTTCAATATTTTACAAGTGACAGGAAAGTCTTCTCTGTTAAATTGGTTTAACGTACGAACTGTTCGACTAAGAAAAATTTTTTTAAGTGTGTATAGTCGTAAAATACAAAAAAAATCCTTATATTCTACTGTCACCGATAAGAAACCTTGTCCTCTATATAACATGGTCAAGTAGCTGTAAAAGTAATTGTAAAGAACCGGCAAATAAATAAGAGTTCCACTATATTTTAATTTAAAAATACTTTATCATATCTAAAATGAATATTTTTATGTGATGGGTATAATTAGAAGGAGCACTTTATACGGCCGTGCCAAACCTGATAAAATCCTTCACTATATGTACATTAGGGGTACAACCAAAATAAGGCCCTATCACCACGCTGCAGCGCGCTGTAGCCGATGTTGTGCTGAAAACAAGAAATATTTTCTAAGGTCATTTCAGAACAAAAACGTTCCGCGTCGAAGCCGATTTCTGAAAGCCCTTTCAGATTTTTTTTTATTTTTTCAAAATTTTTTATTTATTCAAAAAAATTTTTTTTTCAAATTTTTTTATTTTTTCAAAATTTTTTATTTTTTCAAAATTTTTTATTTTTTCAAAAAAATTTTTTTTTAAATTATTTATTTTATAATTTTTTAACTATTTACACTTCTTAATATAATTATGTGATTAAAATCAAAATGACAATCTAAAAATTATCTTTTTTAAGTGAACTTTGTTATTTTTTTAGAACTTACTGATCCCAAGCTTAATTGCATTTGACGCGGAACATTTTTAAACGATATCGAAAATCTAAAGATGCGGTTATTATTGTTTTTTTATGCACTACATGGTATGGATAAAGCCATTTTTATAATTTTAAAAATTGTAAAAATGTTGTATCCCCAATGTACATGGGTATAATGACCACATTGTAGCGTAACATAGATTTCAGACATAACGTATTCGTCATCTTTGATCTTAAATTTTTTATATTGTTAGTTGTATTTTACTAGTCAAGCATTTATTAATGGGATCAAGAAATAAAATTATCTGCCATTTGGGTTCGAATGCCATCTTAAATTTTACACGTTTTTATAGTTTACTAAACGTCAAGCACTTTCATATGACACCATTATTGTTTAGGACGCCATGTAGTATTTTAACTTTTTTATCACTTGATACCAATAATGACGCAGACTGAAAAGTGTACCACCACTTTTAAATAACAGATTTAATTCATATATGAATTTATTGTACGCCATTTTGTAATGGGCCATCATGAATTTTAAATTTGTTTATAGTGTATTCTGCTGGACAAGCCCTTACATCTTATACTCATGTTGTTAAAGAGCTGCATAAAAATCGATTTTAGTTTAAAAATATTAGGACCAACAGCGAAGTCGTTGTTTATTTAGTCAGTCAGTTTCCAACCGATCTGTCTGCTTTTCTCAGTAAAAACTTCTGTGGCTACGGCTTAAAGTTTGTTGTCTTAAGCGTGTCCTAAAATTATTTATAAGCTTGAGACACTCGACATATTTAAAAAATATAAATATATAATTTGTTAAATAAGTTGTGTCTATAACTTTCCTGGTTAGTAGCCAATTCGTCTTAAATTAATAACGAATATGCCTAGAGTCATACAGTAAATACATATACACAGGTATTTACAATACAAACAGTATCAGTTGTATCAGTTGTGAGTACTACAAATGTTGCCAATTGCATAGATTAGTTTTGATAGTAGAACTTAACGACTGTATCTGCAGAATTTCATCTCAAAATATAAATATGTAGTCGGCACTAATAAATAATTATTCTTGCAATAGAAATTTAAAAAGCACAAAAGAAATGTGCACTGAACCATTCGATTGGCCATTCATTTGACTGATGGTTTTCTGGGTGTAGTAACAAAACTGATTCTCATTTATAATAGGGATGAAAAACAATTTTTTTTTCTTATAAAAATATGCGAGAAGTCGGGACTTCTACATATTTCCGAAAGATTGATACCTCATACAGGTCTGTGCAACATGTGGGGGCTTCAAGAAGTTGTTTTCAACCATCAAATGGACAGGCGGACGTTACTCAATTGACTCCCCCATTCATAAGTCTGCAGAAAATATATAATTAATGGAATCGGAATATTGTACAAATTACAAATGCAATGAAAAAGCTATTTAAGACCTTGACACCACAGGTGAAGGGTATAATAAAACTGATTTAAACTGAAATGAAATTAAACTTAGACTGAATTACATCGTAGCTAAACTACTCCTACAACCTTAATTAAACTTTACAAGTCGGAATTAATATTTTTGCAGCAGTCTAGTGAGCACCAACTAGTCGCTGCTTCTCTATTGCTGTAAATTAAAAAGACTGGGTGTGCGTGCAAGTGTGATTATGGTTAGTGCATTTAATCAACTGTCCCACTGCAAATATTTGAAAAAGAGAGAAAATGTTTTAAGCAAAAAAAGGCATAAATGTGTAATAAAAATGCATTTGCACTTGTTGTTCAGAAGTTGCCACAATAATCGCGTATTCAACATACTAATCGCACAAACACACAGACACACACACACACACACATCTCATTTAGAAGCAACGTATTTTCATTAAAACCCATTTATAATCATGTGTGCGTATTTATGTGCATCAAAACGTTGCAAATTGCTTTTTTGTCGGCATTCAAGTTAAAAATTTTCATTTCATTTTTCATACAAAATGCAAGTGCGTTTCTTATATTATTTTTGTGTGAATGTATGTATGTATGTAGTCCTAACAATTAATTTGCATTTAATTGCGTCTAATCGTTTGTTGCTGCAACCAACCACTCACTGTCATCTAGTCAATGTTTGTCTGTCAGCTCAGTCCGTGTGTTTGGCTGTCTGTTATTCTGTCTATCGGGTCTTCAGTCATTTTAGCCATATTATGTTTATTTCAACTCTGTCTGTAACTGCCGCATAAACCGATCATCTACTTATGCACAGGCTACTATGAATTCATATGGCCATAATACAACGAAGAGAGAAAAAAAAACGAAACATAAGAAAGCTTTTTTCACAGTACAAATAATGTTAATAAGGCGGCATATTTGATGATGCATTTTCAGTTTTCATCATCATTAACAAAGAAATATCGTCATCATCGACAACGTTTTAAAAATGAAGTTCATTGTCATTATGATCAAGAGTTGTCTACGTAATTCATTTGAGCAAAGTGCCTGCTCTTGGAAAATAATTGGCAGTACCGTTACGTCCATGTTATTGGTTGAATCTAAATATAGGGATTTTGGATTTTGGAAATTTTGTGCGATTTTTTTTTTTTTTAATTTAGTTGCAATTGGCCATTAGTAAACAAGTGTAATAATAAAAAAATAAAATCACTTAACCAGTTGACAAAAGTCCATTAAGTGCCAGTTTTATATTCTTACTCCCCTCATGCAACAATGTGTCTTGCAGTGTTCTTGTGTGCGACGAACATTAAATAAAATTTTTGGTTGAATATTAAATCACATTGTCTATCTGTCTGCCTAACATTGCTGTTCAATTACAAAAAAATAAAAAATCTATCAACTAAATTATAAATTATTTCTTTAATGGCAAGAAAACACCATAAAAATGATTGTCTTGTTTGCAAAATTCCGCTAAAATGATAAATGATAGAAAATAATGTATCAATTTTTATGACAGCAAATGACTAATAATTCTAAAACAAACAAAAAATACAGCAATTTCCAATAAATATCTTCCGAACGAGTAGAATACAGAGCGGTCAAAAGAAACCTTTTCTTCTAAGCGGATATGCATCATTAATCTTGGTGGAATATATACACTAACAATTTTAATGATATCAAAATAATATATTTAATACTATTCAGCCGAAAATTATTTAAAAAAATTGTATACAAACTAGGAAAGAAGACTCGAAAATATTAAAAAAATTAATGAACTGAACTTCAATTTCAAATTATCTGGAACTGAGTGACACACATAGTAACACGAGTATGGGAATGAGGCATCAGATGGACTTGCGAAGAAGGCATCTGTGGTGGCATTCTGTATACAAGAAATCGCAGCTGCTCTGGTGGATGGACTGTACGTACTTGAAGAGTGTATGGAGACAGTCTTGTATGGAATTCTTAAAGTATTCACATAGAATCTGGACACGGAAACTTTAGATATTATCAAAAAAGGACAAAAGTTGAAGAGGGTGATGTTTCCTGAATGTGCATGGAGGATGCTGAGACCGTAGGCAGTTTATAAATATCCATCACTGGCTGCCAATAGAAATTGGTCTAGGGTGGGTAGATGCTGTCAACTATGAAAGATCATGTATTAAGGATTGTGAACTAATATCAGTCACGTGTGTTAGCACAGAACTCAATTGATAAGGTATATCATTTAGGCAATCGAAAGAAGTTTCGTTTATGGAAGTAATTTTTTCAGATTCTCACATACATGTTTACATATTTTATAGAAACGACGCTCACTTATCCAGAACTCCCTACGGGGGTATGTTTCCATGGCTAAAGTCAGGCCAAAGTGTAAAGAGGTGAGACCAACAACTCTGGCTTCTTGCAGTCATCACTTTGAAACTATGGTCCGACAACATTTTTGAAGTTCACCAGAGACTTATTTGATACTACGTGAATCCAGAAGATCCTATAATATTTTAAAGAGCGGTTTTTGGTGAAGTGTCTCCATAAAGCATGTGTTGACTGTGGTTACTCCCCTAAACTTAATTATCCATAACTCCCCACGGGGGTATGTTTCCTTGGCTAGTGTAAGGCCAAAGTGTATTTTTAGCACAAGCTAAAGGAATGAGACCAACAACTCTGGCTTCTTGCAGCCATCACTTGAAAATTTAAACTCTTGTCAGAGTGTATTTTTTCAACTGAACAGTGACTTATTTGATACCACACTTGGTGACTGTGGTTACTTCTTAGTGGAGGTGGTTTAACAGCTGATGCTAGGCATTGGTCGGGCTTTGGGCAAAAACTGATCTTTCTTGGGTGCTGTTGCTGCCTCAACAGAAACAAAGAATGAGCGTTTAATGACGAATGCACCTTTACCTCAAAGCAATAACCTAGCAACGTTAATTTGCTAAAGTTGAAATATACAGGGTCAAATTACAACATTCCACACCATGCCATTAAAAAATTATTATTAAAATTTCTATAACAAAAACGGAAAAATCTCTTATTTTCAAGTAAAATTTCAATCGATATTCGGTACCGTATAACTGAAACAAAAACCAAGTAAAACTTATCTCCTTTAAATACAATTTAACTCCAATTGAAAAGAAATATTATAGTTTGTTTTATATCTGGTAAGTTTAAGCTTTTTCTCTCGGTGTATTTCAAAATGTCTACTGCACATTAAATTCTAACTGCATTATAAGTTTTCTCTCCATTCGCCATATCAGTGTTTATCTCACCTGCAATTTAGGTTTGTATTTGGTCTTTGTTTTCAATTCACATTTTTTTTGCTTTGTTATGACAAATCACTTTTCAATTTCTTTTAGAAACTTTATTGTGTTGTTTAAAGTTTTTTTTTTTTGTGTTGCCTTGCAGTTTATCAAACGTTTCCTAAAATGTTTTTCGCTGCGTTTGTTTTGGTTAATGAAGTTTCCGCTGACATTGATCATAATTTATAAATTTATTTGTCTTTTCGTTAAACATGTTGGCTAATGGTTTGCCTTGTGGGTGGCAATATCCTTCTCAAAGATGAGTTGAGATGAGTTGAGATGATCTCGGAAAGCCGTAATATGAGTACGTATTTTAATTTACTTTTGTAAAAGGTTGTATTTGCAAGGAAGAGTTATTTTGTGTGTTAAGTTTTTTTTTACTACTTATATAGTTTTTATAACTATTGCTTTGTTTTATATTTATTTAACATGTTGTTTAATTATTTGTTTTTTTTTATAGCATAATCTTTACAACGACTTGCCACAATTAAATGCATTAAATTATTTAAGAGATAAAAGTTTATTTAATTGTTGCTGACAGCTTTTCTTGTTAAGTTTATAAATGAGATAATGGCACCGGCAATAAAAAGAAATTATAACTCATACGTGCATACATACATCAATTAATAGTTTTACTACGTAAGAGGCCACAATTAAGGAATTACCAAGCAGCTAATAACCATTTAAAATCAAATTTAAAATTTGATTTTCGTAAGCACTTTTTGCTTCCACCCTCTAACTATAGACCACATAAACTGCAAAAAAAATTAACAAAAAAAATATATAAAAATTGTTAACGCCTAATAAATCATTTAAAGAAAAACCAAAATTAAAAAAAAAACTAATTCCTCAATTGAAAAAATTTCTCTAACGACTGCACTCAAACACTTTGTTAAGTAGTAGTGTAATAATGGGTGCAATGCATGAATTAGCAAAGTGACTGACAGACTACTTGGTTGGTTGGTTGGCTGTTTGGTGGACTGAGCTGAGCGACTGCCTAAATGAATTACTTAAACCATAAATAGTATTTTCTCTGTAATAATTTATTTATTTTGTTTTTTCTTTTTTGTTGTCTTCTGCCTAGTTTTCATTTAATTTCAATTTTTGCACATAATTTCCGTATTAAATACTTTGTGTTTAAAATGGATTTAAGCCAAAATCCAACATAATCAACAAATATGCATACTCGCTTGTGTGCTTTTATACCAATTAGTGAAATTGTTTGTATGTCAGCAAGTTAAATGGCAAATAAATGAAGAAACTGCCAATTTATACAAGACATATTTTCGAAAAGAGCAATAAAAAAATAATAAAAAAACACAAAGGCAAAGAAACACATAAATAAATGGCAATTGAATTTTTATAAAAAAAAATAAAAAAAAATAAAAAATTTAGTGATTTTTTAAGATACAGTAGTTTAAGCAAATAATAATTTAAATAAAAAAAAAATTTAAAAAAAAAACTATTTGAATGCTATTGAAATTATGGGATTTTTTATTGCAATTCATATACCAAAAGCTCTAAAAATGAAAATGTTCCAGTAAAATTTTAATAGCTGTCGAATATTATATTGTTAAGCTTATACATTTTATTACATTTTCTTTATTTTTCTTAAATAAGTTGCAATTTGTTTTATTGCAAAAAAAAAAAAATAACATTAAAAACTTACGGTATACAATTTTAGAGCACTTTATTGAATTTTAGCATAATAGATTAAATTGAATACGTACTTTTTTTATTGTTCCACTTGCTGTGTAAACACCTTGTTATCAAACTCAATTTGATATACACCACACATTCTGTTGAACTACTGCTGTACCAGCTGCACTTGTTCCACGATCTACAATGTTCTTTAAACTTCTTTAACAGCAATATTAGTAAATTTTAAAACCGAAATTTGGTAGCGCTGTATTAAAAAGTGTAACCCTTATTATGGTTCTTGTTTGTGACAACAGGCGTACTTCTGATAATCGTTGGTAAAAAAATGTAAATCAGACGAGCTAGCATATTGGCAGGAACCCATGTGATATATGTAATTCTTATAATATAAATTTTTTTACAAAAATGCCAGTAGCACTTCATTTAAATGAAAATTACTGCAGCTTCAGAACACTTCCTATAAAGAACCAGTGAACGCAAAAACTATTAAATTTCCTTTAACTAGTAAGAGCGCTATATTCGACTGAATCAAATCTTTATATATCCTTTACAAAACCTTGAATACGCAACTATGTTGTTTGTGAAACAGAGTTACACCTGCTTAATATTTTCCGTTGTTCATTCATGTCATGTCATAACATATCATGTCATAATGTAGGGACATACCATATTGCTGTGCAAATTACAGTAAATAAACGCAAAATTTGGAATTGAGTACATTCGTATACAAAATAAAACAACTAAACAAACCCACACATTTTTTTACCCCCATGTTCATACATACACACATATGTGACAACGCATAGAGAAAGGGACCTAAGGGTAAAAACAGGTTTTGTTCAGGAGAGCCATTTTAAAGATTAAATGATTTTTCTATTTTTTTTAAATTGTTTATAAGGAAACAAATAAATTTTTTGTAGTTTCGTAAAATAAAGTTATTTTGTGAATTTACTAGAAGAAAAATGAAAATAAATATATTTTACCGTTAGTTTGCTTTCTATTTGCGCTTAGAATCGTCGACTTCACTTTTATAAACCGCCCATATCTCTGGGAGGGAACACTTTTGGGGCATGGGATCGGTCTCATTCGATGCTCAGATGTTGTCCACATCAAAAAAAAAAAGTGAAAATTGTTTTTTTTACCCTTAGGTCCCTTTCTCTATGCGCTGTCACATATGTACATAATATACATTCGTATACATAAAAGTATACAACCCATGCCAACTGCACCAACCTTAGACCTAATTGTGTATCAACGCCGCTTGCATTTGTTTTGTTTATTTTTTTTTTCATCACAATTTTGTTGTTGCAATCTCAATAAGCATAATATTTTGTTCATATCTCAACCGCTAATAAGTCAAAATTTCTGGTTCTTAATACCAAAATTCTTGACAGCAGTTCCAAAAAATTGATACCACATTCGCGTCCGTGGGATATATAAGGGATTCAAAAAGATGATTTCAACGCCCAAACGGACGGACAGATGGATATAGCAAAATTTACTGCTCTATATATAAGGACTTAGAAAATAGAAATTTTAGGGGGCAAACGATTACTGTAGAAATTACAAACGGAAAATCAGTTATATATATATTTGTACTCTTGTGTAAAGAAATAGGAAAAGGGAATAATTTTTCCCCATGGAAGTATATAACAAATCATTTATTTTAATAATAAATTTAAGACATTGGAATATCTTGCTGAATTATATAATTGATTAAACACATATAACCGAGTAAAAAGTCTGTCTCAGAATGTCAAGTGATTAGAAACCATTTCCTAGGGCTACCATCTTCCATTTATTGTTTTCTGTTTTCAAAAGTTCCTACGTACCACCGTCCTCATTTTATTTAAATAGCCCTCACAAGATCTATGAATTGTACATGTGTGCCGGCATGTGCTCAGATAATTGTTAATTACAGCAGGAAAGGGTGGTGTTTAATTTGATTCATTTGTGAAAGAACTTTTTTTTGTGTTGTTGCAATTTGTTTTATTTCTCGCTTTTAATGACATATCAAAGCGGTTTAATTTAAAGAGATTTAAAATTCTTTACTAATTGCTAAATCATATTTTATATAAACGAGCCAATTCACACTCTCATTAACACACACACACACACACATACTCAATCACAAACATATGGAAATGACGGGACGGGAACAACTTTAGGTGATTTCAAAAGCCATAATTTGCTGCTAAGACAAAAGCAAGACAATGTGTTTGTGTAAATTGGGATTTCTTAAATTGATTAAATGGTATGTGGTGGCAATTATTTCATAGCACAAGTAATACAGCTCATTGCATTTTAAAGGTTATTTTTTTTTTGTTATCTTTTTAAATGTAATACTGATGATGTGAATGTGAGTGCTGATGCTACCGCTGATGAATATTTGCTGTTGTCGCCGGCAATTAAAAATAAACTTAAAATAAATAACATTTTTTATTTAACATAAAAAGAGAAAATCTTCAATACAAGCGCAATTGAAAAACTTTAGTTTTCTTATAAAGCAACATCAACAATATCGCTTTAAATTTCAAATTCTGTTGAAACTATGTTGTACAAATGAGTTAATGCTGTTTGTAGCTGCAGTTTTATGTGTGAAACTATTTATAATTTGACATTGGAAATATGAATCAGGAATCCAAAATAAAAGGAAAAAAATAAAAAATCACTGCATAAAATATTAAGGAACAAAAACAGCAAAAGATTTGTGTTGTTTAAAGTGATTTATGTGGCATGGTGCAATATGATGTTCTTACACCACCATCGTCACTAACACCAGCACTACAACACCACACAGCATTTTACAGGGTTGGATAATGTGATGCCATCTGACATTAGGAGGCTGCTTATTTAGGTAAGTTTCTATATTTATTTAAATTAAAGTATTTTTGAAAAAATCTTAATTTTTTGGTCAAACACATTTTCTTATTTTTGATTTATTTTGTATAGAAGATAATGCAAAATTATTAAGAATATTACTGAAAAGTCGAAATGATCACAAATATTAAATATTGTATCTAAGTCAAGGTATATTAAACTAGGTAGCCTCAATATGGCAGGCACATTCTACAAATATAAGTATTCTTTATCTTCATTTACCTTAGATGATATTTGAAGTCTCCATATCCTGTAATCAACGCAGTTATTTGGCTTATTTTAGACCAATTAAAACCGATTACTTTAATTGCACCACTGCCAAGAGGATCCATGACCATCATAAGAGCTTGTCTACAATTGGGTTCCTTCATTCACCTTCGCAAATTTACTAAAAAGACCTTTTCCTGTACTTATCCATCATTCAGAGTAATTCTGGGTTCGAATATACAGAACATTGTGGCAGATCCCATTTTAGTGAGTTCCTAGGCATTTATAAGTGTTCCTTATCCCATTGGTTATCAATACAATGAAAATTCCCTTCCCCTGCATTCGACATTCTAAAATGTGATCCAACGTGTATAGAAAACCAAGCGTTTGAGCCTGATAGACGAACACGTACTTCCTACACTCAAGGCGTAGTATTAATTCATATGAACCAGCACCTGCCCTTCCGTCCATAAAAGACCCATCAGTAAAGATACTGATGAAATTTTCTATGCATTCATTGAACATGGATTCATACGCTGTAAGCCTGTGATGTAGCTTTTTGACTAATTTCATTCGAGTCATGTGCTTTATCGGCATATAAGTGTCCCTCTTAACCTCTTTATTGACGAGGTTAAAGATTCGCCTATACCCCAAAACCGACCAAAAACGATACCATGTGCCAAAAGTTTCCAAGAGTCTTAAAACTTTATTGAAATTAAGACTTTATGACAATACGAAACTTAGGACAATCTTGTGAATTGACCAAAAATACAAAGCCCTATATTCCGTGACGCACACTACAATAAACAAACCTAACATTTCATACCTAATTTAAATATTTCCAAAACAGCAAACAAAAAAATTTTGTACTAAAATTGAAAAAAATCGAACCTACTCTTGAATTATTAACTATAACTCCTTCTAAAAGACCGATTTAGCTCATTTTTAATACCAGACATTTCTGATGTAATAAAAATATTCTGACAAAATTTCCTTTTAACCCTTTATCTGGCCATGTAACAGTAATGTCACATACCCTAAAATTTGCCGTATATTGCTGTGTTTTATAAATTTTAATACTTTAGGCGTTGTGACATAACTAGTGCATACCGTGTACAATAAAAAACAAGTAAAATATAACGGGACAACATTATTATCACATATTTTTCTGTGCCAAAATTTTGTTGCTGAAAAAAATTTCAAACTATAACAAGCGTTTAAGTTTTTAGTGCAAAAATCAGACTTACGATATACATATTATTTTCTTGGTTAATAATAAGTGCGTAAGTATATAATAAAGTGATTTTTATAAAATACAACTGAAAGCAAACCATATTCAACTTGTATTTGGTTAATTTCTGTTTGTAACATTTATGTCACATTGCCCAGTAATATGCCTTTTTTTGTTGCCTAGATGCAAATATGTCATTGACGAATGCAAAAATTTTAGAAATTCTTGAGGAAAGTGAGGATGGACTTGATTTTGACGATGATAGTGTGGCTGATCCTGAATATTGTGTAGATGTAGACGACTCAATTTTCAAAGACGTTGCTTATGATCCTGATTATTTAGTAGACGTACAAGGCTCCGTTTTCGAATATGTGACTCCATATTCAGAATCTCCAACTTCGGTCGCTTTACCAAAACAAGCAGCAGAAAGTAGGCAATACCAAAAAAAGCGTTATGAGAATATTCTTTGGAAAAAGAAACAGCTAGTTCTGAACGAGCAACAACTACAATTCAAATTCAATTGAATCTGATTTACAAGCAAAAAAATTCAAAGGACCGGCTCAACATGCTCCACCACCAGCTGTGCGTCAAGACCAGGTTGGTCATTGGCGAGTATGGACCGAAAAGAGAATACGGTGCAAAATGCCAAATTGCCAAGGCGTGTCACAAACTTTGTGCGAAAACTGTGGTGTTGCATTGTGCTATAACAAAAATAATAACTGCTTCCGTGCATTTCATCTATCATAAAATATTAAATACTTTTCAGGCAATGTAACATTTCTGTAACAAACCAGTTTTTTTTTAAATTCACAAGTAAAAAATTTTTTTAAAAAATTTTTGACTAAATATGTGTTTTTATTTTAGTAATAGAAATCGAAAAATAACTATTTGCACTTAAAATGTCAAGTTGCCCGATAAAGGGTTAATACCATTTTTGTTCGACCTCGTTTATTTAAAATACCGGCAGACTGAGATAGATCGTCCTTAAATGAAACCAGGTCTCAGAATATATATAGTTTGTGGACAACATGAAATATACGCTCACAGCATTTTTTTTTTTTTTTGGTGCCTATAAAAATTTGGCTACAAAATCGAATAAAGCAGAAATTAACAAAACAAAAAATATATTACACCGCAAATCAGGAATATTATTTTGCATTTGATTCTTCATTACTTGGAAATTAAATATAAATATTTTAATTTTCTTAAAAATATGTCTGCTATATATTATAAAATTTTCATTTATCCATCCCTGTCGTAGCAACTGTTTCTTTTTTCACTATTAGGCTCTTCTCTAGCACGTCGAAGTGTCTTCCAAAAAAAAAAAATATTAAAAAATATAAAAAGCAGTCAAACAATTCCAACAACAAAAATAATTATGCTTAAAATACGTACATATGTAATAATAAATCTACTTAAGTGTTTTATTATGATTGTTGTTGTAATTTTTTTACGCCACTGAAATAGCATTTTTAATACATAAATTATAAATAATTTTTAAGTTTTTTTTGTTTCATATATTTTTCAAAAATATAAGGAGAAAATGAGAGAACCCCCATCACCATCTCCATCAGCAGCATCAACATTTCAACTGTCAGAGGCAGCATTATTATTGGCAGTTTCTTGTTTCAATTTTTAGCAGAAGCATCTAATAAAACATGTGCTGGGGAAAAATTGAGTGGTGTTATAAAACTAATGGAGCAAAAGTGTGCGCATAGAAATATTTTAAATATTTGCACCCTATATGAGGTAAATAAACGTATTAAGTATGTATGTATATGCAAACCAAAGTTTTTATTCAAGTACAAATTTTCTTCTGAAATTTACTTTTGATTGTTAAAATATAAGCAGGGGAAAAAGACTGTTTTTTCTCTTTAATAAGTTTATCCGAAAAAAAAAACAAAAATATTTAATAGAAAACTTGCGTTTGTTTAAAAAAGTTAAAATTTTTCACGGTTTTACAAAATGGACGCATTTTAATACAATGCAAAATTACATTTAGCGCCATCTAAACGTTGAAAGGCAGATAAATACAAGTAAGAATACTATGTTCGGCCTCATCGAATCTGAAAATACCCTTCGTCATCATATCATATCATAACATATCACATCGTAGTTTAGCCTACCCGACACTATCTTTGATTTAAAATTTGAACATAGTTAGTTGCATTTCACTAGTCAAGCCCCTTTATTTGATACCCATATTGATGGGATTGAGAAAAAAATTATACTTCATCTTGTTTAGGACGCCAGTTATTCAAATTTCCAATAATTTTTGTATAGTTTACTTAAATTACTATATTTGACAATTTTTTTAAAAACGCCACTTTTATAAAGTTTATTATATTCTACTGATCAAACCCTTTTGTTTAATACCAATATTGAGGGGGTTGAAATGGGTACATTTTAAATTATTACAGGCGACTCATATATAAAGTTATTGTACGCCATTTTGAAGTGGCGCCGATTGTGGATTTTAAAATTTTTTAGTATGTAATTTTTTGCTAGTCTAACCCTTTCATTCGATACCTATATTGGCTGCCTCGGTTGTATAGAAGCTAAAAAAATCAATTTTCTTTAGTAAATTTAAGTGTGTCTATATCTCAGTTAGTTTTAAACCGATTTGTCAGTTTTTCTTAGCAACAGTTTTCGAGACTTCGGTTTGTGTTTAGGCGTCTTTAGTTAATTCTTTAGTTTGTCCAAAAATTAATTACGACTTTTAGTAACTGGACACATTTGATTGAACAAATATAAACTTTTAAAAATTATTATAACTTTCCTGATTAGTCACCGATTTTAACGAATAGCCCTAGAGCCAAATAATACCTGCAAATATTAGCATGCATGTCTAGTAATTATACTAGGTCTTTTTTAGAAAGTATCGAAAAAATAGGTAGTGGTGCTTATTTGCTCATAAATAGGAAATTAATTGTGCAATTTTGCTGGATTTCAATAGCGATTCATTCCTTCGAAAAGTAGATTTCAACCAACATACGGACAGACGAATACTGCTTATTCCCCTGGTCATAAGCTTTCAGAAAATATATACTTTATGGTGTAGAAATTTAATATTGTATAAATTGCGAACGAAATTACAGAGCAATATAGACCTTTTACACCACAGCGGAAATGCATAAAAATATGATTAATTTGACTTAAAAGATTTTTGTTTAGTCCAAGTTACTTGATATCTTTAAAGGTTTTAATCAGAAAAAATATAACCACTTGTAATAATATTTGTAAGTAAATAATTTAACTGAAGTATTTCGTACAATCAATCTGACAAAAGGTTCTAGACTAATGCTGCGATATACCTTGAAACCTATTCAATGTTCCAAAAGCGCAATATGAAAAAAACCGAAGCGAATTTAAATAAAATAATTTTGCAATCTCATTAACATATGGACATTTTCATGAATATGCCAAACACGACTGTAACAATAAAACTCTTAAAGGTTTCCAACATAAGTTTATTGATAAAAAAAACTCTCAAATTTTACTATGCGCAGGTATTAAAAGCTTATTAAATTATTTTAAGAGCAATAATTATCTCGTTGACTTATTTTAAAGAATTGCAATCAACTATTTTTTTAGCGACTAAATTGTTAAAATAAATTGTAATTGTAAATATTCTTTAAAAATAAGAAAACAACAACAATTAACAAGATCTATAAGAAACAAGAAAATATGGAGTCCAATTAGCGGTATTTTTTTTTTTTTATTTCCCTTGGATGTTATTTTAATGTCACGTACGTAGTGCAAAAACATTATTTGTCTCCGTCATTCGTATTTGAACAGTCGCAAGAGCACCTTATTTAGAATTTAACTTTTTATCTTAACATAATATAAGTTTAATTGCCTAAGAATACTATTAGAGAAAACTCTGTCACGTACAATATGTCACGAACGATATTAAATTGAATTAATTATAAAATCATTTAAAGATTGTTTTCAATTAAGTATTTGGAAGCAAAATATTTGGTTTAGTGTAAGAAATGAAAATAAATAAAAAATACCTCCCAAGATTCGCAGATTTTTTTCATTTTTCCATATATACCTCAAAATCACTTCTGTTTTATGTCACGTACGATATATTCTTATTTTTTTTGGATATTTTAGACAACAATGATTCGAATATAATTAATTTTTTTTCCTAAAATAAAGTACCCTTAGAATGGAACATAAAGCTCTTATTTTGTTTCAGTTACTCTTACTTTTGCAAAAATTACTCCACTTTATAGAATTACAAATGTCACGTACAATGACATGGAAATACCCATATGGCATGAAATTGACTTACAAATTTTATATAACAAAACTCGTGTTTGCCAGTGTTTTTCATAAAATCTGTTTTTATATAAAATTTAAAACAAAAATATTTGTGTAAAAAAAATACTAAAAAAATAGTTTTTTTTAAATATATTTTTAAATAAAATTAAAAAAAAAAATATTTTTATACTGGAAATTTGCCATATATTAAGAAAATTTATTTGTTTTTTGATATTTATTTAAAAAGTTTTTTTTATAAATTTTTTTTTTAAATTGATTGTTTACTTTTTAAAAAATTTTTCCTTAATCTTAATTAATTTTTAACATATTTATTAACGATAAAAAATTTGATTCTTTAAAATATGTTCTCTTCAGGAAATTTAAAACGAACTTAGTGATGACTACAATACTTAAATAAAAAATTATTCATAATTTTATTTTTTATTTAATATTTTGTTACAAATTTCGCTTTGTTAAAAAAACTGTGCGCTCCTCCTTGGTTCGACACTTATTTCTTCTCTTTAAAAATTGCAAACATTTCATTTTAGTAGCCGCGTAGTACTTATTTTTAAAACTTTTATGATACAACCATGAACATAAATATGAATACGAGAGTATGATCT
Organism: Phyto melanocephala; assembly: GCA_941918925.1. Lineage (NCBI taxonomy): Eukaryota > Metazoa > Arthropoda > Insecta > Diptera > Rhinophoridae > Phyto > Phyto melanocephala. The sequence continues at coordinate 111,149,237 of OW799237.1, forward strand.
TCATCATAGTGGTTCGTCATAGAGTATTGTTAGCATGGGTGGTAAAAGTTTCCCTACAACTTGCCACAACTTGATGGGGCTCATTAATAATTTTTCTTTAAGTAAAAAAACAACAACAAATCTCTTGCATACATTTAAAGTTATTTTTATTGTGTCGTAAATAATTTTATGCCAAACGACATATTAGCAATATGTTAAAATTAAAAAATCAAACAAAAAAATACAAACAAAAATCAGAAATCATAAATGTAAAAACCACAATTATTAGTTAAAATTAAAATAGTTTTAATTACTAATGTTCAAACTTTTGTATTTAAGTTGTAATTATTATTAAGACTAACTAACATTTTAATTTTAAGGTAATAATTAAAAATAAAAAAATTTAAAGTAGTGATAGAAAAATTATATATTTTGCTCTATTAGCACTAGGAAAACCCATAAAGAATAGTGTACACCGAAACCCAAATTATTGCAAAATAATATTCGGGAATTATAAAACAACAAACATTTTGTAAAGCAAATTTCTTTTAACTGCACATTCAAATAACTGTTTGATTTTTTCAAACACAAACATATCAAGTATTTCTATTTTTTGTTTATAATAATCTATTCTATTACTCAAACGTATTCAATTTATCATATTCAAAAATATTTATAATATTTTTCACAAGCTAATTTTTTTTAAACCCGCCGATCTTTTCAATCAACAAAATTTGTTTAATGTTTAATATTTTTTTTGGTTTATTGCCTACATAATCTAAGTGTCTTCTGTTTTCTCTAATCGCTTTTTGGTGGTAAGTGGCGTCAATTTAATAACTCTTTTGTTGGGTATTTTTTTGGGTGTAAGTGTGTCTCTGTTTGTAGCCTTTAACGGCTTAACTACTTTAAAGACTTTAATCGGTAGCCCAAACACGTTCGTAATAGAATCAATAAAAATTTCAACTATTAGATGATTTTAAATATTAATTTTTAGTTTCTTTTTGATTGTGGTCTTTTATTGATCATTTACATGCTATTGAATTGTAATGTGTCCAAGAAGACCCACCACGTTGTCAGTGGCGGTGAGTGAGTGGGTGTAATCTAATGTTAAAAGTAATAAAAATTTATTTGTTTATTAAAATTAAAATTAGGATTTAATAATTCTATTAAGTTAAATTATACAAATTTTTATGGGAAAAATGTCGGTAGAAAACATTTGGTGTTTATGCCATACATTAGCATCTATGCGTAGGTGGGGATGTGAATGGTAGCCACCTTAAAGTAAAGCAATTAAATTAGAGTCACTTCTTTATTCTGTCATCGAATTAATTATTTGATGTAATTTGTCACACAGTTTTTTGTTGGCTCAAACTCAATACCTCAAGTTGTGGATTATCCATTAACCAGTACGCAAACAATTTTATTAAAAACTGGATGTATTGACTTAGAGCCTGAAAAATCAATAAAATTCTAGAAATTTTATTTTTAAATCCCCTTTTTAAACACATTGCTCTTGCGATGGAGTGTAAGATTTAATATGGCTAAAATTCATATTGATAAGAAGTGCAGAAGGTCAAAATGTTTTTTATTTTAAAAAGTATTCTTATTCTATATATGTAAATAAAATTCAAATGTCAATCGTTGGTAATCGCATCTCTTAAGAGCCGCTGCACCGATTTCGCTAAGTCTTTTTTTAATATTTTTCATAATTGAAAATTTAACACGCCTTCTCTTACGCCCATATTTTTCATTTATTTTAAATCGAAGAAGGGGTGGATCGATTTGTCTAATTTTTTTAATAATTTGTATTTTGTAATGGATGTTATAATAAGACCTTCCATAGTTAAGGTAAAAATTAGCTGGGAAAGTCTGCTGGGGGTGGCATCTTCTATATAAAGAAAATATATTTTATGAAATATCTTAAAAAGTCTGCAATCTTTAAGCTTTGTGTGCTTTATTTCAATCTTATTTGTCTTATTACAAAGAAAAATCCATATGATCGAAGCAGGGGAAGTGATATTCCCATACGAAAAAAACTTTTTAAAACATATTTCTAGAAGCATAAATGTTACAATTTCTTATTCTGGTACTACGTTTTAATAAAAATTTTATATCTCATTAAAAAATTGGTTAGGATGGACTTAGTGGGCGTGGCACCTCCCATTCAAAGAAACATTATTTAATGGCATATCTGCAAAACTAAAACTAATTGTAAAGTTTTTAAATTGTTTGCGATATCAGCTAACATTTTCGGAAGCATAGTCGATAGGATCAGAACAGGGGACATGGTATCACCCATACCAAAAAATACATATAATGTCATTTCTAAAAAAAATTTAATTGATATTGGCTTAAACTTAATATGGGGTACTTTCGATAACAACTTCCTTCTTATAACTGAAAATATCAAGGATGAGAGAAGGAAGAATGATGCTCTCATACACAGAAAGTATCCCCAACAATGCAAAAACTTTGTTGTGGCCAGAGCATATTAACTCATCAGGTAATTGCAGTTCGGAGAGAATTTTTTTGTTTGTATTTTGTATGTATTAAGTTTGACATTTGAAATAAACGAAAGCGGAGAGAAAATTGTTTTTTATCTATAGACTTTGACATCTGAATTTAAAAAAAGGGAAGAAAAATTAATCAGCTGACGAAACAAGACTACTCGATGAATAATTGTGCCTTGGTTGTGGCCGGAAAAGCCATTCGAACTCTACTAGTCTTAAAAATATATTAATAGGCAAATTGATTTCTGGTAACACATTTTACGCTCACAGTATTAAAAAATAAATAAATGAAAAATATTCTATTTAAAAGGAATTTTCTTGCTGATGTTCTAGATTGTTTTGTTGGTTGCGGTGCCAGCCCAGCTGACTATTTTTTGTGTCCCAATCTATGGCAAACTCCAAATATAAGAAGAGAAATTTCAGTCGAAAAAACTGTCAAACTCCATATACAAATTCTGTCTGTCTGCGCTATACTCTATTTGATAACACCATGATGTGGACAAAATATATCTTAACGATTGACAATTTGTCCAGACATAAAATAATGAAAGTAACTGGTTTTTGCATTGTTCAGATGATTTTTGCCATTATTATTTTACGCTACGTAAAGCTGTCAGTTACGTGTTATCAATCTATGACTTACAAAACATTTCGTTGGCTGTACAAAATATTTCCCGACTGTTATGCAAAATTTTTTTTTTTTAATTTTCTGTTCTAAGATAATTTTCTACATAAGCAGCAATAGAAAATTGACTTTAAGCTTAATCACTGCCAAAGATATTAAGATCTAAAATAAAAATTACGGTAGAAAATTCAAGTACAGTATTTGTTTAAAAAAAAGAAGCACCAGTGTTTAGTGTCAAAATATAATAGATTTTATCTTGTGATGAATTTTAAATATTTTTTTTTTGCATGGATATACTCGTTATGCTCCAGTTCTGTTTAATCAATAATATGTATTTAGAAAACAAAAAAAAAAAAAAATACATGCATAGTTAGAGCTTTAGTTTAAATATACATAAATGCTCGCTTCTACGTAAGTCAGTCATATTTAAGCAATTTGAAAAATATTTATCTTCATTTAAAGTCAGCTCAATAAGATATCAACAGCAAAGGAGTAATGAAACGAAGGTAAATAAATAAATAAACTAAATATGTAATTAACACCTAATTGAGAACTCTTAGCATAGTGTTAATAGTTTCGAGCGAGCCGCAAGTTGGAGAAGGGAAAAATCAAGTGTCACAAGACTAAAGATCTTCGTAGTTTACATCCATTCAAAATTGAAAGCAAAGTTGTTAAATAAGAATATGTATTTAAGTATTTATTTTTTAAATTTTGTTTACCTTAAGTCAGAGTAACACAACCTTTTAGAAAACACTGACGTTTTTCTTCAAAGTAGAAAATTTATCAAATGTTAAAAATAAAATAAATGGTACTACGTATTTTGCAGATTATTTTTTAATTTTTTTTTATTTGAAACTGACCCAAAAAAAAATTTTAAATTTAAAGTTTTTTATACCCTGCACATGTGGTGCCATGCAGCTTTGTCAATCCGTTGATAATTTCTATATTATTCATTTTCGACTCTATAAAAATATATATTTTCAGAATACCTATTATTAGGAAAGTCGATTGAGTGATGACCATCTGTTCTGATATCAGCAAGAAAATTCTCAGATAATTCATTAACACCCTTGTTACTATTTATATGTACTATTTATAACCCTCTTGGGCTATTTGTAGAAAGTTTTAGACATATCGGTTACTAATACGCAAAGTTATGGATAAAAACATTTTTAAAAAATATATTTTTTTTTAATACATCAAGTTACTAAAGCAAAATATTAAAATTTAATGAAAATTAAGGACATTATTTTAATTATTAAAAGCCTTGAGCTGAAATAATTTTAGACACCACGTCGCTAGTCGTGTTCTCTAAATATATTTCAGGGATAAGCTAGCAAATTGATTTGAAACTGACTGAGATAAAGAGTGAGTCAAAAAACCATTATACTCGTATTTAGTTAAATAAAACGTAAACCATCAATATAAAAATTCTCAAAAATACGTAAATTTATTCAAATATTGTAGAAATTTATTAAATATTAAAAAAAATTGGCATTTTACTCGGTATTTACGAATTGATCTACTTTTTGCGAAAATCCTTACATTAAAAATTTTATAGTTGCTTCCGTTACCTAAAACACAACTGACCCGGTGATTTTCCTAAAATTTACAAGCGAAAGTTGATTTTTATTTATCTTCAAGATATCAATGAAATAGCATGATTAGCAGAACATACTCAATTTATACGCCGTAAACACAATGGCTGATATATATTATATATTTTTAACCATATACATATATTTAAAATTAATAAAGCAAGAGTTGCCTTCCAATCAGTGCATAAGGTATGGAAAACCAACACCATCAGTAGGAAAACAAAACTGCTGCTCTTTGAATGCAGTGTAAAGTCTGTGCTGTTGTATGGCTTAACTACATGGGGAATAACAGAGTCCAATTTAAGAAAACTACAAGGTTTTATAAACCAATGCTTGCGCCGGATTCTTTGTATTTTCTGGCCAAACACCATGTCAACGGTAGACCTCTTAAAAGTTACAAGCAATATTTCAATTGAAAACGAAATAAAGAAACGTAAATGGACATTGATTGGTTATGTTTTGAGAAGACCTGAAAATGATATCACCCGATCAGCACTTTAATGGAACCCTCATGGCCATCGTTGACCTGGAAGACCACACACTACGTGGATACGAGCTGTCAAACAAGAATGCAATATTGTTAATAAGTCATGGAATCAAATTAAGTATCTTGCCAGGGATCAAAGAAAATGGAAGGAAATGGAAATAGAGTGCCCCATAATTAGGGAAATATTTGAATTTGTCGCCATTTGTGCAGTACAGTTTTGGAAATTCTTAAAAAAAAAACAATTCAATAACTGACAGCTTAGGGCTAGGAATAATGGAGCGTTACACGATAGAACAACGTGTCTTTATTATTGAACAAATACTGTGTGATGTCGCGATATCGAACACCAGTAACAGTTACTGCCTGACCAACCTCATTTTTAAAAAAGTGTAGTTCAATTAGGCCTCTAGCTCTAAACCTACACCAAACCGAGACACGCTGTGAATGAGACAATCACATGTGGCTTCTCAGAACACCAAGTTACGAAATTTTTGGACTGCTGCCGACAGGCTTTCATTGAAATTGAAAAAAAGTTGTGGTTGTTGTTTTTGTTTACTTTAATATTTTCTTGTTTTGTATTTTAGTTTAAACATTATGGCCACCGTACTTAAACTTTAAGTGTTAAATAAAACGATAATTATAAATAGTTACTTATTTCAATGGATTCGAACAAATCTCTGATAAACAATTACTTTCAAGTTTCGTATTAAAAAATCAAGCCATTGCTTGTGTTAGGCTTTGAAAATAATGTTGTTTAATAATAACAAGTCATTGCCTAGTTTTTGCTGGGCCTCATACAAAACACTAAAAAAATAAACTATGTGGAGACAACTATGAATCTTCTTAAGATCTTGCTATCTACATAAAAACTCTAAAAGCGTATTTTAAATATTTCTTCTAGTGTTATTTAAAACACAAATCGTTATTTCTTGAATTAATTATTATTGGACACCAGAATCTCAAGAAAGTCCAGCGATTCCTAACACTATAGAGTAAAATAAAACTTCACATTAAGGTTTTATTTGATGTGGGCCTTTGCATATGCAATAATAATTTGATTTGCATTGAAATTGCCACGCCCACTAGCATAATTTCATTGCCACCGGAACTCAATGTATTTGTAAGATTGTACTAGAATTGGATGAATCGAAGTATATACTTAAAAAAGCAATACATTAAACACAGCAAATGTAGAGAAAAAATAAAATTCATTTAACGTTTTCAAGCTAAATAAAACTGTTTAATTAAAAATGATTTCAAAGCGTGTGTAACGCTTTACGCTTAACGAATTAATATCAAATGGTTTAACGAGATGTGACAGAAGCAATTTTTAAATAAATTCAAACAAACAATAACAACATTTGAGAACAAGTTTATAATAAAATCATTTCTCAATTTAAAATAAAAATGTTAAAAATATGTATTATATTTGTGTATGTCTTGAATTAGAATATTTTTGTGGCAATTTTTAACACTTAAAGCATTAAAAATACTGAAGTCAATTAATCAAATGTTTTAATTTTTTAACCCTTCACACAGTGAAAAAGGGTATATATAGGTTTGTCATTCCGTGTGAAATTTCTACAATTTTCATTTCCGACTCCATAAAGTATATATTTTCTGAAAGCTTATGAATAGGGGAGGGGGATTAAGCTCTGTCAGTATGTCCGTCTGACCGTCTGTACGTGTGTATGTTGAAATCAACTTTTTGAAGCCCCCCGACATTGCTTGGACCCGGGTGAGGTATTAAAATATCAGAAATATTCGGGAGTAGAACCGTATTGAAAATCAGAAACATCGGTACATAAACAACTGAGATATGAGCAAAAACCAACGACCACCTCGATTTTTTATTCACAAAAAAAACATTACAACAACAACATACATACATACATACAAACGTGTATACTGGTTAGAGAAAACGTGGCATCGAATCCCAGCTGAGCCAAAAAAATTTTTTTTTTATTTTTTTTTATTTTTTATTTAATATATTATTTATATTTTTATTAATTTTTTTTTAAATTTTTTTTTTAATTTTTTTTTATATTTATTATATATATTTTAATTATTTAAAAAAAAATTTTTTTTTAATTTTTTTTTCAATATTTTTTTTTTAATTTTTTTTAAATTTATTTTTATTTTTTTTTTATTTTTTTTTAAACATACATACGTAAATTTATAATTTTACAATGGGATGTTTTATATATGTATGTTTTTTATATGTATGTACGTATTTTATTATTTACTGTTATTGCATGACTACACGTTGTGAAGGGTATATAAGATTCGGCATGGCCGAATATAGCGCTCTTAATTTTTTTTTTTTTTTTCACAAAATAATTTTTCATATGAATTTTAAACGGTGCCAAAAGGTAAACATCTCCCTGCGCGTAGTATGATTTTCGCTTTAATTTCAATATAAATTTGACATTTGGTGCTGACCATAAAGTTAAAAAAATATATGTTAACATGTACTCATCTTGTTTATTTATCTTAAAGAGAAATGTCGCCTTATGTGTGTGTGTGTGTATGTACATATGTACACTCTTAATTGTTTGGCTTTAAAAACGTTTAAATTTCTTTTTGTCTTTTTTTATTATTATATTTTAAGTTTCGTTAAACAATTTAAAAACTGTTGCAATGATTGTTAACAATAGTTGTTAACTTGTTCATGTAGAAGAGTTGTTTTGTTGTATAAGTAAATATGACCATATTTGCATATGAGGCGCCTTCTTCTTCATCATTATCATCATGTAATATTTAACGAGTACATTTGTAACTACTTGCTACATGTTTGTTGTAATCCATACAAACATTGTGTACTGTATAGTGTATGCATGCACAAAAAAAAAACATTTAAACAAATGTGTATAAACTCATATGTAAATATAAACAAATAAAATAAAGTATTTAAATGGGTTTAATTTTACAACTAAGTATTTGTAAAGCTTAGCGCCATCACTTAGCACTTCTTTTATTCTCTTCATTCTTCTAACCAGAGTTTGTTTATAATTTTTGTTTTTTTTTTTGTTTTCGTTTCTTTTCTTTTTTAAGGTTTTTTGTTTTTGTTATTTTTATACCCTTTACACGAGTGTTTAAAAGGGTATATATAAGTAAGTCATTGCGTTTGTGATTACTACAATATTCAGTTTAGATCCTTTAAAGTAAATATATTCTAAGTCCTTATAAATAAAGTAATTTGTTTAGCCTAGTCCATCTGTCCGTGTGTATGTTGAAATCATTTGTCTGATGCCCCCACAAACACTTAATAGTCCTATATGGTAGCAGTTTATTGGATATGCTTTTAAGGATTTGTCTATTGAAAATCAGACATTTGGGCATATACCGAGCTGAGATATGAGCAAAAGAACACGATTACCTCTGTTTTTTACCCAAACTAAGTCAAATTTGACTTCTGCCAGATAACTTCTTGGCGCACTTATTGAATGTCACTATAAGATATTCATATATAGAACATAAATGGAAAATATTGGGTTAATCGGTTCATTACCGAAAGCGATTTTTTATTGATATTGCAGCAATAAAATTTGATTTAATAACAAAAGCAAGCTGTGAATGATTTACACTTAATTTTATATGTATGTGCAGGATGGCACATGTGTGAGTTTTTATTTTACTTTCAAACAAAATCTTTAACTAGTAACTATTTGAACCAGTCATATAACTAGTTGTAACGAGGCTGTAGCATTGACTAAAACAAACAACCTCACCATCGCAAAATTGAAGACTATTTCGTTTTTCAGACATAAATCTTATTATCGATTTAATATAATAGTGTGTTGGTGCAGTGGTTCGAGCGTAGAACTTCAAATTCAAGATATCATGGATCGAATCTTGGCTGAGACAAGAGTAATTTCTTAGCGTTTGATGGTTAAATTGCTGAGTAAAATGCATATTAAATTTTTTTTCAATGTTTGTGATGTGAACACACTCACTCAGCACTCTCTAACCAAAACTAGTATTTAAACTAGTACAATGCTATATACAAACGAACTAGTTGAAGTTCTACGTTAACCTAATGGGGTCGTGTGTTAATCTTATGTTAAAATCGATAGTTTAATATAAAAAAGTACAGATATGTAGCTAGTCTGAAGTTAAAAGGAACTTGTATATTTCTAACCACATACTAGTTACTTTATCTGCAGGGTTATCATCAACAGCATAGCTTAAGCAAGTGTAAATAAGAGAAAGGTTTACAAACATCTGTTGTGTATGTATTTTTGGACTGAAATACATTTCGTGTAATATCAAAATCTTACCACATGCAGGCATTACGACTATTTTAAAAAATAAAACCAAAGTGCTGAGCAATTTAGTGACGTCAAACCCACATGTGCATGTGGCTTTTTACATTTCGTGTACTAACGGTTTTATATTTATATTTCTATGGATGCATAAATACAGATTTGTGAAGGGTACATAAGATTTGGCACAGCCGAATATAGCGCTCTTACTTGTTGTCATTAATGTTGTTTTCCCGCCTAATATTGTAAATACTTCAAGTAAATAAAAGTGTTTAACAGTGTTTACATATTTGCTTGTTTAAACCCTTTATTTCATTTGCGTTTTTAAGTACTTTTTAACTACTTGAGGTTAGTTTTGTAATCGAACGAATTAGTGAGTGAGAGTGCGTGTGTGTGTGTTTTTATTGTGAACGTAAAAGTTTGTTTGTTTAGGTCCATCAAACTTATTTGTTTGTTAAATGTTAAATCATTATTTGCGGAATAAAGGATCAAACGTTCGACTGACTGACTGACTGTCTGATCGACCAGTTACCGAAATTTGGTCTTAAGGTTTTTCTAGAAATTGAAAATGCTAGTGCATTGTGATCACTTTTATTTTTTTATTGTCGTAACTTGACATTAAGTAAATAGTTGTCGTTATATTTATATTTCAATTTTGTTTTGAATTATAGTTATTGAAAACTTATTTATGTGAACTCTTCTTTCTACGTAAAGACTTACTTATTTATGTAAAGTGCTTTCTTTCCCAGGAACAAAAAACTTAGAAAAGAATATTGTTCTTGAGAAATTTATTAGGAAAACTTTTCTTTGTGATCCAGCTCTTAGTAAATGACTTTAATTTATGCAGTAAATTGTGTTGGTATATGAAGCATATGTAGGTTTTGTGTAAAATGATAAGAAGAGTAGTGTTTGGGGATATTTAATTTCAATTTTAGTACATTACTAGCTTGAACCCGCAACTTCGTCTGCGTAGTTATAGGATAAAAGTAAGACTTAGTATTCACCTAGATTGTTATTTATATGTTTGTCAAATTTATGCAAACATTCACATTTATTATACCTATTAAGGCTTGGTTACCCGACCGGAATGTAATGTTTCCTTAACGGAACGCAACGGCAGATCGTTTTTGTTGTATGTAAAACAGTTCGAGCAGTTATAGTAATGTAATGTGATGTTGCTGTAACGTCCGAACCTGTTAAAAATAGAAAATCATTACGTTTCTACGTGACATTTATTAAAAGTGCGTCAACATGTTGATTCTAAAAGTAACTTAAATGGAAAATACTTTGTAAAAAACATATAAGAAATTAATATAAAAAATGTTCTAAAAATTGGGAATTATATACAAATGCTTGTACATATATATAAACATATAAATAAAGTGGGTACATAATATTCTGTAGAAAGTTTTTTTTTAAAATTTCATAATAAGTTGTAAAAAAAAAGAACGATCAAATTTTATTTAGAGGATTTTATATATACTTTACATGTGTTAAAAATAATTGTTAAATCTTGTTAAATCGTAGTTTTTGATTTTTTTTTTTTAATTTTTAATAAAAAATAAAATATACATATATATATACATGTATATATATTTGTTTCCTTTTATTTACATAATTCGAAATGCTGTAACACGGCCTTATATAAACGTTACAATTGGTTTTATAACTGGTTTATTTTTTACAACAAATCGCAAACATGAATCTTCTATATATATGAAAGTGAAACTCTGTGTGTGTGTGTGTGTGTGTGTGTTAGCTATAGATTCCGAAACTGTAAAACCGATCGGACTCAAACTTTGGCAAGTTGTTGTACACATACCAAGGAGTGTTTATGGATGGAAAAAAGTGGGCGGGGCCACGCCCATAAAAATTAGTTATCAGTTTTAGCTACTTGCACTTGACCGATTTTTCTGAAACTTTGCACACATATTGTGCTGTCATGACTAAATAATTTTGTGATAAGAAAAGTGGGCGGGGCCACGCCCCTAAAAAAATTTTAATTTTGAGGTACTTGCACTGGACCGATTTTTCTGAAACTTTGCACACATACTAAGCTGTCATAACCATTTAATTTCATGATTAGAAAAGTGGGCAGGGCTACGCCCATAAAAAAAGGTTATAATTTTGAGGTACTTGCACAAAACCGATTTTTTTGAAACTTTGCACACATATCGAGCTGTCATGACTTAATAATTTCGTGATTAGAAAAGTGGGCAGTGCCACGCCCATAAGAAATAGGTATCATTTTGAGGTACTTGCACTGGACCGATTATTCTGAAACTTTGCACACATATTGAGCTGTTATGACTTTAGAACTTCGTGATAAGAAAAGTGGGCAGGGACACGCCCATAAAAACAATTATAATTTTGATAATTTTTGCACTGGTCCGATTCTTCTGAAACTTTGCACACATATTGAGCTGTTATGACTTTACAATTTCGTGATTAGAAAAGTGGGCAATGCCACGCCCATAAAAAAAATTATAATATTTAGGCTTTTGCACTTGATATTCAATTAAAGTTCAGAATGCATTTCGATTCATTAAGGGGCGTAGCAACGCGCGCCGGGTTTGGCTAGTATATATATAAAAGTGAAACTCTGTGTGTGTGTGTGTGTGTTAGCTATTGACTCCGAAACTGTAAAACCGATCGGACTCAAACTTTGGCAAGTTGTTGTACACATACCAGGGAGTGTTTATGGGTTGAAAAAAGTGGGCGGGGCCACGCCCATAAAAATTAGTTATCAGTTTGAGCTACTTGCACTTGACTGATTTTTCTGAAACTTTGCACAAATATTGAGCTGTCATGACTAAATAATTTCGAGGTAGGAAAAGTGGGCGGGGCCACGCCCCTAAAAAAGTTTTAATTTTGAGGTACTTGCACTGGACCGATTTTTCTGAAACTTTCCACACATACTAAGCTGTCATAACCATATAATTTTGTGATTAGAAAAGTGGGCAGGGCCACGCCCATAAAAAAAAGGTTAAAATTTTGAGGTACTTGCACCAGACCGATTATTCTGAAACTTTGCACACATATTGAACTGTTATGACTTTACAATTTCGTGATTAGAAAAGTGGGCAATGCCACGCCCATAAAAAAATTATAATTTTTAGGTTTTTGCACTTGATATTAAATTAAAATTCAGAATGCATTTCGTTTCATTAAGGGGCGTAGCGACGCGCGCCGGGTTTGGCTAGTAATAAATATAATTCCAAAAAAATAATATTTACGTTCTTCATGTACATTTCAAGCAAAATATACTATAAACGTTCACGCACGAAGTAATTTTTAATCTCTTTTAATCACGCATGCTCACGAAGAACATTTTTTAATCACGCACATTCTCTCATTATTTTTACTTATACAGGTGGCGGTGCCAAACTAGCTGATTATTTTTTTGTGTGCCAATGTTTGTCAAACTCCATATACCTATAAAAAGGGATTTCAGTGCCAAGAATTGTCAAACTCCATATATAAAAGAGAGAGAGACCAAAAATACTCTCCTTTACGCCGTCATTTTATATAATTACACCATGCTTGCAGCGTAACAGGAATGAGTCTCTGGTGGGAATCGAATTTGCGACTCCACTACTAGTCCACACTACTGACTAGTTCACCTTTTGAAAAAAATATTTATAACTACTCTTAGATCTCAAGCTGAATTAAATGAAGCGCGTAAAAGATATACATGTTCATACTGAAACTGTTACTATTTAGAAACTAGTGTGTCGAATCAAAATTTAAACGATTTAAAAACTCGCTATAGAACCCGTGAATACATTTTCCTAATTAGTTCTTCATATAGAGATCCTAAAATTGCAAGACCGTTTAAGGTTTTTAAATCTACAATATTTAGCACAATTAAAAAGAAACTCAAATTAGCGACACCAAGAATGTCGATGAAGCGTGCAGCATCACAGAAAATTCGTATTCCATTCTGTTGGTGTCTAACATTAACAATAACCACAAGATGCTATAAACACATAGACGACTGCAGGCTGCCCACTACAATATGTCAAAAATAAAATACACGCGTTTATATAGAGACGATTATTTTGAAGCCATCACAGCAGCACAACTGCACGGCTATATTTTTGCGGTTGTGCCCACTTAGGCTAATTTCTATTTTTGTAAGCGGCAATAAGCAGATTCAGTGATGTCAATATAAAAAAAAATGTTAAATTTATATGAGATTAAAAATATCTAACTTTATTTGTTTGTAACTATAGAATATTTCAAAGCTAATCCCATTGCAATGGCAGAAATCTTGCGCCCAATCTACGAACTAGTCTGGACTACTGAAGATTTTCCTTCCGACTGGAAAGAGGCCATAATTATTAAAATCCCGAAAAAAGGGGATAAGAAGATTTGCAATAACTGGCGTGGTATCTCGTTATTGCCGGCAGTTTTTAAAATATTTAACCAAATCATACTAGACAGAATAGCAGAAGCTCTAGATAAAAACATCCGTAACACCCAAGCGGGCTTTCGTCCTGGTAGGTCATGCATAGACCAAATCAATACGGTTCGAATCTTAATTGAACAGGCAGCAGAATTTAATGCAACTATGTACTTGACCTTTGTTGATTACGAAAAAGCCTTTGATGCTCTGAAGAGAGAATTTATTTGGACGGCGCTAGATGCAAGGGGTATTCCTCAAAAGCTAATAAACATTCTAAGGCATAGCTACGAAGGTTCTACGTGTAGGGTTGTACATGATGGTGCGTTAAGCGATAGCTTTGAAACAAAATGGGGTGTACGACAAGGGTGCGCTCTCTCACCGCTTTTATTTATAACTGTAATGGATGTAATATTTGACGCTGTTGATACATTATCAGTGGGACTGAATTGGGGTATGTGCAGCAAATTAGCGCATCTAGAGTATGCCGACGATGTAGTCCTTCTGTCCAACAAAAACTCAGAAATGCAATCTCTTTTAACATCCCTTACGGAAGAATCAACTAAAGTAGGACTTAAAGCCAATATTAACAAAACTAAAACTATGAGAATTAATGCGGTAAACACATCCCAGTTCGCAGTCAATCAGCAGGAGATCAGTGAAGTAACCAGTTTTGAGTATCTCGGCAGCATTATAAGCACTAATGGGGGAACAATACTTGACGTAGAAAGCCGACTAAAGAAAGCTAAAGGCAGGTTCGCAATGCTGTTTAAAGTATGGAGGTCAAACACAATTAACACAGCAACGAAGATAAGAATTTTTGACGCCTGCGTAAAATCCATCCTGTTATATGGATGTGAAACATGGTTTCTCACAAAAGATATATCTCAGAAATTACAGACATTCATCAATAGATGTCTTCGCAATATTTTAAGAATATGGTGGCCTCAAACAATAACTAACGAAAATCTGCTACTAAGAACTAATCAAGTAAAGATTGAAAGCGAAATAAAGAAACGTAAATATGGATGGTTGGGACACACACTAAGGAAAGAAAGATCCGAGGTCCCACATGCAGCACTTGAGTGGAACCCACAGGGGTATCGAAGCATCGGCCGACCGAAAACATCTTGGAGAAATACGGTGGCCAAGGAAACAAATAAATCCTACAACCAGTTGCGATACATAGCTAGGGTGAGGGAAGACTGGAAGATATATGTAAAAAACATTTGTAAATAGACTAAGTTCTAATTAAAATTTGTTAATGGATTGTAATTAATGAACATGTCTTAATAATAATAATAATAATAATATTTGTTTTTAAATTTGTAATTGGTATACGTGCTTTAACAACAAGCGATTTTATTTTTAAGAAAGCGAAATACTTTAAGTGGCACATTTAAGTGAAATGTACATTTATTTAAAAAACAGCTGTTCGTCAATTTCAATTTTTCATTCATTTTTTGGTTTGTGTTGATTATAGTTGGTAAGTATTAAATATTCATCTTATTGTTATTTTTTTAATTAAATTCATATATTTCAGGTAAAAATATGGACTTGGATGAAGTTCTAATAGAAGAAATACGGAGCCTTTGTTATCAGCTATTTACAATGTTGCTGTCATCTTCAATATAAATAAGTAGCTGACAACACGGCAACGATTGCAGCCAACTACCGTTGTAGTCGTGTAGCTGTGTAGCCTACTGTCGTCTATGTGTTTATTAACGACTTTTACTTTTTTTAAGCCTTTCGAACCGAATCTGATTGCCAATGCAGACGACTCCAAAAAAACATGGCCGCCACAAATTGTCAATATACATACATACATATTTATACAGTTAAATTTAAGTATCCCACCCACCCTTATGATTACAATTAAAAAATTTATTTTTAATATTTGGTATTTAAATATTTTATTTTCAGTTTTATTTAATTATTTGTATTTTTTCTAAATTTGTATCACTTAATTACTAAGAAAATTAACTTATGGAATAAAAACAAAATAATTTGATTTAAATATATTTTCGGCAATTTACATACATGTGATATTTAAATATTTATTTAAGCTTAAATTAATTATTTTTATATTAAGAAGCTATTTTTAAAATTTATTTTATAATACAATATAGGTTTAAATATATGCTATTGTTGTTGTTGTTTTTTATATAAAGCATATTAATAATAATAATAGCAAGAAATCATGTAGAATACACAAAAATAAAAATTCCAAAAAAAAAATATATTGAAAAATAATACTTGTTTTATCAGATGCTCTTAAATAAAGGTTGTATAAATAAACTTGCATAATTTAAGGGACAGTTTTATTATTAAAAACTGCTTTTAAAGATTTGATAGCTCTTTTTGTTAAAAGACAATTCTTTAGTCGAAACAAAGAGTTTAGTGTAAAGACACAATAAATTTTTATATTTTTAACTGTCGTAGGCATAAAACGTATAAAAGGTTTATAGAGGGTTTATTAAACTGATTTTCTATGGAAATTTGATTACTACAATTTTTATAAATTTTATGCATACAGCAGTAAGTTATATTTAGCTAGTTTAAGTATGTTTTTATTAAACGCAATAATTTTTTTTTTTTTTGCAGTTTATGGTGATGTTGTCTAAAACCCTTTAATTCGAAGACTGATGTCGTTTTGATTTCTACTAAATAAAGTTGCTGTTATTAAGCCTCCTTTTTTAGAACACGTTTTTATGAGGCCAATAAGTTTGTTACCATACTAAAAGTATTCAAAAGCCTGCTATTGAGGTGTATTAATTTGTCTATATATTTGCTGTAACACATCTTTAAGAGACCTTAAATTAAGTGTTCAACTTGCTTAACTTCAATGAATATTATTTTGTATTACAGTTATTCTAAAAAGGTCAAACAAAGGACAACATTTTTTTTCACAGAAAATAAAACGACAATAGTTTAGCTGTTAGATTTTGAAAAAATTCATTTCGAAAACATATTTACAGGAAACTGTTTAAACTGCGATGCGTACACTACAATTAACTGATGTTGAAGGAAATCTTACCCGAAAATTTCTTTTAAATAACATTTAATTAGCTTTTTCTTATTTTTACAATAATATCACAATAATAAGGTTTAATACATACTTATATACAATAAAATTAAATTAAATAATAGTTATAGACAAGATAGTATGTAGTTGTAATTGAAGAACAGTTAGCAGTTGATTTTTTTACACAAATATTGCACTAAATGGAGTTTGGTTTAAGAGGAGGAGGTGGAGGTGGAAGAAACTTATTTAATGATTGCCCTTTATGGTATTTGACCATTCATGCGCATTTCAAGTTCTTCTTCCTCTTTGGTCAAGGGCACCGTTGTATGGTTATACAAACCCTGGGCCATTAATTGCAGGGCCAAAGGATTTTTCGAACCGGAAGATTTTTTAATTTTGGCGCGTTTATTTTGAAACCAAATTTTTATTTGTGCCTCATTCAAACCCAATTCCGAACTCAATTGTTGGCGTCGTCTTTCAGTTAAATAACGATTTTCATTAAATTCACGCTAAAGAAAAAAAAATTAGAAAAACAAACATAAATAAATTTTATTGTTGAAATATGGAATGGTTTAAAACAATTAGTTAAGGAGATATAAAGACAAGACCATAACGAATTTAAAATACAACAGAGAACTACGTCTGTCTATAGCTTTGTCTTAAAGGCGTTTAGTTGTGGTTTTGTAAATTGTAAGCAGGATGTCTGATACATAAAACTATTCCTTCCAAAAGAAAGAAAAAATAAAAGTAAAAAAGAAAGAAAGATTACAGGACACCCTGGGTAGTGTTACAAATTTTGTCTAAATATTTTGAAAATATGGCAAAAACGAAGCCCGAAAACTAAATGTTTACAACATAAATTTTAAATTCGTTATGTTGCACAAAATGTGTCGTTTTTGTTTTAAGTTATTTTAATTATTTTTTTTTTTTTTTGTAAATGTTAATTAGAAGGCTGCCTTGAATCTAGTTAAATAAAATACTTACTTTTAGTCTGACCAATTGTTCACTGGAAAATGCAGTACGTGGTCTCTTCTCATCATTAGTTTTATCTTTCGGCTGCTTGGGACGTCTATAACGAGGTCCTACATATATGAAAAAAAATACACTTATAAATAAAATTTTTCCTTTAACTCTAGCAACAAAGTGAAAATAAGAAAACATGTTTAAAATATTTAATGAGTTTAATAAAAAAAATAAAAATAAAAAATAGTGAAAAATATCATTATTCGCTTTAGTGTCATAAAGACAAGGCATATTAATTAATAATTTAACTAAATAATTATTTTATAAAGAGGAAAACCAAAACGTTGGTAAAGAGCTTGTTGTATAAGACAAATGTTAAATTTATGCTTGGACAATTAGAAGAATGTTTATATACTATTAGTTTTTAATAAAAAGCTGCCGACATCATAGAAAACAAAGACAGCTGTCATTTTATTTGTGAATAAAATTTAAACATGATAGATTTTTTTCAATTTCCTTCTTCACACTCACTTCTACCACCGTACAATTTACTTTGAAATATAATATTTTAACGTTAATTACAAATAATCGAGAATGTTTTTAAAAAACTATTTTATTGAAAATTAAAGGAAAAAATTAAACGTTGAATTAAAAGCAGGTGTTAATTGTAATTATGAGAAGTTGGTTTCCAACGAAAACATTTTAATTGATAAGAAAAGCAAACAATAAGATTTTAAGAAAATAACATAAAATATATTAAATAGCCTTTTTATATTTTAAAGCTTGGTAACCTAAAGCATACAATAATAGCTTTTTATAAAAGCTTTATTAAATCTAAAAGCTTGGAAGCATAATACATGCAATAAAGAAGCTTTTTAAAAAGCTTTATTAAATTTTAACACTTGGAAATAATTATAATTTAATAGCTTTTTGTAAAATCTTTATTAAATTAAAAAAAAAAAACTTGAAAACATAATGGATATAATAAAAGCTCTTTTATATTTAAAAGCTTAAAAGCCTATAAAACCTGCGAGCATATACTAATTTTTTATAAAAGCTTTATTCAATTTAAAAGCTTGTTAATATAATGCATACAACAAAATGACTTTTTTAAAAAGATTTATTAAAATTAAAGGCTTGGAATCATAGTTAATACAATTAAATATTTTTTTATAAAAGCTCTGTTATTTTTGAGAGCTTGGAAACATGTAAATAAATTTAACGGATTGAAAACATTGATTTAAGTTGAAAATTAAAAAAAAAAACAAAAGCTTGTCATGAAAGCTTGAGTAAATTTGATAGATTTAAACCCATAATAGGCTTAATTAAAAACATATAAAATCAAATAAAATTTAAATGAAAACTTAAGAAAATTTAAAATCTAAAAAAATCATGTTTAAGAAGAGAGCGTCATAAAAGCTTTAATTAATTTAAAAGTTTAGAAAACACATAAAGCTTAAACCTGAAATTCCAAATACAAAAAAAAAGTATCATTAAAGCTTAAGTTATTTAAGTCTTAAATTTTAAAGAAAAAAAAACATTTCAACCCCCATATTTATTTGTATTTTTTTAAATTTAGAATTTTTGTTCTACAACATTTTAATGTTTTAGAATACAAGAGAAAATATATCAACCCAATATATTATAAAAAAATATATAAATTTAAAATTCAAAAGGAAAGCACATGTAAACAATATTAAAAGTAAATTTTAAGGGCAGCAATTTAAAAGCTTTTATACGCAAAAACTATAGTAAAGTTTTTAAGCAAAACTTGAAAATGATTTTATTTAATACAGTGGAATCTCTCCGAAGAGACCATTTAAATGTTTCCATATAAGGAGGTTATCCAATCAAGAGAATGCAATGCTGTTTTTATAGAACAATGCTGGTTGGGACCGGCCAACAATGTCCATCCAAAAGGAATGTCCGCTTAACGAATGTGTGTGTAATAGGAAATACCACAGTAATATAAAACCCTGTCATTAAAAAAAAGCTGCAAGTTCATCAACAATAGCTTTAATAAATACAGCTTTTAAAACTTTTTACAATAAACTTAATGTAAAGCTTTTGTTAACAGAATATTATTAAATTTTATTACCCAATATTTATATTTTTATTTAAAGATTAATCTTATGTTGATTTTGTTTCTTTTATTGCGAGAAATTTTTGATGATATTTTAAGTGTTAAGAAATAATTTTATTCTTTCACTACCATTTTACGACCATAAATCTATCAATTTCTAACAATTAAAAAACCATTAAAACACATTAAACCAAAATAAAAAGAAAACTACTTAAAGAAAACCCCTTTAAAAACCATAATCGCTATCAAAATTTCTGTCATCAGCACAACATGTTTAAAAAACTATTTCTGCCCCCATCTAACAATACTTTCGAAAGAAGCACGTGTCTATACAAAAAAAAATAAATAAAAAAATATATATAATAAAGAACAACAACAATAACAACTAAACTAATTTAAATCCCATGAATCCAATCCCCCCACAAAATTTCCATCAACACTTGCTTTTTACCCACAATAATCAGACAGAAATCCTAAGAAATCTTTAACATAAAATCAATTTCTTTTTTTATTTTATATCTTTAGTTTTTTTTTTTTTTCTGTTTTTCTAGTTTTCTTAATTTAGATAATATTTTGTCATTTATGTATTTTAAGGTTTGTTTTTGACTTAAATTTTATATGTTGTTTTTGTTACATGTGTGCGCTTGTGTGTGTCCAGGGTCTTTGTGACATGAAGTAATTTAAGCCGGCAAAACATTACACACACTTCTTTTGTCAATTGTCTTGCGGGCCCAGCAGGTCATTTTAAAGAAAATAAAAATAAATGTCAAATATCTTGTAAGATTCAAAAGGATTTTGCCGCTGCTATGTGGGTGACCTTTTTTCCCATTTACATTAGTTTTCATTTCATTTCTGTTAATGATACAATAAAAATTTAGTTAAATGTATGTATGGAGTCTTGATGTCATGGTATCATATTTCCAAAAAAAATGAAATGACCTTCAAAATAATGGCGCTTTTAATGTGTAATGAAGGTTAAAGAAATATTGGAAAATGCTTTGGCAAAATTATTGCAAGTTTAAAAGTAACTAACTCACCCATGTTTAGGAAACTTAACGAGATTTTTCTTATAAATAAAATATTTAATTAATTATATTAATTAAAGATTAAAAAGCTGCAAAATTTGAAATATATTTCAAAAAGAAAAGAAATTTTTCTTTAAAAAAATTTTGTATATGTTTTGTTATAAGGAAAAAAACTATATAAAATGTATTTCATATATTGAAAATTTTTCGTGATAAAATATATTTAGCAAAATTAAAAAAATAATAGAAAATTTATTGTGATGCACTAGTAAACATTACTATAATCTTTAGTGTTTTCTTATAAATAATTATTATAAAAAAAAAAAATTTAAGTAAAAAAAATTAATTATTATGTAAACCAAAATTTTTCAATATATAAAGGTATAATAGGGCCGTATTCATAAAAAATATTTTAAGTTTATTGAAGGCTTATTTGACAAATTTCTCTACAACATCTGTCAAATAAGCCTTTAATAAACCTAAAATATTTTTTATGAATACGGACCTTAGGCTATGCTAAATAGAATTTTTATTCGTCCTTCTTTTAATGAGGAAATTAGTTTTGGCCATTAAATTCTTCCAATAAAAAATATTAATATTAATAATAAGAACTGCTAATTAGT
This sequence comes from Phyto melanocephala, assembly GCA_941918925.1. Classification (NCBI taxonomy): domain Eukaryota; kingdom Metazoa; phylum Arthropoda; class Insecta; order Diptera; family Rhinophoridae; genus Phyto; species Phyto melanocephala. Next base: position 111,170,825 of record OW799237.1, read on the forward strand.
TTTGAAATTTAGTGAAATTTTATATTTATTATACTATTTACAATATTATTATATGATAGTTTAAAAACATCTTTCATTTCAAGCCTTATTCATCTGTACTTACCCAGCAAAAAAAAATTGGAAGTAGTGCAAAGCGAATTACATTTACAAGACTTCTAAATCAATTGTGTAAAAGCATTAATTCTAAATGACTTCTTAACTGCAAAATAATTTGTCATAAATGATGTGCTTAAAAATGAATGCAACATCATGCAAAATATCTTAAAGAATTCATGTAAACAAACAAATTTAACACATGAAATATCCGATACTTGTCACCAAATATGCATGAGTTCCATGCACTTATTAGAATGGAGTGCAGTTCATTAAAATATTCATGTAAACACATGATCGCCAATGACACGCTAATGTTAAAATCACTAGTGTTTTCACCTAAATTAAAGTACTTCATCATCAGTTGAACCCCTGCAAAATCACTTTTTTGTCATAGATTTTTTTGCTGGGTAGGTATAAGATTACAAAAAAAAAAAAATCTTGCGAAAATTATATTAAAAATTTTAATGGCGGTGAGTTGAGTAAAAAATGTAGAATACAAAATTAAATTTTTTTGCCTGTCAACCTGTCTTTCTGTCCATCTTCCTGAATTCGATTGTCTGAAAAACTACTTAATGGATTTTAATCAAATTTAGCATAGAGATAACTTGAAACCTAGGTTAACGTAGAGGCTACTTTCAATTGCGAGAGAATATCACATTTCTAACAGAAAATAAAAATTTGCAAATAAAATGGCATTAAAAAATAGACGTAGAAGCTTAGTAAGAAATAAATGTATTGATATAAGAAGAAAAAATAAATAAATTGGACAAACAACTATATATTGCACTAACAGCGATATCAAAATTGATCCTAAAATAAATAGGTACAAAACAAAAATATTGTTTGGGTGCCGCAATGCGGACCGGGTTCAACTGGTAAACAATAAGAAGTTCAGAAATAAATTCTATTTATTTTTTCAATGCGCATTCTAAACTAAAGTTTCTTATTATCACTTTTGTTGTAATTTCTTTGCTCTTTGCCTTCACTCCAAATTTTATGCACCAAAAAAGTAACACTTACCCGAACTAGGTCTATCACTGTAGCGCGTACAAAACACCCAGGCAGGCCACATTTCATTTTTACCCGTTTCCGAATTTGTAGTCGAACCTGTTTCCGATTTTGTATCGTCAGAACTTTCCATGCCCGAGTCGCGGCTAATGGCCGATGGTGGTGGTATGGGTTGAGGGCTGGCATTTTTACGGCTGGTGGGTGAGGAGTTTGTAGACGATATGCAGGAGGAAGCTGAGGTTGAAGAAGAGGCAGAGCCAGAGGAGGTATTTGTACACGAGGGTGGTGGCGAAGATATACTAGCCACTGAGGAACAAGAAGGTGTACTGGCCGCTGGAGGTGTACAAGGTGTTTGTCCGATTTGTGAGACGGTTTTGCATAAAGAACCCAAGGCGGATTGTGATGAGGAAGATGAGGTTAATAGAGCGGGTGAAGTTAGTAAGGGTTCGTGAGGCTTTCCCGGCAGACTGTTGTGATGTGTCAATTGGGCAGGAGCGTGTGATGATGGTTGTTGGGTAGCAGGTGCGGCTAAAATGCCCGTTCTGCGCATACGACTTTGTAAGATTTCTTCGTGTATTCTAGGATAGGCCGCCGGATTAAAACAGTTTAGAATATTGGCCCGTTCTAGCATCATGGCGGCCGTGGCTGCTGCAGCAGCGGCCTGTTGTTGTCTACTCAGCTCTAAAAGATCTACTCTCGTAAAAGCTGATGGTGTAGCAGTGGCCGCTCTACTTTCGTGAAAGGGACGAAATATGCTGGAGGCATGTTGGGCATTAGCATATGAGGTTTTTGAGTCGCTTTTGGTTTCTTGCTGATGTTGGCCTATGCGATCGCTTAAAATATTTGAAATTGAAAAGGCCAAGGTGGGTTTGCTTGACTGCTGGTGGGCCGGCGGTGGTGTGCGATGTATTTCATTATCATCCTCATCCACATCTACATCTATATCAGCCTCATCTTCGTCTTCGGTAACATTACTGCCATTTAGCGCGGACTGTTCATGGTCACCATTAAAACTGTCACCCATTATTGAATCACTTTCTTCCTCTTTAATAGTCATGGTGGATGCAGGTGTTGAAGAAGTGGAATGGGCTCCCGGTGATACACTCAATCGAGCCTGGTGTGTTAAATCATAGCCGGGACGCTGGAAAACTCCAGCAGCCAATTGCTGCTGATGTAGTTGTTGCAAATGATGCAATTGCTGCAGGTGTTGTAACTGCTGCTGTTGATATAGAGAAGCAACGGTGTGGGGCAACATAGTGTTTGTGGCAGCGGAAACTGGTGAATCTGTTTGGCTGTAACTCATATTCAAAAGAGCCGTTGCCGTGGGCGTAGAGGTGAGAAATTGTGCTTGATTAAGGGGAGATTGTGGCGAGCCTGCTGGCGGTGATGGAGCTGTTTGGGGGCTACAACGATCCTCTAAGGCCATTGGTGTTGAAAATCAAAATAATTTGATTTTTTCTTTCTTTTTTTAAAATTTTTTATTTATTTAAGTATATTTTGGTCAACTACACAAATTATGTATGTATTTTCTATTTCTAACACTGTTCAACACATTTACTTTTAATTTTTATGTTTCGTAAATTTCTTGTTTTATTTTATTAAATTAATAATATTTTTATTACTTTACAAATTTACGTTTTTATTTTCATTGATATATGTGCTTGTTCTTTTTTTTAATCAAGTTTTATTTGTATGTATTCTTTTACGGCTCTGTTTCTTTTTCCCTTGTTTTACACGCACGTCCGCTCACGTTGAAGTCAACGAGTAAATTAACTAATCACAGTTGTTTAACGTCTTTACCAACTGAAGCAGCACACTAGAAAATAAACACTCTTGTTTGTTTCATTCTTTTTTTTTCACTCACCGTTTCATCCAATCTATCTCTCTTTAATTAAGGTGCCAGACAAAGAGAGTATGATGGGTCAATTATATGTGTAAAAGAGAAGTTTTCATTTAGTTTATATCTTTTTTTGTTCAGATACTAGGTATTTTGAATATGTCTTATTTTTGTATCTTAAAGATATTTTAATTTCTGATTGAATTTTGTCTTCACAAAATATTTTTTTTTGTATCAGTATTAATAAAGGTTTTCTTTTATTAATATTTTTTTGTTGATTTTTTTGTTATTGTGGAAATTACAATTTTGTTGAATTTCTTAGTCCGCTTATTAGAGCTGGTTGTGTGTGACACTTACAGATGTCACCTGTGATCTGACACACGATTTGCAAACGTTGGTATATACCAACTCAAATAACGACATCAAATTTTAAAAGAAGAAATCCAACTAAAAAGGCGCAAGAACATAACTACGACACATTGTAACTATAAAAAACAATACATACACTCAAAACCAAAATCAACCACCATGTAAAACTCCTATTGAAGCACACACGCACACACAATTATATAAAAAAGCAACACTAAGAAGGGCTTGTTAAGATACTTTATAACTTTATTAAAAACAAAAATGACAGTTCTCTTAGCTGCAGCAGCAGCAAAAATAACAACAATGCTTAGCAAAAAAAAACATCTCAGCAGATTTATATATTTAGCTCTTTTTCACTTTCGGAAAGCAAAGCGGGTGAGCGAATAGTAGCACAACATTAAGTAGGTGGAGTTAAGGTTGTATTATTACAATAGCTTTGCTCTTTTGACATATTTAAAAAAACAGAATGAGGTCTATAAGACAGAGAAAAATCTTGACTTAATTATGTTAAAGAATTTCCCCTCTTTGAAATCAAGAAATATTTATAAGTGTTCTTAATCTTCATGTGTCAGTCAACAACTCAATTATATATATAAAATTTAATAGAATATTTTCCCTGGGTATGACTAAATAAAAAGAACATTTTTTTACTCACTCTCTCTCTCTCTCGATCTCTTTTACTTTATAGGTTACATTGTGGTTTGATTTCTTTATTGTTGTGTGGGTAACATAATGTTATTGTTGTTGTTTATTCTTTTAATTTTACAGTTGGTATTGCATACAGACTTGCCGAGAGTAGGGATTTATGAGAAAATGTGGGTATTTGAAATATCGTAATTGAATACTTTACACACAGAAGACTTTTTTTTGTTAATTTTGAGGGTTCTGAAGATTTTTTTTTTCAGTAATTAAATCAACAAAACATTTTATTACACAAAATAGTATCTATTTACAAATAAAAAAAAATCGTCTTTAAATGGACTTAATTTGTTAGACCGAAATTAGTAATTGCTGCAAATTGGCGGTCCCAAATGTTACATTTTACCTACTAAAAGCTGCGATTATCATTAGATATAAAATCTTTAATGAAATTACTTATTAGTTAATCTGTAGGAAAGTAAATCCGCTAGAATTGACAGAAGATTAATAAATCGACTTTGCGAACATCACATTTGAACAACCCATATTATTATTTATTTTTTGACACAAAATATCTATGATGTTAGGCGGAAAAGCTTTTTGTAAGAAAAAAAAAAACATAAACAATTTTCGATTGGGTTTAACTAATTTTTTGTTTTTCAAAATCTGAAATGTTGTACAACTTCTTCCAATCTTAATCATTTGCTTTTTAGACAATATTTCAAAAAATTCATATTCTAAATAATATTTTAAAACAAGTAACAGTGCTATATTCGGCCGTGCCGCATCTTATATACCCTTCACAACGTGTAGTCATGCAATAACAATTGTTTGTATCACCATTCATCTCATATAAAATACGTACATATGTCTATACTGGTTAGAATAAATGTGGCATCGAATCCCAGCTGAACCAAAAAAATTTTATTTTATTTAATATATTATTTATATTTTATTATTTTTTATATTTTTTTTAAATTTTTTTAAAAAATGTTTAAAAAATTTTTTTAATTTTTTTTTAATTTTTTTTTGCAATTTTTTTTATTTTTTTTTTATTTTTAATATATTTTTTTTTGTAGTTTTTTTTTATCATGTTTTTTACATGTATGTATATATGTATGTTGTTGTTGTAATTGTGTAAAGAAACGAGGTGGTCGTGGTTTTTTGTTCATATCTCAGAAAGTTATGGGGCGATTGTGCTGAATTTCAATAGCGATTCATTCCTGGATATTTCCAAGAGACTGATACCATATACAGATCTGAGGAACATATAGTTGCTTCTAAAAGTTGATTTTAACCAAAACACGGACAGACGGCCAGGGCTAAATCGACTCCTCTATTCATAAGCTTTCAGAAAATATATACTTTATGGGGTCGGAAATGAAAATTGTAGAAATTACAAACGGAATGACAAAGCTATATATACCCTTGTGCACCACAGGTGAAGGGTATAAAAACCACATTCATGAAATACGACTTGATTTAGTGGAAAAAGTGATCGAGAATTGGGTTCATCGAATTCTTTCCTGCAGAAGAAGTCGTGGAGGCTATTTTATTTAGAACTTAATTGTATCGATTGTACTTCGCATTAAATAAAAAATTTTTGAATTTCCTTAATAATAAGTTAGTTTTTTTTAAAAAAAAATCATATTACTCTTATTGGAAAACCTTTTACATATTACATATTTAGGACTAAATAAAAAATAGATTTTTGTGTAAAAATTAAACGACACTCGCTTTCTATTTTTGTTTATATCTCAGCCGTTAATAGATAAATTTTTCCGAATATAAATACAAACTTTTATTTCTGATATAATAAAAGTACAAGGGGTTTCTCAGAATATGAAGAGGTAAGCTAGATGAACATTATAACCCATGGATCGGTGGATATTACGCTATAAGGACTTTGTATTCTCCAAGATTTAATAATATATACTATATGTACATATGTATGTTCGCTCGCAAATACATATACGCACATTTTAAACTAAGTACATACTAAAAAATATCTTACAAGTAAAAGATTCTAACATGATTGATTTGAACATTGTAATATGTTTTGATTTCGACTTTGTCCGGCGTTTTAGTGACGTCATCACGGCTCAAGTTTGAAACATTTTTGGAAATAGGAATTCCTGAACTTTGCCGAATGCCAATTTTTCAAACAAAAATTTAGCTTGGAGCTAAAAGGGCCAATGTCACTTTTGCGCTCTTTTGAGTAAATCATTGCATCAGATTTGTTTTCTTGCTTTATTTCATTATGGTAAAACAGCTAAAGTCATACTTAACCCAGAACAGCTTCATAAATAAAATGCTGGCCAATGTCACTATGAAAGCACCTATAAAAGTTAAAGTTCGATTCCAATTTTCTCAAAAGTAAATATTTTGACATTGGCCCTTTTAGCTCCAAGCCACAGATTTATACTCTTGACACACTTGTATTTTCGGAATATTTTTATAACGAAAATAATTAATTTTAGACCCGCCATTTTGAAATGTAAATCAATGTATAGATATAATGGGATTAGTGTTCTTCTCATAAAAATATTTTTTTGGAAGATTATTTGGGAATTAAAAAGAAATAAGTCTGGCAGCCCAGTTAAAAGCTTCCACTATTTAAGTTAATTAACTGAGTATGGTTAAATAAAATAAAATAAAATAAAGGTGGGGTTTTTTTCTTCACCCGGTATGTGTAAGTTGTGTGACAGTTATTTGATTATGCCTAGAGCTGTCAATGCAATCAGCAGCAACAACAGCAAATAAATGTTGATGATTTTATTTTTAAATCTTAATTTATGCCTAAGTATGGTGTTGTATTTGTAGTCTGCCAATTAAATATTTGATTTTTCACTTAATGATGTATTTGATCATATTTTTGTTTATTTTAAAATGCATTTTATATTTTTGTTTAAATATTTTATTGTTTATTTTAAAATTGCATTTTATATTTTTGTTTAAATATTTTATTGTTTATTTTAGATTATTATTTTTAACATATTTATATTCATTTGCTTTGATAAGAAAAATCTCTTAAAAAATTAATAACAAAAAGTTGTGTAAAAAAGGTATTTATAATCAAGTATAAAATTATTTTTGTCTGTTTTCCTGGTTTTTTCATTAAACATAAAATGTTACACACGGTTAATATTAGGTTGGTCTTATCGAAGTGAGCGCAAATGCGAATCTATATATTTCACACAGAAAATTTTTAAATAATTTAGTTCAATAAGTATCAGTGTGTAAAAGTATAAGGTCTACTTTTAAAAAACAATTATTATTTCTTTAGAATTCTTTTAAAATTAAATTAAAAAAAGTATTAAATTAATTTTAAGGCGTATAATTTTGTGACAACTATAGATATCAAAATTCATTACCGATAAATTTTACAACCACATTTGAGAAAATAGTGTGATTATTAAAATCGGTGATGGCAACAACAAAACAAAGAAATTTATTACAGAGCTTTTTCTCGGCTTTAAATTGACAAAGCTATAAGAAACGTAATCAATATAAAACGGTTAAGGGTTTCATAATTTGAAGCAGGGATGAACAAATGCAATTAAAGTTATTTTTTTGTTTTTGTGAAATTATTATCTTTTAAGCTAAAAAGAAAAACTAATAATATTTTTTTTTCATAATATCATAAAGTTTCATAAATAAACAATGAAATGTTTGAATTCAAAAAACAAAACAAAAAACAATTAAATTTGTTATTATTACTAAATGACAGTAAATTAAAATACAATAAATAAATAAATGCAATAAAATAAAAATATATAAAAAAAACATCAAATATAAAATCGATTCAAAAATCATTAATAAAATTAAAGCAATAAATGAGATCTAATAAATAGTTTTTCTAAGCTACATAATTAAAAAACAATTTAAAATAAATTAAAAATTCATTTTGCCTTAAAATCATTAGGTGAAACTTATTTGTATGAGGGTTTTCTAAATGAGGGTGTGAATAATTTGATGCTTTTTGTTGTTTTTTAATTTATCAATTATGTGATTTGAGTTTAAAAAAAAAATACATTAAATTTTTATTTGCTTACAAAATTATATATAAAAAAAATCAAGCGTTTAATTTCTGACTAGGAATGCCAACGGGAACTTAAAAACTACCTGCGATCCCGATTTTGGAATTTACTGATTACAATTAAAGAATATTTTAATTTTTAACCGTAATAGTAAATATTTGTGTTGTTGTTTCAAAATGTTAAGCTATTTTGATATTTAGTTTAATGTAATTTAAATTGTATTCTGAACTCAATTTGTGTTAAATATGTAAATCCTACTGATATCGCTTTATGCAGTTATCAATCATATGTTTTAAAAGTTTTTGATGTGAGCTTAAATGATAGAAAACAATTTCGGATAACACCGCTTCATTTAATATCTTGAAATCTTTAACTGTGTTAATATTATATGTACCTATATTAAATTAAAAATAGTTATTTTTTTTCAAATTCTACTGGGGGGAAAATAATTCTGGTGGGGCATTTCACCCCCGAATATCGAAATGGTGCGAATATCGAATACTTAAAAAATTGATATTCGTTACCTCAATAGTTTATATGTATTTCGTAAAAAATATACACATCAAAAAAGGTTTTTAAAATTTTTTGAAATACACAAATTGAAACCGGATTTATAAATTCCGAAAGTTGTCGAAATAAAATTTTTCGAATGGCATCTCTATTTGTGACATAATTAATTTTTAATGAGTTCGTTGTTTGTTTATGTCTATTTTTTATGTTTATTTTTTACGCATCATTACCTTGAAAGAATACTTATACAATAATTTAAATTAAATTGTACAGCAATTGTAATCATATGATTAAAATTAAATATGTTTTTAAAAAAGTATTTAAATTTCTAATAACGGACAGTGAGACAGACGCACATTCAAGACTTAACTTTCACAGTTTTTTATTTATTTATTTTTTGAAGACACTATTTAAATATGCTTACACTTGTTTTTATAATATTTTCAGCAAATTCCCATGATAATTGGCCAATTGATTAATTAAATGGGAAAAATAAGCATGATCGGACAGGACGGTTTCACTCTATTTTAGGTATGGATAAACGAACTGCATCATATTTTTTTTTGTATAAAAAGTTTTATTGTATTATTTTTAATAAATTAAAAAAACTGAAATTTTTATTTTTTTCATAACTTTCATGTAAAAAGATTATACAAATAAATATACTTTATTTTATATTAATGTTTACCTTTTCTTGATGATCAGATTATAGGTACTCATTAGTAGGTTCGTATGAGAATTATATAGCCTCAACTTTTCCAATTTTTTTAAAACTAGGATTTTTAAAATTACAACTAAAATTAATTTTTTTTTTATTAAATTCACAGCTTTTAAGCCATCAAGGCCAATAAACCAGCATAACAAAAATATATGGCAGCATTTCTTACTACTAATTTTAATATTAATTATATATATAAAACAGGATGTTTGTATGAATGTAACGTATGGACTCCAAAACGGCTGGACCGATTTTGATGAAATTTTCAGAATATTTAAGACTGTGAAGTCTTATTTTTGATATTTGGTCTGCGGGCGGAGAGGCGTGGCAAAATCTAATTTTCATATTGGACCACCAATGACATATACATATATTAATTTTGTTTGTTTTTTTAATTTTTTTTTTTGAAAGCCGTTGTCATGTTTTTTAAAACGAGATATCAAACTCTTAAATCGGCTATGTAGTTCCGACGATATTTACAAAAAACCTATGCTAATAATGATCCAATATCAAAGTTTTAAAACTATCGAAATGTTGCATTTAAAAATCCGTGTTTTCGGCTTATTTACAAGAAATATTTACAGCTCAATGAGCAAATTCAATTGAAACTGTCCGGCAAATTTATAAAATACAAATCGATCGACACAGTAATGGATGAAGAACAAGCTGTCAATTTTACCACTGAATTTTTGAATTCATTGCAACCACCCGGAATGCCACCGCATGTACTAACATTAAAGGTTGGATCACCGATAATTCTTATTCGCAACTTAAACGCATTAAAGTTATGCAACGGAACCAAATTGACCAAATTTAATCGAGGCAACAATCATCGGTGGCAGATTCAAAGACGAAGACGTACTTATTCCACAAATTCCGATGATTTCCAACGATTTACCATTCCAATTCCCTTTGCGTCTTGCCTTTGCTATTGCCATCAACAAAGCACAAAGCCAATCATTGACTATTGCTGGCTTAGTTTTGGAAAATTCTTGTTTTTCACACAGTATGTGGCTTGCTCCCGAGTTGGCAGGCCAAAATATTTATACGTTTTTACACCAAATAAAAAAAAAAAAACATTGTCTCTCCGCTGGCCTTAAGATGAAGTAATATATAAATATAATTTCCAATTTGCCTTTAATAAATGCGTTTCTTTTTGATTGAGCCCATATCTACACCATATGTAAGTTATTCTATAATTTTTATCAGAGGTTAAAGTGGAAATATTTCAAAATAGGTATTTAGCCCTAAAATGGCACAATTTTTTTTTACTTTTTTTTTGGGCAAAATTTTTTTTATTTTGTAAAAAACTTGCAAATTAGTTTTAAAAATTAAAAATATGCATATATTTTTTAAGTTTTTTTTTTTTTTATAGGTACCCTACAACAATTCAATTTCAACGACCAACAAAGTAATTCCACTCCCACCTAAGACCAAACAGATCGGCTTGAAATAATATCTGTTTTACGTCTGCTGTCTATAGATACATTTACAAAAATATTTTGTAATCAAATTAATATACATATGTAGGTATATAAATACATACACACCACATAATCATTTGGTCCTAAGGATATTATGGCTCTACATAATTTAATATCATCCCAGAATTAGTTTTTAGCATTTATAACTGACTTATAAACATAACTGACTTATAAGCATTCATACTGCCATTAATTTCGTTTTAATTTAATTTTTTACTATTTTTCTTAATTAACATATGCATGATGTTAATGGTCAAATAAAAAAATATATTTTAATTAGGTACCAACTATACCTACAAAAAACAAAGATATTTTAAAGCACTAAAAAACTTAATCACAACAACTTCACACAACCCCATACGTACCCATATGATCTTGACAATATTATTTGTAGATTTGTATGTGGTTGTATATATGTATGCATATTTATGTACATACATAAATATGTATACACAAAATTAAATTCAGCATGGTCCAGAGGAAAACATAAAAACCAATTTAAATAATCAATTTTGTTTTGAAAAGTTAATTTTCAATATGTTTAAATAGCAAACACACACACCCACTTAAACTAGTTAGTTTATTTTAAAGAGAGTAAAATACAAACCTTAAATACACACTGCAATTCTAAACACAAACTAAAGTGAGAGAGAGAACTTCATCATACTGTGTTTATTAACAAGGTGAGCGAAAGAGAAATGAAATAAAACAGAAGGCAGCCATTAAATAAAATTATAAATTTCCCCTACTTGAGGTGCGTGTGTGTGTTAAGCTGCATGGCATTCCCCTGTAAAATGATTTGTTTGTGGTTGATACTGGATAGAGAAGGTGTTAATAAAACAAGTTCGAAAATTCGAAATTGGAATATTGAAAGGAGGAAAATTGGAAAGTAGTTCTATATGTGTATGCTAGAGTAGTATTTTTGAACTGTGCATTATATACAGCTATCTCTTTCTTTTTCTTTTAACAGTTGGGTTACAAAAAGATATTAGTTTCTTCCATTACTAGTGAATATAGTGTTTAACAGTTTTTCCTAGTTCAGCGTTTTTTTTTGACGTTTGATTACACTAAATTTAATGGCTGTGATGGTTTTATTAGAAACTACCACCGTCGGTCAGTCTTCAACTTAGTATGTAGTTTGTTTTTTTTTTTTGTTTTAGCAGCTGTTGCATATTATCGCGGGGTGTTTTTTGCTTTTGTTAAATTAAATGCTCAAGTAGTATTTTTTATGTTTTTCGGACTGTTGGGAGAAGCAATATGAACAGCCCTTATAAAATGTATTAACTGTTGCCGCCATAATTCGTTCCGCAAAATATTTCTATTAGCTAAAGACCGCCATATTCGTGGATGTAGTTATCTGCAATATTTTGATAAACATGGAGTTCGCAAAATAGGTATCAATTTAGAATTAATTTTTATATGACGTTTAAACTAAAAATTGAAAACGTTTAGTTATAAAACACTTATTGAAGGCAATTTTCTTACAAAAAAATTCTTATACCTAATAGATAGTAGTAATTGTTAAAAGAAATAAATCTGAGAAAAAATTTTCAGTTAAAAAATTTTTTTCAAATTTTTTTCTTAAGTATTTCAAAGTCAGGTATTTATACCTATAAATACCTATTTAGTCAAGAAAACATTAAAAACAAAATTTTTTTTTTATAAAACTAAAGAAACTACCTATTTCCCTATATCAAAAAGCCATAAAAAATTTATTTTAAACTGCCGCTTTAAAAATTAATAATAGACGCTTTTTTGTTCATTTTCTAAAAAGAAAAATTTTTTATGTAAAATTAAGCGAGAATTTACTTTAAAAGTAAAATTTTATCCTAAAGTTATTCCTAAAACAACACGTTGGTCACAGGTTGACAACTCTTAACATGTTTTTTGTATTTTTCTGGAGACGTGTTGGAAGTAAATAAAAACACAAAAATTAGTAAGAAATATTTATTGTAAGATGATTTATTAATATAAATAAGACGTGCATACTACCATGCAGAAGGACAAACACAGTCTTTTGGCACCCAAAAACCGATTCGATTATTTTGCGAGTTAACAGTTGTCAACCTCTGACCGATGAACATTTTGTTTTAAAAGAGTGTTTTACAAATTAAATATTTTATTGAAATATTTGTGAGAAGAGAAGAGAAGGGACCTCGTGTGTGAAAATTAAGTTTTAAGGAAAACGCATTTAAAGTTTCATAACGCATTATCACTGTAATAAAAAAATAGTAATTTCGCTAAAACAATACAATTTAACATTAGTTTTCTATAAAGAGAAAAATTTTCTCTATAAATGAAATCTAGGAAAAATTTTTTTTGCAAAAAAATAAAAAAAAATTTTTAAAATACATTCAACAGAAAGAAAGTTTTTAAAAAATATTCTATTAGAAAAACTTTTGTCGGTATCGGGAAATTTTTAATTCTTCAGATTTTTAAAGATCTTAAGTATTTCATTTTGAGTGGGTGGTGACGCAAATATGTCTCTTAGTGGGTTACGCCAAACTACTTGCAGGAAATGTGGTCATATTTTTGTGGTAGGCGGTTCAGAGAAAAAAATTTGTGCCACCAATTTTGATCAATGATAGTAAGATCGCAACCGTTTTCATCCTTTAGCGTTGCAGTGACACAAGTTATACATACTTTCGTTTAGTTTTTTTTATTGAACTACATCATGTAGGTTTAACGTATTTGCAGCCTTTTTAATATCTTTGGGCAGTGTTGCTATTTTGATGCTTTTTGGTCTCTTAACTATTTTATATTTTTAAAATATTTTTTGGCGCTTTTTCCATTGTTTGTGGCGCTTTTGGAGCTTTTTGTTAAAACTAAATGAGTTAAGTTCCTTTTATATAATTTTTTTAACTGTTGTGTTTTTTAAGTTGGTCTTTAATTTTTCGCAAATAAAAATATACAGACAATAAACATATAAAAGAGTATAAACAGCTTCGTTTTAAAATTTTATACAATATTAAAATAAATAATAAAGACCAAAAATTAGCTGTATAAGGTGTGTTTTTTTTTTATTCGGAGAAATCTTTTGGATGGTTCAACTGACAATCTTGTTTTCATTTATAATCAGTTTACTTTGGCAAATCATCATGGATTTATTGGCGCAAAGCGACCAAATTATCCAAATAAACCTTAAAAATCATTCATAGATTCGACCAGTGCTTTATCGTAAGATTATGGTCAACGACGAGGGTAATTTTTGGTTTAATAAAGAAATTGCCGCTCATAGAGTGAGAGCAATACACAACAGACTCTACAGACAGACTCCATAACATTCATAAAAAATCACCGCTTGCTGCGCTTTACACGCTGGTAGACCTTATTTCTCCAAAAATTTTCACCGTTTAGTGGCCCGAAGATGACTATGATGAAACAGATATGTTGGAAAATTATACTGTTTTTCAATAAAACTTTATGATTTTTCTAATATAATAATTTTCTTTTACTCCTCAACAAAATAAATTAATATAAACAGTTTCTTATATTGAGCTTAATAATTCGAGCCTAAGGTCATGCAACAATTTTATTTTTTTATTTTCCTTTTATAAAAAAAACAATATTAAACAATCTTTTATTTTCTTCAATATTTCGCTACTCCTTCGTGTAGCATCTTCAGGAAATATTTTTTTAACAAAACAAATTAACAATTAAAATTACAATATTTTCTTTTTCTATACTAATGAAAAAGGAGGTCGAATAAAGTATAGAATTATTGAGCTTAATAGTTAAAATTTTATTTTCCGATATTTCGCTACCACATTGGGTAGCTTCTTCAGGGAAAGTTTTTACAATTTTTAACAATTAAAATATTAAAATTGTTAAAAAACAATTTCCCTGAAGAAGCTACCCAATGTGGTAGCGAAATATCGGAAAATAAAATTTTAACTATTTTTTATTAAGAAAAGTGATCTCAAGCTCAATAGAAGAAACTGTTTATATAAATAAAAAGATCGAAAACATTCATTTACTATATAAAATAAATTAATAAAATAAATAATTTTTATAAAAGTTTTTTGCGCTTTTTACCCTTTTTTGGATAAAGATTTTAATATTTTTTGCTAAACACTTCATTTTAAAAATGGAAACACTGTCGTTGGAATTACAGTGCAACCTCGCTTAACGCAACTTATAGAAATTTTTGAGCCGTTGCAAAAACTGAGGTTGTTGCGATAACCAAGTCTAAATTTTTTAGGACACAAATTCTCTTTCATGGTTTTATATGGCTTTATAAACCACTTATACAAATCCTTTTCCATTTTTGGATATTCACAAGCTCTTATTTTAACACGATTGCTTGGTCCATTTAGCATTTGCAACGTTTTTTTTAATGCAGCTTAATTTTTTTAGTGCTGATTTGTGCACTTTATTTTCATCGCAAATCACTTTTACAGATATGCCCCCTTCAAGCTTATTACGAATATCACTTTTTTGTTTGATTGAAAGTTTTACAAATTTTGTAATCACCGGCATTTTACTTAATGTAAATAGAACAACAACCTTTCATGGAAAGAGATTCTTTCAACTGAGTACATATTTACAAAAAACAAGTGCAACACGCATATTTCAGTATTCTGGGAATAGCGGTTAATCTAAAGCTTAAAAATCTAAATAAAAAATATGTAAATAAAAAATATGTAAATAAATATGACATATTGATCATTTTGGGAGAAAAGTTGCGATAACTGAGTTTTTTTTTTTTTAAAGTTGCGTTAACTAAGTCAACAATGCAAACAAGTTACGTGTTGCAATAATCGAGGAGTTGCGCTTATCGAGGGTTGCGTTCAGCGAGGTGGCTTTGTATTGGTATAGCAGTTTTCGCAATTTATATGTGGACAAACGATATTCTATTTTGTTTCTTTGTTTTGTTTCAGTTGGAATCAACGAGCTAGATACAAAATTACATTTTTATAGGTTTTTTCTGTTTGTCTTTCTGAACTCAATGATCTCCAAAAAACAAAATAAATAAAAATACCAACAATAATATATGATGAATTAAACAAAATTTAGTATTGAGTTGCCTTAATATCTATATTACACCTTTTATAGAGAAAACAAATCTAATGAAATGGTACTAGAAGTGTAACGATCTAAACTAAATTGCTATAAGACTAACCCTAACCAGCCGACCGTGTTGCTATGTTTAATTATATCAATTTATTATATTACACAAATTAAAAAAAAAAATAACGATTAAAGAAATTCAGAAAGTTTTCAATATTCAAAGTTTATAAATCTTGAAATAAAACCATAATTTAAACAATTGTATTTTTCCTAAATATGTAAGTGCTATTAAAGGCGACGGCATTTTATTTATTTTCCCTCCTTAAAAATATCACACCATCTTTAAAATTTTAGATAAAGTTTTTTAGAATTTACATTTATTTTGAAAAATGTTCTCCTTAAGTAAAGGTGGTTGATTTTTGTTTGTATTTTTTCCATTTGACCTGACAAGACTGTCAGTTGTTATGTGTTGTTTAGCTTTATATCATTTAATGGAGATAACACACTTGCTTTTCAACTAAAAAAAAAAAAAATAATATAAAGAAAACTACTCAACCACTCTTGTACAGATGAATTTATTTGGTCTTTTTTTGTTTTGTATAAAAAGGTTCTCCCCTCTATAAACTTTGAATTAAATTTGTTTGTGTATGTATTTGCAGTTTCAGACAATTCGTCCATTATTCAGTGTGAACGCGTGAATTTCTTTGTTTGCACTTCTGTTTAGCGTTTCACTTAAACAACATGTTTATCATATTTCTTTTGTATTTCATTTTATCATTTTAAGAACGACTACTAACTCAACATTAGTCCAGTTTTCGTTTTAAATTATAAATTTGTTTTCGGCTGACGTTTTTTCTGCGTAAAATTAATTTTCGAATAAAAGAACTTAATCTTATCTCTAAGGGGAGCTAGTGAAGAGCTAATTATACATTTTTTGTTTGGTGTTATCTTTAAAATGTTGTAGACCAAAATCGAAAGACTTAAAAAGTCAAGTTTATTGTGTGAATTATTGAGTTTAATCTGCGCCAAATAAAATTGGTCATAAATTGAATATAAATTTGCGATTTTACTGCTGTATTATGGAGAAATGTTCAACTCTTTATTATCAAACCTTAAAGTCTTTCTGGTGTTAGCGCTTAATTTGGCCTGTTTTAAAACATTGTTGTATGTAAATTTTCAACAACAAAAAAATCATAAAAGTAGATAGATAGTGAGGTTATGATATGTGTTTGTGCTGATAGTTGTTACAAAAAAAAAAAAAAAATTGTGACACAGATTATATTAATTTAGAGTCAAATTATAAGTGAAATGAGCTCTATCATTGCGTGTGGATATCAGTCTCTATAAACCTTACAATTACAGTATTGATTGCAAATTGAATTTCAACAAAGTTTCATTTATATAATTTTCTAAAGCCTGGTTATTTTATCTAACCGTGGAATTCATAGAAATGTGTTTTATGAATTCTTAAATCAAACATTCACCTTATCAGGTCTACTGCCAAAAATCATATTAACGCTAATAGAGAATTTATCTATGACGCAGTCCGTTCAGTTTTTTTTCAAAGTTTTTTCAGTTTTTTCTTCTCTGAAATATCAAATAACACAAGGCTTTCTTGTCACTATTTAATACAATTGCGTTAGTTAAACCTGTAACTGGGGTTATGGTTTAAGATCAATAACGAAGCGACTAGAGAATGGTTTATTTAAAATATGTAAATTCTATGAGATAAATAATAGCTAAAGTGACGTTAAAGAAAAGAGAGTGGTGCGAAAAAGCCAACTGAGTCAATAGAATCGAAAAAATTTCATAAATTGCTTCTGATACCCACCGCGGTTGAGATCTTTATTATGTGAGAAGAAAACGAACTTAAACGTTAAAACAAAAACGTTTTAAAGCAAGACATCGCTTCGCATAGACTGAGCTATAAAAGGCCGACGCAACAACAAACGCAATATTTCTTTTTCCGGCTTTTGCCCAATTCTGGATAACAAAAGATTGTCAATCAATTAGACCACAAGTCTTGTGTTAACCATGACAAGAGTCTAAGAGTGGTCGTTCAATGGCCGGTAGAGTGAAAAAGCTATTGACACCACTCTACCATACGTACCGCAAAAAATGCATACTGTAACTTTAAAAAAATTAAAATTCATCAAAGGAATTTTGTTTATTCTCAATATTAATTTGTGTTTCTCAATTTCAATTTGTTTTTTCTCAATATCAATTTGCATTTCTTAATTTCAATTTGTATTTTCTGAAAGTTAATTTATATTTTCTCAATTTCAATTTCTTTTTTCTCAATATCAATTTGCATTTCTTAATTTGAATTTGTATTTTCTCAAAGTTAATTTATATTTTCTCAATTTCAATTTGAAAAGGTGTAGTGTAATATAGTTAATTATGTAAAAATCCAAAATTATTGATTCGGAATTAATAAAGCATAATGGCGTATAACTTTAAATCTGAAATCTAGGCTAAGCTAACACAAATCATATATACAAGATGATATCATAACTTTTCAAAATAATTTTCATTGATTGTCAAGCATTTCTGGCTCTGAGTTTTTATACTGAATTTGTTGTTGCAGAAATTACGTTTTTTAATATTCGCCGTGGTTTTTCTGGCGGTAAAAAAAGTTGATTCGCTAGGTTTTCTATTCGTGTTCAATCTCTTGAAGCAATTACACAGCCTACGGTTGCCCCACATATCTCCAGGAATATTTGTGGCCTAAACCCCTTTCCCCTTAAACCAGCATTCCAGTTAAGTCAGTTTATTTTTTTCCCCAAAATCAGCACAATAACATAGGTTCTATCGTTCTTTCTGTTCCGACTCAGTTCCTTAAATTAAATGGTATATGGGCATTTCCATGAATATGTCGACCACGACTGTAAAAATAAAAACTTTTGAAAGGTTTTTAATATAAGTTTATTGATAAAAAAAAACACTAAAATTTTTACTATGCGCAGGTATTAAGAGCTTATTAAATTATTTTAAGAACAATAATTATCTCGTTGACTTATTTTAAAGAATTGCAATCAACTATTTTCTTTTTAGCGACTAAATTGTAAAATTAAATTGCAATTGTAAATATGCTTTAAAATTAAGAAAACAACAACAATTACCAGGATCCATAAGAAAAAAGAAAATATAGAGTCCAATTTGCGGTAATTTTTTTTTGGATTTCCCTTGAATGTTATTTTAATGTCACGTACGTAGTGCAAAAATATTACTTGTCTCCGTTATTCGTATTTGAATAGTCGCAAGAGCACCTGATTTAGAACTTAACTTTTTTTCTTAATATAAATTTAATTACCTAAGAATACTATTAGAGAAAAATCTGTCACGTACGATATGTCACAAACGATATTTAATTGAGTTTATTATAAAATCATTTAAAGATTGTTTTCAATTAAGAATGATGGATTTTAAATGAAAAATATTTGGCTTAGTGTAAGAAATGAAAATAAATAAAAAATACCTCCCAAGATTCGCAGATTTTTTCATATTTCCATTTAAACCTCAAAATCACTTCTGTTTTATGTCACGTACGATATATTCTTATTTTTCTGGTTATTTTAGACAACAGTGATTCGAATATAATTAATTTTTTTTTTCTTAAATAAAGTCCCCTTTGAATGGAACAAAAATATCTTATTTTGTTTCAGTTACTCTTACTTTTGCAAAAATTACTCCACTTTATAGGAGTACAAATGTCACGTACGATGACATGAAAATGCCCATATGTGACACCATTCCCCTAGCTTGGACAAAAAGGAATACAATTAAACAATATTATTTTTTAAACGTTAATTTTTTTTAGTTTTGGTATGAATATTTATTTCTTATTAAAGGGGAAATTATAACAAAAAAAAAATTTTTTTTTAAATTTTAAAAAACTTTTTTTTAAGACCATTCTGAATGGTGAAATGCCCCCACCACCTAGAATTAAAAATTAATAAACTATTTACATTTAATATGCGTATAAAATTAACTCAGTTTAAGATTTTGAAAAAGAAAAAAATGTTGAAGCTTTTAAACACACCTTGCCACACCAGAAACCATTTGTAGCTACGCCAATGCCTTTTTCCATTTTTAAAATTTCTTTAAAATAAATTTAATAGTTTTGTAAGCTGTCAAGGATTTTGTGAAAACATTCGAAAACCAGTTCAAAAGTGAAATACAAATTGACACACGACCGTAATTTATTCCCGTCGTGCTTGTCCTCAAGGTTGTTTGTATAATTACGAAAATATTCGATAAATAAAAAGACATTAAAAATTAGTGTTTGAATAATGTATTTAAAAAGTCACTATTTAATATTAAAAAAAATGCCTTTAAAAATATACTGGCAGGACATTAAAACAAATTGTTTAAAATAAAGCAGCTACTGCTTTAATAGGCAATTCAAAATGATTAAGAGTTAAAATGTTTTTTAAATTGAAATAAAAACTGTCAAACAACTCCCTAATAATATTAGTCAAGGACTCTCTCATGGTTTTTGTGCAGGAAATTTAAACGATGTGTAATAAAATATTTTTGAAACAACTTGTTAAATGTCCTTTTAAAAATTATTGTAGAGTCTTGAAGAATATATTGTGTAAATAATCACCATTTTG
This sequence comes from Phyto melanocephala, assembly GCA_941918925.1. NCBI lineage: Eukaryota > Metazoa > Arthropoda > Insecta > Diptera > Rhinophoridae > Phyto > Phyto melanocephala. Next base: position 111,191,152 of record OW799237.1, read on the forward strand.
CTGTTTTAAATTAAAATGTTTGAAAAACAATAAAAAATAATAATGAGAAAAATGTTAGTTAAATCTGGAGTCACATCAATGATGCTGGCAGGACAATTTAAATTTTGTTGTTTAAAAAAAGTCAGTTGAGGACAAGTTTATTATTGAAAAACAATATTTTTTGTTGTCTCTTAAGAAAATAACTTTTATTTGTAATCAATCAAATAAATAATAAATCGAAAGTCTTAGGGCCATTATTACAACTTGCCTTTAGTTAAAGGTAGGATTTTGTATGCTCGATAAATAGCTGTTCATTATTACAACTTCCATTTGTAAATATTATTAATTTTAATAAAATTCAAGGGATAAAAAAATAATAGATTAAGGGTTTATAATACAAAGCCATCTATCTGTCCGACAAAATCCTGCCTTAAGCTAACTGCAAGTTTTAATAATGGCCCTTAGTGATATAGTTGTATTTCTGTCCATATCTAAAACGGCGAGCGACAATTGTTTATTGGTGACCAAATAAACGAAATTTTGTTTTACTTCCCTTCATTAATACTTTGGTATAAAGTTTATCAATTTGATTATATTAAATAAAATTGGTATAGACTTTTTTGCTTCACTATTCAGTTGCCATTTTGTAGCTAATCTTCTACATGTTTTTGAGAATGCCTTAAAGACATGGCTAACTGGGAATGGAAACAAATTTAAAATCATTTTTTTTTTTTTTTTTGTAAATATCTGATGTTTGAGAATGTTTCAAAATAATTAAATACAATGGCGACATTTCCTCGTTACAGAAAATTTATTAAAATCACCTGGAGATTTTCTTTTTATTCTTGTTAAATTAAAAATTTAATTTCAAAATTAGCTCAGCATCATCAATATTCTATCAGTTTATTACATTCTCCAACAGCTTCTTTTTAACTGCTACTGCATATGCACTTCAAGGTCAAGGAAACTGTTTTCAGTTGTAATTAAGTGCAAGGCAAGTAACAATCCTAAATAAGCATAGAAATTACAGGTGATATTTTTTGTTGAGCTAAGGTTTGTTTAAGCAGATACTTTTTTGTGTCTTCCTGTATATAACATTTTGAATTTATCAGTTAAAATTTGATTCTTTCTGTGTGTCTTTTTTAAAAATCGCCAAACGTGCAAACAGGATGTGACAAAAAAAAACTAATTTTACTAAGACTAGCTTTAGGCATTTTTTGACATTAAATACTTTTTTTCCAATATATGGCAATTTATATACAGGATGGTCCAACTAAAATGCAGGATGTTATTTAAAAATTAAATAAAAAATTTTTTAAAGGATTTTTTTTAAAATATTTTTATTATGATAGAAGCATTTATGACAATTATGTGTAAAGCAAAATATCGGCCAAGTACAAGCCACGGCTTCAGCGACACGCTTCTATTCGATGCTTCATATTTTCAATGACACTGCGACATAATTGGGGTTCATTATATCATCCTTTAGCTCTTGAAATGTTATTGGCTAATTGATTTACACTTTTTCTTTTAAATATGCCCAACGAAAGAAGTCCAACGGTGTCAAATTTCATAATTGTGGGGACCAATTAACATCTCATCGATGAAGGATAACACGGCTGCAAAAGAGCCTTTGTTTTATTAGTTGTGCGGCAAGTGCTATTATTCTGTTCGAACCACATATCGTCCTGGTCAATATCCTCAATTTTTGGCCTCAAGAAGTCTTTTATCATCTAGCGGTAGCTAACACCATTTACGGTTACTGCTTGGTCGACCTCATTTTCTAAAAAGGACGGCCCGATAATGCTGCCAGCCCAAAACCGCACCAAATAGTCATTCCTTGTAGATGCAATGGCTTTTCAACAATTACTCGTGAATTCTTATTTGCCTAATTGCGGAAATTCTGTTTGCTAACGACTCCACTGACATGAATGTGTGGCTCGTTTCTAAAGGTGATTTTCTTTGTATAGTAACAACTCACTTCTGTTCAACCATCATTCGACTTATTGATGACGCGTAAAATGGCCAGTAGCCCTCAGCTCTTGAGTCAATTAAATCTTATAAGCGTGTAAATTCCAATCTTTATCCAACATTGCAGAAGCGATGTTCGTGAGATTTGCAATCGTTGTGCACGATGATGAGTCGTGGTTGACGGCTCTTTTGCCATTCATTCGCGAACAATCGCAATGTTTAACGCACAATGAACTGGTCAAGCATGCACATGTGGTAAAAAAATACAATAAAAAAATATTAATTTCGTTAAAGAAGACTTTTATAGTATAAGAAGAACTTTTCAATTTAATATAAATTTCTAATTATGAAATAAAAAATATCGAGTTTTCTAAAAATGTTTTCTAAAGGAAATTCTATTAATGCTTAAACCAATGAACGTAATGATAAAGAGAAAAAGTGGATTAAAAAGTTCTAATAATTTGTTCTTTTAAAATATATAAAAAAAACAAATTAAATTGGATTAAAAGTAGCGAGCATTTTTGAGACTTATATTTTGCATAAAAAATAAGGACTATTTTTAATATTTTGTTTGAATAATGATGACTTTGAATTTAACAAAAAAATTATTATAAATAAACACAGCTTCAATAATCTTTTATAAACTGAGAATTATTAAACATTTTTATAAACTTAAAACTTTTTTTAAATTCTCTCTCCTAAACCTATGTAACTCTAGGTTCGAATCCCAACGCTGGGACACCCTTATTTTAATATTTCTAAATAAATGCCTACTTGTGTTAAAACACCCAATTTATTAGATGTTTTAATTAAATTTTTAATTGATTTATTAAAAATCTCTGTATTTCATTAATAAATCTAATATTACTAAAGATGTAAATCACAACTAAAAAAACAATTAACAATATTTTGCAATAAGAAACCAGAAAAACTGTTTTCTTTAAACAACTTTTTTGTTTCTAACGACACTTATTTTGCATCTCATTGTGCCGTTCAGAAATTAAACAACTTAATTAATTACATTTAACAAAAAAAAAAAAAAAACACGTTGAAATTTACACTGGGCGTTTGGCTATTCACGGCACTTTATCTGTTGGTGTTGAATACGAGTACGAGAAAATTATACAAGACAATTTGCTATAGACTGCACTTACTCTAACATGTTGCTGTCGTTTGTGTATGTGTGTGTGTGTGTATATGTGTATGAATATAAACATAAATAAAATATGAATATTCTCAACAAATAATTAACTTTTAACGTTTCTTGTTTTCTTTGCCTTTTTCTTGGTTTTTAAACATTTATACCTCGTTTAACGGTAACTGGAATACTTTTTATTAAATATTAAAATATTCTTAAAATATTACTTAAAGTTGCACAGTTTATAGATATATTTTCATTAAAAAACTAGGTTCATTTATTGGGCTGGTCGTGCAAGAGTACCCGCTGACAAGGATATTTAATAACTCCAAAGCAAAATAAGCTACAAGGTGAGGAAATCAATGGCTTGTACATAATTACGAAAATAATATTTAGTTGTCGCATCCAAACTCTACCTTATTTCTTTTTTCAAATATTTGGTTTGTCACAACCAACAAGTTTTTGCTCAAAGTTTTTTTTGAAAGTTTTCTTCTCATGAAAACTCTAAGGAAAATTATTAAGATAAAAATAATTTAATTAATTATTCGGAATATAATGGGATATATGGTGCTAATGCGCACTAGTAAAATGGATATAAACCAGCTTAAACCCAACAAACAAATAAATAAATACTGAAAGATTAGTTGGCTGCATATCCCGAATAATTAAGTAAATTAATTTTATCACAATAACGGGGTGCAATTGACATTAATGAATGGTTGTTGAAGTATTCACTTCAGCTTTTAAGCAAAACCATTCAAATGAAAATGAGCTTCATCACACATTATCAGATTTTCAATAAAGCTTATGTAACTTCAGGGTATCGATTCTCGTTATGAAACTATGAAATGGAAAGTTGTTGTGCGTCATGTAATATGTTGCCAGAATACCCTTTGCTATACAAAACGAGAATTGAGCACCTGGTAGTATTTTAACTGAAAAATTCAGACGTTGCCGATGATCTGCGGATTTTAATGCTTGCAACAACTGCACATTGTATGAGAAGAAGAGTAAATATTTTTATACGCTTCAGCTGTGATGCCAATGATATATATAGGTTTGGCATTCAGTTTGTAATTTCTACAATAATGATTTTCGATCACACAAACTATATATTTTCTGCAAATTTATGACAGGGGGAGTCAATTGAGCCATGTCCGTTTGTTAGTTGAAATCAAATTTTCGAAGCCCCCACACATTACTTAGATTTGTGTGTGGTGCAAATATTTTGCAAATATCGGAGAATAAATTGCTATTGAAATCCAGCACGATCAGGTAATAAGTTTCTGAGATATGAGCAAGCAAACACGATTGCCCCTGTTCTTTCTCATATTTTTATCACAAAAATCATCTGTCCTAGGTTATTTTGTAAAACAGTTTCTTACTATTTAGAGGTACGATATACCTCTAGAGATTAAAAAAAATTGATAAATCGGTTACTAACTGACAAAGTTATAGACAAAAAAAAATATTTTTTAAACCAAATACCTTTTTTAAAAAAAGTATATCAAGTTATTTTTGGACACGCTAAAGATATTAAAGGACTGCCAAGAAAAACTGACAAATCGGTTTGAAACTAACTGAGATATAAACACAAAAATAGAAATGTTGAGGTATTTTTACTAAAATTTACAAACAAAAATCGTTTTACTCAGTTTTTGGACAACAGAGAGGAACCATATTTGTATGAAAAAAATTCCCGACTACCACAGTATAGCACACTATAAACAAATTTAAAATCAAAGATGGTCCTTACTATAAAATGGCGTACTATTAATTTAGATCCATATCTCTAATGTAGTAATTTAAAATATACCTAATTCAACCACTCAATATTGGTATCAAACGAAAGGAAAACACTAGTGAAATACAATAAATAATGAAAAAGTCAAAAATCTAAGATGGCGTGCAAAATAAAATGGTGGTACTATGGGTCAAAAATAGTTATCGGCTTTGGATATTTGAACAAAATGCGTTGGACTAAGTAGCAGAATATAAAAAACCATAAATAAAATAAAACCCAATATGGCGTCATAATAAAGGGCATATAATTTTTTTCTCAGCCGATCAATATGGGTAAAAAGGGCAACTAGTATGTAAAAATTCAAAATCAAAGCTACCACGTGGTCACTTTATCTAAATACATGATGGTGAAGGGCAATATCAGATTCGGCACGTTAGAATATGGAAATCTTTCTTGTTTTTAAAAGCATACGAGCCTTTTTAAGCAGAGCAGAATGCTTTCAGATAGATGTTTTTGATGTTTCATTAACACTTTGCTCTACATGTTCAATACTTTTCTTAGTGTGAATTAAACGTGGTCTACTGTTTCGAGGCGAATTTCTTGTGCTATCATTTGGATAATCCAAGTAACGAATCATTGCGTTAAAATGTCGACAATATGCTCTTTATGTTGGTTAAAGAATTGATCGCTGATTTAAATAATAAAATTATATTAATCTGCTTCTTTGATTATTCTCCAGATGTTATTTCTAAAAGAATTTGTAATTAAAAAAATGTAATTGTTTAAATACTCATTAACTGTCGTATTCATAAAAAATATTTTAGGTTTATTGAAGGCTTATTTGACAGATGTTGTACAGAAATTTGTCAAATAAGCCTTCAATAAACCTAAAATATTTTTTATGAATACGGCAGTAAATTTTTAAACCCCATGAGACTTTTGCAGTAAAGATGTTCTCGTTCTTAGACAATTTAGCAAATAGAGAATTTAACGGCAAATTTAGGGATTGTTTCCATTGAATAATGTTGTTCAAGAAACTATTATAAAAATATTTTGTTTTTATACTTAAAATTTTTATAAAATTTTCTTTTTATGAAAGTTATTATATAAGCCGTCTACTAAGGCTCTCTCTCATTGTTTCACGAAATTGCTTAAAGTAACAATATTTATTACATTTTGAACCCGACTTTTTGTTTATTTCTTTTTTCTAAAACATCTTCTTATTACCAGATAAATCAAACAACACAAGAGTACTCTATTAAACAAGCCATATAGCGATTCTTCAACACATAAAAATATAAGTAAGTGTGTACATTGAAAGTTATACACAGACATGCATACACGCAAAGAAAAACCCTGGTTACGATATGATCACGACGGTCATATTATTTTTTCTAAAACAATATTTGGTTGTCGAAAACAAGTCATAGTTATTTTTGTTTCATTTCATCATATATTTTGTCACTAAAATCAAGCATTTGTTTGAATTGTATCATTTAATGATTACTTTTCGTAAGAATTTCAAAATGGTTATCATTAAAAAATAGTATGATTTAAAAAAATTAATTTGACAAAAATAACATTATATTCAAAATCATTAAAAATTAAAAATAATCATTAAATAATAAGTGAGACAACAGTATGATTACAAAATAATCAAGCTATGATTTTTTTTAATAATAATTTGATTTCAATTGTTCTTCTTCTTGCTGAATAAATTTTTATTATTTTAAAAGTTTGAGATGTCAAAAAGAAGGAACAAAAATTTTGAAAAATTAAAATAAATAAACGAGAAAATGTAAAAAAATATTGGTAAAAAATTGCTATTAAATTGGTAAGTACAATGAATATGTGTATGTTACAGCAAAAGACAATAATTTGCCGTAACAAAGCAAAGATTGTCGATTTCAACTGTAGCCATATATATGATTATTGAATGATACTTAAATTAAACATAATAATGATAACTGGTAACTATTATTATTTTAAACATAATCATACAATTCAATCATAGTATGTTGCTCTTCGATTATGGTTACCACAACGATATTTTTTCTTTGCGTGTACTTAAATACCATCTCTCCAGCAAAAAACTAAATAAATAAATATTCCAAGCCAAAGGCTATTTTTAACATAAATGTTAAGAAATCCATAGAAAATATGTGATAGAAGAGCAGAGAAAAACTAAACACAACAAATACTGCTGGACTGCAAATTGTTAATCTAACAAAATAATATGGCTTAAACAGAAAAGCATACATGTGGTCATACAAGCTTATAGAAGAGTTAAAGTTTAAGCATATATTTTTGGCATTTTTTTGATTATTTTTTATTCATATAAAAAATCTTTATACATCATTTATCAAATTGCATATTTAATATTTGGAGGATTTATTTATTACATATTGATGTCTTTTCTCTTTCTTCCACTCACTTTGCGCACTGTGTATAGAGGAATATTTTAAAGTGTGCGTTCAAGTTGTATGTTGTTGTAGTAAAATACGTTTTATTTTTATTTTTGTTTAAGCATATTATAGATGGATTTTGATTTTAAGAATTGTTGGCCCCTTAAGTGTTAACGTAGGTTAAAAAGTTAATGAACTTGTTGACGTTTGCGTGATTATACATAAAAATACTAACACAATATTTTCATTTGGTGTAAAACGTCCATACGAGCTTAATGTTTTGAGTTTTATAGCTTATTTTGAAATTAGGTCTTTCATTTAATGCCGTTGCTTAATACGCTTCTTTATGTAAAGTAAGTTTATCTATTGGTTTGTAATTTTAAAAATATTCTTGATCAAAATATATACGATAGTATTTTTACGATTGGAGGTGTGGAAGTATAGATGTGTGAAAAAAGCTTTCATACTAATAGAGTGTGCTTGAGTATTTTTCCAGTATTCTGGTAATTTGCATTACTATGGATCTATTCATGATCACATTTACTCTTTTGAATAATGTTTATCCGAGAAAAGCCCGTAACTTACGTATAGAAAAAGCCATCGCCGCTGTAGACGAGAATGTGTGACAAAGAGCTCAAATATATTGCGACGATGTCGTTTGCAGCAATTTGGTGCCTTCTCATCTACTACTTGGGAAATCTTGAGAGGATACCTATATCCCCATATGTTCCAACTGGTGCAACAAATAAAGCCAGCAGACAATCAAATGCGTCCTGTGTTCGGTAAATGGGCGGAGGATCAACTGGAAGTTGAACCAGATTTTTATCGTCAAATCATCTTTGTCGTTGAGACTCATTTCTGACAGAAAAGGTATGTAAACAAGAAGAATATTTTTTTAGATAGAAAACACAATCCTAATGCGATTCTTGAGCCTTAATTATATCCCTAAAAATCGCGCTTTATTGCGGTTTATATGCTAGAGCCATCACTGGCCTAATTTTTTTTAAATCCTTAAAACTACAGGAAAATTATTCGTGATTTTTTTTCTTTCCTCATACTAATGCAAGTCATGTTGTAAGTAAATGTCAACCTGCCTTAGAGCATATTTTTGTGGAGGTTTGTTAAACTCCTGGTCTGTACTGATAAGCCAGTAACAATTTATGCTAAGAAATTAGACACGATATACTCCAAAAAAGTACAAAAACGAGCCGACAGGATATCATACATCAGACGCAGTCTTGGAAGAATACTTATGCACGAAATCAATTTTAAAATTTTAATACCATGACATTGAATGTTTTGTTAAAAAAAACTTATTGCAAAGAACCCGCATCTCCAGCATCTACCACTCCACATAAATTACTCTCCGCCACGGCCCTGCTGTGCGGCCCTATGCTTCTTGCAGGAGTAAGAGGAATATATATACGGGACTACTATGTAGTATAACTTCTTGATAGCGGCTAAGCATTTATGTTTGATAAATGTGTTTGACGTTTAAGAGTTCTAACATTAAACAAGTTACAATGGCTATCAGGGTGCCCCGGTAGAAGAGTCAATAGTGTGCTGGTCTGCTAGTTTGGGGGTTACGGTTTCGATTCCTGCCAGAGACTCTGGACTGGTCTGCTTCTATTTCTTTTCTAACTTCTCCTTATTTTATTCTCTTCTTCTCTTTATTTCTATATTAAGGCGTCACAATGGACCGTAATGGTCTCTGGGTGAGGATGTGAGGGTAACTATATATATTTATATATTTATTCTGCCGAGGTGTTAAAAGGGAAACATAATGTGTTCTGCATTTTATTTCTCTTCTAATGGGCTTATAAGTAAGGCTTTATGTCCAAATTTCTTTAAATACTTTCACAAACATTCATGGTGGATGTTTCTTTACGGGATTACCATGTAATTATTGATGTTTCTTCCTCTTCTTTAGCATAAATGGCGTTCTGTCTAGTACTAACAAGATGTCTGTCGTGTATTCACTTGAACGACTATTTGTCTCATATCATCTGCCACCGTATGCATCACCACTTGCACATTCTGATATTTTATTAAAATCACTGTTTGGCTGAAATTTTTATAGCCTGTGTGCTGACTTCTTTCGCATTCATTTTAACATAATTTTTCCCGCCTATACAGGAAAGGTGTAGAGGACAATAAAGACAATCACAGCTTTCACTTGGTTTCTATCCATTTACGTGTTATATAAGACTTATTTTAAGTGCCAATAATATAAATACGCTTAAAGGAATTTTACAATAAATTATTTAAAAAAATCCATTCATTGATATTGTTAATATCAGTTAATATTTTCCGTTTTTTCCCTTCGTTTATTTTTTTATTCTTCAATATAGAATATATTTAACTAAAAAGTGTGTAAACAGTCCAGCATAGCTGAGTACAATGTTTAGGCTTGTTTTAATTAATTTTATATTTTGTTGTTAAATAGATTTGTTAAGGCTGCCAAATTTGTTAAAATTTTAATTTGAGCTCAGTCACTCACCGCTTAAGGCATTTACTTTAATATGGCAGTTGTTAGATTTGCTTAATTTTCTATACCAAAAAGTACAACAAAAATTCAAAAAACATTTTTGATCTAGATAAATGTAGTAATCTTGCTAAATCTATAAACATTTTGTTGCTTTTGTGTTAAATGTTTATTAAGTCAAATGTTTTGGCTGTTAGTGTGGCATTTGTATTAAATAGATTTTAGCATGTTTATTGTTGTTTCCAAAGCTATCGATTGTCTAATTAATGTTAAAATCTATTCCTTTTTGTCTGTATATTTAAATAACTTGATTTTTAATGCTGGCTGCTCTTAACATTTATTGTTTTAAAATGAACGTTTGCGTATGTGTCAGTCAGATGAAATAAAAAAAAAATAAAATGAAACGAAACTTAATTTGTTAAAGTTGTTAAAATTTTTACAACTATATTTAAACACACGCAGTTTTCAAAGAATTTGTTTAAATTTCACTAACATTTCTTAATTGGTTTGTGAAACAAGACGAGACGTGATTAATTAAAAAAAATTTTGAAAAGAATATCCAAAAATTAAAAGCTTAAAATTATTGTATGTCATTACATAAATTTATTTTAATAATTAAAAATTACAACAGTTTTTTACACTGTTATAGCAAAACAATATGAAATTATAAAAGATTTAAGCAACAAACCTTTTTTCTCTCTTGGATTTGATTTAGTATTTGAAAGACTTAAGACAAGAACTTTATTTTAAGCAAATGCTAACAACTTTTAGTTTCGAATTAAAAGACTTAAAACACAAACTTGATAATTACTCCATATGCGAGAATAATCCTACTTATAAAATACGAGGGAAACTATTTATATTTCGGGAACTGGCAACACTAATGGCAATAGCTAAAATCTGACATCATAAAAAAGTTTGACATTTTTTTTAGCACAAACGTACTCACAACGTTTTAACGTGCAAGTGATCAATTTGACAAAAAAATAGAAAAATTCAAGAAAAGATTTTCATTGAATAATTTTTCACAATTTTTTACATGGAGTATCTCAACAAGAATGAGATATGACGATAAAGCACCATCAAAAACCACAGTATATCGCTGGTATAGTGAATTCAATCGCGGTCGTAGTTACGTCGCCGACGAATTACGTGAAGGTCGTTCAAAATCGGTTGTTGTGCCACAAATCGTCGATGCAGTGTAATGCAAGATCGTCATGTGGTATATTGTGAGATAGAGGCATTCTTTCACATTAGTTCCATTTCAATACATTAGATTTTGCATGAACACTTCGTTGTAAAAAAATTTATTTTCGTTGGATAACCAATAATTTATCAATCGCTCAAAAAAAAAATCTCGCGTCAAGTGATTAAAGGAAATAATGACAAATGCTTTAAGGGAATGTAAAATTATATTGATCATCAAGGGTAATATTTCGAAAAACAATAAAGCCATTTTCATGTAGAAGTGTTAGTTATTTTTTGCTGTCCCGAAATATAAATAGAAGCCCACGTATAATAAATATGAAAATTTTTATGTTTGGATGTTTCAGAAAAGGCTTAATGGAACTAAATGAAATTTGGCACACAGTTACCCAACAACCTAGGAGAACGCATAGACTACCCTTTAACACAATAATTAAGCAAATTTGTGAAAATATGCATCAAATATATTTTTTTTTGTTTAGTCTGTTGTTTGTTCAAGGGTTTTGAGTGTCCAAAATCGGCAGGTAAAAAATCAAATCATCCAACGCCATCTATGGAAATATTTTGTCTTAAATATTGGCATTTTAAATCCTATTCTACTAATTGAAAAAATATGAATGTTTGTTTGCTTAAAATGACTGACGAATTTAAATAAAATTTGCCGCAAAAATAGATGACAACCTGAATTCTTTCATACAGAGCTAAAACTGTATGAACCGATAATTACGCAGATGAAGTCCGGCTACAGGCTCCTGTTACATAAATTTATATTCCTGCTTGTAATAAATTAATTTGTTTTTATTTAAATAAATAAAAAAAGACATGTATCATTATCGATATGGTGATTTTAATACTGCTGTTTTTGTTATTGCTTTTACGCGATAAAAAAGCGATTGTCATGCAAATAAAAAAATTAAATTTTATGTTGAGCTTTTGAAAAAAAAATTATCAATTCGTATATATTCAAGCGTTATTTTTTTTAAACATATGACAAATGATTTCTTTTAATAAAAAACCAAAACAGTTTTAAAACTTTTTGTTTAAAGACATAAAGTTTGAATATAAAATTATTTTATATTTCAAATTTAATCTTTGATCATGCGCCCTCAATAGATATAAAAAGCGAACAAATTATTAAGAACAAAATAACATTCCTTTGAGCAGATTATAAAAACTAAGTTTTGATTGACAAATTTTATTAAGTATGTAATAAAATGTTTATCAACATGATCGTATTGTACAAAAGAAAAAAAAATATTAACACCAAAATGATAATTTTTTTTTATTTTATTTTATTTTATTTAATTTTTATTTTATCTATTTAAATAAAAGACAAATGTCACATCACTTAAGAACGGCAGAACGTTATCTCTTTTGTGTTAATTTTTTCATAACCATACTTTGGTTTTTATGGAACAAAAAATTGACCACGCCCACTATAATTTATCTAAAATCAGAGAACGGCAGGAGCGATTTTTGAACTTTTTTTTTATATATTTTATGAAAATCAAAAATGATTCTTACGTTAATTTTTCCGTAAAATTTAAAGTTAATATACCACACACCACACATAAAAGATCAAGAGTTCTTGCTCTTAATCCAGAGTACTGTAATTCTTTAAGTCCTTAAGTTTCGTGCCGGATATTAAAATAACAACTTGTACACTTCAGCCTTAAAGTAGCCGAAAAAAATTCAATGAGCGTGGTACTTACAATGTAAGGAAAATAAATTATATGAGTTTTTTTAAAAAATAATTACATCTATAATCTTAAAACTCTATATATTTAACTTTTATATGATTTCTCTTATTTCTACCAAAAATCGTTTCAATTGGAGCAGCAAAAGTGATGACCTCCCAACAGAAAACACTTAATTTATTTCAAGAACAGTTAGTTTTAGAGTTTTCAATCCTGGTATGAAATAATTTAATAAATACATCTATAACAATTTTTTACAGGAGTCAGATAGTATACAAAGGACATATATCTAATGACATATCTGTAGAATTTTAATTGTTTTTAGCTTAATACTATGTTCACACACGCGCCTTAATTGTCAATTTATAATATTTTCGCAATTAAAGGCCTTTATTGAGCTCAATTTACCATAATAAAAATTACTTATGAATTGAGCAATATATACTTAATTGTTTCACTTATTGTCCAAAACTCGAAATACAACTCTTGAGAAGTATGTTCAGTGAGAAGAAAATTCTATAGGTGGCATTTCTAATGTCAAACCATTAAATATACAAAAAAAAGTAAGAAAATGAAAAATGGTTGATGGAAATTTTAATAAAATGTTTAATTAAATTCAAAAACATACACACAATATAAATATAATTGTAAATATATAAAAGGAAAAGAACTGAAGAGAAGACATTATATGATTTGGTATAAATACATCGTATCTTTACAGCTATGCAATGCTAATAGAGTAAGATAAATTGAGTATTTGTGAACACTTATTTTAATTGCTTAATCAACACTAAATTGAAACAATTAAAAATATCTGTCTGAACAGGGTGTTTGTAATTATTGTTAATAATTAATATATGGATTAAAACATTAACTTAACCAGTTATGCAATCAATTGAATCGGTTCTAAATAAAAAGGAACAACAAATTAAAAAAACAGTTCTAATAACAATTTTATCGTCGGCTTAATATGCAAACCTGCTAAATCCACTTTTTACGTAAATTGAGATTTTGTTGTCGTGTGGTAGAGAAAGTTATGCCTCGTCGTTTTTCTTCACTTTAAGTCCTGAAGTGTGTAAAAAGGTTTGATAAGAAAAACTACTAAGTCCTTTAACAGAAATAATGTTGTAAGAAAAACTGCCAGTATATTATTAGTTAAGTATATTTACTAACTCCAATTTGTTTGTTTGTTGTTTTATTCCGCCTTATTGTCATTAGCGTTTTCGTGTCATTTTTGTGTTGAAAACGACAGAAATACGACAAGGTCTCATTCATTTTACATTGTCGTAAATATTACACGGTACCAAAAAATACGACAACGCCAATGACAATAAGGCTTATTATTTTTGTTGATTGTAGTCATACATGAAGAATACCATAAAATAAACCAACTTTATTTTTGATTTTTCTCTCAAGCTGCAAATATGAAATATAAGAAGTTTTTTGTCTCTCTTCTAAAATTTGCTAAAAGGAAGTTAGCAGGTTTGCATATTAAGTCGTCGATTATCTTTTTTATATTTATATTTATTTATTATTTATTTATAATGAATAAAAATGCATTCTGCTCAATTTTCTAGTCACGAAACTGTATAGTCATGACAGCTCAATATGTGTGCAAAGTTTCAGAAAAATCGGTCTAGTGCAAGAAGCTAAAAAAAATAATTTTTTTTATGGGCGTGGCACTGACCACTTTTCTAATCATGAAGCTGTATAGTCATGACAGCTCAATATGTGGGCAAAGTTTGAGAAAAATCGGTCCAGTGCAGTACCTCAAAATTATAACTTTTTCATGGGCGTGGCCACGCCCACTTTTCTAATCACGAAATTATATAGTCATGACAGCTCAATATGTGTGTGCAAAGTTTCAGAAAAATTGTTGAAGTTCAAGTAGCTGAAAATTATAACTTTTTTTATGGGCGTGGCCCTGCCCACTTTTCTAATCACGAGATTGTATAATCATAAGAGTTTAATATGTGTGCAAAGTTTCAGAAAAATCGGTCCGGTGCAAGAAGCTAAAAAAAATAATTTTTTTTTATGGGCGTAGCCCCGCCCACTTTTTACAATCCATAAACCATAAACACTCCCTGTAATGTGTACAAAAACTTGCGAAAGCTTTACGGTTTTGGAGTCTATAGCTAACACACACACACACACAGACAGACAGAGTTTAAATTTTTTATATGTAAATAGATTTTAGACAAAAGTCTTATTTGCCAAAGAGCGGTTAGTGTAAAATTTTGTTATTGCGACAATCCTAAAAAGTTAATGTTCAGCGCTTTTGTTGTGATAGGCTTGTTGGTATTTTTTCTGAATAGTATTCCTTAACTTGCAACAATAAAAATTGTCCCGACAAAGTGTCTGCATTTGTTTAGTAATCCTTTGCTTGGCAATGAGCTTCACAAAGCATTAAAAAGCAGTGTTTCATCGACATATTTGAAGTTTGGCCAAACTAGATATATAGCGGCTATCTCAATTACATAAACTTTTAGAATATTTTCTAACAGGTTATTGATCTGATCAATACATGATTTGTAAGACCGAACACCTGACTATTCTCTGCCATGATGGAATTAGAAAACGTCGTAAAATATAATTTTTCATTAATGAAATTCTTTTTAAAAAAAAAGTATATTTTAATGATGATGGCATTTTAATCATAATTTCAAGCTGATTCTTCTTTGTAACCTCAACAGAACGAGTTGAAATTTAGAATTAATTATTGATTTTTAAAAATTTAAAATATAATAATGCTATTGATGCTGCAGACATTAAAAGGTGTGACCACTACAATGTCGGATTATTTAATGAGTATTTATAATTTTTTATTGTTACAAAAAACTAAGATTAGACTAAGGAAATTTCTCTTTAATTTATTATATCGTTGGAGTTGTTGGTGTTAATAAAGCTAATGTTATTTTAATCGAAGCTGAAAATTATAAAGAAACATGTAACACAATACAATTAAATACAAAACAAAAACAATCAAAAAACTAAAATATAAATAAAAAAATGGTGAACGTGAATGATAATGAAGATTTTCTTTTATGTATTTAACAAATTTATGTTCAAATCGATTTTACCTTATGTATTATGTTTTCGTTAATGATCCATATAGTTTTCTATGGGCTAGTGAAAATAAAGTAACAAACATTGTACGATTTAAATGAATTCTTAAAAACAAACTCCATATTGGTTTTGTTGGCTCATTTGAAGCTAAGACTGGAATTTATATTTTCTTGACTTCTACTAATGTCTTTAATGTCTATACGCTTGTGCATGCATGTATGTGTTAAGGTATAAATTAAGGTCTTTTTTTATCTAGTTGGTTTTTTTTTCAAAATTAAATTGTTGTTGTTTTTGTTGCTGATGTTATATTTTGGGTTTGGTGCTAGAGTGATAAATTGTTTTAATTTGTTTTAGATGTTGGTGTTATGCAGTAATTCTTTTTTCGAAAAAATATCTCTACCTTTTATGTCTCTTCTGTTTGTTGTTACTGCTAATGTTGTTAATAATCTTCTCCATTTTTTATGACCGTAAATTACTTTTTTTTATTATTAGTTGGTTGGTTGTATTTTTTTTTTTTTTTTTTTTTTTGAATCATCTTCCATCTTAAAATTTCTGGCCTTAATGTGATTTTATGGGAGTATTTCTAATCTACAATATAGTTCATACCCATAATAAGCGGTGTGTATGTGTATGTGGGGTATAAAATGCTGCTTTGATCTTCTTTTCATTTCTGATCTTAAATTTCATGTTCTGTGAAAATAAAGCAGACAATAACAAATCTTCTCTCGACCCAACGGAAATTATAAAATGTAATAGTTTTAATAAGAAATAATTTGAAATAAAACTTAATGTGCAACCATTTCAAAGTTAATTGGATCTTATTACAAACGATGGTAGATAGTTACTTATTAAAACTGCCCGCAATTACTCTGTACCCAGTCAAACTTAATTCTTAAGAAATGTCACCATTTCTTGACAGTCCTCTGAATGATGTTGATTTTGGATGTGGGGTTAATAACTTCAATATTGTTTTTTTATTTTTTTATTTAAGATTAAGGTTGAGAAAGTATATACCGTTATTTTGATTATTAATTTCGGCTATAAAAAAATTAAATTACACAACCTAAATTCTTTGTTCAAAGTTGGAAGATCTAAGAAGTTATTTTTTATTAAAATCATTGCTAAGTTTAAGTTACGCTGACTTGCAGATAATCTAACAATCTTTTAAACACCAAATATATTGTATATTGTTGAGGTGTAGAATATACTCAAGGAAGATTTATTAGAGTATTTGGCAGCTTGTTGCATAAAACCTTAGGATTAGGAGAGAAAAAAAAATTAAAAAAAAAAAATTACAATTTTAGTAAGAAATTTTTGTTTTTTATTTAAAATTTTATATTCGCAGGAGAAATTTCTTTTATTTTATTTTTCTTTTCTTTTCTATCTTCAGCAATAGACATTTCCATTATCTCATTAACCAAAAACATAGCTTGACGTTTAGTTTCTCGATCAGCTGGCTTGACACCATTGTTTTACACAGGAAGAGAAAGAAATCAGATAGAGGTCGCTAGATAGTGGTGTATATAAGAAATCGGAATATATATTTTGCATATCGCTTATTTAATACAATATTTGCTGGTTAGCTTCTGATCACAGGTGAATGTTGGAGATTTTTGAGTGCAAATGCACACTTAGAATCTTTCGAATCTTTTTGTCAAAATTAAATATGTTTTAGATAAAGAGAAATATTTTATATTTCATTCATAGTCATAAAATGATAATTGCATTTAGGTAAACAGAATACTGATAACATGCAACCTTTATATGTTTTAACCGCAATCAACCAATTTAATCATAATAGATTATGATTACCACAACAATATTTTTGCTTTGTGTGCAAATGGTGACTTTTGGTCCACCTTGTATACAAAATATTGATTATACAAATAAATTGTATTATAATGTACGTATAGTTTTAAGTTTTTAACATCTGTTGGTAGCTTCTAATTTATTTAAGAGGACTAGACACACATTAAGCATACTCAGCAAGTATTATGTGGACTTTGTAACAACAGTTTTAATTTTTTTAATTTCTCGGGGTAACATTTGCAAATACATTTTTACAAACAAAAAAATTTTATAAAAGGGTTTATGAGTATTTTGATCATGGCTAGTCCGCTTAAACCAGGTGCCCGGTGGACTAGCAAAAGCTGTACTACTCCGGCAGTCTGGGGAATGCCTGTTCGATTCTCGCTCGAGACTCTGGTCTGTTTCAACGGGCAAATGGTCTTCGTTACTCAGCTCGGTTAATTAAATTAGAACATAATAATTTATAATAATAAAAATTAAATAGTTCACTTAAAACTGAGGAATTAATTTGAATAGTTATTTTGCATAACAACACATACGACTAAGTCATCGCGGTGATCGTGACATGAAACACTTGTGTACCGTATTCACAGCAAATGTAATAAAAAAAATTTAATATTTGTATTCAATACGAAACGACATATTCAAATAAATTGAAATTATCTTCTCCAATTAATTTGGATATTAGTTTAGTTTAATTAAAAAGTAATAGGAAATTAAACAAATTTTGTCGCAACTCAAAAATTTAAGCAAAACGACTCCAATATTTTAATACTTATTTCATGTCACATTTAATCTGTTTAAGTTTTATTTTTAGACATCATCATACAACAATAAATAATATGTAGTGTGAATGTATATGTACATTTATGTATATTTTATATTGTTTTATTTAATAATATTAATTTATTTAATTTTTTTTTTTTTTTTTGTTAAAGAAACCGCTAACAAGATGTAAAGTTGTATGTGAAAATAAATAAAATTATAAAATCATACATAAATTATTTGTTATTCATAAACATAATTTATGCTTTAAACAAGGTAATAACTAGTAAATGATTTAACTGGTATGATGTTTACACATAGCATTGTTAATTTAAGAGCTATAAAAATTTCAATAAAAAAGATTTCGATATTTAAAAAATAAAGACACATTGTTGTAAAATATTTAATTTTAGTTTTTTTATCTTCTTCTTTTATGTGTGGAATGTTGGTATTCCAACAAAATGAACTTATCACCGTTAAATGCAATTTAATAACTTTTTGTAATAGAACATGCAGAACATGGAGCACGGTGAACTTGTAAAGCGTGATTTTTTAAGCGTAGTTTTTTTTTAAATCTACTAAAACACTCAAACTTGCATTATATATTCAAAGTTTTTATTGGAATCGATAAATTGGTCTTTGCCATTTACTTTTTTAAAAATAACTTTATGTATGTCCAGTTTTGCACCATTTTTTCGAGCAATTCGGCCTGTAGTCCATGAATAACACATGTTATGTTATACTCAAAGACTTCAATTATGTTTAGCTTGTCCATATAGACTAACGACTTCACATAACCTCACTAAAAATAGTCAAGAGGCGTCAAATCACATGATCATGGCGGCCAACTCACAGGGCCATTTCGAGAGATAAACTGCTAACCAAATTCATCCTTCTATATGTCCCCTGTTTCACAAGCTGTGTGGCATGTGGTACCGTCTTTTTGAAACCACATATCAACCAAATCCAACTAAGCCTTGGGGTAAAAAACCAGTCGCGTATCATGGCTCGATATCGTTCGCCGTTGACGGTGACGTTTCTTTCATGGTCGTTTTTGAAGAAAAATGGACCAACGATGCCAAAGTTTAGATTGTTTACTTATCGATTTAGCCAGAAATGAGCCTCATCGCTGAACACAAGTTTTCGACCATAAAAAGTTCCTAACACATGATGGACATTTCTCACAAAGCACGATTTTCGATAATAAATTTCAACGATTTGCAGTCGTTGCTCATTTGTGAGTCTCTCCATGATGAAATGGCAGAGTATACTGAACACTTCTCACTTTCACAGATGTAGTTTGGACACAATTACCAATTAGTGTCCGAAAAACTTAATTCATAAAAAATCACCCTTTATTTTATTGTGTTAAATGATAAAATTGTAGAATTATTAGAATTTCAATAGAAATAACTAAAGCAATTACTCCTACCAATTTATTAGGAATATATTATAAAATAGAAGTTGCAAATAAAAAAACAAAATTCTGGTTGAATATTAATTGGAGTAGTTAAAGGATTGGCTGGAACATAATTATCTAGATCTTAGAAAAGATAAGGATTAGTAAGTAAGTGTGCTAGTATGCCAGTCTGGTGCTCGAGATTACCGAAACAGTGTCTAGTCTGTAACATTTCAACGGGCGAAAATTTTTCATTGTCATAAAGATTAAAATTAAAAAAAATTAAAAATGTGATCTAATCTAAGTCAAAGTCTTGCTGATGCCTTTTAATTCTTTGTGTTTTATTTTATTAAATAAAATTCTTCCCCTCTCTAAAAAAGAACACTAAACAAAAATGAGTGAAAAATTAAAAAAAAATTCTTAAAAAACGCAAAACTAAAATTGGTATCAACTCCTGCATAAAATTCATTCTTCTTTATGGCTGTAAATCATGGAATGCAGCCTCCAAAGACCTAAACTCGTTGCAGGTATTTATAAATCGGTGCCTGCGAAGAATCTTTAAAATATTTTGGCCAGTTACTATATCCAATGTAAGATTATGGAACGAAATTGGTCAAAAACCCATAAAACGGAAATATTAAGAAGAAGATGGAGATGGATAGGTCATACTTTGTGTAAATAAAATGACGACATCACTAGAAACGTCATAGAATGGAACCCCCAAGGTAGCCGAAGAAGAGGTAGACCATCCCACACTTGGCGTCGTCAAATCCAACTCGAAGCTATCACACAAATCAAGAACTGAAATGAAATAAAAACCTTAGCATCGGAAAAAACACAATGGCACCAGTTTGTTTATGGCCTTATGCACCTTATAGGAGCCACGGGAAATAATATATATATAAAATTGGCATAAAAGGTAAATTGAAAAATATTTGAAAAATGCAACTGTATAAAAGTTTCAGGAGAAAAATATAGAAATTCTTTGAAAAACTGTATTGTTTATAATTTCATTACTTAAATATGTGAATTAGGAAGTGAGTTAATCTGATTCAACTGCCGTCAGGGACACTAGACTGTGACACTACAAAGACCAAATGGTCATCGTGGACCCTGCTTAAAAATTAAATTATAATACAGCTTCCAATTATAATTTTAATATTGAAATAAATTAATATAAATTAATATTAAGAAATGTTGTTAATCTTATAAATTCTTTTGTAACTCCTAGAGTTAAATCCTTTAAATCTCCAAAACATATTGATATAATTTATTTAATTCTATGCCGTAAATCCTCACACATTTTCTAAGAATTTCTAAGTTATCTGAGGAAAACTACTTAAAAATTAATCCAATAAATGTAATCTTAAAAAACTGAATAACAAAACGTAGAGAAACGCATGTTCAGGAAATCTTAGGACACACAATGTGTTTTAAGTCTTTCACAGTCGTTCGGTCAAGAAAATGCTACGGCAGATTAAGTTAAAGTTTATAAACAAAATCAAAATATGGTTAAGGTGTAGATAAGCCAATATTTACAAATTTTCAAAACAAAACTATTGGAGAAAATTGTGCAAGAAATTTAATATTTTGTTGCACATTAAAAAAAATCTTTAAATGCGATTAAACCGCAAAGCATGAACAAAAATAATCAATACCCGCAAACGCACGCAAACACACACACACACACGGAATTTTCGGCAATTAAGACAAACAATAACAACTAACAAAAACTGTTAGATGTTGTCCACTAACACTCTAATTATTGTTGTTTTAACAAACATCAATTTTAAAGGCAGGATAAGATGTACAATCGTCTCAAAGTGAACAAACACTATGAGGCAAGTGTTATGTCTGTTTTGTAAACAAATTCAATAGACCTGTTTAGTTATGAAATCTTCCAAAGTCCTGTTGTGAGGATTGTCTAATTTCTTCTTCTTCTTTCTCCTTTATAGTTGTTGCTTGTTTGAAAAATATCTTTGTAAATGATTTTGCGGTTTTGACACACAGCTGGCCGCAATAAATTCACATACACAAATAGGCTGTAAATATTTTATAGTTTTCTAACTCATTTTTAAAACACAAGGCTGTTATTCTATTATTGCTGCAACATGCATTTGCAACAGAACAAAATTACCGTCAATAACAATAACAGCCTGGAATTGCTTTTTTCTCGTTCTTTGACTTTGATTTCGAGGAGTCCTTTTTCTTGCTTATTTTCGGCAGTAGTTGGCAACAGTAGTTGTGAATTACTGTAAAGATTTGGTTCATGCTGCCTTATTAGTGTTTAAATTTTAACCTTGACTTGCTGTTACACTTACTTGTACACACTGGATCACTTTAACCTTGAGTTGTTTCCATTTTATATTTTATACCAAAAAAAAAAGAAAATTCCAAAAAATATAATTAATTTATTGAAATTCCTTACAAATGTGTATGTGTGTGTGTAGACTTTGACCCTGATTTAATTTAAAACTACTAATGGCTTATTGTTTTATTTATTTATGTTCTTTCTTATTGCCAACTTTTGTCCATGTAAAATTTAGGCGGCATATAGCTGTTATTTTTTAAATTATTTTTTCTACTACTTGGGTGGCTTAATTCTATAAATGACAGTAGCGATTTGTCTTTCTTTAAGTTTTGTACACCTGACCTTGAAGGCACCTTTGTTTGTTTTTTAATGAAAAGTATTACTTTTAGGGGGGACGAGATAATTATTTTTTATTTTAAAGAACACATGTACGCCTTATTGTAATTAAGTCACCAATTACTAGCAAAATAGAGTGCAGTAATAATTATCCAAGGTCAAGTAGATTAAATTATTTAACACACAATTCGAATATGTATCGCTTCTTTTAAATTTCTGTTCATGCTAAATGGTTCAAACTTTTATAAAATAATTTTTAAATTTGTTGTGGTATCCAACAATTAAATGCTCTGATTGATGGTCAGGAAAAATTATAACGTTTATGATGCTCTTCTTAATTGCAACTTCAAAGTAAAGATATGGAAGGCGCGAAATGTCTTTATATTTACAACAGGCATTCCAAAATGCATGCAAGATATTGACATGTTGAAATTCTGGGAATAAAGCCAAAAGATAGGACCCTGACTATCCTGACCTAACTATACACCAAAATAAGTTGTTTTCTTTATCTATCAGCTTTTCTAATGTAAACCGCACTAAAACCTTCAAATTCTTTAAAGAGCTTTCACAAATATTTCAGAAATACTTTGTGACTCCAAATTACGATCGGTTTGGTTTGTGTCGTCTCTAAGGTTATGTTTCCCGATGATAAGAGTTTGTTGGAATTTTATTCCTTAACTACGTAATTCTAATGTGATTAATTTATAATCTTTGAATTAAAAAGCGACTGCTAGTAAATTAGGATAATGTAGCAAATAAATAAATATATGATTAAGGGAATTTCGAAGCAGACCACTACTATTTTTGGTCCGTTTGCGACTCCCTTAGCTACACAGTATTTTCATGGTTACCAATTGGCATTCCTGTCTTTACTAAGTCCTGTGCCACTATGACGTTTTCTTAGGAATTTCTCCTTGGCGACTAGTGATTGCTATAATTCTAGTTATATACTACCTCCTACTCACCAGCAGCTTCGATAGTCTGAAATCTCCCATAGCATTCATACTTAATGTGTGCCTGTGTTCCTAAGAATACCATGATCTCTTATGTTTAATTTCTAGGGTTCTCCTATTTCCATCATTAAAGAGACTGATGTCACTATCCAAACCCTTATTGTTCATGGATCCCTCCGCTATGAGCGTGTGATGTAGTCCTCAACATAATTAACTTGATTCATGTGCTGCATCGGCATCTTAGCTCTCATTTGTATTTCAGTGAGTACAAACTATTCATTAGATTCCTGACGGTTTACTTACTATTGGTGTCTGTAGTGCAAAACTAAGCGGCAGACTATTGCATACGATTATCACAGATCAGACACATAAAGTTTGCTTGAGAGGTCAAATGATTTTACCTTTATTGTAACTGACCTTTTTACAATAACTAAAAATGAAGCACTAAATAAATAAGAGGCATTTTCATTATTAAGAAACATATCAATAATATCGACATTATGGCTTGTACAATTTGTTATTATTTACAAAAACTGTGAAAAGAGTTATTGAGAAATTCAGAGACCTGAAACAAAATCATAAATAATCATAAAAGCAAATAAAACAAGTAACAGTGCTATATTCGGCCGTGCCGAATCTTATATACCCTTCACAGCGTGTAGTCATGCAATAACAATTGTTTGTATCACCATTCATCCCATATAAAATACGTGCATACGTACACGTTAGAATAAATGTGGCATCGAATCCCAGCTGAGCCAAAAAAATTTTATTTTATTTTATTTTATTTTATTTAATATATTATTTATATTTTATTATTTTTTTATATTTTTTTTAAATTTTTTTAAAAAATTTTTTTAGAAAAATTTTTAAAAAATTTTTTTAAATTTTTTTTAAATTTTTTTTAAATTTTTTTTTAAATTTTTTTTTAAAATTTTTTTTTTGTAGTTTTTTTTATTATTTTTTTCTTATTTTTAATATTTTTTTTTTTAATTTTTTTTTGTTTGGTATGTTTTTTACATGTATCTATGTATGTATGTTGTTGTTGTAATTGTGAAAAAAAACGAGGTGGTCGTGGTTTTTTGCTCATATCTCAGAAAATTATGGGGCGATTATGCTGAATTTCAATAGCGATTCATTCCTGGATATTTCCAAGAGATTGATACCATACACAGATCTGAGGAACATATAGTTGCTTCTAAAAGTTGATTTCAACCAACACACGGACAGACGGACAGACGGTCAGGGCTTGATCGACTCCTCTATTCATAAGCTTTTAGAAAATATATACTTTATGGGGTCGGAAATGAAAATTGTAGAAATTACAAATGGAATGACAAAGCTATACATACCCTTGTACACCACAGGTGAAGGGTATACAAATTTTGCAAACCAGTATCAAACCAGTAAGAAAGAGTGTTTTAGAAAGTCTAAGTTCATCAGTAAAGCGTTGTTGTTATTAATTGAGAATTTCAGGAGATTCCTACGGCATGAATTCACTGAAAATTTACGTATGTACTAAATTAATGCTTCAGTTATTCCCTGGCCAATTAGTCTCTCGTAGATCCAACCTTTAAAATTGTCTAATTAAACACAACATGTTTTTTTCTCATATGAAATTATTAACAGTTAAAGTGTTATTAAATTTCATAAATCATCCTATTGTGTCAAAGCATAGATTTCGGAATTAATATGTTAACTGTCAAAACCCTAAGACATGCCATTTTATTGGGGGCGGCATACTTGACTGAATTTGAAAGAAATTGATTATAGGTTGTAAATTTAAAAAAACCCAGACTGTTATATTTTTGTGCTTATATTTTTATTTATTTATTTATTTAATTTAATCAACATAATAAAATTTACAGTTGAGCAATATTTTTTAATTTAATTACAAAAATAAAAAAAGATAAAAACAACATTAATCATATGCATGAGTTAAGAAACCTTATCAGCTTTCCACTTGTTACAGCAACATTATCAGAAAAGTCAATGTGAACATAGAACTTATTTACCTCAGCACAAATTCTTCTAATTGGATCAAAGTAAATGTAGTTTGATCTATGAAATGGTACATATAACGGTTCATGAAATCTGAGGAACATTGATGCATATTTTACGTTGAAGATATGTAGAATCAATTTTACCTTGAATTAGATTCATGACAAATGCAATATTGGAAACAAGTCTTCGTAAACGACTACGATATGATGGTAAGTTTGTATTAAAATTCCAACGAAGGTTACGAAGGCAAAACAGCAAATTTTAAACTAATTTAAGAGATTGCCTTTAGGAGGATTCCTGAGACTACTTTTAGGAATCTGGTGTATTTTTTTAGTTAACAAATAAATAAGTAAGAAATTTTTTAAATTATCTTTGTTCGATATGCTTAAAATTTTCTATAAATAGCATTAGGGCATATTATATATTTAAATTACAAACATATCTGTAATATATCGGAGTGTCAAACAACTTTTTTGTGTTAACATTATGGAGCTACATTTGACCAACATCTAAGCTAATTATTAAATGATTTGGATGGTTTATATAGTGATGAGTTTCTGAATATTACTGAAAGATTGACAGCATATACTTGTTTGTGCTATAGATGGAGACTCCAAAAATTTTATTGGGATTAACAAACGGGTGAAATTGTAAATGGGCCAACAGTATGGTTTCAAAACATATATGTATACTATATGTTGTCGATATATAAATATTACAGAAATTACAAACAGATTAACTCAACTACATATATAAGGGAATATAGAAGAAGAGCATAAATATAGAGATTGAAAAACAGGCAAAGTTATTAAAATTCTAATTTATTTTTTTTTATCTGAAAAAATAAGTTGTATAACATTTTTATTGAAAACAAAACGACTTACTTTTCTAAATTGAATTAAAATCACATAATTGAAAAATAAACAACAAAATCTTATGATTAACAACCTGCTGTTATCAACACAAATTGTACATAATTTTAAAGCAAATAACAAAGTTGTACTCGTACACATATTTATGTATATGTTTATGTAAGTACAGTGCACACACGCTTAAGTGAACACAGCAATATTTAATCATATTTTGATAATATAATATTGTTATATTTACATCTTTTTAAAACTCAATTTGGTATACACACAACGAATTCTGTTGTAATACTACTGCTAAAACCTGCACTATTCAACTATTCTGTGATTTTTAAAAAAGTTCCCGCTTATACACAAGAGTATATTCTAGTGATTATCAGACAGTGAGATGTTAATGTTAAGCAATATGTAGGAAATAAGTAAAACTACTCAATAAAGTGTGCAGCACATGATATAAAATTTCGATTGTGATATAAAATGTTTCCAACCAAGGAAAAAGGTTAAATGCATAAAAATATAAATCAAACTAAGTCTGCAACAATGTAATATAAAAAATCAGCGGACATTTTTATTTTCGATTTGAGAAAATCTAAACTGACTTGTTTTTCAGCTGCAGAGATTTTTTCCAAGAGCTGACGTCATGTGGCTTGTCAGAATAAAATATTTCAACCCCTAATTGCAATTTTGTCAGATGACTTTGCAAATGAGTTTTACAGAAGCTATGTTTTAATGATATAAGATTTACGTATGGTACGTATTTAGCAGTGGGAAATTTGGTAACTGATTTGAAAAACACATACAAGTGTATTAGCTGCTTTGGTTGAATAGCTTGCAACAGCCAGCGTACTTGAAGCACATAAGGTTCATTGTGATACCTACGTGAAAAAGTAAATATGTTTGTTAGTTTAGATTAAAGAGTGTATTTTTTGAGGAATTTTTAAATTTTGTTAAAAAGTAAATACAAGTAGAAATCCAACAACGATGAGTTTGTCATACACAAGGTTTAATATTTCGTAATTACTTAGAAACAACAATTAAATGTTTATAATCGAAAATGACTTTTATTTCTTTCCAAAAAATATTCTCCATGAATATCATTATACTGTTGCATGCATGTAAACCAATTTTTGAAGCACTTTTTTGATTCTGATTGAGGCACCTCCAAAACATGAGTTTTAAGGGCGTGAAGCGCTTCATCAGATGTCGAAAAACGTTAAACTCGCAATTATTTTTTTTGTTCCGGAACAAGAAGAAGTAATTGAATGCCATGTCAGGACTTTACGGTAGATCACTCATTGAATCCACGTTTATTTCTGATTCGTCTCGGACTAATTCGACCTTGGCACCAATGCTACGATTGAGACAGGTCTAGTTTTTTTCGGAAAAATACGCAATCATTTGCTTCGAAGTGCTTCGAGCCAGAATAAATTTTAAAGGGTTCGTCTTAGAGAAAACCCATACAATCGATTGCTGTTTATTTTTCGTTTCGAAGCACATGTTTTGTAGCATTGCAATCGAAGTTTTTTAACACTGCTTGAGGCAAATTGGCACTAGTCTCTTTTTGAGCGATTGTCAACTTATGTGCAATCCAAAGCAAATAATTCTATTTTACAGCCAAATATTCATGCAATATTAAATATTGAAAATATTTTTTAAACTGCAGGAAAAATTTTAAAGAGCAAGAAGAAAAAAGAAAAAAAAAATTCTAAATATTATTATGTTTTATTTTTTATTTTTTACATTTTAAACTACAGTAGACGCTCACAAATTACTGAAAATTCGGACGTCCAGAAATAAGAATCAGTGTTTGCAATACATTAAACGTTCTGAAATTCGAATTTTGTTTGGTTATTTGAACACAAGAAATCCCCAATTTATTTTAATTCTGTTTGAACAAAGTAAAACTAAAACGGGTAATCACCAAATCATATATGTTTTTCTCTAAGTATCTGTTGTGTACATATTTTGGCAGTCTCTATTAAAATTGAATTAAAAAGATATAGTAAAAGTATTTATTTTAGTTTCTCGAAGTAAATTTACTCAATTTTTTATTTTTAATATAAAAAAACAAACGTTTAGAATTTATAATAATTCAGAAATTAGAATTGCCTTAAAAACAAAGCGTTTATAATTTTCGAGCCCCTACTGTATGCAAAGGTATATTACAAATTGGTGTTAATAAAAAATATTTTATTATTAAGGCAAATTACAAATACATTTTATGATCAAAGTTTGGCATACTCAGACGTTAACAAATTTTCAATATCATTTCGTTCGCATTAGCGTGAGTCTACTGTATATCTGAATGTATGTATGTTTGTAGTTTGGATCATAAAGCAATTTGTTTAAAACCACAATTTACATGCAATAATATTGCTACTGTAATACATAAACGATTAAATATTAATTTTCTTCCAAGTTTGAGTGTTTTGAAAAACAAGTTTTCAAAAAAAAAAAGCAAAAAATATTATTAAACAATTAACAAATAAATATTTATTAATATAGAAATACCAGCATAAATGTAAACATTTTAAAAAACCCTCATCGATCCGTAAAAATTGTAGAAAAAAACATCTCATACACAAATTGTTGTACAAAACCGTTGTGTTAAGTGGCCATAATCACGTATGTGTTAATTGATATTTTAAGTCAAGTCAATAAGTAATAAATGTGTTAACACTTCAATCTCATGTACGAGTACCAAAAATATTCAACACTACACTAACATTCAGTCGAGTAGTTTGATCATATGTCTGTCCGTTTGTACATACAAAATAAAATGTAACAATTTTGTCTTGTTGTTGTTGCTGTTGTTATTATTATGATTACTTTGTTTGTTGGTGGTTCGATCGTTTAGTTTATCTGCAACCCACTCAGGTTCCTGTCTTACATGGCATCATAAATCTGTGTAAATTGTTTGCTTGATTTTTGTTTCTTTCCCCCCCTCTCTCTACCTCTTTCACTTAATGCATTATAGCTTGTTGTTTGAACAAGCTACAGTCATAGCTTTTTATACATATTCGTATGTGTGTCGTTTGTTGTTACCTGTTAAACCTGCAGCAAAATAGATAGTAAATAGTCATTAAGGCTGGTTGTTATGATGAGGAGCATTTCTGTATTTTTCTTTAATATTTTCTGTTTAAATATTAAGTTCGACTTTTTTATGTTTCAGTTTAACGTTTTTTTTTTTTGTTTTTTCTTTGCCAGCTGATAATAAATTTAACACATCTTTAGAGGCTATTTTGTTGCTAACGTAACGTAGTGTTTAAAATTGTTTATCTAGTCTAGTCTATATTTAATAGTTTAACTTTAGTGCTATGATCTCTATTTATTTACAATTCGATAATTTGTTGAAATAACAACAAGAAAAAAAAATATTAAATTGTATGTGTCTGTATATGATTAAATAAAAACTAGCAAACATCTGTTTTTGTTTTGCCTCAATGCATTAAAATAAACCAAAAAAAAGAAAATTATGATGAAAATAATTTAAAGGAAATTATCGTTGTTGTGTTGATGGCGAAAATGCCTTTACTTGGAAACTGTTTAAATATTTAGTATTAAATTTTGAAACATGTCAAAAAGCACGAAGAATAAAAATGTTTAAATATTAAATTTCCAACAAAACCACTTTGATATTGTTGTAAGGCAGAAAAGCATACAGGAAAATACATATTTATAAGAGACTGACTAGACGAACTTTAAGTGACCGACACACAAACTTATAATGCAACTAATTGCTTTTAAATTTACTTGTAGAAATAATGAATTAGGTCAGAATGTATTAAATAAAGTTAATCTAAATGATAACCACAATATCGATAAAATTTTGAATACACATGGTGCCTATAGAATCCAGCACCAGTTTTGAGAAAACCTTATTAGCTGCTTATTGGCCCAACGATGAGTTAGATTAGTTATTTAACTAAAATACTCAAATACTTTAATAAGCGTTCCTGTTGTGGTGGAAATCATGTAAGACTATTTCTATATTTCGTCTAAAGGTAGTAAGGCAGATTAATAAATTAAGAAGGTGTTGACTTTCGCACTGCAATTTAGTCCGGATTTCTATCTCACTTCTCATTTCTTGAAGACAATTTTCGGTGAGAAATTGGTACTGACATGTAAGTACCCAAAATTTCTTTTTGACGGTATTGTTTAAAAAAACGTTAATCACAACAATTTGAACGCTACAGTGAAAAAATACTTCTTAGAAGTCTAAATTAATAGACTTTTTTTTATTAAAAGAAAGTGAAGAAATGTACAATTTATCAAAAAAAACTAACAGGAAATAGTTAAAGAAAGATAATAAATTCAAGCCAGAAATAAATAAATAATTTGTTAAAAACACAGTCTTTATAAGTAAGTTAAAAAAACAATTTATTAAAATTCTTATAAAGACAAACTCCCGTATTCATAAAAAATATTTTATGTTTATAAAAGGCTTATTTGATAGATGTTGTACAGAAGTTTGTCAAATGGGCCTTCAATAAATCAAAAATATTTTTTTATGAATAAAACAGAAAATAAATGAAAATTGGAAGGAAATATTAATATTTCTAGACAAAAATATTATTTCTTTTTTCCTTTAATTAGATTATTTTCGAAAAAAAAAAGAAATACAAAGAAAACTTATGCAATATTTTTTTAAACTTAAATTTGACAAAAAATAATAAAAAAAATTAATGAATAAAATTTTTTTAAATATTTCAGAAAATACAAATTTTTAACTCCTTTTCCAATATTTAAATATTTTCTATACAGAGAATATTTGTTTGAACTCGAAATTATCCAAGCATTTTTGAAATAACTCACAATTCTCTCTTGAGAAAATATTATTTAAAATTTTATATAGAGATTAAATTTTCAAAATTCTAAAGAGAAAAGTTTTAGTACAGGAAATATTATTCCAACACTTAAGTGACAGTTCGTTTATTTATTTTTTTAAGAAAAAAATAAGTAAAATTTTTCTAAAACATTTCGATAGACATAACATTGCTTAAAATGTTTCCATAGAGAGAATATTGCTTGAGAATTTTATACAGCGAATAGCTGTTAAAACATATTTTTAGAAAAAAATTCTCTTGAATATTTTCAATTAAGAGAATTTTGCTTAGAAAATTTTTTATAAAGAGGAAATTGTTTTAAAATTGTGCACAAAAGAAATTTGTTTGAATTTTTCTATTAGAAGTAATTTGGCTGAAAATTTTCTATAAAGAGAAAGTGGTTTGAAAATATTCTATAAATAGAAAACCATATAAAAACTTTCTATGGAGAAAGTATTTTAAAATTTTTTTATAGAAAGAAAATTGTTGGAACATTTTCTATATGTAGAAAAATCTTGTATATAAATATTCTGTAGAGAGGAAAGTCTTTGTAAATTTTCC
The DNA here is from genome assembly GCA_941918925.1 of Phyto melanocephala. Lineage (NCBI taxonomy): Eukaryota > Metazoa > Arthropoda > Insecta > Diptera > Rhinophoridae > Phyto > Phyto melanocephala. The sequence continues at coordinate 111,222,676 of OW799237.1, forward strand.
ATTAGAAAGATTTTTTTTTGAATATTTTCTCTTAAGAGAAAATTGCATAAGATTGTTATATAGAGAGAAGTCTGTTTAAAAATATTCTATAGTGGGTTAAAAAAATCCTTTAGAGAGAAAAAAAAAATTAAACATTTTCTATATAGAAACATTCATTGAACATTTTCTATTAAGAATTTTTAAAATATTTATAGAGAGAAAACTGTTTAAAAATTGTACTAAGAAAGAAATTTGTTTGAATATATTCTATTAGAAGGAAAATGTCTGTAAATTTTCAACAAAGAGAAATTGGTATAAAAATATTCTATACAAAGAAAAAAATTTCTATAGAGATAAAATGGTAAAAAAAAATCTATAGAAAAATACTGAAAAAAATTTTCTATAGAAAAGATAGAAACTCTCTAAAAATTTTCAGTAGAGGGAAATATTTTTGAATATTCTATATTAAGAGAAAATTACCAGAAAATTTTTTATAGAGAAAATTTTTTTTAAAAGTTTCCTATAGTGAAAAAAGTTTTTCCTGTATAAAAAATTTTCTACAGAAAGAAATTTTTTAAAATATTTTCTGTTAAGGGGAATTTGTAAAAAAAAATTTTATAGAGAGAAAACTGTTTGAAAATTTTTTATAGAGGAAAAAATTTAACCAATTTAAAAAAAAAATATTGTTTAAAAATTTCCTGTAAAAATTATTTAAATATTTCCACATGCAAAAATTTGTTTGAATATTTTTTTTAAGAGAAAAAAGTTTGAAAAATTCCTATAGAGAAAAACGGTTTCAAAATTTCTTATGAGCATAAGTTCTTTAAAAATTTTCTATTAAAAGAAAATTGTTTGAGAAATTTATTAAGAGAAAACCTTGTTTAAAATTTTCTATAGAGAGAAAACTGTTTGAAAATTGTCCATAAACAGAAAACTATTTAAAAATTTTCTAGATAGAAAAAGTTCTTTGACAATATTTTATAGATATAAAAATTTTTAAAATGTTTTTTAAAGAAAAAAAAACCGTTTAAAATTTTTCTATAGAGAAACAAATTTTTTCTGGAAAAAATTTCTAGATTGAAAAAATTATTTAACAATTTTCTATAGAGATATGATTTGTTAAAAATGTTCTTTAAATAAAAAAGCTGTTTAAATACCCTCTATAATGAAAAAAAACTGTTTAACAATTTTCTATGAGAGACAAACCGTTAAAAATGTTTCTATAGAAAAAAAAACTTTTTTTAATTTGTCATAAACAGAAAACTATTTAAAAACTTTCTAGATAGAAAAAAATTTTCTAAAAATATTCCATAGAAAGAAAATTTTTTAAAATGACCTTTAAAGATAATACTGTTTAAAAACACTCTATGAGGAAAAAACTGTTTTAAAATTTTTTATGGAAAAAATTTCTAGATTGAAAAAGTTTTTTAACTATTTTCTACAGAGATAAAAAAACTGTTCAAAAAATTCTCTAAAATGAAAAAGGGTTTAGAGATTTTCAATAGAAACAAGGTTTTTAAAAATTTCTATAGAAAGCAAATTATTCAGTAAAAACAGTTTTTAATATAGAATTTTCTAAAAAGAGATAATTTAAAAAGTACAAGGGAGAAACTTTCTGAAGAAAAATATATATGGTTTTTAATTTTCTGCAGAAAAATATTTTTTTAAAAATTTTTTAAATCGATAAGTAATAATATTTTCTATTGAAAAATTTTTTTGGAGATTTCTTATAAGGATTTTTTTTTAAACTTTTATTACGAAATTTTTGTTCATAAATTTTTATTTGGACAATTTTGAAATAGGAAGAAAATTTTCCATAGAAACAATTATTTTTTTGTAAAGAAAAAATATTTAATCAAAAAATTTCTTTAATTAAAAGTTTTTAATAAACATTTTTAAAACTTTCTAGAAAACGACATTCTTTATTTAATTTTGTTTTTAAATTTCCTATAGAAAAAAAATTTGCTAAATTGTTCAATTCAAAAATTATTCGTATATTTTCTAAGTGCAGATAAAAAATTTACCAAAAATTTTCTTAAAATAATAATTTTTTAGTGCCAGTATTATTGTTCGTAGGGTGTCATACCGAAAATAATCCCAAAAATATTACAAATTAAAACGGATCTCCTATAAGTTTTTGATTACTTTCTGAATGGTTGTTGAAAATACAATTACTACTGTAAAGGCAGCCCAAACGAACTACTTGAACACACATACACTCAATGCACCAGGCACCATGCGAAAATTTAACACCGAACAAAATAAACTTCATGTTTTATATTGCTTTTTTACTTTTTGTTTTTAAAAATCTTCTACCATTTAATAAAATAAAAATGCAAAACAAACAAACAAACAAACGCCTTAAAGTCACAATACAAAACTTAAATACTGATGTAGTAGAAATATTGCAATGCTGACTGTTTGTTTCACTTATTGCTGCCTGGATGGGTTGTATAGGAATGCAAGTGATTCGAATGATATTAAAAACCGTTGAAAATTTAGTTGGCTGTTTTAGTTTTTATTTTTGTACCCTTCATTTGTGCTGCCCAGGGTATATTGTAGCTTTCACATCCTGTTTGTAACTTCTACACTATTGATTTTCGACCCTGGAAAGTATATATTTTCTAGAAGCTTATGACTAGTGCAGTTGGTAATGTCCAACTGTCCGCATGTTGGATGAATTCAAGTTTTATATGCCCCTACAAGTTACACAGATCTATAAATTGTTTGGGAGTTTTTGAAAATTAATCGCTTTCGAAAACCATCACAATTGTCTTTTAATTTTTTTTTACCAACACGACGGCCTATGTTTTTCCCCATATTTTAAACATAAAAATTAAAATTATTCATCCCTGGTATAATTTTTAGACAAGTGTGTTACTGTACATATGATATCTATGGCTATTCGTAAAAAAATTTACAAATCAGACACTAATCGGCAAAGCAATAGGCAACAATCATTTAGAAAAATAAATATACTTTCTTATATATATCAAATTACTAAAGCTCCTAATTAATTTTCGAACTCATTTAAGCCACAGAAATACAAACCGTAGTCTGGCAAACTACTGCTAAATACAAACTGACAAATCGGTTTCAAACTAACGGAGATATAGGCACAAAAATATGCTTCGGTGTTTTACCTAATTTTTTTTTCAGTTTCCAGACAACCGAGAGAATTGACATGGGTATCGAATGAAAGGGGTTAACTAGCGAAATATAGTTCACTCTAAAAAATCGAATATCCATGATCGCTGCCACTATAAAATGGCTTGCAATTAATTTTTAAACGTGTCAATTCTAATAATTAAAAATATATCTCCTTCAACTCCCTCAATATCAGTATTGAATTAATGGCCTTGATCAGTAGAATATTGTAAACCATAAAAAAATTAAAAAATTCAAGATGGCGCCCTGAACAAAATGGCAGATATATAGATTTGTCACTATCAAGCAACACAAAATTGGTGTCAAACGAAAGAATACTATAAACTATGAAAAAGTGTAAAATTCAAGATGGCACCTGAAACAAAATGGCGAATAATATATGGATATTAAATGAAACGGCTTGAATACAGTAAACTATAATAAGAGATTAAAATTCAAAATGACATTCTTAATTAAATGGCGGATATATATGGGTCAAAAATGGTAATTACGGACTTGTCCCCTTTTACCCTCGTAATATTGGTGACAAATTAAAGGGGCCAGTAAATTTCAAGATGGCGTCTGATAAAAATGGCAGATAATTTTTTTTAACCCCCCTAATATGGCTATGAAGTAAAAGGGCTTGATTGGTAGAATAAAATTAACTACGTTAAAGTTCAAAATCAAAGATGGCGTCGGAAATAAACAAAATGGCACACAAGATTAAATCTGAAATCTAGGCAACGTTACGGTGTGGTTATTATACCCTTGTACATGATGGTGTAAGGTAATTTCTGATTCGGCATGAACTTAGCATTCTTATTTGTTTTTCTTTTGTATATTTTGTATTTCGAAAATGTCGTCGCTTAACGATAAGAAATTGAAATATTTATTACCGCTAAAGTTACACAAAATTCCCAGAATTTAATATAATACTTGATGAGATGGCTGCTACCACAATAACACAAAAGAGTATATGCATACACACATATGTACGTATGTACATTCATACATGCGAGTTAAGTAGAGGATATATCCGAGATACTTTAACCAACTCTTTTCCTAAAGTTTAATTTTTCAAAAACAATACGAAGAGTACAAATCATTAAATATTACACATGTTTAGACAGTCTGCATTAAATTCGTTTTTAGTTACGGTCTTTTTTCGCTTTTTTACTGGTACTTGCATGTGTTCTTCTACGAACATTATTTGAACTTAGTTTGTTAAATTAAATTTTCCATTGCATACAAAAGTTGTGACCATTTCTCTTTTTTGTTGCCTTTAACAACTAGAAAATTTTATTGTTTTGTTGCCATTTGACTGTTTCGAAATTATTATGTTCTTGGCTGTTAAACTAATTTTGATTTAATATTGACTTGGCTGTGTTAACATTTTTTTATTTTTAATTTTAGGGGTTTTCCTTGGTGCTGTGCCAAATTGAAATGTTTTCGTATGGTTTTGTGTGCTGTCGTTTTTTCTCTCGATTTTCCTTTTTGTACTTTAACCTGTTCACCTCAATTTCAAGTTGTAATGGAAAATTGAAATGTGTGTAAAAAATGTATTGATTTCAACTTAAATGTTATAGGTAACCATGTGGTTGTGGCAATTACAACTTAATTTTTATGGAACATACAATTACTTCTAGCATTTGTTGTTAAAAAGTATCGAATTAATGGCTTATATTGGGAAAGGTTGGCTCAAAACTTCAATATAAATAAAATGAATTTGCAAGTTTGGGATATATTTTTTTAAAATTTTTTTTTTCTTAAAATCTAATTTGTAATTGAAAGAACAATTCAACGTAAAAGTATAAATTTAATGTTTATGTTAACGTTATTATTGTTTAATAAATATTACATTTTTTATATACTAAATAACTTTTCTTTAAATTAATTTTTCTAATAAATTTTATTTAGAAAAATGTAAAGGTACTGTGGGGAATTTTACTTTTTGTTCTAGTCTAGTCTATTTTATAAAATAACTAGCTGACCCGGCGAACTTCATACCGCCCTATAATCAAGAAATATCTGTTACCTTTTTATCTAAATTAAGCTAATTTCTTTATTAAGTATTGCTGTTGGTATATTAATAAATCAAAATTATTCCAAAAAAAAAGTGTTTATTATTCTAATGCTTTATTATACACAATACTCTTAGTTTTATTTTCTGGCGCGTATATAAATAGTGTTGTTGGTATTCCGACACGGGAACAGGCGACATATAACTGGCCATGTGAAAAACATGAATTCTCGAGATTAATGCCTATTCTTTTGTAAAAGTATCAAAATAGTGTATTAAAAGTTTCCAACACTATATTAATTTGACTAACCTTGTTGAATAAACACTTCAGAAAAAAACACACAGTACAAATTATCCTGTAGAAACCAAGGTGAAAAGTACACTTAGAAATGGTAAATGAATTATGTAGGTATTTTGTTATTATAACTCCGACCACAGACCAACTCCGACCGATATATTTGCAAAGAGCAGGTATACTACGTTTCTTTGTTTTAATGTCAACTACGTGCCAGTGACACATTATTATTTTTATTATTTTCTTACATAAGAACCTTCTCCTAATTATAACAAATACAACAAAAAAAGAAATAGAAAATCGGTCCAGCCATTCACGCGTGATGCCGTGACCAAGGGAAAAAGGGATTCATTTTTATATATATATTTAGATTTATAAGTTAATTTAATAATTTAAATCAAATTTTTCTTAGTCCCCCTATGTCTCATCTCAGCCAAGATCGGTATATATTTTATCCTGTAATATAAGTTTCACTTTTCAGTTATATATTTTGAGTTTGGTGTTGGTAGATAGCTGGGTGGATTACCATAACGGATTTAGCGTAGCAAATGCCCGTTTCGCCTTGTACAATAAGGTTTTTTCATTCTAGGATGAGCTACTGGTTGTTGTAATAGTGCAATCCAAATAACAACAAATAAGAACACTAATTCGGCTGTGCCGAATTTTCAAAACCTACTGCAAATTTTGTGTACTTTTATAGCACAAAATTTATTATTTTGTTATTAACAGTAATCGCTATGGAATAATCTATTTTTGCTAAAATATGTTTTACTTGCTTTGTGATTTGTTTTCTTAAATTTAGTCTTTCAATGAAACAATAAGAATGTCTACATTAGAAGTGATGCTACTCAATCTTTTTTACTACAATGTTATATTTGTACGGAATATGAAGAGTATAACTTGCTAGCTAGAGGTAGCTAAAAAATAAGTAAGAGTGCTATTTTCGGCCGTGTCGAATCTTATATACCCTTCACAACATATATGTTTCATTATCTTTATAATGACTTTATCCGCTTAAGAACATCACATTGTAAATCTATAAATTGAGTTTATGTATGTATGTAAAAAGAAATAAAATTTTTTTGTTTTTGTCTTAGCCGGGAATCGAACCTACGTTCATCCAGTTTTTATTGGTGTGAAAAGACCTAGAGGTCTACGTTTCTTCATAATATCTTATCTGACCCGATCTGCTCCCAAATATTCATGATATTTTGGTACCTTACACGGGTCTTGGAAATGTCTGGGGGCTTGAAAAATTTGATTTCAACATACACACGGACAGACGGACAGTGCTTAATTGATTCTCCTATTCATGAGCTTTCAGAAAATATGTTCTTTATGGGGTCGAAAAAGAAAATTGTAAAAATTTCACACGGAATGACAAACCGGTATATACCCTTTTTCACTGTGTGAAGGGTATAATAATATTAGCTTTTTGTGGGCATGGGACCTCTTACTTTTAATATAATATAATTAATGTTTGAATTTAATTTAGATAATCCATTATAGATTTCTATTTTGGAATTTTAATAAAATTTACCAGAAAGCTATGTATTTAATCATCCAATGCATATTGTTCTGTTACGTTTATAAACTTTTATATATCATTGGTAGCAGAATATGTAAGAAATTTCTGCTTATGAACTTAACTTAAATATTTCATTAGAGAGTCTCTATTTCTTTTAAAACAACTGTACATAGAGATATTATATGAATTCAATGATAGGTTGGCGCCAAAGTGGACGGACGTGTCACCTTAATATTCCGATGCTACAAATCTATTGACCAAAAAGCAATGTCTTGAAAATTTCATAATTTTAATCTAATTTTGCCAGTTGTATTTATTACGTTTTACATAGATGCTGTGCAGTATGTAATGTGTAGATTTTAGCAATTTTTGGAGAAAATATTTTTTTACCCAAGAAATGTACCTGCGAAATTTTGTCTGACTACGTTTGTGTGTTTAGATTCAATCTTATGTTATTTGATGTACAAAAAATTTTTTTTTAACAACTCTTGTATTACAAGCGATAACTCTCTACACCGATAATAGTACCATACACCCATTTAGCTCATTTTTAATATCAAATATTCCTTTTGTAATTTTTTCAGTTCGATCTATATCGTTCTTTCAACTGACGGACAGACGGATGGACTTAGCAGGATCGTTCTGAAATAACACCTGAACTCAGAACATATTAACTTTATAGTCAGCATAGACCAGATATATACCTTACGAGACATCCAATGTACAGGTTTATTTCTTGATATAATTAAGTTACCAAATTTTATTAGTCTAAATAAAGTGATGGTTTCACGTGTCGTACAGCATATTGCTCCATCTTGTTTTTCCAAACCTAACATCGTTAATATAGAAAAAACATTTACAAGAAAACTCCATATAACGAGTGAACGTGTTCAACATTAATACCGTTATTTTTTAATACTATTATTTTTGACTATTATTTTTTAGGTTAGGTTAGGTTAGGTTGAAAAGGAGGGGTATAAAAGCCCAAACCCATGACAGGTATACACCTATGCCCAGTTGGCATGTTGTGCGCTCCATGTGGAAAACGGAATTCCCAAACAAAAAACCATAAACATAATTTCCCATAAATATCGGACTAGTCCAAGAAACCAGTCCCCTCAGTGTAACGCCTTATGGATCTCCAGTTCGAGTTCCCCAGGTATTCCAAGTTCGGCATATTATCTACTGTAAAATTTTCGCGTCTAATATGCCCAAACGCAGGACAATGACAGAGGTAGTGTACCAGGGTCTCATCCTCTTCCTCACAAGCTCTACATGTCGTCTCCTCAGATAATCCCATGCGTGCTAAATGAGTTCTCAACTCCGTATGACCTGTAATTAAAAAATAAAGAGTTCCTAACTATCAATAGAAAACAATGCTGCGGTAATAAAAAAACATAATATTGAAATATCCCTGAATATCTCTGGAAGAAAAGTGTCTGTCTCAAAAGGAAAAGTGCTCCAAGACTTAGGTAAGAAAATTTAATAAAAAGCTGGTCTAAGGACATATAAAGTGCAAAAAGTTTCAGATAGAAATTACAAAAAGATTCTGGTGGCAAAACAGAGACCTAAAGTTTTGCAAAAGGATTGTTTGAATAATTATCAATGCTGTATAATAGACAACGAAACATATGTGCTGTCTGACTTTAAGCAACTTCCGGGTCCAAAATTCTATGTCGCGGATGGTGAAGGAAATGTTTCAAAAGAATTTCTTATACAAAAGAAATTTAAGTTCATACAAAATTATTGGTTTGCTAAGCCATTTGCCACTTCAATAAAATACTTTTAAATCTAAAAAATTTTAAAGGAATAAGGCTGCAGGTTTTTATTTTATAACGATAATCATTTGCACTACCTATTTTGCTCGTACTTTTTTAATTACGTTCAGTGAGTTTTTTTAATTAATAAAAAAAAGTATAAAAACCAATTTTTTAAAAAACGCTTTCATCTGTAACCTTATAATTTGCTTTAGAGGACCGATTTAACTTATTTCTACTAGCAAGCTATGCAAAAAATTATGAATAATTCGGACCAGTTTTGTTCATTTAATTATTTTGATCATGAGAATGTTTGCCACAGATCAAAAGCAAAAAGTTTTATCTTAGAATTTAAAAATTCTAAAATCGCAACAAGCATAAGGTAATATTCTTTCACATATACTATTATTCTTTACATTCTTGGTTGACCTGTTCAAGTAGCACACATACATACGAAATAAAGTGAATGCAAAACAAAAGATTTAAGACACAAACTTATTTTTATTTAAAAAAAATTAAAACTTGGGTTTTAAGTTTTTCACAAATTATAAGACAATCAAAAATAGTTAAAATGAGTCCAAAATTTACTTTCATACAATGAAAATTTTTTAATTGAATTTGTTTTAAAAAAATTTTTTTTAAGAAAATTTTCTAAAAAAGTAGAATTTACTACTTTTCCATACTTTAAAGCTTATTTCCATAGAAAAAACTTGATAGATTCCAAAAATTTATTTCTCTTACATATTTTCCTCAGCCGCGTGTAATGAATTATATTTATATTTAGAGGTTTACGATGGCATATAAAGTGTCAAATTATAAGTAAATGCCTAAATGATAATGATAATAATCTTAACAAAAAGGATCACTTAACATCAGTTCTCACTACATCGCAGACGACGGTGACATAGTCTTACAGACACTGTAAATATGTAAGTATAAGTAGAAAGAGTCATAAAATAAATTGTTAAAGATGCATCTGTGATGTTCCAAACAGGCGGTAACATATGAACGCACTTTACTTTTTCTATTTTTCTTGTAATAATGTCAAAGTAGTTAAGAGAAAGACAAAATTAAACAAATGTATCGTAAATTATGAACTAAAATGGGACCCATGGATATCATCAATAGTAGTTCCAATGACAGGCAAACAAATAAGCAGCAAAGAAGCCACCAAAAACCGTCCATCATTGATGGAAAAAAGTAAAAAAAAAATAACCACAAACAAGTAGATACGCATTGAAAACAAAAGGGACTAAGTAGTAAATTTTATGAGACAATCGAGTAGAGAAAAATCTAAAAGAAATAAAAATTTCAAAAAAGGGTAAAATGTATGTGTATGTACGTAGTCAGCAGATTAGAACTGGCTTAGATACCAGTTTACAACAGGACATTAGTGTCAAATAAGATACATTTTAACCACAAAATATATAATCTAATGTCGTTTGCTGGTGTTGTTGTTGTTGTTGTTACTTTTGGTTTATTATGTGTCCACCTTAAAGGTAAAAAATATACTTGAGAAGCTGCATTGTAATGTTGTGGCTGCTGCAGAGGCACACACATACCATCAGTCTTAATGTATTTCCAATGCCCAATGTGCCACTTCAGTAGGGGTCTGTGGTCTCTTCGTCAGGCAGATTCATTTTTCTTTTCCTTTATTACTTTTTTTGTTTTAATTTTCTTCAGTAAATGCTGTTTTTTGTGTGTAAAGTGTCATCATATAGTGACATCATAGTGCTTTTTGGTCAGCCTAAGAACAGAAAAAACCCAAACACAAATGCATATCGTAATCGTAATCCCACAATAAGCAACCTGTTGGTATGGTGTCATTTTTCATGCATTTATCACTTGTATTTTTTATATTTTATTTTTTTCTGGATTTTATTGTCTTGTGTCACTAATGCTGGGTTGACCACTATTGATAGAAAAGAAAAAACAACATTAATTATGTGTGTGTATTTTTTTATCAGCCGTTTAATACAGTTTTATTGTTAAAAAAAAATTTTAAATTTGAATTCATTTTCTATAAAATGATAAAATGCTTGTATTAAGGAATTTGAACGAAAATAAAAGAAAAGATAAAAATTACAGACAGCGTTATCACAGTGTAAATGGCTGCTGAGGTTCAGTTTTTTTTAGTTTTTAATTTTTGATTTTGAATGACGCCTTTTTAAGATTTCAAAATATTTAAAAATCTGTTTCTAGTTTATCACCGTCAATTTTGAGGTGTGTAAGTTGGTTTGTTAGAGTGTGTAAGTGTCTTAGTTGTCGAGAACACCCAAGTAGAAATTTAAATCAAAAATAAAATGTCTCTGTATTTAAAGTTATTATCTTAAACAGTTTCCTTAATTTATTTTATTTATAATTTTCTTATTTAGAATCTCATTGGTCGGCGAGTGTATCCTAAAATAACCTGGAAAACTCAAAACTTTTTTTGATACGAGTATTGGCAGAAGCTTGGGCTGATGGCTGTAAGGTGGGGTTACCCAAATCCTGAGAAATTTAAGGCATTTCTGAGACTAGGTAGACCAGTTACAGAGTGTTACAAAGAAGAAAAAGATCACAAGGAGATGAGAACTGATCCAGCTTGCACAGAACTGTCGGATAAAATGACATGTAGAGCATGCGAAGCAGAGGATTAGACTTTGAAAATTTATCAATTTTAATTTTTAGGACACTATGACGAACTCTGAATACATAAGGAATTATTATTTGAAATCGCTTTAGCAATTACATTAAAGAAACTGGGTTTTTTACCTAGACGAGATGTTAAGTGAATTGAGATTATGGTTTTATTGGGGAAATTTCTTTTATTTAGAGCGCACAACAAATCAATTGGACATACAAATGTACTTGTCATGGGGCATACAAATTAAATAAATTAAAATATTCCATAACCCTTTAATAGATTATATTAAATATTTTTTGATATTTGACACACATGCACAACATGGACACTATCCTCAATTTATTATATATTAAGGAGTCTTAAAAAATAATATAAATATTAATGACAATAATGAATGCTACACCTTTAAAAGGAAACTGCGTGACATTACGCACTTAATACGCATACATGCATACGAGAGAGGCCAACATACGCAACAATCCTTGATGTTAAATCAACAACTAACCAGAAGCTTTTATAAACATAATAATACACTCAACACACACCATTCAAGACGCTAAGATCGAAGCAAAGTATGGGAAAAAATTATATATAAAAAAAAGAACAAAAAGTAATAAGAGAAATAAAGAATTTAGTCAACACCAAAAACAAATATAAATACAATGAAGCAAAAAAGAAAAAGGAATCCTCATCGCCAGCATTAAACATGATCGCCCAACAATCATTGGACATTATTCGTGGAATTATTGATATCCTCACTTAATGTGATAAACTATAGAATTGCATGCCACCAGAATGATCAACAAAACAAACCCATGAAGCACACAACCAACCCAACCAACTAACAGACAAACATACATAAGTACTAAAGGGAGTTGTGCTAAGTAGTTGTATGAAAGTTGCTGGTGATTCCAAATGCTTGGAATTTATGTAGATGAAAATGTTGTCTTTTTTTTTCTTCTGCGTTAACTTTAGTGTTGTTGTCGTTGGGCTAACAATGCAGCCAGTCTGACTGCCTTAACATTGAACACTGATGGTCAAGCATGCAACATTATATTAAAATGTTTCAAAAGCAGAGAACATGTTGGAGGCTCTTTTTTGCTGTTTGCAACAGCTTTGTGCACTGCTGCTTTTGGTGCTGCTGTGAACGCTGGCTGCCCTGTTTGGTATTTGCTAAGGCATCATCAGATTTTGGACCACACACGTTGAACTTTATAATTTAAAACTGCTACAAGGTAGTTGGCTTGCCTTTGAATGAAAATTGATGATAGTGGCAAACTAAAGACTTTTGAACAACGGCAAAAAAAACAATTTTTTTAGCGGCGGCACTATGGTCCCAGCCTATTGAAAATTTTAATTGCCAGCTAAAGGCATATAATTTTCCATTTAATTTCATTGTTTAGACCATAGTGCTTCAACTTTTAGTATCATGAGAATTCTTTGAAACTTAATTTAAGAAAATCAAAAATCCAAAAAAAATAATCAACAAAACCTGCAAAATCTGTGAAAAACATGTTTCAATATTGTACTCGTATGCAAACATTACAAGGACTCTGTTGTATAGTTATTATGCTAGCACATAATATGAGTTATGCTTGATTCTATACGTTTGCTCATAATGATTATACGAACCACCCTATAATTAATATAGTTCAATATGTCATTAATTAAAATAAGTTTGTAATAAAAAGGCATTATTAAATATCATCTCAACTAGAAAAGACGTCTTTTAATTAACATTAAAATTTCATATTTAACATGGTGTCAGAAGTGGTTTCTGATAACTAATTATCAGTTTTGGTAATAAAAAGAAACTTTCAGGATCATATTCAACAACAAAGACTGATTTAAAAAAAAAAAAAAAAAAAACAAAGAGGGTTTACTTAAATTTCGAAATGTCGCTGGAAGAGAAAAAGCCATGCAATAGCCAATTGTTTGCTGCTACACTGCAACCTATAAATTTAAAGTCTACAAATTTGGCCAAAGAATGGAAGATGTGGCATACACAGTTTAAGATTTTTTTGAGAGCGTCTGATTTGGAGTCACAATCCGATTCAAGAAAAGTTGCTTTAATGCTGCATCATCTTGGTAGCCAATCATTAGAAATATTCAACTCTTTTGATTTTAATATAGACACGGTCAAATACGATGATTTAGTTAACAAAATGGCGGCGTTTTTTATTCCTAAAACAAATATTGTAATGGAAAGGCACAAATTTTTTACGTACAAACAACAAGAGGAGCAAACAGTTGATGAATTTGTAACAGTTCTAAGAAATCTTAGTATGAACTGTGAGTTTGGAAATTTAAGAGAAGCATTGATTCGTGACATTTTTATTTGTGGACTAACCCCCAAATTGGGTAGTATACGAGAAAGACTTTTGACAGAAGGCGATGTTTCTCTTGAGAGAGCAATCACAATTGCTAAAAATATGGTGATGGCCAAACATAATTCGACAATATTGCAGCAAGATGGTGCTGATGAAGGGGTTATTAATGTAGTTACCAAGAAAAATCCTAAAATGCAGTATCAGCACAATCAAAGCAGCAGAAACAACATTGTAAGAAGCAACAACAATAATAATAACAACAACAACAAAAACCACGCAAATTGTATGAAGTGTGGACAAATCCACAATATAAAATGCCCAGCAGAAGGGGTGAAGTGTTATGAATGCGGAAAAATTAACCATTTTGCAAAGATGTGCTTTCAAAAGAAGAAATTCGTCAAACAGATGGTTGCAGACGGTGAGTCAGAGGAAGAAGAAGATTTATTTGTCGGAGCTGTTAACAAGATTGATCAAACAACAAAAGAATGGAATGTTGAGGTAACAATAAATAAGCGAAAAATTGTTTGTCAAATAGATACAGGTGCACAGGCCAATATAATGTCGAAGAAAACGGCAGCTTTGTTGAAACTAGAAAATAACTTGGAAAAATCTAAAATTAGAATTTGTTCATTTAGCGGTGAAAAAATTCCAGTATTAGGAACAGCAAATTTAGAGGTTACTTATAAAAATAAAATTTTCATTATAAAATTTTTCGTTGTCAATATACACTGTAAAAATATTATTGGTATTGAAACTTCTGTAGTAATGAATTTGATTAAGCAGGTTAATAACATTTCAATAAATGGAATCATTGAAAAGTATTCGGATGTGTTAAGTGGTCTTGGTCATTTACCGAATGAATGTGATTTTATGGTGAGGGATGATGTTGTGCCGGTTATAGAACCGCCCCGTAAGATACCTTTTAAATTGCTTGATAAGTTAAAGAAAGAGTTAGATAGAATGATAAATTTAGACGTGATTGTCCCAGAACATGAACCAACAGAGTGGGTGAATTCAATTGTTCTTGTCACTAAACCTAATGGTAATTTAAGAATTTGTTTGGATTCTAGAAACTTAAATAAGGCTATATTGAGGCCACATTATCCATTTCCTAACATTGAAGAATGCAAGGCAAAACTAAATGGGTCAAATTACTTTTCGTCATTGGATGCTAATAGCGGCTTTTGGATGATACCGTTGAGTAAAAGGTCATCCAAGCTTTGTACGTTCAATACACCATTTGGTCGATTTCGTTTTTTGAGACTTCCTTTCGGTATTAATGCGGCTCCTGAAATTTTTCATGCCGAGATGGTTAAATTATTTGGTGATATCCCTGGATTAATAATTTATATTGATGATTTTTTAATTTTTTCATCCAGTATAGAGGAACATTTCAAGATTCTGGAAACGGTATTTCGTAGGGCAAAAGATGTAGGTGTGAGGTTTAATAAGGCAAAATGCAATTTTTTTAAAACTGAGGTAAAGTTTTTAGGGCATAGATTTGATAAATCAGGGGTAAGGGCTGATGAAGAAAAGGTAGAGTCAATACTTCAAATGCCGAGACCAGAAAATGTTAAGGACTTACAGCGATTTTTGGGTATGGTTAACTACTTAGGTTCATTCATAAATAATTTGTCTCTGAAAAATAAGAATTTGAGAGAATTGCTGAAGAATGAAGTTCAATGGCACTGGACGTCGGTACATGACGGGGAATTTAATAATTTAAAAAAAGAGATTACTATGACACCGGTTCTTACTTATTTTGACACTAGGAAGGAGATCATTTTATCAGTTGATGCTTCAAAATTTGCGCTAGGGGCAGCGATTTTGCATGGAAAAAATCCCATTGCATATGCATCAGTTTCTTTAACGGAAACTCAGAAGAATTATGCTCAAATTGAGAAGGAGTTATTAGCCATACTTTTTGGATGTACTAGATTTCATCAGTACATATATGGGTCTAAGGTGATAGTTGAAACGGATCATAAGCCCTTGGTTAGTCTTTTTGATAGACCTCTTCATAAGATTCCACCTAGATTGCAACGTTTTATGCTGCGCTTGCAATGCTACGATATTTCTTTGATATACAAACCGGGAAGGGATTTGAAGATTGCAGACACGCTTTCAAGGGCGCCGTTGAACGTTACGACACTATCAGAGGTAGATAGGGAATTAAATTTACATTGCAATTTTATCGCTACTAATATGGAGGTTCCATTTGTAGATATTGATACGGTAAGGGAACAAAGTTTGAAAGATGAAACATTTTTAAAAATTATGGCTTACGTAAGAGAGGGCTGGCCAAAGAATAGAAAGAATATTGAAGACGATGTCGTACCTTATTTTAAAATAAAGGATGAAATTAGTGTCTTGGAGAACATTTGTTTAAAAAATCATCAGATATTGATTCCAAGAAGCCTTAGAAAGAGGGTATTGGAAAGAATTCATGAAGGTCATATGGGTGTTCTAAGGTGTCAACATTTGGCGCGGCAGTCAGTGTACTGGCCGAATATATATAATGACATCGCTAATGTTGTATCGAATTGTGATGTGTGTATGAAGTATCAGAACTCCAACACCAGACCAGAATTAATGCCGCACGACGTTATTGATATTCCTTGGTATAAGGTTGGGACTGATCTTTTTGAATTTCGGGGAAAAATGTATCTCCTGGTAGTTGATTATTATTCAAAATTTGTGGAGATTGAATTGCTTAATTCAGGTTATACTGCCTTACAGGTAATAATAAAATTTAAGTCAATTTTTGCACGACATGGTATTCCAATAACCCTAATTTCCGATAATGGGCCACCTTTTAGTTCAAGGGAATTCAAACATTTTTGTGAGAATTGGGGAATTGATCATAGAACCTCTAGTCCTTATTTGCCGAGATCAAATGGTTTGGCTGAACGGACAATTCAAACAGTCAAAAAATTATTAATAAAATCAATTGAAAGCAATTCTGATCCTTATATTGCGTTATTGCATTATCGAACAACGCCTAAGGGAGATCTTCCAAGCCCCTCAGAGTTGTTAATGTCACGTTCTTTGCGAACCCGGGTACCTTCTTTGGAAGATAACATGAGGCCTAGGTTAGTTAATGGCAAAGAATATATTGATAAAGTACAATCAAATTTGAAGAAAACTATTAAGTATTATAACAAAAAATCTAAAAAGTTTGAGCTAGTAAATACGGGTGATAAGATCATGTTTAAGAAAGCACCTACGAGCTGTTGGTTTCATGGAGAGGTAGTGGAGGTTTGCAAGGAACCGAGATCATTTGTTGTTTTAGATGGAAACGGATCACATTTTAGAAGAAGTTTAGAACATATTAAAAAATCGCCAGGGAACAGTTTGGATGAGGAAAAAACTAATAGTAACGAGAACTGTGTAAGTCCGGAAACTGATCCTAATATAGGGAAAGATAGAAGGGAAGAGGAGGCTGTTGCACAAAATATTAAACCAACGGATCAGTATGTAACGCGTAGGGGTAGAGTTATTAATAGGCCTAAGAGACTTGCTTTGTAATTTATAATTTGTAAAATTTGTAACAAAATAATTACTGTATTTATTAATATTATTATTATTATTATTATTATTATTATTATTATTATTATTTATTTAATCACTTATGTTAAACTATATTTATTTTTAATCTTATTTGAAATGGGAGATGTTGTATAGTTATTATGCTAGCACATAATATGAGTTATGCTTGATTCTATACGTTTGCTCATAATGATTATACGAACCACCCTATAATTAATATAGTTCAATATGTCATTAATTAAAATAAGTTTGTAATAAAAAGGCATTATTAAATATCATCTCAACTAGAAAAGACGTCTTTTAATTAACATTAAAATTTCATATTTAACAGACTCTTTACGGTTTTTCGGTGAGTATGTGTAAGTGTGTGTGTTTTTTTTTCGTATTGGCGTTTTTGGAATTTCACTGTTTCAATTTAAGGGCCTTACAAAAAAAAATTTAAGTGCTATTTTGTTTGTGGGTTTGTGTTTTTATGTGGCTGCCACAGTTTTAAATATTTCGAAAGCATGTTGCGTTGTTAAGCTTTTAACACCTTGAAAGCAAGTATTTTAAATACCAAACGAATCGAAAAGCACAATAAAGAAACAATGATTCAAAGTAGCGAAATTTTATACTGTTACTGAAATATTGTTTAAACATGAATTCAGAACTGCAGTCAGCATAAGATTAGTTTTAATTGCTGCGATTTTAAAGAAAACTATTCATTTTTATTAGTCGTAAATTGATCGCAGATCCATAATATCAAATCACTGCAAAACATGTGACATTTGGTAAAACAATTCTGATTTAAATCATTCTCAGTTTCTTTACTGGGTAAATAGCAAAGGTTTCTTAATCAAATGATTTTGATGTCCTAATAATTTTTTCCTTTAAATAACTCGCGAAAAATGTTAATTTAGGCCCTTAAATTGGAACAAGGAGAAACAATAAAAACAATTTTCCTCTTCCCAGGGAAATTCCTTATAAGATTCTCAACAAAATATCCATCAATATTCATACCCCTTCTCCGCATTTGTGTTAAAGTCAATACTAGACATTTGCTAAGCTTTTCTTAATAAAACATGACATTAATTTCTATCATCTCAGCAAATGGTGAAAATATTTTGTTTTTTAAACCCTTCACCTGTGGTGCCAAGGGTATACATAGCTTCGTCATTCTGTTTGTAATTTCTACCATATTCATTTCCGACACCATTGAGTGTATTATTACTAAAAGTTTATGACTAGGGGAGTCAATTCAGAAAGTCCGTCTGTCCGTGGGATTGGTTAAAGTCGACATTTAGAAGCATCCACCTAAAACTGAATGGTTTTGATATCTAGTATAAACGTCCTATAACCTTTTCAGATAAAAGTAAATAAGCACGACTTTCTCCTGTTTTTCCCCTTTTTTTGAAGTAAAAACCAACATTTTTCAGCCCTAGAATCATTTCAAACAAACACGACTGTCTCTGTTTTTCCCATATTTTTGTAATAGGAATGAAAATTGTTCAGCTCTAGAATGATTTCTAGACATGGCTGCTATTATTTTTAAATATGACATGCCTTGAGGTTTATTCTAAAATTTTTATAAATGGATTACTAATCCGCAAAGTTATACACAAAAAAATATTGTTTTAAAAAAACCAAGTTACTAAAGCTTCTAGTTAATTTCTGGACAAGCTAAAGTTATCAAAATAAAACTCTTAGTCTCGAAAATAATTTCTGAAAAAAGCTGACAAATCGGTTTAAGACTAACTGAGATATAAGCACACAAATTCAACTGATTCGCAGTTTCTCCTTAGATTTACAAATAGAAGTAAATTTTTCTGCTTCCGGAAAGCGGCGAATAGCTTTATAGATAATCAAAGAAAGGGCTTGACCAATAATACATCATACAATATAAAAAAGTTAAAAAAAAATACAAAATGGCGTATATTAAACTTATATAAGGGTCAAGTGTACTACGACATAGCTCCCGCAATGTCGGTATCAAACGCAAAGACTTGACGACTAGAAAGAAGTCAACTATAAAAACTTATAATTAAAGATGGCATTCAAATTAAAAGGGCAGATGTGTGAGTCAAATATAGTAAATAAAGCTTTGCCCCCTTCAACCCCCTAATAGCTCCAACCTAAACAAGAACGTTGAGCGTCAAGCTTTGAAATTTTGCATGTATTTTGTTATTGTAACAAAAATAAAACACATGTTAAACTCCAACGCTTAACGCTCAACGCTCTTGTTTAGGTTTGACTTAAATATTTATATCAAAGGTCTTGACCAGTAGAATACAGTGAACTATGAAGAAGTTAAAATCCAAAATGGCGCCCTATAAAAAATGGTGGATCATTTTTATTCTCAACGCATTAAATGGGTAACGCATAAAAGGGCTTGACTGGTAGAATACAACTAAATATGTACAAATTTAAAATCAAAGTTGTCGTCGGAAATAATATAGAAAATGGCGTATAAGAAAGCCAAAGCTTAAATTTAGGCTAAGCTACAATGTGGTCACTATATCTATGTACAATGGTTAGGCTTATTATCACATTCGGCATAGCAGAATATATCACTCCTACTTGTTTTTCATATTTGTCCGTAATAATTATTTTATGGTCAAGATTTCAATTACACACACATTCTGATCACATCCACGTATTTACTGGGGCATTTATGGTACATGACAATAAAACCATATTTACAAGGAAAATTATTAAAATTCTAACAACTTTGCAAAAAAATAAATGATTACTTTGGTATTGTGTGGTAAAAATATAACAATTTCCTAGAATATCACATCACATTCAGCCACAATCATTTTGAACACACACGCAGCACGTTTTAAATAAAAATTAATATTTAACAAATTGTTTGCTTCATTTGACCATTTCGGTTGCAAATTATAAAAATTATAAACACCGCTGTAAATAGGAAAAGCATTTTAAAAAATCTTGTTTCAAACCAATATTTCACACAATTGACAGAGACGGTAAGGAATCTTATTAGAGAGGTGATCAAAAAATAGAAACAGTGAATAGAGTAGATAAGCTTGAAATATGAAACATTTGCAATAAATTGTTCTATTAATTGAGTGTTGCAGTCAGTGTTTCTCAACGTATAACATAGATTTTTGACGGGCACATGAACAATTTTTTTATTTTATTCTTTTTTATAATTTCTTTTCGAGAGATAAATTTTCCATTAAAAAAAAAAATATTATTATCTTTATTTAAAGAAAATTTTATAAAAAGATTTATGTGGAAAAAAATTTTACAAACTTTTTATCTATGAAAATGTGTTAATACATCTCTCATTTGAAGATGTCAATTTTATATTTTTACTAACATAACACCGTCAAGATTTTTTCTTTGTAACTCCCTACATTAGAAATAATTTTATATTTTTACTTACATAACACTGTCAAGTTTTTTTTCTTTGTAACTCCCTACATTAGAAATGGCGGCACGGTAGCAATCTTCAATGTTAATTATGTGTCACTTTTTTAAGATTTTTTTTTTATAAATTCTAAGAAATTTACTTTGAACCAAAATTTTTCTAAGAAAAATGTTCTCTTGTTTAAAGGCGAAAGAAAAATTTAAAAAAAAAAAAATATTTTTCGAAAATTTTCTATTAAATGTTTATTGACACAGGCAAGAAAGAGTAAAATTGTAAACAATTGGGAAATTCTGTTTTCAAGTCTCTTTGATAAATGCTTTTACATTTTCTTTGTTAAATATGGATGCTTCGTGGTAAAAGCACAAAAAAGAAAAAGCACTCCATGACAATGACAAAATTGGTAACAAAAGTTTAAGTTGTTGATGGACATGAATGTTTACAAGTTTTGTACACTCTTACATGGTCTGTAATCAAACGTCGATCTTGTGAAACTGTAAGCATTTGACATGTACGAATGGGCTGTATATGTAGTTGCATATGGAGTAGAAATACTTAAAAATGATGACATTGATGACGATGATGTTCAGGATGCTGTTGATGATAATCTAATGAATGTAAACATACAATACAACACGACAGAAAAACGGGAAACTAATAACAAGTTGCCTCACATTTTAGTGCTTAACAATGCGAATCCACTAGCGATATTTTGAAAATGTTGTTGCAATAGAAAAATTACTACACCGAATTGCGCTTGTCTTTAAATAAATATAAATATGTATGTATATGATTGAGAAACATTTTAGAATACAGGCATTTTATTAAGTACGAAATGAGTTTAGATCGATTCAATTTATTTTGGATTTGTTGAGATGTTGTAGTAGACGCAAGCAAGCAAGCAACGATATTAGAAGCAACATTATTTAAAAGCCGTTCAATTGATTTTGTTAATCCTACATTGTTTAGCAATGTGCAGCAATGGTTCATCAACAGATTTTCAAACGCTCTATCGTGCACAACTTGTGTAAAGTTAAAGTAAAGTTCTGCTGCATGAAAAGAGTTGATATTAATGAAGATTTAAGATAATCATGATGAAACTAATCAGTTATGCTTTCAAAGGGTTTTTTCGAGCTTTAGTTTCATCGGAAGGCATTAAAAACTTTTACACAAAATACACAATAGTTTTTGAGAAAATTTTCCAAAAACTTAAAATTAATCGCAAATACTATAACATATTATAATAATAGGAGTTTGCCACCTGCGTAAATTTCAAACTCCATATGTTTTTCTTAATGAAGTTTGACATTTGGGAACTAGGCAAATTCAGTCGAATTCGGCACTGTGTAAAGGCGCATTGATATAACAAAGCAACTTTTTAGAGAATATTTCCTGTCGAGGCTAATTCTTATATCAGGGTTGAAAAAGCTTTTATGATATGTTTAATTTGATAAAATTTGGTGCATTTATTATCAAAAAAAGTATATTCAAGTTCATTCCTTATTACCATAACCAAAATCTAATTTTCCATTCCTGCATCAATTAATGAACTTAAGACGAATTAAAAAAATTTTAAACATTATGCTTCCCCATCAGCTGGGCTGATTATTTCACCTGTACGAATTCGCCTTGAAGTATTCCTTCCTGAGTGATGCCACCTATACCTACTATGTGTAGCAGCACATTTACTGTTTTCCTTCAAATACACGATTTAATGGACAACAGCTCGAAGCGTGTCAGACTAATGCAAATTGCCTATAAGGTGACGGAAAAATTGCTTTAAAATTAAGTAAAGAAAATTTAAAACAATTTTCTAAAACACTTAAATATATAAAAAAAAACTACCTTTAAAAGAAAATCGTGTCCTAACAAGACCGTTTTATTTATATTTGTTACTACTGACCACACGATTTAAAAATATGGAGAAGTAGAAGTCAAACGGATTACCTTTAATTATTGCAACAACTTAGGTAGTCAAAAAAAATTGTATTAACTAAATGAAATAACATCGAAAATGTATATTTTTAAATTTATAAATTTTTTTGTGGTTGAGTAACATGAAATTAAATCCCCATTTCAAGATGCGTCGCTGAGTTCCGGGAAAAATTTAGCTTGACGCCACCCTAAGACTTAAGTTTTGAGAGGAAGCTTTTACCATCAACTCTTTTATTTTTATTATATAAAAATAATAGGGACGTGCCTACGGCCAATGGAGTTAACTCCTGTCCTAGTTCCAGTGTTTTGTGTTTGTGAATGTTTCATTTTATATGATTTTCTTTAGGTAAGTATTGTTGCTCAGACCAAAAATAAAAAAATGTATTCATGAGTTAACATTAAAGCGATACAATAGAATTCTCTGGTTCCCTGGTCATCTTTCATCTGGTGTCTGAAAAGAAATAAGAAAAAAATTTGAGAAAAAAAACAATCAGCCTTTAGGTGAATAATAAGAATAAGTAGTGGATAATTGTATGGAAAAGTTGAACTATGTTATAAAATAATGGTTATTGTAGCCTTAGAAAAAACATTTTCTGTTTTTAGACGTAGTAGTACTGTTTTCCCAAATTAAAAATCTGGCTCCCCTTACCTCAATAAGTGTAGCTGTTTTATAAAAATAAAGAAATATAATTGTTATATTTATTCACAAGAAATCGTAAATGAGTTTAAAAAAAATTACAATTACAATTACAAAAATTTTTAAATAAATAAAAAACTTATCCCTCATTTTACAAGAATGGCCAATTTATTATTTTATTTTAAACAAGTGCCGAATCTGATAATACCCTTCACTATCATGTACATGGGTATCAAAACCAAATCGTAACTAAGCCTAGATTTCAAATTGCATGTAATACGCCATTTTCTTTACTATTTTCTACGCCATCTTTAATATTAAATTCTTACATAGTTAACTGAATTATACTAGTCAAGCCTTTTTATTTGATACCCATATTGTTGGGGTTAAAAAAATTTGTTCCGCCATTTTATTTCAGACGCCATCTTGGATTTTACACTTTTTTAATCGTTAAGTACGTTGTAATGGTCAAGCCCTTTTATTTAATACTACTATTGTGGAGGTTAAAAGGGACAAAGCCGTAACTTCTATTTTGACTTATATATTTGCCATTTAATCTAGGACGCCATTTTGGATTTTTCTCTTTTCATTTTTAACTATATTTTAATACTTTACCCCTTTCATTCAATCCCTATATTGGCTCTCGGTTGTATAGAAACCGAAAAATATCGATTTCAGTTTGTAAATTTTAGAAAAAAACAAGTAAAAGCGCTATATTCGGCCGTGCCGAATCTTATATACCCTTCACAACGTGTAGTCATGCAATAACAGTAAATTCACGTATGTATGTTAAAAAAACAAAAAAAAAATAAAAAAAAAAATTTAAAAAAAAAAATTTAAAAAAAAAATTAAAAAAAAAAATTATTATATACATTTATAATATATATAAAACAAAAAAAAAAATAAAAAATTAAAAAAAAAAAATTAAAAAAAAAAAATAATAATAAAAATATATATAATATATTAAATAAAAAATAAAAAAAAAAATAAAAAAAAAATTAATAAAAAAAAATTTTAAAAAATTAAAAAAAAAATTTTTTGGCTCAGTTGGGATTCGATGCCACGTTTTCCCTAACCAGTATACACGTTTGTATGTATGTATGTTGTTGTTGTAATGTTGTTTTTGTGAAAAGAAAATCGAGGTGGTCGTGGGTTTTTGCTCATATCTCAGTTGTTTATGAACCGATGTTTCTGATTTTCAATACCGATCTACTCCCGAATATTTCTGATATTTTAATACCTCACCCGAGTCCAAGCGATGTCGGGGGGCTTCAAAAAGTTGATTTCAACATACACACGGACAGACGGTCAGACGGACAGACGGACAGACGGACAGACTGACAGGGCTTAATCGACTCCCCTATTCATAAGCTTTCAGAAAATATATACTTTATGGGGTCGGAAATGAAAATTGTAGAAATTTCACACGGAATGACAAACCTATATATACCCTTTTTCACTGTGTGAAGGGTATAAAAACACCGAAGCAGTTGTAATCTGGTTCTTAAATCTCAGTTGGTTTCTAACCGATTTGTTAGTTTTTTTTTTGAAAATAGTTGACAATATTACAGCTTATAATTAGAACTCTTGAGCATGTTCAAAAATTATTTCAAAGTTTGAAAAAAATTGATATATTTAAAATATATATACAATTTTTAAAATAATGTTTGCCTATAACTTTGCCAATTTGTAACCAATTTATCAAAAACTTTTCACGAGTATCTCTAGAGACATACTAAATCTATAAATGGTAGCAACCATGTCTCTAAATTATCCTAGGGCTGGTAAAAATAAGCGAAAAATCAGAGGCAGTCGTATTTGTTTGCTCATATCTCAGAAAGTTATAAAGTGATTGTGCTGAATTTCAATAGCGATTCATTCCCGGATATTTCTGATATTTTGATACCTTAGATAGGTCTTGCTGGTGTCTGGTGCTTCAAAAAGTTGATTTCAACATACACATGGATAGACGGTCAGATGGTCAAACGAATAATGTTAATCTACTCTCCTGTTTATAACCTTTCGGAACAAATATGCTTTATGGCGTCACAAATTAATATTGTAGAAATTTCACACGGAATGTCAAACTGTCGTGTGAAGGATATAAAAATTAAATCTTAAGAACATTTTTTAAAAATAGAAAATTTATTACACCCAAAAAAATTAGTTCCTCTCTATGCGGGTGACCTTATTGCTTTGTATGCACCTTAATACAAGTAAAAGTTAGTAAAACCCCATTGAAAATTCAAGGTTTTTTTTCCATTTTGGAGAAGGAAATCATCATTTTAAATCTGCATTGCCATTTTATGTAGTTGGAAGAGGTATTTCTAATGTTTTGTTTGCTGCACAGTTGCCACAGTTGTCTCAAGGGGTTTGAGTCTTGTAAGCTAATCACTAAAACTACCTTGACAAAATACCAACATTCTACTACAAACGATGACAAAAAAGCAAATCTTTAACTACTCGCAACTTGTTGCCAATGTGCGTACACAATGAGATGCATTTAAGATTAGCTAAAATGCAGAACCGCCACATGACATGCCTAGTGCACATACAGACGAATAAACAAAAACAACAAGCAGAGTATATATTGTGTAAGCAAACACATGTACGTAAATGTTTATAAGTATGTATTGAGTTTGATGACAATTGTTTTGCTTCTGCAGCTTAATCCAAAACGACACACGACCATCAGTCAAATGGCACGCGTAGCTTCAAGGTCTGTCTGTTTGTCCTACGGATTCTTATATTCTTTTGGACACAACCCAACACGAAATACATTTTAATGTTTTAACAGTCGTTTTATGCTGTTATCTCTTGTTTTTGTTTCAGTTTAAATGTCACTTATTTATAATTGTCATCATCTACGTTTAAATGTCATTAAACATTATTATTAGCAGCCATCATCTCAATGCAACATATTTACTAACCCTACACACTGTTGTGCTTTAGTTGCCATCAACAACCATAATTTTATTTTCAGTGACTTTGACTTTAAATTTTTTTTTTGTTTTTCTTTTTTTGTAAAAATGTTTTAATAATTAAAAAAGAATAACAATAAGCATTATCTTATGTACCTCGTCGTCTTAATCATCATATTTAAGTGTCCTTAGAGACAGATCTTCTCTATCGCTTTCTGTATCTCTTACGTGATACATGTTTATTTTGTTTATTACCTTGACAAGTGACAAGAGCAACATGTTAAAAGTCATTTCAGTAAAACTGTTTTTCAAAAAACAAAAATCTTAAAATAGATTCAAGAAAAATATGATCTCAATAGAAGGTAAAAGCAAAGTAAATGAAAGATCCAAGACGTGACTTCTTTATGATATACTAATTGTGACAGACTTAGGCTACTAGCCAACTACCTCTTACATAAAGATTAATGTTCCTTAAGACTTTGAAAATTATTTATTGAAAGAAATTTTTATTATTGATTTTGCTTTGTAAACAGGTTAAGCGTTACGTGTCCCTGAAATAAAGTTATTAAACTGAGACTTCTGAAAAGTGGTCTGTAAATAAGAGATCAGTAAATAAAAACTAGACTCGTTCGGTTTCCTTTCTAATACACATCTATCCAAGAAACCTGAGTTTTGTAAGTCTTAACTACATCTGATGTCTTTTTATATTTTTAATTATTATTTAAAAAATAGCCGAATATTTTCTTTGTTTTATAGTTTGGTTAATTTTAGAGCTTAGTTTGCTATCTAATCCCGCTTGGTGCACTGAGGATGCATTTCAGGCCATTTTATCTTGCTATGATATACCCGTAATCCTTTCTCCATTTCGTCTGACTCGATATATGGAGATTTTAATTTATACGGAGCTTTCCAGCAGAGAGATGTATGCCTTAGTAGTGATTATTTTCCCAAATACTAAGTAATGCACTAACCTTAGCAAGGGCATCAGCTATGTAGTCGCCATCACTGCTCCCGTATCTCTGCAACGATATAAAGATGATGTTTGATGGCATCGACGTCCAGTTTAAGCACTTTCAATGATGAGTTGTGATGTCAAATCAGAGACCTAGTGGCTGCTTGACTATTAGCAAAACTTTTGATAATCCTGTAGAATATTTT
The DNA here is from genome assembly GCA_941918925.1 of Phyto melanocephala. Taxonomy (NCBI): domain Eukaryota; kingdom Metazoa; phylum Arthropoda; class Insecta; order Diptera; family Rhinophoridae; genus Phyto; species Phyto melanocephala. The sequence continues at coordinate 111,249,928 of OW799237.1, forward strand.
TAATTGCAAATAAATTACACTGAATTATACTGCATTCATGCGACATTCTGGAAAATACTCGAATTCCATCTTTTTTAAAGATAGACACTGTCACCTACTTCATTTCTCCCCTTTGACATCTGAGTCGGTTTCATCCGAGAAGAAGCTTTCGTCTGCTGTCATTTCTGAAATAGCGAAGAGGAGTCTTCTGCAAAAGAAAGGAATTGAAGTGCAGTGGTTAATATACTTGTGATGAAATCCATGCTCTCAATAATTCCGGCATAGCCCTATGGTCTGTGGTACCAACCGCTCACAATATGAAGTCTTGCTGCCGTATTCATTGCCAGTTTCCACGCGATTAGCTCCACTGGCAGCCAGATGAACATCGCGAAAAGTACCTTGACTTAATAGCACCTGTAATGGTGGTCGCCACGTTTGGCAAAATCTTATCAATCCGTCGTTATTAGTGAACCACATCATAACCTACCCTCAGACGAAAGTGCCGTAGAAAAGTGTCGCCTTGATGACCGCCTCATGTAGCCAGTTCACATTCCTAGGGGTTAAAGTTATACTAGTGTTATATCTACATACAAAGATAGCTTTTCTCTCCTTTTGATTCGTCCTCTATGATTCCAAAATATTTTGTATTATACGATAAAGACGAAGAAACACCGTTAATAATCGGTAGGCTAAAGGATAAGATCTTGTAATTTTAAAGATTATAATTTTCATTTTAGATAGATTCACGTCCTGCCTCTTGTTGCAGTGTTTTTAGAGCGAGTTCCACCCACTGCAAAATGGTTTCAAGATGAATTCCGGATAAAGCTACCGCTGCATCATATGCATTGGCAATGATAATAATACCCATAGTATTTATCTTCCTGAGTAACTAGTTCAGCGTAATGTTCCACAGCAATGAAGGAATAAAACTCCACCCTACTGTGTTCCACTAATAACTGCCCTATTGAAGCTGGCCTATGTCTGGATAAATCCTGATTTAAAACTGTTTTTGAATTGGCCTTTCCTAACCGAATTAAATACATTATTTCGTTTTGGCCTTTCTTGGTAACTTTTTGTGCCACTGCAGTAAATACCTACTAAAATAATTTATTGCCTGGATACTATAAGGCGACAATAACAATCACTTTATGAACTACTAGTAAATAAAAAAACAATTGTTTGTAAAAGTACCAAATAAAGGGACAATTTTGAAACAGGTGCAAAAACTGTATTCATATTTTTCGTTGAGTAAATAACATTTACAGTTTAAAAATATTTTCAAAATGCTTACCTGTTTGAAGGTTATTAAAAAAGTAACAAAACAAAGTTGTTACACTTACGCGCTGAAAACTAAAAAATAAACACTAGGCACCCAACAACTTATTTTTCAAGTATATGACAACCTTTTTGGAGATATAACATGAGTAGTTTAACCGCTTTAGATCTTTTCTGAATTTCCAAAAACCCCTTCATAATCCAAATATACATCTGAGGAGACGATCAATTTTTTATTTCTCGATTTTTTCATTTGGGCTGTGCGTTGAATTAGTCATTCAGTCCCATTACTTTTTTATATATATTCCCAGTTAATTTTTTTCTTTTTTCCAACGATCTCTTTATTTGTTTTTTTTTCGTTCGTTTATTTAAATCATTTAATTTGTCAATTAGTTTATTTGCAGCCAATTTTTATTAACAACTCACATGAACTAACATTTTTTGAATTGAATTGAATTTCTAAGAAAGAGATTAAATTATTTATGCATACATATGTACATACAAATGTGTTATTATTTTTATTATTTGCTTTTTTTTTCAACAAAATATGCGGATTATAAATTGTATAATTTCAAATCAATATCTCTTTCATTTTTATTATTTAATTTGAATTTTGCTATTGTGGCTTTAACTATCAATACACACAAAAGTCCGGTAGCCTTATTTGACAGCTTTGTGTCATAATTCCACAATTTCGTGTTAAATAACAAGAAACGCAAAAGTAAAGGTAACAATGAAATGGAATGAAAGAAAGAAAATATAATTTTAAACTTTATGGGGTGTATTGTGTTAATATTGTTGTTTATACATTGACAGCACCCTATATAAGGCAATGTTGGTTAGACAGAGCAAGCGTGAAAATTTTGTTCTGGCAGGCAAATGTTAGTCTGCAATTTTAAGTCACTCGATAGACTCCATTATATTACACTTTTTACCAAATGGAGAAAAAAAAAATGTTTACATATAATATTTAAATATGACACAAAGCTTTATGTAACAATATATTGCTTCTTCAATTTATATTTACATGCAGGTCTTTAAAATGAAATTGAACACAGACATGATGAGTTTTTTAACACAATAGAACAATTTAAGTACGTCATAGAAAACAATTCTAAAATGATAATGATAATTCATGGGCAACCGCATACGCTAATTTTTAACGATTTTGAGTTAATAATTCCATAATGCTTGATTTTAAACTACCTTTACTTGGTTGTAAAAATTTCTTAAATTAGATGGACCTATTCCGATTTTTTTAAAGGAATAACAACGTAACTTCTATATGTGTTCCAAAAACGTTTAGCACTAACGCAGTATGTTGACTTACGTTTGCTTAATGGGAAGTTAATTCATTTTTTTTAAACACAAAACCACGTACATACTTTGTTATTTCTGAACACATTTGAAAATTATTTTCTGACAAGCCAAACCCGGCGCGCGTTGCTGCGCCCCTTAATGAATCAAAATGCATTCTGAATTTTAATTGAATATCAAGTGCAAAAACTTAAGAATTACAATTTTTTTATGGGCATGGCACTGCCCACTTTTCTAATCACAAAATTGTAAAGTCATAAGAGCTTAATATGTGTGCAAAATTTCAGAAAAATCGGTCCCGTGCAAGTACCTCAAAATGATATCCATTTTTTATGGGCGTGGCACTTCCCACTTTTCTAATCAAGAAATTGTAAAGTCATGACAGCTCAGTATGTGTAAAAAGTTTCAGAGAAATCGGTCCAGTGCAATTACCTCAAAATTATAACTTTTTTTTATGGGCGTGGCCCTGCCCACTTTTCTAATCACGAAATTATAAAGTCATGACAGCTCAGTATGTGTAAAAAGTTTCAGAGAAATCGGTCCAGTGCAATTACCTCAAAATTATAACGTTTTTTTATGGGCGTGGCCCTGCCCACTTTTCTAATCACGAAATTATAAAGTCATGACAGTTCAATATGTGTGTGCAAAGTTTCAGAAAGATCGGTCCTGTGCAAGTACCTCAAAATTAAAACTTTTTTAGGGGCGTGGCCCCGCCCACTTTTCTTATCACGAAATTATTTAGTCATGACTGCTCGATATATGTGCAAAGTTTCAGAAAAATCGGTCAAGTGCAAATAGCTAAAACTGATAACTAATTTTGTATGGGCGTGGCCCCGCCCACTTTTTGCCACCCATAAACACTCCCGGGAATGTGTACAACAACTTGCCAAAGTTTGAATCCGATCGGTTTTACAGTTTTACACACGCACACACACACACATACACAGAGTTTCACTTTTATAAATATAGATTATTTTTCAGTTTACTAAAACCGTTAATTACTTGTGCACAACCTAAGTTGACATACGTTGCTTTATCTGCACACACTTTTAGTCTCCGTACCGCTTTGTTTATTTTGGTCTTCGCTATGTTCTAATTTTAAAATGATATTTATCTGAAATTTTTATAATAAAATTGTAAGATCTTCATTTACATGAATGGTAAAAAAAAAGTTTTTAAAGTTCAATACCTAAACCGTAGTTTTATATAAAACGGTTTTGTGGTTCTCTTGAAAAATTTAATTTTAAGACATGCGTGGTTGCCCCTGAAAATAAGTCTAGTAAATGGTGTCTTTTGAGTCTTCTGACTTTCGCGGTATCATCAAGAAGGGCTACAGCTAATGGGTTAGTCTTTCTTAGATCGGTGTGAATTGTATTATTAGATACAAACCATTGATTCACAATCATCAGTAGAGTCTTTTTATTGGTATCTTTGTATTTAGAAGAGTTTCAAACAAATGTTTAATAGCTCAAATCAGATGAGTACTTAGACGGTGTAAAGGCTGCTTTATCGCCATAAAGGTCAAAATATATATAAATATAAAAATATATATATAATTTTCAACAATTATATTAAAAACAAATTATTTTAAGCTTTATTAAAAGTCGTTGTATAACGTTTGTACTTTTATTTTTTTTTTAAACAATTTTAACAGTCTTGTTTGCTTTATTTTCACGTATGTAGGTGGTCTTTTATTAATTGAATTTTATAACTTTGATTGATCTGTTGTTAGCTGCTTAAGCACTGCTTGTAAATCATCGGTATTTGGGTTCTGTGTCGAAAATGTTTAAATCTTTTGTTGATTAATTTCTAAGCGTTTCAATCATAAAAAAGCTGTGATTTCTGAAGAATTAATTAAGTTAAACGTCAAAAAATATCAAAAATAAATCAGAAAAAAAAAACGGTGAAAAAATGTTAAAAAAGGAAATTTTAAATGTATGCGATTCGCACAGCAACAAGAAGGCATTAAGAAAAAATAATAATAATAACCATGATGACGTTAATTATAATAACCTTAATAACAAATGAGACGAAAAGTATAAATTTCAATTTTCAATTTATCGCTTAACTACCTCAGAACGTAACTAAAGTTTCTCTCAATTATACGTTTAATTAAAACAAGACATAAAACAAAAACTTAAACATGACTTGAAGATGGAAATTAACCATAAAGTATCAACACACACACACGCACACAAAAAAAAACAAAAAAAGGAAGAATTACAACTTCAACCCACTTATCAATTGAGTCCTTTAACCTCATGTTACAATTATACCATGGCAAAATTAAATCACCTTTTTTCCATCTTCTTTATTTTAGATGCTGCTGTTGTTGTCTGTATGTACGAGTACGATCATTTACTTGTTGCAATTTATAACGCAACAAACAATTGTCTGCTTCACGCAAACTTTAAAAAAAATAACTGATTGCCATGTTCTTAATGCGCGTTTTTTTCTTTCGTTTTGTGTCCTCTATTCCCTGCAAACTGGTATCAAAACATTGTTTTTTTTTTGACTATTGGAGAGGGAAAAATAAAAGAGGGAATAAGTACCCAAATGATTTCAATTCTAAATAATGCAGATGTCCCTTAATAGTTGGCAAAAAGGCAAAGGAAAATTTAGGTACTCTTTTGGATATAAATATAATAAAAGTACTTTATTTATTAACAACCTGGTAACACGTAACGAATATGAAAATTGTTGACAGATCTCTCTTTCAAAAAATACTTGACACATGTTTGCTTTATAGAAAATTTTATGTTGATTAGGGATTAGGGATGATTGAACATTAAAAAACTAGGCACTTGTTTTTAATTCCATTTATTTCCATTGAATATAGAATTTGGTTTTTCCACGAACATAAAAACTGTTGGGACATTATCGATTTAATCTATCCCTATTTATTACAGATGCATTTAGGACAAGTCATTCAATGGCACTGAATGCCTTTATATTATGGCAAAATCTGTAAGTACTGCAAAATGGCTCAATTCAACTGGTTGTTAGAGAGCGAAAACATATGGCTATGTGGGAATTCTCGCCAGGTCCCTTTCGATCTTGAACCAATTTTCTGATTATGAAACCCCCTGTATGAATTTTGACAGAATTAAAATTCAAAATTATAATTCCCTCCAAGAATGAATGGGAAAAGGGTGACTTTTTTAGAGGGCTGTGACACAAGAATTTATACGAACGGGCTGTGGGTTTGAATCTGCAATATTCTCTGGAGAACTGGAGATAGAGCTCTATTTCCGCCTTCCAGATGAATTCTGGCTTAAATATTCTCTATCTTGGAAATATTGTTATTTTTGTCGACAGTCAGGTGGCATACTCATCACTCAAAGTTGTTAAGGCCTAGTGATCTGACGGACGTTTTCCTAATTTAGGTTGCAGTGCAAAGAGGGCACTACAGTAAAGAGCTTATGTATGAGCAGGCCAGTGAGAAATCAACATTGGAGATCTCATATGTAAATCCAGTCTTAATTTATTTGGGAACTACTAAAAGAAAGATCTTTCTTAAAAAATTAGAAATAAAGTGGCTGGGACTGAGTACATGTAGAGTGGCCAAGGTAGGTATGTAGGTAATGCTGGTGCAAAGTTACCCTCACACCTTCAACCGGAGACCATTACGGTCCATTGTGACGCCTTAATAGAGAGAATAATAGAATAAGAATAGAAATATTTAGGATAGAAGAGAAAGAGATGCAGACAATTCCAGAGTCTCCGGCGGGAATCTAACCCGCAACCCCCAAACAACTGACTTGTCATTTACTGACTAGTCCACAGGGGCCAAGCTTACGTCGCTTTCGATATCAGACGTACCGCAATTTACGAGCTTAGGTCGAAAGAAAATCTCGAAATCTTCTTCTTATTAGAAAAACTATGCAACAAAGTTTTTCTGCTAAATATATTATTAAACATTTTCTCTTATTTTTATTTGATGACTAAAATGTACCTTTTCCCATGAAAGTACTCTCGTACCACATTTAAAATCCATTCATGTCCACTGTTAAAATCCCTTCCAGGGCAGTATACAGCAATTTTTTTTTTTTTGTAAATCCTTGGCATGATGTTGGGCCTTTGCTGCTGTTGTTATTTTTATTGCCTTCTTTTTGTCTTTTGCTGATGATGATGATGGTAATCGCGAACAGCGAAATCTTTTGAACAAAATCGTCAACGTCTTGGGTGGTCTCGAACCATTTAAGCGGCATGTCTTCAAAGTGGTTCAAACTTGCAAACGATGCTTAAGCACCCCGAACAACACAACAAATAACAACCAGCCAGTCAGGCAACCAACAGCACAGAACACAAAACTCAATAAATGTATGAAGTTGATCTGAAAGTTGCAGCAACAATAACAATAACAACAATAACAACAGAAATTAAAACGTTTTTCGTTTTCATTTATTTGCAGTTTTTGTTATTTTTTTTTTTAAATATTTGCTGTAGTTACTTGTCATGGAGTAAGAGTTTCCCTTTAGTTGGGGTTTAGTTCAGTTCACTTTAGGTTTTGGCTTGAATTAAATCTTAGAATCAATGGGAAACTTGAGAGAACATTAAATGTGAAATGCAATGATCGTTGAAATTCTTTGGAAGACGAGAACATTGGGAACACAATGTTTCGTTGGAATTTGCAAATGAATTGCGTTTTAGTTATTGTTGTTGCTTTAATTTTATTATGTAGTTTTTGAAGTTAAAAGATGTTCGAAAAGTTCTAGAGACAAAAGCTTAACCAATTCGGTTAGTTGTGCGCTATTTATTTGGTTTTTTCCATCACTTTGCATTAATTTTTTTCTATAGTTTTGTGCTTTTGATGCCAATGAAGTTGAAAATATAATAAATTTCAATTCTTATAAACAAACAGCAACCAACAATCCAACGATCCCAGCCAACAGTTGTACATTTTCTTTAAGAGATACGTATTTAGAGATAGAAAGATAGATGACTGAATGGCTATAGTTTCTTAGTATGATCATGGGTGAGGAACGACAACATCATTGCAATGTTGTAATCTAAAACTAATAGGCTTCGATGTGCGGTACTTTGATACTTTTAGACCTCAAAAACACATTTATTTCTAGACTCAATGAATTCAACTTTTAGGCCACAACACACACTACACAAAACTAGACACAATTTTATGCAAAATTTGTAACTAATAAAGCTGCAACAGCAACAAATTGTTGTAACAGCAACGAAGTATGTAAGTATTTGCCTTGTGTATGATTTTTTTGCCAAGGAATTAAAGTTAGTAGAAGTAGTGGATGTGTGACTGACTGACTGACTGACTGACTCACTCACATTTTTTGTGTGCGTTTGGGTTGAAGTGGAATTGAACAGAAGAATGTTTATTTTCTAATGATGTTTAAAAGAGAGTTGTGCTCCATTAAAGCGGAGATTATCATTACAACGTATTGTTTATTATAGTTTATTATATTGCCTCTGTGGTATGTGTTGCTTTTGTTGTTTTCTTTATTTTTTTATTTTTTTCTTTCTTCTTTTTGTTTGATCCCGAAACAATGACTAATTTCATGAACTATAAAATCGCATTTTCGACAAGTTACCACAACATAAAACAATCAATTAAATTATGTAGTCTTTGAAGCTTTTCCTAAGAGCCTTTTGAATGAAATTAAATAAGTTTAAAAAAAAATTTAGTTCTTCGTGCAGTTGGTAACAAATTTTCGATTTATAAGAAAATGCTTAAAATTTTTTTTTCGAAATTCTTGAAAGTGTGTATTCATGACAAATTGATGCAAATTTATGAGAAGAATATCAGGTCCTTTAGGAATGGAGGACGGGCATCTTAGGAAAATATTTTTTAATAAGCTTTACGAAATACTGAGAAACAAAAGTGTAATAAGGTTTAAACCATCTTAAAAAATTTCTGTTATTGACATAACTGTTTCCAATTTTGCTTAATTTTGGTAGTTATGAAGTCTTTCACAGAACAAAGAAATATTCGAAACTTTTTAAATTCAGATGTGTTAAGCACGCAATGACAAAATGAATTTGCACCCACACTATGTTTTTGTAGAGGCGAAAAAAATCTTTATTTAATTTATATTTCTGGATCAAAAAATCGTCTTACTTTGAAATTTATCACAACTAAAGAGAAAGATATCGTGCTCAACCTCTATTTTTTTAAATTTCTAAAAGTGTCGTTTTCAAAAATATACCCTTCCGAATTATAGGCCACATAATATCACCTTTTACATTTCCAGGAAAAAAGAAACAAATTGGAAACATATTCCAATCAATAATATTAAATCAAAGGCAATCTGATCCTTCTAAACTACGTAACTGTAATATTTAAAAAAAACAATGGCAATTAAGTATTTTCAACTTTGTAAATTTTTATGATTTTTCCCGATTTTCAAGATCTCACAGTTTAGGGTTCTGATGAGTCGCCTCCACGAAAAGCCCCCTAATGAAATAACGCCCAAACGAGAAATGAAATATTCTCCAAATTTTTTTTATACATTTTTGGGTGTTATTTCATATGAAATAACTCCCAATTTTATTTTGGGCCTTTTTTCATTTTTTTTGGAAATTATTTCATTTCTCATTTGGGGTTTTCAAATTATGAAATAATCTCCAATAAAATAACACCCAACAAATTTTTAAATTTCGGGGCTTGTTTCATAGCGTGTATAATTTGGGTGTTATTTCATTTTGTATTCGGGGGTTATTTCATTTTTAAAGCTGTTGGTTTTTGAGGGTATATTTGCTTGTAAATAAATTATATAAAAATAGGCCTTTTACAAGAAAACTTTTAGCCTGTGAATATATTACAATATCTTTTCAAATACATAAATGATAACGTTCTGGATGTGAATGGTGCGACCTTCGTGACAGACTACGAAATTAGTCTACGGACGGCAATTATGATTGTTTTCCCTAAATCAAAAGTAATCGGTGGTTGGTTCCAATTTTGCCAAGCAGTGAGGAGGTCCATAATAATAAAGTGCAACCAACTGGCAGCATTTGTACATACAACGTATATTTTCTCCATCTTGAATTCATGAGCAACCATTTTGTTTTTTTACCATTCCTTACGTTTAATATATTAAGTTTATTATTTATGTATGTACATGAAAATAATTTTTTTGGTAGTTGGGTTTCAAAAATAAATATATTGGAAATATTAAACAATTCTTTGTCCATACTTCCTCACATCCCCATTACAGAAAATTACTGCCTTCTTTACAATATTGTAACTATAATAACGTCTCCCATAAGTTGGATTTTCAAGCCTTTCGTATAGTTTTAGGATAGCTCGTTGGTGGCTGATCTGAAATAGCTTCCATCGTATAAGGGAAATTTACTGCACTGGACTTAGTCCATTTACAAAACCAAAAGTAGTCACTATTAAACGAGCCTTGTATGTTCTTTCACCAAAAAAAATTGATTATGAATGCTGGCACACTTTCGAAGTTTTATATATCCTTATTATGAAGAAGACGCTTGCGGGCGTCTTCACGATTTATATCAATAATTTGGCGATTTTGCTGTTGGTCCATATTGACTTCATCAAATCCTTAGTGAAACTGACTCTTTTATGAATTTTGGGCATAATTTCATTTTTGTTGCTGATGGGGTTTATTTCATTGGGAGTTATTTCGTTTTCATTATTTCAAATATTGGGGGTTGTTTCGTTTTCGCTTTGGGGTTTATTTCATTTATTTTTCGATGTTATTTCATTTAATGTTTTTGGGTGTTATTTCCAATTTTTTGGGGATTGTTTCCTGGGCGTTATTTCATTGGGGAGCTTTTCGTGGAGCCGATGAGTCAATGACCACAAACTTATAATTTTTCTTAATTCTATGATATAGTATGTTTGAACGAAAAAATCACAGAATTTGGAGGAAGTAAGTTAAACGCTTGGTTGATGTGACATGGAATTACCAATATCCAATATCATAAAATCATAATGTTTGAAATGGTTAGGTCAGACTCGAGTGTGCCTTTATTAACAGGAAATTTTTTTTAATTACGTCGTCGGGTAGAATACTATGGTTCTTATTTACTAGTAAAACAAGTGAATTGCTAAAGAAGAACAGTTCAGTTTTAAATAAGATGTGAATACTTGTCGAATTTAAGTGGTACATACGCATCACTTTGTCTACCTAACAATGCCGATAAGGACTTCTGAAGTGCATTTGATGATAAAAATTCGTTGCCTTTTCAAATCTTCAAAATATTTGTTGATAATTGTTAAGCTATTGGTTCTAGCCGTAGTAGGCTGGTACAACAATTCCTTAAAGTATGCAGTTTATATACCTGCCACTAAAAAAATCGTGGGGGTATATTTATTTTATAATTCCGTTTGCAACACATCGAAGTATCCATTTTAAACCCCATAAAGTATATATTTTCTGAATCGGGGTTTTATTTTATGACGATCTAGATATGTCTGTCCGTCTTTCCGTTTCTTGAAAGCACGATAGAGGTCGAACCCAAAAAGCTATGGGGCTTAAATGTTACCAAACTATTTCTTATACCCAAGGTTTGTTTAGTATTGAAAATGGGCTTAATCGGAATATTAGGAAGAGAGTTATAGCTCGTAATGCAAGAGTAGGTCAAAAAGTCATGTCCGTCCAACATCGAATAAAATGAAATTGTGTTCAACTGCATTAACGTAGAGCCATGAAATTTCGAATGTATATTTCCTGAGTAAAAAAATATTTTTCCTCGAAAATTACTTGAATCTATGAGTTAGGAACGGTGGTACAAAAATGTGTATCGCGCAGTGTATTTTTCGTTATATTCAAAATTTAAAACCTAATAAAACTAACAAAATTAGATGTACGATTCTGAAATTTTGCAAACATTGCTTTTTGGTCAAAGGCTTTGTACTAAGGGAAAATAAATGTGACACGCCCACTTTTACGCCCACCTCCCACAAAACGCTTTATTTCATATATATATAATATCTCTATGACTTTAGATGAATATATTGAAATATTTGAGTAGAGTTTATTGGGAGAAACCATTTCGAACGCCTACTGTAAGGCCCACTTTTCGCGTAATTTACTAATAGTTAAATTTAATAGCCCATAAAACCGACAAAATTAGAAGTATGATGATGAAATTTCGTACATATAGCTTTCTAGTCAATGTCAAAGTGATACGCTCTCTTTAACGCCTACCTCCCATATAACGCTTTATCTTAAATTCATATAATTTCTCTATGGATAAAGTTTTTGGAAGAATAAAATTATGCTTAAACGTTTTGCCACTCTTGGAACCAATAAGTAAGATTGGGGAAAATAGAAAAACGAATAGATCTTTGCTTTTACGCTGTATGTACGTATGTATAGTGGTGTAACTAAAAAGTTTCCATAAACTCAACTTGGTCAAGTTAAGCTTTGTCAGGCTTGAAGACCATAATTTCATTCTAAAACATTTATTGAAATTAATCATCATTTCGAATGTTGTAATTCTTGTTTTTGTTATTGCTTTGCTTGTAATCCTCGTTGCCTATTATTGCAATTTGTTTCAGAAATATTTTTATTACTATCGTTGTTGTTGTTATTCTTCTTGCTCCTGTATTCTTCGCAACTTTGCCAGATCTATTTGGAAGTGTTTGTGATACACGGGTACTACTTAGTCTTACCATTTTACACGAAGGCATAGTTACATGGTCACAATTGTAGTTTTTGTTTCTTGTTTTGTTTATTATGTTTTTGTTGGTTTCCTTGTTCTTATACTTTTATTTTAAACCTGCCTGAGTTGTTGCTTGATTAATTATGCAGTCATTTAAGAGCGTTATTTAAAATGTTTTTAAGGTGAAAAATTTTATACAATAAATTCATTTATTATTGTTGAACGTTAAGGAGAATAATTGAAAAGAAAATGTAAGCAAAACAATGAAAATATTTGGCTAATGAGGGTCAGGAAATATTTCAGTTAAACGTATAAAATTTTTTTTTTTTAAAGAAAAGAAAAAACTATTAGCTGTAACAACATTAAATAACTTTATACTTTGTAATGAACATATTGAAATAATTAAATAAAAACGGGCCTTAAAGTAATAGAAACTGTTAAGAAGTTTGTATTATTTGTACTGTAAGTACAACAGAGAAAGAAGAGTAAACAAAATCGTCGTTTACAACATACAACACAATTTTTTCATAAAAACTAACAAAGCAAAGAAATCAGTAATTTTTTTAAAACTAAAATATTTTAAAATCGTTAGTCAAATCGTTTATCATAGTCAGAGGCAAAAAACCGGCATTCGTGAATTTGTTATACATAGATTTCGATCACCTTCGTTTATCATAATTTTACCCGAGGTATTATATTGGATACTCAGATAAAAAAATCCTTTGACCCTGGCCATCTTTATCTAATGCCCACTAGTCTTATTGGTCCCTTGAAAAACTTAGGGCCTAACCATGACCTAACTGTGTGGATTAGCTTTGTTCAAAGAAACAGATGGATAAAATGCAAGACAGAAGGAAGTAAAAATAAGAGATATGTATAGTATGTCGAGTAAAGCCGAAGGCAGGTATATTATTTCCGCTGTTATGGGTAACCATGATACATAGTATACAAAATTTTATCGAACGAGGGTTTTAAGTCCATCTGTTATGCAGATAATGTTTTGATACTGATCAGGAGGGAATTCTTGATTTTTATTCAGGAGAGCAAGAGAAGACCTCAGTATTTCTTACAGCTGGGCAAAGGGGCGAGTGCTCTATTTTAACCTGGACAACAGATAAACTTGTGTATAGCTGTTCCGTCTGTCCCATTAAGCCAATTCAGATTAATAGAAAAGTTAAATACCTAGTAAGAATTTTTGATTGCAGAGCGGTTGGCTTAAAATTAAGCATAATCCCAAAAATTATACACTGGCTATATACGAGCGCACCACGACCGATTCTAACGTATGCCACGAGAGTATGGTGGACATCATTAAAGAATACTGTTAATATAAATTCTCTTCAATAGATATAAAGACACTGCTGCATTAGTTTATGCGGTACCATGAGCACTTCATAAATATTGCATATTGAAAATATATTTACTATCAATTTAGGCGACTCAGATGCAGGTGAAATAAAAAGAAGACTTAGCCGCTACTAGATTAATGGAAATGAGTAATTAAATGGATCGAGACCATAAACCCTGATACCGAAAAATATCTTACCGATGGCAAAAATTATACATATAAAAGCGTGAGATTATGGCACTAACGAAAGAAATTAAATTGTGGCAGGAGACTGATAACGAAGCTCCGATTCGTATATTTGCGGATAGAAAATCAGATCTAAAGACTAATGAATGACAAGTTGGATCTCAGAATCTCCTGCAATACAATAGTGAAATAAACTCGCATGCGAATTGTAAAACTCTAGATATAATATGGATGCGAGGTTAACACTGACGAATTAAAATTAAAATAATTTTTGAATACCAAGACTTTGGAAAATGGTAAACTCTTTCAGATGTTCAAACTGAACTCAGCGTTAAGGCCATAGAGAAGCATATCAGAAAGTGGATAAATACTGCTCGTGGTAAAGTGATGAATATAATATGGGGTAGCCCAAATTTTGATAATTCGAAGGAGATTTTAAAACTGGGTAGACCAACACTTAAAAGAATAACTATTGGTAACGACTTATAGAGCATGCGAAAAAGATGATGAGACTTTAGAACACTACATCATTGGGCGTAAGGCACGCTACAGATTTAGCATTTGGAATGCCTAAGGAATTCGAATTGCTAATCCCTAAGGAATTACTTTAAAGGGACTGGTTTCTTTACCTACTTCAGAGTAGTTTTATTAGGGGAATTTTGTTGTTTTAGACCGCACAACATGGCAGTTGGGTATAAGTGTATACCTGTCATGGGATTTTTCTAAGTCGTTAAAAATTGTTACGTTATATTTTTTTAATAATAAATTGTATTTTCATGTTTTTGAAATTGAATGCTAATGATTTCGTTTTTTGTGTTCATATTTGATCTCGTATCTAGAGAACAATATTTTTTTCAATCAGAAATATTTTTACTCAATTTATATTTTAAATTCAAGTTTTTTATTAATTTTTTTAGTTTTGAAGTGTTTCTTTTTCATTATAGATTATATAGATTTATTAATTAAAAATAAATTATTTCTTATTTATTTTGCTGCGGGATCCCGGGATCCCGGGAAATAAATGTCGCATTCCCGGGAAACGAAAAATTCCGGGAAAAAAACCTACTGCCTACTAGTGACTGCCAACAAAACTCATCGCGTTGTGTTTCGTTTTAATCTATCTTAGGTCACACCCACAATTTCCCACACTCTGAGATATACAATTAATTTGTGCCTGCCTATGATCTTCAATCTACCACTACCCAATTCTGGGCATTCGCATACTATATACGTTGCTCTTTCAGTATTCTTCAGACACAGTCTACAAACATTATCTTCCTCGATCTGCATCAATTTAATTTTTTTAAATTTTGATGTTCCGTAAACAACGCTGTTATCCAAGTTATCGTGTTCCGATTAACTTCCAGTACCGACTGCCTATTAAATTTAATGAGAATTCTCCGCCCTTTCATCCGGCATCACAATAGCTTATCCAAAGTGTGAAGCAAAACAAGCATCTCTCTAGACGGACTGTACTCTTTAAAACTCAGGCTGTTGAATTAATCTGGGGCTATTGAGTATACACCAGCCCCTGCCCTCCCAACCATAAAGGACCAATCATTAAAGGTACTAGTGTCACTATTTATGCACTCATTGTGCATGAATACATCTACTATGAGCGTAAGATTCAAACTTTCGACCACTTTCACTCGATTCATACGCTCAATCGGCATCGGAGACTCCTTAAGCTCTTTCTGTACGAAGTCCAGAATTCTCCTATGCCAAATGTTAAGAAGGTGTCCTCCTTATAAAAAATTCTCTACTTAATACACATTTAAAGTCTAGAAAAAACAGAATTACTTGATGAATAATATTCGACGACTATGATAAAACGAAAAACCAATTTCGTAATTATATTGCTATTCTGTTAAAAATTGTTTAAATTTTATTTCAAGAAATTTGCTTTTTTTCTTAGCTTTAATGCATTTCCTTTATAACAAATTAATTATTATTATCTTTTTTTTTGTGACTTTATAGTAAAAACTTTATACATATTTATTAATGCCACTTAAGGCAACAACTGTTTTTCGAAAGCAATCATCCAAATATGCAACAAACTGGCAACAAAAAATTAAAAAAAAAAATAAAACCTCAATTCAAACACACTCTGTTACTCTTAATGGGTTTTAGCTAAAAAAAAAATAAAAAACAACAACAACAATAAACGAGAACTGAGCAAATTATATTCAGCCACAAATTTACTACAATATACTTTATGCATTCATATGTATAATAAACGAAATTAACTTGAAAATGTCAAAGATGATTAGTTCCTCTACTTATTTTGGTTTCTTATTTAGGCGATAAATTTATATGTGTATTATAGCATACATAAATACAGACAGACAGACAGACAGACAGACATATATACATATGCATACAATACACACATAAATATGTATGTATGTCTGAGAATGTTATGTATGTATGTATATAGACAACACAAAGACCGGCCGGCCGGCCAGTCGAATTGAACGACCATAAACATATGCCACAAATTTGAAATTTTTTAAATGAAAAGAAAGAGGAAAAAAGCCCTGACATACACACATAAATAGTCTTATTTTATCATTTTTGGTTTCGTTACGTTTAATATTGCATTTTTGGTTTTTAACGTTTTTTGTTTGAGAAGGTTTTCCAACATAATTAACTTGGCAAAAAATAAAAAAAGTTTTTTTTTGCGGCTGCTGTAAACAGCTTACGAAATTAAATACTTGACTGAGTTTTTTAATGTTTTTTTCTTGTTTTTATTTCAAACCAAAACTAAACCAATTCGAAATAAGCCATAAATTAAGGTGAGTATGTGAATATTTAAAATGTGACCATGCCAGAACCAAACAACCAACCTACGTTAGCAGTAAGATTACGAAGTTGTACTCAGGACTACAGCATCTCTTTTTTCATATCATTGAATGTTTTAACTTTAAAACCCTGCAGTAAGACAGCATGACTATCTTTATTCATCCCTCTGTCTGCCTTGATTTGATGCTGTGAGCTGACTACCTGGATGTTATAATTTAATGCTTACAAACACACACATGTATACAGCTTAATGAAAAGGAATACTCATACATACAGTCATTGTTTACATATACAGTCACTTCTCTGCACCCATGTTTTTGTTAATGTATATCAGTTTGTCCGTATGTCTGTTTTTTTAAATAAAGATCGATATTAAATAAGAGGTTTACACACACACACACACACACACACACACACATATATATATAAATGTATGTGATTAAAATGTAAGCGCAATGGTGTGAGTATGTATCTTTATTATTTGATCGTTTATTTATCCATACATTGGCTACGGTCAGTATGGAAAGTAATGAATTCAATCAAATAAAATTGTAACATGCGTTTATAGATTAACGGTCTTATTCATTAAAATTAATACATCTTTACAAGAGGCTTTAAAGTCAAATTTCCATCAATAAAACAGGTTTATAAACCCTTGATAAACCTTCATAAGGCAGTAATTATCTAAACATTTAACTTTACACATAATTTTAATTTGTCACCTTTATGTATATGATTTAACAATTTAAATCAAAATATTGACAAGTAAGAGTGCTATTATAAGTCATGCCGTATTTTCAATACTTTTCTCCCACATATTCCAAAAATCACCTCATCGAAAAGAAGAAGCCTCCAAGATTTCATATTGAATATATTTATTGTCGAAATCGTTATTTGCCATTTTGTTTTGTGCGCCATCTTAGATTTAAAGTTTTTATAATGTGCTATATAACCTTTCATTTTATACGTATAAAGTGGGAGTGGAAAAATTTTTTGGGTTATACACCTTAAAATGCAGGATTGTCAACAGATGAGTTAATTTTTGAAAGACGTTTTTGTCTTTATTTATTTATCTGTAATTTTAAAGGGAACTTATCTGTCATTTATTCTTACTAAGTGGTTAGACATTGACGTGTAAACAACAAAGTCTTAAACATTGAGTTGCTTTAATTCTTTATTTAAAAAAAGTGTCGCTGAAGCACATCGATTACTCAGCGATGATATTGGTAAATGTGTTCTATTGGTGATTTTAACATGAAAGTTAAAGTTTGTAAAGACCTAAAAAGTTTAAAGAACAAGAATTTTTGTCATTACTCCATGAAGATTGTTGTCGAAGTGAACAAGAGCTTGTAAATTCATTTGAAGCTAGGTTAGGTTAGGATAGGTTGAAAAGGAGGGGCATTACAAGCCCAAACCTATGACAGGTATGCACTTATGCCGAGTTGGCATGTTGTGCGCTCCTAGTGGGAAACGGAGTTCCCAAACAAAAACCATAATCAAAATTTTCCAACAAATATCGGAGTAGCCCAAGAACTCAGTCCCCTCAATGTAATTCCTTGTGGATTTCCAGTTCGAAGTCCCCAGGTACTCCAAATTCGGCGTAGTATCCACTGTGAAATTCTCGCGTCTAATATGCCCAAACGCAGGAGAATGACAGAGATAATGTATCAAAGTCTCTTTCTCTTCATCGCATGCTCTACATGTCGCTTCCTCAGACAATTTCATGCGGGCTATATGGGTTCTCAATTCCGTATGATCTGTGATAACACTGGTTAGTCTCCTAAGTGTTGGTCTACTTAATCTCAGAATTTCCTTTGATTTCCCAAGATTTGGTTCACCCCATAGCATTATTGTCACTTTACCGACATCAGTGACTTGCCACTTTCTGGCGTGTTCCTCCTTCGCCCAATATTTAAGTTCATCCTTGATTCGTTTAAGGGGTTTAACGTTCGCCAAGGTTATAGCACTCAGAACAGCTCCCATTTTGGATAATTTGTCGGCTTTCTCGTTTCTGATCAGCCCGTGAAGGCTTGGTATCCATATTATTTCCAGATGTTCACAATTTGCATATGAGTTTATCTCGCTCTTGCATTACAAAACGTTCCGGGATTCAACTTTCTCCTTTCTCAATGTCTTAATCACTGATTGGCTATACGTAAAGATACGAATTAGGGCTTCGCCATTCGTTTCCTTTATCCATTTAATTAATTACGTAATCGCTATGATCTCATCCTGGAAAATGGTATTGTGATCTGTTAGACGGAAATATTTGCTTCTGTTTCGGCTTATGTCGTATAAGCCCACTCCAGTTTGGTCACCAATCTTTAAACCGTTTGTATAAAGATTGATTCCATTGGTGTTTCTTATCCTGTTAATTCCATCCAATTCTTCCTCTTCCGGGAGCTAGTTAAGCAACAACTGTAAAATTTTTGTAAGTAACAGAGTTCATCTAAAACCAGGAAAATTAAGTGCCATAACAATAGAAGCCGACAGACGATAAAAGAGAATTTTGCAAGTCCGAAGCGTTGCTTGAACACTATAAATGAAATCATGATAACCCAAAGCATAATAAATTGTATATGAAGGTCGGATCCGAAACCAAATATCCATCCAATCCAATGCTCTTATGTGAAGTTATTATGTTTAAAGTTAATTGAGAGAAAAAATTCCTTCATACTCCTGCAACGGGGATATGGACTAATATTAAATGTGTGTTTAACAACATGTATGAGTATATCGCATGCATGTCTGTTTAGATGTGTGCTTATATGCTTTTATGTTTGACTATATAGTTATGCGCACCTGGCATCGATGGTGCTTATTGACTCCGCCCTGAAACCCATCTTTGAAGTAAAACAAAAGGGAAGAAAAAAAAATTAAAACAGAAAACGAACATCTAAATGTTTAACCATTAATTTAACCATATACGATGACTGCAATAAACACACATTTGTAGAGAGAAGAACACAAACACGACGGACATTCTCTAACGAAAAGGAGGGGACAGATGGAGGGCTAGTCTTCTTCCATTTAGGATCTATGCATATTAAGTACTTTATTTAAGCCTAAAACGTTTTCTAAATATGACTCCTCTTGCGATATGCTAGAGCGTAATAATATGATTTTGTTTTTCTCCTTTAAATGTTTGTTGTTGTTTTTTGTATCCTTTGCTTATTGATAGTTTTCTTCTTTTTTTTTTTTAAAAAAAGTCTTTGATCGTCATGCTATTTTCAAGATATTATAGACATTTAGTTTGATCTGTCCTATACATTAAGCCGTCTTTATTATGACTTTATGATTATTTTGAACTTTTTTTAGTTCAATTTCAATTTTCACTCTAGTTGTGTTGAAAAGAAAATATTGAATTTTTGCCTTTTTGCCGTTTACTAATTTTAACAAATTTTAATTAGTTAATTGGTATTGGTGAAATTGACCCTTGAGTTTGCTTTAAAGTTGTGTTTAAGGATCCAAGAGAAATCACTAATAATTAGTTGGGCTTTTTAAGAAACTTGTTTGTTTCTGGAATTACTTGATCTACAGTTTGCTTGTTAATTTATTTACTTTTTTAAGCCAATTTAATTGACTGCTTTTTGGTTTGTGCTGTTGTTGTATGTTCGCCTTTAAATGTGATCAAGATAGCTGGCTATTAAGTCTTTATCTTTTTGGCTGCTTTGGAAAGAAGAAAAAGCGTACTTTAAAAGAAGGCACAATTTTGTTAGTGTAATTTAAATTAAAGAAGTTGAATTAGGTAACAAAGTAGCAGAAAAAATAATATTTATCTCAATTTTAATTAAATACAATATTTTCCCTCATTCTGATTTAAGGGGGAAAAAATAATTTAATCTTTAGTCTAGTGTTTCCTACCTGCTAACAATTTTTGTACAATCCCAGATCCTGGTAGCCAACATATATTTTTATAAGTTGCCTAAGGAAAATTGTTTTTTTAAGCTTTGTCTGCCCATTTGTGTTACTTTGTTTCAGAACATTTGTATAAAAACCTTTTAAAAATACCATCAAATTTCCATTAATCTTTAGTAATGGCATGTAATAACAATTGTGAATTATCTATAAAGCAAGAGGTATAAAATAATCTGTCAAAACCGATTCTAGTATAACCTACACTATTGTATAGGAAATTTTAGTCAGCCTATATGATGCAACACAATGTTTTCGGCGGCTAATAGCAAAAGAGCTGTTAGATAAAGACAAGGGCCGTAATTTAGTCTACGGCAGTAACTTCTAGTACTGTCGGTAACTTGCTGTACTGAGATTTTTATTTGTTTTTGTTTATTATCGTGCCAAAACTGCAAAATGATGCTAGGAAGTACTGCGATAAAATACGAATTTTTGATCGCGAATATTCGTCTTTAAAATAAAACTAATTTTTTTATGATCACATACACAAACATAGCGTCCGGCGCCATACGTAGAGAAATCTGAAGTAGATTTTTTTTCATTTCATAATTACAATTGAATGAATACATTTGATTTTGCTAACACTGAAAACTGTCAAAATTTTAATTAATGTTTAATTGTTGTATCATTACATCCTTTGCAACCGTTTACCTATGAGCAAAGATGCTTTAGGCAGGATGTGTTAGGCGATTAAATAATACCAACTTCATGTTGGCAACATTGACAAACTGATACTGACACGTCAAATTCATACCCATGTTATCTGTTTATATTGTTTACTAAATTGAGCTCACTCAAGAAAATTTTTGTCTACAAACGCCCATCCAAAGTAATTTTCCATCTCCTGTAATAGTGTAGCCGATGGACGCTGTTTATACTTTTTCATTGTGACTGGTGTCAGAGTTAATGAGTCTTATTATTGGCACGCGAAAATTTTGGTCGCTAACGATTGACGGTTCAACAAGACTTGACAGCGTTTTATGAAGCTGCTGCAAACCACTAATGGTTAAAAACCACTCGCACTTCATTTGACCGCACAGTGGCTTTCGAAATTGCCAAATGCAAATTATGTCTTATTTCATCTAGCCCTTTTTGAAGAACATAGTGGAAACTACAAAATATGTCAGTATGAATGCGCTGAACTGTACCAAAATAACGCAAGATCAAATTAGTGCAACTTGCAACTCGCGCTTAAGTAATGGATTTTGAAATTTAAATAAAATAAAAAATAATATCGCATAAAAAATATGGTCATTCGAAAAGGTCACACGTTCATCATAAGTAATAGAAATAATCTTTATTATTTTAACAGTTTCAGAAAAAAAAAAATAACTTTATTACCTCTAATATCTGCTATCTTTTTGTCATTATTGTGCTTCCTAAGTCCGAATTTTTCCAAACAACGAATTTTTAAAAATGAATTCTTTGAGTTGAACAGAATTCGTCAATCGTTCCAGTTGTGTCCCTAGCATAATACGTTTAAAATGCATAAACAGTATGGTAACCATGTTGCGAGAGCGTGTGTCTTAAAAAGGATTTTTTTACACGACTGTTTCCTACGACAAGCTTTAAGTGTTTTATATCAAAAATAAACCGGTCATATGCCCCAGTTCTCTTGTATAATTAAGTTTTAACGTATTTTTCTAAGATCTATGATTACTTAGGTGATTTCCGAGATATGTTCCTGAGGCGAACAGACATTACGTTTTTCACTAAGTATTTATAAGTCAATCGGTATTTCTACAAACGCTGTGAAACTATTTTTGTGAAGCGTTATAAGCATTATCACAAACTCATTATACCCATAACATTACTATTATCATGTAGGGTACAAAAACAAAACAAAAACAAACACACTACTAAATCGGACTAAAGTAATAAAATAACAAAACAAATCAAAACTAAACATTAGTTTTAAACAATCGTTTTAAACAGAGATCTACAATTTGTTTCGCTGCAATAAAAACTTTAGAAGAAGTAGTGCAACTCACTAACTTGTTTTAACGTTATATAAATTAAACAACAATTTTAATAAAATGTATTTAATTTTTATTAATTAATTTTAAAGCTAAGTTGCTTTACAAATCATCAAGTGTTGCAAAATTGTCATCGGTAGGTGTGAACAGACAGGTTTTTAGAATCAAAACGTTTAACAATTTAACGAAAATACTTCATCTTAAAACATTTTTGAAAGTTAAATCCATTCTGTTTCTTACAATATTATTGACAATATCAACAAATGATATATCCCTTTAAACAGATAAATTTAAATATGAAAATAACGATAATGAGAATTTGCCATTTTCTTTACACCCTTTAGATTTCCTAACTTGTTTTAACGATAATCGTATTGTTGTAAAATTAAACAAAAATTTCATTAATTTTGGTACTCATTAACATATTTTAGGAACAATTGTTACTGTTATCTAAACGACAAAAATTTTGTTGTCAATTTTGTCGACAAAAAGTTATACCATATGCCCGATTCAAAAAAAAAATTATTTAAGTCAAAGCTATGACGCTACTACCTGTGGGAGTGATGTTAGTGGTTGATTTATTTTGGCATAACAGTAGAGTATCGTTTAAAAAGTATTTAGTGAATCGCATAGTGGTTAATGGAAACAACAATAAGTGTCGACAAATTTAACGTTTGTAGTATCGCTGAAAATTAGTAAATCGCATTACAGGAATATTTGGGAAAATTATAAAAAATAAGTGTTGAAATTAAAGGTTTTCCAATTAGAGTGATATGATTTCTTTAAAAAAAACACACTTATTCTTAAGGAAATTCAAACGTTTTTTATTTAATGTGAAGTAGAATCTATACAATTAAGTTCTAAATAAAACGTCATTTAAATGGTCTTCATGACTTCTTCTGCAGGAACGAATTCTATAAACCCAATTTTCGAGCTTTTTTCAAACTAATTCAAGTCGTATGTCATGAATGGCACGTTCACTATTGACTTGTAAAGCTTGAGGAGAGACTAGTTTGTTTCGAAAGACCAATAAATTCAAATAACCCCACAAGAAATAGTCTAATGGTGTTGAATCACAAGTTCTTGGAGGCCTTTCAATACCACAATTTCTTGAAATAATCGAGTCTCCAAAGTTTTCTCGCAATAATTATATGGTGTTTGTACTGGCTTTGAACAGCAATACATTCCCAGATAATTACAAAATATTGATACCACATGCAGGTCTTGGCCTGCAAAAGTTGATTTATATCAACACACGAACAGAAGGACATCTATCAATCAATCAATGCCCCCAGTCATAAGGTTTCAGGAAATAAGTACTTTATGGGGTCGGAAGTGATTACCTTGGCTCCACAGGTGAAGGGAAAAAATTAATAATGAATATTGAATTAGCCTTTAATCAATAGCAACATTTTTTGAATTTCGTTTTATAAATTTAAAAAATGTTTTTAAATAGAACTAACAGTAATATTTAAATTTCTGGAAGTAAAAACTTCCCTCTACCATCCGTTTTTGGAAACGCTGTTTCTCTAACGATCGAAAGCAAATCTCCGCAAGTTAATAAAAACAATTTTCAAAGTAATTTAACGATCTTTAAAGCAAAAAACACACACGCATACACAAACAATCGATTGTATTGATTATTCGTGCATCCTGGCAAATATAAAGTGTTTACAACTTAAGTTTAAGCATCAACAGATGGATCATCTGTATGGTAAAAGTCTTAAACTCAACACACACTCTTAGCAACCAGCCATACAGTCCGCTAGCGTTCAGGCAGTCAAGCAGTCAAGCAAGCGAGTCAGCCAAGCAAAGAGGTTAAATAGTGGTTAAGTTATTTTACGTGCTGCTATGTAATCCAACCATTATGATTACACGATTAAAATGCACAAAAAATATACAAAAACTTTTAAGCAAAAAATAATCCGACCATCCATTCATTCCATCTTTATATCTATTTATCCATCAGAGTTCACTGCAATACAACAACTGCTCAATTTAAGACTTTAGTTTTCAAAATTTTTATTATTCGTTATTGTATGCTGTGGCAACTTTTTTCGCAGTTAAAGTCTTGAGCAAAAAAAAAAAAACTTATTTTTAATACCCGCCTGTTTGTCTAACACACAAACGCCCTCATAGATTTTATTCATGTTTGATTTTGGAATTGACCAGCACTGAGTCTCAACACGAGAGATGAGTTTTTGGAAGTGAAAATTGCAGACAAGAAAATTAATATTTTGTTGTTCATGCTTGGATTAAGTAGAAATATTTGTTTTTATCTAAAACCATAAACAATTCATAAATAATAATAAATATTTTTAATAGAATAAAACAAAAAAGTTAATGATTTTCACGAGTCTTTTAATAGTTTGTGTGGAAAATGAAGGAAGAGGAAATTTGCGGATTTATCAAGCGTTTGATATGCTATTGGCATTAGTTATGGTTTAAAATTTTGTAAAATAAACAGAATATTAAAGCTTCACAGTTTTATAAATTTTTAATTTAGCAAAAAAAAAAAAAACAAACCCTCAGGGGGGCATGTTAGCTTAACGAAGTGTCTACGCCTTGATGTTATAAATATATTGTGCGGGGTATAGAGTTGTTACAAACACCTGTTTGCTGGGGCAAAGAAAACCCCTGACCCTCATGAACAAAGTGGCATAGGAAAATCCTTGACCTCGTAAATAAAGTCGCTAGAGTGATTCAGATGCCGATGGAGTGTATGAATCGACTGAAGGTGGTCGAAGGGTTCCAACGCAATCGCATAGCGTTTGGATCCATGCACAATAAAGCCATGAATAGTTACATTAATATCTTTACTGATAAAGCATAGGGAAATCCTGGACCTTGTAGTTAATAAAATTAAAGAAACTCAGATTTTGGTAAGGATAAAGGACACAGTCTAACTAAGATACTGACAACTATTTACAAAGGGCTGTGCGATTAGGATTTGCGACAATTAATAGTCGGCAATGTGAAATCGTTGTATAGTCCAGAGAAAACGCCTGCAGCGGCGCACAGTGGTGGCAAAAAAGCAACTCTTCGACAATTACATTTCCAAAATCTATTGATGCTGCTCTATAGAAATGTATATCACTAAGTAATATCGATAATTGGTTTTAATAAAAAGTTATATTTCAGGTTAGAAAAATTCAAATAAATCCACTTAAATATTGTAAAACGAAAACTGAAAACTCAGTAGCTTTTACATGTAAGTCATTTCAATTTCTTACATTTTAATGTCGTTTTTATTAAAGTGTAGAACCATTTTTTTTTTTAATAAAAAAAAGTTGTTTGGATTACGTATATAGAGCAAATTAAAATATTTAGCTTATAAATTAAATTCAGCGTTAACAGTTTTCTTTAAAAAAAGAAGTTAGCTCTGTCTACCACTATCTTTTGATTGCATCAAAATGAAGGATCAGAGCCTATTCTTTGAATGTACCCAAAAAAATTTCACTGACTTTCACCGATCGTTAAACAAATTTATAAATTTTCTAAAAATGGCCACGAACACTGCAGCGAAAGTTTTCAAAAAAATGTGTTGCATACACTAAGGCTTAAAATATTTTAATGCTATTGCACTCAACCATAACAAGAATTTGTTTATGATTGACATCATTTTTAAAGAATTAAATTAATTAATTAAATAAATTAAATTAAATACTAATAACAATCAGCAATTACTGATATTTTGCATTGTTTGCTTGAATGATTCGGTCCGTACACAAATAGTATAAGAAGTCAACTTCATATAAACATCTTTTAGAACTAGATAATGTAGTTAAATAAATTAAAATGAATAAATAAAACAGATGATTAACTTGGACTCATTTTGTTTACACTTATGTATGTGCGGTGGGCGTGGCCGATGTTGATAAAACTTGGCACGTATCTTTTGTTTATTCTAGAAAGTGTAATTATCAAATTTAAAAACAATAAGACAGAGAAACAAGCCGATCGGCTCAAAATCGGCGGCTAGCCGCCGCCGAGTGATTTCTTAAAGTCGCGCCGCCGCCGACTTATATCGACTTAAAAGCTGAGCCGGCTCAAACACAGCCGCCGAATTACTCGACTGCGCCGCAGAAAACAATTTATGTACCAATGTTTTTTCTTTTACACAGGGGTTACGCGATCAAGTTTTGTGTATCAAGTTTCAATACACTTACACTTTTTTACTAATGCACTCATACTTTTAGAACTTGATGCGAACTTGCTTTTGAAATTCCCTTAATTACAAAAAAACAGTGTCGTTAGTTTTTGAAATTATAAAAATAAGTTGAACTGTTACTTCATAGAAACAAAGTGAAGCGTATTGAAAAGTGAAGCAATTAAAAAACATACAGAAATCTTAAGCTGATTATTTCAAAAGAAATAATGAATCTTTCTTAGACTCTAAAAGTCATTCTGAAGAAACATTGAAAATACCAAACGACGTATTACATTATCAACAATTAAAAGGAAAGCACTCTAATGCAAAAAGCATTGCAAAAGTTGTTACAACAATCGGTGGCACAGAATGCTGAAAATATTTCGGATAGGTTCAAATAAACACGTTTAAAATAAATTTCAATTATGCCAATTGTGCTTAAATTCTAAATCTGTAATTTTAAAAGAGTAAGAAACTAGATATATTAAACTAGATGTACCCGGTATCCGTTACAAGCCACAATTAAGTAAAAATTGTTCTTATTTATTTATTAAAAAAAAAAAAAAAAAATATTTATGTATATAGAAGATACACAGTTATTTATACCCTTTACCTGTGGTGCACAAAGTAAATATAGTTTTTTCATTCCATTTGTACTTTCTACAATATTCATTTCCGACCCCATGAAGTAAAAAAAACGACAGATATATAGGTCAAATATATTAATAACAGCTTTGTCCCTTTTAACCCCCACAATATTGGTATCAAATGAACGGGCTTGAGTAGTAAAATACAGTTAACTATGTAAAAAATTCAGATGGCTTCGGATAAAATCATGAACAAAATCGTAATACCTGAAATGTATGTAGGCTGAGCTACGATTTGGTCACTATACCTATGTATGTACATGATGATGATTCGGAATGGCCGAATATAGCACTATTACTTATTTTAAATAAAACTATTAAAAAAATAAAATATTTTTTAGCCTACTTCTAAACAACACAGGGACTTTATTCACAGTTCATCTATAATATGTATAATCTTTCCCTGTGGTTTCAAATAGTGTCATTTCGTTAACAAATTCTATGGTATTCATTTGCGACCCCTTAAAGTATATATTTTCTAAAAGTTATGAATAGTGAAGTCGATTGAGCGATGTGCGCGTGTTGGTTAAAAATACTTTTTGAAGCCCTTGACGTTCTTAGTTTAAAGTGTTTACAAAATATAAAAATCCTGTAGCTATTGCAAGTTGTATTACAGAAATTTTTAATACATCTTGAAAAAGAACAATTTTAATTAAAAATTTGTATTAGCAGAAGGGCTACTATGTAATACGATACGAATGAAAACATTTCCGAATTACAATGTATTAAGATACAAATTCGAAAAATTTTCAAATCAAATCACGGAAAACTCCTCAGTTATTGTTAGAGCGTGTTTACGTGTTACATGTCCCCTGCGACACGAATTTGTTGGTGAGGGGTGCGGCGTTGAGTACGAGGTAGCAATTGTCGCACGTTTTTGAATTTGAGGGGACAAATTTGACATTTCTCTTGTATTCTTTTCATGTTATGTATGACCGGTGTTGCCAGACTTCTTCTTAGCATTCTAGCAAATTAAAAATGTTTTCTATATTTTCATCATCATCTAGATCTAACGCTTCAACAGCCAGTTCAGTTAGGTCAAAAATTTTGTTAGAAAATAGGGTTTTTTAGTTTCAATGTAAATTCTTATTCACAGTAGTTATTTTCTATATGTTCAATATTTTTTCTATGTTTGTCAGCTTGTGTAAAATTTTTAAAACGAAAAGATATTAATATTTATAATAAATAAAATAATATCTCTATGTTTATTTTCAAATTTCTTCAATAATTTCTTCTTTAGGAAGATCAGTTATTATGTTTCTTAAAATTTATTTAATTTTGTTTTTTTAAATACTTGTATTGCCACTGCTACTGTTGACAAATCATAAATTGTATATGTATGGCAGCCCTTCTTACGAATGAAGGGATAAAAAAAATTTGTTAATTTAACGTCAAAAAGTCGCATTGTTCCTGAAACAAAATCCCTTTATGTAAACGCAAGAAGATTTTAGAAGGGACACCAACAGAAAATACAAGCTAACGCAAGCAGAGTCGCTGGGACATGTCTCTTCATGTAAACTAGCTCTTACTCTACTAAAACAAAATAAAAAAATTCAAATTTAAGCCGAATTTAAGCCGCCGCCGTTACTATCTATTAAAAGCCGCCGCCGCCGACCAAAAAAGACTGCGCCGCCGCCGCCGATCATTTCACTTCGGCTTGGTTCTCTGCAATAAGATTGTATGGATGGAGGGAATGTCAGATTTTGATTAAATTCAACTTTTAATGATCAAGAACCACTTCTTAAAATTTTTGCACAAAACTGTATAAAGACATCATACTGTACGGCGTTGGTCTTAGTGAAGGACAGGATGCCAACACATATACATATATCTAGCAAGAGCTATAGCCCGGGAAGCTTTTAAATTTAAATTTTATTTGTTTTGATTCTCTATCATTAGTGACAGACCAGTGGCTAGATTATTGTGTTGTTTACTACAGCAATTCCAATTTCAGGGTGCACTTAATAACATACCCGTAACATTTCAACTAATCGTTTTTTCTTTTTTTTTTTTGTCAAACTTTTTATAAAAAAATTATCAATTTGACCAGTTTGCCAATTTGTGTACCTCGTTAAGTGTACCCTGTGTCGTAATTTTTCGGCAGGCTTCTACAGACGAAATTCTGTTTGATCGTTAAGAATAAATTTTAATAAATATTATGCTCATTTAATAGGAAAGCATTATACTTTTAGAAAAATTGTATTTCACTGTCTTGAAAAAATTTTTCTTTTACAAATTTTAAGTAAATTTTTTTTATTAAATCTTGCAAACCAACAATTAAAATTAAGTTAATTAAAACGGTTTCTTCCTTTATTACCCAACAAATGCACCTCCTTCCCAATTCTCCATGAAACCAGCAACAAAAAATATTTAAAACAATTTCTTTTAGTAGATTAAATTATAAAAATTTATGAGGCATTTTTCTCGTATAATTTTCCATCTTTCAACCCAACTAAATGATGGCCTCAGTCGCAGTGTTATTTATTTATTTTTTTTTTCTCTTTCTTCGTAATTCAATTGTATGTTTGTTGGATATAAAAATAAATTTTTATTATTTTAATAAGAGGAGTTAAACAATTTAGTTTTATACGTATATAAATGTATAAATTGCTTCACTACTTAAGTATTACATGCTGCATAAGCATTTTCCTCTTCGTCAAAATTGTGGTTTAAAACTTGAACTATTTACTTTTTTTGAGCGTACCAGAGACACGTATTAACCTTTAGAGCATGATTATGGACCTTACAGCAACACAAACACTTATAAAAACATATATTATTATCATTTTTTTATATTTTATTTAATAAAAAAATTAAATTGAATCCTTTCATAATTCATCTAAGATATTCGAAAGGTGAGAAAGAGGTTAAAAAGATTAAAATCTTTATTTACTGTTCAAACACCTGATACTTTGTTACAATTGAAGAAAATGGTTTATTATAAAAATTGTGTTGAATTTTGGAATTTATGGAAGATTTTTAGTGAATAAGAAATTTATTATTTTGAAGAAAAGGTTTTCTAAGAGAAAGTTTTTAAAGAAATGTTCGCCGATATTCTTAGTTAATTTCAAAATGTATTAAATTTTTATACAAGGGGGAGTTGGGTATAACGAAATTATTTCTGGAACAGTTTGGAAGAATTTCGTTTTATAAAGATTAATAAATTTACAAAAGTTTATAGTGTTTTCACACTTTTTTTTTTTTTTTTTTTTTTTTAATTTAGGTTTTAATACTGAATTCGGTTTTAATGCTAAAAACAATCATTAGAACATGGTTACCATACAATATATTTTCGTTAAAACCATCTTAAAACATTTTTTTTAAATTGTTTTAAGTAGATTTAATGAAATACATCCTTGTTTTCGGTGTACTAAATTTAGTACTAAAACGTTAATATTATTAAAAATAGCTGAATCTGTTAGATGGCGCTGAATAAAAAAATAGTTTATCAAGTAGGTGTGAACCATCCTACGACAATCCTTTCATGGTCAAAATTGTTGCAGAAATTAAAGAGCTGCATCCACAAATTTTTAAAGATGTTATGGAAGATGCTCTAAAACTATCACATCATTGCGAAACTGGTAGGTGTCATGAAAAAGTACGTGCACATTTTTGGACGCTCAAACTAAAAAAAGGGCGACTAAACACAAGTTAATAAAAATTTACTAAAATCTCTTAAAAATCATAAATAAATCGAATTAATTCCTTTACATTCCTGTCCCATACGAATGTACTTATATGTGCAATGAGTTACGTTATTTGTAAAGAGCTTCAATAATAAAGAAAGAAAATTGTAATGTTTAGTTATTGTAACAGACCATCATATTTATACGCATGCACATACACACATACACACATACATACGCGTATATACGTAAGTACCTGAAAATCACAGTGCAGTACTCACAAACATTTCATTAAGAGCGAGAATATGCTGGTGAAAAAAAAATTCTTTTGATTACCACGACGCTAGTTGCACCACTGATGATTATGATGATGATGACGAAGATGATTATGTGGCTGGTTGAGCTGGTTAAACTTGGCCAGGATGATGGGAAGGTGCTTTGTAAGTAATTCTTTTTACGTTCTATTATTTTTTTTTTTTGTTGAAGAAATGGTGATGATGTGCTTGAGCTTTATTATGAGGACGTATGGTGGAGTAACGTTTTTGCGGTCTGAAATTGGTTTGTTTTGTGTAGTTTAACAAAATTGAAACATAAATCGTGCCCGCCATTATGGCTATTAAAGTGCAACCAACACTTTTAAAGCCTGCGGCAATAAGCAAACACCACCACTTCATTCTCCCGTATGCATTGGCATCATCATTATGATCTTCTTCAATATCAGTTTTCAGCATTTACTACGTTGTAATCATGCACCATGTTGCATCATTTGACTCTCATCTTTAGGCGGCGCATTGCATTATTATCTTCACCAACCACCATCCTTTAGAAATCAGTAACAACAACAATAGCAAAAACAACGCATGTGCACTCATTCTGTGGCAATTGAGTGGTGATGCAGTTTATTTAACACTGCAGGCATTTTATTATTGTTGTTTTTAATTTTTTATTTTTTTTTTTAGTTTCTCCTTTAAACATGATTACTTTTGGAAAATGAAAAGATTTTATTAAGAATATAAAATGGTTTTTATTTAACATTTTTCTTTTTTTTTGCGGGGCAATTGAGGCAATTGCTGTTTTAATGGCCAGAGTACCTGTGCCAATAAAAAATATAAACGATAAATTGATTGATTGTTATCGATGGAGATGAAACAAGTTTTAATTTGTTTATTAAACTTTTTGAGGAGCTAGTCTCTTAGGGACGTGGGAGGCGAGGTCTATGATTTTGTAGTCAATAATTAAGAAATATTTTAAAACTTTTTTTAAACTTTTCTTAATTGTGAATATGGGGCTTCAAGTATAACTATTTTATAAATCATTATGCAATGAACTTGCTTTGGAGTATTGTTGGATGAATTTATTCTAGATTTTGATATGTATGTACGTGCAATTAAGGAATATACTTTGGGGCCCATCGGAATAATTGGAGACGATTATCCTTAAGCTGTAAATTAGCCGCACTAATGTATACTTTAGTTAAAGATATCTTTATATCATAGATATTCATAAAGAAGGATACGCAATACAAAAAAAAAGGATTTTTACTACTTGTATTAATATGTTGCTTATGGTTTACGTTGATGGGTAAAAAACTTGAACAATTAGTTACAGACATGGGCTTAACTAGACCAATTTAAGGGCTGCCATGCCCCCTCAGAATTGTTTTTGAATACCAACTAATCAAAATTGTTTTGAATCAACTTTATTGAAGATTTTGATAATACCACCCCTTCCAACAAAAAAATTTATAAGCTTTTGCCACCCCCAGAAAACATTTGTAAACACGCCAATGGTTACAGGTGGAGTATGCAAAATTTTTCATTAGAATGAAGCCTCTTAATAAATTAACAGGACTATGGAACACATCAAAAAAGCCCTCCACTCAAACACGAAATGGCGAAATGTTTTAAAGTCACACTTATTTTATTATATGGACGTGAGGCCATGAGTGCCTATGGTGTGACAAATGAACTGGCAAGAGATGAAACAATGTTTTAGATGCAGATATACACTACCTGTAGGTAGGTAGGAAAGGGGGATGCAGGAAGCAGGATCCGCCTCTGGCACTTACACTCGCAGACCAATATGGTCCATTGTGTCTCCCTTTATAAAGATAGAAGGTAGATTAGAAAAAGAGAGACAGAGTTGTCAAATATATAATTAATGAAAATAAGAGATAGTTAGTAGGAATCAGAATAGAAGAAAGAAATACAGATTCCCTACGAACCCCATTGCATGTTCACCAGCCACCCGACCCCCATGATGAATCTGATAATATTCCTCAGTTTGCACTCCGAAACATCACCCAATTCATCGTAGAATCGTCTAGCTAACCACTTCAGCCAGTGATTGTGTAGCCTCGGGCCGTGACAGAAAATGTGTTCCACAGTTTCTAATTCCTCCTCATCCTCACCCATTTTACAATAATCCGGACTGCCACGATTCCATCTACTAATCCTAGCTCCTACAGGACAGTGCTCTGTTAAAACCCCAATAGTGGCCCTCAGACACACCATATCCATGCCCATGAAGTACCGTAGAATTCGATTTCCAAAAATCTGTTTAACATTTGTTGTCCCCCAATGGAGGATCTATTAGATTTAAAGCTGATAAGAACAGACACTGCACTTTGATCTAAGCCATAAGGCCGAGAGGCATACACTTCCCGTATGCTGTCTCACATTTATTTTACAACCGAGCGATATGGTTAAAATGCTTTTTTAAAATAGAACTCAATATACAGAAAAAATTATACCTAAAATATCTTTAAACCAACGTTTGCCTAAATTTAATTTAAATTTCTATTAATATTTTAATTGTTTCAAATAATTGTTTGTTTGATTATTTCCCTAGATTAACACATGGGATGAAAAAACAACAACATAAGGTTTTTTTTATTTGCAGTTAGTGTGCGTTGTCATTGTTTGTTATGGTCTATAAATTTTTATAATTCTTATTTAGTTAGAGATATTGTAGACTTAAAAATTTTTGTTTGACGCAAGACTTTGAAGAAGCTTTCTACTTGTCTGGCGTATCGTACGTCTATTATTATTCATTAATAATTCAGTTTGTTTAACTGTTTCTTTGACATTTTTTCTGTGTACATTAGAACTAAAAAGCCAACATTCCTACTGCAGTAGCAAAAATAAAATTTCTGATTCAATAAAAAAATTTGGAGAACTAAAAAAATATTTGTTTGAGTGAGGGAGGACCTCTCAATTCAATTCAAAAAATTCAAGCAAAGAAGAAAATTAAATTTTCAATATAATTTTATGTTTAACTCTGTAAATTTTTTTTAATAAAATATTTCTGATTTTCGAACAAATTTTTCAACAGAAACAAATAAAAAATTTATTGAAAAAATTCACAAACATTTTTTTTAATATTAGTTCAAGAATGTTTAAAAAAATATTTGTTTAATTCATGCAATATTGTTAGAGAATGAATCAATGACAAGCTGCTTAAAAAATCAGTTAAATTCTCAAAAAAACACTTGATCAAACAGAATTATTTAATTAACGATGATAGACGTACGACACGCCAGACAAGAAGAAAGCTAAATCAAACTAAAATTTTTAAGTCTACAGTATCTTTAACTAAATAAGAATTATAAAACTAAAATTGATTAGAGAAGAAAAACGCACACTAACAGCAAATAAAAAAAATAATTAATGTATTAATCAAAAGAAATAATCAAACAAAAAGTTATTTGAAACAATTAAAATAATTAATTGAATTGAAGTTAAGTTCAGGCAAACGTTTGTTTGAATGTATTTCAACTATTTTTTTTTTTTGTGTGATGATTTAAATACGTCTGTAACTGATTTTTTATTTCATTGCGTTTATTGTTTGTTTTTTTTTTTTAATTTAATATTTTTTCCCTGATTCTTTTTAGGCCACCCAAACTCATGTAATTATTTTCAAACGTATCAAATGCAAGCTGTTTATGTTGCCACAATATTTTGACCAAAACTAATTATTAGTATTGATCTTAATAACACTCATAACAAATGTTTGAAATACACAGACACAAAATTCTTTTCATATACAATTTAAACTGTAAGGCGTGCAGCAAGGAGATCCTTAGTTTGTATCCTGCTGCGTAAAACTGCGTAATGTTTCAAAATACATACGAGTAAAGATTAAAAAAAAATGTTCTACAAGTGTTTAAACTCATATTCTATGTGTAGAAACAAATTAATGTTCAGGATTTGTATGTTCAATACAACTAATTACCGACATTTGTTTTTTGGAGAAGAATTCTTTGTTTCCTTGCAACTTAGAAGCAATAAAGGTAATGGATGTTTAAAAAAAACACCTTTTTGGAGTGGCAAACAATAGCATTAGAAGTTTTCTTTTGCCAGCAAAATCATTTTTTTTATTTGTTAAAGTTCCAACGAAAGCGCTGGACTAGATGTTTGAATGAATGGCTGTTTTAGAGTGTGTGTGTATAAATGTATGTTTGCTTGTATGTTGGTACTAACTTGTTGGATGTGCTGTATCTTTGGTGTCATATAAAACTTTTACTCACGATTTGTTTACAATTTCTGTTCTGTGTCGGTTTTATGCCAAAAATAAAAAGTGAAGCAACAAGAGAAAACTAAAAGAAATTTCTTAACATTTTGGGAAAACAAAAGCGTCAATATGGTCTTAACAACACAAAAACACAAAAACTAAACAAAATTGATCTAAATCGTTATTTAATGCCAATATTGGGTTGCATTTGGCTGATGTTTATTTTAGCTGCTTAATTTGCCATTTGTTGTGTGGCGAGTAGAAATAATTGTCTGTCTTTGCCGTTTATTATCCTGCCATTACGTTTAAGTCTTTCTTTTATTCTCCAGTTGTTTGCATTCGAAAGCCAATTAGTTTGGATTTTTCTTTCACTGCGGTTAAAACATTTTTTCTTTTCTTTTGGTTTTTTCTTTTTCCGATAAGATGTCGAAAATTCGATTGTTTTGAACGTGTTTATATTAATTAAATGCAACAGTTTTAAAGTATTTAACTAATTAGTTGACAACCTTATATGGCCATTTGACTTTTTGATAATCGCATTAATGGCAATAGAAACTGTCAAATGTTGTTGGGAAAACGCTAAAAACACTTGAGTCGCTACGAACGGCACTTGAAAAATTGGAATCACAAAAACTATTGTCTGGTCCTCGGGGTGCATGCATGTACATCTTAAAACTGACCTAATTTGAGTGAAAAATAATTTATGAAATAAAAAAATTATGTAAAAACGGGTTATCAAATAGCTAGTCTGCTAGTTTAGTGGCGTGTGCCAGATGGATTCTAAAGAGACTCCATCCAATATAGAAATTAATATCAAATCATTTCGTTGCAGCTTAAACCAAAGTTGTATCAATTCAGTGTCACAAATAAGGCAAACTTTAAAAAGCTTCCTACAATATATTCACATTTAAAACGTTCAACTATCACTAGAACTAAGGCCTAATAGACAAATATTTGAGACTAAATTTTATTAAAAAAGTTAAAAGTTATTAGTCATCATGAAATGAGTGTTGATTTTTAGAGTAAAATCATGATTTAATAATTTTCATCCTGATGGCTTCGTCATTCACGTTGTAGTAGAAATTTTAAAGCATTTCTAAAAATGAGCCTGGTTTTACAGTCACTGCTACAGATGTGCAAAATCCAAAGGGACGATTAAGCAAAATTTGGATGGTGTTTAAAGGAGTGCTTGCATAGGTTAATGTGGAGCAATGTGTACTATGCCAAAACAAACAATGAAGGCTGCTGTTCTAAGACTTATTTATAAGGAAAACTGCAGCAAGTTCAATGATTCAAAGGCAAATCAATAACACTACTGCTGGTCAAGCTCTTTTGTTTAATACCATACTTGAGGGGCTTAAAGTGGGTACCTTCTTAGTACTACATTTGACCCGTATATAAATTAAATGTACGGCACTTTAAAATGACGGTCATCGTGTATTTTAATCTTTTTAATAATTATCCTCTGATAGTCTACCTCTTTTAGTTGATGCCCATATTGACGCTCTTGGTTGTCTGAAAGCCAAAATCATTTGTAAATTTAATAAAAAAAACACCGAAGCAGTTATAGTTTTGTACTTTATCTCAGTTAGTTTTGAACCGATTTGTTAGTTTTTCTCAACAATTATTTTCAATATCACGGCTTGTGGTTTATTGTCCTAGCGTGTCCAAAAATTTCATTGCCGTAGTAGGGCCTTCGAAAAGTTATTTTCAACCAATATAAGGACTAAATGAAATTTCTCAATCAAGTCCACTAGTTTTTAGAAAATATGTATATACTTTATATGGACAGAAATAAATATTGTATGAATTACAAACAGAATGATTTAGCTAAATACATACATAAACTGCAGGTATAGGGCATATGGTTCCGCAAGTGAAGGGTATAAAAGGCTTCCTACAGTGTCCCCGTAATTCAAACGTTTAACTAGAACTAAAACCTTATGAGAATTCATTAGACTAAATTTCATTAAATTGACTGATTGATTAAGTAAAATCATCTTTAGCGATTTAAATAATTTTTATCCTGATGACATCGTTAATAGTCAAAATTTTAAAAAGGTTGCAAAACATATCACGTTATAGTAGAAATTAAAAATCTTTATTTAAAATTAGACTATTTAAATAGTAACTGTTACTGATGTGCAAAGTTCAAGTTCAAGTTTTCTAAAATTGAGTTACACTTTTTTGGACGACATGTCGTTTCAACAAGACATTTTAACATGCCCTATAGCAAAGTCGAGAAGGACATCTGCCTGATATTATATCACCTTTATATTCAAGAGCTTATACTGAGCAATTTTTCTTACCACAAAGCAGAGTTTATTATAGAGAAAGTGAAACAACAATATTTCATCATTCTGTATTAAGAAAAAAAGAAATTGCTTCACTTTTTACAAACCGTGTATAAATAAAAGAAAAATTAGCAGATTTCTTATGGGTTTTTGATTCACTTTTTTGATTGTCGCAATTTCCGAAAAATAAAAAAAGTAAAACAGAAATGGAAAATATAGAATTTCTTGAGACTTCTTTAAACATAAATGACATAAATCTATAAAATATAAGACCACTCTCTAGACTACCTAAATATATTTAATTTTTAATCCTTTTAGATACGAAATCAACGTGTCCAGGAAGTTTAAATAACCTGGAGTGCTCACGTTGAAACAAGGAAAAAAGGACTGTAAAGCAGGTAAAATAGATTTTGCGGTCAAACGTGAAAAATCTCGCCGTTGGATTTACAAGGTGGTGGTGTGACCAACATTCACTTAAGCATCTAAGCAGACGATTAAGCTAAAATTGGACAGAGTTTAAAAAAAGTGCTTAGGTAGGTGTGATGCGTAGAACACCAACAATATTAAAAAGTGCAATGCTAGGATATGTGCCCTTGGACTTATTTATAAGGAAAACAGCAACAATTGCAATACAAAGCAATGACACATGATACCAGATTGAATCGAATTTTTGATATAAGAAATTCTGAACCTCTTACAAAAGACGTTCGAGAGATATAGATGCCGATGGAGCATATTAATTGAGTGAAGCTGGTCAAAGGACTTCATTGCATGCTCATAGCAGATGGATTCATATAAATTCAAAGTTTTTGCATTGTGTATACAAAGAGTGTATGGATAGTGGCTTCAATATATTTACTAATGGATCCAATGTGGACGAAGTGACAGGTGCTGATGTCCACTCACTTGAGTAAAATTTATTTGAGAGCGAGCAAGTCCGTCTATCAGACAAAGATGCTTGGCTTTCTGTACGCGTTGAATTACATGTTAGGCTGTCGGAACAGAGAAAAACAATTCTCATTGACTTGATAACCAGTCGGTTATAACAGCAATTCGGTACAATGCAGTGTATTTTAAAGTTCATTATTCTTGCTCCTATAAACTAAGTAGCACTGATGTGGATTAAGAATACGTGAACATTTCTGGAAATGAAGCCGACGAGGAACTTTAAAAGAGGGAATATGCAGCAATATTCTCTGAAACAGAACCCAAAATATCCCTATTTCCTATAAACCCAAAGGAGTGGATAGAGGGAACTAAGTATTTACTTTAGACAGGGTTATAGTAAACGTTCTCGGATTTAATCGGAGTATGATAAGATGGATGATAGCGTTGGCTACGGAACATGCAAACTTTCAATATTTTCCGAAAGGAAATCAAATAGAGGATGAGAATGTTTGAAGATTATGACTAGAGGTTGCAGGGACAGAAGCGCATATAGTATGTGAGTGTCCAGCAATGGTAAGCTTACACTAAGTAATAGAAGACCTTAGCCTAAGTAACATGCTGAGAATTACAAAGAACTGTGCGAAAAAAATTATCGGCAGTGATTTTTAGTCTAGACTCTAGACCAAACCTCCGTGGTCAAGCGAGACTCAATAAAACTGTTGAAAAAGTGCATTAAAGGAAATCGAAATGGTATTTGTCTGTTTAAATATTTCCTTTATCCTTGAGCCTAAATTGGATTCATAAAAAAAAAACCAATTTCAAAAGTTCAAAATTTTTTAAAAATTCACTTCAATCTGCCTAAGGGGGCACAAGTGTAGGCATTTTTTGGAAAGTGCGCTTTAAACAAATTTGTTGAACGAAACTATTTACATAAATTTCACATATCGTTTACAAACAAATTTGTTAACCTTTAATTAAACATTTGAAATAGAGTTGATTTTTTCTCTTCTTTGTTTAGATTATTTTCACTTGGAAACAAAATCTTTAACCTTTTTTCACTACGAAGCCAAATAAACAACAAAAGCTTTAACTTCTTTCAGCAAACTTTTGGTGAGAGGCCTGAGAATAAACATTAAATTAAATTAAAATATTAAACAAAAAATGTAACAATAATGTTACAATGTATTCTTTATTATTTTTCATTCTCCTTTCAAGGGGGGAAGGAAACATGTTTAATAAAATTGTACAACTACCAGTTTTCATTTAAAAAGTTGTGGTGTGATTAATGGCAAAATTATACCAAAAAAAAAAAAACAAAAATATGGTTCTTTTGTCATAATCAAAAAACGAGAAGAAAAAAAGGCTGCAAAGAACTCCACCCATAAACCGCCGAGACAGCCCACTGAGCGCAGCCATATACAATTTATAATGAACGAAGAAATAATTATTCCTTTATTAACATAATAATGAAAGAACATATTTTGGTGTTATATTTTACGATGAAAAAAAAAAAAATAATAAAAGAAAAATGTTAATTTAATGATTAATAATTTGTATAGTTTTTTGTTGTTATTTTTTATTTTAAGTTGGATTTTTATTTTTTGTTTTTGGAGCCATTATACCGAACATTAAGTATTGTAATTTCATGCGTGAATTGTCCAACAAACACAGAAACTTGAAACCTTCTCTACTTGTTTATATAAGAAAGTGGGTATTACTCATATTAATTCTAGTCTAAAATGTTAATATGTGTGTGTGTATGTGTGTTTATATTATTAATATTATAATAATAACTTTTATTGTTTAATATTTCCTTTAAGAGCCCAGAAATATAATTTTCTTTTTCGTTATACAATAATCATTTAACCAACTAAAACAGCCAGCGTCTGTCTGCCAGTTCAGTGCTTTGCATGTACTTTTGTTGTTTTTTTCTTATTTTGTTGTGCCATTAAGGTGTTTTCATAAGTACATTTTCATTAATTTAAATGATGTACTTAAATAAATTATTTAATAAGCACTTGATACTTAAATAATTTAATAACGATGTTGATGTTCTTCGTGCCTACCACTTAACAGTGTCACCAAAAAGTATGTGTTGTCAGAGGGAAAAGTTAGCAGGCTTCTTATAACGTTATCAGAAGGTGTTTGCTTTAATTGTTGACATAACTCCACAGTAAAATTTCTGCAATTTTTTTTTTAATTCAGCCATATTAAAAATTTTTGTTAAAATAACCTAAAAATATATCCAAAATTAAGACATTCTGATGTGATTGATTTTTGTGATTTTTGAAAATCGAAATTTGTTTATAAAAATTTTTTTTTTCCTTTTCAATGACATCAGAGTACACAATTTTTGGTAAAAGACCTAAATATCAAATCTTCATAAATTTAAATTGGTCGACATTCTCCGCCTGAAAAGTTTTGTTTTATTTAATTATAGGTTTTAGAGCGGCTCTTAGAAAAATAAATTATAATTTGTTATCCTTATTATAGATGTTTGATAAAAGAAAAGCAGTGTGACACTTCTCATGCAAAGCAGCTAATTTAAAATGAAGATATAAGGCATCCTATTGTTTAATAATTTTTTTAATGGCTCCATATCTTGCTAGCCAGCAAGTTCCACTTAATTAATCAATTCTGTTGGGATTTGTTTCCAATATTAATTGATGTACAGCCGCATATTCAAGTTGTATTTTACTGTTGTGAGAAAACCAACCACTTGTTTCACGTATAATGAACTCTATTTCAGTGGGCAACACTTTCATTGCTTTTTCTGCAGCCAAAAGAAGTGAATGGCAAATGCATTTTATGGTTACCAAATGTGGTATAATTTCTTTTAATCTGCTACTAACGGAGATTAACTTTCTTACAGTTGCATTTGCTCCATCTACACCTATTTCTAGCAAGTTTTGAATATCTAATCCTTATGATTTCAATATGTTGACAATCGCATGGGTAATGAACTCTGAAGATCCGCTATTAATTTGCAATAATCTTTATAATGTGGTTATGACGTTACCAGTTGTCATATTAGAGTATTTTATCATTACACATAACATTTTCTTGCTATCGATAGAGGCACTTTCATATATAATTAGAGAATAAGGGCTATCACTTATTTCATTCAAAAGTTGCTTGAAATAAACAGGAGCGATAACATTTTTTATAATTGCGGTGTACTTGGTTCTATGGCGACGAATTTCTCGCAAAGATTCTGAATCGTCTCCTATCTACTTAATCACTTCTCCAAGGTGTTCAACACAGTTGACTGAAGAGTGTTGTGCAACAAAAGCTGCAAGTTTTATGTCTGCTGAAAAAGTTATCAAGTGGTAGATGAGGATCATTTTTTATAGATGAGCAAAATATGTGCTTTTTAGTATTTTTATAATCTTTTCTGTGGACAACAAGTATGCATTTGCAATATTTACATATCGCTACATTATTTAATAATAATATTACAATATAAAAATAATAATAAAATGTGTAAGAAATAATCACCTTTAAATTCATTTCTTTTCTGTTAGAAACAAATTTGATTCAGTTCAACTCTTAAAAGCACTAGAAAGTATCCAAAGTTTCAACTCTTAAAAGCACTTTAATCTCCCCAAATAGTATTTTTATCCCTAACTACTTTTTACACCCTAAAGGCAAAAAGAACCTCCAAATTTAGGGCAAAAATCTCTGACATGGCAACACTGGTACAGGCTACAATAGGAAGGACATATCTTCCGTTAACAAAACATAAATAGCAATTCAGCATTTTATTGGACCACCATGGCTGTGTATGACCGCCTTGAGGAGC
The DNA here is from genome assembly GCA_941918925.1 of Phyto melanocephala. NCBI lineage: Eukaryota > Metazoa > Arthropoda > Insecta > Diptera > Rhinophoridae > Phyto > Phyto melanocephala. The sequence continues at coordinate 111,292,254 of OW799237.1, forward strand.
TACTAATTTGTTTGATTCGGATACCGTTATTTCCGACCAGATTTTCTTGAGATCTATTTAAGGGTATTTTTGCTAGTAATTTGCTTCTGTCCTAATTTTCTCTTAGCACCATGAGCTTCACTTAGGATATATTTTTCAAACTTAAGATCTAAAACATATCACACGTTTTAGGAATTAATTAAATAAAAAAATGTTTAGATATGTACCCTTTAAATGGATTGGCTTGAGCATAGGATAATGCTGGATTCTTACATAAAGAGGTTAGGGAGGCTCTGATACCAACGGAGCCCATAAGTAGAGTGAATTTGGTTGAGAAGCTACATCGCAAGCTCATAGCGGATATATTTATTCGTAATGAGGGCATAGATGGAGGTATCTGTATCTGTAGGGATCACAGTTGACTAAGGCTCACTTCCACATGAAGTGTGAATGTTTTCGAAGACTATGTAATCAGGATTACCGAAAATGTGAAATTGCTTTTTAGTACAGAAAAAAAGGGGGACTAAGTAAAGAAAGTAATGCAGATTGTTATCAACGAAATCACTGGAGAGCGAAGGGGCTTAAAAAGGCATTCGGTATTTCCAAACTCATATAAAAAACAAATAACCGTTTTCTATTGTAAATCCTGCATTTTAAAAATCCTGCATTTTAAAACACCCAATAGTAAGTCGACACCATGTAACATGCTTCTTTAGCGCACTGTTATCACATTAAATGGTGAAATTTTTTATAATATTCATGCTGCATGAGAAATGTAACACAAAAGTCATTTTGCACGAGCAAAAGATGACTTTTTAGACAATATTAAGGAGAACCTTCGAAAAAACCAGAAGTTTTTAAAATCCTTTAAAAACTAACACATCGTTGTCTTAAATATAGTTTTTAATTGATTTAATTTTTTATTACAAATTTTTTACCGTCTTGTAATAAAACAAATTATTTTTGAATAAAAAAGTATACTTCTGTTATAATACAATATTTCTCCCCACCTGTGACCATCCCTAATATTTCCCATTTAATATGCCAGTGTAAAATAAACTAATCGTTTACTTAAACTCTATGATTAAGCTTTCTAACATTCAAATACTTGCAGTAATATTTATGATCTTGTTTCATTTTTCTATTTATTTCTTTAACATAACAAAAATAACAACAACAATAACAACAGCACTAGTAATAAAGATAATAATATAATGACGGCATATAATAAAATAAGCCACGAACCATTATGTCTTGGAAAAGTGTGGTAGAATTCGAAATTAAAAGAAGTCATAAAATTTTATTAAAGCCAAACCTCAAATTATTGCCTCGAAGATTTCTATCGCCAGAATATTAAGTCTAATAATTGTAATAAAGACTGTTTTTATGAGATTCACAAGTAGTACAATTAAAGCATTAGCAAAGTTAATTGAACTCAAATACCATGATGATGATGATGACGATAATAATAAAGGTGAGATAAATAAAATGTATATTTAAAAGAGATAAAAGAATATAATTTTTATAAAACTTAAAGTCGTCTGCTCCTTAATATTTAAAAATAAAAATTCAAAATTACAATAGAAAAATATTTGTCAACATCGTAAAATTGTTATCACCGGTTACGGTAAATTTATCAGGTGGTGGTGTTTTAAGCCCAGCTGATTAATTTGCTGTGCATAAAGCTACATATTACACATATATGTCAAGCTACGTATGCACCAGAGATCTGCAACGAATACACATGAAGTAAGTCAACTTGAATCATGATTCATGAAGTTGTGTGTTTGAACTAGGCTAACTAATTGTGGATTGTCAAAAAATAGACAATTTAACAAAATAATACAAAAACAACAAGCAAGAATAAAGTGCTTACTTTGATATCTGTTTAAGAGATTTAGATTTTGTTTTTGCGTATTATCTTTGAAATTTAAGTGAGCACCTAAAAACGCAGTTTTTTAATTTTCTGCAAAAAATTTAAGCACGAAAATGAAAAACACAAAATAACTGTTACCTCTTGTTATAGAAGCCAACCAAAACCAAAACTTAGCCTAAAGGCCATAATCAGTTGCATTTATTTAAAAATTAAATAGTGATACTTGCAAAAATTGTATATTACACATTGTAACATTGCAAATTTTCTGGCGGCCAAAAAATATCTTGCACTCTCCGACCTGGCAACATTGTTTATTCTTCATACAAATGAAAGCTGTTAATGTTTTTGTTGTTGATTACACTTGCTTCATTCTATGAAGATAAGTAGTTTCTTAAAAATATGAATCAACGTGAGTAGTCTTGCAAATCATATAAATATGGGACGCTATAAATATACACGTAAAGAAAAACCATGGTTACGACATGATCACGACGGTCATATTATTTTTTCTAAAACAATATTTGGTTGTCGAAAACAAGTAATAGTTATTTTTGTTTCACTTCATCATATATTTTGTCACGATAATCAAGCATTTGTTCGAATTGTATCATTTAATGATTACTTTTCGTAAAAATTTCAAAATGGTTATCATTTAAAAATAGTATGATTTAAAAAAATTAATTTGACAAAAAAATCATTATATTCAAATGCATTAAACATTACAAATAATCATTAAATAATAAGTGAGACAACAGTATGATTACAAAATAATCAAGCTATGATTTTTTATTAACAATAATTTGATTTCAATTGTTCTTCTTCTTGCTGAATAAATTTTTATTATTTTAAAAGTTTGAGATGTCAAAAAAAGGAACAAAAATTTTGAAAAATTAAAGAAAATTTAAAAATAAACGAGAAAATGTAAAAAAATATTGGTAAAAAATTGCAATTAAATTGGTAAGTACAATAAATATGTGTATGTTACAGCAAAAGACAATAATTTGCCGTAAAAAAGCAAAGATTGTCGATTTTAATTGTAGTCATATATATGATTATTGAATGATGCTTAAATTAAACATAATAACTAGTAACCATTATATGTTTTAACGATAATCATACAATTCAATCATAGTATGTTGCTCTTCGATTATGGTTACCACAACCATATTTTTTCTTTGCGTGTAAGTACGACGTACTTAGTACTCATGTTCATTGTGAGTTGTACTTATAAATCAATGTTGTTGTGGGTATGCGTACTTCAGCTCATTTAATTTTCAATGATTTATACGCACTTAAACTCAAATTTTATGACTCACTATGAATATTGAAAAAACGACTTAAAGCCGATCACTGATATGCACATATGTATGTATGAAAACATAGAATATTTCCTGATTTTAAATTGTTATGGAACTCGGTAATTCGACACAAATAAGTATGTACAAATCTTCAAATTGAATTAAATGAAAGGAACATATGAATGACAACAAAGAATATTTTTTATATTTATTGGATAGTCTTGATTAGTTAGATTATTTTCATTCACTTAATTTAAATTTCAGCTGCACGCAAAAAAAAGAACATGGTTGTGGTAATCATAATCTAAGAGAAACATACTATGATTGAATTGTATGATTGTGGTTAAAACATATAATGGTTACCAGTTATCATTATTACGTTTAATTAAAGTATCATGCAATAATCATATACAGTCGGGCCTCTATTATCCATGATGGTCGGGATCAGAAGCATTACGGATAATCGATTTTCACGGTTAATCGAATAACAATTTTGATTATACGGTTTTTTTTTTAATTTTCATTATTTAACAAGTGAACATTGGTGTACATACATATTTACATTAAAAAATATTAGTTCAAGGAGTTTTTGTACCTTTTTTCTTTTGGTTACAAAATTAAACCAACGAATCACTCTCTGCACAAAACTTCAAAAACTTGTCTTTGTTTTTCATAATGTCATATATGGTCTGTGTCCCAACTTCGTATTTTTGAGCTAGCATTTTAACACTCACATTACTCACATTATCTCGTTTATTATTTTAACTTTATCTTTAATACTTAAAACGTTTCTTTGTCTTTTTACCACAACGATGCCATACTAAATATATCTAACCACCCGCACTTCTTAAATTTTAAAATTAATCTAATCACTTGTAAATGCTTCTGACTCATCGTATGCAAACAAGGGAATTCCCCGTTTTCATGCTTATTATAATGTATGTATGTATGTATGAATTTAAAGTTAATAAAAAAAACTCTGCCATCACGGATAATAGAGGTAATCGCGGTTAATCAAAACAAACAAACAATTTTAAAACATTTCCAACAAAAAACAATAGACTGTATATGACTACAGTTGAAATCGGCAATCTTTGCTATTTCATACGGCAAGCTATTGTCTTTTGCTGTAACATACATACATATTGATTGTACTTACCACTTTAAGTGCAATTTTTATATCAATATTTTTTTTATATTTTCTTGTTAATTTTCAAGTTTCTCCCATTTTTTTTAAATTTTTGTGTATTTATTTTGACATCTGAAATAATAAAAATTTATTGAGCAAGTTACCGAATTCAATTAACTTAAGTCCCGGGAGTTAAATAGATGATATTTACAACGAACATGTACCCAGCAAAAATTTATTTTGTACCGGTAAGCAGTAAAAAAAAATCATGCCTTCTTATAGCGCAATATTAGAGCGCATTCGAGGGTGCTATAAATGGAAGTCAGAAATTTCTATTAAATATATTTCATTTTTTATAAAATAACTTACTGCAACTTCTCTCGCTTACGAGGATGCAGGAATGTAAGCGAATGATTACCTCTCTTTACTGTCGTTCTTAAAAAATTGATTGAAAACACATAAAAGAGACATGATATTACTGCATTAACCATGTGTGAAAATAGCAAATAATTAGAGCATCAAAGAGCCCTACCAAGTGGGACATCTCATATAAAAATCATGTCTTCCTGAAGCAGGTTGGGAAAGGAGAGTACATTTGTCTCTCCCTTACAAACCTGCTTACGTGTATGCAGTAATTTTTGCTGGGTAACCACCGATCAGAGAGTGCTGATGATGAAATCGTAGCTGGTTTCGAAAATGCATTCCACTCGGCTAGTGTCGGTAAAAATATAATTTTTCAAGATTTATTCTTTCATTTATCACAATTAAAAAAATTCTTTGTAAAAATAAAGAATATTAAAAATATGAACTCAAGCCTGATTAAAATTTTAAATATTAGTTTGAACAGAAGTTCAGCAGAAGTTCAAGAAGAAGAACTGTTGAAATCAAACTATTATTAAAAAATCACAGCTTGATAATTTGTAATCATACTGTTGTCTTATCTATTATTTAATGATTATTTTATTTTTTTATATGTTTGAATATACTGTTATTTTTGTCAAATTATTGTTTTTTAATCATACTATTTTTAAATGATAACCATTTTGAAATTTTTACGAAAAGTAAACATTAAATGAAAAAATTCACCCAAATTCTTGATTATTGTAACAAATTATATGATGAAATAAAACAAAAATAACTATTACTTGTTTTCGACAGCCCAATATTGTTTGAGAGAATATAATATGTTCGCGTGATCATGAAGTAACCATGGTTTTTCTTTGCGTATGTGAAAGTCAGTAGATAACAAACAAATTCTCTTATTTTTTCAAATATTAAACTTCATATATTTTTAAAAAAATTTGTAAACAAACAATTTTCTTCAAAGTGTGATTAACTGATGAGCAAATATGCCCATATTTTTGGGACCGAATGTGTATAAATTGCTATTCTAATTACTAATAACTTCTTGGTTTGTATATTTCTTTTAAGTTAAATAGTATACAAAAGAGTATTTTTTTTCACTAAGTACGAATAATAATGTCACTTAAATGAATTCAGTTTTTAGCTTCACAAGAATAGGCTCATTTTAGAACATTTTCTGTGAAATTTTTAGACTTGCTTTTTAAAAATCATTCCGGGTTTGTTCATATATACTCGCTAAAAACATTCAGGTGCTGACAAATCTTGCAAACGCGCTGTCCAATCAATTTTGAATTTCTGAATATTATTTGCTTTACAAAAATTAGACTTAAAAATACCATTGTGTCTCGAGCAGTAGTGATTTCAAGAGCAGGACGTAAAAAATGTTCTGTCAACACCCAATACCGCTACCGTCTTCATTTTCGCAGAAGCCATTTTCAAATGTTATGCGACACTATACTCTTAGAATTTTAGAGCCACAGAACCTACAATTCTGCTTATTAACGAACAACATTTGAATTACTTATTTATTGTAATGGGCATGGCAATTGCTCTATTTTTAACCAGAAACCATTGCGAGTATGCTCAGAAGACTTCTCTAAAGCGGCATCCTAATCTGATTAGTGGCTTATCATTTATAGAGGACGAACAAACATTATTTTTTATTCATATCTTTTCATACTGTTGTGTTGAAAAATTTGTTGAATTATTTACAACAAGATGGATATCTACATTCATTTAACGAATAACGTTTAAATATTTCACTCCAAAAGTCAAAACTACTACATCAAAAACATCTACCGAAAGAATTTCCAGTGAAATTATTAAATTGTAAATCTGGACAATAAATTGTGATAAAAAGGAAACAAACACGAAATTTTTAAAATGTCAAAATATACGCAAAAAGAAAAGAAAACACCCCCCAAACACAAGAGAATTGAAATGCACTTGTTACAACAAATTAACCTACATTTATGTACAACAACAACATTAAAAAATTACACAATATTGTAAACAAACATGTGTATGTGTACAATAAGCTACAACAAATAACAAAAGTACAAGATTATCTTAAGGCGCAGACATCATCGCAGAATTGACTCGATGTGTGAGTGAGGAAAAGAGAGCAGCAGTATGAGAAGACTGGACCACCCAGTTGTAAATTGTTAGGATCATGTGGTTTAATCACCCACAATCTTAATGTAATATTGGTCAGTTAGTTAACTGATCCCTTTTTATTAATGTTACACACAAAGCATCCAACCATCAGTTCGTGTGTCTGGCTGTCTGTCTGTCCGTCCGTCCATGGCTCTTTATCTCGTCTACTTAACTCCATGTGATTCTGTTTGCCCTTTCTTTGTTGTCGAAGAAGCATTGTCGGTTGGTCGGTGTCTTAACACACAACATTTTGTTGTATCTTTTGAAAATTGTATTTTCAATGTTTTGATCACTGCCGACATAATTGTTTTGACAACAACACACAGCAACAATACAGCATAAACATACATCACCCTTAATACAAGCAGTTAAAAAGGTTTTCTTTCGTTTATTTCAAAATTAAAGGACACTGGTTAGTTGTGTGTGTGTGTGTGTGTGTGTGTGTGTGTGTGTGTAAGATAGTGATTAAAATAAACAACAACTGACACAACAAAAGAGTAAAATGAAATAAAAAATAAAATTAATGACACACAACATACATGCACACACTGTTTTGTTGTGTTAAGAGATGTTGTAATAAATGGATGTTTATCTCATTATGACTCTGCACATGTTACTTTTTTTTTATTACATCCATACAGACATGTGTACATATATTTATTCAATTTATTTAATTTTTAATTCTTCCTCTATTCTTTTGGCTGAAACAATGAAAGAGTAAGCAAGAGAGAAAGGGACAACGACATTGATTGCTTTTTAAGGATTTCAGCGATCCTAAGACATGATCTTAAAGTATGCAGTGAAAGTGCAATAGATATGAACAGGTCTTGGAGTTATCTCACATTAGAGAACTGGAAAAAAATATGGTCGGCACAATTCAATTAAATCAAAGAACCAGTAGGGGTTTATTTTATATTTTTTGTTTCTCATGTTTTAGACCTTCTTTTGTTGAATATTTATTTATTCTTATATTTTTTAATTTTTTAAAATATTTAGTTTTTGATTTTTTAATTTTTAATGCACTGAAAACCACTTTACTCCAATTATATTTTTTTGGGTGCCCCGGTGGACTAGCAAGTAGTGTACTGGTCTGCCAGTCTGGAGGTTGCAGGTTCGAATGGTCTTCGTTACTCAGCTCGGCTAATTAAATTAGAATATAATTTGTAATTGTATTGTTATAAAAATAATTAGAAATAAATAAATAAAAAAAGTCTTTATTTGCAAAAATATATATATTTTCACACCCACCTTTGACTATATGACCTAAATCGTGAGAAATCGAAGAAGATTCTTAAACTAAGAAGGCTAAAACTAACAAGATTGACCTGCGTAGTAACAGGTCACATGGAGCTGAGAACTCATCTGGAACGCATGGGACTGACAAATGAAACGATATCTAGAGCATGCGAAAAAGACAATGAAACTTTAGACTACAACTTTGTCAATCTCCTGCCTTTGGGCATACTAGACACGAGAACTTTAACGTAAACACTATGCCGAACCTGGAATATCAAAAAAATTTAAATTGAAAAATCCTAAGGAGTTACATTGAAGTGACATTTTGACCTAGTCGAAATATTACATGAGTAGGGAAACTTTCATTCCTTCAAAGTCCACAACATGCCAATTTAGACATAAATGTCTGCCTATTGTATACTTGGGCTTTAAATGACCCTCTTTCCAACCCAACCTAACATATGCTGATCAGCTTAATGTAACGAGCTGATTCGTAATCAATGTTTAAATGTGAAAAAAATTAAAAACATAAATTTGTATGCATTTGTTTTCAAATTAAAAATTGATAATCAACGTGGGTATACATCCTGTGTATCAAAAAATTAGTTTAAAAAAATAAATAAATTCACTTTTAAACTATTGCTTTGAGATTTAAAACAAAAAAATTAATTAAAGCTTAAAAGTTGTAAAAGCAATTCATAATTATCTTAATAACCAAAAACAGCTTTTAAGCAGTTAAATAAAATATTGAAAAATTATTTGAAACTTCTAACAGGTGTTCTGATTCTAAAACTGTATTCTGTTCGACAGGTAAAAGCAGCAATCTTTCTTTCAAATCAAAGCCAGCAGTGATTAATTTTAGAAAAATATGAATTTGTGTTTTACTCGATATACAGTTCGGATTGTAATTCAATTAAAGATGGTTGAAAAAAGTATTTCAGCCAAATAAAACATCTAGTAAATTTAAAAGTAAAATCTAACAAATCTGGTCAAACATCGATAAAAAGCTTCTTTTAATAGAGACTTTCGATTTTTGGCAATCGATATCTGTCGAATTGGCTCTTGATTATTCAGTTTGTTTTGTGTGTTCTGTTTGCGGAACGTACCGCGCACTTTGACCTGTTTTTTCTGGTTATCATAAACGTTCTATCGAGAGGAATATTTATCAGCTGTTTGCTAAATAAATTTATGTTCACTGGTTCGATAAGCAATGAGCCAGAGTTGCTAAAAAACATTACGGCTGTATGCGAGAGTGTATAGGAAAATTCGAGGCAATAGACTCACATCTCTCACAAGAACACGAAATTTTAAAGTTCACAATTTGTAGAATTTTTTGTTGTAACTTAGGCTGGCAGCTATACAAAATTACACAGACAAAGGAGTTGAAGACATCGACGTATTGGACGATACCAATCCAAATGGGATCTAGAGGTTTCAATGCATCCCAATAAAGCCACTTCTTGACAAGGATTTTTTACTGACGTCATTATCGGTCTATATTATGTTAAAAATTATGTTGGCCAGTCCAACACCGTCAACAGCGAGCTTTACAGGTCAATGATTACCAAACTTTTTTGCGCACAACATGCCAACTGGGCATAAGTGTCCTGTCATGGGTTTGGGCTTTCAGTACCCCTCCTTTTCAACCTAACCTAACCTACCAACCTTTTTTGGCCACAATTGTATATTTGGATACGAAGTACATTTTATTGCTATCCTAGAGCTAAGTGTCACGCACCTTATGGAACATTGGACAATGTCGCCACCGAGTTCAAATAAAAATTGATTTTTCTGTGAAAGACTATTTTAACAGAGACTATAATAATTTAAAAAAAAATTAATTTTATTATAAAAAATTCGTTTAAAATTAACAAATCGGATTTTTGTTCAGTTTTTTGAGAAAAAAACATCAAAAATTGAAATAAAGTTAGGGCAGTCGCGATCATAATTATGTTATACATCACGATAAAATATTTTTCAGACTTAGGATTAGTTATTCTTAGGAAAACATTTTTCCCCTCGATCCGATTTTTTTTTATTTTAAAGCTTGCCAGCCCATGACGTTAACACATACATATTTCTGCCAAGTATGATTGATCTAGGAGCACTCAATAACTTTTAAGAAGCAATATAAGCTTAAAACAAGTAAGAGCGCTATATTCGATCGTACCGAATCTTATATACCCTTCACAACGTGTAGTCATGCAATAAAAAAAAATAAAAAAATATGAAAAAAAAATTTTAAAAAAAATTAAAAAAAAAAATTTTAAAAAAAATTTTTTTTAAATAATTAAAATATATATAATATAAAACAAAAAAAAAAAAAAATTAACAAAAAAAATAATAATAAAAATATAAATAATATTTAAATAAAAATTTAAAAAAAAAAAATGTGTGAAGGGTATAAAAAAGAGCGATGTCCGTCTAGATTGGCAAAATATCCCGATGAAATGTTCACACTTCTTTGAGAAGAAAAAATTTGGGTTGATCGGATGGAGTACTGCCGAGCCAGTGGTGGTAGTCCAATGAATGATTTTGTGGTACAGTTTTATATGACAAAGTTCAACTGTGTCAATAAAGCCAAATTTTTAAAAAATAATCATTAACTTTTTTTTGGCAGATAAAAATATAAAATTTTATATCTCTCACCCTGTATATATTTACTTTTTTAAATTTTCACTATCTAGACAAAATCATTGTAGAATATTACTTTTTGCCTTTACCTTCCCAGTAGCTTTAAATAATATTATCACTGCTTGGACTTTATTTATTTTAACAAATAAATAAGTACAATCGCTAATGAAATTTAATAACCAATTAGCATTTAAAAATTTAAATTTTAACTGGTTATTCTTTTTTAAAAATGTGCTATAATCCATATTTATATTAACAAAGTTCGCTACAAGTAGGAAACCATTTTATCATTTTAAAGTAATAATATCAAAAGGTATTGACTGAAGTCATTACCAAGAGGCCATTATGCTCTGTCTCAAAATAAAAATGTTGGTATGAAACAATGAATGTAAGTATTACACAACATCAGAAATAGAAATTTGAAAAATAAAGAAAATATAATTAAGAATAAATGCTATTGCAGCATTAAGTCACAGGGGCCGCCAACAAAATCAAAAAATAATCTCTTATTTATTTACAGTAAACACGATATAAAAACTTAATTACCTCTTTCCGTTTCACCAAAATCAAACAACAAAATCAAAAACAAAATCCATCTAGAATAAAACAACTACAACAACAACAACAAACAAATATTAATGATTTTAAACCACAAACAGGCAATAACAATAATTCAATTCCAAAAAAATAATTTGAAAAGAAACCAAATAAAATTCCCAAATTTAAGCAGTTTATTAAAATGAGGCAGCTGCTGTTTTAACAAACAGAAATTTCTTTAAAACAAAACGTTATTATATTGTTTTATTTTTTGTAATTTATGATCAAAGTAAATAAACGTATCAAAAAACGGTGGCTTTTGCTCTGACAAGCAAAAAAAAAAAGAACACAAAGAACATAAGTGAAACGAATTGGATTGAATTCAATGGAATAAGAAAAAGGAAAAGAAACAGAAAAAGAAAAAGAAATGCTTAAAGTTAAAATGTACCATAATGAATTTGTTGTTGATATTTTGAAATGTGGTTGTATGATGGCTTGGTGGTGGTTTGGAAACCACAAATAAATGATTCATTATATGATCAAAGTTTGATCATTTCATCCTGAGGCTGTTGACAGCCCACCAAACACACGCACACAAATACACACACATACACACACAAAACCCAGCTATAACTAATAATCGACCATATTGAAAAGCCTTCATCATCATCATTGACTTCATTGTTTATCTTCAACTTTTTTAGAAAAAAATTACTACCACGCACTTACGATTTCAGGAGACTAGTACGTCCAAACCAATAGTTTAGTTGTGTGCGACTTAAGACCCAACAATCACCATCGTCATTATACAACATTCATATAGATGGACATTTAGACATACAGATAGAAAGACAGACAGACAGACAGAAAAACAGATAGACGGAAAGAAGGACGATCATGCATGACATGCGAAACGTTTCTACATAAAAATCGACATCAACGGTAAATAGTGCAATAACGCATTACATATTCCAATATTTTTTTTTCTTTTTTTTTGAAAAATTTATAAAAACTCTTAATAACTATAACATCATAACCATAAGTTATTCGCTGCTTGCTTTTGTCCACTCTACATGTCCACTTCGTACTAAGCGTATGGCAAAAACCTTTGAAGTCTTAGAAAAGCTGTAAAGCTAAGCAGAGATGGAGCGTTTCAATATGGTGGACAGGTCAAACAGTGCAAAAACACAAAACAAACTGTCTTTTATAATAATTACTAGAAAAGCCCGGCGCGCGTTGCTACGCCCCTTGATGAATAAAAATGCATTCTAAATTTTAATTGTATATCAAGTGCAAAGAGCTAAAAATTATAACTTTTTTTAATGGGCGTGGCCCTGCCCACTTTTCTTATCACGAGATTATTTAGTAATGACAGCTCGATATATGTAAAAAGTTTCAGAAAAATCGATCTAGTGCAAGTAGCTAAAAATTATAACTAATTTTTTATAGGCGTGGCACTGCCCATTTTTCTAATCACGAAATTGTATAATCATGAAAGTTCAATATGTGTGCAAAGTTTTAGAAAAATCGGTCCAGTGCAAAAACCTCAAAATTATAACTTTTTTCATGGGCGTGGCCCCGCCCACTTTTCAAATCACGAAAATATATAGTCATGACAGCTCAATATGTGTGTGCAAAGTTTACGAAAAATCGATCTAGTTCAAGTAGCTAAAAATGATAACTTATTTTATGGGCGTGGCCCCACCCACTTTTCTTATCACGAAATTATTTAGTCATGACAGCTCGATATGTGTGCAAAGTTTCAGAAAAATTGGTCCAGTGCAAAAACCTCAGTATTATAACTCTTTTTATGGGCGTGGCCCCGCCCACTTTTCTAATCACGAAAAAATATAGTCATGACAGCTCAATATGTGTGTGCAAAGTTTCAGAAAAATCGATCTAGTTCAAGTAGCTAAAAATGATAACTTATTTTATGGGCGTGGCCCCGCCCACTTTTCTTATCACGAAATTATTTAGTAATGACAGCTCAATATGTGTGCAAAGTGTCAGAAAAATCGGTCAGGTGCAAGTAGCTAAAACTGATAACTAATTGTTTATGGGCGTGGCCCCGCCCACTTTTTTTCACCCATAAACACTCCCTGGTATGTGTACAACAACTTACCAAAGTTTGAGCCCGATCGGTTTTACAGTTTCAGAGTCTATAGCTAACACACACACACACACACACACACACACAGAGTTTCACTTTTATATATATAGATTTAAGATTTATTCAACGAATGTTACACAAATATACGATTAGACGATGACTGTCAATGCAATGTTTTAAAGTGCAGAATTCACACACACATTTACATCACATTCTCAGTGATCGTAAATATAGAAAAATTATTAAAAATTTTATAAAATGAAGAAACTACAAAAAAGCAGGTAAGTGTGTTATATTTGGCCGATAATACCCTTCACCATCATTTAGCATCAGTTATAATAACCCTATCGTAGCATAGCCTAGATATTAGATTTAATTTAATACGCCATTTTGTTTTATTATTGCTAATGCCATTTTTGATTTTGAATTTGGCATGGCTAACTCTATTCTACTAACGAATACCTTTTATTTTATACCCATATTGATGGAGCTGAGAAAAAAATTATCCGCCATTTTCATTCCGACGCCATCGTCCAGCTTACACTTTTTCATAGTTCACTGTATTTAACGGGTCATGCCCTTTCATTTGGTTCCCATTTTGTGGAGATTAAAGGGGACAAATTCGAAGTTACTATAATTGACTCATATTTATTGTCTTCTTCTACACAGAGAAAACAGTATCGGTTGTGAGTACCTCAATTGTTGCCAATCGCATAGTTTAGTTGCGATAGTAGAATTTTACGGTTGTATCGACAGAATTTCATTTCGAAATCAGCACTTATAAATTATGATTCTTGTAATAGAAATTTTATTATTACAAACGAAAAGTTCGATTGCAGGAACTGAACCATTCGATTCGCAATGAATGTGATTTTCTGTTTTCTGGGTGTAGTCAAGTCCTTTCATTAGATATTAATATGTGGGGTTTTGTGTTAGCGGCCATCATATATTTCAGATTTTTCTATAGTGTATTATATTATATCTTTAATATCCGCATCGTTCCTTTTGGTTTTCTAAAAGCTAACAAAAATCGATTTTTGATTGTTAATTTTAGTAAGAACACCGAAGCAATTCCAGTTTGTTTATATCTCAATTATTTTCCATCCGTTTTGTTAGTGTTTCTCAGCAGTAATTTTCGAGATTACGGTTTGACATTTGATGTCAGCAGCTTGCTCAAAAAGTAATTAGGAATTTTAGGAACTTGACATATTTAAATAATTGTTGCCAAAAACATTGCCAGTTAGTGACCGATGTATACAAAATTTTTTACAAGTAACCATCAAGGCATATTATTTTTAAAAATAATCTGCCATGTCACATATCGCAATTCCGACCGAAAAAGTTTTCAATCTCGAAAGTCTGGCTTTTATAAAGAAAATATTAATAAAACTAATTAAAAATTATATATCAAAAGGTAAGTATGATTGATTCTTGCAATGATTTGTTAAGCATTTAGTTATTATTTAAACATAAACATTTTAATTTTATAAACTTGTTGAGAAAAACAAAACAAACTGATGTCTCTTTCAATCGAAGTATTGCCATATTGTTTTTTGTGCAAACCATTTATATTTTCTAGACAAAAATGTATAAAGTAAAACATATTAAAGTGGTGCTGCTTTTTAAAATTAGTTTTATTGTTTTGTCATGCACAATAATGTCATACTTTGTTTGAAAATCAGAGGTTTTATAATTGTTGGTAATTTGTAAATTCGTTCGAAATCTGAAGAATTAAAACAAAGTCATTGTAGAAATTAAAAACGAAATGACAAAGCGTTATATGCCCTCTGGCACCGCAGGTGAAACGTATAAAAACAGAGGCCGTCGCTTTCATTTGCTTATATCTCAGAAAGCAATGGGGCGATCATGCTGGATTTCAATAGCGATTAATTCCCGGATAGTTGTAAAATATTGATAAAACGTACAAATCTGAGTAACATGCTTTTAAAAGTAAATTTCAACCACGGACACACGGACAGACTGATAGACGGCCAGACGGAAAAGGCTTAATCGAGTCCCTTATTTATAAGCTTTCAGGGGTCGGAAATGAATATTGTAGAAATTTAACACGGAATGACAATCTTATATGTAAATATATATGTATATATACCCATACATTCACTGTGAAGGGTATAAAAACATTTAGCAGCGTTGTCCATTATCAAAAAATTTTATAAATTACTCATTGAATAAAGTCTTTTCTAAGACTGGGGCTTAATTCTAGTTCTTTGAAAATGAAAGGTTTCTGTACAATAAAAGGTATGGTGGCACCATGTTGATAAGACACACAAAAAATTATCATTTCGCAGTTACACAAAACGAGAATTGTAATTTGGTATGAAAATCTCGAAATATTAACAAAGCATCAAAGGTATAGCGTTTGATATACCTGTATCTTCGTTCTTCACCTTAGATTCAAAAAGTCAAGTCAAAAATTTGTTAAAAGAATTTTGAAGTTTTATAAAATTTTATATTAATTTGAAAATTGCTAAAATTTTTCATAAAATTTTTTAGAAAAAACTCCGTATAAAAAATATGTAAAATAAATGAATTCCTTTATTATACTGCATTAATTAAGGAATACATAGGTGTGTGTGTGTATGTATATATGTTTTAGATTAGGTGTATGGCTGCATCGTTTTTATGTAGTTGTTGTTATTATTAAAGTGTTTTCTGTTGATGAAGATGATTTTTGCTGCTGCTGCTGCTGGTGTTGTTGCGATCATCATCATCAAAATGATGCGTGCCGATGCTGGTGACGGTTGTGGTGGTAGTTTTTTTCATTTTTGTTGGTGTAGCAATTTTTTGATGGTTGTTTCTTCTATCTTATTGTGATGTTTTTGTTGCGTTGGATTTTTAGTATCATCATGATAACGCTTTGTTTGGTTGGTTGGTTGGTCAGTTGATTTAATTTGTTTCCTTTTGTTCTTTCTTTTATTACTACAGTTTAAAAATGGGTTGGATGAAATTAACTTTTATGGCTAAAGCCGTAACTGACATTTTGTTTTCTGTTTTCCAGAGATATAAGTGCGTACACAAAAACAACACAGCAGCATTATTATTAAAAAAAAAGAGATTTTTAACTCATCTTCATCATCAGACCTGAAACTTTATTTGACCGACAACCATTATGGTCGATGTTTGTTGCTGTACTGTCTGTTGTTATTTTTTTCTGCTATTCTTTTCGTAGCATTTTTATAAACTTTTTTCTTTCGTTTATTTAAGTTCAATGTCAGGCATCATGTGATGAGTAAATTGTGGTCCAATTATTGATTGTTCAAAGAAGCAAAAATCTGAAAATAAAATTGTGATGAAATTATTATATAAATATTTTTTTTGTACTTTGGCTACACTTATTCGATGATCTTAATTAAGCAACTAACTGATCCAGAAGTATGTACATGTATGCGTGTGTAGGGATGTTGTTTTCCCCATATATAATTATGTATGATTAAAATTATTCACATGTGTTGTTATAAACTTTTGAATTATAACACAAGAAAATTGTTTTTTAAGGGTCGCTTCACACTATTCTACAAGTCTTTAGATTTTCATTGGTTTTAGTCAGAGCAAAATAAAATGATTTTTGGTCTAATTGTCACCAAATCAAATAGACAATTTTCTCAGTACAATATAAGTAATTTAGAGTTGAAATAAAATACATGTTTTTGTAGTATGTAAACAGCTGTTTTTGTTATTTCCATCAGAGTTGGACTATTTAATACAATTTTAATCTTCCATACTAATTCTTATGATATTTCATTAATTACTTTCTTAAACACATTCATTTCAAAATATAAGTATGTAGTTTATTTAAAACTTAAGTAAAAAACACTTTGAATTTTAAAATTAAATTAATAGGCAAGTCGACTGACTACCCTTTACAATTTTACAAATATTTTATGTTTTTTAGTTTTTGTATAATTAACACAAATGTACATACATTTATTTATTTTGAATTCAATCTGATTTTATCCATAGAAATTAAATTTTTTCACTTTTTAAACTTTTATTAGAATTTTCTGGCAAATGACTGTAAACAAACATAAAAAACAAATTTTGACATTTTGGTCTTAAATTTTGTTCACAGCTGATGAACAGCTGGGCTCTTTACCTGATGTGAATTCGTGTTGGACAAGTTATACTGGGTCGGATTAATAAATCGTATCGATTTTGTAATAAAAAAAAAAAAACAATTTATTTTTTTAAACAACATTTAAATTTCAAATAATTTTTAGTTAAAATTTAATTTTTAATACTTCGTAGTCTAAAAATTATTGTATTAAAAAATATATTGTTATCGAGCAAAATTTTCATTTTCCATAGCTGATTTTGGCTATGTGCTTTTGTAAGAACACAACTCTGATAAAATTAAAAATCTTAGCGTTTAGAAAAGTTTCTATAAAGGAAAGGATTTCGCCAATCTCTCCAGGCATTTGGTCATAAGTGAAACTCAAGAAATATAAACATTTCAGACAGACAACAAATTTTTCCATTGTTAAGTGAGTTTTTAAGACTTTTATTTAAGATTTGTCGTGTTGGGTCACTATTAAAGTCTAGAAGGTTGAGTAAATTGCATGAGTACTTATTGACCTTTTACGGTTTTGTGAGGGTTAAAATATATTTTTTTTTTGCTAAACGAATAAAGATTTTGTATTGATTTCTTCTTTCTGTCTATATTAACAACTGCTTACAATAATTTTTCGAACTGTTTTCTTCAAATTTTTTTTATAAAAAATTTCCTTCAAAATTAACAAAATGTAGTTTTTGTTCACATTTTGAAAAAAAAAAACATCAAAAGGCTTTTTAAAGTGAGGGACGTCGTGATTCTTAAAATGTTATACATCACTGTAAAATATCAAATCTCTACTATTGGACTAAAAAAAAACATTCCGCCTTTTTGCCCCAATTTTTTTAAAGATTTTTTAAAAATATCATCTTTTTGGTTTTTGCTAATTTCGTATAAATATTAAACCTTTTTTATAATTATAAGTAAATGTTTTTTTTTTAATTTAAATTATTACACTTATATAACCCTTATCTACCTGCGTAAAAAAGACAGTCATAATTCTAACCCACCCCTATAACGGCTTTTAATCATCTGCGCAGTTGCATTTTAAATGATGTTATTTTACTTTATCTCTTAGGAGGATTAAAAACAAAAAAATTATATACCAAGTAAAAGTGCTATACTCGGCCGTGCCATATCTGATAATACGCTTCACCATCATGTACATAGGTATAATCTCACATCGGAGCTTAACCTATATTTCATGTTAAACGCCATTTTTCGTTAGTATTTTCGACGCCATCTTCGATTTTTGAATTTTTACGTACTTATCTGTATTATACTAGTCAAGCCCTTTCATTTGATACCCATATTGATGGGGTTAACAAAATTTGATCCGTCATTTTGTTTTAGGCGCCATCTTGGATTTTACATTTCTTAACAATTTACTGTATTCTACTGGTCAAGCTCTCTTATTTGATATCAATATTGAGGGTGTTCAAGAAGTTACATTTAAAAATACCAGATTTGACCCATATATAAATTTATTGTCCGCCATTTTGTAGTGGCGGACAAAATGAATACAAATTTTTTATAGTGCTTATATTGCGCTAGTCAAGTTCTTTCAGATGATACCTTGTACACCACAGGTGAAGGCTATAAAAAGTGTATACAAGATTAGAGTTATTCCAAATTATACAGGAAGCCTGTTGAAGAGAAATTCAAATTTTTAATTAAAAAATTATGTTTTTTGTGGTATTGGGGGCATACCTCCCTTTACCCATTAACTTATGCTGGCGATAAAGGATAAATTTGCTAAACAAAAGTATAGGAAACTTTAGAAAAGTATAAAATAGCAGAGGTAGGATAAGTTCTTCTTAGGAAAACTTTTTTCACCTTGAACCGATTTTTCTTATTTTTAAACTCTAATATACCATGACTATAGCACATATTTCTGCCAAGTTTTATTGATCTAGGAGCACTAAATGATATTTAAGAAGTAATCTATCTATATATATAAAAATGAAACTCTGTGTGTGTGTGTGTAAGCTATAGACTCCGAAACCATAAAGCCGATCGGACTGAAACTTTGGCAAGTTGTTGTACACATTCCAGGGAGTGTTTATGGGTAATAAAAAGTGAGCGGGGTTACGCCCTTAAAAAACCGGTTCTCATTTTAAGCTACTTGCACTTGACCGATTTTTCTGACACTTTGCACACATATTGAGCTGTCATGACTATATAATTTCGTGATTATAAAAGTGGGCAGAACCACGCTCATAAAAAAGTTATTATTTTGAGGTACTTGCACTGGATCGATTCTTCTGAAACTTTGCACACATATTGAGCTGTTATGACTATACAGTTTCGTCATAAGAAAAGTAGGCAGTGTCACGCCTACTTTTAGCCTTGCACTTGATATTCAATTAAAATTCAGTATGCATTTTTATTTATTAAGGGGCGTAGCAACGCGCGCCGGATTTGGCTAGTATAAACTAAAACAAAAGTGATGACCGGCTAGATTAACAAAATACCCCTACGTGCGACTGTCTATTCGTATTTTTTGACATTTCATAACATGCTGAATTCACACCATTACACCTTTTCATTTTATTTAAACTTATGACAAGTCGTAATACTCACATTGCACGTTCTAGTCTATCCTCTTAGAATTGTAAATGACAAACTTAGTGTAGCTGACAAAAAAAAATTTTAATCGTCGTTGCTCTAACAAATTCAGTCATATATTTTTTACTGAATTTTCAGGAGATCAAAAAAAGCATTTTATTTTGTTACTTGACAGTATTTAACTTACGCATATAAACTATTGTTTATTTTTCAACCAATCAAGATATCCTTAAACGGTTTGAGGGATGGATGCACGACCAATAAACCTTCAAAATAGAGCAACAAAAAAATTTTAAAAATTGTCACATAACCGATTACGTCAGAACAGTGACGACATTTAATAAATATTACAGCTAGAGTTTAAGTAAAAGCTTTTATAGGCTGCACAAAATCATTGGCAGGCTACATTTAAATTTTCATAAAAGAAAATACTGAACAAATTGGAACGAAAGTTTCAAAAACCTTCTCTTTTGAAAATTGGGTTTTTGTGGGTTACGTTATTTAAGCGGTTAGGGCTAGATTTATATATTTGTCTGTAAAGAGACTAAATGATTGTTTAATTGTTTGCTTTTGAGACTAATTGATTGGCATAAATATATTGCCTCGAACAACAGGCTAATAATTTCATTTAGTGTTAAGCATATTTAGGTTTTTTTTAAGAAATGATTTGCTTAGAAAAATATTTTAGATAAAAAACACCATTTTGATTTTTGTTGTTGTTTTTTTCAGTTAATTTTCTAGAATCTAGATGTTGCATTTACGGCTAGAATAATTAAGGGACCACATGATGTTTTTCTAATCGATTAAATTGTCTATTTTTCTTTCTATACATTAAGTATATATGTACAGAAGTATATACTAAATATACCTGTGTATTTATGCATGTATGTTTATGTATAGTTTGGTGTTGTAAACGATCATTGTATTGATGGCATTTTATTTCTTGGATTCTTGTTGTCTCTGTTGTGTGTGCTCCATGTTTGTAAAATAATTTTGTTCTTCTATTTATTTATTTTCTTTTCGTGTATCACTTTAAAGCTGTATTTGCCGCTTTTCTTTCTTTAGTGGTCTATAAATATTGTTAAATGACTGTTAAAGCGTTTAATTGCTTACCCCCCATTGATTTTGTAAGCCATAAATATGGTTGGTTATTCCTTCAAAAGTTCGTTATACACATACTGTGTTGAGGGTTTGTTGTTGATGTTGTTGTTGTTGTTGGCCAAAAAAGGCCCAATAGCCTACCAATACATATCGATAACAAATTGTATTGAATAATCTAAAAAAGAAGTCAACGAAACGTTATGATACGGTTTTTAACAAAACACTAGACTTGGAGAAAGAAAAGTCACATTAAATTTAATAAAAAGACAACAAATTGTTATGTAAAAAAAGATGAAAACAAGTAACAGTGCTATATTCGGCCGTACCGAATCTTATATACCCTTCACAACGTGTAGTCATGCAATAACAATTGTTTGTATCACCATTCATCTCATATAAAATACGTACGTACATACATGTAAAAAACATACCATTGTAAAATTATAATTGAGTTTACGTATGTGTTTTCAAAAAAAAAAAATATATTAAGAAGAAAAA
Source organism: Phyto melanocephala (assembly GCA_941918925.1). Lineage (NCBI taxonomy): Eukaryota > Metazoa > Arthropoda > Insecta > Diptera > Rhinophoridae > Phyto > Phyto melanocephala. The sequence continues at coordinate 111,313,809 of OW799237.1, forward strand.
AAATTACAAAAAAAAATTTTAAAAAAATTTTTTTAAAAAAAATTTTTAAAAAAATTCAAAAAAAAATAATAAAAATATAAATAATATATAAAATAATAAAAAAATATAAAAAAAAATTTTTTGGCTCAGCTGGGATTCGATGCCACGTTTACCAGTATATAGTATGTATGTTGTTGTTGTAATTGTGAAAAAAAACGAGGTGGTCGTGTTTTTTTGCTCATATCTCAGAAAGTTATAGGGCGATTGTGCTGAATTTCAATAGCGATTCATTCCTGGATATTTCCAACGAGGTGGTCGTGTTTTTTTGCTCATATCTCAGAAAGTTATAGGGCGATCGTGCTGAATTTCAATAGCGATTCATTCCTGGATATTTCCAAGAGATCGATACCATACACAGATCTGGGTAACATATAGTTGCTTCTAAAAGTTGATTTCAACAAACACACGGACAGACGGTCAGGTTTAATTGACTCCTCTATTCATAAGCTTTCAGAAAATATATACTTTATGGGGTCGGAAATGAAAATTGTAGAAACTACAAACGGAATGACACAGCTATATATACCCTTGTGCACCGCAGGTGAAGGGTATAAAAAAGAGTTAAACCCTAGAACAGTAATTCCCAAAATGCGCCTTTTTGTTACAACCAGTATTTCTCGCATTTATTTTGTGGTCAATACGAATTGCCAGCAAGCTCATTATTTATGAACTATTTTAAGTTTTGATTTTTTAGAGGCATAGAACTTAAAATTGGTAGCCCTTTTTTTCTGTGATAGATGAATTAAGGGTTCTCAGTTCTTTTAAAATTGGTTTGGTTTGTCACTAACTCACGCCACAGCAAAATTAGCAAGTTCCTCAAACTTTTGAAAATCATGATCCGATATGTGGAGTGGAATAGCACACTACTTGTTTTAGGTAAAATTGTTTTAAAGAAAATTTTAAAAACATATTCATTTTGGGTTTTTAAAAATTACATTTCAAAATTTTTTGATAAATTTCCATTTTATAAACAAACCGTAAAATTGTTCCATTTATTTCCCGTTATTTAAAAAATAATCATTGTTTTTCAAATCCCTTATTTTTATTTTTATTTATTTCAAAAAAATATAAATTTCTATTCGATCGACCATTTGTTAAAGCACGCTTTTAGTTATATTAGATTTTGGAAAAATATCAAAGCAGTTGTATTTAAGTGCTTATATCTCTGCTAGTTTTAAGACAATTTGTTTTAGTATTTACCTAGAATAAGTAAATGTTGAGTATTTTTAGCGTGTCCCACAATTATTTATGTGTTGGAGAAACTTGATTAATTAAAAAAACATAATAATGAAATATATATTCAAAAAGAATTTGCCTATAACTTTAACGATAACTTTGCTAAAGCTCTATTACTATAACTAATGGCACATGTGTATAAAATAAATTATTATAGGGCTAAAAAAATCTTAATTTTTGTAGTAAAAATATGAAGAAACCAGATGCGGTCATGCTTATTTACATATAGCTCAGTTATGGGGTTATTCATTCTTGAATATGTCTAAAAGATTGATGGCACATACAGTTCTATACATCATGTGGGAGCTTCTAAAAATTTATTTTAGCCAACATAAAAAAGACAGCCATTGCTTAATTAACTCCTCGCTTTATAAACTTTCAGAAAATATACACTTGATGAGATCGGAAATAAATATGTGGAGACTATACAAGCCCTATGTATACCCTTGGCCATACAGCTGAAAGGTATAAATCAAGTTAATAAATTTTCATAAATATTTAAAAATATAAAAAAATGTTTCTATTTTATAAGAGTTGTGTAGCTCATTAACGATCAAGTAAAATTGAATCATTTGGTTGATTGAACTAAAACTGAACTAGTGAATTATAGGTCATATCGATGACAGCATCAATTCATATTCTAGTAATATAAGAAAAAATTGTTTTAAGTACCAAAATGAGTTATATTATCCTATTATCCTATTATCTTTTTATTCTTTTGCGGAATAAATAATAAGATTTAATTTTTTTTCTTTTTTTATGTGTGTTTGGAACCTACATAGAGTATCAAAAAGGCACCAAAGTATAGTTTAAGGTTCGAATTTTCTAAAATACTTTCCTATACACCAGAACAGCAACTCACAATACGAATTTCACCTCTCCAGCTTTTTGCGTCAGTCACGTTAATCTTTTATGTACTATGTGCACATGAACAAAAATTTCTCGATTGTATATATGCAAATATTTAGATTGGGAATATCTGTCTGACAGCAAATACAAGAAACAAATGTCATCGTAGTCCAATAATGTCTGCAACTAAAACTAACCAACAATAAAGCCATTGATCTATGTATCTACGAGTATGTACTAAATAACTATCTTGCCATCTATTCAGCTATTCAGAATGTTTATTTGTGTATAAGCGATACCTAATAAATGTTATGTGTGACAGTATCGACGTCTAAAGATACAGACTATTTATATATTGCTTTCAATAGCTCATGTAAATAAATACTTGTACATACTCTGTCTTAAGAAAAAAAAAGAACAATAAACCAATAGTTGTAGTTGTTGTTGCTTCAGTTTTCTTAAATGCGGCCATATTCACTGACACTCCATCCTGAGTTGCATTTGGAAATTACTTATGTATGTATCGTATCTTTATGTAATTTATTGATTGGTTCTCATTTTTTATTGTTAAATGTTCAACATTTAAGATAATTTACATAAAATATTATAAAATGTCAATGAAGGAAAAGGGTAACAGGTGTTGTGAGTTAAGGCTTTTAAGAGGCATATTATATAAAAGAGTATGTGTACATGGGTTCATACAACATCACATACGTACAAACATACATATATTGTACATGTGAATGTGTTTATGGTGCATACAAAAGTATAATTTATATAACATATTGTATGTAAACCAATCAGTAGCATTAAAAAGGGGGTTTCATTTTATTGAATTAACAAAAAGAAGGTAAAAAAAAGAAATAAATGATCTTTATCATTTAAATTTCAATACGTAAAAGTAAAAGAAAATTCTAATTTATTGACATACGATTAACATCAATATTAAAGTATTAAGGGGTTTCAAGATGATCTGCAAAACAAATGGTTTTTAATTTTTTATTAAAAGAAAATATTGATAAAATTCAAAAGATTTTTCCCACTTTTATTGTAAATAATTTTTTTTTTAGCTCAAGTTCATTTATTATATTTTTAAATAATTTATTTTATTTTATATAATCCTAAAACATTTTCTAAATTAAATTGAAATTGTAATTATTTGTAAGAATATTTTAAAAATTATGCCGCGGTTAGCGTAGTGAAATATCACTACTTGTTTTAAAGAAAATTTAAAAAACATATTCTTTTTAGATTTTTAAAAATTTAATTTAAAAAATTTTTGATAAATTTCCATTTTGTAAAAAAACTGAATCTTATATTTTTTAAAAATTAACTGTATTCTACTGTTCAAGCCCTTTCATTTGATACCAATATTGAGGGTGTTCTAGAAGTTACATTTTTAAATACCAGATTTGACCCATATATAAATTTATTGTCCGCCATTTTGAATTTAAATTTTTATATTGCGTTAGTCAATATAAAAAGTCCTTTCAGATGATACCAATAATATTGACTCTCTCGGTTGTCTAGAAGCTCAAAAAAATTTATTTTTGTTTGTAAATTTTTGGAATATATATTTTTAAAAATAATTTTCGCCTATAACTTTACCGATTAGAGCCCGCTTTATCCAAAATGTTTAACGAATATCTCTAGTGGCATATTATACCTACAACTAATAGCAAAGGTACCTATAAATTATTCTATGGCTAAAAAATTTTAATTTTGGTGGTGAAAACATATGTGAAAAAACAGAGGCAGTCGTGTTTAGTTGATCATATCTCTGAAAGTTATTTGGCGATTGTGGTGAATTTCAATAGCAATTCATTCCAAGATATTTCCAAAAGATTGATACCATACGTAGATCTGAGGAACATATGGTTGCTTCTAAAAATTGATTTCAACCAACACACTGACAGATGCGCAAACAGTCAGGGCTTAATTGAAATGAAAATTGTAGAAATTACAAACGGAATGACAAAGCAATATGTATATACCCTTGTGCGCCACAGGTGAAGGGAATAAAATTTATATGAAGAAATTTTTGGTAGCTCTTTTTATATGAAAATTTTTGCAAAATTTTGCGTTTAAAAAAATCTTAAAAAATGTTTTCTTATAAAAATTGTTTTCACAATTTATTAATGTACCTTGAACACCCATTGTAACCCGTATTTAGCCAGAGTGAACGAAGGAACATATGGCTAAGTTTTAAACGAAAATTTATTAATAAAAAAAAAGCACACAATTCTAAAATATAACAGGTACGATTATTTAAAAAAGAAAATAAAAATCCATATGCTTCAATTCCAAAGAAAAAATTAATATAAAAAAACAGCTTGAAACAATTTTGTATCAAACACTTCAAAACTGCCACAATATTTTGACATATTAAAGGTAACACACGCACACACATGCAAACTCATTTATATTTTTCTGTCAAATTTAAAACATTCAAATTATTCATCTGAAAATTAACACTGTAACACCTTTTTCGGAGTTTTAAAATAAATTCGATGATGAGCTGGTTGCTGATGATTAATTTGAAAAATTGCTTGAACTTCAAGACCACCCAATTAGTTGGTTGGGTAAAAACTTTGTTCAAAACTTTACAGCTCCACAATCGCCTCCAAATATATTGTAGCTCTCATGTGTTGGTGATTAAATAACCTTAAAGATGAACTCCTGCTGGGTTTTCTATTTTCTTATTGTTGTTGTTGTTGTTGTTGTTGTTGTTGTTTTTTTCTTAATATTCAATTCCAAACGAAATTGTTTCGAAGGCTGGCATACGTCATATTTTTGTGATGTGCTAAATCTTCAAGCCACATGTCTGTCAAGTTGTCTAGAATCAGTTTTTTTTAAAGTAAAATCTGGGAAATAAAAAATACTGCAGATTACAAGAGGTTTAAGCAAATCATCTACTTAACTTAAGTATGAGTATCTTTCAGTTAGATATTCTTTGCACATACTTGTATGTGTGTTAGTTTGTGTGTGACATTGAAAGGCTTGAACTAGTTGCAAAACATGTGCACAAGAGTCTGTTATAACATCATCTTAAACTAAATCTTATTACCTTAGATCGAATTACATGTTTGTTTTTTCGTTTCTAAAATTATTATCCTTAAGGATTTTGTGTGTATAAGATTTCCTCTTCGAGTTTGTCTGTAAGTGTTTTGCCAACAAACATTTTTCTACCGCCTTTCCCATATCCCGGAGATTTTCTCTTTTCTTGTTGTTAAACGAAAATGTCATTTTCTTTTAAGCGGCTTTAGTTTGTGTTTTGCTTTTTTTTTGTCTAATTCTTAAGGACATAATGTTTTTGTTGCATCATTTGGTTTCTATTGATTGTGTATTGATTCCTTTAATTGTTTGTTTGTGTTGCGGCTTTTTGTTTCACATCTTTAAGTATAATTGCAGTTATTGTCATCGATGTTGCACCATTTGACTTCCTAACTTTGTTTTGATTTGTTTTTTGTTCTAAGCGGTTTGTACATCAAAGCACCGCCAGGACCACCATGATTGCTTTCTACAATTTAGGGAAATATAAATTGAGTTTTGTAACAATATAATTCCAGGAATTATCTTTATTTTATGACTTTTATGGTTGACATTTTTCTGTAGGTAAGAGTGTTGTTTGATTTTTTTTTTATAAAAGAAATTAATTTAAAATAAAATTATATAAAACAAAAAATTTTGTAATAAATATTTTTTTTTTAAATTCTCTTAAAAACTCGAACTTTGCATTCGGTTTGAATTTTAACAATATTAATTTCCGACCCCATGTGTATAATTTCTGAAAGGTTATGAATAGGGGAATCGATTCAGTCCATCATGCCTTGCTTGTGTTGGTTAAAATCAACGCTTAGAATCCCCCACATGTCGCACAGACCTGTATATGGTATCACTCTTTTGAAAATATCCAAGAATGAATTGCTATTGAAATCCAGCACAATCTCCTCTTAACCTTCCGAGTTACGAACAACCAAATACGACTGCTTCGGATTTTTCTCAAATGTTGATCATAAAATTTAAAATTTTTCGGCTCTGGCATAATTTTTAGACATGTTTGCTACTATTTGTAGATAGATTTCCTCTCTCTAGAGCTATTGGTAAATGATTTTAGACAAGGCAATAAATAATCAGCCAAGTTAAAGGCAAAATAAACTTTTTTTTTTTCAAATACATCAAGCCCCTATTTAATTCTTAGACACACTAAAATATTACTAGTAGTCTCGAAAATTATTTCTTTAGACAATCTGATAAGTCGGTTGGAAACTTACTGGGATATAAACACCAAAAGCAACTACTTCGACTTTTTTTCTAAAACTAATAAAAATGAAATGAAAATGAAATAAAAAAAACAATTGAAAATTTATTTTGTTATCTCCTGGATAACACAGATGAGAAAGGACTTGGCTAGCTTAACATATTTCATTACAAACAAATTTAAAATCTATGATGGCTGCCACTTCAAAATGGCGTTCAGTACCCACTTCAACAAACTTCCACAATAATTGTATTAAATGAAAGGGCTTGACCAGTAGAAAAAATGTAAACTATGAAAAAGTTAAAATCCAAGATGGCGTCTATAATAAAGTGGTAAACATATGGGTCCTATGCAGCCATCATGACTTTGCCCCTTTATCCCCCACAAAATTCAAATCACACAAGAGGTTTTAAGCGGTAGAATACAGTAAAATATAAAAAGCTTTAAATCCACGATGGAGTCCTTAACAAAATGGCGAATATAATTTTTTTAACCCTATCAATTTGGATATCTAAATATGGGTTTGACTAGAAGAATACAATTAAGTATGTAAAAGTTTAAAATCAAAGATGGTGCCAGAAATAAGAAAGAAAAAATGGAAACTTGAAAATCCTATAAATGGTGATATAAATGAATTAATATTTAAAAATGATAAAAAACTACAATTTTCTGGCTTTAGTTTTGTTTCATAAAGTTCTTTCTAAAGACAAGGCCGAAACCCATTAATTTTAGTTTTAACTAAGTCACGATTTCGACTTTCTTCTGCGCAAATATTATTCTGAAATTAGATATTGAATTTTAAAAGTACTAGTGTGCATAGACAACAATAAATATTAATTATACCCTTCACACAGTGAAAAAGGGTATATATAGGTATGTCATTCCGTTTGTAATTTCTACAATTTTCATTTCCGACCCCATAAAGTATATATTTTCTGAAAGCTTATGAATAGGGGAGTCGATTAAGCTTTGTCAGGATGTCCGTCTGTCCGTGTGTCTGTTGAAATCAATTTTTTGAAGCCCCCCGATATTGCCTGGACCCGGGTGAGGTATTAAAATATCAGAAATATTTGGGAGTATATCGCTATTGAAATTCAGAAACATCGGTACATAAACAACTGAGATATGAGCAAAAAACCACGACCACCCCGATTTTTTTTCACAAAAACAACATTACAACAACAACATACAAACATCTATACTGCTTAGAGTAAGCATGGCATCGAATCCCAGCTGAGTCAAAACATTTTTTTTTAATTTTTTTTTTTTTTATAATTTTTTTATTTTTTTTATTTTTTATTTTATATATTACTAGCCAAACCCGGCGCGCGTTGCTACGCCACTTAATGAATCAAAATGCATTCTGAGTTTTAATTGAATATCAAGTGCAAAAACCTAAAAATTATAATTTTTTTATGGGTCATAACAGCTCAATATGTGTGCAAAGTTTCAGAAAAATCGGTCTAGTGCAAGAACCTCAAAATTATAACTTTCTTTTATGGGCGTGGCCGTGCCCACTTTTTTAATCACGAAAATATAAAGTCATGACAGCGCGATATGTGTGCAAAGTTTCAGAAAAATCGGTCCAGTGCAAAAACCTCAAAATTATAACTTTTTTTTATGGGCGTGGCCCTGCCCACTGTTTTAATCACGAAATTATAAAGTCATGACAGCTCAATATGTGTGCAAAGTTTCAGAAAAATCGGTCTAGTGCGAGTACCTCAAAACTAAAACTTTTTTAGGGGCGTGGCCCCGCCCACTTCTTTTATCACGAAATTATTTAGTCATGACAGCTCGATATGTGTGCAAAGTTTCAGGAAAATCGGTCAAGTGCAAGTAGCTAAAACTGATAACTAATTTTTTATGGGCGTGGCCCCGCCCACTTTTTTTCACCCATAAACACTCCCCGGTATGTGTACAACAACTTACCAAAGTTTGAGCCCGATCGGTTTTACAGTTTCAGAGTCTATAGCTAACACACACACACACACACACACACAGAGAGTTTCACTTTTATATATATAGATTTATATTTTTATTATTATTTTTTTTTTAATTTTTTTTTTGTTTTTGAATTTCTTAAATTTTTTTTTTGTTTTTGAATTTTTTTTTATTTTTTGTTTGTTTTATATTTATTATTTATATTAGTTTTTTTTTAAATTTTTTCTCTTAAATTTTTTTTTTTTTAATTTTTTTTCAAAAATTTTTTTTTAACATACATACATACATACTTACGTAAATTTACAATTTTACAATGGGATGTTTTTATACATATATGTATGTTTTTTATATGTATGTGCGTATTTCATATGAGATGAATGGTGATACAAACTACTGTTATTGCATGACTACACGTTGTGAAGTGTATATAAGATTCGGCACGGCCGAATATAGCGCTCTTACTTGTTTTAATTACGAAATTATTTTAATTAACTATAAAATTGTTTGATTTTGTTCTAATCGACAAAATGGTACTATTAACAGATTAAAAACTAATTGATTTAATTGTAAAAATATTGCGAAAAATATCAAATAAAAAATTAATTATAATTTCTATACTTCTTAACATGATCAGACTTCACTCTGTCTCAACTAACTTACCTATATACCGCTTATATACGAAAAATATTGCCCTTGGACACATCTGAAATGAAACTGCAACTCTTTATTGTATTTACAATAAAATATGTGCTTATATGTGTGCATTTACAAAAACTTTCCCTGGCAGATTGGCCACTATTTTTTATTATTCTGCTCCTCGGGAAACAATATTATTATTTTTTATCATTTGAAATCAAATCTTTAAAAAATTACATTTCAAATAACATTTATTTTGTTAAATCTTTAACTTTTATTTATTTATATCAACTGACAGAAATTTCTTTGTTTTTCCTAAACATTTAATATCAATTAAAAAATTTATTAAATTAATTACAAATATAAGTAATTAGAATTTTTAAACAAATTAAAAAAGTCAATTAATTAACAAATTGTAAGCGATAATTTTTTCTGTGTGCAGTGTGTTACAATCTGGTCTGGCTAGAGCGACTATAAATCTCTTACTTGTTATTTTACATTTTAACATCTCTAATAACTTTGCTACTCATACATATGCAACTGCATTTCTAACAGTTTGTGCATGCCATTCAGTTTTAAAAGAAAATGTTACGCAACAAATCTTTGAAATCCTATTGCACATCTGCCCTTAAGGGGATTGTCTTATTTGTTTCTTTTATTCTATTTTTGTATATATTTAATTTGCTGACATTAATATTTTTTTGTTTTGGTTTCATTCCCCCTTCTTCAACAATTGTTAATCTTATGCTGGGGATGACTACTTTCAAATGCCACATACATAACAACTACTGTTTGTCATCTTTTATAATGCAGCCTTGGATTTATGGCATTTCGTTTTTTTTTTGTATTTGATGATGTCAATTGTCATTGTTAAGTGTAATCATTTCGTGCCAATATCTTCTTATGCAATTTAATAAAACATTTCTTCATTGAATTCATACATTTTGTTTTTTGTTTTTTTTTTTTAATAGAAAACATAATGAAAAGGACATTTTATATGTGACCCGCGTGTTACTAATGATGACACAAAAAGTCACATCGTAGGAACTTTTCTATTTTGGAAACGTACGTGGGTCTTGGTTTTATGTGTTTGTGTGTTTGGTATATGAATCCTCTGTGTACTCTTGGGTGACTGTTTTGTTTTATTCTCTGCTTAAATGACTTTTTTTATATGGTTTTATTAATTAACTTTGTTTGGGTTTAGTTTAATTACAAATATAAATAATACAAATAAACAGATGTTGCTTAAAGAAAACAATATTTTGGCCCTTATTAATATATTTAGTGTTGTATTACATGTTTTATTTGTTATTTCCTTCGGCCGGTGACTCACATAGAAACTACATAATGGAGGAGACTAGAGGTAAGTCATTCAATTTTGTTTCTTTATATTATACTAGAAAAGCCTAGCGCGCGTTGCTACGCCCCTTAATGAATGAAAATACATTCTGAATTAAAACTGAATATCAAGTGCAAAAAGCTAAAAGTTGTAACTTTTTTAATGGGCGCGGCACTGCCCACTTTTCTAATCACGAAACTGTATAGTCATTATGGCTCAATATGTGTGCAAAGTTTCAGAAAAATCGGCCCGGTGCAAGTACCTCAATATTATAACTTTTTTTTCGGCGTGGCCTCGCCCACTTTTCTAATCACGGAATTATTTAGTCATAACAGCTCAATATGTGTGCAAAGTTTCAGAGAAATCGGTCAAGTGCAAGTAGCTAAAAATTATAACTTGTTTTTTACGGTCGTGGCCTCGCCCACTTTTTGCCACCCATAAACACTCCCTGGAATGTGTACAACAACTTGCCAAAGTTTGAGTCCGATCGGTTTTACAGTTTCGGAGTCTATAGCTAACACACAGTTTCACTTTTATATATATAGATGTGTTTAGGTTTATAATTTTGTGTTCAGTTGTAAGATATTTTTGTAAAAGGCCCAACTCGATTGAGCTCTGACCGTGTATTTTTTATAATTTAAATTTAACTTAACGTCAGTTACAACATTAAAATTTTACGCAACCAAAAGCAAGAGTGAAATTTCATATATTTTATTATTATCTTGCAAAGATTTCGCTTGATTATAATATGGTCATTTTATTATTCATTTTGACTATTAATCCTTGGAAGACTCACACCAAGACAACGTCGATTCCGCTGTATGACGAAATTCAGCGACTTTTTAAAAAGTGTTTAATTGTTTACTATTGCCAATACCATCTGCAAATTTGAATCTCTGATGTTACCCATCGCAATAAAGTATATCCAGTCTGTCGTGAGAAAAACACTGCGACTGTAATGAAGAAGATAACGTTAGGTTCAGTACGTTGTATGAAGTGGTCAATCGATATGATGCCGTGCGCAGCATATTGGTCCCACGTATGGAACACTTTGTACTAATTTTACTCGAGGATCTTGATTTAAAAGCTTGCGAAATCCAATTCTTTAAAGAACTGAAACTACAAAATTTGAATTTCTGGATTTAATTACACTCAGTGAGCTTCGCTACTGCTCAATAAAAAACGCAGTTTTCGAGACAAATTATTTTCTGTAGTTTTCCATAAACAAAATTTACCTTATAGGCATCACATTCAATGTGCGAACTAAATGATATTTCACAACTTGTGTTAAGTATTTGACGCGAATAAGGTATTGCATGTAACCTTCTTTAAAGAAAATCATAGAGGGCGTAAAAGGTATGAGATAAAGGCCGGTCCAACCTTAATGTACGATGTCAATTATAAGTCACACCTTAACGTCGTTTTTGCTCAACTTAATTTGATATTTCTTTGTTTTAGTGTTTGACAACTTCAACCACGGAGAGGTACATTATTAAACAGCGCGCAAAAATTGTTAAGGCCTTTTACGAAAACCGGCTTATAAATCAAAATTAATTTCTTACACATCCTTTTTTGGCACAATCAGATAAATGTATCCACAATCGAGAGAATCATGTGCAAATTCCAGCAAACCCGTTCTGTAGAAAATGTGAAAACACGTGCGCGTTCTTTCCCAGTTTTTTCTTCGGAAATCATTGCAGTTGTTCGCGATAGTGAAGCAAAAGTATCGCCAACCTCGACTCATCGTCGTGTCCAAAAACTTACCATCTTACAAACATTACTGATGCCAATTTTGAATAAAGATTTAAATTTACATTTTTATAACATTCAATTGACTAAAGAGCTGAAGCCTACTGACCACTTCAAGAGCCGTCAAGTCGCCGAATGGTTGGATGAACAGGCAGAAGTCAATGTTGACTTTAAACTTGACACTTTCACTTACAGTGAATTCCTTAATAAGCAAAATTGCCGCATTTGGACAAATAAAAATTCAAGGGTGGTGGTTTTAAAGCCGACGAACGAATCCTGCTGTAATAGCGAATACAGCTCCTATTGATAAAACATAATGAAAGTGAGCCACTACTTAATATGTATCATGAAGAATAATATCAATGAAGAATTTGCTTAAATAACTCCTGTTAGTCCTTCTACTATAAATAAAAATACAAATCCAATAGATCATAAAAAAGAAGGGGAATAATTTAATTGAGTGAGAAGTGAATGTTTAGTTCGGTTGATGTTCTGAAGACGTTTACTGGCCGTATGTCTTTGAAAATTATGTCGGCCAAGCAGTCACCATGCATGGTGTTAGCTATCGCTAAATGTAAACGGACTTCTTGTTGACGGTTAGAGAGGAAGGACATAGACGAGATGTGGTTTCAACAGGAAGGTTCCACTTGCCACACAGCTAACGAAACAATAGCTCGTTTGCGAAAAAATTTCAATGGCTGTGTTATCAAACATCGAGGCGATATTTATTAGCCGCCACGATCATATGTCTTCATGGTCTTCTATCTTTGGGGGCATTTAAAATAAAAATTGTTCGTCAATAAGTTAAGAACAATGTCAGAGCTAGAGAATGAGATAATTTGGCACATTAACGACATTGAACCTCAATTATGTCTCAGTGTCATTAAAAATATTTTCCATCGGATAGAAGTATGCCACCGTAGCCAACCGTAGTATTAATATCTCCACTGGAATAACTTTCATATCTTTTCCAAAATATTTTCCTTGGAGATGGTTCTTTTTCTGTGTTACGATAGGTGAAGTTGTATGTAAATTATAAACAAATTTTATGTTTTTGTCATGACCAGCAATGCGAACCGGGTTAAGCTAGAGTTTAAATAAATAAATCAAACAAATAACCAAGGCGAATTCATACATCTGAAATTATCAGCCCAGCTGATGGGGAAACTTTTTGTCCAAATTGGTTGAATTTGCTTTGATTTTATTTATTAATGCAGGGAAGGAAATTGTGATTTTGGATTCGGTATTAAACAATTAACTTACGTGTACTTTTTTGATAATAAATGTGCTAAATTTATGTATATTTGTTGCTTTTGCGTCATTAATAATGTGTTTCAAAAATGTATATCCTTTTTTCATTAAATTTTATTATATTTAATATGTCATAACAACTTTTCCATCCCTGATATATGAATTATCCTTAACATAAAACATGCCCTTAAAAGTTGCTTTGTTGTATTAAGTCGCCGTTGCATATGCCTGTATGAATATGTCTAGCAAATAACAATATAAATAAAGGCATTTGTTTATTGTTAATTGTTTAATTAAAAAAAAAAAGTTTTTCAAATGGTGTTACCAAATTAGGTAGCGATATATTAGATAATATTAAAAACCTAAACTCAAAATAATTAGAACAACATACTGGTTAATTTTATTTAAACTTGAACAATCGAAAAGCAAATAGGCACACAGGGTACACTTATACAAGGTGGCGGTGCAAGCCCAGCTGACTATTTTTTTGTGTTCTGGAGAATGTCAAAATATATACCTAAAAAAATTATTTCAACTTCGGAAATTGTCAAACTCCATACATAAAAAAAGAGAGACAAAAATTGCTCTCCTTCACGCTATCACCTTATGTAATTACACCATGATAGGCACAGAAAAAAATAAAGCTTCGACAACTCATTGTTTGATTGCTAATTTAATGCATTTGGCTTCTCTCTAAACTCTTTAAACAAAAAGATTTTATTTGATTTTATTATTATATAAACCACATGACTGTACCCCTGCAAATCATGATGTCTGATTATGATCCAAAACTAAATTTAAACAATATAAAATATAAGTGCACCATCATCGTTATCAACATCTCATAGATTTGTTTCTATTACAAACAAAAATTGGCGAAACTCCCCTGTGTATGATGCAACTTTTATTTTCAAAAAACATAAAAACAAAACATACAGTCAAAATTAAATGTTAAGCAGCCGTAATAAATCAAATCTATAAAAATAAAAATAATAACAAGTAACACCAAAAGAGATAAAAAGGATTTGTTTTGCCTCGTTTTCTCATAAAAATAAACAAACAAATAGACATGCAAACAAACAAGCAAACCAGCAAACAAATAAATAAACCTCAACAAAAACCTAAAACCAAACAAAACAACCTTAAACATAAATTTAAAATACTAGTCACAAAGACAGACAGACAGACAGACATGCACACATACATACATGTATGTATGTATTTTACTCGTTTAATGCCTTTAACTCCTTTTTTATTGTTAAATTAACAAATCCTTTGAGAATTGATTTGTGCACGCCAATAATAAACTCCCATTAAAATGGCAAAACATTAACTTTCATGTATGGATAGACAGACAGACGGACAGACAGTCACAAGTTGATGTTTCTGTTGGGAAAACTAAAAAATTCTTAATGTATTTATGTACATTTGTATCTACTGGCATACAATTTTTGTAAGGGCTGCAAATGTATTATTTAACATTTTTTTTTTTTTTTTTGCAATTTCACCCCAATTTCAGATGTTTGCGCTTTTGAAATTAAATATTGTCAAGCTCTTGAGCCGCGAAGAGATAAATGTTAGAGTGAATGACATAATCAGCTCATAATCAAAATATTACGTTGTCTTTTTGGTTTTAAGAGATTACGAAAATTGAAATCAGGCATTAAAATAAAAAAAAAATGTCTAATGATGTTCAATTTCAGGGCGTAACGTTAAAGGGGAGGATTTTTGATGGGAATACATCTAACATAGAAAATAAATAGACAGAGGAAACCAAAATGATATTGGTGATCAATTTTCAGACAAAATTGTTTAAGGAAAAAATTAGTTGTTAGAAAAACTGGTAATAATTTTTGGAAAATATTATAAACCTTTGAATAAAATGTTAGCGGTGATAAATTTAAATAAAAAAAAGTATCAACGGTTATGTTTTTTAAGCGACTTGACAACGGTGTTAATTTTATGTAGAAATTTTTTAGACAAAAATATCATTGGCTACTATTTTTTGAGCGATAATCTTCCATACCAAAAAATTTTGATTAGTGCCAATTGTCTATAGAAAGTATTAATTTAACACAACTCTCGATAGCAAAAAATATTATTTGTTTAAATTTTTCATAAAAAATTTGTAATTGTTGATAATCTTCCTAAAATATATGTCATTGACAATAATTTTTTATTGGACAGTGATAATTTCTTATAAAAATTCAGAATTGGTGAACATTTTTTATTGGTGGCCCAAAACAGTTTGCACTGGTGATAATTGTTTATGAAAAATTTATCATTGGCGATAATTTTTTTTAAAAAATTTATTTTTGATGATTATCTTTCACAGAAAATTCCTCATTGGTGATAATTTTTCATAGAAAACTTATCATCGGTTATAGTTTTTCATAGAAAATTTATCATCAGTAATAATTTATCACAAAAAAATTTTTATTCGTAATAATTTTTCATTGCTGATAATTCTATATCAAAAATATATCATTGATGATAATTTTTTATACAAAATTCATTTTTCATAGAAAATCTTTTATTGATAATAAATTCTCAAAGCAACCTTCTCATTTTTAATAATTTTTCATAGAAAAGTAACCATTGGTGATAATTTTTCATATAAAATTCATCACTTGTGATGATGGGTCGAAGAAAATCTTTTATTGGTAATAAAATTTCTTCGTAACTTTATCATTGGTGTTAATTCCTCATAAAAAATTAATCATTGGTGATGTCTTTTTATATAAACTTTTCATTGGTGATAATTTTTCGTAGAAAATTTGTCATTGATGTAATCTTTTCGCAGAAACTTTATCATTGGTAATAATTTTTCTTAGAAAAATTTTTATTGTTATAGATTTTTTATAAGTAAGATTTATTACTTGTGATAATTATTCATAGAAATTTTATTATTGGTGATATTTTAAAAAAAAAACTTTATTAATGGTAGTAATATCTAGTAGAAAATTGATAATTTGTAAAAATTTGTCATAGAAAAATTATCATTCGTAATAATTTTTTATTGGTGATAATTTTATATCGAAAATTTATTATTGGGTATGAATTATTTAGAGAAGATATTTTATTGGTGATAAATTTTCATAGAACAATTTTCATTGGAAATAATTCAACATAGAAAATTGTTTATTGCCAATAAATTTTTTTTAGAGAAAATATATCATTGGTGATAGTTTTTCAAAAAAAAAAATCTTTTGTTGGTGATAATGTTTCATAGTAACTTTACCGTAAAAAATAATTTCTAGTAGAAAATTAATCATTTGTGATAATTTTTTTATAGAAATTTTCATTAGTGATAATATATCATACGAAATTTTTCATTGATGATAATTTTTGGTTATAATATTTTTTTTTTTTTTAATTTTATATAAAATTTTTTTTTTTTTTTTTTTTTTGTCATAATTTTTCATAAAAATTTTTTTATTGGCGATGATTCTTTAAAGAAACTTTATTATTCGTGGTAATTTTTTTAACAAATTAAATAATTATTTGTGATAATTTTTCATAGAAAATTCATCATTTGTAAAGATTTTTCATTGGTGATTATTTTATAAACAAAATCCATCATTGGTGATAATTTGTCATGGAGGATATTTTATTGGTTATAAATTTTTTAAGTCATTTTATCATTAGTGATAATTTCTCGTAGAAATATGATATTTTTTTATAGAAACTATATGTTAGTTATAATTTTTCATTGACGATAACTTTTCATAAAAATTTATCATTGGTGATAATTAAAAAGAAACTTATTATTGGTGATAAGTTTTTAAAGAAACTTTATTATTGGTAGTAAATTCTTGTAAATTAAATTATTACTTGTGATAATTTTTTTGTAGAAAATTAATCATTTGTAAATATTTTTCACTGGTAATTATTTTTTAAAAAATTTATCATTGGTGATAATATGTCAAAGAAAATTTATTATTGGTGATAATTTTTCTTGAAAGATTTTCTTTTAAGAGTCCTGAAGATGCCAGCCGTTGGTTGACGAAATATTGACCAAATTAATAATAAAGAAAATTATTAAAAAAAAACAAACCTCGAGCTCGACTATTTTACCAAAAACTTGCAGATTTTCTTTAGTGATAATTGTTTCTAACAGCTTTTTTTCTTAGAAAATTTATCAGTGGTGACAACTTTCTAGTGATAATGGTAGATGGCTCTGGATTTCGCTTACAATTTAATAGTTTTTTTTAATTTAATAGTTTTTAAACGATTTCGATAAAATTTTTTTTGTGTATGCAGTCAAATAGACGCAATTAAGGTTTTGATTCACAACTAATCCCGTTTAGGTTGTGCTGAGATCGGATTAATCCAGTATAATTTAACCGAATCTGTTAATATCTGGAGACTAATTCAAAAATCGGCACTATTTACAACATTTTTTTCAATCTTATTTTAACGTCTGGAGAAAACGCTTATGGTAAATAAGACAACATGCTGAGTCTTTAAGTTTAATTAAGCAAAGAACTGCATTGGATTAATTAAATTTGGCTTCTCACTAATATAGACAAAAACGGACATGTTTTTTTAAAAATAGAGCAACGACATTTGTACCTGCTGCACATACACTACTACGCGACCGAAGGCGCGTACAACACTTTTAAGGAAGTTTTGGGACTTGTTAAATATAAATTGTTTAACTTTAAAAACTATTAATAATTTTTAATAATTTAATAATTTATTAATTATTTTATAATTTAGTGTTTATTTATAAATTAATAATTTTAATTAATTTTTTAATTCGTTAAAACTTTTAGATATTATTGTATTTTTTAAGAATTGCTAGTACAAAAACAAAAATCAATTTTATATAATACTAGCCAAACCCGGTGCGCGTTGCTACGCCCCTTAATGAATCAATTTGCATTCTGAATTTTTATTGAATATCAAGTGCAAAAACCTAAAAATTATAATTTTTTTATGGGCGTAGCCCTGCCCACTTTTCTAGTAACGAAATTGTAAAGTCATGACAGCTTAGTGTGTGTGCAAAGTTTTAGAAAAATCGATCCAGTGCAAGTACCTCAAACTTATAACTTTTTTTTATGGGCGTGACCCTGCCTACTTTTCTAATCACGAAATTATAAAGTAATAACAGCCCAATATGTGTTCAAAGTTTCAGAAAAATCCGTCCAGCGCACGTACCTCAAAATTAAAAATTTTTTATGGGCGTGGCCCCGCCCACTTTTCTAATCACGAAATTATTTAGTCATGAGAGCTCGATATGTGTGCAAAGTTTCAGAAAAATCGTTCAAGTGCAAGTAGCTAAAACTGATAACTAATTTTTATGGGCGTAACCCCGCCCACTTTTTTCCACCCATAAACACTCCCTGGTATGTGTACAAAAACTTGCCAAAGTTTGAGGCCGATCGGTTTTACAGTTTCGTAGTCTATAGCTAACACACACACACACACAGAGTTTCACTTTTATATATATAGATTTTTACGTTGTTTTAATTTTTTTGAGCTAGAGATCACTTTTTTATTTACAAATTTTTATTTTATTCTGACATTTCGCTACCACATTGGGTAGCTTCATCAGGGAAAGTTTTTACAATTAACACAAATAATACAATTAAAATATTAAAATTGTTAAAAAAAAAAGCGGAAAAATATTTGTGTCTATATATAAAATAACAAACGAAAATTCAAAATTCATTTGAATTTTTTATGGGAAAAATCAATCAACTTCTGTGGAAAAATTATCATTTAAATAAAAATTCTTATAGAGTAGAATTAAAACAAGTCGAATTCAATAAGGTGAACTCGTCGCTAAAACAACTACAAAGTGAAAAAATACAAACGTGTATTTTGTTAGTGTAAAACAAAACGATATGTCAAAAATACACAAAAATTTGACAAGTGGTCCCTAGAAGTAGGCAACAGCTGATGATCAGCTGATCTAATAAGTTCACCTTATTGAATTCGCCTTGCATTAAAACATATACATTTTTCTACAATCTACATCTACAGTGGTGTGAAAAATAATAGAGCCACCCCAAACCTCAATTTCAATACTTAAAAATTTACGCAAATAATAATTTTCTTTAAACTTTTTTGTTGTTTTTTATTAGGTATTATTGTAATATAAAAAAAACATAAATCAAACATTTGGATTCTTAACTTAAAAAATTTAAATATAAAAAATTTGATATACACTTTTATTTTCTCTGTGAAAAAAAATAGAGGCATGTTACCAAACCTGTTGAAATTATTAAAAAAAATTAAGTAAATAATATGTTTAATAAAGTAATTGCTTATATAACTACTAACACTACCTCAGTACTTTGTAGGGCCACCTTTATTTTTTATTACTGCAAAGCAGCGCTTCGGCATAGAGTCAACAAGCTTTTGACAAGTCGTAACAGGAATGTTCTTCCATGCAGTCTCGACCATTGTCCACAGCTCATCTTTATTTGATGGATTCTTTCCTCTTAGACATCTTTTAACTTCGCCCCACAAGTTTTCGATGGGATTTAGGTCTGGTGACTGTGAAGGCCATCCCAAAACCTTCACATGGTTGTCACCAAACCATGTCTTTGCCAACTTCGATGAGTGTTTTGGATCATTGTCCTGTTGGAATGTCCATTGAAGCGGCATTTCCCACTCAGCATAAGGTATCATAACTTCTCTTAAAATATTTATGTACAATTTTGCATCCATTACGTCCTGTATGCGATATAAGGGTCCAACACCATAATAAGAAAAACATCCCCATACCATTATATTACCCCCTCCATGTTTGACGGTTTTTATGGTATATTGGGGACTAAATTCTTTATTTTTGGGTCTCCGAACTTGAAGAGAACTCCGATCCAAGTTAAACAAATTTATTTTAGTCTCATCCGACCACAAAATATTACGCCATTTTGATACGGGCCAACTTATGTGTTGCTTTGCGAACTCAAGTCTTTGTTTAATGTTGCGTTTTGATAGAAAAGGCACTTTACGGGCACTTTTGGCCTTTAAATCATTTTTAAGGAGCATAAGCCGTATTGTAGAAGTATCCATATCAAGTTGGTATTGCTTTTTAAGGGCTGCTGAAGTCACAAATGGGTCCCGTTTCACTTGACGCAATATTTTTCGTTTTAAAGTTTCAGATATTTTGGGTTTTCTTCCTCTTGTTTCTTCTTTATCTTCATATTTTATAGCATTCTCGACCATTTTTTTTGAACATCCAATAATTTCAGCTATTTTTCTTTGAGAATTACCTTCTTGATGAAGCTTTTTTATAATTGTTCGGCTCTGCACGCTACAGTGTTTTCCTCTGCCCATTCTGTTAACAAATTTTTTAATATTTTTTTTTAATTATAATAGAAATAAGATTCTCTGTTTTTATACTCACTTTTTCAGAAAAAAAACTTTATGTTTCTTTTTTTTTAATATTTTTTTTTTTCAAACTTTAAAAATGGCTCTATTTTATTTCACACTTGTTTTTCTTGTACTTACATACAAACACTGATAAATTAAGAAATGTTGCTTCAATTACAGAAAAAATAACGGTATTACAATAAGAAAGAGACTGAGCAATAACGCATAAAAAACATGTTCTAAAAATATTGTGTACAGTGGTACAAAAACATTAAATTTTTAGAATAGTAAGTGGCTCTATTATTTTTCACACCACTGTATGTACATACAAGTAGTAATTGACTTTTAGTGATGTAATCAACAAACTGTTTAAAAACATGCAACAAGAAAATCGAAAAACCACTAACCTCTGGACACAAAAAACCGTAATGAATACAACTTTTTTTTTTTAAGCAGTAGCTAATGAGAACAGTAAATTTTGCAGATGCAATATAATGCGGCTGGCTCATTATGTTGCCAAAGTCATCTAATCAAGAACTAAGCAAAAACAAAACCCAACAACCAACAAGCCTTAAAACAAACAATGAAAAACTAAAGCCACAAGAGCCAGAATGTTTTTGTCACAAATTGCCTCCGATTTGTGTGTGGTTTCAATATTTAGTTTTTTGTCTACTGCCAATGACAAGCAACTTCTGTTTTCTGTTCCTATTTTTTGTTTATTCTATTTTGCATCCTGTAGTCCCTTACAATTATCCCACTGTTTATAATGGACTTCTGTAAAATGTTGTTTCTTTAGTTTGTTTGCAATAATATTTTGGTTTTATATAAATTTGTTATTCAGGATTTTTTTTTGTTTTGTTATTTTGAATGCATCATAACAAATTTGAAACCATAAAAGCATTTATGAAAAGACATTTTAATTTTTTTGTTTTATTGTCCTTTTGCCATTTGTTATTTATTTGGCTTGTTTCGCAGTTGCAGTGGCATGCAACAGCCACAGCATGTGTGCAAAACTCATTTAAACAGTTGGCAGCAGCAGTTTTTGTTTATCCTTTTTTGGCCTTCTTGTCACACTAAACATTACTTTTGTTAGCTGTTTTATTTAATTTCCTCTGTTTTGCCAAAACACAGCCTTGTTGGTTTTCTTTATCCAAAGAAATTTAAACAATTTATGAAATCTTACAATAATTGAAAGGTTTTTACAAGTCCTTTATTGATATAACAGGAAGGTGTTTTTATTGGAATTTTTCCTATTTTTTTATTATAAAAATTAGTTTTATTTTTCCTTCAAACTGCTACGAATAGAAGGTTTGACATAGAATTTATTGAAAGGAAATATTTTTTAATGAGTTGGCAAATATTTGGTACGAGTTAAATGGATTTGGACAAGAAGATTTATGGTCTATGAAATACCACCAGCAACTAATTTGTAAATGAAAGATAATCTTTAATGGTATTTTTTTCCAGTATTATTTTTTTAAAAGAAATTAACACTAATGATAACTATCTCATACAAAAACTATTTCCAATGTTCTTTTTCTTAACATGATCACCAATAAAAGTTATAATAAATTTTTAATAGAAAATTTTGTTATAAAAAAGTATCACCAATTATAATTTTTATTAGAAAATTTTTAAAAATTATAAATTTTTATGGAGAATTATCACCAATGTTTATTTTTCCATATCAAATTTTAACCAATTTTAAATTTCTATAAAAAAATATCACCAATAATAATTTTCTTATAAAATATTATCACCAATTATAATTTTTTTAAATAATTAATCACCAATGATAATTTTTGCATAAAAAATTTTTACCAATAAATAATATAATCTTCGCGTTAATGTAATTATCACCAACAATAATTTTCATATAGTAAATCCACTTAAAATTTTTCCTTTGTAAGTTAACACCGATGATAATTTTTGAATTAAAATTATCACCAATAATTATTTTTCTATAGAAAATTATCACTAATTATTATTTGTTTTTTTTTACGTTATCACGGATAATAATTTTTGAATTAAAAATTATCACTAATGATAAATTTAGAATGATAATTTTTCTCTAAAGAGTTACCACCAGTGATAATTTTTATAGGGACTATTGTCCCCAATGATAATTTTTCTATAGAAAACTATCACCAATGATAAGGATGTTAATTTTTTGATTGAAATTATCACCAGTGATAACTTTTCTACAGAAAACTCTAATCAATTATATATTTTCTTCAGAGAATTAGGAAAAATTAAAACAAAATTATTAACAATGATAATTTTTCTACAGAAAGTTATCACCAATAATAAGATGATAACAGTGATAATTTTTCTATAAAAGTTTATAACCTTTGATAAATATCCTACAGAAAATTCTAAGCAATTATAATTTTTCTGCAGGAAATTTTTATCAATTATAATTTTTCCAAAGAAAATTATTACCAATGATTATTTTTCTATAGAAAATTATCACTAATGATAAGAAAATTATAAGCGATGATAAATATTGGTCAATTATAAATAGTTTTTTATAAAAAAACAAAAAAGTAATCTCAAGCTTGAATAGATCAAGAAATTTAGACGATACAATTATAATTTGTTTACAGCAAATTATCACCAATTATAACAAATGTATAACTAATGATAGTTTTTCAATAGAAAATTATCGCAAGTACAAATTTTTAATAGAAAATTATCACCAATGATAATTTTTAATAAAATAAATTTTACCAATGATAATTTTTAATACCAAATTATCACCACTGATAACTTTTTACGGAAAATTCTAAACAATTATAACTTATCTGCAGAAAATTATCACAAATTATAACAAAATTATCATAAATAAAATTTTTTCATATATAAAATAATAAGATGATAACAATGATGATTTTTCTATAGAAGCTTATCACCAATAAAAAATTTTCTACAGAAAATTTTAAGCAGTTATAATTTTCCTACAGAAAATTTTAAGCAGTTATAATTTTCCTACAGAAAATTGTTAATAATGATAATTTTTCTAAAGAAAATTATCACCAATAATAATTTTTAATAGAGAATTTTTACCAATGATAATTATTAACAGCAAATTATCACCAAATATATTTTTTCATGGAAAAACACAATTTCATCAATGTTTATTATCCGTATTAAATTATGAAAAATTATCACCAATAATAATTGTTGCATGTAAAATGTTCACCAATAATAATTTTTCTCTACAATATTACCACCAAATATGATTTTCCATTTGTTAATTATGGGTTATTTTTCATAGAAAATAATCGCCAATAATATCTAAAAGGAAATATTATCATCAGTTATAATTTTTCCATAAAAAAATATCACCAGTGAAAATTTTCGCACTAAAAATATATTACAAATTATTATTTAAATTTTTAATCAGGCTTGAGTTCATATTAATATTCTTTATTTTTACAAAGAATTTGTTTAATTGTGATAAATGAAAGAATAAATCTTGAAAAATTATATTTTTTACCGACACTAGCCGAGTGGAATGCATTTTCGAAACCAGCTACGATTTCATCATCAGCACTCTCTGATCGGTGGTTACATGTTGGTTGTAAATATCATCTATTTAACTCACGGGACTTATGTTAATTGAATTCGGTAACTAATTTTTAGTTTTTCCTATTTCATATATTTTTTACCACAATGAGTTAGATTGAAATTTTAACCAAACAGCAACCCTTTTTACTTTTTGTTTGTTATTATCTTTCATTTATCACTATTTTTGTCCTGCTCTAGCCACCAGTTAGGTAGCGATAAGAACAGATAATTGTTTTTAACAATCAATGTTTATAATCATTTGTTGTTCGACAAAATAAAAAAAAATCAATTTATATAAAACACAGGGCACGGTGCAAAAAATCATTCATCCACTGTTAGTCAGTCAACATTTCGTTGTATACTGACCTCACAGAAAATAAAACAAATGATTATAAACATTGATTGTTAAAAACAATTATCTGTTCTTATCGCTACCTAACTGGTGGCTAGAGCAGGACAAAAATAGTGATAAATGAAAGATAATAACAAACAAAAAGTAAAAAGGGTTGCTGTTTGGTTAAAATTTCAATCTAACTCATTGTGGTAAAAAATATATGAAATAGGAAAAACTAAAAATTAGTTACCGAATTCAATTAACATAAGTCCCGTGAGTTAAATAGATGATATTTACAACCAACATGTAACCACCGATCAGAGAGTGCTGATGATGAAATCGTAGCTGGTTTCGAAAATGCATTCCACTCGGCTAGTGTCGGTAAAAAATATAATTTTTCAAGATTTATTCTTTCATTTATCACAATTAAACAAATTCTTTGTAAAAATAAAGAATATTAATATGAACTCAAGCCTGATTAAAAATTTAAATAATAGTTTAAACAGAAAAGTTCGACAAAATAAAAAAAAAAAAAAAAATCAATTTATATTACAAATAGTAATTTTTCCAAAGAAAATTAGCATCAATGATAATTCTTTCAAAAAATTTCACCAATAATTTTTTCTTGAAAGAAAAATATCACTAATAATTATTTCTAGAAAAAAATAATAATAATGATAATTTGTTAAAGAAAATTCTCACCAAGTATGTTTTCTTTATAAAAAAAATTTTACTTTTCCTCAAAATATTATTTCTAATTACAAATATTTTTCTGTAATAAATCATCACTAGTGAGACTTTTTTTTTAAATTTATCACAAATTATAATATTTGAATTTATAAAATAAAAATGTAAATCGAATTTTCCACAAAATGAGCGCTTTAAGAAAAATGTCGTTACAGGGATAAAATGAATTACATATAGATAAATTTCATGTAGATAAAAAAAATCAAAAAAAAGGTTTGCTATGAGAAAATAATTTATAAAGAGCTTTGTTAAAATATATAGAAAATTTTCTATTGAAACAAACTTTTCTATTATTGTAAATGTTGTTAAAAATGTCATGCAAATAATGATGCTTAAGTCACTGTTTTCAAAATAACTGTCTGTACATTGAAGGGGATTTTTCCAGTTAAAAATCTAGGATACGAAACAGCACTTTTTAAAATTAATATCCGGCTGACTTTCTCCATGTCTTCTTGAAGTTGATTGTAGCAAAAACTATTATGTGGATTATTATAAAATTTTATTATATTAAAAGGTGGGGACTTATTACAAATTCATTTCCAAAACAAAAACAATTGTTTGGAAATTGCACGAAAATGTCGCACAAAAAATCATCTCTTCGGATGAAGCTTATTTTCGTCTTTGTAGGCAGGTTAATAAGCAAGATTGCCGTGTTCGGGTCTCAGAAAACCCAAGCTTGATCTTACAGCAGCTAATGTATCAATTACGCTTGACTTTGATGAGGCTTGTGGAGCGGAGGCAACAATGGCCCAAATTTCTTTGAAAATGAGGACGGCACAACCATTACGGTCGCCTATCGCACCATGATAACCGATTTCTTTGTGCCCACTCTTCATGATATTATTTATTTATTTATTTAAGTAAGTCTATGGTATTAATCCTTGCAGACTATTAAAATAAAATGACAGAAATATATACAATTACGAATTTAAAAACACTATGATATTACTCTTAATAATATTAACACTAACAGAAAAGCCAATTAAATGATAAAGTGTACTAAAATCGCAACAAATTATTCTAAAAGGATTATCATTAGCATAATTTCGAAGGAAAAATTGCGCGTGCAATGGGTTGGACTAGATGGAATATTGAAGGGTAAGTTGCTTAGCAGGAAACTAGAGCATACATCTCCGTTAATAAATTTGATAACAAACGTTACATTCAGTATTGTTTTACGGCTCTGTAGAGTGGGCAGTTTAATTAGTGCAAGTCTAGATATGTAAGATGGTAAATTTGAAACACTATTCCGAAAAAGGTGTCGTTAGCTAAACAACAGAAATTATTTCCGTACGGACTTAATTTTATCAGAGTACAAAATATATTGAGGATTCCAGGTCATTGAACCGAAATCTAAAGTTGGCCTTACTAAAGATGTATAGAGCTGTTTGGTGATGTAAGGGTCGGTAAATTCGTTGGCCCAACGTTTTATGAAAGCAAGAACCGATTTTTGGATTCAACAAGATGATGCAAATTGCCACACATCTCTTGGCTCAATTGATTTACTGCATACAACGTTTGATGGCGGTTTAATTAGCCGAAGTGGTGATGTAAATTGGCCACCAAGAAGATGCGTTTTGACACCGTTGAACAACTATTTTTTGTGGAGCGCCATTAAAGACAAGTGACAATTAAGCATTTAAAGCCCAATATTCGTGATATCATTGCGGAAATACAACCCCATACTCTCGAAAAAGTGCTTGAAAGTTGGTACGATGGAAATGAGTGCCATAAGGCCAGCCGCAGCAGTCATATGAATGAAATAATTTTTAATTTCTAACCAAAACCATTGTACTTCACAACAAAAACAAAAAATTTGGCAAAATTTTAAACCGTTTATGTTTAATTGCATTTTTAAATTTAAATTTTTAAATGGCCTACCCTTTATATTTAGATTTAAAAAAAAAATTAACAAAAATATTTTCAATAATTTCTTGTAATTAAAATAATAATAATATAAACATGAAAATTCAAAACATAAAACATTTCAAGGCGAATTCAATATCAGGTGATGTTAAGAAGCCAGCTGATGGTTTTTTGCTCGTTTTATTTTTACGGCACAATGTCAAAGTTTGTTTACATTTAAATTAATTTTTATGTGCGTTTGTTGAAAATTTTTATATAGGTAAAAGTGGTAAAATTTGTGGAAAAAATTGTAAAAATACTAATATTTGTGCAATAAATAAGTAAAACACATTTTATAATTTGAAAAAAAACAACATTTTTAATGTTTTTAATTGTGAAAATTGTGAAAATTGTGAAAAATGTGATATAAAACTAGGGTGATCGATTATTCGACTTTTTTAAGAAACCGGGTTTCAAATAGTTTGATATTTAATATTAAAAAAAAACCGGTTGCTTTTTTGAAAATTGAGAAAAAACCGGTTAACCGGTTCGAATATATCAAATATAATATTTAAAGAAAAAATTAAAAAAAATATTGTAAAAAAAGATTATAATTAAATTTATATCTAAATATGAAATTCTTACAGTTTATATACGTTTGGCTGCACAATTACGCAATAACGCAATAACTGACATTAATGCAGTTGACTAATTTGGTTTTTGGTTTAGTTGAATTTAAAGACAAAAGATGCTCTTTACAAGTAAAATAAATAAATACAATAAATTAATAAATAAATAAATAAAACTTTTTATAAGGTTGTTATAAATTTTTGTATCTCCTTCTGTACATTTTTTAAATGTTAAATAGATCTAACGTATTTTTGTTTGAAATAATTTATGCAATTCGAAATACATTTCAAAGGCTAGGGTGAAAATCTTTAAAATTTCATTTTAAAAATTCTTTCTTATACCCCAGACAGACATACGAATATAGGCATAAACTAGTTTGTTCGATGGTTTAATTGAAATTTTAGTTGTCAGACACTCAATGTCATTAAATAAAATTAGAATCTGGAAGTAAAGATTATTGGTTTTTCTTTATTGTAACTACACTTTTTACCTAAAAGTGATCGAGCAGCTTAGTTTATGCTTCAATTACCTTTAACTTTTAACGTTAGGTTTATATCCTATAAAAAAATAATATTAAAGATCAATTATTTTTCTTATTTTACATTTGTTTTTTAAACAACAAATAAATTTCTTACAATACAAGGTGGCGCAAAAATAACCTTCCGATGTTTTTTGGCTGTAATTTAAAAAAAAAATGAAAAACTTTGATTCTTCTTGTGGAGTATTTTTATTTGGTCTTTTAATTTTTTTTACATCAAGTCGAGAATATGATGTCATGTAAATGGCCGCCGCCACAGTTGATTGTCATTTGAGCCCTTTTTATGGCATTTTCCATCACTTTGGCCAAAACTTCCGGCGATAGGTCCTCACATTCTTGACGGATATTGTCTTTAAGAGCTGCAAGAGTCTGAGACTTGTTGACATAAACCCGCGACTTCAAAAAGCCCCACAAAAAGAAGTCTGGAGCGGTCAAATCAAACGGGAGATTAGGCGCCCGGGAAATGCATCCTTCAGCATATCGGTTGTGGCACGTGCAGTGTGTGCTGTTGCACCATCCTGTTGGAACCACATGTTTTCCAATCCCAATTCATCAAGTTGCGGCAAAAAGAACTCGTTGATCATTGCTCTGTAGCGCTCACCATTCACAGTAACCGTTTGGCCCGCGACGTCTTCGAAGAAAATAGGTCCGATGACTCCTCCAGCGAAAACAGCACACCATACAGTAACTTTGAGCGGGTGTAACGGCTCTTCGTGGGTTACACGCGGATTTTCAGTGCTCCAGAAGGGTAAATTTTGCTTATTTACGTACCCACTAAGATGGAAATGGGCCTCATCACTCATGATTATTTTTTATGAAAAATCATCTTCCTCTTGGTGGTGATTCAGGATGGCTTGAGCGTATGTTAGACGCGATTGGCGGTCAGCAGCTAACAGCTGATGCACCGTCTGGACTTTGTACGGAAACATCTTCAAATCTTGTACCAAAATTCGCTGTAAAGACCGCCGACTGATAGCCATTTGCGTGGCACGTCGTCTGGTCGATGTCGACGGCGCTTCCATCACATCCTCGGCTACAGCAGCAATATTCTCTGCAGAACGGCTACTCCGGGGTCTGCCACTCCTGGCAGCATCTCGTGTTGTGCCAGTCTCTTCGAGGCGAGCGGCTAAACGTCGCAGTGTTTCACCAGTAGGCGTTGGACGGCTAGGAAATCTGCGACGAAATTCACGTTGTGCCAAAGTCACCGACCGATTATTGGTCAAATGAATCGTCACCAATATCCCGCGTTCTGGAGCAGTGTAGCGTAACATTGTTTATTAACGTGTATTTTGCATGTGTTTACTACACAAATGTCAAAACAGAACTGACATTAGGGGCCAATTGCAAAATTTGTAGCATTTTCTGATAGGAGTATTTCTTTTGCGCCACCTTGTATTATGGAAGAATATTTAATAGTTTTTATTTTCTGATTTTTGGAAACTTTTCGCGTACTAAATATACTACTCAAAAAATCAAAATGATTACAGAAACGTCAATTAATTCAAATAAGGGGATCGTTATTTGGCTTTAAAAAACGGTTTATGATTGGTACATGGAACGTCAGAACTCTATCGGAAACATCTCGAATAGAGCAAGTACGCAACGAAATGGCTGCATATAGCTTAGATATTTTAGGACTAAGTGAAGTACGCTGGTTAAATAATGGTTCTACAAATTTATCGACTGGTTATCATTTTATATATTCGGGTAATACCACACATAAAATAAGAGGCGTTGGACTACTTCTTTCACCGAAAGCTAACCGTGCTTTACTAGAGCACAATGCTGTATCTGATCGCATTATCACAGCGAGAATAAACTCCAAGTTCCGAAAGATATCCATCGTCCAGTGTTATGCTCCAACCGATCCTGACGAAGATACTGCAAAAGATGATTTTTATAACCAACTTGACGCAACAATAAACAAACTTCCTACTGGTGATATTAAGGTAATAATTGGAGACTTTAACGCTAAAGTGGGAAATAATAACAATAACTTGCAGCTAGTCATGGGCACACATGGACTCGGATCTGTCCGAAACAACAACGGCGACAGGTTGGTTGATTTCTGTTCCCGAAACCGTTTATATATTGGCGGAACGAAATTTCCTCATAAGGACATCCACAAATATACGTGGGTGTGCCCAACTGGTCGTACACGTAACCAAATTGATCATTTTCTGATAAGCAAGCTTTTTTTGGGATCTCTAATGGATGTTAAAACTCGACGGAGAGCAGATATTGACAGCGATCATCATCTTCTCGTTGCAACACTTCGTCTAAGACCTGCTGCAATTAAAAAAAGTTGTAAGCCCGTAAAATACAATACCACGCGGCTATTGGATCGTAATATAGCGCAGTCATACAATGAAAGCTTGAGGACCGCTTTGCACACTAATCATCATATCACTTGGGCAGATGAATCACTGGCATGCAAAGAAACAGCAAAGTCAGTACTAGGTTTGAAAGAAGGCACAAATAAACCCTGGATCAGCGATGAAACTTGGTTAGAAATTCAAAACCGTAAACAACTTCATTATGCAAGGATTAATGCCAAATCCCCAGCAGAAAAACAACAAGCAATGGCAGAATATCGACAATCTGCTAGTCGAGTAAAACGTATGGTTCGTACAGACCGAGAAAAATATTATAACACCATAGCGGAGCAGGCGGAACAAGCTTCAAATACCGGAAATCTACGTGGAGTATATTCAGCCATAAAGCAGATAAATGGTAACAACATAAGAGGGACTGCAGTACTGAAAGCAATAGATGGAGCTGATTTAACAACATCTGAAGAACAATTAGAGCGATGGCGTGATTACTTCTCTTCCCAAGAGCCAGCAGAACAACAGGAAGACAATACACTTTTTAATCGTCGCCGAAATCCTAGGAGGGATATAGCCACAGATCCCCCGTCATGCTCGGAAATAGAAGCTGCTTTGAACGTGCTGAAAAACAACAAAGCCTCTGGTCCGGACAACATTCCTTCGGAACTGTTGAAGTATGGTGCAGGTACCCTAGCAGAGGTTCTTACCCCAATAATTCGCGAGGCTTGGATTTTAAATCGTATTCCGGATGAATGGAAAGAAGGTTTAGTTATTACAGTGCCCAAGAAAGGCGATTTGACGCAATGCAAAAACTGGCGTGGAATAACTCTCCTTAATTCTATTGGTAAAATTGTAGCATCCCTAATTAATCAACGTATCTCCCCTATAGCGGAGCAAATACTGCGTAAAGAACAGGCTGGTTTCCGGCAAGGTCGGTCGTGCGCAGATCATATCAACACGTTGCGCATCATAATTGAGCAATCAGCCGAACAAAACACTCCCTTATATCTTCTTTTTGTTGATTTTGAGCGCGCTTTCGATACAATATTCCGTAATTCAATGTGGTCGGCACTGTTATTTAAAGGCATTCCCGAAAAAATTGTAAACCTGATTCGTGAACTCTACAGGGATGCTAAGTGTAAGATTCGTTTTAACGGAAATGAGAGTCGCCCGTTCTTTCCCAACACTGGTGTAAGACAAGGTTGCATCCTTTCGCCAACGTTATTCTTAATACTACTCGATTGTGTCATGGAAAAAACCAATAGAGAAGCTCCTGTTGGTATTCGCTGGACCTTATCCGAATTTCTTTATGACATTGACTACGCCGATGACATATGTCTGATGGCCCATCGCTTTCAGGATATTGAAGCAAAACTTAGGTGTCTCTCCGAAAATGCTATAAAAGTTGGATTGAGAATCAACAGTAGGAACACTAAGCTTATGCGAATAGGAACAGATGTAACAACTCCATTGGTGGTAAATGATGTTACTATTGAAGACGTAGATTCTTTTTGTTATCTTGGTAGTAAGATAACCAAAGATGGAGGGTCTCAAGCCGATATTGCTGATCGTATCAATAAAGCACGCAGCTCTTTTTTATCGCTCTACAAAATTTGGCGTAGAAACAATATCTCGCGGAAAACTAAACTACGCATTTTCAACTGCAGTGTTAAGTCTGTGTTATTGTATGGCTGTTCTACCTGGAGCTTAACAAAAGAATCCATTCGTAAAATCCAAACATTTATAAACAAATGCTTAAGGCAAATTCTTAACATCTTTTGGCCTAATTGGATTACAAATGAAGCGCTGCTGCAGATGGCGAACTCTAAGCCGGTAGAAATCGAAATTCGCAAACGCAAATGGATGTGGGTAGGTCATATATTGCGAAGACCACAATCAGAAATAGCAAGAATAGCCTTAGATTGGAACTCACAAGGACAGCGCAGACCTGGTAGACCCCGAAACACCTGGGTGCGCTACCTGAAACAGGAATGTGAACTTGCTCGAGTTTCATGGAATCAAGCTAAGGCGATTGCCAGAGATAGACAAAGATGGAGAGAATTTGTTGACGCCCTATGTTCACTTTGAACTTTTATTTAAGTATTAATTAAAAATCGATATGTATTTCTTTTTTTATTAATATTTAATTAAATAAAGGACATATATATATATAAATATACTACAGTATGACTGTAAATAAACTTTAAAAAAACCGGCTTTTTCGGATAAAAAACCGGTGTATTCGATATTCGAAAAATCAACATTTAGAAAAAACCGCCAGCTGAAAGAGGAAAAAAACAGGGTTTTCCACCGGTTGTAAAACCGAGTCGATCACCCTATATAAAACACAAATATGTGATATAAACTGGCACAAATTTATGTAAAAATTAAAAATATTTATTTTTTTTTTAAATTTTTGCATAAATTTATAAAAATAAAATTTTAATTAAAAGTAAAAAAAAAAATTGTTTTTTTGCGTTTTGACATTCTCTTGTCCTTTTTGTGTTTGTTGCAGGGATGATATCACCTGATATTGAATTCGCCTTGAACAATTTTTTTCAACAAAAAATTTCTAATTTCTTCAAAAAATTTATACTGCCATCAGAAGAATTTTCTTTCGATTTGTATTCCGAATATAAATATTTTCTATTAAAATAAGTAAAAAAAAAATTAAAACATCTTGATCGCCATTTCGTTGTGTAACCGTGTGAATGTCTCATTTTAAATGGAATAAATTAATTAATTTTACGAAGCAGCAAACATAGCAAACCAAAAAACTGTCAAACATATTTTATTGCTTTAGATTTTAAGATTAATACATTCTTGTCTCAAAATGATCATTAACTTAAAGACGAAATTTCAAAATCATATTAAAAAGAAAATAAATAAATTTTTAAGTATTGGATTGGTAACAATGGTAGGTGGTAGATACAAAGAAAAATCTTTACAACTCTCAGCCACATAATCGTACAACTAATAAAATATTTATAAACTTTTTATTTAACAAAGATTTAACTGCATACATACACCTATACAGACATAGAAATATATGAGTGTATTTATTTGTTTTTTTATTTTTTTCTACATATTGTTTCTCCAACTCAATTTATAAAACAAAGACTTGAGAAAAAAATTTAATTTTTTTTAAGTCTTTGTTTTATCAACCACAATTCTGGCTGGCTGCCGCCACCAAAAGCCAACCACAACATAAGATCAGTTTTAATATTTTAATATAAGTATGTATGTATAGGAAAAAAGAATATTATTGCAGCCAGATTATTCAGTTTTTTTTTTTTAATATATTTTGGCTGCTCATGAAACTGTTAAAGATGATGATGATGTAGTCAATCGATTGTTGTTGCGTACAAATTCACGATCAATGTTTAACATGCATTTTCCCCCATCTCTGTTTACAACACAGACAACATTATCGGTTGCTTGATTTTATATTCTTTCTTTCTTTTTTTTTTTTTTTCTTTTTAATACAATGTCCGCCATATGCATTTAAACCAAGATTTAAAAACTAAATTTAAGAATCAATAGGGAGAAGAAAAAAATGCCAGGTCCAAAAGTTGATTTTGATTTAATAAACTCGTAGCTGTTTTCTGGTTGTTGTTATTGTTCTTGTTGTTCTAAGTATATGCTTGTCCGTCTGTTTGTAAATATGTATGTGTGCATGATTGTGTCTCCTATTAGAGGCGGGGGACAAAAACATCAGAACAAACAATCAAATCGCCAGCAAGTTTATTAAGAATTTAAATGGCAGTCAGTCGTAAAATGTTTACAATACTCATACGCAAACGTTCAACGATCGACTGGCTGTAAATTTAAGTGACTGAATCATAGAATGAGCAAACGATTTTAAGTAATAAGTGTGCAGGTTGTGCTTACCTTTATCTGCCCCCTTTGTTCTTTTTTTTTTTTTTTTTTTTTAATTTTTAACTCTTAAAGATATAAAAAGATGATGACCATTCACGAGTTGTTAACCCATTAGGACGTTGAAAAAGAAATCGGAGGCAAAAATATTGCCCCCAATAGATAGAGTTTGGTTGACAGTGGACTTGCACCTGAGTACTTAATTCAGCCAGAATTGTCTAGCATTTTATGAATTCTCTTGATTTCTACACTCTGCACTAACGAAAGCATTAGATATATGTATGAATAAGAGTTTTCAAACATGATATATATGTATATGTAATACTCGTCGACTAAGCAAATACCACAGTAACGAATAACTGCTCTATCACTTAGTTATGTGTCCCCCTTAGTAGAATCATCAGCTATACAATTGACATCACTGGTCGCGTATTTAATATCTTCGGAATTTTTTCATACAATTTTTAATTAAAATTGATTGACACTACTTCAGCTTTACTACTTCGATTTCACTTAAAACTATAACGTTCATTTATTATGTGTGTAGGAATCAAACAACCATACCGTCAATGCCAGAGTTTGTAAAAAGATAACGGCCAGACGTTAAAACATAAATTTGTTAGCCTCTCTGGAACAAATGATCCGTTTCAACAGTATACAGAGGATTCCAGTGGGGACTTCCTAAATTTTAGACTTGATAACCGCCATACTGCTGATGCTACATTTGTCAATTTGTGTTTCTTAAACCACCTTGGGAGGATATAGAGGTCAACAAATCTCCAAAGGACACAGCGGTCCTTATGATTAATATAACTTTTGCATCGACCGAATTCAGCCTGATTTTAATGAAAAACGTTGCTTAATTTCAATTTAAAGATAGTAAACGTCTCTTTTTTTTTTTGATGCCCCGGTGGACTAGTCAATAGTGTGCTGGACTGCTAGTCTGTGGGTTGCGGGTTCAATTCCCGCCAGAGACTCTGGACTGGTCTGCTTCTCTTTCTCTTCTTTTCTATTCCATTCAGGTATCACAAAGGGATCAATATAATGGACCCAAGTGAGCTGCACAACAGCTCCCTGTTCTACCTAAAATGAACGTCACTTTTTTTACAGAGTTCATATCAAGTCGAATCCATATACCAGGGATGGTAAAGTCTATTTATCTCTCATAATAAAAAGTATAAAAAAAACAAATTAAAAATTTTATTCTCTAAATCTCAGAAAGTAACTCTTAAATACATTTTGTAATAGCGAAATAAAAATCTAGTTTTCCAGCGCTGGTATATTATATCCCGGGAAAATATTTACCATTGTGTGTCCTTTCAGCCGCTATGGGTTAAGAGGGTTACCTAACAAAAAATCAATTTATTTCAGATTCAATTCGTTTGTTTTTCTTGCGACTTTTTATGTATAAATTTTTTTCTGATTGCAAATTCTGCACTATACACAAGTGACTGTTTGTCTGATTGTTCGTATAACTTTATGTTTGTATAATAAATATAAATTTTCTGTGACTGCTGCTTGCCAAGATCAAGCTGGAAGCTGAAAGCAGAAGGAGTAATATGGTTAGTTTATATATATATAAGGTTACATTTAGCCATGGTTTTGATATGGCCTGATTCTTTTTTTTTTCTTTTTGTTTTGCAGATTTTTGTCTTCATCTCGCTTTGACGATTGCCATCATGATAATAAAGTTTTCAACAGACTTCACTTAATTTTTGTTCGAAAGCCAAAAAGCGCGTAAAAGCTGTATAAAACCAATCAACGGTTTTTTGCTTTTTATTCGCCTTTTTTATATGGGGGGTCTTTATTAAGATTTTTTTTTCTTATAATTTTTAAGGCTTTATAGAGACTGCTTTTAATTGGCTCTTAGTAGATAATTAAATTTGTTGAATAATAAAAAATAATAATTTAAAAGAAACAGCATAAACTAATAAAAATTTAAAAAGTTTTTTGTTTTAACGGAACAGCTGAATTACCATTTTGATGGAGGGTTTTTTTTTTGAGTTAGCGAAACCAATGAATGCATTTAATTTAAGTATTAGTTGGAAGGACAATTTCATGTTGTACAAAGACACATTATTATTTACAATCATGTTCATTATATGAACAAATTGAAAAACTGTTTGATTATAATTTATTGCCCAACATATGTAAGTACGTCGGTTGGTAATTTGTGTTGAATTTCTTTTTCGCTCTGTAATCTTTATAAATTATAGACATTTCTTTCTCAATTGTTTTGTTAAAGTTTATAAACCACTAATCAAATAGAGACTATAATAATCTTATTCCTATTTATTAGAGTGCGACTGCAAATATATTTACACCATCTCTAAATGAACACCGAAAATTATTTAGGATTTTGTTATAGTAGCGAACAAAGTATGTAGTTTAGGGTCGTAAAGAGAGTTTAACAACTAAGAATGCTATATTCGGCCGTACCGAGTCTAACAACACCCTTCACCATCATGTACGTAGGTACAGTAACCATATCGTAGCGTAGCCCAAATTTCAGATTAAATGTTTTACTTCACTCGGCTTTATTATTTTCGATGCCATATTTAACTTGGCTCTATCCCATATTGTTTGGAACGCCATCTATTTCTGCTGGCCTTATATAAACTAATGCTCAATAACTTTACAATGCACCGGTAGACTAGTCGGTAGGGTGCTAGTGTATTAATCTGGGGGTCGAGGGTTCAATTACCGCAAAAGACTCTCGACTGGTCTGCTTGTCTTTCTCCTCTTTCTGTCTTTTCTGTAGTTCAAAAGAAAATTTTGGTGACCGATTGTGATTGCCTCATCGAGAAACCACACGATCAGTAAAATTTTCACGCAAAAGAGCGACGGTATCTT
Organism: Phyto melanocephala; assembly: GCA_941918925.1. NCBI lineage: Eukaryota > Metazoa > Arthropoda > Insecta > Diptera > Rhinophoridae > Phyto > Phyto melanocephala. The sequence goes on from OW799237.1 coordinate 111,351,162, forward strand.
GCGCTTTCTTGGAGAAACTTAATTCACAACAATATCTTCCAACTCCGGCTAAACATCTCGATTGTGTAATGAACAAACCTGGTGTTTTCTTTTCAACAATATGGGCTGCAACACTTATATTCTTAGTTGGGCCTAACAGCTCATAATTTTTACAATTGCTTGAAGATGAAACCCGTAAAGTTGGGGATGGAAAATTTAATGAAATTAACTCTGATAATTTTGCTTAAAAATACAAATTTTTCTAAATATCAGTTCGAGACCTCTTTTTAAAAATCCTATATTATAAAATCACTTTTTTAAAAATACTATTTTATAAAAACTAGAACTATCAATTCTATTTCATGCTACTCTGCAGCGAGCAGAAAGGTGCGAAGCTTAGTAAAAAATAATAAAATTTTTATTGAATCACTGAAACCTACTAGATGTGATGCACCTCAGAGTTCTATCGATATAAATTTGGAATCTACTTCAGTTTAATTTTTTACTCACCGTACACATTGACTCAAATATCTTTAATTTCTATCCTGAATATAGTATGGACCCACACAATACACAACATCTACTCAACTGTCCTGTTCATTCTACAGTTCTTAAGTCAATTGATCTTTAATCCCCACCACTAGTGGATGCCCATTTTCTTGATTTTGATATGGAGGATGCTTGCACCCAAATTCTATAGTGCCTTTACAACAACAATTTAATTTACGTATTTATAAAAGAAAAGTTACAGTCTAAGCTTTCACAACAGAAAAGTTATCTTTCTGCTTTCTTAAGTACGGTGACTCTACAATGATGTTGTCATGCCGAACTCTCTTCGTCTAGGTCTTTGTCTTGATATTTTTATTTACAAAAATTTCGTGCGAATTGTTCAAACCTAATTTTTTTTTAATAATCGTCAATACTGCGCTGTAGGCGGTCTATTCGGAAGGTAAAATGTTCAGTAACTCCAAAAATTATAAGCCAATATTTAACTAAATAAAGCGTGACCCATGTTGAGGTTCCCTAATTTTTTAAAGAAAAAAACACAGAAATTTTAAATTTAATGGGAAATGTTTATTATTATTTGAAAGAACATTCTTGGGCATTTAATTTTTGAAGATTATATCTATCAAATGTTGGCCATTGCTACGTCGCAGATGGTCTATCTGTTGAGTCCATTTTTCGATGACTCGTTCAAGCATTTCGACTGGTAACTGGCGAATAATACGCGTGATGTTTTCTTCCAAGGCCTGAATCGAAGCGGGTTTGTCCGCATAAACTTAAGACCAAGGTGAATTCATACAGGTGAAATTATCAGCCCAGCTGATGGGGAGACTTTATGTCAAAATTGGTTGAATACGCCTTATTAATGCAGGGAAGGGAAATGTGATTTTAAATTCTGTATTAAACAATTAACTTACGTGTACTTTTTTGATAATAAATGTACTAAATTTATGTATATTTGTTGCTTTTGCGTCATTAATAATGTGTTTCAAACAATTATATCCTTTTTTTAAACAAGTTTTATTATATATAATATGTAAAAACAACTTTTCCATCCCTGATATACGAATTGGCCTTGACATAAAACATCTCATGAAAAGTTGCTTTGTTGTATTAATTCGCCGTTGCATATACCTTATGGATATGCCTTGCTTAAGACTTTACATATCCCCACAGGAAAAAGTCTATTGGTGTGATATCACACGATCTTGGTGGCCAATCGATCGGCCCAAAACGTGAAATTATGCGCTCACCGAAGTGTTGTCTCAATAAACTCATTGATTGATGCGATGTGTGGGAAGTGGCGCCATCTTGCTGAAACCAAATGTCGCCAAGATCACAAGCTTCAATTTTAGGCATCAAATAGTCGGTTATCATAGCACGATAACGGTCGCCATTGACGGTTACGTTCGCACGGCATTATTTGTAAAGATATATGGACAGATGATTCCACCGGCCCCCAAAACCACACCAAACCGTTGTTTTTTCTGGATGATTATATGTTATATTAAAAGAAAAATTTTCTGATTTTTATTTAAGTTTGAGATCACTTTTTGTTTTTTTAATAAATTTTTTTTTTTTTAACAAAAAGTGATCTCAAGCTTAATAGGGCCCATACACAACACCATAAAATTGTGCAATTAAGTGTTTGTGCAATTAAGCTTTAAGCACACACTACACCAGCATGGTGGTACAAAATTCATTTTTTACCCAAAAATTGTGCGGAAAAGTTTGTAATGAATAACGAAAAATTTGTGAAAACGAATTAGGAGCAAAAAAAAGTGTTTGGATGAAGAAATGGCTGTGAATTGGCATTTATATTTAAAATTTTGTATTTTTTTGATGTTTATGCCTTGACGAATTAACTTTTATGAGCTAATTTTGACACACACGACTAAATCATGCTGGTACAATCAAAGAAATATCAAACTATTTTTAATAAAGCACCATTAGTTGGTACAATCACACCACAACCCCATACACGGTCAATCAGCTGGCACAGTCACTTGATTGCACAATTATTATGGTGTAGTGTATGGGCCCTATAAGTAAAAATGAGAAATTATCAATAGAAAGATCAAGAAACTTAGACGATATATTTAAAAAAAAAACTTTAATAAAATTCTAATTAAATTTTAGTTTTTAATAAAATCTATAAAAATAGAAAATATCCCTTTTTTACTAAATAACCTATATTTTTAACGTTTATATAATAAGACTTTTTCGATTTTAATAAAAAAAAAAATAATAAAATTTCAAAAAAAAACTCAGGAATTTAATATGAAAAATTTTGTAATTTTCCAGAGTTTTTGAATAATTTTCTCTTATTAAATTATACATTATTAATTTTAATGCAAATATTCTGGCTTAAAAACATTTTTTGAATTTCACGCATTTAAGAATATTGAAAATTTTAATTTGATATTTTTATTTAAAATTATTTTTTTTAAATACTAAAATATTAAAAAAATTTAATTAAAAAAAATCCAATTTTTATGTGTGTAAAATGTGATTAATGGTTTAAACTCCCTAATCTTCTAAATTTTTAGCAGAATTTATAATTATTTTTTTTTTTTTTTTCCTTATGAAATATAGATCTTAAGAAAAATATTTAAACATTATATTAGAAATTTTTTTATTATTTTATAATTAATTTCGACTTCAAAGCATCTCTAGGAAACAGTGTAAAACTAGTAGGTAAATTAAAATTATTACCAAGTCATGTTCAATATTAAATAGAATGAAATAATAAATTTTCATTTACAATACGGTATTTCATCCACTTTTTTTTATTTGTAACACACACACACACACACATACACGCTGATCAACTAAAAACCAATTGAGTGTAAGCAATCGAGAGGATGAAACGCAACGATTTACAATTTATCTTTAACAACTAACTACCCCCCAGATAAAAGGTATGACTGAATTGAAAAAAAGAAAAAGAAATATTAAAACAAGCAACCATAATGATGAAACAGCAAAAAAGTTGAAAGTAATAATATTTCACGATTTGTTAAACAGTAATAAGTATTAACATGCTGTTGGAGTTTTTACATTGTCATCATTATTGCTGTTGCAGCAACTACCGCAACTGCTACCAACCATTACGTTCATAGTTTTTATTAGCCAATAAAACAACATCATCAATACTCATCATAGTCATCATTGACGTTGTCATAAAGAGCTTTGTGTGAATGCATGTACATATGTTTGTCTTTACTTTTTTCTTCTTTTTTTTGTTTTTGACATGAAATGGTTTATTGGGTACGTTTGTTTTTAAGGGATATGGAGACAAAGTTTTTGTTGGTTATTTAATTTTTTAAAATTAAAATTCTAATAATTGTAAAATTGACAACAAAGTTTTTACCCTGCGATAATATACTAAAAAATTTAATTTATATTGATTTTTTGATTTGTTGTTTTAGTATAATTTGTCTATATATTTTTGTATAATTTAAGATTCCTGATGATGCCAACAGATGGTAGGCGAAATATTGAAAATTGGAAATAAATAAACAAATATTTTCTACTTATTTTATTTCACTTATTTTACTCACCTCAAGCTCAACTAATACAAAATTAAACTTAAAAAAAATATAAGCAATTTTGGCAAAAAAAAATTAATTTTTTTTCTTAAATTTTTTTTTTAATAATAATAGAAAATGTATTTTTTTATAGCTAACTTTTATATAAAACCTATATTTTGTAGATTGTTATTGTACAATTGATCAAGTTCTTTCTTTAAAAGAAAATATTTTCTATCGCATTATAGCAAAAAATGTATGTAGAAAGTCCATTAGTGAGACCTGGGGCATAGATCCGAGGAACACTGCCAGGTTGATAGATATGGTCGTAAAAGCAATTGCTATGTACAGGTCCTTTATGTATAAAGCACTCACCCGTTCGACGAACAGCAAACTCTTCGAAAATATCCTGCTAAGTGCACTACTACTTTTTAAAGGTGCTCTTTACACGACCCCCTTCAAGCGCATTAGTTGTCATGTTGAACTGGGGATTTTATGGCTAATCAGGTGTTCCTTAATATGGCAATTTGACTGCGCTCTACTGATGCGTAAAAACCTTTTTATTTTGGACATGTGGCAATAATGAAATGCATTTAAAATATTTCGGGATGTATAGAATATTGCATTCCAACTCCATTTTTTGGCACCAGATTCTCAGTATGGATCACCAGATCGACACTGACAATTTGACGCATCGTCAATAAGCCGAATGGTTGGTTAAACAGACAGAAGTTTAAAGTAACTACAAAAAATCAAATTCACCGACAAGGCACACATTCACCTCAGTGGAGATAAGAACTCAGGATTGACCCTCAATAATGTCACACTGTCATGAAATATATGGACCATCGGATAGAAGTATGCTACCCCAGCCGTAACAAGAATTTGGCCGATATTTTCTTTCACACACAATTGTCAAAGCTCCTTCTGTCGCAACAAAAAATATTAATATAATTCTCTTAAACCTTTTTGCTTTATTTACAATAAAAATTGTGCGTTTTAGTTGAACCACCCTTCATTATCTTCATTTATATTCAGGCTGCTATTAAAACGATAGCTGGTATTTATACAACATCCATTTTGATTATGGAATGCCGGGCATCTCTAAATAAAATAAGGAGACATTCTACTGTTGAGCACAGATGGGTACCTGGCCGCTCTGCAGTGCCAAGCAACCGTATTGCGGACGAAATAGCCAAGAATGGAACTGTTTTCCACTAGGAAGAGATTGACACATTCACTGGATTACCACTTCTATCTGGCGAAACATTGGTCAAACAGGCATTATACCAATCAGCACAGACTAGATTGCCTGCAGAGACTGCAACTTGTTAAATAGCAAAACAGATGTGGCTGTCAGTAGACGATCGAACTAGGTTACTTATGCGACTCTAACGCTCCCAATTCAGAAGTCTCGTTGGTGGTCTAATTGTACATTGTATCCTGGCAGTATGCGCCAGGAGGATAAATCTTTTCCTTAATGATTTCTGTAGAAAGTGTCTAGACTAGGAGGACATTGAGACCCTGGCATTGCTAGATTCTGACACGCCATGACGGGGCTTAAATCTTGATATCGTGGGAAAAATTTTCTTCACGATGTTGAGAGCGTTTCTCACATTGTTGTTAATAGAATCAGCTTATTTCTTTGTGCGTCGGGCTGATTTTTAGAAACTTTCTTCTCTGACCAAATGTGGGAATGGCTAAGTACGACATGAATATTATCAGGTATTGCAAAGGGATCAGTCATGGATCCCCTGTCTTTCGGATCTTCAGCCTGTTTACCCTTCCCTAACCTTCAACATAACAAATGTTAAACTTAAACATTTAGAATCTGAAATGAATGCTGAATTAGATTTTTGTTAAATCATTTATATGTTACCGAACACCAAATTTTTTAGCCTTTTGTTGTCTTGCAATTCGTCGTGGCAAAACAAAGAATCCACTAAAACTTTCTAACAACAAATGGTAACAGATTGTTACAATTGCCAACCTCGATACAGTCATACAGACATTCATATGTAGAGATACATTAAGTAACACGAACGGTTTCTAAAACAAGAAATTACAATTGTAAGTATGTATGTACGTGTATAATTGTATAAATTTTACACTAATTTAGTATTAAAACGTACATACATACATGCATATGTATACTAGTGTTTGTAGTTGTAGTTGTGTTCGAAATTCAGCTTTCAACTACTCGTTAACACTTTTGTTTACATAAAAATAAATCCCGGACACTTCAGGGATAAACAATGGCTTTTTTAGATATTCAATGCTATAGACGACAACAACAACAACAAAAACAACACGAAGCAAAATAAAAGCAACAAGAAACCGCAAATAATGAAAAAACGACACGACTACAGTGATTATAACAATGAAAACAAACAATAGCAACAAAAGCAAAAACATCATCATCATCAACCGAAAAACCACAACAAAATCAAGGAATATTGCAAAAGAGGAAACATTGTAGTAGAGGAACCAGAAGCATACGAGTGAGTATTTACGTTCTTTATAGATACATCAACATATTCTTATGTATTTAATGTATGCACACTTACGTTAGGGCATTCCATCAATAGTTATTTTTATTATATCCTTTTGCTATAACCGATAGGTGTCATATCGCTTGTAATACTTACAATATTCAATATCGAATCCATAAAATATTTACGTATAGACATACATATATATTCTAAAGGCGAATTACGACATTCGAACGCAATTGAAATTTCAAAATGTTTATTTAAATCTGTTTGCCAAAAGCATAGTAAATTCGTTAGAGTAAAATTTCGATAGAACTCGAATACCATAATTTCCCTTCGGGAGCAATTTACCTTGACCAAGTGTCCACACTTTGATGTTATTGCTAGTCCGGGGTATAGAGCTGTAACCAACACCTCTGGCTAAGGCATAGGACAATCCTTGACCTTGTATATAAAATTGTTAGGGAGACTTAGTTGACAAAGGAGCACATAAGTCGAGTGTTGCTGGTCGAAGGGCTGCACCGCACACTCATAGCGGATGGATCCATGAACAATGAGGGGGTAGATAGTTTCACATTTGCTAAAACAGTGTCATACAGACTCTTCTTGACTGTTTGCGTGCAGTGAACTATCACGTTGACCATCTTTACATAGGGCACAGGAGAATCCTGGACCTCGTACTTAAAGAAGTAAAGAAGTCTCAGATCGCAGTAATCTAAGAATCACCGGTAGGCACAAATTACGTGTGAATGCTATGGGGACCACAGTATAACAAAAATATTTTTGATGACGATGGGCTTTGCAATAATGGTTGTCGATAATCACGAGTAAATAGTGTGAAATCGTTTGTTAGTATAGAACAAATGACGGTCTTAGTGCAGGACTCAGTGAGTGAAAGAATGTCGGTTGATAGTCTTGATTAATTGGAATACTTAGTAAGCTAATGGCAAATGTAGGAGGACCAACACAGTTCAAGCAGAAATTGTTAATGGACACCACAAATTCAGTACTTTTATTTGGCAGCGAAGTATGGCGAACGTACCTTAGAATACGAAACAGACTATTGTATACACAAAGAACATCGGCGCTAAAGGGTAGAATTAACATTTCGGACAGTTTCACATTAGGCCGTTTTTATACTCAGCAGCACAATCCGCTGAGATCTTTTAATTGAAGATAGAGTTTAAAAATATGCTGAATGAAAGCAAGGCAACGAATTTGATCAAATTGATCAAATTCAAACTCTGAGGAAGTATCTGGAGAAATGGAACAACTCTGTAAAAGAAAGGTGAAATGCAAAACTAATTCCAAGAATTAATAAATGGTTCAGTAGAAGACATAACGTAAATGCTGTGAGGGCATGTTTATTACAACCAGTTGTGTATATAGCGACAGAGATATTGACGGTGTGGAGCACACTTTCCTTACTTGCGAACGATAGCAAAAAATAAAGAAATGAGAGGTTGAGATTGGTCCCGTAACTACTGAGAGTATAGTGAACAAAATGTTGCGTGGAAATAAAAATTGGCCAAGGGTGGCGAAATATGCTAAGAATTTTTTTAGAATACAAGAGATTGACCTGGAGAGGGAATCATTATAACCTACCTGGACGCAGGCTATAGAATAACGTGGCTAAACCACCCTGATTCTCTATCTGAAGTAAGGCGAACGCGGATCCCGATAAATAAATCCTCAGAAGGAGGCAGCTTTTAGTGCTGACACTACATAACGGACGTAACGACATCTAAATATCCTACCACACCACAAGAAGCACACAATGTCGCATAAGAAAATGTCTAAAGGGCCCAACTCAATGCTACGAGATACACAGATAACTGCGCCAACACGTCCGGTAAACGATTATTTCATGAATTTGGTTTCATGGTGTATCAACCTGCGAAAACTAATAATTATCCAAGTTCATATCTTCTATTTCAGCCCATAAAATGTCTGCCATAATGGCTCCGTAGCACTACAATGACGTTTCCAGCAGCATTTAAAAAAAGAAAATTCAATGATGTTACCAAAATTTACAACAAACTGTAGTTTTTATGAATGCTTTGGCTAATTGATAATAAAGCACAGAATTAATGATCTAAGAGATGAATATGCGTTTCGGCAAAAAACATGATTTTTCGGTCAGAGCAAAACCTTATGAGCAGACACAACAAAGTGAAAAATCAGTCAACTTAAATTGCTGCGTTAACTAGATCTGATAAGCGAATAATCCAAAATTCTTTACGCAAACTTTTCATCATTCTGGAGTGATATCGATAGTTATACGATGTTCTTAGATTGAGTTATAAACTTTCGGCCACAATAGCCACATTCTCGTCTGTAAACAACATACGTTGACTACAACTACAAATGTTGTTGACCAGCAAGTGAGCTACAACATTGTACTGTCGAAAATTGTAACAGTAACACCTATCTTGTTCAGCCTTCAGACAAATCAAATATTTGTTTATTTTACGTGAGTGTAGATATAATCTAGTATTGCTAACTGTACGTTGGTAATGGGTATAGAAGATTCGACATAGCGCCGAATGCAATGTGTCTTATTTTTTTTTCTTTATAAGACTTTTAAGGATTTTCTTTAGATAGTTGCATTTTACAAAAGTCTGTTTTGTTAAAAAGAAATAACGTTTGGACTGTCTAGTTTTAAGAAAAACTGTATCTTCACTGTAAATAAATATTACCAGAGAAGGAAATAAACTGGGAACAAAATTTCAACTTCACAAATTCAATTCAACTTTTGAACATAAGCAGATGAAAGCGAATCTTAACAAGTAACAGTGCTATATTCGGCCGTGCCGAATCTTATATACCCTTCACAACGTGTAGTCATGCAATAACAATTGTTTGTATCACCATTCATCTCATATAGAATACGTGCATACGTACACGTTAGAATAAATGTGGCATCGAGGCCCAGCTGAGCCAAAAAAATATTATTTTATTTTATTTAATATATTATTTATATTTTATTATTTTTTTTTTATATTTTTTTATAATTTTTTTAAAAAATTTTTTTAGAAAAATTTTTAAAAAATTTTTTTAATTTTTTTTTAAATTTTTTTTAAATTTTTTTTTGTAGTTTTTTTTTGTTATTTTTTTCTTATTTTTAATATTTTTTTTTGTAATTTTTTTTTGTTTGGTATGTTTTTCACATGTATGTATGTATGTATGTTGTTGTTGTAATTGTGAAAAAAAACGAGGTGGTCGTGGTTTTTTGCTCATATCTCAGAAAGTTATGGGGCGATTGTGCTGAATTTCAATAGCGATTCATTCCTGGATATTTCCAAGAGATTGATACCATATAAAGATCTGAGGAACATATAGTTGCTTCTAAAAGTTGATTTCAACCAACACACGGACAGACGGGCAGACGGACAGACGGTCAGGGCTTAATCGACTCCTCTATTCATAAGCTTTCAGAAAATATTTATGATAAATACTTTATGGGGTCGGAAATGAAAATTGTAGAAATTACAAACGGAATGACAAAGCTATATATACCCTTGTGCACCACAGGTGAAGGGTATAAAAATAATTAAGTCATGTTGGCTGCACTCAATTGTCATTATACCGGTCATTATATATCATTGCTAGAAAAAATTTTGTAATATATTTTTCTTTCCACAATTCAAAATGTATCAAACCTTCACTATCAATAGATTAATCGACCCAAAATTGTACTTTTAATTTTTCACTGCCAAGAGTATGAAGGAAATTCAAAGTCTTTTTTTAGGGCAAAAAAATTTAAAAAAACATTTCTTAATGAAATAACCTAATGTACGTGCAGCATACGTTCAAATGCTGAATAGCTAAAAACAAAGTACTTCACTAAGCTGATAACCCATGCTGGCTATAGGAATAGATAAAAACCTAAAACCACATTAACACCCGCCCTTACAAAAAAAAAGCAGAAGAATAGTCCAAACATAGCTGAAACAGCAACAATATCAAGCAGTAGTTAAACCATGGCAAAAGGAGCTCTCAAACCGTTAAGTATTTGAAGAGAAGGGTAACGAATTGAAGTTAGTTTTTTCATATTATTTGGAAAATAGCACATATGTTGTTGCAACAGCATGTTAACGCTTGTTAAAATTATAATACAACATACGTATAAACATGCATACATACATATGTGCATAGAACAACATCCACTTACAACAATATACTTAATAAAATAAAACTCATATCTTAAGCCATTTTGTATTCCAAAATGTTGCATAAAAACATACGTGTCTCTGTACATATGTATGCTGCTTATATGTAGAAAGGTGGTGGCACCATACTCTTGTATTTTATTCGTATCAATTATTAGAGTACTTAGTTTAACTGCTTGTTTTTCTATTTACACCACTGTCTGTCTTATCGTCTGTCCATGCAATTGTCCATTCTTTCCTAGTTTAGCGACGACAGCAGTAAAATAGATAATCCTGCGCAACAGCAGGATGATAAAGGAAATAATGCTTTCACCAAAGTTTATTAATAGGAAAATGAACTCAACAGCAACAGCAGCAGCAGCAACAACAAAAGAAACATTTTGTTTATGTGTTAGATACAAAATAAAATTAGCCACCATATGAAACCATTTTCAGTATGTGAAATAATTTTTCAATAATACATTGGTTAGGGGTTAAAGACTTTTCTTCCTATATTTACAACAAAATTAAATATTTTTGGGAAACTGGCTGTTGCAATTCAACATTCGACATTCCCAACAAGAAAACTAAATTTGCATCTTCTGGTTATGATTATAATATGTTTTCTATTAAAAATTAAAAGAATTTTTTCATAAACATATAAGTGTAAAAAAGTCAAAATTTTAAATTTCAAAATGCACTCGAATATTGTAAAATCCATAATCCAAAAATAATTTTTACTAAAGTGGAGAAATGGTGAAGCAAAACTGGAGCTCCATTAGTAACATGGGGTACTCTATAAAATTATTTTTAAATAAAAAAAGTTTGCAATATGATTAAAAAAAAATCGATTTTACTTAAATAAAATAAAAAAATATATACTAAAATAAATTCTATATTAAAACGTATTTAGCCAAAAGCAAGGGACTTAAAAAAATATTTTTATAAAAAATCTAATCCAAAACACTCATCTGGCAGAAAATATTTTTTTTATTGTCTGAAACCATTTTTCATGATTTGCTCCAATGCTAAAAATAAGAACGAATAAACCAAATTGGATACTCCTTTCGGTGTTTTTTACACCCTTCACACAGTGAAAAAGGTTATATATAGGTTTGTCATTCTGTGTGAAATTTCTACAATTTTCATTTCCGACCCCATAAAATATATATTTTCTGAAAGCTTATGAATAGGGGAGTCGATTAAACTCTGTCAGTCTGTCCGTCTGACCGTCTGTCCATGTGTATGTTGAAATCAACTTTTTGAAGCCCCCCGTTCTAGCTTGGACTCGGGTGAGGTATTAAAATATCAGAAATATTTCGGAGTAGATCGGTGTTGAAAATCAGAAACATCGGTACATAAACAACTGAGATATGAGCAAAAACCCACGACCACCTCGATTTTTTTTTTCACAAAAACAACATTACAACAACAACATACATACATACAAACGTGTATACTGGTTAGAGAAAACGTGGCATCGAATCCCAGCTGAACCAAAAAAAATTTTTTTTATATTTTTTTAATTTTTTTTTATTTTTTTATTTAATATAAGATTTATATTTTTATTATTTTTTTTTTAATTTTTTTTATTTCTTGTTTTTTTTATATTTTTTTTTTGTTTTATATTTATTATATATATTTAAATTATTTTTTTTTTAATATGTTTTTTTTTTTTAAACATACATACGTAAATATATTATTTTACAATGGGATGTTTTTTATATGTATGTACGTATTTCATATGGGATGAATGGTGATACAAACTACTGTTATTGCATGACTACACGTTGTGAAGGGTATATAACATTCGGCACGGCCGAATATAGCGCTCTTACTTGTTTTTTTTTTTTTTTTTGTAATTGCTTAGATAGGTTTAAGGAAACAGAAAAGTCAAAATCAATTAACAGGTGGCGATGTTCCCAAATCACTAACGGATTTCATAATGAAAAACCAAAAACAAAGCTTCAAAAATAAGAATGCCTTACGTTTTGGACCCTCTAGGTGGCACTGTAGTTCATTTAATGTACATTACATATAAGTATTTACAAAAGTTTACAAGTTTTTTAAATTAAATTTTTAATGAAATCCATTTTTTTACAAAAAAATAATCTTTACTACATACAATTTTTAACCAAAATAAAATTTAAATATTAAAAAAATTTTTTATTAGCTTGATTCTGATTTCTTACGATTTATATTCCAAATTTCATTTAAAAATTTATTATAAATATATATTCATATAATATATCGTCTAAATTTCTTGATCTTTTTTATTGATTGTATATGATTTTTCCAAGCTTGAGATCAACTTTTTTAGTTTTTTTATACAAAATTATTTATTTTAACCAATATTTCGCTACCAAACAATGGGTAGCTTCTTCAGGGTAATATGTATACAAATTTTATAAATACAAAAAACAAATTCAAAACAATTTCAAATTGAAAAAAAAAAAAAAAAAAAAAAATATTTTGTAAAAAGGCGGGAAAATATTTTTTCAATATAAACAATTTTTGAAATATACAAACAAACAAACATACAAAAATAATTCATTCACATATTTATAGTAATAATTTACAAAAATAACAACTAATACTATTAGACTACCGTTTTCAGATCTTATTAACTAATAATCTATAATTTTGTGCAACATTTGCAGTATCAGTTGTGCTACTATTTCTCCTATTTTTATATTGTCCTATTAATCTACAAATTATCTGGATTGGATAATTATTATCATCTAAAATATTCTTGATTTTTTCTATATTTTTTTAATGAAATTTTGTATCACTAATCCTTAAAACCCTCTCAATTAAATTCCTTGCCGTATTAATTACAATTCCCTTGGGGTGTTTCGAATAATAATTTATGATTCTTCCAGATGAAGTAGGTTTCTGGTACCAATCTATTAACAAATTATTACCCCTTCTTATCACTAATGTATCTAAATATGGAATTCTAGAGTCACGATTGAGATGGAACGTGACTCTAGAATTCCATATTTAGATATTTATGATTCTTCCAGATGAAGTAGGTTTCTGGTACCAATCTATTAACAAATTATTACACCTTCTTATCACTAATGTATCTAAATATGGAATTCTAGAGTCACGTTCCATCTCAATCGTGACTCTAGAATTCCATATTTAGATACATTAGTGATAAGAAGGGGTAATAATTTGTTAATAGATTGGTACCAGAAACCTACTTCATCTGGAAGAATCATAAATTATTATTCGAAACACCCCAAGGGAATTGTAATTAATACGGCAAGGAATTTAATTGAGAGGGTTTTAAGGATTAGTGATACAAAATTTCATTAAAAAAATATAGAAAAAATCAAGAATATTTTAGATGATAATAATTATCCAATCCACATAATTTGTAGATTAATAGGACAATATAAAAATAGGAGAAATAGTAGCACAAGACTGACAACTGAACCCAAAATTTATAAATCATTAACTTATGTCCCTCTTTTATCTGAAAGATTGAAAAACTCAAAAATTTACGACTATAAAAAATATATAATGGCCCACAAAACATATAACACGTTAGGTAAACTGTTTAGTAAAACAAAAGATAAGATAGATAAACTTGAAATGTCTAATTTAGTGTATAAAATACCATGTAATGGTAATGATACTGAAAGTTGTGACAAGGTTTATGTAGGAACAACAAAGAATAAATTAAAAACTAGGATCGCTGGACATAGATCTGATCAGAAATACAGGAACACTACACTGACACAAAAAACACCATTATCATTACATTGTGCTAGTTCTAATCATTATCCAGACTTCAATAAAACATTAATTTTAAACAAGGAAAACAATTACAGACGTAGGAATATGTTAGAAATGTTACAAATTATTAAAGTACCACCTACACAGAGAATTAATTATAAAACTGATACTGCAAATGTTGCACAAAATTATAGATTATTAGTTAATAAGATCTGAAAACGGTAGTCTAATAGTATTAGTTGTTATTTTTGTAAATTATTACTATAAATATGTGAATGAATTATTTTTGTATGTTTGTTTGTTTGTATATTTCAAAAATTGTTTATATTGAAAAAATATTTTCCCGCCTTTTTACAAAATATTTTTTTTTTTTTTTTTTTTTTTTTTTCAATTTGAAATTGTTTTGAATTTGTTTTTTGTATTTATAAAATTTGTATACATATTACCCTGAAGAAGCTACCCATTGTTTGGTAGCGAAATATTGGTTAAAATAAATAATTTTTTATAAAAAAACTAAAAAAGTTGATCTCAAGCTTGGAAAAGTCATATATAATCAATAGAAAAGATCAAGAAATTTAGACGATATAATTATAATATAATATAAGGTTTTTTTTATTTTCTAATAATATTAACTTTTTATGAGATAATTTCCGTTTTTCAAATAATAGTATTTTCTCTTAAAATAATGTTTTTTTTGTAAATAATTTGTTTTTGGGAAACTCGGTTTTTTTCTGTTAAAATCGGTTTTTTGTAGAAACCCGGTTTTTTTGTGTAAACTCGGTTTTCGTAAAAAATATTTTTTTTTGCAAAAAAGTTATTTTAAAATTATAATTTGCTGATATAAAAAAATTGTTATTGGAAAACTCTCTTAATTATTGATTTATAACCGGTCCTAGTTTTGAAATTAATTATTAATAGATTTTTTTTTTTTTTTTTTCAATTTGAAATTGTTTTGAATTTGTTTTTTGTATTTATAAAATTTGTATACATATTACCCTGAAGAAGCTACCCATTGTTTGGTAGCGAAATATTGGTTAAAATAAATAATTTTTTATAAAAAAACTAAAAAAGTTGATCTCAAGCTTGGAAAAGTCATATATAATCAATAGAAAAGATCAAGAAATTTAGACGATATAATTATAATATAATATAAGGTTTTTTTTATTTTCTAATAATATTAACTTTTTATGAGATAATTTCCGTTTTTCAAATAATAGTATTTTCTCTTAAAATAATGTTTTTTTTGTAAATAATTTGTTTTTGGGAAACTCGGTTTTTTTCTGTTAAAATCGGTTTTTTGTAGAAACCCGGTTTTTTTGTGTAAACTCGGTTTTCGTAAAAAATATTTTTTTTTGCAAAAAAGTTATTTTAAAATTATAATTTGCTGATATAAAAAAATTGTTATTGGAAAACTCTCTTAATTATTGATTTATAACCGGTCCTAGTTTTGAAATTAATTATTAATAGATTTTTTTTTTTTTTTTTCAATTTGAAATTGTTTTGAATTTGTTTTTTGTATTTATAAAATTTGTATACATATTACCCTGAAGAAGCTACCCATTGTTTGGTAGCGAAATATTGGTTAAAATAAATAATTTTTTATAAAAAAACTAAAAAAGTTGATCTCAAGCTTGGAAAAATCATATACAATCTATATTCATATAATTTACTAAATTATCTAGGATATGCTCCCATAATTTTTCAATTATATTTATTTGGTTGTTGGGTTTAAGCTGGTTTATATGCATTTCACTGGTGCTTATGCCAGATCATCAGTAAACCTTTTTCAAGAATTTGGGTAAAGGTTTACTGATGATCTGGCATAAGCACCAGTGAAATGCATATAAACCAGCTTAAACCCAACAACCAAATAAATATAATTTATTCATATATTTAATTTTCACCAAAAACTTTACCAAAAAATAGGATGATGTTACAACCATTATAATATAATTAAAAAAAAAATCTTATTAAAATCTGAGTTTATCTCTTAGAGGAAAATCCTCACAAATAAACTGATTTCTTTTTTTCGTAATTAATTGTTTACTAAGCAACCGTTTTTAAAAAGAGTTAAAATGGTTAACAAACTCGGTTTTAGAGAGAAAAATAACTTGATTTTTAAAACTATGAAATCAATTTATAAACAATACTCGATTTATTGCTCAACACATATTTTTTATAAAAAAAAATTTTGCATTAAAATTCATATAAAACACAAAAACCCGGTTAGAAAAATCAACATTGAGGGCAGATTTATTTTTAACAATAAATTAAAAATATCAGCTCTTGCATTTATTTTCTCCACTAATAGCAATTTTTAATTTTCAAATATATTTTTTGAAAAACTCGATTTTTCACGAAAACCGGGTTTACAAAATAAACGGGTTTTTACAAAAAACCTATATTACAAGAAAATAATAATTAAAAAACAGAAATTATTTCATAAAAAATTAAATTTTTTTTTTTGTTTGGAAAATTTATTAAACACAAAACAAATTTAAATTAAAATATATTAAAAAATGCCTCTTAACAAAAAACCTGCTTTAAATCAATATCTAAAGCAGATTTCTATTTAAAAAAAAAATTTTAAATATTGGATGTTTCATTAATTTTCTGCATTAAGAGCAATTTTTAATTTTCAATATCAAAAAAAAAACACTTTTTTTTAAAACCAGCTTACACTATAAACCAAGTTTTCAGAAAAAATCTATTTAAAATCTATTTATCTCAATATATATATTTTTTAAAAATTTTATTTTTTATATATAGTTTTGCATTAAAAAAACAACTCTTAATACAAAAAACCGGTTAAAAAACAATATTTAAGGCCGATTTCTATTAAAATAAAATCTAAATATGTATATCCGATGGTTTATTTATTTATTTTCTTTATTAATAGAAATTTTTAATTTTCAAATAAATGTGCTTGCAAAAGTAAACAATTTTTAACAAAACTGAGCTTACACGACAAACCGAAATTAAAAAAAACCGAGTTTTCACAAAATAAAATAATTTTTTTTAAATTTCTAAATAATATTCGGTTTGTTTCTGAAAAATATATTTTTCATTTGAAAAAAAATTTTTGCGGTAAAATCTATTAATAATTAATTTCAAAACTAGGACCGGTTATAAATCAATAATTAAGAGAGTTTTCCAATAACAATTTTTTTATATCAGCAAATTATAATTTTAAAATAACTTTTTTGCAAAAAAAATATTTTTTACGAAAACCGAGTTTACACAAAAAAACCGGGTTTCTACAAAAAACCGAGTTTCCCAAAAACAAATTATTTACAAAAAAAACATTATTTTAAGAGAAAATACTATTATTTGAAAAACGGAAATTATCTCATAAAAAGTTAATATTATTAGAAAATAAAAAAAAAAACTTATATTATATTATAATTATATCGTCTAAATTTCTTGATCTTTTCTATTGATTATATATGACTTTTCCAAGCTTGAGATCAACTTTTTTAGTTTTTTTATAAAAAAATATTTATTTTAACCAATATTTCGCTACCAAACAATGGGTACAAATTTTATTTGTATACATTCACTTACACATATAAAATAATTACGACCCATGCTTTGATAAATTAAGTAAAAGATTTTATCCCTTAACTAACACTTTGCGAAGAATCATAGTTCGCTAATATATTGTTAATAAAATAATACTTCTTCCTAAATAGTAAATTGCTTTTTTTACAACACATTTTATTGAAGTGAATAAAAAAGAAACTGTTGTAGTAAATTTGCTAAACACAAGCAGGCCATCTTGTTAACCGATAGATTTTAGGGTCTTTTGTGGTTGAGGGTTTTTTCCTCTATTTTTTTTTTTAATAAATATATATTTTATATTATATTCTATTGAAAATGACAACATTTGCTTTACTGCCTTACAAAACAGTTTCTAACAAGTAATATTCAGTCTTTTACAGTTTAAGCAAAAAAACCAAAAACAGAAAAAAACTGGGTGTTAATTTTGTGTGGTTACATGGTTAGTGAGTGGTTGCTGATGCCCGACAATGTCTTAGTAACTGCGGTTCTTGCTTTGCTTATTTGAGAGAAGATAAATACAAGGATGAAAATAGAAAATATTGCTGATATAATAAAAAAACTATATAAATGAGACCACAAATGGTGTTTATTGATGGTGAGTGATAAATGTTTTTAATAATAAAAATGAAAATTGCCATTTTATTATAAAAATACCATCAGCACATGAACACAGCAGCAGCAGCAGTAGAAGAAGAAGAAGACAGCAGTATGTAGTGGCAACAGCAGTTAAGACAGTGTTACATGGAGAATCAGCACAATAGAGTCAGACTCCTTAAGTAAGCATTAGAATCGTTACATACGACTTCTATATCATTAGTTACAAATAATTTTTATCTTTTGACGTTTGTGTGGCGGCCGCAAAAAAAAAATAAATAAAACTAAAATGAAATGAAATAAAAAGTAATACAATACAAATGTTACCATTTTATTTCGATTCGTTTTTAGTGTTTGTTGCCAGTCATTTGCTCCAATGATGTATGATGTGTCTAATGAATGTCTAATGTGCATGTTTTGCTTCCTTTAAGTTGATTTCAATTGAATGAAATATTGTTAAAAAGAAAGTTGTAAAACCTATTAATGCTGCAAACTTTTTGCCATTAGATAAAGTAAAGGGAATGGTAACACGTGACATTTAATCGTAAAACGAAAATTGTTTTTGAGGCAAAAGAAATCAAATAAACTATTCATCTCTTACAAGCTTTTACCACAAACTAATCAAAATTAGAAATTATACATCAATTTGCAGAAAATTTCGTTAAATTGTCTGATTATAAACATTATATTTATAATTTTTAAAATTTTATTTATTACATTTTTACACAAAAATATTACACAAAATCAAAACAAATATGAATTTCCTGACGATGCTACACAACTGAGTAGCAAAATATTGAGAGAATTAATAAAAATTGAAGACATTATTTTAATTAAATATTACAAGACCTTGAGCTGAAATATAATAATTTTTAATAATTTTTTTATAATTTTTTCTTTAAATAAATTTTTATTTTATTAACAATTTTTTTAAATATTTTATAAATTTTTTCTATTCAAAATAAACAAAATTTTCTTCTTATGGAATTTTTCAAAAACTTCCAAAAAAATGTCGCCGCAAAAAAACTTATTTTTTGATAACATTTCTAAAAGAAACTATTTGAAAAAATTTTTTTATGTACAAAATTGTCAAGGAATTTTATAATTTTAGAATATATAAAAAACGATTCCTTAAGTTTCTTTTTTAACGTTGAAACTGTAATGGGCAGTTTTTCACTACCAAACGATATTCAAAAATCAGCGCACAAAACAGTCATGTAACAATCCAATACAAAATTGTCGTTAAAACACACTCCTCCACTGTTTGCTAATTCCAATTTGCGCCGACAAGTTTCAAATCGAAAGACTTGGATTTGCCAAAATTGACGATGCTATAACCATGATTGTGTATTTAATTCGACCACTGGGATCTCGATGGTACGGTCTTTGTGCGATACTGACATAGAGCAATGGATGCTACCACTGCACTATCCAGATCCTCATTTCGGTATCCCAAACATTTCAATAATATTAAATATTTATCTGCCAAATTAAAAAAAAGCAATCACACAGAAAAAAGGTTATACGTTTGTGTATTAATGTATACTTTCAATTCAAATGTACCAACGCACAGTGCGTCGATCCCATAGAGCGAATAGACAAAAATTGAAGTATTGGTCCCAAAGTTTTGAAATTTGATACACTACTATAAAATATTTAATATTTAAGAAATATTCTATTTTATGAAAAATTCAAACAAAGGACACGCCTTTTGCCCATATATGGTAAGGACGAAATTTTCAATTTTAGCTGCATAACTGCACAGAAAGTTGTAAAAACCCGAAGATTATTAACATCCCATACTTTTGAGATCATTTTTATTGTGATTGACGCAAGGACTCTAGATCCTGTCATATATCCTTTTTCGAAAAAAAGCTATAATTCTAGCAAAAGTTATCCGATTCTCATTAAATTTGGTATGGTATTTATTATATGTGATCTTCTCCGAGAAAAGGGACCTAGTGTGACGAAAAACAAGTTTGGACTTAGTAGCTTCTGGTTTTTTTTGCTACGCCTTCAACTTTCTTGGGATAATAGATTTACTGCTGATGTTTAAATCTATATAAATTAAAAAGTTATCAAATATATAAACCCCTTGGTGTCGAACGAGCCCAGCCATTGCACAGAGGAGTATTTGACCTGAAAAGCTGGCCAAAAAGGCGAAACTGAATTTTAAGAAATCGTAAAAACTAAGTACGCAGCTCGACAGACAACAATATTTTACATTATAGTGTAAATTTTTAAGACTTTTAGTTGCGATTTGTAGCTCTGAGACCCTGCTAAAGTCAGGAAAGTGAAGAAAATTATATGAGATTTAAATGTTTTTTTTTTGGGTTTCTGGATGTTTTTATGATATTTTTTTACGGCTAAACGAATGAAGGTTTAACAATGATTTTTTTTTCACTGAAAGGTTTGATCAAAAGTAATTTAAAAAAAGAAAAAAAAAATTTAAATATGTTGAATATTCATGTTGAAACAATTCGTTCAAAAACTAAAAAAAAAATTATACACTTTTTTTGCAAAAAAAAAGAAAAAGAAGAGGTTTTTGAAAGTGAGGTTAGCATCTCTACGAATTATGTTTGATACCACAATAAAATTTGGAATCTCTTATTTTAGAAACAAAAAAAAAAGTTTGCGCAAGTTTGCGCCATTATTTTTGACGATTTTTTTAAATTTTCACATTTCTTCCATTTTTGCTCATCAGGCACCTTTCCTTATACATTTATATCGTCATTAACTTTTATTTATTTTGAATTATTGATTTTAACTGTTATTCACATCACTTTTAACACTTTACAATGGTAAAACCTGTCTATAATTATAAATTTGAAAAATTCTTTATTATCGTTAATGTCCCACGCATCCCCATAAAGGATATTTTTATATACCTGCTCCACAAAACATTATATGTTAAACCGTACCTAATAAGAATAATTATTAAAAGCATTTATCACAAAAATAAGTTTACAAAAAATAAATACCGGTATATAAAAAATACATGGGCACCCAGGTATCAGGCTACCATCCAATTGTCAGAAGAAGCTGCCGGGGCCAGAAATAAGCCCTTACGATTATATCGTACGAATTATTCGAGGAAATTCAGCAGAAGCGATACAAATCGAGATGTCCTGAATAGGTTATTTCTGACCAGTGACCCTTTTATAAGCAGCAGTACGCAAAGAGAACGGGTAATTAAAAAAATCTTTTTCATCAGAAACTATCACACTTCTTCTTCCTGACACCGATGATGCAGCTAATGAGGATATACATACGACATAATAATTATTAAGGAATTTTTATTAGATTAACTTTTCCGTATATTAAGTATTTAATAATATAAAATAAATATAATAAAGCCTTTTTTCATAAAAAATACTTTTTTATAAGAGCCTTACAATTTTCAAAAAAAAATTTTTTTTAATTAGACCGTAAATCATAATATGAATGCATATACATATAGGTACAGTCTGTCAAGAATGAGTTTATACCTTTAAAATCAACATTTGTTAATTGAGTTTTACTATTTATACCGACTTTTATTCCGTAGGAATGTGGCTTTTGGAAAAATCTTAAAAATTTAAATTTTTGGTTCTTACATTTTTTTTATAGCATTTTGAAAACTAAAAATTTGAAGAATTTTGCAGGAAATTTTTTTTTTTTTCGTGATTACAGTTTTAATAACTGCGAAATAGTAATAGATAGAAAAGAAATGTGTTTGGTTAGTTTAAGCAAAATTTTCCAGTGCATCTTCTGATCTTCCTGCTATTAAAATCGGAGAATCCGTTTTCAAGTTATGACAAAATATATTAGGCAACCCAACGATTTAGAGAGTGAAATATGCCACGCCTTTAACAGAAAATCCTTACGTACTAGAGAAAAACGGAAAACAGATTTGAATTAAGGGCATCAAAATCAATATAGTTCACATACATTTATTTCTAGTAGAGACAAAAAATTTTTTTTTGCGCAGTGTACTTTTGTTGCGCAGTGTAATTTTTTTAAAATCTGCCACTAGATTTCTTATATCATACTACACCTAAAACTATCAAATAACTAGAACTTTTAATTCAAAAAACACGTTTAATAATTTTGACCAGCTTTTCAGGCCAAATACTCCTCTCTGCATTGATGATATTATTCTATGCAAAGAAAATGCTCTATAATTCAAATTTTTTAAAAAAATATTGGAATTTCGTTCTCCATTTTTGAAAAAATAATTGCCATAGTTGCCAAAAAAAAACCATTACCACAATTAGCATCAAACTTTTGCCCCTTCATATGACCAAAGTTAATTAACTATTAACGTACATGCATACATTCATTTCAATTAATCCCAACAAGCGTTATTAAGTTAAAATAATAAAACACAAAAACATACCGTTAGCTAATGGCATTAATAACTAAAGCATTTAAATATTTATATAAAAAATCTAAATTATATAGAAACTGGTATAAAGTTAAAAGTTTCTTAAGCTCAAGTCACGCAAATATTTTACAGGCAGCTATTTTTAACGCAGGAAAATTTTAAGCAGAAATTTAACAAAATGACAGCCCTCTCACCTAACTGACGTGCAAAAGTGTAAAATTATGTGAAAATTATTGAAACTAAACACATTTAGCTTAAAACCCAATATTTATACGTAAATCCTATCAACGGTCAAAGGACATTCCATTCTACTTAACAATGTACCGATAAGAGACCAAACATATTTATATTAAACAAATGGTGTCTAAAGGTCCTTAGCGGTTTAACGAGTTTCCGGTTTAGCGTTTTTTTTTTTAATTTTTCTAAACAACCCCTTTTTATGTTTAATTTAATTTTACTTCATAATAATGGTGGCAGCGGCGTCAGTAGCATAAAAATGAATGAATAAACATGGCGTTAAATGTTACTTTAAGCCATTAACATTTTCGAAAATAAAGTTAAAACTAGAAAAACAATTAAAAAAATTTTATTTATGTTTTTTTTTTATGTGGACGTGTGTGTGTAGGTAATTAAATACGATGCTGGTTGTTGAAAATTTGTTTTAATTACACTAAGCATTCCATGCAACTGTTAGTTGAGGTTGTATGTAGTTGGATTGTGTTAAGGAACTTAAAAGGGTTTTCAAACACTTTCAACTCAACTACCGGCAATTGGAGTGTTTTTACTCATTCTAGATGACAGAGTATAAAAGGAACGAGAAAATCTAACGCTATTTTTTGCAAATTAAGGAATTTTTCTTCTTTTAAATGAACTGAAGACTTTCTTTGTCTAACCAACGAGTTTAATTAAGGAGCCGGCATTGATCACACTTCATAGAAAAACACTTTAAGCGTCATTATTACAACTTGCCACTAGTTGAAGTTAGGAAGGACTTGACCAGCAAAAATGGAATTAACTATGAGGAAAAAATCCAAAATGGCGTCCTAGATTTAAAGGCGTATGTATGAATCAAATATAGTAGTCACTGTTTTGTCCCCTTTAACCCCACAATATTGGCATCAATTGAAAAGGTTTTACCAGTGAAATACAGTAAACTATTAAAAATTTATAAAATTTAAGATGGCGTCTGAAACAAAATGGCGGAAATTTTTTTAAACCCATCAATATGGGCATCAAATGAAAGGACTTGACTAGTAGAATACAGGTAACTGCTTAAAAATTCAAAGTCGAATATGGAGACGCAAATAATAAATAAAATGGTGTTTAACATGAAATCTCAAATCTAGGCTAAGCTACGAAATGGTCATTATACCTAAATATGTACATGATAGTGAAGGTTATTACCAAATTCGGCACGGTCCTATAAAGCACGCTTATTTGTTATGGTACTTCTTGTACGCTTAGGAAGATTGAATTTTGAAATTAGTGACTAGTGCTTTAGGTAGGTAGGTAGGTAGGAAAGGGGGATTCAGAAAGCAGTATCTGCCTCCAACACCCATACTCGGAGACCAATGAGGTCCATTGCGTTAAGTGCTTCAAGGTGAGACTGAAAATGTTATCGGCGACTAAAAAGGTACTTTTTCGCATACTTATGGTACTTTCTGTAATTGCTAGGTTATTAAGCTAGAATTTTTAAATTAGACTTTAAAAATATTATGGCCGACAAAAAATATACGTTTTCACAATTTTATGGTACTTTTTGTACTCGTTTTTTCTTTGAATATAGAGAGAATTCTGAAATTAAGTCAGGGTTAATGTAAGTTGTTTTTAAAAAATTATAGAAAAGGACCAAAAGTCTTGTTTCTTATTTTTTAAGTAACTTTTTCAATTTCTGAGTTTATGGATCTAAAATTTTAAAGCTGAGAAGCATTCATTTTGGCTGAGGCATAAGATGATTGGGGCAATAAGAAAAGCTTTATTTAACTTAATAAATACATTTTTTTTTTTAAAGTAAATAGTTCTCCACTTCATTTTTATAAATAAAATTAATTAAAGAAACAAGTTGACATATTTTTATTAAAAAATTATTTCGTATTCAAAAAAAAGGAACTTTTGTTTTGAATAACTAGTAAAAACTGTTCGAAGAAGCGAAGAAGCGTATATATTGCAAGTGTGTTTATATTCTCAAATTTTCCTATATGGGCTTCTGCCTGCAAAAGTTTTTTCAAAAATCTATCGGCATGAATTAATTCTTTGAAAGAACGTTTAGAGAAAAAACTTGAAATAATTGCATTTAAAATAAAAAACTAGTTCTTCGTTTTTACAAGTATCTTGTTAATTAGCAGCCTTCATAAAAATCCAACCACTAAAATAATTTTAATTTAAAATCGGGGATGAACAATATCATTTCTCATATTAATTCAAACTCAAATAAAACACATATAAAAATAAATACACACATACGCATTAAATAAACGTATTCAATCGAAAAAATGGAAAAAGTTGTTCAAGGCTAAAGAACCAAAGTATTCAAAAGTGCGGCCACCGCAACAACTGCCAACTACAAACAATTAAAATATTTCTAATAAACATGACAACTTTTTTCTTTTTTTTTTTTTTTGTTAATGCGCCATGAATAATTTATGAGGATTTTAAATGTTCTGTACGCAATTGTGTAGATTTTAAGAAAATCGAATTATTTTTGTGTTTTTTTTTTTTGTTCTCTTCTTTTGGAAAAGTGGTGGTAAAAGGGCAGCACATGTGTTGGCAATAATTGAATTTGTAACAAAATTTTGATTTTGAAGGGCTTTTCCAAATTAAAATATTATTTAATTAGAAAGTTTCTCGTTTATTAGGGGGAGAAATTTAGAAATGTTTGTTCAAGTACGTACTTATCTAGTGTTTATAATGAGATAGGGGTACTCTAATGGCCTGTAATTATATGTGATATACTAATTAAATTTAAAATAATTAACCCCATATTTTGGATAATTATTACTTTATATGTATTTAGTATTATACGTCATTTAAAATTATAGTCAATTAATATTTTTAAGAACTCTAGCTTGTACCCGCGACTTCGTCATACTAGTTGTCGGGATAAAAGGTAGACTTAGTATAAATCTAGGTTGTTATTTATATGTTTGTAAAATTTAATTTAATTCCACGCAGCCACTTTTGCGTGATTGAGTAACAAACATCCAAACATAAAAACATTCACATTTATTATATTAGTAGGATTATATAAAAATATTTAATATTAATGTGGAAGAATAGAAATAAACTCCAACTAGTCAAGGGCCATACAGAGCAAATTTCACTCATAATTTATAGGTGAGAAAGAGCGAAACAAATTATGGAAGCGAATAATGAGCACTGTTGGGTTCTAGAAATTTTAAGATTGTAAAGGGTAGTCAAATTCGAAGGGCCGATTTTGATTTTAAATAAAACACAAATTATTTAGGAAATTATTGTCATTTCTTTTTATTATGATAATATTAAAATGGTTCTATTATGTATGGAACAAAATGCCGGCCAAATAGGCGCCGCGACCTCGGCGGCACACCTCCATCTGATGGTCCGAATTTTCGATGACGCTGAGGCATAATTGAGGTTCTATGCCGTTAATGTGCCGAATTATCTTATCTATGATTGACGAAGTTTCGAATGGTCAAGAGGCTTTAGTTCTTAAGTCAATTGCACCTTGTAAGCGTGTAAATGCAAGTCTTTATGCATAATGTTTATCAACGACGAGCGTGAGAAGTGAACTTATTGAGCATTTTGATTTGAACACCTATTATCATAATAAGCCTGAATAACTTTACCGCGTGTATCTTTGCATGGTTCAAATTGTGTTAGTCTGAAATGTCAAAAGAAATGCAGAAAAAACTTGACGTTTAGGTGTGGTTCTCATTCTGCATGGGCCCTTAAAATTTAACCACCCTATACCATATTAATCAAAATAAAATTTAATCATATTTTTTCAATACACACAGACTAGACAAACTAGAGTCAATTGAACGTTTTAAGGTCAATATTCGTGATGTCATTACCGAGGTACAATCCCATACACTCGAAAACTAGTCGCATAGTATCCTAAATGTCTTATTGTTTCAAAATTTCAAAACGGTTTAAAAATGATTGTATTGTTTATGGTAAAAATTTTATAAAATTTATTTTTGCTTTTATCGACCTTTTATTTTAAACTTTATTTTATATTAGTTGAGCTTGAGGTCAAAAAATTAAGTTAAAAATATTTGTTTATTTATTTATTTTTAAATTTTCAATATTTCGCCTACCATCGGTTGGCATCATCAGGAATAATGAGTATAATAACTAAACGTAATCTATCAAAATTTAGTTTAATATTAAATGTTGATAGATTACGTTTAGTTATTATACTCATTATTCCTGATGATGCAAACCGATGGTAGGCGAAATATTGAAAATTTAAAAATAAATAAATAAATAAAAATTTTATGATTTTAAAGAATTTTAAACAATAATGACATTATAACAAAACCACACTTAAGAAGATACCTTATGAATTCAACAATGGTATTCAGAAGAAATTATAATTGTCATAAAATCGCAATGTCTTAAATTTATCATTCATCGAATAAATGTGCTATGGAAATAAGTAAAAAATAAGAAGTCAAATTTAAATTGATCCCTGGGGATCAATTTTCATTTGATGAAACAATTTAATGAAAAGTTTTTATATACACGCAAAGAAAAAATATGGTTGTGGTAACCATAATCGAAGAGCAACATACTATGATTGAATTGTATGATTATGTTTAAAATAATAATGGTTACCAGTTATCATTATTATGTTTAATTTAAGCATCATTTAATAATCATATATATGACTACAATTAAAATCGACAATCTTTGCTTTTTTACGGCAAATTATTGTCTTTTGCTGTAACATTCACATATTGCTTGTACTCACCAAATTAATTGCAATTTTTTACCAATATTTATTTACATTTTCTCGTTTATTTTTAAATTTTCTTTAATTTTTCAAAATGTTTGTTCCTTTTTTGACATCTCAAACTTTTAAAATAATAAAAATTTATTCAGCAAGAAGAAGAACAATTGAAATCAAATTATAATTAAAAAAATCATAGCTTGATTATTGTGTTGTCTCAGCTATTACTTAATGATTATTTTTAATTTATAATGATTTTGAATAAAATGTTATTTTTGTCAAATTAATTTTTTTTAAATTATATTTTTTTTTAAATGATAACCATTTTGAAATTTTTACGAAAAGTAATCATTAAATGATACAATTCAAACAAATGCTTGATTATCGTGACAAAATATATGATGAAATGAAACAAATATAACTATTACTTGTTTTCGACAACCAAATATTGTTTTAGAAAAAATAATATGACCGTCGTGATCATGTCGTAACCATGGTTTTTCTTTGCGTGTAACAAATGGTATGGCGGCACCATATGATATGATGATACCAAATCTTTTCACTTTACAAATCGAGATTTGAGCTCTGTTCATACACTTCGTGATTTGCCAGACTTTTGATTAAAAGACTAGATATCGAACTCTGATTCCTTTATATAGATTCCATATCCCATTTTGTTTCCATCCATAAGGCAACAAGTCTACACGACAAACTGTGTTGCTATTACATTTATTCAGAAGTGTTTACCCTGTATCAAATCTAAATACATAATTTGTTTCTTTTTGTACCGCTTCCAAATATGTACCATTTCTGTGTGATATTTTTAACCCTTCCGTACAAGTAAAGCTCTTAAAAGGGATACAAAAGTTTTTCTTCAGGTTTAGTATGCTCCATTCATTTAAAAGTTTTTAAAAACAAAAAACAATTGATTGATTCATCAATTGATTTCAATCAATTTAAATCAATTCTATAATCAATTTCCATCCTGAAAAAATGTTAAGTGTAATAATCTATATATGTAGAAGTTCGATAACAACGTTGATTTTGATTTTGATATTTACAGAAAATTTTCAATCAATTTCGTAAACCCTTAGTATTGAAAATAATAATAATTTTTTCATCTTAATGAGTGAATAAAAAGACTCACAAAACTTATTAAGAAATTTACTTTTCGAAGCAGTAACAACTTGATTGTAGTTTTGCTTAAATTTCAAAAAAAACATGATTAATTGAAAAATTTTAAGCTCTGCATAAAAATAACACATA
This sequence comes from Phyto melanocephala, assembly GCA_941918925.1. NCBI lineage: Eukaryota > Metazoa > Arthropoda > Insecta > Diptera > Rhinophoridae > Phyto > Phyto melanocephala. The sequence goes on from OW799237.1 coordinate 111,380,285, forward strand.
CACACACACTCCCATAAAAAGCAAAATGCAGCAAACGAAATTGGAAAAAAAAAAATAAAAAAAAAAATTCAAAGTCCCAGCAGCCAATTATACCAAAAAAATCTTCAAAACAACGGCCATGCTGAATTCTTAAGGTTTCTTGATTTTGTTTTATTCTATTTCTTCACAACACACACTGTACGAAACGTGTAACCAATACTTGCACATTTTAACAAAGAAAACATCCTTTTCGTTTTAAGATCTCTTTATACATAAATGCCTGTATGCAAGTACTAAAGGAATATTTGAAACTTTATTATAGAGATGTGAATGTGCTGGATGTTGTCCAAAATGTATTTACACCCAAATGTGTGGAGGAAACAAAAAACGCAACAACAACAACAAAAGAGTAAACGAGTCAACATTAATTCAAATATCAATAAAGCAAAAGAAGGGGGCATAAAGATGGAAGAAAAGTATTTAAAAACCACAACATAAAACAGATTTTTACCTGTCTGCCCATTAAAGAAGACCCAAAGATGCAGGAGCAGCAGATACAGATCCAGATACATTTATGTATGCACCCATTAACATTGCCAGTCAATAAGTTTTACGCAGTAAGACGACTTGATTGCGATACAAAACACCAACAACAACAAAAGTAAAAGAAGAGCTCAATTAACAGAGCAACCACGGCAGCAGTTAAAGCTATGACAACACACAAACACAAAAAAAGAAGAAGATCGGATTCGGGTTTCTTAGGAAATGAAAACACACTCACACATCATCATTATCATCCTAAATAATTTTGAATGGAATGGCGTAAAATGTTAAAAATTTATTTTAGACGATGCCATACATTGAGATATGCCTTTTGGGTTTATATGTGTGTTGCGAATGTTAATGTAGCCAAACCGGGCTGGCTATTGGGATGGTTGTTGGCCTGTTGATTTGTTTTTTTTCTTCTCATTTTTTAAGTGGCTTGTTGGTGTTGGCTGGTCCTTAAAATTTATTACAAACAACAACAACAATAACAATACCAACACTAGCTCCACCACCACCATCACTAACTTCATTATCAGGCACAAAAGTGTACAAAGCACGATTTTTCCTCTACGTCAACTACCTTCCACTGATTGCCTTCCGTGAGAAACAAGAACATTTTTTTTACTCGTTTGGTTTTTAAAATGAATTTAAGTTGGTTCGTTTGTAAAACGAAAACGTTAATTAAGATTATGAAGTCATAAGAAGTCTCCATCCATGTCGTTTGTTGTCGTCGTCATCATCTTAAATTATTTAATGGTTTTGTTAATGTTGTTATTGTTGTTGTTGGCCAACACATGCAACCATTACAGCAGCCCAGAAAACAAGGCAACTAATACATGTAAACAGACAGACAGACAGACAGACAGGCTGACAAAGAATAATTTCAAGTTTTAATTTAAGTTTGCACTTGAAGAAACATTTGTAAAGGGTCTTAAGATTTTCTTTATATTTCTTACATTGCGAGGGAATCGGAAGTTTTCAATTTCCTTTGATTATTTTCAGTGCATGGATTGTGATGAACTTGTTGACAGAACTCCATTGAAGGGTGAATTCTATACAAGCTGTCATCTTAAATACGTTGTAGACTTCAGTCTATATTATTTTCAGACCGTTTTTGCATTCCCTAATATTAAGGCACTAACTTTTCCAACAATGTTGCCATATTTTTATTAAATGCATTTTATGCATTTTGTACACAAAACAATTTTCATTATTTAAGATTTCGACGTCGTCATTGTTTTGTTTTTGAGTCGGCATTACTTTCTTGTCTGTTTAATATATTAAAGCAAGCAACGTCATCACAAAACCAATTTATTATTTATTAAATGCTTATTTGACAGATGTTGTAGAGAAATTTGTCAAATTTCCTTTCGCCTTTAACAAATGTAAAATATTTTTTAGGAATACGGCAGTTAATATTCAAACAGAATTCCGGCGTAGCGTATTTTTTTATACAAATCGCTAACTAAAATACGTCGCTGATTTCATTCGCTAAACAGAGTAAATTTTATTTTCAAATCATATTTCTTTATGCCCATTTCAAGATCTCAAGTCGGCCAACAATGTTGCCATATTTTATTTATATTTTTATACACTTGAAAACAAACAAATTTTTTTGTTGTTTTTTCGCAACGATAAATAGGAACAAACGAAAATTTTACTGTCAAGTGATAGTATTTTATATTATTACTCTCGTTTTAATTACTCTTCATGTTTCTTTAACAGTTCTTTTCAAGGCCCAGAAATGTTTTAGTAGTTATAATGTTGCGAATGACTGAATGACGGGAATATCCACGGGAGTATTGGTATATTTGTCAGGCGGCACTCTTGTCACTCAGGCCGTACATTGCTACGTCTGATTTAGTTGGCCAATGTAAAAAGGAACTGTAAAGGATTGGTCAGCGGGCTGACGTTACTCTAGTTTGGATTCCTGCGCATAAGGGCCACTATGGTAACGAGCGGGCTGATGAGCTAGCCAGGAGAAAATCTGCTTTGGATATCTCTAACGCAATTGCAGTTGCAATCCCGTTAGGGACTATTAAAAGCAGAATCTCCAGACTCTTTCTCCGGAAGGCTGATGACAGGTGGCGTGGGCTAAGCACATGTAAGGTGGCACGGCTTACGTGGCCCTCTTTTGATGCACGACGTACATTGCAACTTACCAGTCGAAGTAGGAGGGACATATCGAGGTTGCTGTCAGTATTGACGGGTCACTGGATGTTAGGCAAACATGCAAGTCGACTTGGAGTTCCATCGAACGACCATTGTCGCAGCTGTCTGGATAGAGAGAAGGAGGAATCGGTTTTCCACCTTCTCTGCGAATGTCCTGCACTGGCGGCTAAAATACATAGATTTCTGGGTGAGCATATATATTGGATGGCCTCTCTGCGATATCTGAAGTTGGACTGAATTATCTACTGAGATTCCTCACGACCACGGGGTGGATCTAGTACCCTTACTCTTGGATTTATTCTGAAATACATTAAAAGCTGACGAGTGATGTGGTCCTGTCAAAACGGAGTCATATAGACTCTACTTGACTGTCGGCATGCAGCGAACTACCACTTAAACCAACCAACCAACCATAATGCTGCGATAACCAGCTTTAGTCACAATTTAGCTTGTGTCTGTAAGCAAAGCAATAAATAGGGGATAAATTTCCTTCCATAATTATTACTTACAAGTCATGTTAAAGTATCTTGCTTAAGAGTTCGGACTAAATAATCTTTATCACAGAGTAATTAAATATCGTTAGTTAATACAGGTGGTATCGAAGAACATATGCATAAATAGAAAATATGTGTATATTTTGCGTTCGAGTTTTTTTCTCGAGCTTTGGGTAGCCCAAAGCCCGCAGTTTCTCCACATTTACAAGCATCAGTCATGCAACCATCACTCTCTATTACTGTTGAGAAAGTAACAGAACCCAGAAACTTTAGTGGTTGCCCAAAGTCGGAACAAGGTCGTGAAACAAACAATAAACCACTTCCGATGCTGTTGGGAATAAAGGTCCACACCAGCACATGTACTCCAAAGAGACCTTACCAATAACCAGTCTAAAAGAAGCTATAGGAACTTACAAATGATCGTGCTACCAAATAGCTCTCGGGTCAGCCTCTATAAAATTCTCTGACCTAATTTAACTCTTCTAAGTCTTAACTAAAAGCAGCCATAGTTGTTGGTCTCACCTCTCTACCACATACTGACAATACACCAAACCTTATATTAACCAAGGAAACATGCGCCCCAGGAAAAGCAACCAATATATTAAGAAAGTCCGTTCAAAGGACGAGCACAAGCTTAAACTTTTTTACTAGTCCCTTTAACCTGCGATTTATTTAGATGGTAACCACAGCCATGCCAACTCCGCAATACTAAACAGTCCATAACAATAACCGTGGATTATGTGGTCAGTTGTGAGATGAACTCCCTCAAATTTTGACCCTGATTATCCAGAGGCCTTAACAGCCGTGATAAAATAATAACAAGGAGAAAACTATACACCCCCGGGCGGGGAGTATAGAAGTATTAGAAACTATTCCAACTACTTTTTTTTACAGTGTAGCAACAACATGTTTTTTTTTTTGTAATCAGCTTAAAATTGGAATTGGTTGTTATTTTCGCTTGATTTTTTTTCTCTTAAATTTTTTATTTGTCCATTTTATATGTTGCAAAGGCGACACGCCACGCATATGCAAGTGATGCTTACAAACGAACAAACACAGCTACATACAACAATAACAAGAAATAAAATATGCTACTTCAAACGAACAAACAAACATCACACAACTAACAGCAGCACTACACCATCATCAGTTGGTAGCAGTAGCAGCAGCAACAAAATCTAAAGAAACTAATAGCAACAACAATAATATAAACAATATCAGTCGTCGGTGTGGGGCACTCAAGTAAAACGATCTTCACACGACTCGATTTTTAAGTCAACAACTTGATTTTCCAGCAATAACAAGATTAAATTATTTAATTTTTTGCCTCATTTGCAATAACAGCAACAACAAGGCAGTAACTTACAACAATATCGACGGCATTAGTTACTTACAAGTAACTGACGACACCAAGCAAACTTGAAACAGAGAAGCAGCAGCAACATCATTTTTTTTTTGCAGCGTCCTCATCCTGTAAAGAATTTTAAAGAGTTTTTTCTATTTATTTTATTGTCCGTTTTCTTTACGATCTTGGTAAGAAGTTAAAATAAATGTTAAAAAGTTTTTTGTTTTATTTTCTCATTTGTATCAGTTCTCATTGTCGTTTCGTTAATCATAACATGTTGCACGGCATGCAGTACTAGTTGTTGCATGTTGTTGTGGATTTACTTAAATTTGCCTCCACATACTTATTAATCCTGTGGCAGCAATTAAAAGGCTTGTAAAGTTAACCTCAGCAAAAAACAACGACAACAACAAAATGTAGTAAAAAACAGCCAGTCAGTCAGCATGGACCCATTAAAAATATTAATTTTCATTTCTCATTTTCATTTTTTTTCTAGAGCTTTAAAAGAGTTTTTTGCTGCGCCTAATATCAATTTTAAGCCTTAGCTGAAGAAAGTATAAAAAATAGTTTAAATTATATTTGAATAACTTGGCCGGCCCTTAAGGGGTTAAGGTAAAACGCTTTTAACTTGATCCAATTTAATGGGGACTTATAATTATGCAGCAATGAAACTCTAAGTTGACTTGCCTTTTAAGTCTTGAAAAATCACTGAGAATTGATTTCGCTTTTTTGCCATGTTTTACTTACACATTGATTAACGAAAAATAAAGAGCGGGAGGGAGAAAGAGAGAGAGCAAAAGTATAAAAAATATTTTGACTTTTAAACCTCTTAAGTCATAATATTTATGTTTTATTTTTTATTTACAAAAACACTTTTAAATCGATGAACTAAAATTTTCGCTTAAAATGTGCAAAAAAAAACGTTAAAGGAAATAAATCAATATTTTATGTTTGGTTACACAAAGCTGGAAAGGAAAAATATTTTTGCATTAATAAGCCATAAACTATAATTAAAACTTCATTACATTGAGAAAAAATTACTTTCCAAAATTGACATTTTCCCTTTAAAACATCCCATTGGCATTGCTTTTAATACACTCTCTATTTTATTTTGGCTATTTTCCTCTGCTACGCTCCAGAGTGTGGTAAGTTTGGCTATACACAGCAAGAAAAATGAAGTTCTAAATCCAAGAATTAATTCTTAATTTCAGCCGAAATTGTGCTTAAAAATTCAAGTACGATTTATCTCTGGTTGGTTGTTTTTTTTACAGAATCAAGTACAAGACTATTAAAATCGTATGTTTTTATAATTCTCATTTGGTTTATCATACTTTTGCTATAAGTAATAACGTTTACAACAATATCACAGTAGCAGTTTACGAGTTAACTTACGTTTCATGTTTTATCCGTTATTTTTCTTTTTTAGTTCTTATAAAACGTATCGCTAAAGAAATGTCAAAGCGTAAGTGGTGAAGATGCTGCAATACGCAGCGATCAAACCAAGTTACGAATTCTTCAAACAAGCACATCTTTTGATTAATTCAATTTCATTTATACTTGAATAAATCTATTTTTAAGCTTACGTGGTGAAGCACGATTTCGGCCTTTAATTAAGCTAATAATTCTTAAAATCAAACTATTTCGGCTTAACTGTTCCTAAAATTATGAAATTCGTTCTTGTCCAGTGTTGCCGTTTTCACTGCGATCGCAGTTTTTCACTGCGATTTGCCCGTCGTCACTGCGTAACTGCGTTTTTTTTAATATCACTGCGTTTTTCAGTTTTTGGTAGTTTTCCTCTTTTTTTTGATCAACAACGCCTTAACATGATTTTCCTCAAACGTGTTTAACACGTAAGTTTGTAAAGGCTATAACACAACGAGATAAAGGTCAAAAAAGTGTTAAAAAAGTGGAAAAATTTCCTTTTTTTGTCCAAAAGAAAACGACATTTTTTATCTCTCGTCACTGCGCTTCATTGCGTTTTTTTTTCTATTTCACTGCGAAAAAAAGTTGGTCGGCGGCAACACTGTTCTTGTTACATTCGTTCTTAAATCAAGCATTTTATACTTTGTCTAAGAAAATCCGTACTTACGCTACTTCTGACACCGCTACGGCTTAATTTAAGTACGGATTATTAGATTTGTTTTTTTTTTTTTGAGTGTACTAGAACTTACTACTACCTTAACTAAATATTTTATCTATCTATTTTTCTTTGAGTCAGTGGTGTCGCCTGTCTTCTGTGGTGGGGATATATCTGTGGCTTGGCGCTAAAAGGGCCAATGTCACTTTTTGGCTCTTTTGAGTTAATCATTGCATTAGATTTGTTTTCTTGCTCTATTTCATTATGGTAAAACAGCTTAAGTCATACTTAACCCAGAACAGCTTCATAAACAAAATGCTGGCCAATGTCACTATAAAAGCACCTATAAAAGTTAAAGTTCAATTCCAATTTTCTCAAAAGGAAATATTTTGACATTGGCTCTTTTAGCTCCAAGCCACAGATATAATGCTCACCCTTGGATCCGATCTTTCGTTTTCTCTTCTTGATGCTTTATCAATAAGAGAAGCCTAATTGCTCACTTCCCAAATTGTTTTCTTACAACGACTCGAGGAGTGTTTGCTCACCGCTATTAGCCACTGACTGGTACTAGATTATTTGCCTCTGCACCATAACTTTTATTATACCCTTCAGTCAAAAGTGAAAAAGGATATATATAGGTTTGTCATTCCATGTAAAATTTCTACAATTTTCATTTCCGACCCAATAAAGTACAGGGTGGGGCAAAAGTCGCGAAGGGGTTTAAAACAGTCTTAATTTTTTTAATTTTTAATTTAATTTTTTTTTTACAAAATAATAAAATATGATATTGGGAGATTTTTTAAATTTAGATGTGAAAGATTACGTCACGTAAGTGAGCACCATTTTCAGCCTCGCAAAGTAAAGCTCTTTTAATAGCATTTTCCATGACACAAGTCAGAGTATCTGGCTGCAACGCTCTTATTTCGGCTCGAATATTCTCTTTGAACTGTGCAAGTGTTCTGGGTTTATTGATATACCCCTTGTCTTTCAAATATCCCCAAAGGATATAATCTGGTGCTGTTAAATCCGGCGAACGGGCAGGCCAATTGAATGTTGAATTTTTGGAAATTAAACGTTCGCCAAAAATCTGCCTTAGGAGCTGCATAGTGGCTCGAGCAGTGTGTGCAGTGGCCTAATCTTGTTGGAACCACATCTCTCGATTGTCAGAAAGAGTTGGCCTTAAAAAATTTTGGACCATATCTCGATATCGCTCCCCATTTGCCGTTACATCATTTCCATCGTTATCTTCCTCAACACTCTCCATAACGCGTTGAATATTTGCTTCACTAATTACAGAATGTGGTCTTCCGCTTCGTAGAAGATCCCTCACTGAGCCTTGTTTCTGAAAACGTGTCACTAAGCGTCGAATCATTGATTCGGATGGTGAATTCCGCACATTAAAATGACGACGATAGGCTCGTTGAGTTTGAATTATTGATCGATGATGCTCAAAATAAAGTTCTATGATTTTGGTTCGCTGGATAACGTTGTAACCTTCCATAATTAATCTGCCAGATTTATTTTACAAGTCCTAAAAAGAAAAATAAAATAAAAATAAACTAGAAAAGTTATTAATTTTTTAAATCCCTCGCGACTTTTCCCCCACCCTGTATATATTTTCTGAAAGCTCATGAATAGGGAAGTCGATTAAGCCATGTCAGTCTGTCCGTGTGTATGTTGAAATCAACTTTTTGAAGCCCGTTGACATCGCCTGGAACCGCGTGAGGCATTAAAATATCGGTAGCAGATCGGTATCGAAAATCAGAAAAATCGATACATAAACAACTGAGATATGAGGAAAAAACCAAGACCACCTCGTTTTTTACACACATAACAACAACATACATACAAACATGTTATACTGTTGAGAGTGAACGTGGCATCGAATTCCAGCTAAGCCAAAAAAAAATTTTTTTTTTTTTATAATTTTTTATTTTTTATAGTTTTTTTTTTATTTTATTTTTTCTTTATTTTTTTAATAATTTTTTTTATCTTTTCTTATTTTATTGTTGAACTTTTTAACAAAGACTTTATTAATTTTTAGTTTGGCTCTAGTTCATTTTATTATTAAATGATTATTATTAATGATTAGAAATTTAATAATAAAATGAACTAGAGCCAAACTAAAAATTAATAAAATTTTTTTTATCTTCTTTTTTTTATTTTTTTGAAACATCATAGTACGTAAACTGAATTTATAATTTTACGATGGAATGTTTTTATTTATGTATGTTTTTTATATGTATGTACGTATTTCATATGAGATGAATAGTGATACAAACAATTGTTATTGCTTGACTACACGTTATGAAGGGTATATAAGATTCGGCAAGGCCAGATAAAGCACTCTTTCTTGTTTTTTTATTCTTCTTAGATTTTTAGTTTGATTGGGTAACAGCCTTTTCAACAAATAGGGTGTGAAGCAGTGTACAGAACCCGATAACTACAATTTAATTCAGACCCTCCCTTCCGCTACCTGGCACTAGTCCGATGGGAGTTAAAATAAGCAAAGCGACTCCACACATTTTGGCACAGTTTACCTCCCATCTATACATATTTACTTAGGCTACGCTACTCCTGAAGATTATGCTTTAGTTCGATAACTTTTGAAATTTGTATATGCCTTTAATGTGTAGTTTTTTCAACCCTTAAAAATCTTCGGAATAAATGTTGCCAACTTTCAAATAGTATCGGATGATAATTGCCTTCTTTTACATAAAAAGAAAACCAATCAATCTTACGATACGAAAGTAATTAGAATTACAAAAAAAAACGCTCCAGGGAAATATCACCCATTTTAGATGAATGTAGAGAACTTGAACTATTACACATGACGTTGTTTATCAGTCTTCGAAACATTTGATATTTTCAAAAAGAAATTTCGAAATTGATACTTCTAATATGCACACTCCCTGCTTAATTGTTTTTAAACATTCAATTACTTTTTTGGCTCGTAAAAATCATTTTCATTTTATGTCAAATAATTGCCCCATAAAGATTGAGGCAGCTAATTAAGATCGGAGATATTGACGATGTTATTTTCAAACAAAAGAAATTAAAACGAAAATAAATAAAATAAATTTAAATACAATTCACACAAAAACGCACTCATAAAATGCTAAAATTGACGGGTTTGAAGCAATTTATTACTTATTTATTTCAAGAAAATAAAAACCAATCGCTGATTAAAATAAAATTATTTCTTTATTTTGATTGTAGGTTTGAGAAAGATTTGATGTTGATTTTGTGTGTGTGTGTGTGGCCAACGTGAAGTGTTTCTTGGTTTTCTTTTTTGCAAGATCTCTGTTAAAAAATTTGATTTCAATTTAAAGCTGTCGTCGTTGTTTTATTTCTTTTTTTTAACTTTTAAGACCTGAAGCTTAAAACAAGTTTCAAAATCAATAAATTATAATAAAGTTGTTTCAATAAATTATATGGTTTAATTTTGAAAACAAAAACATTTTTATATTTTGTACACTACGGTACAAGTATTTGTTTGCATGTGTGTGAGTGTATTATGGCGGCTGTTGATCAAATTTTAGTTTTTAATGGCCACCACAAAATAACTAAATTTAAACGTTTTGTTTTATTTCGGTTAAAAATTTAATTTTTTTTGCTTCTCAAAGGGAGGAGTAGACCTGAATACAGTTGATTTCTGTTTGTGTTTGAAATAATGCGCATAATTAAGTTTTTATATTTTTTAAGTCAAATTTCTACAAATTTATTGTAAGTTTCCTGCATGTTGGATATTTTTTTTTTTACAACAACACTTCTAACAATAAAACACTTTTCACTTAGACAAAGTATTAGAGAAACTGGTTGTGACTATGGCATTACAAATGGGCATCTAGTTTGTTTCTGTTAACTTTATTTATATGTATTTTGATCTGCTGTTAAAATGTCAAACAACATTATTGAATTCAAGTTTTCGAAATGAGATTCATAATGAATTTATTCATTTTAATTGGGTGTAAAAAACCATCATCAATTGAAGTTATAAGTTAGACCATAAAATATGCACTAAAGCATTTAATATATAAAAGAAATTGTCCAGCATGTGAACATTAATAAATGTTAATTAGATTAGTTTACAATAGAAGTTTGTCAGACGGCCAGACTCAGTCAGAGAAGCTAAGCGCAGCCGTTATTTTAACTATTTGCTTATTAATAAAATAGCTATTCATAACACTTTCTCTATGCGTGCGTTAATTTGTTTATTTATTTGGCATGTGCTTAAGAATTGGTAGACATATTTTATTAACGGCCTCTCAAAACTAAATTTGTTTGGAAAAATTATCATTTATTAAGAAATTATAAAAAAGATATGTTTAACATTTGGAGAAAATGTTTAAGTGTGAACTTTCAAACCTTTATTTATAGTTTGTTAAGTCTGTCTCGGTAAGAAGGCACTTTCTCATTTTGAACTAAAGACACGAATTTTCTGAGATAGTTGTGATTTTTTTACTAGATTGTAAAGAAGACATGATCCGGCTAACCATGAAATAAAAAATTTGGGGAATGTTTGTCCAAAACTTTGATCACAGGCCATTCCTATTTTCATGCAACTTTCTATGACTTTTCACAAAGATGTGACTTTGAATCTCACCGATGACACTTTGGATCTCAGACTTTAGCTCAAAAATTGTTTCCGGTTAATTCGCATAACTCCGACTTTTTGCCAAATCCCAAAGAAAAAAACCGCACAGTCTTAAATCACATGATCTTGGTGACCAGTTAAAATCAGAATTTCTTGAGGTAATTTGTTCTGGAAATCTTTGCTGCATTGAATAGATTATTTTATGAGCAGTGTGGCAGGTGACTCGGTTTTGCTGACACCACTTTTCGTCCAGATCCATGCCATCCAAAAGAACTCTGTTATCAAAATCCTATACAAATGCCATTTACAGTCACAGTAATTTCGGCATTACCTTTAAAAAAGTAAGTCCCAATCATGACTCCTAACAAAAAACTGTACTTGACAGTTGATCGTTGTGGGTGCATTTATTTCCCATGGACGGCAGGAGGATTTTTTAAGCATCTAAATTCGATAACTTTGTGTATTCACTAAGAAAAAATGCTCTTTATCGGAGAATTGGCTTTGACTTCAATTCGGTCCATTACCCATTGAATGAATTGCCGACGCTTTCATTGATCTGCTGGTTTGAGCTCCTGAATAAGCAGAATTTTGTACGCATGAAGGTGGATGTTTTTTTGTCAAACTTCGCAGCGTATTATATCGTGAAATTTTAAGTTGTAAACAACGATGCCGAAAGTATTTTTTTACTTTCCGGCGGCACTCTTGATTAAAGACCGACCATTACGTTGATACACAATGGTTTTACTGTTCATAATCGACGCAGTTTCTTAAAATTTTTTGACCACTCTTCGAATCGTTGATGCTTTCGGTGCACTTTTACGACTGAAAATTCTTTCAAGTTTGCTAGAACCGTAAAAAAGGTGACTGATCCAAACCAAGTCATGCGGCTAATTCTTTGTTAGTAAATAGTGTTCTAAAAATTGACCTTGAACTTTTACAATGAATATCTGCCATAGTGTTAAAACTTAGTCTGTAAAATTCGATGTCATTAAATCTACTTTAATAAATCATCACCCACGGTTATAGAATGTGTTTTAATTAACTTTAGCACAAGCACTGAATTCCAAAACCCGATGATTTTCTTACCACTGTCTTGAGTTCTGACGCCCAACTATCGCCCATGAGTGTCATGTTGTGCAACTCAACAATGACCACAGATAACAATTCTCAGCTAGAGAACTCGGGAATATCTAAACTAAGGGCTAATTAAAGAGGAGATAAAAAGGATATTTCTTCTCCAAACCAAATAATTTCTTTCCATAAGCAATAGTTTGGACAACCATTAAATAAACAATTCATGTATTTTAATAAAAACTTAGCATCGCATTATAGTTATGTGTCCTGAGTCACCAATGCCTGAGTTTAGACGGGCGAACACAAGCGAAAGAACACATGTTGAGCCAAATTACGGCATTTAAACGTTATCGAAATTTTTAAAATCTTAGTAGGATCTACATAAACCAAAAGCTTAGAACGCTCTATAGTTCAAATAAATTTCGATAGCGTTCGAATTCTGTAATTTTCTCATGAAATATTTTTGCTTCGTTTTTTTATTCGCATTCACACAGATGAATATCTATGTTGTCGGCAACATTCCATTAATATTTTTATAGCCTTCACCTGTGGTGCACAAGGGTATATACATATAGCTTTGTCATTCCGTTTGTAATTTCTACAATTTTCATTTCCGACCCCATAAAGTAAATATTTTCTTAAAGCTTATGAATAGAGGAGTCGATTAAGCCCTGACCGTCTGTCCGTCTGCCCTTCTGTCCGTGTGTTGGTTGAAATCAACTTTTAGAAGCGACTATATGTTCCTCAGATCTGTGTATAGTATCAATCTCTTGGAAATATCCGGGAATGAATCGCTTTTGACATTCAGCACAATCGTCCTATAACTTTCTGAAATATGAGCAAAAAGCCACGACCACCTCGTTTTTTTCACAATTACAACAACAACATACATACTGGTAAGAGTAAACACAGCATCGAATCCTAGCTGAGCCAAAAAAAAATTTTGTATTTTATATATTATTTATATTGTTATTACTTTTTTTTAAATTTTTTAAAAAAAAATTTTTTTTTAATTTTTTTAACAAATTTTTTTAAAAATTTTTTTTTTATAATTTTTTTTTGCAATTTTTTTTATTGTTTTTTTCTTTGTATATATATATTATTTTTATTTTTTTTTTGTAATTTTTTTTTTTTTTTTTAGAAACATACGTAAACTCAATTTATAATTCTGCAATGGGATGTTTTGTATGTGTATGTACATATTTCATATGAGATGAATGGTGATACAAACAATTGTTATTGCAAGACTACACGTTGTGAAGGGTATAGAAGATTCGGTACGGCCGAATATAGCACTGTTACTTGTTTTTTTTTTTTTTGCTTCTTATAATTTCTTTATTTATTTTTTTCTTTTTTTATACAAAAATGATGCTCTCTTTCTCACCCGTTATATGCTACCAGACCAAATGTTTTCCTTCCAAATGTTCGCCCGTCTAAACGCGGACAATATTGATATGTTTATACAAGTCCTAATAATAGAAACAATTATAAATTGAATATTTTTAGAAACTAAATTTTAAAGTGAAAATACATAAAATTTTACCACAATTTTAAGACTTACATATATGACGAAATCCCTACTAAAATTACAATGCCCATCCCTGTAGCTTGAATTTAAATTTGATTTTTCTTTACCATTTCTTTTTTCTTACGCTCCCACTGTATTCCGGTGTAATTAAATTATTAAATTAGTATAGATACATTATGGTATGCTTTAGTTATTAACCTAATTAATATTTAATTAATCAAATACACACAAACTTTCCCTAAATATTTTACCCTCCCACTAACATCTAATCAGTAGCTATCACTCACTCACTCACTCACTCTCTCTTTTTTTTCTCTGTCTATTTAGGCTGCTTAAGTTGTTAATTAGATTTTTATTCCAATTGAATTACAGTTTGACATGATATTCAAACATTCAAACACAAATTTTCTAATTATTTCCTCAAACAACAATAGAAAGAAGAAAACAAAAACACAACATTAATAGAAATTTAAACAATGGCTTCATATTACCGTTAGCCACCATATTTTTTATAGCGCTCACCAAAACACTGCCTAAAAAATATTTTACATTTCCGTTTCACACACACTCGAAGAGAGGCTAATAGTTTAATACTTACGAACTGTTGTTGTATTTAGTAAAAATAAACTAATTTTATTTCATTTAATTAAATTAAGTTTAATTTCACTTGATGATGATGACGATAATGTCGAGTACTTTGACACTGATGGGTTTTTTTCGGTCTTTTGGGGCTGAAAATGATTATTTACTAATTAATTCAGTTATTACCTTTAAATATGCCTGTAATTTCGTCTTTTATGTGTTGTGCGTGTTTAGACAAGCATAACCGTTGATGTATGTGGTTTTTTGTTTTTTTTTTGGTTGTTAAATTCATATGACAAGAAATTTCCATTAAGTTTTTTTTTTTAATTTGAAAACACCTAAATATGTACAATAAGTATTAAAATGAAAAACAAAAACCTATAACTCATTGGAAGGCAACCATAATAAGTTTTCTACATGTTTTTTTATTATTTTTGATGTCATTGTGTTAAACTGTAATTAATTAGAAAAACTAACTTAAATAATAAGAAAGAAAACTTTTCTCTACAAAAACTATTACCAAAATTAGTCTACACCCAGCAAACGCAAGGTTGAATGTTTTTAATATTTTTTAAAACGTAAAAGCAGGTTTAATATTCGCACACCATTTAGAGATCATTTAAACAAATTATTTTTAAAAGTAAAAAATTTCTTTATTAAAATATTTAAATTAATTGAAATGAAATTTTTAATAAAATGTTATTCCCGTGACATAATAAATATTAATGTTTTTTTTTTATTTTTTATGAAAAATTTGAAAAAATATGAATTTAAGATAAAGCGTTATATGAGAGGTGGGCGTAAAAGTGGGCGTGTTACCTCAATTTGTTGGAATTAACTTAATTGACGATAAAACGATAAATGTATATATGCAAAGTTTCATCATCATACATCTGATTCTGTCGGTTTTTTTGGGCTTTGAAATTGCATTAACAGTAAATTATGTAAGAAGTGGGCGTTGTAGTAGGCGTGTCGAAATAGTTTCTGCTGATAAACTTAACTTAGATATTTCAATATAGAATCATTTATTTTTTCAAAATCTTTGTCCATAGAGAAATAATATGAATTTGAGATAAAGCGTTTTATGAGAGCTGGGCGTAAAAGTAGGCGTGTCACCTTCATTTTCTGACTTAGCAATGACATTGACTAGAAAGCTATATGCACCAAATTTCATTATCATAGCTCTAATTCCGTCGGTTTTATAAGCTTTTCTATATCAAAAACAGTAGATTACGTGAAAAGTGGGCGTTATAGTAGGCGTGTCGAAGTAGTTTCTGCTAATAAATAAAACTTAGATATTTCAATATAGAATCCTTTATTTTTTCAAAATCTTTGTCCATAGCGAAATTATATGAATTTGAGATAAAGCGTTATATGGGAGGTGGACGTAAAAGTGGGCGTGTCATCTTTAGTTTTTAGCTTAGCAAAGACATTGACTAGAAAGCTATATGCACCAAATCTCATTATCATACCTCTAATTTCGTCGGTTTTATGAGCTTTTCTATATCATAAGCAGTAGATTACGTGAAAAGTGGGCATTGTAGTAGGCGTGTCGAAGTAGTTTCTGCAAATAAATAAAACTGGGATCTATCAATATAAAGTCCTTTGTCCATCTTTGTCCATAGAGAAATTATATGAATTTTAGATAAAGCGTTTTACGGGAGGTGGGCGTAAAAGTGGGCGTGTTATATTTATTTTCCGTCAGTACAAAACCTTTGACCAAAAAGCAATGTTTGCAAAATTTCATGATCGCACATCTAATTTTGTTTTAATTTAAAATTTAATTTTAAATATACCGAAAAAGACACTGTGCGGTAAAAATTTTCGTACATTTGATCTATAACTCCTTTTCTAATGCATAGATTTAAGCAATTTTCAAGGAAAAGATATTTATTTTTACTCAGAAAATATACTTGCAAAGTTTCATTGCTCCACGTCAATGCGTTTAGAGACAATCGCATTTTTTTCGCTATAGGAAGGACATGTTTTTTTTACCTACTCTTGCATTACAAGATATAACTCTCTTCTAACAAACCTTGTGTATAAGAAATATTAATCACCCTAACTTTCTCGATTCGAGTTCTATGGTGTTTCGTCATGTCCTTTCCCTGGTCTATAATCAAGGTTAAAATTGTAACCTAGTTTAAGATTATCTTTTTAGTAAAAAAATAAATAATTTAAATAACACTGACATCATTGTGGTGAAAGTCTACATTCAAAATCAAAGTCTTATCACAGTTTGTCTACTAAATCACACGACATGTTAAATATTTCATTTTTTTATTACTTTTTTGTAATTTATAAATTATTCAATCACAACGATTAATTTATTTTACGGCACGTTTTACAAAAAGAAGAAAAAAAGCGAAAAGAAAAAAGTATAGATTTTTTTTAGTTAACTTAAAAACTCTGACGCACCCACAATTTCCACCTAATAAACATACACACACTCGGTGATATTAAATTCTTTTTTTTTTGTTTTTTTTTTGTTCATTATACAATAAAATAGCGCATAATTTGATTACAACTACACCTTATCGTGTAAATCTCTTTTAACAAGTTTTATAACTAATTCTTATACTCCCACCCCCGTCTTCTTTGGGTCTACCATTCCCCTTTGTCAAGCAGTAAATGATGGTAAAATAAATAATCCACTTTAACGCAAACACACATTTCAACATTTGTGTACTTAAGTAATAAGTATCTACTCACTCATACTGCTCAGCGCATAAATTCTTGCTACAATCTGCTCTATTCTGTTACAAATGTGTTTAAAATAATTGAAAGTAAAATTTCTAGTTCGAAATTATAATTTGTAATATGTTTATCAATTTCCGTAAAAATATTTGTATTAAATTGTTTTTTGTGTATTTTAATAGTCACTGTCTGTTTCTCTAAATGCGAACAAAATTTTCATTCTTAAAAAAATATATTGACAAAAACAAAAGAACAATTAAAGAAAGTGGGCGTTAAAGTAGGCGGGGTAAAAAATAATATCCTATTAATCATATCAGAGTCTAAGTTATATTATGTAAAGATTTCAAGAAGATCGATCCAGCAGTCTAGCCTACCTGAGGGGCGTGAAAAAAGGCGTGGCATTGAGGGGTATTAAAAAAATAGATGTTGACCGATTCTCAGACCTACCCGACATGCACACAAAATTTCATAAAAATCGGTTGAGCCATTTCGGTGGAGTTTAATCACAAACACCACGACACGAGAATTTTATATATTAGAACTAGCGAACCCCCTTCAAACTTCGTAGTGCAAAAACGAAAATAAAGAAATCAATTCAAATTCATTTAAATCAGTGTTCACTAAAGTGGCTATAACTCATAAACCAATATACATACAGAGACCGTTTATAAATAAAAACCTTGGTATTGATGTCACCTTTCATATTAACAGAAACAAAATCGGTTCACGCATTCTAGAGAACATCAATTATTAACACAATGCAACTTATTTTTTTATATATAGATTAAATGCAAATAGTTAATTTTTTCGAAAAATTCTTAATAAAATGTAAATTAAAAAAAACATATATGTAATTGTTTTTTTTTTTTTTAATTTTTATATCGACAAATGCAAAACAGAAAAACCGGGTATTCGAACCGGTTTTACGTGCAAAAAACCGCAAACCGGTTTTTTTTAAATTGCTGTATTTTTAATTATTTGATATCCGGGTTTTCTTATATGCCGAATATTTATATATTATAATATTTCTTAATAGGAAAACGATTATTTGTAGCTCGTCTCTGAAAGTTTCTTACACAAATTATATTATAATTTTTTCCCCCTAAAAATAACGGTCTCGAACCATAAGAACTTTCTGAAACTGAAGCAAAACAAGGTAAAGGAGGTCCAGGAACCATTAGAATGCATAAATGAGGTGTGCATGGAGAATGACAGCAATATTCTTACTAAAAATACTCTTATAAACGGAGGAGCGGAAGCAGTACTAGGAGGCTACTCAGTTAAGTTGAACCTGTCCTGACGTTATAATCTAGGAGAGAACGTGAGACTGTTATATGCCCTAGATAGCCTGTTGGTAAACTGGGGCACTTAATAACTAGTTGGTTGTAAAAGGCGTGCGACAGCACAACTTGGAATCCAGAATGGCGCCCAGATATAGTTTGAAGCTCAATAGCTGTGCATCTGTAAATAAGTTAACGCTTATGCTGAAATCGAGGTGACAGGGAAACTTGCAAAAATAAAATCTGCTATGAATTTTCAGCACCTAGAATTGCCCTAGAGATGCCTTAGTGTAGATAAAGTTTCTTTAGTTGCTGCTGGAATGAAGCAACGAAGTATAGATATGGTTTTATATTGCTCAAACAGAACTTAGGCAGAGGCCAACAAAATATTTAAATATAATCGGAGCACCCTCCACGGATTAATTATGCTATTGACAAAACATAGAGTCTTTAAATATCAACTGAACAAGACAGAAGTTTAAAAGTATTGTGCCTAAAGGAGGCTGAGCTGGCAGCGCATATTGTGGGCAGGTAGCCAGCACTAGCTGGCATCAAATTATCATCAAAGACAAACAATAAAAGTGTTAATGCCATACTTGAACTTAGCCTGAAACAAATGAGGGTACTTAAAAAGGACTCCGAAATTATTAAGATTGAAAACGAAGAGTCGATAGTCTAAAAACTTTAGTGTGACCGCAGGAATCACTAAAGTAAGCAATTCTTCGATATATATTCGCTTTTCCATTTTTGAAGAAATTCCTTTATAAATGAAAATGTATTGCTTCAACTTTTCCAGCATTGGGCTGCTTATTATTTTACTCATCGTTTATTATACTTCGTCCTGCTCATGGCGTATGTTGATGTTAAGTAATTTTCTTTCAAAGTTTATTTAGTATAATCACTGTGTACACATGATTGTTGATTATTTGTTATCCCAAGTACAAGGCAAAACCTAAAACAACTCCCACACACTTAACGGTGAGTAGTCCTTGCTGTTAAATAAATAACCTCTGGAGTATTAAACTTTACCACCCCACCCGAAACCCCAACTCAAAATACATTGATACACACAGAAGAAAACAAACAGAAAAACTTTCACTTGTATCACAAGAAAAACATATTTTTTTTTAGGGGGGGTGGGCATTTTTCGTTACGGAATACAAGTGGTCTGAGTAATTGTTTGTGGTTGTAGTGGTAGTAATAAAACGATTTCCGTTTAATGCCATAAAATTACGTTGACTTAATTCAATTCACGATTCAATTCAATTTCATTCATACAATTTTCATGTAACTGCGTGTTTAAACTTGATCTCTGAAATATTTTTTTCTTTCTATTCTTTTGGCAATTACTTGTTCATCCTTGAACAACAAACACAAGCCACCAAAAAGGAAAATACATAAAATGTTACAAAAAAACTTTTTTCATTTTGTCTTCCTTTCCGGCTGTTACTTTTTAGATACGGTCTATAAACACGCATACTTAACATTTTATTTATTTATTATATCCTTGTTTTACATACACACTGCTACACAATGTATGTATGTATGTGTATGTATGTATGTATGTGTACATCATTTTTATTTAAGGGTAGAAATTGCGTACATGCGTTTAAAATATGTAATCATCATCTTCTTTTCTTAATGTTCCTTTAAACTGTGTCTGTGTGTGTGTGTGTGTGTATCTCACTTAGCCTCATTTAGCCACTCCCTTGTTTGTAACTGATGATATGCTCTAGTATGATGATGTTCTCAACACCAACAAAAGCAAAAACATCCTTAGAAATGCTGAGCTAACATTATTTCAAGGCGAATTCTATTTTCATCCCCTTTTCTTTAGTTTTTTTTTTTTTAACGACCGACTGTGTTGGTTTAATATGTTTCCAAACACTGGCGTAAGTCCCTTTCCCAAATGGCGTAATTGGTGGATAATTCTATGTTTGCATTTAAAATGCCAGCCATATTTATCACTTTTCTCTGCCATCGCCAAATAAATATTTGTTTAAATGTGATGGAATACGGCAGTTAAAGCACAACGTAGTTATATTTTTGCAAATATGTATGTGATTAAATTAAATTTGTTTAATATTTTTTTTTTATACAAAATTCAATTTTCTAGCTATAAATGATTTTGAATAATTATTTTCAATTTTAGAACGATTTTTTATGGAGGTATAGAACTTTGAAATGGAATAAAACGAAGATGAGTTTTTTATATTTTCATAAAAAATTTCTTTATTCGAAAGATAATCTTCTGGCATTATAATTTGAATATGACTTCTTGCAAATGACCGCCACGGCTGGCTCGGACGTAGTCTAGCCTGAAATTCAATTATTTTGGACTTATCGGTGTAGACTAGCGATTACATATATCTCCGCATAAAATAGCTTATCTTGAAGACCAATTCACAAGTCTTAAACATAAAACTATGCGATTACCCAACCTTGTCTTCAATAAATCAATTGTGACACTAGCTGTGTGACATGTTACGCCGTCTTGTTGTAACCACAGTTCCTGCACATCATGGTTGTTCAACTGATGAATGAAAAAAATCATCATTGACTGTAAAGTTCTGACCAGCATCGCTTTTAAAGAAGTACGGATGAATAAATCCACCAAAAATTCAGTTTTTCTGGATGTAATGGCGTCTCAACATACACTCGAGGATTATCACTACTCCAAATACGGCAGTTTTGTTTATTTACGTTCCATTCAAATAAAAGTGAGCTTCATCGCTAAACAGAATTCGCTTATGAAAATTTTAATCAACGGCTAACTTGTTTTGGGCGCATTCACTGAATCTACGCTTTGTAATTCATTATTAAGACTATTCATCTTGAAATGCCGAACCAAACTAAACATAAATCACTAGACTGCTGACAAAACGGCTGCGAATTAAAACAGTCTTGCATGTGTGATTAATATCAACAAAAAAAAATTATTAGAAAAACCCATATTGAAATCAAGTGCCGTTCGCCGGTAAACGGCTGCACGATTTCGCTATATTTTAATGTTTGCCATAACCAAACCTAGGTTTTTACGGAAAAAGAATTGACCACGCCCATTTTAAAAAATTTCTCTAAAGTATAAGAACGGCTAGACCGAATTGTTTAATTTTTTTTTTAATCTTCGTAGTAATCCAATTTAATTGAAATCAAAACTTTTGTAAATTTTAAAATGTCCTGTCTCTTTAACATTTCTCCCCGTTTTAACTTACAATTCTTCACGTGCACATATCATTTTTATATTTTGTTAAATGTTCACGTCATATTTCCTCAGCCACTTAATTGATAATAAAAGATTAATATCTAATTGATTTACATAAATACACACACTTAAACACAGTCATGCATTATATTGCCAAACATATTTCGTTTTAATCTTGCTGAAAACCGTTTAAGTTTGTAAAATAATTGTAGCAAGATATAAATATTATAGTCATCTTAATAACTGAATACGGTTTTCGCTTTTGTTTTTGGCAACGAACAACAACCAACCAACCGCTTTTGGTCAAACTGAATACAGTTTATGTATGAAACCACAACAATGACAGCATTAAACAACTATCTAATAACAAAAAATATTGTACAACATTAAAACGCTATTGATATGCGCATTAGAAACGAGGGTCGAAAAAGAATTGTAAGAAATCATGAACCTTAATGCTACAACAAGATTGGTGAGCAAGTCTATTGGTACAGAAACGCTGATACGAAGGAACAAAAACATTCTACTTAAATTTGCCGAGATCCACTCCCGATTATCTATAATAAATATAAATATTGAAAACGAGTTAAAGTTTTCAACAATTAAGTCTAACTTATCCTAAATCTATATATATAAAAACAAAATTCTGTGTGGGTGTGTGTGTTAGCTATAGACTCCGAAACTGTAAAACCGATCGAACTCAAACTTTGGCAAGCTGTTGTACACATTCCAGGGCGTGTTTATGGGTGGTACAAAAAGGGCGGGGCCACGCCCAGAAAAAATTAGTTATCAATTTTAGCTACTTGCACTTGACCGATTTTCCTGAAACTTTGCACACATATTGAGCTGTCATGACTATATAATTTTGTAATTAGAAAAGTGGGCGGGGCCACGCCCATAAAAAAGTTATAATTTTGAGGTACTTGTTTTGGATTGATTTTTGTGAAACTTTGCACACATATTGAGCTGTTATGACTACAATTTCTTGATTAGAAAAATGGGCAGTGTCACGCCCGTAAAAAAAGTTATCATTTTTAGCTACTTGAACTTTACCGATTTTTCTAAAACTTTGCACACATATTGAGCTATCATAACTTTACAGTTTCGTGATTAGAAAAGTGGGCAGTGCCACGCCCATGAAAAACGTTATAATTTTTAGCCTTGCACTTGATATTCAATTAAAATTCAGAATGCATTTTTATTCATTAAGGGGCGTAGCAACGCGCGCCGGGCTTTGCTAGTTTTATATAAAATACACCACCGCAAATCCAAATCCATTTAAATATGCTAAAATTTTCGTATTTAGATCACAATTTACCCTAAACATCCAACGTTTATTAAAGGTTTAAATGGCGATCCTCGTTTTATTCAAAATATATATGTAGATGTTTATTCGATCACACATATGTGCGTGGTATAAAGGGAACTAAACTAATTATAATTAGGATTTAAGTGTTCAAGAGCAGATTTTTTAAAACCAAATTAAACCCTTTAAAGAAATTCACATTCAAAGCACTTCTTTTCCTTATTATTCAAAATGAAATCTACTTAATTTCAAGCCAACACTTAAAATTCTGTTGAAAATTTTATTTATGTTTCCAGTGATGCACTTTTTCTATATCTAATAGTTGGCATACCTTCATTGGGTTATTTGCGTTTCAACTGCTCTTAAATATAGATATTGCACAAAATTTCTATATCATGCATGATGGTCTACACAAGTACGTTTGCAAAAAAATACTATCACAAACACACTCATGAATATTGCCTTCAATGCGTAGTTTATGCCACATGTAGTATTTAACGATAACTATAAGTACTAGATGCATGTTGCATGCCCCATTGAGCATGCAATCTACGTAATAATTTAAAATGGCCCAAATGGAGATACTCCATATTAAATACGACATTACAACAATGGATTAAGAAAACTCTAACTAACTATGCCTCTAAGGTAAATTGTTGTTGTCTGGTAATCGCAATAAACCTCTGGCGCGTAAAAGGCAACATATTTTTTTCTCAATTCTCATTTAGAAAATCACTTGATTATGTGGCCTATAAGACAAAAAGCCAAACGATACAAAAAACAAAGTAAACAAAAAAGGATGCATAAATGATGGCTAAATGCTTTATCTGAAATAAAATATAATTGAAAGAGTTTTGTATTTAAATTAACTTGTGGCACAGAGTGCATGTTAAGTCATGTAAAGTTTCCATTAACTATCTGGTCACTTTTTTGTATGTAGTTTTTGCCAAAGACTTTTACTTTTTTCTTGGAGGTTCAAATTCAGTATTCAGCTGTTCAGATAACATATGAATTTGTTTTAGGTTTAAAAGTAATTGTCTCTAGAATTATTTTATTTTTATTTTTAAAAAAAGTTGCTACACAAAAATAATTTAAAAAACAGCTTTTTAAATCAATATAAAATGAAGATTTTCAAAGCACTTCCAACAGCAAGAGAATTTGTTAAAAATTGTCCTTAAATAGAGACAGTAGGGACAATTTTCTATAACTATATGAGTTATCAACAAAAAGTCAAAGCCATGAGTAAGAAACGAATTACAAAAACTCTATCAAAAATTCTCTATTAAAAGATTTGTTTTAGGGTCACTTCTCAAAAATTCTTGTCATAAAGAAATAAAATTTTTCTTAAAAGAGATACTTCGAGAACAAATCTGTATCGAAAATATTATAGTGTAAAAACTTAATAAACTCACTTCAATAATTTATTTTACGTTGTTTTGTGTTATAAGAAATTATTCATTTAATGAATACTACTTTTTGGGGACGCTTTTCGACTCCCTTAGCTCGCAAGTTAATTATGGCTACGCACCCGCATATCCTCCATTACTGAGTACCATGCCACTTCACTGAACAAGAAAACGATTTCACATTCCTGACTGGTGATTGCCGACAATCCTAACCATACAGTCTGCCTGTAATCCTTAGTCTACTGCGATCTGAGTCTCCTAACCAGGAGACAGGTTTATTGGGGTACGCCAAATCTCTGGTCTATGCTGATAAACTGACATAAAGCAATATTTGACGCAACATTGATGGAATAAGATCGGTTTTACTAGAAAAGGTAGTGTAAAATTTACTAGAAAAGGTAGTGTAAAATTGAAAAGCCAAGACGTCGTTTATAATGTGCAGTCGCGGTGGACATATACCAGGAATTATTTCTATATATTAAATGCCATCAAATCTGTGTGCTAATAAGGCCAAAATGTTGGCCATTCATTTGAATTTGTTGTGCTATTAAAAAAAAAAGTTCTATACCTTTAAAAGAATTCTATACGTCTGGACTGCCTCTTCAACACTTATAAGGCATATTCTCTAATGAATATTTTGTACATTGTCAATGGTTTTAAGTATTAAATTTTTAGAAATATTTAATATTATGGGTTCCCCTTTAGTTTTATATTAATTTACACCGCTAAATACATGCATTTCAATTTTTTTTAATTCCTCAATTTTGTCAACATTTTAATTTATTTCAAATAAGTTTATTACAAATATTCAAAAACTTGTTTCAACTACTGCCATGGGCTTCTAAAATCTTTTTGAAAGAATTACAAAACAACTGCACCAAGACCTTAAGAAACTCGCAAGTTGTGCAGCAATTTACTAAAGTCTTTAACAAAGTACTAAAAAGTGTTTAACAACAACAACCACTACCAAAATGCAACCACACGATAGAATCGTTTCCCAATACACTCATTATTAACTCCTTTTACCAAAAAGAAAAAAGCAAACAAAAACAAAATATTATTACTTTATGTTGTAGTTGTTTTTAACACAGCATAATACACAGACAGACGGACGGACAGACAGACAGACAAAAACTAAAGCCATCAAAACCGATAATTTTGATTTACAACACGCCAGTTATTATTTATAACTTACTTAGTTTTAGATTTCTTCGTGGTCGTGAAACCTGTACATTTTTAGCAAAAGAAAAACAATTTTTTCTTCTTCTTCTTCTCTTCTAAATAATAAAAAAAAAAAAAATTTTAATATTTTTTATAGACTAAGGGAGTTTTTTTGAAAGAAAAACACAACATGATTGTGTTCTTAAAAGACAGAGGGAAACAACAGACAAAACTTAAACAGTCAAACCGTTTACTTTAAATCATTCATTGCTTATTTTAGTCTGTTGTTAACAGGCGTTTGAAGGAGTGATTTTTAAGGAGATTTAGAATCCTCGTCACAGACAAGAGCTACATGTGCGAAAAATGATTAAGCTTTTCTATCACTCATATATTGTCGAACATTGTAGATTGTCACCATTATGGCAGTACAAACATTTAGGTAAACTAGCGTAGCTGGAATAGCAGTAATACAACAGAGTGTGTTGTGTGCATATCAAATTGAATTTGACATCCATATTATATATCGTGTATTCATGGTCTGGGTCACCTTATAGTATGTTCGTTATCTTACCAACAACAGTATTTTGCCACTTTTTGACGTGTTTTTCCATTGCCAAAAAGACTAGGCTCGGAAATGGTGGATCCTGATAGGGTCGAGGCGGTTAGGCCTCCATTGGGTTTCAATTTCAGTAGGATCAGTAAATAGGTTCTGAGCGAGACAAATCGAGTCTGGAGTAACCGAGCGGACTGCAGAGTATCACGGACGTTGTGGCCGATGGTCAGTAAGTCTGATTCGGATTTGCTTCTTGACAGATGTAGGGTCTGCGTGAGAACTATAATAGGGATGACTACAGGTCACTATGTGTTGGGAAGATGGCGGTAAGAATGGGACTGAACCTGTCGGATATGTGCAGGCTGTGCGAGGATCCGGAGGAGTTGGCGAAAGTTAAGCACATTCTGTTCCAATATTCCAGACTGCCGACTAGCAGGTTGAAATGGCTAGGTAGCAGATTCCTAGGCGAATTACGGGACGTCTCGAGCTGTGTACTCAAGAATCTGATAGGATTCGTAATGGGAATGACCTGGTTTCGTGACACAAGACTGAGAATAGGTCGATTGTAGGGCTTAGGTCTTTTTGGTTTTGATTTGATTTGTCTATCTTCTTTTTTTTATTCTTTTATATTCTTATTCTATTCTTCTTTCTAGTTCTATATTAAATCGCCACAATGGACGTATTGGTCACTGGGTAAGGGTGTGAGGGTAACTTTGCACCAGCCTAACCTGCCAACCTATTTAACATTAAGTTAATTTTTTATAATTTAAAAGGACTTAGCATTTTCCAGGAAGATGGTATTAAAAACTATCCCATTTCGGATGATTTGTCAGCTCCTTCGTTTTTGATTATGCCGCGATGGCCTGGTATCCAAATCTAGACGTACACAATATTTGCATGCAAATTTATCTCACTCTTCCATTGCATGATATTCTGAGATTTAACTTTTTCATTCATTAGAGCCATGATAACTGATTGGTTGTCCATAAAAATACGAATCGGAGCTTCGTTATCAATGATCTTCATTCATTTAATTGCGTCCTTAATTGCTATAATCTCACCCTGGAAACAATATTGTGATCTGATAGACGGAAAAATTTACCTCTGTTTCGGTTAATGTTATACAAGCCCATTCCAGTTCAGTCACCTAACTTCCATCCGTGCGTATAAAGATCAATGTCTTGGGAATTTCTTATCCTAATTATTGCATTCCATTTTTTTCATTTTGTAATATTATGGTAATGCAGTTAACGCTCTCATATTTCGTTGGCACATATGTTTACATTTTTGATATTTTCCCTCGGTAAGATATTAATTAGTCTTTGATATCTGATTTTATGGTCTCTCACCAGCTGTTTCATATTTCACTTGCATCACATTCAGTATAATTGATAGCATTTTCTTAATAGTTATTATTTATGTGGTTCTCTTGTCACCACATATACTAACGCTACACTGTCCTTGGTTCTTTTAAAGAGGTTTTATATTAACCTTTTTCTCTGAACGCGTTTACCACGCTATCGAGGAATATGTTCGGATAGACCGTAGTACACTCGTATATAGTCAGTGTGTCATCTTTGGGCCTATGGTTCTTTTACATAGATCCTAAATTCTTTGAAATTTCTCTACTCCACTCTCTTCTCACTATGGTCTATCCGTGATAGCCTTTATAGTATTTGACTTTTTTGTTATTCTGTATTATCTTGTTAAGAAAAACGGGACAAATATACACCAATATCCTGTATTAGTGTCCAGCACTTAAGAAATTCCAGGTAATTTTGCCTACCGAAAGTGACGAGTTTTGTCTTGCTGATATTTCGACTTTTGATTAAATTCATAGTAAATTACTTAAAGAAATAATTAGATTAAATAATTTTGATGAAGTACTAAATACTTTAACACACTGGTTCTAAGTCCAGTTGATATGGTATTAAGTATTTGTTGTTGTTGTCATTGTTCTTGCTAAAAAAAACCCAAGTTTAAAAACGGTTTGAAAAAAACCTAAAAAAAAAGTAAATCGCTTATACAATTATTATTTTCGTGGCAGTTATTGATGGAAACAAACACCCTTTGGCTTTGCGTTTAGTTCAAGGAAGAGTTTAGCATTAAGTTTTTGTTATTCTGCTCTCCAACAACCAGTCAATTCAATACAGGCTGGTGTTAGTTTGTTATTATCAACTTTACCACGAGCTCTACGCCGCGACCCAAGACAACAAAAAAAAAAGAAAAAAACACGCCTATTCACGTTTTATTTATGCCGTTTTGGCGCAAAAAAGAATCTCAATGCAGAATTTTTTTCCCTCATCCTACTATTTATTGTGGTTTTTGGCCAAATCCTGTCTGGATAGTCAGACATTTTCTTCAAAAATTACTTTATTTTTAAGTTAACAGCAAACAAAAAAAAAAAAGGTAAAACACCATAGTCTCTTTAAAGCTTTAGAATCTTATTAGTCTTCTTTTTTGTTTAGCCTAAAAACCTTTTAAAATGAAGAAATAAAAAAACCAGCAAAAAAAAACTACAAACAAATATCACCTGGATAATATCTTAACTTTAGTTGGCATTGAAAACAAATTAACAAAGGCGAACTCAAATGAAACGAAAGAGATCTTTAAAAGCGAACAACATTTTTCTTTTTTTATATTCGTATGGCAATTTCGCTTAAATTCATTATCAATAAAGTTAATTTAGGAAAAGGTTTACGTAAATAACCGATATACAAGAACCATGTTTGATTACTTAATGTTAGGGAACGCAACTCTGTGGATACTTTGTGCAGACCATTAGTTATCACAATCAATTGAATTATCGAAGGGAAATTAACTTTTTGTTTAGTTAAGCAATAACATAAATATGTTGTCTATGTAGGAATATGTTTGGAAGTTGAACCTGTACCTTTTGAACATTTACATCATCTAACTACTCGGAGCATACTAATATAGATATGATTAGTATGCTCCGACCACATGAACTAGTAAAAATCATTGTTATCATGTTTATTCGGTCTTTATTGATCAAAGAAACTGAAAAAATCTCAACACATCTCTATCGCAACAATATGGCAACACTCTCGACATTTTCCTCTTTGTTAAAAGAGTCTCGAGCTAATCCTTTAGTATTCTAAGTTCGGTATAGTATCAACGTTTAAGTTCTTGCGTTTGATGCGCCTAAACGCAAGACTTCAACAAAGCTAATGTTCCAAAGTCTCATCCTTTTAGATGTTAAATTGAAAGTAGTGAAAAACTATATTTTAGTACCTTCAACTTATTATAAATTAATGGGAATATTTATTGGTTTAAATTTAGCAGAACTCTTTCCAATCATTACCATGTGCTTTTTAATCAGTTATTTATAAAAATTCATAGCTTGTTTGATATTAAACAAAAACTGCAGTTTCTGACTTGGGACATTTTTCCTAACTTCAAAGAACTAAAACTTAACTTTTTTAAGTTTAAAAAAAATTTCAAAATACCATTAAAAAATATACAGCACCTTAAAGCTAAAATTTATTTAATTAATTGTTCCATTATAATATTCTTAGTTCATAAAGTTTAAATAGCGTGTACAAAGCCATTTTTTAAAAACAAGAATTAATCTTAAACTCTTTGTAGCAACATTTTGTAATACAAAAAGGCTAAAATAAAAGCCATTTTAAAACAATGGGCCAATTCAAAGTAGACTCTCATATTGTACTATGTCATATAATTTATATTAATATGACTAGTGACTTTGAACACCTTTTGTTAACAAATTATGTATTTAATACAAGAAAGAAGACAAAGAGATGACGCTGTTAAAAATTGTATGTATACAAGAAAGAAGAAAATAGAAAATATTCTCTCTGAGAGGTGAGAAGCGAAGAAATTCTCTCTGAGAGACAGTATGGTTAAAAGTATAACATAAACAATTTCTTATACATAGGAAACAATTGTGTGAAGTCATATTATTTTTTTGTATGGAAATTACTAACAAAAATTTTAAGCATGCATAAAATAACATGAAATAGTACAAATACGACTGATATGCAACCACTTTGAATTGGCCCAATATATTTTATTGCTTTTTCAGTGCACCACCTAGAAATGCATAGTGTGGCAGCTAATGCCTAAATTATCGCGTTGCCAACATCTTTATACTTCAGTGTGTAGATAAGTGTGCACAATTCGTTAAAATATATTTTAGTAACGTTTGTTATAAGGCAATATAATTTTGTTTTTGCTTTGTTGTTGCCACAAAACAAATTTTTGCAAAGTTATACACTAGTAAGTGATTATAGGGAGAGAAATCTTAGTATACATGTTTGTATTTCTGTGATTGTGGAATCAGTTATGGTTCATTTATGAAGTCTACTACACACTTTACTGATGCATTAAAGATGGATTCACCCATAAAATATTAGTTCAGAACAAATTTTTATACCCTTCACCTGTGGTGCACAAGGGTATATATAGCTTTGTCATTCCGTTTGTAATTTCTACAATTTTCATTTCCGACCCCATAAAGTATATATTTTCTGAAAGCTTATGAATAGAGGAGTCGATTAAGCCCTGACCGTCTGTCCGTCTGCCCGTCTGTCCGTGTGTTGGTTGAAATCAACTTTTAGAAGCAACTATATATTCCTCAGATCTGTATATAGTATCAATCTCTTGGAAATATCCAGGAATGAATCGCTATTGAAATTCAGCACAATCGCCCCATAACTTTCTGAGATATGAGCAAAAAACCACGACCACCTCGTTTTTTTCCACAATTACAACAACAACATACATACATAGATACATGTAAAACACATACCAAACAAAAAAAATTACAAAAAAAAAAAATATTAAAAATAAGAAAAAAATAATAAAAAAAACTACAAAAAAAAAATTTAAAAAAATTAAAAAAAAAATTTTAAAAAATTTTTCTAAAAAAATTTTTTAAAAAAATTTAAAAAAAATATAAAAAAAAATAATAAAATATAAATAATATATTAAATAAAATAAAATAAAATTTTTTTGGCTCAGCTGGGATTCGATGCCACATTTATTCTAACGTGTACGTATGCACGTATTTTATATGGGATGAATTGTGTTACAAACAATTGTTATTGCATGACTACACGTTGTGAAGGGTATATAAGATTCGGCACGGCCGAATATAGCACTGTTACTTGTTTTATATTGAGTTTGATGTTTTACTTTTGAGAGAGAGAGAGAGAGATTATTTTGTTCAGAAAGTTTTTTCTTGAATTGGTTTAATTTTAATTCTTGTTCAGAAGAAACTGAATTGGGATGCCACTTTTTTTCAATATTTACATGAATATTGAATTTGGTTGCCACATCACACAGTGTCAGTACATTTATTATACAAAAATTGTTTTTGCCGAAAAGTAACAATTAAAATGGAATTTAATGAAAATATTGCTCAAAAATTAATAGAAGAATTAAGAAAACCAGGAAGAGAATGTTTGTATGACATGAGCAATAGTGCATATAAAAATAATTATTTAAAACAGGGCTTTTCTCACTGCGACTCATTTTATTTTCGATTTTTTTTTTTTTATTAATTTCTTTTGCAAACAAATTGACTTTATGCACTTCAATTAATTTTCGTTTTCTTCTATCCGACATTTTCTTCACATATATTTTAATGAAATAATTTACGTTTGTATTTATTTACATAGTTTGCTATCGGTGCTGCCACTTTGTACAACTGTTTGCATTTTTATATTATATGGCAGCTTTGTTTTTTCGGACAAATTTTCTTAAATGGGTGAATCGTTCTGCAAAAAACTCTCAGTAAAAAATGTTATTCTTCGGAAAAAATGTTGTTCAGAACAAATGGGTGAATTCACCTTAAGTCTTCTGCAATACAATGGCTTAAAATATTAATTTTTTTATAAAGTGTATCTCGCTAAATATGCACTTATCAATTTTAATGTTTTCTAGTTCAATTTGAGAGATTGAAATTTGGCAGCTGTCACATATGTTTGTTCCGATTATTCAAACTGGAGCTAATTCAAAAATATTAAAGTAGCTAAGTCGGTAATGGACAGTTAGACTGCTGAGCGTCAACGTTCCGTTGGGTCTCTTAGTGTAAACGAGAGTGTCGCCGAAAACTCGAAAAGAACAGTTCGGTATGGTTTTCAACAACTCAAACTTTCACGGAGCACTCATCAGCGAATTTTAACAAAATGTCTCCACCTTCACGCGTACAAAATTTAGCTTACTCAGGATCTCAATGCAGCAGACTATAGAAAGCGGTGGTAATTCGTTTAATTGGTAATAGAGGAAAGTGAGACTCCCTTTATTTAGAATCCTCCTTCATAGCTAGTTGTGAAAATAAAGGGAAACGAAAGCCAGGATGGGGAAAAGTACAATAAGTTGTTCGATAGTGCATTCATTATCCATTGATTGCATGTCCGAATCGGACAATTTTGTACATTCAGATAGAAATGTGCGTCACGGAGACGATGACTTTTATCGAAAAATTGGCAATAACTTCGCTCTGCTCCACTACCCATTAAACGAATTGCCGGCACCTTAAATTTTGTATGCATGAGGGTAAAGTTCTTTCCGTAATGCCTCGTGAAAATTTAAGTTTTTGAGAATGATGCAGAATTTATTATTTCGGGTTTTCGGTGAAATTCTCGTTTACCACAGCAATATTTTCATCATGCTGACTTGTACGTTGACGAATAGGAATCATACTGCCTGTAATCGACCCAAAATCATCAAATTTTCTGACCACTCTTCAAATGGATGACATACACTCCCTTGACTAAAGAGTGTTCGAAGCTTGCGAGGAGTCAGACCATAACTTTTCAAATTCACAACTGTAAGGCGTTGTTCTTTCGTAAAGTGCTCCATTTTTATTGATCGGAATAAACAACTACTTAATTTCAGACTTGTCACTTGCACAAAAAAAATTAAATTGTATTTAAAACGTGCATACTTACCGAAGGCATCCTTTATTTTGGCCAGCCACTATATTACATCAATACTTGTGAAAATATTTCATTCTGTCTAAATGTATGATCTCTCAAATTTAGATGTCCTAGTCACTCAATAAGGAAACCTGTAAAAGCTATAACTTAACAATATGTTGAATATAATTCCCAAAGAAACTGTGGGGCTTGGCAGAAATGCAAGCACGTGGGGATGGCAAATCAAGAACGAGATGCATAAGTGTAGTGTAACCAGGAATAAGATGAAACTGATGTCTGTTAACAGACCAAAATTATGACATTTATTTTGGCCCCATGTTTTGCAAGTTATTAAAAGGCTTAATAAACAAACATTTAGTGTTCGGTGGCTGTCGTTATCGGACGTAATGTTACTAAGCTAAGCTTGCGATTCTTAAGTATGCTGATGATATTTGGCAATTATTGCGTACTAACTGCAATATACCGACCAAACCAATAACTTTTTAAGTGGAATTAAAGTGAAATATAAAGAATTTCTTGATTTTGTGCTACAACACCAAATATGAAATACAAAATATTAATTTGTATCAATTTGCTTTCAATTTGTTTAACAAATTCTCTTTTTTTAGCAAGATATTCAATACATTGAATAACAGTGGCTGAAAGGCATTGTGCGTTTTAAATTAATTTATATCAAAAACTGTCACAGTATTTTACAATCAAATAATTTCTATTACAATATTATTTCATTATTTAAGCCAAACAAATTATTATTTAACTCTCTCTAAGACCCTAATCAATAAACTATCCTCAAACAATATCCTTTAAAGTAAAATCCTTTCAATATTAAGAAACCTAAGAAAAGGTAAAAATACGATTATAAAATTGTTTAACGTTTTCCAATTGTTGCCAACAAAAAAAATATTAATGATCACTAAAAATGTCAGTTTAAAGCCAACATAAAAGGACACTAGCCGCAATTGGACAAAGAAAAGGACACAATGCCACCAATCAAAACAAACACAGTTGGTCAAGAAGAACGAAAACATTTGTTTGTTTTATGAGTTGGTGGCCTAAACGGTAACATCAAAGTGTGACAATATTTTGTCAACTCACAAATTGCCTTTATGCCACTCAATAGACTAGAAAACAAAATGCAAAAGAAAAAGAAAAGACCAGGAAGATAACTACAACATAACAAACAAACAATAAAGTTTATTACAAAGCAAAAAGATAGTCATCGTTGATAGTTAAGACTTTGTACAGATCTTTTATTACACCTCTGCACACAAACACACACACACACACACAGAGATAGAGAGAGCGACACAACCATGCATACCTTTGCATTCAAGGATATTTATGACATTTTCTTTGTCAACTGTATTCTTTTTTGGTTTTGTTTTCGCCAGTTACCCAATGTTTTGTCATAAATTTCATTTAAATCCTTATTTATGAGAGAATGTCATTCCTATTGTTTTGTTTCGAGATTAAGTAGGCCAATTTCACAAACATCTATCTATGCCGACGGCCGCATCACTCTCTTTCTGCTCAATGTCGGCTTTTTGACTTTTGTGACTAAATACATGCTTCTATTTAGCGTGAGAACATTTGGGAATTCTTCGAATTTAATTCAACAATATTTTTGGTTTTATTGGAGTTTCGAATGTGGCAAGTAAAACATATATCGTGACTTTTGTGCGGAAAATCTACTTAAGCGACCACCCGCACTTGGTTGTATTGTAAAAATAAAAAAATTATAACTTAGAGAAAAGGATTTACTAACATTTGTGTAACCCATATTGTTTTAAATACTGGACGTATTTATGGTTTTATTAGTTTATTGTGTCTGTTTTTGTCTGATTGTTGGCAGTGTTCTTGATTTGCTTGATAATTATTCTGCAACCATTCATGATGAAGTTGGTGATGAGCATGTGATGATAAAGATTATAAAATGTTAATTTTTTTTCTAAATCTTTTCACAGACTACTTAACACACACAGACAAACATAGAATTTTTTAAAAGTTTCCTATGCCCTTTAGTGTTTTTACATTTTCGGTAAATGAAATTCACAACATAAAAATTTATGAGGGGGAGCTTATCAAATTGAATTTTGGAAGTAAATATTGTACTTTATGGGCTTTACTCTGAAAAATTTATAGAAAACAGATTAATTTTATTTTCGCAATATAAAGAGGGCAATAAAATATTTTAAATTGTATTGTATTTTACAAAATCAACCGCAACACAATGAGTTTCTACGATCCAATAATAGGGCGACAATGAAGATCTTTTGCGGTTGTAGTGTCGATCAGAGTAATGACAGCGATTTCATTTCATTTTGCGACTCTAGATTGATAATAATTATGAATACACGTTTCATCGTTTATTCCTTGCTTACGTCACTGTTCTGCTGGGATTTGTCAAAGCATTGCAATTTCGAACAAATTAATTTCATTCAGAATAGAGAGTCGATAAATTAATTTTAGTTTATAAACAGATTTTTTTATTGGCACAGGAATAGAAAGGATTTTTCATAATGTTGCAAGATAAGTAGGTAATTCTAATTTATTCCCCTAAAGTAACATAGACCCAGTAGTGTCAGTGTGATAAACTCAATGTTTCAGCTGAAAATTTTTTAATGTTTTACTTAATCCCTATAATATACTAGGGTTGCCTTTTCTATTTCGATATTATTCAACGTAAATGGCTTTATTGTTTTTCAAAATATCCTCCATTAGGATCAATTCACTTTTGCTTGTATGTGAACCAATTTATTTTTTATGTTCGGGAATAAAAAGAAGTCATTGGGTACAAAGTCAGCACCATACAGCCGATAACTCGTTAATTCTTCGTTTTGAGTCCTCAAAAATTCTCTTATCTGAGCCAATGTGTGCGAACTCGCATTGTCATTGTGGATAATTAACCATTTTTGGCGTTTGGTTTTTATTATTTCTCCCAAGACTTCTGGCAAAAAATGGTTGTGTACCATTCAAAAGTCTCCGTTCTACGTTGTGCCAATAGTACGATAGAAATATATCCAGTTTTTTGGAAGAAACTTCAAATTCAAATGCTTCGAACCCGAATAACTTTTGTACAGTTTTGCTCATTTTGAAAGATTTACAAAGTCGACTGCTTTTTTACTTTCGGGCTCATATGCGTAAACCCACGATTCCTCACCTGTCACGAGATGTTACATGTATGTTTTGAAACACCGTGATTATAGTTTTTTAAGCATTTCTTGTGACCAAATGTCACAGACCTTTTTTTGAGCGGGTGACAAAATTTAATAAGATCCAACGCGAGCAAATCTTTTTTATAACCAAATATTCATGCAATTCTAAATCAATGTTTTTCGAATTAAAGACAACCTTCACAAAATTCGTCTCTGAGCGAACTATGCCCATAATTGAATTTAGTAATCCATAGATAAACACTGGTGCATGATATTCTACTTCATCAATAAAAATCAATTTCAATTCATCGATACATTGTTATTGATTTAGTATACGTCGATAGTTGTAAGTTTGCTTATAGCTCTACAGATTATGGATTGATTTTACTAGTTTTTAATACCGATTTAAGCACAAAAATATTTTTAAACGATTGATTACACAGATACTTAGGTATGATCAGGGTGCCCCGATGGACTAGTCAGCAGTGTGCTGTTCTGCTAGTTTGGGGGTTGCGGGTTCGATTCCCGTCGGAGACTCTGGACTTGTCTGCTTCCTTTCTATTCTATTCTAACTTTTCTATTCAGGTATCACAATGGGATCAATATAATGGACCCAAGTGAGCTGCACAGCAGCTGCCTGTTTTACCTAACCTAACCTAGGTATGATCAAAATATGAACGCTTCTAAGAGTTGGTATTGGTCTTAGCACCTGTATGTCATATTGTGCAACTCAATCACAATCACAGGTGGCCTTTCTCATCTACATTCATCTCTTAGTTTATGTATGGGTACCTTACTAAAGAGCTGAGGCTATTTAAATCCAATTATTTTTTTCGCTATGAGGATGACAGGCCGAAACAACTTTAGTCATTCTCTATTTTTGTTGAGAAGGCAACAGTACCCAAAAATATAAGTGGTCTTCAGCAAATTTTATGACCAGAGTTTAACCTCTTTCAAGGTTTGGCTACAAGAAACCAACGATTTATGGCATCATTTTAATAAATAAAAATGCATTCATAATTTTAATTCAATATCAAGTGCAAGAAGCAAAAATTATAACTTTTTTAAAGGTCGCGGCACTGCCCACTTTTCTAATAAAGTCATGACAGTCATATGTGTGCACAGTTTCAGACAATGGGTGAAGTTCAAGTAGCTGAAAATTATAACTTTTTTTTATGGGCGTGGCACTGCCCACTTTTCTAATCAAAAATTGTTTAAGTCATGACAACTCACTATGTGTGCAAAGTATCAGAAGAATCGGTCTAGTGCAAGTACTTCAAAATTATAATTTTTTTTATGGGCGTGGAACTGCCCACTTTTCTAATCACAAAAGTGTAAAGTCATGACAGCTCAATATGTGTGCAAAGTTTCAGAAAAATCGGTCCAGTGAAAGTACCTCAAAATGATACTCTTTTTTTATGGGCGTGGCACTGCCCACTTTTCTAATCACAAAATTGTAAAGTCATGACAGCTCAATATGTGAGCAAAGTTTCAGAAGAATAGGTCCAGTGCAAGTACCTTAAAATTATAACTTTTTTTATGGGCGTGGCCCTGCCCACTTTTCTAATCACGAAATTATAAAGTCAGGACAGCTCAATATGTGTGCAAAGTTTCAGAAAAATCGGCTTAGTGCAAGTACATCAAAATTAAAACTTTTTTAGGGGCGTGGCCCCGCCCACTTTTCTTATCACGAAATTATTTAGTCATGAGAGCTCGATATGTGTGCAAAGTTTCAGAAAAATCGGTCAAGTGCAAGTAGCTAAAACTGATAACTAATTTGTATGGGCGTGGCCCCGCCCACTTTTTTCCACCCATAAACACTCCCTGGCATGTGTCCAACAACTTGCCAAAGTTTGAGTCCGATCGGTTTTACAGTTTCGGAGTCTATAGCTAACACACACACACACACACACACAGAGTTTCACTTTTATATATATAGATTTATCTTTTTTTTACATTTTTCCTAATGTT
This sequence comes from Phyto melanocephala, assembly GCA_941918925.1. Classification (NCBI taxonomy): domain Eukaryota; kingdom Metazoa; phylum Arthropoda; class Insecta; order Diptera; family Rhinophoridae; genus Phyto; species Phyto melanocephala. Next base: position 111,418,339 of record OW799237.1, read on the forward strand.
CATATTCTCTCATATTCTTAAAAAAAATGTCATCTAATAAGAAGGAAAAAAATAAATTAAAACAAGTAAAAGCGCTATATTCGGCCGTGCCGAATCTTATATACCCTTCACAACGTGTAGTCATGCAATAACAGTAAATTCACGTATGTATGTTAAAAAAAACAAAAAAAAAAATAAAAAATAAAAAAAAAATTTAAAAAAAAAAAATTAAAAAAAAAAAAATTATTATATACATATATAATATATATAAAACAAAAAAAAATAAAAAAAAAATTAAAAAAAAAAAAAATAAAAAAAAATAATAAAAATATATATAATATATTAAATAAAAAATAAAAAAATAATAAAAAAAAAATTAAAAAAAAAAATTTTAAAAAAATTTAAAAAAAAATTTTTTTGCCTCAGCTGGGATTCGATGCCACGTTTTCTCTAACCAGTATACACGTTTGTATGTATGTATGTTGTTGTTGTAATGTTGTTTTTGTGAAAAAAAAATCGAGGTGGTCGTGGGTTTTTGCTCATTACTCAGTTGTTTATGTACCGATGTTTCTGATTTTCAATAGCGATCTACTCCCGAATATTTCTGATATTTTAATACCTTACCCGGGTCCAACCTATGTCGGGGGGCTTCAAAAAGTTGATTTCAACATACACACGGACAGACGGTCAGACGGACAGACGGACAGACTGACAGGGCTTAATCGACTTCCCTATTCATAAGCTTTCAGAAAATATATACTTTATGGGGTCGGAAATGAAAATTGTAGAAATTTTACACGGAATGACAAACCTATATATACCCTTTTTCACTGTGTGAAGGGTATAAAAAACAAATTAAAATCAAAAAATTATTATTAATACTTGGAATGGCTTTTACCACAATAGTTGATTTAAGAGAATGACTCCTCAAACAAAATTACTGATCAACATTTTGTTTTAACGCACATGATATTACTGCCCCGTAATTACTATTCTGTAAAAATATCACATTTTAATAAAAAACAAACAAAAATTCCTCAACATTGTTGCGGAACCAAAAATAAAAATTTTTCGAACATGAGTCGTAAATCATTTTCATTTAGAAACCATTTTAATTTGTTTTTTTTTTTTTTTTTACTTTAGCCTCAAATTACAATCGAATGCCAATAATAGAAAACAAAGACAACAAAATAGTTTTTTTTTCTATATATTTTTTTTTTTTGGCATGATGAAAAGCACACAACAGTGCAATACAATGCAACAACGCCAAACTTTTCTAGCACGAAAAAAACTCAAATATTATGAACAAATAAAAATCTTGCTAAATCTAAGTGTATTTATTATTTTACTGAACCAAAGAAAGAAATATTAACAACAAAACAAAAATCTGTTAAATTAACACAAACATAAACATTTATTATAACAATATTTTCTTGTGACAATACATACTTACACACATACATCTGTGTATGTCTATTAGTGAACATTGCCATTTATGCGAGTATTTAACATTTAACAGTTTAAATGTTAAAAAAAAATAGTAAAACTTTTGACACCCTACTTTAGGGTGTATTAAATAAAGTTGGTAGTAAGAGTTGCTGGCATGGATTGAAGATATTAGAGAAATTAAAAAAGAAATTAATTTTTAGAGAAAGAAAAATATATGAACAGATTCGATCTGAATAACCAAAGAAAATTTAAACTCTATTTACCAACATAAGCAGCGAAATTAAATATTAAAATAAAACACTTGAAACGACCTTCATATCTTATTCAAAATCAATAAATGTGATTTAAATACACAGGGTATAATTGTAAAACTAGCTGTCATACTAATGAAGTATTTTAGACTTTTTCTGCAGTATATTTTGGCAATTCATAATGTAAAGATTTACACCAGAACAACATTTACAAATTGTAGAAACTTATTTCAAAAAGTCGAGCTGTGTTCGAAAAATTCATAGAGTACTTCGTCAAATTTACGGTGCTCATGTGGACGAAGTCAATAAGCAATACCATATATCGATTAAAAACTACGTTTACTATTTTAAATAATATTCATTTAAATCGAACCCATACCGCGCGCACAGAAAAAGCCATCGCCGCCGTAGTCGCCAGTTTAACTTAGGACTCTAATTTATCGATCTGACGCCTACCTCAACAACTGGGTCTGTAGATTCTTGAGTTTTTATTGCTCATGTCATTGTACATCATTTAGAGGAGAAATGGTTTGAGTAAGATGACGCAATATGCTATACAGCAAGCGAAATCATCGCTTTCTTGAGTCAAACGTTAGGTAACTAAATGTTCTCAAAGAAAGCTCCTCGTAATTGGCCACTTCATTTGTGTGATTTCAAACCTTTGAACTACTCCTTTTGGATGTGCCTTCAATTTCTGATCTATGCTGATAAACCAGCAGCAATTGATCATTTAGAAGCCAACATTCGAAGCACTCTTAAAAAAATAAAACCATCTATATTCGAACAAGTTTTGCGAAATTGGATGGCGGTTGTAAGGCCTAGTCGAGGAGGTCATATGCCAGAAATTATTTTTTAATATTAAATGCCATAAGATTTTTGATCTAATAAAGCAAAAAAATTCCATTGAATTTGTTGTGTTTTATTTTGAAAAGAATTCTATGCCTCTAATAAACACTCTCTGCATATGTACATACATACATATTTATATACACATACATTTGTATGTATAAATATGAATGTTAATAGGCCTTATTGAATTCGTTGACAGCCTTAATTCAACCACAAAATCTTTATTTATTATTGTTTTTAACCATGTTTGAAACCAATTTAGCGTATGTTCGATTAATCTTTTTTGATTTATAAGCAACTATGACGACAAACGAGCTCCACAACAACATTTACAGCAACAACAACACAAAAGACAAACAAACAAATATACAACAACTAAGTGAAAAAAACTTATTTTAACACATACAAACAAACGAGTAAGTGAACAACTCTTTAGATCACATTTGTGTGTACGTATGTCTGTATGTATGTCTGTATGTATGGATGTTTGTATGTGAATTCTCATAAATAAATAAATAAAATACTATTTATATGAGCAAAAATAGAAAATGTTTAACTAATAATGGCATTTAATTGGCAACATTTATGCTTACATGTAACAAAACAATAATAATAACAATAACAAAAACAATAACAACAACAGCAATAATGGAGCATAATAAATGACATATATTTAGTGGAGTGTATGAGTGTTTGTTAGTGTGGCGTTAAATTAGACTGCTGCAAAACTATATGGAAACAGCTGTTTTAAGTGGATTCAGACGATATGCAAAAGGTTTTCCAATAAAAGTGATATGATTTCTTTAAAATGACACTTATTGTTAAGGAAATTCTTTTATTTTTTATTTTATTTATTTTACTAGCTAACCCGGTCCGTGTTGCTGGCCCTAAGCAAACATTAGTGTTGTATTACCACACGATTTAAATTGAGCTTTTAACGAAATTTACGGCCTTCAAATAAAAATCCATTGAATACCTATCATAAAGTTTTTTTTACAGAATAACTGACATATGGTGTAGGTACGGGCTTAATCAAAAAAGAAACGCATGTATTTAAAGCAAATTGAAAATTTTATTTATTTATTACTTCATCTTAAGGCCAGCGGAGAGACAATGGTTTTTGTTTTTTTTATTTGGTGTAAAAACGTATAAATTTTTTGGCGTGCCAGCTCGAGAGCAAGCCACATACAACTGGCCGTGTGAAAAACATGAATTTTTGAATCTGCCACCGATAATTGTTGCCGCGATTAAATTTGGTGAACAGTTTTTGATGGTCAATCTGGTTCCGTTGCATAACTTTGGTGCGTTTAAGATGCGAAAAAGAATTACCGGTGATCCAACCTTTAATCTTAGTACATGCGGTGGCATTCCAGGTGGTTGCAATGAATTCAAAAATTCAGTGGGATAATTGACGGCTGGTTCTTCATCCATTAATGTGTTGATCGATTTGTATTTGATTAATTTCCCGGGCAGTTTTAATTGAATTTGCTCACTGAGTTGTAAATATTTTTTGTAAATAAACCGAAAACTCGGATTTTTGAATGCAACATTTCGAAAGTTTTAAAATTTTAATATTGAATCCTTATTAACATAGATTTTTTGTAAATATCGTCGGAACTACATAGCCGATTTAAGAGTTTGATATCTCGTTTCAAAAAACATGACAACTTCTTTAAAATAAAATCAAAAAAGACAAACAAAATAAATATATGTATATGTCATTGGTGGTGCAATATGAAAATTGGATTTTGCCACGCTTCTCCGCCCGCAGACCGAAAATCAAAAATCAGACTTCACAGTATCATCCGCCTAAAAATTCTAAAGATTCCCTAAAAATTTCATCAAAATCGGTTGAGCCGTTTTGGAGTCTATACGTTACATACATACATCCTGTTTTATATATATAAGAAGATAGATTTAATGTGAAGTACAATTATTATAACTAAGTACTAAATAAAACGTCATTCAAATGGTCTTCACGACTTCTTCTGCAGGAACGAATTCGATGAACCCAATTTTGAGTACTTTTACATCCGTATTACTTGTCACTTTTGTGATCACATAGAAAATGAAATGTTGTTTGATATAAACTTTATAATTACAATATAATCGAAGTTGGCTTTTCATTTGAAAATACAATGGCACGTGCCTTTAAATGAACCACAAAATATTCTTCTAAGTACGATGTGAAAAAATTAGTATGTTTTTAAATTTTACAGAAGAATTGCTGCGTTAGCATTCTCCTTGCTCCTATTGAGTTGCATTATTTAGTGTGGGACCCCTTTACAATGTGAGAGATAAATTATCGTAGGGTTAAAAGTGTCAAACGCTTTTTCAAAATCAGGAATTTAAAAGTTTGTAAGAGACCGCGATTTGACCCACTGTTCCACTCTTATTCTAAGTGTATTGACATGATCAATACACGATTTCTTCGGACAAAAGCCGTTGGGCTAATAAAATCAGAGACCCTTTTTGGTTTAATATTGCCTATCATTTTGTTCGCCATGCTAAATACTGTGATAAATTGTCAGTTGTTATTTCTTTTGATAATTTTACTATAACGTTTTCCTTAAGTTCTTGGAGTACGCTTGTCCAGATGGCTTCTATAAATGGCAAACAGATTCTTGCACTCATCTCAGGGTCTACTTTGAGAATTTTTGGCGAGATATTATTAATTCTGGGCTTTTGTTATTATTAAGCCCCTAGATTACGCATTCAACATCAGAAAAAGAAGGGGTGGTGGTGGGTATATTTAACGAGTTATCATGAGTGATGAATTAGTTTAGCTCTAGGGAGAGCATAGAGGAATATTAATCAGCCCATATATCAAGCAGTTCGTCTTTCAATATAAGAAGTTTATCATCGTCATTTCTTAATGGTCTTCCAGATACACACACAAAAAATTTTAATTATAATATTAAAAATTATTTAAAAATTTCACAATAATCTAATTCACAATCTTGTGTATTTGCCTTTGCAAATTTGTATCATTACAAATGTGTTCTATTTGTGTATACTTTGTTAGTGTAAAGTAAAAATATACTTTTCTATTTTGCAAATGGACTGATGCTAGACTAATTGCACAAGATTGTGAATTACGCTAATACATACTATACGTCAAACACCGTAATTCACCTCATTGTAAAAAATGTTTTTATTCTTTTAAAAATGACTACAAATTATATTTATAATTTTGCAAAGTTTGTTTTTGGCATCAGTCTAATGTGCATAAATATTGTTTATGAACATAACAACAACACAAAAAACACATAAACTCCTGCATTTGAAGCAACTTGTGAACATGAACTTACAAACAATTGTCTATTTCTCCTTGTTGTTGTTCTTGTTGTTGTTGTTCCTGTTGTCTTTGTTAAAAAGCTACATAATGTTAAGAGTACAAGGAATAAATGTAAGACATTGTTTTTATGCTTCGAGTTTTCGTCTATTTCGTAGTCTATAAACAATAATCGAGCAAAAGTAACAAACCAAAAGGGTGGCAGTGTTAAAACACTCAACGAAATTATGGTGAGACATACGTAACGGTTTTTTTAACATCAAAATTTAAAATTTAAAAAAAAAACCAAAAATATTTTGCATCTATTTAAGTCAAAGAATTAAATTTTTTATATTATCCAACAGACTAAGCCAATATTTTTGTACGTATTACTTAAGCTACACATTTTCTCAGTGTATTAACAAATCCAAATCTGAAGTACCTTAAATGCCCAAGTTACCTTTTCCGTCTCAACATATTTTTAAACGAAAAGTAAATGATTGTCTTTTATTGGCAACAGCCAAGAACAATGATAAAACGACATGAATATAAAGTCATAAATATGAATTTCAAATGCATTTATTAGCAACTGTCAATGTGTTAAATATATGTACATTTAAGCCTCCATACAGACTTACGATTTAAAAAAAAAATCCTATAATTGTAAATAGAATGTAAACGGGGTTAGGGAATTAAATTATACTAAGAATATTTAAATATTTCTTTTATAAAAACTTTAAAGAGTTTGCAACCTTTAGACGACTTTCACCTGCAAATACTCACACGTCCACACGTGGTAAATTATTGATTATTATAGTTTTTTTTTTAACGACCACAGTATTAAAGCTGATATTAAATGACATTTCTCTTAGTTCGTTTTTGTTAATGTTATTTATTTAAATTATGCAAAAGAACACACACTTTTTTTTGTTGTAAAATAAATTATTTTCCTTCTATGTATCGCCATTTGTAGTTCACAGCAGAATTTCCCTGGGTACTTCCTACAGACAGCGTCTTTCAAATTTTAATTTTATATTCTTACGGAGTTACTTTGATTAGTTTTTAATTTAATTATTTTTATTTACATGAATTTAATTAACATTTTGATTTCTGTTTAAATTTTTATAATTTACTATAGTCTTATTTAGACTTTTTTTCTTAACTTTGGTAACATTAAAAATGTAAACGATTCGTACTTTGTAGCATATACTTTCAAAATGTTTTTAAAATAACTATTTCTAGAATTTACAACCCAGCAAAAAAAAGATATGCAAAAGTAAATAGTGAACGCATGAGTTCAACCCATGATGAAGTGGTTCAATTTAGGTGAAACATGCATGATTTAAACATTAACATCTCATTGAAGAGCATGTGATTATATGAATCTATATATCGTCGTTTTCAAATTATTGTGTTCTATAGGTATATGTTTAATGTGTCACATAGAACACAATAACTTCTGAACGACGATATATAAAAGTGAAACTCTGTGTGTGTGTGTGTGTGTGTGTGTGTGTATGTGTTAGCTATAGACTCCGAAACTGTAAAACCGATCGGACTCAAACTTTGGCAAGTTGTTGTACACATACCAGGGAGTGTTTATGGGTGGAAAAAAGTGGGCGGGGCCACGCCCATAAAAATTAGTTATCAGTTTTAGCTACTTGCACTTGACCGATTTTTCTGAAACTTTGCACACATATTGTGCTGTCATGACTAAATAATTTTGTGATAAGAAAAGTGGGCGGGGCCACGCCCCTAAAAAAAATTTAATTTTGAGGTACTTGCACTGGACCGATTTTTCTGAAACTTTGTACACATACTAAGCTGTCATAACCATATAATTTCATGATTAGAAAAGTGGGCAGGGCCACGCCCAAAAAAAAAGGTTATAATTTTGAGGTACTTGCACCAAACCGATTTTTTTGAAACTTTGCACACATATCGAGCTGTCATACTTAATAATTTCGTGATTAGAAAAGTGGGCAGCGCCACGCCCATAAGAAATAGGTATCATTTTGAGGTACTTGCACTGGACCGATTATTCTGAAACTTTGCACACATAATGAGCTGTTATGACTTTAGAATTTCGTGATAAGAAAAGTGGGCAGGGACACGCCCATAAAAACAATTATAATTTTGATCATTTTTGCACTGATCCGATTCTTCTGAAACTTTGCACACATATTGAGCTGTTATGACTTTACAATTTCGTGATTAGAAAAGTGGGCAATGCCACGCCCATAAAAAAAATTATAATATTTAGGCTTTTGCACTTGATATTCAATTAAAGTTCAGAATGCATTTCGATTCATTAAGGGGCGTAGCAACGCGCGCCGGGTTTGGCTAGTATATTAATAAATTTCACCCAATCCCAATAAGTGCATGGAACGCATGAACAGTAGATGGAAAGAAGACCATGTTTTATGAGTTAATACTGTCTGATTACATGAATTATTTAAGATATTTTTTATATTTTGAAAAACATCACTAAAGACTAACTATTTTGTATTTGGAGAAGGCATTCATTTTAAACTTATGAAATGTATGAAATGAAAACAAAACGTTAAAAAAATGTTGTTCACATTGAACTAGTGCAAAATTTTTTCGCTGAGAATTTTTATAAAATTCACGAAAACTAGAAAACTACAGCAAGTAGTAGGTAATTATACATTAATAAGACATGTATAAAAGAATATTAAGTTGATTTAAATCGTAATGAAATATTAAACGCAATTGTTTTTAATGAATAAACTCTTATAACGTTAATTTTAAGGGCGCTGATTATTGCTTGCAATAAAAAGAATCCCAATTTATTTAAAGAAAATAAACCAACGCTTATAAGAGGTATAAACGTCACAATTTTTTTTACTATTTTTTTATTTTTTTTTTTTTTTTTTTTTTTGTAAAATCTCTTAAGATATCTTTCATACAAAACTCAACAAATTCTGCATATTGATCCCATGTAATCAGTACCCAAAGATCTCTTAGAACCTTAATTTGGTACTATATGGTCACCTACCGTTAACTTCTAATGAACTTTCAAATAAACTTGCGTAAGGGTTCGTTAAGCAAAAAGGTCTTAATACTACATTTACACCTGAGCGAAATCCAGTAGATTTGATTTAAAATATTTATTAAAATCTATACGGTTCATACCACTATTTTTTGTCATTTTGCAAGATTTCGTTTTCAAAACAGTATATTTATTTACAAGGTGGTCTGAGAGGCTCTGTACGCTCTACTTCTCCAAAATTCAAACTCCATATAAAAAAAAATTTAAGCAATAAAGTACTTGTGCAATTGCAGCCACCTTACATATGATTGATTGAATTTTTCTTTATGCAGCGTAGTATCACGAAGTAGTACTAGATTTTAAGTAGATTTTGCCAAAATCTAGTGGCTAGTAGATTTCGTTTTGTATGGGAAATCTGGTAGAAATGAACAAGATTTCTCTCAAAACCCGTTAAGTACTAGACTTTGTGTAAGTGTAAATGTAGTATAAGTCAAAAAATTACATTTCGAGTTTTTCAATGGGTTTTACTAAATTTATTCTCTCTTTATTTTGGTTTCCAGAACTTTGCTCTTAAAGCTGTATTTCAGAAAAATTCATGTTTTTTGGGCTTAAACAAAAACTGTAGTTTCTTAAGACCATTTTTTTTTTTGTCTAACTTCAAATAATTAAGGCCGTCAGTTTAATAGTAATGTATTTAATGATAGTACGAGTAAGCAAAACAGCAGCATTTAAGATACGATGAGGAGCATAGAAGGTCATCACGTAATGTCATGTATTTCTCAATAATTTTTTCCCAAATGTCCCTTGATTTCTGTGATATAAAAATTTTAATATGTGTGTTAACAATATTGAAAAAAAAAACAGAGGCAGTGGTATGAAAACAAAGAGCATAGCAAAACGGTAAATCATAGCAAAAATATCGGATACAATAGAACACTTACAAAAATTTTAAAAAACATCAAATAGCAGTGTTGCTAAATAATTACATTTACCCTACGTTGCCACAAGCAAGTATTTACTTGCAAGTAGTGTATACGTATTACTAACGAAAATCAGGAGAAATTCCAAAAAAAACACAAAAATTTTTTGAGTGGCTACACAGCACAGTGCAAGTTCATTTTTAAAATGTCGTCAACAAATAAACTTCAAACAAATTTAAAACAAATGGCGCTGCTTCAATTGGTAATTAAGTGTTGTCAAATATCCACTATTGAACGTTACCTTTAGACATGTAACTTTTTAATATAATTTTTTTTTATTAAATTTTGATATTTATATTAAAACTTACATTTTAAATGAATATTTATATTTTTTCTTAATATTCTTCATATACATATATACATATTTATTAAAAAAATTAGCTGAATTATATACCACAATTAGATGATATATTATTGAGTTAACAAAAAACTCAGTATTAGACAACACTGTTTTTCGGCTTGTCACTTTACTTGCCGTAACTGTAAAAATTTTACTTGCTTAAAAATTTCTTCGCAAGCAGAGTCGCAGGTTGCCAAAATGTGGTTGTGTTGGTAAAAAAGTGTTAGTGTATTGGTTTTTTTTCACTTGCACTTGCATGTGGCAACGGTAGGTTAGAGAAGATAAGCGACATTTTAATATATTTGAACTCATCTTATTAAGCACTGAACATTAGAAGTTAAAGTCTCTAAGCAAAATTTTCTTTCGTCTAGTTTTGAATGTTTTTTTTCTATTTCAGTGTAATATTGAATTTAAATTTTGATTTGTTTTGATGCAGATTTATATTGTTTTAACATATTCTATTACATTTTAATTGTAATCTGCAATATTGTATTTTTATCGTAAAGGAAAACAAATGTTTTTGCAAATATGTGTTTCATAATGAGCGATTAATATTCACACTCTATTTTAAATTGAACGATATTGTAATTTTCTAATACTTGTGCAGCTATTTGGTATATAACACCATACAACTATTAAGGTTGTTTTAATTGATCAGCTGACCATCAGCTGTTCATTTCTCTCTTCTCTTTACCAATTGTCAAATTTCATATGAAAAGAATATTTCAAACAATTTGCTCCGAAATCCAATTGCCTTATATAATTGTATCATGTATAAATACTTGCAACCACAGTCAATTTTATTGGTATAAAATTGTTGAGACAACATGTATTTTAAAAATATTAAATACTTTGTTCCAATAGATTCCCAATTGATTCAATTTTTATTAACAAAAGATGCATATATTTAATTATAAAAAACTTCCTAAGAAAAAAAGTCATAATATAAAATAGTTTAGAAAAAAACTACTCTAGCATTAACCTGGAAAATTTAACAATATGATGTATAAATATTTATGAAAAAATTAACTAAATAAAATTAAATGTGAAAGAGTTTTTTTTTTTGTCCACCGAACCTACTTTTTTCATCCTAATAATGACATTTACTAATTGAAAGTGTTGATAGGAATTTTTGTGCAAATGAAAAAGTAAAACAGAAAAAAAGAAACAACAAAATTAAAATTGCATTAAATTGAATCAAAATGAACTAAATTGAATCGAATTGAATTGAATTGAATAAATAAAATGTCCACATCTTAAATGAGTTTAATAAATTGACTATAAAACATGTGAGCAGTCCAGTTGGTTTGATTTATTTGTAAAAAACTCGTAGAAAAAATATATTTTTTATATTTATTTTCTTTTTTCTATTAATCAAAATAACACAGTAACAATTTTATTGAACTAATTAAAACAATTGAACGTCTTGTTTGTTGTCTTGTCTGTTGGCATTTCGTTCTTCGTTGTTTCGCAGCGAACTCTAGAAGCGAATAATTCATTTGTAGCATTCGATTTTAATTGAAATCAAAGCGTTAATTGACTCAAAAATTGTTTGTATGTTTGTTTGTTAATGCTTTGCACTTTTTCACAAAATGGCGGATGTGATTTGAGGCAATTATTTTTAAAATAATAAAAACATAATAATAGACGATAAATGGTGCTAAACAAAATGGGACGGTGGGTAATAAAAATATTTTTTTTTTCAATAATTTCTTAAAAAAAATTATTTATCGTAAAGAACCTAAGTATTTAACGAATTATCTCTTTTGCGACAAATTTCAATCAACAAAGAAATTGTGGATTAATTAATTGGATTAATTGTTGTTTTGAGTTCCATAGGGAACAATAAGTTCGATTCGAACATAAAACCGAAACATCAAAATTCAAGATACGAAGTAATATTTTTTGGTTTTAAATCTAATATCGACAACAATTGGAATTTCCTGCTGATATCACATTTCAGGTGTATTTTTAAGAGCAGAACTTAAAAAATCTTCTACCAAAATCCAATACCGCGGTAACACTACTTCTACCCTTATTTTCGAAATGTGAAGCTAAATGATATTTCCAAATGTAATGTCACACTATACTGTACACCTAATGTGGTGTGCAATTGGTATTGATTGCCTCTTGGATTTTCAGAACTGCAGAACCAACAGTTCTACTTATTAACGAAGCCATTCAAATTAATAAGAAGCTTCATCACTTATAATCTGATTTTCAATAAGGTTCCAAGCAAAAATTTATTTTGTACCGGTAAGCAGTAAAAAAAATCATGCCGCATTCGAGGGTGCTATAAATGGAAGTCAGAAATTTCTATTAAATATATTTCATTTTTTACAAAGTAACTTACTGCAACTTCTCTCGCTTACGAGGATGCAGGAATGTAAGCGAATGATTACCTCTCTTTACTGTTGTTCTTAAAAAAATTATTGAAGACTGTTATGTTAATGTCATCCCAATTGGGTGATGCAATAAACAGAATTATCACATAAAATAGGCATGATTCTACTGCATTTAGGATGCAGAAAAGATACATGATTTAAGCGCATCTATTATTATTGCAAATGTGCAAAAAATACACATGATTTCAGCGCATTTTGGATACCTAAATAAACACATAAAAGAGACATGATATTACTGCATTCACCATGTGTGAAAATAACAAATAATTAGAGCATCAAATAGCCCTACCAAGTGGGACATCTCATATAAAAATCATGCCTTCCTAAAGCAGGTTGGGAAAGGACAGTACATTTGTCTCACCCTTACAAACCTGCTTCCGGGTATGCAGTAATTTTTGCTGGGTTAATTTCATTTCTGACCAACTGTTAAAATTTAGCTGCAGAATTTAGATTGATTTATTCGATGATCATTCCATTGACATACGAACTATTCCCAGCTAAGCAGAAAGCCTTCTTGTTTGTGTTTCTGGTATTTTCTTGAATTCTTGCTCTACACGTTTAATGTTTTTTGCAATGCGAAATAAATGTTTTCTACCAGTTCTCGGTAAGTCTTTTACGATGATGACGATAAATTAAGCAACAACTCATTGCTTCAAAGGTCAAAATTCTGCATGTGATATGAATATGGAATATGTTATTTCTCAAATATTCGACACGGTTTCGTACAGTGGCATAAATCTTAGGGAATAAGTATTCAAAGATTCTGCCATATTGATCCGACTGAATTTGAAAGATGGCTCACATTATGTTAATTTGAAGAGCATTGGATATTTATGGCTTAGAGTAGAGAAAAGCTCACAGAAAAGTTTTATTAAGGTCATCTTTATCATGTAGCTTTATCCCAACTAAACTCACTTGGTCACAATTGATCTATCTATCTTTGTTCCCGAACGAGGACACTACATATAGCCACTGCCTCAAAATTTACATCAACGAATGACTTTAGACCCCATGTGGGTATTATTAATGCTGAAACGGTAAATTTTCTTATTATGAAGGCATTTTTCGAAAATTGTGTCTCGTTATTATTTGGAAGATATTGAGGTCATCCTTAAAACTCTCCCAAGCTTGTGCATAATAATACTTTAAGCCCGTGTATCAGTTGGATCTTTTACAGGTGTAGACCCAATTAAAATTTAGCTTTTGTGTACGTCGCAATTATCTACATAATTATGGCTGGGGGAAAATTACGGCATTCGAACGTGATCGAAATTTTAAAAAAATCTTATTAGATTCTCTATACCTAAAGCCCAGCGAACTCAATCATTCGAATAAAACTTCGATGATCTGCCGTTTAATTGACGTATTGCTGATGGTATGCACAATGTTTGTACCAACGGACACTTCAGATAATGTGCTGCAAATAATGTCTATACATACATAAATCAACGATATAAAATAGAAAACACCTATTTTAGAATTTTGTCCATCTTCTGTCTTTCCATCTGTCTTTCTATATTTCTTTGGCTTAAAAACTATTGAATGAATATTGATAATATGATACAGAGATAATTTGATACTTAGTTTACTATAGAGGGTACCTTTTATTGCACGATAATATTACATTTCTAACAGAAAACATAAAATAAAATGGTATTTGAAATGGTTCTTGAAGGTTGGTATGAAATAAATGCCTCAAAATTTAATAGGAGGAATATAAGAGAAATTGTTCAAATAAAAAGAAACTATTAATATACATTTACAACGACATCACAATTTATCCTAAAATTGAATATAAAAATATTATTGGGACCAGCAATGCGGCATTAGTTCAACTAGTTTCAATAATGATTTTTTCTTAAATGCGACATTTTTCTCACTCTTCAAAACATTTTTGGCTAAATTAGTTTTTTTAAATAAATTACTAATAAATTTAAATTATAGAAAAAATTATCCATTATTTTCATTTAATAACATTTTTTATAAAAAATTTTTTTCTTTGAAAAAATAAATTAATATTTCTTTATAAAGAATTTTTTTATCAGAGCTTATTTCAATAAAAATCTGGGGGCAAATTACGGCATTCGAACGTGATCAAAATTTTAAAATTCTGATTAGATTCTCTATACCTAAAGCACAGCGAACTCGATCGTTCGAGTAAAATTTCGATCGTGATTGAATACCGTAATTTGGCGCCAGATCCATTTTTTATTTTTTATGTCTATTTTTTATAAATATTTTTACAAAAATTTTTTGTTTTCTATAAAATTGTATTTGATATAAATTTTCTATTTTTTTATTATATTTTTTTTTTGTTAAATATATTTTTTTTCTTTTTTTGAGATCTTTTTAAGGATAAACAAAAACATTTCCATTAATTTAAATTTTGTAGAAAATCTTTGATTTTTTTTTAATAAAATAAATTTTATTGAATTTTCTATTTATAAGAAAAAATAATTTCTAAAGAAAAAAAAATATTTTTTGTATTTCCCTTTTCTAAAAAAATATATTTTTCTTCAGAAAAAACAATATATTCCGACCTACTGTTCTGAGGTAATTTTTATTATTTTCCACTTCACTTTAATTATTTATATTTTCAAATTACAGCAAAAAAAAAGAGTAACAAAATGGATAAAGTTGTTGCTAATTACAAAGCCTTAAGTTATTGTTGCAATTGGCTTCGAGTAGAGCATTTAATTCACATCATTATAAGCCTCACATAAAGATTTCATACTAATGCGGACTGAAGTTGAAATAATAAAAAAAACCACATCGGTGGTACAAAAAAAAGCATTTCAAAACAATTAAAAAATTAATGTTCGCACAATTGTTTTTTTTTTTTTTGTTTTTGTTTTATACCTGGGCAATCATCATCATTATCGCCATCACTACTATATTATCATCAACAAATCATGATCTTATTGCTGCTTGCTAAAATGGCTAATAAACGCACAATTATAAATCATTTTAGCTTTTTTTTTTTTTTTTTTGTTTTATTAAATTTTTTCACATTTTTTCTTCATTTTTTGTTTGTTTTGTTATTGTTGTTGCTGCCTCTATTTACTGGTTGCTGGTACTACAGTTTCAACTTGTACGTACATTCAAATAGATACAACATTCATTAAGCATTTAGCAGTTATGCTTAAGCTTTTAAACGTAAAAATACAAATACAGTCATATAATGAACATGTATCATGCAACAACTACATACATACATACATGCATACGTTAGAACATGACTCTATGCACATTTACAAGCGCTAAGTCCATTCGATTGGTAAATAAATAAAAGTGCTACGTACTATTTCATATTGGTAACAAATAGTTGTTGTGGTATGTAGCAAAATACGAGGGCTGTTTGAAAAGTAATTTCAATGTTTTAAAATGTTTTATTAAATCATGTAACTGTTTGTTTTTTTTTTTTTTTTGTTAAAAATATATATTTTTGAAAACCCATGATCTATATCATATCATAATATCATCCTCTACGGCACAACAATATTTACAATATTATCACCACCACACAGACAAACTTCTCCTGTACTCTATATTGTAATAAGTATGTACATATTATTTTTTATGTTATATTTTTAATATTTATTCCCAAAACGAAAGTATTTCAATCCATAATGTTGCATTTTTTGTATGTAAAATTTTATAAGTCTAGCTAGCACAATATTTACTTCGAGTGGGCGTGGCACTTTTATATTTACTTAATTGTATGTAAATGCATGAATTAAAAAAATATTAAAATACTTAATTCTCTATGTGATCTCAGTTTTCTACATAGAAAGAAAAGTTAAGTTTTAAATCCTAATTTTAGCCGAAATTCTGCTTAAAAATTTAAATAAGATTTACTTCTGGTTTTCTTAAAACATGTACAAAATGGGTCTGTTTACCAGAATCAAGTAGAAGACTATTAAAATTGAAATTAACTTCTTTAATTAAGTCTTATTTTTCCCAAATTAAAAACAAATTTATATTTTTGATATATTTGCATAGATAAACACACTCTATACAATTTAAAGTATGTTTTTGTAATTCTCATTTGGTTTATCATACTTTAACTATAGTAATAATGTTAACGACAATAGCGCTGAAGCAGTTTACGAGTTAACTTATGCTATAAACACAATCAAGTCCACCGACCATCGACTACAATACAGTAATAAAGATACTGTATTATGCGACGATCAAATCAAGTTACGAATTTTTGAAACAAGCGCTTTTTTTGTTTAATTCAATCTCGTTTATACTTGAAAGAAAATGGTTTTATGCTTACATTAAGTACGGTTTCGGGCTGAAATCACGCTAAAGGCTTCAGTAGTCTTTACTTTCTGTTGTCGTTCTGTGACGTGCCGTTCTGTTGTTTAATTTTTGTGGTTACTTCTTCTGTAAAAACTCATCTGCCTTAATTTACAAGGTAATCTTACAAAAACAAGCTTATTATATTTTTCGTTTATTTTTCTTGTCAAAGTCCATACATAAAAAAAATTTGTAGTGTCAGATTTCATTTACAAGCAAACAGAGTCTCTCTTAATTTAAGTACGGATTATAAGATTTGTGTTTTGATTGTAGTAATCGGTTAAGTTAAGGTGCTTGAAAAGAAATATTTATTTTGTGTGGGCGTGGCGCTTCCTCGTTTTTTTAATATTGTATTGTAACTGTAACTTAATATGATGAAAACTATTAGTGAAAGTTCTGTTAAATTGATACATATATAGAAGTCAGGTTTTAGTATTAGCGCGTCTAATTTGGCACACATAATTCGCCCATTTATTTTAAGTAAAACTCTTAACCACATATTCCTATAATAATTTTAAATCTAAAACAATATATGTCTTAGGTAAGACGTAGTTAGGTAAGACGGTAGGCGTTAAAGTGTGTGTGTCAAAGTAATTTTCCCTAATCAATTCTGTTAGAGTTATCCGCTCATCTAAAATTTTTATCGATTAAGAAAATTTATAAATTAAAAAATTTCCCTATATTGTAGGTGAGTGTTAAAGTGGACATGTTACAATAATTTTTTGATTTGAGGCAGGTTAGGCTAGGTAGAACAGGCAGCTGTTGTGCAGCTCACTTGGGTCCATTTTATTGATCCCATTGTTATATCTGAATAGAAAAGTAAGAATAGAATAGAAAAGAGAGAAGAGAAGCAGACAACGCCAGAGTCTCTGGCGAAAATCGAACCCGCAACCCCCAACCCCCAACCCCCAAGGTAATATTAAACAGAAAGCTATATTGAAAAAATTTCATCACCGTACATTTCTATCGGTTTTATGAGGTTTAAAATTTTAATTGGACAAAAAAACTCTATGCGTAATAAATTGTTGTAAATTTTCATTTATAACTCTTTTCGTAATATACGCATTTGAATAATAGCACGGAAAACAAATTTTTTTACTCAAGATATACATCTGTGAATTTTTGTTGGCTTAATGCCAAAAAAATATTTTTACGTGACCTACTCCTGAATCACATCGTATATATTTTTTTCCTACTGGATCAATAGCAAATATTAATGATGGATGGACATAGTTAAGTCGTCCTATAAGTGGTATTATCACAATATATATAATTTATTTGGATTAAACCAAATATTTGAATGCGCTACAAGCGAAATGACAAAATTAATATGCCACCACACTATTTGGTTTATGATGGGTAGGCAAATTAAACTAGTTATCTTTCCCATAACATCCTAAATTTTTTTTCAAAGTATGTCAACTTGTAAAAATTATAAAAGGACTTTTCTGAACAACCATCGCATTTGCCTATATGCCGTCAAATATGAATGTAGGTACAATATTCTTTTTCTCGTGGCAGACATAACCATACGCAACATATTTCTACACATGTATGAATCCATTTCTGTGGAAATTGCAAAAAAGATAAACATATTATGAATATTTCTTCAACTTCTTTCTACACTTCAAAAAACTAAAGAAAAACTTTTAACTTCTCTTCTGTGTTGTTCCTTTTCTGCGGGTTTTTTTTTAACCAATTATGGCATTAATTAATTGTTGTTCTTATTGTTGTTAAGACAACAACAACTGCAAGTACATAAATATTTCTATGGAGTACAAATGCATTAGTAAACACATAAAATATAAATGTTGGCAGTTACTAAATTGCTGAACGCAAGCAAAAAGGATACAGGCAAGTTAAACTACAGACAAGTTTATTTATTGGAGACTTGTAATCATGATATAACTATAAACATAGTGCAAGTGGTTCGTTCCTAAGAACAAGTGAAATCATTTTAAAGGTTGATTTTTATTGAATTGACTATCTGCTATAAATATGAGGCAAAAGGCAATATGGCAAAATTCAGATAAAATCCCGCTGTTTAGAACTACCCTCAACCGATAACTTGTACAACTTTACATAAAGTTATAGAGTAAAAACTTATTGCCTATCATTTGAAATAATAACTTATTTTAATTTATATTACATATAGTAAATAAATATACGAAAAACGATATGGGGCCGTATTCATAAAAAATATTTTAGGTTTATTGAATGCTTATTTGACAAATTTCTCTACAACATCTGTCAAATAAGCCTTTAATAAACCTGAAATATTTTTTATGAATACGGCCCATGATCTTTTATTAATACAGGGTGGAATTTTTGTAATTGTCTTCATTTTATTTTGAGGGATTAATCATCCTCAAAAATCATCTCAAAAATTTACACATATGTATGTCCTTTTCTGAAAAACTATAAAACTGACATAATTTTAAAATATATTTGGGGGATTCACAGTAGTGTCATAAAGTCATATGTCCTATAATAATAGCATGAAAAATTAAGACTATTGTGAACAACCCCTCATAATTAAGTGTGCTATTTTGAATTTAAATCAGCTGATGTAAAACAATTATAAAAATAAATATTTTCTTTCATAATGCCAAAAACAAGTAAAAAAAACAAAATAATAGCCAGTTTGTGCGAAAAGTACATTTTAGATGTTGTAATGGCAAACTCAAGTAAATAAATTACAAATAAATTAAATTTTGTTTGATAAACAAAAACAGCAGAGTCCTTAGCCGATCTTATTTGACGCCACCAGTGATTTGTTATCAAAAATTAGCAACTGCGCTCAAATTTGGATGTCGGCCCGATAAAATTATACAATGAACGGCGACAGCTTACGAAAACTGTTGCGGCCTGGCTTAGCCGGCTTTGCCGTTTAGCACAGGTCTCTGCTTATCAAATACGACAGCACAATAAACAAAGCGTACAAAGTTCTATTATTATAAGAGACTTTTTGTTTGAAAAGCAACAACAACATTTTTAAGCCATTGTAAAATTTTAGGACAATAAGACACCTTGTGAATCACCCAATTATATATTTTTTTCATATATCAATGTATTAAAGCTCCTAGCTTTACGTCTAAGCTAGCCATCGATTTGCTCAGACTAGAACAAAACGTCGGCAGAGCAACTATCAAAACATGTTCTTTGATATTGAGAAAACGTTTGAAGTGTATTTTATTGCTATTTTTATGTGTCGTCTCTTTCTTTCACATTCATAATGCCTTTTAATATCAGACATCGCTGTTTGTACAAATGTTCTGACAACGCGGTTTGAACAAGAACAAAACATCGACAACAGCGGCCCACACCAGGCAAATTCATGAGCGCACAAAAAATTGTTTGTTGTTCAACAAATCGATTGCTGGTGTGAACCGTACCTAATGAATTTGAAATTATCTGAGATATAAGCACAAAAATACAAATACTTCGGTGTTTTTCCTTAAATTTACTAACTAAATAATATTTTTTTTTAGATTTTGGACAAAAGAGATGATCGATATGGCCATCAAAATATAGAAAATAAAAAAAATGTGAATACAAGATGGCCGCCACCACAAAATGGCGTACAATTAATTTATGTATGGGTCAAATCTAGTAATTTAAAATGCACCCACTTCAACCCCTCAATATTGGTATCAAACGAAAGGATCTGGCCAGTAGAATACAGTAAATAACGAAAAAAAAATTAAATCTTAAATGGCGTGCAAAATAAAATAGAAGATATATGGGTCAAAAATTTAATTAAGGCTCGGCCCCATCTATCCCCACAATATAGGTATCAAATTAAAGGGCTTGACAAGTAGAATACAGTAAACAATGAAAGTGTTTTTCTCAATACCCATCAATATGGGTATCAAATAAAAGAGCTAGACTAGTAGAATACATTTTACTATGCAGAAATTCACAATCAAAAATGGCATAGAGCAAAATGACTTCTATCATTAAATCTTAAATCCAAGCGAAGCTGCCATATGATCACTAAACCTACGCACATGACGGTGAAGGGTATTATCAGATTAGGCACGGCCCAATAAAGCACTCTGACTTGTTAAAAAAAGTATAGTTAAATGATGCTGCCAGTCCTAAATTTGCACCAAACATGCAAGAATGATTTTGATCGAAAAATCTGCCTTCACTTATTGATGGTCTCTAAGCCACTCAACGAATTCCTTTCACACTGCATAATACTGAGGCGTCTTTTTGTGGCAATTAATAGTTGCTAACACGGAGATAAAGATCTTTTGTGCGTTTAATAAGCAATAGAGATGTTTGGAACTCTTGCCTACGAAACCGAATAGATGTTTTTCATCATTGACATTTTAATGACTTCGTTTTGGATAGGCAGTACTTTAAACATTATTCATTGATTCATTAATTTTAAACTGTGGCCGGCAAACTTTTATTAATTTTAAAATATTGGACAATGTCAAATCTATTGGTTATTTTGTGACAGCACTTTGTTTGGAATTGTAGACTTATTTAGAACCAAAATTAAAGGATTGCTGGTTCGATTCCCCCCCAGGGACTCTTATCAGTTACTTTTCAACGGGCATATGATCTTCGTTATTCCGTTCGTTTAGTAAAATAGAACTTAATTTATAATCATATTTGGTGAATTCACAGGGTATCGTATGTGTTATTTCGTCATAATATCAAAGTTTTTGTAAATTTTTTATATTAAACAATAATATTCATAATAGGACACCTAGTGCTTAATAAAGGTTGGTTAAATTTGAAGGGCCGATGTTGACTTTGATTATAAAACACAAATTATTTTGAAAATTATTGTAATTTCTTTTCATAATGATAGTGTTGGTATGATTCAATTATGAATGGAACAAAATATCGGCTAAATGGCCGCTGCGACCTCCAAATTTTCAATGACAGTGTTGATGTTTAATTGTTGGGCACGATAATGAGTCGAGGTTGCCACTCTATCGCGAAAAAAACAGCAATGTTTTCCGTTCAACAAACTGAGAAGGCATTCACAGATGGTTTCACATTTCATACAGACCTGTTGTGCTGAAATTTAATTATTTTTCCTAATTCTTTTAATTGTGGAATTGTGAGAATTTGAACGATTATGTTGACCAAAAGAATCACAAAGTGCACGAAATGCATTTGATTTGAACGCCTATTTCCATAATAAGGCTGAATAACTTCAACGCATTGCTCGATTGTGTATCTTTCCATGGTTCAAGTTGAGTTAGTCTGAAATTAAGAAATGTCAAATAAAATGCAGAAAAAAAACTTGACGTTTGGGTGTGGTTCACATTCAACATCGGCCCTTAAAATTTAACCACTTTTATCGTAATAAAATAAATAAACTAAAATATTTTAAAGAAATTTTTTATCAAACATTCAAATTATTTATTTTATATAAAAGAGAAATCCAAAATTTCAAATTATTACTCTAATTATTTTTAATATTATTATTTTAATTATTATTATTATTATTATTATTATTATTATTATTATTATTATTATTATTATTATTATTATTATTTTTTTTTTTTTTTTTTTTTTTTTTTATTAACAATTCATGTGATTATTATAATTACTTTTATTTAATGTTGATGAATTATTTCTAAGATAAAAAATATATGATCACTAGCTTTGGAAGCAATCAGCTCAGAAAACAAATAGAATATTTATTTAAATAAATTTTTCTATAAAAACTTAATTATTTACTGGAAATTTTTTACAAATTTTATAAAAAAAAAAATTCATTCCCCACAATTTCTAACACCTATTACCACTTGAAATTTTCTCACAAAATTAAATTTTATCTCATTACACAAATTAGTTTTAATTATTTAACCGGAAATAACACTTGACTCGTTTTTTTCTTTTTTTAACTTTACAGTTGGCAGTCAGTTGAAAAAATACCCATAAACTTTGTTTCCATTTTAATAGATTTTTGGAATTTTCTTAATTTTAATAAAACTAATTTACTACTTACACAATAGTTGTAATAATAAGACAATAAAAAAATAAATACAATTTCTACATTCGGCCGTAATGAATCTGATAATACACTTCACCATCATAAACATATAGTAATATAGTGACCACAGCGTTGCTTAGCCTAGTTTTCAGATTTAAAGTGATACGACATTTTGCTTTATTATTTTCGACGCCCTCTTTGATTTTGAATTTTTACATAGTACATAATAGCATTTTTACACTTTATTTTGTGAATTTACACTTGCAACATGTATTATATAAAAAAAGTCAAATTGCGACTGTGTCCCATAAAAATAATAATATTAAATTATAAGGACGACACGTTACGTATTTGTTCTTATTTAGTGTTGTTTTCTAGTGATGACACTAGATGTTGATGTTGAGAGGAATAATATGAGATAGACACCTTTTAAAGATGTAGACCTCAATTCTGTAAAAATTTTTAAAAACATGTTAACACCATTTTGTTTTAAGGCCATTATAAATTTTAACTTTTTTACAGTTTACTGTATTCTACCATTAAATATGTTACGAACCGCAGGATACCATCCTCTAAACCGGTCAGTTACCCACCTAGCTGCTGCGGCTTCCTCTCTGGGGGGGTGTTCTCAACCCTTGCTGCAACCGAGGTTCGAACATGATTTAAACAGGATTACAGCAAAAACACACAAAAAAATTCACTACACTATACGAGAAAACCAATTTATTTTAATTTCTTTTTCATAGGAAGCAAGTTATTGAACTCCAGTCGCCCTTATTCCCTACCATGGCCGTAAAACATCCGTTCCATAATAATACGGACCCCTTTAATTCTGCCCTTCATCGCGCTATCTAAAGATTCAACAACCCCCAAATCAACAAGCACTTTTATTTGATACCAATATTGTGGGGGTTGAAGGGGCAACGCAGAAATTACTATATTTGGTCAATAAATCCGCCATTTTATTAAGGGGAGCCATTTTGAATTCTTACTTTTTCATAGTTTATTGTGTTCTACTGATCAAGTCCTTTTTTTTGATATCAATATTGAAATGGGTACATTTTTTATTACAAGATATCTGTGGCTTGGAGCTAAAAGGGCCAATGTCAAAATATTTACTTTTGAGAAAATTGGAATTGAACTTTAACTTTTATAGGTGCTTTCATAGTGACATAGGCCAGCATTTTATTTATAAAGCTGTTCTGGGTTAAGTATGACTTTAGCTGTTTTACCATAATGAAATAAAGCAAGAAAACAAATCTGATGCAATGATTAACTCAAAAGAGCGCAAAAAGTGACATTGGCCCTTTTAGCTACAAGCCACAGATACAACCCATATATACATTTATTGTACGCCATTTTGTAGTGGCGTCTATCATGAATTTTAATTTTTTTTATAATGTTTGATAATCTGCTAGCAAAGAAAAAAATCAATTTTCGTTTGTAAAATTAAAGGAAAAACACCAAAACAATTGTATTTCTCTGCTTATATCTCAATTAGTTTCTATCCATTTTCTTCGTTTTTCTTGACAATTACTCTTAAGGCGACGGCTTGTATTAGGTGTCTTTGGCGTGACCCCAAATTAATTAGAAGCTTAAGTAATTTAGTATTTTTGCCTATAACTTTGTCGATTAATGACCGATTTGTTCAAATAGCCCTAGAGACATTACGAGTCTATAAATTGTCCTAAGGCTGTAAAATGTAAATTTGAATGGGGAAAAACAGGAGGCAATCGTGTTTATTTCTTAATATCTCAGAAACTTATGGGACAATTGTTCTGTATTTCAATATCAATTCAATCCCGGATATTTTTAAAAGATAAAAGCCACATATAGAACTGTGCACCATGTGAAGGGTTCTAAAAGTTTATTGCAACCAATACACTTACAGACGGGAATTGCTAAATCGACTCCTCTAGTCATAAGCTTTCAGAAAATATAAACATACTTTTTGGGGATCAGAAATAAATATTGAAGAAATTACAAACGGAATGACAAAGCTATATATACCCATGGTACTACAGGTGAAAACACTACAGTTTTAATTTTAAAATTATACAAATGTTTACTTTTTTTATTTGCACCATTAACTTGAGTAATCTATACATTCACACAAACTCAGCAGCACATACATACATGCATACATACATATACACATATATAAAATTATAAACAATTATCTACAAACTATTTCTTCATAAATGAATAGTGAGCTATTAAAAAATAATTTAAAACAATAGTAAAATAAATTAAAGTATGAAATGAAAAAGAAAACTATATGAACAACAAACACACATTTACATTTGTATGTGTGTATAAGATAATTGGTTTGTATGTATGTATGTATATGCCTCAAATAGTACAAGTAAATAAATGTTTACTTTTCTAAATGGCTAATAATAAATTATGTGTGTATGTATGTATGTATGTATGTATGTGTTTACCAGCAATTTTGTGCGTTTGTGCGTCAAAAGTGTAAGATTTATGCAACAGTTAAAATTGTATTTACCACTCAAGTATAAATATTGTACATAGAGCAACACATCCGTAAGTGCGATATAATTGTTGTTGCAACTTTAACCATTAAATCAAATGCGTGCTTTTAAAATCAATTTCATAATTACTTGCATACCTTCCCAAACAGTGTTTCCCAAAGATATTTTTTAATACTTTTTAGATTTTTTGTATTTTATTCAGCTGATATCTGACTATAATCTAAAAACTCTGCTTTAGTACTACTTAATCGAGAAATAAATTTCCAAAGAAAAAACTGTCACTTTTTTATGGTCCTTCGAACTAGATTTTACTATATAGTTCTTTAGATCTGCCATTGTTTTGCCATTGTTTTCTCGTTTCAGCAATTTTTTTTTATAAATTTACAATTTAAGCAAATAGTATTCTTAACTCTGTGTATTTGGCCTTTCTACAGGGATTAATTTCGTTTAATGGTTCTCTTTATTAATTATTTATTTATCGTAGTGGTCGCTTAATAGCTTTTTTTGATCCGTTAGTTTTTTATGGCATGGTGGTGGTGTATTCATCCGATCTTGATTTGTGTTAGATGTATTCAACTATATTTAAAACGAGAATTTTTTTGCTGCTTGAGCTTTCAGTGTTAAAACAAAGATTCCTGACATGCGGCAATGCATGTGGCAGTGCTGAGTAAAGTTTTCCATTTCACCATAAATAGACTAACAAACGAACAACGCCTGTAAAACATTGAAATTTAGTGTAAAAATTCGTTAGCTATTGTCAGGACAACTGTGGTTTCTTAGAGCTATAATTTGGAAGGGCTAAAACTTTTGTCAGAGTATATATTTGAGGCTGACCAGAGACCTATCTGATACCATGGCATTCGTTAAGATCCTGGAAATTTTCTATTCTATGGGTTAATTGTCTTCTGAGACCACGTGATGGCAGTGTCTAGTCTTAAGCGAAAAAAAATCGGATGTGGTTTAGTTTCTGATGTTTGACATTGGTTAACCTTCAGGCAAACACTAATATTTCTAGGGTGCTGTTTTTGCCTCAAGAAAAACAGGAAATTATGGTTTAGTGAGTGATGCTTTCAGACATGACGGACCTGTGATGTTGGAGCAACCATATATGTTTCAAGGTGCTGTTTTCTTTCAACAAAAAATAGTTACTTGGTGAATTTTAAGGCTTCTTTCGTACCGTACATCCAATTCTTTCGCTAATTATTTAATAAGGGAAAGATAGTTCCACAAGGTGCATTTACATTTACAAAGAATTTTGTAGCTTGGAGCTAAAAGGGCCAATGTCAAAATATTTACTTTTGAGAAAATTGGAATTGAACTTTAACTTTTATAGGTGCTTTCATAGTGACATTGGCCAGCATTTTATTTATGAAGCTGTTCTGGCTTAAGTATGACTTTAGCTGTTTTATCATAATGAAATAGAGCAAAAAAACAAATTTAATGCAAAGTGACATTGGCCCTTTTAGCTCCAAGCCACAGAATTAATGTAGGCGAGATGCTACCTACGACATGTTGAGTGGTGTATCCTGATCACATGATCACAAGGGCGGCAGTTGGGCGTCAAAAAGTCTACCCAGCTATAACAATCACCGTTAGATTATTGCACATGGTACCGATGCTGACGTTTATCAAACCACGTACTATCAAAATTCGTTTTTTGTGAGAAGGTGATTCGTAAATTACGTCTATCTTATGGAAGGCATCGTTACAGCTGCCATGGGTGAGAAAACGGCCAAAATGCTGAAAAAAGTATGCCAGAATTTTAGCTCACCCCTGCGTAGTTGTTGGCAACATTGACATGAAATAATCTTGTAAGACTAAATGGTGGCAATTTATTTTTCACCTAAAATAAATATTTAAATCACTTTTGCAAATTATCATTGTTTTTCAAATTTTAAAACGTAGATGAATTTAAGAATTGGCCCTATCTTGTGTGTAGACTGTTTCTTAAAGTTTTGTGTAAATAATTCTTCTTGGAATTTTTCTACAAAAAGTTGATCAACTTTTTATATAAAGGACTAAAAACAATTCTTTACACATTAAGAATTTTTAAAAATATTTCATGAATTTTTTCTTTGGTTTAGATTCTACATTGAGAAATACTGTCTCTGCACTTAAAAACACTTACAATTAATCACTATCTTCAACTGAGGTACTAATTCTAACAAATCATAGCCAACAATAAATTATAAATTATGAGTTTACAATAGAAAATGAGTGGAAAGTAAATTTATAACGAACATAAATAAATGAACAGTTAAAGCATTATGTCCTTGAAGAATAAAGCACTTCTGCTAAAAGTTCTCCAATATTACGTAGGCTTAAAAGAACAAAACACTGTGAAATAGTTTTAAGCAAAAATCATGGATTTTGCGGTATTTCAACACTTAAGCTAAGTTATGCTCTTTATCTCTAGGAAAATTTTGTGAACGATCGTCTGAAACATGCAGATGGTATTAGACGACGATTTCTAATAAAAACTTTGCTGTGTAATCGATCATGACTCAATTTTTTTGTTTGTTTTGTTGTGTGTGCCGAAAACTCTCTTTGTGGTTTCACAAGGTATGATTTCACGTAGTGTTGTCACGGTATTATTAATGATTAAAATATTTAATATATTAAAGAAATCAAAAAAACGTCGTACGACTATATTGTAATCCTTGCAATTTAGACAAAAAGGTTTTAATTCAGAAACTCCAGTTTTTGCTTACGACCAAATAAAGGGCAGATAATCACAATTGGAAGCAACTGTGCTAGACTTAAGGTTTTTATACAAGACGAAAGAGAAAAAAATATTATTTAAAACCCATTCAAAAACCAAAACTGTAATTTTTTACCCAGAACATTCCATTTGTAATACATCAATATATTAAGTATAAATTTTCTAAATCCTAGTTTTATTTCAGAGCGATATATATGCATGTAGGGGGAATACTGAAGCAGATCGCTTTCATAAACGGGTCTCTTTTCGACACACTTCGTTCCTCAGTGATTACAACGATAACGAAGAGGTATCACCGACCTTACTGAGATTTGTGTCAGGCACAAGCGTTTACTCTAGACTATTATGACTTCACAATGAAGACTGCTGATTATCTACAATCCTCATCACAACGTCCTTCGTAATCAATAGCATTTGTCTTACACTAATTTCCCCAATAGCACTTAAATACATCCAATGTGTGCTTGCTGGTGGTACTAAGATTGCTGTCAGCCATTGCCGGATATTCGAATATTGCAGGAGCTTCTGTCTTAGCAGTCTCAAGTTACATTCTGCAAAGATCATTCTCTACAATTTTAATATTGTGCAGATAATATTTGAAGTCACCATGTCCTGTGACCAGAGTAGTTACCCAGCTTATAGTCCTCTGACTATAACCGATTACTTCAACTGTGTGCCTGTCAACATGTGGTTGTCTTCATCCTCCTTTTCAGGTTCAATTATTCCACCTATTATAAGATCATTGCCCGCACTATTCAATCTCCTAGAGCAACTCTAGGTTCCGGTTCACAAAATCCACGGACGGTAAGAACGATCTAACTAAATATGTCTGTCATTCTGTCCGTCCATTAAAAGCACTAAAAACCTTGAACAGAAAAAATTATGGCCGCAAAATTTTTAAATAATATTTCCTATACATCAGAAAAATTTGGTACTGAAAATAGGCTAAATCGGTATATTATAAAGATAGAAAAGACTTGACTAGCAGAGTATAATACTCGAAAAAAAAATTAAACGCTACTAAATAGAAAGTGGCGTTCAATGAATTTATATATAGGTCAAATCTAGTATTTAAAAAATATACCCCCTTTAAGACTCTCTATATTGGTATCAAATAAAAGGTCTTGACGAATAAAAAACAAAAAACTGTATAAGCAATGAAAATGTATAAAATCCAAGATGGCGTCCGAAACAAAAAGGCGGATAATTGCAGATGATTCAATACATTTGATGGAAGCCACACATGCAGCTTAAGGGTTTATAATAATTTATATTTTTAAAATAATGAATAACTTGAATTTCTTAAAAATTATTCAAAGTTATCAACCACATTGTCATTCCGTTTGTAATTAGACCCTATAAAGTATGTATATTCTGAATGCTTATAAATAGAGAAATTGATTTGCTTAGCCTGTCTATCCGTGTGTTTGTTGAAATCAACTTTTTGAAGTTCACATGCATACTTCAGATTCCTATCTGGTATCAATTTATTAGACATGCTTTCGAAAATTATATTATTGGAAATCAGTAATGTGAACACATTACGAGCTGAGGTGTGACCAAAACAACACGTTTGCCTCTGTTTTTTATCCAAACAAAGTCAGATTTTGCAGCGCTTATGGAATATTTTAAAACGTTTGTTATGTATATATATGACAACATCTACAGAAAATTCTAGTTTAATAGATCAATTGACAAAGATATCAGCAAAAAAAATGTCAGGTAAAAGTATAGATTATCGATTTTCTAATATGACAATTATAAGTTGGCACAGTTGCACCATATAATTGACAGTTATGGTGTTGAAACTGCTAGTGTTGAAAAGTTATAAAAATTGTAAATAAATTAAGAAAACTTCTGTTTTTATACCCTTCACGTGATAGTTGGAAAAAGGAAGTGTGTATATATACCCTGAAGATAAAGTAACCTGTATGTGGTTAGAAATACACTATTTCCTTTTAACTTAAAACTGATTAAACATCCGTCCTTGTTTTTACATAAAAAACTATCGATTTTAACATTAGGTTGTCATAGGACTCCAACTAGTTCTTTTGTATATAGTTTTATACTAGTTTAAGTACTAGTGTTATTACTAGAGTGTGCTGAGTGAGTGTACTCACCTTATACTGTGGTATAAGCCTTATGAAGGGTATATAAGATTCGGCACAGCCGATTATAGTTTTCTTACTTTTTTTTTAAAAAACATAGAAAACGTTCATGTTTTAGCCTTACAGTCGTTTAATTTCATTTTAAAACTAAGCAAAACAATTTACAAAAATGTTTTATTAAAAATAAATTTTTTTCTACATCATGAAAACTTGACACACTTTCATTTTATAGATGAAATAATTGAACCAATTTTTGCTTTTTTTTTTATTGGAATCTTATAGCTACAGGCAAAAAAAGGAAAAGAAACCAACTGTTTAATATTTAATTTGTAAACCCAGGCATCAGTCACGTTGGTGTCTGACACTTACTTCGCACTCCACAAAACTTCTACTGCCAGAGTGCAGCAAGTAGTTTCTGGGCCCTTTTAAGATATTCAGAAATAAATTGGAATAAAACTAAACAACAACAAAAAACTCAAGCTTTACAGCGAAACTTAAAACACTAAAGTATCACAGGATGTGAAGTTTTGAAAGAATTGCTGAAAAAAAATAAAAAAAATGTTCCACTGAAACCTTATGCTAAAGGGGAGGGGTTGTATAAATGTGTTGTGTTCAAAAAACACCTTTCGATTAAAGGCGAACAAAACAAAAAAGCAACAACAAAATAGGACACGCTAAAAGTGTTGAGCAAAATGTCTTCTTTGACATGATCTCTTACATACAAACAAACACACGCACACAGTATTTTTAAATGAAAACTAAAATTGATATGAACTTGTCTTACACTTAAACGATAAACAATTTAAACTTGTTTTTTTCATAACTCGTTAAAATATTTTTTTATGTTTTCTTTTTTATATTTATACTAGCCAAACCCGGCGCGCGTTGCTACGCCCCTTAATGAATCGAAATGCATTCTGACTTTTAATTGAATATCAAGTGCAAAAACCTAAAAATTATAATTTTTTTATGGGCGTGGCCCTTCCCACTTTTCTAATCACGAAATTGTAAAATCATAACAGCTCAATATGTGTGCAAAGTTTCAGAAGAATCGGACCAGTGCAAGTACCTCAAAATTATAATTGTTTTTATGGGCGTGACCCTGCCCACTTTTTTAATCACGAAATTGTAAAGTCATAACAGCTCAATATGTGTGCAAAGTTTCAGAATAATCAATCCAGTGCAAGTACCTCAAAATGATACCTTTTTTTATGGGCGTGGCACTGCCCACTTTTCTAATCACAAAATTATTTAGTAATAACAGCTCAATATGTGTGCAAGGTTTCAGAAAAATCGGTCCAGTGCAAGAACCTCAAAATTAGAACTTTTTTTTATGGGCGTGGCCCCGCCTACTTTTTTAATCACGAAATTATTAAGTCATGACAGCTTAATATGTGTGCAAAGTTTCAGAAAAATCGGTCCAGTGCAAGTACCTCAAAATTAAAACTTTTTTAGGGGCGTGGCCCCGCCCACTTTTCTTATCACGAAATAATTTAGTCATGACAGCTCGATATGTGTGCAAAGTTTCAGAAAAATCGGTCAAGTGCAAGTAGCTAAAACTGATAACTAATTTTTTATGGGCGTGGCTCCGCCCACTTTTTTTCACCCATAAACACTCCCTGTTATGTGTACAACAACTTACCAAAGTTTGAGCCCGATCGGTTTTACAGTTTCGGAGTCTATAGCTAACACACACACACACACACAAACACACACACACACAGAGTTTCACTTTTATATATATAGATTAAGAAGAATAACATTACATTGTATTTAAAACAAGGAGCGGTTCGTTATGTATATTCCTTGTGAATGGTGTTATCAATTGGAAGGCATACAATAATAACTGTATTTGCTGATGGAGTTGTGAGCACTTGTGTGACCAAATTTAAGATAACTTTTAGATAAGGATGTTGAAAAAATTACTCTTAATGATGTCAGTAAAGCGATTCTTTCTTTTGCTCCACTTATGACTGCTGCGGTGTGAACACTCCATTTGTCTTTCGACGGGATATGTCCTGATGACATATAGGAAAAAACGGGATAGTACGAAGACTAAGTCCTTGAGGCTCATTAATACAAAATAATGCATCATTTATTTTTAAAACAAAAAAACGTATTAAGCATTTCATTATTCATTCTTTAATAAAAGCATCTACTTTGTTTGAGAGCAGTAATTTTAACTTATTTTTTTTTTTCAACTAAGTCTCCTTAATCAAGCGTGGATGCAGGGGGTAGTAAAAAGGAAATTTAAAGCAAGTTTTTGTTTTCTTTTCATAAACAACAAAGTTGACAGCCATAATACAAACAATTTGAATAAAAATTACACCAAACACCTACCACATCCACCACCCACCCCCCTTCAAACACGTAAGTTGGATCCGCGCCTACCCTAAACAGATATAACATGGAGAAAAAATCGCTATATTGACCTAAAAATAACTAAAAATTAAAAAAAGGCAAAAAAAAAACAATAACAGTTGTTTTGCAGCCAACTTCACTGCCTAATTTGCTATCAAAATCGGATTTCTTAAATTATAAAGTGTTAACGCTCCGCTTATCAGGTTTTCTTTATACATTCTGAATGAGCAAGAGAATTTTTAGCAGTCACGCTATGCATGACACGCTGATTTATGTGATTAAACACCACACGTCCGCAGCTTTAACCGAAATAGCCTTTTTACAAAATATATAAAATTTTATTAAATATTGTTGTTGTAGACTTAACAAGATAACTGAGGGCAGATAACGGCACTCGTTCACGATCGAAATTTAACTCGAACGATCGAGTTCGTTGTGCTGGTGGTATGGAAATTCTAATAAGAATTTTAAAATTTCGATAACGTTCGAATGCCGTAATTTGACCCCTGATCATATGATCGTTTTTACTTTCTACTTATAATGTCTAACACTATGTTAAACAAAATTATGATTCGCCTTTAAATATCTTTTTTATATAAAGTTGGGAAGAGAGAAGAGACAACGAATTTAATCGAATACGCCGATGAATGTACCTTGTTAAGTTTACCCTAAGAGAGTGTCTCTTAAATTAGAGCATAAGAAAAAACTGTTTCGAAATACTATCTTCTATTTCACAACAGCTTTCTACTATTAGTTTTAAATGGTATTTGTATGGAAAAATCGTCAAGCTCCAATTCTGTTTATTGATAAATGTAATTTCAATTTATGGGGAATAAAACTCGAATTTATCAATGGATTTTCTTTCTTTCTCTAAGAGAATGTAATTTAAAATATTTTTTGACGAATTGCTCAACAAAATTGAGTATGTCGTTCTAAAGTTACGACAAGATGTTTGGAGCAGCCTCTTCGGAAATCTCAAATTTTATCAAAAAAAAATCACAAATAAAAAAACCTTATCACAGAAATAGAATTTGGAATAATGATGATTTTTGCAGATGGGTGACTATAAAAAATAGTTATTATTTTGGGAATTTTTGCTTGTTGCATATACATACATCTGTGTGTTATAACTTTTAAATAATTATTTACAAAAATTATAGGATTTGTTGGTTGAATCATACAAGTAAAGTTTATGTAAAATTCGGAAAACTTGTGTTTCGTTTTATTCCCTGAAATAGAAATACGTCGTAAAAGGAAAGCCCTCTATTGGTTTCAGTTGTCATAAATAAAATTTTATAATAAACCAGTTGCTTCAAAAATTTTAATTTTAAAGTAGTGCCCTTCTATGGTTGTTATTGTTCAACTTATTTTGTTTTAAATAAAATTTAAAGGGGTTTTGCATTTGTTTTGTGACCCTTATTTCAAAAAGCTCAAGAAACAATTTAATGCCAATGTGAATTTTTAAACATGTATCCCTTTTTAAGTATTCAATTCCGTATGGATTCTGAATCAAGAGTCAACACTATAAAGCCCTACAAACCTCATCAGCGCATTTAAAGCTAAAATGTTAATGGTGGTTCAAAGTCATTTCAAGATTTTTTTTTTTATTATTTATTTGGTGGCCCTGGCTGTGCGATCGCTTAACAAAGATGCGAAAAGGCGAGTAAATTGTGGTTGGTTGTTTGAATGCGGTTGTGATTGTTTGTTTGCGACGAATTCATTTGTTATTCATTTAGAGGAAGAACGTAAATGTGTATGTGGTAGTAGTTAGTTGCGATACAAGTAAATAATACAACAATATTCCGAAAATGATTACAAAAAGACCTGTGGTTTTTCAACGAACCTTACGGCCATAACAACTTTACTATAAAGTTAGATTTTTTTTATGGTTTCTTGTTGTTTTCACTTTTTCAACAAAATATCACCTCGTACCAACATTCAAACGAACGAATAAAAGTATGTATGAATGTAGTAATATATACTTTTTCCCTGATTTGTTGTTTTGCATGAGGGTGGCGAGATGAAGACGAAGATGAAGGTCCTCGAGAAAATGAAATTGTTTAAAAGTCTGTTCATATCAATGCTAGACATATTTATAAACGTGTATCATGTTCATACAACTCGTTGTATTAGTAAAGGAATACATTCTAACTTAAATATAAAACAGTGTTACAATTTGCAGGGCTACCATCAGCATTTAAAAACCGGTTCGTTTTTATAAAACTCTCTATAAATAAGAAATTTTTAAATCTATTTTATAGAAAGAATTTGTTTGTTTTCTGGCAAATATTCACAACTAGAAAAAATTATTTACAAATAAATTTAAATGAATAAAAATATTTTTGAAATAAATTAGAGTTTGATGAAGAACACGTGTCAACAAGTTGGCATCACAGGTACAGTTTGTAATATTTTATTCAAGGCATATTTATTCATCAGGTATTCTTGTTTTGTCAGCTGATTATTTTTTTCAACACTTATTTTAAATTTCAGCTGTCAAAATGCATAAATAAAAAACAATTTTCTCTCTTTCCTAATTTATTTCAAATGTCAAACTTCATATATAAAAAATATAAACAATAAATTCTCTCCGAACTGCAATTACCTGATGAATAAATATGCCTTGATTTCATTGTTAAAAAAATTAAACTTTTTATTTTAAAGATCATTTTCTTTAAATGAAAAAAAATTAATCTTGATGGTTCAGAGGGTTTCAGAGTCTATTGGCGAGATTTGAGAAAGGAACCTATGCAATTGTCAAAGAGAAACTTTGGTGGCGGGTTCCTTATAATTTGGGGTACCTTTGAGTAAATGGAACCCTGACTCTTTTCAACAAGTAGCAAGACTATAGTAGCAAGTTCTCTCAACTCATTTGTTGTCATTATCTGATTGTACAACAATTTATTTTTTTAAGCAAGACAACGCTGCGATCCATGTTGGCAGATTAACTAAGACTAAGATTTGAAGAATATGAAGTGTCTGTCATGGAATGACCATCACATTAGCCAGATTTAAATGTTTAAAATGTTTTATAAATCAATATAATTAGGAAGACAAGCTGAAAGTATGAATTTTAAACGCTTGACGGGAAATTATATTGAGGACTTATTGTTTTACTTTAATAATATGCACTGACCTTATCAATTTGATTTATTATCAAATGCACATTCTTGGTATTTTCATTTATAAAAAGATCTAACTGTGATCTAAAAATTATGTGCATAGGACGCAATATGCAGTAAATATGCCCCGAATCCACCTTAGGAACCTCATAGCGGTCATTACCGGACACTGGCCTATAGGTACACATGCGAAAAGGCTGAATATCCCTTACAACGACTTCTGCAGAAGTTGCGATAAGGAGAAGAGGAGGAGACGACTGAACATCTTCTCTGCAATTGTCCTGCATTCGGGGACCTGAGACGCCAGATTCTAGGTCAACGAATACTTGTAAGTAAAACTTGTCTTTCCGCAGTTGATCTGGGAAAGATCCATACATTCGTGAATAGGACAGGATGGCTGAGGAACGACGGCCAGAGGACATAGACGAACGGGCGATGGTGCCTACGGTATCACAACGGGACCCTCGGAGAACCCAAGTGAGCTATGCCTTCGGTCGGCTGCCGGATCTAACCTAACCTAACCTAAAAATTATAGAATGCATAACATTTTAATAACAACTATTTTAGGAAACAGTACCACTCAATGTACTTTTTGCAATAAGACAATTATTTTGACGCTCACAGTTTTAAGCTAAAATTTTTTGAAAATTTAAAAAAAAATTCTTGAAAATTAGCTAAAAAACGAAAAGTTGTCAAAATTGTTTTTTTTTAATTCATAATTAATTTTCTTTTTAAAAGAAAATGTTGTTTAAAAATTTTGTTTAAAACGAAAATTTAAAAAAAAATTTCAGTAAAACAAAAAAATGTTCTATAAAACAAAAATTGATAGAAAAAAAAATATGAATGAAACGGATGTAAACATATAACTTGTTCCCTGTAAAAAGAAACTTTATGAAAAATTGTCTATAAATCGAAAATTTATGGAAATTTCTCATAAAACAAACAAGTTTGTATCAAACAGAAATCAATCAAAAGGTTTCTCTATAACACGCAAACTTATAAAAGTTTTTTTTGATAAACCGCATATTTTATAAATTTTCCCTAAGAAGAAATTTTCTGTAAAAAGAAATTATTTTTCATTATAAGTGGCATAAATATATAATCAGAGAAATTGTGCCATATTTCTTTAATTTGGCAACACTATATCTCTTACATACAGTCCTTTTGTTTACAAAACTACATACATTATGGTCGTGATGTTATTGCTGTTGGTGATTGTTGTTGGCATTTGTACTTTAATACTTTCGCGAATAAATGCCTGCAACGAAAAGCAACAACATCGCCAGCAATCTAAAAGTAAACGCTTTTCGTAATAATATTTACCCAAGAATAACGCTGCTGCTGTTACCGATGATGATGACGACATCTTTGCCATATTCTTATTCAGATTTTGTTGATTTTTTTTTCTCTTCTCTCTCCTCTAAATTCTCCTAGAGGGACTATTTTGTGTTGTGTTTTTGTTATTTGCTTTCCTTATGTAGTTGTGTGTCACAGACATGGCTTAATGTTTAATGTTTTAAGCCATGTTTGTTGTTTACGGCTGTCTCCGCTATACTTAGTGACCAAAGAGAACTTTATTAACATCAACAGCCAATTCCATACCATATCCATGCCCAATAAGATGAGTGTGTTTTTATTTTATTTTTTTTTTTTTTGATTTTTTTCTGTTTGTAACGTAGAGATATTGAAGTTTGGTCCGTGTAAGTATGCTTGGCTGTATATGATCGTGTCTTTACTACGTGTATGATCATCCTAACATTATTGGAGTAGTTGTGTAGTACAGTGTAGTGTAGTGTAGTTGGTACGAGGATGTGTTTTTGTTGATTAAATCAACAATACTATACAAGTTTTTCTTTAACTACTTTGTAATAGTTAATAGACTTGAGATAAAAATCAAAATACTTTTAGTTTTTTCTTATGATTTTAATGTTTCTTCTAAAAAGACATTAAATATGGACAAGGTTGGCATGGAGTCCTACCAGCAGCCATGTACTCTTTTTAACTTTTAGGTTGATTTTCTTTTTTTGTTAATTGATTGAACTAAAGTACATAATTAAAAGTATATTGTGTTGAATTCTAACAACTTTGTTTTCCTAAAACTTCTGACAGCTGGCAATCACTTGACATTTACTGTAAAAGTTTCTGTGATTTATGTTGGATATGTTGTTTAAAGATATTCGTTTTTCTTTTTTTCTTATTATTTAAAAACAATATTTTTTCTTAATTTTTTTTTTAAATGGTTAATCTTACTTAAATAATAAATGTGAATGTTTAGATGTTTGGATGTTTGTTACTCAATCAGGAACTAAATAAAATTGGGCTCACAGATAGACAACAAACAACCTAGATTAACACATAGACTACCTTTTATCACAATAATTAGGCGAATTCTCAGAATTTTTGGTATTAGTCGGTTATTCAAATATTTCGAATGTCGAAAATTTTCATGGGTTGGCGAAAAAAATGTAATCATCCAACATCGTCTGTAGAAGTAATTTTCTTAAATATTTGCCTTAACTTCTATTCCTTTAATATCATAAATATGAATTTTTGTATGTTCAAATGTTTTACCTAATCACGCGAAAAATTACTAAACGGATTTAAATGAAATTCGCCACACAGATCTATAACAACCTGAATAATTACATAAAGAGGCTACCTTTCGTGTCGCTAATTCCGCAAGAGAAGTCACGGACAAAGGCTAGTGATTAATAAATTTGAATGTTTGTTTTATTTATAGTAAAGTTTTCTTAAGATTTTAATACTTAATTTGATGTTTTTTACAATTTTTAATAAATTATTCTTTTACAAAAAATTTTTAGTTAATCCAAGGCATATTAATTCATCAGGTAAGAATTTTTTTGTTTATATTTTTTATATATGAAGTTTGACATTTGAAACTGATTAGACAGGAGAGAAAATTGTTTTTTTATCTATAGACTTTGACAGCTGAAATTTAAAATAAGTAAAGAAAAAAATAATCAGCTGACAAAATAAGAATACCTGATGAATAAATGTGGCTTGAGTTAATCTTTCCAAAGTTATCGAAAATTGTTTTCGGAAACTTTTTTATAAAATTTTATTTATAGAAAAGAAAATTTTTTTTAATTTGTTTTTCTACTTCGGCTTTAATTTAACAAAAACTAAAATGCTTCTCTCTGGAAATTCTTATATATTATATTTTATTCAAAAAAGTATTGAAAAAGGCCCGTTTTAAAAATATCTGACTAATTTTCTTTTTATTAAAAAAATCGCAATTGATAGCGTGTGCTGGACTCTGGACTAGACTGCTTTTATTTTATTCTATTCTATTCAGGTATCACAAAGAAGAGATCAATACGATGAATCCAGCTGCCTGCCTACCTTCAAGCGAACTTTAATTTATTATGGACAATTGTTTAGGAATTATATTATAAAACTTAATTGCTCAATATTTTTAACAACACAAAAGGACAGAATAAATACATATCGTTACCTCCACCCATAAAGGATCTAAGTCTAATTAAATAAGTTTTACAGAAGAGAAAAAAAATTTGCTAAAATTTTTGTATTATAAATGCAAAACAACAACTAGAAAAGAAATATTAGTATTTTGTACTACAAACGATGGATTATATTGCCCGGCATCAAAAATTTAACTTCTTTGCGGGTAAAGGTATATAAAAATTAATGTTTAAGTTTTAAAATATTTTTCTGAAAAAAACAGAAAAATTAGACATAAGCAGTCCCTTTTTTCCCATTTGGGTTGGGTACCTTATTTGTCCCCCATTAAGTATTCAAAAATGGTACCTATTCAAGAGTTTATTCATTATTTTGTAAATAATTCTAGCTGACCCAGCAAACGTTGTTTTGCTATATAAATTATTTCTAGGAAATATTTTTTACATTAAAAAAACATATGTGTTCCACGGTATGCAGATCCATCTTAGTTTAAAATTTCTTCGGAGTCGTTACTTTATTTAGGTGAGGCATAAATTTTCCCTTGGGCTGAGTCAGCCTCAATATTTAGAAGTATGAAAAATAGATGTTCACTGATTCTCAAAAGTTAATTTCTGTATTGGCTAGACTATAAATTCTGTACAAGTTGAAGAAAAATACTAAAAACTAGATCGACGTTAGTACATAATTAAAAAAAGTGGGCTTAAAAGTAGGCGTGGTAAAAAGGAGTATCCTATTAATCATATCAGAGTCTTAGTTATATTATTTGAAAATTTCAAGAAGATCGGTGTAGCAGTCTGGCCTACCTGAGGGGGCGTTAAAAAAGGCGTGGCGTTGAGGGATATGAAAAATAAATGTTGACCGATTCTCAGATCCGATATGCACACTTCGGAGAAGTTTAATCACAAACATCACGACACGAGAATTCTATTTATTAGATAAACAAATTTTATTTGAAAAAATATAAAAAAAGATAAACCTTGTACTCCTTATAAAGGCCGATTTTTTTGTTATTTGGTTTTTCAGTGTAAAAGGAAAAGATTTGTGACATGTGGCAATGCCAACAATTTATAGATAAGCTTTGTCATTTCACCATGAGTAGATTAACAAACGAACAACACTTGCAAATCATAAAATTTTTTTTATCAAAATTCGTGCTGCTTGAGAAATGTGTTTCGTAAATAACGTCTATTTCATGGTCGCCATAACCAACCCGCCGAGTCCATTCAAGCTATGGTGACAAAATAGCAGTTAGAGGCAGTTCAAGAGCTGCCAATGTACTCTGTACTAATTATTGCGGTTTGTGGGGTGGTGTCATTATTTAACCGTACTTCTTCGAAAACTATGAAAATCACATGGAACAAGATACCAAGATACCATGATGAACTGAACTTGGTTGACATGTTGTTTCAATAAAACGGTGACGCATGCCACACGGCACGCAATACCATTAACCTAGAATCTTATATTTTGGAACAATATATTGGCATGCTATTCCAGCCCTGGAGAACATCATTATATCTACCCTTGATAAGATACCGATCGAGATTCTGGGAAAAGTATGCTAAAATTTAAAATCAGGGATGGCCTATCTACAGCGTAACAAGCAACAAGGCATTCATTTACTGCCCCAAATAAATATTTTCTATATATTTTCAAATTTTCTATAATGATTAATAAAATCACCCATTACACGTGAGTTTGATAAAAGTACAAAAAGCCTGTTATTTTTTTCTACGAAGTCAATTAAATAGAATTTAAATTTTTAGCCCATATTTATCCGCTTGGAAATTACATAAAATAGTTCTTATTCATATTGCTCCTTAGGGAGGGTCAATAATTCAAACAAACTGCCAGACATCTCTTATAATTAATAAAAAAATTTTTAAAAAAATGCTGAGTTTATAATAATTTTCAAATAGATTTGTTTTAACTACATGCATACATACAGCATTTATATTTATATAAAGTCATTTGTCTTGATTATCACAACCATATTGATTTATTTTCAAAATGGACACCCTGTCCAGAGACATAAAAACCCATAATTAACCACGAATATAATCAAAAAAAAAGAACCAACAAAGAAAAAGCAATAAGATGAGAAAAAGAAAACTAATTATCGAAATTAGAAAAAGGCGTTACCAAAATGACTGTCATATGGGATTTTATTGGTTTTATTTCTCATAAAACTTTTTAACACAAACATGCATCCATACAAACATAAATAAAGATTCCAAATTCTAATGAGATTTTAGTGTTGTGATAAGCGAGTGAAAAGAATAGCAAAGAGCAAGAAAATTACAATAATTTGATATTGATTGGTTTACGTTAATGATTGTGATAAAACTTTTGTTACAATACAATGTGTCTTATATTTATCCCAGCGTTTAAGGTTTCGTCTTCCAAGAACATGAAATGCCAACATTAAAAAGCGTTTATAAACAGATTGTAAAACAAGAAATGAAAAGAAGAAATTAGTTACATGTGTTTCATACTAAAATATTTGTATGCATGTGTATGTATGTATATGTATGGGCGGATGTACATATAAACAATATCTACATATCCCTGCAGCTAAAGTAACAGGTATGTGGTTAGATATATACTCGTTACTTTTAACTTCAGACTAGTTACACATCCGTCCTTTTTTCATATATAAAACTATAGTTTTTAACATTGGATTGTCATAGGAGACAAACTAGTTCTTTTGTATGTAGTTTTATACTAGTTTAGGTAGGTAGGAAGGTAGGAAAGGGGGATGCAGGAAGCAAAAGCCGCCTCCAACACCCACACTATGACCAATATGATCCATTGTGTTTCCCTTTATAAAAGAAAAATAGATGATTGATTAGAAAAAGAGAGAAAGAGAGAGAGAGAGACAGAGCGTTGCTGAAGATATAGTAAATGAAAATAAGAAATAGTAAGAAGGAAAGAGAATAGAGCATTTTGCATGTTCACCAGCCACCCGACCCCCAAGATGAATCCGATAATATTCCCCAGTGTGCACTCCGAAACATCACCCATAGCCTGAGATTCTGTAGCCTCGGGCCGCTGTCTGTCACTACAGACAATATGTTCCACAGTTTCTAGCTCCTCCTCATCCTTACACATCCTGCAATTTTCCGGAGTGCCGCGATCCCATCTACTAATCCTAGCTCTCACAGGACAATGCCCTGTTAAAACCCCAATAGTGGCCCTCAAACATACCCTATCTAGGCCCAGAAGTAACGTAATTTAAATACTACTTTTATTGTTAGATAGTGTTGAGTGAGTGTGCTCACTAGGGCGATCGACCGGCTATTTTAACCGATTTTTTTGTCGAATATTTTAAAATTCGAATATCGATTAAACCGGTTATTTTGATTGTTATGATCTGAGCAGTACCATTAAACAAAAGTATACACCAAAATGTCCTACTAAATTCATAAAAATCATAAAGAACACATTTTGGAGAATTCGTTTGATTTATATAAGAGTCATAAGTGATCTGAAATGCTAAAAAAAAACTTGGTGATTTAAAAATGAGAAATAGATAAACATACTTAAAAACAGTTAAACTGCATTTTGTTTTTAAAATATTATTTTAAAAGAAGCAACTAAGAAGACAACATTTTTAATTATTTTTTTTATTTTAATTGAATAATGTGGTCTCACATATGTTAAGTTGTTAACTACATGTTCATTTGTATATTATTTTATTAATGAAAATGCATATGTTCATATGCATATCTATGTATGTATAAATGTATAAATATGTTCCTGTAATATTTTAAAGCAAAAATTATTTAAAGGTTTCTGTCATGACTGCAGTATACATATTTTGTTCGTTCTTTACCTTTGAGGATTGTTTTGATTTTATTTAAATAATTTTTTTTTTAATAAATAATTTGATTTTTGTGTTATTGTTTATTCGAATAAAACCGGTTAACCGGTTATTTTTTAAATTCTTAACCGAACCCGGTTTTTTTTAAAAGCAAGTATTCGAAATATCTGAAAACCGGTTTTTGAAAAAAGTCGAATAATCGATCTTCCTAGTACTCACCTCACACATACTGGAAAAACTCTAACATGCGTTTTACGCAGTAATTTAAGCATCAAGCGCTATGAAATTTTTCTTGTCTCATTCAGGATTTGAACCAGCGCCTTTTGGTTTTGAAGTTCCACGCTCTTACCAACACCAGCACCAACACACTATTCTATTAAATTGATCCTAATAAGATTTATGTTCGAACAACAAAGTTCATACTCTTTAATTTTGCTGTGGGCAAATACAGAGTTTGTTTATTTTCAGTCAATGCGTGTGAGCTCTACCACTCTTGTTACAATCTCGTTACAACTAGTTATCTGACTCGACCAGACCAGTTAAAAATTTAGCTACAGGGTATGTGGGTTTGTATTTATGAATGTATGTGTGCATGTATAAATACATTTGTATTTATATTATTTATGGTTTTCTTTGTTTGGTGGCTGCAACAAAACGAATATCAATAATTATCATCATCTTCATCATCGATGTTGCCTTCATTACCAATTGGCATGTGATTGAAATTGTTTCCTTTAATTTAATTTGTTCGTTTTTTTTTCTTTTATTCATGTCTTGTGAAAAAGCATTTGCAAGTCGTCTTGTAAAACTCCATAATCATAATATTGAAATGATAATTTATAACAATTATGTATCATGTCCGAAATTTAGTGGTTTTGAAAGCGCATCAAAAACTCACCACAACTGTCATCACTTGTGATCGAATCTACTTTGCTCATATTGATTGGCTTGACTTCTGCATCAGTTTGCTGTTGTTAATTTTGTTATTTATTTTATTATTTATTTATTTTTTTTTTTTTTTGCTTTTTTGTGACATATAATTTGTTGAATTTACTTTTATTGCAATAGCATTTCTATCAATATTCAAGAAGAAGACATACACAATTTCGTCCTACAGCTTGCAAATCAGTGCTGCTAAAGAATTTGATAATTAAATATTTATTTGATTGTTGGCTCTATGCTGGTCTATATGCGTTTCACTGGTGCTTATGCCAGATCGTTAGATGACTTTTATCAAAAATTTTTTAAAGCTTAAAATTGTATCTGTTTTATTTTGAATTTCTCATAAACCAAATGAGAGTTCTAAGTAAAACAAAAACCCCCACAACAACCAAATAAATATTGAAAGATTAGTTGGGAGCATATCCCGAATAAGTTAGTAAATTATTTAGAATTTGAATTTTTTTTTTAATTTGCATTAATTAAACTAAACATTAAACAACAATTAAACAATAAACATTAATTAGGCATCATTAATCTTATTACTTAGGTTTAAAGAGAAAAGGCAGAAAAATAGGTTATTAGTTCTGAAAAGAAAAGAAAAGAAAAGAAAAGAAAAGAAAGAAAAGAAAAGAAAAGAAAAGAAAAGAAAAGAAAAGAAAAGAAAGAAGAGAAATAATTATCTGGTTATTTAGTGCAGCCACAATGTCTTTCAGTCGCATGCTTTTAAAGAAGACTCATGATTTCAGAAATTCCAGAAGACGTCTCGTTTACTGAGAACCCATTTTAGGCCCTTTAATCCTGGCCGGACACCCTAAATCATTCAGTCTATCAGTCTATATTATCTAATCCGA
Source organism: Phyto melanocephala (assembly GCA_941918925.1). Classification (NCBI taxonomy): domain Eukaryota; kingdom Metazoa; phylum Arthropoda; class Insecta; order Diptera; family Rhinophoridae; genus Phyto; species Phyto melanocephala. Next base: position 111,463,014 of record OW799237.1, read on the forward strand.
TATAAAAAGTTAAGAACTTCGCACACAGAGTTGGGTATGTTTGTTCCATCAATTAGTGATTCGCCCCCCTTAACAACGCCATCAACTATGCAGTTGCCATCACAGAAACCATTGCTACTGTCCTATAGAACAAAAAAGAAAAAAGTCGATTGCATTGAAAGAACAAAAGATATAGAAATCTAGTCACAGAATAGAGAGAGAACAATGTCCAGATATCATCTGCTGTAAACAAATTTAGTCTTTTAACAGAGATCAATAATATATCTTTTTATGGCAATTGCCCTATGAGAATTTATGAGAATTTTATGAGAATTGCAAAATTTTAAAAACTATTTTTTCTAGGGAGGATGTGGTGGATGAGGAAATTTTAAACTGAACTGAATTTGTATAAGACGGGACGCATTACACTGTTACGAACCGTTTTGGCCCAGTGAGGTTCCGACTAGCTTGTTCGTGGCGATAGCTCAGGCAGGTTCCAACCCTCTCACTGGCCACGCATCCGCTCATAAAACAAAACTGAAAAATACAACAAAAACTACTACATCAAATACTACACAAACTCCACCACAAGAAGAATTCACGAGAGTCAGGTGTTTACTCCCGTTTTGCCCGCCCAACCATGTCGCAGCAGCATCCGCTGTAAAAATCTCTCTGCGACCCAAAAATTTACATGACCTCATCTTAACCACTTACCAATCCATCATTCCTTCAGTTCAATAACTACTAAAATTATTTATGTTAACTATATTAAATACAAAATTTATTAAAAATATAAAAAAAAAACAATAATAAAAATAATAATTAAAAATAACAATCAAAAATAAAAACAATAATATTTAAAAAAAATTAATTTAATAATAATAATAATAATAATAATAAAAATTAAATTGATAATAATAATAAAAATAATAATAATATTTACAAATTATATACATATATTACACTAATTAACATATACACAAAATTTACAAACATTCCCTCATTTTATTTTCCTTCATTTATCCAATTTTTATTTTTTATTTATTAACCTTTTCTAGCGCTCAAGTTACTTTAATATTTGTTATCTGATTTAATAATTTCACTATTTTTCCTACAATTCAAAGAGCTCTCTAAATTGGGTCAAGTGTTATGGCTGCCACTGTACAGACCTATCATTTATTTCTACATGCCAACTTGGGCCCTAGATAAGTAAAATATTATATTATTTAACTTTTCACATTTTAATTCTTTTTATCTATTTCAGATTGCCGGCTACCGAGGGTCAGATTTAACTAAACAAAACAACATAAAAGAACACACACACAAACACTAACATTTAACATTACACTTATAATTTTCTTTTTACACCAGTCACAATTACACTTGACACTAATTTATCATTTTTCTTAACGTTTTATATAAAAATACTATTTGAATTATTAAATAAATAAATATACCTTCTACGCAAATATAAAAAAAATTACAATTATTTCAAAAATTTTGCCTTGCTTATAACAATTAAGCTAATTACTAACAAAAAAAAAAAATTACACTGCCTTCGTCATTCATTCTTTCCCTGTTATACGTTATATCGTATTTTCCTCACGGTATTTGCCCTTGCCAAGACCCTAAAGGTCTCTTGTGCCACCAACAGATTGGTTATTATTATTTATTCTTCTATTTGGGCCACATTTTAGGGTATACTCCTTAGAATTGTATTCTTAATACATATATAATAAGATTACCTGGCTACTTTCGATCTGCGCGGTTTCAGGATAAAATACCAAATTCTCTTGCGAAATAGCCAGCTATGAAGCAAACAAAAATAAATGTTTCAATTTTCCATCAACACTATACACTACTGGCATTAACTCACGCAATCACATAATATATTTTCCTTTATTTTCCTCCGCTTTCACTACATTTCCTCCTTTTCTCTTTTCTATTAATAAAACATATTTAACAATTTATTCCCAAACCGCACAAAAATAAATTATATCATCTAAAAGACTTTTCGCTAATAATTTCTGTATCCAAATTCCTGTCTTATTTACCAATATTCTAGCGGTTTCATAGACATAAATTGGAATAATCCGTTGCATTTTTCTCTATATATTATTCTACATATGTAAAAAAAAATTATCATCTATCCTATATTTATCCCTTTCCTTTATTTGGTCCTATTACATATTCGTATTTTCATTGATAAATAGGCTTTACTACCCACTGTAGTAATTTTTAATGACACTTACTAAACCAAATAAACACAGCAAACCATTTTTGTACATTTTGTACAAAACGCACACACATTCATACATTCACTTTGACAATTGTCGAGAAAGTAAACAAAACAAAGTAAGTATTTACAAATAATATTTTTCTATTTTAATTTTCTATTACAGGTAAATCGACAGTTCGGACAACAAATAAGGCAACAAAAGAAGTAAGTATACGTAAAATAAAGTACGCTCCGGTGCTGTATATGACGAAAACAGCACAACATCCAAAAAATCTTTAACCTGCCAAAAACTTCCCGTATGTGGCAAACATCACCCGCAACAACACTCCTCAGAAAGGAGTAGTTATGCCAATGGTCTAGAGTGGCAGTCAACTACATATTCACGCAAGAATCGATGTGTTCTAGCAGTGAGTAAAGGACAGTGACAAAGTAAATGCTCCACCGTCTCCCTCTCATCCTCACAAAAGTGACAATAATCCGTTGAGTAACGTTGCCAATTCACAATTAACGATCCAATACAATGACCGGTTAAAATACCTGTTAGTAGCTTTAGCTATTTTTTCTACAAAGAAATAGTATGTTCGTTTTCTTCAACGATATTACTGTCTAAAAGGATTTTACAACCATACATTCTGCAATTTTTGCCCAGTTCCCTAAAGTGTCCTTCAATCTAGCCATACAAATTTTACAGTCGAGAATGTACTGAGATGATAGCCAAAACGGTTTCTATCTTTCAGCCCATTCGTGCCATTTCGTCAGCTGCTGCTTTTCAGAGAATACCAGAGTGACCTGGGACCCAGAGCAGCCTTACATTCCCTGAAGTGAGCTTCTTTCCGCAAGCCATCAAAACTGCTGACTTACCCACTTTGGACTTCAAAATTTTAAGAGCAACATAACTCTCGACATAAATATTTATGCACTCGAGCTTTAGTGGATTCCTTTGGCATACCAAGTTGGCAGCTTGCTTTATCGCAAAGATATAAGTACCCATTTTTCCTACCTCCGTTTCCTAACCCCTAGATTGCATGAAACATGTTCTGATCCTGTACCTCCTTACTTTGGTGTAAAATAAACTTCCTGCACTTGTATCAAATGATTTAATACCATTGGATTCCATTTTATAGGGTTTTTTGAAGTCGAAGGTCTATGCCAACGTGCACTTGTTGCATAGAAGTAGAAAACTCAAGACTGCATAAATGATATTCGAAATGGTGGTGGGAAATTTCGACAGAAGAGTGCACAAAGACCATTTGCCTGATGTGCTATTCCCTGCATAAGCCTCTCCTTTGTTCTTTACGACTCAATAATAGAAATTAAAATATGCAAAAAGCATTTGTTTTCTCTATAAATAAAATCATTTATTTATTTATTTATTTATTCATTAAATTGAACAGATTATAAGCCCATAAGGCCCAATTAATCTAATAACAATATGGCTAAAACATTCTAAGCTAATATAATGTCGATAACAAAATAGAAAAATAAACCCCCCACTTAAATTAAGCGTTTATTTTGGAACACTCGTTAACTGCTTTTACTCTACACATCACCGTGATTTAATTCCTTTAAAATTCCCACTTCTCAGTCATAGTATTATGAGGTATTAAGTACAGCCATTCTCGTACTGCCATTAAAAAACACATTATACGATCATCATAACTGCTACCCCGACAACTTAAAAACAAACAAACAGTATTACGAGGCGCAAACGTTCAGACCATTACAAACAGTCACTTATTGTCGATTATGTTGATGATGACGATTCGATACAATACGATATGATTTAACAGCAAGAACAACAACTCTTTATTTTAAATTGCTACTTACAATTGTAAACTGTGTGTAATTGTAGGATGGATGCATTTAGTTTTCGTTTTTTTTTTTTGTTTTTGTGTACGATTGTGTTTACGCCAACATGTGATTAAATAAACATACAAATGTAAGTAGTCAATTTACCAAAAGTAAACAACAACAACAACAAAGGAGAAACACGGTTCTTATAGTTACAAGTACAATACATTCGTTTGTGTGAGGTAAGGCATCACTGATTACCAGGCAATTGATTACAGAGTAAGAAGTACAATAAATACTTGGAAATTGTATTGAGAAGTAGTCAAACAATTTTATATTATGATTAGTTTGATGAAGCTATTAGTTAGTAATTTTCTGTTTTTTGTTTTTACTTAACCCTTTCGAACCGAAAAAAAACTGTTGGATATGCAAAGTTAAGATTAGGTAGACATTAAAAACTAGGAAAAAGTAAAAATTTCTACCGAGTCAGAATTTTAGTTTTCGCAACTAGAGGCGCTGAGAGCGCTGGGATAATAAATCCCAATCGGTGGTTTTGATTTAAAATTTGGGATATAATATCCCAGCAGTGCCCATAATTAAAACACTTACTAGTAAGTTTAGAAGTTGTATTTATTTATAAAAAATATTTAACATATATGATATGGCGTAAAACACTTGAAACATAGTGGAACTTCACATGTTTTGCATGTAAAGAAGGTACGGTTGTCGGTCTTTCCAACTTTCTTGTCTTTCGAGCAATTTTCACATCAGAGTCAAGTTGTTCCTTTTGTGTCCTGCGAAAACACACTCTCTCCTCTTTGAAATTTTTGTGTACACTCGGAACCTGCTTCCGAGTGGAAATAAGTGTACCGAAAATAAGGAATCATAAAATATTAAGAAATATAGAGATACATTGAGAAAAAAAATATATCAATGAAGATTGCTATATAGGTCCGCTTAATAGTTTTGGTCAACGCCAAGACTACCCTCATGCCCAATGTCGAGTTGTCGACCTCTTTTCCCTTTTCATTTTTTCCACAATATATATTAAAGTTGTATTCATAGCTAGAGGATGAGTCAGTTTTTTCTTATATTTGATTTCCAGGTTTGATGGGTTTCATTGGAAGGTATTGCTTTAATGTTGATCTTTCTTAAAACGAACTGTCTTCGCAGCACAATATAGCTTTTTGAACAGTCATCTGGCTTTTTAGCAGAGTTGCAATAAAATTTTGAGTTGAGCAATAGGTAATGATCACGAGATATGCTCTTATCAAAGCGTTTCCAAAACACTTTCTTTTAAACCACTACATAGGCATTTTGGAAGTCTATTATAGGAAGTCACAAGCATTATTCCCATCATTACCAAAACTTTGTGCTGGTCTGTTTGGTGAATGGTTCGAGTGTTTTTTCCTTTTTTTTTTGTACACAGCTTGAGTTTTCTTCGCGATAATAATTCTTTTGTTTATGCACTGACTTATCTATATAAGCAGGCTTTCAGGAAATAGTTTTAAAAAAGTTTCCAATTCACTGGAGCCTCGATTTATATCACAAAGTACAGACGGATTGTATTTTTCAGGCATTTCTTTTCGTGGGTGGGAACTGCCGTCGACTATTCATATATTCTCTGTTGCTGATGTTATTGCAATGGTGGAATCCTCTTTCGCGTGGTCGGGACCAATCTTTTCTTCACAACTGAACTCCCCATCACTAAGATCATCACATTCCATATCAAAACACTCTTCCCTCGCTGTAGAAAAATCGCTATCTTCTGATTCTAGTTATTCAGACCCAATGGCTTCTTATGACTCCGACTATCTTGAGGAATCGCAAAGTACATTTCCGATATCAAAGACAGTCAATTTAGATCTTTTTCTGGACATTATACCTATTGAGTGTACAAATTTTAAAATAACTTTATTGAACTTATATACAGTTTATGTACTCCTGGGATATATAAGCCCCAGTCAAAATACTACTGGGATATATAAGCCCTAGTCAAAATACTACTGGGACATATTATCCCACAAACAGAAAACCATATTATTATTACGAGTTAGGCGAATCCCCATCTTGGATTGTAAATGTATGGAACAGACATATTACAAACACACAATAAATAATAGAAAACAAAACATTTACCACTTTTTTCGTATATATTCTTATAGTTTCTGCTAAATTGTTTTACGCGTGCTCACTTATTCACGGATTGCAAGCCACTGCAGCAGTCAAATGCCAAACTAGCATCAATATGTTGTACTATATCATAAAGAACGAAAAAAATACATTTTAATACATATCCTTAGGCAAATAATACCAAGAGGTGTTTATAAACTATTTTGGGATATATTGTACCAACCGGGTCGTAAGGGTTAAGTCTTATGTTTAAAGCCCTGGCTGCATGGAAGCGAGATAGAAGAGTCTCTCTCTCATCTACGAACTCAAGAGCAGTCCTGCCAAATTGGCCTCAAAATTATCAAAAGGTTAATCTAACGATTTTTACTGCAAAAAAAGGTTACTTTGTTGTAGTATAATTTAATTATTTTGGTCAACACTGAAATACTTTTTAAATTTAATATTTAAATATTGATATTTTTTATAGCAAATTTGTGTTTTAGAATTAAAATATTGTTTTATTTATCCTTTTGCCACAAAGTACTAAACTTGGTACTTTTACTTTATCAGAAATAAAACTAGTGTTTATAACAATAAAATTTTTTTTATTTCTAAAATATGCAGCTTTAAGATTTATTACTTAAGGCTATGTCACACACGGCATGTTTTTTACATCTGACTTTAAAATTTGTGAGACATATGTAAATCTACATGTCTGTCAAAATTGTACTTTTACGCTGACTGCTTTGCAGCAGCAGAGACTTCTGCCAACGGCTGATGTCACATGTTTTGACAGAAGAAAATAGAGCACACTCCAATTAAAATTTTGTCAGATGTCTCAACACATGTTTTAAAGGTAACACACGAAATGTTTGTATTAGCAGTGGAGAATTTGACAAGTCAGATGCAAAAAACATGCCGTGTATTAGCTCCTTTAAACTGGTTATTATTTGTTTGTTTCTATTTTTATGAATTTTTTAAATTCAAAAATTTTATTATTTTACAAAAAAAAACGTTTTGTACTCTCACTTTATCGGGAATAAAACTCGAATATATTCATGGATTTTTGTTTAATAAGACTTCTTTTATTTCCAATGCATGCAGATTTAAGACTAGGTATTAAAACTGTTTATTATTTGTTTGTTTCTATTTTTATAAATTTTTTTAATTCAAAAATTTTATTATTAAACCAAAAAAAAAAAGTTTTTTTTTCGTCTTGTTCCTCAATAGCTCCAGAACTGATGGTTTAATCAGAAAATGATATTAGACTAAAACCTGGCGTAATTAAAAGTATTTTTTTTTTTGCGAATTCTTTAACAAAATCAAATACGTCGTTCTAAAGTTACGATTAGATGGAGCATCCTCTTTAGAAATCTCAAGTCTTACAAAAAAAAAATTACAAAATCTTACCATAGAATTTGGAATAATGATGATTTTTGCAGTTAGGTGACTATAACGGATCTAAAAAAAGTAATTATTTAAGGAAAACCAAAAACTTCCAATTTGTTGCATAGTGTTGTTTATGAACACAACAAAATTTCTTGAAATTTGATTTGGGCTTGTTGGCTAAAGAGTTAAGGCTTCAGTAGCCTTTACTTTCTGTTGTCGTTCTGTGACGTTCCATTCTGTTGTTTAATTTTTGTAGTTATTTCTTCTGTAAAATCTCATTTGTCTTAATTAACAAGGTAATCTTACAAAAACAAGATTATTATATTTGTTCTATATAGTATTTGTCTCGTCAAAGTCTATACATGATTTCATCTATAAGCAAAGAGAGTCTCTCTGTTGCAGCCACCTTTAAAATAAAGGCACCTAAATATCAGCTGTTTTTCTCCCAATGGCCGTCACTCAGTCGTATTACAGCTCTGGTCGGGTCAAGAACTCGCGCGTCATTGCCATTATCTCTTAAGGGCAATCAGGCCGTCCTTTTCATCCGTCTTCGAGAGTCTTACGTCTCACTCTCGCGCGGTTAATTGAGTGGCGTCGCGTAACTGTGCTTTGGATACAGTTTCCAGACTATTCTACAATTAACCGCGTGCATATATTTTAATTGGATTAACTGGAGGAGTACCAACTAAACTCATAATTTACAACTGGAGGAGTACCAACTAAACTCAATTTATTCTGGAGGATTTCTATAAAACTCAGTTTAATTAATTGTTCAGATGTCTCCGACTTCCTATACAATGGTATAGGTCGACTTGCGGTGACTAAACCAACTTTTTTTTTTTAACTGGAGGAGAACCATAAAACTCAACTTTAATTATTGTCCAAGTGTCTCCGACTGCTATACAGAGGTATAGGTCGATGTACGGAGCTGGAACCAACGTGGAATACCCTGGCTATTTGGTTATGTACCTCTGCCAATCAATTTTTAGAATAAAAAAGAAAAAAAATGGCCGTCACTTAACGTTGAATTCTATTTTCTACAGATTTGTCCGCAACAGAACAGAACGAAAAAGGAAGAAAACAGCTGATTCATAACAGCACAAAACGTACCAACTAATACTGCCTTTGATATAAGAATCAAAACTTAACAAAAGCGAATGTTACAAAACAAAATATAATTGTATTGGTTGTTGTATCGAATTTGCCGATCAATTAATAAAAAGTTTTAAGTGCTGTTTTTACAAGCCGATTGAGTGATTGTCTTGGACGATTTATGTGTATTTTGTTATTGTAACAAAAACAAATTACACATAAATCGTCTAAGACAATCACTCAATCGGCTTGTAAAAATAGCACATTAATTTGGAATATAAATCTTAAAAATCTTTAAATATGTTTAACCCTAACAAAATCATGAAAACGGAAAAAATTCTATTATCGAGATTCTGAAAGAATTTTTAAAAACTAATTTTATTTGTTAAGAGCGACAACTACTTACTGTATTCCTATGTTTTGTATAATCAATAATAATAAAAAGAAAACCCTTTTGTTCTTAAATATCTTTCCTAATTTCATAATAAAAACAATAACAAATTTCAAAAAATTTTTCTTGTTTTGAAAATAAATTTACAAACGTAATTCTTTTTATTTTATATAAGTGCCGGAGGTAATTCTTTTAACTTTTAACAAAAAATTTAATTTTAATATGATTTGTATTTCATTGTATGTAATTCTATGTAGCATACTTGTAAACGTCATATGGTCACCTTAAGCAAAGTCACTTTAATGCATAATAAAACTGAAGCATACTTTTCGGCTGTCAATGTGTTAGAGCCCTCTGTACGACAATTCTTCAATTGTATTTTATGTATATTTCATAGGGTTGTAAAATTTGCTAAAAACGTTAAACTTTCGTTAAGGTAATCTTTATATATTTGTTAAAAATAATAATTCTATAGTTTCCGTCCGTTATTCCTTACGAAATTTATACATAAAGAACACCTAGAAACGTAAACTGTTTTGTTTACGTTTGCGGTTATACTTGTTATATCCATCGTCAAATAAATGGTGTGGGGGGGGTATATTTATTTCTCATTTCGTTTGTAACACATCGAAATATTCTTTTTAAGTTCCATAAAGTATATATTTTCTGAGTCCTAGTTTCAAATTAAGACGATCTTCATAGCTATGTCCATCCATTTGTCCGTTTGCTAAAAGCACGATAGAGCTTAAGCACATAATGATTGGGAGGTGGAATTTTTCCAGAGTATTTCCAATACATCAGAAATGTTTGGTATTGAAATTGCATTAAATCGGTCAAGTAGGAAGAGAGTTATAACTTGTAATGCAAGAAAAGGTCATAAAAAATGTCTTACTGCCATCGAATTAAATACGAATGCGTGAGAGTGATAAAAATTTCACAAATATATTTCTTGAGCAAAAAAATATTTTTGCACGAAAATTGCTTAAATTAGTACATTACAAAATGAATTATAGATCGAAATGTACAAACATTTTCAACGTCCTCAAACCGACAGTTTAAGATGTACGACTTTTTTATGTTATTATACAGTACAAACTCGATAATCCGGACACCATAAATTCTGAGCATGTCCGTATTACAGGAGTGTTCGAATTACAGATGTTTACTCTTCTAACCGTCATACATAAAGTAAAATGTGATCTCTTGCTATTACTGCTCAATGTTCTACAATATGAAACTTATATTTTATATTTTTAATAAGAAAATTTGTTGCAAACCTTTGTCAACAAAAACGCTCAACTAACTAAATCACAATTGCAAAAATTCCAGGCGTAGACGAATATGTATAGCGGTAAAAATTTCCGTTATTATAAATACAAAGAAAAAAATACTGTCCGGACTTTAAAGTAAAAAAAGTGTTACTGTACGGTTTGTAGCAGTGTCCGGATTATAAATGTGTCCGCAAAATCGAATTATCGGATTATCGAGTTTGTACTGTATTCATTTTTTATTTATTTTTTTTTTTTTCAATCGTACATTTTTGTTTTTGTGAAGTCCATTATTATTAGTATTCTTTAAAAAAAAAATTCAGTTTTTTAAGTCTAGCTGGAATAATTACAATAACGTCACCATTTCTTATACAGGGTAAGCATTCGTTTGAAAATGAAAATTTTCCTCTTAAGAAATAAAACCAACAATGTTTTTTTTTTAAATAATTTTTGTTGTGTATTTGTCATTATGTTTTTATATAATATGGTATATTTTAACTGATATATTGCATATTTTGTTTTGTTTTTTATTTCCTTCTTTTTATATTTAAGTGTTTCTTTTTTTTTTTTCTTTCTTATAATTTTTCTCTTCATTGCTTTATTAATAAATTAGATTAGATACTTTTTAAATTAAATACTTTTTTGTTATAATTTTCATCACTAAGTTTTCTGAATAAAAAGAACGTTAGAGTGGGAGTTAACGCTGTTTTTAGAAAACACGTTTAATGCCAAATGCAATATTAATTAAATTTCATTATTTTATCATTCTTTTTGTCGTTTTTTACAAATAAAAAAGTTTTTTTTTTCTCAAATGTTTCTCTACGCAGTTATATGTATGTTGTTTGGTTAGAAATTAATTTCTAGTGAAAAATAAAAGTTAAAAAAAAATAATGAATAAGTTTTATTGTTTAGGCTTTTAATTTATTATTTACATTTTATTGTAAAATAAATTATAATACAAATTTATATGTTTGTTCTTTTTTTAAACACATTCGTTTTTGTTTCATTTTTTTTTATTTTTTTTAATAATATTAATACTAATGTTAAATATGCGTATATGTTTTCTACCATCACTAACTATTATTAATTTTATTTTATTCTTCACATACTTTTTGTTTAAATATATATAAAAATGGTTATCGGCTTTTATGTTGTGTGGGAATTCTTTTTATTATTTTTTTTTTGTTTTTGTATTTGTCTCTATAAATAATTTTTATTTTTTCTTTTTGCTAATGATTTTGTTTTTATGTGGCTATTTTTTGAGTTTGTTGTCCATTTTTATTATTGTGCTGCACTGTATGTTAATTTAAGAAAATTATAAAAATATACAAGTTACAAAATCTTTAAATAAATACACAAATTTCGGTACGCGCTGGATTTAAAACAATAAAAAATAGGTCTGATATAATGAGGTTATAAACGTTTTATATATTAATGAAAAATTAAAGCGAGCATAAGTTCGAAATATCATAATTCAAATTATGTAAAATATTTTTTTTTTTGTTTTTTTAATAAGCATTTCAATTTTGTGACCGCTCTGATTGGTGTGTTTTCTGTTTGCATTTTATCAAGTTATCATCACACATTAGGTAACACATTTTATATATATGTATTTATGTACATACGTCTATGTAACCAACTTTTTAATATTGAAAAAAATTTTTTGCAACCATTAGAATTACTTTTAAATAAAAATTAAAAGATATATAAAAATTTTTTTAATTTCGAAAATTCGAACATAAGTTCGAAAAATTTTAAATAAAGAAAAATGTTATTTGATGCGATTGCATTTATAATATATAAACTTTTTAGTGATTTTATTAATATTTCTACTATTTTCAAATTTCGAACATGGAAAATGTTTATGAAATGTAAAAATGCTTAAATTTTTTTTTTATATATTAAAAAAGGCTTTAATACCAATAAAAAAATCTTATGTTCGAAATTTCGAATATAAGTTCGTAAGTTTTATATATTGAAAAATAATATTTGGAGCGTGCTCTCTGATTACTATATATAAAAAGGTCATTGTTTTTATTAAAATTTTTACTTTTTTCGAATAGTGAATCGAATGTATGGTTGTGAACTAGGGTTATATTTTTTGTTTTATTTCTCTTTGAAATTTTAAATATGGCAATTTACGTTGTGATTCGATTTAAAAAAACATTGCAGAATTGCAATGCCATTAATATATGTATGTATTTACAATTTCATTTTCAAATCGAGTTGCGGAATAGTTCTCCTATTCAATAACGTTAACATTTTCGTAATGAATAGCATATGGTTTACTTTTATCTCAAGGAAAATTAGCAACATTGGAACATGTGTAACAGGTGTGTAACATTTAGAGTACAAAGCCGAACAGCTGGAAAATAACCGTGGCTGCAGACTTTTTTCTGTCTTAAGTGACTAAGAAATTAAGCGGCATTTAAGTGCGATTTTTTTTTGAACACATTAGTTGTTGTGTTTAAAAAGAAACTATATTTTTGCAAAACTTAAGCCGATGACGTGAACTCATTTATTATATTTTCAGTTGTTAAAGGTTCTAGAATGTCTTTGAATATAAAACATACTCCTAGAGTATTTTAGAAGTTTTTAAAAATAATAAAAGAATAGTTTTTTCTGTTGTTTGCATTTAATATAAAATTTCAGTATCTTTTTTATTGTTTTTCTTTTGTGTTTCTATATATTTATTGAATGTATGTTTATGTAACATTTTCAATTTTATAAACTATAAATACATAGTATGTTTAAAATTAAATTTATATATAATATAGGAAAAAAATAAATAATTTTTTAATACAATATCAAAATTATAAGTTTAAAATATGTTAAAAATATATATATTTATATATAAAAAGCTGCCGAACGTTAAAAAGTAAAAAAAAAGAAAACAACACAGAGAGTTAGATATACACATTTTCGATAAATATGTGTGTGTGTGTGTGTACATATAGAGAGAAAATACAAAGAACAATTCTTAAAACTTTAAATAATGAATTATTTGTGATATAAGAAAACTTAAACACTGCATAGTAAACGAAAATTGTAAAACTAATTTATATACTGGTGCTTTTAATTCTGTGTTATAGAAATTAATACAAAACAAAAAATCTTATTTTAATTATTTACTTTTTTTATTTGATCTTTTATTTTTTTTAATTTCAATTTTGTGGTATATTAAATGATTTCTAGATTTTCCGCAATAATTTCATTACTTTTTCTTTGTTTTTAAGTGATTTTTTATTTTTATTATAGAGTCTAAAAACTAAGTACAACAAATACAAATATTTATAAATTACAAAGTACGTTGTCTTATCAAGTATATTTCATTTTATTAATAAGATATAGTATGTATATATATTTTTTTTTATTTTTTTAAAACTATTTTGATGCATTTTTTTTATATATAGTTCAGTTTGTAAAAAATATTTTTTTTAATTATTTTTTTTTTCACAAGAAAAAAAACCTTAATTTATTTTTATTAAATTTTTTATTTTGTTAATGTTTTATTTAGTAAGTATATATGTATATGTATGTATAAAAAAATACTGCTTAGTTTTGCGAAAATTACAAAAGAATTAATACAAATTTTATAATTAAATTAATTAAATTAATTAAAAAAAAAAAAAAAAACTTAAAATAATCTTAACAACTTAAAAAAATGTATATAATACGTTAATAATTAAATATAAAAGAACTTTAGTTAATAATAAAAAATTAGTTGTGGTTTTGTGTTAAACATTTATGAGTATAATATTGAAATGGTTAGTTTTTTGTTCAATAGTGAATTTGTTTTATTGTTTTGTACGAATTTATTTATTTAAAGAAAAAAAAAATTAAAAAAAAACTACAATTTGTTTTCCAGAAAATTAACAGTGACTAATAATTTGTTCGTAACTTTTTGTGTACTTAAGCCAAAGATTCCTGTTGCTGAATTTTCGTTTTAAAATGTTTAGATTTTCTTTGAGCAAAACGCAAAAATAAAATACCTAGCAAAAATGGCATTTCTCTATTTATTTACATTTTTGTTTAATTTCTGCCAGCATCAATTCAACTAAAAATGCAAAATTCCTAACTAAAACATATGTCCATACATATGTTTGAAAATTTTGAAATTTCTTTAAAATCTTTAAATTAACAAAATTATTATTAACAAATTAAAAATTATATTTAAATTTGAATATCGAACATTTAAAAAAAATCGTAAATACAATTTGCTTATGTTGCAAAATTCTACATTTAATTGGAAAATATTTTGAATTTCGAAAAATACTATTTCTTCAAAATTTCGAACTTAAGTTCGAAAGACTTTTTAATGTACGAAAATAACATTTTAAATTTATTTCATAAGAATATATTCAGTTTGTATACATTTTATTTAAATTTTTTACATTCGAAATTTTCTGCATTTTTTTTTTTTTATTTTTATTTTATAAACAAAAGGTCTACTTTTGTTAATGCCAGCAGCGTTAAGTGCATAACTTGATTTAAAAATTAAAGAATTCGAATTTGTAAGCCTTACATTGTTATTGGAACATTTTTTTATTTCGAGTTGAATTTTAGTTGGAAATACCCTCCAGAAAATAATGTTAAATTACTTACATTCAAAATAAAAAATAAATGTTTTACAAAAAATATGCATCCATTTTAAATTATTTTAGTTTCTATTCAATAGAACTAAAAAATTTACACTTTTGACAAACTTCGAAAATTTTGAAACACTTTCAGAATTATTTTTTAGTACTCCACGTTCTTTAGGGCATCTTTACTCATTTATATTTAAAAATGTGTAAAATTTTTTTTTTTTCGAAATTGATGTTCGAAAATTTTAAATATTATTTTTAAAAAATTTTCTTTATAAATTTTCTTTTTGATTTTAATACACTCTGACGCATTTCACAATTCCGAGTATGGTATGCATGAAAATTTTAAAATTAAGTTTTAAACTTTGTTCTTATAGCAGGAGCTTTTTTCAGTTTGTTTTTAAATTATTTAATTTTTTCTTTTTCTTTTAACTGCTATTTTTATGTTCCACATTTTCAAAGTTTGTATTTCTAATAATTTTTGTTGTTAATAAATTTAATAAAATTATGCAATTTTGGCAAAAGAAAAAAGTGTTTGTTTTCATAAATTATAAAATTTTCTAAAATTGTAAGTAGTATTTTTGACATCTTCATCGAGTAGGAGTAAAGGGGTTTGTTAAAAGTTATGGCTTCAGTTTTTAATATATTTCTTTTAAATCAGTGTTTGTGTGAGTGTGTTTGTGAAAAGGAGCGAGAGAGATTAAGTGTAACCAATGTCATGTGTGTGCATTGCTATAAAATTTCTTTTGTTTTTATATTTTTTTTTTATTATTTTAAAAATTTCTATTATGTTTTGTGTGTTGTGAGTGTGTGTGTGTGTGTTTCAATTATAACTATATACTAATTAATTAATATCAAGCCTTGTTTAATTAGTTAAAATTTGAATAAATTTAGATCTTATATTTTATGTATGTTTGTTTATATATATTTTTTCTTTATGTCAGTTGCGATTGTTAAATAATCATTTAATTCTTCTTTTTTATATATTTTTTTTCAATTTTTTTTATCCATTTAACCGATTCAATCTATTCGCTGTTGTATTTGAGTTGTTGTGTTTGTTGTTGTTGATGTTGCAATTGATATCATGAATGTTTGTCAGTCAGTTCGGCCCAGCGCATTTCAAAGAATTTACGCATGCCATGACCAGCTTTACCCACCGGCGAATCATCTTCATTAAACATTTCACAATTGTCGAAAATCTGTCGAACATCGACACAAAAATCTTCACGACATTTGTAACTAAAGAAGCAGAGAGAGAGAGAGAGATAGAAATAAATAATTTATTAGTTGCCAGTTTGGATCTATTTTGTTTTTTTTTTTTTTAATTTACCTTAAATCTTGTAGTCTTTTCTTAATGGTTGATAAATCCATGGGATTTTTTATGATTTTACGATACGTTGGAAACTGTTTGGTGTTTACTGGCAACAAGAAAGGCCACGAGTCTTCATGTAGCTGAAAGGCAAGATTTGTCAGGATTTTTGTTTTGTTTTTTTGTTTTTGTTTAATTTACCTCCATTTCACTTAAGACTGTCTTGCAGACAGCCAATTCTTTCATTAACTTTTTGGTGGCATGTTTTTCCTTCTTTTCTTGTTTTAGCTTTTCCTTGGCCTCCTGTACGGCATGTATATTTAAGGGTGGCGGTGGGCCCAAAGCAGTAGGTGGTGGTAGCGGTGGCGGCGTAGACACCGTCATGGATGGTGAAGTAACAGGCGCAAGTAATTGTGGCGAATGCTGGGCAGCCGTACTATGCAGCATTTGCTGTTGAGTAGGCGTGGACGAACGCGACGATGATGTTATGGAGGAATGTTGTGGAGAGGTGGTAGCACACATTAGATTTGGTGCCATTAATGGCGTGGGCGATGCTGCTGTTATGTTCGGTAATAGCGGTATTTGATTTGCTAAGGGGGCTAACGGTAATAAAACTGTTGCGGCCGTTGTTTGAACCAGGGCACAGGGTAGGCTAGATGATGTTGCTGAGACTGCCAACAAAGGTGTTGCTGTTGTTGGTGCGGGTGCGGGTAGTGGCGGTGCTGCTATTACGGCCCCTGTACTAGGCGGTATCAATTGGGGCGTGTGAAGGGGATATGGCAAATGATTATTTTGATTTACACCCATTGATAAAGCAGGAGCATTGAGATTGGCAAAATGTGATGGTGGCAAATTTTGTGATTGAGGTGGTAATAGGGCGGCCGTATTTGACATACAGTTATAACTTTGCTGTTGCTGTTGTTGTTGCTGTTGTTGTAATGATGGCGGTAAAGTCATGGTTGGAAGATTATTTGGGCCGGTAAGAGATGTCTGTTGTTGCTGCTGTTGCAGCATACCAACAGTTGCACCAACAGCTGCAACATTCACATGTACTCCAGACGATGCGGCGTTAGCTGTACCGTCCATGCTGCTGGTATCATTGAATTCATTGTGTGTCGTCGTCGTTTGGGGACTTAGAGCACCATGACGATTTGTTACTTGATTTTGGAAGCGCGTTGTATCCACAGAATTGTTATGATGATCATCGAATGATGTTGAAGCCACCGAATGAGCAGGGCTAAATGAAATTTACAAGAATTTTATATTTTCAATTAATGAAGTGGATATAGATAATAAAGTCAATCATGTGAAAAGCATACAAAAGGATGGAAATTATTGCGATATTATTGCACGGAAATGTACAACTCACCTTAGTGGTGCGGGCAGCGAAGTCATGGACTCCTCATGCGATGAATTGTGAATGTTATGATGGTCGGTTGCTGTATTTAGTTGCTCACAACTGGACGATGTGTTATGATGTTTATCTTTGCGTTTCGATAGCGAGGCAGATGAATCACGTTCACGGCGAGCTTTACTAGTTGAGGAACGTTTCTTCGGTGGTGGTGCCTTAGAGATGCAGCCATGACAATACCATTTGCCACGAGGCACTTTCAACAGTGGGGGAATGTAACAATCGGCATGATAAGCACGAGGACACAAATCACAATAGATCATTTTGCCAACCGGTGACGGACGATGACCGCCACAAACAATGCATTTACGTTCGTTGGTGGCCTTATTAACACACTCATAACAATACCTAAGTGAGCAGAGAGGAAGAAATTAAGAAAGCAAGTTTAGAAATAACAATTTCAATGTAATAAAGTAATTTAGAAGAGAGCATGTAACAATTTAAAAGTGTTAGTGCTTTTCAAAGGTGACAACATGGTAGATTTTTAAATAAATTTTTAGTTTTGAGACTGAGACAACAACTGAGTGAGTGACTGACTTACTGATTGAATAGTAGTAATGAATAATGAATACAACAAATAAAAAAGAAAAATACATAATTTTAAACTGAAATTAAAATCACAAAAATATTAGTTGCCACCAAAACTAAGAGAAAACACTAGTTTAGTTGGGGTAAATTTGTATGCAAATACTTACCAATCACCGTCGGGTATATTTTCCATTTTCGGCTTGAAACAGTAGGTGTGATAACCCTTATCGCAGCCATCGCATAGCAAGAGTTTATCCTCATTTTCGCCAGATGTGCAGAACTGGCAATTCTGTAAGGAATTCGAATATTTGGTAGATTTTGTAGATGATGTTGATTTTTTACGGCTTCTACCTAATTTTTTAGTATTTGTTGTTGTTGTTGTTTTGGTGGATTTTAAGGAAGCGGGAGAAGAGGATGTTAAAGGACTAGTGGTGTTATGGGATGTGTTGTTGGTGTCTGTGGTTGTTAAATTTTTATTAAATTTGGTCGCTAAATTTTTGGAATTCTTAACTTGAGTTTTTTGCTTTTTCGAAGACGGTGGTGTTACAGAATCTCTTGGCGCTATACTGGGCGAAGGAGAGCGGACTGTGGGACTAGAAGTGTTTTCAGTGGGCGAGAGGCTTAACGAAACATCGCCCGATTTTAAAGCATTCTTAAATCTTTGTTTAGGCGTTTGATATTTAAGGTTAATTTTAATAGTGGTGGGCGTGGTGGTCTCACAAACCATAACAGAATTCTCGCCGTCCTTTGTTTGCTCGCCCTTGGGACTTTTTGCACTGGACTGCGAAGAATTCTCTTCGTTCGTTTCGAACGGCGTTTGCAAACTCAACGATTTGATATCACTGAGTGAAATTTGTTCAGTTTTGTTTGTTTTACTTTTCGATTTCTTATGATGTTTATGATGCTTATGCTTCCCATTAAAATTTTCATCGTTCTTATGAGAATTTTTCTTGTCTTTCGATTTTTTTTCTTTTTTAGATTTCTTTGACTTTTCGGATTTTTCCGGTTTTGTTATTGGCAACTTTGTTTGAATGGTTTCAAAAACAAAAAAAACGTTCACAAAGAAAATGTTTAAAAACAAAAATTAAACAACCATCAAATGAAGATTTTCGAGGGAAGATGAAAGTGGAGTTTGGATAAAGGGAAATTTAAATTTAATTTAAATTTTTAATGTTTTACCAATTACACCAATTTTAAAATTTTTGTTTTTTTTTATGATAAATTTTGTTTGTGTTATGGAATAGGCAGGCAGGCAGGCAGGTAGGCAGGCAGACAGGCAGGCGGAAAGTATAAGTGAAAATATTTTAATGAACAAATGTGGTTGATAGTGGTGGGTGGAATGAATGAATGAATGAATGCATGATTGTAAGAATGTAATAATGTGTATGTATGTGTGTGTGTTATTTAAATGAATGAATTTTTGTTGATGTTTTCGGTAAACATTTTTGTGTATTTTTTTTTTTTAAACAAACATTCACCAGTAAATCAGTATTTAATTTTTAATGCAAATACAGAAAAGTTATAAAAAAAAACAAACAGAACATGTAATAAAAAGCACACAAACAAATTAAATGAGTTTATTTTAAGGTTTAAGATGCAATAGTAATTAACAAAAGTATTACATAGAAAATAGAAAAATATTGATTAACGAACATTTTCAGGATTTTGAATTTAAGCGACATTTATAGAATTTAATAAAAAAAGTGCGTAGTAAATTGGACAACAACAAATATTTTTTATTTTTATATTTTTTTTGAAAAAAGAAAAAAATCGAAAAAGTTTAAGAAAAATTAGATATTTTTTAACATTTTTTTTTTTCTTAATTAATTTGTTTTCTAAACTAAAAACAAACAAAAAAATAATATTTTTTTTTTTTGGTTACTAATAAAAACAAAACAAAATGAAAGGAATAAGCAAAATACATAATAAATAGAATGCAAAATAAATAACTTTCCATCATTTCTTTTTTGTAACAAATTGTAACCTTCTGGATTGATGCAAAAAAAAACGTACATAGAAATGCCACTATTAAAAATGTGGGAGGGTATTTTTTTTTTTTTTTTTTTAATAATTTTCTCTTTAAAAAAATTATCAAGAGATTCTGTATGGACTTTAAAAAGGAAAATTAAATTAATGAATGAATGTATGAAATAAAATAAAGACAAACAGCATATGCAAAAACAAATTGTCAATTCAATTTAAAAAGAAATTGAAAAACACGTTGGAATAATACATTTCGAAAAGATTTGTCAAACAGGCTAATTTTATTAACACTAGTATGTACTGCGATCTACCCATTCGACCATAATTTGGTTTAAACGACTTTTAAGCTAAAAGTATAACTTTATTCTAAAAATTTATTTATTTCTTTTTTATTTAATTATTTCGACTTGAATTTCTTTCATAAAGTAAGTCCAATAAACTATGAACACCAAATGTAAAAGAAAAGAAAAAATAAAATAACAAAACATCTTTTAAATGGGAGTTTAAATTAATGCACTACTACACTCTCTTAAAGAGAATCTCTTTGTTTTTTATCAGCGTTGTCAACTTGGTAATTTTAGCACTGATTTTAGTGCTTTTTGAAATTTTTGACGCGGAAAATTTTCAAGTCAGTGCTACAATATACAAAACTACAAAATATTTACTCATTGTAAAGATATAAAAGTGAAACTCTGTGTGTGTGTGTTAGCTTTAGATTCCGAAACCGTAAAGCCTATCGATTTCAAACTTTGGCAAGTTGTTGTACACATTCCAGGGAGTGTTTATGGGTAGTAAAAAGTGGGCGAGGCCACGCCTATAAAAAATTAGTTATCATTTTTAGCTACTTGCACTGGACCGATTTTTCGGAAACTTGGCACACACATATTGAGCTGTCATGACTATATAATTTCGTGATTAGAAAAGTGGGCAGGGCCATGCCCATAAAAAATTTTATAATTTTGAGGTACTTGCACTGGACCGATTTTTCTGAAACTTTCCACAACTATCGAGCTGTCATGACTATACCGTTTCGCGATTAGAAAAGTGGGCAGTGCCACGCCCATAAAAAAGTTATAATTTTTAGCTTCTTGCACTTGATATTCAATTAAAATTCAGAATGCATTTTTATTCTTTAAGGGGCGTACCAACGCGCGCCGGGCTTGGCTAGTTGTAAATAACCGCGAGCTTCCAACAGGGACGGACAATGAAGCCTTGCAAAAGGTGAAGAGGTTAGACTCTGTAGAAACTCCGGTTAGTTTTGGCTAGTGGAGAGGTCAGAAAGAAATGGACCCTGAAACCTCGCAAGAGTTTGAAAGGTTAATTTCTGATGACACTCCAATGGATAGGGCAAATGCAGATGGGATAGATTTCCCACCCCGATAGGAGTGGAAACGCCTATTTCGAATGCAGGAGCCATAGATTTATATATAATTTATTGGATCGAAAATTAATATTGCAAACATAACAAAGCAACTTTATGGTTACAGAGATCAGTTTTGGTAAGACACCTCCAATAAGAATTCCTTATTATTTGGAATTCCGACGGCCAGTATAAGGATTGTGCAGTTTTCACTGATAGACTGAAGATGGATAGGGGCACGGAGAGGATTGGTTAGGAGTTCTTACAGACTTTTTAATGATCACTTTTATTTGCATACCTCCAGTCTAGTCACCCTAACTACCAGATATATTAACGACACACCCGATCCAAAGTGTAACAACTAAAAGCAAAATGGAACAGTATACTGAACAGCTACCGTAAACGAATCGTAACTGAGACACAATGCATTTTAAGAAACAAGTAGGACAACTAACTAGCGACCAGTTGACCGATTACTAAAGTTGAATTATTCGGTTTTGCCTTTTCGCTAACGATTTTGTTATTAAATCAAATATTTGCCCATATTCCGACAATCGCCAAAATATTGGCAAATGCGACTTGAAATCGTATAATGGTATTTCGTGATTTACAATTGATGCACAAATTAAACCACAACTCTTTTCTATTATATTGGACATAAATTAATGTTTTTGAAAAAAAAAATTAATTTAAAATAAAAAACGTTTCAAGGTGATTCCCTTTAGACCTTTAAGTCTTTTTCCGTTTAAATATTTTCCCATATTTACGTGAAAAAAACAAAATTCTTGAAATAGTTGAATCAATAAAAAAATATTAAGACTGCAATCGCAAGCCTACAACATTCAAAGCAAAAGCTCACCACAACTGCATTAAAGCCAAATTTCTTTAACAACTGAAGAAGAAAATCAAATACATATTTCTCAGAATCCTTCTTAGCAATAGATTATTGTAATTAAAAATTAGAAAATGAATTGGAAAATTCAATAAAAGCAACAGGAAATAACATGCATATGATAAGAAATAATAAAATTAAAAAAAAAAAAACAAATTAATAAATTTAAAAGTAAATAAATTAATTAATTATCATTGAAACAATCTATGTATGTATGTATATTATTAGTTGGATTAATAGGGTGTGTAGAACAAACCAAAATGTTTAGCAGAAGTTGTTGTAATAATAGTGTTTGAAAAGAAAATATGAATGTCGTTTGAATCAACACAAGTAAATGAAATAAAATGTGTGCTTGTGTGGTGTTAGTATTGTCAGATTATTAATAAATTTAGTTGATGTTGTTGTTCTTTTTGTTAATTAAAAATTAATAAATTGATGGACGGTGTTAAGAAAACAAAAACAACTTACGGCTTTCATGATGCTTTTATCCCAGGCTACACACGATTCCAATACGTATAGGGCCATGGCCAGCTGGGCAGTAGTGTGGGAACGTGAAACAGCATCACGCCATGATACCAGACCTTTAGGAATATTTTCGACTTTTTCGTCTTTGTCACTATCACAATTACTGGAGGGAGAGTCGCCACCGGAATTATTTTCATGGTTGCCCGTATGCGACTGAGAGTTAAGATCGGCGTTGCTGTTGTTGGCATTTGAGCCTGACGCTGATGCTGCATTGTTGGCATTATTCGCTGCTATCGCCATTGCTCTCTCGTTAAACGCTGAGGGATTGAAGGCTTGCTGCTGCTGTTGCAGCAGCGCCTGTTGTTGCTGTTGCTGCTGCTGTTGCATTTGTTGGTAGTAGGCAGCAGCATTGGCTGAATTTTGTGTTTGGGTATTTTGTTGATTTTGAGCAATGGCCGCCAAGTGAGCATCGCCTGTTTGTGCTCCCAGGGGCGGTTTTAAATAACGTCTTTCTATATTGGCTTCCAAGTCTATGATGCGTTCCCTAATCATGGGTATAATGCTAACAAAATCTTCTTCCGTGATGTCAGCATCACTTTCCAGATTGAGTTCGGATTCTATTCTGGGTGGTAATTGCCAGTGTTTTAATTGCATAGAGGCAGAAGCAATTTTATCTTCAAGCACTTCCAATTGCTCCAGCAAAGCCATTTCTACTCTTTTGGCAATCTTAGGGGTCCAATCACTGAGTTTATCTGGCAGCATGAAATCTTTATCGTCCGGCCTTACCTCACCCATTGCATAGGGCAGACCTAAGGGAATTTCTTGTGTCAAGAAACGCGTTAGATTCTCTTTGAGTTCTTTTTCTCTTAAGCCCGACGAATTGAGAGAGTTGATGACCTGGTGCAACAGTTCCATAGTGTCGATTTTCCACCACCCATAGCGCAAGCTACGTTTTACGTAGACGCCCTTTTGTTTCTTGGGAAACCCCTCTTGCTTGATTTTCTCCAACATTTGAGATTCTTCCAGAGACATTTGCAAGGGTGTGGGAATATCGTACTGTATGAAATTACTAATATTAGCTAAAGACATTTGCTGCATATTTTGCAACGAAGATTGCAATGCCTCATCGAGTTTAATTTCCAATTTAAATTTTATGTCTTCGCCAAACTCTACTTCACCTCCTCCACCACCGGTATCGCAGAGTGGTGAGTCCTTAGAAAAAGGAAAAAATTTCATTCTATTTGTTTCGTTTTTTAACAAACATCTCTTGCCTACTCCATCCAATTCTCTATTACCCTCACCCTCCTCGTCATCGCATTCCATATTGTTATTGTCTTTACCTTCTTCGTCTGCTTGTTCACTTTTCATCGCTGCTGCAGAATGATGACGAGGAGTCTCCAAGGAGTTTTTTGAATTTTGTTGCAATTTTTCCTCAAATTCTTTTAATTTCTTCTCGATCTCGGCCTCATTGAGGCCCGACAACGACAGTATGCATTCTGAGCTCAATTTCGTTAGATCAGCCTTACAATCGTCCATGGTAACGGTGAAGTATTGGACATTGTTCGATATGTCCCAGGGGTGACCCTGGATTTGATAGCTGGAGCCACAGGTGATGTTCGAATACATCTTTTGAAATTCCTTTAGGTTGATGGCATTCTGAGGTTCTGTAGTTGTCAATGGCACTTCACGATTAACAATGGAAAACCACTTGACTTCGGGTATTTCGCTGCCAGTAAATATCGGTTTAATGTCCGACGGACCTGTAGAGGATACAATTATACAATCGTCTTCCCTTTTGTCCTCAAATTTGCAATCGGTTTTGTTGGCACCGGTGCTAAGATTCATTGTAGACGAGGAAACAGTCGTGGTGATAGCAGTGGATGTGGTGGGATTGGATATCATGGAAGTAGTTGTAGATGTGTTCGAATTCATTTTATTCAAATCTGGTTTATCACAGTTTACAGTTATAGAATTCTGATGATTAAGATTCGTCATGAGAGCAGTCGACATTGGATTGTGTAAGGAATTGGTTGATATTGCTACTGTTGATGGTGGCGGTGGCAATGGCAATGGCGGTATTGTTATGTCCACTTCCATTTCATCTTTTTTAGGCGGCTGATTGATAATATTTACCGGTGGCAGGAGACCAGCTGCATCTGGTTTTTCCACTTTGGCGGTGCCATTATTGTCTACTTGTATGCCATGCGGTTGTATGGCCACATCGTAATCATCATCGTCGTCATCACGCAAGTCCACAATTTCCGGCTCTATGCGATTCGTTTCAATGACATCATCATCATCAGAATCATCGATTGGATTATTTTCCACAACATTCTCAACTAGTGGAGTTGGATTTGTCGATTCCAAGTCTTTCATTTCTACATCTTGATTCTCTGATGACTTATTGCATAACTTATTTGCATCTTCTTGTTCTGGTGGCATATTTTGTTTTCGTTCCTCATCTTCTTGCTCCAATATTTCGTTATACTGAAACAGATCATTTTGTGCCGATTCCAATGCTTCGATAAATATGCCGCCGGCCTTGGGTAGACGCCAATAACGTCTCCAGAAGCGATCCTGTCCAAAGCAAGTGGCTCTTAGTTGGTTGGTGCTTTTTTCCAGAACTTCCTTGCAGTTCAAAGACGCTCTAATGATTTTATCCAACTTCTTTTGCAACTCATCGGCCGACAATCGATTGTCCTCATCCTCTTCTACGTTGGTTATTTCGGACTCAATATCGGAAAGATCATCATCCATGCCCACATCGGTGGAAGCATCATCATTTAGAATCTTTATAGATTTTTTGCCACCCAACAAGGCATTGATATCGCTAGCCGTTGAGCCACCATTGTGGTATGAAGTGGAGGTTAACTCATCCAATTTGGCCATCTTGGCAGGTGTTATATCACTTGAGGTTAATAAATTGGCGGCAGATAATTTGGCCTCTTCCAAATTGCCGGGCAGGTTGTTTATTTCCTTGTCGATTTGCTTTTGAGTACCCTCCAAATCCACATCGACGCTCTCATCTTTGTTGGTGTTGTTATTTTGTTCACCCGCCATTTCCATTGATGTAGTTGCCATCGGATTATTATCAGAGGCGGTAGCATCTTTTTTATTTGTCTCCTCGACCGATACCTTTTCATGACGTTCGGCGTCCAATTTTTGTTGGGCTGCCATAGCCTGCATGGCTGCCTCACGTTCAGCTTGTATCTTCTCATAAGCCTCAATTCTTGACTTGCGCATGTGCAAAGCCTTGTATTTCCTCACCTTCATATCTGTCATGTACTTTTCTTTGCGCATTTGATTGCATGTCTCCAAACTATTATCGATCTGCTTAAGTACCGCCTTGTTCATTAGCAGATCATTGCAGAGATGAGCCAGAATTTGAGTCTTCTTTGTGGGATTAAGAGCCACGAAGGGTCGATCCTTTAGGGCCAGTGACATTTTCCACGTTTCGTTTTCGTGTAACAACTTGTAGTACTCGGCATTTTTGCCTGTATGCACTACAGTATCGGCATCAATTTGATGATGATCGGGTATTTTACGTTCGCGTTCACGATCCATAACGACACCGAACATTTGACGTATTTCACCGGTAGCCGTGGCATACAAATAGATGCGTAGAATTTCCGATACGTTAGAGTTTGTAATGTCGGCATTTCGTAGAGATTGTCCCAGTAGAGTGGTGTGACGTCCCGGATTCGGTATACCCGGATCTTCTATGGCACATACCAGCAGATGTGTCATCACAGATAAAAGTTCCTCCTCAACTTCGGCATTACTATCGACCACTAAAGCATCGTGCAGATTTTGAAGAGTGGGCAAAGATTCCATGTCTACGTGGAAAAATACGAAATGAAAATACAAATAGTAATTTCGAAAATTGGCAAAGTTTTGCAATTTGTTTTGGAATATTAACAATTTTTTAAATGTTTAGGGTTTTTTTAAATTTATTAAAACATTTTAATTTTAACCGAATGTGTGCAGCAATACTTAATAATAACACATGGATAATTCAACTTACCAAAACCTAGTGTTTCGCCAAAATTGTGCAAGAATTCAAAGACCATTAGTAGATCGGCCATCGCTTGACCAGGCAAACGATTACCGGCAATACGCTCTAATTCGGGTATAGAATTTAACTGCAATAATTCCGAATCCTCTTGCGGTTTCCTATTATTTATAGGAAAAGACAAAAAAGAAGTAAAACATTTCAGTTAAGTATTTAACAGCATCAAATGTTTAAGTAACTGAGAAGCCCATTATTTTGCAATAAATTTCAAATTTTTCTAACAGCACCTCACCTTATTTGTGCTAAAATTTCAGCATCTCGTTTACGAGCTGCCAAACGTTTTTCCCTCAAAATCAAACGATCTAAAACCATTAAATGTTTCTTCTTTTCGCGCTCTTCAAATTTGCGACGCAATTCCAACTGGCGTATAAGTGCCATATGTTGGCGTCTACGTTCACGCTCCATTTCGGCAGCCAATAGCATTTCCTTTTGGCGATTAAGTTCCTGCAGATTTACAAGAATCAATTATTAACATGTTTGCGAAATAATAAGAAATACATTAAGAAATTGCTTTAGGTTTTGTTATATTGAAATCTACAATACAAACTACTCATCTAAACAAGAAAATTCTAAACGTGATTTAAATTGTTTTTACAAATTTTAAGAATTTTTCCAATACCTGTTCTTTAGCTAAAATAGCTTCTTGACGTTTCTTTTCCTTTTCCTAAATTAAATAATTTCAATAACAAAAAAAAAAAAAAAAACAAACATTAACAATTTCAATCGTAATAATTATTTTTAATTTTTCGAAAGAATAAATACAACAAAGAATAACTAATTTTTTGAAAAGGAAGACAACGAAAATCTAAACCAAAGACTAGTGCGAAATATAAAGACGTTTAAATAAAAGATGTAAAGAGATAGAAAGTAGATTAACCTGTTGCTTTTTGAGAATTTCCTCTTGTTTGAGGCGCTCCAATTCTTCTTGTTTCTTTTTGCGGGCCTGAAAATTAAATTTCATACAAATTATTTGTTGCCCAATGTGGAAGAGCACATTTATGTTTTTATACCTCTATGGCTTGTTGATTTTTTAATTCTTTTTCTTTGCGCTGTTGTTCCAGTTTTTCATTTTTCTCTAAACGGGCCTTCTCCTTGTTGCGTGCCATTTCCTCTTTTTGCAATTTTTTGGCATCTCTCAGGGCCTGCTGTTGTTTGGCAATTTCAATGCGTTGCTCTACATTTAGAGTTTGACGTGTAAAGATTTTCAGATCTTCCAAACGTTTGGCCACATCTTCGTCCGTCATGCGTATGTAGTCGCCATCGTTGGCGTATGGTGGTGGTGCAGGTTGTAAGAAGGAGCCCACTATGGCTCGTGCCGAGAAACTAAAGTTTTCTCGTGTCAATTTCGAGGGATTCTTTTCCAAATGCTAGAGAATTACAAACAAAAAATTATTAAGCAAAAAATTCTTAAAATTTAAAATGTCTGAAAATCTAAATTACAGCATTTCACCATCAACTTTTTTTTTTTTTAATTGTAAACAAAATCTTAACATTCTTGTTTTCATCGTTCACTTTAAAGATTTTTTTGTGCAAAAAAGGTTTTAGTAAAATGCTCTTATACGCAAGTTATTAACGCTCTGTCGTTGATTGGTTACTAAAAATTGATCTACAAACTCACAGAGAAAACATGTCCCATGGTTTTTAAGGGTATATTATTGCCAGGAGCATAGTAGACTACTTCTCCCTTAATTTGTCCCGCCTTGGTAAGGCCACGAATGACCGTCTCACGTTTCCAACCCAAATCCAGCGGAATTCTGAGTTCTGTGACATTTAAGAGATTCGGCTCTTCGCTTTCCGACTCCGACATGCCGCTTTCAGCAGCAACACTTTCTGAATCTGTAGACACCTCCATTTGAGCATTAGCTTCACTTAAGGCTTGACGTATTTTTTCCTACAAAAACATACCAAGACAACATGTATTTAAAATGCTCTGCTTACTCGCTTAATTTTGTAAACTACTTACTATGTCAGCGCCTTGTTGTAGCAATTGTTGAGTGGATAGCAAGGGTTTCATACCCACTGCCCTTGATTGAGCGAGTAGCGATGCCACCGTATTCTTTTTGGGTTTCGATACGCCACGTCCCAAATTACGAGGACGACCCTCTTTGAAGGGCGGCTGATTTGTTCTGTCATTGCCCATGCCACCACAACCACCACCACCACTAGCCGAAGATGAATTGCTACTACTATTACCTCCGGTATTGGAACTATTTGCTGCTCCACCATTACCACCGCCACCACTGCTACTCCCTAGAGCAGCAGTTATGGAACTTAGAGATTGTAAACTATTTGAACCCGTATTGCCAGAGTTGTTGCTACCAGAACCGCCACCGCCACTACCACTGCTACCTGATAAATCATTACTTGACGACGATGATTTATCCGGTTTCATGGATAAATTGAGCGGCGTATCAAAATCTTCTATAGTTATGGTAGTTCCGGCAACATTTGAATTGGCAAGCGATGTATTCGATACTGAGGAAGCAGCCGGTTTCAAACTGAGATTAACGCCCGAGTTAAGATCAGTTGCACCGCTCAAATCGTGTATATCTTTGTTTTTGTTCGATAAATTGTACGCTCCATTCGAGGTAATAGTAGGTGGCAATTTAATGACCTCCACCCGATCCGACGAGGAGTCACGGCTTGTCCGGCCACTGCTCGGACCAGTCAGGTCCAAGTGTGGCGTATTCTGTGACAATGAGGCAGCCGAAGCTGAAGAACCCGATGATTTTGTTGAAGAGCTACTCGCCCCACCCAAACCACTCAGCGCAGCGATCTGTGCAGCCGTCAGTGTGGGAGGTAAGTTGGGGCCGGGACCTGCATTGGCTGCGGCAGCTATGGCAGCATACTCCATTTCGAGTCTAGCCCTTTTCGCCGGGCTAAGACCTGAAAATGCAATGCAAAATTCTTTTGAGTCGGATACATTTGTTTGTGGTATTGTTTGTAGTGTTTGATCATGATCAGAAATGGTCTTTTTACGACCACGTGTAGTAGTACCGGGTATTTTGGGGCCCACGATGGATGAGGTGTACTTGATGATTTCCGTGTCCGGTGGCAAGCGTACTCCCAGCAGCGATGGATGATCACTGAACATAGAAGATAATTTTTAGGGGAAAACTCTTAAAATGTACAAATAATATGGGAAAAAAAATAGTAACTCACCCTAATCCTCCTGATGGCATAAAGTCATTCGACGTTGACTTGTTGCCTCCCGTCGACGATGACGATGTTGAGGTTGAAGAGACACCGGAATTATTGCTCGCATTAGAGGCTGCTGCAGCAGCAGCTGCTGAATTGCTGGCTGCAAAAGCATTCATGGCCGCTTGCATACTCTGTTGCGGTGTCATGCCCAGCGTGCCAAATTGTGACAAGGTGTTTAAAGCATTCAAGGAAGCATTATTTTTATCCTCGTTCTTATTGCGTGACGACGAAGAAGATCCACTCATACCGCTTCCCGTATTTCCTGTCAAAGCACCATGTGTTGACATAAGACCGACGCCTGAAGAGGAGGCATTATTCATCGAAGAATTTCCTGCCAGATGATGAGAGGAAGAAGAATTGCTCGATGACGAATTTCGGGATTTCTTTGATGACGACGAGGGATTGACAGCAGCAGCGGCGGCTGCCACTTGCATAGCCAACAGTTCTTTGTGCAAGACCACAGGATCATATGCTGAACCAGGTGACGGAGGCAATTGAACAGAGATTCCAGATGATGATGACGCCGAAGATTTGCCCAGATTTGAGGAATTATTCTATTAAGAAGGATTAAAAAATTCAATTTATTTCCCAATTTCGGTTGTTGCGCAAAAATCATTTTATTAAAGAAAACTACCTTATATGAGTTACTAGAGCTGCTATTGGTATTATTGTTATTGCCACTATTAGAAGAGTTACCCATGCCGGTCGAAGGTGTTATTGTGGTACCAGCTCCCACCAAATGCATACCTGCCAAAGCTGCGGCCGGATTAGAGGCAACAGCTGCTGCGGCCGCGGCTGCATTTAGACTGTTTGCCAATGATTGTTGCTGTTGTTGTTGCAATTGTTGTTGTTGCTGCTGCTGCTGCTGTTGTTGCTGTTGGCGTTGTTTTTCCTTACGCGACTTACTGCTGGATTTACTGCCAGACGAGCCACCACCACCACCAATATTCGAGCCCGAATTACCACTAGAGCCGGAATTTTGTGCACCAGACCCAGAAGATCCACCAACACCGCCACTATTGCCTGCAGCCGTACCAGCGGCACCCAAACCTAATGCAGCTGGACCAAAGGCAGCTGCTAAATCGGGATGTGGAAATGGTGATAAGCCGGAAGCCTGTAAACGACTAAAGTAGTCTTGTGCTGCCAATTGGGCCATTGACCACCAACCTGATAATAGAAATATGAAAAATTACTTAAACTATATTTTCTTATGCTCGATATCCTTTCTGTATGAAGAAATTCTAAATATTTTAATTAAAAAACTTAACGAACATTTTTATCTGTTCTTTGTTTTATAAATTTTTCTAACTTTTACAAAAACAAAAAATACACTTGACGAAATTTATTTTCTATCTAAATAAATATTTTGAGATTTAAGCAATTTAATGAAACTGTACTGAACTATGCTAATTCTTATTTTGCTATAAATAGTTGCGTTTATTTAAAAAATAATTAAATATTTCGAATTTTTATTTATCTACAAAACTTAACGAAACTTTTTTTTTTTTTTTAAGCTGAGCCTTATTAATTTAATCTTCCTTTGTAAAAAAATGCACGTTTGAACATGTAAATAAATTTAACGAAAGATTATTTTCTATACCAATTCAAAAAAAACATTGTTTTTTTTCCTAATTATCATTTACATAAATAACTTTTTTTAGAATATTTTAACTTTCTAACTGCTGTATTCATAAAAACTATTTAAGGTTTATTGAAAGCTTATTTGACAGATGTTGCATAGAAATTTGTCAAATAAGCATTCAATAAACCTAAAATATTTGTTATGAATACGGCAGTAACTGTTTGTTCACAAAAAAAACATTTAACGAAAATTTTAAATAAATAAATAAAATTTTTTAAATATTTTTTTTTTAATAATTTTTTCACTTTTTAAATGACAGATAATATTTTAACTTTCTAAGGGCCATTATTACAACTTGCCGTTAACTAAAGGCAGCATTTTGTCTGTCAGATAAAAATGGCTTTGCATTAAAAACCCTTGATTTATTATTTTTTTATCCATTAAATAATGTTTAAATTAATAATAATAACAATAAAAAATGGAAGTTGTAATAATGCAAAGCTATTTACTGGGCAAACAAAATCCAACCTTTACCTAAAGGCAAGTTGTAATAATGGCCCTAATAACATATAACAAAAATTTTAAGTGAATAAAAAAAATTTTAAATAAATAAATAAAATTTTTTATATAATTATTTTTTTTAATAATTTTTTCAGTTTTTAAATGGCAGATAACTTAAAAAAAAATAAAAATTTTTGGCAATATACAAAATTTAACGAAAATATTTTTTTTACGTTCTTATTTGACTTTAACTTTATGTTAAAAACTCATTAAAAATTAGAGAAATCGTTCCAAACATTTTGTTTACAAAAATTAAAAAAAATACCGATTTTTTTAAGAAGAATAAAACAAATAGTTTTCATTTTTTTTGTTTGCGTTTAAAAAATGTAACTTTAATTTCTCCGACTTAGAAATGATGAAAATTCAAAACTATTTCTTACGAATTATCTTCTAACAAGAGAATCTTCTTCGCTGAGATATTAAAGTTTTTGTTGAAATTTATCTAGGAGTGTTTTCTTCAAACAACATTTTTGTGAAGCAAATGAGTTTGCTGTTTCACCCCAAAATTCATGATGATTTTAAATGATATTTCCTAAGACGTTGTGTCATAAGCGAAATTTGAACCTGGGCTCCTACCTATTAAAACCGCGTATTTTAAGAGCTAATGTTTTGCATTAATTAAGGGCATGTTGTTGTATATTTATGGGTGGACAGGATTTCATAATTGAATTTTGTATTTACCAAATCGATAAACTCAACATTCGTAGTATTATTTCCTTTTTTTTATAATTTTAATATCAAAACAACTTTACTGACTCCTAACTGGGGAATATGCGAAACAAAATTTTCTTATAATATTAACGCTACTAAATGACAAAAAATAGTTAAACAGGAGGAATAAGTGTTAAATATTATTATGCTATTGTCTGAACCTTTTGTTTTTTAAAGTGTTTCATTGATTTGACAAGTTAAGCATTAAATTGCTCTAAAATTTAAACGTATACTGTACTCATTAACTCACTTGCTGGATGTAAACCGGCCAGACTGGCAGCTTGAGAGGCTGCCACTGCCATGGTGTTTTGATGATGATGACCTGCGGCCGCCGCTGCTGCTGCCGCAGCCATTGAATAGCGATCATTGGCTGCAGTTGCTGTAGGATTAGGTAGAAGACCCAAACCAGCAGCGGCAGCTGCATTAAATTGTGCGTTAAATAATGGATTAGCAGCTGCTGCCGCAGCAGCGGTAGGATCACGGCCCCAATAAGCTAAAATAGGCATTAAAAAATTTTACTTACAAAATTTACTTAATTATTTTATACCTACAAGAATTAAGAGACTTACCAAATAATGAGGCTGCATCTAGTAGGGCAGCAGAATCGTGTGCACCGCCACCGGCTCCACCAGCACCAGATTTACCACCACCACCTTTACCGTCATTTTGTTGTCCACCCTCACCCGCATTTTTATCCATGTTCTTCATGAATGTATGGGGGTCAAAGGGTCTATTGTTACGTTTAATTTTGAAGTTTTTATTTTAAACAGAATTTTCAAAGAGTTTGTTGTTTCACACTGCTGAGTATTTGCAGCTGCCGTTGTTGCGGATGATTGTGTTTTGTTGTTATTGTAGCTGAAGAATTTCTAATAAATTTTCTCATTTCAATTTTGTTGGGATTTCATACATATTCATCACATCATCATGTTGTATGCTTTTGCTAAAACAAAAACAAAAAAAGTAAGTTTCATCAAACATGTTGGCTAACATAAAAGAACTCAAACTTAAAAGAAACATAAGTTCTACTCAAACTAAAAATATAAGAGGCACATAGTAGAATAAAAGAGAGTGACATTACCTACTCTCTTCTAGTACAAGTGCATTTATAAAATCGGTTTGTTTTTTCCCTTTATTAACTACTTCCACATTTGCTTTATTTTTGCACGCCAAGTTGTAGATGTAAAAGATGGGGAAAAAAACAAAGTACTAGTGGAAAGAAAAACAAACGATAAATGAAACTCATAAATATGAATGACAAAAACAAAGTAGAAATGTCAAAGTGACAAAACATAGTAAATACACACACAAAAAGACGAATGGAGTGATTAAATACCATTTAAGAAAAAAAGACCGACCATAAAGCGTAGACAAAAAACAGTTTGAACAGATTTATTTTATCTATAGTAAGTACCTAGATAGATAGAATAAAATAATAATCAAATGTTAAGATTAGTTAATTAATTTGCGTAATTCTTACTTTTTTTTATTGTTGTTGTTGTTGTTTTTAATTTGAACTTATTGTATTATTATTAAAATTATAAATAAAAATTTACAACAATAATTTATCTGATAGATTGTTTTTCTCATTACAGGTAATACCTGTGTGTAATAATCAAATAATGTATTTACATACATACATACATACATACATACATATGTAGGTAAATAAATTTAGCCGGCTTTTTTATATGCATGTAAATCACTTGCTCAAATATTAAGAAATAGATTTTTTAATAATTGTTTTTTAGATAAGTAGGTACCTACCTATCTAGCTTCAATATTTTTATATCGCCATTGAGTGTACGACAATATGAGCTAGTTGAGAGAAATGTGCTTATTCAGTAAAGATTTTATAAAGACTGGTGGTATAGGTATGTATGTACCTAAATTTCTATATAATTCAAGTCATTAATTAATTTGAGGCCCGTTGCAAGAGAAACTTAAAAATATTTTATTTGTTTGTTTTTCTGTTTTCTGAAGTTTTCCTCAACGTTGTTAATACAAAAAATATTATTAGAAAAATTATGATGAACTTTTTGAAATTTTAAAGAATTTTTAATTGCACAAAAAATATTGAATAATATTGTTTCGATACTTAAAAAAATATCGAAATATACATATATCGATAATTTAAAATATATCGAAGTCGATAAATATCGATACTGTAAAAATTTAGCGATTCGAAATTGTAAATCAATATATACTTTGCATCTACTCATCCCTAACCGGTAGTATCGACTATATGTTTAGGTTGCATGCATCATTACCCTGAAGGAAACCTGGGGGCAAGTGTCTCCAAGTCAACAGTTTTGTCGACTATTGTGGTGACTTCTTGGCGACATTGTCAACAAAGTGACTACATTTTTTTTTCATTTTCTTTGATGAGAAAAAAAAAAGGATACACAATAAATAAAAATTCAAATTAAATGAAATGTACCTAATTTACTATAAATATTTGATATTTAATGAATTCCTTAATTTTTTTTTAATAAAACATCATATTTTAACAAAAGTTTCATTAACGACGTCTATTTCAGAAAAGTACCAAAAGTGTAGACTAGAATTACTTAAATGCACTATTGAATCTCTGGTGACAATGTCCTGAAAGAACTACCTACTGAGTAGACCAGTGTCAGTAGTAGATTTCAAATGACACGCACATGTTAAATGTCTATAGTACAAAGCATTGTCGGGGGTATAATAAGTCAATAGTACTGGTGACTGTGTCAACAGTGGGTCAGTACAGATTCACTACTGACATTTGCACCATAAAAGTACCAAAAGTGTAGACTAGAATTACTAAAATGAACTAGTGACTCTATGGTGACAATGTCTACATATGGTCCCAAAAGAACTACCTACTCAGTAGTACCAGTGTCAGTAGTAGATTTCCAATGACACGCACATGGTAAATGTCTATAGTAAAAAAGCATTGTCGGGGGTATAATAAGTCAGTAGTACTGGTGACAGTAACTGAGGGTAACTGCATGAAGAATAAAGAGATAAATGCTACTGGACGATTCACAGGTAGCGGATGGTGGCTACGATCCGCATATATGCGATATAGCTGCTTATGCACCTTCAGACAAACCACAGTTTTGAGAGCAGTTTTGCAACGCTTTCCACCCAAATTCCGAGTATCAATGATCCGTAAAATTGCATAGCTAGTAATTGGCACCATTAAAAATCTAAAAGCAAATGCTATGCTACGAATAGAAAGCGTCTGTTTTCGCATAAGGCGGTTTGGATAGTTCATCCTCCTATCTGGTAGGCTTAGCGAGCAGCCCTAAAAGCAGACTAAGAGTATTAATCTAAACCGCAAATCATCTAAAATTAAAATGATAAATAAAACCATAGCTATGGTCCTACACTCTTTAAAAGCAACAACGAATATACCTATTCCTATTCGTTGAATAATTCTTGATATTAAAAATTGTTATTTGTTGCATCAATAGAAGGTACCTATTTGTCATTAAATGTACATGGTACCAAAAATGTTTAAAGTCTTGGATAGCGACATAAACTACGGCAATGACATAGATACTTATGTATGAGGATATTCAAATCGATAGTAAAATGTTAGTGTTTTTTTATCAATAAACTTTTATTGAAAAACTTTCAGGATTTTTTATTTTTACAGTCGTGGTTGACATATTCATCGAAATATCCATACATATGTAAAGGGTCATCTAATAGGGACTTCTGAGCTTAGCAGTTGGTGGTATTGTTAAGGCTACATCTGTCGAGTTTATTTAGTAGATCAGAGCCATTATTGTTAATATTTTGCTTCCAAAATATTTTTCAGAAATTCCAACAATAAATTTCGACGATAATCGGATTAAAAATATTGCGGGACTGTCGGGAATTTCGTTAAAAAAAACTTAAGTTAAAGTTTATTTTAATAATAAAAGAATAATCAAATAGTACTATAAAAAATTAGTATCTCGACACTAGTTTTTAAAACTAGTTAAATTTTCATTAATAGTAGATAGGTACTTTTTTGATCGAAATTTAAAGTACCTACCTATTGTACCTAACGATAGGTATAAATATTGTCTACATATTAACCTCCAAATTTCAATGAATATAAATAATTGTAGAATTTTTTTTGTTCTCATTAATTCATATTTTTCTTCTTCTTGAGTTAAAACGAAATTTCACAACAACTGTTTTAGCACCATAAAATTCGTTATTATATTTAAATACCTACCTTTAAACGCTTAACTATAAATAAATCAGTTATAAACGTTAAATTCCAATTATGTATAAGAGGGCATTTTTATACGAACTAGTTGAGATTATGAACCAATTACAATAAAGGTTGTGGGTACAAAATAAAATTAATTGGGTAACTGTGAATATAATTTACGGTTTCTTTTATTTTTTATCAATTAATTTAAAGTAATCTCTTGTTATTTGTTAGGTTGGTCAATGAACTGATGCACTAAAACACAATCACTAATAATAATATTTTATAACAACAACAACAAAAACACCAACAACCAGACATAGTGCATTTTTTTATACACAATTTTTTTAGCTGCTTTTACGAGGTACTTAAACTTCTTATGTACCTACTATGAATGCACATATGTATGTTGTATGAGGTGTACAGAGAATAGAAATATGGCATTTTATTAATTTTTATTATTAATTACTTATTAGATTTAAAATTTATTAGGTAGGAAGGTTACTACATAGGTAGGTACTCATTTATTTTTAATTATTAGCAATGTTTTTGTTAAAATAATTTACTATTTTTTAGGTACTTTTTTTCGTTTAATTCATTCATTTCATTTTATTTTGTGTGTGTTTTATAAATGTGTGAGAAAATACTTAAATTTTTTTACCGACTCTCTTTTGTAAACACTTTAAAAGTATTTTTTTTATTTTGTTTTGCCTTAAAAGTATCCGAAAACGAGCGACAAAGTAAAATGCCAGAAAATTGCACAGAAAAAATTTGTTTTAAAATTGTTTTTTTTTTATAGCTTATGTTATGTTGATTTTTCTTTTCCAGATAAATAAACCACAAATAAACGATAAATTAGAAAAAAAACAAATAAATATCTATTTGTAACTTTAAAATACCAACAAAACAATCATTAAGTAACAAATCTACAAACGCACACATATCGAATGTAACGAATTATCTGTGAGTAAGCACAATACAGACGAGCATATACCTATCCAGATAAAAAAGATAACAGCAACAACAACAAAACCCGAAATATATTTTCAAATGTAGATATGTGTGCATGAGTGCATATAGAGAGGAATTATATTATTGTGTAGTAATAAATAAGAACTTGGAAAAAAAAACGAGGTGTATGGATGTTGTATGTATGCATGTATGTATATGCACGATTTTTTCCGCACATTACTAAGCGCATACATACATAGTACTTTTATGCATCTGCTTTATGAAAATTATCAAACTTTTTTAACAATTAAATGATTTGCAAACTTTCTACTTTGACAAAAAAAAAAACAGTTGTTAGGTAGGTGATATCCATTTAGTAAATTTATTTTAAAGATTGCACTTTGCAAATACAAGAAATGTGTATTTAATTTAGCAGTAAATTTTTCTGTTGTCTGTTTTTGTTACATTTTTTTTTATTTTCTTTTGTTTTATTTGTTCTTCCACATTTTGTCTTTCTCTACTACATGTAGTAGATATACAATATTTTTCCATTCATTCATCATTTTTTTTTCTTGTCTCCTTTCAAACTTCACATCGATTTTACACACCTCTTTTTTTCTTTTTGTATTTAAAACTTTATCGCTTTTCTCAAACACTTTTAATTTTATAATTTTTTACATTCTTAAGATAATTATATCCTCTTTTTCACTAAAAATTTATTTATTGTAGTTTTATTTATGTTAATTATTAGAATTCCGAGAAAAATTTATTACTTAACGAAAGCGTACATGTGTGCTTACTTTAGTACACCAGCAAAGAATCTGATGGTTACTCAAACTACTGCAAACTACCACTATATTCGCTCGCAGTCGTTAGCTCATTTACTCATTCACATACTCAGCCACAGAGATGGAAATTTTAAATTTAGTTTTAAATTTAATTTTTATATATTCAAATCTATTTCACTTATCCCCAAACATTTATGGATAATTCCAAATTATGTGCAGCTTTTTGGAATATAAATGCTTACTTTGAGTGAACATTTTACACGAGTTTTGTTATTGTAACAACAAATTACATGCAAAAAAAATACATCTTACATCTTATATTTTTATTATTATGGATCAAACCAGTTATAAAATAGAAGATAGTGACAAACAAAGAAAAAGGGTTTATGTTGTAACATTTCATTCTAATTCGTTGTTGTAAGAAAATATTAATAAAGATATCATAATAAATAGTTGTCAAATTCAACTAACTTAAAAACCTGGGAATAAAACAAAAGTTATAAAAAAATATTAAAAAAGGTTTATTTCAACAGAATTGAAAAAATGGCGAAATCCGTCAACATTTTAATGTTAATTTGCATATTGCAATTGTATTATTGGAGAAGCTAAAAATTTTTCTGGAAGTGGTTAAAACTTGTTTGGTGCAAAATCCTAATGTGAATTACGTTTATACTACATTTACACCTACACAAAATCTAGTACTTAAGGGATTTTGAGCGAAATCTACCAGATTTCCCATACAAAATGAAATCTACTTCGCCACTAGATTTTGGCAAAATCTACTTAAAATCTAGTACTACTTCGTGATGCAACTGTGGTTTTTATTAAATTGTACTAAAATATACTATACTATATAATATACTATATAAGGTGGTTGCAATTGCAGAAGTACTTTATTGTTTAGATTTTTTTTATATGGAGTTTGAATTTTGGAGTAGTAGAGCATTGAGAGCCTCTCAGACCACCTTGTAAATAAGTATATTATTTTGAAAACGAACGGCTTAGATTTTAATAAAGATTTTAAATCAAATCTACTAGATTTCGCTTAGGTGTAAATGTAGTATTATATGTATATTTAATTTAAAAAGTTAAAAATAATTCTGGAGGCGTTAAATTGCCTCCCCAGAATGGTCTAGTGACGCCATTGAAATTTACGAACATTATTTTACAGTAGATTTCTTTTTAGAATTATACGTAAAAATCTTTTAAGACTTTAAAGACCAGTCCTAAAAACTAAAACATAAAATACCAAAAAAAAACATGGATAAAACAACAAGGCGAATGAATTATGCCCCTTTCTATAATAATTTGGCCGCAGTTGATAAATTTACATTACCATTCTCAACTCAACTAAAATCTTTTTTCTGTTATTTTCTTAAACTGTCACATATTTCTGCTTTTATAAAAAAAACTTAAAATAATAGGTTGTCAACGCCATTAAAAAATTCAATTAAAAACGAATTTTATTTATAAAAAAAAATTTGTTTGTGCGAAAGTTGAATTTACTCTCAGACGACCCAACAAAGTTAAGTTTTCCTCATTTTAGCCGTATCGAATATATTATTGGACAGCTTAACACATTGTAATTCATTTTATTATACAGAGTATTACGAAAAATTATTTAACATTCTATTTTTATAATAAAAAGACACAAATTAACACGTTAAACTTGTTTCTGGTGATTTTCAAAACATTCTAAACACATAAAAGACTATTGCGGAAAATCCGGGCAATACGTATGTATATACCCTTGTTGCCTTCTTTCTTTCGTTCTTTCTTCTTTCCCTTCCATCTGTTTTTTTTTTTTTTTAATAACATACTAATCATAGATGGGCAAAAACCATTAAAAAAGTACTGCATTACTATTTCCATTACCAATAAACTTTTACTGGTACTGCAATTTTTCATTTAATTACCAGTAAATTTTTACTGGTAATGAAGATTAAATTCCAGTACCAGTAAATATTTATTTCTAATTAAACAAAAATTACATTACCAGTAAACATTTACTGGTAATTAAATGAAAAATTACAGTACCAGTAAAAGTTTATTGATAATGGAAATAATAATGCAGTATATTTTGTAATGTTAAAAAAAATTAATTAATTAAACTTATATTTCTGTATGAGATTAAATTTGAAGTAATTTTGTTTCTTTTTCTTTTTCTGTTTTTTTTTAATTTTGATTGAATTGTCTCAATATAATTTACATTAATATAAACTTCTAAAAAAATATATTTTTTTTGAATATGCATAAATTTTTTTTTTTATTTTATTAAATTTTTACTGGTACTGCTATTTTTTTTAATTACTAGTTAATATTTACTGGTAATGCATATTTTTTAATTACCAGTAAATTTTTACTGGTACAGCAATTTTCATTTAATTATCAGTAAAAATTTACTGGTACTGGAATTTTCATTTAATTACCAGTAAAAATTTACTGGTAATGGAATTTCATTTTCATTACCATTAAAAATTTACTGGTACTTGAAGTTTATTTCAATTACCAGTAAAACAATTTACTGGTAATTGAAATTTTACTGGTACTGGAATGTGCCCAACTATGATACTAATAGTGTCAAGAAACTTTTATCGATTTAACTTTCCCACCCCTGTATAGTAAGTACAAACACACACACGCAAACATACAAACAAATTACAATGTTGAGTTGTTATTAAACGAGTATTTAGATTTGAGTGGACCGACTTACAGAAATACAAACAAATAAAGGAAAAAAAACACCGTCAAACGTAACAATATTTTATAGGCAATAAATTATTAAATGCCCATTTTGAGGGTTTCTAAGCCTGAACATATTTGGTTAACAATTTAATAAATACTTATAATCGACGCTAATGGTTCTGTTAAAATCGCTGTATGATGTTTACAGAAAACGCTGGCTAAAGTAGGTACAAAAAAAAAAAATAAAAATCGGATTTTTCTTAATTAATTGTTATTTATATTCTCAATACACTTGTCTTTAATTTGCGTTTATTGATGTTGTTGTAACAATTTATAACACAATACCGATAGTAGATAGGTGGTACCTGCTATAGATTTACGAATTTTAAGAAGTTTTGCAATTTTAAGCCAAATATTTTTTCGTGTGTTCGGAACATTGAAAAGTAATTTTTAGTTAATATTTCACATTTACATAATTATTAAATAAAAATATGTTAAGAGCTAACAGCTTCAATACAAAAAAAAAAAAAAAAAATTATTCATTTTACAACACAAAAACATTAACTACCGAAAAGAAAAGAAAATACAAATGTGCTGTATTTGTCAGTGTCGTTTTATTTTATACCCTTTACAAGAAAGGTGTGCAAAATTTAAAATATTAACTCATTATTACATGGTGTTTATCAAACTAAAATCATAATTATCGTGGGGCGATAATTTAACATGTAAAAAACCCAAAAACATGAACGAATCGGAAATGTGAATATTTTTTATTTTGCATTGAATACTATAAAACGTTAAAAAAAGTCTAAAGACTCTAAAACGTGAATACAATGTTTGAACTTAAATTGTTTAAGAATATTTTATTCTTACTTAATTGTTTCTTGAAATTTGCGCTGTAAATATGTATACATAACAAAACAAAGTCCACTCGCGATAACATAAACACCGACTAACGTGAAGAGCCTTTCGTTAACGTTGACTATTCTGTAACGTGAACAAACTCAAAAAACTCTGTTACGTGAACAATTTGCATATGTTTTCTAAACATGTAGACAACACTGAAATACATTAATTTCGAAATGTGGTTAACTCGTTAAATTTAGGTGTTTTCACCTACATTTAATCACTTCGTCACCAGTTGAACCCCTGCAAAATCACTTTTTTGTCATAGATTTTTTTGCTGGGTTATTATTGAAATAAAATTATAAATTTGTTAGTGAATAATTAATAAAAAGTCAGCGAAAAATGTTGGGAAAATATTGTTTATTTAGTTTATAACGAGGAGGAAGGACCCTGATGATAATAATCCTTTAAATAGCTTGTAAGAAATCTGGCAAGAAGAGCTGGTGGAAAGAGAACCTTCAGGTTATAAGCCCCACAATTTGTTTCATAAAAAAATTTTAAATTTTTATCACAATTTTTTAAATTAAAGATACCCTGTCCCTTGTAAAATAATAGAATAATAATTTTGAAGAGAATTCTACAAAATTTGAAATTTTTTTTAAATTAAGGATAAATATCGAGACGACAGTTATAACGATTGGTTTATAGACGCGCCAAAATTTTAAATAAAACCAAATGATGTAGTAAAAACAATTGATCAAGCTGAGCTGAGAATGAAAAAGAATGAAAAACAAGAACAAATTTAAAAACGAGAACAGCCATGGTGAACATTGGTTCACAATTTCGCGAGTGCACTGTAATTGTTTGAATTTTTGGAATGTTAAAACAATATAAGATCAACCATTTTGTTTTGGTGGCCATCTTGAAAATTGAAAAAATTTCGAAACAGCTGCATTTATGCCCTTAAATCGCAGCTAGTTTCAAACCAATTTTTTGATGATCCAAATTTTCAATGACAATGTTGATGTTCAATTGTTGGGCACGATAATGAGTGGATGTTGACTGCTCTTTTGCCACACTATCGCGAAAAACACCAATGTTTTCCGTTCAACGAACTGAAAAAGCATTCACAAATGTTTTCATCAATATTTTTCTTAATTCTCCCGATTGTGGACGAATTTAAACGATTATGTTGACCAAAAGAATCACGAAGTGCACGAAATGCATTTTTATTTGACCGCCCATTTTTTAAAAGCCTGAATAACTTTAATGCGTTTTTCGATTGTGTATCTTTCCATGGTTCAAATTCACGTTTAGGTGTGGTTGACATTCAACATCACCCCTTAAAATTGAATCACCCTTTACTACGTTTTTACCTGCTCTTGTAAAGTAACAATTGTTTGAGTTAGAGCCTTCCTACTTGTGACCAATGATATTCGCAATTTTTGTGTTGAAAATATTGGCAAAAATAGAGTTTTATGTTTCTTAAACTTTAACAGATCAGGGGTAAATTTTGCTGATTCATTCGCAAATATTTTGTATAAATTAATACTGAACACGAGTATGAGTAATTAAAACAATTAAAACAAACATCGCGCAATAGATGTTTCTATTCCTATTATATGTATTCTTTATGAGGTTGCAAATAAATATTGTATAAATTACAAATGGAATGTAAAGCCAGGTTATATCGGGTGTCCCAACTAGAACGCAATTTTTAAATTTTAAATAAAGCACAGATATTTAAAAAAAAAATCGTGAAACTTTATTATATCGTAAAGTAGACGGAATGAGGTTATGTATGGAACAATATATCGTGCAGATGGCCGCCGCGGCTTTGCTAGCACACACGCGGTCTTTTAATGAAATTTTCAATGACCTTTTGCATAAATGCTGCGGTATTTCATTAATGCAGCGTCCAATTTCCTCTTTTAAGGCTTAAGTCGTCGTCGGCTTATTCGCGTAAACCATCGACTTCAAAAAACCACAAAGGAAAAATCTAAAGGTGTTAAATCACACGATCTAGGCGGCCAATTCTGGTCTCCAAAACGCGAAATAACACGACCGGTAAATGACTGATGCAGCAATTGAATTGTTTCTCTGGCTGTATGACATGTGGCGCCATCTTGTTGAAACCACATGCCCTCCACATTCA
The DNA here is from genome assembly GCA_941918925.1 of Phyto melanocephala. Classification (NCBI taxonomy): domain Eukaryota; kingdom Metazoa; phylum Arthropoda; class Insecta; order Diptera; family Rhinophoridae; genus Phyto; species Phyto melanocephala. The sequence goes on from OW799237.1 coordinate 111,507,550, forward strand.
TTTCTTCAATTCTAGGCAAGAAAAAACTGGTTATCTGGCTGCATAGTGGATTTGGAGACACCAATTTGCTGAGCTCGGTGTCGAATTGAGGTGGATGGAGTTTGAGCGACATCATCACGTACAGCTGCGACATTTTCGGTCGATCGACCTGGTCGAAGGCGCGTTGTTGTCTTTTCATCACTAACAGACCCAGTTTCGGCAAATTTATCCATTAATCTCTTTACAGTTAACTCTTTTGGAGCATTATTGTGACCCCAAATTGATCGCAATTTGCGAACTGTAGCCGCAAAACTTTCACCATTTTGGTAAAACAATTTCACAATGAGAATGCGTTGTTCATTCGTGTAGCGCTCCATTTTTACTAACCTCGTACCTTCTACTAGCAAACAATAACAATTGTTCAAATGTCAAACAATGACACTTCGAATGGCGCCAAATTTAAAAATTTAGTTCTAGTTGGGACAACCGATACAAATTTATCTACACATTTCTCTTTATCATTTGTTATTATTATCGCTATGAATATTCGTAAAGCCTTTCGAAATGTCAATCAATTTAAAATAATGTTTATTTTCTTTTAGTTACAGTTTTGTCTTTAGCATCTATCATCGTGATAACAATAATTTTTATACTCATTTTATCTTTATAAGATATTTAATCTTAAAAACTAACCATCAATTAAGCACAAACAAATCGCCCAAAGAGAATTAGTTTTAGTTTATACGAAATGACATGAGAAAAAGTATTTTAAAAGTAGTACCTACATTAAATTAAAATTTCCTATAAAAAGATTCTGTAGGTTTTTTGTTGCCAATTTATATAAGTAAATTCAAAAAAACGTTAAAATGTTGTCAACAATTACAACACTGTTCGGTTGTTGCAGCAACACTTTTTGTATCTACTATACGTATGTATGTAGTTGTTGGGTTCATTTTAATATTTTATTGTTTGTAGTTGTTGTTTTTTTCTTCTGTACAATACTTTATTGTCACACTGAAATATTGTCTGCTGTACAACAATAATGTTCATAGAAGTAAAGTTGAGCACAGTTTGAGCGATTATATTGAAACGAATTAAATTGAAATTGAAACCGAACGTCTAAACGACTAAGATACACACACATTCACAGAAGCAAAAAACACGACTGCAGATACAACAATAATGTATGTTTTAAAGATTTATGGTTTAATTTGTGTTTAATTTTTTTTTTTTTTGTATAATAATAATTCCACATTGGAGAAAATTACAAAAACAGTCACAACAACTATGTTTTTATGTATAAAAAAGTGTTTACAGCCCCCTTCAACGAAAGGTGGGACGGGTAGGTATTGTGAATTTTTTAATATTCATATGTAATTGCTACGTAAAAGAAAGTCTAGTTTAGAATAATATTTTTTAATACAACAAGCGAAGGCCGTCTGTATGTCAAAGAAAGTTGAAATGTTTAATATCCAACCAAAAAATTTTTTTTTTAATAAAAATAATTAAAAACAGCTTTGTACGAGGTTTAGGGGACATCGCGTATAAAAATCGTGTCTTCTAGAAGCGGTCTTGGAAGCAGGTAAGCTCTAAGTAAGCGATTAAAGAAACGTTTTTTTTTGGGAATATTTAAATAAAATTAGGTCCATATAACTTTTTTGACCGAAGGACAAATCCAATTGATCATGGCTATAACACTATGATAATTTTATCTTTTTCAAAGATATGACGAAAATGATAATTTTACCCCACTTCGGCGGTATCGGCTATTGCAAAAACCTAACACAAAATTCAAACAATAAAATGTTTCTCTTGAATGCAAAATTATTCAATGATTTCATTTAGATCCCATACAAACTAGCAGAATATGACCTTAACGATCATAACTGAATATAGGCTGTTGTAATTTATAAATAAAATTCAAATGATGTGCGTTGCTAACCGGAGAACGGCTGCATTAGTTTTGCTAATTTTTTCCTTAAAATAATCTTTTGAACCACAAAAGTTAAGGAACGGAGAAGTATGGGGAGTACTTAACCCTTATGAATGAAATGCTGATTATGACATTTATTGAATAGCTATTTTTGCTATTTATAAATAGAATATACATAAAAAAAAAATGTAAAAACTATGAGCAAAAAGAATCCACTTTCGAAATCGTCAGGAAATTTTAAAAGTAGAATTTTGATAATTAAGGTGAAGCAATGATTTTGTTATCACAGTTTTGCAATAGAAAGGATTTGCCTCGTTTTTAATTCTTAATCATCATGTCGAAAGAAATGATTTTGAAATAAAATATAAAATTTATAAATGTTTTTTTGAAGTCGATTTTTTATTGATTTGTTTTGCATATTCTGCGCTCTAAAGGAATAAAAATTTCCCTACTCGAACCGTAATCCCAAACTCAACTAATTTTTTGTCTAGATGGAGAACCGAGTCTCATCGATGTATTACCTTAGGGATTTCCATCACGAATTCCTTAGGTATTCAAAGTCCGGCATAGTGTCTTAGTTGAACATTGACAAAGGTAATGTTGTAAACCTTCATTCTCATTTTTGCATGATTTATATACCGTTCTCGTCTCCATGTGACCTGTTGTTACACCACTTAATCTTCTAAGTGTTGGCATACTCAGTTTCAGAGTCTTCTTAGATTTCTAAAGATTTGGGTAACCCCATAGTATGTTCGTCATCTTACCGACAGCAGTATTTTGCCACTTTTTGACGTGTTCTATACTATCATTTTTTAACCTCTGAAAGGGTTTAGCGCTTTTCAACGTGATGATATTTAAATATGATCCCATTAGGGATAATTTGTCGGTTTCCTAGTTTCCGATTATACCGTGATGGCCTGTTATCCATATTATCTCTAAAAGTTAATCATTTGCATGGCAATTAAACTTGCTCTTACAGTGCAGGATATTCCGAGATTGAACATTTTCGTTTCATTAGGGTCTTAATAACTGATTGAGTGTTCGTAAGCATAAAAATCGGGATTGATATCGAACAATCTCCTTTATCCATTTAAAGCTTTCCGTATTGTGATATGGAAGACGGAAGTATTTATCTCTGTTTTGGTTTATGTCATAATTTAACCTTCTTCTTTAAAGATGTCCACCATACTATTGAGGCATACTTAAGGATTGATCGTAATACGCTTGATTAAGCCTATAGCTCTTCTACAAAGGGCCCAAATCAAATAAATGAAAAAAATTTTTTTTGAGCTTTCTCCTCTCTACTTTCAATATATTTCCTCCTGTATAACATCTAAACAAGTACTACCTCTAGGTATTTGATTTTTTTTTAGTCTGTATTCTTTTATCTCGAAAAAGTAAGAAAAAAATTAACAAAAGTTTTTCGAGCAATACATACTGTAGTTTAGCTGCTTACAAAAAATTAAATAAAAAATTCATTATTTTACACACTGTCTTTAAAGGTTAACATTAATATGAGTTACATGAACTAAGGCTTACCCTGCAGGAAGCCTGGGGTTAAGTGTATCCAAGTTATCACTTTCGTCGACTATTCGTGTGATATTGTCAACAAAAAATCTACACTTTTTATGCTTTTAAATTATAAACAGATAAATTTAAAAACTTTTTCAATAAAATTATTTTCGATGATTAACTGTAGTGTACTTTTACATTTAAACATAATATTTTAATTTAATAAGATAAAAATCAAATCAAAAGTGAAGATTAGAATTACTAAAATGAACTGATGAATATCTGGTTCTAATGTCGCCATATGGTCCCATAAGAACTACCTAGTCAGTAGTTCTAACGTCACTAGTGGATTTTCAATAACAAGCACTGTTAAATGTCTATAGCAGAGAACATTGTCTGGGGTGTAATTGGTCACTGGAGACAGAGTCAATAGTCAATAGTCAAATCAGTACTGTTTCACTATAGATATTTTCTGCAGGGTAATTTTGATACTTTTTAAATTTGCTTATGTGAGTTTGATTTTATTTAATTATTTACACCAACACATGCATGTTTGTACAAGTTGTTGATCATGTATACATATAATAATTAGATTAATTTAATTATAGCCGAACATAATCCCATGGAAAATGAGTCTCATTTGTTTCAAAGGTACTAGTCTAAAGATGATGAAGATAAATTGTTTGAAAATATTTATTAAATGGGAATTTCGCAATGAATTTACAAGAAGACCTATTTAGTTTAATCAACAAATGCAATATTAAAATATATTAAAAAAAAAACGTATCAAATGACACCTTGTGACAATGAATGTTGAAAGTGATAGGCCATTTTATCGCCATCACTAGTTTTGTCACAGTTATCTCCCTTTAGGGTGCCCCGGTGAACTAGTCAGTAGTGTGCTTGCTGGTCTGCTAGTTTGGGGGTTGTGGGTTCAATTCCCGCCAGAGACTCTGGACTGGTCTGCTTCTATTTCTCTTTTATTATCTTTATATTGTAACTATTCTATTCATATGGAGCGCACAACATGCCAATTGGGCATAAGTGTATACCTGTCGTGGGTTTGGGCTTTTAGTGCCCCTCCTTCTCAACCTAACCTAACCTATCTCCCCTTAATAGAGAGAACACCCATATATGAATAATAGGTGTTTATTTATAGTGCTGGTCATAGTATTTAGGTAATAATAATTTGATTATTTTTTTATTTAAAATAATAAACGAATATGTTTATGGTTTATAATCCAATTATCTTCAATTATTTCATCATACACAAATATAAAATTGTTCTAACGTACTCCCTGGGATTATTTAGTTTATTTTTTTAATTGATTTTTTGTATATTTTAAAATTTGTTCGTTAATAAATTACTTATAGTGGATTGAATGAGAGTTTTGTATAGAATCTCTTTATGCATGTGTACATAATTTGTTGTTATTAAACACAGTACTGAGCAATTTAATATCTGTATGCTACCAAGTTTTACCAAATGTATTTTATTGTTTAGTTTTTAAGGGATTTTCATTGTATTTTCTCTTCATTTGAAAATAATGTCATGCTTAAAGCGTTGTCAATTATTATTATAGCATTAACGGTGTAGATATTAATAAAGATTTCAATTAAAATCTCCTAGATTTCGCTTAGGTATTAGGTACTAAGGAAAACTAATTAGGGTAAGACATACCCAAGGCATCGATCTTTTTACGGACGGGTCGAAGGTTGGAGACCGAACTGGAATGTGTTTATATGACAAGCTGAAACAGAGGTTAATAATTCAGTATACGAGATCAGAATACTGTTTTCCAGGCTGAAAGAGATTCTTATCTGTTATCCAGACTATAATGAATGGAAAAGTTGAATGTCGCAATGCAAGAGTGAGAAAAACTCACATGTTTAATACGTATTTCCTTTTCCTATTTTCAATAATAATAATAATACGATAATAATAATAATACGACAAGTATTATTCTAACACATGAGAATCATAAACGTCTAGAGATAATATCGATACTAGGCCATTACGGCATAATCAGAAACGAAGAAGCCGACAAATTATTCAAAATGGGATATTATTGAGTAACATTCATTGCCTTTAAGAGGTTTAATAATAAAATAAAAGTTTGGGCGACGGAGGAACTCGTTAGTAGGCCAAAACTTAGGAGATTAACTAGTGTAATAACAGTTCACACGAAACTGAGAACTCATCTAACTCGCACGGGACTGTCGAATGTAATGACATGAAAAGAATGCGAGAAAGATTAGATTTCTGAACAATACCTTTGTCAATAACCATAGTTTGGGTGTATTATACACGAGAACTTTAACGTGGACACTATGTCGAACTTGGAATACCTAAGGAATTTAAAATGAAAATCCCAAAGGGATTACGGTGAATAAACTGGTTTCTTGACCTAGTCGAGATGTAATCGAAATAGGAATCATAGTTAATTAGTAATATTTCGCTCCTTTAGAGCGCACAATATGCCAATTGTGCATACGTGAATACCTGTCAAGGGTTTGGACTTTTAATGCCCCTCTTTTTAACTCACCCTAAATGTTTTTTAAACACACAGTGACATGCATTACGATATTAAAGGTTTAAGAAAGCATAATTAATTGCATTGTTTTAGATTAAAAATAGCTTTGTGTTTAAAGTGAAAAGTTATTTTTTGATAAAAAAAAAGTTTAGTCTCCGTAATGCAGTGGAGTAATGTATGGTTCGCCATGTGGTCTAAAGGCGGGATTGGGTTTTGTTTTTAATTCGAAAATGCGGTTACAGCAAATCGCTTCCAGAACTCTTAATCGATGCCCTGTTTGTCTTCAAGCTCTTATGGTATAGTTCATTTATTTAATTGTGCCAATAGGCCTACTTATTTGCGCCCACACTTGACCTATGGTAAAAATCAACTGATTTGGAACAATTTCATCAATTCTCACTCCCACCTAACAATACAACTAACGACTAGTCAAGTTATTTATTACCAATTTTTAAAAAAAGAGAATTTTTTTCGACAGTAGAGCTGTTACAACAACAAAAATTTTGGCCTATTATTGATAATATAAATATCATTGACCTCGAGTTTTCTTAACGCATAATTTCACAAAATTTAATTGTCATCTCTTAAGGCCACGATGGGCTATTTTGTTAACTCCAAGCTATTCGATGATTGTAGAAGGGCTATGGTAGGGATCTAAGAGGAGTATAGGGTGAAGCTATGTTGTGTGCCGGGCCACTGCAACATCAACGGCAATGAAATGGCTAATGAGTTGACTAGACTGGGCTCGGAAATGGTGGATCCCGATGGCCTGAAGGCGGTAAGTCATCCAATAGGCTTCTATTTTGAAAGGATTAGGTAGTGGGTTCAGAGCGAGACTAATTGAGTCTGGTGTAACCGAACTGCATTGTGGCCGATGCTTGATAGTCAGATTCGCTTCTAGACAGGGGTAGAATCTGCATTAGGACCATGATAGGTATTATCACAGGCCTCTGTATGTTAGGCAGGATGGCGGAGAATGGGATAGAAACTGTCGGATATGTACAGGTTGTGAGAGGATCCCTAGGAGCTAGAGACAGTTGAGCACATTATGTGTCATTGTCCCAGACTGCAGAATAGCAGGCTAAAATGGCTAGGTAGTAGATTCCTAGGCGAATTGGGAGATGTCACGGGCTGTGAGCTCGAGAATCTAATAGGATTCGTAATGGGACTGACCTGGCTGCGTGACAAGAGACTTTGGTTGTTGTTTTTTCTTAACCTTTATAAATTCTTTGTTCTCTATTCTACTCTTTTTTTTTACTATTTTTTTTCTAAGGCGTCACAATGGACCACAATATTGGTCTCCGTGTGAGGATGTGAAGGTAACTTTGCACCCGCCTTCAGTTCTTGCAATCGAACTATACTTTTGTGGTTATAAAATTTCTATTGCAAAAATTATAATGCTGGGTACACATTTTTATTCCGAAACGAAATTAACTATGCGGTTGGCAATAGAAGTGGTACTCACAACCGATACTGTTTTCTCGATGTAGAGTCAACTAAATCGATTATAGCCTTAAAACCCAAAATACGTGACATTATCAACCAAATAGACCTGACAAAATATGTTTTAAAATTATTCGATAAACGAATCGTGCAGGACATCTGTCCGACATAATTTCTTATATTGTTTTTAACAATCAAGTTGTAGTGGAAAAATCACGTTCTATCCAGTTGATAGAATTCCTTTGATAATGATTATGTTTTTAATTTGAAAATAAAAAGTACCTTCACTAGAATCAAACTGAAGAAAACTTTCTCTATATATTTTGACAAATAATATTTGGGAATTTGCTTAATTTCTTACATCATATACATACATACATTCATAGAAGTGTTTCTTGCATTTAAATGGAGTATATCTTGAAGAATTGATTTAAAATGTACAAGAGTGTGTGAAGGTAGCAACAAAAACTGCAACAATGATTTTTTTTTAATATCTCTAGGGCACACACCAAATTATATCCTTAGTTTCTTGTATTTTTGTTTTGTTTTGTGTGTTTTCGCTGCCTTTTTCTTTGTTGTATGTGAAGAAAAAGTAGAATAAAAAAATACTAAACTTCCTCCCTTTGAGATTCGTTTAAAACAGACGACATACTTACATACTACAGGCATATACATATGTACGTACAAACATTTGAATCTGTATTCAAGAAATTATACCAACAAAAATCCTTAACATGGTCAAACAACACATTTTCATAGCATAAACTATAAGAAAAAACGCAACAACAAGAACAACATCAACTAAAATATACATACAAAATTTTGTGGCATAAGTACAACAAATATGTATGTGTGTATGTATGTACGTTATCAAAAGTAGCTAAAGTCCAAGAAGAAAAAAAATTAAAATAAAAAACATAAAATTCAACAATTTGAACATCGCGCAGATACAACTCTTAACTCTTTATTATAATTTTTTTTTTTAATGTTTGTTGTAGATGTTTTTATACGTTTATGTATTTAATGTCTTCTGTACTTGTACTTCTTCTTTATTATTTTTATACCCTTCACACAGTGAAAAAGGGTATATATAGGTTTGTCATTCCGTGTGAAATTTCTACAATTTTCATTTCCGGCCCCATAAAGTATATATTTTCTGAAAGCTTATGAATAGGGGAGTCGATTAAGCTCTGTCAGTCTGTCCGTCTGACCGTCTGTCCGTGTGTATGTTGAAATCAACTTTTTGAAGCCCCCCGACATAGGTTGGACCCGGGTAAGGTATTAAAATATTAGAAATATTCGGGAGTAGATCGGTATTGAAAATCAGAAACATCGGTACGTAAACAACTGAGATATGAGCAAAAACCCACGACCACCTCGATTTTTTTTTCACAAAAACAACATTACAACAACAACATACATACATACAAACGTGTATACTGGTTAGAGAAAACGTGGCATCGAATCCCAGCTGAGCCAAAAAAAAATTTTTTAAATTTTTTTTTTTTTATTTTTATTTAATATATTATTTATATTTTTATTATTATTTTTTTTAAATTTTTTTTTATTTTTTTTTTGTTTTTTTAACATACATACGTTAATTTATAATTTTACAATGGGATGTTTTTATATATGTATGTTTTTTATATGTACTGTTATTGCATGACTACACGTTGTGAAGGGTATATAAGATTCGGCACGGCCGAATATAGCGCTCTTACTTGTTTTTTTCACATCTTGTCATCCATACTTGTACACCCGTACAATGCGATACGAATAGAGTATATAAAAGGTTTGTTTGTCTGTCTGTCTGTCCATTCGCCTGTATGTCTAAATATCTGTATATTTGTAGATAATACGTTTGTTCGTTTTCTTTTCGTTTCATGTACGGTTGGAGGGGGAAAATAAGCTAAAATTTTTGCTTATAAAATGATGGGAATGAGATATAAGATACACATTCAAACAACTAAAACTCTACATGGTTTGAATAAAACAACAATTAAAGAAATTGAAATTAATAACAAAAAAACAAAAAAAAACAACAACAAATTGTTGCAGTGTCTTTAAAACAAATATGAGTTTGTTATTTTTAATTTCTTTCATAATTATCGTATAAATTGAGTGTTTTTTTTTCTAAACCTTCTTCTTCTTATTTAATATTCATTAGTTTATAGTGTGTGTCAGTTGACTAATGTGTATTTGTCGATTTCGTTGTATGAGTAGGTGTGTATACTATACTGTGGTTTCCTTGTAAAAGAGTGACAATTAATATGTGAAAATTACAACAAAATTTACAATATAAATTTTTTATTCACGATATAAACTTTAAACAGACATTTATTATATAAAGTAAGTAAATTACAATTCTAGGAAATTATTGTTGGAAATAGGTACTGAGTATTGAAAAAAAAAAATTAACAAAAAGAATTTCACGTTTCAAAACAAAAAAAAAATATTTTTGACACACTTAAGCCTATAGTACACGAAATGTAAAAAGCCACATGCACATGTGGATCTGACGTCACTAAAATGTCCCGAACTTTTGTTACATTTTTTTTAAATAGTCGTAGTGGCTGCATGCGCTAAGATTTTGATATACGAAATGTATTTGAGTTCAAAAATGCAAATGAAACACATGTGGCCGCAGCGGATACATTTATGCTTTATGATGACGTCAAAATTACGTCACAACCGCAAGCGTATACGGCTTTTACATTTCGTGTACTACAGGCTTTACTTATGTTTTTATAAAATGTACGAAAAATTATGTTTGACAATTTACATGTTTTTTAAAAATCAAAAACTCAAAAAAAAAAAAATTTCGAACCTTATTTCTTTTTATACCCTTCACCTGTGGTGCACAAGGGTATAAATAGCTTTGTCATTCCGTTTGTAATTTCTACAATTTTCATTTCCGACCCCATAAAGTATATATTTTTTGAAAGCTTATGAATAGAGGAGTCGATTAAGCCCTGACCGACTGTCCGTCTGCCCGTGTGTTGGTTGAAATCAACTTTTAGAAGCAACTATATGTTCCTCAGATCTCTATATGGTATCAATCTCTTGGAAATATCTGTATATGGTATCAATCTCTTGGAAATATCTGTATATGGTATCAATCTCTTGGAAATATAAAGGAATGAATCGCTATTGAAATTCAGCACAATCGCCCCATAACTTTCTGAGATATGAGCAAAAAACCAGGACCACCTCGTTTTTTCACAATCACAACAACAACATACATATATACATACATGTAAAAAACATGCAAAAAAAAAATTACAAAAAAAAATTAAAAAAAAATTTAAAAAAATTGTTTAAAAAAATTTAAAAAAAATATATAAATTGATCCGCATTTTTTTAAAACGATGCTGGTAGAAACATGACAGTCAATGGTGAACGCTATAAAGCCATGATTACTAACTTTTTCGTTTATCAACTAAACAACCATGATAAGCAGGTGTTGTTGTTTGAACAAGACTGCGCAACATGTCACACAGCTGGTGTCACAATTGATTTATTGAAGGTATAGTTTGGTAATCGCATAGTTTCAGACCTATGCCCTCTAAGATTGTGCGATTTAACGCCGCTAGACTATTTTATGTGCGGATATATGAAATTGCTTGTATACACTGATAATCCTGAAATGATTGACCTTCAGATTAGACTACGCCCGAGCCAGCCGTGGCGGTCATATGCCAGAAGTCATATTTAAATTATAATGCCAGAAGAATATCTTTCGAATAAAGGAAAATTCATGTCAATTTAAAAAATTCATCTTTGTCTTTTTCAATTTAAAATTCTATAACTCTGTAAAAAAAACACCCTTTACATATACGCTTTTCTGTGAAGGTTAAAAAGGAAGTTTTACTAAAGGTGAATTTACCCATTTGTTCTGAACAAAATTTTTTCCGGAAAATAACATTTTTTACTGAGAGTTTTTTGCAGAACGATTCACCCATTTAAGAAAATTTGTCCGAAAAACAAAGCTGCCATATAATATAAAAATGCAAACAGTTGTACAAAGTGGCAGCACCGCTAGCAAACTATGTAAATAAATACAAACGTAAATTATTTCATTAAAATATATGTGAAGAAAATGTCGGATAGAAGAAAACTAAAATGAATTGAAGTGCATAAAGTCAATTTGTTTGCAAAAGAAATTAATAAAAAAAAATCGAAAATAAAATGAGTCGCAGTGAGAAAATAAAATAAATTAAATAATTATTTTTATATGCACTATTGCTCATGTCATACAAACATTCTCTTCCTGGTTTTTTTAATTCTTCTATTAATTTTTGAGCAATATTTTCATTAAATTCCATTTTAATTGTTAATTTACGGCAAAAACAATTTTTGTATAATAAATGTACTGACACTGTGTGATGTGGCAACCAAATTCAATTTTCATGTAAATATTGAAAAAAAGTGGCATCCCAATTCAGTTTCTTCTGAACAAGAATTAAAATTAAACCAATTCAAGAAAAAACTTTCTGAACAAAATAATCTCTCTCTCTCTCTCAAATGTAAAACGTCAAACTCAATATAAAAAAAATTTGTTCTGAACTAAAATTTTATGGGTGAATCCAGTACATAGTAATTTTTCGCATCATGGCATATTTGTAATCAGTGTTGACATTTGTCCGAACTACAGGGCTTAATAGTGTTGGATGTTGGTGTGCGTTAGTACTTTTAATGGATCTGGTTGTCTGTTGTAAAATATTGCGGTGTTCAATGAACAATATTCAGCTTTGCATTGTTTTCATTGTGATGACGTTAAATATGTATGTATTTCCTTTTAATGTTTTTTTGTTACTTTTTAATACGACTCTTATTGCACACACACAAACGCACTAACTCACTCACTCATTCACAGCAATCATTACAAGAGCACGAGGGTTATTGACTTGTTTGCACTTACACTTTATTTTTCCACCACTTTATATGGTTGATGTTGTTGGTGCTTTTGCCGCTGTTTATAATATGGAAAATATTATGGAGTTTTTTTATTGTTGTTATTGTCTTGTGCTTTAATGTAGTATGCTTCTTTCAATATTATTTCCATTTTTCAGTACTTTAAATTTGTGTATAAAATATCGAATTTTCAATCTAATTTTTAGTTTTTCACTTTTTAGAAAAATATTTAAAAATTGTTTGATTTGTAGCATTTCGACACAACAACACTACAAAGGCAATTCTTAATGATTTGTGTGCTCCTTTTAGAATCCAAACGATTGTTTTGAGTGAAAATTTTACATGTACATACATATTTTGTTATTGTAACAAAAACAAATTTCAAGTAAAATTTTCACTTAAAGCGATTACTTGAATTTTAAATTCAACACATTAATTTTAGGCAGAATTTTTGAGATATTTTCACTTTATAAAAACTTTTCAAAATAAAATTTTTTAAGCGTTATAGAAATTAAAAAAAAACAAGTATCGTTTTTATAAGTTTCAAATGTTTTTTTACAGTTTCAGTTAAAATTTGTTTTGTATTAAAATTTACTTTGATAAATGTTTAATTACTAACTGTTTATAAATAAAACTTAAACAGTTTAAAATTGAAAACTTGTATTTGATAAAACAACTGCGAAATAGCTTAGTAATTTCAATAAGTAGGTATCTATCACGTTTGAAGTGAAAGGAATTATAAATTAAATTTATTACACTCGCTAATGTTCACAATGTGTAGCAGCAGAGGAATATTACCTCAATTATTGATTAAACAGTTGCCTATATATTCATAATGTAGAAAATAATAAAATCATTGATAATAATTTTAATTTTAAATCTAAATATATTTGTTTAAATATTTACCCTACACATAAATTGACATTATAAATAGAAAAGGTATTAAGTGATTGAATTGAAAGATCCAAAAGTATTTATGTCCACCTTGAGAATTGCTGATCGATCGTCTTACGAGTTACTTATTGAGTCGAAACAAGTAAGAGTGCTATATTTGGCCGTGCCGAATCTTATATACCCTTCACAACAAATTTTTTAAAAAAATTAAGAAAAAAAATATAAAAAAATAATAAAATATAAATAATATACAAAATAAAAAAAAAAAAATTGTTTGGCTTGGCTGGGATTCGATGCCACGTTTACTCTAACCAGTATGTATGTTGTTGTTGTAATTGTGAAAAAAACGAGGTGGTCGTGGTTTTGTGCTCATATCTCAGAAAGTTATGGGGCGATTGTGCTGAATTTCAATAGCGATTCATTCCTGGATATTTCCAAGAGATTGATACCATACACAGATCTGAGGTATATATAGTTGCTTCTAAAAGTTGATTTCAACCAACACACGGACAGACGGTCAGGGCTTAATCGACTCCTCTATTCATAAGCTTTCAGAAAATACTTTATGGGGTCGGAAATGAAAATTGTAGAAATTACAAACGGAATGACAAAGCTATATGTATATACCCTTGTGCACCACAGGTGAAGGGTATACAAAGGGTGAATGGTTCGTTAGTATGGCCGGGACCATGTAAACTTCGTAATTATAGCACGCACAGGTCACAATTTCTAGTACGTATTTTTGATACAAATTGGTTACACATAACTTTTTAGGCCTAACGACGATCATTAAATATTTTGTTTACTATAGATGCAAGATTTCATCTAGCCCCATTACAAATGTGATCCCATAAATTACTTAAATTAATCAATACTTAAAAAAACAAATAAGAGCGCTATATTCAGCCGTGTCGAATCTGATTAACCCTTCACCATTATTTAATGTTATACGCCATTTAGCTCTTTTTATTTCGACACCATATAGCAATTGCTATATTTGACATACATACGTTTCAACAATTTCATTTAGGACGCCATCTTGAATTTTAACTTTTTCATAGTATTCTGATGTGATGCCAATATTGTCGAGGCGGCTAAAGGGGACAAATCCGTAGTTTCTATATTTGACTCGTAAATTCGCCATTTTGTTAAGGATTTTAACTTTTTCTTAGTTCACTGTATTTCACTGGTCAAGAGTTGTCATTTAATACTAATATTGAGGGGATTGAAAGGGATACATTTTTAAATACTAAATTCGATCCATATATGAAGTCATTGTACGCCATTTTGTAGTGGCGACCATCATAGATTTTGAATTTTTCAGAGTTTAATATATCTCGTTAGTCAAATTTTTTCTTTTGAAACTTATACCGACCTCTCAGTTGTCTAGTAGCTGAAAAAATCGATTTTCGTTTGAAAACTTTAGGAAAACCACCGAAGCGATAGTATTTTGGTGCTTATATCTTTGTTGGTTTCAAACCGATTGGATAGTTTTTCTCTGGCATATTTTTCAAGGTTATGGCTTGTAATTTGGTGTCACTAGCATTTTTTAAAATTATTTAGAAGCTTTGAAAACTTGATAAATTTAAAAAAAATATATACTTTTAAAAAATCTTTGCCTATAACTTCCATTAGCGACTAATTTGTTCAAAAACTTGTTACTAATATCTCTAGAGGTACATTATATCTGCAACTAGTAGCAAACGTGTGTATTAATTAGCATAGGGTTGAAAAATGCGGAATTTAAAGGGAAAAACAGAGGCAAACAGAGGCAGTCGTATTTATTTGCTCATATCTCAGAAATTTACAGGGCGATCGAAATGAATTTCAATAGCAAATTATTCCCGAATGTTTCCAAACGTTTGCAACCTAAGTCAGATATGTGCAACATGTGGGGTCTTTTATGAGTTGATTTCAACACACGCACAGACGGACATTGGTCTATCATAGCTTTTAAAAATATATATACTTTAGAAGTCACAAGCTTTTAGAAAATATATACTTTATGGGGTCGAAAATGAATATTGTAAAAGTTACAAACGGAATGGCAAACCTATATATACCCTTGGCACTACACTTGAAGGTTGTTTTTAAACAGAAATAAGGAATGCATATCTCTCTACTAAATTCTGCTTCTGAATAAGGTTTATTGTAAAAAGTCATTTCAACCCGCAAAAATCTCTAAAAAAATCTCCTAATACTATCACTGACTAATTTTCAATGCCGCAAGCGTAACAACAAATTCAGTACAAACTATTTCATATGTTATTGTGAAGGGTGTAATATGATTGGTTACGACTATAACTTTATTACCTGTTGTTATTGTTGTAGTATTTTTAATATTTTTATATTATTTAAGCAGTATTGAACGTTTAAATGACTGCGTCGCAAAAATTCTCTTTTTTATCTCATCCGCACTATGACAACAACAACAACATCTATCTATCTACTTGCTGCATATTGAAATTGATTTCAGCGAGTGATCTGTTAAATGACCTAAGTGGCAATGTTTTCTCTAAGTCTGATATGTTTTTTTTTTTGTAATTGTAATTTTCAGCCAATATAAGTTATAGTAGAATATATTTACATATTCAAATTTTAGAACTTATTCTGGCATTATTACAAATAGAAAAATTTTATCTCTTCGTATAGAAGAATTAAAAATAACTGAACTCAAGCCAGAAATAAATAAATAAAAAAATATTGTCTTTAAAAAAAACATAAAACGTTCGTATACAAATTGATTTAATTTTAGAAAATATTTTTGTAAAAATTTTATTTATTTGAACTAATGAAGAATTAGTTTTATAAAGAGAATTTAAATAAAATGTGCAAAAGTTTTATAACAAAAAGGTAATAAATAAAATATGCAACTTGCTTTTGCATGGCACACATTTTTTATTGTTTTAATAAATTTCTCAGACATAAATACAACATTGTAGCTCAAGGTAAAGAATTAAAAAAAGGCACTTACGACTTTTTACAAACTTCAAACAGTAGACATTTTTTATGTAGATTTTATGTATTCATATATTCAGTTTAGAGTGAACAAAATTTATATAAAAAAAAATTAATAAAACAAGACAAAAACTAAATGAAAAATAAAGAAAAAAAAATAAATTCAAACATAAATGAAAAGTGATTCATCATCGTAATTTCAGTTCACATGTCTTGTTATAGATTTAAAGTCATCGACAATGATTTTTTTTTCAGTTTTTTTTTTCAATATTTTCTTATAGATTTTTACTTTATATTGTTGTAGCTGTTGTTGGTGGTGTATTAGTATTTATATAAAAATACAAAAATTAAAGTAAAAACAACAACAACAGCAAGAACAAAAAAATGAATTATATCTTATAGATTGTACTCTCGTACATACGCTTGATTGAATTGAATATGTATGTCTGCATACGAAAACATTAAAACAAAAAATAAAGATTCGATGGATGGATGGATGTTTGGTTGAATGCCTGGATGTTTGATTGTCGTTTTGCCTTGTTCGTTAGTTGGTTGGTCGTTCTATCGCATTTTTGTGTGTGTTTTAAGATGGCTGGCTGATTGATTCGATGGTTTGTGCGTTGTCGTTTGATGTCCTAGTTTTGAATTTTAAGTATTTTCTTAATTATTATTTTTCCCTTCATACCACCTTACTACAGTTTTGTAAAATTTGGCATTTTTTTTTCTTTTGTTAAAAATTGTTTTGAGAAAATAAAACGAAATAAAAATTATGAACAAATCTTGTAGTTGTTTAAATAAAAGGGGGCAAGGTGTTTTTAATTTGACCATTTGAAGTATCAGTAAATGAAAACTAATATTGCCGAAATGCCAAAAACAAAAAGTTTTATAGGTAACATAAATGCAAACAAAAAAAACATTAAAATATATATGCATGAGTATTTATTAATCCAAAATTTGTATCTGTATATTTGCACAAATTCTTTACGGTTTATAAATTTTAATACAGGGTGTACCAAAAAATCAGCATGAAGTTATAAAATCTAATAACTTTTTCGTTCATATATTTTTTATTTTTCAGATTATTATAAAACACCTGGAGAAAAAATAATGAAAAACAAAGAACCAGAATAATAGAGTTCTATTAATAAAATAGTGTGTTAACGAAACACCAGAAACATCTAACAGAGATCGTTCTGCTCAGCTAGTAATGACACACGTACGTCACTACGACGCATTAAAAAACATATAAACTGTTTTTCCCATATAAGGTGCAATTAAACCGTATGACTTATTTTGCGCACATCTCTATTGAATTTTCCTGAAAACAAAAATGTTTTTTTTAATTCATTTTTAAATACTCCCATGGGTATATAGAACCCATTTAGAATATACTTTGCAGTTTGTTAATATTACAAACAAATTACATTATATCTGTGGCTTGGAGCTAAAAGGTCCAATGTCACTTTTTGCGCTCTTTTGAGTTAATCATTTCATTAGATTTGTTTTCTTGCTCTATTTTATTATGGTAAAACAGCTAAAGTCATACTTAACCCAAAACAGCTTCATAAATAAAATGCTGGCTAATGTCACTATGAAAGCATCTATAAAAGTTAAAGTTCAATTTCAATTTTCTCAAAAGTAAATATTTTGACATTAGCCTTTTTAGCTCGAAGCCACAGATATTCTCTATATATTTATAAGTAGAAAGATCCCAATTCCTGGTTTTTTTTGAAATTGAGTTTTTTTTAGTGATTTCAATGCATTTCACACAAATACACTTCGACACAAAAATTTAACGCAATAGTATCAAAAATAACAGTTTTACCAACAATTTTCCCTAATAGTTAACAAAAAAAAAATATGTTTCATTAGAAGAAGATAAGAAAAAATATTTGAAAAATCTCCTGCAACAGTAATAAACTAAATAAAAACAAGTAAGAGCGCTATATTCGGCCGTGCCGAATCTTATATACCCTTCACAACGTGTAGTCATGCAATAACAGTAGTTTGTATCACCATTCATTCCATATGAAATACGTACATACATATAAAAAACATACATATAAAAAACATACATATATAAAAACAACCCATTGTAAAACTATAACTTTACGTATGTATGTTAAAAGAAATAAAAAACAAATAAAAAAAAAATTTTTTAAAAATAATTAAAATATAGGTATACATATAATAAATATAAAACAAAAAAAAAATAAAAAAAAAAAATAATAATAAAAATATAAATAATAATTAAATAAAATATAAAAAAAAAATAAAAAAAAAAATATTAAAAAAAAATTAAAAAAAAATATTAAAAAAAATAAAAAAATTTTTTGGCTCAGATGGGATTCGATGCCACGTTTTCTCTAACCAGTATACACATTTGTATGTATGTATGTTTGTTGTTGTTGTAATGTTGTTTTTGTGGAAAAAAATATAGGTGGTCGCGCGTTTTTGCTCATATCTCAGTTGTTTATGTACCGATGTGATTTTCAATACGGATCTACTCCCGAATATTTCTGATATTTTAATACCTCACCCGGGTCCGAGCGATGTCTGGGGGCTTCAAAAAGTTGATTATAACATACACACGGACAGACGGACATACTGACAGAGCTTAATCGACTCCCCTATTCAAAAGCTTTTAGAAAATATATACTTTATGGGGTCGGAAATAAAAATTGTAGAAATTTCACACGGAATGACAAACTTATATACATAATCCCCTTTTCACTGTGTGAAGGGTATAAAAAAAATTATGTAGATTTTGTAAAACATTGCAATATACTGCTACTAAATTACACGTTACTGTTTACAAAAACATATGTCATTTATGACATACTGTACGATTATGTATATCATTGTGAATTCTAAAAAAATTGTATACAGAGGACAGCAGTAAAGTTAGTAGTTAAATATACAGGTGTGAGTATTTAGGGATGTCACGCACGCACACACAAACACACATACACATACTAGCCTTACTTAGAAAATAAAAAAGGAACATTTCTTTAGCTCATCATGACAGCTGTCATTATTGTGTGGCTCATACCGAAAGTGTGAAATGAAAAACTAATTCATATCTTTTTCCTAAGGGTAGATTTATTTATGCACAATGTGAATTTACACAATTAATTGGCAGCATTTGCTAGGAAAATATAACCGAAATTAATTCTTAAACGGTTTGCTTAAATTTTATTTTAATTCATTATAAAGACACATACAAACGTATGTATGTATGTACGTATACTGACAAGATAATAAATTAAAATTGAAAATATTTTTAAATTGATGAAAGCGAAAACGCCCACATTATGAAATTAATTTTATATTTCATTTTAGAATTTTAGATTTATTTTACTACTTACCAATTAGATTTCGATGATATTTTTAACTCGAATCTGTAATGAAATAAAACATTTAAAAATTAATAATTTTTAAAATAATAATACAAAGAAAAAAGAAAGAAATTTCTATGGTGACCTTATTGCTGCAAATGTTTAAATAATTAATATTTAAAAATTTGTTCATTAGTTCTATAAATTATCGAAAAATTATATAAAACAAAATAATTGTATATTTAAAAAAATCTACATACTTCACATTGCCATCAATAAAACAGAATTTTTAAAAAAATGTGCTTTAAGTCAATTTATTTTATAAAGTAATTCTTGCTTATAATTGTATAAAATTGGTGAATTCACAAGGTGTCATAAATTCAAACTGTTATTTAAGCAACTTCTCATATCTATGTGATTAAATCTTAATTAGCAGTTACAATAACCAAAACAATTATTAAAGTACAGTAAATAATATCTCTTTTCAACGAACACCCATGAAACGAATGAAAGGCGTACATACGGGGTGGTTATTCAGTCGAGAGAAAGCCATATTCTCCTCATAGGACGGTGTAAAACACAACAACAATATTTTTGAATCATTGTGAAGTCTAAAAGAGTCCCTTATTCTTTCAAAATCTTTGCACACAGAAAAATTATATTAATTTAAGAAAAAGCGTTAAAAAGGCGGTGGGCGTGACACCTTTATTTTCCGTTATTGCAATAATATTACCCAAACGGATATGTTTGAAATTTTTAAGGATCGTATATCTAAGTTTTTCGGATTTATGACGTTTTGAATTTTACTAATAGTAGATTATGCCATATGCAGGCGTGTCTAAGTAATTTCTAATAATGATTTCTTATTTCAAGAGAAATTATTTGAATTGAATAAAAAGCGTAAAATATAAGGTGGGCGTGGCACATTCTTTTTTCGTTATAACAATAATATTAAACAAAAACCTACATTTCAGAATCGTACATTTAATTCTGTCGGCTTTATGACGAGTTAAATTAAAAATCTAAGGGACACCGTGTGGGGTAATTTTCCATACATTTTTAACTATAAATGTATGTATTGAAAAATTTTGGGAAAACATATTTTTTTACTCAAGAACTATACATACCTGTGAAATTTAGACGTAATCGCATTTTATTCGATATCAGAAAGACATTTCTTATAAACTACTCTTGCATAACAATCTGTATTTATCTTCCTAATAGACCGATTAAGCCCTGCTTTTTTCTGTTCGAGCTGTAACGTGCTGTTAACCGACGGACATATTAAATCAGGAATATGAAGAAAAAAATACTTTTTAGAGTCTAAAATGATTATTTATTTCGATGTATTACAAACAGAAGGACAAAACTAATATATCCCCACCACAATCGCCCTGCAAGACGTGTAAGCTGGGGCATAATAGAACGCCTTGTAAATACAATTTATGTAATGGGTGAAGAGTATTTCAGATCAGGGGTGGGTAGACGATTATAGCTTTAAGCTTATTTCATTTAATAACGTTAACAATTTGAAATAAATTTTCATTAAAAAAATTACAAAATTTCTTTTGAGTAAAATTTCGATTTTAAATTAATTTTAGCTTTTCTTTTAAAATTTCTTTATTAAATTGAAAATATTTTCCGTAAATGTTATTAGTTATGCTGGAATAAAAAAAAAGAATACACATTCTTAAACTCAGACTTAAAAGAAGAAAAACTTGCTTTTTTGCTAGAAATTTACCTAAAGAATTCTTCTTTGAATATTTGTTTTAATTACCCAACAACACAACTGTTAGTAATAGTAATTGACATGTATTTAAGCATTTTTAAAACGTTTAGTTTCTTCTGTCAAAATGTTGCCAGATTCGCTCTAAACTAAAGTAGAAAAAAACTTGATCCAACGGCTTAAAATTAAAAAGAAAAAATTATAATAAAAACAAAATCTAATCTTAACGAAAACAAATTTATTAAAGCACCACGGGAAAAAATAATCTTGAAGCAATACGAAAGACGACAAAGCAAGTGCAACAATAACGAATAAGTTTGAGGCACCCGATATATGCGAGTGTTTTTACCATTTTTTTTCTTGCTTCTTTGCAGAATGTTGCAAAAACTCGATTTTAAAATGTAACGTAGAAAATGAAAAAAATAAATTAAAAAAAGAAAAAAAAAAAACAAATACGAAACGAAATACATAAAATATTACAAAGACTTTTGTGTTTAAGAAGACTAAAGGGACGAAAGACAGACATTTTAAATAAATAAAGTACAGAGAGAAGAATAAAAAGCACACAGCAGAGACTTTTACAACAATTGGTTTAACAAATGTAGAAGATACAGATGAAGTATGTATGTATGTATGTACATACATAAATACAAAACATATAGACATGCACATACAAAATGTAATAAATTATAGAAATGATATTTAATGTTTATTATTGTTGTTGCTGGTATTTGCTGGTTTTTTTTTTATGCATAAAAGTACAAAGTCATACTGTATGTCGAAAGAGTATGTGTACAAAAACAGTTATTTTGGTTGTAATATACTTTTCAGAAACTATCCCTCAATTACCTCTTAAAACAATTTTTATTTAAATATTTTTTTAAGTGTTGCCTAGATAGTGTGCTGGACATCCTTATAGAAAAAGGGTAATATAAAACCTCTTCAAAAGATACCGACAGTGCCGCATTAGTATATGCGGTGCTATGAGAATCACATCAACAATGGATATTGAGAATATACTATTAATTTGGCCAATTGAGATTCAGGTGAACTATGAAGCGGACTTGACTGCTACTAGACTATTGGCTGGTAAGAGACCATAAAATCAGATATTAAAGTATAATCGATATCCCTCCCATGGAAAATATCACAGAGGTAGCATGTGACAAAATCCCATCAAGAGATGAGAGCTACTGCATGAACTGCATTACTATAATACCAGAAAAGGGAGAATAGAGCGAAGTAATTAGAGTAAAAAAATAACAAAAGCATCATTCTTTATACAGACGGGTTGAAGATTGGTGGTCGAACTGGATTGGGTTTATATGATATGAGCCGTACCAGATAAAAAATATATATTTTCCAGGCTGAGATTATGGCAATAACGGAAGACATTAAATGGATGAAGGAGACTGATAACGAAGCTCCGATTCGTATCTTTACGAATAATTAAGACCCTAATGAAGGAAAAGGTTGCAGATCGGAATGTTTTGCAATGCAAGAGTAAGATGAACTCAAGCGAATTGCGGACGTCTAGATATAAAACAGATAACAGGCAAATTATCCAAAATGGGAACATTTTTAAACAACATCATTTTGGAATTTGCTGAATCCTTTCCGAGGTTGAAAAATTAACTTAAAGTTTGGTCGATGGAGGATCACGTCCGAAAATGACGTAGTTCTGATGTCGGTATGGTAACGTACATACTATTGGCTAATCCAAATCTTAAGAAATCGAAGGAGATTATGAAACTGACTAGGTAAACATTTAGGAAATAAATTAAACAGGGTACATGATGAGATGTCTCGCATAAGACTGTCGGTTGCAAAGACATGTAGGGTATGAGAGGAAGAGGAGAAGACTTTGGAATATTACCTTGCCAAAGTCCTGCATATAGGTGTTTTAAATGCAAGAACTTAATCGTAGACACCATGCCGAATTTGAACTAGGTTCTTGACCTAGTCGATATATTAAGGGAATTGTTTTTTTTTTTTTTTTCTTTAGAGCGCACAACATGCTAATTAGGCTCCCATACCTGTCATGGGAGCTTTTAATACCATTTTCAAACTAACTTACGTAAGAGTTTTTTTGTGCTTCTCTACAGCAACATCTCGCGGTCAATAATGTTAATACGATTCCTTAAAAGTTTTCTCCGTTTTTTGGTTTGCTTTCATTTCTTAGTTCTTTTGTTTTAAACATAAATTATTATTGCGAGCAAATACAAATTTAAGGCATACATTTTTGTTGCAACACTTTTCTAACACATCGTAACTACATAGTGAAGAAATATTTAGCTAGATGGAGGTTGCCTTGCAAAGGAAAACAACAACAAAAAAACAACAATAGCAACATTTACTACTTAAATTTCCAACTCTGTTCAAAAACACAATACATAGGGAAAATATAAACGAAATAAAGAAAAATGTCGCCAGCAGCACTGTTTCGAAGCTTAAAATGCAAAAAAAAAAGAGCATTTGTCTTCTTATAATTTTTTTTTTTGTTTTAACCCAACAAAACATACAACTGGTACTCTTCATATATAGTATCAATAAAATGGAAAAGCTGTGAAGAAAAAAAAATACTGGCAAAAAAAAACAAATGGATTGAAGAAAAAAAGTTAAAAAAAAGTTTAAGGACACAGTGTACTGTACGTGTATATTAAATTGATTGTATGCTTATGTGTAAAAGTCCATTTGCCGATGTTTGTTTGGATGTGTGCATATAAACGAGAGCATTTGATTTTTGCGAATTGAGAAAAATTGAGTTTATTCCAATGCAGTTTCTCTTGTTAGAAACTTTCCGTCTCAGGATGGTGGGAAAAATTGTGCTTTTCTTTTGCTGATACTATATTATCATTGTTGTTGTTGTTGTTGGCATTAAGGTGTTTTAATTTCAACCATATCTACACATACATATTTTACCACACATAAAAAAATATGGACGTATGGGCAAAACAAAAAGCAGCATTACAATTTACACAAATCCACAAACAAAAATTTAACCAAAAAATAGTACAAAAAAATGAATACTCTGGAACATGTTATGGCGTTGATAAATAGAAAATGAAATGTTAATATTTTTTAGAAAATTTCTTATACACAGAGAATTCATTGAAAATTTTAAACGCATAGACAAATTTTAGAATTCCTTATTTTTCAACTGAAATTATAGATATCTTGTAACTTAGAAATGTAGGGGGTGTCACGCCCTCTGCCAATTAATAAATTTAGGACAAGAAACTGTCAACAGCGTACGCATTCTCAATAAAGATCTGCGTCTTCATGCCTACTGGGTGGTTCAATTGCTACAAGGACTGAAATCTAATAACCATGCGCAGCGAAGAAAGTTTGTTAAAAGAATTATTGAAAGTCAGAACGAAAAAGTAATCGAATCCTTAGCGATGGAGCACATTAACGGTTTATTTATTCGAAAAAAACGGCTTTTGGAATTCATAGCGTTTTTCTGTGTTTGTCAAAAAGCAAATGCTTCCTCAAAGTATAATTTTTTTGTGCGATTTTTGGGGTAGAGACACCATTCGAGAAACATGTAGTGACTGTCACTGGTGCAACATCGCAACATAATAACAAAGTTCCTTCTGCCTTAATTTTATGATATAAAACGATGTGGACGACACGTAAATTCAAAAAGACAGTACCACATGCTATACAGCCCCCGTAAACATTTTTGTTCTCTATCGTTTCTGTAATCAAAATTTGTACTCCAGATCGTTAATTTTTTGTCTTATATTCTGCTAGTCAACCCCTTTTTTTTTTTGATACCCATATGGGCTAATCCTGCGTTACGGACGTTACATTTGCACGCAATTTTGCTTGTTAAGATTGACACAGCTGGCGTTCACATTGGAATATTTTCATGAAATTTTTTGCAAAATGCAGTTCTTTGGGAGTTCTCAAAACTGGTTTTAAACTAAAAGGTTAACTGTTTTTGACAAAAAGTTATGCTAGCTTAAAGTTCCGTTACGGACGTTACAAAAAATGGAAGTCGATATTGAGGCTTATGTGCATTTACACATTTTTTTAGCGAATTTTGCATAATAAACAAAAAAATTTCATGCAGAAAAAATTAATTGGAATATATGACGATATCAATCCTGCTTAGAAAAGAAGTCTAAGTAGTAATGTTAAGCAAAAATCTTAATTTTTGTCTGTTACGGACGTTACGTTACGGACGTTACACTTTTTCCATTAAACCAAATTGTGTATATAAAAAACATTTATGTATTTAAAAATCTTTTTAAACTTGTAATTATTAATTTATTAGTTACAAAAAAATTATAGAATATTTCATTACTCTTATATTAGCTTACATTTATTTATTTGTTTATTTGCCTGTTTAACATTGTATCTTATGCTTAATAGACCCAGCTGTTTGAGCTACTTTTATAGTATTGACATTAGGAAAGCCTGAAAAATAATGATATGATTTAAGAGCTAAAATATTTTATACATTTACCCATGTTTTTGATATTTCGTCAGATATAGTTTTGATATAATTTTTACTAACGTAAATTAAGAAAACGCCATTTACATTTTTTTTTTCTAATTTGTGAAAATCTCGAGCGTTTTTTAAGATGAGATTTTGAGCTTTTACCAGTTGCCAAACTTTTCGCTTAACAATAGCGCCAACACCGTCCACCGCTCCTTTTCCATGCAAAGTAGCAAAAAAATTCCTAATTTCTAACGGAAAATCCAGTACTTAAACATTGCATGCTTGGGCGTACCGCCAAATATTTGAAGAGGGACATGGGGGTTGCGGTTTACAACATGGTTATTGATTACTAATAATTGATTTTTAAGAATTATTTTAGGTTTCAGAAGAATTTGAAATTCATCTCAATTAAGGTTGCAGATTGGGGGATCGCATGTTATTTAAACACACTTTTTGTTACTTTGAGGTGAAATTTTTCGGATTCTCGGCAACCTAGCGCAAATTTAAGCCCAGATTCAGATTCAGCAGATGAAAATCCATTATAAACACTTACTTCAACCTCATAATATTAAAATAAAATTTTGGGTATTTTCATGCCGTTACGGACGTTACACACTTTGTCATTTATATTTCAAAAAAAAAGTGTAATAAATGTATTTCTTTTTTTTTCATCAGATTAAAAGGCATAAAAAACTCTGTTTATAAAGCTAGTTTAGAAAACAAAATTATTAAAATTCATTCTGTTAAACTTAAAAAACCCTATTTTCCGTTACGGACGTTACACACAGAGTACCAATTTTTAGTTCAAATTGTTAATATATATTAGATAATTAACAAATATGATTTTTATCTTAAATAAAAGAAAATTAAACAAATTAAAGTTTTGCTTAACGCTAAATACTGAAACGACTGTTTTGTCAACTTTCTTGACCGTAGAAAATACCCTTTTTTTACAAAAATAAATGAAAGCAAGAGGTACGTTTACGTTAGCCTCTGCCAAGGACAAACAAACCACCGTAAAACCTTATTGCTTATATATTTTGAAGCTTGAATATGTATCCTATTATTCCATTAACAAACATTTGGAATTTGGGCAACTTTAAATTTTTGCTTCTGGTTTAAAAATTTTCGGATTAGCCCATATCGTTCCTCTTTGTTGTCCAGAAGCTGAAAGGTTTGATTTTGGTTTTGCCTATAACTTTGCCGGTTAGCAACCGATCCAAAATTGTTTAAGAACAGCGTATCCATAAATTAACCTGAGCCTAAAAAAATGGTGCGATTGTGCTGGCCTTCAATACCATTTCATTTCTTAATATTTCAAAAACATTTATACCACATACAGATCTGTGCAACATCTGTGGATTTTTAAAAGTTGATTTCAACCACCACACGAACGAACATTGCTCAATCGACTCCTATAGTCCTAAGCTTTTAGAAAAAATATACTAATATAAAATTTAAAACTTTGTGTTAAGACCAAACCTATGTTGATAGGATAAAGAAATTTTGTTTGGGACGTCATCTTGGATTTTGTACTTTCCCATAGTTTACTGTATTCCTTTCATTTGATACCAACACTGCAGTGGTTAAAGGCTAATCCGTAATCACTATATTTGACCGATAAATCCGTTATTTTATTTAAGACTCCATTTTGGATTTAACATTTTCATAATTAATGTATTCTACTGGTTAAGCCCATTCATTCATTTTATATCAATATTAAGGAGGTTAAAAAGACAAATTCTTAATTACTAGATTTGGTGGCGGCCATCTTGGATTTAAAATTTTTTATTGTGTAATTTATTCTGCTAGTCAAGCCCTTTTATTTAATACCTAGTAGCTAAAAAAAATCGAATTTCGTTGGTAAATTTTAGGAGAAAAACAAGCAGTTGTCTTTTGATGCATATATCTCAGTTAGTTATATATCAATTTGTTAGTTTTTCTCAGAATAATTTTTGAGACTGTCCTCCGGTTCTTATAAAAAAAAACAATTACGTTCAAAAATTTATTTTCTTAAAAACAACAAATATTTTGGAAATTTGTTTTTATTGTTTTTATCATAAAATTACGAACGTTAAATATTTTTAGTTTTATAAGAACAGGAGCTATGACTTACAAAGAAAGTCTTGTCTTAAACGTTTAAAAAAAGTAATTAAAAAATATATTTTTTTTTTCTAAAATATTTATTGGCCTATAACTTTGCCGACTTTAAGACTGATTTGAGCAACATTTAATATTTATAAATACGTAGTAACAAAAGTGTCTATAAATTATTCAACGGATTAAACATTTTATTTTTGTATAATGGGAAAATATACGCGGCAGTTGTGTTTATTTGCTTATATCTCAGAAAGTTATGGAACGATAGTGATGGATTTCGAAAACAATTCATTATCGAATAATTTGATACCACATATAGGTTTTTGTAACATGGGGAACTTTTAAAAGTTGACTTCAACCAACACATAAACAGACGCACTTAGCTCAAACGATCGAATATAAGTATGTACTGTGAAAATTACAAATGGAATGACGAAACTACATAAATGTATATATGTATGTACCTTTGGCACCACAGGTGATAAAACTAACATCTATCAATATTTTTCCAACCATTTTAATGCAAACTCTTAAATAATATATAAATGGACTAATATAAAATGGACTTACACCACTTTCAAAGAAACCGGCTTAAATATGTCCATCTGTTTATAAGTACGTACATGCACATGTAATAATACTTGTAAATTGTTTTATTTATACATTTATGTACTTATATAGTTTTATAGATTTATATCTACTATTATGGTTATACTACGTGTGTGTATGTGTGTGTACATATGTATGTATAAAGAGCCTTTTAGATTCGAGTTTTTTTTTATTATTCTGTTTTTTGTTTTTTTAATTATATTGAGCTGGTGTGTATGACGTGAGTTTTATTTAAGAATAACAATATGCAAAGGTCAGCGCTTACAAGGAGTAAATTATGACTACTGAAAATAAAACTTGTACGTATGTAGTAGGGTGATCGATTATTCGACATTTTTAAGAAACCTGTTTTCAAATAGTTTGAAATTTAGAATTTAAAAAAAAACCGGTTGCTCTTTTGAAAATTTAGAAAAAACCGGTTAACCGGTCGAATACATAAAATATAATTTTTTTTATACCCATTACAGAGATACATATATAGGTATAAACTAGTTTGTTCTATGGTTTAATTGCATTTTAATTTGACACACATTCAATGGCATTAATATAAAATGCCGTTATATAATATAAAGATGTTAAAGGACAGACACTTTTTACCTAAAAGTGATCGAAAAGATAAGGTTATGCTTCAATTACCTTGAACTTTTAAAAATGCCACTGTTTCTTTACATGAAACAAAATATGGCAACTAAATTGTGATTTATATTTTTTTTCTACTTCGAACTTTTATCATCAAAAATTTTATTTCGTTTTGTAAATAAAATGTATAAATTGCCACTACATTTTTTAAGAATTAAATTAATTTGTTAAAAGTAACCGGTATTAGCTCTGGTACTGCCATATAAAAAAAAATTTCGTTACAAGGTTTTAATAATGAAAAATATAAAAAGGTCACTTCACTGGTCACGGTAGTCAACTTTATAGACAAGATGTAATAATGATCCTTTGTGTGCCAAACTATTTTAGTATACAAGTCATATGTTATCAGAGATATTAGTTAAGCTATGGGTAGTCTTTAGTACAAGTCGCTAGATTTCGTAAAGGCAAAATATAATGAAATTTGAAAATGAAATCAAAAAGTATTGCAAAGTACAATAATTTAGTCAAAAAACTTAACTGAACAGCTGATTGGTACATTTATAGCAGGTAACCGCGAGATTACAACAATTGAACAATAAAACAAACAACAGGCCTTTTTATACCCTTCACACAGTGAAAAAGGGTATATATAGGTTTGTCATTCCGTGTGAAATTTCTACAATTTTGATTTCCGACCCCATAAAGTATATATTTTCTGAAAGCTTATGAATAGCGGAGTCGATTTAGCCCTGTCAGTCTGTCCGTCTGACCGTCTGTCCGTGTGTATGTTGAAATCAACTTTTTGAAGCCCCCCGACATCGCTTGGACTAGGGTGAAGTATTAAAATATCAGAAATATTCGGGAGTAGATCGCTATTGAAAATCAGAAACATCGGTACATAAACAACTGAGATATGAGCAAAAACCCACGACCACCTCGATTTTTTTTTCACAAAAACAACATTACAACAACAACATACATACATACAAACGTGTATACTGGTTAGAGAAAACGTGGCATCGAATCCCAGCTGAGGCAAAAAAATTTTTTTTTTATTTTTTTTATATATTTTTTTTTAATTTTTTTTTTATTTTTTTTTTTATTTTTTATTTATAATATTATTTATATTTTTATTATTTTTTTTTTAATTTTTTTTTTTAATATTTTTTTTTGTTTTATATTTATTATATATATTTTAATTATTTAAAAAAAATTTTTTTTTAAAATTTTTTTTTAATTTTTTTAAAAAAAATTTTTTTTTAAATTTTTTTTTAAATTTTTTTTTTAATTTTTTTTTTAACATACATACGTAAATTTATAATTTTACAATGTGGATGTTTTTATATATGTATGGATTTTATATGTATGTACGTATATCATATGGAATTGTGATACAAACTACTGTTATTGCATGACTACACGGTGTGAAGGGTATATAAGATTCGGCACGGCCGAATATAGCGCTCTTACTTGTTATTGTTGTAATGTGATAAGAACTGTCAAACAGCAAAGGGGTTGATAAAAGACAAATGAAAAACAAACAAGAAAAAACGCCATTAAAAGAAAATAGATTCATTTTGTTTATCATTTAATAAACTTACTTTTAAAGTTTGTAAGAAAAATTTGTGATGTGTGTTAATTTTTTAACAAAATTTGTTTTGTATTTAATATTTATATGAACATCAAACAAAAAAAAAAACACCTTGTGGAACAGAGAAAAAAGTTACATTTCCATTTTTTTGTTTTTTTTTTTGCATACACTACACTTTCTTATTTTTTTTCTTTAAATTAGTCTTTTTTTCTAATTATATATTTAAGTCTATCCAAAATGGTTATTTATTATAAATAACTTTGATTTTCTTTTGAAATTTATCACTTTTTACTTTGATTAAAAAAACTTGTTTACTTTTAAGCTAGAAATTTAACACGTGTTGAATAAAACATAAACAACATTTGACAGTTCGTATCACAAAATAAGCAAATAAAAAAATAATCAGCTGGCTTTCCGAGACTACCTGCTATAATTGTACCATGAGCTGATTATCACAGCAAATTATAAGCGCAACAACGTATAATATACCTGCTCTCCATTTAAAACAAATAATATCTAAGCCTAATTATTTTTCTTATTTGACATTTGTTTTTGAGACAACAAATAAATTTCTTACAATATTATGGAAGATTATTTAATAAATTTTTTGATTTTTCGAAATGTGTTGAGTAATAAATAAAGTAAGGTACGTTTGGTTACAAAGATAAATGAACATAAAACTAAAAATAAAAAAAACCGGCTTCTGTGAGTAAAAAAAACCGGTGTATTCGACATTCGAAAAATTAACATTTGGAAAAAATCGCCAGCTGAAAGAGTAAAAAACCGGGTTTTCCACTGGTTGTAAAACCGAATCGATCATCCTAGTATGTAGGTATGAGCTTTTAGATTTAAACAGATTAAAAATGTGTCAAGTTTAGGATGAAAATTTATGCAAAAAAAAACTTACTTAACACGAAGATTTAATAATACATTTAAATAAATTTATTGGAATAACCTTTTCATTTATATTTTCTAGGTATGAACTAGGTAGGTACTTACTGAAGAACTGCGCAACATGTTCTAAATGTAATAACGGTATTATATTTCATACTATTTCCAATCACTATATAAAAAAGTAAATATAAATAACAAAACAAACATATCAAAACATTACTCTCACTAAAACAACTCAATAATTACTTGAATAGTTTTTTCTACAGCTTTGTTGGTGTTTATGTTTTCAAACAAATTAAAATATCAATAAAAAACGCGACAATGAAATAAAGAAACGGTAAATCATAACAAAATCAGAATATGTATATTTATATTATTTATATATATATATTTTTAAAAGTATAAATTTAATACTAGGAGAGTTATATACACGCACACTATTTTACATTTAATGAGTTCGCTTAAAGGCCATTTTTCTTATGCCTGTGCGGCTCTTTACTAGGTACATACATATGTTTGAAATTTGTTATGTTTTATCTATCAACACCAAAATTTTGAATAGAGAAAGTCTTAATTTATTTAATTGCAATACCTACATAGATGTTAAAAAAATTATCTTAAATTTAATTATTTATCTTACAATTGAAAATTGTGTGAACAAACAATACTTAAAAAAATTTATAATATTTCAAAATTTCAACTACCGTGACTAATTTCAATCATTTTTAATAGATTTATACACACATACAATATGTACAGTATAAATTTAATTTATGTGTCTTATTTGTTAAACTCATTTTATTGTTTAAAATTTTTTTGCAAAAAAAAACACGGAATAGGTATCTACTTACTTATTGTTATTAGTTATTCAGATTTATAAACATTCAAACATACGTATGTACGTATCGATGTACATATATGTATATATACTATATACATATAAGTGTGTATGGTATTTATGTTTCTATGTATGTAAAAAATTCATTTACTATCTATAAGTGTGTGCCTTCCTTCAAACATTAAAATTCGCAGTCATACAGTTAAAGCGACAGACAGGCAGTCATAATTGTTGTTAGATAAGTATGTATGTAGATACACACACAATAAGCAGAGGTTGCCAAATAATAACTCGAACTAAAATACTTACTTACCAACCAACAACAACAACAACAGCAACAACAACAAAAAATAAAATAAAAACATGACTAATAAACAACAACAACAATAACAAGTAAGAGGTCTATATTCGGCCGTGCCGAATCTTAAATACCCTTCACAACGTGTAGTCATGGAATAACAGTAGTTTGTATCACCATTACTCTCATATGAAATACGTACATACATATATAAAAAACATACATATATATAAACATCCCTTTGTAAAATAAAAATTTACGTATATACGTTAAAAAAAAAAATAAAAAAAAATAAAAAAAAAATTACAAAAAAAATTAAAAAAAAAATAATAAGTCTTAAGCAAATAATAAGCAAAAAATAATAATAAAAATATAAATAATATATTAAATAAAAAATAAAAAAAAAATAAATAAATAAAAAAAATTAAAAAATTTTTTTTTGGCTCAGCTAGAATTCGATGCCACGTTTACTCTAACCTGTATTCACGTTTGTTGTATGTATGTAGTATTTTGTTGTTGTAATGTTATTTTTGTGAAAAAAAAAATTGAGGTGGTCGTGGGTTTATGCTCATATCTCAGTTGTTTATGTACCAATATTTCTCACCCGGGTTCAAGCGATGTTGGTGGGCTTTAAAAAGTTGATTTTTACATACACACGGACAGACTGACAGAGCTTAATCGACTCCCCTATTCATAAGCTTTCAGAAAACATATACTTATGGGGTCTGAAATGAAAATTTCACACGGAATGACAAACCTATATATACCCTTTTTCACTGTGTGAAGGGTATAAAAATAAATGCCTTTTTACGTTGAACTGACAATTGTATGTTTAACACAAACAGCAAGAACAACAACAACAACAAACAAATATATAAACGACAACAAAAGTATTAAACAAATGAAAAGCAAATAAAATCAAATTCAAATAAAACATTAACAATTAACTGAAACGTGTGAACGAATAAAGTCGACAACGACGACGACGACGACGACAACAACAACAATTAGATAAAGAGGAGGGTAATTCAAAAAGCAATCGCAAAATTTTAAAAGTGGTGACCGACCGCCAGTAAATTAAATAAAAATTTAATATTGATTTAATTATTATTTATCAATGGCATAAAAGAACTTAAATCTTTTGTTAGAAAAACAGAAAACAAAAAAAAAACGCTGCCAAGGGAACAAGATTATTGATTGATTGCAACGGAACTTAAGTTGCGTTGCCATCGGGAAAATGGCTGCTAATATAATTTAGTTTTTCAAATGACACTGACAATCTGTAACACCATTTTAGGCAACCGGTAACGTATCTAATGGTGTTTTCTTTTCTGACGTAAATGTTGCATTAATTCTGCCCTATGCCTTTTTGTATGTCATTTTCTTAAAAATATGCAATATTAAAGCTGGGGCACAATGAATCCGTCGTCCGTCAAACTTCAACTTTTTCAACTGACATCAACGTATTGACGGAGAGGGGTTGGCACAATCAGTACTTTGTGTTGACGGATCATAAGTCAAGTTAAATTGTTGACTGCTGCGACAAATCAAAAACAAACAGCGGCGGCTGAAGGCCGATAAAATTTTTTATAATTTTTTGTACTTATCTTCACAATAACAAAAAATTAATAAAACAAAAAAATATTTTTTTAAGAAAATGTCAATTTTGCTTTAAATTCATACAATCTATATACATATAAAAAAAGAGTTTTGAACCGAAAACCACTGTATGCTTCTGTGGCGGCTCATGCATCACAAAAAAGTACGGCGGCTGCTGTAAAGCCGGTTGACTTCGCTTTTTTCGCACAACCATATGGTAGTTGTCAAAGTACTCGACGTACGCCAAAAGTTAAAAGTTGATCAACTTTTGTACCAGAGAAACAAGTCGCTGTAAAAAGTCGGCGGCGGCGGCTAAGAAGAAAATTTCCGGCTTTAAATATATGTACTTATATATTTTTAAAAATATTTAAAGTTATTTATTATAAAACAAGATTTTATTTAAATAAAAAATTTTTTCTTATAAAAAAGGTTTGATAATATTTTTGTTGTCATAAACAAACAATTGCATTAATGCATAAGCTTGAGGCGGAAAACGCCTGTTTAGATGATGCTGACGTTACTGGAATTCTAAAACAAACGTCAGCAATGTTTGCTAGGTTTGGAATGACCTATCGAAATATAATCTTAAAAATAAATTAGTTTTAATATCATATACAAATCGCCATAATATTTCCAACATTCCGAAATAGTATTTTCAGAAACTACCACTTTGGACATTTTTTAAATTTTTTTTTAGTTAATAATTCAATATAATAAGCAATATCTTTATTAAGTAATATTGAATAATTTGAATCTTCAGATTCTGATTCCGAGGAAACACTTTCTAAATTAATTTCTAATCTGAAAAAACTTTTTATATATCTTTGGTTAATTTTTAGCAAGAATAAGGTTATACCAAAAACTGTCTAAATCCTTTTAATAATCATAAAAATATTTAATTGTGTTAATAAACATAAAATGGAAAAATATTTTTTTATCATCCTAAAATGTTAAAAAAAAGAAATTTAAATCTAAAAAATATCTGTTAAAATGAATGTAAGATATGTTAGCCGGCTACATATTTGAGCCGATTTAAGCCGAAACAAGTCAGCGGCGGCTTGAACACTCAAAAAAAGTCGTCGGCGGCTCTTAGCCGGCTTTGAGCCGATCGAATGATTTCTCTGTTTTGTACTTTGCGTTGACGGAGACGTACTGAATGTGACAAAACTCATAAGAAAACATGTATTTTAACTAAGTTGTCAGTTGAAAAAGTTGAAGTTTGACGGACGACGGATTCATTGTGCCTCAGCCTTTATAAACGGGTGACATGTTATTTTGTAATAATGTTGCCATAAAAATGAGAAAAAATTTTACATATCGTACCCTGAATTAAATCAAAGGGTTAGAATATTGCACTTTTTAACAGTTGATATTAAAAAGGAGAATTAAAATTTTTTAGTGGTTAAAAACAATTGTTGGTCCCAAATTATTAAAATGAAGCAAGAAATTAATTTTTACATAAAAATATAGCTATCGTGTAAAAAAGCTAAAAATATCTGTTCTATTCTGCTGATTATGAAGGTAGCATTTTGTTAGGTGACCTTTGAAAAGATAAGGTTTTTATTGTTCTTATTTTTCGCTGTCTTAAGACTGCAAAAACATATTTTTTGCTTACAAAATGTGTTAAATTTTATATAAATATGGTAAGATTGCTGAAAAAATGAGTATCTTAAATGAGAGCATAAAAAAAAAGTTGTTAAAATATTATAGATAGATTCTTCGAAGTATTTTAAATTAAATATTAAATTTTCTTACGCCGAAGATCTGTGTGATCATTAAAGGCCGATCAATATTTGTAAAGGATACGCAAAAATAATGCGGTTACGAAAACATTTACAAGAAAGGCAACTGTGAATTATCTGTGCTTCACCTGTTATGGCAGGGGTATATAAGGCTTTGTCATTCCGTTTGCAATTTCCACAATATTCAATATTCATATATTTTCTGAAAGCTTATGACAAGCTGAGTCGATTGACCATAACTTTCTAAAATATGAGCAAATAAACACGACTGCCTCTGTGTTTTTTTTTTTGGCAATTTTTTCACAAAACTTAACATTTTTCAGCCCTCTAATAATTTATAGACACGTTTGTTTACTATTTTTAAATATGATATGCTATTTAGAGCTATTCGTTAGATAAATCGTTCACTAAAGAAAGTTACTGAAGCTCTTAAAGAATTGTTGGTCATAGGCACCAAAATATAACTTTTGCTTTTGGTCAAAATTGTAACGAAATAAAGGGACTGCACTAGCAAAATATAATACACTATTAAATATCTAAAAATCTATGATAACCGCCACTACAAAATGGCGAACAATTAGTTTCTATATAAGTTCAATCTAGTCTTGAACAATGTACCCCCTACAGGCCGCATAATATTAAAATAAAATGAAAGGGCTGAACCAGTAAAACACAGCAAACTAAGGTTTAAAATCGGAGATAACGCCCGAAACAAAATGGCGGTTAATTTTTTTTTTTCAACTCCATCTATATGGGTACCAAAAGAAAGGTTTTGATAAGTAGAATACATTTAACTATGTAAAAAATTAAAATCATAGATTGCGTCGAAAATAATAAAGCAAAATGGTGTGTAATATTAAATCTGAAATATAGGCTAAGCTACGATGAGGTCACTATATACAGTAGATGTACATTGGTGCGTTATGACGAAAGGCATTATCAGATTCAACTCAGCTGAATATTGCACTTTTACTTGTTTGTAGCCGCAAATGGTGAAATCAGTGATCTTTGGACGGTGCCACAGTTCGCACAACTCTTTTAAAAAAATCAATTGTCGCATGACAAATTTTCAGGTCTTGTCATGTCACTTCTTGATTTAGTGAACATTTTTTTTTTTATTTTAATTTTTTTTTTGTTTCGTATGTATTAAAACATTTTTTTTTTTTTTAATTCTTTTAAATAGAAAATTTTAGAAAAGTTGTCTGTTAAAAAAAACAGTTTTGGGAAACACGTTTCAAACAATTAAAAACTGAATTTCTTTGTTGAATTCATTGCAACATTTTCTGGGTGATTTTTTAAAATTTATAAAAACATTCTCTTCACAAATTATTTTTTTATTATTTTTTTGTTTAAGAGATAGCGAAGCGACAAGGGTGAAAGAAGTATCACAACAATATGAAGTGTTTTATGAGTGTTTGTGTGTGTTCTCATCTATTATTTATTTAAGCTAAAATTTTTTTTTTAATTTTACACATACATAGGATGCATAGATAAATATAATGATTACATAGTTGCATATATATTTTGTATGTATGCATAACATTATAAAATTGTAATTTTTTTTATCAGAATTAAATTAAATTACTTTGTGGAATTATATCAATATTCAAATTAGTAAAAAAACAAGTAAAAGCGCTATATTCGGCCGTGCCGAATCTTATATACCCTTCACAACGTGTAGTCATGCAATAACAGTAAATTCACGTATGTATGTTAAAAAAAAAAAAAAAATAGAAAAAAAAAAAATTTAAAAAAAAAATTAAAAAAAAAAAAATTATTATATACATATATAATATATATAAAACAAAAAAAAAATAAAAAAAAAATTAAAAAAAAAAAAATAAAAAAAAATAATAATAAAAATATATATAATATATTAAATAAAAAATAAAAAAAAAATTAAAAAAAAAAATTTTAAAAAAATTTAAAAAAAAATTTTTTTGCCTCAGCTGGGATTCGATGCCACGTTTTCTCTAACCAGTATACACGTTTGTATGTATGTATGTTGTTGTTGTAATGTTGTTTTTATGAAAAGAAAATCGAGGTGGTCGTGGGTTTTTGCTCATATCTCAGTTGTTTATGTACCGATGTTTCTGATTTTCAATACCGATCTACTCCCGAATATTTCTGATATTTTAATACCTTACCCGGGTCCAACCTATGTCGGGGGGCTTCAAAAAGTTGATTTCAACATACACACGGACAGACGGACAGACGGTCAGGGCTTAATCGACTCCTCTATTCATAAGCTTTCAGAAAATATATACTTTATGGGGTCGGAAATGAAAATTGTAGAAATTTCACACGGAATGACAAACCTATATATACCCTTTTTCACTGTGTGAAGGGTATAATTATAGTTAGACAACGCCAATCATTTGCCCCACCACACCACAACATGAAAAATCATACTAAGTGTTAATATAAATTCACCAAATTTGCGACTACTTGGATGATTTCCAAGAGGCGGCTTAAATGAAAATCAGAATCAATTATGGAACTTTCATCAGAAAATTTGTTAGAGAATTTTTTGTGTTTAATAACATTGATTTGTTGTAAATATTCGCCAATGACAATTACGCAATTTCAAATCGCAATGATTTGTAAATCACCAGTACATGTTACGCAGTTCACGCGATTTCATATTTTAGATTTCTTCGTAAAATTGCTTAAAAATATTGTAAATGTATGTCCAACATAAAAGAAAACATTTTTTGTTTCGTTTATACATTTTCTATCGGAATCACCCAACACCTTAAAGTGATTTAAAATCGCAATCGTTAAAATTAGCTGAAATGCAATTGTCAGAACATGGGCGATTATCTCGATTCCAAAAGGGTCTTATATAGGATCTAGGTGCGATGTCAACAAATTTCACTTTTACTTGGGAGATTTTGTTCTATGAATATTGTCTCGTTACTTATAAATACAACGATTTTATAATAATGAAAATTTTTAGTAAAAGGCCCAATTTCGTTTAAAATAAAACTTATTTCTATTCAGTTTAATTTCAATATGAATATTTGTAAATCAGTTATTGATTTTTGGTTGATTTACAAGGTGTGCTTTAATGTCGTCTTGGCACGTTCTCCTTATATTTCAAAATATTTTCCAATGGACGATACAATATTTTTTAACAATTTTTAATTTTTATTGAAAAATAAAAAAAGTTAAAAATGCGCGATGTTTATTTTTATTTATAGATTTTAGATATTTTAAAACATCTCTACAATATAAATTTATTCAAAGTACGGGCCATTGTTAGATATGACATAATTGCATCTTTCTGGCAACATATGGATTTCACGCCAAGGAACTGCTGATCTTTTTTGACCAAAAACGAATCAAGCCAATTTCTGATATCTATATATTTAAAAATCAATGTGTGTTTGTATGTTTATATGTTTGTATGTTTGTACGTTTGTTTGTGCTTTATAGAAGGTTAAACGGCTGGACCGATTTCCTTGAAATTTTCACAAAATCTTCCTGTATGTCTGGAAGGAACTATAGGCTATACTTTGGTTTGAAGTTGTAAGTGGGCGGGGTGCCACGCCCTATTAAAGAATAAGTATTAAATATTATATATCACGAAAGTTAATGCAGCTAGTCTTCAAATTAAGTACGGTAAACTTTGACATCCACACGAACATTTGGGTAAAAAATGGGCGGACTTGCAATAGTAGGCGTGGCCACATGAATTAAATACAAAATTCGTATATTTGGAAAACGATATCGATTAGAGTAGTAAACTTTTGCAAGATCAACTATGACACCCAAATGAACATTTAGGCAAGAAATGGGTGCATTATCAATAGTGGGCGTGGCACCTACCATATGAATTAAATACTAAAATTCGTATATCTGAAAAACGATATCGGTTAGAGTACTAAAATTTTGCAAAAGCAACTTTGATATTCGAATAAACCTTTATGGAAAAAATGGGTGCATTAACAATAGTGGGCGTGGCACCTACCATATGAATTAAATACTAAAATTCGTATATCTGAAAAACGATATCGGTTAGAGTACTAAAATTTTGCAAAAGCAACTTTGATATTCGAATAAACATTTATGGAAAAAATGGGTGCATTAACAATAGTGGGCGTGGCACCTACCATATGAATTAAATACTAAAATTTGGGGTGGCGAAGCACACCGGGAATTAGCTAG
This sequence comes from Phyto melanocephala, assembly GCA_941918925.1. Lineage (NCBI taxonomy): Eukaryota > Metazoa > Arthropoda > Insecta > Diptera > Rhinophoridae > Phyto > Phyto melanocephala. The sequence continues at coordinate 111,547,651 of OW799237.1, forward strand.
TCTGTTATAAAGTAAAGCGTATCCCAGAGCGAGGGTTCTGCATCGATCATAACAAATAGAATTCGGATGTATGAACTAAAGAGCGGGTAAGGAAAAACTTTTAAATCATTTCTTTTTTTTAATATTTTTTAGCAGGTATTGCAACATGTGAATGGAATATTACGATTTCATGTCTGGCCACATATTCTGGGAGTTTTTCGGTCAATGCTTTGTATTCCCTGTAAGGGTCTGACTAGATTTCAGCAGCTCATAATAGATAGGAGTAAAAATAAAAAGTAGCCATTGACTTAATTCTGGTGTCCATTCGGTAGGTTGACAGGTCGATCTGTTACGTTTTGGGTTTTTGTTAGGGATGCAGTTTTTATAGCAAGTAATTATTTGGTTCAAAAAAGACTATCCTTTTAAACATTCAAGCAGCATTTCGGACATGCAAAATCGTCTTTCAAGGTATCTCGGTTAAAATTCGAATGGTACTCAATTTTCTGCTACTGGAGAAAGTTGCTACTTCAAACTTTTTGTTGGCTAATCTGGACGATAATTTTTTCAATGTCAATATCACCACATCTGAACCGCACAAACCATCTCTCGCACTTTTCGAACCGATAGAACATATTCACCGTTAGCTTCGGTTTGCCTTAGCGGTACTGGTTTTAAGTGAAAAAAGTAAAACAAAACTTCTCGCATATTTCGCAAAGTTTTCGAAATAGAAAAAAAACTTTATTGTTTAGGCTAAGAATAAATGACATACATACATATATACCTGTTCCCCTTAAAATTGCATGTAAGGTATTAAATACTGAAACGACATTCGAAAGGATACGCCATTTCCTGGGAATCCCGTATTTTAAAGTTATACCACAAATAGATACTTTTGACGTTATGGCAATAGCAAATTAATTTTAAAATTTAAATTAATTTTGTTGGAGCATTTGTATGGGGGCGAGTTGGATTTATTGACGAATTAAAATCAAAATCAATAAGTAAAATAAATAAAGAAAGAATATTTTAAGCCAATCAGTATTTTTATAATTTCAGTCAAATACCTTTTTCACCTGTTGTAATTAGTACCTGAAAAAAAAATAAAAAAAACACAATTTTTATTTTCGAATCCAATTATTTCTATAAATATTTATTTAGTTAAAAAATATTATGTTGCATTGTTATTAAATTGGTGTAAATTACATTAACATTTTAAGGTACACACATACATACATATGCAGTATATATGTACATACTGTATACAACAATTTCAAGGTAAAGATTTGTATGTGTGTATTGTAAAATAATCCTGTATTTCAAATACATACTTGTTTTATACATATAAACTCCTTTCTCGCCTGATAAAAACCACGCACAAGTGAAAATATTTTGCAATATTTCCCACCAATTATGCAAATACATACAATCTTTTCCCCCAAATACTTTATAAACCTGATTTGTTTTATAATAACCACAACAATAATAATAATAATCTTTTAAAATCAATAAATATGAAGAAAAACAAACAAGAAAAACCTCCCCTTTAGTAGAAAGAAAAGAGTGTATGGAATAAGTAACTAATATGAGTAAATAAATATTTAGTTGTACAAAACCAAAGTCATCATTTATAAAACAACTCAAGAAATAAAAAAAAAATTGTTCAAGTTGTCAAGACAACGATAATGACGAACGAAAATGCAGACGTTTGTATGTATGTTTGTTTGGTTACACGTATACAAACATGCATAATTGAGGCACTGACTAAATGAATCGGGTTTAGTGGAGTTCGACTATTATGGTTAAATGGCCAGGGTACTAGTTGGTTGGCGGGCTGGCTGACTGACTGGTTAATTGGGTTGTTTGGTTGGTTGACTTTTAATAAGTTCCCTACAACTTATTGGTTAATTTCTTAACTCTAAACTGAGCAAATTTTAAGCCATACATAGGAAACAATAATTGCAACTGAAGTAACTTTAAAACAGAGAAACATAATCACACAAGCAGACACATATACAACCTTAACCCTTAAATGATTCAAAATCTTGAAGAATTCTGAAACACATTTTTCTTATATAAAGGAGATTAATCATTAATATTTAAAATGAAGATTTAATAAAAGAATAGAAAAAAATTGTTTAACATTATAAAATACACCTAAAACCAAATTGTTTTTTTGTCTACCTTAAAATATCGCATAAAATAAGTGTAAGGGGTGTCTCGAAATGCTTTTTTACATTTTAAAATGTCTTCCAAATGTAGTTTTTTTTTTTCAAACAAAAAATACATTTTATTGGCGTTATGGAGAAAAATTTCTTAACTTTATTATGCAAAAAACCAAAGTTTCATTTTTTTTTTCTTTTGCAAAATTTCGCACTTTATTCTTAACGTTTTGCATTAAACGTTGGACACACGTTTTACCGAAGTGTTTGATAGCTTTTTTCCAAATAAATCCAAATTTTTTTTCATTTGCAGAAGCTTTGAACTTTGTTCTTAGGTTCAATAGGCCTTAGCTCTGGACAATTAGGTGGATTCATGTTTTTCGGTACAAGATTTATTTTGTTGGCCTCATACCACTCAAGGACGTCTTTGCTGTAGTGGCAACTTGCCAAGTCGGGCAAAAACAGTGGAGGTATATTGTGGCTTCTGTATAATGGCAATACAGAATTTTTCAGGCACTCATTAATATAAAATTGGCTGTTCATTGTACGATTCACAATGACTGCTTTGAAGTTTTCCCACATGTACATATTGCTTGCCATATCATATATTTTTTGGCGAATTTTGAAATCTTTTTATACTTAAATTTATCGGAAACATTAGCTCTTTTATTAGAAACATAAAAACCTTTACCAAGAAGCTCTGAATAGTCAGCCTTGCAATAGGTTTCATCGTCAATTAAAATACATCCATTATAATTATTTAATTTGTGACGTAGCAACTGTCTTGCTCTTATTCTTGCCGTTTTTGTTCCTTTTTCGTTACGGTTTGGAGATTTCTTGACTTTGAATGTTCTTAAATTTGTTTTTTTCTTTATTCGTTCTACAAGCGATTTCGAAATATTTAGTTTTCGTGCGATATCGGGAATGGAAATGTTTGGATTTTTCTTCCAAAGTGCCTTCACCTTTTTAACGATTTGAGGATTCCTAAAACCACGAGGCCCTCTACCTTTCTTGTGCTTAATAGACAAGTATTTTTTGAATTTAAAAATAACTTTACGGGCAGTCTGTCTGGACACTTTTGCCCGTCGCGCAACTTCAGCGTAAGAAAGTTGTTTATTTTCATTATAAATATCCACAATATTTTTTCTCACTCTTTCTCTATTTGACGACATTTTAAATATGGATTAAATAATTTGAATAAACTTATTAACAAAGTATTGTTGACACTTATAACTATCACAGAGTGGAACAAAAAAATTAATTAAATAATAATTGTTTGCGTAGTGCCCTGTAAAAAATGGAAAAAAGCATTTCGAGACACCCCTTATTAAACAACAAAGATAAGGGTACATTAAACAAAAATAACAAATCGTAATAGAGAAAAGTTAGGAAAATATCAAAAGCTTAATACCTTGAAATCAGGATACAAAAGGATCCTAATTTCGAACCACCTTACAATCAGGGTGTCAGATTTGTTTCAGTCTACATCGTCTCAAAACGGTCATAAACATGTAAAAGCACTATGTTCTACCGTGCCGCATCTGATAATACACTCATATCATGAACATACAATGTAGATTTAAACACCACGTGGTAGCTAAGCCTAGATTTTAAATTTTATGTAAAACGGCATTTTCTTTATTACTTCCGATGCTATCTTTGATTTTGAACTTTTCCATAGTTAACTGTATTCTACTAGTTAAGTCGTTCATTGATTCATATCATTTAATACCCATATTGTTGGGGTGAAAAAAATTTGTTCCGCCATTTTGTTTCAGAGGCCCCCTTTTGGATTTTAAACTTTTTTAATACAACATTGTACTGAGCAAGCCCTTTTATTTAATACCATTATTGTGGGGGGTTAAAGAGGACAAAGCCGTAACTACTATATTTGACTTATAAATTCGCCATTTAATCTAGGACGCCATCTTGAATTTTTTTCCTCTCATAGCTAACTATATTTAAAATACCTAAGCCCTTTCATTTGAACTTCATATTGGCTCTCAGTTGTATGGAAACTGATTGATTTCCGTTCTTCGAAACAGTTGTACTTTGATGGTTAGTATCTCAATTGGTTTCAAGCCAATTTGTTAGTTTTTAATATTAATAATTTTAAAAAAAAAGTTCTATAAATAAAAAATTCATTAAAAATATTTGCCTATTAAATATAAATAAATACAGAATTTTCTATATACCCTACACTCCCTACATATTGAAAATTTAATTTTCTTGGAAATAAAATATTATTTTAATAAACATCATACGCATAACAATCGATATTCAAGAGGTTAAACGCAAAAATCCATAAATTAAAAAAAAAACTTCAATATAAATACTTGACAGAATTAACCAGCGTAGACAGCAACAGTAAATAAAAAAAGATTAAACAATTTAAAGCTTATAAATAAAAAAACAAAACTTTTCCTAAGAAACGCACCAAAAATAACAGCTTCAGTCGGAGCAGCGAAAGAAGAAAAACACACAAATACAGAAAATGTAAGTGCGATATATTTCACCGAATCTCAAAAACCCTTCACCAACTTGTTTTGGTATGCAATTATAAAACATGTTAGACATGCAAATAGCAAACGATTTTTTTTTATCAATTTCCACACCTAAAGTTAAAACCTGGTTTTAACATTAAAGGTCATTATGATAACTCGTCGTTAGTTCCAGGTAGCATTTTTTGTGCCCGATAAATAGCTTTGTATTATTACAGCTTCAATTTTTTACTGTTATAAAAACTAATATAAAATGGATAAAAAATAACAAAAAAAGATTTTATAATGCAAAGCCATATTTATCAGTCTGACAAAATCCTACCTTTAACTAACGGCAAGTTGTAATAATGGCCCTAAAACTATTAACAGCTGATTTTATGTTCACACTAAAAGTTTAATTAAATCAGGTTTTAACTTGCAGTATGTGTAATAAATTAATAAAAAAATACAAGAATTTCTTGTAGAAATAAGTGTAATTCTTATAATACTAATATTTAATATTTTGTTTATTTAACATACTGTATATCAGCTGTTTTTGTTTGTATAAAAAACTAAGAAATTTTTATAATGCACTCCAAAATATAAATTTTTTTTTTTTTTCTTTAAATGAATATTTTAAAATTATGGAGCTATTTTTTTCTGTTGCTGCTGCATCCATTTTTTTAATTTAAATTATTTCACTTGATTAACAAGTTTTTTTTGAGCGCCATCGCACAACTTTATCAGCTGTTTTTAGTCTTTTAACTTTGAAGCACTGAATTAAGTACACCGAAAAACTTTAATCAAAAAAAGGTTAAGATGGTTTTAACGAAATTATGTTGTATGGTAAAACCATGTTCTAATGATTGGTTTTACCGATAAAACCCTATTTTATATGAAAACACTATAAGCAATCCATCTCTATCAATTAGTGCTTTTTACTGTTTCGTAAACATTACTTCATACATCTCTCGTTTAAACTTGATCATGTTTTTAGCCAGCAGTCAAATGTCACCTTTTTGTAAGCATCCAACAGGTACATATACGTGCATTTTATTTAAAGCATTTTAAATCAATATTTTCGTATCAAACGAATTGACAAACTTAATATTCATGGTTATGTACATACGACAAACTTATAAAGCCTGGGAATCAACAAAACAAATAGAGTTAGTAATAACTAATACAGTTGTTGTTGCTTTTAAAGTTATTACTGAAGTTAGAGTTGCATGTATGCATGTCTCTACCCATAAAGCGAACGAACACAATACATTTCGGACATTCATTACATTAATGCAACAGCAGACAATAAAAAAAAGCTCAGTCGTTCGTCGAGTTCGTTAAGTTTCATATGCAACTCTGCAAGGATGTATTGTTGGTGTGATTGGTAGTTGGGTTTTTTAATTTGATTTGCAAGGAAATATAAAAAAAAAATCAAACAACGAGAAAAAGAATACAGTTTTCATTGTACTCTATTGTACAACGTGCAATGAGGAAAATTTAAATAAAAGCTCTTCAACATAGTTTTTTTCATTGAATTAATTTTTATATAAATTCTGATATTGTTGTTAGTAAATAGTTTAATTTTGTTATTAAATTTCTTTTTTATTCCTCCTTCTGTTGTGTCCGTTTATGAACTTCTTTCTTTTTAAACTTATAGATAGAACGCTTTTACATGTTATTTTTTAATTGACATAAAATATTATATCTTGCTGTTAATTAAATGCAGGAACTGAAAAGGTATTACTCTGCTGAACACAATTCTGAAGGTTATCACCACCATAGACCGAGTTTCATCACATCGAAAAAAAAATATCTTCGGAATGAACAGTGTGGCGTTAGGCCGAACCGATCATATGCACATCAAACGAACACATCGCACATAATACTCGAGCAGTACAGAGTACAATTGCCGGCTTTTTGAATTTTTTTAGACTATGAAAGAGCATTCGATACCATGAAGAGAGAGGTCACATGGTTCACATTGGATAATATCGGAATTTCGTATCCTCTCATATCCCTCATAAAAGAACTTAACCAAAAGCATCTATGTAAAGCATGATTTAAACCCAAGAGAGCAAGGTTTTTCATATAAACAACGGCATAAGAAAAGACTGTTTGCTAACACCTGTACTTTTCTTTTTTGGTCATGGATACAGTTCTTCCGCAGACAAAATAACATGGAGGCACCAAACGAAATTCAATGGCACATAAACCAACGACTACATGATCTTGATTATTTAGACGATATACATATGTCTTATGTTACATACGCTAAACCGCTTAAAACGTAATCTCAAAAGGCTGCAAGAATGCAACATGCTTAAGATAGACACCACCAAAACTTATATCACTTAGCATCACCATTACAAAGACAAACATGGTGCTTTTAAACGGTACCTAGATAGAAGATTTTTATAAATCGTAAGCAAATGTATTAACGCAGATCATGTAGCAAACAAACTGAAGGCATTGAATTTCTTTCAAATTTCTAAGCAGCACAAAGTCAGCATCTTAAATTTAGCGTAAACTCAACATCTTCTGTTCCAGCTTAAAGTCAGTATCTTTAATTCCAGGTTAAAGTCAGCCGTTATTAACGGATGTGAAAGGTGGAAAGTTAGTGAATTCTAATTTCATCACAAACGCCGTCCTGTTGTCAATTAGCAACCAAACTCCCGTCGTCGCTGCCGAGAATGTAAGCTACTTAAAGACAACTCCTACAAAGTAAAAGACAGCTTACAATGGAAACACCAATGAAAACTAAATGTGGTAGAAGCGGAACAAGGTCTCACGTGACAACAAACCTGACATATGGCAAAAAAAAAAAAAAAAAAAAAAGAAAGCACTGGAGAGTCTTATTGAACTAGCTTCTTGACCACTGTTGCCATTTCAGCTATTTTCTCGTCAAATCTAGCGATTTTTAAACATTTTTCCCGGGAAAAAATATGATTTAGCTATTAGCGGGAAATCTAGCGATTTTTGCGATGTTGAATTTTAACGTGTTTCTTTTAATATATTTGATGTTTTTTGTATTTTTGAAGAGTAGCTACCAATTCATTTGTAAGTCGAATGCCATTTTCAATACACTTTTTTATACAGATTTTGGCATCTGAAAGCTAAAAAACATATATTAAAACAAGTAAAAGTGCTATATTCGGCCGTGCTGAATCTTATATACCCTTCACAACGTGTAGTTATGCAATAACAGTAGTTTGTGTCACCATTCATCCCATATGAAATACGTACATACATATATAAAAACATCCCATTGTAAAATTATAAATTCTCGTATGTATGTTAAAAAAACAAAAATAAATAAATAAAAAAAAAATTAAAAAAAAAAAAATTTAAAAAAAAAATTAAAAAAAAAATTAAAAAAAAAAAAAAAATAAAAAAAAATTAAAAAAAAAAATTTTTAAAAAAATAATAATAAAAATATAAATAATATATTAAATAAAAAATAAAAAAAAATAAAAAAAAAAATTTAAAAAAAATTTTAAAAAATTAAAAAAAATTTTTTTTTTGCCTCAGCTGGGATTCGATGCCACGTTTTCTCTAACCAGTATACACGTTTGTATGTATGTATGTTGTTGTTGTAATGTTGTTTTTGTGAAAAAAAATCGAGGTGGTCGTGGGTTTTTGCTCATATCTCAGTTGTTTATGTATCAATGTTTCTGATTTTCAATACCGTTCTACTCCCGAATATTTCTGATATTTTAATACTTCACCCGGGTCCGAGCGATGTCGGGGGTCTTCAAAAAGTTGATTTCAACATACACACGGACAGACGGACAGACTGACAGAGCTTAATCGACTCCCCTATACATAAGCTTTCAGAAAATATATACTTTATGGGGTCGGAAATGAAAATTGTAGAAATTTCACACGGAATGACAAACCTATATATACCCTTTTTCACTGTGTGAAGGGTATAATTAAAAAACCAATTTTATCTTGCAAAGTTTATAGCTCAAAAAATTTTTTGTAAAAAGAAGATGTTAAATAAACGTTGCTTTATTTCTTTAGATGAGTTTGTAAATTATACAAAAAAAAACTATTTAAAAATTTCTTGCAAGAATTTCGAAATATTGCAAAAAATAATATGATCTAAAATTGTGCATTGTTAAGCCATTAAAAGTTTAAGTCCTGGGTAATGCAAGATTAAAAATACGATACAAAAGGATATTGATGCAGGTGCTCCCTGTCTGCAAAATTGTACAAATAAAAATACAAGACATCTGCATCGGTGGGATAGTTATATTGGAGATAATTTAAGGCTTCATTAATAAATCAACATACGTCAATAAATTCAATTGATCACCTTAGTAATTTATATAAAAAAGATTTCGATAGAACGAATGAAAACCGGATTTATAGAACCAAATGCTTAGGAACTTAGAAACGATTTATAAGGTTCTAGGTATAGTGTATTAGAAGATATATCGATAGACGTTTGTATCATCAAGTTATTAGGCATGTTTTTTAAAAACTAAAAATCTACGTGGTACATAAATCTAAAATAAATATTTTTTTTCATTACGGAAAAACAACAAACTGTGTTAACATTTCTAAGCTTGGCTGAAGCGGCCAATGCGACAGCTTCAATTACAATTTATTTAAATCAGCATTAAAGAGACTAGATTACAATTTTACATATGAAAGCGAGAATCTAAAGTATTTGCTTTAGACTTTTAGTGAATAAATCCCAAAATGTTTTTAAATAGGAGTTAAGTATGCATATTATAAATATAACGTAATTAGCAACACTTAATAAACGTTATTTTTTTTGAATTGATATATAACGTACATATGTGTACGTATATTTCTTGCATTTTTTCACATACCGTCAAAATATGTAAAATATGTATTAAAATGTAACTAATAAAAGCTGACTTCGTAATAAAAATGACTACTTTTCTGTTTTGCTTTCGTTGTTTAAGAAAAACTTAGCGATAAAACGCTAAATGTTCCGCGCAATAAAAAAATCGACGAAAACTTGATTATTTTTTGTTAAATTTATGCCAGAATTTGAAAAAAAAAATAAATATTAGCGATTTATCGCTAAAATTTTGGCAATTTTAAATTTTTAGCTATTTTCTAGCTATTTTTCTACTTATTTTAGCGATATTTTTTGGAAAAAAGTTGGCAACAGTGTTCTTGACCTAGACGAAATAAGATTAAATTTATGAACGAATTCAGTAAACGTTTCTCAATTAATTAACACAGAAAGATTTTTTTTAAACTATATCTTTGTAACAGTGTGAATATTATAAAGAGAGTCAGAAAAACACTTTCTGCACACAGACATTGGTAAGACAAAAATAGTCTAACAACTCTTTCGAAAAGGAGCTCGCAAAATTAAATGAGTATTGGCCTTAGCTAAACATCGAACTTTCATATAATTTTTGAATAAAAAAAATATGTTTTGAACGATTGTAAGTTTTAGTTTTTATTTGTATCAATATGAAAAGATAAGAATCGCTGAAATTCAACAGACCCACATTTATTTACATTTCCCCCAGTGTAATTTGGTACTGTTTTGCAAATTTGTACCACAACAAAAAAAAAATAAAAAAATAAATAGCATGTAAAAGTAATCACACCACATAAAGTGGAAGAAGAGCAACAATAGTAACAACAAAGTAAAGAAGAGAAGAAGTAGCGCTTTAACCTTAACAAAACATACAGAAATAAAAATGAAAAAAAAAAAAAATAATAATAAATTTTACAAGGAGAAATATAAACGGTTGAGAAGCTAAATAGAAATTAAATGGGGAAAAAGTACATCTATTCATCCACCAACGTATGAGAATATAAACTTACTTACATACATGCATACAGACATACATATAAAAAAATTCATACATATCTACCTAGAATAAAAAGTACGTTAACATTTCAGTAAAAAAAAAAATAAATAAAAAATCCAATAACATCATGTCACATAGGTACTATGAAGAAAAAAAAATGATAAAAAAATATGAAGATAATCGGCCATTAGTGAGGAATAGGTTTATGTGCTCTTTACAGAAAACAATCGTTTTAGATGAAATTTCACTCAACTAGAGGCAACGATTTTGTTAAAAAGATGTGTTATAATATTTGATAGCGATGTATGCATTGAGTTTGTAGGTACATATTTTATATGATGCAATGAGTTGACAGTGGATTCGTATCCCACTACGAATAAAAAGCAGTTTCATTTTTTTTAACAAATTAATTTTAAAACAACTTAAAAACAAGTAACAGTGCCGAATCTTATATACCCTTCAGAACGTGTAGTCATGCAATTACAATCATTCAATCATCTCATATTAAATACGTACATACTACATGTAAAAAACATACCATTGTAAAATTATAAATTGAGTTTACGTATGTATCTATATATGTATATAAAAAAATAAAAAAAAAAACAATAACAAAATTTTAAGAAAATTTTTAAAAATATATATAAAAAAATAATAAAAATATAAATAATATATATAATAGAAAAATATTTTTTTGGCTCAGCTGGGATTCAATGCCACGTTTACTCGCGGTTTTTAGCTCATATCTCAGAAAGTTATGGAGCAATTGTGCTGAATTTCAATAGCGATTTATTCCCGGATATTTCCAAGAGATTTATACAATACACAGATCTAAGGAACATATAGTTGCTTCTAAAAGTTGATTTCAACCAACACACGGACAGACGAGCAGACGGACAGACGGTCAGGGCTTAATCGACTACTCTATTCATAAGCTTTCAGAAAATATGTACTTTATGGGGTCGGAAATGAAAATTGTAGAAATTACAAACGGAATGACAAAGCTATATGTACATACATACATATATACCCTTGTGAACCACAGGTGAAGGGTATAACAAGCGAACAATTTTTTTTCAGGATTATAATTTAGACATTTGTCTATAGGCACGTATTAACCGAACTACAGATTTATCAACAACTAATTTAACGAGAGGACCAAAGCGCATAAGTAGAGCAGAGCGCAATGTAGTTTTTTTTTCAACCCACCTTGCTGCTACCTTTTTCAGCAGTGCTTAAGAAGAAGGCTTAAGCTATTCCTTGTAGGGATAAAATTAGCGCTTATTATTTGCAAAACAGAGACATAACATAAAAAAGCCATTTGTTCTAGAAGAAGGTAAGCTTTAAGGGAGCTATTCAAGAAGCGCTTTTAGGTAATGCATTTTTTTTTGTGAGAGGTGGTCCCTACCAGACGTTTATTTAGAATTTTTGAGGTTTTTTAATTAACTGGATTACGAATTATAGCTCTCTGATTGACTGTAAAATTAAAAAGTTAACAATTAAATTAAAATTTATTTATTAGATTTATACATTAAAATGGTTGTCTATTACGTTTAATAGGTATTTGACAAATTAGAACATACCTACATAAGCTATAGAGCCGAATTTATTGTTTGGATAAAACTAATTATGTTCGTAGGTGACAAAAAACAGTGAAAATAATCCCTGTTTAATTAAACATTTGTAAAAACGATGAAATTTGCGAAAACTTTGTTAAATTGTTGTAAATTAAGTACCTACCTACTTACATATCGACGGTCGCTCGTAAAAAGGCCCTAAATCGTATTGTTTACGAAATTAGATTTTTCAGTGATTCCAATACTTTTCAAACAAATAGTATGGGTACCTTGACACAAAAATTTAATGCAATAATATTGAAAATAACAGTTTTACAAGAAATTTTACCCAACAAAATTATATTATGTCAATGCAGTTTCTATTACGTTTCTTTCTTCTACTTTGAAATAACAATTATTTGAGCTAGGACCTTTCTACCTAAGACTAAGACCAACGTTACGTATGTATCCGTTTTTGTAAGCTACTGCCAGTCAATTGATTTGCATGTTAAATAACAAAATATATTGAATTATTCAGACGAGAATAGGTATTGAGTGGCTTAAGAGCTTCGCGAAATAAATGCCTTTAACTGAATTTAGCTTAGTGTCGCCAAATACCTACTTCATTTCCCCTTTTTATGTGTGCAAGTGTGTCCATTTTTATTTTCCTTTGTTGAAAGATACACAATTTTATTATGTTAAAACTTAAAACTCAAACTCTGTAGGTACCTACATACATACATACATTTTTTTAGTTCTTCGTTTATGTTTTTTTACTGTATATGTAGGTACGAAAAGAAATAAAAAAAAATTATTTATTATTACAACAACAAGAGCAAATTGTAACGAACTAACGCCACAAAAACCAAAAATATAAGAAATGAAAGCCAACAAGAAAAACAGCACCCAAAAGCTAAACGAAATGAATTGAAACGAAACGTCAGTGTACATAAATATACATTTTTACATTCATACATACATAGTACAAACGTAGATATGTATGTCCAAATAATCATACAGTCAGCAAAGACGATAAATGTACTACACAATAATTTAAACAACATACATACAACAACATAAAATACAATAACTAAAGTAATAGCAATAAAGCAATAACAACAATAAAATATCTGATCTGTACATATAAATATAGAATAAAATATGTATGTATATACATACATACCTACAAACATAATTTTTTTTTAAAATGACATATGGTTGTTAAACATGAGAATGTACATTTTACATACACACAGAGATAGGTACAACACAAACTAGAAATACACCACAGCACAAAATTGACAACAAATAAACACACCACTTGTGTAATCGCCCAAATTAATTAGAATCAAAATGAAACACAGAAAAAAAACTCCAAGAAAATGTTAAAAAAGTATATTAAGAAATTAAACTTTTAATTCCAATCTACTTTTGTAATTTATCCATCCATCCATCCACCTATACACAGAGTAAATGTGTATGAAAAAAAAACTGTTGCAGTTTAACTACAAAAAACGACTTCATATAAAATTTAAAACATCAAGATAAACTTTTGAGATTTTATTTTAGTTTCTGGCAGTTTGTAAGATATAAAATGAGTTAAATGGTGACAAAATTAACAACATTGGGTGGTGCTAAAAGTAAAAAATATATAGTCACTTTTATTAAGAGGTAAAAGTTTTCTTTAAGTGTTGTATCGCTTTAAAAGCCTTTAACAAAAATTTTATGAGGATTGTGTAAGAAAAGCACACTTAAAAACATCTAAAACTTGTTTGAGAAAAGTATTTAAAATATTTCGCACTTGTATTTCTGCAACACTCGTTCATTGAGTTCAATTAGTGGGAATAAAAACGTTATTTAATCCAGTTAGCATCTGCTTTCTCATCAAGAGTATTATAATAAACAGGATGGCTCAGAATGAGCTGTGCTTTGAATTCTTTTTAATTATTATTATTTTTTTATTTTCAGAAGACTTGAGGAATTTAAAATACGAATATCTACACAATTGAACAAGGTAGTGTGAGTCAGAAAAAAACTTATAGGCACTTTTCCAGCCAAAACCTATACTTGATCCAAGGCATATTTATTCATCAGGTACTCTTGATTCGACAGCTGATTATTTTTTCCAACACTTATTTTAAGTTTCAGCTGTCAAAATGCATAAATAAAAAATAATTTTCTCTCTTTTCTAATTTATTTCGAACGTCAAACTTCATGTATAAAAAATATAAACAAAAAAGTTCTCTCCGAACCGCAATTACCTGATGAATAAATATGCCTTGTACTTGATCTAACAAATTTTGAATGCAAATATGTCAACAATTATTTCGGTCAAGTTGACAGCAAAAAAAAATTTAATAAATAAATAAAACAAAAATCTAATATGGACCATCAAACAAAATAACAAGAGTTGAAAATAAAATCCTTTCAAAAGTTTAAGGAAGACTTAAAAAAACAAGTAACAGTGCTATATTCGGCCATGCCGAATCTTATATACCCTTCACAACGTGTAGTCATGCAATAACAATTGCTTGTATCACCATTCATCTCATATCAAATACGTACATATGTATATACTGGTTAGAATAAATGTGGCATCGAATTCCAACTGAGCCAAAAAAATTTAATTTTATTTATTATATTATTTATATTTTGTTATTATTTTTTTTATATTTTTTTTTAATTTTTTTAAAAAATTTCTATGGATTGACCTTTTTTTTTTGCTAAAAAAAAAGGTTTGGTAAAGGGTGGTCCAACCATAATGCATTATGTTAATTATGAGTCACACCTTAAAGTCAAGTTTTTTGCCCAAGTTAATTTGATATTTCTTCGTTTCAGTTAAGATTTTTAAGGCCTTTCGGAAAATGGGCGTTCAAATCAAAATTCATTTCGTGCACTTCGTAATTTTCTTTGGTCATCATAATACATAATTGTGTATCCTGTTCGTTCCAGTTCGTTTTGCGAAAAACATTGCTGTTGCATGCGATAGTGTGGCAGAAGAACCGTCAACCTCTACTCGTCGACATACCCAGCAATTCAACATCTCACGAACATCACTGATACGAATTTTGTATAAAGATTTGAATTTATACGCATAAAAGATTCAATTGACTCAATAGCTGAAGCCTACTGACCATTTCAAGCGTTGTCAATATGCTGAATGGTTGGTTGAACAGACAGAAGTGACTGATGACTTTTCAAAGAAAATCATATTTAGCGACGAGATACAATTTCACCTCAGTGGATTCGTTAACAAGCAGAATAACCGCATTTGGGCATATGAGAATTTACTGCTGATTGTTCAAAATCCGACGTATCCACAAATAGTGATTGATTGGTGCGGTTTATGGACTAGCGGCGTCATCGTTCCGTACTTCTTCGAAAATAAGGTCGGCCAGCAGTTACCGTGAATGGTGTTCGCTATCGCGGGACCTGGACTATATGTGGTTCAAACAAGAAGGTGCTAAACAGCCAACGAAACAATGGCTCTTTTGCGCGAGAAATTCAATGATCGTGTAATCCACTTCATGGAACATTAATGACATTGAACCTCAATTATGTCTTAGTGTCATTAAAAAGTCATTGAAAAGCAGATTTAATCCGGCGTGTACTTCCAAGACAGTGTTTAGTTAGAGCACTAACAAGATTCCGGAATTGGGAGCGAGTCTCATAAGTGCCTTTGTCCGACAATTGTCAATTGGCAGCCACATTTGTCTTGCTTTGTTCACAAGTAACAGTCTACGCAGACCATCTAGCCTGTGCGGAACTGTGTAATTCCTATTTGACCAGTGTCTTACAGTATTGAATTCGAAGAACAAGTGAATGTGTTAATCTTCTCCGAGTGAAGAAGAGCTACAGGCTGACTTCATAAATGCAGTTTGCATTGCAACATTGTAAAGAAAATTGTTTACAAGGCAAAGTAATATTGTTTTTAATGTTTACAAAGCATCGCAAATAAAAACCATGCAAGAAATTGACAGATAATGCGCAGTGAAAAGCATTGCCATGCAATAATTAACATGATGCATTGCCAAAACAAATTTTAATGTTTTTATGAACACAATGCATTCTAAGGTTACATTGCAAACTGCATGTATGAAGTCAGCCACATTCTTTTATCGTCCTTAATGCGGTTTCCTGAAACTCCCGAATGTTCTAAACTCAACAGTAAAATCTCGACATCTCATTTAGATGCCCTGAATTATATAACTAATATGGATGTTGTATAAACACTCGCTAGCGACTTAATAGCAACCTGAATATAAATTTTTATACAAGTTTGATTGCCGATATTTTAGCCTGTAGAATGCTACACTAATCAACGCCGACCTTTATCCCTGATTTCGATACGCCAGTATAAACCTCTAGATGGCCACTCTATTCACCAAGTGATTTTGATCCGGTGATTGATACAGAGAATCTCCTGTTAAAAAGAGTGCCACAGATATATTCATAGATTTTTTTTTTTCATCTTTGCAACGATTTTTTTGCGCACAGCAAACCCTTTTAAAGTTTTTTTTTGTAGATTCCCCGATGGACTAGTCAGCAGTGTGCTGTTCTGCTAGTTTGGGGGTTGAGGGTTCGATTCCCGCCGGAGACTCTGGACTTGTCTGCTTCCTTTCTATTCTATTCTTACTTTTCTATTCAGGTATCACAAAGGGATCAATATAATGGACCCAAGTGAGCTGCACAACAGCTGCCTGTTCTATCTAACCTAACCTAACGTTTGTTTTAAATTATTAATTTTAAATTAAGTTTCTTAATTACGAAAATAAAAATAACTTTAACATTTTATGAAACTACAACAAACGAAATAAAACAAAAAAAAAATATTATTATCGATAATGAAAATATAAAAATTACCTTTGTTGTTAATTACAGGAAATATTTAAAACATTCATTAAATTAATCCCAACAATCACAATAACAATTTTATTATTATTGTCGTTGATGACAAAAGTTTGTTAATTCGATTTTTGTTTTGTTTAAATGTTAATACACAGACACACAGTTAGTTAAACATTGTAATACTTTTGTTGTATTTTACATACATACCTATCACATGTAGGTTTTATATATAGATAAACGTTTTATTCATATGATTTCAATTTAAATTCTATTTTATAATTATTATATTTTTTTGTTTGCATAAATTTCCAATAAATTATATATTAATTTCCAAGAACTTTATTTTGTATAATTTTAGCATTTAGATATACTTATAATTCACCACACTAAAAAATAAATAATAAAGAAAGATGGCAACTATAATTATATTTTAGAGCACAATGTTGCATGTTAAAGTGGTAGTGGGAGGCAGAGGTGTTTAGTTTTCATATTTTATTCTATTATAAAGAGGAGACAATTTGAATTGGTTTTTTTCTTTGTTTCTTTTTCCTCACATTTGTTATTTATTTAGTAAAAATAATTGATTACGTTAAATTTGTTGACGGTATAGATTTGTTTTTACACTTCAGTACTGGATAATGAAATATGTATGTATGTACATATGTACATACATACAAACATACTTGCTGGTATATAAATTTTTTTTAATAAAATATTTTTGATATTTATTTGAAGACACATACCTACTAACTTAATACATGTGTACCTACATAAATAAAAATACTTTATTTCAATAATTTTTTTTCTTATTTTAATTGGTTTGGATATGTATCGATATAATTTACTTATACATACACAAAAAAATGCACACACACACAATAAATATTTTTTTTTTTAATGCCGCAAACTTTTCTTACAATTTTCTACACATTTTTTATACATACATACACTTGTATATGTATAAAAGTTGTTATTTGTATCTACATATGTGTGTATGTACAATTGTATATACAGTGGCTCACAGCTTATTTTATGCAGTGCATTTTTTTATTTTTAAAGCTCTGTATAAACAAAACTAAAAGGAACTTTAAAAAGAACTTGGAATCATTTTAAAGACGAAACGCTATTATTTAACAAAAAAAATATCATGTTCTGCAAAAGTTTACGTTTTAACCATTTAAAAGTAAAAAAACAAAAAATGTCCTTAAATTTATCTCACAGCTTATTTTATGCAGTTATTTTCTACTGTAACGGTACTTGAATGCAACTTTGTTGTTTTTTTTTCATTCTTTTTTTTAAATCTAGTAATGTTTTGCGTTGAATTGTTAGACTGATTTGATTATATAAAGTGTCAATTAAGAAAAATTGAGATGAGTCCGCGAACAACGATAGAGCAGCGAAAATTGGTTTTAAACCATTTTAAAAATGGCCACTCACAGCGAAAAATAGCAGAAATGGTTAATATTAATGCTTCCACAGTTCAAAAAATCATTAAGCGCTTCATCCGTGAAAATCGGGTTCATAACAAAGGCAGAAAACCACCAAATACATTTTTTACGGAACATGACGAGCGACATATTTTGCGAAAAATAAGGGCGAACTCAAAGCTCTCAGCTCCAAAATTGACGTTTGAAGTTAAAGCTGAACTGGGCAAACAATGTTGCGTGGAAACTGTTCGTCGCGTCTTGCGCCAACATGATTTTAATGGCCGAGTTGCACGCAAGAAACCGTTTATTAACCCGAAAAATAGGCTATGGAGGCTAAATTGCCCCAAGGAGCACGTCTCAAGAGAATCTGCATTTTGGAATTCGGTCATATTTGCAGATGAATCTAAGTTTAACCTATTTGGTTCCGATGGCATGTCGTATGTATGGCGGAAACCAAATACAGAACTCAACAAAGAAAACCCTAAAGCAACAGTAAAGCATGGTGGTGGCAGTAACATGGTTTGGGCCTGTATGTCGGCTGCTGGTACTGGAAAATTAACTTTTATTGAAACAACCATGGATAAATTTAAGTACCTCCAGATACTTAAAGACAACTTGTTGGTGAGCGCTGAGAACCTGGGTATAAAATCCGATTTTCGATTTTACCAGGATAACGATCCAAAGCACAAATCGGGTATTGTGCAAACTTGGCTGATATATAACTGCCCACATTTGATGACACCGCCAGCACAGTCGCCAGACCTTAATGTTATAGAGAATTTATGGTCGATATTAGAAAATAACATAAGAAAACACAAAATTTCAAGCAAAAACTATTTGAAACAAGCTCTTTTGACGGAGTGGGCAAATATTTCGCCAGATGTTACACAAAAACTGGTCGATTCTATGCCAAATCGTCTTAAATCTGTAATAGATAACAGAGGCTATCACACAAAATATTAAATTGGTTAATTTCCAGTTTTATTTTGATCTTCTGAAAACCATACGTGCCTGCATACAATAAGCTGTGAGATGAAAAAAAGGAGTGTTTACTGTTTTTTTAGTTGTAATATATTAAAATGTACATTTTTGAAATAAATGAAATTTTTTTGTTAAATAATAATGTTAAATGTTATGTTAAATTTTTAATGACATGAACTTCTGTTTTCAGTTCCTGTTAGTTTTTTTTTTACAGAGCTTTAAAAATAAAAAAGTGCACTGCATAAAATAAGCTGTGAGCCACTGTACATACATATTTCAGGCATTCACATTTCGGTTTTTTTTTTAGCAGTACACTTTAAAAATATAATGATAAATATGTGTATTAAAGACGTTAAACGAAGAAAACGAAGTCGCAATCGAAATCAAAGCAGACGAATAAGATGAAGGCAGCAGTAACAAAAAGAAAGAGTAGATTCCAAAAAACCAGGAGGTAGATAGTTTGCCTACCTATATGTATACAAAAAGATTTACTTTTGTTATATTGCACTTTAAAACTTTGTTAACTTCGCGTACAGTATTTATGTTGCGATGATGAGCTTCCACCAACAAACAATGCAAAATACAGCACTCACATACATATACACAGTTGCAATAAAGAAGAGCGCGAGTAAAGTTAACAAATATAATAAAATAAATAACGAAATTTATACATGGTTTGACCAATGTTGACCAATCATTTATTTTCCTTTTTTTGTTTTATTATTGAATGGATTTTTTTTATTTATGTTTCTAATTATCCATAAAATTGCTTTAATATGATTTAGCGTTTTGAGAGTAAAACTTAATTTTGATTTAAAAATTTACAAGCTAAATAAATATTTTTTATCCTGGTGGCACTTAATTTACCGTTACCTTTATAACATTTGCAATAATTATAGCTAAACTAACAACTGGCCTTAGAAGTCGTTGAAAAAAATATTTAACATAAATGACAAAAGCTCACATTGTATCATATCAAAACAACCACCACAAAACATAATGACTACAAATAAAATTTAACAATGAAATAGACGAACAATTCAAATGTTTTTTTTTTTTGTACAGTGGAGATAAAGTTATTAGCAGTTATTTGAAAAGCTATATTAAAAAAACAAATATGATCTTTATGGGCTTTTGCAATCTTCTCTCCTTTTAACCTCTAATGGTCGAAAAATATAATTTTTCAAAAGTTAATAGGGAAATGTGGTATAATGGTATTGTTAAAAATGTATTACATTGTGCTATAGCTTCCCCCAGGGGCATGGCTACTCCCAGGCCAATGTAGATTATCAGTATTGGGAAGAGAGGTGAGACCAACATCTCCGGCTTCTTGGACCTAAAATTTGGGAGAAAATATACTGGTCAGAATGGATATTCGAGAATGACCAGAGACCTATCAGATACAACGGAAATAAGTAAGACCCTAGAAAATTTTCTAGTCTGATTATTGGTGAGGTCTAGTCTGAGAGCACGTGGTAGCTGTGGTTACTCCCAAGCGGGAAAACGGATTCAGAAGTGGTTAATGTCTGATGCTTGACCTCAGTCATACTTCGCGCACCATGGGTATTTCTGAGTGCCGTCACCTTCTCAACGGAAATAGAGAAAAATGGTTTAATGACTGATGCTTGCAGTGTTGTGGTGGGACTGTGAACTTCAGGCAACCATAAATGTCTCAGGGTGCCTTTGCCTTTCAACAGAACCAGCTATTTGGTGAATTGCTCGGATTTCTTTAGACCGCACATTATATTCGTATGCCCCATACTTCTTTGATATTGTCAAAGGTTTGGTTTTGTATGTCATTTGCTTAGCAGTACATTATTTACAGAATAAATATCGAAAATAAATCTATAACTCATCCGTTTTTACAAGATAGTTTTACTTGTTTCTGCACTGGTTGGTCTGCCCTGCAACGACTACTACTAGAGCTGTTCTGACAAGAATAAGCTGGTACTTCATCTTCTGTGCAACTGTCTTGATCTGTAGGAAAACAATTTACAGTAAGCAGGCTCATAGAGGAAGAGAAACCTTAAATCTCTCAATAATACAAGCTGATACCGTGGATCTCCGTAAATCCTCTTGAGCATGGTTATTTTTTTTATATATTTAAAGGTTTGTTCATTAATTTTAACTTTCGAATCAAGTTTTATTGTTCTATCGTGAATTGATGAGAGTTTTTCTAATATTCTGAAGCAAGGGAATTCAATGCATTTAATCATTTAGGTGTAAGTTAAAAATTAAGAAAATTTTTTCTAAAAAAAAATCACTACAAAATCTGACGTGTTCAAAAACTTATCACAGCAAAACAAGTAAAATGTAATAGAAGGTAATGAAACCAAATTCAGACAAAATTATATTAATTTAAAGTATGTATAATATTATGGTGTCCTACCAAGTAAGAGTTGGAAAAATTAATACAAGTAGAAGATTGCATAGTCTATCTATGCATACATATAGGCGAAGATTTAAGGTCCTACTAAGCGATTAAACATGCCAAACGCACACAAAACAGGAGTGCTTGCTAAAAAAAAAACACCTTCGCCTTTTCTTGTTTATAGTTGAGACTTTTTTTAACTGACTGAAATGTCTATTTGAGATATGAATCAGCTGTTGCAATCAGTACTTTACTGGCAGCTAAATATAAGCAAAAAAAATCGCGCTCATTTTTACCGTGTAAGCCTATTGCTTAAATTCACACAATATGAAGAAAATGTTAACACTTAAAGAATTATCAATACCAGTATGGGCATATACATACATATGACCATTTATCTGGCATGCTCCTTCAAGTAATGTAAGTTTCTTAACCCTTATTCTTGGCGTTTAAACATAAAAATAGACCATTCATGCTATTTTAAACTTCGAATCTAGAAGGAACAGAGCTAATTTCATAAAAAAAGGAATTTGTATAAAAGTAACGTTGGATAATACTAAAGCAAGTGATGGTGTGCATATGTATCATTATCTCACTTTATAGGTAGGTACTCCCTTACGCCTTTAACAATACGAATACTCTTAATATATGATGTCCCTTATATGGTCACCTTAGAAATTTTCAGATTATACCTATAAGTTCAAAAGTTTTGGTCATAAGACAGCTACGATTCAAGATACGGAAGACAACGTTGCCCGCGAAATTCGCGAGATAACGGTTGCAATATTTCAAAAAGTAATACCTATAAGCTTTAATCATTCATGGCTTAGAGTGTGTCGCGGCCAACATTTAAATAAAATTATCTAGAAAAAGTAAGAGTTGGAAATTGATCATTCATGTGACAATAACGATTTTAAATGGGTCATCTTTTATATGCAGGTATTTACCTATAACGAATATGACGACTATCGAAAGTTTTATTGTTTTATCAACCACAATATTATTTAGTTTAAACATATTATAGGCGCCATTTTCAATTTTGATTTTGTCTAAGATTTTGTATGTAAATTAATTCTACGAAAGAACTTGCAATGAGCAAATTTTAAAAATAACAATCAACCTATTTACAGACAAAAATTATTTCTAAATTACTGTAATAATGATAGATCAAGATTTTTTTATATGATATAGGTACCTACACTGTATTAATGTATGTACACACATACATAAATATCTACTATGTATATCCATAACATTACAATAATTTATTTTATGTGTACACACATATTTTGAATACTACATAATTATTTAATTGCAAAATATAAACGATGTTTGCTTAACAAGCATTACCACCAACCAAACGCTCTAATTCACCTTTACTCCCCACACATTTTGTACATAAAATCCCTCACTGGATAAAAATGGTGGTCGGTCACTTAAGCAAATTTCTTTAGATTTTTTGTTTGTTTTTGCAACACACATTTAGATATTTTTATAGCTCTCTTTTAAATAGCTGCAAAAACTCTCTCACACTTATTTTAGCCATCATTAACTCTACCTCACTTTTGATTGAATTCTCTCTCAAAATATTACACGTTTTTTCATTTTAAAATTATTATTATTTGCTCTCATAATACATATTCATGTACATATATAATATTTTTGCACAAGCACACACATTCAAATAAATATTGTATCTAAAAGATACAAAAAAAACACGTAAAATAACAATAATATTCTAAATAATTTTGTTGCTTTTCCTGCTTAACGCGATGAATTACCGAACAAAACTAAATTTACAAAATCATTCACAGAACGTTTTGAGTCAAAGGCCTGCAAAAAAACAAACACACACTCGCTCACAAACAAACATACAAACACGGCTTCTCAGTCGCGTTGTCAGAACAGCGCAGTGCCATGTTAACATTCATCTGTACTGTATGGGTAATTTTTTTTTTTTACTTTTTTTCAACAATAAAATATAAAGAAAAAATAAATAAAAAGAAAAAAAAAAGTAATATTAAACAAATCAAAATAGGTATGTATAAATGTGCACCCCAACCAGCAGCCATCCAACCAACCAACCATTTATCCCAACCAGTGTTTCAGTTAAATTTAAGTTACTAAAGCCAACAATAATAGCAACAACAAAAACAAGCAACAATGGCACAACAGCAACGTTAAAACACAATACTAGAAATAAGCAGCAAGTAACAACAACAACACTGACACTACCAGCAGCAATAACACTGTTTGTAGACAAGTAAATTTCGAGGAGCAATAATCGAAGTGAATAGTAAGGCAATGTAAAACCAACAACAACAGCAGCATAGAAAGACGACAATAACAACAACATAAAAAAATACACTTACAACAACAAAAATAAGAAACAGCAACTCCACAAGCAACATACAGAATTGTATGAACGTACAACATACATACAATCGCACTTACATGTAGGAAAACTTCATAATGTACTTAAGAATAGAAGTATGTATGTAAGTATGCAGCATGTAGTGTGTATTATTTAAGCAAACGGCATAAATTTATTATATGGTCTATTCCATGTAGATTTAGTACTTAAATGAACTATGTAACTAACATATGCTTAGTAATTATGTACTCAAGTATAATAGTCCTTTAATTTTAATTAAAATCTACTGAGATTATTTTGGAATAACTTTGACATGCTTAGAATATAGTCTTTGTTTCTATAATTTATATATTTGTGAAACAATTAGATTTGGTTGTCTTAACGGCAATGGTAACCGAATTACTTGCCAACCGAAAGATAAAGTTTTTCCTATGTAATCTTTCTAGGAATCACTAGGAATCGAGACTAAGTGACCACTCAAGTGTATTACAAGCGATATTTTTTGCAACTAAGAAAGCTGCCAACCTGTGGGCAAATTGTGACATATGAACGCGAATTTTACGGCAAGATTTAAAGATATTTTAGGGATGTTGCCATGACTTATTGGGCTAACGCTGTAGATCCTTTTGACCATCAATATTGAAGAGAAGATCAAAACTAATTTTATATCCTGGAAATAAATCTGAAACTACGTTGACTGGTCACAGCGGTATTCTGTAAGGTTGAGGTAGAGACGGTGGAACATTTACTTTGTGCTCCCATGGTAAAGAGAAGTCGGCTTTTGCCTAAATATGTAATAGGCTATCTCTCTATGCTCCCCAAAGACGATCTAAGAGCAATATTGATCTTTGCTAGGGTTCTAAAACTGTTCACAACGGAGGGGATCTAGTAATCTTCCATTTGTATTTATATTGGCGACTTTTTCTATACAACGAATGGGGTTCGTCTTTTCGATGTATTCGTATTTGAATTAACTTGTTCTCTGTAACTCTCTTTTATAAAGAACATCTATTTGATTATGGACAAAACAGCCAATAACTAAATATTATCGACACTAAGCTGCAGTCCTTAAACCTAACCCTGAACTACGACACAAATAATAACGTTTTGTCTTCAACCAATTTGGGTTTTTTTAAAGGACTCTTCATTCTTTTTTTAAAGCGAAAATGTTGCTAGGATTATATTACCCTATGCCTCTATATGAATAAAAGTACATGGCTTTTCAACTCCAAAGGAGGGAGAATAATACAGTATAATAACAAAAATTCGTTGGCTTCACTTTAACCTAATACGGTTTGTTGAATCGAAGGATTATGTATGACAATCCAAATAGATGAATTGCTAAGCTTCCGTTAAGTCGTTATTATTATCATAGATCTTCCGATATATTTTTTTGAAACACTGTTAGCGATAACTTATCAGACCTTGTTATTGTTCGAGTTTCTGAACCTAATAATAGAACGGAAATGATGGGAGTTTTTTCGGTCCTCCAACATGGGGCTTTACTTCTTAATTATCAACAAAGTACAAAGAAACATTTATTAGCAAAAGTTATTTTTCGCTAGACTAACAATATGAAATAAATTTTGATATTTACAATAACGCCCAAATAAACAAAGTCTTTAATATTTAGTTGTTAATGACTTGAGTTATTCTCCTTTTGACTTAAAAAGAAGAATTTACAATCGTTTACAACAACTAAAACAAGCATTTTAAAAAACAATTCAATTTTAAAATTGTTTTATGAATAAGACAAAGAAGGTGAAATTACGTATTCAACGCGAAAGCTTATATGTAAAAACTATAATATTCGGAAAAAAGGCAAAAAGTTTCTCTATCTTAAAATCCGCTGTAGAGACTCAATTCCTTTCTAAAGTGGTTTTCCATTGTTAAAAGGATTTAATTTAAATTTACATCACTATTTACACGAAGTAATCTAACACGTTGAACAATAAAAAAAAGTAGTGCCTTAAAATAACTAGTTAGGCAGTAGGTATAACAAGATCTTTAATGACCCCGGCAATGTTATTATAAATATAATCTTTTTAAGAACAATATTTAAATCACACCCGTCATTTATTAAAAACCATAGAGCTGCCCATAATTGCACACAAAATATAAAATAAAATAAAGCAATACAGCAAAAACATACATCACCCATTGTATTTGTAATTCTGTCTCCGTAGTTACACAGTCTTGTTGCGAATAATTTCTGTTGGCTTTAGTTCTGCTAGCTTACCAACGTTTCTTCTCAGGGTGGCGGACATACTGCGGGGGTAGTTAAGTAAATTCTCAAAATATTCATACATACATATGTACGTGTGCATGTAGTTATGGCTTTTGCTAAAATATTATTACAGCAACAACAAGACCAAGACGTACTATACACAAACGAACTGAATCGAACCAAACATAAAGTGAACAGAAAGAACTAAACGGAACTGAGAAAGTGGAATGAAATGAAGTACAACAATTTGGTGTGAACTTTAAACAATAAGCAAAATAAAAACAAAATAAAGTGCGGTCGTATCTCAACAAAAAGAATCCATCCAAGCAATATATGTACATACAATATACTTATACAAATGATGTATGTATGTATGTATGTACATTTGTTTTGCTATAAATGTGTATAACCAAGCGACAATCAGTCAAAAAGACGGACAAACAGAAACAACGAGTATAGATGGCACAGAGCAGAGTAGAAAATCATCATCGTCGTCATCCATATCTTCTTAACTCATTCCATGCACACATTTTAAAACACAAACAAAATATAAACTCGTATATATACAAACATATGTACATATATCTAGAGCAACATTCAAACAAACTCAAACATCTTAAATCGAATATAACAGCGTACACACTGTACATAGTTCAATAAATACGAGTGTATTTTCTGAACAACAATCAAACAAACACATATGATGACAGTAACAAAAACAACCAGAACATTAAGAAGTAGAGTTGTGCCACCACCACTATCACCTCTTTGGCTAACTAAACGATGCAACAAGAACAACAATAGCAGCAGCAGTTTTTTTTAACAAACACAAAATTATTGTACGAGTACATTTGTTTGCGAGTGCTTGCGATGTGACCATGCCTTTGGGTTTAAATGCCGTCATAGTCATTTCAAGTAGTATAGAAGTTAGTCGTCAACCTCATCAATGTGACATGGAGATACACATTTGTATGTATGTTTACGCATACATGCGTCATGTTCTTTTTTGTTACTTCGTTCATGTGGACTTTTGATATTTTAATACCCTACCGTTTTAGTTTGAAGCCGATTTACCTTTTTATGATCTGACAATAAATATTTACACCCAATAGGTTAGTTGTTAAGAAAACAAAATTTAACTGCTAGATTCAATAATTAAACATTTGCAGAGTGGGTATGAATATTTTGTTTTTAATTATGATAATAATAGAATTCCCCGAAGTATGGTGTAAACGGTAAAAAATTATTTATTATTGTCTACGATTACCTCAACACATACATACATAGATAAGTGTCTTGCAAGAAAAATGTATTCATTTAATAAAAAATGTTTCCAAGAATTTACGACAGACATTCTAAAATTAATGAAAAAAAAATTTTTTTGTTCTTAGTTCGCTTTGACAAATTTTCAATCGGCCACCAGAACTTTTCTGAAAATCACTATTTTAAATTGTGTCATCAGAGGTTTCGTTTTCCCTTATCATTATTTCAAAGAATTTATAAGAGTATGAATATTAATAAATGGGATGATTACAATGCATACTGATGAATTGCTGTTACACACACAGAGTGTCCGAAAATATAGCACTTTGATCGGAGAATGCTATAAGTGCTTTTAATAATGACTACTTTAAGTTGGGTTTTGATATTTGTAAAGTAAACAGAGATAACAAGTCGATAAGGCATGAAATGCTTAAACTCCTCAGAAACCCAAAATACTTGTGACTGTTTTTGGCGGAATATTTTATTTTTAGAATGTATATGTAAGCAAACAAATATGGTACTGAGAATTTACGTTTACGCCGAAAGTGTCATTTAACCTTTTTTATTTGAGTATGTCAAAGTATCATTGTAACTTTGCCTGGAGAGCGATACAGAATCATGTTCAATGAGGATTTATTACTCCATATGCTGGAATTGGATTTAGAGCGTATGTGGTTTCAATAGGACCTAGAAAGAATGCGTCTCTAGATCGCCTTATGTCTTATTTTGACAATTTTTAGTAGCCGGCAAGATCGCACATAACAAATTCCTTTGCAGTTTATGATAATATGCCAAAGACTCTGGAAGCTTAATAAATATACGCCAAGAGTGCAAGAACTTATCGTCCGAATTTGTAACTAAAACGATTTAGAATGCAGTAAGAAGAGGCCAAATGGTCACCAACAAGGGCAGTCAATAACATGTTAAACAATTAAGAATAATATATTCGGCTGTGCCGAATTTGATAATATTATTGACCCATCATGTATATAGCTATAGTGACCACATCGTAGCTTAGCCTGGATTTCAGATTTAATGTTATACACCATTGCTTTTTTATTTTTTCCTACGCCATCTTTGATATCCATATTGATTAGGTTAAGAAAAAAATTATCCGGCATTTGGTTTGAGGCGCCATCTTGTATTTTAACTTTTTTTATAGTTTACAGTATTCCACTAGCCAAG
Source organism: Phyto melanocephala (assembly GCA_941918925.1). Lineage (NCBI taxonomy): Eukaryota > Metazoa > Arthropoda > Insecta > Diptera > Rhinophoridae > Phyto > Phyto melanocephala. Next base: position 111,576,311 of record OW799237.1, read on the forward strand.
ACCTTTCATTTGATACCAATATTTGGTGATAGAAAGGGGCAAAGCTGTAATTACTATATTTGACCCATATACCCGCCATTTTAATTTTGTCGTCAATTTGAATTTTAAATTTTTCATAACTTACTGTATTTTAATAGTCAAATGTTTTTATTTGATAGCAATATTGAGGGGATTGAAGTTGGTACATTTTTAGTTACTAGATCTGAATAGGGTTGCCATTTCTATTAAAAAAAGAGGACGCCAGCATAAAAAATGTAGGACATTTGCCCAAAAAAAGAGGACACATTTAAAAAAAATTAAATTTGATAAAATTTTCGACGCCATTTCAAATACAAAAACAAAATTTGTTTTTACGAAAAAAAACTTTACTTACAAAAATACAAACTGAATATATCATTCTGATTTAATGGTTAAAAAAAAAAAACAAAAAAAAAAACAAAAAAAAAAACAACAGAAATTGATTGCATTCATTATCGGGAATGTACACTTTTAAAAATTTTACATATATTTTTCAACACTTCCAATTTGAGCCAATATATTACCATCGCATCTCTTGAAATATTTGTAAAACTCTAGGCAATCCATATCAAAATTATATACCCGTACTATATTTTTTGTTCAAGACTTTCTTCTATATCTGAAAATCAAACTTTATGAAAAACACACAGCTGACAGACCCCTTTGCCGAACTTTTTTAAAATAAAAGACAATTTAAAATAGGCCACTTCGATAAATAGCGACAATTAAGGATAATAAAACTAATTTTGTACAAAGAGAAGTTTCAAAATTGTACTTTTTCAAAACTAATTGTACGAGCACCTAAAACTTTTTTTTATACATTTTGTGTCCTGTGATTTAAAGTTTAAATGTAAGAAAAAAACTTCAGAGAAGGTGCAAAAAGCCGGACAACCCCGGACATTTGCTAAAAAAGAAGTAGGACTGCCCCGGATGCCCTAAAAAAGAGGACGTTGTCCGGGGAAAAGAGGACGGATGGCAACCCTAGATCTGAACCATATATAAATTTATTGTAGGCCGTTTTGTAGTGGTAGCCATCATGAAATTTAAATTTAGATATAGTACATTATATTTTGCTAGTCAAGACGTCCCTTTTGATGCCCATATCCCTTATTTCTGTTGTCCAGAAGCTGAAAAAGAACTGATTTTCGTTTTTAAATTGTAAGGAGAAAAAAGCCGAAGTTGTTGTCTTTTTGTACTTATATCTCAAATTAAAACCGATTTTTTTTAATTTTTTTCGGCAATAATTTTCGAGACTACGGCTTGTATTTAAGTGTCTTTAGCGTTTTCAAAAATTAATTAGAGGCTTTATTAACTTAATATATATTAAAAAAAATATAGTTTTTAAAAAATATTTTTGCCTGTAACTTTATCCATATTTATCCAAATTTATAGATACTAAAACTTGTGGGAGATTTCTATAGAAGGGGGACTATGTTGTGCATGAATTTTGAATTAGCAACAATTGACCGATGCTATCGAAGTCAATATAGCAAGAACTCATTCTATGCTGCAGAAAATTATTGCTTTCTAGTGAAACCGCAGTTAATGCCCACAATATCATATTTCACACATAATCACCTTTGAAAGAACAAAATAAAAAAAATATGTAACACCTACAACACAACTTCTTAAATTTCTATGTCGATCTGCCCTTTTTGAAAAATCCTTTACTTGTGTATGGTTTGTGTTTTAAGTAGGGTATTAAACAAATCATCATTGACCAACTCATTTACATGTATGCGATGATAAAGTACAAACATGAGTATGTATGTGAGAACACTTTTGTATTTTTCGTCAATGCCATAACTGAATGGTCTATTGTTTTAATTACTTATTTGGGGTATGTTCGCATAATAATTTCTCCATGTTGTTGCTTTTGCCGATTTGTTGTTTCTTTGTGGATAATGTCGTGTAGGACGGATTGATAGGTGGTAGCAGATGAAAGAAGAGTTTTGGTGTGTGTAATATGGTATGCATGCATGTATGTTTGGATGTATGAGTGTGTAAATATATGGCAGCTCCACCGTATTGAGAGATGGTTGCCCCTAGAATTATCTGCTAATGGTGTTAGAGCCTGCTGTCATGTGAGTTAGATTTGCGTTTGTACGACTATTCAAAACATTTATTTAAGTTCATGTCTGTATATCTAAACACATACATGTGTGCGTATATGTATAATAAATATTTTTATTGTAGTATGTACATTCATACATACATATATCACTTTTTTCTGTATGATTATTTTAATTATACCCTTCACCTGTGGTGCACAATGGTATATATAGCTTTGTCATTCCGTTTGTAATTTCTACAATTTTCATTTCCGACCCCATAAAGTATATATTTTCTGAAAGCTTATGAATAGAGGAGTCGATTAAGCCCTGACCGTCTGTCCGTCTGCCCGTCTGTCCGTGTGTTGGTTGAAATCAACTTTTAGAAGCAACTATATGTTTCTCAGATCTGTATATGGTATCAATCTCTTGGAAATATCCAGGAATGAATCGCTATTGAAATTCAGCACAATCGCCAGATAACTTTCTGAGATATGAGCAAAAAACCACGACCACCTCGTTTTTTTCACAATTACAACAACAACATACATACATACATACATACATGTAAAAAACATACCAAACAAAAAAAATTAAAAAAAAAAAAATATTAAAAATAAGAAAAAAATAATAAAAACAAGTAAAAGCGCTATATTCGGCCGTGCCGAATCTTATATACCCTTCACAACGTGTAGTCATGCAATAACAGTAAATTCACGTATGTATGTTAAAAAAAACAAAAAAAAAAATAAAAAATAAAAAAAAATTAAAAAAAAAAAAAATTTAAAAAAAAAATTAAAAAAAAAATAATTATTATATACATATATAATATATATAAAACAAAAAAAAATAAAAAAAAAATTAAAAAAAAAAAAAATAAAAAAAAATAATAATAAAAATATATATAATATATTAAATAAAAAATAAAAAAAAAAAATAAAAAAAAAATTAAAAAAAAAATTTTAAAAAAATTTAAAAAAAATTTTTTTGCCTCAGCTGGGATTCGATGCCACGTTTTCTCTAACCAGTATACACGTTTGTATGTATGTATGTTGTTGTTGTAATGTTGTTTTTATGAAAAGAAAATCGAGGTGGTCGTGGGTTTTTGCTCATATCTCAGTTGTTTATGTACCGATGTTTCTGATTTTCAATACCGATCTACTCCCGAATATTTCTGATATTTTAATACCTTACCCGGGTCCAACCTATGTCGGGGGGCTTCAAAAAGTTGATTTCAACATACACACGGACAGACGGACAGACGGTCAGGGCTTAATCGACTCCTCTATTCATAAGCTTTCAGAAAATATATACTTTATGGGGTCGGAAATGAAAATTGTAGAAATTTCACACGGAATGACAAACCTATATATACCCTTTTTCACTGTGTGAAGGGTATAAAAACTACAAAAAAAAAATGTTAAAAAAATTTAAAAAAATTTTTTAAAAAAATTTAAAAAAAATATAAAAAAAAATAATAAAATATAAATAATATATTAAATAAAATAAAATAAAATTTTTTTGGCTCAGCTGGGATTCGATGCCACATTTATACTAACGTGTACGTATGCACGTATTTTATATGGGATGAATGGTGATACAAATAATTGTTATTGCATGACTACACGTTGTGAAGGGTATATAAGATTCGGCACGGCCGAATATAGCACTGTTACTTGTTTCTTTTTATTTTTGTTTATTTTTGTTTGTAAGAAAGAGTACAACAAATTAACGTAAGAGCATAAAGTACGAGTTCATTGAAAGAAAATAAAAAGAGCAAAATGCAATAACACTAAAGACCAGCCACAGAAAAACGACTGTAATAAAACTAAACAAAATGTTAAAATAATGATAATAATTAAATTAATTGAATGTTATTTCTTTTTACGGTGTTAGCACTTTACAAGGACAAAATTTTGCTTAGTATTTGTTTTTGATTATAAAATATTTGTTAACTTCAAGTACGCGTAAGTATCTCAATGTTTCGGTTTTCTCTGCATTTACACGCAAAAATTATATAGAAGAGCAGTGAAAATATAAAGCTTTAATTTTACCATTAACGATAAAACTGCTTTGATTGTTTCTTTAGACAAAGTGTTGTAAGTACTAAAAATATATTTAGTACTCTTCTTCTGAATATCCTATTGAATAATTTTTTTTTGCCTTTAACTTTGTCACAAAATGTTTATGAGCAGCCCTAGAGGATATTCACTATTCTAGGGCTGAAAAATGTTAATTTTTATAATAAAAATATGATAAAAAAAAACAGAGGCAATCATGTTTATATGCTCATATCTTAGAAAGTTATAAAGTAATTGTACTCAAATTTAATAGCGATTCATTACCAGATATTTTAAAAAGTTTAGTTACGCACAGTGTGTTCTTCTTAAAGTTGATAACAACCCTAAAATTTACAAACGAAAATCAATTTTTTCTAGTTTCTAGACTTGACTGGCCAAAAATACATAATAAATACACTATATAAAAAAATAAATTAAATGTAGGACCGATAATATGGCGTACAATAAACGTATATATGGGATAAATGTAGTATTTAAAAATGTTCTCGGTATTAACATCAAATAAAAGTGCTTGACCCGTAGAATACAGTAAACTATGTAAAAAATCAAAAAGTGTACAATCAAAGATGGCGTCCGAAAATAATGGCAGATACTTTTTTCCACACCCCATCAATATGGGTATCAAATCAAAGGGCTTGATTAGTAAAATACAATTTAAACTATTTAAAAATTAAAAAACAAAATTTCCGTGGTAAGAATAAAACAAAATGGCGTGTAACATTAAATCTGAAATACTCGCTACATGATGGTGAAGGGAATTATAAGATTCGGCATGGCCGAATATCCACTCTTGCCTTTTATTTATATCTTTGGTATTTACAATCGGATCTTAATGTGTAGTATATCGATTTTTTTGTCTCAAAATGACTTATGTTTTGCTCTTAGGGCCATTGGCTTAAAAGAAATGTAAATGTATATTTTCGTCAACAAAAAAAAATTTATCATAGTTATCCCAATACTTTATTAGCAAAGATTTAATGATTTTTTTGCGAACTTTAATTTCTTGAAATCAGATGCTATGCGCTACAGCATTGGCCTCAAGACATAAAAAAAACGATGTATCACACTTTAATATCAGACTTTAAATGCCGAATACAAAACAAAATATTTAAAAAGGAGACAGTCGGCAAAAAAATATTTTTTTTTTAATTTTTTTCCTTTCTTCTTTTTGTAAGGTGATACGCTTTAGTAAACTATTTGTACTGAAAAACATGATGTATATAATGTTTTAGCAGGGACTAAATATTTTTGCTAATTTTTTCCAATAGGAGTGTCGATCTATGCTATTTAATCATGGAGAGATATACGCTTTAATAACATTTACAAATGATAAATCTTTTAATTAATCAGGTTAATTTAAGAGCGGCAAGTTTTTTTTTAGCTGTCGAAAATGCTTATGGCCATACAATTAATCTATATATATAAAAGTGAAACTCTGTGTGTGTGTGTGTGTGTGTTAGCTATAGACTCCGAAACTGTAAAATCGATCGGGCTCAAACTTTGGTAAGTTGTTGTACATATACCAGGGAGTGTTTATGGGTGAAAAAAGTGGGCGGGGCCACGTCCATAAAAAATTTGTTATCAGTTTTAGCTACTTGCACTGGACCGATTATTCTGAAACTTTGCACACATATTGAGCTGTTATGACTTTACAATTTCATGATTAGAAAAGTGGGCAGGGCCACGCCCATAAAAACAATTATAATTTTGAGGTACGTGCACTGGTCCGATTCTTTTGAAACTTTGCACACATATTGAGCTGTTATGACTTTATAATTTCGTGATTAGAGAAGTGGGCAATGCCACGCCCATAAAAAAATTATAATTTTTGGGTTTTCGCACTTGATATTCAATTAAAATTCAGAATGCATTTCGATTCATTAAGGGGCGAAGCAACGCGCGCCGGGTTTGGCTAGTATAAAATAAACCGTAGTAACGCAATGACAATAACAAATTCGATTTTGACAGTGTATAAGATATTGAAGTTGGCTGCAAATTATTGTACTATTGTTATTTTTTTACGTTTGTAATTGTTGAAAATATTGCGTTTGCTGCTCTGGTTTAGAAAAACAATAAAATTTAAAATTTGGGTGCACGCTATCTAGCGAAGCCGAGCTGGAGTCTTTACATGTGTTCAAAATAAAATTATAATAAACAAGTAACAGTGCTATATTCGGCCGTGCCGAATCTTATATACCCTTCACAACGTGTAGTCATGCAATAACAATTGTTTGTATCACCATTCATCCCATATAAAATACGTGCATACGTACACGTTAGAATAAATGTGGCATCGAATCCCAGCTGAGCCAAAAAAAATTTATTTTATTTTATTTAATATATTACTTATATTTTATTATTTTTTTTAATTTTTTTAGAAAAATTTTTAAAATTTTTTTTAAAATTTTTTTACAATTTTTTTTTTGTAGTTTTTTTAATTATTTTTTTCTTATTTTTAATATTTTTTTTTTTGTAATTTTTTTTGTTTGGTATGTTTTTTACATGTATGTATGTATGTATGTATGTATGTATGTATGTTGTTGTTGTAATTGTGAAAAAAAACGAGGTGGTCGTGGTTTTTTGCTCATATCTCAGAAAGTTATTGGGCGATTGTGCTGAATTTCAATAGCGATTCATTCCTGGATATTTCCAAGAGATTGATACCATATACAGATCTGAGGAACATATAGTTGCTTCTAAAAGTTGATTTCAACCAACACACGGACAGACGGGCAGACGGTCAGGTCTTAATCGACTCCTCTATTCATAAGCTTTCAGAAAATATATACTTTATGGGGTCGGAAATGAAAATTGTAGAAATTACAAACGGAATGACAAAGCTATATACCCTTGTGCACCACAGGTGAAGGGTATAAAAATTGTTAATAAAACGCAAACTGCCGTATTCATACAGACTCCACTTGACTGTTTGCGTGCACGATGCTGGCAAGAACGTTACAGTTAATGGTGGCCACTATAGAGCCATGATTACTAACCTCTTCGTTCATCAATTGAACAACCATGATGTGCAGGAGTTGTGGTTTCAGCAAGACAGCGCAACATGTCACACAGCTCGTGCCACAATTGACTTATTGAAGGAAACGTTTGGTGACTGCATAGTTGCATGTATCGGACCCGTGAATTGGCCTCCAAAATCGTGCGATTTAACACCGCTAGAGTAATTTCTGTGGGGATATGCGAAGTTGCTAATATACGCTGATAAGCTTGAAGCGATTGGACATTTGGAGGACAACATTTGCCGAGTTATTGCGGATATACGGCCACAAATGTTAGAAAAAGTCATCGAAAATCGGCCCTCCAGGTTAGACTATGTACGACCCAGACGTGGCGGTCATATGTCAGAAATCATATTTAAATTATAATGCCAGAAGATTATCTATCTATCAAATAAATGGTCAGAGTATGTGATCTACAGACAATTAAATAGATTTTAATAAATCTTAAGTGATTTTTTTCAATAAAAATCTGTCTTCTTTTTTTTTTGTAGATTTAAATAATTTCCGATTCCTTCTATCTTTTTAGTTTTTTTTAATAAATATTTAGAGTATAAGTACAAGTCTAATGTAATGTATGGTTGATATAAACAAATATTACACATACAAAAATGAGTTTATACATGTTTTGTTCTATTATATGTTACGGTCAATGACCATCTTGAAAGTATCAAGTGTTAAATGCAGATAGAAAAAAATAACAAAATAATCATAAATGTATGTATGTATGTACATATATCAAGTAAGTATACAAAAACAATTAAAATTTTTGGTAGAATTTTATTTTTATGAAAATAAATTTAGATTAAAAAAGTATGTATGTATGTATGCATGTAAATTTGGAAGATATTTTTCACTAAACTTATTAGTCAGTTGTACGTACATTTATGGAATTTAACTGTACCTTCATATTGGACAAGCACACCCTCTACTCTCTTCAAACATACGTAAATAAATACATACGAGTTATAGACCATCAACACATTTGATCATTATACCGTTCACACTATAGTGTAGCAGTTAGTCATTCATTTAAGACCCTACAAAGTATTTCTATTCTGAATCTTAATAGATAAAAAAATTGATTAAGTTAAGTCCATCTGTCCATGGGTATGCTGAAATCAACTTTTTAAAGCCGCCACATATATTTCAGATAATTGTATGGTATAAATGTATCTGCTTTCAAGAATGTTCCGATTGAAAATCAGTTATGTGGGCACATTACGAGCTGATATATATGTAAGTGAAAGAACACGATTGCCTCTGTTTTGTACACAAATAAAATTAGATTTTGCACTTCAATGGGTCAACTACCGAAAAATATATCGGCGAAAAAAATTAAAAAAAAATGTCAATTAAATGTTCAAGTTATCGATTGCCTAAAAAAGTTTTGGTCACAGTTGCAGTTACTGTCAGTTATAGTCATTACCTGATAGTACGAACTGTGTGCCGAATATAGCGATCTTACTCTTTTTAAAATAATTTAATCGGTTTTATTGCTGCCCAGCAAAAAAATCTATATCACTTCTTTGATTTTTCAGGGGTTCAACTGATGATGAAGTACTTTAATTTAGGTGAAAACACTAGTGATTTTAACATTAGCGTGTCATTGGCGATCATGTGTTTACATGAATATTTTAATGAACTGCACGCCATTCTAAAAAGGGCATGGAACTCATGCATATTTGGTGACAAGTATCGGATATTTCATGTGTTAAATTTGTTTGTTTACATGAATTCTTTAAGATATTTTGCATGATGTTGCATTCATTTTTAAGCACATCATTTATGACAAATTATTTTGCAGTTAAGAAGTCATTTAGAATTAATGCTTTTACACAATTGATTTAAAAGTCTTGTAAATGTAATTCGCTTTGCACTACTTCCAATTTTTTTTGCTGGGTGTCTTTTCAGCAAGACTTTCGTCAAGATGTGAAAATATGTGAATTGTTTAAGTTTAAGTCTTTAACAAATCAGTTATGACATGAAAGATTTTATTCTCAGTTAAGGTATTAAGGTACATCTTCACTTCACTTCATTTTATTTCATAATAAAAAATATAATAGAAATTCATATTTATTATCGAAAATGCAGCTAAAGCTTTTTTATGGAAAGAAGCCACTATGGCGCATTAAATTCGGTAAAACATTTACAAATTGATATTACAATGTCAGTTCGGCTTTTGCATTTGTGAAGTAAACACATAAGACACATAAGACATGAATCGCTTTTCTAACCCAGAACGCTGAATAATTTTTTTATTTTTTTTTTCTGTAATAACTTGTTGGTGGTGTTGGAGCAGCGTAAATTTAGATGTAGATTTTCCGGTCGTCCGACACCAACTGAACAAATACTACGGCGTTTAGATGCTGGCCTAGAAAATGAGACAATACGATAAGCTGTCAGCTTTGGGCGGGCCGCAGCAGCCGTTCAGGTAAGAACCAAGCGGCTGCAGCTGAAGATATCTTAGCGAATCCTGCAATTGGGCAACAAACGGCGGTTTTTACAGAGATTTTTGATGAAAGACTTGAAGATGTTCCCTTAGGAAATGCGGACAGTGCATCAGCTGCTAGCTTAAGTCATCTTGAACCTAAACCACAGTATTATCGCTTCTGGGGCACGGAAAATCAGCGTATAACACACAAAGAGCCATTACACCTGCTTAAAGTTATTTTATGGTGTTAACGCTGGAAGCATCATCGGGCATTATTAAAAAAAATACGCAGGCCAAACGACTATTGTGAACGGCTACAGAGATATATTCTCAGCGTATTTTTTCTACCTCAACTGGACGAATTAGGACCGGAGAACATGTTGGTCCGACGGGATGGTGCAAGGACGCATATCATACGACCTATCTCTCGTTTTGATGATTCCCTTTGACCGGAATGATCACCTGATTTAAACATTCTAGACTTCTAAAAGTCACAAGTCTATGTCAACAAGCCTCAGACACTTAAAGCCCACATAGAGTGACTAAAAAGGCCATACTTCGGGCCCGTATACTTTAAGGGCGGCAGCCACTTAGGCGATCTCATTTTTAATACAAAAAAAAACATAAACTAAACAGAATCCAAAATTCACATCGGCTGTCAACTCAATATTTTGACCGCTTTATGGGCCGAAGGATTTATTGGTCCATACATCTTCACAAATAACGATGGTCAGAACGATACATTTAACGGAGAGTAACATAGAGACATGCTTACTGTTTCGTGCCTCAATTAAAAAACATTAGTACTGCAGACATCTTACACAGAGAAGTTTACTGAACAAAAAATTTCAAGAAATGGGCCGTTCATGTCATTTCATGCCATTAGATTATTTTCTATGGTGATATGTAAAGTCCAAGATCTATGCAGAAAAATTAGAAATGATTGAGCAGTTGATAGTTAATATTCGACGCTTTATTGCCAAAAAGCAGCATCGCTTACTGTGAAGGAGTTTGAAAATTGAACTTCATTTGCTAATATTTTTTCGATATTATGAAAAGCTATCTCGGTTAACTTTAATTTTTTTACAAGTTGACAATTTGTAATAAGAAAGAAAAACATAAGGTTTTTGTTAGTTTGTTAAAGGCATAACAAAAAAACTCTTCAAATGGTTGATTACAAAGGACGACACAGAACGGCAAAGCAAATAAAAATTCCACTAAAAGTAAATCTGTTGATCATATTACCATTAAATACTTTGTGAAAACTTAAGAGAGTAAAATAGAATTGCAACAAAGGAGTGTTAAAAACTAAACTACAAACTAAACTGTGTAACAGTTTAATGCTTTTAAAATTTTTCTAAAAACTTTAAATGTAAATTTTGACCTTTTCCACTCACATTTAGAAAATTAGTTTTTTTTTTTTTGTTTGTGTGTATCCCTTCACCTGTAATCTGTTGGTGTATTTGGCCTAATACCTTTAAGTTGCTGTTATTATTTTGCATTCGCTGGATGCCTTAAGGAAGGGTTGTCAATTTTGCTGCATGTATGTATGTGCGTGTGTAGTGAATAGCTGTATGATTGTTAGAATTAAATGGTTGTTGTTACATTGTTGCCAAGTTTATGGAAAAATATTGTTTGATTACACTTATTGGCATTTCTCTATATAATGCCAGCAATACAACAACAACAAAACCTACAACTTGTGATGCTTGTTATGATTGAAATGGTTGTGTTGCTAGTAACGCTGCCTGCAACAGTAAATGCTGATGATGATGGTGTCCATGTTTTTGTTTAAACAGATGAATGAGAGTGTGTGTGTGTGTGTGAAGTAGCAATTTCTCTTATTTTGCTTGCATTTTGTCAGTTCAATGTTGACTATAGTTGTTTTTGTTGTTAAAAATTTCCTATATTTTTTTTTGTTCTATCTGTTTTTCTGCTGTAAATACAATCATTCACACTTTTGGTTTCTTTTTCGACTTTATTTAAAAATAAAAAAACATTTTTTTGTCATTGATGCCAGAGAAGAACATTTCTCTCGTTCTTTGTTTTATACGTTTTTTTTTCTTTCTGCAAACGACTCCACTTTGTGTCTTCATGCCCATTCACTCACTCACTTGGCTTTACTACAATATTTAAAAAAATGCAAGAACACACAAACAAACTCAAAAATATATCATGTCCAGAAAAAAAAGAAAAAGTCAGGACAGTAAAAGCATAACTAAAATAAGAAAAAAAACAAGTCAAAGTGCTATATTCGGCCGTGCCGAATCTTCTATATCCTTCACAACGTGTAGTCATACAATAACAATTGTTCGTATCACCATTCATCCCATATGAAATACGTACATACATATAAAAAACATACATATATAAAAATATTCCATTGTAAAATTATAAATTTTCGTATGAATGTTAAAAAAAACAAAAATAAAAAAAATAAAATATAAAAAAAAAAATTTTAAAAAAATTTTTTAAAAAAATTTAAAAAAGAAAAATTAAAATATATAAATAAATATAAAACAAAAAAAAATAAAAAAAAATTAATATTAAAAATTTAAATAATATATTTAAAAAAAAAAAAAAAAAAAAAAAAAAGGTTTAATAGTTTTTTAAACTTAAGGTCCTTTTAATAATAAAAAATCTAATAAAAAACTATTAAACATATATTATTATAAAAGGTCAAAGAAACCAATAATTATTATTAAAAAGGAAATTTTAAAAAAATTTAAAAAATTTTTTTTTGGCTCAGCTGGGATTCGATGGCACGTTTTCTCTAACCAGTATACACGTTTGTATGTATGTATGTATGTTGTTGTTGTTATGTTGTTTTTGTGAAAAAAAATCGAGGTGGTCGTGGGTTTTTGCTCATATCTCAGTTGTTTATGTACCGATGTTTCTGATTTTCAATACCGATCTACTCCCGAATATTTCTGATATTTGAATACCTCACCCGGGTCCAAGCGATGTCGGGGGGTTGATTTCAACATACACACGGACAGACTGACAGAGCTTAATCGACTCCCCTATTCATAAGCTTTCAGAAAATATATACTTTATGGGGTCGGAAATGAAAATTGTAGAAATTTCACACGGAATGACAAACCTATATATACCCTTTTTCACTGTGTGAAGGTGTAAAAAAATGGTAACAACAAAAGAGTTATAATCAAATAAGAAAGAATAACAAAAGAAAAATGCTTTAGTACGAAATATCGTCCCTCACTCACCTTTGGGTAGGAAATATGAATACAATAATCATTTGATTAGCGAATTCTATTTCCTTACAACTTGTGAGCTAAATAGCTGATATATACAACCAAAACTCAAATACAGATCAAAGTATGCTGATGATAAAACCGTAGTTGGCCCTGAAAATACATTTCCTTCGGCTGGTTTTGGAAAAAATATACTTTTTTAATGTTTTCTTAATTAACACAAATGAAATTTTATTTTCTCATTAATGGAAAAAAAAATTAAAAAGCAAATCAACTTGAAAGCTAGACATAGAATCGAAAGAACATTGTCTTAAAATAAAAAACTTTAATCATAAAATAGAAATAAAAAAAAAAATACGAACATTTTGAATAATTAAATCTACAAAATTTCTAAACACAGAGAGAATTAAATAAAAATTTCGTTAAAAATGTTGTATTTAAATCGATTGAAAAAAATTATTTTTATCCTTTATAAAAAAACATTGAACTGTCAAGTGAAAATTATCTAAAAGAATTTTTTACAAAATTAACATTTATTTTTCGTTATTTGAATAAAACCTTATTTAAAGGGTGTTTCAACCATAGTGCACGATGTTAATTGTGAGTCACACCTTAAGCGTCACGTTTCTGCTCAACTTAATTTGACATTTCCTGGATTTAGTGAATGAACAATTCCACCATAGAGAGGTACACAATTGAGCAGCTTGTTGAGAATGTTGAAGCCTTTTACGAAACTGGAAGTTCGAATCAAAATGCATTACGTGCACTTCCTGATTTTTTTGGTCAGCATAATCAACCAAATGTGCCCATATTCGAGAGGAAATGTGAAAGCACCTGTGCATGCCTAGCCCAGTTCGTTCTGGGGAAAACGTTGCTGTTGTTCACGATACTGCAGCAGAAGAGCCATTAACTTCGACTCGTCGTCGTGCCCAACAATTGAACATCTGACGAATTGTAGTGATGCGAATTTTTGATAAGGATTTGAATTTACACGCTTACAAGATTTAATTGACTCAAGAGCTGAAGCCTACTGACTATTTCAAGCGTTGTCAATATGCCGAATGGTTGGCTGAACAGACAGAAGTGACTGGTGACTTTTTAAAGAAAATCATATTTAGCGACGAGGTACAATTTCACCTCAGTGGATTCGTTAACAAGCAGAATAACCGCATTTGGGCATATGAGAATTTACTGCTGATTGTTCAAAATCCGATGCATCCGCACAGAGTGATTGCTTGGTGCGGTTATGGGCTGGCGGCGTCATCGGAACGTACTTCTTCAAAAATGAAATGAAATCATGATAATGATAACGGACTTTTTATAGCCAGAAATTGGGGATATGGCCCTGAACGATATCTGGTTCCAACAGGATGATGCCACTTACCACACACCTAAGGAAACAATGGTTCTTTCATGTGAGCAATTCAATGGCCGTGTTCTCTGACGTCGTGACGATGTTAATTGGCCGACACGATCATGTAATTTGACACCGTTGAACTTCTTTATTTGGGGATATTAAAAACGAAAAATATGCGTCAATAAGCCAAGAATAATTTAAGGGTTTAAGCACGAGATAATTCGTCGCATTAACGACATTGAACCTCAATTATGTCTCAGTGTCATTGAAAATATGGATCATCAGATAGAAGTATAATACCGAAGCTGTAGCGAGCATTTCTCCCATATTTTGTTTTACACATAATTGTCACTGATCATTCTATCATAAAAAAATATTAAGATAAATCTTTGAAAGCTTTTTGTTTGATTTACAATTAACAGCGTGAGTTCTGGTTGAACCACCCATGCAAAATATTGAAACACATACACAGGCCTTTAAAATATTCTAAAAATAAAACGCTGCTACAAATAGAATTAATCAAAAAAAAAAATCGAATAGATTAAAAATTCTTTTAATACAGAAAATTGACAATTTATTGAAAATTCTTTTTATAAAGATAATTCGCGAAAATTTTATATATAAAAGAAAATTGTGTACAAATGGAAAGTTTTATTTAAAAAAAAAAATAATCTATGCAAATTTTTCTGTAAATACAGATTAAAAAAAATACGATTTGTAAACCCATTTAAGTTACATGCTCCCAAATTGCTGAACAAAAAAGTTCGTTTGCGAAGGACACATATTCATCTTAAGCAAAATTAACCAGACCAGCAACTCATACTCGTCTTATGCGAGCAAAAATGATAAAAAAAAACATAAAAAAAACAACTAAAACTAAATGAAGGAATTTGCCAACGTATTCACTGAATATATAACAAAATCTGTAACTGCATTTCTAAATGTGTTGGTATACATCAGGGCTTCCCAACATAAATCGAAATCCTTAGCAAGGAGAAGGGTATTTATAAGCCCTTTATAAAATGTATAAAGGGTATTTTTTTAAGCCCGATAGAACCTACGAGAGGGTAAGTTGTCAAACCTTCTGATATTTATAATGAGTTTACTCTGGCAAATTATTATGAACATGATGAAACTATCAGAATTCATTTTAAAAATCAGCCTTCAATTCGACTGATGTTTTATCGCAAGATTGTGTTTAACGATAAGTCTCCTTTTCGGCTTAACGGGTTTGAGCCGAATATGGAGAGAGACCAATTACAAAAGACCCTACAGACTCGATTACATCAAGATACATCGTTTAGTGTGGTTTACGCGCGGGTGGCATTATTTCACCTTATTTCTTCAAAAATTAAATCAGAGCTGTCGTTACGGTCAATGATTTTTGTTTGAAAATATGGGCGACATTGTTCAAATGTGGTTTCAACAGGATGAAGCTACATACCATACGGCAACCACAATCATTGATTTATTGTAATCAAAATTTGACGATAATTTAATTTCGAGAACTGGGCCTGCTAATTGACCTCCAAGTAAAGAATGAGCTTCGTAGAAAACAACCAAGGTGGCCATATGCGCGAATCATTTTAAAAAGTTAAAAGTCATGTGCTGAACATTCGAATAAAAAAAATCTAAAAAAATTTACTTTTTTTTAGGGGGGCTTAAAAACACGCTACGCAATATTCATATCCAATCGTTTAAAGTTAAACGTTTCACGATGAGCGATAAATTTGAGTTTTATAAATTGAACCACGCGTTTTCGTTCTAAAAATATTTTAAAATTAATTAAATTTTGGCAAACACAGTTAAAAAATTCCTACAAAATATGAACGGCAGGTTGAGTTCGATGACTGTAAATGGAATAAAATATAAATTCAGAGATAATAGAACAATTGTTGATGTTCAAATGTCAATATTGAAACAGTTTGTGAGAAAACTGCTAAAAGTTCGGCGTCCTGTGCGAGAATTGCAAAGTTCAAAAAGTTCTCTATAGCGTGTTCGTACAATAGGTCTTCGTCTTCGTGCCTATAAAGTTCAATTGACATGGTCTATGCACAGCAAAGAGAGTTCGTGTAATGGGCAATGAAAAATCAACAAGATGATGTGGATTTTTCGGAATTATTCTAGCAATGAAGCACATTTCTACTCGATGACTAGGAAAGTCGTAAAAATTGTCATATTTTGAGTTCAGAGAACGCACATGAAATTGTCGAAAAACAAATGCTTTCACAATGGACCACTCTCTGTGGCGAACTTTAGGCTGGAGGCAATATTGAGCCAAACAAGCAGTAAATGTCTTTTCTGCTTACATGGATGACATATGCATGGCCTAAAACAGCTCATCGACACAAGCCATACAGCCCGGAATTAAAGTCTAACATGAGATATTTCATTTAATGCGATTAGATTTGAATTTACGGAGACAATTGAAATTAAAAATCTACCACTCGTACATGAAAAGAAGAAATAAAACCCTCAATGAGGATATAAATTCATATATCAAAACAAACCTTTGCATATGCTTTTTCTTTTATATTTTTTTCTAAAAACCACATAAATTTAACAGCCCGATTTTTTAGTTCTCCCAAATTTTTTTGATTTATAATCCACATTTATTTTTTCTTTTATAAAAACCATAAACAAATTCTTGATTAAAAAAAAACAATTTTTTTGTATTAATTCCTAATTATATGTTGAAAACCAACCGTACGCAAAGTTTGCGAATCCCTGCTTCATGTATCTATTCTTTTCCGTCCTCGACTCGTACCTATTTTAAATGTCTGTCGTAGTATGTAAGTTGTAGGTATGATGTAAATACATATATTTTATCAACATTTTACTTTTGTTGCAACAAAAACCACCACATACACTTGTAGTCAGAAAACAGAAATTTGCAACAGCGTCAGAGCAGCAGCAGCAGCAGTGGTAGAAATAGCAACAACAACTGCAGTAATGTTTCAATAAAGAAGGTTGTTGTTAGTTGTTCCTGTTTTATTTCTGCTTCTAGAGCTGACTGTAAGTTGAAAGTACAATACGTACATACATTCATACGTGTATGTATGTATGTATCTACACATATTTTTTTTGTTTTTTGTAAGGACGTTTTTTTTCATCTTCTAGAGTTCACGTCAAATATATAGATGCATGTGAATAACAACATTGAATGGTTTCTTTTTCAAGTAAAGTTTTATTCGTTTTCTGTTTGTTGTTTTTTTATTTTGTTATATTGTTGTTGTACTCTATTTAAAAAGGTCGTTTTTATCCTTTTGTTTTTTTTGTTTGTTGCTATAGTTTTCTGTTTGATTTTATTTTAAACGTTACACAGTGGTTGTGAAATTAAGTAAAAATATAAAATAGTTTTTTCTTCTTTTCTTTAATTTATATTAATGTGGGTGACGTAGGGGATGTCTTATTAATTTTAACCTGAAGAAACCCAGTACACCTGATCTTCCCAGAATATTCATGCTCAATTGCCCGTTGTAGGAGTGAGCCAATATATGCCGCGTGACTATAGAAATTAGTTGGGTCATTTAACTTGTATTCTAGCTTCACTTAAAACAAATTATATTAAAGAATCAAAAGTAAAAGAGTAATATTTGACAGTGCCAAAACTAATTATATCCTTCACCATCATGCACATACATACATACTTAAGTATAATTTCCACATCGTAGCAAAGCCTAGATTTCAGATTTAATGTTATACGACATTTTACTGTACATATTAATTTCGACGCCATCTCCCTTAAATTAATAGTCAGATTGATTAGGATAAAGCCGTTTATTTCGGACGCCAACTTGGATTTATCTTTTTTATATCCGCCACCAAAAAAATGGTGGGGGTTTAATAATTTTGTCATTCCGTTTGTAACATCGAAATATCAATTTTAGACCGCATAAAGTATATATATTCTGAATCGGGGTTTAATTTTATAACGATCTAGCTATATCCGTTCGTCTGTTGAAAGCACGATAGAGGTCCTACCGAAAAAGCTTGGGGACTCTAATTTTGGGGTTTGTTTGGTATTGAAAATGGACTAAATCGGAATATTAGAAAGAGAGTTATAGCTCGTAATGCAAGAGTATGTCAAAAAAACCACGTCCTACATCAAATAAAATGCAATTGTGTCCAACCGCATTAACGTAGAGCCATGAAATTTCTAATGTATATTTCCTGAGCTAAAAAAAAAATTCATTGAAAATTGTTTAAATCTATGCATTAGGAAAGGAATTATAATTCAAAATGTACTAAAATTTATACCGCACAGCGTATTTTTCGGTATATTCAAAATTTGAAACGTAATAAAACTGACAAAATTAGATGTATAATTCTGAAATTTTGCAAATATCGGTTTTTGGCTTCGTACTAACGGAAAATAAATGTGACACGTCAACTTTAACGTATAATTTTTCTATGGACAACGTTTTTAGAAGAATAAAGGACTTCTTGAAATATATAGGTTGTATTTATTAGCAGCAACTTTATTGACACGCCTACTTTTACGTCCGTGAAAGACTAAACATTTTACAAGCATATCGAAGTTACAAAAAGAAAGTAAAACATATTTTAGTATAAAGAGATTATTCCATAGCGATTACTGAATTAACAAAACAAATAATTTTGTGCTTTAAAAGTATATCAAGAGTCCGCCATCTAAGGTTTTTTTTAACTAGTGCTTATTTCGTGAATGGTAACACTTAGCTCATGTCTGATTTGACAGATGATTAGTTTTATCCTTCCGCTGAACGAATATGGTTGTGTATACGCTTGAACAACACTGGGAAATATTGCGACATTACTTTGGCCGATTTCGCCAAAAAAAAAATCATCTGTTCAGAAGAAGCTCATTTTGATCTTGGCGGGTATGTTAACAAGTAAAATTGTCGCATTTGGGGACGGCGCTACGTGCCACACAGCCGAAGCTACATTTTTTTATAGCATTTTCAAAAAAAAAAAAGTTATTTGGCGGACCCTTTACATTAAATTAGTGGTGGATATAAAAAATTCGGCACAGCCGAATATAGTGGTCTTACTAGTTATAGTTCACTGTATTCTACTGGTCAATGGCTTTTATTTAATACCCTTATTGTGGGGTTTAAAGGGTACAAATTCGTAATTTATATTATTGACACATATATCCGCCCTTTTATTTAGAACGTCATCTTTGATTGATTATTTTTTATAGTTTAGTAAATTCTACTGGTCAAATCCTTTCATTCGATACCAATATTTAGAGGGTTAGTAGATTTTCTAATACTTGGTTTAAACCATATAAAAATTTATTGTACACCATTTTGTAGTGTCAGCTATCACGGATTTGAAATTTTTCATAGTGCATTATATTCTGCTAGTCAAGAACTTTCATTTCATTTGATAGGCATGTTGACCACCTCGGTTTTCTAATTGCTGAAATTTGGTTTTCGTTTGTTAATTTTGGGAAAAACACCAAAGCAGTTAAATTTTGGTGCTTATATCTTAGTTGTTTTCAAGCCGAATTTTTTGATTTTCTCAGGAATAATTGTTTAGCCTACGGCTTAAAAATTTGATTTCACTAGCGTATCCAAAAATTGTAAAGAAGACTGAGAAACTTAATATAACAAAAAAATATTTTTTTTGAATAATTTTTCCCAATAAATTTGCCGATAAGTGACCGATTTACCCAATTTTTTTTACGAATAGCCCCTAGAGGCATATTATATCTATGTTACAAAACCAATAAATACAGATTATTGAAAAACATTATTGAGAATTTTGGTAAAAGACTGAGAGCATGTCGAGCCAGTGAGGTCACTTGTACGACATAATAGATCCGAATATTTAATAGGCGTAACATTTGTAAGATTATTATGGAGATGATAAAAATGAGAACTTTGATAATTTACCTTATAATTCAAATAAAAAAAAAAAACAATGTTAGTAAATACTGCGAGCGTGCCACCCTCGATACAAAATGTTTATTTTTGCATACAAGATTTGTTACAGACAAAAAAGTTGAAAAGGAGAATCAAACATTTTTGTCAAATTTCGATACCCAAAATCTATTTGTTTTGTTCGAAAGACAGTTTTTACAAAATTTTGCAATTTTAGGACTTATTCAAAAAGGCTATAAGCCAAAGTTTCGAAAACCCTGCTCTAGTCATTTGCTACCACTGTCAGTTTTTATTTTTGTTGTACAAATCTTTTCCTCATCTACACGTTTCACAGCATTATTGTAAAGATGATGAGAAGGACTTTGTGTTCTTCTTATTGTCGTTGTTTTGGAAAACTGACATGTAGTGAGGGAGGCAAGGGGTGCTTAATTTAAGTGTGCTCCTTTACTTCCACTAAACATACAAATATAAACACACACACATACAGATACTGCGACAAAATTCACTTAAATATTTTGTTTTTCTTGTGTTAAGTTTTGCATTAAATAAAAAAAAAAATATTGGACAAACATACATGTGTAATAAAAGTTGGCACCAGTGTTGCCATTTTTTATGCAATTATCTAAACCTGGAACAAAATAAAATTTATAAGAAAATATCGGAGGGGAAGGATTTCTGCCTGATTTCACTTTAAATTATTTCAAAAGTAAAAAATATGTGTCGAATGTACAGCATATGAATAAATATATTTAGACTTTACATACACACAAACCATATCGATAGAGATTGAAATTTCCATTTAAATTAAACTAACATTTCGTTGGATATTGAGTGGTATGATTTGATCAGAGTTTATTATTTTGCCATTTTCTAAATCTTCTTTGTAAAGTTATTTTAACAAAAACGAGTTAGATCACTATATGCGGCCGTTTTAATACCCGTCCGTATAATACCCTTCCATGACAACGAGCAAAGAAATGGCGGTCAGAACGATATCATTCATACTTATTCATGGCTCTTTAAAACAAAAACCTTATTTTAAATAATACCTTACCTCGATTTAGCTCGTATTAAAAGTTTAAATGGTTTTTGTTTCTCTTTGTGAAGTTTTTAAAATATCGAATACATTTGTAACTGTGTAAAATTTAATGATGACTCCGGCAAAACTGATAAGTATGCCCATATCGCTCGTTTACTACAATATTGTCATAACTTAAAAAAAGTTTCTTGTCGAAGTCGCGTATTAGAAAATAAATACACTGATATACAAAAATTTATTTGAAGAGTTTGTTTAATTATAAAAAAAAAATTATCAAATCAAATTTTGATATCAAAGCAATAGAGAAAACATAAAGGGTGAATTTTTTGCTATTTGATTTTAAGTGAAAATTTTTTCGGTGTAAAAAGGTGATTGGTGACACGTGGTAATACCAAAAATGCTTAGTTAAGTTTGTTATTTCACCGTGAATAAACTAACAAACAACGCTTGCAAATCATTGAATTTTATTATCAAAATTCGTGCTGTGTGAGAAATGTATTTCGCAAATGACGTGCATTTATATCCACCCACCGAACAGACTATTTAAGCTATTGTGCCCAATTTTCGCACCAGTTTCACTTTATCAAACATTAGTCTACCAACCCCTATGCAAGGATAATCTACCGAGGAGAAACATGTGCCACACGGAACGCGATACTATAAACCTATTATTGAGAGGCGAGTTTGCTGCTCAATTTATTTCACGTTTTGGAACAGTCCATTGGCGGCCAAGATCATAGGATTCGACCCCACTAGACTATTTTTGTGTTGATAAATGAATTCTGTCATGTATAGATATAAGCCAACCACAAACACATTACAGCTGTCATTGGTGATATACCGCCCGAAATGCTGAAAAAAGTATGGCAAGATTGGAGCTCATGCAGCCGCATGCAACATTAAGATGAGATAATGTCTGTTTTTTTTTTTTTAATTTTCAAAACCCAAAAGGTTAAAAAATCACCCATTACATATAGACACGCAGAACATCTCAGGGTCATGGAAACTTGACTTCAACATATCCATCCACAGTTAAACTGCACCATTTATAAGGATTTATTATTAAACATTTCAAAAATATTGTTTTCACTTCGCCAACTGTAAAGAGAATAATTTATGGCTTAGAAGTGTACGCAGGTACCTTTGGATATATTATAAAGAGACTAAGGTTAGTATTTAATAGGGTGGTTAGGTTTCTGTACTCCGTTAGATTTGGTCAGCATATTTCATCGTTTGTTTTGAAGTTTTTAGGTTTTTCTTTTATGGAATTTATAAATTTTAGAAATATTTTACACTTTTATAAGTTATATAAGTTGCAGATACCTAAATATTTAGTTAAGTTTTTTAGGTTTTGTAGATCTAATAGAAAAAGGCAGTTGATCATACCAAGATTGACCTCAATTTTGGAACGACCTTTTTGTGTGAGAGTGGCACGAACTTATAATAGGTTATCGGATACTTTAAGGACGTTTGATGTTAACATTGATTCTTTTAGGAAAAAACTTTTTCGGGAGTTGTCTGATAATAGTATTTAATTGAATGACCATTCTCTATCCATTTACATATTTCAATCTTGGTCTGAAGTTTGGTTAGTTTGGCTTATATTTTCTGTGCAATTTTTTTGTCATTATATTTTTAATTCCCTTATATTTACTTATATTTAAATTTTTACATTATATTTTTATAGTTTAAGTAAAAAGCATTGTAATTTTTTTTTTTTTTTTAGTAGAAGTTTGTAGCCAATTATGGCCTAGAGGCTTGGTTGCCGAAATTTAAATAAATAAATAAAAATAAATAAATAAATAATTGAAAATCCGTTGGATACGTCAAACACATTGATCGTACAAAAAACGAGCAGTTCAGTTCAAATGTCAATATCGAAGCAGTGCATAAGAGTGTTTATTAAGCAGGAATTTCAAATTTCAGGAAGGTCTCTGCAGCGTATACTCACTAACGATCTGTGTCTTCGTACTTAGAAAATTCAAATAATACAACAACTAAAGCCTATAATAATGAAAACACGTTGTTCTTTCGTGTTACGCTCATTTTACTAACTCAAGTGTCAGCTGTCGAATAGTTTTTTTCAGGGTTGGCAACACTTTACTGCAAATTCATATATTGCGTTAATTTTGGGACAGTTTTTTTAAGGCTCACTCTTTATTACTGTCTTCCTAATAGCCCGATTTAGCCCATTTTCAATACCAAACATTTCTAAAGTAAAGAAAATATTCTGACAAAATGTTAACGCACTGTTCGAGCTCTGGACGGACATTAAATTAAACCAGGGCATAGATAATAAATACTTTATGGGGTCTAAAATGAATATTTTGATGTGTTACAAGCGGAATGACAAAACGACTATACCCCCTCGTCAATTTTTTGATGGTGGGTATAAGAAACATCACAAAAAATTAGTTGGAGCATTAAATTTTAGCTCATTACAAGTAAACAGTTATTAAGAAATAAAATAATAAAAATTTTTGAATGAATATGAATATGAAATATTAAAAACACACAAACATACATACGTACTCTTATATTGGCTATCATGTTGTAACAAACTTATTCATATTAAATACTGGTTTTTATCCTGAATTATTGCCATTTTCATGTAAAAATATTTAAAAAAAAATCTATAAAGATAGTATGTACATATTGCATATTCATAAAAACAAAAGACAAAAACAACAACAACAAAATTAAGAGAGAAAAAATCTAGAATTGTACAACTTACCTTTTATGTACGTCTATATGTACGTGCGTTGCAATGTGCGTCGTATGTCTACCATTGGAGCAGTTGGTTGAGTGGGGATACATTTAAAAATGCGCATTAAAACGTACAATGAGCACAACCGACAAACAACACCATCTACTTATACTCGTATCGTAACACTCTTCCATTCAAATGCACATTTGCAATAAATGTATGTAATTTTATTTTTTTTCCAATGCGACTAAATGAGTGTACACAATTTTGAAAGCAGTGATGGTGGATTAAGGGCACGCTACACATACACTAAAATCTGAAAAACAAAAAACGAAAAAGCAACAAATTAACATCAATCAAGCAATATCAAAAATGTAACTGAATTAAATATTTGTTTTTAAAATTAATTGGCATATTCACAGGAAGCCCTTAGTGCAGTAAGGTCATGATTTAACAAAAATGTACAAATGAATGAGATGTATTTCAGTGTTAATTATGACATTTTTCAACCTTTTTACAATCTTGAAAAACTCTGACAATACAACACTTAGGACACCTTGTGAATTTAGCAAATTTGTATATAGAGGTTTTTATACCCTTCACCTGTGGTGCACAAGGGTATATATAGCTTTGTCATTCCGTTTGTAATTTCTACAATTTTCATTTCCGACCCCATAAAGTATATATTTTCTGAAAGCTTATGATTAGAGAAGTCGATTAAGCCCTGACCGTCTGTCCGTGTGTTGGTTGAAATCAACATTTAGAAGCAACTATATGCTCCTCAGATCTGTGTATGGTATCAATCTTTTGGAAATATCCGGGAATGAATCGCAATTGAAATTCAACACAATCACCCCATAACTTTCTGAGATATGAGCAAATAAATACGACTGCCTCTGTTTTTTCCCATATTTTTACCACCAAAATTACAATATTTCAGCCATAGAATACAAATACAGCCATCTAGAGAATACAAATTTATAATTAAACAAGTAACAGTGCTATATTCGGCCGAGCCGAATCTTTTATACCCTTCACAACGTGTAGTCATGCAATAACAATCATCTCAAATAAAATACGTACATACATGTAAAAAACATACCATTGTAAAATTATAAATTGAGTTTACGTATGTATATTTCTAAAAAAATAAATTTAAATAAATATATGTATATAAAAAAAAAGTAATAAAAATATAAATAATATTTAAAATAGAAAAAATTTTTTTGCTTAGCTAGGATTCGATGCCACGTTTACTCTAACCAGTATTGTTGTTGTAGCAATTTTCTTAAATATTGTGTTGTTGTTATTTTTTTTTTTTTTTGCTAAAAGGTTTCCCCATTCGGTTTAAGTATATTTTCATTTATTATTTAGTTATTTCTTATAAAAACTACATACATACATATTTAAGTATTTTAGTAAGTATGTATGTATGTATGTATGTATGTATATGTATTATAAATAATGAGTTTGTTTCTTTTAATTTCATTCACTCATTAATTCATTTGATTTCTATATTCGTTCCGCTTTATAATTTCTTTCTTTTAGTGAATTAATTTGACTCTAAAGTGCGTATGACTTAATATGATGATAGTTTTTGCCCTCTTACCTAAACATCATGTATTCATTTAAATAGAAAAGTTTTGCATAAAAATAAATAAACAAAATAAATAAAAAAAATGCAAATAAAAAAAAATTTTCTACAAATTATTTACCAATAGTTTTCAATAAAATAAAAAAATTATTTAAATTGCAACATTCAATTTAATAACAAACATTTACTCTTAAATTTTAGTCCACTGTGGTTGAATTTGAATTAAATCGCTTTTCCTCTGAAAATAATAATCTAAAAGGCAGGCTCCTTGTTTTAAGATTTTTTTATAATTTTTTTCAGCTTCTAGAAAACCAAGAGAGTCAATATTGGTATTATCTGAAAGGACTTCACTAGTGCAATATAGACACTATAAAAAAATTGATTTCAACATACACACGGACAGACTGACAGAGCTTAATCGACTCCCCTATTCATAAGCTTTCAGAAAATATATACTTTATGGGGTCGGAAATGAAAATTGTAGAAATTTCACACGGAATGACAAACCTATATATACCCTTTTTCACTGTGTGAAATGCTATAAATAGCCAACTTTTTTTAAATAGAAAATTTTATATTTAAAAAACAATAAATTTAATTTTAAAAAAATTGAAAATTTATATTTCTTTTAAAAATTTATAATTTCTGTTTCTTTATAAACACTTTTATTAAAATTGTATTTATTTGTTTATTTAAAAAAACAAAACAAAAAACAAACAAAACAAAAAAACTAATAAAAAAACTCATGCATTACTTTCTTAATACCCAATTTTGTGACACATGTCAAAATATATTTCATTATCTGGTGTCAAAGTAAACGCTTGAAATCATAATTACGTATAAAGTGTATAAACAAGTTTAAACAAATACATATGTATGTGAAGTGTCAATAGTGAGAGCGATGGGTTGTCTTTCGACTCAATTAAACTTTGTCTTTAAAGTCGAATATTTTATTACTTTTTTTTCGCTTTATTGGCACTAGTATAGATATAAAATTATTTTTCAACGTAAAAAGAAAATTTTCATATATTAAAAAATTTGCTTTTTTAAAGCATTTTTTACCCATACACGATTCACAAATAAATAAACCAAGTGTATTTTAACACATAATAAATTATACTAAGCAGATTGTGAGTTAAACAATAGTAAACATCATATTAAAATTCTTTTGTTGCTTTTTCATCCTATTACGCTTGATTATACCCTTCACACAGTGAAAAAGGGTATATATAGGTTTGTCATTCCGTGTGAAATTTCTACAATTTTGATTTCCGACCCCATAAAGTATATATTTTCTGAAAGCTTATGAATAGGGGAGTCGATTAAGCGCTGTCAGTCTGTCCGTGTGTATGTTGAAATCAACTTTTTGAAGCCCCCCGACATCGCTTGGACTCGGGTGAGGTATTAAAATATCAGAAATATTCGGGAGTAGATCGCTATTGAAAATCAGAAACATCGGTACATAAACAACTGAGATATGAGCAAAAACCCACGACCACCTCGATTTTTTTTTCACAAAAGCAACATTACAACAACAACATACATACATACAAACGTGTATACTGGTTAGAGAAAACGTGGCATCGAATCCCAGCTAAGCCAAAAAAATTTTTTTTTTAATTTTTTTTTTAATTTTTTTTTTATTTTTTTTTTTATTTTTTATTTAATATATTATTTATATTTTTATTATTTTTTTTTTAAATTTTTTTTTTTAATTTTTTTTTTATTTTTTTTTTGTTTTATATATATTATATACATAATAATTTTTTAAAAAATTTTTTTTTTTAAAAAATTTTTTTTTTTTTTTAAATTTTTTTTTTTTTTAAATTTTTTTTTAAATTTTTTTTTTTTTTTGTTTTTTTTAACATTCATACGTGAATTTATAATTTCACAATGGGACGTTTTTATATATGTATGTTTTTATATGTATGTACGTATTTCATATGGGATGAATGGTGACACAAACCACTGTTATTGCATGAATTCACGTTGTGAAGGGTATATAAGATTCGGCACGGCCGAATATAGCGCTCTTACTTGTTTTTGATAACGTTGCTGCTGTAAAGATTTAGTGAAAAATGGGTTAAGTTTAAATCTATACTCAACCTTTATTAAGTATTTTTGATGTTTTATTTTAATAGGAAAATAATTGAAAAAAAAAGAAATTACATACATATACAAATTAAATAAATAAAATTAAATTAAATTTTTGCTATTTTAATCGATATACAGCTAATAGTTTTATTTGTACACACACACACACACACACACTTATTCATACATAAAAGAAATCCATGTGCATACATACATACATACAATACATATATTAGATATGAATAGATAGATACAATTAAAATATGACAAATTTCTACCATGTAGATGTTTATAAATATAAACACAACTAAGAGAAAATAATTAGCACAATCAAAACAAAATATTATATGGCAGTGATTACATTTGTCTGTAATATTGTGTGTCAAAACACACGCAGAAAAGCACAAGGTGCACGTTACTAATCACCTCATCGTTTTTAACTTCATATGTGAAGTCGAATTCGCCACTGCTTGTAAACTGTTTACTGTACCCTGGTTTTGCAGCTAACTTCAAGATAGTGTCTCCAGGAGAAGATCAAAAGAAGTTACGCTTCTCTCTCTAACAAAAGTTAATTTTTTTTTAATTACATTTTGAAATTTTTTTTAAATAAAAAATATTAAATTTATGTGATTTATACAAAAAAATATTTTTATTTCGTAGTTAAAAAAAAATAACAAGGCTTGTTTGTTATTGAATAAAAACAAAAAATACCAAAACTTCAATTTACTTACCTAGTAAGTTAGCAAGTAATATTGGAGATATACATAAACTAGTTACTTTCCGACCGAATAACCACTTATTATACCCTTCACCTGTGGTGCACAAGGGTATATATAGCTTTGTCATTCCGTTTGTAATTTCTACAATTTTCATTTCCGACCCCATAAAGTATATATTTTCTGAAAGCTTATGAATAGAGGAGTTGATTAAGCCCTGACCGTCTGTCCGTCTGCCCGTCTGTCCGTGTGTTGGTTGAAATCAACTTTTAGAAGCAACTATATGTTCCTCAGATCTGTATATGGTATCAATCTCTTGGAAATATCCAGGAATGAATCGCTATTGAAATTCAGCACAATCGCCCCATAATTTTCTGAGATATGAGCAAAAAACCACGACCACCTCGTTTTTTACACAATTACAACAACAACATACTTATATACATACATGCAAAAAACATGCCAAAAAAAAAAATAATAAAAAAAATTAAAAAAAAAAATTTTAAAAAAAAATTTAAAAAAATTTTTTAAAAATTTTTATAAAAAAATTTTTTAAAAAAATTAAAAAAAAAATATAAAAAAAAAATAATAAAATATAAATAATATCTTAAATAAAATAAGATAAAATGAGATGAATGGTGATACAAACAATTGTTATTGCATGACTACACGTTGTGAAGGGTATATAAGATTCGGTACGGCCGAATATAGCACTGTTACTTGTTTTTGTTTGAGTTGTCCCAGAAATCATGACCCTCGCTTACAAATGTATTTACAAAAAGCAATCAAATAAGTAGTTATAAATAAAGCTAAATTATAGCGGAATATTTGTATACTGTTGCGATACAAAAAAATATAAAAATTATAATATTGTGCATATTATAATATTTATAAAGTTAATTTAAAGCTAAAAACTACTTAACTGTTTAAAAAAATATATAAAAAGTATTTGCGAAGGTTATTACAAATAGGCATGTATGTATTTAAAAAAAAATTATGTTGTTATGACACTTCATTACTATGTAATGTATAAAATAATGACAACCTATTACACAATTTCAAAAAGATTTTCTCGGATGGTTCTTTTGCAACGTTGTTTAAATTTAAAACCTTTTTCACTACACATGAGCAGGACATTATCCTAACGTTTCGTGATTGAGAAGTACATGCTAAGTAAAGTACGCTCGTCAATAAGACTAGTTAATTTAGAAAATTTTTCTATATCAATTTGACAAACTTATTTAAAGAAAAATTAAGCTCTGATAGAATTTATTATTTAATAATTTCAAAAATATCGTCGTTTAAGTAAAACCCAAATCTAAGTCTTATTTGCTTTAAAGCTTAAATATAAAATGAATGAAAATTTTTACTTGATGTATAAATTTTATCTGGAACTTTTTTTAAATCTAAGGGCCATTATTACAACTTGCCGACAAAGTTCATGTTAATAAAAGGTAACTTTTGTTAACGTGAGCAATAAACTGACCATTAAGTATTTTTCGTTATTACAACCTGCCTGTAGAATAAATTGTATTTATTTTAAAGTACGGCAGCACCAAAGCAAATGCTGAACAAATTTGTTAGTTTTTTAAACCCAAAGTGGCAACGACAAGCAAATAGTAAACAATTCCCTTATACGGTAGAAAATATGGTAACTTTTAATTATAAGCCTCACGTTAAAAGTTAAAGGTAGAGTGATCTTTCTTTTAACTTATCGGATACTTTTAGGTTAAAGTGAAGTTGTAATAACAAAAAACTAGTTATCTGTCCGATAACATCCTAACTTTAGTTATCGGTAAGTTATAATAATGGCTCTAAGTGACGTATGAGCTAAGACTTCAAGATAATTTTTGTCGATGCGTAAATACAAATTAATTTGAGTTTGAAAATTATGTCAGGATTGTATTTTCCAATTTCAAAGCGTTGCCATCACGTTATTTTGGTTTGCTTTATACAAATTTCATGGGCTTAAAAATTTGTGACAGCCGAAAAACGAATTGCAGCTCGTTTTTAGGTTTGACTGTAATATTTTAATTTCTTTAGTCTTGAGATAATTATTAAACTTTTTATAACGAAATTAAATTGTGATAATGAGAGAATAGTTTGAAGTTTGAGGAGAATGCATTTTTTAAACTAGCTAGTAGCTACGGTTTAATTTTCAGCATGTCTGATTGTGCTTCCCAATTAATTTTTTTATACCCTTTACGGAAAGTGTAAGGCTATACATAAGTTTGTCATTTCGAGTGAAATGTCTACAATATTCAGTAACGACCCCATAAAGTATAAATTTTCTAAAAGCTTATAAATAGGAGAGTGAATTGAGAATTGCCTGCCTGTTTGTCTATTCATGTGTATGTTGAAATCAGGGGCTCGCCAAGATCCGTCAGTAGTATCAATACCTCAGAAATATTCGAAAGCATATTGGTATTAAAAATCATACGTTCGCCGTATAACTTTCTAAAGATATGAGAAAATTAACGCGACTGCCTTTGTTTCCCCCCTTATTTTTATTCCACTAAATAAAATTGTTCAGCCCTAGAATAATTTTTAGACACGCTTATGCAATTATATCCATCGCTATTTCTGCTTTATCACCTGTGTACTTGACATTACCTAATTAGCCAACCTAAAAATTACTATGAGTGTGTGTCTTGCTAACATCATATGCAAAAAACTACTAGTGTCGATTAAACAAAATTTTGAATATGACCAGATTTTTGTTTGGCCTATTCCTTAGTAGATTAGTATTTTGTTTTCAGTAAATACTGCCTGAACACACACACAAAGTGCTCTCTAATATTAATTCAAATTTATTTTGCAGTTTATTTGAACTCGCTTATATCCACCTATTGCATACCTACATACAAGTAAGTACCGCGCGGGAAATATTAAAGGATAATTAAATAGAAGGACCTTTAAACAACCAGTTTTTGTATCTATTTAAAAATTTTAATTTAGTCTTGATTACAATGCAGTTTAAATATACCCTTTGCATACTTTACTACGAGATCCGATCTAAGGATTGATGTATTTTTTTAAAAATCCCCCTACAAGTCGTCGCGAAACATTAAAATTATTCTTCTTTTCAGATTCAATTTGCCAAATTTTAGTTGTAGGGTAAAAGAAAAAACGTTTTAATTTGAAGGCCTTTTCAAAGGCCTCCTAACTGGTTGTCATTTATACTGAAAATTGAAATTCGCACACAAACACAAAATACATTTTACACTGAAAGCCGTTCAACAAGAATAACAACAAAACGATATTGCCATCTATCAATCGATTTTTGTTTTTATTATTGTTGCTGCTGTTGTTTTCTGGTCGTAAATAAAAAACAAAAATTACTAAAATGTAAAAACTAAATGTATATATTGAGTGTAGCTGTTGTTGTTGGTTCGAAAGTGTTGTTGCAACAATTGACGTTCTACTAAATTCGGTGACTGCTGTACGAGTAAATGAGTGTATCAGCGGCAATCGTTGCTGGCTGGCAGTTTGTGAATGTCGCAATTTTAATTTTTCCGCAATTGTACGATTTTCAATATTTTTCTTTTGGTATTTTTGTTGTTGTTTTTCATAAATATGTATGTTTGTCCAAGTGTATAGTAAATGCGTCTAATAGCAAGAAACGTAATATTTATTTTTCATATGAGCTGTAGTGCACTTTATGCCTGACTAAAGGATAGATGGTAGAGTAGATTTTAGTATACATATTAATGATGAGTGTGTGCAAGTATCTGTGTTGAATGTAAAGCCTTTTTAGAGTCTAAATCGCACAAATATTTTTTTTATCATTTACCTAATTCGATAAAACAAACTCCACCTGCTTTACAACTTCCCTCTCAGACATACTTAAATACAATTGTATGAAGGGATCGGATCGAGTAACAAAAGTTAGTGGAAAAAGTGTCGATTAGTATTATTTTTATACCCTTCACACAGAAGTGAAAAAGGGTATATATGTATAGGTTTGTCATTCCGTTTGTAATTTCTACAATTTTCATTTCCGACCCCATAAAGTATATATTTTCTGAAAGCTTACAAATAGTGGAGTCGATTTAGCGTTGTTAGTCTGTCCGTGTGTATGTTGAAATCAATCAATCCCTTGAAATCGCCTGGACGCGCGTGAGGTATTAAAATATTAGAAATATTCGGGAGCAGATCGGTATTGAAAATCAGAAAAATCGGTACATAAACAACTGAGATATGAGGAAAAAAACACTACCACCTCGTTTTTTTACAACAAAAAAAAAAATACAACACATACATACAAACGGTGTATACTGGTCAGAGTGAACGTGGTATCGAATCCTAGCTGAGCTAGAAAAAAATTTTTTTTTTATTTTTTCTTTCTTTTTTTTAACATACATACGTGAACTCAATTTATGATTTTACAATGGGATGTTTTTATATATGTATATTATATATGTTTGTATATGTTTGTTTGTACGTATTTCATAAGAGATGAATGGTGATACAAACTCTTGTTATTGCATGACTACACGTTGTGAAGGGTATATAAGATTCGGCACGGCATAATATAGCACTCTTACTTATTATTTTATTGTTACTAAAAGAAATTTCTTGTAATTTTTGTTTTCTTTTTGATAAAATTAATAACGGTTGAAATGTCAAAATCAGCAGTTGTCATTATTTGCTTCGGAGCATATATACACAGTAAATTTTGCTCAAGCTTTTTATAGTGCAAACAAAGTACAGTGAAGCAAATTGCAAATGAATACATTTTGTTGTTGTGTTAAAAAAATAATGCATTTTTGCAACCATTTGCGAGTGAGTACCCTTAATGTAATAAATACTACATTTGCTTACTGATTAATATCTTGTGCTGCAATAAACTCTTTCATCCAAAAAAACGCACATGTACTGATTAACACATGTCGAGCTCAAATGTAAAATAAATTGTTGTTTTTAAATATTTTGCGACAGTTACATGCGCATGTAAAAATATTTTAAATAACAAATTAATATGTAGTGAGGTAGTACATGGCATGCAAAAAAGACACATGTGTGTATGTGGCTTAAAAGCTACATATCGATGCCTTACTTCCTCAACCTCGTAACTTAAAAAATACGTTTTTGACTTTTTCATATCAAACGATTGTTTCATGCTTTAACTAAAAAAGATTAGTAGATTAGATTACTACTAATATACATAAATACAATCAATTCCTTAATAATTGCATTTAAACTTTTAACCAAACACCGAAGTATAAAAAGATGAACCATTTTTTTTTTTCTCTCCTGAAAAATAAGATACGAGGTTGAGGAAGTAAGGCATCGATATGGTAGACATGCAATTGTAAACTGCATGTGAGTGTCCCAAAATATGAAATTACATGGCATGTAGCTAATGTTGCTTTATGATGACGTCAAAATTAAGTTACATTTCATATACTACAGGGCTTTACTTATACATACAT
This sequence comes from Phyto melanocephala, assembly GCA_941918925.1. NCBI lineage: Eukaryota > Metazoa > Arthropoda > Insecta > Diptera > Rhinophoridae > Phyto > Phyto melanocephala. The sequence goes on from OW799237.1 coordinate 111,609,936, forward strand.
ACATACATACATCCATATGAACCCAAAAACTTCACACTTAGTGACACAACATTTAAAATACATTATTTACATACATTCATATATTTGTATATAAGTATGTACATAATTCAGTGTTAAAATTGATGTATGTATTATGTTATGTACGGTTAAATGGTTTAACAAACACAACAACAGTAATTTGTGTATCTATTCGCAATAGATACTAAAAATGGTGAAATATCACACACATACATACATATATAATTTTAAGGACATCCCAAAACTAAATTACAAAACATTTCCAGAACATTTAAATAGAAAGCATAATATGGGTTTACAAAACAATTGTCTGATGTTACCAACTGAAATAAAAGCCAAAGAAACTCAAAGAGGATTGATATCACAATAATTAAAACAATCAAACCTAAACACCTTTAATGTACATAAGTTTTAATTGTGTTAGTAGCAACATTGGGCAAATAAAATTGCATAATTAATAAAACCATTAACGTTCCTTATTCATGCCATTTGATAAATAAATAAATATTATGTATGTATGTATGGAAATAAAATAGAATAAAAGTGGAATATAATTTTCTCTATACATATGTCTGTCTGTCTGTCTGTTGTGGGACATTTTCTTTTGCTTTAGTTATTTGTTCACGATTTTGTCATCTTAACAGAGAAAAATTGCCACGAAAAAAATAATTCAAATGGGAAATACGTTTGTAAAAGAAACAGCAACAACAAAATCATAATAATAAAAAAGTAGCACAAACCAGCAAAAGGAACACAAAAAACACATACTACATAAATACATACATGCATCTAACAATAATAAAATATTATGAAGAAAACGAGTAAAAAAAAGGGTAAAATGAGAGAAAAATAGAAAATACTAGAACACAACAGGACACTCAAGTATTAATACTATTCTTTACGGTTTTCGGTACTATTTCATTAGAAATTTGTTTAATTTCTCGGTATTTTTTTTCACATAATTCAAAAAAACCCTAAGAGGGTACAATTTGTGAAAAAAATTATTCAGAATAAATCATCGATAAATTTTAGATAAATGTCGTAGTTTTTAATAATTTTTTTCAATTTTTAAGCAATTTTGAAAATGTTTTATTTGGACATAAAATTTTATATTAATTTTTTTTGTAATAGTTTTTTTTAAGCTTAAGGTCTTTTCAATTATAAATAAATTTTTGTTCTATTTTATATTATTTGATCAATATTTCGCTACCTCTTTGTGTATCATCATCAGGGGCCGAATTACGGCATTCGATATCGAACGAAAAAAAGAGAATTCTTATTAGAATCCAATACAAAATGTAAGAAAAACTTTCACGTTCGATTGAAATTTCGATCGATATCGAATGCCGTATTCGGCCCCCGGATACGAGTTTTTATAATATATTTATTTTTTTGTGGTTGAAATTTGTTAATCAAACTATAAATTTAAAAAACCAAATATCAAGACACTAAACATTGGTTTTTATTGAAAGGACCTTAAGCTTAAAAAAACTATTACATATTATTAAAAAAGTCAACAACTAATAATTATTAAGTTTTTTTTTGTAAATTTTTGATTTAAATAAAATTTGGTCCCAGCAAAAAACTTCATTACCGAAAAGCGCTTATTTAATTACTTACTTAGTAGGTTTCGTTTTTTCAGTTAATGAGCGCTAATTTCATCCCCACCAAGAACGGCTTAATCATGCACGCCATACAAAAAAATATCTATTAAAAAAAATTTGTCTCCTGTTTTCAACTGTTGAAATAATAAGCAGTACACAAGACATACTTTTTCGTGCTTTCGTATGTAAAAAAATAAGCATTTCCACGAATGAAATGCGGTAAGGGAATGAAGTCTGCAGTGCTGACAAAATTTTAAAAAGAATTGGTTTAGCTAAAAATCTGATATTTATATCTAAGACATAATCACCGATTGAAGAGTGTTGATAATAAAACCATGCTCCCTTAGGTTAGGTTAGGTAGAACAGGCAGCTGTTGTGCAGCTCACTTGGGTCCATTATATTAATACCTCTGTGATACCTGAATAGAATAGAAAGAGAGAACGAGAAGCAGACCAGTCCAGAGTATCTGGCGGGAATCGAACCTGCAACCCCCAGACTAGCAGACCAGCACACTACTGACCGAGGCACCCTAAGGTAGGCCAGACTGCTGGACCGATCTTCTTGAAATTTGCACATAATATAACTAAGACTCTGGTATGATTAATACCATACTTTTTTTACCACGCCTACTTTAACGCCCACTTTTTTTAATTATGTACTTGCATCGATCTGGTTTTTAGTATTTTTCTTCAAATTGTACACAATTTATAGTCCAGCCAATGCAAAAATTAATGTTTGAGAATCGGCCAACATCTATTTTTCATAATTTTAAATATTGAGGCTGACTCAACCCAAGGGACAATTTATGCCTCACCTAAATAACGTAACGACTTCGATGAAATTTTAAACAAAGATAGATCTGCGTACCGTAGAACACATATGGTTAACGTTTTTTGAATGTACTCAGGGTAAGTTAGTCATTTTGATTAAATTAAAAAAAAAATATTTCCTAGAAATAACTTAAATGGCAAAACAACGTTTGTCGGGTCAGATAGTTTCTTTATATAAAAAAAACATTTAAAAAAAGTTTATATGAATTTATTTTGGTTTATTTTTTTCGTTAAAAATTTTTTATAAATTTTCGAAAAAAAAACGTTTTAAATAAAATTTCGATTTATAAAAATTTATCGATTTTTTTTGTAGAAATCTTTTGTTTTAAGCAAATCGAAAGAGAAAATTTAATGTGAAGCAAATGATTTTCAATGATGTAAAGAATAAAAAATAAATAAAATCATTTGCCTGCAGCGTTCGTCATTAACGTTTGCACCGGTTTTGGGTGTAAAAACTAATGGGACATTGATGATTAAAGCATGTTAACCGCACCAAACAGTAATTTTTTTCAGGATATAATTTAGTCGCATGAGGATTGTACTCTCTTGTTTACATACTAGGGTGATCGACTATTCGACATTTTTAAGAAACCGGTTTTCAAATAGTTCGAAATTTAGAATTTAAAAAAACCGGTTGCTTGTCTAAAAATTTAGAAAAAGCCGGTTAACCGGTCGAATACATAAAATATAATTCTTTCTTATACCCATGACAGAGATACATATATAGGTATAAACTAGTTTGTTCTATGGTTTAATTGCATTTCAAGTTTTTAAGCCGAATTATTTTTCTTATTTTACATATGTTTTTGAAACAACAAATAAATTTCTTACAATATTATGGAAGAGTATTTAATAAATTTTTTGATTTTTCGAAATGTGTTGAGTAATAAATAAAGTATGGTACGTTTGGTTTCAAAAGTAAATGAACATAACACTAAAAATGAAAAAAACCGGCTTCTGTGAGTAAACAAAACCGGTGTATTCGACATTCGAAAAATTAACATTTGGAAAAAAACGTCAGCTGAAAGAGTAAAAAATCCGGTTTTTCCACCGGTTGTAAAACCAAATCGATCACCCTATTACATACCCATTAAGTCAAAATGCGCCTCATCCCTGAAGATGATTTGACGATGAAAGTCTGGTTTAAATTTCAGTTATTTTTCAGCCTATCTGCCGACTTAAATTGTTGCACCAGTTGGATTTTATATGGGTGTAGACCAAGCTATTTTCCTAAAATTTTTCAAATATACAAAAATAACCCAAATTGGTGGAGGGGAAAAGCTTCCTAATTTGACAACACGGTAGGAAAAAAAATTTAATTGTAGTTAAAGAACAATGCAGTAAACGAATAAAGAACGATAACGAACGCTACAGCAAAATCAACGAAAATTCTTATACATGAAAAATTAAACGCACAGTCATTCATCTCCGTTCTCTTACAAACGTAAAATACAAGCGTATGTTTTAGCAGCTCCTTTTTAGTGTTGCCAGAATCACACTTTAATATTACACAGGCAAAAACTACAAAATTTCACAAAGTGAGGCAAAAAAAAAAAATATTTAACAAGGGCTTTTAAAAGCCGTTATATCAAAGTCTGATTTTGGTCAATTAAACGAAATTTTATATTAATCACATTAATGATTTTTGTCGCAACAATAAAAGGAAAGCGAGATGCAAAATCAAAATCAAATCCATATTTATTTTATTTGTTTACAAGAATTTACTAAAATAACTCTACAAAATCCAGCTACCGTATGTAAAAATAAAAAGTGAACATCTTTAATTTGTTACCCCTTACGTGAGAATTTAAATCTTATGTAAGTTTCCTATTTATCTATGGTTTAAAAAAGGCATCTGCACAACTGGCTGACATCTGAATTATGTATGTGTCAGGTTATTTTGTGGTCAAATTATAAAAAAAAAATCATAAAAAGTTAACTTACCTTAAATTCTCAAAGAAGTTTTATTTGTCTCAATTGTGGATAGTTACATAAAAATCGGCAACACTACTCCTCACCCAAGCAAAATTGAAATTGAAAAAAAAAACGTTAATAATACAGAAATATGCATATATGTACATGCATACATGCACACATATATATGAATGTTTGAATTGTATATTTGTGGAGCAAAAAACAGTACAGGATTGTAATACGACAACACTAGCAACAACAATTACAAGTCAAGAGCCATAAATATTAAGAGACCAAGAAGAAGCCAACAACTAAAAACTGAATGCCAAACGACATCAACATATTCGACAATAACAATAAGAAAAGGAATACATATAAAGGGTTTATCAATAAAGTCGGTTCACTAAAAATATTTAAAATTAATTGAAATGTTTCCTTAAGCAAGGAATATAAAGCAAATTTTCTTTAAACACACAATTTATTTAAAATTTTTCCTTAATTTTCTAAATCATAAAATTATTATTAGTTTCGCTTGTTAAAGTTCACAATTAAAAACTCTATGCAATAAAGGACCGGTTTAATATAGACTGTTTAAATATGATTTAAAAAACTAAAGAAAAGCAAAAGTAACAACTAAAACATTAAATAATAGTAGAAAAGGAACTTCCATAGCATCAACCGACTGAACTGAAATAAATATAGTGGAAGAACAGCCAACATCTAACCAAACACCTCAACAACAAAAGTCCAATTCCAATTTATTTTAATGCCACACCACATCCATCTTCGCAACACAAAGTACCATCAAACTACAATATATGTACATATGTATGTGTATGGATACATAACCATATCTATAAGAACCACCGACAAACATACAATACTTACATAAATATTTTTTTTATATGTTTACAGTACCGTGTAATTTAAGTACATTAAACATTTCTGAATTTTTTTGTTTTCAAATCCGCCACCAAAAAATGGTGTAGGGGTATATCCATTTTGTCATTCCGTTTGTAACACATCTAAATATATATTTTACAATCCATAAAGTATATATTTTCCTGGTCCTGGTTTCATTTTATGACGATCTAGCTATGTCCATCCGTCTGTCCGCCTGTTGAAAGCACGATAGAGCTTGAACCGAAAAAGTTAGGGGGCTCAAATCAGTGAAACAAGCCGAGTCAAAATTTATGGCGGCGTCAGCAAAACATTTCAAACAAAAAATTAACGGTAATAAATTTCTGAATTTTTTATATCTGTTACGAACCAAATTTCTTATTGAGTCGACTGAAGCCGATCAAAACGGCTACTTTCTTGAACCGTTTTAAGCCGACAAAAACGGTGGCTACGTGGATATTGAAAAATAAACTGGCGGCGGCGCGCCGTCGACTATGAGCAGACCGTCTTGTATCACTGGCTCAAATTTTGCCAGAATATTTCTTATACACAAGGTTTGTTTGGTATTGAAAATGGGCTAAATCGGTATATTAGGAAGAGAGTTATAGCTCGTACTGCAAGAGTAGGTAAAAAAAGCCATGTCCTTCCAACATCGAATAAAATGCAATTGCGTCTTAACGTATTGGCGTAGGCGTAGGTGAAATTTCGAATGTATATTTCCGTGAAATCAATCCCTAAAAATTGCTTAAATCTATACATTACGAAAGAAGTTATAGATCGAAATGTACGAAAATTTATACCGCGCAGTGTATTTTTCGGTATATTTAAAATTTAAAACGTCATTAACCCTATAAAATTAGATGTACGATGCTGAAATTTTGCAAACATTGTTGTTTGGTCAAAGGCTTTGTACTAACCGAAAATTAATGTGACACGCCCACCTCCCATGCAACGTTTTATCGCAAATTCATAAAATTTTTCTATAAATAAAGATAATGGAAGAATAAAAGACTATATTGAAATATCTAAGTTGAATTTATTAGCAGTAACTACTTTGGCACGCCCAAAGATCATAAAACAGACAGACATAAAAGTATGATGATGAAATTTCGCACATATAACTTCCTGGTTAACTATTTAAATAACCCGAAATTAAAATATCCTAATCTCAAAGTGATGAAACTTCCAGCAGTTTGCCTGCAGAAAATTCTGATTCAGATTTATCATTCTTTGAAGATAACACTGCCGATTAAAAATCTCTATAGTAAAAAAATTAAAAAAAGCGATCGACATATGAGGAGCCGCAGAACAAAAGGTGCTTTTTCGCATTTCGCGAAAAATTGGTTTTTTGGTATTTTTATAATATTTAGGTTGAAATCTTGTAGAAACAATCAAGTTTGCATTATTATTATTTTTTTTTACAAAGTAAATGGGTTCTACAAAATTTATGCTTAACAAAAGGTGCTTTTTTGATTATTTTTTATCAAAAGGTGCTTTTTTTGATTATTTTTTATCAAAAGGTTCTTTTCCATAATCTTTGTGTAGTTTCACTTTTTACTTTAATGATCAAACCAAACTACAGTTAAAGTAAAATTAATCAGATGTTAAAGTCTTTGTGGAAAGTCTTTTAATAAAACAGTTTGGTAAAGACTGGAGTGAAAATCAGTCATTATTTTGTTACAAGAACATTTTGTATAACCAGGATAAAGGTATGGAGGATTCAATAGACGAAAATGTTGGATGTTCTTGCCTAGAAGAAGATGTTGGAACAAGAGTTTAACTTTAACAAATTTTATATGTATTTAATTTAAGGCTAAGAAAGAAATGTTTAAGTTGCAATTTATTTAATAAAACGACAAAAATTATATACTTAATTTAACATTTTTTAATATATTAGATCAGGTTTAACCACATTCAGTCAAAATTTTATCGTCATTTATGTGTATTCGCATTACAAAATATACTTTTTCCTTCTATTAACAGAACGTGCTTTTTTACTTTTTTTAACAAAAGGTGCTTTTTTGCTTTCTTTTTTACAAAAGGTGCTTTTTCCGAAATAAAAATGGAATTATATCAAACTTCCTTAATATTTAATAGGGTGACTTATGACAGTTAGATGCATCTGTAGATAAGTAAAATACTTGTTAGCATTTGCAGGTTCTTGCAGTTTTTTAAAGTGGCGAAAAAAATAAATCTCAATTTCCCAAAAATTTTAAATGAGCGAAAAAGCACCTTTTGTTCTGCGGCTCCTCATATGCAAAAGTCCTACAAAAGCTCACAATATAAAATGTTATGATATGTACACATATTATAAACCAAATGGATCTTTTTAGTTCTTGGGGGCCAAGTGAGGAGTATATCCGCATACTTTATATTAATACTTATTAACAAAATTACCTACAAACGTTGTTAAAACATTTTTATGATTTAACTGCAACGACTTAATGGCGAAAATTCATGGCAAATTAATAATATATATTTAAAAATATATTAAAACAACAAAGAAGGTTAAAAAAAATATCGCAAAACAATCGCATTAGAAAACACATACAATTGAATTATGATCGAGTTAATGAGTGATCATTGGTGCGAGGGGATATGGCTAACAAAATTTATAGACTAACGGCATTACATACAATTCAAAGATACAAATTGTATAAGAAAGAAACCAATAAAGCCACTAAATGTAAATACAGACATAATAAACATAGACCAATACATACATATGTATGTATGTATGTACATGAACATATAAAAATGTTATTCATTCATTTTCAAAATAAATTTTCTTTTTGTTTTCAATTACACATTGGCACTTCATTAAAAACAACGCATAATTTTTCTGTCCCTGTCTGTCATTTCTATTGTGGTGGTGTACTCTGGTAGTGTTGCCGGAAAGCAAATAATTTAATATAAATGAATTTTTAAATACATATACAGTGCAACCTCGCTAAACGCAACTAACGCTGGGTCTCCACGTAGCTATTTTCATTGCTTAGCTTAAGCAAAAACGTCGGCAGAATAACGGCACTTTATTGCTAAGGTATGATTATTTTCACTGGGTGGAGAACACGACACAAATAATTTATTTTTATAATTTAATATTTTTGTTTTAACTTTTATGAGTTTTTTTGGAATACCTCACTCTTAATTATTATAAGGTAAAATTATTTTAATTTTCCTTTGTTTCTGCAAAGAAAAACATAAAATTCAAAGAAAATTAAACGATTTTGACAGCTAATTGCGGCAATAATTGATCAAGCAATCAGCAGAGCAATGATTGCGCAATAAATTGCTACATATGGCAATTTGCGGTCTACACCTTGCAATTTCTATGGACGCAATCAAATTTGGCAATTGCGATAATAAATATTGCTACGTGGAGACCCCGGGTTATAAAAATTTTGGCCATTGCTAAAACTGAGGTTGTTGCGATAACCGAGTATCAATTTTTTAGGGCGCAAATTTTCTTTGATGGTTTAATATGGCTTCATAAACCACTTGTACAAATCCTTTTCCATTTTTGGATATTCACAAGTTTGTAACGAGTTTTTTTAATGCAACTTCATTTTTTTAATTCTGGATATTGTTGATTTCTGCACTTTATATTTATCACTTTTACAGATATTCCCCTTTCAAGCTTATTACGAACATCACTTTTTTGTTAAATTCAAAGTTTTACAAATTTTGTAATCACCAACATTATATTCAATGGAAATAGAACAACCTTTCACGAAAAACGATTCTTTTAACTGTACATAGCTACAAAAAACAAGTGCAACACGCATATTTAAGTATTCTTGGAATAGCGGCAAATCTAAAACTAAAAAATCTAAATCAAAATTATGTAAATAAAAATGAAAAATGATCATTTTGGGAGGAAATTTGCGATAACTGAGGTTTTTTTTATACCCTTCACACAGTGAAAAAGGGTATATATAGGTTTGTCATGCCATGTGAAATTTCTACAACTTTCATTTCCGACCCCATAAAGTATATATTTTCTGAAAGCTTATGAATAGGGGAGTCGATTAAGCTCTGTCAGTATGTCCGTCTGTCCGTGTGTGTGTTGAAATCAACTTTTTGAAGCCCCCCGAAATCGCTTGGACCCGGCTGAGGTATTAAAATATCAGAAATATTCGGGAGTAGATCGGTATTGAAAATCAGAAACATCGGTTCATAAACAACTGAGATATGAGCAAAAACCCACGACCACCTCGATTTTTTTTCACAAAAACAACATTACAACAACAACATACATACATACAAACTTGTATATTAGTTAAAGTAAACGTGGGATCGAATCCCAGCTGAGCCAAAAAATTTTTTTTTATTTTTTTATATTTTTTTTTTTAATTTTTTTTTATTTTTTATTTAATATATTATTTATATTTTAATTATTTTTTTACATTTTTTTTTTATTTTTTTTTTGTTTTATATTTATTATTTATATATTAATTATTTTTTTTTTAATTTTTTTTGTAGTTTTTTTTTTAATTTTTATTTTTTTATTTTTTTTTAACATTCATACGTTAATTTTTAATTTTACAATGGGATGTTTTTATATACATATGTATGTTTTTTATATGTATGTACGTATTTCATATGAGATGAATGGTGATACAAACTACTGTGTTTGCATTACTAAACGTTGTGAAGTGTATATAAGATTCGGCATGGCCGAATATAGCACTCTTACTTTTTAAAGTTGCGTTAACTGAGTCAACAATGCAAACAATTTACGCGTTAAGCGAGGTGGCACTGTATTTATTTAAGGACCTTCATAAATCTAAAAATTGATCTGATTTATTTTTAAATTAGAAAATTTAGAAAACATATGTGGAAAATATTCTGTAAAACAATTGTTTTTTACAAATCACAAAAATTAATATACAAAATAAATAAAGAATTAAAAATATATATTTTTTTTTTGTAAACTAAAATTAGTAAAACTAAATATAATTTTCTTTTTTTTTTTTTTTTGTTAAAAAAAATAAAATTTTTCAGATTATTCTTTCATATATCACAATTAAATAAAAAAAAAAAATTCTTTGTTACAAATAAAAAAATGTTAATATGAACTCAAGCCTGCATTAAAAAAAAGTATTAATAAAAATTCAATTTCTAAAATCAGTTGGTAAAAATATTAGGGATTGAAAATATATTAAAAAGTTTACATTGAATAAATTTTATACTGATCAAAAATTTACACAAAAAATTCTATAAGTCACTAAAATTTTTTTTTTAATTTAAATTTATAGAGGTAATCAATTTAAGCAACTTAAGCAAATTTATTTTTTTTTAAGAAATCAATTTTTTTAAATTCGAATTATTGTGTAAATCAAAAATAATTATTTAAATTGAAATTTTTCTAAAAAAATAAATACATATCGAAAACTTTTTATAAAAAAAAAATTTATTAGAATTTTTCCATATATCAAAAATGTATTCAACAATTTTTTAAGATAAATAAATAAAATGAAAAACAACAAGTCTTTTTTTTATTTTATTTAAACTTGTATATGTAAATTAAAATATAATAAAAAATTATTATACCACAAATTAAAATATATATATATTTAAAAAAATAAATATAAACTATAAATTAAACAAACAAAACATAAATACTCGTATCCTGATTATGCTACACAATGAAGTAGCCAAATATCGATAAAATACAGTAGACTCGCGGTAATAAAAACACTGCCTTACGTGAACACCGGATGAACATAATTTTTTTTTTACACTGACTACTCTTGTAGAGTAAAGTGAGACAGTGAGAAAGCATTATAACGTGAACAAATTTGTCGATTATCCAAATCGTTTTCATAAAAAGGGGTATCCCCGTAAGTTATTGCACAGGTTTAGTTTAGCTGCTGATTTAGCATGATATAATCTAAAGTTTTTCGTGAAAAATGTCACAAAAAACTACCAAAATTTTAAAGTTAAACTTTTTGTGATTGGAAAGGCAAAAAATCCTCGCTCTATTAAAAATTTTTGATCTGCTGTGGACTACAATTGCTTTAAATCGTAATGGATGACAGCTGTCATTTTTAAAAATTGGTTTAACTATTAATGGACGCTATTGGCTATTAAAATTCAGCTTGGCAACGTCTTGAAAAGAAAACAATAGCAAAATGCTGGCTGAACATTTTAAGCTCTTTAGGAGATTAAGAAGACTGTGAAGAGGATATACCGTTAGCTTTTTTTAGAAAATTATTTGTTCAGCAATTAAAATTTAAAAATTAAAAAATTATCCAAAAAAAGGTAACACATTTTTTAAATTAATTTTAACGTACTTTTTTTTAACCTTCGTCAACACGAACAACTTCGCAAACGTGAACACGCTCAGTTTTTAATAGTTCACGTTACCGCGAGTCTACTGTATATCAAAATAGGTACAAATAATTTTTTTATTATTGAAAAACCTTAAGCTTTAAAAAACTATTACATAATATAAAACAAATTTTTAATTAGTTTAAAATGCATTTTTTTACAATAAAGAAAATTTAAAAAAACTAACTTCCACCAGATAAAATTAAAAACATTGGGCTAAAAATTTTCACTAATAGAAGTTTTATTAAAAATTTTTTTTTAAATAATTTCATTATTTTAAAAAAAAATGTTTGCAAATTTTTTTTGAAAATTTGTGTATTTAAATTGAAAAATTGTACTAAGTTTATTTATGACAATTAAAATAAATAAATTTCTTTATAATAAACGAAATTTAACAAGTAAAAGTGCTATATTCGGTCGTGCCGAATCTTCTATACCCTTCACAACGTGTAGTCATGCAATAACAATTGTTTGTATCATCATTTATCTCATATGAAATACGTACATACATACATATAAAAAACATACATATATAAAAACATCCCATTGCAGAATTATAAATTGAGTTTACGTATGTGTTTCCAAAAAAAAAATATATATAAAAAAAAATTAAAAAAAAATAAAAAGTATTAAAAACAAAAAAAAATTAAAAAAAAATAAAAAAAAAGTATTAAAAACAAAAAAAAAATAAAAATATTAAAATAAAAATTAAAAAAATAAAAAATTTTAAAAAAAATAAAAAAAAATATATAAAAAAAATAATACAAATATAAATAATATATAAAATAAAAAAAAAATTTTTTTTGGCTCAGCTGGGATTCGATGCCAAGTTTCCTCTAACCAGTATAAATGTATGTTGTTGTTGTAATTGTGAAAAAAACGAGGTGGTCGTGGTTTTTTTTCCATATCTCAGAAAGTTATGGGGCGATTGTGCAGAATTTTAATAGCGATATTTCCAAAAGATTGATATCATACTCAGATCTAAGGCACATATAGTTGCTTCTAAAAGTTGATTTCAACCAACACGGGTAGACAGACAGACGGTCAAGGCTTAATCGACTACTCTCTTCATAAGCTTTCAGAAAATATATACTTTATGGGGTCGGAAATGAAAATATTAGATATTACAAACGGAATGACAAACCCTGTGCACCACAGGTGAAGAGTATAAAAAATTAACTTAAATCAGAATATATTTCCTTACTGACAACATATACATGGTTTGAAAAATCTCATTAATAGACGTTTTATGAAATATATAGGTATTTATTATATATTATATTTAATACATTACAAAAGATTTATTAAAAGCATTCTATAAATCATAAAATTTATTAAAAATTTTCTACAAATCAAAAACTTAAAAAAATACGTAAAAATGTATACGTATATGTGTGTATATATATATTATATGTAAACTTTTATTAAGGAGAATCTTTTTTTAAATGGGAACACGGAAAATAAATCTAAATTTTTTATTTTTATTAAAAATTTTTTTATAATCGAGTTTATCAAAAAAAAAATTGAAAGTATTCATTAAGCATTAAAATTTTATGTAACTTTAACATTCCGTTTATGCTAAATTAATTAATTACTTCGGCAACACTGATACCGTTCACCTCTAAATGCATGATAAAATAAAGTTTATAATCAGTGCTGCCACAACAAAAAAATTTTTACAACCAAAATTCGCTTTAAAAGTTACCAAATAAGAAAAAAATAACCAAATTTCAATATGTAGTATTTTTATTAAAGAACATTTAAAATGCATACATATGGATAGGGTATAATAGTTTGAGATCATAGATTTACTTATTAAAAATTCTTGACTTGCAAGCAATAGAGCAATGCGTAACCTTAATCAGCTTCCGACTTTCTCGTTTAGTTTTCCGTTTTATTGTTGAATTTTGTTTTTCTTCACACATTTACTTTTTGTATTTGACAGCGGAATAGTATTTTTACACAAGCAACAACTTACGTGCATATTCTTTATAAAAATTTACTTTGTAAAATCTTTTAATTGAATGTTGCCGCCATTACAAAAGACATGTTGCGACATTGCGATCATTTAGTAAAATTAAAAAAAAATTATAAAAAAAAAGTATTGTAAACAAGTGAGTGGCAATCAAGGCGAATTCATAATAAGTGGCTGCACTAGCGATTTTAGTCACAGCTGTTTTATTTTCAGTTGCCCTGGTAGCAATACTTAAAATTGAAGAACATAAAATCTTAAAAATTATAACATAAAAAATGTGTACATGTGTATTATTATTTTGGAAAAAAATAATCAAAATGAGAAAAATATTCACATCTCCACATTAAAGAAAAAAATAACCACTTTTGGTTAGAAATAACCAAAAACGGCAGCCCTGTTTATAATGTATCTAAACGATTTGTTTATGCCTGCGAACATTTTATCATTCGGGTTTTGTGAATGTCATACAAATGTTTTAAATTTCGTTTTGAAGGCGATGCAACGAAAATCGACGAAGTTGTGAACACAGAAAAAACAAAAACATAAAAATGCGTTAAGAAAAAGTAATACCTATGTACTGTTAAAGCAGATTTTCTGGCATTTTTTTTTAACAACTAATTGTTGTGAGCATAGCGTGTGAAAAAATGGCTTAAAGTAATGCACGTTATTAAAAAAAAAACACAATTTTTGTCTGCTGACTTAAGTTATTTTTCCTGTTGTATGACAGTATATGTATGTATATCTTCACACTATTTACATACATATGTTCATATGTAAGTATGTATTTATGTTTATATAAATATGCATGTATAATTTGATAGAAAATTATTACTGGAAATTTTTCAATAATTACCAAATGCATGTAAGCATACCTACATACAAACATAAATACATACATACATACATGCATACAAATTAATTTACATATGGGTCACATAAAATGCAAAATAACGTAGGTACCCTATAATCAAAACCAAAAAAGCAAACTTGATCAAGACAATTCTAAACAAGTAAGAGCGCTATATTCGGCCGTGCCGAATCTTATATACCCTTCACAACGTGTAGTCATGCAATAACAGTAGTTTGTATCACCATTCATCCCATATGAAATACGTACATACATATAAAAAACATACATATATGTATAAAAACATCCCATTGTAAAATTATATATTTACGTATGTATGTTAAAAAAAATAAAATAAAAAAAAAATAAAAAAAAAAAAATTTAAAAAAAATTTTTTTTTAAATAATTAAAATATATATCTATATATATAAAAGTGAAACTCTGTGTGTGTGTGTGTGTGTGTGTGTGTTAGCTATAGACTCCGAAACTGTAAAACCGATCGGGCTCAAACTTTGGCAAGTTGTTGTACATATACCAGGGAGTGTTTATGGGTGCAAAAAAGTGGGCGGAGCCACGCCCATAAAAATTTGTTATCAGTTTTAGCTACTTGCACTTGACCGATTTTTCTGAAACTTTGCACACATATCGAGCTGCCATGACTAAATAATTTCGTGATAAGAAAAGTGGGCGGGGCCACGCCCCTAAAAAAGTTTTAATTTTGAGGTACTTGCACTGGACCGATTTTTCTGAAACTTTGCACACATATTAAGCTGTCGTGACTTTATAATTTTGTGATTAAAAAAGTGGGCGGGGCCACGCCCATAAAAAAAGGGTACAATTTTGAGGTACTTGCACCAGACCGATTTTTCTGAAACTTTGCACACATATTGAGCTGTCATGACTAAATAATTTCCTGATTAGAAAAGTGGGCAGGGCCACGCCCATAAAAAAAATTTTAATTTTGAGGTACTTGCACTGGTCCGATTCTTCTGAAACTTTGCACACATATTGAGCTGTTATGACTTTACAATTTCGTGATTAGAAAAGTGGGCAATGCCACGCCCATAAAAAAATTATAATATTTAGGCTTTTGCACTTGATATTCAATTAAAGTTCAGAATGCATTTCGATTCATTAAGGGGCGTAGCAACGCGCGCCGGGTTTGGCTAGTAATAAATATAAAACAAAAAAAAAATATTTAAAAATAAATAAAAAAAATTAAAAAAAATAATAATAAAAATATAAATAATATATTACATAAAAAATAAAAAAAAAATATAAAAAAAAATTACAAAAAAAAATTTAAAAAAAATAAAAAAAATTTTTTTTGGTTCAGCTGTGATTCGATGTCACGTTTTCTCTAACCAGTATACACGTTTGTATGTATGTATGTTGTTGTTGTAATGTTGTTTTTGTGAAAAAAAAATCGAGGTGGTCGTGGGTTTTTGCTCATATCTCAGTTGTTTATGTACCGATGTTTCTGATTTTCAATACCGATCTACTCCCGAATATTTCTGATATTTTAATACCTCACCCGAGTCGAAGCTATAACGGGGAGTTGATTTCAACATACACACGGACAGACTGACAGGGCTTAATCGACTCCCCTATTCATAAGCTTTCAAAAAATATATACTTTATGGGGTCGGAAATCAAAATTGTAGAAATTTCACACGGAATGACAAACCTATATACATATACCCTTTTTCACTGTGTGAAGGGTATAAAAACAATATTATTTTTTTGTTAACTTTTTTACATTTAAACATTAACTCAAATTATTCAAGCTTCAACGGGGTTTACACCTTATAAAACTAATTTAATTTAAATTATTGTATAAAGAGTTAAATTAAATCTACACTATTTTGAGTTAACATTAAAGCTTAAAATATGTTTCAGAATCCAAACGATTACTTTGAGTAAAAAGTTTATTTATGCTTTGTTATTGTAACAAGAATAAATTGCACACAAAACGTCCACTTATTTATTCAATTAATTCCATATAGGTAGAAAGTAATATAAGACAACAATACGATTTAAAACGATCGTTTGAATTGTAACTTGAATTCTCATTCATTTTTCATTTGTAGTAGGAAGGTACCTAAATATTTTCTAATTTTCCATCATATAAACTAAAATAGGCAACAAGTGTATTTAAAATTTACTGGTTAAAATTAAAAAAACTTTTACAACTGGCACACATTTTTATCTAAAAAATCTCAATACCTATAAGTAATAAAGTATCTCTCAATATATATAGGTACCTATTAGTTCGATTAAACAAAACCTTTTTAAAACGTTATTTTTTAAAATCTTTGAAAACATAAAAACGAAAAAAATAAACAAAAGTCAAATGCCCTTTAAAATATGTATATTACACAATTAAAAAAGCCTAAATTTAGCCTTATAGGTAATAAAAATATAATTGGCTTATTAACAAGGGTGTCCTATTGACATAATTTCCAAAAAATGTAAAATCCTAAAATAGGTACCTAGTTTGAGTTGTCTGCTGTAAGATTTTCAGACCTTTCTAAAATTTGTGTGAATTAGCCAAATATGTATACGAGAATAAATACCTATAATAGGTACAAAGAATTAAACCTGATTTAAATAAGCAAAGATCAAGTATTTTGAAAAAAAAATACATTACATTACTTCTTTACCTTTGTAAAATTGAATTTGTATGTATTAAAAATAAAGTTTAAAAAATTAATTATAAATAGACGAATTTGTCGGAAAAAAATTCAACAATAAACGTCTATTAAAATAAGAGTTTTTTTTTAATTGAATAAAGAATTAATAAGCTCTAATCTTTTAATTATTTATTAAAACTTTTTTATAGATATGAAGATATATTAGATAATTCGTCCACAAATCAATGTTTTAACGAGAAGTACTTATGTTTGTTGTTGTGTGTTTGTGGGTCTGGTTCTTTTTGTCCTTACTTATGTAAATAAAACACTTTTTATTTATTTAATTTCAGTTTTGTTCTAAGTTATTGTTTTTATTTTACTTTTGTTTCTTATTTATAATAAATTTTAATTTATACTATTTTACATGTTATTATTTTTGTCACTATTTGTTGTTTTTGTTATTCACTTGAGCACTGTTTTATGTTGATTGTTAGAGTTTAAGAATGTTACTGCCGCTGCGTAGCGGTTAACAAAAATTGATAGGCAAAAATTAAGGAATTTAACAGTGGCAAACAAAAGTGAACAAGGATTGTGAACATTCCGGCCCCCATGAGTCGGTGTAAATTAGTGCAGCTTAGTCATTGGTCCAACGAAGTATATACCAAGGCAGTAAATTGTTGTATTTGATGACTACCTGGTCGTTGGTTTTTTGGCAGTTGTTGTGAGTCTTCCATTTATATCTGCGGTGTGCGTCGGTTAGGTACTCGTATTTCCATCTTTGGCAAAATAAGTGGTGAATGACCTTTAAACGTTTCCAGCGGTTGATGAGAGTCCGATTTTCACTGCTTGCATCAGGTTCGGCTTTGGTCAATAATGAAGAACCAATAAGGAAATGTCCAGGGGTCAATGGGTTAAGATCGTTTGGGTCATCGCTAGCAGGACTTAAGGGTCTAGAGTTAAGGCATGATTCTATTCGAGTTAAAATTGTAGACAGCTCTTTGAAAGTAAATTTCATATTCGGCATTAATTTTTTCAAGTGAGTTTTGAAAGACTTCACACCGGCTTCCCAAAGTCCGCCCATGTGTGAGGCTCCAGGAGGGATGAATTTCCACTCAATATTTTGATGACTATACTGTTGAATTAATCTGTTTTGAAGAGTTTTAATAAATTCTAGACGATCTTTTTTGATTAGTTCTGCTGCTCCGACGAAGTTTTTCCCATTGTCTGAGTAAATGAGAGCTGGACATCCACGCCTTCCAATGAAGCGTTACAAGGCTGCTAAGAATGATTGGGTCGATAGGTCGCTTGCTGCTTCCAAATGTATGGCTTTGGTAGCGAAGCATACAAAAATGCAGACGTATCCTTTTGTGATAAGACAGGCTCTTCCGGTGAAGTTTCTTATGTCAAAGGGTCCTGCGTAATCTATGCCAGTAGTAGCAAATGGTCTAGATAAATTTGTACGTTCGGGTGGTAATGACGCCATAATTTGGGTTTGGGCATGTTTTTTGTATAGGACACAAGATTTGCAATGATGAATTACGCTTTTTATCAAATGTTTTAGTTTAAATATCCAATATTCTGTGCGGATGATTCGAGTCATAAGTTGATTACCGCCGTGTATGGTAATTTTATGTGTAAATTCAACTATTAAACGTGACAGTTTGGAACTATGAGGCAGCAATATTGGGTGACGTTCGTTGTAAGTCAATGCTGGTGATTGAACTAGTCGACCATTAGCTCGAATAATATCATTTTGATCTATAAAGGGGTTTAACGACAAGATACTGCTTTTAGAGTTGATGTTTTGTTTTGCTTTTAAAAGCCTATGCTCTTCGGGAAAGTAAGTTCGTTGAGTTAAGACAATAAGACGATTTTTAACTGATTCCATTTCGTCTTTTGTTATTTCTGGCGACGATATTCGAAGATGAGTTCTATTACGGCCTGTATTTCTCCAAAATCGCAACGCATACGCGAGTACCCTGTAAGCGCGTGATAGGTTTGAGAATCGATTTAAGGGATCTTCATATGTCGTGGTTGTAAACGTTTTTACCGATTTTGCTTCTATTTTTGTTTCTTCGGGTTTAATCGGAGAAGGCCATAGATTTTTTGGTAATTTAAGCCAGGATGGTCCAAACCACCATAAATTGTTAGTTTCCAACTCTTGTGGAGTGCAACCTCGGCTGGCGATATCTGCTGGGTTTTCTTTGGAGTCAATATGTTGCCAATTTTGGTTTCCAATTTTATCTACTATTTCAGAAACACGGTTCCCGACAAAGGTATTCCAAGTGCAAGGTGGTTTCTTTAGCCAGGCCAACACAATAGTTGAATCAGTCCAATAGTATGTGTTGATTTTTCTATATGGAAGATTTGGTAAGGTTGCTGATGCAAGGTTTGCCAGCAAGACGGATCCACAAAGCTCTAAACGGGGTAATGAAATCTGTTTTATGGGAGCTACGCGTGTTTTTGAAGCCAGTAGAAATGTGTATATGGTTGAGTCGTCAGATTGTATTCGGACGTAAAGAGTCGCAGAATATGCTTTTTCTGACGCGCCACTAAACCCGTGAATTTCAACTTGACAATCTGGGGTATATTGAATCCAACGAGGAATTTTTAAGGTATTGATGGCAGAACAATTTTTTACAAATTTTTTCCATTTGAGACAAACTATGGGCTTTAATATATCATCCCAGTTGATTTTATCTAACCAAATCTCTTGCATGATTAATTTCGCGTCTACAATTACTGGTGCTATCCATCCACAAGGGTCAAAGAATTTTGCAATAGTAGATAAAACTTCTCTTTTGGTGTAGATTTCTTTGAATTCGATTTCTGGTGCAGTGAATGTAAAGGAGTCTGACGAAATTTTCCATTTTATCCCAAGAGTCTTTGTTCCGGCGTTTTCTGACAAATTTAGCCAATCGAGCGGTAAGAGGTTTTCAATTGGTAAATCCTGAATTGCTTGTGGATCATTTGACGTCCATTTCATCAGCTCAAATCCTGCAGATTTTAAGACGGCTATTAGTTCATTTTTAGATTTTATGGCATCGTTCAAAGTGTGTCCTCCAGCTAAAACATCATCCACATACATATTTTGTTGTAAAATGGTTGATGCGAGAGGGTGTGTTGTTTTGACATCTTCGGCTAATTGAAGCAGTGTCCTTATGGCCAGAAATGGTGCGCAATTAACTCCAAACGTTACAGTTAGGAGTTCATAATCCTCAATAGGATCACTTGGAGATTTACGAAACAATATTCGTTGGTAGGGGGTTTGAGTTGGGTCAATAAGTATTTGACGATACATTTTTGTTACATCGGCGTTGTAAACCAAACGATAGAATCTCCACTTTAATATCAGAAGAACAAGATCTTGCTGAAGGATGGGTCCTGGGTATAAAATGTCATTAAGACTATTCTTATTTGACGTCGGGCAAGAGGCGTTGAAAACTACTCTAAGTTTCGTTGTCAGCCTTTCTGGTTTTATTATTGCGTGATGCGGCAGATAATAATTGGGTGCCTTATTTATATCCGAGGCGGAGATCTTTTTCATGTGTCCCAACTCTAAATATTCTAAGATGACTTCATCGTACTGTTTTTTGAGGTCGGGTTTCTGTGTGAGTATGCGCTCCATTCTCATAAACTGTGCCATGGCAATATTTCTAGAGGTACCTATCTCTTTGCCGTTTTTAAAGGGTAGGGTAACTATATACCTTCCTGAGTTGTTTCTACGTGTTGTCGATTTGAAATTGTTTTCGCAAAATGTGTCCTCATCTGACCTCAAAATTTGTTTTGGGGGTTCCTCCACCTCCCAAAAGCGTGTGAGCATGTGGTCAAGGGACGATGTGTTAAGCAATGAAATCGTTGATTTCGTATTTGATGGTGTAGAAATTGGTCCCCCCACAATCCAGCCAAATACTATTTTTTGTGCCAAAAGGGAGCCAATAGACCGCATCGGTGTTTCCATGCAATAGATTGAGGGGCCTAAATCGAGGCCTATTAGCAGGTCGATGGGTCTACTTTTATTGAATTGAGGATCTGCAAGTTCTAATTTAGCAGTCTCATTGAAATGTTGCAAATCTAAGGTTTGTGGTGGTAAATTAGATGGTAGGGTCTTTAGTACGGGAGCCCATACTTCTAATTTAAAGTTTTTATCTACCCTTGAGCAAAGGTTAAATAAACAGGCTTTGTTTGAAGTTTCGGAAATGTTCTGATTCAAACCTGTTACATGAACTAAATTTCGTTTAGTGGGTAGATTTAATCGGTTTTTCAATTTGTCCGATATGAAGGTTGACTGAGATCCAGGATCGATGATTGCTCTTGCCTGACATCTTTCGCCTCTTATTTCTATGTGCACAATAGCAGTGAATAACAATGTTTCTCGCTCGGTGGGAGATTGACAAAGTTGTTTATTCTTTTGTAGGGTCAAGGATGTAATATTTGGGATAGAATTATTGGAAGTTGATGTGGGTGTGGACTGTATATTGTTGATTCGTGCTGCGGAGCTTGTACTGGGACGAATTGCAACACTATTTTGATTTGTAAATTGGGCTTCTGAACCCTTATGTAATAAAGTATTGTGTCTTTGATTACATAATCTGCAATTAAATCTGCAATTAAATCTGCTTTTACATTCCCTGACACTGTGGTCTATAGAGAGACAATTATAACATGAGTTAGTGACTCTTACAATGTGAATTCTATCACTCACATTTTGTTCTAAAAATTTTGGGCATGATCGCAGATGGTGACACTCTTTACAATGTTGGCATTTTTGATTTGTGTCATTTTTCTGTACCCTAGCTGATGAAAATCGTTTTCTATCTTTTGACCCATTTTCGATGTGGGTCGTATGAGTATGAAAAGTGTTTATACGTTTTTGTCTAGCCAATGAATTGGTATTTTCCTTTTTCTGTAAGTAAGGCTTGCTAGTTGAATGTGTAATGGCCGCTATTGACTCTAAAGTCTTAGAATTGTGTGTTAGAAATGTGTTAAATTGTTCCCATGTTGGAACTTTTGTAATTTCCTGGAGAGAATTTTCAAATTCTTTTAAAAGAGTTCGGGGTAGCTTTTTTGAGCAAATGTATACTAAAATGGGGTCCCAAGTGTCAGTTCCTACACCTAGGGCATTTAACGCCTGAATACATCCATTAACTGTCCGTTGTAATAGTTGAATAGATTGGCCTGATTCTTCGCTAACGTTCGGAAGATCAAACAAAATCTTTAATTGTTCATTGACTTGAACCCGATTGTTCTCGTATTGATCGACGAGATTTTTCCAGGCTATGTCGAAACCTTCATTGGTTAATGGGGCATTTGAAACAATTTTTCTAGCATCTCCTCCTGTCTTTTGTATCAAATGAAACAATTTCTCAATTTTGCTAAGACGAGTATTTTTTATATATAGCGCCGAAAAAAGGTCACGAAAAGTTGGCCATGTTACAAAATCTCCAAAAAATATATCTGTGTCACATGGTGGTAGTCTAACAAACGAAATATCATTATTTTCTATCGACTCAGAATTAACCGTTGAAATTCGCTCTTGTTTATTTTGATCACTATTTAGGGTCAATAGTATCTGAATATTCGAGTTAATTATTCCCAAACAATGTTTGTATGCTTTAAGAGCTGTGTGATAGCGTTCACGAAGTTTAATTTTATCTATTGGTTTTTCAGCGGTATCTTGTTTTTTGTCCCTACACTCTTCATAGGATCTTTTGACTTGTGCCCATATTGAATCGAGTTCAACACGCAGTACTTCTAGACCATGTACGTTGTCTTCGGACGCGTTTTCGATGTAAACGCTTTCAAACTCTAGAAGATCATTTGTACAATTTACAAATTTTTCGCATGCCATTTTTGGGTCAAAAAAATCAAAATAATAGGGTCAAAATTTTTTAAAAAGTCCCTGCTAGCGATTTTACAACAATAAGTATCGAAAATTATAATTAATTTAGTAATTAATTGTATTTTGAGGGTATTTTATTTTTCCCCGGTAAATTAAAAATATGTGGTCGATGGTAACCCTTTTTTCTATTCTGCAATTCTGTCTTGTTGTTCGCGGCAGAAATTTTGGTTGTATTTTTTGTTGTATATTAAATTATAATTTTGTACTTACTGTTGTTGTTGTTGGGTCTTTTTTTCTTTTTTGGGTCTTGCTTGTTGTACCTTGTGGATTTTTGTTGTTGTGCCAAAGAATTTACAAGCCGTTACCGTAAATGATTTTGCTTTGGATGTTGATGATGATAATGATGTTAAAGATGATGTTGAAGATTTTGTTGATTTTGTAACACTATTTTACTATTTTATTTTATATTTAATTGTTTTATAAATGTGTGTAATTGTTGTTTGTTTTTTAGCACTATTGTTTTGTAATTTTAAGTTTTATAATTTTCACTATATCTGGTTCGAAGTGACCAAATGTTTGTTGTTGTGTGTTTGTGGGTCTGGTTCTTTTTGTCCTTACTTATGTAAATAAAACACTTTTTATTTATTTAATTTCAGTTTTGTTCTAAGTTATTGTTTTTATTTTACTTTTGTTTCTTATTTATAATAAATTTTAATTTATACTATTTTACATGTTATTATTTTTGTCACTATTTGTTGTTTTTGTTATTCACTTGAGCACTGTTTTATGTTGATTGTTAGAGTTTAAGAATGTTACTGCCGCTGCGTAGCGGTTAACAAAAATTGATAGGCAAAAATTAAGGAATTTAACAGTGGCAAACAAAAGTGAACAAGGATTGTGAACAACTTATATTAATAAAAACTTAATTATGTAAATATCCCTCTGTAATTTACTATACGCACAACCTAGTAAATAGTAGATATCAAACCTTCAGACAAACAATTTGATTCAGATAAAACCCCAACCAAAAAACAAGTTGTAAAAGATTTGAGTGAATTTTATTTCTTCTTTGCAACATGTCAATTTGAATGGCTGTGTGTATAGATAGATTGCTTGATGTTTGTGTCTTTTTTATTCTCGCTTTTTAATAAATTGTTTAAGCATTTTCTAATTATAAATAAAAATTCATATTAAATAAAATTTACCTTTGA
The DNA here is from genome assembly GCA_941918925.1 of Phyto melanocephala. Lineage (NCBI taxonomy): Eukaryota > Metazoa > Arthropoda > Insecta > Diptera > Rhinophoridae > Phyto > Phyto melanocephala. The sequence goes on from OW799237.1 coordinate 111,634,046, forward strand.
TTTTGCTTATATGTATGTACTGCACCATTTTTTGACAAAACTTTTTTCCTACTTATAAGAGTTTAATGTATTGTTGTTGTAATTATTGCATTTACATACACATTTTTTTCTTTGCAGCGTCATCCATATTGATTTTTCGGCAAATTTTTAACTTCTTGATTTTTTACCTTTTTCACTCACTTATACAAAATGTTTTTGTTTGATTTTCAATTATTAAATGGTTTATTTTAACACTTTTTACACATTTTCTCTTTGTTTTTTTTTTGTTTACACACATTGTTTTAAACAATAAGTTTTTTTCATCTCTTTTAGACTTTTATTTTAGCAATAAAGAAGAAAAGTTATTTTTTTTCTATTCAGTCTATCCGATTTGCAAAAATTCGATTTTCTTTCATACCGTTTTCGCAAATGTCAAACAAAATTGCAGTGTTACCGGCTAGTAGTATATTTTTAAACAGAGTTGATGTCTCATGGATTATTCTATTATTTATTGTTGCAACTGTGTGTTTAAAATTTTTAGGTTCAGAGGCATACATTCTGCAAAACAATAAAATGTAAAGTATTTGTAGACTATAATATCTTGTAGTAAAAACTGCATTAAAATTTGAAAACTGTTGTATCTTCAAGAGCAAAACTTAAGGAATAAAAAAAGGCTGATGATCAGGAAAATCATCACACTTGGGTGTTAATAATATTATTATATAATAACAAAAAAAGTCAAATTTATAAATTAAAAATTATATTAAATTACATTTAAAAAAATTGTATCAGACTATTTATATAAAATCGTTTTTATATAAAATAAACAATTAACACCGACAATTAAAACAAATACTATAAATTTGACTGTTTTAAATTAAATGTCTGAAAATATTACTTATTTTTGTTTAATATAAAAGAAAAAATTATATACCTAATTTGTGTATAATTTTATTGTTGTTTTTTAAATTACAGCTTAAGAAATACACATCAGTTTAATTCAATATGTGCTTGCGTGTTGAAGTCGCAAAAGTTATTGCAATTGTGAACTTAAGAACAACAATCATGCGTTCAACTCACATCGCATATATCATGTGAGATGGGTTTGTCAGAGCATACTTGTATATACATATATTCATTTTTTTTTACACAATTGGAGGATTAGTTTTCAAGACAGGTCTCAAAAGGCTGCTAAATCTCATTAAAAAAAATTGCAAATTATTCAGAGTAAGAATTTGAAAATAATACACAATCTACCCAGGGCATTTTTTCGTCAGGTACTCTTGATTCGCCAGCTGATTATTTTTTTCAACATTTATTTTAAATTTCAGCTGTCAAAATGCATAAATAAAAACAATTTTCTCTCTTTTCCAATTTATTTCAAATGTCAAACTTCATATATAAAAATTATAAACAAAAAATTCTCTCCGAACTGCAATTACCTGATGAATAAATATGGCTTGAATCTATCTTTTAGATATCCCACTTTTTTTTACATAGAAACTTTCACTTCAAAATATTTAATTCATTGACAACCAAGGCGAATTCAATATCAGGTGATGTTAAGAAGCCAGCTGATTGTTTTTTGCTCGTTTTATTTTTACGGCACAATGTCAAAGTTTGTTTACATTTAAATTAATTTTTATGTGCGTTAGCTAAAAATTTATATAAAAGTGATAATATTTGTGAAAAATAATTGTAAAAATACTAATATTTGTGCAATAACTTATTGGAAAATAAGTAAAATACAATTTATAATTGGAATAAACAACATTTTTAATGTTTTTAATTCAGAAAATACAAAATTTCCGTTTTGCTTGTCCTATTGATTAAAAGTTGTGAAAATTGTGAAAAATATTAAAAAAAAAACACAAATATGTGATATAATCTAGCACAAATTTATGTAATAAATTAAAAATACTTATTTATTTTAAAACTTTTCGCGTAAATTTATGAAAATAAAATTTTAATTAAAAATAAACAAAAAAGTTGTTTTTTTGTGTTTTGACATTCTCTTGGCCTTTTTGTGTTTGTTGCATGGATGTTATCACCTGATAGTAAATTCGCCTTGTTGACAACGGAACTGGTCCATGGTACAATCATCAGGTAGCCGCAGTTCTGCAACAACAAAATCCTAAATGTATTTTGTTGCTGGAAAACGACGACTTAAATGTCAAAAAGCAAATGTGTGTGCGTGTTTTTTTGGCGGTAGAATATATACGTACACAAAATATACACATACATACACAAAATTTGACATCTTAGTTAAACTTTAAGGTAGAAAAAAAAATAATCAGCTGTTTTAGTGAGGCTACCTGATAATTTTACCATGGAACTGACTCTGTCATTTAATGAAAATTGCAGAATGTCAAGTTTTGAAATAATAAGAAATTTGTTGAACAACCGCTAATGTTCTTTTGTTTAAAAGACACATTTTGATAATTGTTGTACAATTTTTCTAAGTTCTCGTACCAAGGTTTTTTATGAACAACTTTTCCTTAAAATTGTGATATTAGAAGTTTCTTTTTTAATTATTCAAATGCTAATTGTTGTAATACTATTTGTAAATTCTCATAATTCTGGTTATAATATTGGTAGGTAGGTAGAGGTAGATAAAAAAAAATAAACTAATTTCAACTAAACTCAAACAGACGAGCATCGCTCAATCGGTTTCCCTGTCTGTACGATTTCAGAAAATATATACTTTATGGGGTCTAAGAATGTTGCAGAAATTATTATAAAAAATAACGTCTATTTATTCCTTTTTAAAATCAAATTTCGAGCTTTTAATAAAAATTTGTACATTCTTTGTTATTAATAACGAAATCAAAATACACACAAAATTTCTCTTAAAGCACACGCTCGGATTATAAAAACGACATACATATTAAATAATTGTTTGTTATACCTACCATGTTATTTTATTTTACAAAAAAAAAAAATACATTTCTATTTCAAGGATAAGTCGAGGCATATTTTTATAAATAAATGTGACTTGGAACAAATTTTAAAAATTATAAGTCAACGGATGTGTAGCAAAATAACCTTTACTTTTGACAATTTGTCTGGAAAGCCGTTGAAAATTGTTGTCATTATTAACATAACTCCCATTGAATATTTCCTGAGTCAACGTTTTCACTTTATCCCGACCATCACAACAAATAGTTGTAGCTGATAACATTTCATGGTCCGCAAATTGTAAACCGATGCAGTAAGAACGCGAAGCGCGAGCTAAACTTGTAAACATTGCATATATTGCGGTAACCATGTCGGCCAAACGTCTGGACTCATTATGACGTTCTACAATACTGCTGCCATAACGGGTAAACAAAAGATCAACTGACATTTGAAGGCGGACCACAGAATGTTCAAGACACATAGCTGCTGGTTCTAGAGATGGATGAAGATTCTCTTTTAAATCCATTTCCGATTTGGGATTATCGATATTGGATCTTTCCAAGAATCTAGAAAAAATATGGCCAGGGTAAAATAAAGGATTGCGTTGCATGCGAACAGTTTCGCCCATTAGAGTCTAGAACAAAAAAATGTTATTTATTTCTAAGAGAATTTTTTGTAACGGCTTACTCCTGCATGATGTAGACCTGTTAAGGCAATGCATATACTTAAATTGTTAATGGATTCTCCTAAAGTGTAAAGATGGGCAGCATTACGAAAATAAGTCTCCATCATTTGTCCTGAATGCAAAGATTTTGGCCCAACTATATCCAAAGCTGTGGTGCATATATTATATAGTTCTTTAAGGCTGTGATACTAAACATCCGGAATATTTTCAAATATCAGTTAAGACATAAATGTATAATAATTAATCATACCTTGGTAATAGCTGCTTCTAATGAAACATCGGGAGATTTAAATTCATCTAACAAACCAGCTGTCATATAAATCATACTCTCTGCACTATAGATTGATAAATATGATTTTGCCAAATAGGTTTGTACCGATTCCACATCTCTAAAATAATTAAAAAAAAAAATTATGCATACATATAAATAAAATAAACAAATGAAACACTTACTTTAATACAATTCCACATTGCTTTTTATTTATACAGTGATGGGAAATTTCTTGGAGTATATTTTTTGCCATACCTAAACTAACCATAGAATTACGTAAACGACTATATTTTAACAGAGTTTCAGCAACAATGTTGCCTTCGTGGGCATGTCCTAGAACACATGTGTCCGATACACGTACATTTTTTAATGTTAATATTTGTGATTTAGTTGCCCGACAGCCCATCGTTTCATGTGTTTCGCCTAATTCAACCCCTGACGAATTTGAATCTACTAAAAATATTGTAGTCGCGCGACTAGCTTCATTTTGTATATTAGCTTTTTGAGTTTGGCCGACTACCAAAAATAATTGCGAGGTTTCCGGTGTTTTATGGGGAGATACTACAAATGCTTTACTGCCATTCAATATCCAGCTTTGTGTTTCTGTTTCTTGTTGAGCCGTAGTATTAAAAAATTCTTCTTCAGATGCTTCAAATTCATATATAGCTTCGGATGCAATAAGGGAACCTTAAGGGAATAAAATATGCATTGATTTGTTATTTTTTATTTTATCAAAAGCTTCATATTTTAAAGATCGAATGTAACAAAGATATTAAAAATTATAACGTAGCTTACCATTTGCCAGTTTCGGTAGATATTTTTCCTTTTGTTCCGGCGAGCCCAACTCTTGTATAACATCAACAATACTACGATGCCCCAGAAGACCCAAAGCCACCTCAGTAGCTTGCGCTTCGGGTTCAGAAGCTATCAGACTTTCACTATAACCCCAGCCTTTTCCATCAAAAAAATTGCTTACATTTATCCCATACAAACCAAGTTGTTTTAAGTTATCGGCCAAATTAGTAGGTAGAGTATGAGTTTTAGTCTTAAAATTCTCCAAAAAGAAATGTTTTATTGGCAACAAATCATTTTGCAAACGAGCCATGTCTTCACGACTAATAACTTCAGGATAGGCAAGTAACTCATTGTCGACTAAGCCAACAAAGAAATTTTTTGCTAAAGGCAACCGAGGTGGAAGTTTGGATGAGGGTTGTTCCGCAATTTGTTCATCATGTTCCTTTGTATCGGCAATCGAAGAGGAAGTAGCTTTACTACCATACGACTGGTGAGTGGAGGTGAATCTGTTTAAAAAGTTAAAGGAACTTTTATTAAAAAAACATTTGGTTTTATTTATGTGCAGCATTATTGAAACTATTATATTTATTTTCAGAATTCACGTAATTGTTCTACTGGCAAAAATTGAAGTATTTTATTAAAGAATCTTCTTCTTACGCTGTGAGAAAAAACGTTAATTGTTAACACAGATGTTTTTTGTTGTTATGGAACAGCTGTTATTTCAAAAATAAAATTGGAGACCTTTTTCTTTTACGCCTTCATACATAAGAAAATGTTGTTTATAGATTTACTAAAGTTTCCAAATAAATTGAATAATGTATTAAATTTTAAACGTTTTTTTACACAAAGAAATCTTTTAACTTTAAGCGACCGAGGTTTCTTTCAGGATTTGTTTCCGGATACAGCCGGGTAGGTAGTTTCTTAAATGTTTAAAATTCTAACCTTAATGTAACTGTTTTTTTAGGCCTCAAATGAAAAAACTTTTTAATTCGGCACACCAAACCATATATGCAGGTTTTGATCCAACCGCTGATAGCTTACATGTTGGAAATTTATTAATTATAATTGGTCTATTGCATTGTCAAAGATCGGGTCATAACCCCATAGCCCTGTTAGGAGGAGCAACCGGCCTAATTGGTGACCCAAGTGGACGTAAAACAGAACGTAACCAACTACTGGATAATATAGTAGAACACAATTTAGTCTCAATTGAGAAACAGCTAGAAAAAATATTTCAAAACCATGTAGATTGTTTTTGGGATGATAAAAAGCATAAACAGGCTTTACCGTCTTTAAGGTAAATAAAAAATTGTGTAAGTTTAAAAATGTTAACACCTTTTGTTTTATCCATACAGAATAGTTAATAACGCTGACTGGTATAAAAACCTGAATATTATTAACTTTATAGCGCATACCGGACGACACTTTCGGTTGGGTCAAATGCTTTCGCGATCTTCGGTCCAGTCACGCCTTGAAGCTGAAGGCGGCATGAGTTTCACCGAATTTACTTACCAGACTTTCCAGGCTTACGATTGGTTGCATTTATTACGCACTTATAATTGTCGATTTCAGTTAGGCGGATCTGATCAAATGGGTAATTTAATGTCTGGCCATGAGCTGATAAGTCGAACGGAGAAAAAAGAGGTATTTGGCTTAACTTTGCCTATTGTTACCAATGAAGAAGGTGATAAATTTGGTAAATCATCTGGTAATGCTGTATGGTTAGATGGTAATAAAACTTCTTCATTTGGATTATATCAGTTCTTTGTGAGGACTCCTGATTCAGATGTGGAAAAGTTGTTGAAATTGTACACATTTTTGCCTCTCGAAGAAATAGATTTCTTAATGAAAGAACACAGGAACGAGCCGGAGAAACGTAAAGCACAAACAATATTGGCGGAAGATGTAACCTTATTGGTACATGGAGGTAAATTTAAAGAAATATTTTTTTACCTGTTCAATTAACATTTTAGAAGCCACGCACACTTACGTATAAAAAAACATATCTTAATTTTATTTAGAGAAGGGTTTACAACAAGCTGAAACTATAACAAATGCTTTGTACAAAGGAAACGTTGAAGGTTTAGCTGAATTGGATCATAACGAAATTAAACAGACTTTAGCGGGAGCTACACTAGTAGAAATGTTAGCTGAACCCGATATGAATATGTTGAAATTAGCGATGAAAGCGAAATGTTTTCCAACTGAAGGTAATTTTCGATTGTAAATTGGTAAATTATTTTAAAAGAATTTTTTCAACTCAGGTGATGCAATAAGAATAATTACTGCTGGTGGCTTTTATGTTAACCAAAAGAGAAGTCAGAATATAGCCGAGATTTTAACTCAGGGTATACATGTTCTTAAGAACGGTCTCACCTTACTACGAGTCGGTAAACGTAATTTTTACATAGTAAAATGGCTAAAATAATTATTAAGACAATAAAACAAGTGTTGTTTTTGTTTTTAAACTAAAATTTAAAAAAACTTTATTTCGCCCTTGGTGCCCCACCCCCAGGACCAGGTTTTTTGCGCCATCTCTTACTTGCTTCTACAACATGAGCAATTTCCTTTTTAATATTTTTATCGTAAAACTTGCCACTCTTTGTAAACGTTTTATGTTCATTTCGCATTTCAGCTAGCTTACGATTTTTTTGTTTCATTATATTTTTCTTATTGGCAGATTTCTTTTTACCTGCCTCAGAGAATTGCACTTTTATGTAACGTCCCTGAAGCTCGGTATTGTGCAATTCGAAACCGCGTTGAAAACTCTCCAAGTCATTCATTTCGACAAAGGCAAAGCCTCCCCTACGTTGTTTGGGTATACGTACAGATTTCACGGAACCTTTGGTACTAAATAGATCTTCCAAATCGCCTTTATTAGTTTCGAAATTTAAATTAGTAACATATAAAACGTAACGATTCGTTTTGGAGGCTCCTTTTCTCAATTCTTCTAATTGGTCTTTGGATAGACCACCTTTAGCAATATTTTTTGTTTCTGCCAATTCCTTCATTTCCTCATCCTGTTTATGCTCATCCTCTTCGTGTTCTTCATCACCACCTTCCGATTCCTCTTCACTTGGTTCATCATCACTTCTGACCTTCTCCTCATAAGTACCATCTATAATTTCTTTACGTTTAGCATCATCGAAATTTCCTAATAAATCAGCTGAATCATCATTAACTGGTTTACGGATTTTATCAGGTTTCACATATTCTTCCACACAATAGTCGCTATCGCAAGATGAGTCCTAGAAAAAGATTTAAAATATTCTACTAACATAAATATATTAAAGAATTTTAAAAACACTTACCATTTTTTTAAGGATTTTATTAATGTCTTTAAAACAACACACAAAAATCTAATTTTTTTTTCTATTCTTAAACAAAAAAAAAAAGACATTCAGATGTTTACATTTTTTTATATGTACACGTGCAGAGTCGTATATTTTCAAAGTCGGCCGATTAAAAGACGGCTTGACGCCGCACCTTCGAAAAGAAAAAAACGGGTTCCAAGCTGTTTTTTTATTTTACCAATTTGAACAATATGTATGTAAAAGTCGTCACTTTAATAAGTTCAATTTAGTCTGCGAGTGGCCTAATATAATAATCTATGTTTTTAAAGAAGCAAAATCAAAAATAACACTGATACAGTGATGGCTTTAATTAGTTTTGTATAATTTTTTTTATAAATAAAAACAAATACTGCGGATTTTTCTGCCGTCAACTTTTTTTAATCGGTTTCGACCCCATAATATTTAAAAAAGTGATTGGTAATATAGTTGTCACTGTCTTTCCTAAAGTCAAATATTGAATTTTTCTTTTTCATGCTTTCAAATGATATGTGCGACAAATTTTTCGCCGTGAAAATTTGAACCACTAATATGTGAAAAAATTATTTAAATTTTTTTACCGACCTATGAAGGTTTTTTTAAATTTGGAGGTGCGTTGGTAAACTTGATATATTACAAAAAATTTAATGAGAACAATCATTGGAATACCATGGTTCGAAATCGTGATTTAGTGAGCTAACCTAGTGGTTCGCATTGTCGTGTAAACATATTTTTTTAGAGCAAAAAATTTTGTAAAAAATTGATATTCACCAGTTAAAATTTCGCGTTGCCATCATTTAATATTATAATTTATTTTCAGTGTATAGAATACAACTCTGTTAACCATCTGTTTTTATTAATTGAAAAATAGCTAGATTTGTTTTCATATAAAGGATTCATTGAACTATATTTAAAATTGTTCTTGAATAAATAGGTAAGTTCTTAATTTTAACAAAAAGAAAAACGCAACCATTTGCATATCAAATTTATTTTATTTAATCAGCAATTAAAACATCCAGAAAACAATCGCTATTCCTTATTTATTTTCTACAAAGTCTTTGCGCAAGTGATTTATGGTGAGTCCCTTCCTTCTAAATGCATAACTGATTGTTTTATATATTTTTTATAATTTTAAGAATATAATTAAAGACCAGTAGTGACATTACAATTTCCTAGAAATTGTAGAAATATTGTGAAAAACACAATTCTTTTGCCCTAATCAGCAACATGCAACAACAACAACAGATGCAACGTGTGGCCCAACCACAGCCTGGTACACCAACCAGTTCGGCCCGTAATATGTCTTTGTTCGATAAACAAAAATATATTGAAGATTATGATTTTCCCTACTGCGATGAATCATCAAAATATGAGAAAGTTGCCAAAATTGGACAGGGAACATTCGGCGAAGTTTTTAAAGCCAGAGAGAAAAAGTCAAATAAAAAGTTTGTAGCCATGAAGAAAGTTTTAATGGACAATGAAAAGGAAGGAGTAAGTTTAGAAATGTAATGAAATACTAAATTTAAATTATACACATTATTTTCAATTTTAGTTTCCTATAACAGCTTTGAGAGAAATCAGAATCTTACAACTTCTGAAACATGAGAATGTAGTTAATCTTATTGAAATTTGTCGCACTAAGGCAACTGCCAATAATGGTTATCGTTCAACGTTTTATTTGGTGTTTGATTTTTGTGAGCATGATTTGGCAGGTTTGCTGTCGAACATGAATGTCAAATTTAGTTTGGGAGAGATTAAAAAGGTCATGCAACAATTGTTAAATGGACTGTATTATATACATAGTAATAAAGTAAGTAACACTTTAAATTAACATTTTAAAATATCTAACCGCTATGGAATTTTTTTAATAAAATAAGAACAAGCCGCTTATTTTTAGTCTTTCTGCGAGCGAGAGACACTGTCGTGTTTTATTAAAACTAGCCGTAAATATAATAATTAAAATTTTCTGCACATGTTGGAACTTTGAAGTCCCATAAACTTTGTTCCTATTGGCTAAGAAATTAAAAGTTCTAAAATCGTTTTAAAGGAAGTATTGCTGGCTCTCACAAAATACATACAATTTTCGAGATGTCGTAATTTGTAAAGCTGAATGACTGTTGTCGTTGTAAATTTTACTTTTTTTCAAAAATATGATCATACAAGTTCATTTTACCAAGTTATTAAGATTTTTGCAATAAACCTTTATAAGTTAAAATAAAAGCAAACTTCTTTATCGCTTATTTTTAATTTTAATATTAAAAAATTGATTTAAATTTAAAGCACTTTGTTGTCCAAAACATTTTAAAACTTATATGGCTTAAATTAGGTTTTAGCTATCGTAATACTAATTCAAAAATATGCGTTTTTTGAACACGACAACTACGCTCATATTAAGGCTGATATATTCGCTAAAAAAGGACTAAGATGTAAAATCTAACTTGTTACCTTTACAGATTCTCCATCGTGATATGAAAGCTGCCAACGTTTTAATTACTAAACATGGTGTTTTAAAATTAGCCGATTTTGGGTTGGCTCGTGCCTTTAGTATACCTAAAAATAATGCTAAAAATCGTTACACAAATCGCGTAGTAACGCTTTGGTATCGGCCACCAGAACTTTTGCTAGGTGACCGTAACTATGGACCTCCCGTAGATATGTGGGGTGCTGGTTGTATAATGGCTGAAATGTGGACACGTTCACCTATTATGCAAGGCAACACAGAACAGCAACAGTTAATTTTAATTTCACAGTTATGTGGTTCCTTTATGCCTGATGTTTGGCCAGGCGTAGAAGAATTGGAATTGTACAAGTCCGTGGAGTTGCCTAAAAATCAAAAGAGACGCGTAAAAGAACGCCTGAGACCCTATGTCAAAGATCCAAATGGCTGTGATTTGTTAGACAAACTATTAACCTTAGATCCTAAAAAACGAATAGATGCTGATACAGCACTGAATCATGATTTCTTTTGGACCGATCCTATGCCTTGTGATTTAGGTAAAATGTTGTCACAACATTTGCAAAGTATGTTTGAGTACTTGGCCCAGCCAAGACGTACCAACCAAATGCGTAACTATCATCAGATGGCTACTATGAATCAAAAACCACCAGATAATACCATGATTGATCGTGTATGGTAAATTCCTACAAAGAGACTGCCGATTAGTAAAACTAGATTTTTTTTACTCTAATGTTTAATATTTCAATATATCTTTAATCGATATATGTAGATGTTTATTTGATAAAAATTATGTATTTTTTATTATTTAAGAAATTATTACTTGTTTAGCTTTAAGTATGCATAGATATTGGTTATATATATGTACATTTATATATGACTTTCTTATTTTTTGGTTTATTCCAAGGCATAATTATTTATCAGGTAATTGAAGTTTAGAAAGAATAGTTTTGTTAACATTTTAAAATTATCTTCTGACGAATCAAGATCTAATAAATAAATATGCTCTTGTTTATCATTTCATTTTTATATTTGAATTTATAAAATGTACGACTACTGTGCCGAACATTAAAAATAATATACATACATATGAAATGTATACATTTTTTGTATTTCCTAATTTTATAGATTCTTGAAAAGTAAAAAAAAAATTATTTAAGGAATGACTCATAAAGAATTTTAATTCGCAAAAATATTCATTATTTATTGAAATTTATAAACCTTTTTTGTTAATTAAAAATTTTGGATTACATTTTGAATTGACTAGCAATTCTCTATAGGGAGTCTTTAAGGGGAAAACTAAAATAGATTAAATATTAAAAGTTTATTTTTTAATTAAAACAAAGGAATTTAATCAGGGTTATGAAAAAATATTGTTCAGAAATGAAAATGTAATGCTTTTATTTTCATTAACCCTTAATTAATCATTTCGTATCATTTAGTTTGTAATTTCTAAAATTCTAAATCCTTAAATATATACAAATATAAAAATATAGTCAATGTTACCATTTTATTTTGTTCATGTGGTATAAAACTAACCAACCGGAAATTCGACATTTACTAAAACTTTTTTTCGCTATTGAAAATTGGTTACAAACTGCTGAAATATAAGAAAACAACACGACCGCATCTGTGTTTTTTAAGCTTAATTTTAATTTAATGAGAACGGTTTTACCAGAAACATCAATAAACAACGATACACGCTATGCAAACAACATTAATTAATGCAACCAGAAAATATCACATCTTGATATTTTTGAAACCAAGATTGCAACAACAAATTTTACTATAAACATGGCTACACACTTTGGAACCATCAACTAAAAATGACAGGTTACAAAACATATTGCAAAGTGAGTAGTTACCATAAGAAATATTTCCAATGACATTGCCGTGTTAAAAAAAGTGTTTAAATAGATGCAAAATTGTAAGTAGTGCAGAACTGTATTTTACTACTTTCAACTCATTATTTAGTAAAGGGAGTTATAGCTGGATATATTCCGTATTTCACTTTAATAAACATTTTCATATTACAAAAGAAAAACAAAAGATTTTATAAAAAGGTGTCTTCAGCGTAGCGTTGTGCCATTCTAGTAATGTTCAGTATATGGTACTCACCTTGGTAAATTTGGTCCTATTTCCGTTGGCGTTGTCATTTCTGTGTCGAAAACTAAAATTTCAAAACAGCTGTATCATTTATATTGCAGTCGTTTTACCTTATTGCAAATGCTCACAATTACGACGGCAGAGAACTAATGTATCTTTGATGTTGCCAATGCAAACTGCGATTACAAGTATGCCGTGAATGCTACTATCTCGTTTTAAAATAAAAAATACCGTTGTATTGTTGATATCTTTAAAGGTGATGCCAGATTGTCATTTTTATTCCGACTTTGAACGACAAAGGGACTAGGAACGAATATACAAATTTACCAAAAATTTTTGTTAATAAAACTTCAATTTGTATTTATTTAACGCAAAAAATACATTTTATTTCTTAGTTTCCTTCTTAATCTTGTGTTGTATAATAAACGCCAGTATTTTTTTTCCTATAAAGTTCAAATTGATTGTTTGTTTTGTTTTCTTATTAACTACATACAAACTTGTTTGTTAAAGTTACAAAAAATTTAATTAACAGTAAATTAAGAACTTAATTGTGTTAAAATTAATAAAAGAACAACTAACTTATTAAAGGCGACTTAAACAAAGTTGTCATTATTACAGAATATTATTAAATATTATTGGTGTTTTGTTTATCATTGTTTTACAGTACATACAAGACAAGTAAAAACAAAATTATTCAAAAGGACTTTTTTTTAATTTCTTATTAAGGAATCTATAGTGTATCTGTAGAACTGGTTGAAAAATCTATAACAATAACAAGTGTCGAAAAATTTAACTATTGTCCGATGGTTAAAAGTAAGTGAAACGCACCAAAGGAGTAGATCTGCTTTATCTATTTCCAACACAAATGCAGTCTGAATCGCGTTGGGAGCTATCAAAGGCAAGATCTTTAGACACTTTCTTGAGGCGTACATTACAACTTAAGGACCGTGCTCAGAAGGACATCTCGAGCTTGTTAAAGGTATTGGCGCGTCACTGCTTGTTAGGGAAACATGCAATCCGACTCGGACTTTCCTTAAACGTCGCAGCAGTCTGGATTTTAAGAAGGATAAATCGGTTTTCAATCTTCTCTGTGAATATGCTAACATACACAGAATGTAAATTTGTTGGATAACCTCTCTGAGATATAAGAAATTAGACTGAACAATCTGCTGAGATACCTCTCGACTACGGGGTGGATCTAGTATTCCAACCCCTCTTGAACTTATTAAAATAGAAGAATAGAAGAAAAAACTTGACAGTTTGCTCGTAGTGAACTACCATGATAACCAACCAACCTGGACAATACGACATAATAGCGCACTTTCTAAATTCACCCACTATAGTCTAAATGTTAACACAAAAGTGCATGTTTTAGTTTTGTTACGAATACATACTTAGGGACATACTTAACAGGAACAACAGGAACAAAAACTTTGATTTTGTTTAATAATTAATAATTTATTTTAAATTCTAACTTAAAAATAAATTAATTGGTTATAAAAAATTAAATTCAAAATGTATTTTAGTTTTTTTTTTTTGAATACAAATTATAGAATCATAAATGATTTTATAAACATTTTAGGTAGAAACTAGTCTCAGTTATTTCTATTATTTAGTAAATTAAACTAATAACACATTTATTGCTGTTGCTACTACATATAATTGTTGTTAATATTATTGTTTTTTTAAAACTCTACCACAAACATTTTCTAAAAATATGTTTTTAAACTCTTACATTTTAAAAGACTGACGTTTTCTATTTCCTTTTTTTATTTCATTTGAATAATATACTATTTATTTAGTTCAAAAATTAAAATAGCACAATGTAATTGTTTCTTATTTTGAAGTACAATTGATTTTTGTATGTGTGTTTTTGTGTGTGTGTGTGTTTTTTTTATATTGAATTTATTATTTATTTTAGTTAAATATTTTTTATTATTTTGTAGTATTGTACAGGATTTTCATTTATTTTAATATAATTTTCTTTTATTTTTTATTCTTTATTATTAATATTTGTATTTTTTATTAGTAGTTTAGAGTTGTTTTGAAAAAAAGGCAATCACAAAAATATTTTTTAACAACTTAAAAAAATATAAATTATAGTCTATTAACTTTAACTAACTAAACATACTAATTATTATTAAATAGGAATTAAATTGAACCAATAAAAAAATTGCAGTTACATGAATCAATTTATTTTGTTGTTCAAACAAATATCGTTCGTTTATTATTGGGTTGGGGCAAACAGTATCTATGTATGTATGTTTGTCGAAACTTAGAAACAAGGAAAAGATGGTCCGCATAAATTGTTTATATTTTCCACCTGTGGTGCCAATGGTATACATACATATCGAGCCCTAACCGCCAAAATAACGTAACTCTCAAAAACGAAATTTTTCGGGAGAAGGTTTTTTAAGTTTTTTTTTTTTCAATTTGTTATTAAAATTAAAATATAACCCACTAACGATATAATGCAAGTTAAAGATTATGTTTACGTTAATTCTCTGTATAGAAAACTTTTTTGTCAGTTACGTAATTGTCTACATTTCTACCAGTGGTGCGATTTACTTACTTTTAACGATCCGACAATCATTAAATTTATCGACACTCATATATTTTTTAACGACACTTGACAATTTGTTTATTAAAGTGGCATATTTGTTATAAAAATAAATTCACCTCTAACATCACTCCCACAGGTAGTCGCGCCATAGCCGGACCTAAACAAGTGGTTTAAAAACAAAATTATTGTCGTAGATAACAATAACAACTGTCGTTAAAATATGTTACTGAATACCAAAATTGATATTATTGTTTTTTTTTTCTTAACGATACGATTATCGTTAAAACAAGTTAGTGAATCGCACTACAGGTTAGATTTAAATGTGACCGTGAGAAAAACGTATTACACAGAAAAAAAAGTTTAGAGTAATTTGTTTCATTTTTTTTTCTAATTTTTTGCTCTATTAAACGTGTTTATAAAACATCTTTAGGGTGAGCGACCCTTTATAACTAAGTGTTAACTATCAAATTTAAATCGCCGGTTTTGCTCAATTATTGATAACAGGTATTTTTAACGGATATCGGAGGGGAGGCTTACAAACATTACAGACGGCTCGGCTTAACAGATTCTTAGATCGCTGCAGGTATCTAAATAGTTATGCAGCACAATAAACATACTAGGCACAGCAAGGTGTATTTAAATAGATGGTTGCAGTTGATCATCAGATAAGCTATTGCTTACAGTCGTATTACAGCTCTGGTCGGGTCAAGAGCTCGCGCGTCATTGCCATTATCTCTTAAGGGCAACCAGGCCGTCCTTTTCATCCGTCTTCGAGAGTTTTACGTCTCACTCTCGCGTGGTTAATTGTGTGGCGTCGCGTAACTGTGCTTTGGATACAGTTTCCAGAATATTCTACAATTAACCACGTGCATTAATTTTAATTGGATTAACTGGAGGAGTACCAACTAAACTCAAAATTTACAACTGGAGGAGTACCAACCAAACTCATTTTCGTAACTGGAGGAGTACCAATTAAACTCAACGCTAACTGGAGGAGTTCCATAAAACTCAGTATAATTATTTGTTCAGATGTCTCCGACTTCCTATACAATGGTATAGGTCGACTTGCGGTGACTGAACTAACGTGTTTTTTAACTGGAGGAGAACCATAAAACTCAAGATTTAATTATTGTTCAAGTGTCTCCGACTTCCTATACAGAGGTATAGGTCAATTTACGGAGCCGGAACCAACGTGGAATACCCTGGCTATTTGGTTACGTACCTCTGCCAATTAATTTCAAAGTCAAAAAAAAAAAAAAGCTATTGCTTAAAATTTACAGTCAGTCGTATTACAGCTCTGGTCGGGTCAAGAGCTCGCGCGCGTCGCGTGTTATCGTTATCGAATAAAGACAATCAGGCCGTACCTTTTCATCTGACTTCGCGATTATTGCGTCTCACTCTCGCATTGGTTAATTGCTTGGCGTCGGTCTGCAAAACTTTTAAAAAGAATATTTTTCGCGTTCATCTTCGACTTCCTATATGAAGGTAAAGGTCGACTTACGGATACTGAACTTGTGTGGGATACCCTGGCTTTATGTATTTAAAACCTTGCCATTTAAATAAACAAAAAGAAGAAGTTTGACAATTGGAAATTATGAGAGCAGAGATGAAATGTATGAAATTTTGATATTTGGGAAGGAACAGCTGATGATGACCTTATAAAGTGTAGCCCACTTCGGATAATTTATAAACACGTTTGTTACTATTTATAGGTATGGCAAGCATTTCGCGATATTTCGTTTTACACATAATATTAGATCCTTCATCATTAAAATTAAGATAATTCTATGAAAACTTTATGTTTTATTTACAATTAGCAACGTGCGTTTTGGTCGGACGACGCTGTATAGTGCATTCTAAATCCTACTTTTTACAACCATGTTCATATTCCTCTAGTTCTTTTGATACCAATTTAATCTACCTTAGCTAAAAAAAAAACATCTTGCTCGGCCTTGTAAAGATCAAACTTTTCTTTTAATTTCGCTTTTGTAACGGTTTAAGTTTTCCTTTAATATTTTGTGCTGTTTACGATTGTATCTTTATAACTGCTTTTGGGCCTTTACATCTTCGGATAAGTCTGTTTGAACTTTCAGCTGTTGTTCAAGTAAGTCTTTTTTTTTTTTTTTTTGGTTGGACGTGTTTTTTAACTTTGTGACGTACTCTCATTCATATTCAGGTTACAAGAAATACAATCCGGTTCTTAAGAAGAGCTATTTTGTGTACAATAATTTCTTTTTTTAAATTTTATTTGTAATCTGCCCAAACTTTCTTCCACTCGGGCCCCGTTCATGTGGGCGGTCCGAGAGAGTAAAGTTTATTTGCAATTTCTCTCTACTGTTCTTTTGTGTCCACTTTGTGCTGCGCCAGTTCTTGGCTTTCTTCAAAAAACTGCATAAATTTTTTAAATTGCTCTGGCGTTATACATAGTTTTTATTTATAAATAAGCAAAGTTTATTACCTAAAAATACACTGATATTCTTAAAACTTTTTTAATTTTTGTACGAAACAAAATGAAAGACTATTTTTTTATGCTTGAATTCATCTCTTGCGGTATACAACTTGTAATAGATTTCGCAACAGAGTTGTATTTTTGTACCAAATTGTTCAAACGACAAATTTAAACCTCAAATATGACACCCGTAATAAGGCTGAATAAAAAAAATGGTAGAAAAAATAAAAGTTGTTACACATTTTTAAAAGTAGCCTGTCTAAACCTCATTAAGTTCTCAGTTTTGTACGTTATCAAAAGAACAAGGATCACATTCATAATCATTTTTTTTTTAAATTTATAACACATTTATAAACCTACATTTGTATGAAAGTTATCTCCAATAAATTTGTGATAAATTTAAAAATTATTTATGAATACGGAAGCGTAAGTTCAAACTGTCATAATGCATACTAAGCGTTTCAAAGATTTTAACGTTTTTTATAATTTCCTACCAAATATTTCTATGAATATCATTAGCTAACCGTACTACATACATACATGCATATATGGAAATGCTTACTGCTTTTTGCATACAAAAACGCTACAAATTTTGTCTTGCAGTGTTTAATATATATTTTTCATAATTTCTTTGTTTTTTATATTTCTCCGTAATTTGCTGCTGCCATTTTCAGACATGCGTAAGCATGATTAAGCTGCTTACAAAAAAGCTGATTTTTTTAAACTAACTGCCAAACTTTTTTTCAAATTTTGTACGCAGTGCTGGCTTTTTTGCTTACCGTACTACGAGTACATATGTACATAGAAATTCTAAATCCTTTTTGCACACAAAAACACTACAAATTTTGACTGCAGCGCTTCTTACTTCGGCAGTAAACAAAGAGACAAATTTATTTTAAATGTTTTTTATATGTATATTTTCCCCTTACTTGCAGCTAATTAGGCGGTTGCTAAAATAGAAGAAAAAGGCGTTCATTAATTGCAAAATAGAGACTTACGAAGTGGGATGATACATATAAAAACCGTGCCTTATATACACGCCCCTTTCTAAGCAGGTAAGCACTATGTAAGCGATTCAAGAAAAGCCTCTTGGTATTAAATTTGTTTGTTGGGTTATATATGTATGTGCGTGGCAAAAAATGTTAACACAACTGATAGCAAGTTACGGTATTCGATCACGATCGAAATTTTTCCTTAAACATTCAAGAGGGTCCCTGATCTTATATTTTTATTGTAGCTATTTCTTCTCTGCAAAAAAAATTAAGCAGACAACAGGTGTTTTTGAGGCCACAAATAACCAGTAGTAAAAATCAATATTTTTCGCCTTCAGTGTGAGGACAAACTATTAGAATAAAACACTCCGGCTCCTAAAGCGAAAGACGTTTTCTTAGAAAATAATATACATTTTGGGGAAAAAATAATAATTTGAATACCTTTCTCATAGGAGAGTGTATAAGGGTATATCGTTGGTCACAAGTAGAAAGGCCCGAACTTAAATAATTGTTACTTAACAGGAGAAGGTAAAAACGTAACAGGAACTGTATTATCATAAAGTAATTAATTTCTTTTGTAAAATTACATGTAAAACTGTTATTTTTGACACTATTGCATTAAATATTTCTACTAAACTAATATTTAAATTTTAATCAGGCTTTATTTTTACAAAGAAAAAAAAAAAAGCTTTCATTACCATCAGACTGATGGTTTAAAGCAAGAATAACAAATGTGATAATTGAAAAAGAATAACAAAAAGGGGAAAAGCTTAAGTTTGGTAAATTTCGTTCTCACTCACTACAGCAAAAGATATGAACATGTATGTGAAGTTTAATTCACAAAATCAAATTTCGTATAAACTTGTGAGTTAAATAGATGATATTTACATCCAACACTAAGACATTCCGATCAAAGAGTGCTGATGATTAAACCGTAGCTGGTTTCGAAAATGCATTCCACTCGGCTGGTGTCGGGATTAAAACTTACTTTTCCAATATATTCTTTCATTATCACAAATAAAAATTGATTTCTTCATTTAATGATTAGAAATTTAATAATAAAATGAACTAGAGCCAAACTAAAAATTAATAAAAAGTCATTTTCAATTGTGATAAATGAAAGAATAAATCTGAAAAATTATATTTTTACCGCAACTAGCCGAATGGAATGCATTTTCGAAACCAGCTACGATTTCATCATCAGCACTGTTTGATCGGTGGTTACATGTTGCTTGTAAATATCATCTACATATTTAACTCCCGGAACTTAAGTAAATTGAATTCGGTAACTACTTTAGTTTTACCTTTTCCATATATTTTACCACAATGAGTTAGATTGAAATTTTTAACCAAACAGCAACCCTCTTACTTTTGTTTGTTATTTATCTTTCATTAATATCACTATTTTTGTTATCATTAAATATTTGTGTTTACTTGTATTTGTGTGAAATGTATTGATTAGAATCTCCAAAAAGCTCAATTTCGTTAAAAATACGAGTTAGGGCCTTTCAACTTGTGACCATCGATATATAAATTTCTCATTCCGTTTGTAGTTTCTACAATATTTATTTGTGACCTTATTAAGTATTATAAATCTTTGTAGATAGATTTGATTTAGCTAGGTCCGTCTGTCCGTATGTATGTTGAAATCAACTTTTAGAAGACCTCATTTATAATTAAGAATCTTATGTGGTATCAATTGATCAGATATGCTTTCGAGAATTTTGCTATTGAAAATCAGTAAGCTAAAGAACACAATTACCTCTGTTTTTAACCTAAAATAAGACAGATTTTGCAGCTCCTATGAAACTCCCTAAAACGTTTGTTACGTATACTATATGAAATATGTAGCTTTAGCAACATTTACAGAAAATTTTGGTTCAACGGGTCAATTACCAACAAGGATATCGGCAAAAAAAATTTAAAAAAAAAGTGTCAAAATTTCAAATTATCAATTTCCTAAATAAGCTTAGGCCACATGTGTACCAAATAATATTAGTTATATGATTACACAAACTGTGCGAAGGGTATATATAGGAATATAGCCCTCTTATTTGTTTTTGTTCCTATTTCAACCTTAACATTTGAAGTTAATAACGCCATAAAAATTCCAACGTAAAGCGAGTTTATTTCACTATACCTACTGTGCAGAAGTTGGGTTTACTTCCTTCTCAGACGACCATATGATATGCCCCTATGACGTTTATCTTTTATGCACTATAGTTATGGGTTTGACGTGTGATTTCACAGTTTTTTTTTTTTAGGTGAAATCGCCTTTATTTTGGCTTTGTGTTTTACAACAACAAATGTTTCAAAAAAAACTTGTTTTCATGCTCTAAACAAAATCATGCTGCTACAAATAAACAAACATACATAAATAAATAAAACTATTCAATTCTTTTTTAAAGAAGTTAAACCCAATGTGCTATAGCTACACATTGGCAAAATTTTTATTAAAAAAAATATACTTTAAAGACAAATCGTTTTAATGCTTTAAAAAAAAACTCTTTCTAACAATGTTGGTATTGGTCCTCATACAACCATTATGATGAATTTGTTTTTCATTTTCTTTTTCTTTTTTTTTTTTTTGGTTTTTCTTAAAAGGTGAGCAAAAACAAAACAAAAGGCAAACAAAAGGCAAAATAAAAATAAAATAAAACAATTTTTATACATTGAATTCATTTAATAAAATAAAATTTCAAAATACTTAAAGAACGACGTAATAAAATAATTAATTAATGGATTAAAATATTTTAAATATGTGTATATTATATTCGTATGTATTTACGTATAAAGTAAATAAAAAAAAATAATAAAATAAATAAACATTTACATTAACATTTTGCTAAACACAGTTTGTATTTTGAGGAAGATTTTGAAGGGGGGTAGTACTAAATTAAATATTATTTTTATTATTTTTAACAGGAGATTTGATTTTTTGATTGATTTAAACTACAAAAGGTTATTTTAAAATCATTAAAATTAATGTAGATTAAAACATTGTGGACTATTAGAACAAGTTTTTATTTTTCTTTTTAAGTAAGAGACAAAAATAAAGAAAAATAAACATATTCTTTTAGGCTGCATAAATTCGTTACTTTTTTTAAACTATTTTTTGTATTTTATTTGATGGAACTTTTACAAGCTGCCATTAGATTAAGAAAAAGTATCCCAGGAAAAATTGCATTACTTATACAACTGATTCTAGAGTATACTTTTATGTGTATATTGAAAGCCTGTACTAATTTTGTTAATTTTGAGGGTTACATCGCAATTCGATTCGAAACCAAAATTTTTCGAATTTTTATACTTAATACATTGTAGTTCGAAAATGCTTTCTTTCCAATCGAATTACGGAGTAACCCCCCTGTTATATGGAACGGTTACAGTGTCTTATCTGCATTCTATAGAACATTTTTGGAACTTCTCCTTTAATTAATGATTTCTTTTTGCACTAGTTTTAAGAAGTAATTACGTAAAAAGGAAGCGGTTTTTTTAACAAAGTTTTTTATTTGATATTGTCACACATAAAACTAGTTTTAAAACTCATTTAAGCACCATTAACTCAATTTACTCCATTAACTTGTTAAAAATTGATAAATTAAAAGAAAAAGGATTTCTTCAAAAAATGTATGATGCTTTGTAAGAACTAGTGTGTGATTTACACAGGTGATGTAGAAGTAATACAGATCTAAATACAGGTTCTAAAGCACTTTTGAATAACAAAACGTTTCTGCAGAACAGAGGACACAACTGAATACTGAATACTTTTATGTATTTTATTGAAGATTCAGAAATAGTACTTCATATACCAGTAGTATTGTTGTGTATAACGGATCAAAAGAAACGTATTTTAAAAACTTGCACAATTATCATGAATAGAATTCCACATGGAAGTTTCCGAGAAGTTGTAAACAATTGGTATCTTGGAAAAAAATGGCTCGTAAATTTAATGCAAAATTTAAAAGTTTCGAAAAATTTACTTGTGACTTTGCCGGTCTTAAAAGAAATCCACACGTATTTTGAACATACGGACTATTTCGACAATTTGTAACGATAATTATTTACCAGGTATGTCATATCAAGCACATGGAATTAACAATAATTCATAAATAAAATCCATTTGAACAAAATATTTTATTTAGAAAGTTTTACATTGTGAAATTCATGATAACCGTGTATATGTATTCAACATATATAATTTCGAACGCAATTAAGTACTTTTCGAATTGTAAGTTATAGAATGAGAAATCTAAGAACATGTTTTCAAAATCGATCCTGGTTTAAAAATTTAATTCAAAGAATTTCTTAAACGATTTAAATATTTTTGTTGGTTTGTTTTATAAAATTTGTAATTTAAAAAAAATTAAATACATAATAAAATATAAATATATATGTACATACGTAAAACAATTGTTTTTTTTTTCATAAAAAATACACAGATCATTAAAAAGAAACGATTAAAATCATAATAATATAAAAGACATTTTGGTGACATAGATAAAATAGGCATATTTATGAGTGTGTGTTTGTAGAGGGGGAATATTTTTCAAAATTTGTTAAAATTAATTAGCATATCAAAAAAATGTTTAATAATAAATAATATTGCATTCTCCAGCATTTAATACAAATTGTAGGCATTATCTAAGTGTTAATAAGTTATAAGCAAATACTCCAATCATTTGGTGTTTTTAGTTTGTTTTTTGTTTTTTTTTTTGTTTCTTGTTTTTAAACCCATATTCTTTGCCAGCGTTGTTGTAGTTTTTGTTGTAGCTGTTGAAACATATCGACTGGCACACAAGCCGCTTTCAATAACTACTAAATTTTACCAGTTGTTTGGTCCTGACGGGCACTGTATTTAGGATTTGTTGGCATCACAGTATTCGTAATAAGTTCATTTGGTGCTTCCAATACTCCTTTGGCATGTGCAGCAGCTGTATCGCAATCCGTACGCCGTGCTATTAACAGCCGTATATCGGTGTGCAGCATTAAGCGGCCGGTACGTGATGTCTGGAATCTATTAAATAAAAAAGAAAAAAAAAAACAAAAATGTTACAGGAGAAAAAAATGTTCTGTTTCATGCAAAAATCCAAAAAGTACTTTTTAAAATTTTTTTTGGTACTTTTTGTATTTTTAATTTTTATGGATTAAGGCATATTTATTTAACAGGTAAGCGCACTTCGAAGAGAATTTTTTTGTTTATATTTTTTATGTATGAGGTATGACATTTGAAATAAATGAGAGGAGAGAGAGAGAGAGAATTCGTTGTTATATATGACAAAAAAGTGAATTTGCAGGCGTTCAACTGATGACAAAGGGATTAAATTTAGGTGAAAACACTAATGATTTTAACATTAGCGTGTCATTGGAGATCATGTGTTTACACGAATATTTTAATGAACTGCACTCTATTTTCACAAGTGCACAGAACTCATGCATAAATGGTGAAAAGCATCTGCTGTTACATGAGTTAATTTTGTTTGTTTACATTAATTGTATAAAATTATAAGAGATATGATAATGCATTTTTAAGCACATCATTTATGACAAATTGTTTCGCATTTAGGGAGTTATTTATAATTATTGCTTTTATACAAATAATTTGGAAGTCCTTAAAATGTAATTCGCTTTGCAGTACTTCCAATTTTTTTTGCTGGATTTAAAATAAGTTAAGAAAAACAAGTAAGAACGCTATATTCGGCCGTGCCGAATTTTATATACCATTCACAACGTGTAGTCATGCAATAACAGTGGTTTGTGTCACCATTCATCCCATATCAAATACGTACATACATATAAAAACATACATATAAAAACACATATATAAAAACGTCCCATTGTAAAATTATAAATTCACGTATGTATGTTAAAAAAAAAAAATAACAAAAAAAATTTAAAAAAAAAATTTAAAAAAAAATTTAAAATAAAATTTAATAAAAAAATTAAAAAAAAAATATAAAAAAAAATTAATATTAATATAATTTATTAAAAAAAAAAAAAAATAAAAAAAAAAAATTAAAAAAAAATAATAAAAATATAAATAATATATTAAATAAAAAAAAAATAATAATAAAAAAAAATTAAAAAAAATTTTTTTTGGCTCAGCTGGGATTTGATGCCACGTCTCCTCTAACCAGTATACACGTTTGTATGTATGTATGTTGTTGTTGTAATGTTGTTTTTGTGAAAAAAAATCGAGGTGGTCGTGGGTTTTTGCTCATATCTCAGTTGTTTATCTACCAATGTTTCTGATTTTCAATACCGATCTATTCCCGAATATTTCTGATTTCTAATACCTTACCCGGGTCCAACCTATGTCGGGGGGCTTCAAAAAGTTGATTTCAACATACAAACGGACAGACTGACAGAGCTTAATCGACTCCCCTATTCATAAGCTTTCAGAATATATATACTTTATGGGGTCGGAAATGAAAATTGTAGAAATTTCACACGGAATGACAAACCTATATATACCTTTTTTCACTGTGTGAAGGGTATAAAAAAGAAGTAGAAGTAGAAGAAGCTTAAAAACATACACACAAAATTAAGTAAAAATTTACAAAAGTATTAAATAAATTTTAGTAGAGACATTTCTTAAAACTTTACAAAATTTGAAATGAAAAAAAAAACGCCCATTTGATGATAATCAAATTTCGCATAATATTGACGATTGCGTTTAAAAATCTCAAAATGATGTTAGAGTTTAAAAGATTAAATTAACGAAACAAGCATTTTTATCTCTGTTATATTGGCCATAAATGTATGACATTGTTGAACTATTTTCATTAAAAAAAAGTAAAATATGAAAACTCGTTAACTGCGAAAAATGCAGTGTCAATTCTCAAATCGCTCAAATAATCAAATAATTTTAATTGCACAATTTTAAAAAGAGTTGATTTTTTCTCGATAATTTACCTCAAGTGTATGGAATATCGTAGACTTTTCATATTCTCAGCTGATATAAAGTGTCCCAAAGGATTTTCGTTGTTGTTACGTTGCGTTGATGAAGGCTGCTGCTGTTGTTGTTGACCTAAAGGTGAATTTTGTTCTGCTTGCTGATGATGGTGTTGCTGCATTTTTTGTCGTTCTGAATTTATAGTTGTCGTAGTTGTTGTTGCATTATCGCCGACATTATTAAAATGTTTGCCGCCGTCGGTAGCGCTATTTTTCTGGAATTTTTTATTTTGCATACCCGTATCCGCCAAGATACGTTGTCGGATAAATGTTTGATGCAGTGTTGGCATATCACGCATATCATACGGTATAACAAACATTCGCACAACCGTACCCATTGGATTTAATAAAGTGGCCTGGACAGTGCCGCAACGTGGCACGGTATAACCTTTGCGTGGTAAACGTATTTCACACTATTTTTTTTAAATTAAAATACAAAATTAAATACAAATTATTTCAATTTCTATATTTAAAAATTTTTTTTTTTTTTTTTTGCAAATTTAAGACTCACCAAGTATGGTGTACTTAAGGTTTCACCTTTAAGTTCATAAAAATAGGCAGCTGCTGGTATTGTTAACTGTGTAGGGCAAAAACCACCTGATGCTCCCAGAAGTAATTTAAAACCCATTACCTCGATTTTGGGAACTAAACGACGTTGCAATAGACATTCTTCTAAGTTGCCCAATAACGGATTATGACCAAATAAAGCAGACAAACGAGTCTTCAGTTTGACGGGTGATGCAGCAAATGGACTGTACATGCCGGAATCGATATCTTCATCTGACAACTGTTCATCTGATCCCAGAGAAGAACGATCTGAGCGATCGGACAAATGACGTGCTCTTCTTTTATATATAGCCGATGCTTTAACAAAGCGTGGTGAGAGAGAGTGAGAATTCGGTAAAGTGGGAGCTGAATTTGACTTCTGTACCGTTATCGAGGGTATCGGGCTCGAGGGTGACTCAAAGGAGAACGCTGGTGAAGTCTCTGTTATGCCTATATCCGCTGTTAAACCATTCGTCGAACCATTACTAATGGCTATGGGCGATGAAGAGACTACCACCATTGTTTTGGGATTACAAAATATGGGTGTTAGATTCACTTTAGGCAAACTACGTCTTAATAATAACGGATTGTGAGTGATGGGTGTGTTATTATCCATACTACTGCTACTACTTATATGCTGAGAACTTGATAATTGATGTTCCATATTTTTATTGAAATTGCAAGCGATATGCAAGAGATTCGGTTTTGGTGTATGCTTATGTGGCTGCAATGGCTGTTGTGTTCTACTTTGCATAGTATTCTGCTGTTGTTCTCTAAGTGTAGGCGTCTTAAATTGTGCCATCATCACAGGGCTTTCGGAGCTGGAGTAATTTTTTGTTTGCTCTTCTAAGGGTGGGGTTTTGCAAAAACTTTCTCGATATTTCAGTTTATCTTTACCATTAGAATTTGGTTTTGCTATTTGAGGATAATAGACATTCAATGCGTCTAGGGAGCAGCGATCTATGTTCGGAGTTAATTTTGTAGAGGTTGCAAAATATTCCTAAAAGTTGAAAAGATTGATATAAAGATATTATAGAGAATGTCAAAGTATAAGGTGAAAAGAGCCGAGAGACAGTCATTCAAGTGCTTGCCCAGAACCCGTCAAATTTGATGCCAAATTATTGATATTCAAATTACCTGCTTAATGATGTGATTTAAGAATTTTGATACGTATTTCTAAATCTTAAAATGCATATAAGTTTGTCTAGATAAACCTCAAAATGTTTAGCCTTTCTTATTGTACAAACATGTAATAACTGTGATAGATCCTCAAGGAACTTTTAATTTGATACCAAGTTTGACTAGTTTTAATAGATTTAATAATTTGAATGAAAAACATTTAAAAAAACAAGAAGACAAGAAGACAGCAACTTGTTTATACATTCTAAATAATTCATGGATAAAAAAACATTAAAACTCGGCAGTTTCTGTTTGTCTTATAATCTACGATCATGTCACATTGGTACTTTTACCGCTGTAATTTGCTATTGTACAGTATAACTTTATTTAATAAATAACTTGACGTTGCCACAATTAAATTAACTAGAAAATATTTATCACACTTACTTCTTCCATTATTTCATTTTCTTTTAAATTATCACAAGACTTTGTTGAGGACATTTTATTATGGTCACCATCATCATCGTTACTATCATCGTCATCATCAATCACAATCGATACATTATCTACACAATCAGTTAAGAAGGTTTTCCCACCATCCTTTTCATTATCACCATCGTCGTCATCCCCAGCAACATTACCACCACCACTGCCGCCGCCGCCGCCACCTCCATCATCATTAGGAGATATAATATTTTGAATTGTATTTTGAGGCGTTGTCGCGATGGTTACTGCACTACCTGCCATAGTACGATTATCTTCGGTAGACAATTCTTCGACAGATGATGGTTGGTTAAAATGATGTTGGGTCTTTTGACGTTTGCACATTTGACAACTAACTAAACTAGGGTTGTTGCTAACATTACTATTATTGGCTATAATACCATTTGAAACACTATTACTACTATTGGTATTTGTTATGCTGCGGAAGTTATGGCTAGAGTTTCCGCCATTAGTAATGTTGGAGTTATGATTAGAGTTTCTATGATTATTATTGCTATTTATAGTTGTAGAGGTGTTGTTGGTGGTATGGGGAGAATGTTGCTGTTGGTGTTGGTGTATGGCAGCCATTTGATTTGAGTCTTTGGATTTATGTTTATGTTTCTTATTTGACTTCGGTGTACGTTGTATGGCTTGTAATAATAATTCGGCCTTATTACGTGGTGTATGTATAATATCACTACTACTTAAACTACTGGCTGATGATGATGTCTCAGCATCCATAACTTCCTCGTAATCATACAGGAAGTCGGCGGTTGGTTTTGCAGCATCATTTGCAGTATGAGTTGCTTTTAGGGGATTACATTTTAGGCATATCATTGATTTTTCAGCACCACAAGCTATGCAAGCATTGCTGATAGTTTGCGTACCTGTTGAGATCATTTTAACATGGTGCTGTTGCTGTTGCTCTTGCTGCTCCTGTTGCTGTTGCTGTAGCTGTTGATTTGTGGTTAAAGGAATGCTATTAATATGATTATTTGGTAATTGTTGTCTTTGGCCTTTTCCTATTAAACTATTAACGCTATGGTAATAATTTGTTTCACTATAATAATCGGCGGTGGTGTCACTACTATTATTGCCATCATCATCAACCTCGTCATTGTTGTCTTCATCTTCCCCCTGTTCCATTTTACTACAGCTGTTATTATCCCTGTCTAAGGACTTTTGCATTTGATTATTGCAAACGTTTTCATTTGCTTTACGCAATTGCTGTTTCTTATCACGTCTCAACATGCGTTTACGATATTTGAGGAGTTGCTTTTCGCGATGCGAAAGATTTCCACAATTATTTGTACTAAACGAGGAATTGGAACTATCACAATCACCAACACTGGCACTGCCGCACGATATTATGTTATAATCACCGCCGGCACTTAAATCAATATTTTGCTCATCACACTCAAAATCTATGTCTTGGTCTTGATGATGATATTTATTATCATCGTGCTTTTGCTCAATCGATAAAGATTTGGAATTTTTATCATTAATTGAGCAGCGTGAGGAGGCAGTTAATGGTTTTTGTTGTTGGTGCTGGTGTTCTTTTATATTATTATTATCACAGTTCATTATAAAATTTTTTGATTTATTGGCATTTGTTGTTATTGCTGTTTCTGCTACTACTGCTGCTGCCGCTGCTACAGTTGTTGTTGTTACAACAGCAACACTTTCTTTTAGATTTTCTGCAGCTGCCGTTGTTTCACTTTTAGCAGCAGATTTTACGGGTGGTGTTTCTATCACTGTAGCCGTTGCTGCTAACCCACTTGTTGGGTTATAATTATGTTGTTGTTGTTGTTGATGTTGGGTAATCGCTGTTGTTCCTGCTGTACCAACTTTTGGTATACCCCCCGTAATACGTGGAAGACTTTTTAAACAAACCGATACACTAAAATTTTCCGATATATTGACATTTGGAAAATTGTGTACATTTGGTTTTGAATTAAAGCAAGCACTGCTATCGTATTGTTTAATACGATAAAAAATATTTAAACGTGGCGCTGATGAACGTCTCTTAACACATCCTACTACTCCTCCCACACCACCACCGCTACCACCCATAGACGAGGTAGGGGGCGACAATGTCGCTGACGGCGACAATGTCGCTGACGGCGACATGCTTGTGGTGTGTTGCTGTTGTGAGGTAGTTAATGTTGTTGCTGACTGTGCTGTTGTTATTGCATTGTTTGTTGTTGCTGTTGTAGTTGCCAAATCGCCAGCTGCACTTGTCGACGTTGTTGGTGTGGTGGTGAAAATAACGCGACCGGTTTCATAAATGGTCTTGTCCGATTTCTTAATAAGATCACACCAGGCACTGATTTGCGAAAAATACAATTGACTACGTATGGCACTACATAATGAGGGCAGCGTCATTGTAGGCGGTGGTTGTCTAAAGAATAGAAATAATAAAAAAATAAATGTAAAACTTATTGTACTGTACACATAGAGACAAACAAAGAGAAATTCGTTTTTTTTTTTTGTATCAGCTTCTAATTGATCGAACAAAGACATGTAGTGGTAAGAAGTAGTCTTTCTTTTTGTTACACTGTATATTGAGATATAAAATTCGAATTCGAAAACTCGAATTCGATTCGAGAAGATATTTTTACTCACTTTTCATTTTGTGTTATTATCCACTGTTCCAGTAAAATTTTATGACCTACTGGACCCAAATATACCTCTATGCATATGGGCTCACCAGATTCTAAAATATTTTCTATTTTATTACAATAGGCACGCCAACGTGTGCACTGCAAATGCAAAATATAAAAAGAAATGTTATTTTTCAAAAAGTTGTTCTTTTCTTTTAATCTTTAACTGAACATACCGTTATATTAACGTACGACATATC
The DNA here is from genome assembly GCA_941918925.1 of Phyto melanocephala. Classification (NCBI taxonomy): domain Eukaryota; kingdom Metazoa; phylum Arthropoda; class Insecta; order Diptera; family Rhinophoridae; genus Phyto; species Phyto melanocephala. Next base: position 111,664,533 of record OW799237.1, read on the forward strand.
ACAATGGTGTTCCTCGGCTTCTGAGGCATCGCCTTTGGCTAGTCCCATTTTTCTAAGGAACTGATCACAGTGTGGACCCTGTTGGGGGTATGATTGATTACGAATTGCAGTTCCAGTAACAGGAGATGATGTTATTGTTGTTGCTGTAAGTGCATTTATAGAAGAGTTTCTGCTCATAAGATTCGTATGCAATTTCTGACTGAATGTAGAAGGATTGCTGGTTTTCTTGTTGGCCGTTTGAGCAGCAAATATAGCCATACGTTGTGTTGTTGTTGTTGTGGTGGTGGTGGTTTTACGGAAAAAATAATCCTTGTTATTGCTTTTCAAAGAAGAAGTAGGATAATTTGAATTGGGGGAAACATTACAACGACTACTGCCTGAACTATTTGGCGAATCAGGTGAAAAATCCAATTTCCTATATGGCGGTGATGAAAACTTAGTTGTGTTTGCAGTTGATTGTTGTTTATTATTATTGGAATATCTAGGTGGAGAAGTTGTGTTGACTAGTAAGGGACTGCCTACACGTAAGCATGTATTGCTGGCTAATGATTGTAAAGAGCACATAACATTTTCTTGTGAACCTCCACTACCAATATCGTTGTTACCACATCCACCACCACCTCCGCCCCCCATAGAGTTGGGCGAATTATAAAAATTCATTTGATTTATGGACATTCTCTTCAGTATTTCAAAATCTCCTCCTCTTCTTTCCTCGTTAGTACCATAATGATCGGTATTTATGGCCAGGGCAACATATTCCGCATCTGAGCCTCTTGGACATTCAATGGCCACCTTTTGACGGGCCGCCAAAGCTTGATGAGCACTAGGAGATTCTTGTCTCAATTGACTAAGCTTTTGCGACCAACGACTGTGACTGCTATCCACCGATGATGATGTACTATCGCCGCTACTGCTGTACGAATCGCGCAAAAATGAAGTAGACGTTGATTCTGGGGAATTCGATGACTTCCGTCCCAAATAATTTGCTAAATCAATGGAGAACGAACTGTTTGTACTACTGCTTAAAGTTTCAGCAAAAGCTGCTCTAGATGTAGAGGGTTTAGGTGACTGTCTACCACATTCTGCGGAATTTCCACTCAATGATGTTTTAAACTCGCTACGTGACGTTTGTATGGCATATTCATCATCTGCTAAGGCTCGACCTTCCAATATCAACGATGCTATACCTAAGAAGGCGCTATTGTTTACTTGCCTCCCTCCTAGTATACCTGCACCACTAGCTCCATTGTTAGTATTCGCACCATCGGGTATATTGGATGCATTGGTAATATGATCGCCTAAACTGCCTAGGCAGGCAGCGGGTGGTGAAGAACTTGTTGCGGATGTTGGTATCATAATGGCAGCTTTAGTACAATTTCGCAATGAAAAAGTTGTTTCGTTGTCCTTGTTGCTCTTGATGTTGCCACAACTCATTCTCTGGTTCTTGTGGACTGTTTATTCGACTCCAACTATAGAACTAAACATAAAAAAAAAAATTTATAAATGTAAGTAAAAGGAAAGAGAAAAAAAAACAAATGTGTATGTTTGTAAATCAATAAATAAAATAAAAATAAATGTAAATAAAAGTAAATAGAAAAAAGGTCGTAATAATATGTTAATCTTAGGGTAATTTTACTGTAGAGAGTGTGAAATTGTAATTTAGAAATAAAGCTAAGAAAATATGAAAAATTCAGGCAAAGTAAGAAATCAAGTCAAGAATCTAAAGAGGGATGTTTCAATAAAAAAAACTCGCACAATAACTTTTTTTAACAATTCTATGATATTGTTTACATTAACGAGATATCGTTCAACTCAACTCATCGTTTGTCTATCTATATATGAGTCTATTTTTAACCTAACCTAACATAAAAGTATTGCAAATTAAGGTTTGACAAACTTGAAAATCATTTACACATAAAAAAAACGCTAGTAGTTATTGACATATAAACTGTTTAAAAACAGACCAGATTTAAAGCAGAAAATGCGTTCGTACGTTTACTAAATTTTTTTACTTTTTTTTGCTGGTTGTTTTTTCAATTGATCAGCTGATGATAAAAAAAAAAAATTTCTTATTAGAATCTCCATACCTAAAGAGCAGCGAACTCGATCGTTCGATTAAAATTTCGATCGTGATCGAATGCCAAAATTTGGCCCCAGCTGTTCCTTTCGAAATTTCAAAAAGTTTTAAATTTTCTCTCTTTCCTCATAACTTCAAATTGTCAAATTTTATATAAAAACTTGTTTTCAAAAAATTATTTCTGAAATGCACCATGATTTTCGTTTTACATATATAAAATTCTACATACATATGTATAGTAAACGAACGAAATCCTGTAATTTTCAGTAATAAATAGTGAATACTTTTAAGTAAACGAACAAACACATTCAGTATACCTACCGCCATTTTTTTTTTTTTCATTAGCTTCAAGCAATTATATTAATTATGTGAATAAATTTTGTGTATAAAACCTTGTTAAAACTACTATAGAGAGATAAAATTGAATGTCATTGCACATTCATCATAAAAACAATAATTAAATAATTACAATTACAATTAAAAAATTTTCCTTATTTTTTTATGCGATTTTTTTAGTGCTTCCCACTTTGAAACCAGGTCAAATTTAAACAGTTAACAACAATATTTATATACATACATTTGTATATATTTATACAACACATGTCTACTTTGTACATACTTAATATATTATGGCTTTTAATTCGTCTACCTACTTCCTTTATTAAGCAATAAACAAACAATAGAGTGGGGGGGTAAAGAAAAATGGGTCCAAGTAAAAATCAGAAAATTCAGGTCAAAATTGGATGTGATTTTTACTTGGAACTAAAGTAGGACGAACAACAACAAACAATTACAAAATAGTAAAAAAGAAAATAAGTATGTAGGTATTTGAATGTGGGTCAATGTGTTAGGAATCTAGTTCTTGGTCATTAAATCTTAAATAAAATTATAAAATGCAACAAATTAAAGTTTTTTCACGCTTAAAAAGGGGGCGTGACCTATAAACCTAGATTTGAACGAATAAATAATAATAACTATGTATGTATGTTCATATATCCCACCAGCCCCCATTGATGGATTAACTCTCCCACTGATTCTCTCAAACATTTTTTTGCATATGCATGCAAATAAATACAAACATAAACCTACCTACATACATACACATGTATGCATATGGACATACAATGTAAATGCATGTACAAAAAATGACTTAGTAACATGACGTCATATTTTTTTTGTTAATTTTTTTCTATTACAAGGTTTTTCATACAAATGCATTTCAAATAAGAAAAAAAGTCTTAAAACCCTCATTTTAAATTTTGTTATTTCGTAATGTAGTGTATAATAAAGAAACCAGTTCAATACAAAAGAAAAAAAACAAATAAAAAATTAAAAATAAATAGAGGAAAATATAAATATAAAAAAAAAAATTAAAACGTATCCAAATGCAATATAATATGTACATGCCTATTTAGATACTTGTTTGTGTTAAAACAACATGTTGCTGACATTTTCAGTTTTTTTTTTTGTCATGCGATTACATGTTGCCAAGCAACATTTGTGTTGAAACAAGGTTGTTGTGTATTTTTTTTAGTTGCTTTTGTTACTTTACGTTCCGTTTTGAGTCTTGACCTGCATACACAAACTAGAACAACATAAAAATTGATGTGTCTGTATGCATGAGTGTGTTGAGTTGTGTGGAAAATACACCAACACTTCCTTACATACGCACATTAATATTGAGAAAATCATTACTGCGAGAAAACAAACTCTGAGAATAGTGTGAATGGGAAAATGTGCTAAAATAACAACAATAACATTGTGTGTTTGCAAATACAATGAACTGTTTTTCTACTACCATATATTTTTATTTGGATACTTGTGATAATTTCGTTTTCTGTATAAGAAAGAGAGTTGTGTGTTTGGGAGCACTTGTTGGAGAGCAAATGCAAATAAAGTGATATACAAAACAAAGAAAGTAAAATAGTGATTGGTATAACCCAGCAAATACTTTTAAGATTATTGGAAAACGGTTAAAAATATTTTTATATTAACAAAAATTATTTAAGCGAAAGGTCTTTTAATAATAAAAACTAGGTATATTTTTTTATACTATTTATACTACTATATCAAAATAATTAATACAAATTAGAAAAAAAATCTTATTTTTATTATTAAAAGACTGTTAGCTTACATAATTTTTGTTACTATTTAAATAAAAAAGGTTTTATTTTATTTTTATTATTAAAAGACTTTAAGCTTAAATATTTTTTGTTAATATGTATTTAAATAAAAAATGTAAAATAATAATTATTATAAAATATTTTTTTTAATTAATTAAATTAATTAATTTTTTTAGTAATTATCAAAAAAAGATTATTTTAAAAATTTTTATATATAAAAAAAAACATTAAAAAAATTATTAACAGTTTTATTAGCATCAAAAGGTTAGCCATTTTTTTTTTCGCTATTTAGAAAAAATTATACAAAAATTCGCATTTTCTGAAAAATATTCAAAAATTTATGGAAATTAAAAATTTAGTTTCTTAAATATTACATTCCTGATTGTATTTTTTTTAACTTTTCCGAGGATTGTAGATCCTTTTATAATAGTAAGTTTTATTTACAATATATGTAGAACTGTTAAAACAGTTAAGAAGTAATTGCATAACTTACAGAACGTAAAATTATTATATTTAATTGCCTGAAATCATCTGAGGGATCGAAAAAAGGAAATGTTTCTGTCAACATTCAAGAAACATTTTATTTGGTTTGAAAAAATATGATCAGTAGCTTAGAGTGCCCCTGTGGACTAGTCAGTAAAGGACAAGTCAGTTGTTTGGGGGTTGCGGGTTCGATTCCCGCCGGAGACTCTGGAATTGTCTGCTTCTCTTTCTCTTCTATTCTAAATATTTCTATTCTTATTCTACTCTCCTCTCTCTGTTAAGGCGTCACAATGGACCGTAATGGTTTCCGGGTGAAGGTAACTTTGCACCCCCTGTGGACTAGTCAGTACAGGACCAGTCAGTTGTTTGGGGGTTGCGGGTTCGTATCCCGCCGGAGACTGGCATGGCGTCACAATGGACCGTAATGGTCTCCGGGTGAAGGTAACTTCGCACCCCCTGTGGACTAGTCAGTACAGGACAAGTCAGTTGTTTGGGGGTTGCGGGTTCGTTTCCCGCTGGAGACTCTGGAATGGTCTGCTTCTCCTTCTCTTCTATCCTAAATATTTCTATTCTTCTCTCTATTAAGGCGTCACAATGGACCGTAATGGTCTCCGAGTGAAGGTGTGAGGGTAACTTTGCACCAGCCTTACCTACCTACCTACCTACCTACCTAAGATGCCTTCAGACGATATTTATTTTATAATTATATTATTATAATTTCGTATGTCTGTCAAGATTACAATTTTTGCTATTACACGTACATAAACTCATTTTAAATACATTTCGTGAAATGTATTGGAATCACTGATAAACTCAATTTTGTTAAAAATAACAGTTGGGACTTTCTACTTGTGACCATCGCTATATAAATTTTCATAACATAAACTCCTTTTACTTACAATAACTGATGTTGTGAGCGAATTTTGCTTATCAACTTTTAATATTTTGTTTTGTATGCGAATTAATTTATATAATTTTTCCATTCCTGCTTTATTATTTTGAAGCCAAACATCGTTATTTTTTTCCAAAACAATTGATGTCAGCTGACTTTTAAGATCAAAATAGAACACACTTTAATTGAAAATTTGTCATATGACTTTTATTTACATACATACATATGTATTTCACAAAAGCAATGTTTGAAAGGATTCACACGACATGTATCAACTGTGCAATGGAAAATTTAACAAGTTATACATTTGACGTCTCAAGGCACCTTCATTTCGTAAGAGCTTCAAAACAAGGGCTTATAAACTCTTTTTCGTGTACTCGATTTAAAAACCCTCAAGTTGTACGTTCACATATGTAACGACTTAAGCTCGTCTTAAATGTTCATCGTTGACCCCATTATGTAATTCAACTTTTTTTACGTAACGTTTGGACAAGTCTACTGTTTTATTTATCAGCGTTTTATCTTTTACGCTGAGTATATTCAATAAAGCAATAAAAAAACACAATACATTAATTAAAAAATTAAAATTAATTAAATAAAAAAATGCAATGTCCGCCTGTCCATGTGTTGGTTAAAATCAACTTTTAAAAAGTCCCCGCATGTTGCACAGACCTGTATGCGATATCAGGCTGTTAAAATATTTCGGAATAAATCACTAATGAAAAACAACACAATCGTCCCATAATTTTCTGAGATATAAGCAAATAAACACGACTTCATTTTGTCCATATTTTTGCTACAAAAATTAATATTTGTCAGGCCAAAGATAATTTATAGATTCTCTTGTGACTATTTGTGGATATCATATACCTATACGGCTACTTATAAAAAATGGACAAAGCAATCACTAATCGGCAAAGTTATAGGCAAAACTATTTTTTTTTTTATATTTTTATATATATCAAGTTTTTCAAACTTTTAAATAACTTTTGGAACCGCTAATGACACGAAATTATAAATCTCAGCCTCGGAATTTATTCCAGAGAAAAAATAACAATTCGGTTTGAATCAATATGGATAAAAAAATGCCTCAATATTGGCATCAAATGAAAGGACTTGACCATTAGAATACAGTAAACTATAAAAAAGTTAAAATCCAAAATGGCAACCTAAATAAAATGGCAGATACATGGGTCAAATAAAGTAAAGTTTGTCCCCTTCAACCCCCTCAATATGGGTATCAAATAAAAGGTCTTAACTAGTAAATATTCAAAATCGAAAATGGCGTCGAAAATAATAGAGTAAAATTGTGCCTTACATAAAAACTGAAATATAGGCTATTTGTCGATGTGATATTTGGGCACTTTCTTTTGTTTTACGATAGAAGTGTAAAATTTTACCACAACATATAGTTAAATGGAATTAATAACAATCGATTGAATAGTCTATTTTGAATTTTATTTAAGTTACAACAAGCTAACCATATGTAGCTAACTACTTATTTTATGAAAATAATATATAATGAAAATCTTACCACAATCTTTTCTTGTAAACTTGCTGCCTTCAGTTTCCGGCCAACTGGGTTATATAATAACCATTGTCAGTATAAATTAAAACATTCTGAAATTAGAGAAATTATAAAAGAATCGTATTAAGTATAAAAATATATATTTATTATAGTTTGATATTTAAAAATTAAAATTTTTTAATTTTTAAATTATTGGAAATATTCGAAAAAAATTTCTAATAGGGAACACTGTTAAATATTGTAAGCATGTAGAAACAATAACAACTCTGCAGGAAGCCTGGGGTCAAGTGTCTCCAAGTCATCACTTTTGTCAATTATTTTGGTTTATGAGAATTGACACTTAAGTCAAACTTATTACAATTTTGGTTACCGTAATAAAGTCCAGAATAAAGATGCTTTTACTGGAATATTTTTCTAAAACAAATATTTATATAGGCATTGGAACAAAAAAAGGGTAAACTAAACAATTCATTATGAAGTCGATAATTTTGTGTGTACAACTACGTTGTTATTTTGTCTGGAATTACCCAATAGCAAGATACTGTAAGTAAGACGCCTACAACCGATCAGCTGATTGCAAATAGAATTTATGAAATTTTTAATTCTCAAATTTTAAAAATTTAACACTCCACATATGAAAAAAGAGAGCAAACTTTTCTTCTGATTAAATACATCTTGTTAAGTGCATATGCCAGGTTTCTATAATGCAGAAATAGTGACAATAAATATTAAACAAGAATTCACTTTTTAAATTTAGTGTTGTTTGTTTTATGCAAGTGGCAACTCTGAATTCTGACAGCTGTCACGTATTCTTATACCGATTATTGTGAAAGCTTTTTACAAAAATTTGGAAAGTTGTGCTGAAAAAGTTTGAAGAATTTTTTGTCGATAAAGTGCGTAAACCATTCGAAGAGTTGTTAAAAAATTAAATAATCTAGTACGGTTATGGTACGTATCGGTCTGTCTTGAAAGCATTACTGTTGTAAACAGAGCTTCGCCGAAAACCTGAAAACATTAATTCTGCATTATTCTCAACAACTTCAGAAGCTTAAACCTGCAAGCCATGGAAAGCGCCAGCTTATTGGAGCAAATTGAGCTCAATGGCAATTTTTCCTCTGAACAACATTTCAATCTGGGGGCAACTTACGGTATTCAAAAGTGATTGAAATTTGAAAATTCTCTATACCTAAAGCACAACGAACTCGATCGTTCGAGTAAAATTTCGATCGTGATCGAACGCCGTAATTTGCCCCCTGAATCGCTTCGTGAATACACAAAATTGTCGAATCACGGGCTCAGAAAATCCTCGTAGAATCCATGAGAAACAAATGCACCCATAACGAGCAACTGACTGGAGCGGTTGTTGGTCAGGCAGCATAATTGGGCCTGATTTTTTTTTTAAATGAGGCGCAAATTTTTTTTTTAAGTTTTGCGAAATCTCGGTTTTATGCGAATTAATCAGAAACAATTTCTAAGCTTAAATTCGAGACCCAACGCGTAATCAGTGAGAAACAGTCACATATCTGTGAATCATGGACAATTTTATGAAAATAGTAAGGCCTATCTATCATTAGAGATGTGGAACCTTATGACGGATATTTTATATTAAATTTAATCGGAATATGTCTTCTTTACAATCCAATTAAAAAAAAACAACACAACTATCTCATAAAGTACGTGTTTTTATTTTAAAATGAAAAAGTAAATTTTTACGGGGACACCCTTTACATACTTAGGTCACCATATTTTTGTTCGCATTTATTATAGCATGACAAAAAAGTAACATTCTCAAGAAGAGATCGGCCTTCAGTTCGCTTTCTATGTCAATTTATGAAGCGAGTTCAAAAAAATTCATCGTTTTTGGACAAAGCAAACCATGTACGTTCTCGTACATTGCGTTCAATCGAAATGGCTGAAAATGTGCAGGAACATCCATCAACATCAATTCGTCATCGTTCTCTGGAACTGAAAATTTCTCGCACTTCTTTGAGAAAAAAATTGAGGTGATCGAATGGGATACTAAAGAGCTAATCGTGGAATCCATATAAATGATGTTGTGTTTCAATTTTAAATTACAGAATTCAAACTTTTCAGAAGTTTCGAAAAATAATCAGTACTTCAAGTTTGAAATGCAATTATGGACCGACTCATACATGATATTGGTAAAAACATTTGCATTCGTATAAAACCAATTTCTTTCAATTTAATTTAAAAACAAATATTTGTAAGTATACTAGAATGTTAATTTTGGCAGGATATTTGTATGGGGGGTAGGTATAATCATAGACCTGGACCCGAAATATTATGCCCATCAAAATTCAAGGTTACACAATTCACATGGTCAAACAAACAGACATCACAAAGTGTTTTTTGGACCATTAATTTTTTTCCGTTAAAAAACAAAGAAATAAAAAAAAAACTAAAAACTTGTATTTGCTTGACTTATTTATTTCTTGATTTCTATTTTGCGTTTGAATTAAGTTTAAACAACCATCATCAATAATTTAATAGACAGAAATGAATATAAAAAAAAGTGACGTAATTTATATAATTTTTCAGTTTCTTGTTTTTTTTTTCTTTTTCTCTTCTTTGTTTGAAGCTGAATCATTATCATGCTTTAATGGATCACACAAACGCTATTAACATAATAATTTACTGGGTTATGCTGATAAAAGCCTAAATCATGAGTTATACTACTATATACTTACATACATATGTATGTATGTATATGAAGTGAAACCACAAAGAGACATACGGGCGTAAAATTAATACACAAATTTAGTTTGTAATTTCATAATTTCTAATAAAAATTTCTTATGATTTTACAGAAGACATTATCAGTAGTGCTTTATAAAAATTATAATTAACAAAAAAAGAGAAAAAAAAACAAATCAACACTCCTAATTGACTATAAAAAACTTTAGTTTAATTTAAATATCCATAAAATAAAAAACTGATATTTTAACATTTTCATTTACTTTTTAGTTGTCCGTTCAATAGGAAAAAATGTTTTTTTTTTAACGTTTTACTGTAAAATAAAGCATAAAAAGATAAAATTATAAAAAAAATAGACAATCAATAAATGGAGAAGATTATTTATAAATAGAGAAATCAACAATATTTATCTAAGCATACATACAATATTTACATACATACATACATACTATATGCATATATGTACATACATCTGTGCATATACAGTTAATTTTGAAATAATAGGATTAATTATTACAAAACTGGCTTAGATTAATCCCCCATCTATACCTTTTGTTGTCCATATTTATTGCTGGTAGTATGTGTTGCAATACTTTTCAACCAACTTAGTATTGCAGCAATTGTTGAGCAATATGCTGTCAAATATGTTGCTTTTGTGTTTAAAATTTATGTTTTCCTTTTAAACAAATTAATTAATGTAGAACGAAGAGTGTTATAAGATGTGTGACTTCTCCTCCCCTTAAACAAAAACTTAATAACAAAATGCCGTTATTCTGCAATCGCGAAGTTATCTCTTATGTACACTAATGTTTCCATTAAAATTATTTCTGATTTATTCTTCTGTCACTACAATCAGCTCTCCGAAATTTAAAATTAATAAGTGAGTAAACTTAAACTAATCAAAGCCGACCATATTATACCCTACATAATATACAAATTTATATCTTTTGATGACGTAGCAGAGAACATTACAAAATCGCTAAACAACTGAATCACTCACATCACATCTTTCGCCCGCAAACCGCTTAAGAGACCAGTTGAAAGTATCGCAACATGTTACCATACACAGCTGGAAATATGAACAAATTACTACACCGAAATACTTGAAAACTACACAACAAATGATCCATCACCATGTCTATGTAACGTCAGCTCGACTTTATGCCCGGACCTAACGGAAATTATTGAGGCCATTGAATTTTAAAAACCCAACAAATCGCCAGGCAATAATACATCAGTTGAGCTCCTCTAAATTATCACCTAACATTAGCGCACAGTTACTTCTGCCTTTGATTGCAGGCAGTATAAACTGTTGATTATTCACAACGTTGTGTGGTGGGTTGCGAGAAGAACAAACATCATTTTGTTGTGGAATATGACTCTGTGTTGACCACGCAAATTGCTTGAGAATAATTTTCGAACAAATCTTGGAATGGCACTGTCCCCTTTACCTAACGTTCATTGACTTCGATTAAGCTTTTGATACATCCCCACATACAGCAGTATGAGCGGCCTTAAGGGGGTTTGCAGGGACATAAGTAGACCTCAATTACGCAGATGATATTTGCCTTCTTGCTCACAGGTTTAAGTTTTATTTAACTTAATACAAGTGTAAGTTTTTTCTGGTTCTTTCTATCAAGTGCGGATCGAGGGAGGGAAGATAGTAAAAAACAATGTAATTTTATTTGGTAAATTGGGGGGGGTAAAACGGTGGTGGAAAATATTATATTTTCCTCCCCACTGTAAGTATATGGCAATGATATAAAAAATTTTACGTAAAAAGTTATAATTTTTTACCACTAGCGGTAGCAAATTTTTAAACGCATTGCGATCTTTATCACATAAACTTACGAAAAAATTTTAAACTTTGTATGTTTAAAATTTTAATAACAATATTTCCTTAATATTTGGTTTAGAAAATTGTTAATACTTTAATTTTGTAAAACAGTGTACATACATACAAATATATACATACATGTGTGCATGCATTTATATGCATGTATGTATATCAACGAAAAATTTCAAAATGCATAACCAACAAAAAGTAAAGAATATACATATGTATGTATACTAGGTATACATACATATGTACATATATAAAAAATTTGTTTTGTATTTAGATATACATACATACCTATAGGTATATGCATTTTAATTTTAGCACTTTATTGAATATATATCTGTATGTATATGTATGTATGTATATTATAGAAAAAGATATTGAAAATATCTGGATGTTTATACAATACTTTTTAGTTTTTAGTTAACAAAATTTTTCGTATCGCACTCCCATTTTTAGAACTCAACTTTTTATACAAAAATATATATGTAGTAAATACATAAACATGTGTGTATGTTTGTTTTGTATAACTATTTATTCTATAATTTTTTACAACTAAAATAAATTAAAACAGACTCCATTAACGAAGAATTTGTAGAATTTATTTACATACATATGTATGTGTGCATATCTGCTACTAAAATATGAAAAAACTACGTGAAGTATTTAGCGTAATTTTGATATACACTTTTATATCAATTCCCGCAGTGGGTTAAAACTAGTAACCAGTTATTTTGCGATTACAAACAGCAAATAAATATATATGTATGTATACAATGTATAATAAATATGTGTATATGTATAAAGATATTTATGTTCATATGTATGTATGTATGTATGTACATAAATATGTATGACCAAGAAAGGCATTGCACTGACTGATTAAATAAAAACAGACAAAACAAAATATAACAAACTTACCAGTATACAGTGTTGCCATATGTTTGAAGATTTTAATTTGGGAACAGTTATTTATGGAAAAAAAATTTTATAAATAAAAATATCATAGCAAACAAATGTGTAGAAGTTCCTTTTACAAACGTTATTAAATATTCTGTTAAATTTGTTTAAAAAAAAAACAAGTAAGACCAAACAAGCAAATGGTATAAGACTTTTAACTGGGAAATCACCCTCATAAGAGTGGTGGGCGTGTCATTATATATTTTGTCTATTTAGTTAAGGTTGGACATCGAACTACAGAGTGTCATAGTGCCATAATACGTGACTATAATAATTATTTTCTAATACTTAGTCTCACAGTGAAACCTAGATATTTTTGCAATTTGAGTGATATTACCCACTTCTTTCTAACACAAAATTTGAGAAGTGGGCGTTAAGTAGGCGCGTCAAATAATTTCTGCTAATGAATTCAACTTAGATATTGCAATATACAGTCCCTTATTTTTCCAAAATTTTTGTTCATAGAGAAATTATATGAATTTAAGAAAAAGCGTTATGTAGAAGGTTATAACAAGAATATTAACCAAAAGCCTATATGTATTTGAAAAATTCCAGAATCGTACATCAATGTAATTCTGTTGGTTTTATATCGTTTTAAATTAAAAAAAAATCGCTTCGTAATGTACGGATTTGTAAATTTTTTTATTAATATATATACTTGTTTTATCATTCTTCGTCCTTGCGTTCAGATGCAATCGTTTTTATTCGATGTCAGAAAGAAATTTTTTATAACCTACTCTTGCTTTATAAACTATAACTCTCTTCTTAGCAAACTGATTCAGCCCAAGTTTTATACTAAACATGTCAGATGTATAGGGAATATTAAAAATTCTTCCCCTCAGCTTTTTCTGTTCTGAGACCAATCACGTATTCAACGAACAGACGGACGGATATAGCTGGATTATCCTAAAATTAAGCCAGGTCTTAGAAAATATATACTTTATGGCGTCTAAATGAATATTTCAAGTTGTTACAAATGGAATAATAAAAAAAAATATACCACCACACCTTTTATTGGTGGTGGCTATACAAATAAATTTATATAAAGATATTTATTAAATAAAAAATTAAAAGAATTCATAGTTTATTACTGCAAAAAGAATAATAACGATTCCATCAATAGGAATCAAGTAAATAAAATATCCCATGAAAACACTTCCGTATAGTAATTACTTTTTTGCTTCTAGAAAGTTGTTTTTTGCTAGGGCATAAAATGTGGTTCGGTAAAAGGTGTAGATGTGTTGTCACAATTTTTTGTTGTACTAAAAGAATCACTTAACACGTTGAGTGCCATGTGTACCGCCGGCGGTGCACAATTACTTGTGAATTCAATTCAATATATTTTCTGCGGCACTGCAGTAATACGAATAAGTATTATATTATGGCACCCAGAAGAAAGTATTTTTTTTTAGTTTTGAGGATTTTCACTGTATCTTTTATTTTACATGAATTAGATAGGAACAAAATATTATAATTTTATTACAACGTAACAACTTCAATAATTCAAAATTTAATAAATAAAATAAGAAAATAATATATAATTTCACTTTTAGCTTGCATATAATAAAAAAACGAACTTCAAATTCAATAAATAAAAAATGAACTAATGAGTCTGATTGAAACAGTCCAGGCAAAGAGCTGAACGGTTCAAAATCATTATCATCGTCTTCAATGTAATCAGTTCTTTGACGCTTCCCATAAAAGGAATTTTATGCTAATAGGGACTGTACCTTAGATAAAGATGTATGTAAAATAATCAAATAATAAAAATAATAATAGTGTGACTGCCGGCGGTACACATGGCACCTGAGTTTCTTATATTATCTGTGTGCCACGTGTACCGCCGGCTGTCACATACATAACGGTACAAATAACACACATATACAAAAAACGATTTTCGCCAATAATTTTTTATCACTAAAATATTAATTTACACCTGTTATTATATATTGCCACTTTACTAATATATTTTTATTTTGTATGACGACACTCAACGTGTTAATCGCCAAAATGATAAATGAATAAAAAATTTAAAAAAATTAATTCAATTTTACTTAATAATACACGTTTAAAATTGTTTCGGTTTTAAATTATTTGAAAATAATATTTGGTACTGATTTAAATATTATTTGTTAAAAGATTTTCTTAAATTAAACATAAATAATTTTTAAACAAATTTTAAAAATATCTAATTAATTTGATTTAACTGTTCTTCATCATTTATTACAATATTAAGGCAAGTTATGTTTGAGTATTTTTTTTTTATTTCTGTTATTTTACCTGAAATTTGTTAATATAAAATTTTTTTCTTCTAGTAGGTATGATTTTTTTAATGTAAAATTTCATAAACTTTAAACAAGTTTGTAAAAATTTTACGACAAAAAAATTTATAATTTTATTAATTATTATTGATGTGTACATAGATAGGTATGTTTAAAAAATGTAAAATGTTTCAAGTTTAAAACGAATATTTGTGGAATTTAAATTGCCAAATGGGGGACGTTTTCTCGGGCAACACTGCTACTATAAGAGGGGGAGGGTTGGGAGTAGAAATAAAAATTCAAAACACAAACATAAAAGGAAATAAAAGAGAGTGGAATAATAAGAGAAGTAGCACATAAATACACATACACACACATACTCACAATAGCACATGATAAAAAATAAAAAAAGTTTAAAAACATAAACAAAAAACAACTGATCAACTAGAAATACGAAATAATAATAAAGACACAACGATACTATAGGAGAAAAGGTTAAATAAAATAGACACAGAGAGAAAAATCATAACAAAAATTAAAAGAATATTAATGCATAAATAAGAGAATACAAAAAATACAAATGATATAACTAAAAAAAAGTAGGCACAAAAATCAAACATTTGGCAAGGAGATGACATATGATGGAATTTAATGTCACAGATGACATTTTTGGTAATGCTGTTTGCATGCTGAAAAAAATGTTCGTTAATCAATGAGATAACATTATCTTCAGTGCGGTCGTCTACTTTTATTGTTGTCAGACTTGTTTTTAGCTTTCACGACAAATGGATTGTGGAATATCGCCAAATATCGGCAAAACAAAAACAAAAAGAAACAATAAATTGTAGTATAAAAATTATTTTTATTTTACGAGTGTTGAGAATAAAAATTAAACACAAGTTTTTATAAAAAAAAACTACAATTCATGTTTTAAAAAATCATTGTTTAATAAAAAAAAAATTAATATTGATGCATAAAAAATTCATAACAATAACTAATTCATGCATCAAATAAACTTTTCTTAGTGGAGTTGTTGTTAAACCTTAAACATTGACATCAAAAATATTTAAACGTTTTAATTGCAGTTAGTAATAAAAATTTGTTTATAAGTATATTAATACACTTATTAAATCAATACTTTAGTAGTTAAAGCCAATATATTTTGATTCGTCGATATGTTTATAGCTCATTTGTCTTCATCCACATTATGAAACATTTGTTGCAAGACTTTTGGATTTGTTGATGAAAGTAGAAAGCAAAAAATGGAAAAGGGTACAATGTTTTATGTACATATATTTCTCTTTTGTTCTGCTCATTCGCTAAGGTGATTGCAAAGTGGAAAAAAAAATAAAACTGTGTGGACACGAGTGCAATTTTTAAAGAGAATTTAAAAAAACCTTTCCAACAAAAGTTCCATAATATGGACGAGGACTTTGCAGCTACATATAAGCACATGTATTAAAGCTACCAGAAAGTTAATTTTTTATCAAAAGCGCCAAAATTCATACACATAAAAAAAACAGAAATATTTTTTAAGAAACGCCGTGGTATAATATATCGCCAAGTAAATTGCCAGTAGCAATTCTTAAATTTTTATTGCCAAAAACACAACACAGTCTACATTTGTTAACGACAAAATAAGCGACATTTTCGATCGTTTGATTTTTCGTGTCTTTGGTGACATTTGTCGTAGACGATTCGAGTTTTCTATACTTGTCGTCAACGATATTGTATGGTCTTGTATTTAAAAACATCTTAAAGAGTAGACCGTGCTTTTAGTATTAAAAAAATACAAAGCACAGTGAAACAGGCGAGAAAGAAAGGACAATAAAGATTAATTTTATGTCATTATTAAAACACAATACAATTTTGCACCCCCAAATACACATACACGGCGTTATTTATAGCTTAAAACTGTGTGATAATTAATAAATAACGCCGATAAAAACAAATTTATTTGTACATTTTTGTTGTGTTCGATTGATGTTTTCAATATTTTTAAGTGATGAAACAGATACATGGCTTAATGCGTCTCAAAAAAATACGTTGCGATTTGTTATTCTGTTGTTTACTTTACAACTCTCAGTACTGTTCAACTGTGTAAGTTATTTGGCAAAAACGCTTAATCTCTTTTGACAATATGTAAATTTTTTTAAAATGTTTAATCTAAAAATCTGCTTCTATTTCACGGATTACGATAAATGTTTGATAAGTAGTGAAATGTTTTATTTATGTGACTGATTTTGCCAGCTGATCCGTAACAGCATGATACAAATCTACTAACTTATCATAAGTTGTACAACCGATTTTAATGTTAAGGCACTGGCACTAACAATTTGTTCAACTCGATTCTGCAACAAATTCCAATGTGCAGGTCCCGCATAACAATGTTTCATACAATTTTATGTATAAAATATACCCATATCTTTTACACAATTTGTCATTTTAAATATGCCCAGCATGAGCAGTAATTTACCAGCGTTATTATTTTGTTTATTTTTAAATACAATTTGTAAATCTTTTCTTGATGGTAAATCGTTGTGATTTTGTTTTTTTTTACGAAGTATTTTTTTAAGTATAAATTTCTATAAATATGGTAGATATTTTTTTACTTTACACATTTTGCATTTCAGCGATCCTCATCGTTGACGTAGCCGATGTCGCTTTTGAATATATTTTAAGTGACGTAAAAAATTTATGTGTCATAATTAATACTTTTGTAGTTTGAATTAAAGATCAGTCTGAATATCTGTCTAAATTTTAGATTTCCATAAAAGGTATGTGTAAAAAATTACTTGAAATTAAAGTTGAAACATTTTTGGCTAGTAGGCAGCTGTTATCTAATGCAGGGGCGTTATTACACTAAATAAACACTGTTTTCCATCCACTGAAACAAAAATTAATGTTTTGAAAAATTTTTGGTCAAGAAATTTTTGAAGTTTCGTATTTCTTTTTTATATATATTTCTTGAACATTCGCAAATTCTGTCCTTTTCCTGATAAATAAATTTTCGTCATTTCCGTGATAAATAAAAATCAAGTTCCTTAAACTGGCCTTAAAAAATTTTTCCGTAAAATGTGCCAACCATGGTGGAACAATTGGTCGTTATTTATTTAAAAATAAACCTAATCAGAATATTGCCGTCAATGGTGTGATAACGGATCACACCACGTTAATGGACTATGTGCTTCCTGAAATTTAAGCGCATGGTTATAAAAACGAACAGAGATCGTGGTGATAATAAATTTTATCTTAGCTGTTTATGGACTGATTTTTCTGGTTCTTAATAGCAAAATTCTTCAGAACTTCATAATAACACATATGTCACCTAGAAGCTTTGAAATTTTGATGTCAATTAAATACCTAAACAAGAGAACAGCGTGATATATAAAAAAAAGGAATTGGCGTACGTTATTTACGCCACAATTAGAGAGCGGCCAGACTAATTTGGCTTATTGTTTTTTATAAGAATCTTACGGACAGTCTTTTTTTTAATTTAAAGTGGACATGCCACCTCCTACACAAAGCCAACAATTTTTACGGCATATCCAGATAACGGCGAAACCGATTTGGCTATTTTGTTCAATAATTCTTCTAGTCCAAGTAAGATTTTAACGGACAGCTTTTTTTTAAATTTTATGTGGGCGTGGCATCTCCAATACAAAGTCAACAATTTTTAAGGCATATCCAGATAACGGCCAGACCGATTTGGCTTATTATTTTTTAATAATCCCTGAAGCACTATAAAATAAAATTGATACTGTAACAAATCACTCATAATTATTACACTACAGCAATTATAGGTAAAGGGTGATTTTTTAGCTATTATCTTTTTGGCAACACTGGTTTAAACAGCTGACGCACGTTTCGTGTTTTGTTTCACTGTCAAACATATTCAGTCTGGTCTATAATTTAACCATTAATCGTCTTACAAACGAACAACGATTAATAATTTGCAATATTGAATTTTATTATCAAAATGCGTGCTCTGTTAAGAAAGTTCATCGCGCGCTTCTGTGTTCAGCGACGAAGCTCATTTTTGGCTCAATGGGTACGTTAATAAGCAGAATTGTGGATTTTGGAGTGAAGATCAGCCAGAAGCATTGCAAGAGCTACCAATGCATCCAGAAAAAGTCACAGTTTGGTGCGGTTTATGGGCTGGCGGCATCATTGGACCGTACTTCTGCAAAGATGATGCGAATCGTAACGTAACTGTGAATGGTGAGCGCTACCGTGAGATGATATCCAACTTTTTTTTTGCCTAAAAAGCAAGAGCTTGACTTGCATGACATGTGGTTTCAACAAGACGGTGCCACACCCCACACAGCACGCTTAACAATGGACTTATTGAGAGGCGAGTTCGGTGAACATTTTCTTTCACATTCGGGACCGGTCAATTGGCCGCCTAGATCGTGCGATTTAACGCCTTTAGACTATTTTTTGTGGGGCTATGTTAAGGCTCATGTCTATAAACACATTCCCGCTTCAATTGACGCATTGGAAGACAACATTGAAGGATTTATTCATGAGATACCGGCCGAAATGTTGGAAAGATTATGCCAAAATTGGACTAAGCGGATGGACCATTTGAGGCGCAGTCACGGTCAACATTATCATGAAATAATCTTCAAACATTAAATTATATGGACCGTACTATCGATACAAATAAAGATTTCATGCATTTTTCTGAATTGAATGCGTTTTTTTTTTTTTAACTTTTCTATAGCTCTTCAAAAATCACGCTTTATAACAAAAATCTGAATATGCCACAAATACTGTTTGCTTTGTATGGAAGGTGTAATACTCGCATTATATTTAAACAAAATATCTATAAGAACCTTATTACTTTTAATTTATAAAAGTAGGTAGGCAGATTGATTGATAGATAAATGCGTGTATATGTTCAGCAAAGTGGGCCGAGTCTGCTAGTTCTAAATAATATTATATGGAGTTGTAAGTATAGGTTTTAAATTATATTATAAACTAGATAATACCCGGTGTGCTTCGCCACCCCAAATTTCAGTATCTAATTTATATGACAGGTGCCACGCCCACTATTGTTATTGCACCCATTTTTTTCATAAATGTTTATATGAATATCAAAGTTGCTTTTGCAAAATTTTACTACTCTAATCGATATCGTTTTCCAAATATACGAATTTTAGTATTTAACTCATGTGGCCACGCCTACTATTGCAAGTACGCCCATTTTTTACCCAAATGTTCGTGTGGATGTCAAAGTTTACCGTACTTAATTTGAAGATTCTAGCTGCATTAACTTTCGTGATATATAATATTTAATACTTATTCTTTAATAGGGCGTGACACCCCGCCCACTAAAAATTCAAACCAAAGTATAGCCTATACTTCCTTCCAGACATACAGAAAGATTCTGTGAAAATTTCAAGGAAATCGGTCCAGCCGTTTAACCGTCTATAAAGCACAAACAAACATACAAACATATAAACATACAAACACACATTGATTTTTATATATATAGATTATATATACAATTGTTACTCTTTGTGAGGGGTTTCAAAACGTACAATCGTAACAACTTAGCTATCATGGATTTAGCATGTTAGTTTAATATTTATAATAGAGAGTTCAAGAATAGAGTTTACAAAATAGTTTTCAATTTGTAATTGTTTTTTATTTACATAATTTGTATAAGTATTTACCCTGAAGAAGATGCCCATTGTTTGGTAGCGAAATAATGGTTATTAAAGAAAAAATTATTAATATAAAGACCAACAAATTTAGACAAAACTTTTATAATAAAAAAATAAATTAATAACATTTATGTTATCAAGATATTTCAACAACATAGTGTATATATGTATGTATGTATATGTATGTACATAAGTACATACATAGATATAAAGAAAACTTACATGGGGTCTTTAATAAACATTTTTTTTTGTCGCTGTAGTTTTGTTTGCAGGAAATTTCTTAGAGAATATGTTTTAAATTTGCGTAGTTCTTGTTTTTTGAAACTTATATGTTGATGTTTTCTTCATTTTTCTTTGCAAAACAAGACGTTGAAGAGGTCACTCACTTGAACACATTAAATATTTAAAATATAATTTACACTTAACAATTTTCAGACAAATCTAAATTTATAAGTTTCTTTTGCAATTTTTTTTTCTTTATTTATTTTTTTGTTTAAACTCTATTAACTATTCGAATTTATGTATGTAAATTTTATATTGGCTTGTCTATTGATTTTTTTGTTATTTGCTAAATTATTAATACGGTTGTAGTTTATCGTGGCGATATTGTTGAAATAAGTCTTTGAAATCATTTGAACTGTTTCCAATGTAATTGTGGTTTTTGTTATAGTTTCACTTATACACTTATTACGTATTTTTTTTTAGTTTTATTGTTTTTGTAATTTTTATTTTTGTTGCAGTTAATTTTATTTTTCTATTAAAATTATTTTATTCGATTGCAATAAAATTGCGCTGCAGTCTAAAGACAACTGTGAAAAAAAAAATAAATTATAAACACAAATTACATACACTGAATGCATTAAAAATGAAACTACTTTGTTGTTGTGTGTTGTAAATGATGATTGTTTGGTTTTCTTTCTTTGCAAATTTGCTACACTCTACATACAAAATGGCCGACACAATTATCAAGTCAATATTGGCAAAATTTTCCTTAATAAAATTTAAATTAAATCTTTTTTAAAAATAATTTTATTGAAATATTATTATTATTTTTTTTATTAACAAAATTTATAAATAAAGTACATACTTATGTATGAACATTTTCATAAGTTTGGGCTTCTTAAATTCTTGATTTTTTTTTAAATTTTAAAATAGATATTTTTTTTAATTGCTTTATTTGTACAAAAAGTTCTAAACATTCTGTATCTATAAAAAAAAGCAGTGAAAACTCACTATGTAAAGAATGGCTCACACCACAACTGGATATGTAAAAATAGTTATAAATTTATTTTTATAATTGTGTCGTGCTGTTACAGATCAGCTGACAAAATCTGTTACATAGATAAACCATGCCCACTGCTTATCTAATATGCATCCTTACTTTCTGTGTTGTAAAAATATATGGAGTAAAGATTTTTAGAAACATTATACATTGACATATTTTCAAAATAATTAAAAAGAGAAAGAGACAACTCTACATTTTAATATAAGACGCATCTAGTCTGTTTCATCAGGTATGTTAGTGAAGAATAAGCATATACGCATGGTGTAATTACATAAGGTGATAGCGTAAAGGAGAGCGATTTTCGGCTCTCTTTTTTTATGTATGAAGTTTGACAATTTCCGGAGTTGAAATCATTTTTTTAATATGTAGTTTGACATACTTCGGAACACAAGAAAATTGTCAGCTGGGCTGGCACCGCCACCTTGTATAAGTGTACCCTGGATATACGTGTTATAAACATTTTTGTTTTTACTTAAAAAATGATCAACAACACTCTGCTAAGTGAAATTTAAATAAATGAAGTTCACTTTGAATACTTTTTCAATTTATGTAATCAAAATTACATACAAAAAATGCTGTAAATATATTTTTGTACTTTGCTTTCCTCATTATCTAGTGATGCAGTCAGAAAATTTATAGTATTAATTCCAGAGTTTTGTTTCTCTCCCTCTCTCTGAGAGATACTTTCCCAGTATGTGGTTTTTTTATTGCGTTTAATTTTTGCTTTGTGAACAAAGGAATGAGCAGAGTAGAGTAGGTTAAAATACACAATTGAATTAAATAGTTGACATAAAGGTATATGTTATCAACATAATTGTTTGAAAAAACAAAAAAAAATGTAAAAGCATAATTGCGAATGTATTTAATAATTTGATTTTTTGCTCACTTGAACAATGCCAACCTCTGGTATGTACTCACTAGTGGCGCTGTAAAAACTTTTAAAAATTATTTAGACTTTGATGAAAAATATTCCTTTTACAAAATTTTCATAAAAGTTATTATTCATACCAAATTTCTAAATTTAAAAAAATATATAAAACCAACTACCTAGTACCAAGAAAAAATTTTCGTTAAATTTTTAACTAAATATGTAGGTACATATTTTTATAAAATATTTACATATTTTTATTTAATATATTTTTATAGGGCTTTTATCAAGATAGATGATCTTAAGTGCATATTTCAAGTTTTGAATTTTTATGTGTTAAATTAAATTAAAATATAAATTTATGTCAAACTTAATGATTTCTTTATTTTTTAAGACAATTTTTATTATTTCATAAAAATATCCAACTTTATTGTATTTTTTTTTTATAAAACTTGTTAATTTTATTTTATATTCAATTTTAAGCACATTTTTATTTTATTACTAGTGATCAAAGATTTTAAAAATTTTCTTTGGGTTCTTCGTGTTTCAGTAAATTAAATTAACTTTTGTTGAATTTTTTCATATTTACACTTCCCTATTTTTTAAATCAACAACAGTTAAAATGTTTCTCTTTTTTTATTAGTTATTTAATAAAAATAGGAACTTTTTGTATTTTTTCTTAATTTTTTTTTTTTTATAAATACACGCTAGTGTACGAAGCACTGATTGATATACATACACTCTTACATACTTTATAAGTAGGTACACAAAGAGTGAACAACGGAACAATAATTCAATTGCATTTTTTTCTGAATTTGTTGTTTATGATATTTTAACAAACAAAATTAAAAACAAGTAACAGTGCTATATTCGGCCGTGCCGAATCTTATATACCCTTCACAACGTGTAGTCATGCAATAACAATTGTTTGCATCACCATTCATCCCATATAAAATACGTGCATACGTACACGTTAGAATTAATGTGGCATCGAATCCCAGCTGAGCCAAAAAAATTTTATTTTATTTTATTTAATATATTATTTATATTTTATTATTTTTTTTATATTTTTTTTTAAATTTTTTTAAAAAAATTTTTTAGAAAAATTTTTAAAAAATTTTTTTAAATTTTTTTAAAATTTTTTTTTTGTAGTTTTTTTTATTATTTTTTTCTTATTTTTAATATTTTTTTTTGTAATTTTTTTTTGTTTGGTATGTTTTTTACATGTATCTATGTATGTATGTTGTTGTTGTAATTGTGAAAAAAAACGAGGTGGTCGTGGTTTTTTGCTCATATCTCAGAAAGTTATGGGGCGATTGTGCTGAATTTCAATAGCGATTCATTCCTGGATATTTCCAAGAGATTGATACCATATACAGATCTGAGGAACATATAGTTGCTTCTAAAAGTTGATTTCAACCAACACACGGACAGACGGGCAGACGGACAGACGGATAGACGGACAGACGGTCAGGGCTTAATCGACTCCTCTATTCATAAGCTTTCAGAAAATATATACTTTATGGGGTCGGAAATGAAAATTGTAGAAATTACAAACGGAATGACAAAGCTATATATACCCTTGTGCACCACAGGTGAAGGGTATAATAATAACAGACTGACAAGCATACGTATACTCTACTAAATCTTCTTCTACACTGAAGTGACTGATAAACCAAGAGACCCACACATTATTACATACAAATACACTCTACTTTAAGCTGCTCATTGTTTTTTGTTTGTTATAATGTATGTACATATGTATTCGTTTTCTTTTGTTTGTTGTTGGCGTCTACACTACACAATTACTAAAAAACTTTTTATACACTCCGCGTACCTTTTGAGGAAAAAAAATAAATAAAAGAAAATACGCTCGTAACAACTAAATTGTTCACTAAATTTTACTGATTTTATTTTTAATGTTGGTGTGTTGTTAGCACTCACGTTGCTATAAAACGACTGACTGATGAACACAATATCGTAACTAAACTCGGTGACTGAAAATTGCTGACTGACTGAAAATTCAACAGCAAAATCAAATAGAAACAACAACGAAAACAAGAATATCACAGAAATGAATACAACAAAAAAAGCAAAACAGAAAGAAAACAAAAACAACAAACAGGCAGTCAACCAGTCTAAATATGTATAAATGTTAATATCACCGTACGTCTTTTAGTCTGTCTGTCCGGGTGTATATACATACATACATATGTACATATTTATTTACATATTTAAGGAGGTGTGGTGGAGTAGAATACGCTATAGCAAATATACTTGTATACACAAGTTTATATTTAAGTATGTATACATACATAAATGCATACATTCACAGGTCCATATATACCACACAGATAAAACTCGCTCCAACACGTTCAAAATTTTTGCATCATATTCTTGTTTAACGCGGTAAAGAATACTTCATCTAATAAAATGATTGAAAACAGTTTTTACCTTAATTTACATAATTCTTTAGCTGTCAATGTGTTAAGTTATAACGGCAGTCTAGCAGCCTAGTTTGATAACGCAATTATTTGCAAATTATTAATGATAACAGTTTTTAATTGATAAACCAAATTATCGAAATATTAAAAAAAAAGTATTTTATAATATTTTATTTGCACTGTTTTTTTTTTTTTTTTTTTGTTAAACATAATTAACAACTTAAAAAAACAACCCCCCCATGTTAAGCGAGGACCAACTGTATATATTTATACTATACACAACTTGTGTGCCAGTACCATGACTTTCTAAACAGCTGAGCGACGTTGTTGTACAAAATAACAACAAAAATAGCAAAACGACTACGACTAGTCAATTTCAGTGTGGCCTATTGAGTGATTTTTAATGTTATAAAAATGTTTTTTTTTCGTAATGTCCTAATTAAACATTGAAAATAAATAGTTTGTATAAAAAAAATAATAATAATAATAGAAAAAGTTTTGCTTATAAATTCTATTCTCACAAAATATAAAATATTTGCATCCAATACTAAAATACCGACCAAAGAGTGCTGATAATCGAAAATGCATTCCACTCGTTTGGTGTGAAAAAATATAAAAACTATTAAAAAATTAACTTCAGCCAGAATAAAATCAAAACATATTGTCTTAAATAATATAGAATATGTTCTGCACCAAATTAATTGAATAAATTGTATACATATTATGTAATATTATATAACGTAAACAATACCTACTACCAAAATAAAATTAAAGTACTTGTTTTTATTTTTCACAAGAACATTGAGAATTAGCTACTTTTGTAGTTCAATAATAAAAAAAATAGTAAATTTGTCTTTTAAGGGATAGTTTTAAATTTATACATGAATCCCCTTATATTATAAATCACTTCACCTATTTTTTAAAAATATGTTATTTTTTTATTTAATAGATTAATTTTTAATTTGTTTTAAATAAAAAACTATCTCTTCATTAAGGGAGGATGTTATTAATAAAAAAAAAACTACTTCGTTTATATGAAACTTTTACAAAGAATGTGACTTTAAACACTTAAATGTTGACAACACTTTAGCCATGTATTAGATATCTATACAACAAGTATGTACTAAATAACTATATAAAATATATAAATGTGAAGAGAATAAAATACAGTACTGTGCTTTTTATAGCAGTGTCTTGTCATGTTTTGAAAAATGTATAAATTAATTTTTAAAACGTGTTTTTTCAACTGGTTAAGTGTTGCTTTTGTTGTTCCGTTTGAAATTTCTACAATATTAATTTCCGATCCCATAAAGAATATATTTTGTGAAAGCTTATAAATAGGGTAGTCGATTGCGCAATGTCCTTATGTCCGTGTGTTAATTTTTATGAAATTATGGAAGCCACATATCTTGCACAAACATGTATGTGGTATCAGACTTTTGGGAAACATTCGAGAATTAAAAACACTTTGGAATTCAGCATATTTCAAATCTGAGATATGAGCGAATACACACAACTGCCTTTGTTTTTTCCATATTTTAACAACAAAAATTTATAATTTTTCAGTCCTATTTATCGATATAATATGTCTTTAGACTTTAGAGCTAATCAGTAGAAAATCCAAAGGAAAAAATTATTTTAAAAAATGTATATACATTTTTAAATATATCAAGCTCCTAAATAATATGTGGACGTGGTAATACCTACTTGCAAACCGTATTCTGGAAAGTTTTCCTGGGAAAAACTAATAAATTGATTTAAAACTGAGATATAGGTTCCGAAATTCAACGCTGATTTTTTTTTTAAATTTTTCAAACAAAAATAAAATTTTTTCAGCTATAGACAACTGACAGAGTCAATATGAATATCAAATTAATTAAAGAGAAATAAATTAGAAACCAATATGACGTCCTAAATAAAGTGGTGGATTTAAGGGTGAAATATAGTAATTATGGATTTGCCTCCTTCAACCCAATAATATTATTATTAATTTAAAAGAAAACAGTAAACTATTTATATAGAAATTCAAAGTACCAGATTCGGCCGAATATAGCCTTAATTACTTAAGCTATTGAGTTTGAAAAGTTGAATGAAACGTTGTCCATACATTTTCTGGCAGTAAATAATCCAACACAACTTCTCCTAAAAAAATACAAACTTTGTCGTTATATAGTAATGAACTAGTTATACAAATTTACGGCAGAAGTTTTAGCATAAAACTATTTGTAATCTAAAATAACGCAGCTAATTATACTTTCTTAAATCCTAAATGACGTGATGTATTTCAGTGAGGCATTTTCGAAAAGGCCCGAAATCTACGGCGGTGCATTTCAGTGAAAAATTACATATTCTATTCAAGTTCCTATACACATATAACAAATCAATAAAGAAATTTTAATAGAATTTTGAAAATAAGTATTGTTTCGAATATAAAATGCCTAACTTGTAGGTAAAAATTTTAACAGATATTATTTTGCTCGGTATTGTGTTATGTGTATGTGTACAATATTTCATACTCTTTGGTATATCAACACGCAAACGCATACCTTAAAATATCTAAAAGTTTCAAACAATTTCATAAAAATAGACAAAAACAGCAACAACAAAAATAAAAACGCAAAAAAGTTATGCTAGATATAACAACATAGATACAAACATACATACATACATACATATGTATAAATGTGGGTTTCGTAACAAACACAACAACCACAATCATAAAAATAAAAATAATAACATAAACATACCCCTCCTTTGCTAAAGTAACTACGTAGTTTCTTTTATTTTCGTACTACGTCTTACAACAACAACAACAATAAACATACTTATAATCCTCCCTTCGCAGCACTTTTCAGAATGTTTTTAAAATTAAAGAAAAACAATTATCACAAAGCTGTGCGTTTTTCTTTATCATTGAAAAATCACAACAAATACAAAACAATTGTATAAAATATGTTTTACTTCATGCAGTTTGGTGCTTTTATTTTTAAATATCAACATGTTGCTAAACATGTTTAGCTATTAAACATTTAATTCCCTTTTTAAAACACTCTCATTTTAATTCTCTTGCTAAATGAAAATCATATGGTTTTTATTTTTGCACACACGCACACGCACACAGCTGTGTTTTGTAAGGAAAACGTAATGTTAAAACTTTACATTGTATGTTATATTTGTTTTCTTTGTTTGATTTTGTTTTTGTTTTGTTTAGAACTACACAAATCAAAGAAAAAAAATGAACGTACATATTTACATTAGATACATAACTGCTAAATTGCAAATAACTAAAATATTAGAAAACTAGAAAGAAATTGAATAAAATTGCAACAATTAAACTAAAACTAGACCCCAGCAACGATTAAGTGCTACCACTAATTATTGTTGTCCCCAAGATAAAAATTAAATACATGCGTAGATATTTATTTAACGGTGCTGCCGATTTCTATAAAATTTACCAATTTCAAAGTTTAGGGCGACCAAGAAAATACTTGTAGATACTGAAAAAAGCTATTATTTAATTTTGTGTACTTCGAGTATTGTTACGCGCATTAAATTAAAAAAAAAATATACAAAAAAAAAAAAAAGTGGTGATATTAAGTATTAAGAAAGATTAGAAAATTTTATACTTGTAGGTATATGAAATTTAACAAAAATAAGAATTAAAAAATAGATAAATAAACGAAGCAAAATGTTTCTTGGTTTAATTTGTTTACCCTACCAAAATTAAGATTAAAAAATAAGGTAATAAATGATTTAAACGTGGGCTTAAAGATAAATGTATTTAAAATCTATTTTTAAAATATGTAAGAAAAATTTGAAATAAGATAACTACATTTCAAACTCATTTTAAATTTTATAAATGTGGGGGAAAATATTTATTTAATTAATAAAATGGCAGTTTTGAAAATCAATTAAATTTTGAGAGATAGATTTGGGAAAAAAAAACTAAAACGAATAACAAAATTTTATTCTAATTATAAATCATTTTATAAAGCTAAATTTAACACAATTTTTGATCAAAACGTCTTCAAATAGAAAAGAAGACTCACAATTTTTATTATAAAATGATTTTGTTTTAAAATTTAAAAGATACGACAGCAATATAAAATTGTTGCATCATTTTAGCATAATTACAACCAAAGTAATAAACATTTTATGAAAGAAGTGTATTAATATTCTTTGAAATTTTCAGTAATTTATCAATTCAAAAATTTTTAATGAATTTTAAAAACCATTTTGCTGTAATAGAACACTCGCCATTGTTGTCCTAATTACTTTCATTCATTTAAAAACCTTTTAAGTGCATTTTTAAAAAAACAAGTATTAAAGGAAAAAACCCGGATACGCATGCCATATGCCTTATTTAACCTCGAAAATATTGAAAACTACAAAGAAAATTTCTCAAATACAAAACCATTAGACAGGTATTTTGTGTATACAACAAAATTATAAAATAAGGAAAAATCGGTACAACAGGAACGTTTCATTTCCACTGTATTATTGCTAAGTATAGGGTAAAAGGATAAAGTTAAAATCTAAAGAGATCTGACAAAACAGTGTTGCCAGGGGTAATTTAAAAATATATAATTTTTATTAAAAAATATTTTTCTGAAAAGTTTTATTTAATAATAGTAACTGTCAGGTTTGTTAACACCTATACAATTTAAAATTTTAGTATTCAAGTATTGACATAGCTTCTTTGTAAACGCTATATTCATATTCATAATCAAATCTAATTTTAAATTTGTCAAAGGTTTAAAACATAGATTATACAACAATTAAATGCTTTTAACAATTATCTGTTAAAAATTATTGTTGTTTTATCCTACAGAGAAACAAAAGTAAGATTAGAGGGTCGATTATACATAGATAGCAATCGATAAAGATGACAACTGACTTTTAATAGCTGTCGATGTCTCTTGTAAATAAATTGTTTTACAGCAAACTATGAAGTTAAAGTTATGTCTATAAATTAGCAACTTGTAGGTATAGTAAAAAATATAAAAATTTTAAATTTTGTAGTAAGAAGTTAAATTGAAAAATTTATTAAATTTAAAGAAGAAAAATAAGTTAAAATTTAAATTTAATATAAGATGGAAAAATATTAAAAGTTTAGTCACAGAAAAATTATATTCAGCTAAAATTTAATTTTTACAAAATATTGTTTAAAATTTCGGAATTTACTTAATTAATATTCTAAAATTATAAAGTAAAAATCAGTAGCTCAATGTGCTTGTCATTATAAATAAACTAATGAATTTATTGAAAATCTTTTGGCAATTTTTTTTTTATGAAAAGCTGACGGTTATCAGCCAGAAGGTTAAAAGAAAAAAACTCTATCGAATTTTAAATATTTAACGACTCAACACAGGTTACTGGCCGTGAAGATAAAGTTTACTTTTCAATAGTCAAGTCAAAAGCGTTAACAGATTGTTGTTTTTATTGCTGCTGGAAAGCCATGATATAAAACATACTACGCAGAAGGTTAAAAGTGACGTAAAATGTAGCAAATGTAACCAAACGGTATCACTGGTATAAAACCACACACACACAAACACATATGTACAATATACATACTTAACGACATTACAAAAGGTCTTTACATGATAGAGGAGAAAGAAAATGTATCTTTTTTCGTTTTATTTTGTGTGTGTGTTTTTTTCTTGTTTCAGAACAGAAATGTTTCAAGGTTTTAAAAGTTGTCTGAGTACTTAATTTAAGCAAAAATCATTAAACAGCGGCGATAACATTAAAATATAGAAAAATATATACATATGTACATACATCCCTACATGTGTATGTATGTAACCCCTACTTTTTTTATATATTTTTGCAAAAACAGGTATGTACTGACAACTTTAAGAATGTTTTAAAATATATCTACCTATTTATGATATACTCACACGACAATTCCCAAGAAATTAATATTTTTTTAATTTATGATAAAAAATTTATAAAAATTTAGTTTTCGAAAAATCCTTACATTATGCCAAATTTTTCATGAATAATTTGTAAATAGAAACATTAAAATTAAAACGAGTAGAAAGTTAACAGTTTTAATATTGGACGCTTTATAATTTGTAACCGGGTTTCGGTTAAGCATTTAAAAAATAACCGGTTAACCGGTTTTGTTCGAATAAACAATAACAAAAAAATCAAATTATTTATTGAAATAAAAAGTTCATTAAAATAAAATCAAAACAATTTATAAAGGTAAAGAACGAACAAAATATACTGCAGTCATGACAGAAATTTTTAAAGAATTTCAAAGAATTTTTGCTTTAAAATATTATAGCAACATATTTATACATTTATACATAGATATGCATATAAACATATGCACTTTCATTAATAAAATAATATATGTATGAACCTATATGAAGTTAACAACTTAACATATGTGAGACCACATTATTTAATTAAAATAAAAATAATTAAAAATGTTGTCTTCTTAATGGCTTCTTTTAAAATTTTCTTTTGTTTTTTAGTAAACTTGACATTGAAAATGACCTCTCACTTAGCATATCTACATGTTAGACTTTTAGAATATAAAGCACCAAGTAATCTTTTGAGCATTTCAGATCACTTATGACACTTATCCAAATAAAACAAATCCACAAAAATGTGTTCATTATGACTGACATTTGTAGGGTATTTTGATGTGTGCATATATTTAATAGTACTGTTTAGCTCATAACAATAACCGGTTTATTGGAACCAAAATAATCGGTTTATTCGAAATTCGAAAAATAGGCATTTTAATATATTCGGCTTGGACAAAACTGAAAAAACAAATCGAATAATAACCGTTCGATCACCCTAGATACAACTCTAAAATAAACTCTGTATACCGGATGGCCCAAACAAATGCCTACCATTGTTAAACACGTATACCTTTTGTAACTACCATTTGCTTTGATTATTAATATTCTTATCATTTATTTGTGCTAAATTTAAATCTATTAATTTTTTTTAATAAGTATTTTAAATTCACAAAATCGTTGACAGATATTAAGAAGTTGTTTTACAATAAAAAATAAGTTTCAGTTTTTTTTTCTCTTCTGTAGCATATTTTGGAAAACCCTCATTTTTGTTGGCGACTTTCGAAACATTTTTAAAGTTTTTATGATTTTTTTTATCAGAAATTTGGGTTTCAATAGCCCAAAATTCAATGAAGTCATATTTTTCTTTATAAGAAACATCAATAATTGCCACATGAATTCCCTGTGCAAAAGTTAGTTGCTGCTGATTTTTTTTATTGATTGATTTTCAGCATTGTAGAAGCTGCGTCTGTTGTGAAGCCTATTATGACACTAAACAGTGATACACTTAAATCACCTAAGAATAATAAATATTATATAAATAAACCATAATTTAAAAAAAATCGGGATTTCTCGGAAATTTTAAAATTAATTTTATGATTTTGGAATTGTCATTCCTTGTTTGTACTCATAATAAATTTCAAAGAATTTATTTATAATCTTCAAGAAGAAAAAAAACGATTATATTTTAACATATAATAGTTATACATGTTTAACATCGGTAGATTCTACTTAAAGATAAAAATTTTGATACTATGACCACATGACATATAAATTAACCAAATTTTTCAAGTTTTCAAGTGTGTTTAATGTAAGTGCAAGTTGCTGTAAAATTCGTTAACAAGAATTAGTCAAAAAAGTATATTTACTTGTTTATGAGCGTGTCACTGCATACTTTTATTATTATATAGATCAAGCTTATAAAAAAAAATACCTATATTTAAAGGACTTAAAAGAAACTCATTCCATTTTTTTAATTCATAATACCCATCAAAATACAGTTTTATTTTTAAGGCTTCTTCAAACTAAATAAAACGTCTTTAACATGTAATATAACCTATAAAAATCAATATTTTCATTAAAACTATGCCTATATTACTTGTTTAATGGGTATAGATTTTGTGCGGGCCATTCTTTATTATCTGATAATGAAAAAATTTATTTATAAGATATAACGATAATAAAATTATGTTTATTACTTATACTGCTCTATTTTTAGAATATTTTTTAATCTCTTTTTTCTTAAATTATACACGTTTCAATACAATTATATTTTTCTTAAATTATTTAAAAAAAATAAATTTATATATTCTCTTAGCATAGTATACTTAGGTACATATGTACATATTACAAAAAAAACGCTAAATCAACAGTACTCTTTTAACAGCAACATGTTTACACTACTTTTAGGGGAGTAAAAGAGAAATGTAAAACAAAAACAAACATCGCCAAACAAAGAAATGTATTAAATATATGGAAGTGAGATTTTGAACACACATTATTGATAGGTTCTGTTAGTTCGATAGTGGATAGACGAAATAAAAATAAGAGAAATGAAAATGAAAACAAAGCCATAGCAAATAAATACATCGGTGATGTAAATATAAAAATATGTGTACATGTATGTTGTTGATATGTATAAACTTTTATTTACATTTTAATCAGCTGTTTTGTGATAATTTTTCTATATGCTTATTATTACTGTATCCATTTATGTATGTGTGCATATGTAGGTATGTATATATTATTGTTTTTATCTTTAAACGTTATTTTGTTACGAATTAAAATTGTATTTTGTTGATTTTTCTACTGTTTGACCAATAACAACAACAGTTGTTTAAAAGAAAAGAAAAAGTTTTATTTTTTTTTTAATTTTAAACACTTTAAACGTTTTAAAAACTATGTACCTACATACATATCTACATACGTATGTATATATGCATATACACATTAAGGCATGGATATGTATTTAATATTATTGTAAAATTTTCTTTGTTTTAAAGTAACATTTTTTAAAACGTAATTTTATTTGTTGGTACATATGTAACAAGTTTATTTGTAATAGTAATAAATGAAAGGGGGAGGTGAAAAATTAAAAATATTTTGTTTAACAATAGTGAAGCAAAAACATTTATCAATTAGGTATACAGACACACGTACATACATACATCTACTTATGTATGTATGTAAGTATGTGCTGAAAAAAAAGAAAAACACACAACTAACTGACAAAGGAAAATTATATAAAAATGGATAGGTACTTACTAGGAATAGCAAGCAACCCTGAAAGTCAAGGAAAATTCCGATTTTTATAATGTTGGTAGGTATAGGTATGTATGTATGTATGTATGCTATTTTATTTGGAAATACTTGAAGCTTGAACTTTTTGCGTTATAAGTGCATACATATGTATGCAAATTTAAGTCAAGACTGAATGAACACTCATTAAACGAATATAAATTTAAAACATATTTTAATAGATATACCTAAATAAATACCTTGCATTTTTAATACTTTTAGAAACTTAAAAGATTTTAAAGTTAATTGGTGTACCTTAATAAACATTCATTTTAATTTATTTGTTCAATTCACAACCCCGTATTGTATTCTGTATCGTCTATTAAAATACAGGTTTGGTTTATTTATGTACTTGTGAACACAAATTCTGTTGTATTGGTTTTATCTTTGTTTTGTTAAACGTCAGGTAAATAAAAAATCAGGAATGGAATAGTTGATCAAATCTTACTTCTGCAGAGCGGCAAAAATATTATAAAACAATTTTTAGCAAAGATATAAAATTTTAAATATTTATTATTTTGAGAGATAAAAAAATACTAAAGAAATTTTTTTTTGTTTCAGTAAAAAATTTTCATTTCCTATCCCTATATGAATTCAATGCAATATTTTAAAAGCATATGAAATAAAATTGTATTATTATACAAAATGTTTTTATGGAAATAGCCAACAACAAGCATACAACATTGTAAACACATAGAAAAATAGCATCAAACGAACAATTCAACTGGGGTTGTGAATTGAATTATTGTTTGTTGGGTTACAACTGTTATATCTGTGGCTTGGAGCTAAAAGGGCCAATGTCACTTTTTTGCTCTTTTGAGTTAATCATTGCATTAGATTTGTTTTCTTGCTCTTTTTTATTATGGTAAAACAGGTAAAGTCATACTTAACCCAGAACAGCTTCAAAAATAAAATGCTGGCCTATGTCACTATGAAAGCGCCTATAAAAGTTAAAGTTTAATTCCAATTTTCTCAAAAGTAAATATTTTGACATTGGCCCTTTCAGCTCCAAACCACAGATATATGCATAACACTGCTAGTTATGCCAGGCCAGATCATCAAAAATTAAAAAAAAAATTAATTTAATTTAATTAAAAATTCTTATAATCAACATGAGAATATTAAATGCAAATTATTATTTTAAAAATTTGTTGAGACTTTTCCGATAAAATATTGGAATATTTGATAGAAGTGAATACGCAACAATGTTCTGTGTATAATAGAGAAGATTATTAAAATCTAATAAATAGTATTTATTTAATTTGTTGTCAAACATTTTTTAAATAAGACCATTAAATAGTTTCCTAAAATAATTGTCTGTATTTTGTTATTAAAGTAAATTTCGAAACCCCGAAAATCCCGGTATTTAAAATTTTTAAATCCATAATAGAGGGATTCGCAAAGCCCAGTCACGTTTGGTTACCCTAATGCCTGCGTAGATATGGACATAAGTACATACATGTTTATAAGCATAAAATTTAAGTAAATTGAAATAATATTTGTCAACATACATACATAGATACATATCATATGTACATATGTATGTGTATATGTTAGTACATATGTATGTACATACTTCAGTGGGGGAAAAATAAAATGAAAATAAATAAAAAACTACGTACTCTTTCGTTTCATTTTGTATTTTCTATGGTCCTTAACATTAGTACGTACATAAACGCCAAAAGTAAAAAAGGACGTTTTAAGAAGGGGCATATGAACAAACATGTTTTATCAATTTTTATTTTGGTGCCTGTTTTTATACTTTGTATCTTAACACTGAAAAAGCATTAGAAGATATTTTTTGTTTTAATTCTTCAAAATCTTAATCAATAAAATAAATAATAAATTAAAAAAAAACACACTTTTAGTCAGTATTTTGAAAATAAAAAATTGTTTTTATAACCTATAAAGTTTCACTCAATGTGCGGTCGCGGCAAACAGAGCATGGTAAAAAAGAGCACAAATCAGATGAACAATATCTTTGTCAATGTCCTGGGATAAAACACCAAATTTGAAACATCTTGTGGCTGTCAGATGAAATCGCTAAGTAATTGTGTTGAGGGTACTACTATGTAAGATCCATAAGTTGAAAACCACTTGACGGATATCGCTGATTCTTTTTTTATTTTTTTAATTTTTTATTTTATTTATTTATCTTTATTTGCCTCCCAATACAACAAGATAAAAAATCTTATATTAAAGTAATGGATTTTTAAAATGTACAAATATATAATTTAATTTAAAAAATAAAATAACCAAGGCGAATTCAATAAGGTGAACTCGTCGCTAAAACAACTACAAAGTGGAAAAATACAACGTGTATTTTGTTAGTGTAAAGCAAAACGATATGTCAAAAAGTGGTTGACAAATTCACAAATACTTATAAAGAAAACCAACGTTTGTTTACAAATTTTTCTTTCATTTATTCAAGCATTTATAATTTTTAACAATTAAAAAGTTAACTTTGCTACAATTTTTTTAATCTTTTTTACAACTTTTCACTTTTTTCACTATTTGCTTGCAAATTCTTTACGATTTTTTACAGTTTTTCACAATTTCTTTAAATTTTTGTAATTTTAAATAAAACACCGCTCACAAATGTCAACAATAAAAAAACCACACACACAAACACAAAAATTTGACAAGTGGTCCCTAGAAGTAGTAAACAGCTGATGATCAGCTGATCTAATAAGTTCACCTTATTGAATTCGCCTTGAAAATAACGATTAAAAATGATTCCTAGGATTCTTTGCTGTTTTCACAATATCAATTCTTTTACCTCCAAGCATTATTATCGGTTTATGGGCTTGAATCAAATACGTTAATACAAAGCACTTTGACTTTGTGGGGTTACGACACAGACCATTTCCACTTGCCCAGTTAGAGATTCGTCCTAGATCCCTATTTAATTTCTCAATGCTCCTGTTTAAATCATTAAGATTACAACTGAAATGAAGTTGTACTCTAGTTGTTATAATAAGTCGTTAACGTTTATAGTAAAAAGCAAAGGATCTAGTATTGACCCCCTGCGTCACTCCTTTTATGATGGGCAAAAATTTAGAAGTTTTTTTTGTTGGCAATTAACGATTGACTACGACCTGCTAAATACGACGATATCAATTTTGATGCAGAAATTGAGAAACTACACATTTTTAACAATTTCAAAAGAAGAACATCATGATCTACCATATCAAACGAATGGAATGATCGAGAAGAACAAAAAAGGAAATATTGCCAACATCAAAACGTCTACGCAGCTCTTCAGAAACATCAATTAAAGCAGTTAAACAGCTGTGACTCGGTCGAAAATCGGATTGTCTGCTAGTTAACACTTCTTTATCATTAATGCATTTGCTTATTTGTTGATGAAGTAAACGTTCAAACACTTTTGATAATTATGATGCAATGGCAATTGGGCGAAATTCATTGTTAGATTTAGGTAGTGGTAATATTTTCGCAAGTTTCCAGTTTTCAGAAAAAGTGCTTTTCGTTATTATATCAGTACAACTATACATATGTGATATAAGGCAACATTTTCGAAATAATCATTTTCAAAATTTCAGATGTAAATGATTAAACTTCTCAGCATTGGACCTAATTGCAAAGCAACAAGGCAGCACATCAATAAAAGGCCAATTGATTATCTCTTATATGCAGTATCAACAACAGATGGTCCGCATGAAAAAACTAAGAATCTGTTTGTGGCATCTTCCACTTAAACAAATACATTTTCTTACATAATACAACTGCAGCCTGTAACTGTAAGAGCATCACCTGAGAATGACTCCACCTATTTTGCGAATTCAAAGAAAATACTTTTTTATTCAATGGCTGTATGTTAAGAAGAGCATCAATTGAGAACAGCTCAACAGATTTTGGTGATTCCTTCCGTGTTGTATTTGTATTTACCAGAATAAGGTTTGACAAAAAAAAAGAAAAATAATGAAAAAATATAGTGTGTTATCATTAATACAAAAAAAAATATATTTTTAAGGGATATTTGGAAACTGTAATTGCAATTATTTGTAAATTTCTTATATCACATCTACAAGGTGGGCCAAAAGAAATCCCCTTATTGGAAGATGCTCTTATTTTTGCAAATGGCGGCCAATGTCAAATCTGTTTTGACATTTGTGAACTAGACAGATGTAGAATACAAGTAAACAAGCCATGGAGCGATACACTCCCCAAGAACGCGGAATAATCATGTCGAGGCCGCAATAGACGATTTTTCGAATAAAATCATAATGAGTGATAAGGCTAATTTCTACCTCAGCGGGTACGTGAACAAGCAAAACTAACGCTTCTGGAGCACCGAAAATGCACGAAAAGCCATTACACCTGCTCGAAACGACTGTATAATGCGCTGTTCACGCTGGAGGGCCATTTTTTTTTCGAGGACGCCGCTGGTCAAAGAACAACAGTGGACGGGGCGCGCTATAGGGCCATGTTAGCCGAGTTTTTTCTGCCGTAATTAAACGAATTAGGACTGGAGGACATGTGGTTGCAACAGGACAGAGCAACGGCTCACACTGCGCGAGCCACAACCGATATTCTGATGCCGGCGTTCCAGGGTCGCCTCATCTCTCGTTTTGGCGATTTACATTGGCCCGCAAGATCGCCCGATTTTACCGTTCCATACTTTTTTCTGGGGTTTTTTGAAGACCCGTGTTTACGTGAACAAGCACGAGACCCTGGAAACCCCTTAAGAACAACATTCGACACGAGTGCGAGAATCTGTCGCGCGAAGTCGTCCGTATAGCAATCAATTGTGACGATGCCCATTTGGCTCATATCATCTTCTCGACTTGACCAATAAAATTCTAAAGGTTCAAATAAACATAATCAAAAAACAGAATCGAAGTTTTTCATTAAAATTAAAGAAAAATAACATCGGATGACTTCTTTTGGCCCACCTTGTACATTTAAAGGAATATTTGTGAAACTACATTTATAAATGTCTAGATTAACAATTAGTTTATTTCATCCGTGTGAAACTGGGTTGGGTCTGTTGTTTTTTTTTTATAAAATTGTCCATAAATTTAGAAGTAATTTCCCTAAATTCTCCATTAAAACAAAATTAACTTTAAAATTTTAAAAATTCTAAACAGTCGTGCTTTTTTTTAATTCTCTTTTACTAGGTTTCTTCCAAATCAAATAACAAAAAAAATATGTATGAAAAATTGTAAGTATTTGGTATGTATGTATGTGCAAATGTATATATTTTTTTTATTCATTGAAATGGAAATTTTCAACGAAAGAGGAAATTTTTAATTGAATAAATAAATGCGTAACGCTAGAGTATTAAACAACATTTAGTATGCATGTGGGTCAACGCAAACATAATCAACGTCATAATCATGTTTTATTAAAAGAAAAAAAAAGTGATAAGTTTATGATAATGTCAAACTTCATCATTATGATAATTATCAAAATCATACACAAGCACACACACACACACAACTATGCAAACACACATATAACTTAAAGAGTCCTAAATACCCAGCAAAGTCAAACGTATGGAAACTAATGCGTTTTTTTGTTCTTCTTTTCAACTGATATCGTAAGTAAATCTTAAATAAAAAACAAGTAAGAGCGCTATATTCGGCCGTACCGAATCTTATATACCCTTCACAACGTGTAGTCATGCAATAACAGTAGTTTGTATCACCATTCATCTCATATGAAATACGTACATACATATAAAAAATATACATATGTATATAAAAAACATCCTATTGTAAAATTATAAATTTACGTATGTATATTAAAAAAAAATAAAAAAAAAAATTAAAAAAAAAAATTAAAAAACAAAATTTTAAAAAAAAGTTAAAAAAAAAATTTTTTTAAAAAAAATTAAAAAAAAAAATTAAAAAAAAATTAAAAAAAAAAATTAAAAAAAAAAAAATAAAAAAAAAAATAATAAAAATATAAATAATATATTAAATAAAAAATAAAAAAAAAAAATTAAAAAAAAATTTTTTATATATAAAAAAATTTTTTTTTTGGCTCAGCTGGGATTCGATGCCACGTTTTTTCTAACCAGTATACACGTTTGTATGTATGTATGTTGTTGTTGTAATGTTGTTTTTGTGAAAAAAAAATCGAGGTGGTCGTGGGTTTTTGCTCATATCTCAGTTGTTTATGTACCGATTTTCAATAGCGATCTACTCCCGAATATTTCTGATATTTTAATACCTCACCCGGGTCCAAGCGATGTCGGGGGGCTTCAAAAAGTTGATTTCAACATACACACGGTCAGACGGACAGACTGACAGAGCTTAATCGACTTCCCTATTCATAAGCTTTCAGAAAATATATACTTTATGGGGTCGGAAATGAAAATTGTAGAAATTTCACACGGAATGACAAACCTATATATACCCTTTTTCACTGTGTGAAGGGTATAAAAAAACATTTTTGTAACCTCTAGGCAGATGTTAATTTTACAGTTGATTTTATTGAGGGGAAAATTTAAGAAAATGTTTTTGAAAAATTGCAATTTTTTAAAGTGTTTATTCTTGTCAAATTTAAAATAAATTTCTTACTAAACGTTTTAATAAAAATTATTATTAAATCTAAAGGCAAATTTAATTCAGCAAAACTTTAAACTAAATAATTTTTATATTTTAAAAGTAAGACGAAAATGCATATGAGGGGCTTAGAGCACAAGGGGTCCAAGTGACTTATGTTTAATAATAAAAAAAAGAGGTTAAAGTTAAATTTGGCTTGTTCTATATATATTTTTTTTTTAATTTCAAAATTTGTACCTCAAAATAATTTTATTCATGGCGAATTCATACAGGTGAAATTATCAGACCAACTGATGGGGAAACTTTTTGTCAAAATTGGTTGAATTTGCCTTGATTTTATTTATTAATGCAGGGAAGGTAAATGTGATTTAGGCTTTGGTATTAAACAATTAACTTAAGTGTACTTATTTGATAATAAATATACTAAGTTTATGTATATTTGTTGCTATTGCGTCATTAACAATGTGTTTGAAAAACTTATATCCTTCTTTAAATTAAATTTTATTATATTTAATATGTCATAACAACTTTTCCATCCCTGATATAGGAATTGGCCTTAACATAAAACATCCCCTCACAAGTTACTTTGTTGTATCAATTCGCTGTTGCATATACCTGTATGAATATGCCTTGATTTTATAAATACCTAATAAGAAAAACTCAAAGACTATTTTGATGTCCTTGTGGATAGAGGAGTCGATTGCGCACTGTCCGTTTGACCGTGTGTATGTTGAAATCAGTTTTTTTTTGAAGCCGACTGACATCATCAAGACCATGGGCATGCTTGTGAATATTTATCGGTTTAAAACTAACTGAGATATAGGCACTGAAATACAATTAGTTCGGTGTTTTTTCCTAAAATTTACAAACGAAAATCTAGTTTTTTAGTTTCTAAAGCACCCAGAGAGCCAATATGGATATTAAATGATACCCCTTGACTTCTATGTAAAAAATCAAAATCAAAGATGGCGTCGGAATTAATAAAAACACCAACGACATGTGCCTTTAACAATGTGCAAAACACAGTCATGACATATTGGACATTCTACACGAGCGATTTCAAGGCTTGGCCATCTGACATAAAGATAATATAAACTAGACACAAAGATCATGCGATTTGACGCCGTTAGACTTTTTCTTGTGGGATTTTCTTAAGTTGCAGGTCTATGTAAACATGCCATAAACACAGTGTCCTTTTAAGCCAAAATAACCCCATGACATGCCGCATGAGGTCTGATTATTGCGTCGGTGTTATGAAAATTCGGACATTACGGATGCGCCGCCACCCAGCAAAGTCGTGGTGGACATATGCACTATATTATATTCCATTCATAGCGGCAACGATAGACCTTTTAAACGTAAAAAAAAGTTCAATAATATTTATTTTTTAAATAAAATAGGAAGCGCTTAAAGAATTACTCATTATAAACATAACTGGTACCAATGACGTATTTTTCGGTTCGAACAAGACAAGGGGAAAGTGAATGCCCATATTGAAGTTCTTTAACTTTAATTCTGCTAGAAGTCGCATTGACTTTCAGGTGACCAAACTGAGTTGAGTTGTAAACGATAATAGCGGCATAACTAGATTTCGTTAAAAAAAATAATTCACGACAAGGGGAATTTTTCGCAGAGGAAATTTTTTTCGCGATTGAAATATCACAATAATGGTATTTTTTTATTAAAAAGTGTTTGTTTTTTTTTTAGAAAAATGATCACTCTAT
The DNA here is from genome assembly GCA_941918925.1 of Phyto melanocephala. Taxonomy (NCBI): domain Eukaryota; kingdom Metazoa; phylum Arthropoda; class Insecta; order Diptera; family Rhinophoridae; genus Phyto; species Phyto melanocephala. The sequence goes on from OW799237.1 coordinate 111,707,057, forward strand.
TAGCTGCTTTTTTTATCTAAAACAATAAACAATTTCGCTAACAGCTGTTTTCGTCCGTCTAAATGTGTTTCGCCCGCCGAATTTACGCATCCAATTTTTGTCCTAAAAGAAAATCGTCACTCGTCCCTGTTGTGTTTATAGTATCATGGTGTTGCCTTTTTAAATTCGCTTAATGGGTATTTGAAAATAAAAAATGACATGACAATTTTTCCTATTTTTCATACACATCTCTATTTTTGTCGTATGGTTGTTGTCTTGTTATGAATAAATAACAAAAAAAAAGTCCCTTAAAAACCCCATATTTCAAACGAGTGAGTATTTGTTATGGGACTACAAAAGAAAACACAAAAATTGTCTCAACAACGACATCTCAAGTTCACCTTGTGTTGTTGAAAAATTTTTGTTTGCCAAAATTTTGTTTTTATTAATTTTGCAAACACAAACATATTCTAATATTTTTTTTGACCTTGTATATTGTGATCATTATAATACATCTGTTGAGAAATCATTATCAAAAAATATTAACAAACAATTATCCAAAAAAAAAAAACTAAAAGTCATGGCAACAGGTACTGAAAATGTTTCCTAATTTTTAATGATTTTTGGAGAAATTACTAAAGAATTGTTAAAGATTCTCATACAATTAATTTATACATTGAATCGTTTGTACCCCTACACATTAAACTCAATCGGTGTATTCACAAGAAGTCACAAGCGTTGTAGGTATTGCCGTATTGTCACATCATAATTTTTAAACAAATTTAAAATGAATGGAATTTATTGCTGATATTTGTAAAATGTTTAAAACTTTTTAAAATTAAAGAAGAAAAAAAAAAACGTTATGACAATACGATACTTAGGACACCTTGTGAATTCAGCAAATATATTTTAAAAAGCTCTTTCGAAATTCTAAGTTCAAAAATAAGGGGTCAACACTAGGGTAATCGATTATTCGACTTTTTTAAGAAACCGGTTTTTAATAAGTTTGAAATTTAGAATTAAAAAAAAACCGGTTTCTATTTTGAAAATTCAGAAAAAACCGGTTAACCGGTTCGAATATATAAAATATAATATTTAAAGAAAAAACTAAAAAATATTAAAAAAAAGATTATAATAAAAATTATATAAAAATTTCATTTTTTACAGTTTATATACGTTTTGCTGCACAATAACGCAATAATTGACATGAATGCAGTTGACCCATTTGGTTTTAATTATTTGAATTTAAGGACAAAAGGTACTCTTTACAAGTAAAATAAATAAATACAATAAACTAATACATAAATAAATAAGACTTTTTATAAGGCTATTATAAATTTTTGTATCTCCTGTACATTTTTTAAATGTTAAATAGATCTTTTGAACGTATTTTAAAAGCTAGGGAGAAAATCCTTAAAATTTCATTTTAAATATTATTTCTTATACCCCTGACAGACATACAAATATAGGCATGAACTAGTTTGTTCGATGGTTTAATTGAAATTTAAGTTGACAGATACTCAATGCCTTTAATTAAAATTAGGATCTGGAAGAAGAGATTATTGGTTTTTCTTTATTGTAACTACACTTTTTACCTAAAAGTGATAGATCAGCTAAGTGTGTGCTTAAATTACCTTTAACTTTTAACGTCAGCTTTATTTCTATAAAAAAATAATATTTAAGCTAAATTATTTTTCTTATTTTGCACTTGTTTTTTAAACAACAAATAAATTTCTTACAATATTATGGAAGAATATTTAATAGTTTTTATTTTCTTATTTTTGGCAACTTTTCGCGTACTAAATATACTATGGTACGATTGGTTACAAAGATATATGAAAATAAACTTAAAAAAATAAAAAACCGGCTTTTTCGGATAAAAAAACCGGTATATTCGATATTCGAAAAATCAACATTTAGAAAAACCCGCCAGCTGAAAGAGGAAAAAACCGGGTTTTCCACCGGTTGTAAAACCGAGTCGATCACTCTAGTCAACACTGGATTTAGCAGATTTTCTTACAAAAAATTTTCTGTGAGAGAATTTAGCAGTTTTTCTTATCAAACCTTTGTACACACTTAAAGACTTAAATTAAAGAAAAAAAAAACTACATGCTGGTCGACTAGGCGTATCTTTCTCTACCACACGGCATCAAAATCTCAATTTACTTAAAAAGTGGATTTAGCAGGTTTGCATATTATGCCGACGATATATATATTTTTTTAATATGTCAGTGGTTTAAAATGTAATTAAAACAAAATTAAGAAATCCATAAAAAAAAATAAAAAGTTTAGTTTAAAAATAAACTATTTTTAGCAACTCTAGCTGGATGCCCAAAATTTAAAAAATATTAAACGTATTAAGTTTAGGTTGAAAAATACTCATATCTGGTAAGCATGTATGTCCGTTTCAGCATAATGTGTGCTGTTAAGAGAGAGGATACTCCGAGCCAATCTATAGGCCTAGTCCATTCCCGGATTGGTGTATGGTGTATGTTTATTCGCTAAACTTTTTCATTCGCTAGTTCATGGTTTCTTCAAAAACCCAAAAATTCAACGCAATAAAAAAACATGGCCGTGCTGATAATACCCTTTACTGCCAAGTACAAAGATAAAATGTGCGTAACGTAGCCTAGATTTCAAACCTAATATTATACGCCGTTTTTTTATAATTTTCGATGCCATCTTTGATATTGTCTTTTTCTACTAGCCAAGCCCTCTCATTTGATACCCATACGAATGGGGTTAAGAAAAAAAATATCCGCCATTTTGTTTCGGACACCATCTTGGGTTTTACACTTAACTGGTCCAGCCTTTTTAATTAATACTAATATTTCCGAATATTTCCAAAAATTTAATACCACAAATAGGTCTGTGTTAGATGTGGGAGCTTTCAAAAGTTGATTTCAAACATCGCACGGATAGACAGACATTGCTCAATCGACTCCCCTAGCTCTAAGAAAATGTATACTTTATGGGGTCGGAAATGAATACTGCAGAAATTACAAACTGAATGACAAAGCAATATATACCCGTTACACCACAGGTGAAGGGTATAATTCAACAATAAAATCAGAGTATTAACGTTACCATCGCCTTTTTAATAATGGACCGTATTTTTTCGGCTGGTGCAAATCTGTTTGATCATTAACTTGCTTTATTTTGAAGAAGTCCACTTTTCTAATCACGAAATTGTATAATCATGAGACCTCAATATGTGTGTGCAAAGTTTCAGAAAAATCGGTGAAGTTCAAGTAGCTGGAAATGATAACTTTTTTTGGGCGTGGCACTGCCCACTTTTCTAATCACGCAATTGTAAAGTCATGACAGCTCAAGATGTGTGTAGAGTTTCAGAAAAATCGGTCAAGTGCAAGTACCTCAAAATTATAATTTTTTTCAAGTTTTAAACAAATCATTAATTTTGCAAAAGCATCCAGTGGAAGTTAAACATGGCAATTGGCTGTTATTTATTTGTACAGTATTGTAAGAGAAATATTGTATTAATTTAAATAATGTTCTTAACGAACAAGATTTTTTTACGTGCTGAAATACACGCCATAAAAAAGTTAAGTTTAAATACTACAGTGAGGGCCAAAAGTCACCATTGGGTTTAAGAATTTAATAACTTTTTCGTTTTAGAGATTTACAGCTTAACAAAGGACCAGAATAATAGAATTTTATTATTATTTAAATCAATGACCAATTATTTTAATGCAAAGAGCATACTGTGGACATTTTAACATCAGAATTTCGACCACTAAAGCAATAAATCATTGCTCGGTTCATCGTCACCAACCAACATGCCATTTGGTTTAATTCACACTGCCAAAAATATTGAACATATAGAAAAAAGTGTTAACGAAACACCAGAGACATCTGCCAGAAGGCGTTCTGCTCAGCTAGGAATGGCTCGTAGGTCACAAAGGTGCAATTATTGAACGATCATCGATAACATCTAAATTTTGCAGTTAAATTTTAACAGGTGGCCAGAAATTAAATAAACTTTGTTGAAAATCTGATTATCATTGAATGGCTTTTTTAATAAGCAGAACTGTAAGTTCTATAGTTTGAGAAACCCAACAGCCATTCATTAGCGCCAAATGCCCCCCACTAGGTATACTGTACCTCTGAAAATATCATTGGACCTTTCTTCTTCGAAGACGGAAGTGCTATAACTTCCTTTTGCAACATAAATGCAAAAACAGACCTAAAATTTGGTTTCAGCGAAAAGGAGCCACTACCACACTACACTGCAAGAGAAACAATGGCACTTTAAAGTAAAATTTTTGATGAGCGAATAATTTCCATAATCAATCCATTTCCATACGAGTATACATATGTGAACAATACACAAACAAGAAACTTATTAAATTTTCAAACCACATGGTGACTTTTAGACCACCCATTACCTAGTTAATTGCACGGTACTGTATATGATTAGATCATATTTTTAACTGCTAATTGTGTTTTTTTTCAGCAATTAACTTATCGTGAATGAAATTTAAATGCAATTGTTCCCATAAAAACAAATTGTGACTTTTAAAAACTTTTTTTTTTTTAACTGCAGAAATAGTATCTGAAAATAATTTTGCAAATTTAATATTAAAAGAAGAAAAAAATTAATTATTTTAATTTCCTTTGACTTTATCTTCATTCATACATGCATATGTATTTCACTGAAAATAATTAAAAAAAATAAATTAAGTTCAAACAGCATTAAAACTTTAAATCATTAAAGAATTTTTAGAAAAATTGTTCTGAAAATGTATGTTTTTTTTTTTTTTTAATTGTACGCCTGTATTAAGCAAGAATTAAAGTTTCTAGAATTTTAAATTAATTCAACAATAACATGCTTATTTAACAATTACTCAATAACTTATAATTAACAAATGGTGTTTACAGAAAGTGTGTGTGTGAGAGAGAGAGAACAATGTGGGTTGTTTTTTTTTAACTTGGGGATATTTACTTGTGATTTAGAAATAAACACATGAGTTGTACAAACATGAACTTTATTCTAGATACAGTTGAACTTCTATAACTTGAATTATCATTATCCATTTTTATTTGTGCATAAATACAAAATTCAAATGCTTTAACAATTTTTCAAAAATTTGCTGGCGTGTTAAATAACAATTTCTTTCACCGAGTCATCGTCACACAATCTATTGAACTTTCCTTGCGATACTTATTCAACTGTTCGATAAAATAAAAACAAGTTGCTTTTTCTGCTTTATATGTCATTTGGATTGAAATTGGGGACTTTTCCAAACTATAAAAGTAAGAGTCACATATTATATAATAACTACATCATAACATAGCCTTGGTAAGTAGGTAGAACAGGCAGCTGTTGTTCAGCTTACTTGGGTCCATTATAGTGATCCCTTTGTGATCCCTGAATAGAATAGAAAAGAAAGAGAAACAGAGCAGTCGAGAGCCTCTGGCGAGAATCGAACCTGCAACCCCCAGACTAGCAGACCAGCACACTACTAACTAGTCCACCGGGGCATCCTAACATAGCTCAGATTTCAGATTAAATGTTAAACGCAATTTTTCTTCTTATTTTCGATGCCATATTTGATTTTCTATTCTACTCGTCAGGCCCTTTTATTTGATATCCATATTAATGGGGTAAAAAAAAATTATCTGCAAATTTGTTCTGGACGCCATTTTAGATTTTACACACTTTCATAACATACTGTATTCTGCTGGTCAAGCATTTTTGTTTGATAACAATATTGCAAGGATTGAAAAGGGCAAAGCCGTAATTGCTATATATGATCCTTACATCCAACTTTTCTAAGTATAAGGTTTTACCCATATAAATTTATTGTAGAGTTTTTTAGTGGCGGCTATCATAGATCTTAAAATTTTTTATAGTGCATTATATTTTTCTAGTCCAGCCCCTGCTATGTCATCTCCATATCGACCCTCTCGATTGTCTAGAAGCTGGAAAAAATCAATTTTCACTTGGAATTCAAATGCTTGTATTTCGTTGCTTATATCTCAGTTGGTTTCATATCGATTTAATATTTTTTCCTAGAAATAACTTAAGAGACTACGACTTAAGTTCTCTAGCGTCTCCAAAAAATATTTAGAAGCTTGAGAAACTAATTACACAACATAAAAAAATATATATATTTTTCGAAATAATTTTTGCCTACAACTTTGACGATTAGTGACTGATTTGTCCATAACTTTACGAATAGCTAATATAATCAGTATCAAATGTGTCTACAAATTATCCGATGGCTGGAAAATTTTAAGTTTTATGGTAAAAATATGGAGCAAAACAGAAACCACAGTGTTTATTTGCTCGTATCTCAGTTAGTTATGGTGCGAATGTGCTAGATTTTAGTATCTGTTAATTTCCAATATATCCAAAAGATTACTACCACATAAAGGTCTATACAACATGGGCGGGCTTCTAAAAGTTGATTTAACCAAACACACGGACAGACGGACATATCTTAATGGACTCATTTATTCATAAGCTTTCAGAAAATATATACTGTATGTGATCGGAAATTAATATTGTGAAAATTACAAATGGAATGATAAAGCTATTTATACTCTTAGGCACCACATGCTAATGAGCAACAGTTAGGCTTATTGAGCTAAATATTTTGTAGTCGAATGTAGTGGTTGCAAAACTTCTTAAGCATAGAATAGTATTTTCTACATTTCAGATCTTTAAAAAATAATAAAAAATATAAATAAAAGTATAAAAAATTCAAAATGTACTAGTCATTAAACTGGCGTATTCATAAAAATATTTTAGGTTTATTAGACAGATGTACAAAAATTTGTCAAATATGCCATCAATAAACACAAAATAGTTTTTATGAAAACGACAATTAACTTACAGCATTAACTTAGCTTCAACTTTTAGAAGTTCGAGTTATGGAGGTTGCACTGTACAATCCAATAATGTATACAAAACCCACATGCCTTCAAAATATGTTCTTATAACAGTAAGCATTTGTATTTTACTAAATGTTGTTCAACTATCTCAATATTCGCAAAGAAAACTAAAAGTTTAGTTTTAATTTTGATTAATAAAATAAAAACATTGAAATTTTATTTGAAAAATATGTTATTGTTATACCTTCACACAGTGAAAAAGGGTATATATAGGTTTGTTATTCCGTGTGAAATTTCTACAATTTTCATTTCCGACCCCATAAAGTATATATTTTCTGAAAGCTTATGAATAGGGGAGTCGATTATGCTCTGTCAATCTGTCCGTGTGTATGTTTAAATCAACTTTTTGAAGCCCCCCGACATCGCTTGGACGGGTGAGGTATTAAAATATCAGAAATATTCGGGAGTAGATCCGTATTGAAAATCAGAAACATCGGTACATAAACAACTGAGATATGAGCAAAAACCCACGACCACCTCGATTTTTTTTTCACAAAAACAACATTACAACAACAACATGCATACATACAAACGTGTATACTGGTTAGAGAAAACGTGGCATCGAATCCCAGCTGAGCCAAAAAAAAATTTTTTTTTTTTTTTTATATTTTGTTTAATTTTTTTTTTATTTTTTATTTAATATATTTTTAATATTTTTATTATTTTTTTTAAAATTTTTTTGTTATTTTTTTTTTTAATTTTTTTTTATTTTGTTTTTGTTTTATATTTATTATATATATATTAAATTTTAATGTGAACCATTTTTTATTTTGGCTTAAGTTCATTTGTTATAGAAGAATATGAACATGTTGAATTATGAATTGTCATTTGATAGGTGAAATAAAATATTCAACAAAATATGAAAATTAATACTAAGATTCACTAATTCAAATTTCATTCAATTGTAACATAAATAGGAATTTTAAGTTACATAGTAGTATACCGATAAAGAGTGCTGATGATGAAATCGTAGCTGATTTCGAAAATGCATTCCACTCGGCTAATATCGGAAATAATTTTTAAAAAAAATATTCCTAAAATGGTTACAATTTAATTTAATTTGAATTATAAAATTAAATAAAGAAACAAATGAACTTAAGCCAAAATAAAAAATGGTTCACATTAAAATTTAATATATAGAAAAAAGTTCGAATAAAATATAAATATATAATTTATTATATATATTTAAATTATTTATTTAAAAATTTTTTTTTTAATTTTTTTTTTATTTTTTATTTAATATATTTTTATTATTTTTTTTTAATTTTTTGTTATTTTTTTTTTAATTTTTTTTTATTTTGTTTTTTGTTTTATATTTATTATATATATTTAAATTATTTATTTAAAAATTTTTTTTTTTAATTTTTTTTCAAATTTTTTTTTTTAATTTTTTTTCAAATTTTTTTTTCAAATTTTTTTTTAATATTTTTTTAATTTTTTTTTTTAACATACATACGTAAATTTATAATTTTACAATGGAATGTTTTTATATATGTATGTTTTTTATATGTACGTACGTATTTCATATGGGATGAATGGTGATACAAACTACTGTTATTGCATGACTACACGTTGTGAAGGGTATATAAGATTCGGCACGGCCGAATATAGCGCTCTTACTTGGTTTTTTTTCGTTCTAAAATTATTGTCAATAAAAATGTTTTATTTAGATCTTTTTGATATGGATAAATGAAATCATTATGACTACAACTACTAAAATCATCACATGATTCATACCAACAAAATATGAGGTTTTTGTTAATAGAAATAATAAAATTTAAAGTCATTTAAAACAATTGAAATAATTTAAAAATTATTTCAGAGAGCCCTTAAAAGAATTCAAAATCCATTTTAACTTTTACACAAATTTCGATTTATTGACAAGTGCAAGATTTTTGAAAAGTTTTGAAAAAATCTTATATAAAATAAAGACAGTTTACATTAAATTTCTATATACATACATACATACATACATACATGTATACAGTGAGTGTCACTTAAAATCGTACACTGTGATACTAGGAGTTGTTTTGTAAATACAGTGCCACCTCGCTTAACTCAACCCTCGATAAGCGCAACTCCTCGATTATTGCAACTTGTAAATTGTTTGCACTGTTGACTCAGTTAACGCAACTTTAAAAAAAAACCTCAGTTATCGCAAATTTTTTCCCAAAATAATCAATTTGTCATTTTAGATTTACCGCTATTCCAAGAATACTGAAATATGCGTGTTGCGCTTCTTTTTTGTAAATATGTACTCAGTTGAAAGAATCGTTTTTCGTGAAAGGTTGTTCTATTTACATTGAATAAAATGTTGGTGATTACAAAATTTGTAAAATTTTCAATTAAACAAAAAAGTGATGTTCGTTATAAGCTTGAAAGGGGCATTTCTGTTAAAGTGATTTGCGATGAATATAAAGTGCAGAAATCAACAATATCCAGAATTAAAAAAAATGAACTGCATTAAAAAAATTCGTTGCAAATGCTGAATTTAGACCAGGCAAGTGTGTTACAATAAGTGCTTGTGATTATCCACACAGAGAAAACAGTATTGGTTGTGAGTACCGCAATTGTTGCCAATCGCATAGTTTAGATGTGATGGTAGAATTTTGCGGTTATATCTAAAGAATTTCGTTTCCGAATATAAATGTGTAGTCAGCACTAATAAATTATGATTCTTGCAATAGAAATTTCATAAACACAAATGAAAAGTTCGATTGCAGGAACTGAACCATACGATTGGCAATGAATGTGATTTTCTGTTTTCTGGGTGCAAATATGAAAAAGGATTTCTACAAGTGGTTTATGAAGTCATATTAAACCATAAAAGATAATTTGCGCCCTAAAAAATTGAGACTCGGTTATCGCAACGGCCAAAATTTCTATTAGTTGCGTTAAGCATTACAAATTTTTAAATATTTTTGAATTGTTGTTGAGGGTGGACTTTAAGTCATCAGGAAACAGCGTTGCCAATTTAGCTATTTTCGGGCTAAATTAAGCTTTTTTTAATATAATTTATTCAAAGAAAAATTAATTTAGCCCTTAAAAAAAATTGCAATGAACCAAATGCTCTATCCCGGGGTCTCCACGTAGCAATATTTATTGCCGCAACTGTCAAATTTAATTGCGTTCATAGAAATTACAATGTGTAGACAGAAGCAATTTAATACACAATCATTGCTTTGAGGATTGCTTGAGCAATTATTGCCGCAATAAGTTGACATTCCATTCCATTTTCTTTAAATTTTCTGTTTTTATTTGCAGAAACAAGGGCAAATTATTTTATCGGACAATAATAGTTTAGAGTGAGATATTAAAAACAAAACATAAAAGTTGAATAAAAATATTATATTTTAGAAATAAATTACTTGTGTCTTATTCACCACCCAATGAAAATAGACATAATTTAACAAAAAAGTGCCGTTACCCTGTCGACGTTTTTGCTTATCCTGAGCAATGAAAATTGCTATGTGAAGACCCAGCCCAACTCAGGAAATAAAATTTATATTCCAAGTTCTTGTCTTTTTGTTTACTGGGTAACTCGATTACCTGAATAACCGCATTTATAACTTTGAGGTATATTTTTTGTATACTATGTACTATGTCACTTGCTGTTCTAATTTTCTGAGTGAATGTAAGAAACTATACGTGCTTTAAACTTAAAAGTAATGGGGTTTAACTAAATCTCCTTTGAAATGTCTAGCCTCTTTTTTTTAGCCATTTTTAGCTCTTTTTGAATTAAACCTTTATGGTCGCCTTTTTGAAAACACTGCCAGGAAATTACAAAATTCAATAACTTTATCATTTATTTATTTTTTTTTTCAAATTTTAAATAATATAAATTAATTTTTTTACTAAAAAACACTTAAATGACCCATCAGTATGACCCAAGGCGAATTCAATAAGGTGAACTCGTCGCTAAAACAACTACAAAGTTGAAAAATACAAACGTGTATTTTGTCAGTGTAAAACAAAACGATATGTCAAAAATACACAAAAATTTGACAAGTGGTCCCTAGAAGTAGTCAACAGCTGATGATCAGCTGATCTAATAAGTTCAGCTTATTGAATTCGCCTTGGTATGACCCAATGATATTTTCAGATGTAATGCCAAACCATACTGTACACCTAATGGGGTACAACTGGTGTTAATGAATGACTTGTTTTCTCGAACTCCAGAATCTATAGTTCTGCTTATTAAAAAAAGCTATTTAAATGAAAATAAGTTTATTCACTCATAATAAGATTTTCAACTGTTGAAATTTTACTGCGAAATTTGAACGTTGTCGCCAATCTGCAGGTTTTAAGTTTTGCACCAATTGAACCTAGGAGTAACAGTAAATATTTTTTTATATGAGCCGTAGTGTCGTTCGAACCAGGGGGCAAACTACGGCATTCGAACGTGATCGAGATTAGAAAATTCTTATTAGAATCTCGATACCTAAAGCACAGCTTGCTCGATCGTTCAAGTAAAATTTCGATCGCGATCGAATGCCGTAATTTGGTCCCAGAGTTGGTAAATGTTTCGTTAACTCGCTTCGTTATATAGCTCTTATCTATTCGGCCTGCGTTCTGAAATTATGAATAATTTGTGTAATTTTAATTTTTTTTTCTGTTTAATATTTTAATTATCTTTAAGGGTGTATTCCACAGACGGACTGTCATAGTTAAATTGATTGAAAAAGTCACAAGGGCTAAACATACGCATATACTTGGTTGGGTATTAATTAGATATTTCATGGTGTTACAAACGTTATGACAAACCAATATTTAAATACACTCTATCAACATTCTTTGTGTTGAAGGGTATAAAACATTTTGTTTTATGGTAAATTGTCTATTTAATCAATTTCAAACAATTTCAATTTGCTGTATAACCTGCTGTAAAAGTAAAACAATCTTGTTTTGTGGGCTCTTTTTTTTAATGTCATTAGTGGTAATATTTTATAATAAGTAGAATAAAAGTAATTTAAATCTTTATCCAAGATATGTATGTAGTACATATTTTGGTTTATTCAAAGTCATATCAATTAATAATCAGATAATTTAAAATTTTATTGTTAACAATGTCTGATCTGGTTTTGCAAGTGTCATTGCACCGACCGACTAGGTACATACTTTTAATAGAATAATAAAAAAACAATTTTTTAGATAAAACGTATAAAAACTCGAAAGTGTTAAAGCAAAAAAGAATAAAATTTCTTCTTTGTGTTTTGTTGTTAGTTTTTATTGTTAGTTTTAGTTTTAAGCCAGACAGAAAGAATAGCAACTTCAAAAAAGTCCTTTTTTATTTAAAGAACGAAAGAAAAAGCAACCAACTAAAAGACAACAAAGAAGCTCAACAAATTAAATGCATTTCATGGCATTTTGGGTTGTTGCCACTAAAATAAAATACATATGTACCGTTATGTAAAAAAATTGATGGAAAATTAAAAATAAAACAATACGGTCTTCATCAGATTTTTGAACTTTTCCTTTCAACTCAATTAATCACCCATTTTGTTTGTTTGTGTTTTATTTGTTGTTGTTTTGCATTGGTTTTATTACTGCTTTTACTTTTCATCAGACTTGCCAGATTTGGCGACTTGTCTGCCAAGTTCAGGAATCTTAAAAATGTTAATAATGTTTTAATTAAAAAGATTTTCTATTTAAAATAATTTTGGAGAAAAAAATTCAAAGCAAGTTTTTGTGAAAAATGCTGCTTATTAAAAATGTTCTTTACTATAATAAAAGCATGTTCAAATTCTCTATTTATGTAAATTTGAAAAAAATTATTAAGAGATTTTTAAAAAATTTATTACAAAAGTAGAATTTTTTTATACACAAAATTGCAAATGTCCCGTAAATATATTACTAAATTCCCAACCTCTTTCGTGTGTTGTAAAACTTATTCAAATTATTTAAGACGTGCACTGTTACAACACAAGTTGTGTTGTTTTGTAGTCAAGACAAATTTATTAATTTTAATTCGTCAGCTGGTTATTTTTTCTTTACTTCAGCTGTCAAAGACGATTGAAAAATTCTCTTTCTTATCTCATTTATTTCAAACCTCAAACTTTATATATAAAAAAATAAAAACAAATCCGCCTGAACTGCGATTATCTCATAAATATATATGGCTTGTTTTGTAGTTTAAAATTAATAATAATAGAATTTACAAAAACAACATTAATAAGTCAAAAGGTCGTTACTGACAATTATTACTCGTAAACGTTATTAACACAATCAAAAATCAATTTAGCATTATTAGGTACAAATCAGGGCATTTTCATACAGGTATATGCAACGGCGAATTGATACAACAAAGCAACTTTTAAGGGAATGTTTTCTGTCAAGGCCAATTCGTATATCGGGGATGGAAAAGTTTCTATGATATGTGAAATTAAATATGATTTGATTTAAAAAATTATATATTTTTGTGAAACACATGATAAATGGTGCAAAATCAGCAAATATTATATTATTTGGTACATTTATTATCAAAAAAGTACACTTAAGTTAATTGTTTAATACCGAAACTAAAATCTCATTTTCATTCCCTGCATAAATAAATAAAATCAAGGCAAATTCAACCCATTTTGACAAAAAGTTTCCCCATCAGTTAATCTGGTAATTTCACCAGTATGAATTTGCCTTAGTACATATGTTAACTTTTGCCGAGAACACGTGGCAACACTAGATATACATACAACAATGTTGCGGATGAATAACAACAAAAGATGAGAGTTGTTGATTAAAAACAACACCAAAGAAATAATATGTAAATAAAGAAAAACATTATAAGACACCAACAAAAACGAAAAAAGAAAAATGTTGAAAGAAATCAAGTGGTATTATACCAGTTCCTGGATTTAATATTTTATTGACTTTGTGAATGGTCAACAGGCAGACAACACAATACTATGAACATGCATGCATACATACATATGTACTTATGTGCTTATGTATGTATTAAGGTATGAATGCATCAGGCTGTTTTTGGTTTTATAATTTTTCTTTTGTTGATGTAACGTTATACACGATTTGGTTTTTATGGATGAAATATATTCAATTTTAGTGTTAAGCTTCTTTGTTATCTGCATTAGGATTTTTTATTGTGAAGATTTAAAAAAAATGTCAATATTCGTCACAGGATGAAATGTGCACATTTTCATAAATGTGTGTATATACATACATACATATGTATGTACGTAGCAATAGTTATGTATGTCTGTATGTTTGTAATTATGCTTTAAAACAAAGAATTTTTTGCGAATGTTGGATGTAATTCTTCCAAGAATTGTTTCTTAATACGCAGCAAAAAATAAGACAATTAATATCGATCCAGTACCTACGAAGTTACGTACCTACAACATAAATTTAAAATTACATTTTCAACAACTGTATGACGGTTTAGGTAATTACCGTGATTAAGCCTTAAAAGGGAATTAGGTTATGGTAGAATTTCAACAACAAGTGTTTCAAAATCTTAAAGCGAGTTAATTTTAAATATACCTACATACCTTTATTAAATAGTTAATTTTTTCAGGAGGGACTGCAATTTTAAAATGTTGTTAAGGTTATGTGTTCTATTAGCACTACTTTCAATCACCATATTCCAGTGTAATTACAAAACAAAACATCTCACTAAAATAAATTAATCATCACTTGAAAAGATTTTCTCATAAGCTGTATTAGTGTTAGTTCGTGTTTTCAAAGAATATCATAATATCAAAACAATAAACGACAGCGACATAAATAAACGGTAAGTCATAGCAAAAACATCAAGTACCAATGGAATACATACAAAAACCGTAAAAGATATTGAACAGCAGAGTTACTAAATAATTACATTTTGGGTAGTTTAAAAAGCAAACACTTTTTTATAAGCAATTTTTTAAATACATGTGAACACATCTCATTAAAGAACATTAAAAATTAAAGTTTTTTGTGCCATTTTTTCTTTAGTCTAGGTCTACCATCAAAACATTCGATTTCAGTTTTCATATTCTACTTCATCTTTGTTCTGATTCAGCTTAATTTTTTCCAACGTTGTTCTATTTCATATCTGTTTTATTCTTTAATATTTGTTTTTTGTCGTAAAACAAAACACATATTTTTTGCAAGTATGTATGTATATTATGAGAGAATTATGTACACAGACACTTTTTCAAATTTAATGAGATGCTTGTGCAGCTCTTTGATACATACATACGTGCAGACTAATTTTTTTTACCTTTATATAGACAGACAAACGGACATATCTAATTTTACTGAAAAAAAAATGTTTATAAGCCGATCAGTATGAATTAAGGTACGCAAAATACCCTTTTCACCTACAGTGGTGTGGTTACAAGTAGGTTAGGTTAGAGAATCGAAAAAGATATAATTTTACATAAGCAGCAACGATTTTAACACAGAATCCTCACAGAAAGGAGTTTTTTTTTTATTGCTTACTATTGATCGAGTCGAAAGTGCTGCTGTTAAAATAATATTATTTTACAATGTTTTTCTAAATTGTATATAGATTTTTTTCGAAAAAAACGTCTTTACATTCTGCTGTCATGGCCATCACTTAATGTTGAATCCATTTTCTATAGATTTGTTCGCAATAGAACAGAACGAAAAAGGAAAAACAAACTACACATACGGGTTTTTAATTTAACGGAAACAAAACAGCTGTTTCATAACAGCACAGAACGCATAAACTAATTCTGCCTTTAATCTAAATACGTAAATTTATCCTTTGTTGACGTACTTAGGCAACATGTTGAATCACGAGATGTTTAGCAATACAAAACGAAAACAACCATTTTGTTTAAGAATTAGCTACCAACATCAGTACATTTGTTTTTTAAGACAACACCAAACAAAACAAACAAAAATACTTACGCTCTCAGATTTTTATTTTACGAAAAAAAGAAAAAATAAACAAACAAAGGAGACAAATCTTTGTTCAAAAGTCTTTATTAAATACAACGTTACCTGGAGTTTTAAATTATTTAACTATGAAGGCGTTTGTTTTTTATAGATGTAGAGGAAACAAAAGATGTTTCTTTATCTTTACATTCATAGTTGCTATACATATTAGGTACTTTTTTTAGATTGATAATGCAATTAAATTGACTTTAAATAAAACCGAATTTACATGTTCATATACTTACATACATACATGGCCAAATGTACTGCGAAGAACAAAAGTTAGTGAAAAATTATTTTTCAGAAAGTTGTTGAAGAAAAGCAAAACTAAAACAGCTGACTTGAATACATACATACATACATATAAGCAAAAATTGATTATTTGTTATTTGTTGGCTCCAAAATTTTATTATTATTTATGTTTATTGAGTAGATTGATTATATTAAACATTTTTTTTCGTTCCGATAATGTTTTATAAAAGTATTTGTCTTGAGTTGAAAGTTAAATTATAATTGGATTAGAAGTTTACTAATCAATAGAAATTATTTTATGTTTATCATAAAGCAAACAAAAATAACAACAAAAAGAGACATTGGAAAGTTTTAAGCAAAACACTTTCTTTGTTTAAATCTAAACAACACGATTCTTTAATCGGTTAGATTTTAATTATTGGCTATTTTTGGATGCCCTCGAACAAAGAATATAACAACAACAATACAGTTTTAAGTGATATATGTAACTGTCAATTTAGGGTTCAGTAGTTGCTTGCAGAGTGCTGTTACTTTGCTATAGAAATAGTGAATTGAGAAAATATGAAAAAATGAAGTATGTATTACAAAGGGGGAGAAAAATGAGACATAGATGTTCTACAAATGATAGACAAGAAGTTATAAAGAAATGTGTATATTAAACTTAAAAAAACAGACACAATGTGAACTATAGAATTAACCTCAAATATACAATACAAACTCTGTCTTATCTTTGTGTGTGAATATTTTCTAAACGAAAAGCAATGCCTACAATTATTTTATTTTCGACTTTTGGCTTACCCTGTACATATATTCTTAAGAGTTTTTCATAACGAACGATAGACTTGAATTTACAGGCATTCGTGTAGCAGTGTACACCGCACTATGCAATGCTGACATTCAATGGTGTATTTATATCGCACCGAAATCTAGTAGATTTGATTTGAAATCTTTCTTAAAACCTTTGCCGTTTACACTATAGTTTTTCCACACTTTGCAAGATTTTCTTTTTATCGGGAAGTATTTATTTGTATGATTGTGCTAAAAGCTCTATTCACTTTACAGCTCTAAATGTCAAACCGCATTTTTTTAAAAATGTAAACAATAAAATACGCGTCTAATTGTTACCATCTTATAAATTATAGTCAAATATTTTGTGTTTTAAAGCGTTGTATTGTTTATTACAATATGGTAACATCCAGAGGTGCATCACAGACCAACCTAAACAACATCGGCAGGAGTTGCGTAATATTCCGCTGAGCGTCAACGTTGTTTAATAAACAGTAATTTTCACTTATGTTTTTTAATAAAACTCACTAAAAAGAAATAAAATCGCTAGATTAACCTGAAAATAGCTAAAATGGCATTACTTTTAAACATCTACAAAAGTAAAAAAACAACAAGATTTGTACTGCAGCCAACTTCCATACCTAACGCCTTGTCAAAATTGGATTTTTCAATTGCAAAGCGTTGCCGCCAAGGTATGTACAAATTGCACAAAATATGTTTGCAACATTGATCCCTCTTCAATGACTGCGAGTTTAATTAAAGTCATTGTTGGTCTTTCGAAATAAACCAGACTCTATTCAAGCTTAACAAGTCAATATTGAACATGCCATTCATGACATACGTTTTGATTTAGTGGAAAAACTGCTCGAAAATTGGGATCATCGATTTCGTTCCTGCAGAAGAAGTCGTGGATGCCACTTGAATGACGTTTTATTTAGAACTTAATTGTATCGATTGTACTTCATCCCACTAAATAAAAAACTGAATTTCCTTCAAAATAAGTTCGTTTTTTTAAGAAATCATATCACTTTTATTGGAAACCCTATTACTATCAAGATAATAAACACCGAAGAATTTAATCGTAGCTGGTTTCGAAAATGCATTCCACCCCGCCAATATTGGAATAAATTTTGAATAATTCTTAAAAGATCTACAATTTAATTTAGAAAGTTTCAGGAAGTGTTATAAATTTAATAAAATAAAATTAAGACGGAACAACTAACTTTCCATAACTTCATATGTATATGACAGCCGATTTAACAGATGTTTTTTTTTTGGTTAGGTTTGGTTGGACAGTTTATCATAAATAAAAAAATATTTAAATGTATTTTAAAAACTTGGTTCACTTCGAGAAACTTAGAGGCTTTAAGGAGCTATGGTAAGAAAGCATACATTTGATTAAATCTTCTCAATGGCAACACTGTTTTTGCTACATACACACTGTATTTTCTATTATAAATAGGCCATTAACCAACCGCCTTTTTAAATGGAGAATTTATAGAAAATTTTCTAAAAATAAAGAATTTATTAAAAACATTCGCATTTGAACAGATCTTATAGCTGTATTGTTGCGTAGATTGTTTAGAGAGTATTTTTTTCAATCTGCGATAAGATATAATTAATTTCTTTTCTACAAATTTCAGTTAGATGATGTTGGCCAGTTGTACGACTTTTTTTGTACAAAAAAAAAAAAAAATAAAAAATAATTAAATATTTTTAATTAGGGTTGCAGCTTATCGTATTTCACTTTGTTAATGATGATTAACGAAATTATGAGAATTTAAAAACACTTTGTTGTTAGATAAAATAGCCAATTCATTTCCTTTCTATTGCCAAAATTTTTATTATTTTTTCATTTCTTTTTATTAATAAGATAAATCATTTTAGTACGTCAAATATTAAATAAAGAACACATGTTATAAGTTTTTCTATTTCGTAGAAGAAAAACACACACACACACACACTTAAAAAAATTTATTTTAAATAAACTTGTGAACGAGAGTGTAATCAATTACAGTCTTATTAAATAACATTTTTTTTGTCATACTTTGTACATAGCTTTGCAAATTATTTTACGTAGTTTATTTTGCAATATTATTTAACAAATACAAAATTTGAAAACACAATTAACACTATAAGCAGATTTTAATTGAGACGAAACAAAGCCTAAGATTTTTTGAGTTTAGACAATACTAAATTGAATTTATTTAAATGTTGTACAAGTTAGTAATGGGATCCAACATTTAATGATCTTTATTCGATTGACGAAAAATTAATCTAAAAAGTCTCCGTGTTCGAATAGTTGTACAAAGTAAACTTTTAAATCAAAGCACGATTACAGAGTACCAATTCTCGTGTTGTAGTTTCACAATATCCCGTTGTAGTCTGTCATATCATATGGCATCACCTTATCTTTGAATTTACAAAAACTTTTTATATCGCGGTTTTACAAAAACAGAATTGATCCCCAGATCGTCATTCTGAAAATAAAGGGTCTCTCGAACTTTGAAAGTTGATAGCGGCCACATTGTTAAAGCTACAATATTTCATCAAAAAATCATCCTCAGCGATAAGATACATTTACGAATGAATGAGTACATCAACAAACAAAATTCTTGTATTTTGTAGATTACCAATCCACATGAGTACCAAGAGCGTCCAATGCATCTCGAAAAAGTCATGGTTTGGTGTGGATTTTAAGTTAGCTGCTTCACCGGGCCATCATCGTTAACGGCGAGCACTATAAATCGTTAATTACAAACTTATTAGGCTTGTATTAGATGATATGGACACCGATATGTTCCACATGCGTATAAGCCTTAAAACAAAGCGTCCCTCAAGTCAAGCCCAGAATACAGTAAATTATGAAAAAGTGTAAAATCCAAGTTGGCGTCCGAAACAAAATTTCCATCAATAAGGGTATTAAATTAAAGGGCTCGACCAACAGAATACAATTAATTATGTATAAATAAAAAAACTACAATATTTCCGTATAGCATTAAATCTAATTTTAGGCTACGCTACATGTGGTCGATATACTACACACATATCTATGATGATTCGGCCGGTCGAATAAAGCACTCTTATTTATATTTTTTAAATGTTCATTTTAAATAAATCCACCCTAAAACGGCATCAGTTAAACAATAATATTTTAGACAAAATTTTTTAACCATATCTAACGCAAATGTTAAAAAAAATTACGTTTAAAGGTGATTTTTAAGAAAAACACACACGCATATATTCTCATCAACTTTTTCCATTTTAAGAAATTCCAATAAATAGTTACAGGTAAAGAAAACAAAAATTTTTTCTTAAGATTTGCAAATATCTTTTTTGGAAAAAGATTACGAAAAGGACACATTGTTTTCTTAATTTTGCACAAACAATTTTTATATGCATATTTTAGGACACCTATTAAAAAATTTTTACGCTAAATAAAATCCAGTCGCTTTACAGAACAGTCGCTTTCATTGTAATTCTTCTGTTTTGTTTTAAACGTACATACATATATGGCTGCTTTTTTCTGTTCCATCTTTTATTTTATACATTTACATTCTGTTAAATGGTTGTAGTTGTAGCAGTTGTTGTAAATAGTTATAGGTGTGTTTTTTTATGACAGTTGTGTTGTGGTTGTTGGTGGATACATAAAACAGCTGATTGCGTTGTTTGAAAATAATAATAAAAAATTGTTGATTTTGTTGACGTGCCATATATGGAATGGTAGTTGTATTTAAGTATACATACGAGGGATGTTAAATAAGGCCATAGGAAATTCACGAAAAAAACAGTTTTTTTTAAAAGCTTTAAAATTTTCTAATTTGAAAAGATTTTTTTAGTAGAAATTTTTCTCATATATTGTATGTTATTTTTTGCATAAAAAAATTAAGATTTTAATTTTTTTGAGTAAACTGCCATATTTATAATTAATTTTTAAGTTCATTAAACTTTTATAAAACCAATTTTGTATGCAAATTTTGTTTACTAAACATAAGAATTGCTGGTGAATATAGGTGTTGTTCTTAAACCAATTAACAAATTTTTTTTTTATTATTATTTTATGAAAATAATACTAAAAAATTTATTGATAAAAAAAATTTAAATAAATATTTTTTAAAAGTAGCAGCCGTTGACGTGAATTCTATCTTTAACCTAAAATTAAATGAAGTTAAAAAAAAGACCACCACATCATACTAAGCTACCGAAAGCATGGAGTTTGTAAATATCAAAGAGAAAATGGTGTAATTATATTCACATTTTGACGAAAATAAGGGAATGACTGGATATATCCAAGGCGTTTAATACAAGTCTTATATGGTTAGCATCTATAAAACAACATTACATAAGCAGTTGTAGTTCGAATCTCATCAAATGGAACAATATTAATTCTGTAGTATACGACCACATGCAAATGATGAAGTAATGCTAATCCAATTCTATTTTTACACAAAAGCACCATCGCAATATATGATGAGTTTCACGGCTATATAGTTTTCGATGAATATAACTTTTTTATATATTGTAAAACATAACAATTTTAATGAAATGACGAAAGTTTTGGCTTTATTAACTTATATATTTTATGGCATTTACTATTTTAAAAAAATTTCGGCCATATAAACTCTGCGACTGCATTTTAGAGAACGCCATGCTGGCAATACAATTATGCACCTCTTTGTGGAGCATATTTCGTCAATAATACATTGCTGGTCAGCACAGACCATAGATTTGATGCATCCCCACAAAAAGTAGTCTAAAGGTATTAAATCACATGAATGAGGTAGTTAATTCACAGGCTTTTTTCAGAAACGATAATACTGCCCAATACCTTAAGGCAAGAGACTTATCGCTGAAAATTACTAGACGATAAAAATCTGGTTTATCTTCGAGTTGAATTTAAATTTTTTTCTCTAACGCGAATTTCGAAAATAAATAAAAAACGATTTGTAAATGATGTTTTTTTGATGTAAGTGTTTGCATGGTGATTAGCCAAAGTTATTCCTATAGGAAGTTATATACGTCTAAAAAAGCACCCCTTATATAACAATGTAGTCCACGAATAGGTGCTACTCTCTAAGATTCGGTTTAGTAAAAAAAATTTTTAATTTTTAAGGAAAAATATTCGGATGCACATACTTTAATGGTTTTCAAGTCTATTGTTGACTTATCGAATAAGCCTCGTACTGAACGTATCTATAAATGACAGAAGAGTGTTTAAGGCACACGTCAGTGGGATAAATGTACGTGTGTATCAAACTATTTCAGCCAAGATATATGTTTAAAAAACCATACATTTGTATGCATATAGTTATACTATGGAGATGTAGCTATGTAAGTAAGTATATAAGGCTTTGTAATATGTATATTGATAACTTTTTATTTTTGTTGTTGTTGTTGTCATGCTTATTTTCTGCCTTGGAGAATTGTAGACTATAGAGCTGCGCAATTTGAACTCAAAAGTAATATTTATGAATCTATGTATGTGTAAACATATGACTGCTTGTACATATCTATGTACATAAGTATATGTGTGTGGTGTGTGCCTAAGAGTTTATGTTTTTACAATATGAATACGAAGTACATATACATAGTAGTATTTGTTGTACATAATTGTTTTTATATTTATTATAATATCATCTAAGAGAAGCAGTTTTAACCCATTAATTTGCTTGATTTTATTTGGTTGGTTCGAAAGTAAACGAAACTGGATTTATTTTATGATGCTTCTTAGATCAAGGCTATGATATCATAGGTAAATGTAAACAAAAGACAGCTGATTATTATATTACATACATAAAAACACTAATAATTAAAAATACATACATACATATGTAGTATGTTTGTATTTAGATTGGGCAATAGTGAATTTAAAAAGTACCCTACTAAATATTTTTCATTATGGTCTTAAAACAAGATAAAATTCATTACAGGTTGTACTTTAACTTAGAATGTATGTAATTAAGTAGACATTTGCAATGTTTTTAAAATTTTTTTAGATTATATAATAATGTATTTAAAGGTATTTCTTGTTTTATTAAATATTTATTTAACTTGTTTAATTTTATTATTTTTTTTGCAAGTCAATTTTAAAAAACAAAATTTTTTTAATAATATTTATATTTTATACAAGCTTGAGTTCATTTTGAAACATTCTTATTTTACAAAGAATTTTTTAATTGTGATAATGAAAGAATAATCTGGAAAAGTATGTTTTGCCGACACTAGCCGAGTGGAATGCATTTTCGAAACCGGATACGGATTTCTTTATCAGCACTGTTTGATCGGTGATTGCATGTTGGATGTTAATTTTTATCTATTTAACTCCCAGGTTTTTTAAGCTAATTGAATTCTGTAACAATTTTTTTTTTAATTTTTTATACTTTTTTTATTTAAAGGGTGTTCCAGTACAAATGCACCTTTTAAATATTTTAAATTTTTTACTTCAACGAATTGATCGGTCTTCAAAAAAAAAACATTGCTATTGTAAATGAGAGTGTCGCCGAACTTTTGACAAAAGACCTTCACCTTCATGCGTACAAAATTCAGCTTACTCGTTCAATGGGTATTGGAGCAAAATGACATCAAAGCATTTATTTCAAAAAAAAAGTAATCTTCTGCAATGAAGCGCATTTTCGTCTGAATGGCTTTGAGAATTTACAAAACTGTCCAATTTATGGCTCAGAAAATCCTCACGCAATTTATGAGACACTAATGCATCAACAACGAGCAACTGTCATGTGCCGACTTCGGTCAGGCAGGAACACGATAAGGGAGTTCTTGTGGCCTCAGCTGGGCGTCATGAATCTGCAGGACATATGGTTTAAGCAACGATTTACAGCACAAATTATCTCACGAAATTCCAATGCCAACTGGCTACTAAGATCATGCGATTTAAAGCCGAGCGATTTTTTTCTTTGGGGTTTGCTAAAAACTCGGGCTAATGTGAATAATCCAGAAACAATTCCTGAGCTCAAGTTAAAGATCTAAAGTGTCATCGGTGAGATAAAGCCATATCTCTGTGAAAGTCATGAAAAATTTCATGAAAAGAGAAATCCCTTTCGTCAGAGCCATTGGGGTCATTTTACGAATATTTTATTCCATACACACAAAAAGTGTATTCTTCGGATCTTAAACTGAATTAGTCTCGAGATAAAAACCTTGATGTTTCATTTAACTGTAAATGTCAAGAATATAACAAATAATATAAAAAGACGACCCTTAGTCTTCAAAAAAAAAAAAATGTCTTCCCGTACTGTTAGATGGATGGTACACTCTAATATTCATACGAGTACATGTATGTGTTATTATCAACTTTTAATGCTTATAAATTTTGATATACTAAAGCGTAAACATATATATTTTATCTACCTGCAGTTCTATATAAGCTGTAATTGTTATAAATTTTATATTTTTCCATGAGCGCAATAGGCTAAGAAAGCATATAATATGTCCTAAAACTAACAGAAGATTTGAAGGGTGTCCCAAAATTAACGCAAAAAGTAGGATAAACAAAAAATAAAATGGATTCACAATCAATATCGACACATAACAAGATGCAGATTTTTCTTTTACAAACAATTTACATATGACATAATATCTGACCAAAAAGCACAAGGTCACACATTTGATGATCGTATGTAAATTGGATTTTCGAATTATTAAAAAATTACAAGGAATCTTATGCTGTCAAATAATTTTGGAATCAAAAAGAATTTCAAACTGTAAAGTGTTAGTAAAATAGTCATGTTACCATAAAGTTCCCACACAAATACTGTGACCTTTTAGTTGTTCTTACGTTATCGTTACCAAGTAAAGCTTTTTTTATCTCCAATAACATAATTTGATTAAGGGGGTGTTCAAAGACCGGAAAAGATTTATGAGTATATGAATCTCTCACAAGGAAGGTCAAAGGTTCTAGAGTTGTGTTTGATAACCAAAACTTTTAACAAATTTGAACATTTAAGATTGAAAAAAAATCTCTTAAACAGTAACTTTAGACGACTTGAATGACAATATTGTGCGGAAATGATGGATGATGACTTTGTTAAACAGATACATTTTAGCCAAAGAATATGAGTCAGAGTTAGCGTTTTTATGTATGTATATAGGTACTAATTTCAAAATTCAAGTAAGTATGTATTTTTTGTTATGACACACTCTTCGCACAAATGAGCGATATTTATTACAAAAAATTAATAAAATTTTAATTTCATGTTTATGTGTGTCAGTCAACCACATTTTGACGAAATGGCACAGAAAAATAATCAAATAGGAACCACAAAGAAATAAACCAAAGAAAAAAAAAACACGAAATATAGATACAGAAAAAATGTACGAGAGAGATCGACGGACAGATACAAATTTTCTAGTGTCCATAACACAGCCATACATACAAATGAGGCTGTAGAATTTAATTTTTTTGCTACACATAAAACTATGCCCAGGACAAAAAAGGAAGTAGGGACGCCAGGCATCAGCCAGCCAGTCAAGTAATCCATATAAATACAATACATACTCGTACATACTTATACCCACATACATAGTATGTATACTTTATGATCGCGAGCAAAAAAGTATTTGAAAGGTAAAAACAAACTTTTTTGTTTACATTTTCTTTATATGGATGAGTAGAGTAGAGCAGGGAAGAAAAATGGCTTTTATGATTTTGTACCAAGTGTGAAAGCAAAATGTACTTGTTAGGCCATGACGGTACCATTTTTTAAAATATTTATTAATAAAAACATAAACTTAACAAAAATGTTTATAAAAATTCAGAAGTATACAATAAAAAATATAGAGATCGGTTATTTAACAAATTTTATATATTAAATACTTCTTAGGTGGTAAATTTGCTGTTATTTTAAAATTAAAGCACAAGAATTTGTTGACTTCAGTAAATCTTTTGTTTGTATCAAATTTGAAACAGTAGAAACGTGTATTCTTTTTCTTTTCTTTGTTCTAATTAGGTTTTGGAAAGAAAAACTCGTTCGACGTTGGCCGAGGAATGTGGAATAGACAGAATTGCTCTTACAATTCTTGAAATATCTGGGAACATGAACTCATTTAATTAATTTTTTATCTGTGATACTTTAGAATTTAGGAAATATTTGAATCTGTTTGTGATCTAAATTCAATAACATGGCTAGTGCTCTGTACTGATTATTTATTGTTTCAATATTTGTTTGTTTGTGTGGAAAATTTTGAATTTGTTTTTCCCACAATAATTTTTTCTGGATTAAACGTGTCGAACCATTTTAGTACTTCATTATTAAAGTCTACCTTATATGCTTACGAATCATAAGTAAAATAAAATACATATAACAAGGCGAATTCATGTAGCAGGTGGTGCCAAATTAGGAGGTGATTTTGTAAGAAGTTTGCAATAAAGTACTAGGCAGATTTTGTTGTTGCAGACTTGACACCACCTGGTACATGAATTCGCTTTGAAAACAGCATTGCAACAAAATCAGAGAAGCTGACAGTAAAAAATAAACAAACAAAATTAAAGAGAACATGGACAAAATTATTGTTGCCGTATAGTGAGACATTGGAATTTTTAAATTGTACCAAGTAGCTCGCGGTAGTACCACGGTACCAATAAGGTCAAAAATGTGCCATAAAAAGTACAATTGTACTATGATTTCCATCCATGGAGTAGAGTGTAGAGTTTGACAGTACATACTAGTGATGTAATGATTATCAATTTTAAGTATTCGCAAATGCGAATTTGGGTGCGAATATTTGCAGCAGATATTTTCGAATACGAATATTCAGTTAAAAATTTAGGTACGTAGGTATATATTGGGATTTTGAAAGCTAAATTGCATATTATACTTTTAGTATCGTTTTCATCTTTTTATTATAAATAAGTTATGTTTATTTCTCTAAGAAGGTTACAAATGGACAAGGCAGATTAATGAGGTGCTCGTATTCAATCAGTTGATTGTTTTTTATATATTATTTATCAACTTTAATTATTAGTTTCTTTGACCTTTTTCTAAAAAAACCAAATATTAAGACATTAAACCAACAAGAAACAAATATATAATAAAAACTCGTATCCTGATGATTCTACATAAAGAGGTAGCGAAATATTGATCAAATAATATAAAATAGAACAAAAATTTTTTTTTCTTAAAAAGACCTTAAGCTTAAAAAACTTATACATATTTATCAACTTTTTAAAAATAATCTGTTTGCATCTGTCAAACTTATTTTTTATTTTTTTTTTGTAATCTACACTCAGTTGAATTGATTAGACCCACATGATTTTTGATATTTATTTTTAAATTTTATTTTGAACGTAAGGCTTCACTTAATCAGCTGATTATCAGCTGTTCCTTACGAAATGTTAAAATATTGAACATTTTTTCGATTCCCTCTTAATTTCCAATTGTCAAACTTTATATTAAAAATGCTTTCAAAAAATTCTCTCCCAACTGCAATCACCTTGTAAAATTAAACCATGATAAACCTTTTTTATCAGCGGATGGAGTATTTAATTGTGAACATATAAAAAGTCAGAAACAACGGTATATATATAGCTCAATTTAAACAAATTTAAATATATCTGTGGCAAAAAGGAATAACTGCTTAAGACGTCATGTTTGTAACATTTTTGCTCACATGAAAAATTTTAAAAAACATGTGCCTTTTTAAATATCAAAAATCAATTGAATAGGAGTCTATATATGTTTAAACCGTTGCAGTTATAATGCAATCCAATAGGCATGGCATTGGGGTGGATTTCTTACAAGATAGCATTTATATCTAAGAAGAGTAGTGCTGCTTTGATTAGGAAACTTCTTACATTTTATATTAGTAAAAAAAACAAGTTTTATAAGAACTTTATTAATCTTATATTATAGATTTTTCGTGACTTGATAGAAAAAATTATTCGCACAAGTTTTCGAAATGCGAATATTCATTACATCACTAGTGCATACATATTGAGAGTGAATTTTTTATATATGCAGTTTGACAGCATTATTACACAAAAACACTAAAACAAATACACAATGATCGGATGCATTTTACCTTTTACGATTTGTGTTGCGATTTCAACAGTAAACAATATAGAGCTGCAGAATCCACAAAGAACCGATGATACACCTCTTTCTTATTTTGAGAAACGTTTTATTTATTTAAAATTTAAATGAAAAAAAAAAACGCAAATTTGTGCAAAAAAGAAGGCGAATAAGTATCTTCGACAGCAAAAACACATACAGCAATGAATGAGAGAACGTGGTGTCTAAATATTGAACTTGAGTACAATGAACTAACCAATGGACCAACCAATGATTGTGTATCATCATAACATGTAGACGATAAGCGAGAGTAGAGTAAACAGAAAAAAAAGAAAAACCAAACAACAAAATTATTTTTAAATTTAGTCTAATTTAAAAAATATGTATATGTATATGAAACAAGTAAGAGTGCTATATTCGGACGTGCCGAATCTGATAACACCCTTCACTACCATGTGCAAAGTCATAATGACCACATCGTAGCTAAGTCTAGATTTCAGATTTCATATTATACGCTTTTTTCTTTATTGTTTCCATCGCCATCGTCAATTTTCAATATTTATATAGTTGACTGAATTCTACTAGTAAAGCCAATTAATTCGATACCAATATTGATGGTGTATAAACCAATCCGCCATTTTGCTTTAGACGTAATCTTGGATTTTACACCTTTGTAATGCTTTACTGTATTCTACTGGTCAAGCCCTTTCATTTGATATCAATATTGTGGGGGTTAAAGAGGACAAAGCCGTTACTACTACATATATTTGAATCATATATTCGCCATGTACTATATGAGGCCATCTTAGATTTTTACTTTTTCATAATTAAGTGTATTTTACTGGTCAAGGCCTTTTATTTGGTATTAATTCTCGGTGGTATTGAAACTCGAAAAAATCGATTTACGTTTTAAAATTTTAGGTAAACCACCGAAGCAATACCGCTTTGTAAGATTTTCTCAGAAATAGTTTTCGAGACCAGGGTTTCAAATCTGATGTCTTTAACGTGTACAAAAATTATTTAGGAGCTTGAAAAATTTTATATATTAAACAAAAATATATATTTTTCCAAATATTTTGTACCTTTAACCTGTGCCGATTTGTCCAAATTTTTCACTAATATCTCTAGAGGTATACCATATTTATAAATAGTCACAGGCGTGTCTATAATTTATCCTAGTGCTAAAAAATTTTAATTTTTGTGGTAAAAATAAGGGAAAAAACAGGCAATCAAGTTTAATTGCTCATATCTTAAAAAGTTATTAGGCGATTGTGTTGATTTTACTAATCTGCTTCCGAATATTTCTGTAATTTTGATACCCCTCACGGGTCTTGGCGATATTGGGGACTTCAAAAACTTATCTCAACAATCACACGGACAGACGGACAATACTCTACTATCAACTCAACTATTTATAAGATTTCAGAAAATATATATATTTTTCTGGGATCGGAAATGAATATTGTAGAAATTTCACACGGAATGACAAACCTATATATACCCTTACACCCTTTGTAAAGGGTACAAAAAAAAAACTAAAATTATAAGACTGGATAAAAATAAATACACATCCGTAAGAACATACAGGTGCGTGTAATTTGCTAGCATTAAATATTTTTTACTAACAATTAGATAATGCTAAATTAAGTGAAGCAAGTGTTAATTTTTGGAAAAAAATACTCGTACAAGCCATATTTGACTCAGTATTGAAAAATATTTTTAAAATATATTTTTATATGTATATCGAAAGCGATATATTTCCATATTTGAAAAATAGATATATTTATATATGTATTTCGATATATTTTTATTTTTGCATTTGCCCATCCCTAGTATACACTCGTTATCATTTTAATCATTGACTAGGTTATATATTTCATAGGACAAACACACATATGTTAATATTTATTTTTTATTATTATTTATTTTTTCTTTTTACAAAGTTATTGACCCTGATCGATTAAACCAAATTTTAATTTTATTCACAACGTATTTTTTCAGTTGTATTTATTTATAAATTGTTTTTTTTTTAATTTTGTTTTTCATTGAATGCATATTTGAAATATTCTTTTAGGTAAATATGTACATACTTGGCAAATAAATAACTTAAGACTGCAATCACAATTCGTCGTCTATTGTTTTAATTTAATTTTTCAAATAAAAAAATAATAAGACTGTTATATATGTTTAAATAAAACAAATTCATGGCAACTCTAATGGAATAGCATGCATACCAGGGATGAAAAATTAAGTTTTTTAAATAGTACTCCCAACAAAAAAGTATTTTTTCAGTGAGATGGTACTTTTAATAAAATTAAAAAATTAAAATATATTAATTAAATTTATTTTTTTTTATTTCACAAGTTTATAAATAAAAATTTTTTTATTTTTTTAATGCTCATGTTTTATTTATCAGACACTTAAATACAAATTGAGATCGTTTTTACGCATTTTAATGACGTTTTGGTAATGAATATGAGATTACTACAAATTTAGTAGTTGTTGTTGCTTCATTTGACGTTCAATCTTAATAGATCTTAATTACTAATTACATTCCGACATAAGGTTGATTTCATTCCTAATAGTTTTGAATTCATGAAATATTTTTGAATTCTAAAAAATAAATCTTTTTTTAAGCCTTAAATTCCTTCATATTATTCATAAACTATTGAGTTTAAAGGTAATTTTATTGTGGTTGTTATGCAAACGTTTGACATTCAACGCCCTCCATTTGACGATAATCTTAAAAATTATATTCGATTGAAAAAAAACAAGTGCAGATTTGTACAAAATACTTTAAAAACAGCTTTCACTTGCCCCTGCAATGAAGCTAACCCGATTATGGAAATGTTTGTGCTTAGAATGTCATTTATACTGGAATTTTGTCAAAATAAAGTATCGCTATTTAATTGCAAATATAATTAAAACTAACCACGAATTTCAACGAAAAATAGTGGATTTTTTTGAAATGTATGTTCTAAGTAATCATAACTTTTTCCTTCTTCTTTCTTTTTAAAAGTGTATTTTTGTCTTTTCGTTATTTTTGATTTTTATTAAAATAACTTATGAAACGGCTTTCAGTTTTAGGGCCTAAAAATTTACCGCATTTGTAGAGTAGTGTTATCTGTTATTGAAATTTCTTTTATATTTTTTTATGTAAAAATACTAATAAAACACAAAAAGGTGCTAAAAATGTCGTAGGCGTACTGCGATATTTTTTAAATGAAAAAGTACTGAAAATAGAACAATAGTACTGAATTTTTCAACCCTGTTGTATACTATAGTGTGCACAAATATATGTCGATACATATTGAACATCGTATTAAACATATAAATAAAGTAGTATATTGAAATAGTTTTATAATAAAAAATAGATTATGTTTTTTTATTTAAAAAAAGGTCACTTTAATTTGCATTCGAAATTAAACGTTAAATGTGTTTTTTATTCAAACGAATTAAGCAATAAACATTACAAACAAAATTAAACAAAATAATTTTTTATAGTACTTTTTCGAATCAATGACAACTGTAGTTTCTTAGTTGTTGTTAACATTTCTTAATATTGGCTTGCCAATTACATATTCTAGAATAGTTGTGATAACATTTGTCTAGCAAGTTGCCAAAAACTAAAAGCTTCACTGTGAAACATATTGTTTTATTTAAATCTTGCGACCAGTTTTTCAATTTGGGTCCCCGTGAGAATACAATTTTATGATACGAAAAGTGGGCAGTGTCACGCCCATGCAAAGTAAATTTTCTTTCACAACTACTTGTACTCAACAGGCTTAAAGCAAAAAATGCACACATTAAGCTCTCTGGGCAATATAGTTTTATGTTTAGAAAATTGGAAAGTGCCATGCCTATTAAAAGTCTTTACTCTTTATAAACTTCTTTATAACCGATTGTTGTTAAACTGCACACACACTGAGTTTCCGGACAATACAATTTTGTGATAAAAAAATTTTGCAGTGTCACGACAATTCAAAGCAAATATTCTTTTTAAAATTTTACCTACGCGACAGTTATAAGGCCTTATTAACAATATAATTTTATGTTTATAAAAGTGGGCAGTGCCATGCCCGTTGAAAGTAAAGACTCATTTTCAACTTCTTCTATTCAACCAATCGCCATGAAACTTCGCAAACACATTGAATTCCCGAGACAATATTATTTTATGATTAGGAATGCAAGCAGAGTGATTATTAATTAACTACTTCTACTTAGCGGATTTTTTTAAAGACACTGAGCTACCTTGGCAATACAATTTGATATTTCGAAAAGTGGGTAATGCCACGCCTAAACAAAATAAATATTATTTTCGACTATTTCTGCCATACACATTTTTGTGAAACTTTGCACAAACATAAACGGCCTTATTCATAAAAAAAGTTGGCATAAAGTTTATTCATAATACACATGCCAAACTCTGGCTAACGATTTGCTAAACTCTTGCTAACGAGCTGCCAAGCGTTTTATAAAGAAAAGAATACAAATTTTTGTGCACGAAAAATATATTGTTCGTTTATTTTTTTAAATTTTAGCATGGATGGAAAAACAAACAAATTTCACAATCAGAGATGATATACAAAAAATGGTTGCATTTTTTGAGGAGTACGATGCAATTTCAGAGTTGATTTATGAAAAGTTGGCAGACGGATAAAAGTTTGTTATGAATAATAATTAGTTTCTCTCGCATCGAAATAGGAGGCCTGACTCTTCCTATACAAAGTAAATGTAAAATAATCTTACCAGCTAAGGTCTTGTTACTTTGTGTGGGTGACTTTATCACTAAATCGCCCAATTACGCATACTCAGTACTAGTTATATTTCTTTGCAAATACTTTGTAACTAATATTCGTATATTTCTTGATATTCATTTAAAAATTGATATTCGTTACAAAACTACTCAGTATAATTTGAAGACAAGATAGCCGCCATTACCAAATAGCTCATTATTTGTATACGATTTTCAACCCCCTTAAATGAAATGTATCTAATCAAAGAGGACTTGATTAGTCGAATAAAATTGACAATGTGTAAATTTTAATTCTAAGATGATGCATGACAGAGTTAAGACAGTAGATACATTAAAATTTAGGTACTTATCTAATCTTTTGCTATTAGTTTGTTGATTTTCAATAAGTTAGTTATGGTGCGACTACTTTTGAAAGCAATATTACATATTTGTTTGCCAATTCGTTTGATAGAGATGCCACTTGATTATAATTTTAAATAGACTTTTGTATTGGCAAATTGTGGAAACTGTTATATATATGCTTATAAAAATGTTTCAAAAATGGTTAAAGTTTATTTTTTTTTTCTAAAACAAATACATACTATTAAAAAATTTTTTTTTTAAATAAATAACTATTATTATTACTCTTGTTTTTGGTAATTTATTGTAAATTTAAACACAGTTTTTTATGAATTTAAAAACATTATATTAAAACATAGACCAAGGCAGATTTATAAGGTACTCGTATCCAATCAACTGATTGTTTTTTATAACTGATTATATTTTTATAAATTAATATTTCTGCATTTGTCAAACTAAATTTTTTTATTTTTATTCTACAATTAATAATTTCATTTTGAATCAAACATTTAAAAACATAAAAAACCGAGTATAGAAAGTTTTTACATTAAAGTTTTAAAAATTATTGAAATTAAAAAAAAATAAAATTTTATGACATATGCAGACATTTATATAAAAACAAAATGCATTTGTTTTTTATTGTTTTGTTTGTTGCCGCGATGCACAGACATACCTTATGACTATGCCTTGACAAAGACAATTTTTTAAAAACAGTAAATTTATTGGTTACCTACCAAAAAAAAACATTATTAAATAAATTAAAGCCTGTTTAAAATTTTAAAAATAAAAAAGCTTTTTTTGAAAAAAAAAAAAACAGAAAATAGAAAATTAAAAAAATTGAGAAAAATAGAAAAAAATATGTATGGCAAATTTTTAATAAATAAAACTTATTTTACTAAGTTTTCAAAAAATCAGTAATGGTAACTTTTTAAAAACCCGTTAAACAATTCCCAAAAATCACTAGTAAATGGCTAATTGTATTTAAGACTTATTTTACATTTTCTCTGTAATTCTAAAAATTAGCTAGGTGCTTACTACATTTATAAAATTAATTGTTATTTATGTGTTTGTAGATATAAATGTTTTTTTTTTAGAATTTTAGCTTTTGTTATAACACTTACCCCAAGTACTTGTACGCCATACTTCTTGCATTTTTCAAGGTTTCTTCTTTATTTTTATATTTTATTTCAAGTTCTTTTCCTTTTATTATATATGCTATTGATTTTTTGCGTTTGTTTTTAGTTTTTCGAGTTTTATTTTTATATGTTTGTTGGCTTGTTTTTGTTAAATAATTTAAATTATTGCAAATTATACTGTATGTTCACGTTTGCCGTGGAAACAACTAAAAAATATTTATGTAATCATGTATTTAAACAAAATTGTAACACATTTTTTTAAACGATGTATTTATTTTTACGGCATACATTTAATCAATACCTCCATGATTTTAAAGGGCAAACAAGATTACAGAATTTTAATTATATTTTCAAAAATAAAAATTGTTGAAACATTTATTTGGCTTTAGGAAAACGGTAGTTAATTTTCTCTAGTTATTTGTATTTACATTAAACCGAAAAATAATAAAAACAAAAACACATTAAGAGAAAAATTAAACGTTTTTAGTGGTGGTTAACAGACAAAGAGTTTAATGAAATAAACAATTCGGTTGCTGTTCAGGGATGGAAATGTTAATCTGATTACATTCTCAAAAAAAAAACTCAAAAAACTAATAGCACTACAAGCAATACATAAATTTAGTTTTAAAAAATCTAAAAGCATTAAATATGTTGTAAATATTTTTTTAACAATTAAAATTACGGCATATTTTTACATAAGGTAATCACAGTTTGCAGATAATTTTTTTATTTTTTATATACATATAAAGTTTGACATTTGAAATAAATCAAAAAAGAGAGAATTGGTTTTTTTCTATGGACTTTGACAGCTGAAGTTTGAAACTAGTGAAGAAAAAATTAATCAGCTAACGAATCAAGACTATCTGATAAATAAATTAGCCTTGAACTAAAATATTATAAGCAGATATTTAATAGGATGTCAAGTCAAATGTCAGCTACTATTTAAAATTTAATATTATTTAAAATATTTTTTTTACCTAATGCTTAAAAAACCCACATAACTACACAAGAAACCAACATAACTACAAAATTGCTAATTAAATTAAAAAAAGTTTGTAATTTCTTTTTTAATTTTTATCTTTTAGAAATTTTATAAAAGAAAATTGTTTATGCAAAGAGAACTCTGTTTTTATGAATGCCTAATTTTTAAAACCAATAACTCACTTTGTTTTTAAGTATATTAAAATTCTTTCAGATTTGACTATATTTTATATCGAAATTTCAAAGAATAGTGGCTCTTCGTCTTGAAGCATCTTTATCTAATAACATTATTTTAACATTTTTTAAATAAATAAATTTAGTTATAAAAAAATCAAAAAACTTCAAATATCTTGTAAATATTATGTTCATAAACAACTTTAATGATATGAGCAGATATTTAATAGTTTCACTGTAGAAAATGTATTATTAATATTTAGAAAGTCAATTCGAATACCAGCTACTATTTAATATTCACAATTAATTGAAAAAAAAAAAAAAATAAACTATAAGTAAAAAAACTTTAATACATCATAAACTACCTAAAAAATTGGTTAATATATTCCAAAAGTTTAAAATCTTTTTATTTTTAATAATTTTTATATCATATATTATATAAATATTTCCTTTTTGTTTTAGATTTTACATTTATTTTGCAGCAAAATTTTAAGGAATAGTGACGTCTGGTCTTTTAAGAATTTGTCTAGTAGTTATATAATGAAAGAAAAGCGTAAAAACGTATACTTAAACTATAACTATGACCATGTTGTCCATATGAATATGTGATATCTTGTTCATACAAAAAAGGTAATATCCTAAAGTTTATCAATATAAAACTTTATAAAAAATTAGTTCTATCGAAGTTGTAATTTTTTACAATTTTTAAAAGAAATTATAGAATTATATTCTAATTTTAACCGAGCTGAGTAACAACGACCATTTCCCTATTGTAGTGTAACATATCAGTTTCTGCCATGTATCGAATATACAAATCGCAGGCTGGCAGACTAGCACACTACTGACTATTTCTTATATTTTTCTTTTACTAGATTTATTAGCGATATAAATATCTATGCTTCGCATTAAGTGGATGAACAATTAAAATGCAAACAGCTATAATTATTATTTTTTAATGGTTATTCAATCAATTAAAGTTGAAAATGTGGTTTTGCAAAATTTTAATTTTACTTTTAACACCCAAATTATTTTGCTTAAAAATTGACTAAATGTTTGCTGATTTATAATTTTTTTGATAATATTTTCTTTAAGTTAAGATGATTTAAAAATATAGAAAAACTATTCCGATATTAGCCGAGTAGGATGCATTTTTGAAAAAAAAAATGTATTTAAAATATGAGAGACTATGAAAAAATTAAATTTTAGAAGAAAGGTAAAGACAAATTAGGAAATAAATGCTATGCTTCCCTAATTCTAATTTCATTTAACTGTAACATAAATAACATTTTTAAATTACGAGTATACCGATAAAAAGTACTGATGATGATATCGTAGCAAAGACAATATAATATAGTCTTTGATAGTAGCTTGTTTTGAAAATGCATTCCACTTGGCTAATATCGGAATAGGTTTTCGAAATTCTTAAATGATTACAATTTTATTTAATTTTAGGAAAATATTTTTTGATGTCATGTACTTCTTGATGTCACATGACATCAAGAAGTACTTTCAAAATAAATGGATACACTTTTTACGACACCAAGGACCCCAGAGATAGATCTTGTGGTGGGTCAGCAATCTTGATCAAATCCAGAATAAAACACCATTTATTGGCTGGTCTTTCTGAAAGTCATCTACAGGCAACAAACATCTGTGTAGTTGACTTTGGCCAAAATCTAATAATATCGTCAGTGTATTCTCCTCCAAGGTTAGCAATAACGAAAAGTCAATATATAGAGTTTTATAAGTCACTCGGTGCTCGGTTCATAGCAGCTGGCGATTACAACGCAAAGCATACTTTTTGGGGTTCACGACTTATTAGTCCCAGAGGCCGCAATTTATATGATTCCATTTCTGAATTGAGACTTAACGTTATTTCAACCGGACAGCCTACTTATTGGCCTACTGATTCTCGTAAAGTCCCTGACCTTATTGATTTCGGCGTTATGAAAGGAATAAACTCTGAACTTATTGAGGCGGAAGCATCGCTGGAGCTTTCGTCGGATCACTCACCAACCATTGTCACTATCTGCAATCCTCACCAAAGGTTAACGGAGAAACTATTTTCCACACGAGTTAATTGGTTAAAATATAAAAAGTACATCAGCACACATTGTACAGAAAATTTGCTTCTAAGAACTACAGCAGACATCGACTCATGTATTGGCAACCTCAAAGAGCAAATGAAAAGTGCCGCGGAACATGCTTCCTATACTTTTCGTCAGCCCAGGTACACTCGTATTTATTCTTCAGATGTACAAGAACTTTTGTCTGAAAAGAGAAGAGTCAGAAGAGAATGGCAGCAACACAGATCGCCCCAACTTAAAATTACTTTAAGAGAATGTACAAAAAAGCTTAGGAAACTGCTAGAATCACAAAGAGAAGCTTCTCTTAATAATTATCTGAAAGGTCTAGATGCAACTACTCAGTCCAATTATTCGTTATGGCGCGCAGCTAGTAAACTCAGGGGACCCGTGACCTCAAAACCCCCACTTCGCAATTTAAATGGCAGTTGGGCGAGAAATGACGAAGAAAAATGTAACCTTTTCGCAAGTCATTTAAAGAATGTATTCACTCCCAATGTAAGTACTGACATCAGTGAACTACCACCTGTTGTTGAAAGACCACCTGTAGAAATAAAATTTCAATACGTAGAGGTTGTTAAGGCTATTGACAACTTAAATATCAGAAAAGCTCCTGGCATTGACAAAATCAGTAATAAAATGCTTTTGCAGTTGCCTCGCACCGCAAAAAGAATTATTCTCTTTCTTTTTAACGCTATCGTTCGCCTTGATTACTACCCGTCAGAATGGAAAGTTGCATTGGTCAAGATGATCCCTAAGCCGGGTAAAGATCCCTCAAAAGTTGAGTCGTATAGGCCAATTAGTCTATTGCCAACAATGTCAAAATTGTTCGAAAAGATGATAATAGCGAAATTGATACCGATATTGAATGTTAACAACTGCATTCCAGATCACCAGTTTGGCTTCAGAAAACAACATAGTACTATCGAACAAACTCACCGACTGGTACAAGTTATAAGAAAAGCCTTTGAAGAAAAGAAGTACTGTTCGGGTCTATTTATTGATGTTTCTCAAGCCTTCGACAAAGTTTGGCATGAAGGCCTCTTACATAAATTGAAGCATAACTTCCCAGTTAATGTTCTCAATCTTCTACAAACATACACTATCGGTCGCCAGTTTCTTATAAAAGAAGGAGACGTTGTTAGCTGCCCCCAACCAATCCTGGCTGGAGTACCGCAGGGGAGTATTTTAGGTCCAATGTTATATTTAATATATTCAGCAGACATGCCAACAAGCAGTTTAACCCATACTTCAACATTCGCTGACGACACGGCTTTTCTCAGCACTCATAAAGATCCAAAAGATGCCTCAAGCCAACTACAGCACCATATAACCGATGTTGAGAAATGGGCTAAAAAATGGGGAATAAAAATAAATGAACTTAAATGTTCACATATAACATTCACTTTACGTCGGGAATCTTGTCCCCCCATTTTTATTAATAACCAGGTGGTGCCACAACACTCTCACGTTAAATACCTTGGTATTCACTTGGATCGCCGTCTCACATGGAAAAATCATATAGATGCAAAGTTGACCCAATTGAAATTAAGGACTGCTCAAATACATTGGCTTATAGGTCGAAATTCGATATTAAGGCTCGATTGCAAACTGTTGCTCTACAACTCAATTTTGAAGCCAATTTGGTGTTACGGTATTCAATTATGGGGAACTGCATCCTCCTCCAACATAGAAAAAATTCAACGACGTCAAAATAAAATACTACGAATGATAACCGTTGCCCCTTGGTACATAAAAAACAGCAATTTACATAAAGATCTTGATGTTCCGTTGATAAAAAGCGAAATCACTAGACACGTTGGCCGCTACTTAAAAAAGCTGGAAACTCATCCCAACCCACTTGGCCGAAACATCTTACAATATCGCGGACATGTTCGTTTGAGAAGAAGGGACACCATCTCTCTTAGATGAACTAAATAATCGCAATCTCTACAATTTATTTTAATTTCGAAAACCAGATTTTGTCTGGCATTGGCTGGACTTTCATCTACTAATTATAGATTTAAGATTTGATTACTTATTGTTAGTTCATAAACATATATGAAGATACAATAAATATTAGTTTGAAAAAAAAAAAAAAAAAAAAAAAAAAAGGAAAATATTTTAGAAATTTTAATAAAATTTTTTATTTAAAACAGAGATAAGCCTTCACTAATTTATTAAATAATTAAATTATAAAAAAATTAATCTTTAAAGGTGTGATCATACATTTGAAAATGGATAAACAACTTTCTGGTAAAATTTTTATTTAAAAATCCCTAAGCATGTTATTGATTCAAAATAATCATTATCCATCCCTGTTACTTTTATTTTGTTTATTTCTCACAACAAAATCAAAACACAAACTGTCTCACATTTGTAAACAAACTCACTCGCTCACTCAGCTGTAGTCACAGCTGTTTTCAAAGTTTACTGTCAAACGAAACACAAACAACAACATAAAATAAAATGTACAACATAACATCGATTTTTTGCCAACATCATCTATTCTTTTCTTTTCTACGTATTATTTTTTCATTTTCACTTTTACACTTTGCTTTTTCTTTAAAGAAAATTTGTTAAATATGCATTAATTTAATTTCAAGGTAGTTTTTCAATAACAAATAAGTAAATATTCATAAAATTAATTAATTATTCCATTAAAAATACAATGAGGATAGCGATTAACGACACACACACACCATTTGATAGACTTTGTACAATATTATACACACGTTCATAGAATACATACATTTAGCCAATTACAATTTCTAAATTGTAATATTTCTTTTGTTTTAAAGTATTTTTCATAATTGTTTACAAATTCCCATTTTAAATGTTTTATTTTATTCTTAACTATTTTTGATATCGTTTAGACAAAATTGCATACACCGAACTACGCGATTAGAAATTTACTCTTCGACTGTGAGCAGTGATGTCAACGTAGTTAATATTTCTTTTTTTATATATGTTGAAAAATAATGTTAAAAGAGGAAATCGAAATGAGAGAAAATTACACATTAAATAAAGCCTAACAGTAAAAGAGATAAAATAACTGCAAACTATTTCATTTTGTTAATTTTAGGGTTGCCAGTGCGACAATTACAGTGATATAAAAGTTATGAAAAATTTAAATGTTGAGTTTTTTATAAAAATTTTTAATTTATTAATAATTCATGATAAAGTAAGTATGTATTACATTCATGATGTGTAACAAGGTTACAGGAAACTTTCGGTTTATTATTTATTTTTAAAATTTCTTATATATATATACTTTTCATGTTTGATTTTGGATAAATCTTTCAAAATAGGTATTTGGTTTTTGAGAAATTTATGTTGTTTTTTGAATTCTATAAAATTATTAACGATTTATAAAAAATATAACATAGTATAAAAAAACCTTAAAATATTACCTAAAAAATATTGCTTAAGTAAAATATCCTTTCTGATCATTGAATTTTCGTTAAAATTATATCCATTACCTAGTGCATATTTTGCTTAAAATGTATTTTTTGCTATATTCATATATTTATTGTATGCTTTAATTCTTCTACTGAAAATACAAATTATTTTTTTGAATTTTCCCTTTTTTATAGTTTCTTTTTTTTTGTAAAAATTATTTTCACAAAAACTTTTGCTTGTAATACTTTAATTACTCAATACAAAACCAAAAAAACCTCGGTTTAAAAGCATCGATCACAAACGTCGCTTTAGGGTTCTATCTTAAAATATGAAAACGCCCCAATGACCCAATTTTGTCTATTGTAATGAAATTAGATAATTTTAAGTTATCACATTTGGTAGCTTTTTCAGGAAAATTTTTCCTGAAGTTATTTTTATAACAAACTGTTCTCAAGCTTAATGAATAAAACAACTATTAATATAAATAAAAAAGATCGAAGACATTTGCCTAATATTTGAAAAAAAAAAATATTTATAATTGCCTTCTAATTAAAAAACCGTCATTAAATGCATTCCGATCGCGCTGAAAATGGCGAAGAAATATAAAAAAAAAATCAGCTATATTTTAGGAATTGGAAAATATGGCCGACTTCCTAAACGCAAGTTGCAATTCATAATTTAAAAAAATGCGTATGCAATGCTAAACATGTCTTAAGTGCAACCTTGCGTTGCAGAGATTTTTTTTGCATTTTATCGGCATTTAGGAACGCTCAGGGATTCACTTTTTGTCTCTGCAATATAAAGTGTTTAATTATTAAAATTATTAGTCTGCGATTTAAATAAACTCTATCAATTATAAATAAATTATTAAAAATAAACAAAGAAAATACTAACTCAGCCATTGCAGCTCAAATGTTTGCATACAAAATAAAAATTATGCGCGATTTTGACAGCTGATACTTAGTAAAATGAGTTGCCAAACGATTAGGAACATTGGACATTGCTAGAAAGTTTACATATGCGTTTACGAAGTGTATGCATCGTAAAAATGCATTGCAACTTGCGTTTAGGAAGTCGGCCTATATGTTATCCTAGGAGGCGATTGGTAAATTTTTTTCGACCAACTTTACAGTACATGAATTTTTGTTCGAACTAACTAGCAGAACCCGGTCCGCTTTGATGGACCCAACATAGTTTTTTCATTGCACTCATTAACAGATAGATTAAAATATTGTTTTGCCATTTGTGACATATGCAATATATATACGTTCCTATAAGAAGTAAAAGGTCATAGTTATGCAATAATTGTCATAAATAATACTTCATTCATGAGCTTAACACTCCCATTTCTCCAATCCTTATCTTTTTTGGTACTAATAAGCAAATTGTTATTAAAAGTAGCTCGTACTTATTTAAATATAATATATCGTTAAATAAATATCGTTAAAATTTCTCAGAAATGGCATCAAATGTATATTTTGTTTTAAGGGGTACCACGTTCCCTGTCCGGATCCTATCGATTTTTCGCTTTAAAAAGTACACTGATATCATATCATATTATACAGAACGTAACATTATATAACAATTATAGTTCTACATAAATATAATAAATATTGTTTCTTTGCAAGGAAGCTGCCACGCCCCCTTATTCGACCCAATACAGTTTTTTGAATAATTAAAACTTTAACATTTATAGTCCCTGAAATATGTAATACACGATTTTTTATTTTTTTTGTATGGGGGTTATCACTTTCCTGCTCCAATTTTATCGGTTTTTAACTGTATTAAGATTAATTCCGTTATAGTTTAAAGATTATAGATGTAAACGTTTTTTTTTTTTTAATATTTCATAAGATTTTTATTTTTTTTATATTGCAGGTGCTATTCCCATTATTCTTTTTCAGCTAATTTTTAAATCAACTCTGCAAGTTATTATTATACAAGAGCGTTTGGGGGTTAACTTTTGTTAATATATGATTTCTTTATCATATGACTGCCAAACTATTACTTATCAAAAGAAAAATTTTTGTTTGCGACCCGGGTTTAAAATACCAAAAACGAATTTTTTAGATTTTAGGTATTACAGTACACAGGATATGCTAAAAAAATTATTGATTTTGTATGAGAGCTACCACGCTCAACTTTGAATTTTGAGAAAGAATTTTAATAAATATCATTTTTAAGTTCTAAAGGGCAAAATCGATTTAGCCGTTCTCTGGTGATGCGATTAGCATATATTTTTTGTTTTATATACAAATTAATTTATTTGTTTAGAAACGAGACATTAATTCGCGTTAAAAAGAGTCCTATGCATTTACTAAGCAAACTAAAGCCAAGATCGAATTCAGTAAACCATCGATAAACACTGGTTATTGATGGTACCTTATCGCTAAATATCGAATTAAGTTCATCGATGCACTGTTTAATGATTTAATTGACGTCGAAAGTTGTAAAAAATAATGTTTACGAATTATTTACATTTTTTGGTCAATATAAATACGTTCTGAGTAAGTAGGTATATTGTCAAAAATTTCAAATTTTTCTATAGGGACATCAATTGCCAGATTGCAGCACTGGGGTTCCTCAATGCCGAAATAAAAAGGTCATCCTCGTAATATATCGTCGTTCGTAAATTATTGTGTTCTATGTTCTATATGTCATATAGAACACAATATCTAATTTACGAACAACGCAATGTACTTATATTTTCTTTATAAAAAAATGTTTAAATTCTTACCTTTTTATATCCCTTATTTTCAAATAAAACTCTGTCGACATGGGTTTAATTTTAATATGTAGCATATCTTCCTTGTTTTTTTTTTTTATTAAAAGTCCCTATTTTTTATGGAGACTAAATTATATTTGAATTAATAATTTTTAGTAGGTTTTATTTTATTTTTATTCTTTTTTATTTTATTTTTTTAAACATATAAGTTCTCGGTTTTTTATTTCGTAATTGTTTAAATACCTATAAGAATATAATATAGAGTTTGCTTTTTGTCTGTTTGTTGTTGTTTTGTGTTTTAAAGGTTGTTAAAAAAAGAGAACTCTTTTTACATACTTATGCATATGAATGTTTGTATGAATGTGTAAATATATTTACATACGTATACATACACACAAACATATGCATACAACTTGTAATTGCTGCCATCATTATTATACATAGACTGACCACCATATTATTTTGTAAATTGTTTTTACAGAAAGGACTTTGCTGGTAATAGACAAAAGGAGGAAAAGATACATGTTTTATTTTTGGTATTTTTTTTTCTTGTTTTATGATTCAAATA
This sequence comes from Phyto melanocephala, assembly GCA_941918925.1. Classification (NCBI taxonomy): domain Eukaryota; kingdom Metazoa; phylum Arthropoda; class Insecta; order Diptera; family Rhinophoridae; genus Phyto; species Phyto melanocephala. The sequence goes on from OW799237.1 coordinate 111,751,082, forward strand.
AAATTTTTATGTTGGAAAACTCTAACATTATTATTTTTTACATTTTTATATTTGACCTTGATTTGATTCCTTGACTAGTATTGAAATCGTAGTTGTGTATTACACTTTAAAATTCTTGTGAAAAAATCAAACAATAATTCAAGTAAAAAGTATTTTTAATTCAATAATGTTGAGTTGAAAATATTATTTTATTTAAAGTCAACAGCAAAAATATTCAAATTACCTACCAATTCTTGTTAAAAAGTGTGCAAAATAATTAATTTAAGAAATTAAATTTTTTTTAATTGCAAATTTCAGTCAAAATTAAAAATCTCTGTTTATCAAGAACTATAGGTTTAATTGAATGATTAAAAGTTTTGCTTTATTTGCTCACAAATTTTATGTTATTTAGGGCCGTATTTATAAAAAATATTTTAGGTTTATTGAAGGCTTATTTGACAAATTTCTCTACAACATCTGTCAAATAAGCCTTTAATAAACCTAAAATATTTTTTATGAATACGGCCCTTAATATTTAAAAATAATTTCTGGCATATGGCATACGCTATTGTGCCTTATCCTGGCGGTCCAATTTTGCACCACCTTTTCGAGCATATCCGGTCTAAATTCGCTTTATTCAAATAGTATTGCAAGGTTAGGTTAGATTGAAAAGGAGTGACACTAAAAGCTCAAACACATGACAGAATAGAATAGTAAGAATAGAAGAGGAAGAGAAGCAGAGCAGTCCAGATTCTCTGGTGTAAATCGAACCCGCAATCCCCAAACTAGCAGACCAGCACACTACTGACTAGTCCAACGGGCACCCATTGCAAGGTTAAAGAGAAGTATCAAAATTCATGTCGATCTTATTTTCTTCTCAAACGAACTGACTGAATGGAAAATCATTAAAGGCCTTATATCAAATGTTCTTGGCAAATGTCGATCTCCTTTTGCTTAAACATACACGAACATTAGTGTTCGAAAAATTAGGTGTTCACATTTCAACAAAAACCCCCTATTGAACTTAAAAAAATCAGTCTGATGAACATGGTGAAAGTTTTCATCAGGTGTGTCTTCTTATGATATAAAGGCAAGAGCTTTTGTCTTTTAGAACAGATTTTCGTTGGACACTGTTGTTTGAAAATGGTGTCAATTTGAGAAGAGCGAAGAAGAAAGTGATTTTAAATCAAATCAACTTATATATTTACAAAAGGTAGGTTCACACTAGGCAAATATTTGACGAAATAGACGTAAGCACTAAAATGTATTCATATCTTCCGTAATAAATGTTTGTTTTATACAAATTTTTCTTGATGTTTTCAAATTGCAATATTTATCTTTTATTACATTTTTGACGATGTTTAGTGTAAGAGCAATCCCATAACATTTTAATATTTTTAATAAAAAAAAAATTGGTCACGCTTATTTAGGAAAATATTTGCTAAATATGAAGGTGACCTATAGAACACAATTATTTGAGAACGACGATATGTATATAGTAACATTTTTTGGCCAACATTTTTATAGAAAATTTCATCCCCTTCCTTGTTCTTATTCCGGGCGAAAAGTTGATTTTAACATACACAGACGGTCAGATTAGGTTAATTCCTAATCGACTCTCATATTTATAAGCTGTTAAGAAAATATATACTTTACTGGGTCGGAAATGAATATTGTAGAAATTTGACACGGAATGACAAGCCTACATACACATACATACTTATATACCCTTTTACACTGTCGTGCGAAGGGTATAAAAAGTCAGCAGCGTATATGTATGAACATCGGCATCCGATGTTGTAGAATACATTATTGTTAAATAAAAATGTTAGCTGCCTATAATTTTAGTTTATCTATAATAATGTAATAAAAAAAATAGTAAAATAAAAATTATTTATTATTAAAAATTAAAAAAAAGTCATAACAGCTTGTTTTTAAAAGAGTTTGCTCAACTCGGGGGCGGCTGAAGTACCTAAGAATGATGACAAGTAATACTTTTATTCGATGGCATTCGTTCTCTGACTGTTAACCACTGTGCTAGAGTCAACAAAAGCAAGTTTACACAATTTTGCATTTTTGCAACATTAAAACCGGTGGCGTGAATACCTTTATTATTTCAATTTTATTTTATGTTAAAATCAAGGCACATTTATTCATCAGGTAGTACTTTTTCGTCAGCTGATTATTTTTTTCTTTACTTATTTTCAACTTGAGATGTCAAAGTCTATAGATAATAAACAATTTTATCTCCTCTCTCATTTATTTTAAATGTCAATTTTCATATATAAAGAATATAAACCAGAAAAATTCTCCCCGAATTGCAATTACCTGATGAATTAATATGATATGATTCTTTGTATAATAAATCAAAAGAGCATTTTTTAAAACATTTGAAATTATTTATTTTAGATAATAAATTAATATTTTCGATCTTTTTAGTTTATAAAACAACAACTGCTTATTTATTTTAGGTGAATTATTCTTTTTTTGTTGTTGAAAGAAATATGATTAAACTTAAAATTTGTATTCCTCCTTATATCTATTACCACGTAGACCTTTCTTTTTTGGATCCTTCATATTTCCTTTTTTTAAATTTATTGTTTCTTTTAGTTCAAATATACATATACATTATTTATATCTCTTAAATTTTAAAAAATATACGTTCTCTATCTCATTTTATATGCTCTCTTATTGTTTAGTTGCCAAATACATAATTTACAATGCTGCTCATAAAATATTACATCCGTTTATTGGGGATTTCTTTTGTCATCTCAACAGATTTTTTTTGTTTTTTATATTCGGAATTTTTAAAAATTTCTTTCTTTATTTTATCTTTAAGGACTAAAATATATTTAAAGATTTATGTTTTAATTGTTATTTTTTTTCATTTTTTTCTGCATAAAATACGAAATTAAATTAAATTTTTGTTTCTTCTTTTGTTTTTCGAAATTTATTTTTTTATTTTGTAGTTTAAAAATGAGTTTTTTGTTTTATTTGTTTAAAAGCATTTATCTTTTTTTGTTTGTGTATTTTTTGTTTGTTTTAATTTTGTATCACACATTTCTACAACTAAGTTATAATAATCGTGTTGAGTCAATCATTATAATCGTTAGTTATTGTTTATCATTATTATTTGTTTTTTGTTTTTTTTTTTATTCAGTTAACTCTAGGTTCAAATATATAGATTTTATATTATATATAAGTTTTAAAAATATATTCATCATTTAAGGTTCCACAATTTATTCAGGGGTTTCTTGTTTAAACATTAACCATAAAATAGAAATAGAAAATAAACAAAATTGTATACGATTTAAACTTAATTATTTAAAAAGGGTTAGCAATTAAAAAAGTGGATCTTTCACAAAAATCAAGTTAAATTATAATTAATTATAAGACTAAAATTAATATATAGAATTTCAAATGGAATTTATTCAAAACATATGAACATTAACAGCCCCCATGTTATGTTTTAGTTTGAAATTTTTAAATCAAAATCAACTCATATTTATCCATCAGGTTGATCTGGGAAATATCCATGCCTTCGTGAACAGGACAGGATGGCTGAGGAACGACGGCCAGAGGACATAGACGAACGGGCAATGGTGCCACGGTATCAGAACGGGACCCTCGGAGGACCCAAGTGAGCTATGCCTTCGGGCGGCTGCCGGATCTAACCTATCCATCAGGTAATCTTTATTTATCAGCTGATTTTATTTCTCTTTCATTTATTTAAACTTCAAAGATAAAAACAAATTTTCTTCTAATGTCAAACCAAGGCATATTTATTCATCAGGTACTCTTGATTCGCCAGCTGATTATTTGTTTCAACACTTATTTTAAATTTCAGCTGTCAAAATGCATAAATAAAAAACAATTTTCTCTCTTTTCTAATTTATTTCAAATGCCAAACTTCATATATAAAAAATATAAACAAAAAATTCTCTCCGAACTGCAATTACCTGATGAATAAATATGCCTTGTGTCAAACTTTAAATATAAAAAATTCTCTCCGAACTACGATTATCCCAAGGTATATTGAAAAAATTAAACCCACGACTACCAGGGTACACTTGTGCAGGTGGCGGTGCCAGCCCAGCTGATTATTTTTTTTGTGTTCCAATGTTTGTCAAACTCCATATAAAAAAAAAGAGATTTCAGTGCCAAGAATTGTCAAACTCTATTTAAAGAAAAAGAGAGACAAAAATTGCTCTTCTATCACCTTAAGTAGTTACACCATGATTATAACTCATTACACTGACTTAAAAAATAAAAATTGTAAAATAAAGAAATTACAAAAAAAAAAATTAATAAATTTTAAATAATTTTTTTTTTTTTGGGGAAAGGAAGACGTATTTAAGTGTTAATCGCGTTTTCAAAACGTCAAATACGAATTTACTCTGGTGCATCAAGGTATTGATGTCTTGCAGGTGCATTAGTAATAAATTTTTGATGGCAAAAAAAAAAAAAGGGCAGCACATACAAGGGAAGCTGGTTTAAACATTTTCCTGCAAATACGTTTAATGGCTTCGCCTTTGGAAGCACGGATCAATGCTCCGTTTTCTTTGTGCAAGGAACACCAAAATTTTTAAAAATTTTCTTTGAAATTAAAAATTTTTTTTTTATTTGTAACAACAAAAACGTAAAAATTTTTTAATTCTTTTTATTAGTTTTCATAAATATTTTTATTTGCGCCTTGTTAACAGACACACAAAAAAGACAACAACTTTTGACAGTTGTAAATTATAAACAATAGCTCAGCTGATAATCTACTGATCAATTGCAATCACATTTTTAAATACACCTTGGATTATCCAATACAAAAATATGCCTTAAAAAATCATGGTGACAGCGCAGACAGACAGAATTTTAAGTCTCTTTTTTAAGGAGTTTGACAAATCTTTGCACTGAATTCTTTTTTTTATTAGTATTAATAGTTTGACATATTCTGGCACAAAAAAAAAAATAGTCAGCTGGGCTAGCAGCATTGCCTGTATAAGTGTACCTCAAATAAAATAGTACAGGTCCGTGTTGCCACTGTTAAAACATATTTTTCAGAAGTTGTTACTTGAATTAAATTAAAAAAAAAAAAATATTAAAAGCAAAATTTCATATACTTTTGACGGCTTTTGGTCACAGCTTCCAGTCATTCTAAGGTTGCCAAGGCTTTACTTTTTATGGGAGTCCTAATTACTGAGACTATGTTCGTCTCACCTACAAGGTCAACATTTGGTAAGTTAAACTGAATTTGTAGGCCACCAAATAAGCTTTAAACCCCATTGCCATGTAAGACTTTTATTAAGCATAGAATTACAAAAGATTTGGCCATTCAAAACTGTCTACAAATTTAGAGTTTTTTATTTTAGAACTCTTGTTCTCTTAATGTTTTGACATAAAAGCTAGAAACTAAAGCAAAAATTCCAGAATAAATAATAATAAATTCAAAGGCTTATTGTAGCCTTAACATTGCTTATCTGACAATCCAGCAAAGGGCTTCAAAAGAATAAAAAAAATTTATATGCGGCCTTATTTATAAAAATGAGTAGGGATTTGTTAAGCGTTAATTAATACAATTTAAACTGAAAATCATTCCTATCAACCCTTTATTAAGTGTAAGTTTGGTTAATTTTGCTAGCTCGGTGTATAGAGGTACTACCAACTCCTCAGTCTGGGGCACAGAAGAATTCTGGACCCCGAACATAAAGAAGTTAGGAAGACTCGGATGTCGATAAAGCACTAAGTCAATTGAAGGTGCCTGAGGGGCTGCATCGCACGCTGATACCGCTATCCATTAACCACATACAATGAGGGCATGACATCACTGTCTTTGTGATGGGACATAGGAGAATCCTATACCTCGAACTTAAGGAGGTTAGGGAGACTTAGATCGCGTTATACTGAGGATCACAGGGGGGGTTGCTCCGTCATTCGATTCGAAGGTAAATTTTTTTCAATTGTACTTCGAAAATGTTTTCTTTCGAATTGAATTACGGAGTTACCCCCCAGGCATGCAAACATTAAATGTAAAGGCTATGGAAGATCTCAATCTAACGAAGATGTCGGCGATTACGAAGGACTGTGCGTCTAGAATTGTCGGTAATCAACATTTTGGTAATTTGAATTTTTTTTTGTCCAGAGAAAACGCCTGTAGTGGTGTGGGACTTAGTAAAGGAAGGGATGCCGATTGGCAGACACTAAATCATTGGGGAACGAAGAAAGTCGAAAAGTTTCCCTAAATATTAGTGGCCTCTTTCAACATTCTTCCAACACACATATAATCACACTTGCTTACATTCAAAAAAATATACAGTCGATACCCGTAGTCTTGATATTTTTAAGCTGATGTCATTTGGAAGAGAACCTTATTATACATGCAATTTTGCTACAAGTTGAATTGATGTCCATTCTATAACTTCTCACAAATAACTCAGTTGATCTACAGTCGAACAGATGATCAATGAAGGGAACAAAAACTTCGCCAAGAACACTAATACCTATTCTCATTTCGAAAGGAATGAAAATTTCATGGGATAATGTCACAAAGGGGTGATAGCTTTACTTAAAAGAACTCAAACCATATGAAGTAATAAGACAACGTACTTAAAACTAGATGGTCGCAAAAGGACCTAACCCGCAACTACAAAGATTTGATAGATTGCAATTGAAAATGATCACAGATACTGGACATTGTAAATTTTTAAGAACATGTCGGAAGGCTTAGCCTATATTCAAAAGACTGCTTCAAAAACAATCAAGACTAAGAAAAAATACAAAAGAATCTTTCTGTTGCGATTTTTTTTATATTAGAATACTAGTAGCACATTTAAATTAGAGAGAAGTGATCAAACTAACCTCCCTTATTTGGAGTAGAAATTAAATAAATGATAACCCTCTTAATGGCATGCCAACATATGGTTCAGTTAAACGCATTACATTTCTTTAAATTTGCAAAAAGGGAAATCATACTTTTTGGCAGAAAAAATCCCTGGAAAACCTAATAAAATCATTTATTTTTTACATCTACCTAACCTAACATACATCAATGTTTAGCTTAACAATTTCATTTGTAAGATTTGATTAAAAACTTTTGACAAATATATGTCCTGGCATTGGAGTTGATTTTTGATCCAACGCTATTTCACAAAAATGATGTAAAACCATAGTCAAGTGAAATGCAACTCTGAATACACACATTGTTTTTAAAATGAAAGTTTTAAAAATCCGACACTATCCTAAAATAAAATACAACTCTGGTCACAAAAATTTTGTTTTTAATAAGGTCTTCAAAATTGGCAACTATTTATGTATACTTGTTTACATTTAAAAAAATATGCAGTCAATACCCATAGTTTACACCAGCCATCAATTTGTTCGAACAACGAAAAATTTTTTGTGAGCACATGAATTTGCCTGGTGTGGACCGCTGTTGTTGATGTTTTGTTCTTGTTCAAACAGCGTTGTCAGAACATTTGTTCGAACAACGATGTCTGATAGTAAAAGCCATTTTGAATATGAAAGAAAGAGACGACACCTAAAAATAGCAACGAAATATACTTTATACGTTTTCTCTATATCAAAGAACATGAACAATTTATTGACAGTTGCTCTGCCGACGTTTTGTTTTAGTCTAAACAAATCGATGGCTCGTCAAGGCGTAAAGATAGCTTGCTTACATTTAAATCGCTGTACATTGTTTTTAATTGTTTCAATATAGTATATTAATTGCAAGGTATATTCATAAGGTATATATGCATTGCGGCAAAAAACATAACAATTAAAAAAAAAAAAATTATATGCATTTTGTTTTTGAATATATGACTCTATTTGTAAAAAAAATTCCTCTTCTTTTTAATTTTGATAGTTTTTTAAATACTTCAAACTTTAAGCTTTATATTCTCGGTTGGGTATCTTCTTAAAACTTTTTTAATCAACTGCAAGTTGTTTATTGTAGACAAAAAATAAAAAAAATTAAGTTTGAAAGATGCAGAGTAATTAATAAAAAAAAACTTGGCACTACTTGTGAATGCTATAGAAAAACATTAAACTGATTGCATACGATTACCTTACTAATAGACATACCCTGATTAATAGTAAACAATGGCCTATTATGTAATTATTTATTATGCATTAATTAAGAATGATAAAAATAAAGTTTACGCCAAGCGCATGATGTCCCGTAAGATGAAGTATTTAGCACACGATTAGGGTTGCCAAATAAAAGTTTTCCCAAAATAACAAATCAAATGAATTAAACTCAAAATCCTTGCTCCAGTCGTGATTCAGCTCTGGTCGGGTCAAGAGCTCGCGCGTCATTGCCATTATCTCTTAAAGGCAATCAGGCCGTCCTTTTTATCTGGCTTTAAGAGTTTTACGTCTCACTCTCGCATTGGTTAATTGCGTGGCGTCGGTTAACTGTACCGAGATACAGTTGCTCGGAGTTTTAAAACTTTTAAAAAGAAGAATAATTTTCGCGTTCAGCCCCGATTTCCTATATGAAGGTATAGGTCGATTTGTGGATACTGAACCATCGAGGGATACCCTGGCATTTTGCGAGCATAAAAACTCCGCCAACCGATTTTTTTTAGAACCCAAAAAAAAAAATCATATGTACATAGATACATAAATTTTTATTTCAAAATAATTAAATTAAAATAGTTTTGGTTCTTTAAAATTATTAGCCAATTGGAACACAGTTTGCGTGCAGGGTTGTTTGGCGATTTCTCGCCAAACGTGACAATATTAAAACTTGTTTGGCGTCCTGATTTTTAATTCGGCGACATGGCGATTTTGTTTCTATTTTAAATGAGTGATGAATTTGTTTTAGGAATCGTTGCATTCAATGCGAAAAAAAAACAAATAATTTTATTCTCGAATTTTTGTGTAAACAATTTGAGCCATTTTTATGTATGTGAACAAATTGGAGACTTATATTTAAATGGCGTGTAAAGAATACTGTAATTTGTTGTTCTGTCTTATTTAAATATGACAATTTAGCATCCTTTCGCTTTTCGCTTATTATCACAATAAAGTGAATGCGCATAGAAAAATCTATGTATAAATGTACATGTCAAAAATTTAAGAGTATTTTCATTAATGAATCTTTTGGAAATTTTCATAAAATAGTAGTTTCTGTGCGATCAGAGTTGCTTTTTTTAAGCATAATTGACCACTCTGGCATTCACATTTAGTTGCGATTTGCTCATATAGGATATAAATCTATCAGATTATTATTTGACATAATCGCACGACTTTGTAGGATACTCAGTCATGGTCCTAAGTAATTATAAGCCATCGCCTAAGATGATGGGAAACACTGGAGCTGGATTTGAATATATGCGCTTAGTTTGCATCAATCAATGTAAAGATTCAATGAATAAAATATTTAAATAAAAAGTTAAGGGCAGTAACGCGGACCAGGTCTTTATAATTCCCATAAGTAATTCTTTAAACTAAAAAATAATATTTTTTTTAAAACAAAATTACATGACTCTACATACATACAATGTTTTATTCGTTGTTAGGACAGGGTTGATTAAAACTACAACTTTTTATAATCAGTTCATTTATATATGTATGCTTGAATGTATGTTTGTATGCATGTTTGTATGCATGTTTGCATGTATGTATGTATCAAAATGTTTTGTATTATAATCATTTTTATATCTAAATAATAAAACCATTTGTTGTTTATAAATTGTTTCTATTGTTAAATTAAATAGCTAATTAAAAAAAAAAAATTATATTTATTTATATGAAAGACTTAAACTAAAATGTTAAATATTTTCGTATCTCGTTAATAAACACATAAAATAAATTAAACTAACAAAAGGGAGAGTTTGTTTTCTTTTGTTTTTTCTCTCTAAACATAATTTTTTTTTATCTTCTTCCTTGATTCTTTTTTTTTATTTCGATTTTATATTTTATCGCCCGTTTTCTTGTTAAACATTTAAAATTACAGAGTTTTCTTTTAAAAGAAAAAAATTCTATTTTTTTTGTAAATATACGTACATATTTATGTAACTATTGTTATGGTTATTGTTGTTGTTTTATATTTATATTATTTTTGTTGTTGTTGTAAGTGTTAAAGTATATATTATATAAGTTGTTTAAGAAAACATTAAAAATTATGACAAATTTTCAAATATACATGATTAAAAAAAAATTGAAAAATTCAAAAGAAAAATATCAAACACAAACTCATATTGTAAATTTATAGATTGCCGTAAAAACATAAAGTAACATTAGCGATGCGATGACAATCGTTAAAAGAATTAATATAATGCTTGCGAATATATGCAAACATCAGTCAGTAGGGCCTTTGCACAGTAATTTCCGGGCAAAGCCAATGGCCGAATCTCACAAAATCTCACAACATCGACAATAGCGTGGTCGTTGTCCAGTGGTAACTGGAGGCGGTGTAACTGGGGCAAAGTACGCATGAACTTTTATATTTGGTAAATGTTGCTGAAATGCAAAATTTGTTAAAAAAAAAAACAAACAAAAGAAAATTGTAATTAGAAAATACACAAAAGAAAAAAAATAATGAAATTTTTGGTGAATAGTAAAATGAGTTGAATTTTCGAAAAACCCCTATAGAAAAACTACGATAAATAGAGATTTAAATGTAAAAATCTATTATAAGAAAATAAAAGGGTTTAAGAAAAACAAAAATTTTCGTTTTAAAAATTAAATTATTTTCAGAATTTTCTATGAATTTCTGAATACGAAAGAATAAGTAAAAACAAGTAAGAGCGCTATATTCAGCCGTGCCGAATCTTATATACCCTTCACAACGTGTAGTCATGCAATAACAGTAGTTTGTATCACCATTCATCCCATATGAAATACGTACAACAATATAAAAAACATACATATATAAAAACAACCCATTTTAAAATTATAACTTTACGTATGTATGTTAAAAGAAAAAAAAAAGAAAAAAAATTTAAAAAAAAATTAAAAAAAAAAAATTAAAAAAAAAAATTTTAAGAAAAATAATAATAATAATAAATATAAAACAAAAAAAAAATTAAAAAAAAAATTTTTTTAAAAAATTTAAAAAAAAACAATAAAAATATAAATAATATATTAAATAAAAAATAAAAAAAAAAATTAAAAAAAAAATATAAAAAAAATAAAAAAATTTTTTTTTTTTGCTCAGCTGGGATTCGATGCCACGTTTTCTCTAACCAATATACACGTTTGTATGTATGTATGTTGTTGTTGTAATGTTGTTTTTGTGAAAAAAAAAATCGAGGTGGTCGTGGGTTTTCGCTCATATCTCAGTTGTTTATGTACCGATGTTTCTGGATTTCAATACCGTTCTACTCCCGGGTCCAAGCGATGTCGGGGGGCTTCAAAAAGTTGATTTCAACATACACACGGACAGACGGTCAGACGGACAGACTGACAGAGCTTAATCGACTCCCCTATTCATAAGCTTTCAGAAAATATATACTTTATTGGGTCGGAAATCAAAATTGTAGAAATTTCACACGGAATGACAAACCTATATATACCCTTTTTCACTGTGTGAAGGGTATAAAAATTAAAGTGGAAATGTGTTATTATCGTCTTGAAAATGTTACCTTTAGTTTGCGTATTGCTGCTCTTGTTATCAGTTGGCAGTCAAATAGCTCAATTCTTTGTAAATTATGACAAGATACTAAATGCTCTAATGTACGATCAGTGATTAAAGGACAATTATCCAATTCGAGGACGGATAAATTTTCGGCAGCACAACTACCAGCGGCTAGTTGGCGTATACCATCATCCGTTATCAGTTCACAGTGCGATAAAAACTGGAAAACAAACAAACAAACAAACAAAAATTAAAATTTACCAAAAACATTATTTTTCATTCTCTACAAGGAAAAATAAAAACAAATATTCACCAATTTTTCTAAACTTGGACAGCCAGTGGCCAAGTGGGCTAAAGTTAAATCAGTTATTTGATTGCACTCTTCCAAGTCCATGCGTTCCAAGTATTTGCAATTCTTACCCAGAGCCTGGAAACCCAAATCGGTAAAATTACGACAACCGGAAACTTCTAAAGTATTTAAATAGGGATTATTTTGCGAGAGTGCCATCAAAGAGAGATCGGTCAGTTCGGCACATTTGGAAACGCACAGCTTTTGTAGATTGTGACAATTACTTGCGATCTGTCTTATCGATGCATCGGTTATAGACTGTAAAATATAATTTTTTTTTTGTAAAGTTTTTGTAAAAAAAAAAAATATGGAAAATTAAATTTACCTCACAGCTGTGTAAACTGAGCACCATTAAATTTGGACAATATTTAGCCAAACACGAAATGGCATTGTCGTTCACCTGCTTACAACCTTTACTGCTGAATTTACGCAAATACACACAACCGCGCGCTAAAGCTTCAACACCATTTTCCGTTATTAAATGACACCATGATATATTGATTTCTAATAAATTCTGCAACAAAAGGAAAAAATATTAGAAAACAAACAATTATTAGATCTGCGTTTTTCTATACTTTTTCAATAAGATTCGTTAAAATAGAAAATATTCTCTAAAAAAAAATTAAAAAAGTAAAGAACGCCAAATAAAACTCTAGACAGAAAAAGAAACGCTTAACAGCAAATAAATAAAGGGTGTACCAGAATTAAGGCAAGATTTGAATTAAATAGCAAACACAGGTCTTAGTCTATCAATTGTTATTTTTTTTAAATATAAACCACATAGGATATGGTTATTTATGTAATAACACATCGGGCAAATAAATGGATTTCACGGCTTTCAGTACTTATACGCATTCAAGTATCGAAATTTTTCACACAGATCTTTAGTGAGTATACGCTGTATAGAGCTTTTTGAAATTTGCAATTCTTGTCCACGACGCCGAATTGATGTTCCTGGATACTGTCATATGGACGGCTTGTTTTTGGAGGTTAATAGTGTTTGGCGTCTCTGACGGATCCTGTCTCCCCTCCCTGAATTTCTCAATTAATCTCTTCACAGTTGACGAAGTTAAAATACTATTCCGACTTTTAATCAAGCATTTATTAGTCTAAAGGGTGTCTCAGTAAGAATGCACTTTTTAAATTTAAATTTGCCAGCTGTCACATATGTTTATTCCGATTATTAAAAATGGTGCGCTTTACGAAAGAACAAAGCGTTATAACTGTGAAAATTGATTATTTAAAATTTGAAAGTTGTGCTGAACTGCTTGCAAACTTCGAATAATTTTTAGTCAAGAAAGTGCACTTAATGTGTCAACCATTTAAAGAGTGACTAAAAAATTAAAGAAAAACTGAGCCGGTCATAGACAAAAAGACTCTAGAGAGTGTCGCCGAAAACCCTAAAATATTAATTCGGCATTGTACTCAACACCTTCGAATTTCACGAAGTATTACGCAGCGAATTTTGACAAAAAAATATCTACTCAGAAACTCGAACCACCAAACTATGGATAACGCCGGCAATTCGTTTAATGGGCAATGGAGCAAAATAAAGTCAGTGACCAAAATATTCATCTCAACAGCTTCGTAAATTCACAAAGTTATAGAATTTGGGCTAAGAAAATCCTAATGCAATTATTGAGAAACAAACGCACCCACAACGAGCAACGAGTTCTTGTGGTCCTTAACTGGACGGCAGGGACCTGTACGGTATGTGGTTTCAGCAAAACGGTGCCACCTGCCACACCGCTTAATAAACAATCCTTTTATTGCAGCAAAGATCCAGAATAAATAATCTCAAGAAATACTGATGTAAGTTGGCTTCATGCGATTTGATGTAGTGCAATTTTTTCTTTGAGTTTTTGGAAAATTTCGGGCTTATGCGAATACCCCTCAAACAATTTCTAAGCTCAAATATGATATTCAATGCGTCATCGGTGGAATACAGCAACATCTCTGTAAAAGGTCATAAACAAATCAATGGCCTGTCATTAATACTTCATCGAAAAAAGTCTTCTTTAAAATCCAACAAAAAATCACAACTATGTCAAGAAATATGTGTTTTTATTTTAAAATGAAAAAGTGCATTAAAGCTGAGACCCCCTTTATATTTCATATGTTTAACGTAACGTGAATGACTGCCCGATTTTTTATTACACAGATCAAATGCCTTGAATACTTCAAAAGGCATGCAAAAGGTGCGTTGAGTTTCTACGTTTGTGGAAAAATAAGAAAAGGACAGTAAAGATAGTGACTTTAAATATGACCTGAAAACGCCAAAACTATTCAACCAAGATGACTTTAACGACCTTGACAGGAAGCTGAGTTTGCCAAAGGCTGCTTCAGAAATGTTGGTTTCTAGGCTAAAACAAAGAAATTTCTTATTAACGCGCAAGAGAACAAAATCTCCTAAAATATTTTACCGCAGAAAATTATTAAGTATTTTGTATGGAAGTACCTGGTTTAGTGTTTGCAATGCGACTTCAAAATGAGACGCACAATTGCGACGAACCACGAATTTCGCCCAACACGACGAATTCGTCAATAAAAATTCGCTGTGAAAATTCGTCGTATGTAGCACAATAACGGCGAAAATGTAACATATTTTAGAGTTGATAAAATTGTTTACTGTTTGTGCAAAGAAAGAACAAAAATAATTAAAGAATTTTACATTTTTATGAGACTATAAATCTATTATGAGAAATAAATCTATTGCAGAATTCGCCGCGTACAGCGAATTTCGACCGACGACATAATTGTACGCATTCTCATATACACAAATGTGTTTTATTACGACAATTATTCGCGTCGAAAAATTCGTCGTCCGTCGCAATTGTGAGCCTAGCATACGTTTCTAGGGAGTAGTTCATAGACTCATTAAAATAAAGTTTAAAATGTGTCCTGTAAAACAATGCACATTCCACAAAAGTAAATGAAGGATATACAACAACTGCTCTTAGACAAATTCAAATATGTAGAATACAATTGGCTCATATGTGTTGATTTCAAAATGAACAACTTTCTTTTGGGCCAACAAGGTTCAAGCATAACTTTTGAATTTATACTAAAATATTTCAATCAATTAAATATAATATCAACATTGAATTAAAAAAGATTAGATTCCTCGGGAAGCGCCAGTTGCAGGACAACATAACATGATAAATCCATCTTTAGCCTCCGTAATATACATATGAAACAAGGACTTATAAAACAATTTGTAAAAGGTCTTGACATAACGGCGTTCGTAAATTATTGTGTTCTATATGTATAGGTTTTATATGTCACCTTTTTCTATTAAAAAAGTTTCCAAAACTGAGTGCAGAACATATAAAAGCGGCAATTTTTGACGTGCCACAAATAAGATTGAGAGATTAAGAAAAAGCCATGGAATGAGTTTCTTAGACTTGTCAAAAATTGTTTGTGAAAAAATAAAAGTTCTGAATTTTTCTTAGCAAGTCGAAAAGTCACTTTCAAAGACTCGAATGTAACATGAACATCGAGTTAAACTTTCTTCACAACCAAGTGGTTAATTTTTCGCCAATCATGGGGCCCTAAGTGAAGAACAGGGCGAACGATTGCAGCTAGAACTCTGTAGTATTGAAGAACACTATTGGAACCAGTGAACGAAAAGAAACGAAACACAGTACAAATCATCTAAGTCAGAAACTTTGAAATTTTCATGAATCGTTTTGTTTGCGAGCAAAACAAAACCACAAACTTTTCAATGCAAAAGAGCATAAACAAAACAATTCGGGTTTTGTACTTAGACTTTGCTTTGACGGTATGTTTCGTTTGAGTACGAAACAAGAATGAAACGTTTGCAAACGTTTGCAGAAGAAAAGATTATAACAATCATAATAACAATGCACCATTACAAATTCGCAAACTATAGTCAGTGACTTCATATCGTTATTAGAATCATAAAATTAATGTAGGTAGGTAAAATGTTAAAAAATTCCCAACAACAAGCAGCAATAAACATGTAGATTTTTTCATGTAAAGAGCAAATCAATCAGCAAACGTTTTGAAACGTTTGCAAAAAGTATTGTACTGTATTGTTTTGCATGTTACATATTGAAGCTGAGTACTTTTCGATTCTGGTTTTGTTTGCACTCATAGTACAAAACAATACAAAACAAAATGCATGTACCGTTATCCTAGGTTTTGTTTCGTTTTGTTTTCCCTCTCTGAAATGATAGAAACAAAACTATTGGAAACGTTTCCTTTTGTTTGTTTTCGTACTCTGATTGGAACGCACACATAATGGCTGACTATTTTTGGGGCATTCTGAGTAGCTCTCTGCCTTCAGCTTTAGCAAGAATATTATATAAGACAAAGTTTTTTTCATTATAAGGATAAAAAATAATAATTAGAATTATCTCTAAATTTATAGCGATTTTTTATAAAAAAAACCCGTGTCATATTTTTTAACCTGAGCTGTTACAGAAATTTTAATCAAGTCGTCATCGAATATTGAACTTATATCATGTAACATATTCCAGTCATCAGAAATGCTGTTGTGCAGTGTTATCATTGTTTTTCAATGTTTACTTTTAAAACAGCTGGTTTGTTGAACATTTTTAACAACACGAAACGGCTAAGATCGTTAGGCCAAAACAAAATAAAAAAAAGTTGGTTTTCTTTTAATGAGTTTTTCGAGAAAAAAAATCGATATCCCGCTAGACTGAAAAGTAGAGTGCAGGAACGTACTACAAGTTGTAAGATTTTAAATAAATTTTTTGACAGGGATGGAAAATGTAATAAAATTTTTTCACTACTTTTTACATTAAAAAATACTGCATTAAAAACAAAAATAAATTTCTTACGACATGTTTAACAGTGTTTAATTAGCTTCATCTAAATGATAACTAATTTTACACAGTGTAAATTTGCTAAAAAAAATTTTTATAATTTTTTTTCGGAAAATTTTTTTTTTTATATCGATATTTCCATATAAAACTACATTGCGATTTAAATTAATTAATATTGCTGTAATTTTTTTATAATTCCCAAAGCTTATTCAACGAAATTTTGCATTCAAAACAATTACTAAACATTTACAGTTACAGTGCTATATTCGGCCTTGCCGAATCTTATATACCCTTCACAACGTAGTCATGCAATAACAATTGTTTGTATCACCATTCATCTCATATAAAATACGTAAATATGTATATACTGGTTAGAATAAATGTGGCATCGAATCCCAGCTGAGCCCAAAAAATGTTATTTTATTTAATATATTATTTATATTTTATTATTTTTTTTTTATATTTTTTTTTAAATTTTTTTTTTAAATTTTTTTATTATTTTTTTTTATTTTCAATATATTTTTTTTTGTAATTTTTTTTTGGTATGTGTTTTTCATGTATCTATGTATGTATGTTGTTGTTGTAATTGTGTAAAAAAACGAGGTGGTCGTGGTTTTTTGCTCATATCTCAGAAAATTATGGGGCGATGGTGCTGAATTTCAATAGCGATTCATTCCTGGATATTTCCAAGAGATTGATACCATATACAGATCTGAGGAACATATAGTTGCTTCTAAAAGTTGATTTCAACCAACACACGGACAGACGGGCTTAATCGGTCAGGGCTTAATCGACTCCTCTATTCATAAGCTTTCAGAAAATATATACTTTATGGGGTCGAAATGAAAATTGTAGAAATTACAAACGGAATGACACAGCTATATATACCCTTGTGCACCACAGGTGAAGGGTATAATAAATGTATGCATATTCATTAAAGCGAAGGTTTTACATGTCGAAAGCTTTCTTTTGAAATCTCATTTCTATTTAAAGGCAATCTACCAAAAACAATATCAAATTGAAACACTTTTTCAAAAGGGAAACACAAATAAGAACATAAATATTTTGTGGGAAAAAATAATTTAAATAAAACAAGTAAGAGCACTATATTCGGCTGTGCCGAATCTTTTATACCCACCACCAATTTTGTGTACATTTAAAGCACAATATTTATTATTTTGTTAATCGCTATAGAATAATCTCTTTATAATAAAATATGTATCACTTTCTTTGTAGAGGGTGGTTAAATTTGAAGGGCCCATGTTTAAGGTGAACCACATCTAAACTTCAACTTTTTTCTTGTATTTCATTTGACATTTCTCAATCTCAGACTAACTCAATTTGAACCGTGAAAAGATACGCAATCGAGCAACGCTTTTAAATATTAAAGATTTTTATAAAAATGGGCGTTCAAATCAAAATGCATTTTGTGCACTTCGTGATTCTTTTGGTCAACATAATCGTTCGAATTCGTCCACAATCGTGAGAATTGTAAAAAATATTTAAATGTCTGCAAAGCAGGTCTGTATGAAATGTGAAAACATCTGTGAATGCCATCTTAGTTCGTTGAATGGGAAACATTGCTGTTTTTCACGATAACGTGGCAAAAGAGCAAGCAACCTCGACTCATCATCGTGCCCACCAATCGAGCATCAACAGTGTCATTGAAAATTTGGACTATCGGATCGTGGTGTGCCGCCTAGGTTGGGGGGCCATTTGGCCGATATTTTGTTCCATACATAATTAAAGCATACAAATATTATCATTATAAAAATAAATGATAATAATTTCATAATAATTTTATTCAAAATCAACATAGTCCCTTAAAATAAAACCACCCATTATAACTTCGGTATGCTACTAAAATGTTTTCGTAAATTTAGTCTTTCAATGAAAGTGGCCGTTAAAATACGCGTGTCAATAAAGTTTCTGCTAATAAACATAACTTAGATATTTCAATATAGTCCTTAAGTATTCCAAAATCTTTATTCATAGAGAATTTACATGAATTTAAGAGAAAGAAAGTGAATTTAAGGTTAAATTTTAAGGGGTGATTTAAAATATACATTCTCTGCATTTTTCTAAAACGGGAAATTTATTAGTAAGATTTTGTTTTTTAAACTTCTATAACATTTTGCTTTTAAAAGATTTTCAAACGAAATAAGTTTTGTATAATTTTAAAATTTGTTAGCCATTAGTACATGAAAATAAATTGTTTATAATGTTTAGAGATAATTTTTTTTACTTAGGTCAAAATTTTCCTAAATTCCCATTTTTAATAGAGCATAACTTAAGGAGAACATAAGCATAAGTTGTTAGCATGCCATCTAGTAGTTGCTAGTAGAGTCATCTATCTTATCATCTTTATCTTATATTTAGCTACAGTACAATAAATGGTTCAGTGTAAGATGAATAAATGCTAATATGTATGACTAATATATTTTTATAAAAATGTAAGGAAAAAAGTGTGCGTGGCACATCTATTTTCCGTTATAACGAAGACTGACCAAAAAGCCTTGTTTGCAAAAATTTAGAATCGTACATATAGTTTTGTCAGTTTTATTACGTTTTAAATATACACTGTATACGAAATATACACTGTGCGGTATAAATTTTCGTACCTTTTTATCTATAACTCTTTTCCTAATTCATAGATTTAAGCGATTTTCAGGGAAAACTATTCTTTTGACTCGATAAATATATATTAGAAGTTTCATGACTACGTTTATGCGTCTGGAAAAGTGAAAGTGGGCGTTATAGTAGGCGTGTCAAAGTTGTTTTTGCTAATGAGTACAACTTAGGTGTTTCAATATAGTCCTTAATTATTCCAAAATCTTTATTAATAGAGAAATTATATGAATTTTAGGTAAAACGTTATATGGGAGGTGGGCGTAAAAGTGGGCGTGGCACCTTAATTTTTCGGCATAGTAATGAAATTGCCTAGGGGGATAGACGTAGCAAAATTTATCATCATACCTCTAATTTTAGCGGTTTTATGAGCTTTTAAATTTCATTAACGGTATATAACGTGAAAAGTGGGCGTTATAGTAGGCGTGTCAAAGTAATTTTTGCGAATGAGTACAACTGAGGTGTTTCAAGATAGGCCTTTATTATTCCAAAATCTTTATTAATAGAGAAATTATATGAATTTTAGTTAAAACGTTATATGGGAGGTGGGCGTAAAAGTGGGCGTGGCACATTGATTTGCCGTTACAAGAAAGCGTGTCACCAAAAAGCAAAGTGTGCAAAATTTCAGAGTCGTACATCCAATTTTGTTGCTTTTATGACGTTTTTGTTTTTAAATATACCGAAAAATACACTGTGCGGTATAAATTTTCGTACATTTTGATCGATAACTCCTCTCCTAATGCATAGACTTAGACATTTTTCGGGGAAAAATATTGCCCTTACCCAGGAAATATATATTCGAAGTTTCATGAGTCTACGTTAAGGGGTTTGGACACAATTCCATTTTATTCGATGTTCGAAGGACACGGTTTTTTCGACCTACTCTTGCTTTTCGAGCTATAACTCTCTTCCTAATATTCCGATTTAGCCCATTTTCAATACCAAACAAACCTTGTCTATAAGAAAGATTCTGGCAAAATTTGAGCCCCCTAGCTTTTTCGGTGCGACCTCTATCGTGCTTTCAACAGACGGACAGACGGACAGACGGACGGACATAGCTAGATCGTCATCAAATCAAACCCTGATTCAGAATATATATACTTTATGGGGTCTAAAATGGATATTTCGATGTGTTACAAACGGAATGACAAAATGAATATACCCCCACCATTTTTTTGGTGGCGGGTATAAAAACAAACTGTGAAAAATCATCAAGTACTAAAGTGCATTTCCGAGAAAAATGCATTTAACTGATGCTTTTGTTTGTTACTAAAATTAAACGGAAACCTTCTTGTGTTGACTGTTTTAAATACAATTGGAGGACAAAGTTATCGACTATGACAACAATATCATTGTCACATAGAAAGTTGGAAAGTCTTGTGTACATTCTAGTAATACTGTACACATACATATACCGTTGCATATGCATATACACATAAAGGGTTTTCGAATAAGAGCGGAAAGATGTTGACAGTATGTGATGGTCATATCATGGCAATTTACACAATTAAGCTGCTTGTCCATATAATAAAATATTTTTTTTATCAAGTGATTAAATGTTAGGAGCAAAAGCTGCACCTAGAGAGATTGATTATTCGTCTTTATATCAAAAACCGGTTTTCGGTTATTTCCGAATAGCTGCTAATTAAAAAAAAAAACTTGTGAAAAAAGTTAATTTTTGAATAAAAACCAAATAATTCACATAGATAAGTTACCAACAAAATAAGCCCACATTCCATGTTCTGAGTAAATTTGCATTATTCGGCAATATTATTGTGTTGCTATTGTTTAGAACAACAATATTTTGACAATTTCGAAAGATTTAATTTTATTTAGAAGCACAACATGGAAATATGACAATATGTATATTGTAAAATCATATTTTTACACTTCAAAGGATATTTGGAAATTTTATAATCCTTAATATAATCTCTATAACGAAAGCTCCTGTGTTAAAAAATACATATTTAATATTAAGAATACCTTCACACCTTTTACTTTTTATCCTTTTGACTCAATAATATTTTAAAATATTTAAAAATATTTTTTATAGGCGATTTGTATATTTTGTTTTCACTTCGATTATGAAAAATTTAAGGCTGCCAGATGTATCAAAAAATTAAGCTGAATAACACAATTAGAAATAAATTTAATTACGGTTATATTACAACAATAGTAAAGAATAAGTCTAAAAATTATACATTTTTAAAATAACCGGTTTCTTATACCAAAATAAACAGTTTATTCGATATTCGAAAACTTACGGCCATATTCATAACAAAAAGTTGGCATTAAGTTAGCATAAAGTTTATTCATAAAACACATGCCAAACTGTAGCTAACGATTTGCTAAACTCTTGTTAACAAGCTGCCAAGCGTTTCTCGACTTGTGAAAAACAGCTGTTCTGTGTCAAAAAAAATTTACAAAAAAAAATAAATAAAAGTTTTTGTGCACGAAAAATATATTGCTCGTTTATATGTTAAATTTATTTTTAAATCTTAAAAATTTTAAGTATGAATGGAAAAACAAAAAAATGTCAAAATCAGGGATGATATACAAAAAATAGTTGCATTTTTGAGGAGTATCATGCAATTTCAGAGTTGATTTATGAAAAGTTGGCAGACGGATAAAAGTTTGTTATGAATAAACTTTGTGCCAACGAGCTGCTAAGCTTAATCGGCATTCTAGTCAGCAGCTCGTTGTACGTAGTGTATAAACTGTGGCTAACTTTTTGTTTTGAATAAGGCCGTTAATATGTATTTAAAAATAACGGGCTTCATTAATATTAAAAAAAAATCGGTTGATCCCCCTAGGTGCGCCCATTTTAAGTCAGACGACGTAGCCAATAAAAGTCAAATCTCCAACGTTTGGTAAAAAAATTCTACAGAATTCGTTTAGATATCGAGGATTAGTGATAAAAAATTTATTGAATAGGGTGCTGCAAGCGTAGCCATGACGTCCATTTGGATGATATTGTTGTTCTTTATTATTGGCATAATATATGATTTCGCTTAAAAATATCAATTTTGGTAAAAAAATGAACCTCTCATTGGAAAATCCTATGTTAGTGCGTAAATAGTTGGAAATACCACAGTGCATATCAACTTATAGTTTTGTAGAAAAAAACTTGCCGAATTCGATATCGAAATTTCGTTTTACTCCTGTACAAAATTTTATGACTAATAAGGTCAATGTTAATGACAATGGATAACGCCGTTTGTTTGCCAAGTGGGCTGCAGAGAAGAAGAAAAATTTCATTTAGGATGATATGTATTTTGGAATTAAAAACTTTGTAAATAAACAAGATTACCGCATATGGAACAACGCCGATCGTGGTGGCAATGTATCCATGTATAGATACTGTAGATACTGCTGCCGACATCGTTAATTTGTACATTTTCGAAAACGACAATGACAACTATTTTTTTTTTCTCGAAATGAGCAATATGGACATGAAAACTACACAGCAGACGCTATAATCGACATTTTGCATAGACGAGTTGAGTGAGAGCATGGTTGTTTTTATCGAGTTAATTTAAATCAAGACAATCAAGAATGTGAGCAGGCCATTGTCAATAATATGCAATCGTTTCAAGCCCAAGTCAATATAACATGAACCATCCATTTAATTCAGTCAGATGTCTGATAACGTACGCGGTTACCCATGAAAACCACAGATTTATTTTGAATTCATTAAAAATAAGACATATTGAACTCTTACTACTTGAGGACATAAAACAGCTTCATATTCCACAGACTTTAGCATTTAAAAATATTAATACATTATTGGAAGCCCCTTTACATAGTTTGTATATACATATGCAAATGTTGAAAAGTGGGCCAATATATAATGGCAAAACAACATTCATACTCACATACATACATACATATGTAAAAATAGCTTTGTTTATGTATGTGTTTATACGCCAGTAAGACTGATTTTAGTTGGAAACTTTTTGTCAAAGTGTTTTCGTTAAAAATTTGTTGCATACAATGTGGCGTACAAACACATTCAATACATATACATTTATGTAAATATGTATTAGTGTTGCCAGTTTATTAATTTTTTTTCATTAAGGATATTTTTTTTTCATATAGAGGCGAATTTACTGGTTACAAGTTCTTTAGGCGATAAAAAATTTTATTTAAAAACTTTTTTAGTAGTCCGTTGACACAGTCAGTGGATGGATGATGAACTTGGTAACACTAATATGTACAGTGTTGCAAACAGGACATATATAACGGCTTCTTTCTGTTTATATTATATTCAAAGGGATAAAGTTATTAAAAGAAAATGAAAAAGTACCCAGCTTTTATTTATTTACGTCATGACGCGAACCTAATTTAATAAAACTTTTTAGATTTATCTTTCATTTAAATTTTTTTTCTCCGTTTCGTTAATTTTTGTTCTCTTTTCATCTAAGGATGATAGTTGGTGTATCCTAAGGGGAAAATTACGGCTTTTTTTATATGAAAAGCACACCGAAATAAAATATTCGAATAAAATTTGGATACTAATTGAATGCCGTAGTTTCCCCCCTGACCCAAGATGTTAGGGCTGACATTTGTCGCTGCCTAAACCCCTTTCAGATTAGGCAAGTGTGTTTATAGATAAAAGAGGTAAGGTCGGGTTAAGAGGAAGAAAATTGCTCATATTTGAGTACACACTTGGCTGTACTCGGCAAGTAGAAGCAAGTTTTTGATTGAGAAACCAAAAATAAATAAGAAATGTCAAAAAATTCAAAAAAAAAAGTAAAAGAAAACGAAACTTGGGCAAGTTAATTGCTGCGTCTGAAAGTTCAAAGGAAAATAAAAGAAAATAAAAAACTAACTTGCGCAAGAGACTTGCCTAATCAGAAAGGAAACCTACAGAAACTTATTAAAATATATCTTATATAAAATATATCTCATGCTAATCAGTAAATCACATTGTTAAAAAATTGTTTTCAAACCAGTTTTATGTCACAATCCATATACATATAGTGTAAAATATGAACATTGAAAAAAAAATAATTTTATGAAAAAGTGATCATTTGTATAAATACCAAAAATCAAGGCATTTTATACTAACTATTTATTCATCAGGTAATCGCCGTTTGAAGCTAACTTTTTTGTTTATATTTTTTTTGTATTAAGTTTGACATTTTAAATAAATAAGAGAAGAGAGAATTTTTTTTATTATGGACTTTGGCAGCTGAAATTTAAAAGTAAAGAAAAAATAATCAGCTGATAGATCAAGACTACCTGATGAATAAATATGTCTTGACTAAAAATGCTTAATTATATTTCACTTTATTTCTATAAATAAAGTCAAAATTTATGTGCTGTTTTTAGAATGCGAACGATAACTATGAGTGGACGTTTAGCGTTTTGAAAAATAAACATAGAAAATTAGTACCTGCAATAAAAAGTAAGAATCCTAAAAGTACATTTTTACAAATCCAACCCATCGTCCCTGACACTCAAACAGATAATGTGTGCTTTCAAATATAAAACAACAAAAAATGCACACACACTTTTTAAGCACAATAAAATGACAAAACCTAAATAAATGCTTCGTCAAAACTAGGCCATCAAAATAAAGAGAACGAAGGATTTTTGTTTTGTTTTTTAAAGCTTCTTCTTCTTTTTTTTTTTTTGCAAAAACATTAACTTTGAGTATGTACATGGCAAAGGCAAGTAATGTGCCATTAAAATTTAATATACAAACTAGCAGCCATATTGTTAAGGATTCAAATGAGAGCGAGAGTGGAAATAAATAATTGCGCTCTTTTAGGCCTCATTTTTGCACATTATTATTGTTGTTAAGGTTCTCTGTTTTCATTTTCAGCAAGGTTTGTTTATATTATGAAAATTTCAAGTGAAAAAGGATTTAAAAGAAAAATAATACATTATATATGCACAGATACACACATACATACATATATACACATGTAGATGTACATATACAAGTTTATAAGTTTTTTAGTTACCATGTAACAAGAGAATGATCGAAAATAAAAAAAAAAAATCAATGATAACAACGTTCAATACAATGACAAATTTTAAACTAATTTTTTTTTATTAATTATACTTTTAATTTATTATTAACTTACCGGACAACCATCCGAAATGTATTTTAAACTATTATCGGTAATATTAGAACAGGATTCTAAATTAATGGAGGCTAATTTTGAACAGTGGCGACTTATCGATTCAGTCGATATATCGGTAATTTTATTGCATTCCGACAAATCCAACTTCTCTATGTTGTGGCAGTGGTTGGCTAAGGTTCTGTAAAGCAAAAGAAAAATAAATAAAAATTATTTGCCTACAGAGAATTGAAAATAAATAATAGTTGTTACTTTTAAACGAAAGTTTTTAATGGATTTTTATAATTGTGAAATATTTGCGAATAATCTCTATTAGCAAAAACCTTTTATTGTAAAAAGGTTTAATTTGTAAAAAAAAAATATTTTTGCTAATTACTTTTATTCTAATAACTCCTAGCAGAAGTGTAGAAAAGGTACAAAATTGGTTGTTTCAGGTTATGGGTCACAGAAACTTTTAATATCACCCGAAAAAGATGCAAATCTAGGATAGAGTATGCCCTTAGGAAGCTGAGACAGCAGTGCATGCAGTATAAACATGTCTAGCATTGGATAGCGAAATACTGAAAATCGCAGGCAGGCGCTTATTATGTGTATATCCTTTGGAAGACCTCAGTTTGAAGGAAATGCTTGCGATTGTGAAAGACTGTGCGATGAGGATTGTCTGTAATGTGAAATCGTTTTTTAATCTAATGAAGTTAATAGCGCGCGATTCAGTGAGGAAAGGGATGTTGAGCGGTATCCTTGAAACTACTGGTGACCGAAGGGGATCACAAAGGAACCCGAAATTATAGTAGTCTGCTTTGATATTTCCTCTACATACCTACGATCAATTTCTTGTAAATGATTTGGTAATTTCTTCAAAAAGAAAAACTTGAAAAAAACATGTTTTTTATTTTTAGAAAAAAAAATTGAAATTTTCCTATTTAGGACATTTTCAAACAAATCTGCTTTTATAAAAAATTTTCTTAAACCTAAAAACATGGAAAGAGTCGCTGGCGGGAGCACTGCTAAGGTACTCGGATACAATAGGAGGATTCTACGCTGTATATGATGATGAATCTGTATAACATCATCTGTCCAAGGTGAAAATTCAGAAGGATAATGTTCGCAGAATGCGCCTGAAGAGCGCTAACTTATGTTCACTGTCTGGCACACATGCTCGTTTTGTGTTCCAAATGGAATTATATCATTTAGAATTGTCATATCATTTTTGTTATAAACAACAACAACACTGAAATGATAATTCCGAACATATAGTAAGAGTGAGTGGTAGTAGGGACATCGTTATTGGCTCTGTTATGAGGATAATCACTAGTCGACAGTTTGAAACCGCTAAAATTTACAACAAACGCTTGTGACGGCAGGGGTCACATTGAGGCCAAAAAATGTAATTTTGGTAGCCTTAAAATTCTCTGTAGAGCAAAGGGGGTTAAAAAGGAACCAGCCTATTGAAGCAGTCTGATAAAATTTACAACAAACGCTTGTGACGGCAAGGGTTACAGTGAGGCTAAAAATTAAATTTTGATAGCCTTAAAATCTTTAGGGAGCGAAGGGGTCTTAAAAAGGAACCCGACTATGAAAGCAGTCTGTTTCGGTATAAAAACCCCCTTTATGCATACAAAGAGAGTTCTATTGCAATTTTTAGATTTCTTTTTATCGTAGATTTTTTTTGTATCAAAATATTTTCTATTCTTTTTTTTAAAATAAATTTCGAACAAATATTTTTTGTATAGCATTTTATTAAAAATCTATTTTTGTTCTTGAATAAATAAAATATTAAAATGATGTCTTGTTTATTATAAAAATTTTGTTTTAAAAAATCCTTTTTTACAACTTCTCTATTTGCAAAAAAATGTATAAACATTAAAACATTTTATAAAAAATGTTAATATAACATTTTCTATTGTGATTTTTTTATGCTCTCACTATTGATCTCACTTACCGTATTGATTGATCACCCACAGATTTGCAACCTCGTAGGGAAAGAAATTTTAAAAATCCTCCACAACGTTGGGATATATTTTCTATGACAGGACCCTTTAAGAAGATTTATGCGAATTTTATAAGAAGTTAAGTAATAATATAAAACAAATTAAAAAAAAGGGGAAAACATTATTTTAATATTTTATTTCATACACACCTCAATATCACGTTGAAAATCAAATAAATTGACTTTTTGCCAGCAGGATCCATCTAAAGCTAATATATTCCAATATTTAGAGACCTTTAAACAAATTACAATTTGTAAAAAAACATAATAATAAAATTGTGTGGAATGAATGTATTTCATACTTGTGCACATCTGCATAATGAAACCACATCCAAGTATGAGAATATACGTAAAAGTATTTCCTTTGGCAGTTGTTTAATAAGTTCATCATCATTATCGTTTGCATTGAGGAATGTTTGCTAAACATACAACAACAGCAACAACATAATTAACAAATCGGCACATGAAATGGATAGAAAGAAAAAACAAAAAAATAAAATTATTAAATATATAACAAATAGAATTAATTAAATACTTGTACTATTGATTAAATAATAGTTTTTTTTTTATATTTTCTCTAGTTTGCGAAATGTAATGCAAGAAAATACATGTGTATGTGTGTGAGAAATAAATGAAAGTAAAAGTGAATGGAATTGTGAACAATATGACAACAAAAATAAAGAAAAATAATAAGAAAAAATTTTCACATTTAATATTTCCTATTTTAGTAGATCAGCTGATTTAGGTGTTTTTGCATAAAGAATTTTCGAACGTAAATTTTCCTTAAACACTTGGTGGTGTGTTGAAAAACGAAAACGACAAGTGGGGCAACTGAAAGTAAAACAATTTTTCAGTGGTGCCTTGCCACCATATATTTTAAATAAAAAAATTTGTTTTTTGGACCTTTCTAAATAGACTTCTAAGGGCCATTATTATAACTTACCGTTAACTAAAGTTAGGATGTTATCGGACAGATAACTAGTTTTTCGTTATTACAACTTTACTTTAACCTAAAAGTGTCCGATAAGTTAAAGGGAAGATCACTCTACCTTTAACTTTTAACGTGAGGTTTATAATTAAAAGTTACCATATTTTCTACCTTATAAGGGAATTGTTTACTATTTGCTTGTCGTTGCCACTTTGGTTTTAAAGAACAAATAAACTTGTTCAGCATTTGCCTTGGTGCTGCCATACTTTAAAATAAATACAATTTATTTTACAGGCAGGTTGTAATAACGAAAAATACTTAATGGTCAGTTTATTGCTCACGTTAACAAAAGTTACCTTTTATTAACATTAACTTTGTCGGCAAGTTGTAATAACGGCCCTAAGAGTCACAAACAAACTGAAGTTAAATTGAAAAAAAAAAAAATCGGTCCATGTTGAAAAAAAAAAAACAATACCCCATAGGAGAACCAGCCAGTGTTTATCTGCATGTTGACCGAACTCCTGAAGTGATTTATATCTAGCACAACTTTGATAAACATATCGTTACAGATTTTATCTGATTAAAATTTTTAAAAAGCGATTATTAGCTTTACGCCTCCTGTAACAGACGAGACCCTCAGGTGCAAATAAGAATTAATTTTTTTCATTATATCTATACCATGTAGCCATTATGAGACACCGCATTACCGACTTTAGGTTCTGGTATTCACTAGTTTTATTGTTATAACATTGTAGATCGTAACCATTATGGCAGCACTACTAATATAAATGGTACCGCAGTAATACAACAGAGTTCGGTGCGTGTATATCAAATTGAGTGTGATAATAATAAGAAATACGTGAAATTATAAATAACCCAGCAAAAAAATCTATGACAAAATAGTGAATTTGCAGGGGTTCAACTGATGACAAAGTGATTAAATTTAGGTGAAAACTCTAATGATTATAACATTAGCGTGTCATTGGAGATCATGTGCATACATGAATAATTTAATGAACTGCACTCCATTCTAATAAGTGCATAGAACTCATGCACATTTGTTGAAAAGCATTGGATGTTTTATAAGTTCATTTTGTTTGTTTACATAAATTGTTCAAAATATTTTACATGATGTTGCATTCATTTTTAAGCACTTCATTTATGAAACAATTGCTTCACATTTAGGGAGTCATTTAGAATTATTGCTTTTAAACAATTAATTTAGAAGTCTTTAAAATGTAAGTCGCTTTGCACTACTTCAATTTTTTTTTGCTGGGTGAAGTCCTGCATAAGTTTACCTTTTGCCGTAAAAGTTCAATCTATTGTGTTAAAAATCAATAATCAATAAAGTCCCTAAAGTTTTTATACCGCAAATTTCAGTACATAAACAACTTTTAGCTCAGAATTTAGAAGTTTATTTCGAAGTTTGACGTGTTCTTTTTGCGTAATAACTTCAAAATAAATTAAACAATTTTTTAAGTTAAATAGATTAACTCTAATATGTTATTTAAGAAAATTAAGAAAAATAATTTGATGTTTTAAAGAAAAAATTTAAAAATATTATTGTTGAATATGAGTATCGATATACATGGTTAAATGTTAATGAATTTTAGGTTAGACATTTTTATTGTAAAGGACTTCTAAATGGGAAATCAATTTTTAAATTTAGTTTTTTTTTGTGCAAGTGGCAACTCTGAAATTAGGCAGCTGTCACATATGTTTATTCCGATTATTCAAAATGCAGCGCTTTACGAAAGAACAACTGGTTGTGACCGCTTATTCAAAAAGAACAACGCATTATGACTGTGAAAACTTATTTAAAAAGAATAACGCATTATAATTGTGAAAACTTATTACAAAAATTGGGAAATTTATGCTGAGATCGCACTTAATGTGTCAACCGTTCGAAGAGTGAAGAAACTGTGTTTTTTATGGTCAGTAAGAATCCTATGCATCAGTTTACCGTTGGGTATCTTGAAAACATTGCTGTAGTAAATGAGAGTAAAGCTAAACATATCAATTCGACATCGTTCTCAACAACTTCAAATTTTACGAAGCATTACGCGTCGAATTTTGAAAAAATACCTCAACCTTTATGCGTATAAAATTCCATTTATGTAGGCGCTCAAACCAGCAGACAATGGAAAGCTCTGGCATTTCGTTCAATGAGTAATAGAGAAAAGTGACAGTCATCTTTTTCCAAAGAAGCGAACTTCCATCGTGAATACAACGAATTGTCAAATTTGAGCTTCAGAAAATCCACATGCTATCCATGACAAACAAATGCATCCTCAACGAGTAACTGTCTGGTGCATATTGTTGAGGAGGCGTAATAGGGACTTCCTTTTTTTTTTTTGAAAATAGAGCCGATATTGCAGTGACTGTAAACGGCATTCATGATAACGGAGTTATTGTGGCCTTAACTTGACAACGTGTGGTTAGAGCAAGACGTCGCCAGCGGCCACAGAGCAAATTAAACAAACCATTTATTTCCGCAACGGTTCCCAGAACAAATTATTCCAAGAAATTTTAGTGTCAGTCACTTAGGTCATAAGATTTAATGCCGTTCGATCTTTTTCTTTTTGGGTTTTGAAAAATCTCGGGTTCATGCGAATAAGCCAGATACAATACCTGAGCTCAATCAAAGATCCAACACATCGTCGGTGAGATACACTCACATCTCTGTAAAAAAGTCATGGAAAATTTTATGAAAAGTTTTGCCCGGTCATCAGAGCCTTGGGGGCCTTTTGATGGATATTTTATTCCATACTTTATCGGAACATGTCTTCCTTGCAATCCAATAAAAAGATCACAACGTGTTTTTTCTGTTTTAAAATAAAAAACTAAATTTCTACTGAGGCATCCTTTACATCAATAAAAACGAAATAAAAAAAATAGTTTCGAATCTTCGAACATGTAGTTAAGGTCATTGGGCCGTACTTCTTCCGTGAAGAAGAATGGGAATCGCTACCGTACAATGATAACAGAATATTTTTGGCCCCAATTGGATGACATTGACTTGGAGGACATGTGGTTCCAACAGGACGGCGCCACAAGCCACACAGCGAATGTCACAATCAATTTATTGGAAACCAAGTTTAAAGAACGTGTTATTTTACGAAATGGTCCAGTCGATTGGCCGCCTCGGTTGTGCGATTTGACGCCGTTAGACTATTTCCTGTGGGGCTACGTCAAGTCTTTGGTCTATGCCAACAAGCCAGCGACGATCGATGAACTTCGTTCGAATATCGAACGTGAAATTGCAGCAGTATCGCCCGATTTATGCTTGAAAACCGTCGAAAATTGGGTTCGGCGTCCGGACTTCTGCAAGCGTGCCCGTGGTGGCCATGCAAAAGAAATCGAGTTCCATACATAATGGCATCGAACGTACTTTCACAAGAATAAGGAATTTCATTGATATCCAACACAGTTTTTGTTTTATTTAAAAAAAACTTTTGTAGCGCTCTTATTGAAAAACCCGATATGTTGATACTACATACTCGTATCTTAAGTTCATAGATGTTTGAGAACTTTCGACAAACAATTTCAACAAAGCCACAGACAGACTTTACCAAACCGATCTCACTTGTCACTTGTCGATCTCACGGTTGCTAAACCGATCTCACTTTTAATTTGTTACACAATGAGACATTGTTATTAAAAAATATGGTTTCTAGTTCCTTCGATTCGAAAATAAAACAGTTCAGATTTGTGTGCCCAATACACAATAAGTCGTTGAATTCTTTTTAAAAGATCAGGTTGATGGTACTAAAAAGGTCACGAAAATTTATTGAAAACAATTTCTGGACGTGCTTTTCGCTAAAACGGTGATTTTTTACTGCGAATGTTCGAATTTTCGAATATAACCTAAAACAGTAATAAATAATTTTTAAAATTATTTTAAAAAAAATTTCCAAACTTAGAAGGTGAGATAGTCTAAAAATGATATTCTTTCTTTTATATTTCTTAATGACATTTGAAGATGACGATGAATGATGAAATTGAAATTTTATTTAAATGTCGAATTTGTTTGATATAATATAAATATGTATATATAGCATGTGGTATTATTGTTTATTAACAAAATTAATTAATATTTACAGGCCCATTTTCATCAGATGAATCCACATCCATTGTGTAAGCGTAAGTTTTGTTATTGCGTTCGGCAATATTTAAAGTATTATTTGACGTAATAAAGTTTGAACTTGTAGTGGGGCCAGTTGCTAAAATTAATTCAGTTTTATTTTTAGGTTTTGTATTAATGAAAACTCGCTGAACAGCTCCCGGACCACAGCCACCGCCAACGCCGCTACTGCCATTACCGCTAACTAATGTATGGGCAGTAGTACCAGCACCATTACTAACATCCGATGACAACGTTGAGGACGAAGCTAAAGCCGAAGGTGAAGCCGATGTTATGGACGATGAGGAAGAGGAGGATGATGAAGCGGAAACATTCGAAGCTACTGAACTCCAAAATGATTGGGCTGTGCTAACACAACCACTAATGGCACCACTTGCACCACCACCACTACCACCTCCAACCACACTTAATAGTTTACGATTGTTGTTGTTGCTAAAGCTGAGACTTAAATTGAATGATCTTTTGGTGTTGGGATTATTGTTGTTTTCACGCGCTGTAGAACTAAGCAGTTGCAGTTGGGCATCACTGTTTCTCTGGTGGCGTGGCGATCTAAGAGGAAATATTAATTCTTGACTACCGGCACCCTCACTGCCGGTTGTACTTAAACTGCTGTCGCCAACACTTAGTGCTTCAACATTGCTAACACCAGCATCCAACAAGCCCACACTATTTTCTCCTACCACTCCGCCTCCTCCGCCGTCGCCGACACCACCACCCATACCACTTATGCTACCGCCACCTTCATTAATACCTCCTGTATTCGAATCATTAGTACCAACACCAACACCTCCGCCACTGTTGTCGAAATTGGAATTATTTTGTATAAACATTTAAAAACGTTTTTTTCAACACAATTTTCAATACTTTTTCTTTATTTTTATTTTGTTGTTGTTTCAGTTAAATTGTTCTTTGTTTTTGTTATTTATTATTAATATATTTTTATAGTTAAATTATTAAAGTTGATTTATTTTTCCAAACTCTATATATTCTATTATATTGAAGGGTTAAACAAATTTATTTTATTTAAAAAATAATTAAAAATACAAATTAAATAGACTTGAAGGAATTTGAAATATGTACAATACAATGCCTGTGTGTGTATGCGAAATATTTACAGACATATGTATGTATGTATGTATGTCAACTTACACACATATGTTTGTAGTAGGAAACCTAATAATTAATTAAATTATTTTGTAACTAAATAATAAACTTAATTGCTCAAATCAATAGATAAGTATGAAGGAAATTCAATTTCTACTTTCCAAGAGAATCCTTACGATAAAAACAATTGTATGTATGAATGTGTAGTAAATGTATTATAAAGCATTGTTCACATAAGATCCGGCATTAGATGAGATATATTAAAAAAATATTGAAAATTGTTTAAGAGGGATATTTGGCATATCGATGCCTTACTTCCTCAACCTCGTATCTTAAAAAATAAAATTATTATTATTAAGGAATTGATTGTATTTATAATATAATATACTAATCTTTTTTATTTAAAGCATAAAACAATCGTTTGATATGAAAAAGTCAAAACCGTATTTTTTAAGATACGAGGTTGAGGAAGTAAGGCATCGATATGGTGAACAACGGTTAAAGAGCATGTAGAGAGGACATTAATTAATGGGTTCTGATTTGAAATTTAAAAATATTGATTCAATGTATACAAAGCGTTTTGTGACCGGTTTTTATGTGAGCACCGATTTAGAATTGGATTGGAATTTTTGGTAATAATGAAAATCAGAAAAAGAAAAAAAGTTGAAAAAAAATAATAAATAAAAATTGACTTTTTTCAATGTCGATGTTTTCAAATGTAAATTCGTATCTCGATTTTTTTTCGAAATTGCATTTTTAACGTTTCCTGGTATTTTACTAACAACACATACATATTTCCTGAAATTTGTTCACATCTCTTAATTATCAAAAAGAAGGGGTTATAAAAATGTGATAATTAACGCAGCTCATTTATTTTATTTGTAAAGGATATTCGTCTCTCAGGTCTCTATGTATTTGAATGCGTTGCCAATCGTTTCATATGAAAAATTATCAAACATGGCAACTTTTAACTTAAAATCAACCGTTAAGGGAAAACAATTAAGTGAACATTTTTATAAATGCGTGCTGTGAAAATTAAATAATTCGAAAAAATCAAAAATAACTAAAACAAGTAAAAGCGCTATATTCGGCCGTGCCGAATCTTATATACCCTTCACAACGTGTAGTCATGCAATAACAGTAAATTCACGTATGTATGTTAAAAAAAAACAAAAAACAAAATAAAAAAAAAATTTAAAAAAAAAAATTTAAAAAAAAAATTTAAAAAAAAAAAAAAATTATTATATACATATATAATATATATAAAACAAAAAAAAAAATAAAAAAAAAATTAAAAAAAAAAATAAAAAAAAATAATAAAAATATATATTATATTAAATAAAAAATAAAAAAAAAATTTTAAAAAAAAATTTTAAAAAAATTTAAAAAAAAATTTTTTTGCCTCAGCTGGGATTCGATGCCACGTTTTCTCTAACCAGTATACACGTTTGTATGTAAGTATGTTGTTGTTGTAATGTTGTTTTTATGAAAAGAAAATCGAGGTGGTCGTGGGTTTTTGCTCATATCTCAGTTGTTTATGTACCGATGTTTCTGATTTTCAATACCGATCTACTCCCGAATATTTCTGATATTTTAATACCTTACCCGGGTCCAACCTATGTCGGGGGGCTTCAAAAAGTTGATTTCAACATACACACGGACAGACGGTCAGACGGACAGACGGACAGACGGTCAGGGCTTAATCGACTCCTCTATTCATAAGCTTTCAGAAAATATATACTTTATGGGGTCGGAAATGAAAATTGTAGAAATTTCACACGGAATGACAAACCTATATATACCCTTTTTCACTGTGTGAAGGGTATAACAAGCAAGAATTCTGTATTCGTCCGGGCCAAATTTGATATTACCCTTCAACATCAAACATCATATATGTATGTAGGTAAAGTGACCACATTATAGCTTAGCCTAGATTGCAGATTTAATGTTATACGCTATTAGGCTTTATTATTTCCAACGCTATCTTTGATTTCGAATTTTTACATAGTAAGCTGTATTTGATTGATCAAGCCCTTTCATTTGATACCCATATTGATGGGGTTAAAAAAACAATTATCCATCATTTTAATTAGGACGCCATCTTGGATATTACACTTTTCCTAGTTTACTGTATTCTACTGGTCAAGTCCTTTAATTTAATACTAATACTGAGGGGATTAAAGGCGACAAAGCCGTAAATATTTACATGAACTTCATATATATCTGCCATTTCATTTTAGACGCCATCTTGTATTTTGACTTTTTCAAAGTTTACTCTATTCGACTGGCAAAGCCAGTGGAAGTAGAGGAATTGGATACATTTTTAATTACAAATTTGATCCATATAGAAATTTATTTTATGCTATTTTTTATTAGCGACCATCATGGACCTAAATTTTTTATAGCCTGCCTTTTCTTTTGATATCCATATCTCGTCTCTATGTTATCGAGAACCTAAAAACAATTATTTATTTTTGTAAGTTTTAGAAAGAAACACCAAATCATTTGTTTTTTTTTGTGCTTATATCTCAGTCAGTTTCTAATCGATTTGTCAGATTTTCTCAGCTATAGTTTTCGAGACTACGGCATGTATTTTGGTGTCTTTAGCGTGTCCAAAAATTAATTAGGAGCTTAAATAACTTGATATATTCAAAAAAATATATATATAAATTTTTGAAAATTAATTTTGTCTATAATTTTGCCGATTAGTGAACGATTTGTCCAAAATATTAACGAATAGCCTTAAAGGTATGTTATATCTACAAATAATAGCAAATGTGTTTATAAATTATAATAAACCTGAAAATTTTTGATTTTTTGGGAAAATATGGAAAAAAACAGTGGCATTATTGCTTATTTGCTCATATCTCAGAAGGTTATGGGGTGATTGTGTTGGATTTAAATGCAATATATTTCCGGTTATTTGCAAAAGATTAATACCACATACAGGTACAGGTGGGAACTTCTAAAAGTTCATTTTAATCAACACAAGGACAGAGGGGCATTGCTCAATCGACTCAATCGCCATAAGCTTTCTAAAAATATATACTTTATGGGTTCGGATATGGAAGTGGAAGTTACCATATAATACCTATTTCCGAAAATCATTTAAATTTAAAAAAGAAAATCTGTAGAAAAATAATTGTTTTACAAATAATATTAGGGGGTGTAGGGCATATAATTTAGCTAGTCTTGAACGGTTATAATTATGTTGTTTTGCTGCTATGAAAGTTCCATTCTTGTTGATGGGACTGTAGCAGCAATAATTTAATTAATTCACTTGCTCATTTAATTTTGTTACAAACTTTACCAATTGTTCTTGTACTAAATTGAAAGATAAAAAAAACTAATAAAATAATAAAGAAAATTAATGATGACGCCACTTAGACTAGACTAATAACTGTTTGAAAAGTATTATTGTCCTTTCAACAAGATACTTTGAATTTTGCCTTTCTATCACTCTCTAACTCTCTCTAATCAAATTGGAAGAGGAAGTTAGTCAGCCAAAATATAAAATACTAAAATTTAAGAAAAATCCAATCATATTTATCCAACAAATTAGTAAAAAGTAGATGAGAATTTAACATAAGAGGTGACTGACTAAATGCTCCTTTTTCATTTTGTCATGATGTCTGTTGATTCAGACAAATCTTGCACATGCTGGCAAATGAACCGAGAAAGGAAAACATCTCTTTGTGTTTGATATGATTTGCTGCAAAAATTATTGTTCTTTGTTCCTGAAGTGCAGGCAATGGCCAGAACACAGCATTTCAAAGGCTGCAGTTTGTTAAGCAGAAGTAGAATGCAACTAAATACAAACATACTGAAAAAGGATATATAACTTAGTCCTTGTTGAGTCATACGTTAGCATTTAGATGGGGAGATAAAAGAAGTTTCTTTGTTGTCGCTTAAAAAACTTATATATTCACACGCACATAGTTTTTTTTGAAAGTGTAAAGGCGCCATTTACAGCCAGGAATCAAGACAAAGGAAATAGAAAAGCAGCTTTAATGCTGTGAGTGAGTTTCGTAAATGTTAAAAAATAATATTTCTTATACATATATTATTATAGCATTAAAATAACCATGAAAAGTCAACAAAAAAAGTTTAACTCATCAATGATGAGACGTTAAACTATAAAGAAAGAACCCATAAACGAATAAAGAACGATGTATCACTTATAACTACGTTCCATTCATCATACATATGTATGTATGTATGTACGTATGTGCATATGTAAATCCAACAAACGTACACAGATATGTATGTATGTGTGTTCACATACTTGTACATACATAAATTTAGCGGATTCAGTGGTTATTGGCGTATTATATTTTGTTTTTAAGTGGCATTGAACTCTCTCAACAAACCATAAATACAAATGTATACACACAAAGCCTTTTAACGAATTCACTGCATACAGTACTGTGAAATTTAAAAACCGGGCTTTTGCAAAATGTATTAATTTAAAATTTATTAAATTTAAAACTTATGGTTATGCATACAAAAACAATAAGAATTTTAAATATTTGTTCAATTCACATATTTGTTCAATTGTAAAATTGTGTACATCGGCAATATGTATTTTTGTTTAAGCTTAAAGTATTGTTGATATTTTTTAACATACATTTTTTGTAATGTAATAAACAAGATGTTACTTGCTAATCTTTAATACAACCAAGTAACTTAAATTGTTGAAAAAATTAAATTTTTGTAATTTTTTTTTTCTAAATATTTTTTATATTCGAACCTCTTTTTTAAAATTTTTTTTTACTATGTTTATAAGATTTTTTATACTGGCTTTCAAGATCATATAATTTTCAAATCGTGTTTATTCAGAAGAAATTAAATTTTATAAACTGAAAAAGTAAGTTTTAACCGACACTAGCCGAGTGGAATGCATTTTCGAAACCAGCTACGGTATCATGTCGATCAGTATTTCAGTGTTGCGAATATTATCTCTTTAACTCACAAGCTGTTAAGAAATAGAATTCGGTAATGATCTTTCGTCAGCCGTTAAAGATTCGATTTTATTGATTTTCAAAAGAAAAGTTTAAAAAAATATATCTACGCGAGGGTTGGCGTAGCTAAAAAATTTTTTTCTGGAGTTGACAAAAGCTCAAAAATGTTTTTTCATGTGGTAATATTAAACTGAGTTAATTTTATAACTATTTTAATTGTAAATAGTTAATTTTTTTCAATTCTGGGGTTATCAAAACAACAAAACATCTAGTTATGCCCAGGCGAGTCTTTAAACATGTGGTAGCAGCAGAAAATTTATTGCAACTAACACACGGATGGATGGACAGACGAACCTAGTTAAATTGACGCCTCTTTAAGAATTCAAAATATGTCTTAATATGTGGGGTCTTAAATTAATATTGTGAAAACTTCTAACGGAATGGCAAACTTATATATACCCATATAACTCGTAAAGGTTGTAATAACCTTGGAAACTGTTCAGAGAAAAATTGGAATGTATACAAAACAAAAGTTAAATCATGATGTTTAGCTACGCACTGTAAAAAGAAAGAAACAAAACCCATGAAATCTCTTCTTTAAGTCACTGTGTAAGAAAAAAATGCGTGAAAACCATAAGAAATTAAGCCGTAATGTTAACTACTTTCAA
Organism: Phyto melanocephala; assembly: GCA_941918925.1. Classification (NCBI taxonomy): domain Eukaryota; kingdom Metazoa; phylum Arthropoda; class Insecta; order Diptera; family Rhinophoridae; genus Phyto; species Phyto melanocephala. Next base: position 111,790,314 of record OW799237.1, read on the forward strand.
ATGGCACGGTACTGTGAGTAGTCACTTTCATATTAGCATAATGTTTGCACAGAGTATGTACTTTAAAATAATTGTTTCAATAAAACTTTAATTTAATGGGGATTTTAAAATTTGCAAACTTGTCTTAATTAATTTGGAAATATAAGAATGGAAAAAATAACAACTAATTAAGCGGAATATACATATATTTGTTTTACAAATTATATTTTTAAGAATTTTACAAAATATTTAAAAAATTTAAAAATCTTAAGCTTAATATTTAAAACGTAAAAAATTTTTTTTTAATATGCAGTTAACTAAAAACTCTAGATAATTTATTAATAATTAAATTTATTAACTTTTTTATTTATAGAAACTTGGCGAAAAACTTTTTTTTACAGATTTTCATACCCTTCCCTTGTGATGCATATAGCTTTGTCATTCCCTTTGTAATTTCTGCAATATTAATTTCCGACCCCATAAAGTATATATTTTTAGAAAGCTTTATGACTAGCAAACTTGGATGAACAATGTCCCTCTGTCCGTGTGTTGGTTGAAATCAACTTTTAGAAGCCCCCTTAATATAATTGCTAACTTTAGAAGCCCCCTTAGCATAATTGCCTTATAAGTTCTTGTGATATGAGCAAATAAATACGACGGCCTCTGTTTTTTAATATTATTATTTTTCAGCCATATAATAATTTATAGACACGATTGCTACTAGTTGTAAATATAATATGCCTCTAGGTCTGTTCGTAAAAAAGTTTGGACAAACCACTCACTAATCGGCAAAGTTATATGCAAAAATAATTAAAAAAAAAATATATATAGTTTTTTTAAGTTACTAAACGTCCTAATTAATTTTTGGACACGCTAAAGCACAAAAAAGCAAGCCGAGGTCTCGAAAAATATTTCTGAGAAAATCTGACGAGACGAATAGAAACTAACTGGGATATAAGCACAAAAATACAAATGCTTTGGTGATTTTCTTAAAATTTACAAACGAAAATCCAGCGATATGGAAACCAAAAAAGGGCTTGACTAGCGGAATAATAAACATTAAAAAAAATGTAAAGCCCATGATGGTCGCCACTACAAAATGGAGTAAAATAAAATTATATATGGGTCAAATGTAGTAATTAAAGCTATATCCACTTCAACACACCCTTAATATTAATATCAAATGAAAGGACTTGATCTGTACATATCAAACAGTAAACTATGAAAATTTTAAAACCAAATTGGCGTCCTAAATAAAATGGCGTTAAACCCGATCAATATGGCTATCAAATGAAAGGCCTTGACTAGTAGAATGTAGCAAACTATCTAAACAAATAAAAGATGGTGTCTAAAATAATAAAGGAAAATGGCGTATAATATAAAATCTAAAATCTATGCTAAGCAACTATGTACACGATGGTGAAGGGTATTATCAGATACAGAACGGCCGCATATAACATTCTTACTTGTTTTAAAATAAATAAATATTTTAATAACTTTTGTGCTTTACAGAACATTATTAACAAATGATATATTGTTAGGAATGTTAATAATTTTAAACTACATACTTCTATGTATGTACATATTTAAAAAAAAATTCTTAGTCTGTAGAAAATCTGAAGATTTTTTTTTATACGAGTGTTAACAGCGTAACATCATCTAGCTCATAGCTTTTACTTATGCTAAAATTGGATATTGGATTAACTTATTTTGTAAAACAGAATCTACCTAAGGCCATGACTGACTATCCTACAAAGTCACGCGATTATGCCGAATAAAAATCTGATAGAGCTCTGCCCTACATGAGAAAATCGCAACAAAATGTGTGATTGAATGAAACACTGTCATACAAAATAGATGCAAAAACAATTTTTTTGTACAGCTGGTTTACAAAAAGCCACTCTGAACGCACAGAAACTACTATTTTATGAAAATTTCTAAAAGATTATCAAATCGGACACACTTGTCAAAAAATCTGTCGCACATATGAATTTTTTGTCCACATTATCACACTTTCTTAACACAAATACAATTTTTGACATATCGAACAACTAAATCTGATAGTCAGTCATGACGGGTATGATTAACCTGAAAATAGCTAAATTGGCAATACTTTTCAATAGTTACAAAGGCAAAAACAAACAATAACAGTTGTTTTGCAGCCAACTTCAGTACCTAACACAATGTCAAAATTAGTTTTAAGTGTAAAGCGTAGACGCAGGGCTATTTAGGTTTGCTTTATACATTTTGTATGGACCTGAAAATTTTGCCAGGACACTTTTATTGAATTCTTTATTTGCAGATAAATTGTCTTAACATTATCTACGAAAAAATTTCAATAAATTCTCTATTTATACAGAATTATTTATACAATATACATACCCTCTGCCCTAATTGAGCATATTCTTTATTTATAAAACCATGAAACATTACCTTTGTCAATGCCCTGCGTTTGGACTTATAAAGCGCGAACACTTTAAGGTGGATACTATGCCGAACTTGGAATGCTTGAGGAGTTCAAATTGGAGATCCATAAGGGACCTAGTCGATATTTTTACCTTGATGAAATTAGGATTATGGTTTCATTAGGGGAATTTTTCGTTCCTATAGAGCGCACAACATTCCAATGGGGCATACGTACATATATACCTGTTATGGGTTTGGGCTTTTAGTGCCCCTGTTTTTCAACTTAACCTATTTATAGAACATTGTTATTAAATTCTTAATTTACAGAAAATCGTTCATTATCTCTTCTCTAATTTAAAACTAAACTTAATTTTTATTTATTAAAATTATAAAAACTGTTGTTAAGAAAGATTTTACTACAATTTAATTCCTTAATATACCTGCTATCCATTTCATAATTGTAAATTTCTTGCTAGACTGATGCACGGACGGACGGACAGATGAATGTTCTTTTAGTAATTGCGGTTGATTTGTGTATTTCGTTAGCGTTTTTATGATTTTTTACGACTTTTGTATATTTATGTCGTTGACGAGATGTGATTAGTTTAATTTATAATAAAATTTAAATATTTAAATACATGTTCAATATACACATTTACACGATTGTATGTGCCCAAGTACTCGTAGATTTTTATACCCTTCACCTGTGGTGCACAAGGGTATATATAGCTTTGTCATTCCGTTTGTAATTTCTACAATTTTCATTTCCGACCCCATAAAGTATATATTTTCTGAAAGCTTATGAATAGAGGAGTCGATTAAGCCCTGACCGTCTGTCCGTCTGCCCGTCTGTCCGTGTGTTGGTTGAAATCAACTTTTAGAAGCAACTATATGTTCCTCAGATCTGTATATGGTATCAATCTCTTGGAAATATCCAGGAATGAATCGCTATTGAAATTCATGACAATCGCCCCATAACTTTCTGAGATATGAGCAAAAAACCACGACCACCTCGTTTTTTTTCACAATTACAACAACAACATACATATATACATACATGTAAAAAACATACCAAACAAAAAAAATTACAAAAAAAAAAATATTAAAAATAAGAAAAAAATAATAAAAAAAACTACAAAAAAAAATTTTTTAAAAAATTATTTAAAAAATTTTTCTAAAAAAATTTTTTAAAAAAATTTAAAAAAAATATAAAAAAAATAATAAAATATAAATAATATATTAAATAAAATAAAATAAAATTTTTTTGGCTCAGCTGGGATTCGATGCCACATTTATTCTAACGTGTACGTATGCACGTTTTTTATATGGGATTAATGGTGATACAAACAATTGTTATTGCATGACTACACGTTGTGAAGGGTATATAAGATTCGGCACGGCCGAATATAGCACTGTTACTTGTTTTAATTAATTTATTTTTTTTTTTTGCTAAACGTATGCCATATTGTTAATGAATAAAAAAAAAACACACACATATTTCATTTTTAATGTATTTATTGTGGGAACAATAAGCGTGCTACTCTTTACGAATTGTTAAAACAAAAAAAAATTTCAATATTTAGGCAAGAAAACCGCCAAAAAATAACCGTTTATTTTGAAAAATAAAATAAGTTGTTAATGACATTCTGATTCACAATTATACTCGTACATCTATATCTATCTATATATATAAAAATCAATGTGTGTTTGTATGTTTGTTTGTGCTTTGTAGACGGTTAAACGGCTGGACCGATTTACTTGAAATTTTCACAGAATCTTTCTGTATGTCTGAAAGGAACTATAGGCTATACTTTGGTTTGAAATTGTAAGTGGGCGGGGTGCCACGCCCTATTAAATAATAAGTATTAAATATTATATATCCCAAAAGTTAATGCAGCTAGAGTCTTCAAATTAAGTACGGTAAACTTTGACATCCACACGAACATTTGGGTAAAAAATGGGCGGACTTTCAATAGTAGGCGTGGCCACATGAATTAAATACTAAATTTCGTATATTTGGAAAACAATATCGATTAGAGCACTAAAATTTTGCAAGAGCAACTTTGACACCCAAATAAACATTTCTGGAAAAAATGGGTACATTAGAAATAGTAGGCGTGGCAGCTCTCATAGCAATTGAATACTAAAATTCGTATATTCGGGAAGCGATAACAGTTAGAGTACCCAAATTTTGCACGAGAAGCTTTGACATCTATATGACTATTTTGATAAGAAATGGATGCTTTAGTAATAGTGGGCGTGGCACCTGTCATATGAATTAAATACAAAAATTCGTATATCTGGGAAGCGATAATAGTTAAGAGTACCCAAATTTTGCAAGAGACACTTTGACGTCTATATGATTATTTGAATAAGAAATGGTTGATTTAGTAATAGTAGGCGTGGCACTTGCAAAATAAATATATTTTTAAACTATAACATTTTTATTTCATTACGATGGGGGTGGCGAAGCACACCGGGTATTAGCTAGCAATTTATATTTTTTTGTTGTGTATTTTGTTCATATTTTCTTAAGGTTTGGCATTTAAGAATGAATTTGTTAAATTTCAGTCCATTCTTAATTTGTTTGCTGGGTGGATGTGGTTTATGTATGTACATATTTACCCATGATATTTTAGAATTATATTTCCTGACAGGGACTTAATTATCATATGGTTGCCAATTTTTGCACTTTATCATATACAGGGTGGGCCGAAAGCTACCAAAAATTTTAAAAACCTTTTTTGTTTTATATTTCTTTTTTTCAGATTATAAATAACATCAGAAGAATAGATATATAACTGATTTATAACTGAACAAAGAACTGGAATAATAGAATTTTATTATTTACATCAGCAAAATGCATATCATTGACTTTTTAACGTCAGAATTCTGTCTGTTGAAGCAAAGATTCGTTGCTTAGTTCAACGTCACCACCGTAAGAGATTTTCCATAAACCGGTAGACCAGGTTTAATTTGCACTGCGAAAAATATTAAACGGGTAGAGCAAAGTGTTGACGAAACACCAGAAACATCTGCCAGCAAGAGCTTGTACTCAGCTAGGAACGGCTCTTACGTCCCTACGATGCATTTAAAAAAAATATTCACTCTAACTCTCATATAAGATGCAATTGGTGCAAGAATTAAAACCCGCTGATCATCGGCAATGCTTGAATTTTACAGTTAAATTTCAACAGTTGGATAGACATAAACTCAACTAATAAAGCTAATTTCATTTAAAAGACTTTGCTTAAAAGCCTGGAGTTGGTTCTGGGGTTTGGACAATTTAAGAGCCATTCATCAACGCCAGTTGCACCCTTCAGGTGTGTGTTCAGTGTCTTCGCAAGATTTGTCGGCATCTGGCTATTTTCTTTTATTTTTTTATTATATGTGAACAAGCCCTAGACAATCCTTGATTTCAAGGCCAAGTGCCTCTCATTGTCTTAACCCAGGGCCGTCACAAGAAAGAAAAATAAACATAAACTACATAAGTACAAAACACATTACATTAAAACAGGGAGTAGATATTAGACTTCAGTCACCCTATCCCTTCCATAGTCGTCTAGCAAGACCCATTCAAGTCATCCAAACAGATTTCTTAAAGGAAAAAAAAAAATTGGCGATCAGGCAACACTTTGCAAAAAATTACATAAATTGGTCCTGACCTAAAGGTGAAAAAAGAAAATGAAGAAACATTTTATGGAGCGTTAAAACTAAGATATATTTTTTTCGGAAACGACTCTGAAAAGAATGAAGCGCCTGTCAATGTAAGATTTACAAAAAAAAAGTGAAGTCAATGGTGTTAATATACTGAATCAAATTTGTGGGTGTATCTGTTATTTTGATTAGGTGTGTTTATATATAAAAAGTTTGACAGCTGAAATAAGCAAGAGGAGAGAAAATTATTTTTTATCAATGGAGCTTGACAGCTAAGAACCACAAAAGAAACAGCTGATGAATGAAGACGACCTGCTAAATAATTCTGCCTTCAACTTTACAAAAATTTTCGATAATTTCTTGTTTTTATAGACATTTAATTATGTATGTATATGTGTGTAGTAACTATGTAATAGTATAAGTCATTTAAAGATTTTAATCGTTCTGACTTTAAACAAGTTTTGCGTAAATTTCATAAATGTAATATTTCTTTTAATCACTTAATACATTTTGTGAATAATAATTTAATTTTTTGTCTGAATTTTATGTATGTTTGTGTGTAGGTATATTAACAGGATTTATATTAAAAAAAATTTACATGATTAATTTCCTGTATACTTGCAAAAGTAAAATTAATTTTTTCCAGCTTTAATTTTCTCATATTAATGTTGTACATTAGGGTGGTAGCAACTGAGATCTTGTAGCAACTTACTTAAGGTCAATGACTATTAAAGCAAAGCATTGGTCTACTAGAGACAAAAACATCGATGTATAACACTTTAAGATTGGACTGTAAATGCTAAAGATGTAAGGAAATAAGTATTTTGGCGACCCTTTCGTTTGGCAAAGAATTAAATGTTTTTTCGAAACTACCTTGCAACAATACTTGACATTTGATGGTGTAGGGAGAACTTTTTTTCTTGGTTGGCGACACGGTCTAGTTTACATACCTTATCTACTAAGAATTGTGATTTTTCGTATAAATACAGTAGGTTAGGTTAGGTTAGGTTGAAAAAGAGGGACACAAAAAGCCCAAACACACGATAGGCATACACGTATGTTCAATTGACATGTTGGGCGCTTGTTTTCCTAATAAAACCATTTTCTTAATTTCCTAAGAATGTTGACTAGGTCAAGAACCGAGTCCCCTCAATGTAATTCCTTATGGATCTTCAATTCGAATTCCTGAGGTATTCCTTAAGCTGCCTTTACACCATCTGATTTCTCATCTGAGTTCAGCTATTAAACATTAGTTTAAAGCTCTGCTAGTATCCAAAAACTTTTAAAATTTATTAGATTTGTGTGAAACTATTATAAATAAAAGAGCGCTATATTCGGCCGTGCCGAATCTTATATACCCTTCACAACGTGTAGTCATGCAATAACAGTAGTTTGTATCACCATTCATCCATCCCATATGAAATACGTATGTATGTACAAACATATAAAAAACACACATATATAAAAACATCCCATTGTAAAATTATAAATTTACGTATGTATGTTAAAAAAAAAAATAAAAAAAAAAATTTAAAAAAAAATTAAAAAAAAAAATTTAAAAAAAATAATAAAAATATAAATAATATATTTAATAAAAAATAAAAAAAAAAATTTAAAAAATTTTTTTTTGGATCAGCTGAGATTCAATGCCACGGTTACTCTAACCAGTATGCACGTTTGTATGTATGTATGTTGTTGTTGTAATGTTATTTTTGTGGAAAAAAAATCGAGGTGGTCGTGGGTTTTTGCTCATATCTCAGTTGTTTATGAACCGATGTTTCTGATTTTCAATGCCGATCTACTCCCGAATATTTCTGATATTTTAATACCTCACCCGCGTCCATGCGATATCGGGGAGCTTCAAAAAGTTGATTTCAACATACACACGGACAGACTGACAGCTTAATTGACTCCCCTATTCATAAGCTTTCAGAAAATATATACTTTATGGGGTCGGAAATGAAAATTGTAGAAATTTCACATTGAATGACAAACCTATATACATATACCCTTTTTCACTGTGTGAAGGGTATAAAAATACATGATTTTATGTCTTGACGTAAACCAGTTGTTGAACTTGGATGAGAACTCAGAGTGTGTAAAAATAATATTAGATACGTCCAAAGTTTTCGCGTTCAATACGCCTAAACACAGAACAATAAAAACGTTTCAAAGTCTCTTAAACTTTCTCGCATGCTCTCGTTTTCTTTGACAATCCCATGCGAGCTAGATGAGTTCTCATCTTCGTGTGACCTGCTATTACACTAGATAATACTGTATATCATAGAGTAAAAAAAATTTAAAGTTTGAAGTCACTGACACTGAGGTCTTTTAAAATCGAAAAAAAATCTTAAAAATGTACAAAGTTGTCTTACTTAATTGCCATTTGCTGGAAGAATATTATAGCTATGTAATTTAGCAGGGTCGCATTTAAAAATTTATCAGATAGCCTTTGTTTTGATCTACAATTTGATTTTTTTCTTGGAAAGGTCAAAGGTCATTTTTCGTTATCTATGTACTTATACATCTATATAGCGACCTTTTTAAGAGTTAAAAAATATACATGTTAAAGACGGTTACGGGTTTCTCTATAATTCAGACAATTTTCAAAATGGAACGATTTTTGGATGCAGAAATATAAATTAAATTGTAACATGACGATATTTTTTATTACAACAAAAACATGGTGTTTGGTTAAGTCATTTGGTCATTGTGTGTTGCACACATCAAAATATTAATTTTATAACCCATTACCCCATTCTTATTCACAATTATTTTGAAAACATTGATGTAACATTGATTTGAGATGGTTTGTATATACTAATTTCTAAAAATTCGTTAAATATTCTATATTTCTAGAGAATTTTGAACAAAAGCAATAAATATTGAAAAGTTTCTATTCCCAATCAAAATTCTAAATATCTGTACTCTTTTGACAAAAGATCTAAACTCGAGATAAGACAATTTGGTATCCATATCATTAACTGTATTCTGTCTTTAAATCCTAGTACAAGAGCTATCACGTTTTATAATACCATCTTAGTTAATCGAACTTTTAATTTAATGTTCTACTCTTAAATTTTTATTTAGACGAGCTTAGGATGAATAATGAGAACAAATTTTTATTTCTTACAATATTTCGCTACCACTAGGGGGTAAAATTACAGATCTCTATAAGGATAAGATATTACGATTTTGTTTAATTATTATTTTTTTGCTCTCCTGAAAATTTTAAAAATTTGATTTAAACTGATTTGTCAAAAGTCCACAGATAAGTATTTTTATATTCAGGAAATAAAACAAGAAAATTTATTTGCAACAATAACAACAAATCATTTTTATTTGTGGTTGCTTTTCTAATAAACTTGTTTTTCATTAATTTAAACAAATAACATTATTAAACAAGTAAAACTGTTATATTCGGCTATTCGTAATCTTATGTACCCTTCACCAACTTGCATATATGCATACATAAGTAGTGAAATCGAAAAAGTCCTCCTAACTGTTTTCGGAAGCAATATTTATTTGGTTTTTATCTAAATATCTTTGAAAAATATGTCAGTTATTATTTCTAATGACAAGTATGTTGATTTGTTGTAAGTTTGATCAAAATGTGTAACAAAAATGAATAACGTGCTAAAATCATTAAAAATTACCCTTAAAAAAAATTCAAATTTGTCCTACAAAAAATTTACAAAATAATTAAAGGTCTGGCGCGAATCTCTTTTTAATGTTATTCTCCTGTTACAGTATCAGGAGCCAATTAAACCTGGTTCGTGAAGAAAAAAAAAAACATATTGAGAAAGAGCTTCAGAAATATCTGGTTGAAAAGCACCCGGGTTAGCTTAGTGGTTTATGCTTAAAAACATACAAAGTTCAAAAAGTTCTAGACAGGAATGCTGCAAAAAAAAAAAAAAAAAAAAAAAAAAAAAAAAAAAAGAAGCCAAAATAGGGCACAGAGTTATAATTAAATTTCATACAAAAATGCTTATGTTGTTTATATAATGGATAACGAAACTTATGGGCAGGCAGATTTTTTTTTGCAGCTTCCGCGTCAAAACTTGTGTCTTGCTAATGCTCGAGAAAATGTTAAAGATAACTTTAGAACCCAAAAGCAAATAAAATTTACTAAAAAAAAACTCTAAGTATGGCAAGCTTTATGTAGTTGCGGCAAAAAAAGGAAAACATTTGTTACAGTGGGCTCTATAAATACCGAAATATTCATCAAAGAATTTTTTATAAAAGAGCACAATGGGCAAGAAAGCTATGGAGAGGTATCAAAACACTAATATAGTTTTTGTAGCAAGAGAGGCCTATCCGGAGAGACCTGCCCCGAGCTCATACTGGTGGAAAGATAGATATTGGGCTCTTATAAAAAGAGAATTGAAAAGTACAAATAGCTGTCACGCACAATGGAAGATTTGAAAAACAGATTCTTTTGAACACAGAACAGATTCTGACTGAAACAGCTATTAAATATCTTATGGAAGGGTTATCAAAAGTAGTAATAAGAATTAAAAAAAAAAAATATTTTTCAGTTGGTATAGATGTTAATAGCATTAATTAATTGAAAAAATATCAAAACTCTAAGATCAAGCGTTTTAAAATTATCGAATTTTCATATACATATGTAAAGATTTGTTCGATCTCACTCCTTATATAAGTTATCTGGCAAGTTGTCTGAAAGATCAAAAAGTTCATAATTCATAGAGTCCGTGAGACATCAGGAGGCTAAAGCAAAGATAATATCAACATGTACATTGATATGCTTAATGGTGTCGTAAATGAATTTTATAAGAATAACAAATGAATGACAAATTTATATATACCCTTGCCACTCATGCTGAAGGGTATAAAAATGGAAAATACCAACAAAACTAACACCTACTGAAAACTTTTTTATCAAAAAAGTACACGAACAAGGAAAAAAATCGAAAAAAAAAAACAAAAAAAAAAACCTAAAGTTTTTATTTTTAAACAAAATAAAAACACAAATAAAACAAGTAAAAGCGCTATATTCGGCCGTGCCGAATCTTATATACCCTTCACAACGTGTAGTCATGCAATAACAGTAAATTCACGTATGTATGTTAAAAAAAAACAAACAAAAAATAAAAAATAAAAAAAAAATTTAAAAAAAAAAAATTTAAAAAAAAAAATTTAAAAAAAAAATTTAAAAAAAAAAAATTATTATATACATATATAATATATATAAAACAAAAAAAAAATAAAATAAAAATTAAAAAAAAAAAATAAAAAAAAATAAAAATATATATAATATATTAAATAAAAAATAAAAAAAAAATAAAAAAAAAATTAAAAAAAAAAATTTTAAAAAAATTTAAAAAAAATTTTTTTTGCCTCAGCTGGGATTCGATGCCACGTTTTCTCTAACCAGTATACACGTTTGTATGTATGTATGTTGTTGTTGTAATGTTGTTTTTATGAAAAGAAAATCGAGGTGGTCGTGGGTTTTTGCTCATATCTCAGTTGTTTATGCACCGATGTTTCTGATTTTCAATACCGATCTACTCCCGAATATTTCTGATATTTTAATACCTTACCCGGGTCCAACCTATGTCGGGGGGCTTCAAAAAGTTGATTTCAACATACACACGGACAGACGGTCAGACGGACAGACGGACAGACGGTCAGGGCTTAATCGACTCCTCTATTCATAAGCTTTTAGAAAATATATACTTTATGGGGTCGGAAATGAAAATTGTAGAAATTTCACACGGAATGACAAACCTATATATACCCTTTTTCACTGTGTGAAGGGTATAATAAAGACTTACTACTGAAACAAGAAAATATGTACGTGAAAAACAGCTGATGACGTTAAAACTGAAACTAAACGAATATAACAATAAAAACAAATATACAATAAATTTTCTGTTTATTTAAAGGCAAAAAAGAAAAAAAAATGCTTAAAAAAACAAAAATAATAAAAACAACAGTCTACTACAAAATCTAGAGGGGACGGTTATGGTTGGCTTTTCTTTCGTTTGGTTTTTCTTGGTGTAAAGAAAATGAACGCAAAACAACATGACAATCACACCAAATGAGTCAAAAGGAACTAGAGAGAAAAAGAGAAGGGTTTGTATTAAAAACAAATAAAGTGATTACAAACTGCTGCTGCTGAAATGAATGAAAATCAAATGAAAAACTAAAAGAAACGAAAAATGAAAAGAGAACAACAAATTTAAAAAAGGAGCAAAAAGAGGAGTAAAATAAGGGAGACGCAATGTTAGAGTGATGTTTTTTGTGTAACGGGTGTTGTGGGAGGCTGTGGGAAAGTTGGTTTTTAAAAGAAAGTCCTTGTGAAAGTTGACTGCTGGCGTACTAGATACAGTTGTTGTTATGTTGTTATAATGATGAAGTGAGAACAGATTTCTTTTTTGTTTAAGCTAATTGACAAAAAAATTGACTAGAATGAATCTATGGGAGAGAACAAAAATGGCAAAATAATAGAAACAAATATATAATGAAAGTAAAACAACGTGTGCATGCAGTGGAGAGCATAAAAATAGCTATGACAGAAAGTTTATGTAAAACTTTGATAACTGTGTCACCTTTTGCTCTTTTGAGTTAATCATTGCATTAGATTTGTTTTGTTGCTCTATTTCATTATGGTAAAACAGCTAAAGTCATACTTAAACCAGAACAGCTTCATAAATAAAATGCCGGCCAATGTCACTATGAAAGCATCTATAAAAGTTAAAGTTCAATTTAATTTTTCTCAAAAGTAAATATTTTGACATTGGCCCTTTTAGCTCCAAGCCACAGATTTATAAAAGGTGCTTTTTTAAAGAGGTATAGAATTAACTTTGAAACGGAATATAACAAAGATGATGTTATTTTTAAATTGACATGAAATTTACTTTAGTCGAAACATAATCTTCTAGCTTATAATTTAAATATGACTTGTAGTATATGACCGCCACGGCTGGCTCGGACGTAGCCTTATCTGGAGCTTCAATTTTCAATGACTTTTTCCAACATTTGTGGCCGTATATCGGCAATAATGCGGAGAATGTTTCCCTCCAATTGCCGTATACTAGCGACTTGACATATTCCCACAGAAAATAGTCCAGCGGCGTTAAATCGCACGACCTTGGAGGCCGATTCGCGGGTCTGAAACGTGAAACTATACGGTTACCAAACGTTTCCTTTAACAAGTCAAATGTGACACGAGCTGTGTGACAGCTCCTGCATATCATGGTTATTCAAACGATGAACGAACAAGTCAGTAATCATGACTCTATAGCGGTCACCATTGACTGTAACGATCTGAATAGTATCGATTTCTAAGAAGTACGGATCAATGATTCCACCAGCACATAAAGCACACCAAACAGTGAGTTTTTCTGCATGTAACGGTGTCTTTACATACACTTAAGGATTATCATCACACTACAAATATGGCAGTATTGTTTATTGATGTATGCATTCAAACAATAGTGAATGTAAATCGGGATCAAGGGCAATCTTGTTTTGGTCCCATTAACCGAATCTACCTCTTGCTATTCATGAACATAAATCACTTTACAGCTGACAAAATGGCCGCCAGTTTAAAATTCTATACCTCTATAAAAACACGCTGTATTTTCATACTAACAACAGTTTAATAAAAATAATAAGGATTTAACAAGTAAATATTTACATATTTTGTGTATGTGCGTATATATTTGTTCTTGCTATGTATCAGCGCAAATTGCCTGATGTATTTTAATGAAGTGCCAGAGCGAGGGATCAAATTGCAACATAAGGACAAAATATTTTTTTGAAATTTCTTAAGCATAAAAAATTCAAAGGTTTAAGTAAAATAACGGTCGCATTCCTATGGCATAATTTGTACTCCAAGTCGCTTACAGAAGCCAATTAAGTATTACACTGCTATGTTCCTAAAAGCATTACAATACAAACACTTCATTAGTAAAACAAACAAGAAAGCCGTGCCGAATATGATATACCCTCCACCATAATGTAAATAAATGTGTCAAAATTCCATCGGAGCGTGGCCAAGATTTCACATTTAATGTTGTCCACCATTTTATATCGAATATCATTTTGGATTTTAAATTTGTTTATGATTTACTGTATTCTAGTAGTCGAGCCCTTATGCATATATGATACCCATATCCATGGTATTAAAAGCAGTATATCCGCCGTTTTGTTTCAACGGACAACTCAGATTGTGAATTTGTACAAAATTTACTTTATTCTACTATTTGAGCCTCTCATCTGATATTAACATTTAGGGTAAAAGGGAATAAAGTTTACTAGATTAGGTCCATATAAAATTTTTTGTTACGCCATTTTGTAGAGGGCGACAATCAAAAATTTAAATTTTGTATAGTATTCTGTATTTTGCTAGTCAAGCTCTTTCATTTAATACCCGTATTCTCTCCGTTGATTTGGAGTTGAAAAAAATCGATTTTCGTTTGTAAATTTTGGAAATACACCAAGGAAGTTGAATTTTGATGCTTATATCTCAGTTAGTTTCAAACCGATTTTCTAACTTTACTCGGGAATAATTTTCAAGACAGAAAATAGCAATTTGGTATCACTGACTTTAGGAACTTGTTCGGAATTTTGTGTAAACGAAAACAATCCAGTAAAGTTCAGTAACAAATTGTTAGAACTTTTGAATAAAAGAAAAAACATTGTAAGAAATATATTTGGCGGTCATAAAACCAATAATTCAGATATTGAAAAAACCAGCAAAAACTAGGTAATGACTTGCTCTTACTATACAATAATAAGTATTTTGGTAATGATTTGATTTATAATGTGATATGTCAGTACAATATTCAGACATTTGCTTAGATACACTCACAATACAATTTCTTATTGCGAAATTTGCTAATAAACATAAAAAAATATATAAAATTTTCTAATTCTCATTTGGTTTAACACGCTTAGGGTATAAGTAATAATGATTTTGACAACAGCAGAAAAGCATTTCATTAACAAAGTGATAACTTATAGATTTTCACTGATTTTTATTAAACTTCAAATTAACGTATCGCAGAATAATTAAACCAAATTTTCGACTTTAAAAGAAACAAACGACTTTCGTAAGTCCATAATAGTATTTGGGTTATTAAGGTTATTAAAATCAAGTACTTTTTTATTGCTATAAAATTAATTACTTTTTAAATAAAAAAATACTCAATTAAATTTAAAATAATTTTCGATTTTGAATTAGACTATATTAAAATCACAAGCCAAAGTACAGGTAACTCTCCTATAGCACGATTCTCTCTAACTCGAAAGCAAAACTGTAACAATTCTTTTATAACATGGTTCTTCCACAACACGATAACAATGTTTCAAAATTGTGGGTCATTTTGAAAATGACATTTCGAAATGAACTTACGATTAATTATAATTTAACCTTCAAATTAGGGAAATACCTAACAGACGTATGTACGTAATTGCTATTTTTTCATATTAAAATTTCTTGCATCAAACTTTTTTTTTAATTTTTAATTTCTTAATTAAATTTTGCCCCTCAACATAGGAAAAACATATCACAGAATGCGAAAACACTTAATATAAAAATTAATACATTTAATACAATTTAATAACTTTAAAAGAAATCGCGTATTTGAATAAAAAAAATTAAACTTATTATAGTCATTTATTTGTAGTTGAAATAGAAAAACTCTTAATCATAGCCTTTACACGAAAGTTTTAAAGGGTACACATATGTATGTGTATAAGTCCGTCATTCCGTTTGTAATATCTACAGTGACTCCATAAAGAATAAATATTCTCTGAATCCTTATAGATAGAGAAGTTGATTTAGCTATGTACGTCGGATCGACCGAGTAAGCGTTGAAATCAACTTTTTGAAGTCTCCATACATCGCACATTCTTTTATGTGGTATCAATTTATCAGAAATGCCTTTGAGAATTTTGACCCATTAGCGGTTGAGATATGAGCAAAAACCCCCTTATACCCATATTTTTTTATTGAGATTGCAACAATACAATTATATTTAAAAAACAACAATAAAATCAGGCTGTTTTTATATACACTTATATATATATATATATATATATGCACGTGAAGGTACAAATGTGTGGGTTTTATGCTTATTCATGTGTACGAATGTATGCAATGCAAAGATATTTGTTTGTTAACTGTACGTTGCACGAACATGATCACACATAACAAAAAGGTATGTAGCTACATGATGAGCAAGTGTAAATCTGTTTCAGAAACAACTTATACTTATGGTATCTACACTTTGTGAAGGGTATATTAAGATTTGCCACAGCCGAATATAGCGCTCTACTTGTTCTTGTTTCTGTTATCATCTTCAGTTTAACTTGAGGAATTTTTTCTAGCGGTTGGTTTTAAATGTGCGAATGTTGAGTTATGATACTATTAAAGTAAACAAGCGATATGAATATATTAGAACATAAGCTTTTCATACTTTACTAGCCTCTACCTTATACAACATGCTGTCGCACAATACGCAACTTTTAAGGAACATATACATATGTACCGTGTTTTATGAAAGCTGATTGTACAAAATTTCTATAAGTGACCTAAAAAAAAATATTTTAATATACAGACTATAGGTTTTTTATATTTAAATTGAACTGTTGTTTATAAATGGCAGTGTTTTCAACTTTTTAAACAAGATAAGATAATGCATGTGAACAACCTTTAGCAAGTATGATGGTAATAAAAAAAAATGTCTACAATTTATTAAAATATATTAAAGGTATTCACATCTTGTATCTTAGTCTAGCGCAAGTGTTACCAAGAAGTAGGCAAGAGAAAAAAATTTTGCGTTTAAGTTTAGCTCTTTTGTGAAGTGAATATGAATATCTTTATTATTTTGTCCACAATAGCTTTAAATAAATAATTTTGATTTGTTATAAAAAAAATATATAAAAAAATTGCTATTTTTATGCCCATCACTGTTTGATTTAGAAATATACAGATATTATATATAAAAAGGAAATATTTAAAGAAATTTGTTTTTCCTTTAAATTTTTTCGAACTTTTATTTTAATATAAAATAAATGACTTTAAACATAAAGTTTTTTTTTTACTTTGAAACACTTTTTTTTTAAATATTATTTATTTTATTTAATATATGTATATTTTCAATATTTTTTGTTTATATAGTATGGGTAATTTTGTTGAATGTGTGTTTGTAGTTGCTTTTGTAGTATTATTTAAATTTCTTTCAATGATAACAGTTCAAATGAGGTTAAGAGATAATAATGCTACAATGTTGTTGTTACATTTTTTTTTTTAATAATTTACTTAAGACGTATAAGTTAAAAGAACTTTTTGAAAAAAAAAAACACCAGAGAACATACAAATTAAAGAACAATTAACTTTTTTCAACTTATAAATTTCTTTGTTAATTAATATGAAATGTTTCTCCACCTCGTTGATTTTTTTACGTCCACGCACTAACTAAGAAAGAACGTTATTTAAATTAAGCAAAATATTCTTAATAGGAAAATAAAAATACACACAAACTAAACACACGACAAAAAGTCAAATCAATTTTATTTTTTTTTTTTTATGTTTTATTATTATTATTGTTCGTTGACGAAAGAGAAGAAAAAAATTGTGTGTTTTTAAAGATTCTTGTGTTATTGTTGTTATCTTAAATGATTTTTTTTATTATTATTATTATTATTATTTTGCAGTGATTATAAATTATTTATTGTATTATATTTGTTGCTGTTTTTAATATATGTATACATACATATTTGATTAAAAAATAAATTAATTTCGTTATAGTTTTTTTTTTAAACACAAACAGAGAGCGTTTTTTTATTTATTTTAGGTACATATACCTTCATATATAATTAGTATATGCAGATATTCGATTGTATTTTTTTCTCACTATTTTTTATTATAGTTTTTTATTTATTTTTTTTTTACTTTTTATAGGTATATCTAATTATATATTATTTTGTTTTTTTTTTTAATTTTTCTGCTTTTTTTATGTTTGTTGTATAAGTTTCAAAAGTCAAATTGCAATGTTTTCTTCAATTTAATGTATCTGCTAAACTGGTTGGTTTCGTTGTGTTGTAAAACTTTGTGCTCAACAATACGAACGACGAATACAATCACAAACAGTAGCAAAACAATAACAAAAGAGATACTCATTTACTCACAACACTCTGCACCAGGGTTGGAAAACTACAATTTGGTTTGGCATCAAATAAATTTTTAAATAGTACACACATACTTGTTTTCGATATCAAAAAATTAATTTCATTAACCAAATTTTTCTTAACATTTAGCTTACTATAAATTTATTATTTTATAGGTTATAAGTTCATTGTGAAAATGAAGGAATACTATAAAAAAAATAATTTATATATTTATACTTATGTATGTATATGTATTTAGACAAAATTAGCTACTCCAAGATTTACAGTATATTTACAAGGATAAAAACAGGATTACGCATTGTGCAAAGTGATTAATATTACAAGTAAAATTTGTAAAACAAGTGAATAAAGTGTATAAATAAATAATAAATAGATAATAATAAATAAACAAATAAATAAAAAATAAATAATTAATAAAAAATAAATAATTAAATATAAAAATAAATAATTAATAAATAAAAAATAAATAAAATTAAAATAAAAAGTTACTACTTTTATTTGTAAACTCAACTTGAAAAAGGTAATTTATAATATAAGCAATATGTTCCATAATATGCTTTAATTACTAAACTATAATGTTTTATTTTTCATTAATTTATAATAATCTCACTGGTTTGCTTTTGACGCTGACATGACGTACATGCGCGGAACGAAAAAATTTTTCACTCGGAAAAGCATTATATTACCTACTTGTCCGGAATTTTATCATTGATAATATTCTTATAAAATTGAGTTAAAATTTCATGCTGATAGATTTTAAGCAGCTCTCAAACAAGCCCTTTTAAAAAACGTTTAGAGACTCATAATTCACTAAAACATTTGTTCAATTCACGACCCCTTGTAACGTACTATTGGTACTATTTTTATATTAAATTTCAATTGTGCATGCTGGTTGATGGTAATTTCCATTAAAATATTTTGTAAAACTCTACAATTTATATGATTTTTAACTTTTTTATTTAGTTTATACAGAGATACAGAAAATAAACAAAAAAAAAATAATAATATAAACCAAAAAAAAATATTTTTGTAGTATATTTTAGCTCCCAAAATAAAGAAATAATTGGTGTCCCAGAATAAAGATATAATGAGTATCCCAAAATTAACGCAAGATTTAAATGGTGTCAGAGAAGGATGACATCAGTTCAAATCATCTGTGGAATTGATTTTTTAGGGTTGCCAACACTTTACTGCACAAACAGCGACATATTAAAATCTTGCATTAATTTTAAGACACCCTTTAAATCTTTCGATAATTTTAGTTAACCTTATAGTTTTATTAGCTCAAATGTTTTGTTGATTTTTTTAACTTTGTTTAAAATAAGTACAAAAATTGTTTAAGTTTTGTAGAAGTAATATTTGATTGACTTTTCCATTCCTGATTTTTTATTTTTGTGATCGATGCAAAATACTATGATTGAGAATATATTTTACTTATTATTTCACTCATTCTATAAATTTTCCTCTGGAAAATAAGTAAGGTGGAGTCCCGTGTAATGTAACAGAAAAAAAATGCAATTAAACTCTTTGAATTCTTTAATAAAATTTTGGCTGTGACTTTAATTTGATGGGACAAACCCATTAGCTTTATTTTGTGTGATAACAATGTGTCAAGTCTACAATCCCATGTAAGTGGATATTTTTTTATTATTATAGTATTAAAACCAGAATTGGGTCCTAATAGCGAAATATGAAAGCGATCGTAATTTTACTCGAACGTTCATGTTTGATGTACTTTTGGTATAGAGATGCTACTAAGAATTTTGATATTACGATCGTGTGCGTACATCATAATTTACGTTTTCTTAGTTAATAAGTTTAACATAAAATTTAAAAAATAAATAATAATTTAATAACAAGCATCAAATTATCTTGAGAATTACAAATTTGTAAAATCAAAATAAAATGCAATCGCATTAACTTTTTCATACCTGGTGGTAATTTTTGTTTTGTGAAATGAAAAGTTTTTTTACAGTAAAAGGTATTATGACAGCCACAACTTTTCATATCACAGCTACATACAACGAGAAGTGACACCATGTTCTGCAGTGTAAAAATAAAAAAAGAGTTACCAGATTAGAGAAAAAAACACTACTTATGTATGTCCCTCTTAAAAAATCTCTACATATGTATGTACAATTATTATTAACTAATAATTATACAATACTAAATAATAATATAAATTTGTTGGCAAAACTAATTATTAATTACAATTTATTTAACTCAGATGTGTTAAACGATTATTATCAATTCAATTCACAAAAATGTTTGTTGTTGTTATTATTGGAAAGCAACTTGGTACAAAATCAAATATAAAGAGGGCTGCCACATTTACATATATAGAAGAAAAAGATTTGTACCATATTAAACTACAAACATAACTTCTTTCTGAAGTGGTTAATCCGATTAACTCCGATTAACAACTGGCTTATTACTTATATAGAAAATCGCGCTGTAAACCAGAAAATAAACTCGTTTATCACGATGAACAAATTATAGCCCGTTTTTTAGATAATTGCAGTAGCTTATGCTGTCATTCCAAATTTCACAATATTGGCGGTTTCTGCCTTAGGAGTGTGAATAATTTCTAAATTATTATTATAGCACTGATCTTGAAAGGTACCCAATAAGAAAAAGTTCAAAGATGTTTAATCGCAGCTCCCAGACATCAAATTGACGAGACGGTAGACAGTTGAAAACAAGATTAACGAACTTCGTGTGTTATATAAAATTTGTTCGACTAGCTGAGTGACATGCTAAAACCAAAGATTATTTAAGTTCACGTTTTTCGTTTTAGTCTGTGGCGCTTACCGTTAAATAAAAAGACAATATTAATTATTGAATTTTTTGATCGGTGTAAACCCCAATCATAGAAGCCGCAACGAAATCGATGGTCGTTTGTCTTCAGTTGATGTCAGTTGAACCTTGTCAATATAAGCACAGTTTAAACATAATATTATTCTCTGACTTTAGAAATAAGTTTGTAATAACTCTCATTGTTGCTTAAGCGTTAAATGACTTATTTTAAAAGTATCAAACTGACTGTATATATTATATATTTAGAAAAAAATCGATCAGTGTCAAAATAACATAAAGACAAAAAAAGTTTATTTGGGTCACCCGCTTTGTGTGTGTTAAGTTGGTAAAAGCTTGCAAAATCAATATGCAATTTTTTTCTGTTTTTTTTTATAATTTAATAAGTTTTTGTCCAGTGTATGTTTTAGATTCGTATTTGCTTTTGCTTTAAAGTTTAAACCACATCAAAGTAAATTTTGAATTTCTAACTTTTGGAGCTTGAGGTAAGTAAGTAAGCATATGGATGTGTGTGTGTGTGTAAACACACTAAATGAACCGGAACTTGTAGTAAAAATGGTATTTGTTGTTTTTATTAAAAAAACAAATGTGTTTATTTTTAAATAATGTCTGAGTTTAGCAAGTCAATTTAATATTTTATAGATTCTTTGATATTATTTTTATTACCTTGCACTTTGCACAATAGATTAATATATTGGATATGCACCACTAAAACTCATTTTGTTAAAAAATATTCAAGCAAATTAAGCACAAATTTTAGGTTAAATTAAAGTTTAAATTATGCTGGATTTAATTGTGTAATTTTTATATGTTTTATTTGATTTGGGGTTACTGAAAGGGATTTCAATAAAATATTAACAGACTAATAGCCCTATTTTCCTTGCCAACTCAACCCAGTTTGAACGTCTGAGAATCAACACAACTCTCGTACAACCAAATTCGTTGTTTTGTATTGTATTGTTTATCAACGTAAAATATCAAGTTTTACAAAAAAGTAGACAAATTCCATAAAAATTTAAGTTTTTTTTTTGGAAATAATTTTCTTGTATGCTTGTTAAAAGAGCGCTTAATTTGTAAAATTTTGTGCATTAGGTAATTCCCAGCAAAAAATGTTTACACTAGTTTAATGTGAATTACATTTTGCATGACTTCTAATTCATAACAGCAAAAGGAGGCTTAAATAATGCAAATAAAAAATGGTTACCTATTTTTGATGTGCTTCAAAATACATGTAAATGCATGCAAAATATCTTAAACAATTCATGTAAACAAACATTATTAACCCATGAAACACGGGGTTCTTTCCTTCTACTATTCATGCGTTCTATTCATTTATTAGAATGAAGTGAATTTTGTAAATATAACTATTCATATAAACACATGCTCTCCAACAACACGTTAATGTTAAAGTTATGCATGTTTCAACTAAATTAAATCATTTTATCATGGGTTGAACTCATGCATTCACTATTCTTTTGCATGTCTTTTTTTGCTGGGTTATATTAACTATTTTTTTATTTCTACAAAAAAAAAATTATAAAATATAAAAATATATAAAAACATTTATAAATTTTATCAGAGCATAGAAAAATATTGTTTATTATCAAAAAACTATCAAAAAAAGTATTAAAAAATGCCCTAAAAATTTTTTTCTAAAAATTTCCTAAAAAAATAAAAATTTTGCATTTGGAAAAGAAAAAAAAATATAAAAAGAACCATCCCTGAATTAAAAAATTTTTATTAGGATTCGAATGCAAAAATAATAAACAGAGTATACAATGTAGGTTTGTAATGGAACAACTTTTTCTCACTCTCTTTCCTTGTGATAACCTTAAATGCGCTGTATGCTCTGTTTGGTAATGCGCGTACCATGGATGTTATTATTTTTCTATTTTTTTTGCTTTCCTTCTATTGCAATTATAATTAAATTGAAAAGCTTAAGAAACCCCAGTGTTAAATTGTCGAAAAGCAAAAAAAAAAGAAAAGAAAATTTGCTTACAATTAAACTTTTCTAAAAGAAAAACACTTGCTTATCATTACTTTTTATTATTACTGTTGATGATTTTTGTTGTTTTTGTTTTTGATGTTTTCTATAAGAAAGATTTCTCTTCTTAAAAAAAAAAATAAAAGTAATTAAGAGAAAAACAGCACAGATTTTAAGTTGAATAAACGAAGATTACATTAAAGAAAATATTTAAATTTAAAGAACGTAGCCACTGCTTAATGTTTTAGAGAAAATTATGATATTATAAAAATTGTACAAAAAACGGTAACCGTTTTAGAATTTCCTTAAGAACATATAAAACTTCCTTAAGAAAAGTTAAGTAATTGTCTTTAGAAGGTTTCACCCGTTTATATTGCAAAAAAAAGTTTATACGTTGTAAAAACTTCTCAAGAAAACTTTAAGCGTTGTACAACTCCAAAAAAAGAAATCTTTGTGTTGTAAAATTTCTAATACAAATCTACATACATAAGTATATTGTAAAATTTTCTAAAGTAAAGAAATTTAATTAGCTACACAAAAAATTCTTAAAACTGTCTATCTAACTTTATTAAAAATGTTCGATTTGTTCTGAAAGTTTTAAGACAATTTATGTGTTTCCATTTTTTTTTTGGAAAACTTTATCCATTTTAAAATTTTCTATACAAAATGTTTCAATTTAAAAACTTTTTATAGAAAACCTTATTGATTTAAAAAACCTTTTTAGAAATTTTATACGTTTAAACATTTTTTATTAAAAATTGTAATTCTTTAAACACTTTCTAAAAAAACTCGGCGTAAATAATTTTTATAGAAACATTTAGGTTAGGTTAGGTTAGGTAGAACAGGCAGCTGTTGTGCAGCTCACTTGGGTCCATTATATTGATCCCTCTGTGATACCTGAATAGAAAAGTAAGAATAGAAAAGAGAGAAGAGAAGCAGACAATTCCAGAGTCTCTGGCGGGAATCGAACTCGCAACCCACAAACTAGCAGAACAGCACACTGCTGACTAGTCCATCGGGGCACCCATATAAACATTTAATTTCCGGGAAAATTTTGTATGAAAAACTTTATTCGTTTTAGACTTTCTATAATAATTTTTTCCGTTTAAATAATTTTTGTAGAAAGATTTAAAAATTTTTTATAGAAAATTTTATCCATATTTTTAAATGTTTTTATATAAAAGTTAATCCGTTAAAAAACTTGCTGCCGTATTTATAAAAAATATTTTAGGTTTATTAAAGGGTTATTTTACAAATATCTGTGCAACATCTGTCAATAAGCCTTTCATAAACCTAAAATATTTTTTATGAATATGGCAGGTAGTATATAGGGCTTAAACCATTGAACATTTTCTCAAGAAAACTTCTAACATCAAGTTTTTTGCCCAACTTAATTTGAAATTTCTTTGTTTCATTGTTTGACAAATTCAGCCCTGGAGAAGTATTTAATTAAGCAACAAGTGGTTGTTGATAAGCCACAATGGTGTGATTTATGGGCTGACGGCGTCATCGGGCCGTACTTATTCGAAAATGAGGTCGGCCAAGCGCAGTTACCGTGAATTGTGTTCGCTATTGCGAGATGAAAAGACTTCTTATGGCCAGAAATTGAGGATAAGGACATGGACGATATGTGCTTTCAACAGGATGCTGCCAATTAACTACCACACAGCCAACGAAACAATGGCTTTTTTGCGCGAGAAATTTAATGGCCTTGTTTTTTACGTCGTGGCGATATTTATTGGCCGCCACGATCATGTGATTTAAACGAAAAACTTTACGCCAATAAGTTAAGAACAATTCAAGAGCTAAAGTATGAGATAATTTGGCACATAAAATACATTTATTCTCAATTATGTCTCAGTGTTATTGAAAATACGGATCATCGGATGTTGTATGAAGTATGAAGCCATATCTGTGGCTTGAAGCTAAAAGGGACCAATGTCACTTTTTTGCTCTTTTAAGTTAATCATTGCATTAGGTTTGTTTTCTTGCTCTAATTATGGTAAAACAGCTAAAGTCATACTTAACCCAGAACAGCTTCATAAATAAAATGCTGGCCAATGTCACTATGAAAGCATCTATAAAAGTTAAAGTTCAATTCCAATTTTCTCAAAAGTAAATATTTTGACATTCGCTCTTTTAGCTTCAAGTCACAGATATATGACTGCCATAGCTTCTTCTATCATAATAAAAAATATTGGCATAATTCTATAAAAAATTTTGTTTTGTTTAAATTAACATCGTGCGTTTGACCATCCCGTAGTAAGTACTTAAGTAGTTAGTTTACCAGTCTAGGGGTTAAACTACGGCGATAATAAAAAACGTTAATCTGTCCGGTTAAAATTAAGTTGAAATATATAAGTTGTAATTATGTATATCGTAACGTTAAATTTTCTATAGAAAACTTAATGCAATGTTTAATTTTCTGTTGTAGTGTTGCCATATAATTTCAACTCTTTCCCATAAAAATATTATAAAATCACAACATACCCAATTTTACTCCCTAATTTTGTGCCTAAAATTCGCCACGCAAATAAAAAAAAACACTGTAAATCTAGGGGGAACCCCCTAACCTGGCAGAACTGCCCTATAGATTTGCTTGTTCGCGAATTTTCTATGGCAAACTTTAACTTTTATACAATTTACTAGTAAAAAGAGGGTTATACCAACACCAAATTTTTTTGTCTTTACAAATTTTTTTATAATAAAATTTTTACTTACACACATTTAGTGGCAACTAATTATTTTTATCTGCGAATATGAAGATGTGATACTACTATTATTCTATAAAGCCAATTTAAATAAAAAATTAGTAAAGATTTCTTTATATTGACCGCCATAATCGGCTAATGTAAGTCAAAAGTTGGACTATTACAGTTTCTATGGGGATAGGGTTGCCATTTCTTTTTTAAAAAAAAGGGGACGCCAGCATAAAAAATGTAGGACATTTGCCAAAAAAAAAGAGGACACATTTAAAAAAAATTAAATTTGATCAAATTTACGACGCTATTTAAAATACAAAAACAAAATTTGTTTTTACGAAAAAACTTAGTTAACAAAAATACAAACTGATCATATCATTCTGATTTAATGGTTGAAAATAAAAACAAAAAAAAACAACAAAAATTCATTGCATTCATTATCGGGAATGTACACTTTTAAAAATTTTACATATATTTTTCAACATTTCCAATTTGAGCCAATATATTATTATCGCATCTCTTCAAATATTTGTAAAACTCTTGGCAATCCATATCAAAATTATATACCCTTAATATATTTTTTGTTCAAGACTTTCTTCTATATCTGAAAAACAAACTTTATGAAAAACACACAGCTGACAAGCAGACGCCTTTTAAAATAAAAGACAAGTTAAAATAGGCCACTTCGATAAATAGCGACAATTAAGGATAATAAAACTAATTTTGTACAAAGAGAAGTTTTAAAATTGTACTTTTTCAAAACTAATTGTACGAGCACCTAGATCTTTTTTTTTATACATTTTGTGACCTGTGATTTGAAGTTTAAATGTAAGAACAAAACTTCAGAGAAGGTGCAAAAAGCCGGACAACCCGGGACATTTGCTAAAAAAGAAGTAGGACTGCCCCGGATGCCTTAAAAAAGAGGACGGTGTCCGGGGAAAAGAGGACGGATGGCATATATGGGGAAAACATAGATTTTTAACAAACTCTACATGCACCGACCTGTCATTAATATAATATGGTCACCACTAAAGCGGCTTTTAGACGGTATATATTTTACATATGACTTGTCACTTTTGCGATCCATACGTAATGGCGTATGTCTGTTAGATTGTCACTTTACAGACGATTTATAATTTTTGCATTCACACGTACATACATATATGTATAACATAATCTCTTTTTGCTTACAATAACTAATTTTGTATGCGATTTTTGTATTATCAACTTTTAATATAATTTTTTTTATGTTTTGTATGAAATTTTTGTTAAAAATAATTTTTATATATTATTAAAAATATTACAATAAAACTTATTTTTTGTTTTGTTTTTGAATAAGCAAGAAAATCTAAGAACTACTAAATGACACTTGATGTCAGATGCTTTGTAATGTCAAAATAGAACACATTCTAATTATAATTTTGTCAATTAACTTTTATGTATGTGTTTTACACAATGATGTTTCAATGTGTTCACACGACATGTATCAATTTACCAGTGGAAAATTTCACAAATCAAACGTAAAATACATGTTGTCTAAAAGCACTTTAACAAACGACTGTCAGGTGACATTAAGAACATAATCATTTCATTACAAAATAATAGCTTTAACATAAATAAAAAATTTAGAAATAATAAAGTAAAAAGGAAAGTAAAAGCAACTTATTATCTCAATACAAAAAATTTAACTCCCACTAGAATTGAATATTATAAAATATTCAACATAAATGTTAAAAGACACATTTCGTATTGAGCTTTTTGTAGGGTGACATTTAAATATTAAGTCATACACTTTATAAATGCATTTAAACGCTCTTGTGGTGTGTGTATTCTTAAAAGGGGGCACAACGTTCAAACAAGTATGGGAACGTGGATGACCACCAGTGAAACAAAATACATACATATGTATGTATGTATGTGTATGTACATACAAAGATAAAAAGCAAACATTAATTTAAAAAAATCTCACTTGGAGATACTTTTTTAAAAATGTTTATAATTTCTTTTTTTAAATTTATACCCACCAAAAAAACTATGACAAAACAAGTAACAGTGCTATATTCGGCCGTGCCGAATCTTATATACCCTTCACAACGTGTAGTCATGCAATAACAATTGTTTGTATAACCATTCATCTCATATAAAATACGTACATATGTATATACTGGTTAGAATAAAAGTGGCATCGAATCCCAGCTGAGCCAAAAAAATTTTATTTTATTTTATTTAATATATTATTTAAATTTTGTTATTATTTTTTTATATTTTTTTTTTAATTTTTTTAAAAAAATTTTTTAAAACAATTTTTAAAAATTTTTAAAAATTTTTTTTTTTAATTATTTTAAAATTTTTTTTTTTTGTAATTTTTTTTATTTTTTTTTTTTATTTTTAATATTTTTTCTTTTTGTAATTTTTTCTTTTTTTGTATGGTTTTTACATATATTTATGTATGTATGTTGTTGTTGTAATTGTGTAAAAAACGAGGTGGTCGTGGTTTTTTGCTCATATCTCAGAAAGTTATTGGGCGATTTTGCTGAATTTCAATAGCGATTCATTCCTGAATATTTCCAAGAGATTGATACCATATAGAGATCTGAGGAACATATAGTTGCTTCTAAAAGTTGATTTCAACCAACACACGGACAGACGGGCAGACGGACAGACGGTCAGGGCTTAATCGACTCCTCTATTCATAAGCTTTCAGAAAATATATACTTTATGGGGTCGGAAATGAAAATTGTAGAAATTACAAACGGAATGACAAAGCTATATATACCCTTGTGCACCACAGGTGAAAGGTATAAAAATGACTGGTGACGAAGTGATTAAATTTTTGTGAAAATATATAATGATTTTAACATAAGCGTGTCATTGCAGATCATGTGTTTACATGAATATGTATATTAATGAACTGCACTCCATTATAATAAGTGCATAGAACTCATGAATATTTGGTGAAAGGAATCCGATGTTTCATGGGTTGATTTTGTTTACATAAATTGTTTAAGATATTTTTTATGATGTTGCATTAATTTTTAAGTACATCATTAATGACAATTTATTTCGCATTTTGGGAGTCATTTATAATTAATGTTTTTAAAATATTGATTTAGAAGTCTTGAAATTGAAATTCACTTTGTACTACTTTCAATTTTTTTGCTGGGTATGTACATATGCTTGTAAGTAATACTAGTATATGTAAAATTAACATTACAGCACTCGTACTACATACTAAACATGTTTATGAATATAATAGGGTTTGCATTCGTGGAATTTCAAATTGTGTTATTTAATTAATTAATTTATTTATTACAATAATATTACAAACTATATTATAAATTAATTAATCGAGTGAAGTAACAAAGACAATCTGCCCGTTGTAGTGTAACAGCCTGGTGTCAGTGGTGGAAATTGAATCCAAACCCCCCAGACTAGCGAACTAACACAATACTGACTAAAAAATTATCTTCAAATATGTAATACAATAATTTTGTTACGTTTATAGTGCTATTCTTGATTTCTAGATAATTTTCCCCTATTATTGTGTGTATGTACAGATTATAAATCTTTAAATATTAATGCGAAAAAATAAGTAATACATACTCTATGCATACATTTCCATCACTGTGTTGTAAACAGCTGTTTTATTTTCATAACAAAAAAAAAAAAAAAACAAGACAAACAAGATAAGATAAAACGAAGTAAATTGTTTAAAAACAATTCTTCTAAATCCATTGAACTTTAAATTTATTTAACACAAGCTTGTTTGAAAAATATTATTAAATTGCTTATGTACACATACTAATGCTGTTCTGTTTATGTATGTCAAAAACACATGTCACGTTTTTAAATGTTCTATAATTGCACCAACATGCTTACAGTACATTATATTACTGTACGGATTCAGCAAGGCTCGGCTAACGAGACCTTTACACATTTTTTTTATAACAAATTTTTTTAGCTGATTAATTACATCACGATACAAATCTAATAACTGAACCAGTAGCCTGTATTTGACAGGCAAAACTGAAAAATGAAAATATGTATAAAAAGTATCAATCTTTCTACTTCAGTCTTGCCTCTTTTCCAGTTACCAAAGATTCAAGTTTACTATCAATTATACAAAACTTTTGAGTTACATAAAAGCTTTTTAAAATTCTGGGGATTTTTAAAAATAATTTGAAAAAAAATCATATTTTTAATTAAAAACCCTGAATATGAACTGCGTTTAATATGAATTATTTAAAAAACAACCTAATATAGTCGCCGGACGTTATGCACAAAGACACTCTTTAACAGTCGTTTGTCATATCAAATGCTGATATAGAAATCTATATCCAGATCTTATTTAAATTACATACGTTTTTGTAGACGTTTTCTATTTGTTGATTTCTGAATTCAACTTAACCAAACAAATTTTAATGCAAATCTGTGCACATACATTTTGTAATTTGTAATTGTTTTTTTTTTTTTTTTGTTCTTTTTAATTTTCTTTTGTTTAAATTGTTTACAATCGTATTATCGATTGTCTTCCGGGTTAAGTGGGTTTGGTAGTGGAATATGTATGTGTAGTGTATGTATTTAAAAACAACAACACCAAACACTTTTTCAATATAACTCACTCACTTGTACTATGCATATGTATGTATGTACTTATATACATATATAATTTTTTGACATACACATAATAGAACATTGAAATAAGACCTAAATTTTGACGAAACCCCCTCTCCCCACAACAACAAGTACCAAATGTACATGTATAAGAAGAATAAAAGACAAAAAAAAATTGAAAACATAACCTTGTCCTAATTAAAAAATTGTGCAATAAAATCAAAACAAACAAAAAAATCGACAACAGCAACAACAAGCAATTCGTAGATGAGAGAGTTTTAGAATAAAAATTTGAGACTTGCTTACAGCAAAACTTAATAGAAGTAGTTTAAAATTAAGTGATATTTTTTTATGACTTCTTTGGCATGACTTTTTTCTAGATGTGTTTTAAATAAATTGCAAATAAAATATTTTTCCCCTATACATTAATATACAAATATAGAATGTTCTTTTGGTAGGAATAGAAATTTTTTTTAAATATAAGTTAAACAACAAATTCAATGGAATGATCAAAAATTTTTGTTTAATTAGCTCACAATTTTTATAGTATTTAATATTGTATTTAAAAATAATCTCTGGCATATGGCCTTACGGACTGCGTCTTAGGAACGTCATCCTGGCGAGCATTACCCGGTCTTAGTTCATCAAAAATTGCGTCAAATGTTGGCTTCTAAATGTATATTCGTTGCTGTTTAACCACCATAGACCAGAGATTTGACGTACCCCTTTAAAAATTATTCCAAAGGTTTCTTAAGATAATTCGGTTACCAAACGTTTGGCTCAACAAAGTGTTGGTTGATTTGCAATGAAATGGGGAATAAAAACTACGAATTCCGCATATTGCATATTACATGCTAAGATGCACGATTACGTAAACTGGACGAAGTGTTGTCGAATAAAGCACAAAAAAAAAAAATATAATGATTTGCAAATGTTTCTATGGTGTTAACCTTTGCACGATGATTTGCTGCAATCTAGCAAACTGACGTTCCTATAGTGACATTTTTGACATTTTTGGCAATACTTTTTGACATACGAATGCTATTTTTATTGTTTACAGTAATTTAAAAAAAAAGTCACCCAAAATATTTTTTAAAATGTATTTTAGTGCTATTATTTAGTACAACTTTCGATGCGGATAAAAAAAGAGTGCAATAAAGGACCAATGCTTATCGTTTGTTTACTGAATTCAATCGTAGTTCAATCAAAGACGAGTTTCGTAAAGGTCGTTCAAAATCGGCTATTTTGAAAAACATTAATGCTGTGCATGAAATGATACTGCAAGATCGTCATGTATGTAACTTATTGTGAGATTGAGTCAACCTTTAATACTAGTGGCCCTAGCATACATTCAATATTTGGCTGTAAAAAAAAATTTGTTCGCGTTGGATTCCCCATAATTTGACAATCGCTCAAAAAAAGGATCGTGTCAATTTCTCAATAAATCGCAGTGCTTCAAAACATGTGTATAACAGGTGACAGGTGCCAAATCAAAAGCCCATAAGTAAGTATCAGTCGATTGTATGAGTCTTCCAAGACGAGCAAACCCCTACAAAATCATTCGGGCTCGAAGCACTTCAAAGCAAATGGCGGAATATATTTTCAGAAAAATTGGACCTGTCTCAACCGTACCAATGGTGAAACGTAGAACGGTGACTTTTGAATGGTACAGAACCATTTGCTTGTCAGAAGTTTTTGGAGAAATAGGAAAAACCAACCTCCAAAGACGGATTATTCTTCACCATGACAACACCAGCTCGCACACATCAGCTTCGACAAAGAACTTTTTATGCACTCAAAGCAAGTCATTAATAAAGAGTCATCCGCCGTATAGTCCAAAATTAGTACCCAGTGACTTACATATTTTTATTTTCGAATATTAAAAAAAACAATAAAGCCATTTTTGATGATAAATATTTGTTGTCTCTAATCTCTAAATATAAAAGACAACGAAATATATAGGAAAATGTACATGCACAAGAGAATAGTTATGCAGTAGCAGCAAGTGATGTTCCAAATCTATCGATTTCACACCAGTCTTAACAATTTGATCTTTTTTTTATTAATACTTAATACGATTAATTTTATTTAAAAGGTGAAGTAGTGATTCAATAACGAATATTTTTAGTTTTTGACGATAACTAATTGATAACAAATTGATAACTAATTGATTACAAATAATCAGAATTATTTTAGTTAACTATAAAATAGCCCAACTTCTTTGAAAGATTACTTTTGATTCCTTTTGATTATTCTGAAAGTCTATGGTATTGGATCAAAAAGAACCAAAATATTCTTTGCAAGTACATAGTGGGATTATTTTGTAGTAACTTTGTATAATCTGGCTTATTTGTAGATTATTTTTAATCGTTATCAATTAGAAATCATAAAGTGTTTATTAGATAGACAGACAAATAATCAGTAAAGTATTGTAATTCACTACTTATCATAATCGCAATTTAACAGCACTACAAGTTAATTATAACATTATAAATATTATGAAATATGCGAGATTATTGGCTAGCAATCTATGAACTTTTCCATATTTCTGGCAATATATGGATTCCACGACAAAATGACTGCTAATCTTTTGAGGTCTAAAAAACTTAAGCCAATTTCGGATAGCATATTTTGAAATGAAGCGTAGCGTAGCGGGAAAATGCTGGTTTATAAGGCGGGTAAGTCAAAACCTCCTAAATAGTTTTTAGTAGATATTGCAACATGTGGCCGAGGGTTGTAATGATAAAATAATAACGGTTTATGGACAATTTTTCGGACAATTATCGCTTTATACGAAGCAGTTGCGTTCGGTACAGGTAGAATTACTTTTATTATGATTCTACCTTAAAAATTTGACTTTGGTGACGATTCATATGGTTGGCCAGGCATTACACACAATTTCTTACGCGTCTACTTATTGTAATGAATCCATTTGGACATGCAAAATCGTCTTTCAAAGTCTCTTGGCCTCAATTTGTATGGTACTCAATTTCGCAGTTTTTAATGATTCCTTCTCCTAATGCATTTTTCAGCCATTAAATCGCAACGATGATTATTTTTAACTAATCATAAAGATATTGGGACTTTATATTTTATAATTGGTACTTCTTTAAGAATTTTAATTTGATTCCTTCTCTTGTTAAGCTTGCAACAATCTTCATTGAGTCATTTGTGTAATTTTTGATATACAAATTTATTTTGGCATGCCTGAGCGATCTTTGTCGTCCATTCAAAATTCAAAATCTTTTGCACGTAAAAGCTGATGGAACACATTCACCATAAGCTGGACAGGATAGCTGGATTATTTTTCAACCTGTTGTAACGAAATCCGGTCTATAATTTTTACTTTCTATTTGTGCAATACGTCTGCCCCCTCTCCCGAGGATTTAAAAAATTAGATATTTATTATACATATTAAATTAACTCAGTTTAAGATTTTAACTAAAATACTGCCACACCCAAACAAAAATTTTAAAGTCCAGAACGTCGATGTGAAAGATAAGGGATATTGAAAGAAATATTTTCCCAATTCACAACCTATTGTAAAAGTGGTACGTTAAAGTAGTTGTACACATTTTGTTGATAATTTCTCCATTGATTTTTTGTACTGATAAATACATCATAGCTGAAAAAGTAAGTATTACCGTCGTTTTTTTTTAATATGTAGAAGTGATTTCTAACAACCTACGACAGGTTGTGAATCAAGGCATATTTATTCATCAGGTTATCACAGATCGAAGAGAACTTTTGTTGTTTATTTTTTTATATATATGTATAAAGTGTGAAAAAAATATTTTTTATCTATGAACTTTACAGCTGAAATTTTAAATAAGTAAAGAAAAAAATAATCAGCTGACGAATCGAGACTACGTGATGAATAAATACGCCTTCGTTGTGAATTAAGCAATTATGGTTTTCTGTCAAAATAAATTTTTATAATAATTTTCTCTCGAACACATATAAAATGTTCATTGTCCAATGTCCAAGTACAAGAAAGTAGAAAAGAAGAATAAATATAAAAAGCGTAGGGATATAAAAGCTTTAAGAATATTGGGATTAAGAACATGAGAAAAACTTCTTTTAAAAATTGTTAAATAAATGCTATACTTCCCGAATACTTTTAGCATTTAATTGCAAGTTAAATAAGAATGTTTCATTCACCACCCACCCATTGTATTTTATATTTTTTTTTAAATACAGGGGAAAAATAAGGGCATTCGAATATGCCCCCAGTTTTAGTTTATTTACTTGAAAATACAATTTTTGTTGTATGTTGTATCGTTAAACGTCATATGTTATAAAACAGCAACGGTCTCATTTATATTTATTTTTATAAATATTTAAGACAGCAAACTAATACAAAAATCTAGAATGGAAAAGTCCAAATTTACATCAAGAGAGTTAAACAAAATTTTAAATAATTTTTAATAAATTTTTTTACTTTAAAAAAATGGAAAAAAAAATTGCTAAATAATTTATTTTTATTTTTTTTTTTGTATTTTAATTTTATGAACTTTTTTCTATTTGTATTATATTTAAATTTTACATTTTTACTGCCGTATTCACAAAAAATATTTTAGGTTTATTGAATGCTTATTTGACAAATTTCTATGCAACATCTGTCAAATAAGCTTTTAATAAACCTAAAATATTTTTTATGAATACAGCAGTTAGGCTATAAGTTCAATGCGATAATGACAAGAATATCAAGGAAAAATTAGTCATTCGATACTAGCTGAGTGGAATGTATTTTCGAAACCAGCTACCAGCTTTTTATATTTTCAAGTGTTAAGAAATTAATCAGAAATAAGTGGCGATAATATTTTTATGCAAGATGAGTACCATTATTTGTTTCCAAAACATCATTAAAATATTATTAGAACAAAAATTTAAATTTTTATATTTTTTCAGAAACGAATAAAATAAGCTATAAATCATAAAAATCGGTTGATAATTGTTGATTTTATTTACGTGTAAGTAAAGACGCCTATTTTACACACGATCAAGTAAAGACACCTTTTGTTATTGTTTATAACAACCCTGCTATGTCAATGAATATAAACGATTTTATTTCACTCGGAATGCAGAACATGGACAAGTATAACATGAGAGCATAGTATGTGAATGTCTCAATTGTAAACCCTCTAACCCTTAATATCGATTAGTTGAGTGTGTCAATTTATCCCTCCGTAAATTTATGTTATTTTTTCTATCACAATTATATGAAAAACAATGCTTTAGATAATTACTCAGTCATGCCAAAGATTTGTCTACCCTACACCAGCATAGCTAGGAGGAATTTTTTTCGCTTATTTTATAACACTCAAAAATAATTTCATATTTATATTTTAGTACACGTAAAGGCTATAAAACGAAGACCCTACATTCGTCTACATTCGTCTACTTGTCTCTTATTGTCTATGAAAGCCTGGGCATGAAAGTATGGATTGCAGTTTTTAAAAAATCTCAGTAACTCAAGATGAATATAATTAACGATAGAAATATCCTCACCAAATTACACCCTTAAACTTTAACATTATTTAATTATTTTAAAAATTTGCTGACTTCGAATATGCAATAGAAATTAACTAAAAATAATTTTATATTTTACACAAATAGATTTTGTGGTGTAGGGTGTAATTTGGTCGCGCTTTACCGACTATAACTTTCTTGTTCATGTGTTTTTTTTATTTATTTACTTAATCGTTCAACATTTAAATCAAAAATAAACAACAACAAAAAAAACCAAAAAAAAATATAACAAAATAATAACATTTTTGAAGACAAAGGGTAATGGTCGAAGCCGATGTTTATCACGTTTAAAAGGGGGGCCTCACGAAGTACGTGCATGTGGAAAAGTGTTTTAGTGAAATATACAAAAAAAAAAGTAATAATAAATTACGTTTTAACAATAAAAGTATGTAGAAGTAATAATAATCTGTATATTAACAATGACATAAATTGTGTGTTGTTTCTGTAAAAAGGTTAACAATTTTGTAATAAATGAGAAAAATGTTCGATGATTTTTTAAGCACAAAACAAAGAAGTTTTGAAAAATTCTCTTTAAATAAAGAATTTTGGTATGATTCTGTATGGAGAAATTAAGAAAATATGCATATAAATGAAAATTTTTAATAAAATTTATATAAATGTACGATTTTCTTTTTAAATTTTCTTTTATTATTGTTTAAAATAATTGCAATACTTTCCCAAAATTATAACAAAAAATGTATGTATTAATGAAGGTATGCATGTTTGAATAAATTTGCCTTGCATGTAAGTATTAAAAAAAAAAAAATATCAATAAGTTTTTATAAAAAAAATTTATAAAGTTTTTCTTCTTTATAGCCTTCAACAGTGGTGCCAACGGTATAAGTATTCCATTTGTAATTTCTACATTGTTTATTTCCGACTCCATAGAGTATAGATTTCCGACCCCATTAAGAATATATTTATAAAATATAATTTTTCAGATTATTCTTTCATTTATCACAATTAAAAATTCTTTGTAACAATAAAGAATGTCAATATGAACTCAAGCCTGATTAAAATTTAAATATTAATTTATTTTCTGAAAGCTTATGAATAGGAAAATCGGTTAAAAGATATCCATCTATGCGTGTGTTGGCCGAAAATAGCTTTTGGATGCTCTCACATGTTGCACAGACCTGTAGGTAGCATTAATCTTTTACAAATTTTCGGGAATGAATCGCTTTTGAAATGCATTACAATCACTTGAAAAGATATAAACACCTAATTACGACAAATTAACATTTTCAGCCCTAGGATAATTTGTAGAAACTTTTGTTACTATTTATACGTATGATATGGATCTGAGGCAATTCGTGAAAATTTGCTCAAATCAGACACTAGTCGAAACAGTTATAGGTAAAAATTACTTGAAAAATTCTATTTTATATGTATATAGTACTAACTTTCTTAAGTTCCTAATTAATTTTTGAACACGCTAAAGACAACAAAAGCCCAGCCGTAGTCTCGAAAAATATTTCTGAGAAAAACTAACGAGTCGGTTTGAAACCAACTGAGATATAAGCACCAAAATACAACTGCTTCAGTGGTTTTCTTGACATTTACAAACGCAAATCGATTTTTATTGCCTTGGGAGAACTGAAAGGCTCAATATGGTTATTAGATGAAAGAACTTGGTCAGCACAATATAATACACCATAAAAAAATTATAAGGGTCGCCACTACGAAATGACGCACAATAAATTTATATAAAGGTTAAATCTAGTCATTAAGTTTACCTCCTTCAACCCCCTTAATATTTAAATTAAATGAAAGGTTTGACCAGAAGAATACAGTAAATACAGTAAACTATGATGAAGTTAAATATAAAGGCGTTCTAATAAAATGTCGAATATATGGGTTAAACATAGTAATTACGGATGTGTCCCCTTTAAGTCTCACAATAATGGTA
Organism: Phyto melanocephala; assembly: GCA_941918925.1. NCBI lineage: Eukaryota > Metazoa > Arthropoda > Insecta > Diptera > Rhinophoridae > Phyto > Phyto melanocephala. The sequence continues at coordinate 111,828,076 of OW799237.1, forward strand.
GCAAATGAAAGGAATTGACAGGTGAAAGACAGTAAACTATAAAAAAACTATGTAAATTTCAAAATGGCGTCTACAACAAAACGACACATATTTTTTTTTCTTAACCCCTTATAAATATGGGTTCTATGTAAGAGGGCTTGGTCAGTAGAATACAGCTAACTATATAAAAATTCAATATCAAAGACGATGACGGAAATAATAAAGCAAAATAGCGTATTTATTTTAAATCTGAGCTAAGCAAAGCTATGATGTTGTCACTACACCTAAGTCTATAATGGTGAAGCGTATTATGAGATTGAAGTCATATACATATAACAATTTACTTTTGATTACGCTTACGGGCATTTAAATTAACCTCTACGCTAACATGAGTGTGAATAATTTAGATCAATGGGGACCCATACTTAATACACTATACTCCACTTTACAATATCGACGTATTCAATTGGTTTAACTAATGCTACAAAAAAAGTGATCTCCTAAATACAAAAACACTGTAAAGTTAAAAAAAAAAAATATTAAAAACTTTGCTTCCTAATATTGTCTTAAAATTTTGTATTTATGCATTATTTATAATTTTTTAAATACCTTCTTTGGAAATATTTAGATAAAAAAATTTTAAATTTTTATTTTTATAAAATTAACAAAAAAAGAAAACGAAATAATTGCCAAGTTCAATATTGCTTTAAATTAATTAAGAAAAGCGATGGCCAAATTTTGACACTATTCACAATAAAGTAGAGAGCTATCAGTACTTCAATACCTTTGGAATTTTTATATGACCATTTAACAACAATGAACTTACAAATTTATGTCTTAGTTACAAATTCATGTAGAAGTTTAAAGTTTATTGACCTTTTTTGGTGGAATTATTTATCTAAACATATACATATGTACATGTTTCCTAAACAAAGAAATTGGTCTTTCTTCTGCTCAAACAATGTAAAATATTATTTTTAAAAAAAGTTAACAAAAATCCCTCAACAAAGGATAGTACAAACGAAGGGATGAAATACAAAAATTAGGATGTATGTATGATTGAAGTTTGAAAGATACATAGATATATAATATGATAGGATGTTGGAGATAAAGTGCATTCACTTAGTTCTTCATAATTAACTGTTAATTTCGCAAACTGTCATTCACTTGCAATTTCGTAAATACAACAAATGTTATACGATAATTAAGAGCAAAGCTATGATCTTGGAAAATTGCAACAAAGATTTTATTTGTTTTTGCAGTCGTTTACATTTAGCATAAAAGGGTTGGAACAAAGGAAATTTAAAATTTAAACTGTTCATAAGTACTTCAGAAAATGTAGACAAAAAGACATAAAGAACTTCATCTATGTACATACTTTTATAAAATGGCAATATGTACAATATTGTGTATTAAAAGTATTTCATAAAAATAAACTCTCTATGTCCTTTATAGAATCGTTAACATTTGAACATGTGATGATCTTTAGCAAAGTTGTTGTGTATGAGCCCACAAAGATCTCTATGATGAAACGATCATAATTCGACAGATGGCGTCACTGTCTTTCCAATGAATTTCATATATTGTCGTGACAGTTCATGCTGATTTGAATTGAAACAAAAACAGCGAACGGATAATGACGTTTCGAGTTGTGGTGACATAAGAATTTATGTAAATTCTGTAAGTTATGTTCGTTAGATATAAAATATAATAAAGGTTTGTATGTTTGGTTGTTTAGACGTTCGAATATTTTATACTCAATCACGCAAAAACGGCTGAACAGAACTAAATGAAATTTGGCACACAGATAGACAACAACAACCTTGATTAACACTTAGGCTACCGTTTACCACGATAATCTAACGGATTCACAGAAATATGCAATATAGGTATATACTTTTTGTATTTATTAAGTCGGTTGTTAAAGGGTTTCGAATGACCAAAATTTCCACGTATTGGCGAAAAAATATATTTTGTCTTAAATATTTTCATAAAATCCTATCCCACTAATATATCAAAAGGAATGGTTGTATGGTTGTATGTTTAAATGTTTTGTTATTTTTACTCAAACACGCAAAAAATTATTTAACGAATTTAAATAAAATTTGCCGCACATATAGATAACAACCTAAATTATTACATGAAGAGGCTACCTTTTATGCCAATAACTACGCAGACGAATTCGCGGTAGGTTAGTATTAAATAAAGGTAAAAAGATTCCGAAAATAAATATTTTTTAAAAAATGCCACCAAGTTTTTTAAACAAATTTTGTTATTATTAAATAAAAAATCTCTCAGGGCATTTTATTATGTTAATAAAATCATTAAATTCAAAAAAAAAAAATTAATTTTTGTAAGAAGACGTATTTGAACACAAGAGGAGAGAATTATAAATAAAATACACGATTTTGCAGTTTTGGTTAGATAGAGCAGTTTGCATTTTCTGTGACGATATATATATATAGAGAAATACCATTGTATCACTAGATAACGTTTCGATCTAGTCAATGATTCTTTTTTACTGTATTTTTAATTATTAAGATAAGGTTTGTCGAAAAAAAAAATGGATAAGTTGGGCGTGGCATCTCTTGCAAGAAAATACAATTGAAGCGATCTTTTAATATACATACACATATGTAAATGTATTTAAATTAAATTAATTATAAAATGCATAGCATTCTATAAAGGGCTGTAATATGTTGGTCATAGATTAATTTGAAAAAAAAGTGTTGCTGAAGCTATCCAATTGCTCAACAAGTCAACAAGGAACCGAAATTAATGTCGAGTAGATAGTTTGTACGTTTTAATCAAAAAGAGTTTGAAAGAGCTATTCAAGCAGTAATTTTAAAAAGCAAAGAAGTTTGATACCATACGAATTAAAATCGAGAGACAATGAAAAACGATTTCGAAAATTATGTCCGAAATTATGCTTTAGCGCTATAATAGAAAATAATTTTTGAACCATATTATTAAAAACAAGTAACAGTGCTATATTCGGCCGTGCCGAATCACAACGTGTAGTCATGCAATAACAATTGTTTGTATCACCATTCATCTCATATAAAATACGTATGTATGTACATATGTATGTACATGTAAAAAACATTAAAAAAAAAATTACAAAAAAAAATATATTAAAAAAAAATTTAAAAAAAATTTTTTTAAAAAAATGTTTTAAAAAAATATAAAAAAAATAATAAAATATAAATAATATATTAAATAAAATAAAATTAAATATTTTTGGCTCAGCTGGCATCCGATGCCACGTTTACTTTAACCAATATGTATGTAGGTTGTTGTTGTAATTGTGAATAAAACGAGGTGGTCGTGGTTTTTTGCTCATATTTCAGAAAGTTATGGGGCGATTGTGCTGAATTTCAATAGCGATTCTTTCCTGGATATTTCCAAGATTGATACCATATACAGATCTGAGTAACATATAGTTGCTTCTAAAAGTTGATTTCAACCAACACACGGACAGACGGGCAGACGGTCAGGGCTTAACCGACTCCTCTATTCATAAGCTTTCAGAAAATATATACTTTATGGGGTCGGAAATGAAAATTGTAGAAATTACAAACGGAATGACAAAGCTATATATACCCTTGTGCACCACAGGTGAAGGGTATAAAAATTGCAATAAAAGATGGATTCATTACGATAATCCGAAGACAGACTCATCAACTGAAGTGACTCTGAAGCAAAGTATCCATGGCGCTAACGTTATGCTCTGTATTTAGTTTGCATTTGCTAATCATAGTATAACTGTTACAAGTACAAATGAAACCTTTCAAGAGAGCGACCAGAATAAGCGGCTAGACATGTACAATTAATTTTTATTTTGAGCTTGTTTTATTTTAATCTGAAAAATTAAAATAAAATAAATTATAATTTTGACAGATAAACTAAATTAACCTAAAAATATTTGCAGATGATTAGGAAGTTTAAAAAATTTCATCAAAATATAGAACTGAGAACTAACAATAATATAATTTTTGGTGATACCAGGCGAAATAATCTTTTTAGTTTTTATTTCAGGAAGATTCTAATGAATTTTTATAGTAAAATTCTTTGGAATATATTGAAAATCTTGACACCTTATAAAAGTCTGTAGGAAATCTTGCAACTTTGGACAGTTGATTCCAACAAACATTTTGACGTTGCTAAAGTTAACATATATTTGTAAAAAAAAGTTAAATTTTACGAAATTACAAATAATTATTTTGGGAATAACAAACACAATTAACTCTTTTAACATCTCCTTGCCACTTATGATGAAGAGTATTTAAACACGTTAAAAAAATTTGGTTTTGGCAACCCTAAATAACAGCTACGAAAAAAAATAACAAAAATATACCTATAAATAACAAAAACAAATCAAAAGTATATGTAGGTATCTAAAGAAAAATTGCAAATATGTATTGAATATGAATGAATAATTAAAAAGATAAAAAATTGTTACGTGAAAAACCTAAAAGGATTAAAGAATAGTAGGTAGGTATCTAGATAAAAATTGTATCTTTTTGTTTCTGCAACAAAATTAAACGTCGGTAAACTAAAAGCAAGGAAACTACATGATGACAATGAAAAACTTAAAGGGAAAATGTATTATAAATATAAATAGAATTGAAAAAGAAAAATTAAATAAACGAAAATAATAAAGGCAATGTAACTTACGTCGTTACGTTGATTTTGATGCGTGATGGTTTTTCCCAAAGAATTCATGGTTTTTGATTTAATTTTACATGACATTTAAAAAAATTAAAATAGTTATGTTCTTATTTTGCGTCAAAAAGTCACAACAGAAAGAAAAACTAATAAATCATTAAAAAATAATAATAAAGGAGAGAAAAAATTAATAACAAATGTCAGCCAACATGGAATAAGTGATTTTTTTTTTGTATTTGATACAATAACTTGATTTTTCTTTTATGATTTGTTCAACTCCTACCCACAATTGCACTTTATTAAAAATGTTTTTTAATTTGATTCTTTTCTTCTTTTAAACTGCAAACCACAACTTTTTACACTATTAAATTCATTTAATGAACTGTTGCTCTGGTTTGTTTTTCATATTATTATCTTTTATTTAAAAATTTTCCGCAACGGCCGACAGAATTTTTTTATATTTTCTCTACTTTGTAAATGCGTAGTTAGTTTTGTTGCAATTTGTTCCCAAAACATTTGCAGTTGTTATTCTCGTATTCACACAAAAGAATTTATTTTACTTCTTTTTTTCTTTCCATATGATATATTTTCTTTCCTATAATTTTGCACTCTTTTTTGTAGTTGGTTATTTTATATATTTTTTACTAAAAATCCAATCGTTTAATTTACAAAGTCAAGCGTTATTCCTAACAACCACGCACTAGCTGCAATTTTATAAAACTGATTTGTAAAAAAACAAAAATCAAACTGATTTAATACAAATACGAAAAACGATCTCTTTGTGTTTTTATTGTTTTGCTGCTGTAAAAATCAAGAAGAAAATACGAACATTAGTGCTGCCAGAGTCGGATTTGAACGGTTTACAATTATTTACAAAAAGAAACATACATATTTGTTTAAATCCTTACGATATACAATTTTCTACACATAAAAACATATACATAAATTAAATATATAAAAATCGTTATTGTTTCATATCGAAAGCAATTTGTCTTTTGATTACATTTAACATGACGAACTAGTGTAAAAGTTCTATACGATTAATTTTCCAATTTATCTACAAAACCCTTTAAAAATTTCTTTGATAAATGTTCAAATGTCGTATTTCTTAATAAAAAATTTTCTACTAAAAGGCAAATAGCTACGAACTTGTCTTAAGGATCTGTAATATCCCCTATACTATACTCACTGTTTAATTACATCACTGTTATTACTGTTCGTAGATAACATGATGTTTGTTTCTTTGTTGCACTAACGCCTCAAACTCAATTATAAAGAAAATGGAATATTATATAAACTTAAAATAAATCCAGGTTATTGGTATATTTCCATTTAGCAAATGACAAAAATGCATTCCCACCAGATATATTTTTATTCCGTTGAACGAAAAAACAAAAAATCTTATTGAATTCTTAGAAAAAAACTTTATTCAAACAGCAATTTAATCAGACGGCAATTTAGTATAGCCGTGCCTAACCCTTAATATTTATTATGAGCTATAGTTGGTAAGTCTATTCCCTAAGCCTAAGCTCTGCCTAAGCTCATATAAACAAATTATAGATATTTCACTTCAGCATCAGAATCAACGTAACTTACAAATGTTTAATTTATTAATGATGGAACTGACTGACTGCTATTTAATATATAAATTGCAGGACGTCATATTTTAAAATATGAAATTTGTTGTACATATACTCAGAATCTTTTTTTAAGTTGATACGGGGTTTTTTATAAACAACAGTTTGTAATTAAAAAATCGAACAAATTGTAACCAAGCGGCATCACTGAAACACACAACTCCAATTAGCATTTTGTTTTTATTATTTTTATTTGGTATTTTGTACACACACATATGAATTTTTAAGTGATATTTTTATTTTGTTTTTGTTTATTTATTTTGTATCTTTTGTTGTTCTTTATGGAACTTTGCAAAGTTGCCACATTCAACGTTTTATTTACACTGAAAAAATTATTTTTCATAATTTGCATAAATATATTGACTTTTTTTACTTTGATTATATATTTGCTTAATAAAAATTTTAAACATATCTGTATGTAATCCTTCATCTAGGTTTTTGAAAATTAATGTTATTTTAATATCATTTGTATCCATAGTTATATTTTCAACTAGCAATATAACCGTTACTTCGTTAGTGGAATCCTTTCTTTAATATAAATTTAAAGTTGTTTAAACTGGTTTTTTTAATTGGTTATTATAGTAATTTTAATGATGTAGTAGGAAAGTATTTATGATTTTGTAATATATTTTTGGAATACTATAAAGTGTTATTTGTACACCAAACTTAGATGCATTAAAATGTGTATGTGTTTCATTTAATGCTCTATTATATTTTTTTACATCAAAAACACGATTTTCATTGTTTACAAAATGCCGTACAAATCCTTAAAAACTTCGAAATTATATAAAAACCTAAGCATTTTATAAAAATAATAAGCTTTAATATTTCCTAAACTTAAAAAATTAAATTTTATTTATTTTATGTGTATAACTTTAAAAATTTATACATTATTATTTTTACATACATATTTTATATTTCTAAAATTATTTTTAAAATCTTAAACATTTAACTATTTATATGTTTCAATCAATTTAGATTTATAATATTGTGGAATTTTGAAAATTAGTATTTTAATATATTTTAACCTTGCAATATTATCTTGAAGCGATACAAGATAATACATCGAAATACAATGAAATTAACTTCGTATCTGTATTTATTAATTTGATATTTAAATGCAAAAGGACATAATATTATAGTATTCGAATCAGAATAGTTAGTTCGCCAGTGTTTACAAAGCTTAGTTTCTTAAATAACAATATGAATTTTGTATAAATTAAAAAAGTTTTAAGCTGTATAATGTATAATAAGGTTTTAACTAATATTGATAAAATTAACAGCAAGTTTTCAAAAATATGCCATAAGTATATTCCTTATTTATAGTTTTATTAGTGAATCGCGTTTTATTATTTATTTAATTATACTATTTCATTGTATGTTATAATTTTTATTATAAAATTCAAAATAGAAATATATTTGCTGATAATGCTACACTACTGAATACCGAAAAATAATACTTCTTATTATTTAAACCCTAATCAAATAGTGCTGTTAAAAATTAAAAAAAAATAGTAAAGAAAACTTTATTTTTTAAAAAATTATATATAAACTATTTTTAAAATGAGACTCAAAAATCGCTACAACTAAATCTAGCTGGCAATGTTCGTAATTTTGACAGCATATAATGAAAAAAATTTAATTGACAATTGATGAAAAAAAATTTGTTGTGTGTGAATTGTGATTTTAGCAAAGAAAAAGTTCAATCAGATGTAATTTTTATGGAAAATAAATAATACTAATTATTAAAAATACAAGTAAATGATTAAAAAATAATGTTCTTTTTATAAAAAAGTATGTTTTGTATTGAAACGGTAAAAAGTAAAAAAAATACACATGACCGCTGTGTTTGTAGTTCAGTGAGAAGTGAACCGAAATGTTCATATGACGTTACTCCCCTTTTTTCCAAACTTAATTATGACGTTCAATTTGAGACTCCATGAACAAATTTGAGACAGCTTCACTATTAACAATAGAAGCTGCAGATTGCGAAACACGAAATAATTGAAAATCTAATATGTATAAAAATTGCATTTGATATAAAGAAAAAGTGATACATATATAAACAATAGTTTTGATTATATTTAGTATATGTTAATGATGAGTCAAACAGTGGTCATATTTGTGTTGCTTGTTCACAGTGATACTTGTTGGATTTTTATCAAAATTTTTAATACATGTTTATGTTATTTTTTCTTTGTTACAGTTCAATTAATAACCCTAAAGCGATTTATAGTAAAATAAACGTAATTATATTGTGTATTTGAGTTTAAAAAGAAATAAAAACTAATTAAACAAAATGGTGCCTCCTAAGGAGAGCATAGATTTGGAATGTTTTTTGGTGACAAAACATTCCTGGAAGGGAAAATACAAACGCATCTTAGCCATAGGCAACGTAGGAATATCAACTTATAATCCTGACAAATTGGATTTAACCAATAGATGGTCTTACTCCGACATTGTATCAGCGGCACCAACGAAAACCTCAAATGTATGTCTAATTAAACAATAAAAAAACAATAAAGTTCTAATAAAAATCAATTTTCTATATTTATTTAGATTCCAAATGAATTTGTATTGACGGTAAAAAAAGATAAAAAATTAGATTCAATAAAACTTAGCTCCGAATACCGTAATGATATTCTAACGTCAATTTTGAAATACTATAAAGAATTTGCCGATAAGCCTAAAAATTCTCAAGTATGTAATACGATAATTATCACGTAGTATTTGCAAAAACAATTTATTTATTAAATTAAGTCATTATCATTTTTTAATAGGAAATTTTAATTATATTTATTTATTTTCATTTATTTATTCATGCTCATATTTATTCATTTGTTTATTTAAAAAATGTTATTTATTTAAAGGTAGGTACATAGTTTAAAGTAAATGTTTTACTAAAAAAATGCTTCGATTACTAGAATAAAGAAAATTTGTTATAAATTCCGTTTATTATATATATATATTTTTGTAAATTTTTTATATTTCAAAATTTTTTTCTCCACTATATTTTTTATACCTACAAAATTCTTTTTATGCAACAATATATTTTCCTTTTTTTTTTTTGTAGTACAACAAATTTAATTTATTTTAAGGTATTAATAAATTTTTAAATTTCTTTATAATTTTTAATAAAAAAATTTGTATTTTATACTGAAACAAATATTTAAACAAATATATGTATGTACCTATAAAAATATTAAAAACATTTTTCCAATAAATAATGCTTTTAATACATTAATCTTACTAATAATAATCTAAATAATTTCTTTATTAATACTTTTTTTAAATTTTTTTTAGCGTTTTTCTGCCTATAAATATCATTGGTCAGGCATTAGTTTACCCACCATGTTGGAAGTAACTCCCTGCTCATTAGATCAATTGGATCCAACCACCAATGAAATATTAGCAAGTTATATGTACAAGGATATTGAGGGAATAATAGGTATTACACTTTTTATGTTTACAGACAATCTAAGATCAGAATCTCTTGGTGATAGTTTATTAATAACAAATCAGAACAAATTGTTTTAAGAGCAAATGGTATGGTTGATATATAAAAATTATAAACTAATTTTTTTTAAACAACTGATTAATACATGAGGAAAAAATTTATACTCATTTAAGTACATTATCCACAAGGAGGAATTTGGGTTTGTGTCGTATGGAAAAAAATTAAACTTTCCGTTTAGTATTTTAAACAAATTGGCAACTTGACAAAGATATCCTTATTACGTTCAAACTCAAAAATGATGGAATTACAATTAAATTTAAAATATTAAACGACTTCTGGAATTAAAATTATATTTCGACTCTTGAACGACTTCTGGAATTTTTTGAAAATGATAGAAATTGGTTTTAAAATTGTGAACTTATCAAAAAATTGAATTTTACTTTATGATAACAACAACAGAAAAATAACTTTTCTAAACTTTTTTAAATATAAATGTAGTCTTAGGAAATGTACTATGAATAGGGAAATTTTCGAGAACTTTCTAATAATTTGGAATAATTTATATGTTTTTGTATATTCAATATTAAACTAATAAACAAAAAACAAAAGTTTTTACAAAATTTTTTGAATCTCCTTTATTAGAAAAGAAAACTAATACTCGCTCGGGTTTACTAACCGCTGTAACAGTTACGCTAACAGTTTGCCTTTACTCTAGCTTTTCTAACCCATTTTATTTGACATATGTTTCATCTTATGTTTTCCTTCAAATGTGAATTAAGCAGGAATTTCGGATTATGAAGGCGGCATTGTTATGGCGTATGGAGGCTTCAGTCGATTGCATCTATTTAAAGCACTGAATCATCATGAAGTAGTGCAGAACATAGCACAAAAGTCTACACAGTTCCTGGGTATCGATATAAAGATATTGAAATCACAAATAACTCTAGAGCAATTTGAACGTCAAAGATTTGGCAAATATAGGTGAGAAATTTTACTTTACGCCTAATTATTAGTAAATTGTTTGTTGTATTATTTTAAATTTTGTTTTAGTGGCGATCAATTTCAAACCTCCATGACTGAATTTACGGTACAAAAAATTACACCACGTCATCCGGACGCTGTAAAACGCATACTCTGCCTAACGGAGGCTACACTATTAGAACGTGATCCACAGACATATAGCGTTTGTACTTTGCGTCCCCTGTCAAATGTATTTGCTCTGGTACGTGACAAGGATAATTTGCAAAAATTTTGCATTGAATACAAAAACGGTGTTGTACGTTCTTATACTACCAATGATCGTGATTCACTATTGGCCACTCTACTGGATGCTGTACGTTCTAGTGGTAATCAAGATGTGCATATACGTATTGTTAACACCCCAAGAGGTAAACGTTATGTTCCGCTTAGCAGTACGGTAGACGAAGAGACCGAGGCAAATCTTTTACGTTTGGTTATAAATAATTTTCAAAATTCAGCAAAACGTTATGAAGTTTTAGAGCGTTTCAATGCGAATGTACCGCATAGTGGTTTAAATTATAGTGTAACCCAAGATGTAGGTATTGCTCTTATTAAGTGGCATAATTTTTGTTTATATACCAAATAAATTGATCTTAATCCATCTTTATTGTAGAGTCTCTTTGCTGAGAACAAAGAGAAACTTATATTGAGTGCTTTGCAAGCTTTAGCTCAAAAGGAGGTCGACAATCCCACAGCCCAGTTAACAAATCTCGAACTTGAGGCAATTTTTCATGGTCTAACACGTTTGTTGGCCAGCAAAACCGGCTATAGTGCATTTACCAATCTGCCAGGTTTTCGAGAAATTATTGGCACAAAAATTGTGGCCGCCCTAAGGCGCAAAGACTTGGCCGTTACCTACTCAGCCATCGATATGATAAATTCTCTAATGCATTCTGTCAATGCCGATCATGATTTAAAACAAGAACAGTTAAATAAATCGTCCATACTATCATCAAAATCGTTTTTGGAAACTTTACTTAATATGTGGACCAATCATGTTAGTCATGGCAGTGGAGCATTGGTTTTATCTGCCATGTTAGATTTCTTAACATTTGCTTTATGCGTGCCTTATTCAGAGACTACGGATGGCAAACAATTTGATACACTGCTAGAATTGGTGGCCGAAAGGGGTCGTTATCTCTACAAACTCTTTCAGCATCCCTCATTGGCCATTGTTAAAGGTGCAGGTTTGGTTTTAAGAGCAATTATCGAGGAAGGTGAACAGAAGGTAGCCGAACAAATGCAATCATTAGCCTTGGACGAAGCAGCTTTGTGTAGGCATTTGCTGGTTGCTTTATATACACCCTCCAATGATCCAACTTTAACTACACATCGTCAATTATCTCGACATTTAATAGGTCTATGGATAACGGACAATAACGAAGCCATGGAATTATTTAAAAGAATATTTGTAAGTTTTCCCTCACATTTTCAAATTTATATATATTTTGTTGAAGAATTATATTTGTGTTTTAGCCTGCTGGTTTGTTAATGTTTTTGGAATCCGAAGATTCAGTTCCCGAAACTGATATGGAAGAGGACAAATTAAATTTTAGAGACAATTTGAAATTTGCCATACAACATTCCAATAAAACACGAAAAAATGTGATTGAAAAGCATTTACAGGTGGGTAAAATCATCAATCTTTTACCGCCAAGGTGACTTATTTCTTGACTCTTAACATTATCGCAGGGAATCAAACATTGGGGCATGAATTTAATCGAACAACAGGATCCAACTGCCCAAGCTTTAAAAAATCGTCCTGTTGTTTTACGCAATCGACGTCAACGTAAAAAGAATTCTGATGCTATTGTAAATCTACCGTTTTTCTTTTATAATTTCTCCAAAGATCACAGTATACCCAATTTAATATGGAATCATAAGGTAAAGTTTTTGAATATATACATTTTTGGAACATAAAAATGTTTGATTTGTTTTAAGACTCGAGAAGAATTGCGCATTTGTTTGGAAAATGAATTACGTCAATTTATAAATGATCGCGACTTGGCGGGCAATATGATTGTTGCCTGGAACTATCAAGAATTTGAAGTAACATATCAGGTAAATATGAAAATTTTTAAACAAAAACTAAATGTATGATTAATTATTGTCTGCAAAAAAAAAATAAATAAAAAAAAAAATCAACAAGTGTTTGGCGGATGAAATCCAAATAGGTGATTACTATATACGTTTGATATTGGAGAAGGATGACTGGCCTCAAAATCTAGTAAAAGATCCGTAAGTTTTAAAAGATATTTTAATATAATTTCCTTTTAACTCAAAGTTTCTGTTTTTTTTTTTCTTTGGAAATTTAGTATTGAACTATTTAATGCCCTTTATCGGCGAGTATTATGTCGACAGCGGGTCAATGATGATCAATTGACTGTAACTTCATTGCAAGCCTTGGCTAAGGTATATAAACGGTATCACAAGGAAATTGGTCAATTTGGTGATATGTCGTATATCTTGCAATTATGTGATCGAGTAAGTTATAGTTGGTGCTTTGAAAACATATGGCTAAAAACATTTCATTAAAACATTTTCAAAATCTTATTTTAGTGTTTCTCACCATCCTTAAGGGATGCACTTATAAATCTAATATCCTGTTTAGTCTTGGAAAAATCCAATTGTCGTCCTCTGGTCGATCATGTGCAATGTTTAGTAGATCTTATAACATTGGCCCATTTGCATCAAGGCCGGGCTCAGCCAAATACCAAAACTAATGTTATTGAGGCCGGCCCAAATATGCAACAATACGAAGAAAAAGATTGGTATTATAATATTGAAAAGGAGGGACAGAAACCCGAACGCCAAGGACCCATAACATATAGTGAATTGAAAGAATTATGGTCTAAGGGCGTTATAACACCGAAAACTAGATGTTGGGCCATTGGCATGGACGGTTGGCGTTCGCTGCAACAAATACCTCAGCTTAAATGGTGCCTTATTGCCAAGGGCCAACCTTTGTATAATGAAACAGAACTTTCCTGCATGATATTAGACATTCTCATTAAATGCACCAGTTTCTTTCCCTCCCGCACTCAAAACGGTCAAGCTGTTTTAATACCCGGTCCCAAATTGTCGCGTAAACTTTCAGAGTTCATATGTTTACCTCACATTGTGCAGGTGTGCTTGACACATGATCCGGGTCTATTGGAACGAGTGGCGACACTATTGTGTCAAATTATGCAGGACAATCCCGAAATGCCAAAGGTCTATTTGACGGGCGTTTTCTATTTTATGCTCATGTATAGTGGTAGTAACATTTTGCCGATTACAAAATTCCTCAAAATGACACACATGAAACAAGGTTTCCGCAGTGAGGAATCATCCCAATCTGGCATAATGCATCGTAGTATTTTGGGGCAACTTTTGCCCGAGGCTATGGTTTGTTTCTTAGAGAATTATAGTGCAGAGAAATTTGCTGAAATCTTTTTGGGTGAATTTGACACACCGGAGGTTATATGGAGTTCGGAAATGAGAAGACTACTAATAGAGAAAATTGCAGCGCATATAGCAGACTTTACTCCACGTCTTAGAGGTCATACGATGGCCAGGTAAGAAGTAAAATATATTTTTTATTTGTCTGCTACACTGGTATTTTTATAACCTTTACAATGCGTGATAAGATTAAGCATTTCGTTTGTTATTCGCGACCTCTTAAACTTTAAATATGCGAAACCATATAGGAGATTTGCCTTAGCCATATCCTTTTGCCCTTGTATATGTTGAAATTAATTTTTCGAAACCCTTAAATTTAACCTCTTCAGAAGCGCAAGTAGAATGTATGAAATACTTGTTTGTTTAATCTTTTGTAAAAGAACCACAAGTAATAAGTAAAAAACGAAAAGAATTGGAAAACATTATATGTATTTTTTCTTTTAAAAAATAAGGTCCAAGACCAATTTCCTGAAGAATGTTTTTATTCTTTGAACCTAGTTCTAAATCATTTACAAAAGGTGGTAATACACTCACAATATGGCTGAGTATTCCCGATAAAACTATTCACAATTTCAATGAGAATATGCCAAAACCCTTTTAAAGTGTAAAGAGAAACGAAGGCTTGTCAACGAAATACCACAATAAGCTTAATATTTTCTTATTATGAGCAACGTTTAAAAGTGTTCGAAAAGAGTATTTTTGTGTTTCCCTTAAAGGAGTTAAGTTTATGTTATTTTTTTTCAACTTTATTTGCATTTACCTTAAGTATAATGACTAAATGACAAAAATCTTAGAATTTCTACTGATTTAACAAACATTTGTTGGTATAAAACTTGTTTTAGATACCCTTATCTTGCCATACCAGCTATAAGCTATCCCCAATTAGAAAATGAACTATTCTGCCATATTTATTATTTGAGACATCTCTGTGATACTCAAAAGTTTCCAAATTGGCCTATTTCGGATCCAGTACAATTACTGAAGCACACTTTAGATGCTTGGCGTAAGGAAGTTGAAAAGAAACCACCACAAATGACCATTCAACAAGCCTACAATGATTTGGGCATAGATTTGTCCAAACATTCCAAACCAGATGAATCAATGATACGCAAAAGTTATTATCGTTTAGCGCAAATTTATCATCCGGATAAAAATCCTAATGGGCGGGAGATTTTCGAAAAAGTCAATCAAGCCTATGAGTTTTTGTGCTCGCGTAATGTCTGGAGCGCAGGTGGTCCAGATCCCAACAATATTGTTTTAATATTGAGAACACAGAGTATACTGTTCGAGCGTTATGCGGATGGTAAGTGTTTTTTCGTTTAAAATTATCTACAGTTACTCATTAGAATTTAAAATGTCTGTGTCCTTAAAGTATTACGTCCCTACAAATACGCCGGATATCCTCAACTTATTAAGACCATACGCTTGGAGACCAAAGATGATGAGTTATTCTCTAAAGAAACACAATTATTGACTGCTGCCTCGGAACTTTGTTATCACACCGTACACTGTTCCGCTTTAAATGCCGAGGAGTTGAGAAGGGAGGAGGGTATTGAAGCCTTGTTAGAAGCTTATGACCGTTGTGTTTCCATTATGGGTGCTGACTCTAAGCCAGATTCCTTACACTATCAAGTTATTTCAAACGTTACACGCTGTTTCGAAGTGGCCTGCAATTTCGAAAAATGTAAACAGAAAATTATTACACTGCCACGCCTAATGTCCGACGTATGCCGTGTGGTCTACTTCAAGCACACGCTGTCCGTTAGTTTGGTAACAAGCTTGGCAGCCAACAATTATGAGTTACAGTGTAATTTAACTTGCAATGGTGTTCTCTGGTCTCTATTGCTTTTCTGCTTTGAATATGATTATACGTTGGATGAAAGTGGCGTAGAGGCCAGCGATAAAACAAATCAGCAGCAACAGGCTAATACCTTAGCTAAAATGTCCATACTTGCCTGTATTGCCTTGGCCGGCTACGGTTTGGAATTGCGCACTACACCGGAAACAAAATCCGTAACCTCTTCGGAAAATAATTCACCCACAGCCGGTGGACTGCAAGCGGGTGGAGCTGTCGCCACAAAACCACCCTCGATACCGCCCAAACCCAAAACCGCATATACACAGAATGCACAAAATCCCTTAAATAAACAACTCGCCATAACATCGGGCAAGGAAACGAATACAACGAGTACTGTTAGTAAACAAAATTCAACGGCTAGTGAAAAGTCCGATGCTGGCGGCCCCGATCAAAATGCCAAGGCTTTGGATCTATTGCGTCAAAAGTATGTGGTGACAAATGACGCTCAGAATACGGTGGTTAAACAAGTGCTGGATCGCTTGCTAACGAAATATATAGCCAACAAGCTGACGAGAGAAAAGGACAGCGAGGTGAGTAATTTTATTACCACCACAAGTAATTTCTTTAAGTTTTTTTTTTTTAATTCTCATTTAAGATCTTAAAAGTTCTCACCTCCAACACCCGTAATCCCTACTTAATATGGGATAACGGTACAAGAGCTCAATTATTGGATTTCCTGGAACAGCAACGTACGGCATCTGTTAAGGAAACCTTGGAAGATATAGCACAGATTCATGAATTGTTAGGACAATTTGAGTTTGATGCCCATAAGTGAGTAACGAAATCAATTAATTCGAAATGAAATCAATAATTTTTTCCTACACAGAGACGAATTACAAATTGGTGGCGTTTTCATACGAATCTACAACGATATGCCCACATTTCCTATAGTTAATCCTAAGCAATTTACATTAGACTTATTGGAATACCTTAAGCAGGCCTATCACTATATGGTTAAGGTAAAACATTCGAATAATATCGCATATTCTGAGCCCGCATTACCTGCCCTCGGTGGTTCTATAGACGGCATACTTAAGCCTACTTTAGCACCTAATCATCCGCAATTGAAACAACAAAAAACTGGCAGTACATTTGATGAAGTGCTCAATGCTTACAATCGTTCAAAAAGTCTGAAAAGACTAGAATCCGAAGCGTTAATAGAGCAACGACGAATTCAAAATCAATATAAATACGATTTTGCTAATGATGCCCAGGTGGAGCAACATATAATTATGGTTCTAAAGGCTTTAATAGCGGTCATTAAGTCAAATCATGAAGTGGAAATTCAATGTATAGGAAATTTCGATATGATATTTGGTTTCTTGGCCAATAATCTCTTTACTGAGGTGCGTATAAAATCCTATCGAGAGAGTCAACTTTCTTAGGACTTTTTTTTTTGTATTATTGTTTTTTAGAATACCACCATTAAGACAGTGGCCTTGGAGGTAGTAGCTTTGGTTTCACGCAATAAGGATTGTGTCACTGAAATTGCAGCCTGTGAGGTGTTGGGCAGCTTTTTAGTGGCTCTTAAAGATCCCGACTTGAAAGCTAGCCAACAAAAGGTATTGGAAACCATGTCTGGTCTCATGAATGTCCAGGAAATGATTAAAGAAGCTCAAATGAAGGGATCTGTGATCTATTTGCTAGACATGTTTTGTAATTCACGTAATCCTCTAATACGAGAAATGTGCGCCGAAATAATGGCCAAAATGACAGCAGACCGTTTAAGTGGCCCTAAGGTTAACAATACAAATTTTATGATTTTTCAGATTTATTTCATAACACGTTTTAACTTTTTCCACTAGGTACGCATAACAATTTCGAAATTTTTGCCAACTTTATTTGTGGATGCCATGATTGAGTCGCCTCAAACTTCAGTACAACTGTTCGAATCGATTCATGAACATCCCGAGCTAATATGGAATGATAAAACCCGCAATATCGTTTGTGATGTCGTCAATGACATGTGCGAAAGGTTAATATTTTTTATTTTTACATAATTTTTAGTTTAATGTTTATAAGCGCTTTTATGTTTTCAGTTTTTATCGCGCACAAAAATTAAACCCGAAACACTTGTGGAAGGATCCCGAAATCCTTAAGGATATTGTTTCGAACGAAGTGGTAGTTGCTGGTGTTTATTTGCGGCTATTTGTAGAAAACCCTGCGTGGACTTTACGCAAACCAAAACAATTTTTATCAGATCTCCTAGATTTTGTGGTGGAACAAATCAGCAAAAGTTCTTCAGAGGTAAGTTATTTATTCCATAAATCAACTTATTTTTATGAGTTTTTATTATATTTGCAGAAGGATGTTTTAGATTTGTCAACTAACGCCTTAGTCGAACTCCTACGTTCTCAACCGAATCTGGCTGATGATATTCCCGTATTGGGTCACATACCCAAGTTGTTCAACTTGTTGACCGTACAACCAAAGAATACGTTATCAGTATTACATCAACTATGTCTATCAGAGGTACACACTTAGTTTTCTTTTTTTTCACTTTACAAACTACCCCTATTCGATTTCCAATTGCAGTTTTGTGTGAGTGCTGTTTCGCAAACGGAATGTATTATGCCCCTTAAAAAATGCATGGAACATCATCGAGATTGTATCGAAAAATCCTGTGAAACTTTAAGCCGCCTCTTTAAATACCAACATGTAGGTTTAATTATATAAAGAAAAGTAAACATTTTTGAATATATTTTATTGTTAAATTTTTTAAAGGATTCCTTAATATGTCAGTCACTAGAGGTTGGTCTTATACCTTTTCTCTTGGGTCTACTAGATAGTCGTTTGGAATTTATGGAAAATGCATCGGCGGTTAAAGCACAAATTGTGGCAGCGCTCAAAGGCATGACTTATAATATCAACTATGGTGATCGGGTAACACAAACTTTACTCAAACATCCAGTATGGTCAGAATTTAAAGATCAACGACATGATCTTTTTATAACTGATACAAATATAAGAGGATATCTAACAGGTATATACATAGAACATAAAACAAATATAATACAACCACATGTCTTTAGTAATTTGGAATTCATTAGGTGACTTTCTAAAAGACTTGTGACCGGCTCGTTACTTTAGTTGATTTTTGCCAACATTCTAGTTCATTTTTTGCACAAACCTCTATTTAATTACTTTGTGGTTTGTAAAAAAAAAATAAACTTGGTTGTTGGCAAAAATGTGCTAAAGTAACCGATTATCCCAACTTCTACACTGTATAAGAATTATCAGATTCTATTAGAGCTGGAAAACTTTCATTCTACTTTTAGAGAAGGGTTAATCGGTCTTCAAAAGACTTTATAAAAGTAAAACTTTTATTTTGAAATATGATTGCATTGGGCTGATACGTAAGTTTAAATATTAGATACTGAGTACGTTAGATTAAACAGGCTGAGTATGACCATCATACTTGGATTCATGACTGATCCCTTTGTGATACCTGATACGACGAACCGGGAATACTTTCCTAACATCAACATGAGCGAGTATATCTCATGTTGATGTTAGGAAAGTACTCCTAAGACACAGAGTTCTGTTAGAGCACTAACAAGATTCCGGAATTGTTAGCGAGAAAGTCGCATATGTTCCCTCGATCAACGGTCGTCTATTGACGGCCATGTCTGTCTTACTATTTCCCTAGAAGCAGATCATTTAGTCTGTGCGGATCTATATAATTCCTGTATGACAAGTCTTTTGCAGGATATAAGTGGTGAAACAGTGAATATGACATTCATCCCTTGAGTGGAGAAGAGTACCATTGATCACCATTTCATCCGCAAAGCGGTTTCACTAGATACTGAGTATAAACCGAAGCATATATTTCTCTTAAACAACATCAATTCCATTTCATTTTTCAAATTACTTTTAATATTTAGGTGGCGATAGTTAGTTCGTTTGGAAGCATTTTTCTTGAGAACTACTGGGGCCAAACTATGGCATCGATCACGATCGAAATTTTACTCGAACGATCGAGTTCGCTGTACTTTAGGTATATAGATTCTAAGAGGATTTTTCGAAATTCGATCACGTTCGAATGCCGTAATTTGCCCCCTGCTAAAATTTCATTCGTGATTGAATATATCATTAGTTTGCAGATGATTCGTATACACAACACAGATAGACGAGTAAAAAGCTGGGGCCGAATTAGGGCATTCGATATCGATCGAAATTTTACTCGAACGATCGAGTACGCTGTCCTTTAGGTATAGAGATTCTAATAAGAATTTTCAAATTTCGATCACGTTCGAATGCCGTAATTCGGCCTGTGAATTTACTATAATAAAACAAAACATTTGGTTTTAGTGTGCACCAAACATGGACAGCTTAGAAAGTCTCAGTTAATCAGGGGCCAAATTACGGCATTCGATCACGATCGAAATTTTACTCGAACGATCGAGTTCGCTGTACTTTAGGTATAGAGATTCTAATAAGAATTTTTAAATTTCGATCACTTTTGAATGCCGTAATTTGCCCCCAGGTTAACGAACGAGTGGTCTATGGTCAATTTATTATTGCAGCAAAAGTGAGAAAAACTTTTACAGCAACCGAGTATGATTTGTAACACCAAGGTTTCTTGAAACTTGGCAGTGTTTTGAGAAGCTCAAGTTCCACAAATTCCTGTTTACGCAACAAAAATGTCTACCTTAATGGGACTATATGAAAAGCTTTTTGAAAATTATAAAGTCGTAGTCAAAATAATTAAAAAAAACTTAGTTCTACCACTAACAAAATTGGATTTTTCCATTCTCGACTTAAAATAACAAATTTTGCTAATTTTATCTTAAATTTACGTTGTTTTTGTTTTTAGGTATCAATCCTACTGCAGGCTACCTCACTCAAGGACCAGCACAAAATGTTGAAGTACTGACCTCACCACCACCTATTGATCGTGACGATCCCTCTGCGAGACCGCCACAGGATTAATATTTATCAACAACAAATCAAAAATAATGTTAAAAATTTTCAACGATTTTTTCGTTTTTTTTTTTTTTTGGTTCTTCATAATTGTCGTTTTTATATACATAAATACATACATACAAATGTATATAAGCTCACAGACTAATATATTATTTTTCAACTGTATATTACACATAATCTAGGAATTTAAGCAGCAGTTTATAGCAACTAAAAATTCATTTAATTTCGTTTCATTGCTCTTTCAAATTGTATGAAGTTATTGAAATATAAAACAACTATTTAAAGAAATAATTGAAAAGTATTTTTTACATAAATAAAACCTAAAAAAAAAATCATAAAAATTAAATAAATTATTATTATTGTTTTCACATATTTATACAAAAATATAAAATTTCCTTTTTATAATATTTTTTCAACTGCATATTGTGTATTTTCATATGTATAAGCTTGTACTCAAGGCATATCCATAAGGTACTCGTACCCAATCAGCTGACTGTTTTTTTTTTATATACATTTTAAAAGCGTTACCAAGGCATATTCATACAGGTATATGCAACGGCGAATTGATACAACAAAGCAAATTTTTAGGGGATTTTTTCTTTCAAGGCCAGTTTGTATAACAAGGATGGAAAAGTTGTTTTTGTATGTTTTATCAATAAAATTTTATTAAAAAAAGGATATGTGCTTGTGAAGCACATTATAAATGGTGCAAGCACAAGAAATATACATAAATTTGGTAAATTTATTATCATAAAAAGCACAATTAAGTTAAATGTTTAATTCGGAATCCAAAATCTAATCTTCCATTCCTGCATTAATAAATAGAATAAAGGAGAATTCAACAAATTTAGACATTATGTTTCCCCATCATCATGTGCTGATAAGTGCACCTGTATGAATTCGCTTTAGCATTACCAACTTTTTTTAAGTCATGCCTGCAGTTGTCAAACTTAAGTTTTTAAATTTTATTGTACAATAAATAATTCGCAGATTCAGTTGGTTTAAAGCGTGTTAAAAAATACAAAACCGTGAATTAAAAGTTTTCGCTATAAAGTTTTTTAAAAGTTGTTCAAATTTGAGAAGAAAATAAAAAAAATTGTTTGACATATGCCGGCATATATACAAAAACAAAATACATGTGTTTTTTATTGTTGTGTTTGTTGCCGCGATGCATATACCTTATGGATATGCCTTGCTTGTACTCAATATAAAATTCCAACACACACACACACACAATAATACATAACATACATATTTACATGTCTGTTTTACGGTATATTTTAATATTATTTTATAATTAAATAAAATCTAATAAACATTGAAAATTTTCGAAAAAAAAGTGATGAAATGAAAATAAAGAAAAAAAAAACATTTAATGTATTTTTAAACAAATCGTTTTAGCATTTTTATTTCATTTGTCAACCCATTACTATAGATAGGCCCAAACGCATATAGTCTATGCAAGAAGCTAAAGCTGTAGCTATATAACGCCATCGTTCCATATACAAG
Organism: Phyto melanocephala; assembly: GCA_941918925.1. Taxonomy (NCBI): domain Eukaryota; kingdom Metazoa; phylum Arthropoda; class Insecta; order Diptera; family Rhinophoridae; genus Phyto; species Phyto melanocephala. Next base: position 111,850,571 of record OW799237.1, read on the forward strand.
TTAAGAAAATCAACATATTTTTCGCTTTTAATTTGGTAATTGAAAATTCCAATTGTGTAATGTATAATATCATATTCTTTGGGATAGACTACATCCAAAGAGCTAAAAAAAAAACAATTTTTCATTTTATATTTGAGTTTTAGAGAACATTTTTAGAGGATTTTTTGCTATGTACCCTCTTATATTACGGAAATTTCACTCATTATATATAATATCTAATTTACATAAAAAGTTACAAACATCTGAATCAGGAACATGTAAAATAATTGTATTTTCCAAAAAATACTTAATTTTTTTAACAAAACCAATTTTTAAGACTAACTTTGTTTTTTTTTCTCAATTTGCAAGAAAGAAAACTAAATGCAAATGTGTAAAAAATCAACCAATTTTCGTTTAAAAATACCATTAAATTATTATAAGTATATGTATACTACCTTTCCACTAAATACTGCAATACAGCGTAATAACTTATAACAAAAATAATTGGAAATATCACCGGCAGCAACATTAAAACAAGTAATACACAAGAATATGCAAATTTAAATATTGTGGGAAATGGCAAGGGTTGAAGCCAAGTATCAATTAAACTAATCACAAACGGTTTCAAGTAATATGCAAATTTACTAAACAAAGACATACGTTTCCACTATAAAAAAGGAGAACATTATTTTATTTATGTTATTTTTAATAATATTTAATACTTTTTACCACTTTTCTGAAATGTAAGGGTTTATGCCAAATTTTACTCATAAAATTTTTTTATCTAAACTACTTATATAAAAACTTAGTTAAACACGAAATTTGCACTATTTTATTCAAATTTGAATTTAAAAAGCTAATTTATAGTGTTGTAAAATAAAAACTAATGTATATATGTTTTAACAGCTCCGTCTTTATTGTTAGTTTCAGTGTTGGTGAGTACAGTCAATTAAGCAGTGCTGTCAACATTGAAGTTCAAAAAAGCAAAAATAAATTGCTTAATAGAAAGATTATCACGAAGTCTTATATTTTTTTACTTTTGATTCAACTATTTCATAAAATTACATATGTTACATAATACATTTTTACACAGCGGCGCATTTTCAGCGTTGAGACGTCAGTTGCCCTTTGGAATAATTAATTTTACAATTGGTAACGAAACTGAAGTTCTATTGCTATCAATAATCAGCACATAAGTCTATAGATATTATATTATTAGTATCATCTGACCAAAACACCCTTTGAATTAAAAATTTTGTGCTGACTATTAGAGAACTGCTATCAATTGTGGCTCAAAAAATTTTTAAAATTGTAAATGTTATATTAAAATTGACATTGTAATAAAACAAAACAAAATTTAAATTTTTGAATATCATTTAATTTAATTATTCGGCTATACATATATACATATATAATTTACTCATAACCTTTTTTTGCTCAAAGCAATAGGAACAGAAACATTGTTCACTATAAATCTTTATATATTTTTTTTCTATACTTTCAACACAATATAGTTTCATAGTAATAAAACATTTATCAGTTTTGTATCGTAAGTTACCCTTACATAAATTGTTGTCAACTAAAAAGATCAATTTGAAATTATATATTTGTTGTCACCGAGGAAAATAGTAACGCAAAGTTAAAAACAACGACACCTTGCACTGACAAATAGTTTTCGCACAATCTATTTGAAAAAGCAGATAAACTGTGTTAAATTCAGCCGTGTGGACAACTCTGAAAATAAGCAACCCTGTGTTGTTATATTTAGTTGTTGTTGCTGTTTTTGCACGTAGTAAACAAAATTGTTTTGTTGAAGAGAAGAAAAATTAATTTCTTAAATTGTTAAAAAGTGAAAATATTGCAATAATACAAAAAAATAACAAAGTTTCAGTAAACAAAATTTATTTATCTATTTCAATGGTATAAAGTTAACTAGTACTTTAAATTATCAAACACTCGTGATAACGACCGGCTTTTCTTTTTAATTTGCTGGTCTGTCCACTTGTTAATTTTTTGTGCATGATTTTACAGCCAACATGGATGTGCAAATTTCAGATTGTGTTAATAACTACTTGGTAGGTCTTGGCAATTTCAATTTTATATGCTTTTTGAATTTTCAACATATAATTTTAATGCAGAAAATCGAGCCCATTGAAGAGGCTTTTCTTAGCGTCATTGTCTACCGGTCCGAGGGTGAGCAAGATAAAGCCACTACGTTTTGTAATGATATTGGTAGGTTGCCATTTAATTATCTTCTGATTTGTATAATTATTTATTATTTACTTGTAGTGACAGCATTCAGCAATGTTCCCCAGGACAGTAAGGAGGGCATTGTGCGTCAATATTTAGAAAAGGCTGCCTCGGCTACTAATACCAATCATTTGAAAGTATTAATGTCTACACTGTTTAAGTTAACAGAAGCACATTTGATAACAGCCAAGTAAGTTCACATTTGAAATTTCTGCTTATTCTGCTGTTAATATTCGACCGTGCAAATTTACCCATAAGTAAAATGTGCCTCGGCACGACATTTAATTATTTCAAACGATTTTTTATTCTTTTTGCCAATTAATACGTTACAGATTACTCTGCGACAAGATTCTATTGTGTGAAAAATTAAATTATGAAAATAAGAATTTTTGGATTGAAAGTTTCCGCCTTATCAAGAAAGTTATAGATCATGTAGACTATAAGGGAGTGAGAGAAATAATGAAATCATGCCGTGACAAAGCTCAGCGATTTCCTTTAAATGTAAATGTTACATATTTACCACAACTTCTGGCATTAGAAGATACTATACGTTATATATTCGATCGCAATAATTGTCTATTACCTGCCTATTTTATAGCTAACGAAATTATAAAACCTTTTCCCTATCATTGGGTGAGTGTAGAATGTTATAAATTGACTGCATTTTCTTATAATAAACTTACCTTTAGAAACTTAACAAATTAATGACCGATGTAGTGGAAGAATTCCGTCAAACGGCCCAAATGGTATCTATAATTGGTCATACACACATGTTACCGATTGTCGAGCATTTCGGTTATGCCGATCATATGATGAATTCTTGGAAGTTAGATCCTAATACCTTAAAGTTTAATTTTAAAGGGAGCCTACCATACGAACCGGAATTAATGGAAGAGCAACCACAACTATTACGTTACGTTTTGGAACAGACCTATTCTAAAGAAATGATTACAACAATGTTTAACTTGCAAAAACACCAAAAACAAAGATGCAACACACTCGAGGATCAATTGGTTAATTTGATTATTAGCGCTATGGAAATGACAGAGTCGAATGAAAATATTGCTGGCAGTAGTTTTAATTTACCGGAAGAACAAATTAGTCATAATGAGTGGATGTGGTTGCATTTATCGTCGCAATTAATCTACTTTGTATTATTTCACTTCGTTAGTTTTACGCACATAGTGTTGGCCTTATACGATAAGCTATCGAAAAAAGAACTCTTAAAAGGTCGTGATCAATTAATGTGGATTTTATTACAATTTATATCGGGTAGTATACAAAAGAATCCGGTACGTTTAAAAGTCGGTTTTTGTTATATAAAATAAAAAGTCAATAATTGTGTTTCTTTTTTCAATACTTTAGTTAGCCAATTTTTTACCCATGTTTAAATTGTTTGATTTATTGTATCCTGAGCAAGAACCTTTGCCATTACCCGACTGTAATAAATCATCTTCTCTCAGACAGGTTTCTATATTATAAAAATGATTGTATTTGTTAACGTATTGTAAGACTTGTTTTCTTTTTATATAATACAGATGGCTCCTATTTGTATTTGGATTCATCTAATGAAAAAGACTAGAAATGAGAACATGAACATTTCCAAGCCACTACCTATTGCTTTGAAAAATCATCATGAGTAAGTAAACTGTGAAACAAATGTTACATTTCATTACATAATTTCATTCTTTGTAAATTTGAAGTTTTGTTCAGCATTTAGTACTGCCCAGTACAATGATGTCCATGAGTTTGAGTAATGATTTTCGCATTGTTTTAGTATGCAATGCATACTCGACAAATCAAGAGTTTTTTGCACGTCCCATGAACATACTAGTTGAAGCTTTAAATGGAAATGCAAAATCTGCCACTGGCGCTCCTATCCAACCTTTACCATATTCTATGGTGGTACTAGACAGTTTAACAGTTCACAGTAAAATGTCCCTCATACATGGGTAAGACAATGTTAAACCTTTTGCTTTTACATAAATCTTAAAACTCGATTTCACTAGTTTTGTAACACAAATGATAAAACAAGCCCAAACAAAAACCTCTGTTCCTACGCCAGCTTTAATAGAGACATATGCTCGACTTTTGGTCTACACAGAAATTGAATCATTAGGTGTTAAAGGATTTTTGTGTAAGTTCTTAATTGAAATCATCAATTCAAACTGAATATCTAAAATAATTATTTAATGTGTTTAGTGCAATTATTTCCGGCTGTCTGTAAACATCACGCTTGGGGTATACTGCACATATTATTAGAAATGTTTTCTTATAAAATGTATCACATACCTACGCATTATAGATTACAATTGCTTTCGAATTTGCTTTCATTGGCAACTATACCACAGACTAATAAAATGCAATTAAATCTTTGGTAAGTTTTTGATTATGAAATTCAATTTTTATATTTCTTATACAGAAATTAAATTTATATTTACTAAATTATTCGGGATATGCTCCCTTAATTTTTCAATAATATTTATTTGGTTGTTGGGTTTAAGCTGGTTTATATGCATTTCACTGGTGCTTATGCCAGATCATCAGTAAACCTTTACCCAAATTCTTGAAAAAGTTTAAAATGTTATAAGTTATATTTTCAAATTCTCATTAACAAAATGAGAATTCAAAAATAAAACAAAAAACTATAAAAAACTTCTTCAAAAACCCAACCAACAATTTTTCAATTTTAATTTATAACTTATAACATTTTAAACTTTTTCAAGAATTTGGGTAAAGGTTTACTGATGATCTGGCATAAGCACCAGTGAAATGCATATAAACCAGCTTAAACCCAACAACCAAATAAATATTATTGAAATTAAATTTATTTATAATAAATGAACGAATACACAAAAAAAGTTAGATTTGGGGAATAGGATACGGTAATCAATGCAATAATATTCGTTTTTATAACAGTAACTATTTGTTTTTCTAATTATGTTTAAATTTGTTTGTTCAGTTATTAATAAAATGTTTGTATATATCGATGTTTATGATCACTATACCCTGCCATGTGTGTGTGTTTTTTTTTTTATAAATTTAGTCTTTTTTTATTTTATCTTACGTATATTTGTAAGACCATATTTATTGAAATTTCTTTTAAACAGCTTTGAATCCGCATCGATACGTTTAATTATTGGCTTGGGTTCACTTGAATGCCAACCTCAGTTATCACGTTATTTTAATGAAAAACCACCAGCTTCAATAACATCTATAGAAAGTGAAGAGGTGAATCGAATTTTAATATTGACAATAGCTCGCGCTATACATATTACAGGCTCTGGTGAGGATATGCAAGCCTGGTGCAAGGAGTTGTTGTCAACCATAATGCAAAATACACCTCATGCTTGGGCTTCACATTCGTTGGCCTGTTTCCCACCGGCATTGGCCGAATTTTTCGCCCAGAACAATCATTCCGTGGAAAATAAAGCACTGTTGAAGAAATCCGTAGAGGAGGAATATCGTAATTGGTCTTCGATGACTAATGAAAATGATATAATCAATCATTTCATAAAACCCAATACGAGTCCACTCTTCTTGTGTTTGTTATACAAAATGATATGGGAAACTGATAATATAAATCCAGTTGCTTACAAGTAAGTTTTGTTTTTTGAGAACATAAATTTTCAATCAAAAAAATGTTTTATATGTTCGACATTGTTTTTTAGAATTCTAGAGGGTATAAGCGCTCGGGCCTTGTCAGCCAATTTACGTAAACTTTGTGATTATCTAATAAGTGAGGTGGTCTCTTCAAACGCTAAAGAATTTATACATAAAAGTGTCGATTCCATTAATAATATGATTTGGAAATACAATGTTGTTACAATTGATCGTGTGGTCTTATGTCTAGCTTTACGCACCCTAGAAGGCAGTGAGGCCCAAGTATGTTTTTTTGTCATACAACTTTTGCTGCTAAAAGCATCGGAATTGAGAAATCGTGTTTCCGAGTTTTGTAAGGAAAATAATCCAGATCATTGGAAACAGATAAATTCGTAAGTTAAATTACAAAAGAAAAAGAATTATTTAAAATCTCTTCATAATTATTAATTTATAGTCATGAAAAACATTTGGCATTTCATCAAAAATATCCGGAAAAATTTGCACCCGATGAATCGGCTTCTCATCCTCCATTGCCCGCGTATTTTTCAAATGTTTGTTTGCGCTTTTTACCAGTCTTGGATGTGGTTATACATCGTTATATAGAAATGCCTATGCAACATGTTCATCAAATACTCGAAGTTATTTTAGATCATTTAAGTATTTTATATAAATTTCATGGTAAGTGATTATTTTTCTAGATTTAACCTACAACTAAGTGATTCCTTTCAGATCGTCCAATTACTTATTTATACAATACTTTGCACTTCTATGAGCGCATTCTAAGGGATCGACCTTCGTTGAAGAAAAAGTTGGTAAGTAAAGAATTTACTTCAACGATCAAATTATTTTTATCTTGAAAAAATAAAAAATTGTTAAACGCTTTCTCATTTCAAACATAAAAAAATTGTTTATCTATAGGTTGGCTCTGTAAGTGGATCGTTTTCGGATATACGTCCGCCCAATTGGTGTGTCAGCGAACAATACAAACTATATTTGCAAAGTCCCGACATCTTATGGAATCCAGATTTGTTATATTACATGAATTTGATCAAACGTTTAGCTGAAAGTAAGTACTGAAAGTATACTAACAAGTTTAAAGTTATTTGTTGAATAAATATAAAATGCAACTTCCTTTTAGCTATTAGCGGTAAAAATGTCATCTTTAATACTGACTGGCGTTTCAATGAATTCTCTAATGCCCCCGCCCATGCTATGTATGTTACCTGCGTTGAACTCTTAAGTTTGCCAGTGGCTCCTCAAATTGTGGCTAATAATATTATTGATGTTATTGTCAAGGGTTATGCCATGATACCGCAAAAAGAAATACATTCCTATATAAATGCAGTGGGCATTGTTTTGGCTGAACTGCCGGAAACCTATTGGAGTGGTATCTATGAGCGGCTACAGGATGTTTTAAATTTGCCCTCTATGTTAAGGTGGACATATCGTTTTAATGCATTTGAAATGTTTAATTTTAAACTAGTACGCGAAGCAATGGTGGAGAAAACGTTTGCTGTGGTATTGGCCGTAGCCCATTCAATATTTCATCATATGGGCGGTTTTAAATTAGCAACAATGACAAAGTGAATATAAATAAGTTTATTAAAAACGTACTTGCAAAAATATTTTCCTTTTTCCTATAGATACATTAAGGAGATACTCAAACCACGAGTTGTCACTGAACACCAGCTGGTGTTTTTGTGCCACGTTTTTGGACCCTTTTTACAACGTATAGAACAGGAGAAACCTAATGCTGTTGCTGGGATTGCCATACTACTGTACGAGATGCTAGAAGTCGTCGATAAGCAACATGGGCCGGCTCCCTTGGAATATATGGATCCTATATGTGATTTTCTATATCACATAAAGTACATACATGTTGGCAACATAATTAAAAATGAATCAGAAGCTATTATTAAGCGCCTGAGACCAGCATTACAAATGCGTTTACGTTTTATTAGTCATTTAAATATAGAGGATAAGCATATTGAAAAGCAAAGTGATCAAACGACAACAACAACAACATCAACCACATCAAATCTACAACCGACAATGTCCGCCCAGACAATGCAATTTCAAGCTAATACAATGCAAAAGCAGCAACAGCAAAATTTTACCAACTTATCGCAACAGCAGCAAAGTGTGCAAAATATTACTAACAATCCTGTTGGCCAAACAGGCAATTCACAACAGCAGCAACAACAACCGCCTCAAACACAACAATTGAATCAACAGCAGCAGCAACAGCAGTTACATCAAATGCAATTGCAGCAACAACAAATGCAGCAACAATTACATCAACAACAACAATTTCAACTGCAGCAACAACAATTGCAACAACATTTACAGCAACAAATGCAGCAGCAGCAGCAGCAGCAGCAGCAACAACAGTCTCAGACACCCAACATGGGTGGCATGCGTCATAATTAAGTACATAAATGTATAAAAATACTTTATACAAATACATACATATGTATATAATCAAATATACAAAAATAAATATATTTTAATCAATCAATAAATTTTTCATAAACAGAAACGAGTTTGTAATAAAAACTATTATAAGATTAGAAAGAACGGGGGATGGCTGTATTAGGAAAGTCGAAAGGAAAACATAGCATCCATCCCATACCTACCCTTAGCTGTAAGTCCACACCACACATATGCTTTTTCGTATCTTACGCATTTTCCTATATATTGCGCGTTATAGGACATCGCATGGTGGCATCATTTTTTGCTCAAAATGTTTTGTTTGTGCAAGTCCTTGGCTAAAACTGACTACCTGTGATATAAGGCACTTTAGCGAACATATTTCAAACTACTACTACCCTCCGCATATAAAGCAAGCGACCGTCAGTCCAAATTACACTGCATTACCCCGTGTAGTCAAGTATTATCGGTGCTCTTAATAATCAAAATTGCATAAGTGAAAGTTTATATCTCAAAATTCCAAAGTATGTAATTAAAAAATGTAATGAATGCTCGAAGGACAATGAGCCAAATTAAGGTATTCGATTAAATGCGTTTATTAATTTACGCGTAAAATTTAAAAGTGTTAAAACAAGCTTTTAAATATGAGCAATTTTTTTTGTTGTAATTTTTATATGTTGTATGAAATATGTTTCAGTAAAAAATATATAAAAAAGCTGGTTCGATTAGTTCGGATTAACCACATGGCGCTTTGAATGAAAGGTTATATAAAAAAATTCTCCAAAAAATCACACTTGTTTTATTTAAGGTAACGTTTTATTGTTATAGGTTCATCAGGTACATCGTGAGTATTGACTGTGTTTTATATTAAACTAGCCAAGCCCGGCGTCGTTTCTACGCCCCTGAATGAATAAAAATGCATTCTGAATTTTAATTAAATATCAAGTGCAATAAGCTAAAAATTATAACTTTTTTATGGGCATGGCCCTGCCCACTTTTCTAATCACGAAATTGTATAGTCATGACAGCTCAATATGCGTGCAAAGTTTCAGAAAAATCGGTTCAGTACAAGTACCTCAAAATTATAACAATTTTTTTATGGGCGTGGCTTTGCCCATTTTTCTAATCACGAAATTATACAGTTATAACAGCTCATTATGTGTGCATAGTTTCAGAAAAATCGATCTAGTTAAAGCAGCTAAAAATGATAATTTGTTTTTTATGGGCGTGGCACTGCCCACTTTTCTTATAACGAAATTGTATAATCAAGAGAGTCCAATATGTGTGCAAGGTTTCAGAAAAATCGGTCAAGTGCAAGTAGCTTAAAATAATAACTTATTTTTTATGGTCGTAGCTCCGCCCACTTTTTACCACCCATAAACACTCCCTGGAATGTGTACAACAACTTGCCAAAGTTTGAGTCCGATCGGATTTACGGTTTTGGAGTCTATAGCTAACACACACACACACAGAGTTTCACTTTTATATATGTAGATGTGAATATTTAGATGTTTGTTACTAAATAACGCAAAAACGGCTTAACCGAACTGAATGATAGGCAAAAACCTTTTTTAAAACATAGGTCACCTTTCATCCCGATAATTATGTACTTGAAGTCGCTCACATACGCTAGTTTAAAATAAATAAAAAAAAATTTTTTGTTATGCCAAATTTCGATCCTCGACATTTTCTCTTCTTTATTGATCATTATCAAAAACTAAAATGTGATCTTAGCCAAACATTTATTGATTTTTGTTTTATTCGTAAAAAAATAATAATAATTCCCCAAAAAAAAGTACTTAAACATGTAATAACACTACATGATTGTACAGTAAAAGCTCGATATAAAAAAGAAAGCATAAAAAATTAATACAATGAAACTATATAGTACATACATATTTACTTATTTTTTAATCTAAAAGTAGCCCAATTCACAGTATTTGCCTTTTGCACAAGAATGTGAATTAAGCTAATATGTAAAAAGTATTGACTATTTTTTACTAAACCTTAGTGGATTACGTTCGTTAACACAAATTTCTTTATAAAACGTAAATAATCCAGTAAAGTCCAGTAAAAAGTAGTAAAACCCTTTAGTAAGCGAACAAACCCAATAATTAGTTGATTTTTACAAATTGGCTTTCATGAAGGGTTTTAGGTATTTATGGAATGAAACATTAACTGGTTCCTTATTTAGAGGACTCTTTTTGGCGGCCTCAAACATATTCGCGTACACATTACCATCCCAGACACCCAGTGCTGAATCTAGAATACGATCATTTATATCGAAGGCATCCACTAAGGCTACAGCATTGGGACGCAAACGCCTCAAACAGTTTTGTAGGCGTAATTCTAATTGACCCACATCTTTATCCGTTAAGTTTATAAACTATTTGTAGAAAATTTGTAATATTTTATGCATGTAGATTAGTTAAATGTTTTTCAAAGAAGAAAATAATATTTTTTAATGAAAATCATACCCGTAAGAAATCGCCAATACGATTAAGACAAGCATCCACCAAATATAGTTCCAAAACTGTTTTCAAAATATCGCCAAGGGCCGGAGATACTTGAGTTGCTAGATTTTGTAATTCTAAAAAGGCAGAGGAAGCTAAGAAGGAGCGACCATGAAGCTAAAAAAAAAAATAAAACAAAATTATACAAACACTTTTTCATACACAATTGTTTAAATGAAAATTTTGGTTGATATTTGTCGTAATTTTTAATATTTTGTTTTCTTAATAAAATGTGGTTATTATTTATGATGTAAGTATTGGGTAACAAGTTAATAATGTCGATTTGTTTGCTTGAAAATGCATTTATTAAAATAACAAAATTAATTGATACATTATCCAAAGTATTGTACATCGTTAGCCATTACTTTTTCCCATCTTTTGACTAACATATGGATTCTGCGACAAAAGAACTGTTCCGGTTTTGAATTAAAGAATGATTCAGGCAAATTTTTAATAACTTGTTCTAAAGTGATGCGCATTCCAGTAAGGGCGTTTTGCATCGATTGAAACAAATGGTAGTCGACTGTTTTCTCAAAAGTTTTTGACCGGTTTTACAACATTTTAGGTCCCCTGTGATCATCTGACCCAATTTCAACAGATTATAATTAAAAACACCCTTCTGATTCCACCAAATACAGAGAATTATCTTGGTGTCATGGGTATTCAGCTTCGGCTTCGGCGTTGATTTGGCTAGTTGGCTGGGCTTTACATAAGACTTTTTGCGCTTGATGTTAACGTAATGTATCCATTTTTCATCACCAGTAAAAATTACATCTTTTAGTAGGGTTCGAGCATCTTTTCCGACATGCAAAATCGCCTTTCAACGTCTCCCGACTTTAATTCATATGTGCCATAATTTCCTTGCTTTTGAAAGAAACGTAGGCTTGTGTGACTCTCTACGATAATGCAAGTTCTTCTTGCGTTCGACAACAAAATTCGTTGAGTAATGCTTCCAATTCTTAATCTTCAAACTGTTTCGGTTGACTAGACCTCTCCTTGTCTTCTGTGTCGAAATCACCATTTTTGAATCGCGCAAAACATCGTTCACAAGTTTTTTGAGTTGATTCAAGCATATACCAACAATCGATAGCTTTCAACAGCCGTTTTCTTCAAATGATAGAATGTTATTAGACTTCCCCGCAAAACATCTCTTTTGGGCACAAAATTCGACATTACTATAGCGGTTAAAAAGTGTATGTTTACACTTTGGCGTCTATCGAATACTGAATTATGAATATGACAGATGTTTACCCTCCAAAATACCATATTTGTTATAATTGTCTAAATCGACATTATTAACCTGTATACCCACTAGATATACTGGATAATAAGATGTCAATATAGAATTATTGCTTCTGCTTATTTAAACAATTCAATTCTTAAACAATTCATGTAAACAAACGAAATTAACTCATGAAACATCAGATGATTTGCACCAAATATGCATGAGTTTTATTTAATTCTTATTAGAATGGCGGGAAATTCATTAATATATATGTATGTAAGTAAGCACGGTCATGACAAGCTAATTATAATATCATTTGTGAGCCCCATTGAACCCCTGCAAAATCACTTCTTTGACCAAAATTAATTTCGGTCCCGAAAACCAAGACAGTTTTTGTTTTCTCATGCTTAGGAATTGGGTAGAGTTCAACTTTGCCAATTTTACGGTTACGGCTTGAGATAACATCGGTACAAGTTATTACTGACTTAGTTTGCTACCTTTATGAAAATCATTCAGGCCTAAAACCTGATACTCACCGTTTAGCAACAAAATGTAAGAATTTTAAACATTTTAATTTTGCTAAAAAAAATTACTTACATCAGCCGCTTGAGTCAATTCAATGCCGCACAAATTTGCTGAAACTTCGGGACCATGACCTCGTCTTCGATGTTCCTCAATGCGCTCGTAAGCAATGCGTATTTTACTAGGTTAGAAAAAAAGAAACATTTCAAACAATTTATAGAAGTTTTAATATGTACACACAAATATGTATTTTAAATTAAAAAAAAGTTTAATTTTTACTCACTTTGCCGCCACAAATTGAAAGGCTTTTACAATCGATTCGAGTGAGCCATTAAAGTTGACAAACTCGTTTTGTTTTATAGCCTCATTAATATAGGCTACAGTGGGCACTAGCTTAGCACCTTCTAAAGCTTGACCATAAACTTTCACCAGATAACGTGCCGTTTGCAACAGCATAACCGTATTCTCACCCTCGTATGTGCACACAGCAGTGGCCATGCCATAAAGTGTTGGAAAATTCGAACAATCCATAAAACCGTGACCGCCACAAGATAATCGGCATGTCTCCACACCGGCAGCAGCATCAGTACTGCATATAGCTTTCAGACAGCAGGACAAGGCATGCATTTCAGGCAAGCGTTCTAATTGACCTTTTTCAATTTCGTGTGATATTTGGTTGTACATGTTATAGATGTTGTCACCATTGGTCTTGAATACAATAGCCTTGGCTATTTGGGGAAATACTTTAAGTTGTTGGGTAGTGTGATCCATAATTTGAGGTTCTGGTAAAGTTGGATCAATTGGACTTTGACGGCGTACAGCTGAGTAACGACACGCAATTGTGGATGCTTTAGATAAAGCCATGGCAGCATCACGAATAAGGACTACACGCACAAACATCATGGTGCCATAGGTGAGTGCAGAGTTTTTGGATGGCACATAAGTGCCATCGGGCAAAACCTGTTGATTTTTCATCAACATGTTGTTCAAGGGGATGCGTACGTTTTTGAAGCCCAAATAGCCATTGTTAACCGACTTCATACTTAGCTTGGTACCAATTTCGCCGATATCTATACCCGCCATTGGCATATGGGTCTCCTCATCACGCACCTGCACAATAAAAGGTGCTAAGCCACGAAACTTGCCCTGAGTGTGAAGCTGAGCAACAACAACAGCATAGTTTACCGTATGACCCACTAAAACAGAAAAAATTAACAATCCTTCACTTTAAATACAAAAATTCTTACATCCTCCTGGCCACCATTTGTAAGCAGTTATTGAAGGTGAATTCAATACAAATTCCTGTGCTTTAGCATCATAGTCTGCTCGAGTTTCCAAGCCACGCAAAAAAGTTCCATGGCCCAATTCGGTTTGGGCATATGTACCGATTATAGAACAATCCCACGCCTTACCTAACCACTCTATCTGTTGTTCTATGGTGCCCTGGCCCATAATTGTTGGTACAAACATGACAAAATGTAAAGACATAGGATTGCCTTCCTTTAATAAGGCCGTGCCCAGACTACCACCTAAAAGTGCACTACAGATTAAGAGCAAACGTATGATATGTACCTTAATTCTCTTTGGCGAAAAGTAAATTGTATATTTTTATACATACTTGTAAATATCCACACTATCTTCTCCGTTGTTACGCAACTCGCGTATTTTTTCCGTTATTCGTACAGCTTTACGAACACTGTGCTCGTATAATTCTTTGTGGGACATATAAGAAATGGGTAGGTCATCTTTTAGTTCTGGATCATCAAGAAAAAGTTTTTCTAAAAGAAACACGATAAAAATTTAAATTTCAGAAAATGAACTGATTCACTCTTATCGTCGTTAAACATTACAATCAAATAAATGATCTTATAGCTGTGGCTTAAAGGAATAACTGCTTAAGTGGACGTAAGCAAAAACTAAGATACATATTTCTATAGTAATTTCGCAATTTCAAACTACAGCCAAGCGAATTTGTTTGTTATATTGAACAATTGTTTAGGAAGTTATAGCGAAAAAACTTATTGGTTATATTTTTTCAACGAAAAGTATTATTAAAAAACTGTTGATGTTTTGAATGTTGCATAAGAGGTATAAAAGTTTCTCATAGTCATGGACATTGATGGTTTTAGTTCCTTTTTGTATTAAAAATTTGGCAGAATGATTTTTCTTACCGCTTTTGAATATTTTGAATGTGTCTCTAGCGTCTGGCTATTTTATTGACAGATGGAAAGTGGCTTTTATTACTCCAGTTTTGAAAAGTTGTTTTAAGTGGAATATTTCTAATTATCGGCCGATTTTAAACCTTCGAGTATTTCTAAAATTTTTGAGGACATAATTAAAGAAAAAATGTTTTTCTCAATTAAACGATATATTTGATATGAAGAGCATGGATTTTTCCTGGGTGCTCAACTACAACTAATTCTTCTGTGTTTAATAATTTTTATGTTTCTGCCTTTGAAAGTCATAATCACGTTAACGCGGTCATTTGAACATTTGTTAAGCGTTTGATAAGGTACCTCATACGAGTAATGCTCTTTGTCTTAAACTTGAATACCTTAGTTTCCATGATACTTTTTTGAGTTGCTAAAAATCTTATCTTTCTAATAGAAAATATTCAGTTGTTGTGAAAAATGTTGTTCCTCAGGGCAATAGATTAGGTCCTTTGTTATTTTGACTATTTATAAATGATTTACAGTAAGTATTTCATTTTGGTTGCTCATTTTTTTATGCTCATGATTTTAAAGTTTTTTTATGAAATTAATTTTATTGGTGATTCTTTTTTATACCCTTCACACAGTGAAAAAGGGTATATATAGGTTTGTCATTCCGTGTGAAATTTCTACAATTTTCATTTCCGACCCCATAAAGTATATATTTTCTGAAAGCTTATGAATAGGGAAGTCGATTAAGCTCTGTCAGTCTGTCCGTCTGACCGTCTGTCCGTGTGTATGTTGAAATCAACTTTTTGAAGCCCCCCGACATCGCTTGGACCCGGGTGAGGTATTAAAATATCAGAAATATTCGGGAGTAGATCGCTATTGAAAATCAGAAACATCGGTACATAAACAACTGAGATATGAGCAAAAACCCACGACCACCTCGATTTTTTTTCACAAAAACAACATTACAACAACAACATACATACATACAAACGTGTATACTGGTTAGAGAAAACGTGGCATCGAATTCCAGCTGAGCCAAAAAAAATTTTTTTTATATATTAAAAATTTTTTTTAAAATTTTTTTTTTAAATTTTTTTTATATTTTTTATTTAATATATTATTTATATTTTTATTATTTTTTTTTTAATATTTTTTTTTAATTTTTTTTTTTTATTTTTTTTTGTTTTACATTAATTATATATATTTTAATTATTTTTTGAAAAATTTTTTTTTTTTTTAATTTTTTTTTTAAATTTTTTTTTTAAATTTTTTTTTTAAATTTTTTTTTTTTTATTTTTTTTTTTAACATACATACGGAAATTTATAATTTTACAATGGGATGTTTTTTATATATGTATATTTTTTATATGTATGTACGTATTTCATATGAGATGAATGGTGATACAAACTACTGTTATTGCATGACTACACGTTGTGAAGGGTATATAAGACTCGGCACGGCCGAATATAGCGCTCTTACTTGTTATTACTAAAATGTATTAATGTTATATCGCTATGCCGTTAAGATAGTTATTTAATACTGATAAATTTGTGACAAAAAGGAATAACTGCTTAAGTCGACATAAGCTAGATTTGAGATAATAACACCATTGCAATCCCAAAATTTATTTTGAACAACTTTTCAGAAAGTTATAGCGTTCAAGCTTACTGCCTATATTCTTTCAACGAACAATATCATTTACGAAAACCATTATGCTCTTTAATTTTTACAGCGTGGAATTCATATAATATTCGTTATTTTATAGGGGGTCAATTTATAGAAATAAACTAAAAAAATTAACAGTGATTTCCCAAATAATTATAACAGACATAAGCTCTTTTTCCTTATTGCCACAGAAATATTATCAAATGATTTGGTTATAAGCGTTATATTTTGAATCGTAAGTTTTCGCAATACAAATGGTTTAATATGTATTAACTTAAAATTTGTTAATGAGTTATTAGATATTGGCCTTGTTTTAGATTGTAAATTACATTTCCATGCTCATCTTAATTATATAATTCCTTAAGTTTATTCGAAGCGGTTTTGGATAATAATAAATTGTAAAGAATTTTTGCAACCTATGACCTTAAAATTGTTCTATACATCTTTTGTACGTTCAAAATTAGAATACTGCTCTTTTGTGTGGAATCCTTTTAGAATCGTATATTTAAATAGAATCGAAAAAATTAAAAAAATAAACCATATACGAATCTGGAGTATACATGAGAGCTTCAAAAAGTTGATTTCAACATACACACGGACAGGCGGAATATATCTAAAATTATCAGACAAATCGGTGGAAAAAGTAATTTGTTTCAGACGCTATTTACGATTTTAAATTTTTCGTTGTGCACTATTTTGTACTGGTCAAGCCTTTTCATTTGGTATCCATATTGAGGTAGTTGAAAAAATTTTAATTCCCTTAGTTTGTTTCAAGTGACATTTTAGATTTAGAATTCCCTTTCAATAGATACCAATATTGACTGGGTTACAAAATTTTTGATTTAGAATTTGCCTATAATGTTCTCGTTAACAAAGTTGTTTAATATAGAGGGCTTTGAATACAAAAAATATGTAAAAATATCTGAGCTTTTGATAAGCAATATTAAGATTACAAATTAAAATACATATGAGGTTTAAGATTTGCTTAAATATAAAAAAAAAATAAATAAAGATATCATCAACTAAAATGCAAAAATGCATAACTAACAAAAATGTATTTTTACTGGAGAAACAAAATAATTCTTAGTAAAATGAAATATATAAATATTCAGTAGTAAGTATGAGTTAACTCATACTTACTCCCTTTTATTTTTTTTAATAACAATATTAAAATCATTTTTTTTAATATGTCTATTATATTATTTTTAGCGCTGTCAACATTGAAATTTAACAAAACACTAAACCCAGAAAGGGCGTAATTTTCAAAAAAATCATTGAGTTTAAAACTGTTTAGTTTCTATTATATTTATTTCATAAAGTGATGAATTTCCATATGAAAATATAATAAGTTCGCATCGCTACTATTAGGAACATAAGGAGCAGGTAAATTTAAAAATGATTTTATTTTAAATAATACGTTTGGCAATTTTAACTTCGCAGTTGCCAATATAATCACTATTTTAGAGTAGAGAGTTGCCCTTAAGAACACCTTATTTTATATAGGTCTACCATTCCGTGTGAAATTTTCACAATTTTAATTTCCGTCCGAGGTGGTCGTGGTTTTTTCCTCATATCTCAATTTTTTATGTACCGATTTTTCTGATTTTCAATACCGATCTGCTCCCGAATATTTCTGATAGGAGACTTCAAAAAGTTGATTTCAACATACACACGTACAGACGGTAAGACTGACAGAGCTTAATCGACTCCCCTATTCATAAGCTTTCAGAAAATATATACTTTATGGGGTCGGAAATGAAAATTGTAGAAGTTTCACACGGAATGCTAACCTATATGTATACCCTTTTTCACTGTGTGAAGGGTATAAAAAACTAGTAGTCTAACGGCTGTAAACCATACAGGTTATCAAGAAACAAATGTCGAATGTCTATAATTGACTCGATAACTATTTTTTTTATTTGTTGCTAGTCTAAAACAATAAGAACAGAAATATTGTATACTGTCAATCCTAAATTTCCTAAATAATAGTTTAAATTGTTTTCTAAAATAAATATTTTTAAAAAATATTAAATTATATAAATATTTTTAGTTTTTTATATTAAAATTAAAAAAAATCGCATAGAGCACTGATTTAAAAAATTTTCTCGTCAAAATTTCCAAAAAGCACAAAAAACAGTGTTAAAATCACCGAGTTGATAACGCTGATAATGATATGGATATGTATAAGTGTAAAATTTAACCAGAATATCGTTGGTCACAAGGTAAAAGGCCCTAACTCAAATATTGTTATTTTACAGGAAAAGATGAAACCGTAACAGAAACTGTATTATAATCAAGGCATATTACATACACATGTAGGGGGAATATCGAAGCAGACCACTACTATCACGGGTCCCTTTTCGACCCCCTTCGCTCCTCAGTGATTTCGTGTCTACCGATCAGTATACCTTCAATCACTGAGTCCCGCGCCACAACCGGCGTTTGCTCTGGACTAGAAAAACGATTTCACACTGCCGACTGGTGATTGTCGACAATCCTCATCGCACAGTCCTTTGTAATCGCCAGCATCTCCTTAAGACTAAGGTCCCCCATCGCACTCACACCCAACGTGTGCTTGCCTGTGATCCTCAATCTTACGCTCTCCAACGCCGGACACTCGCATACCACATGCGCTGCCGTCTCGGCACCCTCCAGGCACATTCTACAAATATCATCATCCACGATCCGCATCCTCTTCAGATGATATTTGAAGTTACCATGTCCTGTAATCAACGCAGTGATCCAGCTCATCATACTCCGATTAAAACCGAGTATCTTCACTGCACCCCTGCCAAGTGGCTCCCTGAGCACCATACGAGCCTGTCTACACGTGGTTCCCTCCGTCCACCTTCGCAATCAAGGCATATTTATTCATCAGGTAATTGCAGTTCGGAGAGAATTTTTTGTTTATATTTTTTATATATGAAGTTTGACATTTGAAATTAATTAGAAAAGAGAGAAAATTGTTTTTTATTTTTGTATTATGACAGCTGAAATTAAAAATAAGTAATAAAAAAAATAATCAGCTGACGAATCAAGAGTACCTGATGAATAAATATACCTTGATTATAATAATGTAATTTCTTTTGTAAAATTGCTTGTAGAACTGTTTTTTTATATTATTGCGTTAAATTTTTGTGTCAAGGTGTATTTGTGTAAAATGTATTAAAATCATTAAAAAATCAAATTCATAGGGTACGATTTAGAGCCTTTCTACTTGTGAGCTTCGATATGTAAATAGAATTCATAATAGTAATGCCAAGTCAAAATTCAGCGTTGTCAACTCGGTGATTTTATCACCGTTTTTGGTGATTTTTAACATTTCGAAAGCGGAAAAATTGTGAGTCAGTGCTTGGTGATTTTTTTTTTAGTTTTTAGTGATTTTCTTTTTATTTCGGTGACACCAAACACTAAAATTCAAATATATTAATTGAAAAAAATGTTTTGTAAGTGTAAATTACTACCAAAATGTAACTTATAGTACAATTACATGCAACTCGGCAAAAAAATAATATTACACTAAAAATTTAATTATTTATAAGATGGTATTGATTGCCCAGAAAGTTTTTGTTTCAAAATGTCTAACTTTATACATATATGCATATGAGGTGAATGTGAATAAAAGAAATTCCTCTTTCTATCATCTTATAAATGATTAAACCTTAAAGCAAACTTTTAGCGTCCCACAACTTTAAACGTTTAAAAATTTTACCAGAAAACCTTGAAATTTTGAGTAAAATTAACATAATTAATGTTAGAAATGTTTTATCACATACAAAAGAAGATATTTTACCATTACCAATGGCAAAATATTGAATTGATTTTTGGATTGAAGTTAAATCGTACAAAGATGCAGGTTACTTAAATCCCTTTGAAGCATTAGCTAATATTGCCGTTAAACTTTTGTCGCTCCCATGAATGTGTTTAAATCTAAAATACGCAACCGAATGTCTTTAAATTCAGTTAATGCCTTACTTCACATTAAAAATGGGCTTAAACGGGAAAATTCCTGTTGCGAAGCCTACCAAATAGCTCATGAAGTAAATATTCTGATTAATAGCAATGATATTTATAAAGCATTACAATTTGAAATTAAGACTGTGTTGTGGCCAGATGATAGTGATAATAATGAAGAAATAATTGACTTTATCATTGATATTTGATATTATTTACACAGAGAAAAGCTTAAATCCGAATCAAATTATTAAACTGCAAGTTTATTAAAATTTTTCATAATTTTTAGTTAGAAATATTTCTATTTAAGTACTCTAATATGTAATATAAAAATATTTAAATATTAAATAATAGTTGTACTTATTTGGTGAATAATTTCTTTAATATTTTGTACAACAAATTCACATATGTTTATAAAACGTCGTATAAATGCATCAGGTATGGAAAAATTAATCCTGTCGTAATTTTTTCTCAATGTTGAAATAAATTTCTTGCAATGCATCACTCCTGAGATATATTGTGAATAGATAATTACTATAATAATTTTTCCAATGTTTTTGTTTATTTTTATTTTCATATAAATATATGTATGTATCTATGTAAATCTCTACTGACTGACAAAAAGATATTCGTTGTTTGATTTTTGTAAATTTTTTTGTTATTTATTCTGATATACATTTAAAAATGTCTTATTTTTAAAGAAATTTATAAAAATGTATAATTTTATTAAATAAATAAAAAAATAATTTACAAATTATAAATTTAGTGCTTTTTTTTGAGAATGACGCGTTTTTTCCTGGGTTATGGTGCTTTTTGAAATTTTAAAGTTGACAACGCTGTCAAAATTGTTTGAAATATGTAAGCTAAAGGGGAAAATTTTTTTAAATTTTTGTTAGTTAGGTCTTTTAGATAACGATAATTATATGTATATGAAAACTTCATACAATATGAATATGTATATTTGTAGAGTTGTACAATAGATAACATACCCAATGCTTTACGCTCTTCGTATTTTTTTCGCCCACCACACCACCATAGTGTAAATTCCATTATATTGAATGTAGCACTGTTACGTTCTTTTTGCAAGTCGGGATTAACTTTCGTACCCATTTTTTTTAAAAATTTTGAAACTTTTATCACTGTTAAAGATTTACTTGTAAATATAATGCTGATGTTACTCTTTGTACCAGTATTGCTAGTAACAATTACTTTGAAATACTGACTAAGCAAAAACTTGTTTAAAATGTTCGAAACCAGTTAATGCAATTAACAATTTTAAAACTGAACCAGCTAAAGCAATAACAAAATGTATAACTACACTTTTTTTATTTGTAGAGTGATACTTTGGCTTTTGGCAGAAACATTAATTAATCCGTGAATGCTAAATAAAAAGTTAGCAATTATTTATTAGATTATAAAAAATACTTATCACCACCGACAATAACAAAAATTCTTATCATCAATAAACACTTGTTTTTTGTATTTGATAAGACACAAATAAATTTATAAGTATATTCCCCAAATAAAACAAAAGTTATTACATAAAAAACTGGTTTATTTTTAATAATAATACTGCACTAATATCCGATCTTCTCTTTACTAAAGTTTTTTTTCTCTGACAAATTATAATTTAACTAGGCAGGCATACTGAACAAAAAATTAATAGCATAAACAATGACGAATGAGTAATAATAACATAAAAGTGAAAAAACAATCAGTTGCACAGATGTTTATTAACAGTAAGAATGGCAACTCCCTTCGGCATTGAAATACAGCGGTTGATTTTACATATCATGTAAATAAAAACAAAAACAAGAAAACAGAATTAGAAAAAAATAAACATGGAATATCAAATTTTAACTTCCTTGGAAGTAAAATTAATAATTGACCAATCTTTGACTATTATTCGGCAATATGATTGGCTTATTAATTCCTATGTTTTAGTAAGTTATTTGAAATCTTATTTATAAATTAATCTCATTTTAATGCTAGGATTTTTTTGTTGATGACCATTGGTCTAAACTACCATTAACGTGGCGGGCTTACTTTGAAAATTTACCTCTGGAACAATTATGTTTTTTATTAACAAGCAATAATTCCTATGCCGGAATCAGTGTTTCTGTATGGCCCTTAAGCTTGCTGGCTTTAAAACAAATTTTTAAACAATTGTGTGTGAAACGTCAACAAAATTACGAGGTAGGTTGGAATGAATTGATGAATTTGATTTGAGTGATATTTAAAATCGATTTATGGTATTTAGTTATTAAATATATACTAACAACCAACGTGTACTCATGGTGTAGGTACTAGTTTAAATTTTTTATATATAAAAGAAAATATTTTAAATATGTATGTATATTCATGGTAATTGATAATAATTGTTTAATCTTTTCAGCAGCATGACCTACCTCGTAGTTCTCTACTTGCCCACCCTAAATCAAAACATATCTTCGTTAAAGGAGTTAAACCTAAAAAAATTCATGAATTGGGACGTATGGCCGCGTTGTGTAAAAAGATGTGTATACAACATACAGTAGACTTTGTTATTGATTTTGGTGCCGGTTTAGGACATTTGGCACGTGTTTTAGGATATGCATATAACATTAAAGTATGTGGTCTAGAAATGCAGAAAGAACTTAATAGAGAGGCTTATGTTATGGACAAAAATATGGAAAAACTCTTAAAAAAATATATACCAGCATCTGAAGATGTAAAATATCAAAGTCCATCACATGTGGATCTTTGTTTAACGTCCCAAATGACAAATGAACAATTTTTGTCTATTATAGAAAAAGCTTTAAATCTCAAAAATAAAAACTATACATTCGGTATAATAGGTCTGCATCCCTGCGGCGATTTGGGAGCAATATTAATTCGCATGTTCCTACAGTGTAAGCAAGCAAAATTTCTAAATCTTGTGGGTTGTTGTTATCAAAAGTTAAGCACATTGGATGGGCGACTGCGAATGCAACAACAGAAACCGCAACCATTTTATGGTTATCCTTTAAGTGAACACTTGAAACAGAGCACGACCGATGTGCACTTAAGCTATGAGGCTAGAGAAATTTCTTGTCACGCAATGGAGTTGTACAATGAACGTTTATCTCTAAAAGATTATGAATATTTAAAAGTTCATTCATTTCGAGCAGCTGCTGAGAGAATAATTATAAAGCATTTTCCCTCCTTGAAACATTCGGGCTTAAAAAGTGTTAAACATAGTCCAGAAATGAATTTTGAGGAGTAAGTTTATAATACAAACTAAAAATTAATAAAAATATGATTTCTTTTTTATTAATTTACTTGTTTTTAGTTATTTTTTTAGAGCCGTTAAAGGTTTAGCTGCTGAAAAACTCGCTAAGCATGAACTACATACTACAGTTACACGTAGTGATCTTCAAAATTGGAAAAATAATGTAATTTTTTATACTTTACGTCTATTTTTTGCACCTTTAATTGAAAGTGTTTTATTGTACGATCGTTTGCTGTATTTACTCGAAAATGGTTGGTATATGTTTAAACTTTTTTTATTGTTTCGTCTTTAACTACATACATATGTACATATGAATTGAACATATTTTTTTTTGCTAATTTTCCTTTTTAGATTGTACAGTTCAAATAAATCCCATATTTGATCCACGTCTTTCCCCCAGAAATCATATTACAACTGCTGTGAAAAAAATTTGAAATGTGTTTATGTATGTATATTATTGGTAATTACGAAAAATTGTAAATAAATTGAGCGAATTGTTCATTATTGTTAAAATGCAGTTAATTTGAATTTTCGGAAATGTTATTTTTTTATAAATATGTGTGTATGTATGCAGCAATAAAAAATTTTTTTTATATTTTTGTGAAATAAATATAAAAGTTGGTATATTTTGATATTTTTAATCAATCACACAAAAATTACTAAAATGATACACTTGTTATTGTATCTAGAACAAAATGCACCAAAAAAAGTTTACTCTAAACGCCAACTCGAGTTTTAAAATAAGCCAATTAACGGATTTGAAGAAATTTTGCCACGATAGATAAAAATTTTAATTAACAGATAAAATAGTTTTTTTCTCAGCAAACACACGCACGTCGTTGCTTATGTGGTCACGATAAAAAATGGATGATGTAGATTGGTTCAACTTGTAACAAAGTTAATACCGCCTACAATGTAAGGCGTTTGTAGGTCCTTTTCATTTGCCCTGTTAGCTGAAATACAATATTTTTAGCTTGATGTAATTTTTTTATTAAATATTATAAAATTAAAATAAAACAAATTCATTTGTCTACAATTATCTTAGTTGTATATAAAGATAACATTGAGAGATTATAAGATAATCAAAGTTATAAAGAAATGAATGTTTTTAATTATAATAACCCTTGGCGGCAGCGCCCTTAACAATCGTTTGAATGGCAGCAAATGCTTCCTGAGCTGTGGGCAAAATTTCTTTGGCTGGTAAAATAAACATGTCCTGACTGTCCGGTGGACCACGCAATTCAAAGGTATATGCAATAGGTATTTTTTGAACAGCATAAATCCAGTCGACACTACTACCACTAGATGGATAAATTGATTCAATTTTACTTCCACTAGTGTAAACACGATCCGTTAATTCTTTTATAGCATTTGTGGCCATTTGCCCGAGTTCTTTTAAGTCATCATAATTTGGCACATGATCTGTGGTATAGCCATAAGGGAACATTATTATTTGCGAATAGGAATGTAAGGAAAAATACGTTTTAATTTGTTCTTTTCCCACATTGTGCTTTATATAATTCATTAAACACTGTGTCTCCAACTCGGAACCAGCCGATGGTCCTGAGAAATCATAACGGCTAGGATCACTACTACTACCGGTTGAATTCCAGTGGTCGGGATAGTTGCGGTTCAAATCTACTCCACGATTAATGCCAAACAATTGACGATTCTTGCGCCACATACGATCATGTTCGAAAGTGAATTTATAACCATCAGGATTAACGCTGGGGTATATAATCCAATTGTAGTTCTTGGCCAAACTTTGCACATTTTCATCACTTGATGTTAGTAGTGAGTTAATAATGAACGTAGCCGTGGCAGGGGCAATCCATTCGCGAGCATGTATACCGGATTCTATAAATATGGCTTTATTATTTGGATTATGCGAAATTTTTACACCCTTAATGGGTAAACCTTGGGTACTATTGCCCATATCGAGCATTGTTACTATATTAGGATATTTATTCGCTAACGACTGCATCCATTCATAAATGGTCTCGAGATGATAATAATGATGCCAATCGAACTTTGAAAGATCTGTGCCGAGTGGTAAAACTGAAGCATAATTTTTTTCGATTTTTTCTTGGAAATTATAGGTCTGAAAGGGGGAATTGTAAAATTAAACCAAATGGACATACATATATAACTATTTAAGTTTAAAAAATTACAGAAAAGCTACTGGTGGTCACCTAATTTTTTTTGATTAAATTAACCAACGTTAAGTGACGGCCAAGTCAGCCTTATAACGAAGTAGATACCTATTAGTTTAATAAGCTTAAAATCGCTCGAAATTCATTATACCGTTTTAAAATATTTCGATTCGAAAGCGTACATTTTTCATCATATAATTGTGTGGTTTTTCTGTTTTTAGCCATTAAATTTATTAGAAAAAACTTAACTCACCAATATACGATATTTAACTTGATAGTGCTCGAGTAAATCGGTCAAGTCAGCAACTTTATGGGCTGCAACCAGAATTGACAATTTCTGACCCACAACACGAGCGTGACCTATAAATATCATACTATCACTTTGTTCCTCTATTTTCTGAAAGAGATCTACATGCTGCTCCGTATCCAAATTTACATTGTAGATGCGATAATTATCGTATCTAGCTTGATCCTTAAAGGTGTTCTTTAAACAGTCATTGGCCGCACAAATGGAACTAGTTTTGTTAATTGAATTTGATTCTGACATAGTAACAAACACTATAAAAAAAAGTATAACAAACATACTGAATTTATTTATGAAATTTTGTATCATTGCCTACGCGCAAATATGTACTTTTCCAAATACCTTTTCTTATACCTATTTCCTTTGTGTTCAGTAAAATTTATTTTACTGATTTTAATTTTCAGTTAAAATTTATCAGCAAAAATATGTATGAATGTGTTTGTATAAACATATGATTGTTGTACTATCTATGTACATACATGCATACACACATACTATTTGTAGCACTGTTGGTATCTGAAAATATTAAAATCGTACTAAATAAACATCAAATGTACCTACCTAAGAATATCTTATTTAGGGCCGTTAACAATAAAAATGTTGACCTACAGTTATCACTAAACTCAAAATTTAAACCTTGGTTAGCCAAAACACAATTAACACAAAGTTCAGTTTTCTTATAACTTTTAGATTATTTTGCCAAATTTGAGTTAAATTTAACTATTTAAAAAAAAAATTAAAAAAAAAAATAATTAAAATATATATAATAAATATAAAACAAAAAAAAAACAAATAAAAAAAAAATTAAAAAATAAAATAATAAAAATATAAATAATATAAAAAATAAAAAAAAAATTAAAATAAAATTTAAAAAAAATTTAAAAAAAATTAAAAAATTTTTTTTTTGCCTCAGCTGGGATTCGATGCCACGTTTTCTCTAACCAGTATACACGTTTGTATGTATGTATGTTGTTGTTGTAATGTTGTTTTTGTGAAAAAAAAATCGAGGTGGTCTTGGGTTTTTGCTTTCAGAAAATATATACTTTATGGGGTCGGAAATGAAAATTGTAGAAATTTCACACGGAATGACAAACCTATATGTATACCCTTTTTCACTGTGTGAAGGGTATAAAAAGGTCTTATTCATTAGACACAATTACTCATTGCATACTCATACTATATTTTTTACACGCGTTGGGCTTCCATGTATGTATGCACTAAAAAAATGAAAACAGCTTTATAAGAGGTTTATAAATCAAATTTCCATAAAAATCAATTTATTGTTTATTAACCTTTAATAATTTTTATGAATTAGAAAAATAAATTTTTTTTTATATTTTAGTATAATAAATTATTTTAAGTTACGATTAAAATCAAAATCTATTAAAAAAACAAACTTACAAATATAAAAATCAGACATAATAAGCAGGATTTTTATATGGCACTGATTTTTCTTGCATAATTTTTTAAATTTGTTTTCACTTACTAACAACTTGTATCTATTTTGTTGAAAAATAATAAGAGCTCTACTCTGAATAAGATCAAAAAATCTGCATTTATCTACAGCTCGCTTACGACAAAAGTTGTTATAACAATGGAATATAATGATAGTATTACGTAACACAGCATTTAAAAAAATTATTAAAAATGTTGAAATATTTTCAATAGTAGTCATTCAAAATAACCCTTTTTTGTAGCACCTTCAACAATTGCCTGAATAGCAACAAAAGCTTCTTGAGCTGTAGGTAAAATCTCTTCGGCTGGTAAAATAAACATGTCTTGACTATCGGGTGGGCCACGCAATTCAAAAGTGTAGGCAATAGGTATGTTATGAATAGCATAAGCCCAATCCACGCTATCACCACTGGATGGATAAATAGTTTCAATTGAACTACCGCTTGTATAATCACGACCTGAAACTTGTTTTATGGCACTTGAGGCCAATTGGCCCAACTCTTTAAGGTCATCGTAGTTATATGCATGTTTCTTGGTGTAACCATAAGGAAACATTATCATTTGCGAATAGGAGTGTAAGGCTATATATGCCGTAATCTTTTCTTTTCTCACATTATCTCCTATAAATTTCATTAATCGCTGTGTCTCTAACTCGGAACCAGCTGATGGTCCTGAGTAATCATAGCGACTGGGATCACTACTGCTGCCAGTTGAATTCCAGTGATCAGGGTAATTGCGGTTTAAGTCTACTCCACGATTAATGCCAAACAATTGACGATTTTTGCGCCACATACGATCATGTTCGAAAGTGAATTTATAACCATCAGGATTAACGCTGGGAAATATAATCCAATTGTAGTTTTTGGCCAGACTTTGTACACTTTCATCGTTTGATGTAAGCAGCAAGTTAATAATAAAAGTAGCCGTGGCAGGGGCAATCCATTCACGAGCATGTATACCCGATTCTATAAATATGGTTTTATTATGGGGATTGTGGGAAATTTTTACACCCTTAATGGGAACACCTTGTGTACTATTGCCCATATTAAGCAGTGTTACTACATAAGGATATCTCTTCTCTAACGATTGCAACCATTCATAAATGGTTTCGAGATGGTAATAATGATGCCAGTCAAATTTTAAAATATCTGTGCCGATAGGTAAAACTGAAGCATAGTTTTTATCGATTTTTTCTTGGAAATTATAGGTCTGGAAAAAAAGAAAACACGAAATATTTAAATCGGATAAAAAATTAGGTTAAGATTAAACTTATTCTTTTTATTTTAATTTCTTAATTATATATTATTTTTCTTAATTAATTTATATTTTTTACACAATATTTACATTTGTATTTTTCAAGTGTATTTTTATAGCTTTCTGTGCAATATTTACGTATTAGAAGTATCTTTTTAATTTTATCAAATAATAAAAAAGTGACAACTTTATAAAATTAGCTTACAAAAGCTTTTGTAAATCAAGACTTCTTTTCGTGAGCACGTACATATGTATATACTCGCTGTATATACTCAAAAATCTTATTGCAATAACGTTTATTTCAGTATTGGTTGGACTATAAATTGGGTACAATTTAAAGAAAAATACTACATACTATATTGATGTAAGTACACATTTAAAAAAAGTGGGCGTTATAGTTGGTGCGGTAAAAAAAAGTACAAAAGGCGTGGCGTTGAGGGGTATGAAAAATAAATGTTGGACGATTCTCAGATCGAGCCATTTCGGAGGAGATTAAACTCCACGACACCAGAACTTTATATACAGTGCTGTCTGGGTAGAGTGAACCCCCGATGCTATGAATACCTCGTTACAGAGAACACCAGAATGTTTACATTGAATACTCTGTAGAGTGAACACTCATGAACCTCTATAGAGTGAACATACTTTATAGTGAGTTTTTAGGTTTGGCAAATGAGAAAAACAATGAAAAATAGTATAAAAATTAAATAGAACATAAAATAACGGTATAGTAACGATTCTTTTAGAGTAGGTTTGTCAAGTTACTCTCATAAATGCGCATTCTACGAAGTGTTAATTTATTTAATGTGCTGTTTATAGAACGCGAACGCTTACTTTGAGTGGACGTTTTGCCTGTAATTTGTTTTTGTTACAAAAACAAATTACAGGCAAAACGTCCACTCAAAGTAAGCGTTCGCGTTCTATAAACAGCACATAAGTCTGCGCGCATGTTCCATTAAGGTCGTGTCTCATTCCATTAAGGTCGTGTTTCAAAATAATTGGTGTTATATAATGGTTACATAAAAATGGATTCAAAAAAAAAGAAAGCATTTATCCTTAAAACAAAAAATCGACATTATAAAAGAAATTGAAAAGGGTGCTAGTGTTATTTTTTTGGCACAGCGTTTCAACCTTGATTTAGTGAACAACCTGGGTATACTGAAATCACTCTGTAAAAATTAGTTCACTCTACCCAGACATCACTGTATTATATTTGTTTAAACGCTATAATGCATACATACATATATTTATAAAAATACAATGTTTTTAAGAAGTAAATGTATTCAATTTGAATAGAAATTTGTTTACCTTTAAGACAATAACATTTTTTTTTACAAATTTTTTTCAAGGACATACGGACAAAGTGTGTTTGTCCTGTTTATGTTTTAATGGATTTAATCAAAAAAATGCATACCGTTTAACTAAGTATTTTATTTAATTTTGTATGTTTTTCTATTTTAAAATTCTAGTAAACCACTTAAAATTTTTTTTATTCGAATTTTTTGATGTGTTTAAATTAAAACAAAAAATTTAACAAACACCATTTAATTTTATTTACATTTTAACTACAATATTTATTACTCTCTTTCAACTCACCAATATACGATATTTGACCTGATAGTGTTCAAGCAAATCTGCTAAATTTGCAACTTTATGGGCTGCAACTAAAATCGTTAACTTCTGTCCCACTTCACGGGCATGTCCCATAAAAGACATACTATCACTTTGCTCCTCTAATTTTTTGAATAGATTAACATGTTCTTCGGTATCAATTTCCACGCTATAGACACGGTAATTATCGTAACGTGATTGATCTTTAAAGGATTTTGTACAAAAATCATTTTTTGTATCAAATGCGATAGAACCGCTAACCGATTTTGACACTGACATTGCTATGAATAAAATAAATTAAATAACTATAGTCTGCTCAACGTATTTCAACAATTGTTTGCCATAACGTTAAAATATTTCTCCAATACATACACTTCGTTTTCGTAATTGCTCAAATTTTCTTTTTCTTTTTCTACATATGTTTAAAATAAATATGAGTTACCCCCATACCTAAACAAGAGCGTTGAGCGTCAAGCGTTGGAGTTTTACATGTGTTTTGTTTTTGTTACAATAACAAAATACATACAAAATTGCAACGCTTGACGCTCAACGCTCTTGTTTAGGTATAGGGGTTAAACAAATAGTTTTTTATCTAAATAGTAACTTGCTCTATTTTGAGTAAATTTTTAAAATACGAGTATCTAAAATAAATACCTAGATAAGTTGTCTTTATTTTTTCTGTTATAAATACAAATGTGTATAACAGGGATGGCAGAATTAATACAGTTGTGCTTTTTTAAATACTACTTAAATGCGAAAAGTACAATGGTACACTAATGGCTTATTTAGTACAATTAAGGAATCTTCCCAGTTTTAGCAATTTTACATGGCAACTGATCATTGTTGCTGATGTTGAAACATTAAAATCTTACAAAGATTCGAATGTAAGCGATTTATGGGCAACAGTTTCTAAAATAGAAAATGGGACAAATGAATAAATGTTTCTAATACTTACAAAAATTGTAAGAGGAATATTATTAGTTACACATTTACAGCAAATATTGAAATAATCTTTTTTTACTAAAATATAATTAAAACCAAAGAGAGAATTGTGATTTCGAAATCGATTTATATAAGTAGTAACTTAATTAATAAGAGGTTCGTAAGTCAAATTTCCATAGAAAATTAGTTTAATAAACCCTTTTTAAACCTTTAATAACTTTTTAGGAATAAGGAATATAAGTAGTTTATACATATTCAATACTGAATTGCTTTTTTTACAAATGGAACTTAATGTAGCTTTTTATATCCTTAATAAATCTGATTAAAAAATTATATAAGTAAAAACAATGTGTTTTAGTACAATTAAGGTAAAAAAGTAAAAATTTTCAAGCTATGTACCTATATGGTACAATTTTAAATTTCTTGATGCCATCACTTGTGTTTAGCACTTTCCTAAATTATCTCTTAAATAAGGTGCTGGTTAAAATATAAACATTTTTTATGAAATTCTAAACAGAGAATATTACATGTTACTTGTAAGTTTTGTACCTATTTGCATATTTTATTTTTCCATTCTTTTTTTCTTTGTAAATGGACTTAGAATATCTGTGATATATTTTGTATTTCTATTTTCATGAGTTGTTGAATTTTGTGTTATTCTTATCAGTTTTTGTTTTGATATTCGTTTGTGTGGTTATATTCGAGCACCATATATTTACAAGTGTGGTCAAAAAAATAAGTACACTCGTTAGATATTGGTTGATTTTGAATACTTTTTTATTAGCTTGACTTACAATATCTATTTAGTTCACACGAAAATATAATATTATAATAATATAATATTATTTCATTTTACTGCCATTAAAAATTTTGAACTACATAATAACTTGAAACTTTCAACACACACACACACATACACTTGGTAAATGTGAGTTGATAACAAAAGATAACTTGCCCTAAGCTTGGAATGGACAAGTTTAAACGTGTGAACTTTTTAAAACAGTCATAGCCAACTAAAACAAGTAAGAGTGCTATATTCGGCCAAGCCGAATCTTATATTCCCTTCACAACGTGTAGTCATGCAATAACAGTAGTTTGTATCACCATTCATCTCATATGAAATACGTACATACATATAAAAAACATACATATATAAAAACATCCCATTGTAAAATTAAAAATTAATGTATGTATGTTAACAAAAAAATTAAAAAAAAATTATAAAAAAAAATTTAAAAAAAAATAAAAAAAAATGTAATAAAAAATAATTAAAATATAAATAATAAATATAAAACAAAAATAATTAAAAAAAAATTATAAAAATATAAATAATATATTAAATAAAAAATAAAAAAAAAATTTAAAAAAAAATAAAAAAAAAATTTTTTGGCTCAGCTGGGATCCCACGTTTACTTTAATTAATATACAAGTTTGTGTGGATGTTTGTTGTTGTTGTAATGTTGTTTTTGTGAAAAAAAAATCGAGGTGGTCGTGGGTTTTTGCTCATATCTCAGTTGTTTATGAATCGATGTTTCTGATTTTCAATACCGAGCTACTCCCGAATATTTCTGATATTTTAATACCTTACCTGGGTCCAACCTATGCCGGGGGGCTTCAAAAAGTTGATTTCAACATACACACGGACAGACGGTCAGACGGACAGACTGACAGAGCTTAATCGACTCCCCTATTCATAAGCTTTCAGAAAATATATACTTTATGGGGTCGGAAATAAAAATTGTAGAAATTTCACACGGAATGACAAACCTATATATACCCTTTTTCACTGTGTGAAGGGTATAAACAGAGAAATGTTGAAGTAAGCAAAAACAAGTAAGAGCGCTATATTCGGCCGTGCCGAATCTTATATACCCTTCACAACGTGTAGTCATGCAATAACAGTAGTTTGTATCACCATTCATCTCATATGAAATACGTACATACATATAAAAAATATACATATATAAAAAACATCCCATTGTAAAATTATAAATTTACGTATGTATGTTAAAAAAAAATAAAAAAAAAAATTTAAAAAAAAAATTAAAAAAAAAAATTTTAAAAAAAAATTTAAAAAAAAAATTAAAAAAAAAAAATTTTTTTAAAAATAATTAAAATATATATAATTAATGTAAAACAAAAAAAAAAAAATAAAAAAAAAATTAAAAAAAAAAAATTAAAAAAAAAATAAAAATATAAATAATATATTAAATAAAAAATAAAAAAATATAAAAAAAAAATTAAAAAAAAAAATTAAAAAAAAAATTTTTAATATATAAAAAAAATTTTTTTTTGGCTCAGCTGGGATTCGATGCCACGTTTTCTCTAACCAGTATACACGTTTGTATGTATGTATGTTGTTGTTGTAATGTTGGTTTTGTGAAAAAAAAACCGAGGTGGTCGTGGTTTTTTGCTCATATCTCAGTTATTTATGTACCGATTTTTCTGAATTTCAATAGCGATCTACTCCCGAATATTTCCAACATTTTAATACCTCATGCGGGTCCGGGCGATGTCGGGGGGCTTCAAAAAGTTGATTTCAACATACACACGGACAGACGGACAGACGGACAGGGCTTAATCGACTTCCCTATTCATAAGCTTTCAGAAAATATATACTTTATGGGGTCGGAAATGAAAATTGTAGAAATTTCACACGGAATGACAAACCTATATATACCCTTTTACACTGTGTGAAGGGTATAAAAACAAGAAAATCTCTAAAAATGTGTGAGAGCATCAAATGTGTTGTAGGAGTACTACGGTACTTTTTTGAATCAAATAATACCAAAAATTACGATCTTATCACCTTTGCCATCCCTTATATTTCTAACTAACAAAAATTTGTCTCTTAAAAAACTCTCTTAACTTAAAAAAAAACACTTGTCATTGTGCATATAAAAACTCAATGTTTTTATTTATTTATTTTTTTATTAAACTAAATAAAGTTGTTATCAGAAAGCTTTAAAACAAAACACATAATTTTTAATGTATCTGATTCCTCTAAAAGAGCGTCAACAATTTAAACTTTTAGTTATTTTTAAGCAGTGAAAGCAAGAAGATTTAACATATATACATAGTTAAAAACTAATTTTTTTTATAAAAAAAAATTAAAAAACATAATATGAGTTTAGTACCAACAACTGTCAATCCTGATTTACAAAGGGAACGTCAAAATGCCACTTTAAATGTTGAGGATTTTGCAATTTGGTGGCATGGTGGCCAAGAAAAATTAAAATTAAAACGAGACTTTGGTGGGTATTCGAAAAAATAAGTCAAATGAGTTGACAGTGAATGTGTTTTTTATTTATATTTTTTATTTAAAAATTCATGACTATAAGAAGAGAGTGTGTTGTAAATAAATAATTTATCAGTTAGTTATTTAGCTAGTGCAAAATTTTGAAAAAATTGCCAGACGTTATATTTAGTACCGATAGACATTTATAAAAATGGAAAATTCTCATAAAACTGTTCTCATAAAACTGTTAATTAACATTAACTTTTATTGAAATACTAGCTTGTGCCCGCGACTTCGTCTGCGTAGTTATCGGGATCAAAGGTATATTAACAACAAAAATAAAAATATTTACAACACAAACAACCCGTTTAGGATGTGTTATGATGAGTTTGCCAAGGACTTCGCGTTATTATCGCGATAAAAAGTAGCCTAT